>CM053166.1:124961434-129961434 GCA_028571685.1 Heterohyrax brucei | reverse complement strand
CAAAAAACCACACCCCTAGGGTGCTTCTTCCTTATAACTTTCTTATTTGCTTATTTATTACGTATGCCACCCTTCTAAGCCACTCCACGGGATATATAGTCCTTCCCCAAGGTTCCGGTAGAGTTAAAGAACCTTATTACAGAAAGCAAATCCCAAACAAACAAAATAATCCCCCAGGCCCAAAACCTACAATAAACATCTCATCAAATCTCGCGCTGGCAGGAATATTTGGACCCCAACTTAAAAACGTCCTAGAACAAGAGAATAGAGACAGGGACAATCAGCTCCCCTCATACAAACCCATATCTCCCAGAATCACCCAGTACATAAACCGACCTCACACACATACCATACAAATTATTAGTCAAGTCATCCAGACCCAGAACATTACCAAATCCACCAATAACCCATGTTGGGTCTGCCCCCCCTTTCATCAGGCCAGTTTTCTCGCCTACCCAGTAAACTTAACCCAATCAACAACCCAATTAAACTCCTCAGCATTCTAGCAACTCAGGTTCCTCTCCTTAACTTTACTGTCCCTACTTGCTGGAAACACACCGGTATTAACCAAACCTCCACGCTGAACTGCCTACAAACACAAACCTTCAGCACATACACCAACCTAACCTGTACCGACAATACCACCTTCCTGTGGTGTGACTCTAACCTGCACAAGTGCCTCCCCACCAACCGTACCTGCACTCCGGTATGTGCTTTCCCTAATTATCACATTTACTCACCAAAAGATTTTGAGTCTCTCTTCCTCCCCACACCTAACCTAAGAAGGGCCTTAGGCAGAGCTGTACTAGGACTCACTTCATTCATCGGACTAGCCGCAGGCACTGGTGGGGTCGCTACCTCAGTTACCCTCTATAAAAAGCTATCAGAGGCGCTCAATGCGGATATGGACCAGGTTGCTGACACACTTCTTATACTTCAGAATCAAATTACCTCCCTGGCAGCAGTTACTTTACAAAATAGACGAGCATTAGACTTATTACTGGCAGAGAAGGGCGGGACCTGTATGGCGCTAGGCGAAGAATGTTGCTATTTTGTAAATGCTTTTAACATTGTCACATCTAAGGTTACAGAGCTCAAAAACAAAATCGAACAAAGACGACGCAAACTTACCCAGTCTGGATGGGGACTTATGTCAAACTGGGCCACCTGGCTGGCCCCCCTGTTGGGGCCGCTCGTCTTCGGATTCATAATCCTGACCTTCGGACCCTGCCTCCTGCACCACTTGTGAGACCAACTAGAACAGAACTTACTCAACAAAACCGTCTCCAGAGTCCTGACCCTCCGAACTTATCAACAGCTTCCCCAGGCTGACACTGAAGAGTTGTGATACCCACCCTTATCAAAGGGGGGGGTATCAAATGGGGGAATAATATGGATAACTGAGACTGGAAAATTTTTCCTCCCCCTTTACTGTTCCCATACCCGCCTAACCCCCCCCATTCACAGCAACTCTTGCCTGAACAAGGACACTCTCCTTTGATAAGCTCGGCGCCCGCTCGGAAGGGCACTCTCCGCCCCTATCTGATGGGTCACTCCCCTCTGGAGCCTGGTGCCTGGCAGGACACTCCCCGCTCCTGCCTCCTCCCTGCGGGTTACTCCCCTCCGGAGTCTGGTGCCCGGCAGGACACTCCCCGTTCCTGCCGCACCTGCACCAGAACCCGCTCCACCTGGCCCCCTTCCCATGCTGGACAAGATATTTCCTTTTGATAAATCTCACACCTGCCTGATAGATGATCCCCTTTTCAAAGCCCCACTTCCGCCAAGTGGCATGTGCACCCCCCCCCCCGGAACCATTTGTCTAAACCATGACATCTTCTAACAGCACTATAACTAGCTTCCTGAAACCACACGAGGGGTCATTTGTTGGGACCTGAGAAGTTCCCGGTGGCCTGCCAGCATAATAAACAGCCTTTTGCCTTTTCCTGGGTGTCTTTCGCTTCCTCATTTTCTGCAAAACGCCTACGTGTTAATGTTTGCTTTTTAACATCTGGAGTTCTGAGAAAATGAAGAGTACAAGGTCTACGAAAAAAGCCATTTGATTTGGAAATCGCAAGTTTTGTTTTTATTTCTTTAGTGAGCATGTGTCTCAGAATGAGGGATTCATTTGCTCAGCCTAAAGGCTTAGAGATGGGTGAAGACAATTAGCCTACACAGGCCTTGCCAAACTATCTTGCTAAATTTGTCCTTTTCTACACATAAGAGGCTGTTAACACTGGGGGAAAACCTTCTACTGAGGAATTTCAAACAGGAGATGACTTACAGGTCTTTGTACATGTTTGAGGGGTTCTCATTTCACTCAGGTCCTAACAGGAGATAAACAGGTACAGGAGGACAGGTTTTTCAGAACCTGGACAATACTGTTACAGCAGCAATGTCTTTTCTCTGTCTCAAAGATAAAGCCCTGAGCATGACAATGACTAGAAAGATAATTTAATATATTTATATATCACATGATACATACGTATTTATATGCAACACCTTTCCATCATTTTGCAAAATGTTTTTTTTTTTTTTTTTTTAAATTCTCCTCCCCTTCCATTGTGTTTCATAACCAAGGATTGAAAAGCTGTTAGGAAACACAGACCTCAGTGCAGGTTACCACACTAACTAATGAGTAACTCAGGCTGAGGTTCTCTGTCAGTAAACGGAGATGAAAAGCCTACAGAATACTGAAGAAATTAGCACCTCAGGACTCAGATGCTCTTCTAGATCTTTCTCACTCCCATTTTACAGTGATTATACCAGGTTACACATGAGAAGCAACAACATGAACCAAGATAAGTTTTTCAACATTTGAGCAAAGAATTAAACAACCAGATGATAGGAGGGGGAAAAAAAAACTGCGAAAAATGGTGGCAGTAATTCACTTGAATTTTCAAATGCAATTGGTGACAAATTAAGGCCTTTTATTAAAGAACGGAAGAAAATCTACTCTTTGGCATCAAACAACACTCGATATTCCTTTTTAACAGTTTCACTGTGTTTAAAGGGCCTATTGAATTGGAGGAGCCATGATAAAACGTTCATGACAATAAATTTCAGCTGCAGTAACTAAACTTTCAAAGTCCTAAGGTACCTCTAAAGACCTTACCAGCACTAAACTGGTGCTAAACTTTTCTTTTCCAGAGATTGTCACTTTTTATAATACTAAAAAACTGGCTGCCAATGAGTCTCTTCTAACTCATAGTGACTATGGGACAGAGCTGAACTGCCCCAGGAGGTTTGCAAAAGCAGTTGGTGGATTTCAAACCTTTGGGTTAGTAGCCGAATGCTTAAGCACTTTGACACCAGGCTCATGTTATGGTACAAATGAACTATAAATTTCTTTTTATGAATACTCCCATCAATCAGTCAACTACAATTGCAACAGGGAGGTATGCTTTTCTTTCTCACTGGAGTAAATGAAACTTTGATTAGACTGTTCAAGTACACAGGTGCCTCCATTAATAGATATCGAACAAATACACAGGTTCTGAAGTTAGATGACGATTAAAGTATGTTTATTAATCTACATAAAGGTGGTATGAATCATAAATGCATAACGAACCATATGTAAACTGATCAAGCAACTCAAACAAAATAGAAATTTTCTGCTTTCTTAGATTCCTGAGATAACTATGTTTCTGGCTTCTTTCCTATAGGCAGTATCACTTTCTCTACATCACCTTTCAAGACTACTTTCCTTACCCACCCTTTAGTTTTGGCCTTCCCTTAGTGTCCTCATCTCTTTCCTCTCTTTCTTTTTTCCCTTACGTTTCCTTGCTTCTTCTCTCTTCCTCTCTCTCTTGTACTTTCGTTCTTCATTCTGTATGTCAGAGAATCCATCAATTCTCACTCAGAGTAGAAGAAAAAGGCTCTTACAAGGCCATATATGATCTGGCTTCCCACTACATCTCTGGTCACATCTCCTCTGTCACAGTATCAGTCACACTGGTCTCCTTCCTGTTCCTAAAGAACACTTGGCACTCTTCCCTCAAGCCTTTTACACATTCTGTCCCCTCTGTTCTCAGATATTTTCATGGCTTGTCCCTTACTCCCATCAAGTCTCTGCTTCAAAATTCTCCACATCACTGTGGCCTTTCCTGCCCACTTTATATGGAATGGACTCGGCAGTGGGTTGATAAAAAATAATTCCTTGACAAACTTCCTATCACCTTCTTTCCTACTGTATTCTTATCATAAACAATCAAAGACTAGTTAAACTTCAGAAAATTTTTACATTTGCTAAGAATTAGCATAAATTACTGACGCTTAGCCGATTTACGTAACAATAGTTTTCAGTCTAGGAGTTCTCAACACATTAAATTCCCAAGAACATTTCTACATTGTTACATGCACCTCCTATTTCTTTATTGTGGAAATACTGGCCTTCCATAGTGGCCTTGAAAAATCCTCATTCACTCTGGAAAAGTGAGTTTCTTTCTAATCATTCACAGGTTATTGTTCACTGATAGCAACATTTATTTTCTTAAAAAATACCAGTGCTTAGTGTTGCTGAGATCTGATACCCAGGACATTTGTTACATTGACATGACTCAACATTGTGCTGAGAAAAATCACTTGGGTAGAGCATTAGTGTTTACAGGGTACTTCCAACCCTAAAATAAAAGTTACATTCTAATTTTGAAAATAAGATGTTTGCTTTTAGTAAGGTATTTGCAGAATCCACAGATATTACTACTTGTTAGCTTTTCAAGTAATCTTCAGGTTTAAGATAAAAGTTTCTTCATTCAGGCTAAAAGCTTTATTATTTGGAAAGTTCTTTAAGTTTATTTGCATAAATGACTTCTTTCTGGGAGAGAGGAGACTCAGAAAACCACTGATCTGCTGCAGGTAAGGGAGTCAGCTGAAATGAATTCAAGTACATGTTCACTGGAGTAGCCCTCTTGTATTCAGTACAACCATCTCTGCCTCCTTAGGAAGCAAATAAAAAATTAATGCATCTTTCACTTGCTGTACATATCTGGAGGTCTGACAGACAAACAGATCTTTGCACACCAGTGTGGTCGTGAAGAGAATCTCAAAGGTAAATTATTAAAAATGAGAAGAAAGGAAAAAAAAGACTGTTATGTGCAAATCTCCTTGAATATTAAACTTGCAGCTGGTTACAAAGTGGTCATGCACCGATAATGAAGGCTGGTTGTGATCCCCAAGGCCCTCTTTTAAAATTTGCCTTACAACTGCAAAAACATGTGATCTGAAGTTGGAGGAAAAACTGCCTCTCCAGTCACAGCCTATTAGAATGCTGAGCTCTGATTAGCTAGAAGTTAATTTGCAATCTGCAGCATGGAAAGCTTTTAGAACGCTGCAGGTTTCTGCAGGCACATTTTTCTTAGTAGGTATCTGAGTATCTCTCTTTCCATCTGGGAAAGGAAAACAATTGCCTCCATGGACCTCGACTTGATTAAAATCTACAGAGTGCTTTGAGTGCCTATAGGAAGTTAATCTATACATTTTGGGGGGTTTTAATTTTCTTTTGAACCAAAGAAACAAAATGAAATTCTAAAGTGACTGAGGCAGTAGTTTAATGGGAAAATATCTGGAGGTGCAGGTGAAGAGAGTAGGCCAAACGAGTGGTACGTTATAGTTCTGAGACAGGAGTTTACTGCCTTAATACTGTCACCATCTTAGAAGATGGCAAAGGCAGCTCAATCGATAAGGTTTGTGATGAGAACAATTTGGTTAGGGTGAAAAGCAATTTGGACACTAGGATAAGAATATCAAATTATCCTGACAAACAGAATTACAGATTCAGAATAGGAAGAGGCTTTAACAAATGCTTGTTTCAGTCTTCTGCCTGTGGATAGGGTTCCATGACCTCCATCAACAACCTGGTCTAATATTTAATAACCTCTAACTCGATGGCACTTGGCTGGCTGGCCGGCCAAACAGAAATACTTCCTTAAGTCTAACCAAAAGCTGTTTTTTTTTTTTTTTTTAATGGCCATTTTTTTTGTTTTTTGTCTTTTGGTTTCTCTTAAAATGCAAACACGTTCAATATCATTTTAAAAATAATCTTCATGGAGGTGTGGAGCCCTGGTGGTACGGTGGCAGAGAACTTTTAGTTTTATAGGGCAAAAGCTGGGAGGAGGGGCAGGGGTTGGACAGGTCCTTAGGTAAATTTCTTTGGGGTTTAAATTAAGTCGCTAAATACTATTTCCTAAACTAGTTAACTCTTCTTTCCATACATTTAATAATGGTTGGACTTTCATCGGGGGTCTTCTCTACTTATTGGACATTATTCTTCTCTTAAGAAACAGAACATTTGTCCCTTGTCTTAGTTGCCTATTGTTGCTGTAACAGGCATACCACAAGCAGGAGGCATTAAAGAACAGAAGGAGTCCTGGTGGCCCTGTGGTTAACTGCTGTGACTACTAAGTAGTTCAAATCGAACAGCTAGCTGCTCCTCGGAAATTCTATGGGGCAGTTCTACTCTGTCCTGTAAGGTCACTGTCATGGACTGAATTACATCTCCCCCAAAATTGTGTGTAGAAATTTGGGTTAGGCTATAATTCCTAGTATTGTGTGCCAAAGCCAAGTGTAGTTGTCCTCTATTTTGTGATTGTGGTTTTCCCATATGTTGTAAATCCTAATCTCTGCCTGTGGCTAATGGGGAAAGATTGGATTATATTAAAGAGGATTAGGGTGGGACTATAACACACTTACTAAAGTCATACCCCTGGATCCAATGTAAAGGGAGTTTCCTTAGGATGTGGCCTGCACCACGTTTTATCTTACAAGAGATAAAAGGAAAGTAAGCAGAGTTGGGGACCTCATAACCATCGGCAGAGGGCTTACTTTGGACCTGAGATTCCTGCACTCAGATGCTCCCAGACCAGAGAAAACTGAGGCATCACAAGGATCTTCCTTCAGAGTTGTCAGAGAAAGAAATCCTTCCCCTGCAGCCAGTGCCCTGAATTTGGACTTCTAATTTACTGGGCTACAGGAGAATAAACTTCTCTTTGTTAAAGCACTCCACTTGTGGTAATTTCTGTTATACCACTACTAAACAACCAGGACAATCTCTCTGAGTTGGAATAGACTCAGAAGCAAGGAGGTTTTTTCTTTTTCTTTTTAAAGTAGGCTAAAAGTCTGAATTCAGGACACTGGGTACACGGGAAGGTACTCTGCTGGTTCTAGGGAAGAGTCTTATCCCTTTCAGCTGGTGTTCCTTAGTTCTTAGATGATGTTCATGTGATACTTACTTTCCCCAGTTTATGCTCCTTGTCTCTGCTGATTCAACTCCATATGACTCAGAAGAGATCTGTTTTAGAATATACTTTGCACTGTCATTAACATGACAAGAAAACCCTGTCCTCAGTCAGGATTACAACAACAGGTACAGGAGTTAACACTTGAACTCATATTTTGGGAAACATAATTCAGCCTATGACACCAATTTGAAAATTTTTACATGTATAATTCACTGCCATTATGTTCATGTTGTACAATCACTGCCACTATCCTTTTACAAATTATTCCATACCCTTAACAGAAACTCAGTTCCCCCTAAGTAGTGGCTTTCTCTCTAGACATTATTGTTGAAATCAGGAGCTTTTCATCCTTACACGCCTACGAAATAAACAAGAGGCCAAAACCACCATGGGAAGCCATAAACTGGAAATACCACTCTAAGAGATATGTTAAGCAATATCGAGCATTAGAACATTGTCAGTTTCTCATGGTCTATTTCTCCATTATATGTTATAACATTTGCTTAGTAATATTTTGAAGTGCAACTGTATAGTTATAAGAATAGTTCCAACATATTTGTTGAAAACATGAATCCTGACCTCCAGACAGATACCTTCTTGCCAGCCAGCCAAGTGCCTTGGGAGCCATAAATTTTTTTCAGTGAGGGCCATTACTCTGGGATTGAAGCTACTCTTCTAGAATTTACCACTGAATCAAAGGAAATCAGTCTCATTATTTTAAAGTCACCATATTTTTGACCTGAGGTTTCATTACAGCATTTGATCACACGTTTTGTTTATAAAACCTAGCTCAATATCCATTTTGGCTGTTTCAAAATATCAAATCCATCTGCAAATTGCAATGATTTAATGCTCCCAAAAAAATCTAAAACAAAGACTACGTAACTCTTAGGGAAAATACAAATTACAAGATTTTAAATTATTTAGGGCAAATGTTGTCATAGATTGAATTGTATGTCCCCTCCCCTCTCCCAAATATACATAGCAATTTGGCTAAGGTATTGTGTGATGTTCCTCCATGTTGTAAATCATGCCTATATAATGTTAATGAAGGAGGATGGGCAGTGGTTTTGTCTGTGGGGCAGGACACAATGTATGAGACTGTTTAGTGCCTTGAGGACATCTCGAGATATAAAAGAAAAGGAAGCTAGCAGAGTGTGAGGTGACCTCACAGCACCAAGAAAGCAGTTTCTACAGCAGGAGAACATACAAGTTCCCTGTACTTCAGAAGCTCTGAGTCCGTGAGAATATTGATGACAAGGACCTTTCTCCAGAGCCAACAGAGAAAGCCTTGCTCTGGAGCTGATGTTCTGAATTTGGAGTCTTAGCCTACTGGATTGTGGTAGAATAAATTTTCTCTTTGTCAAGGGATCCACATCAGTTATAGCAGTACTAGATAACTAAGACAGCCATTATATTTCAATTAAGAAAACTAGAGGGGCAATATTCCTTTGACTCTACATATTTCTTTTCTTTATTTTTTGTCTTTTTAAAAAAATAAAAACCCAACAGTCATGCTTTACATACTGCTGAGTCACAGTGTTGTTCCACTAAAAATCAATAATTTTTTGCAGTGTATTTATACATGGTTCTGTCTATACGGTAAAGGCTTCACGTCCTCAGTTATTTTGTATTTTATTATTTCTTAACTTGTCCTATTTCTGAAGAAGCATACACATCCAATGAAACTTTATCTGTTTTTTACTGAGGTGTTAGACATATCTCTGGATACAATGACATTAGTAATTCACCTGCCCTTTGGGGTGATGGGAGATATAGGAAATGGAAGAAGAGGATAAGGGAAGAGAAAAGCTAGGAAAAAGAAGACTGAAGAGTATAAGTGACTTGGATGCAGTAATAAGTGACTATAATTCAGTGAGACACAGGAAGAATCAAGTATTGTTATATGCTGTTCTAGGCCCTGGAGACTCAACAGTGAATATTACAGACAACGCCCTTATCCACATGGCATATAGAAGGTCATCTAAAGAAGCATGAGAGCACTCGTCCTCTTCCAGTCTCTCTTCTAGACTCACCAGGAGCACTCTTTTACTCTTACTTGAAATATTAGAGTTTAGATCTTTTTTTTTCCCCAATCATTATTGAGAATTAATGTCACATGGGAGGGAATAAAAATCTTAGTGAAAAGATACTTTTTCAACAAGGAATACAGGGCATCGATTCTTGCATATGAGTAAATTAAAACGGTTTTGCTCAATTTTCTGTTCACAAAGCCATCTTGATTGCCTGTCAGAACGCTATGTTCTTCTAAGTAGCAAAGTGATCATCTGCTGATTTGTTTTCATTTTTATACAGATACTGACAGCAAGCAGTCCTTCCAGTAATTATGGGTTAACACCTTTCCCTTTATTGATGTCGTCTGAACAATCAGGATAATTTTCTTATCTAGACAAAATGTATGTAACACTAAAAAACAAGTGGAAATGCAGTAACACAAATAGCAAAAGGAGCATTAAGAAGGCACTGAAAAGTATGGTGATACAGAGCCAAGAGGTTACAGTGGTCCTAAAAGTAAGTTGACATGACCATGTTATATTCCCCAGTAAGGGAAATGTAATTTTCATTAATTAGAAGACAGAAAATATACCTTTCAACCACTTCTCCCTCAGATTAAGATAGGACTCTAAAGGCTACATTAGGAGCCCTGGTAGTGTTGAACTGGTTAAGAGCTACGACTGCTAACCAAAAAGGTCTCCCATTTGAACCCACCAGCTGCTCCATGGAAACCCTGTGAGGCAGCTCTACTATCTCCTCTAGTGTTGCTATGAGTCAGATTCAGCAGCAATGTTCTCTTTTTTTCTTCTTTGCAAGGTTTACTTCACTACCACAAGATGGATTCATCCTTTCTTATACATAAGATTAATACATCTGTTACATAATTTACATACACTGAGATACCCAGTATATCTCCTTTGTACATATGTACTTCAGTCTTAGTTTAGTTTATCAGGCTCTGAAAGGGCTGGTGCTATGTTGCTTTAGTTTGCTTCAGGTGCCATAGTATGTTCAGGTTAAGCATCCATCACTATGCACTAACACAGCATCTTATAAAATGGAGGTGTGCAATAACTATTTCTTAATTAATGAAAACAGAGATGATTACTTTAGTATAAACAACAGCTTAGCGCATGTGCTAACAACATCTTTATTTGGTTTATCCTTTTTGACAGTTGGCCTTTTTTCTTTTCAAAGGGCTGTGCCTAATTTACAGACATAACAACTTTGAAAGGCAAAGGAAGATTTACCATGAACTCAATGCAACAAAAGCATTAGGACTGTTCTCATGCATGGGAGGGCCCCTGGCAATGGGTTCACCTGGCCACATGTTTCTGTAAACTTTGCAAAAGAAAGATACTCTTTGTGTCTGCATGAATTGGGGAAACATAAACCAAACATAGGAGTCACAAATCTAGAACCTCCTCTGTTTAAGGGACATGTTAAAAAGCTGTCAAGAAGTCTGATGAAGAATAAGTGCTGAAAGTTTGGAAAATGCTGAATCATAAATACAAAATGGGTAATTAAACTCAAGAAACAGTGGATTAATGGGTGTAACTATATTCATGGGAACTTTGGTGGCTTAGAGGTTAAGAGTTATGGACACTAACCAAGATGTCAGCAGCTCGAATCCTCCAGATGCTCCTTGGAAACTCTGTTCTATAGTGTCCCTGTGAGTCAACATTCACTTGATGGCAATGGGTCTGTTTTGGTGTGGATGTAAAGTCGATATTTATTTAAAAGACAACATTTATTGGATATATTCGAGATTTCCACAAGTCAGATTAAGAAGCCCTGACCTTAAGTTTTTAAAAGGAGAAACTGCAAATTAAAAAGAATTTTACAAAACTGTTTTTCAAAAAGAACTTCAGAGTCAGGATGGCTGATGTGGATTGCATTAGATCCCCCCCAAATATGTGTTGTAAATCAGAACCTTTATGCCTGTGGTTACAATCCCATTTGGGAATGGGTGGCCTTTGTTATGCCAATGAGACAGGATAAGTGTAGAATATACATTGAGTCAATCTCTTTTGAAGTATGCTGTTAGGTGCTCTGGAATCTCTTCTGACTCACAGCAACCCTATATTCAACAGAAGAAAATACTACCTGATTGACCACAATTCTCATAATTATTGTTTTTTTTTGAGCCCATGATTGCAGCCACTGTGTCAATCCATCTTGTTGGCCCTCTAGTTTACCAAATGTGGTATCCTTCTCCAGGAACTGCGCCTCCTGATAACATGTCCAAAGTACATGGGATGAAGTCTCACCATCCTTGCTTCTAAGGAGCATTCTCCTATACTTCTTCCAGAACAGACATATCCAGTATTGTTCTCCAACATCATAATCCTTCCTTATTCATAGTCTAGCTTTTGCACACATTTGCAGTAATTAAAAATACCATGGCTTGGGTCAGGTGCACTTCAGTCCTCAAAATGGCATTTTTTTTTTTTTTTTTAACATTTTAAAGAAGACTTTTGCAGCAGAGATTAAACAAGAGAGAGAGATTGGGTAAGACAGATGTCAAGACACATGGCCATTTCCAATCAATCAAGTAGCCAAAGCTGAAGAGACAAGAATGTCCTTCAGAACCAACAGAGAGAGAAAGCCTTCCCCTGGAGTCAGCACTCATAACTAGGACTTCTCGTATCCTAAACTGTGAGAAAATAAATTTTCCTTTGTTAAAGCCATCTACTTGTGGTTATTTCTGTTATAGCATCACCAGATAATTAAGACAGTCAAGGAAAAAGTAAAGGAATAAATACAAATTATAACACTGCTTTCTCTATAAAACGATATAAAAGATTAGCTAGTTAGTTGCTGAATGCTTAGGGGAAAACATGCCAGAAGCCTGAGTTATGAGATAAAAGCACACAGACTTCTTCAGTTTCCATGCTGGGATGTTTTCACTCTATACATTATTAACTTATAACACGGTAAAAATAAAATAAATACACAATTTCGTGTGTCTCTGACATCTTGAATCTTGGGTATATTACAGCAGAGAGAAGTGATCTGTGAAAATATATGAAAATAATACAACAGCATAGATCATTTAAACACTGGGTTTGCAGGAAAAACTGTGGAAACCACAGATACTTTGTCTTAAGGTCCTTTTTTACAAACATGAAATAATAAGGGCATTGTTACACAGTAGTGATAGCATTCTGGGAAGAAAGCCATTCCATCTGTAAATGAGTACTCTAGCTACATTCCACAATGTAAAGTGCATTTCCCTGGTGATTATACATTTGATTGTGACCTAGATTCGGACAAGTATTACTGCTTACTTCCTGATGGGAATATTTCTTTCCTTACTATGCTAATGATCTACTGCCCTCTCCTTTACCTCCTTTCTCCCTGGGTAATATGCCATTATTTATAGAAGAGTTTTCTGGCATCATCATGAATCTTCTGCTTTAACTTGGCTTATTTATTGGTATAGAGGGATTCTGCTATTAGGCTTGACATGTTGGACAAGTAACTTACAAAGGGATTTAAGGAGTTTATAGACACAGTGGATTTCGTTTCCTCTACAAAACTTCACAATAATAAGGGTTATGTTTTAGACTTCATTTATTTCAATGTGAATGTCTATATATGCTTTTCTGACTTATTGATACTCTAATGCAATTAAATCTCAGTGTCACTTTCTGTATAGTGTATACACGAGGCCTGACAATTAAGTCAGTGAACTTAACTGTTCTAATGCTGTTACATGCCTCATTGCTGAATACCACTGCGTTCATCTTCAAATTACTCCCCTGGGAAAGCTATGCACCTATGCTAGGGCTTAGTCCAACCATCAAAGCAATTTTGGAACTTTTTCTGGAATGGCCATTATGCACACTGGAATGGTGGCAACTTCACAAATTTAATTGTAAAGTTGTACGTGAGGGAGTTTTTAGCCAGTAAACAAATAACTGTATTAGAATGCCCTCTCTACTCACCTGATCTGATCCCCAATAACTTTATTCTTTACCTGAAGATAAAATACACTGTGAAAGGGAGACATTTTGATGACATTCATGACCTCAAGGATAATATGACACCTCTGATGGCCATTCCACAAAAAGAGTTCCAAAATTGCTTTGAGGGCTGGACAAGGCACTGGCATTGATGTACAGCTTCCCAAGGGAAGTACTTCGAAGGTGACCATGGTGATATTCAGCAATGAGGTATGAAACACTTTTTATAGGGTAAGTTCGCAAACTTAATTGGCAATCCTCATATGTTTAAAGCAAAACATTTATGAATGCAGGTAAACATGACAGTCTGAATTATTAAGGAATTTAATAGGATTTTATTTAACCCTGGAAAACTTACGATTATGTGACTTTTTTAAAGTATAGCAACACCTCAACAAGAGAAAAGTTAAAATTTCTTATTTTGTTTAAAGTGTCTTTGATGACAGCAAGGCTTAGAGAAGGCAAAAGGATCAGATACATGTTTGCAGATTATATGCTCTCTAATAATTTTTATCTTAAAAAGAAAAAAAAAATCCTAGAGAAATAAGCTGCAGAATAGCTGGCTATGGATAAATAATGAAGATTTAAGGGGTGATTGTCAGTCATAAGTGAACAGTAAATCACAAAGTGAGATGGACAAATGAGAAGTTTGCTACTAGAATGCACAAGTGCAATGGAAAAAGGAAGACTGAAGAAGAATGGACACATTTGAATTATGGTGTGGGAGAAGAATATCGAATATACCATGGACTGCCAGGAGAAGGAACACATCTGTCCTGGAAGTAGTATAGCCAGAATGCTCCTTCGAAGCAAGAATGGCAAGAGTTTCTCTTGGTTACCCTGGGCCTGTTATTAGTGAGACCAAACTCATGAGAAGGACATCATCATGCTTAGAAAAGTCAATGAAAAAGAGGAAACCCTCATGAACATGGACTGACACTATGGCTGCAAAAATCGGCTTAAACACAACAATGATTGTGACACTGGTGGCAAGACCAGGCAAATTTTTGTTCTGTTATATACTGGGTCATTATGGGTTGGAACCCACTCAAGAGCACTAACACCAACAGACTGGAGGTATGTATTGTGCTTATTCTTAACTCAATTTCAGGCTTTACAGAGACGTGGTGAATGTAGCTGAGTTCAAGTACTTGATACAAATATTTGCTGAGTCAATGTTGAGGAAGAGTCAAAGGAGTCATTCAAATAATGAATGGTTTTGAAAAGCTGACTCTAAAAGAGAGACAGAAAGAGCATACACACTAGGGGACTTCAAAACATTTAATCCAAATTATCATTATTAGTTTTCTAGAATAGGAGGTACATGATTATCAGTTCTGAATATGGTTAAATCAAAACCCAAACCTATTGCTGTCAATTCCAGTTCACAGAAACCCTACAGGACAGAGTACAACTGCCTCATATGGATTCAAAAGAGGGGCTGTGGGAACTGAAACTGCCAACTCAAACTTTTCATTAATAGATGTAGTTTTCAACCACTGCATTATTAAAGCACCTGAATATAGTTACCAATGAATAAACATTTTCTGGCTACATCTAGGTGCCACAAACTGTGTTATGCAGGAAAAAAACAAAGATGAGACACATTTCAGAGGAATCTACAGTGTAAAAAATAAAGCAGGCTGGCATCCCACTTACTATAATGACTGGGGTGTAAAAACAAGCACATTAACAATGTGATATGAACATACAGAGTAGGGGACAATTATTCATCCTTGAAGTTGGGCAACAGGTATTGTGAAAGACTTAAAAAAACACCCATTACATAGAATTTTGGAGGATGAAATAATTTAATAAAGGTTCCAAATGCTAGTTTAGACTTTACTGTCACCCTTAAGAGACCAATGAAGGTTTCTGAGAAGGCAAATATCTTAATGAGACCTATGCTTTAGAAAGAAATATATGGTAATAACTGAAGACAGTTTGGAGAGTGTCAAGATGAGACATGATAACTGACAAGATTATTACTGTACTCTGGGGAGAGATAGCAATTATCCAAACTATACCAATTACAGTGAAGATGAAGATACGATGGATTTGAGAATATCTTTCAGGCACAATCAACATGGACTGGAGATGGAACAGATGTGAACACTGAGGGAGAAAAGCATATCAAGTTGTACCATTAACTAAACCACAACATAGGGATAAAGTTGAAAATAGATGCAATAAAGTCCTATTTTGAAAATGCTGAGTTTGAGGTAGCTGTGGACAATCTTGTTAGAGGCATCCAACAGATACACAGATGGGAGTCTAGAGTTGAAAAATAAGATGACAACTCAGGATAAACTAGAAACCAGAAGTAAGGATATTATTGCCCAGAAAAGTTATGCAAGATGAAGGCAAGACCTTGAAAACTCTGATGGCATAGTAGGTAAGTTCTATGGCTGCTAAACAAAAGGACAGCAGTTGGAATCCACCAGGCACTCCTTGGAAACACTCTGAGGCAATTCTACTCTGTTCTATAGGGTTGCTATGAGTCAGAACTGACTCATGACAGCAGGTTTAAA
The DNA here is from genome assembly GCA_028571685.1 of Heterohyrax brucei. Lineage (NCBI taxonomy): Eukaryota > Metazoa > Chordata > Mammalia > Hyracoidea > Procaviidae > Heterohyrax > Heterohyrax brucei. The sequence goes on along the minus strand of CM053166.1, from coordinate 129,945,684 downwards.
AGTAAACTTTAGGCAAAGTTTATTTTTAAGATAAAAAGATGGTATCTAGAAAAAAAATCCCAGTGGATTCACCATGACAGACTAAACACAAGTCTCCTAAATCCCTCTGGAAACCAAGACCTGAATTGATAAGTAAACGGAGTCTTCTGGACACCTAGTTAGTCCTAGGACATCAAATACGGCTGTTAATTGGGACTTCATACCACTGAGTGCAAAACCTAATCTCTTTTGCTGACTCCACTCTCTGTGAGTACGAAATTGCACAGACCAAAGGTAACTCATCATTTTAATTTTTTTAACTCTGTCTTAGCCAGTAGGCGTAGCTGGGACTGGACTAGCCACTCACTAATCCCAGATGCACAGCTGACAGAATTGGCAAGCAAAATTGCCATATTTTGAGAGCCTGCCTTTCAACTTCACATCTCGGTACCTCTGACCTGTCTTTCTGGCTCTGCCATACACTAGCCTGGACTCAGCCAGGTGGTAAGCTTCTGGGGGATGCCATCTTGATCTACTGGGAGGCAGAGACACCCATACAGAGGCCCGAGCTGGACTCAGTCCCCAGGCTAGGAGGCAGTGCCTGCCCAGGGCAGAGTTCTTTTCTGACAGAAAAGCAGTATTTTAGACAGTGTTGCCTACAGCTGGGTCCTGGCAACAGAGGCTGTGAAATCTGTGCATTTCGGCACCTTTGGTCTCACTTTCTGCCTCTGCCATAGAATAGCCTGCACCAAGCCAGGTGGTGAGCTTGGGCAGGACACCATGTTGTTCAACTGGAAGGAAGATATATCCATACAGAAACCTAAGCTGGACCTAATTCCTGGGCTGGGAGGCAGTATCTGCTGGGAAGAGACTGCTTTTCTTGCAGAAAAGCAGCATTCTACACAGTGTCACCTATAGCTGAGGACTGACAGGAGAGGCCAGCAAGGCAGTAGCCTTTCTGTATTTTGAGCTAGTTTATAACGTCTGGGGTTCAATATAAAGGCGCTTACTTTGCCAGCTGGGAAGTGGGACCTATACACTTGAAAACCTGACTGACTCTGGAAGTTGTCAAATAATTTTTACCTCTCACTTTAAGACAGCCTAGAGAAGCAACTGCGGTTCATCCTCACAGTATCTCTCCCAGCCACTACTGATTCACGTGATGCCCCAAAAGTAACAGACTCCGGAGAAAATGGTAAGGAAGAAATCACTGATTGCTTCAGACTGTCCCCAAAAGAAAGTACCTCAGAACTTCCAAGATGAAGAAGCTTTTCTGAAACTATCGCAAAGTTAATACAAAAGAATTATATAGAGAGCCCTCCTAGACCTTATACAGAATGCAGCAGAGTAAAATGAAAAATTAAGCAAGCTATTCGATCTGATGGAACACTAGTACTCTGAAATCCAACAGATCAAGAAAAAAAATCAAAGACATGGAAACTTCAATTCTAAGCCAAGAAAACAGAATGGAACAAATGGAAAAGAGAATTTCTGGTTTGGAAGGAGAGCTACTGACTCCAGCATCTATGAGGAGAAACCAGAAAAAAGAAACAAGAAAAATGAAGAAGGATTAAGAAGCATGTGGGACGCTATCATGAGGAACAATCTACGATTAATTTGAGTTCCTGAACAGGGCGAGACACCTGAAAACACAGAGAGTACTGTTGCTGAGCTGCTGACAGACAACTTCCCAGTAATTATGAAAGAAGAGAATAGATATCCAAGACAGATATGGAATGCCACTCAATATAGATCCTGAAAGAGCTCACCAGAATGAAACCTAAGCAGAAACTCTTAAAGCAAGAGTCAAAGCAACACTAACATTCAGAGGGAAACTATATAGGCTTTCATTCAATTTCTCAGTAGAAACAATTGCTGGCACGGAGACAGTGGCATGACACATTCAAAGCCTTGAAGGAGAAAAACTTCCAACCAAGAATTATATATCCTGCAAAACTATCTTTCAAATATGAAAATGAAATGAAAACATTCACAGATAAACAGAAACTCAGAGGCTTTGTAAAAACCAAACCAAAAGTACAACAAATACTGAAAGAATCTCTTGGCTTAGATGAACGAACCAACTAACTTTAGAAGTAAATACAGGACACATCACCTAGAATCCCACCCAGTCAGGGAAGGCTCCTAAGTAAGTCAAAACTATAATAGTGAAAGAAATAATCCAGTGATCATATCCTGAAATCTATGATGTAATCATATTATAAAGAGGGATGTACTACAGTCATTACAATCCTTCCAGATGGAGAGGAAATTGATAAGCATGCTAGTAACTGACATTGGGTTTATACACAGTTTATTAAGGGGGATCAGAGGGGCAGCTATAAAGCACAATAAAGGTGCAACATAAAAAAGCCAAGCCAAGTGCCGTCGATTCGGAAAACAAGAAATGTAATATAGGAGTCTCAACAAACACAAAATCAACTCTAAAAAAGGTGAAAAATCAACTCATAGAGAAGAATGCCCCAGAACAGATAAGAACAACAGAGAAAACAGCAACACGAAAAGAAACTTATCACAATGGCAGCATCGAACGCATACCTATCAATAATCACACTGAAGGTGAATGGACTCAATGCTCCAGTAAAGAGACATTGAGTGACATCTTGGAAAGGACATGACCCATCCATATTTTGCCTACAAAAAACTCACCTTAGACTTAAAGATAGGAACAAATAGAAAATTAAAGGATGAAAGAATATATATCAAGCTAACAATGAATAAAGAATAGCAGGCGGCAATTCTAATCGTAGATAAAATCAATTTTAATGTAAAATCCACCACCATAGACAAGGAAGGACACTATTTCTGAAAGGTTCAATACACAAGCAGGACTTAACAATATTAAATATTTATGCACCTAATATTAGAGCACCTGAATACACTGAAGAGACACTGACTACACTCAAAAATGAGATAGATCACTCCACAATAAGAGTAGGAGACTTCACTCTCAATATTGGACAGATTATCTAGAAAAAAGACACAGAAGACCTTATGATCACAATTAACCAACTAGATCTTATCGACATATACAGAACTTTCTATCTATTAGCAGACAGCTACACCTTCTTCTCCAGGGCACATGGAACATTCTCCAGAATAGACCATGGGCTAGGACATAAAGCAATTCTCAACAAAATCCATACCACTGAATTAATGCAAAGCATCTTCTCAGATCATAAAGCCATAAAAGTCAAAATCAATAGCAGAAAAAACATACATAAAAAGTGGAACTCATGGAAACTGAACAATATCTTGCTTCAGAAAACCATGGGTTATAGAAGACATCAAGGATGAAATGAAGAAATTTATGGATTCCAAGGAGAACAACAATACTTTCTACCAGAACCTATGGGATAAAGCCAAAGCAGTGCTCAGAGGTCAGTATATCTCCAGAAACGCACACATCGGGAAGGAAGAAAGAAGTCCAATCAAACAACTAACTCTACAGCTTAAACAAGTAAAGAGAGAACAACAAGGGAACCCCTCAGTCACCAGAAGAAAACAGATGATAAAGATGAGAACAGAATTAAACAAATTAGAGAAAAGAAGAACAACTGAAAAAAACTGAAAAGACTAAAAGCTGGTTTTTTGAAAACATCAACAAAACTGACAAACCATTGGCTAAACTTACTAAAGCCAAACAGGAAAGGAAACAAATAACCCAAATAAGAAATGAGAGGGGACTTGTCATAACAGAGCCAAGAGAAAGAAAAAAATATCGTAACAGAATACTATGAAAGACTGTACCCTAACAAATCTGAAAACCTAGAGGAGATGGACAAATTCCTCGATTCACATCACCTACCAAAATTATCACAAGCTGAAGCAGAACAACTTAATAAACGTATCACAAACAAGAGATTGGAGAACTCACCAAAAAACTAACAATGAAAAAATCCCGAGCCCAGATGGCTTCACAGCAGAATTCTACCAAGCTTTTAGAGAAGAGTTATCTCCAATACTACTGAGACTATTTCACAGTATAGAAAGGGATGGAATATTCCCAAATTCATTCTATGAAGCCAGCATAACCCTGATACCAAAGCCAGGGAAAGACCCCACAAAAAAAGGAGAACTACAGACCAATATCACTCATGAATCTAGATGCAAAAGTCTTCAACAAAATTCTTGCCAATAGAATACAACAACATCTCCAAAAAATAATCCATCATGACCAAGTTGGATTCACACCAGGGACACAAGGGTGGTTATATATCAGAAAAACAATCAATGTGATCAACCACATAAATACCACAAAAGACAAGAATCACCTGATCTTGTCTATGGATGCAGAAAAGGCATCTGATAAAGTCCAACACCCATTCATGGTAAACACTCTCAGCAAAATAGGAATAGATGGCCAATTCCTCAATGCAATAAGGGTCACTGATACAAAGACAACTGCCTACGTCACCCTGAATGGAGAGAGACTGAAACAGTTTCCCTTGAAAACAGGAACGAGACAAGGATGCCCACTCTCACCTCTCTTATTCAACATTGTACTAGAAGTTCTAGCCAGAGCAGTTAGACAAGATTACGGAATACAGGGCATCTGCACTGGCAAAGAAGAACTAAAAGTCTCCCTATTTGCATTTGATTGTGTATGCAGAGAATCCCAAAGAATCCATAAGGAAACTACTCAGATTGACAGAGGAGTTCGGCAAAGTCTCAGGATACAAGATAAACATTAGTAAATCAGCAGGATTCCTTTATACCAACAACGAGATTATTAAAGAAGAAATCACCAAGTCAATACCATTTACTATAGCCTCTAAGAAGATAAAGTACCCAGGAATAAATCTAACTAGAGAACTAACAGACATTTACAAAGAGAACTACAAACCCTTACTACAAGAAATTAACAGAGACTTACATAAATGGAGAAACCTACCCTGCTCATGGACAGGAAGACTTAACATTGTGAAAATGTCTTTTTTACTCAAAGCAATCTATTTATATAATGGAATCCCAATACAAGTTCCAGTGACATTTTTTAATGAGATGGAGGAACAAACTACCAACTTTGTCTGGAAAGGGAGGAAGCCCCAAATAAGTAAAGCATTACTATAGAGGAATACACTGAGAGCCCTCTCATTACCTGACCTTAGAACCTATTATACTGCCACAGTAGTCAAAACAGCCTGGTACTGGTACAAAACCAGACAATATAGATCAGTGGAAGAGAATCAAGACCCCAGAGATGACATCATCTGCCTATGAACAGTCGATATTCAACAAAGGCCCTAAGACATTAAACTGGGGTAAAAACAATCTCTTCAACAAATAGTGCTGGCAAAATTGGATGCCCATCTGCACTAAATTAAAACAAGACCCATATCTTACACCTTATACAAAAACCAATCCAACTTGGATAAAAGACCTAAATATCAAATCTAAAACGATAAAGCTCGTCCAAGAAAAAGTAGGAACAACAATAGAAGGTTTAATACACAACGCAGACAGACTTCACAATTTGTCAAACAAACAATGATCAGAAAATAGATAAATGGGAACTACTAAGAATCAATCACTTTTGCTCATCTAAAGACTGTATTAGTAGAATTCAAAGGCCATCTACAGAATGGGAAAAAATATTTGGCATCTCTATCTCAGACCGATGCCTGATCTCCATTATCTTTAACGTACTACAAAGTATCAGTATGAAGAAGATAAATCATCCAATTAAGTAGTGGGTAAAGGAGATGGATAGACACTACTCTAAAGAGGAGATCCAGGCAGCCAAAACACACATGCGGACATGCTCACAATCATTAGCTATTAAAGAAATTCAAATCAAAATGTCAACGAGATGCTATCTCACCCCAACAAGATTGGCTATGATCCCAAAAATGCAAAACAACAACACTGCCGGTGGGATTGCAAAATGATGCAACTTCTTTGGAAAACAATCTGTCACTTCCTTAAAAAGCTGGATCTAGATATACCATTTCACCCAGTAATTCCACTGCTCAGATTGTATCCTATAGAACCAAGGCCATTCACAGCAACTGATACATGCACACGAATGTTTATCGCAGCACAGTCCACAATAGTAAAAAGACAGAATCAACCCGGATGCCCAACAACAGAGGAATGGTTAGGTAAACTATGGTATATATACTCAATGGAACAGTATGCAATGATAAACAACAACGATGATTTTAGGAAATATCTCATAACCTGGTTTCAATTGGAGGACACTATGTTGAGTGAAACTAGTCAGTGACAAAAGGACAAATATTGTATGAGTCCCCTATTATAAGAACTTACAAATAGACTCAGGCACAGAAGAAAAAACTCTTTGATGGCTGCAAGAGTGGGAGGGTTGGAGGGCCAGGGCGGCATGGTTTACATTAGAGAGTTGATAGATATTTCGTTGGGTGAAATCTGTGACAGCACACATTAGAAAGAAGATCAATATTAACTGGACTTCAGCATAACATGATTACTCCTTCCATCTTAACCCAATGTTGTAAGGACAGAGTAGCTGCAGTGGGGGGCTGGGGAACAAGCTCTCAGGGGAAATCGAGGCCAACTGGCACAACTAGTGTTTTGCTAAGACAGCCCTCTGTACCACACATTGGTGAGTGGCGTCTGAGGTCTTAAAAGCTGCCAAGCTGCCATCTGAGGGCACAGTAAATGGTCCCAACTCAGCAGGAACGGACGATCACCAAGAACCAGAACGACATGGAGGAAAGAGAACCCAGAAGACAGAGACCCAAGTGAGTGGGAGACTACATCGACTTGTGACCAGAAGAACTGGATGGTGCCTGGCCACCACCAGTGATATCCATGATGGAGCTCACAGAGTTGAGTCTCACTGGCAACACAAGAATAAAGTGGGGTGTGCCCTGAGATCTCTACTGAAAGGCCACAATCAATGGTCCAGGGGCCTTGGAGTTCCCCTGGGAGCATGGCCCATGGCCTTGATGCTGTCCCTGTCCATAAATCATAATGGAAGTCAACTCTCAGACAGGAATGGATTGGACATGGCGATACAGAGTGACCATATCATGTGTACACTTTATGATTCTAAGCATCTGTAGGATGTCATCCTGATGACCCCTTACTGGAAGAAGGGGAGTGGGTGGAGAGGAGGGGATAGTAGATTGTTGGGAGGATAAAACACGTATGGAGCAGAGAGGAAGAGTGTGCTATCACCGGGCAGGGAGAGGAGTGGGAGCTGCATATAGTTGGGTATGCAAATTTATATGGGAATGTACATTTTCATTTAATCATAATAAAAAAGATGGTATCTAAAGAAATAGACTTAGCAAATATTTTGATTCCAAATTAGAACAAGGAAAACCTCCTGTCACTATGACAAAAGATTGTTCTAACCATCAGGATGCATGTGTTACACAGTATAAGGTGGAGTATAGGGCAAAACTGGGGTATAAAACACTTAGTGTATACTTACTATAGTATAGGCACTAAATGACTAAATGCCTTGTCTCCAATGATGCCTAAGTGAGATCAGGGCTATAGGCTGAACTTGTTTTGGGTCTATTAATTAAGCTTGGAGTCCCTGGGTGGTGTAAATGGCTGCTAACTGAAAAGCTGGAAGTTTAAGTCCACACAGAGTTGTCTCGAAAAAAGAACTCATGGTCTAGTTTTGAAAAATCAGCTAATGAAAAATCTGAGGGACATAGTTCTACTCTTACACAGATGGGGTCTCCATGAGTTGGAAGCAACTCAACAGCAGCTGATTGCTAGTGGTGGTTACATCAAGAGAAGCCCAGTGTTTCTGTGTAAGGGATAATATATAACAAAGTAAAGGCTACCTAGAAAGGAAAAGGGAAATCCATAGCCATTTTTATGCTGTATCTCTCACACTAAAAGTCCAAGTTTCTATCCTCTCAAAAACTGTCTCCTCTAAAGGAGGGACTGCGTATGAAAGACAAAAACTCAAGAGACTGTATCTGTTTCTAGGATTTTCTTATCAGATTCTTAGCTCAGCACACTTGTTTGCATGCTCTACATGGAAGGCCAGCAAAGTTTCCCCTGTATAGTTTGTAAAGCAAATATTATCAGTTGTGTGAGTCATAAAGACTCAGTTTCAACTACTCATCTCTTCCATTGTACTGTGAAAGTCACAACAGTCAATACCCACTGTCTTGGTGTTGATTGTGACTCCAAGCAACCCTACAGGAGAAAGTAGAACTGTCCCATAGAGTTTCCAAGGAGCACCCAGTAGATTCGAATTGCTGATATTTTGTGTAGCAGATGTAGCACTTAACCACTACATCACTAGGGACAATATATTAAACACAAAATTGAAGACTGGGCTAGATTTGGCCCATGTATCATATGTTCACAACTCATTATATGAAAGAGGAGGCCAGGCCAAGAAGGACGCCAATTGACAAACAAAGATTGTAAAACACAATTAGAGATCACAACAGTTAGTTAAGTTGTGGAATGTTCCTTGGGGGGAAAAAGTATCCTAGACCCATGAAGATCAGGCAACCACACAGATGCGGTTTATTTTTTCAGTGATACAAGAAAAGCTGCCTTGCTGTCAAATATTTCTTCTACCAGCTAGCCATGCTGCAAGCTTTTGACAGTAGAATCACTATACTGGATTAAGGCATTGTCCTGAATTTAAAAGGGCACGTGTGTAGTACAGAATGAATGACACATTAGTATTGCATTAATTTATCAGATCAACAAACTAGCTGACAGCTGGCAGTGAACAAGGACCAGGGAGAATGGAATCCAAGAATAACTAAGTGTCTGTAAGTTCCTCATAATTTTTCATATTCTGGCACTAAAAACATGATTTTTCTCCACTAAATACTCGCCTATACATTCTTGGTTTTGTCAGAACTTCCTGCCCATCTTCCTAACTAAGGTGCTCTTGCTACCTTGGGGAAGTAGTCACTGAAGCTGAATTACCATTTTTCTGAAACAATGTTTTGTTTTGTAAAACAGAAAATGTATTAATTGCTTAATTAACAAAAGCAAGAGACAGATATTTAGAAACAGTATTAGGAAAACAGTAAGCATCTTTTAGGTTCTGATTTGACCTGTGTCTTAAAGTAGGCAATGGTGAACCTTCTTCTAGGTAAAGTGCTTTATTTGTGTGTCCTTCATTCTCGCAAATATTATAATTATTTAACTGAAATAATAAGTCCCTTGGCAAGACTCTTTCTGTTAACAGAATTCATTTTTATTTCTCCTACAATACCACATTATGATGCACATTGTATGACACTCGTCTAATCATAGAGAGTCAAGTTTTCTAAACAGAAAAACACAATGATTGATGCAAAAGCCTACCCTGCTAGTTAAGGAAAAATTTGTAATGCCAAAATCTAAACCTCAATTTAAAATGCTGCTTGTACAGTGAACTTTATAACTAATGTTGAAACCTTTCTACTAATGTCATGTGGCCATTCCATTTAGAACAGTTTTTTCCACTGTATTTATCATGTTCTAACACGACATACTTTTCCTAATAATTTTTATACTTTATTGTCTATCACTCCCTAGTATAAATTAACCTCCATGAGAGCAGAAATGTTTGTATGTTTTAGTTTACTGAGTTAAATTAAGCAGTGACTAGAACAGGGACTGTCATTTAATAGCCACACAATAGCTACTTGTCCAATGAATGAATAAGAAAAAGCAAGCAAGCGGGCAAGCAAGCTGTGAAACAAAAACCGCCTTGTCTGTATAAGTATGCTGAAACTGAAGACAGGCTACAAATCGGGAAGGGTAACCTGAAAATGGGGTAATAATATTTTCTATTTAATTTCTATATCTCAATATATATTAAAAAAAACCTAGTCAAATGAGTACCAGTGTATATTTCACAAATATAATATGTTCATTAATTTCTATGTCACCAATGCAGAACTTTTGATAATTCAAATAATGCAGAGCAGCAATTTACTTTAGTACTATTTTAGCAGATAACTGTTGTTGCCTATACCAATCTACCCATCACTAGCCTTTTTTTTTTTGCATTTACTATAAATTTTTATTATTTTAACTAAAAGTTTACAATTGCAGTCAGTTTCTCATACAAAAACTTACACTTTGCCCTAGCTACTTTCCCTACACTACGACAAGCACATGCCTCCCCACCAAACCATATGTTTCGTGTCCTTTTTTTACCCAGCTCCTGTTCCCTTTTGTTGTTCCCTCTTGCCTGCAAACAGCAGATAGCCAGTTAGCCTCCTGTTTGTGTCCAAGCCAAGCTCACTCTTTAACAGTATCATTTTGTCTTACATGAGGTCTGACAATTAAGTCTGCAAACTTAATTGATTTAAGTGCTAAATACCTCATTGGTGAATACCACTATGGTCACCTTTGAAGTACTCCCCTTGGGAAGCTATGTACCAACGCCAGTGACTAGGCCACCTTTCAAAGCAATTTTGGAACTCTTTTTCTGGAATGTCCACTGCACACAGTGGCATGGTCACAAGTTTGAGAACTCAATTGTCTAGTCTGTGAGGGAGTTTTTAGCCAGTAAATAAATAACAATACTGGAACACCCTTCCTACTGACTTGATCTGGCCCCAATGACTTTCTTCTTTACCCAAAGATAAAGGAAATATTGAAAGGAAGGCATTTTGATAACACACAGGACATCAAGGGAAATATGACAACAGCTCTGCTGGCCATTCCAAAAAGAGAGTTCCAAAATTGCTCTGAAGGGTGGATTAGTCCCTGGCATCAGTGCACAGCTTCCCAAAGGGAGTACTTTAAAGGTGACCATAGTGATACTCGCCAATGAGGTATGTAGTACTTTTTCTAGAATGGGTTTGAAAAGTTAATTGGAAGCCCTCACAGACCAGTTCAATCTATATCTGAGAAGCTGGCTTCTAGAATGATTTCTGTTGTGGGTTAACAGAGAGTCCGTGGGCTGTGGCAATCTACCACACCGGGGGCCATTATCCGAGGACCATCCAGTCTGTCAGATCATCAAGTCTGGTATTCTTGCTCAAGTTCCAGTTCTGCACCCTGCATTTCTTCCACTCTCATCCCAAATTCTTTGTTGAGTACCCTGGAAGGGCAGTTTTTAGTGCTGGCAGGGAACCATTTAGTTCTTCTGGTCTCATGTTGACGTAGTCGCCAACACCAGCCTTCTTACTTGCTGGTAAAGCCCTGGTTTGGCTGCACCCTCTGCACAGCCACTTGTTCAAAGAAGCACTGCCTCAACTGTAGCAGATAAATTATGATTAGCCTAAGATTCTCCTTGCCAGTAATTTTTTAGAGATGGCATGTGTTCCAATTCTGGACAATGATTTCTGAGGGAAAAATCTATCTGGGGGGTCTAGGAAAGTCTTACTCCCAAGTACAAAAAGCTGCAAGAGAGGCAACCCCTCTATTTCAGATGTCAAGAAATTTGCATGAAATGCCTGGAACTCTTATAGCCATCTTGCAACCGGGAGTCGACATACCAAGGACAGCAGAAGAGACATACTTGGATAGTCCCTGTTACAAGGTGATATCACTAAGAAATTGACTTATTCAACTCTGTAACTGCCTTATATGAGAGAGGAAATCCATGTTATGAAGCCAGTTTTAGTTATGTTTTCATTTATTTGGTAGCCCAAAGTATCAACAGCAAATAGAAAAACATGTTATTGTATTTAAAAGCAAACCTAAACCAATTATTTTAAGGCACTTACTAAAAAATGTGAGTAATAATATCTATATAAACAAATGGTGGCTGCAATAATTAAAATTTAGCCTATTCATAAAAGCATATTAACATGTTACCTAAAAACACATTTTGCCTAATAATGCCTGGATATAATAAAAGTCTAGTTCTATGAATCTATTTAATTCTTCAGACTTTTAATATTGTTTGAAAGATCAACAATACAATTATGATATATTATGAGGCTTACTCATAAATGGAAATTTTATTTATAAATTATTTATTTCAAACTGAAGAGCAAATATTTGGATAAACCCTTTGATGAAGAAAAAGGCTTCTAACAATAAAGCTAATTAACTTTCAAAATAAACATTCTGTAGGGACATCTCATATTTGGAGATTATGTTGGTCATTCTAGTTAGATTCATAATTTTATTCACATTTTTGGTAACCATCTCTTTTGCATTTTGCAATGTGTCATGGATTGAATTATGTCCCCACAAAACATGTGTGCAGCAATTTGACTGCACCATGATTTCCACTACTGTGGGGTTGTCCTCCATTCTGTGAATTTCCTATGTTGTAAATCTTAATCTCTGCCTGTGGGTTAGTAGGGAAAGTCTGGATTATGGTTAGAGAGGATAAGAGTGGGCATATATGGCTTGGCATATCACCTTTACTACTAGCACCTCCCTGACACAGTTTTAAGTAAGTCTCCCTGCAGAGTGGCTTGCACCACCTTTTATGCTATAAGAGATAAAAGGAAAAGGAAGGAAGTAGAGTTTGGAACTTCATGCAACCATGTATATAAACATGCATATCATGCATATCCTCATTTTCCAATGAGCCTCAAAAAAAATGACAGCAAATTCTACAGACCAACTCAGAAGACGAGCATGAGGATGGTTATACAACTCAAAGAATGCAATTAATCTCACTAAATAATTGTATAGGTTGAAACTGTTGAGTTCGTGTATGCTTTGCTGTGTGTATTTCCAACAATGACAACAAAATTTTAAAAACCTAGGAAAAAAAAGATAAGAAATTGTGAACATCATAAGACCAAATGGTTGTAGAAACTGAAATCAAAAGAGATGAGCGTTACAGCAGCTGTTTCATCTTCAGGATTAAAACACATTTCAGGTCTGTTAAAAGAAAAATTGTTTCAGATCGTATTTTATGATATTGAGATTTGTTTGAAGGAGTGACATAGAAAAAGGAAAAGAAACAAGTATGTGTATTTGTGTATATGAGACAATTGTTTTGATTATATTTACAGAAGGACACTTGTTCTGACTGTAAATCATACCATGGCTGAGATTAAACTACAAACCTTTATATAATTAACAAACAGTTTTCATTTGTAAATTGCAAGACACCCAGGCTGAGGTACATAATAGCTCTTAAATCAAAATGCAATGCAGTAACAGGTAGAAGAATACTTACGAAACAAATGCTAGTCTAAATGGGCCCAACTGGCGAGTTACTAATTACCAATTTAAGGTCCCTTACCACAGGGAAGGCTGATGAGGTTATTAAGCAGAAAACAAAAAGAGAAGGCAAGATTCCCTCGGCCCATTTGCAGGTGCCTTACAATAGCCATGATTGTTAACATGACGCCAAACACTGTGTTTTGTTTTTTTTTTTTTTTAAACATCATCAAATGAGCCAGTTAACATTTTTAATCACACCTGAAGACATAATCAGGGGCACTATGCACTGACTATGGATGATTATATCCATACAGATAAAAACAGCTAACATTTTAATATATAAATGTACATTTTGGAACTTAAATTTTCTTAAGATGTTTTATTATACATTTCTAATGAACATATATACACAGTCTAAATACACATGTGCATGCCTGAAAGTATATATGCTAAGGTATTAATGTTACCACTGGGCAGTGAAATTTTAGTGGAGGTTTTGTGCATCTGTCTGCATTTTTCACAATCTCCATGGATGACTTGTAATAAAATTTGCAAGCAATATGAACTAGGACATCGCTCAATGATAGAGGAAATATTAATAGCTAAAACAATACTTTAGTGAGGAAATCAATAAAAGATAATGACTTAAAACACTAGATTGATGTGACAAATAGAAGCACTGTTAAATTATGAAATACAGGCTTTACTTACACATTTGGATTATCTCTCATTGTTTTCCAAAAGATAATTTAAAAACAACAACAAAAACAATCAAACACACACAAAAAAAACCTCCTTAACCCTCCTTAGCAGGGTTTCTCAACTTCAGTAGAATTGACAGTTTGGGCACAGTAATTATTTATTATAGGCAGCTGTTCCACGTAATGTAAGAGGTTTAGAAACCTTCCTTCCCTGGCTTCACCTACTAGATGCTAGTAACACCCCCTCACCAGTTGTGACAACCAAAAATGTCTCTGTTGTTGATGTGCGCTGTCCAGTTGATTCCCAATCCATAGGATACAGGAGAACTGCCAAGGGGTTTCCTAGGCTGTAATTGTCACAAGGGCACATCATCAGGTCTTTTCATCACAGGAGTGGAATGCCTGGTGATTTCGAACCACTGACCTTTTGCTTAGCTGCCAACTGCTTTAACCATTTGTACAACCAGAGCTCCTAAAAATGACTCCAGACATTTTCAAATGTCCTTTGAGGGGTAAAATCATCCATGGTTGAGAATCTTTGTTCTAAAGAACAGCAGATAAATTAGTTTTTAAGCAGTTGTTTCTGTCCTAGATAACCTGCATCGATTGTCCAACTTGCCTCTGGACAGCTGTCTGTTGCAAGAAGTAATTGAACCTTCCTTACTGCTTGCTCAAGCATATGGCAAATAACCTTTGGATCCTAATAATTAGTTGATAGTTGCTGCTTTCACAATGAAATAGCTGTTTTCCGTCTTCTGAACTCAGCATGGAACACTTGGAAACAATATAGTTTACCACTTAAAACACCAAAGGCAAGGAGAACATAAAGAAAAAGACTCCTTTAAATGTGAAAGACCATTAGCTGGCAGGAAAAAAAAAAATTAAAAAAAAATTCACTTCACACTTCCCCTTTCAAGCCTTTCCTAAATCGGAGAGAATTAATGCCTGTCCTCTGTGCTCACAAGCGCTCTGCATATATGTATCATATTTCATCATTCCTAATTGTTCTTGCTGCTGCCACTGCCACTAGAACACGAGCTGAGATGGGCAAGTATTTGGAATTTATTTTTGACTCTGGCTGCTTGGTTCATTCACTGCTTTGTTAATTCATTACATAGAGCATATATATCAATAGTAATTAGCACTGTGTTTGACTTAGAAGGAGGCCTGGTGGCACTCTGGTTGAACACTCAACACCAATCCATTTTAAACCATCAACCACTTCGAAGAAGGAAGATGTCGCTGTCTGCCTCCATAAAGACTACAGGCTTGAAACCCTCTTTGGCAATTGTACTCTGTCCTGTGGGGTCGTTAAGATTCACAATCAGCTTGTGCTAACTGCTGAAGATTAATACAACAAATTAATACAGCAAGAGCAGGAGGAAGGAGTAGGCATACCAGGCACGTAATGGGAACCATTCCAGGGATGACCTTGCCCCCTACTACTTGCACAGTGGTGAGGGGATTACTTTTTGATGAATACTTAATTAGCAGATAGCAGCAGAATGAAGCAACGTGAGCAAGCTGAGAGAGTGGTACGAGTAGGGTTAACCTGAGGGATTGTCACACTAAGGCTGCAATATGCATGCTTTCATAGGAATCAATAACTGTGGCCAATCTCAAGGCCACTGAGACAGAGCAGCTTGTATCCCATGTTACTTACCTTACAGCTTTCCTACTTACTGCTGTTTAGACATAATTCAGTAATAACTTATTTATGGGGAACACTTCCCTGAAAAATTCAGAGTGAGGAATTGTTGCTAGTACTAAAGACAGTGCATTTTATTTTCTGGTTCTTACTAGACTTCAATAAGAAAAGCAGACATTGAGCTGATCTTATTATTTTCATTGTTAAATACTACACAGTCTCAGATTTTTAAAGGGCAATATTCACTTTGCCATAAACAATTTTGAGAACTTCTAGAAATATTTTTAGAAATGTACCTTACATTTTTAAGCTTTATAATAATATAAAATGTTTATATTTTTAAAGCCATTTATACTAGTAGACATTTTAATCATGTTATAAAATGCCTTTATTACATATCACTTTAGTTCCTTATGACAAAAAATTTAGCTTTTTTATACAAGGAAAAAATCACAAAAAGTCAAGGAACAATCAAAAAAAAAAAAAAACAGAACATTCACTTCTGGCCCACTGTAAAGAGTCAAAACAATACAACAGTTGATGGGTGACATCTGTTTCTAAAGAAGAATTCAATGATGTCTATATGACATAGTCTATTCTCTGGGACAGCTGGGGAATGAGGTATTCTGGTCAAATATTCTGCTTAATAGAGTTACCATATATTTTACATGGATAACCTATTTTCAAAGAGTTTCAATAGATCAAAATAAACCTAAGGCTATGTAGCCAGGGCAGTCCCAGCTGAGATCAAAGGGAATTTATCAGGGTGTGTGTGATCAAATATAGGGAGTTGGTGGGCCCTTAGGGCTCTATTTGCATGAAAGCATTTATGCTGGTACTTTATTTATTCTGGGCTTCTAGGGAAAAAATAAAGATATCTGCCTAGGTGCCTGGACAAAAGGGAGGAAACAGGGCAACTGAGCGGTTTATGGTATTAGCATCTTCTTCTGGTCTCTAGGACTTTTAAAATATTTTAAAACCTCCAAGGATAAAGGGATCAGAAGGGAAGCTAAGGGAACCATTCATGAAGGGGTCTATGAAACAGAACAGGCAACTTCTGTGCTGGGCATACCACCACTACGGTACTTCAAAGACTGGTGGTAAAATGGGAGCAGTAAGAGACTGCATCCTCAGTCTACATATGGGCATATTCACTGAGGGCAATTCTAAGCACATTTGTGAGTACAAGGCACTAACAGAGAAGCAGAGCTTCAAGAGGAGAGGAAGAACAGGGCTTTGGTTCAAAGCCACAGTCCTAGGGTGGTACATACAGTTAATGTGCTCAGCTACTAACCAAAGGTTGGAGGTTCATTTCCACCCATCTCAAAAGAAAGGCTTAGTGATCTAATACAGAAAAATCAGTCATCAAAAAATGTGGCACAGTTCTGTATTAACATGTATGGGGTTGCCATGAGTGGGAGTCCACTGGATGACAACTTTTTGTTTTGTATTACTGTCATGATGAATAGCTGGCACTTAATACATGTTGTTCTGTGCCACTGAGTCAATTTTCAATTCATATTGAGACCAGCAGCCTTTCTGCCATCTCAAACAGGCAAAAGGCTGTACATGTTACCTTCTGTGATATGGGAACTAACTCCCCGTCTTTTAAGTTGTCTCCTTATTTAGCTATGCTTCCTGTTTCTGGCCAAGCAGAGGAAAACAAGTTGCAGGACCAGATGAAACTGGCAATAACTAGATTTAGCCTGTCTGACATGAGCAGAACTATCAACCCCCATCCTCTGAGGATTCTGGATATCTTCTCCCACCTGATGGAACCAACCTTTAGCAGCCCAAGATTGGGAGCCAATTTTCAGGAGTGAGGGGTCCAAGTCTAAGATCCTGTTTGAGAGATTCTCCCTTTTCAGACTGAGAAAGTGCAGAAAGGCTGGACTGTCCTGGGAACACCTTTTTGGACCAGGATCATGTGCAAGCAGGCCCACCTTGAGGCATTCCTGAAGACCTCAGACCTGATTTACTTGACCGATATAAAACCCCCTGAGCTTGTCCTGTGAGCCATTCTGAAGACACAAGTCTTGGTGTGCTACTTTATTAGGCAACCAAGTAAAATTGCTTTTTTTAATCTCACCCATTTCATGTGTCTGTAGCCTCACCAAGCAGACCTGGAAAGGTCTGGTTACAACAGCAAAGCCACATGACAGAGTACAGCGGCCCCATAGCGTTTCCAAAGCTGTAATTTTTACATGAACAGAGTGCCAGGTCATTCTCTTGCGAAGCCAATTAGCATGTTCAGTCATAATTTCAGTTAGCAATTGAGTGCCTTCAATCATTGTGCCACTACAGCTCCTTCCTCAATAGTTTTGGGCAAACATCAAATGGTGACTATTGATGTCATGTTTTTACGCATGTATGAAATGACTTTACATATACTTGTAGAGATTTTGTTTGAAGCTTGGGTCCTATGTTAGGAAGTGGGAGCTAAAGAAGAGACAACTTGGGATTGCTCCACCTTGAGAACCGGGGACATTCTGCTTACAAATAAAATTATATTATGTGTTGTGGTCATCCAGTGCTGCTATAACAGAAATACTACAAGAGAATGTCTTCAATAAAGAGAAATTTATTCTCTCACAGTCCAGCAGGCTAGCAGTTTGAAGTCAGGGCACTGGCTCCAAGGGAGACCCTTCCCTCTGCTGGCTGATGAAGAAGGGCCCTGTATCAGTCTCCCCCTGTGCTGCAAGCATCTCAGAGCAGGAACCGCTGCTCCCAGCACTGCTTCCTTGGTGTGGTATGAGGTCCCTAAGTCACTCTGTTTGCTTCTCTAGCTGCCACTAATCCACCTTATTAAATCATAGTGATAGAATGTACAACACATAGGAAAATCCCATAAAATAACAAAATGCTCAATAATTATACAATATTGGGAATCACAGCCCAGTCAAAGTGCTACACAATTTTTTGGGGGGATATAATTCAATCCAGAAGACACATCAAAGTACTGTAATTTTTCAAGGTCATCTTCATACTATTAATTACCATTTTAATGGGAAAGATAAGAGGCATAAACTAATTTCTTAATGGAGTTCTCGATAACAGAGTTTATGTTACTGATTAAGTCTCTACTTTTTTAAAGAAGATTTTCTTTGATACCCTTTTTTCTTTCCACCCTTTTTTAACTTGCACTAAAATTTCCCTTAAATATTAAATGCTTTGTAAATTGAAGGTCTTTAAATGTGTCAAAATAACTTAAGACTTCTTGGATCAGGAGATACATACACAATATTTTAACGCAAAAATTCACCCACATTTCTCTAAAGGCAAATTGCCCTTAATGAACGACTGGAATTTTCTGTGTATTATCAATTTACTCTTTAGAGTCTAACTAAATGCAGATGCTCACTTTGTTATTTCAATTATCTTGTTAGATTTAGACATGATTAAGGCCTTGTAAAGAGAAAGATGGCTTAAGAAATGAGTGTTTCTCATAATTATCTCCATGAGCCAACATGACTATACAGGGAGCACTCAGACAAGTTTAGATTTTAAAAAGGATATAAGATATAAGGAAGAAAATCACTATCTCAATTAACATAAAATGTTGTCTTAACTCCCCATGTACTACTGGTTAAGAGAGAATTAAGGTGAAATACCAATCATATATTTGCCTCTGAGCCATTATATGAAAACCCTGGTGGCATAGTGGGTTAAGTGCCAGGTCTGCTAACCAAACTATCAGCAGTTCAAATCTACCAGGTGCTCCCTAGAAACTATGGGGCAGTTCTGCTCTGACCTATAGGGTAGCTATGAGTTGGACCTGACTCAACGGCATTGAGTTTTGCGGGTTTTTTTTTTTTTTTTTGAGCCATTATATATTTCTGACACTGTGGTTCCCAGGATTTTCTCTAAGAGATCCAGGTTCCCTTAAATACTTACTATTACACTACTATGATGCTTCTACTGTCCAGAAAACCAGGTAGAGGAGTTCCCTCTTAGAGATTATGGCCCATTCAGATGGCTGGCTTTTAAGTAGCTCTTTTAGGGTTTGTAAATCATTTTAAACTGTTTAGATCTTATCTTGAAGCAGAGAAGCCATTAAAGAATCTTAAACCCAAACAGTAAAGTTATTTTGCTTTTAACTTAAATCTAAATACAATGTGGTAAATGCATTAGAAGTTAGAAAAAGATAAGAGAAGAAGACAGAGGTACCAGTTAGGAGCTCAGTGTAGTAGTTAAGCTGAGAAGGAATTGAAATAATGTCAGTGGGCCTGGAGAAAAATGGATTCAAATAATATTAAAAAGGTAGAATCAACAAGACTAAGCAACGGCATGAATGTCCTGATTTATAGATATCCCATAGCCTCCTACCACTTGGCCTACTTATTGTTCATCTAAGAGCTGTTCAAAAACTATTACAAAGAAATAAGCATTAAAAGTTAAAATTCATTTATCAAATGAAAAGTAGTCAATACTGTTTCTTGGAAAGGAAATTTGCTAGTGTGATTAATAGGAATGGGAACATTTGAATTTTAAGTCATGTCAATGAGGTTAGTAATTCAGGCTCTATTCCTATATTTCTAATACATGAGCTATAGAAGGAGGACACACACACAACAAATACTTACTGAGGGTCTGATTAGACATTGTTCTTCAAAGAACAAAACATAACCAAAACACAGAAAAGCAACAGGAGGAAACTGACAAATTTAAAAGAGAGAAAGAAAAAAGTATTTTCTGTCATTTATTTGGAGCTATGAAAGTTACTGAAGTATAATACTTGCCTCAAACACTTTCCGAAGAGTTGAAATTAATTTTTTGCTTAAGCAAGATACCACATGGTAGCGAAACATATAAGGTTCACTGATTTTGAATATTCTACTCAAAATATCTCAAAAGAAAAAGAGACTATTTGTGCAGCCAACTATGTGAACCAGGGGAACGACTGAAGCATAACGGAGAATAAGCAAAAAAGATGTTGACATGTTACATAAATACGGAGTCTTATTTTATCCTACAAAATATTCAATTTAACATTAACTGCCATTTAGTCAACTTGGACACATAGGAACCCTATCAGACAGAGCAGAACTGTCCCATAGGATTTCCAAGGAGCAGCTACTGGATTGAAACTGCTGACCTTCTGGTTACCAGCCAAACTGTTAACCACTGTGGCACCAGCGCTCCAATTTAAAATCTGGGGTTATTAATTAGTCATGCCTACTTATAAGTCGCTTTTAGAATTCATTTCAAATCTCAGAGAAGCTAACTAGACAGCATAAACTCAGACTTGACAAATTTTCTAACTATATATCAACAGAAACTTTCACACTGAATATCTTTAATGTCTTCTTTAATTGAGTAATATACGAATGATACTAATAATTAACACAACCACAGCATCTCATAAAGATTACTCAATCTTTTTCATTACTTTAAGTGAGATTATTTTGCAAAAGGTCTTAATTCATAAGGTCAACACCTTTTATTTCCATTCTTGCCATCTATCTGAAATCTCTCTGAGGAAGAATTTTGGCATGTGCATTTTGTTTATGCTAGACATGCTCAAGATGAAACTGAGCTCATTTGGAAGTAATTTTGGGTAGCACATGAATCAGAACTCTTCTTTTCTTCTCAGTACTACTGGTATTTTATTGCTTCCATCTACAGTCCAATATGCTTTTAGTGCTAAGAGCCCTGAGGCCAAACACACAAAGCACTAAGAAAATGGGAACTTCTGGCTACCACAATTTTTGTTTCTCTTTCAGTGTTCTTCCCTCTCCTGGGAGACTGAAGTCACTTTTAAGTCACTATAAAACAGGAATATGGTGAGCACAAATGATTAACTGAAGTTGGGGATGCTGATTTAAGAGGTTTTGGCTTATATGTCACACGTAAAACCCTTCCACCTGCATGACAAAGCTGCTTGACAAATTACTATGGAATTAGCAATGCTCTGCCAAAATGTCACTTTCTCTATGGAGGCTTCTCTGGCCACGTCCAGAAGTTAGGCAGTTTTTCCTTCGCATTATTATGTTACCTTAGCATATATCCATGATGTAATGGTTAGAGCTTGGCTTCTACTCAAAAGATCAGCAGTTCCAGTCCAAAAGTTGCTTCTTAGAAACACTATGAGGCAGTTCTATTTTGTCCTATGGGGTCACAACAGGTTGGAATTGACTCAATAACAATGAGTTTATGGTAACACTTAGCAAATAATACTGCATTTATTTGTCTGTCTCTCTCAAACAGTGGCTAGAGAGGACTATTTCAGCCTAGAACATTACTAAAATCAAGTAGGTTCTCAAATTGAAAGGATGGATACAGAACAGCTAATAATAGTCTACATCTGCACAGTATAGGCCATGAAGTACTTTCACAAAAAAACATTATTCCTACAGAAGACCACTGAGGAAGTTACGGCAAGAATTACTATCCACATAGAGATGATAAAACCAATGCTTGCTCAGAGTGATTACATGACCAATCGAAGTTCAAAAGAGCTACTATGATGTACAATTTATTCTCACATTAGCAAGTTGATAAAAATTTGTAGATAGAACTTATAGCAGAAGGTTCATGGCTATCCAAGACTGCTCCAGGTAAGTACTTCACATGGTTGATACACTTTGGGATATGGTTACTTGTTTTGAAAGCCCAGAAGCTCAGTCTTAACAGGTTCTCGAGAAGTTAAATACAGATAAAATTAATCACTAGAAAGGCAAATTATTTACAATGAGAAAAATCTGTGACAATTTCTTTTCCTGTATTCAGTCTACAAGGGCAACAGAGTCAGTAGAGAGAAAACAACAAAAAACATATCATCTGTTATGTTTGTAACATACATGATTCTGCCATCTCTGAAATTCTTATGACTCACTGACTACACAAAAGAACTAAGTTCTTAGAGTGCAATTACTCCGACCTTCATTAAAAAACAAGAGAAATTATGTCATCTTAATACTGATATTTTCACATTTTTTAACAAGTTATCCTTTGGATGCCACATGAAGAGTATTTAGAACACTGGAGTTGCAGAAGTTAAAGGAGATAAGGGGCTTCCCCCAGAAGTGACAGAGAGCTGAAACCCTAAATTAGGACTTTCAAGACACCTGAACTGTAAGAAGGTAATTTTCTATTCTTTAAAACTGCACATTTGTGGCATTTCTCTTACACCAGCACTAAGAAACTAAGATAGAATTCATATGAGGATAGTCCTTAGCAGCTGACTCTTATTTACACACGGGGCTGTAACACAGGAATTACCCTTGAATAGACACTGTAACATGGAGAAGTAAACCATGTACCACTCAGCAGTGAGGGGACACATGATGTGACAGGTAGTGTTTTAGGACACAATTCATGTTAGAATAAGGTACTTTTTAATGAAGACTGAAATATTAATTACATTTAATTCTTTTTAAATTTCTATTCACCCATTGACAACGATGTTACAAAAACAATCTGTTGGATTTATCCTTTTAATGTATCATCATACCTTTTTGAAATTTATACAAGTGATCCTGTTATATTTATAGTTTTTAAATTTTGAAGACGGTTTGACCATTTTCACTTAGCCTTCTTCCCATTTCTAGCCAAGCCAGCCAAGCGCCGTTGAGTCGGATCCAACTCATGGCGACCCTAGGGTAGAACTGACCCCCAGAGTATTCAAGGAGCACCTGGTGGATTTGAACTAGCAGAACATATTCCACTAGTTACTGGACAGCTAAAAATTTAAAGTATGAGATAGCAAAAACCAAAGTCTAAAATCAGATAATATCACAGCAAAAAGGTGAGAAATGAATGTATTTATGAAAGTTTTTGGTGTAGTTACTTTACTACAGGTGTTTGTTTAATTGTGCGGATGTGTTATGGGTTCTTTGTCATAGGTTAGAAGAGGAAAACAATTTATTCTCCACAAATATAACTGCATTTCAGAAACAGTGCAATTCACACTAAAATCAAATGAGTTCCTGGAGCACCACTAGTGTGGGAGTCTTTATTAACAAATAACGGGTCGGCAAATAGAAATATACTTCAAACTGCAATTAATGTGTTTGTTGATTGACCTCTGCTGAGGACAAATGCTTGAGCACCTTCTATGAAATTACATGGACCTGTAGCAGTCTGAGTTCCTTCTTTGAACTCTGTGGACCTTTACCTGTTTGATAATCACCTGTTTGCATATCCTTCTGTTACTACGATAATCAGAGTCTGTACTCTTCCTTCAACTCCTTCCCTGGCTACACAGGAAATACATTTCCACTGTACACCAAAGCTTTGCTTCCCTCTAGGATCATAACTTATATCCTGATTTCCAATCTCCATTTAATGCAGCCATTTACTGTTATCTTCAAGAGTTTTAATATAAAACAAGAGCCCACATACCAGAAGAAACTTTAAGTATTCAAGGTCACTTACAAAGTCCAATTCAAAATCAGTTTCTCACTTAGACTATGAAAGAAACTCATTCATAAATCACAGCTTTTTAACGAATTAAATGAAAGATGATGCTGAATATTTTTTAAGCTAGGTGAAATTCAAATAATACATTGTGTAAATATTGGTGTTGTTTAAGTCCAATTCATTTACTGTTTGTAAAATTTCAGTAGAATATTTCCCAAGTGTACACAAAGTAAAAGATAATTAATTTAGGTCTCCATTGTACGCTAAGTCAACCAACAATTTTTATCCATGTCATATGTATATAGCATCTGTCACTTTCTGTTGTAGGACCATAACATGAAATCAATACAGTCAATAGGTACACAAAATTCCAATAGAAGAAGTTATTTGAAACTTAAAGCAACAGGCTTTATAATACATTGGATATATTACTCACCAAAAACAGAGTTCGGAAGTTGCTGAGATCACCAAAAAACTCTTCTATGCTCACTGTGTTAGAGTCAAAAATGAAATATTCTCCAAGACTCTCATAGAGCTTCATCATGTTGTTGTGCATGGTGGATAGTTTTTCATATTGGTTCCTGGCAGTTTCTGCAAAGCTATAACTTTGTGTTAAGGAAAATGATTCAATTATATCTCAAAAGCAATCAATAGATATTAAGACTGAACTATAGTGTCATCTCTGAGAAAACTTCTTATAGTCATATTGGTCAATAAGTTTTGAATATCTATATATAAAGCAGCATGACTTAAGGTGGAATCAAGTAGACAGGAAATAACCTAGAACATGTTTGCTAACTAAAAACATAAGCAACAGAAAAATGCCTCATATTTTACGAACAACGAAGAGTAGAAACAAATAACAGAAAAAAAATTAGTATGTGTGTATATACACATGTATATAACACACACATCATTTCAGAACACACACATTCTACACAGATATAGACGTTAACCCACCTGTTGTTGCTGAGTAGATTCCAGCTCATGAAGACCCCGCGTGTGCCAGCCAGCCAAGCCAAGTGCCGTTGAGGAGTACATCTATATTTCGCAGTGTTTTCAATAACTATGATCATTTGTCAGTAGACTGCCAGGACTTTCTTCTGAGGCACCTCTGAGGAGACTCCAACTGCTAAATTTTGATTAGTAGTCCAGCTCTCGAATTTCAATCACCCACTAATTTTAAACACAGATTTCTGATTATTGGGCCATAGCCCTGGAACCTGAGAATGATCGTTTCTAATAATGCTGCTGGGCTAAGGACCACATTAGGAGTAGGAGTGTTACAGAAAACTACTAAGAAGCTATTATCACCATAAATTAAATAAGTAATTGTTTTGAATTTTTTTTTTTAAAAATTACTCATGGTGATAATAACAACAACTACCACGTATCAATCACGGTTCTCCAGAGACATAAGTTCAAGAGATATTTATCTTAAGGAACTGGGTCAAAAGATTGTGGGGGCTTCCAAGTTGAAGTCTTTAGGGTAGGCTAGCAGGCTGGAAATGACACCAAATTTCATACTGCAGTTTTGAGGCAGAATTTCTTCCTCCTCTGAAAACCTCAAGTTTTGCTCTTGACATGTTCTAATGACAGAACGGAGTCAATCTACATTATGGAGTGTCATATCCTTCACTTAAAGTCAACTAATTGTAGATATTAGGTGCTAAAAAGCAAAGATGTCACTTTGAGCACTAAGGTGCACCTGACCGAAGACACAGTATTCTGAATGACCTCATATGCACGTGGAAGCTAGACGATGAATAAGGAAGACTAAAGAAGAATTGATGCCTTTGACTTACAGTGTTGGCAATATGCCATGGACAGCTGGAAGAATAATTTTTTCTTTGAAGAAGTACAGCTAAAATGCTCCTTATAAATGAGGATGACAAGACTTCATCTCACATACTTTGGACGTGTTATTAAGAGAGAGCAGTCCTACAGAAGGATATGATGTTTCAGAAAGTAGAGGGTCAGTGAAAAAGAGGAAGACCATCAAGGAGATGGATTGACACAGTGGCTGCAACAATGGGCTCAACCACAGCCACAATTCTGAGGATGGTGCAGGACTGGTAGTGTTCTGTTCTGTTGTATATGGGACTGTAATGAGTCAGAGCTGACTCAATGGCATCTGATAACACAAACAACTGGAGACGTTAACCACATGAATAAAATGCCTTCACAGCATCACCTGCATTGGTGATTGATAAAATAACTGGATATCATAGCCTAGCTAACATTTAAAAATAACCAGCCCAGTGAGTGGAGTCTGTGGTCTTAAAAGCCAGCAAGTGGCCATCTAAATTGCTCCCAGTACACCAGGAGCAGAGGAAACCGAAGGACCATCAAAGACATGAGGAAAACATGAGCCCAGGAGACAAAGGTGCCATATGATCCAGAGACTATATTATCATGAGACCAGAAGAATCAGATGGTGCTCGGCCACCACCAATGACTGCTCTGAGAGGGAACACAATGTAAAGTCCCTAAAGTAGCCAGAGAAAAATGGGAGAGCAGAAGCAGAACTGTATTAAAAGATCACACTTTATGGTCTGTCAGACTGGAGGGTTCCCTGGAGATCTCTGTTAGCCCAGAGCTGAAAACAATTCCTCAAAGATTGGACTGGACTATTAGACACAGAGCGACGCTGGTGAAGAATATACTTTTGTGGCTTAAATATATACATGAGGGTGTCTGAGCAGTTCTTCTCCACATGTGAGATGAGGAGGTGGGGAAGGGGTCCCAAGAGTTGTTTGAATGGATTTGGGAAGTACTGAGTGAAGAGGAGCAGTGTGCTGCCATGGGCTGGGGGGTGGGGTGGGGGGGGGTAGAGAGCAGTTAGAGTTGCACAGTGGTGTATGTTCACGGTTTCACAGGCCAATTCAATTGTAATTTCAATTGTAAACATTTACATAAAGTATAATAAAATGTTTAAAATCATAACCATCCTATTCCTCTACAAAAATACAAAATAAACCTAATATACCTACTCCTGATGGACCGACATGGTCAGGTTCCAAAGACGAGGCTGCTAGTGAAAACTGACATCATGAAAAAATGGAGATGACCATATCAGATCATAAAATGGAGGATGACCATATGATTACCATATAGTTAAATTACACCATTACTTAACTGTCAAACCACTGAGAATCATAGTCCAGCCAAGTTGACATATAACCTTCACTATACTGCTGGCACTACACTCATCTTGCACCTTGGTGTTCATTACTGCCAGTTATACTTCCCTAAGGTGCAAAAGAGTCAGTAGAATTTTTTTTTTACCATTGTTATAAATTTCAAGTGCTAGATAACAAGACAGTACAGTAAGTGAGGTTTACAGTGTAATATAGTCCTATAAACTATATCATACTATATATAAATGTAAATTACTGAACTAAATTCTCCTTATTCCTAAGTGCAGAACATATAAATGATGATACTCACAGGACAACTTAGAAATACAGAAACATAAGTAACTACAACTTCCAACAACTCACAAATAAGCATTATGAACATTTTGGAGCTTAACTTTTTGGTCTGTTTTATATGGCTAATAACCTTACACATTAAATGATAAGGGTGCTTGAGAAAATATCAAGATGGTTAAGCATGAATAACTAATAAATGAAATCAACATTTTAAAATTAGAGATAAACCCATTAAAAACTCAGTAACGATCACAGAAGAAACATTTTTTTAGTTCATACCACAATAGATTTGGAATTTTAAAAGAACAGTAATAGCACAGTTTGGGGTATGCTATTTTAATATCTATTACAGTCTTACTATTTTGCGGTGGTATTATTTTATCAAGCACTGGTAAGTGTGCCTTGAAATACTTGATTTTATAAAGTTTTGTGAATTCTTCAGGGTGTCTTATTGTAACCTAGGGTTAAATTTATTTTCCACGGGAACACGTTTCCAGCTTTACAATGGAATTCAATGGGGAAATCAGACTATTTCTGGAAAGTTACTTTACAGCTGACACTTATGGAATATACTCCAAATTTAAAAGTGAGATGCACCCTTCTAATGTTCTACTTATGCTACTTAAGTATCAGCTTTCACATTAGCAACATAATCACCCCTTCCTAGCTAACATGTGACATTAAATCTTTCCAGCGTCAAGTCCACTTGGATGTCAACAGACATGAAAGAATCCATGCATTTTTTACAAACTCTACTCTCTTTTTATATATACAAAAAAAGATACTTAATACCTTATACATCTTCTGATTTCACCTTCCAGACTGTATATTTTTCTGTTTTCAAGGAAATGTTAAACATCCTGTATTGTAGAAATAAGAAAATATTCCTCATTTCTTAACACAGAATGATATGACTTTTGTTTTCTGGTCTCTTTTCCCTAAATAAAATAGACTCATGCCAGAGACTTCATCTGCAGAAGCACTTTTCAAAGGTCACTTACTTGTAATCTATTTGCAATGCGAAGTACTAAAACATGTATTTCAGAAAGCTCAACATTTGCACAATACAGAGAGGAAGCCAACGATAACAAAAAAAAAAGGCCAAAACCACGTTGCCCATTTATCGTAACACAATTTTTCACCAACTAAACAGTGTCCTTTAAGTGATACATAATTTTATAAATTTGGTCCCAGAGAACCAAAACTAATTTCAGAAACTGTGTACCAAAGTGAAAAACATCTCAAAAATAAGTTTATCTTAGAAATATCAAATGAAAAGCAATCTAGTCTCCAAGTTGCTCACTCATCTTCAAAGTTGTAAAAGGGATAAATGGTGTGAGTCAGCACCATAATCTTCTGCAAATACAAGCCCACCACTAAATCCTACTTGAGGGTATAGGTAAAAATGAACTGGACGTCATCTGTCCTTTTCGGACCTCTGTTTGGTTTAGGAATTTTTGTTTTGCTTTATACTGTTTTCTTTCATTTGGTGCAATCACTAAATACAAAGTACTCATTGGTAAATACTGTGATTGACACAACGATCATTAAAACCTAATTCTCACATACAAGTTTGTGATATAATATGACTAATAAATCTACACTCATTAACTTGCATTTATACAGGGCTTTACAGTTTATAATATGCCTTTCCCCCAGTATGTCTCAAGGATATTATTTACAATCAGAATGACCCCTGTGTTGTCAAATCTTATGTTGCCTACACTGTTCTCCTTTGAATAAAAAGATATGGCCATCTGCTTCCATAAAAGTTAAACCAGAAAGTCAAATCAGTCTGAGTTGATGTCTATGAATAGAGACTCTACAGGACAGAGCACAACTGTCTCACAGGGTTGCCAAGGAGCAGGTGGTACATTTGAATGACCCACCTTTTGGTATGCAACTGTAGCTCTTAACCACAACCCTATGAAACAGTTCTAATCTGTTCTATAAGGTCCCTACGAATTGCAATTGACTCAGCGGCAACAGATTATGGGCAAATGACTCTCAAATTTATGTATGAACGTATTTAGCCCAAATCTCTTTCTTCTGGAGCACTGACAGCACAGTGGTTTAGAGCTCAGCTGCAAACCAAAAGTTTGGCAGTTGGAATCCACCAGTGACACCTTAGAAACTATATAGTAAAGTTATACTTCATCCTAGAGAATCATTCTCAGTCAGAACTGACTTCAAAGTAAAGGGTTTGGTTTGTTTTTTTGTATATGATCTGCATTCTATTCACCTTTACATCTTAAACTCATACCATTTTGCTCTTAAGCATCATGTATAGAGACTTTAATCTTCTTTCTGTTCCTTGAACATACTAAGCCTTTCACTTGCGGTTTTTTCTGTCTAAAATGTTATTTTTCACCAGGGTATTTGATTTTAGTGCAAATGTCACTTTCTTAGAGTGGCTTTCTTCAAACATCCAATCAAACATATCCATCACTATTACTATTATCCTGGTCTGTTTTATTTCATTCTGAACACTTAGCAATTTTTGATACCTCTTTTATATACAGCAAAAACTATGACAGCCAAAATTTCAAGGGGACTGCCTTGTTTTTCCAGGTCTCTCAAGTTT
Source organism: Heterohyrax brucei (assembly GCA_028571685.1). Classification (NCBI taxonomy): domain Eukaryota; kingdom Metazoa; phylum Chordata; class Mammalia; order Hyracoidea; family Procaviidae; genus Heterohyrax; species Heterohyrax brucei. The sequence continues at coordinate 129,915,906 of CM053166.1, read as the reverse complement.
TCTACCTTTGACAGCGTACAATCACCACTTTTCTATCATTCTCTATTTGGTAGAAAATATTTGAGCTTTCCTTCTACGTCAGTTCTGAACTTTCACGTTTTACTGTGTTTACTTGTTAATTGCAAACATTTCTCCATTTAAACATGTAGTTCATGAGAGCAGAGTTGGCCTGCTGACTACTAACTCATCAGTACCTGGAACAGTGCCTGGCACACACTAGAAACAGTAGTGTGATAGAGTGGAATTTCTCCACAGGGTTTTTTTCTCTACTGTAATCTTTAGGGAAATAGATTCCTAGGCTTTTCTTTTACAGCTTAGCAGGGTGGGTTCAAACCACCAACCTTTAGTCTACTAGTTGAATGCAAGTCATTTATGCCACCCAGGAACCGTAAGTGTTCATTGTAAGGTTTACAAACTAAGTGTACCATTTGAAAATACTAGCTGGTAAAGTGCTAATCTTTCAAAAATATCATTAATTTTAAGCCATATGGTCTCAATCATGAACCTAGAAACTTAGCTTGTAGAACTTATCTCACAAGGTACACAAAGTAGTTTTACACAAATTCATGTGAAAATACAAAACAAGGAAGCAATCTTTGAAATTAATTGGGTATTTATGTACTATATACATTGTCTAAAATTTTTATCATCTATACATTTGCGTGATAGTATATATATTTCTAGATTATATTCTTTAGACTATAATAACAGAATGATAACGAATTAAATTAGAACCTAAGCTATAATTCACCCAAACGCATGTATCCAAAAAGCAAGTATTTTCTTTACATTTTTATATGTATTTGATACTATTTTTCACACTATTTTGGGTATCTCTACTTAACTATCTATAAGGTGATTAAAGGAAAGTGTTTTACCCTTACCCTCTCCATGGTAAAATGGCATTGCTTCATTAAACACTAATAAAAAAAAAAAAGTTTATCATTTTCCTTAATTTTGCTGTGAAAAATAAGCACTGCTACAGAAAACTTGCTGCATCAGAACTGGAATAAGTATTGGGAGAGTACTGAGGATGAAGGAGTTTATGTATCCCACAACTAATTGAGGCAAATCATTTTGTACAGTTTCTCATCTTCAAAGGTACTCTATTAGTTACTTACAATTTTAATTGAAAGCATCAACATAAAGTATCATTACTGCTGGATTGTTGAAGAATATGAAAAAATCAACTTGAGATCCACTTAACCTTCATACAAGCTTCAGTTAGCAAAGTGGCATAATTATCCATTTAAATAAAAGGAAGTGACAAATATACAGTCTATTGAAGAATTTTTTCTTTCCATAATCTGTCAGAAAGAGTTCTCTAAATGTTAAAAACAAACTATTAATTTTTCCATTTAATTTGAATAAATCATCTCTTAGTAATTATTAATATTTCCAGGAAACAGTATTTAAAAATAACGTTACAGCATAATAAAGGTAGCTGAAATTTATTTACAAACCACATATTATCTGATAAATATGGGTTGACAAATGTTTTAAAGCATGAAACATTAACAAGGACAATATGATAGCCAAATACTTTTCATTTGAGTTCAACATACATACTTTACAACAGTTCACAACAGATTTAAATTTTTTTGTAAATCAAATGTTGATTGTGCTTCATAGCAAACCTATTGGGCAGAGTGGAACCGCTCCATAGGGTTTTCAAGGAGCATGTTGCAGGTTGAAACTACAGATCTTTTGATTGCATAACAAAGATAAGAGTCAATGGGAAAGATATTGAACCAACTTCCCCTGTCCTTAACATATAGGAGACAATTACACTAAGGGAGAGATGAAAATATTTCATAATGACCTCAGTTTTCCACAGATCACCTGAGTCAGCTGGTGTTATGGACTGAATTGTATGCCTCCTCCCAAAAATGTATTGTAAATCTTAACCTCCATGCTTCTGGTTATAATGGCACTTGGGAATAGGTCATCATTACACTAATGAGGCAGGGTTAGTGTCAGGTGTATCTTGAGTCAATCTCTCCTGAGATATGAATGATTGAACAAGCAAACTAGGAGGCACAGATGGGGTAAGACAGGTGCCAACACACATGGAGATTTTCAAGGAAGCAAGAAGCAGGTACTAAAGAGACAGGGACTTTATTCCAAAGCTAATAGAGAGACAAGACTTCCTCTGGGACCAACACTCTGAATTTGAACTTCTAGCCTCCTAAACTGTGAGAAAATAAACTTCTATTAGTTCAAGCCATTCATTTGTGGTGTTTCAGTTATAGCAGCGCTAGATAAATAAGACAGCTGGGTATAAAGAAAATGCTTTTAAATTACATTCTAGTAAAAACCACAAATCTGATGGTTATTTTACAGGTAAGAAGAATACTCAGCCAGCACTCAACACTCATACATTTCTCTAACACTTTTGTGGTATTTCTTTTTGTCCTTTTGAAGACAGAATCTATTTTGGCATTCTTGGACATCCGAGAATGACTTCTTTCATTCATTGATCAAACATATTTATGGAGCCCACTATGTGCCAGATATCTTCTGTGTGCTGAGAATATATACAAGTGAATATTCGAACAAGGTTCTATGGATATATTAAAGAACATGCAGATAAGGTTCTTGGGCCCAGCTTTCATGGAGATGGCACTTAAATGGGGACAAAAATGACTACAAATTAGTCAGAAAATATGTACATTAAAGAAATAAAAACATTTTAAAAATCACAAATTGGAAAATGGAAATACAAAGTAGGGGGGTCTAAGTGTGTATATTCTGGATATCTAACTTAGACTTGTGTCTTTGTGTATGTATACATGTGTGTGCACGCACATGTGTGGTGTCGGCAGTCATGAATCTGACAATGTCTTTTAAGTAATAAGACCTTTGAACTGAGACCTGAAAGGTAAAACTCTGGAGAAGGCAGTTTCAACTGAAGGCTTTGACAGATATGCTATGAACACAAAGGAGATGGAAAAAGTCTAGTAAAGCCAGAGCCTAAGGAACAAGTACAAGACAGAGGGAAATAGTAGTTGGGGTAGACACAGTCCAGATTGTATGTCTATTAAGAGTTTCGAATTTTTTCCTAATAAAAACATCAGTCACCGAAGAATTTTAAACAGAGAAGTGATAGGATAATACCTACTTTGCTCAAAGGCACAAAAAATGTTAGCTAAATTAAACCACACACACAAATTACCACCATCACCCACACCATGAATAAAAAAAGGAAACCTAGGACTAAAGGAAAATGGAATAGTGTCCAAATGTTAGTAAGGCTTCTTGCTAGTTCCTGAATTTGATAAAAAGGAAAAAGAAACCTGTTGCCATCAAGTTGATTATGATGCATAGCAACCCTATAGGACAGAGTAGAACCACAGGGTTCCCAGGGAATGGCTTGTGGATTTGAACTGCCTACTTTTTGGCTAGCAGCCAAACTCTTAACCAATGTGAAGGGTATATATTATTAAGATATTCTACTATATGATTGTTTTTCGTAAATTATTAAGAACATTATGCAGAATTTAAAAAAAAATAACTGAAAGGGGAGTATTAACGTCTCCAACAATTATTGTGGAATGATCTATCTCATTTTTCAGTGTTGTCAGTATTTGTTCAATGCATTTAGGTGCTCTGGTATTGGGTGCATAAATATTTAATATTGTTAAGTTCTGCTTGAGTACTGAATCTTTCAGCAATAGTGACCACCCCTGTCCACAATAGAGGATTTTACATTAAAATCTAAATTTTATCTGAGATGAGTATTGCCACACCTGCTCTTCTTTGTGTATTGTTAGCTTGATACGTATTATTCTAAGCTTTAATTTTCAATTTGTTCATATCTTTAAGTCTAAGGTGTGTTTATTGTAAGCAACTTATAGACAGGTCATGTCTTTTGATCCAGGATGTCACTTGCTGTCTCTTTACTGGAGTGTTCAGTCAATTTACATTCAGTGTAATTATTGATAGGTATGTGCTTACTGCCATCATTTTGATGTAATTACTTTTATGTTGATATTTTCTATATTGCTCTTAATGTTCTGTTCTGAGGCATTCTTTATAAGTTGTTGTTTCACTGTTAGTTTTGTGTTTGTTGAGACTTGTATACTGCATTTCTTATTTTGATACAGTGCATTGTTAATCTGCTTTATGGCTACATGTATTATCCCCCTTAACATACTAAGATTAAACCCACTTTTAACTACTGCATAACTCTGAAACTTCCTCTGCATCTGAAACAACTATAACTACTGTAATGTGTCTCTCTTTTAATGTGATGGTACTATAGTCATCATGATATGATCACAGGTTCCCTCATTATAATACTGTAGCTTTGATGAAGTTTTGTGATTTCTGTAACTGACTAGAATTTTGGATAAAGTCTTCTGAGTTGTCACCTTAAATACACATTTAATGGCTCTGTTTCTCTAAGGGAAGAGCTTCTTTCAATATTTGATGTAATTTTGGTTCAGTTTTTATGAAGTCTATACATTTCTCTTCATCTTCAAAAGTCTTAAGTTCACCATTATATCTGATAGACAATTTGGCAGGATAAATAATTCTTCGATGGAAGTTTTTCTCCTTCAGGGCTTCAAATGTGTCTGCCCACTGTTTTCTAGCCAGCATTGTTTCTGCAGAAAAGTCGGACAAAACCCTACAGGGTTTCCCTTGGAGTGTTAGCTTTGCTGTGAGCCTTGAGGCCTTCATAAGCATCTGTTTATATTTTAATATATTAAGTTTGATTATAATATGCCTTGGCATCTTTCCTTTTAGGTCTGGCTTTTGCACTGTTTGATAAACATTTTGGATACCTATGTTCTCTTTGCTCATAATCTCAGGGAACGTTTCTGTCAACATCTCTATAGCAATAGTCTCTGTATTGTCATTAATCCCCCCTTGTTCAGGCACTCTAAACATAAATTATTTCTCTTAATGAAGTCCCACATGTTTCTTAACACTTCTTCATTTTTCTTATTTCTTTTCTCTGATTTCACTTCATAAATGGTGGTGTGAATTGCTCTGTCTTCAAGATCATTGAGTCTAACTTCTAGCTGTTCAATCCTACTCTTTTGGCTTTGGACTCAATTATCTAACTCTAATTTTGTTTTGATCTGATGTATTTCAGATTACTGATGTTCCATCAGTTATGGATAGATCATCCACAAAAAAACTCAGTAAAGATGCAGATCTTATTGCAACAATCAACAAACTTCACCTTATCGACATATACAGATGTTTTCATCCATCAGCAGATAAGTACACCCTCTTCTCCAATGCACATGGAACACTCTCCAGAACAGATCATGTGTTAGGTCATAAACCGATTCTCTATAAAATCCAAACCACTGATTTCCTGCAAAGGATCTTCTCAGACCACAGAGCTATACAAGTTGAAATCAATAACAGAAAATTCACAGGTAGACATTCAAACTTATGGAAACTGAACAACACTTTGCTCAAAAACCCTCTGGTTATAGAAGAAATGAAGGACAAAACAAAGAAATTTATGGATTCAAATGAGAGTGAAAACACATCTGACCAGAATTTATGGGATGCAGCAAAAGCAGTGCTCAGAGGTCAGTTTATCTCTATAACTGCATATATGTGGAAAGAAGAAAGGGCCCAAATTAAAGAATTGACCTTACAGCTTGAAGAAACAGAAAGAGAGCAACAGAAGAACCCCTCAGGCACCAGAAGAAAACAGATTATAAGGACTAGGGTAGAACTAAGTGAATTAGAGAACAGAAAAACAATTGAAAAAATTAACAAAATCAAAAGCTGGTTCTTTGAAAAGATCAACAAAATTGATAAATCATTGGCTAAACTTACAAAAGAAAACCAGCAGAAGATACAAATAACCCGATTAAGAAGTGAGATGGGAGATGTTACAACAGACCCAGCTGAAATCAAAATATCATGACAGAATACTATGAAAAGGTGTACTCTAACAGGTTTGAAAACAGACAAATTTCTATATTCATAACACTCACCAAGATTATCACAAGGAGAAGTAGATCAACTTAATAAATCTATCAAAAGGAAGAGACTGAAAATGTCATCAGAAATCTACCAACCCAAAAATGTCCTGGCCCAGATGGCTTCACCAGAGAATCCCACCAAGCTTTCACAGAAGAGTTAATTCCAGTACTAAAGGTATGGAATACTCCCAAATTCATTCTATGAAGCCAGCGTAACCCTGATACCAAAGCCAGGGAAAGATCCCACAAGAAAAGAAAATTACAGACCAATATCACTCACGAACCTAGATGCAAAAATCTTCAACCAAATTCTAGCTAACAGAATTCAACAGCATATAAAAGATATCATTCATCACGATCAAGTTGGTTTCATTTCAGGGATGCAAGGCTGGTTCAACGTCAGAAAAACAACTAATGTGATCCATCACATTAATAACACAAAAAAATAAGAATCACCTGATTTTGTCAATTGGTGCAGAAAAGGCATTTGACAAAGTTCAACACCTATTCATGCTTAAAACTCCCAGAAAAATAGGAATAGAAGGGAAATTCCTCAACGCAGTCAGTAGCACCTACACAAAGCTAACTGCCTTCATCCTCCTGAATGGTGAAAGACTAAAAGAATTCCCCTTCAGAACAGGAATTACACAAGGAGGCCCACTGTCACCACTTCTATTCAACATCATGCTAGAAGTTCCAGCCAGAGAATAAGACAAGACAAAGAAATAAAGGGCATCTGTATCGGCAATGAAGACATAAAAATCTCCCACTTTGCAGATGATATGATTGTTCACACAGAGAATCTAAAGTAAACTATTGGAACAAAGAGAGGTAAATCATACATAAATCAGTAGGATTCCTTTATATCAACAGTGAGATTATTAAAGAAATCACCAAATCAGTTCCATTTACTATGGACCCCAAGAAGATAAAATACCTAGGAATAAATCTTACTAGAGAAATAAGAGATCTTTACAAACAGAACTACAAGACCTTACTACAAGAAACTACGAGAGACTTACATAAATGTAGTAATCTACCCTGATCATGGATAGGAAAACTGAACATTGTGAAAATGTCTGTTTTACCCAAAGTAATCTACTTATATAATGCAATCCCAATACAAATTCCAATGACATTTTTTAATGAGATGGAGAAACAAATCATCAACTGTGTTTGGAAAGGGAAGAAACCTTAGATAAATAAAGCACTACTGAAAAAGGATAATAGACTGGGAGGCCTCTCACTACCTGACTTTAGAACCTATTACACTGCCACAGTAGTCAAAACAGCCTGGTACTGGTACAAAAAGAGACATATAGACCAAAGGAACAGAGTAGAGACCCTAGAGATGCCACCATCCTTCTATGAACAGTTGATATTTGACAAAGGCCCCAACATTTTAAACTGGGGTAAGAACAGTCTCTTTAACAAATGGTGCTGGCAAAATTGGATATCTATCTGCAAAAAACTGAAACAAGACCCATATCTCACACCTTATACAAAAATCAACTCAAACTGGATAAAATACCTAAATATCAAACCTAAAATAATAACGCTCATCCAAAATAAAACAGGATCAACAATGGAAGTTTTAATACACAATGTAGACAGACTTCAAAACCTGACAAAGAAAGCACATTCAACAGAAGAGAAACTAGATAAATGGGAACTACTAAGAATCAAACACTTTTGCTCATCCAAAGACTTCGTCAAAAGAATTAAAAGACCACCTATAGACTGGGAAAAAATTATTTGACAACTCTATGTCAGACTGACGTCTGATCTCCACAATCTATAAGGTATTACAAAATAACAACAAGAAAGGATAAATAATCCAGTTAAGTGATGGGTGAAGGAGATGGACAGACATTTCTCTAAAGAGGATATCCTGACAGCTGAATGGCACATGCAGAATTGCTCACAATCATTAGCTATTAAAGAAATTCAAATCAAAACTACAATGAGATACCATCTCACCCCAACAATGTTGGCCATGATCCAAAAACCACAAAACAACAAATGCTGGAGAGGCTGTGGAGAAAGTGGAATGCTCCTACACTGCTGGTGGGATTGCAAAATGGTACAACCTCTTTGGAAAACAGTCTGGCGCTTCCTTAAAAAGCTGGAGATAGATACACCATTTGATCGTATAATTCCACTGCTCGGAATTTATCCTTCAGAGACAAAGGTTGTCACACGAACAGACACATGTACACAAATGTTTGTTGAAGCACAGTCCACAACAGCAAAAAGTTGGAATCAACAGATGAATGGAGATAAGCAAACTATGGTACATATACTCAATGGAACACTGTGCTATGATAAAAAAACAATGATTATTTTAGAAAACATCTCATAACATGGTCTCATTTGGAAGAGATCATGCTGAGTGAAATCAGTCAGTGTCAAAAGGACAAATTTTGTATGAGACCCCTCTATAAGGACTTAACAAGAGAATTATCCACAAAAGAAAATGTGTTGGCTACATGGGTGGGTGGGGACTGAGGGTTTATCATAGATGAGATAATTGATAGATGTCATAAATTTTATCCTTTTATTGTAACTAATAAAAAGTTAAAAAAAAACCCAAAAAACTCACCATCAACACAGACCCAAGGGCAGTTTAAAAAATAGTCACCAATATTAGGCAATCCATGAGAAGCCCCAGTTTCTCAGTGGTTAACCACTCAGCTGCTAAACCAAAAGTTAGTGGTTGGAACCTATCAGACGCTCAATGGCAGAAGCATGTAACGATCCGCTTCTGTAAACATTAACCACCTTAGAAATCATACGGTAAAATTCTACACTGTCCTGTAGGGTCCCTACTAGTCAGAATCAACTCCACAACAATGGGTTGGTTCTTCTGGTACTGAGGAAACACATCACTTAGACAGGATTGGCATATACATAGTTACTTGTTAGATAGAGTGAGATAACAATTTAAATTCTAAAATCTTGAGATTGATGACTATATTTTGGAATGTCCACATTATTGACTTATGTTCATAGTATGCATATACAGAGGTTAATTAGATCAAGGCCTACCTTCAGCCCTGCATCACACTAAGTTTTCAGCATCATTTATTAAGGTGGCTACAATGAATAGGTAACTGTGCTAGAGATTATGCAGACAAAAACAAAGTAAATGTGATAAGACATAGCTTCTAACTCTCAATAAATTTATAAACTACTGTGGGGAGACAGATAAATAACAGGAGGATTAGCAGTAGCAACAACAATGAATGAGGCAGTAACCTAAATACGTTTACAGAGTTATCTTCTTTAACTCTCCCAAACAGCCCTATGATATACATATGCTATGAGCCTTAGGAAAGTCAACTGACTTTTTCAGTACCATTTAGGTAGTAAGCAGTGGATGCAGGAATTGAACCTGGGTACCCTCCTCCCTATCCCACAACAAAATACCATGCTCTTAATCAGTATACCACAAGGATGCCTTCCTTCTGTTATTTATTCAACTGTGTGGGAAAATAAAAAAAAGTTCCACTAAGGTATTCAATAAAGATACGGAAAAAGGAGTGGTTCTGAATAAGAGTATTAGAAAAAGTTTCAGGAAGAAGTTAAAGATGTGATCTAAAATATTTTTCTATCCAGAGTCAAGATTTTTCTATCCAGAGAGAAGACAGTCTAGGCAATGAGTATAGCATAAAAAAAAAAAAAGGTATAAACGCATCTGAAACTACTGGGGAATTTTGATTATTTTGGAATAATCCAGTTTGGGTACATTGTAGATACACTCAGGAGATAAGACTAGCAAAGTATTAAATGCATGTTAAGGTTTGCAAGTTTTCTTTATAAGTAAGGAGTAATCAGTGGTTCTTATGCAGACAGGATACTATGACCTGACCAGTTAAAAATCTACTCTGGAAATAGTGGGAAAAATAACTGAAAGAGATGAGAGACTAGACATAGGGTAGTTGTTAAAAAGTTAACAGAAGAGCAGTGCAAATGGAAGGAAAAGAAGAATGTATATAATAAATACTGAGAGACAGAATGCATGGGATGTGGTGATTGTCTAGGTATTAGTGGTTACACAGGGGAAAGTACTAGGAGGTCATTTGAGTTTTGTCGCCTGAGTGACATAGAATATGTTTTGGGTATGCTGCTGCTTCTTCTTTTTTTTTTTTTTTTAAACTGAACGTGGGAGACAAGAAAAGGAGCATTCATTTGGCAGGAGTGGGAGGGTGGCTTAGGTGAAGGGAGAGAACAATGACTGGTTTTACATGTACTAAGTCTGAGATGTGCCACCACTCTGTCCGTATTTTGTGCTGTAGTGGGTTGTAAGTTGCTATGATGCCACAAGCTATGCCAGTGGTATTTCAAGTAACAGCAGAGTATGTCCCACAGTGGACAAGTTTTAGCAGAGCTTTGAGACTAAGACAGATTAGACACAAAGGCCTGGTGATTTGCTTCCAAAACTGAGAGAATGAAAATTGTATGGATCACAATAGCACACTGTCTGACGTAGTGCTAGAAGACAGCTTCCCTAGGATGCAAGGCACTGAAAATGCAAAGGGGCCAGGACAATGTACCTGAAAATGGTACAGGAACATGCAAAATTTTGTTCTGTTTTACGTGAAGTTGCCGTAAGTTGCAGCCAAATTCATGGCAATGAAGAAGAACTCTGATGTGGAATACTGAGATGATAAATTCTAAAACAGTTGGAAATATATGAATACCAAGCTAAACACGAGGTCAACTAGTATGGCAGTAGTGACAAGTGCAAAGCCAACACAAATGAAGCAGTCAGGAACATCATTTTATCCAATCAGATGTAGGTTAGCACAGTAACTTGATGTTACACTGACACTCTTGTTGGGTCAAAGAACATAACACCCCTTTATAATCTATATGTGCGTAACCTGGATCCACGCTCCCGGCTCCCCCAGATACAGCATATTCTAGCATTATACATCTAGCCAGGATAACAAAATATCAGACGTCACAGTGTGTGCTGCTAAGTTTATCATGAAAGACATTTTACTACAAATATTGAGGAGGGTTTATTTTGTCCTAGGCAAAGGTATGGTCAGCATGAATTTTGCCACAGGGTAGGTTCCTGGAAAACTGAGTTTTATGTTTTTAATTAGTGATAGGGTTAAGGTATAAAAAGGTTTAAAAATATGATTACAGACTGAAGAATAAATGTATTCACTTGTGAAATGAATTAGAGATGATGTCACATATCTGAGGATCACTTAAAAACAAACAAAACCTGTTTCTTTCAAGCAGATCCCAGCTCATGGCAACTCTACAGTATCCCAAAGTAAAATTGTGTCACAATTTCTTTATTTTTATTTTTTTTTTGCTGTAATCTGTACAGAAGCAGACAGCCAGGACTGTCCCGTGGGAAGCTGCTAGACAGTTTTGAACCACCAACCTTGTGTTTAGTAGTTGAAAAGACCTCTGTTCAACACACAGGAACCTAAGGATTACTGTTTCTCATCACTGCGTGGTTATGGTGCTTGTTTTCATTTTTACTGCTCCAGAAACTTCCGTACATCTGCTTCTTTGGAGAACGTTGAGGTATTTGATTTTGATGGGCCCTTATAAAGGAATTCTCTGAATTATTCTGAATAATTCTCTGAATTATTTGAGCACTATATTTTTCCATTTTACCTTGTTTGTAAGCATTTTTCCTACATTTGTTTTCAAATGCCTCATTTCAGGTTTGGTAATTCTTGCAATGAGTTATAGATTGTTTCCAATCATGCTTTTTCAACCCAAGGAGCAATTTCAAATTCAGCTGGTATTGCTATAAACACTTCTTGTTCGGCCTTCCTTACTTGACTAAAATCATCAATGAGGTAAAGAAGTGAAAACAAAAAGGTAAAAGTCTTCCAAACCAAGTTTTCTTCCAAAGATAAGGGACAGTTCTTGCATCAGACAGATTTAGGAACTGAGGTCAGAAACTGAGTTCCTTTCTGGTTATGAACAGGGTGTTCTGCGGGATGTATTTTACTCAGTCCGAAGTATTTTACTCAGTCCGACGTATTTTACTAATTAGGGTAGAAATTCTGTGGGGTTTCCTCCAACTGTAAAACACTAAATTCGATACATATTCACAGATAAAATGGAAGCACTAACAATCTTGCGGGGGGGGGAAGGATAATTTACTTAATAGAAATATCTGAATACACTGTTTAAACTAGTTGCTTGACTTATATAAGACTTCCTATGCTATACTAAAGGCAATTTATGCCAAAGATTATTTTGCACATCTTTTGTATGTTCTATGATCTCTACAAGGGCTTAGTACATACATGGAAACCTCATTCTGAATTTAACCTACAATAAAATATATAAAAGACAGAAATGTCACTGTAAAATAAAATAATGTCACTGAAATACAACTTCGTATTTTCTACCCCAGTTGCTTACTGAGGCCTCATATGTCTTTTCAAACTGGACTATTTGTCACCCTTGACATTTAACTTTCAACTCTTAGCTTTCTAAGCTTTGAAAAGCTATATTCACTGATCAGAACTATGCAAGGCCCTCAGCTTATATAAACTTCCTTTAGATGATCATGTAACACTAACCCTAATCTCCTCATTACTTAATAAAACTTTTTGCATTGTTGAAAACACACACGTTTCAGAATATAAAGACTTCTAGTCTAATATGTCAGTTATGGCAGCAAAATATTCCAAGATGCTTCCCTGCATTTATCCAACACAGGTCAACTCTGCCCTAGACGAAAATTTTATTTTTGCTAAAAGAGAATTTTCTCAGACAAATCTGTTATTTATCCTTATACTGTACTCTGCAGTAGCACTATATTTTTTAATAGCCCTATTATACATGCAGGTATGTGTGTATGTATATATATATTATGTATATGTGTTGTGTATATACATACATATGTATGCAGGAATTTATTAATTTTATTGGGTTACTAGTGAAGTCTTTTTTAAAAATATCGATTTAATATGTGTCAAAAGAAATTACACTATTTAATTCTGAGAGACATTTTAGATGTTTTATATGGAAAAAGCTATTGAAATACAATGGCATTATTTCAAAGAACACACGCATCTTCTTTTCTTTTGTTGGAGAGGTAAAAATGTTCCCTGTGAAATTTTTCTGCTTGAGGAAAACAAACAGTAACAAAATAGCTTCAAAAGTGTTTCGTTTGTGAGATGGATATAAAGTAGGTCTGCAAATCTATCTTTAATGTGTTTGTTGACTCTAGGTTTCTCTGACATCTCAAAAAATTATGTGATCTTAGGAACCATGTATGTTTCAATGTCAATGTGTTATTTAAAGCTAGTACTTAGACTAAAAAAAGTCAATGTTTTTCATTTAGGAGACATATACATACATATGTTTGTGTACATATTTATGTATCTATGTGTATGTTTGCATGTAGATTTCCAAATTTTTACTTGTATATCTCAGCAGTGTGATAGTTCTGTGCAAGATCAAGATAAAGGGGTCAGTGATTTTCCTCTTTCTCCCCAAGGCAATGTCAGTATAAACAGTCATGTGTGTTTGTGTGTGTGTGTCTAGGAATGGAGAGAGGAAGGAGAAATTGCCAGTACATGTGCCCAGACTCTGAGATCTACATTTAGAGCTACTTCATGACAATGCCACAGCATAGTTCCTGAGTGTCATGCAGTATTACCCAAGCAAGAGCAATGGAGTTAAAACATAAATCCTGTGATTAAGGTGATCATAAGTAAATAACTTGGCTGGCTTCCTCCACTGTACCCTACCTTTGTAAACGCCCGGTGCCCTGGAGGATAAATAAGCCATGAGATGGTCTAAGGATATTCAAATGTAAAGACAATTTCAAAAATCTGACAGAGACCACACACACACACACACAACTCACTACCACTGAATGGATCCTGACTGACAGGGACCCTATACGACAGAGTACAACTGCCTCATAGGGTTTCCAATGAATGGCTAGTGGATTTGAACTGACAGCCTTTTGTTAGCAGCCACCTGCTTAACCTCTGTGCCAGCAGAGCTCCAAACAACTGATAGAACAGGTTATATATGCATTCGCCTAGTTTAGTAAAACAGGCAAAATAAAATAAAAGCAAAACACTGTATCTATAAATGCAAGCTTTTATTAAATATCAATAGCTTAATCACTCTGAAATTGGATGTAGTATTTTTTAATTTTTAAAATATGAATCCTTTCCTTCAAGCCTCCCAGTGTATTCTATTTTTATGGAGGTGGAGGACAGTTTTCAGACGCTTACATGTACAAACAAAAATATATCATTTGTATGTACAAATGCCCAGACACTGTAAAGACAGTAAAGTGTGCCCAAATGGCTGGTCTGTAGTTACTCTGAATAAAACACACATCCAAACATATTAACTGAGCAGAAGATGGGAGAGAAAAGACAATCAGACTGCAGAGTAGGTGAAACATACACAGTAAGTTCTGTCAAGATAGAAACCTGGGCAAAAGAGACACGGCACTGAGTAAGCAAACAGATTGTCTTACTGACTCTTTCATCTTTACTGCTCTTGATTTATCCTGACTCTATAAATGCATTATAATTTTTATACTTTAAAGCTAGGATTTTTAAGAGAAAAGAGGGAGTTGGAAGGAATATGTTTACATGGTGATACATTTTAGGAAAAAAATATAGAAATAAAGACTTCATGCTGCAGAGAAATTACTAATATTCATTACATTAAATCTAATTCAGTGAAAAAATAATTAACTGAAAACATAATGACTATGACTGCATTATTCTTGAGCACAAATTATTAATCAAAATAACAAGATATTTACATATTTTGAGATTGTTCAGTTTATAAATTATTTTTATTTCCAATCAAACTAAAAGGAGAAAAATAGGGATAATTAAAAGAACATCTCAAAAATAATTATTAAAATATTTATACATCTGCTATTGATTTAGGATTTTCAGTTAATAAAAAATGACATTTTTATCTAAATTGGATTGAAATGAAAATGAATAAACTAACAATGAACAATGCTAGATGTTAAATGTAGAGAAAACATTAAAAACCCCCAAAACACAGGTGTTGAGTCTAGTTCGACTCACAGTGACCTTAGAGGTCACAGTAGAACTGCCTCATAATATTAAGGTACTCTAATATTTAACAATATATTCATAGGGCAAAATAGTGATATGATTCAACCAGACTGCAAAATACTGTTTACCTATATATTTTGATATTACTACAAAATAAGGAAATCCATGTCTGAAGCTAAATGTGATAGGGAAGAAAAACGATTGCTTCTGGAGGGGCATCTCTGCTTTAGGAGTAATGATGTGACGGTAGGAAGAATTTACTAAGTTGATTGTAGGAAAGAGAGTAAAAATGCTATTTAAAACGGCAATGTAACTACTAGGGAATGTCAACTTTGAAAAGCGGTGAAACACAACACAGAAATTTCCTTAGCCCACAAGTATTCACCTATAAAATGAAAGTCCAGGGAGTATTCTTATATTTTAGAATGCAGGGACAGAAACTACTTGTAACTATTCAGTTTATAAGCAGTAGGGAGCTTTCTCAGAGTTTCAAGCTGTCCAATAAAGCCGCCACCTTCTCCTGTTTAATTTTAATCTGCTGCTGCTTCATTCTTGCAGAAATGACTGATCGAAAATACCACAGAGACCCCTTCTATGAATTCACAAAAGAACTACATACATTGCCCACAAGGACAGGTGTACATCAAATATAATGGCAGGCCGTGAGTGAATCATAGCTATTGTGATGCTGAATTTAATTTATGCACATTTGCAAAGCAAGAGGATATTAACCAACCATTGAAAGTCATTGAGTGCAACTCTGCACAACTGCAGACCACATCCTGCATTCCTTTGATGCCACCTGATTGAAGTCTCACCTCGAACAGCAATGCTGTCCTTCAGAGACTAGGTTTTGTGCAGTTCTGGACAAGCTGAAAATGGTATTGTCACAGTCCATTATAATTTTCATAGCAGCCATCTCAAGGAATCAATTTTATTTTGCATGTATAAAAGAAGGTCCCAAGTCCTGGGCAGGTGGGTAGGTTGTTATTTCTGGTTGCAATTTTGCTAAGTGTCTAAATCTGTCCCGCTTTAATTAGAAGCTTTTCTTCTGTGTTATTTTGAAGTTAATAATATAGGGCTGTTGCATTCTTTGTACATGTTCCCAAACACTGATACAAACATTATTAAATCTAACCCGTGTTTATGGGGTACTCCATATGCTACCCACTGTGAATCTTTTGAAATGCCATTTTATTGGATAATGCATAAAGAAAATGTTGGTATATACAATGACATGCTTTTGTTCCTTCAGTCAATGATTTTTAAGAAAAGTTTTCCACAGATGGTAGCTGCTTTCAATTTGTATTTGACCACATTTGAAAAAGAATATTTTGTTTGTCAGAATTATATACAACATATATTTAAATTCCACAAAGCCTTTCTTCTCCAGAGTACAATAATTAACTTTCTCTTGACAAAATGAGGGAACACAGACAACACCGCAAATGACTTAAATCAAATAAAGTAGACCATGTTAAAATGACTCCTAAAACTATGCATTTAAAAATATTTAGCACAAGCCTGCAAATCAGTCAGCCTACCTAAAATGCCTAACATAACAGTAAGAAGGAAAATTAAGCATTGTCAAATGTACTCTTGTCTGAGACATTTGAGTGGCTGCCCAGAGCAGACTACTGTGTTGTTATAATGTTGTTCTTCCCTTCTCTATTTCTAATCAACTACGAATATTCAATGGCACCATTACAAGTTTTTCGAACTAGATGCCTTCACTCTTGAAGACCCCACATATGTTCCTGAAGATGTATTTGCTCTCCTCGACCAAAGCTATCAAGTACATTATGACCAAAAAGGAAGAGTTACAGACACAGACACTGCACGAAGCAGGAACAGCTTCAATCACAGAAGAGTCTGTTGGTGCGTACAAAGTGGGCCACGTAGACTGATCTTTTATCACTTCTCCATAGTCAAGTGATACACAATGTTTATCATTAGCGTCATTGTCTTTAAACTCTAAGATGAATGACATATATTTAGGAAAAACAATTTACTTTCATACTTCTCCAGCAGTCTCATAGAGAAGGCTTTTGATGTGACTGCCTGAATAGAGATTTTACAGAGAGCTGGATCAGTGGTGTTTTCCTTTGGGTATCTGTATCTTTCACTCTTGAGCTGCAAGGCCTTTTATAAAAGACAGATTTTAAATTTTTATTATTTGGATAGTTTATTCTACTGTGAATGATGGATTGGCTGTTTTGTCATTTTCCTGATCTTAAGGTGCTTTCTGGCATTTGTTCCAAGTAAGATGCTATTTAATGCTAGTAAAGTATAAACGGTTTTATTGAAGTTTTCCTTTTGCAACTCTATCCTAAAAAACCCAATAGAAGTGTGTGATTTCTGTTTAGTTCACTTTTATAATTAAAAGAAGGACATTCAAAGCCTGGCAGGCAGGCATGCTATTTTTAATAGTTAATGAAAGAAGTTTTATACAAAGTGACAGTGCAGTTGTCACCTGAAAATATTGTTTCCCATGTGAGTTTCTGGCTACATGAAGTATCTGCTTTCTCCTTTTACTATACTTTTATATACAGAAGTAAACAATGAAACCTTTCTCACAAGCCTATCACCCCCTGCTGAGGAATTGCCAGAATATTAGAGACACCAGGTATCCAAATGGGAATAATAGGGAAGGCTTTGAATTACTGGTAAAATATTTACTCCT
Organism: Heterohyrax brucei; assembly: GCA_028571685.1. Taxonomy (NCBI): domain Eukaryota; kingdom Metazoa; phylum Chordata; class Mammalia; order Hyracoidea; family Procaviidae; genus Heterohyrax; species Heterohyrax brucei. Next base: position 129,898,216 of record CM053166.1, on the reverse strand, counting down.
TCAAATCTGCTTTATTAAAGGTGGGTCAAGTTTGGGCAGCAAAGGGTAATTGCTTTCCCTAGGGCTGGTTACCAGAGGAGTCAATTTATAAGATTTAAATGCCACTCAGTAGTGACACAAATGAAGGCCAACCTTTGAAACTTGGTTCAAAAATTACTTGGTTTGGCCTGTAAAGGTTTTTTGCTTTGAAGCTTGCTTTTTAGACACATGGAAAAACTTAAGAATCACATTAGTAAGATTTCTATTTTTAAGGACACATTATAGTTTAAAACATATGCTAGAGATGGAAAACATATTTTGCTATAACAATCTACATTTTAATTGGGAAGAAAATCTCAAAGCACCATCTTTAAGCTAACATAAAATTTGAGTGGTTAGTTTCCATTTAAAAGTTTTTGTCCTGTCTTGAAAAACTAATCAAAGTCTGTAGATTCATCTAAACTCCCCAAACTTTCCAACACTGTACATATTAAACCATTGGCTAAGAGTCAACTATTGTTTCTTGTGTGTTTTCTTTCCATACGCCTTCAGGCACATACATGTAATTTTCAGCTTCAAGGCCTTAGTATTTCATAAAAACAGAGATGAACAGTTATAAAACATATAGCACTGCCCTTTGGAAGTAATTAAACATTTGGCCCTTTCTAGTACTCATTTCCTTTCCTTTTGGCATTGCTCCGTCTACCTCATATGTTTGGATTCCTCCTAACTCATAAAATTGATTTTATTATTTGGTACTTTTCTACAAAGAGTCACGTGGTTAAACTTACAGAAGTGTGTGATGAATGCTATTATTAGGCGTCCGAGTACATTTTCTAAATTGCATAAAAAAGAATAAGAATAAACTCAAGAGAACATTGGCTTCAATCCAGTGTCTTTGTATTTTCTGTAATGCAAGTGTGTTTTTACTGTGTTCAAAGGGGTCTCCACAGTGAAGAATATAAACAATATATTTGCATTAAATACAAGGGGACATGTCTTTAATGAGTATATTACAATTCAGATACTATTAAATTTTTAAACCTATTAAGGTAGGCTTTTGCACTTGACACTAACATCCGGTAATCCCACCTCTTTAATAAAACTGTGTCACTTCCAAATTATGCTACATGCATATATATGTTGAAGATATAAGTTAACATGTCATTTGTTTGAGTATGCCTAAAATCTAAAGGAATTCCAACAGAGTTTTAAACTATGACTGGACAGCTAGTTATAACACCTGGAAAACAGCCATTCAAATTATAAGCATATGTGAAATGAACACATGTGAATATAAATCTATGAGTAATATGTTTTCGAATTTCAATCAAATCATACATCAGTGCATTTAACTTATATTAGTTCTTACTCTGCATACAAAAGCAAAGAAAAATTAGAAGAAGAATATTATCCTAATTATAGCTAATCTCTTCTTGTTTCAGGCTAAGGGCTATGATAATGCCTCTTATCTTTTCCTACCTTCCATTATTTCCCATTTTTCCTACAAATTCACATAACATACTTTGTTGTTTGGCATATAAAAAATGAGCCCTGTTAGGAAATTCTGTTACATATGGTAGTTTAAAATGTTTGTCCACAATACTGCAAATATAACCCAAACTCTCTATATAACATTACTCAGAGTATAATTCTACAAATAGCACTCCTGTTCCAATCTTCAACCCTCAAAAAATTGCATAATACTATGCTAATTGCTTCAGGTTAGAAAATGTGCTCCTATTCAGTCATCATAAAAATGATGTCATAAAGGATAACTTCTAGTCATAGCAAATTCGTGACTATTAAATGAATTAGTAATAAACTCTTTACTGATACCACTTGAAATTAAAGCTATGGTTTATAATGAAAATAATTTTTATACACTTTACAATTTTTCCTTCTTCTATACTGAATGTGATGCTGACAATTTCAGGTAAAAGGAAAATTATTTGACTCTTCGATTTCAATCTGACTCATGGCGATCCTAGGGGCCAGGGTAGAACTGACCCCCAGAGTATTCAAGGAGCACCTGGTGGCGCCACGAGTCAGATCCAACTTGACAGCACTTGGCTGGTTGGCTGTGGCTTAGATTTCAGTGGAAGAAATTATCCAAAAGCTTTAGTTGAGTTACTCACAATGCAACCTCAACTGGAAAGATATGTTTGAGAGTGGCCAATTTGTTTCTTTTCCCCAGGACTTTCTAGATTCTAGAACTGGAAGCCCTGTATACTGGGAAACTCTTCAGTCCCTGTCAAAACCTGCATACTCAAATGTATGGCCTTTACGCTGTCTAATCATTTATGAACTGAATATTTCTTAAAAAAATGGGCAAGTACTTTTTTGGGGGGAGAATAGAAAGTAATATTATGTTTATAAGTAGAAAAAAATTTTAAAATGTAGTGATGTATTTATTATCATTTAAATTCATGATGTCAATTTATTTCTTCCTATAGCAAATATTAGTTGATTCCTTACTTAGTAGCAGGTGAATGCTAGGGGCTAATTTTTTTCCAAACAGTATTTTATGGGAGTTTTACATTAGAGGTTTTAAGGACTAAGGTATACCTGACCCAACCCATGGTATTTTGAATCACCTTATTGCCTGTGAAAGCTGGATGATGAATAAAGAACACGAGAAAAGAAGTGATGCGTTAAATTACAGTGTTCAGGAAGGATACTGAATACACCACGGATTGCCAGAAGAATGAACAAATCTGTACCGGAATAAATACAGACAGAACGCTACTAAGAGGCAAGGATGGTGGGGCTTCATCTCATTCACTTACACACATTATCAGGAGGGATCAGTCCCTTGAGAGGAACATGAGGCTTATACAGCAGAGGGTAGTGAAAAAGAAGAAAACACAGTGGTTTCAACAATGGCCTCAACCACAGCAAAACTGTGAGGATAGTATAGGATTGGAGAACATTCTGTGCTGTTGGATGCTCAGTTCAACAATTCAGAGGCACTTTAAACGTTTTATGGCCTATGTTGTTATTGAGTATCTCAAGTAAATTCTGACTCATAATGATTCTGTATGACATGGCAGAACTGCCCTGTGGGGCTTACTAGATCACCAGGTCTTTTACTCCTGCAGAATGCCTGTTGAGTTCAACAGGCCAACTTTTTGGTTAGCGATCAAGCACTTAAACATAGTGAGACCAGGATTCCTCTAATGGCCTATAAAACAAAAAACCCATTTCTGTCGAGTTGACTACAACTCATAACAACACCAGAGGACAGGGAAGAACTGCCCCATAGAGTTTCCAAGGAGTGCCTGGTGGACTGGAACTGCCAACCTTTTGGTTAGCAGTCATAGAACTTAACCATTGAGCTATGAGTGTTTCCCTAATGGCCAATGTTATCGTTGTTAGGTGCTGTCAAGTCAGTTCCAACCCATGGCACAACAGAATAAAACACTGCCTGGTCTTGGGCCACGTCAACAATCGTTTTTATGCTCAAGCTCACTGTTGCAGCCACTGTGTCAATCTGTCTTGTTGACGGTCTTCCTATTTTCTGCTGATCCTCCATTTTACCAATCATGATGTGCATCTCTAGAGATTGATCCCTCCTGATAACATGTCCAAAATATGTAAGAGGCAGTCTCGCTTTCTTTGCTTCCAAGGAGCACTCTAGTTGACTGTGGTACCAAGCAAAATGAAATTCTTGATGACATGGGTTGATATTAAACAAGATAATTCTCAAAGTGGGGGCTAAGATGGCAGAATAGTCAGATCCTTCCTGTGATCCCTTTAACAGACCTCAAAAAGCAAATAAATTGATTATATAAGACACGATGGGAATTCTGAACATCAAAGGGAAAGTTGAGAAACTGGAAAGAGATAGGGAAGGGAGAGCACACACAGAAGGACCTATGACAAGCCACATCTGATCTAGGAAAAACTGACACCTCATAAGAATATGGGTGACAGCAAGCAGGGTGAGAGAAGCAGTGGCATTCAGAAATCATCTTCTGCAGCACGAGAGACCAAGTGGGAGACAGCTCATTCTTACCTCTAGAATCACTGAAAAATAGCATTCAATCTTCAAAAGCTAAGTAGTTCATGTCTATTCTACCACATGCAGATCTCAAACTTTATTTTGGGAAAATACTTTCTCTGTTTCACCTGAGCTTCCCCCTCACTTCCCTGAACAGCACTCAGCTCCATAGACTGACATATCCCCTGGGTAAGAGGAAGGAGAACCCCTAAGTGCACCCTGAGCCATTCTCCCAGAATTGGAGAGGGGACGATTTAATAAATAAGGTGTTGAAAAATAGTCTCCCAGCTGACCTAAGCTATAACTGAGGGAAGATACAGTTCCTTTGCGTAAGAGCTGACATAAGTGGTCTATGGACCCTGAATGCCTTTCATCTTTACATACAGCATCAAGCACCCCTAGTCCTGCAAGAAAATCTAACCACCCAAACACTTCAAGTAACAGGGACATGCTTTCATCACAGCCCCTTGCCTTTCTCAGCATGTGAAGACAGGTATCTGTGCCTACACCAATCACAACCGCCCTTCTAGGACTTTAGGAGACACCCCGCACCACACACTTGTTGACCAACTACCCGAAGACCAAGACATACCTATGTATGTACACGCATACAAGAAAAGTAAGCACATTCCTGAAATCCTGTGCCTAATAACAGCTTTAAATACCTGACAGCAGGATGTGAGAGCTACAAAGGCTCATTTTTGCTCACTACGATAAGCAAAATTAGGCAGCTATGGAAGGACAAGTACTGTACGAGACCACTATTATAAGGACTCAAGAAAAGGATTAAACACAGAAAAAAAATAGTTTTTGATGGTTAACAGTGTGGAAATGGAGTGAGGGGGTATTCTCCAATTAGTTAATGGACAATAACCATTTTAGGTAAAGGGAGGGGCAACACACAGTACAGCAGAAGTCAGCACAACTGGACTAAAGGTAAAGCTAAGAAACTTTCTAAATATATCAAAACACTTAGAGGGACAGAGTAGCAATGGCATGGCTCTGGGAGCATGGTTTCAGGGGACATCAAGGTCCAGTGGTGTAAGAAAGTTTCTCAATAAAAGGTTCTGCATCCCACTTTGATGAGTGGTGTCCAGGTCTTAAACAATAGCAAGTGGTCATCTAAGGCACAACAATTGGTCCAATCCACCTGGAGTAGAGTAGAATGAAAGCATCAAATATAAAGAACATATGAGGATAAGAGACAGAGGGAGCCATATAAAGCACAGACTACATCAGCATGTGACCAGAAGAACTAGATGGTGCCCAGCTACCACCAATGACTTCCTTTATAAGCAACTCAACAAAAGAGCTCCAGATGAAGCAGGAGAAACATGGGATGCAGACCTAGACCTCTGGTGAAAACACTGATTTGACGGTTTGACAGAGTAGATAGTTCCTGGAAGACATAGCCCCTGGATGCTGTTAACCAGGAAGAGAAAACATTCCTGATACCAACTCCTCAATGACTGAACTGGTCTATAAGACATAAAATGATACTTGTGAAGAGTGTCCTTCTTGGTTTGAGTAGATCAGGAGACTAATTGGTAGCTCCCATCCAGAGGTGAGACGAGAAGACAGAGGGGGACAAGAGCTGGTTGAATGGGTGGATAGCAGGAGGGTGCTGTTACACTGTGGGGAGAGCAGTTAGGGGCAGGAAACAGTGTCTTTAAGTTTTTGTATGAGAAACTGACTCTAATTTTAAACTTTCACTTAAAAGAAAATGAAAAATTTTTAAAAAGAAATTTCTCCTATTAAATCAGAGTATGATTTTTAACATGTAGCTGATGTGTCCTGAGTTAGTGTCAGGTAATGATAAGCAAAAATGTATTCCTTTGTTTATAAAAAAAGTGAAACACATGAAGTGACTCAGAAAAAAAAGGTAAATGATACCACAAGTCTGAATTTTGCTTTGAATTCCGTAAGCAAGAAGAAGCAAGGCGTTTAAAAATGCCCTTGAACGACTAGAACAATGCTTACTTGAAAGCAAAAGTTAATCAGAAGTACTGACAAACAATAGGAAGGACTAAAGAACTTGCGCTGCAAAAGAAATGATGGCATTTTAACATTTTCCATGTTGATCTACATTAGTTCATTTCATACAGACTGCACCTAGAATACACAGTAATCCTTTTGGTTTGAGCTCAACATAAAGTCATCCTCAGTTTGGAGAAAATAATAGGAACATTATAGCAGTCGTCATGCAATTCATATTCCAAGCAATTGACTTTCTCATCTTGCACAGGCGCCCTGCACTGGTTTCGATTACCTTTCTGTTTCAATTCATGCTGTTCCTATCATGAAAGCCAGGACTCATCTGACTTTTTCATTTCGTATGGATCCCACTACAGAAACACATTTGCGCCATCCACACAAGACAGTTGTAGATTTGGCTCAAGGCAAATGGAAACCCCGAGGGAAACTAGTCAAGTTGTCAAAAAATATATGTATTTTCCCCTAATGTATAAATAAAGTTTATCTAAACAGGACTTGAGGTAGAGGGAAAAAAATAACTGGGTTGTCTCCTTTTACCAAATTCCTTGTACTCCCTGGTCCCAGTTTGTTTATTTCTTTGACTTACAATTTAGTGGCTTTGAACAGAAAAAAGCCAGAAGAGGAACAGAAGAAAATGAGAAGAGGAAAAAATTTCATCTGTGCTTCTGTAAGTCAGGCTCTCCACGGTATATATATATGAAATGACACTATTTGTATGGCACACTGTAGTACATGGTTTCTCATATAACTAAGACAACCAATCAGGGGCGACGGATACCTCAAAGGACAAGGGGATTGATATCTTAGCACAGTGAGGCTAAATATTTGGGAATCTCTGCTCTAGATTTCCAAATTCTACAGAATTTAGAAAGACAAACGATAAACACCTTTGAATCAAATGTCATTGAAATAACTATCTGCTTTGTGAGGACCAGAAACCAATACCAAGACATCTAGCTAGCTTTATGTTTGCCAGACATGGTTATTTAGACAAACTCACATGAAGAAATTTAGGCTAGGCATACTAAAACATAACAATCACCAGTTTAATAAAATTGTGAAGCTACATTTCCCAAAATTGTAATAATATCCATGATATAGAAAACAGTAGAGTAAAATTTCCATAATTCTGACTCAGTAGGACTCTTTGGTCAGGCACTGCATCAGGATGATTATATAGTGTTCATGTTTCTCTTAATTGAAAGGCAGACAGAGGGCTTACAGTAATGGATATGTAAGCATATAATCCATTTCAGGGTGCAACTAAAATTTGAACTCTGATTTCTCTGACTTCAAAGATCATGATCTTTCTATTAAAGCTGTGCTTTTAAAAAACAAATCAAAAGAATGTCTTCTTTTCACAAAGTCTTATAGGCAAACCCAATTTAGGAAATTGATGAAAGTGGAAGTGCTGTAGCTGACTTGTGTGTGTGGAAGGCTGAGCTTCTCATTCTGTCAGCACGTCTAAGGCATCCTAAGGAAACTCCCTTGGGCACCCTGGCACACAGTTTGAAAAAGGTCTGCACTGAATCATGATATCTTAAAATTCACATCCACTCACATGTTAACCTCCAGTAAACACAATATTTAAAGCATAAGCATCTCTGTTATACCACGCCTTACATTAACTGTTTCATTTGTGCACAATTTTCCCTCTTTTACTGTTTTTTTTAGGGCTGTGGGAAGAAGGGTAAAAGGCAATAAAAAGGAGAATAATTAGCAAAGCTAAGTGTACAGTCACAAGCCATACATTAACACCAGATTTCTATAATAATGGTATTGTTTCTCCACATCCTTTCTGTCTGTCCCCAACTATGACCAGAGCAGGGAAATATTAAGAATGGGGACCAATTATGCTTCAAATAACACTGTGATTGACATGTTTCTCAGCAACAAAATCAAGCCCGCCTCTTCCAGAAACTTGGGGTACAGCTTATGTTCACACACAGCACGCTATCTTGAAAATAGGAGCCTGAAAAAACAGCTTTTCTGGTTTCTAAATTGGGCCACACTGAATGATTCATGTAAGTATTCCTCTAATTCTCTAACATCTTTTCAATCTAATTCTACTTTTTCTCTTTATAAACCCAAATACAGAAGAAATTAGCCTGCACAGTAGCCAAGAGATACCTATCACAGAGACTGCTAGCCAGACAAAAAAATAATGTCACAGCAAACTGAAAGACCCTTATCTTTATTTCACCCTGAGCAAATGCTGTGACCTCTCTAAAAACTGTTATTAGTACTTCTTAAACATAGCCACAGACGTTTGTCAGTTTCTTTTTTAAATGCAAGTGGATATACAGATTTTCCATATTATCTTCTTTCATGAAGAACTTGCCTCCTATTCTAACATATCCGAAGAGAATACATTACCAAATATTTTACTTTCAGGTTTTATGGATATATACATTCTTATCGATAAGGGCCATCAAGAAAGATGTAATGTTCATTCAGTGTATGCTTCTGTGTATACCCCTTCATTCCTTCCTGAAAGCAGCCTTACAGAATGGCAAAGCTTAACTCTATCTTGACTCTATGATCTTATTTTCCGCATTTGAACACAGAATATAAATACAATCTTTCTAAATTTCATGTGCCAACATATACTTATTCTAGCTGAATCTTAACTGATTTAGAATGACAGGAAGTCATGAAAGGGGATAATAAAACAGAAAGAAAATCAGCTTAGACAATAAAAGTTGAAAGGAACAGCATGACTGTATAAAAAATACTGAAATCTTGTATTTCAAACCACATTATATGACAAATACAAGTAACATCCTTGCCTTCTTACATGACGATAGCAACACTGATCCACTGTCGACTAGTGTAACAGGAAAATTTGATTATTTTCACTAGTCATGAGAAAATAATTATAATGAGTGATGTACATGATATTACCCAGTGTCCTCTGTAACCACTCGATTGGCCCAAATGCAAGTTTAGTGATTGAGAAGACAGCAAATTCAAATAGCTCGCAGAAGTCTCAAGCTAATAGCCCTGAAGTCACCATCATCCCAGGTGATATCAATTCTACTTCTGCCGGTTACTTAAGCCAAAAATCTTGGAACTCAACTTAAGTCAACTGGCAAAACACAGTTCACAAGGATGTTTGACACTCTAGTTTGGTGACCAGTGTCTTGGGACTTAAAACTTCTGTGAGTGTGTATCTAAGATATAACTGTTGGTCCTTACTTTTCTGGAGCAAAAGAGAAACAAAGAAATTAAAAGCTTAAGGAAAAGTCTAGTCCAGGTTACCAACAACCCACCCAAACCACAATCACTTCTAATTTGAGACCAGAAGATCTAGAAGGTGTGCAGCTACCACTACTGACAGTTCTGACCAGGGACACAACAGAAAGTCCCAAATAGAATGCGGGAGGGGGAGAAGCTGAACAAAACTCAAATTCCTAACAGAGGCTAGACTTACTGTCCCAACAGGCACTAGATGACCGCCTGAGACTATTTCTGCATGTCACTTTTCAGCCAAATAATAGACTGGCTTATAAAATGAATAATATCTCCTTAAAAAATTACATGAGACAAAATGGTCAACATTTACCCAAAAGCAAAGATGAGAAGGCAAGGAGGGGAAGGAAGGTACATCAATGGAAACAGAACAGAATGAGAATAATGAGAATAATGAAATATTATTTTTTTTTAAAATGACTTAATCACTGGTGGGATGTTACAAATTGAAATGAACACACAAACACAGAGAGACAGCTGCGATATTCCATTCATTTGCAGGCCCCTCAACTGTATGCACCTTGAGGCCCTAAAAGTTGAGTCAAGAGGCTGGGTTGAGTTGGGGGAAGTATGTGTAGTGGACTTGGGTAGACAAAAGGACTCTCTGTATCTCCCTTCTCTGTCACTGGTTCATTTTTTTACACAACCTGCTGGGACTACTAAAAAGCACCAAGGTTGGAATGTTCACCACTACAGACAAGATGCATGTCAGAGGAGGCCAGTTCCTGAGAGCCAGACCCTGGTGCTGAACACAGGCACCTTGGCAATTGTGGCACATAAAGTAACTAAAAACTCAGTTCCACCTTCACTAAGCAGAGGAGGTCTGTCAGCTTTTTGGATGAAATAGTGTCTTGTAGAAGAAACAAAAATCTGCAAACAATGGAAAGGAATTCACAGAGTTATTATATTCTGTGCTAAGAAGGAAGCTTACGGCCTCTGACTCACAAAGACAGCAAATCACCAACAATGACAGCGAAAGACACACAGAGATACATCTTATTCTTAAGAAAAACATACAATATCAATAATTATATTTTAACATATAGTTCCACAATGAATTACTTCACGGTTATAATGAGGTTGTTAATGCAGTGTAGAACTGGAAAATACACTAATTTGAGATACACTTTAACGGAAATTCAATATTTAGAGGACCTATTTTTCACAATCATTTAAAAAGGACTTCTACTGGTCTCTTTCTAGATGGCAGAGAAGAAGGTGGACAGGAGGGGACAGGAGCTTGCTCAGAGGATACGACAAGCATAGAATGAAAAAGAAGAATGTGTTGTCACCAGGCGAGGAGAGCAGAAGGAGCTGCAGATAGGAGGGCTTGCAAAATTAATCTGGATTGTAAACATTCACATTATCACAATAAAAAATAAATAAAAAAGGACTTCTTTTGACATAAAATAATAGATAAAGCTGATTAGTAAGTTAGTTCACTCTTCATTTTATTCATTCTTCAAATTTCATTCATTCTGATGCTTTGGTGGCAATCTTGCCCTTCTGAACTAGGAAGGTTTCATAGACAAAGTGAAGAGATCTCGTTTGCCTCATGTATCAGTCAAGATTAACCCTCGAGGGGACCAGGTAACACAGTATATTAAGGATTTCTCTAAATATATCTATGGCATACTTTAGGAAGAGAATACCAGTCTAACATCTTTTTCTTTTCCTTTTATTCCCACAAAGGTTACGATTGCTTCTCTACCAACATTCCTGTTACTTCAAGATTAGAGATTGTGTAGAGGAAATAAGTCTGTGAATTCATGATAGTCTGGGCCTTTAAACTGTGTCTTGTGTTTGTTCGCCCAAATGACTATCACTCAAGGACTCATGAGAGGAAATAAATTCTTAGCTTTCCTATAATTGATACTTAATGTGGCCATCTATGACCGTTGAGAACTGACCATTCTCTAAACATAAGACTTTCTTGGTAGACTTAAGAAAAGTTAACTGGGAAACATGCTGGCAGCTGGAAGGAGATTCAGAGAAATATCACTTTAGAAATGTTATTTATAAGGCATTTTCTATAGCAACAGTAGAAAAACAAAAAGAACAAATACAGTTCCTGCAGGTATTTCTTTTTATGGCAAAGTTACCTTATTTTAAAGCCTATGTAGCATGAGAAAATATCACATATGGCAGCTACTTCATTATTATTTAAGCCTTGAGAATGCATCAACACAAACTTCAGTCTAAAAGAGGTATAACTGAGTAAGTCACTGATAAAAGCAAATGTGAACAGAAATTTGCTAGCAAGGGCTTTTTATCACATGGGAACTGTACGTGGTACAGATGTGAAGGAAAAAAGACTTGCAAGTGGGTCAAAGCATTAGGATTTGAGGATTACAGCATTTCTGCCACTACAAACACCAGGGACCTTAATAAACACAGCGTGGGAAGACTTTGACCTGTAAGTGAGTCCAGGTCAGTCTGTAAGACAAGACAAGGTTAAGTAGCAATGAAATACTGTTTCATTTCATTAGGTACACATGTAACTTATGGCTAGGCCATCCCACATCTTGTCAATCAGCGGTCAAACTGTATTTTCTAAAATAGTTGCAAACATGCATGTATAACTAATATTTAGACAACAGAGATGATAGTTTGAAAATGACTTCCTTTTATATTGAAAAAAAAAAAAAGCCCAATGATCAGTAGACTACAATGTTATCTCTGAGACTCATCTGGCTACATTAGGAGAATAGACACATGTCTTTCAAACCATCCTAGGCACAAATACTATATGGGGGCCAGCCATGTCTTCCAGTTGCAGGCATAAAATATTAGGCAGAAAAAACCCCTCTGAATGGTGCTGAGTCATGTGAATTCAATGCATGACAATGCTCTGCCATGGCTACAGGTTAGCTATGAGTCAGAATCTGCGGCATAGGATACGGCTGACAGTCAGTACGGGCTAATGACATTTGTACAACTAACGCTTCTTGAAAATTTTCTTCAGATTGAATTTGAAATAAAAACAAAAACCTTTATATGGCTCCAAACTTCCTTGAGGAAATAAAACTATTGATTATAAATTACATTAAAAGATAGTTTTTCTCTAATCAACTCATTAACTTCATGAAAGATATTACCATCAGTTTTTCAGGAAAGGGTTCTGACTTCCTGACAAAGGCAGAAATGTTTCAGAAGGGCAAAACTGGTTGCAAATGAGATGGAAGGATTAAACCTGAAAGGCAGGTAAACACTTGCAGCGTTCACAAATATACTGTTAATTTCTTTTTGTTTTTGTCCTTATGGAAATTACCTTCAGTTAAATTTCAGGCTTTTCCACGTCTTGGATTCTGTTCACTTTCTCTTCGACTGCTCTCTCCTAGCTCCATTCCTATGAGGCACATAGCTGAAAGTCTATTCCTCTAAGGTAGGGGATTCAATTCCAAGGCAAATGTTTATCACCTTCGCTTCTGGAAGCTATGGTGAAGAAATAGAAAATAACTCATTGGGAAATGGATTTGTGATTGTAGTCTTCCTAAAACAAAGGAGTATCATAAGTACCTAGATAAAAGGAAATCGGAGTGTGAGGTGGGGTTGAGGGCAACTGACTGCAGGGAAACAGAGAAAGATTGTTCCAGAATACCTTGCACCATCTCTGCTTTCTCCTACCAGACTGAGCACATGATATTCAGTGTTGCTGAATCTGGTTCAAGAATGAGGAAAGATCAGTGTTTGTATTTAAATAAGAAGGCCTGGATTGTGTCAATTCTTCATGAATGATAGTGACAATGGTAAGTCTATGTTAGCTCCAATACAGCACTACTCGAATTTTCCAGGTCTGATGATAGGAAGACTATCCTTACCTACCAATACCTCCTTCTCCACAATCTTCCTCAACCCTTTGGGCAACTCTGAGGCACACAATGAGCTCTGCTGAATCATGCTGCATGTACTGTTGCCCTGATTTCTGAAAACATGGGTGTACTCTCAGCTAGCTAAATTGGGAATATTTTCCAATCTCAGACAGAAACGGAAGGAGGAAAAAGGGAAAGAGAGCAGTAGCGTTGGGTTTACTGTCAATTTGTACCTGATCAAAAATGCCTATAGTAACACTTCACTAAGCCAAGCCAAGTGCCGTCAAGTCGGAACACTTCACTAGAACCCTGTAAATTAATAACAATAGATTTCTTGAAGCTCCCCCACCTTTTCTAATCAAACATACAAAATCTGTCTAACAAGCACACCTTTCGGAGGCCAGAGAGTGCCTTTAAAATGGCACCGGGCATGAGGTTGTTAAAAGCAACTCTAGGTGAAAAAAACACTGTCTAGTCAAGCCAGGTGAACTGTGGTAGTGACAAGTGCCTGCCTTCTTGCTCCCGCTCTGGCTAGTTCCTCAGCTCAGAATCTCTTAGTACCTACTCTTGACTATGGCTTAAGACATTACTTCAGCTCTGCTTAAGCCAGATGATGCCTGCTTACTTTGAATGCTCATATCCCATGATTCTTGGACCAAAAATCTGATGCCCTCACACTATTTATTACTTGTTCATTTTCAACTCTGCCCAGTCCTCTATTTGTTCTTTTATCAAGGTATGTTTTGGCTACACTATATTGCCTACTGTGCAATTTCTCCTTGAAAGTCCACTACCTAAAAACAAGTGCAAAATAAAATTAAATATAGGTCCTTTCTTATAATGAAACAACAAAACACAAAAATCAATACATTAAGCAATATAATACTGCTCTGACGGTGAGAAAATAACCACTTTACAAGGCTGCAGTGACTACAGCCATATACAGAACGCTATTTCTGCAAAGACAGCTTCATGTCAACGTTTATATGCAACAATATCCTTTATTAAAAAGGAAACAGCTATAATAAACACAAATCATAGTGACAGCAGGAATCACGCTATCAACACACCCATCAAAATGGAATGAAACATCAAGAGATGAACCCCATCACAGAGATGCGTACAAGCGCTTTTCCCATATGGGATTCTCTGCTACTTTATTCAAAAACTATAGAATTAGGGCAACTGTTTCTAACAATATAATTGTCGGGACCTTTTTCAGTGCTACTCCATACTCAGCAATGGTTCACACAAGGCCCTACGCTCTAACAGGAGGATCTCTTCATTATCACAGCTTCACTGTGGCCCCACCTTTTTCATACTGTTGCTATAATTACTCAAGTTTAGCTACTGTGATTTATTTTCAGTTCAGATCATTGTATTATTAAACACTTTTTGAATGTTTTATGTAACCCACACACGGAAATAATATCCTTACAAATGGAAAACCCTTGGACAGTGTTCATGGTACAGGGATACAACTGGATCACATGCAAAGAAAGCAATATTCTCTTCTCAAACTAACCACAATCAAGTTCTCATTCATATATAGCTTTATAATTTTCCAAAGTCCTGAGTATAAGTATAATATAGCCCATATCATCTACTCATGTAGCAGCTGTAGGTATTCTGTTCAACACTGAAGCTATTGCCAATACATTTTTTTACACTAATCCTATTTGTTTATTTGTTTTTATCCTCCTGAACAATTCAATGGGGGATTTCCTGGGAGCTTTGCTAATAAGTTCTGCAGGCACCTTGAGGCACGTTGTATAACAAAATTCTAACAATTTTTCCCCTGTCCATTTCTCCTATGCTTTACAGATATAAAAATAGCCAGACCACCTTGTCCAAAACTGTGTAACATGTATGAGATTCTAATGAGTGCCAAACACTACTGCTCCCCAAAATAGACACCACAATGACTATACAAGTAAGGGAACTATTCCATATCATAGCCTCTGTTGGGGATTTACTCAGACAAAAGCATAGTAAAGTCATTAGATGTTCTGTAATAAATAGATCTGTTTCTCTTTGTTTAACTCAGTATGTCCAACACTTATTTGTCACAGACAATCCTCCTATTACCATCTCATAATTTCTTTTTTTGTTTTTAAGTTATTATAGCATCCCACCAGACAGTATTCTGTAGAACACAGTTTTGGAGCACAAAACTCAATAAATGAATAACAATATCTCCCACATATAATTTAACATAACTTCACTATCTCAAAAAAGCAACATATCACATCCTTCTTTATTCAAAAGGCTAGTTTATTAAGAATGGTATGATGCATTTTTAGAAAAGTACAGAACTAAAATAGAGGACAGCACTGGAAATCTGCAGCCTTTTCTACATGTCTTATAATATGTGCAAGCTATGTTAAGTATCACCTGTTAGTAACAAAAACAAAATGGTCAACTTTTCCAGTATTTAGATGGAACGGAAAAGCAAAAGAAACTAGAGAACAAAACTATAATCCACTGGGTGGTAAAGTAAATTATTTCTCATTAGTGACTACAGGTATCAATCCACTACAATTCAAGCTAACAGGACATAATTTTTTTATCCATCTGAAGTTGAAAACGACATACAAATCAGAAAACACAGTTATGGTACGTAGCAAGAATAACAAGAGGCACCACAAGACAAATGAGCTGAGATTTTAATTAAAAAAGTAGTTCTCTCATCATTTGGTTGTCAGGTATACTGGATACTTGTTTTATAAGTCAAGATACATCTCCCCAGAATAATTTTTTAATAGATGGTCCTCTAGCAAGTATATGCATCAGAACTCAGAGCTATACCTAAGGGATAGAAAAGAAACATTTTGTTTTTTCTCGCACATTTTCACTGACTCCATGGAGGAGAAGTAAACTGAACGCTCAATACCTTTATAAAGGGTTTGCTAAAAGCCTACCATACTGACCAGGGTATATGCTTCTACGGTTCTTCGCTGACTTCTACTTATCATAACGACTGAGATCAACTAACACAGAGGTACTCAAAGGGCTAATCCATCGTGAGATACAAACCTGGTACAAGAATGCAAATCAGGGGACAGGTACCAAATAGTTCATGGCTGGCACTAGTCAACTCAAGGTAATGAAAAATTTCTCAGTAAATGAACTGTATCCTTATCTTTTATGATTTTGCCCTGCATATCTCTTGGCTTGAAATTGGTTTAAGAAAATCATCTCAGGGAAAGCACAAAAAAGTAAGCGTCATGAGTTTTGCTAACATACTTTACAGTTATTCCCTGAAATCTGCCCATTTAAGACTGCATCAGAGGTGGGGGAAGAAAATTGCAAAGAGCAATCTGGTAGTCCTTCATAGGCCTCAGTAACCTGCTCCCAGTAACTGTGACTATTTTGCTTTTTCTGCTGTTACAAAAATATTTTTTTCATGACTATACTTAGAATATATTAAAAGTATAACATGTAATGAGCATTTTATTTAGATTTTTAAGCTCTTCATAGAGCATACGAATCATGTTTAATTGCATGCGTATCTCTGCCCTCTGAATACTATGAAGACATCAAATCCATATGAAATTTATATAAAAGCTAATTAATTAAATTTTCACAACTGCTGTTTTCAATAAATATAGAGTCACTCTTCTTCATCTATTATCAGTTACAAGAAAAATAAATCACTTTAGACTGCAGGCTTACTGGAGCTATTGTGGTACAGTGGTTAATAGTCATGGCTGGTCCCCAAAATGTTGGCAGTTTGAATCCAACAGTTGCTGCCTGGAAACCCTGTGAGGCAGTTCTGCTCTGTCCTACCGTAAGGTCATTACAAGCTGCAATTGACTCAACAGCAACAGGGTTTTTTTTTTTTTTTTTCTTTTTTGATTTTAAACTTAGTAGGATATAGTAATTGGGCTCTGGTGAAGTTGCAAAGCCTTATATAACTGGTCTCCCTCTATATATAGCTATTTAAGTAGTTACTGCTCACAGGTATACATTTCACTATCAATGGCATATATTCTATATCTAGGTATCTGAAAGGCCTTTTTTTTTTCCCCAGTGATGACAAAAGACACGAGGTGAGGCTTGGCATCTTTAATTTATCCTCAGAACAGGTTCAGGGACAGGCTAATTTCCTAAGACTTGTAGGATAGGGTATTCTATTCATGCCCATAAGTATCAATCTCCATTACTCACTTGACAGCTTTTCTTTTCTCAGAAACCTAAATGACAAGAGGTCTGACTAACATAAATCTTATAGTATGTTCCAGAATGTGATAATTTTCCCAGCAAGAAACAAATCAAGCTGCCAATTCAAATCTTTTAGCTTTTGGTCATGATCAATCACAGTATATGACCAACTTTGAAAGAGTGCTTCACTACTGAATACATCATTATTCTGTATCCTATGTGTCATTAAGCATTGTAAGAAACTACATCATCATACATATTAAATACAGAATTACATAATCAAGGAAGAAAAACATACAATTTAATCCATGAATTACTACATAGAGTCTCCCTTTAGGTCCTTACAGTATCAGAAAATTTCTAAGACACATTCATACAACTTCCTAAGAAGAGTAAAATAAGATACATCTGCCGAAAGGATGTTATTTCAAATTACCTATTCAAAATTAACACAATGTTTGTAATTCTTTTGAGACATAACTGGGGACACAGATCTCTTTATATCACTTATAGCTGTGATCATTATTTTCTATTTATATTTCCAAGCATAGTTCTCAAGATGCTACTTTTTAAAAGAAAGAACACAATAAACAAGTCTCAACTAGTATTTGAAAAAAAGAAAACTGTCATGGCTGTTTCAGTGGGAGTACAATGAAGTCTTGATGTTTAGTTTTTAATGTCTTTTAAGTATAGGACACATGGAATAAGTGAACTATAAATAGCAATTGTTACACAGCTTTGATAAAATACTCATAAATTTTAAGTATGTTTACTATTGTCACTATGGTTACATCATCTTTAATGTATATGCCTAACTCTTCATTCTTCAATTGAAATACAAATTTTCTTTTTTTGGCTGTCAAGTAGCATGTGCTACTTCCTTTATGATGTCCACCTTGAACACTACTGTCAGGTTATTAAAATGAAAAGAATACTATACTACTTTCATATATAAGTTCAAGACCTTGCTTGGCCACTCACCAATGGCATGACATTGGAGAAATCACTCAAATTTCTCAGCATCTCAAAAATGACATGGGGATATACTCTAATGGAATCCAATCCGCTGTCATTGATTCTGACTCACAGCAACCCTACAGGACAAAGTAGGAACTGCTGCCCCACAGAGTTGACAAAGCCACAAATCTTCACAAAAGCAGACTGCCACATATCTTTGTGTATCTGCTGTGGAGTTCCAACCAGCGACCATTCTGGTAGCAGACAAGCAGCCAACTACTGTACCTCAAGGGCTCCTGGCTCCTACATGGTAATGTTTAAAGCACCTAAAATGTTAAAGCACCTAAAACTCTAATATACGATTTAGATCTCCCTGAAGTATTTTTCCATTAATGGATATTTACAAAATGAAATTGAAACTACAACAGACTGTAACACCAGATCATCCGGCTTTATCCTTCTAAGATTTTCTACCAGCAATCCCGAAAATTAAGCATCTTATCCAGAAGAGTTGGTCTTAATGTTCGCTGGGCATTTCATCATATTTATACTTGAATTGCTGTTTATGTTTTCATGTATGCATGCTGTCATCCTTAAATATAATGATATTAATCCTGTTAAAATTATCATATTATTATTTTAATATTCCTATTAAAATATTACTGATAATACAAGACTCCTAACTTAATTTCATTCAAGGTCTTCATATAAATACCTTCTTTCAAAGGTCTTCTTTATTACCAATACTATTTATGTAATATTTGCTATATATCACTTACTATGCTGGACCTTTAACATATAATTAGACTACTGCAACAGTCCTGGCAAGAGATGAATGTCTCTTTTAGTTGTCACAATAACCCCATAAAGTATCTTTTGTTATTTTCCATGTTTATTGATCATCCCTCATGAGTCGGATCCGACTCGACGGCACTTGGCTTTGGCTTGTTTATGTGAAAAGCAGTGAGATAAATGCCAAAATTGTCAGTAAATATTTTTAAAAGTTTATCATATTTATATTATTTCAGAAATGTGGTCAAGAGCTCAAGGTAGGTAGGACAACAAATTAACGTTTCTCTTACATTTTGTCACAGGCACACAAAAAAAGGTGAGAGGAACTAAGTGTCTTTTGTCCATAAAAATAAAAACAACATTCATCACACAATTACAAAGGCAACTTAAAAATGCATTCTATATATTAGTTACCTAAAATGAATGTCTATGCATCCGACTATTTAAATTACTTTTGCAAGCATGATTTCCTAAATCTTATCATTTAATTTTAATTCTCTTTTAAATATAAGTAGAGGTAGATAGGAGCCCCAGTGGTACGTTTAGTTAAAAGCGCAGGAGCTCATTGAAAGTTTGGTAGTTCATCAGTTGCTCATTAGAAACCCTATGGGACAATTCTACTCTGTTCTATAAGGTCATTGTGATTAGGACTTCACTCAAAGGCAACAAGTATTTTGTTGTTGTTGTTTTGTTTATTTTGATTCAGACAAACTCTAACCGCCCCCAAAAAAACCCACAAAAACCAAATTTGTTACCATTGAGTTGATTCTGAATCATAGTATGTATATCATAGAGTAGGTATGATAATCTGTGGTGTATATATCATATAATAGGTTCACTTCCTTACAGAAAAAAGGAAACCATAACAAGAATCCATTGACTATTCTTTGTTATTACTGAATGCAGGATCAAAAATATGAGATACCATGTTCAATCTACTTGTTTTAGCCACTGGAAAAGAAATTCAGCTATATCAAATTTTAACTGCTGACTAAGTTCTAAATGTTCAGCATCAAGGGTGTGAGGACAAAATTAATTTAATTAAAGTTAACAACCACAGTAAGGAAATATGGCATTAATTATACTTCTAATTAAAGCAACATGCCTTAAGCTCTTAAAATAATAAGCAAAAATATACATAGGCTTTAACACTGTTCCTGTGCTCTCAGAAAACTATGGCTGAACAAAACAAATGTCTTCTGGTTTTGTTTGGTTACAAGATGGGCTTATCAACTCATTAAACTCACATAAGCCTTAGCATATTGGTATCCACATATCACAGAGAGTTAAAGCAGTAGAAGGTGCCTCAGTGATGCAGTGGTTAAAGTACTCAGCTACTAACCAAAACGTCTATAGTTAGAACCTACCAGTCACTGTAAGGGAGGCAGATGTGGCAGGGTGCTTACATAAGGATTTACATTCTTGGCTTGGAAACTCTGTGCAGCAGTTCTACTTGGCTGTGTAGGTTCACTATGGGTCTTAATCAACGCAGTGGCACTAAGTTTGGTTTTATTTTTGTTTTTTTTTTTTGGTTTTTGGGTTTTGTCATCAACCCAGAGCTGAGACTAGTACTGAAGCCAACAGTTCACAGTTCAAAGATTTGGCTTGACAAAAGGACACAGAGTAATGCAGGTGGTATGTGTAATTTATGGTTTGATACATATATACATACATATATATATATATATATATATACACACACTGATACACACACACAGACACAGACACACACACACAGATATATATGTGGCTCTCTAACTGGTCTCTTTCTTAGAGCAGAGAAGAAAGGGTAGAGTGGAGGGGTCAGGTGTTGGATGAATAGATACTAGAAGTAAAGAGAGGAGGGTATGAGTGTGCTGTCATAGAGTGAGGAGAGTAGATAAGAACTGCACAGAGGTGGGTACTCAGGGCTTTATATAGCAAATTGACTTGGGTTGTAAACTTTCACTTAATCACAATTAAAAAGTAAAAAAAAAAGATTTACAGTCTTGGACACTATGGGGCAGTTCTACTCTGTCCTATAGGGTAGCTGTGAGTTGGAATACACTTCCTCACAACACCTGATGGTACTGGATCTTTTTTTAAAATAAAAAAATGTTAACTGTGATTTTCCACAAGTTAGGAAGGTTAGAACAGAATCAAGAACAGGCCTTAGTTAGGTTGCTGTAAGAGTTGACTCAGTGTCAATGGGTATGGTCTTGATTTAGCAGTAAAACCTCAAAGTCTACCACACATTTTGTAAGACAGAAACAAAACAGTAATAGTAATGCTTATCTTGCAAGGGAGGGAATCACTCCAATGATAATCCATGGCACTTGCCCATTTATTCAAACCACTAGAGCCATAGTCACTTCTACTTCTTTTCTGTGTTAGTCAAACAACACATAAAAAGAAAACAAAACAAAAACAAAAGTCAGTGCACTACAAACCAACACTGAAACAAACTGGCAGAGCTGTCTGGGGAATTGTGTAGGATACTATGACTTACTAGCTCATGTTTACCACCAGTAATATTTTGATGAATAAAAGTCTACAGGAAATTTGACAAAAACATCTTACTGACAGGTGGTTTAGAATTGGAGCTTCTATATAAATCTACATTATATAAGAAAGAAAACAGCATGTCAGGACAACTTCCTTGCTTTCAATCACTACTGCTATTGTTAAATTGTGTTGCACTCTTAAAACCACCTGTGGAATCAAGAATTTTATAAAAGTTGTTAATGTATGTCTCGATTTGGGTATGCACGTTAAGGAAATTATTTCCCAAAAGGCTGCCTTATAATTCTGTTTTCTCTTATGATTTGTTGCTTCTATAATTCCTGTATGTCACAGATGGTTATGTCACATTGCTAATGAGGCCAAGGTCATGAGTCTCATCTTTGTATGAAGCAGTTAGCCTTGTAAAAAGGAGAAAAAAAAAGTTTCTACAGTTAGTACCTATAACTTGAGTCAGCCTGTGCAGAAATCCATGGTCTTGGTAAAACACAAGAATAGATGGTGCTAGAAAGACTCTCTGAACTACATTTCCTAATGAGTGAATAGTTTCTTATTCATGTTCAAATAGACAGACGACTTTCCACAATGCTGAAATAAATAATGCAAAATTACATGTAGACCACAATTAGACAATTACAAATTAAAAATGTCTTCAAAACACATTAACAGCACACACATATGAGAGATTATTAAAGGTCTCAGAAGAAAAAAGTAATGTACACATATGATGGTGTCATGGATTGAACTGTGTGAACCAAAATATCTATTAACTTGGCTGGGCCTTGAGTGCTGCTATTGTGTCATTGTTCAGCATTTTATCAGCTGATCTGATTATCCTATGCATTGCAAATCCTATCTCTATGATGTTGATGGGACGATAATAGCAGTAGTTATGTTAATTAGGCAGAAATCAATATACAAGACTGGGATGTATCTTCAACCAATCTTTCTTGAGATATAAAAGAGGGAAGCAAGTAGACAGGCAGGTAGAACTCAAATTATAAAGAAAGCAGTGCCAGAAGAAGGGTGCATCCTTTGCACGCAGAATGCCTGCTCTATAAAGCTCCTACTACAGGGGAAGATTAATGACAAGAACTTTCTTCTACAGAGGACAGAGAAAGAAAGCCTTCCCCTGCAGCCCACAACTTGAATTTGGACTTCTAGCCAACTCGATGGTGAAAGAATAAACTTCTGCCATGAGTCGGATCCGACTGGATGGCACTTGGCTTGGCTTGGCTATTGAAAAATCATCCACTTGTAATGTTTCTTTTTTAGCAGCACTAGAAAACCAAGGCAGAAGGCTATTATATTGTCCAGAGATATACATACACAGGACAATATATCATATTGATAATTACAAAATCTGTTACATAAATAAAAATAAATTTGACAATTTCATATATGTATAAATCAATACATAATGATGTTTCAACAAGCAATTAGGTTTGCTGAGACCACAGGATATGTGAAAGATACGGGAAAATTCCTCAGGAGACTAATGAGCTTACAGCCATTCTATTTTTCTGTTGGCTAGGGGCAATTATTCGTACTTATCCATGCTTTGCAAAGATTTTTCTCTCAATAGTATATGAAATGGGCTTGAGGCAAAGGAGAGCCTGTTGAAACTAGTTAGACTACTACTGCAATAGTCTTGGCAGGAGATAATGAGGGCTTGCAGAAAGGTAATAATAGAAAGTAAATAAATGGGTACTCATCTATTGTAGAAATAGAATGTATAACATGCATCAATTTAATATGAATTTTAATGTAGTGATTAAGAACCGATATTATAAAGCAGATTGCCTATATGTAAATCCTTTGTCCTTCATTTATTAGTCTCTTGACCTAATGAAGTTACTTAATTTCTCTGTATATTGGTTGTTTCATCTGTAAAACAGAGATCACAGTAATTTCTCCTTCAGAGGACTGCTCTTCAGGTGAAATGTTAAGTGCTTGGCATGAGGCCTGGCATAGAGTGGGTTCTAAGTAAATGTTAAAAATTATTAGTAGTACTGAATATGTGTGAGAGGTAAGGGAGAGAAAAGAGTCAAGAATGTTGTCAGTGACTGATCCTATGTAACTAAGGTGAATGATGACAACATTAGAAGAAAAAGGTTCCAGAACAAGGTGAGTAAGTTTAGTACTAAATACACTGAGTTTGGTGACAGGTAATGTATATTAAGGTTTAAATGCATGCTAATGGTTACAAGATAAGGTCTGCTGTTTAGAAGAAGGAACAGAAATTGAGATATAAGCCTAATAGTCATGTACGTTAAAGGCATAGTTGGATTACTACGGGAAATGAATAGAGAAGGGAAGAGAAGGAAAAAAATAGAAATATGCCTTTCACATGCAAAGACAAAACCAATTGTGCTTGTGTTGCTGGGGGTTTGAACCTGTGACCTTTTGTTTAACAGCCAAGTACTTAACTGCTGCACACCAGAGCTCTTTAGAATGGAGTAAATAAAATGTAAATTTACTATATAAGAATTAGTTGAAAATGTGCTGAATTATAAAAACTCCTCAATTTCCTAATTCAATTATATATCTTACATATTTTCTACAAAAAACAACATTGACTGTTTATAAAAAATAGTTTCAAGCCTCTGCAGACCATAATATATCCAATTGTTGTATTAACTACTGCAGAGTGTTTTCTTGAGTTGCTATATATTCCTATAATTATCTATATGAAATAAGAAAAATCAATATGCTTATGTAATATGAATAAATATGACTTGGATAATATAAAGCAAGATAAAATTTCTTTTAAAAGTTTAAAAAGTTCTATAGAAACAATCTGTATCTTAAACTTCCAATCAAATATTCACAAAATTTTATTCAATTCAAATTACTGAGAAAAAGTCTTATACTATCTATTCTTATGAGTATTACTCATGATATTTTACAAGTCATTCCTCTTTCTGGTACTCAGTATCCCCACTGACAAATTAACACCAATGGAACAGGATATTTCTAGATTTACTCTGAGTTCTAATAAAAGTGGCATAATTGTCATCAAAATCATGCCTGTATTGCATTAATGCCTAGATGTGAAAGAAACCAGGGGCAAGGACAGGTCACCATCAGATAATCAATGGATGATGGGGCTGTCTGTGACTTAAGAAGCAAAGTCCAAAGTAGAAGGTAAGGGCTGGCTTGAAACAAGATACACTGTGAACCTACCCAGGAAAAGAAACCAGGGAATCTGCTCAGGTATATGGGTAACTAATGGATTAAAAAGGGGTCCTAGTGGCATAACTGTTAAACGCTCAGATGCTACTCAAAAGGCTGGCCGACTGAACACTTCCAGTGGGTCTGTAGAAGAAAGGCCTGGCAATCTGCATCTGTAAAGATTACATCCAAGAAAACCCTACAGGGGAGTTCTAATATGTCACATGGGCTCGCTCTGTGTTACAATAACATCAAAAACAGCAAGTTAGAGATAGGGTCAAGCCAAAAAACTTTGCTAAACATCTCCCTTTAAGCTGTTTTTTATAGAATCAGCTGTATCCACAGAAGAATACATTCCACTTGGTCACAGATGATAAAATTTTACCTCACACACTTTTAACTTACTATTCCCTGGGTGATGCAAACAGTTAATGAAATCAGCTGCTATGTGAAAGGCTGGAGGCTCAAGTCCACCCAGAGGCACCTTGGAAGAAAGCTCTGGCAATCTACTAGGGAGAAATTAGCCATTTGAAATCCTATGGGACATAGTTCTATGCTAACACACATGGGGTCTCCATCCGCTGGAATTAACTCAAAGGCAGCCAGTTATTACTGTAAAAGGAATAAAACAGCTTTTGAAATTTAGCATTATCTTTTATAATAGACACACTAAACTGTAATCTCTAACCATGCACATATTGGGAACAAACTGCAAAGACAAGAGTATCCAGAAAATGTAAAACCAAGACTACTGAAAAAACACGGCTTTTCCCTGGAGGGTAATTAAATCCAACTGCTTCAATTACAACAAACAAAAACAAAAAAAATAAACGAAACACAGTGATCCTACAAAAATAACCAAATATCAAATATTTATAAAATGTAGTTTCTCAAGTTAGTTGTTCTGTCTCTCCTACAAAAGATGAGATCTTTAAATATCTAAATCATTGATCATGGTATATACAGTATAATCAGAAAACTCAGACCCACTGCTGTTGAGTCAATTCAGGTTCACAGCGACCCTATAGGACAGAGCAGAGCTGACTCTAGAGTTTCCAAGGAGTGCCTGGTAGATTTGAACCATCAGCCTTTTGGGTAGCAGATGTAGTACTTACCCACTACACCACCAGGGTTTCCATGTACAGTGTACTAACAATAAATAAATTTCACCAAAACTGAGAACAAAAATAAATATTATAAAGCCTGAGCATGAATGCCTATAATAATACGAAAAATGTTGGCTACGATACAAAGCTAGTGGAATTTATAGTGACATTATGTAATTGTTAAGAACAGCTTTGTTGGCCTAAGGCTTCTGTAGGTGCACACTTCCTTTTAAACTCTCCTGCTGGTAACTCAATCTTCTCTTTCATTTAATACACAACGCTTAATTTAACCTGTCAGCTACTTCCTGCTTAAATAAGCTTATGTCATTTCTCTTCAGCCCCTTAAACATCCCTTTGTGTTTTTCTTCGTTTTGCATAAATTTCCAAATGGTTATTAGTTTATTAAAAAAATAATTTTCAAGTAATTTACAAGATTTAACATAAGAAAATGAAATATGTGAAAATAGCATTACTAAGGATAGAAGCAATACACATTAGGGATGAGTAAGCTAAGTTTTAAACTGAATATTGAGATTGAATACAAATTCCCTGGAAGTTAGGCTTAAGAGTAATATATGTAACCTAATTTTTAATTTCTATCTAACAGGAAACAGACATCTTTCTACATAAAAACTGGTCTAACATTAAACTGAAAAATTCATCACATGTACCTTGGATGATAGGCTTTGAAAACGAAGCAGACAATGACTTCACTACGATTTAGCAAAACATAGTGAAATACTGTACAAGTGGATGCCTTAAAATTTACTTCTGTAAATGGCTACCAATAACAAAATTAGCAGTATCAATAGAGTGGAAATAACAGTAGTGTGTCAAACCACACCTGTTGCTGTCTAGTAGATTCCAACCCACAGCAACACTGTAGGAAAGAGTGGGACAGTCCCCTAGGGTTTGGAAGGAGAGGCTGGTAGATTCAAACGGCCAACCTTTTGGTTGGCAGACGAGTTCTTAACTGCTGTGCCAACAAGTCTACAAATGGCAAAAAGACTAATGTAAATGCTATATACAATAACATTAGCCATTTACAATCACTAATCATATTGTGGAAACGCTGGTCACACAGTGGGGAAGTGTTATGTCTGCTAATCAAAAAAGGTCTGCAGTCTGAATCGACCAGGCACTCTGGAACCTCTATGGGGCAGTTCTACTCTATCTTACAGGGTCACTATGAGTTGGAATCAACTTGATGGCACTTGGATTTTTTGGTTTAGTCATGTTGTGGTAAGTAACTATCTCCTTATCTATGAACCAAGGACAAGAATATATGTCTTCCCTGACAACCAAATTGCTGAAGGACGATATGACCACATTGCAAATAAAAATGTTGAAGTCCTATAGTAATGGAAGCTATTACTATTACTATCAATGCCATCACCATCACAATAGTTCAAAATCAGAGAAAATCTACAAGTAGGTACACCACGTTTCATAAAAGCCATTGGTAGCACCTTGTCTCTCAACCTAACAACCCATTTTTCCACCAAGTTGTTAGAACACTCTTTTGATTGCATCTTTATAACTTTCGCTTGGCTAAATCTTTAAAGTCCCCATCACCTCCAGGATATACTCAAACCCAAGGCTAGTTTCATGTTGTCGCAACAGTGCAGTCACACAACCTTCTTTCAATCAGAAGTGCCCTGAAGCTTTGGGGCCATGATGGTACAGTAGTTAAGAACTACAGCACTAACCAAAAGGGTGACAGTCTGAATCCACCAGCCACTCCTTGGAAACCCTATGAAGCAGTTATACTTGGTCCTATAGGGTCGCTAGGAGTCAGAATCAACTGAAGGGCAATGGTTCCATTTTTTTGTTTCTGTTTTGGCGTATAGTTTAATGCTCTATTGCTGTCTTGGAAACCCTGGTGGCGTAATGGTTACAACCCATGGCTGCTAACCAATGCGTTGGCAGTTCAAATCCACCAGGTGCTCCTTGAAACTCTACGGGGCAATTCTACTCTGTCCTGTAGGGTTGCTACAAGTCGGAACTGAGTCAACTATAACAGATTTTTTTTTCTTGTTCTTATTGCAATCTTAAATTATTAATGATATTTAAACAAGAGGTTTCATTTTGCAGTGGGTCCTACAAATTATGTGGCTGCTCTTTCCTTCAAAATGGGGCTCATGCTTCTCTCTCCAGCTTCGCTTCTCTTGTTCCTTCTGACTCTATTCTAAAGCTCAGTCATACCACACTACTTTTAGCTTCCCAAATGTTTCATGCTCTTTCAAGCTCCATTGTCTTTGCACATCAGAAGGTCCTTATCTTTTCTCAATATAAGGAAATGAGTTCAGAGCAAATGGATCTCTTTAAAATCCTCAAACACAAGTTTACTTCCAGAATACTGTCACATTTTTCAATGGCATTTGAGGCAGGTGGTGAAACACCAAGATTTGATCACCCATGCATGTGATGGTATCTAATTGTATTTTTTAAAATGACTGCCAAATAAACAAAAATAAAAGTGGAAGGGATGAGGTAAAAAAATGGGGTTTTGCAGAATTTAGTGCCACAAACTCACATCACACATAGTTTTCCAAGTGGCACCGGTAAAAAGCTAGGAGCCACCACCACAGTTCTCAAAATCACAGATCTCAGAGGTTGATTTCACTGGTCTGAGATACTGACCCAGCATCGGTACTTCTTTTTCAAAGTTCCCCAGATGATTCTAACATGCATCCAGGGGTGAGAACCACTGAGTTACAAGAACTTTAAAAAGCAGTAAGTTAAATGAGATGTAGCAGGCTCAAGGTGCTGAGATATTAATAAGCCAACTAATTACTAGAGCAGGACTGCTTGAGAAGCCTACTAAATGGACAATATAAAGGAAGATATAAACAGACTACTATTTACAGCAAAAAACAAACATTACAGTATGCAAACGAAGAATTTGTGATTTCTCATGACTTTTTTTTTAGTTTATGAATGGGTTAAACAATATCCATATTGGCCGAAAGGTAAGAAGTGTGAAATTACAATTTTAACACCTGAGAAGATTATACACAAATGTTATATAATTATAGTCATGTCATATTTTAACACTAACTCTCAAAGTAAGATTTCTACATCCTTGCTGAGCACTCAGACTTCTATCTCAATAACCCTGCATTTGGCTGATAGAGTTCACAACTCACTGGAGCAAAAAACACTATGTTCACTGCAAAATTACGATAGAGAAAGTAGCATCCCATATAACAACAACAAAAAATGGTAAGTTCAGAAAATATCTGGAAAGAATTCCTCAGTAAGAAAACATTCATTAATCAAATGGATTAAGATAACATTGTTGCAAGAGAAAAAATGCTGCTCACAATAAAATCAGAAACGGAAGAAACTCACTGCTGTCCAGTTGATTGCTACTCCTGGTGACCCAATAGGACAGAGCAGAACTGCAGCAAGTGCCTGTCAGATTCAAACTGCAAACCTTTTGGTCAGCAGCTGTAGCACTTAACCACTATACCACCAGCATTTTCCAGCTAAATCAGGAGATTAACCAGTTATAACTGGTTGACTTTCCAATGCTTCAGTATACTACTTCCTAGAATTTTTTATATATATATATATCACATATATGATATATATCACTTGTATATCATATATATCATACATGTGATGGCTAACAGTGAAATAATATAGCATAGTCAAAGAACATAGACTTTGAAATAGGTACTTGCAGGACTGAATTCGTGCTTAATCATTTATAGACTTGGGCAAACGGCTTGAATTCTATGAGTATTAGTTTGTTCCTCTGAGACAGGGTTTAAGAGTAACTATTCTTGGCCAACTGATAATTATTCAAGTTGAGATATAGGCATAACTACCAGCTGCCAATAAGATGATTTTAACTTATGGTGACCCCAAGTGTACAGAGGGGACAGCAATTCCACAGGGTTTTCAAGGCAGTGGCTTTCAGAAATCAGATCACTAGGCCTTTCTTCCAAGGTGCTTCAGAGTGGGTTTGAACGACCAACCTATGGTTTGTGGTTGAGTGCTTAACTCTTTGTGTCACTCGGGGATTCAAGGGTTCATTATATATTCTTAAAATTTTCCATAAAGACAAATTAAAAACATATATCTTGCTGGGTTAAAGAATAGAAATAAATGTGAACAGCCCAGTCACTAACTAACTAACTAACTAACTAAAACTAACTAAATAAGTTAGTTTTCTCTCTCTAATAAAGCATCCATTTTCTTACCACTCCACTCATTCTTGTTACTTATAGGCATGCTATTGAGCTGTAACATCACCCTACTGTCATTCCACTGATGTATTCTGCAGAAAATCCAGGCATACTCTATTACCAACCTGTATGTCACCAGGCTCACAGTCGCATTCTTCCCAGCAAGTCCTATTTAAAATCACTCTGCATGACTTCAAGAGCTGTTCTCTCTGAAGGCCAAATAATGTCACTTAGTTATCACCTGGAAATGCTTCTTCCAACTCTGAAATATTCAGCTCAAAATCCCAGTCTCAAGGCCATCCACTCCTACATATTCTCAACTCCCCACAACATCCTTCCATCAATTTCATTGTTTTCTAGTTTCTTGTTAACTGCCTATCTGTTATTTAACTATCTAGAACTGGATTGCTCTTGAAATCTCCAAGTACAGTATCCCATTTCATTGTCACAATGATACACTTTTTAAATTCTGTCATTTCCAGTACTCCTGATCTTTACTTGTCAAAATCCATTTAAGCACTGTATTAGATGAATACTGGCCTCCTTTCCTTCACTACCCAACACTGTTCCACGGCTCATCACTATGTAATCACTAAACCCAAAAACCCACTGTCATCAAGTCAATTCTGTATACATAGAGTAGAACTACCCCATAGAGTTTACAAAGAATGCCTGGTGGATTTAACTGCCAGCATTTTGGTTAGCAGCCATACCACTTAACCACCATACCACCAGGGTTTCCAAGTATCACTAGCACATGTCAATTTCCATCTTCCTTTCTGCTTCCTTAATTGTAATGTAAAGTTCTAACTCTGGACCAATAATACAAGTGCCATTTTGACTGTTATACTAGGGTCCATGCATGAATACTTATGAAAATCACACAACACTAATGAGCAAAAATACAAATTCAAAATCTCCAACCTCAATCACACTGTCAGTATAATTTGTAAATTCTTTTTATTAGTGTATCACTAGTTCTTCCTAGTTTCCACAACTAATATTCGGAAACGACTGTCCTTCTAAAGGACTATAATACCCATGCATCAGACCCAAGCTAAAAAGAAAAGCCAGGTCTGCTTTTAAGTCTTAAACAAGAGAAGACATTCATTGTTATGAAGGCATAATTGAATTTTTAACCTTTTTAAAGAGGTCAAAACATCAACTTCAAAGGAGGTGAGTTTAATTGTGCACTCTAATACTGTGTCATCTACACAGTCTGGAGATCTACATATTTATAGCATCAAATGCAAGTCCTACATGCCCATGCCTAAAATCACTACAAGTACAAAAAAGCATGTGACACTCATAGAGCCTATTGACTTATGAAGCATTCCAGGTGTAAAAAGCAGCAAGAAAATATAATTAGTGTGTAACTAGACCTTAAATTAGGACATTTTTCCCATTTTCAACCTAAAAGCCAATCTTAGATAGATATCCAACAGAAAAATTGCAGAATTTTCACAAACCACTTCAAATCAGTTTCATGGTTCTCATGTTTCCTGTGTCGAAAGCTTCCCCTCAGCACTTGACAAATATAAAAGGGTCAGTATAGTAGAGGAAAAGAGGATTTATGAAGATATTTTTCCAAGAAGACTGTTGTCATGATATGAGTCACCTTTCCTACCCCACTCTTGTCACACTGCCAAGGGTGTTTATGTGTATAGAGACACTACGTCTGTCTTTTCAAGCTTCATCAAGCTGTTCAGAAAAAGAATGTGCTACTGAAGTTGGAGGATACAGAAGAGAGAGGTACTGACTTATTTCTGAAGTGATAATGGCCAGTGCCAACAAAACAGAGACAGCTGAGTTTGGATTCCTGAGATAGAGATAATCCAGAACCAGCGTTCAATTCCTACTCAAGAAAAACATCTAGGTGAATATAGGTACTCCAATAGAGAATCGATATAGAATGTGCAGTGTGGAGCTCTGAGAAAGTGAGTACAATGAGAAGTGGCAGATGAAAGGAATACATTAGCCAAATCAAGGGAATTGCAAAGGAGCTTCCTAACGCAAGGGAAGGACCATATTCCCTGTCTCATTCCAAAAAAAAAAAATAGCTTGGGAAGTGGGGAAGATTTGATTCTCACCTCATTTGTGAGTTTCGATCAGTAGCACTGCTAATATGATAGCCTTTTAACTTCTGAATTAAGCTTGTGATTGCAATGTATAAGGTTTAAAAATGAGAAGGAAAGATAGAGGAATTGCCCGTTTCCAGCTAGGTGTAGGTGAGATAAACCCCACAGGACAAAAAAGGAATAGCAGGAGACTAACAGTAATAACAAGTGGATTTTGATCATATCTATGGGTTATGCTTGTTCAACATACGGGTTACAAGTCATAAGATTCTAGCAAAAACCAAGTATGTAGTATCTACCCTGACATAGTGATGTAGCATTGCAACATGGTACAACACAGCTTTTGAAGGTATCATATAGATGAGCCAGCCTGACCATGACTGAATCTTACAAGCATTCTAACAAAGCAAATTTGGAAGATTCATTTCTAGATGCATAAAATACAAGAAAAGCAGAAAGAAAAAAATTAATTTAAGTAACTCCTTTTGCTTCTAGAGTGCTCGCAGTAGAAATCAGACTTTACCTCACATTTTGTACAGTGAAGAACATGGGACTTTTTTGTTTCTTTTATACATACAAGCTACTTAGTATCTAGGTAACTGACTTTAACAGGATTAGTGAGCTGATTTGTTTAACTTATGCCTCTTGATAAGCAATAGAATGGTCTGTCATTAGTGGGGTACAGTGTTCTCATTCATTAACAACTGAGCAACCACTCTGTGCCAAGTACTGTGTTATACGATTGAGACAGAGATGAAATGGATACAGTTTCTGTCCTCTAGGTTTTCACAGACTATGAGAGAGAGTGAGACGTAAGTAAGATACAGCACATTGAACATATCCATTCATTCAGATTTGCTCTCAGGCTATAACTTCAAATATTAATATTTTGAGAATTTCCTGGAGGCTGACAGGAGGAATGAGGCTGATGCATGGAGTGTGCCTTATCATAAAGGCTCAAGAACATTTTCATTCACTTACCAGGAATGTTTTTAGTGACTCTTATTTACTAGCAAATAAACACCAATAAAGAGATATCCTTATGAAAGTGAATACCACCAGTGTCAATTACCTTGGCCTGTTGGACAATGTGGTGCCACTGTTGTTGTTAGCTGCCATGGAGTCACACCCTACTCATTGTGACTCCACACAAAGGGAAGAAATGCTGCCAGCTCTGCACCATCTGCATGATTGGTTGCAGACCTGACTGTTGCGATCCACAGGGTTTTCATTGACTGATTTTTGAAAGCTGATCACCAGGCCTCTGCTAGTTGAGTCTTTTTAGTCTGGACACTCCAATGAAACGTATTTAGCATCACAGTAACATACAAGCCTCCTCCGACAGTTGGTGAGGTTGTAGCTGTGTGTGCATGCATTCTCTAGGGAAAAGAACACTGGTCTCTCGGGTTAAAGATGAGAATTCTACCAGTGAACCATCAGCCAATATACACTGGAATGGCCATGCTGGTTACTTAAAATATTCAAAATATCTTCATAACAACTGGTCATGAACTGCTGTCCCAGTTGCCTTAGTCCCTCACTCTAGGATTATTAAAAAGCACCAATGATCCAGTAGCTAAAAGGTTACTTAGCCACAAAGGTACTTCCTGGGCCCTACTATAGCCCTGAATGCATCCATTTTGATTGGATCATGTCCGTGACATATCACTTAAGTATTTACTCTGGGGGTCAGTTCTATCCTGGCCCTAGAGTCGCCATGAGTCGGATCCGACTCGATGGCACTTGGCTTGGATTTTAACTATTATCCCATGAGTACAAAGAAATGTAAAAATTGGCAAGGCAGACCAGACCATAAAGGGAATATAAATCTGTGAACAGGGAAGAGGGTCTAAACATGAATGTACATGCACGCCTAGGGAGCAGATTTTCTTTAGAATACTCATTAACTAATGTGAGCAGTACAATGAATCTGAGTTTCAAGAAGAGCACAGTGAGTTTCCTAACTATGTACGTTTGTTGCCTATGTGACCTAAGGCAAGATTTTGTCTCAATAAAACTCAGTTTAAAATGATAAAGAAAATTAGCTATCTTTATACACTGGTAGAATTATCATCATAATCATCATCATCATCATCATCAACATCATCATCAGACAGGTCATCCATGAACAATTTTACTTACAACAAGCATTAAAAATAAATACCAAATAAAAAGGAAATCATTTACAAAAAACATACTCCTTCAATACCAATGAACACACAGACTGAAGTAGATGACAGATAGATAGACAGGCAACAGTCACACACGGCATGTGCTACTACTGATTTGGCTACAAATTCTGGCTTCAAATCCACTTGTAACTTATGTAACCAGTTAAGAAACACTTAGTACCTCTACATTGTCTCTGGAAGGTGTTTGTAAATCTTCAATTCTAAATTATGTCTCGATATCATAATACATTATGCCTCCCAAGTGTCTCAGTGAAAAACAAAAAAAAAACTGTCAGTAATATGATGGAACATGAAACACAATAGCACAGAAATTTGCTATGTAAATCATGACACACTCATGATCTTTTTGTTCTGTAACACTGAAAAAAGATAATATTTTTGGTAAGGCAGAAGAAACAATAAAAGAAACTTTGAGCATGAATTACTTCAGAGGACTAATACCATCATGTTAGAATTGTTTCCCACCTCACTTTAGATACACCATGCCTCAGGCCGAAACTGTCAACAAGCAAAAATACATCTACGAAGAGGCCAATGAAAGAAAAAAATTAAGAATGGATTCAGTAAAAGAATGAGTTTTCCTTAATTGAAATAGCCTGTTATTTGGATACATTCTTTTTAAAATGTACTACAAGTGGCTACTGCGGATTGAAATTTAATACTTTTGGGTGTGATTCAGATATAGTTGTGAAGACATGGGCACATTAAGACAAAATACAAATAGCTTCTATATATAAGCCTTAGGGACTCCCTCTAGTTTATTAGTGAAATGTGAGAGTAAAATTTGATTAACTAATTTCCCCAATCTTCAGACTTCACAACTGAGCTCTTAAACAATGAATAAAACTCAAGGGTGTTTGTTTCTTTTAACAACAAAACAGTGTGGGTTTTCAAATCAAGAGACAATTGCTTCCCTCAGTCTTTTCAATGAATGTGTACCTGGGTCAATACTGCTCAGCATATTTAATATTAAAGCAATATGTACATGTCTTGGTCTTATTTTTCAAGTGGGATGCCCTGGTGGTGTAGTGGTTAAGTGCTATAGCTGCTGACCAAAAGGTCAGCAGTTCAAATCCGCCAGGTGCTCCTTGGAAACTCTATGGGGCAGTTCTACCCTTCCCTATAGGATCACTATGAGTCAGAATCGACTCAACAGCATTGAGTTTTTTGGGGTATATGTCGAGCAAAATACCTTTGCTGATGCATTTATATCAAAGACTTTGGATTTTGTTGCACATGTATACACAAGGTACTGTGCTTTACTTTTCCTTTTCTCATAGTTACAAAATATTCAACCATTTCTAGGTAATAATTAAAAGATGTACAGCTTTACAGGATCTATCTGTGAATCTCACTTAAATTTGAAGAAATCCTTGAAAAAGGATTACAGAAGTCTGTTCAATCAAGAATAGCAGCAAATCTGGTAGGTAGTAAGGGGTATTCATCTATTAAACTCTAAACAACTTGTTCCAGCTGGGTTATGCAATTCCAATGATGTGTTTATACATAAACATATATCACTTTGTAAGAAATATTTTATCTGCAGGTTATGTCTCCTGTGAGTATCAACAGCACTATTAAGTGTAAAACAACTAAGTGGGCATAAAGAGTTTTACTCACGGAATTGGCTTTAATGACAATGTATCATGACGCAGAAAGTAGAAATCTTTCAATTTAAGAGAAGCTTAGTACAAAGTCAAAACACATTTTTACATTTCACTTTTTAAACTACTGAAGGTATACCTATAAAATAGTCATTACTCAGTATAAATTAGTGATAGCTGAAAGCTATACAAAAAGGATGTGGTGGTTTTAATATTATCCATCACATTTCTACCTCAGGGACTTGGGGAAATACAGAGAAGTGAACTGCATATTTATCAGGCCTCTGGGACTGTAACAGGCTTCCAAATGCCTTCTTTGTTGCAATATGATTGTCAAACTATTAAAGCAGTAAAATCCATACTCAATCACCTCTTACATATAGATATTCTTTGTTAATTAAAACTACATGATTGCAAGAATGAGAAATTATTTTAACTCCTCGAGTTTTATGACCTTTTCTCAGCAACCTGAAGACATAACCATTCTAGCAACCATGCTTTCATGTAGAGAAAACTTTGACTATCATATTAAATATATTAACCCTAATCCATTATTAGAAATACTCACGTAAACTTTGAATGTAGAAAATCTAGTATGAAAAATGCTACTCTTGTCATGTTTCATTATACCTACTGTCATGTCATTTTAATTTGGTGTACATCTATTTAACCTCTAACACCTATGAGGCTAAATACAAAAAAAGACTAAGAGAGCTTGTAATGTCTAAAGAAAAAAGGAAATTCCAGTGTGTTTCCTTGGTAAGCAGAGGAGGCAAACAAAATTTTTCATTATTATTAGAAGGTAAGAGATTTTGGAATCCAATTTAACTGCAGCCAAGTCAACCAAAAGGCCAACTTGTTCACCTTTCTTCTCATTACTGAAAGTGTGTTGTAGACTGACTGGGAACAGTGAGGACATACACAAATAAGCATGTTCTTCCACTTCTTCTCATTGTCCACATGCTGCATGTGCTACTGCGGATACAAATATATATTCACCATCCTTTTAAATCTGGAAATGATAAGGGGAAACAACCCCATCAGTGGCAGAAAGCCTTCTAAAAGTAATTTATGTTCATACCATTGTAGAATCACAAGTTTTATAAACAGAATACTGGATGGACATTTCCTTTGCAGCCAAAGAT
Source organism: Heterohyrax brucei (assembly GCA_028571685.1). Lineage (NCBI taxonomy): Eukaryota > Metazoa > Chordata > Mammalia > Hyracoidea > Procaviidae > Heterohyrax > Heterohyrax brucei. Next base: position 129,861,268 of record CM053166.1, on the reverse strand, counting down.
TCACTTCCTTTATGTTTACGTATTTCTATGAGCTCCACCAATTCACTTTATGTAAATCAATTTCTCTTAAAATAAGATTCCTTTACGAAAGTTCTTACATGAAAAATAAGGAAGCATAGAGGAAATGATAGGTGAAAGATGCTAGATCATCTCTAGGGACTGGAATGCTAGTCTGAACAATGCCAATATTTTGTTACGTTATCTCATTCACATCCGTTAATTTCTCTGTGCTCTCTATTCTTACCTTTACGGACAGATGTTCAAATTTCACATTTGAGAGGAACTTCAGAAGTCATAGAGGACCTCCCATTATTCTACAGTTGAAGAAGCCAAAGTCTAGAGATGTAAACTGCTTTGTTTAAGGCACTCCGTAAGCTTCAGAGCACGGAACACAGGAACTCATGATACCCGATAGCGTGTCTTACATCCACCTACTAACGACCTTTTGTCCAGCAAACTAGCACTGCAGATCCCTTTTTCATCTCAGTGATTGTGACTCTACAGTTTTAAAAGTATATTATATGAAATGCATGCACTGCAATTTGTGTCAGAGGAAAAGGCAAATAAGAACATGCCTTGGAACTATTTCCAAAAATCACAGACATTTTTTAGGCATGATAAGAAAAAAGCTGGTTTAAAAACACTCCTCATTTACACATGCATACCCATGTTCACTGCAGCACTGATCACAATAGCAAAAAGAAGGAAATGACCTACACATGCCTGTCAACAGATGAATGGATAAAAGAGTTTGGATACTAAATAAATTACTCAAACACATTGCCATCAAGTCAATACCAACTCATAGTGACCGTAGAGCACAGAGCACAACTGTCCCATTAGGTTTCCAAAGAGCCCTTGGTGGATTTGAACTGCTGACATTTTGGTTGGGAGCCACACCTCTTAATTGCTACACCACCAGGGTTTCCATAAGGTAGAATAAGAAATCAAACCAAAAAAAACTAAACCTACTGCTGTCAAGTTAATTCTGAATCACAGCAACCCTACAGGACAGAGTACAACTGGCCCATGGAGATTCCAAGGAGGGCTTGTTGAATCTGAACTGCTGACCTTTTGGTCATCAGTTGGAGCACTTAACCACTACCCCACGAGGGTTTCCAAATCAATAGTTGTGGAATGGAACTGTTCCAATGCCTGTAGTTACCTCTCCAAATGATTCCCAATTGTGTAAGCAGCCGTAAGGATAAGTCATTTACAATCAGTATTCAGGCTAAGATGCAGGACAGGAATGAAAGAGATAGAAATAGCCCCAAAATTCGGTGTATATGCATGCGTGTTAATTCATCTGGTACCTTTGCAGAACATAATTTCAGCCTCTTTATCCTTGTTCCAACTGTTATATAAACCTGGGATGTCAGCCTCTCCCCCGTATCTGCCTACTAAACTATAATGCTGCCTTCAAGAGCTAGATTCAGTGTAACCTCCTCTATGAAACCTGACCTGATATCCTACCACACAGGTGATTTTACTCTCCAGCATTTCATCCAATATTTGAAAGACATCCAGTTGGCCTTGCAATGGCATCCTTTCGTTTAGAGGACTTCCGTTATGGACTACAGGCTGTTTCAGGATGACGTGACAAACAGCACATGCTTAAAAGGACTATCTTGACTCAGTGGAATTCCTTTACTATGCTAAACACATAAACATTTTGTGGTTCCTTAATACATGGTTTTCAGTAAAGAGAAAATTCCCATCAGTTTAGTTACATACTTTAAACATTTCATCTAACCACTTTTTTAAAATTACTTTCCTGATTTTCTTTTAGTTGCTGTATTTCATGCAATTTGCACAGGAATTTCAATATTGAAATAAACAATATTTAGATCACCTATAAAGCTGTAGTATGAGGCACAGCATTGACAACTAGAAAGAACAATAAAGTTCATGTAATTGAACATCTTCCTTTTACAGATGAGGCAACTGAGAAACACGGATAATGTGGCTTTCAAAAAAACAGTTTTTTGTTTTTGGGGGGGTTGAAGAATCAGAATGAGTCCAGATCTCCTAGTTTAGCACCTTAACATCCCACATTGTCTCTTCAGTGGTATCACTGTTTTCCTATAATTTTAAAAATTATCTGTATTATAAAACACAACATTGACTAGAAAGTCCTATGTTATCACAGGTTGAGCCCTGGAGACATATTTTACAGTTTAATTTCAATCTCTTCTAACTTCAACACCTTAAATATCTTGTCACTTAAATCACTCTTCTACTATGGAACAGACACAGCACAACTTATATACTTCAGGTACAATCACTGAACAAACTCTATTTGCTATATTGCCACTGAATGTTTACGTCCAAACTACTTAATGTCATAATGGGATATTGATACACAGTTTTCATTCATGAGGAGACATTTAAATGATAAACTCTTCAGATCCGACTCGACGGCACTTGGCTTTGGCTTAGAATGAGAACATGTATGCTTCAGTTTGCATGACAACTCAAACTCAACGGAAAAGTCTGCCTGGAGTGTTACATTGAGAAGGATTCTGAGGTCACTGATGATAGTGGAACTTTCTAGAAATCTAGATTCTTCTAGTTCTTCCCATTAAAGAGAACTCTTATGGGGCAATCTATCTCTTACAAATAAAGAAATCGACAGTATTGGAACTTTGTAGCTAACAAACAGGTGACTGGCTTAGCTATGAGAGCAATGGATTAGCAAGGAAAGCTAATTAAATTTCACACCACATACAGATAAAGGAAAAGAAAAAAAAAATTAACAGTTGGCCTTAGGAGATGACAGAATCAAAAACAGTGCTCTGTATAAGCGGAGATGTCTCTACTGACCTGCTAGCATTAGGGTACATGATTTTTAGCCATGTTTATAGTAGTCTAAAGAGAGAGATTGTCACAATCATGCACACTTTTCTGGTTATTAAAAGTGTTTTCAAATAGTAAGGTGTTAATGAATTCCAGAATGTGTTTTCAGAAACTATTTAGTTTGTGCAATACCCAAAAACCACTGCTGTAAAGTTGATTCCAACTCATAGTAACCCTATAAAACAGAGTAGAACTGCTCCATAGAGTTTCCAAGAAGGGCCCCGCAGATTCCAACTGCTGACCTCTCGATTGGCAGGTACAGAACTTAAGCACTCTGCCACCAGGGATTCTTCATGTAGTACAAGCACGGAGAAAATAAGCAAAATGTTTTCCAGGTTCTGTATACTTTAAGGCACTCTCTTTAATCACCAGGTATACTTGTTGTAAAAGGTTCCAAGTTTCTTTTGCTTTAAATCAATAAAAGGGAACTGACAATAACAACTTCTCCTTCTTGCTAACAATGACGGCAAGGCCAAAAGTCAGTATGTAGAGCCACTGGCATAGGGGATAAACTTTCCAAAGGCTCAAGTATTCATTGGAGCAACCATTGTCAAATTACACGTAAAACTCATTGGAAAACTAAACTATTAGCCTAGCACCCAGGTGGCCTAATTAGTCCAAAAAGACTGCAGAGGCCATTTTAAATCTAGACAAACATTCTTCTTGAAACATAAGCTTCAAGGAAAATACCTGAGTATCTTCTTAGTAGTATACCATTTAGCTGATGGTAAGTTTTTTTTCAAACCTATTTTACACACACACACACATACACACGCACACAATCTTATATAACTATTACTGGTAGCAGCATTCTATATAGCAGCCAGAGTGATTTGGATTCAAACCCAGCTCCACCATTAACTGGGTGGGAGATTGTAGAAATTCTTTTTGTCTCTACAGTGTATAAGACACTTCAACATTGAACAAAATAATGTATTTAAAGTACCTAAATACAAATCCATGAGGTGCTCCTTGGAAAATCTATGGAGCAGCTCTACTCTGTCTTATTGGGTCGCTATGAGTGAAAACTGACTCCATGCAGTGAGTTTGTTTTTTTTTTTTAATACAGCAACTGGCTAAAAATTTGCATTAAATAAATAACTTATTTACAATTCCTGTCATGTAGATGAATGTTGTTTCTATGATACACAAACTGAAAGATTTATATGTAGAAATATACACAGAGCATTATCACAAAAAGCTTCTGCTCCTTGTACCCATTATATTGATTACTATATTTTGTTTGCTGTGTACTGATTTTCTATACACTATGAATGCAACAAATACTGACTTTTCTCTGCAGGAGATTATATACAGCCAACTGAATTCCTGTTACATTTCTGTATCTTATAAATTCTTTAGGTTTATTTCAATTGTTTTTCTGTCTTCACTGGTATTTTCCATATCTACTAATTTATAATCCATGAGCCTAATTAAAAGTGTTTAGTAGTATTCCTTACAGAGCATTAATGAAAATCTTAACTAACTGAAAGTCTAGCATTATCAACATCTCTAACATAATGAAAGAAACTCTCCCATCCCATTTCATTTTAGTTCTCATCCTAGACTCATTTCATAGAGGTCTTTTCGAATAAAACGAAAACTACATTGTAAAATGGGCAGTGTTTTATTCTGTTGTACATAGGGTCACTACCAGTCAGAACTGAACTGAAAGCAATGAAAGAGAAGAAAAAATCTTTACATATTTTTTTGAAAAAATTGTGTCCAAGTTTTCCTTTATAGCTAATACCCATAAAGGCAACACAAATAAGTGAATTATCTAAAACAAAAAAATCAGATTTGTTGCCATAGAATCCATTCCGACTCACAGTAACCTTATAAAACAGAATAGAACTGCCCCACAGTTTCCAGTGAGCACCTAGTAGATAACAACTACTGACCTTTAGGTCAGCAGACAGTGCTTAATGACTATGCAACTGGGGTTTCCAAATGATGCTAAAATTACGCCAAATAAGACAGTAGAAAAGATGATGATTTATTTGAAAACAAAGTATTAAACATGGTATGTATCAATTTATTATTAATGGTACACTGCTAATCAAACTTCACAATTTACAGAATGGATATACACATATTTCCACACACATATATATAGCTTCACTATATATACATCCATTGTATCCTCTTTAAAAAGCCTACCCAATGCAAACAATGAGGGTAAAGCTTGCTCAAACTTAATCTGAAATGGACAGTGTGATGCTGTATATAAATGCCAACTGAATGGTCAGGATACAGATTCAATGTTTTTTGCTGCATTCTCCACTATGATAATATTAGCCTAAAACAATTGGAACCAATGGAATCTCATGATGGTAACATAAGAAATGGCTCTGTTGGCTCCTATGATGACAAAGACTTTCTCAAATAATAATAATCAGCGAATCTTCAGAGCTGAGGACTGATCAATAGTACAAAGTCCTATACTTCATGCTGCTATATGACCTTGCTGTTTCAAGCATTTTTACTCAGATGCTTCTTCCGGGAATATTTGCTATGCTATTGTTATTATTTAACTTGCCAAACAAAACATTAAAGAAATTCAAATAGGAAAGCAAAACCATTTTGTTTATTTTTATGACTGTACGTGAATGTCATCAGAATAATTATGTGAAGCACTGCATTAATAAATACAGCATTTCTCCCATTCATTCACTCACTCAGTCACTCATGTACACATTCAGAAATACCACTCTACCAAAGGCATATTAGGTGGGGCAGAATACCAGTCTCTGCCTACAGGACTATAATCTTGCAGCATAATTAAAACACACACACCTACACCTACACATACACATACACATGCACACACAATGGGTAACAGCTCAGTTGTTAAAATGTTGGGAGATCGAATCTACCTAACTGCGGCTCATTGGAAACCCTATGGAGCAGTTCCACTCTGTACTACTTTTACTATGAATGAGAATCAACTCAGTAGCAATGGTTTTGATGTGCACAGAGAAAGCCACTGATTACAACTTAAAATCTTACTTGAGTAAGTACTGGAAATAGTTCTATTTACCAAGTTGCATCTGAAATGATAACTGCAACATCTTGGGTACCAAATGGAAGAGTTCAGTAGCAGAACACATACCTGAGTCTGACTGTACCGATTTCTCTCTCCAGTTGGTAGCACCTGGCAGAGCAATTTAACAGAGCATGCAATCCATAAATAAGTACTCAGGGAAAAAAATTATTACTTATTCTGAAATACCACCTCCTTTTTTTATTTTGATAATCAATGAAAATTACAATTCAGAATTGAAGCAAGACAAAAAGAAGAGAGTTTCCCATACTGTGATCATTTCCATGGGAAGGAAAGCTTAGAATTGTTAATAGTGAAATCAGAAAATGGACACAGAATCTAAGTTGGAAGTCACAAGGAAGGTAAGTTTTGGCTCAAATTCAGAACTCTCTAGAAATTACAGCTGTAGGGTTTAAAGAGAGAAACATTAGTTGCCACATTTAAAAAATGAGTAACCTTGTGCAGAAAAATGGCAAGTAATTTTTCCAAGGTAACACAATCAATAGAATGAGGCACATCATTAATCAAAAATAAACTGCACATCTCTTTTTGTTTTTTGATTGAACGAAAATGTACATTCCCACATAAATTTGCATGCCCACCTATATGCAGCTCCTACTGCTCTCCCTGCCCAGTGACAGAACATTCTTCCTTTCTGCTCCATACATGTCTTATCCTCCCAAAAATCTCCTATCCCTGCCCACTTACCTTCCTACAGTAAGAGGACAGCAGGACGACATCGTATAGATACATAAAATCATAAAGTAGACACATGATATGGTCACTCCGTGTCACCAAGTCCAATAACATTCTTGTCCAAGAGTTGACCTCCATTATGATTTATGGACAGGGGCAGCATGAGGGCCAGGGGCCATGCTCCCAGGAGAACGCCAAAGCCCTTGGACCATCAATTGCGATCTTTTAATGGAGATCTCAGGGTGCACCCTTTTCATTACTGTGCTATCAGTGAGACTCAACTTTGTGAGCTCCATCATGGCTATCATTGGTGGTGGCCAGACACCAATCTGATTCTTCAGGTCACAAGTCAATGTAGTCGCCCACTGACATGAATCTCTCTGTATTCTAGGCTCTCTTTCCCCCATGTCGTTTTGGTCCATGGGGATCATCTATTCCTGCTGAGTTGGGACCATCTGCTGTACCCTCAGATGGCAGCTTGTTGTGCGATTTGGCCTCAATTTCCCAAGAGCATGTTCCCACCCAGCCCCACACCTCACCTACTCTGTCCTTGCAGTATTGGATTAAGATGCAAGGAGTTATGTCAAGGCCCAGTTAGTATTGATCTACTTTTTAATGTGTGCTTTGACCAATTTCACCCAAATTTCTATCAAACATATAATCTAAACCCTCCTCCCCTCACCCTCCCTCCCTCCACACCCTTGCAGCTGTCAAAGAGTCATTTCTTCTATACATGAGTCTGTTTTTAAGTTCTTATCGTAGGGGTCTCATACAATAGTTGTCCTTCTGTCACTGACTATTTTCACTCAGCATTATTTCCTCCAATTGAAACCAGGTTATGAGATGTTTCCTAAAAATCATCATTGTTCGTTATCACTGCGTAGTGTTCCGTTGAGTACATGTACCATAGTTAACCTCTCCATTCCTCTGTTGTTGGGCTTCTGGGTTGATTCCATCCTTTTGCTATCGTGGACTGTGCGGAAGTAAACATTTGTGTGCATGTATCAGTTGGTGTGAACGGCCTTGATTCTGTAGGATATATTCCAAGCAGTGGAATTACTGGGTGAAATGGTATATCTGTATCTACCTTTTTAAGGTAGCATCAGATTGCTTTACAAAGAGGTTGCATCATTTTACAATCTCACCAACAGTGTAGGAGAGTTCTAGTTTCTCCATAGCCTCTCCAGCATTTGTTGTTTTGTGTTTTTCGGATCATGGCCACCTTATTTGGGTGAGATGGTATCTCATTGTTTTGATTTGAATTTGTTTAATAACTAATGATCCCGGGCATATCCACATGTGTTTTTTGGCTGTCTGGATCTTTTCTTTAGAGAAATGCCTGTCCACCTCCTTTGTCCATCACTTAATTGGATGATTTGTCATTTCCTTATAGATATTTAGCAGAACCTTATAGATTATGGAGATCGGGAGTTGGTCTGAAATATAGTTGCTAAATATTTTTTCCCATTCTAATAATAAAGTTTTTGGATGAGCATGTGTTTGATTCTTAATAGTTCCAATTTATCTTCTCTTCTGTTGTTTGTGGTTTGTTTGACAGATGCTGATGTCTGTCTACCTTGTGTATTAAAACTTCCATTGTTGATCCTACTTTTCATCACGTGAGCTTTATCATCTTAGTTTGACTTGGTTTTTGCATAAGGTGTAAGATATGGGTCTTGCTTCTATTTACTGCAGATGGATATCCAAATTTGCCACCTCCATTGTTGAAGAGATTGTTTTTCTCCAAGTTTAATGTCTTAGGGTTTAGTCGAATATCACCTGTTCATAGGAAGATGCTATCATCTCTGGGGTCTAAATTCTGCTCCATTGATCTATCTGTGTCTTTTTGGACCAGTACCAGGCTGTTTTGACTACTGTGGCAGTGTAATAGGTTCTAAAGTCAGGTAGTGAGAGGCCTCCCAGTGTGTTCTTCTTCTTGAATAGTGCTTTACTTATCACGGGCTTCTTCCCTTTCCAGACAAAGTAGGTAATTTGTTTCTCCATCTAGTTAAAAAGTGTCGATGGAATTTGTATTGGGATCGCATTATATAAGTAGATAGCTTTGGGCAAAATAAACATTTTCACAATGTTAAGTCTTCCAATCCATGAGCGGGGTAGGTTTCTCCATTTATGGAAGTTTCTCTTAGTTTCTTGTAGTAAGGACTTGTAGCTCACTTTGTAAAGCTCTGTTCTTTCTCAGGTTAGATTTATTCCTAGGTACTTTATCTTCTTAGGGGCTATAGTAAATGATGTTGCTTTGGTGATTTCTTCATTAATAATCTCATTGTTGGTATAAAGAAATCCTACTGATTTACTTGTTTATTTTGTATCCTGAGAATTTGCTGAACTCTTCTATCAGTTTGAGAAGTTTACTTACGGATTCTTCAGGATGCTCTGCATATACAATCATATTATATACAAATAGGGAGATTTTTACTTTATTGCTGATGCTGATGCCCTTTATTTCTTGGTCTTGTCTAATTCCTCTGGCTAGAACTTCCAGTATGATGTTGAATATGAGAGCTGAGAGTGGGCAGCCTTGTCAGGTTCTTGCTGTCAAGGGAAATTGTTTCAGTTTCTCTCCATTCAGGATGATATAGGCAGTTGGCTTTGTATAAATGGCCCTTATTACACTAAGGAATTGGCCATCTATTCCTATTTTGCTGAGAGTTTTTAGCATGAATGGGTGCTGGACTTTATCAAATGCCTTTTCTGCATTAGTAGACAAAATCAGGTGATTCTTGTTTTTGTGTTGTTTATGTGGTTGATCACATTGTTTTTCTGATGTTCAAACAGTCATGCATCCCTCGTATAAATCCCACTTGGTCATGAGGGATTATTATTTTGTTATGTTGTTGTATTCTATAGGCAGGAATTTTGTTGAAGATTTCTGCATCTAGATCCATGAGTGATATCAGTCTGTAGTTCTCCTTTTTGGTTGGGTCTTTCCCTGGCTTTGGTACCAGGGTTATGGTGGCTTCATAGAATGAATCTGGGAGTATTCCTTGCCTTTCTATACTGTGAAATAGTCTCAGCAGTAGTGGAGGATAACTCTGTTCTAAAACTTTGTTATAATTCTGCAGTGAAGCCATCTGGGCCTGGAATTTTTTTGCTTGGTAGTTTTTAGATGATTTTTTGGATCTCTTCCTTTGTCATGGGTTTATTAAGTTGTTGTGTTTCACCTTGCGATAATTTTGGGAGGGGATATGAATCAAGGAATTTGTCCATTTCCTCGAGATTTTCAATTTGTTAGAGAACGGTCTTTCATAGCATTCTGTTATGGTTATTTTGGATTTCTGTTGGATCTGCTATGACAACTCCCATCTCATTTCTTATTTGGGTTATTTATTTCCTTGCCTGTTTTTCTTTAGTAAGTTTAGCCAATGGTTTGCCAGTTTTTCTGATATTTTCAAAAAACCAGCTTTTATTCTTTTCAATTTTTTTCAGTTATTCTACTGTTCTCTAATTTGTTTAGTTCTGCACTAACCTTTAGGATCTGTTTTCTTCTGGTGCTTGAGGGGTTCCTCTGTTGTTCTCTCCCTGGTTCTTTAAGCTGTAGGGTTAGTTCTTTGACTTGGTTTCTTTCTTCCTTCAGATGTGTGCATTTATGGAGATAAACCGACCTCTGAGCACTGCCTTGGCTGTATCCCATAGGTCTGGTAGGAAGTGTTTTCATTCGCATTGGAATCCATAAATTTCTTTATTTTATCCTGGATTTCTTCTACAACTCATGGTTTTTTGAGCAAGGTGTTGCTAAGTTTCCATGAGTTCCACTTTCTGTCTATCTTTCTTCTGCTTCTGATTTTGACTTTTATGGCTTTATGATCTGGGAAGATGCTTTGCATTGATTCAATGGTATGGATTTTGTGGAGAATTGCTTTATGTCCTAATACATGGTCTATTGTGGAGAATGTTCCATGTGCACTTGAGAAGAAGCTGTAGTTGTCCGCTGATGGATAAAATGCTGTATATGTTGATGAGGTCTTGTTGGTTCACTGTGGCAATAAGGTCTTCTGTGTCTTTACTGAGCTTCTTTCTACACAATCTGTCCGATATTAAGAGTGCAGTGTTCAAATCTCCTACTATTATTGTGGAGTGATCTATCTCCTTTTTGAGTTTAGTTAGTGCTTCTTTGATGTATTTAGGTGCATAAATGTTTAATATTGTTAAGTCCTGCTTGTGTATGGAAACTTTCTGCAATAGTGTCCATCCTTGTCCATGATGGTGGATTTTACATTAAACTCGATTTTATCTGACATTAGAATGGCCACACCTGCTCTTCTTTGTTCACTGTTAGTTCGATATATATTCTCCAATCCTTAAATTTGCAGTTTGTTCATATCTTTAAGTCTAAGGTGAGTTTCTTGGAGGCAACATATAGATGGGTCATGTCCCTTGAGCCAAGATGTTTCTTGATGTGTCTTTACTAGAGCATTCATTCCATTCACACTTAATGTAATTATTGACAGGTATGTATTCAGTGTTCCATTGTGATACATTAATTTTTGTTATTAATCTGTTCTGCAACTTTCTTCTTCGTGAGTTGATTTTTTACCTTTTTCAGGGTTCGTTTTGTGGTTGTTGAGACTCCTGTATTGCATTTCTTGATTTGGTATGTTGCACTTGTATTGTGCTTTACAGCTGCTCCTTATGATCTCCCTTAATAAACTATGTATAAATCCGAGTCCAATTACTAACATTCTTATCAACTTCCTCTCCATTTCAAAGGACTAAAACTACTGTAGTACATCCATGTTTTAATATGATGACATCATACTTTTGATGATATGAGGACTGAATTATTTGTTTCACTGTTATAGCTTTGATTGAGTTTAAAGCCTTCCCTAACTGAACAGAATTCTGGTTGATGTGTCCTGTATTTGCTTCTAAAGTATAAAGTCAGTGGTTTTGTTCTTCTAAGCCAAGAGAGTCTTTCAGTTTTTCCTGTAGCTTTGGTTTGGTTTTTACAAAGTCTCTGAATTTTTGTTTATCTGCAAAGGTCTTCATTTCATTTTCATATTTGAAAGACAGTTTTTCAGGATATATAAATCTTGGTTGGAAGTTCTTCTCCTTCAAGGCTTTGAATGTGACATGCCACTGTCTCCTTGCCAGCACTGTTTCTGCTGAGAAATCCCACAAAAGCCTACAGGGTTTCTGTCTTAGGCTGGGTTTTCTAGGAAAGCAAAACCAGTAACACATGTATGTACAAGGAAACATATATATATATATATATATATATATATATAAAGTACTAGGAAAGATAGATAGATAGATATAGATATAGGAAACAGCTCACACAATTACAGAAGTTGAATGTCCCAAGTCCTGGCATGAGCTTGACATGGCCACGGGAGCTAGTCAACCCAAGGTCAGCAGGTAAGAGACCAGAGTTCTAGATCACCAGTTGTGTAGGTCGATGGATTGCCAACCTGGTGGCAAGACAGAGCTGCAGACGCTGGCAAACTGAGGATCACCAGGTCATGGAACAGGACTCTTAAGCGTCTGCTGTAAGGGTTGATGAATCAAACAGCTGCTAGTTCAAGTCCAGGAACCAGACAGTGGAAGAAGAGAGCAGGAGCTGCTGGCTATGTGAGCAGAGTGGGAGTAGTGTTGGAAGGTGGAGAGATGAGAGCTTAGGGGCAGAAAGCCACCACAGACCCTGCCCTGCCACTGGAAACAGCAGTCAAATGTGGAGTAGCCAAGTTGACATAATCCTGACCAATGCATTTCCCTCTGAATGCTAGCTTTGCTTTGAGTCTTGCTGCCTTTAAGAGTTTTTGCTTATGTTTCACTTTGTTAAGCTCAATTATAATACGTCTTGGAGTCTTTCTTTTGAGATCTATATTAAGTGGCATTGGATATGCTTTTCGGATATGTATAATCTTTTCTTTCATAACTTCTGGGAAGTTTTCTGTCAGTAGCTCAGCACTAGTACTGTCTGTGTTCTCAGGTGTCTCACCCTGTTGAGAAACTCCAATTAATCATAGATTGTTCCTCTTAATAGCGTCCCACATGCTTCTTAAAGTGTCTTCATTTTTCTTCTTTCTTGTTTCTGATTTCTCCTCATAGATGCTGAATCAGTAGCTCTGTTTTCCAAATCCAAAAGTCTATTTTCCATTTGTTCCATTCTGTTTTCTTAGCTTTGAAGTTTCTATGTCTTTGAATTCTTTTCTTGATCTGTTGGATTTCGAGGTAGTGGTGTTCCATGAGATCGAACAGCTTGGTTAGTTTTTCATTTTGCTCTGATGCATTTTGTATAAAGTCTAGGAGAGCTCTATATATCAGCCTTTTGTATTGACCTTCCAATAGTTTCAAAAAGGCTTCTTTGTCTGGGAAGTTCTGAGGTGCTTTCTTTTAGGGGCCTTCTGAAGTCATGTGTAATTTCTTGGTTACACTTTTCTCCAGAGTTTCTTGTTTTGGGGGCATCATGTGAGTCAATAGAGGCTGCAAGACCTGGTGTGAAGATGGACCACAGTTGTTTCCCTAGGCCATCTTAAAATGAAAGGTAAAAAGTATCTGACGACTTACAAAGTCAGTCAAGTGTCCAGGTGTATTGGTCCTTCTTCCCAGCTGGCAAAGTAAGCACCTGTATATCAAACCCCAGATGTTATCAACTAGCTTAAAATACAAAAAGGCTACTGGCCTGCTGGAATCTGCTGTCGGGCTCCAGCTGTACACGACACTGTGTAGAATCCTGCTTTTCTGCCAGAAAAGTGCTTTCCTTCAGGCAGGTGCTGCCGCCCAGCCTAGGAAATAAGTCCAGCTGGGGCCTCTGTATGGGTGTTACCACCTCTCAATGGTTCAAGATGGCATCCTGCAGAAGCTCGCTGCCTGGCTGAGTCCAGGCTACTCTATGGTGGAGGCAGAAAGAGAGGCCAAAGGTGCCAAGATGCACAGAGTCCAAAGCCAGGCTCTCAAAATATGACAGTTTCACCTGCCGATCCAACCAACAGTGTGCCTGAGGTTAGTGGCTAGTGAAGTCTCAGGTCTGTCCACCGGCTAAGACAGAGGAAAAAAAAATGAAAATGGCGAGTTACCTTCAGTTCATGCAAGCCCACACTCACTGAGAGTGGGGTCAGTGAAAAACAGGAGGTTTTTCATTCAGTGGTATGAATTCCAAATTAACAGCCCTATGCCGCATTCTAGGGCTTACTAGGTGTTCAAAAGTCTCTGCTTACTGATCAATTCAGGTATTGGTTTCCAGAGGGCTTAGGCAGATGTGTGTTTAGTTCACCATCTTGACTCCACCCTCTCATTTCTAATAGGTTGAAGAAACAAACCCATTCCGACTGAGTTGATTCTGACTCACAGTGACATTTATAAAAAAAAAAAACAAAAACCTACTGCCATTGAGTTTGGACAAATTCTTAGTGACCCTGGAGGTCAGAGCAGAATTGCCCTATAGAGTTTCCAAAGAGCACCTGGTGGATTTGAACTGCCAATCTTTTGGTTTGCAGACTTAGCACTTAACCCGCTATGCCATCAGGGTTTCCTATACAACAGTGCAAAACTGATCTGTAGTGTTTCTAAGGAGAATCAGGCAGATTCCAACTACTAACTTTTTGGTTAACAGACAGAAGTTACCAACTACCCCACCAGGGTTTCCTCCAATAGATTATACCACCTATAAAGAAGTTACTTTACATCCTACAAACAATATTTTGTTAATAAAGACAATAAATGTGAAATTATGTATGATGACATAGGCACTCCAGGCTAGGACTTTGGAAAAATACTCTTGTCGATGTGAATTAGAATGAGTTAAAAATAAGGCAGTATACATTGTTTTGGAAAGAAGTAGGGTGTAAATAATAAATATGTGAAGTGAATTTCTTTGCAAATGAAATGAAATCACTCAAGCATGTGTACTAGTACAATTCAAGGGTCAGTAATTTGTTTCATTCTACAAATTAATAACAAGGGGAGGAGTAGAAGAGTGGGCTTACTCAAAACGACAAGAACATTTCAAAAGTACAAATTGGATTGAAATCAGAATTTGCATATTTTCTGCTCTAACACTTTGATTATGATGAATTGCCAGAGCTGGTAGTGCTTAACTTTTTTTCAGGTCACAATGGTTCAACTGGTAAATGGCTCTAAATGATACCCGAGTGCCTTTCATTCAGAGGCCTGAGAACAGTGAGCCAGCAGGGAGCAAAGAGCTCAATTTCTTTTTAGGGGGAGGAGGCCATTTTGAACGAGGTCCTCCCAGGTGAGTATACTATTCTTAGGGTCAAAGTTGGGCAGTTTGGTTGTACAATAATTCCTTTAAGTAGCATGGGTACTATTTTCCACACTGAGGTCACAAGAAAATCAATGGGGTCTTGGTGCCCTAAAAGATTTATGCATGCGAAGTGCCTAATTTATACCCCAAGGAATATCTTATTCACGAAGCAGGAACTGACACACCGTGACATGAATTTTCCATTCAACTTAGTGAAGCAAGTCCTAAGTTCATTCAATCACTGCTCCTGAGGACAAGAAGTAGTTTCAGAAGCAATATCTCACAGTCAAATTTAGTTCCTGCGTGAGAAGTTAAGAAGTTAAAGCGACTTACTACTTGTTAGCTGAGCAACTGAGAATTTGGCATGTTCTATTTCTAGGGACTGCCATTCTTCATCTTAATGAGGACATAAAGACAAAATTATTTAAAAATTGAAGAAAGGAAAAACAATTTAGACACTGGAAAGGTCAGTGGTCAGGTAATACTTCTTAAAGGTTTCCCACTGCAACAGAACTAGGCTAAATTTTTAAAAAGAAAAAAGTACACATTTTAACAGATGAAAATATTATACAAAAAGAATATGTGACAGATGGCAAAGCTGAGCAACATTTACTACAATGTATCACTTGGATCAGATGATGCACCCCATTATATTTCACACACGGGATTCTTATTGATAACTCAGAAACTCTGCAGATTCTTAATACGTACAAAGTCAGATGGAACAACTGATAATTGGCAAGTAAATTCCTATTACAGATCAACTCTACAAACAGTGCAAGTCGCAGCATCCTATGTAACAAAATCAATTTTCTGTCTGTGCACGTTTCCTGAGAGCCACATCATTTCTTAGTTTGATAACAGATATTAGAAAGCTTATTCTTACAGATCAGCTATACTTTGTAACCTCCAAATACTCAGTCTGTTTTTGCAACAAGGGTTTTAACCACAGTAAGGGATGTGTCAAAAAACAAATTTTGCTATACCTCAAAAAATCAACAAAAATCACATTTCACGTGCAATGTTTTGGCTCAAAGAATTAGCCTGTCATTTCTGACAAATGCAGCAAAGTGCAGTAATTTTTCTTTAAAGGTAAAGCCAAAATATATTTGGCAATTAAGTGCACACATCAGTCAAAAAACTCCTACTAGGATTATAGAACGAAAACCACACACACACACACACACACACACATACTCCTATCATTTTGTTTTATAATTTACTGGAATAATTTGAACGGAAAGGTAAAATGTTTTGCCAGTCTACATTACAAATAACATCACGGCCAATAACGTAAGTGTGGAAGTTAGATGATACCCAACCACCAAATAATGTTTTGTTTATGAGAAGACAACATAGCTGCTTTGTATTAGACATACCAGATGTCCTGTCAGTGAGTCTACAAGATAATGACAGTCACTACACTTAATTCTCAGGGATGACACACAAATGCGCTACTGTCCAGACTCAGGGTGAATGGAATTTACATTCTGAAAGTCCATCATTAAATTAACTGCTCATAACAAATTATTAACAGACATAAAACAAAAATAATAATCAGTACTTGTTCTTAAAAAGGTGTGGGCAAAATATTTTTTCATTAAAAATACATACCATTTATTCAGTAAATTCCTTCATGGCAAGTACTATGTATGACTTGTTCACCCCTGGATTGCTAGCACCTAGTACAGTTTGTAGCAATAAATAAGTGGTTGAAAAATATTGTTTAAGAACTAAGGAGAGGGTCAATAAAAATGTATCACACTACGTTATAGATACACCATTCCTAAACACACACATACATTCCATGCTATGGGACTAGTAAAGAAATGTTCTTTCAAGAAGTTTGACTGGGCCTATACATGTTAAATTACTAGCCATTGGTATGTTTACTGGGGCCCTGTTGCACAAGGTTTAAATCATTCCACTACTGCTAACCAAAATGTCAAGTGGTTTGAAACCACCAAATGTGGCAGTCTGTTTCCTTGGAATGTATACTCTTGGAAACTCTGTCAGGTGGCTATGAGGTTGAATCATCTCAAGAGCAGTGGGCTAGATTTTGGGTATGGGGGTATATGTTTAGCAATGCTGTGAGCATGGTACCATCAAACAAAAACAAAACCAATCCCATAGCTAATGAGCTGATTGCAACTCAGCAAACCCTATAGAACAGAGTAGAACTCCTCGTAGGGTTTCCAAGGAGAGCCTGCTAGATTTGAACTGCTGACCTTTTGGTCAGCAGACATAGTTCTCAACTGCTGTTTAACCAGGGTTTCAGGTAAATTCAGAGTTAGTACTAAGTGATAACTACCTTAGACAACTGGCTAATTGCAATACAATAGGAATAAAAATATTGCTTGATACCTAGATTGCTAGTTATGCCCAGACTCCTTACTCCTGCCAACAAAGCCCTACAAAATCTGTTCTCTACCTATTTCTCATTTCCATCTTATATTAATTTTCCTTTTGTTAATTACAAACCAACCATATGAGTCTTCTTTTTGTTCTTCCATCACACTAAGCTTGTTTTCCATTTTCTAAATTTTTAATGAGTTATTGTCTCTACTTGAAATAATTTTTCTGACATCTTTGCATGACTGAAACTTTTGTAACATTCAAGCCCGAGCTCAAAGGTAATTTTGACAGAATGGCCCTTTTCACTTCCTAATCTACAGTAGCACCACATTCACTATCACTAGTGATGTGTGGTTAGCACTCCATAGCACTGAACTTCCCTCACTACCCAACTGAAGTTTAAGCTGCATGAGAGCAAGGACCTCAGCTGTTTCATAACCTTTCAACCCCAAGGGCCTAGAATAATGCCTGGAACACAAATATCCGACTCTCTTAACTAACTTTCCTAGACATAAATGTATATGCAACCATTCCCGCCACTGGGATAAATAATCAATCCTGACTCAAGACTCAAGAAAGGAAAAAAGAAAAAAGTTTCAGACATAAAATGTGATGAAGAAAAGAAGCATTCTCAGTATACAGGAAGTGATGATAATCCAAGATCATTAAGATAAGGTTAAATTATGGTTGGAATATTTCTGTTTAAGAAAGCAGATGAGATTATCACTATAGTGGCTAATAAAATGACTCATATATGCTCAGTGTTCAATGTAGCCTTGAACTTGGGAAGTATTTTCCTTTAAAAAACAAATTTTATGGTTTCAGCATTCAAATTATTAATGCTTAAACACAGGGATGCTTGACTGTTTCTACAGGGTTATGCTACTGGAATTCCAGATAATTGAGATTTCACTGAATGCTTGTTCAAAACATTTTGTAGCCTTTAATGCACAGGATTCTAAAAACATGAAATAAATGGCTCATAGCAATTATTCGTGATTTAACTGACAACTTAATGAGGACATCTGGATTGATCTGGATACAGTCAGTCAACTACGATAGAAAGAAACAAAAACTCTAACATATTTTTCCCAGTGTGCTAGCTGAACAAATAACAAAGTGAAAGAGATGCATGATGTGAGGCTACATTTTGTCAATACAATGCTTAGAGTGTTCTGAAGTCACTAGCTTATCTTTGCTGTCTGTATACAGAACACCCTTTAAAGAGTGCTTAGAGTAAACGAATGTACTAACAAAGGACCTTTCTTCAGTCAGATTTTTTACCTGGCTTCTAGGTCAGTCAAGTTTTCTAGTTTTCCTCCTGCTACACTGGTTGAACATTTAAAGGTTTCCCAGCTTTTTGTTATACTTCTGCTTATCTACCTACCCTCTAAAATATTGGAGTACCCCAGGTCCTACGTTATGTCATCTCTGTCTATACTCACTCCCTAGGTAATCTTATGCAGTCTAAAAGCTTTGACTACCAACTACATGTTGTTAAATCTTAAATTGATATGTCTAGTCTGGATCTTTCCCATATACACTAAGCTAAAACATGCAAGGCCTCTTCTGTATCTTCATTTGGATGCCTAGTAGGTATCTTAAATGTAACATGCCTGAAACACTCTCCTACAACTTCCAGTCTTCTTCTTCATCTCTCTGTACTTGTCTGTCTCTTCTTTTCAAATCTTACATGGCTTTCCAGCACACAAAAAGGCCTAAATTGGTTTAATCTCAGGTCATGCTCTCCTTCCAGTCTTTCCCTCCATCACCACTACCGTTGTCTTCTTGCCACTCCTTGAATACTTAACAAATCAAACATGCTGATGCCTTACAATCTTTCAATAATTTTTCCCTCTGCAAGGAAAGCCCTTTCCTCAGATATTCACACAAATCATTCCCTGACTACATTCAGACAGCTACAAAAATGTCATCCCATCAGAGATGTCCTTCCTTGACTTGTTGGTTAATGTTTATATATAAACATTATTTTTGATATTGATGGTGAAAACATACACAGCAAAACATACACCAGTTCAACTGTAATCTACACGTAAAGTCAGAGACAATGATTATGATTTGCAGGTTGTGCAACAATTCTCAACCTCTTTTCCTGAATTGTTCACACTCCATGAGCGTAAACTCATTGACCTTAACTTTCTCATATAATTTTTCCATTTGTGATCGCCAAGTCAATCCCATATACATAAATTTTAAAGAATATTATGTTAAAGGCAGACATTATGATGATTATTATTGTTTTACCAGTTAAGCTAACTACTGCTTGGTTTTAACCCATTCATAACCTGTGGGACTTACAGCAACTATGTTTACATGTTTTCTGCCTCTGGGGTTTCTTGTGAATTTTCTTTTCCATTGACATCATGTGCTGCCAGGAGGTAGAGATCTGTGTGACAGTTTGAAACAGAAAAACATGGGCATACACCTGAAATTAATGTTTTAACAGGATATTGAGTTCTAGTGGCCCACTGCATAAAAGCTAAGCCTGTTAATCAAAAGGTTAGCAGTTCAAATCCACCAAGTACTCTCTGGGTCGCTATAAGTTGGAACTGAATCAACGACAATGCGATTGATATGAGGTGCTGCTGAATCATTATTTGTAGTATGAAAAATATGGAGTTTGGTAAGAAGTTTCTTGAGATACGTGATGTTCCACTAGACTCGGGGGGGGTGCAAATTAGTGGGACACGTGTACCTCTGGATTGTGAGGATAATATAAGTGGATGATGCCACCAAAAATAAAAAAAATCCATACCACCTACCAAAAACTGAAACACACTCAGTGATTCAGTGTGAATTCTATTAATGAAAACACAAGATATCAATAACAAAAAAAAAAAAAAAAAAAAATCAGAGCAGAATATAATTCTGTCTTAAGAAGATGTCACAAACTACTTTTGATTTAGGTTTAAAGATTATCTCAGGGTTATAGGTTCAGGAATTCATCCAGCCTTCACAGTTCCTGAAAATCTGGAGTTTATGTGGCATTTATGAGAGTTTGAGATTCTATTCTGAATTTTCCCTGCTTTGATCAGCATTCTTCTATAGAATCTTTCATCAGTATGTTCAACAATGGTAGCCAAGAATCATCCAGTTCTGGTCTAATGGCAAAGGAAGCAGTTGTTCAGGGAAGCAATTAGCCACTCATCCACTTCCACCTTATATTCCTGACTCTCATTCTTTCTCTGTTATGACAGGAAAATGGAAACCAATCGTGGGATCTTGAATAGCAGCTTACAAGCTTTTAAGACCCCAGGTACTACACAGGGAACCAGGAGGCAGGACAGAAGCACTGAACACATTATTAGGCCTATTAACTAGCATGTCCCGTGAAACCATAACCCTAAGCTACCGAAGTAAGGAACCATATCTCATGAGGTGCTTGGATGTACACAAAAGGCCTGAGCAGCTATTCTACTGTCTTTACTGTAAATAAATTACATAACTTTTGCCAACTGAACTTTTTGTAAGTGCACAAATTACTGACAGAAATTGTATAATTGGATATGCAAACTTACCCTTAATAAATGTGCTTTTTCTGTCATCATAAACTGAAAGTCAGTATTGTATAAGCATAACACTCCCTGTTCTCTCTCTATACCACTCATGGTAACCACTAACAAAATTGGGTCTGTAGACATTTGCTTGCTATTGTATATAAAACTGGAGTCATGATATATTTGTCCATTTGTAATAGATTTAGTTCACTCAGGATAATGTCTTCAAGCACGTTCCACAATGCAATATGTATCAAGACAACATTTCTCTTACTGGCTATGTAGTATTCTATTGAAGATATGTATCACATTTTGTTCACTCATTTATCTGTTGATGAGCATTTAGGTTTTTCAGGTTTTTGGCTATTGTGAACAGTGCTGCAATGTGCACGGGTATATAAACCTCCGTTATGGTCTCTGCTTTCAAGTTTGTTCGGTATATGCCAATAAGTGGAATTGATAGGTTCTACGGGAGTTCTATTTTAGTTTTTGTTTTTTTTGAACCACCATACTGTTTCCCACGAAAACCATACTGTTTTATATTCCCACCAACAACAGGTAAGGGATCCAAATTCCCCACATTCTCACTAGCATTTGTTGTTTTCTACTTTAAATTTATTAGTCTTTCTAACCCAGTGCTGTTGAGCTGATTCCGACTCATAGTGACCCAACAGGACAGAGGAGAACTGCCCCATAGAGTTTCCACAGAGCGCCCTGTGGATTTGAACTGCCAATCTACTGGGTTGCAGGTGTAAGCACATAACCACTGTGCCACCAGGGTTTCCTTTGTCATTCTAGTGGGAGTAAAATAATAGCATCTCAATGTAGTTCTGATTTCAAACTCTCTGATAGCTACAAGGCATAGAGAAAATTTTAATGTGTTTAGCAACGATTTGAATGTTCTATTTAGTGAAATGTTTATTCAAATCTTTTGCTCATCTTATGAATGGTCTATTTGTCTTTTTGTTGTCATCAAATTTTTTATATATGTTTCGGCTATTGAATTCTCACTGGCTGTGTGGTCTCCATATTCTCACACTTGGTATCTTTTTGGTAAAGTCTTCTGATGAAAAAAAGTTTTACGTTTTTATGAGGCCCCATTTGTCGCTGTTTGTGCTTCTGTTTACTAATTATATAATTAATTGTTAATAGCAACATGTGACAGTGTTGGGACTGAATTTTTCCTCTGAGAGTTTTAAAGTTTTACTTTATACATTTAGGTCCTTAATCTAACTTGAAACTGTTTTTGTGTATGGTATGAAGTATGAATCCTGTTTCATTTTTCTGTAACTGGAGATCTAATTTTCCCAGCATCATTTATTAAAGAGCCTCTTCCTTGTCCATCATGAGTCGGATCCGACTCTACGGCACTTGGCTGGCTGGCTCCTTGTCGATCAAATGGACTTAGTACCCATATCAAAAATCCACTGATCAAAGATTTGTGGGTTTATTTCTGGACTTTCAATTCTACTCTATTGGCCTATATGATTATGCTTTCAAATCAGGAAGTATGAATCCTGCTACTTTATTCTTCTCTTTCAACAATCCTTTAGCTATTTGCAGCCTCTTTCCAATCCATACAAAGTTGACCAGTAGTTTTTCCTGTTCATAAAAAGACTGTTGGAATTTTGATTGAACCCACATTAAACTAACGTTTGAGTAGTACTGGCATCTTAACAATGTTAGAAGTTTTTGTGGTGGTTAATGATAACTCAACTTGGCAGACTATGATTCTCGGTAGTTTGGAAGGTATTTCACTGACTGTGCTTTCATAATGTAATATAAAAAACTGTATAATGTACTCCAAATGTCATCAGCCACTCAGTTGAAAGGAAACTTTCATTTAGGGGAGTGGTCTCCCTCCGGATACTCCAGGAAGACTCAGACTCTCTCTCTACCCTGAACTCTTTTTGTTGGCTGACTTGTGGTTCTGGGGTATTAAGTCTCCAGAAGGCTTCACATTGAAACATGACTTGTTGCTTTTGGATTTTCCAACTACCACAATCCTGGGAGCTATCTTAAGCCTCCAGCCTACCATCTGACCTACAGCTGTTGGGTGTCTCAGACCCTGCAACACCATGAGCGAGCAGAGGTCTTCAGCCTGTTGCCTGAAACACAGATTTGGGATTTGCCAGCCCTGACAACTGTGCTCCTTTAGAAAACCTGGAGTAAGACAATGACCAACTTTTCCAAACCCCCCCTTCAAAAACACTAAATTCACCCAGAGAAGACTTGGAAAAAATGCCTGGCAATCTACTTCCAAAAATTCAAATGATGAAAATTCTGTGGAGCACAGTTCTACTCTGAACCCATATGGGGTCACCATGAGTTGGACGGCAGTACATGAGTTGGAGTTTAGCAAACAAAAACTGAAAAAAAAAAAAAAAAACACTCGCTTTCTGCTTTGCTGTATTTTCCTTATCACTTATCATTGTCTCATATCACACAGTAGAAATAGTTTTTCAGTGGCACATTACACTAGAATATAAGCTCCAAGAGGAACGTGTTTCTTTCAGTTGCTCATCATTGAACGGCCCAATGAAAAGAGCAGAAATTGGCATATGGTAGGTGTTCATAAATATATGGTGAACAAACAGTTACCAGTGAGAATAACATTAAAGTGTTATATCAATATTAGTACATTCAATCAGGAAGGATATTAATTCAATATTTACAAATTGAATGTATTAATGGAACAAGGATGAAACTACTACATAAAATTAGGAGCATAAGAACTTTCGAGCGATGACAGGGACCTTCAAAATCATCTAATATAGTCACTTCTCACTTTATTTACTTCAATACTTTGCAATTATCATTTCAGTTCTCTGATCTTTTGTGTTCAGGCTAATTGATCAGAAGTTGATACTTCTATTTCCTCTAAACAAAATGAGTATTAAAACATTTCATTCTAGATAGCATTAAAATGTAAATGCAAAGACTCACAGTAAAAAATGCCATCATTCATAAGTTCCAAGAATTTTAGATTAATGCTAATATTTATTCAAGCACATCTCAAGGAGCCCTGGTGGCACAATGGCTAAATTGAGGGTGGACAACTGAAAGATTAGTGGTTCTAATCCACACTGTGGCTATAAAGGAGAAAGACCAGGTAATTCATTTTCATAAAGGTTACAGCCAAGCACAGTGTAAGGGGCCTTTCTACTCTGTCACGTAAGGATACTGTGAGTTGAGATGAATGTCAAAGCACCCCACAATAACAACATGAAACACATCTTGGGCATTTTTCTATGAAAACAAATGACAAAATACAAAACAGCAACATAAAATACCTGCAGAATAATACATATGTAATATGACCCATATATAGTGTGACTGAGTTAATGAAATGACCAGAATCTTCCCTCGATTAATATATTACTAATGCTAATCTCCTTAGACTTTGGTATGTCACACAAGACACAAATCAAAAGAATTATCAGGATTTTATAAACTTGCAATTCAAAGATTTGACCTTGCAATCAAAAACCAGATCTTTCGTATTAAAAACCCCATCATTTTAACACCTACACTGCCTGCAGACAATGGGGTTTCTTCTGTAAAACTAACCCATGGCAGCTGCATTTCATTTTTATTTGAAAAGACTCATCCAGTGTTTTTATAGCTCTCAATTAAGCTGTTTAAATACAAAAAGTAAATGTTGAAAGAGGAAACCACTGTAGTTAAGCTCTATGTAAACGAGTAATGGGCAAATCTCTAGTGGTTTGAAAGTTCGGATTGGACAAATACCTAAATCTATCCAAACCTCTTTAGCTAAAAATTTCCAGCTCCCACAAGGTTAGCAGAGCTTCAGGTTTTCCACTGAACGTGACATAGCTTTTCAAAAATACCCACATTCAATCCCTAGCCAATAGCAAAGGTAAAGTTAAAGGAGTTTTTGAAACAGAACATGTCCACAGTATATGTGCAATCTCAGAGAGATCTAACTCTTCAATTCTAAAACTTCGGTGGGAGTATAAATCCAGTAAGGCCATGGAAAAAACTACACACAGTATTAGAAATGCAGTTAAGCAAATCACTGGTAAGACACCTTACTGTCAAACATTTTAAACACCTAGAAATATATACAGAGAAAAGTCCAGCATCACCTTCACCTGTTCCCTGAAATATTTTTTTTCACTGTTCTTTAGCTATCAGCTAAAGGGGAGCTCTCCCCAGGAGGCCAACTGGCATAGCATTATAAATCTTTTCCACATCACCTACCATTGTTAGGCGTGATAGTTGTTTCATGTCAAACTTGTCCACTAAAGTAAACTTTCCTTGAAGGTAAACATTACATCTTTTTGGCTCACCACTGTATCTCAATATCCTAGCAGTGTCCAGCACACAGCATGTGCTCAATATATTAAACAGTTGCTACTGTATTCTTGCAAGTATCAGCTAGATGTAAGAAATAATACACCACCAATCATTACAAAACACTCCAGAGCAGACATAAGAAAATAAATGACTTTATAAATATTACAATATTACCCAAATGTATATTATTAATATTATATTATAAATACACACTACAGGGAAGTTAAATTTATTTTTGGAAGGGTAAAAATAATCTATCTGTCCTTTAAAAAGCACACAAGCACACAGGCTCACACACACACATAATCTTTGCAATAGAAAACATTTTGGAAATTCTGTTAAAAGATGGCAGAGTAAACAGATGTCTCCTAATTTCCCTCTGAGAACTAAGGCCTGGATGATATTTGTATGGAGCATTGAACATCTGGGGAGCCATAGGACCTAACATATTTGACTATGCAACAGTATCAGACTAATCTTCCCCTCTCAAAAATGATCCAGCGACTGTCTGACCTTCACTTCTGCTGTTCCACTGTATTGGAGAACTGCAGGTTCCGCAAACGGCTGGTAATGTACTTTCATTATAAGCTAGCTGGTGGATCTGCTGCTCCTGACTGCCTGTTGAGGTCAGCCTGATGGACAGCTCCCAGCTCCCAGTTTAGCACAGGGACAGCTCCCTGCATAGAAGTGCAGTATACGTTTAACTTTGAGAGGCCTATGTATCTGCCTGCAGATCCGTCTGTTGAGAGACCTAAGCTTTCCCTCCCTCTCTTCTCTGACTCACACTGTAGGGTTGGCTGACAGCCCTTGGTTTCTCCATAAGAAGAGCAGCCTCTTTGCTACCTAATACGCAGAGTCTCCCACCCTTGAGAGTCCACCTAAGGCAAATCACTAGAGTTTTACAGTCAGCTGGTGACCAACAATTCTCTTAGATCCATTACCAGAGAAATCAAACAGTGTCTAGATGGCACACAGGCAGCAGACTATAATTAATTATTTAAAGAAGCAGTCTTCAAATGCTTCAGAAAATTCCGAAAACAAAGACTCACAAATTTCCCAGATGAAAAAGTCTTTCTGAATCTATCGGAGGTTGAATACAAAAGAGTTATATATAGAACCCTCCTAGAAATTAAACAAAATACAGTAGAAAGAAATGAAAAATTTGGTAAGCTATTTGAACTGATGGAACATCAACGATCTGAAATACATCAGATCATTACCAAAATTACAGAATTAGATCATTCTATCCAAAGTTAAGAATAGAATTAAAGAGACGGAAGTTAGACTCAGTGACCTAGAAGACAGAGTAACTAACACCAGCATTTATGTGGTGAAATCAGAGAAAAAAAAAATAGGAAAAATGAAGAAGCATTAAGAAACATGTAGGACTCCATGAGGAGCAACAGTTTACGTTTAATTGGAGTTCCTGAACAAGGGAGGATTAATGATAATATAGAGAGTACTGCTCTCTATTGTGGACAAGGATGGTCAATATTTATTGCTGAAAGATTCAATACTCAAGCAGGACTTAACAATCGAGCAATAGAGATGCTGACAGAAAACTTTCCTGAGATTATAAGCAAACAAAACATAGGTATCCAAGATGTTGATCGAACACCGCAAAAGCTAGGCCCAAAAAGAAAGATGCCAAAAGATATTATAATCAAGCTTAATAAGCTAAAACATAAACAGATGACTCTGAAGGCAGCAAGGCTCAAAGCAAAACTAACATTCCAAGGGAAATCCTGTAGGCTTTCATCTGACTTTTCTGCAGAAACAATGCCGGCTAGGAAACAGTTGGCAAACACCTTCAAAGCCCTGAATGAGAAAAACTTCCATCCTAGAATTATTTATCCTGCAAAACTGTCTATCAAATATAATGGTGAAATTAAGACTTTTGAGGATGAAGAGAAATTTAGAGACTTCATAAGCCAAGTGCTGTCATAAAAAGTAACCAAAATTAGATGAAATATTGAAAGACACTCTTCCGTAAATGTATATTTTAGGTGACAATTCATCCAAATTTCTTATCAGTTAAGGAAGTAGCAAAACTTCCCCAAAGCTACAGTATTATAATGAGGGAATCTGTAATCATATCGTGACAACTGTAGTACCATCACATTAAAATGGACACACTATAGTAGTTATAGTTGTCTGAGATGCAGAGGAAGTTTCACAGTTAAAACTGAGTTTAATCTTAGTATGTTAAGGGAGATAATACATGTAGCCATAAAGCAGATTAACAATGCTTTGTATCAAAATAAGAAATGCAATACAGGAGTCTCAATGAACACAAAACAAACACTGAAAGAACAACCCATAAAGAAGAATACTCCAGAACAGAGTATTAAGAGCAATATAGAAAATATCAACACAAAAGTAATTACATCAAAATGACGGCACTAAACACATACCTATCAATAATTTCACTGAATATAAATGGACTGAACGCTCCAGTAAAGAGACAGCAAGTGACATCCTAGATCAAGAGACACGACCCGTCTATATGTTGCTTACAGGAAACACACCTTAGACTTAAAGATATGAACAAGTTGAGAATTAAATATTGGAATAATATATATCAGGCTAACAGTACACAAAGAAGAGCAGGTGTGGCAATACTCATCTCAAATAAAATTTATGTTAATGTAAACTCCACTGCTGTGGACAAGGATGGTCACTATTTATTGCTGAAAGGTTCAATATTCAAGCAGAACATAACAACATTAAATATTTATGCACCCAATACCAGAGCATCTAAATACATCGAACAAATACTGACAACACTGAAAAATGAGATAGATCATTCTACAATAATAGTTGGAGACCTCAACACTCTCCTTTCAGTTATGGTTGGATCATCCAGAAAAAAGCTGAGTAAAGATACAGATCTTATTGCAACAATCAGCCAACTTCACCTTGTTGACATATACAGATCTTTTCATCCATCAGCAGATAAGTACACCTTCTTCTCCAGTGCACACAGAACATTCTCCAGAAAAGACCATGTATTAGGTCATAAACTGATTCTCTATAAAATCGAAACCACTGATTTACTGGGAAGTATCTTCTTGGGCCATAGAGCTATAAAGTTGAAATCAATAACAGAAAATTCACAGGTAGAAATTGAAACTTGTGGAAACTGAACAACATTTTGCTCACAGAGGCTTGGGTTATAGAAGAAATTAAAGACAAAATAAAGAAATTTATAGATTCAAATGAGAATGAAAACACATCCTACCATAATTTAGAGGATACAGCAAAAGCAGTGCTCAGAGGTCAGTTTATTTCTATAACTGCACACATTCAGAAAGAAGAAAGGGCCCAAATTAAAGAATTAACCTTGCAGCTTGAACAAGTAGAAAGAGAGCAACACAGGAATCCCACAGGGACCAGAAGAAAACAGATCATAAGGATTAGAGGAGAACTAAATGAATTAGAGAATGGAAAAACAATTGAAAAAATTAACAAAACCAAAAGCTGGTTCTTTGAAAAGATCAACAAAATTGATAAAGCATTGGCTAAACTTACAAAAGAAAACCAGCAGAAGATACAAATAACCCAATTAAGAAATGAGATGAAAGATGTTACAACAGACCCAGTTGAAGTAAACAATATCATAATAGAATACTATGAAAGGCTGTTATCTAAAAGGTTTGAAAACCTAGGGGAAATGGGCAAATTTCTAGATTCATATCACTCACCAAGATTATCACAAGGAGAAGTAGATCAACTTATATCTATCACAAAGGAAAAGATTGAAAAAGTCACCAACAATCTGCCAACCAAAAAAAGTCCTGGCCCAGATGGCTTCATGAGACAATTCTATCAAACTTTTAGAGAATCATTATTTGGCACCATAGAAAGGGATGGAATACTCCCAAATTCATTCTATGAAGCCAGCATAACCCTGATATCAAAACCAGGGAAAGATCCTACCAAAAAAGAAAATTACAGATCAATATCACTCATGAACCTAGATGCAAAAATCTACAACAAAATTCTAGCCAATAGGATTCAATAGCATATAAAAAAATCATTCATCATGATCAAGTTGGTTTCATTCTAGGGATGCAAGGCTGCTTCAACACCAGAAAAACAATTAATGTAATCAACCGCATTTATAACACAAAAGATAAGAATTACCTGATTTTGACAATTGATGTAGAAAAGGCATTTGACAAAGTTTAACACCCATTCACGTTTAACACTCCCAGAAAAACAGGAATAGAGGGGAAATTCCTCAATGTAATCAGTAGCATCTATGCAAAGCCACCCTGAATGGTGAACGACTGAAAGAATTCCCTTTGAGAATGAGAACTAGACAAGGATGTCCACTCTCACCACTTCTATTAAACACTGTGCTAGAAATTCCAGCCAGAGCAATTAGACAAGACAAAGAAATAAAGGGCATCCATATTGGCAATGAAGAAGTAAAGATTTCCCTCTTTGCAGATGATGATTGTTTATACAGAGAATCCAAAGGAATCCATAAGCAAGCTACTGGAACTAATAGAGGAGTTCACCAAAGTATCAGGATACAAGATAAACATAATTAAATCAATAGGATTCCTTTATACCACCAGTGAGATTATTAAAGAAGAAATCACCAAATCAATTCCATTTACTATAGCCCCCAAGAAGATAATATACTTAGGAATAAATCTAACTAGAGAAATAAGAGATCTTTACAAAGAAAACTACAAGACCTTACTACAAGAAACTAGGAGAGTCTTACATAAATAGAGTAATCTTTCCTGCTCATGGATAGGAAAACTCAACATTGTGCAAATGTCTATTTTGCCAAAAGCAATCTACTTAAATAATGCAATCCAAATACAAATTCCAGTGAAATTTTTTTAATGATATGGAGAAATAAATCACCAACTTTGGAAAGGGGACGAAGCCCCGGATAATGAAGCGCTACTGAAGAAAAACACACTCGGAGGCCTCTCACTACCTGACTTTAGAACCTATTACACTGTCACAGTTGTCTAAACAGCCTTGTACTGGTGCACACACAAAGAGACATATAGACCAATGGAACAGAGTAGAGACCTCAGAGATGTCACCATCCTCCTATGAACAGCTTATACTGGACAAAGGCCCTAGGATTTTAAACTGGGGTAACAACAGTCTCTTTAACAAAGGGTGCTGGCAAAATTGGATATCTATTTGCAAAAAACTGAAACAAGACCCATATCTCACACCTTATACAAAAATCAACTCAAATTGGATAAAAGACCTAAATATAAAATCTAAAACAATAAAGCTCACCCAAGATAAAATAGGGTCAACAATGGAAGTTTCAATACACAATATAGATAGACTTCAAAATATGACAAAGAAAGCACATTCACCAGAAGAGAAAATAGGTAAATGGGAATCAAACACTTCCGGTCATCAAAGACTTCATCAAAAGAATTAAAAGACCACCTACAGAATGGGAAAAAATATTTGGCAACTGTATGTTAGACCGATGTCTGATCTCCATAATCTATAAGGTATTATAAAATATCAACAAGAAAAGGATAAATAATCCAATTAAGCAATGGGTGAAGGAGATGGACAGATATTTCTCTACAGAGGATACCTGACCGCCGAACGACACATGCAGAATTGCTCACGATCATTAGCTATTAAAGAAATTCAAATCAAAACTACAATGAGATACCATCTCACCCCAACAATGTTGGCCATGATCCAAAAAACACAAAACAACAGATGCTGGAGAGGCTGTGCAGAAATTGGAACTCTCCTACACTGCTGGCGGGATTACAAAATAGTACAATCTCTTTGTAAAACAGTCTGACGCTTCCTTAAACAGCTGGAGATAGATGTACCACTTGATCCTGTAATCCCACTGCTCAGAATTTATCCTTCAGAAACAAAGGTTGTCACACAAACAGACACATGTACATGAATGTTTGTTGCAGCACAGTCCACAACAGCAAAAAGATGCAATCAACCTCGATGCCCATCAACAGATGAACAGATGAGCAAACTATGGTCCATATACTCAATGGAACACTATGCTATGATAAAAAACAGTGATAATTTTAGAAAACATCTCTTAACATGGTCTCATTTGAAAGAGATCATGCTGAGTGAAATCAGTGTCAAAGGGACAAATTTTGCTTGAGACCCCTATTATAAATATGTAACAAGATAACTATCCATAGAAGAAAATCATTGTGTTAGCTACATGGGTGGGTGATGGCTGAGGGTTTACCATAGATGAGTTAATTTATAAATGTTAGAAATTTTATTCTTTTATTGTAATTAATTAAAAAAATGTATACAACCATAAAAAAAAAAAAAAAAAGAAAAAGTTTTGGCTTTAGACATTAACTGGATCAATAGCTAAGAGAAGGTAACTGTCACCTCTTCAGGCAAAAGCAATGCACTAGGTGGAAGCAGGGAGAGGAAGACAAGTTCCTTACTTTTTGACCCTTCACAACTTCCATAGTCATATCCAAATTGTTTAAACTGATATTCATGATCTTTAGAGGTTATATTTTTATCCTTTTGCCTATTGATAACTTCCACTTCTTATAGCCAGAGAGGTGTACTCAATATTTTCTCATAACATTATTGATCTTTACTCATTGTTGGTCTTTGCTTCTGTGTGAACTTCAACTCTCCACAAAACCTTCCCTAAAGTCTCACATCAGAAATGCTTTTCCACCGCTGATGAATTATTAGAAAGACAATGTATATGAACACACTGTGTAGGCTCAAAGCCATTATGGAAGTACTGGGTTTTATTGTTTTATGGAATAAAGTTTCCATTGTAGATGCTGCATTTCCCATACCAATAATGTCTTATACTCTATCAGGTATGTTGCTGATTTATTTTATTCATTTCTAAGCTTCTGAAAGCAAATGTCAACATCTTGTTCATTTTTACGTATCTTACAATCGTGTTGCTGTGTACAACAAGTATAACCCACTATTATGAAGTTGATTCTGACTCATAGTGACTCTACAGACAAAGTAGAACTGCTCCATAGTTTCCAAGGCGCATCAGGTAGATTCAAACTGCTGACCTTTTGGTTAGCATACACAGCAATTGACCACTACATCACCAGGATTTCCAATATATTCATTGATAAAAAGAATGACTAAATATAAGTGGTTCTCATTATTCATGGTAGTTATGTTCAGCAACACCGAATGAATAAATACACAATCACTCCTCCTTGGAGAAATACAGGATTAGTTTCTTGAAAGCCTCTGACCACAACATTCTTATTAATTGGTCAGTAGAAAACCTTGTTTTATATCTGTTTCTATATATTCATATAGTAGGTGGAGTAGGTGACTTTCACCTCTTGCTAAAATACAAGTTCTGTGTTTGCAGAAATTTTCCTTTGTTGGCTTTGACGGTTTTGTCTTTTAGCTCCTTTGCACATAGTGGGGCTGTGTACTTGCATGGTGATTTAAGGAATGCATGACTTGCTCTCTGTTGACATTATTTCAAGATTGTTACAGTACGGAATATATTATAAAGGCAATGGTAAAAAATACTTTGCAATATCATCTTCAAACTGCTTCAGATTCAAACTGCTGACCTTTTGGTTAGCATACACAGCAATTGACCACTACATCATGTATTTGATATAGACTGATGTAGTTAACACTGAACTCATAACCAACAGCACTGTCACTCATACCTGAATGAAACCTATCAAACAAAATATTCTGTGCACAAGAACACTAGAAAGCACTTTACTACTATGCTTAGGAAGCATGGAGCATTCTAAACTGCAAAGTCACTGACCGAAAAAAGCATAAAAATGTGGTATGAAACATACTGAGAAAAGCACCTTTTTGACATTATGAAAGTTGAAACAAAGAAAGTATCACCTTGTTGACCTCAGCTTGAACCAGGTACACTGAGCAACTCAAATCTTTTACGTCTCTACACATGCATGTAAATCAAATGAAGTGCTCTGAGTAACGATATTGATGCTATACACAAATTTTAACAAGTAGGTGAATATGTAGGGAGCCCTGGTGGCACAGTGGGAAAAGCGATCACCTACTAACTATAGGTAGGTAGTCTGAAACCACCATAGGATGCACAGAAGTCAGTTTCCCTAGAGATTATAGCACTGGAAACCCTATGGGTTTCCTATGATACGGAATCACCTTTACAACAGGTGGGAAGCGAATTTGCGGATATAAAACTCATGAATACTGAGAATTAACTACATGTGAAAGATACATACTAGAAAACAGGTTAAATTCTCTCAGTTATTTATTGACGTCTGACTTTTTAGGTATATATGTCAGGTGAACTAGTACATATACCTTATCATACAGCATCTCAGTACCTACAATTATTTTTTACATGTTTTGTGAATTCAAGTTATTTAATTCTCTAAAAAAGGGAATCACTGAACAAAGTAAAGTTAAATAACAAAACATCCTGTCTTTAAGAAAAAAAATCTTATACAAATATTACAGTCCTGAAAGCATAGTGATTAAGAGCTCAGCTGCTAACCAAAAGGTCAGCAGTATGAAAGCAGCAGCCACTTCTTGGAACCCTTTGGAACCCTATGGGAGCAGCTCTTTTCTTTCCTACAGGGTAGCTGTGAGTCACAATTGACTGGACGGCAATGGGTTTATACAAATGTTTAAATGTGAGTATTTTCAATGAAGATACACACGCACACAAACACATAAGCCTACAGTCTCTGTGGTTACTGTTTACTTCAAATCATAAAACAGGAAATCTTCAACCCAGCATGTTTCTAGAAAATCTTCATATAGTTCAGTCTAGGTGGGTTCATGGAAAATGAAAGTCGTTTTACTATTAATTGCATAGAGACATAATTAGTGGAAGTTTTTTGTTTGCACAAATAATATTAAAATAGTTTCAAAGTCATACACCATCACAGTTTCAAGATGATATTGCAAAGTATTTTTTACCATTGCCTTTATAATATATTCCGTACTGTAATAACCTTGAAATAATGTCAACAGAGAGCAAGTCATGCATTCCTTAAATCACCATGCAAGTACACAGCCCCACTATGTGCAAAGGAGCTAAAAGACAAAACCGTCAAAGCCAACAAAGGAAAATTTCTGCAAACACAGAACTTGTATTTTAGCAAGAGGTGAAAGTCACCTACTCCATGAAGCTTCCCTCAGATGCTCTAACCACAATACCCCCTACACTGTTTGCCAGGTAAGTGCCGATGAGTCAGATCCGACTCGTGGCAATCCTAGGGGCCGGGGTAGAACTGACCCCCAGAGTATTCACGGAGCTCCTCGTGGATAAGTGCTACACTGTTTACGCTTACTATATTTATAGCCAAAGGCACACAATCTACCTTTGGTAAACAACACTCTTTCAGTGACTTACTTTACAGCAGTGTGGTCTGAACAAAGTTAAACCCTTTGCAACAGAGAAGACTATTAAATACTTCTTTTTTATGATTCACACCCATACCACTAGTACAGGGAGGGCTAAGGACTACAGTACTTGCTTTACAAATATATGCTCACTTGCTGATAAAAACATGACAGGAAATTTATTTTTGAATCTATAAAAACTGTCCATATAGCCAGTTTTTAATTATCTGTGCTAAGGAGATACTTAATTCAAAACAAAGGATAATCTGCAAGTCATTTTCATTTCTCTTTTGAATGCATTTCCATACTTTACATTTGGGACTTGGTTGATTTGAGAGTACATTTCTAGGAAAATAATAAAGTTGCAAGGCAAATTCCCAACTGAGGCTAAAGTGAGTAAGCTAGCTAGCCCATCAAAAAGATGAAATAGAATTTTAGTAATGCCGACAACATTTTTAGTCTATTCTATACCCATGTAATAAATAAATCACCTGGCAGTATTTGTTGTCTTCTACTAATTTTACGCAGGGATAACAGCAGCAGGTGAGGAAAGTTAGCAACATCAGTGAGGGGAATAACAGCAACAGGAAAGGACAGTGACAGCATCGGGTAAGGACAATAACACCATCAGGTCAGGAGAGTAAAGACAGTGAGCAGCCCCCAACTGTCTGTCAGTGGAGGTCTGCTTGTTGCTGTGATGCTGCAAACTATGCCACCGGTGTTTGGGTACCAGTAGGGTCACCCATGGTAGACAGGTTTGAGCTGAGCCTCCAGACTAAGACAGACTAGGAAGAAGGACCTGGCTGCTGTCTACTTCTGAAAAGAATTAGCCAGGGAAAACCTCCTTATGAACAGCAGCCAAACTTTGTCAGATACACTGTGAGAAAGTGAGCCCCCCAGGTTGGAAAGGATTTGGAAGACAACTGAGAAAGAGCTGCCTCTTCAAAGTAGAGTCAACCATAATGAAGTGGATGGACTCAAGCCTTCAAAATCTTTGTTCACTGATGCAGCATAACTCAGAATGAGAATAAACAGCTGCAAACACCTGTTAATAATCAGGACTCAGTATGCATGAAGTATGAATCTAGAAAAATTGGAAATCATCAAAAACAAAAGGGAATGCATAAATATTGATATCCTAGCATTAGTGAGCAGAAATAGACCAGTATTGGCCACTTTGAAACAAACAATCATATGGTCTACTATCCTGGGACTGAAAACTTGAACTTGCGTTCATCATCAAAAAGAACATGTCAAGATCTGTCCTGAAGTATAATGCAGTCAGTGGCAGGATAATATCCATATACCTAGAAGGAAGACCATTTAATACAACTATTATTCAAATCTGCGCACAAACCACTAAAGCCAAAGATGAAGAGACTGAGGATTTTTACCAGCTTCTGCAGTCTGAAATTGACGGAACATGAAATCAGGACACATTGATAATTATGGGTGACTGGAATGCAAATGTTGGAAACAAAGAAGGAGAATCAGTAATTGGAAAATACTGCCTTGGTGACAGAAACAATGCCAGAGATAGCATGATAGAATTTTGCAAGACAAGTGACTTCTCTGGAGAAACCTCTTTCAACCAGCACAAACGGCAACAGTACACATGGACCTCATCAAATGGAATACAGGGGAACCAAACTGACTACATCTGTGGACGAAGACAATGGAAAAGCCCTGTATCAGGAGTCAGAACAAAACCAGGTGCTGACTGTGGCACAGATTATCAATTGCTCATATGCAAATTCAAATTTAAGCTGGAGAAAATTAGAACAAGTCCATGAGAGCCAAAGTATGACTTTAAGTATATCCCTCCAAAGTTGAAAGACCATCTCAAGAACAGATTTGATATACTGATCACTGATGACCGAAGATCACACAAATTGTGGAATGATATCAAAGACATCTTCCATGAAGAGAGCAAGAGGTTATTAAAAAGGCAAGAAAGAAAGAAAAGACCAAACTGGATGTCAGAAGAGACCCTGAAACTCGCTCTCAAATGCTGAGCAGTTAAAGCACAAGGAAGGAACAGATAAATAAAAGACTTAAACAGAAAATTTCAAAGAGCAGCTTCAGAAGACAAAGTACAGTATCATAATAACATGTGCAAAGAGCTGGATATGGAAAACCAGAAGGGAAGAACATATTCGGTATTTCTCACGCAGAAAGAACTGAAGAAAAGTGAAGGATTCTATAGGAAAACGATTTAACAATTCAGGGATCATCAAAAGGAGATGGAAGGATTATTCAGAATCATTATACTACAAGGAACAGGTTGATGTTCGGCCATCTCAAGAGTTAGCATATGATAAGGGAGTGATGGTACCAAAAGAAGAAGTTGAAGCTGCATCGAAGGCATTGGCAAAACCAAGTCTCCTGGAATGGATTGAATATTACTTGAGATATTTCAAAAAACAGATGCAGTGCTGGAAGGGCTCAGTTGTCTCTGCCAAGCAATCTTGAAGAGATCCATATTTATGCCCATTCCAAAGAAAGGTGATCCAACCGAATGTGGAAATTATGGAACAATATTATTAATATCACATACCAGTAAAATTTTCCTCAAGATTATTTGAAAGTGAGTGCAACAGTATACTGACAATTAACTACCACAAATTCAAACTGGATTCAGAAGAGGACGTGGAACCTGGGATAGCATTGCTGATGTCAGATAAACCTTGGCTGAAAGCAGAGAATAACAGAAAGATGTTTCCTTGTGTTTTACTGACTATGCAAACGTGTTTGACTGTGTGGACCCTAACAATTATGGCTAACATTGCGGAGAATGGGAATTCCAGAACACCTAACTGTGCTCTTAAGGAATCTGTACCCAGATCAGGAGGCAGTCAT
Source organism: Heterohyrax brucei (assembly GCA_028571685.1). Taxonomy (NCBI): domain Eukaryota; kingdom Metazoa; phylum Chordata; class Mammalia; order Hyracoidea; family Procaviidae; genus Heterohyrax; species Heterohyrax brucei. Next base: position 129,824,034 of record CM053166.1, on the reverse strand, counting down.
GGAAACAGAGCAAGTGGACACCGCACGGTTTCAAGTCTGTAAAGGTGTGTGTCAGGAATGTATCCTTTCACCATATCTTTTCAGTCTGGTTGCCAAATAATCCTAGAAGCTGGATTCTGTGAAGAAGAACAAGGCATCAGGATTGGAGGACAATTCATCAACAACTTGTGTTATGCAAACGACAACACCATACTTGCTAGAAGTGAAGATTTGAAACACAGATGAAGCTCAAGGACTACAGCCTTCAGTATGGATTGCACCTCAACATCAAGAAAACAAAAATCCTCAAAACTGGACCAGTAAGCAACATTGCCATAAATGGAGAATGGATTGAGATTGTCAAGGATTTCATTTTACTTGGGTCCACAATCTACGTCCTTGGAAGCAGCAGACAAAAAGCAAAAGATTCACTGCATCAGGAAAATCTGCTGTCAAGGACTTCTTTCAAGTATTGAAAAGATGTCACCTTGAAGATTAAGGTGCATCTGACTCAAACCATAGTATTTTCAACCCCATCATATGCATGTGAATGCTGGACAGTGAATATGGAAGACAGCAGAAGAACTGATGCCTTTGAATTGCAGTGCTGGAGAAAAATGTTGAATGTACCATCGATCACAAAAGAATAAAGAGATCTGTTCTGGAAAAAGTACAAACGGACTGCTCCTTTGAAGCAAAGATGGTAAGATTATGTCTCATATACTTTGGACATGTTGTCAGAAAGGGTCAGTCCCCAGAGAAGGACATCAAGCTTGGTAGAGTGGAGGGTCAGCAAAAAAGAGGAAGACCCTCGATGAAACGGATTGACACAGTGGCTGAAACAATGGGCTGAAGCATAGAAATGATTGTGGACATGGCACAAGACCGGGCAGTGTTTTGTTCTGCTGTGCATAAGGCCACTATGAGGTGGAAGCAACTCAACAGCATCTAATAACAACAACACTGATTTTACCTTGTTGATTATATGCCGCTTTGAAAGCAGAAAACATACCTTAAACTTTACTTTATCGTTGTAACATTTAGAATATCATCTTTTTCATGGTGTGTACCAATACCTTTGAATTGTATTTGTTACATCTTTCTCTTATCTACTCATGCAAATATCTCAAGATACCTGCAATAATGATGTGCATCCTGTTCCTTCCACAGTCATTCACTAGTTCTTAAGTAATATCTTTTTCTCTATTAGCCTATTTCAACAAAAACACATATAGATAAATCTTAAATTAAAAAAAAGAAGAAGAAATGAGGACTACTTATAAAAAGCAACATTTTCTTGGGGGAAAATAATTTATTTCCATTTATAAGGTTTAAAGAATAATGACAAATAATTCTTTACATATGAGTAGCATTTCCCATTTCCACAGAATATTCCAAGTCATTATTACACCTAATCCTAAAGGCAATATGCATGATGTAGGGAAGTCAAGTATTATTATTTTCGCTTTAAAATGGGAAAACTGGGCAACTTTCCTACAGCCACAAAGACTAAGGCTAAAACATACATCGACTAATGCCAAGTGCCGTCGAGTCAGATCTACTAATACTGAATCCAAATATCTTTTCACTCAAGTGTATTAATAACAATGCTTTGCATTTGCATATATCATTAATATTGAACAAGTACTTTTAATACAGGGGACAGAGTACTTCTAAATGGTGTTCAAAATGAAATGAGTCAGACCCTGGGGATCAGTAAGTGTACAGAGTTGTTAAGTATAAATTTTGCAATGTCTTCGATGATGTGAAAAATATTTACTAAATATTTATCTTTGGTTCAGTAAAGGGAAATTGATAAACATAATTCTTGAAATAATTTTTAACTCAGTTAATCTGTCTTTTTTCTACCCAATAAACATCAGTTGGTCACAAGATCCTAGTCTCTTCCTCACTAATGATTTCTGGAAAGGTTTTACATAGCTCTTTTTTTGTTCCCATTGATTTTCCATTCTCACAATAGTGGGACCCTTAGTCATAAACGAATAGCTCATATCTAAAATTCTCCAGTTGGTTATAATACTAGATATCCTTTATGAGATCATACATAATACATACACACATACACTTCTGTAATCAACATTAATTTGGAAAATTTTCTGTAATGTTAGGTATATACTTGTTTCCTTTTCTAACTTTACTAATGAGTTGGGAAATAAAATAGGATATCATTTATTTTCAAACCACAAAGAACAGTATCATTATATGATTACTACATGTATTATTAACTTGCTGTCTTAAATCATATTTTTCAGTCTTTACCTTATGTAGCTATTGAATTTATCTTAAATGTTAAAAAGTAGAAGAAAAGGAACAGTGATTACTAGATAAAACAGCTATATTTACTTAGTATAATTTTCACAAGCCAGCATAATAGACAAATTCTAATATGTTTCTATAAATTATGAAAATAGCACACAATTGAGATTTTGCTGCAAGAACATATTGCTTCAAGAGCAATACCAACAGCACTATTATTGTTGTTTTTGTTATATACTATCCAGATCGTTTCCACTCATAGAGATCCTACAAACAACAAAGCAAAACAACATCTAGTCTTGCACATTGCTTACAATCATTTTTAAGCTGAAGCATATCATTGCAGCCACTGTGTCAGTCCATCCCCTTAAGGACGTTCCTCTGTTTCACTGAGACTTTACCTAGCATGCTGTCCTTTTCCAGGAGCTGAACCCTCATGACAACAAGTCTAAAATATGTAAGACACAGTCTCCCGATCCTTGCTTCCAAGGAGCACTCTGGTTGTTCTTCTTTCAGGACAAATGTATTTATACTTTTGGCAGTCCATAGTAAATTCAATGTTCTTCTGAAACATCATAAGTCAAATGTGTCCATTCTTCTTCTATCTTCCTTATTCATACATTGTCCAGCTTTGACATGCATATGATACAACTGAAAATACCACAGCTTGGGTCAGGTACACCTTAGTCTTCAAAGAGACATCTCTACTGTTCAACACTAAAACTAGTTTTAGTAATTTTTATTTCAAGGTCGGCAGTTCAAATCCACCAGGCACTCCTTGAATACTCTGGGAGTTAGTTCTAACCTGGTTCCAAGAGTTGCCATGAGTCGGATCCGACTTGACAGCACTTGGCTTGGCAAATCAAAACTAAAGGAAATGAACTTACAGATTTGTTGGTATAACATGGAATTCATGGTATTGTAAAATACCCCAAATTGTTTAAAATCATATCCATATCTACATATGCATAGATATGTGTATGTTATATACTCTGTAGTATACTAGCATATGCCAAAAAAGAAATAACCCTATGGAAAAATTCATTTTTTCAAGCTTCTTTTATGTTTTTTTCTAGTCATTATGAATAAATCCCAGAGACAGATTTCTGATCTCCTAAAATTTCACTTCTGGTGAGAATGACAAAAATTTGTAAGGCTGAGGAGTAGATTAACTCTTTCAGACAAATTAAGCCCCATCCTATTTACCAAAAAAATATGATTTCCCAAATGAGTCTTTTATGACCTGAAAAGACTTACGCAGCTTTTAACTGAGCAATATATTCTTTTCTTGCCATCAACATCAGAGACCAAATGTTTATCAATCCCCTGAACAAAGTCTGCAAAACCTAGCTCACAGCCTATGTGATTTCAGGCTGAATTTTAAACAAGAAGTCTTCAAATACAAAATTTGTATACTAACAGTTAAAAAAAGAAAAAGAAAAAAAAAAAAGGTCTACTAAGCCAGTTTCTTAGACTAAAATTTCTATCTATAGAGTTTGTCAAAAGATAGTTCTCAATATTTGAACATTAAATCAAACTATAATAAGGGAACAGTATTGTAAAAATGTTAGACCACTTTCATTTTTCAGTGTCAGTTATACCAGAGTAAAAAAACTACTTTTTTCTATTCACTTGCTGGAATGTTCAATTTAATATTAATCATTTCAAAGTGAACCCTGACCTATCGAATAAATACATACTAAGCATTTAGTATCTACAATGTATTATGCTAGGCCTTCTGTATACTACTCAAAGATGAATTCAGAATTTGTATTTCAAAAGAGTTCATAACTGGGTAAAACACAGACATGTTCATAAGCAGAATGTAGTTGAATGAGCAAGTACAATAATCAAAATATTAAAATATGAGAACACTAGGGACAGGGATATTAATTTTGATTGCTATTATTAGGGAAAGCTTCAGGGGGGAGACAGTATGAACAGCTAATTTTAAAATTACTTCACATTTTTTTCAAAAAGAACCATTTTCTCCATTTGAGGGAAACTGGAAAGGAAGCAATGAAACAGCTTCATATTGAACACATGTGGAATTCATCTCAGATTTATGAAGCTTTCTGATCTTGGGAGCAGCACGATACAGTGGTTAAAAAAAATCTATTGCCTTTCAGTTAATTCCAATTCATAATAACTTTACAGGACAGAGTAGAACTAACTCGAAGAGTTTCCATGGGGCTCCAAGTGGATTTAAACTATTGACCTTTTGGTTAGTGGCTAAAGCAAGTAACCACTACCCCACTAGGATCTGGATACAACGGTTACGGAACATGAATGCTAGCCCTGAACTTACTACATATGTGGTGTTCTGTATATGGCTGAATCTCTCTATCCTCAGTTTTTTTCATCTTTATAATGAAATTCATAACATTACCTCATAGCATTGCTTTGGGGATCACTTGAAACATATGGAGAAAATATACATACATCACTTACCACTGAGTCGATTCTGACTCATGGTAAAACCATATGTGTCCAAGTTGAACTGTGTTCCACAGGGATTTCCATAGCTGATCTTTTGGAAGTAAACCACCAGGCTTTTCTTCCAATGTGCCTCTGAATGGACTCAAACCTCCACATTTTGCTTTGCACCTAGGTACATTAACTGCGCTACCGAGTGTTGGTCTATTCTCTCTCAGTATAGACATATACACACAGTTTCTGCTTCACATACACAGATATAATATTCCTAACACCAAAACCAAATCCAGTGCCTTTGATTACAACTCACAGTGACCCTATAGGACAGAGCAGAACTGCTCTGTTGTTTTCGAAGGAGCATCTTGTAGATTCAAACTGCAGACTTTTGGTTAATAGCCATAGCACTTACTCACTATGGTACCTAACACAGTGACTGGTATATAGCAAACATTCACTAGCTATTACTATTATTTTCTTATATTTTTCCATGATTTTTATTATAAATGATTACACCTCAATTTCAATTTAATACAGAAATAATGGAACTCAAAACTTCTAACAGTATAATGAAGAGTGTCTATTTCAAAGAATGTTGAGACTCTTCCTTTTTATAGTGCAATAGTTTACTGTTAGGATGTTAACTGAAAGAGTGGCTGTTTGAATCCACAAAGATGCTCAAGGGAGAAAGGATTTGGTGACTGGCTCCTGTAAAGATTAGAGCTTAGAAAACCCAAAGAGACATTTCTGCTGTCATAATGGGTGGCTCTGATTCAGAATCCACTCGATGGTGCCTTATTAACATTTTCTCAAAAGTTTGCTTTTTAATGTATGCATTAGATTCATCACTGGCCATCTTTTTTTGCTCCTAAACTCCCTATCCCTGAGTAACTATGTATTTTTTTTTTTTGCTTGGAACTACTAGATTTTCAAAATTTGAGACCGGTGGGCAATCGAAGGTGAAAAGACACTCACGGGTGCTGAAAGCACCTCCAATCTACATAAAATTCTTGGTTTTTTTCTTCAACACCTAAAACTATCGTCGATTACTTCATTCATAACAACAACAACAAAAATTTTACTCTTGAGAGGGATGTGTGTGTGTGTGTGTGTATGTGTGTGTGTTTGGTCAATTTTATATGACATTTGCTATTTTTAAAAGTGTGGATCATCATCGCTCTAAAATCTGTTTATTAAACATCAATTAATGTTACTTGTGGTTCAGTAATTATTTTTTCTTCAATTTAAAAATTATTCTCTTAATAAAGGAAAGTGGGTGAAACACTAACATAATTTCAGTGCAGGGGAGACCTCAAATCTGTTTTGAACTGTCTGGAAAGGAAAATGTGCTTTGTCAGTAACTTGATTTCTAACTACTTCAAATAACTCTCTCTCAGACTATGAAGAAATCCCATGTGTTGACAGTTGACAGGGTGTTAATGTCATTAACATTCTGTCCGCACTTCTTGTCAATGTGTTAATGGTGCCCCTGCTGCTAAGTCACTCCCTGTCCTCCAGTTGGTGAAATGATTTAGCCAGCAGTCAATCAAAGAGCTAAGCTGATTTCTGGCACCAGACAGCCCTGGCATTGACAAAATCTATGTGAGTAAATGTGGTAAGAAATTTGTCAACAGGATGGAGGCAGTACGGTCAACACTGTGGTTAATGTGCTTTTTAGACAGTTTAAGATGCTAAGAACAGGCCACAATACATATTTAAAACCTTGAGACATTCTCTTTAAAGAATAGTCTCCTTTCCTGCTAGAAAATGGAAGCAGCGGTAAGTGAAAGGATATTATGATTGAAAACAAAGAAAAATCATTTCTATACCACACTACTAATGAAGAAAGAAAATTGCAGGGCCAGGAGTTCACAAATCAAAAAGAAAAGGCCTAATCATTGACAAGCAGTCCATTCACAGCACTTCTTCTAAGCCTCTTCAGCATGAGTGATTTTAAAATAAAACAAAAATTGGAAAACCAGACGTGATTCTGAATGTCATCTCACCTATCTGAAATAGATGCCAAACACACATACAGGCTACATAACTCCTAGTAATGTTAAAACGGAAGTGGCCTCTAAAAGTGAATCAATTAAGAAGGGGCCTCGGCAAGTGACTTCGAGTTGTTGAAGTTAGCCTGACACAACTCTAGCTGACTACACTGACACAGGAAAAAACTGTGGTCAATTTTATCATTAGGTATGGAAAATACCCATTTCATGACTGGGAAAATTTTTAATAAGCTCAGGTATAAAAAAATTACACATTTGACATAGTAAATATTCAATAAAATCAGTTTATTACATACTAAACACTAGTTTCAGTTTATTGTACAAATAACTGAACTAAAACTTCCAATACTATTATTATGGCAAAGATATAAGGATGAAGAATACTAAGAACATTCTTTTTCTTTTTCTGTTTTGGTAAATTTAATGTAACAGCAAGTTCCCCACATGGTTATTTAGATTTTTTAACAAGGTGCTTTTCCAAATATACGGTGTTCTTATTTCCATTACATACCATCCCTTTTGATCCTAGAGCCTCCCTCCTGTTTTTCAAGAGATAATTTTCCCCATTGAACCCTTTCTCAAAGAATTTTAAAATTACTTTTACTTGCTACACACTTTCCATCTATTTTTTCTGAGTCTGGAACCAACAGCCACTTTTGGCTACAGACAGACAGACAGACAGAGGTGATAAATTTTCATCAAAAGCCATTGACTAGTTTTCACAAAGCAGGGAAGAACCTGGGGCCACTCCTTACATAGGAGAGATTTCAATTTTTTTGTCAATATTTTGTCATTTATCTGGAAAGCTGTAGAGCATTTTTTATAAAACTGATTATGTTTTACAAAACCAAAAAAAAAAAAAAAAAATCCCAAACCCACTGCCATTGAGTCAGGTCTGACTCACAGCAACCCTAGAGGTCAGAGTAGAACTTCCCCATAGAGTTTCCAAGGATCGCCTAGCAGACTTCAACTGTTAACTTCTTGGTTAGCAGACATAGCATTTAACACACTATGCCACCAGGGTTTCCAATATTTTATAAGCATGCTGTAAATGGTGATTCAATGCTATTGAGACTCCTGAGAAGATATATACAAACACATTTTTTATAACTCTAAGTACACCAAACAAAAATCCATTGCCATTGAGTTTATTCCAACTCATACTGACTCTAAAGTTCAAAGCAGAAATGCCCCATAGAGTTTCCAAGGGGCACCTGGTAGACTTGAAGTATAGATTCCTGGATTAGTATCACAGCACTTAACTATTACACCATGAATTTCTAGTCTAAGCACAGATTACCGGTTAACTGTCTTTTTCAAAGAACTATGTAGAAATAATAGGCCTTGACTAGATGAGCTCCATGGTCTTCAGCTACAACAGTGTCTGATTCAACACACATTTACTGAGTGCCTACACTGGGCTAACAACAACAACAACAAAAATACCACACCCACTGCTGTCCAGTCAATACTGACTCCTGGGGACCTTATACAGAGTAAAACTGCCCCACAGAGTTTCCAAAGAGCAACTGCCAGATTTGATCTACACACATTCCAGTAAGCAGCTGTAGCAGTAAACCACTACGCCACCAGGGTTCCCACAAAGGCTATGAGGTAAGCATTACATGCTGTTGTTGCTATTAGGCGCCCTCATGTCAGATCTGAGTCATAGTGACACTATGTGCATAAGAACTAAACATTGCAGGGTCCTGCAAGTAAATCATTCTTACACTTGCTGTGCTTGCACTGGGAATAGCAAAGAGCAAATGAGCCATTGTTACGGCTTATAGGTAAAGATGCCAAGCCAAGCCAAGTGCCGTCAATATAGGTTGTATAGATGTTAAGACTGTTAAGTACTCTGAAGTCAAGTTTACAATCACGTGCACCGTTGTATTTCTATGTCCTGACAATGCTTAGAACGTTTTAAGTGTTCCACCTATATCATTAATGTCTAAGGGCAAACACAGGATGCTATGAGAGTTAGTCCATCCTAGAGATTTGGTGGAGATTCAGTTTGTATGTTCCAATCTCTGGATGTCATGGAATTCCTGCTAGCGTTTAAGAGCTTCTCCTGCTAACAAAAACGCAGGCAGCTTGAATGCACTGAGTGCTATTTGGAAACCTCATGTGGCAGTTCTGTTCTGCCCTACAGATTCACTATGAGTTAGAATTGACTTGACAGCAACAAGCATAGCACTACTGCTGCTCTGCATGTCCAGGCACCTGACAGTACTATTCAGTTTCTGAACTCACACTCCTTAAAGACACCTTGTTTCAGAAAGTAAGGTTACCATACTTTCAAGAGCAACTACTTACACATTTATACCTGTGGTTACTCGATATAAAGGGCCAGTGACATGAAGCAAAACAATTTATTGGCAGAGGACAGAAACATTGGGCCATCTAATACAAAAAATCCTATACTAGAAATAGAATTGTTCTAGTTTTAAAACGGGATTATTTTATTTAAATAATCCCAGATATATTTGTTAATATTAGAATTAACAGACAAGAAGAAAAACTATTAAGTAGACACCAGAACTCACAAAACATATATACATATGATAATTATGCATTTCACTTGCCTATTCTCAAGAGATCAAAATTTTTAATGACTGTCTGTGGTGTCTTCTGAAGCAAGAATAATCTGAGAAAATGTTTTATCACTGTAATTCATTAATTTGTGGTTGTTAGCCAACTCAGCTCAATATTCTACCATTTTCCGTGAAATAAATTGCAGTACATTTTATATGATTTTTTAATTATGATATGCAAATTAAAAGTCCCATATATGTTAATATAGTTTTCAATCCCCTTGTGGACAAAGAGTCACACTTTACTGCCACTTGAATAAAGAATAACCATTCGCCTGTAACATACAGATACAGAAGGCTCTGAATTTTCATTTTAAAGTGCCTTAATTACCTGCATAGAGAGAGAAACAAAATAAGGAGTCCAGGCCAAGTTCACGAGGGTTTGAAATTACTTTTCTTTTTCTAAACGAGCAAGAAAGATTCCTCATTGTTGAAACATGCTTTGTGGCTAGGTGCCAAGGGCAGAAGAAAATGTTCAAAAGAAGGAGAGGATCAGGAATTTAATTCAGCTGTATGAGGCAACAAGAAAATCTAAAGGTGGAAAAGGTAGGTAGTGTTTCTAGCCACAGGACAATGTTACATATTTAAAATAAAAACTCTGATTAGCAATAAAGTGAAACTTTCATATTAAGTATGCCAATGTGGGCAGTTATGCAAGCCAAAGTTATTTTTAAGGATTCATTGCTTTAGTCATGCTTGAATTCATGTTTCTAATATTCATATTTATGAAAGTACTCAGCATTACTAAAGGAATACAAGAAACACAATGCTAATTTAAGAGCCAAAACACTGAAAGCAAAAAAATTAAATTTTACCTAATTGTAATCACTGTCATTCTCAAGTAATGTCATTTCAATTCAGTTGCATGACTCATAGATCTGACCAGGACAAGAAAGCATCACAGAAGAAAAAGGCAACAAGTTTAACCTTGAAACAAGGTGACTATCACAGAGTTGTTGAAGGAATTTACTTAGTATAAGATAAAGAATTTACAGTATTTATTCCCTCTAGAGACATAAAATGGTGAATCCATTTGCAATTCAAGATGTTTATTCAAAACCCAGTGCGGGATGTTACGGCTTCAACTTCTCAAAACCAAGACAGAAAATAAAATTCAGCTCTAATGTAGCTTAGCTGAAATATCAGGTTTAATATTTAACAATTCAAGCTAAGTAGTATCTCTGCAATTCTGTTTTCATGTATTTTCGTTATTGATATGAACATACAATATATATTTAGCAAGAAATGCCTAATCTTATCTACATAAACACTTTATTTAAAGAGGTCCTCCACCGATAAATTCATCAATACATCCACTCATGCATCCATCTGTCTTTCACAATCTCATCAATCTAGTGACATCAGTCATCCCCTGATTACCCTTGAAGATACATCTGTGCCCTCTGAAATTGCACACATATGAAAAAAAAAATCTGATCAAAAACATCTGTCAATCATTTTCTTTAAACATCTGATTACATAGGATAACTCTTTGTTTTAGGACTAATCAAGCCTAGTAAGACTTACCTTGCATGTCTTGATCTACAAATAAAACCACTAGTTGAGAAACAGCATTTTTGCTTATACACTTGCTCCTTTGTTTACTCTACCTAGTTAAAATATCATGAAAAAAATTTATGCTGCTAATGTAAAATGGCACATGCACAAGTTCATTCAGTTGGTTTGAGAAGACTGTTAAATCCACAACTAATCACACAGTTAGACCAAACCAAACCCACTGCTGCTGAGTCAATTCTGACTCATAATGACACTATAGGGCAGAGTAGAACTGCTCCATGGAGCTTGTAAGGAAGGCCTGGGAGATTCAAAGTGCAGACTTTTTGGTCAGCAGATGTATCACCTAGCCACCATGCTACCAGGGTTTCCAATCACAGAGGTAGTAAATAAATAAACAAATACAAGAACCAGCAATAAATAAAGTGCTTAAATAAGTAAAGGATATTGCCATCTTTTCTACAAACTTATCATGCTGATTTTCTTTTTCGGGAAATTTCTTGATATCACGTTCCAGATGACTGATTTGTTTTTCCATTGATGCAAGGTTGCTCTTGAGAATTTGAGCTGAAACTAAAGAACAATGTATAAAGCATTAGAAATACTTTAGCAAGTGTTCCACAAAACAACTAAAAGAAAACATCATCACTCAAGTACAGATATTATGATTATTATTTTTAATGTGTAGAATAGTTCTTTGAAGTCAATCCAGTTTTCTGAATTACTGTTCATAAGTATTCTACAATCTCTAAAATATGTTAAAATGTATACAAAAATATGCCAAATCATAATGTTTAATATGAGAATGTCACCATTTTACTCAGCCATTAGTTCAAATGAATCTATTTCGATGTAAATTTATCGATGGGAAGCCTAATATTTCATTCTTTAAAATCTAATTCGAAGATTAAACAGAAACTAAGGTACAAAGAAATCCTATTAATGCATGTTCACGGCTATATAAATCATTTAAGGTTGAATTACGTAAAAAGGATCAAGTATTTTTACTTAATTGAATTATCCTGATTTTTATAAATCAATATCTTTTTATATCTTTGGTAGCTTTTATATACATAGAAATAGGTAAAATAACTGTTGATCTGTAAAAAAAATTTAGAGCAAACCCCAGCGAACAGATATGCATGTATATACACCCACAAACCTTCAACAAGTCCTTACGTACTATCATTAGTTCCTTTAATTAACTCTAATTTTCTGATACACTTCTTTTTCCCTTCTCATTGACAACCAATAATTTAAGTATTGTATTCAAAAGCCTCCTAAATACATGAATATATTCCAGACTTCTCACGATGCCTACTATTTTGCAGATCCACTATTACTGCATATTTGCCAATCATTTATAAGGGCACTTCTATACGGCTGGCTTGGCATTATTTGCTAACCAAAAGATCAGCAGTTCAAACCCACCAGGCACTCCTTGGAAACTCTATGAAAAAGCCTACTCTGTCACTATGACTTGGAATCGAGTTGATGGCAATAGGTTTGCTTTTTGTTTTTATGAATATTAACAGAAAGTAGGGGAGGGCTTCTTGCTGAAAAATGACAAAACACGATAAAGTAAGTGTTATAATTGGATACATAGTTCACGACACTGGTTTAAAATCCCGGCCTTTCAAACATACCAGGACTTTTCATTAAAGGACTGTGAAACAGAAATGAACTAGTATTATAAATCTCTATCTTAAAGTCAATATTCTCATTCACGGAAATATAAATATTAAAGTGAAATATTTGAGACTGACAAAATCAACCCTATAGCAACAATTCAGCCAAACTCTTCTGATACAGAATCTTCACAGTGACATGCACCTTCATAACTCAGTAAAGAGAAATTTTCTTAAATATACATGGAATTTTAAGAGACTGAAAATCAAACACCAACACTAAAAACATTTTTTTTTCCATACGAATCTGTCAGTTCACATACCACTGTCTACTTTAGTTTCATTTGTTTATATCTGATAAGCCTGGAAATCATTCTTTACTGCATCAGTCTAAGACAGCTTTGTCTTGCCAAAAATTTCCTAATGACTTGGCAATCACTGCTTCTTTTATTTATTTAAAGAATGAGTTTGTTGTGGAGCGAAGCACTCTCCTTAACTTGCAACTGAATTTCTTTCACTGTGGTTTTTCCAATAGACTATCCCTAATTATTCCAAAGGTTTCTATGTTCGCATTTTCTTCACACAAAAATTGAAGACACGAAATTGATCAGTTTTGTAATTTATGTTACACAGAGAAATAAACTCATGATATCACTCTGGAAGAAACAAAATATGTCCCAAGAGCAGGTTGAGATCACAATAGTAATTATTCTGATAAAAGCAATCAATAGTAATGCAGCAAACCAATATTCAATACAGCTCTGTTCAAAGTAGCCAAAAGGTAGCAACAGCCTAAAGGTCTATTAATATTATGAATGAATAAATATGTGGTATATTCATACAATGGAATAGTACTCAACCATAAATAAATGAAGTCCTGATGCATGTTACAACACACATGCAATATTGTGAAAATTATAATCGATAAAAAAAGTCAATAATAAAAGGCCAACTATCATGTGATTCCACTTACATGAAAGATCCAGAATAGACAAGAGTATAGAGACCAAAGGTTATTAGTGGTTACCAGGGGTGGGATGAAAGGCAGGAAAAGCAGAACTCAAATGCTTAGAGAACACTGAGCTTCTAGTAAACATGATGACAAGTGTAAAAATTGATAATGGTAATGACAGAACAACATAATAAGCATAATTAATGTCAATAAATTCTACACATGAATGGTGAAATAGTGAAAAAATCTGTTACACACACACACACACACACACACACACACACACATTCACCACAGTAATAACACTACCAGAAAAAAGCATAGTAATTCCACTAGTAAAAATGAGATAATGATGACTTCGTCTTCTGATTATTCATTCAATACAGAAATGGGCTAATCAACATCCTGTGCAAGCAAATGGTGAGGACGTATCAAATAACAAGAGGTACTGTTTTTTTAACTCAGACAATTTACTTCCTTTCCTGAAACTGAATTCTGAGTAAAACTGTATTTTGCAAACAGTTTCCATTCTCCACAATTTCACACATCAAATCCTTTGGCATTTTAGAACCCCACCATGATGCTAAAATCTCTACCATCTGATAGGCACCTTTTGTTTGCTTAAGTGTTCTTCCATGTAATACCTTCTGCTTAGAATGAGAATTGTTTTTTCTCTCAAGTACATAAATACACAGAATTTCCTCTATAAAACTGCAATCGACTACATGATGAGAACTTTATTTAATTCTTTGCATTGCCATTAATGTTTATCATGGTGCTTTATACTTTGCAGAGCCCCAGTGGTACAGTGATTAATTGCTTGGCTGCTAACTGAAAGGTCAGTAGTTCGAATCCATGAGCTGCAGCTCCATGAGAAAAGTATGTGGCAGCCCGCTTCCATCAAGATTTACAGCACTGAAAATCCTACAGTACAGTTCTAGTCTGTCCTGTGAGCTGGAATTAACTTGACTGCAATGGATTTACACATGGTATTCAATAAATGTTTACTGAATGATTTTGCATGCTTCAAGAAACCTGGTTCATATTCACGTCACTTCAGGCAACTGAATATGCATGTAGAGGTTTAGATATAATCATCATGGCTGAAACTTACTGTATCAATTATGATGTGACATTTGTCTAATAATATATATGGGTAGGAAGGTTGTACGAAATTCCTAGACCAAAAAGACACTAAAGAAATGGAATAAGAAAAAGGAGGATACTTTCCTCCATTAGGTCCCTCTAGTCCCCACTAAAAAATTAATAATATTATGCCTGAATAAAAGAGAATAAAATATGAGTGTATCCAAGGATTCTAGTTTATATGCAAATTTATGGCTATATTAAGCAAATAAGCTCATGATATAAAATGTGTATCATTAAACTGGAAGGCTATGCTACCTTATAAGGGGCATTGAAGGCTATTGGGATGTGCCTCTAAAATTTGAAACAACTCAGGTTGCACACAGTATGATAGTCTAACTTCCTAGAAAACAGAGCCTAAGAAAAAGATTACATGGTAAGGCCCTTCTGGAAGTGAGGATGAGATGTAATTCCAGGGAAACAAGCATGAAGAAATAGGGAAGAGAGAAATGAAGAAAGCAAATATAAGAGGTGGAATTTACTGAATTGGCCACAATAAGCTGGTTGCTTACTCTCTTGGGTTTGTCTCAGTCAGTGCTAACTTCACGAGCATGCCAACAGTGGGTTACACAGGGTCTCATGCTTAGAAGGCACACGTGCTTGTTCATAAGTCATTCAAATTCTAAGTACTCCTTCAACAAGAAGCCCCACAGTTTGGTTTTGCCATGGCTCTTGCAAATTATATAGATGGCTCTAGTTTACAGAGAAATCATATGCAACAACTGTAATGTGGAACAGTTGACTGGAGGCGCTGAGCACTTCACTTGCTGGTTCTTTCTCATTTCCTGTTTTGTCATTACTGAAATTCGACTTTAACAAGGTGTGTCTTAGTTATCGTGTGTTGCTATAACAGAATTATAAATAGTGGATGACATTTATTATCTCACATTCTAGGGTCTAGATGTCCGAATTCAGGTGTCAGCTCCAGGAGGAAATTTTCTCTCTGTATTGGCTCTAGGGAAAGGTCCTTGTGATCAAATATAACTGGTCCATGAGCTTTTTAGTGTAAGGACCCTAAGTTCAAAGGACACTTCCCTCTGGGTTCTTCATTCTTAGTAGTATGAGATCCTCAGCCTCTTGGCTCAATTCTCTGATTGTATCTCAAAAGAGATTGATTGACTCAACATACAACCAACTTCTGTATATACCATCTTGCCTTGTTAACAAATCTGATTTTTTTAAAAAAACATTGTTTTTGAGCCAATTCCAACTCATAGTAACCCAGGAGCCTACGGTGGCTTTCATCTGCTGAAGTTTTGGTTGCCAGCTAATCCCTGAGCCATGAGGATTCCTTACTTATCAGCTGTCTCTAATTCAGTCTGTTAACATCACAGAGGTAAGATTCAAAAGAACAGGAAAATCATGTCAGATCACAAAGTGGTGGACAGCCATACAATACTGGGAATAATGGCCTAGTCAAGCTGATATACATTTAGGGGGGACACAATTCAATCCACAACAGGGTATCAACTTCTCACTCTGGCTGAAAACAAGATTTAAGTGAACTGGGCCTGGAGGTGAAGTGTAGCATAGAAAGGTTGTCCAGTGAATCTGGGCTGGTATATAAACTAGGGGTAAGTATTCACTGCATCCTAAGTGTCTTATTCAAGTTTTAACAGCTTACATAATTTGAATTTCTTTTGTTTACTTATAATCAAAATCAGGTTACTTGAACACTTATCCTTTAGTTCATTCTGCTTTGTAGCAATACGGATCAAAATCTACCCAATCTATCGGAAACCCATCAATCACATTTTTTTAAATCTGCCAGGATACAAACACCAAATTTCTTCACCTAGTGCTCCTATGATACAAGTGTCACTCATTACTAAAGCTCAAAAGTAACAGTTGAAATTTAATAAGGAGCTCTGGTGACACAGTGGTTAAAAAGTTACTGATTGCTAACTAAAAGGCCAGCAATTTCAAACCACCAGGAACTCAGAGGGAGAAAGATGTGGCAGTCTGTGTCTGTAGAGATTTGCAACCTCAGAAACCCTATGGAGTCACAGTGAGTCAGGATCAGCTTGACAGCAGTCGGTAAATGAATGCTTTATTTACTACACACTACTCTAAGTGGAAATCCTGGTGGTGCAGTAGGTTAAGTGCTACATCTGCAGTTCAGATTTCCCAGGCAGTCCTTGGAAAACCTATGTGGCAGTTCTACACTGACCTACAGGGTCACTATAATTTGGATCTGACTCGACAGCAGTGAGTCTGTTTGTTTTTTTTTGTTTTCCTCTGAGTGGGAAATCCTGGTGGTGTAGTGGGTAAGTGGTACATCTGCTAACCATGAGGCCAGCAATTCAAACCCACCAGGTGCTCCTTGGAAACTCTATGGGGCAGTTCTATTCTGACCTACAGGGTTGCTATGAGTCAGAATCAACTCAACAGCAGTGGGCTTGTGTTTACTCTGAGTAGTCTTAGGTATTAACTCATTTAATTCTCAGAAAAACCCTATGGGTTATGCCTTTCTCTTAAACAAGGGTATGATATTAACAAACTAATGACTTCTCAGGGAACTGTAAACACAAAGAAGTATCCCAGTACCTGGAGCACCAGTATCTTGAAATGAAATCTGTATTCTTTATTACTCATTGGTGCAATGGCATGTTCGTTTTATATATAGCTATAGCGCTCAGCTGCTAAACACAAGATTCACTGGATGAATCTGCCAGTCACACAGCATGAGGAAAGACCTGACAATCTGCTCCCTTTAAGATTTTTCAAAAATGGCACTGATTCTGACTCATAGTGATCCGACAGGACGGAGTACAACCATAGAGATTCCAAGGCTGTACTCCTTATGGCGGAAAACCCTGGTGGCATAGGGGGTTAAGTGCTGTCTGCTAACCAAAAGGCTGACTGTTCAAATCTGTCAAGCACTCCTTGGAAACTCTACTGGGGCAGTTTTACTCTGACCTTTAGCTCACTGTGAGCTAGATCTGACTCGACTGCAGTGGGTTTTGGTGGGTAATCCTTAAGGCAGCAGGCTGCTACATCTTTTTCCAAGGGAGTGTCTGGTGGGTTTGAAATACCAACCTCGCAGTTAGCAGCTGAGCCATTAATCACTGTACCATCAGGTCTCCTACACCTGTGAAGATTAAAGACTAGGAAACCCTATAGGGTGGTTTGAGTCTGGCATACAGGGTTCTTATTAATTGGAATTGACTTAATGGCCCAAGAAAACAACATAGCAGAGTGGATGGTAGGTAAGAATAGTTTTAGGCATCAGACCACCCTAGGCTCTCATTTCAGGCATACATGTCAACTACTGTGTGCCAGTAATTTAGCCTTTCAGGTTATCCACTTCTTGATTTGAAAAAGGAAGATAATAATACCTCTTTCAAAAGGTACTCATTCCAATTAAATGAATCAATTAAGTATGAAGTAGCTATCAGCATACCTGGTACATAATAGGTAATATACAAACATTATCTCCAAATTTCATTATCTTCCCCATAAACCTCACCTTCAAACACAAAAATCCCTACTGTATATGTGCTACTGAAAATTAAGATGCACTTCAGATGTAACCTCAGTAATAAAAATCATACATTTCTTGAGACCCTGACTGGGACTGATTTAATCTTGGTTTTATTTCTAACCAAGAGAACTAAACTTAGTGTTTTGTTTTTGAAGGTTTTATAGGATACATGGTGTTTTAGGTGTGGAAACTGGTAACAACTACACTAATGAAAAGACAATTTTTAAGTGATATCAGCAAATCCAATTTTAAAAATATTTCTGAAAATTAAAATTTATACTGTAATCCTTTGGAGACGGTTGAACATTATTGATTTTTGGCTTTCTAGATAAATCTAAAATACCCTTCCCCTAAATTTAAAACAACATGTTGCCATCTGTGTGGTTCCAAATCACACAGCTCCTATAGGGCAGAGGAGAACCACCCACAATGGTTACCAGAGACGAGCTGACGGATCCAACAGCCACTCTTTTGGTTACCAACTGTAGCTCTTAACTAGTGAGCCACCAGGGCTCCAACAGACTAGAACCAAAAAGTGTTAGAAAAAAATTAGCATGTGTTTATCTGCCTGACTAGTTGCCTTAGTTACTTTTGCTTCAGTCATGGGAGTTGGAGGTCAATACTGTAATTTTTTAACTAATTACGTCCTAGTCCAATATTATTTCTAAAAGAAGTGTATGTGTGGTGGTAGTGCGAGGGGGCAGTACGGAGGGTGGGTTCTCGAGAGGGTAAGGGAGAGAACGAGGGAGACTTACCTATTTTTACACAAGGTTTGTGTCCAGGGAGAATATCTAGAACTCCCAAGCCATTCTAAATACCAGAGTGGGTGACAAATGCTTGTTTTCTGTATAACCTGAGCTTCGGGGTATATTAGGAAGTCTTAAATGACAGTGAAATATTTTCTGAGTAAATTCCTACTACAGGCATTTTCAATACTGATTAGCTACACTGGTGGCACTTTAATTTTTTCTCTTATTTCATTTTTTACATCTGCTATTGTATTACTGAATCTCAATTATAATCCTAAAAAATTAAATTACAGCTATCAGGTTCTTATAGATTTCTTCCTTATACTTGCTTCAGTTGAAAAATGGCTTCAAACAAATATACAGCAGTATTCTGCTCATCATTCAAACATTTTAAATGACAAGCTGGCTCCAATTAATAATTTCAAAAAGTTAAATAAGAGAAATAGTTTAAGTGATATTTTGAATGCAAAGACTTCTCACCCATATAATATATAAGAGAACTGATATCCATTTAAGAAAAAAAAATCATTACTCTAGTGACATTCACTAGTTTGTCTTCAGGATGTGTAATTTTCTATAAATATAAAAGCTTTTCCAGGTAAAGAACGGGTTTTACTCTGAATTATTTCTTTTAAACACTGACAAAGTAACAAAGCAGTTCTTACTTCTTTACACCAAGAAAGACGAAGCAAAAATTTACTGTTCTAAAGTAATATGTGGATAGGCCCCCAAATGATTATAAACACACTGTAATTTTTCTTAACTGAACATATTTAACTGAAGCATTACTATCAGCTCAGTGGCACAGTATTAAAGAGACTCCTCTAGAAAGCAGATATTAAAAAGCGAACATTACAAGCAGCCTGAACAGTATGTATAGTTGTAATCTTTTCCAAGTGCATTTATAACTGAATAGTTTCATTTTATATGAATGCTGTACACAGAAATGAAGTAAATGTGTTTATACAATAACAACAGCAAAAGCGCAACACTCTGATTCTTTGGCCTTTTAAAGAAAATAAACAGTAAATGGCATCCCAAGTAAGAAACTGCTATAATCTCAAAAAATCTGTTTGGAAATGACTCATTTTTAAGCACAATTTAACTAGAATTCTTATTAACTAATATTTTAAGATTACATGTCCTCAGTGTGAGTTCAAAATTGTTGATTTTCTAACACGTGTCCCTGAGAAAAAGGTGTAGTTTCTCTACACTGAATTCATACAAAATATGGCCTGAAATGATGGAACATCAATATGAAAACATGGAAACCACATTACAGAGTTTAACTGCAAAACTTAACTAAGCATATTTCAATGCCTCTGTTCACAGATCTGTATAAGCTCTCAGCCTGAAAACCTCAATCTGAATGTACGCCTTTAAAATAAAGAACTGACGCCTTCTAAAGAAAAACTCTGATGGTGTAATGTTTAAGTGCTACAGCTGTTAACTGAAAGGTTGGCAATTTGAATCCACCAGGTATTTTTTGAAAACTCTATGGGACAGCTCTACTCTGTCCTGTAGGGTTGCTATTACGCAGAGTCAACTGGACTGCAATGGGTTGTTTTTTTAAAAAAAGAAAGAAAACTTACTAGTAATTATTGGAAGATATGGTTAACAGAAAGCTAGAGTAGAGCAGGAGGGAAGGACACTTTTAAACCCTCTCGATAATCATTTGTAATAACAAAAAATCTCTAGACTGTCCTGGGAACAAACAGCAGTGGACAGTCAAGCTTCCCATAAGGAAAGGCAGTCCTTTCATCTGCAACTGTTACTATGCCTGTAGCAAAAAGTATGCGTGAATTTTTAAAATCAAAGGCTGAAAAACAAACTGAAATCTCCTACTCTTGTTGACAGTCTTTGCTTAAGGCCAGGACTGGAAAGTACCTATGCAAGTCGAAGCTTCTATAAAGCAATGTTGGATACCATTGTTGGAACACTTTGTTATAATTTTTTAAAGCTCATTTGTTTTCCTTGCAATAAAAGATCCACCATACCCCCACGCCTGAAACTAGAATAATTTTAACGAGGCAACTCAAATCTTCACAGAGTGGAGGTCAGGCTATACTCAACTGTTTGCCCCTGGAGATTTTTTGTCAATGACTGGAAGGGCATTTTTCTCAGGAAAATAGCTTATCAGACCCTCAAATGCTGATAAATCCTTTATGACAATTCTATACTAATGCCTTCATTGTCAAATCTATATAATGCATTCTTCTTTCTCCTTGGAATTAGAATGATAGTGGTAAAGGGAATCTTGTCAAAGGAGGCTACTTAATATTACAATAGAAGGGATTAAAATAAATTATGGAAAAATACGGGCTATAGAAAAAACATACTTGCTAAATGAAGCTAGAAAGAAAAAAATTCTAGTTTACGAAACCTGAAACTATAAGTTTGTAACATGTATGGTTTTGAGCATATGTTTATATACATGTGTGTGGCCAGTTTATGAATAATAATTGTGTAAATAATATGAACAAAAACAAAGACAAAATATGCAAAACCAAACCCTTTGTAATCAAATCAACTGTGACTCATAGTGACCCTATAGGATAGAGTAGAATTACCTAACAAGGTTTTCAAGGATAGAAATTCCTACAAAAGCAGACGGACACATGTTTCTATTATACAGTGACTGGTGAGGCCCAATTCTGGCCACCTGGTTATTAACTGAGTGCTTTAGCACTGTACTATTAGGACTCTTCGGTAAACCATGTAGACAAGTGATATTCTGTATCACAAAAGTTCTGTAAACCTGACATGATAATTGAGCACTATTTCATACCAAACAACTATGCACTTTTTCAATCATCATTTCCTAACGCTTTTATCCAGTCAGTCACTTTATGGCTACTTAGGAACATACAGGTACTTTTCTTATCTCTAGTAAGGCATGAAAAGACCATATGGACAGATAAAACATTAGTGAAGAAACCTCTTTTCACATACACAATTTGGCAAGAATTAACCACATGTAGATAACAGCTTCATAAAGCTCTAATGTTACACTGAAAGAAAACCAGGATTCCTGAGTTTAATTTTTGTGGTTGTGGTAAAATCTTCTATGAAATATATTCTCAACTCATCAAGGAAATTAGTTACTCTTGCATTTGATAGAGTTCTGCCATAAAAAGTTTAATAATGAAGTCTACAGGTATATGCACAGACAACGCAATGCAGTTTCAAAATCAGAATGCGGGTTGTCATCAGATCAGGTTTGTTGCTGGAATCACAATGCTAGAGTTATTATACACCATTCTACATTAGTGTTGCCTGAATAAGCAATTATTCTGCTTAGTAATAACATTATAGGTAAGATAAAAGATGCTTGGAAAGCTATGCCTGTGGTGGCACTTTGCATATTTATTAACTGAATATGGATACTAATAAAATTACTATATGCTCATAAATATGGGATTGGCAATACAAAGTAAAACAACTATAAAACCAAGAAAAGCCTACTGCTGTTGCATCGATTCCAACTCGGAAGGCCTCTATAGATCAGGTGCCTGGCAGATTTGAACTGCCAACCTTTTGGTTAGCAGTCATAGCACTTAACCATTATACCATCAGGGTTTCCAATGCCACTACAGGAATGAAATTCTAATAATTTTCCAAGTTCTTTATGACTAAAACTTTCGATATATGAAACAGGTTTGACTACCTATCTAGGTAATATCATCACATACATCTATTATACTTAATTTTCTCTAATAGCCAAAAAATGAATTACAGAAAGGAGATGGGATTTTAGAGGGGGGCAGAGGCATCTAAGGCATGATAAGGAGTTTAGATGTCACTCTAAGAGAGGTAGGACAGCAATAAAGGGAGAAGTTGTTAAAATTTATACTTTAAAAGAGGTCATTCTGGCTATTATGTTGAAAAATGGATGGAGACCCCTTGGGAAGCAATTCTGTCAAATGGGAGATGGCGGCTTGGATCACAGTGACTGTAAGAGAAGTAGCAAAACATGTTTTCAGCATCTGTATTACAAGTAGAGATGAATGAGCTTGGGATGGACGAAACATGAAAGAGAAGGAAGAATGAGTTGTTAGGAATTTTCCTGACATTCTGGCATGATTAATAGAAAGGGAGAAGTTTGGAAGAAATATTTGTGGGAAAACACCAGCAATTATCTTTGGACCCACCAAATTTCAAGTGTAAAAAGCACACCCGTGGAGATCTCAATTAGCCAAGTGCCGTCGAGTTGTTGGAAAATACAGATTCAGAGATCCAAAGAGAAGTCTGAGTGGGACACATAAAATTGGAAGTCATTAGGATATAAATTCCACTTCAGAACAGCTATATTCTTTCGTTACACTGTTATGATAAAATTTCACCTACATTTTGTTTTCTGATTATATAAAGATCATATTTTCTACATTCCTGACTCATTCTAGATGTTGGCTGAGGTCATTTTCCTCAGGGATTTTCTTTTAATTTATTGCTACTATTCCTTTAAACTTTGTTTTTCTGTGAATTACTCTAAACTTGCACAAATATCATGAATGTTTCCATTAAAACTTTTTCAAAAGTTATTTTATTTCTGCCCTACAAAAACAATTCATATTTTAACTGATGTAAAGTTGAGAGATTTACTGAAAGAAAAGAGACAGCTCAAGCTGGGAATGGACTGAATTCTATGTGGTAAAATCCAGTATAAATTATGGCACCTAACCGGTGACAGTATATGAGGAGGACACAAAGGTCCTCAGGAACAGTAAAACTCAAAAAACTAAACCACTGCTGTAGAGTCAGCTTTCACTTACACAGACCCTACAGGCAGAGTAGAACAGTCTAACACAGTTTCCAAGGAGTACCTGGTAGATTTGAACTGCTGACCTTATGGTTAGCAGATATAGGGCGTAACTACTACACTGCCAGGATTTCCTGAAGAAAAGTACTTGAAAACTATTTACAAAGTTAGACTAGTAAAAGACATTACTTGATCAGTAATTACACGCTTTAGATCATTAAAGGATTATTACTTGAGTGGTAGTAGATCATTTTAAGGCAGGACTTCTTGTAATGCCAGCTTCCAAAGCGATTGGCTATAAATATACCCATCTTTTTCATTTGGTGACAGTGCAGTAATTACAAGGGTATTTGGCACAGGGGGCAGGTTTTTCGGTGTAGATATTTCATCATTACTGGACATTCCTTAGAAACAGCACAGGAAAACGGCTGTTGCTATGGAAGAACCTAAACTAACCACAGAAGAGTTGCATTCAAATCTCAAAATTCAGATCTATCTAAAGTTTTAAAATTCCCTCATAACAATTCTCGTGGGATGAGTACCCTAAATGAAAATCTGTAAGCATTGACAAGTACGCAGCTATAAAAATATCCGCCGGAATTTCCCCTAAAGTAGGTGAAACTGGAACGAAACAACTCTTTTTCATTTCACAATGCACATAATTATCACACCAATATTGCTAAGAAGGGGAAGGCTTATGGGTGACTTAGCCAATCCAAGACAGTATATGTTTTATCATTCTTTGGTACTTTCTCTCCTACCAGCTCTCACTTAAGACATTTAACAGTAAATACATCCACTACTTACTTGTAGCTCTAGAGTTCTTTTATAGGGAAAATACATTTCTAGTTTCCTGTGATAGTTGTTTTTCTTTGAATAATTATTACAATTAGTTGCTAAACTCCTTATCAGTGAACTGTTCTTTCAAGGCCAACAGCAAAACATATATGTATTTAGTCAAAGTGGAACAATATAATTAGCATGACTGAGTACACCAAGTTGACAGGTATGCTGCACGATCTGCTTTTGTTCTCCAGTAATTAATACTGTTGCTATCCTAGATGTGATAATGTCCTGCGAGAAGCTCTCTTGTTTTTTTTTTTGTTAAGAATCTAACTTTCCATCCACTTCAAAAGGTCTATCATCACCTCTCCAATTTGTCAGTCATCTATGCCACTGTAATCCCTAGCCTTTAGTGTTCTAAAATAAAGGTTTAACATTTACCATGCTTTCATTCAAATAATTTTGCTAACCTGTGAAGTACTGTGAAGTCTTTTATGGGGCCAGTAATGGGGCAGGGAACGCTCAAATAAGGAATCCATTTAAATGGTCATTACTTTCCAACTGCGATAATTAGAATTTAACTTTCATCATGTAGGCATATCAAACTCTCACCAAATTCTGAATCACTTACCCTGTCACCATCAAATATGGTTGACTGACCCCTTAAACAAAGACGAAACTGATATATAAGAAAAAAATGACACCATTGAGGAGTTTGTTTCTTGGTTTAAGAAGATACAAGAGACTACGTGGGCAGCTCGTGTCCGGAGGCCAGATGAAAGGCAGGAAAGGACAGAAGCTAGCTGAACAGACCGGAAATATAGGGTGAAGAAGAACAGTGCACTGTCACAGTGTGGAGAAAGCAGCTAGGGTCCCATAACAAAGTGCATGCAGTTTTTATATGAGAAACTGACTCAGATTGTAAGCTTTTACTTAAAACACAATGAAAGCAAACAAAAAAAGTGATCTGCAAAGAGCTTCCTTGAGAAAATGTAAAAAAGACACTCAAGTCTAAAAATATATATATGTGATTGGCTGCTTAAAAGTTGAAGAATAAGATTTTTTAGGATGAAACCAAAAGAAATTCCATAAGTGACAGTCAACCAAACATCATGCAGGTAATACTGACAAAACAAAAAAAGCACTAGCTATCACATACGTTCTTCCAAAACAGTTTTTCTAGGAACTTAGCCTTGCCAAACAATATGAAACATGATTTGCTGTTTTCTAAAAAAGGTATTCAATTACAATTGACATTATATTTAGATAATACAGTACCCAGCAAAGAGGTATCCAAGGCTAAATGTCAGTTGAATATGACTCAAAATCAGAATGAACAATATATGCTCCTCAACAGTCTTCTCAGAAACATGCATCCAAGTCAGTCAGTAACAGGATCAAATAATTGGGTTCCACACCACGCCAGTTATTTTTTGAAAACAAAATCTGATTCTGCCAGTAAAATCTTTCAGTAACTCCAGTGTATTACTATGACATAGTAGAAAAAGCATGGTGTTTACAGTCAGACAGAGCTATTCTGAATTATTTCTCCACCACTTACTGTGTAAACCTGGAAAAGTACCTTAAGTTTTATGAATTTTAAATTTCCGTGCTATGAAATACGGAAAGAAATTGAAAATTTCATCAGGTTTTTATGATGGTCAAATGAAATAATATATACAAAGCAATTACCATATACGTTAGAACACAAGAAAAAGGTATATGTTCTATTTGTGCTTCAAGATCTATAGAATAAAAATACGTAAGGCCACTTAAGAAAGGACATTTATCTATCTT
This sequence comes from Heterohyrax brucei, assembly GCA_028571685.1. NCBI lineage: Eukaryota > Metazoa > Chordata > Mammalia > Hyracoidea > Procaviidae > Heterohyrax > Heterohyrax brucei. The sequence goes on along the minus strand of CM053166.1, from coordinate 129,797,926 downwards.
TGATTGTTATCTCCTGCCATTCTCCTAAATTGCCATAGAATACATCGCATTTCCTATGCCTGAAATATCTTTCCGGTATTTTTGCCCCATGAACTCTGTGTTTTTCACTCCTACTCTAGACACAGTTAACGCTAATCTAATGCTCTCACAGTACTTCCAGTTCTTCTAGGACTTTCCCCTGCATTCTAATAGTTGCTATGACTACTTCTCTCAAGAGAATTTTAGCTCTCAAAAGCAGAGTGAAACTTTAAAAAAATCTTTCACTGCAAACTGCCCTACAACTAAAACAAACAAACAAAAAATGCCATCAAGTTGATCTGGACTCACAGCAACTCTACAGGACAGACAACTGTCCCCCAGGGTTTCCAAGGCTGTACGTTCTTACAGGAGCAGACTGCCACATCTCTCTTCTGAGAAGCTATTCAAAGGGTGAACCACTGATCTTTTGGTTAGCAGTTGACCACTTTAACAATACTGCCACCAGGGCTCCTTGGTCATACAATAAGTGCTTAATGAACACTGAATCAAGGTACCACTTCTTATTTGCCTAACTAGCAAATGCATTTTTAAAAAGTATACTATCTTGTACCTTTGAGGGTACAATTACAGAAGCTGTTACACAGTGTGCAAACACAACACAATGGTACATTATTATTGAAAAAAATAGCAAAAGGCTTACAAATATTTAAAACCTTTTACACAGTACTACTACTTGTGGTAAACTTTTTCAAAGAAAAGGTCTCAAAAAGATGTTAAGATTTTTGGCCAAATGAATTGGAAGTAATATTTACACTGGTGTCTACGCGCGCGTGCGCACACACACACACACACACTCTCATGCACGCATGCATGCACACTCACACACACACGTGCACACACACTGAAATGATTCAAGCTGCTGACCTTTTCTTTTACAACCAACAGTTAACCCCCATGTTAGCAGACAAAAGGTCAGCAGTTTGAATCCACCAGGCGCTCCTTGGAAATCCTACGGGGCAGTTCTTCTCTGTCCTACTGAGCATCAATAAGAGGATAATTAACTAAACCTTAGTACCATGATTATCAATGATAATTACACAGCTGCTCATGTGAACCTTAGGTTTATATGGGTGGCACAAATGGTTAAACATGCAGCTACTAAGTATAAGGTTGACAATTTGAGTCCATCCAGAAGTACCCCTGAAGAAAGGGCTGGGGATTTACTTCCAAAAGGTCACAATCATGAAAATCGCATGGAGCACAGTTATATTAACCTACATGGAGCCACCATGAGTCAGAAGTGACTCGACAGCAACTGGGTTAATAAGAAGTTTAGGAAAAATACACAGAAAAATGCTTGTGCTTCTTTTCAAGTGAAAAAAAAAATCCCATTAATATTTTTATACAGTATGATCGTAACTGCTATGTATTTTGCTTCAATGATTTGTTTACAAATGAAAAGAATCAATCTGAACTTCGAACTGTGTTCCCCAAAAAGAACTGTGTAGCAATTATGCCTCAATGAGAAGACAATGAAAATTCATACAACTGGACCAACAAACATCATGATAAGTGAAGAAACTGAAGGTGTCAAAAATTTCATTCAGCTTGGAACACTAATCAATGTCCATGGAAACAGAATGCAAGAAATTAAACAACACATTGCACCAGGTGAATCTGCAGGAAATGACCTATTTAAAATATTAGAAAGCAATGATGTCACTTCGAAGAATTAGGTGTCCCTGAATCATGCCACCATCTTTTCAATTGACTCATATGCATGCAAAAGATAGACAAGGGATAAGACAGAAGAATTGATGCATTTGATTTGAGGTGTTGGCACACAATATACTACGGATTGCCAGAAGAAATGTACAAATCATTCATCGCAGAAATATAGTCAGAATGCTTCTTAGAAGCAAGGTGGTGAGACTTCAGCTCTTTTACTTTAGACTCCTTACCAGGAAGACCAATCAAAAGAAAAGGCCAACACAACTGGTAAAGTGGAACATCAAGGGAGTCGAGGGAGGTCATTGGTGAGACAAATTCACACAGTGGATTAAACAATAGCCTCAAACAAAGAAAATACCATAAAGATAATACAGGACCAGGGGATGTTTTGTTCTGTTATATATAAGGTCACTGAGATCTGAGCCAACTTGACAGCAAATGGCACAACATAGCAAAAGACAGAAGAGGGTAGGAAAGCATAGTGCCTGCCCTTACAGAGCTTCTAATTTTGAAGGGAGGTTAAAGTAACTATATACAAAAGATGTTGTATACATTGATATGACTATAACACAGACTATAAAGTACTAAAGAGAGAGCAGAAGGTGATTTAAAAGGGAAGTATGATGAACTCCTTGAGATGTATGACAGTAAATTAAAGGGGTATTTCCCTGTCCTTAGTCAAGAATGAGAAAAGACAATTTGCTGGGGGTAGAGAGGATACATACAGGGTACTGAAGAGCACAAACACATTATAGAATTGTTGTGAGGAAAAAGGACAGTTAGAGTTAAATGGAACAGTATCTGAACTCCATCATGGGCCTCGTTTAGGAATGATGAAATAAAGGATCTTATCAGATGGATTTCCTGACTTCCATCATTTATGGAGAACTTGGAATTGTATCAGAGTAAGATTAGTAGGGTGCTTACTGCAAGAGGCCAGAGGAGGAAAGCTTGAGAAAAAGTGTGGTGATTCGATTCTACAGTGGTAGATTTCGTGTGTTTGCTTTGTGTAGTTTATGTTGCAAACACAGCTGGAAGGGAACTAATAGCTTTGTAGCAAAGGAAAAGTTTAGGATACGGTGAGGCAATGAACAGCCTACAGAGGTGAGGGCTGAGTGAGGATGGCTGGAGGCAGGAAAGCATGTTTCAAATCTTGGGGTCGTAGAAGTCCCTCTATTCTAAGTGACTATAAAGTCTAACGTTCACATGCTTATGTAGAAGTGAAATGTAGAGAAAACCAGAGCACTGTTGGTGGAATTGAGGCTAAGGAATCTTAAAATTACACTGTAGGGTGAGTCATATCATTTTCAACAGTGAAGTCACCAACATTCATCTCCTCTTTCTCATTACTATTTTCATTATATATATTTATATTTATTTTGTAATTGCATTTATGTATTTGTAATTATGTTTCTTGGGGAATATTTTTTGGTTTCTGTCCTGTTTTGATGAAGGGTTATGTTTAGAAGGGAGAAGAAGAAAAATCAGACTGTTGAAGGCAGTAAGATTAACATAAGGTGAAAATCTGATTATCAGCAGAACAATATTTTATTGTCTCTCTGGAGGAATGCACACTGAGACACAAGAAAAAACAAAACTGTTTTGTTCTCTGGAATGACATACACACAAATGCCTTTTAGAATTTTATTTCCCATATTTACAAATAGATGATATAACAATTGGTAATATTTTCAAAATGTGAATGCTGTTTTACTGTAAAATGTTTTAGATTTTAAAATCACATTAAATTCCTAAATTGCATAGATACCAGGGGTTATTTTTAACATGGCATTATAAACTTGAAGGATTCTTCTTTTACAGAAGAGCTACATACATAGAACTACAGCAAATTATTCTTAATCATATGTATATCATTTACTTATGAAATTTATTTTTAAATGGCCATAGTTTTTCTAAGTACCCAATGCTATTTTTTTAAAAACAGCAATATGTTAAAAGAATTATAGAAAGGAAAAATAAAAATGGTATAGTGGTGGATAGGAAAATACTTCATACAGGCAGTGACAAGTTGGCAAAGAAATGTAGAAAGAGTATATTACTTGGGTAGTAATACAGTACAACACCAAAACAACAACAAAAAAAGATTTATCCAAACACTAACAGATGAAGGAACTATTCCCTAAGTGCAACCCACATATGTTTTCTAAGTGAATTCACTCTTTTGGTCTTTAGAGGGTGGAAATAAGAACTGTTTCAAGACAGTTTACAATGCCTGAAAGAATTCTAGTAAACACTAAATTTAGATTTTTTACCTAATATGTGGAATTTTGCCTAAATGAATTTTTACTCAGTAAAATGCAGAGCAAATTCATCATGTCATTAGAATCTGCTTTGATGAAACTCTAAAGTTTCTCTTACCAGAGTCTTCAGGGAAATAATAAATGAGAGATAGCATGAGAAAAGAACAAATTCTAGTCTTGGAATTAGAAGACCCAAGTCCCACTTACTTTCTAAATGCCTTTGGGAAAAAAAAACTAACCACTCTGTACCTCAAATTTCTTACCTGTAAAACATGAATGATACTGCCTATCTCGCCTACACGTGGGTGGTTATAAAGATACAGATGAGTTGTGAAAACTCAGTAAGTAGTATTTATTGTATAATAAAAATTGGATGATAGTGTTCTAAGTGTTGCTATAGTGATATTGTGTGCATGGCATCAGGACTGGGTCAAAACAGCTTTGTGTTTCCTTTAATTCTGTAATTATAAAACTTAAGAAAACAACACACAGTATATGGAAATATATATTTCATAGGAAACATTTCAGGAATGCCTCTATACTATAGGAAGGGATATATTTGTACTTATTAGAGTTTTATCAAGACATAAAAATGGTTATGGTTGAGTTAAAGCCACATATTATGTAATATGAGTAATTCTGTATACCTTTACTGTGGTATCTGTGAGGGTTTTCTCTCTTTTGTTTGAAAACAAAGGACTACCTGATATTTGCAAAAAATAATCTGAGGCCAATACTACACAGTTCTTCAACTCTAAATACAAATTTCTTTCTTTCTGAACACTTCTGTAGAGGAATATGACTGTTCTTTCTGTTTCATTTGTTGCCATCTATATGTCTTCTCATCATCTAAGTGAGTGCATTCCCAAAGCCCATCTGCTCTTTTCTATATAAACTCTTTATCTTAATGCTCTGCCTTTACATCAAGGTTTTTACTTTTCTGTATAAGCAGAGGATCCCCAAAACTCTGTATCTAAGCCTCAACTTCTTTTTTAAGCTGCAGCACTACATTCTCTAATACCATCTAAATACATCAATGAGGTATCCAATTACCTCATAAGCAACATATTCGTACTTGAGCTGACGATTTTTCCCCCAGAAACTAAAGCTAATTTCTGATGATCCTGTCTTCCAGTGACACCATTATTCTTCTCGCTATCCTTCCTTGACACTGCTGAGTTAGTCTTTACTATTTTTTAAAATTACTACCCTCATCCTGCCAGTCATCATGTCTCATCAGTTACTACTTTTCAAAATGTCTTTGTCATCCTTCTTTGCCTTTATATTGCAACTGCCACTTTTTGAAAGCTCTCATCATCATCTCCTTGCTTTCAATCTGCTTCTCACAATGCTTCATGGGAGAAGAAAAAACAATTCTTACAATGCCAATGTCACCATATGACTCCTTGATTTTATCAATTCACATTATCAGTTATATTTGAAGTCCCCAAAGCTAGCAAAGGTTACAGAAAGAAATTAGAAAATCCTGAATATAACTAATACCCTTAACATAACTGAAGTGGCTTTTAAAATTGAAAGCATTAAATAATACAAATTAATGGGAAGCTGCAAGAACACTCCACATACACAAAGTCGTCACAATCTCAATAGTAAACACAGAAGCAAATAGCTTTTGTGAAATGCATACAACAGTCCTACTGTCTTTGGGGACTGAAATGAAAAATGCATCTGTGACATTTTGGTAAACACGTGTTCTCTGCTATACATCAAAAAACAAGGGTGCATCACTATTACATTACTTCTGGGGATAATAAGCTACAATTTAAATCAATTCTTCAAGTATGCAAATCACATTTCATGCATAGATCCCTCATTGATCTTGCAAAATCAGCTCTCAGCTACATTTTTAGCATGACATATATAGAGAAATCTCAATTTTACCAAGATAATCTTGCTTTATTGCATTTCTACGGTTCTCTCTTTGCAAATTTTTACTAGTGTCATCCTATAATGGGGAGGGAGGCACAAGGATTCTAATTTTATTTGAGGTTTTGTTCATTTACAGGGGGAAAGTTCAATCTATTACTTTTCAGAAATTGAAAAACTACATCTTGTTTACATAATTGTAAACTGCTCATTTTCATTTCTCCATTAGCAGAATACTGCTGCCTAATAAAGGGTATGATCTTAGGAAGAAAGAAGAGAGCACACACTAATGAGTAGTACCAAAGCAACAAGCAAAATTAGTAAACATTTTTTTTTTTGCTCTTGTCTTATTCTTCATACATCAGTAGATTCATTTTCCACATGAATTCTTTCATCATAAAAGCAGTATTTTCAAATTTTCCTCCATATACACAGAACCTAGCATATGATCCCAATCATGTTAGGACCCCAAACTTCCTATTATTTAAAGTCAAAAACTTAAGAATTAGGAAGGAAATCTACATTTTTTTCCTCTAGATGTGACAGGAAGCTCATGAACTTTCTAATATCCATGTAAGTAGTTAAAAGACGTAAAGATCTCCCTGCTTAAAATAATTCGGACTCTGATAAACTGGATCTCAATTATGTGGGTTTTTCTTTTCATGTAATTATGCCTTACACTCACTAATCTGAAAGTAAGAAATGGGTCTGATTTTGTGTTTGTTACATTTGCTTACGTAACCTGAAGAATTGGTTTCTTTTGCTTTATTATTAACCATGATACACCACTTTGACTTTGCAAGTGTCAGACTAAACTGGGACATGCTTTAGATGAGTCCTCAAAACTATTGTTAGACTCAATCAAATGGAATAAATCCTTAGCAATCATTTTATCAGGACAGTCACATATTCCTGTCACCTTCTTAAAGGTAGTGGCTAATGTTTAAACTCTCATTAGATCTAACAAAGTGTATTACATATTGAAAGGATAAAAGAGCACTGGGTGAAACGGACATTTTTCAATCCAGCCGTCCAGTTCTAAGCCAGCTGAAAATAAACTATACTGAGTCCTAAATAGTGAACTGACAGAATTGGGAATTATTCTTTTGTTATTCACATATCATGTTAACCCACTTGTTCCTTTAATGATTTAGCTATAACTGCTAAGAAAAAGGATGGCAGTTTGAATCCATCAAGAGCTCCTTAGAAACTGTAAGAGCATTTTTAGTCTATCATTCAGAGTTGCTTGATGGCTTGATGGCTGTTTTCTTTTTTGAGTACTCTACTTGGTACACTCCAGTGTGGTGTAAAACTCAGATATAACGTATATTCACTATACACAGTGGATAAATTTGCTATTGATTATGAACATATTTTCTATATAATTACAGTACACTTGTGAGCATTAAACATGAATATTAGAATACAAATGTCTTTCTACTGATAAAAGTCCTAGAAGATTTTGAGTATAAAAATAAACGCGAGTTGAACTTTATGAAGCTGCCATTTCTGTAGGTCAATATATGCACGCAAGGTATAGGTGACAGAACAAGTTCAACTTCTACACTACTAACCAGAAGTCTCATAAGACTGATAACATACATTCATTCATTCCTCATCCTTCAGAAATAAGCCACATCATGATTTTAATTCGATCATGTAATTTCTAAGTGTGTTTGTTTTTATATTCTTACACTTCATCAGCTATTCTCTAATGCACAGTGAAGAGGACATTCCACTTACAGCACCTATAGACTTCTAAGTCTTCCTTGGCCATTCTTTCTTATGCACTCATCAGATACACCTAAGTATTCCAGGTTTGCTTCCATAATTACCATTTTAGCTTTTTCTTCTCTTTATTCCTAGAAAACTTGTAAGCTTCTCTGCACAATCTAAGATTTTGAGACTAGCATATTACTTAACCCAGTGCTGTAGAGAGATTCTGACTCACAGTGACCCTACAGAACTGAGTAGAACTGCCCCATAGAGTTTCCAAGAAGCATCTGGTGAATTCAAACTACCAACCTTTCGGTTAGCAGCTGTAGGACTTAAGCACAACACCACCAGAGTCTCCAGTATATTGCTTATTAAGTTTTTATTATCGCTAAATTCGATCTCTTCAGTAGGTATTCCAGTTCCTCTAGAGCTGGTAGTATCACATTTTACCCCCTGTACCTATTAATGCTTAGGCACAACTGGAAGCTCTCTCTATCTCTGATATTAGAATGAAGACTGCCAACAAAATTATGCTCAGGACACCATTAGGATTCTGCTTTGCAGACAGTGTGTATGCTATAGGTAATGTAATAATTACAATAGAGATAAACCGGAAAGATGAGTGTTTCAGTACATTAATTTGCCTTTCCTTATGTAATCTAAAGATACAAAGATTTAAGTAGTTAAATCTTAGGAGAAAAAATAATCTTCAAGGTATAAACACTCAATGGGCCATTTTTATGTAGCAGAAAGTAGAAGTAATGGACATAGACTAACATTTCTAGAGAAGATGTGTTAAGAAGCAAAAGATGTTGAATAGACTAAAATTCTTACGAGTAACATGATTTGAAAAACAATTAATAGTAAACAAAAAATCCATTGGTATCGATTCTGACTCATGGTAGCTACAAAAGACGGAGTAGAACTACACCACAGGATTTCCAAGGAATAGCTGGTGGCTATCATCTGCTGACCTTTTGGTTAGCAACTGAACTTTTAACCACTACATTACCAGAGCTCTATGACATGACTAGAAAAGTTAATTAGGAAACTTGGAAAACTTCCCCAAAACACTGCTGTCAAATTGGTCATGACTCAAGGTGACCCCATGTGTCACAGAGTAAAACTGAGCTCCACAGGGCTTTCTTGACTGTAATCTTTACAAAAAGAGATAATCAGGCGTTTATTCCACAGTACTGAATGGGTATGAACCACTTTTACAATAGTAGTCACACTGTTCATGCCATTGCCATTAAGTCAATGCCAACTGAAATCAAACCTATAGGACAGAAGAGAATAGCCCTCTTGGGTTTCCAAGGCTGTAATCTTATGGAAGTAGACTACCATAACATCTTTCTTTGCAGAGCTGCTGGGAGGCTCAAACCTCTAACTTTGCAATTAGCAACCAAAAACATTAAACCACTGCATCACCAGGGCTCCTGTGCTACCCAGGAGCTCTTGAAAACCAGCAGAGGTGAATTAAACAAAGAGGTCAGTTAAAGTATTGCTGCTGTTGTTACAGACCATTCAGTCATCTGCGACTCATAATGACCTTGTCCATAACAGAAGGAAACACTGCCTATGATATTTGCCATATCCCATGTGTTGTTTCTTCTCCTCTGTCAATTCATCTCACCAAGGGACTGAACTGCCTTTATGAATCCTCCACTTTAACAACCATGATCTCCTTTGGGGAGACTGGTATTTCTTGAGGATATATCCAAACAAAGTGAGCTGAAGTCTCTCCAGCCTCATTTCTAAGGAACAATCTAACTGTATTTCTTCTAAAACTGGATTTGCTCATTCTTCTAAGATTCCACAGTATCTTCAATATTCTTCACCAACACCAAAATTCAAATGCATCAATTTTCCTTTGTTCTTCCATTTAGGGGTTGCAACTTTTGCATGCATTAGAGTCTACTGAAATACTATGCCTGGGGCCACAAAAACCTTTGTCATTAAAGTGATATTCTTGCATTTAGAAAATTTTGAAAAGGGCATTTGCAGAAAATTCATGCAACAAAATATGTTATTTGACTTCTTGATTGCTGCTTCCATGGACACTGATTGTTGATTCCAGAAGAACAGAAATATTAACAACTTTACTTTCTTCTTCATTTATCATGAAGTTTATTGGTCTAGCTATGAGGATTGTTTTTACGTCCAGGTTAGCCTATTATTTGTTCAGGTTACAGATTAAGTTAGTGAAAGGATACAACTTTATCACACATATTTTACAATCCTACACTATACAGTATAACACTGTTCTGTTTGAATGGCTGCTTCTTGATTCAAGAACAGGTCCAAAATGAACATAATTATGTACAGTTCAAGTACACACTCTAAAAACTGGATACACATCTTAAATATCTGACCCCAAAACTTTTGAATAACATATATTGTCCAAACTTGTTGATGTAGAGCTAAGCTATTCTGTTCGTGTTTAGATCCTGTGATTGGCTCTCTATAGAGCCTTGCTTGCACATAATCCATACAGAAAATGCACCTTTTAAACTAGTTTTTAGACTGGCCTTCTTTAAAGAAGACAGAATTTAAATACATTTATGAAACAACATGGGTACAGAAGACTTTTCAAATTGGTTCCTACAGTTTACGCTTGCTTACCAATACCTGATTAGATAAGAGGTATAGGTAAGCAAAGTTTTCCACATAATTTTTAAGCAATTTCTTTGCTCACATGAAATTTAACTGAAGTAAATTTCAAATTAACAGATACCACTATTACATAGAGGTGTAAGGGATAAGAACCAATAGTCAGACAAGCTAGACTACATGCAGCAGAATATGGCATCAAAATTGAAGAAGACTCGTTAAAAACATGCACTGTGCAGATGATACAGCCTTGCCTGCCAAAAATCAAGGCAAGTTGAGGCACATATGAAGGAAGGTCAACAACTACAGCCTTCAGCATGGATTACATCTCAATGCAAAGAAAACAGTTGTTGAGGATGGTGTAGGACCAAGCACCATTTCATTCTGTAACACATGATGTCACCATGAGTCAGAACTTACTAGAAAACACTTAACAATATTACAGAATTATTAAATTACTGAGAATTTTATTTTCTTATTCATTTTGTAACAGGTTACTAACAAAACCTGTGCTGATGTTTAAATGACAACCATTAGCAAATTATTTAAAGTGTGATTCAATGGATTTTTCAATTCTTTGAGACGATATGTATGGGGCAACTGTCAACCTCCTCCCTATATAGAAACTTCCTACATACAAAAACTGAAACCTACTGCCATTAAATGAGCTGTGACTCATGTTAACCCAACAGACACAGTAGAACTGCTTTACAGAATTTTCAAGGAGCACCTGGTGTATTTGAACTGCTGATCCACAGCACTTAACTACTATGCAACCAGGGTTTTCTATATAGCATCCCTAATACTGAGTCATCTGTTCTTTGCTGAAGCATTCCCTTTACCTCCTCGTGTTCTCATCCCATCATTTTATATCCCTTTTATTACCCTTTTCTATGCTTCTCATTCTAGATCACAACTGGGCAATGTTAAGTGAACGTATAAAGTAAATATAGTTCCTGTAAGATGATTCAGTCTACAATTAACAATCTTTGAGAACAGTGCAGAACTCACCTATCAGTGAGGAATAGAGCTAAATTTATACTTTTTCCATCCAAACACAAGAATATAGGAAAGTGTAGTCATTAACTTACAAAAACACATCTAGTTAACCACAGAGTGGCATACTATTCAGTCATGAAAAAGAATGAAGTACTGACACATATTACAACATAGAACAACCTTGAGAACATTATGTCAAATGAAAGAATTCAGGCACAAAAGGCTGACTATTCTAAGATTCCTTTTACATGAAATGTAAAAAATGGTAAACTTACAGAGATACAAAGTGGATCAGTGATTTACTAGGGCTGGGAGACTAGAAAGAACTAAGAATAACTGCTAATATTAGAAGGGATTCATTTGGTGGTGATTAAAATATTCAAAATTAGATTTTGGTGGTTGTTTTAAAACTGTAAATATAATAAAAAACACTGAATTGTACACTTAAAATAGGTGAACTTTCTAATACGCAAATTATATCTCAAGAAAGCAATCTAAAAAATGAAAAAAGACATATCAATGGACCTACATATAATTTACTACATTCATAAACACATAATGAAATTTACAGAAGGAAAAGGAAGATACACTTCAAAACATTTCCCTCTAACAATTTTGCTATCAAGAATGAAAGAAGAAAATGTGTTTGTTGTTTGATTTGCACACAATTAGAGAGAAGTGGGTCATTAGAGGCAGAAAGTGGTTTATTGATGAGCCTCACTGTTCTCAGTCCATAAATGAAATCATTGTGCTTCTAATGATCATAATCCCCTCTTTCATCTTGACAGTGTACACTTGGGTATCTAATGGTCTCAATTTTTCCCTTAATTTTATTAAAGTATAAATAGATTAAGCAGATACTAAGAGATCTGACACTAGTTGAAAAAAAAGACCATGTTTTACTGACTAAACTCAGTATTAATTACCAAGACTTGAATATTCACTGTAGTACAAATGAAAACCTTGGAATGTTGAAAACTGATATTGTGAGAAACAAATAGCTACTGTGGTAAACATAGCCTAAATGAATTAAATAGTGTATGTTTTCATCATTGGTTAAGAGTCAGGAAATATTTGTTTCTCTTGGATACGTGTGATTCCGCTTGATATTCAAGACTAATATACCCTTGTGGTTTTAATTACATTTTAAACTAACAAAGATAACAGTTATAGTGACAAGTAATTTTCTCTGTTTAGAAGAAGACACACAATCTGTTCTCTGAATCAAAATTAAAAAATTATGAAATTTTTAATTACAAATACCAAAACTTCCATGCATATATATATATATATATATATATATACACACACATACACATACACATAAACATATTTGACCTTATGAATTGCTCAAACTAAAAACTGCAAAGAATTGAGAGTTGGGTCATAATTATGGCTCATAACAGAAGACTACTAACTGATTTCAGAAGAAATAGGGAATTCAGTACATTATGGTGAAACACTGGTTACAGAGCAGTTAAGTGGCACAGCTGCTAACCAAAGGGTTGGCAGTTCAAATCCACCAGTCACTCCTTGGAAACTCTACAGGGCAGTTCTACTGTTCTATAGGGTTGCTAAGAGTTGAAATCAAATGGACAGCAGTGAGTTTCGTTTTTGCGTGGTGGTGGTGTTAGTTACAATTGAGTTAGCACTGGCTCATAATTACATATAACAGAATATAAGGTTGACTAGTTCTGTCCTAGCTTCATGATCTCCTTTTGCAGCAGTATACAAAAAAAAACTTGGTGACATAGTGGTTAAGTACTATGCCTGCGAACCATGAGGTCCACAGTTCAAATCTGCCAGGCACTCCTTGTAAACTCCATGGAGCATTTCTATTCTGTCCTATGAGGTAGTTATGAATCAGAGATGACGATGGCAGTGGGTTTTTTTTTTTTTTTTTTTGCTTTTTATATAAAAATGTATTTTGTTGCTATCCATTATATTTTCATTGGCCAATTTTTCAGAAGTACATCATCAGGCCCTACTTTCTAAGCCTGCCTTAGCCTAGAAACTCTGCTGAAAATGATATGCTATGGGTGACCTGCTAATATGTGAAATACTGAAGCAATAGTTTCCAACATCACAGTAACAGGCAAACTACCACAACACAACAAACTGACAGACAGGTATTGGTTACTACATCACAGGAAATGTTTATTAAATTATCAGTTACCCTACCTTCATTAATAATTAGAAAATATAATGTAAAAACATGGAGGTAGTCATTATGTATCGTACCAAACATGATCTTTCTAAAACGACCAATCTATATCCAAACTATTTGCAGAAAAGAATAATCAAATAAATGAGACATTTAGACTTTTTTTAAAAAAAAACTTAAAATAATCAAACCATGCTTACAAGAATGACATGGAATGATCTATACCATTTTCAGCCCATAAATGTCAGGGTGGGTATAAGCTAAAACACTGAAAGAAAAAAAAAATCCTGAGTTAATTTGAATAATGTCTACTTGACAAAAATAAAAAAAACACTAATAGTGAGCTAAATTTAGGAAGGGGGTTAGAAATTCATCTATAAGTAGCAAGAGGATGTATAAAATATCTACAAATTGAAACCAAAAAAAGAACCACATACGCACTAACAACATTTCTCTATTTAAAACATGAAACAATATAAAAAGATGAAAACTTCACAACAAATTCAGAACCAAGGTAAGCTCAAGGACAAGGGCAAAACTAACATCTTCCGTAATTTTAAGATAAAAACACAAAAACAAAACTATAGTCTCTGGACAATTCACTCTCAAAATTCAGGGGTCAATTTATAATACCACTGTGCTTTGTTTTAAGAGAGTAAAAGAATGAAGACATTGAGTATATGACCTAGAATTCTTCCTTTTAAGAATTATACCACATTATCATACATGTTAAAATATATTTAGGAAAACTCCAAGAGATGATTCATATTTGATTTATTCTCATCTTTCAAAATCTATTTTCATTTCATGTATGAGTTAATCTACTTTGGTCAGAAACATTTTGTGATTCTGAATACATGCTTCTCTGTTCACTGATCTAAGCTAATCTTTCCTTTTATTCGTCAAAAACAGAAATAAACCAAAAGAAGTATAAAAAGGAGTGAGGAAGGGAGATAAGGAGACACAGAAGCTGGGAAGGACTGAGGGAGGAAGAAAAGAAAGGGGCATGGGCAGGAAGAGAAAGCCTGAATGTGGTTCACATGCTTCCCAAACATAAAGTTTCCCTCAGTGTAATACTATGAGGTTTGCTACAGAAATGTACTTAACACTTCCACAGTATTGGAGTAACCATTTAAATATAATTTTTTGCTACAAAAACCAATTCAATTTCCATGTTTACTAAAAAACTAATAAGCGTTTTTAGATTAAATGGACAGACATTTAATGCCAATCATTTCTGTGCTTTATGGACCCAGTTAACCCAAACTAAAAATAGTCTAGAGAGAAAAAAAAGGAGAAAATCATTTTGTTAAGTTGAGGAAAAACTTTAATACTATTACTGGTACTTCCTATATTATGAACCAGATCTGTTCCTGTGTGTCTAAGTCAAATTTGTAAGAAAGTCATAACAACTGCACATTTTTCTAATTTAGTTTTACTTTAGTGCAATAAAAGGCTCCAAGCTTTCTCAATGACTAAAAAGCTGCATGTGAAACAAGAGAGGTGTTTATGTTGAAGAATGTGTGACAAGTAGGGTTTAGTTCAGTCATTTCAAAGTGTAGGCAAATTTACATAACATTGAAGAGGAAGTGTGAAATGTACTTAGTGACATCTTGTAACCCAGGGACTCACCGTACTTCGAAGAAGTTTTGAGTAAGAAAGTCTATTGACTACCAGCAAAGTTTTAATCTACTTATGTTTTATCAATAAAAACATTCTTTAGTTTTCTGTCTGGTGCATCCAACATTGTTTACGTTTACAGCAGAGAGTTACCTCTGAGTAGATGCATTAGCAAAAGATTGGCTAATAAATTACTATTAACCGGCTCTCTCATGAGGAGCATGTCTACAGAGACGAATTTCAACACCTGTGCAAATAATACTTTTAATTGAGTTAGACTGTCTGAATGTTGGGAGAACTGTATTTAATCTTTATTTAGCTGTAAGACCAAACAAATTATGTACAAGAGTTATTATTCATTATTTATTTTACCCAAACTGAACATAAGCAACGGAAAAATTACAACTCAGATTGAACCATATATGAAATTGCTATTTTATAGTTCAAAAATGGTTCAGTGCTGGCAATTACACATGGTTTGTCCTAATGCAATATGCATTTGCTTCAACCATGCCATATGGCTGAAACCTTCAAATCAACTCATTCCGCATATCCTCTAAGGGCACTTTAGCCAGTGCAAATGACAGTAGTATTTGCAATGGATGCATTTTAGTCAGGGACCTATTTTAACTTAAATTAGGCCATTTCATTGTATTTTTTCAATGGAAACTAGAATTTCAACTAAAGATTAGGTAAGCAAAATCAGATGTTAAAAAAAAAAGGAATCCTCAGAACTGCTTAGCAGTATTTGCTCCTTTACACAAATAAATTTTTCAGGTATGGCAAAGGTATTTATGACTACTATATATATTCATAAGTTTTCACTTTGTGGGGATGGGGCAGGGCTGGGCAGTGTATTATTCTGTTGCCATACAGTTACTGTAAGTCAGAATGAATTCAGTGACACCTAACAAAAATATATATATTATTAGTGTTGCTGCATGCATTAATTATTATTTAACTGGAAACAAAGGACAGTCAACACTTTTTTCCCCCTACATTTCACTATATTAATCGCAACACACACACACACACCCTTATATTTTAAATAGCAGTTAGACAATAATAAGAATACTGTCATATGAATGATTTTCAACAGGGAAAGCTGTAAGGTGACAAGCAAACGAGTCAGGTTTGAGGCCATAAGCCACAAAGTGGAGTTTTGAAACATTGAGAAATTGGCACAGAATGTTAGCACATCTACCTCTCTGTAACCATGCCAACAGTGCCATGGAGTTCCTTTCTTCGCAGCTACCATCTGCTCCCACACCACCTTGCTGACATCCACCTCGTCCTCATCGCACCACGGCCCCTCCTGCCCTCCCTGTTATCTCATTCCACTGCAGCCCTGCTATCTGGGTAGTGGGGGAGCAGATGGAGGAACAGAAGTGTTTACCAGTAAACCTACATCTTCAAGTTGTTGCTCTATTTGCTCTCTTCAACACTTCAGTTAAATAATGACATTAAAGGTCATCTTAGATTTCTTTTTTATTCCACTTAAAAATTGTAAGCACTGATAAGGTCATACTGAAAAAGATGACTTGTCAGAATGAAACTTGTGTGCACTGAGGATTTTTAAAAACAGAACTTAGACTTCTCTAGAAAGGAAGTGCAAAAGCTGCCCACTCCTAGGAGCAAGGCCTGAACTGAAGGAACTACTTTCAACAAAGGATACCGAGGGAAATAATAATTTGATAAAAGGGTGCAGTAAGTCTGGGAAAGAAGAAAACACATTATATAAAAAATGTAGTTTGACAATAAATTCTGGTGTAATTTTCTACTCCTAGTGTTTCTTCAGCAAACAATCTTAAAATATAAACTATCCCTCCTTTCAATCATGAAAGGAAAATAGCGCTGAGAATTTACTGAATCACTACGACGATTTCACATGGCCTGTTGAGAGACCTATTTTCAGTTTTAACTTGTCCTTGCCAATCTTCTAAGTGGTCTATATAATTCTCAACGATCAGTATTTTGCAGTCAGTAAATCTAATCATTCTGACATCAATGAAAGATATTCAGTAGGTGAGTAAGATGAAAAATGATGGTACAGAAGTACGAAAAGTCTATCTTGGGATAACAATAAGGCTATATCTACAGGAAGGCACATAATTATACCAGGGTTGTTTTTCTTTAGAGCTCTATCAATTACATATTATTCATATTACAGAAAAATATACGTAAGGAGTCTTGGTTGTGCAGTGATTAAGCACTCGGTTGCTAACCAAAACATTGGTAACTCAAACCCATCAGCTGTTCTGTGGGGAAAAGACAGGGCAGTCCGCTTCCCTAGAGATTTACCGTCTGGAAAATACTGGGGGCAGTGTCTTTATTAGTGATGAATCACTAGCAGATAATGGGTTTAGTTTCTTGGATTCTATGTAAATTTATTGATATTCCTTCAATGACTTTTAAGCTGGAAAATCCTAATAATAAAAATGTGGCTCTAAAAGCAATGATGATGATAATGCTTATAAGAACTATCAGATTATGCATACATTGTATACACTTTTTTTTGTTTACTTTTTAAACTTTATAAAGTATCCTGCAAGAAAATCTGTTTGCCTTCTTTTATTTTCCCAGAAAAACAACAAAAATAATCCTGCCATTCACTTCAACGGGCCAACAAGCAAAATATTTACATTTAATTTTTGTATAAGACAGTCAAAGAGAGAAATACGCATAGGTACTTTTGCTGCCTTTAACAAAAATCACTAAAATACTAAAATACACCAAACCCAAACCCAGTGCTGTTGCGTCGATACCGACTCAAAGCAACCCTACAGGACAGAGTAGAATTGCCACATAGAGTTTCCAAGGAACAGCTAACAAAGCCAAACTGCCAACTTTCTCGTTAACAGATGTAGCAAATAACCACCACACCACCAGAGTTTCCAAAATAAAGCATAGTAAATTAAATACTGAAGTAATTATAATCCTTTCCACATGGCTTCCTTTTAGAAGAACCTGCTAAACAGAAGAACTAAAACCCAAACCAAAACAATTGCCATCAAGTGAATGCCACCTAACAGCAACCCTACAGGACAGAGTAGAACTACCCCATAGAGTTTCCAAGGAGTGCCTGGACGATACAATCTGCTGACCTTTTGCTTAGAAGCCATAGCAAATAACCACTATGCCACCAGGGTTTCGAACAGAAGAACTAGCATTGTTTATATGTGTACAGTTTAGTCTACACTAGTCTAATTCCATGCATATAAAACATACCGACTGTATGCTTAGAAAAGTACATGAAGTTTTAATAATACTTCTAAACCCTGTCTACCCAAAGTCTATACTTGAAAGGGTCCTAAGATATCCCACTTTGACTTTAATAACATACTGTTTTCACTTACAAATACAAGTATCAGATATAAGAAAATTGATTACTAGAACATACACTTGTTTTGATTTTTCTTATATTAGCAGGCAATACTTGATTTTTTCTGATTGCTCAAGATGTTAAAACTGATAAAACTGGTGGAAGGTAATGCATACAAACACATGAGATATTTCAATAACTGAGTATAATTTATTACATACACATTTTTCCTTTTTTAATACATTTACCTTGAAGAACCAGCTTAAATATTTCACATGAAAAGCTTCTCTTATTTCTTCAAAACAGAAGTGAGGAGTTCTATCTTTGAACTGCTAGAGTACACTACAGCTTTAATTTTTGGGAAATCCTCAAAAATAAATGTACACTGTTACTGCACTAAAACAGGTACAAATCAACAGGTTTTTTAAATTGTGAAAAAATATTTGATGATAGGGACTCCCTGGATCACCAACATCTGATTTACGTAGAATCCATATTTACTCACCAATCCTCATAAGGGCTATTAGGAAAAAAAGTCAGTGTTTAGGCTCTGGGGCTCCCATATGGTCAAGTGCCACAGCTGGTTCTAGGGTAGACACTGGTGGCAGGGGCGTGCCTGTGGCATGGTGCACCTAGCCATGGGCAATAGCACCAGCCAGCAGAGAACCCACATTCAACTACCTCGGAGCCTGGAGACAGGGCCTCCACCATCTGTGTGCCCCGAGCACTGCCATTCCACTCCACCTGGTAGGCTTGCAGTGGTGGCAATGAACAGCAGTAAGTGGGTACAGTGTGCTAAGAATTCTCTCAGTACAACCAGTCAGGTCCTTATGGTGGGAACATGGCCAGGATTCTACAGCATTCTTTCCCCAGCTCCGTTCCTTCCCACCCCACTGGGTCTCCATGCTGTTCAGCCTGGGACACTGCATCTTGTGTCCGGGCTTCTATTCCTCCTCTTTATACTGTAGGATTTCACAGTTGCAGCAGTTCTTAGCTTTTTGATGTCTGGACACAGGGGTAGTCTTACATTACTAGCCTTTGTATGTTTGTATGGTGTTTCAGTCAGCTAGGGCTGCTCTAACAGAAATACCGCAGAGTGGATGGCTTTAACAAAGATTTATTCTTACAAAGTCCAGTAGGCTGCAAGTCCATATTCAGGGTGTCCACTCCAGGGGAAGGCTTTCCCCTTGTCGGCTCAGGAGGAAAGTCTGGCATTGCATCAGTCTTTGTCCAGGGAGCATCTTGGCGCAGGCATCTCAGGTCTGAAGGACACGCCCTTCACCCAGTGCTGCATGCTTGATGGTGCGAGGTTCCCAATTCTCTGCCTGCTTCTCTGTCCTTTTCTCTCTCATAGGATGAAAGGATTAAGGGTGGGGCAAGGCATATTCCAGGGAAACTCCCTTTACAGCGGAGCAGGGAGGTGATCCTATGAAGGGATTTACAGCCCCACCCTAATCCTTTAACATATGGCATAGGAAAACCACAAAATGGAGGACAGTGACAAGATACTGGGAATCATGGCCCAGCCACATGGCTGCACATATTTTTGGGGGGACACAATTCAATCCATGACATTCCACCCTTTGGCAACCCAAAAATCACAGCATAGAAACATGTAACACAGTCATCTCATCACAGCAAAATCATGTCCATCCCATATGATAGAAGTCTTAACTCAGTTCCAAGTCCAAAATACAAAAACTCTTCTGCATCTGTGAAACCTAGAAGGTAAGCTGTCTGCTTCTAAAGGTACAATGGCAGAACAGGCACAAGTTAAGACATTCCATTGTAAATAGGAGAAATTACAGGGAAAGAAGGCATTAACAGGCAACAAGTGAATCAGCAGAACACATTACATTAGCCCTCAAAGCTTTGGAAATAATCTTACAATTTCTGAGACATTCTACACAATGGCACTGCTCTCCACACTCAGGTATTGGCCACACTCTGGATTTTGAGTGGAGACCTCCAGACCTGTGCTGCAACTCTGCCTTCAAGGCACACTTGGACAGAAAATCTGCCCCATTGGCTTTAGGAGCACCCTAAGCCCAAATGAGTGGCAATTCCACCCCTACAAACACAGAACACCATGGTTCCACCCTTTCAAACCCCTGAGGTCATGGCTATACCTTTTGAAACTGAGGCAGCTCAGCTTCTCATGCTGTTTGTCTCTTCAGTTTTCTGTGGCCGCAAGGCCCAGGCCTCAGGCCCACATCTGCCCTGCCAGGCAAGTGTTCCAAAGTTCTGTAGCTCCACTGATATAAGTGCCCTGAGGCACCCCACTCTTGCTAGAAAGCGTCCTGCACAAAGGTAATCAGCTCTCTCACTCTGTGAGTCAGCAAGGCCAGCTCCGCCAGTTTAAGTGCCCGGAGACACCCCGATCCATGAGAAAAACTCTGCACAGGAGCTCAGCTCTCTCGCTCCATGGGTAGGCTCGAGCACTGCCTCTGGTTCTGTTGCTGCCGCTGCCACTACTACTGCCACTGGTTCTCTGTTGTTTGTTAACATCTGCGCCTTCTTCGTTCCTTCTGAATCTTCTATCCATTCACAGTTTCAAAATGGCTCCCACATTTTAGGTATTTGCTAGAGCAGCACCCCACTCTCACAATTGCAGCAGTTCTTAGCTTTTGGATGGCTGGACACAGGGGTAGTCTTACATTACTAGTCTTTGTATGTTTGTACAGTTTCAGGAGGTCCATCGAAATTTCAGACTTGTGTTTTCTTGAGTGTTGTCTTCCCAATCCTTGGGTCTTGCCTAACTTTAGCATATCCTCATCTGGCTCTTGGCACATGCTGAATGACCTCTCTCCATTACAACCCTAGGCAAGGATCTTATACTCCATGCTGACAGATCTATTGAGGAAGTGATGGAAGAATGCTCTCTCTGGCCCCAGCACCAACCACATCCATTCCCCAAATCCTCCCTGCCTCTTCTCAACGAGGTTGAAAACCAAGTATAAAGGTCATCTGGTACAGGAGGAAATTACTCAGTAAACAAGGTATGCACAGGCATGTACAAAGCAAGGTATGCATGAGACTGTGTTCATGTACTAATCTTTAATACACGATTGTGCATGGGTTTCATCACACTAATGTGATGAAACCCAAGTGAAATCATGAACTACACATTATTAGGTAAGCACTTCAGAGACAGATATTCTCAGGTTGTCAGAAAGAATAATCAACACGAAAACGGTGTGAGCCTAACTGTGGTGGGAGATTTGAGTTAGCAGGTGCAGAGGAGAACGTGGTAACCACAAGTCAGAAGAACTCTGGAGTGTTATGATGATGGGTGTCATGGATTGAACTATGCCCGCCCCCCAAAATGTGTTTAGCCACTTGAATGGGCCATGACTACCAATATTTTAGATTCTCTTCTCTTTTGTGATTTGTCTATGTTGCATATTTTATTATTATTATCGTTCAATAAAAATGTATATTCTCATACAAATTTGCATGCTCACCTATGTGCAGCTCCCACTGTTCTCCCTGCCCGATGACAGTACACCCCTCTTCTCTGCTCCATACTTGTCCTATCCTCCAAGCAGTCTCCTATCCCCTCCTCTTCACCCACTCCCCTTCCTCCAGCAAGAGGTCAGCAGGACGGAGAGGAGGGGAAAGGAGGTTGTTGGGAGGATGAGACATGTATGGAGCAGAGAGGAATAGTGTGCAGTCACCGGACAGGGAGAGCAGTGGAAGCTGCATAGAGGTGGGCATGTAAATTTATATGTGAATGTACATTTTCACTCAGTTACGTTAAATAAAAATAAAAAATAAATGATAAAAAAAAAAAAGAGATCAGCAGGATGACATCCTATAAATGCATAGAACCATAAAATTCCCACAAGATACAGTCACTCTGCATTGCCAAGTTAAATCCATTGGTGTTGGAAAAGTTGACCTTCATTATGATTTATGGACAGGGGCAGCATCAGGGCCAGGGGCCCCACTCCCAGGGGAAATGTGAAGCCCCTGGACCATGAACTGCGGTTTTTTAGTGGAGATCTCAAGATACACCCCTAGTTATTCTCTTGTTGCCCGTGCAACACTACTTTGCGAGGTCCATCATGGCTATCACTTGGGGTGGTGGGGCACCATCTGGTTCTTCTGGTCACGAGTCGACGCAGAAGCCCACTCACGTGGGTCTTTCTGTCTTCTGGGTTCTCTTTTCCCCATGTCATTCTTCTCCTCAGTGATCATCCATTCCTGTTGAGTTGGAACCATTTCTTGTACCCTCAGATGGCAGCCTGGCAGCTTTTAAGACCCGAGATGCCACTCACCAATGAAGGGTGCAGAGAGTCCTCATCAGCAAAATGCTAGCTGTGCCAATTGGCCTCGATTTCACCTCAGAGCATGGTCCCTGGACCCTGGCCCAGCTACTCTGTCCTTGCAATATTGGGTTAAGATGGGAGGAGTACTCAAACTGTGTTGAAGTCCAGTAATTACTGACCTTCTTTATAATGTGTGCTGTCACCGATTTCACCCAAACAAAATTCTATTAACTATCTAATCTAAACCCTCCCCTCCCCTTCCTCCCTCCTCACCCTTGCAGGCATCAAAGAGTCTTTCCTTCTATTCATGAGTCTGTTTTTTAAGTTCTTATCATAGGGATCTCATACAATATTTGTCCTTTGGTCACTGACGACTGTCACTCAGCATAAGGTCTTCCAGTTGAAACCAGGTTAAGAGATATTCCCTGTAGTCATCATTTTTTTTTTTTTTTAATTTTTTTAATAGGACTGAGTGAAAATGTACATTCCCATATAAATTTACATGCCCACTTATATGCAGCTTCCACTGCTCTCCCTGTCTGGTGACAGCACATTATTCCTCTCTGCTCCATACATGTATAATCCTCCCAAAAGTATCATTTTCCCTCCTCTCCACCCACTCTCCTTCCTCCACCCAGAGGTCAGCAGGATGATATCCTATAGATGTATAGAACCATAAAGTGTACCCAATATATGGTCACCCTGCATCACCAAGTTCAATCCATTCGTGTCCGAAGAGTGAAACTTCATTATGATTTATGGGCAAAGGCAGCATCAGGTTCAGGGGCCATGCTCCCAAGGAAACCCTGAAACCGCTGGACCATCAACTGAAGTCTTTTAGTGGAGATCTCAGGGTGCACCCCTTTTTATTCTTGTGTTGCCAGTCAAACTCAACTTAGTGAGCTCCATCACAGCTATCACTGGTAGTGGCCAGACACCATCCAGTTCTTCCGGTCCCAAGTCGATGTAGGCACCCACTGATGTGGATCTATCTTCTGGGTTGTCTTTACCCCATGTCATTTTAGTCCTCAGTGAGCATCCGTTCCTGCTGAGTTGGGACCATTTGCTGTGCCCTCAGATGGCAGCTTGGCAGCTTTTAAGACCCCAGACACCACTCACCAATGTGGGGTGCAGAGAGCCCTCTTAGCAAAATGCTAGTTGTGCCAATTGGCCTTGATTTTCTCTAAGAGCATGGTCCTCTGCCCCCTGTCCCAGCTACTCTATCCTTGCAATATTGGGTTAAGATGGAGGGAGTATTCAAGATATGCTGAAGTCCACTTAATATTGTTCTTGCTTCCAATGTGTGCTATCACTGCTTTCTCCCAACGAGATTTCTAGCAACTATCTAATCTAAAGCCTCCTCACCTCGCCCTCCCTCACTCCACCCCCCTTGCAGCTGTCCAAGAGTCTTTTCTTCTATACAGAGGTCTGTTTTTGAGATCTTATTATAGAGGTCTCATACAGTATTTGTCCTTTTGTCGCTGACAAGACATAATGTCTTCCAGTTGAAACCAGGTTAGGATATGTTTCCTGGAATCATCGTTATTCTTTATCATTGCGTAGTGCTCCATTGAGTATATACACCATAGTTTCCCTATCCATTCTTCTGTTGTTGGGCATCTGGGTGGATTCCATCTTTTTGCTATCGTGGACTGTGCTGCGACAAACATTGTGGTGCATGTGTCCGTTGGCGTGAAAAGCCTTGATTCTGTAGACATATTCCAAGTAGTGGAATTACTGGGTCAAATGGTATATCAATATCCATTATTTTAAGGAAGCGCCAGATTGCTTTCCAAAGAGGTTGGACCATATTGCAACCCTACCAACAGTGAAGAAGGGTTCTACTTTCTCCACAGCCTCTCCAGCATTTGTTGTTTTGTGTTTTTTGGATCGTTGCCAACCTTGCTGGGGTGAGATGGTATCTCACTGTCGTCTTGATTTGAATTTCTTTAATAACTAAAGATCGAGAACATGTCCACATGTGTGATCTCCTCTTTAGAGAAATGTCTGTCCATCTCCTTTGCCCATCGCTTAATTGGATGATCTATCTTCTTATTATTGATATTTTGTAGTATCTTATAGATTGTGCAGGTCAGGTGTCTGTCTGACATAGAGTTGGCAAATAGTTTTTTTCCATTCTGTAGGTGTTCTTTTAATTCTGTTAATAAAGTCTTCGGATGAGCAAAAGTGTTTGTTTCTTAATAGTTCCCATTTATCTATTTTCTCTTCTGATGCTTGTGGTTTGTTTGACAGATTTTTGGAGTCTGTCCACATTGTGTATTAAAACTTCCATTGTTGTTCCTACCTTTTCTTGGATGAGCTTTATCATTTTAGGTTTAATATTCAGGTCTTTTATCCAGTAGGAGTTGGTTTTTGTATAAGGTGTAAGATATGGATCTTGTTTCAGTTTCTGGCAGATGGATATCCAATTTTGCCAGCATCATTTGTTGAAGACACTGTTTTTACCCCAATTTATTGTCGTAGGGTCTTTGTTGAATATCAACGGTTCATAGGCAGATGGTGTCACCTCTGGGGTCTCAATTCTGTTCCATTGATCCATCTGTCTGTTCTTATACCAGTACCAGGCTGTTTTGACCTCTGTGGCAGTGTAATATGTTCTAAGGTCGGGTAATGAGAGGCCTCCCAGTATGTTCTTCTTCTTTAGTAGTACCTTACTTATCTGGAGCTTTTTTCCTTTCCAAACGAAATTGGTGATGTATTTCTCCACCTCTTTAAAAAAAGACATTGGAACCTGTATTGGGATTGCATTATATAAGTAGATTGCTTTGGGCTTGGCTTGGGTAAAATAGACATTTTCACAATGTTAAGTCTTCCTATCCATGAGGAGAGTAGGTTTTTCCATTTCTCTAAGTCTCTCTTAGTTTCCTGTAGTGAGCTTGTAGTTCTCTTTGTAAAGGTCTGTTATTTCTCTGATTAGATTAATTCCTAGGTACTTTATCTTCTTAGGGGCTATCGTAAATGGTATTGATTTGATGATTTCTTCGTTAACAGTCTTGCTGTTGGTATCATCATTGTTCTTTATCATATCAGTGTTCCATTGAGTATATATACCCTAGTTTACCTATCCATTCCTCTACTGTTGAGAAAGTGGGTTCATTTTACCTTTTTGCTATTGTGGACTGTGCTGCAACAAACATTCGTGTGCATGTATCAGCTGGTGTGAATGGCCTTGATTCTGTAGGATATATTCCAAGCAGTGGAATTACTGGGTCAAATGGTATATCTAAATGCATTTTTTTGAAGGGAGCACCAGATTGCTCTCCAAAGAGACTGCACCATTTTGCAATCCCACCAACAGTGCAGGAGAGTTCCAATCTCCCTACAGTCTCTCCAGCATTTGTTGTTTTGCATTTTTTGGATCATGGCCAACTTCGTTGGGGCGAGATGTTATCTCACTGTGGTGGTCAGGATTATGTCAACTTGGCTACTACCTATTTGGCTGCTGTATTAAGTGGCAGGGCGGGGTTTGTGGTGGCTCCCTGCCCCTCGGCTCTCATCTCGTGACACTGGACTACGGCTGCTGATCGCTCACGTGGCCAGGAGCTCCTGCTCTCTGGTTCCAGCATCTGGTTCCGGGACTTGAGCTAGCAGCTGTTGAGCTCATCAGTCCTTACAGTCGGCACTTGAGAGTCCTGCTCCCCGACCTGCCAATCCTGCACTCGCCAGCCTCTGCCCAGTCCTGCTCCCTGACCTGCCGATCCTGAGTTCGCCAGCCTCTGTCACTTCGTCTCGCCACCAGCTTGGGATCCACCGACCTCCAGCCTCTGTCGTTTCGTCTCGCCACCAGCTTGGGATCCACTGACCTACACAACTGGTGATCTGCAACTCTGGTCTCTGACTTGCTGACCTTGGGTTCCTCAGCTTCCATGGACACATGAGGCTTGTGCCAGAGCTTGGGACATTCAGCTTCTGTGATTACGTGAGCTGTTTCCTATATTTGTATCTATCTATCTGTCTATATATATATATATTATAAATCTTTCCTTGTACCTACACGTGTTACTGGTTTTGCTTCCCTAGAAAACCCAGCCTAAGACACTCACTGTTGTTTTGATTTGAATTTCTTTAATAGCTAATGATCATGGGCATGTCTGCATGTGTTTTTTTGGCTGCCTGGATTTCCTCTTTAGAGAAGTGTCTGTCCATCTCCTTTGCGCATCGCTTAATTGGATGATTTATCTTTTTCTTATTGATATTTTGTAATACCTTATAGATTATGGAGGTCAGGCGTCGGTCTGACATAGTTGCCAAATATTTTTTCCCATTCTGTAGGTGGCCTTTTAGTTCTATTAATGAAGTCTTTGGATAATCAAAAGTGATTGATTCTTAGTGGTTCCCATTTATCTATTTTCTCTTCTGATGACTGTAGTTTGTTTGACAGATTTTGAAGTCTGTCTATGTTATGTATTAAACCTTCCATTGTTGTTTCTACTTTCTTTTGGATGATTAGGTCTTTTATGCAGTTTGAGTTGGTTTTTGTAAAAGGTGTAAGATATGGATCTTGTTGTAATTTAGTGCAGATGGATATCCAATTTTGCCAGCACCATTTGTTGAGATTGTTTTTACCTCAGTTTAATGTCTTAGGGTCTTTGTCAAATATCAACTGTTCATAGGCAGATGATGTCATTTGTGGAGTCTCGATTCTTTTCCACTGATCTATCTATCTGTTTTTGTACCAGAACCAGGCTGTTTTGACTACTGTGGCAGTGTAATAAGTTCTAAAGTCGGGTAATCAGAGGCTGCCCAGTGTGTCCTATGTTGTATGTTAAAGACAGCTAGAGTGGGACTGTAAAACCCTTCTGAAGATTATCTCCCTGCACCAGTATAATGGGAGTTTCCCTGGAGTGTGTCTTGCACCACCTTGTATCCTTTTATCTTACAAGAGATAAAAGGAAATGGAAGCAAGCAGAGACTTGGGTCCTCAGACCATCAAGAAAACAGCACTGGGAGAAGAGTGTGTCCTAGGACCTGAGGTTCCTGCACAAAAATGCTCCATGAACAAAGACTGATACAACACAGGACTTTCCTCCAGAGCTGACAGAGGGAAAGCATTACCCTAGAGTGGACACCCTAAATTTCGACTTGTACCCTACTGGACTGTGTGAGAACATAACTTTCCTCTGCTTTCTGTTAGAGCAGCACTAGCTGACTAAAACAATGGGTGACATTGTAAATACCATCAAAAAGAAGGAAACTGAGGCATAGTTTTTCCTATTTCTCTGTGACTACAGCAGGTGAGCATAAAAATCACATGGCCAAAGAAATTAAGTACAAGGTCACATCTGTATGATAGGAACTTGGTATCAGGAAATAAGATGAATTTGATGTAAGGTGAAAAAGTACCCTAGATTTTAATGGGTAAGTCTTGATCTTCTATACCAGTAATCTTAACAGCACCACAGAGGAGGTGATAGATACCGACAGCTCGTTTAACTTCACTTCAGAAAACTTGAAATTCAATATACTTCTGCTGTAACTTGATTTTTATTCTCCTCAGCTTTTTTCCTAACCACCTCCTTAATGTCATAACACTTGATTCTTAAAGAAAATTTATAACCTATATGATGACCCATATGATACTTCTATATATAATGAAAACCTACTTTTAATATAGTAAACATCATTATAAATAAGTTTCCTGTCTAGGGTCGCCATGAGTTGGATCCAACTTTACAGCACTTGGCTTGGCTGGCTGCTAATATGCAGACAAAAACCTCATGAAATTTGGTTTCTTGGTTTGGGGTTTAGGCTCAAGATTTTATGGTACTTCCCAGTTAACTGGCCTACTGTGTTTAGTGTTCCAATTCTGCCTCCTAATTTCTTGTGTAGTGCCTGGGGTCTTAAAAGCTTATAAGCAGCCATCCAAAGCATAACAGTTTAATCTCTATTCACCTGATAAATAGAAAAATGAAAAGAGTTAGGAATAGAAGACCAATGTGGAATATGTAGCTAATTTCCTCCAAGAACAACTGCCTTCTCTGTCATGAGACCAGGAGAATTGGATAGAGCCTAGCTTCCACTGTTGAGCGTTTTAATCAAAGACTGTATAGAAGAATCATCCTCCAAAGAAGAAAATCAAAGAACAGAATTTGAAGTTCCCCTAGCTTTCTGGAGCCAGGGAGGTAGATGAACCTATGAAACTACTGACCTGATGTAATCTTCAAATTTTAAAACAAAAGTATACCCTGAAGTCTTCTTAAAACCAAACAATAGTTTAACCTCACTAGTAAAACAAAGCCTATCTTAAGCATTATACTCTTTAGAACTACCTATATGGCCTCAAACAGACAATAGCAACTTCAAAGATTAGAAAGGAACCTCAGATAGCAGTGAGTTTATCTTAATATAAGAGGAAAAACTCAGAAAAGGAGAATGAGAATGGTTGTACAACTTGAAAAATGTAATCACTGTCACTAAATTGTATAGTAGAATGTATGTTAAATTACTATATTCTCAATAACAGAATAAAATTAAAACATTAAGTTTTACACAGAAGATTCATTGATTAAGACCAACTACTGTACCTGTATTTATCTGATAGCATTATTACTGATAAACACTCTACATGTTGTTGTTGCCAGGTGTTGTCAAGGTGGTTCCAACTCATGGAGTCCTATAGGACAGTAAAGAACTATGCCGTATGGTTTTCAATGAATGGTGGATTGGAAGCTCTGACCTTTTGGTTACCAACCAACCAGGGCTCCACTACAGGTGGTATCTGAGAAGTAAATACATCTGTCCTCAATTTGACAGCTGTTTAATAAAATTCTTTTAGCAGATGAGTCCAGTAAGTCTCTGATATCATTAGAAAGCAGTTACTTGTTACATAAATAAATGAAAGCATTTTAATTTTTGTCTTGAGATTTGATGGCTGAACTTACAGTATCAATTTCACACTTGTATCTTTGGAAAAAATAAGCCACGGTGTTACAATAGCTAAGCACTAGACTGCTAATCCACATGTCAGCGGTTCGAATCTACCAGCTGCTCCATGGAAGAAAAGGCCTAGTGATCTACTTCGGTAAAGATTACAACCTAGGACACACTGACACAAAGTGCTTCTCTGTCCTAGATAGTCACTATGAGTCAGAAACAAAATGATGTCACACAGTAACAGTCTTCAGAAAGAAAACCTTTTAAAGTATATGAGCCATAAATGAACTACAAATCGCCCTCACTACTAAAACATACATGTATTATAACTAAGGATATTAATCATATATATATGTACATCTATATAGCCACATACTGTTCTAGAGCTCAGAAAAGTAAGTAATTTAGGCAGCAGACAATAGACACAATTTAAAAGCATATAATAAGTAGTCATACAAAACTCTACTGTTTTGTTGAACAGATTTTAATGACTTACCCCCACATAAAATACAGGAATTCTATCCCAAACTACACAATCTGACAGATAAAAGGGCATGAAGCCCTACTGTATAAATGATAGAAGATTCAGGAGAATATATCCTTTCAGCCTTCATCATCAACAATGCCCCAGATGATGGTGAGGTAAGAGCTAATTCCCACCTCTCCTTTCTGTAGACAGAGATATGATTTACTTCACAGAGCTACCCATGGTTAGAACCAGAAATTAACAGTTTTTGAAACAACTGGAATCTATTTCCCTACTAGGGTACATGACTGATTCATACCACAGTTAATAAGAGTTGAACTCCTGCATGACTAGGGAAGAAAAATCTCCTCAATGTGGAATGTTGACCCAGTTTAGGACAAGGCTTCTAAAGCAATAAACTGCTGAGATTCAATGAAACAAAATCATCCAATATCCAAGAAAACAATGTTAGAATGATGCTGAGAGGAAGACCAGGAAGCCACTGTCATTCTGAAGGAAACAGATCTGTGGAGATTGTTACATTTCCTTCATGCAGGTTTATACTAAAAACAAAAGAGAAAACTAAATCTATTCATCTAGAATGCATGCTATATATAATTTGATACCAGTGAATTTGTTTGTAAGCGAGATTATAGAAGACTACACCAACTCCATCATTTTCATTACTAGAACCTCTAAAACTTGACCAAATTAAGCATATTTTTAATCTAAACTGTGCTTATTATCACAGATAGAAATCCGAATAACTCAAGAAAAAGAGAAAGCCAATATTCAAGTTTATCATAAGCATTCTGAAACTTAGGATCAATTTGTGTTATGAAGGCTTCTAGAAAACAAAAAAAGAGTACGATTTGTAATGCAACACAAATAGACACACACAAACAAATACATATTATCCTCACTTTTTAGTGAGAACAATGCTATATTCAACTTCTACAATTAACATAGTTGACCTGTGGACTCTTACAATAGAAGAAGGGGTTTTTAAGTTATCAAGTAGTACACATTTGTGTCCTTGCTCCTACACATAACCACTCCCTACTTTATGGATGGAATCTTTGGAGGCACAGTGGTTAAGAGTTAGCCTACTGACTAAAAGTTTAGGAGTTTGAATCCACCTGTACTTCCCTGAAAACTCTATAGAGCATTCTACTCTGTCCTATAGGTTTACTACAAATCTGAATCACCTCGAAAGCAAACAATGGCAACAATATAGATTAATACCATGGCGACACGGCAGTGAAGAGCTTAGCTGCTAATCAAAAGTTCAGCAGTTTGAATCCAAGAGGTCCTCCTTAGAAACCCAATAAAGAAGTTGCACTCTGTCCTATAGCATTGCTATGAGATGGAGTAAGCTAATCAGCAACAGGTCTTTTAAAATTTATTTAATTTATTTGTGGTTGCTTTATGGATGGAATCCTTGGTTGGTGAAATGGTTAATGTACTTGACTGCTAACCTAAAAAACCTCAAGTCAATCCAGAGGTGGCTCAGAAGAAAGGCCTGGCAATCTACGCTCCCCAAAATGAGCTATTGAAAACCCTTTGGAACACAGTTCTACTCAGTCACAAATGAGGTCACCATGAGTTGATGTTAACTTAACAGGAAAGAGTTTCCATGCTATGAATGTTAAGACTCTCTCATGACTTAATTTCTCTTTACATGTAATTCTCTGTACTACTTTTTCTATTTTACAAGGAAATTTCCTATTCTTCCTTCAAGATCAATATCAAAAGGTAACTACTCATTAAACTTTGCCTGTATTTCAGCAGGCAGTTGGCTATTGTGTTCACTGAACTCTCCTAGAAGTCCAGTCGAGATTGATATACTATCAGTTAACATACTGTATTATAATTTACTTGTTTAGATATGTTTCCTTTACTAGATTGTTCTGGATGGCATGTATTATAATATACTTATCTTTGAATCATGAAATATATGATAGATGGTTACTGTTTAATAAAAGTTTGCTGAATGAATTCTTCAAAATGAATATACAACCACTTTAACAAAATAATTCTCTACAGTAAGTAGACAGCATATTTACACACTGATTATGGTATTTTTATATAAATAGTGAGTACCTTCTACATTTGTTTGCCAACTTCTAGCTCCCCTGTATTTTCCAAAGCAAAACTGTGCCACTTTCTGTCACATGTTGCTGTAAAAAGAATTAGCATAGCATGCTTATGAAAATACATGGAATGCACAGGAATGTGGACATGGGGGAAGGTGAACACTGCAAATAATCATAGAAGATACCCATTAACTTGTCAGAACTTTACTAATATTTCAAATACTTAAGAGTTACTCGACGGCGCTTGGCTTAGCTTGGCTAAGAGTTATTGGAAACAGTTTTAAAAAAGATGCAGACCAACATTTCCTACATTTTAACATCTCATAATGTAAAGAAAAATTCTAAAACAGGAAATACAATAGTATTTAGACAGTTGGCTTTGGTAATTTAATGGGAAATGAATGAGCTAGCTTAGATGTTAGTCATGATATTAACACTATAATGTTATACAGTGCATTTTAACTTTTTATGAAAATGTATTTCTTATCTTCAGGGTAAGTAAAAACAAGCATTTTTGAGCAAATACAATGAATTGCATAAAAAGGAAGCAAAACATAAGAAGAAAGAAACAATCTTTTTCCCTCTGCTTTGGATATATTAAAATATAATCCATGTTTTCAACTGAAACTAGTGTCTGAAAATATGTCTATTATTTTAGCACATATTTATCTCATGTCTTCATAATTCATCTCAGGCTACCTTATTAACGTTTATATGCTCCAATACAAACAACGGGCAATTCTTTCTTCGGCAGTGAAGGAACTTTCTACAGAGAACAGAACATTGATCTATTAAATCTTCCTGTGCACTCCATGTATCTTACTTCAGTTTATAAATTCTAAGTACTATCATTCAATCACATTTGCTGGCACATATTAACCAGTCTTTTAAAAGCATATACATGAAACATGAACCATAATAATGGTGTGTGTGTGTGTGGGTGTGTACCCAATATTCCACATGTCTGGGAAAGAGAGCTATTTTAGAACTACATTTCATTTTCTTTTCAAAATAGATTCCAACAACTTTCGATTTTGGTAAGTCACATCACCAATGACTGCATTCTTATCACAATAACAATTAAAAAAAAAAAAAACTCACTGCTGTCAAATCGGGTCTGACTCATAGCAACCCTAGAGGTCAGAGTAGAACTGCCCCACAGAGATTCCAAGGAGTGCCTGGCAGTCTTGAGCTGTTGACCTTTTAGTTAGCAGATGTAGCACTTACTATGTCACCAGTGTTTTCAACATAATGATATGTTAAAATTGATAAGAAAGAAAATTATGCAACATCTGTTAAGTACCATGCTGCAATATCACTTCACTTCCCCATAGCAATCCTGTAAGAATTAATACTATCCCCTAGTTTTGAGATTAGGGAACTAAGGCTCAGAGAGATTAAATAATTTACTTAAGAATATACAGAGTGTGTCAGAATTGGGATCTGAACCTAATGCTTCCCTTGAGAAGCCAGTTGCATAGCTGGCGAAGCAAAACTTACATGGAGAAATTTACTGAAGGAAAGTACAAGGAATACATAATCAAATGCTTAATTCATGAGATCAAGACTCCCCAATTCTATTCTGCAAATAAGTACAAAGGTCTATAAAGACTAAGGCGCCAAGCAAAGCACTTGTAAAATGATGAGTTTAAAAAAGTAAAAATACCTAATCCTTCCTTACAAATATCTAACAAATGACTCCTTACATTAAATTAAATATATAAACATACACTCTCAAGTTACATACTGTAATTAGTCAAAGATGTTCTTCTGAATGGCAAGAGAGAAAAAATCTTTTTTATGTAGACTATCTCATTTAATCTTAGCAACATCATGAATGCAGCCAATCTGACCATCACAGTTATTTCACATATAAGGAGACTGACGTGGTGAAAAATAATGTCATTGCTTAATATCATGTAACTGCTGTTATTGTGTGCCTTCAAGTCAACTCTGATTCAGAGCCTCCCTAAAGGACAGAATAGAACTGCCCCATAGGGTTTCTAGGCTGGAATCTTTACAGAAGCCGATTGCCAGGTCTTTTCTATATCACAGCCACTGGTTTAAAACACTGACCTTTCAGCTACCAGTCAAGTACTTAATGAATTTATCAACCAGGGCTCCTCCGGAAACCCACAAATAGGTATATCTCTTTCAGGAGAAAGAAGCCGAGTGATGTCAACCCCTTCTTCCCAACAGTCATCAGTACTCTATTTGCATCAGACATTTGTGTGGAGCCCCAGGCAGGCTCAGACCAGAGAAGGACAACAGAGCAGTGGTCCAGGGTGCTCAGCTATGGCAGGCACAGCTACCCAAAGAGGACTGTTCCTGCCAATATCCCTCCCCCTCACACATGTCAAAGCAATTCCATCCTGCCACACATGGCACAAATTATACTTGATAACTTGGCTCCCCAGAGAAGAAGTTTTAGTGGGTCATTATGGTTTTCCTTATGGATCACATAACTAGTTACTTGCAAAGCAAGGTCTCAAAATCAAATACTATGTCTCTACAGCCTGAGGAGTACAACTTCTCCAGCATGTTTTCATCTTTAATAACCCAAATTGTAATAAAAATTTGAAATTAATAGCACATGATTTGTTTACTTATTTTTTTTAGTTAGAAATGTAAAAAGATCTTGAGTCTACCTTAAAAACAATAAAAGATACCTAACACATTTAAATAAGGCAAAAGCCAAATCAAATCTACCAAGACATGAAACTTACGATTTAAGTAAAAACCCCAACCAAATGTTCAGGCATATCATCTTCCTGAATAAACAAATAAAAAGGAGAATCAAACTCAGTGTTTTTACATGTCGTGGCAGACAGATGGTTAACAGACACTGAATATGTTCATTATATAATTGCCATACTTCCCACTAATTTTCTCAAAATAGTATGCAATACTAACAATATTTTACAATGTTAATGAACACAGTATTTTAAATAGTAAATAGCAATATTTTCTATTAAGTGGCCAGCAGAATAAAAAAGTGTATACCACAATATGTCAAATCACATCAATAGTGCTTAAGGATTTTAAAACTAACATATATCATACCATGGAAAAATAGAAGGCCAAGATAAACCCAAATTATGTTCTTCAAATGCTGTCACATTTTCTTTCCATTCCGTTATAAAACATGGAGGTTGACTGACAATTTCTTAGGCAAACTGTTCCATGCATTTGAGTTTCCATTTTGTTATTCTTTTAAGCTAAATATTATTTTCATACTAAAAGTTTACAGTTATCCCTCTATACCAGGGTAAGTTTATATGGTTTTAAGTTTGATTGGGTAGGGAACTTTTATGGATTGAACTGTGTGTCTCCCCAAAATATGTGTTCTAAATCCTAATCTCTATGCTTGTGGCTATAATCCCATTTGGAGATGGGATTATGTTATATGAATTAGACAGGATTTTTTATGAAAATTAGACAAGATTCCTGTAAGGATGTCTTAAGATAAAGAGATTAAAGATGTAAGCAAGTAAGCAGAGATGGGGGAAGACAAATACCAAGCTACATGGATTATTTCCAAGGAACCAGGAAACATAAGCTGAAGAGGTAAGGACCTTCTCACAGAGACAAAAGAGACATAAAGCATTCCCTCTTTAAGGCAGGTATCCTGAATTCAGAATTTTGGCTGTCTAAATCAGAGAAGGAAACTGTGGTGGCATAGTGGGTTAAGTGCTACACCTGCTAACCAAAAGGTAATCCACCAGGCGTTCCTTGGAAACTCTGTGGGGCAGTTCTACTCTGACCTCCAGGGTTGCTATGCGTTTCGCCTGACTCGACAGCAGTTGGGTTTTTTTTTTTTTAACTCAGAGAAAATAAATTTCTACTTGCTAAAGCTATGCACTTTTGGTCTTTCTGTTATAAAACCAAAAAACCAAACCTGCTGCCATCAGGTCGGGTCTGACTCATAGCGACCCTAGAGGTCAGAGTAGAACTTTCCCATACAGTTTCCAAGGAGCACCTGATGGATTTCAACTGCTGATCTTTTGGTTAGCAGACGTAGCACTGAAACCACTATGCCACCAGGTGTAGCAGCACTAAACAACTGGTAAAGGAACTAACACAGTTTACACAGAAAAAAATTTGAACCCCAAATGCCAAGAGTTGGAAGGGAAGCAGGCTGAGAATTGGGAACCTCATACCACCAAGCAAGCAGCACCGGGAGAAGAGTGTGTCCTTCAGACCTGAGGTTCCTGTGCCAAGATGCTCCCTGGGCAAAGATTGATGCAATACCAGACTTTCCTCCAGAGCCAATAAGGGGGAAAACCTTCCCCTGGAGCAGACAACCTGAATTTGGACTTGCAGCCTACAGGACTATGTAAAAGTAAACTTTCCTTTGTTAAAGCCATCCACTCTGTGCTATTTGTTAGAGCAGCACTAGCTGACTAAAACAGTTAGCAGACATAGCACTTAACCCATTACACCACCAGGTACAGCAGCACTAAATAACTATTACAGGAACTAACACAGTTTACACAGAAAAAAATTTGAACCTAAGACATTTGGGGCAGCAATGCATTAATATAATATCACTTGTTTACAAAAGGTTAAACTACAGAGCAGCTCTCTAATGTGCTGTGTAAAGACCAAAACAAACAAAAAAGGCCGAGTTCTCCAAATCATGGTATTGAGTCAAGGGAACCAAACCATGTAGTGCAGTGAAATTCTTATGCTTTGAGTACACATTATAGAAGTTGCAGAGCGGAGGGATCAAGGAGTCCCCAAAGCAAAATCAGTTGCTAGATAGTACTTCTCAATAACAAAGAAGTACTTTAATATGTCAGCAGCCAGCAAGACCAATGGCTGGCCAAAATATTCCAGCTCAAAAAGCATTCTCAGTTTACTCTACTAAAGGATTTATCTCCCTTTGTTAATCTACCACTCAAACTAACCCATGACTGTGTTCCTTATTTTACGATGGAAAACAGTCCTGGTGTTACAATAATTAAATGCTTAGTTGCTAACCACAGAGATCTGTTGGTTGAACCAACAAGTGGTTCTTTGGGAGAAAAGGCCTGCAATCTGCTCCTACAAAAAACATAGCCTAGGAAATTCTATGGGGCAATTCTACTCTGTCATATGGGGTCACTATAAGTGAGAACAGAGTCAATGACACACAACAACAACAGCATTCATTATACAGCTTTTATTTTATTTTATTTTATTTTATTTTTTTGGTTTATTTGATTTTTCTGATACATCTGCTCCATAAAAAAACAAAATGAATTCTTACGGCATCATTTTCATGGAAAACTGACACAGTATTTCCTCTACCCTCAATTCATCTTGTAAACTTACAAAATTAAAACATTACTTTTTAAACAGGGCTAGGTGTGGACTCAAACGTAGCACCAACCATGAAGATGGTACAGAACTGGACGATGTTTCATGCTTTCTACACAAGGTTGTGAAGAGCTGGAGCTGACTTGGATGGCAACTAACCAAAAGAAGAGGGAGATCAGGGTCTTGTTTCCTTAAGCAGATACATTTTATTTCTTCATATATGACAAAATGGGATTTAAAAAACTAAATAACGTATAAATTTATACACTTATTCCTTTTTTTCTGATCTAGGTTACATGTGATTTTAATCTCTTTACCCCACAGACCTATATTACAAAAACAATATTTCAGTTTGTCCAAGATAAAGTGCACTGTGCATTGATTTCACTGTCTTGTCCATTTCCTTCTCCAACAGAATCAGAACAAAAATAAGAGTGCTTCATAACAAATCCAGCCCAAAGTAGCTCCTGGCCTCATCAGAGTTTAATGAGACATTCATTTTAAGAAATAAATGATATTTTGGGATCATGTTTAATGAAGCGAGTACCTACAGAAGCTCCAGATTGCAATAGTGTTCTTATAATTTGTGGTGAATAGGGCAGAAAGGTGTCATCAATCATTTGGGACAAAATGGCACTCTATGGAATAGAAACTGTTGAACCTCAGTAGCTCCTGGTCTCCATCATGGCCCAGAACCAGATTCTTGATATTTAGGTACCATAAAATACTTTCCACGTGTCTATGTTAATTCCATAACTCAGTGTCTCATCACCACATAAAAACAGGTGGAATATGAAACTTTAGAATGAGTAAATTCAGAGAAACAACAACGTTGAAAAATAGAAGCAGAAAACAGTGAAATTTTCTTACAAGAGGAATGAAAGTAAGTGTGGCATGCCAAAAACAAACACTATGAACCATCTTGGCTAAGAAAAGACTTCTGTTTGAGTCATGTGGAAAGGAGAATAATAAATGATCCCAACAATACAATGTAGCAGCCTACGATGCGGCCCGTGATGCTAGACGCACAGAGACACTGGTAAGGAGACAAGAGCTCTGTTAAAACTATAAAAACTCAATTAACATTGATGTGATTCTAAATCAGTAAGTTATTTGACTTCAAAATTCAGTGACAGTAAGTTTGAAACAGATTATATAAAAATAACAGTAGGAAGGACATAAGGACTCAGTTGTATATTCATTGCCACAATGTTACAAAATTTTATTTTAATTTTTACACTTTTATTCATTTTACTAACATTCTAGGGTAGTGTAAACTGTTAACACACTTCGCATTTGGAGTTCATCAGAGGGGCCTCAGAAGAAAGGCTTAGTGATTTATTTCCAGAAAGTCAGTCATTGAAAGTCTCACAGAGCACAGTTCTACTATGACCCACATGGAATTCTCCTAAGTCCAACTTAATTCAATGATGTAATTGATTGAATTCCGCATCCACCCCATTCCCCACCCACCAAAGCAGGCATCAGTTTGGCTGGGCCATGATTTCCACTACTGTGTGGCTGTCCTTCATTTTGTCAGTTTTGTATGTTATCAATCCCAATTTCAGCCTGTGGTTAATAAACACTGGATTGTGTTAAACAGCATTAGGGTAGGATGGTAACACCGTTCTCAAATCACTTGCCTGAAGCAATGTAAAGGGAGTTTCCCTAAGGTGTGGCTTATACCTGCTTTTACCATTTTATCCTACAAGAGACAAAAGGAAAGGGAAGTAAGCAGAGATTTCAGGACCTGACACCTCCAAGAAAACAATGCCAGGAGCAGCACACAACCTCCACATCTGAGAGTTCTCTACTGAGAAGCTCCCAGACCAAAGAGAAACTGATGCACCACAAGCACCTTCCTCAAGAGCTGACACAGAGTGCATTCCCCGTGGAGCTGGAACCCTGAATTCAAAATTTTAACCTACTGCACAGGGAGAAAATAAACTTCTCTTTGCTGAAGCCATCCACTTGTATTTCTGTTAGAGCAGCACAAGATGACTAAGGAGGATGACAAATGGTTGGTTTTTTTTTTTTTTGGTTGTTGTATGTTTGTTTTCACTACCAACTGTTTAAGTCATTCTTTAGAAAGAGGAGAAACAAACAAAAAAGAGAAAAGAAAGTCTGTATTTGCCACTGTGCTGAAACCCACAAACTTATTTACTCCCCATGATGGCATACAGTTATTCTGGAAAATATTCTTTATATTAAATTGAAGAGCAGAAAATATTTTTAGATCTTACTACAACTAATCAAAATAATTAAGTGAATGAAAATAATAATTGAATGAAGGAAAGGGATAAATAGTTAAATATGAAAATTATCAAGTTATTTTCAACAACGGAAAGTTAAAGATCTTTGTGCTCTATAGTAGGAGCTGATTTGATAAATTTTGTCAATCAACCTGAGTTGATTAAATAATAATTAAAATAATTACACACAAGTATAGCACCAAGGAAGTATATCATGCTTTTAAAAATTTAAGTATAATGAATGCAAAATGAAGACCAAATAATTCTGTAAAACATGTATAAACAAAAGCATACCAAACCTTCTGCCTTCAAGTCGATTCTGACACATTGCAATACTACTGACAAAGACATGGGGGAAAAATGGAGAAACAAAAGAACTGATTTTTGTCTTAGACTGCTGAGAGAGGAGATACTGAGGTGATTGTTCTTCCTGCTTTAATGTTGTTTAGGGAAATAAATACGATAAAAATTAAAATATTGCAAAAGCTTACATAATAGTCCATTTAAATCAAGGCCAACAGAATGAGCATCCTACTCAAAAGATATTTTTTGTGAGAACATTTGTTACAATATTTTATTATCTTGAAACACCCAGAAATTCTACACATTCCTCTGTAAATAGATATTGCCATGGAAAACAGACTAATCTGCACATTACATTTATATGCAATTTTGTTTAACAAGGTCTTTTGCAACAGTAAGTAACAGAGGAAAGTAATCGTTATCTACTAGGAACTAATGTATTAATTAGATCTAAACAAATCTGAAAATAGACTGAAACAAATCAACCAAATTAAATTCTATTCTGAAGTATAATTTATCCTTACAATCTGAATCACAGAACTGGTTAACTGCTTGAGAGTTAATGTGCTTTCAGGCAGGTGAATATACAATCAACAATGATAACTGGGTATCTATTCTCTTGAGTTACAGGGTCCCTGTGAGTATGAATTGACTTGAGGGGAATAGCTGTGGTTTTATTCTCTTGAATTGGACTAAGTTATTATTATTATTTTTTTTAAGGCAGGAACACATCTTGTTTACTATTCTTATTATCCTTTATAGTCTTGATGACACAGTTAATTGTGGATGGCTGGATGGATGTAAACATTATTTTAAGAATAAATGTCACAGCTTCCAAATTTTCATGACAATGCACCCTGGAGGCAAGGTTCTTCATTTTACAAACTGAACCAAGAATTTCACTAGAAAAATCACAACTGAAACACTTAATCCTCTATATACATGGGAAATGATTAATAAAACTTAATGAAAGTGTTAGACTTTTATGGTTCTTTAAGTTTATTAATCAAATACGGCAAAAGGTAGGACAAATCTTACTATGCCAATCTGATGAATCAAAAAAGAGGGGTCAAGTGCTGGCTCTGACAATTCACATGTGGGCAAATTCCAGCATGCTACTTAACTGCTTGGTGCCTCCGATTTTTCATTTGAGACAAGACGGTTATGGCTTTTACCTCAGAGTTGTTGTAAGATCAAACTGATTCATATAAAGTGCTTCAAAGAGTCTGGCATGTACTGAGAGTTCAATAAATGCTGTTATCATCAGCACTGTTTTTGTCATTATTATTATCATTACAAACTTTTCATAAGCAGTCTTGAAAGATATCCACTGATGATTGTTAAACGAGTACCTCTAAGTCTAACTTGGATATATACTGTGTTGAAAAAAATTAAGGTATTTCAACTAAACTCTGTAGACATTGTTATATAGTATCTACACTATAGACTGATAGCACATAATTTTTTACTATGTTGCTCAAGTACCTTCTTTATAGGATTACACACAAGTATCAAATCCACCTATTAATTTTGGCAAAAAATGCCAATAAAAATATTGTTAGAATAATAAAGAGTTGCTTAGGATTAGTCTCAAAAATCAGTATGAAATGACTGCAGTGGGTTCAATTCATGGTTGAAGACACTGGAGACAACAGGATATAAGAAGATGTCACTAAAAGATGCACAGATTAAAGGAGATGACAAGAACCAAAAGGGAAAGTATATTTAGAAAATACATTCAAGGTAAATAAATAGCAACAGAGATATGAAAACAGACTCAAAGGCTGTTAAAATAATTTTGTGAAATACCATCACTTCTCACAAGGCTGCTTTTATATGTCACCAGTATACATGCTTGAGAGTTGGCTATATCAAAATAACTGACTGACAGACCCCAGACAGGTGTAATCATCTTGAATTGGTTTTGGCAGGGGGAGCAGGGGAGGGGGAACATTTTTTCAGAGACTTAAAAAAAAACCCAATGCCATCAAGTCTGGTCAGACGCATAGTGACATAGGTCAGAAAAAGTCACTAAATTTACTTTCACTGGTTTTGTTATAATGTTAGTAGAGTTCAAAATAAGTATGCCTAACTCTTGCTCAGTATCACAGTAGATATGAGTTAGATTTATAGACATTATAAAATGCTATTTGAATATATTAATTATGTATGCCCCTGCACACTTTTTCATTTATGATCCAAATTTCTCCAAGTGTTTGTTTAGAAAAGATTTTACATTACCCCTATTAAACTTCATAGTGACCACAGGCAGAATTCTAGGACTCCAGGTTAAATATAATTAAATACGTTAGTCTTTTTAAAAAGTGTCATTTCCCAAGCAACCTGGAAGAGAAAGAGTTGAAGAATGCTGATAAAAAAAAAGGTATATATTTTTATTACACACAGTCTAGCTCTTTTAAAAGTAGGTAACCTTTACAAAGTACTTAAGTCAAGAAAGGAGATAAAAGAGACCATATATTCAGATTTCTTCATGGCTGAAAAGTCTCATATAATTCAAGGATAAGATGATGAACTTACAGTCTATAGAAATCAGAGTAAAAGCCAAGGCATTAAGTTGCCATTAATATCAAAATAGTTTAAAGAAATCCCCTTTCCCTGTCCCTCCACCAGGCCCTGGTTTTAAATCAGAACTGAACATACCAGTTCTTACACACAAAGGTCTCAGCTTCAGTGCTGAGATGACTAATATTTCACAAAAACTAGAACATTCTGAGAAAAAAGAATAAAAATAGACATTGCTTCAATAAATGGGTGGGCAGTAAAGTATGAAGAGAATACATACTCCTAGAGCAAGCCTTCCAAAAATGCTTGTTTAGGAGGCTGGAATTTAGAAAATATATATATATATATATATTAATAAATGCATCTATGTATCATTATTTTTATGGGTGCCAACAAGTGGACTCTGACTCAACTATACCCTATATACAACAGAACAAAACATTGTCTGGTCCTGTACCATCCTCAAAATCGTTGCTATATTTGAGCTCACAGTTACGGACACTGTGTGAATCCGTCTCGTAGAGGGTATTCCTCTATTTCGGTGACCCTCTACTTTACCAACTATGACGTTTGCGATGCTTAAGGTTGTGTGTCATCCTGCCTGGGCCATGCCTTTCAGTA
Organism: Heterohyrax brucei; assembly: GCA_028571685.1. Taxonomy (NCBI): domain Eukaryota; kingdom Metazoa; phylum Chordata; class Mammalia; order Hyracoidea; family Procaviidae; genus Heterohyrax; species Heterohyrax brucei. Next base: position 129,754,907 of record CM053166.1, on the reverse strand, counting down.
GTGTGACAATTATGATGCTGTTTGGCAGCTATATAAGAATGTAATCACCTCCACAATGAGATCTGACGTAACAAAGTTACCTCCACAGTGAGATCTACTATGAACAGCCAATCTGTTGAAAGTGAGTTTCCTTCAGGGTATGAAATGCATCCAGTATATGTGGACCTTCTGGAAACATGCACAGGCTATTACTCACTCTGGATCCTGTACCAGAATGTTCATCTAACCTCAGCTGTCGGGATTCGAGATAGCAGCTAACAATCCGATCTTAGGATCTGTCAGCATCCTCTGCTGGTGAGCCAGCTGGCCAGTCTTCACATGTGGTATCTTGGGTTTCTCTGATCTCCACAGCCCAGGAGCCAGAGGCCTGCTGTGTGATCTGTCAATTGTGGGTTTGATAGACCCTCAACTGCATGAGTCCAGAGAAACCTCCAGCCTGGTGCATGGACCTGAGACTTTCCAGCCTCTACAACTACTTGAGTTGTTTTCTTGACATAAACCTCATTTTCTCTCTGCATATGCATGGATTTCAGTGGTCAGCCTTTTGGTTAGCAGCTGTAGCACTTAACCCACTATACCACCAGGGTTTCCATACATATCTATACATGCCTACATAAATATATGTTGTTAAGTGCTGTTGAGTTGATTCTGACTCATAGAAATCCTATGTACAATGGAACAAACCACCGCCCAGTCCTAAGACATCCTCACAATTGTTGATACATTTGTGTCCACTGCTTCAGCCTATACCTGTGTCTGTATGTGTATATACATATGTGTATGTACACATACACATACACACACATACTTACCCAGTGCTGTTGAGTCACTTCAAACTCATAGCAACCCTAAAGGATGGAGCAGAACTCACCAGCAGGGTTTACAAGGAGTGATGGGTAGATTCTGACTGTGACCTTTTTCTTAGCACCCAAAGTATTAACCACTATGTCACCAGGATTTTTACATACATATCCAGATGCGCACACACACACACACACACACACACACACAAGGTCAGCAGCTCAAATCCACCACTTAGTCCTTGAAAATTCTATGGGGCAGATCTACTCTGTCCTCTAGGGTCACTATGAGCCAAAACTGACTCTACAACACTGGGTTTATGTGTGTGTGTGTGTGTGTGTGTGTGTGTGTGTGTGTATGTATACACATCAGTGATTTTGCTTTTGTAGAGATTCCGACCTAAGACAACATACTTATCAAGGTAATGATCTCTGCTAAAAATATGTTCAAATTAAACCAGATTAAAAACTCCCCTGTCTTGCCTCTAAGGAGCATTCTGACTGTATTTCTTCCAAGACTTATTTGTTCTTTTGGCAGTCCGTGGCATATTCAAAATTCCTCATCAAAATGATAATTCAAAGGCATCAATTCCTTGGCATTCCTTATTCAAGTGTCCATTTTACACATGAATGTGAGACTAAAAAAAATACCACAGCTCGGAGCAGGCACACCTTAGTCCTCAAAGGGACATCTTTGTTTCTCAATACTTTAAAGAGGACTTCTGCAGCAAATTTGCTCAATATAATACGTCTTTTGAATCCCTGACTGCTGCATCCATGGCCATTGATTGTAGATCCAAATAAAATGAAGTCTTTGACATCTTCAAACTTTTCTCCATTTACCATGATGTTGCATAGTGGTCCACAAGTGACGATTTTTGTTTCATGTTTTATATCGCAGGCTGTAGTCTCTGACCTTCATCTGGAAGTGCTTCAAGTCCTCTTCACTGTAAGCAAGCAAGGTTGTATCATCAGCATATTCCAATATGTCAAACAATCTTCCTCCAATCTTTATGCCAAGTTCTTCTTCATATACTCCAAATTCTCCGATTATAAGATCAGCATACAGATTGAATAAGGATGGTAAAGAGATACAACCATGATGCACACCTTTCCTCATTTTCAACCACACTGTATCACACTCTTCTGTAAGAATCACTGCCTCTTGGTCTACGTACAAGTTTGACATGAATACAATTAAGTATTCTGGAATTCCCATTCTTCATAAGGTTATCCATAATTTGATATGATCCACAAAGTTAAATGCCTTCAAATAATAATCAGTAAGACACAGATAAACATCTTTCTGGTATTCTGCTTTCACCCATATATACACATGTACATAATTATACCAAGACAAATATTTATATATACATATATGTACACATACATGCATGACTATATACATATAATCCACATACGTGTCCATATGGAAAAAAAACAATTTATACATCATGATAAGGCAACAGCTATTTTCATGGGCTGCAGATTATTAGTTTTTGTGCTGTTCTGTATACTAGTTAATTGGTTAATGAATCCTTAAAACAAAGAAGACAATAACAATCTCATAAGGAAGATGCTGTTAAGCAATCACAATTTGGCTTGCTTCTTTTCAGATCAAGGCTGGCAGGTTATTATAAGTAGGACTGTCAAAACAGAAAAAGAGGACACCTTACTGAGCACTGCCTTCTGTCGTCAGCATGCCTTACTTGCGGTATAGGCTTTCATTCTTCTAGCTTCTATTCTCCTTGACTCAACTCTCCTAAGCCATCTCATTTTTACTTGTTAATTCTTCCTTCTATATTCACTTCTCACCTTTAATAAATTTTGGCCATATCTTACATGTCATCATATATTTGAAATGTGAAGAATATCCCCTGTCTTCTTGTCTTCACAGAGTATAATGCTGTCAAACTATGAGAGAATTTGTCTGCTGATTGGGAAGGAAATATCCATTGAATATGTTGCCAAGCCAAGCCAGAATGTGTTGGGAAATCATTAACTTTATGGTTAAAGAATATACGTGAAGGTCAACATATCTGATTAAACCAATCAAGTACACTTGACTCTGCTCATCACTGTAGTAACAGATAAAAATATGATACCTAATTTATTAGTTAAAATTTTCATGGAATAAGAGATCACAATATACTTAGGGCATTGTTCATGACTTTCTAAACTCATAAAGACATTTCGTTAAGGATAAATATTTATCAAATACAAATGCAAATACATTAAGTATAAATTCAAATCTGTTTATGTATATATGTGTGTCTGTGTGTATATATATACACACACAGTATACATATTTAAAATGAATAAGTTCTAGTTTCATATGCTTCATAAGTTTCATGAGAAAGAATTTTGCAACTAGTGACAATATTGGACACTTTCAACATCAAAAATTTTAAAATGTTACCTATCTTTCACTGTATATGTATATACTATATGTATACGTATGCTAAAGATATATATTTTACAATATATGTATATCCTGTATGTACATGTATCTTTTTGTTCCCATATATATCCATAAATACACATGTGTGTATATGTTTCAGGTAAAACACAGCATTTCTTATGTTCTTATATCTGTCTCTAATGTAATCCAGTAAGTATTTTTACCTTAAGATTATCCTGACATTCATGGCACATGCACCAGAATCATTCCTTCTCATTGTCTTGTAAAAGATACAAATCATTTTCAGCTGACTTGCCTGAATCTGAAAGACCCTCCATCGGAGTCCTATAAAGCTGTCTAAACAATGCAACCATAACAAAGCTTGCTTCAGAATATTCAGGAGCCTTTTCTTTCTTTGTTGTTCGTATTTACTCAATTAGAAATACACATGGTTTGGGAAATACAAAAAATAAAAATAAAATCAAACAACTGGTGATTAAAGAATAAGCTGATCCAATGGCATTACCAAATATACTGGTTCCACACAGTCTACCTGGCTGTGTCAAGGAAGTCATAAAATGACATGCAAGCTTCAAACTTCCTCCTCTAGGGAAGAGGATGAAGAATAGCATTTATTAACTGGAAACTATGCATCCTGTATATTGTATATATAAATATCATTCTACCCTTGATGGTAGACAAAAGGAACTGAAACAAATGCTAATAATAGTAACTGAGGCACCTTAAATCTATCTGAAAATTGCAGAAACAGCTTATTTTCTAGTACAGAATATTCTTCCAAGAAAGTAGGTTATCCAAATTTCTTACATATCAAATCACATGTTAGGTACCTGAAGGAATTTACAACAATAATTTACATGGTAATGAAATCAAGAGGCGCCTACGTGTTTCTGAGGGGTCTCAAAGAGAACTATTTCACATCTCTCTCCTAGCTTCTGGTGGTTCCTACAATCCCTGGAATTCCTTACCTGGTAGATAAATTTTCACATGGGGTCTTTCCTCTGTGTCTGTCTCTATGTCTCAAATAGCACTCACATAGAATAAGGAACCTTTCCACCACTGTATGACTTTATGTTAATCTAACTGATAATATCTCAAGGCCTCAATTTCCAAATAAAGTCCACCTCGCCAATATATTCGTAAAAACATCTACTGCTGATGAGTGAGGTCCAACTTATAGTGACCCTATAGGTCACAGGAGAACTGCCCCATAGAATTTCCAAGGAGAGCCTGGCATATTGGAACTGCTGACCTTTTGGTTTGCAGATGTAGCACTCAGGCCATTACACTAACTTAGTTTCCAAATTTATGCATGAGGTTAGGAATTTAACATATATTGTGAGGAAATCCCTGGTGGTGTAGTGGTTATGTGCTATAGCTGCTGACCAAAATGTCAGCAGTTTGAATCCACTAGGTGTTCCCTGGAAACTATGCAGCAGGTCTATGTTGTCCTATAAGTTTACCATGAGTCAGAATCAACCCAACAGCAGTGGGTTTGCTTTGGTTTTAGTTTGAGGGACACAATTCCATCTATAACAGTCACTAATGAACAACACTTGAATCATCTTCTAAAACATGTTTTCAATGTAGAAATTGTATTTTCAATAGCTATCATTTACACATTTTAATTTTGAAAGAAATCAGTGGTAAAGATAGCAAGGAGGAATGTCTTCCCTCCTTTTCTGCAACAAAATTCCACTATTAGTTCATAATTGAAGCATTTCAGGTTCTTTTTTTCTTGGTATCTCTATCAATTCTCTGTTTACTACTGCTGGATGAGAAAATCCCTGGTTATTAGTTTCATGAATCTTGCACCAAAGTGCCATATTTTCTTTCAACAAACTTCTGTTAGCATCTCAAGATATACTAATGACTACAATCTTCTGTTATATCCCATCTAGCTTTAAAATAAGTCCATAATGAGGAAGTGAATGAAGGTAGGTAAAGTATAACAACAAAATTACTTCACTTCCTTTATTTTTCTTTCTTCAAGCACTGTAATATAACAACAGTCCACTTACACATATGTGCAGATTTTTATGTTTATAACTCCCAATCTATGTTCTGTTCCAATGATTAGATACCAATCTTTGCCATCCTGTACAATTATCACCATTTTTAAAGTGACAGTTTATTAATACATTATTATCATATTGTTTCATAAGCATTTCTCCAGATTTTGAAAGTAATGGTACTTAAGATATTTAGACAGTTAACGTAATGAAGCACTGCCAGGAATCCAAAATTTTATTTTGAAAACTAATAGTACCCTATCAAATAACAAATTTTGTTTTCCTTACACATTATCTTTTAAAAAACAGAATACAAATTAATTATCCACGACTGAAATAGGCCACCATTCCTCTGTCAGTTGGTTATGCTGTGGTGGTTTACCTGATGCTATGGCGCTGAAAGCAGTGCAACTGGTACTTCAGATACCAGCAAGTTTACCCATGATGGACAGATTTCAGCAGCACTTCCACAGAAAGACAGACAAGAAATAAAGGCTTGGCAATCTACCTCTAAAAATTAATCAATGGAAAACCCACTGATCAAACACAATGTTGTCTTACACAGTGCTGGAAAATGAGCCTCCTACACTGGAAGGCAATCAAAATACATAGAGACTGCAATAATGGACTCATACATACTAACCATTATGAAGAATGTACATGACTGGTAACACTTTGTTGAGTAGTACAAGGAGTTTTTATCAGCTGGAGCTGACTACAGACTAGCTAACAGCAGCTGATATAGGCTGTTAAACTATATATATAATTGTTTTTACCACTGCTCCATTTAAATTAATCATGAACATCTGTGCCTTTTTGTAGTATAGCACATTTGCCTTCAAAGTTATCAAAAATGAAACAAAACACTTGAATACCAGTATCTTTGGCATCAGTAAGTTGAAATACAGCAGCATTAGACACTGAATCAGACAATCTTATGGTCTATTATGTTGAGAATGATGAAGAACAATGTCACATTGTCAAAAACAACATTTTGAGATGTAACCTGAAGTACAGTGCTGTCTGTGCAATGATAACATCCCAACACCTACAAGAGAGATTAGTTAATAAGACTATTCAAATTTACACACCAACCACTAATTCCAAAGATGAAGAACATGAAGATTTTTACAAATTATGCAGTTGTAAGTTGATCAAACTTGTGAAAAGATGAACTGATAATTACTGGTGGTTAAAAAACAAAAGCTGAAGGTGAAGTATTGGTAGCCAGAAAATATGACATTGGTGAAAGAAACGATTCCAGAGACTCCATGCTTCAATTTGGCAAGACCAATAACCTATTCATCAGAAATACATGTTACAACATTAATGTTGACTACATATAGACCTCCTTGGATGTACTACTTAGGAATCAAACTGACTATATCTGTGGAAAGAGACACTGGAGAAGCTCAACATCATGAGTCAGAACAATGCCAGGGGTTGACTACAGAACATTCCTTTGGTTGGTAATATGCAAGTTAGACTGACACTGAAGAAAATTAAAACAAGTTTATGAGAGCCAAAGTGCAAACTTGGTTATGTCCCACCTGAATTCAGATCCTATCTCAAGAACAAATTTTCTGCATTGAACACTAGCAACATAAAACCAGATGAGTTGTGGGATAACATGAAGGACATTATACATAAGAAAGCAAAAAACCAAAACCAAACCCAGTGCCATCAAGTTGGGTCCAACTCACAGTGACCTGAGAGGTCAGAGTAGAACTGCCTCATAGAGTTTCCAAGGAGCACCTGGCGGATCTCAACTGCTACCTTTTCATTAGCAGATACAGCATTTAACCCACTACGTCAAAATGGTTTCCAAGAAAGCAAAAGGTGCTTAAAAAGAAAAAAATCTTCATGTCAGAAGAGACTCTTAAAAACCTTCACCTGAACACATGGAAGCTAAAGAAGAAGAAAGAAATGAGAGCACAAAAAAGGAAGATTTAAAAGTGAGGTTCAAGAAGACAAAATATCACAATGAAATACGCAAAAACCTGGAATTAGAAAACCAAAAGAACATGCTTAGCTCTTTTGAAGCTGTCAGAGAACTGCCAGAAATTCAAATGGAATTCAGAATAGGACATGGAAGGAGGGCTATCACTGCTGATGTCAAAAGAATCCTGGCTGAAAACAGAGGAATAATGGAAAGATGTATATGTGTGTTTCTACGAGTTAGAACTGACTTGACAGCACCTAAAGACAATAATGGTATCTGTCATGCTTCTATTTCATTAATCTGTAGAACACAGTCATTAAATTAAATATTTCAATTCCCAGAATATGCACTATGGTAAGCTGCTGTGGGCTATTTTAGGGTGTGTACTACTTTCCATTTGGCAGAAATCTATCTACTTTTAGTCACTTGATATTTCACCAACAATTCACGGTTCCTGATATGAGATGGCAGCAAAATGGCAATTTCTGACATGTACCTCAAAGGACTAAGCTGCATTCAAGTCAGAATTTGACATTTAAATATAAAATTATTATGATACTCATAATTTCAGAGCAGTTCTATATTTTAATGTTACATATATTTAAATTATTTCCTGAGTTTATCACTTGCATCTTAATTTTGTTTAAACGTCTTCTTTGGATAACACAGCATTCTAATTTACATATATTTAGTATATTTACCTGTGGTTTTTTCCTTCAGTGTTTGTGCTTAGCAAGCCTGGATCTAACCTAAGAAAACATGATGTCACTTCCGCTTTGTTTTCGTTCTTTCATTGTTTTATTAACTTTTGCTTTATCAGTCTACGAGATTTGTTTAAGGATATAGTATGAGGTTGGAACTAACTTCTTTATCCCCTGAAATGCTTCAGTTGATCATCACAGACTACTTAAGTAAACCATCCTTGGCAAAGGTGGTTACAGAATATGGTAAACAATTTAAATGGATCCAAAACAAAAATAGGATTTTCTTACCAGAATGTGCACTCTCGCTCTTGCTGACATAATTAACATGCTCCTATAAAGCAGTAAGCTACACAATGGTTCATTAATCACATTTGAGTTTATAATTTTATATGTAATTTGTGCTTAAACACTATAACAGCACTATTTATTCTATCCTCACTCCTCTCATTATTGTGTTTGATGGAAGTCACCCCCAAAAGTGGAACGGCTAAAACAAACCAACAATTTAACTTGGCTGCTTGATCAAGAATGTTACCAGCAATCAAGGAGGGAACGGGGAAGCCAGTTTTAAGGACCATATACAAAGTTTTTACATGAGAAACTGACTTGAACTATAAACTTTCAACTTTAGGCACAATTATTTAAAAAAAGAATAATATACGAAGAGTAGCACTGGTATACAACTGACATAATGAACAAATTCAAGACTTGGAGTCATGTGACCTGGGGTTCTAGTCCTGATTCTGTCACTTACTAGCTTGTTGTGAAGTTTTGGGATCATCTCTTAAGATGTCTAAGTTTCAGTTACATTATCTGAAAGAGGGGAACAACAACAAATATGTTCCCATGGGTTACCAAGTGACAAAGCGGGTAAAAGATGCTCTGAAAGTGAAACAGAAATACAGATGTATTTACTATAAAAGATACTGTACAAATATAAAATATTACAACCATATCATCTTATTTATATACCAGGAATTAGAACCCATCATACTTGGATTTAAAATTTCTACTTGACTTGATACCTTAACTCTAGCAAAGAAAACAAACTGACTAAGCAGTTTCTTGGGTCAGATAAACATCTATGATGATGTTCAAGTCCTGTTTCTCAAACCACAAAATAAATGAATGTTGCATATAATTAAAAGCATTTTACCAGTAATTATTCCATTCAACTCTTCAGCATAACTTCACCAGAAAATGAAATAATATATGCAGCACCCAGAGGCAAACCAGTAGAATGAAATCAATGACAGATACAGAGTGATATGTGTGGTGTGTCTACTACATGGTTTCATATACATATGAGGCTGTCCTACTGGTTTCTTTTTAGAGGGGAGAGGAGAGGGTTGAAAGGAGGGGACAAGTGTTAGTTAAGTGGATACTGGAAGTAAAGAGTGAAAACAAAGTATGTGCTGTCACTGGGTGTGGAGAGCAGACCTAGGTGCAGAAAGACAGGTATCTGGGGTTTACTATGGAAAGTTGACTTAGATTGTAAACTAACCTAACTATAATTAAAAAAAAAGTTTAACTTATACCTACCAATGGAAAGGCAATGTAGTATAAGTAAAATAAAGGAACTTAAACACACCTTGGATTTATTGCTAACCAAAAAAGGAAAAACCAATAATTAAAGGGTGTTTGAAACTTTATTTAAATGCATAATAAATAAAAACAAATGCAGCACTGGCCTATCAATACAGAAAGCATGAATAAAATAAAAGAAAAAGTAAATTCACAAAGTTAAGGTAAAAATAAAAACATAAATGTGTCATTCAGGGAAAAGAGTAAGGCATGTGTTGCTTTATTAAGAGCTCTAGATTAGGAGTATGGATGCTTATATTCCAATTTTAATTCTGTTAAGTTCCTAGAAATGAATCCTTGGTAACTCTCTTAACTTCTGGAGGCCTTAAACTAACTGTGAAATAGGGAGATTAAACTACACCAGTTGTTTCCAGGGGTTAGGATTTCAGAAGCCAGTAAAATTTTTCAAATGAAGATTAATTTTCTATACCACCAAATTAGGATATTAGTTTAAGGGGAAAACCCCTACCATTAATCAACTCCACCATCTACATGTAGACTATTTTCTAATGAGGAAAAAAAAAAAATTCAGAATAAAGGAGCAGATGATTACATGGAACCCATTTAGTTTTCAATTTTGCTTCTGTTTCTTAATTACTTAACTACAGATTACTGAATACTTCATTATAGACAGATAATGATTCATGGACCAGCATTTCAAAACTAAGAGAGACTCAAGTTTCCTCTAGCTGTCACATTGTATGTTTCAACTCTTGTTTTTGCATACTCTCATAACATATCTGGCACATGTACACATAAAACACATGTATTATTGTTTGGTAATTAGTTGTCTTTCACTGTGCCAGGGCAAACAGCCTTAGCTAGGAAAAATCTCTGTGTGAGTATGTGTATGTGTATGTGCACATGCATTTATTTTAAGATAAGGGAAATCAGACAGACTGATGTTTAGTGTTTCATTCTGCACGTTTGAGATGCCTGCAACAGACACATATTTACCCTTTCAGCCCTGATTTGGAAGAAAATAAAGCTAGTACTACTACCTAGCCATTTTCTTTCTCTCTCCTTAATACTCCAACAATTAACTGCTATTGTTGTGGTATGCTCTTAAGTTCATTTTGTCTGACAGCTACTCATGTGATAGAGTAGAAATGTCTTCTTTGTTTTCCTAATCTTTATGGGAACACATCACTACTTCTTTTCTCTCATGCCAAATCTGGTGGGTTCAAACCACTAAACTTCTGGTTAGCAGTGAAGTGCTTAACCACTGTGAAACCTGGTATCCTAAAAATTAATTACAAACTGACAAAACTGTGGAAATGGAAAGTATGGAGGCCTAAAGTATAAAAAACTCTTCTGTTTATATGACATCTGAGATAAGGAATCAAATAAGCAGAGAATACTAATGAACCAATAGTAGGTTTCTTAAAAGTCACCACACTTGAAAAGGTAAGTCAACTATTGTGCCAATACATATAGAAATATAGTTACATTTTGAGTAGTCTGCTGCCTACATATTACTTTATAGTTCTGAGAGTTGGAAAAAGTCCTAGTCCACACTCTTAAAGCGTGAAGATATAAAGAGCTTTCTCAGTGTCTACCCAGCTACAGATTTTGAAAGGAAGACCCTTATTCAAATTTCTGGAAGGAAAAAAACTCAACCAGTATGTAAATTTCTATTTCTATTTCTGTGATCTAGGTCCTTTCAGCAGTAGGAAGAGGAGACTCTGACAAAGAGCACTGGGAAAAGAGGTGATGGGAATTTATAAGATAGAGACCAAGAACTCTACCCTCTGATTTCAGATAATGGAATAGAATAAGGGCTGGAAATGATTCATCAGATTCCAGCTCACTCAGAGGCCTGTGCCTTAGACTTTCATGCCCTTGTGTGTAAAGCTAACCCCAATACAATTCTTTAGTAGCTGCTTACACGTGTAAGTACTTTGAAAAGTTTCCAAAAGTTATACAATATGAAGTTTACATTCAACTGGTAATAGCATGGATGCCTGTTTGGAATACCTACCTCTCTACTGAAAGAAAACAAACAAACGCCATTGCTGTCTAGTCCATTCAACTCATAGTAACCCTAAAGGACAGACTAGAATGCCCCCATAGGGTTTCCAAGGAGTGCCAGGTGGATTTGACTTGCCAACCTTTTGGTTAGCATCCACAGATCTTAATGACAGTGCTACCAGGTTTCCAAAACTAAGAAGGTCCACAAAAAAATACTTAAAACCATTAAAAGCTTTTCCCAATCAGGGATAGCACAACATCTTAAAATTACAAATTTCTCCATCTACACAGATGATAAGATGTGCTACTATAACTAATACCTGGTATTACTCAGGCAGGGAAGTTCTGGACACCAGTGAATTACACAAAGAATGTGCTACAAATGCTGCTGAATGCACACAGAATTTGGTTACAAAACAGAGCTCATCATTAGAGGCTAAAAAAGTGAATGACCAGAAACCAAGAGATTAAATTATGTCTCTGATGTTTCTTTGTTATTTAAGACTTGTAAAGCCATTTCAGCACTAAGTGAAACAAGCATTTACCAACAGCACTGGAAATTTTCTTTTGAGCCAAAACACCCGCGTACCAAGAATACAACTAAACAAGCAGAACAAAAGTGCCCAGAATTTCAGTAGGCAGTCTTTACAGCCCAGCTGTTGGCTGTTGACAATCTCCACCTCTGCTTTGCCCTACTAAGAGATCTGCACTTAGCATACCTATGTAGTTACACATCTCAAGGGTCTTGCCCTACAGAGTCAAGTAACACATACTGCATGTTAGCTTTAAAGGTTACATTTTCTAACAGTAAATTTCCCTTACATTTGGTTTTCTTCTTTTTAGCTACGCAAATGGCAGAAGTTTTTTGTTGTTGTTTGTTTAGTAATTTTATGTATCTTTTTTTTTTCCATTTAGTTGATTCTCTTATTTCGTACTACTGGTCATTTCAGAGTGGTAATTTTAACTGAATATAACAATTTTATTCATGCAGTGCAGTTGCAAGTTGACACAATCTTAACCACCACGGTGCAGAGACTCAACACTTAACCATCGGACACCAAGTTGTCATGCATCGTGAACTACCGATCATGAACTCAGTGTTGTCTCACCCACAGAGTCATAAAGTTGGATGAGCATAGCAGCAATCCCTCATTAAATGGAAGTGGTATATATGAGATTGGGCCTGGGGAGAACCTGAAGGCAAAAGTAAGTTGCATGAGGAAGTAGCCCAAATGCCCATGGTCTCCACTCCTGTAACATTACCTTCCATCTCCCAGTTTGCACCTATGGCCTCATGGGGAGTTCATTACGACTGAGGAAGAGAAAATTCATGCCTGGTTTACAGATGGTTCTGCACGTTATGTGTGCACCACTCAGAAGTGGACAGTAGCAGCCCTACAGCACCTTTCTGGGATCTCCCTGAAGGACAGAGGAGAGGGCCAAGCCTCCCAATGGGTGGAACTTCAACCAGTGCATCTGGTTGTTCACCGTGCTTGGAAGAAGAAATGGCCATATGTGTGGCAGTACACTGATTCATGGGCTGTGGCCAATGGCTTGGCTTGTTGGTCAGGGACTTGGAAGGAACCTAACTAGAAAATTGGAGACAAGGATTTATGTGGAAGAGGTACATGGATAGACATCTCTGAATGGGCCAAAGAAGTGAAGACATTTGTGTCTCATGTGAATGCTCACCAAAGAGTGACTTCAGCTGAGGATGAGTTTAACAATCAAGTGGATTACATGACACGTTCTGTGGGAACCACTCATCCTCTTTCTCTGGCTCCCCCTATCATTGCTCTATGGGCTCATGAACAAAGTGGCCATGGTGGTGGGGATAGGGGTTATACATAAGCCCAGCACCATGGACTCCCAGTCTCCAAGGCTGACTTGGCTACAGCCATTGCTGACTGCCAAGTATGCCAGAAGCAGAGACCAACACTGAGTCCTTGACATGGTACTATTCCTTGAGGTAACTTGGTGGCAAGTTGATTACACTGGACTGCTTTCATCACGGAAAGGAAAGTGTTTTGTCCATACCAGAATAGATAATTACTCTGGATGTGGATTTTTCTTCCCAGAATATATGCTCTGCCAAAACTACCACCCCTAGACTTACAGAATGCCTTATCCGCCATCATGGTATCCCACACAACATTGCCTCTGATCAAGGGACTCACTTCACAGCAAGTGAACTATGGCAGTGGGCACATGTTCATGGAATTCACCAGTCTTACCATGTTCCCCATCATCCTGAAGCAACTGGTTTGACAGAACAATGGAATGGCCTCCTAAAGACACAATTACACCACCAGCTAGGTGACAATACCTTGCAGGGTTGGTGAAATGTTCTCCAGGAGTCGGTATATGCTTTAAACCAGCATCCAATATATGGTGCTATTTCTCCCATTGCCAGTATTCATGGGTTCAGGAATCAAGGGGTGGAAACGGAAGTGGCACTACTCACTATTACACCTAGTGATCCACTTGGCAAGATTTTTGCTTCCTGTGCCCATGACCTTATGTTCTGCAGGTCTAAATATCTTAGTTCCAAAGGCAGGAATGCTGCCACCTGGAGACACATCAACGATTCCACTGCACTGGAAGCTAAAATTGCCACATGGCCACTTTGGGCTCCTTGTGCCTCTGGATCAACAGACAAAAAAGGGAGTTACAATACTGGCTGGTGTGATTGATCCTGACTACCAAGGTGAAATTGGATTGACCTTACAAAATGGAGGTAAAGAACAGTGTGTTTGGAATGCAGGAGATCCCTTAGGACGCCTCCTAGTACTACCATGTCTTGTGATTAAAGTCAATGGAAAATTACAGCAACCCAATTCCAAAATGAGTGCGAATAGCCTAGACCCTTCAGGAATGAAGGTTTGGGTCACTGCACCAGGCAAAGAACTAGGACCAGCTGAGGTGCTTGCTGAGGGCAAAGGAAACACAGAATGTGTTGCAGAATAAGGTAGTTCTAAATACCAGTTATGGCCATATGACCAGTTGTAGAAACAAGGACTGTAATTGTTATGAGTATTTCTGCCTTCTATGTCTGTCGACTCGACGGCACTTGGCTTGGCCATGTCTGTATCATGTATTTTTGTTTATTAATAAAACATAAGATGTAAATGGACTAAAGAATTTTCAGTTGCACATGTGTTAGTTACGTCATGTTAGACCTAACTATGACTTGGTAATTGCATTCCTTCAGAGACTATGGATGGTAAGTGGAGATGTGTGCAGATGCCAGGTTGACAAGACGTGGACTGTCAAGGTCAAGATTGTGTCAACTTGGCAACTCCATGTTTAGCTGCTGTATCAAGTGGCAGGGGCAGGGCCTGTGGTGACTTGCCTCCCCTTATCTCTCAGCTCTCCATCTTCCACCACCAACTTTCTGTCTGCTTACATTGCCAGCAGCTCCTACTTTCTTACGTGTGTGGTTCCTGGACTTGGAACTTGCAGCTGTTTGATTCTTCAACCCTTACAACCATCGAGTTCAGAGTTCTGTTCCCTGACCTGCTGATCCCAGGTTTGCCAGCCCCTGCACCTCCATGAGTCAGCAGCAACCTTGCAGTCTTACCACCAGCTTGGGATCTGCAAACTTACACAGTTGGTAATCTACAACTGTGGTCTCTGACCTACTGACCTTGGGTTCACCATCTCCCATGGCCACATGAGGCTTGTGCCAGGACTTGGACATTCAGCTTCTACAACTGTGTGAGCTGTTGCCTTTATATATAAATCAATCCTTGTACATATACGTGTTACTGCTTTTGTCCAGCCCCAGAAATGCAGTAAGGGAAGCAGGTAGTTTTAGATGGCATTTATAGATCAATATCCATATTCCTGAGATAAACCTGTAGACATATACTGGTTTTGTAGTATGCAGTCATTACTTAGTATTGAAGGGAGGGAGGGAGGAAAGAAATTGACAGATGTAGGACTTCCAACCATTCCAGTTCAAATCCTTACTGAGAATTCAAATTTATACCCCAGGTGTACCGAATCAGAATCTACAGTTTAACAAGATCCCCAGGTGATTCTTATGTACAGCAAATTTTGAGAACACCACTCTACTAGTGATTCGCACAATTGATCCCCAACAAGCAATATTAGCATCACCAGGGAACTCGTTAGAAGTCCAAATTGTCAGCAAGGGTTTAAAGGAGAAGAACTGGTTGAAAGCCCTGGACAAAGGTAAAATAAAGATTTTCAGTGTCTGATCTCTTTTTGTGTTTGTTTCTCAGAGCCTTCTCTCTGTTTAATATGACCTGTGAGGCCATATCTGTCTTTTGTTCTACCAGATATTGCTGGCACACAATCTCTAGTTAGTCCCAGTTACTGATGGCTTTTTTGTTAAGCAATCTTTCCCTTCACTTTGTCTTCTAAGCAGCCAGGGTAATGTTTTCATTCACTTCCTTAACTTGCTTATATGCAGATTTATTTACACAACTATTCTCTTTCTATAGCTTCTAAATTTTAAATCCCTGTGAACCCCTTCCCCTTATTTTCAGCTTGGGACAGGGCAACAAAAGTAATCTTGCCTTCTCCTCTGCCTGTTGGTCATCTTTCTCACTTCCTAGCTTTCTACTGGCGCACTCTCCAGTACATACTCATATATACCCATGGAATTCAAAATTGGATTACTAAAGGGAAAGTAAATGATAGTAGCAATTTCAAAGCAAGGGACACAAAAAGGCAAAGCTACATTTTATAGTAGACAATATTTACAGAGACAATGCTTTCTATGTTGCATGATGCAGCATAAATGTGCTTCAATTACCATAATAAAATTTTGAAATAATTTTTTAAGTATGCACATATGAATGTAATTAAACTGCTCTGCAGCACTGTAAATCCAAAATAATTTAGAAAACAACCTTTGTTACTTTTACGGGAAAAGTAACATCTGTCTGTTATTAAAGTTACGCAGAGCCAAGTACTCAATGCCATTCTTGTGGTGGTTAAACTATATAAATACGTGTGGTGTGACACACACAAATATATATTCATTGACCACTCTAAAGTTAAAATTAATTGTAAGCAAAAGTGAAGCTATTTTCTTACCTCCATGGTAATTTTTATTAGACACAGTAGTCTACAGCTTCTGATTCCTCTATTTCTGTTCTAATTATGTGAACATTTCCAATCTGGCTTTAATACTCTACTGAGCCTGTTCTGTTGAAGGTATCCAACAACTATGTCATCACCAAACTTTAAGGCCTGATCTCAGTTCACATTTTTCTACTTTATGGAAGTTGATAGTGTTCTCCAACATGTTGTTCTGAAAATGTTGTTCTACCCTGGCTCCTAAGGCACAGTATCATTTTCATTTCTTCTTTCTTAACACTTTCCTTATAAGTTCTTTTAAACCTTCTTCCTAAATATAGTCATTATTCTCTATGATTTTATCTGCAAACATTTCCTGTTTTACTCCAAAAGATTTTCTTTTAAATTCATCTATTGTCTTTTTGGTAATGACTCTCAAAACTCTCTCTCCCAAGGTATAAACATCTAATAGCATACTCACAAACTCCATCTTCAGTATTTTACCACTATTCTAATCAATCATGATTTTCACCTTGCCCTCCACCACTACAAAAGATGTCATTCTTAACTTCCTGGATTGCAAAAAGAGTATCAACTTTCACTCTTCTTGGCTCAATTCTCTTTTTTAGATTTGATTCCATATACTCTTTTTCTCATATTTTGTCAATTTCTCATTCTAGTACTAGACTATCTCTGACACGCATCCCCCCACCCTCCAGCCCCTTCATTCACATTGCTACCAACCAGTTAAGGTACTCATCGCATCTCACATGGAAGGCAGTTAAGGTGTTCTATTCCTACCACTTCCTACATGTCCAGATTCCTGCCAGATTAAGTGGCAGTGTATAATCAGACTCCCTATTATTGCAGATTGGTAATTCCTACCACAGAAATATTAGGATCATGAAGTTGTATTAAGTTACTGCTTTATTTAATCTATATGGGAAAAGGCCATGAATATGGCTGGAGTTGGAGCTCACGGACAGAATGAGGTCATTTCTAGTAATATATCAGGAGATGGTTTTGAGGAAACACTTAGGCGTTCATTCTAAAAACACAATATGAGAGAGAGCCTTCATAGACAAGGCAAAAGACTTAGATTCTTTTGGTCTATATTTAATAGTCAAAATCCAGGTATTTTATGATGGATGATGAATATGAAAAGACACTCAAAATACAGAAGCAGAACAAAGTACTAAAATGAAGTATTACCTAATAACCTTTGATGTTATATGTGTAGCGATGTGGCATAGGTCAGGCCCAATAAGCCACGTTTGCTTGAGAGGGAGATGAGAATTTTATAAACATTTTATAAACCAGTTTGTTTAAATTTCTTATACTTTCCTTGTTTATCCTCGGCAAACACCATATCTCAACTAGGCTAAGGGAAATAAAATGCCCCCTCACTCCACTAGAGTTTCAACATACTAGAACAAAAAAAAATCCATATATTTATTAAGTACCATTCTTAAAAGGAAGAAGTAGTGTGGGTTATGCAATATAATCAATGATGAATTACTGAAAGCTCCTTCATAAGTAAAGCAATTGTGAAGAAATATGTAGAATTTATTGTTTTATTTTATCATCACTTTGGAAAATTGTTGATATTATTTTGAGAAAGAAAAAACTATATCAGTTGGATAACAGTTCAATTGGATAGATATTAAATTAGTAAAAAAGTGTATTCAAAGGCTATTAATCATTAGATTGGTGTCAGTGCGGCAGGGGTTATCTGTAAGTTAGTGATTGGAATTTTTTCTTATTCCTGTCTTTTTTTTAACATATCAGTAACTTAGCAGATGTTTGAAGGCATACTTGTTAAATTAAAAAATGATACAACACCTAAAGTGATGGCTAACAGATGACAGAATCAGGAGTCCAAGTTATTCCACCAGGTAGCAGTAATGTTTAACAGGAGTAAACACTAAGATTTTATGTTTTTCTTCAATAATTGCATAGATTCAGGATTTGGGATAATTTAACCCAACTCTAACATATTTTAGTTGACCAGGGTAAACGTGTGTCCTCAGCAATATATAATTAGTATTAAAAAATAAAAAAACTTGTCGTCATCATGTTGTTTCTGACTCATAGCATCCCTCTAAGATAGAGTGGAACTGCCCCACAGGGTTTCCAAGGAGTGTCTAGCAGATATGAAATATCAGCCTTTTGTTTAGATGGAAACCTGTAACCTAAAGCGTAATCATTAAAACCTGTAATGTATACAACACTGTTCACCTGTACTCTGCAAAGATCAGAATCTATTTGGAATACCAGGTCACATAAACACATAGCATATTTTAGGAGAGTGACTGGCAAATTCACAATAAATGAGACAAAAGCAACCAACATTCTGGAGGGGTCAATGAACAACACCTTGTAGATAAAAGGAGACATGTAAACCACAGATAAGAACTGGGGAAAAAGTGAATGAAAGGGAAAGAGCTTAAGTATCTTAGTAAGTACTCTGAGGAAGAGGTAAGAGTTCAATTCTCCAATTGTTCCCTAAGGCAGAAGTGAATGAGAGCATACTAGAAGACAGAGCTCAATTCAGTGTGAAGAACATATTTTAAATGGAAGAAGCCAACAGAAAGCCCAAGTCATCAGACAATTATATATCACAGATGTGATAGAACCTATTGCTGCATTGGGAAAATAGATTAAATTAGATACACTCTAAGGTTTCCTCCAAAAACAGTATTTCATTATTCTTTGATCAGGTACTAACCAAAATCACAGGACAGCAACAAATTCAAAGTTTCCTACAATTTTCAGTCTGCTACACGTTCAGAGAACTACATTCTGGAGGTAGTGCGAACAAAATTCCTGGCAGCCCTTATATCACGAAGATCATGTTTTGAGTTCACTGGCCAATGATTATGATTGCTTTTGCCAAATCTCCAAGGTAAGTGAGACATATTTGTAAATTACTACCTGGACTTAAAGATGTAGGTTTATGATTGTGAAATAGAGATGTTTTCACATGATGCTAAAGAAGAGGCAAAACCTGCATCATTAGATCAGGAATTTTATGCTCTACAACCGTACTAATCTAAGGTTACTAATCTAAGGTTATGACGTAAGTGAAAATAGTGCAAATATATATACACACATGTACATTTATATTTGTGTGTGTATAACACAGGGATAGAATAAAGGTGAAAGAAGAAGAGAGAAAGGTAATAATGTAGTCATGTAACATATTGTTTGCAACTTGGACAAGTCACCACCAATTTTCTAAATTGAAAATACAGAAGATTAATGTCCTAGCTTTTCTAAGATGGGAAAAAGGAAGTAGGAGCATAAGGGGAAAGAAGAAAATCAAAGCTCAGGGCCAAGGTGTTAGATAATATTTTACTACAGAAGCTACAATCAAATCTCCATGGAACTATGATTTGTTCCAATCTAACATTTTTTCATGATAATCATCTCATTATTTGGTCACAATTAGAAATATTGGTCAGATAAATCTCTAAAAGGGAAAGTTTCACCTGTTCTGGGCTTATAATGCTACAAATCAACAGAAGCCAGTCAGAAGTTAATTGTGCATTGGTACATTACATTTTGCTACTCATTAGTATTTGAAGATTAGTGCATTCAGTTCCGTATCAGAGAACCTACAGAGTTCAAATAATGTCCATTTTCCTTCTCATTTTTTGTTGTCCATGCAGCACATATTTATCTTAATGAGTACATGGCTTTTTAAATGATAGCTGTAAAACAAAACAACACTATTTGCATTTCAGAGCAATCAGTAATACCCAGCTTGAATTTTGTCCAGAACAAAAATGGTGCTAAAGAGACTCTGTCTCATGCTGTTCAGTTCAAATTGTGAAATCACAGCTTTTAGAAATCTGCTACAAAATGATAAAAATGCTTCTCCCAAGTAATACTAAAATGGAGACTATATCCAATATAACATTATTTAAAAACAACAGAAAACAAAAAAATGCACACCTATTGGAAACAGTGCAATCTACATGTATTTTATTTCACTTCATTATTACCAACTAACCTACAGCTACAAAGTCAAATTTGACTCACGGTGATCCTAGTGAACACAGCAGAATGGCCCAACAGGGTTTCCAAGGAACGCCCGCCCGGTAGATTCAAACTGCTGACCCTTTTTAGACAGCAGCCATAGCTCTTAACGACCATGCAACAGGGGTTTCCCATTATTACTTAACCCCTACATAACACCTACATACAATGTGATCTCTGTCCTTTTCAGGCTACTGAAATTGGTCTTGTAGCATCAGCAATCTGACTGTGGCCAATTAAAAAATGGCTTCCTTTTTAATACTCAACATACTTGCTTCCTCTTTAGAATTTTAATTACTGATTAACTTCTTCTGATGAAAATTTTCTCTTTAGGAGGTTTTCTAAGTACTCCTGGTGGTGAAATGAGTCAGTGCTAGGCTTCGAAAAGAAGCGCTGGCATTTAGAACTCATTAGCCATTTTGCTGGAAAACAGACCAGGCAATCCGCTTCTGTAAACATGTCAGCCTAGAAAATCCTATGGGGCAGGAGTAGTCTGTCAACTGAGGTTGCTGTTAGTTGGAATCTACTCGATGGCACCAACAACAGTAAAAACACAGGTTTGCTTAACCACTGCCTTAGTGTGGTTTCCCCTACTCAGCTTCTTTGACTTTTCCTTCTCTATCAACTCTTCTCTCTGTCTCCAAATGTAATATATTCACACAGTATTTTCCTTGCCCTCCTCTCTTTGCTTCTCTCTCCTAGTGATCTCATCTAATCTCACAATTTTAATTATTTTCATTTTGTGGATATCTGAAAAAAGAAGTCATTAATGATCTCACACCTCTTTTAAATTCAAATAACATATGCTCCTCTACCTACAGTGGGGATCTTTAGAAACCTAAGTCATGAAGTTAGATTTCTAAGAGTGTGTGCCAGTTTAAATGACCTATTATTAAAACTCCACTCATGCTGTTGTTTTAATTATTTTTGACCAATCCTGCTATCAACATTCCAAATTTGAATAACTCCTTTAAAAATTGAGGAGTACCTATAACAGTCTGATCTGACATTTGTAGGTAACCATCACGGGGCTCTCACTGGTTAAACTGAGAGGCAACTCCACTCACAGAATAATTCCTTAGCAAACACTGTAGCAGTAAGAACATGGCACCCATAATATCATCCTATGTTTCTGAAGGTAGGAAGCAAAAGAAAGAGAAAGGGCAAGTAAAGGAATGAAAGGAGAGAAAAGGAAAAGAAGAAAGAAGGGAAAGGGAAAAAAAAGACAGGGATGAATGTAGGAAGAGAAGCAAGGCAGGGAACAAGAAATCTACTCTGAATATCCTGAAGAGGTCTAGCTAAAGGTGTAGTCACAGCTTTTGCATACTTGAATGAAAGAATGTTGCTAAAAATTTGTTGTACACAACTCACCTAATTTATACATGCTAACACTAAGAACCTATTTTCAACAAACTGAGGGGAAAAAAGTTCTAAAATGTTTGAACCTTCTGTCTGCAATGGCTTTTTAAATTATTTTAGTCTCTGAAGGAACTACTTAAGAATAATACAATCATTTTCATTTGCTGTTCTGTTCCCCAATACTGAATAGACTGTCATTTCATATCAGCATTTAAGTAATGCTACAGTTAAGTGCTGCCTGACAGTATATGAAAATATAAGTTGATACTTGACCAGTGGATTAATATGGGGAGATAAAATATATGACAATGCCTCTGAACCCAGCTTTTAGGAAATTCATGAACAAAAAGCACTTTTGAAAGGGCTACATTCCTCCACTCTCTGTTAGTAAAATGCCTTGGTTGTCGTTTTTGATTCTGCTTACCGCCAAAATGACAGTAAGTATGCTGGGGCCTGAATGGCAAAGGACATTATTTGTAACCCTGATGTCAGCCTGCATGGAAATTAATTACTGAATGTGTATTAAGGTATTGGTTGTTTCGGAACTGCTGTTTTTTTTTTTGGTTTTAATCACCGCCCCTTTTGTCATTTCTACAGGTGACTTAACTGCCTATGATTGGTTGAGCCAGATGCCACCTGCTCTAGTAAGTTCATTTTAAGCATTTGACAAAAAAGAAAGATTAGTGCCATTTGAACTACAAATATTTTCACAGGTGGAAGAGGTGCAAAACTTCAGTCACTTTTCAGGTATATCATGATTATACAAATTGACAACATATCCTCTTTGGTGACTGGGTGTGAATCACTACTCTATAGAACAATTGGTGAACTTCTCTACGAGGTATGTTCAAAGATATCACGAAATACAGTCATTCATTACAAGTTTGTGTATGTTAGTTTGATAGACTATGACTTATCTACATACTAAAACTCATGGAGAAACCGGGTAAAATTGTGAACCTCTCCATTAGACAGTCAAAGTGAGACATCCCTTCTCCAGCTACTTTTACCATTTAAACATTAAGAAAGGAGCTGTTTTCTTGCTCTAAATACATGGTTCTTAAGAATGGCAGTCAAGTGCCCATATTTTCTTTCCTTGTTCTCAGTCTTTCCTTGTTTGTTCTCATTTTGTCTTCAGTTTCCCCTCCATCCACTTTTAGTATACTTTAAACAACTTGCTTTGAGTTGACTCTGACTCATGGTGACCCCATGTGTGTCAGACAGATCTATACTACACAGGATTTTTAATGTCTGCTTTTTCAGAACTAGATAACTAGAGACCTTTCCTGTGTGGTCCTGCTGGGTAGAAACTAATGACTCACTTTTCCATTTAGTAGCTTAGTGTTTAATGTGCAATCACAATGCGCTTAAAGAATATGGTGAAACTGTCAACACTTTAAAATAACATACTGCTTATTAACTATTCCTGTTCTTTTCATTCTTCAAACTACCCTAATCTGGTTCTTATCCCTATCATTCTGCCAAATAGCACCTGCTTCATTCATATTATCAAAGTCCATGTTTACTTCTGAGTCTTATTTTACATGATTTCATGTAATTTGGCAAAGTTGATCATGATCTACACAAAAGTACTTTATTCAAGTGGCTTTCCTGAAGCCAGTTAAACATTGTTTCATTAATTATTGGTCACTGCTCATTCTCACTTCATGGCTTCTCTGCATCTTCTGACTGACCTCTAAAACATTATAGATCCCAAAGACCAGAGCACTGGCCTCCTCTATTTGGATCTATTATCACCCTCCTGGTAATAACATCCAATCTTATGACTTCAAAGACCTTTTATATGTACTAACACCTCCTGAATATGCATATACAAGCTGGACTTTTCCATTTACATCCAGACTCATATGTCCAACTACTTTCCTAATTTTTCTATTTGGAAAAATGAAAGTCACAAGAAAATTGACTTGTTCAAAGAGAACTCCTTATACCTGTACATAAATTTCTGCCACCTGAAACCTTGCTGACCACAGTAAATGACCTGTTCAAAATCAAACAACACTAATGAGGAGTACCAAAGGAAATACTCATATCATGGTACTGAAAGCATGAATTGGCTCAATCAAGTTGACAAAAAATATTTTGTAATTATTTACTTTGAAGAGACTCATAACCCAAATCCTAATCCTAAATTTATCATAAAGTAGTTACTGCAATCTGAACGTTCAACAACTAATCCAAGAACCCAGACTATGTGAAGGAGAATGTGGCATCAGGATTGGAGAAAGATTCATTAATAACCCATCATATGCAGACAACACAACCTAGCTGTAATCAGAGGACTTGAAGCATTTATAATGAACATCAAACACTATACCCTTCAATATACATTACACTTCAATGTAAAGAAAACATAAATCCTCACAACTGGACCAGTAAGCAACATCACCATAAAGAGAGAAAAGACTGACATTATCAAGAATTTCATTTTACTAGGATCCACATCGATGCCCATGGATGCAGGAATAGGAAAACAAATGATGCGCTGCATTGGGACAACATCCTGCAAAATGCCAAAGTGTTGAAAAGTAAACATGTCACCTTGAAAACTAAGCTCCACCTGACCAAAGCCAAGATAGTTTCAATCTTCTTATAACTATGTGTAATCAGGAAAATAAACAAGGAATACCGAAAAAGAATGGATGCCTTTGAATATTGGTTATGGAGAAGAATACTAAATACACCTGACTCCCAAGGGAACAAACAAGGCTGTTGTCAAAGAAAGAGTGCTCCTCAGAAGCAGACAGTGACATTTTGTCTCAGGAATCTGAGACTTGTTATCCGCAGTGAGCAGTCCCTGAAGAAGGACATCATGCTTTGTAAACTAGAGGGTCCATGAAAAAGAGGAAGACCATCAATGAGATACACTAAAACAGTGATTGCAACAATGGGCTCAACTGTAGCAACAATATTTAGGATGGTGAAGGACTGGCAGTGTTTTCATCTGTTGCAGATACGATTGCTATGAGTTGAAGCTGACTGGATGGCAGCAAACAACAACAACAGTTATTTAATAATCATGATCTAAGGACACCTAGAGGTACAAACTACTTCAGCTGGTCAGTGAGGACAAAATATTAACACCTCTTGTTTTGCATTTTTCACTCTTATTCTCACAACTTACAAAAGATATTTTTCCATAGGCTGCACGATGTAATGATAGCATCACTGCTATGAGTGCTAACAGAATGTATGTGTATGTATTCTTTTATTGAAATACTCTCAGTTTTTATATCTATTACAATATCAATATGTTTATCTCTCATGAACAAAATCTCTTTGGTGTTCGTGATTCCTAAACATCTAGTCCCACTTCTACTGAGTCAATTCCTACTCATCACAGCTCCACAGTGTTTTGAAGGATGTAAATCTCTACAGAGGCAGATTACCACATCTTTCTCCTTACAGGCCTATAGTGCTTTCAAACTACTGACTTTTTAGTTAGCAGTCAAATGCAGTAACCACTGTGCTACTAGGGCTCCATAAGCATCTAAAACCAATAATAAGAAGAAAGAAAGAAAAGAAAAACAAAAGAAAACAGATCTACTGCCATTAAGGCAATTCTAATGCACAGCAACTCTACAAGATAAAAGCAAAATTGACACAAAGGGTTTCCAAGGAAGAACCAGTAGATTCAAATTGTCAAATTTTTGTTAGCAGCTAAGATCGTAACCAGTGTGCCAACAGGTCCCAGTATCATCTAAAGGGTAAGTTTCCAAATCAAAAAGTTTTAGCATATGGGTTACAGAGCAAATCATGGCAAAGGTACATGATGAAGCAAATAAAATATTTTTTGGATCAACTTTGTATCAACAAAAGACTAGGGTGTAGGGTACCATGTATACACTGGTTGAAAGGAACAGATTAGTAAGGTATGGTACATTCATTCAGTAGAATGCTGTAAGGCATGGGAAATGAAATTCAGGTACATACACCAACATTGCTAAATCTCACAAACATTTAGAGAAAAAGGCTAGTTGCAGACAAATGCATGTATTGTGATTACATTTATACTAAGGTTCACAACAGACTGAAATTAGATAATGCATCGTTTAGAAACACATGCTGTACTGCGACATCAAGACATTTCCAGCAAGATGCCAAACTAAACATACATCTCCTGAAATAGTTTGACAACTAAGGTCTGGAGTGATACTTCAGCAGAACACGCTGGACACACAGGGAGCCTTAGAACACACTATAGGGTTGTCAGATTGGACTACAAGCCACTAAACGGGAAATTACGTATCTCTGGCACAAATCAGCACATGCTGAGCTCCATTCCTGTGGACTCGCTGCTAGAGTGGACTGCTGGTACTGATGCATTTTCCTTCCTCCCTTCCTTTGTTAAACCCTCCCCCCTGTCCCTCTTCCCCCTCCCTCTTTGTCTCTTCTTTTTTTTTATCCAGGAGGCAGGGGATGGCATGAATTGGTAAATATGGTGAACTGCATAGCTAAAGTAATCAGTGTACAACACAGCAGACAGACAGTGTGCGGAAAAGCCACATTTTGAGAACCTGGCTTCTGACTGAGACCGCCGCTACCCGTACCCTCTCTTTTCTGAGCCCCACCATAGATTCTAATGTTTCATGGTGAGAATACCAGCTCAGCTGTGACATAATCTTGGTGAGCTGGCAGGCAGACTCACCAAACTGGAGGGCTCAGAAGAGGCTAATTCCCAAGTTGAGAAGCAATGTTAGCACAGTGTTACATTACACATAGGCCTCAGCTCCGAATGAGTGCTAGGCTGTAACCCCTGCTTATTTGAACTCCACCATAGCATCTGAGAAAGGCCAAAGAAGTACTTGTATTGTCAGTGGGAGGGCGGGTCCTGCCACACCTGACAGAGTTTGGAAGGTATCTGACAGTTCCTAAATTTGTAAAATAAGACTGTATAGAGAAATAAATGATGAGCAACCTGACAACATCTCTTCCAGCCTTTACTGAAACGTATCATAAGGTCAGTTGACAGCCCCGCAGTGACTCCATAAGTAGGGTGCTGTCTTTGCCATAGAGGAGGCGGAGCTTGGCACCCAGAGAGCTCACTGGGACCAGTCACTGGAGTCCACAGAGGCAGCTGGTGACCAACACGCTTCTCAGAACAATGCCTCAGCTCCTGCTACTGGAGAAACTACTCAGCCTCTAGATGGCCTAAAGGCAACAAACCATCTCTAACCATTTAAAGAAACAGCCCACCATGGCTCCAGAAAACTCCCAAAATAAAGAACCAAAAAGGAACACAGACGAAGGCGGCTTTCTGAAAGTATCAGAGGTTGAGTACAAAAGAATTACATAGAAAACTCTCCACAAATTAAACAAAATGCAGCACAATGAAATAAAAACTTAAGCAAGCTATCTGAACTGATGGAACCTCAATGATCTGAAAGCCAGTACATCAATAACAAAATTACACAAGTAGACAATTCCAAAGTTCAAAGCTAAAAGAACACAATTGAGGGCACTGAAGGCAGAATTACTGACCCTGAAGACACAACAACTGACAGTAGCATTTATGAGGAGAAATCAGAGAAAAGAAATAAGAAAAATGAAGAAACATTAGGAAGCACGTGGGACTGTCCTAAGAAGAATAATCTATGATTAATTGGAGTTCTCGAACAGGGAGGGAGAGCTGAAAACACAGAGAATATTGTTGTTTAGTTACTGACAGAAAACTTCCCTGAAATTATAAAAGAAGAGAACATAGATATCCAACACATGTATGGAATGCCACAAAAAACAGACCCACAAAGACACCAAGAAATGTTACACTCAAGCTAAATAAAATGAAAAATAAACAGAATTTCTTAAAGGCAGCAAGACTGGAAGCATAGCTAACATTCAGAGGGAAACCCTGTAGTCTTTCGTCTAACACCTCAGGAGAAATGATGTTGGCAAAGAGGCAGTAGGATGACACATTTAAAGCCTTGAAGGAGAAAAAACATCCAACCAAGAATTATATACCCTATGAAACTGTCTCTCAAATGTAGAGATGAATTTAAGACATACACAGACAGACAGAAGCTTACTTTGTAAAAACTAAACTGAAACCAAAACAAAGATGAAAGTAGCTCATTGCTTAGAAAAAACGAAACTATTAAGTGTATATTTAAGGAGGCAATGCAGGACATAGCATCCAGAAACCTATTCAGTTAGGTAAGCAACAAAACTATAATATTAAAAGAAGAGAACCACTGATCATATCATAAAAACTATGACACCATCACACTAGAAAGAGGGATATAGCACAGTAGTTGTAATTCTTTCAGATGGAGAGGAAGTTACAACAACAGTCAGAAGTTAAACTTGGGTGAAACTTAGAATACTAAGGGGGATGATATGGGTAGCCGCAAATCACACTAACAATGTAAAATATCAATACAGGAAATGCAATGCAAGAATCTCAAAAACACAAAACCAGCAATGAAAAAGATGAAAATTCAACCCAAAAGGAGAATGACTGAGAACAGAATATTAAGAACAACACAGAAACCACCAACACAAAAATTAATACATCAAAATTACAGCACTAAACACGTACCTATCACTAATAACACTGATAACAAACAGCCTGAATGCACCAATAGAGACATAATGAGTGATATACTGGATCCAAAGAAATGACCCGCCTGTATGTTACATACAAGAATCACATCTCCGACATAAAGACATGAACAAAGTGAAACTTAACAGATGGAATACCATCTACCAAGCCAAAAACATACAAAGAAGAGAAGGTGTGGCAATACTAATCTCAGATACAATAAATTTTTATGTGAAATCCACCATCATGGACAAGGATGGTCACTACTTATTGTCAAAACATTCAATATACAAGCAGGACTTAACAGTACTAAATATTTATAAAACTAATAGCAGAGCATTTAGTGCATCGAACAAACACTGACTACATGGAAAAAAGATAACTCCACAATCATAGCTGGAGACCTCAACACTCCACTTTCAGCAATGGAAAGATAATCCACAAAACAGCTCACTAAAGACACAGATTTTATTGCAACAATTAATCAATTAGACCTCATTGACACATACAAAACTTTTTATCCATTAACAGATAAGTACACCTTCTTCTCCCATGCACATGGAATATTTCCCCAAACAGACCATGTATTACGACATAAAGTTAATCTCAACAACATCCAAACCACTGAATTATTGACGATCAACTTCTTGGACAATAAAGCCATAAAAGTCAAAATCAATAGCCAAAATATAGATAGAAATTTGAACTCATGGAGACAACACCTCGCTGAAAAAGCCATGGGTTACAGAAAAAAAAAATCAAAGATGTAATAAAGAAATTTATGGACTGAAACGAGACTGAAAACACATCCTACCATAACCTATGGGATACAGCCAGAAAGAACAAAGGAACCTAAAGAATTAACCCTACAGCTTAGACAAGTAGAAAGAGGGCAAAAGAGGAACCACTCAGCACCAGAAGAAAAAGATACTAAGGATTACAGTAGAACTAAGTGAATTATAAAACAGAAGAATGACTGAAAAAACTAAAAGGTGGTTTTTTGAAAAGATCAACAATATTGACAAAATATTCACTAAATTTCCAAAGTAAAGACAGGAGAGGAAATGAATAATGAGAATAAGAAATGAGATGGGAGATGTCACAGCAGACTCAACTGAAATCAAAAGTATCATAACAGAACACTACCAATTGTACTCTTAACAGATTTGAAAACCTAGAGGAAATAGCCAAATTCCTAGATTCACATCACCTACCAAAATTATCATAAGGAGACGTACAACAACTTAATAAAATGATCATAAGAGATTCCAAAAGTCATCAAAAAACTACCAACGAAGAACAAAACTCCTGGCCAAGATGACTTCACCGGAGAATTCTACCAAACTTTTAGAGAAGGGTTAACTCCAATATTACTGAGACTATTTTGCAGCATACAAATGGATGGAATATTCCCAAATTCATTCTATGAATCTAGCATAATCCTGATACAAAAGCCAGAGAAAGATCCCACAAAAAAAGGAAAAATACAAACCAATATCACTGATGAGCTTAGATGGAAAAATCATCAACAGAATCCTTGCCAATAGAATTCAACAAAATAGAAAAACTAACCATAACCAAGTTGGACTCATACCAGGGATGCAACTCTGGTTGAACACCAGAAAAGCAACTGATGTTATTAACCACATAAATAACACAAAAGACAAAAATAACCTGATCTTGCCGATTGATGCAGAAAAGGTATTTGACAAAGTGCAACACCAATTAATTCTAAAAACTCTCAGCAAAATAGGAGTAGAAGGCAAATTCCTCAACGCAATCAGGGTCACCTATGGAAAGCCAACCACCTACATCATCCTGAATGGACAGGTACTGAAAGAATTTCCCTTCAGAACAGGAATGACACAAGGATGCTCACTCTCACCACTTCTATTCAAAATTGGACCAGAAATTCTGGCCAGAGCAATCAGAGGAGACCAGAAATAAAGGGCTTCCACATACGCAAATAAGTAAAAATCTCCCAATTTGCAAATGATATGACTGTACATGCAAAGAACCCTGAAGAATCCATAACTAAACTACTAGAACTTATGTAAGAGTTCAGCAAAGTATCACGATATAAGGAAAACATAAATAAGTCAGTAGGATTCCTCTATACCAACAAAGAGATCATCAAATAAGAAATAAGAAAATCAGTACCATTTACTATAGCCTCCAATAAAATAACATACCTAGGAATAAATTTAATAGAGACATAGGATATCTATACAAACACAACTACACAATCTTACTACAAGAAACCAAGAGAGACTTAACATAAATGGAGACATCTATCCTCTTCATGCATAGGAAGACTTACCATTGTGAAAAATGACTATTTTACCAAAGCAATCTACATATACAATGCAATCTCAATACAAATTCCAATGACATTTTTTTAATAAGATGGAGAAACAAATCACGCACTTTGTTTGGAAAGGGAAGAATCCCCAGGTAAGCAAAGCACTACTGAAGAAGAACACACTGGTAGGCCTCACACTTGTCGACCTTCAAACTTACTACACAGCGACAACAGTCCAAATGGCCTGATACTGGTATAAAAAGAGACATAGACCAATGGAACACAGGTGACACCAGAGATGCACCATCCTTCTATGAAGAGCTGGTATTTCACAAAGGCCCTAAGATTGTAAACTGGGGTAAAAACAGTCTGTTTAGTGAATGGTCCTGGTAAAATTAGATATTCATCTGCAAAACACTGAAACTAGACCCATATCTCACACCTTACATGAAAACTATCTCACATTGGATAAAATACCTAAATGTCACACCTAAAATTATAAAGATGATGGAAGAAAAAACAGAGTCAACAATGGAAGTTTTAATACACAATTAGATAAACATCAAAATTTGACAAAGCATGGTCAACAGAAAAGAAATAGATAAATCGAAACTACTAAGAAACAAACACTGCTGCTCAGCCAAAGATTTTTATCCAAAGAATTAAAAAAAAAAAACAACACCTAAAGAATGGTTAAAAATATTTGGGAACTACATGTTGGACCAACGACTATTTCCATAATTTGTAAAGTACTGTAAAATAGCAACAAAAGTAAATAACCAAATTAAATAACAGGCAAAGGAGTTAAAAGAAGACATCGAGATGGCGAAAAAAACATGAGAAAATGCTCATGACCATTAGCTATCAAAGAAATCCAAAGCAAAACTACAGCGAGATACCATCTCACCCCAAGAAGGTTGCCCATGATCCAAAAAACACAATAAAACAAATGCTGGAGAGGCTGTGGAGGAATAGGAACTCTCCTACACTGCTGATGGGATTGCAAAATGGTACAACCTTTTTGGAAACCAACCTGGCATTTCCTTAAAAAGCTGGAAATACATGTAACATTTGATGCAATAATTCCACTGCTAGGAATATACCCCACAGATTCAAGGGCAATCACACAAACAGATACATGCACATAAATGTTTATTGCAGCACAATCCACAATAGCAAATGATGGAATCAACCCAGATGCCCAACAACAGATGAAGGGATAAACAAACTATGGTATATATATTCAATGAAACACTATGCAGTAATAAAGAACAATGATAACTTTAGAAAGCATCTCATAATCTGGTTTTAACTGGAAGACATTATGATGACTGAAATCAGTCAGTGGCAAAGGGACAAACATTACATGGGACCCCTATTATGAAATCATAAAAACAGACTTCTGTACAGAATAAAAGACTCTTCAATGGCTGCCAAGGGCCAGGAGGGAGAGAGAGGGCTGGTCATAGATAAGATAGTTGGGTAAAAGTAGTGACAGCACACAGTAAAAACAAGATCAACTTAACTGGACCTCAATACAAACTGAAAACTCTTCGAATCTCAACCTAATATTGCAAGAGTAGTATGGATGGGGTTCTGGGAACCATGCTCTCAAGGGACACTGAGGCCAACTGGCATAGCTAGCCTATTGCTAAGAGAATTTTCTGCACTTCATGTTGGTAAGTAGTGTCTGGGGTCTTAAAATCTAGCAAGCTGCCATCTGAGGTATACCAAGTGATCCCAACTGATCCTGAACTGACGATCTCCAAAAATTACAAAGACATGAAGGAAAACCAGCCAAGGAGACAGAAGACCCCACATGAATGGATGAGTGTAGCAATATGTGACCAGAAGAACCAAATGGTGCCTGGCCACCACCAGTGATAGCCGTGATGGGGCTGACAATGTTGAGTCCAAGAAGCAAAATGGGACAAAGAGAGGTGCACCCTGAGAACTCCACTAAAAGACTGCAATTGATGGTCTGAAAGCCTAATGGTTCTCCTGGGAACATGGCCCCTATACCTGCTGCTGCCCCTGACCACAAAACATTACTAAGGTAAACACCTTAGACAGGAACGGACTGGACTCGGAAACACAATGGGACCATATGATGTGTGTATTTTATAGCTCCATGAATCTATAGGATGCTGTCATAGCAGCCTCTTACTAGAATGGAGAGATGTTGGAGAGTGGGGGACAGCAGATTCTTAAGAGGATGTGACATACATAGAACGAAAAGGAGTAGTGTGCTGTCACTGGACAACAAGAGCAGAAGGAGCTGCAGATAGGTGGGCATGCAAATTTAGATTGTACACTTTGACTCAATCACTATATACACACAGATACACACACACATAATGTATGTATCTACACAAGATTTAGAAAAAATAAAACAATGATGGAACCTGCATGCATCTTACATATATATAAGGTTTTTCTTCCCATCTTCCATAACACTGTGCTAGAGTATTCACGGCAGATTGACTGTCTAAAGTAAAGAAGATGTGAAACATTTTATTGATGAAGATCAAAGACCACAGCCTTCTGTATGGATTGCAACTGAACATCAAGTAAACAAAATTCCTCACAACTGGACCAGTAAGCAACATAATGATAAACAGAGAAATGACTGAGACTGTCAAGGATTTCATTTTACTTGGTTCTACAATCAGTGCCCATAGAAACAGCAGTAAAGAAACAAAAAGACACAATGTATTGGGAAAATCTGCTGCAAAAAGACCTCTTTAAAGTGTTGAAAAGTAAAGACATCACCCTGAAGACTAAGGTGTACCTGACCCAAACCATGGTTATTTTCAACTTCATTATATGCATGTTAAACCTCGACAATGAATAAGGAAGAACAGAGAAAAATTCAGAACTTTGAATTGTGGTGCTACACAAGAATTTTGAATGCACTGTGCACTGGCAAAATTACAAACAAATCTGTTCTGGAAGAACTACAATCAGAGTGCTATTTGGAAGTGGGGATAATGAGACTCTCACGTATTTCGGACATGTAGTCAACAGAGTTCAGTCCCTGGAGAAGGACATCATGCTTGGTAAAGTAGATGGTCATCAAAAAAGGGGAAGATTCTGAACAAGATGGACTGACACAGAGGCTGCATCAATGGCTTTAACCATAAAAAAAAATGTGGATATGGCACAGGGCTAGGCAATAGTTCTTTCTGTTGTGCACAGGATCATTATGAGGCAGAAATGACTTGACAGAACCTAACAATGCAACAATATAGCAGATACATTTAACAAAAACAATATGGCAGGGAGATTCTGAAATGCCAATTTGTATTAATTTAATCTGTAAAGATGTTTTACGCTGGAAACAAAACCAAAACATTTACAGAAAAACAGTAGTAATTACTAGAAAAACACATAGCACTTCTTATTTTTGATATCAAACGTAATGACACTAAGGAAAACAGTTTGGCATTTTGTGCATATTAAATATAATTTAATCATAGTAAAAATAAAAATACTTAATAGTTCTTGAGAGACAACTGTGGAAGACAGTAAACTGAAACCAAATTGGTCCTTTTAGATTAATTACAACCAGTAATGAAAATATTACTATCTGCACACATAAAATACAAATCCAAATTACATATTCTTGCATCACAAGCACATAAACTTCTTGTCTTTGTTGAATACTATTTGTTCTCCTTAATTAAATCTTTTGTTACTCTACGTAAAGATACACACAGAGAAGAGAAAGTAACTTGGGGGTCTAAAACTAAACATTTTAATAATGTTAGTAGTATTTCTGTGATAATCTTTCAAAAGTTTTGTCACTTCCTTTTTCTACAAATACATGTGAGGCACGAATTCTGTTGATAATCTTAATCAACCTACTTTTATCAGTATAAGTCTATATAAAGTTTATTTATTCTTGCCACAAAGTGAAAGTACCATTTCTGGCAGAAAGATTAGGTTTAAAGATTCACAGTCTTTAGAACTTTTTATCTTCCATCTTGCTGTTTTATTAACCTCTCACTGATTTGCAGTATTAGTATCACAAACTCTAATCAAATGCTATAAAACAATCAGAAAAGGGAGAGACGGTGAGTCCCAGGAGAGGAAGATACCAAAAGTTGGACTGTGGGAGAGAAATAGTGCAAAATTGGTAAATACAAAAGCCAAAGAAGTAGAGAAGTGAAGAGAAGGAGAATGGCTGTGTGTCTGGGGGCAAATGTGGTGGCATGGTAGAGATAATGGTAGAAAAGAAAAAGAGGTACCTAACACAAAAGTCAGAAATAAGTGGGACAAATACCATTTGGGATCACCCAAATAGACAGAAAACATTTGCACAGCCCCCTAAAACATACTTTGAACAAAAAAGCCCTTAAACAACACTGTTTCATGCCTAGAATACAGGATATATTTACCGAAGTCCTCCTCTCTGTCAGGAACTATGCTAGGCACTCAGGTCCATCATGACCTAGCCCTGTTTTACCATTTGATTTTGATCTTATTGCACTCTCCCATTTGGTCACTATTTTCTAGTCATCCTTGCTTTTCAGGTCATAGAACTCACTGAAGAAAGAGGGCACTGGTTACTCAGTGGCACAAACTTAACAGTCCGTAGGAGACCTGGTTCAAAAACCAGCCAAAAGCACCTCACGAGCAGCCAATGCTTGTGTCTAGGGGAGACTTTTGTGTTGCTATGATACTAAATAAGTTTGAGTGGAGCTTCCAAGCCAAGATGGAATAGGAGGAAAAGAGAGGGAATCTATGAAATCAGCCAATGAAAACCCTATGGATCACAGTGATGCCATCCATGTACTAGCATCTGAGTTACCCATCAGTCAGGGATCAGCGGACAGACAGTTAAATAAACGTATCTTAAAATCCTTCTGCCTTGGAGCCACTGCCCTTGTCATTCATCATACCTGTAAGTCCTAAATGTCACATCCTCAGGGGAACAGTTATTGACTTAATCAAAATTGCAGCGCTTGGCAGTTCCTTTCATAGTACTTAGCAAAATATCTAATTATTGTCCTGAGTATCTCCTACTAAACTATCTTTAAAAAGGGCTGAAAACTTTATGGATACAGAAACTGAGACCTTGATTCTGTGCTGTCACTAGGTGGGTTCAAACTGACAACCTTTAGGTTAACAGTTGACTACAAACCATGTGCATCACTCAGGAATTTGAATAAGTAACTTTTTGTACAATAACTCATTTTATATTCAAAACACTACTGTGAGGTAAGTATTCCTACACATCAAAGAAAGGAAAAATAAGGCTCATATGTATTAATATGTCTCAAAATCACATACACATTTAGGAAAACAAGGTGAGATTTGAAATTCAAATCTAAGTTTTCTTGATCACAGAACACGTGATATTAAATAATTTCCTATTCCTATGTTGAACCCTCCAAAAATAAAGCAGAAATGTTACTTGCAACTAAATGTTTCCCTTGCCTGCAGCTGAAGTTCAGGTAGAAAATCTAAGGATATGATGATTTCACTGGTACCTGGCATCCCTACGTGATCAAGGTAAATTATAACAAATGCCGTATTTCTAACACATTTTTCTAATCAAACATTTTAAGAAGTCAAGATGGCAGCTAAACAGACATCTCACTAAATCCCTCTGGAAACCAAGACCTGAACTGAAAATTAAACAGAGCCTTCAGGACACCTTGTGAGCACTAGGACATGGCATAGGGCTGTTAATTTGGACGTCATATCACTGAATGCAAAACATTCGTTCTTTCAATGACCCCACTCTTGGCAAGTGTGGGCTTGCACAGACAGAAGGTAACTCACGACTTTAATTTTTTTTTCCTCTGTCTTGACCAGCAGGAGGAGCTAGTACTTGACTAGCCGGATGTACTACTGGTGGAATTGGCAAGCACAATTGCCATATTTTGAGAGCTTGGCTTTTGATTCTATGTATCTCGGCAATTTTGGCCGCTTTCTGCCTCCACCATATACTAGCTCCTACTGAAATGGTGGCAAGCTTGTGCGGGATGCCATCTTGACCATATGGGGGTGGAAACACCCATGCAGAGGCCTCACCGGGACTTGGTTTCTGGGATGGGAGGCGGCATATGCTGGGGGAAGAGGGGTTTGCCAACAGAGGAACACTGTTTTGGACAGTGTCGCCTGTGGCTGGAGCCCGGCAGCAGAGTCTACAGACTCTGTGGATCCCAGCAAAATTTTGGCCTCTCTTTCTGCCAGTAGCTTGGTCCCAGCCAGGTGGCGAGCTTGTGCAGGACACCATCATGTTTCACTGGTAGGAGGAGATATCCATATAGAAACCTAAGCTGAACCTAATTCCTGGGCTGGGAGACAGCACCTGCCCTGAGCAGAGTGCTTTTCTGGCAGAAAAGCAGGATTCCACACACTGTAGCCCACAGCTGAGGCCAGTAAACATAGGCTAGCAGAACAGTAGCCTTTCTGTATTTTGAGCTAGTTAATAACATCTGGGGACTGATAAAGATGTGCTTACTTTGTCAGCTAGGAAGAGGGAAATATATACCTGAAAACCTGACTGACTTTGGAAGCTGTCAGATATTTTCTTACCTCTAATTTTAAGGTGGCCTAGAGAAAAAAAAAATGTGGTCCATCCTCTAACATCTCTGCCAACCTCTGTTGCTTCACATAATACTCTCTGGAGAAAAGCATAACCAAGATATCACCCACGGCTTCAGGAGGCCTCGAAATGAAAGCACCTCAGAAGTATCCAGACGAAGCTTTTCTGAAAGTATCAGAAGGTGAATACAAAAGGATTATGTAGACAGCCCTCCTAGACCTTACACAAAATGCAGCAGAGAAAAATGAAAAATTAAGCTAGCTGTTTGATCCGATGGAACACTAGTATTCTGAAATCCAACAGATCAAGAACAAAATCAAAGAGATAGAAACATCAATTCAAAGCCAAGAAAACAGAATGAAACAAATGGTAAACAGACTTTCTGATTTGGAAAGCAGAGCTACTGACTCCAGCATCCATGAGGACAAATCAGAAAAAAGAAACAAGAAAAATGAAAAAGCTTTAAGAAGCATGTGGGACTCGTTTAAGAGGAGCAATCTATGATTAATTGGAGTTGCTGAACAGGGCGAGACATTTGAAAACACAGAGAGTGTCATTGCTGACTTGCTGACAAAAAACTTTCGAGAAATTATGAAAGAAGACAATACAGATACCTAACACATATAGAATGCCACTTGACATAGACCTCTAAAGAAAGAGTCGAAAACAGGTTATAATCAAACTTAACCAAATGAAACATAAGCAGAAACTCTGAAAGGCAGCAAGAACAATGCTGGCACAAAGACAGTGGCATGACACATGCAAAGCGTTGCAGGAGAAGAATTTCCAATCAAGAATTATATATCCTGCATAACTTTCTTTCAAACATGAAAAAGCAATTAAGATGCTCACAGAGAAACAGAAAGTCAGAAACTTGTAAAAACCAAACCAAAGCTACAAGAAATACTGAAAGAATCTCTTGGCTTAGAACAACAAAACGACTAATACTAGCTTTTAGAAGCAAATACAGGACACATCACCAAGAATCCTACTCGGTTAGGGATAGCTCCAAACTCAATCAAAGCTATAATAGTGAAAGAAATACTCCAGTAATCATATCATGAAAGTTATGTCACCACATTAAAAGGAGGGAGGTACTACAGTCATTATATTCCTTCCAGATGGAGAGGAAGTTGATAAGAATGGTAGTAATTGAAATGAGGTTTGTACATAGTCTACTAAGCAGGATCGTAGGGGAAGGTGTAAAGAACAACAAAGATGCAACATATTAAATCAAGAAACATAATACATGAGTCTCAACAACCACAAAACAAACCCTGAAAAAGGTGAACAAACACACAAACTAGAATTTCTGAAAACAAATTAGTAAGAACAACAAAGAAAAAAATCAATGCAAAATTAAATATATCAGAATGACAGCAGTCAACACATATCTATCAATAATCACATTGAATGTGAATGGAGTGAATACTCCAGTAAAGAGACATCGAGTGATATCTTGGATCAAAAGACATGACCTATCCATATGTTGTCTACAAGAAACTCACACTAGACTTAAACATATGAACAAACTGAAAATTAAACACTGCAAGAATATATAACAAGCTAACAATACACAAACAAGTGCAGTTGTGGCAATTTTAATCTCAGATAAAATCGATTTTAATGTAAAATCCACCATCATGGACAAGGATGGACACGTTTATTGCTGAAAGGTTCAATACACAATGTTGACTTAGCAATATTAAATATTTATGCATGTAATATAAAAGGACCTAAATACATCACCGAAACATTGACTACATTCAAAAAACTGAAAGATCACTCCAAAATAATAGTGGGACACTTCAACACTCCACTCTCAATACTGGACAGATCATCTAGAGAAAAGCTCAATAAAGACACAGAAGACCTCATTGCCACAATGAAAGAACTAGACCTCATCGACATATACAGAAGTTTTTATTCATCAACAGACAACCACACCTTCTTCTCCAGTGCACATGGAACATTCTTAAGAATAGACCATGTGTTAGGACAACAATTCTCAACAAAATCGATACCACTGAAATAATGCAAAGCATCCTATCAGATCATAAAGCCATAAAAGTCAAAATCAATAGCCCAGAAAGCACAGATAAAAAGTGGAACTCATGGAAACTGAACAACACCTTGCTCAAAAAACCATGGGTTATAGAAGAAATCAAGGATGAAATAAGGAAATTGATGGTTTCCAATGAGAACGAAAACACTTCCTACCAGACCAATGGAATACAGCTAAAGCAGTGCTCAGAGGTCAGTTTTATCTCCATAAATTCACACATCTGGAAGGAAGAAAGAAACCAAATCAAAGAACTAACCCTACAGCTTAAAGAAGTAAGGAACAACAGAGGAACGCCTCAGGCACCAAAAGAAAACAGATCCTAAAGATCAGAGCAGAACTAAATGAATTAGAGAACAGAAGAACAACTGAAAAAATTGAAAAGAAAAAAAGCTGTTTTTTTGAAAACATCTGTAAGACTGACCAACCATTGGCTAAACTTACTAAAGAAAAACAGGCAAGGAAAGAACTCAAATAAGAAATGAGAGGGGAGTTGTCATAACACATCCAGCAGAAATAAAAAAATATCACAGGAGAACACTACAAAAGACTGTACTCTAATAAATCTGAAAACCTAGAGGAAATGGACAAATTCCTCAATTCATATCCCCTACCAAAATTATCACAAGGTGAAGCAGAACAATTTAATAAACCCATTACAAAGTAAGAGATTGAAAAAGTTACCCCAAAACTACTAATGAACAAAACCATGGGCCTAGATCGCTTCACTGCAGAATTCTACCAAGTTTTTTAAGAAGAGTTATCCGCAATTCTACTAAGACTATGTCACAATATAGAAACAGGTGGAATACTCTTGTCATGGGTTGAATTGTGTCCCCCTAAAAAATATGTGTAGCCATGTGGCTGGGACATGATTCCCAGTATCTTGTGACTGTCCTCCATTTTGTGGCTTACCTAAACTGCATGTTAAAGGATTAGGGTGGGGCTGTAAATTCCTTCATAGGATTACTTCCCTGCTCTGCTGTAAAGGGAGTTTCCCTGGAATATGGCTTGCCCTTCCCTTAATCCTTTCAGCCTGCAAGAGATAAAAGGAAAGAGAAGCAAGCAGAGAATTGGGAACCTCCACCCATCAAGCAAGCAGCACCGGGAGAAGAGCGTGTCCTTCAGACATGAGGTTCTTGCGCCAAGACGCTCCCTGGACAAAGACTGATGCAATACCGGACTTTCCTACAGAGCCAACAAGGGGAAAGCCTTCCCCTGGAGCGGACACCCTGAATATGGACTTGGAACCTACCGGACTATGTAAGAATAACCCTTCCTTTGTTAAAGCCATCCACTCTGTGGTATTTCTGTTAGAACAGCCCTAGCTGACTGAAACAACTCTCAAACTCATTCTATGAAGCCAGCATAACACTGGTACCAAAGCCAGAGAAAGACTCAAAAAAAAGGAAAACTACAGATGGATATCACTCATGAATCTAGATGCAAAAATCTTGCACAAAATTCTTGGCAGTAGAATGCAAGAACATATCCCCCAAATAATCCCATCATGACCAAGTGGGATTCATCCCAGGGATTCAAGGCTGGTTCAACATCAGAAAAACAGTTAATGTGATCGGCAAAAAAGTAAAAATGTCCCTGTTTGGAGATGATATGATTGTGTATGCAAGGAATCCTAAAGAATCCATAAGTAAACTACTCAAACTGATAGAAGATTCAACAAAGTCTCAGGATACAAGAGATAAATGTAAGAAATTAAGCAGGATGTCTTTATACCAACAATGACATTATTAAGGAAGAAATCACCAAATCAATACCATTTACTATAGCCCCTAAAAAGATAAAGTACTTAGGAATAAATCTAACCAGAGAAATAACAGACCTTTACAAAGAGAACTACAAGTCCTTCCTACAAGAAACCAAGAGAGACTTACATAAATGAAGAAACCTACCCTGCTGATGGCTATGAAGACTTAACATTGTGAAAATGTCTATTTTACCCAAGGCAATCTACTTATATAATGCAATCCCAGTACAAGTTCCAGTGACATTTTTAAATGAGATGGAGGAACAAATTACCAACTTTGTTTGGAAAGGGAAGAAGCCCTGGATAAGTAAAGCGCTACTGAAGAAGAAGAACACACTGGCAGGACTCTCACTAGCCAACTTTAGAACTTATTACCCTGCCATGGTAGTCAAAACAGCCTGGTAGTGGTACAAGAAGAGAACGACAGATCAATGGAACATAAGAGAGACCCCACACATGACACCATCTTCCTATGAACAGTTGATATTCGACAGAGGCACTAACACATTAAACAAGGGGGGAAAAAAAATCTCTTCAACAAATGGTGCTGGCAAAACTGGATATCCATCTGCAACAAACTGAAACAAGACCCGTATCTTACATCTTATACAAAAACCAACTCAAATTGGATAAAAGACCTAAATATCAAATCTAAAACAGTAAAACTCATCCCAGAAAAAGTAGGAACAACAATGGAAGTTTTAATATATACAACACAGACAGACTCCAAAATTTGTCAAACAAACCACAAACAACAGAAGAGAAAATAGATAAATGGGAACTATTAAGAATCAAACACTTTTGTTCATCCAAAGACTGTATTAATAGAATTCAAAGGCTACCTACACTATGGGAAAAAATATTTGGTAACCATGTCAGACCGCTGCCTGATCTCCATAATCTGTAAGGCACTACAAAATATCAGTATGAAGAAGATAAATCATCCAATTAAGCGATGGGCAAAGGATATGGACACTTCTCTAAAGAGGAGATCCAGGCAGCTAAAAAACATGTCATGAACTTTAGCTATTAAAGAAATTCAAATCAAAACAACAGTGACATATCATCTCACACCAAAAACGTTGGCCATGATCCCAAAACCGCAAAACAACAAATGCTGGAGAGGCTGTGGAGAAGGTGGACCTTTCCTACACTGTTGGTGGGATTGCAAAATGGTGCAAGCTCTTTGGAAAGCAATCCGGTGTTTCCTTAAAAAGCTGGATATAGATATACCATTTCACCCAGTAATTCGACTGCTTGGAATATCAGAATCAAAGCCATTCACACCAATGGATACATGCACATGAATGTTTGTTGCAGCACAGTCCACAATAGCAAAATGATGCAATCAACCGGATGTCCAACAATAGAGGAATAGATAGGTTAACTATGGTATATATTCTCAATGGAAGATTATGCAATGATAAAGAACAACAATGCTTTTAGGAAACATCTCATAACCTGGCTTCAATTAGAGGGCATTATGTTGAATTAAAGTGGTCAGCAACAAAAGCACAAATATGAGACATCTAGGATCCGACTCGACGGCACTTGGCTGGCTTGGCACGATAAGAACTTAAAAACTGCT
The DNA here is from genome assembly GCA_028571685.1 of Heterohyrax brucei. Taxonomy (NCBI): domain Eukaryota; kingdom Metazoa; phylum Chordata; class Mammalia; order Hyracoidea; family Procaviidae; genus Heterohyrax; species Heterohyrax brucei. Next base: position 129,712,182 of record CM053166.1, on the reverse strand, counting down.
TCATGCATAGAAGACGACTCATTTATGGCTGCCGGGGGTGGAGGGAGTGGGGGGGGTTTAGATTATACAGTTGATAGAAATTTGTTTGGGTGAAATCTGGGACAGCACACAGTAGAAAGAAGATCAATATTACCTGGACTTCAATGTAACATGTTTACTCCTCCCATCTTAATCCAATATTACAAGGACAGAATAGCTGGGGTGGAGGGCTGTGGACCAGGCTCTCTGGGGAAATCAAGGCCAATTGGCACAACCAGCATTTGGCTAAGAGAGCCCTATGCACCCCACACGGGTGAGTGGCATTTGGGTCTTAAAAGCTGCCAAGTTGACATCTCAGGGTACAGCAAATGATCCCAACTTAGCATGAAGGATGATCACCAAGGACCAAAACGACATGTGGGAAAGAGAACCCAGAAGACAGAGAGACCCATGCGAGTGGGTGCCTACATCAACTTCTGACCGGAAGAACCGGATGGTGCCCAGCCACCACCAGTGATAGCCGTGACGGAGCTCACAATGTTAAATGTCACCGGCAACATGAGAATAAAAATGGGTGCACCCTGAGAACTCCACTAAAACATCACAACTGATGGTCCTCAGGGTTCCCCTTGGAGTATGGCCCCTGGTCCTGATGCTGCCCCTGTCCATATATCATAATGGAGGTCACCTCTTCGGACAGAAATGGAGTGGACTTGGTGACACAGAGAGACTGTATCATGCGTGCACTTTATGGTTCTATGCATCTATGAGGTGTCATCAGCTGACCTCTTACTGGATGCAGGGGAGAGGGAGGAGAGGAGGGGATAGTAGATCCTTGGGAGGATAAGACATGTATGGAGCAGAGAGGAAGAGTGTGCTGTCACGGGGCAGGGAGAGCAGTGGGAGCTGCATATAGGTGGGCATGCAAATTTATGTGGGAATGTACATTTTCATTCGATTATAATAAATAAAAGTGAATTTTTAACATTTAGGAAATGCAGTAACTAGGTTTCCATGAAAATAGCTTAAAGCAGAAAACATGGAAATTGTGACAAAAAACTCTCGCAGCAGAAAGATAGCATCAGATCTTCAGTCTAAAGCAAGATTAAACCATTAATAATTTGAAAATCTATGCAGATAGTGGTCCATTCATACAGGTATACACTGTGAAATCAGTTAAAGTTCAGAAAAATATTCAATCATATGCTTCTGCTCACTTACAAAAGAAAAGAAAAATCAGATTGTGATTGAAATTATGATACAATGATTCCAATTTTGCAATACATGTATCTCTGTGTATTCAAAATCTAAAGCTCAGAAGAACATAGAGAAAAATGTTAATAGTAGTTATTCCTGTTTGGAAGGATCATAGGTAACTTATTATTTTGATTTATTCTTTAATTTTTTGTATTTCTTAAATTCTATAATAGCTTATTTGTTTTTTTCTTAATAACAGTTTATTGTATTTGAGGTGATAGTTTACACAGAAAATTATGTTGGCCTTTAATCTGTTCCACTGGCTGTAACTTTTACAATGTGTCAGTATTCTCATTATTTTCATTGTTTGTTCTATTTTCAGAGACCTAGCTTCCCTTCTTCCTCCTTGTACTCTCACCCTTGCTTTTTGAGTTAAAGTCAGTGTCATATAATTTATTGTTAAAGGGAGCACAATCTTCATTAGTAAGATTTTATCTTATAAAACAATCTACTATTTGGTTGAAAGTTGACCTGGGGAAACAGCATCGATTCCACATTCAAAGGTTATCTTACAGAGGCAGTCTGTGGGGTTCGTAAACTCATTATTCACCGAGAAGGTCTGCACTTTTTTAGAAATTTGAGTTTCATTCTACATTTGCCTTTCATCCTATGCCAAGAACTTCTATTGTGTTCTTGGTCAGAACTGTTCATAGTAGTAGCAAGCCACCATCTAGTTCTTCTGGTCAAAAGTAGAAAGTGGCTATGCTTTGTGTGGACAATTAGTCCCATGGACTAGTTTCTTCATTGAGCCTTTGATTTCCTTCATTTGCTTTTACTCCTGACTAGCAAAGACCAACAGCTATACCGGCTACCTGCAAGCTGTTAGAATCTCACATGCTATTCATCAAACAAGCATGTAGAACATTATCTTTGCAAACAATGTTATGCAAAATGAGTCAGATTGCATTGAGAACTTTATATAATCAGGAAAAATAATTATTAATTTTATCACAAAAAATAGGATGAATTAAAATCAAAGTAGATTTCAATTTTAAAAACTCTGTTAGGTCCCTGAGCACTGAGGCCACAGATACATACACAAATGCAAAACTGTTCGTATAAACTTTTCAATCACCCTGGCATTCACTAGTCTTAGAAGAGAATCAATCAGTTGTTTTGTCATAATGGTGATACACCACAGAGTATGTTTTACAAGTCATTACTCAGTGGCTTCTCTAGCAGAAGGTGTTTTGGCCCATGGATCTAAGACAAGTTCAGTTTGCAGGCTGCAAGGACTAATCCGATTTTAAAAAGTTTTCTTCCATTCAGTAAGTAAGTTATATTGACACAATTAACATTTACCAGACAGCTTGTATAACTAAGGTATCATATTACATGATTCCATTAAAATATTTCATACCATAAAAAAATAACATGTTGACCTGAGTATTCCAAAAAACTGCAATGAAATCCACTGCCATCAGATTGACCCTGACTCAGAGTGAACTTCTTTGCTACATACACACTTAATCACACTCACCCATCACTACGACAAATTGAAAATGCACATGCCAGCCTTTAGCTCAGTGTGACATCTACAGCTGGGAATGAATCCCAACCGAAATAGTGGGGTCATAATGGAAATGCTGACAATCTTAACTACAGCAGCATTAACAACAATGAGTATAATAAAACGCTTGTTCAGATATAACTCACATAAGAAGTTAAAGCCAAAGGCTGTGAACAGATCAGTACATTTCAGCAATTTTTCAATATATTCAAAATCCATATAATTTTGTATACCTTTCAGAGTAATACCTGATGCCTTTTCAGACTTCTGTGTTTTGTTCTAAAACTCTATATGTATTGATGTCTTGTATGGCTCCTTGTGAAACATTTTTACCCTTTATCTTCAGTGAGTGGAAGTGCTAATGAAACTCATGAAATAAATGTTATTTTTGCCTGGCCTTCCCTTGCATTTTCAGTATCGCTGGGAATGGACTTGTTCGGTGAATGTGGAGAAACAAAAAGAGGCCCAGCAAATTCAGATTTTCAAAGCTCGCTAAAGTGACAACGTGTTAGAATTGTTGGTGTAAAACAAAAGAGGATAATACTGTTCCACAACAATTTAACTGGCAGTTCATTTTTTTCCCCCAGAATGTCAAAGGAGTCATTTTGTTTTTCCCTCATGCAAATATTAAAAAGCAGAGGAAACCAAGCACTTGAGTCCAAAAACTCTAGAAAAAGCAACACTGACAATTGCTATTTATTTTTTAATTAATGTGTTACAGTACTCAAGCACTCACAGTCACAAATTTGGATAGCTGGCAATAAGCACGCTGAAGAGAGCAATGCAGACAAGTAACAGAGGAGCTGCTCTTGTCTTGAGACACTTTTCTAAGGTCGAGTTTGTGCATAATTAGATCTGGAAAATGAAATAGGGATTGATTTTACTATCTTAACTGTTTCTACCTAAATATGAAAGTAACTTAAGGGAGATACTTATTTTATTGCCTCTGATATCAGATATATGCTTATAATTTGAACATTGTAACATTAAATGATCAACATGGTCCTAAACCAAGATCATGGAAGGCCACAGTCAGGCAATATGATGAATAAGATTAACTGATTAAAGATTTAAGAAAAGCAAACCAAAAAACTGTTTATATATCCAAATATTTCATACATAATGAATTATGAAAATGATTTAATTTTCACAAGAGAAAGAGGATTCTACCTTGATTAATATACATCGAAAATTAATTATGTTTAGGAAAATTTTTAAACATTAACAGCCTTTAACATAACAGTAAACATGTAATTTCATGTGCTAACACTCTAAATGACAGTGAATCTTCAATGATAAGATTTGAGAATATAAACATACATAGAACCAAAAATATAAGTGTGATAATTTTTCACCCCTGCTGTGCATATTGCTGTGAAATTTGGTGAGTCACAATAAATACTGTATTATCTTTATACTTCCTCAAAAACTTACCTGATAACAGTGAAATTTGAAACCTCTATTTTAAGTTTTATTGGAATACCATTAATGATACTGGAGGAGAAAATGATTCACAGAATGAAGTGTGCATTCAAAAAATAGATCATACAGTGACAGCACACGTTACAAACACGATCAGTTTAAGCAGACTTCAACATAACCGGAAAAGTCTTCCAATCTTAACCCAATATGGCAAGGACAGAGTAGCAGGGACGGGGATCCGGGTACCATGCTCAGAGGGGACATCGAGGACAAATGGCTTAACTAGCCTATTGTTATGAGAGTCTTCTCCACCCCATATTCGTCAGTAGCATCTAGGGTCTTAAAAAGTAACAAGCTGCCCACTGAGGTACACCAAATGGTCCCAATTCAGCACGAACAGATGATCACCAAGGACAAAAATGACACAGTGAAGAGAGAACCCAGAAGACTGAAAGACCCATGTGAATAGGTGACTACATCAACATGAAACCAGAAGAACTAGATGGTGCCCAGCCACCACCAGCGACAGCTGGGATGGGGTTCACAAAGTTGAGTCTCAGTGGTAACACAAAAACAAGAAATGCTGTACCCTGAGAACTCAACTAAAAGAACGCAGGTGATGGTCCAAAGGCCTGCGCGTTCCCCCAGGAGCATGGCCCCTAGACCTGATGCTGCCCCTGATGATAAATCATTACTGAAGGCAATTCCTCAGACACGACTGGATTAGACTCAGGAACATAGATTGACCATGTTGTTTGTGCACTTTATGGTTCTATGCATCTACAGGATGTCATCTTACTGGCCTCTTACTACAGGGCCAGTTGAGAGGGTGGAGAAGAGGGGACAGGAAATTGTTAAGAGGATATGACTTGTACAGAAGGGAAAGGAGGAGTGTGCTGTCACCAGGCAAGGTGAGCATTAGGAGTTAAACACAGGTAGGCATGTGAATTTAAACTAGATTCTACACTTTCTCTCAATCACAATAAAAAAAGAAAATACATTATAGATAACTTGAAACCAGAACATACAGTGTTTAAAAGCAGTATGTGCACAAAAATGCTATTCATCTTGTTTTTCTCACATCTTTCCTTCACTGGTGGCATTGATAACTACCACTCATATTACACCTAAAATCCAATACATATGTAGGTACTACACTTTAGATTTCGTCTCTACTTTTTGGTCATAGCCCCTCAGCTACTACACAGGAAAACTCCATATAAAACGAACTTGTGTACTACTTCAGAACTATTAAGAATCAAAGACTTTTGCTTATCCAAAGACTTTATTAATAGAATTCACAGGCCACCTACAGACTGGGAAAAAAAAATTGGCAATTATATGTCAGACTGATGCCTGATCTCCATAATCTATAAGGCACTACAAAGTATCAGTATGAAGAAGATAAATCATCCCATTAGGTGATAGTCAAAGGAGATGGACAGACACTTCTCTAAAGAGGAGATCCAGGCAGCCAAAACACACATGCAGACATGCTCACGATCTTTAGCTATTAAAGAAATTCAAATCAAAATGACAATGAGATACCATCTTACCCCAACAAGGTCGGCCATGATCCAAAAAACACAAAACAACAAATGCTAGAGATGCTGTGGAGAAAGTGGAACTCTCCTACACTGTTGGTTCGATTGCAAAATGGTGCAACCTCTTTGGAAAGCAATCTGGCTCTCCCTTAAAAAAGTGGATATAGATATACCATTTCACTCAGTAATTCCACGACTTGCAATATATCCTACAGAATCAAGGTCATTCACACCAACAGATACATGCACACAAATGTTTACAGCAGCACAGTCCACATTAGCAAAAAAATGCAATCAACCCAGATGCCCAAGAACAGAGGAACGCATAGGTAAACTATGGTACACATACTCAATGGAACACTAGGCAATGATAAAGAACAACTTTCAGGAAACATCACACAACCTGGTTTCAATTGGACGACATTATGTTGAGTGAAAGTAGTTAGCAACACAAGGACAAATACTGTGTGAGACACCTGTGACAAGAAATCAAAAGCAGACTTATGCACAGAAGAAAAGACTCTTTGACAGCTGCAAGGGAGGGGAAGGAGGGAGGCAGGGCAAGAGGGGAGGGTTTAGATTAGATAGCTAATAGAAATTTGGTTGGGTGAAATCAGTGATAACACATATTAGAAAGAAGAACAGCATTTAGTGGACTTCAACATAACTTCAATATTCCTTCTATCTTAACCCAATATTGCGAGGATAGAGTAGCTGTGCCAGGGGGTGGGGGGGATCATGCTCTCAGAGAAAATTGAGGCCAATTGGTACAACTATCATTTTGCTAAGAGGGCTCTCTGCACCCCACACTGGTGAGAGGCATCTGAGGTCTAAAAAGCTCCCAAGCTGCCATCTGAAGGTACAGCAAATGGTCCCAACTCAGGAATGGATGATCACCGAGGACCACAACGACAGCGGAGGAAAGAGAACCCAGAGGACAGAGAGAACCACATGAGTGGGTGTGTACATCAACTCGTGACCAGAAGGACTGGATGGTGCCCAGCCACCACCAGTGATAGCCACAATAGAGCACACAAAGTTGAGTGTCGCTGGCGACACTAGAATAAAAAGGGGTACACCCTGAGATCTCCACTAAAAGACCACAATTGATGGTCCAGGACCTTATGGGTTTCCCCAGGAGCATGGCCTCTGGCCCTCATGATGCCCCTGCCCATGAATCATAATGAAGGTCCACTCATCAGACAGGAATGGATTAGACTCGGCGACGCAGAGAAACCACATCTTGGGTGCACGTTACGATTCTATGCATTTATAGGAGATCATCCCACTGATCTCTTACTGGAGGAAGGGGAGTAGGTGGAGAGGAGGAGGAAGGAGACTGTTGAGAGAATGAGACATGTATGGAGCAGAGAGGAAGAGTGCGCTGTTACCACGCAGGGAGAGCAGTGGAAGGTGGATATAGGTGGGCATGCAAATTGATACGGGAATGTACATTTTCATTGAATCACAATAAAAAAAAATATGTTACTAATAATAAAGTTACAAATTGAAACAAGACCCATTTCTCACACCTTACACAAAAACCAACTCAACTTGGATACAAGACCTAAATATCAAACCTAAAATAATACAGATCATGCAAGAAAAAATAGGGTTAACAATGAAGTTTTAATACACAACTCAGACAGACTTCAAAATCTGACAAACAAAGCACGATCAACAGAAGAGAAAATAGATAAATGGGAACTACTAAGAATCAAACACTTCTGCTGATTCAAAGACCTCATCAAAAGAATTAAAAGACCACCTACAGAATGGGAAAAAAAATATTTGCAACTATATGTCCCATTTACGTCTGATCTCCATAATCTACAAGGTACTGCAAAATAGCAACAATAAAAAGGTAAATAACCCAATAAAGCAATGGGCAAAGGAGACGGACAGGCAGTTCACTAAAGAGGATATCCAGGCAGCCACAAGACACATGAGGAAATGCTTAAGATCACCAGCTATTAAAGAAATCCAAATCAAAACTACAACAAAATACCACCTCAAATGAACTTGGTTGGCCATGACCCAAAAAACACAAAGCAACAAATGCTGGAGAGGATGTGGAGAAATGGGAACTCTCCTAAACTTCTGGTGGGATAGCAAAACGGTACAGACTCTTTGGAAAGCAATGTGGCGATTCCTCAAAAAGCTGGAAATAGATATACCATCTGACCCAGTAATCCCACTGATTGGAATATAGCCTAGAGAATCAAGGGCAGTCACAGGAACAGACACATTCTCATGAATGTTTATTGCAGCACAGTCTACAATAGCAAAAAGATGGAATCAACCCAGATGCCCAACAACAGATAAATGCATAAACAAACTATGGTACATACAGTCAAGGGAACACTACAATGATAAACAATGATGGTTTTATGAAGCATCTCACAATCTGGTTTTCTCTGGAAGAGATTATGTTGAGGGAAATCAGTCACTGGCACAAGGACAAATACTGTATGAGACACCTACTACAAAGACTTAAAACCAGACTCACGTACAGAAGAAAACTCTTAGCTGTCTGGGAGGGGGGAGGGAGGGGAAAAGTTGGCTATAGATTAGTTGACAGAAATTTGTTGGGTAAAAAGTGACAGCACACATTCAAAAAAGATGAACTTAAGTGGACGTCAACATAAACTGAAAACACTTCTAATCTTAACCAAACATTGCAGGCCTAGAGTAGCAGGGGTGGGAGTCTGGGGACCATGTTCTCAGTGTACATTGAGTTTAACTGGCATAACTAGCATATTGCTAAGAGTCTTCTGCACTCCATATTGATAAGCGGTGTCTGGGGTCTTAAAATCTAACAACCTGCCACTGGAGCATACCAAATGGTGTCAACTCAGTGGGATCAGATGATCACAAAGGACAACAAAGACATAGGGAAAAAGAGCCCAGAAGACAGAAAGACCCATGTACATGGGTGATTGTATCAACACGTGACCAGAAGAACCAGATGGTGCCCAGCCACCACCTATGACAGCCATGATGGAGCACACACTGTCGTGTCACAGTGGGAGCACAAGAAAAAGTGGGGTGAACCTCAAGAACTCCATTAAAAGACTGCAATTGATGGTCCAAAGGCCCAGGCGTTCCCCAGGAAGAATGACAACTAGACCTGATGCTGCCCCTGACATAAATCATTACTGAACTGAACGCTTTACACAGTAATGGATTGGATTTAGGGACACAAAGAGATCATATGATGTGTACACTTTATGGTTCTATACATCTACAGGATGCTGTCCTAATGGTCTCTTACTAGAAGGGAGTGGAGAGGGTAGAGACTAGGGGACAGGAGATTGTTAAGAGGGTATGTTGTGTATAGAACAGAAAGGAAGGGTGTGCTGTCTCCAGGGAAGTTGAGCAGAAGGAGCTGCAGATAGGTGGGCATGCAAATTTAACTTGGATTATATATACTTTCACTCAATCACATTTCAAAAAAAGAAATAAAGTCTGTTTGTATAGTAGAAGAATTCAAATTGTGTTTGCACCATAAAACAAACAACCTACAAAGACTAAGTAACGTTCTTCCTTCTGGAAGTTGATTACATTTATTAATTAAAGTTCTGATGCTTCGGAGAATTCTGGAAGCTATCTTGTTGCTTTTGTAAAACAGTGCTAAAGGGAGAAAAATTAAAATCAGTGATCATGTTTGTATAGTTCTCTTAAGAAGAAGACTATTAGAAACTAGGTAATATCACTCATGCTGGACCAAGTGCAATTCAAGCTTAGCTGTCTATTAGCATACAGATAGAGTTCATTACATTCATATTTGAATATCACATTTGTAAGCTTTATTTTCTAAGTTGCATTCTCAAATAAGGCAATTAGCAGGTCTGACATTTGTCTCACCTATTTTAGGAAGAACACCTGTCTAACTCCATTGTTATCAATGGAAAAAAATCAAAGATGTGCTGATGAAAGCCACCTGGTGATGGTGTCAGATCTTGGAAAGTATTACATACCAATCACTACTACAAACATCCCTTGTTTACTATCTAGTAGGTCTGCAACCATGCTGAAACTGTATCTGATTCCTGAAATTACCTGCCTGTTTTAATTCCCTGCAGAATGATTATGTTTTGGCACATATCAATATAATCATTCCAAAGAGAGTTCAATATACTCTTTCTGTTTTTTAAAGAAAAAAAAAGTGCTGCTGGTTAAAAGAAGATATTTTGGTATTTTCATTGTGTATTGAAGAGACTTTTACCCTAAGAAAATAATGGTGACGAGTACACAGTGGAAGAGTCTTAAAGTTGCAGAAAAAGTGTCTTTCTCTATGTATTTTTCTTAAGAATTTCAATATGCTCAGATTTCTGATTAAATGATACTAGTACCAAAGATTTAAAGCATAAAGAACAAAAACAACATTATATGACAAAAATACATCCCCCCCCAAAAGAATTCCTAAGTGGTAAATCTTTGCATACTTGAAGCGTCTCTAAATCCCAGAACAATGCATCCAATTTCCAAAGTGTTAATCTCCAAATCACTGTGTATTCAATTTTATGATGATTAAAAGTGTTCATGAATATAAAGAGAAACTGGTAATTTTCAGGATTATTAAATATGTGTTTGTTTCTGTATGCCTACTGGCATGACTGAAGTTTTTCTTTAAAATAAAGCAGCTTTGATAGGTAATGCAGACAATACGCACGCTAAAACAACATCCCGTATACTAGTTTAATAAAGCATAACTTAAAGTTGTACCTACCTTTATTCTCTACATTTTCAATCACATGAAATTTCTAGACATGCTGGCAATGAAAAAAGGCAAAGCCTTCTTTGCATTCCCAGACTAGTGATCTTGAAATTCTCATAAAAATATAATATTTTTTAACAGTACCTTCACAGGTAGGCCAATGATTCCACATTTTGGCCTCTTCTCTTCCATACCTACACTGGATCTGAGGGTGATCTCACCTACTGACAAACATTTAAATACAAACAATGTATTAACGGCTCTCAAATTTCTATCTCTACCTCCAATATCTTCTCCAATCTCTAGACTCTCATGTACAAGTACCTACTTGATATCTTCACTTGGACTTTATTAGGCATCTCAAACTTGATATGACCAAAACAAAACTCCTGATGTTCCGAACTCTCTTTTTCCACATTCTCTATTTCATTATCATCCTTTATCAGTGGCTCAAATCAAATCCTTGAGAGTCTTTATTAAGAAAGTCCTTTTCTCATATGCCACATCTTATTTATCAGCCAATGCAGCTGGATTAATATTTTAAAAAAATAGGTTTACTTACCATCATCTCCACCACCAATCCATGCTCACCTTAATTCATGCTAATACCTATTTGAATAACCTCTTGATATCTCTTTACTTTTCCCCTACTGTACTCTATTTCTCCACATAAACAACTACGATTCTTTTCAATATGAGTCAGATCTTGTCATTCCCAGACTTTAACCTGCTAATGGTTTTCCAGCAAATTTTGAATAAATTCCAAAGTCCATTCCAAAACATCTATAACATCTTCAACATTTTTCCTATCATTTCCTCCAGGGTACACATTCAGCCACATGGACCACGTTACTCTCCCTCCAATAATACATCAAACACATACAAAATTCAGCATCTTTTTAAAAAGGCTGTTTCCATTGACTAGAATGCCCTTCAGTGAGCTATCAGCATGGTTTGTCACTTCATTTTAGTCAGGTTTCTTGTCAAGTTTTATTACCTCAAAGAAGACGCCTGGAACATTTTATGTAGGATAGCACCCTCTCTACTTCCTTATACTACATTATTTCTATTCCTAAAACTTATGAGTGAATCGAGTTATATAATGTCTGTTAAACCTACAAAAATGAGAATTTTGTTTTTGTCACTATTTTACCCCCAATGTCTAGAATGATGCTAGGCGTGTGAAAGTTTCTCACTACTTATTTCTTTAGGAATTAAGCAAATGAATGAACTATATGAAGAGTTATATTGAAAAATGATTTTATGACTATAAAAACAAATATGTACACCATACAGAAAATACACAATACAAAAATACCACTGTTAGCAAACATTACTTTTAAGATTCATTTGTCCATCAGTAGGTTGTAATAAAACTGGGACCTCATTATTATATCATTTTAGTCAAATTTATTATATTATTTGTAGTTTCCATGTCATCCAAGTTCCTTGAACATTTTATTTAAAACATATTATATATACACTCTATGATTCATTTTTTTTAATTCTTATATATTTAGGATATTTCCAACTGTTAATTATTATAATGTGCCAAATAACAACTGTGCATAAATTTTGGTACAGATATACGATCACCTTGATAGGGCAAATTAAAGGCTGAAAGTGATCTAAAACATTTGATACACATTGTTATAGAAAAACTTGTTGACATCTTAACTGTGGGCCATTAACGCATGAGTCTCTTTCCTATCCTTCCAGGACCTGTAGTGAATATATGATATTGCTTCCTTGTTTTTAACCTTTGTAAATTCAAGAACTGAAAACTTGTCTCTTACTCTTTTCTGTGTTTTTCTTTTTTTTTTTTTTTTTTTTTTTTTTTATTACTGATGAGGCTGAACATTTTAGTACTTTTTTAGCCTGAGAATGCACTATCCATGTGTCATTTGCTTACTGAGGGGTTAAACACTGTTCCTCATGAATCGGTAAGTAAGTTATAAATTGAGATAATTAACAAAAATGTTTTAGGGAACTTATTTTGTTGTGAAGAACACCTATTCAGTAGAGTTTCTAAAAGTAAAACTTCTATAAATAAATTTACAAGTTGAATAAACCATATATAAACTTCCAGATAATACACAACTGAAGGGAATTGATGCATTTAAAACAAAGGGTATAAATGTGCAAGCGATACTCCATGATAGCAAAAAGATGGAATCAACCCAGATGCCCAACAACAGAAGAATGGATGGATAAACTTTGGTGTATGTACTCAATGGAGTACTATGCATTGATAAAGAACAACGATGATAGCAAGAAACATCTCTCAATTTGTTCTCAACTGGAGGACATTATGTTGAGTGAAACTAGTCAGCGACAGGACAATTATTATATGAGACCCCTATGATAAAAACTTAAAAGTATACTCCTATATAACAGAAAAGACTCTTTGACAGCTACTAGGGTGGGGAGGGTGGGAGAGCGGGAGGGCGAGGGGCGAGGGTTTAGATAGTTGCTAGAAATATAGTTGGGTGAAATTGGTGGCAATATACATTATCAATATTAATGGGACTTCAACATAACTTGTGTACTCCTCCTCTCTTAACCCAATATTGTAAGCACAAAGTATGTACACTTTCATTTTTTATTTAATAATAAATAAATAAATGTGCAAGCCAGTTACTTGAAGTTATTAGTAGAGTTAAATGAATGTGTGCAGCTTAACATCATCTCCCTCAAAAAGGATAGGGAATGCAAATATTAATTCTTTAATAGTTATGATACGGTATATAAAAGTATTCTGTGGAAATATGGGTTAGGAGAATCTACTAAATGAAACTACAGGTACTAGTTACATGTATTTAATACTTTCCTGAAGTTTCAGGACGTTAAGTGAGCATTTGTATTATTAGGACTCCATTGGCCAAAAGCCATTAGAGTTTCAAATAATAATATTTTCATTAAAATACAAAAGTTGCCATTTTTTATATTTATGAGTTTATCTTACATGAATTAACAAAATGGTCATGTTTTAGATTTTTTAGCTATGTTTTGATATTACTGTTGTTGTAGTGGAAAACACAGGGGGATAGATACAGACAAAATCTTAGCTCTAATAACTATGTAACCTAGAGCAGACAACTTATGAGACTTGAATTCCCTTTATGCAAAACCATGCTTAATACAATGCCAGGCACTTAATAACTTCTCTATAAATGGTAGCTATTATTATCATCATTATGAGCTATCAGAAAACGCCTAATTAAGGGTAGGAACAGTAGCTAGCATAAATATTAGAATTCAGTTTTTAGCTACAAATGCAAGTAGAAACTATTTCTTTAAAACACACATAAAAGAAAATATTACTTAATTAGTTATTATAATACCACTTTAAATTCAGACTGCTTTTATTTTCTCTTGAACTTTTACTACCAGTTGTTTTACAATATTCAAATTATACACTATATGGTATTTCATTCTTCCATTATCAAATGCATTACTGCCAGGATATTCTAAACAAACACAGCAGTGAACTCTCAATGATCCTCCCTCAGATACCAGACAATGATTCTTCCCGAAAACATTACACATGTCATTGAAAGTAATTTGACACTTTGTGATGATGTACTGAGATTCCTGTTTCCAAAAGGCTGTACTTCTTTACATCATGTAAACAAAATAAAAATAACACTATACAAAGAGCATTATACTTTAGCAGGTTGGATTCTGACAACTTAAGAAATAAGACTAGGTAAAGCTCTATAAAATACTTGAACAAGGAGGGCGTGCAGTCAAGATGTCAGATGAGACATACATCTCCTTAATTCCCTCCGAAAACTAAGGCCTGGATTGATAATTGAAAAGAGCTTTCTGGATGCCAAGTGAGACCAATGGCACGGCAGAGGGCTATCAGTTTGTACTGTACGTCACTAAATGGAAAAATTCCTCTCTCGTGCTAAATATTGCTACTGCCAACTAGCCCACTGTACAGACTGAAGGTACTGGAACTTTTAATTTTTTTTTCTTGTTCTCAGCCACCAGGTGGGGTATGGGCATGAGTCGGTAGCTACACACAGCAGTAACACAGAAGTGAACAATATGTGCTGCAGTGAACAGATATGTGTGCCCCTCCATCCTGTCTTTCCAGAGCTCCATAACAGATTCAGCTGTCTCGCAGCAGAAGGGGTAGCTTGACTGGGACACCATCTAGTTCAGCTGCAAGATGGAGTTACCTAACCAGAGTCCTCAGCAGGGGCTAATTCGTAGGCTGGGAAGCAGTGCCATTCCAAGGAATGCTCTTCCAGCAGAAAGCCTGAGTTTAGCTCAGTGCTGCCTTACAAGTAGCACCTGGTAGGTGATGGCAGGAGTGCAATAGCCCCTCCCTACTTTGAAGTACATCATAGCATCTGGTGATGGCCTGAAGAGGTGCTTCCCTTCTAAACTGGAAAGAGGGGCCTGGATATTTGATCATCTGACTGATTTTGGAAGCTCTCAGACAGATTTTAGCTTTGTAAACTAAGACTGCCTGAAGAAAAAAGAGGTGTGCAGTCTGACAGCATCTCTTGCACCCTTTACTGACCCACATCATAGGGTTGGTTGATGGACTCAAGTGAATCCATAAGGACGACAGTGTCTTTGCCAGCCATTTGGTAGAGCCTGCCATCCCAGAGTCCACTCAGGCCAGACACTAGAGTACACAGAAGTCACTGGAGACCAATGCCATTCTCATAACTACACCCAAGCTCCTGTTAAGGCAGCACCAGAGAAACTAAACAGGCTTTAGATGTCCCAAAAGCAATGAACCATCACCAAGCATTTAAAGAAATGACTATGTCTATAAAAAATGCCCAAAATAAAGAATCAAAAAACTTCCTAGATGAAGAAGCCTTAATGAAACTATCAGAGGCTCAGTAAAAAATAATTGTATAGAGCGCCCTCCTAGATATTAAACAGAATGCAGCAGAGGAAAGTGAAAAATTAAGTAAACTATCCAAACTTACAGAACATCAACATTATTAAATCCAATCAATAAAAAAATTACAGAATTAGACAATTCAATTAAAAGCCAAAAGAGCAGATCTGTCAAACTGAAACTCATACATAGTGAACTTGAAGATAAAGAAAGTGACAGCAGGATTTATGAGGAGAAATCAGAGAAATGAAAATGCATTAAGAAACATAGTTGATCCTATAAAGAGGAATAATCAAGGACTAAATAGAGTTCCTGAAGAGGTAATGCTACCTGAAAACACACAGAGTATTGTTGTTGAGCTGCTGACACAAAACTTCCCTGAAATCAGGAAAGAAGAGAACACAGATATTCAAGGCATGCCGAATGCCACAAAAATTACACCACCCAAATAAGTCACAAAGACAAGTTACAATGAAGCTTAAGAAAACAAACCATAAGCAGAAACTCTTAAAGTAAACAAGACTCAAACCAAAGCTAACATTCATAGGGAAGCCCTGTAGGCTTTCCTCTGACTTCTAGGCAGAAATTAAGTTAGCATGAAGGCAGTGGGATGACGTATTCAAAAACTTGAGAGATACTTCCAACCAAGAATTAAATATCCTGCAAAACTGCATAGTCCACAATAGCAAAAACATAGAATCAAGCCAGATACCCAACAACAGATGAATGGATAAAGAGACTACGGTATATATACTCCATGGAAACTATGCCATGATAAAGAACAATGATAATTTTAGGAAGCATCTCAAAACTTGGTTTCAATCAGAAGACATGATGAGTGAAATTAGTCAGTAGAACGAGGACAAATATTCCATGAGACCCTACTAGAAGGACTGAGAAACAGACTGATGTACAATAGAAAAGGCTCTTTGACAGGTGCAAGGGAAGGGAGAGAGAGAGGGAGAGAGCTGGGTATAGATTAAATAGTTGGTAGAAATTTGGTTGGGTGAAATCAGCACACATTAGACACATCAATTTAAGTGAACTTCAACATAACCTGAAAACTCTTCCAATGTTAACCAAATATGGACAGGACAGAGTAGCAGGGGCAGGGATCCAGGCACCATGCTCTCAGGGGACATCGGGGCCAACTGGCGTAACTAGCCTATTACTAAGACAGTCTTTTATACCCCATACAGGTGAGTGGCATCTTGGGTCCTAAAAACTAGCAAGCTGCCATCTGAGGTACACCAAATGGTCCCAACTCAGCTGGAACAGATAGATGATCACCAAAGACAAAAATGACATGCAGGAAAAAGATCCCAGAAGACAGAAAGACCGCATGTGAATGGGTGACTATATCAACATGTGACCAGAAGAACCAGGTGGTACCTGGCCACTACCAGTGACTGCTGTGATGGGGCTCACAAAGTTGAGTCTTAGTGGCAACACAAGAATAAAAAGGGGTACACCATGAGAACTCCACAAAAAGACAGCAATTGATGATCTGAAAGCCTGAGGGTTCCACTGGGAGCATGGCCCCTAGACCTGACGCTGATACTGATCATAAAACATGACTGAGGTCAACTCCTTGGATAGAAATGGACTGGAATCTGCAACAGAGAGTGACCATATCATGTGTACATTTTACAGTTCTATGCATGTATACTATGTTGGCCTACTGGATACTTACTAGAGGGGAGTAGAGAGGATGGAGAATACGGGACAGGAGATTGTTAAGAGGATATGACATATACAGAACAGAAACAAAGAGTGTGCTGTCACTGGGCAAGGAGAGCAGTAGGAGCTGCACATAGGGAGGCATGCAAATTTAAACTACACTGTACACTTTGACTCAATAACAATAAAATACAAACAAAAGAATTATATATCATGCAAAGCTGTCCTTGAAATATGAAGATGAAATTAAGACATTCACAGATAAACAGAAGTTTAGAGACTTTGTAAGAACCAAACTCAAACTACAAGAAATAATGAAAGAAGTTTTTGGGGTAGAAAAACCAAACCATCAAGTGTATATTTAAGGAGACAATGCAGCACACAAAATCCAGAAAACGACTCAGTTAGAAAGGCACAAATCTCAATCAAACCTCTAATACTAAAATAAGGGAACCAGTGATCATATCATGAAAAATAAGATACCATCACATTAAAAAGAGGGATATATGACACTAGTTAAACTTCTTTCAGAAGGAGAGGAAGTTAATAAAATATATAGAAGGTGAAATTGGGTTTAAGGTTAAATATTAAGGGGGATCACAGGAGTAGTGGCAAAGCACAATGAAACAAATCAAAACGGGAAACGCAATAGCAATACAGGAGTCTCAACAAACACAAAGCTAACACTGAAAAAGAACCAAAATTAACCCATAAAGAAGAATTACCCACAACAGAATATCAAGAGTAATACAGAAAACAATAACACAAAAATAAATACAGCGAAATGACAGCACTAAACACATGCCTATTCAATAATAATTACACTGAATGTAAATGCATTAAAAGCTCCAGTAAAGAGATGACTGGCATCTATGATGAAAAGACACAACCCATCTATTTGTTGTTTACAAGAAACACACCTTAAAGACACCAACAAACTGAAAATTAAATAATGGAATAATATGTACCAAGCCAACACTATACAAAGAAGAGCAAGTGTGGCAATACTAATCTCAGATAAAAAAATATTTTAATGTAAAATTAACTGCTGTGGACAAGGACAGTCACTATTTCTTGCTGAAACGTTTAATACACAAGCAGGACTTAAAAATATTAAATATTTATGTTCCCAATACTACAGAATCTAAATACATCAAACAAACACTGACTACTTTGAAAAATGAGACAGATGGCTCAAAAATAATACTTGGATATGGAGACTTCAACACTCCACATTCAGTAATAGACACATCATCTAGAAAAAAGTTCAATAAAGATACAGAAGATCTTACCACAATAACTAACTAAACCATATTGAGATACACAGAACTTTTTATCCATCAAAAGCTAACTACAAATTCTTCTACAAGTCACATGGGAAATTTTCGAGAATAGACTATGCGTTAGCACACAAAGCAAATCACAACAAAATCCAAACTACTAAATTACTACAAAGCATCTTCTCTTATCATAAATCCATAAAATTTGAAATCAAGAGCAGAAAAAAACTTAGAAATTGGAACTCATGTAAACTGAATAAACACCTTGCCGTACAAAGAAATGGCTTATACGAGAAATCAAGGATGAAATAAAAAAATTTATGGATTCGAATGAGAACGAAAACACATCTGACCAAAACTTACAGAGTACAGAGAAAGCAGTGTTCAGAGAACAATTTATCTCTATAAATGCACACATCTGGAAGGAAGAGAGGACCCAAATAAAAGCATTAACTCTACAACTTGAACAAGTAGAAAGAAAGTAACAGAGGAACCCCTCGGGCACCAGAATAAAGCAGACAATAAAGATTAGAGCAGAACAAGACGAATTAGAGAATAGAAGAACAATTAAAAAAACTGATAAAACCAAAAGCTTGTTTTATGAAAACGTCAAAAAATTGACAAATCATTGACTAAACTTACTAAAGAAAAACAGGAAACAAAGCAAATAACCCAAATAAGAGAAGGGAGACGTCACAACAGATCCAACTGAAATCAAAAGTATCATAACAGAGTACTATGAAAGACTGTACTCTAACAGATTTAAACTCAAAGACATGATGAAAGAAACACACCTTAGAGACATAAACAAACTGAAAATTAAATAATGGAATAATATGTACCAAGCCAACAATATACAAAGAAGAGCAAGTGTCGCAATACTAATCTCAGATAAAAAAAGATTTTAATGTGAAATTCACCACCGTGAGCAAGGACAGTCACTATTTCTTGCTGAAAGGTTCAATACACAAGCAGGACTTAAAAATGTTAAATATTTATGTTCCCAATACTACAGAATCTAAATACATTGAACAAACACTGACTACTTTGAAAAATGAGACAGATCAGTTGTGTATTTTCATCTTCACAAATAAGAGATGGGAGATGTCACAAAAGATCCAACTGAAATCAAAAGTATCATAACAGAATACTATGAAAGACTGTACTCTTAACAGATTTCAAATAAAAGAGAAAATGGAAAAATTCCTAGATTCATGACACCTACCAAAATTGTCACGAGGAGAAGTAGAATAACTTAATAAACCGAACACAACGGAAGACACTGAAAAAGCCATCAAAAAACTACCAACCAAAAAATGGCCTGGCACAGATGGTTTCATCACACAATCCTACCAAGCTTTTAGAAAAGAGTTAACTTCAATATTACTGAGATTATTTCACAGCATAGAAAACAATGGAATTCTCCCAATTTCATTCTGTGAAGCCACCATAACACTGATACCAAAGCCAGGGAAAGATCCCACAAAAGAAGAAAATTATTCATGAGCCTAGATGTAAAAATCTTCAACAAAATAGTTGCACATACAACTCAACAATGTATCAAAAAAATAATTCATCATACCAAGTTGGATTCATACCAGGAATGCAAGGCTGGTTCAGCATCACAAAAACTAATCTGATCAACCACATAATTAACACAAAAGATAAGAATCACCTGATTTTGTCACTTGATGCAGAAAAGGCATCTGACAAACTCAAACACCCATTGTTGCTAAAACTTCTCAGCAAAATAAGAATAGAAGGCAAATTTCTCAGCATAATAAGGGGTGTTTATGCAAAGCCAACCACCTACATCATCATGAGTAGAGCAAGACTGAAAGAACAGGAACTAGACAAGGATGCCTACTCTCACCACTTCTATTCAACATTGTACTACAAGTTCTAGCCAGATCAATTAGACAAGAAAAAGACATAAAACGCATCCGCATTGGCAAGGAAGATGTAAAAATCTCCATATTTGCAGATGATATGATTGTATACACAGAGAATCCTAAAGAATACTTAAAGAAACAACTCTAAGTAATACAAGAGTTCAACAAAGCTTCGGGATATATGATAAAAATAAGTTAATCAGTAGGATTCCTTTATAACAATAAAGAGATCATTAAAGAAGAAATCATCAGATCAACAACACTTACTATATCCTTCAACAAGATAAAATACCTAGGAATAAACCTACCTAGAGAATTAAGAAACCCATAGAAAGAGAACTACAATACCTTACTGCAAGAAACTAAGAGAGACTTGCACGAATGGAGAAACCTACTCTGCTTATTTATAGGAAGACTATTTTACCCAGAGCAATCTACACATACAATGCAATCCCCATGCAAATTCCAGAGACATTTTTTAAAAGAGGGAGAAACAAACCACCGACTTTATTTTGAAAGTGATGAAACTCCAGATGAGCAAAGCACTAGTGAGAAAGAATAATACAGTGGGAGGGTTCATACTACCTGACCTTCAAACCTATGACACTGTGACAGTAGTCCAAACAGCCTGCTATGGCTACAAAAACAGACATATAGACCAATGGAACAGAGTAAGCCCCTAGAGATGCCACCATCCTCCTATGAAGAGCTGATATTTGACAAAAGCCCTAAGGTTGTAAACTGGGGTAAAAAATGTCTCCTTAATAAATGCTGCTGGCAAAATTGGATATCCATCTTCAAAAAAAGGAAATGAGACTCATATCTCAGACTTTACAAAAAAATTACTCAAACGGGATAAAAGACCTAAACATCAAAACTAAAAAGATAAAGATCATGTGAGAAAATTATACGGCCCACAATGTAAGTTTTAGTACACAGCTCAGACAGACTGCAAAATCTGACAGAGACAGCACCATCAACAGAAGAAAAAATAGATCAATGGGAATTACTAAGAATCAAACACTTGCTCATCCAGACTTTATCAAGGAGGCGGAGTCAAGATGGCAGACTAAACACACACTTCCCTAAATTCCTCTGGAAATGGAGAGTAGAACTGATAATTAAATGGAGGCTTCTGGACACCTAGTGATCCCTAGGACCCAGCATAGGGCTGTCAATTTAGACTACATATCCCTGAATGGGAAACTTCTCTTTCACCACCCCTTCACCCGTAGAGTACCTACTCTCAAAGACTGAAGATAACTTGCCATTTTAACTAGTTTTTCTCGTTCTTAGCTGGTGGGCGGGGCTGGGGCTTGACTGGCAGCTGAGCTCAGACTCACTGCTGGTGGGATTGGCAAGTAGAAATGGCACGTCTTGAGAGCTGAGCTTTGGACTCGATGCAACTGAGGACCTTTGGCATCTCTCTCCCAGCCTCTGCCATTGAGTAGCCTGTTCCAAGGCAGGCGGAGAAGCTTGTGCAGGATGCCATCTTGTTTCACTAGGAGGCAGAGGTACCCATAGGTAGCTGTCTATTGGACCCAATTCCCAGGCTGGGAGGCAGTACCTGCCAGGAGGAGAGCACATTTCTAGTAGAAAAGCCGTATTTTGCACAGTGTGGCCTATGGGTGGGACCCGGCAGCAGACGACAGCAGGACAGTAGCCTTTCTGTATTTTTAACTAGTTTATAGCATCTGTGGTTGGATATAGAGGAGCTTATTTTGCCACCTGGGAAAAGGGACTTGTACACTTGAAAGCCTGGCTGACTTTGGAAGATGTCAGATATCTTTTACCTTTCAATATAAGACTGCCTAGAGAAATAACTACACTGCATCGTGATGGCATCTCTTCCAGCCTTCACTAACCCACATTATAGGTTCACCTGCCAGCTGCTCAGTGACTCCTTAAGTAGCGCCATGTCTTTGTCAATCAGGAGGTGGACCCTGCTTTCCCAGAGATTCCACTGAGCCCAGTCACTGGAGTGCATAGAGGTGCCTGGTGATCACTCTCCTTTTCAAACTGAGCTTTAAATCCAATTAAGGTACAACCTTCAGGTGCGTGAAAGCAACAAAATTTTGATAAAAAACATGAAAAAGAAAGCACCTATGGTTTCAGAATGCCCCCAAAAGAACAAACGAAAGAACTTCCGAGATGAAGAAGCCTTTCTGAAACTATCAGAGGGTGAGTACAAAAGGACTGTATACAGAGCCCTCCTACAACTTATATAAAATGTAGCAGAGCAAAATGAAAAATTAAGTAAGCAGTTTGATCTCATGGAACACCAGTACTCTGAAATCCAACAGATCAAGAATAAAATCAAAGAAATAGAAATTTGAATTCAAAACCAAGAAAACAGAATGGGACAAATGGAAAATAGACTTTCTGACTTAGAAGACAGAGCTACTGACTCAAGCATGTATGAGGAGAAATTAGAAAACAGAAACAAGAAAAATGAAGAATCATTAAGAAGCATGGGGGACTCTACTAAGAGGAACAATCTATGATTAATTGGGGTTACTGAAGAGGCAGGACACCTCAAAAGAAAAATAGTACTGAGGCTGAGCTGTTGACATTCGTAGACAAACTGAAACTCAAAAAATGTGTAAAAACCAACCAAAGCTACAAGAAATACTGAAAGAATCTCTTTACTTAGAAGAACAAAACCACTAACTTTAGATTTTAGAAGCAAATTCGGGACACATCACCCAGAAAACTACTGAGTTAGGGAAGGCTCCAAACTCAACCAAAGCTATAACAGTGAAAATGATCCAGTGAGCATATCAAGAAAACTATGATGTCATCATTTTAAAAAGAGGGATGTACTACAGTTGTTATACTCCTTCCAGATGCAGAGAAAGTTAATAAGACTGGTAGTAATTAAAATTGGGTTTGTACATAGTTTATTAAGGGGGAATCATAGGGGCAGCAATAAAGCACAATAAAGATGCAACATATCAAATCAAGAAACATAATACAGGAGTCTGAACAACCACAAAACCAACCTTGAAAAAGGTGAAAAATCAACTGACAAAGAAGAGTGTCTCAGAACAGATTAATAAGAACAACAGAGAAAACATCAACACAACAATAAACATATCCCAAGGAAAAAAACTAAACACATACCTATCAATAATTACATTGAATGTGAATGGACTGAACACTTCAGTAAAGAGACATTGAGTGACATTTTGGCTCAAAATACACGACCCATCCATATGTTCCTTACAAGAAACTCACCTTAGACTTAAAGATAGAAACAAACTGAAAATTACAGGATGGAAGAATATATATCAAGTTTACAATGAAAAAAAAAGAGCAGGAGTGGCAATTCTAATCTGAGACAAAATTGATTTTAAGTAAAATCCAACATCGTGAACAAGGAAGGACACTATTTATTGCTGAAATGTTCAATACATAAGCAGGACTTAACAATATTAAATGTTTATGCACCTAATATTAGAACACCTAAATACATCAAAGAAACACTGACTACACTCAAATAGGAGACAGATCACTCCACAGTAATAGTGAGAGACTTCAACATTCCACTCTCAATACTGGACGGATCATCTAGAAAAAAAAGCTCAATAAAGACACAGAAGACATTATTGCCACAATTAATCAACTAGACCTCATTGACATACACAGAATTAACTATCGATGAATGGACAACTACACGTTATTCTCCAGGGCACAAGGAGCATTCTCCAGAATAGACCTTGTGTTAGGACATAAAGCAATTTTCAAGAAAATCCATATCACTGAATCAGTGCAAAGCATCTTGTGAGATCATAAAGCTATAAAAGTCAAAAACAATAGCAGAAAAAAACATAGATAGAAAGTGGAACTCATGGAAACTGAACATCTTGCTCAAAAAACTGTGTGTTATATGAGAAATCAAGGATAAAATAAAGAAATTCATGGATTCCAATGAGAATGATAATACTTCCTACCAGAACCTATGGGATATATATAACCAAAGCAGTGCTCAGACGTCAGTTTACCAGCATAAATACACACATCTGGATGGAAGAAAGAAACCAAATCAAAGAACTAACCCTAAAGCTTGAACAGCTAGAGTGAGAACAGAGGAACCCCTCAGGCACCAGAAGAAAACAGATCATAAATATTAGAGTAGAAATAAACAAACTAGAAAATAGAAGAAGAACTGAAAAGACCAAAAGCTGATTTTCGGAAAACATCAACAAAATCAACAAACCACTGGCTAAACTTACTGAAGAAAAACAGGAAAGGAAACAAATCATCCAAGTAAGAAATGAGATGGCAGTTGTCATAAAAGATGCAACAGAAATCAAAAATATCATAACAGAATACTATCAAAGACTGTACTCTAACAAATTTGAAAGCCAGAGGAAATGGACAAATTCATTGATTTATATCATCTATGAAAATTATCACAAGGTGAAGCAGGCGACCTTAATAAACCCATCACAAAGGAAGAGATAGAAAAAGTCATAAAAAACCACCAACCAACAAAAGTCTGGGCCCAGATGGCTTCACCACAGAATTCTACCAAGCTTTTCAATAAGAGTTATCTCCAATACTACTGAAACTCTTTCATAGCATAGAAGGGGATGGAATACCCTAAATTCATTCTATGAAGCCAGCATAAGCCTGGTACCAAAGCCAGGGAAAGACTCAACAAAAAAGGAGAACTACAGACCGATATCACTCATGAATCTAGATGCAAAAATCTTGCACAAAATTCTTGCCACCAGAATACAACAACATATCCAAACAAATAATACATCATGACCAAGTGGGACTGATACCCGGGATGCAAGGCTGGTTCAACATCAGAAAAACAATTAATGTGATTAACCACATAAATCACACAAAAGACAAGAATCACCTGATTTTGTAAATTGATGCAGAAAAGCATTTCATAAAGTCCAGCACCCGTTCATGCTAAAAACTCTCAGCAAAACAGGAATAGATGGCCAATTCCTCAATACAATAAGGGCCATTTATACAAAGCCAACTGCCTTCATCATCCTGAATTGGGAGAGACTGAAACAATTTTCCCCAAGAAGTGGAACTAGATGAGGATACCCACTCTCACTTCTCCTATTGAACATTGTACTAGAAGTTCTAGCCAGTGCAATTAGACAAGACCAAGAAATAAAGAGCATCTGCATCAGCAACAAAGTCAAAATTTCCCTATCTGCAAATGATATGATTGTATATGCAGAGAATCTTAAAGAATAGATAAGTAAACTACTCAAACGGATAGAAGAGTTCAGCAAAGTCTCCGGATATAAGCAAAACATAAGTAAATCAGTAGGATTCCTTTACACCAACAACGAAACTGTTAATAAAGAAATAACCAAATCAATACCATTTACTATAGCCCCAAAGAAGATAAAGTACCTAGGAATAAATCTAACCAGAGAAATAACAGACCTTTACAAAGAGAACTACAAGTCCTTTCTACAAGAAACTTAAGAGAGACTTACATAAACAGAGAAAGCTACTCTGCTCATGGATAGGAAGACTTAACATTGTGAAAATGTCTATTTTACCCAAAGCAATTTACTTACATAATGCAATCCCAAAACAAATTCCAGTGACATTTTTAATGAGATTGAGAAACAAATTACCAACTTTGTTTGCAAAGGGGAGAAGCCCCAGATAAGTAAAGCACTACTGAAGAGGAAGAACACACTGAGAGGTCTCTCACTACCTGACTTTAGAACCTATACACTGCCACAGTAGTCAAAACAGCCTAGTCCTGGTACAAGAAGAGACAGATAGATCAATGGAACAGTATTTAGATCCCAGAGACGACACCATATTCCTATGAACAGTTGATATTTGAAAAAGGTCCTAAGACAATAAACTGGGGAAAAATAATCTGTTTAACAAATAGTGCCAGCAAAATTGGATACCCATCTTCAATAAATTGAAACAAGACCCATACCTTACGCTTTATTAAAAAAAAAAAAAAAAAAAACTCAAACTTGATAAAAGACCTAAATATCAAATCTAAAACAATAAAGCTCATCCCAGAAAAAGTAGGAACAACAATGGAAGTTTTGATACAAAACAGACACAGACTTCCAAATCTGTAAAACAAACCACAAACAACAGAAGAGAAAATAGATAAATGGGTACTACTAAGAATCAAACACTTTTGTCCATCCAAAGATTTTATTAGTAGAATTCAAAGGCCACCTACAGAATGGGAAAAAACACTTGGCAACTATAGTTGAGACTGACGTCTGATCTCCATGATCTATCAGGAACTACAAAATATCAATAAGAAAAAGATAAATCATTCAATTAAGCGATGGGCAAAGGAGAGGAACAGACACTTCTTTAAAGAGGAGATCCAGGCAGCCAAGAAACACATGTGGACACACTCATGATCATTAGTTATGAAAGAAATTCAAATCAAAACCATGATGAGATACCACCTCACCCCAACAAGGTTGGCCATGATTCAAAAAAGGCACAACAACAAATGCTGGAGGGCTTTGGAGAAATTTGAACTCTCATACACTTTTGGTGGGATTGCAAATTGGTGCAACCTCTTTGGAAAGCAATCTTGCACCTCTTTAAAAAGCTGGAGATAGATATATCATTTCACCCAGTAATTCCACTGCTTGGATTATATCCTACAGAATCAAGGCCATTCATACCGACTGATACGTGCACACGGATGTTTGTCACATCATAGTTCACAACAGCAAAAAGATGCAATCAACCCAGAGGCCCAACAACAGAGGAATGCATAGGTAAACTATGGTACATATACTCAATGGAACACTAGGCAATGATAAAGAACAACAATGATTTCAAGAAACATCACACAACCTGGTTTCAATTGGAGGACATTATGTTGAGCAAAAGTAGTCAGTGACAAAAGGACCAGTACTGTATGAGATCCCTAAGATGAGAACTGAAAAACAGACTCATGCACAGAAGAGAAGACTCTTTTAACGGTTGCAAAGGTTGGACGGATGGAGGGCGAGAGGGGAAGGATTAAATTAGATCTTTGATAGAAATTCAGTTGGGTGAAATCTGTGACAGCACACATTAGAAAGAAGATCAGTATTAACTGGACTTCTACATAGCATAATCACTCCTCCCATCTTAACCCAATATTGCAGGGACAGAGTAGCTGGGGCTGGAGGCTGTGGACCCTGCTTTCAGGGGAAACTGAGGCCAACTTGGATGACTACCATTTTGCTAAGAGAGCCTTCTGCACCCCACATGGTGAGTGGCATCTGGAGTTTTAAAAGCTGCTAAGCTGCCATCTGAGGGTACAGCAAATGGTCCCAACTCAGCAGGAACGGATGATCAACAAGGACCAAACGACATGAGGGAACGAGAACTCAGATGTCAGAGAGACCCATGGGAGTGGGTGACTACATCACCTTGTGACCATAAGAACTGGATGGTGCCCAACCACCACCGGTGATAGCTGTGATGGAGCTCACAAAGTTGAGTTTCACTGGCAACACAACAATAAAAAGGGGTGCACCCTGAGATCTGCACTAAAATATCATGATTGATGATCTGGAGGCCTCAGATTTCCCTTGGGAGCACGGCCCCGGGCCCTGATGCTGCCCCTATCCATAAATCATAATGGAGGTCAACTCTTCGGACAGCAATAGATTCGACTTGGAGACCCAGAGTGACCATATCGTGTGTGCACTTTATGGTTCTTTGCATTTATAGGATGTCATGCTGATGACCTGTTACTGGAGGTGGGGCAGAGGTTAGAGAGGAGGGTATAGGAGATTTTTCAGAGGATTACACATGTATGGAACTGAGTGGAAGAGTGTGCTGTCACTGGGCATGGAGACCAGTGGGAGCTGCACATAGTTGGGCATGCAAATTTATACAGGAATGTACATTTTCATTCAATCATAGAAAAAAAAAAGATCTGTCTGCAAGAGAATTGACAGCCATCTGTCCTTAATATCTGCATCCAACAACCAGGTTCAATGGGCAAAAATATATATATAAACTTAACAGGAAGTAACATTGTCCTCAAAGTATGAAAAATACATATATCACCTTGAGTTGGATCTGACTCAATGGCACTTGGCTTAGCTTGGCTCAGAATATTTGAGGAAAAGAAGCCATCTGTATAACATAAAATTGTAAGGTAAAGCGGCAGCTGCTGATGTAGAAGCTGCAGCAAGCTAACCAGATGATAAGAGAATTGATGAAGGTGCTATCCTATACAACAGACTTACAGTGTAGACATAATTATCAGTATAACTTGTATATGCATTGAGAAACCAAAGCATTTCTGACTTGCTTGACTGCAATATTAACTTTCTTGTGGGGGTTTAGAACCAAATCCACAGTGTCTCTGAGGTACACCTGTATCTAACGTTACAATTACATTTAGTAGTAAGTAACCTAAGTAATACATCTGAATGTTTTAAAGATGTTATTTTACAAATGTGAAATATGCACTGAGAATTTGAATGCTCAAGCTATGATCAAATAGTAGTTAGTGGGGCAGCTGAAACTATAATCTATAATACGTTATGATTCTCATCTCTAGACATTATTTATAGCATATGTGTCTGTCAGGTATGATCACAACAGAACTCTCAACACATAATTATTATCTTCCAATAAGCATCAGGGTTTTTGTCCTTATTCAATGAATCTTCAAATAAAATATCAGCTCCTTCCTCACTATTACATACAAACATACTGCTATGGAGTTTGGGTCATATAGAATTCACCAAAATAAGTACTGTAATTGGCTTTTACTAAATTTCCTTCATAATTCTACAGAATCTAAATTCTAGAAAGAGATTTCACCTGAATTTCAAGAAATCACATCAAAAGTGCAGAATCTTATGACTGGGCTCTACATTCAAGACATGTTTGAAACGTGTAAAAAGTGTGGAATGCAGGCAAATATTTAGGTAGCTCTCATGCCATTCCGGTCTACTCCTGAAATTCACAGCCCCTACACACCTCAACCAAACTCATCCTAAGTGTGTATTTCAGAAGTGTTGTTAGCAGTGAAAGCTGCAGTAATGGTAACCAAGGTGAATGCCTGATTTCACTTATCTTCCACAGTGGTGCTAGGAAATCTCCATAGGTGTATGTTTCATCTCCCCCTCTTTTGCTGCTGTGGCAGCACCTAACTGGTTTCATCTTCATTTCTGTCACTTTTCCCTCTCCTCGTCCTCCCCTCTCTACCTTGACATTGCTACTCAACATTAGAGCTTTAATAATCTCTTTTATGAGTATATCTTTGTGTTGGGTTTCGGTAATCAATCACATTATAGTATTTCATATATGAAAATTCACCTTTTAGCAAACTACCTTGAATTAACAGTAACTTACAGCTGAGCACTATTCCCACAAATCCTATGTTTCCAGACATTGAAGTCAATGACACAATGATAAAAATGATGGCAGTTAAGAAGCTCCTGGAGAAACTTTTAACTCCACATGTGCTAATGACAAGATAGGATTCAACAGGCAGCATAATACTGATAACACCTATATTGAAGATCACTCTCAATAGTTACATAGCAGAGTGTCACTGATGTTTATTTTCTTCTCTTTTTAATGCTCAGTGCATCCATCCACTAGTAGACTAACACACACTTGCATACAATCCTTAAGTGACAAACAACTTGCTGAAAACAATAATTATTTACAGTGATGTCAGATCAAATCTGACAGCAGTTTCCTATTTATATTTATGAAATGCATGCAATCACTGCAAGTCGGCAAGGGTAAAAACATGAGGACCTTTAAAATTAAAATGCAGTACCTTCTTCAATTTTATAACTCATTACACATTTGTAGCATGGGAATGACTGACTTTTTAAAAATGTTTGTAAATCATAACATACATTTAGAAAAGTACACATAAGTGACCAGCTGAATCAATTCTCACAAATTAAATATACCCTTGTAAACAGCAGCAACTGGATCAACAACCACAGATAGCCTCTAAAAGCCCTCAGATAATCCCGTCAGTCATCTACCCATTCTATGTACTCATAATGATTCTAACACTACTGATTAGTTTTGCCTTACACAACCACTTTAAAGACCACTTTTTGAAGACATGGATTTCTATGGGTTTATTAACATGGAAGAAATTGAAATTAATTATAAGTAAATATAACTTAGTTAATTCAAGTATCCAGAAGGTTTTACTCTAGGGTTAAAGGCATCATGTAGGACCAGAGTGATATTTAACAAACATGCACTAAGCTGAATTTAGTATGTTGACATCATGATAAATTTAGACCTGCAAAAGCAGACACTGATGTAATAATGACAGTATAGGATCATATCCAAAAGAAAAGGTTCAGTAAGTATTATGATACAACAGAAATCAAAAACGAAACAAAAAGCACTGGTATCGAGTCGATTCTCAATCACAGTGACCCTACAGGGAAGAGGAGAACTGCTCCAAAGTCCAAGGAGTGCCTGGCAAATTTGAACCACCAACCTTTAGGTTACTAGCCATGGTACTTAACCACTACACCACCAAGGTTTCCTATGGTAGTTTGTGAAATAAAAAATCACAAGGAACTGAACTAGTTGGAGAAGATTTCATGGAAGTGTGGGTCTTAAGTTAGGCATTCAGAGACATATTGTGTTTTTAAGAGCTCAGAGAAAATGGTGTAGTATTTCAGTTGGTAACCATGGTGGTATACTGGTTAAGGGCTACAGCTGCTAACCAAAAGGTAGACATATCAACTGGACCAGGAGCTCCATGGAAACTCTACGGGACAGTTCTTTCTATTCTGCCTATAGGGTCGCTATGAGTTGGATTCCACTCCACAGCACTTGACTTGGTTTTGGTTATTTCAGTTTGGAAGAAGCACAGAAGACTATGCTCCTAGGAAAGGCAAGCCCAAAGTGTGTGATAGACAATAAATCAATGTAATTCCGTAGTGAAAAGAAGGCTGTATGCAAAACCATAAGTATTCTGACACCCACCTAAGTAAATCAATAAATAACTGCTGAAATATGTTAAAACATTTTACTCAAATACAAACGGTTGTGGAATGTACTTCTTTCCACAACTACCTAAAGATATGAAAGGGTCAACCAAATTGTGTCCTTTACAAATGAAAATACATTACGGTACTTATATGTTCTGAATTCAAAAGACAGGTCAGTAATTACTAGATTACTGACTTGCACAAAGAAAATGACATTTTCTTTCCTAAGTTCTTTCGACTTTTCCAGTTAAAAATAAATTCTGTACATCCTTTGAAGCTCTTATTGTTTCAGTAATTTTAAAGAAACTCACTTTCTTAAAAAAAGCTGACATGAGAGTAAAGAAACAACAAAATAGAACACTTTTATACTTGAAGCAATGAATACTGGATCCTCTAAAACTTAATGATATTCCCTTAAATGTTATATTTATGTTGCTGATATGACAGCGACAGAATTCATCCAATAAAAAATATTTTTTAAGTTGTCTCAAAAAAAAAATTCAAAGGAAGCTAAACAATTTAAATTTTTATTAAAATGACATAGTGGTACATGTTGTGCTCTTCTTTCTTTAGACCGCTAACATTTATGTAAGTTCAGTTCTACTGGTATTTTGGTACCTTGGTTAATTGTAAGTCTGTGCTTCTAAAATTTTACTTAGAATTCAAAATTTGAAATTGTTAGGAGATCCTACAATGTAATATTTTCTCATATTTTGTATTAAACTCTAACAACAGTAGAATTTTGTTCTATAACACTAAGATTTCTTCCAATAAAACAGTAGACAATGAGAGAATTTTTTACAGGCATTAGAATAAAAACTGAAAGAAATTTTAACAGTTACATATTACATTAAGACAATTGGCTCCTATGAATTCGTAAGATATTTAGTCCTTAATTTCACCATGAACATACTGGTTTCTGACTTCTTCATAAGGTAAGCCCTGCTCATTAATAACTCCATTCATTCCAATTACAACTTTCTCCTTGAATGAACTAAGACCCCCAAATTATTGTTAAGCCTCAGTGTCCTTCTTCTAAGTTATCTTGTTTCTGCTTTTGTATTTACAATGCATAGTAATTTCCAAGTTGCCTGGTGGCACAGTGGATGAGAGTTCAGCTGCTAACCAAAATGACAAACAACAGCATTTGAAATGCCCAAGCCACTTCTTGCAAACCCTATGAGGCAGTTCTACTCTGTCCTGTAAGGTTGCCCTGAGTGAATTCTGACTCCACTGCAACGGGTTTTTGATTCTGGCATTCTCTACTTGTTAATTTCCAGAATGACTTATACTGAAATATACCTAATGTATTAAAATCATATGCAATCATAGGCAGTCTCAAAGTTACAAATGTCTGACTCACGTACCACTTGCAGTTAAGAAACAGTCCCTCTAAAGCCAAGTCTATTACATTAAAACTTTCAGGTATACAACAGTTCATGTTAACAAATGTGCACTGTTTTTCATCACATTATTATTATTATTATTGCTATATCAGGCACTCCTTGAATACTCTGGGGGTCA
The DNA here is from genome assembly GCA_028571685.1 of Heterohyrax brucei. Taxonomy (NCBI): domain Eukaryota; kingdom Metazoa; phylum Chordata; class Mammalia; order Hyracoidea; family Procaviidae; genus Heterohyrax; species Heterohyrax brucei. Next base: position 129,679,534 of record CM053166.1, on the reverse strand, counting down.
GTTCTACCCTGGCCCCTAGGGTCGCCATGAGTCGGATCCGACTCGACGGCACTTGGCATATTATTATGATATAGGTGTTTCCATGCATCTGGAATTCTTTAAGGCTTTCTATGTATAGAAAGGTACACTATATACTAAGACAAACATTGGATCAACTGGTATTATGAAACAGACCTAACTATTCAGACTTGCATACAAATAAAAGGCAGATTTAAGAACAAAAATCGCTCTTGATCCAGGGACCATCTGTAATCAATTTACTACAGTTCTGTCTTAGATGCTGTGCTACCAGTAAGGCTATGCAACAAACAGGACATACTTCTTGCCACCAGGGAATTCTGTCTAGAGGTATGGATAGAAGCAAACAAATGAAAACAAATGAAATGTGGTGTATGCTATATTGCTAATACAGCTAAACTGCAGCTACGGCACAAATAAAGATACTAATTCTCTCACAGTGGGCCTAGAGAGACTGGGGACAATGTTACAGAGGAAGTAGCATTTAATTTTCCAGTAAATCTTTTATTTGGTCACCCTTTACTTTCTATATGTTTTTCAATATGTAAGCCTGGATCTCTGTTGGGAAATTGAGACCACAAAGGAAGCAAAAATGTAGCTGAAATGCATGTAACAAAATAACTCTTGACAACATCTACAAAGGTAAACAGACTCTACTGCCTAGCTGGGAGACCTAGGGCAATTACCTCATCATTCTGAGCCTCAGTTTCTGCAACTGTAAAATTACGGGCTCTTAACAAAAAGCTATTTTGAGCCCCTTTTACCAGGGACTAGATGATCACTGGAGCTTCTGCTATCTCCGAAATATCTAAAAACACTGTTTTCCCCTTCCAACTTTCTAACTCTGTTATTCTTTTAATTATTTAATCATTTTTTCCCTATAGTATTTTTCCCTAATCTGAAATTTTAATTTAATTAATCCTATTTTTAAAAAAACTTAAGAAGGCTAAATAAATACCAAATGAGAGTTACTACTATGACACGGGAATGTGGCAGTTATCAAAAGGTCTAATTTAACAATTAAAGCCTGTAATAATTTATTCAATTGATAACAAATTAGCATTGTTTATAGTAAATTTCATCAGCGTTTATCTTGTAAGATGGCACTGACTTATCTGATGTGAAACCCATATGAAGATTTATGAAAAATCTTAGGATTGATAGTGCCTTCAAATACATTAATGTAACTTTTCCCTATTCAGTGGAATGCTTTTAATTAAATTTTACTAACCCTTTCCATTTAATCCCTGCAACCAGCCTATAAAACACTAGAGGTTTTAAATAAAACTGTAAAAATCCTCAAAGGTGAAGGGGGGAGGAGGAGGAGGGATAAAGGAACTATCAAACATGTCTAGTAAACTAATAATGCTTTATACGATGTGTGGCTTTAAAATTAATTATGGGAGGGAGAAGTAATTGGGGATGATCAACACTATTACCAATGTTTTAAAGGTATTCAGAGTCTCTACAAAAACCACTGTTCTCTCTGGAGACACATCAGCATGTCAGACATGAGTGAGAGGACATCTAGATTTATAATTTCACACATAATAAAGTTATCAGAGCAATATTATTTTACAAATTTTATTGGCAATAAAGCTACACTGTAATACTTAATTTTCAACTTCATAAGGAATATGAGCATGTATTTGTTCAGAGGAAAGTTGTGCAATGTCTTCCTTCACACAGTTAGCTTGCTTCCACTTCTCCCTGTAATAACTACCTGCTGAAATAAAATAATGAAACAATCTCATCTTCGAAAAACAGAAAAACTCTCCACTTTAGGCAATACTGCATCAACTTTTCCCACCAAAGAACTCTTAATGGTAGAGAAGATTGAATGCACACCCCATGGGATTTTGCTGCAAGTATGAAATTTCTTTGAAGGCATTGGTTTTATTTTAAAAATTCTTGTGAATTTTGCATTCTACTCTATAATATATGTCTGTTGTAATGTAAAAATGATGTGTTTTTCCCACAATATCCTTGAGTTACAAAGCCCTAAGGATATATGTGAAACCTATGTCACACCTTTGCATTACAAGATTAGGAGTTTAGCTTTACAAGAAATAAAAGTAATTATGAAATGATTTTTCCATGTATCCCATAAATTTCTTTCTTTCAGTTTTCCTTTCATGTTAAGATTTTTTTTAATTTTTTTCTTTTCTTTCCCTTAATGTTTGTCAGTAATTTTTATACCTGTAACTTTAACAATGGGCTAAAATAAATTCATTTGCTACATGAGACACAAAAGGCCTTTACTCTAAGAAATTAACTACTTATCACAATACAAAGTAACTACTTAAGTTATTACATTGATAATACTGTTGATCCTAAAAAAATACTGTTGACATACAAAAAGGTATTGCTAGTCATGTAACTGCTCTTTAAAATGTTGGTTTTGTAACCAAATTATAAAGTGAATTGGTTTCATTTTCCCCATAGCATTTCAGTTTATAAAAGAAAGGTACTCTTTGTTTATTTTTAAAGAGAAAGTGACCATTATACAAGAGATACTACATTACCCAATAAAATGAATTACATAGTGTTGGCCTATTTTTATTTTAACTAGATAACTGTGAACATACCAGGTCTAACAAGTAAGTCAAGAAACTTAATTTTTCTAAGTGCTAAATACCTCACTGCTGAATATCACTACAGTCTCCTGCAAAGCACTCCTCTTGGGAAGCTATGAACCCATGCCAGTGCCTAGTACACTCTTCAAAACAATTCTGGAATTCTTTTCCTGGAATGGCCATAGCGCACAGTGGCAAGGTGACAAGCTTACAAACTTAAGTGTACAGTTGTCTGTTAGGGACTTTTAAGCCAGTAAACACATACATGTATTGGAACACCCTCCCTACTCACCTGATTTGGCCCCAAATGATTTTTTTCTTTACCCAAAGATAAAGGAAATATTGAAAGCAAGACATTTAGATGACATGCAGGACATCCAGGGCAATATGACGACAGCTCTCATGGCCATAACAAGAAGTCCAAAATTGCTCTGAAGGGAGGACGAGGCACCGGCGTCAGTGCATAGCTTCCCAATGGGACTACTTCAAAGGTGACCATAGTGATATTCAGCAGTAACGTATGTAGCACTTTTTCTAGGATGAGTTCACAAACTTACGTGGCCGTCCTTGTATTTACTAAACACAGTAATGCAAGGGACAGTATGAGATTCAAACAGAACTGCAATGTGTATTAAACAAACAAGACTAGTTAGATTCAAATACCAAGAGAAAGTGTTTACCATAAATAAGAAGTATCCAGCTTGAACTTTCACCATGTATTAGTTCTCCCTTCAAACTAAATTCAAAAGTATTTCTCATAAGACTTTAGTAACAAAACATTTCTTCTCAAAAATGGATTCTGAAGAGTGATTTGACAAGTGATAGGCAGTTATCCTGGAGGACACGACAGGTGAAACTTCAGACACGAGCAGCAGAATGAAATCGCCCACACAGACAGGAATATTATAAAGGAATAAAAAGGACTCGAGAAAATACGTCTGGGCACAGCGCAATGAGAACTGGGAGAAAAAGAAAGAGGGGTTGGAAGCAGGTAAATGTGTGTAAGAAGTTATTTGAGCTGAAATCGTTGTGTCCAAACTTTATTAGAGAAGGAAAAAGAACTACCAAATTTTTATGCAAATAAAGCTTGCTGTCTACAATTATTTGCCAACCATGCCCTCCCCCAGTGCAGTACATTCATAATGTCCTCTCTGCCAAGTCATTTTTACTTGCTGCTGTAAAACGCCTTGGGGGAGGAACAAGGATGTAGTAAGCAAACAAACATAGAAGGTATTGATTATCTGCATAGGTACACTTGTCCAAATAATTTGAGATTGTTGTGACTCAAATAGTTTTATACACATATATAACCTAGGAAACCCTAGTAGCATAATGGTTAAGTGCTACAACTGCTAACCCAAAGGTCGCCAATTTGAATCTGCCAGGTGCTCCTTGGAAGCTTTATGGAGCAGTTCTAATCTGTTCTACAGTGTTACTATGAGTTGGAACCAACACGATAGCAGTGAGTTTATGCAAAACCCAAGCCATTTCCATCAATTCTGACTCATAACAACCCTACAGTATGGGGTTCAACTTCCCCAGAAAGAGTCAGATAGAAGATGAATTTTGACAAGCATCTTTTGAATTCACTGGCACAAAGAACACTCAAAAGCAGCCAAGCCAAGCCAAAAACATAAGAGAGATTTTGGTTTTGAGATGGATAGGGACAAATCAGTTGAGGAAACTACTTTCTATATATAACTTTTTGAGAAATCCTTTCATATTTTTCTCTCACGAATAAGCCAAAAGCCAAGTGCCGAACAGAACTGAAGATAATACATACACAGCTGAGATGAGAGGAAGATATGGTATCCTTACAATAACTCCCTTGTAATAATAGTACAAACAATATTAGTAGTAGTATACCAACTGTTACTAGTAGTAACAACGATATGTATACAGATAATTGGATAGAAGCAGCAAACTCATGTATGTCAGACTGGAACTATGCTCCATGGAGTGTTCTTTGGCTAATGCAGTGGGAGGTAGAGTGCTAGGTACTTCTTCTCAGGTGCCTCCGTGTAAACTCCAACTGCAGACTATTCATTCAGCTGCTGAGTAAACTGACGGTTAGCACCACCAAGCGTGAGCTGACTTAACAGGAACTGACGGTGGCAGGGGTGATAGTAACAGCTACTCACTTCCTACGTGCCAAGCACTTCACTAGATGCTTTACATATGCTAACTCATTTTATTGTTACTCTTTTCCCATTTTAAAAATGAGAGGAAAAAAATCTTAGATATCTGAGTTAGTCAATCAACATTATGCAACTTGTAAGACACAAGGAGAAAATTAAAACTAAAACCAATTCCAACTCATATTGAGCAGATAGGTCAGAGTAGAACTGCCCCCCAGTTTGCAAGGAGGGCCTGGCAGATCTGAACTGACTAACTGTTGGTTAGCAGACATAGCACTTAACAACTACGCCACCAGGGTTTCCAGGCTCAAATTAGAACATGAAACTGACTGCAAATACTGTGTTGAATATGGTACCTTCATCAGGAGCTATGGTGGCTAAAACTGTCTGATGTGTTTTAATGTGTATTATGAGTATACGTAGATACAGGTATTTTTTACTTAAATGAAATCAGATTTTTAATTGGACTTCATTATAGTCATTCCAAATGGTATTTTTCTAAAAATAAAAATATATTTAACAGATACAGTCATGTAAAGTATGCTCCATATAAGATTTAAAAAGTGTTACTGTAAAATTGACAGAACGATTTATTTGAACATATGAACATATTCTTGAAATACTTCCTTCCAAAAATCTTTTTGAAATTGGCTCTACATATTGAAAAATCATAAAATTAAAAAAAAATTCTAGTAGAGAGCAATTAAAAAGTAATAGTTCCGAAATGATGTAATTTAACAATTGCTCCTATGATATTTCATGTGTTTCAAATTACAGCAAAAATTTTCTAATATTGCTATTAGTTAATAATAATGTCTATAGTCACAAAGGTATATTTTAAAATACAAGGGCCAAGATACATGTCTTCTGAAATACAATTGCCAGAAAGATGTTACTGCAATTAAACTAAGCATAATGCTCCATCATATTCTAAAGGTTTTCATGAAAAAAGAGAAGGCAATAACTTGTATTGTGGTGTCACGTTTTATCTCCTCATATTTTTCTTATCCTCGAAACACAAAACAAGGCAAAATGGATGAAACCAAAATATTTTGAGGATTTGGCTGGAAATATGAGACCAGGAAATAACCATCAGACAATACGACAAAAACAATATTCTGCATTTTACAGACACACTTTTTCTTTTTCCTTCAAAGGATACTAATAGGTTTATGTGCTTTATAACAAACTTGAGTAACCTCTTATAAGAGTATGCAATATAAGAATTTGCAATTATTTGCTAACTTACTGACAAAGCTAATTACTGCAAGTGAAAACCTATTGAGGAGACCGATTTAGGAACCTCTCCTCTTTCTTCCTCATTGGACCAAGTCCTGCCCCATCTCTCTAGTGATGCCTGACTGTGTACTCCAGCATACTAGATTCCTCAGCATTATACTGAAGCCTCTATTGTACAGCTCTGGGGGTCAGTTCTACCCTGGCCCCTAGGGTCGCCATGAGTCGGATCCAACTCGACGGCACTTGGCTGGCTATTGTACAGCACCTTACAGCTTCAGCATTATAGTCAACTGCTCCCATCACCTATCCTAAAATATTCTGTCTCTGAGCTCAGAGGAAAAACATCCTCTGCAAAACCTGGGTCTTTGTCTCTATCTGCAAAAATCTTATCTTCAAGTTTTTCACACCTTTGGCCTCTTTCAAGAAGCCATCTTTTGTTTCTACAGCAAAATCTTCCTCATCTGAACTATAGAATATTATCTTTTCTTCTAGCACTTTTTACATTTGTCCTTGCATTTAGAAAGTATGTTTATGTATTTCTTCACCTTCTAGATTTTAAACACATGCAAGCAACAATAGTTTCACAATAATTTTAGTATCAACCAAAATCCCTTAATATGGGTCCTTTGCAAAAAATAAATACTTATGCATTCATCAAATGAATGAGTCAACATATTATCTCATCAGAAGTATGAAACCTTCAGTAACCTAGTAGTGTTAAAAATTAACCATGACATATACAAAGTGAGTCAAGCCAGTAATTAAGTCTTACTGTACTGTCAAGAACAACATAATGGAAAACAATTCTGCTACTTTTCTTTCATCAGTAATAATGAGAAAAATATTTATTTCAGTTAATAATGTTTATAGGTTCATTAATATAGCCATTTCAAATACTCATGGAAGATTCTCAAAACAATTACCAATGAATTACCTTTGCTTGCACTTTCTACATGCTCCAGTTCTTCAGGAAATTTCAGAATATCTCGGTATTTTTCTTCACAAATTTCAGCAATAAAATGCAAAAGGGTTGTTTTTTGATCTGTTGATTTGGTATCTCTAATCTGGAAGGGAGGGGGGAAAAAGCCCAGTATTTCTTAGTAACCAAACCTCAAAATTTTTTCTTTAAGAAGAAAAGAAAGAAAACAATACATTATAACTGATATCTTTTTTTTTTTTTTTTTAAGTTCGGAGTAGGTTTTCAACAGGATCTAATAACAATCAATGCTTATGATTTAAAATGTCAGAGTAATCACCAAGAGACATGAAGAATTAAATTTTGTATCAAAATACATCTAAAACAGTATGGCAAAATTGACTTATTTTTACAAGAGAAGAATTATAATTTTAGCATTAATATTCCAAGTTAATGTGCCCTTACATTACATGACCAATATTCTGTGCTCTTAATTTTATCACAAAGAAATATGTTTTTGAACTCTGTATTCAGTTTTGAAGCTCTATTTCTCACCAGCACTGATGTAAATTAACATAAAAGAATAAGCCCATTTTACCCTAATTTCTGTTCTCATGGTCATCAGAAACACTAAGGGTTTAGCCTGATTTATAAGCAGAAACTGAGGACACAATCATGATGATAGTAAAAACTTTATTTATCATCTTACATATTGCATTTTTGACTCAGATACTCTAGAAAGGAGACACCACTGTCCAAATGATAAAAATCTATACAGACAAAAAAAAATTATATATATATATATATGCTAGCTTCTGGTGTTTCCATCACTAAAACTCATACTACGCTAGGCTAAAAATGAAATCAAGGATTTACTTGGAAACAAAGCTTAAGCACGGCACAAAGTCTCAGGTTTTCGCAATCTATTAGACGATTTAATTCTATAATCCTCAGATGATGGGTTTGTCCACTAACGCTCAAACTGATTTGAAGTTTTTAGCTTTAAGGATTAGTCTCTTCAGAACAAATGAGCATTCTTCACAAACAGGCTTATGAAAAGGCTGCAGAGGATATTTAGGTAATTGCACTGTAATTTAATCCTTATTGTTTTAGTACGGAAAAAAGAAAAAAAAACAGCATTTAATAAATCAGGCCCATACTAAATCTATTTTATATTAAAAATTTTTAACAGCCATTTCATTTTCAATGGCATAAAACTCTTTAAGGAAACACAGTTTTAAAGGTTCAAAATAAACAGCCACCGAAAGCATGATGTTGATGCTTCAAAAACCCAAACCTGGTAGAACAAAGAAGTAATGCACCATGGGGTTTCCAAGACTATCATACTTATGGAACAACCACACCTTTCTCCCAGCTGAGGGTTTCCAACCAGGAACCTTTTGGTTAGCAATGGAACTCTTAAAACCCTGTCTCTCTAGGATTCCTTTTACCCTTCAACTGGTTAGAATTATCTCTTTTAGCATTTCTCAGATCTACCTATCCATCAGAATAAGATTTTAAACTTTTACATTATCATGCTGATTTCCCAAACACTTTTAAATGCAAGGTTGAAAGGACATCATTCAATGACAAACTCTCACAAGGAAAACCAAAACTCTAAAGTGCACTTAATCTTCAGAAAGGTGTGCATCTCTAGGGGAGTCACTGGGGTGTAGGGTGGGGGAGATAGACTTTCCTAAATCTAAGTGTTGACTTGGAATTGCTGTGCTACTTACTGAGAAAGTACATTGTTTTCACAGTATGCTGGACTTTCCACATAGCAAGGCACTTAACATTTTCATTTTTCTGATACACTGACTAAAATCCTAAATCTTATTTTGTGCTTAGGAAACAATCAAAGATACATCTTCCTAATGAAAAAAAAAAAAGATTTTTATGAATTCTGTATACACAAAGACAAAAGAAACTACTCAACACAAAATCAAAGTAAAAAATCTATCTAGTTTTTCAGGTCACCAAATTGTACTATTACGATTGGTAAAAAATTACAAATGCACAGCGAACACTAGAACAGAAAACAAAGAGATGGGAAAACAGCATTGCCCTAATATGTCATTTTACACTTTTTTTTCATTAACAAAGGTATTATACTGTTTCACATTAAAAAAAAGGTCAGCTTTTGCCATGCATACTCGCAAGTATTTAATTTACACAAACAGTTCTTTTTATTTATAAATGTTTATGTGGAATCAGGCCTATTGACAGTTTCTGTTCAGAAATTTATAGCAATCACAGTGACACTTTAAAAGATAAAGAAAACATAATACTGCAGATAAATAGCTAAGTATCTCTGAAATTACAAGGGTTGCAGATACAGTATGAATATGTTTCTTAGAATTTTAAAATTCCCTTTAAGGCTTGGAAAAGTATGGCCAAGCTCCTGTCACATCCAGCTGAGAAATACATTAGCTGATCTAGGAGATAATCTACTGAACAACTATTTATTAAAAAACATCAAACAAGAGTTATTTAAATATTGCAGACTGTTAGGAAGTAGACAATACATGGTTGCTTTCATGTTTTTGTGTGTGTATGACCTTTTGAACATTGCTGGATGGCACAATGGTTAAAAGCTCTGCACCTAATGAAAAGTCTAGAGGTTCAAGTCTACCCAAAGGCGCCTAGGAAGAAAGGCTTCATGATATTGTTTCAGAAAACTGAGCACAGAAAACTCTCTGGAGCCTAGCTCTACTCTGAGAAAAACAAGGTTACCAGGCCCAGAATCAGCGCTGTGGCAAATAATTTAGTTTGATTCTATGGTATCACCTTTAAACCAATTATTTTAAAATAAATATATAATACTACAGCATAAGAGAAAGTAATTTTCATTTATTGAAGTCTGTGTACTTTGTGTTAACATGCTTTGAGTTTCACAACAACTACACAAATCATACAACACTCATTTTCCCTTCTTCAGCCCCTGTTTTGCTCTTCCCAGTAGACTAGCTTAATGTGTATATTTCTTGTGGTAGAATAAAAATTATCTAATCTGAGTACATTGAAAATCACTTCTAAAGTGTTTGGATTCATTTATTAAGAAAGAAAATTCGTTTGGTATCTGTTCCTGAAATCATGATAATTTTACGTTAACATGAAACATTTAAATACGTGCCCAAAATACCTAAGTCTCAGTAGTGGCTATATTGTAAGTATTTATTCAATCAAGAATGCCACTGGACATTCCTTCTTGTACTACACTGTCCTCTCTCCAACAGCAATATTTAGGCCAGGACAAGAGACAGAAATACAACTTCGTTTTAAAAGATGTAAAAGAAAAAATAAAAAGTTTACCCTACAATCTTCTGTCTTTTCTATATATTCAAACAAAGTAGACATAAACAGTAGTTCTGGAAATTAAAAAAAAAGTTGTATGCTGTTTTAATGAGTTCAGTTACAAATGAATGATAAAAACGAGAAAGAGTTATTTACTATATTAGGTGATACAGTGCTATCGGTTAATAAAACATAAAGAAATTTTAATTGCAACCATAATCTGAACAATTAATGTTATAAGTAGAGATTAATAACTAAATTTTTATTAATTGTATCTACCTAATCTTTAATAACTTTCTGCAATGGTACATAAATATAAAACACTTTAATGTGACAACATTTATTTTTATAGCTAATTCTGCTCACTTCTCTTTTAGTGTAATAAATATAAATGCTACATCATGAAGGAACCTGGTGCTGCAGTGTTTAAGAGCTCAGCTGCCACCCAGATGATCGACAGACTGAATCTACCAATCACTCCTTGGAAATTCTACGGGGCAGTTCTACTCATTTATCTGACATTTTAAATATACTTGTAAAACTTTAGTCGGGAAGATAGCAAAATAGGTGAGTCACTAATTGATACACAAAATATTTTTAATTTCAAACACTTTCATGGAAGCCTGAAAATCTGGAGTCTTGGCCGTATGTTTCAAACTGGACTGTCTGAGTACACAGAACTCAGCACACAGCCAGAGCACATAACAAAACAATACTTAAATTATCTACGTCAGTCACACTCAATCTTTCTGTAAAGGACCCCTTCTGTATGTAATTTTCCCTTCTGCTGAGATTTAAGCACATCTCTTCTTGCTCTGTCCTCAGTGGGAACTGAAAATAACTGGTCAGTGTGCCCTCAGTAACAATCTCTCACTGAGTGAAAATTCCTTTCTCATCTGTCCTGTATTTATCCTAAACCATTCCACTAACTTGAACCTCTCCACACAAATTTCATTTTTAAAACATTTAATTCCTACATGACCCTTAGAATCTATTCAATATTTCCATTGCAACTGCTTCACTCCCCATCTACTGAAAAAAACATAGAAGCTTCCAGGTTTCATATACAGGGCATTTGGGGATCTGGACCTTGCCTTTTTAACCTGAGTTCCTTCTAATGCATTAACTTTTAGTCAGTATCTTTACAATTGGTTGCATATACTAAAAGATGTCACTGCTGTTATTACGAGGTACCATTGAGTCAGCTATGACTAATAGAGACCCTATGATGACAAAATGAAACACTGCCCTGTCCTATACCATGCTCACAATTGTTTTTACACTTATGCCCATTGTTGCCACCACTGTTGTCAACTCATCTTGTCCAATTTACCAAGCAAGATGTCCTTTTCCAGGGACTCATCAGTCCTGACAACATGTCCAAAATAAGCAAGAAGCAGCATCACTAACCTTGCTTCTAAGAAGCATTTTGGTTTTACTTCTAAGACAGATCTATTCATTCTTTTGGCAGCGTAAGTTATGTTCAATATTCTTTGCCAACGCCACAGTTCAAAGCATCAACTCCTCTTTGGTCTTCCCTCAGGTTAAGGGTGAAGGCTGTGGTCTTTGTTTTTATCAGTAAGTGCATCAACTACTCCTCACTTAAACAGCAAGCAAAGTTGTGTCACCATGAGTCAGATTCGACTCAACGGCACTTGGCTTGGTTGGCATAATGAAACTTGTTAGTCTTCCCCCAATGCTGATGCCTCATTTTCTTCACTGGGTCCCACTTCTCAGATTATTTGCTTGACATGCAGCTTGAATACATATAGTTAAAGGATACTACCCTGATACAGACCATTCCTGACTCTAAACCACATAGTATATCCTTATTCTGATCTAATCACTGCCTTTTGATCTATTAAGTTCCCTCATGAGCAAGAATAAGTGTTCTGGAATTCCCATGCTTTCAAAAGTTTTCCAGAATTTCTTGATCCACACTCTCAAATGCCTCTGAATAGTCAATAAAGCACAGGTAAACATCTTTCTGGTTATTCTCTGCATTCAGCAAAGACCCATCTGATAACAGCCATGACACCCTTGATTACACGCACTCTTCTAAATTGGGCTTTAATTCTTGGCAGTTCCCAGTCCCTGCGATAGCTGATTCTGAAGGGTCTTCAGCAAAACTTTACATAAATGTGATAGTGAGTGAATAAATCCAGTACTGTACTCCCTTTATTGAAAATCTCAGTTGGCATTCTGTCAATTCCTGGAGCCTTTTTTCACCAATGCCTTCTCTTCAACTTGGCTATCATCCCTCAGTGTCACTGGTTCCTGATCATAAGCAATCTCCTGAAATGGATGAACATCAACCAGATTTTTCTGGTGCAGTGACTTTGTGTATTCTTTTCATCTTCTTTTGATATTCCCTGTGTTGTTTCATATTTTCCTGGTCAAACCTTTCTATATGGTGACTCAAAGCCTGAAGTTTTTTCTTTCTTTCAGTTTGAGAAATGCCTAGCATGTTATTTCCTTTTGATTTTCTAATTTCAGGTCTTTACATGTGTTGCTGTAACAATTTACTTTGTCTACTTCAGCCAATCTTTGAAATCTTAATTTCCTCCTTTTGCGTCAGCTACTTGATATGCAAAGATGAAGTTTCAGAGTCTCTTCTAACGTACACTGTGGTCTTTTGTTTTTTCCTGTCCTTTTAATGACGTTTTATCTTCCTCATGCACAATGTCCTTGACATCATTCCACAACTAATCTGGTCTTAGGTCATTAGTTTTCAACACTTACATTCTTGAGATGGTCTGTAAATTCAGTAAGATATACTAAAGGTTGTAATTTGGCTCTCATGGACTTGATATAATTTTCTTTAGCTTCATCTTTAATTTATATATGAGCAATTGATGGTCTGTTCTGCAGCTGTCCCCTGGCTTTATTCTGATGGATGACACTGAGCATTTCTGTCATCTCTTTCCACAGCAGCAGTCAAATTAATTCCCGTGTATTCCATCTGGTGAGGTCCACATGTATAGTCACCATTTATGTTGCTGAAAACAGGTATTAATAATAAAGAAGTTGTTCAACTTGGAAAATTCTCTCATGATTATGCATGTCAGATGGTAGTACCCAATGCCTCCCTTAAGGGGGAAGAGAACCAACAATTGCTACCTATCTACTATATACGTGGCTATAGATCAGACACTTGGATATATATAGTACAGCTATTTTACAGATAAAGAAATAGACTAAGTGTGCTTAAGTAACTTAACCTAGGTCATAAAGGTAGCAATTGCTGCGAACAGAACACAGCATGGGAATATACAGATACTAGGTGTTCATTATATTTACTAGATTGAATATTGTATTACGGAAAATGAAGGTATGATGGTATCAGAGGGGAGGAAGGGGCAAGGAAGGTTCAAACACAGTGAAGACTACTAATCATAGGACATTCCCAGTTAACAGAATTCACAAATTCTGTTTTTGTTTCACCATAGTAATTTATATACACCCTGGTTACAGCATTTATCTCAAACTCTATTTTTATTTACACTATTTTATATACCTGACTATCAACTTCTTACAAACAAGGACTATATCAATATTGTTAGTAAATGTTCGCTGAGTGAATAAATGGCAAACGCTACAGAGAAGACAAAAACAATTAGGACCAATATGATGATTAGGAATCATCAGTGAACTTGAAGCATTGTTTCAATGTAAGTGCAATTATGGGGAATTAAAAGAAACAGAAAACCACAAAATAGAAGTAATGTGTAAGGAAAATTTACTCAAAATAAACAACAGAAAAATAGTTTGGCAATGAGCCAGCAGAGCCAGCAGACAGGAAAATGTTAGGTTAGCATCAAAAGTATAATCATTTGTTCCAAATAAGTTGAATGCACTTAAATGATGTTGTAGTGTGTGTTCTCTACTATGGATTATCAGACTGATGGATTAGATGAACTCACTGATCATTCATGCCTTCCAACTCTAACTCAAGATTAAAGCTTACTTTTTGTCAGAAAACCTCATTAGTTTGATAGGCGTTTATTTAGAAATTGCATTTATTTAGAAATTTTGTATTAGGATACCAAATTTTAAGTTGTCAATATCAAGTTTAATGCAGTCAATAAAATCTTTCATTTCAAATGTATTTCATCTACATTAATTTAAAAGCTAATTTATATCAAGGCTTCAAAAACCTATTCGATCTGATTTGAACCCCTGCTGAGAATCTGCACTTCCAAAAAGTTTCCAGTGGATGCTAATACTGCTGATTAGGGCCTATTTCTCAGAATCTGAGTAAATCTGAGTGGGGAAATGGGTCTCAAAACTCATTATGCATAAGAATCACCAGGGCATACTGTTGAAAATGTAGGTTCTGACTCACCATATTTGGGGCACAAATGCAAAATCTCAACAATTGTTCCAACCAGAACAAATCAGTTTGAACCCATGATTTATATCACCATTAAGGAGACTAATGCCTTGACCCATGTGCCAAAATAATGGATTACTCAAGTAAACTTGCAGAGATCATGTAACAGTCTGTATGTGAAAGGAAAAAGAGAGCACAGGAAGGACATATCCATGTTGTTCATGATTAGGCATATTCTGATATTGGGTTTCCTCTGTCAGCACCCAGTAAGGATGGAAGGCCAAAAGTGAGGGAAAAAAAAAAAAAAAAATGTGACTGTGTTCATGCATTACCATACACTTTACACAAAGCAAGGGACCTTATACCCCTGAATAAAGCAATCTTACACATCACTTGCAGAGTGGTATAAAGAAGTATCAGAATCAGAAAATGTGTAAATTATCTAGTCAGCTGCCAAGAGAATGGTTTTCATGCAAAAGAAGAAAAACTATGCAAAGAAGCACTCCAGATTTTCTTGCAATAATTGCTATGGAATGTACATTTATCAGTAATAGAAAATGATTTTCATATGACATTTAAAGAGTATTAAAAAATGTATTAAAGACAAAAAGGTGAGTTTTATATTTCTCAAGAAAAAAACATTTAGGAAACATTTAAGCAGGTCAATCTTTATAGAATATATGTGAGACAAAAGGCTATGTTTATAGACTATATGTGAAGGAAGATTTTTCAGATGGCACACTTTCTGCTAAGTGCACAAACACACACATGAAACTCAGCAATACCATCAACAGGTCCTAAACTTAGAGAAAAAAACTGAATTACCTCATCCTCCTGTGTCAAGGAAACAGGAGGTCTAACACAAAGGAATACTGCACAATTCACATTTATATTGGATTATTCTTGAAAAGAAATGAGATACTGAAATAAAGTGAAGGACTCTGGTTGTATCTTTGGAAGGAAACCATCTAAGCTATGAATACAAACAGATAATTCTATTTTCTTTCTTTTACTAAAAATTTATCCTAATCATGACTCTTTTTTTCTCTATTATATTTGTATATTCATGGACCAGTTAATATTTAAGCAATCATGAATGCTTCAGTGCATATATCAAAACAGCTACTGCTGCTTGCCAGTCTTGATACAGGACATGAATTCTAATGTTAGCCTCCCTTATTTAAACAAAATTAAGTCTTGCGTTCTCTTCCAAGGGTTGTTTACAAATTATTGCTTTCTTGACCACCACAACACACTAAAAAGATAATGCATTTTTAAGGATTCCAATATCGACGGCACTTGGCTGGCTGGCAATTATCATAAAGGCATTAGGTCTTATAGCTACCACCAAACAGGTTTAATACATGCTTTCCTAGCTTTATTTCTAAATCTGTCACCAAAAATGTTGTTCTGGGCACTACATGACCAGGGCTAACACTAATTCAGCCAAACGTAATTTTGAACGGGATATTGTCTTCTTTATGTAGGCTTCATCATCCCACTTTTACACTTTGGGGTATTAAAATGGTATTTCCAACCAAAAGAGAACAGATGCAATCCCACTGCATAAAAGTCAAGCAATTTGAGAGTTTTACACTTGGTAGCTGAATTTAAGGTAGCAATCTACAGAGGAGAGCTTAAGCATGGATCCTTGACAAAGTCGAATGTAGTAAGTATTCATCTCAATTGCCACCTTGCTTCAGGCCCAGCAGGGCAGAAGTATGTTGGTTTCCAGAGAGAAGATAAATTATGCATTTCTCCCCTCTCTGCCTCCCCTTTCAGCATTTTCCCATCACAACACTCATCCAAGGAGAATGACCTACAAAGGCTGGAGCCTGAAACACCCAGGACCTGTAGCACATCAACAACTACTTGGAAGTCTTTTAGGAAAGGCCAGAATTAACTGAGGAAATGTGTTTAAACTTTTCAAAGAAAAGTTGATCTGATACTTTTAAATGTTGTTAATTAATCAACATGTCGACACTAAACTTACAAAATAATAATTCTTCTGAGAAGTGTTTTAAAAAAGTTATTTTAAACTGGCACAAATCTCTTTTAAGGTGTTAAATGGTCTTAGAAATGGTTTAAACATTTAATCGACACCAAACTTCTTTCTTCACGAACAATTTGTTTAAGAAAGTTGTTTTATAACATGGAGTATGAAACAATTGATTTCTTTGTTTTTTTTTAATTTATGTGTTTTTAAAGGCTGTCATCACCACCACACAGGTGCACAGAACTAGTCTCACTATGTATATACACTAGAAATAAATGACTTCAGGTGGTTTAACATTAATGACTTTAGCTATTTTAAAACAACTCTGAAAGGTCAAGACAGATAATGTTGCTAACTTACAATTAGAATCCAACATTAAGAAACAGCTCTTTAGGGATGAATTACTTTAACTGTGTTGATGTTTGTAGCTATATCCATACATTTTGACTGTTATATATATAGTATTCCATCGTATCTTTTAACTGATTTTACTTACTTTATCCATTCTGGTGTTGAACATTTCAATTTTCCTGATCTACATTGAGGATAATGCAGGGTTCATTATCACAGATACTGTTATACATAATGTTGTTATAAACATCTTACCCATGTTGCTGAAGTCTGTATGTAAATATTTATCTAGAATACATACTAGAAGTAGAATTTCTGGGTAACATATTTTCAAGTGTTCTAAACAGTGAGAAATAGTTTGCCAAAATTTACTTTGTTAAATATTTTCCACCACAGTTGTTATCAGAATTTTTAATTTTTGCCCATCTACTGTATACGAAATGTTATTGTACTGTGGTTTATTTAATTTTACTAACAAAAGCAAATGTATTTTCATGTTTCTTGGTCATCTGTATTTCCATCCTGTGATAGGCTTCTTCACATATCTACTCTTGGGGGTTCTTTGTATCTTCAATTTTTCTTCCTTTTATAGAAACAAAGGACATTCACATAAACACATTCACATAGTAAATCTTTGTTACATGAATTGTACAAGTACCTTCTCACACATCTAAAATGTAATTAAAAAAACATTATTCCAAGTAATAAGTAAACACAATTACCTTTTAAAAGATAAAGCATATCGAATACACAACCACTGGCATGCCTAAAGGTAACATGCTAAATATACCCAGCATTAGCAGTCATGTTTGCTAACTAGAATGCTCACACATCACAGATGGGAAGGGAAAGTACTATAGCCACTTTCGGAAAAAAGTATTTTATAAAAGTAAGATAGACACTTTCCACTCTGTGCATTTCCATGCCTAAGTGTTTGTCTGAGTAAATGAAAACATGTACATGAGTGTTGGAAACCCTGACAGTGTAGTGGTTAAGTGCTACAGTACCTAACCAAAGAAGGAAGGCAGTTTGAATCCTCTGTCCTATACAGTGGCCATGAATCAAAATTCACTTGATGTCACTGGGTTTGTTTTGGAGGTTTCGTACTTGAACGTTAATAGCAGCACTGTTTTTAACAGCCAAAAACTGGGAATAGGCACAATGATCCAACAACTTGTGAGTAGATCAAAGAAACGTGTACATACAGAATAGGATACTTTTCATCAACAAAAATAATTAGTGATATGTGTTACAACATTATACTATGTGAAAAAAGTCAAACACAAAGACTACTTTTCTTATTTTATTAATTCAGAGGAAATTTTAAACAAAGGAAAAACTATAGTGACACAAAGCAGATCAGCAGTTGTCTAGAGCTAGGAGAGGGGATTAATTGGAAAATGGTATGAAGGAATGATGTAGCTTGTTGCAACTGATCTATAGCGATTGTGCTAGAAGTCACACGGTATTAAAAAAAAAGTTAGTATTGGAATGATCCCAAGTCATAATGACTTAACAGGACAGAGAACTGTCCCATAGAGTTTCCAAGGAGCCATAGTTTGAATCGAAGTGCCTTCCTATCAGTTAGCAGCTAGCAGCTGAGCTCGGAACCACTCTGCAACCAAGGGTCCCACTGAAATTCATAAAATTTAAAAGGAGTAAATGTTCTAATGTGTAAATTTACAAAACATCTACTTTAATATATAATGGGCTAAGTTCAAGTGTGTTTTTAATCATCACTGAGTTTTACTTCTAAAACAGTAACAACTGAAATAAGGCAATGCTTTAAGAAGTCAATGACTACCATGGCCTTTCTTAAATACTTCAAAAAAGCTGAAATTCAGAAACATAAAGGGATCTGAAAGGCCAGACTATGAATAATGAAAAATCCTTGAAATCATGTCTTTGAATCTCTCCTCAATCTTCATATGTACTTTACAGTACCTTTTCACTTACTGCAGCACAAATATTCAGGTAAAATATTCTATGTTATAAAATAATTTCCTAGCTGCATGCTAGAATTTTAAGACTAAACTCTTTCCTCTGAAACCAATCAGACTGAAATAGCTTACATTTTCTCAAATTAGACTGCTTGAGTCCTAGAGTGATTTCTCATACTGAGCATTAAATACCTTCTTCATTTTTATTTATCCAAAAAATCGTACGGCATCCTCTAGTGAAAAGAAAATATTATTTGAAATTTTTGGCCCAATTGATAAAACACAAAGGTCCACACAGTAGTTACATTATAATTTTTGCAATAAGTATTAACTTTACCAAAAATTTCTTTAAAAAAATTAAATTATATGTAGAAACTAGGAAAGAACACCGTGAAAAGTGATTTTACAGATACTTTTGTTGTTGTGAAACCCTGGTGGAGTAGTGGGTTAAGTACTACGCCTGCTAACCAAAAGGTCAGCAGTTCAAGTCCAACAGGTGCTTCTTGGAAACCCTAGGGGGTACTTGGAAACACTAGGGGTAGCTTTACTCTGATCTCTAGGGTAGCAATGAATCATACCTCACTCGACAGCAATGGATTTTTTGTTTTTGTGTGCCGTCAAGTTCATTTCAACTCATAGAGATACCATGTGAAAGAGCTGAACTGCCCCAGTGAGTTTTCTTGGCTATAACTTTATGGAAGTCAATCACTAGGTCTTTCTTGAGAGGAGCTGCTGCTCTGTGGGTTCAAACCACCAAACTTTTGGTTAACAGATGAGCACATAATCATTTTGCCACCACAGCTCCTTAAAAAATGCCTTATGGTACCATGAAAAGGAAGAGAGCATCCCAAGCAGATAGAGAGACAGAGACAGGGACAGAGAGGAACAAAAGAGAAAGAACTCAGTGGCAAAGTTTTCGGTTTGTTTTCACGAAAAGCAAAGTCTAAGACCTTGAGGGAGAAAAGCAAAATATGTGTCCTAAATGAGGTTGATATAGTGCTTTTCCTTTTCAGAGAAGTAGGGCCAGTTTAGAAGATGGGATGTGATCTACCAAAATACATTACTATGTTTGCCTCAGTTAACCAGTATTTAAGAACAACGTAATTTACTGTGTGCTATGTTATCATAGAAAAGCTGTTCCTTTTCCTCCTTCTTCCCCTATTCTCCCTATCTGTCTATATATCTTACAAACAGCTCATAAACTCCTCAAGGACTAGAGATGTATGTTTTATTTCTGTCCTTGCAACGTATCTAACTAGCACAGGTTTCCACAGAGAGTAACGGTTCAACAATTGTGGGCAACTCATTGCCTGAAAACTCACTAAAAGATATATATATATACACATATACAGAAATAGTGTGCTAACACTCATCTATATGTATATACACATGTGTGAGTATATATATATGTATGTGTATAAATAGTTCTGGCATTCTCTAAAACCACTGAAGGGAAAACTGGGCATTGAGAATTTTTTTCATTTTAATTACAACTTCCTAACCTTCACAGTAGTTAGCTCTATTTATTAAAGTTCTACAGTGCTTTCATGAGGAGGTCTTTCACAGGAAAATCAGGCTGCAGGATGATGGAACACATTTTGTCAGAGTAGCCATGTTTTTGGAACAACAATGTCATACAGGGTTGAAATCTCCTCCAAAAAAGACTTTTATACAATAAAAAGACATTTGTATTCAAACTTACTAATTATATTCGCTAAATGCTGTTCATGTTGTCAACTTTCCCCCACTGTGAGAATTACAAAATCAGTCATAAGATTAAATCCAGAAAATGACTGCAGCAATTCACAGAAAATAAGCCAGCTGGGTTCATTTAAATCCTCTAGAGAAACAGCGTTTGTGTTGAACCAAGTGAAGATCTACAGCTATTCTCATAAATCATCTTTTTTATTTTTTTTTATCTGCTCCAGCTCTGAAATTGTTTATTGTCACCCCTGATGTATGGGGACTCATCAAGAAACAAAAAAAGTTTTGTTTTCGTTTTTTTTTGTAAACTACAGCATTTTTAATCTTCAACGGCCATACTACTCAACAAGACAGTGAACTATATGTGTTATTATTATTCACAACAACTTGGACAAGTGTAATTATGGCACAGGATGGCTATGACTCTTTTTTAATATCAGTGTACGAGGATAACATGACTAAATGAAAGAACATATATTCATTTGTTTTGTTTCCTTGAAACGTATCTGTGTTAAATGAGTCATGCACTAAGCCATACCTGAGTCCTCTCAGGAAACAAATTACTTCTGTCACTATACTTTTATATACAAAGACATATTATTGACTTCTGAATGATAATTATTGGCAGAAGATGAAGAACATAATTTAGTAGCTCTTTTCATTTTAAAACGCCCATTACAAGTAAATTAATGCAAAAAAAGAGATAGCTGATCCTGTTTCTTTCAGATTATTCAAATGTGAAAATCACCCCTGATTCTCACTTCTCTTTGTCTCTTAATTCCTCTTCCTTGCTTGTCATCCAATTTCAAAACTTTCTAAAAAATGTGAAGCTACTCAAGCGAAGGAGGTCATGTGTTTGGGAAAAAGAATACAACAGCTAGGAATAGCTCATACACATGACGTGTGTTCCCCACAGCAGGAGGCAATGATAACTGTAACAAGGTAAAATCAGAGACAGAAGTATTAAAAGAAAAAAAAAATCATTCCCATCGAGTCATTTCTGTCTCATAGTGACTCTGTAGGACAGAGCAGGACTGCTCCATAGGGCTTCCACAGACTGCCTGGCGGATTTGAATTGTCGACCATTTAGGCTGCAGGCATAGCTCTTAATTATTCCACCACCAGGGCTACAAAGGTAGTAGTATAGGCTTCATAATATTAAAAAATCAGAGTTCAGTTCTGTGTGTGTATGTGTATGTGTGTGTGTGTGTGTGTGTGTGTGCGTGCACGCACGCGTGTGCATCAGGCACTTATGCACATGCATACACACACTTAGAGGGCAGAGTACTTTTATATATATATATATAGGCAGAAATAAATTTTGAAAACAGAAACAAAACAGATGAGTCTCCAAAGCAGTCAGTACTGACAAGGAATACAAATGAAGACTGCATCTGACAAACTGCATTTATAAACTACTTTTCTCCATAGAATTTAATAAACTCAAAATTGGGAGGGTATAATGAAGTTTTCACATAACCTAAACTGTACTGCGGTAAATGTGATAACATCTAAACAGATGTAATCAAATTCTCAGAAAACAAACAAGTGTTACATTGAAAGTATTAACAGACTAATTTGCACCAAACAACGTAAATTAATGAATATTTCACCTTAGAGAAGAATCTTTAAATAAGCCCATGGGATGTCTGTATTTTTAGAGGCATGTAGAAGAATAAAGGTGTGAGTTTATCTATTTTTAGGAACAGTTAATGTTTTCCAAAAAGATATTCTGCAGACACACTCTTTCATAACTATGCCAATCTGAAGAAGTACATCTACAAACTTTAATTCCTCTACCCAACAAGTTTTACCCTTGCTGTGACTGACTTCTTGGTTAGCCTTATTCACAATCTCAGCTTCTTGATGTAGACTATGTACAGCAGTAAACATACAATGCTTCTCAATATTTATTATGATAAACCTAGAAAATACATGAACATTTTAGAAAGCTGAGATTCCAGTTTTGGAATAGAGTACTTCTAAAGACAAACACTAACTTCACCAAATTTGATTCTGTACAGTTAATCCATATGTGTACACACCTATACTATACAGACAAGTATAGTAAACAAGGAATCTAACATCTTAGAAGTGGGGAAACAGTCGATTTTCTAATTGAAGGATAATCAAAAATACATGGTAGTGTATTCATGGATTACAAAATCAGAGAGCTATGATTGTAACTTTCCAATTTTCAGAAGGCTGTGTTTTTGAAGATGATAAACCGAGAAATGGCTTGGGTTTTGCTCATATTTTAAATGGAACAAAGGGCATTTATTGTGAGAACTCTGGATTAAGCATCTCATCTAGTATCCAACTACCACTATTACTAGAGAAACTAGGTGACTGAAGCAATCTTTCAGTATTAGCTTTGGCCTACTTGCAGAAGTCCATATACACTGATTAATGGTATGTGTTTTAGGATATATAACAAGTAACATAGGGGAAACAAAAGACTTTACTGAAAATTATGTTTACAAGAAAAGTAAATTTAGTCTTCTATGACTTTAAAAACTTCTAGAGTTACTGACTTAAGTAATATTAGAGTTTGCTGTTTAAAAATTACAAATTTTGTTGTGCAGAGTTTCATGAAGAACTGCTGTAAACCAAAACCCATCATCTGATTACAAAAACTGAATTTAAAATATTAATTACCACGGGCACACTATCACAAAAGCTCAAGTAACTATTCACTGGTTCTCAATGATGAGTGCCCATTAAGCACAATACAGTAAAATACAATGGACATAAATAAAAGTCAACCATCAAATAAGCTGAACAAAGGAAATTTTAAAATCAAAAATGATATACTGTCCTTGTGTCATTCTATGACGTTTAATTGTTTCAGAGGTCAGAAATGGCAAATGTTCTTGCTTCAGTGTAATATAATGAGGCATACGCAGACCCCTAAATTGAAAGACTTGTGTCCACTCTTCATGAATTATGAACAAAGGGTACAGTCTGTCATTGTATTCTATGATGCCATTTTTAACTGAAAAGTAATAAATGAACTCCTCTGCATTTTGCTGTAGCATTGCATGTGACATAACCGATTGCCAACCAGTTATTTAGAGACATGGCCAATGGAAAACGTTTTGCTTAAACACCTTGACAGAAAGGAACAACTACAGGGAATACAGAGAGAAAAAGGAGTGTTTGCAAAGAGGATACAACATCTCATCTCATCACCTACTTGATCACGCCTCTAATCTTTCCCTACACAGAGTTTTTCCAAGACCAGTTACAAGTTACAAAGTTACTTTTTTCCAACTGATGATAAACACCAAAATTTAAAAGAAGCAAACAACAAAAAAAAGGCAAGCTTTGGCTACCAAGAAAATTGCAACTTACAGTGACCCTACAGAACAGGGCAGAACTGCAGGACAGGGTTTCCAAGGCTATAATCTTTATGGACAGAGGCTGCCACATCTTTCTTGTATGGAGTGACTGGTGTTTACAAACTGTTGATCTTCTGGTTAGCAGCTGAATCCTTCACTAGTGCACCAAAAAAGTTCCTCATCATCCCAAAATTCAATCAGGCCTAAACACTGTCTCACAACAGACAGCATATTTCATTGAATCAAGAGTCAAGGCAGATTCCAAAATAAGCATGACTCACCGAAATACTCTGAGTACCTGGAAAAGTTCAATCCCAACTCTGCATCTGTCACCAAGTGATCCTGGCTAAGTCATCTCTCTCGACAACTAATCCTCATTTGCAAAATATTAGCAGTCAACTTTACCTGGGCAAAACTGATACACTCTGAGATCCTGTGCAAAACCAAGTAAGTACCTCTATAATTACTCATATTATTAGGTGCTATTTTATTACCAAGCTATAAGCTCTGCTGCCTGGATGCATTGCAATCTATTATGAGAAGAGAAACTAATTAATATACTTAGAAGCACATGTAACTGAATTTAAATTAAAAATGATAGATGTTAAGTTTCATAGGCTGCCAGCAAGCCAAGAAAACCCATGTGTGTTTTTCCCCACTTTTAGAACTCTGTATGTGGCAGAATTGGTTCTATAACGCTTATTTGAAATGAGGCCCAAATCACCAAACATTCTGTTCAACAATGAAAGGTAGTGTACTGCACTGAAAACTAAACAGGTTTCGGAGACAGCTTGGAAATTTATTAGCTTTTTAATCTTGGAAAACACTACAAACTGTCACTGTGCTGTGGTTTCTTACTTTGCAAAGTGGGGTAAATAATACTTAACCTCCCAAAATCACAAGGAAAGCACTCGGTAAACTGTACAAACACAGGCAAGCAAATATATGGACTATTGGCCAAGATTTAATGATCTTTGTCTTTCAGCATTTCCTATAGTGGTTAGTTGCAAAAATATCTTTGTTTTTAAAATAGTAGTCTCATATGCTAATTCATGTATTCACCCATATTTGAGGCTGAAGTATTGGCTTATAAATAGAGCAGAGAATTTTTTTTTATGTTTTTAAATATAAACCATAACAAAGTTTGATAATTGTATGCTGGAAAGTGTTCAGGATTAAAAAGATAAAAAAAATACAGCCCTTATATATGTAAGGAACAAAATTCATTTAATAATAATAATGCACAGAAATCTCAGTAGATGACAAAGCACTTACCAACCAGCAATACACCAAATAAAACAAAAAGAGCAGCATGAAACAGATACATACTTAATAAACAAAATGATCTCTAAGTGGCACAAAGATAGCAAAATCAAAACAAAACCTATTTTAAAAGAAGAGAGAGAACAGACAAACAGAACAAGATGGTTTGAATAGGCGTCCAAAATAAAATGCCAGATAACTTTCCAGCAGGAGAAAAGGCACTAAAATATCTGGACAGGGAAATCAAATCTATAATATTCAGAGCTGTCCAAAAGCTGAACTAAAAAGCAGACAAAAATGAGGAAAAAATAAACAGATTCATGGAGAAGGCAGACAAACTAACAGAATAATTTAGGAAAATAATACAGGACCTAAAATGCCGAAATAAATTCACAATTAGAAATCGTACAAAAACAAACATTAGAAATCCAATGGATAAATAAGATTTCAGAAATGGACAGTGTCACAGAAGGGCTGAGGAGCAGGTCTGATGTCACAGAACATATGATCACTGAAACTGAAGGCAAACACTTGGCTACAGCTGTTTCAGGAAAAATTAGAAAAAAGAAAGAACGTGATGAAGTCCTAAAAATCATGTAGCACACACAAAAAAGCAAAAATTTATGAGTAATTACAACTCACAAACAGGGAGAAAACGAAAAACAAAGATTATTGAATAGCTGACAGAAAACTTCACTAATATCATGAAAGATGAAAAGCTGAACACCCAAGAGCTCAAGACAACCTATGTAGGATAGACCCTACAACAAAATCACCAAGGTCTATCACAATTATGATCACTACAACCGAAAACAAAGAAAAAAATTCTGAGGGTAGTTCGAGAACGTTTAAACAAAAGTTACATACAGAACCAGTAAGACTAATTGCTGATTATTCCGTAGAAACCAAGAAAACAATGAGATGCTATCTAAAAAATGACGAAATAAGAAAAAAACTGAACTAAACTAAACTACCAATAAAGTATATCCTGGAAAACTCTAGCTCATATATGATAGTGGAATTAGGAAATTCACAGATAAAGAGAAATTGAAAGAATATGTAAAAAACAAAGTAAACTTACAAGAATTCTTAAAGTCTTTTCTTCTGAGAATAAACAATATTGACCCACAGCCTGAATCAGGCTGCACCAGCCAGATACCTTCCTAAGAAAAGAAATCTGAAAGACTATCCAAAAGGAAAAGAATTGCAACAGGGAACCAGAGACGTTAATCTGTAAAGGACAACACTATCAGAAAAATAAGAGGGAATAAATAGTGTAGGTATAGAACTTTCTAACTGAACAGAAAGCAAGACAGCACCAAGTAAAAGTAAACATGTTCAATCCTAGGAAGATATAATAAATTTCAAGGTAAACACAAATAAAGTTAAAAAGTTACCCATGAAAATTAAGAAAGAAAACAAAGGTTCAATAAAAACAAAATCAACAACAACAAAAGAAATCCATAAACCAAAGAAATTCAGTATAGGAGAGAAAAAGAAAAAAAGAAGGTATCAGTAACATACACAAAAAAAAGACACCAATGACCTCACACCTAGTACTAAGTACACTGAACGTGAACAGTATGCACGAAATCAAAAAGAGACGGGAAGAGACAAAATGGATTAAAAAATATATATAATCTATGAAGATGCAGTTTACAAGAGACACATCTTAGAAACAAAGATGTCTGGAACAACAATACATATAATGACCAATGGAACAGAATTCAAAACCTAAATATAAAGTTACCCATCTATAGTCCCCTGATCTTCAACAAGGTCCCAATGTCCATCAGACTGGCAAAAGACAGTCTTTTTAACACATGGTACTGGTAAAACTAGATGTCATCTCTTAAAATGGAGGAAATTGTAAGGCATTATGCTGAGTGTAATACATCATCAAAAAAGGAAACATACTGTATGAGATCACTAATGAAGAAAGTCATGAAAAGATTTATAAATAAAAAGAAACAAACTCTGATGGTTACCAGGGAGTGGAGGGGGAGGGGAGGATTGAAAACATAAGACCACAGATACCCAACTGGGTAAGCCAGCGCAACCTGTTCAAGGCTAGGTCACAGAAGCTCCATAAACACATCAAAACTCACTGAGGGACTGAATTACTGAGGTGAGGACTATGAAGACCGTGGTCTCAGAAAACAGCTAGCTCGAATAACACAGTTTATAAAGAAAATGTTCTACCTTCTGTTTTGTTAAGTAGCATCTGAGATCTTAAAATTCTGTGACTAGCAATCTAAGATATTCTACTGGTCTCGTCCCTTCAGGAAGAAGGAAGAAGGAAAGAAACCAAAGAAGCAAGGGAAAGATTAGTCCTAAGGCCTAATGGACCACATCAACAGTAGACTCCAGCAGATTAAATGCAGTACAACAACACGGCACCTGGCTACCACCATGAAACAGAGGGTCTTGAACAGAGCGGGATAAAAATGCAGAACAAAATTCTAACTCAAAAACAAAGATCAGTCTACTGGCCTGATAGAGGTGGAAGAAACTGTGAGAGCACAGGCCCAGTCACCCTTTAAGCTTAGTAATGAAGTCACTTCTGAGATTTAACCGTCAGCCACAGATTGGACAAGCCCAGAAAATAAAATGAGTGCCCTAAAAGTACACTCCAGCCCACGGTCCAAGACTAGAAGAGAGGACAAGACAGTCCCTATGTATAGTAACTGTTTAACAACAAGAAACTAATTTGTTCTATAAACTTTCATCTAGTGGCAACAAATTATTTAGTTAAAATTTCCTGGCATTTACTTAGGACTTCATATATAATAAGACTTTGGGGTATAATGTGAAATAAGATATACATCCAGACTTCAAGGAGTTCCAACTCTTGGGAAGAAGAAAGGTAAATGAAATAGTAATGAAAAACAATTGCCCTCGAGTCAATTCTGACACAAAGAGATCATATAGGACAGAGTAAAATGGCTGCCTTGGGTTTCCAAGGAGCTCCAGGTGGATTTTAACTGTTAACCTTTTGGTTAGCAACAGTAGCAGTTAACCACTATGTCACAAAAACCCACTGCCAACGAGTTCAGTCCAATTCAAAGCAACCAGGATTTCCAAAATAGTACTACCCATTGCTATTAAGCTGATTTTGACTCATAGTAACCCTACAGGACACAGTTTTCAAGGAGCACCTGAAAGATGTGCCAACCTTCTGGTTAGTACTTAACTATTTCACCAACAGGATTTCCCAAACTAGTAATACCAAACATAAAAACCCACTACTGTCAAGTAGATTCTGACTCATATTGACCCTACAGTAATAAAAACATGAAACCCAATGCCGTCGAGTCAATTCTCACTCCTAGCGACCCTATATGACACAGTAGAACTGCCCTACACAGTTTCTAAGGAGCACCTAGCACATGTGAACTGCCAATCTTTTGGTTAACAGCTGTGGCACTTGACCACTCCACCACCAAGGTTTCCCTACAGTAACAGTGATGTGTAAATAATAAACCAAAACACCGAACTCACTGCCACTGAGTCAGGAGAGAAAAGCTCTGCCCCATAGCACTTCCAAGGAGCAGCTGTTGGATTTTAGCTGCCAACCATTTGGTTAGCAGCTTAGCTTGCAACCATTAGATCACCAGGACTCTGGCAAAGGGAAATAAACAACAACAAAATATTGTAACATTGAGTCAGTTGTGACTCATAGTCACCATAAAGGACAGAGCAGAAATAACCCATTGAGTTTCCAAGAAATTCCTGGTGGATTCAAACTGCTGACCTACTGGCTAGCATCCATTAT
Organism: Heterohyrax brucei; assembly: GCA_028571685.1. Classification (NCBI taxonomy): domain Eukaryota; kingdom Metazoa; phylum Chordata; class Mammalia; order Hyracoidea; family Procaviidae; genus Heterohyrax; species Heterohyrax brucei. Next base: position 129,650,650 of record CM053166.1, on the reverse strand, counting down.
ACCGCCAGGGATTCCTAAGTGCAAAGGGTTAGTAACCATTAATGTATAATGAGTGTAATGGTTAGTAATCATTACATCACCAAGGATTCCTGAGTGCAAATAATACTACAATAATTACCTTTACAATGTATAGTGTGAACCAGAGAGGAACAGTTAACAGGTAAAAATAGGTAAGGCCATCGAGACAAAACCAGATGAATAAGACCAGAATTAAATGTTGCCAAGAAAAGGAAAAGGCAGGATGATCTAGCTACATATGAAAAAAAAGTAATGGAGTGTACAACTCGGCTACTAACCAGAAGTTCAGCAGTTCAAAGCCACCAGACAGTCTATGTTTGCAGCAAGTGGCATGAACTCTGCTTAGGTTTAGAGTAACAAATCAAGAGCTTTACAAGGAAAGTTCCCTCCAATTTTTTTTAAAAACAAATCACTCAAAAAAAAAAAAAAAAAAAATCAACCAAATAAATTTTGACAGCCAATCTAGCTAATCATACATCAGTAGTTAGTTAAATCAGTTTTGAACACATTACAGACCTAAGCTATCTGTATGTACTTCAGTACATTTCGGTCATTTCAGACAGTTACATCTACTCTAAATCCTTTATTCTAGGAACATCCTTTTAATTCTAGACACTATGGACTCTCACGCATATATAGGGTATTTCTCTTTCAAAATAACAAGTACTTCCCTAAAGTATCTACCAAAAGATAAAAAAGCCTACTAAATAATTGGGGAAGGGGAAACAAGTGGAGAGATTTTAAAATATTCACTTCTTTCTCTTTTGGAACACGATTACTACATGATAGTATTTCCCACAAGATTATTTTTTACTTTATTTGAAGTTCGCACAAGTCTTTGTGCTGAATCCTTTGAGCACACCTCTAGTGACAGATGTCAGATCAGTGTTCTGTGAAAGAACTTTCATTTGATAGGTAGATGACAGGGAGAAGACTTTCTCAAAAATATACAATGTAACTGCAAACACCTGTACAACTAATGTAATCTTTTCTTCCTGTGTAAAAATGACTTCTTATTTTTGTATCAAAGAAGTCAGTTCATGTAATTAATTTGAATAGCAGGAAATCAAGATGCACAAGTAAAAATACAAATTTGTTCAAATTAGTATCAGTTTGCATGTCTTTTTAAATAGGAATTTACTATGGAACAAACATACAACACAAATTTATTACTGTATTCTTTAATTAATAAGACTTTAATAATCCTCAACGAAGGATATTCACTGTGTGTATAACATACGCTCTGAACAGGTAGCATCTTAGTAAGAACTGACTTTATCGGTACTGGATCTTTTATGTGATATGTAATACAATAAACAAGTCCTAAATACTCAGTTTTATCCTACAAATCTTGATATGGTTTATTCCAATTTATTACAAGCACTGTGGTGTTCCCTCAGGCCTTCACAAATAATTCCACATGTCCCCTGATATAATAAGAAGGAGTAAAAATGTTTTTTTCAACAAACCTAGCATCCCTAGTCTCCTTTGTTTTCAAATCATACTCCTCAAAAGTAAATCAGAAGTAAAGATATACTCACAATTCCATTACACATTCTATTATCCATAAAGGATATTTTCTTTGTCTATGTGGGTCAGAATTACCAGGAACAAATCATTTTTGATATGTATGAAAAAGCTAGCTCATGTATATGCAATGAACATTTATTTAATGCATGAACTGAAAATAAATTCATGTCCACTCCACGGTTTGGAATTCTTGTTATAATACACTTAAAGAACTAACCGAAGTTCTACAGTTTTCAGATGTGAGAGGAAAAAAAGAATAGTGAGATGTCAAAGATAGACTGCATGTATTCAGATTTATTTTCCTATCTAGCTTGTCTTATAGTCCCTCACCTCAGAGTCTGTTCAGTTTTCTTTCTGTAACAGACAGATCTTTTTCTTGAATAAGGTGATTTGCTCTATCCTAGAAATGGACATATCTAATCATTTTGGGGCTCTCTGTTGTTACTTTCCAAAAGAATTTAAATCTTCAAAATAATACTATGAGACAGTACAATCAAAATAAGAAGATAGTTCCTTTTTTTTTACCCTTGTAGTAAACACAACAGATACCTAGTAAAAACTTACTGACACAATGATATTCAACAATGAACATAAAATTTTCTTAAAAAATAAGCAAAACATATTGAAAAAAGAAATTTCTACCCATTTATTTCACTGAATTTTGGTCGTCATACTTTTTGAAGATGTAAAATAAATGTAAAGAGACAGAAACACAAAACTGCATCAGGTTCACAAAAACATTTTTTTCTCATCTACACACTCCAACCCTGGTGGCATAGTGGCTAAGCTGTAGGGCTGCTAACCCTACGGTTGGCACTGTGAATCCACCAGGTGTTCCTTGGAAACTATATGGGGCAGCTCTCCTGTGTACTAGAATTCAGAATAGACTCAACGGCACTGGCTCTGGGTTTCTGATACATTCCTGTGGAAACTCTGGTGGTGTAATGTTTAAATGCTGTATCTGCTAAGCAGAAGGTAGGCAGTTCAAATCCACCAAGCTCTCCGTGGAAACTCTATGAAGGAAGTTCTGATCTGTTTTGTTGCTGTGAGTTAGAATCTACTTCAAGGCAATAGGATTTTTTTTTTCCTGATACACTCCAGTAAGATACAATCAGTTTAAGCTTAGTACGGACAATATTGAACCCACACCCTATGATCCTGAAAACCTCCTTACACTTTTGTGTTCTGGAATATGACTGAGCAAAACAACATTAAAATTCCCCTCAGTTTGAATAAACATTTTACAGGTTTCGACCTGACTCTGGGCACCTTACTGCCATGTCTCACTGGCCCTTAAAATCCAGATGGAGTATGTTTCATCAACCCTGAACAGTGATCTCAGGAGATAAATCCATGTGATTCTTACACCTCAATGCTTAGCTTCTCTCAAATGTTCTTCAGTACTTTGCTACTAACACACGTCAGACTTTAAAACCATTCACAGCTCTACTTCAGACAAGGAGGAGGAATTCAGGTTTTTATTCTTCCTCACTGCAATGTTCCTTCTTTACAGATCTCTTCCTTTTACTCCAATAACTCTTTTAATAAACTCATCTTTGCCTATTTGTTATTGTCTACTACACTTTTTCCCTTGATGGTAACATACTACCAAATAATTTGCATAATCTCTTAGATTTCAGTAAGATTTTTTAAAAAAACTTGTTTGCTTCAAATGACAAAATCCACATGGCACAAAATTCACCCATTAAAGGGTATAGTTCAGTGGTTTAAGTACTATTGCTAGTCAGACTATCCTCTCAGACACCAGGAAGATTACTTTTGTAAATTACCATTAGAAGACATCATCTTACCTTACAAAGGAAGTTAATCTTAAACCCCAATGACTGAGCATTTCTTGAGCCTGAGTTCATGTAGTTTCCAACCAAAAGAACTAACTCTAAAAGTTTATTAAAGTTTTCACTTTTCTTTAGTTCTTCACAGGCAAGAGTTACTGCTATGATGCTTGGTTTGATGTTGTTGACATGCTCTTCAAATGTGAGCTTGAAAAGAATGCTGTTGAGACGAGGTCCCAACATTTTCACTGAGCTCATCTGCAAGACAAGAAATGGTCGATAAGAACACACATTTAAAACCTCTTACTGCAACCTTTTATTAGAGATAATATCATAGACAATACTGTAAAATTTATGTACCAAGTTAATTCTCTCTGGATTTTAAAAATGTTGTTTTTGCTTATTTTAAACATTCAAATGGAATACACTATAGAAATTTAAAGAGGTAGTTGGCTGTTCAGTTTTAAAAACATAAGGCATCCTTATAGTATTAATAAAATATTATTAAACTTAAATATGTGCTATATGTTAACTGCACAATCATGAGCCATCAATAGCATTCGAACTGCTAAGATCTTTCCATGAGGTTAATGAGGAATATACATGTATCTGAAACTGAGGGACAATTAGGGCCATATATAAAAGATGTACGTGATGACAGAAAATGTAAGTGCAACCACATTTCTTAGGAAATTAACTATTATTATACTGTTTGAAATCAGTGAATTAGCTTTGATTGAGCATTTAAAAATTTTTAAACCTATGAATCTTATTCATAAAAATGTGTCAAATACTTATGCCAAGCCAAAGCCAAGAGCTGTCGAGTCAAATACTTATAGATGACCTAAAAAATTTCACCTACTTGACAGAATGCTAACACAAAATAATTAGGTTATGGTAAAATCAAAATAAGTCACTTTCAAGTCATTACTTCAGACTTATACATTGGTATTATTCAAACAATCAACTTAGTTTTAATTGCTTCTTTCCTAACATTGGTGCACATTATGTATTTCCTTTAAGCATTACTATATAAATGTATTTATTATTTCTTCAATATCCATGTGACAAGTATAAGCCAAACCATATAATCCAAAAAAAAACTTATAATTTAGCCCTTCAGAGGACGCTGGATCCCAGCGTCAAATGAAATGATGTGACACAGGTGTAGTTTAACAATATTAGTAACAACAATAACAGGAATTAACACTTACTCTGTACTTTCTGCCAAGCATGTTTCTAAAAATTATGTACATATTAATTCACTTGGTTCTTAATAATCTTAGGAAACATACACTGTTGTTATTCTAAAGATGAGCAAAGTGAGGCATAGAAATATACAGGAACCTGAACAAAGTCACATTGAATGTTGAAGATCCAGGGACTTCAACTCAGGCTTTTTAGGGCTACAGATCTCAGACTCTTTGGCAGTAAACCATACTACCTCTCGAGACTTCCTGGGAAGAGTAAGTATGGTTACTTAAAAAAGGATATTGACATTACAAAAAGAAAAGGAAGAGATGGATACAAGACACAATATTACGGAAGACAAAATATGTATCTAGTTCTGGGCACAGGAACATCAAATATTAGTGTCTTCCTCTTCTCAAAAACTTTTTCTTCCATTCGGCATTGCTGGTGGGTCCCCAGTTTTACAATGTGGAAAGCAGCAATATGCACAGTGGCTAAAGGACAGATTCTGGAGTGTGGTTTTGATTCAGAAGGACAAAATCAAATTTTGCTTCTACCACCGTCACACCATGGCAAAGTATACCATTCTAAGCTTCAATTTACTGATTTGTAAAAGAGACAAATGAGAACAGCCAATTCAATTTTTGAGAATTAAAATGGTCAGGCTATGTGAGGTCCTTCCCACAAAGAAGCAGGAGGAAGAACAGAATGGAGCAACTGATCAGTTACGAGAGAAAAAAAAAATCAAACATGGATATAAGGTTTTAAGCCTACTTTGAGGCAAAACGATGCTAACATTACAGAAGGCGAAGGCAGGCAATAAATTCACTGTGTTTATTGTTTGGCTGCGTGATTTGTTTCAGAGATTCAGAATAGACGGACTCGTTTCCCCTGTTCTGCTGCTGCCTACACTTCAATAAGCCAATCAGGGGTTAAGGGGACACGGTGCAATTCAACATTAAATTAAACAAAAAATGACTAAGTCCAGAACTTTTACTTACATAATCTTTCATACAGCCTGGTTTTGTAATACTAGTTTATCTAATGTCTTTGGTCTTCAGTGTCTCAATCTAGAAAATAGTGGATATTCCTGTCTAGTAGTCTGCTTTGAGTGATTACAAACAAGCAAAATGAATGATTCATATATATAATCCAGTTCCAGTTGGTATTTAATTGATCCAACTTTTGGTGACCCTATGTATGTCAAGAGTAGATTTACACTTCATAGGATTTTCAGCGGCTGATTTTTCGAAGCAGATCACCAGGCATTTTTAAACACCTCTGGGTTGATAAAACATTTGGTTAGCATCCAAGTGTATTAACTGTGTGCACCTGACAGAGAATCCCACCTTATACATTACTTCTTTTTCATGGTCTCTTATTTTACAGTTGTGGTCCCTTCACACACAGAGACACACACAGACACACACACAATATTGCTGTAGAGATGACTCGAACTTGTAGCAACCCTACAGGACAGATAAGAACTGACCCATAGTGTTTCTAAGGAGAAGCTGATGGATTCAAACTACTGACCTTTTCATTAGCAATGATAGCTTAAACCACTGTACAACCAGAGTTCTTAAAGGTGTGGAAATGTGGGACAAACAATGTTAAATCCACACATAAATATCACTTGGCCATTAGCAAATAATTTTATTATTTAAGTGAACTTGTTTGATAATCCTCTAAAACACCAAATAAAGTCCCTTGTCAGTAGACAAAGGAACTGTTATCCACTCATTATTAGGCTCCAAGTCTTGGAGTGATATTTAACTCTTAGTAGCCACATCACAGTTTATCATCAATTCTTGGCAAAAAGTTTGAACTGAAAAGCTTCCTGAAATTGTCCTTTGTTTGCTGAGCTCACCATTCAAGTTCAAACTTTATGTACTTTATGGGTGGAATACTAATGTTGCTTCTATAAATGTTCTCTCTGATTCCCCCTCTCTTTCTATTTCCAAGTATTCCACTTGACAGTATATGGATAGATCTAAGAGAAGGAAATGATATTGCTTTAATATACTGAGTTTTAGTTATGACTGTGGTATGTGGACAGATGGAGTTGTTGAGCAGAAAGCATTTGGAAATACTGTCCTGGAGTTAGGAAAAGAGCTAGAAGATTTAGCATAAGACTTATTCTAGTGGGTGAAGCATCAAGCTTGTGCATATACTAGACATGCAAATATTTGCAAATTGATTTTAAAAGAACTCCTGGGCAGTTTCTCAGATCATCTCCCAAGTAGGACAAACAGACTGTCTACTGGAAAAAATTAACAGATTGTGGTAATATTTTACTCTTCCTAAAATAATGTCTTCAAGTTTATATGTCAAACAAGACATGCCACTGAATTCATTTTATTGAACTGCTATTACTAGAGATTAATCTATCAGCAGTCAGGCTGACTTTGAGAAGGGAATCGGAAATATTCTTTCATTTGACAAAAAAAATTCATTTTTTAACATCTATAAAAAGATTTGGCACATCAAAGGTAACACATATGACAGGTGATAAATAATTGCCAAATACGAGGACTGCCAATCAAGTTCCAGAACTCATCCTAGAAAAAGTGCTACGTACCTCACTGCTGAATATCACTACAGTCACCTGTCAGGTACTTTCCTTGGGAAGCTGTACACTGATGCCAGCACCTAGTCTACCTTCAAAGCAATTTTGGAACTCTTTCGGGAACGGTCATCAGAGCTGTTCTCATATTACCCTTGATATTACCCTGAATGTCATCAAAGTGTCTTCTTTCCACTAGGTGCTTCATCTTCTAGTAAAGACAAAAGTCACTGAGGGCCAGATCAGGTAAGTAGGGAGGGTATTCCAGTACAGTTATTTGTTTCCTGGCTAAAAACTCCCTCACAGACAACTATATAATTAAGTTCACAAACTTGCCACCGTGGCACTGTACACAATGGCCATTCCAGGAAGAGTTCCAAAGTTGCTCTGAAGGGTGGACTAGGCAGTAGTGTTGGTGCACAGTTTCCCAAGCCGAGTACTTTGTAGGTGGCTGGCAGTGTTATTCAGCAATGAGGTATGTATCACTTAGAAAAACTAAGTCCTGGGACTTAATTGTAGGACCACCTACATGAATGAAGGAATATACTCATTCAAGCAAATGAGAAACAAGGTATCAGCCAACAGCTGCATTGGGAACATGAGGTATAGCTTGAAGAAAGCTAATAGTAGGTTGATAATAACAAATGTGGAGTACCTAAGCAAAGTGAGTTACTCCCAGGCAGTCCATTCCATCAGTACTGCCTAGACGCAACTTCAGTCCAAACCCAGAGCCTTATTTGACTACTTTTATAGTTAAGGTTAGAGAAAGATTTTTTTTCCCTAATGCCAGGAGAAGGAGAGAAACAATTCTCCACATTCTCGAGACATACAATGCCAGTTGTAGAAGAAGTCAGGGTTTTTGAGGTACACAGACTTGAACTACAGTTCTGTCACTTAACTAGTTGTATGATCTAGAGTAAGTTACATGTTTTTAATACTTTAATGTCCTCAGCAGGGAAATGTATTTGTTACATCATCCATGCACTGTACAGTACGACTTAAATGGCATATGCATAGTGCTCTGTCATAGTATCTGACACAGTACCAAAAAGAAAACCTACTGCGATCAAGTAAATTCCAACTCACAGCAACCCTATAAGACAGAGTACAACTGTCCGTAGAGTTTCCGAGGAGTGCCCAGCAAATTTGAACTGCTGACCTTCTGTTAAGCAGCTATAGCACTTAACCATTAAATCACCAGTGTTTCCAAAACATAGTAGTCACACTAAAAACAATACCTATTATTGTTATTACTCTCTCTTGTCATCTTCAGACATACAGAAAAGAAGGTATGATGGTCCCTAATTATACTCCCCAACTTGAGGGAAAGTTCTCTCATCCATAATTAGAGAATGTGTGTTTCCAGGACTCATGAAGAATAGAGCTCGTTATCCTCTGAACATGCTGTAAACATCATGCTGTGCTCCCTTTAGCCAGTTTGAATGCACATGTGCATTCACTAGTAGAAATGTTATCACTGAAAACGTTACTGAAAAGAGACTATGAAGTAAAACTGTACACTTAATAGAAGTTACAAATCACTACTCTACATACTAAATAAAGGATGTAATCATAATAAGCATAGATTTTTATAACTGGAGCAGGTACAATAAGAGACAACAGTTTAATTTCAATGAGAGGATTTGGTTCTTCAAGGGAAAACCATGAATATCTAAGTTTAGAAATAACAGGAAGTAGTGAACAACATGCCCCAGTCATGGACACAATTACTTAAAGTCCCATGTCTCATGAAGGCACTTGAGTAGACCTAAGTGATACAACAAAATAAAACCAAAATTATGCTGAAATCTGTATTTACTTTTATTGTAGTCCCACACAACATTTCCAGTGAATGGCCTTTCTCTCCTAATTCATTCCTTGAAGTGTTACTGGATGATGATCACGGGGTTCTATTATGTAGGGGATTTATTTGTGTTAGGAGGTGCTTGTGTATCAAAATCACATCAAGTAGCTCTCATTTCTTCAGCTGATCTGCACCATATTAAAACAAAAACACTTGCAGCTTCACTAAGATCAGCTACAAATTGGTTATTTCCCCAAAGAGTCAGACACAATTTTGTTGATATAATTTGAATTTTATACATTTCTTGATCTAGGCAGCTGGTGAATACTTATCTACTATCAAACTACTGTAGCAAATCACAAAGAAAGCAGAGTCCATAAGTGTAAAACAACATGAGTGAAGAGTTAAAGGTGGTCAAATCTAGCATTCATGAAGTCACATGTCACATTTAAAGCTATTTGTATTATACTGCTTTCATATTTTTTATATTGCTAAGAAATAAACATGTTTAACTACCATCAACATGTGAGCAAAACTGAGTGTTTACACTACTCCAGCTTGAAGGCTGAGCATTCATTTGAATTAAGGTTTGTTTGTTGGTTTTCAGAAATATACCTTCATCAAAAAGCTTTCTCCCCAGTGGCTGGATAGTATTATGACTTATTTCATACCAAATAAAAAGAGTAACTTTAGATCAGTGACTATGATAGAGCAAATGGTAAGAAAATTACATTAAACAAGGGTGGATTAAAGTTACATGCCAGGTAGAACTGCCTATGGGGGAAGAGATTCAGAGTCAATCACTAAAGCAAAATTCTGCCTGGAAGTATTGAAATAAAGGAAAGTTGATTTTTTATTGTATTGCAAATTACCTATTGTCCCATTTTAATCAATAACTTTCTCAAGGGCAAGATCTTTACCATTGATACCTATAGATTTCACAGCACATGTTAAAAGTTGTCCTGGACAAGATAATCAATAAAACTGCACATGAAACATAAAATAAACAATAAATGTTTGTACATTAGATGCCATAATAAACAAGAAAATTAGGTCGACGTGTAAAATGAGGCTTTAGAAACGTAGCGTTGAAAAGTGACTCCATATCAGAAAAGTAGCAACATGTTTCTAAAGTATAGTTTCCACAAAGATAGTGATATGAGGAAATCATGCATCACTCGACATCTATTTACTTTGAGTCCAGAAGACAGTAATAATCAGTCCACCTCAAAATACACTCTGAACTCAGAAGATGTAAACTAAGAATGTAAACAAGATTGCAAAGCATCTTTCTCAAGACAAATGTTTGAATCCAAGAATGGCCATACTTAAAAGATCCGTCGAACTGCTGTTATAGTGATATCTGTTGTATTAGCAATTAATGATAAATGAAAATGGTAAAATGGATAATTTTTAGGTTTTTGAATTTAATGAAAAAGCCATCAATAGCTAAACTAATTGACATGCAACAGATGAATCTGAATGTTCAGTCAGGTGGTTTTATCTTGCCTTGTGGTATTTAAAAGGCAGACAGAAATAAGCAATCTTAGCACAAAATGATTATGCGAAGTTAACGAAATGAACAGGAATGTGAATATGTGGATTTGAGAATGAGTCACGGAGAGCTTTCTTTTGCCCACCCACAAATTATTAGACCAGCTTTTTCACAGATAAAATGAATGCACATCTAGGAAGCAAAAGCCAGCATTCATATATACAGAAAGAATGAAAATAGAAACAATCGGTGCATTACATAACAAAACACTGAATACTCTCAAAGCAAGCAGATAAAATAGAGAAAAATTTAATTTTGCCAATGACTATGCAAACCAGAAAAATGATTTTATATTAATGGAAAAGAGGAGCTACAATTTTCTATCCAAACTAATTGCCTTTGATGATACATGTGTGAAAAAGAGCTTTTAAGAATTTCTTTTCTACCTGGTTAAGCCATGTTGAATGGAGCTCACAAGCTCTTATAGAGCTTTAAAAGAACTAAAAAGCACACCAACTTTAGACTTGTAGTTCCAACTACAGTCATAAATCCATGCCTCTCGCCTTCATATATTTATATAAAAAAGTAAAAAAAAATAAATGTGCTGTTAGCAACATCACATAATCTGTGCTTTTCATTATAAAGACTTCTTTGCACAAGGCTATCTCAATGTCTTTTTGTAAGATAATAGCTTTAGAATGTTTTTAATTGAAAAATATGGGTAATTTTGAAGTCAGAAAAACAAAGTACCGATTACCACAAGAACTAATTATTGCCTTCTTTCTCTCAGAAGATGTGTTATTTTAATAGATACACACAGTATGGGTCCCCATCCCCAGTGCAAGACAAGTGGGAATTTCCATAGCTCTGCGGTTTTAGAACAGCTGAGCTGCAAACACACTCGGAACAGTCTAAAAGCTCCTGCTGTGGGTTCTAACTTCCAGATCTCTCAAAGCTCTTTGCTTTTTTTCCCCTGTAAAGGTGCAGCACATAATTACAACAATGTACCAAATTCAATTTGGTGGGCGGCAGGTTGGAGGACAAGTCAGTGGGAAGCAATACAGCGAATCAACCACATTGAATAAAAGGACTACTGATCATACAAGGTGTGGGAACTAGCATATCCCCCTACCATGAGGTCAGCCTCTGGGCAAAGGAAAAGCTCCTGGGTTTATTTTTTGTTGGTTTGCATGTGTCTCCTTTCTTGTTTTTTAACTGATTGTATGTGAATATAAGCAAACCCATGATATAGCTGCCAACAACAAAAGGTCTGAAAAAGCTTATCAGTCCCAGTCACTGTCTCAGATAAGCCTGATTTTTCCAAAAGGGCAGAATTTGGGGGTTTAATTTTTTGTTGGTTTGATTTCTCAAAAGAAGAATCTTATAGGAGTGATCCCACCTCTGGCATAAGTCTACCGCTAGCTGGTAAGATTTTGATTTTATCTTCCAGGAAACAAGTTGTAACATAAAATAAACTCTGTGGGACAATGTCCAAAGTTATAGGAATAAAATTAGGGAAGAGTATTTATTAATAGAAAACCCTGATGGCATAGTGGTTAAGAGATACCGGTGCTAACTACAAGGTTGCTATTTCTAAACTGCTATATACACCTTGCAAAATCTATGGAGCAGTTCTACTATATCCTGTAGGGTCACTATGAGTCAGAATAGACTTGGCAGCAATGGGTTTGGTTTGGTATAAACCAAAGCCAAGTGCCGTTGAGTCGGACGGTTTGGTATATTTATTATTAAAGACACAAAGAAAATATTTCAACAAAGCTAAATTGTTCAATTGTATAAAGTTCCATATGAATAGAGACATTATCACAGGACTGCAAAATGTCCACCTGATTTTGTATTCATGTGAATAAGCAAAACCAAACCCACTGTTGTCAAGGTGACTTTTACTCATGATACTCTCAAATGTTACAGATTGGAACTGTTTCACATAATTTCTCTGGCTGCAATATTTATAAAAACGGATCCCTAAGCCCTTCTCCCGTGATGCAAATTAGTGAGACTGAACCAGCAACCTTTAGGTTAGTAGCTGAGAGCAGATCTCTTGTACCAACTAGGTATCTTACCCATGTTAAATCCAGAAAATATTTAAGTACCCACTGTGTAAATAAATTAAGTCCTCATGACCCAGATGTTAAGAATGCAGGCTGCTAAACAAAAGATCAGCAGTTCAAATCCACCAGCCACTCCATAAAATCCCTATAGGGTAGTTCTAATCTGTATAATATATGATACCTGACCTTTTGTATCTTATAACCTAGAGAGGGTTATAGGCTTTTAAATCTATTCAGACAAACAGCAACCCTACAAGACAGAGTAGAACTGCCCAGCAGATTTTCCAAGGAGTGCCTGGTGGATTTGAACTCCTGACAAAAAGGCTGGCAGACATAACTAGTAACCACTATGCAACCAGGGTTTCTGAGAATTTAATAGGGAGTTCTAATTTTGATTGATAAGTAAATAAAGGCATCACTTGCAAAGTAAAAAATCACGTGACATTCTACAACGAAGCAGAAGAGGCAGTCAGCTGGTGTAATTGTCAACACCAGGTACAGTGGTTTTGATGCAGGAAAGAGCACAGTAAATGCAAAGAAGTGAAGAATAGAATGCAATGAGGCTGAGCCAGTGTAGTCTTCTGGAAAGCAAATTCATGACTGCAGTGGGTTGATGAGTCAATGAGATAAATAAGTAGGAAAATGAGTCTTCTCTTTGAGAACAGTAATGCTAGAAAACGGAGAGAAGGCAGTAACTAGAGGAGTTTTCAAAAGGAATAAAAGATTATTTTTTTACCCATCCATTCCCTATCCTCTAGACAGGAGGACTTTGAAGAAAAAGAAATACTGGAGACTGACAAGTTGAAGAGGGAAAACAATGACTTACAGAAATAGGTCTTAAATTAGACAGGATATAAAGGTGTCAACAACAGAATTATGTAAATTAACTTTCAGTATAATACTACAATGCATACCAACACACAAACACACTTCAAACCAGTACAGGGTTTAATGTATAACCTATAAAGCCAGATTCTCTAGATTTGATTTCTGTATCTCTATTAACAATCTGAATTTGGACAATTATGTAGTCTCCCATGGCCTCAGTTTTCTCATCCACAATATGGGTCTAACGATAATGCCAGGACTCCCTGAGTGGCAGGAATGGTTAAATGCTGTCTTACTAACTAAAATGTTGGTCATTCAAACCCACTCAAAGATGCTGTCGAAGTAAGGCTTGGAAATCTGCTTGTGAAAGATCACAACCTTGAAAACTCGATGGGGAAGTATTCTTTGGACACATGCAGTCATAATTAGGTGGAATCAACTCAGCGACAACTAACAATAACAATAGTATCACTAATAAGGTTTACCTTCTCTGGATTTTCACAGAACGTGAGTTAATAATATATATGGCTAGAGATAAAAATGTAGTTTAATCGGTGAGTGGTGTCTGAGGTCTTAAAAGAGAGCAAGCTGCCATCTGAGGAACATCAATTGGTCCCAACCCACCTGAAACAGATGACAATCAAGAACATCAAACACACAAGGAAAAATGAGCACAGAACACACAAAGACCCACATGATCAGGAGACTGTAACAGCAAAGACCAGAAGAAACAGATGGTGCCCAGCCACCACCAAGGACAACAGTGACAGGGAACACAATGAAGAGCCCCTGATGTAGCATGAGAAAAAGAGGTGTGCAGATCAAGAATTCTACTAAAAGACCAGAACTGGCAGTCCAACAGCCTGGAGGGAATTCTGAGAACATGGCCCCTAGACTTGGTACTAGCCAGACCTGAAACCAGTACTGAGGGCAACACTTCAGACTAAGAATGGACTGGGCAAGGGGACACAGAATGTTGCATGTGGTGTGTATACTTTATGTCTTACTGGTTTCTTTCTAGAGGGGAAAGAAGAGGGTAGAGAGGAGGTGACAAGTGTTGGCTGAGTGCATACTGGAAGCAAAGAACAAAAAAGACGAGCACGCTGTCACAGGGTGAGGATAGCTGATAGAACTGCAGTGAGGGAGGTATTCAAAATCGACTTGTAAACTTTCACTCAATCACAATAAGAAAATTTAAACAAATATAGGTTTTAGACATAGTAGAGGTTATGTAAACTACAAGGTTATGTCATCAGTGGTGAGTCAATCCAATATGGGGAGAGGGAGAGGGAGAGAAGATTTGAGGAGAGCAGATAAGATACAGAATAGTTAGTATCGAAAAATGAAAGACCACTGGATAGGAACAAATAAAATGACTGTGGAATTGGCCAAGAGAGTCTCACTAAGGTTAAAAGTCAAAATGTCATAAAGATACCAATTCGCTCAGTTCACAAAAGGGAATATGGAGAAATAAAGCCAGAGAGTTAGAGACAGAATGAGAGTGCTAAGGAAGGTGGGTTTTACTTTGCAATTTCAGGAAGCCACCCATGGATTTTCAAATACAAATCACATGATGAATACAGATTTTAAGAAGACTACACTAATAACACTGATAGAAAAAGACACCAGAGTATGGCAACCAGCTTAGAGCCTCCCTCATTACTACAAATGTTTCCACACGGTTCCAAACTGTTCTAACGGTAGGCTGTTGGCATAAGTTTGAGATTTGCATACTGTTTTGGGGTATGCACAGGTAACTGAATTTATTTTCAGTATAGTCTTGAAGAAATATAGCATATTTTATACTTTTATAAATCAAAAAATGCTATTTTTAATATCAAACTCAAACTAGGGTTTAGTAATTGTCCCATAATTCAATATAATAAATGTTAATCTGCTGTCTATTATATATATTGCTTGAAGTACTGAAAAGCATAAATGTTTAAAACACTAAAACACATGAACATTTCAGAAAATTCACTCCTAGATATGAGATTACTTAACCTTTATTTGGAAAATCTTCATAGGTACTATCTCAGTTTAATTACATAGTGTAAACCACTTTGCAATCCTTAACTTTTTTCATCCCACAGACATGTAGCTAAACATGGTGAGAGTGAATAACAGGGCCAGGTGGCTATGCGTGTTCACACAGCCCGAGAGTTATTTACAGTTATGTGCATAAACAAGAAATCTATTCCATTTTCTATTTTGCTTTCAGTTCACAAGGTATATTGCTTTTTATATCCCCAAACTTCATTTCCTCAGTGTTGTACCAAGGATATTCCTCCTGAAGGACTTGCTTGGCAAACTAATACATCTTCCAAGATAAACTGCATTCGGGTAAAAAATGGTTTCAGAGAAATTGTGTAGTGTACCTACTGTCAAACTCATAACCATCATGACACAGCTGAATTCTCAGATGGTACATAGCTGTGGTTCAGTTATAATATGAATCCAAGAACCTTCGGTTTCAAGTAAGGACTTTGGTCTGGAAAACTAGATTATTTAACATCATCTGAAAATAATGTTACTTAATAAATAAATAATATCTAGCCAATTGGTTGACGCTATTGTTATTAGGTGCCAATGAGTCAGTTCCGACACATAACAGCCCAATGTACAACAGAAAACATCACTACTAAGTCCTGAACCATGCCCACAATAGTTAATTTTGCTTATTTTAAAATTAAGGGAATTTTTTTCCTCAAGTATGTCTATATGCTCTATTTTCATACCAAGGATTTAACAGAATCCTTCTGCATTAGTATAATCAAACTCATGTCATATAATTTATCAACTCTAAATATTGGTAAGCAGTTACTGCACATTTTCAAAAAGAATACACTCTATACCATCGGTCATACTTTAATTTTTTTTTATTATGTTTGAATGAAAACATACATTCCCATATAAATTCACACGCTCACCTAAATGCAGCTCCCACTGCTCTGCCTGCCTGGTGACAGCACACCCCTCTTCTCTGCTCCATACATGTCCTATCCTGCCAACAGTTTCCTATCCCCTCCTCTCCACCCACTCCCCTTCTTCCAGCGAGAGGTCAGCAGGATGACATCCTATAGATGCACAGAACCATAAAACTCCCATAAGATACAGTCACTCTGTGTCGCCAAGTCCAATCCATTGCTGTCAAAAAAGTTGACTTCCATTATCATTTATGGACAAGGGCAGCATCAGGGCCAGAGGCCATGCTTCGAAGGGAACCCAGAAGCCCCTGGACCATCAATTGCAGTCTTTCATTGGAGATCTCAGGGTGCACCCCTATTTATTCTCTTGTGGCCAGTGAGACTCAACTTTGTGAGCTCCATCATGGCTATCACTGGTGGTGGCCAGGCACCATCTGGTTCTTCTGGTCACAAGTCGATGTACGGATCCACTCACGTGGGTCTCTCTGTCTTCTGGGTTCTCTTTTCCCAATGTTGTTCTTGTCCTCAGTGATCATCTGTTCCTGTTGAGTTGGGACCATTTGCTGTACAAAGATGGCAGCTGTACCAAGCTGGCAGCTTGGCAGCTTTTAAGACCCTGGACGCCACTTACCGATGAGGGGTACAGAGAGTCCCCATTAGCAAAACGCTAGCTGTGCCAACTAGCCTCAATTTGGCATCAGAGCATGGTCCCCGGCCCGCACTCCAGCTACTCTGTCCTTGCAATACTGGGCTAAGATGGGAGGAGTACTAAGATTGTGTTGAAGTCCACTTATTACTGATCTTCTTTCTAATGTGTACCGTCACCGATTTCACCCAAACAAACTTTTATTAACTATCTAATCTAAACCATGCCCCCCTTAGCTTCCCTCGCCCCCACCACTGCAGCCGTCAAAGAGTCTTCTTCTATGCATGAGTCTGTAAGTTCTTATCGTAGGGGTCTCATACAACATTTGTCTATTTGTCACTAACTACTTTGACTGAGCATAATGTCCTCCAGCTGAAATCAGGTTAAGAGATGTTTCCTGCTATCATCGTTGTTCTTTATCATTGCATAGGGTTCCACTGAGTATATATACCATAGTTCACCTATCCATTCTTCTGTCGCTGGGCATCTGAGTTGATTCCACCTTTCTGCTACTGTGAACTGTGCTGTGATGAACATTCGTGCGCATGTATCAGTTGCTGTGAATGGCCTTGATTCTGTAGGATATATTCCAAGCACTGGAATTACTGGGTCAAATTGTGTATCTGTATCCATTATTTTAAGGGAACGTCAGACGGCTTTCCAAAGAGGTTGCACCATTTTGCAATCCCACCAACAGTGGAGAAGAATTGCAGTCTCTACACAGCCTCTCCAGCATTTGTTGTTTTGTGTCTTTTGAATCATGGTCAACCTTGTCGGGGTGAGATGGTATCTCACTGTCGTTTTGATTTGAATTTCTTTAATAGCTAATGACCGTGGGTATGTTCACATGTGTTTTTTGGCTGCCTGGATCTCCTCTGTACAGCAGTGTCTGTCAATCTCCTTTGTCCATTGCTTAATTGGATGATTTATCTTTTTCTTGTTGATATTTTGTAGTACTTTATAGATTATGGAGGTCAGGTATCGGTCTGACATATAGTTGCCAAATATTTTTTCCTATTCTGTAGATGTCCTTTTAATTCTATTAATAAAGTCTTTGAATGAGCAAAAGTGATTGATTCTTAGTAATTCTCATTTATCTATTTTCTCTTCTGTTGTCTGTAGTTTGACAGATTTTGAAGTCTGTCTACGTTGTGTATTAAACCTTCCATTGTTATTCCTATGGTCATGTTTTAATTTTAAACAGGATTTTAAATTTCTACCTACCAAATCAGATAAGTTCAAGAATATTACTACTAAAAAGGATATAATTTGTTTTGAATGAAGCATACTGTTTAAATATAAGGTTCAATTATAATTTAAGAAGTCTTAGTGTACGGAATGAAAATGGTCAAGAAGCCAAGGGAGAGCTGGCAACTATAACGGAAGTATTCATCCATAGAATGAACAAACTTGTACTAAACATCTAAACCCAAAGCAGTTTTTCTTCAACAAACTGAAAAAAACATGTCCTCTTTCTCATAATTTTTTGAACAACTATTTGAATAGCACATGCAGAAATTACCTAATATGTGTAACTATAAATTCATAACTGCAATTATAGTGTACCTCTTAGCAGGAAGACTAGATAAGAAGACATAATTCACTCCAAAAATGATCTAACCACACTAAAACATGATGTATATTTATGAGATTATCTTCTTAGGTGAAACATTGTGTTTAAAGCTATTAAATTAATGAATGACATACACAACAAATTCAAAACTTCTTGTGCTTTTTCTGACAAATACAGACCACAAAAAAAACGGTAAAATATTTTATATTTAGGTAGTTATTAAAATTTTGTTTTACCCTAATCTTGGGAGGCTAAATTCTAATGTCATAATCTAAATAGAAGAAACAGCCAATGAAAACATGTATACCAACTTGTGTAAATTAATAGACATATATGGCAGCACTGTTGTAGAGAGATTTTATAAAGTATCTTGATGTATCTTGCAGGACACAAATCTTTTTTTTTTTTTTTAATTTTTATTTAACATAACTGAGTCAAAATGTACATTCACAGATAAATTTACATGCCCACCTATATGCAGCTTCCACTGCTCTCCCTGTCAGGTGACAGCACACTATTCCTCTCTGCTCCATACCTGTCTCATCCTCCCAACAGCCTCCTTTCCCCTCCTCTCCGTCCACTCCCCTTTCTCCAGCCAGAGGTCAGCAAGATGATATCCTACAGATGTATACAACCATAAAGTGCTTCCAATATATGGTCACTCTGCATTGCCAAGTCCAATCCATTTCTGTCCAAAGAGTGGACCTTTGTTATAATTTATGGAAAAGGGCAGCATCAGGGCTGGGTGTCATGCTTTCAGAGGAACCCCAAAACCGCTGGACCATCAATTGAGGTCTTTTAGTGGAGATCTCATGATGCACCCCTTTTTATTCTTGTGTTGCCAGTGAGACTCCTCTCTGTGAGCTCCATCGTGGCTATCACTGGTGGTGGCTGGGCACCATCTGGTTCTTCTGGTCTCAAGTCGATGTAGGCGCCCACTCTTGTGGGTCTCTCTGTCTTCTCGGTTGTCTTTACCGCATGTCATTTTGGTCCTCGGTAAGCATCCATTCCTGCTGAGTTGGGACCATTTGCTTTGTCCTCGGATTGCAGCTTGGCAGCGTTTACGACCCCAGACGCCACTCACCAATATAGGGTGCAGAGAACTCTCTTAGCAAAACGCTAGTTGTGCCAGTTGGCCTGGAATTCACCTAAGACCATGGTCCCCTGCCCCCAGCCCCAGCTACTCTATCCTTGCAGTATTAAGATGGAAGGACTACTCAAGTTATGCTGAAGTCCACTTAATGTTGTTCTTGTTTCTAATGTGTGCTCTCACCGCTTTCTCCCAACTAGATTTCTTGTAATTCTCTAAACTAAGCCCTTCCCTCCTCACCCTCCCTCCCTCCCCTCCCTTGCAGCTGTCAAAGAGTCTTATCTTCTATACACAAGTCTGTTTTTGAGATCTTATCATAGAGGTCTCATATAGTATTCGTCCCTTTGTCGCTGATTACTTTCACTCAACATAATGTCTTCCAGTTGAAACCAGGTTAGGAGATGTTTCCTGGAATCATAGTTATTCTTTATCATTGCATAGTGCTCCATTGAGTATATGCATCATAGTTTATCTATCCATTCTTCTACTGTTGGGCATCTGGATTGATTAGATCTTTTTGCTATCGTGGACTGTGCTGTGGTAAACATTCTGGTGCATGTGTCCGTTGGTGTGAAAGGCCTTGATTCTGTAGGATATGTTCCAAGTAGTGGAATGACTGGGTCAAATGGTATATCGATAATCCATTTTTTTAAGGAAGCGCCAGATTGCTTTCCAAAGAGGCTGGACCATTTTGCAACCCCACCAACAGTGTAGGAGGGTTCCACTTTCTCCACAACCTCTCCAGCATTTGTTGTTTTGTGTTTTCTGGATCAAGGCCAATCTTGTTGGGTGAGATGGTATCTCACTGTTGTCTTGATTTGAATTTCTTTAATAACTAAAGATCGTGAACATGTCCGCATGTGTTTTTTGTCTGCCTGGATCTCCTCTTTAGTGAAGTGTCTGTCCATCTCCTTTGCCCATCGCTTAATTGGATGGTTTATCTTCTTCTTCTTGATATTTTGTAGTATCTTATAGATTATGGAGATCAGGCGTCGGTCTGACATAGAGTGGTCAAATATTTTTTCCCATTCTGTGGGTGTTCTTTTAATTCTATTAATAAAGTCTTTGGATGAGCAAAAGTGTTTGATTCTTAATAGTTCCCATTTATCTATTCTCTTCTGTTGATTGAGGTTTTTTTGACAGATTTTGGAGTCTGTCCTCATTGTGTATTAAAACAGGACACAAATCTTAATTTTTTTGATTTTCCAATGCCATGATAAAAATAGATAAAGGATTAATTTTTCTGGAAGCCAGTGTTACACTAAATTATAGTTATACACTAATAAAATAAATCAACAATTGAAATATCTTTCTTATTGTTTCTAACAAGGATTATCTCCTATATGGATTAGTGGGCTGTTAAGCCAAATACATACCACAACTCCAAATTGTTCAGACTCACAGAGGTCATCATATTCATTTTTAAGCTGTGCTAATTCATTGAGTACCTTCTGCTCAGGAAGATGTTTTACAAGGTTCTAAAAGAAATAAAAGTATAGTAATTTATTATTAAAGTAATAAATTAAGTATGTGTTATCAGCTCTACCAAAAGCAAAAACAAAAATGATTCCTAACAAGTCAGTTCTGATGCATAGTGACCCTATATGAGAGAATAGAATTTCCATTCAGGGTTTTGAAGGCTCCAATCTTTCTTACAAGAGTGGCTCATGTGATCAAACCACTGACTTTTCTTTCAGTTAGCAATTTTGCAATTAACAATTGCACCACCTAAACTTATTTACTAATAGCTCTAAAGGTAATTTACTAGAAAAGTAGATAAATTTCTCCTGTCATACTACAAATGTTTCCTTCCAATGACTAATGAAATACAATCAAACATCAACAGAATGTATACAATTGTTTCGTTTCTATGCCTTTCCATACAAATCTAAAATAAAAAGATCACACAGGAATAAGCTGCCTTCCAACTCTGAGTAACCTTCTATAACAAATAGCATGATATTTACAGGTTTATTTCCTGTCATGATGGTCAAAATCAATCTAAATTGTAAGGAGAAAAATATTATGTAACATTAGCTCACATATAGTAATACTAAAATTAAACTACTTACAGTTTTTCAAAACTTTGCCCCTCACCTATCCTGTACATAAGTGTCCCATAATTAACAATGTCTGTATTTAGATTTGCAATACACTCCTACTTTTAACGGAAAATAAAGCAAAATTATGAGGACTGTCACATGTTGAAGTCTGATAACCAACAGAATCGTCTCTATCTAGTTTGTCCTAAACTTTGGTATAATTATATTAATTTGCAGCCAACATTTTGAGGACTCTTTCATATTTCTCTAGACATGTAAAGGGGAAGTAAGCAGGAAAAAGCATTCAAGATGTAGGGGAAGTAACTTATAACTAACTCCCCATGGAGGACAACTATCATATCTGTTTATGGGTTCCCATTTGGTCTCCTCCATTTATTCTCTCTCTTTCTTCTCCCACTCATTTTTGCCTTTTCCAATGAGCTAGATATGCTCTTGTACCCATAGCCTAAATGTATTAAAATATTACCTCATTTGACTAAAAAGAAATATAGAAATGGATATAATCACATATAAGCATAACTGGTCGAAATTAAGACCATGCATTATTTTTCTTCACTAACATCATTTCCTCTCCTAAGATGAAAACTTACATACACACTGAAGTATTATTTTCATTTTCCTAGAAAATATTTGATATGTGGAAATTCATTTTTTTAATTTTCTCTATTAATGGGATTTCTTGTGAAGTACGCACGCTACTAAGAAAAAGACTCAGTTTGATAACTTGAATGACACAGTTAAACAAAATTAAGAAAATTATATAAAATTATTTCAAAATCAATTCCACATGTCAAATTCTCAATCTCAAGATTTATTTCTGTGAAAATAAACATTATGAAATGAATCAAGTCTAAAGTAGAATATTATCTCAGAATGTGAAACATTTTGTTGTTATGGTAGTTCACTTCTAGCTATAGCTAACCTAGTAACTCATCTTCAGAATGTAGGTGCCACAGTGGTAGTTTACATATCTTTACTTTCCCTGTTCAGCCACAATAAATATTTAACACTCAGTGGTCTTGGGTGTATTGTGCTTCTGACTTCCATTTATGAGGAAGTGATGAATTTACATAACAATCCTTAGTAGGGCATACTGCAAGTAATATTTTGAATAAAGCTCACTCTTTCAAATATGTGGAAAACACAGATCACTATTATAGTCCCCATGGCATTAAAAAGTCAGTTACCCTTAGAGTTACCCTTAGGGCCTGCCTGACAATTCTTCCTGGCAAAATAGTTTGTGGCAGTTAAACCTTTCCTTTATACTCCATAGCCAAAAATCTGGGCCAGGAGAATCACATGGTATAAAAATATTCTCTACCTTAAATTCAATTACATTCTTCAACATGTTCTAGGTTTGTAATAGGTTAATGAAAATCACAGATATATTAAACCTTTTTACTTATGAAAAGAAACAATGTAACTTGTATATAAAAAATCAAATTCTACTAATGTCACGATTCTATTTGTAAAAGAAACTTACCGCTTTCAAAAACAATTTAATCTAACTCAATTATGAAAAATGTTATTCACATGCTAATTTGGCTTTTATTGTGTTTACTTTTCACTCTGTATTCTGAAGTAAAATTCTAAACTGTGTGATATGTCTTATATGCCAACAGAATGAAACTACTGTGATGGATAATTTTGTATGTCAACTTGGCTATGAAATGGTGCCCAGTTGTTCAGTCAAACACCAGACTCTTTTCTGTTACGTAATAATAAAATGCGATTAAATCAGTTGGTTTCAGGTAAAACAGATTACATACTAGGTGGGCGTCAATCAGTTGAATACCTTATGCCACGAAGAAAAAGAAAACTGTAAAAATGGACATCAGGTAATCCTGGGTAGAAAAGGAGAGACAGTACTATCATATTGTAGGGATTCCAACCAATGTCACAAAAGAATTTGTATATAAATTTTTAATGAGAAACTCGTTTGCATAGTAAACTTTTGCCTAAACTATAATTTTTTTTTAAAAAAAAGGAGGAGGGTAAGTTTACTTAAGATGCATTCTACCTCTAGGATAGAAATAGACATTTTGCCAGAACTCCTCTCCCTTACTCTTTCCATTACCTGTCTATTCATTTTGAGATGTAAGCCTGCAGGAGTCTACAGACCATAGACTGATTTTAGACTTTTTAGGACTTTCACGATCACATGACGAAGTTTCTTGAAGTCAGTCAGTCTATCTTTCTCTCTTATACATACATATCAATCTGATTGCTTCTGTTTCACTAGACAACAATAAAACAACTCTAAATATTGAAACTCACTTCCAGGCAGTTAGTTCCTACTTATATTGCTACTACAAGACAAAGTATATCTACCACAATAGGTTTTCCAAGGCTGTAATCTTTACAGAAGCATAAAGTCACTTTTTTCTCTTGTAGATTAGCTTGTGGGTTCAATGCACTGACCTACTGTTAGCAGTTGAGTGCCACCAGGGATGCTGAAAATAGCTGTGATGCCCAGTTATTTAATCAGACATTAACCTAGGTGTCACTGGGAAGGTGTTTTGTATATCAGATTAATATCTACAATCTGGGTGGACCTAATATAATCAACTGACGGTATCAGACAAAAAGGAATACTGCCCCAAGATGGCAAACGTCAACAACAGTGTTAAAAAATAACTGAAATATGGAACAATGATATATAAATTAAGAGAGTGTCATTTATAAAGGACAATATATAAGGTTTTTAAAAGACATCAAAAAAGATTTAAGTAAACAGCCATATGTCCTATATTCAAAGATATGAAGAATTAAATAGATAGATGATAGTATGCCCAAATTAGCTGACACAGGAATATAAATCCAATTAAATATGCTAAAATAATTTTTCTGCAACAGTTTCACAAAGGGATTCTAAAAACAATGTGGATGACCAAAGAATGAAGAATACTTAAGACATGCCTAATGAAACAGTGGACTAATGTCCTTTACCCTATATCACCATACATAATAACTCTAAAGTAATTAAAAACAATGTGATATTGGTAATGAAAACTTATTGCTGTCACGTTGATTCTGACTCATAGTGACCCTATATTGGTACAGGGATAGATAAGTAGGCCACAAGACCAGAGTAGAAACTTTACACACACAGTAACTATATTCTCAGAAAGTGAGTTATGTGACAGAGGTAATATTTCAAAACTTTGACGAAAGATCAATTATACAATAAATAAAGCTGAGACAATAGTTATCAATATTGGAAAACAATCAAATGGAAAGCATTCTTCACAATGCACACATAAATTAATTTTTCATGGATTAATAACAAAGGTAAATGACAAAATCATGAAAAATTCTTAACAAGATGTAATGATCTTACATAAAAGCTAAGTGGATTAGAATTTTAGCTTTAATGAGCTATAAAATTAACAACAAATATTAACAAACATCAAAATGATAAGAAAGTAAAGGAGAAAATATTTGTAATACACAACTAGCAAAACAATTAATATTTTAAATACATGAACAACTCATGCTAGTAAGCATGATAAAGATAAGGAACAAAACAAAGGGGAAAAAATAGAAAAAGATTCAAGCAGGTATGTTACATAAATGGTCTATAAATGGACCCGAAATTCCTCAGCCTAGTCAGTAATCAGGAAAATGTCAACTCACCAGACAAATATGACATTTTATTCAAATTTGCCAGATGAGAGAAAAAAAACAGAAGTCATACAATATTAAGTGTTATTCAGGATATGTTTAAGAGTAGTTTTCAACCACAAGTTCAAATAAAAATAACCTAGCAAGCTTTTAACAAGACTGGTGTTATATTATTATCTAATATATTTGGGGACCATCAAGGAAACAGTTTTTTGTTTTGGTTTTTAACTTTCCCTCAAATGATTCTAATACACAGCTTGTGCTGTGATTCACTACATTTTAAGAACAGAAATCCTCATACAGTGTTTGGAGAAATATAAACTGGTAAACCTACTCTAAAAAATGACCTAGCATTAGTTGATAAACCTGAAAATGCGCACCCCCGATAACCCATCTAGAGGCCTAGACCTGATACCTGAGAACAACTATCACACTGTAGCACACTTCAAGATCACATGTAAAGCTAGTTGAGCTTCGATTGCTGAGCCCCATATCCCACGTTTCATTCAGTAGGTTACAGGTGGGGGAAAAGATTTTCTGTATCTAACTGATTCCCTGGAAACCCTGGTAGCGTGATGGTTAAGTGCTACACCTGCTAATCAAAAGGTCAGAAACTCAAATTCGGGAGGCGCTCTTTGGGAACTCTATGTGGCAAGTCTCCTCTAACCTATACGGTTTCTATGAGTCCAAATCAACTTAAAGGCACTGGCTTGGCCTTTTTTACCAACACCTTCCCAAGTAATGCTGAGGACACTGATTCTACGATCGTACTCAGAGAATATTGGTGAAAACACTGTTTGTATTAGCAGCATTAATGATATGATAACAATAACGATCACAATGATTCTATAGTAACAATAAAAAACATAACACTGGCAGGAAAACTGGTGAATGACTCAAGGACTATTCATACTATAGAATACTATACTACAGTACACGTATACACAGATTAAAACAAATCTAAAAAGAGTGAAAACTTCAGTAGATGTATACACAAAACAATTTCACTTACATGAAGTTTAAATAAGGAGAAACTACACAAAAAATATTTTACAGATACATGTATAGTGGTAGAATTACAAACAAAAGCATGAGATAATCAATTCAAGAATCAGAACAGTAGTTTCTTCACAGCATGAAGAAATACACAATGGGCTTCAAAAGTTTTAATAATATGGGCACTTATGATTACATTTTATTAATGTTATCCTTTGATGTATACACATATAACCCTGTATCAGAGAAGTATCCAAGATGATACATTTGTAAAACTTAATTCAGCCTTCTGTTCTCAGATAGATTTGTGAACACTCTTTAAGTGTTCACATTTTGGGCTTCAAATTGTATAGCTTTGGACTTAGTCTTCCATTCTTCTGCTCGAATTAAATATTGATTTCTTTCATTAAGTCAATCAGAGGCATTTTTCAGGTAGTCACCATCACGTAAATAGCAACATTTAACATTTGCAGTGTCCAGACACACTCCTCAGTTTGCTTCTCCACTATAGGTTAAGGAATAATCCCCAAGGCAAAATTCACCTACTGCAATGTTTGCTTGTTTTAATGAATAATAATTACTGGCTTTTCCCGGGCCCTTTCCATGTACTCCTTATATTTTCACATGAAAAATCACTGCTAAAGTTTAAGGAACTTGACATACAAGACAATGAGATGATCCTGAATGACTCTTAAGTTTAGATACCCATTTGTAACATGAAGTGAGGGGAGTCAGTGAAACAAATATTGAATAAACTACCACAACAAAACCCAAAACTATTTTTTGTTTGGAATATTGCCCACAAATTTATAGTCAATTTCTTTATGAAGATAACCCACAGAAGTGTATTTGGCCTGGGTTACTGAGCATCTAACAGATATAAAGCCATACCAGCCTTCCCTGAACAGCTCAACATTTTACTGTCTCCTTAACTAAGGCAATGAATTCTTGTTTATTTACAAGCATGCAACCAAATTTTACCACCACTTTACTATCAAATACAAAGCACCTGGATAGACTACGCATGTAGAGAGGAACTGCAACTTCTGCAAACACCAAGTTCCATAAAGTGATTACTAACATATACAAGCCCCATAAAATGTAACCCCCCCCCCCAAAATAACACCCACTGCTGTTGAGTTAATTGCAAGTCATGTAGGACAGAGTAGAATTGCCCCATAGTTTCCCAGGAGCACCTGGTACTTTTGAATTGCTAACTCTTTGGTTAGCAATATAGCACATAATCACTATACCACCAGCAATTCCACAGTAATATAGAACACTCAAATACCTTTGTTATCCCACAAATGGTGTCATGGATTGAATCGTGTCCATCAAAAAATATATGCAGCAATTTAGATAGACTACAATTCCCCATATTCTGTGAGTGCCTTCCATTTTTTCATTTTCTTATGCTGTAAATCCTGCAAGTCTACCTGCAGTTAATACACTGGATTTTGTTAAAGAAGATTAGGGTGGGACATTAAAACTCTTCTTAAGGTCACCTCTCAGCTCCAATGTAAAGAGAGTTTCCCTGGAGTGTGACTTCTACCACCTTTTATCCTCTTACCCGGCAAGAGACAAAAGGGAAACAAGGAGAGAGTTGGGGACCTGTGCCATCAAGAAAGCAGCACTGTGAATACAGTGCATCCTTCAAACTTGAGTGAGGTTCCTATGCCAAGATACTACCTTACCAGGACTGATGCAACACAAGGACTTTCCTCCAGAGCTGACAAGGACTGACAGCCTTTCTCTAGAGCGGCCACCCTGAATTCGGACTTACAGCATACTGGACTGTAAGAATAAACTTTTCCTTGCCAAAGTCGTCCACTTGTATTTCTGTTAAAGCAGTATCAGATGAATAAAACAAATGCTTTTATGTTGGATAAGGAGAGCTTGTCATTTTCAGAAATCCTGGATTTACTTCAGATGCAGTCCCTTTGGACCTACTGTAACAAACCGACGGTCAGCAGGCACTAGGGGCTAATGGACACCAACAGTAATTCCTTGGCTGATTCACATCTCCCAAAACAGGCAGATGAGTTCCAAGGCAGCTAGGTAGACTGAGACAATTCTCACCTCCCTATGCAAAACAACTTTCAGAAATGAGACATCTATGGCAGAATACAACTGGCCAAAATGCCAAGTACTAATCATAAGTCTGTATCAGTATTATTTATTTATACTTTCGCAAAACTTAAATCAACCTTCTGTTCTTAGACATCCTTTTTCTTTTTATTATGACTGAATGAAAATGCACATTCCCGTATAAATTTACACGCCCACCTATATGCAGACATCCTTTTAGTGATTGTTCTTATAAAGCTCTTTTGTTTAGTAAAGAAGGCTATGGTAGTTCCTATAATTCTCAGAAATCCTAGAAACTTCTAACAGACTGAAAAATTTAAGAAAGGAATATCCATAAAACTGAAACTAAGCTTACCAAGGACCACTCACCTATTCACTATGGCCCTATTAATAGGTCGAGTCAAACAGTTTCACAATCTCTACCTTAAATTACCACCAAATCACATAGTAACACAACATTATCATGTACATGATTTTAGAAGAACTTAAAGTCTGAGATACATAAAGCTTAGTGTATCATTCAAACTGTCCAAATCATAAGGAAAGATTATTTTCAAAGCCTATTTGAAAAGCTATGGATAGCATAATACAAATGAGCAGATGAATAATGGAAAGAATTTAAGTGTGCTTTGAGTGATATCCTGAAATGTATAAGCCAAGCCAAGTGCCGTCGAGTCGGATCCGAATAAAGGACACCTAAAATAAAGAGCATCCAAAGGAACGACACAGAAAAAAACAAAAGAAAATTATAGTAAAAGGATATAAATGAACAACATTATCAGGAAGAGATGCATGGTAAAGGTCCAGGAGGGTTCCTCATGTGCAGCTGTCATGGCTTACAGGATGCACGTCACAATAACTTCACCTACCAGGAATATCTATGAGCCTGAGTGTCCCAGGCTTTTATCAAACAGTCTTCCATGAGTGAGTCTTGCATGCTTCCAGAGTGAGTTTTTTAGTCTAGCCAGCATCCATGAAGCAGCACAGATCCTCAAAAGTGTGGCCTCCAAGTCACAGACTAAGGCACTTGAATTACTCCAAGAGTTACTTAGCCACAGAAGAGGACAAATCAACCTTTATCTATGGTAAAAGTAGGTCAAATACCCCACAACATATTAGACAAAATCAAGATTTTTTGAAAATTTTACCATGCCTTTGAGATTAACTAGAGATGTTCTCCAATACACACACATATACATAAATGTGTACACATATCAAGACAAATACTCCCTTTGTGTCTTAAAAAAAAATGAATTGAGAGAGGAAGTAAAACTGCTGAATTACAAAAGATGTACTTTATTCAAGAGAAAAAAAGACCAGCTAGGAGAAAATAGTTATAAAATTATTAAAGTGATGAAGAACTAGTTCAACTCTGTAGGAACAAGGAGTGAGAGTGGCTTCAAGAAAACTGCTATAAATAATCAGTAAAAATTCATGATGCACTGGAAACACTTTCAGGCAGGTTGAAAGAAAAGAGAAGAGATGAAAATGACTGAAGGAGGAAGGAAATATATTGAGGGGATATAAACAAGAATATGAATTCTATGTGGGAAGCTCTTTTAAATGGCATGTGAATATTCAGGTAGGTCCAGAAAAATTTAAACAGGTAGGGATAAACAAGTATCCAAATAACTCACCTATATTTCTTTAGCCTTATACACTTTACAGATGCTAGCATTTGTATAATGATTCAGATTTGGAAAAGGGTATGTTTTCTTATTTTTCTACACAAGAAATTTAGGGTTTAAAGAATGTAAGTGACCTATCCAAGGTCACAAAGGAATTAGGTAACTTAAAATCAATACACAACACTCTTTCCACTACACTGAGACAGGTAGTGAAGAATAAAGCACTGAAGACAGAAACTCCACGACAACTATGCAGCAATTAGCCATAGCACTTAAGAAAGAAAAACACACTTATGTGCTTTTCCCGAAAACTATTCAACTTTTCTACTCTCCTCAGCTATACGTACAAGAGAAAAATTAAGTGAAGAACAAATTATCTATTCTTATTTTTCTCACAAAGATAAAAAACTTCATTCATTAAATGGTCCCATCACTGTGAATTCTTCATACAAGATAAAATAAATGAAGGCCTTTTGAGTATTTAAACTATACTAACACTTCTGTAAATGCTGCTTTTTAATGAAGAACTGAAATCCAATGCTCCCTCAAATTAAGTCTTTATTCCTTGGCAACTAATTTTACATTTTCTAACACAAACAATAATGAATGACAATGAAGACATTTACTCTAAGTATAGGAAGAAAAAAATTTTAAAGGATAACCTCATTTCTGCTCTGACTTGCAATGACAGGCATTTCACAAACTAAATGATTTTCAATTTTTGTGGATGTTTTTTATTCCTGTCCAACACTAAACCCACAACATACACACCTACATGGATACAACAGCAAGAAAACAAATAGCAACAACAATAAAAACAGAACAAACAGAGGAGGGAAAAAAATCAACAGGCTGTATATCATTATGAATTGACTTGTTATCCGAAAATGACTGTATGATTTAAACCTTTTCAATCTCATTTTATGTTTCCAAGACAAAAGAGGAAAAAAGAAGAAAATTAGTAAATTTTATTATAGGCCTAATTCTAAATCAGTGATAGATATATAAAGAGAAAACTAAAGTGGAGTTTTATACTTTCATGGAAAAGCTTATCAACATGTATAAATTTTAAGAGAATGGTCATATCTTTAGCAAATACCTCACAGAAGACAGAAAGTCAAAAAAGTAAGAGCTTCTAAGCATTCTACCAGGTAGAATTTTTCTTATCATGTTATCCATATGCATTTTCACTATTCTAAGGAGGAAATTCTGTTTTTCATTTTTCCTGTATAGCTGTATCACTCCAGGTTACCAAACAAAAAACAAACTTATTGCTATGGAATCAATTTTGATTCATACTGAGTTTTATAAAAAGCAATCTCTCCTTTCCCTTCTCTCATGCCCTATCTTATTTCTGGTCAGGTGACAACACTCAGGAAACTACATTTTAGCATTGCCATTAAAGCCTTTACATATTTATCTTTTTATAATTATTCATTAGAACAAATTCCTAAATTAGATATTAAAATAATATCAAATATTCACAACAAACTACACTATTTCTAATTACCTATTTAAATATGAAAAATTACTGTACCATAACACCTTTTACAAAAAGGGCTCAGTTTCACAGACATTTTCATTTCTACAAAATATTGCCTAAAAACGATTGAACTAAAAACTACACTTCCACCCATAATAAAGGGGGATTATTTTATAAATGATTTTAAATCTTCTCATATAGTCTACACAATTCTAAACATATAAAATTCTAGTATTAACCAACATGCTGAAATAAAATAATTCTGAACAAACAGTATGTAAATACAAAATTCTCAGGTACCTACCTAAAACATTTTCATATCATATTGCCTTAGGAATACACATTAGGATATGATACCTTTATCTGAGTGTTTAGGAACAGTAAAAGTAGTAAAAGGTAAATTTCACAACAGCAAAAAGACAAAGGCAACCTGATAATATAAATTTAAAAACATTAAAATTTATGTGTAACAATGGACTGGAATTCTATTTCATTTATTCAAATGCAATATTAAAAATCTATAAATTACTAATAAATACTGAAATGTTTCGATATCATTACGGAGTTTTCTTCCAACCACCCAATGGTCCTTGAAAACATTCTTGCTATAGAATACTTTCCCTTTTTTTATCTAGAGGCCACTTACTATTTCTACTGAAATTTGATGCATTTACCTACTCTGAAGACTGAATTTCTCTTTTCGTGATGCAAATGAACAGAAATACAAATAACAGATGCAACATAAAAATTCAGAGAGGTTAGAGAGAGGCTTGAGTATCATCCCTTAAAAACAACAGACTATCGCCAGAGAATAAAACTATCCTACTTTATATCTCTATTTCTGGGACCCACAGAGTGCACAGAAGGAAAGAAACCACAGGAGAATTATCATTCTGCTGATAAGCCTTTCCACTAAATTATAAAACTGAGAGCTGACTGTTCAGCTACAAGTTTTGAAGAAAAATATTTCAATATATCAAACCTCACTGAACTGCTCCCACACAGTCTAAAAGACACCTGTTCGTTGCCTAACCTATGTACTATGGACTTTTACTAAGTCATTAACTTAATCCTCACAACTACCTACCAGCTACTTTAAAGATACACAAACATAATCAGAGAGAGTAGGTGACTTTCTTAAGCTCAAAGGGCTTAGAAACGGTAGCACTTGGATTCGGACTGAACCTTCTGAATCCAAAGTGGAAGTTGTTATCATAATATCATATGATTTACCTAGATACATACCAAAACTAAATACATCAATAAATAGAAAAACATAAGGTTCTGAGGAAGGTGGCCCAAAACAAATTGTTCAAAACTATAAAGATGTCAATGGGAAACAACAAACAACAAAAATCTAATACGAAATAAAGGAAAAAAAGGCAAAAAATGCCAATATGACTGTCTGCACCCACAGATGATAAATGATTATGGCCTGTATTTTCCATGCTGCTTGACGATGAATATTTGCAATTTAACAGAGTACACATTTTGTCATATTTAAAACATACCACACATCAAAATAAATTCAACAGCAATGGGTTTGAATGATTATTCAAATCCCTGGGAAACAGATTTAGACAACACATGAAATCCTGTTGGCTTTATGTTTGCCTCATCAAACATGCAACACTTCCGTGTATTATTATTTCTGTGAATAATGAAGATACAAAACAGAAAACTCCAAAACAAACCTACTGCTGTTGAGTCAATTCTAACTCACATGACCCTACTGATAGAGTAGAATTACCCCACAGAGTTTGCAAGGAGTACTTGAAGGATTTGAACTGCTGACCTTGTGGTTAGCAGACAAGGACTTAACCACTACGCAACAAGGGTTTATGTAAAATGAAAGTTTATTCCATTTCCAAAGTTTACTACTTAAATTGCAGAAATAAAAGTTATTCTTACATAAATGGTTCTTACTGGAGACCGTTTATAATTTCAGAAGACATTTTTGTTTCTCACAGTTAGTATGGTCAGTAGCACTACTGGCATCTAGTTAGTAGAGGCCAGGGATATTATTCAATATGCTACAACGTACAGGGCAAAATACTACAATAAATTAATCCACAGCTTAGAATTTCAATTGGGTCAAGAAGCAGAATCTCTGATTTAACCATATCTTCAGCATTTGCCAATTACTTTTATGCTTATTCATTGTGTAATATTTAAAATATACAAAAATATATGTATAAGTCAATAAATCTATGTAACCTTCAGTAGGTAAAAAAAGAAAATCAACACAGGTTCATCTTACATATTCCTTCTGGATTGCTTCTCCCAATTATTACTGAAAAGATTGGTTTAAAATATTGGTTTAAAATATCATTGCATCTGTACTACACTAATTTAAAAATATGTACCATATGAATTACATTATACTGTGCTAAATTATTCTAAAACTATCATATAACTGATAGCAGTGATGACTATGTATAATCCTAATTTACAATGGAGATCTAAAACTACAACCCAACCTTTAAAAAATCAGAGTAAATAAACTCAAAGAGTAAATTAATTTCCATTTTATACAGAATTCCGTATACAAAATGGTTCTTACTGGAGACCATTTATAATTCCAGAAAAAAATATTAACTTGATTACTTTACCTCTTGAATACCAAAAAGAAGTGCTTTTATGGGTATAATTAATTACAATGATGTTACAATTGGGAAAAGATATTAACAGCCAACATTCTTTGGATTCAAAGTGGATTTATACATTATAAAAAATTAGTAACCAACTACCAGGGGAAGAAAAAAGAAAAAATGTAATAATGTCTCTTTTGTTCTCTTTTACTTTCATCAAGGATCCTGGCCTAGACCCTCTGGCCTCCATGAATCTTAAAGTATTACTGCTTTTTCATAGAGGTACAGGCATCTTCTACTCAGCAATAAATTATGGTTATGCTATAACCTAGCTCCTCATTTCACAGTTTAGAGTCTTAAAATGCTATGTGAGGAAATAAGACACTTAACATTCTATAACTGCAAGAGAATTTCTGTTCTACCTCAACTACCAGTGTATGTCAATGAGTCTGATGTTGTTAGACTATGAAAATGCCAACATTTTAATGACGTTCTCATTTGAGAGTAAAATTAACAAGGCATTAGAAAAGAGCACTGAGGTCACAACTCACTCCACTATTAATAAGACCTCTCTTTTGTTCAAGGGGCACAGGTGGCACAAAGGATAAACAAAACCGTCTCGACAGCACTTGGCTTTGGCACTAACTGACTGGTTGGCAGACGGAGCCCATCTACAAACTGTATGGGGAAAATGCCTGGCAATGTGTTCCCATAAAGACTATAGCCAAGAAAATCCTATGGGACAGTTTTATTCTGTCATGAGGGGCTGTTATGAGTCCAAAATCAGCTCAACAGCTGATTTTGTTTCATGTGTAACAGACTCAATATTTTGCATTTTTAAAAATAACTGTCACAATCAAATTAGAAAAATAAAATTTAATTAATCAAGAGAAACAACAACAAAAAGAATCCATTGCCAGTGAGTATATTCTGACTCAGAGTGAGTGACCCAAACAGACAAAGCAGAACTGTCCCATTGGGTTTCCAGGAAACACCTGGTGGATTTGAACTGTCAACCATTTTATTTGTAGCAGCTGTAGCACTTCAGCACTAAGATGCCAGGGTTTATTGATGAATTAAAGCAATCTTTTGTATCTTCAACAGTCTGGTAACATTTGTAGATAACAACACAATGAAGGGATGAGATAACAAATGAAGATACTGGAATTAATTAAGAGTAGACATGGAAGGGAGGATGAGAAGCAGTCCTCATATCTGCTAAGGAGTTAGGTATGATTTTAACAGCAGGCAGAACAAGATAAGATCAAAGAAAACTTCAGTCAAGAAAGGCAACAGAAAACACACACACAAAAAAAGATCATTTAAGCAGTTAGAAGCAAAAGATGAAAAGAATAACAACTCAGAGACAAAATTATGTTCAGAAAGCAATAGAGTGTCATATAACAATTTATTTCACCAAGATGAGACTGAAAAGAGATGTTTCATTTTTTTACTGCTATTGTTAATGCTTCATTTTCCCTGAAGAATTATGAAAATGAACATACTGAAAACAAGTTATTACTTAAAAGAAAACCATTTTCAAATTTTGCAAAACTCATGCCATTATAGCATTAATTGATATACTTCTAGTCTTCTAAAGTCATCAACACTTGTAAAGTGGAAGAACACATGCAGACTCACAAGCCTGCATAAAATACACATGGTCGATAGCCGTGAAAATAGATCAATGATTACAAAGATGGATTGAGGAGACAAAAACAAGCTCTACTATTACCCATGCATAAACTTCCTGACTACACGAATAATTATATTCTAGAACTGCTTAATTGAAGAAAGTTGAAGAATCTTTTATTTCCTGCAGAATCAATAGATACCCATCTATCTTCAATAACTTAGGTGTGGCATAGCCTGAAATTCAGGAAACAAACTGAGTGACCTTAGCTTAATTCTAATTATTTCCTCAATACTCAGTGATGACCTATATACAGCATATAATCTGTTTTAAAATGTAAAACTGCATTTGACAAAATATAATGACACAGCAAGCTGTCAACCCCACACAAGGATGTAGATTGGTGGATACCCAAATGGGCTTCAGAAAACTGATACTTAAATACACAACTGGAAATTATATTGGAAAAAAAAGCTGGAATACACCAACATATGAAATGCAGAGAGACATCTATGGAGATAGCTCTGCTGTCAACACACATGAATACGGTATCCTGGAGATGTATTTTACCTGAGGAATTAATACGGATGATTTTGACTTTTCTGAAAGACAGATTACATTTAAAAATGGAAGGGATGAAAATAACAAAGCTGAGGTGCGAGAAGATATTAGACAAGATACACGTCTAACAGGAATTTATCCCTAAAATTAAGGGAGACAGAGAACTAAAGACAAGTAGAGCATTTGCTTCAAGAATGCAGGTGTGTAGTTGACAAGAGAAGTTGATTTAAGAAAGCTACAAGAAAATAAAAGTCACCTAAATTAAATAGTCAATGCAATATCAAAATTGGTATATATCTCTCTGACCTCATTCTCTTACCATGACCCCAAAAATGCTCTCCTGTGTTGGCTTTGGTGACTCATTACAATATGCCTCATATGGTGCAATGTATTTCATCCATCTCCCCTTAAAGCTATGCCTTGTACTGGCTTTTCTGATACACTATAAACCAAAAACGAAATGCCATAATCAGTTCAGTCTCACTATATTATCCCCAATATGCTGTAATGAATTCAATTGTGTCACACCAAAACACCTGTCAACTTGGCTAAGTCATGATTAATCATATTGTATGATTCTCTAACATTTGATGTTATTTTGGGGTCCATTGTAAATCCCCTCACTGGGATGTAATTAGATGGATCAGTGGAGGTCACACTAATGAGATCTACAAGAATAAACAGTGCCTTAAGCCAGTCTCATTGAGACGTAACAGACAGAAGCAAGCAGAGAGAAATGGGGAACTCATAGTGCTGAGAAAGTGATGTTGGCAGCCGAGCATGTCTTGTGGGAGATTCTTGTGTAGAGAAACCTGTTCCAGGAAACCACCTAAATCCAAGCCAGCTCAAGCAACAACTTCACTTCAGTCAGCCCCTGAACCATGAATTTTCAGGCTTTTTCAGCTTGTGCCATAGACCTCTTTGACACAAGCTTACAGACCACTCATACAATATCATAAATTAATATAGTAATGCATAAGAAACCAATTACACTGAAATAGCTATCAAAATATTTACAAAAATAAATTGTGACATAATAGATGTAGTTTCTGAGCAAGCATTCAGATAAAAAAAAGATGTAGTGGCAAATAATAACTACTCTAATTTTGACGAAGTGATGAGTATACACATATTTCAAGATGTATGTCACAACTACAATGTGACATGAAAATATTTGTTTTATTAGTGACAAAGTTAGAGGTAGTGCTAATACTACTTTTGTATGTTGTCTACATTCGACAATACAGAGTGACCATATATTGGATGCACTTTATGGTTCTATGCATCCTGCTGACCTCGGGCTGGAGGAAGGAGAGTGGGTGGAGAGGAGGGGAAAGGAGACTTTGGGAGGATGAGACATGTATGGAGAAGAGAGGAATAGTGTGCTGTCACCTGGCAGGGAGAGCAGTGGGAGCTGCATACAGGTGGGCATGTAAATTTATATGGGAACATACATTTTCACTCAGTCATAATATAAAAAAAAATTAGGCATATTAGTGACTAATAAAAATAAAGATTATATGTGAGTATGCATCACATCCATGATCAAGACCCTAAGAATTCCATCCATGCATTCCCACAGAGGTTTTAAACCTCTTGTTTAGAACCTTTGTTTTATACATGTTTGCATATTATTATGCAGAAATATTACATTACCTTCCATGTTAAGCATCTCTTTTTAACATATTCCTTTTGAATATGAGTTTACGCTCATTTCCAAAATGAATTGTCTCAGCATTAAAAACCCATGTGCAGTCATTAAAAATTTAAAATATAACACACATTTATTTATTCCCTTAACAGATAAAGCAATTTTTAAACTCTTTCTTTCATTTCTTTGCCAATATTCTATTAAGTTAATACGCCTGTAAGTATTTATATAAGACCATTAACTGGAAAACACCACCTGGTTATAGATTACCTTTTGTCTTTCAATAGTTCAAATTAAATTAGACTAAAAAAAATTTTAAAAAGTTGAAAATCCCAGAAAAAGTGATTCCAAAATGCCTAGAAACTTCATACATATTATATGGAACAAACCTATACTTACATTTATTAAAAACTCCTCAAGAACTCCAAGATATAATCTGTTCTTTAAACATTTGCATGTGCAACTGCAAGTATTTCAACGAATTTTAACATTGTTTGCACAGTCAACTCAACTTTGAGTTTAAATTTAGATGTTTTTGAAATACAGGAAACATTAATGTTTTTATGGAGAACATTAAAATTTTGACTTGATCTTACTGGTAAAAGTAAATTTACTATTAATACTATTTTGGGTAGATATTAGTCCTGCCAAATAACTAAAATCTCTTATATACCACAGAAGAGCTTATTGATTGATAATAGGAGAGACAATACTGGCCTTAAACAAAGTCACTGTGAAATGATGTTTCCCTAATTGCTTTTTTTTTTTTTTGATGTTTCAGGAGACAACCATGCTACACCAACAACAAACTATGATTATGCATCAACAAACTTTAGCACTGTAATCCAAAACAACTTACACCAAAGTTAATCTGATGATACATATTTAATACCAGGCATTATTGATGTACTGCATGGCAATTAGACATAAATGGTAAACAGCTCATAGATACGGTAAATTGAAGTTACTTTTGCACCACTGAAGCAAAACTTTCTGTGTAAGGGAAGTAATGGTGATTTTAGTTTCCTCTTCTTCATAAAGGAAGAGGTATCCATTATAAAACAATCAAACAAAAACCACCAAGAACAAAACCTAACCCATTATACTTGAGTGGATGCAATCCGGATGCATAGTGACCGTGTAGCGTTGAACATAAATGCCACATGATGTTTCCAAGGTTGGATATTTCTGGAATCAAACTGTCACATCTTTCTCCCATGGGACACCTGGTAACTACTAACTGGCAAATTTTCAATTAGAAGCTGAGTACTTAAACACTGAGCCATGGGGGCTCAATAGCTGGAACATAAAAGAATTATTTTGACACAGAAACATCCTCCTTATCAAAAGGTTCCAGTGTGTTGAATTTGTCCAGGTAAAAGCAGTATTAACCCTAATCACTTAGGGGAGTTACTCACCAGTTATGCATTTTAACAAAGCAGCAAAACTCTAAACAGGAATACTATTGAATTACAATAGAACCTGTTTTCTACCACAAGGGAAACTAAAAATAAGTTTTATTGGAGGATAGAAAAGAATAAAATGAAATCTCAGGGTAATCTGTCATGGAGGTAAAAAGTAAATAGCTTAAAAAAGCCCTCATGAAATGATTTTTAAAAAATGGAAGAGTTGTAATAAAGATGGCAGAATACACACACATCTCCTCAATTCCCTCTGAAAGCTAAGGTTTGGATATAATTGAAAGGAGCTTTCTGGACAGCCAGTGAGCCCTAGGACACA
The DNA here is from genome assembly GCA_028571685.1 of Heterohyrax brucei. Taxonomy (NCBI): domain Eukaryota; kingdom Metazoa; phylum Chordata; class Mammalia; order Hyracoidea; family Procaviidae; genus Heterohyrax; species Heterohyrax brucei. Next base: position 129,611,059 of record CM053166.1, on the reverse strand, counting down.
GCACAGGGCTGTCAGTTTGGACTACATGCCAGTACATGGGAAACTTCCTCTCTCTCACTGAACCCCACTCTTACTGAATAGCTGCATTCACAGACTGATGCTACTCATGATTTTAATTCTTTTTACTTTTGGTTGGCTGGTAGGTGGTATACAGGCATGAGCTAGTACATACACTGAGACGCAGTGTTGAAGTGAACACTTTGTGCTGCAGTAAAGAGGTAGTGACGAATAGCCACGTTTTCAGAGCCGGGCAGTGCATGGAGGGCAACACAGCTCCAGCACATTCTCTTTTCTGAGATCTGTCACATATACAGCTGTTTTGTGATGGGAGGGGCAGCTTCACGAGGCTGCCTTCTTGGTTGGCTGGGAGGTGGAGTTACCCAACTGGAGGACTCAGCAGGGATTATTTCCCAGGATGGGAGGCAGTTCCAGTCTGGGGAGTGCTTTTCCAGCAGCAAGGCTGTGTTTAGCACAATGTTGTCTTATGGGCAGGGCCCAGTGGGTGATGGCAGAAGTGTAATAGCCCCTCCATACTATAAACCATATCACAGCATCTATGGATAGACAAAGAGGTGACTCCATTGTCAAGAAGAAGGAGGGGCCTGCCACATTTGATGGACGGACTGATTATGAAAGCTGTCAAATATCATTTAGCTTTTGAAAAGAAGACTGCCTGGAAAAATAACTGCTGTGCAGCCAGACAGCATCTCTTCCAGCCCTTACTGAACCACAACCTATGGTCAGTTGATGGCCCTACAGTGACTCCATAAATACAGCAGAGTCTCTGCCAGCGAGGAGGCAGAGCCTGTCACTCCAGACAGTCCACTGTGGAGAATCACTAGAGTACACAGAGGTAGCTGGTACCAATTCCCATCTAAAAATTATGCCTCAGTGCATCTTGAGGCAACACCAGAGAAACTAACCAGCCTGTAGATGTCCTGCAAGCAAGAAACACAAGCCAAACATTTACAAAAACAACCAATCATGGCTACAGAAAACTTCCAAAATAAAAAAATCAAAAAACTTCCCACAAGAAGTAGCTTTTCAGAAGATATCAGAGATCAAGTACAAAAGAATTATACACAGAGCACTCCTACAGATTAAACAAAATGCAGTGGAGGAAAATTAAAAGTTAAGAAAGGTATTCACACTGATGCAACATCAACATTTTGAAATCCAACATATTAATAACAAAATCACAGAATTAGACAATTCAATTCAAAGACAAAAGAGCAAAACTGAACAACTGGAAACTAAATTAACTGGCCTTGAAGACAGAGCTACCGACGCCAGCATTTATAAGGAGAAATCAGAGAAAAGAAACAAGAAAAATGGAGAAGGATTAAGAAACAAGTGGGACTCCATCAAAAGGAACACTCTATGATTAATTGGAGTTCCTGAAGAGGTAGAGATAACTGAAAACACAGAGAATATTATTGTAGAGCTGCTGACAGAAAACTTTCCCGAAAATATGAAAGGACAGAACATAGATATCCAAGAAATGTATCAAATGCCACAAAAACTAGACCTCAAAAGAAAGACACCAAGACACATTACAATCAAGCTCAATAAAATGAAACACAAGCAGAAATTTACAGGCAGTGAGACTCAAAACAAAGCTAACATTCAGAGGGAAGCCCTGTAGTCTTTCATCTGGCTTCTCAGGAAAAACCATGTTGGTACGCAGGCAGTTGGATAGCACATTCAAAACATTGAAGGAGAAAAACTTCGAACCAAGAATTTTATATCCTGCAAAACTCTCTTTCCAATATGAAGATGTTAACACATCAGCAGATAAACAGAAGCTTAATAAGACTATAAAAACCAAACTGAAACTACAAGAAATAATGACAGAAGCTTTTTGGTGAGAAAAAACAAGACTGTTAAGTGTATATTTAAGAAGGAAATGTAGGACACACCACCCAGAAACCTACTCAGCATGGGCACAAGAATCAATCAAAGCTATAATATTAAAGGAAGAGAACCAGTGATCGTATCAGAAAAGGTTAAGATACCATCACATTAAAATTTGTATATTACTATACTTATAATCCTCTCAGATGGAGAGGAAGTTATTAAGATAAGTAGAAGTTAAAATTGGGTTTCAACTCAGAATATTAAGTGAGGTCATAAGGGTAGCTGCAAAGTACAATAACAACACAACATATCAAAAGAAGAGACTCAATACAGGAGTCTCAACAAACAAAAAACCAACACTAGAAAAGACGAAAAGTCAACCGATAAGGAACAATGACCCATAACAGAATATCAAAAGCATCATGGAAAATACCAACACGAAAATAAATACATCAAAATAACAGCACTAAAAACATACCTGTCAATGAATACACTGAAAATAAACAGACTGAATGCTCCAATAAAGACACAACGAATGACACCTTGAATCAAAAGACATGACACATCTATATGTTGCTTACAAGAAATACATCTGAGCCTAAAAGACGTGAACAAACTGAAAATTAAAGGGTGTAAAAATATATACCAAGCTAACAGTATACTAGGAAGAACAGCTGTAGGAATACTAATCTCAAATATAATAGACTTTAATGTAAAATCCACTATCATGCACAAGGACACTCACTATTTATTGCTGAAAGGTTCAATACACAAGAGAGACTTAACAATACTATTTATGGACCTAATACTAGAACATCTAAATAAATCAAATAAACACTGACTACAGTGAAAAATGAGATAGATCACTCAACAATAATAGTAGGAAACATCAACTCTCAGTAATGAACACATCATCTAGCAAAAAGCTCAGTAAGGATACAGATCTTATTGCAACAATCAAACAATTAGAACTAATTGACACACAAAGAATATTTTGCCTATCAACAGATAGATACATCTTCTGCAACACACAAGGAACATATTCCAGAACAGGCCAGGTGTTAGCACATAAAGGAAATCTCAAAAAACTCCAAACCACTGAATTACTGCACACTATCTTCTCAGACCATAAAGCCAGAAAAGTCAAAATCAACAGCAGAATAAGACATAGAAATTGGAGCTCATGGAAACTGAATAACTGCATACTCAAAAAGCCATAGGTTACAAAAGAAATTTACAATGACATTAATAAATTTATGGACTCAAATGTGAATGAAAACACATGCTACCAGAACCTATAGAATACAAACAAAGAAGTGTTCATAGGTCAATTTCTCTCTATAAATGCACACATCTAGAAGGAAAAAAGTACCGAAACCAAAGAATTAAACCTACAGTTTGAACATGAAGAAAGACAGCAACACAGGAAGCCCTGAGGAACCAGGAGAAAACAATAAAGATTAGAGCAGTACTAAATGAATTAGGGAATAGAAGAAAAATTGAAAGAATTGTTAAAACCAAAAGCTGGTGTTTGAGAAAGATCAGCAAAACTGATAAACTGTGGGCTAAACTTACAATACACAAACAGGAGATGAAACAAATAACCCAAATAAGAAATCAGATGGGAGATATCACAAAAGATCCACAAGAAATCAAAACTATCATAACAGAATACTACAAAAGACTGAACTCTTCACAAATTTGAAAACACAGAGGAAATGGATAAATTCATGTATTTATATCACCTACCAAAATTACAAGAGGAGAAGTAACACAACTTAATAAACCCATCACAAAGGAAGAGATTCAAAAAGTCATTCAAAAACTACCAACCCAAAAAAGCTCTGGCGCAGATGGCTTCACTGAAGAATTCTACCAAGCTTTTAGAGAAGAGTTAACTCCAATACAACTGAAACTATTTCACAGCTTGGAAATGGATGGAATACTCTGAAATTCATTCTGTGTTGCCAGCATAACCCTGATACCAAAGCAAGGGAAAGGGCCAACAAAAATGGAGAACTACAGAACAATATCACTCATGAACCTACATGCATGAACCTGGATGCAAAAATCTTCAACAAAATCCTTACCAATAGAATTCAAGAATGTATCCAAAAAACGATCCATCACGACCAAGTTAGACTCACACCAGGAATGCATGGCTGCTTCAACATGAGAAAAACAAATAATGTCATCAACCATATACATTTATCTAAAAGGTAAGAATCACCTGATTTTACCAGTTGATGCAGAAAAGGCATCTGACAAACTCCAATACCCATCCATGCTGAAAACTCTCAGCAAAATAGGAATAGAAGGGAAAATCCTCAATGCAGTAAGGGACATCTATGCAAGGCCAACCATCTACATCATCCTGAATTGAGAGAGACTGAAAAAATTCCCCTGGAGAATGGGAACAAGATAAGGATGCCCACTCTCACCATTTCTATTCCAGATTGTACTAGAAGTTCTGGCCAGAGTAACTAGACAACAAAAAGAAATAAAGCCCAACCTCATTGGCAAAGAAGAAGTAAAAATCTCCCTGCTGGCAGGTTATATGATTATATACGTACAGAATTCTATCAAATCCATAAGTAAACTAGTCAAACTAACATAAGAGTTCAGCAAAATATCAGGATATAAGTAAATCAGTAGGATTCCTTTACACCTACAAAGAGATCATTAAGAAATCACCAAATGAATACCATTTACTATAGCCCCGAAGAAGATAAAATACCTATGAATAAATCTAACTTGAGAAAAAAAGAGACCTGTACAAAGAGAACTAGAAGACCTTACTGGAAGAAACTGAGAGAGACTTACATAAATGGAGAAACCTACCCTGCTCATGGATAGGAAGACTTAACATTGTGAAAACGTCTATTTTACCCAAAATGATTTACATATACAAGGCAATCTCAATACAAATTCCAGTGAAATTTTTGAATGAGATGGAAAAACTAATCAGAACTCTGTTTGAACAGCGAAGAAACCTTAGATATGTAAAGCACTACTGAAGAAAAGTTACACAGTGTGAGGCCTCATACTGTCGGACCTTAGAACTTATTTCACTGCCACAGTAGTATAAACAGCCTGGTACTGGTACAAACATAAATGTATAGGCCAATGGAACAGAGTTGAGAACCCAAAGGTGCCAACAGCCTCTTATGACTAGTTGATATTCGACAAAGGCCCTAAGATTGGAAACGGGTAAAAACAGTCTATCTAACAAAGGGTGCCAGCAAAACTGAGTGTTCAACTGCAAAAAAATTGAAACAAGATGCACATCTCACAACTTACACACACAAAAAAACTCCTACTGGATAAAAGACCTAAATATCAAACCTAAAACAATGATGGTCATGACTAAGGAAAAACAGGGTCAACAATGAAACCTTTAATACACAGCTTAGACAGAATTCAAAATCTGACAGACAAAGCAAGAACAGAAGAGAAAATAGATAAATGGGAACTACAAAGAATCAAATGCTTGTGGTCATCCAAAGACTTTACTCATAGCATTAAAAAAACATCTACAGAATACGGAAGGGTATTTGGCAATTACACGTGAGATCAATGTCTAATCTCCATAATCTACAAGATACTGTAAAATATCAACAAGAAAAGGGTAAATAACCCAATCAAGCACTGGGAAAAGGAGACAGACAGACACGACACATGAGGAAATGCTCATGATCACCAGCTATTAAAGAAATTCAAATCAAAACTACCATGAGACACCATCCTAACCCTACAAGTTTGGCCATGATACAAAAAAAAACACAAAGCAATAAATGCTGGACAGGCTGTGGAGAAATTGGAACTCTCCTACACTGCTGGTAGGATTACAAAATGGTACAACATCTTGGGAAAGCAATTTGGAACTCCCTTAAAACGCTGGGAATAGATATACCATGTGACCCAGTAATCAAACTGCTCGGAATATATCCTACAGAATCAAGGGCAGTCACACAAAGAGATACATGCACAAGAAAGTTTACAGTAGCACATTTCACAATAACAAAATTATGGAGTAAACCCAGATGCCCAACAACAGATGAATGGATAAACAAACTACAGTGCATATGCTCTTTGGAACACTATGCAATGATAAAGAGCAATGATGATTTTAGAAAGTATCTCATAACCTGGTTTGAATTAGAAGACATCATATTAAATGAAATCTGTCAGTGGCACAAGCACAAACATTTTGTGAGATGCCTACTATACAGACCTAAAAACAGACTCATGTACAGAAGAAAAGACTCTTTGCTGGCTGCAAATGTTGGAAGAGAGGAACAAGGTTGGTTATAGACTAGATGATAGAAATCTGGTTGGGTGAAAGCAGTGACATCAGAAAGAAGATTAACTTAACTCGACTTCAACACAAACTCAAAACTTCTAATCTTAACGCAATATTGCACAGATAGAATAGCAGGGGCAGGGGTTGCAGGACAATCCTCTCAGGGGACATCAAGGTGAAACGGCATAACTAGCCTATTGCCACAAGAGTCTTATGCACTCAATGTTGGTGAGTGGCATCTGCAGTCAGAAAGCCAGTAAGCTGCCATCTGAGGTACACCAAAGGGTCGAACTCAGCCGGCACAGAAGATCACCAAGGACAACAAAGACATGATGGTAAAAGACCCCACAAGACAGAAGAACTCACGTGAAAGGGTGATCATATCAACTTGTGACCAGAAAAAACAGATGGTGCCCCACTGCCAAAATAACAACCATGTTTGGGCATACAATGTTGAGTCCCAGTGGCAACATGAGAAAGAGGGGTGTACCACAAGAAGTCCCCTAAAAGATCACAAATGATGGTCCAAAGGCCTGGGAGTACCCCTGGGAGCACGGTCTCCAGACCTCCTACTGCCCCTGATCATAAATCATTACTGAGTTCAACTCTTCAGACAGGAATGGATTGGACTTGGGGACACAATAAGAACCTATGCTGGGTGCACTTCCTGTTTCTATCCAGCTATAGGATGCTGTGCTACTGGCCTCTTACTAGAAGGGAGAGGAAAGGGTGGACATGAGGAGACAGGAAATTATTAAGATATGACATGTATAGAATGGAAAGGAGTGTGCTGTCACTGGGCAAGGAGAGAAGAAGGAGCTCTAGATAGGCGAGCATGCAAATTTAACTTGTACTGAACACTTTTACTCAATCACAATTTAAGAAAAAAGAAAGGGAAGTCTAGAAAACAGAAAGAGATCAGACAGTTCCAACTCAACCCATACATGGTTGCCTGAAAATGCATAAAACAATTAGGTATATCTTGTACAAAAGTAGCCCAGAAGGATCTACATTTTGTCATTTTCCTTTGTACTACATCGTGGAGTATTTTCAAAATAATTTAGTGTAACAATATGATATTAAAAGCAGTTGTTTTGAGTATAGAGTTAATATGATTAAATGAAGGAATTCCAGCCTGTAATTTACTGCCATTTTCAAATTAAGCAAGTCATTCCTCTCAACTAGACTAGATTTATTGAATTTAAAGAACCAAATATATTGGGTTAAGATGGAAGGAATATTCAAGTTATGCTGAAGTCCACTTAATATTGTTCTTGTCACCGATGGCCCTGACGCTGCTCTTGCTCATAAATCATAACGAAGGTCCACTCTTCAGACACGAATGAATTGGACTTGGCGATGCAAAGTGATCATATATTGGATGCACTTTATGGTTCTATGCATCTATAGGATATCATCCTGCTGATCTCTGGCTGGAGGAAAGAGAATGGGTGGAGAGGAGGGGAAAGGAGACTGTTGGGAAGATGAGATATGTATGGAGCAGAGAGGAATAGTGTGCTGTCACCGGTCAGGGAGAGCAGTGGAAGCTGCATATAGGTTGGCATGTAAATTTATACAGGACTGTACATTTTCACTCAGTCATAATAATAAATAAATAAATACCAAATATACACTGCTTACTCTAAGAAATAATGTCAAACAGAAATGAAAAACAAAACAAAACAAAATCTGATAATGTATTTGTAGAGACTTAAAAAGCTTTTTACATATTGAGGAATTTTCCAAAGTGAGGATCTCCCTATATTTTTCTCATACCTTCCTTACATTGTTGAAAACATGACTAAACAGTAATATTTTCAATATTACTGACAAAACAATTACTGGAATAATATCCTGTATGATTACGTTCTCTTTTAATTACCAAACTATGAGAAGGAAAAGCTACATGGCTTTAATCAGCAAAAAACAACTCAGTATATGAATTAACTCTTAAAAATTAGATTCTATTTTACTACGAGTTTATTATAAATAAAATATTAAAAGCCTCCAATAGCTGAATAGGAGTCAAGTGTTTCCTCTCCTTCTTGTATTTTAAACTTAAACCCCTTGATTCAAAAAATAAACAGAGCACACTAAATCATGTTTAGGCTTCATGCCCAGATCATATTAACAGGTGTGCAAAGAACTGAGATTGAGAGGAAATGGACAAACATGATCAGCTCAAGTAGAAAAACTTACACCTGCTGGTTGAACACAGAATATTTTTTCCCCTAACATTTTAATGAAAGAGGGTATGTTATCAAGACATAACTTTTACTGAGATTAATATAAGTATGTCTTGGTAACGGAAAACTGGTGGCACAGTGGTTAAATGTTATGGCAGAGAAGTGAAAGGACAGCAGTATACATCAACCAGACGTTCCTTGGAGCCTCTACGGTGATGTTCTGGTCTGTCCTATAGGGTCTCTAAGAGTCGGAATCGTTTCAGCAGAATGGGTTTAGTTTTGGTTTTGGTCCTAATAACGAAATTCTTGTTGACGTTAGGTGACATGCATCCAACCCCAACTTATAGTGACGCTACTAGAAACTCTGCTGATACAGTGCTTAAGTGCTATGGTTGCTAACCAAAAGTTCAGCAGGTCAAATCCACCAAGTGCTCCTTAGAAATCTAAAGGGCAGTTCTACTCTATCCTATACGGTCACTGTGTGTCAGAATCTACCACACAGACATGAGTTTGGTTTATATAAAACAGAACACAACACTGCACAGTCGTGCAGCATGCTGATACTCATTATGCCTGAGCTAATTTTTACAGTCACTGCATCACTTCGTCTCTCACTGAAGATATTCCTCTTTTTTGCTAACCCTCTACTTTAGCAAGCATGATGCCCTCCTCTAGGAATTGGTCCCTCCTCAAAATATGTCAAAACTACATGAGATAAAATCTCTCCATCCTTGTGTCTAAGGGACATTGTGGCTGACCTTCTTCCAAGACAGATTTCTTCATTCCTATGGCAGTCCATGGTACATTCAATATTCTTGACCAGTACCATAAATCAACAGGATCATTTCCTCTCTTTGATCTTCCTGTATTCACTGTCTAGAATTCCCCATTCATTATGATTCAGTGAAAATGTACATTCCCATATAAATTTGTAAGCCCACCTATATGCAGCTCTCACTGCTCTCCGTGCCTGGTGACAGCACATTCTTCCTCTCTGCTCCATACCTGTCTTATCCTCCCAAAGATCTCCTATCCCCTCCTCTCCACCCACTCCCTCCCTCCTTTAAGAGGTCAGCAGGACAACATCCTATAGATGCACAGAACCATAAAGTAAACACATGATGCAGTAACTCTGTGTCATCAAGTCCAATCCATTCCTGTCCGAAGAGTTGACCTTCATTATGCTTACAGAAAGGGGCAACATCAGGACAAGAGGCTACGGTCCCAAGGGACCCTGGAGCCCCCCAGACCATCAACTGCAGTCTTTTAGTGGACACCTCAGGGTGCACCCCTTTTTATTCTTGTATAGCCACTGAGACTCAACTTTGTGAGCTTCATCACAGCTATCACTGGGGGAGGTCGGGCACCATCCACTGCTTCCGGTCACAAGTCGATGCAGTCAACCACTCACATGGATCTTGCTGTCTTCTGGGTTCTCTTTCTCCCATATTGTTTTGGCCCTTGGTGATCACCTTTTCCTGTTGTTTTGGGACAATCTGCTGTGCCCTCTGATAGCAACGTGGCAGCTTTTAAGACCCCAGATGCCACTCACCAATGTGGGGTTCAGAAAGCTCCCTAAGCAAAATGCTAATTGTGCCATTTGGCCTCAATTTCCCCTGACAGCATGGTCCCTGGCCCCCCACTCCAGCTGCTCTGTCATTGCAACATTGGTTTAAGATGGGCGGAGTAATCATGTTATATTGACGTCCAGTTAATATTGATCTTCTTTCTTATGTGAGCTGTCACAGATTTCACCCAACCATATTTCTATAAAATAATCAATCTAAACTCTCGCCTCCTCGTCCTCCCTTCCTCCTCGCCCTTTCAGCAATCAAAGAGTCTTTTCTTCTATGCATTAGTCTGTTTTTAAGTTTTAATTGTAGGGGTCTCATAAAGTATTTGTCCTTTTGTCGCTGACCACTTTCACTCAGCATAATGTCCTCAAACTGAAACTAGGTTATGAGATGTTTCCTAAATCATTATTGATCTTTACCATCGGAGAAGGTTTAGTTGTCCACCGATGGACAGAAAGTTCTGTATAAGTCGATGAAGTCTAGTTGCTTAATTGTGGCAATAAGGTCTTCTGTGTCTTTGTTGACCTTTTTTCTAGACGATCTGTCCAACACTGAGACTGGAGCATCGCAGGCTCCTACTATATTTGTGGAGTGACCTATCTCACTTTTGACTGCAGTATTTCTCCAATGTATTTACGTGCTCTAATATTAGGTGTGTAAATGTTTAATACTGTTAAGTCCTGCTTGGGTACTGAATCTTTTAGCAACAAATAGTGTCCATCCTTTTCCACAATGGTACATTTTACATTAAGATCTATTTTATCTGAGATTAGAATTGCCACATCTGCTCTTCTTTGTGCATTGTTACCTTGATACATATTTTTCCATCCTTTAATTTTCAGTTTGTTCATATCTTTAAGTCTGAAGCGAGTTTTTAGTAGGCAACATATGGATGAGTCACGTCTTTTGATCAAAGATGCCACTCGATGTCTCTTTACTGGGCGTTCAGTCCAATGTAGTTATAGATGGGTATGTGTTCAGTGCTGCCATTGTGATATGGTTATTTTTGTGTTAATGTTTTCTCTGTTGTTCTTATTAATCTGTTCTGGGACATTCTCCTTTGTGAGTTGATTTTTCACCTTTTTCAGGGTTCACTTTGTTGTTGTACAGACTCATGTATTACATTTCTTGATTTCATATGTTGCATATTTTTTGTGCTTTATTGCTGTCCCTATGATCCCTCATAATAAACTATGTATAAACCCGATTTTCATTACCACCAGTCTTATTAACTTCCTCTTCATCTTGAAGGATTATAGCAACTGTAGTACTTCCCTCTGTTTAATATGATGACATCATAGTTTTCATAATATCATCACTGGATCATTTCTTTCACTATTATAGCTCTGATTCAGCTTGGAGCCTTCTCTAACTGAGTAGGTTTCTGGGTGACGTGTCCTGTATTTGCTTCTAAAATATAAAGTTAGTGGTTTTGTTCTTCTAAGCCAAGAGATTCTTTAAGTATTTCTTGTAGCTTTGGTTTGGTTTTTACAAATCTCTGTATTTCCATTTATCTGTGAATGTCTTGATTTCACATTCATGTTTGAAAGACAGTTTTGTAGGATATGTAATTCTTGGTTGGTAGTTCCTCTCCTTCAAGGCTTTGAATGTGTCATCCTGTTGTCTCTGTTCTGGCATCACTTCTGCTGAGAAATCACATGAAATCCGACAGGGTTTCCCTCTGACTGTTAGCGTTGCTTTGCGTCTTGTTGCCTTCAAGAGTTTCTCCTTATGTTTCATTTTGTTAAGCTCGACTATAATTCATCTTGGGGTCTTTCTTTTGAGATCTATATTGAGCGGCATTCAATATGTATCTTGGATATCTATATTCTCTTCTTTCATGACTTCTGGGAAGTTTTCTGTCAGCAGCTCAGCAACAATACTGTGTTCTCAGGTGTCTCACCCTGTTCAGGGACTCCAATTAATTATAGGTTGTTTCTCTTAAGAGAGTCCCACATGCTTCTTAAAGCTTCTTCATTTTTCTTCTTTCTTTTTTCTGATTTCTCCTCACAGATGCTAGAGTCAGTAGCTCTGACTTCCAAGTCACAAAATCTCTTTTCCATTTGTTCCATTCTGTTTTCTTGGCTTTGAATTGAAGTTTCTATCTCTTTGATTTTGTTCTTCATCTGTTGGATTTCAGAGTACTGGTGTTCCATCAGATTGAACAGCTTTCTTAATTTTTCATTTTGCTCTGCTGCATTTTGTATAAGGTCTAAAAGGGCTCTGTATATAATCCTTTTGTATTCACCTTCATATAATTTCAGAAAAGTTTCTTTGTCCAGAAAGCTCATTGGCTGTTTCATCTGGGGCCTTCTGAATCCATGGGTGAGTTCTTCATTATGCTTTTATTGAGAGTCTTTTGCCTTTTGGGCATCATATGGGTCAATAAAGGCTGGGACAGAAGCTGTCAGGATGGATCACAGTTGTTTCTCTAGGCTGTCCTAAGATCAAAAGTAAAAGGTATCTGAGAACTTCCAAAGTCAGTCATGTTTTCAGATGTTACAGGTCCCTCTTCCCAGCTCGCCAAGTAAGCACTTCTATATCCAGCCCTAGTTGTTATAAACCAGTTCAAAATACAGAAATGCTACTGTCCTGCTGGCCTCTGCTTCTGGGTAGGTGACACTGTGTAGAATAATACTGCTCTGCCAGAAAAGTGCTTGCTTCTGCACAGGTGCTGCCTCTTAGCCTAGGAATTAGGTATAGCTGAGGCCTCTGTATATGTACTTCTACCTCCCAGCGGAACAAGATGGTGTCCTGCACAATCTCCCCACCTGCCACATCACAAGCCACTGAATGGGAGAGGTGGAAAGATAGGCCAAAGGTGCCAAGATGTGTAGTGTCCTAAGCTGAGCACTTAAAATCTCGCAATTTTGCCTGCTCATCCCATCAGCAGTGTGCCCAAGATCAGCTTCCAGTCAAGTCCTAGCTCTGTCCACTGGCCAAGACAGACAAAAAAAGTCAAACTGGCGAGTTACCCTTGATCCGTGAAAGCCAGCACTCACCAAGAACGGCGGTCATTGAAAGAGAAGAAGTTTTCCGTTCAGTGGTACAAAGTCCAAATTAACAGCTCCTATGCTGTGTCCTACGGCTCACTAGGTGTCTAGCAGGCTCCGTTTTGCTATCATTTCAGGTCTTGGTTTCCAGAGGGATTTATGGAAACGTGTGTTTAGTCTGCCATCCTGACTCCACCCCCTCCATTCTTCTTTTGTTACTCGGTATTCAAGAGCAAGTTATAAACTCCAGTCTGTCATCTGGTATTTCTTTTGTGACTGTGTTTTTTACAGGTCAGTTCATATACGACATCTTGATGCCATTCAGCAACTGGTATGGTCTTTGCCAAATAGTGTTCATCAACAAATCTACTTTTGAGATGGTTTCTATGTTCAAGAGGGATACACTCGAGGTCATACATTTGCTCTCAAGGACTTGTTCTAATTTTCTATAGTTCCAAGTTGAATTTGAAAATGTGCTTCTAATACTCTATAACACGGTTGGCTCCTGGACTTCTTCTGATTGATAATATTGAGAATTTCCATTGTCTCTTTCCTCAGATATAGCCAATTTGATCCATCAGAACTCCATCTTCTCAAGTGCATATGTGTATATTTGTTACATTAAAAAAGATATTTGCAATGGCAAAGACATTGGTTTTGCAATATTCTTTCATGAGATATCTGAAATCATTTCTATCCCCAAAGATGTATTTTCACTTACCAATCCTTCTTCAGAATCCCCAGTACCATAGAGGTTAAGTGCTGTGGCTGCTAACCAGAAAGGTCAGCAGTTCAAATCCACTAGGTGCTCCTTGGAACCACATGGGGCAGTTCTACTCCATTTATAGGGTTGCTTTGAAACAGAATCAACTCAATACTAGTACATAATCATTCTTCATCTCTGACTTTTGCACTCCAGTGACCAGTAATTATCTGTGCATCTTGAATGTTTGGTCAATTGTAGGCTATAGAAGTTGGCAAATATCTTTAACATCCACAAATTTTGAATTAGTGCCCAGTGTGTAAACTTGAATAATGGTCATGTTAACTTGTCTTACTTGTGGATATACAGATATTGTCCTGTACTTCAGAACAGATCTTGAAAGGTTCTTTTTGACAATGAATTTGACATATGATCCACATTTTATCATTCTTGGAATAGTATGCAATATGATTCTCTCAATGAAAATATCCAGTCATCAGTTCATTTCAACTCACTAATGCCATCTTCATGCATTTCTTCCCATTTTGCTTTATTTATAATTTTCAAAGATTCATACTTTGTACATTCCAAGCAACATTATTAATGAATATTTGCAGCTATTTCTTCTCACTGTGATTCACGCTACAGCAACAAATGAAGGTCTTAAAAGCTGAATTCCATTCATGTCATTAAAGACAGCTCTACCCTGAGGAGGCAGCACTTTCCAAGTCAACTTTTGAATGCTATACAACCTGAAGCACTCATCTTTTAGCATGGTATCATACAATGTTCTGCTGGTATTCCTAAGTTTTTCACTGGCTAGTTCTTTACATAATTAGATCACTGCATTCTTCTTCCTACTCTCTCTTACTCAGCAACCTCAGCTGAAACCTTTCCACCATGGGTGGCCTTGTTGATGTTTCAATAGCAGTGGCATAACATTCAACAGCACAGCAACAAGAAAGCTACAACAATATGACAAACTCACAGATGCATGAGAGATAATAAAGAACCTGTAAAAATTCTTTTAGCTTTAGTTCTAAGGAAAATAAATACATCTAGATTTTACATACATGAATAAATAACATTCATAAACATTACATTAATTAACATACACAATGTATGTTACTGATGTTGTTAGATGTCATTAAGTCAATTCTGATTCACAGCAAACACAAGCACAACAGAACGATAAACTATCCAGTCCTGTGCCATCCCCACAATCATTGTTAAGCTTAAGTCCACTGTTGCAGTCACTGTGTCATTCTATGTTGTTGAGGGTCTTCATTTTTTTCACTGACTCTCTACTTTATCCCCTATGATGTCTCGTATCTGTATTATTAATATATATGTGAAGGCAACTAAAATGTACACCTATACTACAAATGAACATATCTTTCATATATATGGATATGGTCTTCATTTATTATAAATGTAGGATCTCTAAAAAGAAACTCTCAAAGGGAAACGGTGAAATCAAAATGGGAAAGCATAAACTACCTGCTGTCTTCCTGAAAAAATTACATGACTCAAATAAAAAGTGAAAAACTAGTATGAATATGCCCCTTCCTTAAAACAAAGAAGTCTTGACATGCAAAGAATTCTAATATGTTAGCTCTGCAAAATGTTTTCCTTTAACAAAGTTTTATTTCATTTAATCCTCAGTCTGTAAAAGGAAACACAGACTTGAAAAACCTTAAGTAGTTTGTTCCTGAGAAGCAGAAAAAGAACACTGACTTCAGTGTTACACAGAACTTGTTGTGAACCAAACCTCAACTTCTCTGCTGTTTACAGGCTACATGACATGGGACAATCTTCCCTTGTCTCTCTTTACTTATCCATGTAATGAAGATAATTTTTATTTTAAAGGATTGTAGGAGGATTAAATGACATAAAACAGATGAAGTGCTTAAAACAGTCCCCAGGAAATGGTAAGTGCCTACGGAAGGATACCTCCCACGACTTACCCTTTGAAATTTAGTAACCTAATTAACCTCTTCATACCTCACTTTTTTCACTTATAAAATGTTGGTAAAAATTACTACTCAACATAGCCTACTACAATGAAATGTATTAATTTTATACACTGTAAAGTTTATATATACGTATGCTTAAATATACCCAAAAACCCAGTGCTGTCGAGTCAGATCTGACTCATGGCAACCCTAGATATAGAGAACACATATCTAATAATGGGAAGTTGAAACTATAACCTAGATCTTCTATGCTGATTCATTAACTATTAGCACAGCTAGATATTAATAATTTAATTATCTAAAAATGCAAGAACAATTTAATTCTCACAGCACTACTGAAAAGACAGCAATCTAAAAATACTCGCAAAACATGAATTTAAAAAGGAAAACATAAAAGTTACCTGGATTAAGGCCTCACTCAACAGGTTTTCATCAACTTCCATAATAATGTTCTTTATATCTTCATATGGCATGCGATATGATCCCAGGAATATAGCTAAAGTTAAAAAATATGAAAACATCAAAGTTTAAGTCTTAACATACATGTGATTCCCATTTTTGTAGAATGAAAATATAAAATCTCTGTCACTAATATTAACTTTCAGAGTTATAAACAATGAAAACTATTTTCCATTTGATGGACTCTTCTACCCATCCAGAGAAAATGACTTATTATTTCTGGCTCTAATGTTTACAGCTCATGCATATTAAAACACAAAATGAAATTCTGACTAGAAGCACTCCTGGATATATACTTATGCATTTCAGACTCAGCTGAAAAGAAATAACACATGAAAACTTCAGAGATTTTATTTCAAGCTGGTCTTTTACATCTATATAGAATTTAGTGTCAAGATTATCAGGTACATCCAAAACAAATGTGTTCTTATCATCAGAACATAAATGAATCTGTATGACTTTGGAGGTGGACTAGGCAAATCTGCCCAATGACATCTTTTTTATCTATCTACCTACCTATTTACCTATTTATTTACTTTACTGTTTATTATAATAAATAAATAAAATTTCTAAAATCATTTTGTTCCATAAAGTAGTATCCGACTCGACGGCACCTGGCTTTGGTTTTTTTCCATAAAAAGGTCTATATTACTTGACATATAAACCAAAATAAAAACAAAAATCCTCATGATTTAGGATAATTATTACATACATGTAAACGCCAAATGAGATTTATACTAAAAGAAATACTGTTGACAGGTATCAACTACCAACTAACATCAGAAGGTGTATTAAGAAAAATACTGAAAGTCAGTTTTATAAACAAAATGCATTATCCAGTAAATAATATACACATTGACAAAAATTATAAGTAAATTACTTTCCTCACAGTAATACTTACACTGAACACAAGAATGATGAGTTTCTCATTTTAATTTGTTCCTTATATTACTTAACAAAATGCCTTCCCATGATATTTATTTGGGCAATTAGAAATGCTTAGTATATTCAGATTTATCATTGTAGTGTTTCAGTATTTTTGAAATCTAAACAGTCTACCATGGTGATTCAAAGAAGAACAAAATTTTCTGATTTCAACACATAAGAAGACTATATAACCATTCAACTTCACAACTATTTAAACGAAGATAGTTTAACCAACCAGCAAATTTAGTAAAGCATACTTAATGGCTGACAAGTTGGTTAAAGTCTTCAAAAATCCCTACTGGGTTTTAAAGTACACTAGTTAATAATTCAACTAGCTCAAATCATAACTACTTCTAATATAAAGGACTGGCAGTAAAGGTATTTATTTGCCCAACATGACTAGTGTAGACTCTCAAAAATATCAATTCTACTAGGCCTAGACAGAATAATTTTTTTTCCCCTTCAATTCTACTTTCTGGTTAACTACATCCTCTATTAATTATTCCTCATCAGTAGTCTCCCATGCTTTAACAGTCAAACAATTCACCTCGTCTAGTGATACCTAAATTATGATTTTTTTTCATATTCGCTAAATGAGAAAAAGGACAACCCTGATTTAGGACTGTCCTAGGTTATTAAACAGATTTTCATTTCCAGCAAAAGCTAAATGTATCTGATCAAAAAGTCACAAATTATTAAAAATATGTTCAATAGTCTATCATTAATATCACTCCCTATACATAAAATAATACATACACAGATTCTGTGCCGTTTTGGGATCTAAAACTCTCAATTGTTTCACTTTTTTCTTTGCAGGCGTGATCTTCTTTTCTTCTACAGCTTCTACATTCTTTTGAACTGAAAAGAAAAATGTTAATTCATGAATAATAATGGTACTAAAACAAGTACACAGAATAACACGACTAAGGCACATTAACTGTATTAATAAGGTACATTTTGGAACTAATAAATGTGTTTATTTCATTAGTTCAAAAAAGAGCATAAAATAAAAATAAAAATATAGACCTCTTTAGCAGTTTCCCTACCAATTACATATCTGCACTTAAGCAGAACAGGTAAGTCAAAAAGAATGAAAAATCAGTTTCAGCTTTTTACCTAATCTACATTAATTATTACCTTATCATGTACTTATAGCAGCATGGGAATTCAACATATAGCAAAATCTCACTGATTTGGACTAATTGATAAAAAGGTACACATGTGTTTCTCAATTATTTCTTCAACCCAATGACAGTGCTGTGAAGTACAGTAGTTAACAGTAACTACTATACAAACTGCCATATAAGAATTGCTACTGAAACTGCTTCGAAGAATATGAGTAAATTATCCAAAAATAATAATAATAATAGCATACATTTGCATACACATAATTTAAAAACATCAAAGACATGATTTTTTCAGTAACTTAGCTTTGTTATACTCATAATTTTTCTACAATGTACTTTCTTACAACAAAATATTTACTTTTGCCTTATTCAGAAAGTAACCCCACAGTGCAAAAGAGTTACAACTACCAGAAAACCTGAGGACTGACAAGCTGTACCAATAAGTGGCTTGAGCCCTACATAACCTCCAGCAGTCCTTCCTCCAAATAACACAACTCCAAAATAAAAAAAAAGAACTATGTGGCAGTCTAATACAAAAATGAAAAGTAAATTCAAAACTCTAAACCCCTCCTATGTAGACATTCTACAACTACCACAGCACTCAATTACTAGTACTTTACCCCTTCTACCATACAAACTGAGTTACATGTAATGGGGCCATCAAAGAGAATGAGAAATAAAATCCAGCACTGTTTACAATCAACGAGAGTGATATGCTCCTGCTCAAAACTCAGGCTGTAAACTATAATCACTAAATCTTCAATTCATAATGACACTCTTTCTATATTACTACTAAAAATACAACTTTGAGATACCAATTAGTATTTTAATTCATCTAATCTGTGTTAAAAGACTACAAACCAGATACTGACTTCCTTTTCTACAGGAAATACAATAAATAACAACGGCACAATTTTACAAAGTCTCCATGATCACAGATGTTAACATCTGGTAATCTATAATAACACGCTATTACATCAAAATATCGCAAGTACACTGAGACTACCCTTTTCTTAATGACACAATGTATACAAAACTTAAAAAAAGAATACTAAAGAAATAAATTACCTGGATGGTTAATGTTTGATAGCTAGTATTGTTACCAATATGATCAATGTAAAGTGACTGACAGTCTAAAGAGATTAGGTTATGCATAACAATTGGAAATCATGGTTTTATGAAAGATAGCAGAGTTTACTATGTTTACTAAACAAAACAGCATCATTCAATTAACTTTTTGGACAATAATTTCAAATACTGCTTACAGTTATTTCTAAGAGCACAATGTCCCTTCTATGACACCAACAGCGTAGTAATGAATCTTAATTAATTTTAACCATTAAGTCATTCCTAGTTTAAGACAAACTCTATATAAAGAAGTGACAGTCCTAGAACTCATGCCTGTTATCTAAAAAAAAAAAAAAGTCATCTGAACCATATTGAAATTACTTCTAGAATCATTCAAAGTTTTACCCCAAAAAATGGTAAAGGAAATTATTCCAATTTCTCTAAGTGATTTAAATCCACTATGGCAGATTGGTTAATCAATTACATACAGTACAAAAATGCTGTAGCTTGACAGATACATGAAAACTATTCTGTAAATTTATTATAGGATCATTCTGGGTTGGAATCAACTCGTGGGCAATGGGTATGAATTGAATAATAGGCTCTTGACCAACCTAAGTACAGAGAAATAAGGTTCATTTTCTGGAATTTTTTAACATTTCTATATATTTTGCATTAAATTGTATTGTTCTCTTCACCTAGTCAAATTCACAAGCTAAACAGTACTATTAGACATTTAATATATCAAAAATTTATGGATTTTTAAAAATTCTAATATGTCTTGTGTTACGAAACTTAGCTTAAAATCTGGGATCAAGAAATAAAGGTAAGGATGCTGTCAGTCAGCACTGGTACTCTAAGAATCACTGGGGCAAAGAAAGTTTAAAATAGCTCTTTACATAGGCAATCTTTCAAAGACAATCATGTTTCTGTTATAATCAGTGGATACTGACCAGTGGCTATTACTGTTTACATTTTCTTTTAAAATCATTCCTTAGAAATCATGACAGCATTCCTAGATAAAGAACTTAAAGAGTAACATGAGACATCAAACTTAGCCCTACAGTAATAAAGAAGTCATATATTAAAAAATTGTCTAGTTTTATCAGGACTAAAAAATGCCAACTGTCATGGGATACACTTGTCTCATATACCTCTAATCTTTACATAATCTAAATGAACTATAGCAGTTCTACATTTACTTATTACTACTTCTATAGGACTAAACAGTCTTTTCCAATATTGTGTAAACAAAACTTCGAAGAGGTGTGTGTGGGTGGGTGGGTGGGTGGGTGGGTGTGGGTGTGTGTGTGTGTGTGTGTGTGTGTGTGTGTGACAGAGAGAGAGAGAGAGAGAAAGACTGAGACAGAAACAGAGAGATCACTGCCCCTATGATCCTTCCAATCAGAACGAATTCTCCAGTCACACATCATTTCCCCTTGAACAAATGAAAAATCACAAACCTATTTGATTAAATCCAATAGGTAAAACTAATTTGAACACTTAAGTCAGCATTGCTAATTTACACAACACTCAGGAAAAATTACAAAATACTGCCTGTGAAACAACAGTGCTATTGATTATTTAAAATACGTAAAAATGAAGATATTCATTATCTATGACGAAACATCTAATAAGTATTTTCATATTTAGTTTAAAACATAGATTTTACACGCAATTCTGCTATTCCTTTACTGAGACATCCAATAATTATTTTCATATTTGATTTAAAACATATAGATTTTACATGAAATTATGTTATTTCTTTACAAACGAGGGGTACTGATCAGCATGAAATTAACATAAAAAACCAAACCCAAGGCCATCCAGTGGATTCCGGATTCACAATGACCTAAAAGACAAAATAGAACCACACTATGTCGACTTGGTTCTGACTCAGAGTGACCTTAAAGGACACAGGAGAACTATCCCATAGAGTTTACAAGCAGCACCTCGGGGATCTCAACTGTCAATCTTTCATTTAGCAGATGTAGCATTTAACGACTACGTCACCACGACTTCTTGAAGTTATCATAGTTAGATTACATTCCCAATCTAATTTAGGCAATACTCAGGAGTATCCTACTATCTTCTATTATACCAGCGGGTACAAAGAACATGTGACAATATAGTTCAATCTGTAGCAAATATTAGGATATCATTAATGGGTAATTTCGAATACATATTAAAAGCTAGTAAGCATAAAGGATAACCAAATTAGTCTAACTAATTTATTTTGAAGTTACAGTGAGAAAGATTGATACTCAAATTCAGCACCAATACTATTTGTTCATTCATACACTAAATACTTGTTGAAAATCTACTATGTGTTGGTCTAGTGAAAATATAAGTAGAACACGTGACATAAATGTGTACTTGAATTTTTTAAAAAAATTGGTTATAATTACTACTTTACTACTTCCGAAGTAACCCTAAATGTTATATAACATTTAAAATTTTCTATATCTATGCTAAAATAGCATGGATGAATACAGATATATAAACCAGTGAATTATCTTTTTGATAATGTAAACTTCATTTTGTTAACTAGAGAATTCTGAATTTTTGAAATCACCAGCAAGTAATGTGTAACATCATTTTATAAGAGATTTTTAGAAGTATTTTCTTATTAAGTGCACTTTATACAAAACCAGGACAAATAAAGGTAATTTATACCAAACCAAAAAAAATTAAACCGATTGCCATTGAGTTGATTCCAACAGGAAAGAGTGAAACTGCCACATAGTTTTCTGGTCCAGGGACCATGTTCTCATGGGACATCAAGGACAACTGGCATAACTAGAATATTCCTAAGAGAGTCTTCTCCACCCCATACTGGTGAGTGGTGTCTGGGGTCTTAAAAGCTAGCAAGCTGCCATCAGAGGTACACCACATGGTCCCAACTCAGCAGGAACAGATGATCACAAAGAAGCAAAACGACATGGGGGAAAGAGAACCCAGAAGAAAGACTCATACGTATGAATGACGACATCAACATGTAACCAGAAGAACCAGATGGTGCCCGGCCACCTCCAGTAACAGCCACAATGGGGCTCACAAAGCTGAGTCCCAGTGGCAATGTGAGAACAAAAAGGGATGTATCCTGAGAACTCTATTAAAAGACCACAATTTCTGGTCCAAAGGTCTGAGGGTTCCCCTGGGAGCATAGCCCCTACACCTGATGCTGCCCCTGATCATAAATCATTACTGAAGTCAACTTCTCGGACAGGAATGCACTGGCCTTGGTGAAAAAGAATGACCACATTGTGTGTGCACTTTATGGCTCTATGCATGTATAAGATGTTGTCCCACTGGCCTCTTACTAGAGGGGAGTGAGGAGAGTTGAGAAGAGGGAATAGGAGATTGTTAAGAGGATATGACACGTTTAGAACAGAAAGGAGGAGTGTGCTGTCACCAGACAAGGGGACAGTAGGAGCTATACACAGGCAGGCATACAAACTTAAACTAGATTCTGCACTTTAACTCAATCACAACAAATAAATATAAAAAAAAAAGAAAAGAAACAAAGTGCCCCATAGAGTTTCTAAGAAGCACCTGGTAGATTTAAACTAATAACATTTTGGTTAGCAGTCACAGCTCTTAACCACTATACTACCACAGTTTCCAGAGCCATTTATACTAAACGCACATTGTAAAATGTACGTGACTTCATGTATGTAAATATAAATATACATGTGTATGTATAGAGTCGCCATGAGTTGGAATCTACCGGATGGCAATGGGTTTTCTGGGGTGGGGGTTATATGTATATTTACCAAGTAAATACCCAACTATTCTTTCAGATCATATAAACACAAGAATTTATGAGACCTATATATTAAAATACATATTTGGACCACGTATATAAAGCTCCATAAAATATTTTAAGTATACAGAAATAATCTTTCACATATCATTTGTAAAACATGTTAGTGCAACTTCAATTAATGATTTCATAATGTTAAAATGAATGTAGGTGTCACAATGGCAAACAAGGAAAAACAAATTTCAGTGTGTAATATTTGCAAGGATTTTTCACTGAATCATTTTCTACCATAATTTTAAATCACTTTTGTCCTTATGGCAATGTGCATGGCATGTGTGTGATCCCCATAAAAACAGGAAGTATAGTAATAACAACACTAGTAGTAGTAATCGCTACTACAATGCTCACAACTACCACAAAAACAAACTTTTCCTATCTGCTCTGTATCTAGCACTAAGTAAACTTTATATTGTATAATAGGAGAGGTATTATCATTTTAATTTCTAAAGTACTGAAAATAAGGAACAAAAAATTGAATCATCTTTACAAGATTACACAGCTAGTAATGAAAACATGTTAAAGCTTACCGGTAATCCGGGAAATTCAAATGAAAATGCCCAATGAAATTCTCTTTTACACTCCTCACATAGAAATAATGAAAAATGTCTTGCAACATCAAGTATAGATGGGGATGTAAAGAAATGACAATTTGATCAGTGCAACAGTGGCCGTAAAAATAGGGTAACATGAAAAAAAATGTATTAACATCTAATAAATTTGAATACACACTTCCCTTACTTTCAGCAGCCCCCAAGACAGACATGATTAATGACACACAACAATATGCCACCAAAAGCTGAAGTCATTTCCTCCAACAGACAAAAAGTAGAAACCACCCAAATTTCAATCAAAAGACAGACAAACAAAATACAGTGTGTAGGTGTATGGCTTTGGCTCGCTGGGTGTATGTATGTATATTTTATCTATTTCTATCTCTATCTGTATCTCAGGCAACTCACAGGAATTTGACCACAAACAAAACTTTACCCCTGCCACCCCCACAATCCTAATCAAAGCTCCTCCCAATCAAACCTTGATCATAAACAAATCTTACCCCCTCTCCCTTCTAATCAACTCTTCCTTATCAGACCACAAATCCCCTTACAATAATTTCTTACCGCCCCTTCCTGTCTTTTAATTAACACCCTTTCCTTATCAAACCATAAATCCTCTCATCCCAGACTATCTCAAGACTCTCACTGGAACTTTAAAACTATAAAAAAAACTTGACCTACTGGCCAGGGACAGGCTGAGACATCCCTGGGCTCAGATCCTACTTTTTTTCACTTCAAACAAACTTCATTAGACTCTCAGACCGGTGTGTCTCTGCCCCTATTTCGTGCCATCCTCTCCCCAAAATTTTGGCCCAAATCCACGACAAGGGTGAACAGCAGCACCAGCTCTAGGTTCCTGCCTTCCCTCAGACCCTTGCCGCGGCACTCTGAACAACCAACAGTACACTGACAGACCATTAAACCAGTGAGTCGGAAAGCAAGACCTCCCTCAAGGGGAAGCCTTGACAGCTCTATCTCTCTTGTCTTTACGAAGACCCTCTCTGGGTCAAGGCTCACCTCAGGGAGCTATAACACTAGTTCCTTACCCCCCTACCTTCACTCTCTGGGGACGCCCAGGCAGCAAGTTGGACCTACCAGAACCCAGTCCTCAGTGAGACACAGGGACACCTGCCTCTCCCTGGTGGGACTAATCTTCCCTCTTTCTTCCTACTACTCACTGTCTACACGTGGCGACTAGCCAATCTAATCACCCTCATGACATCCCATGGGGTGCCTCCTAAAAAATCAGAGGACCCGAGGAACATTCTCCGTCATCTGGACTACTTTTATCACCCACAACAGCAAGCAATCTGAGGTCCCTTATATCCAAGCCTTCTTTCTCCTTCCCAATCACCATTCTCTCTGACAATCCTTCATCACTTTTCAAATCCTCCTCCTTAATGAAAAACCTCAGCCTTCTAAGCCACCACTTCTGGAACCTGATTTCAATCCTTCTGACCATATCTCTCCCCGTCATTATACCTCCCTTCTCCCTTCAGCTCCGACAGACTCCCTCCTCTTCTGGAATTCTGCTTTCTCCTTCTATGCCAACTCCCCTCCCCTTTGGCGCACTCCATGACCTACCACCAGCTTGAGGTCCTCCTCCAATGCCTCCACACACTAGGTCTAGGCAACAACTCCCCAAATCCATTTTACCACTCCAAGACGTAGCAGGAGTTGAAGGCATGGTCTGGGTATATGTTCTCTTTAATCTGGCTGAGCAATCCCAAGTGAAAAAAGGCTTGGGTCCTTTTCATCTGACCCCTTCCATTTTCACAAAGCATTCCAAAGTGTAACCCAGTTTTACAACCTTCTACAGCAGGACTTTTATGTTATACTCTCCTCCACGACTACTCTGAAGAAGAAGGCTTGTATCTGGTCCATGGCCACAGCCTTTGCTCATTCACTTTATGCCCAAGACCGTAAGCACTACCTCCCCAGGGCCACAGTGATGTCCTCCACAGACCCTACGTGGAACTACCAATCTAACTCTCCTGACCTCCCTGCTTTTGCCCATCTTATCACTTGTCTCCTAAAGGGATAGAAAAGGCAGTACACAAAGTGGTGAACTATGACAAAACGAGAGAAATCACCCAGAAGGGAGATGAAAATTCTGTTGCATTTCTAAAGACCAGAAACTTTGACCAAATATACTAATCTAGATCCCACTTCTGAGGCAGGACAACTCTACTTGAATACCCACTTTACTTCCCAATCTGCCTTCCACATCTGGGAACAGTTCCAAAAACTTTAGGACAGTCCACAGACTCCCCAAAAGAGTCATTTAAAATGGGCCCTTAGGGTCTTTAAAAACCAAGTGGAGGAGGCTGCAGGAAAAAAACTGGCAAAATACCAAATGCTGGCCTCAGCCCCACAAGGACAAAGTGAGGACCACCAGGAAACCTACAAGAAACCCCAACATAGCTCCTTCCAGCCTCCAGGCCCATGCTTCAAATGTGGGAAAGTAGGCCACTGGAACTGCTCCTGCCTAAACTCTAGAGCTACACTCAAGTGATGCCCATCGTATGGTGTCCAAGGACACCAGGTGGACGACTGTCCTCAGACTGCTCGGTCTGGGGCCACTGTTTGAAAAACGGTGGCTTAGTCAAGATTCACCTGCCAGATCTCCTTGACCTAACAAATGAGGACTGAGGAAGCCAGGCACTAAGGCCCCCACCATCAGCACCTTACTGATGGAGCCTTGTGTTTTGTCTTCACGTTGCCAGCGAGCAAATCTCTGTTTTATTGGATACGTGGGCCACCTATTCTGATGGATAAATTTTCAGGGAAGATTCTCCCCTCTTCCATTTCTATTGTTGGTGTGGATGGAATCCTATCAAACTCTCTTAAAACCTTTCCCTTAATCAGCCAGTTAGATCACTTGACTTTTTTCCCCTTATTAGGTACAAACCTTAGCAAGCAACAGACAATCTTCAGGCTATATCCATCCAACCCCAATGAACATATTCAATTCCTGATATGTCTCCTTCTATTCCCCTCTAACCCTAGAAAGGCTGCTAAATTCACAAGATGAACTGCATACCTTGCCTGCCACACCTTCTCTGGGAACATTCTATGACCTAATCTTTAACTTACTTCTAGCCAACTGAGCTGAAAATCCTGAAATTTTACATCGTCTTGTTTGGGACTCGAATTTACAGGAAAAATTCATTGATTATTCATGACAAGAAATCTCCCAGTGGTTAGAAACAGGTCCCCATACCTCCTTATCATGACCTGCCTCTTCAGAGCCAGATTCCTCTCTACTAAGGCCTCCACAGATACCTCCCCCCAACCTACTTAATACCCTTAACCTAACCTATACTCTTCTGAACCACACCACTAAATACCAGAGGTACTGAATCTGTTTGGCTCTCATCCCAGGTGTTCATACTGTACTTCCTATCTCTAGGGAGAGACGGACACAGACTAAAGAAAAAGCATCCACCTTTCTTGACAAAGCAGACACTCTCTTAGGAAGTTACCCAACCGCCTTGGCCAGCTGAGCCACATTGCTGTTCTAAACCTTCATCAGAACATGTAATCCCTCCAACACATTCCCACTCAAATCTTCGGACCGATAGCTCCAGGTTTAACTGTCTTATGACAAGCTCCCTTCTGCATGTAACAAACAGATAAAGGCCTAAATCTAGGATATGTAGATTCCAAAACTGCAGCAATACTACCAAACACTTCCCCCACTACCCCCACAGAACCCAAATCAAAGGGTGGACTATTGCTTCCCTGAACAGCAAATGGCATGCTTCTTCAACCAGTATATTTCTCAGGGCCACCACAGTTCCAACTTGTGTCCTCTAGAATGTGTATTTCCCCATACCAAAGCCTCTTTTCCTGGATTAATACCCTCTCCTGCTCCCAATAGCCTTCTAAAATAAGCCCCCTTTTAGGGGGAGCCATTACTAACACCTTTTCAATCTTGATTAATGAATCATCCACTAAGCAGGATGTCATATGATTTCCTCCAACTTTTCTCCCGACATGTTAGCATACGTCTCATAAAGATGCTCTGTACTTTTGAGGAGACAAGGCATATGCCTGTCTACCTACCCACAAACTAGACAGAAACATCAACTCTGATCTACTTGTCCCCAACATTGATATCTCCCCTCCTAACCAGTCCTTGCTGGTAACTGTACAAGTCTCTGTCAGGCCAAAGAGGGCATCCATCCTTACCTATCTATTGACTCCCCTAGAGGTCACAGTAGCTATTGGTACCAGAATAGGAAGGTAGCACCTCATTCTATTATTTCCACCTCATCTCACAAAACCTTCAGGAAATCATGAAGGACGTATCCAAAAGACTGGTAAAAACACAAGACCAAAATGATTCTCCAGCTGCTGTCACCCTACACAACAGATGCGCCCTAGATCTGTTAACTCTTTCTGGAGGAAAACTGCTGTTTCTATGTTAACAAATGAGGCCTGGTCCAAGAAGCAGCTAGAAAACTTTCAGACAGAGTGGCCAATTTACAAAAGACAGCAAGGAAGCAACTGGGATACCTGCCTATATTCACAAAAATGGCTCCCCTGGCTTCTTCCACTTATAACACCTCTTGTCTTACTCGTTTTAGGGCTCTCTCTTAGCCTGGTCCAACTTACAGCCATAGCACAACAGATTCAGCAGTCAGTCTAAAACGTTATCTACCAACAAGTGAACCAGATTCTGCTCCTCTGAGATACTTGACAAGAATTATTCCAACATCTGCCTAAAAACAACCAGTGAACCTACATCCATACAGAATGCCAGGAGGCCAGAGGTCTGATACATTCTACGACATACATGAACTTCAAAAACTTGCTAAGTGAATAAATGACAAGAGGATACATACTGTATGATCCCAGTTACATAAAATATCTAAAATAGCCAAGCACATAGGGACCAAAGTTTACTACTGATTATCAGAGTAGGGAGGGAAGGGA
Organism: Heterohyrax brucei; assembly: GCA_028571685.1. Lineage (NCBI taxonomy): Eukaryota > Metazoa > Chordata > Mammalia > Hyracoidea > Procaviidae > Heterohyrax > Heterohyrax brucei. Next base: position 129,582,565 of record CM053166.1, on the reverse strand, counting down.
AAATGGGAAGTCTTTGTTTACAAAGCATTTAATCTCTGTTAAAGAAGATAGAAGTTTTGGCAATGAAGAGGGGTAATGGTCGCAAAACATGATTAATATAATCACTGTAACTGAATTATACATGTGCTATGTGTATTTTTATTATAAAAAAGATAAATTGAAAGTGTCGTTACCATAAATATAATTCCACATTTCTACTTATGTGTCAAATGATCAAGACAAGGAAGTTTGTTATAGTCATATTTATAAAAATACAAAACTTGAAAACATACAATATACCTAGGAGTTATAGAACTGATACATAAACTGTGGCATGCTAATACAATAAAATACCACATTGCAGCTACAGAGCCTATATAACAGCTTAATGTTTCAAAGATGAATCCTAAATACAATGCTAAACTGATAAAATACAGGGTATAAAATATACAAACAGTACAATAATCACTTACCTAAGTTAAAAATAAAAAAGACTAACCATATATATCATTTATGACTAAGCATATATGTATAAAAATCATAAAAATATGGAAGAGAAACAGTGAATTAATGATAGTGCTTGCCTTGAGGAAAGAAAGTAACATCAGGAAGATAGAGTCTTGAAAATGTCAACTTTACCCATAATGTTTTATTTCCCTAAAAGCAAAAATCTGTGGCAAATACAGCTAAATGCTAATATTTGTTCATTCAGGTTGGCTGATATAGGGGCTGTTGTTATGTCAGCCTTAATAATTTTCTATTTTTTTAAAACCCAGAAATGAAAAACCATGACAAAACTACATCAAAATAGCTATCCCCTTTATAGTTTATAAAAACCGTTAGCCCCGGAAATCCCAAGCACAAAACACAGGAATCAGACACAATATCAAAGAGAGTTTTAAAAAAAAGGTAAGAATCACTTAGTGTGCTCAGAAACCACAATTTTGTTTTCATTTGCTTTAGAGTGTATTTTCTGGGGAATAAGATATTTGTTTACCAAACCTTGGGAGAGAAAGTCAATGCAATACACAGTAAGAGATTTCATTTCTGTCTCCTCTTATATGCTATGTAGCACAGCTGTGAAGCTTCCCTTTTTCATGTTGCCTACAGCTGCACTTTAAGGCATCCTACATAAAGGTACATTTCATTGTGACACCTGCACAATACCTGAAGTGATGGAAATGACATTACCAAGAGTGTTCCTAAAGTTTAGAACATATTAAACAAGAATAATGGTTCTAATGGTGGGAATCACACACACATACTCTGTAACGATTTCCTAATTAAGGAAAAAATCTTACTGGTTGCAGTTTATGTAAGAGCAACCCAAATCAGCAAGCACATGTTACTCCAAATTAACATCTGCATAACTAATATACTTGCACACCTGTTCATTAAGCCAATTACTGAATACTGATAAATGTCAGCAGAACACTATGTTTAACAATGTGCAGAGCTAACGCTGTATATTTTCAAATGGGCCTCAGTTGCTCTACAGGTAATGTATATTTTAGCAAAGAGAAATAAAGTTCTTTGAAAGGTTATAGACAAGAACTTTCTGTGTTAGAAATAATTTTAATGTCAAAACTGAAGTTTAGTTCTTACCTAAACTAGTATTTGACAAATGAAGATGTTAAAGCTCTTTCTACTAATCTGTAGCTTACATAGTTCAAACTACACATAACATTTGTAACCACTTCTGTGTAGCTTTGTAAAATATTGGAAAACTGTTATTTTTCTGATCCATTCCAGATACTCAGAAAGAACTGTATGTTGTATTAAATTTCATAACTCATGTCACAATCCAATGAGCTGGTAATAAACCATAACAGTGATATTTGTAAAATGAAGGGATGTTCTAAGCAAACCATAGCAGTGGGACTTAGAATGCTAAAACCCAGTACAAGTAACCTAACAGAGCATGTTCTAATGAGAATCCAGCTTGAACCTTCATCGTATCAAGGTTTCCTATCTTAAGGTACAAATTTTACACGTAATTTAGTTTGATACAGAATGTAGTCAAACTTATTGACCAAGACTGATGATAGACAGACAGACAGATAAAATAAATTCTAGATACTTGTGACTTGGATCTCAAATTGCCAATAAAGAACATTTAACTTCAGATTTAAAATAATATCAGAGAATGTCCAGAAAGTTGAGGTTTCTGAGTAGCTGTATTGACAGAGCAAAGGAATAACAAAAATCACATACAACAAATGGTGGTCTAGCCTTGGAGGCAAGTTGAAATATGTACATGAAATCCAAATATGCAAAATTTCAACAACACACTTGCACGTTATATGTCCTGGAGGCTAAATATTCCTTACTTCCACTAAGCAAAATGAATTGCATACTCTTCACAACTGTATTATGTTTGATACCCATATCACTGGTATCAAAAGATGCATTGTCTTGTTCTTGACTTATCATTTATAAAAGGAAGTGAAATATCAATAAAAAATATTAAAATAACTGCACAAACACTTGCTATGCCAACAAAAAGTAGTAATGCTCAAAAAAAAGAGCTGTTGATTGGTAGACAGCACAATTATATCTATAAAACTGCCTGAATTCTTCATATAAAAGTCAATTTTAGAGTTTCTATGAGTTTCAGTGTTTAAAAAGAACATTTTGAAATTTAAACATACAAAACTCAAGGACTAACTACACATCATATGTACAAGTGAGCATCCAGGGAGAATTCCAAAACTAGGTAAGAAGAATTAGAGATCATAGTTCCTACAATTGAAGAAAAAGACAATTCAGGTATACTATTTGTATACTACTTTCTGTGTTGTTATTTCTATAACCAGACTCATAAAATAAGAAAACACTGGTTATACATAATAAGTAAAAGCCAAGCCAATCAACTGCTGTCAAGTCAGATGAAGCCTATGCAGATAAACCACCACCAAGTACTGAAGTAGATAGTATCTCTGAGCAACTGCTCAAGGTAGGTATATTTACTCTTGTTTTACAAATTAGGAAACTGGTATTCTCAAACACTCACAAAAGATCTGAGAAAAAAATTAAACTACAGATTTGGGATTCAATCCCACGTTGTCTGGCTCCAAAATCCATGCTCTTGCTAGTAGGCTACACCACACTCCACAGGCTGACAATGCTTGTCACATATTTATTATTAACTAATTCAAAATAAAAGGATTCATTAGAAGTGCTGAAAATGCCCCGTGGTTTTAATATCGCTCACAGAGTTTTCTCTTCTGGCCTAACTAAAATGTATTTTGCTGTTCATTTTTAAGTAGAGGACCAAAGTCATGATTTCTTTTTCTATATGTGTTTAGGGTACCTTCACTTTTCCAAATTTGAATTCTGAATTTGGTAGTCAGTAATCCTTGAAGAAGCCACAGGTAGTGATTTTTTTGTAATGGATGACATATGAATATGAGGAAGATAACTGCGGATGGAACAGCGTTGTTGATGGTAATCTCCCGAACCATCTAGTTCATGCTGGTAAACTGACTTTTGTGTACCTGATAAATGAAGGACTAAAGTGACAGGCTTTCAGATTTAGTTACAGACTAGAGGGTTCAGAGAAGTCACCAGATAAAATGGTCATGCAAACGTGGGCAGTAAGATCATAGTAAACACAGGCTTGATGAGAAGTCCAAGCCAAGCAACATTAGCTGGCTAGTTTCCAATCACTTCTACACTCATATATACCCAGAATAAACCAGGAGAGCCTTGAAAAATCAGTTCAGACAAATGCTATAGACTTGTGTTAAGTGAGATTTCAGGAGTACAGAAATGTATTACTAGGACATCATTTATAAGATTTGAAATACAGGAAATGTAAATTACTTGTACCATGAAGGTAATGACATCTGTTTCATTAGGGCTGCTGTGAGAAATAAAAGGTGGACACATGTATATTCCAGTAACGCAATATGGACGTATGCAAACTTTTGTTGCATAGGACTATACAGTAAAATTTGTAGGCACTGGGGGTCATACAGGCTCTGTTGCAACTACTCAACTCTGCAATCACAGTATGAAAGCAGCCATGAATAAAAAGTAACTGAGAGGATGCGGCCGTGTTATTTATGTTACAAAAAAATTGTGTCCTGTCATAATTTTCCAATGCCTCACAAAACAAGTGCTAAATAGGTGTCGATTAGTCTCTTATCCCTCCTGGTGTAATTGAGGTCACTTCATTCTTTCTTTAACCTTTGAAAAATGTTAGTAAACACATCAAATAAACTTTGCTAAAATCCTGTCAGATGTGTGTTGCTACCCCTGTTGAGGGATAACTTTGTTTTTCAAATAGTGTTCATACAACCAAATATATTTATCTTCCTCTTGCTTTTTAAGTGAGTCAAAATATCAGTCTTCTAAAACTGTAACTGTCTCTTACTTTATTCCCCACATATTCTCCCATGACTTTATGATATGCCTACATGTGAAGTGGTCATGAAGAAAAATCACCATTAATGAAATTACAGGGTGTTTCTACCATTACATCAATAGTAGAGAAGAATGAGACCTCCGAAAGACCTGAAATGCTTGATAAGGCTTCACTGGGAAAGTCTGGTTTATGATAAAAAGAAAAGCTGAGTTTTATAATAATATACATACACATCAGACCTTTGAATTTCATGTAAGAAAGTTCTCTTTATGTACATAAAATATTATTGAGTATTTCAATTTGGTTTGTTGCTGGTTGAGCTCAATGGGAAACAACCAGAGTTACATTGTCTCTGTTTTCCCCATTTGGATTCCAACTGGTTTCAATTTTGTCTTTCAGCAGTAATTTTCTTTAGTTCAGAAACCACATCAGTGTATCCTGTTGAACACAGTCCAAGCATTACAAACAATCGGAAAAGGTAGGAGAGGGTATACCTGAATTTTTCATTTCTTTCTTTCTTTTTTTAAGTCAGGTTTAGCCTCTTAATGACTTTCTGTTTGCAAACAGAAAACTGATATTTAAGCCTAATTTTGGAAACTTGACAAAACATGATAACAACATAATTCATACATGCTCAATGTTTTCCTTTCTTTGGATGAAGAAATTCGTGATGTTCTCCTAAACTCTTGATCTACCATCCTCTTTTCTAAAACTACTTCTTGAGGGAATACATGACACCAGGACCTTCACTTTTTCAGCTGTTCCATCATACAGCTGTTACATGCAGTCTAACATACCCTTACCTATGGAACCAGAACAGCCAGAGCCTAGAGCCTGTAAATCTTAAAACTTGCACAGTTAATTCTGGATATTGGCAAGTTTTTGTAACAACTATTCTGTATACTGTGTAACACATCTATGCATAGTCCTCACACTTAGAATCCCAGCAACAGTAAGCCATCCAAGTCCTCTTTGTGATATCTGCAAAATTTCAGATCCAACACTAAAAGTATTATTTGGTGAACCACTGTTCTCATAATAGTGACAATTAACGAGATTTTAAGAGACATCAAAAGACTCTCAAAGAACACTCTTTAATTTGAAAACAATTATCAAGTACACATATTGTGAGGACATGGGAAAAGTCATGTATTCCTACAATCTATCAGTCTGCTAAGTATAGAGACATAGATAATTGAGAATGCATTTTATACATTAATTAAAAATATATATGTACATTACACATATCAAAAAAATTAGATATTATATACTTTCTCTTTTTTGTAGGTATAGATACTAGAAAGCTACAATACAAGAAAAACACAAACCAGAGATCTGTAAAACAGAAATATACTTGTATTTATTCTGTCATGATATAAGCATGCTCCTATTTGGCCTGGTCACTAAAACCAACCAGGGAGAGTATAGACATACAGCACTAGAATAGGAAGACACAGATCTTTAACTTCAGAACTGGAGTCTTTCAGATCTTTCGTAAGAACAAAAAGCACAATTCTGCCTCATGTACACCCAGAGTTGAGCTAAGACAAATGCCAGGTAATCATACCATAGCCTGTTTTCACTGCATTTCTACATCATATAACCTTTAACAGCTTGTGTTCCTTAAACCAATAGATCTCAAGAACCAAGTTCTGAAGGAAGTATGCATTCTTAAATGGAATACAGTTATATCTCATTTCATCCTAAGTAATGTGATTGAGCTTCACAAATACTGCTTTAAAAAAAAAAAAAAATTGAAGGTTAGTGGCAACCTTGCATGAAGCAATTCTATAACTGCCTTTTCAACAGCATGTACCTACATCATGTGTCTGTGTCACATTTCAGTAATTTTTGTAACATTTCAAACTCTCCCATTAATATTACATCATTATGGTGAACTGTGATAAAGCGAACTTTGATGATACTAATGTAATTATTTTGGAGGACCACGAAATCTTAAAAGAAAATTTAATCAACAATGACGCCAGCACCAGTGTTGCTGTTCTGCTTGCTCCAGCAAAAGGCCATTGCCCCGTCTCCCGCCCTCTTGTCCAGCCTATTACCAGAGGCACCAAAGAATCAAAATTAGACCAATTAATGACCCTAAAGTGGCCTCTAACTGTTCAAGTAAAAGGAACAGTTACAAGTTTTTCATTGTAATCAAAACCTGAAAATGATTTAAACTTAGTAGGGAAGGTATGTCGAAAGACGAGATAGGCTTTTGGCCTCTTGTATCAAAAAGTTAATCAAATTGTGAGTGAAAGGAAAAGTATTTGAAGGAAATTAAAAGTGCTGCACAGGGAATGCACAAAGGATAAGAATGTGAAACAGCTTCATAGGTCACCTAGTGTTCTGGATAGAAGAATGAAACTAGCCACAGCATTCCCTTAAATGAAAACTTAATCAAGAACAGGGCCCTAACTAACTTCACTGAGAGACAGCAAGAAATTGCAGAAGAAAAGTTTGAAGCTAGAAGAGATTGTTTCATGAGGGTTAAGGAAAGAACCCATTTCTGTAACATAAAACTGCAACATGAAAACAGCAAGTGCAGATACAGAACCTGCAGCAAGTTATCTCCAAGACTTGGGTAAGATAATTAATGAAAGTAGCTACCCTAAACAACAGATATTCAGTGTCAGTGAAATGGCTCTATATTGGAAGAAGATGACTTCCTGGATTTTCACAGCTACACATGAGAAGTCAATGTCAGGCTTCAAAGCCTCAAACGACAGGCTTACTCTTGGTAAGAGCTATTGCAGCTGGTGACTTTAGATTGAAGCTAAAGTTCATTTACCAGTCCTAAAATCTTAGTGGCCTTAAGAATTATGCTTAATTTACTCTGTGTCTGCTCTATAATTGGAAGAACACAGCACATATATTTAAAGCATGGTTTACTTAATATTTGAAGCCCATGGCTAAAAACTACTGCTCAGGGGGGAAAAAAAATCCCTTTCAAGCTATTACCACTCATTGACAACACACTTGCCCAACCAAGAGCTCTATGATGGAGATGTACAAAGAGATTAATATTACTTTCATACAGCCCTTGGATCAAGGAGTAATTTTCACTTTCAAGTCTTTACTGAAAAAATACACTTTGTAAGGAGATAGCTGACATAGTTTATGATTCTTACGATGAATCTGGACAAAGTAAACTCAAAAACTTCTGTAAATGTTTCAGCATTCTAGACGCCATTAAGAATATTCATGATTTAGAGGAGAGGGTAAAAATATCAACATTAACGAGAGTGTGGAAGAAGCTGATTTCAAGCCTCATGGATGACTTGAAGGGTTCAAAATTTCAACATAGGACATAACTACAGATGTAGTGGAAATAGCAAGAAAACTATGAATAGAACTGGAGCCTGAAAATGTAATGGAATTGCCACAATCTCATAATAAAACTTCAACACATGAGCAACTGTTTCATACGGAGGAGCAAGGAAGTCGTTTCTCAAGATGGAATCTTCCTGGTGAAGATACTGTGAACATTGTTGAAATGACAACAAAGGACTGAGAATGTTATATGAACTTAGGTGATAAAGTAGCAGCAGGGTTGAGAGGACTGACTACAATTATGAAAAAAGTTTTACTATGCATAAAACACAATCAAACCATTGCATACTACAGAAAACTATCTCATGAAATGAAAAGTCAATTATTTTGGCAAATTTTATTGCTGTCTTAAGAATTGCAACAGCTACTCAAAATTTCAGAAATTACCACTTTGACTACTCAGCAGCTATCAACAATGAGACAAGACAATGCCCAAACAAAGACACTAAAAAACACAACAGGCTCACACGCTGGTAGTATTTTTTAATCAATCAAGTATCTTTTAATTAAGTTGCACATATTGTTTTTTAGACATAATTCTGTGAGACACTTAATAAGCTACAGTATACTGTAAACATAACTTTAATATGGACTGGGGAAAAAATCATGACTTGTTTTCTGATATTTCTTTACTGTGGAAGTCTGAAATCAAACTCCTGGTATCTTCCAGTTATGCGTGCAGTCTGTTTTCTGTAAAAGTCAGTTTCTATTACATTCCAAGCTAATAGTATAATCATATGACCTGTAAACAACAATAATAACCTGAGTACAATATATAAACTACCTACTGAGGTAAATGGAGCCAACCTCTGTAAAATCTATTCAGTAAATGCACTCAGTCTGACATTAATTAACTGCAATTGGAGTGTGAGTGTGAGTGAGAGAGAGAGAGAGTGTGTGTGTGTGCGTGTGCGTGTGTGTGTGTGTGTGTGTGTGTGTGCATGTGTGCCACTAAATACATGGCAACTTGGTAGCTTTAGTTTAACAATATGCTTCCATGAGTTATTTTATTCTAATAAATTTCATACATAATTTTGGTTGCAAGCTTTTAAGAACTTAAAAAAATTCAATGGACAAGGACCTAAGGAATTCTGTCTCTTATGAAATCCACCCTTTAATAATACTCTATTCAGTGCTACAGAGCATTTTTAACACAATTGCAAATGATATAATACAAGACATTAGCTTAACATTTCTTACAGAACAATTGGTAATTACCTAATGTGCACCATTTATTAATTGTTGAGGCTAAGCAGTAGGTAGTAGAGTCTTCCAGTATTGGTTAAAAAGTCATATATGAGATGAACGTATTAAGATTAAACACTAAATCTGAGGGCGAAGTAAAATGTAAATGGATAATGTATCCTGAATATGCTGCCCCAAAATTCTTACTAATTTTCTGAAATAGGCAGAAGGCAGACAGAAATATTACCATATGCAGTAGAAAATATTCCAGAAAGAAAAGAATGAAACTTGCATTATGTTAACAAAAAATCATAAATCCCTCTAATTGAAAGTTTTCACTGAAATTTACTTTTCACATAAAGTAACAGCTCAACTAAGCAGCAGCTGTTAATAGCCGCACACAGCAAATAAATTTGACTGGATCAGGACAGCAACCAGCTGACTTTTTTTCCCAGAAAACTATTTGAAACCTGCTATGCTCAACATTAAGCTATCCTTTACATCACTTCAGCCACTTTGGCCCCCTCTGCTTTTTACCTAGAATGTCTAGAATCTGAACTTAAGTAAGCGTGAGCAAGAAGTCAGTGTGTGAAACACGGAGCAGAGGTATAATAAAGAAACACAAACAAATTTAAGGTTTCAAATTGACTACAAAGAAATAATAGATTCATATTTCATACTGGAAAATAACACTAAAACATAAATAATAAAATGTGAACTCTGAAGTTTAGTGTGACAGTCCATGAAAAGCTAAAGAAGCACTAACACATCTACTGTATCACTTGGACCTAACGGAGCTACATCTCATAAGACATTTAAAAGCGTACGGATGTCATATCATACTTAGTACAATATTAAAAAACCATCTTGAAGACACTGGAGAATAACAGCAATATTAAATGCATGTGTGTGTGTGTGTGTGTGTGAATGTACATACATATAGCATGCATTACTCTTGCTTCCATAAAATACATGAGTTACCACTGAGTCAGTAACTATTCTGGGCCACCCTACAGAACTGTCCCATAAGGTTTCCAAGGCTATGAATCTTTACAGAAGGAGGCTAGAACATCTTTGTCCCATAAAGCTCCCAGTGGGTTTAAACTGCCGATCTTTTAACCAATAATAAATATATATATATCGTGTGTGTGTGTGTGTGTATGTCCATGCGTGTGCGGATAAAATGAAACCCACTACACTTAAGCCAATTTCCACTGACAGTGAGCCTATAGGAATAGATTACAACTGACTCAAAGTTTACAAGGAGTTCCTGATGGACTCAAGCTGCCAACCTTTTGGTTAGAAGCTGTAGCACTAAACTACATGATCAGAGATTCCATGTATGTATATATACATATATATATGTATGTGTGTGTGTGTTTGTGTGTATATATATACATATATATATATGTATGTTATGGATGAGCCATGAATATAGCATGCCATATTGCACATACTGGGCTTGTGTATGTCTAATATAGAAGAAAAAGTTGTTGCTGTTGTTACAGTCCTTACTGTGTGCCACTGAGTCGATTTTCACTCACAGTAACTCTATATGACAGAGGAGAACTACCCCGTTGGGTTTCCTGGGCTGTAAACTATATGGAAGCTAAAGGCCAAGTCTTTTCTCCTGCAAAGCAGGCTGAAGGTCCTAACCATTGGTCTTTCATTTAGCAGCCAAGTTCTTAATCATTCATTCAGCCACCACAGTTCTTTGATGAAAAGACTACAGATTGTATTTCTGAGGGTTTTTTGTTGTTGTTGTTGCTGCCTATCTAGGAGAAGGTTACCTGAAGATTTAAAAGTTAAAACAGGAATAATTAATGCCTACAAAATATTCTGTACTCATTTCATCTCTTTGCTATGAGATTGACATCTATCCATTAAGACCTTAAAAAAGTGTCACTTTCTCTATGAAACATTCTCCAATTACCACTACATTTTTCACCAGCCTATGCAACTAATAGGAAGTATGCATAGCTGATGGTCACACATGTATCATGTTGCATACTTAAACTACAAACTTGGAGTGCACAGAACATCCTTGGTAAAACTTTCTTCCATATCAGTCCCACCTATCATAATATCTAGGAAATAATACCCAAAAATATTATGTGAATAAAATATGTGAAATATTAGTGTGGAGAAAAGATGAGAATAAAGAAAGAAGCATGTGAATTTGATGCCTCTATCTTTAAGTAAAAAAAAAAAAGAAAGAAAAAGAAACACAGAAACATCCTATGTACACATCCACAGATGAATGGAAAACAAAAATGCAGTACATACACACAAAAGAATGCTACACATACATCAAGAGTAATAATGATTCCTCAATATATAACATGGATGGATTTGGAGGACAGTATGCTAACTGAAGTAAGTCAATAGCAAATAGGCTAATATTACATCATCACTCTTTTTCTATGATTCTCTTCTTCTAAAAGAGTGATCATATGCTCATCGGTAGGTACCAGGGGTGGAGGGGGGACCACACAGTAAAGACTTTTAAGGCAGTAGATACACGTTATTTTTGGTGATGGAAAATGCAGCATCATTTGTCGTGAAATAATGTACCTTGATCAAGGTAAATTATGTCACTAAGATGTGCACAAGACAAAAGAGCAATTTCTGAAAAGGACGTAACAAATATATTTCACAACAGCACCAACAACCCCCCAAAAATGTGTGCTGTTACACTACTATGTATATAGACATATACGTGTATGAGTATAAATATGTAGGAATATAAGTGTGCATACACAGATGTACCTTCAGGCATAAATACACAGCTATAAGTGTGCTTATTAGTGTATCCATATACACAATATAAAGTACATAGGAAACACAGGTACAAATGCTTCACAGACATAATCAAATACCTAACAAGATTAGTTTTCTGGATTTAAAGGCTTAAGATCACAATAAAGGGAAACAATTTAGTTCAACTGGCATAATATACTTCATAAAGTTTATGTTCTACATCTCAATGTGGTCTAGTGTCTGGGCTCTGAAAAGCTTGTGACTCATCATGTAAGACACAACTACTGGTCTTCTCTGGTCTGGAGCAAAAGAGAAAGAAGTAAACCAAAGAGTCAGAGAAGAAAGCTGTCTACAAGACTAATGTACAAAAACCATGGCCTCATCTATCATGAGACCAGAACAACTACCATTACTGACTGTTCTGATTACGTCTGAAACAGATGAGTCCTGACAGAATGGGGAAAAAAGGTATAACAGAATTTCAAATTCTTTAAAAATACATACTTACTTGACTAGAAGATTCCTAGAGAACATCATCCTCAAATATTGTTCAAAACTGAACGCAAAATTACCTCTTGGGGTACCTTTTAGCTAAATTATAGATTTACTCATAAAATAAAGCACTTACAAGTTATGGGCTCCTTTAAAAATATATATATCTACATATATGACACAAAAGACCAACAATTACTCAATAATTATTTGAAAGGCTACTATCAGAATGGAATACATGGCAATGATGACATATTGTGAAAAATGTAACCAGTAACACTGAACAGTGTGGGTACAAACTGTTAAACAGGGACCTAAATTCATGTGTGAATTTTCACTTTAAACGCAGTAAAAACTCACGTAAGGGGAAAAAAAAAAAGATTTCACTAAATTCCAAGTGTGGATTGAACGGTTAGTGAGACAGCACCGAACACAAAATATTAGATCCTGCAGGATTACCAAAGTTTGGGGACCAGTGATGAAAGAACAATTACAAGAATAAAAAGAAAACTCAGAAATGTGTGAGCCACAGCACAGTACACTGTTTCCAAAGTGAGAAAGGAAAACATTTTGATAAGGGAATGTAATCAACACTGTCAACTGTAGCAGGAAAACTGAGCATAATCCCGAAAAACATCCAAAGAATAAGCCATCTCACACCATGCAAAGCAATTTCAAGAGAGACATGAGGACAAAACTATGTCATAGAAAGAAGGGAGACATGAATGGAAACAGAGTAAGACCACTCAACTATTAGCAAAAAAGAACTATATTTACAAAGCAAAGAAGATATTAGTGCAACTGAATCACAGCTTTGTGTAAGTTTGACTATTACAAGAAGATACCTGATTGTCAAATTCAAGAACAGCTTTTATGCTGAGTGATTTCAGGCCAAACCTAGCACACAATGATTTACTGGAAAAGATCAATAGAAACTGTGCAAAAAGATTACACTGCTCAGTGATCCATGTTCCATCAATATCTATAATGGAATGAGACAAGATGATACAACGGCCTAAAGCTCCCTAGAACTGCTCTTTTACAAAATCAACCAGGAAAATAGTCCACATTGACTAAGTAAACAAATACCGTACCTTCTCTTTACTGATGACAAAGTAGCATTTTTGAATGTCATAGCAAGAGAAAAGCAGCATGCCACAGTACCAACAGAACTAGGCTGGAAATTATTGTTTAGACATTCAAATGTTCATACAACAAACACAGGCGATTGAGACCTGTCACTATCCCTGACAAACATGACAACTCCATCTATAAGACAAAAAGAGGATACTCATTGGTGAAAGTCACAGAGTAGTAGTCTAGGCCATTTTTACTAGGATACGAAAACTTAATGGATAAGAAACTAGAAAAGATTGTAATACTGTTTGATTTTGTTGAAACCAGGCCTAAGATAAAATATGAATTGTTTATCTACACCATTAGCTGAAGGAAATAAACAGGCTACCACTCAACTACTTATGTGTCAGAAATATGTGAAATCAGACAATATGCAGATCTAATGGCAGTTAATAAAGCTTCCCTATTACACCAAGTACAGATGGAGCACCTAGGTGGTCTGCCAACAAGTCAAAAGGTGGCTATTTCAATTTGCTAGCTACATTTTAATCTTTTTAAACAGAGACATTCCAACAAAAGGAGAAAACTTTTTTGGTCAAGTTACAAACAAAAGCATGCTGGCTCAAACAATTTCAATAAAATAAAATTAAACATATACTTAAGTTCTTAGTAGGGTCAAGGTGTTACCCTAGGAAGTGCAAGAGTTCCAAGAAACAGTCAGCAAAATTAAGAAAGCTACAATTTACAAAAAGATCCTCAACTAAAACATTTCAATTATATTTTTAAGTTTTATCTAAAAGGCAGATGCCTATACCCTCCATGTCTCTGGATGCCATGCAAGAATTATTATTTAGTAATAGCACTCAAAGTAAACACTTAAATCTGTTGTCAGTGTCAATATGATTGATTTTATTGATTATATTGATTCTTAGAATATTGTTTCCCATTTAATCTTTACAGTTAGTACCTCATTTCTACTGTACAAAAACTTTGGATCAGAGCAGTGAACTGTCTACCTAATAAATAACAAATCAAGGATTGAGATCGAGATCATTATAGCACTGAAAATCGCATCATTGCACTACAGTTAGCTGCCTCTCTTAGCATGTTTACTTACCTTTTTATGAAATAAACTAACACAGATGAAACACAAAGCAGTGTAACTGGTACTTAACAGGTAATTTTTAAATAGTAAATCTCTTTTAATGCTCCTCTAAATTCATTATCCAAGTACTAGACTATGTAGGGTCTAACAGAGGGGCCTATACAAATAAATGGTATTTATACAAATAAACACTCCAGTCATGTCAAATTTCATTACTAAAGACAACAAAGAAAAAAAAAAAACAGTTTAACAGAGAGCAGAAATCAATCAATGAGTATTTCCACTGATATGTTTGATGGTAATTCAGGTATGATGTAATTGCATTACTCTACGCAAAAGGTAAGGATAATTATTCACTGGCAGTTTTCTGGGCTACCCTGATAATGTATATGGTCATTATCACTTTTAAAGTAAAGAATCTCTGTATGAATTTTGCTTAAATATTTCCAGTAACATATAATCCACAGTAAAAATGCACACTAAAAAGATAACACAAAATATAGTCTTCAGTGCAAAGTGGAATGAAATTTTGCTGCCATAAAATACGTTTGGGAATGACTTTCCTCTTGGCAAAATAAAGAGTGTTAAAGCGATACCAAACAAACCTGTCAAATACAATAAGGGAGAAGATAGTGTATTTTCATTAGTTATGAAATACTAGAGTCTACGACTACATACAGGCTCTTAGAACTACATCCTCAATACTCGGCCACATTAAAACCTCTTCAAGTATTTAATCAATGACACTAAAATACATAAATATACAGAATGAAAGGAAAAAAATATGTCAAGTGGATCACTTGAAAAATGAAAGGACAGTTCTATTCAATGAGAAACAAATCAGAAAGTGTTTACTCTTTGTTCCCATTATGCATTCCTAGAAACTGTCCTCTATGTTTGATATCTGAAATTATTTTAACACTAGGTGAGGTTTATCTTTATATATTTCAATGCCACGTGAACATGTATATTTAACATATGTCTACACATACATACACACTGGATATTACAAAAATATTACATCATGAATACATTATCTCTTTAAGCTTTCTGCTCAATGACTTCAGACTGGACACTTCCCTGATACTCAATCCTATGTTTGCAGTTGGTCTTCTAGTATTTTTAATTATATTCTCTTCTCCTACCTACACCTTAAATCTTTGTGACTTTCAAGTCCCAACACATTAGTTTTTTTACTTTATATTCTCGCTGTAGTGTCCCAATCTCCTGACTTTTATCATTAATCTATTGTTTTATGACTCTTAAATCTGTTATCTCCAGCGCAGGCCTTGTCCCAAGGCTGCAGACCCATAAAACCAATGGCTTATCTCTTGCAGAAGCCTTTCAAATAAAGGTGATCCAACGTAATTTCTCAATTAACTGAAAATTGTATGATTCCTAAAGGCATATAGCCAAGTGCCGTCGGGATATAACACAACACATTTCATACAAATTGGAAGTCTCTAAATCACCTTTGACTCCTTACTCTCCCTAAGTCAGCCATACACTTACTCTTGCCTCACACAAATTCTGCTGCCATTTTCATGGCCTTGTCTAAAGCTTGCATTGACCACTTATTCATTAATTAATTTATTCTTCAAATGTAATATCCACTATAGAAAGCAGTGTAAATGTAAAAATAATTAAAATACAATCTCTGTCACACAGAATAAATGAAGTTACAACAATGTATACATAAGACCTATGAATTTACATTACTTTCCTCAAATATTTTCTTCTTCATTTTTTTCTTCCCTTCATTCTAGCTACCATAATTTCTTAAGAACATTAATTAATTCAGTTATTTTTTTAGAAATATTATGATGTTGCTATGTATCCTTTTCTCAATATCTAAAGAATGAAGCTTAAGCAATAAGCAGGGCATCTGGGGCCCTTCATAATCTGGTTCCAGATTAACTTAACCCTACATACGACAACGTTTCAGCCACACTACAGTATTCATCATTCCTGGATGAAATCAGACAATTCCAAGCCTCTTTGACTTTGCTGAATGTTCTTAACATCCCACATCTTCTAAGTCTGGCAACATTTGGCCAGGCTAATATACAGTCACCTCTGGGAAGTCTTCCTGGACTCTTTAAAGCATGATTAATTGCTCCATCCTTTGATTCACTACTGCTTTTTGTTTCTATCATCAATGTAGCACTTAATATACTGCCTTACTATGAGTTTATACTATCCATCTTTTCAAGTAAGTACGAGCTCCCTAAAACCATCTATCCTATCTTTCCCATCTTCAAACACTAGTAGCAGTTTGGCACATAAAAACCCCAAATACGTAACCCGTTATCACTGAGTCAATTCTGACTCACAGCAACCTGATAGGAGAGAGTAGAACTGCCCATTGGGTTTCCAAGGACATCCTGGTGAATTTGAGCTGATTAGCTTTCGATTAGCAGCTGTAGCACTTACTCATTATACCACCAGGGTTTCCGTGGTACATAATAGGCACTGAAAGATTGAATGTTGCATTAAATCTAAGTACTACATTGCTAGACTGTAAAGATTCTTAAATGTTATAATTTAGAAGAATGAATTCTAATTGAAAGTATTCAAATACAGTGTTTCTATGGTTATTGGATATTGCCTATGTAACCCTTACAAGTGCAAGTAAAAATGTACCTACTGTGGCATTGTAAATTTGATGGTGATTATCCTATGATTTATTTATGTTTCATATTACTGTCACTACTATGAAACTTAACAGCTGGCATATGTGCTTCCCTGGTAAAAGCCATCATTGCAAGCAGATAGCAACTAGGACAAATTTTATTCTAGAAAAAATCTTCAATGTCAAGTCACTCTACATGATAAGCAGACAGTTGCAGCACTCCTAAAGCATGAAGCAATTGCATGCAGAAAGCTCTTGCTAAATGCCCTTAATTTCTGAGCTGAAAAATCATAAACCACACACAACACACATTATTAAGGTCCCATTCATAATGGGGAAGCCCTGATGGCATAGTGGTTAAGGGCTATGGCTAACAACCAAAAAGTGGGCAGTTCAAATTCACCAGGTGTTCCCTGGAAATTCTATGGGGCAGTTCTATTCTGTGCTATAGGGTCACTATGCATCAGAATCGACTTGACAGCACTGTGTTTTTATTATTATTCTTTATATTGTGATGCCCAGTGTATACTGTATTGATGTTTTCTTGGACTTTTCCTTTCTGAAACTTGCTTTATGAATGGATAAAGGGAGAACTCTGAGAGAAAAGGAATGGAAACTATGATTAACACCATATTTATTGTCCACAGAATCACCTGAATCAATCAGTCCTAAGTAGATGAGTTTAAGAATGCCTTTTCCAATTTAAAAAACAAAAACAAATGAGTAGTAGTAAGTAGGAAAATTAGACTTAACAAAAAAAAAAAAAAAAAAAAAAGACTGGGAATCATTAGTCCTGTATTCAAGTACCACTATATAACATTTTAGAAACTGTGACATAGGAATAAAATAACTTTAAGAATGTCATAATGTCTGCATAAAAAGAGGTGTTTTCTACTTCCACTTGTGAAAGCATACACTACACATCTTGATACTCTACCACTGGAGACCACTAAACATGATTTATATTTTAAATATTATTCAAAATGTATAGATAATCTAGTAAGAAGATAAAGACTACCTGGAGGCCAAAAACTAAGTGAAAGAGGGACTCAGAGAGGTAAACATCAGGAGAGCTACTTTTTCCTTCAGTGAATTTACTACATACAGATGAACCTAAATTTCAGTTTGCAAGGCCTCAAGTATGAAGGGATGGAAGCCAAACCCAGGGTCTGCTCAAGGTGGAAAGAGCAATATGAAGTTGCCCTATAAATCTCAGAGTACCATACCTTACTTTAAGAGTAAACTGAAAATAAACCTGATCATCTCACAAGGACTCAGAATAAAATCATTCATATTTAAAACTTTGGTGCTCAAAGGAGAAGGCACAAGCCTTTCCTGAGAATTACTAACCAAAAGTTATCCTTATATACCCGAATCCACGCTACATTAATAGACTAAAAAAAAAATTATATGTGTGTGTGTGTGTGTACTCTAAAGGTTATCAAT
This sequence comes from Heterohyrax brucei, assembly GCA_028571685.1. Taxonomy (NCBI): domain Eukaryota; kingdom Metazoa; phylum Chordata; class Mammalia; order Hyracoidea; family Procaviidae; genus Heterohyrax; species Heterohyrax brucei. Next base: position 129,564,184 of record CM053166.1, on the reverse strand, counting down.
CATCACAATCCAGACCAAACCTATTACTGTCAAGTCACAGTGACCCTACAAGCTAGGACAGAATTGACCCCATAGGGGTTATAAGCAGGTCTTAGTGGATTCAAACTGCTAACCTTTCAGTTAGCAGTGTTAGGATTTAACCATTGTACCATCAGGGTTTGCAATCACCACAATAAGCCTTAAATAGTCACACAGAGAGATGTACAATAAATATTAAGGTGTTATAACATATATAAAACATAGATATGGAAAATATGATTATACAAAATAATATTAAAATAAGCAAATCTGAAAACAAACAGAATTTATAAAAAAATCTAATTAAAAAAAAACTCTCAGAGAGTAGATTTAGCAGCAAATAACACACAGCTTAAAAGAGATTCATGAAGTAAAAGATACAGTTAAAGGAAATTTTATAATGCATTACTAAGAGACAAATGAATAGAACATATTAAACAGAGATTAAGAAAAATAGAGCGTAGGAATGAAAAGGTACAAATTGCACATCAAGTGAATTTCAGAAGAAAAAGAAAAAAAAAAACAAAGGCAATTATTTGAGTAGATAATGATTGAAAAATTCCCAATACTGAAGAAAGATACAACTATACAGATTCAGTAAGCTCTAATACCCCAAGCAGGAAAAAAAAAAGGGGGAACTACCCCCCAAACATAAAGCAAAACTGCTTCAATACCAAAGATAAAAAGAGGACCTCAAAAGTAAATACACACACACACAGGGGAAAAAAAAAAAACTTTTAAAAGTCTATAAAAATAAATTGAAACCTAACTTAACATGAACAATGAAAGCAAGAAAGTAGGGCATGGTATCCTCAATCTGCTGAGAGGATATAATACAGTGAACTACAATTATATAGTCAGGGAAAATATTTTAAAACATTTTAAACAGGTGCAGAATCTTAAGAAAAACAAAACCTAAAGATACGCATCAACAAATCCTCACTACAGGAAATTTAAAGGATACATTTCAATGAATGAAAATGACTATCAAAATAAATGTCTAAAACACATGAAGACATGCTGAGCAAAGAAAGCAACAAATATACGGCCAAATATAGACTTCATGAAACAACAATAACAGAAGTTTTATTGATGGAATACATACCTTATAACCCAGCAATTCACTTCCAGGAATGTATCTTAAAACAATTCTTACACAAGATTAGGCTGATACTTTTAAGTCTACTGGAAACGTCCTCCTGGATTGTAATACCCAATAACCCAATCAAATGTTTTCTGAAACCATTTAAACTTTTCTTCTTGTTTGTTTTTCCTCTTACCTTCCCTTCTCTAACCAAAATGGCGAAACTCTTTGCTTTTAAGTCAATTTGGACTCATACTGGTTCTCTGGCAAAAACAGAGCTGCTGCTCTATAGGGTTTACAAGGAGTGCCTGGTAGATTCAAACAAACTAACTTTTGGCTGGTGGCCTGAGCTACTAACAATTATACCTCCAAAGTTTCCAAACAAACCTGCTATCAGCAAGTTAGACTCACAGTGGACCTAAAGGAGTGAGTAGCACTAAATAATAGTTTTCCAAGAAGCGCCTGTTGCATTAGAACTGCCAAACCTTTTGGTTAAGGCAGTTAAGCTGCAGCACTTGATGAAGAAGACACAAGGGTTTCCTTCCCTAATCTACTTGTATTAAAAATATCACTACACTTGTGGTCACATAACGTTGAAATTCCAGAGTTACACTTATCTTCTTCCTATACTGTGACGTAAAAAAATTACCTAGTCCTAGATATGTCAACTAAGCAACTGTACTCTTCTTCTCGTAACTACTAATACCACTATCCTGATCTAGGCCCTCATTACTAGTTACATTATGCTGTTCCATTAAACTTCCTAAATATAGGCCTATTCCTGTCAGATTTCTAAAATTCCTTAATGCTTCTGCATTTCTTCTCAATTTAAGTCTATGTTTCTTAGTCTAGGATTTAAAGACTCTTACACCTCAGCCAGCCCAAATATCCATTCTAACATCATTTTCTGCCATTATCCCTGAAGATACCAGCTTTCCACCTCTAGCATGAACCCTACAATTTAGGCACATATGATACCTCTGCTAATAGCTGTGGGAGGACATGGCATTATAATAAGTTCCTTTTCAACATGAAATATATACTACTAAAAACATCTTTCTTCCATTTGCCATAATAATAAAGCCTGAATGACATATATTCTTCAAATGTTTTGTTAAATTACCTCCTCTTCCAGATGCCTTCACTCTGTCTTCCTTCCCTCAATCACTCTAAGCCAGTATGACTTCCACTCTATCTCATTTACAGGACTTTTGTTACTATATTCTTATTAGTTATACACATGCCTTATTCTTTAACATTAAGTTCTCAGATGTAAAACTGAAGGTCTAATTTAATCGACTTGGAGACCTCACAATATTTAAAAAGGTAACTTTCACTTAATAGGTAATCAATAAATATTCCTTGAATTGTCACATAAATCAGAACTAACCAGAATCGATGGCACTCGGCTATAAGTACCTATATTCATGAACTACTGTATGGAAGGCCTCGTAAGCTAAGTTATGAACATCACAGACTGTGCACTTGTCAGTTTTTATATTCCACCCAAAGAGCTAATTAATGTAAACAAAAAGGAAAATACAATTAGGTTAACCCAAGTTTGTCACAGACTTTTACAGATCAAATGGGAAAATTTCTTTAGCTCATTCTTTAGCTCAACTGAAATGAGCCACGAAAATCAGGCTGCTTTAAACTATTACCTTTCTGCTTTTATGAAGTTAATCTCATGTAACTACAGAAATCCAAAATAATCCTTAAAAATATATTTGTTACTTAATATAAATGTCGGATCCAACACATGGTGACCCTTGTTGACGGCACTTGGCTTGACTAGCAATATAAATGTCCATTAACTGAAAGGTTAGGGTAAATGTGTGTATAAATGTCTCATGGAGGGAAACAAATGAAACAAAACAGGAAAGACAGCTATCTGCTGACAAGACAATAAAGAAATAGACAACACTTGAAATATTAATCCAGGGAAAATAAATCTGTTCCTCTACATGTATCTGGGAATACTTCAACCTGCAAATTCCACAAACATATGTTAAGAATACCCCACAATCCCAATCCCACCAAGCCAAGAAGCTGGGTGATTTACTGATATATTCTCAACTCCGCTTGAAATAAAAAAAAAAAAAAATGCAAGTAGGGCATCCTTGTTCTTGAAAGAAAATAAATGATTCTGGTTAATTCTTACCCTCACTGTATCATACAACTTAATAGACCTGGCATGGGTGATAAAATAATTAAGAATTAAAATACTGGGGGGGTGGAGTAAAGATAGAGGACTAAACACACTTCTCTCTAAATCACTCTGGAAACAAAGAGGTTAAATGATAATTGAACGGAGCCTTCTGGACACCTAGTGAGCCTTAGGATTCAGCACAGGGCTGTTAATGCGGACTTCATACCACTGAACGCAAAACTTCCTCTCTTTCACTGACCCCACTCTTGCACATACCAAAGGTAACTCACTATTTTGATTCTTTTTTTTTTTTTTTTTTTTTCTGTCTTGGCTGGGGGTGAGCACCAGGACTTGACTAGTCACTGGTCTCAGAAACAATGATGGTGGGACCGGCAAGCGTGACTGTCATGTTCTGAGACTCCAGCTTTGAACTCTATGTGTCTCGGCTCCTCTAGCATATCTTTCTGCCTTCAACATGTGGTAGCTATACAGATGCGCTTGTGCAGGATACCATCTTGATCTACTGGGAAACGGAGAAGACCAGGCGGAGGCTCCGGTAAGACTTGGTTCCTAGGTTGGGAGGTGATGTCTCTCAGGGGGAGAGTGCTTTTCCAGCAGAGAGGTAGTGTTTGACACAGTGTCACCTGAGGCTAGGGCCCAGCAGCACAGGCTATGGAATCTGCCAATCTCAGCACTTTTGGCCTCTCTTTCCACTGGGATACTGGTCCTGCCCAGGTGGCAAACTTTTGTGGGATGCCATCTTGTTTTCCTGGGAGGCGGAGTAACTCATATGGAACCCTCAGCTGGATCTAATTCCTGGGCTGGACAGCAGTGCCTACCCAGAAGAGATCACTTTTCCGGCAGAAAAGCAGAATTCTACACAGTACTGCCTATAGCTGGGGTCTGACAGCAGAGGCCAGCAGGCCACTACCCTTTTTCTATTTTGAGCTAGTTTGTAACATCCAGAGTTCAGTATAGAAGTGCTTACTTTGCCAATTGGTAAGAGGGACATATACAGCTGAAAACCTGACTGATTTTGGAAGTTGTCAAATACTTTTTAATTCTCATTTGAAGATGGACTACAGAAAAAACTGTGGTCCAGCTTCACAGCATTTCTCCCAGCCTCTATTGACCCACATGAAGCCCCCCCAAAAAAACAAATGTTGAAGAAAATGGTAACCCGGAAGTGACCGATGGCAAGAGAAGGCCCGCCAAAGAAACCACCTTAGAACTTCCCAGACGAAGAAGCTTTTCTGAAAATATTAGAAGGTGAATACAAAAACATTATATAGATAGCCCTCCTAGACCTTATACAAAATGCAGCAGAGCAAAACAAAAAATTCAGCAAGCTGTTCAATCTGATGGAACATCAGTACTTGGAAATCCAGCAGCTCAAGAATAAAATCAAAGACATAGAAACTTGAACTGAAACCCAAAAAAAACAGAAAGGAACAAATGGAAAAGAGACTTTCTGATTTGGAAGACAGAGCTACGGACTCTAACATCTCTGAGGAAAATCAGAAACAAGAAAGAAAAACCAAGAAGCACTAAGAAGCACGTGGGACTCTATTAAAAAGAACAATCTATGAATAATTTGAGTTCCTGAACAGGGTGAGACATCTCAGAACACAGAGAGTATTGTTGCTGAGCTGCTAACAGAAAACTTCCCAGAAATTATGTAAAAGAAAATATAGATATCCAAAATACATATCAAACACCACTCAATATAGGTCTCAATAGAAGTAATCCAATCGATATTATAATCAACCTTAACAAAATGAAACATAAGCACGAACTCTTAAAGGCAGCGAGATTCAAAGAAAAGCTAACATTCAGAGGGAAACCCTGTCGGCTTTGGTCAGATTTCTCATAAGAAACAGTGTTGGCATGGAGAAGGTGGGATGACACATTGAAAGCCTTGAAGGAGAAGAACTTCCAACCAAGAATTATATATCCTACAAAACTATCTTTCAAATATGATAATGAAACTCAGAAATTTACAGATAAAAAGAAACTCATAGACACTGTAAAAACCAAACAAAAGCTACAGGAAATGCTGAAAGAATCTCCTGGCTTGGAAGAACAAAACCAGTAACTGTATACTTTAGAAGGACACATTATCCAGAATCCTACTAAGTTAGGGAACGCTCCAAACACAATCAAAGATATAACAGTGAAACATATAATCCTGTCACACCATGTAAACCATGATACCATCATATTAAAAAGAGAGCCGGTTAAACATCAATAAAACAATTAATGTGATTAAGCACATAAATATCACAAAAGACAAGAATCACCTGATTTTCACCACTGATGTGGAAAGGACATTTGATAATGTCCAACACCTATTCATGCTAAAAACTCTTAGCAAAATAGGCATAGATGGAAAATTCCTGAAAGCAGTAAGGGCCATTTATACAAAAACAACCGCCTACGTCATCCTGAATGCAGAGAGAGACTCAAGGAGTTTCCCTTGAGAACAGGAACTAGACAAGGAATAACACTCTCACCTCTCCTATTCAACATAGTACTAGAAGTTCTAGCCAGAGCAATTAGACAAGACCAACAAATAAAGGGCATCTCCATCGGTAAAGAAGAAGTCAAACTCTCCCTGTTTGCTAACGATGTGATTATATATGCAGAGAATCCCAAAGAATCTATAAATAAACTACTCAAACTGACAGAAGACTTCAGCAAAGTCTCAGGATACAAGAAAAACATAAATAAATCTGTAGGATTCCTTTGGACCAACAGTGAGACTGCTAATTAAGAACTAATGAAATCAATACCATTTACTATAGGCCCGAAGAAGATCAAGCACCTAGGAATTAATCTAACCAGAGAAATAACAGACCTTTACAAAGAGAACTACAAGCACTTACTCCAAGAAACTAAGAGGGACTTACATGAATGGAGAAACCAACCCTGCTCATCGATAGGAACATTTAACATTGTGAAAATATTTATTTTGCCAAAAGCAATCTACGTATATAAGCAATCCCAGTACAAGTTCCAGCGTCATTTTTTAATCAGATGGAGAAACAAGTCAACGATTTTGTTTGGAAAGTGAAAAAACCCCAGATAAGTAAAGTATTATTAGAGAAAAAGGACACATGGGGAGGCCTCTCATTACCTGACTTCAGAACTTATTACACTGCCACAGTGGGCAAAACAGCCTGGTACTGGTACAAGAACAGATAGATCAACCAATGGAACAGAATCGAGACCCAAGAGATGACACCATCTGTCTATAAACAGTTGATATTCGACAAAGGCCCTAAGACATTAAACTGGGGTTAAAACAATCTCTCAACAAATGGTGCTGGCAAAATTGGATATCCATCTGCAATAAATTGAAACGAGATCCATATATTGCACCTTATACAAAAACCAACTGAAATTCGATAAAAGACCTAAATATCAAATCTAAAACGATAAAGCTCATCCAAGAAAAAGTAGGAACAACAATTGAAGTTTTAATAAACAATGTAGAAAGACGTCAAAATCTGTCAAACAAAACACAATCAACAGAAGAGAAAATAGATAAATGGGAACTATTAACAATCAAACACTTTTGCTCATCCAAAGACTTTATTACTAGAATTCAAAGTCCACCTACAGAATGGGAAAAAATATTTGGCAACTCTATGTCAGACTGATGCCTGATCTCCATAATCCATAAGGTACTACAAAATATCAATAAGAAGAACATAAATCACCCAATTAAGCAATGTGCAAAGCAGATGGACAGACATTTCTCTAAAGAGGATATCCAGGCAGCCAAAAAACACATGAGGACATGTTCACGGTCTTTAGTTATTAAAGAAATTCAAATCAAAACTACAATGAGGTACTATCTCACCCCAACAAGATTGTCCGTGATCCAAAAAAGACAAAACAACAAATGCTGGAGAGGTTGTGGAGAAAATAGAACTCTCCTACACTGTAGGTGGGGTTGCAAATTGGTCCAGCCTCTTTAGAAAGCAATCTAGCACTTCGTTACAAAAATGGATATAGATATAACATTTGACCCAGTAATTCCTCTACTTGGAATATATCCTACAGAATCAAGGTCCTTCATACCAATGGATACACACACAAGAATGTTTATTGCAGCACAGTCCATGATAGCAAAAAGATGGAATCAACCCAGATGTCCAACAACAGAGGAATTAATAGGTAAACTATGGTATACATACTCAATGGAGGACTATGAAATGATAAAGAACAATGATGATTCCAAGAAACATCTTATAAGCTGTTTTCAACTGGAAGACATTAAGTTGAGTGAAAGTAGTCAGTGACAAAAGGACAAATATTGTATGAGACCCCTATGATAAGAACTGAAAAACAGACATATGCATAGAAGAAAAGACTCTCTGATAGCTGCAAGAGAAGGGAGGGAGGGAGGGTTACAGGGGGACAGTTTAGATTAGACAGTTGGTAGAAATTTGGTTGGGTGAAGTCAGTGACAACACACATTAGAAATAAGAACAACATACAGAGGATTTCAACATAACTTGAAGATTCCTTCCATCTCAACCCAATATTCCAAGGACAGAGTAGTTGGGGCAGAGGGCAGGGGACATGCTCTTTGGCGAAATCGAGGCCAATTGGCACAACTAGGGTTTTGGTAAGAGAGTTCTCTGCACCCAACATTGGTGAGTGGCGTCTGGGGCCTTAAAAGCTGCCTAGCTGCCATCTGAGGGCACAGCAAATGGTCCCAACTCAGCAGGAACGGATGCTCACTGAGGATGAAAACGACATGGGGGAAAGACAACCCAGAAGAGAGAGAGAGACCCACATCAGTAGGTGCTTACATAGACTTGGGACCAGAAGAACTGGATAGTGTCTGGCCACCACCTGTGATAGCTGCAATGGAGTTCATAAAGTTGAGTCTCACTGGCAACACAAGAATAAAAAGGGGTGCACCAGAGATCTCCACTAAAAGACCACAACTGATGGTCCAGCACCTTCAAGGTTCCTCTGGGAGCATGGCCCCTGGCCCTGATACTGCCCTTGCCCATAAATCATAATGAAGGTCTAGTCTTTGGACACGAGTGGATTGGACTTGGTGATGCAGACCGACCATCTATTGGATGCACTTTATGGTTCTGTATGTCCATAGGATATCATCCAGCTGAACTGTGGCTGCAGTAAGGGGAGTGGGTAGAGACGAGGGCAAAGGAAACTGTTCGGAACATGAGATGTGCATGGAGCTCAGAGGACTCATGTGTTGTCACTAGGCAGGGAGAGCAGTGGAAGCTGCCTATAGCTGGATATGTAAATTTATATGGGAATGAACATTTTCACTCAGTCATAACAAAAAAAAAAAGAGAGAAAAAAAAGAGGGCTGTGCCAAAGTCGCTATAATCCTTCCCGATGGAGAGGAAGTGGTCAAGACTGGTCGCAATCAAAATTAGGTTTATATATAGTTTAGTAAATGAGATCAGAGGGGCAGCCATACAGCACAATAAAGAAGCAACATCCCATATCGATACGTAATACAGGTGTCTAAACAACCACAAAACCAACCCTGAAAAAGGTGAAGTATTAACTGAAAAGGAAGAAGCTCACAGAACAGACTGATAAGAACAACAGAGAAAACATTAACACAAAAATAAACATATAACAATGGTAGCACTGAACCCAGAACCTATGAATAATTACATTGAATATAAATGGACTGAACGCTCCGGTAAAGAGGCATTGAGTGACATCTTGGATTAAACAACAAGACCCATCTATATGTTGCCTACAAGAAACTCACTTTAGACTTAAAGATAAGAACAAACTGAAAACCAACGGATAGAAGAATATACATGAAGGAGGTGTAGATATTCTAGATGAAATTGATTTTAATGTCAAATCCACCATCACAGACAAGAATGTTTACTATTTATTCCTGAATGGTCAAATACACAAGCAGAATGTAACAGTATTAAATATTTATGCACCTAATATTAGACCACGTAATATATCAAAGAAACACTGACTACACTCAAAAAGAACATACATCATTCCACAACACGACTAAGAGACATTAGTACTCCACACTGAATATTGGAAAGATTGTCTCAAAAAAAGCTCAGTAAAGACACCTAAGAACTTATTGCCACAATGACCCAGCTAGACCTCACTGACAAACACAGAAATTTCTATCTATCAGCGGACAACTACACCTTCTTCTCCAGGGCACAGGGAACATTCTCCAGTATAGACCATGTGTTAGGACATAAAGCAATTCTCAATAAAAGCCAAACCAATGAATTAATGCAAAGCATCTTCTGAGATCATAAGGCCATAAAAGTCAAAATCAATAGCAGAAAAGAGTTAGATAAAAAGTGGAACTCATAGAAACTGAACAATACCTTGCACAGAAAACCATGGGTTACAAAAGAAATCAAGGATGAAATAAAGAATTTTATGGATTCCAATGAGAACGAAAACGCTTCCTACCAGAATCTATGGGATACAGCCAAAGCAGCGAACAGAGGTCAGTTTATCTCCATAAATGCACACATCTGGAAGAAAGAAACAAACCAAATCCAAGAACTGACCCCATAGCTTGAACAAGTAGAAAGAGAACAACAGGAGAACACCTCATGCACCAAAAGAAAACATCATAAAGATTAGAGCAGACTTAAATGAATTTAGAGAATAGAATAATTGAAAAAATTGAAAAGACCAAAAGTTGGGTTTTTTTGAAAAGATCAACAAAACTGACAAACCACTGGCTACACTGACTAAAGAAAAAAAAGAAAGGAAACAAATAACCCAAATAAGTAATGAGAGGGGAACTGTCATAAGAGATCCAACAGAAAATAAAAATACCATAACAGAATATTATGAAAGACTGTACTCTAACAAATTTGAAAACCTGACGGAAATGGACAAATTCCTTGATTCTTATCACCTACCAAAATTATCAAAAAGTGAAGCAGAACAACTTAATAAACCCATCACAGAGGAAGAGATTCAAAAAGTCACCATAAACTGCGAACCAAAAAACCCAGGCCCAGATGGCCTGACCGAAGAATTCTACCAAGCTTTTTGATGAGAGTTATCTCAAATACTACTAAGACTATTTCACAGTATAGAAAAGGATAGAATATTCTCAAATTCATTCTATGAAGCCACCATAACCCTGATACCAAAGCCACGGAAGCCAAAAAGACCCAACAAAAAAGGAGAACTACAGACCAATCTAACTAACGAATCCAGATGCAAAAATCTTCAACAAAGTTCTTGCCAATAGAATAAAAAAAATATCCAAAAAATAATCCATCATGACCAAGTTGGATTAATACTAGGATTGGAAGGCTGGTTCAACATCAGAAAAACAATTAATGTGGTCAACCACATAAATATCACAAAAGACAAGAATCACCTGATCTACTCTATTGATGCAGAAAAGGCATTGGATAAAGTCCAATACCCATTCATGCTAAAAGCACGCAGCAAAAGAAGAACAGACAGCCAATTCCTCAATGCGATAAGGGCCATTTATACAAAACCAACTGGCTACGTCATTCTGAATGGAGGGAGACTGAAACAATTCCCTTTGAGAACAGGAACTAGACAAGGATGCCCACTCTCACTTCTCCTATTCAACACTGTACTAGAAGTACTACCGAGAACAATTAGACAAGACTAAGGAATAAAGGGCATCTGCATGAGCAAAGAAGAACTAAAAATCTCCCTATTTTCAGATGATATGATTGTATACACAGAGAATCCTAAAGAATCCATAAGGAAACTACTCAAATTGATATAAGACTTTGGCAAAGTCGCAAGATACAAGACAAACACAAGTAAATCAGCAGGATTTCTTAATACCAATAACGAGATTACTAAGCAAGAAATCACCAAGGCAATACCATTTACCATAGCCCCTAACAAGATAAAGTACCTAGGAATAAATTTAACCAGAGAAATAACAGATATTTACAAAGAGAACTACAAGCCCTTACTACAAGAAACTAAGACAGACTTACATAAATGGAGAAGCCTACCCTGTTCATGGATATGAAGACTTAACATTGTTAAAATCTCTATTTCACCCAAAGCAATCTACTTATATAATGGAATCCCAATGCAAGTTCTAGTGACATCTTTTAATGAGATGGAGAAACGAATCATCCACTCTGTTTGCAAAAGGAAGAAGCACCTGGGAGGCCTCTCATTACCTGACTTTAGAACCTATTACACTGCCACAGTAGTCAAAACAGCCTGGTACTGGTACAAATACAGACAGATAGATCAATGTAACAGAATCAGACCGTCACCTGATCTCTGTAATCTATAAGGTATTACAAAATAGCAATAAGAAAAAGATAAAGAATCCAATTAAGCGATGGGAAAAGGAGATGGACAGACACTTCTCTAAAGATGAGATCCAGGCAGCCAAAAAACACATGAGGGCATGCTAACGATCAATAGCTATTAAAGAAATTCAAATCAAAACTACAATCAGGGGGCGGAGTCAAGATGGCGGACTAAGCACACGTCTCCTTATATCCCTCTGGAAACCAAGACCTGAATTGACAATAAAACAGAGCCTTCTGATCACCTAATCAGCTTCAGGACACGGCACAGAGCTGTTAATTGGCACTTCATACCACTCAGGGAAAACCCTCCTCTCTTTTGCTGACTCCCGCTCTTGGCTAGTCCCGGCTCTCACGGACGGAAGGTAAACGCACTATTTTGACTTTTTTTTCCTCTGTCTCGGCTGGCAGGTGGAGCTGGGTCTTGTCTGGCGGCTGGACATCAGACACACTGCTAGGGGGATAGGCAGGCGAAATTCCCATATTCTGAGAGCCAGGCTCGGGACTCTGGTAATCTAGCCACTTTGAGCCTTTCGTTTTGTAGCTGTCTCAGCGGGGTTTGTGCGGAGCTTCGTGGTCACTGTGCAGGACACCATGTTGGCACCGAAATTTTGGCGGGACCTCGTTCTTAGCCTGGGAGCCAGCGCCTGCAAATGGGACAGCGCTTCTCCAACAGAAAACCACTGATTTTGCACAGTGCTGCCTATGTTGGGGGACCTGCAACAAAAGCAGAGGAATCACTACCTCTCGGCACCTTCAGCCCCTCTGTCTGCTTCCTGTGTGGAGGACGCCATCTTGGATATGGTGGTCGCAGCTGGACCTAATTCTTAGCTTGGGAGCCAGAGCCTGCCCACAAGAGAGCGCTTTTCTATCACAAAACCAGTACTCGACGCAGCGTTGGCTAAGGCTAGGCCCGGTCAGCAGAGGCCAACAGGGCAGTAGCACTGCTGTATTCTGAACTAGTTTGTTATCATCTGGGGTTGGATATAGTCACGCTTACTTTGTGAGATGAGAAGAGGGACCTCTACAACTGAAAACCTAACTGACTTGTAAACTGGTCAGATACCTTTTGCTTTACATTTGAAGACAGCCTAGAGAAACATTTGCAATCCATCCTCACAATACCTCTTCCAGCCTCCATATACTCACATGTGACCCAAAAAGCAACAGACAATTGTGGCATACAAGCAATCACTCATGGCTTCAGAAGGCTCCCAAACAAAGCAAGCAAGGAGTTTTCCAGATGAAGAAACTTTTATGAAAGTATCAGGAAGTGAATACAAATTGATTATATACAGAGCCCTTCTAGACCTTATACAAAATGCAGCAGAACAAAATGAAAAATTAAGCAAGTTGTTCGATCTGATGGAACACCAGTACTCTGAAATCCAACAGATCAAGAAGAAAATCAAAGACATAGAAACTTCCATGCAAAGCCAAGAAAACAGAATGGAACAAATGGTAAAAAGAATTTCTGACTTGGAAGACAGAGCTACTGATGCCAGCGTCTAGGAGCAGAAATCAGAAAAAAGAAACAAGAAAAATAAAGAAACATTAAGAAGCATGTGGGACTCTATTAAGAGGAACAACCTTCGATTAATTGAAGACCCTGAACAGGGTGAGACATCTGAGAACATAGAGAGTATTGTTGCTGAGCTGCTGACAGAAAACTTTCCAGAGATCATGAAGGAAGAGAATATAGACATCTCAGATGCATATCGTATGCAACCCAATATAGATCTCAAAAGAAAGACTCCAAGACATATTATAATCAAGCTTAACAAAATGAAACATAAGCAGCAACTCTTAAAGGCAGCAAGACTCAAGGCAAAGCTAACATTCAGAGGGAAACCCTGTAGGCTCTCGTCAGATTTCTCAGCAGAAACCATGCTGGCACGGAGACAGGGGCACGACACATTCAAATTCTTGAAGGAAAAGAACTTCTAACCAAGAATTGTATACCCTGCAAAACTATCTTTCAAATACAAAAATGAAATTAAGACATTCCCAGATAAACAGAAACTCAGAGACTTTGAAAAAACCAAACCCAAACTACAAGAAATACTGAAAGAAGTTCTTGGCTTTGGCTTAGAAGAATGAAACCACTAACTTTATATTTTAGAATGACACAGTACTCAATACTCATTTAGGGAAGGCTCCAAAGTAAATCACAGCCTTGATAGGGAAAGAAGCAATCCAGTGATCATCATGAAAACTATGGTGTCATCATAATAAAAAGAGGGATGTACTACAGTCATTATAGTCCTTCCAGATGGAGAGGAAGATGACAGGACTGGGTATTTTGTTTAATAAAAAATATACATATTTTACTAAACAAAAAAAAAACTACAATGACATACTATCTCACCCCAACAAGGTTGGCCATGATCCAAAAAATGCCAAACAGGAAATGCTGGGGACTTTGTGGAGAGTTTGGAATCCTCCTACACTATTGATGGGATTTCACAATGCTGCAGCCTCTTGAGAAAGCAATCTGGCGCTCCCTGAAAAAAATGGACATAGATGTATCATACGACCCAGTAATTCCAATGCTTGGAATATATCCTACAGAATCAAGGCCCTTCACACCAATGGATACACGCACAACAATGTTCACTGCGGCACAGTCCACAACAGCAAAAGGATGGAATCAACCCAGATACTCAACAACAGAGGAATGGATAGGTAAACTATGGTATTTATACTCAACGGATCACTACGCAATGATAAAGAACAGCGATGATTTCAGGAAACATCTCTTAACTTGGTTTCAACTGGAGGACATTATGCTGAGTGCAAGTAGGCAGAGACAAAACGGACAAATACTGTATGAGACCCCTATGATAAGAACTTAAAAACAGACTCGTGCATAGAAGAAAAGACTCTTTGACGGCTGCAATGGTGAGTAACGAGGGAGCCTCAAGGGGGCACGGTTTAGATAGTTCATAGAAATTTGTTTAGGTGAAATTGGTGACAGTACACATTAGAAAGAAAGTCAATAATAACTGGACTTCAACACAATTTGAGTACTCCTCCCATCTTAACCCAACATTGTAAAGATAAAGTAGCTCGGGCTGGGGGACAGGGATCATGCTCTCAGGTAAAATCGAGGTGAATTGGCACAGCTAGTGTTTTGCTAATGAGGTCTTTCTGTACCCCACATCGATGAGTGGTATCTGGGGTCTTAAAAGCTGCCAAGCTGCCATCTGAGGGTATAGCAAATGGTCCCAACTCAACAGGAACGGGTGATCACTGAGGACAAGAACGACATGGGGAAAACAGAACCATATGACAGAGACCCACATGAGTGGGTCTCCACATCGACTCGTGATGGATGTTGCCCAGCCCCCACCAGTGATAGCCAAGATGGAGGTCACAAAATTCAGTCTCATTGGCAACACAAGAATAAACAAGGGTGCACCTTGAGATCTTCACTAGAAGACCACAATTGATGGTCCTGGGGCTTTGGGGTTCCCCTGGGAGCATGGTCCCTGGCCCTGATGCTGCCCTATCCATAAATCATAATCAAGTTCAACTTTTCCGACACCAATGGATTGGACTTGGCGACGCAGAGTGACTGCATCTTCTGGGAATTTTATGGTTCTATGCATCTATAGGATGTCATCCTGCTTACCCCTTACTGGAGAAAGGGGAGTGGGTGGAGAGGAGGGGATAGGACATTGTTGGGAGGATAGGACATACATGAGCAGAAGGAAGGGTGTGCTGTCACCGGGCAGGGAGAGCAGCAGGAGCTACAAACAGGTGAGCATGCGAATTCATATTGGAATGTACGTTTTCATTCAATCATAATAAAAAAAAGAATTACAATGGTAATGACTTAAAAATTCTAGCCAGTCTTTGATATCACCTTAATTACATGATAGATGGCCAGAAAGGGAGATAAATTATTTGCTTTTGAGATTTAAACTCCCTTTACCTCAATAGCAGAAATGAACAGAAGATTATGTTTAACATTCATGTTGTTCTGGGTAATATATAACACCAAAATACTATAGTGCGTGGGATAAAAGATCTAGTATTACCCTAAATAAAGAATCTTTGTCCTTGGGTCCAGAGAAATAACCCAGAGTGTAACAGAAGTAACTTTGTCTTGGACTACCAGGCCATACTTGAGGATTTGTGTTAATGTGTTGGGGCTGGCCACACAAAAAAGACACCCATGCAGTCAATACCAACCGGCCTCAGTAAGTTAATTTCGCCTACCAGTCACTCCGACCAATAAAAGCTCTGAGCAAAGAGGCTATGAGTTTCCTGGTTGAAAGGCTTTTCTATAAGCTCTAAGAGGGTAGCACATCCCTTGGGACACTAAAGCTTCATGTTGGGAACACTCCAGACTTCATTCTGCTCAACTGTTCATTTGTTGTCTTTTTAAATGTAATAAATATATACTGAACTATGGTTTACTCTCTTTCAAGTTCTCTGAGTTATTCCAGGCAATTAGCAAACCGAAAGTCATAGAAGGAAGCAGTAACTGAGAAAGAGTGTTAGGTTGACTTATGATATCACAGCTGGGCTCCACAAGGGATACTGGGAAAGGAGGACTGTATTAGTAACTATGACATCAGAAGATTGGGATGTAGTGTGGATTCTTCATAAATGCAGTAGAAGTGTGTGCATTTGGAAGTCTGAAGGATGGTATCCTGTTTAACTTACAAACTCTGATTTACCTTCAGCTGAACAGTATTAGAAAGAGGAAGTGTTGCTGAGGGAGATGGTGATGAGGATAAAGTGTGAATGTGAGGCCATCTTGAGGATCACACATACACTGATCCTCAGTGCTCAAGTGTTTTGGGAATTTATGGAAATTTCATACTTAAAAAAATTCATTCTGTAAATCTACAAAATAAGCTGTAATCCACATGACTGCAAAAGCAAACCATGATACTCAACACAACTTCTCTTAAATCAAGTACTATTACTGAAAGTAATTAATAGAGATAATCAATGATACCGTTTTTAAAACATACAGAAACAAAAGCCAAGTTTCCAAAGATGAAACAAACCAAAAGAAAAAGAACTACAAAAAATCAAAATTATATGGACATACTAAATAGGATCCCCAGGCAGTGAACTAGTTTAATGTAAAACTCAAAGAGCATAACAAAGTTCTTCAGTTCCCTTAAGCTAAGAGAACATCTTTGTAAGTTTTCACAAAACTGACACATTTGAATGAAGTCCAAAGATGACTTCAGTTTCAATGTTAGTAATAAGAGAAGTTCTTTTCCAGAGGAAAAAAACACAACATGGTTCAATTACATGTAAACTGATGATATCTCCCATACACGGCATCAATCAAAAAGATAATCTTTTAATATACACTTGTAATTATATTACTGCTCCTTAATGAACCAAGTGACAATAAATAATTATTCATAAAGCAGGAGGCAATAAAAGGAAATGAATCAAAAGAAATTACTAGTTAACAACAACAACAACAAAAAAAAAACCTCATAAAACGTGGCTTGGATTATGTTTCAAAAAGCAATAAACAGGTAAAATGTATGCCATCAATTGTAAGATCTCTTTGAGAGAAAACTTCAGAATTAAAATTAGGGGATTTTAGAAATAGAAATAGTATATTTTGAAAGATTAGTGAAAGGTGTACATATATTTTACCACCTTCTATCGCACTGAGAATGAATAGAAGGAAAAAGTCGTATGTCATTTTGCTATTGGCCTCAAATTTCAACTTAATGCATCTTACAAGCTGGTCTAGCGTACGCTGGACAGGAAATACGGATTCTACTATCAGCTGCACTGGAAGCACCATGGATTCAAAACACTTTTAAAGAAACAAGTCTCCCTGCACAGTGCCTTGTATCTACTAAGGGCTCATATGTCCTCAGTGTAATAAAAAACTATTCAAGAATGTGAATTAGGCTTCTGTTACTGTGCATCAGTGTATGCTATTTCTAGGGCCTAATATAAAGCAGCTGAAGAGGAAGGCAAACAAATTTACATGCTTATGAGGAGCAAAAGCATTAAACATGAATGATTTCAGATAACAGAGTAGATAAAATACACTGAATATGCAGGACCAAGGGATAGGGAAAGATAAAGTTCAAGAACGGAAATGGTATAGAACAGCTTTATTAAAGAGTAGGAAAGAAAAAATACCAGAAGACTTGTAATGAAGCAATGAGAGCCTATTTGGTCATTTATAGGGTTTTACCCCCAAAATTCACTCATCTATTCGTTTAGTTGATTTTTCTTTTCTTCTAGTAGTACTTATTATAAAGTAAAATAAGGCTAAATGATAAAACTTAACTTACTTTGTTATATGCCCAAACAGAAAACACTGTTAGAATAATTGACAAATGAAATGATGATCTTGTAGTCTTCTGACTCATGACCAGTTATTCATTTTCTTTATACAAGTATATTTCTGTACAGAGATGTCAAAAATTAATTTGGAGATGTAGCAGCATGGAATTACTGTTGCACTGTCATAAAAACTATGCCCATTTCAAACATATTTCTATTATTCTGTGGTTTACCACTACATGATCAGAAAGCACGATGTCTTAATGTCAAGAATATTTATTTAAAATTATATCAAGTAAGCAAGTTGTGTTTACAATACCAGCAGCACCCGGTGAAATTGTTTGCCCTTTTAGCATTTTAATTTAGAGCTTTCTAAATGCAAATTAGGGAAAGGAAGCCACTGCTCACAAGATTGTAAGTAGATTTTTTTTCCTTTTTTAATATCTCAATTGTATTAGTGGTGTTGTCTTATTGGTTGTATGTTTATATATAGCCTTCATGCATGCTCCCCAAAATACTTTATAAATATTAAAGCACGCCTACAATCCTCCCTAATAAATCTCTGTAATATACCATTAAAATTATCCTTCAGATAAAGAAAAATGATACTGTTTCTATATAAAGAAGTAAACTTACACTCTTGTCGACTTCTCCAACACAGAAAAAAGAACAATGTCAGAATCTACAGCCCTCCTCAGTACATAAACACAAAATGCTATTGTTGTTACGTGCCATCAAGTTGGTTCTGACTCACAGCAACCCTACAAGTCAGAGTAGAACTGCTCCATAGAGTTTCCAAGGAGCATCTGGTGGATTTGAACTGCAGATCTCTCACTTCGTAGCCATAGCACTTCACCACTAAGCCACCAGGGTTCCCTAAGCACAAAATATGCAGTGAAATTTAAAACATCTCAAGCTATATAAGAGAGTCGTCTGCACCCCAAACGGGTGAGTGGTGTCAGGGCTCTTAAAAGCTGCCAAGATGCTATCTGAGCTAAACGAAATGGTCCCAACTCAGCAGGAACGGATGATCACCAAGGAACAAAATGACATGGGGGATACAGAACCTAAAAGACAGAGAGACCCATGTGAGTAGGTGACTACCTCAACATGTGATTGAAAGAACCAGATGGTGTCTGGCCACCACCAGTGATAGCCGTGGTGGGGCTTAAAAGTTGAGTCTCACTGGCAATATGAGAATAAAAGGATCACAACTAATGGTCCAGGGGCCTTGGGGTTCCCCTGGGAGCATGGCCCCTGACCCTGATGCTTTCCCTG
Organism: Heterohyrax brucei; assembly: GCA_028571685.1. Classification (NCBI taxonomy): domain Eukaryota; kingdom Metazoa; phylum Chordata; class Mammalia; order Hyracoidea; family Procaviidae; genus Heterohyrax; species Heterohyrax brucei. The sequence continues at coordinate 129,545,040 of CM053166.1, read as the reverse complement.
TCCATAAATCACAATCGAGATCAACTCTTCAGACAGGAATGGATGGGACTTGGCAAAACAGAGTCACCCTATCGCGTGTGCACTTTATGGTCCTATGCATCTACAGGATGTCGTCTTGCTGGCCTCTTACAGGAGGCGGGGCAGAAGGTGGAGAGGAGAGGATAGGAGACTGTTAGGAGGATATGAGATGTACAGAATGAAGATGAGGAGTGTGCTTGTCACAGGGCAGGGAGAGCAGTGGGAGCTACACATAGGTGAGGCGTGGGAATTTATATGGGATTGTACATTTTCACTCAATGATAATTAAAAAATTATAAAAAACATCTCAAGCTATAAAACTTATTCTGCATTGACTTTTTCAATTTTCTGACCCATTTTTACTCTGGGGAAACTAAAACACTACTCCATTTAACAAGCAGGAAGAAGTTTTCAAAAAGTCATGTAATTCTCGCTTGTTGCGCAAAGATAGCAAAGTAGTTCCTGCAATAAGATCATCAGTGCAAAATATGACTGATTTTAGGCTCTCAAAAAATGAAATGCTAAAGTAGATGAAGTTCTCTCATGCTGACCAAGAAGCACTCCACTGATTTGAAAAACTACAAACATAGTAAACAAGTTCTGATCCCAGTAACATCTGCAACCATAAACTGCGGAGGTTTACTACCAAATAACAATGAACACTTTACAATTTTACAGGATTAAAGAAGTAAATCTGAAGTGTAAGAGTTAATGTCTGTGTGTTGTAAAGTACAGATAATGCCAGACAAAAAATGCTTTGAAAATCCAAACTATACAGTTATAGGCAAAATAAATGCATCTTTCAAAGATTTCTTTACCTACTTAAGAACAGCTCTTGCTATGTTTAAATGTCTTATGATGAATTCTGAATTTCAGCAGGGTGTTTTGACATATATGTAAGTTTTCTCTGATTGTTAATTTAAATAACAAACACAACAAAAAGATAAGAAGGAATATTTTCACCTGTTTAGTGATGATACAACTGTTTCATTTCTTTTATTTTTATGGGACTATCAAAGTGGAAATGACATCACAAAAATTACGAAAAAAGAATTTCAACTGTTTAAGACACAAGCATATGTAAAAAGATGGTATTAAGATACAAAAACTTAAAGACCAAGCATTCCTTGTGTTAAAATAAAAGTCTATGGAAAAAATTTTGACCAGAATTTATTTTTGATAACTGATTCAACTTTTGCTGGATTTTATTTTGTTATGATACTAGAAATGGTCTGATAATCATACAACGAAATATACAAGTATGTTTTAAATACAAGAAGCCTGAGAAAAAGATACTAAAAGTATGAGCTTCCCAATTCACAAGAGGTTTGTAGCTCTACATTTAACATAAAATTTCTCAAAATCACAGTCATTAGTCACAAAAAGAAAGTTCTACAAGAATAAATAAATATTTCTAAGAAACATCAGAGATATATTCATGAATCAACAACTCTAACTCAGTCAACTGCAATATAATAACCTTTGTTGTCACAACAAATTCTAAATGACAATGTTTTTCATATATCAAAAGCAGACCCACCACCATGAAGCCAACTGCAACTCACAGCAATGATATAGGACTGGGAAGAACTTCTGCGTATGGTTTCCAAGGCTGTAATCTTCAAACAAATAGATTGACACACCTTTTGCCTGTGCAATGGCTGGCGGGTTTGCTAATCTTTAAGTCAACAGCAAAGGGCTTAATCAATGTGCCATCAAGACTCCTTTTTTCATGTACATTATTCCATTTAATCAAACTAACATCAATATGAATAAAGTACTACTACCATAACTCTCAGAAAAAACTAAAACCCAGAGAGGTTAACAAACTTGATGCTGTTTGTTTCCAAAGAAGCTAAGAGTGAAAGTCAGATATACTGACTTCAAATCATAAGTTGTCAACTAAACTTTCATACCAACAAAAATAACTAACCTCTGCAAGAAAAATATTCAGCAAATTATGTAAGAACCTACCAAGAAATAGTGCACGTGTCAAGACTAGAGGCAGCACTGTGAGCTAGTGTCTCGGCCATTTATTGCTGCTGTAAAAGGAATTTCACAAGTGCATGGCTTCAACAAACAGAATTTTATTCTCTAACAGTCTAGGAGACTATTAATGCAAACTCTGGGCATCAACTATAGGGTAAGGCTTTCTCTGTCAACTCTTGAGGAAGGTCCTTCTCAACACTAATTCCTTAGTTGAAGATCTTCACAGCACAGGAAAACACTCCTATTCTTCATTTTTTGTAGTATGAGGTCTCCATGACATTTGGATCAATTCACTTTTTTATATCTGAAAAAAGAATGGCTGGGTGGAAACAATATCTAATCTTGTAGATCTCATCCACATAACTAAAAGTAACCCATCTCATTGTATTATACTGACATGATTTACAACAAACAGGGAAATCACATCAGATGACAAAATGGTAGCTAATCATGCAATAGTGGGAAGCACAACCCAGCCATTTTGACAGATATTTTGGGAGAACACAATTCAATCTATGACATTGTACCCTTTGGCCACCCAAAACTATTATTCTTGAACAGGTAAAACATATTCATTCCTCTATATTACACCAAAGATCTAAAATCAAAACCACATCTAACATCCAAAAATTCCTCCTTATCTGTAGAATCTAAAATACAAGGTATCTGCTTCCAAATGAGCAATGGAAAAACAGGCACAAGCTACACATTTCCCTATTATGAATATGAAAAGTGCAAGGGAGAAAAGGGATAACAGGCACCAAGCAATTCACCAGAATACATTGTATTAGCTTTTGAGGCTTTGAAAAAAATCCTATGTCCTGTGAGACTATTCATACAATGGTCCTGCCCTGTAGAATATGGGTAGTAGCCACACTCTCTGGATTTTCAGTGGAAGTCCCTTGGCCTAAGGCTTTTTCTGGGCCTTGGGGGTCCACCGGAACACCAACTTGGCTCCTGTGGCTTTAGAAACATTATTCTCCAACTCTATCTGACTGGCAATACCACCATAGGACTATCAGAGGCCATGGCGTCAACATGTGAAATCTGAGAGCTCACAGCCATACCTTTTGAGACTGAGGCAGCTTGGTTTCCTGTATTCCTTATCTCTTCAGTTCCTGATTCCTGGTTCCTTGGCCTCTTGATTCTAAGCTCTTATGCCTTCATCTACCCTGTTGTGCAACATGTTCCAAAGCTCTGTAGCAATACTATGTGGGGAGATACCCCACTCTGCTGAGAACCTTCCTGCACACAGGCACTTTCCTTGCTCTGTGGGTTGGCTCCATTGTCTTCTTCAACTGGTCTCTTAGTTCTGCTGTCTTTCACTATCTGTACTATCTCTACTTAGTCCTCTATCCATTTTCTTCTGAGTCTTATATCCATTCTTGTTTCAAAACTGCTTCCACATTTTAGGAATCAGCTGGAGCAGCACAGCACTCTGCTCCTCATACAAAATTCTATCTTGGTCATCTACTGCTACTCTAACAGATTAACACAAGTGAATGTGATCAACACACAGAATATCATTCTCTCACAGTCTACCAGGCCACAAGTTCAAATTCAGGGTGGCAAGTCCAGATGGAGGTTTTCCCTATCAGCTCTGAAAAAGATCCCTTATATCAGCCTTACCTTAGCAAAGGAGTTCTCAGCAAAGAGATCCTGGTTCCAGAGGATGCACACTCCTGATCTTCATCTTTGGTCGTATGAGGACCCCATCTCTCTATGCTTCTCTCTTTTATAGTTCAAAAGAGATCAGCTTAATACACTACACAATCTTGTAGATTTCTTCAATATAATGGCCTTTACTCAATCTCATTGTGTTATAATCATAAGACTTACAACACATACGGAAATTAGATCAGATCATAAAATGGCAGACGACCAAAGAATACTAGGAAACATGAACTAGTCAAACTGATGAATATTTTAGAGTAACACAATTCACGACAGCTAGTAAACGTATAATCTTAGACAAACAATGACAAAAGAAATGTTACAATCAGAAAAGAAATGACTGAATTATATCAAGTCTCTACTTATATTCCTCATTTATGTAGATATTTATTTATGTGGCATGCTTTGCCCAGTAACTAACATAATTTGCCCATTAACTGTTGACCTATCAGAGGAATGTACACATTGCAATATAAATCAAATGTCAACTGACATACGGCCAAAAAAAAGTTGTACAGGGAAACTTATTAAGGAAACTCAGAATTATTCATTGTTTTATAATTTCACAGAATCAACAAATTTTCTACGGAAGATTTGATTTTCTAACACTATGTCAACATCTAATGGTGAAAATATCCATTACACATAGAACAGCCACCAGTTGAAATAGCTGCTGAGCCCCACCTCTCTGCAAATTAATATCTGAAAACTAATTAGAGCATGCCCACTGTGTTTCGACTTATGTAAACACTTGACAAACATAAACTCCAACCTACTTATCAGTTGATTATTACACCACCCCCTAGGGTCGCCATAAGTCGGATCCGACTCAACGGCACTTGGCTGGCTTTGGCTTAGCAAGTAGTATCCCTTTTAAAGCAATTTCACACACATTATTTTATTTCATTCCTGGAAATGCACAGTTTCCTAACATTCAACATCTATACAAGTACCTAAACACAGAATGTACTCAGTAAATAGTTGCTGAACAACTATGTAAATTTAAACAATGAAATGAGTGGATGAATAAAAGAACTAAAACTTCATCAAACAATAACTATAAAATTCAGATAATTTTAAAATAGACAACTATAGATATAGCCAAATAGTTCTTAACAATGTTAAAAATTCCTATTATTTTTATGACAGATGCTTGGTGGCATAGTGGTTAAGCACATGGCTATTAACCACAGGGATGGTGGTTCAAACTCACCACCCCCTCCAAGTGACAAATACATGGCAGTCGGCTTCTGCATCTCATACAAATTAATGCATGCCTTCTACGTTTCTTTGCGAGCTAAATCCTCATCCTGCAAGGCATTTTCCTAAGTACTGCTATGTGCATTCATTTTTACAAGTTGCTGTAAAAAATCAGAATAGCACAGCTATGAAAATATCTCACAGGTAAAGGAAAGCTGACAAATGCAGAAGAAACATTATTTGTGTAACAACATGGTACACCCTTGGAAACCTTATAAGGCAGTTAAACTCTGTCCTAAAGGATCTCTGTGACTTGTAATGACTTCAGATCAATGGGTCAGGTAATCTTTTTATTGTCAATATCCCACAAGTGGCAATTTATGTAAAAGATTCCACATCTAAATTGAATGTTATTTCTTACTATTGTTTTCTATAATTATTTCACGAGAAAATTATTTCCTAAATTAGACTATAAAATATCACTGGCCATAACTATCACTAATCACTCTGAAGACTAAGGTGTGCCTGACCTAAGCAATCGTATTTTCAACTGTTTCATATGCCTGTGAAAGCTGGACAGTGAATAAGAAAGATCACAAAAGAATAACTACCTTTTAAGAGTTGAGACAGAACAGAATACTGAATATACCATAGTTTGACAAAAGAGTAAATAAACCTACAAATATGTCTTGGAAGAAGTACAGCCAAAATGATGAGGATGGCAAGATTTCATGTCATGTTCTTCAGGCATGTTAACAGGGGAAATCAGTCCCTGGAAGACATCATGGCTTCTTGTCTTAGGTTGGGTCCTCTAAAGGAGCAAATTAGTCAAATTATACACACACACAAACACACTCTCTCTCTCACCATATATATATATATATACATACATACATATACATACTCTCTATATATATACACAGACATAAAATGATAAAGTATATACAAACTTTCTATACATAGATATAGAAAGCGTATACGTGTTTATATGCCAACATACACGCAAAAATGAAAGCCACTACCGTCAAGTCAATTCTGACTCATACCAACCATGTGGACTTCAAAAAGCTCGCAGAACAAAGAATCAAGGAAATTTCCAGATGAAGAAAACTTCTAGGGATTATTGGAGGAAGAATATAAGATTGTAATATTTAAAAGTCTTAAACAGATAACAATGGAGATCAGGAAAAATGAAGCAGAATACAATAATAAATTGAACACAATGTAGGAAATCCTAAAATAACAGCAATCAAATGCAGCAGATTAATAATAAAAATACAGAATTAGAAACTTCAACATAATGCCAAAGGAGCAAAACTGAAGAAATGGTAGGCAAAATCAGTGAGACTAAAGATAAAGCAATTAACGCCAACATATGTGGGGAACGGAGTGAAGATGGAAGATTAAACACATGCCTCCCTAAATCCCTCTGGAAACCAAGAACTGAGTTGATAATTAAACAAACCCATCTGCATACCTAGTGAGCCACAGGCCACGGCGTATGGCTGTATACTTGGACTTTATACCACTGAACGCAAAACCTCCTCTCTTTCGCAGACACTACTCTTGGCGCGTGTTGGCTTGCACAGATCAAAGTTAACTCACCATTTTAACTTTTTTCCCCCTGTTTTAGCCAGTGGGCAGTACTGGGACTTCACTATCAGCTAATCTCAACGCACTGCTGGTGGGAATGGCAGGCGAAATTGCCATATTTTGAGAGCCCGGCTTTGGACTCTGTGAATCTTGGCACGTTTGACCTCTTTTTCTGCTTCCGCCATAGAGTAGTTGGTACTGAGACAGGCGGCGAGCTTGTTGGGATGCCATCTTGATCAACTGGAAGGTAGAGACACCCATACAGAGGCCCCATCTGGGCTTAGTTCTTAGGCTGGGAGGCAGCTCCTGCATGGAGGAGGACACTGTTCGGACGGAAAAGCAGTATTTTACACAGAGTCCCCTACAGCTGGGGCCCAGCAACAGAGGCTGTAAACTCTGTGCATCTCAGCACCTCTGGCATCTCTTTTGGTCCCAGCAAGGAGGCGAGCACGTGCGGTACACAATCTTGTTCCACTGGGAGGGGAATATAGCCACAATGAGGCCTCAGCTAGACCTAATTCCTGGGCTGGGAGGCAGCATCTGCCGAGAACAGAGTGCTTTTGTGGCAGAAAAGCAGTATTCTACACAGTGTTGGCTACAGAAGGGGCCCAACTGCTGTGGCCCGACAGGAGAGGGCAGTAGACTTTCAGTATTTTGAGCTAGCTTATAACATCTGGGGTTCGATATAGAGGTGTTTACTTTGCCACCTGGGAAGAGGGACCCATACACCTGAAAACCTGACTGACTTTAGAAGCTGTCAGACACTTCTTACCTTTCACTTTAACATGGTGAAGAGAAACAACTTTAGTCAATCCTCAAGCATCTCTCTCAGCCTTCATGGACTCACATGATGCCCCCAAACCAACAAACTCTAAAGAAAAACGTAACCAAGAAATCACCCATGGCTTCAGAAAAAAGCACCACAGAACCTGCCAGAAGAAACATTTCTGAAACCATCAGGTGAATACAAAAGAGTTATATAGAGAGCCCTCCTATACCTTATACAAAATGTGGCAGAGTAAAATGAAAAACTAAGCAACCAGTTAGATCTGACGGAACATCAGTACTCTGAAATCCAACAATCAACAAAAAAAATCAAAGACATAGGAACTTTAATTCAAAGCTAAGAAAACAGAATGGAAAAAACGGAAAATTGACTTTCTGATTTGGAACACAAAGTTACTGACTTCACCATCTGTGAGGAGAAATCAGAAAAAAGAAACAAGAAAAATGAAGAAGCATGAAGAAGCATGTGGGACTCTATTAAGAGGAACAATCTACATTTAATTGGAGTTCCTGAACAGGGTGAGAAACCACAGTACAGAGAGAGTACTGCTGCTGAGCTGCCAACAGAAAACTTCCCAAAACTCATGAAAGAAGAGACTATAGATATCCAAGATACATATGGAACGCCACTTAATATAGTGGCGTTCTCAAAAGAAAGACCCCAAGACATATTATAATCAAGCTTAACAAAATGAAACATAAGCAGAAATTCTTAAAGACAGCAAGACTCAAAGTAAAGGTTACATTCAGAGTGAAACTCTGGAGGATTTTGTGAGATTTCTCAGCAGAAACAAAGCTAGCACAGAGACAGTGGCATGACACATTTAAACTTCTGAAGGAGAAAAACTCTGAACAAAGAATTCTATATCCTCCTAAACTGTCTTTAAAATGTGAAAATGAAATTAAGAAACTTTCAGATAAACAGAAACTCAGAGGCTTTGTAGAACTCAAACAAAAGCTACAAGAAATACTGAAAGGCTCACTTGGTTTACAATAACAAAACCACAAACGTTATATTTTAGAAGCAAATACAGGACACATCACCTAGACTTCTACTGAGTTAAGGAAGGCTCCAGACTCAATGAAAGCAATGACAGTGAAAGAAATAATCCAGTGACCATATCATGAATACTATGATGACATCACATTAAAAAGCAGGATGTACTACAATCGTTATAGTCCTTGCAGATGGAGACATAGCAGATTAAGAATGGTAGTAATTGAAATGGGTTTATATGTAGTTTATTGAACGGGATCACAGAGGGAGCTGTAAAGCACAATAAAGGTCCAACATATCAAATCAAGAAATATAATGCAGGAGTCTCGACAACCACAAAACAACACTGAAAAAGGTGAAATATCAACTCACAAAGAAGAATGTCCCAGAACACATTAACGAGAACAGAGAAAACATCAACACAAAAATAAAAACATAGCAATGGCAGCACTTAACACATACATGTCAATAATCATATTGAATGTGAATGGACGGAACGTTCAAGGAAAGAGACATCGAGTGACATCTTGCATCAAAAGGCATGACCCATCCACATGGCCTGCAAGAAAATCACCTTAGACTTAAAGATATGAACAAACCAAAAATTAAAGGATCGAAGAATATATATAAAGTTAACAAAAAGCAAAGAAGAGTAGGTTTTGCAATTCCAATCTCAGATGACACAGATTTTAAAATAAAATCCACCATCATGGACAAGGATGGTCACTACTTATTGTTTAAAGGTTAAATACACAAGCAGGACTTTAGCAATATTAAATATTTATGCACCTAATATTAGAGCACCTAAATCCATCGAAGAAAAACTGACTGGATCAAAAATGAGATAGATGACTCCACAATAATAGTGAGAGACTTTCAACCCTCCACTGTCAATAATGGACAGATCATCTAGAAAAAAGCTCAGTAAAGATGCAGAAGACCTTACTGACACAATTAACCAACTAGACCTCATGGACATACACAGAATTTTCTATCAATGAACGGACAACTACACCTTCTTCTCCAGTACACACAGAACATTCTCCCAAACAGATCATGTGTTATAAAATGAAGGAATTCTCAACAAAATCCCTACCATTGAATTAATGCAAAGCACCTTCTGATAGTCATAAAGCCATAAAAGTCGAAATTAGTAGCAGAAAAAAAATAGATAAAAAGGGGAACTCTTGGATACTGAACAACATCTTGCTCAAAAACTCATGGGTTATAGAAGAAACTAAGGATTAAGTAAATTTATGGATTCCAATGAGAATGACAACACAACCTATGGGATACAGCTAAAATAGTGCTCAGGGATCACTTTATTTCCATAAATGCACACATCTGAAAGGAAGAAAGAAACCAAATCAAAGAATTAACCCTACAGCTTGAACAAGTAGAGAGGGAACAACAGAGGAACCCCTCAGGCACAAGAAGAAAACAGATTTTAAAGATCAGAACAAAACAAATAGAATTAGAGAACAGAAGAACAATTGAAAAACTTGAAAAGATCAAAAGCTGGTTATTTGAAAAGATCAACAAAGTTAACAAACCACTGGCTAAATTTACTAAAGGAAACAAATAACCCAAATAAGAAATGAGAGGAGAGCTGTCATAACAGAAATAACAGAAAATAAAAATACTGTAACAGAAAACCATGAAAGACTGTACTCTAACAAATTTGAAAACATGGAGGAAATGGACAAATTCCTTGATTCACATCACCTACCAAAACTATCACAAGATGAAGCAGAACAACTTAATAAACCCATCACAAAGGAAGAGATTGAAAAAATCATCCATAAATTACCAACCAAAAAAAGCCTGGGCTAGATGGCTTCACTGCAGGATTCTACCAAACTTTTAGAGAACAGTTGTCCTCAATACTACTAAGACTATTTCACAGTATAGAAAGGGGTAGAATACTCTCAAATTGATTTTATAAAACTAGCATAACCCTGGTACCAAAGCGAGGGCAAGACCCAACAATAAAGGAGAACTACAGACCAGTAACACTCACAAATCTAGAGGCGAAAATCTTCAACAAAATTGTTGCCAATAGAATACAACAACATATTGAAAAAATAATCCATCCTGATCAAGTTGGATTCATACCAGGGATGCAAGTCTGGTTCAACATCAGAAAGACAACTAACATGATCAACCATATAAATAAAAGACGAGAATCAACTGATTTTGTCTATCGATGGAGAAAAGGCACTTGATAAAGTCCAACACCCAATGATGCTAAAATAGGAATAGACGGCCAATTCCTCAATGTAATGAGGGCCATTTATACAAAGCCAATTGCCTATGTCATCCTGAATGGAGAGAGACTGAAACAATTTCCCTTCAGAACAGGAACTAGACAACAACGCCCACTCTCGCCTCTTCTATTCAACAGTGTACTAGATTCTAGCTCTAGCCAGAACAATTAGATAAGACAAAGAAATAAAGGGCATCTGCACTGGCACTGGGCTGGGGCATTGGCAAAGAAGAACTAAAAATCTCCCTATTTCAAGATGATATGATTGCATACGCATAGAACCCTAAAAATTCGTAAGTAAACTACTCACACTGATAGACAAGGTCAGCAAAGTCTAAGGACACAAGAGGAACATAAGTAAATCAGTAGGACTCCTTTATACAAACAACGAGATTATCAATGAAGAAATGACCAAATGAATACCATTTACTATAGCCCTTAAAAAGATAAAGTACCTAGGAATAAACCTAAACAGAGAAATAAGAGACCTTTACAAAGAGAACTACAACTCTGTACTACAAGAAACTAAGAGAGACTTTCATAAATGGAGAAACCTACCCTGCTCATGAATAGGAAGAATTAACATGGTGAAAATATGTATTTTGTCCAAAGGAATCTACTTATATAATGCAATCCCAATACAAATTCCAGTGATACTTTTTAATGAGATGGAGAAACAAATTACCAACTTTGGTTGGAAAGGGAAGAAGCCCCAGATAAGTTAAGCAATACTGAAGAAGAACACACTGGGAGGCCTCTTACTAACCAAGTTTAGAACCTATTATACTGCCACAGTAGGCAAAACAGCCTGCTACTGGTACAAATACAGACAGCCACATCAATGGAATAGAACTGAGACCCCACAGATGACACCATCTTCCTATGAACAGCTGATATCTGACAAAGACCCTAAGATACTACACTGAGGTAAAAACAATCTCTTCAACAAATCGTCCTGGCAAAATTGGATATCCTTTTGCAATAAATTGAAACAAGACCCATATGTTACACCTTATACAAAACCCCACTGAAACTGTATAAAAGACCTAAATATCAAATCTAAAACAATAAAGCTCATCCAAGAAAAAGTAGGAACAACAATAGAAGTTTTAATACACAACACAGACAGATTTCAAAGTCTGTGAAATAAACAACAAACAAAAGAAGAGAGAACAGGTAAATTGGAACTACAGAGAATCAAACACTGGGCTCATCCAAAGACATTATCAATAGAATTAAAAGGCTACCTACAGAATGGGAAAAAATATTTCGCAACTCTAAGTCAGACCGACGATCTCCATCATCTATAAGGTACTACAAAATAGGAATAAAAAAACATAAATCATCCAATTAAGGGCTGGGCAAAGGAGACAGACAGATACTTCTCTAAAGAGGAGATCCAGGCAGCCTAAAAACACATGCAGACATGCTAACAATAGTTAGCTATTAAAAAAATTCAAATCAAAACTACAATGACATACCGTATCAGTTGGCCTTTATCCAGAAAACACCAAACAACAAATGCTGGAGAGGCTGTGAAGAAATTGGAACTCTCCTACACTGCTGGTGGGACTGCAAAATGGTGCAACCTCTTGGGAAAGCAATTTGGCGCTTCCTTAAAAAGCTGGACATAGACATACTATTTGATTCAGTAATTCCACTGCTCATAATATATTCTACAGAATCAAGGCCATTCACACCAACAGATACATGCACACGGATGATTATTACAGCACAGTCCACAACAGCAAAAGATGGAATCAACCCAGATGCCCAACAACCGAGGAATGGATAGGTAAACTATGGTATATATATGCAATGGAACACTTTGCAATGACAAAGAACAACGATTATTTTAGGAAACATCTCATAACCCGGTTCCAGTTGGAGGACATGATGTTGACTCAAGTAGTCAGCAACAAAAGGACAAACACTGTATGAGAAGAACTTAAAACAGACTCATGCATAGAAGAAAAGACTCTTTGATGGCTGCAAGGGTGGGGAAGACAGAAGGCAGATTTAGATTAGATAGTTAATAGAAATTTGTTTCGGTGAAACAGTGATAGCACACATTAGAAAGAAGATCAATAATAACTGGACTTCAACACAACATGATTACTCCTACCATCTTAACCCAACATTGCAATGACAGTGTAGCTGGAGTGGGGGACCAGTCACCACGCTCTCAGGGGAAATCGAGGCCAATTGGCACAACTAGAATATTCCTAAGAGAGCCTTTTGCACCCCACATTGGTGAGTGGTGCCTGAGTCTTAAAAGCTGCCAAGCTGCCATTTGAGGGTACAGCAAATGGTCCCAATTCAGCAGGAAGGGATGATCACCAATGACCAAAACAACATGGGGGAAACACAACCAATAAGATAGAGAGATACACGGGAGTGGGTGACTACATGGACTTATGATCGGAAGAATAAGATGGTGCCCAGCCACCACTAGTGATAGCCATGATGGAGCTCACAAAGTGGAGCCTCACTGGCAACACAAGAATAAAAAGGGGTCCTCCATCAGATCTCCACTAAAAGACTGTAACTGGTGGTCCAGGGGCTTTGGGGTCCCCCTAGGAGCATGGCCTCTGGCCCTGATAAGGCTCCTCTCCATAAATCATAATGGCGGTCAACACTTTGGACATGAATGCACTGGACTCAGCAACACAGAGTGACCATATCATGTCTGCAGTTTATGGTTCTATGCATCTATAGGAAGTTGTCCTGTTGACCTCTTACTGGAAGAAGGGGAGTGGGTGGAGTGGAGGGGATAGGAGACTGTTGGGAGTATAGGACATGTATGGAGCAGAGAGGAGGACTGTGCTGTCTCTCGGTGGTGAGAGCAGTGGAAGCTGCATATAGGTGGACATGCAAATTTATATGGGAATGTACATTTTCATGCAATCATAATAAAAAAAATGAATAAATACAGATAAAAAATACGAACATATTTGTGGAGAACTCAGATACAAGAATTTCAAAAACACTAACAGTTATGAGACATTATCGAGAGGAAAATTTACAAGTGATTAGAGTAACAGAATTAAGGGTAAGAGAAAATACAGAGAGAATCGTTGAGGATTTGTTGACCAAAACTTTCCTGATATCATGGAAGGTATCTATGGTGGATTCTCACTAAACTTCATACATAGTGGATCCCATAACAAAGGCACAAGACATAGTCAAACATACCAAAACTAAGACAAGGATATAATTACAAAACCAATTGACCCACTCACAAAAATATATATATATATATATATATATATATATATATATATATATATAAAGAGGAGACTCAACAAAACTAAATTTATGCTACTCAACACATACCAAGTTGACAATAAGGCAATGTAAACATAAAAAGGTTTAAACAAAAACAGTGTCAGGCCATAATTATATACCCAGTAAAACTATCTTACAAATAATACGAAATTTAGTTTATTTCCAGATAAAAAGAAATTGGAAATTTGCAAAAAAGAAAATTACAAGAAATACTAAAAGAAGTCCTTTGTTTAGAAAATCTGCAACATCAGTTAATAATACACGATTAGAACACAGGACCGAGCACACGATGTCAACCCTTATATGAAAATTACAAAAACAGATTAAAACTAAAACATTAATAATATGGAAACAAGGACGCCATTATGTAAAAGATGAAAACATTGTAATAAAAATGAGGGACTAAAAAAATGTAGTCATATATCTTTCACATGGTGTGGAAGTCAAGTTGATACAAAGACATTCAAGACTGGTTTAAATTTAGAAAATATATGTAAAAAACCACAAGGACATTAACAATCCTACACATCGAAATAAACAGACAAAATTAAGTCTCAAGACATGCAATACCAACAAGAAAGTACATAAAAATATATGACGCAGCAAGAAAACTAAGTGCAACAAAAAAACTGTCAAAAAGCACAAAAACAGACATCAAAATGGTAAGCCTAAATTCATAGCTGCCAATAATTATCATGAATGTAAATAGATTAAATTCAAAAATAAAGAGATGAACTGTGACAGAATGGAAATTTAACAAAAAGAAACAATCTATGTGCCACCTACAAGATACATACCTTAGACTTGAAAACATGAACAAAATAAAACTCAGAGAATACAAATTAAAAACTATATATATACCAGGCAAACAACATTCAAAAACAGAAGTGGCAGCATTAACTTTCGAAAAAATAGACTTTAAAGAGCAATCCATCACATCCCACCCTGAAGGACACTATGCAAATACATCAGGAGAATATCACCATATTAAATATTTTTGTACCCAAACATACGGCAACTAAGTACATCATACAAACTCTAACAGTGTTGAAAAGAAAAACAGACCTCTTTACAGTAACAGTAGGAGACTTCAACACATCACTTCCAGTGAAGGATAGAACATCCAGAAAGAAACTCCATATAAACACAGAAGATCTAAATGCCACAATCAACCACCTTAACTTCACTGACATATAAAAAATACTCCACTCAACAGCAGCCAAGTACACTTTCTTTTACAACCACCATGGAATATTCTCAGCAATAGACAATGTTATTAGGCCATAAAGCAAGCCTTAACAAAATCCAAAGCACTCAAATATTGCAGGGCACCTTTTCAGACCATAAAATTAGAAACTAATAACTGAAAGGGGGGGGGGAGTCAAATGCATAGAAACTGAACAACACTTTGATCAAAAACTACTGGGTTACAGAAGAAACCAAGCAATTTTCATTTTCTAAAAAAGAAAACAAAAACACTTCAATTTTCACTTTTCTGGTTTATGCAGTTTAACACTACTTGTCAGCAGGTTCAGGAAATGAGTATTCCCACTTCTTAATAAGAGATGAAGTCAAGAGGCGTGAATCTTGCCTGGGCAACTTAGAGGTCTCCCTGCAACACATCTAACAGCTAAGCAAAATACCTTTTGCCTGGTATGTGAGTTCCAAATTTCTCAAAATGATGAAGAATTGATGCTTAAAACATCTCTCACCTATACTCATCAATATAAATTCACTCAGAGCCTTACCAAACACTGGTCCAATTACTGAAATGGAATTAAAAATAAATCCGTTAATTTTTCCTTATTTATATTATGGAATTCAACCAAGTATCTTATTTTCTTTTCCCCACTTCTGTGTTTACTTGAGAATAGTTCAATATGGGACAAAGTACGTATGCTAAAAATAGACAAAATCATAGCGTTCTACAGACATGTGTTTTTCACTAACATTTCATTCAACAGACCATTTAGCTGTTCCCATTATTAAAAAGACACTGGAAAATGAGAAGGCATTATTACACATACATTTAGTTTTCCAGAATATTAAGATACAGTTTGCACTAAAATAAGGCATAGTCTAATCACAACAATTAGATATTCTACAAAGGCATGTTCAAAAACTTTCCCATCCCAAACAAATCCCCCTGAAAACATTTTAACACACACAATTATACACTACAACAGCAAATGGCTAGTGCAATGCCAATCCATAACTGATTACATTTATTTATTATGAACAGGTAGGTGTACATACATGTAAATACAGGATCATATAAACCTTTCAATAAATGATTCCTTCCTTTTAGATTCTGAGAGGTTAAAATATATCGAATATGTGCCATTTAGTGTCAATTTGTTAAGTCACTAAATGGGTTAACATGAACATGTATTTTCACATGAAAAAGTGCCAGGCCTAACTGCATTATCTAATATTTATTTATTACTATTATTTTTAAAAGCGTACATTAGAAAAAAAAACTGAAAGTGAAAATGTTACGTGTATTTGCAGTGACAGGTGAGAATCATTACAAGTGAACAGAAAAAAACAATAAGAGCCATATGCACTGTTTAGCATTTTGATTCTCAAACTGCAGCAGTGTAAGAGTGCCTCTAACAAGCTGTGTAAAAACATGTCAATCTACACATTAAAATAAAAATCCTACAAAACTATCAAAATACAGATGAACAAAGCTAAAATATACATGAAATATCAACATACATTCAATGCAAGGACTAAGTCTCACGTCACTTAAAAAGATAAACCACCCAGAAGCAGACATGCTCAAAGCCCTAATTATCTGATGATGTCAGCTAAAGGTCTTTCAGGTTAGGAAAATATATTTTATTTCAGGGCCCAGTATGTTTTTAGCTTACAAAATCCCAAACTGGGAAATGATGGCTAGTGAAAACTATCGTGAGACTTACATTTTAAGCAGCACTCAAATTGGCTGTTTGTATGTTTGCTTTTAAGTTATATAAACTGAGAAAAACAGTTTCTTTTATCTTACTATGTTAACAAACATGTAGACATATTTAATAAAATGTTTTTTGTAATAATGATATAGACTATCACTGCACACACCACATTCTGAAAAAGCTCAAATGGCTAAGTTATTTGCCATGACCCATCCTACAAATCTCATGACAATGAAAAATTGTGCCTGTTTTATCAGATCAAGACATTAAAATGCATTCCTACTGAGTTGATCCACTTATAGCAACCCTATAAGATAGGGTAGAAGTGCCCCACAGAGTTAACAAGGAGCACCCAGTGGATTCATATGGCAGACCCTTTGTATGGCAGCTATGGCACTCAATCATTATGTCACTAGCATTTCCAAGAAAATATTACACACCTATATGTGAAGGAGAAATGACATGTGCGAATAAGATACATAAGAATATATTCCCAGCACTATAACCTCACTGTCAAGGAATGAACCAAGTTTACTGCCCTCCAGAACTGTCTGTAGACCTGAGAGATAAAGCAGAAGTGAGTTTTCCTGGATTGGACTCATCTACACAGTGAGATTTTTGGGCGATAACCTTTGAGGTCACTTTCAGGTTTAATACGCTCTGATTTATGAAATTGACACAATCCACTTCAGTCTTAGGAAACATGAATGTCCTACAAGCTAGCATTTATTGCACTACCAGTATAAGATCTCCAAGTGAACACATGCATAATGATGGGGAACTCCTCCCAGAAAGCAAGAGAGGCTGGTTCACTTCCAACCCCAAGTATAAAAGATAAAAGTAGACTGAAATTCTGCGAAGAGATTGTCCCAGATGAAGCCTCAAGGAAGAGAAAATGAAAATAACAAAACTACTTGCATCTTAATGGAATCCAGAGATAATAAATGGAAGTAGTTATATAACCTCTCTTGAGTCGAGTCTATAATGCAATTATGATACTCTTCTCTGTTTCTCTCTACTAAATAAAACTTTTTCTATTGAAAAGGAAAGTCCACGTTTAAATGGTTTCCACCAAATTTCCACTGAAACTGAAAATTTCTGTTCATCTTCATTTATCTCAAAAAAAACTAAAAGGCAAAAGAAAACCTTGGGAAAAACTGTAACAAAGATGACAGAGGGTTAATATAAACATCTATTAAGATATTTAAAAAATAATAAAATAGTAACATTATAATATAAAAATGAGTAAAAACTATGAACAAATAAAGGACACGGAAGCACAATCAAAACATACTATGACTCTGTTATAATCACATGAATATAAATAAAAACAAATGAGATACCACTTTTATTCATTAGTTAGCCAAGCCAGCGAAGTGCCGTCGAGTTGGATCCGACTCATTAGTTAGGCAATTTCTAAAACTGATTATGCTAGTAAGATTGTGTATGATTGCCCCTAACCGCATATATATTTTAACAATCCTTCTAGAAAAAATTCGGCAATATATTAAAAAGAAAAATTAAGTTTAAAATAACTCATACCCTTTCAACAGTAATTTTAAATATTGTATATACAAGATTATTGAAGGCAACATAAGATCAACTAATTTGAAATTATTTAATATTGAATAATACGGGAAAAGCTAATAAGTTAATCATACTATATCCATACAAGGGGATGCCATGATAAATGAATCTAAGATTAAGATCACATATTTGCAGACTACAGCTGTTTATGTCCAAACATAATATTAAGTTCATACAACAGGATATAGTGTATACTGTATAGACAGCAGGATACTGTTTTATAAAAACAAATAAATACAGATACACACACATATAGCATGAAAAACCAGAAAAGCTACCACTACTGGCAGAATATGTTGAGAAAAATGCAACACTGGCTATCTCACTGGGGGAGACAAATTCAAAAGACTTTTTTAAATTCTCCTTTACTCTTTCTAAGGAGTCCCTCTTAGCACCAACTGTTAATGTACTCAGCTGGAGACTGAAAACTACACAGACTGATTTTTCCCAGAGTGCCTCAAAATAAAGGACTGGACAGTTAATTTCAAAAAAAATCAATGACTGAAAACACCATGCTACACATGGAGCTGCAATGAATAGGAAAGAAACTGATTTTTACAGTCTTCCTAAATGGTACAAAACGAAATGTACCACAAGTACATGAGATGAGGAACATGAAAATATCTCTCAACGCAACCCTTGGAGAAAATAAGTTGTAGGTTACAGTAAACTACTGTGTAAAAAGTGCATGTCAGCGAGATTTCAACCATTTTTAAAAGCATGAAGTTCATGGAAAGGCAGCAGTGGATACATATAGGAGCCTGAGGTCTACCTAGCAGAAAGTCGACTGTGATTTCTTAACAGCCTATTTCAATAAAGGAAACACTTCATGGAATGAACTCATCTTATCACTAAGCTAAATACAAAAGTTGGCTCAAGAAAAAATTTGGTTCATCTCCATGTTTCATTATAGTATATTACATTACAAAGAAATAAAAATGAGGTATACATTAGATTGTATGAACAGTTAAGGTCTGAATTCGCCATAACTCCTTTAATTCTATGGGATTTAAAACAAAATACTTGGCATTTCAAACTTCTGTTTCTTGAACTGCAAGATTAACATTAAAAAACTAGTACCTATACCTCACAAAGAATCTGCTAGCACTAAACGAAGAGACTTGGGTAAACCCATCTAGTTTGCCACCAAAGACTAAAACCAATGCCAATAAGGCAATTGCAATTCATAGAGACCATGTAAGGACAGAGTAAAACTGCCCCATATGGTTTCCATGGTTATAAATGCTTACTGAAGAAGAATGCCACATCTAACAGTAGATGTTTCATTACTGCTGACTTTCTGGTTACCAGTGAAATATTTTTACTGCTGCAGCATGAGAACATCTGGTATTAGTGATCATCACCTATCTAATACAGCTCCCTAAAGTAAACCACACGAAAAGTAACTGTTTCCACAAAATAAAACACAGCAGAATGAATTAGTTTGACTTATGCTCCACTTGTGCTCATCTGCCTCTCCTCAAAAGGCATCCTACAAATTAAAAATATTAAAGAAAAAAAAACTAAAATAAAAAAACATTTCTTAGTTGTTCAAAGTTACAACAGTGGAAATGAAAGACATTCATATTTCTATTCATGTTCTATTTTTATCACTAACTCCACTATCTCTTTCCTCCATTTACACATTTTTTTTTAAAATATATGACTTTAGTATTTAGACAACCACACTAAGATTGAACATTGGGAATCAATCACAGTCTATTATTTTGGTAGATGTTCCATAGCTAAACCCTACAAAATAATTACTTTTTAAAAAAATGGGGGAGGGAGCAGAGTAAAGATGACGGACTATACGCACATCTCCCTAAACCCCTCTGGAAACCAAGACCTGAAATGATAATTAAACAGAGCCTTGTGGACACCTAGTAAACCCTGGGATATAGCACAGGGTTGTTAATGTGGACTTCGTATCACTGAATGCAAAACCTGCTCTCTTTCACTGACCCCACTCTCGGCAAGCACAGGTTTGCATAGACTGAAGGTAACTCAACGTTTTGATTTTTTTTTTTTTCCTGTCTTGGCCAGCAGGCAGAGCTCTGACTTGATTAGCTGCTGGTCTTGGATGCACTGCTGGTGGGACCGCGAAGCGTAATTACCAGGTTCTGAGAGCCCAGCTTTGGACTCCATACACCTCAGCCTCACTGCCTATCTTTCTGCCTCCGCCATGTGGTAGCCATACAGACACGCTTGTGTGGGACGCCATCTTGACTCATTGGGAAATGGAGAAGCACAGGCAGAGGCCCCAGTCAGACTTGGTTCCTAGGCTCAGAGGTAGTGCCTCCTGGGGGGGGGTTATTTTCCTGCAGAGAGGCAGTGTTTTCCACAATGTCACCTGGGGTAGGGGCCCAGCAATGGACGCTGTGGAATCTGGGCATTTAGGCATTCTTTGCCTCTCTTTCTGCGAGGAGCCTGGGTCCAGCCAGCTGGCAAGGTTGTGTGGGATGCCAACTTGTTTTGTTAGGAGGTGGAGTCATCCATACGGAAGCCTCAGCTCCAGGCTGGGAGGCAGTGCCTACGCAGGAGAGACCACTTTTCCAGCAGAAAAGCAGAAGTGTACACAGTATAGCCTACAGCTGGGACCTGACAGCAGAAGCCTGCAGGCCAGTAACCTTTATATATTTTAACATAATTTATAACATCTGGGGTTCAATACACTGGTGCTTACATTGCCAGCTGGGAAGAAGGACATATACAACTGAAAACCTGACTGACTTTGGAAGCTGTCAAATACTTTTTACTTCTCATTTTAAGATGGCCTAGAGAAAAAACTGTGGTCCAGCTTCAGAGCATCTCTCCCAGCCTCTATTGAACACACAAGAAGCCCAAAAAGCAACAAACATTGGAGAAGACGGTAACCCAGAAATCACCCATGGCATCAGAAGGCCCCCAAAAGAAACCACCTCAGAACCTTCTAGATGAAGGATTATACAGAGAGCCCTCCTGGACCTTACACAAAATGCAGCAGAGCAAAACAAAAAATTAAGCAAGCTTTTTAAACTGATGGAACATCAGTAGTCAGAAATCCAACAGGGCAAGAACAAAATCAAAGACATAAGAAACATCAATTCAAAGCCAAGAAAACAAAACAGAACAAATGGAAAACAGAATTTCTGATTTGGAAGACAGAGCCACTAACTCAAGCACCTATGAGGAGAAATCAGAAAAAAGAAACAAGAAAAATGAAGAAACATTAAGAAGCATGTGTGACTCTATTAAGAAGAATAATTTATGATTAATTGGAATTCCTGAACAAGGCAAGACGCCTGAGAACACAGAGAGTATTGTTGCTGAAGAAAACTTCCCTGAAATTAAGAAACAAGAGAATATAAATATCCAAGATACATATCGAACATCACTCAATATAGATCTCAATAGAAACACTCCAAGACATATTATAATCAAGCTTAACAAAATGAAACATAAGCAGAAATTCTTAAAGGCAGAAAGACTCAAAGCAAAGCTGACATTCACAGGGAAATCCTGTAAACGTTCGTTGGATTTCTCAGCACAAACGATGCTGAAACGTAGATAGTTGCAGGACATATTCAAAGCCTTGATGGAGAAGAGCTTCCAACCAACAATTATATATCCTGCAAAACTACCAACTATGAAAATGAAATGAAGACATTCACAGATGAACAGAAATTCAGAAACTTTCTAAAAACCAAACCAAAGCTACAACAGATACTGAAAGAATTTCTTAGCTTTGAAGAATAAATAAAACAACTAACTTTATATTTTAGAAGGACACATTATCGAGAATCCTATTTACTTAGGGATGGCTCCAAACACAAAGCTATAACAATGAAACAAATGATCTTGTGATCATATCATGTAAACTATGATATCATCACATTCAAAAGAGGGATGTACTACAGTCATAATAGTTCTTTCAGATGGAGAGGAAGTTGACAAGACTAGCAGCAATGAAAATTGGGATCATATATACTTAATATGCTGGATGATAGGTGCAGCGATAAAGCACAATAAAAAAGCAACATGACGTAACAAGAAATGTAATACAGGAGTCTGAAGAACCACAAAACCAACCTTGAAAAAAGTGAAAAATCAATTCACAAAGAAGAAGGTCACAGGACAGATTAATAAGAACAAAAGAGAAAACAACACAAGAAAAACATATAACAATGGCAGCCCTGAACACACACCTATCAATAATTACACTGAATGTGAGTGGACTGAACACTCAAGGAAAGAGACATCGAGTGGCATCTTGGATCAAAAGACATGACTCATCTATATGTTGCCTACAAGAAACTCACCTTAGGCTTAAAGATAGGAACAAACAGAAAATTAAAGGATGGAAGAATATATATGAAGCTAACAATGAACAAAGAACAAGAGGTGTGCCCATTCTAATCTGAGATAAAATCAATTTTAAAGTAAAATCCACCAACATGGACAAGGATGTTCACTATTTATTCCTGAAAGTTCCAATACACAAGCAGGACTTAACAACATCGGACTCGACGGCACTTGGCTTTGGCTTGGCAATATTAGAGCACCTAAATACATCAAAGAAACACTGACTACACTCAAAAAGGAGATGGATCACTCCATAATAATAGTAGGAGACGTCAACACTGCACTCTGAATATTGGACAAATCGTGTAGAAAAAAGCTCAATAAAGACACGGAAGACCTTATTGCCACAGTAAACCATCTAGACCTCATAGACATATACAGAACTTTCTAATCCATCAGCAGCCAGCTACACCTTCTTCTCCAGGGCACATGGAACATTCCCCAGAATAGACCACGTGTTAGAACATAAAGTAATTCTCAACAAAATCCATACCACTGAATTAATGCAAAGCATTTTCTCAGATCATAAAGCCGTAAAAGTCAACATCAACAGCTGAAAAAAACATATATAGAAATTGGAACTGACGGAAACTAAACATCTTGCACAAAAAGTCCATGGTTTCTAGAAGAAATCAAGGATGAAATAAAGAAATTCATGGATTTCAACAAGAACGAAAATACTTCTCACCAGAACCTATGGGATACAGCCAAAGCAGTGCTCAAAGATCTGTTTATCTCCATAAATGCACACATCTGGAAGGAAGAAAGAAACCAAATCAAAGAAATGACCCTACAGCTTGAACAAGCAGAGAGAGAGCAACAGAGGAACCCTTCAGGCACTAGAAGAAAACACATCATAAAGATTAGAGCAGAACTAAATGAATTAAAAAGAGAATGCCAAGTGCCATCGAGTCGGATCCGAAAAGAGAATAGAAGAACAATTAAAAAAACTGAAAAGACCAAAAGTGGGTTTTTTGGAAAGATCAAAAGAATTGACAAACCGTTGACTAAACTTCCTAAAGAAAAACAGGAAAGGAAACAAGTAACCCACATAAGAAATGAGAGGGGAGTTGTCAACATAGATCCAATAGAAATAAAAAATATGATAGCTGAATACTATGAAACACTGTATTGTAACAAATTTGAAAACCTAGAGGAAATGGACAAATTCCTTGATTCATATCACCTACCAAAATAATCATAAGGTGAAGCAGAACAACTTAATACACTCATCACAAAGGAAGAGACTGAAAGTCATCAAAAAACTGCCAACCAAAAAAATCGCTGGCCCAGATAGCTTGACCGCAGAATTCTACCAAGCTTTTTGAGAAGAGTTATCTCCAATACTACTAAGACTATTTCACAATATAGAAACAGAATACTCCCAAATTCATTCTATGAAGCCAAGAAACGATCGAACCAAAAAGGAGAACTACAGACCAATATCACTCATGATTCTTGCCAATAGAATACAACAACATATCAAGAAAATAATCCATCATGACCAAGTTGGACTCATTTTGGGGATGCAGGGTGCTTCACCATCAGAAAAACAAGTAATGTGATCAACTGCATAAATATCACAAAAGACAAGAACCACCTGATCTTGTCGATTGGTGCATAAAAGTCATTGGATAAAGTTCAACACCTATTCATGCTAAAAACTCTCAGCAAAACAGAAACAGATGGCCAATTCCTCAGTGCAATAAGGTTCATTTATACAAAGTCAACTGCCTATGTCATCCTGAATGGTCAGAGACTGAAACAGTTTCCCTTTAAAACAGGAACTAGACAAGGATGCCCACTCTCACCTCTCCTGTTCAACATTGTACTAGAAGTTCTAGCCAGAGCAATTAGACAAGACCAAGAAATAAATGACATCTTGATTGGCAAAGAAGAATTAAAATCTCCCTATTTGCTGATGATATGATTGTATATGCAGACAATCCCAAAGTATCCATAAGGACACTACTCAAACTGATAGAAGAGTTTGGCAAAGTCTCAGGATACAACATAAATGTAAGTAAATCAGTAGGATTCCTTTATACCAACAAGGAGATTATTAAGGAAGAAATCACCAAGTCAATATCATTTACCATAGCCCCTAACAAGATCAAGTACCTAAGAATAAATTTAACCAGAAAAATAACAGAACTTTACTAAGAGAACTACAAACACTTACTACAAGAAACTAAGAGAGACTTACATAAATGGACAAACCTACCATGCTCATGGATAGGAAGAATTAACATTGTTAAAATGTCTATTTTACCCAAAGCAATCTACTCATATAATGCAATCCCAGTACAAGTTCCAGTGACATTTTTAATGAGATGGCGGAAGAAATTACCAACTTTGTCTGGGAAGGGAAAAAGCCCCAGATAAGTAAAGTATTACTAAAGAAAAAGAATGCACTAAGGGGCTTCTCATTAACCAACCTTAGAACATATTACACTACCACAGTAGTCAAAACAGCCTGGTACTGGTAAGAAAACCGACAGACAGACAGGAACAGAATCAAAACCTAGAGATGACATTATCTGCCTATGAACAGTTGATATTCGACAAAGGCCCTAAGACATTAAACTGGGGTAAAAACAACCTCTTCAACAAATGGTGCTGGGAAATTTGATATCCATTTGCAATAAATTAAAATAAGACCTGTATCTTACACCTTATACAAAACCCAACTCAAACTGGATAGCCAAGCCAAGTGCTGTCGAGTCGGATCTGAAAAGATCTAAATATCAAATCTGAAACGATAAAGCTCATCCAAGAAAAAGTAGGAACAACAATGGAAGGTTTAATACACAACACAGACAGGCTTCCAAATCTGTCAAACAAACCACAATCATCAGAAGAGAAAATTGATAAATGGGAACTTCTAAGAATCAATCACTTTTGCTCATCCAAAGACTTCATTAATAGAATTAAAAGGCCACCTACAGAATGGGAAAAATATTTGGCAACTCTATGTCTGACTGACGCCTGATCTCCATAATCTATAAGGTATTAAAAAAAATCAATAAGAAAAAGTTAAATCATCCAATTAAACGATGGGAAAAGGAGATGGACAGACACTTCTCTACAGAGGAGATCCAGGTAGCCAAAAAACACATGTGGACATGCTCACTATTATCAGCTATTGAAGAAATTCAAATCAAAACAACAATGAGATACCATCTTACCCCAACAAAGTTGGTCATGATCCAAAAAATGCAAAAACAACAAATCCTGGAGAGGCTTTGGTGAGATTGGAACTCTCCTACACTGTTGGTGGGACTGCAAAACGCTGCAACCTCCTGGGAAAGCAATCTGGCACTGCCTTACAAAAATGAATATAGATATACTATTTCACACAGTAATTCCACTGCTTGGAATATATGCTGCAGAATCAAGGCCCTTCACACCAACTGATACATGCACACGAAGGTTCATCACAGCACAGTTCACAATAGCAAAAAGATGGAATCAGCCCAGATGCCCAACAACAGAGGAGTCAATAGGCAAACTGTGGTATATATACTCAATGGAACACTGTGCAATGATAAAGAACAACGATGATTGCAGAAAACATCTCTTAACCTGCTTTCAACTGGAGGACATTATGCTGAGTGCAAGTAGTCAGTGACAAAAGCACAAATATTGTACAAGACCCCTATGATAAGAACTGAAAAACAGACTCATGTACAG
Organism: Heterohyrax brucei; assembly: GCA_028571685.1. Lineage (NCBI taxonomy): Eukaryota > Metazoa > Chordata > Mammalia > Hyracoidea > Procaviidae > Heterohyrax > Heterohyrax brucei. The sequence goes on along the minus strand of CM053166.1, from coordinate 129,518,687 downwards.
AAGAAAAGACTGTTTGACAGCTGCAAGGGTGGGAGGGAGGGAGGGTAAAGGATGGAGGGTTTAAATCAGATAGTTAATAGAAATTTGGTTGGGTGAAATCAGTGACAGCACACATTAGAAAGAAGATCAATAATAACTGGACTTCAACACAATTTGAGTACTCCTCCCTTCTTAACTCAACATTGCAACAACAGAGTAGCTGGGGCGGGTGGCCAGGGACATGCTCTAAGGCAAAACTGAGGCCAATTGGCACAGCTAGCGTTTTGCTAATGAGGACTCTCTGCAACCCTCATCAGTGAGTGGCCTCTGGAGTCTTAAAAGCTGCCAAGTTGCCATCTGAGTGTACAGCAAATGGTCCCAACTCAACAGGAACGGATAAGAGGACAAGAATGACACGGGGAAAGGAGAACCCAGAAGACAGAGGGACCCACTGGTGTGGGTCCCTACATCGACTCATGACCAGAAGAACGGGATGGTGCCCGGCCACCACCAGTGATAGCCACGATGGAGCTCACAAAGTGGAGTCACACTGGCAACAAGAGAAAAAATACGGGTGCATCCTGAGATCTTGAATAAAAGACCACAATTGATGGCCCAGCGGCTTCGGAGTTCCCCTGGGAGCATGGCCCCTGGCCTTGATGCTGTCCTTGTCCATAAACCATAATGAACGTCAACTTTTCCGACAGCAATGGACTGGACTTTGCAATGCAGAGTGACTGTATCTTGTGTCAATTTTATGGTTCTATGCATCTATAGGATTTCATCTTGCTGACCTCTTGCTGTAGGAAAGGGATTGAGTGGAGAGGATGGAACAGGAGACTCTTGGGAGGATAGGACATGTATGGAGCAGAGTAGAGTGGTGTGCTGTCATCAAGCAGGGAGAGCAGTGGGAGCTGCATATAGGTGAGCACGCGAATTTATATGGGACTGTACATTTTCATTCAATCACAATAGAAAGAAAATGGTTTTATAAAATAAATTTGTAGAATATATTAGCTGTTTCTGTTATGATTTCACATCTCAAAACACTCTTTAAGAATACTGGCTTCTATAGCATTTTCTGAGTTATTTTCAAACATCAATCATGAAAAGTGTCAAAGTCAGATACAAAAGAAATTATTAACACTGTGTAATCTATATTAATTCTAGTTACGTATTTATCTAAGCAATCTAATGTTGACCTTTTTTAATGAGTGGTAAAGGTGAAGAAAGTTCAAACCTCAAAACTTAAGATTCAAAGTCATGCTGTTGGGTTTTTGTCGTTTATTTATCAAATACAGTTTTAAATTCCTGTTATTCTTATGTTAAACTTCAAACATTAAATTAAAAATATGATTTAAACTGTTATTACACTCCTGGATTTCTTATTTAATGTGAATTAAATTTACTACTGAATACTGTCCTTTCTACCACTTCTTCCTCTTTCCATGATTTTTGAACAAATTACAGACTAATTTTATTCTCTCTATGAGTCCTTTCTTCAAACTGATTTCTTTAGTAAAGGCTTCTTAGAACCCCTACAGAACTGAAGGCAAGCTTCTCAACTCTCCCTCTAGAGGTATGTATTCTCAAATATAGTAAGCCTCACATCACCTTCTTCAAAATAACAGAGATACTCAATATCTAACCTAGCCACTGCCATCAAGTCAATTCTAACTCACAGCAACACTACTGGACAAAGCAGAACTGCCCCATAGAGTTTCTAAGGTGAATTTGTTGGATTCAAACTGCTGAAGAGACTGAATGCAAACTACTTTTTAATCCTATTAAGTTATGAAAGACAGCTACTGATTTCTGTCTCACGTATCTCAGACACTGCAGAAAATAGGTCTGTATTCAGTTGATTACACCATTTTATACTATGCAATTTATTTTTCACTCTAGAAGTTGAGACTCTGCAGAATCAAAAAGTTAAAAATACTATTTTAAATTTCTTTATAGAGCAAAACTCCTGAATTTCTCTTCATTAACTTCATGTAAAAATCATTCCCAATAATGAAGGAGTCCCATAGATCAAGACTACTTATATGAATGTATTCATATTTCATGCTAATTAGTCCCTGTACACGTAATCTCTTTTCCTAGTGTGTCCAGTATATGTGTCTCTGTCCTAGATTGCTCATTAAATCTGCTATACTTCATCTGAACACTGTATCACTGTGACTGAATCAGACATTTCAGAACCCAAAGCCTATGATTTCTTCCTCTTGTGTATTTCTTACAAAATCTTTACAAGTAAAGCTCTAGTAGTGTTTAGAAATAATGCATACAGTAGTTGATATGTTCTCTAAGTGTATAAACAAGGTTACCACAAAGGTAGGCCAGTATCCACAATGCCTCCATTGTACATGCAGGTAATATGCCCAGTATCTGACAAGGTTTGAGAAGCAGCAATCCTTATTCTTTTTAATGGGGACCTCTGAGACCAACAATGTCGAGAAAACTACCGTGCTCACTGCTACACAGAGGCCTTTCTTAGATTACTGTATATGTACCCTCCCCACTCCCCCTAGTCTCTCTCTCACACACACACACCTACACATTTTTTTTTTTCAATTAACCAGCATGGAAAGTTCAGCAGTCATAATGATAATGTACCCCTGCCTGAACTATAATGTTCTGAAAATACTTCTTTATAATTGGCAGACGGTGGATATATTAAAATAACACAGTGGTATTGGGTCTAAAGTATGGATTAATTGTAAAATTCTTACATGGCAGTAGTTTGAATTCTATCCTTTTTCTATTTCTACTTTATGAAACAGCATTACTAAAGTTTTTTGCCTTTCTTTTCAGAACCAGCTCTGTATAATCGCAAGGTAAGATATTCTGAAGACTTGACAACTCCACATTGATTTTCACTTTTCGTATTTTCTGGAACCTTAGGCTAACAACGTTGAGAGAGTGAGGAAAAAAAACTCTCCTGTATATACTCCACAGATTGTTTTAAAGACCAATTTATATGAGGCATGCGTTTCTACTCAAAATATATGTTTTAAACTGTTCATTACCTACACAACAAAAATAAAAGTGGACTGCAACGGCTATTATAGTAATTATACTTTTGACCTTTTCAATCTTAATTTCTATGTATAAATATTTGTGAATAAATGCTTTTTGGTAATATCTGTGACCCATTATTTTACATTTATAGAAGTAAAAAAAAACTCTGCCTTTATTAAGTTTAATTCATAAAATATCCTTTTCAAAGAAAAACATAAACTAAGAATGTCTACTCTACAAAAAGTAACCAAATAATCACTTCAGAATCCCCATAATTTATATTTAAAATCCCTAATGAATTATCAATAGAGTCCCTGGGAGACAGAAACGTGCAAGCACTGAATTATTAACCAAAAGATTTAGAGTTCAAATACACCCAGAGGCACCTTGGAAGACAGACCTGGCAATCTGCTTCCAAAATATGATGACTTTGAACATTTGATAAAGCAGTCATGCTAGGTACATGTAGGGTCACCAAGAGTCAGAACTCCTTGGATGGCAGTTCTCTCCACAATAGGAAAAAGATGGAAGCAACCTAGATGCCTATCAACAGATGAAGGGTTAAACAAACTGTGGTATAGTCACACAATGTAATAGTATGCAATGAGAAGAAACAACAATGGCTTAGGAAATACCTGATTAACGAGGTACCATCTGGAGGACATTATGCTGAGTGAAATTAGTCAGATGCAGAAAGACAAATACTGTATGAGACCATTATTATAAGGACACAACAAATCATTTAAGCACAGAAGAAATCAATCTTTGACAGTTACAAAGGTGGTGAGGGTGTGTAAGGGATTTATACAAAGTAGACAGCACTTAGGATTCAGGATGGGTACAGGATGTGACAGGAGATTCCAGAAAAGATACTCATAACTGCTCTACTTCAAAACTAAATTGTTCCCTAAATGCAAAAACAAATGGAAAAACAGAGTAACAGGATCTGGGGTCAGAGACCATGCTTTCAGAAGACATCCAGACTAAATGGCATATCCAAGCTTATTTTTTTCCTCTTAAAAATCCTCTGCATACCACCTGGATGAGTGGCTTCTGGGGTCTCAAAAGCTAGCAAGCTGCCAAGAAAGTAACATCACGTGATCCCACCCCAGCTGGACTAGGGGTAAACAGCAGACATCAAGGACAGCCTGCCAGATGGAAGGGGCCAGATGAGCCTGCTTCAGCAAGGGACCAGAAGAACTAGATGGGACCCAACCATAATCAATAACTGCCCAGAGAGGAAACATGGTATGGAGCCCCAGACATAGCAGGAGACAGATTAGAGGGCAGAGCTAGAACTCTACCAAAAGACCACACTCGAGGGTCTGTCACACTGGAGGGCCCCTTAGGAATGCAGCTCCTGGACTCTCTAATCTTAAACAAACCACATCCAACACAGGGGGCAGCTCTCTTGACAAAGACTGAACTAGACTACACAAAACATGGAGTGAGACTGGCAATAAACCAACCTTTGGAGTTAAATATGCACACAAAGCTCATCAGCAAAGTTGATATGATAGGGTAATGGAGGGCAGGCGGTCAGATCTTGGTCAAAGGGTCATGAGAAGTTCCCAAAGAAAGAGAGAAGTGTTTTCTCATGAGGTGAACGTTGGGGTGGGGAGTTGAATAGACTAGCAGTACAGGTTCTGGGTATTATAAGGCAAACTGATACAGATTGTTAATTGTTCTTAAAATACAATAAAATTTAATAATAGAAAAGACATTCTCAGCTATATTTCTAGAAATTAGGACAGTTCACTTCATACTAATTACCAGAACAACCTAGGTATACAGCATAAGGAGTCACCAGCATAAGGGAAAGACTAAATCATTTCAGTTCTTTAAACCTATTACATGTATATAATTAACCTCCTCACAACTTAATGATCATCAAGGCATGAACTTCTACAACATTTACACGTTTTCCTTTTGTTTAGTTTTTTTGAGCTTGAAAAAAGTTCCCCTGAACTACCAACTCTCTCAAAAAAGAGACAGAGAGACTTGCATAAATAACAAAGTTACTGAACCTGAGGGAATTAACAAATTTGTGTGACAATAAATAGTTTTTAGCTTTTTTCTGGCAAACTGCTTTACAAAAATTACGTCTTTATCTGCATTGTCACACTACTTGGACACCCTCAAGTGCTTTATCTTGCTTAACTATGAGGCTTTAAATAATTCATCAAGCTGTGCATTTGGTTGAACGTAATTTATATACATCGCTGATCATTATTAAAAAGAGAAATAGAATGGAGATGAACTTTTGCATGCTTATATGACTAACACAGCTTACTGAGAAGCCCTGGTGATGCAGTCGTTAAGTACTTGGCTACTAAAAGTTCAGCAGTATGGACCTGAAAGCTATTCCACAAGAAACACATGTGGCAGTCAGCTTCCACAAAGATTATAGAGTTGGGAATCCTGTTTGGCAGTTCTACTCTGTACTACACCTGGCATCTTTCTGCTTTCTAATACTATTATCTTACTTTGAAAAATGACTACATGTTAAAAATGCAGATTCCAGATACTTGAAAATCCCAACTGGTTGTTAACCATTTTCTAAGCTTGTTCATAAAATTCTCACATTTTCATTTTTTCACACCGGTAATATAATCTAGATGTTTCTACGAAAACATAGCTATATCTGAAAATAAAATGCTATAAAAATTTTTTAGAACCATGCTAGGAATCATTTTATGGTAGAAAAAGAGGAAAAGACTATGTGGACGGGTGACAGTAAATTTGATACTTTCAAAATACAGAATCTAGAATCTCTGGAAAGGATACCATACTCCAGTTTTACACATATTACTTGAGGACATCAGAGTGTCTAGCTAGCATTGTTGTCCTTCAACTACAGTAGGTCTTCAGTAGTCAGCTGTAGAAAATAAACAATTAATTAAAGATTTCAATAGAGATGCTAGCCAAAAACATTAAATCTTTTTGAATAATAAGTTTACTGAATTCTGTTGAGAGATTACTTGAAAAAAAATACGTAGTTAGTTACGTTACATCAAACTATACTAAACAAAAATCTATTCTTTGAGTAAAGCTGAAGTAGTGCAAAAAAAAGTACTTTTATACTATACTCTTTTAAAGAAACTTTAGGAGATTTATGTAAGCCTTTTTATAACTAGGATAGTCTCTTGCAAATTATTAATTTTTTACATCAAGATTTCTACTGCTCATTTTGTGTGGAACAGGCCAGTAATGAGAGTTTAAAAAAGGAGGGGAGAAGAGTAGTGCGCTACACTACCCACTAAAAGTTTAGGAATCAAGTTAATAGGGCTAGTAAAAACCTACACATAGTGATGATTATTATCTAGTAGCATCAAGTTGGAGATTACTTTGATGATTTGGGCACTAAACTGTTTTCCAACACTCAAGAATTCCAATCATACAGGGATCACCTCAGGAAACAGAAATATAATTTTGTAGATACTATAATAGCCCTTACCAAGTTTTTAGAGCTAAACTTTCTATTTTCTACATTTATACAGTATGCATCAGCTTATTTCTTACTATTCTGGCCTGTGCAATGTCTTGCCTAGATTTGTACTTCAATAAGCTCCAGACAGATTTCTGTGCCGTAAGTCTAAATACCTGCTTCACACCCTCAATTAGTTCTCAATCATCTTTCATACAATAATCAGAGTGATATATCTAATATTTTCGTCTAATGTTACTTCTCTGCTTGAAATTTGTATTTTGTGTTACATTTAGATTATTAATCCAAATATCTAAATACTGCATGCTAGGCAATTGATGAATTGGTCTCCTTTTGCCTAAACAGGCTCACTTCTTACTATTTTCAATAAAAGTACACCACCCAAGAGCTATATCGAAATACATCATAATTTCTCATATCTTAACATATGCCTCAAAACATACTTCTACTCCACCTTCAGTTCCTTGTTACTTTGCTACTGTAGATAAATGCCACTAATTCAATTTTTAACACATAATAACCCCATGTTACAAAGTAGAACTGCCTAATAACATTTTCTAGGCTGTGATCTCTACTGAAACAGTTTACCAGGTCTCTTTCCTGCAAAATGGCTGGCAGGTTCAAGCCACCAATCGTTCCATTAGTAGGCAAGTGCTTAACCACTATGCAACTAGGTTTACTACAGCCTCCTTTTTTTACTTGGCTACTATTAAGAGTTTGAAACACAAATCAAGAATCAACATCTACAGGGAATTCTTGGTTATCCTTCTTCCTCTGAATTCATTAATTCTCCCTCTGCTGTGATTCTGCCTACACCCTACCCTTAGTTACTTTTATCTCTATTCTGGCATCTACCACAGATTATGACAATAATCTATTTACTGACTAATTGCCTCTTCTAGGCTTGAGCTCCTGCAGAATATGGAATCTTAGCTCTCAAAGCCCAACACTCAAACAATGGCTAGAACAAAGAAGGTACCCAAACCCACCCACTGCCGTCAAGTGGGGTCCAACTCATGGCAACCCTAGAGGTCAGAGCAGAACTGCCTCCTAGAGTTTCCAAGGAGTGCCTGGGTGAAATAACAAATGAGAAAAACATAACCAACATTTGCAGTTAAGATTATATTAACAAAACTGAATAAGCCAGGCAGACACCCTCATACAGAATGCTGCTAAAAAAGCAGTTTCTGTTATGCATCCACTGACAAATATGTGAACAAAAAGATGGAGATAAATTATGATATTTAAAAAAGTCTCTTTCGTTATGGGAGAAAGTTTAATGCAATTACAGATCTTTTTTCATTGTTTCCTTAACTTTCAGTAACACTATTGTCGGAGATTCTGTCATCCCACCTCTTCAGCAATTGATGAAAGGAATACCATCAGGTTAGTCCTAAAAATTTTATCATTGCACATTCCTGTGGGGCTTTGGAAGTTAACACGTCCTCTGAAGTGAATAAAGAACACTGGGACAAAATGTATCTGATTTCCTCCAAAGTACTATACCTTGAATTCACATTGTGTAACTTAAAAAGCCTGCAAAAAAATGGTTAATCAGTGGACCTTGGGAAGCCTGAGCACATCAACATGGATATTCAAATAGAGGGTAAAAAAAGTAGTAACTACTGAGCTAGACAGATACTTTAAAGTGGTGAAAAAAGGGCTTCCATAAACTGAGAAGAAAACGAATGTTCAAAAACATAGCAAACAGAGACAAGAGATCACTAAAGTGTATTTCATTATATTTTTAGAATAACTGTGAATACCATATTCTTCCACCAAATAAAGTGCACCTTCTTACTTTTGTTAACCAGCTAGACGCCCCAGTCCCACAGTATTTTCATAAGCAAGGTTGTGCCACATATTTTTTACATGTTGATGCAAGAAAAAAAAAATAGCACAGCTCACAAACTAACTCACAGAAGGTAAGCTAGGCAAACAAATGTAGGAGGTTCATGTTATTTCCATAAAAATATGAGGCACAATCCTCTCTTGTAGTAAAATTATTTTAAGTATATATCTCTGTTCACTAAGCTTCAAGTCATAAGTAAACGCTCAATTATTAATCATATCATCATGATACAACTGGCATCACTGTATTTTCACACTATCACAGAAAACGTTTCATTAAAAATCTAAAACTGTTAATTTTCTACTTTAAAATGCCAAATTACATAATACTACATTAAAACTGAGCATGGCAATTTCAAACTCATCTAGAAAATACTAAAGCCATTCTGTTAACTCAGAGCTGAAACGAGTACCAAAGTAAACTCTTCAAAGATTGGACTAGACTGTAAGACATAGAGTGATGGTCGTGAAGAACGTGGTTCTTGGCTGAAATATATACATGTGGTTGTCTGAGTAGCTCCTGTCCAGAGAGGTGAGATTAAAGGATAGAAGGGAAAAGGAGTTGGTTGAATGGGCACGGAAAGCACAGGGTGGGAAGAAGGGAGAGTGCTATCATGGGTGGGGGGGGAGAGCAACTATTGTTGCATAGCTGTGTGTGGGAGGGGTTAAAAGGTAAACTGACTTGGGTGGTATTCTTTCACTTAAAAGACAGTAAAGAATTTTTTTTAATGAGTGTCATGTAAGGTATGGAAAGGAGAGCCTTACAGATCACTGATGTTCAGACAACTGGATAGCCAGCCAAGTGCCATCTAGTTGGAACATAAAAGAATTAAGGGGGATATCTCCCTCATAACATGCATAAAATTATTTAACAGTAAGTCATAGACAAAGAGTAACACAGAAGCAAATCACTGTGACTTAAAATTAGACAACCATGAGTTGGATCCGACTCGATGGCACTTGGTTGCATATATGACTCACAAAGTACAAAGGGTAAAAAGAAACACTAATAAATAGCACTTCATCAAAACTGAATACTTCCGCACTTCAACAAATATAATCAGAAAGTGTTAAGATAGCCCACAGAATTGGAAACGATTTTTGCAACAACTCAACAATAAAAAGACAAGCCAACGAAACAGGCCAAGAACATAAATGGACGTTTACCCAAAGATAATATATAAATGGTGAATACGCACAAGAAAACATGTTGAACATCGCAAGTCATGAGAGGGGAAAAAAAAGCCTTGTCATAGAGTCATAACTGACTCATAACAACCAACAGTACACAAGAGAACTGCTCTGTAATGTTTCCAAGGAACTGCTGACCTTTTGGTAAGGAGCCACAGCATTTAACTACCATGTCACCAGGGTAGGGAAATACAAACGAAAACCACTGTGAGATGCCACTTAACACTCACTAGGATGGCTATTATAAAAGAAATGGAAAATAGCAAGTATTTTCCAGAATGTTAGTAGGAATGCAAAATTGTGCAACTACTGTGGAAAACAGTTGGCAGTTCATCAATAAGTTAAACACATAATTACCATATGACTCAGTAATTACACTCCTAAGCATCTACTCCCCTAAAAAGGAAAAGAAGTATTCAAACAAAAGCATGTACATGGTTGTTTATTAGCAACACTATCTATAATGGCCAAAAGGTGGGAACAACCCACATGCTCATCAGATGATAAAAGAATAAATAAACCGTGGCACACATATACAGTGGAATAGAAAAAAGGAATGAAATGTTGAAATACATTATAACATGCATAAATCTTGAAAATATTATGCTAAGTGAAAGAAGCCAGATACGGAAGATCACTTAATGTATGTTTCCACTGATGGGAAATTTCTAGAATAAGGAAATCCATAGAGAAGAAAGTAGATCAAGGGCTGTTCTGTTGCTAAGGAATTAGGGGAGATGCAGTGACTGCCAGCAAGGGTTAATTTTGGTGTGTTAAAAATATTCTAAACCAATATTGTAGTGATGGTTGCACAACTCTATGAACATACTAAGAAACTGTGAAATGTAAAATATAACTAAAAACAAACAGGAGAAAGTGCATATAAACATGATATAAAGAATAAGAAATAACTACAGCAAAGACTGGGTGATAGTAACTGAAAACCACTGACAGAGCAGTTTCCAGAGAGTAAGAAGCAAGGGCATCACAGGGCCAGGAGTCAATAAAAGAGCACGAAAGAAGTAGAGGCAAAGGACCTAGTCACGAATAACAAGAATATAAAATCAAAACCATTTATATACAATGACAATAGGTACATGGAATACAATTCCATGAACATTAAAAAACGATATTCTATGGAATATTCTGGTATAGTTACTTCAATAATGCAATTAATTTCCTAATACCTTAAGAAGATTAAAGTAATATTTATGCAAATGACTAAGCTTACATATGACATTGTCACTTAGTTTACATAATGCAGTCTTTTCAATTAAAAACTGCAGTTTAAAACTTTTCCCATTCTCGTTCTGAAATACTTATTTTTTCCTCAAAATGAAGACTTAGATGAAATTGCATGAAAAGTGAAGAAACATATGCAGCCTCAGTGCTGACAAGTGTCACTGGTAATTGGAAGCTCTAGTTTCTTGTGACGTCACTGGAATGCTGTTCTATGTAGGTCCATTGTGCAGTGATGAATGAAATAGCCACTGACGCTCTCTAAATAAAAGACTCACTCTCCCTCAACAGAAGCAGGTGCTATCAAACAGCTACTGTTCGTACAGCGACTTTGCACACAAAAACTTTACACAAAAGGAACATACAAATAATTCCTGGGAGGCCGCCTCTGTGAATCGCCCAGCTGCAGTAATGCCACATGTGTCATTCTTAAGGTCATTTTGATATCTGGGCTTTTTTAATGGCACTACTACAAATATTTAAAAGACACACATCTCGGAGAATACAACATATAATGTTATACTTCATTACTTGATAAATACCTTAGTATAAGACCTTTTTTGCAAATATCTTTTTGGCTGTTGGTACTTACAAATCTAATACAATTAAATATTGGCAAAAAATATTTTATAGCACTTTTTCTACACTCATATTTTACACTAATTTATTATTTCAAAAAGCAACAATGTGCATATTTTAGTAATTTTCAAAGGGAAGAATTAGCTTTACAGATTATAAAAATGGAAAAATTCACTATTACTGATAATAATTCCAGAATCCACACTAAGAGCTATGCATCTCTAATTTACTTCAGCAAATTATTTCCATAAATGTTTCTATGACCACAACTTCATGGTTTCAGGTAGTTTTTTTGTTTTTTTTTCCATAACCACTGGAATGAATAAAGGTACAGAAAATATTTAAAACTCCATCTGAAATCATATCAACAGGTATTCATGGTAATACATTTTGGTACTTCTAAATTATCTGTTAAACCAAGTGTGTTCAAAATAAATTATGGAATAAAACGACAATGCCACTCTGACAATGAGAAGGACAAGCAATTGAGCTGTATACTTTAAATAATGCTAGAAAACTGGTGTGTATTCTTAGAAACCTTATTAACACTACAGTTGATATTTAAGAAATCCTCACATATCCAAAAGAGACATTTCAAAGGACAGCTAAGAAATATGTCTACAAAAATATCTTCTACATGAGAAAACCATGTTGCTTAAAAACAAATAATACAATTATTAGATATTACAAAAGAAAATCTGATACTCAGAAAGAATGTATTTTCCACACAGTTAGAGGAATAGTTAGCGCAATACTTTTTAACCTAAAGCTGGAAATGAAAGATTGAGAGAGCCACCTACAGTTTGAAATCCAGAAATAGGAAAATCTCCCTGATCCTCTGTTTAAAAGATTTGTGTCTATGTATGATTCTTTTAGAGGTCTGGATTAAATTAGATGTAGTTAGGAAAATGTATCAAAATAAAACTCGGGTATAGTATAAAAGTAATACATTGTGTTTTGAGTTCTAGGATGCTTTCAATCTGATTTCTTTTTTTAAACAGTACATAAATATACTCAACAATCAATCAAAACAAACTTATTGAACACCTATTGGCTAATACATTGGTTAATTTTTTTTTCCATAGCCAAATGGCAACAGGATGTGTTGTATAAATTAATTTTCTTTCGAACATCTACCAAATCATACTAATCTTCCTAAAAGCAATCTATAATACTTTGAGATCTTATCAAAGTAAATAATTATTGGACATTTTCTGGAATTTCTGTGTCCAGGTTTCCATAATAATGATTTTCCAACATTGACCATTACCAGCTTGAACAAGGAGGAAGAAATCTCTTTCACCTGAGATTGAGTAGAAAGTTGACATAAATGGTTTAAAAGTCTGTTTTTCTGTGTATAAGATACACCAAAACTTGAAAGAAATGTGAAAAATCAAAGTGTTACCTTAGAAAGAAGATTGATACTAATTGGACTTTGATATGACATGATTACTCCTCCCATAGTTACTCAATATTGCAAGGACAGAGTAGCGGGGGCCAAGGGCCAGGAACCATGCTCTCAGAGCAAATCGAGGGCAAATGGCACAACCAGTGTTTTACTAAGAGAGCCTTCCGCACCCCACATTGGTGAGTGGTGCCTGGGGTCTTAAAAGCTGCCAAGCTGCCATCTGAGGATACGGCCAATGGTTGCAACTCAGTAGGAATGGATGATCACCAAGATGAAAATGACATGGGGGAAACACAACCCAGAAGACAGAGAGATCCACGGGAGTTGGTGACTACATCAACTTGTGACCAGAAGAACCGGATGGTGCCCGGCCACCACCAGTAATAGCCATGATGGAGCTCACAAAGTTGAGACTCAATGGCAACACAAGAATAAAAAGGAGTGCACCCTGAGATCTCCACTAAAGACCACAATTGATGGTCCAGGGCCCTCAGGGTTCCCCTGGGAACATGGCCTCTGCCCCTGAGGCTGCCCCTGTCCACAAACCATAATGGAGGTCCACTCTTCAGACAGGAATGGATTGGACTTGATGACACAGAGTGACCATATCATGTGTACACTTTAGGGTTCTATGCATCTATAAGATGTCATTCTGCTGACCTCTTACTGGAAGCGGGGGCGTGGGTGGACAGGAAGGGATAAGAGATTGTTGGAAGGATAAGACATGTATGGAGCAGAGAGGAAGAGTGTGTTGTCACCACACAGGGTGAGCAGTGTGTACGTTTTCACTTAATCACAAATTTAAAAAAATCAAACTGTTGTTTTACAGATTATTGCATTCCCCACTGACTCTTAAAAGGTAACTGGAATTCTGGAGTTGAATCTTTATCAGTAGTTCTTAAAAGTGAACATGACACAACACCAAGACTGCTACCACCAGCAGCTATATGTTGTAAGTACAATCATATGCCAACTTTCCCAGGAGTAGTAGTATCTCCTCATATCAAAAAAACTAAAAAACAAAACACAGGGAAGTTGAGCTAATCAATTATGAGCCTATTGACTTTTTTCAGAATGAAGGGTAACAGACGATCAGCTGACCTTATCTAACAGATCATCCTAAATTTGAGAAAGAAAGCAGCTATTTTGAGGTGAAAATTAAGAAAAATCAGATTTCATCCAGAAACCAATAGTCCACCCTTCACATTGCCAGTTGCCTAATTTCTCTAATTCTCATAACATTGTACCCAGGAGAATTTAATGAAAATATAATTGAAAGTATTCAAGTCTGCTATTATTACAGCATAGCTTTAAGAAAGTTTGTTTGAATACAGCACCCCAAACACTAACAGGGCTGAGTAAAGAGGGCAAGCTTTCATTTGGGTAGAGAAGAGATGAAAGACTGACAAACTGAGAGCTACCCTGGCCTTCCTGGTTTACATAAGCTAAATTATGTCTTTTTCTGAGGTAGTAATAATCTTAATATTCATAATTTTCTGATATACTGACTCTGGAATATGCACAGGCATGAATACTACTCCCGGACAGTCAATCAGAAGTACTAAAAAAGGTTTAAGAGATACCTGGATACTTAATTTCAAACAGTTTGACAGATGATATTAAAACAAAAGTCATATTTTTAACAAAATTTATATATGAAGTAGAAATGTTTCTTCTGAGTAAAATAAACTAAAAACAAATCATAAATATAAAGATATCTATTCAACATTAATTATTTCATGTTTTAAAAAGTGTAGAAATCTTCCAATCTTAGTTGATACATAGTACCTTAATATCTCAATGAATTGTAGATGGTTAATATTTCCTCCTAACTAGTACTTACTGAAAGAGCCACTCCTTACATGTCAAAATGAATAGATTTCAAAGATCAGGTCATTATGTGAAAATCAGTATTATGAGAAAACAGAAGATGCTCATATCAGATCACAGAACTGGGTATGACTATGTCATTACATAACTGCTAAATTACATCATTATATAAGTGTCAGATAAACCATTATATAAGCACCAAATTATATCATTATTGAGTTACAAAACCACTGGGAATCATGGCCCAAGCAAGTGAACATATAACCTTAATCATTACACAGTGTTACTTCAGCCTCACATCTCAGTGTTCATTACCACCAAACATCTATTATTAACTCACAAAATAGCTGGACAGTAGATCTGTTTATATTGTCAAAAATACAAAATGTCAGATAAAGAGAAAGTCAGTGAGTGAGGAATAGTGGTACATTTTTAGAGAGAATATAACATACAGTTTGGAATGACTGCTTATTCACAGACATTCATTCCAACAGAAATAAGACTGCCTTTAGGTGAGACTTATCAGCATTAGTGACACTTTAAATAATAATGTTTTATTTGGCATCACTGTCAAATAAGAGATTTAAACTCTTAACACAGACAAAAAGGAAATTGCAAATATGAAATAGCAGAAATATTTTACTGGGACACCAACATGATACACACTTTTCTCTAAATAGTTAAATTCTTGATTTTATAGGCATGAATCCAAATTTCTTTCCAATATGTTGTTTACAAAAATATTTAATGCTGTGGAGGTTAAAAGCACATATATGTGTTTACTGTGAAATAATTACAAAAGCCAAAAAACAAAACCCACTGTTTTCAAGTCAAATTAGATTCACA
This sequence comes from Heterohyrax brucei, assembly GCA_028571685.1. Lineage (NCBI taxonomy): Eukaryota > Metazoa > Chordata > Mammalia > Hyracoidea > Procaviidae > Heterohyrax > Heterohyrax brucei. The sequence continues at coordinate 129,503,292 of CM053166.1, read as the reverse complement.
GCAACCCTACAGGACTGAACAGAGCTGGTCCATATTTCCAAGACTGTAAGTCTTTACTGGAAGCAAACTGTCACGTGTTCCTTGTCAACACAAGGTGACAGGTTTGAACTACTATAACGTACATTTCACAGCTGAGTACTTCAACCAAATGCAGCACCATGGATGTTGTAGTAATTCAGGACTGCTGAGTCAGTTCTGACTCATAGCAACCCTACATATAACAGAATAAAACCCTGCTTGGTCGTCTGCCATCGTTACAATCAATATTATGTTTAAGCCTATTGTTGTAGTCATGGTTGTCAATCCATAGTGTTGAGGATCATCTTTTTTGCTGACACTCTACTATTACACCAAATGTGTTCTTTCCCCAGGAACTGGTCCCTCCTGATAACATACCCAAATTATGCTAAACAAAGTCTCACCATTGTTCCTTTGAAGGAACACTGTGGCTTTCAATGGTATATTCAATACTCTTCACCAATACCATAATCCCAAGGTATCAATTCTTCCTCAATCTTCCCTATTTATTGTCCACCTTTCACATAGGTATGAGGTGACTGAAAATATCATGGATTGGGTTCAGGATCACCTTGGCCCTAAGGTGATATCTTTGCATTTTAACACTGTGAAGAGGTCTTTTGCAGCAGATCTGCCCTCGTGGAATACTTCCTTTGATTTCCCCACTGTTGCTTTCATGTGAGTTCACTGTAGATACAAATTAAAAAAAAACACCCTCTGCCATGAGTCAGATCTGACTCGATGGCACTTGGCACGTGGCTCTGACAATGTAACAAAACAATTCTTCTGACAGTCTCCAAATTAAGTTCGGATATATTCAAGGTATATTTTTGGTCTCATGTACTTGTTTTAATTTTTTTAAGTTTCAACTCGAACTTGCACATGAGCAATTGATGATCTATCTGCATTGCAGTCAGGCCCTGGCCTTGTTATGACTGATGACACTGAGCCTATCCATCATCTTTCCACAGATGTAGCTGATTTACTTCCTGTCCCTCCCCGCCCCCCAATCTAGTAAGGTCCATGTATATAGTCACAACTTATGCTTTTGAAAAAAGGTATTTGTCATGAAGAAGTTGTTGGTCTTGCAACTTTCTATCACGTGATCTTCAGCACTGTTTCTATCACTGAGGCCATATTTTCAAAATACCTAACCTTCTGTTTCAAACTTTCCTGTTTCAGTCACCAATAATTATCACTGTATCTTGATTGTGTTCCCTAAGCACTGAGTCTTCCATTCTAGCTCCCTCTGACCATCCATGATAACCACCAATAAGTTCTGATCTCTATGCACTTGTCTCTTCCTGATATTTCATGTAATTGGCAACATAAAATATTTGTCCTTTCATAACTAACTTATTTCACTCTGTGATATTTTCAAGATTCATCTGTTATATAGCATGTATCAAAATTTATTTCCCTTCATGTCTAATATTCCAACTTTTAGCTATTGTGAATAGTGCTTCAATGAACATTGGTGGACAAGTATCTGTCTGCATTCTTGCTTTCAACTGTTTTAAGTGTATCTCCAGATGTGGAATTTCTGGAGTAAATGGTAATTTTATGTTTAACATTTTCAGGAACCTCTACACTGTTTAGCGCAGTGGCTGGCCCGTTTTACACACCCACCATCAACGGATGAGAGATCAAATTTCTTCAGAACCTTGCCAATTCAAGTTGTTTTCCTTTTTCCTGAAATTAGATTCAGCCAAGTGGATGTGGTATCCTATCTTATTTTGGTTTTTATTTCCATTTCCTTAGTGACTAACAACATTGAATATCATTCTAAGTGCTTCTTGACCATTTGGATTTCTTTTGTCGTGAAATGTCTACTTAGGCTCCTTGCACAATTTTTGACTGGACTGTTTGTTCTTCTGTTGTTAAACTGTAAGAGTTCTTTATATATTCTCAATGCTAGACACTTATCTAACAAAGCCTTAAATTAGTATAAACAATATTGCATTGCATAATAAATTCATATTTCTGTACAGACATCTACCAGGAGATTACATACAGGTGTTCTTCTGCCAAACCTCATCTTAACAAGCACCTTGCTGAACTCCACCTAACAGAAGAAAAACAGTATCTCACTGTATTCCAAAGGTCTTTTGTCAAGACAATATGAGACACTGTCAACAGTGGAAAAATGTATGTCAAAATATCCATACATTCTTAGGTTAACCACTTACAGTTTATTTGTACCCCCCAAAATAAAACTAAAATTAGGCATACCAAGTATTGTTAACCTTACTTTACATTTGAGGAAATACGCTCAAATAAGTAAAATGTTGTGCTTGGTATAAGGAATTAGAAATCACAGAGCTGGGCTCAGCATCCAGGGCTTCCAATTCTAAGTCCATAATTGTCTGATCATGTTCCTCTACTTCACTGACTTCTAAACTCTACTTGCAAGCTCTTAAATCCAATCAGAAATACTTCAATTTTCATTACCTACTTTTCCCCATTAGTCTTAAACATGGTGTCTATGTCCTTTACAACAACTATCAAATTAAATGCCATAGTTGTTTCTTCACAAACTTCTCTTTTCCACACTACTATCTCCCTTAGGACATTAATCATATCAATTCATACAGGTACCCCTAGAATATAGGAACATACTCTGTAGAAAAAGAAGTGCTCATTCAATGTTTTATGAACAAATAAACTTCAGTTTAAATGTAAACACTATACTATACTTGTCCAGCCTCAGCCTGTATTTTCTTAAGTCAAACATATTGATATAATAACTATTTTCCCAAATCAATTCAGATTCTAATTACAACTTAGGTCTCATATTTCAATAATACTAACCATAAATTTAATTCCTAGACCTTACCACAGTTGACATTATATCCTTTGGTCTTCACAAGATTCCTTTCTAATACCTAGGGTAAAAACATTACTCAAACCTCTCAATAGCCAAGGCAAACAATAATTTTTAAACTTTCTTTACAGAAGTCCCTAAGGACACTAAAGAAAATAGACTACAGTCAAAATCTCACTTCTATCATCAAGACCTCACTTTCTAGAGGGAAACACAGAAAATTACCTGCCTCTCAGAGTTTTGCATTAAAAAAAAAAAAAGAATTCTACTCAATTTGACTACAACTTCCTTGGTGACAGCTTAGATAATGTTCTTTAAGCACAATAAAATTTTTCAAGTATAACTACAAAATCACCTTGCTAGCACAAACAAGAGTTTATGTGTTAATTATTGTTAATTAGACTAAGACCCCTGTGATATATATAGCTACACACATATACACACAAACACATAGAGTTATTCAGTGAGTACTGAGTAAATTAGAAATTGTGTTCCTGAGACCTCAGGGGTTTACCTAGAATACGTGTCAGGTACAGTCTCACTAGAAATGTTTCATACAGTAACATTACTATCTGTTGTTAAAATATATTGATAGAAAAGCTGATATAAACTAGATTATCTGACCCGAGAAGGCAATGGGTCAGCCTCAGCACCTCATACCAACAGCTTAAATTTTCCATGTTCTTTAGGGTCTCTTTTAATCCTATTGATGCATAAGTTGAACTGGCAATATTCCCACTAGTTTTAGGGCATAAGTAGATTTAAAATATAGGCGTCTTGGCATTAACAATTTCACGTATTCCCCCAAGGATTTATTACATATAATGATGTGACAATCTCAGTTTTTCCTGATTTTTATAACTTCACTTAAAGACTCAGTTTTTCATGATGAGACTCTCTTTATTTTGTGAATGGAAACTACACCATTAATATAATAACTAAAAAAAGAAATAAAACTAATACTAGAGAATTCAGGTAAAAATACTAATGCCTATTACATATGTGGAACGATAACACTGTTTGAAGTAATCTAGATAAACTTTTCAGAAAAGCAGATCTTACACAATTACCTTTTAAGTAATAAACATACATCAATAACCATTATTGAACCTAGAATTGAAATGGTACTAGATTAAGGTTGGGGGTAGTAAAGGGAGATAAAATATTGCACACGATTAAGATATAAGTTAGCAATTGTTCTGAGTTGTGAGGTGAGACACACAACACTATCAAAAATAACTAGTTAAATAACATACTGAATGATAAATAATAAAAAGTCAGTCACTCATGAATCAATGATAAGAATGGGTTACGAACTAAGGAGATGTGACTAATCCAATTCTATGCACCTGAGGTCAAAGAACAAAAAAGAAAGAGAACACATGAAATATCATCAGCTCGGATGGCACTAGAATAGGCAGTGTTTTGTCCTGTTGTACATAAGGCCTCTATAAGAATCCACTCAAAAGTATCTAACAATACAACAACAAACCATTTACTTATGCCTACTTAGCTTGGGCTGTTAACTAAAATGTCAGCAGTTAAAATCCATCAGCCACTCCTTAGAAACCCTAGGAGGCAGTTGTACTCTGTCCCCTGTAGGGTTGAGACTTCATGGCAACAGGTTTCTTTTGCGGCTTCTTTGGTTAACAACATGGCTTTATAACATATGACCACTTTCTCTCTATTAAAGTCAATGTCTAAAGCATAATTTAAAAACAAATGCATAATAGAACTGCTCCTCACTTACCAATTACTTCCTTACCTGCCAGTTCACATTTTCCAAGAATAATAAAACATATACTACTGAACTCATTTGTGTATTAAGGAGGAGGGCAAGGTTTAGCAGAGTTCCTAGAAAAAGAGGAGCCCACCATGCGATGGGCATACTGAGACACAGCAGGGGATTCCAAAAAACACGGTGAGTGATATGGCAGGTGTACTGGCACTAAAGATAGGGAGAGGGCCCAACTCTTGAATAAGCCTCATTTTCATATACTGACCTGATGTTTAAAAACTAACCAAGTCAATAACTGAGAAGTAAGTGTAGACTGGATATGTTGGTGCATTTATAATCATATCACAGTCATATGAAAGTAAATGCAGTAATTATCACAAAAATTAACACTAAGAACCAGTAATGAATTTTTTTGAACCACTTCAAATTTCAAGGCATAAAGGATACTCAAAAAGTCACCTCATAACTTTATGAAATAAACATGTTTATGCAAACTTTTCTCCCATATTGCTGGCCTTTCCTGTTTCACATGTGAATAGGAAAATGCAAATTGAGGCATCTTACTATAACAAGACAGCTGCAGTTTACTTAAAATGACTAATTAAGCAGCTGAAAACAGACATCCATATGATAGTGGTGTTAAGGGAAACTTGGGTGGAATTTAGCTTCCTCTAGATTTGGTCTCATGCTTAAAATAAAAACAAATATAATATAAATTCAAAAGATTTAGAAATGTAAACGCTCCAGTATCTAATTCTAACTAATAATTTCCAACAGTCCAGTAGGCATGATTTCCTTCCTTACCTAAGGCAACTTCAGATTCTGCTATATGTGCTTGTGCTAGGTCCAGGCTCTCCACCGTGTCATCTTGACACAAAGTACTAAGGACAATTAATTTGCAGCAGGTCAGCTCCACTTACATGAATTTTCATTCTATTATTAAGTTTATTTAGGATTGCCTGAAGATTGTGCCAATACAGCAATCCCCCCATAGCTGTGATCTGGCTTTCTATGCCTTCAGTCACCTGTAGTCAGGCAGGGTCAGAAAATGTAAACCTCCTAGTGTGATGAAATCTCCAACCTTCAAGCCTGGTCCTGTCTGGAGACCATATGCACAAAACTTTTGTTGCAATGTATTTTTGCAATTTTTCTGTTACTATTAGCTATTGATTTTAATCTCTAACTGTACCTAATTTATAAACTAAACTGTCATAGGTATGTATGTATAGAACATAACGTATCATATATGGAGTTCAGTATATCTGTCATTTCAGGTATCTTCAAAGGTCTTGGGACATATCCATTGCAGACAAAAGACAACAACTGTAATCTATGGAAGAGGCAGACAAGTCATTTTATTTTTTGAGTCATACCACTTGTAAGTTTCTCTGTTTCATCTCATCGTCACTGACACATTTAAAAATTATTAAACGCATTCATTAACAAGAACAACTTAAACATCCAAACATCCCTAGCTGTACAATGTTTAAGCAGTTGTCTGCTAACCTAAAGATGAGCAATCCCAACCCATCAACAGCTCCACAGGAGAAAGGACCCAGCAACTTGCTCCAGTAAAGACTACTGTTTTTAGGAGCCATTGAGACACCTCCGACTCATAGTAATTCTCTATACAACAGAAAACAACACTGCCCAGTCTTGCATTATCCTCACAAACATTGCTATCTTTCCAGTTATTCATTAGGTTAACACTGGAAAATCTTTTCAGAAGTAAAGTAACAGATCCTATTTCCTTAAGTGTCTTAGTATGGCAACTCCCTTGAAACTTGTCTACCATGCATGACTCTGCTAGTATTTGAAATTCTAATAGCAAAGTTTTCAGCATCACAAGTAAACATTACAACCTAGGAAATTCCAGAGGGCAGATCTACCCTGTCATATAGACTTTCTGTATGTTGGAAGAGTCAAAGGCACACAATAACAGCAACTTGGACTTTCAATGATCAACATGCTACACCCTAAGTCTACAACAAGTATAAAAATAAAAGAAAAAGAGAAAACCACCATTGCCATCAAGTTAATTCTGACTCATGACGACCCCATATGTGACATTCAGTTTTCATGGCTACGACCTTTCAGAATTACATGACCAGGCTTTTCTTCTGAGTCACATTTGTGTGGGCAAAAACAAAACAAAAATTCCGATTCCACCTATATGCAGCTTCCACTGCTCTCCTCAGTCATATTAAATTAAAAAAAAATTCCAACTCCATAAAATGAAAGGTCATGTTATCATGAGTTTAATTACAAATGTATTTCAATTCATCTCTACTGTCACAAAAATGCATTAACAGACAGTGAAACTTAACTTACAATAAACACAAATGGCTGTAAAATGAACTAAAATGGTCCCAAGTGATTATGAGGGAGTCACTTCCTAATCCTTCCCTACCCATTCAGATTGTATCTAAGTTCAGGTGATTATACAGTACTTTATCAAGCTTTCCTGTATTTATGACCTTAGATTTAATGTACTATTATTTATAGTATCCAATTAAGCATTCATCCCTCACCACTGTCAATCAAATCAAGCAAATGAATGAAAAAAGGTAAAAGTTCTGTTTTTAAATAATTGCTGATATGCCAAGCCAAGCGTCGTCGAGTCAGATCTGATACAGTTAATAAAATTTATCCAGGAAAATGAATACCAGTAACTATAATCCTTTCCTTAATGAGACACATTAAAAAGATTTAGTGATTATCACCTATATATTCAGAGACATCTAGATGTTAAGATTTTCTGGAAATTATTATATATGTATATATACACACATATATACATACAAATTCAAAAAAGCATATTCCAAATAATATACCTAAAAACTTTGTTAAATTTACCCCAGGCAGCTTAAAGAAAGCTCTTAAAAACAGATGTGGTACAAAAGTTCATATCTGGCCTCAGGAACCTGTGACAGACTCCACAGATTCTCAGTTGTATGAAACAAAAAGTAAGTCACATTTAACTAAGCAGGACTACAGCACCAAGTTTCAGCGATGAAGTCATATATATTCTCCTGTTCACCATGCAAACTTGAAAAGCCCTATTGTGAGTTTATGCAACTACAAACGCTATAAGTGGAAACAATGATTTTAAAATATATTTGAAAAGAAGAAAGCTAATGGCATGGTGGTCGACAGGTAGGAAACAAAAGAAATGATAGCAGTTAACTACACATCAACTAAGAATTCATAGCTTCCTTTTAAACAGTTTTCTTAGAGAAAAGATTGAACCAGCTTATTAGATGGATTACTGGCACCTCATCTTAAAAACAATGGTGAGAGCTTCAAATTAGTAAGAGAAACAAAGGGCTTCCATATTCAAGAATAAACCTAAATAGGAAGACAATAAATTTCATTAACAGGATCAATTCTTAAATAGCAAAGATGTATATCCTAAAACAGTCAGCAGTCCTATGGCTATAAAGAAAGTTGATTATCTCTTTTTCTTAATTTCATTTGACTTTTTTATAAAGACTCTACATATACAAGGAAAAGGAAACACTCAGTTTTCCAAAACAAAAGGTCAAGAATGAGTTCATTTTAATAATGCCAAATATGTTTTCAGTGTCTGCCAGACATTATAAATTTATGGGCTAAATGAGATGTTCACCAAGACAAACGAGTATAACTTAAGCTTAAGAAAATCCCAACATCAATTTTTCATGAATTAGCCACTGGTGGGTTTGCATCTCATGAAAAGAAAGACTAAATGTTGATTTCACACTTGGTGAACTGCCCCAGTTCTGATCCAAATGAAAACAGATAAAATTAATCACTGACATAATGACAACTTCTGATTTGTTTCAGTAACTTTTTTTTTTTTTTACCCAGTATTCTAGTTCGAAGATAATGTATTTCTTTTATATACAGTTAACAGTAGGTCATTGTGGGATAGTACAGAAGGTTGTCTTGCTAACGCAGTAGAACATACCCTATTATATAAACTACCTGGCCTCCAGAGCTCATGGATTTGTCTGCCAGCCACTTTTGTGTAAAAATCTATGTAAGGCCACTGCACCATGAGGTTGGCATGGCCTCCAAATGCTGTACATGCCTACCACTATGACTCCAATAAAACTAGTATGACCGCACCTACTGTGCCTCTGTTGCTGAGTCTGCCTGAATCACGTATTAATATTCCTGGCCTCAAGTAACTTGAGTTATGATAGTCACAACATTATTATTGCACTTACTCCTAACAAAACAGATGAGTAACTTTTAAAGCATTGCTAGATATCAGAAACAAAAAAAACACATGTCCCTCTACTCAATTCCAAGTCATATCATCCCTGTAAGATAGAGGAGAACTGCCACCAGAGAGTTTCCAAAGAGTGTGTAATGAATTAGTTAGCAGCCTTAGCACATAGCCACTATACCACTGGGGTTTCTTTGCTAACTAAAGAAATACTTAATAATAATTTCCTCACAAAACAATACAAAACAACAAAAAACACAAACTGACGATCACATACTTTCATTGCATAAATCGGAGCCAGAAAATGCAAAGTGGAACTATTAAGTACTTTTTTACACAGAACATCTGCTGTGAACTGGTAACTAAAAAACCTTTAAAAAAAATAGATTTTTGAGAGAGTCGAGCCAAGATGGCAGAATAGACACAGCCAAGCCAGCTATGCTGTCTCCTTAATTCTCTCTAAAAGCTAAGGCCTAGACTGGTAAGCAAACACAGCTTTCTGGACAACCAGTAGGCACCAGGACACGGCATAGGTCTGTCAGATTGGACTACATGGCACTAAAAGGGAAACCTCCTCTCTCTCGCTGAATGCTACTCCTGCTGACTCACTACTTGCGCCTACTTGGCCAGTAGGCAGGGGATGGGCATGATCCAGCATATACGTCACGCAGCAGTGCTAAAGTGAACACCTAACGACATCTCTTCCAGCCTTTTGTTACCCACATCATAGGGTCGGTAAACGGCCCAGACAGGAGGAGAAGCCTAGCACTCCAGAGTGTCCATGGGGACCAGTCCCTAGCACACATCAGGTGGCTGCTGACCAACTTCCTTCTCAGAACTATGCCTCACCACCTGTTGAGGCAACACCGAGAAATTAAAAAGCCTCTAGATGGCCAGTAGGCAACAGACCATCACCAAACATTTAAAGAAACAACCAAACATAGCTCCAGAAAACTCCCAAAATAAAGAATCAAAAACCTTCACATATGAAGCAGCCTTTCTGAAACGTTCAGAGGTTGAGTACAAAAGAATTAGATATACAGCACTCCTAGAGATTAAACAAAATGCAGCAGAGTAAAATGAAAAATTAAGCAAGATATTCGAACTGCTGGAACATCAACATTCGGAAATCCAGCAGATCAATAACAAAATTACAGAATTAGACAATTCAATTCAAATCCAAAAGAGCAGAACTGAGGAACTGAAAGTCACACATAGTGACCTTGAGGATAGAGCAACTGACACGAGCATTTATGAGGAGAAATCAGAGAAAAGAAATAAGAAAAATGAAGAAGCATTAAGAAACATGTGGCACTCTATCAAGATGGATAATCTATGATTAATTGCAGTTCCTGAACAGGGAGGGATAGCAGAAAACACAGAGAGAATTGTTATTAAGTTGCTGACAGAAAACATCCCTGAAATCATGAGAGAACATAGATTCCCAAGATCTGAATTGACGGCCACACACACCAGACCCCCCCAAAAAGACACTAAGACATACCATAATCAAGCTGAATAAAACGAAACATAAGATGAAACATAAGCAAAAACTCCCAAGGTCAGCAAAGCTAACATTCAGATGGAAGCCCTGAAGGTTTTCGTCTGACTTTAGGCAGTAGGATGATACACTGAAAGCTTTAAAGTAGAAAAACTTCTAACCAAGAATTATATATCCTGCAAAACTGTTTTTCAAATATGAAGATGAAATTAAGACATTCACAGATAAACAGAAGCTTAACAGGCTTTGTGAAAACCAAACCAAAACTACAAGAAACAGTGAAAGAAACTGTTTGCTTAGAAAAACAAAACCATTAAATGTGTATTTAAAAGGAGGCAATGCGGTACACTACATTCAGAAACTTACACAATAAGGGAAGGCACAAAACTCAATCAAAGCTACAATATTAAAAGAAGGGAACCAGTGATCATATCATGAAAACTATGATACCAAGACATTAAAAAGAGGAATATATTACAGTAGTTACAGTCCTTTCAGATGAAAAAGTTACTAAGAAACACAGAAGTTGAAACTTGGTTTAAACTTAAGAATATTATCTGTTTTCTTATGGTGCCTGAGGGGTTCCTCTGTTTTTCTCTTTCTACTTGTTCAAGCGGTATGATTAATCCTTTAATCTGGGCCCTTTCTCCTTTCCAGACATGTGCAGTTATAGAGATAAACTGACCTCCGAGCACCACTTTTGCTGTATACCATAGATTCTGATAGGATGTGTATTCATTCTCATTTGATTCCATAAATTTGTTTTGTTCTTGATTTCTGCTATAACCCAAGGCTTTTTGAGCAAAGTGTTGTTCAGTTTCCATAAGTTTGTATTTCTACCTACGATTTTTCTACTACTGATTTCAACTTTTATGACCCTATGGTACAAGAAGATACTTTGCAGTAAATCCATGGTTTGGATTTTATAGAGAATTTCCTTATGACCTAACACATGGTCTATTCTAGAGAATGTTCAATGTGTACTCGAGAAGAAGGTGTACTTACCTGTTGATGGGTGAAAAGATCTGTATATGTCAATAACAGTCAAGTTGGTTAATTGTTGCAATAAGATCTTCTGTATCTTTACTGAGCATTTTTCTGGATCCTCTATCCGTAAGTGAAAGGGGAGTGTTAAAGTCTTCAACTATTTTGTGGAATGATCTATCTCATTTTTCAGTGTTGTCAGTGTTTGTTCAATGTATTTAGATGCTCTGATATAGGGTGCATAAATATTTAATATTGTTAAGTCCTGCTTGAACAGTGATACTTTCAGCAATAAATAATGACCATCCTTATCCACGATAGTGGATTTTACATTAAAATCTATTGTATCTGAGATTATTATTGCCACACCTGCTCTTCTTTGTATGTTGTTAGTTTGGTATATGTTATTCCATCCTTTCATTTTGAGTCTGTTTACATCTTTTTAGTCTAAGGTGTGTTTCTTGTAGGTAACATATGTAGACGAGTCATCTCTTTTGATCCAGGACGTCACTGTCTCTTTACTGGAGTGTTCAGTCCATTTACACTGAGTGTAATTACTGACAGACATGTGCTTAGTGCCATCATTTTGAAGTAATTATGTTAATGTTTTCTACATTGCTCGTAATATTCTGTTCTGGGCCATTCTTGTTTATGGGTTGATTTTTCATTGTTGGTTTTGTGTTTGTTCAGAGTACTGCATTGAGTTTCTTGTTTTGATGTGTTCCACTGTTAATTTCTTTTATGGCTACACCTATTTATCACCCTTAGCATACTAAGATTAAACCAAATTTAGCTACTGCATTTTGGCTTATAACGCTTTAACTTCCTCTCCATCTGAAAGGGCTGTAACTACTGTAGTATATCACTCTTCTTAGTATGATGGTATCACAGTTTTCAAGATGTGATCACTGATTCCCTTATTTTAATACTGCAGCTTTGATTAAGTTTTGTGACTCCCCTAACAGAGTAAAAGTCTGGATGCTGTGTCCTGCACTGTCACCTTAAGTATACATTTAATGGTTTTGTTTTTCTAAGCAAAGAGCTTCTTTCAGTATTTCGTGTAGTTCTGGTTTAGTTTTTACAAAGTCTCTAAGCTTTTCTTTATCTGAAAATGTTTTAATTTCACCATCATATTTGATAGACAGTTTTGCAGGATATATAATTCTTGGTTGGAAGTTTTTCTCCTTCAGGGCTTTGAATGTGTCATCCCACCATTTCTATCCAAGATGGTTTCTGCAGAGAACTCAGATGAAAGCCTACCGGGTTTCCCTTAGAGTGTTAGCTTTGCTTTGAGCCTTGCTGCCTTCAGAAGCATCTGTTTTATGTTCTATTTTATTAAGCTTGATTATGTCTTGGTGTCTTTCTTTTGGGGTCTAGCTTTTGTGGTGTTTGATACACATCTTGGATACCTGTGTTCTCTTTGCGCATAATCTCAGGAAAGTTTTCTGTCAGGATCTCGACAGCAATACTCCCTATAGTGTCATCTATTGCCCTTTGTTCAGGAACTCCAACTAAACATAAATTATTCCTCTTAATGGAGTCCCACATGTTTCTTAATTCTTCTTCATTTTTCTTATTTCTTTTCTCTGATTTCTCCCCATAAAAGCTGGTGTCAGTTGCTCTGTCCTCAAGGTAACTGAGTCTAACTTCTATCTGTTCAATCCTACTCTTTTGGCTTTGGATTGAATTACCTAATTCTGTAACTTTGTTATTGGTCTATTTCAGATCATTGATGTTCCATCAGTTCAAACAGCTTACTTAATTTTTAATTTTGTTCTGCTGCATTTTGTTTAATCTCTAGGAGGGTTCTATATGTAATTCTTTCATACTCAACCTCCAATAGATTGAGAAAGGCTTCTTCATCTGAGAAATGTTTGCAATCTTTATTTTGGGAGTTTACTGGAGCATTTAAAAGCTGCTTCTTTAAATAATTAACCACGGTCTGCTGTCTGTGAGCCATCTAGACACTGTTTGATTTCTCTGGTGTTAACTCAACAGGGGCTGAGGCATAGATCAAAAAGAATTGTCAGTCGCCAGCTGTCTCTATATACTCTAGTGATTTGCCCCATGTGTTACTCTCTCGGGTTAGAAGTCTCTGCTTATTGGGTGGCAAAGACACCACCTTACACATGGAGAAACTGGGGGCCATCAGACAACCCTACAATGTGGATCAGAGACAGGTGGAGGGAAAAGCTGCTGGGCCTCTCAACAGACAGCTCACCAGACAAATACATAGGCCTCTCCACCTTAGAAGTAAACTTCACTTCTATAAGGAGAACTGTTCTGGGTGCTGAACTATGAATTGTCCAACATGCTGGCCAAAAATGGGCTTTCCAGATGATAATGAAAGTACATTACCAGCCATTCACAGAAGCTGTAGTTCTCCAATACAGTGAAACAACAGAAGCAGAGGTCAGACAGCCATTGGCTCATTTTGGTGAGGGGAAGATTAGTCTGACACTGGTGCCTAGTCAAATATGCCATGTCCTAGGGCTCACCAAACGTTCAGTGCTCCATACAAATATCATTCCAGGCCTTAGTTCTCAGATGGAAATGAGGTTATGTGCATCTACTCTGCCATTTTTTTAAGATGCAAACACCATTGCATTTTTTTAAAGATGCAAATGCCACTGTATCCTTAAGCTCCAACAAATGGGCTCTCCAATTCACCATGGGACTGAAATTGCGAGTTTTGTCCATAAATTTTCCCTGAATTCTCTTCTACTATCATTCTTCCTAAATAGTATCTAACCTTAAACACTGATCACCATTTCTACTTTTCTTCCTTTTTCCCATTAACCATGGCTACTCCCCATGGTTCAATACTGTTTGTACTTCTTCTCTCCTTACTGATAATCTTAAAAAGCCCACTTTCCATGTATTTACTTTTCCTTGCCAAAAATTTATTGTAAATACAGAGAATGTCTGAGACACTCACTACTCCACAGGACTTCCCAGTTTTTTTTAAGTTCTTGAAAATGTTCCATGTTTGACAGTGTGCAGTTGGACCAATTTCCTATCACTGATTTTAGTGGAAAATAGTTGAGCTTTCCTTCTCCATCTTACACAGTATCTGGCTTTCACAAGTTTTATTGCATATATCCCACTGTGGTACCATGAATAAAGAGATCAACTGCTACCCAAAAGGCAGGTAGTTCAAACTCACCATTGGATCAGCAAGAGAAACATGTGACAGTTAGTGCTCATAGAGATTTATAGTTTTAGAAACCCTACCCTATAAGGTCACTATGAGTCTGAATCTACTTCATGGCAGTAAGTGAAATCATTGTAAGTGTAAACATAGTAAAAATAGAAAAAGCATACTGTACCCTAAAAAAGCTCTTTCCTAGTTATCTATTATCTGAATCATTCTTTACCTTCCTAGACTTGTCAGCCTGTGATTCTTTCGTGCCATGGTCAATGTACATTATTCCTACTTCTTTTAAGATGTATCTCTCTTCCTTTCTACCTCCACAGCTATTAACACAGTTTCTCAGATTTCACTACATCTTACTTCCTAAAAGACTCACATGCTCAGGTCCATGACCAAAGTTTGCTCCCACTCCATGCCAAGCTACCAGATCTGTTCATCTTAAAATCATGGCTTCCTAACACCCGTTAGATTCAACCTAACCTCCAAAATTTGCTGTCAAAGAATGATTTGACAAATTCCCCTATCCTCCTTTCCCTCACAACTTCCTTAAATGCATTTCTCACTATTATTCAATGTATGTTTCCTAAGCCAGCCAAACTGCGTATGCTCCAATCCTATATGGACTTCATCTCTTATGCTTTCTCTAAGCCTTTAAAAGTAAACGACTTATAACATTAAAGATTGGATATTTTGAATTGTTAAACAGGAACAGTTCTTTCTGGAGATATGAGGTCGTAAATAATTAACATTTATTTTATTGTTACCCTACAAAAGGAATTCTGCTAGGTGAGTATCACAATACTTCAAAGCAGGTATTATAAACAATTTTATAGTTGAGCGAATGCAGTGAGGCTAAAATATTTGTTCAAGGTCATATATAGAACCTAAATCCAAAGTTTATGTTCCACTGTTTCTATTCCTTTTCTTTGTTTATTCCATCTCTCCAAAAATTGGAAGCTACAGGTAATCTTGCTGCCCCTTGGAACTAAGGTTCTTTCTTGCTGCTGCTTCTGATGCTGTCTGCCTGTTGATAGTGGAAGCTTCACACATCCAAGTGAATTCTTTAACTTTAAAAGAAAGATGTTCCTGCCTTTAATTTCTTTAATCCCAGCACTTGGACCCTCACTACTGATACACAGCAGACACACTAACAACTGTACAAAATGACAACTGACAACACGTGGGAAGACAAAATACCTACAAAAAGCAGACACAAAAACTATTAAATGACAGCAGGCTGAGACCAAAACCCTCTCCTGATATTCTCTCTGTGAACTTCTCTCCAACTGAAAATTGACAAGCAAGAATACAGCAGCTGTCCACCCCCTTTCCTCCATGACTATTTTCTGCTCAATGAACACATGAAGTAAGCAGACAGGAGGGGTTATTTCTCAAGTCTCTTTAGTTTTCTAGTTTTCTCTGTCAAGTCCATGACTCTTTTACTCTAAAAATGTCCATATAACACACCAAAGCAAATCACAGCAACACTGCAAAACAATTACACATTATTGCATAAAGAGACTCTTAAGACACCATCTTGTTCCTTTAAAGTTCTAACATTTTTTTCTGCAATAAACTTATTCTCCAAGGTCAAGATCTATTTCTTTCTGATTCTTTCCTTCAACACCTGGGACAAATGTATAACACAACGCACAACTGTTCCATGAAGTTACTGCTATTACCAATTTCTCACTGCTGAGAAAACTATTACTGCAGGTTTCCAATGCCATACATCTAGTATGCTTAGTCTCACCTAAAAGGCCATGCTACTTCCAACAGTACTATGCTTCCTCAAGAACTTCTATCTGTTAGTACTGATGATACTCAAATTCAACAAACATTAAGCATTTCCTCTAGGGTCGCCATGAGTCGGATCGGACCCGACGGCACTTGGCTGGCTGGCATACAGCTGTACTTTACAGTGTTTTCAGCAACAGATTTTTCAGAAGCAAACTGGTGACCTTTCTTCTAAGGTACCTCTGTGTGGATTTAAACTGCCAATATATCAGCTAGCAGATGAGTACTTAACTACTGACACAATGCAGGGATTCTTATCTTTAAAAAAAAAGATACCGACATTGAGTAGATTCCAACTCATAGTGTCTGTCCTTACAGACACAGTAAAACTGTTCCATAGAGTTTCCAAGGAGTTCCTGGCAGATCTGAACGCTGACTTTTTGCTTAGCAGCCATACCACTTAACCACTACGCCACCAGAGTTTCCAAACCCTAGCCTCATACATGTCATTTTACTCTATAGTTTATTTATAAGAGTTGTAAAATCCTCAAGGAGGGAAGTTGAATCTTATTTAGTATTTGTATTTTATTGCCACTGTAAAGTATGAGATGCCTCATTCCATGCAATTTGCATGTGGACAGAAGAGTTTTATCACTAAATGTAGGATCTGAAGTCCAAATGACTGTGCACAAACCTGGGTTCAGCTACACCCATGATAGCTCGAAGGAGTTACATAATCTCCTGGAACTTCATCTTTTTTTTTCTTAATTAGGATTTAATAATTGCACCTATTTCATAGGAATTGTGAGGATTAAAGGAAGAGAACCATAAAAAGTCTTAAAAGAATTTCTAATATAGAATAACCTTTCAATAAATGTTAGCGTATATTTCTCTGTTGACTTCTGAGTTCATTCACCTCAGGAACTATTTTCACTGCTATAATTTTCTCTCTGCAAGATGTTCCTATAAAGGTGCCGTCAAAATACTCCTCCTAGTTCTTCTATTCCATCATGACCTACACTATTATAGCACTTAGCAAAACTGGGTAGAAACTGCTGTAGTATCCATCACTCAGACTGTATGGAGTACTCCTTCCATGTAGGAAGGATCTTGTTCAATTTTGCAATTGCATCATTTAAGAATACTTACCCACACGTATCACTTCTTCTGCCTAGAATAAACTTCGCTATCTCCTCAGCGTAACAAACTCCTTTCTTCAGAAACAAAATTTTCCCTTCCATTGTGGAGCCTTCTCAATTGTCTTAAGTGGATAGATAACACCTCAACTATAGTACTTGTAATACTTTGATATAACATATAAAAAGTACTCAGGAAACATTTGTTTGAATGAATGACTAAGAATACATAGATCAAGCAAAGGGTAAACAATGTATAAAGAACATGGCATTTGAATTATTATGAAGTAATGACTGCAAGTCATAATTTAGGAATTTTATGACTTATAATTATTACATAAAGGTATTTTGAGAAGAATTCACATAGTCGTAAGTTATTTGAGTTTGAAGGGGTAACAGGAATGCATGCATGCGAGTAGGTATTTATACTTAGGGGAAATTAAGATTTTGCTTCTTGTTTTCAGCTGTTTATAAAGTAGAACTCTGAAAATTTCACGTAACATTGTAAACAATGTTATATGGGACAAGATTACAAAAAGAGAGAGATGAAGATATAAATTGCTTCCTCCTTGAGTATAGGTTCTAGTTTTCCTTTTAGTACACATTTATTTGTACAGAGAAGAGCAAAGGACCAACTGAGAAGGTACAGATAAAGTTAAAAATGTGAAGGGCGAGAGGAGGAAAATTCAGAGGCAAAGGTACAGACAGCAAAGAATGGCAGCTTTTATTTAAAAAAATTAGAATAGTAAATAAAGATCTATTTGTCATCTAAAATTGCACTATAAAGTTACCTTGCTTTCATCTAAGAACTGACCAGTACACAATTTTCAAAAGTACTAAATTTACTCCCTAACAAAGGAAGTAACACCCTAAAACTTCATATACTATTTTTTCTTGAGAAAATTATTATCTATCATTTTGCTCTTCTACTTTTTGGTGATTCTTGAGCAGATGAAATGGTAACAAAAATTGGAACATAATTTATATTTTCCCCATCTGAAAATTAATTATACATTGGAAAATTATCAGACTTACATGGTGAGTCCAAAATGAATGGATAGATACATAGATACACAGTTAAGAAAAAAAAAGGAGTGTATTAAAATCTTGAACTAACAACAATTAAAACTGTCTGTGGAGTCAATCTAGTATTGCTTTGAGAAAATATCACTGTTATCTGTTGACTTTATTAACATCAGGTTCCACCAAGTGTAAGTGAAACTGAGGCTTTTGCACTCAGATAATTTCATCATATTTGCTACAGTCTGCAGTGGGGTAGGCCACATGGCACTGATATAAAGTATATGTGTTATTATGTCTTTTCATTGGAAAGTAAAGATAATGAATAAAACTTTTAAATAATGTACTCAAGCTTAGATATATAAAAATATGTAATGCTTAAATACACAGAGTTAAGCCAATGTGCAAATGAGTAGTTAAGACTATAGATACATGGATTAGGTTTGACCTACTGAGTGACAACAGCCTCTTAGTCAGTGAGAATAATACACATTCATGGATTAAAGACTTGAGTTATCATGACAGTATTTGTTCATCAGCACTTTTTTTTCCAGAAAAGCTAATTACATATGTATGAGGTATGTCTCTCTCAGACCTTGAAAAGTTTATTCTGACTGCAAGAAAAAAAACTAAATCTGCATAGAATGTTGAACTAAACCATATTTGGTAAATCACCAATTTTCCAAATGTAGACCCACTGAAACACATCACCAAATAGGATTACCTTTGTTGAGCCAGGGGAAGAAAATTCAAGGCTACTGATACAATCTTCATTGCCTTAAGTTTTAGAATCTGCCTCCATTATTACGGGTTAAAAATAAGGGCTACGCACAGGGAAAGTTCAACATTAACATACTCCATATTGCTAATAAATACACTTGGCATGAGGCTTTTAAAGGGATCGTAAAATCTTCTTAACTCCTGCATTTACCTAGTTTTGTATTAAATAAAGTAATTTTCAATAAATGTGCTTCTCCAAAGCATTATGAGGAATTTAATCAGGAAATGGACTGAAATAAACACCCACTGGTCTACTGAAGTGAACAAAACAGATAGATGGCCTATTTCCTGCCCTCAAGAAGCTAAAAACAGGTGAAGAACACAAAAGGGAACATTTAAAGGAATTCAAAGTTATTTAGAAAATAAACTACACGTGTTAATAAAATGCATATTAAGAAAATAAAGGGCTCCGGTCAAGCATAGTTAGCTCTCAGTATTCTCAAAACTGGTAACATAATAATTTGAAGAAATCAGCAAAACTATAAAGGAAGTAAGTACCATGTTTAGAGGAGTAAGAGATAAAAGGTATTTCAGTTGGGAAAGTGGCATGTTAACAAGTAGACCATGTAACTCATATGCACAAGTGAGGAAAACCAGATTGGCCAGGCTGAAGCAAGAGTATAATTTAAATTTATTAAACACTGAGCTTCATACCATGATGTTAGATGGTAAACTGGTACATAACAATGGCAGCAAGAACATTTGATGAATTATTGTTAATAGTAAATTGTGCGATAGATGTTCCTCATTTGAGGCAATAATATGGACACAATGGCTGCAAAACTGTGATAAAACATAACACTGATCATAAAGAGTGCAAGACTAGGCAGTGTTTGGGTCTATTGTACATTGGAACTGACCCAACGACACCTAACAAGAATACCGATAGTACTACAGAATGCATGAAGTAAGCATATATGTTAAATGTTATACAAAATCTCATGTTTAAGAAAACTTGGGTCTCTAAATTAAGAATGGAGAGGAATAATATTAATACAGCTAAAAGTTGTAAGAATACAATATATCTTGAAACTTCCAGTCTACTCTGTTCAATAAAGATACAAGGATTTTCCACCCAATGTTCTCAGTTCTTTACTCTGGAAGTGGTCAAATACCGTACTGCGTTCCTATCATAAAGTATACATATATACAGCTGCATAATGGATATCAACAAAAAGATAATTGCAAAAATAGTATTTCAGAGTCTACATTCTTGGGGGGAAAAAAAGATATCTATCATTTTAAACATTTACTACATGGACCTTTACCTCAAGTTCATTATTCACAAGTAAAACTCACAGATAAGCTATGAAAAACAAGTTGTACCCAACAGGCTGTCAAAAGAGCCATATTCAAAATCAGACTATTAATTACCAGGTCTGTAATGTCAAGCAAATGCATTTCTGGCCCTCAGATTTTTCATTTCAACAGCACTCTATAGGAAAGTTGAACTGGTAACAACACTGTCAACGTCAATGACCATATTTACTATAAGCAAAAGACAAAGTATTAAGTGACTACACACCTAGGCTAAAAAATGCCTGCTGCTATAATAAGCAATCATTATTGATGGTGATAAAAATGATCACAGTAACTCCTATGTCTGCCATGCACAGGTACTCTTTCAAATATTTTATATTTAGTAATTCAACTGTCATAATAAACTTAAGCAACACATACTATTACTAACATCTGACAGGTAAGGAGCCTGAGATATTAAGTACTTTCCTCAAAATCAAGGAGCCCTGGTGGAGAAATAGTTAAGAGCTTGGCTGTGAACCAAAAGGTCAGCAGTTGAAACCTATGAGCAATTTCATAGGAGCAAAATGTGGCATTCCATTTTCATAAATATTTACACTGTTAGAAACCCAAGGTACAGTTCTATTGTGTCCTACAGGGTCACTATGCCTCAGAATCCACTCGACAACAATGAGTTTGATCCTCCAGATCATTCCACTTACGAAGTGTTGAGAAGGCTTTTGAACCCAAGCAGACTAGCTCTAGAGCCTACATTTTTAATGCGGTATGTCTAACTAAACCAAATCCAGTGCAGTTGAGTCTGACTTACTATATAATGCCACAGCTTTCAGAGCAAAACTGCACTCCATAGCAATTTCAGTGGCTATAACTTTACAGAACAGATTATGAGCCCTTTGTTCCTGGTGGCTCCAGTGAATGGATGCAAACTGGCAGCCTTTTGGTTAGCAGCCAATTATAAACTGCTTGTGCCACCCAGGGACCTGCTTGTCTAAATACTCAGAGTTATTTGGTAGTAAAGGTCCCCGGGAGACACAAATGGATTGTACTCAACTACTAACCTAAAGATAAGGGGTTCAAACCCACCTAGCACACTGATAGAAAACAGACCTGGCAATCTGTTTCCATAAACATTACAGTTGAGAAAAATCAATAGAACAGTTCTATTCTGCAATACATGGGGGATCACCATGAGCTGGAATCAACTTGAGAGCAAAGAAATTTTTGTTCGCTTGTTTTTTACAAGTAGATTTTGTTTTCCCTTTTACAGGATTACCTGCTGACTGGCTTATGGTACAAATAAAGCAAGGGAAGTTCACTGTTTTTGTTCTATCATAAAGAGGTCTTTAGCAGACAACTTCATATTAAACAATCTCTCATGTCTACTATCAAACGCAACCAGAAAAGTAATACATAAGTTTTGGCTTCACTAAACATTAACAACAACAAAACTATTACATAATTTTGAAGGAAGAGAGTTTCACACTTAAAATAATTACTGCATCTTTGAAGAACAGAAAAGAATCATTTATCTCTCCAATGGGAGAAAAATCATTACAATGAGTTGGTACTCTCTAAAATAACTATCATTCTTCTCCAAAATAAAAAATATACTCAGTAAACCATGAGAAACACCTGTGAGAGAAAAAGATTTTAAGATTTTTCTTTTCTTCTTCTTTAGTGATAAGTGGCACAAAGTCTAGGCACATACCATGAACAGAAATATCACCAAGGTTAAAGGATAATATATACTAATTACTATTTTTATGGAAATACAATACAACCATTTCATCAGAATGCAATCTTATTTTTTAATGGCAAAACACATGTTTCTGATCATAGGAACTGTAAGTTAAGGTTGTCCTTTCAAGAAAAAAAAAAGCATTTGCTTTTCCTAAAATAAATAAATAAACAAACAAATAAAAGTGATCCTTTAGCTTTTAATACAGCCTCCTAAATATAATCCGATTAAAACTAAGGCAATCTTAGTGGACACTGACATTTTTGATACATAAAAGCAGGAATTACACAAATGATAGTTGGTTGTCTATCTTAGTAATTTGAGCACAAATTCACACCGTCTCACCTTTAACGTTTATGGTATCCACTCAACTATTTTTTCAAAGTAGAAATATAAAAGGTATCACATTTACCATAACAAAAATTTTCATAATCATTGGTTATAGTCAGAAAATGCAACAAAGTACCTAAGACATTGAAGACTATTAACAAAATGGTGGTAACTATATCAAAGTGGAAGCATCACAACAGCCCTGCCTAGGGAAAGGGCAATGTCAGCTCAAGGTCTTCTCAACCCTATGAGACTACGAGGCAGAAGTCACACAAACTTTTGAGGAAGTGGAAAACAATAGTATTCACAGCTTTGAGGTTCTGATACATATCAGCAACCATCAGTGACCAAAAGATCTCATAATAACTGTATACCAAGCAAAATCTAATAGGATTCAGTATTTCCATAGAGATCTTTTTTAAAAAATACAAGGTCTTAAAGAGCCATACCCTATGTTTCAATTTCCTAAATGTGAAATAAAAGGTCATTTACATCATGGGACAGTCATTATGGTGAATATGATGCTCTATATGCCACCTCAAATTCTCTCATACACTAAGGCCGAAGAATTCTGAAAGACAGTTTTACAATATAATTTAACTTCTAGACATAAATATGGCATCTTCAAGCAAGCATAGGTTTGAAATAATTCTCCGTATACTACATCAACATGACATATATGTGTGTACATTCAAGCACAGGTAGACAAAGATCCAAGCAAAAAACAAAAGTAACCTTTGATAGATTAACCTAGGAAGTTTCCTCAAGTAATTAACTGACTTCAGCAAAAGTGGTAATTCTAAGACATGCTGACACTATATTCACATATCCATATACTCAATGCATTTCAATATTGGGCCTTTTGAAGCACTATGTTTATTATAATCATATCCTTACATGGTCCTGGCAGAAAAAATAATCACCATACATCAATGGTAAATCTTGTTTAGGTAGTAGCTAACAACTCTGACTGGCTCAGAAATACACTATACTGAAGAGGAGATAAGAAAAAGTTCTGAGTAAGAAAATAAGGTCGTAGTTCAGCTTTTTTTTTTTTTTTACTGCCATTGTTTTCTGGTTCTACATGTTCAGAGTGTGACTGAACAGAACACGCTTTGAATGTCTAACATAAACAAAAACTATCAAAATCATATTAAGGTGAATATATTTATAAATGCTTTTGACATATCCACACAACTTCATCTCACACAAATGTGTCTTATATACACAGTCCTGAGGATGACAAAAACTATAGCAACATAAACTGATTTTCTATTAAGTAAGAATTGCAACTGTGACCACTAAGTTTTGACACTTAACACACAGACACTAATTAAGGCAATCTTTAATGAACTAGTGGTTGTTACCAAGAAAAATAATGAGTAAAATCTGGCCTTATCAGTAGACAATTTCTTTAAACATGTGACAGTATTGTCAGTGAGAATTCAACCACCAAGTTAACTTCTGTCAACATTTTACTGACAAAAATGCCTTAATAGAATCCTTGACCTTCAGTAAAGAGCTTAAAAGCATCAAGCACAAAATCATTAAATATTTTTCAAAAGCATACAATACCAATTTTGACATTTTACAAGGTCATTTTTCAAAAGCGTAAATGGATAAAGGTTTCATTCTGTAAAGTCACTAACTTATTAAACTATAAAATTAAAATTAAAGTCAATCATATTCAGTGTTTACCAGTATAAAAAATTATGTGACAAAAATAATTTAAAAGTGCTCATTTCTAACCATTACACTCCTTTGTGAATGAAGTACTCTGAAGATGGAGCTTTGACCAGAGAATTTACTTCCAAAAGAACTACTCTAAATTTCTGAGAATTTCAGCTATTTGTATGATAGGATTTTTTCTCAGGGTGAATGCTCTTGTGGTTGGGAGCTTTGCGGTAGATTCCCACACATGACAAAGCTGAATTGCCCAAGGGTGTTCTTCAGGGAAACAGATCACCAGGTCTTTTTCCCATGAAACTACTGGGTGGGTTTCAACTGCCAAACCTTTGTTTAGGAGCCAAGCACTTAATCATTGTACCACCATGGAGCCTTCCAGGTTAATATTTGAGACAAATAAGCATAAACCTTAACACGACACTTTATATAAATCTAGGATGTAAGAACACCTCAAAAAATAAACGATATGAATTTCTTAAGCTGCTAGTTTTTTCTTTTTTTCCCCAGCCTAGATACTTAACTGGAATTATCTATGTTTGGAATTCATAAGGAAGTCTGATTTTCAACACCTCGTCTTTTTTTCTTTAATTAACTAGAATCCTAGACTCAGAAAACATACTCTTCAGGTGTTTGCTGCCTTTACCAATATTTAAATAATTCAGATAATTAGTCATAAGAGAAGGCTAAGCTAACACATTTCATTAATTGGACAATTGTCTTCTCTGTAAATTGTGATGTACGTATTTGTGTAATGCATTATATATTAACAAAATTTGCCAATCTTCCATAATGTATTAGATTCAATTTTATTTTAAAATGTTGCTGAGAATCTGCAGTGAAGCTCTAACTGCTGAATAACCTACCAAAATCTTATCTCCAGGCCAGAGTGCACTTGTGAGCTCCAGACCATGTATTTCTACTCCCAGAACATCTCCAGTTGAGATTATCACACAAGATCCACCATCTGTCCTTTCTTTTCCCAAACAAACCTTAAACTCTTATATTATTCTAATGACTAGCAGGGCCAGATACCTGCAGTAGCCCTGAACACAAGGAAGACCTATCTTTATTTCATTTATGTTATTCATAGGTGTCATTGAGCTGACTCCAAATCATACAGATGCTTTTTATTACAGAGCAAAACACTGCCTGATCCTATACGACAAACACAATTATTGCTATGGCTGAGCCCGTAGTTTCAGACACTGTGACAATCTATCTCATTGAGGGCCTTCATTTTTTTCACTCACCCCATACTTTAAGAAGCAGAATGTCCTTATCCAGGGATTGATCCCATCTGAAAACATGTCCCAAGTATACGACATGTAGCCTTGCCATCCTTGCTTCTAAGGAGCATTCTGGTTCTATGTCTTCCAAGATAGATTTGTTTGCTCTTTTGGCATTCAATGGTATATTCAATATTCCTTGGAAATAACACAATTCAAAGATGTCAATTCTTCTTCTGTGTTCCAATGGGCCTTCTGAATTCCTGACTACTGCTCCCACTGAATATTGAATGAGGATTAAAAAAAACAAAATCCTTGACAATTTCAGTCTTTTCCCTGTTTATCATGATGTTGCTTGTTGATCCAGTTGGGAGGATTTATCTTTTCTTTATGTTGACGTGCTATCCATATGAAGGCTGTGCTTTAGTCTTCATCAGTAATTTTCTTAAAGTCCTCTTCATGTTGAGGAAACAAGGTTATCCTATCTGAATAATGGAGGATGTGAATAAGCTTTCCTCCAATCCTGATTCCTAGTTCTTCCTACCAATGCTTAAAAGTTACTTAAGATTACCACCATTCTCCTTACTGTGAAATCTAAATCTAAGATTTTTTTTCCTCTATCTTCATCTGACTTAACTTCTTAGCAATATGGCTGACCTAGCTGCTTCCCACTTTCTGAAATATCTTCCTCTTTCGGCTTCTATATTTTCTTGGTTTTGCCCATTCCTTGTTGGCATGTTGTCTCCTGACTGCTTCTCTGTCCTTGAAATGCTGGTGTTCCTCAAGGATTAATCTTGGATTCTTTTTCTTTCTGGCAAATTCGTCTTTAGATGATCTCAATAATTTTTATGGCTTTGTAGACAAGCTCCCAATTTCTCCCTCTCAAACCCACATATTCCTCTAAGCTCCAATTTTCTGTATCTATCTGCCAGAGAATATAACCACTAAAGTATTTTGTATGTCAAATATGCAACATTCAAAACTCTGTCTTTTAGTGATTTTCCTCCACCAATGTTCCAACCAAATATTTTATGGATTACTCCCCAAATACGTCAGATTTTATCACACCTACCCCTGTTGGTGTATTTTCCTAATCCCTAAATATCCTTTTCTCTTAATGGGGGGGGGGGGAGAGGTTCTTGTCTCTGAAGTCCCAATTCCAATGATGCTTTTAAGTCCCAATTCCAATGATGCTTTTAGTCTGAAAAAACTCTGAATCTATCTTTATTTTTTAGAAATAACATCACTTTCTCATGTCTCTTTACTATAGATTTTCATTATTTCATTGCTACACTCTAAGTCATTTGAAATATTTGTTCTTCCAAAGGAAATGTTTATGAGTTGAGTCACAGTAACTACACTAAAATCATAAAAAAAACCCAAACCCATTGTCACTGAATACATTGTGACTCACAGTGACCCTGTAAGACAGAGAAGGACTGCCCCACAAGGTTTCTGAAGAGAGGCTGGTGAATTCAAACTGATGACCATTTGTTTGCCAGACTGAGCTCTTAACTATGCCAGCAACTGCACTTAAGGTAAACTAAAATTTATATAACTCCACCAGCTTAAAGACAGAGAAAAAAAGTGTTGGCTATATACTCATTAACGTGAAATTGATTCTGACTCACACTGACCCTCTAAGGACAAAGTAGAACTTCCTATACAGTATCCAAGGAGTGCGTGGTAGATTTAAACTGCCAACTATTGGTTATCAGCCTGAGTTCTTAACCATTAAGCCACAAGGGCTCCATATATATGGCTAAAACCTGGTGGCAAAGAGGTTAAGTGCTACAGCTACTAACCAGAAGGTCAGTAGTTTAAATCTGCCAGGTGCTGCTGGAAACTCTATGGGGCAGTTCTACTCTATCTGTAGGGTTGCTATGAGTTGAAATTGACTCAATAACAGTGGGTTTGGTTTCGGTTTTATGTATCTAGATCTAGAGACAGAGATGGTGTTCCTAGTCAGCCATTATGGAAACAGAACTTTTATGTTACTAACTTCTAAAAGCATTACAATGATTAAAAAGAAACTCTTTTATACCTACCAATATGATGCTAATTTATCCCCTGTGAATACCAGGAAAAAAATAACTGATGATTTACTGCTGAGTTTGGTGAAAAGTTAAAGAAAATATGATATTGAGGCAATTAGCAAATTCATAAATTATAGCACAGTGGGAAGGAAAAAAAGGCAAAGAAACACAACGGCTCAGTTTGAACAGCAATTCCACAATTTATTATGTGTGATATCATCAACAAATTATGAAAATTTTCTGTGCTTCATTTTCCTCATCTATTAAATGGGACTATTAATAATAACCTCAAGGGTTATTGAGAAGATATAACCAGCTGTGTGAGCAATTAGTACTAGCATTTCTTTCTAAGCCTCCATTAGTCAATTTCATTTATATCAAATGGACTTTTTTAAACATCTAAGACTAAACATTCAACTAAATGTCAACAGGTGAATCCAATTTTAATTATAGATGCCAGATTGTGAAGGAAGAAAAAGCTGGGCAAAGGGAAAAAATGCTGAGATATATTCTAGTCCCAGTGATACTGACATAATAATTATACCAAATTAACTCTTTAGGGAAACATTTGCCTTATTCCCAACAAAGAGAAATAATTAAGCACCTTTAGTGGAATTCGATTCCTGCTAGTAAGGGAAAAACAAAGGAGAAAAAGTGGAGCAGCACAAACAAGAAAGCACTATAAGAAGAGTATAGGGACTGAAGGCCAAGGAGAATCTCATTCAACAGCAGTCGATCACATGGTCCGCATGGGATGTCTCCAGGCTATATGGTACTATTGAGCAAATTACAAATGGGCCGTCCCTCTGGGTAGCTATAAGCCTATATATGTACAGCTTTGCAAATACAGCACTTGCCAAATTTCAGATTCAAGCAAACCCTTATCTGGGCACACATGGTACACCAAACAAACATAATCAGGAGCACTGGATCTTTAGTACATGCCCCTAGGAACAGCTTGTGGAGAAAACAGACATAGAAATATTAGGCCAAAGAAAGGCAACCTAATGGAATGTATAAAATATTGAACAGTATTAGTAATATCAAGTGCAAGTAAAATTTTGCTTTAGTTCATGACAAAACAGCTGAAGCAGTATACTGACAGGGAACTATCAGAAATTCAAGCTGGATTCAAAAGAGGATGTGGAACTAGGAATATCTTTACTGATGTCAGATGAATCCTGACTGAAAGCAGAGAATATCAGAAAGACATTTATCTGTATTTTATCAACCAAGTAACACCATTTGTGGATCATAACAAATTATGGATATCACTTGGAAGAATAGCAATTTTCAAACAGTTAATTGTGCTCATGAAAAATCTGTACACAAACTAAGAGGCAGTTGCTGTATAACAGAACAAAATGAATACTACACGTTCTAAAATCAAGAAAGGTGTGCATCACTTCTGACCAACGTGGTGCCAGACAGAAGCACCACACTGTCCCTCCATAGCAAACACCTGAAAAACTAACTAAAACAAATTCAAACATCAGTTATAGAACATGAAGTGTCAAATGAAGAGATAAAGATCTCAGTTAAAAACCAAATGGAATAAGAAACTGACAGAAAACAAAGACAGTGAGAAGAGATATCAAAGAAAGTTCCCTATCAGCTTACCCAGCATGGATCTGCCATCTTCAATGCCTGTCAGAGATCAGCAGACAGGGAACACAGGAGAGTGTATTTACAGAAGTAAATATGATGAGGCACCAGGGGGCCAGACAGGCAAGGTGTCCACCTCCCATTTTTTCTCCTCTGCTCTCCCTCGGATGCATCCTGGCTAGCTGCAGTGGTTCAGCAGTCCAGAAAGTGCAGCAACTGTGCCACTGAGATCTGCCACACCCGAATGGGCGATCAGCAGATGGGGAATACACCTTTAGGAGCTCCCAGCAGGACATACTTCATATGCTGCACCTACCCTGCCACACCACAGCTGAGTGACTAGCCCTGACTATTGGACAAGGAGTTGAAAAATACTGTGACCACACACAAGCAAACAACAAGGAATGCACAACCTGCTTGCTCTGCCATACACCAATAAAACAAACAAAAGGATAAAACAAAGAAATCCACAATCAATAAACAGAGAAAATAACTGTAGAATGGACCAAAGATGCTGACAATATCAAAACATTTTTTAAACAAGCAGGATAATTTGGTTCCAAGGACTTTCCAGTAACAGAAAAAGAACTAGAAGAAACTGATAGCGAATTTGAAACTCTAATATTTAGAAGTATCCGTGAGTTCAAGCAAAAACCAGATAAAAATATGAAAAAAAACCACAAATTCTTGGAAAAGCCAGACAAATTCACAAAAGAATTCACGAAAATAGTACAGGAACTAAATGACAAAATAAACACAACCAGGAATCACACAAAACCTGCAATTACAAATGCAAATAATAAACAACAAGATTTCAGAAATGGCTGAGGAGCACATCTGAAGTGATAGAACACAAGATAACTGAAGATAAACACTTGGAAACAACTTGGAGGAAAAATCAGAAAAAAGGAAAAAACAAAAAATGAAGCAGTCCTCAGAATTAAGTGGGATAGAATCAAAAGCAAAAATCTGAGAGTGAGTAACAGAACATGTACAGAAAATGAAAAACGCAAGAGAGAATTATTGAAGACTTGCTGACAGGAAACTTCCATAATACCATGAAAGATGAATAGCTGACAATCCAAGCAGCTCAATGAACCTCATGTAGGATAGACCCTAAAGGAAAACCACTGAGGTGTATCATAATTACACTTACTAAACCAAAGACAGGAAAGCCTGGTGGCATAGTGGTTAAGTGCTACAGTAGCTACCAAAAAGTCAGCAGTTTGAATCTGCCAGGTGCTCCCTGGAAACTCTATGGAGCAGTGCTACTCTGCCCTGTAGGGTCACTATGAGTCATAATTCACTTGACAGCGTGGGCTTTTTTAAAACAGAGAAAAAAAACTGAGAGCAGCTCGAGAAAAAACAAGGCACATATAGAGGAAAAACAATACAACTAAACTCTCATTATTCCAAAGAAACCACTCAGACAAGAAGAAAATGGAATAATATATATAAAACCATGAAAAAGTAAAACTGACTACCAATACTAATATATCCTGAAAAACTCTAGTTCAAACAAGATGGTGAAATTAAGACATTTCCAGATAAACGAAAACTAAGGGAATATGTAAAAGCCAAACCAAAGTGACAAGAATTACTAAAGAGAGTTCTTAGACCTCAGAACAAAATACTTCACATCACAACCTGAACCTAGGACACGAAACTCTGCCAGCCAGATACCAACCAAGGAAAGGAACTTTTAAGGACCATCCAAAAGCAAACAAATTACAAAAGGAACTAGAGGCTAATCTACAAATGACAACAGAACAATAGAGGAGGGAATAAAATGTGTTGATATAGAATTTTCTAATGGAGTTGAAGGCAAGGCTTTGGCAAGTAACGATAGATTGGTTGTAACCTAGGAACACAAGGGATAGGATCAGGTAGTATTACATTCTATTGTACCCAGGGAAGCTATGAGACAAAATGAAATGGAAGGCACCTGTTAGAGCACCAGCACCTAACAACAACATCAAACCTGGCACAGATCACTTTTTCTGACACTTTGCTCTTTACTTTCTCTAGGGTGAGCTTAGATTCTTCCTTTTGTTATATTTCCAGAAAAAGTGAAGGATCACTGTGTAGACCAGAATCCAGTTTAATTTAGGGAATATGCAAATAACTGGTATTTCATGGACAAACACAGGTAATTTATATAATTTAAGTACATGTTTGTAAGTGCAACTTGACAAAAGCCACAAAATAATGTCATTTACCTTCTACATGTCTGTATGTCCTACAATACATACCATTCAAAATCTTCATTATG
The DNA here is from genome assembly GCA_028571685.1 of Heterohyrax brucei. Classification (NCBI taxonomy): domain Eukaryota; kingdom Metazoa; phylum Chordata; class Mammalia; order Hyracoidea; family Procaviidae; genus Heterohyrax; species Heterohyrax brucei. The sequence goes on along the minus strand of CM053166.1, from coordinate 129,472,034 downwards.
ACATTATATCTAGAAGACAACCCGATTACTAAAACTGTGTGCCATCTTCTTATACTTTACTAATTCAGTATGTCAGCCAGCCAAGTGATAGACAAACATTGGAAAGAGAAACGAGACCAGTTACCTAAAAGAATTAATTTTAAACTTTCTTGTATACTTTTCAGGGGTCCTCCAAAATAATTTCTTTGACATTCACTAATCAAATAAACTAAGCCCTCTTAAATGCAGGTTAGCAATTCTCACTTGCATAGACTTTCAACATAGACTCAAATGCTGATTAAAAAGATCATCATACACAGAAGTTAAATTATATCCTTGAATAGTACAGTGAAACCTGTGTCACTGGAACTTGATGGGACTTCCTTATTTTTTCAAGTCTGTCAAGTTTTCTATCACTAACAGAATGTAGACTTCCCACTTTTTAATTGTTTAGTTAAAAATATTTGCATTTCCCTTCTCTGGTAAGTTTCTGTCTGACACAGGTTCTAGCTTTCACACAGGTTTTACTGCATAAAATCAAAAATCAAACCTGTTGCTGTTGACTTAATTCTGACTCATAGCAACACTAAAAGACAGAATATTCACTGCCCCATAGGGTTTCCAAGAAGCCACTGGAGGATTCGAAATGCCAACTTTTTGGTTAGCACACACAGCTCACAGCCACTACATGAGTTAGCTCTACTGTACAATGTTGCTAAAATATATCACTGCCAAACTAAAATGAAGTAAAATATTATAGCTGAAGACACATCAATGTCCTGGATCAAGCTAGAAAGCTCAGCCAAGCCAACTTTAAATCCTCTTCAGGTTTCATATTTCCCGTTACACTTTCTGGGTCGTGCAGGAATAAGTACTTGGATGCGAACTAAAAGGTCAACAGTTTCAACTTACCAGCTGATTGATGGCAGAAAAATGCAGAGGTCTTCTGTAAAGATTAAAGCCTTGGAAACCCTCAGCAGCAGCTCTATTCTATCCTACAGCAACACTGGTAAGTCAAAATCAACTTAACGGCAACAGGTTTACTCTGGTTTTTGGAATCAGGGATTTGGTTTTAATGATCAGAGTTGCTTTATATAAATCCCACTCATTTTATGTGTCAAACTTACTGGAGAATGGCTTCTAGAGCATAGAACACAAGAAACGTCTGAGTGAGTCCTTTCATATTTGCCATAAATAACAACACAGCTACAACAAAAGTACTTCAAAATTTATATAAAACATTGTCACATATACACATAGGTAATCAACTTTGGTAATTTCTCCAATAAATAATAAACGTTAAACTTGTTCTCAACTCCTACAACAAGATAATACATAACATTTTAAAAGTTGCTCCATAAGGAGCAATGTTTCAATCTGGAAAGAAGACTTTCAAATATGGTGCTTCAAGCCATTTAGCACAAGCGCGAAAAGAAGTGACCTACATTTCTTGCTGAATTCCACAGGGTTTTTTATCAGAACACTTTCAGTGCCCCTCAGGCACAAAAAGAATGTAAAGACCTCTCTTAGATCACAGATTTAGTTGGAATGAGGAGAAAATTATCTTATTCAAAGCAAAACTGCTCAATTTGTAATTAACTCATGCCTAGTACACAGTATGACCTCAGCCTAGAGCAAATCAGAAGGAAGACTTACAGGTGCAATGTTCATTTCACCAAACACTTACAAACAGAAGGAAAAAAGTATGGTTGGCTTTACAGTCAAATCAAAAGCAACACAAACCCCAAGAGCTGAAGCCAAGGTTAATGCTAAAGCAATACACCATATTTCTATGTATGAACACTAAACTGACTCAAGCCATACTACCATTTTAGTTTTTGAAAAATTAGTATAGTACATCCAGATATGGTCATATGTTAATTTTCAGATTGTTTTAATTCTCTGACCACTTCCCCTATCAACAGCATCCTCCCCATAATCTTCTGATTTATTGGCATACTTCTCAGACAATATTTTTTGTTTCTTAGTTTTCTTCAGGCTTAAGCCTGAAAAGTAGGAGTGTTACTTTGTCTTTTTTCATGCCCTGCAATCAATCCATCAACAAATGCTGCTGACATCTTCTAAAGATATTCTTGATTCATATATTTTTTAAAAAAAATATTTTACTTAACCATACTATTTAAATCCCTTCCCAAGTAATTCTCTCTCATTCTATTATATCTTCCTTAGAACACTTAAGACTATTTGACATGCTTAGTAATTACTTGTTTATTACTATATATATTTTTAGATTGTAAATTCTAAAAGTCAAAATGGCATCTGCCTTTATCTAGGCCTAAATTAAAATCTGGCACAGAGTAGATACTATAAAATAAATACACATACACACCAGACTAAAACTAAACTGGAAGCCACTGAGTCGAATCCAACTCACAGTGACCCTATAGGCCACAGTACAAATGCCCCACAGAATTTCCAAAGAGTGCCTAATGGATTTGAACTGAATATATGTGTACATGGACACGTGTATGTACATGTACATGTACGTGTACGTGTACATGTACATGCATATATATATGTATGGCTCTGGTGGTGCACAGGTCAGCAGCTCACATTCAGCAGGTGCAGCTTGGAAACTTTAAACGGCATTTGTACTCTATTCAATGGCAATGAAATGACTTTGGTTTTTATCCTCCAAACATATGCATGTATATATATATTTACAACTTTTTAGTAGGTATGACTATAAGAAGGCATACATAAGCAACTTTACTGACTCCTACTAAGTTACCCACCATTTCTACAAAACACTGATTAATCCATATTATATATTTAAGAAAATATAAGAAATCATGAGTAGTTGTCTCAAACAAAAATTCAGTTATGAATTCTGTAAACCACATGCATAGTGAAGCAGCAAGCACATTAATTATACTAACTATGACAACTTTTTTTAAAAAAAAATTTTTATTTAATATAACTGAGTGAAAATGTACATTCCCGTATAAATTTACATACCCACCTCCATGCAGCTTCCACTGCTCTCCCTGCCCGATGACAGCACACTATTCCTCTCTGCTCCATACGTGTCTCATCCTCCCAACAGTCTCTTTTCCCCCTCCTCTCCACCACTCTCCTTCCTCCAGCCAGAGGTCAGCAGGATGACATCCTATAGATGTATAGAACCATAAAGTGCATCCAATATATGGTCACTGCATCGCCAAGTCCAATCCATTCCTGTCCGAAGCATGGACCTTCGTTATAATTTATGGTCAAGGGCAGCATCAGGGCGAGGGGCCATGCTCCCAGGGGAACCCCGAAACCACTGGACCATCAATTGAGGTCTTTTAGTGGAGATCTCAGGGTGCACCCCTTTTTATTCTTGTGTTGCCAGTGAGACTCAACTTAGTGAGCTCCATCGTGGCTATCACTGGTGATGGCCGGGCACCATCTGGTTCTTCCGGTCCCACGTTGATGTAGGCACCCACTGATGTGGGTCTCTTTTGTCTTCTGGGTTGTCTTTCCCCCATGTCATTTTGGTCCTTGGTGAGCATCTGTTCCTGCTGAGTTGGGACCATTTTCTGTGCCCTCAGATGGCAGCTTGGCAGCTTTTAAGACCCCAGACACCACTCACCAACATGGGGTGCAGAGAGCCCTCTTAGCAAAACGCTAGTTGTGCCAGTTGGCTTCGCTTTCGCCTAAGAGCATGGTCCCCCACCCCCTGCCCAGCTACCCTACCCTTGTAATATTGGGTTAAGATGGAAAGAGTACTCATGTTATGTTTAAGTCCACTTAATATGGTTCTTGTTTCTAATGTGTGCTATCATCTATTTCACCCAAACAGATACCTAGCAACTATCTAATCTAAGCCCTCCCCCCTCTCTCTCCCTCCCTCCCCTCCCTTGCAGCTGTCAAAGAGTCTTTTCTTCTATACACAAGTCTGTTTCTGAGATCTTATCGTAGAGGTCTCATACAATATTTGTCCTTTTGTCGCTGACTACTTTCACTCAACATAATGTCTTCCAGTTGAAGCCAGGTCATGAGATGTTTCCTGAAGTCATCGTTGTTCTTTATCATTGCATAGTGCTCCATTGAGTATGTATACCATAGTTTACAACCATAACAATTTTTACCACAATTTTAGTTTTCCTTTCGCTACAAAGCCTACCAGCTATCTTTCCCACTCCTATCTCCAAACTTTGAAATACACATACCCCTAGCTGTCAAGTGGACTCTGACTCACAGCAAACTTATAGAACATACTGAACCCGCCCTACAGGTTTCCTAATGAGCAGCTGGTAGATTTGAACTGCAAATCCTATGATTTTAAAGCCAAATTCTTAACCACTGCGGCACCAGAGTTCTTCAAAATATAAATCGACCTCAATGTACAGCGTTTGGCCATGTTTACGATTTTCTCATGTTGTATTTGGGCAACAATAAGAGGATTCAGTTAACAGAACAGGAATAAGAATAAATAAGCAGAAGTTCTCTGGAAAATATTGTCCTTCATAACACACAGTGGGTCAGTTAACACCTGTCTTAGTCATCTAGCACTGCCATAACAGAAATACCACAAATAGGTAGCTGTAACACAGACAAGCTTATTCTTTCACAGTCCAGTAGGCTAGAATTCAGCTCACTGGCTCGAGGAGAAGGCACTCACTCTCTGTCAGCTCTGGAGAAATGCACCTGTACTGCATATATCTTTCTCTACTCTGAAAGCATCTTAGCACAGGAACCCTGGGTTGGAAAGACCCACTCTGCTCCCAGTGCTGTTTTTTGCATGGTAAGAGGTTTCCATGTCTCTCTGCTTGCCTATCTCATAGCTCAAAAGATATTTGCTTAATACACTATCTAACTGTGCAAACATCATCAATATAACTGCTGCTAATCAATTTAACTCAATCATACTGATGGAATTTACAAACCACAGGAAAATGTCACTTAATAGTGAACAATCACACAATCATGGGAATCATACCCTAACTAAGGCGATACATACATTTTTCTGGGAGATAATTACATTCATGACAATACACAAAAGTTTAAGGACTTGTAAACAATAATTATAATGATTTGGATTGCAGAAGATTTCTAAAGAAAGTAGGAAGAAATAGTTATCTTTAGTTCAAGTAATCAAGTAGGACTTAAAATGCGGAAATACAGAGATGGTGGTAGAGCAACACAAGATAAGCAAAATCCATTCCTACCACTGAAAATTCAGTTACTCATTTGGTGGTTCACAGTGATAGCATTCTATAAAAAAAAAGAAATGTAGAAATTCAATGTGTATTTGTTAAATGATAAAACAAGGAGGACAGAAGAATTGCTAGAATAATGCTGTTATCTCAATTCTATTGTAAATTAGTTTCTATACAGGACATTATTGCTTAATACTTGCACACAAAATATAACTATCAATACTTGGGCATCAATTGAACCCATACCTGTGAAACAAAGTAAATTCATAACTGTGCTAATTATACAGGTATGTATCTCCAGTGAGAGAAGAAAGATGTGCATGTCTTGGGAAAACAGACAAAAGGAAAACTGTTTTACAAAGTTCAGACACAAAATGTAGGCTTATGATATTATCTGCAAAGCTTACAAAAATTATGTTACCTTTTGTTAAAATTTATTCTAAAAACAACTGTAGTCACTGCTTAGCAAGAGAGATTACCCTAGAATGTTGTTAGGTGTCACAGATAGACAGCAACCCTACAAACAATAGGACAAAACTCTGCCTGGTCCTACACCATGCCCACAATGATTGCTAAGTTTAAGCGCACTGCTATAGCCACTGTGGCAATCTGTGACCTTGAGGGTACTCCACTTTTGCACTCACCCTCACTTTACTTAGCAAGATGTCCTTTTGCAGGGTCTAATGCCTCCTGACAACATGTCCAAAGTATGCAAAATGCCGTCTCTTCATCCTTTGTTTCCAAGGCACACCCTGGCTCTTCTTCTTCAGAACAGATCACTGTGCTCATTTGTCAGTCCATGGTATTTTCAATATTCTTCTCCAACACCACAATTCAAAGGGATCAATTCCTCTGTCTTCCTTACTCATTGTCCAGCTGTCTCATGCATATAATGCAAACGAAAATTCCATGGCTTGGGTCAGGCACACCTTAGTCTTCTAGATGACACCTTTACTTCTAAAGACTTTCAAGACGTCTTTTGCAGCAGACTGTCCCAATACAATGTATCTTTTAATTTCTTGACTGTGGCTTCCATGGGTGTTGGTTGTGGACCCAAGTAAAATGAAATTCTTGACAACCTCAATCTTTTCTTCATTTATCATGATGTTCAACATAGAATGTCTCTTTGCAAATATTCTGTCCACAACCAGCAAGTTCCACAGTGTTTAGCATACAGACTAATATACTAAGTCTATTAAATATTTTGTTTAACTCATAGCTTATTCCTTATTTAAAATTTTTTAGTACATCAAAACATTGTCTATTTTCTCCAGCGAACAGCTACCTCATATTACATGTTCACCAGTTACCACCTCTATATGGTAAGAGAAACAGATTGATTTAATTTTATAACTTACACATTCTTACGAGTAAATAGCCCTGGTACCATGGCTTTTACTTAGCTTGGCTGCTAAGTAAAAAGTAGAAAGTATGAACCAACCACTGACTCCATGGGGGTCCACTGGTTGTGGGAGAAAGACTGGGACTCGGTTTCTCAAAAACTTTACAGCCTTCAAAACTCTATGGGGCAGTTCTGTTGCGTCCTATGCTTTCTACACTGTTGCTGTGAATCAGAATTTCACTCTATAGCAGTGAGGTTTCTGTTTTTATTTAAAACACACATTTCTTAAACGTCTACATCTAAGCATACAAATACAGATAATAAAGCAGAACATATTCTGACTTCCTCTCCAAAGAGCACAGTGATAGATTTCAATGTAAGGAACATACTTATAAAAATCCCTATGGTGGAGAGCAGTGGAAGCTGCATGTAGGTGGGCATGCAAATTTATATGGGAATGTACATTATCACTCAGTCATAATAAAAAATAAATAAATAAATAAAAATCCCTATGGCATAGTGGTTAACTGCTTCATATGTGAACCAAAAGGTCAGCAGTTTGAAACTGCCAGGCACTCCTTGGAAACTCTATGGAGCCATTCTACTCTGTCCTATAAGGTTGATATGAGTCAGAATTGACTGGACACCAGTGGGTTTGGTATTAGGTTTAACAGACTGATACTCTATAATGAACATTCCACAGATTCCCATGTCTTAGAAACTCTGTTATTCCCTACATGCAAAGTTGCTTGACTGAACAGTGAATCTCATTAATGGCAGTGTTGGGGGACAATCTGATTCCAGGTAATTAATGATATGTTTAATTATGAAATATACACCTACTTATATGCAAATAAACACGTTATTAATGTCATCAGGCATCAGTGACAATTTACATAACTGCCTTATTTTTAGATCATTCAAACTTAAATTATTTCTTATGAGCCATTTTCTCTGTTTCTAATCCAAAATTGAAAACCCTAGAAAATTTCAAAGAGATTCCTATGTTCATCAAGCATTTTAGACAGACAGTATTGCTGTGCATTATACAGACTGATTCTTACAAATGATCACATGCTTTTTATGAACAAACAAAAACTGACACAGCACAATTTCAATTTATACAATAAATCTGATTAAAAATATTATAGAATTAAGCATTCCAAAGACCATGACATGATTTAAAATTTTTCGATTATTTTTTTAAAAGCAATCTGTTTGAAACAGCATAAAAAACATACTTGGATAACCTGATGCATCGGTTCATTTCAGCTAGTCTAAAAGGCATGTTGTCATGCCTGCAAGTGCTACACACAATCACCTCTTAGCTGACATTTGGAAAGGACCTTGGAACTCAAAATTCTACATACTCCAAAACGTGATTAGTAAAGTATTAAGTAAAGTATTAAGAGTTATATTATAGGCATGATAATTGTAATTTAGATACTTAGAATAGAATTTTTAGAAGTCACATGAACAGGAGGCTTACAATATGTTTAAACACATTACTGACTTGACCTAACACCATATGACCCCCTCCTTTTATAAGAATGGAACATAAGGGATAATTATCTGTATCTCACTCTATATGTACATACTAAAAGAAAGACACAGCAACAACAGCATAGAATCAATCTTTAACACACTAGTGAAATAAATTTGTAAAACACAGGAATTCCGTTTGAAGGAATTCTAAAATACGTTTTTGACTGTCCACTTCCTATAGAGAAGCTTCAATAAGTCTATTTGACAACTAACATACCATTGGAGGAACTAAAGCAACAACAGCATTTGTTAAAGTTTTCATGTCCTCCGCAAATTTGCAAATGGCATCTCCAAACTTTGATGCTAGAACTAATATAGTTAGATGCCAAAAATGAATGATACTACTCAGACTGAAAAATAACTCAGTTACAGAAATGCAAAGAGTACAGAAATTCTCCCACAGCCTCTTCTTACAGGCTCTCTAGTCCCTCTTTCTTGCTGTTACAATCATTTTTCCTTCAGGACAAACCTTAACCAGTCTGGACACATTATCTGACAGATGTAATTAGACTGCACTTTACATAATAAACACTTAATGTTGTTATTGGTAGATGCTCTTGATCAGAATTTTGACTCATAACCACCCTATGTGACAGAGTAGAACTGGCCCACCATAGGGTTTTCTAGGCTGGGAACTTTATGGAAGTAGATAGTTGACTCTTTATGCTGTGCAGCCACTGATTAGATTTCAATAAACAACCTTTCAGACAGTAGCTCAGTGCTTAACCACAGTGCCACCAGGGCTCATTTTACATCAAAGGAATCTAGATTGTCAGTTATATAATTCACAGTGTGTAAATGAATTGGAAGCTTCAGTTTGTACTACATTAAGAGCACGGCATTAAAACCCAAATATGTTGCCTATTACCTTTGTGACCTTTAGGAAAGTCACTTAACCTCCCTGATACCCAGATATTTCATGTACACAACTAAACATACTAACATTATCTCACAGATGTTCTTTGGTGAGATGAGGATTAATTAAATAAACTATGTATGTCAAGAGTTTCGAAAAATATGTGGTATACAAAAAATGCTTTACAAGCTCATTATCTTTTTCATACAAAAGAAGCTGAATTTCTACTTTAGATGTACATCCCCGGTTAGAAATTGCCCAGTAGCCAAGAATGTAGAGAACCCTCAACATTCAGGCAGCAGAACACTCATAGACTGAACTGAATCCAGCACACTTCATACGTCAATTAATTTTACATGTATTTATTATACTTTTAATTAATTATTATACTTCTAATTAATTATATCACACTTGAGTTTTAGGATTCTGAACATCAACATCATTGCTATTGGAAAAAAGCAAATAATCAAGATGGGAGAAGTAAGATAATCTCCAAAAACAGAGTACTACAATTTTAAATCTGAAATGCACAGGTCCATTGTAACTCTTACGAACACAGAAAAATTCAACAGCAATTTTATGTAATGCATGGCCTAGGAAAATACTTACATACCATGTTTCCTAAAGGCTGACACAGTACCTTTTAACTCTGATAACAAGGTTTCAGATTCTCTTTGAAAAAATCTTTAAACAATCCCTAGTAGAATATCTGGCCATAAAATGATTTTTCTTATCTCTTTACCTTCTTCCTCCTGGGCAAGACTGATACACACAAGCCTAGGCTAAAGATTGTGAGATACAAAAAAGAGGCTACAATAAAATATTTAATAGCTTTTCTAATCTATATAAGTACTTCTGAAATTTAATGTATTGGTTCCCCTCTATTAAGGAGATAATTGAGAACAGCTATATATAATTCTTATAACAAATACTAAGTTACAAAAAACTACACATTTGCAATATTTAGTATTATTAAAACAAAAGTCATATTAAGCCAATGACAGAAATAGGTTGATATTTAATTAATATATGATTTTGAAACTGAGATAAGATGTTGGCTAATGTATCAGGTGTGTTACCAATACAAAAGGAATTTCTAAAATTCTTCTACCAAAATACTACTGGCATTGCCATGAAGACAAGGGATGGGATTAGACCTGATAAACAAATTTGTGGTCAGGAAGGATCTTTACACAGCATGGCGTTGAAGAACAATTCACTTTCTGATTTAACCAGTATGACTTTCACAGTCTATTCTTCCTAAACAGACTGAATTCTTCAAAAAAGTACAAAACTCAAACCAGAATGGTCTGAACTAATTATCTAGCCCATTGTTTGACTCAAAAGTGGCTTTTAAGAACCTGTTTTTTCTAGGCATGAGGTTCAAAAGGATTCCAAAGGACAATGGCCCATGTGGGTTTACCCAACTTCCATGAAATCCAGAAATGTGAATCCCAGAGAAGTTAAAATTCTTTAGTCAGTCAATATTCATAAAAATCACAGCAAATTCTTAAGACTATTACTTCACTAGGTTCTAACTAGAATGCAACTATAATTAATTAAACATATTTTTGGCCATCATTCTCAAATATTATATAAAACATAGATTTACAGGCATAAATTTAATCTGCGTGCCAAGGAAACTGATAATCACATTTTCAAAAATATAAATCATAACGAAGGTCTACTCTTCAGACATGAATGGATTGGACTTGGCAATGCAGAGTGACCATATTGGATGCACTTTATGGTTCTATGCATCTATAGGATATCAACCTGCTGACCTCTGGCTGGAGGAAGGAGAATGGGTGGAGAGGAGGGGTAAGGAGACTGTTGGGAGGATGAGACATGTATGGAGCAGAGAGGAATAGTGTGCTGTCAGCGGGCAGGGAGAGCAGTGGAAGTTGCATATAGGTGGGCATGTAAATTTATATGGGAATGTACACTTTCATTCAGTCACAATAATATACATATATAATAATATATATATTATTAAATTTCAGAGTTCAAAATGATTAATAATTGTCTCAGTGTGCCTGAGAATATGAGGAAATGTATATACTATTACTAAAACAAAGTAAAAATGATACCATAATATTAGGATAATGCTGGAAAACCTTTGCATAGGCAAATATTTGGATATAAGTAAGTCAGACATATTCAGCTATATTCTTGAAAAAATACTAAAAATCTGTTCACTTTTATTATTTTATTCATTTTGTTTTATAAGATCAATTAAACCAAACCAGACCTATTACCAACAAATCCATTCTGATGCACAGCGATCCTATAGGACAGAGTAGAAGCACCCCATAGGGTTTGCAAGGAATGGCTGGTGGATTCAAACTGCTAGACCTTTTGGTTAGCAGCTGAGTCCTTAACCACTGCATCATAAGACCCATTACATATTGTTATATCCTGACCTAATAAGGTGCTAAATTAGAAAACATGGTGAAAGAGCTTCATCTAGTGTGAACTTTTTCTCAAGCACATCTACTGGAGAAAGCACAAAACATCAAGTTCTTATCTATAATAGAAAATAGCTGCTTAAAATATTTATCTTTGTAATCACATGTCCATGATGGCACTTGGCTGGCAATCACATGTAACTACCTGTGGGCAATCAGAACATCATGCTAATAATCCCAAGGTAATAAGTTCAATGCTTTCTGGTTTTGAAACAAGGACAAAAACTATATCCTTAGTCCATGGTCATCATAAGTGAGTGTCAATAATCACAGGAAGCATTAGGACAAAATACACATATTGACCAGTCCTCAAAAACACTGCTACTGAAAATCAAACTGGTATCATCCCCCACTAACTACAATACGTAGTAATAGCTTTATACAACACTGATAATATTAGTAGTAATTTTCAAGCAAAAACACTAGAAAAAAATTCTACTGCTTCCATAGCTTACATATAAGTAAACTGGAAAAAAAAATGACTGATTAGACATCATCTCAGGAAAGAGCAGAAAATGCAAAACGAATCATTTAGGTTAATTATGCCTTAGTCTGAAGCAGTTAAGACTAGACTCTTGTCCCACAATCCTGTCTCAAATCCAAGAAACTAATTCATTATGATTTTATCTTTTCACACATTGAGTTTATGCCCTAAAATGGATTAAGAAACTGTGTAATGCCGAGTCACAATATTATAGACAGAAACATCTCTATAAACAATAACACAAGGATTTTAGAACCGTATCTAGAGCCGTAATTTAGTTATGTTACATCTTATGATACAATCAATTATTAAAATACGTAATATTGTCTGCACTGAGAAAACAAAAGCATGTGTAAACAGAATCAAAATGACAACAGTTAACAGGGATATGATCAGATACTGCAAGAGCAAATAGTAAGTAAAACCTAGAAGATGAGTGATAGCATCTTTATTATTGCTGTTAAAGGAACAAAAAGGTTCCTAATCACACCAGCCTCTCTTTTCAAAGAAAATTACAAATATACTAATGGCATCACATGTCACAGAGTAGTTACTTTTACTGCCTTCTATTAAAAGCAATTACATGCAAGAAAACAAAACATTTCTCACACACTGCCAGAAGCATGCTATCTGTCTATTCTTATCACATGAAGCCAGACACAGTCAACTCTTAGTAAGCCATTCTAATGGATGGGTATTGATAAGTCACAATACTTACATTTGCCATTTGAATATGTCACATATTTTGCTTAGGCCTCTATAAAATTAATTTAAATTAACAATCACAATCCTTAAACTAGTATGAAAAGATCAGAAGGAGCAGCAGGAAATACTTAATGCTGGGATGCAGGGAGAAAGTAGACTAGTTTGATTTCTAATATATCTAGCCATGAATAAACTAAAGGCAGACCACATACAGATGAAAAACTTAACAAAGATGAGCTGGTAACTTAGATACATTTTTATTCTTCTTAGATTAGTTTTAGACTGACAGATGGGTTTCAAAACACTGTAAACAATTATTTTTTCAAGTTGGCAAAAAGATTAATTCATCTCTGTCTCTTTATGAATACATTTGTATAAAGTCCATTAAATAGAAATATATTAATACTCAACTAAGCTTGGCAGGATAGGGTAAGCAAGAATAAAGAAATTTACAAGGGCAAGAATCCACATATAAATAGCCTATACTTGGCCTTCATGATAGGTGGTTTTGAATTGAGATTTCTGATAAAATACCTTGAAGGTACAGTAACACTGCACCAAGAGACAGTATAGTATACTGCTTAAATGCAAGGACAGTGGATTCGAGACTGTCCTACTGCATACCACTGCCATTCTTTGTTCATATTAGTAAACACAGCAAGGAAATGAAGCATGTTGTCTGGGGAAAGTATGCTTGGGCATTATCTCCAGCCTCATGTTGCTCATATGCAAAACAGCTACAATAACAGTACCTACAGTGTCCCTATAGAGGGACCCCTGTGGGCAAGGAACTACAGGAAGCAGCTAGACAACAACCAGCACATGACATGGACTCTGACAAGTAACTAATCCTGTCAACAATCAACATGAGTGAACTTACTTAGAAACAAATCACTCCCTAATATAGCCTTTAGATGGGACCACAGTTTCAATTAATACCTTGTAAACTTTTAAACTGAGGACTTCACTTAACTGTACCCAGATTCCTGAAACCGTGAGATAATACGTGATCTTTTAAGCTGCTGTGTTTAGAGACAATTTGCTACCTAGCTACACACAACTAGTATTATCCACAACAACAAAATAAATCTGTTGCCATCTATTCTATTCTGACTCACAGCGACCCTACAGGCCAAAGTACAATTGTCCCATAGGGTTTTCAGGTTTTAAATATTTATGGAAACATATTGCCACGTCTTTCTTCTGCAGAGTGGCCGGGGCATTCCAACTACTGGCCTTTTAGTTAGCAGCTGATCACTTAACCTACTGTGATACCAGGGCTCCTTTTCAACAATAAAATTTAAAATGAAAGTAATTTCAACATAATCCTATTGCCATCCATTCCAAATTACAGTGGCCCTACAGGACAAAATAAAACTGCCCCATAGGTTTTCTAACTTAAAATAGTTTCCAGTATACAATTATATTACTATAAGTAGTTATTACCAGGGAAGCAATATTTTTAACCTATATTTTAGATTTGTTGGGTCATTTCCCATACAGAATATTGATGGTACCTAGTAACAAAATTTTCCTCAGACAGTCAACAAACCTATCTTGCAAAATGTTAAATATTGTTTTAATATAATGCTAATAACACAAACAAGCATAATTTAAACTGAGGAAACACTAAGTGAAGGTCTTCTATTACTAATTAACCTATAAAAAGACAGAGTTAACTGTATTGTCAATCAATAAAATGACTAATTGACTAAAGGGTTTACTTATAGATAATGCCTCAGAAGAGCCAGCCAACTTGAACTTGTCTAAATTACTTTTCTTTAACAAGTCACAGAAACCTCTTGTTCTGAATTCTAAGACCATACATCATACAGTCTTGGACTGTTATTAACTGCAACTAATATCCAACAGAAACAAAGCATACTCTGTTCTAAACGTACACAGCTATACTAAAAATGGAAATCCTGGTGGTATAGTGGTTAAGCATTACAGCTGCAAACCAAAAGCCTGGCAATTCAAATCCACTAGGTGCTCCTTGAAGCTCTATGAGGCAGTTCTACTCTGACCTACAGGGTCTGATGAGTCATACTTGACTCGATGGCAGTGGGTTTGGTTTGGTTTGATTACTAAAAATGAGGCCCTTCTGGGACAGTGGTTAAAGAATGTGGCTGCCAACCAAAAAAGTTCAGTGGTTCAAATCCACCAGGCGCTCCACAGAAGAAAGACACAGCAGCTTGCTTCCACAAAGACCACACCTTGGAAACTCCATGAGGTAGTCTACTCCATCCTGTAACAATCAACTCAATGGCAGTGGATTTTTCAGATTAAAAATTAACTTAGATTTCAATGCAAATAATTTGTATTTTATAACAAAACTAATTTAGCAATAATAATCATTTCAAATAATAAATGAGAATGTGTGATTTGTAAATGCTATCACAAAACATCTCAAAACAGTAATTATTCTGTATGATGTTTATCAGCAGAAATCACTGAAATGGGGGTAATCAGATTTACCAACTCATAGCTACAAATATTGCCTTAATAGAACATACACAGTATATGTAATAGTAATAGAAAGAATAATCTCACTTTCTTAAGTGGAGAATGCACGACTTCAAAGCTTTACTTTGAGCTCTGAAGAACTGTCTTCAGTGCCATGATAATCAGATTATACATTCTGTGAAATAATGCATGTGAAACTAAAGTGTATGAAAAAAGGGATTTTAGTTACGGAGAAGAATGCAAACACTCCTAGGGCCATAAAAGCCATTAAAACTCATTTTAAAAATATAGGGTAGTGGCTAAGAACACACCTGAATTCAAATCCCAGCTTTGTCACTTTCTAGCTATGTAACCAAAAGACACTTTCCTTAATGTTCCACAGCCTCAGTTTTGTAACTTAAAATATATTGTCACCTAGGGTTGTGTTAGGACCAAATGAGATACAGATTTTAAATACTTATCACACCTCTGGGTACAGGAAGTTCTTCAGCTGCTAAGCAAAAAGTCAGCAGTTTAAATACTCCATGCAGTCCTTGGAAACTGTACGGGGCAGTACTACCCTGTCCTGTAGGGTGGCTGTGAGTCAGAATCAACTTGATGGCACTGGGTGGGTACAAGAGAAAAAAAAACCTTTCTGTTGAGTTGATTTTGACTCACAGTGACCCTAGTGGCATAAGTGGTTAAGTGCTACACTTGCTAACCAACAAGTCAGCAGTTCAAATCCACCAGATGCTCCCCGCAAACTCTATGGGACAGTTGTACTCTGTCCTAAAGGACTCCTGAGTTTTAGCACATAGAAAGTGCTTAATAAATGTACTATTACCTTTATTATGATGATTGTTATTATTACTCTTACTAGTTGTGACAATTGTGATGTTGCTACCAGAAATAACAGCAACCCCTTATCTTTATCAATAAAAGATATTGTGAATCTTTCTCATGTAGAAGGCTGAAAAAACCCTGCTCTCAATATCTTTCTATAATTGGTGACTCCTATAAATGAAAAAAATGGCATGAATCTCTAGCTCACAAATTCCTTCTCATTCTTGTCAAAAAAAGAAATGATTTTTGGATGTTAGAAAAATACCAATTGGAAACTATATCTCAACATATGGTTAAAACGTTTAAAACAATCATAATGAAAAGTGGGTAAGATGATAGGCAAAATCAGTTAATCTAGAGAAATTCAAAGAACTTCTGATATAATAAAAATGATAAAGCTTTATACAGGTAGAATGAGTATAACAGCTTCTAGTTCATTCCCTGAAAAAAATTAAGCATACTTCATTTGTTCTCTTACATATAAAAGTTTACACTAAAGAAATCTGCCTGATGAATCATTAAAAGGACAAGTCATTTATTAAGACACTAGGCCTTTCAGTACACTTTAGCACCATCTTGTAGAAGGTGTATACTCTGAGATTGACATCTCAATATTTTCAATCTAATTCCAAGAATTTCTGTATTTTTAAGACAGATGAATTAGATTTTACCAGTCTTTTGTCTTTTCATTGTTTTACTAAATATAGAAGACTGTAATAAACAATCAAGAAAAGATAGGTGTTTTCAAAAGAAGCCAGCTGATTCTAAGATGAAGGAACACAATTTAAAATACAATGCTGGAGGAAAAGAGCCTCACACAAATATATCTTTAAATTCAGTTCCACCATAATTTGAAACTAGGCCCAATACGTCAAGCATTGAAGAATGACATTTACATGCATTTGAAATATTTATAGCACCTCAGCTTTCTGGTATTATTAAAACTGAATTACACTACAGAAACATGTTATTGAAGAAGCTAAATTTTATTAACCTCTCATGTTTATTTCTTATATTTTCTCCAAGTAACATTAAAACAAAACAGAAACTACTTATAAGTGTTGCACACACTATGTTCTTCTTGCAGCCTCTGCAGAACCCTAGAAAGTCTAATTAGACTTAGCAGTTATAATTTACATATTATATTATTATTTCATGTTTAGTTAATATTAACCATCATTAATTCTTATGCAATATCACTATTATCTATAATTACTGTATGTTTTTTAAAGGGAAGACAGCATCACTAAAGCCTTGATGATTATACCTCTGCAAATATTCTCAAATTGAACAAAAACAACAAAAGAACTAGAACACAGACAAATCTCAACAGTTGCATATGTTATGCATATCCAAAAGTACTAATAGGATCTACCTCAACTGCCTCTACGATCTACATACTTTTTGAGGAATTCAAAGAGAATTTTGAAATATACTTAGCAATATGGTATCATTACAGCTTGTAAAGGCAAACCTATGTGGGAAAACAGGAGACTGGAAGCAGAAGAGACCATAGAGATTAAGCATTTAATCAAGATATCAGCATATTTTTCCCAGTCTACTGACACTTATTCACAGTCAGTAATCCAGTCTTGCAAATTTCTATCAGCTATCCATCCTACAAAGTCATGCTAAAGGTTAGTCATGAAATTTTTAGAACATAAATGTCTAAATAATAAAACTGAAATGTCTCAATGTATACTTTGATTTACATCTTCATCGCCAAGTCTCTTCATTCTGTAATCTTCATCCAAGAGACAACTATATTAAGACCTTAATCCCATCAAAATTTTGCTAAAAGCTTGCTCTACCTAGAATGCCTTCATTTCCTTTTCCCTTACTGAAACTCTACTAGAATTTCAAAGCCCAACTGAAATTACACTGCCTCTGAGATCATCTTTCATCCTACTACAAATTAACAATCTCTATCATGTGTTCCCATAGCATTTGAAAATAACTATTCTAACATTTAATGCAATTTGATTTTAAATACAGTATGCCTCTTCCTATCTCCCTCACTAGACCATGTCTGTTGGTACAGGGTAAAGACCTCATTTACTTGTCTTCCTAACATTTATTATAGTATATTGCATATACTGAGTCCTCTACAAATATATGCTAAATAAAGTAAGAGATACTGTCCTTCCTGAAATAAAAATACTCTGATTTCTAATAGACCATCTCAAATAATATTTTCAGCTCAATGTTTCACAGTATCATCATGTATCCTACAGCAAAACTGTAGCATGTGTCAGCAAGTCCTTTGTCTTTATCGTGGAGTGATACTCCCTTGTATGTAAACACCACATTTTGTTTATCCATTTATCTGTTGACTGAAATAAGTCAGTTATGAAAGGAAAAATCCTGTATGATCCCACAGACATGAAGTATATAGAATAAGCAAATGTATAGAAGTCAAAGTTCCTTAGTGGTTACAAGTGGTGAGGAGAGACAGGGAAACTAGAACTTACTGCTTAAAACACCCCGAGGTACTATTAACGGTTATGAAAAAAATTGCAAATGTATAATGGTTATGGTTGAAAAACTTGAGAAACATAATTAATGATACCGAATTGTACAAGTAAAAAAATATTGAAATCCAAACACTTTGTTACATCCACATTTACCACACACAAAAAAGTAATATTTTCTAAAACTCTAAGGGTAAGTAATCCCAACAGAAAGTACAATTTCATGGTACATTTATATATTAAGTAGCTTACACATTTAAACATTATATGTACTGAAATTAGGGCATTTTAAAAGGTTCTTTCTATTTAGCATTTCTAAGCCGCTTTACATTTTCAAGCTAAATGTATTCCAGAAAACAGACTAATAATGTTTTACAATACAGCCAGCTAGAACAGAGACATGTGCTTCACCAAACCCCATGTAGTGGGGGAAGTCCTCAGAGAGTTTTAGAACATAAGATCTAAGGTCTCTAGAAATGGGTCTTAGAAACAGTGGGTGTATCTGTACCTTTGAAAGTGCAGCTGAGTGTGCCGCAATGAGCAGCAAGCTGGGAATGAAAGTAGCATCGTGAGGCTAGGAAAATTAGGGCGGTATGGTTTATGTTGGTGGTGACAGAGCCTGACACTGATTTCTTACCGGTCCCGCAATGCATTAAGTGTTGGGGGAAAAAAAAAGAAAAGGAAAGAAAGTCAACTGTGTATCATTAATTTGGGGGGAGGGGCTACATTATACATAACTATAATATACTATAATATACTATAATCCTTACCTGAAAATACATTTCTGTCATCCATTAAGAAGGCAGAAGTGAGGATGGAGAGGAAGTGACAAGCACTGGTTGAGTGGATATTAGAAGTAAAGAATGAAAAACAAGAGTGCTGCCACAGGGTGACAAGAGACAACAGATGTACAAAGAAGTTGAGTACTCAGGGTTTCATATGGAAAACTGACTTGGATTGCAAATTTTCACTTAATCACAATCAAAAAAAATTTAAAAGAAGGTAGAAGTAGTATCACACAGAAAATTAAGGTCACAGCATTCTTAGCAGAGAGTCATAAGAATCTTCATATGATTTTTGTTTGGTTTTACTTTGGTTTGATTGGTGTTCACATCAGCAGTAACAAATTGTTTCTACCGTAATGACTAGCTCTACTAGCTGCTACACAGAAAAGCAGGACATCATTTTGCTGAATTAACACTTACATTAAGTGTCAATACCTAATCAATACTCACAATAAAATACAACGACAGTACCATCAAAAACAGCCAAGCCAAGTGCCGTCGAGTCAACAGTAACAAAAACTGACGAAGAAATGTAAAATAAAATACACTACTATTAGCTAGAAAACCCTGGTGGCACAATGGTTAAGTGTTACGTCAGCTAACAAAAACGTAGGAAGTCCAAATCGACCCGGCTCTCCTTGGTATTATAGTGCCCCTAGGAGGTAGAATCCACTTGATGGCAATGGTTTTGGCTTTATTATTTGTTTCTTTAACGCCAGAAAGGTCAAAAAAAAAAAAAAAGAAGTACATTCAAGACTTAATCACCAGTACCTGTGAATGTGATCTTACTTGGACATAATCTCTTTGAAGACATCATTATTAAGTTCTCATGTGGTCACACTGGAGTAGAGTGGACCTTAATAAGAGTTGGTTTTTCATCAAAAATGGAAAAGAGACACATGGAGAAAAGGAAAGGGAGAATGTCATGATGATGGAGGCAGAGATTGGATTAATGGTGAGACAGTCCAGAGAGCTGTTAGGATCACCAGAATCTGCAAGAAATAAAGAAGAATTTCCCCTAGAGACTGAACCTTCTGTTACTCTGAAATTGAATTAATAGTCTTCAAAACAGTGAGACAATGAATTTCTATTGGTTTAAGCTAGTCAGTCTTTGGTACTTTGTTATGACAGCACTAGGAAACTATTATACAAAAATAGCATCAAGGGGATTGTGGGAAGAAGGTGGTACAACAGCCCATTGTTTCACCTCTCCCCCACAAACACAAGAAAGTCATGTTTGGCTTGGTGGGACTCTGAATTGGGGAGAAGAAAAAAGCAGCAGAGAATTGTAGAGGAGCAAGAATCAAGGAATCAATGAGTCCCATAAGAAAGGAAAACCACTTTTCCCAACATCCCTAATCCTCCCCACAGCCACAAGGGCCACCAGCCGCTGTGAACAGGAGAAGTGGAATCAGCAAAAAAAAAAAATTTCTGTTTCCCTAACTATCATACTCTTCGTCTACAAAGAGTCAGGACTCCAAGCTTCTGCTCTAAAATCAACAAGGTCAACCTTCACAGGAGGTCCAATTGGGAGTATGACAGCACCAACTCCACCTGGCCAATGTCAGCAGCAAGCCCACTGAAAATTAGCACATGAGGTCCCCTACAGTGGAGTCTGCTCTCATAGTCAACACTCTACCTAACTCCTGCCCACTTCATGCCTCAGGCCCTTGAAATCAATAAGACAAACTTGCCTTGGCGTCAGTTTGGATTAGCATGAATTTATTTCTGGTTGGCAGTAAGGACTGTTGTTCTAACAAGCAGGCATCTTGAGTGGAAGCTGAATTCAGAGCCAATAATTTACCAAGAGGATGGTACTTATAGCAACAGGGCAGATTTCTCTGGGGATCTAAGTGGAGTGGCATATATCCTCGCTCTCCTGGTAACTATTCATTGCTCGGGTGTTGGAAACCGCTATAGAAGTCCATATCAATGCAGTCTGCTTCCATAATCAGTCTTCTACTTGTTTCTCTATATGACCCACAGCTCACGACTTTGAAACTAACAAGATAGATAGCCCTGAGGATCAAACTGGGGCTGTCTGTTTCCTCTTCTGGTCAGCACTACAAAAAGCATGATCTAACTGTATGATGTTTGCAAGAAACACACCTTGGATTCAAGGGCACAACAAGTAGGTTCAAAATGAAAGGATGGCAAAAAAAAATAAAATAAAATAATGCACATAATAACCAAAAAAAAATGAAATGGCAATGATACTATTAGACAATTTAAACTTTACGATAATACATTTGAAAAGATAAAGCTGAACATTATATAGCATTCAAAGTATCAATTGAGATTTACCAATCATAAATACATATGCACCAAACTATAGTTTAGCTTAGCTAATAAAAAAAGGTCTTCCTTGAGTACTATGCTCTCTTCCTTGAGTACTATGCTCTTCTAAGAATGACACAGATGGGATCAACCTGACAAGAACAACTCAAAAGATTCAATAGGAACCAAACAGGGAGGCGAGATTATGTTAATTAGGAAAGAACAACTCAGAAATGGTTGATGAGGCTGGCTTCATAACTCAAAAAATGCCATCAATGTCACTAAACGGTACCACGTGGAAACTGCACAATTGGTGTTTATTTTTGGCAACAATAATACAATAAATAAAATTTAGATTAAAAGTTAATAAAATGATATTTACTCTTAAAAACTATGAAGTTAAAGGAGAAGGGATATTTAAGTGTCTGCTAGACATATACTATGCTGAGTGTGTTAAATATATACATCCATTAATTCTCACAACTCTACTAGGTAAACATTGGTATACTCATTTTATGGATGAGAAAATTCAGTCTCAGAGGTTACAAGTATCACTGCTGGAATTTAAATACATCTGACCCTATTTCCTCTGGCTTTTCCCACTAACTGTATCACACTAACTTTAGAAACATACTAATGGATTTTACACTTCCATTATGTCTCAAATGTCAATTTCTTCATTTGTAAAATAGAGGTTACATTTAATGACTTATACGATCCAAATTAAAATTTTATCAATCTGATTATTTTGCTAACCAATATAAATAAAAAATGAGAGCATTTACTTAATAAGAGAGGTGCAAAGAAAATGTGGAGGAAGTCCACAGAAAATAAAAATTCAAAAATTCCTTATGAGTAGATGAAAAGCTGCTCCATCTCATCTGTAATTCTCAAAGTACAATTTAAAGCACCAATGATTTATGACTTTTACCTCTTATATCAACAAAGGCTGTGGGGTAAAAGATCCTAATATACATTCTTGGTTGGATGGTAAACTGACACACATGCTTTGGAAGGCAATTTTGAAATATCTATCAAAATGTTAAATGCACACATTAGTTTATACAGCAAACTCATTTCCACAATTTATCCTACACAGACTCACAAATATATAAATATATTCACAACTGTTTATTTGGAATAGAAAAAAACTGGAACTATCCTAATTGTTCACCACTTAGGGGAGTGCTTACATAAATTAAAACATATACCCAAAACAAAATTTTATGCAGGATATAAAAAGAATACAATAGATAAACCCTTGGTAATATGGAAATATGGAAGGATGGATGGATGGAGGGATGGAGGGAAGGATGGGTGGACGGGTGGACGATGGACAGATGGACAGGTGGGTGGGTGAGTGATGCATATATGCTTCTCGAAACCTAAGCAATTTCTAGGATGTGAGTCAAAAAATTAGTAATAATAGTTTTCTCTAAGGAAGATGCTCTATGTTTGGCATTGAAAGATGCACATTTTTATCTATGTATCTTTTCATATTTTCAAAACATGAGTACTTTTCTTATAAGTATGTATTAAATTTTCAAATTTAAACACAGATTAAAATAAATAGTAATCTCTGATGATCCAGAAGAAACCATGGTGGCATACTGCTTAAGTCCTATAGCTGCTAACCAAAAGGTAGAATCCATGAAGTACTCTTTGGAAACCCTATGGGACAGTTCTACCCTACCCTATAGGGTTGCCATGAGTCAGAATCAACTACAGAAGCAATACAGGTTTTTATTTGTTTGTCTGCTTTTTGGTTTTGGAGTAACTGAGCATCTCTTTAAACGTGAAATGTATACCAAGTAAGGTGAAAAAACAAAAATGAACTAATGGCAGGAATAAAAAAAAAAAAACACATTCAAAATTCTTCAGAATATTTTAATCACCTGAGATGTCTCTGTGTGTGTGTGTGTACAAACATCAACCTAAAAGAAATAATACATACAGCACACAGACCTCCAGTTTTCAAGAATGGATGAAAGGGAATAATTTTCATCCTTCTTTTGCTCTGTTGACTTCCAAAGTTCACATTCTCACATTCTAGGCCACATTGTAACAAATCACACACAAAAAGTGGCATAGGTAATACTAGTACCAAATGTATGTGAGTCTGTAGCACATCAGTATATCAGTTGCATTGACTCATTCAAACAGAAAAAAAGTCTACGCTTATCCGGGCTATCACTGAATAAAGTTGTAATGTTAAAATAAAATACAAAAAATTCATCATCCATAATGATTAGTTATAAGACAGAATTATGCACATAACAACAAAAATATGTCTGAAACTCACAAGAGATCAAGGATCTACTCATAAAGAAGTTACTGTACTATCAAATCAGCAAAGGATCATTACTAGATAGACACTAGATATGGACATTATTTACAGAGGAAAATTGAAAATTCCCTAGGAAAGCAAACCGGTAAGTAATACAAATATAAGAAGACTATTAAAGCACCGTGACATTGATCTTATTTCTGCTGCATCCAAACATCTATCCTGTCAGTACTTGGTTACATCATTCTCTCTTCTATCATGAATTATCACATTAGGTCCTCTGCTTCTCAGTAAAAACAGAAATTTCATTGTAAAAAGGTATAGCACACATGTTCAACAACAGAAATAAAACTTCTATTTTCAGATGAGCAATATCATTTATATAAAATAGAATTCACAGGACAAAGGTATTCTTCATTAGTTCCCAGGTAAACTGCAAATAATGGTAATATGTTAATCTGTTTGCGTTTGATCCTCTCCAGTGGGAGGAAATCATACCGATATAAATAACTAGGAACTTCTAGCAAAGCACTGAATCTCAATATATCAGAATCAGGAATTTATATTTAAAAAATAAAATGTACCTTTTATCTGGGTAGCAAAATTGAGTGCCAATTTTGCAAAGAGATCTGGATTTTCAAACTTGTCTTCCTTAACTTTTAACCAGAAACAGTTCTCAGATAATTCTCTGGGCTCAATCTGAAACAAAACAGTAATATATGTTTCGAAATTATTATTTCATACTTATTTTTTTTAAGAAAGCACTTTCTGCAAGGCTATAATAAACACATAGCAATAGGTCATATAGCAAATCGTATTTGAAAAAAATTTACTGGAAAAAGTCTTACTAATTTAGTAAATCCCTCCTCTAACTCATATATTCCTCTAGTTTTTGGATTTAAAAAGAAAAAAGTAGACTGACACTAAGAACTGACTGAGTTCATGGACAAGGTTGAGACAATAACTATAAAAATAGCTGATGCCTAAATACTTCTTACATATGCAAGGTAATACATTAAATAATTTACATATATTAATTTATCTAGTCTTAACAACAATCCTTTAAAAGAGGTCATATAATTCTCTACAAAAAAATTGTGCAAACAGAGGGTCAGAAAGTGTAAGTGACTATACAAGGTCACAGAGCTAAGTGGTGGATGTGGGACATACACCACAGCAGTCAAAGGCAATCTAGATCCAGAGAACTGTGCTATTACTTATTATACTGAAACCCAGGGTTAAGTGTACTCTTTACATTATATCATGATGCTTCATAACACATAACGACAATATATCATGATGCTCTGTAACATGTAAATGCCATTAACCTGTGTATCATTACATTTACACAACATAGATAACTGGACCAACAGTTTCCGGAGCCTTTATTTTGGTGGACTTTGCCTCATAAGAAAAGAAATACATTTCAAAACAATTGTTCCTCATTTACTGGATGCTTAGTTTTTTAAAGCAATTTTGCCATCATTCTAGTCCAATCAATTTATCACATAGACTGCCTGATACCACTATAAGTTTGCCCTTGGATGAGATATTTCCCCCAAATGGTGGTCTGGGTAATTACATTTTCATTAGAAGACTAGCTATTCCTTAATTAATGGCAAATGTATCAACTTTTTAATAAGCTTTTTATAAAACATATTTTTAAAATATATTTTAATGACAAAGTACAAAAAAGATTCAGAAGAAAATCCTTTCCCATACCTATAAAACACCAATAAGGTTATGTCACGACTAAATATTGTCACCTATCCATACTATCTGAAAGTTTGAAATTCGACAGAAAAAAGGTTCTCTAAGAGTAAGAATAACTAAAATAAGAAAGCTCAATTTAAAAAAAAAAGTTAAGTAAGAATGCTACATTAAGTTACTGATGTTTGTAAAAGAATCAAACTGCTTTTATTTTGGAATATATTTTGAATATTTTCCTTTCTATCGTATTGTTGATTTCTGGACCCAACTCAAGGGCAGTGGATTTTTTCCTCTATTTAATATTAATGTCATACTCTCTGAGAAGTTTTCAATTATCTACATACTATACTAAAAGAGGAAACCCTGGTAGCATACTGGTTAAGTGCTACAGCTGTTAACTAAAAAGTCAGCAGTTCAAATCCATCAGGCACTCCCTGAAAACTCTATGGAGCAATTCCATTCTGTACCATAGGGTCACAGTGACTTGGTGGTAGCGTTTTTTTGTGTGTTTTTTGTTTTTTCATTTTATACTGAAAAGTAGGTATAAGCTAGCGAACTAACAAAAAGCAAGAGTCAGTAGCCATATTCTCAAACATTATATAATACTTGCATGTAACAACACAGGTATTCACATATAAAAGATATCCTCCCAGAAAAACGGCAAAACAAACAAATAATAAAAACCCTCTAATTACAACATTACCTTTGACCAATTGATTCTTTTCATGGACACTTCAGGTTTATATAATTTTTTCTGTTTCATTCCAAAAGGGAGTTCAAGTGACAGTCCTGGAGGAGGAGGAGGAACTCCTCCAAGGGGTGGTGGCAGAGGAGGTCCAAGTAAAGGTGGAGGAGGAGGTGGCGGCGGCTCATTTCCGTGCAGTGGTAGAGGAGGTGGAGGAGGTGGCGGTGCGGGGGGACCAACATCTAGCAATA
The DNA here is from genome assembly GCA_028571685.1 of Heterohyrax brucei. Classification (NCBI taxonomy): domain Eukaryota; kingdom Metazoa; phylum Chordata; class Mammalia; order Hyracoidea; family Procaviidae; genus Heterohyrax; species Heterohyrax brucei. Next base: position 129,445,736 of record CM053166.1, on the reverse strand, counting down.
AAGGTGGTGGAGGTGGCACTGAACCTCCTGATGAACCTGAGACTGTATTTCCCTGAAATATAAATTATCCAATGCTTAAATGCTAGTAAATTAAAATTTAACATCCAAGAGTATATGTTTGTATTTTTTGAAGATTATATATTCTTTATTTAATTTAGCAACATTTAAGTGCTAAATAATACATGAAATATATTTAATGCAGACTTCTGATAAGCATTACAAACTCTGGACAATGATTACTTAATCCAACACACTAATGCCAGATTTTTTTTAGAATATTCTCCCCAAATCATTTTTTTAAAAATCACTTTTTATTATAATCAAACAAAAAAGTACTCTGTATAGTTTGGACCTATTAGATTAACTAGGGTGAATAAAGGGTAATTAATACAAGGTCATAGATTTGATCCCTTTAGCAGCCAATTAGCTTCACACAAAGGATCTGTCTCCCAGCACAAGCGACTTAGCTGTTTTCTTATGCTAATAATACATACTAAACAATATCTATTAGTAGTATAGAATAGGATTATCAACATTTGTACATCTATTGTTTCTTTTGATTCTTATTATACACTACAGTGTAGCCAGAAGAGACACTTGGTGGCAGAAATGCTTAAGTGCTCCATTACAAAAAAAAAAAAAAAATAGAAAACCTAGGTGGTTTCAATTCACCCAGAGGTGTCTCAGAAGAAAGACTTACTTCCGAGAGGTTCTAGTCATTGAAAACCCTATGGAGCACAGATATACTCTGACACTCAGGGGCTGACCAGTAATCGGATCAACAACCACAGCAACAGGTTTCTGTTTTGTTTTATTAATGTAGTTAGTGAGTATAGTTTTATCTACTTGCTTAGAGAGGAAGAAACAGAAACCACAAAACTTTAAGGGACAGTACACAGGTCACTCTCTGAAACATGTTGAGGACTGGCATGGATTCTCCACAGTTAATGCAGTCCTCTTTCAGGTACTGCAGACTTACTGTTTTTGTTAGTAGCCATAAAGTTGATTCCAACTCATGGCAGAGTAGAACTGTTTTCCACAGTGTATTCAATGGTTGTGTGCAACCTTTCAGAAATGGATCGCCAGGCCTGTTTTCAGAGGTGCCTCTGTGTCAGAATCGTCAACCTTTCAGCTAGTTATCTAACACTTAACACCCAAGAATTCCATCTACAGTAGATTATTTCCTCACAAATTCAAATCATTTGCCATCAGGATAATGAATTCATATAGACTGAAATATACACACACTACCATGTATTTCTTGGATCAACAATCAATACCCATGAAAGTAGCAGTCAAGAAATCAAATGACATGTTGCAGTGGGCAAATTTGATGCAAAAGAGTTCTTTAAAGCATTAAAAAGCAAAGATGTCATCTTGAGAAGTAAATCATGTTCAACAGGAATCATGGTTTTTATAATTGCATCAAATGCACAGAAAAGCAGTGCAAAGAAAAAGGAAGAACAGAGTACAACTGAAGCCTTTTACATTACTGTGCTGTTGAAAATATCAAATTTACCATGGACTGCCTGAAGAATGAACAAATCTATCTTGGAAGAAATCCAATCACAATGCTCCTTAGAAGCGAAGAGATAACGACATGCTGATAGGGGGTCAGAAAGAGATAAAAATCCTTAATGAGACGGAAGGACACAGTGGCTGTAATGATGGACTAAACTCAAACAAGGATCATGAAAATGGCACAAGACCAGATAGTGTTTCATTCTGTTGTACCTTGTGTCACTGTGAGTCAGAAATGAGTCAACGGCACCTATCAACAACAACGTACTTTTATTACTACAAAGCAACTTCAAGTTCATTCTCTAACAGTAATGGATGGGAAATGGAGAGCACTGCATTTCATGCAGTCTTTTGTTATGATCAGTAATTCATATCTGTTTCTTATAAACCATTAATGATCACAATGATTTACTTTCCAAAACAGATGAATATAAAAGTAGAATTATCAATATTCCTCAGAAATCCCTAGAAATTAAGAGGCATCTTTTGTAAATAAGATACATCATTGTATTAGTTTAAAGAAAGGTTCAAAACCAATGAATTTTCATGCCATAATATTACCATAGTTGGGGAACAAGTCCTCTTATTTTCATTAATGCAAATTTTCTACCTGGAAACAATTACAAGCTAATGATAAAGAAGCATATTTTTGGATCAATTTAAGGGGTTAACTTGTTTTAAAAAATATTACAAGTTAACAATCAGATAGATATTGTCATGGCAATGCCTCTAAAATAGTAGCTGAGCAGTGACTAAACATTTTATTTACATACATGTGTAAATATGCACATATACAACTAAAGCACTTACATGTTTAAAAAATGGCAATCTTCTAAGATTAGGAAGAAATTAAAGACATGATTAAAATATGCAAAGCTCTTTTCATTTTATTGAAAATGCAGTAATACTGTACAAAAAAATTTGATTGGGATCGAGGAATTTCTGTGAAAAAAAAAAATCACAGTATTTTTTCTGCAACATTTCAGGAAACTAGGAATTCACCCTACAAGCTTTTGTATAAATAGAGTTTTCTGAAAAATTTGAAATGTATAATACATATTTCTTTTTTTATTAATGGAAAGCAAAAGTGAAGCAATATACTTTGTTAAACATTGGTCCAATTTTGTCTTTAACAGATATTTTGTTATTAAACTGGTACTACCACAGAAATGTTATTACTTTAAAACAAAGTTTACTCAAGCTAAATATTTTACAAATTTAACATAAAATCTCAAATTTTTATATTACAAGTCACAAAACTTCAGAAACCAAGTCCTTGTATCTTTTCAGTAAGAACTGAGTGATTACGTTATGCAACATCATAATACTGCATATAAAATATGACAAATGAATAATTTTGTATGTTCACACCTATCTCAGTGCACTACAGTGTGTGGTGTGATTCTGCACTTTCAGAAACCAGTTAATTTAATAAAAAAGTACCTACTCAGTAAAATGACAAGACTTGTGGGCCTTGAAGAAGAACATGAGTAACAATACAAACAAAAACAGAAGAAGAAATGAACGCACTGCCCTCACAGCTGTTAACAATCCAGCAGAAGAAATAAAGCTGGCTGAAAAAACTAATATAGACATTCAGAAAAATCTCCATATGAGGGCTGTGGTGAAAATTTCCAAAGGATACCTAAAATTGACCTTAACCTTAAAGGACATGTTTCCCACGCACAAATGAGCAAAGAAAGACACTAGTAAGAGAATAATCTAAGCCTGCATTTCTCTAACAAAGTTCCATGCAACACCATTTCAGGGAGATGTCAACAGGTGCTCTTAGATAAAGAGTTCTCTTTTGTGGTGAAGTGAGTTGCCGCAAAGAGGTTTCCACAGATTTCTTCCATGTAAGACAGGGATGACTCTTGGATATGCTAGTGCATATAGGGAATCTCCAAGATGAAAATTCCATGTTTTCCAAATTGCTTAGACTATGAAAGATTTTCTCACAGAAAACCTATAAGCATCTCTGTAACTAATGTCTAGGGAACGCAGAACGAAGAACATAGACAATAAATTCCAAATGTGAAGGAAGGAACGCTGACTCAGCTCCAACAGAGGCTGAAGTGAGAGGAGCAGTCACAGGCTAAGCTGGAAAGCGGAGATAAGGCAGGAGATGACTGAAGGCCTTAAAAGTCTCAGTAAGGAGATTTTTATTTAATTGTGAATGTGACAGGCAACCATTTAACATATTAGAGCCTGGAGTGACAATAATCAGGCCAGTGTTCTGAGGAAGATTAATTTGCCCTTTACATGAAGGACGGATTTGAGGAGCAACAGATTACAGACAGAGGGAAAAAGTTAGTAAATAATTTTAATATTCCAAGCAAGATACGAGAGAATGGACCTGGGTGGTAGTAGGTTTTCATGTTACATGGAAAAGGAAGTCATAAAGCGAACAACTGACATGGAAGAGTGACTAGCTTAATTTGACAGACAGTGGGACAGAGAAAGGACACAGAAAATTTCAGTCTCATGAGTTTAAAAGAACGGTGGTAAAATTAAACAAAAGAGAATGGAGAACAAGCTGGTTTGAGGAAAAGTAAGTTAAAAAAAAAGCCTGTTGCCATCAAGTCTATTGCAACTCATAGTGACCCTATAAGAGAACAGAACTGTTTTGTAGTTTTCAAAGGAACGGCTGGTGGATTTAAACTGCAGATCTTTTGGTTAGCAGCTGAAAGCATAACCACTGAACAACCAGTTTCTGAAATATAACTTGGTACTCTCACCCAGTTTCGAACCAGGGACCTGAGGAAAGATAGGAAATCACAAACAATGGATTTCACTGCTACATGCAGCAGGACCTTCCTGTGGGATAGCTACGCAAGAGCTGAAAATACAAGACACTCAGAAGACTTGAAACTTTCTCAAAGGTGACACTTGACTTTATGATACTGAATGGAATATAAGAGCAAATATAAACAGAGAAAAAGAAAGAGCAATGGGAAAATATACCAGCTGGGAGGTGGAAAAAGAGAGAAATTGAGTAGCTGAACTGCTTTTAAAAACAGAAGATGATACCATACACAGAGAGATCAAATGTAAGTAAAACAGACTAAGAAAAAGGCCGCTGCACTAGATAATTTGAAGATTACAAGAAAACTTTAAAAATATTTTCTCAGTATACTCATGGAAATGGACCAATTCAATCACAAATACCTACTGAGCATCCACTATGTTAAGAGGTAATCTTCAATTCCTTAGTATTCATTCAAGATCTAAAGTGAACTAAAGAGAGTACTTAATCAGCTCCAAAGTTAGATACCCAATTTAAAGATTTTTACATGTATGTAAGAGCTTTTCATCACAGAAACGCAAAGCTTGTAAGTTTTGAAATTATACCAGTTGACATTAAAAGAGGTCTCAAAAAGCATTGGGGACATTTAAAATTAATGAGCACTTCTACATTCCTTTTGAAAGAAAATACTATGTACCCAATTTTTTAAATCATCAAAATTTCATCCCCAAAACAGTTTTACTTGTGTAATGTATTTTGCTAAAAAAATATGATGGGCAGTTTACATAACTAATACCTTATTTTTCCACAAGCATTAAAATGATCTATTGTCCTGGAAAATCTGATTTGTAGAGTTATTTAAACTAAGATGTGAAACTACCAAAAAGTCTGCTTCTGGTCACATTTTTCCCTTCCACCTTTTCATCTAACAAGATAATTTTCTACTGTAGAACTCACTGTGACATGCCACAAAGTCTATATCTTGTTTTGTTACCTGGGTTCGAAGTTGCTGGATTTCTGTTTCAAGTTCTTTGATTTTTTCTTCTCTTTTTTGAAGCTCAGCTTGAGCTTGCTGCCGAGCTGTGAATTCTTCATCAAACTGCAACGAACACCACCACAAACGTATACTTAATAATATAGTTTCAAGAAAGTTTCAAATACATTTTTATAATTAATAAACTAAGGTTTATTATTTTTGCATTGTGATTCCCTAGACAACAAAGAAAATCAGAGTTCTTGATAATTTTCATGAAAAGTAAGTACCCATGTGAGGATAGAGCAAATGCTGGTAGTGGCAGTAATTAAGAAATACATGTCCAACCCATGGAAAACCAACCCAATTTCACTTCTCAAAATACAAAATAAAAAATGGGTGAACTAAGGTTCTCTTTACATGCAATGCATACTTAATGTTTAGTTGAAGAAAATTAGGTTTTAGAATACTGATTTTTAACATTTAAACAACACATTTAAGTAATGAATTCGAAAATGGAACTAAAAATGATCTGTCAAGAAGTTAAAGTTCTTCACCATACCTAACCTTAACAATAAACCACACCTCTAGAAGGGTAAAGGTAGATTATTTCTGTTAAAATCTTAACTGTCTAGTATCCCAAAAGCAGTCCTTCATGAAATCTGATGGTGGAATTACAAGTATATACTGTAAAGGCATTTTCCTACGGATGGCCAACCAAAACACACATATTATGAGATGGAAAGTCAGAGGTTCAAGTATGGTGCACTGAGTCACAAAGACCATCTGAATGATCTCTGAAGCCATCTACTGAGTCTGAAATGTTCAAACAAACTTAAATACTTAAAGTGAACAATGTTTAAGTTCAGCTATACAAAATATTATTTCAATTTTATTTGCCTTTTTTTTTTGCCAATGCTGCCTCAAGACATTTTATAAATCTATACATTATTCTGACAATGCTATTCTGTTTCAAGAAATAATTTATCTTCATGTTTAGAATTGTCTTCACAATTTGTGGAACAATAAAAAGTGTTTTCAGTCAATAAATATTCACTCTCAGTGTGGATATGAACTTCAGAAACTCTAAATTACCATTATGCAGATCTAGCTCTGACCAAAGATTTGGTGAACAAACTGGATAATAACAGTGTTTTGATCAAATCTAAAGTACTACTTAGTAAATACTTTATTCATCCTACCTGGGTCCCTGGAAAATGTTCAAGGGTGGCGAATCCAAATCTTTTCTAACTCTTTCAATTTCAAAACTAACCCAGATCCCCCACAGTCAGTAAATGACCCTGTTTCCTGGTTGACTAAGAAGATGGAGGTCCTCCAATGTGAGCTTATCTGACTTTACTGCCTTCCATGTCCAGATTGACCTGAATCCATTGCAATCCCTATTCCCAAAGTTAGCTGCAACATGTGCGCTTTGTAAGCATAATGCATATACCAGCATGCTATCCACAATTCCCTTCTATAAAATGATTATTGTCACATTTGAAGAAAGGTGCATAATATTTCCGATTATAAATTAAAATTATCTTAACAATGTGTAAGCACATAATATCAGAAACACAGAAGCCTAAAATAGTGAGCTGGAAGAAGCCTTCTTTCAAGTCTGCTAAATTTAGCCTCTTTAATGATGAATAAACTAAGATCCAAGGAGAATAACTGGCGTACTTAAAGTCACTGCTAATTAGTGGCAAAGCTGATGCTGCAACTATCTCTTATCATTCTAGAACTTTCCTTTTATTTTTCTTACTGATTTATACTGTCTTTTATAATGACCCAAAACAAGAAAAGCACATAGACAATCATTATGTGATTATTATACAAGTTTAAATTCTAAATGTGGTGACAATTATAAACCATCAAATACTAAAAAAAATTGTATTACTATTTTCAGTATTCCATTTCCCAGAAATCACAATTGAGTCTCACAGAATATAACCACAGTGGTAGCCAAAAATTAATAGAATTCTAGGATTTTCAAAGTGAATTTGAAATGTACTATTTAAAACAAGATTAGAAATACAAAGGTCCATTAATCAACAAGCATGTATCTTCCTTAACCAATACAAAGGACAGCTTCACACAAACATAATATGCTCAAACTCTTAGAATCTATTACTTGAAAGAGCAAAGATATCACTTCAGATGGCCTAAGGTAGCTTAAGTTAATACTCTGTAATTTCTACGGTGATAGCAAAAGTGATTACCTAATCTTAAGGTAAGTTACAACTTTCAATAGATAACAATACCTAAGCACTTTATCTTGCTGTCAGAAGACTGAGAACTAGAGAGCTTTTAGGCTTGTGCTTCAATCCTTTTCCCTACTACCTACAGCAGAGAAATACTACACTAAAGCTTCTTAGGATCCAGCACAAAAAGAAATAAAACTTCTGGTATAATCTAATATACCTGCAGTTGTCCCGTCATGAAGAAAGAAAAAGAAAATCTCAGATGAAAATAAAATTAAGAAATTCATAGCACTGGCATTTACCCAAAGGCATTTACATAAGGCATTTTAACAAGGAAAGTACCAAGAACCTCAAATTCCACCAATACTACATGAAATAGCATCATTTTTCAAAACATAATTAGAAAATTCAAACAAGCTAAACCTAAATAGACAGACACAAAGAGAGACATCACACTGTGTCATTCTGTTGCTGCCAACAGGACTAACTTTCAAAAGCAGATTATATAGGACTAGCTAAGTATCTGACAGTTCTCACAGAAGTTGCCTATTGTAAAAGCTACCGGAAGCAACAGGGGAATTGATGTGGGCTGACTGATCTAACTATACCCTTTCAGAAACCTAATTTATGTTCATTTATCATTTTATTATAACATGACTAGTGTTTTTCTTCCAGATGATTACATGTGATGAAGAGAGAACCTTACCATATTAGTAGACAGATAATAGTCCATGGTTACACTTTGGGTTCAGAAATATCAAGTACTAGGTATATAAATGAAGGAACACTAAAAATGAAGCCTCACACCTAAAGAATATATGTAGTGAAATTAAGGAATCAGGACTACTAGTTCAAAAGCCTTACCTTCTTTGAAAATTCCACTGCTTTTTGTTCACTTTCTTCAACTTTTGCTTTGTTCACACATGAATCTATCAAGCAAAAATTATTAGACATTACCACATTGGATCTCTAGGCAAAAGACTACTAACAGCCTGTAATTCTACTATACGTACTATCATTTTTATGTCAATTGCTATTAAATGGAAATTGACCTATACTATGCACAAAACAATCACCACATTTTGATACTTTAGCATACTGACTCAACTCAGTGATATTTATTGAGTCACAAAACCAAGCATTCCTGATTCTATTTGATCAAACATTCACTATTTTCAGATAATTCAAACTACCTTTCAACTTCTACAATTACAGAATACTTTCAAATGTTTTTCATGCTTTATTATGGTTAGAGAGATGTAAAAGACTCCTTGCTCAAAATTATTAAATCTCAAAATGATCCTTAAAAAAAGCAACAGAACATATTAAAACACTCATTAATTCAGGTTTTCAAAAGAAACATTTTATTTAAATAATTTTGATCTAGGGAAAATTGTATCATGTACGTAAGAACACAAATTTCAAATTTTCAGATACACTCCAGAAAAATGTATGTATATATGTATTTTAACTTATACAAATTATTTCCAATGATTCATAAAAAAATTAACAGAAGAATATGTTTTCAGAAAAATTGCATATCTCAATTTCTACATATACAGTCTATTCTCTGTCTAGGTATGCAACTCCTATATATCATAAAACAAAACAAAAGAACCATTGCCTTTGAGCTAATTCTTAGGACTCATAAGACCCTATACAACAGAGAAAGAGGGCTCCATAAGGTTTCCAAGGCTGTAAATCATTACAGAAGCAAACTGCCATATCTTTCTCCCAAGGAGCTGGTGTATTCAAACCTCTGACCTTCTGGTTAGCAGCTAAGCATAAACATTGCACCATAGGGCTCCTATTTACCAGAGACAAATAAAAGTGTATGCCTGCACTAGCACTTGTACATAAATGTTCATAGCAGCTTTATTTACAACAGCTCCAAAATGGAAATAACCCAAATGCCCATCAAGAAGTGAATGGATAAATAAGTGGTAGTGTATCCACATAATGGAATACTCCTTATAAATAAAAACAAATGAACTATTGACACATACACCACAACAACATGGATGGATATGAAACTAATCATACTGAATTAAGGAAGCCAGACAAAAACAAGAGTACATTTATTTCTCTCTGTGTGTGTATGCATACACATATATGCAGATACATAATGAGAGATGCAGAGAGAAACATAAAAATTAGAAAACAAATCTATAGTAAGAAAAAGCTAATCTGTGGTTGTCTGGAGATTGGGAAAGATAGGAAGGTATCCTAGAGAAAGTGACTACAAAGTGTATGCAAACATTTTAGTGCATGATAAACGTGTTCACTATCTTGATTTTGATAATAGTATCATAAATGAAACCCAATGTTGTCATGTTCATTCCAACTCGTAACAACCCTATACACAGAGTAGAACTGCACCATGGAGTTTCCAAGAAGTGCCCGGTGGATTGAAACTGCCTATCTTTAGGTTAGCAGCCGTAGCAGTTAACCACTATACCACCAGGGTTTCCAGTGGTATCACAGGTAAACACAAATGACTAAATCATCGAGTTATATATTTTAAACATGAGTAATTCACATTATGTGAACTGTATCTCAGTAAACCTATTTAAAAAAAAAAAGGACAGGTACAGATAGAAAAAAGGCATTAAGGAGGAAACTGGTAAGTGTTACGATTCGAGAAGCCAGATGTACTTTGCTGTTAACAGTAGCAAATGGTTTTGGTTCATATTTCAATGGGAAGGAGTTGGAGGGTATAAGACAGATATGACTGGATTTAGGAAACATAATACAAACACTGTTAAAAATGAGAAGGGGCTTGATCTTACTGAGTTCAAATGATTGTAAAATTGAGATCAGTACATCTCCTAGAAGCTCCTAAAATACTTGTTAATTTTTACCTGTGTGTGGCTTTAATGAAAGTTCTACCAGCATTCATCAGTGTCTCAAAAAAATTCTTTGACCATTAAACATTAACAGACACTCATATATTTCACTTACATTACTTGAACGTAAAGGAAATTGAAACCTTGAGAAGTTAAATAGCTTGCTCATAATCACAGAGATAACACACAGATCAGATCACAATGAGTTTATGATGGTTACTATCCTCTCTCACATGGTTCCTTGATCTATCCTCACCCCAATGCCTTTAACAATACAAAACATAAGTACTTGTGACACATCATAAAAGCAAATATTTGAGATGGAGACAACATGACAGACTGAACACACATCTCCCTAAATGACTCTCGAAAACAAGGCCTGAACTGATAATTAAACGGACCATTCTGGACACCTACTGAGCCCTGGGGCATGGCACAGGGCTGTCTATTTACTCTACCTGCCACTGAGTGGCAAACTTCTATTTCACCAATCCCTGCCGTTGTTGAGTCCTAGCTCTCGTGGACTGAAGGTAAATCACTGTTTTAAGGTTTTTTTTCCCCCTCCATCTTAGAAGGTTGGAGGGGCTCAAGTCTGACGGGCAGCAAGGCTCAGACACACTTCTGATGAGATCAGAAAGCAGAGTCCCCACATTTTGAGAGCCAGGCATTGGAATCCGTGAAACTTCGCACCTCTGACCTCTCTCTCTCAGAATCTTGGATTTTCCACCATTGAATAGCCTTTTCTAAGACAGGTAGGGGAGGCTGTGCAGGATGCCATCTTGATTCACTGGGAGGCAAAGTTTCCTGCACGGAGACCTCAGCTAGCCTTAATTCCCGGGCTGGGAGCAGTGATTGCCTGGAGTGCGCTTTTCCAGCACTAACGCAGTCTTCGATAGAGAGGTACTTTGCCAGCTGGGAAGAAGGACTTGCACAACTCAAAGCCCAACAAATTTTGGAAGCTGTCAGATAACTTTTACTTTTCAGTAGAGAAATAACTGTGGTGCATCTGGACAGCATCTGGACAACATAAGGTCAGCTGACAGCTCTCCAGTGGCTCTGTAAGTGGGGCTGTATATGCCAATGAGAAGGTGGAGACTGCTACCCCTGAGAGTCCACTCAGCCCAGTCACTGCAGTATGTAGAGGTGTCTGGTGATCAACTTCCTTTTCAGGCTGAGCTTTAGAGCCCACTAAGGTAACACAGGAGAAACAAAACAACCTCCAGATGCCCCAAAAGCAACAAACTTTGGACTAGAACATTGGGAAGAATTCACCTATGACTTCAGAAGGCCCACAAAAGAAAGACCAAAAGAACTTCTCAGATGAAGAGGCCTTTCTGGAATTACAGGAGTGCAATTACAAAAGGATTGTATGTAGAGCCCTCCTAGACCTTATACAAAATGCAGCAGAGCAAAATGAAAAATTAAGCAAGCTGTCTAATCTGCTGGAACACTAGTACTCAGAAATCCAACAGATCAAGAACAAAATCAAACAGAGAGAAAATTCAGTTCAAAGCCAAAAAAACAGAACTGAACAAATGCAAACTACACTTTCTGACTTGGGAAACAGATTTACTGACTTCAGCATCTATGAGGAGAAATAAGTAAAATGAAGAAGCATTAAGAAACACATGGGACTCTATTAACAGGAATAATCTATGATTAATTGGAGTTCCTGAACAGGGTGGCACACTTCAGAACACACAAAGAGCATTGTGGCTGAGTTGCTGACAGAAAAATTCCCAGAAATTATGGAAGAAGAGAATACACATATCTAAGATACTGAATGTCACTCAATATAGATCCCAAAAGAAACACTCCAAGACGTATTATGATCAAGCTTTCGATGGCACTTGGCTGGCTAACAAAACGAAACACAGGGAGAAACTCTGAAAGGCAGTAAGACTCAAAGGAAAGCTAACATTCAGAGGGAAACCCTGTAGGCTTTCATCTGACTTCTCACCAGAAATGAGGCTGGCATGCAGACAATGGGATGACACATTCAAAGCCTTGAAGGAGAAGAACTTCCAGCCAAGCATTATATATCCTGCAAAACTATCTTTAAATTTGAAAATGAAATCAAGACATTCGCAGATAAACAGAAACTCAGAAACTTTATAAAAAGCAAGCCAAAGCTACAAGAAATACTGAAGGAAGCTCTTGGCATAGACGAACAAAACCATTAAATTTACATTTTAGGAGGAAATACAAGACATATCATCCAGAAACCTACTCAGTTAGGGAAGGTTCCAAACTAAATCAAAGCTGTAATACTAAGCAATCCAGTTATCATAACATGAAAACTAAGATGCCATCATATTAAAAAGAGGGATGTACTACAGTCATTATACTTCTTCCAGATGGAGAGGAACTTAAAAAGACTTGTAGTAGCTAAAATTGGGTTTCAACATAGACTGTTAACAGGGATCACAAGGGCAGTTGCAAAAACACAACAAAGATGGAACATACATATCAAATCAAGAAATGTAATACAGGAGTATCTACAACCACAAAACCAATTATGAAAATGGTGAAAAATCAACTCATAAAGAGGAATGTCCCAAAACCGAATAAAAAGAACAACACACAAAACATCAACAAAAAAATAAACATATCACAATGACAGCACTAAACGCATACCTACCAATAATTACACTGAATATGAATGGACTGAATGCTCCAGTAAAGAGACAACAAGTGGCATCTTAGATCACAAGACACAATCCTTCCATATGCTGCCCACAAGAAACTCACCTTAGACTTAAAGATACGACCAACGGAAAATTAAAGCATGGAAGAACATATATCAAGCTAACAATACACAAAGAAGAGCAGGTATGGCAATCCTAATCCAAGAGAAAATAGATTTTCATGTAAAATCCACCATCGTGAACAAGGGAGAACACCATTTACTGCTGAAAAGTGCAATACACAAGCAGGACTTAACAATGTTAAATATTTATGCACCTGATATTGCAGCACCTAAATACACTGAAGAAACACTGACTACACTCAAAAACGAGATATATCACTCCACAATAATAGTGGGAGACTTCAACACTCCACTCTCTATTGGATAGATCATCTATAAAAAAGCTTAAAAAAGACACAGAAGATCTTATTCCCACAATTAATCGAGACCTCACTGACATATACAGAACTTTCATTCATCAGCAGACAACCACACCTTCTTCTCCACTGCAGATGGAACATTTTCCAGAAGAGATCATGTGTTAGGAAATAAAGCAAATCTCAAAAAAATCCATACCACTGAATTAATGCAAAGCATCTTCTCAGACTATGCCAAGCCAAGTGCGAAGCCATTAAAAAGTTGAAACAAATAGCAGAAAAAACATAGATTAAAAGTAGAACACATGTAAACTGAACAACATCTTGCTCAAAAACCCATGGGTTATAGAAGAAATCAAGGATGAAATAAAGAAATTTATGGATTCCAACGAGAATAAGAACACTTCTTACCAGAACCTATGGGATACAGCCAAAGCAGTGCTCACAAGTCTGTTTATCTTTATAAACGCACACATCCGTAAGCAAGAAAGAACCCAAATCAAAAATCTAACCCTACAGCTTGAACAGGTAGGTTGAGAGCAACAGAGGAACCCCTGAAGCACGAAAAGAAACCAGATCATAAATATTAGAGTAGAACTAAATGAATTAAAGATTAGAAGAACAATTGAAAAAATTGAAAAGACCCAAAGCTGGGCTTTTCAAAAGACCCTGAATGGAAAGAGACTGAAAACAGTTTCCGTTGAGAACAGGAACTAGACAAGGATGCCCACTCTCACCTCTCCTATTCAACATTGTACTACAAGTTCTAGCCAGAGCAATCAGACAAGGCCAAGAAACAAAGGGCGTCTACATTGGCAAAGAGGAAATAAAAGTCTCCCTGTTTTCAGATGAGATGATTGTATATGCAGAGAATCCTAAAAAATCCATAAGGAAACTACTCAAATTGATAGAAGAGTTCAACAAAGTGTCAGGATACAAGATAAACATAAGTAAATCAGTACTTTATACCAACAATGAGATTATTAAAGAAGAAATCACCAAATGAATACCATTTACTATAACCCCCAAGAAGATAAAATACCTAAGAACAAATCTAAACAGAGAAATAATAGACCTTTACAAAGAGAACTACAAGACCTTACTATAAGAAACTAAGAGAGACGTACATAAATGGAGAAACCTACCATGCTCATGGATAGGAAGACTTAACATGGTGAAAATGTCTATCTTATCCAAAGAAATTTACTTATGTAATGCAATCTCAATACCAATTCCTGTGACGCTTTTTAAGGAGATGGAGAAACAAATCACCAACTTTATTTGGAAAGGGAAGAAGCCCCAGATAAGCAAAGCACTACTGAAGAAGAACACACTGGGAGGCCTTTCACTATCTGATTTTAGAAGCTAGTACACTGCCACAGTTCTCAAAACAGCCTGCTACTGGTACAAAAAGAGATAGATCAATGGAACAGAATTGAGATCCCAGAAATGACACCATCTTCCTATGAACAGTTGATATTCGACAAAGGCCCTAAGACATTAAACGGGGAAAAAACAATATCTTCAACAAATGGTGCTAACAAAATTGGATATCCATCTGTGATAAACTGAAACAAGACACATATTTCACATCTTATACAAAAGCTAACTCAAACTGGATAAAGGACCTACATATCAAATCTAAAACTATAAAGTTCATCGAACAAAAAGTAGGAACAACAATGCAAGTTTTAATACACAACTTAGACTTTAAAATCTCACAAACAAACCAGAATCAACAGAAAAGAAAATAGAGAAATGGGCACTACTACGAACCAAACACTTTTGCTCATCCAAAGAATTTATCAATAGAATTAAAAGACCACCTGCAAAATGGAAAAAAATATTTGGCAATGTACGTCAGACCAATGCCTGATCTCCATAATCTACAAAGTACTACAAAATATCAATAAGGAAAAGATAAAAAATCTAGTTAAGTGATGGGCAAAATACATGGACAGATAGTGCTCTACAGAGGAGATCCACACAGCCAAAAAACACATATGGACTTGCTCACGACCATTAGCTATTACAGAAATTCAAATCAAAACTACAATCAGATACCACCTCATCCCAACAAGGTTGGCCATGATCCAAAAAATGCTAAACAACAAATGCTGGAGAGGTTATGGAGAAATTGGAACTTTCCTACACTGTTGGTGGGATTGCAAAATGGTGCAACCTCTTTGGAAAGCATTCTGGAGCTTCCTTACAAAGCTGGATGTAGGTATACCATTTGACCCACTAATTCCACTGCTTGGAACATACCCTACAGAATCAAGGCCATTCATACCAACTGACACACGCACAAGAATATTCATCGCAACACAGTCCACAAGAGCAAAATGATGGAATCAACCCAGATGACCAACAGCATAAGACTAGACAAGTTAACTATGCTATACATACTCAATGGAACACTATGCAATGACAAAGAACAATGATGATTTTAGGAAATATCTCATAACCTGTTTTCAATTGGAGGATGTTATGTTGAGTGAAAGAAGTCAGCGGCAAAAGGACAAATATTGTATGAGACCCCTACGATAAGAACTTAAAAACAGACTCGTGCATGGAAGAAAAGACTCTTTGACAGCTGCAACAGTAAGGAAGGAGGGAAGGAGAGTGTGGAATTTTGATTAGATAGTTGGCTAGGTGAAATGTGTGACAGCACACATGAGAATCGAAATCAATATTAACTGGATTTCAACATAGCATGATTAGTCCTCTCATCTTAATCCAATATTACAAAGACACAGTAGCTGAGGTGGGGGGCTGGAAGCCATGGTCTCAGGGGAAATTGAAGCCTATAGGCACAACTAGCATTTTGCTAAGAGAGCCTTCTGCACCCCACACTGGTGAGTGGTATCCGGGGTCTTGAAAGCTGCCAAGCTGCCATCTCAGGGTACAGCAAATGGTCCCAATTTAGCAGGAATGGTTGATCTCCAAGGACCAAAAAGACACGGGGGAAAGAGAACCCAGAAGACAGAGAGACCCATGTGAGTGGGTAAGTATATCGACATGTGACTGGAAGAACTGGGTGATGCCCAGCCACCACCAGTGATAGCTGTGTTGGGGCTCACAAAGTTGAGTCTCACTGGCAACACAAAAATAAAAAGGGATGCACTCTGAGATCTCCACTAAAAGACCGCAATTGATGGTCCAAGGGCTTCAGAGTTTCCCTGGGAGCATGACTCCCAGCCCTGAGGCTTCCCCATCCATAAATCATAATGGAGGTCAACTCTTCGGACAGAAATGGACTGGACTTGGTGACGCAGAGCGACCATATCATGTGTGCGCTTTATGGTTCTCTGCATCTCTACGATGTCATCCAGCTGACCTCTTACTGGATGTGGGGGAGAGGATGGACAGGAGGGGATAGCAGATTGTTAGGAGAATATGACATGTAAAGAATGGAGAGGAGGAGTGTGCTGTCACTGGGAAGGGAGAGCAGTGGGAGCCACTCATTGGTGGGTATGCAAATTTATATGGGATTGTATATTTTCCCTCAGTCATAATAAAAAAAAATAAAAAAAGACAAATCCCCAAACCAAACCCATTGCAGACCAGTCAATTTCGACTCACAGTAACTCTACAGT
The DNA here is from genome assembly GCA_028571685.1 of Heterohyrax brucei. Taxonomy (NCBI): domain Eukaryota; kingdom Metazoa; phylum Chordata; class Mammalia; order Hyracoidea; family Procaviidae; genus Heterohyrax; species Heterohyrax brucei. Next base: position 129,428,781 of record CM053166.1, on the reverse strand, counting down.
ACAAACAGAACTGCCCAACAGAGTTTTCAAGTGGCTGGCGGATGTTAACCATTGACCTTTGCAGTTAGCAGCCACACTCTTAACCACTGTTCTACCAGAGTTCCTAGTCAAGCAATTAAAATAAGAAAGAACAATAGTCTTGCTAATTAGTATTTGTAATTGAACAGGTGATGCAAGTTGACTCATTTGAGCAATTTCAATCAGGATTTCATTCACATCTAGCACTGAGATTGCTGTATTGGAAGAACATAATTTTGCCTTTGACATTCATGTTCTTTTGAAGATTTCAGTTTCAAGACACAGAAACTTCAGGGTGGGACTGGAAGCTCTGTTTTAGAGTAAGTTGTTATGATACAAACAGTGTTCGCCAACCATTTTTCACGGCCATATATATAAGATATGGAAGTTCTTTTCATCCTTGGGACATCCTTGAATGGCAAACCATATGTTAAATGAACGATCAATTTCTAAAAACAAAACAAATATCTCCTGGACACTAAACAAGCTAGCCAAGATCAACAAATAGAGTTTATGTGTCAACTGTGATCCATAACAGATGACAAGCCAATTCAAATATGTAGAAAGTGTTGTTTATGACACCTTCAACAAAATTTGAAATATACTACTGAGTTTATTAAGCCCAGTAAAAAATATACAGTGAGACTGCCAGTCACATTCACTGCTGGGGAAGGTAAGCTGACCCAACCTGTCTGAAAAGTGCTTGGCTTTGAAAGTTCATACATTAAGTACAGTCCTAACAACAACAACAAAAACTCAAAAATTTAACACAAGAATGTTCACTGCAGATTTATAATGGAAAAAATATCAAAAAACAATTCCAATATGTAACAAGAAAGAAACAGGTAAGCTGAGTATTATACTCGCAATTTGATGACAGACATGAGAAAACTCTTACAATACTCTTATGAAAAAAAATAGCAGATAGATAGATTGATGGATGTACCAGGCTGAAAACTATGTGATTTCTAGATGATGCCCCTGGTGGTTTATTTTATCTCTTATGTATATTTCTAAATTACCTAGCTGGCTATAGTAAGTATGTATTATAAAATCAGAAAGGAATACATGATGAATAATAAAAAAAAAGTCTTCATCTTTGACTACTACTGTGAGCTTTCCCGGAACTGTAGAATAAAATAACAATACATAATTGGCATTCAACAGCTCTTGCTTTTTTAAAGACAAGACAAACTAGTTCATGTTTGAACTTTGATAATAGTGATTTAAATTTGATATAAATAAAAATGCTTAGGTATTAGGACATATAACAGAGTACACTTGACAAGGGAAGTTTCACATCATCCTTCAGAAACTGTTCTAGAAAGTACACTCGACTGCTATTCTAGGAACATATAAAATCATTTCCTTAGCAACACAGAGATGAAATTCATCACCTCAAACTCTTTCCTAGCTCTAAAGCCCATGAAAATATAAACTGATCTCCTTCGTTAGCCTTAAACATTCTCAATTTACTGAAATAAGCCTGTATTTCTTTGGTTAAATTTTAACACTAAGAACACAGCAATAATACTAATTAGAACCTATTGTAAGTGTGATTTCTACAAAAGTACCAAGGCATCAGTATGAACTGAATTAAAGGATTTTAGAAAACCATGCTTCACATTCAGCTGTAATAACATACAGGTCATTTACGAAGCATTGAGTTTAAACGGTTTCAGGGGTACTGAAACTTATCAAATTGGCTAATATTTCCAATCACACACGCAAAACTCTCATGATTATCATAATTAACAATTGTAACTACTGGGTACCCATGAACACAATGACTTACCACATACTAATAGAGGAAGTTCAGTGGAAGAAGCACCTTTAAAAAGTATTGCACAAATCGGGGAGAAAACACAATGAAATGAACACTGAGGATTATATCACATACCTATCAGATGTGTGAAATCAACATCTAATCTTTGCCTATATTTGAAGTCTGGGTCCATACCACTGCAGTGAAGCACTATCTGTGAAACACACTCCTCAATTATTTTGTAATACTGTGGCCTAAAAAAAAAATGAAAGTATTCTTGAGTTCTGTTTCTACATAAACAAATCAATTTTCGCAAGAAAGAATCCGCACAATGAAAGAACCCTGTTTTCTAGCTATTAAAAAATAAAAGCGCAAGCATAAGACTAGTCTAAACTTTATGATGCATAACTCATTGTGATGCAATCAACAGCGAACACAGTGACGTAACACTCTAGTTTGCTGAGATTCATGTCTGTTGTTCAAAGATACTTACTTACATTATCTAGTTACTTAAGCTAGTATTCACAAAGCTAATGAAAATGACCTGTCAGTCCGATATTCAAAGACACAGAACAGTTTCTAGGCTTCCACAAGGTCTCAATTTCAGTAAGGGATGAGTATCTTGGCATTAGGTGGCACACAATATCCTGAATTTACCGTAGCATTTTAACTGAACATAGCTATAACGGCTTATAAAACTGAATTTGCGCCCCTTTATGTCAGAGACAATTTCAAAGTCTATTTATGTTTATATTTTAAAAGATTTATTTTCTAGAAGTATACACACTCAATATTCATGGCTATAGCCTTAATTTGGCTAAAGTGTAAAACATTTTAAAACATATCCTAATTCCATAACCTACTACAATAATTCTAGCCTTAGCCATGATCACTTGCATACTACAAAGTAAATGAAAAGTATTTCTTACATTAATATTTGGGGAAAATTTAGAGTCTTGCCAGTGGCTATTAAACTCAAATTAAGAACAAAAAAAATCAGTAAGAAGTACTACTGCAGACAAATTATGACCTAAACATCCCTAAATGCAGTGTTTTGCTAGCTAACCAGCCTACTGGAAGTTTGAAAATTAAACATAAAGAATTCTAATTTTTCTTCTGTCTTTAGTCATGTGGTTAATCTTCAAAGCAAGAATAGATAGTAACATATATTACACTTTTAACCGATTTCCAGTCATCAGCATCTCTCAGGTAAATAACATTCAATTCCAATCAGTCTTGTCAACTCTTTGGGTATGTTAAGGAAAACAGAATTATTCTCTTAATCACTGATGGAATAAAAGTGCTTATATTTTTACCTCATGTGGCTGTTCTCGGGATGAAAAGGATGTGATAACACAGTAACTTCTCATTTATTCAAAGTTACTGAGAAATGTATTTGTTCACAAAAATAAATGATTTCCCCAGATAACTGAATACTCATGGGCATAACCCTGTTGCTGTCAAGTAGAATTCAACTCATAGCAAACCCAGTAAGGGAGCAGAACTTCCCTGGAGGGTTTCCTAGGCTGTAATCTTTAGAGCCACAGTGTCACATCTTTCATTTGTATAGCCACTAGTAGGTTCAAACATCTAACCCTTCCTTTCGGTTAGCAGTCAAGCCCTTAAGCACTGTGTCACCACATCCCTTTAATTGCCACCATTTAAGTTAGAAAACAATCATTTAAAATGTATTACTGTCCTTCTTGCATTAAAAAAATATATCATTTAATATTTTTAACATTTTTCTATGACTCTATAACATTACCATGCTCATAATTTCCTGTACCATTCCAAACTGTAATAATTTTTTTCTTCCTCTTAGCTGTCCTTTTTTCTTTAGACTGTACCTGATCTGATGATGCACTTCCTTCTCCTTTCACAGTATTTTAACATAAATAAGTTGTGCCTTCTATGACTGTTCGCCAACAGGGTTTCCCCCCACCCCCAGGTGTTTTTACAATCTCAGTATGCTATTTTTTTACAGTAACATGTACCAAACATTGGCTGGCTGTACTAACATAAATGGTATAGCATTGCTTACCAAAACACAGGAAGGAAGGTGTAGATGGCAAACAATCATAGAAGGAGTGTGTTATTTCCATAAAAATACAGTAACTATACAGAATTAGAGAAAGCAGAGAACCCAGGCTGTCAGAATTTCATACAAATTAAGAATAAATGAGGAGCAAGAAAGAGTTTCTGGAACAGCTAAATACAAGACTGTGGTCACTGACTTACTGTTAATGTCAGTTAATCAGGTATCTTTTTTCTATAGTTACATTTACATAAATATTTCTACTTACTAGATTTTAAAACTTATGTAAATTTATGGGTCATTACCACAGTCATTTTTGAAAAGCTACGTAACACTACAAAAAATTGAGATACTAAACTTACTGTTTGTTTAGAACCTAGTGTTACATCTACTATGACATAAATACAATAAAATAAATATAACAGTAAAGCTTTACTTATTGAAATGTATAAAATAAGAACTTAAAAGTTCTGTGATAGAATCTTCACGGTGGTACCATTATGTGCCAAAGAAAACTGAACAGGGGAATAGCAAAATTTCTTAGATTCATTGCACTAAAAGTTCTATCATTTGGTAATCCCAGTTTTATAAGCAGATCATCTCTCTGACCCAATTAAAAATAAATTAATACCTTTAAAAATGAAACGTCTAAAACTGTCTGACTCTTACACTTTCCTTATCTATCTTTGCATATACTACCCTAGGCCCCAGTACACTGTTTATCAGCCTTTAATATCCAATCCAAATTATAAATTAAGGACTTTCGGAACTGCCTCTTACCTGACATAATAATCATTTCGGATGAGTAAAAAATGCTGTAGAATGGATAATAAGTAATTTTCCGCAGCAGTGTCCTTCAACATATTATACAAAAGATGGTATACTTCATTCATATCAGTAGAAAGTAAGTAAAGGAAAAGTTATCCAAGATTCTCAGTGAAAATTTTCTTAATTTTTGTCAAAAATACTGATTTATCATTTTCTTTCCAATACTGCTTCTAAACCTTCAATGGTACAATCCAGAAAACACATAAACAAAAACTTAATCTATGGAATCATTTAATCTTCTAAGTAGAAAAACAGACCTAAACATTTGAAAGAATGTTTGTCCTAGCCTTAAATGATAAAATATTCACTGCATTTTAAAATTCAGGTTAGAGCAGGTACCACTGGAACACCAATGAGATCAATGAAAGTAATTATTTTCTTTGTCTGTGACAGAAATGTCATCACTGTTGTTGTCTGCCATTGAGTTAATTCTACCCTGGTGACACCAGACTCCATGTGTGCAGAGTAGAACTGTTCCACAAGATTTGTAAGGCTACAACCTTTCAGAAGCAGATCGACAAGCCTGTTTTCCAAGGCAACCTCTCAGTGGGTTTGAACTACCAGCCTTTCATCTAGTAATTGAAGACTTAACCATATGTACAACACAGAAACTGATGTAACTGTGCTAGAAGACTACTGCTATCCATACAAGCTAACACTCTTCTATTTAAACTGCTCCATAAGACAGAAAGACAAACAAGCCTTCTTGGCTTTTTAAGAATTCTGAAAAATCAAAAAAGCAGTTTTATTTTGTCCAGATGAAATACTTATTAAATCTGAAATATCAACATTTCTGCAAAGTATAATTAAGTATATGATGGATTACTTCTTAGACCTGGTGTAAGAGCGATGAAGTAAAGGTCTCATAAGGTTCTTTAACTAGCTACAGAGTAAATCTAAAAGTAACTTCAGTGAAGTTCAATTACCCCCCAAAAAAGTGAAGTTCAATTATGAATCAAAAAGAAGCTTTGTTCTAAAGTTCAGTTATAACATACACAAAACAAGAAACCAAGACATTTATTAACTGATAACAATGTACTTAATATTAGATCGCTATCCTTAATGGCATAAGAAATTCATAGAAATTATTCCACTTAATAATAACATGCACTTATTCACTTTACACACAAGTTAACCAACACCTATGTGCAAGACACTTTGATAAGAGTATTGAAGGGAAAATATGAGCCATAATATTTCTGTACTCATGATCACAGAAGTATACACAAATAAGAAAAGATATGAAGAAAGAAAGTACTGAGGACATCTCATGGATGGAAGGATTACTTCTTGATTTTGGAGTCAGGGTGAAAAGGTGATTTCATACAGAAAAGTTCTGCTCAAAGGTCACTGTGTTTCTGATATAGTTCTCTACTTTCCAAGAATTCATACACTAAAAATTTAAAGGTATACAACAAATGACCTGTGATGCTACGACAATGATTACTGACATCTAAATCATTTTATATAAAATCATTGCTATGTTGTTGTTATTAGGTGCTGTCGAGTCAATTCCAACTCACAGTGACCCAAAGGGTCAGAGTAGAAGTGTCCCATATGGCTTTGAAGGGACACCTGGTATACTGGAACTGCTGACCTCTAGGTGAGCAGCTGTAGCACTTCACCAAGGTTTCCAAAATCACTGCCATATGAAGAATACATGCCAGCTTTATTTGACCAGGATGCTTCTACTATTTGACCTTATTATAATCACGTATCACTGAACTTCTACATTTTTGTGGTTATTAAACAATATAAAATATTTGAATAAGGAATAAGACATTTCATTTAATTAAATTCTATCTCTAAAACTCTGGAGTATATTTAATAAGCTGAACAATTATATGACCTATATAGACTCATATGAACTCAAAGACTATTAAGCAGAGTATGTCTGTGATAGAACAACACACTGTGCAAGATTTCAGTACAACTTGTGTAAATCACCAGGACTGCCTGACAATTCCTCAGCATGAATCTCAAGAAGAGCATCATAGTGAGGTTCTAATGTAAATAAATGGATAGAAATTGTGCTGGGGACAAAAACTCTAATAATGGGCCACCAAATTTCCCGCAATTCCCTCTTTCACAGTACAAGCAAAATTATTTTCTGGTTTGTCAAAGGATATTCCATTTCCGCTCGAATGTCATTGAGGCGGTGTGACAATTCAGTTAGGTCATCCTCTTTATTCTCATCAAATACTTTCAACTGAATATCAAGCTCATCATTCTCTTTTTCTTTTAGATCCTAATATGGAAACACACAACTTAACAAGCAAATAACAGTTTGACAACAAACTTAAACAATAAAGCCCAGAAAATGATTATTCATTTCCACACAAAGAAGCAATCTCAAATACTGACCTAGGTACTTGGTTTCCTGAAAGAAAATAAATGTAGCTAATTTTATTTCTATTTGAAATTAAAGGACTGCATTGCATCAACTGCATTTTCATTAGGTGCCTGAGATTTTGACTATTCACATAAAAAAAGTAACTAACACTTTTAAAATATAGCAAAAAAATCCTAATTGGTAGCAACCTAAATTAAATGTTGTCATTTTGACTAAACACACTAATCAAAGATCTCAAAAGAACTCATGCAGTTAGAACATTCACATTTGCCTCTGGCAAAAAATGCAAATATAGATCAATGGTATTAATCAAGAACAAATGCAAAGATATATTCAAGAACAACAGTCCCAAGCATGGCGTAAAAAGTTGTATGACAAATTCATTTTAAACAATATTTTGTGATTTTAAAGCAAAAAGATATTAAGACCTAGTATCAAGCTACATGTTCAGTTTCCTCCCCCACCATTCATTTTTGCTTAGTCTAGTCACAAAATATCGACTTGAGTATCCAAGATATGTTTTTGTAATACATTATAAGCACATGCATTACAAAGTCTTGATAATTTTCACAATAATGATATTTTAAAAAAGCCTGAGAAGCATGCCACACTAGAGATTGTTGGGCTGAATATATATCACCTGGAAGATCTTTTAAAATGTGTCCATTAAGTTCCAGCTTGCAAAACCCAAATTGATAATCACAACTGTGGATGCTCAAGTGTGATAGCAGAAAGGGTGACTAGGATGTTCAGAGCTGAGCTTGAACTCTAAAAGGAAATGCAAGCATGGTGCACTTCAAATTAGGTAAATGAAATAAGATGGGATGCATTTCTTCTTTCTATTATATTCGATAGAACAATTAAAAACTGCTATTATTAAAGCTAAGCAAATTTAAGTGATTTCTAGATGTTCTTTTCCCAATAGTCATGATAATAATTTACTAAAAATCTAGCACAGGTTTCCATATAATTTTATATAAAACATATACCAAGTAACTGCATTGACATTTAGTTTTCTGTTCAGTAGCATCTCACTTTAGGTCTACTTATCCACTGTGAAGGAGAACGAAGAAAGTTATTGCAACTCAGAATTATCTAACAATGGTGTGTCATTTTACCAGGTGATTCCTTACCTCTAAATAGAAAGCAACAGAAACCAGATACAATCAATACACTCACAACTGAAGCAATAAACTTTGCTATATTTTCAAGTATGGATTTTTCTTACTTTTATGTAAAACTATGTTTTCTTATACACTCATCATAAAATCTGAATACATTCAAAAGTTGGAAAGACCAAAAAACTAAATTAAACATTTTCACGTAATTAGCATCAGAATATTACAAACCATAGAAATAAGTCTAAATGCTTAAAATATTTTCAGTTAAAATAACTGATTAAATGTCGAACTTGGGTTTCAATTAGAATCAGATACTATTTATGCAACATGTATAATATGTGAACATATATAACAATAAAAACTTACCAAGGTGGAAAAATGCAATACATTATAAAAACTGTTAATAAACAATGCTCCCAGTACATTAAAATATATATATAGGCACATATAAATACCTATTTTCTTTTACTCAAATATCACACCTTGAAAGATACATCTATAAATTTTTGATTAAAATAAGTATTTCATTAAATTATTAATATTTATATATAGCAAAAATAGTGTGAGCACAAAAAAGGGAAATATGTGACTAATGTTTCATGCTTTAGGTAAAAGTTTAAACTGTATTTCTCATACAAAAAAAGGTATACACGTATTGTTATGTGCCCCTACTTGTTATCCATATAATGCGACAGCATACTTCACTTTTTCCACTCTAAGTTTCCTGTGTCCATTCAACCAGCTCCTATTCCTTTCTGATTTCTCATTCTATATCTGGCAGGAGCTGCCCAGTTAGTCTCATGTATCTACTGGAACTAAGAAACACACTCTTCACAAGTGTTATTTTATGTTTAATATTCCAGTCTAATCTTTGTCTATAGAGTTGGCTTCAGTAATATTATTAGTTCCGGGTTAAAAGCGAGTCCACAGGCCATGTCTTCTGGGGTTCCTCTTGACTTAATCAGACCATTAAACATGGTAGTGCCCTACTGTGTACATGTATACCATAATTTGCTTATACATTTTTCTGTAGATGGGCATCTAGGTTGTTTATACATTTTTGTTATTTTGAACAGTAATGCAATGAATATGGGTGTGCACATATCTATTAATGTGATGGCTCTTATTTCTCTAGGATATATTCTAGGAGTACAATTGCTGGATCATGTGGTACTTACAATTTCTAGCTCAAGGAAGTGCCAAATCAATTTCTAAAGTGATTATACCACCTTTCATTCCCTCCAACAGAGAAAAAATGTTCCAGTCTCCCCACAACCTTTCCATATTTTATTATTTTGTGCTTTTTGGATTAATCACAGCCTTACTGATGAGAGATGGTATCTTGTTGTAGTTATGATTGGCTTTTTTTCTCTAACGGCGAGTAAGGTGAGCATTTCCTAATGTATCTGCAAGTTGCCTGAATGCTTTCTTTGGTGAAGTGTCTATTCATATCCTTCACCCATTTTTTAACTTTGTTATCTTTTGGTGTTGCAATTTCATGTACATTTTACAGAGCAGGACTTTTTAGGATATGTTGTAGGCAAACATTTTTTTTCTCACTCTGTATGTTCCCCTTTTACTTCTTTGCAGAAGTCTTCTGATGAGTGTGTTTGATTTTCAGAAGCTTCCAGTTATCCAGTTACTTTTCTACAGTTTGTGCATTTTCACTTATGCTTTATATTCTTTTTCTGCCATGTATTATGGCTACTAGTGTTTTCTCTTACATAATCTTTATTGGTTTTGATTTTATATTTAGGTATTTCATATACTTCATTTCATATTATTAACATTAGCCCTAGCCACATCAACTCTGCTACTGTGAATATGTTATATTCTAGAAAATTTGGAATTTCATTATAATTATTTACAAGAACATAAAAAAAGTTTTAAAGTTTCATGTATAAATGTATTATGAAGGTTTAGTGAATGAAAGAATGATAATATTGCAAATAATTCTAAACATTTTAATTTCAATGTTTAGTTAATTACGGAGAGCAGCAATAATCAACATGTTGGGTACAGCTATTAGTTATTAAAGCATAATCATGATGATGTCCTTTGCTCTGAATCATCACAATAAAACTAAAACAACAAAAGAAATACTAGTGGAATCTATGGTATTACAGGGATGATCTTCAACCTTCTGAGTGACAATCTTCTTAGAATCTAATACTCATTTTTCTTCTCTATTACATGGAAAGGTTTTTGTTTCCCAAACCACACACACCTGTCCAATCCTCAATGTAATTTTGACAGTCTCTCTGTAGGGTGAAAACTAGAGCCATAGGTTAGTTATTACTGATGCAAGTGGAATCCATAGCTCCACCATCTAATGGACAAAAAGATTTTTGAGAATTCTTGTACAGTCTTCCTTCTTTTAAAAAACTTTAGGAGCAGAAACATGGTACTTCCACCTGAGGCATCAGTAATATCTGTGAAGTGGGGCATGCTGAAGAGATGTGTGGAAAAAAATCTGACTAGAGGCACATGCTAAAACAAAATAAATTCAGAAGAACATGGTGCAAGAAGTTTTTACAAGGCCAAATGGCCAACGGGAAAGTGTAGCTTGGACATACTGCTGTGAAAATCTCACCTTTCATTGCAGCCAAATAAACAACATAGAATGAGAACACTAAGCCCAGGAGAAATTAAGGTGTCAAAGTGTCAAAGGTAAGAACAAGAGCTACCGCCACATACATTTTTCTGAAAAGATGAGGAGTAATATAAATTAATACATGAATCACATTTCAGTAGTATAAGGTGGAAAATGTTCAACAGCAAATAGAGGAAAATGAAAGATGGAAGAAAAACAGCAACAATTAAACAGAAAACATTTGTATTAATAAATGAATAGAGGTTATAAGGATTTCTGGCAGCCAGCATGCTTGAAAGACTACTCCCCCCAAAACACAGAACCAGCCCAGTGAGGTCAAAAGTAGAAATGAACAAGAAAACTGGAATCAACGCTGCAATGTTATTTCCATTTCTCTGAGGCCACAGACTTTATCAACCTTTTCGTGAAAATAAATTTTATCAATAATTATGTATTACACATGCTATAACTGGAAAATGTGTCTAAGTTAACTGAATATTAAATCTCTACATGGGCCACCTAACATGTTGCTTTGATTTCCCCTAACCAATTCCTTGGTTATGAAAGTCAAGAATTAAAAGGCCACTAAAAGTGGGTCAGAAATTTCTGACATCGGGCCTATTTAACCATATCTCTTATTAAAATAAATGAGTTTATCAATAGACTTAAGCATACTTCTTATTACAACAGGTTTCAACTACTTTCAGTATGCCTAATAAACCGAAACTTAAAGAAGCAGGACATACATCCATTCCTAAACAAGAAATGTCTCCAATTTGGTATTTCTAGCAACCCAAGTCTTATATACATGCTTGCTAATCTTTTTCCCCTTTCCCTTCCCCACCCCCCTTCCTTTTAATTCTTGTTTCACAGATGTGTCCTAAATAGCTAAAACATGGGACTAGTTAGATTTTATTCATTTCCATTACCAAGGCATGGTCTTGAATAATGTTACTTTTCAGTTAATATACTTAGTAAGTATGAAGCCCAAAGACTTGCACCCATGTTGTTACAATAAGTGTGCTCATTTATCTCACATTCAAGCCTTCAACATTAGTACATAAAGCAAACATTCAAATTTATTTTAAGAAATAACTTTTTTAAAAGTTCTTAAACCATTGTAACGAAACTACCATTCTTAAACACTCTAGAATACACTAGTCAAAATCCTATGCTGTTGTGTTAAACACAGATGAACTCAAACTAATAAAATCAACAGGATAGCAAAAAGTTTTCAATGAAAATTGAAACTATAAAAAATATTCTTTTATACACTCAATATTCAATATTATTTTTAAAAACAGTGTTCATTGTGATTTTCAAGACAGAAAAAAAATCACTTCCAGATATGTCATTAACTGAATTCAGAATAAACAGTTGTCTCTAGCGACTGATATTACTCTAACACACAAAAGCTTATGAAATGACTAATGCTTTACAAAAGAAAATAGGAAGGAATATTTTATTAACTCTGATTCAAGTATTCTTTATAAAAATACAAATTATTAAGGTTCATAAACACAGTAAATACAAATATGCAACTTACTGGTAACATTGTTTTTAGCCCAGAACGGAGAAATTCATTCCTTAAATGTATTCGAAAATCAAGATCATAAGGAGAAGTGACAAGGGCATTTATAAACTGCATGCAGGCTACCTGCAATTAGAAAGAAACTTTCATTGCAAAAATGTTTAAATTTAGGAAATATTTACTTAATGCATTTAAATAATTACTCAATTTCCCAAACTACAGGACTATAAAATATATACTGTAAGAAGAATTGCAAATATTTCCACAAGTATACTGATGATTGCGACTTTACAGTATAAATAGCAAAATTAACAAAGTTTCTAACATCTAAAACAAGTCCAAGGAAGATCTGATGGATTTTCAAGTACTGTTACGCTTTGCTTAACAATATAAAGAAAAGTAAACTGCCTCTGGGAAAACGATCCAAAAATGTACATATATAGCCCTTTAAAAATATCTTCAAATGTGTCTTTTATATCCAGCTATTCTAAGAATGCCAACCAAAAACACCAAACGCATTGCCACTGAGTTGATTCTGACTCATAGTGACCTTATAGGACAGAGTAGAAGTGCCCCATAAAGTTTCTAAGGAGCACCTGATGGATTTGAGCTGGAAACCTTTATGGTTAACAGCTGTAGCACTTAACCAACAGGGTTTCCCCTCAGGGTACAGCAGGCCTCAATTCTAAATGATGATAAATATTTTTCCAAATATATATATACATATATATATATGAAATATATTTTTAAAATATCTTGGTACTAAACAGATGGATAGTGATAACCTGGAAAAATTAAACTGATTTATACTTTATCTTCTTCTTCAGGTGAATCTGCATGAGATGAGTAGACTATTAAATATATAATTAAGATGAATTAACTATGTATAAAAAAAAGAAATGCAAGTTAATTAGAATCAACAAGAAGGCACACCAGTACTAATGTACATTTCAAAATTATATACACACACACACAAATATATTGGCTTTATATATATATGGGCTTGTTTTCAAGAGAAAGCATTTCATTAATTATATTAATACAGGAAAATGAGTTTGGGTGTTCTATTTTTATAATATTTATATCATTTTTTATTGTGCTTTAGACAAAAGTTTACAATTCAAGTCAGCATTTCACACAAAAACTTACACACACATTGCTATATGACCATAGCTACTCTCCCTACAACGTCTTCTCTGAACCCTGTATTTCCCCTGTCCATTAAACCAGTTCCTGTCCCCCTCTCCTTCCTCATCTCGTCTCTGGAAAGGATCTACCCAGTTACTCTCCTGAGCCAAAGAGTAAACTTTTCACCAGTATCATTTTATGTATTACAGTCTAGTCTAATCTTTGTTTGAAGAGTTAGCTTCAGGAATGTTTTTAGTTCCAGGCTAACAGTGCATCTAGAGGCCATGTCTTCCAGGGACTTTGGCATTTCTTAACCTCTTATTTTGAAGTTCCCTATTAAGATACAGGACTCACTTGCTTTGAAGTGGAAGCTAGAGTGTCAACAAATTGATAATTGCTGGTGTTCCGTACACTATTCCTGAACAGCATTTTTGGAAACCGCTGCTCAAATCTAAGGCAACTGACTAACAGTTTAACTGAAGAGCTGCATACTTAGTAAACTACCACCACAGTCCTCTAAAGATTTGATTGTTAGGAGACGCCTGGAAAATACCAGATTAGTAAAGATGTTAAGTATGCACAGAAGACGACACAAAGTAAATCAGTAGCTACTATGGGAAACATGCATCATCAGAAGAAAAATATTTGAAATGTTACTCAGATGTGAATTACTCAGATAAAAAAATACAACAGTTTTTGTTCCAAGGTATAGATACACCACAGAATCAATACAGTGAAACCTGTAAGAGCTGAAAGACACTGCGCTGTTCTTCGAGGACTCGCTACTTTTCTGCCTTTGACAGGGTGCTGATTCCTGCCTCATAAACATGTAGTAAGTTTTTCTTCTCTAACAGGTTTCCACCTTATACAAATTTGGCTTTTGCAGGCTCTACAGCATTATGGTTAATTTCATATTGTATATTCAAGCTGCTTTTTGATAGACTGGCCCACCTACCTCACATCCAGGTTCTAAAATCAAAAGTTGACTAAACATAAAAAGAATTAAGTTGTTTAAAACAATACTACACATACAAATGAAACTTCAACACTATATTCCGACTTATACAGATTCTCAATTATTAAAACAGTTAACAACTGACTAAACATTTGCCATACACTTGGTATTACTTTAAAAGACAAAGTAAGTTACTATGAAATTGATGTCTTAATGAATAATTTAACCTTCATATTTACAAGAACAAAACTGTGTAAGTATACTGTTGTAATAAGCTGGGACATATGTGTTCATACTGTACATGTACATAACTATACTGTCATTGTATTTGCTTGACACCAATACAACTATAACATGACCAAAAAAGCCAAAATACATCATGCTTAATCTAAAATGAATACAGAGAAAGGTTTCCATCTGCTAGCACTGTTTTTGCCAAAAGAAATTCTAGCTTAATGGCTTGTATTAATATCCTGCAAGTAAAGAGAATATTTCTGTTAAGAAGTTAATGAATCTTGCAATTGTACCTTTCCATAAATGAAAGTATTTGAATCAGAAAATAATAAAAATAGTACGTCCATAAAATGAATGTCTGTAGCAACATCAAAATAACTTTATATTTGATAAAATGTTGCAATGCTAGTGCTTATTTTATACATAATAAATGCGTATTAAGTAAATACCAAAACAATGATGTTAAATGTTTTTTTTTACTATAATGCAAAAGGATTAGTAAACACTTTCAAGTCAGTGTTTTAAATAGGTAACCACACTGGTTTCATCAACATAGTATTTATTGCTTACCAAATACTAGCAATCACTTAATTACAAAAAAATAAGAGTAAGAGTAATACTGTCATGTTATTTCTACCATTATCTATTAAGCAATGGGCTTTTATAGAAATTTTTATATTGCATCAATGTGAGGAACAGAAAAGCCATTGTAACTATTTCTATTTCTTTATGCTACTACACTATTGGAAACTTGGGTGGTGTAGTAGTTAAGTGCTACAGATGCCAAACATAACCAAGAGGTTGGCAATTGAAACCCACGAGGCACTCCTTGGAAACTCTCTAGGGCTGTTCTACTGTGACCTATAGGGTTGTCATGAGTTGAAACTGACTTGAAGGCAATAGTTTTTTTGTTTTGTTTTGTTTTATTACACTATTACTGTCTTTTTCAGTGAACATGGAAAAAAAATCAAAAATTGAAATAAATATTGTATTTACAAGTAATAAATTATGAAAAATATAGTTAGATTAAAGGTAGTATTATTACTGAATTATAAAAATGAAACATCCATTGCACAGCTTCTAAATTTATAGTTAAATATAGAATCACAAATTGTTATCTTATTACTCTTACTTGCCAAGGAATGTACTACCTGCTTTACATAACTAACCACCTAATCTCACCCTCATAAAAAACATGTAAGTATTATTACTCTTATTTCACTGATGATGAAATTAAGGCTAAAAATAGCTAAGTAGTTTTCAAAACACCACGAAGCAAGGAGGAAACTCAGGATTCTAAACATATATTTATACTCTGAATACGGATTAATAATCAGCACACTCCAGCTGTCTCATTATCTCCATTCATAGAGTCATACAACTAAAGGTTTTAAGACTAAGTTAGAAAATATAATTTGACTTGTACATCATGCTTAGTACAGCTGCAATATTTAGCTTTGAAGTTACAAACTAATATAAAAACCTATTCTAACAATATATTGTCTAATAGACAGTTATTATCGTTAATACATAAGGAGCACTGGTGACACAGAAGTGATTGGCTGGGTGCTAACTGAAAGGTCACTAGTTTGAGCCTAACAGTAGCTCTATGGGAGAAAGCTGTAGAAATCTGCTTACATACAGATTACAACCTAGGAAACCCTAAACTATACTGCTAGTCTCTCCTACACAATCACTATGAGTCAGAACAACCTCAACAGCAGCAGGTTTGGGTTGGTATGGCCATATATAACGGGATGCAAAAAGAAGAAAAGGAAAAGTAGAGAGTGGCTGCTAGATTACATTACACTCCACTTTAAACAAATCCTGAAAAGTGAAGTAGGGACAGCACCTCATCATCCAAAATCATGATCTCTTCTCTCTCACTCTTTTCCTTCTTGCCACCCATTCCCTACTCAGCAAGTGGGTGCACATACTATAGCTACACTGTTTAATACAAGAGTCATTAGTAATAATTTAATCTCTAATTAAATTAAACAGAATTTAAACTTCAGTTCCCCATTTCCGAACAACCCTGCTAATGCTAACACTAGTCACAGTCAACTGGTCAACAGCCATATGGGTGGCTAGCAGGTACCATACTGGACAGCATGGATAGATTACACTACATTTCAATCGTTTCAGAAAGTTCTATTTGATAGAATTTCACTGGTGAAATAAAAATAAAAAAGGCCCTGGCATAATCCCTAAAATCTAATCTTCCAGGAGTAAAAAATTCATTCCTGAATATGAAAGTTTAAAAATTGGTATGCTCTATTTCCAAGTATATAAATCTTTAAGAATATAACTGTACTCTATTCTCCTCTTACAACATAAAATCTGTCCCACCCCCCCAAAAAAATTATCAAGGTTCAGAGATAGAAAATAAAGAATCACAGCATTTAAAAGCTCAAGAGAACATTAAAACTCTGGTCATATATACTCATTTAAAGGTAAAGAAACTTAACACCTAGAAAGATAAGATGGTTTGCTCAAGATGACACATCTTGGAAATCACAAGATAGAACTGTAACTCAGGCCTCACATCTTTTAACGTTGGATTGTATCACACTCTAATGCACAAACCTGGCACTGCTGAATAGTATTTCTCTTTCTTAGCTTCTTCATAATTGCTTTCAATCAAAAATGCTCTGTCATATCTATTTCAGTTTTAAATATTTATTGCATAAGAATTAAAATTTAAAAATCACTGGGAATTAATGAATTTATCCCCATTTTAAGTAACTAGGTATGCTAGATTAGGACCATAATTCCAATTTTTAACTAGTAAAAATAACCAGTTTCTGTATTTGCATTTTTATGCAATAATATACACAAGTCATAAGATTTCCATATCATATCTAAGTACTGAGAAAATGTGTAAAAAGATACAGATAATAAATCAATTTTGCCCATGTGCTAACACATCCAATAATCTGTGCCATATACTCCACTAAATCACTATCTTTCACTACATTGTGACCATTCCTTTGCTAAAATAATATATTGTTTCCCAATTCTCATCAGTATTCTTTATTTGCAGTATGCTATCGTCTCCATTTGTGTGGGGCGAAGAGGTTGAGGAGAGAGTAAACCAAAAAGACTTATTGCCATTGAGCTGATGCTGACTCATAGCAACCCTACAGGTCAGACTAGAACTGTCCCACAGAATTTCCAAGGAGCACTTCACAGATTTGAACTGCCGACCTTTAGGTGAGCAGACATAGCACTGAACACTATGCCACCCAAGTTTCCTGAGTAGAGGAAGGACATTATAAAATAGGCTGTCAACTTTCTAAGGGTAAAACTTACCTGTGTTTCTTTAGGGTTTTCTTTTTAACTGAGAACAGCCTCCATTAAAATGGTTACAATACAGTGGGAAAGTATAGTGGCATTAAAATATTTCAAATTATATTGGCATGCAATGTCATAAATTTTTTTTTTTTTTTTGCCTAGGTGGTAGAAATAATGAAATATTTAAACATATTTTCACAAAATTACCAGAAAAACACTAGAACTTTTTATTTAACAGCTTAAAAAAGGTAGTTAAGAAAGAAAAAATAATTTAAGTCAAAATAAGTACCAACCAAGTAAGATACAAATCTACACAGAACATGCTAATTAATTCAAAAAATGGAGAAAGATTCCAGGTAAAAGATCTGAGCACAAGTATGAAGGTAGAAGAATGAAACAGAGTAACATGTTCAGGAAACAAAAATATAGTATGACTGCACCCAAAAGTACATATATAAGGTGGAATATGAGGCTGTAAAGAAAAGAAGGATCCAAATGATGAACTATTTTTTGGTTTGTCTAGGATTAGACTTCAGTCCTAAGGCTATGGAAAATCACTGTATGATTTTCAGCAGTGATATGACAAGAATTACATTTCAGAAAGATGACTTAATGGAAGATCATTTAAAGGTAGCTACGAGGAAGGATAGAAGATATTTAACAGTCCAGTGAAATCAGCAATGGTGAGAAGTCCTTTTGTCCTGAAATAAAGAATAGGCAGTGACAGACAGAAAGGGAAACTATACTAAAGAAGCTTGAAATTATAACACTAGGGAAACAATTGATAGGATATGGTGAAAACACACAGGTAAGAAAAAAGGACAGTTTAATATCATGGAAGTAGGGAAGCCAGGGGGAAAAGCTTTCATTAAGGAGTGATCAATAAGGTCAAAAGCTTCTGAAAAAGCCAATATGAAGTTGCTTTTCATATTATAGAGCCAGCCAGCCAAGTGCCATATTATAGAAGTCATTCTGTCTTACTAAAACTGGTATTTTGATTTGGTAATTATTTAACTTTGGGACAATGAAAATAAAAGGCAGCTTTCTTTAAATTAGAAACTTTTTTTTTTTTTAATTACTGAAAAATTAAGAAACCCACTTCTGTTCAGTTGACTACAGCTCATGGTGACCTTACAGGATACAACAGAACTGCCTGACAGGGTTTCCAGGGCCATAATCTTTCAAGAAGTAGACTGTCACATCTTTCTTTTAGGGAGTGACCAGCGCCTAACAGCAGCCAACTTTTCAGACAGTACCTGAGCACTAAACGATAGCATTGTCCAAATATCTCTGTAAAACTCTACATTTTAGTATGTATACTTTAGAAATGGTAGTAACATAAAATCATGACTCAATAGAACAAGTTTCTTAAGAATTACCAGACATCCAATCAATAATTAATGATCAATATATTCCCTGACTTATCTATAAATTTTCTTTCACCTAAATCATA
This sequence comes from Heterohyrax brucei, assembly GCA_028571685.1. NCBI lineage: Eukaryota > Metazoa > Chordata > Mammalia > Hyracoidea > Procaviidae > Heterohyrax > Heterohyrax brucei. The sequence continues at coordinate 129,409,473 of CM053166.1, read as the reverse complement.
AGCTTCAATGCCTAATTTTCTTGTAAATATACCCTATTGACAAACAGTAAATGATTTAGCCCAAGCCACTACCTCATTTGTGGTAATGAGAGTATACCTCATTTACCAGTAAACTGAGAGTAAATTCTCAACCCTCTATGAACAGCAACATAAATAATGAAGCTACACATGAAAATAGACCATACGTTAGACACATTGCTTCGAACTTGTTTAGAAAACAATTATATAATTCCAAACTCCTTAGGAGGCCTGGTGGCAAAGAGGTTAAGAGAGCTTAGCTGCTGACCAAAAGGTGAATAGTTAGAATCCACCAGCTGCTCCTTGGAAACCCTCTGGATTTATTCTGCTCCACCATATTGGGTCAGGTTTGGTTTTCTTTTTTTTTTTTTTTTTGCTGTTGTTGTTGTTGTTTTAATGGCTCCACTTGCTTAAACAAAATATATTTAGATGTACTTTAACATTTACTTGCTGACTCTGGGGTGTCATTAAATACATGTTAGTGAGCTATGCTGTAGAGTACAGAGATGCTCTTAGGAGCTACTGAGGTATACAGAACTAATTGCCCTGAGGATAAATGAAATAAAATTTTAGAATTTTTTCTATGCTACTTTCAGCCTTTCATGATGTTTCTACCTCCTCCTTTACTTTTACTCTATCAGCTATCACCTCTGACGACCTCAGTGCACCAGTTTGGAATAAATCTTCTTCCAATAAACCCTCTTCTACCTTTGGCTGGAAATTAGACAATCAGGCTTATTCAACAGCACAGGGGGAAAACAAAGAGTAGAAAGTCCAGATAAAAGGTCTTTATCGATGTGATCTTTATTTCATGAACTTAGGACAGTATTGTATGCTGCTCTGAGTATTTTATTTCTTCTTTTGGTTCTCATTTATATTATAAACTGAAACATCTATCAACTAAGTGAGATCAGGGTAAGAGAATCAATTACATAATCAGTAAAAAGTATATTTATTTCTACGTTTTTATGTACCATATCTAATCAAAACATACATTAGTTTCTTAAATTATTTTTAGCATGTTAGAAAACATTTTAAAAATGCATTAAATCATGCTAAACACATTCATGCATACATTTCCTGATCTACCTTAAGACACACAACCTTTCAGACTGTAACAGCAGCCTGTGAACAATGCAGCTAGTTTTATAATACATTGCTTTCTATTCACTATTTTCTCATTCCACAAACAATTATTATTCATTCTCAGCATACGATAACTTTCCCTGCTGGGCTATATATTAATGAGCTTCAACAATCATATATTGGTATTACGTCACTCTGTCCCCTATTCCGAGGTGACGCTCTGACTATTCTGGCCTTTTATTTTAACTCACTGAACGACTTTCTCCTTGTCTCCCAGCCTAATGTAATACCATTTCTCTACAAGGAAAGATAATTTCTTGGAAAATTATTACCTGGTTGTTTAAGAATCAGTGTGTCACTTTAGCACTCAAGCTTTCCCAGACTTACACAAGAAATGCTAAAGCCATTCCTTTGAATAACAGGAGAAAAAGCATACGAATGGGGAAAGAATTTCAGTTAAAGGGATCTGCATGATCAAATGTATGAGGACATTTAAAAAGTCTACACCATACTTGGGAAACACAAGATTTACTAAAACTGAAACCTATGGTACATTTGTAACAGTGACAGGACCGAAAACCAGTATGTAAGGATGGGGTCATATTGAAAAAGCTAATATGCTTTTCACTTTTATCATGTCAGTAACAGGCCATGAATAAAGGATTTTACGAATGTCATTATATTAGAATCATGTGCTGGCATTGTCTTTCAAGTGTAACTAACAAAAGTGTAGAATATTTGTATGAAAAGGAAGAATGTGTTAGTATGGTGTATTAATTAAAAATTGTTGCAATAACATCAGCAAGAGAAGGTACATGCAGTAGGGGATAGAGAAAATGAGATATATTCACAGTCTGGTCTAAAATCTAATCAATAAGACTTGATGCTAGATTATTTTCAGGGGACAAGGAATGAAGTATTAAAGAAAACTGGAGATTGGGTAAAATTTAATACCACTAATAAGATAATCTAAATGGGAAACATGGGAGGAAAGTAGATTTATTTTGGGAGAATCAAGTTAAGGGGAAAAGATAATAAGCTCAGTTTTAATATAACCAGAAAACTACAGGATAGTGGTTAAGAACATGTGCCTTGGAACCAGACTGCCTGGTGTTACATCTAGGCTTTGCCTCCCATTTGCTTTCTGACTCTAGCAAAGTAATTTAAAACTCACTTAGACTCAGTTTATGAAATGGTGATACTACTGCTTTATCCCTGATAGAACTGCTATGAAGTTTAAATAAGAGAACAGACCTAAACCATTTAGAATGTGACTGGTGCATGGTTTATAAATGCTGTATTTCGTTTGTTATTTTTAAGATGCCTATAAGATATATAGTTAAAACCAAAAAAGCAAATCCAGTGCCACTAAGTTGATTCTGACTCATAGCAATCCTACAGGATGGAATAGAACTGCTCCTGAGGGTTTCTTAGACTATGATCTTTATGAAAGCATGCTGCCACATCTTTCTTCTACAGCAGGTGGGTTTAAATCCCTTTTGGCTAGCAGCCAAGTACTTAACCTCTGTGTGATGAGGACTCCCTTAAACATCTAATTAGGCATTTGGAAATGAAGATTTGAATTGAGAGAGATGTCTGTACTAGATTTATAAATCTAAGGAATCACTACAACATACTTGGATGCTGAAGCTAGAGAACCGAATGATAAAATTCATGAGGGGAAAATACATATATATATATATATATATATATATATATATGTTCACATATACACACACGATTATATATGTATGAATATATATGTATATGCACGTACATATGTATCTGTATATGTTAAAATGAAAAAAGAACAATAAAAGAAGATATGAATAGAACTTAAGCCACAAAATATCCACAAAGTAAGAAGAGGAAAAACACATTAAGTAGACATAAAAGAAACAAAAGTAGTTGGCGAGCACGGAGTGAATAATGCCTGGAAATTTAAGGGATGTAAAGTTTTCAAGGAGGGAAATGATCAACACATCGAAGTAATGGGGACTGGATACACTCAGTGTGATTTTGAATTTCAAGGATCATTGTCAATCACTTTGAGAACGTTGAGAAAGTGAAGCTGTGAAAGGTAATTAAGGAAGCAGAGAATCTAAGTGTAGTTGATTCTTTTAGAGATTTAGACTGTTAAATAAAAACAGAGTGATAAGTGGTTAATTTAAGGAATATGAAGGAACAGAAGAAGGTATTGTAGTATATAGGGACATAAGAATACTAATAAGTTGAAAGGAAGTAAAAGAAGAGACATCATAAGAAGATATGTGATTTACTTTCTACCTATTTCTGTAACTATTGAAAATAATATCACAGAAACAAAATTTCACTTCAAAGATTAACTACAAGAAAAATCTGAAGAAAGTTAACAACCTGTTTTGAAATCCAAAGAAAAAAAAGTATATAGCTGTTATTTAAAAATATAATTACTGCTGTATTTTAAGTCAATTACTTCCTGAGACTGTAATAACATTTTGAGAAGTCTCAAGACACTACAGAAATAGGAAAAGTAATTCGGATAAAATACAGCACTAATTATATTTTTTAAACAACACATTTAGACTTTTGTTTTTGATTTCTGTATTCTGCATGTTTTTGAGCTTATAGATGATATTTTTCCATTTCATTGCATAGTGCAAATAAACAAGTACACTCTACAATTCTTGTGAGAGTAAAAAATTCTGTATATAACAAATTACTAATATTTGCAGCTCACTAAAATAGGGAATTTCAAATTTTATTTGCAAATGGGTCCATCTATATCCTCCATAAGTTACTTGTTAACAACCTGCCACATCCATTTAGTTCAGCTTCATGAAGGATAGCAATTTTCAACTTCATGTAATTGGAGGTGAACCACTTCTTGAAGGTAGTTTCACTTTTATAAATCTGGCCAGTGCAGCATACAAATGATGACATAACAAAGACCTCGGTTCAAATCACACCTTCACCAGTTAATAGCAGCGGGATACTGAGTAAATTAACTTAGCCTCTAAGCTCCTCAATTCCCTGATCTGTAAACTGGGGATCATAATAGCTAAGTAACAGAGCTTGACTCAAGTATGGCAAAATTTTAAGTTCTCCGTAAACCAACAGCACAGAGGAAGCACAAACTTGGTCATATGCATGAACGTAAATGAAATTTATCCAAATTACAACAACAAGAACAAAAGTTGCAAGAAGCTATGTTAAAAGACAGTTTTGAAACCTTCCAGTACAGATATGTCACTAAAATAAATTTTACAAGCATATTATTAAAGTAAAGCAGTAGCAGGACATATCCATTTAAAAAAACTATAATGAATTTGACATAAAAAGTACACTATATAATTTTCTAAAATGCTCATCATATTGGGAACAGGAGAAGTAATGATTAACAAAGAACTTTAAATGGAAAGGGATTATATTTTTGTAACATTGCATATTTTCTTCCCACAAGTCAATTCACCTCTCTGGTATAGTCAAACTCTGGGCAAGGGAAAAGATATCAGTATTTATTAATATAGTAAAAAAGAAGAAACACAATACTATTTGTTTTACATCACACAAGGAATTTTAATATTGACATACTAGTTAATAATCTCATAAAATTAAATAAATCACCTTTCCTTTGTTGAACAATACTAGAACAGTTTTAAAAGATTAAATATAAATAATTAAGATAAAATATGTATGTTACACATACACTATGACATAAAAACATTTCAGAGATGGTTATCTATCTTTGTAAAATGAAAGACATTTCTATCAGAGACCAAAAAAACCTAAGTTCAACTTTGGAGTATGATACTTACAATCTGTGTCAACTTACATTATTTAACCTCCCTTAGGCTAATTACCTCAAGGGTTTCTGAGAGGGGCAAACCGTTGCATAACTGATTATTAGCTAAAAGGTTGGGGGTTCCAGAAATGTCCTGGAAGAAAGGACCAGCAATCTCCTTCTGAATAGTCACATTTTGGGAACCCCATGGAGTAAGTAGTTCTACTTGGTACACATGGATGGGGATGCGATGAGTCAGAATCAACTCAATAGAACTGAACAAGAAGTCTTGTCTCCTCAGAAACAAAATGGAAACAAGAGTGTATACAGAGTTGAATTGTTGTGAGGATTAAGTCAAGATGATATATGTAAATTAAAATTGTTTACTCCAGGGCCCCATTTTATCAATGTGGTCAATCAATACAGGCCACTATCCTTAAAAAACAAATTTATTGCTCATGAAATGGTTCACTTCCTGAAATCACTTAAGAAAAGATGGATTTCTCTTGTAAAGAAGACATTAAAGCTAGTTCTACACGGGACTATTATATGTACCCTGACCGAACAATTGCAATTCAACTCACTCATCCCTGTTGAATTGGACCTTTGAATATTGAATGAATGGAACAACGGTAAGTGTGTTTAGTTACTTTAAATTTATTTAACAAGCCCACCAAAGCCAAAAACTAAACCTACTACCGTCAAGTTGATTCTGACTCATAGCAATCCTACAGGACAAAGTAGAACTGCTCCATAGAGTTTCCAATGACCCCTGTCAGATTTGAACTGCTGACCTTATGGTTAGTAGATGTAGCAGTTAACCCCTATGCCACCAGAGTTTCCTTGACAAGCCCATACATTTCATTAATACTTATTAAGATAACATCAGTGGGTAAGTGGCTTAAATTCTTGCTCTGATTATTGCTAAGGCTTCAGTTTCCACTGGGTTATTGTATTCCCTACTGAAGTACTATCCAAATATTCATGATAATCACAACTGCCACATTCATAACGACCTGGAAGTATTTTTCCTTATAGAGAACAAATTAGTATTTCACAAAGATATTTTCAAGCTTTAATAAATGACCAAGAAACACGAAGAATTTTATTTTGCTTTTGTATTCCATTTTAGTTAAATATCAGATAAAATGGTACTGATGTCATACAGAATGAGTACTAAGAATGAAATCTTAGAAACAATTTTAGTCAAAACTAACTCACCTGTAATTGCAAGGCTTCATGATTTTCTAATCCTTCCACAATTGGTGAAAATCGTTCCCTGTTATTTCTTTCTGCTGCTGTAGTTATAGCCCCTAAAAGTTTATCTAGACTGCAGAACCAAAAAAAATAAAACAAAACAAAAAAGAACAAAGAAATAAATACGTCTTACATGCAAAATGTTAAGTAAGGGCTATCTCTCAGTCAGCTCTGTTGACATTCTGATGATTCATGTTTCATTATTTTTGAGGGTTGTCAAGTCAATTCTGACTTATATCGACCCTATACAGAAGTGCCCCTTAGGGTTTCCTACACTGTAATCTTTTATAGACCATTACAATTTTTTTTTATTATGATTGACTGGAAAATGTACATTCCCATATAAAGTCTCATGCTCACCTATATGCAGCTCCCACTGCTCTCCCTGCCCGGTGACAGCACACCCCTCCTCTCTGCTTCATACATGTCCTATCCTCCCAACTTTCTCCTATCCCCTCCTCTCCATCCACACTCCCCTTCCTCCAGCAAGAAGTCAGCAGGATGACATCCTATAGATGCACAGAACCATAAAATTCCCACAAGATATGGTCACTCTGCGTCACCAAGTCCAATCCATTGCTATCTGAAAAGTTTACTCTCATTATGATTTATGGATAGGGGCAGCATCAGGGCCAGGGGCCATGCTCCCAGGGGAACCCAAGGCCCCCAGACCATCAACTGCGGTATAGATCATTACAATTTGAGAATTGTGTTCCTGTCCACATATTTCTATAAATAAACTACTGGTTGTTTTAAATTACTTCAAGAGCACAATAAGCAAAACACAAATAAAACTGTTTGAAGGTAATAAATTTTCTAGAAGCTATTTTTTAACATGTACTGGACTGATAAACACTGAAATGTCGTAAGACTTGGTATTTTCTTTCTTAACATAAATATGAATACCAAAAAACCTAAATCTAGACTCACTGACATCGAGTTAATTCATACTCATAGTGACTCAACAGGACAGAGTAAAACTGCCCCCGAGACTTTCAAAAGCGCATCTAACAGATCTGAATTGCCAGCCTTTCTGTCAGAAAGAAGCCTAGCATTTAACCACTACACCACTAGGTTTTCCACATTAACATCACTTGAACATAATATAATGTCCATAATCAGAGAAAGTTCAAGCAAACAGACATCACACATAGCATAAGAAACTGATTTACCTGAAAAAAAATATTGGTAACCATTCACCATATGGTATCTGAATCCAATTAACCTTATATACTATGAAACTCTTACCATGAAATATCTGAAATTGTATCATAAAAATTATACCAAACCTAAAAACCCACTGGCGCCCAGTTGATCCTGACTCAAAGTGATCCAACTAGACAGACCAAAATCGTCCATTAGGGTTACCCCAGCTTTCTCTCTTAGAGGTACACGTGGGTTTAAACCAGTGATCTTTAGCTTAGTAGCCAAGAGTTTAGCACCAGGACTCCTTAACCAGGCAGACAGTATTGTACAAATTCAGTACTGGAAATCTAATTAACTCAAAAAAACATTTGTTACTCATACACAAACTGATTTCTTTTCCAGGAAACCTAACATATGCATTTGTTACTTCATTTTCAGTTTGTTCTCACTGAGATACAACTTGATGCTATGTGACAATACTTTCGTTTATTATTTCTCACTTGTTTTCTAATGATAGGAGAAAGCACTAAACAACATCTCACTTTACCCTAACAGGTATAAAATTGTACTGACATACAAAGTGTTCAAAAAAATGTATTTCCATTGAGGTTCTCAGCTATCTCACTTTTTATCACAATATTTTCTTATAAACTCGGACAACTGATAACATCAAATCTGAAAATCACTTCTGATTCAATATTATTTCCACAAGAAAATATTTTCTAATGACTGTTCAGCAACATGCTGAATAAGGCACATGCATATATCCTGAGTAATTATCAGCAATCTCTTTTTTAAAAGGATTAGTTTATTTCATGGTGTCAATAACTGCTTCATGCTTTTAGTGACCCTGGACACATACAGTAAAATAATATTCTAAATTAAAAGTAGAAAATAAAGACTATCTAGGCATTTCAGTTAAAGAAGTCAAGTTGTATGAATGCATGTAGGGTGTGGGGGAGTTGTGTGGGTGGGTGTGTGTATTTAGTTAACAAGACAATCTAAATTTTTTTTTACTTTTCTAAGAATTGCTTTGCCTTCAGATACACAAGATCACTACTCATTCCCTTTGAAACCAACTTAAAAAATTTCCCAATAGGATTCCATTTCAAGCTTTAACAAATAAACAAAAATGCTAAAACAGAAACAGAGTAAAAATGTCAGCTTTCCATGCAAGTTATCAAAAAAAAGTAGAAAAATAAGACTTTCTAGTTTTCCAAGTCTGTTTTTTTCATGCAGTTAATATAATAATATACCAATACTTACATGTTCTCTTCTCCAACAATGCAAATAGCAGAAAGTATTTTTACTATTTCAGTCATCATGTTAGGTTGTTTTGGGTCAATTGCTCTTGCCAGTAGTAACAGACTTCTTTCGTCTCCAAGAATCCTTTGCAAACCAAACTACGAATAAAGAAAAAAAAAAAACCTGTTAAAAATGTCTGTGAAATACATCTTCAATTAAAGCAACTTACAATGATGTTTGAAAACATACATATACCTTCCTCAATGAGGTTCTACCTAACTTTATGACTGTTTCTCATTTTTTTTTTTGAAATGACTGCATCTTTGAGTTTTTCCCCTTCATTAAATATGATCTCCATTAGCCTGCTATAAAAATTCCGCAAAGATCTTCGAGAAATATGGGAATAATCACTCATTCTGCAACAAAGAAGAACCTGTAAAAGGACATACTGAAATGATTTTTTAAAGTAATTCTACATTTGTCATTGGGTCTCCATGTAGATGTTTGGAGTTCATGGTTAAATTCTGCAACATGATAGTGTGTACAATTAAGTTGAACACCAAAAGACAAAACAATGAAAAATTCTTTTGTATACTATATGCAAATTACAGAAGTCATAAACTTTTGTATGCATTTTCCCATAACTTTCTTCCTTGCCCTACCCACTTTTAGACACCTGTACAAAAGCTATGAATTCAGTGACGCCTGTCACAGTCAACTAGAGCAAGGACACAGCACTGTTATTTCTTTTCATTTAACTTATTAATACACATATGTGTCTTCATGAATGTGTATCTCTGTATGTGTAGGTAAACACAAAAAAATTTTAAAAAATAAAACACCCCAAATGTGTTATAACTACATAAAGGACATATTTTCCTTGATATCAGCATTTCCCAGGTTTATTATAAAAAATTTTCTTTAAGTGTAACGGTGAAATCTTACACCATTTAACAGAAACACAATTACCAGTTACTTCAGGCTAACCTTTAGTTTAGAACCAGAAATATGAATATTTCCTTCGTACCTAATTTAACTTCTCAAAGAACTCCAGGGGGGGGGATAAAAAGGCTGAAGTTCTTAAACATGATCTTATCAGAGATCAGAAAAAATTATGGAGACATGAGGAAGAAACAGGACACGGAAGACACTGAAGCAGACCTAAACAAAGAAAACAAGAGACAATCTGTCTTACGTGAATAACGTGCCTCCTGTTTGCCCAACATACCCCCTCCGATAAGTAAGCTGTGTTTTTTTTTTTTTCCCACAGCAACAACTTTTAAAGAAAAAAAAGGAAACAGTAGCGAGCAAAAAAAACATCATGTAGGTAGGGAGCAGTTGGCAAACAAACATAGAAGGCATGTCTTTGTGTAAAAATGTGGGAAACGTGTACAAGTGGCCAGTAAATAATACCAAGGAATACATGTGATAAACTCATGTGAAACTCAAAGATGGATGATTACTACGAAGTTATCAAACTTAAAATACCACCTCTAATAATCAATTTGACTGAGAGTGAGATCATTTACATTTTCAATTTATCATGTATTTTTTAAAGCTACTTTCTAATATGAAGATAAAAATAATGCTGAAGACAAAAATGAAGACATGACAAATTTATTTGAAAAAACATCAATCTAAACTTCAGAGTAGCTATTAGATCAATGGATTTTAATCAACAATGTGTTGCTTTTTACGATCTTATTGCACTGTGTAGGGGAAAATAATTTTTGAAATAGGTAATCTAAATTATGCTTTATGCCCACTGTTGCTTATTCCCATAATTTTATTTTTTTCATGTCCTGAAATACAAGACATTAACATAGTCTAATTAAAACTTAGCTTTAGTTTTAAAATACCCCAAAACTGAATCATCATGTTTCTTAAAAACTGCCAAACTTTTAAGAAATGAGAAAATATGTGTTGACATATCAACTTACATCCTATAAGGAAGAGTTCCTATAGGAAATCTCATTGATATGACTTTCTATAGTGACTATTCTGATTACACTCACTTGGTACCATGGAAATCTATAACAGTTAAAAACACAAGTCAGCAAGAATTCAAGATAAAGGGTTGCATGGCTAATTTTACAGATGATGGTACCAATAGTCAAGAAGTCAAGTGATTTTCTAAAGGTCACTCAGCTCATAAGTGGCAAGACATGAACCAGAACTCTTATTTCCTGATTTATAGCGCTGAGTTCTCTTTCCACTATTTTACTGTTTCCATCAGTTGAAGAAACAGATCCATGTTGATCTTGGGAGGTGCAATACTCATTAAGTATTTTCTGTTAAGCATCATATTCTGTTTCCCTTTGCAGACAAAGGCTAAAAGAACACAATTAGAAAAAGTCTATGCTAGTACCAATGGAAACCCTGGCGGTATAGTGGTTAAGTGCTAAGGCTGCTAAACAAAAAGATGGCAGTTCAAATCCACCAGACACTCCTTGGAAACTCAACTCTTTGAAGCAGTTCTACTCTGACTTATACGGTTGCTATGAGTCGGAATCGACTCACTGGCAGTGGTAGTGGCCAATACTGACATGAGTCTTTCCGGAAGACACTTACAAGGACAACACAGCATATCCTATGATAGAGTGTCATGTCAATTAGCAAGCACCCATCCTACTTCCCAATAATATTATTTGTTAATACTTCCGTGCATAATACATACATCCTTACATATAATCCCATATACTTAAAAAAGGCTATTTACAGATTACTTAAATACATGAGAAATCCTGTTGGCACAGCAGTTAAGTACTATGGGTGTTAACCAAAAGGTTGGTGATTCAACTCTACCAGTTGCTCCTTGGAAACTCCATGAGGGCAGCTCTACAGTATCTTACAGGGTTACTATGCATGGGAATCAACTTGACAGCAATGGCTTTGGTTTTCTGGAGTTTAAATATATATAATCTTATCACACTGATCACAGCAGCTATATTTTACAATGGAAAAATTTCTAGTTATTACGATAATTACCTTAAAACATCATCTGAAGGGAATTAAAATGATTAAATGAATTAGCTAAAAGCATTTTACCTACAGGTATGTACAGTGAATCATTTTCAAAATACTAACAAAACGAGTTTATGGAAAAAAATTACTACAACTTCATACCTGAACATAGACTGTTTTTACAAGACAATCATTTACTTAAATTTCATAGAGCCCCTCAAGTGGAACTGTTTTTAATTACATATAAAAGAAAAAAACATTATCTTCTCAAGACGCCTGTTACGTATGTTAACTCATTGTCATTAAATGAACATAAAAGAAATCTTAACCTTACAATGTTCTTAGTAAATAAGTAAAATTGCAGCTTTGAATTATCTTTTGCAGTATATAAGGAAATAGTACTCAAATTACAACCTTCAAATTTTCTTTACTACCATAAAAAAATTTAAAGTGCCATCTAATTTGGGAACAAGAATGATATGCTTGCATGATTGCAAAAACCTACCAAGAGACATTTTGTGAAGCCAAGTATATATTAAATAACATGTAAATGAAACTCATGATGATTTGCATCATAAAGAGAAACACCCTTTTGTAAACCAAATAAGCACCCACTAGTTTGTCTCTTTTATGCTTTCATACTGTCAGGTAAATTCTCACCTTTTCTGATAAAGGCACAAATAAATACTGCGTACTTACCTTATTATTCATAAATGCCTTGAGGCACTGAATAAGTTTATACTGATTCTTCTTGTCAATATGTTCTTGCCTAAATAGAAGGGGAAAAAAGATTATGTTATGCTTAAAATTTCCCCTGTGGTGACAATTTTATTTAGTGTTGATTCTTACTGTTTCTTGTCCAGAAGCTTTTCAAGTACATCCAATAAGAGTCCAAGACCTTCATGGCCGAAGTTGTTAACCCAGCTAATAAATAAACAAAAAAAAATATGTATAAATAAGTTGTATATATGAAATCTCAAATATCCTAAATGAAACTCTGAATTGCAAATCTCATCGTAATCCTGCAATAGTACTGCTTTCATTCTTTTTTCTACTCCCTTGGCATTGAGAATTGACTCTATGAGAATGACATGGAGATCCGGACACCTCAATTCTAGATCTCTCGTCACATTTCAGATCACCCATGAGAAAGTACTGCCTTGGATATTTCATCAGCACCATATATTCATAAACCAAAAATGTATTTCCCTTAAACCTCCAGAAATGAACTCTTTCAATGGTGTAAATAAAACTACTACTTTGTTTTTGTTTTTAAATTAAAATACTGGCATGTTTTATTGATCTCCTATCTCTTTTGTTTCCTGCGCCAGGGATGCAAGAAGACGACGTATGATTCAAAAACAAAAAAGTATAAAATACCACTGCAATGGTGCTATGTTTAAAATAAAACTTGGTAGATGGAATAAGGTGTACTAGGACGCTAGCTTGTAAGGTAAAATCATTTGGGAACCATTCTATTGATAAGGTGGCATTTGAAGAGAGCACTGAAAACCTAAGGAATATTCTCAGTAGCTGAAATAAGAGAAAACTGGCTGCTGGAGACGTAGTGTTTGGTACATTCCATGAACTGCAGGGAGACATTTGTGCTGTAAGCTGAATAAGCAGGCTAGGGAGAGGGCAGGGGATTTTGTCCTAAATGTGGAGGAAGTCAGCATGGCTGAGTATGTAGAATTTGGTTTGTCTTTTCAGCGTCATTGCTAAACTCCTAGTTTATCCTACTTATCTCTCCATTAATATGTCAGGAGCCTTGCAACTAGTGTCTCCACAGTTTCTATGTTTTCTTTTATTCATTTTATTAAAAGCCAGGTCAAGTTACAATGAATAAGAGCCAGCTGTCCACAAATTTCCACTGGCATAGCTAACAGATTACCAATTCTTTGTCCTGACACTGTAACTTCAACCTATGTTTGCAGGCACAGGCCTTATACCACCACGTATCTCAATAAAACCAGACACATTTTGTATCCTGAAATCCCCCTCCATTTCCCTGCACTGGCTCAATAATTTTTTCATCCCAAAGGGTTACCCCAATAACACCTCTACCAAACTCTTCAAGGTGGAATCTGCCCACTCCTTTATTAATATTTTTACCCCATAAGTCCTCCAAACAAATACAGTTTTTATCTTTTGAATGCCCATGTATCTTTATTTATCCTTTTATGCTTCACATTGTGATTTTTGCCACACATCTCATCAACCTTTCTGGACTACAGTTTTTTTGGAGACAGTTGTAATATATTAGTCCTCTTTCTGTTTCACATAGTACTTAGCAATGTGGTTTACAGACAAACCCAAACTAAACCACACTCACTGGCACTGAGCAATTCCAGCACATAATGACCCTATATGACAGAGTAGAACTGCAACTGATGGATCTGAATTGTCAACCTTTTGGCAGCCATAGCACCTAAGCACATACCATCAGGTTTTCCTATTTACATTAAAAATTGCAAGAACACCAAATCCACTGCTGCCAAGTTGATCCTGACTCGTAGCAACCCTACCGGACAGAATAGAACTACTCCATCGACTTTCCAAAGAGCATCTGGTGGATCTGAACTACCAACTGTTTGGTTAGCACATGTAGCACTCATGCACTATGCTACCAGGTCTACATACAGTCAATTCTGAATATTTTATAATTTAAATTTAGTTACATTCATTGGCTAGTTTGATTAAGCAACTTATGAGTAACACTGGTAACAATAATATGCATTTACTTAGTGAGTCTCATAATGTCCAAGAACTTCCCAAATATAAATCAATACATAGCAGACTCCTGTGAAGTGACAGTTAAAACCTATACTCTAAATATATTAGCCACAACTTTATTTTGATTCAAGTTTTAAACCGCTGCCTTCATATCTGCCAACATAAAGCTTATAAACAAAGACTTAAATCTCTAAGAGACTACCAGAACAAAGATATCAGACCACTGAAGAAAACAGATTTAAAAAATAGCTCAAATATGCAGAAGCAACGACACCTACAAGATATATAAAAACTCATTTTAAACAAATTCTCCTTTAATTTCCATTGCAGAAATGAGAAAAAAATCAATATGGCATTGTAATGATAATTGGTAGCAAGTTACTATTCAATTGAGGCATGTAATAATCTAGCGCAATGAGCTATTTTCTCTAAAGACTCTTGATAATCAGTGAGGCAGTGGTAAAAATATAAAAGGACATTAGCTCTAAGAATAATATACTGGTTTCAATCTATTCTAGAGAAAAATCAGCAGATACCATTACAGGATGATATATTTTACAGTAACATTATAATAACAGGAATCTAGAACAAATTTAAATATATGGACCTCAATATCTGCTATTTCATTTGGAATGATAAAATAATCTACGATTTCCTTGGATTTAGCACTTACAAATAGTTCTTTAAATTCTAAATTTGACTCAAATTCTTTCCACAACCAGCACTATTAAAATTATTACAGTTACTACTTTCTTGGTTTAGGGAAGCATTTCATACAAGAATATGATTTATGTTTGTTCTCTTGAAATCACTCAACCACAAATCCCACACTGCTTCAAACTGTGCAGTCTGTGGTACTTTGGTTTGACTCAGTAAAAATGATGACTGCTTTGAAAACATAGGATACAATCATAAAACTGAAGTGTAAGGAGGCAGGGCTTATTTATTACAAATTAGGGAGTGAAGTCTTAACTGAAGAATAGTTTAGGCAAATGAGCAGAGGAGGCCTACAAGACTCCTTAAAATATTACCATTGAGAAATGGGACCCCAAAAGGGGCCTCTTGTTAGAGAGGCAAAATAATTATGATGTAGCATGATACTACTGGTGGTTAGATGGATGGTACTTCACACATAGACACACACACAATAAGTAAACAAACAAACAAAAATACTCTTTTGCACCTTTCAGCATCATACTTGTCTTCACAGGAATCAAATACTTTGTGAATGAGTGAATATTATACAAAAGTAGCCAAGAAATGATAAAACAGTTTAAAAACAAACTCCTGGCACCCTATGTTACAAACATAAATTATTGGGACCCCATCCAATACCCAGGTGATGCTAATACATTTCTGTTTAGGGGACAGTTTACTTCCAAAGCCACTGATTTACCTTTCAGAGCCTCATGGTGCAATGGGTAAAAATTTCGCTGTTTAACCAAAAGGTCAGCAGTTTGAATCAACCAGCTCCTTCTTGGAAATCCTATGGGGCAGTTCTGCTCTGTTCTATAAGGTTATTATCATGTGGAATCAATTTCATGACCACAGGTTTGGTTTGGTTTGGTTTGGTATTTGTATGGTATTCCAAACCTACCGCATCAGTAACTCTGGGGGTATGGATCAGAAATCTATCTATTATTAATTATTCCTACAAGAGAGTTTCATGTTCAGTACAGTTTAAGAACCACTAGCACAGAGCAGTGGTAGGCTGCGAAGTGGCTGAAGTCTTTCTCAAGGCAAGACTAAAGCTCAGAACTCAAGATTGCTTTATAAACTGTTCCAGTTGTACCATGCACTCCCACTGCAACAGGTATCCAGCTGAAACAGGAATATTTGGTACAATTTTACAGAGAATACCATTTCAGCTGAGTTATATAAGCAGTAGCAACTGCAACATCTAGAACTATAAAAATACAATTTGCTTCTCTTTAAAAATCTAAGCTCAATTCAGACAATGACGGGTTAGTTTTCTTTAGTGTATCAGTTCTAAAATAAGAAATTGTAGTTCAACAAGGAATTCGAATTTATGATATAAACAGAAGAGAATAGTAAGGAATTAAACTAAAGGAATTAAGTGAAGAAGGAAAATGATCTTTCACAATTCTCTTAGCCACCCAAAAAACACATTACCTTTTAGTTTGCTTTTACATGGAGGTATGATTTACATAGATAAAATCTGTCATTTTGATAAATGTATAGAGTAATGTAACCACAACACAAACAAGATATATAACACATCCATCATTCCAAAGGAGTCCCTCATACCCCATTTAAAATCAATCCCTTTTCCCTAGCTCCAGTTCCCAGACAATCACTTAGGTAATTCCTATAACTAGCTCCTGGGTAAGTGGAATCATACAATATGCAGCTTTTTGTGCCTGGTTTCTTTCACTTAGTATACTTCTTATGATAGTCACACTGTTGTTCATATCAGTCCAATCCAAGTGCCGTAGGGCCGGATCCGACTCATCACTCCTTTTCACTGTATGGATGTACCACAATTTGTTTATCCATTATCAGTTGAGGAATATTTTGTTTTATTCAAAAAGTTGACAATTAGGAATAAAGCTGTATAATAAACACTGACATGCACATTTTGGAAAAAATAAACTGCGCAAGGAAAAGCAATTGGAAAATCAATCCAGGAGGATTACTATATGGCTAAGTAAAAGATTACACTAGGTCTACAGGTTGAAAAAGAAACCAGGGAGTTTACATAGGGGGCAAGAATAACGAGCCACAGTGAGAATTTTCCAACCACAGATATAAAAGGCTTCATTATATTTATCAGGGAGTACAACCTCTGGTACACTGCTGAAAGATCTTCCAAATTAAAGACTCTCACCCAAGCTGACGCAAGTATGAGGAAAACATTCAACCAACCAACAACACAATATGCAGAGGACCACATACTGGTAGGACAAAATACATTAGCTTTAGAGAAAGATGGACTTAGATATTGATCCCATTTTTACACAACTTTAGCTGTATCATTTTACCCAGTTACTTAGCCTTTCTAAGCCTGTTTTCTCTTCTTCCAAACATGGATAAGAATCCATCAATACCTCACATCAGGTCTCTGTGACTACTGAAAGAAATACAAGATGGGAAACAGGGCAGTGAAGCTAATATGAAGATACTTCTGAAAATGTCAAAATCCAAAAATCTGAATGCTCTTTGAATTTTCTAGTCTAAAATACAGCATGAATTTTAAACCTACATGTAACGAACTACTATAACACAAATGTTTTCTTCACCATTCATTTAATAAAAGTACTTTAATACAATAGGCAGAAGAATCTAAACATACAGTATACACCTACTGATTTATTTTAAAAATAAGACTACATAACTTAAATACACTACTCATATCACGTCATGTGTTTTCTTCAAATTGCTGATACTATTCAACATTATTTATACTTAATTCTTATTGTATTTGGTGCTATTCATATGACCACAGTCATGAAAATTACAATGTTAGAGAGAAAAATAATGAATTTACAGTTCATGAATAATCCAGACAGAAAGTATCCTATCAAAATACATAAACATTAATGTTTTAAAACAAATCTATTCAAGAATGTCAGATCTTCGGAGGTCTGTTTCTTTAAAGGGCTCGCAAACTGTTCAGCATGATCAAAGGAAAGAAAATCTTATTTAATAAAAGTAGCAGATGATTCACTTAGCTATAAACTGAACTTAAAGCAAAATTCTCTTCCTTCCTAGCTCTTCAGGGCAAAACAAAGTGGGGGAAACTCTGTAAATGTCCCTATTGGAGGAAGGAATGAAAATTTGATCCTAACAGATACACTTATAAGGAAAAGCCTTTGGTTTTCTAAAACCTTAACCTTTGGACTATAAACTGGAGACTCAGACTCTTATTTAGTTATAGTACATGTAAACATAATTTACAAAGATTTAGTGTACAAATGAGTACATTACACTATGCATAATACAGACATAAAAGGAAACATTGTATTTCCATTTATAAGATCACTCCATTGACTTGTGCCTTTCAAAAGAGTTAAAGTTAAAATTAGAAAGTTCAGTAACATAGAGTCCCCTAAGTTGTAAAGGCAATTGGTCTCATGTGAAGAAGCCCAATGTCAGTCATGTCACCCCTTTAGCATTGTTTGTGCAGTGCTAAAGGCTAGTATAAAGGCTATGTGTTCTGTACAAGGGATTTTATTTCTCTCTAATGGTATTCTATTCCCATGTGTAATCTCATACTACATCCCAAATCCCTGGGACATCAAATAAAATGAATTATAATTCAGAGTTTCTTGGGAGAACTCAGAAAGTTGGTAAAATTATATGATATGAAACAACTAATTCAAAAGGTTTAAGAGGCATTAAAAATGCTGTAAATTCTGACCTTTTTTTAAAAGGAAAACATTTTAATATCGATGTTGCAAATGCCATGTTTTTGAATACAATTAAAAATTCACTGTAGATATATGCATTTATAGAAAGAAGATGACACCTGGATGATACAAACTAATACTTAACTCAATGCAGATAGTATCATGCATTCAGCTCATGAGTCAACATTCCCCACAACAGCTACAGAAAAGTGTTTTCAGCTTCTTTAAAGGATAATTTGTTCAGGTGAATCAACTACACAGACAATTGAATCAACAATATTTGTATCCAATTTTTTAAAAAAGCATGAATTTTTACATGCTACATGTGATTCGATTTTAGCTCAACAAAAAACATGTATTTCTACTCAGGTTTCTCTATGTGCAAGTAAGCACAGTAACTTTGTGTACTTCAACATCCCTGGCAGCTATTCACTATGGTAGATTAATACATGAGCTATCTCTGACCAATTATAAACTATTAGATGCTAAATAGCCATTTCTAGATATTTGTTTAGAACACGGTGTTCACCGATCCTTTTCTATCACCTGATTCATTAAAAAAGGCTGAATATGTCAATTTTCTAGCTTTGTCTCTCATGACTTTGACTTGATACTGAGATAGACAGCACTTTCCTTAAACACCAAAAAAGACATTGTATCTTTCTCTCTATTTCTTGCATAAGGTTTAATCCACTGGGATTTTTCCCCTATCAGTTCTCTTTGGAAAGATTCTGCTCTGGTTCATGCTACTGACACTTTTTTTAAGATTAACTACCAAAGGAGGATGTCTGTGCTTTTTCTAGTTACTTACATTATTAAAAAAAGAAAAAATCCCATATCCATCAAATTATAAATGTCATGAGTCGGATCCGACTCGACAGCACTTGGCTTGGCAAAATGTATACAAAAGTATCTTGAGGGCAATATTTTTCGTAAAACATTCCCTCTGGAAGGATAAAAGTTTCTTATGCATTTAAAACAGTTTCTTAAGCTGTCTAAATTACTATGGATATAATCAAAGAACTGGCTTAAGATCAAATCTGTTAAAATAGGAAATAAGCCATAGAATGAGTACTATTTTCCTCCCATAACCCTTCAAAATTATTGTTACAAGTCTAAAAGACTGTTTTACCCCATGATAATAGACAAAAATCTATGAAAAATGTGAATGAAAGTGAAAATGGAGTCTTCAAACTATAATTAACAGAAGGAAAAGAAGTGAGAAAAGAGCATCCCAAATATTCAATGAAGAGCTAAAGGCACATTTTTAACTTTGTTGTTATGTTTCAAACGTAAATATAATTCTATCAAGGCACTTACTTAATGTGCCTTCACAGTGATATAACCAGTCAAACGTATAATAAAGTGTTAAATATACAATAATAATTTTATATTGGCTTATTTTCCAACACTAAAAGATACAGTTAAAGTTATCACGTACTTCACAGGCCATCTAAATTCTTCAGTCAAATTTTGCTAAAATAAACTTGCTTCAATAAATCACATTCCTAATAGATAAACCTAGAAACTACTCATAAGAACTGACACTCAGATTACTGTTTGTGAATAAGGTAAGTAAAAAGTTCCTTGGATACAAGGAGGAAAACAGGACATCAGCAAATAACACCCACCTATTTCCTTTCCTTTCTATTTTTTTCCTAAAGCTACTGGTATGTTAAGCTGCCTGATTCTGGCGGGTAACAGAAAAGTAAAATGAATTTACTTTCAAGGTCACAACGGTAAGGAGAGTTGATCGGTAACTGCCATTTGATGACTAAATAAAAAAAATATAATGACCCTAGTCACCTGCCAGGTGCAGTTTCAAAAACATATAATTAAAGATCTATTATAGAATGTGACAGTTACATGGACAAAGATCAAAGACACTTAATATTCATGAATATTTTCATTCAGGATTTAAAAGGAAACAAATCTAAAAAGAAACATTTTTGTGATTGCCCACTGTGGATGTCAAAAGATCTTAACAAATCTACATGTTTTCTTGTCATTAAAACTGATGCCTAACAGCAACTCTTTTAGTTTTCTCTAGCTTATTTTTACATAAAATCTGTTCCACTCAAATCTGAGAAAGGCGAGATAAATGTTGTCTATGTATCTATGTGCACGTACAAGTTCTCCTAAAAACAACAAAAAGAAAAAAACATGGAATGCCGTCAATTCTAGTTCCTGGCAATCTCACGTTACAGAGTAGAACTGAGCTGCAGGACAGGATGCAACCACTAAATTTTTTCAATCAGTAGTCAAGCTCGAACAGTTTGTGCTACCGAGTGATGTTCACACACACTTTTAGCCACGGTAAAATTATATAATATATCCAACATCAATAAATTTACTCAAAATATACTTATTGAACAATGAATATCCACAATCTTTAATAATCCATCATTAAACAACTTGTAACCTGTTAAGGATTATGTAAGATAAATTAAACTGAGTGTACTCATCATTTTTCTCCTCCACAGTGATATACACCATCTAAAGCAATAATGGAATGCCTGGGTGGTGCCAGTGGTTTAAGTACTAGGCCGCTAACCAAAAAGTTCATGGCTTAAGTTCACTGAGAGGTGATTCAGAAGAAAGGCCTGACAGTGTGTGAAAACTCAGCCACTGAAAACCTATGAAGCATAGCTTTACTCTGATACACATGGGGTCGTCATGAACTAAAATAAACTCCACAGATACATGTTTGGCTTAAAGAAATAACAACAACAAATATATACATAACATACAGACAAAACCTTAATAGGACTAATTGCAGTATAAAATACCTAAAAAAGAAATATTAGCCTTCTACAATATTTAACCTGACTTGCACTTCAGAAAAATCTACACACAGACACATATAAAAGATAACCATTTTTACTTGATAAATCTTTCAGAATATATGTTTTTTTAAAGAAAGTGGAATACTTAAAATGCTGAAATAACTTTGCCCTTCTTCAAAACAAGAACTGTTTTTTTTTTAATTCCAACCATTAGAAACCTAAGCAAACATCAGCAATTTAAATCAACGACATGATTTTATCTTCCTTTCCCATTTACGAACAAACCTCAATGAAAGAATACACACTGATAACAGAACCCTTACTGGTGTGAAATCAATCTAAATCAGCTCATATTGATTTCTTCATTTTACGTATAGCCAAGCCAAGTGCCGTCGAGTCGGATCCGACTCATTTTACGTATGAGGAAACTAAAAATGTTTAGTGACTTATTTTAGGCTAATAGGGCTTCTTACAGGCATGATTAGAATTCAGCACTCCTCAATTCTGGCAGGCCTTTCATTTAACTTATTATCAACAGCTAATGTAAAAATTGTCAATTAATGGATTTTTTGATCATAATTCAACATTGGAAAAGAACATCACCAATGGGTATAGAATGAAATGTAAGCAAATACTAGTTAGGTTTCTGTTTGTTTTTTAATTACTTATTCTGGATTTCAACATCAAGATAAGGGCACCTTTAGTAAGATAGAAACATTAAGAATGGTCAAAAACTACCTCCAGTTTCCCATGCAGTGATAAATACATTGAGCACAGACAGCAGAACCTTATCATACAGCACTTCATTATTATGGGATCTAGCCATACAACTGAAAAACATATCTGTAAACATTCACTTACAAAAATATAGTTAACTATTCACTGATATTTGGCCTGACACAAAATATAACAGGAATTACCTGGAAAAAAAAATGGAGCCCCTCACCATTAATTTGGAAAACTAGTTCCTGGTAAGCCTAATTTGCATCATTACCAGCAGGAATGACACAGTAAGCTGTTTTAAGGTTCCATCCTCCCGAATTCCTTCACCTTCCCGTCACCTTGGGCTTTTCTTTACTCACTTTGGCTATACTAAATTTTCAATAAACACAATGGTCTGCTTTAGCTGGACCACAAAGAGTCATATCAATTAAAGTCTATAAATGGAGCGAAGCCTGAATTACACTATTGGTCAGAGACATGCAAAACCAGTGAAAGAGTTATAGCAAATGAAAAAATAGGCAAATATGATGAACAAGAAAAGTCAGTGGAGACTCCAGAGCCTGTACCTTGAATGGACAGATGACTTATCAATGACATAGAATACAAGAGAAGAAATTATTTTAAAAAATATCTTTTACTACTATTGTTACTGAAGGAAATTCTGGTGGTGCCATGAGTGTCCACATACTTGTATGTGCACATACAAGTTCTCTTAAAAATAACAAGAAAAAAAAAATGGAAAGCTGGGAATTCTAGTTCCTGGCAACCTCATGTTACAGAGTAGACACAGAACACAAGAGAAGAGATTATTTTACAATACTACATCTGCTAAGCAAGAGGTTGGCAGTTTGAATCTGCCAGGCACTCCTTTGAAATTCTATGGAGCACTTACTTCTACTCTGCTTTATAGGGTCACTAAGTCAGAATCGACTAGACAGCAAAGGATTTTCATTATTGTTGGGTGCTGGCGAGTTGGTTTTGACTCATAATGACCCTACATACAACAGAACAAAACAGCGTCATCTTGTGCCATCCTCACAATCACTGCTATGCTTCCACCCACTGTAATAGCTACTGTGTTTATTTAGCTCATTGAGGGTCTTTCTTTTTTTTGCTGACCCTCTACTTTACCAAGCATGAAGTCCTGCTGTGAGCAAACAAACTAAAAACAGTCTACCACTGGACTTACATACAGGAATTCACTATGGTGTTTATTTCTCCACCATATTGATATGCTTCAAAAATTTTCAGTTATGTGTTAGAAAAATCAATCTATATACCAAATTTTCTCTCCCTCCTCAAAATAAACTATTCTAAAGTTGCCTGTTCTTTAACTTTTATTACTCCAAGTTTTCCAGATATTTTCAAAGGGTTGGGAAATGTATTACAGTGAACACAAGACTCAAACTACTGTCATCAGAAATATTAAGACAAATGATTTCAACATATAAAATCATTAGTATCATATACGAACAATAAAAAAATGATAACTGAAACTTAAATTAATAGAGAGCACATAAAATAACTCATTACAACACATTCTGCATTCTGCTCCCCAAAAAAGTACTGATGAATAAAACAAACAACAGATTTTTAAGGCACAAAGTATGCCATTAAGAAACACAATACACCCAGGTCAATGTCCCATACCGCTTGTATATCAGGAATTATGCTGTTTTAATTGATGCTGAGAATGCTGACCATAAAATCAGTACAAAATTATTAAGAACTTCTACATCAAAGAAAAACCCATTAATGTTTAATACAGTTTTAATGCAGGATCCATTGCAGGGCATTCTTCCTCTTTGACAATTGTTAATTCACAAATGTAAATCTGTAATAACTAGTATTTTTTAAAAATTGTTTAACTATACTATTCCATTCTCAAATATTCTTCATAAATGAATCTTGTACATGCCATTTTAAGAAATCCTCTACAGGAAAACTCTCTTTGACTCAGAAATTAAGGGAGGCACAGTTATGTATACAGCCATACTGAGAGCAGTACTCAGTACTCAGGTAGTAGCAGGTAAAATAGAAGTGGACTCAATCTGCATAATTCCGGTAACACTGAATGTTGTATTAGTAGTTAAGAAATATGAGCAAGGTGATTTTGAGTGTTTAAAAGCTTGAAATTCATATTTATATGGCAGGCCACTAAGCAGTATCACTTGATGCCTATTTACATTTAAAAACAACACGATAATGTTATGCTGCCTTCTCTATTCTGCCTTCCTGGATTCAATCTCAATAGATTTTCAGGTTTAAACTGGCTGATATAAGAGGCAACACACCTATAGCTTTGCTGACCAAGTGGGAAATCTCCCCAAGTTAGCTGTCCACTATCCAATGCAAACTGAAAGGCTGGGATCACAGAGCAGACACTATTACCTAGTATACATGTATGTTTTCAATATACCACACAAGAACACCTGCACTCCAGATGCTTTCTGGCATCTTAATAGTGAATTATCAGCTATCCAACTCCTATCACGAGTCCAGCCGATGTAAAAGATACTCCAGGGAGAGAGACAAAGGCACATTTCTCAAGTACTCCTTAATAAGAGGATATATTACTAGATAGTTGCAAAACAAGAGTATGAGTCTACTATCAAAGTATCATGACCTTCATTTTCTTTCTTCTTGTATTTTAAATCAAGGCCCCATAGAGAAAATAGATACTCAAAGAAAATCTCTGTAGTTTATTGAAAACTATGAAAAATTCACTCTACCGCATTGCTGACCTTCCATCACTTAAAGAACCACAAAATAAAATTCTCTGAGCTCAGTCTTACGAAGACTGTGTCTTCTGAAACAAACTGATGAACTGTCATACATCAGACAGCAGTGATACCTCTCAATATTTTGTCTTCTTCAAACAACCTTTGGCTGCAAAGAAACTTAAAATTAATTTATACTCAAATCATTACTGGGCATTGACCTAACGTTTTTTGTTTCTTTTTTAATACTACCCTCTTGTTTACTTGGAGCATGTATTTTTACCTATCTTAACAGTAGTAGGTTATCTGCATTTCTTCTTATAAGATAGGAGCAGTGTGTATCAAGTGACCACTTCATAGTGAGAACCCCTTAAAGATAGAAAAAGTAGACTTTTTTATTTTGACCGAGTCAAAATGTACATTCCCATATAAATTTACATTCCTACCTATATGCCGCTTCCACTGCTCTCCCTGCCCAGTGACAGCACATTATTCCTCTCTGCTCCATACATGTCTCATCCTCCCAACAGACTCCTTTCCCCTCCTCTCCATCCATTCCCCTTACTCCAGCCAGAGGTCCCCAGGATGATATCCTATAGATGCATAGAACCATAAAGTGCATCCAATATATGACCACTCTGCATCGCCAAGTCCAATCCATTCGTGTCCAAAGAGTGGACCTTTGTTATGATTTATGGGCAAGGGCAGCATCAGGGCCAGGGCCCAGGGTCCCAGGGGAACCTCGAAGCCGCTGGACCATCAATTGTGATCCTTTAGTGGAGACATCAGGTCCACCCTTTTTGTTCTTGTATTGCCAGTGAGACTCAACTTTGTGAGCTCCATCGCGGCTGGTACAGGTGGTGGCCGGGCACCATTCAGTTCTTCTGGTCCCAAGTCAATGTAGGCACCCACTCATGGGGGTCTCTCTGTCATCTGGGTTGTCTTTCCCCCATGTCGTTTTGGTCCTCAGAGAGCACCCATTCCTGCTGAGTTGGGACCATTTGCTGTGCTCTCGGATGGCAGCTTGGCAGCTTTTAAGACCCCAGATGCCACTCACCAATGTCGGGTGCAGAGAGCCCCATTAGCAATATGCTAGTTGTGCCAATTGGCCTCGATTTTGCCTAAGAGCTTGGTCCCCTGCCCCCTACCCCAGTTACTCTTACCTTGCAACATTGGGTTAAGATGGAAGGAGTATTCAAGTTATATTGAAGTCCACTTAATATTGTTCTTGTTTCTAATGTGTGCTGTCACTGATTTCACCAACCAAATTTCTACCAACTATCTCATCTAAGCCCTCCCCCCATCGTCCCTTCCTCCCCTCCCTTGCAGCCCTCAGAGAGTGTGAAGAAGATCATTTCCTTTATATATATACATATACTTTAGATGAAGATTTACAAACTAGCTTTTCATTAAACAATTGATACACTGTTTTGCAATACTGGCTGCCATCACCACTTTCAACTTCTTGATCTATGCTTCCCTATTTCCAGCTTTCATTACGCCTTTTCTTTAAGCTAGCTGAATCTGTTGTGAAATCTTACGTCTCATTTATTATTTTGATAATTTGCTTTCTCTTCTGTTTTACTTTTGTCAGTTTGGCGAATGGTTTATCGATTTTATTGATCTCTTCAGAAAACTAGCTTTTGGTGTTCTTAACTCTTTCCAACATTTTCTACTCCCTATTTCTTGTAATTCTGCTCTAATTTTCATTATTTGCTTGCTTCTAGTACCCAAAGGCTTTTTTGACTTTTCTGTATTTTTCTTCCAGTTGTAGGGTTAATGCTTTGATTTGGGCCCTCTCTTCTTTTTTGATATATGCATTTACTGTAATAAACTGACCTCCAAAAAGTACTTTTGCTGTGTACCAAAAATTCTGCTAGGATGTTTTTTCCTTCTCATTTAATTCTGTAAATTTCTTTATTCTGGCCTTGAATCCCTCTAGAACCCAGTAATTTTGGAGCAGAGGTTGTTCACTTTCTATGTGTTTGGTTTTTCTCACTTGCTTTTTCTGCTAGTCATTTCTACTTTTATGACTTTATGGTCAGAAAGCATGCTTTGTAATATTTCAAAGTTCTAAATTCAGTTAAAGCTTGCTTTAAGCCTAATATGTAGTCTATTACACAGAATATTTCATGTGCATTGGAAAAGAAAGTATACTTGGCTGCTGCTGGGTGGAATGTTCTATATATGTCTATGAGATCAAGTTAGCTGACTGCGGTACTTAGATCTTCCTTGTCTTTACTAAGCTTCATTTCGGATATTCAGTCCATCACTGAAGGTAGTGTAGTTTATCAGGGTCTTCTACAATTATTGTGCTAATGTCTCTCTCTTTTGAATATTGTTTGAGTTTGTTTTATGTATTTTGGAGCCCTGTCACTGGTTACATAAGTATTTATTGTGGCTTTATCCTCCTGGTGTACTGACTTTTATATTATCATATAGTAGTCTTCCTTAGCATTTTTTGGTGGATTTTCCTTAAAAGTCTATTTTGTCATAGGTTTATACTGCCATTCCAGCTCTGTTTTCTGTTTTAATTTTTATTGTTTGCTTGATATACTTTCTTTCCACCACTTGAGTTTCAGTTTATTTTTGCCTTTAAGTCTCTTACATGCAGCATACAGATGGATTGTTGTGTTTTTAATCCAATCTGCCACTCTCTGTCTCTGTACTGGTACATTTAGGCCATTTACATTCAGCATAATTATTCACTGGTATGAGTTTAGTGCTGTCATTTTTGTCGTGTGTATGCGTGTTATTCAGTTTCTCTGATCCACTTCATTATCACTACTAAGTCATTTTTATGTATTTTCTCTTCATCTTTTTTCTTGTTTATCATTTTGTATTTCATGAGTCCTGTTTTTTTTTTATTTTGATGTTAAGGACTGTTAGTTCACTTTACAGTTACCTTGATAGGTTCCTCTGTATTTTAATATTTAAATCAATCTTTTGTTTCTTCACATGCCATGACTCTCTCCACAAGAATAATCTGCAACTACATTTTTCAGTCCCTTTTTGTTTGTTTGTTTTAATGTGATCTTGTATATAATGATGTCTTATATTTCCCTACTTTCAGTGTTTTACCTTTAGTTTACTTTTGTGACTTTCCTATATAGGTTGATATCAAGTTGCTCTATCCTATATGCTAGTCTTAGGTTATCATCATTTTCTAACCAGGGGACTCACTTTAGTTTTCCTGGAATTTTGGTTTCATTTTTGCAAACTCTCTAAACTTCTGTTTACCTGGAAATAACCTCATTTTGCCATCACATTTCACAGACATTTTTGCTTGGTATATACTTCTTGGCTCACAATATTTTTTTTCCTTCAAGGCTTTATATGCTTCATTCCATTGCCTTCTTGCCTATGTGGTTTCCACTGAGCAATCAGATTTGATTCTTATTGACTCTCCTTTGCATATTATTTTTCGTTTATCCCTAGCTGCACTTAAAATTCTCTATTTTGGGTTTTGGGAAGTTGTGGTAACTTTCCATAGGGATTTACTTTGTGTGGTATTCAGTGAAAATCTCAGACAGATACCTTCTCTTATCCCTCCCTGTTCTGGTAGCCCATTCACTCATAAGTTATTCCTGTTGAGAGAGGCCTACATAATTCTTAGAGTTTCTTCTTTTTTAGGATTCCTTCATCTGATATCAGCTCAAGTAGGTTGATGTCAAGTGCTTTGCCTTCCATCTCACTAATTCTGATTTTCATTGCCTCAATTCTACTCCCACAACTTTATATTGAGTTGCTTAATTCTAAAATTTTGTAACCTTCTGGATTTCTCTTTGCTGTCTTTCTGTGGATTCTTGAAGCCTCTTAAATCTCTGATTAGGCTTTTATATAACTGCAAATTAATGTACTGCTTTACCTGTGTGTTCCTTGACCAGCTCTGCATTCTGTGTGATCTCCTGAAGAGTTCTATGTTAATTTTGTGTATTCTACCTCTAGTAAATCCAAGAAGTCCTCTTCCTTTGATTCTTCATTTTGGGAGCTTGTTAAACTTACCATGCTCTGCCTCTTTATAAGATTTTATATTGACTATTGTCTCTGAGCCATAAATAAGTTATGCTTGCTTACTGTGTCCCAGCTGAGTGTTTTTGTTTTGATATGCCAAAAGAGGCTGCTCCTAGGAGCTACTTTAATTACTGGCAACTCTGAAGGTTTAATGCCCTATCACCAAGTAGTTAGATCTGTTACTAGGTATGTGAGCCCAGGATTCGATTTACTTTTCTTGCATGGATTCACCTCAGGTATCCAGGTAGTGGGACACCAAGTGCATGGTACAGGCTCTCACCTAGAGTCCAAGACAGGAATGGGTCATTGGTGCAAGCACAGTTATCTGACTTCTGTGGAGTCACACACTGAAAAAGATAAGAGGCTGAAAATTTCTGAGAAAGCGTGCCCCTGTTCTCTAGGGTGCATAGGTGAGTGGGTTTTACAGGCAGCCTATGGGCACCCAATGCTATTGGGTGTAAGGACTACAGAGGCACTACTTATTCTTGAACCCCAACCACAGGTGGCTAGGCGGCAAGGGTGGAGCTACTAGTCCTCAGGCCCTTGATATAAGCAGGTGAGGACTCTGCTTAATGAGCACAGTAATGTTGAATGTCACAAACCACTAAGTCCACAACATAGCTCAAACAGTTAAACTTCAGTTATATACCCTGATGCACTGTGCTAATGAGGGCCCATGCTGTTGAAATGGGCCCACACAGGTCTATGCAAGAATGAAAGACATTCAGGGCCCCCTTATGCCCATGCCTAGACAAAGAAGCTGTAACTGCCCTGAGATCCCAGTTTAGTGGAGCTGGCAGATTTTCTTTTACCGTTTGTAAATTTGCTCCAAAGCTGGGAGAATGTCTCACACAGGCCCAAATTCCAGCCCCGGGGACGTGTCAATTGCTTAAGCCAGCCTGGGACGCTGTGCAGGGTGGAAAGGCAGCATGTTAATGGAAGAGAAGTATTCCCAAATGAAAGTTGCTTTTTTCTTTTTTTTTTTTTAAATTTACATTGTAGGTTAGGCACATATACTTATCTTTTGCCAAATGAACACCATTTTTCACTACTTGTGGAACTCTGAGAAGAAGCTTTGCTGCTTGATATCTCCAGATGTGGAAACACACGTCCTCACTGCTTGCCTGTATATGCCTGTCTACCTGACCTAAAAGGTGCAGGCTCCTGCCAAGTAATTTCTGGCAACTCTTCCCTGTTTCTGAACCATTTCTCCCTCCCCCTGCCATCCAGTCCAATAATTGTTAAACTTTCAATTTGATGTTCAGGGCTCCTGGAGTGTTTTAGTCAGCGAGTACTGCTGTAACAGAAATACCACAAAGTGAATGGCTTTAACAAAGGAAAGGTTATTCTTATAAGTCCAGTAGGCTGTAAGTCCAAACTCATGATACCCGCTCCAGGGGAAGGCTTTCTCCCTCGTTGGCTCTGGAGCAAAGTCCAGTGTCGCATCAGTCTTCGTTCAGGGAGCATCTTGGCGCAGGAATCTCAGGTACGAAGGAAGTGCTCTACTCCCGGTGCTACTTTCTTGATGGTATGAGGTTCCTAAATCTCTCTGCGAGGTTTCTCCCTTTATAGCTCAAGAGACCACCTCAAGGCAGGAATCCCAACATGGAGGAACATTACACTATTCCACCAATTATGGCCCAGCCAAATTGTTACAGATTTTTTTAGGAAACACATTGAACCCATGACATCCTGTTTTCCAAAAAATTGTATCTCTGTAACATGTAAAACATATTTGCCCCATCACAGCAAAAGCCATGAATTCCAAATCCAAAATCCAGAAATTCTTCGTTAACTGTGAAATCTAGAACACAAATTATCTCCTTCTAAAATACAAGGGCAGGCACAAACTACATATTTCCATTACAAATGGGAGAAACTGCAAGCAAAGAAGGCATTAACAGGCAACAGGCAACAAGAAAGTCAGCAGAACACATCAGCCCTCAAAGCTTTGAAAATTATCTTCAGTTGTCTGAGACATTTGATACAGTAGCTCTGCCCTCCAGACTCCAGGTATTGTCCATACTCTGGATTCTGAGTAGAGATCCCTGGCCCTGTGCTACAACTCTGCCTCCTAGGTCTTTTTGGATAGCAACTCTGCCCCTTTAGCCTTAAGTGCACCCTAAGCCCAACTGAGTGGCAATTCCACCTTTATAAACACAGAAACCCCTGAGTCCAGCCTTTCAAACTCCTGAGGTCATGGCCATATCTTTGAGACCGAGGCAGCTCAACTTCTCATGTTTTTTGTCTCCTCAGCTTCTGCTTCCTATGGCCTCATGGTCTGGGCCTCAGGGCCACATTTGCCCTGTTGGGGCTAAGGATTCCAAAGCTCTGTGCCTCTGCTGATTCAAGTGCCTGGAGGCATCCCACTCTCTAAGCAAGCAGCCTCCTGCACACAGGCACTCAGCTCTCCTGTTCCATTGGTCAACAAGGCTACCTCCACTGATTCAAGTGCTCGGGGGCACCCTGCTCCACCAGGAAGCCTCTGTGCACAGGTACTTAGCTCTTATGGGTCGAGGAACCAAAGGGGATGTCACAGACTGAATGAGTTCCCTAAAAATTCCGTAATAATTTGGCTGCGCCATAATTCCTGGTATTGTGTGAGGTTCTTCAATGTTGGAATTCCTGCTTCTATGATGTTAATAAGGGTAGATGGGCAGCAGTTGTGTTGGTAGAACCAGATTCAATGTTTGAGTTTGTTTTGTGCCTTGAGGCGGTCTCTTGAGCTATAAAGGGAAAAATGTAGCAGAGATTTAAGAACCTCACACCATCAAGAAAGCACCACCAGGGGTAGAGTAAATCCTTTAGACCTGAGGTTCCTGTGCCAAGAGGCTCCCCAACCAAAGACTGATGCAACACCCAACTTTCCTCCAGAGCCAACAATGGGGAAAGCCTTTCCCTGGAGCAGAAATCCTGAATGTGGACTTACAGCCTACTGGACTGTGTAAGAATAAACTTTCCTTTGTTAAAGCCACACACTTCGTGGTATTTCTGTTAAGAGCAGCACTAGATGACTAAAACATAGAGTGTCATATATAATTGATTCACTTGTTTATTCAGGTCTTTCTTATTAAGAGGGACTATGACAGCCAAGTGCCATCTAGGAAGCATCTATTCAACTATCTTGGCTCCTCCTCCTGTTAGTTATATTGTATATCCTGTTTATAGACTATATATCAGGGCTCCTAGCATTGACCCTATTTTTTGTTCCAGGATCTTTAACATTTTAGATTTTATATTCATGTCTTTGTCAATTTGAGTTAGCTTTTACACACAGTGTGAGGCATGGGACTTGTTCCATTTTGTTGCAGAAGGTTATCTGTCAGCACCATGTACCTATCACTGAAGCTAGAGAAAAGCAGGGATGGAGGGAGTCAGTAGGAGAGAGATATTTACCAAACAGGAAAGTGTATTTCTGATCCCATGCCACAGGTTAGACCCTCCATACAACATTCACAGATCTACCACAGCTTTCCTATGCTTCCACAGGCTTGTACAGACTCTCTGTACCTTGGTTTCTCCTGGTGTGGAAAGTGTGTCTCAAGCACTAATGCTTGCCTCAGCCCTTACCAGATGGATAATTCAGCCTGGATGGTGCCAGTCACACCTGTTATGGCAAATACTCTCAGCTTATGAACAGTCTCTTTCTTCTTACTACTGCCACTCAGTCTGCCTTCTCAACTTTCTCTTTGATATTTAGGACTCCTAGAAGGCCATACATAATCAAATCACTTGTATTTGATGGGGAGGGGGTCTTGGCTGTAAGAGGAAGTATGGGAAGAACCTGACTATACTGCCACCTTTCCCTACCTCTGTTATCATTTATTTTAGATGTCATTTACATTTTGTCCTACTAATACTTCAGAAGCTTGGATCAGTATTTGCTCTTTCTAATACTTCAAAAATAATATAGGTTATATACTTTGATTCTATTCTAAGTTATAAATTTGGATCTGCCTTAAGTCAAAATTGTGTTTTCAAGCAAATATTGTATCATGAAAAATTTGGAATTATTTAATATTTATAGGGCTAACTTAGTTAAATTAGGTTGGATATGGTTGACATTAATTAAAATTGTTGCCCAAGATTTAAAAAGAAGCATATAAATTGACATAACTGCAGTGAATGCACTATTTTTGTATTCTAGGGATAACTGTATTAGCGGGTCTACTAAAATGATTTATACATTTGAAAACCAAAGCAAACAAATTTAAGATACCAACACTAGACAGCCATCTTTAGTAATACTGCTGATAATGCTCTTATGAGATGTGCTCACAATTTTAAGCTCTGTTCACAATTCTGCATCCTAGAAACACTATTTCATTATTCAGTTATTCATATTCTTTACAAAATTTTCGAGATTACATATCTGCCTCTACCTTTAGATTAACTCTCTAACTAGTAACAGTTTTGCCAAGCTCTTAATAAGTTTAAAATAGGCTGCTTACTTACTTACTAATACACATAAATCAGAAAGTACTTTCTAGTCCCAATTTGTATTGCTGTCAAGAGTCAGCTATTTCCATTACAATGATTATGTTAAAATGTGTATTTGTTAATACACTAGAATATGTTTAAACCCAGAGGGAAGGAAAATACTAAGGAAAAACAAGCACTCCAGAAGTAAAGAAAATATCTGCACATTTATGAACTCTGAAAGATATGTTTTCACCTGCTTGGAAACACTGGCTGAGTAAGTTATCATTACACAAGGTCAATAGAGAAACACATTTTACCATGAGTTTAAGACATAAGCGAATTCCAAGCAAAACAGAATAAACAGTTTCCTAGAGGGGTAAAACACCCTACAAGCTAAAAAGCAAATTCAGCAACAACTCTGAAAAGAATCCAATACAATCACAACTGTGTGATGCCATTCTTCAAATCAGTATTTCCTAGGTGTTTTTTCTTTTTGATCATATGTGAGATACTCTAGTGACAATGATTTATTGCTACCTGTTTCTTTGGATCTTCCTAAAATGTATTATAAACTAAATATACATTATATAATGTGTTAACTGGGATAAACATTGTCCAAATTCACTGGTGATTTCTCAGTAGGAATTACTACATTAGTAAAACTTCAGTTAAGGAATACAAGAAAATATCACTAAATATCATAGCTGGCACTCTAAACACACAGAGACCATGGTATGTGGAAACTCTAATGCAAATTGTGACAGCAGATAGGAATTTATCTTACAGTCAAAACACATGGCTTTTCAGAATACCAGAGTTATAAACACTCAGTTTCATTAATTTACCACGCAATCAAAAAGACTATTGTATGAGGTATGCTAAGTTGTCTATACCTTATGCATGGTTTGAATCAAACCAACAGCTTTCATTCCTGTGAGGACGAAGGTAGCTTCACTCTGTTTTCTCTGATTACATCGAAAAATTCATAGCTATAATAACACACTGCCAAATTAGTGCAAATGCCTACTCACTATTAGACAGTCTGGAAGCATAGGTTGTTACTGACACTGCGTCAATAGCCACATCAAATCACACATTATTGTATTATATAGTATGGCCATAATGAAACAAATAAGAAGTGAAAGGGTCCCTTCCACAGAGAAGTCTAATATCTCAATAGAAAAAAAAAGCACACATAAAACCACTACAAATCTTAAGCAGATGCAGGTAAATATACACAGTAAAGGAAATGTGTAATAAAGGAATGATTTAGGATATGGCCAATTAGGAACTATGTTTAGAAGGAATTATATATATTTGCCTTTAGCAGAAAGTAATATAATGAATAACTTTCCCAGAGCATTTATCATCTGATTAAATGTCAGATGAATAGGAAACTCAACACTCCATATTATATTCTGAAATGACTGTGTCTTGAGTATATTTAACATAGCTGTATTGCATACATATAGACAATGCATAAATACATGAACACACACATCCTCTGAATGTTCTAAAAACAAAGATCCAAAAGAACAAATTAATCCTTTACATATGACATACTAGGAGCCTAAAACATCAAAGAGAAAGTTGAGAAATCAGACTGAACAATAGGAAAGGGAGAGTAGGATTCTCCAGCCTTGACACATCAGGAAACTGCAGAGGTTTGTAAAAGATTTGTTAACAGAAAACATCCTTGATATCATGAAACATGAGATGATATCTACACAAGAGGCTCATCCAACTCCATACAAGGTAGATCCCCAAAGAAAGACATCACAACATATTATAATAAAACTTGCAAAAACTGAAAATAAGGAGACAACTGTAAAAGTGACTATGGTACAGGTAAAGGAAAAATAAAAGACAAGGGAAATTTGGTTAAGACTAAGCTTGGATTACTAAATAGAAACCAATACGGCAAGAAGGCAATGGGAAGGCATATATAAACCTTGAATGAAAATAATTGTCAGCAAAGCATTATATACTGAGCAAATCTGCACCTCTAACACAATAGAGAAATTAGGACATTTCTAGATAAACACAAACACAGGGAATTTGCAACATCCAAACCAAAATTACCTGAAATACAAACAGGAGTCCTTTGGTTCTAAAACAAGTAACATCAGGTACAATCTTGACACTAAAATACACACAAGAGTAAAGGGATACCAATGCAAAGAGAGGAAACACAAATATAAATCAAAGGCAAAAAAAAACCCTGAAAATAGGGAAATAACGATGTCATTATTTACATTCTTGTAACAAAAGTCACAGATATTTCATAAGAAGAAATCAAGATGCAATAAAGAAATTCAAAACTGACTTAAACTTAGAAAAACACGGAGATGTATTTCAGTAAACAAAAAGGAAACCATCAATCCTAAGCATTGAAATAGAAAACTAGAAAAACATAAAGCCTCACCTGACACAAAGCTACGAACACAGAAAAACATGAAAAGTAAACACAAAAAAAAAAAAGTCAGCACAGAAAATTAAACAGAATAGAGGAATTGCCTACAACACACACACACCAGCAAACTGACAACACTAAACTCATCCCTATCAATAATCATGCTGGATGTAAATGGATTAAATGCACTTAATAAAGAGATGAGGCGTGGCAGATTGGATTAACAAAAAAAAAACTACCATCAATACACTACCTGCAGGAGACAAACCTAAGACTCCAAGAGACAAACAAACAGAAAAGAAGAAAAAATATATATCTCAAGCTCACAACATTCAAAAAAAGCAAGAGCAGCAGTACATGATGGTTAGAAATAAAACACCTTATGATCCAGCAGTCCCACTTCCTGCAATATATCCTAAAGAAATAAGGGCTAGCAAACAAACAGATACATGCACACCAACGTTTATTGCAGCACTGTCCACAATAGCAAAAGATGTAACAAACATAGGTGCCCATCAATAGATGAATGTACAAACTTGTAAATTCACACAATGGAATACTATATGATTAAGAAAAAAAAAAAGATGAGTTAGGAAAAACATAACATGGAGTCATCTGGAAGACAATATGCTGAGTAAAGTTAGTTGCAATAGGACAAATACCACATTAGACTACTATTATATGGACTCAATAAAACACTGAAGTGCAGAAGAAAATAATCTTTGATGGTTAAAAGGCTGGGAACGGAAAGAGATGAACATTCATAGATTACATAGTAGATAGGGACTGGATTAGATGAAGGGAGTGACAGCATCACGTGGAAAGGAGGTTACTACATCCTGACTATACCAAAAGTTAACAGGTTTCTTAAACCAAACACTGTGAAGGACAGAATAGCAGGGGCAGTGGTCTGGGGACCATGGTTTCAGGGAACATCTAGCCCAACTGGCAAACCGAAGTTACTGTTTGTTTTTTTAAGAAAGTGTTCTGAATCTAACGTTGGTGAGCAGTGTCTGGGGTCTTAAAAGCTAACAAGTGAACATTTAAGTGTCAGTGATTGCTCTTAACACACCTGGAGCAGACAAAAACCAAGAAGATCAAAGGCATGAAGAAAATATAAACCCAGGAGACAGAAGGCTTTACATGATTGGGAAACTACATCAGCATGAGATCAGAAGAACAAGATACCCGGCCACCACCAAACACAGCTGTCAGGGAACACAATGCATAGTTCCTGATGTGGCATGAAAAAAAAAAGGGGTGTGCAAACTAAGAGCTCTATTAAAAGAACTGACTTGATGGTAAAACAGCCTGGGGGTTCCACTGAAAACTTGTGGTTAGCCCAGAGCTGAGATCAGTACTAAAGCCAACACTGCAGAAAAAGATTGCACTGGACTAAGGGACACAGAGTGATGCATGTGGTATGTGTACTATATTGTGGTTTAATACACATACGAGGCTGTCCAATTGGTCTCTTTTTAGTGAGGAAAGGAGAGTTACGTTACGAGGGGACAGGTGTTGGCTGAGTGAATACCGGAAGTAAAAAGTGGAGGGGATAAGTGTGTCGACACAGGGTGAGAAGAGCAGACAGAGCTGCAGAGGCAGGTATGCACGGTTTTGTATGGCAAATTGACTTGGATTGTAAACTTTCATTCAATCACAATAAAAAAGAAAGAAACTGTTCTGTGTCCCATCTTGGTGAGTGGCAACTGGGGTCTTAAAACCTAGTAAGCGACCATCTAAGGAGCATCCATTGGTCCTAACCCACCTGGAGCAGAGGAGAATGAAGGACATCAAAGATATATAAGCCCAAGAGACACAAAGGGCCATATGATTTGAAGACTTGATCAGCATATGACCACCACTGGTGGTGTAGGGCCACCACCAATTACTGCCCTATCTGAATTAGAGGAAGAAAAATAGCTGTATAGAACTAGAACTATTAAAAGTTCAGACTGGACGGTCTGACAGACTGGCGAGTCCCATGAGGACAAGGCCCCCAGACTTTATTAGCCTAAGGCTGTCTGAAACTAGCCCTGAAGCCGACCTCTCTGACAAAGATTGCACTGGACTATAAGACATATAGAGTGATGTTGCTGAAGAGTGTGCTTCTTCACTTAAATATGTACATC
Source organism: Heterohyrax brucei (assembly GCA_028571685.1). NCBI lineage: Eukaryota > Metazoa > Chordata > Mammalia > Hyracoidea > Procaviidae > Heterohyrax > Heterohyrax brucei. The sequence goes on along the minus strand of CM053166.1, from coordinate 129,371,681 downwards.
ATACCACGTAATAGCTCCTGTCCAGAGGTGAGACGAGAAGGTCAAGGAGGACAGCAGTAAGTTGAATGGACACAAGAAGCACAGGCTGAAAACGAGGAGTGTACTGTAACAGAGTGGGAAGAGCAGTCAGAGTTGCACAGTAGTGTGTGTGAGAGGTTTCATATGGCAAACTGACTTGCACTGTAAACTGTCCCTTAAAGCATAATAAAATATTTTCAATGAGTAAGTAAAATCACAGCAATGTTCATTGTGAGTACCTAATAGAAAAAAATACAACACTAGATTTCCAGAACTGATTTAACTATGTGACACAGGTGTACATTATAACCACACCATCACTTTTTTCCCCCCGTTTTCCAGGGGCAAATTGGAGACAGTATCTTCGTATCAGCGACAGAGAAGAAGACAGATTTATAGAGAGTGAGCCAAATGGTATAAAATAGGATGAGAAGAGAACACTGCTTGGAGGCAATTTACCAGATTATGGTGAGAATTCTCAGGACACTCAAAAGAAATGTAAGGACACTTGTCTTGTTCACTTTTCTCTCCAAAATGTATGTGTACACACAGACATATTTGAGGCACTTAATGGTAGCTGTGTGTTACTTTTTCTCATTTACTAAACTTTCAATGGAACAGGTAATAATGCTGAATCTCAATAAATACAATGTAACAATTGACATCAGGGGTTCTCTATGCAATGACTTCTTTCTCGTTTTACGGAAGTTACTGTACTGGCTGGTGTCTGACAAATTTATAGACCCTTCTCAGAGGGAATATTACCCATAGTCACCTTTTGAAGGATTAGTCCTACGTGGACAAATTCTGGACCACATCGTTTTACCTCACTTTTCTTCCCAGAGGCAAAGCTGTCTGGATTAGGGACAGGCACCAGATCCACGGTGTGACAAGCATTTAAACTGGCAATATTCTAATAGTTTTCTTGACAGTAAGAAATACTGACAACAGGGATTTTCTGTTTTGGCATGCCCCACTATCCCCCCCCCCCCCGGGTAATCCAATTAGAATGACTGAAGTTTTTCTATTTTAGCTGAGATACTTAGGTATACACAGACATACACATGGAATCCATTGATGTCCACAGGGGACGAGTTCCAGAACTGCTGTGGATATCAAATCCCTTACATAAAATGGCATCGTATTTGCATAAAACCTACACATATCCTCCAATACACTTTTAATTATCTCTAGATTACTTATTACATTTACTACAATATAAATGCTACAGAAACAGCTATCATATGGTACCGCTTGGGAAACCCTGGTGGCAGAGTAGATAAATATTACAGCTGCTAACCAAAAGGTCAGCAGTCCAAATCCACCAGGTCCTCCCTGGAAACTCTATGTGGCAGTTCTACTCCGTGCTATAGCTTTACTAGGAGTGGGAATTGACTTGATGGATAGGTTTTTTTATACTGTTTAGAGAAGAGTAACAAGACAGAAGTGCTAGAGAGAGACTGAGGACGTGTGAAGCGGCAAGAGACGACAGCAGAATATGCCTACACATCATTTCTTCACGTGGATTCTGGGTAGTATTAGTTCTGCTCTTTGGAATTTTCTTCATATTTCCAATCTGTTGTTGGTTGACCCCGGATGCAGAACCTGCAGATAACCCATAGATGTGGAGAGCCAACTATTCGTATGCATGTGTGTGGTGATCCAGTGGTTTAAGAGTTCAGCTGCTAACTAAAACATCAGCAGTCTGAATCCCCCAGACAAGCCTCAGACACCCTGAGGGGCAATTATGCTCTGTCCCATAGGGTAGCTCTGAGTCAAAATCAACTAGACTGGAGCAAGTTATTTTGTAAATATAACAAACCAAGTACCTTGAAAAACACTATCTTTAGCGAATGTATAACCAAAAGATTATTTTAATGGTAAGTTATCTTGAAGGCTCACATATTAACATAAAGTATCTTAAAATACATCATATTGGACTTGGCGATGCAGAGTGACCATATATTGGATGCACTTTATGGTTCTATACATCTATAGGATATCATCCTGCTGACCTCTGGCTGGAGGAAGGAGAGTGGGTGGAGAGGAGCGGAAAGGAGGCTGTTGTGAGGATGAGACATGTATGGAGCAGAGAGGAATAGTGTGCTGTCACCGGACAGGGAGAGCAGTGGAAGCTGCATATAGGTGGGCATGTAAATTTATACGGAAATGTACATTTTCACTCAGTCATGTTAAATTTTAAAAAAAAATACATCATAATAACATACAGAAAAATTTCTTCTAGATAAGTAAAACTATTAATCCTCAAGGATATACAACAAAAGCCTTTTTGAATATTCTTAGAAAACAATTACAAAATAAAATTTCTACAAAAAATGTTAATAACGAATTTGCTTTTAATTTAATAAGCTTAACATTCCTAAAATGTTTTTCATTTGTTCACATAACCTTTAAGAATAATAATACGTTACACATAAAACTACAGATAACAATAGCATCAAAATTTGAAAAACTCTGGCACCCATGAACCATGCAAACTACAATAAAGTGTAATTAGAACCAAATATAATCCCACTGAATCTGTATTAAACGTCACATCTGAAGGCAAAAATATTAAAGATGGCCCTACAACACATATAAGACATACAGTCTTATATTAAAAAACAAAAATTTATGATAATAAAAGAACATCACTCAGTGAACACTGCAATCAATCACTACCTTCAGCACACTTGAATTAATAAATCACTATCTTTAGCACACATTGGAAATAATTATGTTTAGCAAGAAATAAAACATAATAGGCTAAATACAAATATATGTAAAATAAGTCTAAGAGTTATGAAAACATTTTTTTCTCTGTTTCTTAGCTGGCTGACTACATCTGTAAATTTCTCCTAATATATAGATACTTCAGCAAAATAAGCTCCCACAGAATTAAATGATATTTTGCAACTCTTTCTGTACTTTTTCACCACAAACTCATCCATACTGTTATTTTCACAACCTTGCTGGTAACTCCTCAAAACGAACAATTTATTCTTTGCTATCTCCTCCTGAGCTTCAAACATGGTTAGAAAAACAGAAAACTTCAAAGCATCTAGAAAAGCTGAAAGTTTCAAAGGGGTACCAGTTAAGATCTTTTGTTGAAAATTCCTACTTCCTAAACGTCAACAGGTCAAACTTACTCACAGCTGGAGGCAAGGGTCTTCTGAAAATTAAAAGTGTTTTCGATGCCTCAGTCAGCAGATTTAAAATGCTTCTTATCTACAGTGCAATACACATGGCCTTCAACGGTCAGGTAATCAATGGTTTCTTTGCTGTCTCCGATGCTCACGCTGAGAGGCTCAGTCTGGAGCTCCTGAATGCTCTTCCCTTGAAGTCGAGGACACTCATGAATCAAACGTAGCACATTCTTGCGGCTGAAGCTGAGGCGTTGCTCACGGTAATCAATGGTGTCACCCAATTTGGATGAGGAAACTGGAGAACTACGTCCAGTGGTAGCTTGGTGGGCTTTATCAAGCATCATATGTGCGTTCACTGTTTCTAGAATGTGTGTGGTTAACTCATTCATGACTTCCAGGACGCGAATTTTCAACACCTCAAGGCTCCCTGGTTCAGCAGCACACATCAGGATGCCAAACACTTCGACATGTACTCTTAGTGGAAGCGGAATCATCACCTGCTTTGCTTTTATCTCAGCCAAACCACTGCAGTGCCTCAATAGGCTTTGAGGTCATATCGTCAATTTTGTAAAGAATATAGTGTGGAACCCTCTTCGCCTGTCTAATTATCCCTACAACAGAGACTTGGGAACTCTCAATTCCCCTAATCTTAAATGCATTGGCAACCAGAGTGGAGCTGAGCAGCTGGTTTATACAACAAGCTATAACATTCCGGATTAAAGTTTTGGGTCTCCGGGGCTTAGCAGGAGTTCTTGTGCCACCCCCAGAGGGTTGGTCACTGCCCCCATTGGCTCCACCCTCAGCAGAGAAGCTGCTGTATCTCCCAAACTCACTCTTAAACATGTGAATAGCTAGGGCAGCCGAGAAAGTTCGGTTCTGGTCTTAACCGAGTTCCCCAAGCAAACGCAGAGCTCTCCTGAGGAATACCACAGACTGCCTGCCGCTTGACAATATAGTCAGCTCCCACTTTAGCTAGAGCCAATCAGCTGCAAGAACGCAACTGCCTTCAGCCAATCAAGTCTCGCTACATTCTCACCTGCACCCACAATTCCTCGGAGCGTCAACTGCTGAGCTATTTTTAAAATGCTCCTCATGGAACTTGAAATGGTTTCCCGCCATTTAAAAAAAAAAAAAAAAAACGCACCTTTACTATTTTTTTCACTTCACTCTTGAATGCAACAACTTTTTCTACAGTCACTTTTTCAAATATTCACTTAATCAACCAATCATTGAACAAAAATGGAGCTATGTACTAAGTAGGATGCTGTGGGTTACATGCAAGAAGAAGAAAAGAAAAAAAAAACACTACCACAGCTACTGTTCTCAAAGAATTCACAATCCTTGCTCAAATCATTAAAATCTGAAGCATTCTGGAAAAATTACAGAGGTATACTACTTTTAAGTGACTAATCCAAAAACCCAGGGCCATTGAGTCGAGAGTTTTAAGTGACTATAATACCCAAAAATATGTCACATCTCGTCAATACCTTTAAATTTTTTTCCAAATAATAACCCTCCAGTTATTTTGCTAAATGTAGTCACTATAATCAAATATAGTGAAATACATCCCTGTTAGTGCAAAATATTTGTGTTTGCCTTCTCTGACAGGTTTCTGCTTTACACCGATCCCAGCTTTTGTAGGTTTTACTATAGTATACTATTTTCCCATTTATACATAAATCTAAACTGAATGTCTGATTTCTAAGTCAATTTTCAGGGTTCCAGAGACACTTCAGAGAAGGATAACACACAGCCCTATTACAAATTATGAAAATTACAAATACACTAAAGTTTCTATATCCATGCAATCCACTAATTTCTAAATTTAGATTCTATCAATATTATAACTAGACCCAGAAAATTTTCTTACTACATTTTAAAACTGTTTCTCTTACAAGACATCATTTTATTTTGTGTGTTATTAACTGAAAAGTTTTTTTTATAATAATGCTTCACAAAGGAAAAATAGTTACTGGAACCCACCACTGGCAAGTGACTTCATCCTTAATAATTATTTGTATTTAGTCAATATTCTACATGTAGAGAGATTTTTAGTGTATTTTCTTTTGCATCCCTTTTCATTGGTTAAAAAACTAGTTTTTACTATCTAAATTTGACAAATATGTGAATTACAGTATATCTAAAACTGTTACTATAATAAAAAATTACACTTTTCATGTTTATAGGAAGAAAATTGTAAATCTATTATATATAGCTTGTTTTAAAAATAAATGCATAATAATCACCTTGAGTAGAAAAATAACTTGCCATGTAAATGCACAGATATTTAACTTCTGATAATATATTTTATATAACTCAGGGGGAGTCAAATATCCAAGTGACACATTCTTAACACTGCAGATTATTAGAGGACACAACGACTGTGTGTGTGTCTGTATGTCTATACATATACATACACATATATAAATGTGATTTAAGTAAAAGTTTACATTCCAAACCAATATGCCATATAAAACCCTGAAAACACACTGCTACAGTACTCTAACTGAACTCCCGACCCTATGACACCACACTACTTCTTTCTACTCTTGTATTTTTCATATTCAGCCAACTCCTACCCCGCTCCATCCTCTTGTCTGACCTCTGACAAGAGCTGCTCAGACAGCCTCACGTATATATTTAAGCCAAGAAGCACACTCTTTGCCAGAATCACTCTATGTTTTATAGTTCAATCTAATCGTTTTCAGAAGAGTCAGCTTTGGGACTGATTTCAACTCTGGGATAACAAAGAGACCAGGGGCCATGTCCTCAGGGGACTGTCCAGTCTTTCAGACGATAATATCTCAACTTTAAATAGAGGTCTAGTTCCACACACCCATTTTTCTCCCACTACATCATATAATTAACCTCTGTTCCCTGTCAGGGCAGTCATTGGTGGTAGCCAGGAGCCATCCACATTTTCTTCTCTCATGCTGATACAGTTCGTAGATCACATAGCACCTTCTATATGCTGAGCTCATATTTTCCTAATGTCTTTAATTTCCTTTGCTCTCCTCTGTTCCAGGTGGATTAGGACCAATGGATGCTCCTTGGATGGCTGTTTACTATGTTTTAAGACCCCAGACGCTACTCACTAAAATGGGATGCAGAAAGTTTCCTTAAAAAAAAAAAAAAAACTTTCTTCCAGTATGACTGAGACTATTCCACAGTATATAAAGGGATGGAGTACTCCTAAAATCATTCTATGAAGCCACAATAACTCTGATACCAAAGCCAGGGAAAGACCCAACAATAAAGGAGAACTACAGACCAATATCACTCATGAACCTAGATGCAAAAATGTTCAACAAAATTCTTGCCAACAGAATACAACAACATATCAAAAAATAATCCATCATGACCAAGTGGGACTCATACCAGGGATGCAAGGCTGGTTCAACATCAGAAAAACAATTAATGTCATGAACCACATTAATATTACAAAAGACAAGAATCACCTGATCTCGTCCATGGATGCAGAAAAGGCATTTGATAAAGCCCAACACCCATTCGTGCTAAAAACTCTAAGCAAAATAGTCACAGACGGAAAATTCTTCAACACAATAAGGGCCATGTATACAAAGCCAACTGTCTACGTCATCTTGAATGGAGAGAGACTGAAAGAGTTTCCCTTGAGATCAGGAACTAGACAAGGATGCCCACTCTCATCTCTTCTATTCAACATTGTACTAGAAGTTCTAGCTAGAGCAATTAGACAAGATCAAGAAATAAAGGGTATCTGCATCAGCAAAGAAGAAGTCAAAATCTCCCTGTTTGCTGATGATATGATTGTATATGCAGAGAATCCCAAAGAATCTATAAGTAAACTACTCAAACTGATAGAAGAGTTCAGCAAAGTCTCAGGATACAAGATAAACATAAGTAAATCAGTAGGATTCCTTTATACCAACAACGAGACTGTTAATGAAGAAATCATCAAATCAATATCATTTACGATAGCACCTAAGAAGACAGTACCTAGGAATTAATCTAATCAGAGAAATAACAGACTTTTACAAAAAGAACTACAAGCCCTTACTACAAGAAACTAAGAGACTTAGATAAATGGAGAAACCTACCCTGCTCATGGATAGGAAGACTTAACATTGTGAAAATGTCTATTTTACCCAAAGCAATCTATCTATACAATGCAATTCCCATACAAGTTCCAGCATCGTTTTTTAATGAGATGGAGAAACACATCACCAATTTTGTTTGGAAAGGGAAGAAGCCCCGGATAAGTAAGGTACTACTAAAGAAGAAGAACACACTGGGAGGCCTCTCATTACCCTACCTTAGAACATACTACACACTGCCACAGTGGTCAAAACAGCCTGGTACTGGTACAAGAACAGACAGATCAATCAATGGAACAGCACTGAGAACCCAGAGATGACACCATCTGCCTATGAACAGTTGATATACGACAAAGGCCCTAAGACATTAAACTGGGGTAAAAATAGTATCTTCAACAAATGGTGCTGGCAAAACTGGATATCAATCTGCAAAAAATTGAAACAGGATCCGTACCTTACATTTTATACAAAAACCAAGTCAAACTGGATAAAAGACCTAAGTATCAAATCTAAAACGATAAAGCTCACCCAAGAAAAGGTAGGAACAACAATGGAAGTTATAATACACAACGTAGACAGACTTCACAATCTGCCAAACAAACCACAAGCAACAGAAGAGAAAATAGATTGGTAGAATAAAAGGCTACCTACAGAATGGGAAAAAATATTTGGCAACTCTATGTCAGACAAACACCTGATCTCCATAATCTATAAGGTACCACGAAATATCAATAAGAAGAAGATAAGTCATCCAATTAAGCCATGGGCAAAGGAGATGGACAGACACTTCTCTAAAGAGGAAATCCAGGCAGCCAAAACACACATGCTGACATGTTCACGATCTTTAGTTATTAAAGAAATTCAAATCAAAACGACAATGAGATACCATCTCACCCCAACAAGGTTCGCCATAATCCAAAAAACACAAAACAACAAATGCTGGAGAGGCTGTGGAAGTGGAACTCTCCTACACTGCTGGTGGGGTTGCAAAATGGTCCAGCCTCTTTGGAAAGCAATCTGGCACTTCCTTACAAAAACGGATCTAGATATACCATTTGACCCAGTAATTCTACTACTTGGAATATATCCTACAGAATCAATGCCATTCACACCAACTGATACACGCACAAGAATGTTTATCACGGCACAGACCACAATAGCAAAAAGATAGAATCAACCCAGATGCCCAACAGAGTAACGGATAGGTAAACTATGGTATATATACTCAATGGAGCACTATGCAATGATAAAGAATAATGATGATTCCAGGAAACACATTACAACCTCGTTTCAACTGAAAGATGTTGAGTGAAAGTAGTCAGTGACAAAAGGACAAATATTGTATGAGATCCCTACGATAAGATCTCAAAAACAGACTTATGTATGGAAGAAAAGACTCTTTGATGGCTGCAAGGGAGAGGAGGGAGGGAGTGCGGTGTGGGGAGGGTTTAGATTACATAGTTGGTAGAAATTTGGTTGGGTGAAATTGGTGATAGCACACATTAGAAACAAGAACAATATGAAGTGGACTTCAACATAACTTAAATACTCCTTCCATCTTAACCCAATATTGCAAGGACAGAGTAGCTGGGGCAGGGGGCAGGGGATCATGTTCTTAGCCGTAATCGAGGCCAATTGGCACAACTAGCATTTTGCTAAGAGGGCTCTCTGCACTCCACATTCGTGAGTGGCGTCTGGGGTCTTAAAAGCTGCCAAGTTGCCATCCGAGGGCACAGCAAATGGTCCCAACTCAGCAAGATCAGATGCTCACTGAGGACCAAAATGACATGGGGGAAAGGCAACCCAGAAGATAGAGAGACCCACATGACTAGATGCCTACATAGACTTGGGAGTGGAAGAACTGGATGGTGCCCATCCACCACCAATGATAGCCGCGATGGAGCTCACAAAATTGAGTCTCACTGGCAACAGAAGAATAAAAAGTGGTGCACCCTGAGATCTCCACTAAAAGACCACAATTGATGGTCCAGCGGCTTCGGGGTTTGCCTGGGAACATGGCCCCTGGCCATGATGTTGCCCTTGACCATAAATCATAATGAAGGTCCACTCTGCGGACATGAATGGATTGGACTTGGCAATGCAGAATGACCATATATAGGATGCATTTTATGGTTCCATGCATCTATAGGATATCATCCTGCGGATCTCTGGCTGGAGTAAGGGGAGTGGTTGGAGAGGAGGGGAAAGGAGACTGCTGGGAGGATGAGACATGTATGGAGAAGAGAGGAATAGTGTGTTTTCACCAGTCAGGAGAGCAGTGGAAACTGCATCTAAGTGGGCATGTAAATTTATATGGGAATGTACATTTTCACTCAGTCATAACAAAAAAAAAAAAAAAAAAACTTTCTTATGCCAATTAGGCTATATGTCCCCCTGAAACCACAGTACCTAAACCACTGCTCCTACTACTCTGCCCATCAAAACATGGGCTGTATTTTGCAAACCTTTTAGCTATGGGGGTAATCCAGTTTTGCTCACCTCTCTTCTACTGCATGCTGTCACTCTCTTCACCTAACACAGTTACTATCTACTATCTAATCTATAAATAGCACTATCATTTCCATCCCAGTCCTCCAACCTTCGAAGACTGTTTTCTTCTATGCTAAAAACATTAAGTCCTTATAATAATGGTCTCATACAACATGTGTCCTTTTGCAGCTGACTAATTTCACTTAGTATAATGTTTTCCAGATGTCTCCATGTTACGAGATGTTTCCTAAAATCATCATTGTTTTTATCATTGGATGATACTCCATTATGTAACTATACAATAGTTTATCCATTCATCTGTTGATGGACACCTAGGCTGATTCTATTTTCTGCTATCATGGACAAAAGCCAAGTGCAATCAAGTCGGACAGTGTTGCAATAAAAAATGGCGAGCATGTATGTATCTGCTTCTGGAACAACCTTTATCTCTCTGGAATACATTCCAAAAAGTGGAATTGCTAGATCATATGGTAATTCTATTTTTAGCTTTTTAAGAAAGTTCCAAATTGATTTCCAAAGTAGTTGTACCACTTTACATGCCTAGCAGCCATGTAGAACAGTTTCAATCTCTCTATAATCTCTCTAACATTTACTATTTTGTATTTTTTCATTAATGCCAGCCTTGTTGGAATAAGACAGTCTCACTGGATTTCTTTCATAGCTAAAGATCAGGAGCATTTCCTCATGTATCTGTTACCACATCTTGGATGTCTTCTGTGTTTGAAGTGCCTGTTCATATTCTTCGTCCATTTTTAATTGGGTTATTTGTCTTTTCCACGTTGAGGTTTTGCAGTATCTTGTACATTATGGAGATTGATGCGTATTAGATATGTAGTAGGCAAAAATTCATTCCCTGTTTGTAAGCAGTCTGTGCTCTCTTGGTGACATCTTTGGAGGAGTACGAGTGTTTGATTTTACAGGAATTCCCAGTTATTTATTTTGCCTTCTAGTGTTTCTGAGCTGTTAGTAACATTTTCCAGTCTGTTAATACAGGCTATTAGGGCTCCCAGTGCTGTTCCTATTTTTATCTCCATGATGCTTATCGTTTTAAATTTTATATTTATGTCTCTGATTCATTTTGAGTTCCTTTTTATACATGGTAGGAGATATAGATCTTCTTCCACTGAATGGCTATACAATTTAAATGTTTACAATTCTCACACATTGCTGGTTTCCTAAATGGCATCATACTTCTAGTCTCAAAATGTTGAGGTTAAAATAAAGTACAAATTGTATGACTCATACACACTAAAATGATAAAAAAAGTACCTACCTGACAGGGTTGCTGGTTAAAGAAACCCTCAAGGATTCTAGGCAATTAAGGAGTTTCTCATCTGAAATACCAGATCGTAATTCATGAACGTATTCTTGTGAAGACAGGGTACATTCATGTTTGCTGTTTTTCAGCCCTCCCTGTAAAAGGATAAATTATATCATTAAAAAAAAACTTTTTGTAAAAGGCCTTAAGAATAAAATAATACATCAAATATACAAGTATTTACTATTTGAGAAAATCTACAAAGTACTAGGCACATAAAAAAAATCTTGATCAGAAAATTGATTATGTTAAATCATATGTACAGAAACACATTCTATGTCTGCATTTAAAAGAAAAATACACTGCTGGTGCTCATAACCTAACACACATAGAACATGCACATTAATTGTGTTAAGTCTCACTGACAATGATGCTTAAATTTATAATCTAGGCATCAGGATTCACACTATAGTATGAAAATTTAGGAATCATCTAATTAATGTCCATAATTATTTATACTCTAAGACAATAGAGAGAATTGAAAAACATACAGACAATGCATACAAAACATCATGCAAAACCAAAATGTATTGAAATGTATCAGAGTATCATCCTATTTCTGAAAAACAAGTGAAAAGGGTTATTAAAATACAAAACAATACTCCTCCAGTTGACACGTTAATTAATCAAGTCAGTCAAAGGATCCACCAACACCCAACTATCCCTAACTATGTTACTTCCATGTTACAGATTAATCCCATCATATAAATACACTTATGTGATAACCCAACTCATTGCAAGCATGTTGAATCCAACTCATAGTGACACTACAGGACAGAGCAGAATTGCCCCAAGTGGTTTCCAAGGCTGTAATCTCTGCAGAAGCAGGCTGACACGTTTCTCCCGTGGAGGTGATGGTGAGTTTGAACTGTGAACCTTTAGTTACCATCCAAGTACTTACCCGCTACCTCACCAGGGCTCCTTATTTACCTGACAGCAACTAGTTTTTAGCTTATTTTTCAATATAAATGGGGTTATGTCTAGAACTTATTATCTCATCACAGTTCCTTACCTTTATGACCTTAATATAACTATATAAGAAGTTTAGGGAAAAGGCTGAGAGGAAAATATCACCAACATATTCACTCTACTAATAACTCACAGTGTATCATATTCTAGACATATATTACCATAACTGTCCTTTTCCTGGATTACAAATGTAACCCCCTGATTCTCACCTGAGTCTCATTTTCCATATTCATAAAAATTACACTCACTTTCTATTAAATATCTCAGCTAGTATAAGGAAAGCATTTTTTCCTTTTTTAATTATTTATTAATTACAGTAAAAGAATAAAATTTCTAACACCTAACCTAACCTATGATAAACCCCCATCCCACCCACCCACTCTTGTAACCAACACAATCATCTTCTTCTGTAGGTAATTCTCGTTTTAAGTCCTTATAACAGGGGTCTCATACAGTATTTACCCTTTTGACACTGACTGATTTCCTTCAGCATGAACTCTTCTAAATGAGACCATGTTGTGAGATGTTTTCTAAAATCGTCTGTTTTTTTTTAATTACAGCACAGTGTTCCATTGAGTATACGTACCACAGTTTGTTTATCTATTCATCTGTTGATGGGCATCTGGGTTGATCCCATCTTTTAGCTATTGTGGACTGTGCTGCAACAAACATTTGTGTACATGTTTCTGTTACAAGTCGTATTACTGAAGAACAGCAAATGTGTAAAAATAAAAAACAAAAAAAATATGCCAGTAATGAGAAATGGATTCCCTAAGGTTTCATACTGTACAGTTTTATAAACTGGAAATTATTTCTCAACATAGAAACTGTCACTCATACTTCATTTTCTGAATTAAACAAACAACTCCATAAAACAGTGAATGCTTAAAGCCCAATAAATTCTTAAACTATATAGAGAACTCTATTACCTTATAGCACTATAGCAGTATCAGAATAAGAGCACTTAAAACTATAGTAGAGTCCCTCCTAGATGTGAACTTCCCGTATGCCGAATAACTAACACAGTGCCTGAATTTAGTGATCCACTAATGAAAGTGTGCTATCGCTTAATTTGTCCCTAACAATTACAGAACAAGGAATATAACTCTGTACTTTTAGCTTCTGTATTTCATGTCTGGTGCTCTCGTGGCACAGGAGTTAAGAGCTTGGCTGCCAACCAAAAGGTCGGCAATTTTATTCCACCAGTCACTCACTGGAAATTCTATGGGGCAGCTCTTCTTGATTCTGTATGGTCATTACAAGACAGAATTACTTGTTGGCAATGAGTATTTCATGTATTGTCCACTGACTTGAAAGTCATTTTCATACTTTGGATAAATAGTAAATATTCACAAACTATACCTAATCAGTGGCCATGTAGATGGCATAAAATCAAACAAAGCCTTCACCCTTCAATCAATTCTGACACTACCCTATAGTAACTCTACAGGACAGAACAGAACTGCCTCATCGGGTTTCCAAAGAATAACCAGTGGATTCAAACTGCTGACCTTTTGGTTGGCAGCCAAGCTCTTAACCCTATGCCACCAGGGTTCCATGCATGGCACAGCAAGTACAGACATCACCATAAAGTCATTTCACTTTCCTATAAATTATATAAGAAGCCCAAGTGACACAGTGGTTAAAGTAATCACCTGCTAACTGAAAGGTAAGAAGTTCGAACCCACAGGCATTACACAGGATAAAGACATAGCAGTCTGCTTCCATAAAGATTTACATCCTTGGAAGCCCTATGGGGCAGTTCCATTCTGTCCTATAGGGTCTCTGTGAGTTGGAATTAACTGAATGGCAATGGCAATGAGTGGGTGGCACAATGGTTTACACCTGGCTTCTACAGGCTTCTCCACAGGAAAAAAGACCTGGCAATCTGCTCCCATAATGATTAAAGCCTAGGGACCCCATGGGGCAGTTTTGCTCTATCAGACAGGGTCTCAATATGTTGGAATCAACTCAGAACAACAAGAACACAACTTATTTACCCATCTCTTCAGGATACAGCTACACAAAGAATAATTGCAAGGAAAACATTTACAGCAAAATTCTGCAATTGTAAAAATTTTCCTTTCATTTTTGCTGAATTAACTCACTTTATACATTAACTCACTTTATACATCATTATAAACTCTATCAGTCACAATGAATGGATCTATTTACCACACACACTAAATATCCCCAGAAACGATGAGTACAATTTTCATTTCCACTAGGATGTCTAACGTTAAAAAAAAAAAAAATTAGAAAACAAATGTCGGTGAGGATATGGGGAAATTGGAAACCTTATGTATTGTTAGAGGAAATGAAAAATCATACAACCTTTGCTGAAAATGGTGTGGTAGTCCCTCAGAAAACTAAAAATAGAACTACTATATAATACAGCAATATGATGCTTAGGTATATACCGAAAGGACTTAAAAGCAGAGACTCAAATAGAGATGTGTACACTAACATTCACCGTAGCACTATTCACAAGGGCCAAAAGGTTGAAACAATCTAAACACCCATCAACAAATGAAAGGATAAACAAAATGCGGTGTGTACATACAGTGGAAACTACTCAACCAGTAGGAGAAATCAAGTCTAGATACATGCTACAATATACATATGGAGCTGGAAGACATCATGTTAAAGGAAATAAATCACAAAAAGACAAATACTGCATGATCTCATTTATGTAGGAAGACAAATGTATAGTTAACAAAGTTGGTTTGTCATTATGGGGACAGAATAAAGGAGGTAAAGAGAGGTTGCCACTGATAGAAATATTGCACTAATTGAGGGTAGGGCTGCACATTTGATCACTGTAATTGCTAAGATATACCTGTAAAATGTTCTATTAGTAAAAGTCGTAAGATAGAGATATATTTACAACAACAAAAGAGAAAGAAAGAGTGGCTGCTGGGGCTGATTATGTATAATCTAAAACTTCATAGATTTAGTTTCTTGGTTTGGAGGTTTAAGGTAGCGATTTTATGGCTCATCCCAGTTAACTGGCCAAACAGTATTGTTTGCTGCACCAGTTCTACCTCCTAGTTCTATACTTTCTGCCCGGGGTCTTAAAAACTTGTTTGGGGAGGGCATTCAAAGCTAAACAGTCAATATCCATTCACCTTAACCATGAGAGGAAGAATAGCCGCAATAGGAAGATACAGAAGGTGTGGCGGAATGCCACCACCAACAACTGACTCTTTAGCAATGAGACCAGTACTGTGTGTTGCTTGGCTACCATTACTGAAAATTTTGCTTTAAGGAGGTGAAAGGAGACTGTTGAGAGGATGAGACATGTATGGAGCAGAGAGGAAGAGTGTGCTGTCACTGGACAGGGAGAGCAGTGGAAGGTGCACAGAAGTGAGCATGTAAATCTATACAGGAATGTACATTTTTACTCAGTCATATTAAATAAAAAAATAAAGAAAAATTAAAAAAAATATTTCATAGAAGTAGCCTCATTGAAGTGCAGAATAAACTTTCAAATTCTCTTGGACCACAGACCTCCTGGAGTTATGAAGGTTGGCTCAACCGCTGAAACTGCTACCCTAAGATAATCTTTAAACCTTAAACCAAAATTATCTTCTGAAGTTTTATTTAAAGCAAACAACAGGTAAATACAGGATAAAAAGAAGGAGTGTGCTGTCACATTATAGGCAGAGCAACTACTGTCATGGGACCAAATTGGCAACAACAACTCAAAAGATTACACAGCAATCTTAAAACCCCAAAACACAAACCCACTGCCTTCGAGTCGATTCTGACTCATAGCAACCCCATAAACAGAAAACAACTACCCGACTAGAGTTTCCGAGCAGCACTTGGTAGATCTGAACTGCCAACCTTTTGACTAGCCGTTCAGCTATAGCACTTAACCACTATGCCACCAGGGTCTCCACCCTTAAGGTGTAGTCAATGTACGTTAATATGGGAGGAATAATTCAGAAAAGGAGGATGAGAATGGTTATAAAACTTGAAGAATTAGTAAATGTTATTAAATGGCATGTGGTGAACCTATTGAATTAGTGATTCTTTTGCTGTGTATATTCTCAATAACAAGACAAGAATTATATATTAAGACAACCACTAGCACAAGAACTTAAAATTTAGCTGTAAGTAAATATCACTTTTTCACAATCCTTAACTGATTTTCTTAATTAAAGGCTAAAAAGTCCACACTGATTCTCCCCTATAGGCCTGTAAATAGAGTTTACTCCTATTGAATGACCTATGCATTTGCCTTTTTGTCTATCTGGAAGACTCTCAAACCCTGACCTTTCTAATGCTGGCTCCCTATCATTCACGTCTCACTTCAACAGTCTCCTCCCTTGCACACTCCGGATATTATCAGAGAACCATTTAGAATTTCATTTATACTACCAAATGTATGTAAATGTATCTTGGTTATTAATTTACTTGTTTACTGTATCTTCCTCACTAAAATATGAGACGGAATCTTGCCTGCCCGTTCATTCTTATATTCCTGTATCTTAACACAGTAATCACTGAATACATACTCTTCGAATGAATGAAGAAGTAAGTGAATGATTGGTGAGTTCCACCATGTTGCAAATTCTAAGCACATTTTAAGCTTTAGTTCAGAATATTATAGATCTGAGTCTTTCACTGACAATGTATTCCAGGATGCTAAGTACAGAGCAGGAAAAGAGATGGTATATAGGATATTGGGAAACGCTCAGCCTTTGGTAGCTGGGTTTCAATCATGGCACCATCACTTACCTGGTAGGTAATCTATGAGTAGGCTATTTAATTTATATAAACCTCATCCATGATAAAGGGGGCAATAAACTCCTACCGCTCATGTTTCCTGTGACAATTAAATAAGACAACACACATAAAGTGGCTAAAATAGGCATTAAATATATGTTGTCTTGTAGACACAAATAAACTGCTCAGCAAATTTAATTCCCTTCTTTTAACCTGCACTCTACAGAATTAGTCCACTCAGGCCCTATAAACAGTCTATCCAGCCTACAGCTTTGGGGATCACTCCTCAAAGTCTTAGAAACAAGATTAAATTATATTATTAAGGATAATACGTAAGAGGAATGGAAGCAAACAATCTAATGGATCAAGACAAAACGTATAATCTTACATAACAACTAACTTTTAGCAAGCTTAGAACAACCCTGAGGTTTTTACGTAAGTTCATATGTGAACATCACGAAAACATAATAAAATGTTAAGGCTGACTAGCCCTTGAAAAATCAGTCTGTCTAATACTCTCCTTACAGAGACAGAGAATAAAGGTGACTGCCCAGGTTCATATAATTACTAAGGTTTCTGGACTAAATCACAATTATGGTGATCCTCCTATCACTCCTTTTCCCACTATATTTCACTTTTTCCCAGTATTAATTTTTTAAAAACTCAACACGTATTTAATTCTGAAATCTCTATTACAAGACGTCAGAGTATATTCAGCACGAACAATATGGTGCACCATAATATTAAAGAAATCACCTAAAAACTAAACAGTGCAATAGATTAAATTAATTCTCACTATATTTAATATGGCTGTAATACAAGAACGGCTTATTATTAACATCCTGTTCTGATACTGAACAAAGGAAACAACTAGATAATGGATGGATAATAATGGAAATTTTAATTAGCTGCTCTGTATGAGATTAATGAAAATTACCACTGTGCCCATTTGATCTTTAAAAAATAATGCAGACAAAGTTAGCAATTAGTGTACATTGTGCTATGGCTAAGCTAGGTGAACAAAAAGCTATCCTAATTTGAAGTCATCCCTTTATTTGAAAATTATTGGCATGGAGATACTTGTTAGGATGACTATGCTAGTTATTATTGTAAGTATATAATACTTTAAAAATCAAAAGTTTCCTCTACTCTGATACTCTGGTTAACATCAAGACCACACAAGCAATATAAATTTTAAGTTTGCAGAAGATATACCACTTCTCATTTCAGACTGACATTCTGAACTTGATGTGTCATTCTGTAATGTAAATTAGATTTACTTATAATTTGAGTAAAGGCCTGACAGTTCTAAGCCATAATGGAATCTTGCTGCAGACACTGCATGAAACTATGGATTGTACACAGATTTTTTCAGCAACAGAGTACACACAGACAGCAATTATTATCAGTGGTGCCATCTTCAAACAGGAGGGACAAAATAATTATCATGAGTACAGCAATATCTTTACTATTATTCACCATGATTTATAAAATCTAAGACAGTCAGGTTTCTTTGGCTACTTTAATCAAGTGTGTTTCTTATTTATCACTGCACTTCTCTGAAAATGCACTGTTACAGGTTAACAAATTTGGAATTATATCTACAGAAATTCAAAGTCTTGTTCTTTGAGAAGCACCTATAGCTTTAAAAGCATAAGAAATTGAAAAGTAATTTTCCTCATCATCAGTTCCTTGATTTCAAGCAGGAAAAGGAAACAGAATATAAGTGCCCAGCCCATGTCAATCTACCTATTTATTCTGGAGTACATTTTAGTAGGCTATGCAGTTCCAAAAACGGTGCTAACTCTTCAGATGGCTTTTCTCCATTTAAAAGATAAAACAACTCTTAAAGTAAGATTATTAGAGTTATGTAACTTATATATCAAAAAATACAAGAGTTTAAATGAATTTATTACATTAAAGCATTTCAAATTATTTCGTATGCAGTTTGCCTTAGGGATCCATATAATTGCAGGAAATAAATGTACGATAAAAGACACTCCAAGTTATCAACAGCAGTTCTTTAAGAAAACACCTATGCAGAAAATCCTTGTCAAGAGACAACTTCATATACTGTCATTTCCTTTTGTAGCACACACTGTGTTGAATTAAGCCATTTTCAAAAGCTAAAAGTTATATGCAAAATAAGGGAACATATTCCTAAGTTTGGGGCATAAAAAGAATGCTTTTATAATGCAGAACTATCATAATTTTGATTATATATGCCATTTGCCTCAAAATGCTTTGATTAACTGAACTTAAGTATGATTATCCAAAAAGGTTTAATTAAAATCTAAGGCTACCCACACTGAAGAAGTATATTGTGCACTTACTGAAGCTTATAATATGTTAAACAGTAAATACTCACTCTCAAATCAGTGAAAATAAGACTGTAACAAAACAAATACTTAAACATTCTTTAAGCATACATATATACTTAAAAATGCCACATACACAAACACTAAATATGCATTTCAATTCTATGACTATTGCTATTTCCTTTGTTATGAAACATTAATCTACAGAGTTTCAAGAGAACACTTCAAATTATTGCTCAGTTAAATACACAGTACGTTTTAAAATTAATGGAAACGAAAGGGTGATAATTTAAAGCAGAATATTTATTTCAAAACACTAAACTTCATGACTGTAAAACACAACTTCATTTGATCTGAAAGGCTAACCTCAAACCATGCTGCCACCGAGTCATTTCTCACTCATAGTGACCCTAGAGGACAGGGTAAAACTGTCTCATGGGGCTTTTCTAGGGTCACTATGAGGCAGAATCCACTCTATGGCAGCAGGATGTTTCACAGTTGTTATAACCTTTACATAAGCCAACCACCACTGACCTTTTGATTAGCAGATGAGCGCTTAACAACTGCGCAACTGGGGCTGCCTAATGCAAGGTGAAAAACCAACCAAACCAAACTCACTGCCGTTGAGTCGATTCCGATTCATACTGACCCTATAGGACAGAGCAGAACTGCCCCACAGAGTTCCCAATGAATGCCTGGCAGATTTGAATTGCTTGCCTTATGGTTAGCAGACTTAGCACTTAATGAATAGGCCACCAGGGATCCCAGTGAAAGGTTAACCAAAACTAAATGAAACCCACTGCCGTCAAGGCAATTTCGACTTACAGCAACCCTATAGGACAGAGTAGAACTGCTCCACAGAGTTTTCAAGGAGCACCTGGCAGATTCTAACTGCTGACTTTTTGGTTATCAGACGTAGCACTTAAACACTATGTCACCAGAGCAAAACTACCATTAAATGATTTGTTAGTGAAAGGCAATTAAAACATTTAATGATATTGAGGACCTGTTTTACACATAGGGTCACTATTTGTCAGAATAAAGTCAACAGCAACTAATAACAATGGTATTTAAAATTACACAATCTGTATAATAATATGACAGGGTTCTCTATCATATCAAACATAATATCTGTGGTCTATTCATGCTTGGCAGAGGGTCAGTGAAAAAGAGGGAGAGCCTCAACACGATAGACTGATACAGTGGCTCTAACAATTTCCTCCCATATGGTAACGACTATGAGGAGGGCACAGTGCTGGGCAATGCTTCATTCTTTTGTACAAGGGATCACTATGAGTTAGAACCAACACCTAACGACAACAAGAACTCTATACTAAGAAGCTCTCCATATCTGTATTTTCAAATTAGCATGATCAGATAATGAAATGTAAATAAACACTTAGGTAAAAACTCAAAGCTTCTTAGTCTGCGATACCAATTCAGTGAGGTATTGACCATGCAAGAAGGAAAAAGCATAACATTATTTCCAATAACCTCTCAGTAAAATTCAGGATTTTCTTCAATTACGAATGGGGGTGTCATGGTTTGAATTGTGTCCCCCCAAAAATGTGTGCAGCCACGTGGCTGGGATATGGTTCCCAGTATCTTGGGACTGTCCTCCATTGTGTGGTTTTGCTAACCTGTATGTTAAAGGATTAGGGTGGGGCTGTGAATTCCTGCTATGGGGGAAGTTTCCCTGGAGTATGGCTTGCCCCACCCTTAATGCTTTTAGCTTGCAAGGAATAAAAGGAAAAAGAACCAAGGACAATTTGAGAACCTCGCTACCATCAAGCAAGCAGCACCGGGAGCAGAGCACGTCCTTCAGACCAGAGGTTCTTGTGTGAGGACGCTCCCTGGACAATGACTGATGCAATACCGGACTTTCCTCCAGAGCCGTCAAGGGGAAAGTCTTTCCCTGGAGCGGACACCCTGAATATGGACTTGCAACCTACCGGACTGTGTAAGAATAAATCTTTCTTTGTTAAAGCCATCCACTCTGTGGTATTTCTGTTAGAGCAGCCCTAGCTGACTAAAACAGGGGGCAACAGACCAGAGTGGTATTAGTAACACCTATGACATTCTCTTCAATACAAATCACAGTAATTTCCATATCCCACCAAACATGCTACATTTGTGGTACATACCTCAGAATATCATTCATACATGTCACATCGTCAAAATTACCAGTTACAAAATTAACCACTTTATCCTGTTATTTAACACATATTGTAAATGCTGCTGTGCCTCAATTTTTTAACTAAACTTTCTATTTTGAGATTAGAAATATGCATGCAGTTGTAACAAACAATGCAGATCGAGCCCTTGTTTCACCAAAAAGTATCATCTTGCAAAATGATATAGTACTATCACAAATGGGATACTGACACCGACAAAATTTACCTATGCTATTCAGTTTCTCAAACTTCCTTGCATTTGTGTGCATTTGGCTTAGTTACCTATAATCTTATCACATGTGCACATTCATGTGTCTGTCATCCCCAAAAAGAAACAGAACAGTCCCATCAATATAAATATCCACCTTTTTTCCCTTTCATAATCACCAGTGGCAACTGCTAATCTGTTTGAGCTTTCTATAATTTCATCTTTACAGCAACTGCATATAAATGAAATCACACAGTATTTAGTCTGCTGGCATGGGCTTTATTCACTCAGCACAATGGGAATTTATTTAAGAGGGTTCATTTTTTATTGCTCAGTAGTATTCCATGCCATGGATATACCATAGTTTGTTTCACCATTCACACCTTGAAGGACACCTGGCTTGTTTCCACCAGTTTCTGTTATAAAACTGCTATGAACAATCACATAGAGGTTTTCATGTCAGCATAAGTTTCCATTTCTCTGGAACATACCACAATTTTTTAAAAAAACATTAAATACATTTTTTAATAATTGCTTTTACTTATAAGCCTATAGTGGTTAACTGCCACATCTGCTAAGCCTGAAGGCCAGCAGTTCAAATCCACTAGGTACTCCTTGGAAACTCTTATGAAGCAGTTCTACTCTGTTTTGTAGGGTCACTATGCATCAGAATTGACTCAGTGACACAGAGTTTGGTTTGTTGATACATATTACATTTCACATTTAAAACTATGATTCTCAGAAAGTATCCATAATTTGATCAGAATGCAGGATCCACAGCACAAATGAATAACCCTTATCATAACATGTTTCCTCTACTTTATAATTACACTATATATACTCTACCCACTGCCTTAGAAAGGGTTTAGAAAAGCATTCTATCTTTATAAATTAAGTTCAAATGACATCTTAAAATAATGAGCAGAATTTGATCAAGGATTACATCCAAATGATATACCCCAACCTAGTACCACTGAGTCAATTCCAACTCATAGCAATCCTATGGGGTTAGCAGACACAGCACTTAACCACTACACCACCAGGGTTTCCAAATGACACATGGCCTATACTTGGTACAGCCAGTGCTTCAACTGTACCATCTGAAGATGAGATCAACAGTGAAAATTTTATCAGGATTTATTATGTTGGGGCAAAGACTATGAAGATATTTAATGACAATACTTTCTCTCCTTTCTCTCCTTGCTTTACCATTTTATAGTTCCAATTCCAAAAGTAACTTTAGACACTATAATAAAGCTAGTTTAATAATACTTTTGCAGGTTAATAATGTTTTCTATGGCCTAGACAGAAACTACATTTTAAGTAGGTAATGAGGCTATAAACTATAAATGAAAAATTCCTTCCACAAAATAAAGAAATTATTCCATTATTTTCAACCTCCTAACCTGCCAAAGTATTTTATAAGTGCTATCATCAAAGATGAACAATCTGAATTTGACTGAATTCCTTGCCTACATGCCCATGGAAGGTGCAACAATAGTGCTTCTATACTAAGATTTCCAGAATGGAATGAGTAAAAAGAGAAAGTTTCGTGAAAAACTGGCATATAAACAAATGAAAGTATGTCTTTAACAGTGAATAGGATTCATAAATTTAGATATAAACAATACCTTATGTCATGGACTAAATTGTGTCCCCCCAAAAATGTGTGTGTTGATTTGACTTGCCTATGAGTCCCAATATGGTCCCTTCCTCCTATGTGTTGTGAATCCTGCCTCTGTGATAATGGATGATGGAGAAAGTGCAACAGTTGTGTTGGTGAGGCAGGACTCAAGCTACAAGCCTGTGAAATATAAGGGAAAGAAGTGAGCCAAGGAAGCTGTGAACCTCATACCACCAAGAGCGAAGCACCAAGAGCAGAGCACTTCCTTTGGACCTGCGGTTCCTGTGCTGAGATGCTCTCAATGGATTTGGACTCAGTCTACTGGACTGTGATGATTTCTCTTACTGAATGGACTTACAATTTATAAATGGATTTTCGGCATACCAGACTGTGTCAATAAAGCTGCTCTTCAAGAAACCTTCCACTCGTGTTATTTTCTGTTGGAGCAGTGCCAGGTAACTAAGATACCTTACATTTGCATACCACAAATATTTATATACACTTTTCATGTTATACAATTTTACTTGAGTCCAGCAGTATGGGAAGAATTAGTAACACCTTTTTTTACCCTGCCACTTTCGAAAAATGAGCCCCAGAGGCCTCATGACTTTGTGAGATTATATAAACTGCAAGCAAAAGGAAGAAGTGAGACTAAAAACAACTCAAAATCTAGGGTTCCATTTTCTCTCACTCTTTATACAGTACATAACCATCTTCAGGGGAGGACAATTTGCTTTCAGTGGATGAGTGTAACAGAAAAGGAAAAATGGAAGAAAAATGTCAAGAATATTCCTTGCTTATAAGCTGTTGTTGTGAGTTGCCACGGAGTCATTTCCAACTCAAAGTCATTCCACAAACAACAGAACCAAACACTGCCTGATCCTGCACCAACCGCATAATCACAGCTGTGTTCAAGCTCACTGTTGGAGCTGCTGTATAACTTATCTCACTGAGGATCTTCCTCTTTTTCTCTGACCTTCTACTTTGCTAAACATGATGTCCTTCTCCAATGACTGGTCCATTCTAATAGTATGTTCAAATCACATGAGACCAAGTCTTGCTGTCTCCACTTCTAAGGAGCTTCTGACCGTACTTCTTCCAAGACACATTTGTTCATTCTGGCAGTCCACAGCCAGGCAAGCCAGCTAAGTGCTGTCGAGTCGGATCCGACTCATGGTATTCGATATTCATCATCAACATCATAATTCAAAGGCATCAATTCTTCCTCAGTCTTCCTTATTCATTGTCCAGTTTTCATATGCATATGAGACAACTGAAAATACCACAGCTTGAGTCAGGCACTCCTTGATCCTCAGGTGCCATCTTTGCTTTTTTACACTTTGAAAAGGTCTGTTAATGAAGATTTCCCCAATGCAATAAGTTTTTTGATTTCTTAACCTTAACAGCTGTGTGAACATAGGAATTAAGTCACTTTATTTTCCTGGGCCCCAAATTCCTTACCTTTAAAATGGTAATAGTACATTACCTACCCTCAGGGTGGTTGCAAGGAAGAAGTAAGATCTGAAGTAAAACGTTTAGCACTGTCTTGCATATGAAAAGCATTCAATCACTGTTGTTATTATTGTATCTTTTTGTTAATTTAATAGCCAAAATAAGCACCTTCTTTAAAAAACTGCCTAGTGAAACAACTACTGGTTTTACAACATTATTAGTTCGTCATTATCTGCATTATTCAGGCAGAAGTAGCATGTTCATCTCCCAAGAAACACTGAGAAAAAATTCCTACTTTAAGTAGGGAATTACACCACTGTTTTTACAGCTATATTCTGAGGGGCCTTGGGGTTCCTTTAACAACCACCTTGGGGGCTGAAGAGGGTATGTGTTCAAGTTAAGGCTCATTGCAGGGAGATGCCAAGTGCTACCTCTGTCATGAGGTTGTTCATGTGCTTATCTGTTATATATATTCATATTCACTCCACAAATGATTCCTTTGCATAAGATGTTAAATAAAGTTCTAATCCCAGGAGAAGACTGAGATCATGACACACAGAGATTTCCAAGGAACACTAAGCCCACAGATGTTGAAGGGAGACAAGGAGACAATGACCTTCTTCCAGAGCTGACACAGGGCCTTGGATTCAGACTTCTAGCCTCCTAAACTGTGAGAAAATAAATTTCTATGTGTTAAAGCCACACACTTGTAATACTTCTGTCGAAGCAGCAACAGATAAGTAAGACAGTTCTCTATCAATGACTGGAGTTATCTGAGGTCAGACAGAACATCTGTTCCTGAAGAATGTAAATGGTAAAATAAATTTTAAATGAAGATGAGGTTAATAATGCAGGAGGAAGGAGCAGGCTAACAAAAGCCTAGGAGGTTCATTTCCAAATGCAATCTAACTAGCTGCCATGGAGTAGACTTACTCATTGTGACCCCATGTGTGTCAGAGTAGAACTGTGTTCTACAGGACTTTAAATGATGCCCTGTGTTCCACAGGACAAGAATGTGTGTAGAAGGAACTGGGGAGAGAACAGGAAGTAGTATATATGTTTGGAGTCTATTAAAACTACCAAAGGCGAATATGATGAGGAGCTGACATTAACACTGCTCTTAGAAATAAAGACTAGATTAGAAAGTGTTTGAGGACCTGGACTTAATTCATCTTGGTAAGTAAATTGTAATGGGATGGTACAGCAGCTAGGCTAGACAAACTAAGATGCTTCTCAGGTTTCAGCAGACCCTCTGAGGGAAGTCATAAGTAGTAGTTTGGTTTTTAAACTGAGGTATTGGTATAGTGGTGGAACTTTTGCCTTTCATACAGAAGACACAGGATGGATTTCCAGCCAATGTACTTCTCATGCACAGCTACCAGTCATCTGTCAACAGAGATTTGCTTCTTGATATGATTCTGAACACGTTTCAGCAAATCTTCCAGACTAAGGTGGGCTAAGAAGAAAGCACTGACAACCTACTTGAAGCATCAGATAATAGAAACCCTTAAAGATCACAAAGGTTGGATCTTCAACTGATCAGAAGCAGGAAACATTTTGTATTATTGTACGTGGATCTAAGACACAGTTAAACCAATGTTTTTATAGACAAAGAAACTAACGATTAGAAAGCCTGAGCAAGGTCAAAATGCTGCTAAGTGATATGGTCTAAATTTGACTGAAGGGACCGTATACTAAACCACTAGCCTACACTGCCTCTGTGTTAGCGCTAATTAATTTGTCTTCAAGATTTGTTAGGAAAAGATAGAAACTGAGACTAGAAGGCCAAGTAAGAAACACGAGGCAGTGCTTACATTTAGAAGCAAACAGGAAGAAGACAGAATATCTTATTGACAGATAACAATGAACCAGAGGTAGATAACATTTTAATTTGTATATATGCAATCTTCACTTTATGTGATGTGACCTCTAAAAACTTACTGCGACATTTTCAGTGACCACTTACAATAAAATTAGCTAGTCTATAAATTTTCAGTTTAATTAAAGAAACTGTCATGTTTATAATAAAATAGTATTTTACCAGGTTTTTTTCTGGTTGGTGTCTAAAATAGAAACAATTTACTTAGGTTAGCATACGCAAACTCTAAGAATACATGGAAGTTGATTTTTATTTATTTGTTTCACTTCAATAAACTGATTTTACCTAACAAACTTGAACATTTGCCTTTATTTTCTACAAGAGTGATGGATTTACAGTTATTCAAAGCCTCTTTGTGCTAAATAATTCATCTACACTGCATGAGAACCAATTTTAGTTCCCAAATAGTATACAATGAATATCACAAAATACTGCTTGCCCAAAGCCCTTGTCTAACTTGAAAGGACAGCCTGACAAAAATACTAAGCTAATACTTAAATATGTAGCCTTTGTATGATGTTTACAAAAATACAAAGAGTCTTCTGGCCCATATGTGCTGCATATGATGTTATAGTTAGAGGTTATACCAATAGAAAAATCTGCATAATATTACCCTATTACTTTTATAGATTATTAACCATCTGTTTCTGCTGGTAGTATTCTTACCACTGAACACCACAGTTGTGAATTTTGAACATTAGAGAACACACATTTCTGGTCTGACAAAACAATTTTAAAAACAACATTTCTTCATAGTCCATGCTCTTTGAGTTATTATTTTAGCCTATCATTCATGTCTCAGAGAGAAAACTACTATAAGCTGTCAATTTGAAATACACACACACACACACAACACACACATCTCTATAAGTTTTACTTCTTTCTTTTACCACCTAAAGCAGGAAGCAGATGTTAAATATCATCAACAGTTACATAACTGGTAACATCTTTATAAACGTCCTCCTAAAAATGAATGAGGCTTTCAATATACCAAATATATTCAGCGAGAGTTTTGTACACCAAAGAATAAAAAAGACACCTTCTGACTTTAAGTACATGTTTACTCAATGTTGAACACAACAATTTACACGAACCAAATCTGACATCAGTCAGAGGACTCCACTGCCATTCCACACTCCTTTCAACAAGACAAAACAAAACCAGCCATCTGGAGCTCAGTCAATTAATGTACTATTCTAACATTTTCAACGTGTACAATTAAGGACAAAACATTGTCAAAAGAAGTGGCTGTTATAATGACGTGTACCTTTGGGAAAAACCTGAACACTCCCGAGGCGAATTCAAAAGTTTGGGCATGTTCTTGGCATTCATATGCAGATCCAGTTAGTCAACGAACATAATAAGAATTTCTAGGAGGCACAACATATTATTCTAGGCATTGACAGATATGTGAACATACATTATAGTTTTTTGCCCGGCAAAAACTGTTGTTCATGCAGTATCAAAGATTTATTGCATCTCTAAGGTTTGCAGAGTAACTATTTTAAATTATATACAAAGCTAACCAACACATTATAATTGTTTTACTCCCTTGATACAATGGAGGGACACTTGATTTGGAATCCACTTATTGAGTGTACTATATACTAGTCACAGTACTACTCACTTTATATTTATTATTCCAGTCCTTATGTACAACCTAACCGTATTAATAACTATCTCCACTTTACAAATGACAAAACTGAAGCTCATGAAAGTTGAGCAACTTCTGTGCAGTCACATGGCTAGTAAGTAGTTGGGATCCAAACTCAGGCTGCTACAGAACCTTGTGAAACCTTGCCCTCACTACCTAGACAGACTCATCTGATTCCATTTTGAACCAACACCAACTAGCCTCCAGGCACACTGGTTTACTTCGTGTTACTCAAATCCCAAGTCTATCACATAGCGGGGCTTTTGTGCGTGTCCCTCCCCCGCTTCACAGTCACTGTTCCTGGATTTGTTCATGCTGTCTCCTTCCCATCGTGCAGTAACACCTCCTCCTTGACTATCCTTTCGATGTAGCCACATTAAAGTATTCAAGCACCATATTAAAAGCAACAACAACAAAACAAGTATCACTCTGATTCAGTCTTTTGGGGGACCTTATTGCTCTTCGAAATTTTCTTTGTTTATTCACATACTGATTATGTGTCCTGCTTCACTAAGATATAAATTCCATGACAACATGCACTTTTCCTTTTGTTAAGAGCTGCTTCGCCAGCCCATGGCATAGTGTATGGAACACAACAGCTATTCTCTATAGTATTTGTTGCACAGATGAATGAATGAGTAAATGAATGTACACAAAACCTGTATTTTGAACTCAGTTACTACACACACACAAAACTTAGCAAAAGCAGATGAGTTACAGCTGGTTTTTATCAGATGCAAATAATGTTAGTAGAAAGAATTGGTGATACATTTCACTGAAATGCAAAACAGTGCGTCAAATACACACTTTCACTTGCAATGGGAAGATATTTCTCATCTTGACTCAGATCCCCTTTTTTTAGGTACATTTTTACCCTGTATCCATCATGGAAATATATCTCTAGAGTTCTGACCGTTTAAAAACAGGCAGATGAACCCTCCTTCTTAACCATTTTCAATCCATAAATCATTCAATTTGATCTATCTAGTCCTTGGACTAGTCAACAGCACATACCCATCCTTTTAAATAAACAGATTTTTACTAGTTTGCAACCAAAAAAACTACCAGTAATATTAAGACAAAAAACCACTTAAATACAAATACATTTAGGTTTTAAGCCTTGCTCAGTCACCAGTTACTTGTATTGAGTTAGATCTCTCTCTCAGACACACACACAGAGACACACAGACACACAGACACGACAACGTAATATACACTTGCATTACTAGAGTTTTAGAAAGTCCTACGTTTAGGAGGGCTCCTCTTGCCAAATGTTATTCCTTTATTGAAGCACAAAAATTTGCAAAAGGTAGCAGAAAGTGCTTTCATTAGAAATATCACATACATTAGTACAATTTACAAATGCATACCTCACTGCTAATTTATGACAATCCAAATAAAAAGGGAAGCTCCATTATCATTAATTATGTCAAAAAACAAAAAACTTGATAATTAATTTCAACACGACTGATATTCCAAAGCATTTTTTTGAAAATATTTTTTCTTCAATTATAAAACTTCCTACAAATCTATTACCAAAGTAGTTTTATCCCTTGAAAGCAAAAGTAAACCAAAAACTAAAGGACAAAATCCTGTCCCAGAAAATAATTACTGGCATGGTTTTACATGAAGCACAAACTCCTGGTGATCAGATCACAAACAGTCTAAAATACCTGCACACAGTATATACCCTGTAAACCAACCAAAAACCCATCTACTGCTGTCAAGTCAATTTTGACTCATAGTGACCCTACAGGACAGAGTAGAACTGCCCTATAAAGTTTCCAAGGAGGACCTGTTTTATTTAAACTGCTGACCTTTTGGTTAGCAGATATAGCAAACACTTAACCACTACACAACCAGGGTTTCCCCCTGTACACCCGAAATGCAAAAATTAAGGATAAAAAGAGCATCACTGCTCTATGCTTTGAGTTCTTAGAAAAATGCAGTGTACTTGCAAAGTACCATTATTTTTACCTAAGGCACTAATTACCTCGAAGAACCATGTAGCCCCTACAGTGTATTAATGATTTTGGAAGCAGATAACCTTCATGAATTTCTTTATTTTTTTAACTGAACCGGCAGATGAATTCATTCACTAAACACTTAACTAAGCAAGTACTACATGCTAGACACCGGCTATATACAAAGATATCTAAGACACAGCCACTGACCTCAAGAAGCCTCAAAGTCAGGTTGAAGAGGATGAAAATAGCAATTTCTTTATGAAGAGTTTTTTTTTGGTTATTACCATATTAGATTGAATTTAATATTCGGTCTCTAATATTGGAACTATTTTGGAAGAACACAAAATGTAAGGCGAGACATCCCCATTTTACAGATTGGGCAATTTCTTTAATCAAATTTGGCCATGACTCACAGTAACAAATGGAGCAAGGAACAGAACCTAGGGCATCTGACTTCTAGTCCAGTTTCCTAGCTATTAGTCCTTTCTCTAATATCTTTGGCACTTTTCATGGTCCTAGCATGCAGAAGAAGACTGGTTATTCTCCAAAGGGTGGCTCAGTTTTCAAGCCCACAAAGTTACAGAATTTAGAAAAACATTAATTGCTTTAGTTTGCGGGTTCACAGTGTAGTGCAGTATCACAGAGTAATAACATAGCACAGACAACTCCACTGTCAAAAAATACACCATGTACTGCCTATCTTTGACAAAAACTAAGCACAAGATCCAAATACGTATATAAAATAAAATATTTTAAGGAATGAAGATTTCATAATGCAGTACATATCACTATTCAGAAAGTACTGACTTATTGATGCAGAATACAGTTAAAGAAATTAAAAAGTCCTGTCCATGTGGTGATACTGGCATTCTTTTAAATGCTGGTAACAACACATAGCTTGACATTATCTTTCTGGAAATGCAGATGGTATAAAGAACCAAGAGCCTCAAAAAGTATACATTCTCTTTCATCTAGTAATTATACTTCTAGGAGTCTGTCATAGGAAGTAATCTCAAAAACTGATATATCTTTAGGCCTTGCTTGTGACATACAAAGAGAAATTGACAAACACTTTAAAAATCCAAATGTAGACAAGCAGAGGTACACTATGGTACCTATTTATAAAGGAACATTATCCAGTTATTAAAAAATTTGGCCTTATGGACATCTTGTTAGAAACCTCCAAACCATGAGAGCCAAGTGGAGAAAGAAGCAAATGTGCAGACTCATGGAAAAAAAGAAAAGATGAGTCACAGGTCAAAGTAAATACAAAGGGAAGCCACATTACCAGGAATGTGGCAGGACAGGGACAATGGTACAAGTTGTTGACAGGATGGTAAAGCCTCTGGAACTTGTCTCAATAGATCTATAATTTCCATTGTCATTTGACTGTAGTGAACACCTCCAAGTAGCTCACCATTGTACTACTAAATCAATCCCTTCTGATTCTTGGCCCTAGATCTATGGCAGTCTGTTTTACTTCTGCTTTCATTTGTGGTTGAGTGTTACATCTGCACAATAAATCATGTCTTCTGCTGTCTTAAATGAAGAATCAAATTGTAAAATAAAGTTAATAATATGGAAATACATCTTTGAGGCAATGGTATGTGAAATGAGATACAAAACTGTATATACAGTATAATTACATCTATATAAAAATGTTTCTGTCACCTAAAGGAAAACCTATGACAATGTTTATGATAATTATCTTGAGCAATGGGATTTCACGTGTTTTTCTTCTTTAAAACTTGCTATGTTTCAAGATTTTCTAAATTAAAGATTATTATTTTTAATTAAAATACATTAAACATTATTTTAAAAGGACAGTTCTAACATCTGATTTGGTCAAATTTACTCATGCACACAGGTATACAGCTTGGACAAAGAAAATAAAAGCTGAAAGTAGAAGATTTACAGGATGAAGGAATAACATAAATAATAATAAAGGAGAGACATAAAAGTAACCCCAAAAAGTATAGACAAGAAAAAGGTGAATGAAGGCAACAAAAGAAAGAATTTCCCCCATAACAAAGCAGATGCAATCTCTCCTGTTTCAAATGAAAAAGATTTTTACTCTTTCAATCTTAACTCCAGAAAGGAATTGTTTATTCAAGTAATTTATGTACCATCTTCTGTTTGTCAAAATAGGCTTGTAGACATATCTTCATAGGCATACTCTTACAAGTAAAACATGACTAAGGGAGTAGGAGGAGAAAAGCACACAGATTAAAGACTATCTGAAGTTCTGTAGGAAACTCTAGTGGTACAGTATTTAAGTGCTATGTGTGCTAACCAAAAGGTCAGCAGTTCAAGTCTGCCAGGCACAAGGCATTCCTTGGAAAACTCTATAGGACAGTTACACTCTGGCCTAGGAGGTCGTTATGAGTCAGAATAGACTCTATGACTGTTGATTTGGTTTCTTTTTTTTTTTTTTGAAATTTTATACTCAAGAAAAAAAAATTTCCCATAAAGGGATTCTCACAAATATTTACCTTAGCCAAAGCCAAGTGCTGTCGAGTCGGATCTGACTCATTAGCAATTTTTTTCCCCTCAACTCCTTATACTTTCTTTACCGATCACACAGTGAATAACTGGGACAAGACTTAGACATTTGCCTCAAAATTTAACAGAGCAACTAAGGATTCTTTGGAAGATATACAAACCAAAGAAACCACAGTAAAACAAGTCAACAACCTAAAAATAAGAAAAGAACTTCAACTAGTTGCCGGAAGGTGACATCTTTTTAATGGTCACTCATTAGTGTAAGTAAGTAATAAACCAGCCTACTTCTTCTAAATAATGCATGTTGACATGCATAGGTACACACGCACCCATATGCAAGTAGACAGAGAAATACAAGTTCAAGTCCATACTTCAAATATAGTCAAGATCACCTAGTCAAAATTAGCGTGAGCTGGAACTCTCTAGCTAGTGTTCACTCTTAGGATTTCAATAATTATTCATTGAAAGTCTACTATATAAAGGTCAGTTTGTTACATAACTTGTTAAAATGGAGACAGATGTAATAGTCTCTAGGAGTGCTGCTCATTAACTTCAGAAAGGTGTCAGATTCACAACTCATTTATTCAAATACTTATTGAGTTATTCACTGTTTCCAACCATGACAAAACTTCTACTGTGTGTTGCATCATGCTTTTTAACAATATGATGATTAAGAAATCATTACTTTTTAGATATTAAAAATATGCATTTTAAGGTGGCAACAACGCTCACCGTAAGCCACAACCATACACTTTCCTTAAACACCTAAATCATTGCCCTCAAGTTAATTTCAACTCACAGTGATCCCATAGGACAGACTCGAAATTCCCTTAAGAGTTTCCAACAAGCACCTGGTGGATCTGAACTGCCGACCTTTTAGTTAGCAGGGGTAGCCCTTAACCACTAAGCCACCGCGTTTTCCTTTAACAAACACTTATTAGGTATGAAGCATGTGCTAGACACTCTACCATCACTGAAGATGTATTTGCCAACCAAGCAGACACTGGTCTTTATGTAAGTGGACCTATTTTCTCATAATACAAGTAGAAAAATAATGGCATATATTGGCATGGTACTACATAGAAAGCTACAACCAAGACGTCATAACAGGCCTTCTAGAAGAAAAAATGGCTAAGATAAAAGCTGAATGATAAGTGGGAGCTAGAGAAAGTAGGAAAAAGTCAGGTGGAAGTTTGTCAGGTAACAGGGTTCCAGATGGAGGACCTAGCACCTGTGAAAACTTAATGAAGGGAGAGAACAAAACAGAATCATGGAAATGGAAGCCAGTATGGTTATAAGCATGAGTGGCCGTGGTGTATAAATTTATTTGCTAGGGAACAAGGGCTGGTGAAGTAAATGCAGACCAAAGACGAAGAACCTTTAAAGCCCCGTTAAAGGGTTTAGACTTGATCCAGTAAAAGGAAATTATGGAGGAGTGTTAAGCAAAAGAGTAGCGTCTTTAGATTTGCATGGAAACTAGAAGAGGGAACAGGGCTGGAAGAAAGGAAACCAATTAGGAGGCTGTCACTGTGAAAGAAGAAAAGATGATAATGGCCTAAACTGGAAAAGTAACAGTGAGAAAGGGGAGGAGATAATGAATTTCACAAATGTTTTAGCAAATCAATGGAATTCAGTAACTGATTGGAAGTAAGTAAAGAAGAAATGAAAGGAATCAAGAATGAGAGCCTGGTTTAGGCACCGGAACGGATAGCGGGCTTCCACAGGGAACGGGATCAGGAGTGTTGCTAGCATTGAGTCAAGATAAATTCTCTTAATTTATTTTTACCTTGTTGATTCTACAACCCCTCACCCAAGTAATCAAAAAAGGAATGTTCTGTGTTTTCATGTCATAGCCCCTCAAATATTTGGAGACATGTATATCCTATCTATACCTCCTTTTCTGGCCTTCAACTATCTCTGCAAGAGAGAACATACGCAAAATTGTTTCAGTGGCCTTGATTATACATGATTCAATGAAAGATGTTAACACTATAAACTACCAGGTTTCAAACACCCTCAACATACTAAGTGTTAGCATTCTTAACATTAGTCTTAGAAGTCTGCCTGTCTCACATTCCCCATACCATTTATAAAAATAAAGTTTGAGGAAAAAATTAAAACTCGAAAGTCTCATCATTCCAAAACTACTTCTGCACATCATAGTCCAATTTTTTCTTGCATTTTACATTATTAAAAACATATACACACCACATGTGTAATTTCTTTTAAACATTATTATCAGATGATATTTTGCATTTTCCTATATAGTCTACCTAAGCTACATTTGACTGTATGCATGGCCCCTAATTCACATATTCTGTCCTTCATAAAAGTAATGATTTTGCCCACTCCAATTTTTCATTAGTATAAAAAAATCCAAGAAGGAATCAATTCTTTCTTCTTTTCGGTAATTTTCTAAGAATAAAGTCTCTGAAGCACGCACAGAGGTCAAAAGGTGTACACATTTTGAAGATTCTGCTTTTAGAACACATATGATATTACCAGCATTTCAAAGTAAAAATTTCATGGTATTATGAGTCACATTAAACTATGAATTGAATAGATATAAAATGATCTGATCTTTAAATGTTATTTCTCAATAGGTATATTGAAATTTCCCCATTTTACTGATTTTATTCCCACTTATGTATACTGTATGTTTTTGAACATTTTAAACATGTTTCCATCACGCTTTATGTAGTCTTTACACACAAACATGATTAAGCCCGTATGTGACAAGCTTGTAAATATTTTTCTGCATTCTGAGTTTGATATTTTTTCATGCAGTTTATCTTTTATTTAGCCAAACAACTAAATCTTTCCTTTTTTTACTTAGTAAGTTCAAAGCTTACAAGACCTTCACTTTAGTATTTACTTTCTCTATGATTTTGGTATACTGTATGATACAGTATGAGTTATGAATATATTATTTCCCAAATTACAAGGTAGATGATTTAGTAAATTAAGTTTGCTTAACCACCTCCTCCCAATTATTTTATATCCTTACAAAACATACATACATTCATACATACACACGTATATTCAAAAATGTATTCTATTGCTGAACTTTCTTTTTATTGCCACTGAACAACATTAATGGCGGTGT
Source organism: Heterohyrax brucei (assembly GCA_028571685.1). NCBI lineage: Eukaryota > Metazoa > Chordata > Mammalia > Hyracoidea > Procaviidae > Heterohyrax > Heterohyrax brucei. Next base: position 129,336,025 of record CM053166.1, on the reverse strand, counting down.
TAACACAAAATGTATTGCTTTAATTTACTGTGAGGTTAGTTTTTTACTACCTAAATTTGCCCTGCTTCTCACAATAGTCTTTCATATTCTTTTGGTTTCCATTCCAAGTGCTTAATAATTCTTCTTAAATATAAAAAAATTCAATTACAGTCTCTGTATTTATTATAATCATGTTGAATATATAAAAACAGAAATTTTCTATTTTCATTGTACTTATTCATCCCTTCCAGAATTGTACTTTGCTTGTACATATTATTTCTTCAATTTTCTCTTAAAGTGTATGTATTTATTTATACAGTTGATATGCATCTCATTAAATTTACTGAAATTATCTCATACTTTACTGCTATGATGAAGGTGATCACTTTAATTATTTTTTTCTAAAATAAAAAATAAAACCCACTGCCATCAAGCTGATTCCAACTCATAGCAACCCTGTATTTTCTAGCTGGTTATTATTTTCATGAAGAAACACTACTGTACCAAAATATTACACAGCATATTTTCTGACCATAAAACCATAAAAGTAGAAATGAGAGAAAAATAAAGGAAAAAAACTCAAACACATGAAAACTCAACAATACCTTGCTCAGATAATACTTAGTTACAGAAGAAATCCAGGATGGAATAAAATAAATTCACAGACTCAAGTAAGAAAGTAAATGTATCTCACCAAAACTTTTGGGAAATGTCAAAAGCAGCACTAAAATGTCAACTTACAGCAATAAATGTGCACATCCAAGAAGAAGAAAGGGCCCAAATCAAAGTATTAACCCAACATCTCAAACAAGTAGAAAGACAGCAGCAAAAGAAGACCTTTGAGGACCAGAAGCAGAGCTAAATAATTTAGAAAACAGAATGGAAAATACAATTGAAAGACTTAAAATCAAAAGCTGGTTCTTGGAAAAGATCAACAAAATTGAGAAACCATTGACCAAACTGACAAAAGAAAAACAAGAAAGGAAGTAAATAACCCAAATAATAAGTGAGATGAGTGGTATCTCAACAGACCAACTGATATTTAAAAAATCATAACAGAATACTATGAAAAATTGTACTCTAATAAATTTGAAAATCTAGAGGAATTAGACAAATTTATAGAAACACACTACCTACCTGAACTGACTCAGAGGTAGAACAACTAAATAAATATTTAACAAAAGAAGAAATTGAAAAGGTATTTAAATACTTCCCAAAAGAAATGCCACTGATAGCACATCATTTAAGATTAAATTTAAAAACTGAACATTTAAACTTAGGTACACATTCAGTCAATTTAAAAATTCCAACCCTCCACTAGAAAATGAGACAGAAACAACATATGAGACCCCAGGTTTTTTGATTTCCAGTCCAGAGTTTAGTTCACTTTAAAAGCACTGTTCACATCTTCCATTGTTTTATTAAATGGTCCTCAGATCAAGCAACAGAAGCAGGGAAAAGTGGGATATCTGTCACATTTTATATGCAACTTTCGTGTTTTTAGTGTGTCCCCATTAGGTTTACAAATGTCTGCTTCCAAGCACTGATGCCTTTAATCTGCAGGTTCAGTTATGACTAAAGAACTCAAAATATTTAGGATCCACATCATGCCTATAAACATTGTCTAGATTTAGCTTTCATGTTCTAAATCTGGGATTCAGTATGCTTAGGATAAACTTTTCCTCTGGGACAGGAATTTACTCTAAACTCTAGTTAACTTGTTATTCAGCTAGCCCTTTCCCTTAATGACTGACTGACTATAGCTTCTTATTCAATGATTCCTAAAGTCTGACAAGAGTTTTGCTCCAAACCAAACATGGCATATCACTTGCAACCACAATACTTCCTAAGACTTACCTAGAAGATCATGTAAGGGCATACTAATTACCAGATCAGACTTCCTCAGTACTGTCAATATGTCAGGTGAAGTGTCATTTTGCCATCTCTATCTGAACCCTGATTTCACCTATGGCCACACCGCATGGAGGAATTAACCCAGGTACAAAATCCTGATTTACTGGCTGTTGATTTACTACCCTTTTTGCTACTGGACATTACGTCGGTGGTCAGACTAAACTTCAAAGCTGAAACAGATGAATATACAGGAGAAACAACCTGTAACCATCATGAATCACTTTCTACCATACTCTAGAATACACAATTAAAACTATCTAGATAGGTGCTTTAAGGGAATCAAATGAGTTTTCTCATTTTACTTAATGTATTCTTAATTAACTTTCCAATCATCAAAGATTTTTCACTGTAAATGAATAAAGAGAGAACTTATTACATGCATTTCCTTTTCTTCAAATATGAGGTTATAATACATTATTTTAACAGGAAGAGGAATTCACAAGTGGTTTGTATAATATGCATATAGTTGACTCCCTCTGCTGGATAAAATACTTACAAGCTAAGCTTTACAATCGATGTACCTTAGATTACACTGTAAATTATCTGTTGCAAACATCTTCACATAATTTATGTCATCTGATTCACCTAACAATCACCTGTAATATACAAGGCAAATAAGAATAGAGCAAAAAGAAACAGAGTCCAGATAGGTCCTTTGTGTTGGCAAATCTCATACACTTTCATCAGTGAAAGCAGTAGAACCCAGTTGTTACGGCTGCCCTTGGTTTGGAATTCTTTTCTATTTTGTCACAGACCTTTTGAGAAAAATCTGGTTATTCCAATGGGAAAAAAATTTCCGACTACATAAAAAAAGTAGCATGACTTCCAATCTATTTGAAACACACTTAAGATGATTTCGTTCAATACACTTGAAAGATACTGCATTTTTTCTATGGATATGTCACATACATTTTAGGAAATGTTTTTAAAGTATATATAAATATATATTTAAATTTTAATAGATTTTTACATGTTTATTTGGAAATAGATAAGATCTCCAGAAATAGCATTCTGGAATTTTTGCTACTATGGCAAAAACCTATTCTAAATTTTTGTAAAATATTTATTTACTATTTCTGAATACTTTTGTAAATAAGTAATTATTATTCTTGAGTGAATGTATCCACTTTTTCCTATAAAAATAAAAATAAGACACACTAGAAAATGATGTAAACAAACCTGAGGAAGTTTCAACCACTGCTATAGCATGTAGACTATGAAAAGTCCATATTCATGTAGAATACATCAGAAATGAAATACAAAGGTGAGTATTTTCAATCTCTCCCTAACTCAAAAACAAAGCAAAACAAAAAAGTACCATGAATTGAAAAGAACGCTTCCTACTTCCATCTCATCCTCTACTGAGAAAAAACGTGTTTTTTTTTATCTTATTGGTTATTTTGAAAACCTAAACGTTGTTGTTGTTAGGTGCTAGTCTACCCTGTATCAAAAAGTAAAGCTGCCCTAAAGGGTTTCTATGGCATAATCATGAGGGAAACGGATGGTAGTGTGTTTCTCTTCCAGTGCCGCTGGGTGAGGTAACACCCAAGCACTTAACTGTTGAGTCACTAGGATCCTTTCTTAAGCATACAGCTCATATTTTGTTTCCTAAGGATCTTCCTTCAACATAGCATTCCAGAGGCACTCAATAAATATTTTCTTAAAAAGTACAATGCTGTATTTCCCCCACCTTCCTCTCTGCTTCTCAAAAAATTTATTTTAGTATTCTTTTTTATATTATGGCAAATAAATATTCAACTCTTCTGAGGAAACCCTGGTGGCATAGTAGTTAAGTGCTACATCTGCTAACAAAAAGGTTAGCAGTTCGAATCCACCAGGAACTCCTTGGAAACTCTACGGGGTAGTTCTATTCTGTCTTGTAGGGTAACTGTGAGTCGGAATCAACTAGACAGCAGTGAGTTTTTTATTTGTTGCTGCATGTGCCAGCAATTCGACACATCCAGCGTCTCCTTGGCAACCTTATCTATGGGCACAGCTCTACTCTATTCCATAGTGTTGCTATGAATCAGAATTGACTCTACAGCAAAGGGTTTGGATTTTATGCTTGCAAAATATTCAGTAGAGAAACGTATATTTAATAAATGGAATAATACATAACAAATGAATATGTAATGAAACATTCTTTTTTTAAATGAATTCCATATTAGTTTAGAAATGAAAAGACCACATAGCTCTTGTTCTCATAAACTGTGTAATAAACCCAATCTGAATTTGAAGATTATTACACTAAGAAGTGTTAAAATATTAGACATTTTAATGCCAAAGCTAGAACCTAAGCTCTCCGTTCTAATTTGGATAAAATATGTTCAGTCATGAATGTAAGTATACCACAGCTGTTTTTAAACCATCCTGATGGTACAGTGGTTACAACCTTTGGTTCCTTACCAAGATGTAAAGATGTGGCAGTCTGCTTCCATAAAGACTACAGCCTTGGAAGTCTATGGAGCCATTTCTACTCTGTTTTGTAAGGTCACTATTAGCCAGAACTCAACTGATGGCGGTGGATTTGATTTTAAAGTTTATTTTGCTTTTTAACTAAAAAGAAAATTTAAGTGTCAAGATGTCACCTCGAGGACTAAGGTGCACATGAAGCAAGCCACAGGATTTTTAATCATCGTATATGTATGCAAAAGCTGAAAAATAAATAAGGACGATATAAAACGATATGATGCCTCTGAATGATGGTGCTGGTGAAAAATATTGACTATATTTTGGGCTATCCGAAGAACAGACATATCTGTCTTAGAGAAATTACAACCAGAATACTCCTCAGAAGAGAGGATCCCGAGAGTTTGTCTCATATACTTAGGATACGGGAACCAGTCCTGGGAGAAGAGACTTCATGGAGATGGACTGACACCGTAGCTGCAACAACGGACTCAAACATAGCAATGACTATGAAGATGGCACAGGACCAGGAAGGGTTTCATTTAGCCATACATAAGGTTGCTGTAGTCAGACTCGACTCAATGGCACCTAACAAGCGCAACATAGTGTAACTGATTAAATGAACAACAACTATAACACTGCACGAACCTTTCAGAGAAAATCTTAAGGAAAAGATATAAATTTCTAAATATTTGAGAATGATATTATAAATAACAGAAAGTTAAACCATGAGTCGGATCTGACTCGATGGCACTTGGCTTGGCTTTAAACTAATATAAAAAAAAAAAAAACACTAAGTAATTAACAATGTAAGACAGTCCAAATTGAAAACACATTTTTAGTGTAATAAGAAAACCTACATGTTTTTTTGAGTTACTGATATAAAACATTCACTCAGTAGCTCAATTTTCAATTCAGATGCACATGAGGCATACCTACATAACCAAAACCTGTATATTTAGCCTCCCACTTTGTTATTTAAGAATTTGGGTTTTTTTTTTTTTATTGCAATTGAGTGTTAGTGTACAATCCAATTTAAATTTGCATGCTTATTTATCTGCAGCTGCTTCTACTCTCCTTGCCCAGTGACAGCACACTCCTCCTTTCCATTCTATACGTGTCATGTCCTCTTAACAATCTCCTGTCCCATTCTCTCCCCCCTCTCTATTCGTCTGTAGTAAGAGTTGAGTAGGAAGACATCCTATAAATGCATAGAATCTTAAAGTGCACAAACAATATGGTCACTCCGTGTCCTTGAGTCCAATCCATTGCTGTCAAAAGAGTTGACCTCAGTCATGATTCATGATCAGGGGCAGCATCAGCACTAGAGGCCATGTTCCCAGGGGAACTCCCAGGCCTTCAGACCATCAACTGTGGTCTGGGGGCATGTTTTTTTTTAACTAATGACATTTCATTACAAAAGATACTCATATAAAATCAGTAATAGAACAGGCCAGGCTAGGGAAAGAAATAAAGATCTTGATGTTTTATCCCTGCCTGTCACTACATTGCACATTTCAGTGTGTTTCTTTTAACTGCTGAAAAGACGAATGAGGCCATTTGTATTTTTGTTATTTTCAATACAAATTTTAATGCAACATAATTAGACTCCCCCAATGTGATATAATGGAAATATCTAGTACCAGTAAAAACACTTAGCTTTGGATTAAAAGAAATAAGAACAGAAAGGGAATAGAGTTTTGTCAATATGCCAGGACCTAATATTTTCATACATCATATAAAGTGAAATGAGTAATGTATTAATGCAGGTATACTATGATACAAACTGAAGCTACCTTAAAAGCATAGTTTTTCGATTTTGAAAATAAATCTAGAGTAAGTATACAGATCTTCTTTATCTAGTTGACAAAAGTAGGTGATAGACATCTAAATCTATTATATGCACAATATCATATATAACTGGTAACTTATTCTCCCTTAAACACTGCAAAATACAAAGCAGCTTTCAAAAAACAGCATCAATAAAATGCTATAATTTCAAAGTGCAATTAAGCCATTTTAGAATCTATAAATAATAACAGAAACAGTAAATTGTAAATGTCCTAAGATGGGCTCACACATGAGGATAAAAGAGCCATGGAGATAGAAGGACCCATACGAATGGGAGACTGGATCAGCATCAGACCAGAAGAACCAGATGGTGCCCAGACACCACCAAAGAGAGCCGTGATAGAGGACACAACATACAGTCTCTGAGGCAACATGAGGAAGAGAGGGGTCCAGCTCAAGAACTATACTAAAAGACCAGAACTGATGGTCTGACAGTATGGAGGGTTCCCTGGGAACATGGCCCCTAGACATACCGCTGACCCTGACTGGAAACCAGTACTGAGGTCAACTCTTCAGACAAGAATGGACTAGACTCTGGTGTGTGACCATATGGGGTGTGTACTTTATGATTTTATACATTTATAGGAGACTGTCCCACTGGTTTCTTTCTAAGTGGGAAAGGAGAGGACAGAGGGAAAGGGACAGGCACTCATTGAAAGGATACTAGGAGGTATAGAGTGCAAGGAGGACTGTGCTGTCACAGGGTGAGGAGAGCAGATAGCTGCAGATAGGCGGGCATGCAAAATTTATTTGGATCATATACTTTCACTTAATCACAATAAAAAAGAAGAAATTTGGGGGAGAGTTTAGATTAGATAGTTGATAGAAACTTGGTTGGGTGACATCTGTGACCTCACACATTAGAAAGAAGATCAATATTAACTGGACTTCAACATAACATGATTACTCCTCCCATCTTAACCCAGTATTACAAGCACAGAGTAGCTGGGACGGAAGGCTGGAGGCCATGATCTCAGGGGAAATTGGAAAAACTGTAGTTTTTCTAAGAGATCCTTCTGCACCCCACATTGGTGAATGGTGTCCGGGGTCTCAAAAGCTGCCAAGTTGCCATCTGAGGTACACCAAATGGTCCCAACTCAGCAGGAACAACAAATGATCACCAAGGACCAAAACGACATGGGAGAAGAGAACCCAGAAGACAGAGAGACCCACGTGAGTGGGTGACTACATCAACCTGTGACCAGCAGAACTGGATAGTGCCCAGCCACCACTAGCCATAGTCATGATGGAGCTCACCAAGTTCAGCCTCTCTGGAAGCACAAGAATAAAAAGGGGTGCACCCTGAGATCTCCATTAAAAGACTGCAATTGATGGTCCATGGGCCTCGGAGTTCCCCTGGGAGAATGGCCCCTGGCACTGATGCTGCCCCGTCCATAAATCATAATAGAGGTCAACACTCAGACAGGAATCAATCAGACTTCATGACACAGAGTGACCATATATCATGTGCGCATTTTATGGCTCTATGCATCTATAGGATGTCGTCCTGCTGACCTCTTATTGCAGAAAGGGGAGTGGGTGGAAAGGAGGGGACAGGAGTTTGCTGGGAGGATAAGACAGGTATGCAGCAGAGAGGAAGAGTGTGCTGCCAACCGTCAGGGAGAACAGTGGGAGCTGCATATAGGTGGGCATGAAAATGTATATGAGAATGTACATTTTCATTAAACCATAATAAAAAAAAATTAAAAAAGAAATATTTAGTTATCCCTGAAAAGTCTTAAAATAGAGACTAAGATGACACAGAAGTAAATGTATTTAGCAGTATCAATGTTTTTTTTAGTTTTCCCCTATTATTTTATTGTGCTTCAAATGAAAGTTTACAATACAAAGCAACTGTCATGTGCAGGAACTTACACATTGCTATGCAACTCTAGCTGGTCTCCTCACACTGTGACAGCACGCTCCTCCTCTCCACCCTGTATTTTCCAGGTCCATTCAACTAGCTTCTCTCCCCTTTGCTGAGTGTTAGTATTTTTGAATTAGTGTATTTCAATACATTAATGAGAAAAGGGAGCTTTTCTGTAATAGAGAACCAGCAGAATCTAGACTAATCTTGCTGCCCTAAGCCTAAAAGAGAAAACCCTCTGTGGTCCTCCTACATTTGAAACCTTGAAAATGACACCTAGAATAGGGATATGAGCAAGAATAATCAAAAGTCTTAGAACCTAATATTACCTATTACTGCCATTTACAAAAGTGACAATATTCTAATAATCTTCTGGGTCTTTTGTTTTTGTTTTTTTTAACTACTAGTATACAGATTAATTTGTGGCTGTATGATCAATGTTTAAGCTTTTAGAGTAATTTCTTTTAAAATTAATTACTAATAGATACGAGTAAATTATATATAAATCTATCATGAATTAAGCAAATCTTAGTACTCCTTCATCTTCTATCCCCCAATACTCAAAAATGTGAAAAATAAAATCATTTATGTGATGTGTATCCTTCACCCTGGTAGTGTAGTGGTTAAGTGCTATGGCTGCAAAACAACAAGATCAGCAGTTCAAAGCCCCCAGGAAGTTTTGTTCTGCTACGGGGTTGCTATCAGTCAGAACTGACTGGACAGCAATGGGTTTTTTTTTTGTTTTTTGTTTTTTTTTTTGATCTTTAGAAAGGTTGAACTGGAAAACATTATCTGCCTTACAGCCAAAACACAATTCAGTCAAGTCCTGATTTCTTTATTTTTATCATCTTTTGACTTAGGGCAAGTCACTTAATTTCACATAATCTGAGGTATTAAGTAGGGATAAATCATGCCTGCATCCATCCACAGGTTATTGTGAGCTTCAGATTTACTTGAGACAATTTCTGACCTGAAACTTTCTATAGGTGATTTAGTATCTGTCATCTGCATTGGAATCCCTTCCATAGCAGGGGCTCTAGATTTAGTCATGCAAAAACCTATTTGCCAAATCAAACTCTATCCCTTCCTATCTCACTCTGGCCCTCAGATTTCCCTTCTTTGAGATCAGTGATCGAGGCTCATGTTAACTTTCCCCTCCATCCTTCCCCCAACAGAGAGCTCCATTTGTACCCTGGCTCTCCAGAAACCTGGTGGTGTAGTGGTTAAGTGCCACTTCTGCTGATCTTGAGGTCAGCAGTTAAATCCATCAAGTGCTCCTTGTAAATTCAATGGGGTAGTTCTACTGTGACCTATACAGTCACTGTGACTCAGAATCGACTCAACAGCACTGGTTTGTCTCCAGCAACAGTAGCAAGGAGCTACTATATTCCTCAAAAATATTATTATAAGGAAAACATGAAGACCAGCCAACTATAACCTCACAAAACCAAGAATACCTATCAAGTATTGCATTCAATAAAGCTGCTGTATACTTGACATGAAAGGATACCAAAAAAGAATATAATCATTTAATAATTTCAAGACAGATGTTTCCAAAAATGAAGTTTTAATAAGTTGATAAAACTGATTAAATTGGTCACTTGATAAAATTTGCAATAAGAACCATTTCTTTAGTTTCTGAAATATTCAGAGTCTAGTCCACTATATGAATTCAACAGATGTTTGGCTAAATTAAAATGAATTAAAGAGAAATATAATGTCTATGTTAAACATGTTATATTTCAATTAAAATAAATGAATTATTTCAGATTTTAAAGGTGGAATAGACTAGATATATCACATACTAAAACAGGAAAGGTTTTTACAGATAGGTAATACACATTTTTTAACTCATTCGGTACTAAACAAAACTGGTCGTCAGTCTGTTCTCTGATTCACCTGCAGCAGAATTCCTATTGCATACCTACAATTACTTCACTTAAAATATCCAACCACTGATTAACAGGAATTGCTGTTTGGTGTGAATTACAGCACATTCCAGTATATTTTAAGTTGTGCTTTAAGTTTTTAATAGCTATACCACATTTCTTTGGCTATTTTTGGTTTTGTTTTAAAAAACATTTCTAAAGTATTTACTGTCCTCCTTTATAGAAGCACCTTATTTTACGAAAATAACAAATGCCTTGTATGTTTGCAACCACACCCCTTCACAAAGTATTTTCGTAAGCACTATGCTGTTTTACTTGTTTAAAAGCAACATGCAAAACAAATTAGCACAACTGGCACTTAAACAAAAATACTTCAATGGAGGAGGGCAGAGTTAGCAAACAAAAGCAGAAGGCTTGTGTTATCTGCATAAAAACATGTATACTTTAGGGAACAAAAGACCTTGATGCCTTCTCTGGGCCATCATTACAAATAGCAATTGGCACTGTACCTTACTGGAAAATAAAAATAAATTTTAAAAAGACAAGATACTGGTAAAATCTTTACTTGTTCTGTCATCTAGTCTAAGAATTCAGACACCATGCAAACCAAATATTTGCTTTATTAAAGTTTGTATTTCAATTGACATATAAACTACTATTTATAAATTCAGACAATCAATAGCTTTGAAACTAATTTCAGCTGCTGTGTGCTTCAGAAAATGAAGCATTACTATGATTAGAAACATTAAGACATAATAGTTACTAGTTTTAGACAGTTCATGTACAGTCAAAATCTATGGAAAGAAAATCTGTAATAAACAAATGAAATGGAAGAGCTACTTTTTCCCTTCCTAGGTTTGTTTTGTTTTGTTGTTGTTTCGTGTGTGTGTGTGTGTACATGTGTGAGTGAGTGAATTCAGGGCAATGGAAAGTGAAACATTAAGTGGTTAAAAAACAGGAAGCATAACAGAAGCATAAATAATCTATAAGCAGTATAACATAACAGTTAAGAGAATAGACACGCGTCAAATTATTGCCATTTCAATCCAATTAGCTAGCTATATAAGCTAGGGAAGTTATATTTAACCTCTGTTTCAGTTCATGTCTCTTAAAAATTGGAATGAAAACATTACTTACTTCACTGGGAGTTGTGACAAGCAAAGACATGAACAGATACCAAGAACAATGTTTGGCACATGGAAAATGCTCAATAAAAATCAGACACTGTTATTTAATCAAGTAATTTAACTTCTGGATTGCATCTATACTAAACATGAAGATAAATGCCTTTTCAAATATGAGATTGATTTTATGTAAATATGAGTCAGCACTGACTCGATGGCACTGGGCTTCTTTGTACCTCGTATTTTATTCTGAGAATCTATACTATAAAGGTCTGAGCCAATGGGGGTACACGACTGATGGTACCAGGAGGATCTTGTTGATATAACTGCAGTATTAACCACAAAGAAAGAAAACATCATCAGGAATAATTACTTCTAGGTTTCCTACTGAAAGAGGAGAATTCAATTTAAAAAGCAGGGAAAATATAATATATGAATCTTTTTGATGATGCAGTAAAAAATACAACAGTGGCTTTTTTAATTCTTCTGCTACACTTCTTTGGGAAGCATTCTGTATTTGTAAAGGAAAAAGACGAAAAATCCACTCACAAAGAAGAATATTCCAAAACAGAATAATAAGAACAACAGAGAAAACATCAACACAAAAATAAACATACCACAATGACAACACTAAACACATACCTATCAAGAATTACATTGAAGGTGAATGGACTGAACACTCCAGAAAAGAGATAATGATTGGCATCTTGGATCAAAAGACACAACCTGTCCATATGTTGCTTACAAGAAACTCACCTTAGACTTAAAGATACGAACAAACTGAAAATTAAAGGATGCAAAAATATATAGCAAACTAACAACACACAAACAAGAGCAGGTGTGGCAATACTAATCTCAGATAAAATAGATTTTAATGTAAAATTCTAATACGACTTCACAGCACTGAGTTTTTTTTTATACTAGCTTCAAAGAATCAAAGCCAAAAAGAGCCTCAGAGATACATTATATAAAACCAGACATTTATTATCTCAAAGTTATAGTCATAGTGGATAATGTTCAAGAGAATGCTTCTAGTAGTCAAAGAAGTGAAAGGACAGTTTTGTTGATATTTAATGAAGCTAAGATTTTATGTATCATTCTCTCTGACATACCCTGATTCCCAAAACAGATGAAAAAAAAAGTTGCCACTCCCATTACTCACTATCATTGTTTATGAATTTCTCAGTGAAGAGGTTTGTGCCCCTTATGATTCTCCTCAAAAAAGGAGAATAAAGGTAAATGCATTTTATCATTATCCCCTCAATGTTGTGGGTTTTTGCTCCCCCAAATTATCAGCAATGCAGACATGAAAATTACTCGAATAGCTTTAAGGATGACTGATTCTGAGCAAGCAGTCAATTCACTTACAATAGGCTGAAAATGCACCAAATGTCCAAACAACTCAACCTTTTCGTCCATTTATTCAACAAAGACATTTACCGTTGCTTGCTGTGGAACATGCACATTGCTATACATTGTGAAACAAAGATTTGGAATAGGATCTCAAAATGCCACATGAGCTATATACAGTGTCTGGTCTAAGACAGACTATTGAGGGGAGAAACAAAACAAAAGTAGCTGACATAGTCATAATAATAAGATAATTAATAACATTCCCGTAGGACAAGTTCCATTTTCCCTTTAAATGCCTATGACTGTCTGAAAAGCAGGGCATCTGTGCTGCTTTTTCTATGTGAATTACTGACCTAGCTAACGTACCACGAAGAGAGTAAGGGGTAATCCTCATTACCAGTCAACCACATACCCTTAAAAACAATATAGCATTGTATCAGCAAGACAAAAGGGCCAATAAATACTATCTAATTTATTTCACTACCTTGTGCAGTCCTTCAACATTATTCGAAAGTTTAGCCTCACAAAATGAATAAAACAACGATTGCAGCAATTGCCATTTATTAACTATTACATGCCAAGTACTGTGCTAAGGTGCTTTACATACGTCAGCTCTTAACCTTTATGCCACTTCAAAACGTAGGCTTGTCTCCCTCTACTTTAGAGAGAAAGAAACTGAGGTTCTCTCATTCCTAGTGAATTGCTCACAGACCACAGCTAGTAAGAGGCACAGCCAAATACGGCATACAGATCTGCCCAGTTCCAAAGCTCACACATTGTTTCCATATGACTTCACTGCCACCTCATCATTCCACTCAGAACCTTTAAAGGCAGCTGTTGCAATTCTAGGCATCTTGAGCTATTACAGTTTTTTTCATTGATGTAAAATACATCTCACAGTAACTTGTTCTCCACTCATTTCTTTTGAGCCCACACATAACAAGTCTAATTCTTTTTCTACACCACTTTCCTTAGATATTTGAAGGCAACTATAATGCTTCCTCTACTACTTTTTCCTTAAATCCTGTCTTTCCAGGCACTATACTTATAAGGGAAAAGAAATTTGTGTTCCTCAAGTGATTATTTTTTATTCTATAATTTTTATGTCATAAACAGTACATTTAAATACATTGCTGAAGCTTTCATATGGACAGCATCCATACTATAAATTAAGAACTAAAGAACATCCTGAACTTACTTAATACATTACCCAAATCCTGAAATGAGTTGCTTGAAAATACACGTTCAGAAATTTTTCAATTGATTTTGAATATGATTATTGATAAATTCAAAGTGAAACTCACTGCTATCAAGCTGATTCTGGCTCACAGCAACCCTTTAGGAAAGAGTAAAACAGCCCCATAGAGTTTCCAAGGAGTGCCTGGTGGAGCTGAACTGTCAACTCTTTGGTTAGCAGCCATAGCACTTAACCACTAAGTCACCAGGGTTTCCACAACTTCTGATAGAGAGTATAGGGGCCAGGGGTGTGAGGAGTAGTTGGTGGGACAGGATAGTTGAGCCCTTGCCTGTAGTAAAAGCCCACAATGAATAATGCTGACATTCACTTTAAGGAACTTTCCACTTTGGCAGTGGTCTTCTGCATACTTCCATGCACTCTGCTTCACACAATTACTTGGTCAAAACTAAAAAGTCATTTTAACTATTATTTCATATTCATCTAAACCATACAAGTTTTGATTACCAATTAAAGGGATGGAACACCAACCAAAAAAAAAAACCCAGAATATACACTTCTAAATGTCTGCTGTCCACCAACAGCAGCCACTGAAGATAACCACAAATTCAAACAGTGTTGCAAGAGCTTCATTTTTAAAATGGTACTTAGAATTATTTCCCAAGCCACATGTAAAGATCAATGTGTTTACTTTGGCAACAGATCTAATCTTTCATTAAAACAGTTACTTCAGCTCAAGATGCAGTCTCCCTCATTCTAGTCCTCTGATGACTGTGCTAAGCAAAGCCTCCTGCTGATCCACATTGGACTATACCCTCAATGAGAAATGAACTCATGTTTCAAGCCACTGATACATGGGGATTGTTACTTACCCCGCCAAACTACATATTATCCAAACTGATAAAAATTAATACTTAAAAGTGAGGTGCCTTTATTATAAATTAAGGTATAATATATGACATTAGCTTAGAGGCAAAGTTAGAAAACTGTTATCAGATTCTGGAAGGCTGGTGATCCATACCATACAATGTTAAAGCATTTGATAAATGTGTAGTATGCTAGAATTTGGAAGGTAGATGAGTCTGTACTTAATGAATTTACAGCCCTTGAGGAAGAGGTTGGAATATAAAACATTAGCTGTATATATTTGCTTGCTGCTGTGTGCAATCAAAACGTTTTTAAAAAAAAAGAAAAAAATGAACTAGGAACACAATCGGCCAGTTTGCAGGAAAGAATGTTAAGAGGATAGAGTTCAGACATTTAAAGAATTGCAGGTAAAAGAGGAAATTGTCTAGTCAGAGACTTGTAATGATATAGTCTGAACAAGAAATACTTTTGTGGTATGTTAAGTGGCTAGCATTTGGGAGACTGATACTGTAGCATGCACTAGCCTGTCTTGACAAAACAATGAAGTACGTCCTGAAAGGTACCTCTATGGCCTTTGAGATATGCTTTTTTGGCTGTGTACCAAAACCAAACCTATTAACATCAAGTTGTCTACAACTCATAGCCATCTTATAGGACTGAGTAAAACTGGCCCACAGAGTTTACAAGTAGCAAACGGGGGATCCGAACTGCCAGTCTTTTGGTTAGCAGCCATAGCACTTAATCACAATGCCACCAGGGTTTCCTTGTTTACTTGAAGATCATTATTTTGTATTATTATCCAATCATCAAGGTAACACTTAAACACTATGCCACCAGATTTTCCACTCTCAACAAGTTAGACTTTGGAATATTGAAATATAGGTAATACCAATATCGATCAAAATGCTAATTGCTATTATCTCTGGTGGAAACTCTGCGGACATAATGCTTAAGAGCTACAGCTGCTATCAAAACATGATTCATGGTTCAAATTCACCAAATGCTCCTTGGAAAGTCTACGGGGCAGTTCTACTCTGTGCTATGGGTCACTATCAGTAGGACTTGACTGAACAGCAACAGGTTTGGGTTTGGTTTTATTATCTCTAGGTGAGTACTTTTTGCTTTCTTCTTCATGCCTTTGGCGTGTCATTTGAATGTTTTTCAATGAGAATGTTTTAATTTCATAAAAAATTAAAAATCTTGACAAGATCAAATTCACTGTACACTGTAAACCACCCAGATACTTACTCTTCTTATATACAATTCACATCTTATGAGAGCCATTCATTAAAAAGTATATTTACAAATCATTTTGAAATTAAAGGGAAAGCTCACCAAGATGTTCATGTTCTCAAATTTATTGATAATTCATTTTATTATTAGAATCAGGACATTAAAGACTCAGAGTCCACAGTAGACTCAAGAAAACTACTTACACTGCCATACAGATGAAACACACTAATAAAACCCATTACCATTGAATCGATTCTAACTCATAGTGATCCTATAGGGAAGAACAGAACTACCACATAGGGTTTCCAAAGAGGGGCTGGTGGATTTGAACTGCCAATCTTTTGTTAGAAACTGAGCTCTTAATCATTGTGCCACCAGAAGTCACTGTACTGTACTTTGAAACTTAAGAAGACCAAAATCTCTGCAAGTTTCCATAAGAAAAATCTTTTACATAACACTTTAAAACATACAAAACATTACTGAAGAGCCCTAAACACATTAGAAGAAATATTTACACTATTGAGTCGCTCAGCCCAAAGATTCTGCAGTTTCAAATGCAAACTATAATACTCAAGATATGCATAAATTTTATCTCTTCTTGCTTTATTAAATGTGTGAAGTGAGAAATAGGAATATGTATAATTGAATGAATTTATGTATTTGCTTTAGTTTGAGGTTTCCTTAACTCTGGATGACACTGCAGGTTTCATAACTGAAGGTCCTCTAATAAATATATATAAAGCACAGTTCTATCCTGGAAATCCAAAGAAATGCATGACTTGAAGTAAATATCCTTTTTCTTCCAACCACTCCCAAGACTTTTCACATTTAACTCTAAGTGATGTTTCTGCTTCAATTTGTAACAAAAACCCATTAGCCATTGAGTTGATTCTGACTTACAGCGACTCTACAAGACAGAGAACAATTGCCCCATAGTTTCCAAGGAGCAGCTGGTGGATTCCAACTGCCAACTTTTTTGATAGCAGCCCACTGTTTAAGCACTGTACCATCAGGGCTCTGCTACAATTTATACTGAACATAAAGTGAAATCAGAAAGACTGAAGGTGAAACAGAAAAATATTCTTCCCATATTCAGACCTGTGTCATAAACTCCACTGAATGAAATTCACTTCAAATAATAATTGCAAATGCACAGTTTCCCTGCTTCTCTACATGGAATAACTGTCTGTTAATCAGGCCCAACAAACAAAATCAAAATACAATTATTAATCATCTCATTAAATAAAAAGATAACCTACCTTTGGCTTTTAAACATGGAAATGGTATGTCATCAGTAAGTCAACTTTTTATGTATATAGTTTCATAGTTAAAGGACTAGTCCAACAAGATAGTAATATTCTTGACTTTATTGATAGCTTATTCATTTGACTAGCAGCAGTTAGCCCTGCTTTGGGATAGTAGGGTTAACGTTGTTTTAATCGGGTAGTCAATCTAATGTTTATGTTAAAAGTAACTGGTATGTATTTACATAGAATCAAGTTCCTAAATCTTCAAAAAGACAAGTCATCAACCAGTAAACAACATGCCACTTATCAACAAAGACAAACAACATTCACAGCAATCATTCAAATTTGGCTAAATAAATAAAATAAAGAAAGAGAAATAGAAACTGGAATGCTGCTGTAAGGTATTTACAGCAATTTCTAATCTAAAAAAAAATCCTGGAAGAAAAATGAGTAATTTATGACAGCAAGACAAAAATCTTTTCATGAGGAGACGTTTTTACCACTAACAATGTTTAATGATTAACTGCCACCAGCATAAGCAGGACCAGCCCGTATGTACAGGCAGATTAATGATAGGTTAAAAAGAAATGTGCTTTCCTTACCAAAGTGTTGTTAAATAAATCTTAAACTATTATTTTTCATATTCCAAAACCATATAAGAATTATAAAGAGACCACAAACACGTGCTGTCTTATAAGAGTTCTGAGTTGTGTAATGAATGGTATATGGGGTGTTTTCAAGGAACAGGGAGATCATAAAGGGTTGGTATACTGATGTAGAAGAGTACTTCCTCAGCAATACGCAAAAATCCCTAAAACAATCTGTGTCAACATAAATTTTCTAGACTCATTCAGAAGTACGCCAGCCAAGTTACCCACAAAATCATTTGACACTAAGTTATCACCACCTACTACAGTACGTTACAAAATCTGACCAAAAAGCCGTAATCATTTTGATCTTGAGAGTTTACATACAAATCAATGACATTTTACTATTCATATTTAAAAGGTGGGATTTCCTTTTATTAATCTCCCTTTGGATCCGACTCGACGACACTTGGCTGGCTTGGCTGAAAGTGAATTAAGGAATTCACTTTCTTAAAACTAAAGAATCAGCGAATCACCCTAGTAGGAAATAGTAATATCATTTAAAAGGTGTGACAGAGTGATCATTACCTTTAAGTTATGCATTTAAACAAGTTGGTTTACTGAAAAAGAAGCCACTTCTTAGACCATAGCACAGCTGGAAAAAAGGAACTGACTGATGGCAGTTTAAATGGTTACAATATGTTTTCATTTAGAATGTACAGGAAGGAACTATGAAAGTGAATTTTGGGTGGCTATTGATGGAGCAGTTTTGAAATCCATCTTCCTGCTACTTATGATATATGTTTCCTTACAAAACTAACAGAGCAACAAATATTACAGAAAGAATACTGAAGTTACCTATCTTAGTATCTGAAAAGGGATTTGCTTTGGGACAATCACAGAAACATGTATTTCAATACTATTTCAACAATTACCGTAATTAAGCAAACGCTTTACACTCTTCAAGTCTCATTTTGCAAATTTCTGGTGACTTACTTCACAGGGTAATGTGAAGATGCATAAATTATGTTGTTGAATTAACAGTAGTTTTCTACCCCTTTTCAAATATTCTCAAGTACTTGCAAACCTCTTTCATATTGACAAATAATTGACATGCTAATTAGTGTAAGCTAATGAAAAGAGCATTTTACTATGTGGATCACAACAAATTGTGAATAACATTTCCAAGAATGGGAATTCCAGAACCCATAATTGTGCTCATGGGGCAAATTGTATGAAAACCAAGGGTTAGATACTCAAAACAGAACTAGGGGATAATGACTGGTTTAAAATCAGCAAAGGTAGGCATCCCAGTTGTATCCGTTAACCATACTTACTCATTCTGCATACTGAGCAAATAAGCCAAAAACCTGAACCATATGAAGAAGTGCAAGGTACCAGAATTGGAGGAGGGCTCATTAAGAACCTAATATATACAGATGACACAATCTTGCTTGCTGAAAGTGAGGAAGTTCAGGACTTAAAGCACTTACAAATGACCATCAAAGACTACAGCCTTCAGTATGAATTACACGCAACATAAAGGGAAAAAAAAAATCCACGTAATTGTACCAATAACTTCATGATAAAAGGCAAAATAGTGAATTTGTCCAACAATATCATTTTACTTAGATAAACTATCAACACCCACAGAAACAGCAGTCAAGAAATCAAACTATGTACTTCATTTGACAAATCTACTTCAAAACAGGTCACCCCAAACAGATTTAATGCTCAAGCGCACCTGACCCACAAGACGGTATTTTGAATACCATCATATGCATGTAAAAGCTGGACAGTCAATAGGAATAACTAAGACAACAACAAAGAGAAGACTCTTCTAAAACAGTACAAAGTTTGAATTACAGGAGTTTTCCTTGAAAGAAATACAGTCACTTGGAGTAGGAAAACAGAATTGCCTAGAGAAGGTTGATAAGAAATCTCTTTCCTTTCTGTTGTTAGGTGCCATCAAGTAGGATCCAACTCATAGAGACCCTATGTACAACAGTATAAATCACTACCTGGTGTTGTGCCATCATAACAATCGTTGTCATGTTTGAGCCCATTTTTGCAGCCACTAGGTCAATTCTCCTTCTTGAGGGTCTTACTCCTTTCTACAGAATCACTACTTTACAAAGCATGATATCCTCCTCCAAGACTGATCTCAGCTGATGACATGCCCACAGTATGTAAGACATAGCTCTCATCATCCTCAATAGCTAAGAGCATTCTGGTAACACTTCTTCCAAGATAGATTTGTTCATCCCTCTGACAGCTCATGGTATATTCACTATTCTGCATTAACATCAGAATTCAAAGGTAACACTTCTTCTGTCTTTCTTATTCATTATTCAGCTTTCACGCACATATGATGCAATTGAAAATGTCATGGCTTGGGTCAGAAGCATCATCGTCTTCAAGGTGACATCTTTGCTTTTCAACACTTTAAACAGGTCTTCTGCAACAGATTTGCCCAGTGCAATGTATCTTTTAATTTCCTGAATGCTGCTTCCACAGACATGGATTGTGAATACAAATCAAATGAAATCCTTGACAATTTCAATGTGTTTTGCAGTTATCATGATGTTGTTTATTGAACCAGTTGTGATGATTTCCGTTTTCTTTCTGCTGTGGTGTAATCTATACTGAAGGTTGTGGTTGTTGACTATCTCAGTGTTTCAAGTCCTCTTCACTATAAGTAAGCGAGGCTCTGTTCTCTGCACACCAAAGGTAATTAATAAGTCTTGATCTAATCCTGATATCCCACTCTTCTTCATTTAGTCCAGTTTCTGACATTATTTTCTCGGTATACAGACTGAGTTTATGTATGGTGAGGGGCTACAACCCTGACACACACCTTTGCTGACTTTAAACCATGCAGTGTCATCTCATTCTGTTCAAGCAACTGTCCCTTAATTGATTTACAGATTCCTCACGAACATAATTAAGTGTTCTGAAATTCCCATTTTCCACAATGCTATCAATAATTTGTTATGATCCATCTATCTGTCAGATTGTTGTACTGTGCAAAGCTTGTGTGTTGTTGTGATGCTAGAAGCTATGCCACCAGTATTCAGATACCAGCAGGGTTACCCATGGCAGACACATTTCAGCTGAGCTTCCAGACTAAAACAAACTAGGATGAAGGACCTGGTAGTCCACCTCTGTCTAGACTTAGCCAGTGAGAAACCTTAACAATACCAGGAGAACCTTGTCTGAGATAGCGACAGATGATGAACTTGCCAGGTTGGAAGGCACTCAGAAGATGACTGGGAAAGAGCTGCCTCCTCCAAGTAGAGCTGACCTTAACGGAGCCGACTGAATGACATGGATGCAGTCAAGCTTTCAAGATCTTCGTTTGCTGATGTGGCATGAATCAAAGGGATAAGAAACAGCTGAAAACATCCATTAATAATTGGTACATGGTAAGTATGACGTACCGATCTTGGAAAACTGGAAATGGTCAAAAATGAAATGCATAAGCATCAATATCCTAGTCATTAGTGAGTTGAGTGTACAGATATTAGCAAACATTCATTAATAGTTGGCTGCAAACAACCATTAATAATTGGCACAATGAAAGCATGAAGTATCAATCTTGGAAAACTGGAAACAGTCAACAATGAAATGCATAAGCACCAACGTACTAGTCATTAGTGAGTTGAACAGACTGGTATTAGCCATTTTGAATCACAGAGTTATATGGTGTACTGGACATAAAATATAGTTCGCTCTTCTAAAGGCACTAGCCTAGAATATAGAAATGAGACGTCTAGGATAAAGCTAAATAAAGACACAGAAGATCTTATTGCCACAATGAACCAACTAAACCTCATCAACATATACAGAACTTTCCATCCATCAGCAGACAACTACATCTTCTCCAGCGCACATGGAACATTTTCCAGAATAGAACACGTGTTAGGACATAAAGCAATTCTCAACAAAATCCATATCACTGAATTAATGCAAAGCATCTTCTCAGACCATGAAGCCATAAAAGACAAAATCGATAGCAGAAAAAACATAGAAAGCGGAACGCAGGGAAATTTAACACACCTTCCTGAAAAAACCATGAGTTATAGAAGAAATCAAGAATGAAATAAATAAATTTATGGACTCCAATGAGAACATAAACACTTCCTACCAGAACCTATGGAATACAGCCAAAGCAGTGCTCAAAGGTCAGTTTATCTCCATAAATGCACACATCTGAAAGGAAGAAAGAAACCAAATCAAATAACTAACCCTACAGCTTGAATAAGTAGAGAGAGAAGAACAGAGGAACTCCTCAGGCACCACAAAAAACCAGATCATAAAGATCAGAGCAGAACTAAATGAATTAGAGAATAGAAGAACAACTGAAAAAATTGAAAAGACCAAAAGTTGGTTGTTTGAAAAGATCAACAAAATTGACAAACCACTGGCTAAACTTACTAAAGAAAAACAGGAAACAAATAAACCAAAGAAAAAACTAGAGGGGAGTTTTCACAACAGATCTAACAGAAATAAAAAATATCATAGCTGAATACTATGAAAGACTGCATTCTAACAAATTTGAAAACCTAGAGGAAATGGACCAATTCTTTGATTCACATCACCTACCCAAATTATCACAAGGTGACGCATAACAACTTAATAAATCCATCACAAAGGAAAAGATTGAAAAAGTCATCCAAAAACTGCCAACCAAAAAAAAGCCCGGCCCAGATGGTTTCACTACAGAATTCTACCAAGCTTTTAGAGAAGAGTTATCTGCAATACTACTGAGACTATTTCACAGTACAGAAAGGGATGGAATACTCCCAAATTCATTCTATGAAGCCAGCATAACCCTGATACCAAAGCCAGGGAAAGACCCAACCAAAAAAGAGAACTACAGACCGATATTACTCATGAATCTAGATCCAAAAATATTCAACAAAGTTCTTGCCAATAGAATACAACAATGTATCCAAAAAATAATCCATCATGACCAAGGCGGATTCATCACAGATGCAAGGCTGGTTCAACATCAGAAAAACAACTAATGTGATCAGCCACATAAATACCACAAAACACAAGAGTAACCTTATCTTGTCTATTAATGCAGAAAAGGCATTTGATAAAGTCCAATACCCATTCATGCTAAAAACTCTCAGCAAAATTGGGATATAGCCCCAAATCCTCAGTGCAATAAGGCCCATTTATACCAAGCCAACCTCCTACGTCATCCTGAATAGTGAAAGTCTGAAACAGTTTTCCTTGAGAACAGGAACTAGACAAGGATGTCCACTCTCACCTCTCCTATTCAACATTGTAGTAGAAGTTCTACCCAGAGCAATTAGACAAGACCAAGGAATAAAGGGCATCTGCATCAGCAAAGAAGAACTAAAAATCTCCCCATTTGCAGATGATATGATTGTATATACAGAGAATCCCAAAGAATCCATAGGCAAACTACTCAAACTAATAGAGGAGTTCGGGAAAGTCTCAGGATATGAGATGAATATAAGTAAATCAGTATGATTCTTTTATACCAACAATGAGATCATTAAGGAAGAAATCACCAAATCAATACCATTTACTATAGCCCCTAAGAAGATAAAGTACCTGGGAATAAATCTATCCAGAGAAGTAACAGACCTTTATAAGGAGAACTATAAGTCCTTACTACAAGAAACTAAGAGACTTACATAAATGGAGAAACCTACCCTGCTCATGGATGGGAAGACTTAACATTGTGAAAATGTCTATTTTACCCAAAGCAATCTACTTATATAATGCAATCCCAGTACAAGTTCCAGTGACATTTTTTAATGATATGGAAGAACAAATTACCAACTTTGTCTGGAAAGGCAAGAAGCCCTGGATAAGTAAAGCATTACTAAAGAAGAAGAACATACTGGGAGGCCTCTCATTACCCAACCTTAGAACCTATTACACTGCCACAGTAGTCAAAACACTGGGTACTGGTACAAAAACAGACAGATAGATCAGTGGAACAGAATCGAGACCCCAGAGATGACATCATCTGCCTATGAACAGCTGATATTCGACAAAGGCCCTAAGGCATTAATTTGGGGTTAAAACAAGCTCTTCAACAAATGGTGCTGGCAAAATTGGATACCCATCTGCACTAAATTAAAACAAGACTCATATCTTACACTGTGTACAAAAACCAACTCAAACTGGATAAAAGATCTAAATATCAAATCTAAAATGATAACGCTCATCTATGAAAAAGTAGGAACACCAATGGAAGGTTTAATACACAACATAGTCAGAGTTCAAAATGTGTCAAACAAACCACAAACAACAAAAGAGAAAATAGATAAATGGGAACTACTAAGAATCAATCACTTTTGCTCATCCAAAGACTTTATTAATAGAATTAAAAGGCCACTACAGAATGGGAAAAAATATTTGGTAACTCTATGTCAGACCAATGCCTAATCTCCATAATCTATAAGGTACTACCAAATATCAATAAGAAAAATATAAAGCATCCAATTAAGCGATGAGCAAAGGAGATGGACAGACATTTCTCTAAAGAGGAGATCCAGGCAGCCAAAAAACACATGCGGACATCCTCACCATCATTAGCTATTAAAGAAATTCAAATCAAAACGACAATGAGATACCATCTCACCCCAACAAGGTTGGCCATGATCTAAAAAACGCAAAACACTAAATGCTGAAGAGAGTCTGTGGAGAGATTGGAACTCTCTCCTACACTGCTGGTGGGATTGCAAAATGGTACAACCTCTTTGAAAAGCAATCTGGCATTACCTTAAAATAATGGATATAAATATACCATTTAACCCAGTAATTCCACTGCTTAGAATATAGCCTACAGAATCAAGGCCATTCACAACAACAGATACATGCACATGAATGTTCAATGTAGCACAGTTCACAATAGCAAAAAGATGGAATCAAACCACATGCCCAACAACAGAAGAATGGATAGGTAAACTATGGTATATATACTCAATAGAACACTATGCCATGATAAAGAACAACGATGATAGCAGGAAACATCTCTTAACCTGGTTTCAACTGGAGGACATTATGTTGAGTGAAAGTAGTCAGTGACAGGACAAATATTGTATAAGACCCTTACAATAAGAACTTAAAAGCAGACTCACGCATAACTGAGAAGACTCTTTGACAGCTGCAAGGGTGGGGAGGGTTGGAGGGGGAGGGGGGAGGGTTTAGATAGTTGTTAGAAATTTTGTTGGGTGAAATTGGTGACAGCACACATTAGTAAGAAGATCAATATTAACGGGACTTAAACACAACTTTTGTACTCCGCCCATCTTAACCCAATATTGCAAGGATAAAGTAGTTGGGGCAGGGGGCTGGGACCATACTGTCAGGGGAAATCGAGGCCAATTGGCACAACTAGCATTTGGCTAATGAGGACTCTCCACACCCCACACTGGTGAGTGGTGTCTGGGGTTTAAAAGCTGCTGAGCTGACATCTGAGGGTACAGCAAATGATCCCAATTTAGCAGAAACAGATGATCACCAAGGTCCATAATGACATGAGGGAAAGAGAATCCAGAAGACAGAGACAGCCACATGAGTGGATGTCTACATCAACTTGTGACCTGAAGAACCAGATGGTGCCTGGCCACCACCAGTGATAGGGACGATGGAGCTCACAATGTTGAGTCTCACTGGCAACACAAGTATAAATAGGGATGCACCCTAAAATACCACTAAAATACCACAATTGATGGTCCAGGGACTTCAGTGTTCCCCTGGGAATATGGTCCCTGGCCCTCATGCTGCCCCTGTCCATGAATCATAATGAAGGTCAACTTTTTGGACAGCAATGTATTGGACCTGGTGACGCAGAGTGACTATATTGTGTGGGCACTTTATGGTTCTAGGCACCTATAGGAGGTCGCCCTGTTGACCTCATACTGGAGGAAGGGGAATGGGTGTAGAGGAGAAGATAGGAGACTGCTTAGAAGATAAGACATGTATGGAGCAGAGATGAAGAGTGTGCTGTCACTGTGCAGGGAGAGCAGTGGAAGCTGCATATAGGTCAGTATTCAAATTTATATGGGAATGTACATTTTCATTCAATCATAATAAATAAATAAATAAATAAAACCAAACTACTTGCTTTTCAGTTGATTCCAACTCATGGAGACACTGTGTTTCAAAGTAGAACTGTACTCCCAACAGTTTTCAAGGCTATGAAAGCACACTGTCAGGCCTTTCTTTCAAGGTGTCTCTGGGTGGGTTCAAGTCACCAACCTTTTGGTTACTAATTCAGTGTGTAACCATTAGTACCATCCAGGGACTCCATGCTAATTAATAAGAAGGGAAAACATGTTTTTCAACCAGAGACTACACTGGCAATTCATTTCAAATGGCAAAGCAATTACTTGTTGAGACTATAATAGAGTATGGTTTAAATTATTGGTAGGAATGAGATTCACAGAGAAAACTGGCAATGCATTAATCTAAATAAGATACAGCATCAACAGAACTATCATCAATAACATGTGCTTCTCTATTCCAAAAGAAATTGTTGTTGTGCTGAGTTGATTACAACATATACTGATCATATAGGACAAAGTAGAACTGCCATATAGTTTCCCAGCCTGTAATGTTTACCACGACAAACTGCCATATCTTTGTCCCCTAGAGAAGCTGCTAGGTTCAAATGGCTGAATTTTCACTTAGCAGTCAAGCATTTAAACACTGAACTACCAGGGCTCTTCACAGACACCCATACTGGAGAAGAAAAACTGCTTTATACCGAAAAAAATCAACAAACAATAAGTGAAAGGAGAAAAGGCAACCTAGAATAGAAAGAAAACTGAGCCACTGAGCCAACCAAATGACTGCAAAACACAGGCTGTTAAACGAATCTGGGCCTTAGTTCCCTCATGACTAAAATAAGTGGGTTAAATAAAATCAGTGATTCTCAGTGAAGAAAAGAAGCTTAACTTATCAGAATCATGTAGAATGTATTCCCCTATACTCCCCATACCACGAAAAGACAGAAAAAAATTACAGAAGAAAGCTTCCTTCATCTGGATTTTCTGATATGCCTTTGAGCTACAGCCGCTAACCAAAAGGTCATTAGTTTGAATCTACCAGGTGATCACTGGGAACTATATAGGGCAGTTCTACTCTGCCCTATGCGGTTTCTCTGAGCCGGAATCAACTCAACAGCAGCAGGTTTTATCAGGAACATACACCTCACTTGGCAATTCACTAACACTGATTTTCAGCCTCGTCATCAGGAAGATTGAGACAGAAAATGAATCAAGATTCTAGATCTGTACTGTTCAATACACTGGTCACATTTGGCTAATGATCACATGAACTGCTGCCAGTCAGGACTGAAATATGATTGAAGTGTAAAAATATACACTGGATTTTTAAGAGTTAGTACAAAAAAGGTGTATTATGTCTCGATAATTTTACAGTGATTATGTAATGAGACTCTGAATATACTAGATTGAATAAAATTTATTATTAGCGTAAAGTTTGCCTGTTTCTTTTTACTATTTAATATGATTAGAAGAATATATAATTACATGTGGCTCACAATACATTTCTTCTGAATAGTGCTGCTCTGGGTGAATTTTTTACATATCTTCCATTGTTAATGTTCAGTAATTTTAGTCTATCATGATTCTAATTTTGAAAAGAAGACGTATAATGGACTGGTATTAGCCATTTTAAATCAGACAATCATATAGTCCACTATGCTGGAAATAACAAATTGAAGAGGAACAGTGTCAAATTCACTGTCAAAAAGAACATTTTAAGATCTATTCTGAAGTACAATACTATCAGTAATAGGATAATGTCCATATGGCTACAAGGAAGACCATTTAATAAGACTATTATTCAAATATATGCATCAACCTCTAATGTCAAAGACTAAGAAACTGAATATTTTTACCAACTTTTGCAGTCTGAACTTGATCAAGCATGCAATCAAGATGCACTGATAATCACTGGCGATTGAAATGCAAAAACTGGAAAATGTGAAACTCGTGATAGAAAAGACACTGGAGATTACATAAAGAATTTTATAAGACCAATGATCTATAAATTGGAAATATCTTTTTTCAACAATATAAGTGGCAACTGCACATGTGAACTTTGCTGAATGAAATACAGGAACCAAATCACAACATCTGTGGAAAGAGATGACAGAGAAGCTGAATATCTCCACTCAGAAAAAAGTCAGGGGCTGATTGTAGACCATCGATTCCCTGTGTGTAAGTTCAACTTGAAGCTGAGGAAAATTAAAACAATTCCATGTTAGCAAAAGTACAACTTTGAGTATATCCCACCTAAATTTAAAGAACTTTGGAAGAATAGATTTGAAAGACCAAACACTAAGTAACAAAGACCACATTAGTTATGGGATGGCGTCAACAATATCATACAAAAAGAAAGCAAAAGGCCACTAAGAAGACAGGAAAGAAAGAAAAGACCTAAAAAGATGTTAGTAGAGACTCTGAAACTTTCTCTTGAATGCAGAACAATGACAGCTAAGCAGAAGAAATTATAGACTAAAAGGGCTTATCGTGGATTGAAGTATGAGCACCCAAAGAGGTGTATATTAATTTGCCTGGCCCATGACTACCACTACTGTGTGGTTGTCCTACATTTAGTGATCATAATTTTATGTTAAAGAGGATTGGGGTGAGACTGTAACACCCTTACTTAAGTGACATCCCTTATTCCATATGAAGAGAGTTGGGGAACTCATACCATCAACAAAGCAACCCAAGGAGTATGGTGAATCCTTTGGACCTCAGATTCCTGTGCAGAGAAGCTCCCAGACACAGGGAAGGCTGAAATATTACAAAGACCTTCCTCACAACTGACAGAGAGTGAAAGACTTCCCTGGCTGGAGCCCTGAATTGAGACATTGTGGTGGTTAAAACCATGCCAACTTGGCTAAACAACGATTCTCCATGTTTGGCAGCTGTATCAAGTGGCACGGGTGAGGACTGTGGTGCCTTCTCACCTCTCGGCTCTCATCTCTCCACCTTTCACCACGTACCTCCTGTCTCCTCACAATGCCAGCAGCTACTGCACTCTTCTCTTTTCGCATCTGATTTCTGGACCTGAACTAGCAGCTGTTGGATTCATCAACCCATACAGCTGTGGAGTAAAAGTCCTGTTCTGCAACTTGCTGATCCTAGGTTCACCAGCCTCTGCAGCTACATGAGCCAGCAGAGACCTCACAGTCTGACCCGTCAGCTTGGGATTCAACAACTTATATGCCAGGATCTAAAAAACTCTGGTCTCTGAGCATCTGACCTTGGGTGCACCATCTCCCATGGCCATGTGAGGCTTGTGCCAGGACTTGGAATGTTCAGCTTCTACATCTGCATGAGCTGTTTCCTTTGTATAAATCTTTCCTTGTACGTATACATGTTACTGGTTTTACTTCCCTAGGAAACCCAGCCTGAAACATATGTCTAGCCTACTGGACAATGAGAGAACAAACTTCTCTTTGTTAAAGCCATCCACTTGTAGTATTTTTGTTATAGCAGCACTAGATTACTCAAACAGGGCTGAAAAGAAGATTTCAAAGGGCAGAATAAGAAGACAAAATAAAGTATTAAAAGGAAATGTGCAAAGACCTGGAGTTAGATAGTCAAAAGAGAAGAACACACTCAGCATTTTTCAAGCTGACAGAACTGAAGGAGAAGTTCAAGTCCTGAGCTGTAACATTGAAGGATTCTAGGTGCAAAATACTGAAAGATGCAGGAAGCATCAAAAGAAAATGAAAGGAATACACAGACTCATCATACTCAAAGAACTGCTCAATGTTGATCCATTTAAAGAGGTGGCATGCAGTCAAGATCCAAGAGTACTGAAGGAAGAAGTTCAAGTTGAACCGAAAGCAAAGAAAAAGAAAAAGTCTCCATAAACTGAAAAATACCAATTGAGACATTTCAACAAATGCATGCAACAGTGGAAGCACTCACTTGACTATGCCAAAAAATCTGTAACGCAGCCATTTGGGTAAGCAACTGAAAGAGATTCATATGTGTGTCATTCCAAAGAAAGCTAATCTAACAAAATGCAGAAATTATCAAACACATCATTAAAACCACACACAACTAAAATTTTACTGAAGCTTAATGCCTCCAGGGTTGGCATCAATCTGACCCAACTCGACAGCACTGGATTTTCTGGGTTTGTTCTAAAGCAATTGCACAAGTACATCAACATTGAACCACCAGAAATTTTAAGAGGATGTTGTATGAGGGGTATCATTGCTGATGTCAGATAATCTTGGCTAAAAGCAGAGAATACCAGAAAGATGTTTGTTTACTTGTGTTTCATTGATTATGCAAAGGCATTCAAGCTGTGTAGATCATAGCACACCGTGTATAAACTTGTAAAGAATGGGCCTTCCAAACATAATGAACCTGAACATAGACCAAGAGGCAGTTGCTCAAACAGAAAGAGATACTGCACAGTTTAAATCAGCAAAGATTTGTCAGCGTTATAGTCTTTCCCCATACTTATTCAATCTCTATACTGAGCAAATAATTTGAGAAGCTAAAATTTTATGAATAAAAATGACATATACACACAAGGAAGACTCAGTAACAACTTGTGACATGCAGATAACATAACCTTCCTTACTGAGAAAGTGAAGAGAACTTAAAGTACACACTCATGGAGACTACAGACCTCAATAAAAGAAAACACAAATCCTCATAAATGGACCACTAAGCAACATCATGACAAACAGGAACAAGATTGAAATTGGCAAGAATTTCATTTTACTTGAATCCACAGTCAAACCCCACAGAAGCATCAGTGTAAAAAAAAATCAAATGTTGTATTGAACTAGGCAAATCTCTGCTGCAAAAGACCTCTTAAAAGTGTTATAAAGGAAAGATGTCACTTTGAGTACTGAAGTGAGCCTGACCCAAGCCATGGTATTTTCAGTCACCGCATTTGCATGGAAAAGCTGGACAATTAATAAGCAAGACAGAAACAGAACTGATGCCTTTGAAGTATGATGTTGTTGAAGAATATTGAGTATGCTGTGGAGTGCCAGAGGAAGAAACTAATCAGAACTGGAAGAAATACAGGCAAGAAGATCCTCGGAAGTTAGAAAGGTGAGACTTTGTCTCAAGTACTTTTGACATGTTATCAAGAAGGACCAGTCCCTGGAGAAGGACATCACGCTTGGCAAAGTAGTGGATCAGTGAAAAACAGGGAATCCTCAACGAGATGAATGGACACAGTGGCTATAGTAATGAGCTCCGATATATGAATGATTGTGAGAATGGTGCAGGATCAGGCAGTATTTCATCGTAATGGCATCTAACAAACAACAGCCCTTAAAGGAATTTACTCTGACGGTGGGAAAGTTCTTGCCTAAGTAAAATATTGTTTTGGTTCAGTTAAACTCTTAATGTTTAACATAAATCCACAAAAATTGGTCTTTCATTATTTTACAAATTGTCTCTTAAAACTAAAAATGACAATGTATCATTTCTCCAAGAAGTAATTAAACCATAATTGGCAAATGAACATAGAAGTCTTCTCTATAACATTTAATTTCACGAATATAGGCAGTACATTATAGCTATAAGAGGTAATGCCATTTAACTTTACTATACATTGACTGAAAGTATTTGAGTACTTTGGAAAACAGGATATGGCAAAAGAGAGATAGTTAAGGGGGCATAGCTCTGAAAATTTACGGAAATACCACTTTTAAAATTCTCTAACCATGAATAAAAGCTTCTGTTTGCGAGTCAGAAAGAATAAGTTTAAATCTCACCTACCTGACTCCAAATTCCAGGTTCTTAAGCATGTTCATGTATCTCCATGACGGTATCTGATTACATGTTTGCATATAAACATACATACACACAGTCTTTACCCTTTTGCCAAAATAACTGAATGAGTAACTTACCACTCCGTCCTTACCTAGTATTCCGGAGCACGCATTTTGTCATGATGCATTTTCTAGCTTGATCATTTTGCTCTGCGTACATTTTGTTTTCTTTATAAATCCCTTCCTAACAATTTATCTAAAACGTTTCTCCTATACCACTTTATCTTGTAAAATCTGACACTAAAGTTATGAAAGTTGGTGTACTATGGAATTTAGGCATTTTCTCTTCAATTAACAAATGAGAATTGCATGCAGTTATGAAGATTCGAATGTACAGCTAAAAATTTGGTGATAAACATTAGGATCCAAATTTTCTGGAAGTAAAACTATCTTCTCTGATAGCACATTTAAATACTGACTTAGGGAAATTCATTACAATTCTGCATAGGCTTAGCTCCAATATTAGAAACATGCCTCTAGGCTCATTTGTAAAAGAATTTCTTATTCAGCATCTCAGCTGCACAGGTTTCCACACAGAAATGAGCAGGTAAAAATGGTTAGAGCTTCATAATGAGTCAACATTAACATAATTACTTTCCATTTCATCTATTACGGTACACTGTTTGACTATCTCATTTCTTTTCATTTCAATCATTCCTTTAGAACACCCACAAGGCCCTGTTAAAGAAATGAGACTTTAGAGCCTGTACTACAGAAACTGAGGTGAGCTAAACAGTCTTGTAATTTTCCCTTAGAAATGATCAAATGTTCTACAGCAACATAAATGATGTAATTTAGCACCCTAATATAATATTTCCTTACATCTCTTAAAACAATGTATACAATTAGATAATAACATCAAAGTGATTTATGTATTTTGGCATCAGAAAATATGACTGTGAAGTAACTATTCTTTCTTGTTTTTTAACAAACAGAACTTAATCTTCCAAATGTGCATTGTTTCTCACAGTTATCTCTAGGGCTATATAGTTACTATAATTATGCTGGCACTACTGAAAACACTTCTGAATATCCTTTCCTTGGAATTGCCTTCAGGGACAGTTTACCGCTAAATGATAAAACATGTCTCATTGCTTTATATTTCAGGGACAGGATTTGATCAATTTACTCATCCCATCTTATTCATCAAGTTTAAGGCAGAATGTTTTGGCTAATTCCAAAGATTATTTCCACTCTCAGAGGAAGATGATTTACTACCATTAAGGATATTCAAGAGAGGCCCCACTTGAGTCCAAATCTAAGCCACGGCACTTAAACCAAGCAACTAGCTGAGCAGTTTACTTAAATGCTGAAATACTATAACCTCTGTTTCTCCCAACTTGAAAAACAGAGATTATAATACCTACTCTCAGGCACATAATCACAATACGTGGTAATTTTTAGATGACATCTGTAAGAGTTACTTCCCATGGTAAGGAAAGTAAGGGATCACTAGATGGATACACAGTAATGACACCATGGTAAATACATTCTAGAAGCTATACACAAAAAATCTAAGTACAATAAAATAGTTCTGATGTGCTGACAATCACATGGTATTCATTTCCTAGAGTTATTATAAACAAATTATCACAAAATTTGTGGCTTAAATCAACAGAAATGTATTACTTCTATGTTCTGGAAGTGACAGGAAACTCTGGTGGGATAATCAATCTAACAGCTACAGCTGCTAACCAAAGTTAGCAGTTCAAATTTTTCAGATGCTCCTTAGAAACCATATGAGGCAATCCTACTCTGTTCCATAGGGTCACTGTGTGTTGGATCAACTTAACAGTAATTGGTTCAGTTTGGTTTTGGAGGCCAAAAGTCTAGTAGCAGTATCAATGGGCTGAAATCAAGTTATCAACAGGGCCACTTTCTCTGCAAAATCTCTGGGGGCAAACTCTTTCTTGCCTCCTCCACCTGCTGGTGGCACTCGGTATTCCTCCAGTTTATGGCAGTATAACTCTAATCTCTGCCTCTGCCTTCACGTGGTCTTTTCCATATGTCTGTGTGTGGCCTTCTGTCTCTCATAAGGATACTCGCATTGGATTTAGGTCCCATTCTAATCCATTATGATGTTACTTCCAAACCCTATTTCCATGTAATATCACCTTCTGAGTTTCTGGGTGGACATGAAGGAGAGGCACACAAATAATTCAACCCACTGCAGATAATAAAGTAAGCCTTGCTCCATTTTAATTACAAGATTATCCCATGTGATACAATATACAGTTTACTGAAAAGTTATATAAGCATTATTTATTTTACAAACAAAATTCACGTCACATTTAGAGTTGCAACTTATATTCAACATTTCTGAGCATGTAGCATATCCAGGTACCATGCTCAGCACTGAAGGAGAAATGAAGAAAATCCAGTTTTTGCCTTTCAGGAGCCGAAATGACTAAATAGTTGCTTCACTCTGACTTTGAGTTAATCAACCAGAAGGCTTCACCACTTCACCCTCAAGTTCCTCAGCTGCTCCCTCAGCTACACACACTCTCCATCTCTCCTACAAACACATATACACACTAAGCACTAATATACATACATTCATCCATGAAATTATTTATAAAGCTCCTTAGGAACTGATCATAACATGACTTATAGTTTAGAATCTTCATATTCATATTTCATTACACAAACACCTGTATTTCATAATTAAATCATAAATAATGTCTACAGTACCAGTACCTGTCTTCTTAGTGGCATCACTGTACTTGAAGTATTTGAGAAAAGGGATACTTTACATGTAATCTTTATTTTCCACTTCTTTTGCCTAGAATGTCTCCATCCTTGCATTAAATATACCTGTACTATTTTAAAATAAATCAAGTGTTCATAATGGAGGCTGAGAAAAATAGAGCCATTGTACAAAATAATATTTTGCACCTCCTTTTTTTTTCATCCTACTCTGTAATGAGTATAAATCATTGGTCTAGGTTAGCCTGCTTACTTAGCCTATCACAGGAAAGAAGAATAGTCAGTCATTAATTATATTTATTAAATTATGCAAAATCCAAGACTGTTTTGCTAATAAACTAGAGTATAACTAGCTATATAATTATATAGAAATCAATATGCCTTTGAGAACAGTCATTTATCAAGAGAAAATTCATTCTATAACCAAATGGCATTTCATGAGTACCTTAAACTTGAGGTAACAAAAGTTCTCTGTATCATTAGAGTAAATAATTTTATCAAGTGAGGGCTTTGGGTATAAATTTATGCCTAGCTTTCCAGGTCCTGAATATCACTGCTGTTACAGACTCCATCTTGAACAACAGTGCAAAATTACAAGTCTGATGTCAAGTCTGAGAATTAGACAGCACCACCATTCCCCCCACCCCAATATGCAATAGAAAGAGGGTATTTCATCATATAGGTAAGCACTCAACTACTAGCCAAGAGTTTGAGCACACTTAAATTCATGGTAGAGGCAGGCCTGGCAATCTGCATCTGAAAGGTCACAGCCTTGAAAACCCCATGGAGCCTTTTTCGTCAGTTGACATGGGGTCACCATGAGTTCAAATCAACTTCAACTAACAGTAAGTATATAATTGTCTTCATAATTACCAGCACTTACAAAAGATAAACACAAACATCTACTGTATTTTTAAAAAACATATAAACATAAAAATTAAAACAAATCATGATAAGACACTATACTATTCAAGGTAGCAAATGTTTAAAATTTATAAAATAAAGAATTATCTTCCTTCTGATTTAGCATTAGGCCTGATGAAGTAAGGGAAGGGTAAACAGTGATTCGAAAATGGCCCTTCATGCATCTCCTTTGGAAAAGCCTTTAAAATAGCTAAACATGGATTCTTCATCTAAACCAAAAATCTTCAGTTATTTTAATGACTTCCTGTTATCATCACAGGTGCCCATGGGGGAGAGGGGCTTGAAAGATCTCTTTCCCCTCTATTTGGGGTGAGGTGGGTAGGAAATAAAAAATATCCTTCTTACTTTGGCTATACTGTAACAGCAGAAACTGAAGGATCAAACTACACCCTATCCTAGCCCCTGCACATACGAGAACGCTGAAGGAATAATCTCCATTTATGC
Source organism: Heterohyrax brucei (assembly GCA_028571685.1). Lineage (NCBI taxonomy): Eukaryota > Metazoa > Chordata > Mammalia > Hyracoidea > Procaviidae > Heterohyrax > Heterohyrax brucei. The sequence goes on along the minus strand of CM053166.1, from coordinate 129,300,590 downwards.
TGGCCTCATACATTCCACATAAGCAGTACAACTAGCACAATTCTGGCAATCCTTATGACAAACTTACTTAACAACCCACAAGAACCACACTGACTTCACTCAATACTACTGAACACATCACTTCATAAGCCAATGGATTCAGCTGGTTATTAACTCGGTTTTACTAATCCTTACCAGTATATACATAGGCAGCACAGCATAAAGGTTGAGATCATTATTTCCAAAGCTAGGCTTCCTCAGCTCAAGCTATGGCTCCAACACTTAATAGACATAGAATCCTTAATAAGTTACTTCACATTTCTGAGTATCAGCTTCCCCATTTGTAAAATGGGAATAATAATACACTGCCCACATCATGGAGCTGTTGTGAGGGTGAGATCAGTTGACATACTAGAACAGTGTTCGTCTCACAAGTGTTCATCTCACATTATGTGCTATTTTGGGTTTGTTTGGGTTTGTACCTTTTTTCTGTACTCTCTATACCCACTAAACCACTACACCACCAGGGTTTCCATCAATAAATAACTGTTGACTGACTAGTAGATTTCTTTACTTAGTTTCTTCCCAGCATGCTCTGATAGACTATGTCATCAGTGTTAACCAATCATGATCTAACATTTTCCATTTTAGTTTCTACTAAAAGCTCCTTTTTTGCAAATACGGGCAAAAAGTAGAAACAAAATTTACAAAATATATCCTTTTTATTAATTTAGCACACTACTAAAATTTAAATAAAGGCTTCATGAAATGTGGCAAGAATCAGCACGCATGTTTAATGTACATTCTTTTTTTCACCATGCTAAGATACAGATAGAGTACCGTAACTGGTAGTTTACTTAAACTCGTTAATTACATAAAGGTGACTATTCAATGGCAAATGTTACAATTACGACAAATTTATGGAAAAGTAACACACAGCATCTGCTTCAAAATATTCTTCAAGAGCATCTCAATTTGTTAAGCAGAATTACTATCTTATTAGCTTATGCAGATCACACACTAAGAAGTAGACAGTGAATGACACAGGCGTAAGTACAGCTGAGTTTAATAAACAATACATTAAACATTCCTTGACATACTAAGTACTCAGTAATATTAAGCAAATCCTATTGACTTACATACTACCATAGAGGAATGTAAGGAATCCAGTGTAGCACTCTCATGTATATTCATGCATATTAATAAGTCATTTTGAAAAGTCATCAGGCTGGCTATGTGAAATGCTTGTATATCTATCTGATTTTTCTGAACTTGACTTTATGTAACTTTATATAAGTGAACTGAATCCTTTAAAACATTATTATAATAATTACTGTTCAGCAATATATTGGTACTTTTCCTTTGGAGCACATCATAGAATTGCACTTCCCAAACATGAAGTGTGGCTATGGGATTTATTTCAGTCAATGTAATGTGAACAGAATGAAGAAAGAAGTCTAGAACTTCAAGATAGAACCATCTAAGAGCCATCGTGTCATTCTGTACTTTTATTCCCTTTTGTTATACGGTGGAGCCCAGGACTCTCAGTGAGAGTAACATGAGGCACAGACCTTGACTTACATATGATGGACACGTAGTATGAGCATGAAATAAGCCTTGTAATTTAAGAGTACCGAGAATCTTAGGTTACCATTATAGTGTATGCTGCCGTATTCTGACAAATAATATTACACATCTGGCAAAAGATTCATATTAACACAAAGAGATATACTTCATTCAGTGAAATGATTTCATACTAGTCTATCACATGACTGAATGATAATTTAATTCATTTTTCAATAAGTATTTTGTGAGGGCCTACCACTTTCCAGTCCCTGGGTATTTGTAAACCATTTGGCTGGCTAACAGTTGTTAATCTAAAGGTTGGAGAATCAAGTCCACCCAGAGGTACCTTGGAAGAATTCCCCGGTGATCCACACTTCAAAAAAATTCAATCAGTGACAATCTTATAGAATGCTGTTCTACTATGGCACATATGAGGTCATTGTGAGTTGGAAGTGACTCCACAGCAACTGCTTTCACCATATCCTAAGGGCTGCCTTATGTTCTTTCCATCTTAAACATCCCTGCCATTGAGTTCATTCCAAGTCAGAGTGACACTACAGGACAGAGCAGAACTGCCCCATAGCGTTTCCAATGAGTGCCTGGTAACTTGAATTGCCAATCTTTCGGTTAGCAGACACAGCACTTAGCTACTACTCCATAAGGGTTTCCAGACCAATGCTTTTAATGACGAAAGTATACTACCTTTCCATATTATGAGGAAACAAACAATAACATGCAAGAAAGTATCACAAAATAATTACTCTAGGATGAAAATAAAACAGACTAATATGAGAGTGAGTGCCAGCTACTTCAGGGTAGGTAGTTACAAAAGTCTTCTTCAGTAAGTGATAATTAAACTGAGATTTGAATGACAAAACAGACACAGTCACATATACAATGTAGTAAAAAGCAGTCCTAGCAGAGGCTGTAAAGTAGGAATGATCTGGAATATTGAAGAAACAGAAAGAAGGCTGGTGTGGCTAGAGCACACTGAGCCAGGTAGATATATTTTACAGTAGATATATTTTACATCTGTTCCTGCTTCTTTGGAATTCAAACCAAACCGATGTGTCAGTAGTCAGATACATTGCCATTGAGTCATACTACTAACCTACAAGTTGGTGGTTTGAACTTACTGAAGGGCACTGTAGAAGAAAGGACTGGAGATAAGCTTCTAGAATATAGACAAGAAAACAATAAGGAGCTCAGTTCTGCTCTGTAACACACAGGGTCAACATGAAAAACCTTTGCAATTAAGTGTAGAGCAAAACCTAAAAACTGTAATTGCTGGGCCAACTTTTGACAGATGTCATGAAATTTCCCTCCACAAGACAACGGGAGAGAAAACTTACATCAACAATAGGAAAAAAGAAAAGAAAAAAAACAGTTTGTGTTGAAACGACGCTGATTTATGGTGACTCAGTGCGTGAAGAAGAGAACTATGCTCCCCAAAGTATTCAAGACTGAACTTTTGAAGGCAGATCATCAGGCCTTTCTTCCTAGGGGCTTCTAAGTGGGTTTGAACCACTCTTTCAGTTGGTAGTTTAGCACTTAACCATTTGTACCACAGGGAACTAACCAACAGTTAAAGAATGCTTATTATCCAGACCCTATCTTACAGTATCATGAAACATTTTATCCTTTGTGAAGTTGCTAGATTAAAAACACAATAACGGTAATTAAAAATTACTATTATACAATTTTGGTTTAATCTAATGTTAAGTACCTTTTCCAGGATTGTTGCTTTTCTGTATTTCTTTAGCTATAAGTTGCCTTTTCAGTGTCTTTGCAAGTTGTTAAATTGTCACTTTTCATGAACTTATTGTATAAAAGAAATTTTGTACATTAAGAGCATAAAAACTTTCTAACATGTGTTGTAAATATTTTTCAGTCTGTAAGATAGCATTTGGAGTTCTGGTGGTACAACAGTTAAAGTGCTAAGCTGCTAACTAATAGGTTGGCAGTTCGAACCCACCAGCTGCTCTGTGAAAGATGTAGTGGTTGGCTTAGAAATCCTATGGGGCAGTTCTACTCTGTCCTAGAGACTTGCCGTGTGTCAGAACTGACTCCAAAGCATTGGGTTTGGTTTCAAGTCATTGCACAGTGTAAGACATGCTGCCTCCAAAACATGGAGGAAAAAAATCAAAAAACATGACTGTGAACAACCTTGTCTTGCTCCTCACTTGAATGAGAACTCATTCAATTTCTTGCTGCTAAACCTAAAGTTACATTTGGTATGAGATACATCCTTTTATCACGTAAAGGATATAAGTTACTTTATGAAGTTTTTTGTTTTTTAAATCAGAAAGGACACTGAATTTTTTCAAAGACCTTTTCTGTATATGATTTGACAGTGATTTTTATTTTTTATTTGCTCCTCCTTATGGTATTCTAAGTCTAAGCAGAATATGTCCACTTGATTACAATTACCTACATATTTATAGTACAAAAAGCATTGACGCATTATATTTAGTCAAAATTTACCCTGACCAAAAGAAGTCTAGCCATTCTATCAAAACCCAAACTCGGTACCGTAGAGTCAGATCTGACTCATGACGACCCTAGAATGATGAATAATTATATGAATTTCTGTAATTTGCTTCCTCATTAACATAAACCACACTCCATAACCTGGTGTAGAAATGGGAGTAGCAGATTCTATCACACAAAAGTAGAATGAAGGGGGGGCAGAGTCAAGATGGCAGACTAAGCACACCTCTCCTTATATCCCTCTGGAAACCAAGACCTGAACTGACAATCAAACAGAGCCTTCTGATCACCTAATCAGCCTCAGGATACGGCACAGAGCTGTTAATTGGGACTTCATACCACTCAGCGGAAAAACCTCCTCTCTTTCGCTGACTCCCGCTCCTGGCTAGCCCCGGCTCTCACGGAGGGAAGGTAAACGCACCAGTTTGACTCTTTTTTTTCCTCTGTCTCGGCTGGCGGGCTGAGCTGGGTCTTGCCTGGCGGCTGGACTCAGACGCGCTGCTGGGGGGATAGGCAGGCGAAATTCCCATACTCGGAGAGCCAGGATCGGGACTCTGTTGATCTAGCCATTTTGAGCCTTTCGTTTTGTAGCTCCCTCAGCGGGGTTTGAGCAGAGCTTCGTGGTCAGTGTGAGGGACGCCATGTTGGTACCGAGATTTTAGCGGGACCTCGTTCTTAGCCTGGGAGCCAGCGCCTGAAAACAGGACAGCGCTTCTCCGACAGAAAAGTAGTGATTTTGCACACTGCTGCCTACGTTGGGGGCCCTGCAACAGAAGCAGAGGAATCACTACCTCTCGGTATCTTTAGCCCCTCTGTCTGCTGCCTGTGTGGAGGACGCCATCTTCGATACGGTGGCCGCAGCTGGACCTAATTCTTAGCTTGGGAGCCAGAGCCTGCCCACAGGAGAGCGCTTTTCTATCACAAAACCAGTACACGATGCAGTGTTGGCTAAGGCTAGGCCCTGTAAGCAGAGGCTACCACGGCAGTAGCATTGCTGTATTCTGAACTAGTTTGTTACCATCTGGGGTTGGATATACTGCCGCTTACTTTGTCAGATGAGAAGAGGGACCTCTACACCTGAAAAACCTAACTGACTTGTGAATTGGTCTGATACCTTTTGCTTTACATTTGAAGACAGCCTAGAGAAACATTTGCAATCCATCCTCACAGTACCTCTTCCAGCCTCTATATACTCACATAGGACCCAAAAAGTAACAGACAATTGTGGCATACAAGGAATCACTCATGGCTTCAGAAGGCTCCCAAACAAAGCGACCAAGGAGTTTTCCAGATGAAGAAACATTTATGAAAGCATCAGGAAGTAAATACAAAATGACTACATACAGAGCCGTTCTAGATCTTATCCAAAATGCAGCAGAACAAAATGAAAAATTAAGCAAGTTGTTCGATCTGATGGAACACCAGTACTCTGAAATCTAGCAGATCAAGAAGAAAATCAAAGACATAGAAACTTCCATGCAAAGCCAAGAAAACAGAATGGAACAAATGGAAAAAGAATTTCTGACTTGGAAGACAGAGCTACTGATGCCAGAGTCTATGAGCAGAAATCAGAAAAAAGAAACAAGAAAAATGAAGAAACATTAAGAAGCATGTGGGACTCTATTAACAGGAACAACCTTCGATTAATTGGAGTCCCTAAACAGGGTGAGACATCTGAGAACACAGAGAGTACTGTGGCTGAGCTGCTGAAAGAAAACTTCCTAGAAATCAGGAAGGAAGACAATATAGACATCTCAGATGCATATCGTACGCCACCCAACATAGATCTCAAAAGAAAGACTCCAAGACATATTATAAGCAAGCCTAACAAAATGAAACATAAGCAGCAACTCTGAAAGGCAGCAAGACTCAAGGCAAAGCTAACATTCAGAGAGAAACCCTGTAGGCGCTCGTCAGATTTCTCAGCAGAAACCATGCTGGCACGGAGACAATGGCACGACACATTCAAAGTCTTGAAGGAGAAGAACTTTCAACTAAGAATTATATATCCTGCAAAACTATCTTTCACATACGAAAATGAAATTAAGACATTCCCAGATAAACAGAAACTCAGAGACTTTGTGAAAACCAAACACAAACTACAAGAAATACTGAAAGTAGTTCTTGGCTTTGGCTTAGAAGAACGAAACCAAAAACTTTATATTTTGGAACGACACACTACTCAATACTCTACTCATTTAGGGAAGGCTCCAAAGGAAATCACAGCTTTGATTGGGAAAGAAGCAATCCAGTGATCATCATGAAGACTATGGTGTCATCACAATAAAAAGAGGGATGTACTACACTCGTTATAGTCCTTCCAGATGGAGAGGAAGATGACAAGACTGGTAGTAATTAAAATTGGGTTTATAAATAGTTTATTAAGGGGGTTCATACAGGCAGCTGTAAAGCACAACAAAGATCTATCACACCATTTCAAGAAATCCAACACACGAGTCTCAACAACTATAAAACCAGCTCTGAAAAAGGTGAAAAATCAACTCACAAAAAAGAGTGTCCCACAACAGACTAATAAGAACAACAGAGAAAACATCAACATAAAACTAAACATATCACAATGGCAGCCGTGAACACATACCTATCAATAATTACATTGAATGTGAATGCACTGAATGCTCTGATAAAGAGATACTGAGTGTCATCTTGGAAAAAAAGACACAATCCATCCATATGTTGTCTACAACAAACTCACTTGAGACCTAAAGACAGGAACAAACTGAAAATTAAAGGATGGAAGAATATATATCAAGCTAACAATGAACAAACAAGAGCAGGGGTGGCAATTCTAATCCTAGACAAAATCAATTTTAATGTCAAATCCACCATCGTGGAAAAAGATGGACACTATTTATTGCTGAAAGGTTCAGTACACAAGCAAGACTTAACTATATTAAATATTTATGCACCTAATGCCAGAGCACCTAAATGTGTGGAAGAAACACTGACTATGCTCAAAAGAGAGTTAGATGACTCCACAATAATAGTGGGACACTTTAACACTCCACTTTGATTACTAGACAGATCATCTAGAAAAAAAGCTCAGTAAAGATACAGAAGACCTCACTGACACATTTAACCAACCAAACCTCATTGATATATACAGAACTTTCCACCCATAGGGAGACAACTACACCTTCTTCTCCAGTGCACATGGAACATTCTCCAGAACTGACCACGTGATAGGCCATAATGCAATGCTCAACGAAATCCATACCATTGAATTACTGCAAAGCATCTTCTCAGATCGTCAAGCCATCAAAGTTGAAATCAATAGCAGAAAAAACAGAGACAGAAAGTGGAACTCTTGGAAACTGAACAACATCTTGCTCTAAAAAACATGGGTTATACAGGAAATCAAGGATGAATTAAAGAAATTCATGGATTCCAATGAGAACAAAAACACTTCCTACCAGAACCTATGGGATACAGCCAAAGCAGTGCTCAGAGGTCTGTTTATCTCCATAAATGCACACATCTGGCAGGAAGAAAGAAACCAAATCAAGGAACTAACTCGACAGCATGAACAAGTAGAAAGAGAATAACAAGGGAACCCCTCGGGCACCAGAAGAAATGAGATCACAAAGATTAGACCAGAGCTAAATGAATTAGAGAATAGAAAAACAATTGAAAAAATTGAAAAGACCAAAAGCTGGTATTTTGAAAAGATCAACAAAATTGATAAACCACTGGCTAAACTTACTAAAGAAAAGCAGGAAAGGAAACAAATAACCCAAATTAGAAATGAGAGGGGAGTTGTCATCACAGATGTAACAGAAATCAAAAATATCATAACAGAATACTATGAAAGACTGTACTCTAACAAATTTGAAAACCTAGGGGAAACGGACAAATTCCTTCACTCATACCACCTACCCAAATTATGACAACGTGAAGCAGAACAACTTAATAAACCCATCACAAAGGAAGAGATTGAAAAGGTCATCAAAACACTGCCAACCAAAAAAACTTGGGGCCCAGATGGCTTCACGGCAGAATTCTACCAAGCATTTAGAGAAGAGTTATCCCCAATACTACTGAGACTATTTCACAGTATAGAAAGGGATGGAGTACTCCAAAACTCATTCTATGAAGCCAGCATAACCCTGATACCTCAACCAGGGAAAGATCCAACAAAGATAGAGAACTACAGACCAATATCACTCATGAACCTAGATGCAAAAATCTTCAACAAAATTCTTGCCAACAGAATACAACAACATATCAAGAAAATAATCCATCCTGATCAAGTGGGATTCATAACAGGGATGCAAGGCTGGTTCAACATCAGGAAAACAATTAATGTGATTAACCACATAAATAACACAAAAGACAAGGATCACCTGCTTTTGTCAATTGATGCAGAAAAGGCATTTGATAAAGTCCAACACCCATTCATGCTAAAAACTCCTGGCAAAATGGGCATAGATGGCAAATTCCTCCACACAATAAGGGCCATTTATACAAAGCTAATTGCCCACATCATTCTGAATGGAGAGAGACTTAAAGACTTTCCCTTGAGATCAGGAACTAGACAAGGATGCTTACTGTCACCTCTACTATTCAACACTGTACTAGAAGTTGCAGCCAGAGCAATTAGACAAGACGAAGAAATAAAGGACATTTGCACTGGCAAAGAGGAAGTTAAAATCTCCCTGTTCGCAGATGATATGATTGTATATGTAGAAAACCCCAAGGAATCTATAAGTAAGCTACTCAAACTGATAGAAGAGTTCAGCAAAGTCTCAGGATACAAGATAAACATAAGTAAATCAGTAGGATTCCTTTATACCAACAACAAGATTGTTAAGGAGGAAAGTATTAAATCAATACCATTTACGATAGCCCCTAAGAAGACAAAGTACCTAGGAATTAATCTAACCAGAGAATCAACAGACCTTTACAAAGAGAACTACAAGCCCTTACTACAAGAAACTAAGAGAGACTTAGAGAAATGGAAAAACCTACCATGCTGATGGATAGGAAGACTTAACATTGTGAAAATGTCTATTTTACCCAAAGCAATTTATTTATATAATGCAATCCCAATACAAGTTCCAGCATCGTTTTTTAATGAGATGGAGAAACAAATCACCAATTTTTTTGGAAAAGGAAGAAGCCCCAGATAATAAGGTACTGCTAAAGAAGAAGAACACACTGGGAGGCCTCTCATTACCCAACCTTAGAACATACTACACTGCCACAGTGGTCAAAACAGCCTGGTACTGGTACAAGAACAGACAGATCGATCAATGGAACAGGAATTGAGACCCCAGAGATGATACCATCTGCCTATAAACAGTTGATATTCGACAAAGGCCCTAAGACATTAAACTGGGGTAAAAACAGTCTCTTTAACAAATGGTGCTGCAAAATTGGTTACCCATCTGCAATAAACTGAATCAAGATCTATATCTTACACCTTATACAAAAATCAACTCCAACTGGATAAAAGACCTAAATATCAAACCTAAAATGATAAAGCTCATCCAAGGAAAGCTACAAACAACAATCAAGTTTTAATACACAATGAGGACAGACTCCAAAATCTGTCAAACAAACCTCAATCAACAGACGAGAAAGTAGATAAATGGGAACTATTAAGAATCAAACACTTGTTCATCCAAAGACTTTATTAATAGAATTAAAAGAGCACCCACAGAATGGGAAAAAAATATTTGGCAACTCTACGTCAGACCGATGCCTGACCTCCATAATCTATAAGATACTACAAAATATCAATAAGAAGAAGATAAGCCATCCAATTAAGTGATGGGCAAAGGAGATGGACAGACACTTCACTGAAGAGGAGATCCAGGCAGCCAAAAAACACACGCGGACATGTTCACGATCTTTAGTTAATAAAGAAATTCAAATCAAGACAACAATGACATACCATCTCACCCCAACAAGACTGGCCATGATCCAGAAAATACAAAACAACAAATGCTGGAGAGGCTGTGGAGAAAGTGGAACCCTCCTACACTGTTGGTGGGGTTGCAAAATGGTCCAGCCTCTTTGGAAGGCAATCTGGCGCTTCCTTAAAAAAGTGGATATCGATATACCATTTGACCCAGTAATTCCACTATCTGGAATATATCCTACAGAATCAAGGCCTTTCACACCAACGGACACATGCACCAGAATGTTTACCGCAGCCCAGTCCAGGATAGCAAAAAGATGGAATCAACCCAGATGCCCAACAATAGAAGAATGGATAGGTAAACTATGGTACATATACTCAATGGAGCACTACACAATGATAAAGAATAACGATGATTCCAGGAAACATCTCCTAACCTGGTTTCGACTGGAAGACATTATGTTGAGTGAAAGTAGTCAGCGACAAAAGGACAAATACTGTATGAGACCTCTACGATAAGATCTCAAAAACAGACTTGTGTATAGAAGAAAAGACTCTTTGACAGCTGGAAGGGAGTGGAGCGAGGGGGGGCGGTTAGTTTAGACAGTTACTAGAAATCTAGTTTGGAGAAAGCGGTGATAGCACACATTAGAAACAAGAACAACATTAAGTGGACTTCAGCATAACTTGAGTAGTCCTTCCATCTTAAGTCAATACTGCAAGGATAGAGTAGCTGGGGCAGGGGGCGGGGGACCATGCTCTTAGGCAAATTCCAGGCCAATAGGCACAACTAGCGTTTTGCTAAGAGAGCTCTCTGCACCCCACATTGGTGAGTGGCGTCTGGGGTCTTAAAAGCTGCCAAGCTGCCATCCGAGGACACAGCAAATGGTCCCAACTCAGCACGAACGGATGCTCACCGAGGACCAAAATGACATGCGGTAAAGACAACCGAGAAGACAGAGAGACCGACAAGAGTGGGTGCCTACATCGACTTGGGACCGGAAGAACCAGATGGTGCCTGCCCACCACCAGCGATAGCCACAATGGAGCTCACACTGGCAACACAAGAATAAAAAGAGGTGCATCATGAGATCTCCACTAAAAGACCTCAATTGATGGTCCAGCGGTTTCGGGGTTCCTCTGAGAGCATGGCCCCCGGCCCTGATGCTGCCCTTTCCCATGAATTATAACAAAGGTCTACTATTTGGACAGGGATGGATTGGACTTGGCAATGCAGAGTGACCATATATTGGAAGCACTTTGTGGTTCTATACATCTATAGGATATCATCTTGCTGACCTCTGGCTGGAGGAAGGGGAGTGGACGGAGGGGAGGGGAAAGGAGACTATTGGGAGGATGAGAGATGTATGGAGCAGAGAGGAATAGTGTGCTGTCACCAGACAGGGAGAGCAGTGGAAGCTGCATATGGGGGGGGCATGTAAATTTATATGTGAATGTACATTTTCACTCAGTTATATTAAATAAAAATTAAAATTAAAAAAAAAGTGGAATCAACATTTTATATCATCTAAATCAAGATTTACCAAACTCTTTTATGGGAAACTAGATTATCATGAGATGATGATAAATGTCCTGGAATCACCTAAGATATGGAAATGGTGAGCTGAGCTAATCAGTTTTAATACTACAGGGCATTTCATAGTTTTTAATACAGTAACGTTCACTGTAACTTCTCCAGGGAAGTTAAAGTATACAACATTCAAAATTTCTCCAATTTATTTGGTCAAGACACCTCCCATATCTACATAAGGACAAGTACCCTCACCATGGGCATTGGCAATCGACTTATAATACATCAAATTGGGAGAGCTCTCCAGCTTATCACTAGCTGTTACCACTCCTACTGCTGAGATCATCAAGATCTCTGCCAAATTAAGAAGATTCTGTGCAGCAGGAGAGAATAAAACTAACCTGATGGAAGAAGCAGGGATGAGAAAAGGGCAGTCTCATCCCTAGCTGACTCAAGCTTCGCTTCTGCCCTTACTGTTTCCACATAATAAGACTACATTGTGACGAGTAGTTGTTTTCAAAATATGGTCATAAGATTCCTGTGTGTCCCTGCCACCCTTTCAGAGTGGAATGCAGAGTTAAAACTATTCTAGTAATAATATTAAGATGTTATTTGCTTTATCACTCCTATTCTCTAACAAGTATACATGAGTTCTCCAGATGCTACATGACCTAAGATGAGGGCATTCATTACTCTCATGGCAAATAGAATACATGCCTACATATTCCTGTCCTTGCATTTTACAACTTTACTTTTTCAAATGAGAAAATAACAGCATGTATAACCCAAAAAATCCACGTCACGAAGTCAATTACAACTCATAGCAAACCTATATGAAACAGAACTGCCCCACAGGGTTCCCAAGAAGCTGCTATATTTAAGCTGCAGACCTTTGATTAGCAGCCAAGTTCTTAACCACTGCCCAACCAGGGATCCATCAATATAAATAATCAATATTAAAAAAAGTTTTTTGAGGTGTTCAATAATCATAAGAGTGTCAAGGGACTCTGAGACCAATATAAGCTTGAAAAGCATTAACTTCTTGGTGTAAGTTTTATTCCTCTAGTACTTTTTTTCTTTCCTTCTAGACCTTAAAATGTACCCCTCCTAAATCTGCTGGGGTGTTAATTCTGTTTTTCACCTAACATACTCTCTTCACTGAACTATAGTTTTCACAGGTATGTAACAGACACAATAATTATCTTCTTGCAATACCCTCCTGACTGCCAATTTGCAATTCAAGAAATCCTTTAAAAGCCCTTGGTTTATTTCTTCCTTTTAAATTCTTAATAATTTCCACTTGCTTTACAATAAGATATGTGGATTCCTTTCAAAGGTGTTATATATAGATACCAAGTAATACAGCTTGAACTATTAATCAAATCAACTAAATTTATGATCTAATCTCAGCTTCAATTACTAATACAGATTAACGGTTATCTAGTTAGTTTTCTAAAAATGTACTATTTTAATGGTTAGTCTATGTTTGTATAAGCAGGTAACCAAAAAACATGTCCAAATAAAAGACTATGCTTTACAATTTTTTTAAGTTGTACTTCAGATGAAGGTTTACAGAACAAATTAGTTTTTCATTAAACCATTAATACACATACTGTTTTATGACATGGTTAACAATGGCATAACATGTCAACACTCTCCCTTCTCAATCTTGGGTTTCCTATTATCAGCTTTCTTGTACCCTCCTGCTTCTAATCCATGCCTCTGGGCTGCCATGCCCCTTCCCTTTACTTTCATCTTGTTTTATGGGCCTTTCCAATCTTTGGCAGAAAGGAAACTCAGGAAAGACTTCATGACTGAGCGAAAAGGATGTACCAGGGCCAAATTCTAGGGGTTTCTCCAGTCTGTCAGGCCACCAAGTCTGGTCTTTTTGAGTGAGTTAGAATTTTTTCTACATTTTTATACTACTGTGTCCAGGACCCTCAAATGTGACCCCTATCAGAACACACAGTGGTAGTAGTAGCCAGGCACTGCTTAGTTGTACCAGACTCATACTGGTGGAGGTCGCTGCAGAAGTGATCCATTACTCCTGTGGACCACTCCCTTCCTTTTTATCTTTAGTTGTCTCCATTTTTCCTTGCTCCCAAAGGGGTGTTTCACAAAATATTTTAAACTCAATAATGTATCTTTATCACTTCATTAAATAACTTTATTTCAAATGTTTAAGTAATGATTTTTCCCTCAAACAACCCAGACATTACCTCTTTCACATAATCAGTTGAACTACTCTATTCTCACTATAACTCTGAAAGGTCACAGCCTTGAAAACTCTATGGAACAGTTCCACTGTCACAAGTCCAGTTGTCTTGAGTCACAGTCAACTCCATGGCAACTAGCAACCAAAACAACATAATCTTGGGCAATTCACTTATCCTTCTATTTTAAACAAAGGGTGTGATACAGAGTCCAACTCCACTTTTGATGTTTGACTGCTAACAGCTTTCAAGCCTCATCCCCTCTCTTCTCCTTGTCCCTCACAACTAAGTAAGCTGATAAACCTCAGTGTTCCCTCCTTTAACATGGAGGGGAAGGATTCAAATCACATCAACACATGCACGGAAGCAGAACTTACACTCTCGCCTAACCCTCTAAGCAGGACAAAATTTCCAGCTAGTCTCGTTTCCTAAATCTCTCAAGCTACTCTGGATCTGCTTCACAGGACTGCCCTGCTCTCTCCATAGCTCTGAATTATCTAAGTCATAAGTCTTTTCACACTATCTTTAGTGTGTCTCTGAGGCATCAGTCTCAACATCAGGGCCAAATTTTGGGTGGCTGTCCATCTGCCTGTATAGGTGATCATAACTGAGAGTGTTGGACCTCCTTTTCCTGAGTTGATACTTATTTGATTAATTTACAATTACTGAGGCCAAACCACATGTTCATTCATTCTTAAACATGAGATAAGTCTGAATCTCATATTCTCGATGATCACTCTACCAAGCCCAAACTCAAGTTGCAAGTGCTGGGAAAAAAAGGTAATTTCACCAAAAATAATTTTTTTATGTACCACAGTATTTGTGGCCAGGTAGATTTGATAGGTTAGCATTTACAATGGACTATGTGCTATAAGAGGTCCATAGCTGAGGTCACATAAACCATTTTAAGCAAGAAAAAAGATACTGTCATATAAATGTATGAAACAAAAATATGGTCAAATTTAATAGATTTTTTAGAACTGAGAAATAACAATTTGCACTTCAAAACTGAAATACATGAATATAAAACACCCCTATGGACAAAACATCTATCTGAATTTTATGAAAATAGTAATACTGGTGACACACAACAAAGTTTGTTGTAGGTACCTACAAATAATTACATGCCAAAGGATTAAATGTCCTACTATAAGAGATATATCTAAGCAATGCAGTGGTCTTTGCTAATATACATTGGGTAATTTAGAGCATAGGGCTGTAATGTGTAGGGTATGTTCAATTTAAACCTTTCTATAAATAATTAAGGAATAAAAATCATATAGTCAGTGGATCTATTTGTTTACATATGCAAGTCAAGTGACATTTTCTTAAATAGCTCATAAAATTAATCTTTTGAGGAAATCAAAATAGTGTGCACGAACAGCATCCTGATGAACATCTGTAGGTAAATTAAACTAGTATATCTAACCCTTACAACTACACATGATCTCATCATCTCTTTCAGAGTATATAATCTAAAAGTGAAATTGTGACCTATTTATTTGTCTCTTTTTAAAGACTATTTCCATGTGCTTGGACAACAGGATTCCTACTTGTAATACATGGAGCAGATGGGAAGATGTTATCAACTATCAGACTTGTTTTTATTTTACTCTTCACATCTGTACCAAAGCATTTCAGCTCCAATAAGTTGATAATTTAAGGACATACAATTTCCCCCATGTGTGTTCTCCAACTTTAAGTGTCTGGTGCACAGTTAAATTTCATCTGTTCACAATTTCTTCCCTTATAAAATGTTATTTTTAGCTTCCCATTCTACTAAGAAAATGCAAAACCCAACTACAAATTTATTTATAAATGTTAACTTCAATTTAATTCAGTAGCATCATAATCTCATCATATATAAGAATGCCCCCAAACATGGTCAAAATAAATTACTAATCATAATGCCCTGACTGAAGTTGAAACAAAGATGTAACTATAAGGATCAAAGTGCTGGAAAAAGCTGGAGATATTTATCTATTCTCTTGTTTTCCCTTAGTCAAATAAGCAAGATATACAATGTGTGCATCTTTTTCAACATCTAAAAGAAATAATATATAAAGGAAATGCTGTGACTTCTTTCACCTCCTGCTTCTATACCCCCAAACCAAGACTGTATTATCATTATATATAAACAAAACATTATATATAAATAAAACAAAACAAAATACGTTTTATATAAATAAAATATCTTCTCTTATCAACTCAAAGTTGGTAAGCAAAGCAGAGTTTATTAACTCTATCAGTGAATGCAAGGCTTTGAGTACTAAGACAGAATAAAGACTATATAATCTAACCTCATTCATCTTTATTTCCTTTTGTGTCAATACAAAACTAATAAATGTTTATTGCTGAGAATTTGGAAAATATGCTTAATACAAAAAAAGAAGATTAAAATGACCAAAAGTCTCCACTTTGAGCAAACTTGTATATTTTTGCAGATAGCCTTACTTGTTTTGTACGAGAAAATATATGAACTTTAAAAAATCCAAGGCATACCAGATGTTGCACATGTGTTTACAACCTAATTTCATCATTTAACATATCACAGACATTTTCCATTAGTTAAATATACAGAATATAATTTTTAAATTATCATGCAAAAATTATTAAACAAATCTCTTATTACTGACATCTGTGCTCCTTGTGTAAATCATGACAGTATAGTAGTTAAGAGCTACGGCTGCTAACCCAAATGTCAGCACTTTGAATTCACCAGACACTCCTTATAAACCTTATGAGACAGTTCTGTTCTGTCTTTTCGGGTCATTGTGAGTCAGAATTAACTCAACAGCAATGAGTGTTTTAATATTTCTAATATCTTACTATTAGAATCAATGCTGCATTGCAAATCCTTATACATATATCTTTCTACACATCTATTTCAGCACAAAAATTTTCCCAGAAATGGAACTGCTATATGTCAGTATAAAATTTATACTGCTTGTGTTCCATCCTGCAAAAACACCTTCCAAAAAGACTGTACTATTTTATAAATCAACAGTCAAGAAATGTGAGTATTCCTAAAAATTAAACATTTATGCTCATCACAAGATTTTGCAAAGGGTAAAAAGAGAAACTACAGACTTGGAAAAAAAACTTGGCTATGACATATCCAACAAGGATCTTACTCACTAAAATTGAGAAAAAAATCTTCAACACCACCACAACAAAAAGACAACCTAATTAAAAATTGCACAAAGGACATGAATAGACACTTTACTTAAAAAAAGATGTTCATGATCAGTAGCCACTTACACAGATGCAAATCAAAACCACAGTGAGATACCATCTCACCCCAGCATTAATGACACTGAACAAAAAACAAATAGAAAACAAATGCTGATAAGGTTGTGGGAAGACTAGAACTCTTACACACAGCTGATAGGAATACAAACTGGTAAAATCACTACGAAAACTGGTATGGCACTTTCTTAAAAAGGTAAGAAGTAGAACTACCATATGATCCAGCAATGCCTCTCCTAGGTACATATGACTTCCGCCAATTAAGTTAGAAAACCCATCCTTGAAAAAGTGCTATATGCCTCATTGCTGAAAATCACTACAGTCACCTTCAAAACACTCCCCTTGGGAAGATATGCACCGACCCCAGTGCCTAGTCCACTCTTCAAAGCAACTTTGGAACTCTTTTTCCAGAACGGCCACTGAAGCTGTCAGTGTATTATCCTTGATGTCCCAAAAGTCATTCAAAATGTCTTCCTTTCAGCATTGCCTTTATCTTTAGGTAAAGAAAAAAGTCACTGGGGGCCAGATCAGGTGAGTAGGGAGGGTGTTCCAATACATTTATTTGTTTACTGGCTAAAAACTCTGTCACAGATAACTTTACAATAAAGTCTGCAAGCTTGCCACCATGCACAGTGATCTTTCCAGAAAAAGAGCTCAAAAGTCGCTCTGAAGGGAGGACTAGGTGTAGGCATCAGTGCACAGCTTCCCAAAGGGAGTACTTCAAAGGAAACCATAGCGATACTCAGCAATGAGATATGTAGCATTGAGAACAGTTTGAGTACTTAATTTCTGGACCTCATATTCTACAGAAATCTGACGAGAATAAATAGGGGCATACCTATGTTTACTGTAGCATTATTCAGAATAGAAAAAAGAAACAATCTAAGTGCCCATCAATGGACGAATGGATAAACTGTGGTACATACACACAATGGAATACTATACAGCGACAAGGATGAACTTATGAAACATCTGGCAACATGGATGAATCAGGACATTATGCTAAGTGAAATAATTCTATCACAACAGCACAGATACTATATGAGACAAAAAACAGTCAAGAAAAAGTGTGCACACAGACAGAAATCTTTTTTGATGTTTATTATGAGGAGGAAGGGAAAAATCACTGATGAGAGAGTAGAAATGTATTAGCTTTGGTGAAAGAAAAGGCAGTGCACAATATGGGGGAAGTTACCATAACATGATCATGGCAAGAAAAAATACTGAGCAGTACACAAAAATAAAAGTCAACAATGATAAATACTATATATAACATATACAACCCTGCAATACCAGTAATAATAAACAGTAATTTAGGAATGAATACATAGGTAGCAAAGTATACCGAACAGGTGAGGAGAGGATATGGGAGTACACCCAAGTGCATATATAGGTTTAATTATGGATATTTCTATGTAAGTATACATACCACATGTATAGGCACATATATAATAGATCACATGGAAACATAGCCATGAAAACATCCTAGATATAACCAAACACCTCACAAGACTGAATTGCTAGGCTTGAAGACTAATACCACAGTTTGGTGTTACAGAGGAAGGGGGACATCTAAGTCAAACGGCATAACATAGTTCATAAGGGCAACATTCTATATATGACTTGCGTGAGTAGTACCTGGATTCTTAAAAGCTTGCAAGAGGCCACCTGAGGTGCCACTTATGGTGTCCTTCCATCAAAAACAAAGGAAAGTGAAGAAAATCAAAGACTCACGGAAACAATATCCAAAACAGTAACAGACAACATGAACCACAGCCTCTACTAGTCTGACACCAGAAGAACTGGATGCTGCCTGGCTACCAATACAGAGCACTCTGACTAGGGACACAACAGAAGGTCCCAGGTGGGGGATGGGGGGGCGGGGGGGTGGGGGGGTGGGGGGGACAGCTCACTATATGAAATGCACAGAAATCAAATCAACTACTAATGTGGAATGAGAGATGGAAAAGTTCAGTCATCAGTCACAACACAGCCAGGGACTGACTGCAGAAAAGACCATCAGTTGCTCATATGCAAGTTCAACCTGATAGTGAAGAAAATTAGAACAAGTCAACAACAGCCAAAGTATGACCTTGAGAACACCCCACCTGTGTCTACACAACATCTCAAAAATAGACTTGAATCACTGAACACTAATGTCAGAAGACCAGATGAACTCTGGAAATACATCAAGGACATCAAAGATAAACATGTGCATCAGGGTTATAGCCATTCACAGTACCTATTCAATCTGTATGTCAAGTAAGTAATCCAAGAAGCTGGACAGTATCAGGAAGACCACAGCATCAGGACTGGAAGAAGACTTACTAACAATCTGCATTATGTAGATGACACAACCTTGTTTGCTGAAAAATGAAGAGGACTTGAACCACTCACTGATGAAGATCAAAGGACACTACCTTCAGTATGGATTACACATCAGCCTAAGGAAAACAAAGATCCTCATAACTGGATCAATAAAAAACAGGATAAATGGAGAAAAGATTGCGATTTTCAAGAATTTAATTTTACTTGGATCCACAATCAACACCCATGGAAGTAGCAGTCAAGAAATCAAAAGACATATTGCATTGGGCAAATCTTCCGCAAAAGACTAAGGTGCACCTGACCCAAGTGATGGTATTTTTAATCACTTCACATGCATGTGAAAGCTGGAAGATGAATAAGGAAGACCAAATAAGAATTAACTCCTATGAACTGTGGTGCTGGCAAAGAACACCGAATATACCATGAATTGTCAAAAGAGCGAACATATCTGTTTTGAAAGAATTACAACCAGAGTGCTCCTGAGAAGCAAAAACTGCAAGACTACGTACTTTAGACACGTTGTCAGCTGGGCTCAGTCCTTGGAGGACATCATGCTTAATAAAGTAAAGGGTCAGCAAAAAAAGAGGAAGACCCTTAAGGAGATGGATTGGCACAGTGGCTGCAACAATGCGTTCAAGAATAACAATTATTTGGGGCATGGCACAGGACTGGGTAGTGTTTCATTTTGTTGTAGATAAGGTCACTGTAAGTTGGAACCAACTCGATGGCACCCAACAACAACAATAATCTATTAGTCTACATCTTATTTCACAGATGTGCCCTATTTGAGTTTATAATCAATGCAAGGTTTTTCTGTTTCTTTTCATAATTCTTTAGTATCTGTTACATTAGCACCACTGTGGAAATATAAGGGAATGGGAAAAATGGCACATTTATTAAAGCATCTAGAAACTAGAACAACGTGCAATAAAAGGATCATAAACTGTACCTTCCCATTTAAGAATGGGCAAATTATAAAAAATTTCACAGCCACTGTCCTCTGACATAGCATTATTATTTTCCTATTTAAAAAAAAAGAATTACCTCAAAAAGGGCTCTAACATTTGATTTACTTTTGTTCATTCTACAACTCCAAATCCTATTTGTGATGGATAGGAAATGTGAGAGGACCCCTTTTCCCTGTCTGAGCCTTCCTTTCCTCATGGACCAGATGCCCTCAAAATATCCTTCTAGTGTTCCTATGATCCAAATTATGAAAGTTTGTAATTTATAAAACTTTTATCCCCTATCTATTTTGTGTGAATTGCATATACACATACATCCATTATCCTCTGCCTAGCATCTGTGACTTCTGTTTATAAACCATTTCTTTAGCCCAGAACCTCTTCCTGGGTCCCAGACTCTTTTCCAAATTCTTAGACTATTAATTATTCCTTTTAAGATGGGAACTTCTACGTAGGGTCAATGACACCCACATATATGCTCTGCCTTACTTAGAGTTGTTCACTGGCACAGCTGGATTACTACTGACCTGGCTCCTCCCTCATCAATGATTCTAGGATATCTACACGTATCTTTCCTGTTGCAAGAGTAAAAATTACACAGTTTGACAGAAACTAGAAATCAGAAAACTAAGTAAAAGTATGCTACATCACACAGAGCTAAAACTCGTGAAATAAAGTGCAATGCCTATTCTTTATTTTTACGAATTACAAGCCTTAGGTGTTTCCATCTGAATATAAGTGATACACTGTCATATTTACAAACTGATGATTTATCCCTAAAATTTTTTAAAAAGTGAAAGGAAAACTGTCAAATTCAATTATATAATTCTAAATGTTCAGGCGGAAGTTCATGACATAAGTACTAGGATTCTATGGAGAATACTCACTAAATGGTCCATAGTACCACACCTGTATTTATCCCAGTGCTACTTAACAGCAACATAAAAAAAACTACAAACTCTTTAATTTTATTTTCTTGAAAGCGTTCTAGGCTCTCCAAATACAGCAATGGCAAAATAATGGGAAAGTCAGCAATGGGGGCAGACTATGCATAATTGGAATAGGTAATTTCCTATGTTTTATGACTAAAGGGTACCATAAGATCGTATTTACTTTCTTCTTTACCTCCAGAAATACCTACGATTACAAACTGATATCAAGAGATTTCCTAAGAACCACTGTCGCAGTGGTTGCATGTCACATTCTCCAGTAAAACTGCTCATGTTCCCTGTCATCTGATTGAAAAAAAAAAAAAAAACGAATTCAGAGTTTGATGTGATAGGGTATTTTCAGTCTACATCTATTTTGATAAGGGTTAGAAATATTACAGTAAAATGTTCCACCCTCAGTGACTCTAGGTAGCACAGTACCCCAGCGAGGACACTGACTGTAAAAGTGAAGGCAAAACTTTTCCCAAGTGAACCAAATTTCCCTAGCATGATGCCATCACATTATGAAAAGCAAGAAAAGCTAACACTGCACATTTTTTCTTTAAATATGACCTAAACGTTTACAAATTTCTTTTATTTAGGTATCAAATCCTTTGAGGAATGAAATGAGAAATACACGAAAAGCTACCAAATAAACACCATACTAGATATCCCCTTGGCTCACTCTCTTACCATGTTCATTGTCTCTCTTCATGTATCACTTTCTCTATGAGGTCTGCCCCAACCATCCTATTTAAGATTTCAGCCTCCACTCCTGATACTCTTTACTCTGCTCCACTTCTCTTCTCCATAATACATTTATGTCATTTTGTGTGTGTGTGCATATACACATACACATGAGTATATACATGCGTGTGCACGTGTGTGTGCGTGCAGCATTGGTGGTTCAGTGGTAGAACACTGGTCTGCCATATGGGAGACTTGCATTCACTTTTGGCCAGTGCACCTCAACCACAGCTACCATCATCTGTCAGTGAAACCTTTTATGCTACTATGATGCTAAACAAGTTTCAGAAGAGCCTCTAGGCTAAGACAGACTCAGAAGCAAACCTGGTGACCTGTTTCAGAAAATCAGTCACTGAAAACCCTACGGATCACAATTGCCTAATCTGCTACCAAACGTGGGGATAACAGAGATCAATTAGTCTTCAGTTCCATTGTGCAAGGAGTTACCATCAGTCAGAGGCCAATGTGACAACAGCTGTCAATAACAACACACGTATGTATATGTGTTTGTAAACAGATATATATGTAGTGCATACACACACACAAACACATATATATATTCTCTCTGTCTCCACTAGAACGTACTTTCTAAGCTGACAGCACAATGCCCAGAGTACAGCAGACACTCGAATAGTTATTTGTTGTCATTTCACTTATAATAAACCATAAGAGGTTACTGAGGTCATTATTCAGGGAATTCACCTCAGTGAAAACTTTCTTCTTGATAGTATGTTAAGGAATACTAAAAAATTTCAGCAACTTCTCATCACTACAAGATTAAGGCTTCTACATTTGGAAATAACACTCTGCTAAATTATATGCTCTTCTGAAAAGTTTTAGACTAACTCCATTTAGATTCTGAGGACATTAGTAGCCCACAAAAAAGACATGCTTGCATTGCTTACTACCCAGAAGGAATTACTTTTTCATGATGATAGTTTACTTATTTATGCTGAATAAATTACTTTTAAAATTTAGTATATATTTACAACTGTTTATTTTTGTAAATCTGAAAAGTACTGAACTACAGTCATTCACTGTTCAATTAGAATGATCTAGAATTACTTTTGCAATATTGTCCAGAATTAACTTTCCTAAACATCCCAAGATACGTAAATCATATGTGAAATGATTTACAATTAATGAATATTAAAAATATTTTATATTCCTTAAAATACGGGTACAAATTTCTTTCTCAGTGAGTTTTATAAAATGTCATTTCTTCCCTCTCACTTCACTGGAAATAGAAATGATTCTATACCTAGATATTTATCAAAGCTTAATAAAACATGTATTTCTACTACGTGCATTTGCTAAATGGGCTAAAGGGGATGTTGGAAAATTTGAAGGAAAGAGGAGAGCAAGAAAGTGAGACAAAGAACGAATTATGAGTCTTACTCATTGTTTCAATGGCAGTAGGTTTTTTTTTTAACATATTAAGTTTTCTATACAGAGTTTCATGATTGGGCAAATATTAATAGATACATGGGCTTTCTAACATTTTAGTTTTAAAAATGAGATGTAACGTTGATCCCTTCTAGGTATCAGAAACAGAAGAGCAGAAGCCAGGTGAGAAGTCTGGATCAAAGATGTAAACAGTTTGGGAGCATCTAAGTAAGGCTAATAATATGAATCCATCACAGCAAGGAAATTATAGCAGAAGAACTAAGAGCCTTCAACAGCAGCCCCCCCCCCCCCAAAAAACAAAAACAGAATTTAGGCACAATTACTTAGACTTGAAGATGAGAAGTAGGGCAACAGAACATGGTACACAAAGGTAGAAAGCACAGCAGTTTTAAGAAAGAATGGGTAGTAGAGTTTGAAAAAGGTGACATTTTAGAATAAGACTTGTCATTTTGACTCTAAAATAAAGGTCTTAATCTTGGATAATGCTATTATTGGAGTACTTGTACAAACACTATGTTATCTAGAATTTACATGTTCTTTGTTTCACGTGGCTACACGAATGCTACTTTAAACATTCATTGAAAATAAAGTTCTGTTCAATATATAAAATATATAATATACACTGTGAGATCTTTTAGAATATTAGGATTAAGGAAAATAATCTGTTAAATCATAAGCTAACAGACCAGTGGTTACAAATCCACCAGGTGCTCCATGGAAATACTATAGGGCAGTTCTACCCTGTCCTATAGGATCACTATGAGTCATAATTGATTCAATGGCAGAAGTTTTTTTTTAACATATTAAGTTTTCCATACAGAGTTTTATGATTAGGCAAATATTAATAGACACATGGGCTTTCTAACATTTTAGTTTTAAAAATGAGAATATTATGTATCTTGTATAGCTTAAATTAATATGTCTATATATCTATTTATCTATCTCTCTTAAAAACACTGAGGACTTCTGGCCAACATGGCACCATAGACAGAAGCAACACACCATGCCTCTACAGCAAAGACCCAAAAACTAAGTAACACAGACACAAACATCACTCCTGGAACCCAAAGTGTCAAATGAAGATACTAAGATCATAGTCAAGCACAAGAAGGAACAAGAAGCTGACAGAAAACGGTGAGAAGAGATTTGCCATCTTGGATTCCTATCAAAAATCACAGACAGGGAGCCCAGGAAAGCAGATTCACAGAAATCCCAGCAGAAGACAAAGAACTTGGTACTCATCAACATGTGCTTTCCCACCCTCCATCTTCTCCCCCTGCTCTACCTCTAATGCCTCCTGGGTAGTTGCAGTGGCTCAGCCAGCTGGGAAATGCAGCATCCGTGCTGCCTGGGTTTACCACAACCACATCAGAGATCAGCAGATGACAAGTAAGCAAAAGCACCTTCAGAAGCTCCCAGCAGGACACAGATCATTCACTCCGTTCACTCACTACCTACTGGCTCCTTCCTGCACGTGGAAGCAGTATAGGCAGTGCTGTTTGCTGCCCACTGTGTCGGCCCTAGTACTTGCCACAAACAACCCATCCCAGGCCCTCCCCTTCAGCTGGACCTACCCTGCTGCACCAGAGCAAACCAAAGGATCCTGCCCACTGGACAAGGAGGTAAAAAATACTGAGAACAACAATGAGCAAACAACAAAGAATGCACACCCACCCACTCTGCAACATAGAGATCCATAATCAGTAAGTAAAGAAAATAAATACTAAATGTCCCGAAGACAGCAGACAATACCAAAACATACTTAAAAAGTAACAACACAGGATGGTTCCAATAGGTGTCCAAAACAAAACATCATATGTCTTTGCAGTAGAACAAAATGCACTAGAATTACCTCACAAGGAATTAAAATCTCTAATATTTAAAGCTATCCAAGATTTGAAGCGAAAACCAGACAAAAATGAGGGGAAAAAAGACAAATTCATGGAAGAATTCATGAAAATAATGCAGGAACAAAATGTCAAAATAAATTCACAACCAGAAATCATACAAAAACAATCATAAATCCAAAAGACAAACAAGAGTTCAGAAATAGACCATGTCACAGAAGGGCTGAGGACCAGGTTTGAAATAATGGAACACAGAATCAGCAAAATTGACGAAAAAGACTTGACAATGGCAAGTAATAATGAGTATAATCGCTGGTTTGTTGTTGTTAGTTGCCGCTCAGTTGACTCTGACTTGTGACAAACTACATGTTTGCAAGTAGAACTGCTCCAGAGGAATTTCAAGCCTGTGACCTTGTGGAAGCAGACTGTTAGGTCTGTCTTCCAAGGCAACTCAGGATGAGTTCAAACCACCAATCTTTTGGCAAGTAGTCAAGTACTTAACCATTTGTGCCACCCAGATATCATAACTGCTGGTACAGGTGTAAATTAAAACATCACATTTTATAACTATTTGGCATTACTACTGAAGATGAACCTACATATGAGGTCTGCCAATTAAGTTCGTGAACTCATCCTTGGAAAAGTGCTACATATCTCTTTGCTGAATATCACTACGGTCACCTTCGAAGAACATCCCTTGGGAAGCTATGAACTGATGCCAGTGCCTAGTCCACCCTTCAAAGCAATTTTGGAATTTTTTTCCTGGAACAGCCACCAGAGTTGTTGTTGTATTACCCTTGATGTCCTGAATGTCATCCAAATATTTTCCTTTCAATATTTCCTTTATCTTCAGGTAAAGAAAAAAAGCACTGTGGGCCCGGTCAGGTGAGTAGGGAGGGTGTTCCAATACAGTTATTTGTTTACTGACTAAAAATTCCCTCGCAGACAAACTATACAGTTAAGTTCACAAACTTGCCACCTTGCCACCACACACAATGGCTATTCCAGTAAGAGTTCCCAAATTGCTTTGAGGGGTGGACTAGGTGCTGGCATTGGTGCGTAGCTTCCCAAGAGGAGTACTTCGTAGGCAACTGTAGTGACAGTCATTCATGAGGTATGTAGCATTTAGAACAGTTAAGTTTATGGACTTCATTTTCAGGCCTCACGTACCTTCTGATTTAGCAATTCCATTCCTGGATATATACCAAACAGAAATGTGCACACACGTATACAAAAACACATGTACAGGAGTGTTTAGAGGAAAAAAAATTCAAATGTCTGTCAATGCTTAAGAGCATTAAGTAAATTTTGATATATTCATACAACAGAATTACTACAGAGCAAGGACTGGCAAACTATAACCCATGGACAAAGCGTGGCCCATAGCCCATTTGTGTAAATTAAGTTTCATCAGAATACAGACACACCTATTTATTTACATACTGTCTGTGGCCACACTTACACTACAACAGCTACACTGAACAGTTCTGACAGAGCCCATATGACCCACAAAGCATAAAATACTGACTATCTGGCCTATCACAGTAAAAGTTCATTGACCTCTGCTATAGAACAGTAAAAGGACAAACTATTTATCTGAAATGTGGAAGATTCTTATAAACATGGGTTGTATGAAGGAAGCCACACACAGGAAAACACATACTTTATGATTCAATGTATATAAAGTAGAAAGATCAGCAATACTACCTATAGTGTTCCAAGCTAAGTCAGTGGTTGCCTTTGGGGAGGAAGAAAACAGTAGGAATTGAGAACGACTGGCAATGTTCTATCTCTTGACATGGGTGTTGACTGTATGGGTGCATTCATATTGTGATAATTGTCTGAACTGTGTACTTTGATTTGCACACTTTCAGTGTACTTTTATGCATGTATAGTCCTTCAATGAGACTTAATAATACTTAGAAGGACCATATATCTGATTATTAACAGTAGTTACCCCTCAAAAAAACCAAACTCACTGTCATCAAGTCTATCCTAAATCATAGTAACTCTCTAGGACAGAGTAGAAATGCCCCATAGAGTTTCTAAGGGGCACCCAGTAGATGTGAACTGCTGACCTTTTGGTCAGCAGACACAGACAGTCCTTGTTTCCATCGTTACCCTAAGAGCAGGATAAAGAGAATGAGAAAAGATTTTAATGTATATATTTCTGTATTTTTGAGGTTTACAAAAAAACCTATTATTTTAGAAGTATGAAAACAGAGCTATAAACAGTATGTTATTAAATACAGAAATCTTCACAATGAAATAATTTCACATTTTAATCAACAGGACCTAATACACTATGGGTACTGAAGAGACAATAGGTGGTCAGAAACTAAACACTTAAATCACTAAACATTGTAAGCACTGTGAGTCAACAATAGAAAATATATTTTATACCTTTTCTCATGCTTTACCTAAAAGTTTCAAAATCTTACGAAACCTTCTCACATGTTTTTAAAATAGCATCTTAATTATCTCTGTCAGATTTTAGCTGCTATTCATCCCTATCTTTAGTAATACTGTACGTTAACAAGACGGTCTTAACAGTCCCCTTAAAGCTAATTCTCCTCCTTCTCAAAGAGATAAAAGACTTCAGGAATTGAAAGTGACATTTAAAAAAATGGTGCTGGCATCAACCAATTGTTGCTTAAAGTAAAGATTTCAGGAAGAAATATTTCTGCATGATTTAATGATTGCTTGCTGTAGCAAAGTTCTTTTGTCTGGTCTCTAATACAACTCCCAAGAGTGTCTTGTTCAATATGCAACAAAACAATGATGCATAGGTTTTGACAAAGAGCCCATCTCCTTACTGAGGTGGCATTACAGGATAATAGCTGCCTAAGCTATATAATTCAATGAGATATATTTTAGTATTAAAATATCTGTTAATCAGTTTTTAAAGCCTCGATGTTCAAAACTCAGAACAATATGTAAAACATTCCTTTACCAAAGGGAATGACTAATCTTCTGCATAGCTTTGATAAGTTACAAGAAATAGGTTTATCTCAGAAGACTGGTTATGATTAATATTCAGTTCATAAAGCTCCTTAGCTCTGTATGGTCTCTCTCTAACTGAATCTAATAAAGATAGGTCACGCATTTTTCATATTCCTTTTTCACCCATGACAGAACTCTAATAGGATTTATATGCATTTGATATTAATTGTAATAGGGACAGGCCCAACTGCAATAATCCTTCATTTCTTTGCCTTTTTAAAGCTATACATAAATTACAAAAATTTCCATTTTTGTTTGATTGCAGCTCTCACTGACAATCAACCATATCAACCACAGAGTGGTAGAAAAAGATTAAGAACCACCTCACCTAGTTCACTGAAACAACAAACAATACCAAAGGCTGTAAATGCAGTTTTGAGAGGAGTTTTAGCACTCTTTTCCCTTGTGTCTAAAGAGCTCAAGTTTATAACATCAGTGAAAACCTTTCACTCTGAATTGGAGAGGAAAGGACATGCTTTTAATAACCCCCTCACAGAGGGGTGCTGGCAGTAATCCATCGTTTTCATGAAGTATTGCTTTTCTAACCATCTACAGAGACAACACAGGAAATGTAAAAATGAGATAGAGCTACCTAGAATGAAAAATTGAGTGTCCTGGGGACTCTAACTGAAATGGTCCTTAATTTTAGCTCTGAACTCAAAAGAGGCTTCACTTAATGTCTGGGGGAAAAGAAATGTATCTTGTGAGGCTATTCAAATTATAATTGCAGTTAAGAGAAGTGAACAATTATGTTTTCATATTCTATATTCTGTACTGTGACATAAATAGTGAAAAATTTCATTGTGCAAAAGAGCATGGCAAAAGATTTAAGAAACTAATAAAATGTTGCTTTACACTCTGAAAACACTTGGCTATTAGTGAATAAAATCCAATGAAAAAAAGTAGGTCAGAATTGTTATAACTTTTTTTAATTTAAAACACACTACATATAAATTCAGCATGTAAATGTCTCTCAGACATATGGGAATGAGGGAAAAAAAACTCAAGGAAGTCTGCATGACTGATTGAAATTATAGGATTAACTCATGGATGTATAGCTGATTTTTGTCCTTAAGAAAGGTTACTTTTCAAATGAAACAAAGAAAAAAACTGAACATAATCTCTAAGAATTTATTAGCTAAAGAAAAAGAACACAACACACCTTCAACATCTATAAAAGCTACATTAGAGATTTCCACTTCTGGCCATAAAGGAGTAATTGAGATTAAGACTAGCCCTCCATCTGTTACCAACCAGAAAAAAAGAAAGAAAGAAACATATGTATGAAACAACTGTTTTCAGACACTGAACAACAAGCAACACAGGACTGCTATCCCTGAGAGAATGAAAACAAATTAAGTGAGCATTTTGGTCACCCCAGCTTGGTATGGGGAGGCACATTGCATATCATGGTGCAAAGAGGAAAAAACAGTTGAAAGCACTGGAATCTGACAGAGCTGAGAGAGAAAGTAGGGTCCAGGGATGCTGAAGCAGCTTGAATTTCTGGGCTAGGGCAGTACAGTAGGAGTCACACAGAAAAATAGTTTGATATATCCACAGAGCGGTCTCCTTGAATCACTGGCTTAATATGAATTTATGTGTGCGTACAGAAGACTCCACAAGGATGGGCAAAGCAGCTATCAGAGAAGGAATGACTACTAGCGAAAAAGAAACAGAGTATCTACTAGAGATCATACAGTGCTGGGAGACACCTGAGTTCTGATCTCCAGAGTATAGAGACATCATAAAAGCATTCATTGACCAAGTGAAGTATACATGTTAAAAGTAGGATTAAACTAGCCCTAGAGTAAATGCTACTTTAGAGTTCCTAAACCAAGTTTAAAAACACATTTTGAAACGGTCAAATTGATCTATATATACCTGCTAGAACAAAGCCTAATAACCTCTAAGAGAACCAAATCCAACATTCAACAATATTAGTCATAATATCTAGCATCCATCCAAAAATTACTGGATAATAAAAGAAAGCTATGTCTCACAGCTAGCAAAAAAAAAATCAGTTACTAGAAACAAGTTCAGAAATGACAGGAATGTTCAAAATACCAGGCAAGTATTTTCTAAAAGCTATTATTAACATATTCAAGAAAAACATAAACACAATAATGAAGAGAAACCAGACTATAATAAAAACCACATTGAAGTTCTAGAGCTGCAAAATACTTCATCTGAAATGAAAAGTTTATTTTATCAGGCTAACTGAAGATTAGACATGGCAATAGAAAAGATTGCTGAACTTGAAATAAGGCAGCAGAAAATACCAATCTGAAGCACAGACATAAAAAAGAAGAGTCAAAGAAAAAAAACTATGAAAGCCTCAGTGACCTACGGGACAATATAAAGTGATCTAAAATAGAACAGACTTTCCAAAAAGGAGAAAGAGCGCCTCTAAAAGAAATACATGAGAAAACACTGGCCTACAATTTTCTAGCTTTTTTGAAAAATAGCACACAAATATTAGAATCTCAATGAAATCCAAGCAGAGTAAACATAAAAATAACCCCTCTGAGGCACATAATACTATCACTGAAAACCAATGATACCCAAAATTAGTAACATTAGTCAGAAAAACAAGTTATGTTAACTATAAAATAGGAGGATTTAGAATGATAGCTGACATCTCAGCATAAACAATGCAGGCCAGAACCAAATAAAAATGTCGTCTTAGAATTCCATATCCTGTGAAAATATAATTCAAAGAAAGATAAAATTAAGAAATTATTCATAGGCTGCAGTGAAATGATACTATAAGGGATAGAAAAGTGCTCAATATAGCAAATACGTGTGAAAATATATTGGTCATTTTTTTCACTTTATTTTTCTTAAAATATAATTGATTATTCAAAGAAAAATAATACAATGTATTACCAGATCTACAGCACATATAGAAGCAAAATTTATAAGAATAGTATCAGAATTGATAGCAAAGAGGATCATAAGCATACTATCATGAGGTTCTTACATTACACAAAAAGGAGAATATTTTAAGGTAGACTGCCATAAGTTAAAGATCTCTATATATTAAATTCTATAGCAACTACTGTAAACTAAAGGTGCATATTTAATAAAATAATAGATGAAATAAAATGGAATAAAAAATATACTCAATCCAAAAGAAGTCAGGAAAAAAAAAGAAAAGAAAAAGCATACATAAATAGACGATAAATAATAAACTGGTAGACATAAGGACAGCCCTATTAATAATTGTATTACACATAGTGAATGAAACATACCAATTAAAAGGCAGAGATCACTTAACTGGATTAAAAAAAAAGTCAAGACCCAAATAAATACACACTGTCTACTACAAATTAACTTCAAACATAAAGGTATAGAGAAGGTTAGACATAAATGGATAGAAAAATATATGTCATGCAAATAATAATCATAAGAAAATTGTAGTGGCTAAATAAATACCATACATATCAGACTTTAGGACAAGGACTATTTCCAAATATAAAGAGGGCCATGTCATGCTTAAGGTCAATTAATCAAGACTACATAATCCTAAGTGTATATATTAACTCATAAAACTGTTTTAAAATATATGAAGCAAAAACTGATAGAACTAAAGTAGTAACAGACAAATCCATGATTTTAAGTTATTTAAATATACATATCTTAGTAACTGATGGAATAAGTAGACATAAAATCATGAAGAACACAGAATACTTGAACAATACTACCAGTCAACTTAATCTAATAGATAATAAAACCAACTGATTTAATAGAACAGTTACAAAATATGTACTTTCTTTTTCAAGTACACATGAAACAATCAACAAAACTGATTACACACTAGACCATAAAACCAGCTTCAACCAACTTAAAAGTAATAAATAAAGCTATAATCACCCTTCTTTCAAATGTTCAATGTTAAGGTGAGGTTGAAATAAACTGCTACCTACCAGAATATTTTAAGAGATCAAATAACGTGGTGGTCAGGGTTAATTTCAGCATAAGAATTGCTGCAATAGACATTTGCTAAACATGTAAATGGGTTGAATGTCCCCCCCCCCAAAAAAGATATATCCACATCTTAACTGTGATTGTGACCTTATGTAGATAAAGGGTGTGTGGTAACATAATTAAACTGAGGATCTCAAGATGAGATCATTCTTGATGATCCATGTAAGCCCTAAATCCAGTGGCAAGGGTCCTTATAACAGAGAAGCAGACTGAGATCACTCAAAGACGGAAGTGAAAAAGATAATTTGACAGAAGCAGAAATGGCAGCTATCCTGTTAGAAGCCAAGGAATGCCGGGAACCACCAAAAGCTTAAAGAAGAGGCCAGAAATAATTCTCCTCTAGAGCTTTGAGAGAAAGGGAGTACAGTTCTGTCAAGACTTTGATTTCGGAACTGCGGCCTCCAAAACAGTGAAAGATTCTATTGTTTTTTTAAACCACCAAGTTTGTAGTCAGCTGTCACTAGAACCCTAGGAAGCTATACAAACAAACAGGCAAGAATTTCTCTGTATTAAAAAGAGATTTGTTATAGGATATACATATCTTCAGTTTGCATCAATGCTGCCAACTTGTTTTCCAAAGTGGCTGTACATATTTACACTCCCATAAACAGAAAATGAAGATTTCCAGTGCCCAACACTGCCTGACTTTTTGGTTTTTTCGGCCAATTTAACGTATGTGTAAAGGTATTCTGCTACTTTAATTATCTAAAATGTTTTCAAGTGGTCTGGGCAACAGCCGCCTTACCTATAAAATACTGAACTACCTAACTTCTAAAGTTCCTTTCAACTCTATTAGTTCTATGACATTTCATTCATCTCTTCAATGTATCTCTAATGAGTGTTTAACCTCATGTCTGTCACTGTGATCAGCATTAAAGATACACGTATGAACAACATATTGTATTTCTGTCTATTTTATCTTGCCAGCTGGCCAGTTTTCCTCTATTCTATATCCCCATGGCACTTAAATATTTCCAATACACTACACTATTTTTAGATTTATTATCTTACATTACTTAAGTGTTTATGAAAATAGTATACATACACATACATGTATTTATATCTATGCATGTATAATGTTTCTCACAACTAGATTGTAAATTGTGGATGAACGGGATTCCATTTCTATCATACAACTTTTACAGTGCCTGGTCTGGCTTTTTCACGTTCAATTTCAGTGAGTCTTTTCTGAAATTAGTCAAAAGCATTAAACTACCCATCCAATAAATTTGTGGTAGCATAAAGTTATATTCCCCTACACAGGGAGTTCTCTGATTCATTCATTTTCTTGTCTATTTCCCTTTCTGATGCAGAAGATAACTAACGGTATGGCTGGTAAAGGAGAAGACTGCACTGAAAACTAAAACCCTAAAATTGTTATAAGACCATATATTGGATGCACTTTATGGTTCTATACATCTATAGGATATCATCCTGCTGACCTCTGGCTGGAGGACGGGGAGTGGACGGAGAGGAGGGGAAAGGAGGCTGTTGGGAGGATGAGACATGTATGGAGCAGAGAGGAATAGTGTGCAGTCACCAGACAGGGAGAGCAGTGGAAGCTGCATATAGGTGGGCATATAAATTTATACAGGAATGTACATTTTCACTCAGTCATATGAAATAAAAAAAAATTAAAAATTAAAAAAAAGAAAATATAGGAGCATAGCTGTCAGGCTTAGTTTTTAACAATGTATTAGCTAATAACAAAAGATAAAAATAGATAAATGGAATCTTATGAATATCAAAAATTTATTACAATCTATACATGGGGAGAAACTTTAGGGAAACCATACACTTGACAATGGTTTAACAGCCAAAATGTATATAAAACTTCTACAACTTAACAAGAAGTTAAATAACCCAATCAAAAAATGGACAAAGGGCTTGAACAGATGTTTTACCAAAGACGGTATTCAAACTGCCTACAAATATATGAAAAAAACATGTCTTTTCTGTCAGAGAGATGAATATCAAAATCACAATGAGATACTACTTCACTCCCACTAAGACTAATACATAAAATAATTTTCAAGAAATACGAAATACTGGGAAGAAAGTGGGGAAATCCTTATCCATTGCAGGTGGGAATGCAAAACAGTGCAGCTGTTGTGGAAAACAGTCTGGCAGTTCCTCAAAAACTAAAAATAGAACTACAATCTGACCCAGCAATTGCACTGCTAGATAAATACCCCAAATATTTGAAAACAGAGACTCAGAGACTTGTACACCAATGTTCACTGCAGCACTATTCTTAATAGCAAAAAAGTGAAAACAATCTAAATGTCTATCAACAAAGAAGTAGATAAACAAAATGTGGTACATATACACAGTGAACTACTACTCAGTTGGCAGGAGAAATGAAATCTTAATACATGCTAAAACATGGAGTTGTGTGCCATTATATGGAGCAAAATAAGTAAATCACAGGACAAATATTGTATGACTTCTCATACATGAAAAGACAATGATACAGAGAATAAAGTTCATTAGTGGTTACCAGGGATGAGAGGGAGGTGGACTGGGGGGTTAATGGTAAGGGAAATATTGTGTAGACTGAGGGTAGTGTGGAATAGCTGGTTGTTCTAACTGCTGTCATTAAGTTGTTTCCTCTAAAAAAGTAAAACTGGCACCCTCGGAAGATGGCAATGTAAACAGACCACTGTTCTGACCCTCCTACCCAAACACAAGAAATACAACAAGCAAACAAACTCAATTTTGATGGACTCTGAATTGGGAAAGAGAGGAAAGCAGTGGGAAACTGCAAACAGACAAGAATCAATGAATCAACAAATTGCATATGGTAGGAAAATCACTGCTCCCACCATCCCTGCCCATCCACCCAGCCACAAGGGCTTCCAGCTGCTGAATAGTGGGCAAGTGGCTCCAGAAAAGACCATGTTTCCATAACCACCACACCTGCTGCCTGTATAAAAAGACTGGATCTCAAAGTTTTTGCTCTACAATCAACAAAGATGACCTTCCTTGGGGTCTATCTGGAATATGCCAGCAACACTCCCACCCAGACAGCTGGCTACAAGCCTACTGTGAATTGCTACAGAAGATTCCCCCCACTTCCAGAGTCTGTTCTCCTAATACTCAACACTGTGCCTGCCTCCCTGCCTACCCTATAGCCCAGGACCTTTGAATCCAACCAGAAAGACTTTCCAGGGAGTCTGTCTGGGTTTGTCTGCTGCCCCTTCCACTATTCTGACTGACACTGCTATGTATAAGGAAACAAGTATTTTGAAGTGAGGCTACACTAACAGCCACCATAGGGGGGTGCGGTGGAGCTGACAGCAACAAGACAGACTTCCCTGGCATCCATTCAGAGCATGACAATCCCTTTACCACTCAGACACTGACAACTACAAGTCTGCAGTGAGCTATTACAGAAGGCCTCCTACATTGGAATCTGTTCTCTTCAGCACTCTACCTGCCTCTCTGGGCACCACAAGGTCCAAGAATCTGACACCACCAGGACAAACCTGCCTCAGTGTCAATTTGGGTTGTTCTACCCCTACTTCTAGTTGGCTCTAAGGACTCTCATCTGAGGCTGCTGGGTGCTGGCAACCAGGCATCGTAAGTGGAGGCTGCATTCATAGCCAACAATCTACAGACAGGTAGGGGGTCCAGAAGGCAGATACTCACGGTGATTTACCCAGAGCATGACACGCCCTCCTCTCATGTGGTAACTGTTCATTGTTAGGGTGTTGCAAACTGCTACATGTAGAAGGCCACTGCAGTAGAGTCTATTTCCACAGTCAACACACTACCTGCATCCCTGTGCACCCCACAGTTCGGGCCTCTGAAACCAACAAGACAGACATCCACAGGGATCTACTTGGTTCTGTCTGCTTCCCCTTCTGGGGGAACACTAAAGATGCTGTGTGCTAGGAAGCAAGCATCTGGAGTAGAGGATATACCCACAGTCTACATACTGCCGGGGAGGCTCTCACAGCAGCGAGGCAGACCTTCCCGAGGGTCTATTTGAACCATGACAATCCCTCCCCCACCTAGTACCTGTCAGGCCCTAGAGTGATACAAACTCCTACAAAAGGTTCTCTACAATGGAGCCAGGAAGAGGGTCACCTAGGAGATTATACCCCTACAACCACTGCAGGACTAGTGGGGTTCTGAAATCAATAACACAGATCTTCTGAAGGTTTGAGGTTCCTCTGGGATGTGTCAGCCTCTCCCCCTTCTAAAACAGAGGTTAAGATGCTTGTTCCTACCCTGAAAATTAGCTCAGATAGAAGCAGCCTCCACAGAGAAGGGAAGGAAACTTCCGGCAAAACTTGGAAGTAATACCAGCCTTCAAAGAGGGCTCACTGAGAGTGGTTCTCTGAATAAAAATACAGTCACAGAAATAGAGAAGGGAAAGGAGTAGTAACTGAAGAAAGAAGACTGCATCCCTAGTGGATAGATTAATCAAACACAGTATCTCGCTGAGGAGACACAGATGATTCTTTCAGAGCTCATATCGTAGGCTGCCAGGCACCTTTGCATCAAACTGTATACAAGGTCACTGTGCCAAGAGGCAGCTGGAAATGCTGAATGCTGTACCTGCCTGCTACCACTGCATCAAGAGAGCTGTTAAACTATACCTGCTGTGCCCCTGTTGCTGAGTCTGACCGAATCACGGATCAATATTCCTGGCCTTGAGTACCTGTGTTACTACACTAACCTGTAAGGCAATGTTAGCTCATGGATTTGATCACAGCATGTTTTCTAGAGTGTTACAGAAGGCTAAAAGTTGAAAACTAAGATCTAAAGTTTTTGAACACTAATTAAGCTAGGAAGGTAAGAAGCTGTCACAGGACAAGAAACAGTAAGCAAAAGCTGAAGGGGTTGCCAACCTAAGAGTTTTGGGCAGAGGTTAGTGTAGACAAAACCACAAAATGCTGGGGAGGACTGAGAAGGTAACACTCTTGAAAATTCCAACGCCTTAACAACAACAACAACAAAAATCACAAGACACACAAAGAACAGAGAAACAATGGCCCATCCAAATGAACAAAGGGTATGTAAGTGATGACAAAATAATGGAAGAATGTACTACAACATTAAACATAACTAAAGAATTAAAGGAAAACATACGCAAAGATAAAATAAGGAAAACAATGCAAGAACAAAATGAGGAACTAAAATATGAGCTATTGCAACAGAAAGGGACAACAACTGAAATGAGAAACGAGGACTTACCAACAGATTTAAACAAGTAGAAGAAAGAACCAGCAAAGTAAAGGATAAACTCGAACTCACAGTGACCCCATAAGACAGAGTAGAACTATCTCATGTGGTTTCTAAAGAGTGGCTGGTACATTTGAAGGGCCAACAATTTGGTTAGCAGCTGTAGTGCACTCTATCTCTTAACCACTGCATTACCACAGCTACAGTAATCAAAACAGTCTAGACACAAGCATCAATGGAAGAGAACTGAGAGTTCAGAATAAACCCACACATCTATGGTCAACTCATATTTTACAAGGTCCTAAGTCTATCTGATGGGGAAATAAGAGTTCCTTCAACAACTGGTGTTAAGAAAACTACATTTCCACATGCAGCAAAATGAAACAGGACCCACGCCACACACCATACCCAAAATCAAATTCAAAATGGATTCAGGACGTAAATATGCAACTCATAAAATTCTTAGAAAAACAAGCGGGGGCAACCCTATCAGGCCCACCTTTATCAACAATGGGTTGTCTAACATAATAACAGAAGCACAAACAGCAAAGGACAAGATAAATAAATGTAAACTCATAAAAACTGAAAACTTTTGTTGATAAAGTCTTCATCAAAAAAATAAAACACACACAAAAAAGTGAAATGCAAGCTTCTAATTGGGAGAATATTTTGAGAAAGCATATATCTGATGAGAATAACCAAAATATACATACCACTTTAAGAAAAAAAAAACCAGTCATCTAACGGGCAAAAGACTTGAACAGACATTTCACCAAAGAGGACATTCAAGTGGCCGCCAAACACATGTAAAGATGCTCAGTCATTAAGCATCCATTGTGGGTACATACAGCGTTTGTGGAAAAACAGTGTAGCAGTTCCTTAAAAAACTAAAAATGGAACTACCATATTACCTAGAAATGCCCTTTCTAGGCATATAGCCAAAGACTGTAAAGCACAGATTGACATAACACAGCTCATTGCAGTAGTGTTCACAACAGTCCAGAGGTGAAAATCAGCTAAATGTCCATTAACAGATGAATGGGCAAACAGTAGTACATACACACATCGAACTCAGCAAGTAAGAGAATGAAGTCTTGATACATGCTACAAAGAAGATACAGCTTGAGGACAAACACTGTACACCCTCATTCACATAAAAAGAAATGGCCAATGTACACAGACCAAAGTTTATTAGTGGTTACCGGGGGCAGAAAGGAAGGGGAAATTGGGTAAACAGTGACTACAATTTTGCGTTGATTAAGGGTTGGGTCACATAGTCTATTATTGTAATTGCTGTCAATAAGTGATACAGCTGTAAAAAGTTGAACTGGCAAAAATGGTGTGATAGATTAACAATGACCATTTGAAAAAAGAGTAGCTGCTGAGGCTGCCTATGCACATCTAAATACCTCATGGGATGTGGTTCTTTGAAGTTTTAGGGTAATGGTTTCATAGGTCATTCCAGTTAATTTGCCTAATAGTACATTTAATGCTTCTAGTCTAACCTCCAAATTCACTGAGTAGTGCCTAAGGTCTGAAAAGATTACCAGCAGCCATTCAAGGCACAATTAGTCTCCAGAGCAACAGAAAACGAAAAAGATTAAGGAACAGGAAGAGTATATGGAAGTGTGGCTAACTGCCTCCATGAACAACTGCTTCCTTTGCCATGAGACTAGAATTGGATGGTACGCAATGATCATCATTACCAAACACTGTCATCAAAGATTTCATACAAGAATCCTGATCAAAAGGGAAAACAGTATAAAACTGAATTTTAAATTTTACTGGAGACTAGAATACCTGGAGCCACTGAGCCTGGACTGACCCCTGAAAACTACTGACCAGAGGTAATCTTGAAACCTTGAATCTTAAACTGAAGCTATCCCTCTGAAGTCATCTTTAAAACACAGTGTAGCCTAACTAGTGAAGAATATTTCCTTGAGGATCATACTCTTTAAAAAAAACTATTTACATGTGATCAAAATGGCAATAGCCACAGGAAAGGTTAGATAAGATGCTTAAGACAGCAGTGAGTTTATGTTAATGGTAGTGGAATAACTTAGAAAAGAATAGCCAGAATGATCGCACAATTTTGAGAGGATCATCGTCACAGAGTTACACTTGTAGAAATTGTTGAACTGGTGTGTGTTTTGCTTTTTATACTTTTACCAGAGAATAATATTAATAATAAATACACCATTTTGATCATCACTTGACTCTTCATTTCTGTTCTTGGTTGGCTACCAAAAAAAAAAAAACAGACTGGAAGCATAGAAGAGAAAATCATCAAATCCTCAGCATAAAGGAATACTATGCAGCCATTACAATTATATAGCTTTATATTTTTTGACATGGAAAAAACAATCATACTGCATTGTTTACTAAAATACATAATATGCACATGTACGTCTGGAAGGATATTCCATAGTATGTTAACACTGGTTTTCTCACAATAGTGAGATTTAAGGGTTTTTTTTGGGGGGGGGGGGTCGCCAGCCAAGTGCCGTCGAGTCGGATCTGACTCATGGCGACCCAGGGGGTGGGGGTAGCTGTTTCTTAATTTTTTTATCCCCCCAGTAAGTATGACCACTTGAGTCTAGTTTTGTTTTTTTAATGGGGGACCAGAATACAAAGGCAACAATGACATAAGCACAATCAGAAATAAACTATATACCCAAAACCCACTGCCACTGAGTAGATTTAGACTCATAGCAACCCTACAGGGCAGAACAGAATGGCTCCACAGAGTTTCCAAGGAGTGCCTGGTGGATGTGAACTGCTGCCCTTT
The DNA here is from genome assembly GCA_028571685.1 of Heterohyrax brucei. NCBI lineage: Eukaryota > Metazoa > Chordata > Mammalia > Hyracoidea > Procaviidae > Heterohyrax > Heterohyrax brucei. Next base: position 129,260,487 of record CM053166.1, on the reverse strand, counting down.
TGGTTAGCAGCTATAGTACATAACCATTACACCATCAGGATTTCCAAACTACATACTGGCTAGGAACAAAAGCAAAATGGATTATAAACTAAAGTGACCTCTTCTAACACTCCTAAAAGACTCCAGACTAAGTTTCCAAGTATGCTTTCCTCAAATATAAATTTTAACGTGGTTTAAAAGAAAAAACATTCCACTGCCATCAAGTTGATTCCAACTCATAGTGTCCTATGGAAGGAGTAGAAATGCCCTATTAGCATCTCCAAAGCTATATAACCTTACTGGAAGCAGACTGTCACACCCTCCTGGGAAGTGGCTCATCAGTTCAGATAGCCAATATTTGGGTTTGCAGCTGAGTGCTTAACTAGTATACCATAGGGCTCCTTTCTAATATGATAGAACCCTAAAATTCAAAAACCCAATAAATAGATTTGAATATCCTAGATAAAGTCCTATTGCTCCTGAAACTATCACTATTTAGTAATAAAACGATTATATAGTAAAGTTAGTCATTGTGACAGGTAGTGTGCCTTATAACAGTAGCATTATAAAGAGATTCTACTGCTATTCCATTATGTTTATTCATTGACAAGTACGTTTTTTCTAAGCATCAGAACTCATTACTAATAATTTAACTAACACCTCCTTTGAGCCTATTTTAAAGTAACTTTCATTTCAAAATGTAATGACATTGAAATGAAAAACATTACCAGGCCTACACAAACAAACCTATTTAAGATATCTAAAATTTAAATAAATTAACATTGAAATGAACAAACTAAATGTAAGTCTCCAAAGTTACATTACATTTACATACTACTGAAATTATGCTTTTAAAAAAAGAAATTATGCAACTATAGCAACAGAAGTGTTAAACTAACTGCAGCATACACAATTTCATATATATTACAGTATTCAAATTAATAAGAATATTCCATCTCATCTGATGGAAAAAGTATCCCCAAACCTATAAATGTTCTAGAATCAACTCCCAATTTACAAACAGGTTTTATTTTAAAGTCGTTTTGTAAATCACTTCGCAAGAAAACTCTGACAGAGATAAGAAAAGAAAAGAAGTTCAAATAAGATGCTTAAATGCCAAGGCTATCCTGCAAAAGCACACTTAACCCATAAAACAATATATTAGAGTAGTAACAGAAATCCTAAGCCCTGAAGATCCTTGCGGTGGTGACACAGAGGGATGATGTCAAGGAGCCCTAACAACTGAACTGGTTACTGGGGAAGCAGGCAGCACTGCCTCGACTGTGGTAACAGCAGAAAAGCAAGAGCAATTGAGGAGAGTTTTAGCATTCTCTGGTCCCAGCAACCATGCTCAGGAGAACAAATGAATTGTCTGTAAAATGAGCAATCAAGAACTGCATGCAATAAAGCATCAATGCAATAAGGACAGTAACTGTATAAAACCACGTAACTGGTAACCAGTTGCTATGGAGTTGACTCTGACAAAACCACATGGAGATGAGTCAATACCAGGAAACAAAGCACTGCTTCAGTGATGAATTTAAAGGTAAGGAATGATAGATCTGCATTTCATTTGCTACAGGCAGATAATCCTAGAGAAAATCCAAGAATAATACAGAGGCTTTTTGCATTTGTTTCATATTTTTATGTGTACAATTATCCCTGTTGCCCAATTTAAAAAAAAAAAAATCAAATTCATAGTGACCCTACAGGACAGAGCAGAACTGCCCCAACAGAGTTTTCAAGGAGCAGCCTGGTAGATTTGAACTGCTGTCTTTTTTGGTTAGCAGACACAGCACTTAACCACTACACCACCAGGGTTTCCTGTTGCTCAGTAATAACTGGGAAAAATCCATTGGAGACCACATCATGGCAACCAGTATGTGCATTTAGTTAGTAAGCAGCACAACAGTACGATTAAGAAATCAAGATTTATCATAAGGCATAACTGCTCTTTGGCAAATAAGTCAACTTCTCTGAATCTCAGCCTCCTCTTGAACTGGAGAAACTCATACTGGCCACCTCACAGGGTTACACTGAGAACTGAACGAGGTCATGCTCCCCAAATGCAGTGATCAGATTACCTGGCAGCACCCAAAGTGAGTAGTCAGTAAATGTTGTTACTGGATTGTTACCTAGCAGAGATGCTGGAACAGGGGTAGCCCTTTATGTACCCAAAACTAGCATAATTGCCCTCTCACTTGGTAAGTGAAACTGCCAGTTTGTCAAAAAGCTACATTACGGAATTTTTTTTTTTTTTGCTTCCTCATGGGACATCACCAAAGTTCAAAAATCTTTTATGCTAACTTACCTTTTCTCTGGTCACGACATATTAAGACTTTCTTTTTTGTGTGTGCCTCATCCAGAACAGAAGACATTTTAAATAAACAATTAATTTGTGTGACCAAATATCTTCTTTGGAAATTAATCTCAAATATTAAAGTGAAGCAATGGGGGAAAAGGAGTTCCTGAGCGGTGCATACACTTAAGCACTCAAATACTAACGAAAGCGTTGGTGGTTTGAATCACTCCAGAGAGTAGACAGGCTTGGCAATCTGATTCCAAGGCTACAGCCTCGAAAAACTTAAGGACCAGTTACACTCTGCACACATGGGGTCACCATGAGTCAGGATCCACTCACAGGGAGCTAACAACACCAATGGGAGAAAATGCAACACACATTCCAAATTTTCCCAAGTATTTCTGGAAACTTCCTTTTCATTTGTTATAGTTCTTCCATACTTGTGCCCACAACACTTTTAGTTACATTAAATGTTGAACAAATCAGACATATGTATTTTTCCCCATGAAACTTTATAAGCTAAATATAAATACAATGATTTCTTCCTCCAACATAATCAGTGATCCACGAATTTATGTGCTGTGTACTTGAAAGCTGTCTCTTAAAGAAATAGAAGAAAAAAAGTTAACCATTACTGATGGAAACTTTTCGAAAATACATTGCACGCAAGCTGTACTGACGAAGAGTTCGGTGAATCTCCCCTTAATGACTCATCAAGAACAATTTCTTCTATTCTATGTAATAATCCAGAGATATCCTTCCGAAACCACTGAAGAGCATACGGCTGCTTTTCTCTCTGTGAAACAACAGAATACTACTGTATTTTTATAGTTCCTCCTTGCGCTGTTAGCTGTCACATTTCACTGTCAATAGCACCTTTCTTTTTTTTTCTTTACTTTTCAAAACAGAAGATTAACTGGGTGACAGTCTGAGTTGACACTTACGATTCTATAAGACTCACAATTTTCCCCCTTAATCTGCAAAAATGCAGGCAATACTTCAAATAGTGGGGATCAGTCAGAATACTGAATTATGGATAAGGGAGCTATTGCTAACTACAAAACTGCCATAATGTGGTTCCATAAAGCAGGAAGGCAAATCCCAATTTACAGAAAGCTTTAAAATCACATGTATGGCACTAGAAAATGACATGAAGCAGTTATCAAAGGTGATCTATCACAGATTCATCTAAATAGCTCAGATATTAATCTCTGAACATTTTAGCAGACCTGATACAACAATATGCCCAAATTTTCTGGAATCTACACTTTTTTTTTTTGCTTTATTGGTTTCTTAACTACTGTCCTATAAATAACTGTCCAACCCATTAAGTAAAATAAAAAGAAAAAAGGGAGAGAAAATGTATCAATAAAATATTATATTGGTTCATAACTGTCTGCAACTTGGAACTAACATACTGCGTACCTAATTTACCTTCTTTTTTCCAAAAGAACATGGAATGCAAAAAACATAATTTTACATGCTTTCTGTCTCTGTTGTGAAGGTGAGGGGCAAGTAAGCTTGTTATATTCATGCAACTCAAGAGAATTTAGCAGCAAAACAAACTGATGAAAAGATACTGACATCATCACCAAGGCACTTGAAGCAACCATAATAAAGACCAGAACCTCTAATTTCCCTGTCAAGTGAATTTAGTATAAGGCCAATCTGAAATACTAACATAAATTCCAATTGCTTTTGTGGTGCCCATACTAAGCCGTACTGAACAGAAAAAAAATTAACATAATGCCCTAAGACTGCTTCTCCTCAGGAAGGCTTACTTCCAAAGTTGCCCCTTAGTTGGGTATGTGAGAACCTAGGTTTTGGGGATTGTTCTCACAGCTTCCTAACTGACAAGAATGCTTTTTTTGTGCCTAGACTATACAAACAATGTGGTTTATATGGAATACCTGTTTTCCTTCTGAGAACGTAAAATTTTGTTACATGCTAGGTAGAGGGTACTTACGTGACTAGCTTCCAACAAAATCCTTGGGCAAGGAGTCTCTAAGGGGCGTCCGTGTACAGAAACATTCCATAAAATATTGCAATTTCATTAGGGGTGTAAGACAATGCTCTATGTGACCCACCCCTCACGTGAAGTAGAGAGAATAAGAAAGCCTGCGCAGTAATTCCTCCTGACTCCACCTGTGTTTTTCTCCCTTATGATCTACCTGTGTATTTGTACCATGCTGCTGTAATCCTGTGAGTGAAACTATATTCTGAATCACAAGACACCTCCTAACAAATCTCCAAATGCAGAAGTGGTCTTAGGAACCTTCAACATTACATGCCTACTATATATACGCGGCAATGCACTGAATATGGAAGAGAGAAGAAATTTAAAAAAGTCTCATTCTTGGGTCCCACCCTCAAATTAAGGAGCCCTGGTGGAGCAATTGGCTACCCTATCAGGTGCTAACCTTAATGTCAGCTGTTAAAGCCTACCTGGGAAAAACTAAATAGTTCTCTTGGAAACGACACTACCTAAAATATTAGAAACAGAAATACATTAACTATTCCCATCATGGACATTCCAATTTTCTCTGGCCTGTAATTTTACTTGCGGAGTTTACATGCTTCCCTTGGGTAATAATAGGGAACAGTAATTTCTCCCAAAGTGTTCCAAAATGGGAAGGTAACAGGTTGTGAGTCTTGCCAGACCTTGCAGATGCTTGTTGAAGGAGCATTTCAATAATTTCTCAACTATCAACTAAGTTTCAAACACAGTGAAAAATCTGCTTGGAATAGAAACAGAAACCATGTCCCAAACTACAAAGATCTCAGTCTCCTAGAAGAGTCAGAGAAGTAAATAAATCATTAACATTCCAGGCTACAGGTGTGTAGTGTAGGAGGTGACATGACAATGCAGATAAACAGCATGGAACTGATGAGTTCTACCACTAGACACCATTATTGTTAGGAAACCAATGTGTGACAGAATGCTAACAATTATATTTAACACCTGCGTGACAGAGTCTCAAAATTAACTGTAAGATTATTATCACTACTTATTCTTTGTAATGTAGCCCTGATAATGCAGTGATTAAAAGCTCTACTACTCACCAAACGACTGGCAGTTCAAAGCCACTGGTCAAACCCAGTTGGGCTAGTTACACTCTGTCCTACAGGCTTGCTCAGTTAGAATAGATTCGACAGTAACAAGTCTTTTTTTTTTTTTTTAACTTTGCAATAGTATAAAATACTCCTTAAGAGTAACACCTAGCTTCCTAATCAATAATGATATTGGTGAATGAAATACATCAGACTCAATACAGGTCCTCAAAAAGTATAATTTTGCATTTCTCCTATCAGAATAAGTTCCCATTATTGGAATATTTTTCATTCTACCTGAAAATATATTGAAAAGGAGCCTAATTTTTTTAACCAATTCCCTTTAAACCAAAAAAAAAAAAAACCCCACTGCCATCGAGTCATGTCGGACTCATAGCGACCTTAGAGGCCAGACTAAAACTGTCCCATAGAGTTTCCAAGGGACAAAAAAATTTTTATAAGGGGAAAATAAATCTTCAAATTACTTTCAATCACTTCATTAAATTTAAAACTCTTTATCTTAAAAAAATACCAACTCTTCTTTTGCTTTACACAGAATATTATAATCTCCTATCTTGGGAGACTTCAAAAATATATTAGTTCAAAATCCATTTCTTGGTTACCACTGAGATTTAAATTACCTGAAACTAATAGCCTCACTGCATGAATTCTATTCCATGGCTTGTAAGTTGAATTCACCAGCATGACATCTATGTTTTATATATGTAAATTCCACAGGTTTACTGTAAATTCATGACATCAACAATACTAGTTGTCTAAAAGATTGGTACTGCTACTGAAACAAATACACAAAATGAGACAGGAAGTAGTCATAATTTTTCCTGCTTGCTTATTTTATTATAGTAATCACAGGAAAAAAAGAGATAGTCAAGAGCATGAAAAGATAGCAGCTCAAGGCAGGGAAAACTAAAACAAAAAGAAATATTTGCATATAAATCAAAGCAAGTAATAAGGTTTATATCATGGTACCTAATATAAAATTATTTTATTACAGAAGCTACAGCTTGCACACTAGCTTTAATTATTACATTTTCTAAAATTTGGCACAGGCTATATTAAAAGGAAATTTACTAGCAATAACATATGCAGTACTGACCAGAGTTCTCCTTTCAATGTTTACCAATACTATCAACAGTCTAGTTCCCCAAGCAAAACATTAGATTAGTATTAAAGCAAAGTAAAAGGATTAGCGTTGTCACCACTGTAAGAAAAGCACAATCAGGTGTTTCCATTTGGGACTCTCTCACTTATCTTCTATAACTATGTATTTCCTCTGTTAAATAACTACACAAATACCACTGCTAGTGCTCATCAAATTGGAATCAATAATTTAAGTGTTTTGTTTTTTTTAATTTATTTTCTCCACATATACAGAAGCTGATCAAAATGCATGTGTTATCTTTTCTGGAGTAAGAACAGCATTTAGAATAATTAAATTATATGTGTTCCTAGTTTTAATCATCTAACAAAATCTGCTTACAATCCTGGCTATTCACAACAAACAGGACTCATTCCAAGTTCTAACTGCCTGAAGCCCCATTCTCCACAGTACTTTAATTACTCCCTGATAAATCAGGTGAATACTTACAGTAGGATACTAACTTCTTCAGATGTTATCAAGGGGCCACTGAGTTCATTTCAGCTGCCAAATCCTTGATTACTATGGCATTAGATAAGTTTTATACTATGTAGTAGGATAAAGTTTCACTGATGGCAACAGGGGTCTTTTAGTCCTTTTTTGTGGAAAAGGGCCTGCAGGTACAATCATATTTTGGATTAAATCCCTGAGTTTCTTAAACTCCATCTTTAAACAGAAACAGGTTTCCTTCTACTTGTGAAAGCCTTCACCTGACTCCACTCGCCTCCTCATTCTCTCACTCCTTTAGGACATTTTCCACCGCTCCTGTATTTGCTCTATTAGCTTCAGTTCATCCTCCTGCTCTCTAAATATGAGCCTGCCCCTAAATGCAATCTTTGTCCCTATACTCTTTTCTGTCTTACACTCTCTCCCTCAGGGATCCTAATTTTTTCAAAGATTCAGACTCCCAAAATAACACCTCTAGTTCTTCCCTTTTATGTAGTTCTCTTCAGCTTCTCCAACAGCTTATCAGATATTTCTATTTATATTTAACTACTTGAAAAAAAAATCAAATACATTTTCGTGTCCAAAACTAAATCCATTTCACGCCTATTAAGAAAAACTGTAGTAGTTAAGTCTCAATCCTTACAACATTCCTCTGAAGTAGGCACGACTTTTGCCATCCAATTTTTCAAAAGAGGAAAACAAGATTACACCGCCTGCCAGGATTCAAACTCAACCAGTCTCCTGACAGAGGTTGTCCTCTTAATCACTGCAGTTCATCATACTTGAGATTATCTCGCAAGGATTTAGCCAGACTCTTCAATAAAGGGCTAGTCTCCCATTGCCATCAATGAACAGCCAGCAATACCAAAGTCTCTATCCTGCACTGATGATTTCTTCTACAATAATTCAATACTAAGACAATTAAGATAAAATCCACTTTAAATCCAGCTTTATCATCAGCACCGATGTCCCTCACTATTCTCCACAATCACAGACTAACATGTCACATCACCCTCTTTCTAATTAAGCAAGGCCTATATACACTGGACCTTCACTTGCTGATATAGCACAATTCTGAATGAGAAGAAACAGCTGCAAACATCCATTTAATCGTCAGATCACGTTGCTGTGATGCTGGAAGCTATGCCACTAGTATTCAAATACCTAGAGAGTCTCCCCGACTAAGCAGAGCTTCCAGAGTAAGACTGAGAAGAAGGATCTGGCAGTCTTGTTCTGAAAAATATAATCAGTAGAAACCTTACAAATAACAGTGGAATAATTTCTGATATTCTGCCAGAAGATGATCCCCTCTGGTTGGAAGCACACAAAATAAGACTCGGAAACAGCTGCCTCCTCAATGTAGAGTCGACCTTAATGACATGGATGAAGTGAAGCTTCCAGGACCTTCAGTCGCTGATACGGCACAACTCAAAATGCGAAGAAATAACTGCAAACATCCACTAATAATCAGAACATGGAATGTCAAAGTATGAGTCAAGGACAATTAGAAATCATTAAAAATGAAATGGAATGCATAGACATCAATATCCTGGTCACTGGTGAGCTGAAATGGACAGGTACCAATCAGTGTTAATCAAACACTCATATCACCTACTGTTGGGAATGGCAAATTGAAGAATGTTGCTACATTTATCATCAAAAAGAACACTTCAAGATCTACCCTGAAGTACAATGCTGTCAGTGACACCATGACATCTGTATGCCTACAATGGTAAGCAGTTAATAATGCTATTATTCAAATTTGCCCACCAACTACCAATGCCAAAGATGAAGAAACTGAAGATTTTTACCAACTCTTGCAGTCTGAAATTGATCAAACATGCATGCGATATGCACTAATAATTACCGGCAACTGGAATTTGAATCTGGAAACAAGAGAGATCAGTAGGTGAAAAATATGGCCTTGGTGATAAAAACAATGCCAGGAATCATGTGACAAATTTTGCAAGGCCAACAACTTATTAACTGCAACTACCTGTGTCAACAACATAAAATGTGACTATACACATGGACCTCGCCAGACAGAATACACAGGAATCAAATCAATAATATCTGTACAGATAGAGAACGGAGAGGCTCAATATTATTCAGTCAGAACAAGGTCACGAGCAAATGCAGAATGATTGCTCATATGCAAGTTCAAGTTGAAACTGAAGAAAATCCAGGACAGCCACGGTGCAATCTCAAGTGTATCCCACCTGAATTTAGAGACCATCTAAAGAACAGATTTGAGCCACTCACTGCACACTAATGACTGAAGACCAGATTGTGCAATGACATCAAAGACATCCTACAAGAAGAAAGGAAAAGGCCATTAAAAGCACAGGAAAGAAAGAAAAAACCAACATGGATGTAAGAAGAGACTCTGAAATTTGCTCTTGAATATCGAGTGCTAATGATAAACAAAAGAAATTATGGAATCAAAGAACTGAAGAGTTCAAAGAATGGCTAGAGAAACTGGACCAAGAAGCAACATCATGATAAACAGAAAAGAGACTGAAATTGTCCAGGTATGGACAAAGGCATATCTGACCCAAGTCATAATGTTTTCAAACTGCCTCATATGCATGCAAAAGCTTCCTTATAATGAATAAGGAAGAATGAGGAAAAACTGATACCTCTGAATTATGGTGTTTATGAAAAATACTGAACATACTATGGACTAGCAGAAAATAGAATAAATCTATCTTACCAGAAGTATAGCCAGAGTGCCCTCAGAAGCAAGAGTGAACACATTATCAGGGGAGACTGATCCCTAGAGAAGCACAATATGTCTGGTAAAGTACAGGATCAGTGAAAAAGAAGGCGGCTCTCAGCTAAATGAACTGACACCCTGGCTGTAACAATGGGCTCAAATACAGCAATGACTGTGGGCCAGGCCCAGGACCAGGCAGTGTTTCATTCACTTATGCAAAGGGTTACTGTGAGTTACAACAGACTTGATAGCATCTAATAACAATATACAGTGCAGTCCCTGGGTGGTACAGTTTGTGTTCAACTACTAACCGGAAGTTTGCCAGTTCAAACCCAGCCAGTGGAATGACAAAAGGTCCAGCAATTTCCTAGCTACACACTGCTGTGTTGTTATTAGCTGCCATCAAGTTGGTTCCAATTACGGCCAAGAAAATTCTGCGAAGCAGTTCTTCTATGTAACATATGGGATCGCTGTTAGTCAGAACTGACTCAACGGCATTCAGTTTGATTCAGTTTTACATAGAGTGCAAGGTTCCTGGGTGATGCAAACAGTTAAGGTGCTCAACCGCTAACCATTCTCTTAAAACTGGAGTCCATCCAGAAGTGTGTAGGAAGAAAGGTCTAGTGACCTGCTTCTAAAAAATCAGCCACTGAAAATCCTAGGGAGCACAATTTTACTCTAACACACATGAGGTCTCCATGAATCAGAATTGCATTTATGGCAACTGGTGCTGTAGTGATTGTATACAGTACAGGAAAATCAGGAAGGAGAGACAAGCTTCTTTTAAGCTTCTGACTATAAGACAAACGCCACATTCATTTTGTCATACTGCACATTCTTCTAAAATCCTAACACTCAAAGACATGAGTTTCATCTCACTTGTTTATGACTTCTTAGATTTATACAAAACATGGATTTGAGAAATGTTTGAGTATGCAGAGGAATCTCCTTTGAATGTGCCAAAGTTTTAAAGGACTAGACTACATGTTAATAAATATTTTCTGCCAATTTCATACTTCTGTAACTACAACAGGAGCCCTGGTAACACAGTGATTAAGAGCTCAGCTGCTAAGCAAAAGGCTGGCAGTTTAAATCCACCAGATACTCATTGGAAACCCTACGGGCAGTTATACTCCATTCCACAGGGTTGCCATCAGTTGGAATTGACTCAACAGAAGTGGGTTTTGGATTTTTATAACTACAAGAAATCAAAATCCACAATATGTTTCTTAAGACTAAACAATGAGATCTTAATTTAAATAAATTTTAATACAGATGTTAACAATTCCATAAAAATAATGGCTTATTTATAAAGATAAAACACACATTCTATTGCAGTATTAGTTTTAGCAACTTGTGAGAATTTTGTATCTGTGTCATTTTTCACAAATACAACTTTTACCTGTGTGGAATACTGAAATCCCAAGCAGCCTGAAAGCCGATCAATAAGCCGAAATATTTCTTTACCTAGAATCACTATGGAATGAGACATTTCAGGGAAAAAAAAAATTCTGGGAAACTAAGATTTCCATTCTGACCTACTTTATGATTTAGGGCAGAAACATGTCTCTGTCTATAATGTTTTATTATACTTTTCAGTGATCTGGACATGTTGCAGTATGCTACCGATTTAACGGAATATTCAGACGCAGATGGATTGCACATAGGGTCAAATGAGTGACCAGCGTGCTACAAGGTCTGTATTCACACAATGTCCTTGAGGTACCCGCGGGGGTGTGTGTGTGTGCTCCCGCGCATACGTGCACAGGCATGAAACACAAAATTAGAGGGATGATTCCCACTGACGAAAGAGGCAGGATGAGGGGATTCCAGTTACAAATATCTGCTTAAAAATTAAATCAAGGAGGGGAAGAGGGTGAAGGCTTTTCAAACTGTTGATATTCTTCACCAGAAGTTAAGAACTACCACAAAGCAGATGTTCTGTGACTTTGCTTACAGGTCTCTTTCCTATTTGAACTTGCTGATATACAAAGCTCTTTTGTATGTGTGTTTGGTACATTTTTCTCAATCCAAACACCTCAGTCACTACTTCTAAAGTCTGCTAGAAAAATCATTACCACCATCTCCATTCTGTCTGTATCTTCCACCGACAGTGTTAATGTCTGCAAGTCATTGACAGTGATGCTATTACTGATGATATCAACTCTTCTCTCCCTTTTTATTCTCTTAGTTTTACTTTTAGCATCTGTCCAAGAGTTCTAAGCTTTACAAGTCAGTCACTAGCCACGAACTGCCATCCAGTGGACTATGACTCATGGTGACCTCATGTATGTCAGAGTAAAACTGTACAACTATTATAAAAAATGTATCTCCATCTTTAAGAGGCAACAAGGAATGCTTATAGAATGAAACTTCAGAAATGTTGTATCCTATTTACTCAAAATAGATTAATTAGCAGCTATTTCAGCCTAGTCATCTGTTTAATACAAGTAATTTTTCCAAATAAAGATCTAGCTGCATTTGTAAAGACTAATTCAATAGCACCGTCCAAAAGTAATGAAAATAGGCTTACAAAACTTCATGAACCATACTGATGTATTTTTCTGCCACTAATTTATCCATTTGACACCCCTAGAAGCTCTCTAAATTATTCATAGCTCATAAATAAGGAAAATATACCATAATACACAGTTACCAATGTGAGATAACTGAGACTGAGTATTTCATATAATGATAATAATTTGTGTATTATTTTTATACCATGATATAATAGATTGTGGCCATTTTTTCATCATACTTTTAAAACTATACTATACTCAAATATATATAAATATGAATATATACTAAAACAACACTATAGATAAAACCATATCACAACACTCCAAGGCATCAAATGCTCCTAAATAATAACATTATGGTGACTAGACTGTCAACTAAATGAAATGAGAATGCCAACATTTATTTAAAAAGTACTTCATAAAAAACACGGGGGCAAATTAAGGCCCTAATACATGGCATTATAAACCGTAATAACAACGCAGAAACATCAGAAAATAGACTAAGTAACTGGGAGTTCCTAAAATCAAACACTTAACATTTATCAAAAGACTTTACGGTAAAAGGAGAACCCACAGACCAGGGAATAAAAACTTGGCCACAACTTATGTGAGAGGGGACTAATTGCTAAAATCTATAGAATATTTCAAGACTTCAGCAACAAAAAAGCAAATATTCCAATTAAAAAAATGGGCAAAGGATATAAACAGCCGCTTCACCAAATAAGACATTCAGGCAGCCTAACAGACACATGAGGAAATACTCTCAATAGCAGCTATCTAGAGAAATGAAAATCAAAACTACAGTGAGATACCATCTCACTCTCACAATACTGGAACTAGTCAAAATACAGAGAATAATAAATCTTGGAGAGGTTGCATGGAGACTGGAACTCTTAGGTACTGCTGGTGGAAATAAAAACCAGTATAATCACTATGGAAAATGATATGGTACCTCCTTAAAAAGCTACAAACGGAAATAGCATATGCCCTAACAAGCTCACTCCTAGGAATATACCCTAGATAAGTAAGAATCATCACAAGAACAGCCATATGCACATTCCTGTTCATGGCAGCATTGTTCACAATGGCTAAAAGATAGAAACAACCTAAATGCCCATCAACAGATGACTGGATACACAAATTATGATACACACACACAATGGAATACTGAGACAAAGAACAATGGCAAATCTCTGAAATATCTCACAACATGGATCAATTTGGAGGGAATTACGCTGAGTGAAGAATGTCAATCACAAAAGGGCAGATATTAAGAGACCACTATTATAAAAACCCAAACAAAGGTTAACAATCTTTGATGTTTACGAGAGAGAAGGGTGGGGAGGGTAAATCACTGGATAGTAGACAAGTGTTAACTTTGGCAAAGGGAAAGGAAACATACAATACAGAGGGTGTGAGCACAACCTGATCAAGGTAAAGTCATACACAGAAGCTTCCTAGACACATCCAAATACTCTGCAGGACAGAGTTACTAGAGCAGAGGGCTGGGGACCATGGTTTCAACGGACATAGTTTATAAAGAAAATGTTCTACATCCTCCTTTAGTGAGTAGAACCTGAGGTCTTAAAAGGTTGAGACTGGACACCTAAGATACATCTATTTGTCCCAGTACATTCAGAACAAAGAACACCAAAGACACAAGGAACACATTAGCCCAAAAGGCTAATGGATCACATGAACCGTACCCTGAGCCCAGAAGAACTACACAGCACTGGGCTAAACGACCACCAACTGCTCTGACAGGGATCACAATAGGGAGTTCTGGCCCAACCTGGAGAAAAATATAGAACAAAATTCAAATTCACAAGAAAAGGTCTGACTCACTGGTCTGACAGTGACTGGATCAATCCCTGTGACTGTGGCCCCTGAATACACTGCTAACTCAGAAATGAAACCACTCTCAAAGTCCACCTTTCATCCAAAGATTACAAAAGCCTGGAAAACAAACAATAACACCTATAAGGAACATGTTTCTTATTCAGTCAAGTATCCTAGACCAAATGGGCAATATCTCTCCAAAAGCAAAGACAAGATAACAGGAAAGGACAAGAAAACTAGATGAATGGATGGATATAGAGAATCCAGGATAGAGAAAAAGGGAGAGTACAGACATATTGCAGGGATTACAACCAAGGTCACACAACAATCTGTGTATAAAACTTACAAATGAAAAACTAACTTCTGCTGTAAAATTTCACCTAAAATACAGTTAAAAATTTTTAAATGCACAATTTTTTAAAAATAAGTACTTTAGTATCATTATAATTTTAAAAATTATCCATCAGTTTACCTCATCATAAAACAGGGATACATTTCCAAAGGGAAAGTATACCTGCAAAAAGCAGCAGAAACCATGTTTTTTAAAAAGCAATTACGAAGCAGAGAAACAACTGGATATATGTGTGTCAAAAGTACTAACAATGATTATGTTATAGTTATGGGGTATGGGTGATTTTTCTTAGTTCTCACTCTTTGAAAATCCTTTTCAATTTTGAAAGGTATATTACTTTTAAGATAAAAATAATAAACTTGAAAAGGATTTGTTTTAAAAGCCAATGATTTAAATCATCTGTTTAAAGGAAATAGTGCATACTCTATTTTAGGCATTTAGAACTACTAAAATAAAAAACAAATGCTTACCTACTACCATGAATCTCAAAATACTATCCTAGAAACTTACCCATTCTGCCTGGCTTCATGTGACTCTGCATTGGTTACAGCAATAAACTAACTGCTAACAGAAAGGTTACCAGTTTGAAACCACTAGTGGTTCCAAGGGATATAGAAACGGCAATTTGCTTCCCTAGAGGTTTGTGTTCTTGGAAACCCCATAGGGTCCCTATGAGTCAGAACTGACTTGATGGCAGTTCTGTGTTTGCACAAAATATTCTGCTAGAGAAAAGAACTCTGTAGAAATGACAAAAGGCTACTGTCTTAAGCATCTGGTGCTGCTGTAACAAAAGACCCCAAGTAGATGGCCTAAACAAAGAAAAATTTATTTATTACCTCACAGGCTAGTAGGCTACAAGTCCAAATCCAGGGCTATAGTTGCAAGGGAAGGCTTTCTCTCTCTGTCAGCTCTGATGCAAGGTCCTTGTCCTAGTCACCCGGTACTATTCTAACAGAAAATACCCCAAGGAGGAGCTTTTCTTGTCACAGTCCAGTAAGTTGCAAATCTATTAACAAGTTACATGTTCATTCAATAAGAGAAGTCATCACAGTCCGGTAGGATAAGTCTAAATCTAGTGAGAGCATCTCAGCACAGGAAGCTCGGGTCCAAAGGACGTGCTCTGCTCTCCGTGCTTCTATCTTGGTGGTATGAGGTTCCCAACTTCCTCTGCTCACTTCTCTCCCTAATATCCCACAAGCTTACTGTAGCTTGAGTCCTGCCTTACCAACACAGCTGCCGCCTGTTCTCCATCATCAATCTCACAGAGGCAGGATTCACAACACATGGGAGGAAGGGCACCATAATGGGACTCATAACCAAGTCAAATCAACACACACATTTCGGGGGGGAAACAATTCAATCCATGACAGTCCTTGTCATCAATCTTCCCCTTGCTGAGGAGCTTCTCAGCACAGGGACTCCAAGCACAAAGAATGCAAAATTCTCCAAGCTGTTTCTTGGTGTTATGAAGTCCTCATTTCTCTCAGCTCACTCTTTTATATCTCAAAAGACACTGGCTTGAGACAAACTCATCTTTATAAATGCCAATAATCCACCTCATTAGTATCATACCGATAGGATACACAACACAAAGGAAAGTGAATCAGAAGACAAAATGCTAAACAATCACACAGTACTCGGATTCATGACCTAGCCAAGTTGACAGACACGTTAGGGGGGAAACAATTCAATCTATGACAGCTACAATGGCTCAGCAACTTAGAAATGCAGGTATTTTAAGATTTAGATGAAAGATTACAGACGATCCTTATGGCTGCCTAAGCTTTTTCATAAACAAAACAAAAACCAAAACCCACTGCAGTAGAGTCTGTTCCAATTCACAGTGACCCTTAAGACAAAGGGGAGCTGCTCCACAGAGTTCCTAAGGAGCACCCGGCCAATCTGAACTGCCAGACTTTTGGTTAGCAGACATAGCATGTAACCCCTATGCTACCAGGGTCAAGATACTCTGTAGCTTAAAGGTCTTCTTAGAAGACTTGAGCTTCTACAAGGGTTGTAGCTACAACTGGTTTCTAAACTGACACTGAGTAATGCATTCATGAATGCATGAATGCCTGTATCTTTATAAGCTGGCAGTAGTCATGGTTTAGCACAGTCTTCCAAAAATGTATATTAGGAATAGACATAAGAACCATTTATTTCACTGATTACAATGACTTCAATTTGTAGTGTATTTTACACTTTACAAAAGGCCTCATAACTCTATTAGGATGGCAAGACAGATACAGACAAAGAGACTGGGGCAAAAAAAGAAGTTGAGTGTTTCACCCCAAAAGACTGAGAGAGCCAGGATCTAAACATAATTTTCACTGCTACAACCTATTCTGTAAGAATCTACTTGTGTAGTTGTTTTCCTATGGGTTTGATTCACTTTGTATACCAACCTGTGAGCAAAAACAAGTGGACAAAAAATCCAGGAGTACATATAGTATATTTTTAGTTAAAAGCTGATGAAGAGTTATTTTTTAAGACTCTCTTAGATAATGGCATAGTGGTTAAGTGCTATGTATGTTAACCAGAAGGTCAGCAGTTCAAGTCCAGCAGGCACTGCTTGGAAACTCTATGGAGCAGTTCTACTCTGTCCTACAGAGTCACTATGAGTTGGAATCAACTTGGTAGCAGTGGGTTTGGTTTGGGTTTTTCTTAGGCAATGGGGAGCCCTGGTGGTATAGTGGCTAAATGCTAAAGTTGCTAACCAAAAGGCTGGCAGTTCAAATCTGCCAGGCGCTCCTTGTAAACACTGTAGGGTTGCTATGAGTCAGAATTGACTTGTTAGTACTGGGTTCGGTACTTTTTTGTGTGTTTGTTTGCATTTTGTTTGTTTGGCTGGTTCTTAGATAATACGAAAAAGACGGGGGGTCGGGGGACTCTTCAGTTCAATTGGTACACAAAATGATAATCACCTTCAAGAGAAACATGACTGAGAAAACTGAGGAACTGCACGCACACATACACACGCTTAGTAAAATGAGAATAAGAACATTCACACTGGTTGTATTTATCAAGCAGCATTTACATTTCTGAAGTCCCAAACTACAAATAGCCCAAATGCAATTAAAAATCAAGTAGCAGTATATATGAAAAGATAAAAGAAGTGGGAAAAGAGGAAGCCAAGGGGCCCCTTGTATCTAGAAGTATCCTGACAGATTTTATGAGTGATAATGAACAACTGTCCTCAGTAGAAGCACAAAACTTATCAAAAGGAAAGAGATCTGAATTGCAACAGGATAAATTTAGTTTTATTCTAGGCAAAAACGTCTAAGATTTTGATAGATTGGACTTCCCCTTTTGAGCAGCATTATACAATAACTAGCAGTTATTTCATTTCTGTTCATACACAGTTCAATGCTGGAAGAGCTGTAAAGATACACAGGCTGAAGAAAATAACACTGAATTATTTTATCATTGTTATAATGTAGTATACTTAAAATGTCTGAGGTGCATAAAGACATCGTCCTTGCCCTCTGAGAGCTTATAAGCAGCTTAATTACATAATATTAATTAAACAAAACTAATGTGTAATTGAAATTAATTATAAAAGACAAGAGTACGTAAGGTGAACCCTGCTGATATAAAAATTGAAGAGCATGATGTTTAATCTATTTTAGACACCGGGGGAAAATGTCTTAAAAAAATTAAAGGCCATTGCTAAAAGTGGAATTATTTCTAATATTTATGTTTAATCCCTAACGTAACAACAGCATCTCTTACCTCACATTAAAGGTGCTTCAGTGTGTTTTCTGTTCGTCTGCACTGATGTTTGAGAATATTTGCTATGAAAGTAAAGAGACCATGTTGACACACTCATTTGGGGCCCACAGAACAACATTTGCATAGAGGTATTTAATTCTCTGGGATGTTGTTACTTTTCCATGGGCAGGGCTCTCTGCCTGTGGTAGGTGTGAACATAATGTACTGTTTAATATTCTCCAGCTGGCAGAAGATAAAAACAGCCTGTTAGCATAAAGAGGATTAAATAATAACAGTGCTGCCCAGGGTACACACCCATGGTGTTGATCACTATCCACAACTGCCTCAAGTCCACAAAATTCTTACTTTGATAAGAGGTCAAGCTCTGAAGTCATTCTGACTAGGCTCAAGTTCTGACTCTTCCAATTACTTACTGTATAGCCCTAGATAATATACTTTCTTTTTTAAAACGAGGGTGGTAACTAAGAGGATTACATGTGTTTTTACATGAATATGCTTACCACAGTTCCTTGGCAATTATAGTCCTGTAAGCCAGCTGCCATTCCGCCACTTCTGACTCATGGTGACCCTTTGTGCATTGTGCTCCCCAGGGTTTTTAATGTCTGATTTTCTGGAAGTAGATCTCAGGCTTTTCTTCTGAGATGCCTCTGAATGGACTCAAACCTCGAACCTTTTAGTTAGTAGCCAAGCACACTAACCATTTACATTATACCCAGGGACTCTCTAGTGTCTTATAAAGGTTAGTTATGAAGCATTAAACATGCCAAGTTAATTTTATATACCTTTTCTTATTTCAAATTAAAAATAAGCATTCCACACAAATAAAATCTGAAATAATTATCAGTAAAAACCTCAGTTATCTTGCAATACTGCTTTCTAACATGAAGGGAATCTATTTAAGCTTACCTTTGGGAAGACAGAGAGATGGATAAGTAGATACAGATACAGAAGACACACACATTGGATCTTGTATACCATTGCCCTTTATAGAACTGTTCTCTAAATGCAAAACTGCTTTGCCCCCCTTAAAAAAATCACCATCAGTATGAATGATTTGCTTAAATTATACAAGGTAGTCACTATTCTCAAAGCACAGGAATTACATTACATAAGCAGTTATTTTCTCCTTAGATCACAAGTTCACTGGAGAAAAGGAACTATGACACGTTAGTAAACATTTACAAACAGAACAGCATGACAGCTGCATCTACAGAGCTTTTTTGATTGATGCTCTAAAAATTCATTTTTATTTTCTATGTTGTTTTGATATATAATTGTGGTTTCAAATATAATGGAACATGCAATTAATGCAGTAATCATGGTATCAGAATAATGGCGAGCACTGTTTTTTTTAAAAAAAAGGTACTTTAAAAGACAACTGTAACATAACTACTATTTACAAATGCAGAGCCACAAAGCATTTCATACAAGCAAATAAACTGGTACTGATTCAAGTTATAAATACAGGTTGACCACTGATAGGAAGTATCTTTTCCACTATGACAAGCACTACCCAAAAGACTGCATCCATAGCTGTATGCCAAAAAACACCTCAAGGGACTATGCCAGACTCTACCTAGCCTCCAGGAATCTGGGAGTGGAGGTAGTGTCTTCCTGAAAAATTGATGCACAAACCTACAAAACTGTCTATCTATGAATCTCCAAAAAGAAATTATGAGAAAGGCTTTTACAAATTGTAAAACCAAACTGGTTGCGACGAAGTCAATTCTAACTCACAGCTACCCTATAGCAACCCTATACCACAGAGCAGAACTGGCCCACTGCATTTCCAAGAAGCATCTGGTAGATTCAAATTGTTTAGCAGCATAGACCTTAACCACTATACAACCACAGTTTCTCAAAAAAAAAAAAAGCTACAGCATTTTATAACTGTAAGGTAGCATGACTAAAATCATTCCATTTTGCCCTCGAGCCCTGATGGCACAATGGTTAAGTACTCAGCTGCTACATGAAATGATTAGTGTTTCAAACCCACCAGTTGCTCCACAGTGAAAAAAACCCACTGATCTGCTCCCATAAGGATTATAGTCTAGGAAATCCTATGAGCAGTTCTTTTCTGTCCTATAGAGTTGCTATCAGTCAGAACTGAGTTGACAGCACAAAACACTTTGCCTTTATTTCATTCAAATGAGTTAGCACTGGTTCAGCTAAATAGTCCTTTCCCATACATAAACAGATAAAAGAAAGTTGATTAACAAAAATAGGAAGTTTAACCAACTAGGTGAGAAGAGGGCCAGAATTTTACACATAGTAACTTTAAGAAATACTCGTGGCATAGTAGTTAAGTGCTATGTGTGGTAACCAAAAGGTTGGCAGTTTGAATCTGCCAAATGCTCCTTGGAATCCTGACAGGGCAGTTCTACTTTGTCCTATAGGGTCACAATGACTCAGAAGTGAATGGATGGCAGTGTGTTTTTGATTCGGTTTGGTTCGGTTCGGTTCGGTTCGGTTTTCCTTTACGGTAATTTTTTAATATTGATCATAATCTGATTGTTTTCCCTTGGTGACAAGGCTGCTTGGACCAAAAGAAGAGAAGCTTCATAAAAAATATTCTGGGTCATACCACTTTAAGCTTTAGAACGGTGATAGCAAATTTTATGCAGTTTTTAAGGGTCTGCTATTACAGATGATACAGTTAACAATAAAATAAAAAGAAATTTAGTCATTATGTAGCATTTCACAGAGCATGAATACTTATATAGCCAATCTAAATTTTTGCCATACTCAGGAAGTAAATAAATAAATAAACCCAACATGAAACAGTAATACTAGCTTTAAGTATCTTAAATCATGCATCAGATTTTAAATCTACTTTTTCACCTCTTTACATACACACTGAAATAGCCTCAGTAGAACCTTCTGACATGATCACAACGAAAATACATACCTAATAAACTTGCAATATAGAATCTTACATGAAAAGTACATCTTTTGTTTCCAATATTAGGAGACATAAACTATAACTACCCCTTTACTCATAAATGTCAATGCGATCAGTTTATAGAATGTCTAAACATAATGCCTGTATACATACTGTCATCTAGACATTTTCAAATGCCCAAGGTAAGGTGACTTGTTAATAATTCACAATCTATATTATCTTATTATTCCTGAAACAATACATTTAATCTGGAATGATAAACCTATGCAATTTATGATACTACAGTAGAGGGGACTCATAAATTGTTCAAAAAATGAATGAATATTTAAATAATAAAGCCTTGGATACCCCTATCCAAAACAAGTATTATACACAAGCTGGCTTGTAGTATCAGAGCACCAGGAAATGGGAAAGTAGCTACTCATTGTACATAATGAATGTGAAATTAAAAAAGACTGAAATTGGTACTTTAATAGTGTTTGTGCTACTTTCAAAAGATTACTTATAATATGCCATCATTAAACAGTCTTGGGTCTTATTTTCATATCATTACCAAATGAGTTTTTCCACTTTATATTTACTAGTTAAGAATAATGGCATTGATTATTTTTATTCTGATTGAATTAGATTTCTAGCAAAATTATCACCACTATAAAACTGAGTATTTTACAGTAACAACTATCCTACAATTTCTAAACACATAAGAAAAAAAAATCAAATTGGAGTAAAAGATAGCAGTGTTTATCATCATGAACCAGCTACCTCAAACTCCAATAATCAATGATTTGTCTCCCCCTTCTGGACTACACAATTATCAAAAGAAAAAAAACAATACAAAGCAAGGGAAGATTTAATCTTCTTTGCCAACTTTTATCACAAGATATATTCAAATAATTGGCCTGACACAATGTAACTCTACATAAAATAAGCATTAAGATACTATTCTGTCAAGTAAACTAATAATACTTCAATTTAATCATGCAATAGTAGTTTAACAGCCTACAAGAACATACTGCCACGCTTAGAGGTATTTTATAGATATTACTATTTTAAATGGTTTATAGTAAATAACACATCAATAACACTTCCAATTTATTACTTTGAGCCTGGCTGTAAGTTTACACTTTCAGCAGGAACTGAACTCTCATTGTGACCTTTTTCAACAACCTAGGGGAACAAATTCATCTGGCTCTATTTTGAGAAAAAGCTCCCACAATATTTAATCAATGTCTATAGTCGGTGGTTCAAATCCACCAGGCGCTCCTTTGAATACTCCGGGGGTCAGTTCTACCCTGGCCCCTAGGGTCGCCATGAGTCGGATCCGACTCGACAGCACTTGGTTTCTTTTATGGTTCCTGTGCCCCAATTAGGGCAAAATACATGCCCTTGTACTTTAACCTTCACCTATGATGGGGACGTCCTCCTGACTGAGATTATTTAGAAGCACTGCAAATACTGAAATATGTAACATGCTATACGGCTGGCAAGTGATACTACAGGCAACCAAAACGATTAGCTCTTCTCAATCGTGGTCTACTGAATCATCTACAAGAACACTCGTCCTTCACTGCCTACTAAAGATATTTAGGCTTAAGTTTATATACAAGTTTTACGAATAATCAATATAATCTCAACAATTTCAAAGAGCGTTGTTTCCACGGAGCCATGGAGGTACAGTGGTTTAAGACCTAAACAGCTAACGAAAAAGTCAGCAGTTCAAATCTACCATCCACTCCTATAAGGTCACTGTGAATTAGCATTGACTCAATTGCAAAGGGTTTTAAGTGGTGTAACAGTTTGAAACAAAGATCCAAAATTATAAATCATACAGCTAGTGCTACACTAAAGAAAGGTTTTAGTGTATTGATAACTTCATCTCTGCTTTCTGTGATTTTAGTAATTTTAGTAATATATCCTTGATTAACAGGTCTAATAGGACACATCGTCTTTTCTCCCAAACTCCATCTTGTTCCTGACGTGTCTACGAATGCTCACATCACCATTGCTCTAGTCACCCTCATGCTTGAAATCTCAGTCATTGCTGATTCACACATCTCTGCCTTTTTTAATCATTTTCTAAGGCTGATATATTCACTTCTACAATCTCTCTCATCTACACCCGCCATTTAGTTCTTCAACCACACTCCATTTCAGCGTCTTATTACTTAAACTATTACAATAGCTCCAGTTTGATCTCTCTGCTCTGGTCTCTAACCTCTCCAATTTCCACTGCCACATTAATCTTTCCCAAACATAACTCAGATTTTGTCATTTCATTGTTCAAAACCTTCCAGGGTTTCTCACTATTAAAGTACTAACTCTTCTGCCTTTCTCATCTAAAATGATCTCTACTTAACCATCCTCATCCTAACTGTTCTCAACCTACCTACAAATTTATGACCCACTACAGGAGTATGGAAATCCAGGTGGCACAGTGGTTAAGTGCTGTGCCTGCTAGCAAAAGTTGGCCATTCAAATCCACCAGGCACTCCTTGGAAACTGTATGGAGCAGTTCTATTCTGTCCTACAGGGTCACTAAGAGTCAGAATTGACTTCATGATAGTAGGTACAGGAGTACTAGAAAACCTGGTAGCGTAGTGGTGAAGTGCTACAGCTGATAACCAAAATATCAGTAGTTCAAATCCACCAGGTGCTCCTTGTAAACTCTAGGGCATATTTCTACTCTTATATTTTCACTTGACTCAGAATTGACAACAGGTTTTGTCTGTCTGTTTGTTTGTTTGTTTAATAGGAGTACTAGTAAGACAACGGATAAGTGGTTGGCTGCTATGGAAAACACTGGCAGCTAGAATCCACCAGCAGCTCAGTGGACTAAAGAACTACCACTCTGCTTCCATCAAGATCACAGCTAGGAAACACTATGGGGCAGTTCTACTTTGTCATGTGGAATCTCTATGAGTTGGAATGTACTCCATAGCACACAACAACTACGTTTAACATAAGTTTTTCAATCCCCTTAAAATATTGGGTACACTGTTAACTGTTGGTTGGGGTTGGTTATTAACAGGGCTTCAAATGCATTTGAACCATTTCAATCACAGCCAGTGACGCCATACTGTGAGAACAGAGGTGAACTTCTCAAATCTGAGTGATTCAGAACCATAACTGGAGTAGAAAAAATTATGGGTCAAAGCCCTGGAATGATGGACTCAATGAGATCCTATAGGATCCTGCTGTGTGAGACTGGATTATTCAGTGCCAGGACTGAAAAGAGCAACCCACATTCAAAGTGGTGTGGTTGGCCACCACTTTTGAGTGGGCCACCCCTGTTTCTGACTGTGCAAATATGATGGGCAAGAGATTTGGTTACCATGGAACACATACACTGCTCTTCTTTTCTAACAGCGGATTAAGTTTCTAGCAGGACTATGACCCACAATTCTTCCCAGTCCAGTTCCAGTTCCAGTTTACCCAATATTTTAGAAATCTGGGTCTATTCAAGTGTCACTTCCTCAGAGATGACTGAACTAGTAAAAAATGGTTCAAAGCCCTGGTTATTACATACCTCCATACTTTCCCTTATCCATCCCACTCCTACCATAGAGGATTCCTTGCTACTCCTCAAATGTTCCAAGCGTACTCCTGCCTCATGACTTTTGTGCTCGCTGTTCTCTCTGTCACTCTCCCTAATGTCACTAACATATCTGTTGAAATGCAATTTTCTCATACAGCCTACTTACCTAGAATGACACATGCCCAGCATTCTCTGCTCTCTCATTTTGCCTTTTTTTCTTCCTTCATAGCACTTACCATTACCTGCCATTATATTTGATGTTTCTTATCGTCTGTCTTCCTGAATAAATTGCAAAATCCATGAGGACTTGTCTGTATTGATCATTATTCTAGTAGCTAGAAGAATTCCTGGCACATTAGATATCTTTACAGTCTGCATGCCTAGCAAATAATCTGAGAAGCTGGACTATATGAAGATGAATGAGGCATGAGGATTGGAGGATGACTCATTAACAACCTGCATTACACAGACAACATCACTTTGCCTCCTAGAAGTGAAGAGGATTTGAAACACGTCACAGCCTTCAGTATGGACTGAACCTCAATACCAAGAAAACAAAAATCCTCACAACTAGACCAGTAAGCAACATCTTGATAAATGGAAAAAGGATTGAGGTTGTCAAGGATATCACTTTGCTCAGTGCCACAATCAATGCCCAAGAAGCAGCAGTCAAGAAATCAAAAGATACATTGTATTGTGAAAATCTGCTGCAAAGGACCTCTTTAAAGTACTGAAAAGCAAAGATGTCACCTTGAAGCCTAAGGTGTACCTGACCCAACCCATGGTATTTTCAACTAAATCATATGCATGCAAAAGCTGGACAATGAATAAGGAAGACAGAAGAAGAACTGATGACTTTGAATTGTGGTGCTGGAAAAGAATATTGAATCCATCATGGTCTGCCAAAAGAACAAATCGATCTCTTATCAAAGAAGTACAACCATAGTGCTCCTTGGAAGCAAAGACAGTGAGACTTTGGGCATGTTGTCAAGAGGGATCATTCCCTGGAAAAGGCCATCATGCTTGGTAGAATGGAGGATCCGGGAAAAAGAGGAAGGCCCTTGATGAGATGGACTGACACAATGGCCACAACAGAGGGCTTAAGCATAAAAACAATTGCGGGTGTGGCGCAAGACCAGGCAGCATTTCATTCTATTGTACACAGTCGCTACGAGTTGGAATCGACTCAAAGGCATCTAACAACAACAGTAACACCTATTCAGGGAATGAATGAAACTGACTAGAGAGATGAACAACGTCACAGGAAATAGATGAGTGGTGAATCGGGGATTCAAATACAGGTCTACCGGTTGTCAAGAAAAACAAAAGTAAAAAGGACTTTTTCAAAAATCTGCTGCTGCCTGAAGTACTCAACTATTTAAGCCATTAAGATGTCTTACATTTAGCAGTTCTATGCCTGATTGTCTTCATGCTATCTGCCAAACAGTATATATAATTGAGTCAACTCTTAATTTTTTTTTCCCCACCTGCAGATCAATTATTCCTGGTTAACAATAAAATAAAATCAATAACTGTAGCTATTTTCAAAATATGTTTTATGCATCTGTTACTAAATAATAATAACCATTTTGCTTTGAAAAGTTATGGAACAGTAAGTCAGAGCCAGAAGCCACTGAAAAGTTGCTATCTCTACCCCACTGAAAATGCTGTTTGCTGTTTTAAATATTCTCAGGAAGATAGTTAAACATTTCCCTTCATGGACAGTATCTGCAGTATACTAAATCTTCAACTATTGTATTAAATATTTAACATAATTTAGTCAATATTACCTTGAGACTACACAGGGATTGTCGATTTTTTTTTCTCAAAGCCCAGCAATAATCCATACTAAACAGCACACAGCTTCTGATAAATAAGCAAAGCATTCTCCTGTGTGCACTCAGCTGAATCCTTCAAACCATCCTTGACCCAGTTTAAATCCTTTATTCCCTCTTTAAACATTCAAATAGTTTACACCTTAAATATTTTTAAAGGCAGTTGATGGTCTTGCCTGATTTTACCATGTGCTCTTCATGTTTTATATCTTTTGATACTAAACATTTCAAAAGACTTCAATACATTTGGAAAATAATTTGAACCTACTATTTGTAAGACTTGTTGGACATTAAAAGTATTAAGTATAAACAATAAACTTCAAAGCTATCTTGAGTTTAATATCATTATCTCCATCTGAATTATAGGAGGTAAAGTTCAGAGAAGTTCTCAGGTGGCACAAAAGATTTATGCTCCAGTGATGGCAGTAGGTTTGGGTAGTTAGCTAAAAGCTGGCATTTCAAAATCAACTAGCAATCCCACAGAAGAAAAGAACTGACAATCTGCTTTGACTAATATTCCAAACCAAAAACCAGACCAATTGCAGATGACTCAATGCCAACTCACAGGGATGTTACAGGACAGAGCAGAACTGTCCCATACAATTCCAAGCCTGTACCACTTAATGGAAGCAATATGTCACATCTTTTTCCCACAGAAGAGTTGGTGGGTTTAAACCCCTAATCTTTTGGTTAGTAGCTAAACACTTTAACCACTGTACCACCAAGGGCTCCTTCCACTTAGGAGTACACCGAAGAAAACTCTATGGAGTAGTTTCACCCTGTAACACACAGGGTCACTATGACTCAATGCCAACCAATAGCAACAACAAGGCTCAGAGAGATTAAGTCACTTAGCTAGTACATAGCAGAGTCAGAATCCAAATCCACACCTGTTGGCCTCTAAACTCATGGCTTCTGCTAAAAACTGATTCCCTTATAAAGTCTGTACTGTGAAATTAACAAGACTCAAAAGGCGGTAATACTACTCAATGATATAAATTACTATAAATGAAAGTAAAGCAGAAGTATTATAAGAGAAGTCTTTAAGAAATATATAATGCAATCGAACCTATACAATAAAGTAGAAGAGTTATGCCACAACAGAATTAAAAATAAAATGCACTAAGAGTTCACAGAAATTACTAGATAGAAACTCAGAGGTTGGAAATGAACAAGAGCTACAGAGGCATGGCAAAATGCTAACAACGGAAAACACTCTATGCAAAAAAAAAAAATACCATGAGCAAGATAAGGGGCAAGGCTGCACAAGGCTGAGTGGCTGGTTGTGTTCAGAACAGGAAGTTTTCCAGCTTTATTTTAAAGAAAAATGTATAAATTTATAATAGAACAGTGAAAATTAGGACTGATGGTAGTTCTAGATAAAGAGGGTTTCCAACTCCTCTTTTTCTGTTTCTAATCAGCACTGGATAGACAAAAAACAAATAGGACCATGTTAGACCTAGCTTATTTCATCTTTCCAAAATTTCCATCAGGCTTCTACACACTCATTTTTTGTTTCTGGCCAACTTATGTAATAAAACTTAAGGTGCTTATTCAAGAATGTCTTTCTCTGGAGCACCTCTTTCAAATTCTCACCTGCCTATGATATCAATGAACAAATACCTCCCCTCCCATCTTTTCAGGATTAATGAGCCCATTCAGCGAGAGTCCGTTTCTACCTTATTTTCAGCACAATGATTTTATATTTTTTTTTTCTCATTCCTTCTCCACTCTCAAGTGAACAACAAAAAATCTTCCTCCTCAAAGGAACCCTACCACCTAAACTCTAGACCTCATCTTTCATCACTTCCTTTAAAAGCTGGTTCCTAAAGTTTCTTCCCTTTACA
This sequence comes from Heterohyrax brucei, assembly GCA_028571685.1. Classification (NCBI taxonomy): domain Eukaryota; kingdom Metazoa; phylum Chordata; class Mammalia; order Hyracoidea; family Procaviidae; genus Heterohyrax; species Heterohyrax brucei. The sequence continues at coordinate 129,232,272 of CM053166.1, read as the reverse complement.
GCAGCTTTTCGAAACTCAAGGATGAGGGGCATGTTACAGATAAGACAAAGAGTATGAAATGATTTCTACCAACGACCTATCATAACACCTATCTCTTTAAAACACCCTGAATAAAGCAAAACTTTTCCATGAACCATATACAGCCTGCTGGCCTGTCATTTTACAGCCTCTTCTTCACTACATTCTCTGGTTCGATCTTCAGTCTGTTTATCTGTCTATTCCCCATTAGACTGAACTTTTTGAGAGGAAGAGTCATGTCGATTGGGGAAGAGAGATATAAAAATGATTCATTACAATAATATAGATTAAAAATCATAATAGAACTGTATACAAGGTACTATAAAGAAAGCAGGAGCTTATCTGGGACAGCATCTCCTTCTAAAAAGAAACATAAAGTTTAACCTTGATGAGCATTTAGAAGTTTACTAGGCACACCAAACAAGAAAAGGGCACTCCAGTTCAAAGAGATAGAATGTGCTTGTTTTTTTGTTGTGTTGCTAGGTGCCATCAAGTCTGTTCTGACTCATAGCGACCCTGTGCACAACAAAACAGCATGATGGCCTTTTCCAAGGACTGATCCTTCCTGAAAACATGGCCAAAGTAGGTAAGATGCAGTCTTGCCATCTTTGCTTCCAAGGAGCACTGTGGTTGCAATTCTTCCAGAACAGATCTGCTTGCTTTTTTTGGCAGTCCATATTACATTCAACATTCTTCTCCAACACCACAATTCAAAGGCATCAATTATTCTGTCTTATTTGTTCACTGTCCAACTTTCACATGCATATGATGCAACTGAAAATACCATGGCTTGGATCAGGTGCACTATAGTATTCAAGGTGACATCCTTACCTTTGAATACTTTGAAGAGGTCCTTTGCAGCGGATTTTTCCCAGTGCAGTGCATCTTTTCATTTCATGACTGCTGCTTCTGTGGGCACTGATTGTGGACCCAAGTGAAATTAAATCCTTAACAATCTCAATCCTTTCTCCATTTATCAAGATGTTGCTTACTGGTCCAGTTGTGAGGATTCTGTTTCCTTGATGCTGAGGTGCACTCAATACTGAAGGCTGTGGTCCTTGATCTTCATCACTGTTTCAAATCTTCTTCACTTCTATCAAGTAAGGTGATGTCATCTGGCAAACACAGCTTGTTAATGAGTCATCCTCCAATCCTAATGCCTCATTCTTTGTATAATCCAACTTCTCAGATTATTTGCTCGGGATACAGATTGCAAAGCTATGGTGAAAGTATACAACCCTAACATATATCTTTTCTGAATTTAAACCATGCAGTGTCCGCTTGTTCTGTTCACATGACTGTCTATTGATCCATATACAGATTCCTTAATAGCATAATTAAGTGTTCCGGAATTCCCACTTAATGCAAGGTTAGCCATAATCTGTTAGGATCCACACAGTTCAATGCCTTTGCACAGTCAATGAAACACAGGTAAACATCTTTCTGGTGTTCTCTGCTTTGAGCCAAGATCCATCTGACATCAGCAATGATATCCTTGGTTCCATGTCCTCTTCTGAATCCAGCTTGAACTTTTGGGAGTTTCTTGTCAATGTACTGTTGCAGTTGCTTTTGAATGATCTTGAGCAAAAGTTTACATGTTGTGTGATACTGATAATATTGTTTGGTAATTTCTGCATTCAGATGGATTACCTTTCTTCGGAATGGGCACAAATATGGATCTCTTCCAGTCAGCTGGCCAGGAAGCTGTCCTCCAAGTTTCTTGGTGTAGATGAGTGAGCACTTCCAGCACTGTATCTGTCTGTTGAAGTATCTCAATTGATATTCCATCAATCCCTGGAGCCTTGTTTTTTGCCAGTGCTTTCAATGTAGTTTTGACTTCTTCCTTCAGTACCAACAGTTCCTGATCATATGCTACCTCTTCAAATGGCTGAACACTGCCTAGTTCTTTCTGGTATAATGACTCTGTATTCTTTCCATTTTCTTTTGATGCTCCCTGAGTCATTTAATATTTTCTCTAAAAATCCTTCACCATTGCAACTTGAGGCTTGAATTTTGTATTCAGTCCTCTTTTAGAGGGATTAAAAAATACGAAGTGAAAGAATCGCAAAGTGTATTTTTTTAGGGAGAGCGAATAGGCACATGTAACAATGCACTTGAGATGAAATGACAAAGAAGGCAGGGACAAGATCACAACAGGGAAAAAGGAGTTATTTGAAAGTTTTAACAGAGAAAAAATAGCAAGATCTTTAGTAAAACTTTACAGCATGGAAGGGCAGGATAAGAGACTGAAGACAAAGAGAGTGCTCAGGCACGTTCAATAATCAGAGTATGAACTAAGAAGTAACTGAGTAATTACGGAAAAGGGTTAAGAGTTATTTAGGAGAAAGTAATTACCATAATTTGGTTATTGACTGGATGTGGAACAATCAGTAGTATTTCACCAGATTTTAGTATAGATCATTCGATTGCTTACATGCCCAATCCAGAAATAAAGGCAATCTCCAGCACATACACAAATAAACTCAAGATTCCTTTACCTCCTAAAACTTTATTTAATTCCACCTGTCTAGCAGCTGTTCTCCACTTTAATTCAGTTCCTTATCTACCACACAAAAGCCTTCTGAGTAACTCCCCAAACAAGCACTTCCCTGTATTCATCCAGAGTTTCTCTAACTACCTTCTTCAGAATTACCTGTGAACTTGGAGGAACCAAAAAAAACCCCTATTTCATTGCCTCATCATAGACCTCACAAATCACATTCCAGGAGAGGACAATAAAATGTGCATTTTAATGCACTTTCCAGTTTGAGAACCAGTAACCTAATCTACCTACCACAATCAAATTTATTTATTTATTAACCCTGCATTCATCATGTCACTTCCTTGCTCAAATGAGTTTCTAATTTTCTGCCTAGACTTCAAGGCCAGCTTTCAACTTGATCTTCTTATCTTTCCAATATACATTTTTCACTCAACAAGTCAACCAATCTCATCTCTTGTGTCTCCCTTCCACACTTACACATACAAAGGTCTTGGTTAGCGCTCTAAGCCTTTGCGTTTCATATTTCTGAGAGAACCTGGGAGTCTTACCATAGTTTTCTTTCCCTACTCAGTTTCAGCTGTAACAACTATTCTTGAAATCCCAGCTTCAGTCCAGAAACTTATATGCAGAGTTCCCTAATTACTCTAACTTCACTTTTCTGTCCTACATATGGATTCCCATTACACTTGTAATGAGCACACACAATTCAGTTTTATTATTTCAATATATATTACTAAAGCTATAAGGACTTATCTCACGCTTATTTTCCATTCATTAGTGAACCCATCACAGTTATTTGCATATATTGAACAATAAATGTATTTGCTGATTTTGAAATTATCATGAAAGGGAGATGATGCATCAATAAAAAGGAAATCAGGAAGAAATCTTTTGCAAGTAAAACAAGTACTAAAGATGTTTACTATTGTGAATGCTGCCCCATTTAGTGATAGCAACAATAATGTTTTAGGCCTTATTCTCTAAACACAGAATTCTTAGTCATGAAAGCAAGGTAATTACAGATAGCTTTCAATCACAATACAAGCCACATTTTGTATCTTACGTAATAATGTATCATGCAATTATAGCAATAAAATACAATATCTTGAGTATAAAACCTGCAAATTATGGTAACAAAAGAAGACTTGAGATAATTTAAGCCAAGTGTCTCAATTTACCCATTTAATAACAGAAATCCAGAGAAATTATATGACTTTCCCAAAGTCACAGAGCCAATTAGTAGCACCCAACAAAGGCAAGCACCTAGACTTTCTCATTACATGGCAATGAAACTGAAATTAAAGTGAGATATTTTACTAATCTGTAACCCTGAACCAACAATTTAGAGGTCTGTCTCTGAGAAACAAAAGTCAAGTATTACTGTAAAACACACAATTTAATCAGAATCATAAAGTCTAACAGACATAATTCCAAAAACAAAGACAAAACATTTCTAAGAAACATACAAGCATATTCTAGTTCTAAAACCACTTCCCAAAACCACATGAGAAAAAAATACTTACCATAGCTAAATTCTAACCACCTGAACTTAATATTCTTCTCACAGCTTTGGTAAAAATATACACCAGAAGCAGAACCAAACATAAAAAACAGCTTAAGTTCAAATCACTCCATTGCCAAAAGCATAAATTTATATCTAAGTGTAAAACACATCTTTTGTACTCACCGTAACTTTACTTCCAACTATCTGCATGTAGTGGTCAACGGAGAGTGGTTATGGTGTAAAAAAAACAAAAACAGCAACAATATTAGTAACCAGAAGCTTTTCACAGAAGTTCAGTGATAATGCAAATTAGTAAATAGCTAACCCAATACTTTTAATACTATATATCTAGAGGCTAACACAAGTATAACAGTACTACTTTCTACTATATTTCAAAAATGTGTAAGGTATGTGAGAGGTTTCCCAAATAAAGGATAATTAGTATCAAAAGATTTTTAAACACACTATACTTGGCTTCTCATACAGTGCAATCTAAACAAGTAATGCACTAATACATGTAATCAAGCATTAGGTAACTGGCCAGCGCACAGCCCCTCAAAAAAGTTTTGACAGAAAACTTATTTTTTTCATTCCCTGTTATGACAGACATACAGTTATGGTGAAATATGATATTTTAGAATGCAAATGTTGCATTTAAAGACATGCATCAAATTAGGAAGTGAACTTTAGTTTAAAAAAACTGGAAGGATTTATATTTACATAAATTTAAGGTCTATAATATGGTTTTATCTTTGGAAACTGGAAATTACAAAGATGCCAAGCCAAGTGCCGTTTAGTCGGATCCGAAGATAGATTGCTTATTATTCAAGTTTTCTACATTATCCTGACATTTCTAAGAGTTCTAAATATAATATGAAGATAAAGTATACAATATCTAAAAATGCACATGTTCATACAGAGGAAAGAGTTAAAAAATAGCAACTTTGAACTTGCCTAATGGATAAGAGAATGTCCAAGAGGTAGAAAAGTATTTAAGAAAGCAAAAAGTAAAACCAAGGTTCCAAACATAACCTTATAACAAAATCCAAGTACAAACTGAATAACTGTTATCAAATTCCTACACTTCAATATCAAGAAATGTCCAGGGGTGGAGTCAACATGGCAGACTACACACATCTCCCTAAATCCCTCTGGAAATCAAGACCTGAACTGATAATTAAACAGAGCCTTCTGGGCACCTAGTGAGCCCTACTATATGGCATAGGGCTGTTAATTTGGACTTCATACCACCAAATGAAAAACTTGCTTTCTTTCACTGTCCCCCACTCATGGTGAGTGCTGGCTTTCACGGACTGAAGGTAATTCGCCATTTTAACTTCTTTTTCTCCTCTGTCTTAGCAAGCGGACAGAGCTCAGACTTGACTAGCAGCTAATCTAAGATGCACTGCAGATAGGACCAGCAGGTAAAATTGCCATATTTTGAGACTTGGCTTTGGACTCTGTGCATCTCGGCACCCTTGGCCTCTCTTTCCACCTCAGCCACTGAGTAGCCAGTACAAGGCAGGGGGAAGCTTGAGTGGGTTGCCATCTTATTACACTGGGAGGCAGACATACCCATACAGAAGAATCAGGAGGAACTAATTCCTAGGCTGCGACGCAGCACCTGCCCAGAGGAGAGCGCTTTTCCAGCAGTAAAGCAGTACTCTACACAGTGTTCCTACAGCTGGTGCCAAACAGCAAGGGCCAAGAGCACTAGTCTTTCTGTATTTGGAACGAGTTGATAAAATCTGGGGTTAGATTCAGAGTTGCTTACTTTGCCAGCTGGGAAAAGGTACCTGCACACCTGAAAACCTGACTGACTTTGGAAGTTGTCAGATACTTTTTATCTTTCAATTTAAGATGGCCCAGGGAAACAACTGTGGTCCATACTCACAGCATCTCTCTCACCCTCTACTGACTCATATGATGCCCCAAAAGCAACAAAATCTGTATAAAAGTGTAACCAAGACATCACCCATGGCTTCAGAAGGCCCCCAGAAGAAAGCACCAAAGAACTTCCCAGACAAAGAAATCTTTCTGAAACTATCAGAAGGTGAATGCAAAACAATTATACAAAGAGCCCTCCCCCTGGGCTGAGGCTCCTAGACCTTACACAAAATGCAGCAGAACAAAATGAAAAACTAAGCAAGCTGTTCCAGCTGATGGAACACCAGTACTCTCAAATGCAACAGATCAAGAAAAAAATCAAAGACATAGAAACTTCAATTCAAACTCAAGAAAACAGAATGGAACAACTGGAAAATAGACTTTCTGACTTAGAAGACAGAGCTACTGACTCCAGCATCTATGAGGAGAAATCAAAAAAAAAAAAAAAAGAAAAATGAAGACGCATTAAGAAGCATGTGGGACACTATTAAGAGGAACCTAAGAGGAATCTACGATTTACTGGAGTTCCTGAACAGGGCAACACACCTAAGAACACAGAGAGTATTGTTGTGGGGCTGCTGACAGAAAACTTCCCAGAAAATATCAAAGAAGAGATTACAGATATGCAAGATGCATATCGAATGCCACTCAACATAGATCCCAAAACAAAGACTCCAAGACATATAATCATGCTTAACAAAATGAATCTAAGCAGAAACTGTTAAAGGAAACAAGACTCAAAGCAAAGCAAACATACTGAGGGACACCCTGTAGGCTTTCATTGGATTTCTCAGCACAAACCATGCTGGCACAGACACAGTGGAATGACACATTCAAAGACTCGAAGGAGAAGAACTTCCAAACAAGAATTATATATCCTGCAAAACTATCTTTCAAATATGAACATGAAATGAAGACATCTGCAGATAAACAGAAACTGAGAAACTGTAAAAACCAAACCAAACCTACAAGAAATACTAAAAGGATCCCTTGGCTTAGAATAAAACCACTAACTTTATATTTTGAAGCAAATACAGGGCACATCACTGAGAAACCAACTCAGAAACAAGAATGTCCCAAAGAGAATAAGAAGAACTACAGAGAAAACATCAACACAAAAATAAACATATCACAGTGACAGCACTGAACACCTATCTATCAATAATTACAGTGAATGAGAATGGACTGAATACTGGAGTAAAGACACATTGAGTGACATCTTAGATCAAAACACATGACCCATCCATATGTTGTCTAAACTTAAAAATAGAAACAAACTGAAACTTAAAGGATGGACTAACATATATCAAGCTAACAATACACAAAGAAGAACAGGTGTGGCAATTCTGATCTCACACAAAGTAGATGTAAATATAAAATCCACTATTGTCAACAAGAATAGACACTATTTGTTGCTAAAAGGTTCAACACAGAAGCAGGCCTTAACATTATTAAATATTTATGCACCGAATATTACAGCACCTAAATACATCGAAGAAATACAGACTACACTAAAAAATGAGATAAATCACTCCACAATAATAGTGGGAGACTTCAACACTGCACTTTCAATATTGGAGAGATCATCTAGGAAAAAGCTCAATAAAGACACAGAAGACTTGATTGCCACAATTAACCAACTAGACCTCATTGACATATACAGAATTTTCTATTAGTCAGCAGACAGCTACATCTTCTTCTCCAGTGCACATGTAACACTCTCCAGAATAGATCATGTGTTAGGACATAAAGCAATCTTCAACAAAACCCACACTACTGACTTAATTCAAAGCATCTTGTCAGATTATAAAGCCATAAAAGTCAAAATCAATAGCACACAAAACATAGAAAGTAGAACTCCTGGAAACTGAACAACATCTTACTCAAAAATGCAAAGCAACCTGTACAAAGAGAACTACAAGCCCTTACTACAAGAAACTAAAATAGCCTTAGATAAATGGAAAAACCTACCCTGCTCATGGATAGGAAGACTTAACATTGTGAAAATGTCTATTTTACCTACAGCAATTTATTTATATAATGCAATCCCAATACAAGTTCCAGCATCATTTTTTAATGAGATGGAGAAACCACGAATTTTGTTTGGAAAGGGAAGAAGCCCCAGATAAGAAAGGTACTACTAAAGAAGAAGAACACACTGGGAGGCCTCTCATTACTCAACCTTAGAACATACTACACTGCCACTGTGGTCAAAACAGCCTGGTACTGGTACAAGAACAGACAGATCGATCAATGGAACAGAATTGAGACCCCAGAGATGACACCATCTGCCTATGAACAGTTGATATTCGACAAAGGTCCTAAGACATTAAACTGGGGTAAAAACAGTCTCTTCAACAAATGGTGCTAGCAAAATTGGTTATCCACCTGCAAGAAACTGAATAAAGATCCATATCTTAAACCTTATACAAAAACCAACTCCAACTGGATAAAAGACCTAAATATCAAACCTAAAACAATAAAGCTCATCCAAGAAAACGTAGGAATAACAATGGAAGTTTTAATACACACTGAGGACAGACTCCAAAATCTGTCAAAGAAACCTCAATCAACAGAAGAGAAAGTAGATAAATGGGAACTATTAAGAATCAAACACTTTTGCTCATCCAAAGACTTTATTAATAGAATTAAAAGAACACCCACAGAATGGGAAAAAATATTTGGCAACTCTATGTCAGACCGATGCCTGATCTCCATAATCTGTAAGATACTACAAAATATCAATAAGAAGAAGATAAACCATCCAATTAAGCGAAGGGAAAAGGAGATGGACAGACATTTCACTAAAGAGGAGATCCAGGCAGCCAAAAAAACACATGCGGACATGTTCACAATCTTTAGTTATTAAAGAAATTCAAATCAAGACAACAATGAGATAGCATCTCACCCAACAAGATTGGCCTTGATCCAGAAAACACAAAACAACAAATGCTGGAGAGGTTGTGGAGAAAGTGGAACCCTCCTACACTGTTGGTGGGGTTGCAAAATGGTCCAGCCTCTTTGGAAGGCAATCTGCCACTTCCTTAAAAAAATGGATATCGATATACCATCTGACCCAGTAATTCCACTACTTGGAATATATCCTACAGATTCAAGGCCTTTCACACCAACGGACACATGCACCAGAATGTTTACCGCAGCACAGTCCACGATAGCAAAAAGATGGAATCAACCCAGATGCCCAACAATAGAAGAATGGATAGGTAAACTATGGTACATATACTCAATGGAGCACTACACAATGATAAAGAATAACGATGATTCGAGGAAACATCTCCTAACCTGGTTTCAACTGGAAGACATTATGTTGAGTGAAAGTAGTCAGCGACAAAGGGACAAATACTGTATGAGACCTCTACAATAAGACCTCAAAAGCAGACTTGCGTATAGAAGAAAAGACTCTTTGACAGATGCAAGGGAAGGGAGGGAGAGAGGGTGAGGGGAGGAGGGTTTAGTTTAGATAGTTACTAGAAATCTAGTTGGGAGAAAGCGGTGATAGCACACATTAGAAACAAGAACAACATTAAGTGGACTTCAGCATAACTTGAGTACTCCTTCCATCTTGACTCAATACTGCAAGGATAGAGTAGCTGGGGCAGGGGGCGGGGGACCACGCTCTTAGGCGAATTCCAGGCCAATTGGCACAACTAGCATTTTGCTAAGAGAGCTCTCTGCACCCCACATTGGTGAGTGGCGTCTGGGGTCTTAAAAGCTGCCAAGCTGCCATCTGAGGACACAGCAAATTGTCCCAACTCAGCAGGAACGGATGCTCACCGAGGACCAAAATGACATGCAGTAAAGACAACTGAGAAGACAGAGAGACCCACAAGAGTGGGTGCCTACATCAACTTGGGACCAGAAGATCCGGATGGTGCCCGGCCACCACCAGTGATAGCCACGATGGAGCTCACAGAGAGGAGTCTCACTGGCAACACAAGAATAAAAAGGGGTGCATCATGAGATCTCCACTAAAAGACCTCAATTGATCGTCCAGCAGTTTTGGGGTTCCTCTGAGAGCATGGCCCCCGGCCCTGATGCTGCCTTTTCCCATAAATTATAACAAAGGTCCACTCTTTGGACAGGAATGGATTGGACTTGGCAATGCAGAGTGACCATGTATTGGAAGCACTTCATGGTTCTATACATCTACAGGATATCATCTTGCTGACCTCTGGCTGGAGGAAGGGGAGTGGATGGAGAGGAGGGGAAAGGAGGTTATTGGGAGGATGAGACATGTATGGAGCAGAGAGGAATAGTGTGCAGTCACCGGACAGGGAGAGCAGTGGAAGCTGCATATAGGGGGGCATGTAAATTTATACGTGAATGTACATCTTCACTCAGTTATGTTAAATAAAAATTAAAAAAATGCAAAGCATCTTCTCAGATCATAAAGTCAAAATCAATAGCACAAAAAACATAGAAACTGGAACTCATTGAAACTGAACATCTTACTCAAAAAGCAATGGATTATAGAAGAAAGCAAGAAATAAAGAAATCTATGGATTAAAACGAGAATGAAAACACATCCTATAAGAACCTATGAGATAAAGCCAAAGCAGTGCTCAGACATCAGTTTATCTCCATCAATGCAGACATCTAGAAGGAAGACAGAAACCAAATCAAAGAACTAACCCTACAGCTTCAACACGTAGAGAAAGAGCAACAGAGGAACCCCTCGGGTAACAGAAGAAAACAGATCAAAAAGATTAGAACAGAAAGAAACGAATTAGAGAATAGAAGAAAGCAGACAAAATTGAAAAGAGCAAAATCTGGTTTTGTGAAAAGATCAACAAAACCTACAAGCCACTGGCTAAACTTCCTAAGAAAAACAGGAAAGGAAACAAATAATTCATGTAATAAATGACAGGGGAGTTGTCATAACCGATCCAACAGAAATCAAAAATATCCTAACAGAATCCTATGAAAGACTATACTCTAACAAATTGGAAAACCTAGAGGAAATGGACAAACTCCTTGCTTCATATCACCTACAAAAAATTATCACAAAGTCAAGCAGAATAACTTAATAAACCCATCACAAAGCAAGAAATTGAAGAAGTCATCAAAAAAACTGTCAACCAAAAAAAATCCTGGGCGCAGAAGTCTTCACTGCAGAATTCTACCAAGCTTTTAGAGAAGAGTTATCTCCAATACTACTGAGACTATTTCACAGTACAGAAAGGGATGGAATACTCCCAAATTCATTCTATGAAACCAGCATAACCCTGATACCAAAGCCAAGGAAAGACCCAACAAAAAAGGAGAACTGCAGACCAAAATCACTCATGAATCTAGATGCAAAACTCTTGAACAAAATTCCTGCCAATAGAATACAACAACTTATCCAAAAAATAATCCATCATGACCAAGCTAAATTCATACCAGGGATGCAAGGCTGGTTCAGCATCAGAAAAACAATTAATGTGATCAACCACATAACTATCAGAAAAGACAAGAATCACCTGATCTTATCTGTTGATGCAGAAAAGGCATTGGATAAAGTCCAACACCCATTCATGCTAAAAACTCTCAGCAAAATAGGAAAAGACAACACATTCCTAAATGCGGTAAGTGCCATTTATACAAAGCCAACTGCCTACGTTATCCTCAATGGAGACAGACTGAAACATTTCCCCTGAGAACGGGAATCAGACAAGGATGTCCAATCTCACCTTTCCTATTCAACATTGCACTAGAAGTTCTAGCCAGAGCAATTAGACAAGATCAAGGAATAATGGGCATCTGCATCGGCAAAGAAGATCTCCCTATTTGCAGATGATATTATTGCATACACAGAGAATGCTAAAGAATCCATAAAGAAACTACTCAAACTGATAGAAGAGTTCAGCAAAGTCTCAGGATACAAGATAAACGTAAGTAAATCAGTAGGATTCCTTTATACCAACAATGAGATTATTAAGGAAGAAATCATCTAGTCAATACCATTTACTACAGCCCCTAAGAACATAAAATACCAAGGAATAAATCTATCCAGAGAAATAACAGACCTTTAGAAAGAGAACTACAAGCCCTTACTACAAGAAACTAAGAGAGATTTACATAAATGGACAAACTTACCCTGCTCATGGATAGGAAGAGTTAACATTGTAAAAATGTCTATTTTACCCAAAGCAATCTGCTTATATAATTCAATCCCGATACAAGTTCCAGTGATATTTTCTATTGAGGTGGAGAAACAAATTACCAACTTTTGTCTGGAAAGGGAAGAAGCCCCAGATAAGTGAAGCACTACTGAAGTACACCACACTGGGAGGCCTCTCATTACCCAACTTTAGAACCTATTACACTGTCACAGTAGTTGAAACAGCCTGGTACTGGTACAAAAAGAGACAGATTAATGGAACAGAATCGAGATCCCAGAGATGACACCATCTGCCTATGAACAGCTGATATTCAACAAAGGCCCTAAAACACTAATTTGGGGTAAAGCAATCTCTTCAACAAATGGTGCTGGCAAAATTGGGTATCTAGCTGCAATAAACTGAAACAAGACCCATATCTCACACCTTATACAAAAACCAACTGCAACTGAATAAAAGACCTAAATATCAAATCTAAAACAATAAAGCTTATCCAAGAAAAATTAGGAACAACAATGGAAGTTTTAATACACAGTACAGACAGACTTCAAAATCTGTCAAACAAACCACAATCAACAGAAGAGAAAATGGATAAATGGGAACTATTAAGAATCAAACACTTTTGCTCATCCAAAGACTTTATTAATAGAATTAAAAGACCACCTACAGAATGGGAAAAAATATTTGGCCACTATACATCAGACTGTCACCTGATAGCCATAATCTACAAGGTAGTACAAAACATCAGTATGAAAAATATAAATCATCCAATTAGGTGATGGGCAAAGGAGATGGACAGATACTTCTCTAAAGAGGAGATCCAGGCAGCCAAAAAACACATGTAGACATGCTCATGATTATTAGCTATTAGAGAAATTCAAATCAAAATGATAATGAGATACCACCTCATCCCAGCAAGGTTGGCCATCATCCGAAAAACACAAAACAACAAATGCTGGAGAGGCTGTGAAGAAACAGGAACTCTCCTACACTGTTGGTGGGATTACAAAATGGTGCAACCTCTTTGCAAAGCAATCTGCACTCCCTTGAAAAACTGTATATAGATATACCATTTGACCCAGTAATTCCACTGCTCAGATTATATGCTACAGAACCAAGGCCATTCACACCAACTGATACATGCACATGAATGTTTATCGCAGCACAGTCCACAATAGCTAAAAGATGGAATCAACCCAGATGCCCAACAACAGAGGAATGGATAGGTAAACTATGGCATACATACTCAATGGAACGCCATGCCATGATAAAGAACAACGATGAATTCAGGAAACATCTCATAACCTGGTTTCAACTGGAGGACATTATGTTGAGTGAAAGTATTCAGCAACAGAAGAACAAATATTGTATGAGACCCATACTATAAGAACTTAAAATCAGACTCTTCCATCAAAGAAGAGACTCTCTGAAGGCTGCAAGGGTGGGGAGGGCCGGAGGGAGAGGGGGGAGGGTTTAGATTAGATAGCTGTTAGAAATTTGGTTCAGTGAAATGGGTTAACAGCACACATTGGTAAGAAGATCAATACTAACTGGACTTCAACACAACTTGAGTATTCCTCCCATCTTAGCCCAATATTACAAGGGCAGAGTAGCTGGGGTTTGGGGTCAGAGACCCTGCTCTCAGGGGAATTCGAGGCCAATGGGCATCACTAACATTTTGCTAATGAAGACTTTCCACACCCCACATTGTTAAGTAGCGTCTGGGGTCTTAAAAGCTGCCGAGCTGCCATGCTAGGGTACAGCAAATGGTCCCAACTTAGCAGGAACAGATGATCACCAATGTCCATAACGACATGGGGGAAAGAGAATCCAGAAGACAGAGAGACCCACGTGAGTGGATGTCTACATCGACCTGTGACCAGAACAACCAGATGGTGCCCAGCCCCACCAGTCATAGCCACGATGGAGCTCACAAAGTTGAGTCTTACTGGCAACACAATAGGACTGCACCCTGAGATCTCCACTAAAAGATCACAATTGATGGTCCAGGGTCTTCAGGGTTACCACGGAGCATCGCCCCTGGCTCTGATGCCACCCCCGTCATAATGAAGGTCAACTCTTCGGACAGCAATGGACTGGACTTGGCGACACAGAGTGAACATATTTTATGGGCACTTTATTGCTCTAGGAATCTATAGGACGCTGTCTTGCTGACCTCATACTGGAGGAAACAGAGTGGGTGGAGAGGAGAAAATAGGAGAGTGTTCGGATAATAGGACATGTATGGAGCAGAGAGGAAGAGTGTGCTGTCACCATATAGGGAGAGCAATGGAAGCTGCATATAGGTGAGCATGCAAATGTATATGGGAATGTATATTTTTGTTCAATCATAATAAAAAAAAAGGAAACCATGATACTAAAAATTTCTAAAAAATAAAATTTAATTGAAGCCCCAGTAAGAATCGTAAGTCGAGCAGGATACCCTGACACACAAAAAGATCACAGCTTCCGAGGAATCCATAAAACTCCAGAGAAACAGCTTTCTTGACATTAATTCTATAGACTATTTATAGACAGTGATTCTTTAGATGAATAAAAGCCATCTTGGTGCCATGCATTAAATACAACTTAATACATAGTGCCATGTATTAAAATATATGTCGCGGCCTAAAGTATTTCTTCTCACTAAAGTCTTGTTTTCTTTTGTTTATTTAACACAGACAGGCCTCAGACTAAGAAATGGAAAAGCAGAATGTGAGTGAATTCTATATATTCAGTAAAAAAAAAAGAATATGGCCCATCTAATAATTTATTCAGAATTTCAAAATTGTTTTTAGCTAAATCACACATGAATAGATTCCACTGGCTGAGAGAAACTAGTTTGTTACATTTAAGTCACACTGTTTCACCATAAACAGTACCCAGACAAGAACTGAGAATTTCTGCAAAAGCAAAACTGTAATATGTGAGCACACACATACTCACACACATATACAGATGCACAATCTTTTTAACGTTTGTTATATTAAGGTAACATATTTGCAGATGTATTTGCTATAATCATTTAAAATTATTATCTATTGAAAGTAAACAAATCAATAACTCTTGAATGGTGCAAAGTGTCTTCAAGAATACATAATTTTACATATTTTAATTAAAGTCTCTACTTCAAAGATTGTGATTTTAGTTCAAAAATAAACTAGATTCCTAATGTTTTAATAAAGACAATCACATCGGCAAACTGCTGTTAGGATTTCAACGAATATTTTTTTCTCATAAATGTCTATGAGTACCTACTGGTAAGTACAAATCGTCTAAATCACTGATACACCGTGCCTATTTTAGTTACTACAGAAAGGTATGTCAACTTTTTATTATTAACTCAACTTCCCATTTCTCAAAACATACTCTGCTGTTTTGAAATACAGATTCTTCCAGATCATTTGCTGCCAAATTATAACATGTACCAAACATCATAGGTCAGATCCACGATGACACTTGCTCCAGGGAATTCAGCTCATAGGAAATAACATGCGGAAAAGCTCTTCTCTTCACCTCCCCCAACCCCATATTAAAAGTTCATTCATCACTGTTACAGAGTTAGCCAAGCCTTTTTTTTTTTTTTGGTAAACATTCAAACAGCCTCTACTTCCATTAAAGGGGAAAACAACTAAGCAGTGTTTTCATCATTATACTTGTATTTTCCTTTATATTTTCTTATTCCACACTAATTTCAGCAAAGTAATTACATGGCAAAAGATTTTTATGCTTCAGAAACCAGATTTCACCACGCACAAGGTCTGACAATGAAGTTCACAAACTCATCCTAGAAAAAGTGTTACATACCTCATTGCTGAGTATCACTATGGACATGTTTGACATACTTCCCTTGGAAAGCTAAGCACTGATGCCAGCACCTAGCCCACCCTTCAACACAATTTTGGATCTCTTTTTCTGGAATAGCCATCAGAGACATCATCGTACTACACTTGATGTCCTTCCTTAATGTCATCAAAATGTCTTCCTTTCAATATTCTCTGTATCTTCAGGTAACGAAAAGCATCAGTGTGGGCCAGATCAGGTGTAGGTAGGGTGTTCCAACACCATTATGTATCTGCTAGCTAAGAACCCTCTCACAGATAATGCCGTGTGAGCTGGTGCACTGTCGTGATGCACGAGCCATGAGTTACTGGGGAAAATTTCAGGTCTTTTTTGTCTAACTTTTTCGTGCAGCCTTTCAGCACTTCCAAATAGTAAACATGGTTAACTGTTTGTCAAGTTGGTACAAAAATTCATAATGAACAATCTTTCACAAGGTTAGCAACATTTTGACTCTTGATTTGGACTGATGGAAGTTTTTGGTCGTAGAGAATTGGCTGACTTCCATTGTGCAATTTGACGCTTTGTTTCAGGGTCTTTAGTGGTACACCCATGATTCATCACCATTGATAACAGGGTCCAAAACTTCGTATTGCCTCTCCAAAAGGTACTGGAGAACTTTGACTCTTCTTTGCTTTTGTACATTGGTGAGTTCCTTCACGATAATTTTTGCACACATCTTTCTCATGCCAAGATTTTAAGATTTTTCTGTTTCTCTGCTGATGTTTACTTGGTCTGCTATGCTTCTCACAATCATCTGATGATTCTTACGCATAACTCAATGAATTTTTGCAATGTTTTCGTCAGTTCTCATTACTGGCCTCCCTGACCTCTCTTCATCAGTGACACTTTCTCACCCCTCAGAAAAACACTTAATCCATTTGTACACTGCCGCTTTCTTCATAGCATTATCTCCATGAACTTGGACTAACATATCCCTGATTTCACTTCCACTCTTGCCAAGTTTACTGAGAAATTTAATGTTTGTTCATAGCTGTAATTCACGCTCCAACATTCTTGCAATGGCATACAAAAACACACAATAATGAACACCACTCAGCAAGAGAACACCACAAGTTGACACGAACACAGCTGTGAAACACTGATATTCCAAGGTTATGAAACCTTACCAAGTTGTCTGCACAAGTGTTACAAGGTAAGTGCATTGTGGCAAACTCGCAAACTTAACTGTCAGACCTATATATAGTTTCACTTTACATTAAGGTATTGAGCTATGAACCCAAGAGAATGATGAGTATTACTTATTAGGCTCATGTTTTGCTTTGCTTTTAGATTCCATAAAAAATGACTAATGCATATATTAAAGAGAGAAATGTACAGTTTGTGTATAAATTTATCCCTATTTCTCACTTAAACATCTTTCACATATGACTATCGAATATTTTTCGACCAGAGACTATACTCCTTAACTTTGTTTTCCCTTTAAGATGGAAGTTTTTACTACGAATAAAGAATTTTCACCAACGAGTGATTACAATCATATTAACTTTAACAAAGGAAACATTTTTAATCAGTATCAATAAAAAAACGTAAAAAAAAGTATGAAACATGCTAGACATATCTAAAGCCTAATGAAAGACACAGCAAGATAAAAACTTTGAGTACAAATAAACATGATCAGTGTCATGATCTTAAAGAGGGCAAGAAGACGCAAGTATTGTCACTGAACAGTATCCCTTCTCACCTTCAGAAGGAAATTACATAAACAATTTCCCTTAATGATAGAGAATACCATATGACTATTTACCCAAAGTGAGAAAGTTTTGAAATATCTTGTCAGTGTCCTTTCCTAATATTTGTTTGATGGAAAACATTAGCAAATAAAATGCATGTCTGAACTCTAAAGAAAGTGCTGTACACATATCAAGTGTGCAGATATACACTCAACAAACAAGAGTCATAATAGCTACAGTACTGACTACGCTGCTAACGTCTTAAACATGGAATTTTCATGTCTTTTGAGAAATATTCAGTTTTTGTTTTCTAAATAAAGCAATTCAAGACAGCTCATCAAATATTTACCAAACCTTCACCATTTTATTCTGACAAATGAGTATATAATCTAAAATGTGCATTTATTTGGTCAGTTTAAAAAGAAACAATATTAAAATAAATGAAAACTAGTTCTTTGTAGAGAGATGAAGAGTAAAAATCAAAAGAGTAAGAAATAAGAGCCACCTACAATCTTCATTATATTTAGTTCCACTATCTATTCACAACAAATGAGCCAGAGGCACTAACAAAATCTTATCATTAGAAACACTACATGATTATTCATATATCATTATCTGTACTTTGCACTCATATTTAGCTATATAGATTTACCAGTGTATCTGCCTTTAGGTATTTGAAAAATAACACTGAAAGTACACCCACTATTTCCTAAAGCATTTCACTGTGAACAATAACTTGAGTGCAAAAATGAGCAGAGATTCATCAGAATTTCAAAGTAAAACCCTATGCACCACCTAATTCTATTGAAAACAACACTCATGGCAAATTTCACTTATCACTTGAAACATATTTCTGCCCTTGGATACCAGAAGCAAATTAAAAAACATGCTGTTACTCTGCTCTGGCAGAGTTGCAATGTGTTATGTTTAAATAGTTCAGCATTCAGATTTAGCTTGCTAAAGGAACAATATAGAATCAATATAGTCACAGAATTCAGGGCAAAATTCATTAGTAATCGCCACTGGAATTACTGTACTGAAATAGATTTAATAGGGTATCCAAATAATTTTACAATTTGTTTTGGCAACGGAGAACTATTTTCTTCACTGATCAACTTCTAAATTTAAAATATGTATGATACAGATCTCTAAAGAGCCCTAGCTGTGTAGTGGTTAAGTGCTCCACTGTTAGCCACAAGGAAAGCAGCTGCTCCTTGAAAACCCTATAGGGAAGTTTTGCTGTGTCCCACAGGGTTGCTATGAGTCAGAATCAACTCCACAGCAATGGGTTTCATATATATACACATCTACACACACACACGCACACACATACAAAACATGATTTTAAGGAAGGAAGGCACCCTGGTGGTACAATGGTTGTGTTCAACTGCTAACTGAAAGGTTAGAAGTTTGATCGCACTTGACAGGCTCCAAGGAACAAAAGGCCAGGCAATTGGTTTCTATAAAGATTACAGCCCCCACACGATAGTTCTACTCCGTCCCATAGCATTGCCAAGAGTCAGGACTGACTTGATGGCCACAGGTTTTTTGTTTTTACAGATATAAAAAGCTTTAACAGAAATGTAAAAAACACACTTCATCATTTCAAAAGTACACTTTGTTACACAAGAAAATCAATGTGAAGATTATTTCTGGAATCATGTCAGAAAGCAAATGAAGAAAAATACTCCATTCAAATACTATTGTTTTTTTCTTGTTGATAACAAGTCTTTCAGTGAACTCTATTGTGAAATTTTCAGAAATTCACAAAAATAAACTGGATTAATAAAGCTATACAATGACAATTATGAAGCAGCTTACATAACTGGCATCATATAAAATAATTTAATAAAAAACAGACATGCATGGCATGCACCAGACATGTAGCTTTAATGTAAATTTAGTGAAAGTTTGTGACTAGGTTATGTTTGTCTTCTACTCCAAACTCCAAAATTTTCATCTAACAAACCATATATTAAGTGGAATAACTGCAAATTGTTATCAATTTTCAGTAAGTGCACAAAACCTCTGCTCCAAAGCACAATAGATTATTTCAGAGCCTTCTGTCCTTAGTCTTTAATTACAATAATGTGAAACATCCACTGCAACACAGTTGAAATCCAATTCACGTTATATAATAATATAATAATAATTATGAACAGTTTTTGAGATATATACTAACAGTACAAAAACACATGTATAAGTGATCTTCTGAATGGTCCAGATGAACATACCGAGGTAGGAATGTGAAGATTTGAAGCTTTTTTAAGCAGATAATGCTAAGCTCATTGTGCTGGTGGTAGGAATACTTACAGATTTGGCCGTGGCAGAAATATACTGGACAACCATCTCACGCTTGGTGGTAAAATCTTTATTTCGCAAAGGAGCTTTTCGTTCTTCATTAAGGTTCATATCCTCCTGTTAAAAAGAACATATACTGTGAGCAATGAAAAATTTCTGCTTAAGAACTTCGAAAGTACTTAATATTCTCTACATTTTAAAATGGAGTCTCTAGGGGGGCACAGACGGTTAGCATGCTTGGCCGTTAATCCACAAAATGGAGTTTTAAGTCCACCAAGGTGCCTCAGAAGAAAGGCTTAATGGCCTACTTCTGAAAAATCAGCCATTGAGATCCCTATGCAGTACAGTTCTACTCTGGATCATACAGGGTTGTCATGAGTCAGAGCTGAATCCACAGAACTAAACCCATTGCTGTCAAGTCAGTTCTGACTTACAGTGACCCTGCAGGACAGAGTAGAACACTGTTTTCAGAGTGGCCAGTGGATTCGAAATCTGATCCTTTCTTTAGCAGCTGAGCTCTTTCCCACTGCACCACCAGTGCTCCTGGTGGTGTTAAAACATCCACTGCAACACAGCTGAAATCCAATTCACAGAGACTGCAGGAGAGAGTAGAACTGTCCCATAGGGTTTCCAAGGCTGTCAATCTTTAAGGAAACAAACTGCCACAACTTTGTCCCAAGGAGCAGCTGAAGGGTTTGAAAAGCTGACCTTCTGGTTAACAGCTTAGAGCTTAACCACTGTGCCATCAGGGCTCCTAGGGGTGGTAGAATTCTTTAATAATAATAATTCATGCTGTGATTAATAACAATACTCATTTTAATCAACACTTTAAATTATTTTCACCCATTACCTCACAGTCTTACATATATTTTACTATATACCCATGGTTCATGGCTCTATCTCATGAACTAATGAGTAGAAAGAAAAAGAAATATTGTTTAACTATTCCACAGGAAGGATTGTCAGTTTATAGCATAGATGTATATAAAATAGTCTTAGTTAACCATTTATCTTGATAACAAAAATATTAAACCCTTTACTAGTTGGTGTATAGGCTTATTTAAGACTACTATCATCCAGAAATGCAAATACGACTCAGAAACTAAAGGGAATACATAACTATAACATGTGACTGAAAAAAATTTCACGCGATGTTGGATTTGGAAAGGCCAAAAAAAAAAGGGAAATCAGAAACAGTTATCGCTATTGGGATAACAAAAATAACAGGAGAGAGAAAAATATTTGTTTTTAAGAATAAATTCTTTGAAGCTATAACAAGCTCTAATTGGGGGGGAGAATTTTCCACTATTTAGTGATAGATACAAATATTTAACATTTATATTACACAAATTATTTTCCTACCTTTTAAAGCTCATGCTAACCCTTGCAACATACCAAGATATCCTCAAGGAGTCACAAAACCAAATCAGAAATGACTGTGCTTCAAAGGCCAATGTCAAGTAAAAAGACAATCCACAGAATGGGTGAAAATCTTTACAAATCATGTCTGACAGAGGACATGTATACAGAATAGATAAACGTTTCAATTCAACAATGAGCCGAATTTTAAAAACAGGCAAAGGATTTAAATAGATTTCTCTGATGATATACATATGGCCCACAAGCACTTGAAAAAATGCTCAGCATCATTACTCTTTAAAAACCCAACCCAAACCTACTTACTGTGTCAGATTCACAGTGATCCTACAGGACAGAGTAGAACCACCTCAAATGGTTTCCAAGTCTGTAACCATTATGGAAAGAGATCACTGGATCTTATCTCCCATGCAGCAGCTGGTACATTTGAACCTTCAGCCTTTCAGCCAGCAGCACCTTAACCACTGCGCCCACCAGGGCCCGATGAGATACAACTTAACACCCACTAGGATGGCTACGGAAACCCTGGTTGAGTAGTAGCTAAGTGCTACAGCTGCTAAATAATCAAAAGCTTTGCAGCTCAAATCCACCAGGCATTCCTTGGAAACTCTATGAAGCAGTTCTACTCTGCCCTATATGGCACTATGAGTCAGACTGACCTAACAATGGATTTTAGGATGGCGAGAATCAAATAACAAGTGTTGGCAAGAATGTGGAGAAACTGGAAATCTCATTCACTGCTGGTGGGAACATAAGATGGTATAATCACTTTGGAAAACAGTTTGGTAGTTCCTCAGAAATTTAAAAACAGAGTTACTATATGACCCAGCAATCCCTCTCCTAGGTACATACCCAAAATAATTGAAAGAAGTCAAACAGATACCTGTATACCAGTGCTCACTGCACCACTATTCACAATAGCCAAAAGATGTAAACAATCTAAATGCCCAACAACAGATGAATGGATAAACAAAATGTGGTCTACCTATATAATGGAACGTATTTCAGCCATAAGAAAATTCTTCGTGTGTACTCACACTACAGTGTGAATGGAACTCATTTTAAAAACATTACGCTAAGTGAAAGAACTCAATCACAAAAGCTCATATACTATATGGTTTCATTCATATAAAATATTCAGAATAGGTAAATCTACAGAGATGGAACATAGATGGCTGGTTGTCTAGGTGTAGCTATGTTGGAATGGATGGGTAGTGACTGCTAACAGATATGGGTTTCTTTTAGGAGTGATATCAATCTTCTAAACTGAGAAACAGGTGATGGTTGTACAACTTTGTGAATATTCTAAAAACCACAGAACTGTATACTTTAAAATGGTAAACTGTATGGTATGTGTGTTGTATTTTAATTTTTTAAAAATCAATTATTTTAAACCTTCACTCTCAACAAGTTTAGCCACATTTGGTGTTTCTGTTTTGTTTTATATTGTTTCGTTTTCATCAAGTATACTAACAGACAAACAAGGAACAAAACTCAAATTGATCCATGTGAGACTGTGGGGACATCCATGAGAAGTACTCAACCTATGTCTATCTGTTGAACAGCAACAGTATTCAAAGTAAAAATTTCATGATGAGTATCTGAACCCACTACAGGTACTCCCTGACTTACAGTGGGGTTCTGTTCCCACAAGTCCTTCATAAGTCTGTTCTGATGTACGGCAAACTGCTCATTTTTTTAATTTTTAATTATTATTGCCTTTTACTATCACTATCTTTATAACTACAGTCTTTTAAGTTTGGGGCTTGGAGTCTTTACATATAGACTTACATATATATCTTAATACATACATAAAAAGTACACAAATCATTTTTAAAAAAGGATGGTTCACTGGAAGGCAAATATGTCCTAAGTTCAGGTCTACTTGTACAGAGGCTCCTATGATATTCATAAACAATGCTCAAAAATTGTCATGTACATGTGAACCCTCTTCCTAATCTCCTCTATCACTGTACTTCCACCTTATCCATCTTGTTTCTTTTCTTTATTTCTTTCCATTTTTATGTCTTAACTGTTAATGACTATTTCCTTATTAGGAAGCAGATTTCTTTTTCCTTTCTCTCTAGCACTGAATGACAGCAAAATTACAGTAAAGAGGGTGGAAAGCACTGTTAATGTAATCTGCGTATGCACAGCTATGCTCTGTGTCTATTTCAACTGACACGGAACACATTACCTCTACTGGTAACCCATCCCATCTTAGAGCTTGTCACTATTTGCCATACTTTTCCTTGAAGAACTGGACACGAGACATACAAAATATTAATAATGTGCTAAGGTGATAGGGTAATGCCTTCCCCCCCTTCTCCATTTCCTAAATTCTCAATTATTTATTTACTCCATGTGTATAATGCACCAGAGACTGTGCTAGGCTGGTATAGCTTCTACTCAAGTTACTCTCTTTTTAAAGCACTGTAAACAACATTCTATACTTTGTATATGCTCTTCATCAGTTTAATAAATAAATATGACTAATCATGAGTCGGATCCGACTTGATGGCACTTGGCTGGCTTGGCAATCTAGAGTCTACTAGAAAAGACCAATATGCACACAAATAATCATAAAAGAGGCATCTATAGGATGATTTGGAAACACAGAAGACGGATAGAAGGGTCAAAGAAGTCTTCACTGAGTTTGGGTCTTGAAGGATATGAAAGATGCGACTGAAGGCAAACAGAGTAGCTAGGAGACTAGAGTGTTCACCTGTCCTTTTTTGGCTGCCTAACATCATTTGCACTACCCTTCTACATTTTAATACATCCTCACATTCTCAGGCCCACCAAACCACGGTATAATCCATAAAACTTCTTATTTCCTCAGTCTCCCTTAGAGCTGCAGTACAGGCATGATGTCTTAATTTTCACCAATGCAACACATTTCTGTGAGGTGCAGATTCAGAAATGAACTACATAAGAAAGCAGGTCAGGACTAGACCATCATTTTGCTGGTGTAGATAACAAGAGAGGAGACAGGGTTCTGAAACTGATGACAACAGACACATCTTTTTCATCAAGACAGTTTTACCAAGCAATTCTGAAAATCATTCCTATAAGGTTAACTAGAGCTCATTTCTGCAATTCCTCTGATTCAAGAGTTATTTAATATCCTTTAATTACATATATATATATATATATATATTATTTAAACTAGCCAGAGTGGATTCTCTTATATACAATAACTTGAGCTACTGAAGTAATTCAGTGGACAAGTGATTAAGAACTTGAACTAATGAGATGGTATTCAGGCTGGAGAAAGGGAATAAAATCAAGAACTATTTTGGAGCTATTTGAAGGTAGCACTGGAAGGTAAACCTATGACTTTCAACTTATCCTCCTGTCACCTGGGTTAACATCTAGGTTTACTTCTCTCAAAAACTCTGTGGTTTGAAAAATGCCAAGGAAGAAAAGGCCTTTTGTTCCCTTCATCTTGAAATACTGTGTATCTATTAATTCAGCCCCTGATTCTTTACAACTTTATTGGCTATCACGCCATTCTTGAGACCCATACTGTTTGTTTCAATCATAACTCCTAAATTCTGCTTACAGATAAACTAATAAGCTATTCTCTACTACCTCCATTCTGGTTAAATTTCAACTCCTGCAAATGTAGTTATCAAGGATCTGCATCCCCAGAATTAACTCCGAACATCCCAAAATTGACTTTCTGTCTTTGTATATTTCACAGCCAGACTGAAGAGTATGACAGAGACACTTTCTGCAGTTTCTAGGTAGGGAGTTTGTTCTCCTTCTGATGATTACTTGTATATTAGTATGTACCTCCATTTGACTGTTAATGGCATACACTGTTGAGAGCATGCCATCACAGCAGAATTCCACTGTAGGTAGGTAGCCAAAAGTAGAGAGGAGAATGTAAGAGCACATGCCTCACAGAGATGTTATCAATATTAGATGCAATCACACATATGAAGCTTAGTGTATATAAACTAACCATCAAGAATACTAGTTGCTGATATTACCACCTCCCAACCTCATATTTTATCATTTTTCATCTCATACTTTACATTTTAACAATTCTAGGTTGTTCCTAGGAGTCTCTGGGCAGCATCAACGATTAAGTGCTCAACTACTAGCCAAAAGGTTGGCAGTTGGAACTCACCCTGAGGCACCTCAGAAGACAAGCCTGGCAATCTGCTTCCAAAAGGTCACAGACGTGAAAACCCTATGGATTTTTATCCTGCACACATGGACCCACCATGGGATGGAATCAATTTGATGGCAACGAACACCCAGAACCACAGGCTGCTTGTA
Source organism: Heterohyrax brucei (assembly GCA_028571685.1). Lineage (NCBI taxonomy): Eukaryota > Metazoa > Chordata > Mammalia > Hyracoidea > Procaviidae > Heterohyrax > Heterohyrax brucei. The sequence goes on along the minus strand of CM053166.1, from coordinate 129,206,736 downwards.
CTATTCCTGCATACTCATGATGTTACATACTTCCATTAATTCCTTCCTGATGCTGCTCTGTGAGCCTGGAATGTTCTCATCTTCACCAGCCTCACCTGCTACCTTGCCTTCCAAAACCCACATCTGGCTTACTCCTGATTAATAATTTGGGTCAGCCACTAATTCTTTCAGGAAGACTTTTCTCCAAAATACACTTGGAAATGGCTGCCTAAATCCCATTCTTCCACATAAACTCCTATATTATAGCACTTGTATTGAAACTGATAAATCTTTCTCCCCTAAACTGTAAGCTGAGGGCAAGAACTGAGTGTTACTTATCCATGCATTCCTAGCACATAATATGATGCCTGGAATGCAGTAAGCACTTAACAAATATTGGTAGAACCAAGGTGATATTTATGACTATTTTTCTCCAAATATTACAGTCACCAAAAGATTTTATATCTATAAATCTGCTGCACAGGTTGCTCAGGAATGGGCACAAGACATATCAAGAGAAGAGACCTAAACGACTAATTTTATACCTATAGAAATAAGAAATTAGGCTGCTAATACTTCCTAATAATTAGGCAGCAAATACTTCCAAATCACATAATTCCAGCTTTATAATACAATAATAAAACTAAATAGAGCAATATTCATAATTCAATTATAATTTTAAACAATGAAATTGAATATAAAACCACTTCGAAATACACTGAATTCTACAGTACTTCAAATACAAAAGCAGGCTTTTAGTATGTTAAAACATTTAGTTAACAATTTCCATAATACTTGAGAGGAATGTGGTATTTTGTAGTTTTAAAATAATAATTGGCCACTTGTAATATTTTTAAAGTCACTTTCATAAATAGCCAATTGTTCTCCTTTCACATATACCATGATGCAATTTTCCCATTACAGACAAATTTCTTTATTTCTTCAGGAAATAAACACTACATTCTAAAAACAATTAATTACTCAGGAGTAACATAATAGGGATATGAGAAGTTTAAAAGCTGAATTAGCTGTCTGTTCATCTGTACTATAATTCATGTTTTCACTCTAACTCTCTCTTTCCATAAATCCTTAAACAGATGACATTTTTTTTAAAACTTCCCCCTAGTCTTCTAACAGAATTTTCTATTTTTCTATCTCTTCCACTGTGTTTATTTATTATCATTTTACATCTCTTCCTTCTCCATAAGACAGAAGTAACACTATTCTTTCTTTCTGTAAATGTGCTCTTTTATTAAATGTTGTTTGTTTCTCCCACGTCTTGATCTCACTTTAAAGCTGGATATTCTACTTGCTACTTTTAAATCTCCACTCTTGATTTCATCATCAAATATTTGCCCTCTTGCTTCCCCTTCTCTATTGTAATTATTCAAATATTCTCCAATTCCTTTGCTGAGGAAATCTGAACCCTTGAAGAGAATGAGCCAATGATACTCTATCAGTAAAACCACACCCTAGCATGAACAATGATTATAGATATGTTTAATCACTTTAAGATTATATGTTTTTACAATATTCATTTAATTTCTTCTCTTCTGAAGATAAATATTCTAATTTTTTAAATTCCAATAAAAACGCCAGGGATTTTACATAACGAAAGAACTGGTCAATTCCACCTGGGATTAGCCATCTTGTGTTTTCAGAAGGTACAGTTAAGATTTACCTACATATGGATTCTAGCCACGTAACATGTAGAAGCTTAGCTGGAAAACCAAGTTGAAAGGAAAAAAATGCCCAAGTATATTATCTTTAAAAATAGTACAGAGGACAAGCAGAAAAAAAAGTCAATGTTAGTAAGCCTGACACACAACTTCATCTAAATCTACATTCAGGTCTCACTGGTGAGATCCTACTTTGAAAACCTGCACATACCTCTCTGTTACTAGGAAAGGAAATACAGAACATATATTTAGATATTAGAAAACAAGTATTTTTATTTTCACATAACCTTTAACTTTGAGCTCAACATTGGACCAGTGCTCTCCAGAGATTACATAAATCCATTAGGGCTTAGAAAATAAATACTTATTTTTAGTAAAAAAATAAAAATAGTGTTTACTAATATTTAACATGTGAAAAACAATGGAGCCATCACTGGCTCCATAGGCTTAAAAGATACAACAGGTATTTTAGGCATTTACAACACAGTTGTTCACATTCTGAATAATGCAACATAACTATAGTTTACATGTAAAGTGAATTTACAAATTATTTTACCTAGTTTTAATTAACTCAACCTTCAGAAAATGGAAAAGTGGCTTTAAAAAGATTCCTGCACAGAAAACAGATTGGAATAATAGGATAACACCAATACGGCAAGAACTAGGGAATAAGAAGCTTCTACACTGTAAAATCTCCAAACTAAAAAAACAAATTCAATACCATTGAGTTGATTCTGACTCACAGCAACCATACAGGACAATGTAGAACTGCCCCACAGTTTCTACAAGGAGAACCTGATGGATATGCACTGCTGAACACTTGTTAGCAGGCATAGCACTTAACCACTACACCATCAGGGTTTCCAAATTCATAATTATAAGCCTCATCAGTCACTTTAAATTGTGTGTTGTTGTCAGGTGCCACGGAGTTGGTTCTGACTCATAGCAACCTTATACACAACAGAACAAAACACTGTCCAGTCCTGCACGATGCCCCATATGATTGAAATTACCAAAATAATTTCTTATTTGAAATATGGACATACTTTCATTATCCATGATGATCCTCAACTAAGTGTACATTTTACCTTAAAATGTTAGATACGGAGAAATCCCCCTCCCCCAATGTCATCAAGTCTGTTTCAATTGAGAGCAAATCCACAGTGTTTTTCCAGGGCTGTCAATCTGTATGAAAGCTGACTGCCACATCTTTCTCCTGCAGAGCGACTGGTAGACTTGAACTGCTGACGTTTAGTTTAGTAGTTAAATGCCTTAAGGACAGCATAAAGCTACCTCCAATGAGCACGACATTTAAAAGGCAAGCATGGATATCATGAAGTTTTCTCCAATTTTCTCAGCAATAATTACAATCACGTGATACTCAATCTAGCATGTTAGTGAAATTCTGTAAACCTGACAACTGCTTAGAAACCTCCTTTTTAATTTTCTTTCTTTAAAGCAAGAGACAAATGGTCTCATGACATTGGGGAAATCCTTGGTAAAAGCAGTGGAAATAATGTGTGTGAAACACGGCAGAAAACTGAAACACATTCCTTTGTCAGCAAATACTGTCAGAAGACACAGAAATCACTGCTGAAAATTTGCTGAACAAGTACTAGAAAAATTACTCAGTGTGGGAGGTTTACTATATAGTTGGATGAAAATACAGCTTTTAAAAACATCTCAGCTTATACTATGTGCAAGATTATTTTGACTATGAAATATATAATCTACTTTTCTTTGAACCACTAAAGAACACAGAAAATACCAAAAATGAATGATGCATATTTCATAAAACATACGTGTTATGCATAAATTATAAGTGGGAAGGATTCTTGAATAATATAACCCCATGTGTAAAACTCAGGCACTACAAAAAGAAGTTTAAACTGAAATATATAGTGTTATAGAAAGTAAAAAAAAAAAGTAGTTATTTTTAAATAAAATCAAGATATTTAAAATATAGTCAAACACTTCAAATATTTTTACATGAGGAAGAAGCGACCATGGAAACAAATAACTTACAGAGTTACATGTGGGTATCTCAAGATAAAGAATTTAAAAACCATTCAAATATAGCACGACTTAGTTACTTTCCTTTTACAAAAAGGCAAGTAATCTCTTGATATTTTAACCATTATTAAGAAAATAACTGCTTTTCCAATTAACTTCACTAAAAAAGACATTGACTGGCAGGCCCAACTTCCAGGTTAAGTCTCTTCAACCTTTGTTTGAATCACTTCTTCCTCTTGTTTCCTGCTACTGGGTGGCAGTGGATGGAGTAGACGTGACAAGGCAAACCGGCAATGGCGGGGGGGCCTACACACTAAGGATGTGAATGTAAAAATAGGAAGAGCATGTGTCCTTGGTAACATGAAGGCTCCTTTATTAAGCCCCAATTTGAAGCTTTGTATTTAAAATATGAAAAAGGAACATTCCAGATTAGTTGCAAGAACAACTTACTGTCATTAAGGAAGGTAGAAATTTACTAGCCATGGCTCAGCAAGAAAGCTTTGCTTGATTCATGGACTGAACTGAGAAAAGGTAATACCATCACTTACCAAGTGATGCTAACAGTGTTCCACTTGGACTTGTGTATCTTTTGTCAAATTCACTTTTCAACTTACATGACAGGCCTTAAACCAAATATCAAAATAAAATGAACTTGGAAGTAAACCTTGTAATTACTGTCTGTTTTTAAACAAGACATAAAAAAGAAATGGCACATTGACACTGTTCTAACTAAATAGTTATGAAACGTGACAGTAAAGACTTCTGTACCATTAATAAAATAATTTTAAATTATTTAGAATATTATTCATCTCAATGTTCTCATCTTTCACAGTGTACTTTATAATCATATATCAGTACATATAAATCCATACACATAGTTCTTTAATAAAACACACCCGTGCTACTTGCTCAAATCAATTTTTGCTTCTCTTTTTTTTTCCTGATAGGGTAGAAATTAGAAAGTTTAGAGGCTACCATAGCAGTGTAGGGATTAGCAAACTTTTTTCTGTAAAGCATCAGAGAGGAAAACCTTTAGGCTTTGTTTGGTCACACTGTCTGTTTCAACTGCCCAACTACATAGTTGTAGCACAAACACAGTAATAGACAATCCATAAACAAATGAGTAAGGTTGTATCCAATAAAATTTTATTTATGAACACTAAAATTCATATGCTTTTCATGTGCTATGAAATATTCTGCTCTTGCAGGCTGTGCAAAAACTGGCTACCATAGTTTGCCAACCTCTAGTTTGAACTATAAATTCTCTGAGGCAGGAATAGTGTCTCTGGCATCTTTATGTCCCCTGCACCATACAAAGCAGCCAGCATTCAGCAGAGTTGTCAAATAAAGTTCCCCATGGCACAGCAACCGTCTGTTTCATTTCTATAATTATACTTCATGTTCTAATGCATCACACCCACCTAACATAAGCTCCTTGATGGTAGGGGAATTCTTCGAGTAGTTCACTGTTCTCTTCTCAGAGCTTAGAACAGTAACTGGCACTGGACCTTGATGAGCTAAACTCTTCAGACTTCCAGAATATTTTAAATGCTCTAACAATAAATACTGCAATTTCAAAAGTGACAATGGGTTTTATAGTAAATTTGGATCTTCCCTGTTTTCTCCCTGAACTACTGGATTGAGCTAAGTACCCACAGAGGCTTATTCACAGCTATCATGCTGTTGTATTTCTTAGGTGCCATCAAGTCAAGTTTGACTCATAGTGACCCCACGCAATAGAATAAACTGCCCCATAGGGTTCTGTAACAAGTCATCTTTACGGGAGCAAATCACCAGGTTTCTCATCTGTGCGGCTACGGCGTGGATTCAAACTGCCAATCTATCAGTTAGTAGCCAAGTGCTTAATCACTCCACCACTAGGGCTCCTTACACCTGTTCTACTGTTATTTTCTGTCACTGAGTCAATTTTCAGTCATAGTGACCCCATATGACAGAGCAGAACTGTCCCGTGTTTCCTAGGCTGTAACCTTCTTTTTTTCTTCTTCTTTTATTTTTTACTATCTTCAAACTCAGATTCTTTTTTTTCCCCCCCATCCCCACCTTTCCCCTCACTGGTAAACATCAAAGATCATTTCTCTGTATGTATAAAACTTTTTAAGAGATTTCACAGTAGTTAGTGGTCTCACACAACACCTGTCCCTCTGTGACTGACTCATTTCACTCACACAATGTTCTCCAGTTTGCTCCATGTTATGAGAGGACATCGAATTTTGTCACCACTACTTGCTTAAAGACTGAATTTTCTCCATTTGATGGACTTTCCATCCTTGTTGAAGATCAGGTGACCAAAGGTGGCTGGATTTACATCTAGGGTCTCAATTCTATTCCTTCCATCAATGTATTTGTTGTTATACTAGCACCAGGCACCTTTGTTTCTAAGGGTAATATAACAACAGCTCTGATGGCCATTTTAGAAAAAGAGTTCCGAAACTGCTCAGAAGGGTGGACTAGGCGCTGGGATCAGTGCATACTTCCCAATGGTAGTACGTCAAAGTCAGCAATGAGGTATATAGCACTTTTTCTAGGATGAGTTCACGTACTTACAGACCTAGTACGTCTCTTATAAAAAGCATGTTAAATTGCTGTCATTTTGTAGTGCTTTTTTGGTGGTGCTGACATTTTCTTTGTTTCTCTTACTGTTCTGTACTGAATTTCTTTGGTTTGTGGATTTCTTTTTTATTTCTTTTGTTTTTTTCTAGATTTTGTTTTTACTGAGACTTTATCTTCCTTGTTTTGATGAGAAGGTTTATTAACTTTGTCATTACCTTGAAATTTACCCTTTGTCATCCTAGGCCATCTACTGTTAACTTGGTAGCACCCTGCCTTTGACTCCATTGGAAAGTTATATAGCTACACCATTTATTCTGTTTTCTGTTGTTCTGATGCTGTTGTAATTCTTTTGGTTTTAGACAGTTGGTGAAACTACATTTCCTAGTTTGTTATCTGGCTGGTATGATCTTTCATTTTAGATTCAAGCTATTGTCTGATATTGTTTGTTCTCAGAAAAAAAGGGCTCACTTTAATAATTCTTCTTTGAGTTTGGTGGTTTTTTTTACATATATCCTTAATTTCTGTTTATCTGGAAATGTCCTGATTTCATCATCATATTTGAACTAATTTTGCAGGATGTATTATTCTCATTGGCAATTTCTTTTCTTTCAAGTTTTGATATATATGATCCCACTGCCTTCTAGCCTGCATGGTTTCTGCTGACTATCCTTCACATGACATTTTTTGGTTCTTGTTTCTCTTGAGCTGCTCTTAGGATTTCTTCTCTGTCTCTGGTTTTAATAAATGCAATTACAATATGCTTTGGTGGTTTTCTTTTAGGGTCTATGCTATACAGGGTTTGTTCAGCTTCTTGGACGGTCAGCGTTTCATCTTTCATGATGGCAAAGTTTTCCGTGTGAAATTTTTCAATGATCCTGTCAGTGTTTTCCACTTTTATTCTCTCTTCTGGAACTCCAATCATTTGGAAACTTTTGCTTTTATTGTATCCCACATCATTCTCAGGGTTTCTTCATTTTTCTCTGTTCTTGTTTTTATCTGATTACTCCCTCAGAGATATAGCTTCAATTTCACTGCTCAGTCATTTCAAACTTATTCTTCAGCCTTATATTACTGAAATCTTGCTGTTTAGCTTTTGGATTTCTAATTCTTATTTCTGTATAATTTCTAGCTATAAATTTATTTTGTCATTTTGTTCTTGTATTATTTTCCTCAAGTTGTCCAAGAATTCGTCTACTTTTTCCATGAATTTGCATTTCCTGACTTTTGTCTGCATTTTCATTCTTGGATAGCTCTACCTACTAGATATTTCAATTTCCTGTCAGTTAATTCTAGTACCCTTTCTTCTACTGGAAAGTCATCTGGTGTTTTGTTTTGGAAACCTATTGGAAACTTCCTGTCCTGCACTTTTTATGTTTTAATATTGTCTGCTGCCTTCAGGCCATTCAGGAGTTATTTTGTTTACTGATTACACGTGTTTGTTTTATCCTGTTTTTTTACTTGGTTATGTCCAAGCAGACATACTGTGCATTCTTTGTTGTTTGTTCATCTGTAGTCACAATATTTTTCACCTCCTTGACCAATACGCAGGGCCAGTCACTCAGGTATGGTGCAGCAGGGCAGACTCCTGAAGGTAACTTAGTAGGCTCCAAATGCTGATCTCTGATGCAGGTGTGGCAAATCCAAGCAGCACTGATGCTGCACTTCCTGATCTACTGGGCCACAGCTAGCCAAGAGACATTAGAAGTAGAGCAGTAGGGAGATGATGCAGGGGTTGAACAACATGCCTTGCTTGCCACCAGGTGCTTTGTCCTCTACCAAGACCTCTATAAATCTGCTCTCCCACACTCCCTTTCTGCAGACCTCTGACAAACATCCAAGATGGCAAATCTATGATGGGTTAGCTGATAAGGAACTTTCTCCCCACCCCTTCACTCTGTTCTGCCAGTTCCTTATGCTATTTTTGGCTGAGGTCTTTATCTCTTCATTTGACACTTCATGTTCCAGGGCTGATGTCTGTCTCTGTTTTTAGATTTTGAGGTCTTTCCTGTGGAGGGATGATATGGTGCTTCTGTCTGTGGTTCCATTTTGGCCGAAGTCTAGACTGTAATATTCATGGGAGCAGCTTGCCAAGTCTTTCCTCCCACAGAGCCACTGGATGAGTTTGAACTCCATACCTTTCAGTCAGCAGCAGAGTGCTAACTGTAGTGCCAACAGGGCTCCCACAGCTACCCTAGTACTATGGAAGTAATCCACTTACTTGATTGTCTCCCCACCTAAACTCAGACCTACAAGGGCAAGGAATGTGCTGAATTCATCTTCGTACTCCTAGCACCTAGCATACTACCTGGTATACTGTATGTATGTATTCAGTAAACAGTGTGCTGAAAGGCATCCACAGCAATAAATACTGGCAGAATATTTTAAATAATAAATAAATTTTTAAAGACATTTCTATGTCTAATCCCCAAATGCCCAAACCCCACTGTAAGTGAATCAAATCTGACCCATGGTAATTCTACAGGACGGAGCAGAACTGTCCCACAGGGTTTCCAAGGCTGCAAATCTTTGCTGAAGGACACTGCCACATATTTGTCCCATGAACTGTCATGTAGGTTCAAACCACCAACTTTTCAATTAGCAGCTAAGCATTGCAACCACTGCACCCCCAGGGCTTCTATAACACAAGAATATAGACAGCTAATAATGAAGTTTACCAGCTATAATTTGAGTAAATTTGGAAATTTCATTCTTTCCTGGAATTCCTATTCTGCCACTTTAATTGTGTACCTTAAACTTACCCAAATTTAGTTACCATTTAGACCTATTAATTGGGTAAGATCTGCTCATCGTTTAGAAGTTTCTCTCAGAAGTCTATGTAAGAAAATAAAACATATTGTACAGGAGTAATACTATTTTAATGATGCATAATAGGAATATTGAAATGAAATAATGAAAATGGAAATATAACCAATGGGTATCAAACTCTTTAGACAATTCTAGGAGCCCTAGTGTCTTTCATGCAGTGGTTAAGTACTCGACTGACAGCATCTAATGATAAGAAACTGTAGCTGAAAATGTAATTACTTCTGAAAACTGTTTCATGGCTTATTATTGATTTTAAGTCTTCATCAACTGAAAATGTATTTTATGCTAATTTAGCAATTGACTAAATTTATTTATTCTAAGAGTACTATACTCATCCAAGGTAACCAACTTCTGCAAGACTGGAATTAGATGAGAGAGAAAACCACAACAGCAGTCTGAGGAGAACAAGTATCCTTTGCTTAGGGTATAACACCTAGTGTTCAAGGTCTAGTATTTGCCTAAATTGATTAAAGGCAAATGAGAAAGAATAAAAAGTAAAAGCTTTGAGATTACTTATGACAGTTCTAGCAGAGAGAATATGGGACAGATAATTTAGTGTTTATTGCATATAACCATAAGCCTCCCCCCCAAAAAAAACCACAAACTCATTGCCATCAAGACTATTCCAACTCATATAGAAACTATACAGGACAGGGCAGAACGGACCAACAGGGCTCCCAAGGCTATAATCTTTACAAAAGCACACTGTCGCCATGAGTCAGATCTGACTGGATGGCACTTGGCTTTTGGCCACATCTCTATATAGATCTATAGTTATGATTAAATTATGCCAAAATGTGAAATGTATTCATGTAAATGTGCTGAACCGAAACAAACTGTAAACCATCAAATTGCATATAAAATCATATATTAAAAGTTGCTTCTAATAAATGAGATTGAAATTAAGTGTGCCTAGAAATTCTATATAAATCACCAGCCTCATCTTTTGCCTAAGACAAAACTAACTACCTACATTGGAACACAGCCCTTATTGATATATGCATATGAATCTAATGTCACCAACTGGTAAACTGGACCTCAATACAATAGATCCTTGTACTAGCTAACATACATCAAAATCCAACTTGAACTTCCGGGAAGCTTCCATGTTTTTTTTAAGCTTAAAATGGAAACTCCCTTATTCCCCTTCCAAAAAAAAGCGGGGAGACACCTGCATACTAACACACAATAATGTTCAAAAGGAAATGCAAGAGTCCATATGCATCTCACTCCTTGCTGCAATTACACTAACACTGTCTGGATAAAAAATAAGTTATCACTATTAAGCATTTAATAGTCCCTAAGCAGTATTTTCAATGTACAACAAGCAGCTCAATTATTTCCAATTAGTTCAAAGACTATGATAATTTACAATGATGAATTCAATTGAAAAGTTATGCAATTGAAGCATTATTGATTTCCTTATATTTAAAGTGGAAAAAAGGAGACATTTCATCCAATGCTAAAGACAGACAATACAAAACATCTCTGATTAACATATGATTAGAGAAAGGCTATGGAAACGAACTTTGAAATTTAAATCAGGGGCTAAAGATAATGGTTAATACCACTATAACCATCTTAAAACTTGACACCCCCCCCCCAAAAAATGTTAAGCAATACTGCTGTGGTAGTCCAACTACCTTTCCCTACTTGCGGAAGATTTGAAAACATGACAGGTGGAGGGAGCGCAGAGGAGGAGAAGCCTTGAAAAGTAACTATATTTTACCCCATGCAGTTAATTATAAAAATTACAGGAAAAAAAATGTTTAAATGTTAAAATTTCTAATGAAGGACTCACTTCCCAATTTTCAAATAGAAGTTTGTGACTATACAAAACTCAGTTTTACAAACTAAGGTAGATACACTAATAATAAAAACCCTGTGCTCTATAAAAGAAACAATCACATACAAATTTGGGCCTTTAAATCTGTTGGCAATAATCACTGCTAGCATCACCCAGAAGATTGGTCTATAATAATGCCACCGAATATCTACAATAAAAAAAGTGATATATCAATGTGTATAACAGATGTCAGAATCAAAGTAACATTAGTAACCTGGTAATACACTAGTAAGCAAAACTTAACTACTTAGATCTTTCAACTAACTGGACTTGTTTCAGGATTTTACTTACCTACGAAGAGACAAGTGATTTTTAAAATGAGTTATTAGGGATTGGATTAAACAGCTGACACTTAAAAAAAAAATCCCCACAGTACTTTCAGATTTAGCCCAACATCCGTTATTATCCACATGCCTATAAAAATAACTGCTGTTGACAAATGTGATCCTTGGACATAACAGGAGTTTCAATTATCTAAGACAGTAAGGATTATATGGAATATTTATTATTTGAGTTTTTCACACAAAGTTCACCAAAATAAATCATTACCCAGAAATTCCAAATAATAAACTGCATTAGCAATTTCAAGGTAATTTATTTCTTGTCAAGCATCTCATAAGCTGCTACTATGTACTGTTCTGTTGTTAGGTATCACTGAGTTTGTTCCAACTCATAGCAACCCTATTTACAACTGACCAAAATGTGGCCCAGTCCTGTGCCATCCTTACAATCATTATGCTCGAGCCATTGCTGCAGCCACTAGGTCTTCTATACACACTATTGTGTGTAACGATGTACTATTTTATGTAACTATTTAAAACATTCTATTCCTTAGGGTGTTATCCTAAAACACATACATAGTGCTTAGGTGGAATGGTCTAAAGAATAGTTCCATGAAGGCTAAAAAGGCCAATCAAATGACCACAATAACGGAATAAAGAGAAACAGAACCACCAACGAGTAGGACAGGAACGTCTTTTACATTATTTGTACAAAGAAGGACATTCACAGTGGTGACGTGAAAAAAAGGAAACTTCATATCTGGAAAACTACTTCTGTGTTTTAGAAAGAGAAAGCATCATCTCCCAATCAACTGTAATACCGACATTTTAACAGTTTTCCATTACTATATTGTTAGCCTCTTTCTTTTCAATTTATGCTCTATAAAAAGCTATTGCAGACGATTTCCCACCATCAGTGGGAAACAATCAATGCCAGGCTGGTTTCATCTATTGCAACACACCTCTGAGTTATCTTTTACTTCCAGTCAGTATGTGTGCAAGAAAAACTTACTAATTTTACATTTACTTTAAATGAAGTATTATTAGGTATCGAAAAAACCGAAATGCCACATTTTCAGATTTTCATGTACTTAAGTTCCAATTCAGCATATTATGGAAGTTGTTACTCAGCCTCCTCTTACGCTTCAATTTCCTTAAGCATCATAATAATGCTGCCTACTTCGTGGCATTTATCTAAGAAGCAACTGAAATAATTCATGTAAATTGTTTAGTGCTAAGCAAGGCCCATAAGTGCACAGTAAATAAAAAAGCCATGATTATTAACAATAATAAATCATTCACTGCAAACTGACTACTATCAAACCAAAGATAATACAGAAAATTACATAATATTCAAGGAAAAAGTAGAGTCCTCTCAAAGAAGGTATTATTTATTTTTTTAAAAAAGCTTCTTTTTAATCGTTTGGTTGTTACTTTCAACGAACTCCTATCTCTGATTTCCCCTTGTAAAATTTCAGTGGAAGGAAAGATTGCCATTAGGGAAAACCAGGCATATACAACCAAGTTGTATATAAAGATTTTTAAAAATCACATGTATTAGTCAAACAAGCAAACCTTTTAAAACTGTAACAAATTTAGAGAGGAAAAGAGTAACTTTCTGATGAAATTTTAAAATAGTGTTCAAACCACAAAACACAATTTTTGTATAAAAACTGAAAATGTTATACACAAATTAAAAGGAAAAAAAACAACTACCATGAATAATTTTGGCTTAGGGCTACATTTACATAAAACACACATGTGAAATGGAAGCAGAGTGAGCAAGAGGAGAAAGCAGGAGAAAGGGTTAGATCATACTGGACCTTACAGGCCACTGTAAGTGTATCAGCTTTTTTCACTGAGTGAAATGGCAAGCCATAAAAGGAATCAGAGAAGATAAGTGACATAATAACACTCAGGTTTTCTTCTGTGTTGAGAACATACTATAACATGTCAACAGTGGAAGTGAGACCAGCTAGGAGGCTACTGCAGTAGTGGGTGAGATTTCAACCAACGTGACACCAAAGGAGGTAGTGCCAAGTGGTCAGATATTTAAGCATTTTACTTCAAAGGTAGAGCTAATGTAATTCCCTACTGGATCAAATGTGGGGTGTGAGAGAGACTAGTCAAGTACAATTCTAAGGTGTTTGATCTGAGCGAGTGGTAAGATAACGGTATTAACAACTTAGAAGGGGAAGACTTCGGTTGGACTTTGCAGGGGACTATCAGTAGTCAACTTTTAAGCAGTCTATTAGACATCCAAAGTTCACTGAGTGACACAAACAGTGCGTTTCTGTCTACTAGCCAAAGCATAGGTGGTTCAATCCCACCCAGCAGTGCTGCAGAAGAAAGGCCTGGTAATACCTTACAGTCAAGAAATTCTTAAGGAAATCAGTCCTAATCTGTAACATGAGAGTCACAATCAACTCAATGGCAGTGGGTTTGATTTTTTAATTAAATATTCAAGGAAAGATTTGATTAGAGAGTTGGATATATGAGGCTGGAGTACAGGCACGAGGATAAACTTGGAGGTTAAGCTTGAGAAGTGTGAGCATATAAGTGGATTTTGAGGCCAGAGGACTGACTGGATGCAATCACCAAAGACAGCAGTGTTAATAGAACAGAGAGGATATTCAAGCACTGATCCCTGGCCAACTCCAACATTTAGAGGCTGGAGAAACAAGAAGGAATCAGCAAAGAAAAGTCAAGAAGAGTAGCCTGAGAGGAAGACAGAAAACCAAATGAATGTTGCGAAGGAAAAAAGGGGGGGTGGATTTACAAATCAGAATGACCAACTGCATCAAATGTCGCTGATAGGCCAATTAAGAAGATAACTGGGATTTAGCAGGATGACAATATTTGGCAACACGGAAAAAGCAGTTTTGATGAAATGGTTAGATGTAAGCCTGGTGGGAGTGAGTCTGAGACAGAAAAGGAGAGGAGAAGAAAGAACTAGAGGCACTAAATATGAACAAAATTTTTTCAAGATGGTTTGTTCTGAAGGAAAGCTAATAAAAGGAGTGTGAACTGGCAAGGGATACAGGGTGAAGAGAAGATTTTCGCAAAATGGCATGTCATGTCTCTGTGCTGCTAGGAATGGTAGCTAAGAAAGAAGAAAAGTATTGAAGCTATGTCCTTTGAGAGGTGGAAAGGGTAGGTTCTTGCACATAAGTGAAATGATAAGAATATGAGAAATTCACACATGTTAACAGGTGGTAAGACAGAAGATGTGAGCATAGACACTAAAAGGTAGGTAGGTACAGCAGTGGGAGTTTAGGGAAGCTCTCTTCTAATTCTTCAATCTACTCAATAAATTAAACAGCAAGTTATCAGCTGAGAATAATGATCGGTAAGACTTTTGAGGTTTGGGCAGCAAAGGAAAGGTGTGAAATAGTCATCGAGGGGCAGAGGTGAAAGAATGGACTAGGAGCATATGAAAGGACTATCTGAAAACAGATCCCACTTGGGGCTTTGGAAAATTAATGCTAAAAATCATTAATAGGGCAACACTGGATTTGAATGGGCAATACCAAAAGGATGGAAGGCAGACTTATTTGCAGACTATTCTATAATCCCCAAGATACAAGCAAAAAGGAATACTGTCTAAATTAGGATAGCATAAACTGGAGGCCAACTGAGTACACAAGTGCAAAACTCACTGCAAAAGCAGAATAGGATTTGATAAGCAATTAGGTAAAAAGTAAGGGAGAAAATGAATCCAGTGAAGACAGCCTTGAAGTGCTGAGCTTAAACAAACTGGAATATGGCAATGCCATCGATGAGCTCAGGGAACTACTGGTCATCAGATTACAACAGTCAGTAAATCTTTCAGCAAAGAAAAAGTATTATAATAAAAAGGGTTAAC
Source organism: Heterohyrax brucei (assembly GCA_028571685.1). Classification (NCBI taxonomy): domain Eukaryota; kingdom Metazoa; phylum Chordata; class Mammalia; order Hyracoidea; family Procaviidae; genus Heterohyrax; species Heterohyrax brucei. Next base: position 129,191,676 of record CM053166.1, on the reverse strand, counting down.
AACATCAAAGAATGTTTCTGTTGTCGGCATTGTTTTGGTGGTTAAACTAAGAGAAGGCAGCCGGGTTGTAGGCTGCCAGGTAATGGGAGATCAGGAAATACTGACGATGAAAGAAAGAAGAGGGATTTCTTTGATGAAGCGAAGGAAATGGAACATTTAAAGAAATGTTTATACAGAAAGTTTATATGCCAAACATTAATCTAGGAATATTTATCTCCCTTAATCCAAAAAATAAGTATATGAGGTAGACATATCTTCACCAAAGTGAAGAAAACAAATTTTGGAGACGTTATATAACCTTCTCAAAGTGACATATTTAATGGCAGAGCCAGAAGTCAAATTCATCCACCAATATATAATATATGCTCTGTAGAATTAAGGGTCTGGGAGACAGATAGATGGTTTAGTTTCCAAGGAGAAATTTCAGATTTAAACATCTTAGAGAGTGAGTTTTTTCAAATGATGACACAGTCCAAAATGTAGTCATATCTGTCAGTATTTATTATTATTGAATCGTGTCCTCCAAAAACGTAGTCCTAAGTCCTAACCCTTAGTACTTGTGTCCATGCTGACTTGCTTGGATGTGAGATCTTTGAGGAATGTCATCAGTTAACATAAAGTCAGTAGTAAAGCAGGGTTCTTAGCCAATTAGTGGCAACCTTATAAAACAAGACACACACACACACACACACACACACACACACACACACACAGGGAAAAGAGCCATGTGAAGACAAAAGCAGAGAGGGAATAACTCTGCAGCTGCAAGCCAAGGAACACCTTGGGCTACCACAAGCTGGGAAAGACAAAAAAAAAGGATCTTCCTCTAGAGCTTTCAGAGAGAACATGGCCCAACTTAAACGCTGAATTTGGACCTCTGGCTTACAGACCTGTGAAACAATACATGCTGTCATTTCAAGCCACTCATTTTTTGGTTCTTTATTATAATAGCCTCTGTATCTGTGTATCTATGGTGGCAAAGTGGTTAGGTCCTACAACTGCTAAGCAAAAGGCTGGCAGTTTCAATCTGCCAGGCACTTCCTAGAAACTCTACGGGGCAGTTCTACTCTGACCTATTGGGTTGCTATGAGTCAGAATTGACCCAAAGCCACTGGGTTTGGTCTTTTTTTTGGTATTTTTCTTTTTGTATGTAAAAATAGATACAGATGTCAGAGTTTAGGAAATGCAGAAACTAAGAGCAAAAAAGCACCAAAGAAGCTACTGACATACAGTTGAAATCCCCCAATAAGTAACAAGGGAAAGGAAGAAAAGGAAAAGTATGAACAGGTGCTATTATCATCAAGGAAGGTCAGCAGACAACAAGAGAAAAGGTGCTAAAAGACTGTTCAAATAAGATAGTATGGAAGAAGCACTTGGAAAAAGAACATACCACAAGAACAAGAGGAAGCAGTGTGGTTACACAAGATTAATAGACAACTTGAAAGGGCATTTATTAATACTCATTCAAAAACTTTCAAGGAATATTCATTGAAAGTTTAGTAACTCTTCTTGGCAAGGAATATGCATTGAAACTCTTAGTAACTCTTGGCACAAGACGAAAAGAGTGGGATGGTGGCAGGTGTAGTGATAAGGTGTTCTATAGTGCACAGAGTAGAAGATCTAGATTTCAGTGATTCTTAGTCTTTTATTTTGGTGTGAGTGAAGGGACAGGTGAAGCCCCTATGGACTCGAACTTCAGATAAACAGATATCCATACATTTTTACTATCATAACTGGGATTGAATTTTAAATGAATGAACCATAAATCAGATTATCCAGATATTCTCTGGTCAAACATGCCAATGTCATATGATCCAATGCCTCATGTGAACTCTTTCCTAACACAAACTGCAGAATACTCAAAATACTGTATTTATCATGTAACCTAAGAAGTAACCTAGGCCACAAGGTATAAAACATAGGAAACATGCTAGAAAACGTAAGCTGTATGACTACTGCCAACAGAGTAAACTTGAGTGAATTCATTTCTCTGTCCCTTCTATTTTTTATATATGCCCACACAAATCTATTTTACACACAGAACAACATACCTCGGGCTGTTTTCACAAAGTGAAATTTGTTCTATTTTGTTACATATAAACAGAAACACAAATGATTTAATTGAAAAATTGATTTAGTGTGCCAGAGACTAATAGACAATAGAAAACAAAAATAAGTCAGCCCCTGCTTCTAAGGAGCACCCAGCAGAAGAGAAAAGACAGGTAAGATGTCTTATCTCTAAAAGTAGATAGTCTGAAAATAGTTCTGTTGGATCAGTAATTTTCTGGTCTCTAAGTGACGTAAACACGGTCCATACAAACACACCTATTTAAAACCTATTGCTATTCAGGGCACACACATTTTTAAATTACAACCAAAGTAGAGGTCTCACTTACCATCATTTTTTCAAAGAGATCTAGTACTTCCTTTTCTGACAAATTCAAAGATCGTTCATCGTATAATGGCTGAGCTGCTGGAAACTCATTCACTGCAACTTGAGAATCAATAGGATGCTGAATAAGTGGTTTTTCTTTTTTGACAGTAGATTTTCTAAAACTTGTAATTCGGTCACGCTGCAAACAAAAAAATAAAAAGCCCTAAGAAAGAGATCAGGAACTACAAACATGAATTGAAACAACAAAATGGCATTTGACATAATATATATCATTACTATCTTTTGACAAAATGTTATTTTAAGCAGCAAGCTCCAGTCAAGAGATTGTACTATTCTGAAACCTTGAAGTAATTCTTCAGCCTTAGAAGTTGAGAGCGAGACAAGTATTCCTCAAAAATAAAACTTAGACCGTTGTTATTCTTATTTTACACAATAAGTAGGTGAAAAAGTCTTCGATCAAAGTCATGTGGTTGTTTGAGGGAGAAATGTATCTTTGATGACAACTGTAGAACTATGAGAAACAGAGAAAGAAAACAAAAAGAGCCTCTGAGACCCAATTCTAACGGGAAAATTGTGGTAATGTTTCTCTTCCTCAAAGTGGCAAACTTTATCACAAATATCTAGGAATAATTTCTCATGTAGCAGTATAGCATTTAAGAGCATGGACTCTGAAGCCAGACTACCTGGACGTGATTGAATCTAGGCTGTGCCACTTACAAAGATCCCTGGTGGTACAGTGATTAAAGCACTCGGCTGCTAACCAAAAGGTTGGCAGTTTGAACTCACCAGTGACTCTGCGGGACTTGCGTGCAGTAGTCTACCTCAATAAAGATTACAGCCTTAGAAATCTTATACGACAGTTCTACTCTCTCCTATAGGGTCACTTTGGGTGGACTCTACAGCAGTGTGTGTGTTTGTTCGTTTGTTTGATACCATTTACTAGCAGAGTAACCCTTTGCAAATTTCTTGGTCTGTCTACATCTGTATCCTCATCTTTAAAATGGAGATAACGGTACAACCACACCATAACGTGCAAGTTTCAGTAAGTTAACATGTTTAGTGCGTTTAGCTGCTATTTATTGTTACTACTACTATTATTATTTCTCTTTGCCCCCAAGTTTTTCTCTCTTAAAGAGAGATCAACAAGAAAAAAAAAAATCGAAACATCCTCTTTTCACTAACTGGAAATATAAACAGAAATCTCCTACTCCTATAAATACTACTAAGAAGAACTAGCTATTTTATGGATATTGACTTGGAGCCACTGATTCCATGAACAATCTTTAATGATCAGTATGCTATTCCACATAAAGTATGTTAACAACTTTGCCTGCATGTAAACACAGTATTTTGTTTTAAACCAGAAAATAATAGAAGAAAAATTTAGTAATGTACATAAAACTGAATATAATTCAGTTTTACCCCCACTTCTGTTAAGAAGCACATGCATTGTCTTCAGCTCACAGTAGACAGGCAGACATGTTAGACATGAGGACAACACATCTTCAATGCCACAGTACCAGAAATCTCATGCATTACTCCAACAAAAAGCATCACAGAAATGATTACCAGTTTATATACAATTATATTGACCCTTATTAAAAGAATACACCTTGTACTTTATTGATTCAAAGAACACCTTTGTGTGTGTTTAATTAAAAGGTGGGCTTTGAAAGAAATATAAGCAAGTTTAAGCAGCTTATTTAGGATTACAAAAACGATTTCAGTACATGGCTGTTTATTAACAGACTATATAAACCAGAACATTTTAGATCAGGGGAAAAAACTTGAGAAATCATTTAGGAGCAATTCTCACAATTTACAGAAAAAGTGACACCTAAAGTCACTAGCTCCTAGTTTCTATTTTAATTTTCACTTTAACTTTTAAGATTAAGTACTTCAAATCATCTTGAACTCTTTTTTTTCTCAAATTTTCTCTTAACTTTTTAAGAAAAATTAATGTGCCTTAGACATACAGAATATCTTTAAACAACTCAATAAGGAAAAAAAATTAAGTAATCCCAAATAAGCTGAGCACATATCAAACAGTCAAATGTCACTGAAAGATATGGTGGACATAAAAGCATTTAAATATGCAATCAACCATAAAATCAACATCTCTCTTTTCCTTTCCCTTCATATCGTTTAATGTTTACTTTCACAGTTCTAGCTATGTTACTGAGTAGGATTATTTACATATATATTTGATCTTTTGCTATGTCCTTCATTTCTATCTAGAAAATTGGCTTTTGCGTTCAGCTATATCTTGATAGGAAAATGCAGTTAAACCACACACCTTCACCTTCTTAAAGCACTAACAGTATTTCACATTATTTGTGGGTGTAGGTAACTTCACAAAGAAAAAACTGACATTGCTTAAAATATCATTTAAATTTTTCTAGCAATAAATGGTGCATTTAAATATTTCATCATAACTTTTAATAACTTTTACTATGAGAGACTCAAGTCTGAAAATATTTAAGGTTTTTAGATTTAATGGCACATATATGATAGAAGGAAACTTAATTCTCTTTCTATTTGCAATTAATTTCCTCCAATATTAAGTTTAACATATTCATAGTCAAGTAAATTGACTAGGAATATTAACTATCAATAAAGGTCATATTTTCCAGAGTTAGGATTAGGTAGAGGTTTTTTTAAAAAAAAAAAAAAAACATGGTTCAGTATATGTATCAGAATAATATCCAAATTTTGTTGGGATTCAATATAGTTGTTTATATTGAGATTCAAAAACAAGAGAATTTATTCTAAAGACAATTCTTCCATTTTACTGTACTCAGAAAACATCCAGACATGTTGTATCTTACATATATCAATACTTTAATGTCCACCTACTTTAATAAAAAGACAACATGCATAAATAATACAATAACATGCTGCTGAGACCACCTTACCACATCATCTGCCAAAGTTTTTATTTGAATGTTCTATTAAAACCAAAAGAAAAAAAGAAACACCTGTCAGACAAAAATTATCCATAGCTGAAACAAGAAAACAGTCATTTTCTTTATTTATCAACTATAAATAGGAGACTTAACATACATAAAAACATACATTCTTTACAAAAGAAAAAAAATTAAGCATCAAAAAGTGAAAGAAGATGCAGCGAAGTCTTTCAAGTTTTATTCAAAGCCTAGGAAAAAAATCATGTTTTTGAAACACCTAAATTAAAATAAACAAGACATGAATGACAAGAATACTTACACTGAAGAGTAACAAAATACAATGGAACAGCTAGGTCTAAGAACTCAGTGTTACGGGTGATGCATATTTCAAATGACACATTTTAAAGTATTCTAAATAAAATCAACTTACTAATTATGTTAATATACGCTCACTCCTCAAAAGCACCAACAAAGTTTTTGCATGTCATTTTCTACTTCCAATACCAAAAGTCACTGGAAATGGTATATTCTAGTTAACAAAATACAGTGGTTAACAAAAAGCAATACATACCATATATAAGCATCCTTATTTAATCAATTAGGGTACATCAAAACTAAATACCTGGGAGTCAAGATAGCGGACTAAGGACACGTCACCGTATATCCCTCTGGAAATCAAGACTTGAACTGACAATCAAACAGAGCCTTCTGAGCACCTAATCAGCCTCAGGACACGGCACAGAGCTATTAATTGAGACTTTATATCATTCAGCAAAAAATCTCCTCTATTTCGCTGACTCCTGCTCCTGGCTAGCCCCGGCTCTCACGGACGGAAGGTAAATGCGCTATTTTGACTTTCTTTTCCTCGGTCTCGGCTGGCGGGCGGAGCTGGGCCTTGCCCGGCGGCTGGACTCAGACGCGCTGCTGGGGGGATAGGCAGGCGAAATTCCCATGTTCTGAGAGCCAGGTTCGGGACTCTGTTAATCTAGACACTTTGAGCCTTTCATTTTGTAACTGCCTCCGTGGGGTTTGTGCGGAACTCCGCGGTGACGGTGCGGGACGCCATGTTGGTACCGAGATTTTAGCGGGACCTCGTTCTTAGCCTGGGAGCCAGCGCCTGCAAACGGGACAGCGCTTCTCCGTCAGAAAAGTAGTGATTTTGCATAGTGCTGCCTACATTGGGGGCCCTGCAACAGAAGCAGAGGAATCGCTGCCTCTGAGTATCTTTAGCCCCCCTGTCTGCTGCCTGTGTGGAGGACGCCATCTTGGGTACGGTGGCCGCAGCTTGACCTAATTCTTGGCTTGGTAGCCAGACCCTGCCCACAAGAGAGTGCTTTTCTATCACAAAACCAGTACTCGATGCAGTGTTGGATAAGGCTAGGCCCTGTCAGCAGAGGCCACCAGGGCACTAGCAGTGCTGTATTCTGAACTAGTTTGTTATCATCTGGGGTTGGATACAGTGGCGCTTACTTTCTCAGATGGGAAGAGGGACCTCTACACCCGAAAACATAACTGACTTGTGAACTGGTCAGATACCTTTTGCTTTACATTTGAAGACAGCCTAGAGAAACATTTGCAATCCATCCTCACAGAACCTCTTCCAGCCTCTTTATACTCACATGGGACCCAAAAAGCAACACACAATTGTGGCATACAAGAAATCACTCATAGCGTCAGAAGGCTCCCAAACAAAGCAACCAAGGAGTTTTCCACATGAAGAAACTTTTATGAAAGCATCAGGAAGTGAATACAAATTGATTATATACAGGGTCCTTCTAGACCTTATACAAAACGCAGCGGAACAAAATGAAAAATTAAGCAAGTTGTTCGATCTGATGGAACACCAGTACTCTGAAATCCAACAGATCGAGAACAAAATTAAAGACATAGAAGCTTCCATGCAAACTAAGAAAACAGAATGGAACAAATGGAAAAAAGAATTTCTGACTTGGAAGACAGAGCTACTGATGCCAGTCTCTATGAGCAGAAATCATAAAAAAGAAGCAAGACAAATGAAGAAACATTAAGAAGTATGTGGGACTCTATTAAGAGGAACAACCTTCGATTAATTGGAGTCCCTGAACAGGGTGAGACATCTGAGAACACAGAGAGTATTGTTGCTGAGCTGCTGAAAGAAAATGTCCCAGAAATCATGAAGGAAGAGAATATAGACATCTCAGATGCATATCGTACGCCACCCAATATAGATCTCAAAAGAAAGACTCCAAGACATATTATAATCAAGCTTAACAAAATGAAACATAAGCAGCAACTCTTAAAGGCAGCAAGACTCAAAGCAAAGCTAACATTCAGAGGGAAACCCTGTAGGCGCTCGTCAGATTTCTCAGCAGAAATCATGCTGGCATGGAGACAGTGGCATGACACATTCAAAGTCTTGAAGGAGAAGAACTTCCAACCAAGAATTATATATCCTACAAAACTGTCTTTCAAACATGAAAATGAAATTAAGACATTTCCAGATAAACAGAAACTCAGAGACTTTGTAAAAACCAAACCCAAACTACAAGAAATACTGAAAGAAGTTCTTGGCTTTGGCTTAGAAGAACGAAACCACTAACTTTATATTTTAGAACGACACACTACTCAATACTCATTTAGGGAAGGCTCCAAAGTAAATCACAGCTTTGATTTGGAAAGAAGCAATCCAGTGATCATCATGAAAACTATGGTGTCATCATAATAAAAGAGGGATGTACTACAGTCGCTATAGTCCTTCCAGATGGAGAGGAAGATGACCAGACTGGTAGTAATTAAAATTGGGTTTATAAATAGTTTATTATGGGGGTTCATAGGGGCAGCTGTAAAGCACAACAAAGATCTATCACACCATTTCAAGATATCTAACACACGAGTCTCAACAACTATAAAACCAGCTCTGAAAAAGGTGAAAAATCAACTCACAAAAAAGAGTGTCTCAGAACAGACTAATAAGAACAACAGAGAAAACATCAACATAAAAATAAATATATCACAATGGCAGCAGTGAACACATACCTATCAATAATTACATTGAATGTGAATGGACTGAATGCTCCAGTAAAGAGACACCGAGTGTCATCTTGGATGAAAAGACACGACCCATCCATATGTTGTCTACACGAAACTCACTTGAGACCTACAGACAGGAACAAACTGAAAATTAAATGTTGGAAGAATATATATCAAGCTAACAATGAACAAAGAAGAGCAGGGGTGGCAATTCTAATCTCAGACAAAATCAACTTTAATGTCAAATCCACCATGGTGGACAAAGATGGACACTATTTACTGCTGAAAGGTTCAGTACACAAGCAAGACTTAACTATATTAAACATTTATGCACCTAATGGCAGAGCACCTAAATATGTCGAAGAAACACTGACTATGCTCAAAAGAGAGTTAGATGACTCCACAATAATAGTGGGAGACTTTAACACTCCACTCGCATTACTAGACAGATCATCTAGAAAAAAGCTCAGTAAAGATACAGAAGACCTCATTGACACAATTAACCAACTAAACCTCACTGATAAATACAGAACTTTCCACCCATAGGCAGACAACTACACCTTCTTCTCCAGTGCACATGGAACATTCTCCAGAATTGACCACGTGATAGGCCATAATGCAATGCTCAACGAAATCCATACCACTGAATTATTGCAAAGCATCTTCTCAGATCATAAAGCCATGAAAGTTGAAATCAATAGCAGAAAAAACAGAGATAGAAAGTGGAACTCTTGGAAACTGAACAACATCTTGCTCAAAAAAACATGGGTTATAGAGGAAACCAGGGATCAATTAAAGAAATTCATGGATTCCAATGAGAACGAAAACACTTCCTACCAGAACCTATGGGATACAGGCAAAGCAGTGCTCAGAGGTCTGTTTATCTCCATAAATGCACACATCTGGAAGGAAGAAAGAAACCAAATCAAGGAACTAACTCTACAGCTTGAACAAGTAGAAAGAGCACAACAGAGAAACTCCTCGGGCACTGGAAGAAAGGAGATCATAAAGATTAGAGCAGAGCTAAATGAATTAGAGAACAGAAAAACAATTGGAAAAATTGAAAAGACCAAAAGCTGGTTTTTTGAAAAGATCAACAAAATTGATAAACCACTGTCTAAACTTACTAAAGAAAAGCAGGAAAGGAAACAAATAACTCAAATTAGAAATGAGAAGGCAGTTGTCACCACAGATGCAACAGATATCGGAAACATCATAACAGAATACTATGAAAGACTGTACTCTGACAAATTTGAAAACCTAGGGGAAATGGACAAATTCCTTAACTCATACCACCTACCCAAATTATCACAAGGTAAAGCAGAACAACTTAATAAACCCATCACAAAGGAAGAGATTGAAAATGTCATCAAAACACTGCCAACCAAAAAAAGTCCGGGCCCAGATGACTTCACGGCAGAATTCTACCAAGCATTTAGAGAAGAGTTATCCCCAATACTATTGAAACTATTTCACAGTATAGAAAGGGATGAAGTACTCCCAACCTCATTCTATGAAGCCAGCATAACCCTGATACCTAAGCCCGGGAAAGATCCAACAAAGACAGAGAACTACAGACCGATATCACTCATGAACTTAGACGCAAAAATCTTCAAAAAAATTCTTGCCAACAGAATACAACAACATATCAAGAAAATAATCCATCATGATCAAATGGGATTCATACCAAGGACGCAATGCTGGTTCAACATCAGGAAAACAATTAATGTAATTAACCACATAAATAACACAAAAGACAAAGATCACCTGATTTTGTCCATTGATACCGAAAAGGCATTTGATAAAGTCCAACACCCATTCATGCTAAAAACTCTTAGCAAAATGGCCATAGACGGCAAATTCCTCAACACAATAAGGGCCATTTATACAAAGCCAATTGTCCACATCATCCTGAATGGAGAGAGACTGAAAGACTTTCCCTGAGATCAGGAACTAGACAAGGATGCCCACTCTCAGCTCTCCTATTCAACATTGTGCTAGAAGTTCTAGCCAGAGCAATTAGACAAGACGAACAAATAAAGGGCATCTGCATCAGCAAAGAGGAAGTTAAAATCTCCCTGTTCGCAGATGATATGATTGTATATGCAGAGAACCCCAAGGAATCCATAAGTAAGTTACTCAAACTGATAGAAGAGTTCAGCAAAGTCTCAGGATACAAGATAAACATAAGTAAATCAGTAGGATTCCTTTATACCAACAATGAAACTGTTAAGGAGGAAATTATCAAATCTATACCATTTGTGATAGCCCCTAAGAAGATAAAGTACCTAGGAATTAATCTAACCAGAGAAACAACAGAGCTTTACAAAGAGAACTACAAGCCCTTACTACAAGAAACTAAGAGAGACTTAGATAAATGGAAAAACCTACCCTGCTCATGGATAGGAAGACTTAACATTGTGAAAATGTCTATTTTACCCAAATTAATTTATTTATATAATGCAATCCCAATACAAGTTCCAGCATCATTTTTCAATGAGATGGAGAAACAAATCACCAATTTTGTTTGGAAAGGGAAGAAGTCCCGGATAAGTAAGGTACTACTAAAGAAGAAGAACACACTGGGAGGCCTCTCATTACCCGACCTTAGAACATACTACACTGCCACAGTGGTCAAAACAGCCTGTTACTGGTACAAGAACAGACAGATCGATCAATGGAACAGAATTGAGACCCCAGAGATGACACCATCTGCCTATGAACAGTTGATATTCGACAAAGGCCCTAAGACATTAAACTGGGGTAAAAACAGCATCTTCAACAAATGGTACTGGCAAAATTGGTTATCCATCTGCAATAAACTGAATCAAGATCCATATCTTACACCTTATACAAAAACCAACTCCAACTGGATAAAAGACCTAAATATCAAACCTAAGACGATAAAGCTCATCCAAGAAAAGGTAGGAACAACAATGGAAGTTTTAATACACAATGAGGACACACTCCAAAATCTGTCAAAGAAACCTCAATCAACAGAAGAGAAAGTAGATAAATGGGAACTATTAAGAATCAAACACTTTTGCTCATCCAAAGACTTTATTAATAGAATTAAAAGAACACCCATAGAGTGGGAAAAAATATTTGGCAACTCTATGTCAGATCGACGCCTGATCTCCATAATCTATAAGATACTACAAAATATCAATAAGAAGAAGATAAACCATCCAATTAAGCGATGGGCAAAGGAGAGGGACAGATACTTCACTAAACAGGAGATCCAGGCAGCCAAAAAACACATGCGGACATGTTCACGATCTTTAGCTATTAAAGAAATTCAAATCAACACAACAATGAGATACCATCTCACACCAACAAGATTGGCCATGATCCAGAAAACACAAAACAACAAATGCTGGAGAGGCTGTGGAGAAAGTGGAATCCTCCTACACTGTTCGTGGGGTTGCAAAATGGTCCAGCCTCTTTGGAAGGCAATCTGGCGCTTCCTTAAAAAAATGGATATTGATATACCATTTGACCCAGTAATTCCACTACTTGGAATATATCCTACAGATTCAAGGCCTTTCACACCAACGGACACATGCACCAGAATGTTTATCGCGGCACAGTCCACAATAGCAAAAAGGTGGAATCAACCTAGATGCCCAACAATAGAAGAATGGATAGGTAAACTGTGGTACATATACTCAATGGAGCACTACGCAATGATAAAGAATAACGATGATTCCAGGAAACATCTCTTAACCTGGTTTCAACTGGAAGACATTATGTTGAGTGACAGTAGTCAGCGACAAAAGGACAAATACTGTATCAGACCTCTACGATAAGATCTCAAAAACAGACTTGTGTATAGAAGAAAAGACTCTTTGACAGCTGCAAGGGAGTGGAGGGAGGGAGGGCGGACAAGGGGGGGAGGGTTTAGTTTAGGTAGTTACTAGAAATCTAGTTGGGAGAAAGCGGTGACAGCACACATTAGGAACAAGAACAACATTAAGTGGACTTCAGCATAACTTGAGTACTCCTACCATCTTAACTCAATACTGCAAGGATAGAGTAGCTGGGGCAGGGGGCGGGGGACCATGCTCTTAGGCGAATTCCGGGCCAATTGGCACAACTAGCGTTTTGCTAAGAGAGCTCTCTGCACCCCACATTGGTGAGTGGCGTCTGGGGTCTTAAAAGCTGCCAAGCTGCCATCCGAGGACACAGCAAATGGTCCCAACTCAGCAGGAACGGATGCTCACCGAGGGCCAAAATGGCATGTGGTAAAGACAACCGAGAAGACAGAGAGACCCACAAGAGTGGGTGCCTACATCGACCTGGGACCAGAAGAACCGGATGGTGCCTGGCCACCACCAGTGATAGCCATGACGGAGCTCACAGAGAGGAGCTTCACTGGCAACACAAGAATAAAAAGAGGTGCATCATGAGATCTCCACTAAAAGACCTCAATTGATGGTCCAGCGGTTTGGGGGTTCCTCTGAGAGCATGGCCCCCGGCCCTCATGCTGCCTGTTCCCATAAATTATAACAAAGGCCCACTCTTTGGACAGGAATGGAATGGACTTGGCAATGCAGAGTAACCATATGTTGGAAGCACTTTATGGTTCTATACATCTATAGGATATCATCTTGCTGACCTCTGGCTGGAGGAAGGGGAGTGGACGGAGAGGAGGGGAAAGGAGACTGTTGGGAGGATGAGACATGTATGGAGCAGAGAGGAATAGTGTGCAGTCACCAGACAGGGAGAGCAGTGGAAGCTGCATATAGGGGGGCATGTAAATTTACATGTGAATGTACATTTTTACTCAGTTATGTTAAATAAAAAAAAAAAAAACTAAATACCTAACAATTTAGTAGTTGTCCACGACTCAGATGATATTTTAAGACCTTACAATAATATAATAGCATGAAGAGCAGTTATTGTTTACATTATAAATATGTTGAAGGGCCAGTTAACAGATATAATAAGAACCAAATTTTAAAGTGTTCATTACTAGGAATTGAATTTAACCCTTGTGCCATATTATATACACTTATTTATTACAAAAGAAATTGAGTAATATTTTGCATTTTCATAAACACTAAATAAAACATACTAAGAAAAATAGGGTCATCTCACTTGTGGACAGAACTCCACTGTAAACTTTAAGGAAATGAGAATAACTTGGTCTCAGAATCCCAGGAAATTGTTTTTAAAAATCACCAGCCAAACGCTATTCAAGATCATCGCTGCTTGGATCAGTTGGGGAAAATAAATAGGCACAGCTCTTTTTTTACTTTTAATCTATCAATTCCCTCAGTGATCTAAACTTCTACATCTTTGTTCTATAGTCTTCATTACATCCTGCTAACACAAACCCCATTCAATCTTCACTGTCCAGAAAAAAAGACAAAAGGGGGGGGATTATTTATATCAGTACTGAAGCCATTTTAAGAGAGATCAATTCACCCTAGAGCTCTTTTTGACAGGTATATTCTCTTTAATTTTCCCAGTGGGTTACAGAAAACTGTCATATGCACAATGACAAGCTTCATGATTTCCTGGTAATGTAAAATCAGAATAAGCAATGGCAAAATATCAAAGCACCTCAACTAACCCTGCTATCATCCAGAAATACATCTGTCTCACCTGTGTTACGATATGAGAGAGATCAGACAGTTTTTCAAGTAATTCCTGCTTCTCCTTTCTTCCCATCCTTCAGGGTTAAAAACTCAAGATTGGAAAGACAACTATATCTCCAAAGCAAGAATGCAGATTAGGAGACAATATGATTGGCTTTAGTCAAATTCTCTAATTTCAGATACATAGATATCTACAATGCTTCAAATCTGTGTTGCAACTGAATATATGTTGACAGTTTAACCATGGGAGACAGGAGTATTGTCACTAATATTTCCAACTTGTTTTATGGGAAGAGACTGAGCTCTCTGATCTTTCTCTCCCGATGCCTCTTTTTTTTTTTTTTTTTTTAAGAATTAATATACTTTTCAGCCAAATTAAATCACATAGCATGTACTTATATAACTATTAGAGCAGGACAGAATTTGAAATTATCTGGTCAAAACCTCTCATTTTACTGATAATGAAACTGAAGGCTGAAGAATCTAAGTGACTTGTCCAAAGAACCTAGATCTGGTTATTGACACACTGACTAACTCACAGTCAAACACAGCTTCCACAGTTGATACAGTCAAGCAATAGGACAAAAAATTTCAAAATCATAGACATTTCTGCCACCACCATTACATAGGGGATCAAGATGGTATCATCCTAAAGACCACTTCTCTGGTACCCACAGCCCTTCCCCAATGTGTCTTACCCAGGTATAGAACTCACTTTGACCATTATAATGAATGTTATTTGAGTGGCTAATCAATTAGGTATTTGCCACAAACTATGTACAAATTTCTATTCTTCAGTCTTTCATAATTCTTAAATTTTACCTTCCCAATTCTGTCTTTGTAATGTCACAATTCTAAGAGTCAGCATCCCTTATGAGCTCTTTATGTGTGTGGTAGGAGGTGAAAAATGGACATAAAATTAATGACCCAATGGAAACATTACATGAACACAAAGTGAACAAACTTGGCTCAAAAGATCAGGAAAGACTTGCAAAAGGAGGGTAACACTAGTCGAGGCTTAAGACTTCCGTATCACCTTGGTTTCCTCCCACTCCTTGACAAGCTATGTATGGTCAAGTCCCAAAGTAATCTTTTTGTACTTCCCTCTGCATTCCCTTACAAACCATGCCACTTTAGGTTCTAATCACTTTCACCAGTCTTCTAATAAATACCATGACTTATTTCCCCTCCCTATTGCCAAAGTCATCTTCTTACCAAAGCTCTGGTTCTGGCTACTATCATCTCTTGCCTAAATTCCTTTAGCCTCCTAGCCTGTCTTCCTGCTTCTACCTTTTCCACGCTAGATTAATTTTTAACATACCAAGTAACATAACATTTTTTAAACCTAAGTTAGCTTCTGTCACTCCTCTGCTAAAACCTTTCCTAGCACAAGTGAAAATCCTTACAGTGACCTACAAGAAAAGTCATCAACCCTTTAAACATTTTTTTCAAAGATTTGGAATAAATAATCATGTGAGTGAGGACTATTCTGTCCATTTAACACTGAAACATCAGCTTCTTCTACATACTCCTGCTTTATCCTGCTCTACGTGTCCTTTTCTTCAATAGACTGCATCACTTTCTAATATAGTCTGTAATTCATTTTATTATAAAGTTTCTGTGTGTCAGCCACTAAAAATGGAATGTCATGAAGGCAGTAACTTCTGTGTGTCTGGTTCAGAGGTGGATCCCTAATGCCTACAATATGACCGGGCACACAGTAGAAGCTCAATAAAATGATTAATGAATGTCATACTTTTATTCATGAATATTTAATGTCGCCTTATGTTCTACAGAATTAAGACTAACATTCTTAATATGGTATTCAAGGTCCAACAAGATTCATCCCTAAGCTATTTCTTTCCTTATCAACAATATGCTGTAAAAAAATAAAAATCGGAATCCTTTTCACAATGTACACCCTTTTATATCTCATTAGGCAACCACAGTTGCCTCCATCTTGAATGTCCATCTAACCAAATACATTTCTATTTCTAGACCCTCCTTTTAAAGTTTAGTTATTGATAAATCAAATATGAGTCCTTGGTCAAAAATAATACGGAAGAAAATTGTGTTTTGATAATTTTTACTGAACTTTTTTCCCCCCAGAGAGATCTCCAAAAATTATACAGTACTTCACGCAATTAAAAAATTATCCTAGGGCGCGGAGTCAAGATGGCGGACTAAGCACACGTCTCCTTATATCCCTCTGGAAACCAAGACTTGAACTGATAATCAAACAGAGCCTTCTCATTACCTAATCAGCCTCAGGACCCGGCACAGGGCTGTTAATTGGGACTTCATGTCACTGAGCGAAAAATCTTCTCTCTTTCGCTGACTCCCACTCCTGGCTAGCCCTGGCTCTCATGGACCGAACGTAAACGCACCATTATGACTTTCTTTTTCTCTTTCTTGACCGGCAGGCGGAGCTCGGTCTTGCCTAGCAGCTAGACTGAGACACGCTGCTGGGGGGATAGGCACGTGAAATTCTCAGATTCTGAGAGCCAGGCTTAAGACTCTGTTAATCTAGCCACTTTGAGCCTTTTCTTTTATATCTGCGTCAGTGGGATTTGAACGGAATTCCGCAGTCAGTGTGTGGGATGCCATGTTGGTACCGAGATTTTAGCAGGACCTAATTCTTAGCCTGGGAGCCAGCGCCTGAAAACAAGACAGCGCTTCTTCCACAAAAAAGCAGTAATTTTCCCAGTGCCACCTATGTTGCAGGTCGTGCCACAGAAGCAGAGGAATCACTATCTCGCAGCACATTTAGCCACTCTGTCTACTGTCTGTGTGGAGGATGCAATTATGGATACGGTGGCCACAGCTGGACCCAATTTGTAGCTTGGGGTTGGATATAGTGTACATACTTTGTCAGCTGAGAAGAGGGACCTCTACACCTGAAAACCTAACTGACTTGGGAAGTGGTCAGATACCTTTTGGTTTACATTTTAAGATAGCCTAGAGAAACATTTGCAATCCATCCTCACAGAACCTCTTCCAGCCGGTACATGCTCACATGAGACCCAAAAAGCAACAGACAATTCTGGCATACAAGAAATCACCCATGGATTCAGAAGGCTCCAAAACAAAAGCAACCAAGGAATTTTCCAGATGAAGAAACTTTTATGAAAGCATCAGAAAGTAAATACAGAGCCCTTCTACACCTTATACAAAATGCAGGAGAACAAAATGAAAAATTAAGCAAGCTGTTCGATCTGATGGAACACCAGTACTCTGAAAACCAACAGATCAAGAACCAAATCAAAGACATAGAAACTTCAATACAAAGCCAAGAAAACAGAATGTAACAAACAGAAAAAAGAATTTCTGACTTGGAAGACAGAGCTACTGATGCCAGTCTCTATGAGCAGAAATCACAAAAAAAGAAACAAGAAAAATGAAGAAACATTAAGAAGCATGTGGGCCTCCATTAAGAGGAACAACCTTTGATTAATTGGAGTCTCTCAACAGGGTGAGACATATGACAACACAGAGAGTATCGTTGCTCAGCTGCTGAAAGAAAATGTCCCAGAAATCATGAAGGAAGAGAATATAGACATCTCAGATGCATATCGTACGCCACCCAATATAGATCTCAAAAGGAAGACTCCAAGACATATTATAAGCAAGCTTAACAAAATGAAACATAAGCAGCAACTCTTAAAGGCAGCAAGACTCAAAGCAAAGCTAACATTCAGAGGGAAACCCTGTAGACTCTCGTCAGATTTCTCAGCAGAAACCATGCTGGCACAGAGACAGTGGCATGACACATTCAAAACCTTGAAGGAGAAGAACTTCGAACCAAGAATTATATATCCTGCAAAACTATCTTTCAAATACGAAAATGAAATTAAAACATTCCCAGATAAACAGAAACTCAGAGACTTTGTAAAAACCAAACCAAAACTACAAGAAATACTGAAAGAAGTTCTTGGCTCTGGCTTAGAAGAACGAAACCACTAACTATATACTTTAGAACGACACACTACTCAACACTCTTTTAGGGAAGGCTCCAAAGTCTATCACAGCTTTGATACAGAAAGAAGCAATCCAGTCATGATCATGAAAACTGTGACGTCATCACAATAAAAAGAGGGATGTACTACAGTTGTTACAGTCTTTACAGATGGAGAGGAAGATGACAAGACTGGTAGTAATTAAAATTGGGTTTATATATAGTTTATTAAGGGGGATCATAGGGGCAGCTGTGAAGCACAACAAAGATATATCATACCATTTCAAGAAATGTAACGCACGAGTCCCAACAACTACAAAACCAGCTCTGAAAAAGGTGAAAAATCAACTGACAAAAGAATGTCCCAGAACAGACTAATAAGAACAACAGAGAAAACATCAACATAAAAATAAACACATAACAATGGCACTACTGAAGATATAGCTATCAATAATTACACGGAATGTGAATGGACTGAATGCTCCCGTAAAGAGACACCGAGTGTCATCTTGGATCAAAAGACATGACCCATCAATATGTTGTCTACAAGAAATTCAATTGAGACCTAAAGATAGGAACAAACTGAAAATTCAAGGATGGAAGAATATATATCAAGTTAACAATGAACAAAGAAGAGCAGGGGTGGCAATTCTAATCTCAGACAAAATCAATTTTAATGTCAAATCCAACATCATGGACAAAGATGGACACTATTTATTGCTGAAAGGTTCAGTACACAAGCAAGACTTAACTATGTTAAATATTTATGCACCTAATATCAGAGCACCTAAATACATCGAAGAACACTGACTACGCTCAAAAGACAGTTAGATGACTCCACCATAATAGTGGGAGACTTTAACACTCCACTCTCATTACTAGACAGATCACCTAGAAAAAAGCTTAGTAAAGATACAGAAGACCTCATTGACACAATTAACCAATTAAACCTCATTGATATATACAAAACTTACCACTGGATAGCAGATAACTATACTTTCTTCTCCAGTGCACATGGAACATTCTCCAGAATTGACCACATGATAGGTCATAATGCAATGCTCAACAAAATCCATACCACTGAATTACTGCAAAGCATCTTCTCAGATCATAAAGCCATCAAAGTTGAAATCAATAGCAGAAAAAACAGAGATAGAAAGTGGAACTCTTGGAACTTGAACAACATTTTGCTCAAAAAAACATGGGTTATAGAGGAAATCAGGGATGAATTAAAGAAATTCATGGATTCCAATGAGAACGAAAACACTTCCTACCAGAACCTATGGGATACAGCCAAAGCAGTGCTCAGAGGTCTGTTTATCTCCATAAATGCACACATCTGGAAGGAAGAAAGAAACCAAATCAAGGACTAACTCTACAGCTTGAACAAGTAGAAAGAGAACAACAGAGGAACCCCTCGGGCACCAGAAGAAACGAGATCATAAAGATTAGAGCAGAGCTAAATGAATTAGAAAACAGAAAAACAATTGAAAGAATTGAAAAGACCAAAAGCTGGTTTTTTGAAAAGATCAACAAAATTGACAAATCACTGGCTAAACTTACTTAAGAAAAGCAGGAAACAAATAACTCAAATTAGAAATGAGAGGGGAGTTGTCACCACAGATGTAACAGAAATCAAAAATATCATAACAGAATACTATGAAAAACTGTACTGTAACAAATTTGAAAACCTAGGGGAAATTTCTTGACTCATACCACCTACCCAAATTATGACAATGTGAAGCAGAACAACCTATTAAACCCATCACAAAGGAAGAGATTGAAAAGGTCATGAAAACACTGCCAACCAAAAAAAGTCCGGGCCCAGATGGCTTCACGGCAGAATTCAACCAAGCATTTAGAGAAGAGTTGTCTCCAATACTACTGAGACTGTTTCACAGTATAGAAAGGGATGGAGTAATCCCAAACTCATTCTATGAAGCCAGCATAACCCTGATACCTAAGCCAGTGAGAGACTCAACAAAGAAAGAGAACTACAGACCAATATCACTCATGAATCTAGATGCAAAAATCTTCAACAAAATTCTTGCCAATAGACTACAACAACATATTAAGAAAATAATCCATCATGACCAAGTGGGATTCATACCAGGGATGCAAGGCTGGTTCAATATCAGAAAAACAATCAATGTGATTAACCACATAAATAACACAAAAGAAAAGGATCACCAGATTTTGTCCATTGATACAGAAAAGGCATTTGATAAAGTCCAATACCCATTCATGCTAAAAACTCTTAGCAAAATGGGCATAGACGGCAAATTCCTCAACACAATAAGGGCCATTTATTCAAAGCCAATTGCCCACATCATCCTGAATGGAGAGAGACTGAAAGACTTTCCCTTCAGATCAGGAACTAGACAAGGATGCCCACTCTCAGCTCTCCTATTCAACATTGTGCTAGAAGTTCTGGCCAGAGCAATTAGATAGGACCAAGAAATAAAGGGCATCTGCATCGGCAAAGAGGAAGCCAAAATCTCTCTGTTTGCAGACGATATGATTGTATATGCAGAGAACCCCAAGGAATCCATAAGTAAACTACTCAAACTGATAGAAGAGTTCAGCAAAGTCTCAGGATACAAGATAAACATTAAGTAAATCAGTAGGATTCCTTTATACCAACAATGAGACTGTTAAGGAGGAAATTGTCAAATCAATACCATTTACGATAGCCCCTAAGAAGATAAGGTACCTAGGAATTAATCTAACCAGAGAAACAACAGACCTTTACAAAGAGAACTACAAGCCCTTACTACAAGAAACTAAGAGAGAGTTAGATAAATGGAAAAACCTACCTTGCTCATGGATAGGAAGACTTAACATTGTGAAAATGTCTATTTTACCCAAAGCAATTTATTTATATAATGCAATCCCAATACAAGTTCCAGCGTCATTTTGTAATGAGATGGAGAAAGAAATCACCTATGTTGTTTGGAAAGGGAAGAAGCCCCGGATAAGTACAGTGCTACTAAAGAATAACACACTGGGAGGCCTCTCATTACCCGACCTTAGGACATACTACACTGCCACAGTGGTCAAAACAGCCTGGTACTGATATAAGAACAGACAGATGGATCAATGGAACAGAACGGAGACCCCAGAGATGACACTATCTGCCTATGAACAGTTGATGTTAGACAAAGGCCCTAAGACATTAAACTGGGGTAGAAGTATCTTCAACAAATGGTGCTGGAGAAATTGGTTATCCATCTGCAATAAACTGAATCAAGATTCATATCTTACACCTTACACAAAAACCAACTCCAACTGGATAAAAGACCTAAATATCAAACCGAAAATGATAAAGCTCATCCAAGAAAAGGTAGGAACAACAATGGAAGTTTTAATACACAATGAGGACAGACTCCAAAATCTGTCAAAGAAACCACAATCAACAGAAGAGAAAATAGATAAATGGGAACTATTAAGAATCAAACACTTTTGCTCATCCAAAGACTTTATTAATAGAATTAAAAGAACACCCACAGAATGGGAAAAAATATTTGGCGACTCTATGTCAGACCGACGCCTGATCTCCATTATCTATAAGATACTACAAAATATCAATAAGAAGAAGATAAACCATCCAATTAAGTGATGGGCAAAGGAGATGGACAGACATTTCACTATGACCCAGTAATTCCACTACTTGGAATATATCCTACAGAATCAAGGCCTTTCACACCAACGGACACATGCACCAGAATGTTTATCGCAGCACAGTTCACGATAGCAAAAAGGTGGAATCAACCCAGATGCCCAACAACAGAAGAATGGATAGGTAAGCTATGATACATATACTCAATGGAGCACTACGCAATGATAAAGAATAACAATGATTCCAGGAAACACCTCCTAACCTGGTTTCAACTGGAAAACATTATGTTGAGTGAAAGTAGTCAGCAACAAAGGGACAAATACTGTATCTGACCTCTAAGATAAGATCTCAAAAACAGACTTGTGTATAGAAGAGAAGACTCTTTGACAGCTGCAAGGGAGCAGAGGGAGGGAGAATGAGGGGGAGAGGGTTTAGTTTAGATAGTTGCTAGAAATCTGGTTGGGAGAAAGCAGTGATAGCATACACTAGAAACAAGAACAACATTAAGTGGACTTCAGCATAACTTGAGTACTCCTTCCATCTTAACCCAATATTGCAAGGATAGAGTAGCTGGGGCAGGGGGCAGGGGACCATGCTCTTAGGCGAAATTGAGGCCAATTGGCACAACTAGTTTTTGCTTAGATAGCTCTCTGCACCCCACATTGGTGAGTGGCGTCTGGGGTCTTAAAAGCTGCCAAGCTGCCATCTGAGGACACAGCAAATGGTCCCAACCCAGCAGGAACGGATGCTCACCGAGGACCAAATTGACATGCAGTAAAGACAACCGAGAAGACAGAGAGACCCGCAATAGTGCGTGCCTTCATCGACTTGGGACCAAAGAACTGGATAGTGCCCGGGCACCACCAGTGACAGCCACAATGGAGCTCACAGAGAGGAGTTTCACTGGCAACACAAGAATAAAAAGGGGTGCATCCTGAGATCTCCACTAAAAGACCTCAATTGATGGTCCAGTGGTTTCAGGGTTCCCCTGAGAGCATGGCCCCCGGCCCTGATGCTGCCCCTACCCATAAATGATAACAAAGGTCTCTTTGGACAGGAATCGACTGGACTTGGCAATACAGAGTGACCATATATTGGTTGCGCTTTATGGTTCTATGCATCTATAGGATATCATCCCGCTGACCTCTGGCTGGAGGAAGGAGAGTGTGTGGAGTGGAGGGGAAAGGAGGCTGTTCGGAGGATGAGACAT
Organism: Heterohyrax brucei; assembly: GCA_028571685.1. NCBI lineage: Eukaryota > Metazoa > Chordata > Mammalia > Hyracoidea > Procaviidae > Heterohyrax > Heterohyrax brucei. The sequence continues at coordinate 129,168,979 of CM053166.1, read as the reverse complement.
GTATGGAGCAGAGAGGAATAGTGTGCTGTCACCGGACAGGGAGAGCAGTGGAAGCTGCATAGAGGTGGGCATGTAAATTTATACGGGAATGTACATTTTCACTCAGTCATGTTAAATAAAAAAGAAAAAAATATTATCCAAATTACTTATGATGAATGACTATAAAGCAAAACATTCTGATTTCTTAATCTGTAAGTTTCATTCAACTACATGGTATATATCTCTAGTAAATGCACATTTGAATTAATATAGTTTCTCATAGATTTCCCTGATATAAAAAAATACCTTCTTTACAACATTACTTGTTTACAACTCTTAAGAAGAAATGAATTTCATCTATTGAAAAGAAAAATATTTAAACAGATGTGAAGAGGTTGAGCTTTGTAGGTTTTTTGGGGGGGACCACTGTACATTAAAATGCATTGAGATTATCAGATAACTTACAATGAAATGACCTGCTGTAGAAAATATATCATTTCTACCACACAACTATCTTTATACATTAGCTAAAATTAAGGCTACAGAAGAAGTTGAGAATAATAACAAAAACAAAATCCAAATCATAAAGTTCAGAGAACTTCAAAAAGCTGGGGAGGGTGTGGGGGGTTATTATTGTTTGTTTTGAGAAGAGTAAATTAGACTACCATATTTTTATACAAATAACGTATGCCTTCTGCATTTGTTTGCTGTCCATGCCCAGCTCCCAGGGAAGCACACTATGGCATTTTTTTTTTACAGCAACATGCAGAGCAGGATTGGCAGACTTTACAATAATGTGCAAAAGATGTACATTATTTACCTAAAATAACAATTGTCACTTGTACGCGAATTGACCCTTAAGAAATATTTTTAAATAGTTGTATTAAAACAAAGTCCAATTTATAATGACATCCTACAGGGAACGCTATCAAATTATACCGAAATGTAATTTATACAGGAGTACATGTCTCTCACACCACATACAAACAGACATGGATATTACCCCTGTATACAAACAACAGAAAACTCTAGTGATGTAGTGGTTAAGTGCTACAACTACTAACCATAAGGTCAGCAGTTGAAATCCACCCGGTGCTCTACGGAAACTCTATGAGGCAGTTCTACTCTGTCTACAGGGTCCCTATGAGTCAGCACTGATTTGATGGCAGTGAATTTTTTTTGTTTTTTATACAAACTACAGAGCTACAATAAAGTTAAAAAAAAATGATATAGAAACTTTTATTAAAGTCACACTCCTGAATTAAGAGCACTAATTAAAGTCATTTTGGTGAGTTTTTATTATGCAAAACTAATGATAATGGTAATTATGATGAGGGCATATTGTACCAGTAAGTATAGTGGCCATGTATTTTCATTAAAATCAACTCTGGAAAAGCAGTAAGATTGTGCATTAATCAAGAAATCAGTTTCTTCATTTACAACCAGCTATATTAAATACAAAGGTACAGTATTATATGAGTATTATGTAATTATAAAAGTATCACTCCAGAGACTAACCCCTTAAGAATAACAGAAAATGGCTGATTTACTTATAAACTAACACTGAAGTTCTGATTGCAATGCAAGTCATTACTGAAAGAAAATCAGCTTTTAATTTTCTCAATCAGGCAGAAATTAAAGAAAAAAAAGCAAGATGTAAAGATTTAACTCTTCTGGCTAATGTTACATGGCAATAAAATGTTTTATAAACATCACTGCAACTACTCTAGTACCACAGAAACTGGACAACTAAATTGTATATAATTCAAAAGTCTTACAAGCACCTCAAAATCTTAAGGTACATCATTTGACTATTTTCTTTCCTTATAAAAAAAAATACTTTGGTCATAACGATGAAGACAAAAGATCTGTTATTAATCCAGCTTTAAGTTTCTTGCTCTCCAAGAAGGGCAGGGACAGTATGACACAGAAAACTGTGTTCGATTCAACTGAACATCTGAGCATCTACTATGCACTTGCTCAGTGCTGGACACTAGGAACACAAGGGTGAACAAGGTAAGCATGCTCTTTTCCTTTATGAAGATTACAGTCTAGTTAAGACCAGACAAATAAAGGAATGATCGCAAAACAGAAACTGGGAGAGCTCTACTACAGAGCTCTGTTGTAACCTCTCTATACTCTCCCTGTTAAAAAGAGCCAACGGTCAACCACCAAGATGGGATTTGAATTCCCCAGACTGCATTCCTGCCCAATATCTATTCAGATCAGCAAGACTCACAGAAGGAAGTAATTACTATTAAAAGGTCTGCCTTCCAACTTTTCAGATCCTGTCCTCAAGCTGAACTTTACAAACTGACAAGCCCAATCAAGACAATTCAAGGCCATTTACTTATCTGGTAACCAAGCTGAACACGGTGTTCAGACATTCAGATACTTTATTATAAAGATATTTGCTTTTTAGTCAAGTGCCTCTCATTTGTGTTTATTTATTTCATCAAGAAAGCTACATATAATCTGATTTTCAGAAATTACATCAATGTAGAGGTTAGACTCTATGATGACAGAGATACAATTTTGGCTTTCAAAATCAAATGGTTCACTGCCGGAATTTCAAATTACACCTAAACAATCTTTCTACTCCTTCCCAACAGTAACAATTTTAGACACCCACATCTCATAATCGTGGGTACTATCACCATTAGCACTTAGGAACAGATGACAAATCCATTGCTAGGCTCTGGAGATTTAAAGAGACACGGTCCTGCCCTGAAAGGCAAAACTAGGGTCGAAAATAATTTACAGCTATTAAGCTCTCATTCTCCATCTTACTTTGCTATTGTTACCATCACAAACTGTCCGTTACATTATGTTAAAAGACAATACTTTCATATTTTTGTTACAATAACAGCACCATCTGAGAAGTACTGTCAAACCAAAATCCTCACATTTTAATCCACCAGAGTTCATTACTATCACAAATAAAAATTCTTATGGCTTTTGGCTGGCTTGGCTATCATTGTTATGACAAGAAAATATTCCTTTCGAGATTTTTTTTCCTCAAGATTCTCTTTCAATTGATAAAGAACAAAACGTTTATTTACAAGACAAAGTTATTTAAGTTCTAGTGAAACTGTGGTTTTCTTCCTGAAGTAAAGGCCATGTTCCTTCACTGGATAAATTTTCTACACCTCACATAGCAGGATATGCTCAATTCTAAACCGAGTATCTTGCCACAAACTGTAATCTTTAACTACCTAGGGGGTAATGATGAAACAGAATGCAGTAGTTGCTTCTGTGTAACAAGTATGATCAGTTTTAGGACCAACAGTGAAATATTCAGGAAATGTATGTTTACCACTTAGATCTTCAAAAAGTTCACACTAATGAATTGGAGGAAGTCACTAAGGCACCCGAAGTAATCAGCAACAGTTGTAGAAACAAGCTAACTTTGTAAGAGCAGTAGCTGCTTCTCCAGGTATAAGAATGTTTCCTTGCTTTGTAGTAATCAATTTTAAAATGGAAAAATGGCTGGGACATGAAAGTTGCACTAGCTTTACCTAAACATAGAAACTCCAGAACTTAGCCCATTACTCTGTAATAACAAACACCCTGAAATCAGTGAGTTAGCCAAGCAGGGCTCAATATTTAATATGTCAAATTGTACCTCAGGGTCGCTATGAGTCAGAATTGACTTGACAGCAGTGGTTTTGGTTTTATAAAAGACGAATGTCTCAAACATCAATCAAGTACCCACTATATGCCCAGTAATTTAAGGCACACAGAAGTTTAGGATGCGATTCTGCCCTCAAGTGAAAACTAAACACATAAACAAATAATTAAATGCTAACTCTAAGATTTTGAGGTGTATAACTGTCTTTCTCCGTAAACACTGTACTATTATTGCCACAGTATTAACCCCTATCAGAAACTGTCTTGTTCATGGATTTATTTATTCATGTGTGTTCTGGTTTTCTAGAGTATAAATTCTTAAGAGTACAGACCTTAACTGTGTGATTCATTCTGGATCTCCAACACTTAGAACGTAGCTTGCACATAAAAACTGTTCAAATATGAAAAAACACACTTAAGTACCTTTGGATTTCAGAGAAGAAATAGATAGAGCTTCACTGAAAAACAATAAAGAACTGTATCTAATGATTGGGTAGGATACGAAGAGCCAGAAAGAAGGGAAGAAAGAGAAGCCAGACAGAAGAAGTAAAGTTAATACTCTACTTTAGAGGAGGGAAGAAGAGCAGCATTATAAAACAAATTGATCAGGTTGAAAGGTATTAAATGTTGAATATGCAAGGTGGGATCAAATTAGAGACTGAGTTGAAAACCATGTGGAGTGGCCTAAATTAGGTCTGAAAGTTACTGGGAATCACTATAATTTCCTGTTTCAGAGAGAGACATAGAGAATGCAGTTATTTTAGAAAGCTGATCTTCTGTAGTACAGGTCCACAATCTCTTCTCTGAAACCCCTGAAGCCAGATGTGTTTTGGAATTCACACTGTTTCATATTTTAGAAAGGAATATGGTATATGCAACATATATTAAAAAAAAAAAAAAATACTCCCAGCAGGATCTGGGATAGTATCCTGTGCTAAAATGCATTCATGTTTAGGAGTAAAACATGAATATTACACAAAATGAAAACTATATACAGCCTTGAGTCAGATAAAGTTTTGTAGCTAAATAAAATTCTGTTTTCTGGGCTTTTTAATTTTAGAATTACAGAGAAAGGCTGTAGACCTGTAATATTAAGGATAGACTAGAAGAAGGTCAGAGGCAGCAAATACTAAAAAGAAAGTTTGCAGGAATCAGCACGTTTGGTCTATTCTACCTAAATAATAGCTACTATTTATTTACTGAGCATTTATTCTGTACTAGGCACTAAGCTATTAACTGTATCTGCATTGTCTCACTTGAATGCTTACAGCAATCATATGATGTAGGGATTTACAATCCTATTTTATAAGTTAGAAAATCAAAGTTTACAGTCATGAAGTCATTTGCGTAAAGTCACAAAGACAGTAAATCACACTGTTTGCATTAGCATTTAGGTGTGCTAGAATCAACCCTTTAAAACCTGTACATTCTGAAATCTGTAAGAGTCTTCATCAGTATAATATAAGTTCTATTTCAGGCTTGGCCTTCCAGGTTCTCTTCACTTGCTGAGAGCACTCTCTCCCTCCTTCTTCACCAAGCCATCTCCTGGCTCATCCTTTCTTACCTCAGCTGAGGACAGGTCCCCCATTGATGCTGACATTCTCCTTTTGTAACGCATTCCAATTACCAAATTACAATTACTTATCAGTACTGGTCTTCCCTGCAAGACTATAAACTCAATGTAGTACGGACTAGGTCTCTTTTGGTTCCCAGTACATCTTGAGGTTTTCGTACTGCTTCTAGCACATAGAAAGCTCTGAAATTTTCATGACAGAACACACGAAAAGGGAAAGAGGATCTAGTCATGAGGTTTTTAATAAGAGTTTAGACTAGGGTGGTAGCAATAGAGAAAGCAGCATTGTACCCAGACATAAGATAGTTGTTTGTATTAAACAGAGTAATTTAAGTATCTGTTGTTGTGATTATTATCTTTATAACACACAAATAACCTCTAAATGCCTATGATTATCACTCTGGAGATACTTCACCTCACCATGAGTTGCCACGCATGTACTTCAAATAGCTTTTATAAATAACCACACCATTTAGTTTTCTGATACAGCTGCAAAATTAATCTGACAAAACAAAATGAATCACTTCTTTAAGAAGTTAAGAGTGTAAATCTGCTAAAAACAAAAATTAAGCCTGAGTTATGAATAAAGTGGTATTATAACTTACTTCTCACAGGGAAGAAAGCACATGAATGTCAACTAATGATTTAAGATAATTTTACTATTACTAATTTTAACTGCTACTCTGAATCTGGAGCCCTGGTGGCACACTGGTTAAGAGTTTAGCTGCTAACAAAAAAGATCAAGAGTTCAAATCCACTAGCCACTCCACAGAAATCCTAAGGGGCGATTCTAATCTGTCCTATAGGTCACTGTGAGTTGGAACTGACTAGATGACAATGGGTTGGGTTCAGCTCAATACTGTGAATTTATAAACAATCCCCGGTCAGAAGTGAAATATAGTTTAAAAGTTCATTGCACAACAACTTTTTAGCTTGTGGAACATACATTTTCAAAGGCGCAACTAGTAAAAATGGTTCCCAAAGTGGAAGGAGACAACTCCCCACTCAAAGAAAACAAAACTAGCTTACCTTACCCATAAGATAGAAGTTTTAAAATAATACCATTGTTTCTCATAAGAAATAGTAACAATTTAAGCAAAACATGCTTACACAGTAGGCCAAAATATTTTAAATTGTCAGAAAATTTTAAAAAGGTCTTTGAAACAATTCAGTATTAACAACAAAAAAAAAATCATTAAATTTCATACAGTCTATTTTCCCCCCAGTGGCTTCATATTCTATGCTAAATAGTGATAACTCCATTTATAGCTTTTGTCTCATACATCAAAAACCTAACCTATTGCCATTAAGTCCACAGCAACCCTACAGAACAGAGGAGAACTGCCTGATATGCTTTCCCAGGAGTAGCTGATGGATTCGCGAGCTCTTAACCACTGTACCCCAATGACACTCTAGCTATGTTTTTAAAATATTTTTAGCATAGTTTAATTTGGATAAAGGACTTCTGAAGATAGTGACAAAAACTGCATCACAATAAAGAACACATCATTGCAGAAAAAATTTCACTTAAGTCACTGCATTTTTAGAAATACTATCATAACTAATCCACTGGTAATTTTAAATTTTTACCTTTTAAATGATTTTAGGCAAAAGAGCAATGATGTTAGTGTTAATTCCGACAAGTCTCAAGTGTCTTCTGTGCAATTTATACACCACTGTGTATTCACAATGGACTTTTCATATATTTAAATTACCTGAGTTAGAGCAGGAAATGCAAATACATCAGCAACTATTTTTTATCCTTGAAGCCACATATGTAATGTGTAGTCACAGTATTAGTTACAACACAAAAAAAATGAACTGTATGTCCCTTTGCCTGAAAACTTACAGGCAACACAAAAGCTAACATAATATAGATGCACAGGCCAAGGTACATGATTCAAACTTTTTTTTTAGCATTACAGAAATTTTTCAGTCACAATTTTTGATACATAAAACATACCTTTTTTTTACTTTTCACCTAGATTTTAAGAAAACAACAGTGTACCTTATACATGAATAGCAGAATAATACCCAAAAAGCCACAAAATATGAAGGAGCTAAGTAATGTCTTCTTTGACTTTGCTGATACAACTTCTGACCAGCAAAATCAAGCTTTTTCACAGGTGTTCTAAAGACCAGTGAGAGCAATCTCTGCACATAATACTCCAGGTATATTAAACCTGCCCATAACCTTCAAAGTATGAGACAGTGATCTGTAATAAAACAGAGCAAATCTGAGTTACACAGGCTAGATACGAGATGTTCTGTACTTCATAACGTGTGTTCTTGTTTTGACTTTACTCATTTCCAATTTGGTTTATAACAGCTTAGCCAATTAGTGATGAGGAAGTTAAAACGTCAATATTACTATGCCACTGACAGAATGACTTATAATCAGTAGATCACTGAAAAACAAATATAGAAGGTCCCTGGGTAGCATAAACAGTTTACAATAGACTACCAACCAAAGAGTTGACAGTCTGAACCCGCCTGGCAGTACTGCAGAAGAAAAGCCCTGACAATGTGCTTCCGTAAGATTACAGCCAAGAAAACCCTACGGAGCACTTCTACTCTGTCAGACGAAGTCTTCGTGAGTCAGAGTCTACTCCACGGCAATGGGTAAACATTTGTAGAATTTCTCTTACTGTACTGTCATGGATTCTAGTCCTAAATTAACGTGTGCCATCACCAGAATTACAGCCAGATCTTTTTTAAATGAAAACCTTAAACTGAATTCTTTTCCAGTACCATTTCATTTGTTAATCATGCTATACTTATTATAAATGAAGTTATTTATATGCTATTGAAGTTTTTAACTCACATGGGGCCTTTATAGCTCTGACACCACACTGACTTAGCTCTTCCAGTATATTTTCCTACAGAAATAACATTCTCTGTGATAGCTGAAGTACCAAGTCAGTTTATAAAATTTTATTTAATCTACGCTACACCTTCAGATTAATTCCAGTGGTGGTATGGCAACTCTAGTCTCATGGAAAACTCTAACTCAAGGTGTCAAAAACGTAATTTGCCCTTTCTGCAGGTGGGACTGGCTGGAACAGCAGTGGTACGTAAGAAGACAGAAAAGACACAACTGCCCCCTTATTTCAGTATAAGGGTGCTGAGAGTAACACACAAGAAGACTACACTTCAGATCAAGATCCTCAAGTATCTTAACTAGTAAACAGAAAGCAATTTCTCTCTTCCACAGAAAAAGTGTCCTGAGATCTAAATCCCTTTATAAAGACTGCTTTTTGAGTACTTAAAGCGATAAGGTCTTCAGTACAAACTCAAATCATCAAACTGAAAGGTCTCTCCATTTTCAGATATTCATTGAGTTCTGAATATCTCAAAATCATAAGGTATACATAAGCATTTTCCAAGCTGACTTTTTAAATTGTGGTGATTGATGGTTCAGTTGTAGAATTCCTGTATTTTCTTTCTTTTTTTTTTTTTAATTATGACTCAGTGAAAATGTACATTCCCGTATAAATTTACATGCCCACCTCTATGCAGCTTCCACTGTTCTCCCTTGTCCAGGACAGCACACTATTCCTCTCCGCTCCATACATGTCTCATCCTCCCAACAGTCTCTTTGTCAGAAACCCAAGTTCAACTGCTGGCCGAAACAATTCATGTGCAGCCACCACCGTGGGAGCTTCCATATTGTTATGATGCTGAGTAGGTTTCAGCAGAACTTCTCGACTCAGACAAGGCTATGAAGAAAGGTCTGGCAATCTACTTCAAAAAATCAGCCAATGAAACCCCTATGGGTCACAGTGGTCCAATCGGCACCAATCATGGAGATACCACAGGACTGGGTAGCATTTCATTCTGTGTTACACACGGTCACCATGCAATCCCACTCCTAGGGAATATATCCTAGAGAAATAAGGGCCAGAACACAAATATAACATATACACACTCATGTTCATTTCAGCATTATTCACGACAGCAAAAAGATGGAAAGAATCTAAGTGCCCATCAAAAGATCAAGAGATAAATTTTGGTCCACTTACACAATGTAATACTATGCAATGATAAAGAACAATGCTAAATCCCCCAAACATGTCACAACAGGGATGAACCTGGAGGGCATTATGCTGAGTGAAATAAGTTAATCACCAAGGACAAACAACATATGAGATCACCATTATAAAAACTCAAGAGAAGTTTACATGCAAAAAGAAACAAGCTCTCAGAGTTCCTACAGAGTAATGCAACAGGGACGGGAAACCACTAACTAGACAAGAGTAGACAAGTGTTAACTCTGGTGAAGGGAAAGGCAATATAGAGGAAGTCGTACAACCTGACTAAAGCAAAGGAAGCCACTGAGGAGACAGGAAACCAGACAACTGGAAACAGAAGGGGCGGGGTGAATGCAAAGAGTGCTGACACATTACAGGGACTGCAATTAATGTCACAAAAGAATTTGTGTATGAATTTTCTGAATGGGAAACTAACATGTTCTGCAACTTTCACTTAATGCACAAAACAATGTTTACAAAATTTAGCCTATGAAAGCCCTATGGATTACTATACTCCAATCCATAGCCAATCATGGAGATGCCACAGGACTAGGCAGCATTTCACATTCTGTTGCACATGAGGTCACCATGAATTGAGGGCTGACTCAACGGCAGCTATGCAAAACAGCACTTATTTTAAGAAAGTACTAGAGTGACTTCTTCCTTCTCTGTTAATACCATAATATAACAGGCTCAGAGAGGCTTTCTTTTCCACATGAAATGCAGAAATAAGACTGCGTAGATCCCAAGTTAGAGATGATTATCTAAGCACGAACAGGTAACCCACAGTTATTGAAGGGCTGGCAAAATTTTAAAACTCCAAGTTTTACGAAGCATAGTTTCAGTGACCAGCTGCCTATGATACAGAGTTTTCCTGAGCTAGGGAATGTTTTAAATGAACCTGGAAACATCACAAAAACAGTGCTGTTTTTTTTTTTTTTTTTTAATTTTATTCTTAGAAAGTCTCTCTTGAGTTCTTAGCTCAATCCTTGATTTTTAGTACTTATCAAGTTATATAATTTTCCACAAGACAGTATGAACTTCTTGAGGCAGAGACTGGGTCTCATGTATTTTGAGATAGCTGGCTTACAGCCCTTGGAGTTGGCACACAGTTACTGAAGAAATTACTGGAAGTCAGAAATTTCTCAGTCTCTCTCTCAGAAGTCTACCATATAAAGAACTTCAGGGTCAAAACAATGGCAGACATAAAGCTAAAAGGGTGAAAGAGGAGATAAGAGTAGTCGTAACACAGATGTCAACAACAAAAGCACAGTTATCATTTATTGAGCGTTATCTATTTCTGGAATCCCTGGGTGGTGCATATTTTTAAATACGCAGCTATTAACTGAAAGGTTAATGGTTTGAACCCACCCAGAAGTGCTTTGCAATACAGGCCTGGCAATCTGCTTCTGAAAATTAAGAGCCATGAAAAGTCTAAGGAACACAGTTCTATTCTGTACACATGATGTGACCAGCAGTCAGAACCTATTCAATGGCAAATAGTTTGATTTTTGTTTTGTTAACTACCAGGCACCATGCTGTTCTTAGCTGCTGTCAAGTTTATTCCAACTCATGGTAACCTCATGTGTGCAAAGTGTAACTTATCCATAAGGTTTTAATAGAGACTTTTTTTTCTCTTTTTTAAAGTGTACTTTAGATGAAGGTTTACAGAGCAAATCAGTTTCTCATTGAACAATCATTACATACACTGTTTTGTGACATTGGTTGCCAAGCCCACAAAATGTCAAACACTTTCTGCTTCTCAGCCTTGAGTTTCCTGCTATCACCTTTCCTGTCTCCTCTTCCCTTCTCGTCCTTGCCCTTGGGCCAGCGTGTCCTTTTAAGCTTGTTTTATTTTATAGGCCTGCTTAATCTTTAGCTGGAGGGTGAACCTCAGCAGTCACTTCATTTCTGAGCCGAAGCAATGTCCAGTGGCCATGCTCTCAGGGTTTCTACACTCTCTGTTCAGGTCAGCAAGTCTGGTCTTACTTTTTGAGTTAGAACTGTGTTCTACACATTTATCCAGCTTAATTCAGGATTCTGTATTGTGATCCCTGTCAGAGCACCAGGTGGTGGTAGCTGGGCACCATCTAGTTGTGCTAGACTCAGTCCGCTGGTGGCTGTGGTACTTCCGGTTGATTCATCCTTTGGACTAATCTTTCCCTTGTGTCTTTAGTTTTCTCCATCATCTCTTGCTCCAGATGGGGTGAGACCAGTAGAGCATCCCAGATATCTAGAGTGTTTCTGACACCCGAGATGCTAGTCACCAAAGCAGGGTATAGAACACTGTCTTTATAAACTATGTTATACCAATTGAGCCAGATGTTCCCTGAGACTATGGTCCTCAGTCCTCAGTCCTCAGTCCTCAGTCCAGTAACTGGACCCCTTAGGAACTTCAAATGTGTCAATGGAGTTTCTGTTACCCTGCCTTATACAAATTGTGCTGGTTTCCTCAGTATTGTGAGCCATTTTACCCCTTCATCAAAGTTAAACCAAGCCAAACCTGTGGCTGTTGAGCTGATTATGACTACAGCATCCCTATACGACAGAGTACAAATAAATGCCCCATAGGATTTCCCAGGAGCAGATGATGGATTTGAACCGCCAACCTTCTGGATAGCAGCCAATCTCTTAATCACTGTCACCAGGGCTCCTCACCAAAGTTATCCCTTTTGTCTATTTAGTGTTTTTCCCTCCCCACCTTTCCCCTCCTCTCTTCATAACCATCAAAGATTGTTTCTATTTTTGTATAATTCTTTTCATGAGTTTTTACAATAGTGATATAAGACCTCTTTAAAGTGTTACACAGCCATGATATCACCTTGAGGACTAAAGTGTACCTGACCCAAGCCATGATATTTTTACTCACTTCATATGCATGCAAAATCTGGACAAAGAACAAGGAAGACTGAAGAATTGAGGCCTTTGAATTGCATTGCTGTTGAAGTATACTGAGTATGTCGTGGGCTGCCAGAAGAACAAACAAATTTGTCTTGGAAGAAGTGCAGACAGAATGTTCCTTAGAAGTGTGGATGGCAAGACTTTTTCTCACATACCTTGGACATGTTATCGAAGAGATCAGTCCTTGGAAAAGGATACCATGCTTGGTAAAGTAGAGAGCAAAAAAGAAGAAAGCCCTTAATGGCATGAGTGGGTACAGCTGCTGTAACAGTGGTCTCTAACACAGCAATGATCATGAGGATGGTACAGAATCTGACAGCATTTTGTTCTATAGCATATAAAGTCACTTTGAGTTAAAACTGACTTAGCAGCACCTAACAACATAAGGTTTTCAAGGCAGTGACATTTTGGAAACACAGTCCCAGGCCTGTCTTTTGAGGTAGCTCTGGGTGAGTTTGAACAGCAAACCTTATGATTAGTGGTTAAGAGCTTAAAAAGATACTAAACATTTTACATATATTGTGAGATTTAATTTATGTGAGAACTCTTTAACATAAAATCCATTATTTATCCCCACTTTACAGATATGAAACTTGGGGTTCATAGGTATGTTACTTAATCAAGGCTCAAAACTAGTAAAAGAAACTCCAAAGTCAATTCTCTTAAACATTATTTCATATCAAAGAAGAGTTACTATGAATTCTATGAAAAGGTCAGGAAATTTATCAGTAGCCAAAGTAACAGGAGACTGACTTTAGGACACAGAACGTATACTATGCATTTAGCGAAACTAGAGTCAATTTAGCTAGAAGGAAAGGTGGACAGGGTGAGGGATTAGAAATAAAACAATACAGAAGACTTTTAAAGCTAAGAAAATAAACCTACAGGGAAGAATCAAAAGTAGCAAACAACTAACACACCAAAAAAAGGTACAGTAACAGTTAACCTTCAAAATAGTTAAACCTTCAGACATATTTGTAATCTCCATAGTTTCTGATGGAGCCCTGGTGGGGAGCCCTGGTAACACAGTGGTTAAAAGCTCCTCTGCTAACCAACATACCAGTAGTTTGAATCCACCAGCTAGCTATTCCTTGGAAACCCTATGGGAGCAGTTCTACTCTATTCTATAGGGTTGCTATGAGTCAGAGTGGACTCCAGGCAATGACGTTGGGGTTTTTTCTTGGTTTATGGTTTCCACTGACAATGTAGCTGATTAGATCTGCACATACCCCTACCTCTTGGGTCCTCAAAAAATATTGTTATTATATATCCACATCTCTGGAGACTAAATATTTAAAAGTCATGATGGTTTACACAGAAGGCAACTCTCCCTCCAGGTGAAGACTGTTAGCCAAGGGAATAAGTTTATTGTTAACAACAGTTAATGCATTTAAACTAGAAACCAAATCAGTAACCATCAAAAGATATTTGGGTCTCTTTTCTTCTTCTGAGATGTATGGCTCCAAATTCTATCTCTTAATGACAGTACAATGATTCATAAGAGCAATGTTTACATGCTGAGCCTATCATTATACCAGCAAGAGATTAAGTAAGGATTATGAGAAAAGGAGATAAAAGAAAAAAAAAATGGATGAGCAAGAACAAATCTTTTTTTTTTAACTACCAAATTGCAGAACTGGATATCAGACACAAAATGATTTCAGTATATCATCTGTAGTCTGGTCCTAATTTACAGTTTGTATAGTAAAAAGGGGAAAAAAAAGAAACAAAAAGTAGAACTGAAATTTATCCCTTCAATATTCCCTAGCTTTATGATTTCAAACAACTTTATTGAAGACTATCACTACTAGTAGTATTACTATCACTGAGTACCTACTATGTGCCCGATATTGTTTTAAGTGCTTTGGCTGAACTGATTCAACTCACCAACACATAAGTACTGTAGGTACTATTATTAACCCCATTTTATGATCAAATTATTGAGGGACACAAAGTTTACCCAACACCCTTTGTAAAGCTCTTTGACTTACATGCAGGATGAATACATCACAGTCAATACTATACCAAACCTAAAGAGCAAATCTAGTACTATAATACAGTGTGACTCACCATACCATACCAATGGTACAGATTATAGCATGTCAGCATGTTCAATCTTTCCTTTGGCTGAAAACCAAGGTAAATTTTTTATTATGTTTTGATCATGTACATAATTTACTTTCAGAATAACAGTGAGAGATATACAGCAAAAGGTCACATGCCTCCAAGATCACAGGAAGTTAGCTTGTATATACAACCTACTGGATTTTTTGACACCAGTGATACAGAGCATTTAGGCATCTATTAGTTAGCACTCCACCAACCAACTTTAAAAATATAATACAGTCAGTCAGCAAGAAATATACTCCTGTGGGCACACACTAGAGATCTTCTCATGGTATCAGCATTAAAAATATAGGACAAAAATGCCATAAAATAAATACTAAAGATCTCTGTAAGATTAATTCTGGAAGTTTACATTTGGATCAAAAAGGACTATTCCATTTTTTAATTATATGACAAAAAAATTAGGTTTTCCCATCTTAAATAAGAAATCCTAAAAAATAAAAACTTTCCTAGTTTCTGTTTTCACATATCTATGTTTAGTTCCAGTAACATAAATAATCAAGTATAATTCCTCAAAACTTGACTACATCAACCAAAGCTTTAGAAGAGGCAGCCAACAATGAAGAATCTATTCTTTTTTACTTAGCTCTGTCAAAGAGATGCTTTCCTTGAATTCCAGCAAGAAGGTAAACTGAAAAAACTTAACAGTCTTACTAAATTGAAGCAGGAGGGAGAAAACCAGCATAAAAGGAGGCCACATGTACAATATGCTACGAAAAAGTTTCCTACTCTCTATATTCAATTTATTTAAACTGAATTATTTTGGGGTATAGTTTCAGGGGAAAAAAACTGAAAGCCAATCAAAAAGAATTATTTCAGAAATATCCATTTATAACTGACTAGCCTGTTGTAAGTCCTGCAGAAGTACATTTATCACAACTAAAATCTGTCAGCTTGATGGGAAGTTTTCTGACAAAATCCATGACAATGTGACCACACAGTACAAATGTACTGAACAGTGACTTAGATTTTCTTCTACCTTCTCTTCCTTCCAGCATGGCCAGTGAGAATCTTTCAGCTTAAAGAATACATGAGATTATACTAATATAATAATCCTTGAACTACATTAATGTGTTTAAAGCATTCTAACACGATTTTGTCTGAATTTTTATAATAATCAAATACGAAAATGTTTTAAACATTAACTGTTAGACAAGGCAAAAATCTAGATGGTTGCTTACTAGGGAAGACAAACGTACACTATCAATTTATTTATGTTTAGGTGATCCACAGTAAGGTTCTCTAACACTGAAATTCTGTTTCTGTACTGTATTTATAATAAAAATATGACCTCCGTTTGAGCTGGAGACTTTGACGTGTGAACTCAGAAGGATGAAATTTTGACCAAGGATGGAAAGGGTGTTGAAATAAACTAGAAAGGAACAGACAAATCAAATGATCAGGGGAAACAGAAATAAAAATGTCTGGAAACTGGGATAGCTACTTGAATAAGGAAGACTGAAGAAGAATTAATGCCTCTGAATTTTGGTGTTGGAGAAGAATATCGAATGTACCATGGACTGCCAAAACAACAAACAGATCTGTTCTGGAAGAAGTACTCCTTGCAAGCAAAAATAGCGAGACTGCATCTGACATACTTTAGACATGTCGTCAGGAGGTATCAGTCCCTGGAGAAGGACATCATGCTGGGTAGAGTGAAGGATCAATGAAAAAGGGGAAGATCCTCAAGGAGATGGACTGACACAGTGGCTCCAACAGCAGGCTTAGGCATAAAAAGGATTGTAGGCATGTCACAGGACTGGGCAGTATTTCATTTTGCTGTGCACAGGGCCGCCATGAGTGAGAACTGACTCAACAGCACCTAACAACAATAACATGTGCAGAATTTTTGTGAACTTAACCAACAGTTTGGCAGTTCGAATCTAGAAGGCGGCTCCTTAAAAATCCTATGAGGCAGTTCTAGTCCGTCCTATAGGGTCACTATGAGTCCAAATTGACTCTATGGCAACAGATTTGGTTGGTTTCTGGTCTAAACAAGCTCAGTAAAAAAAAAAAAAAAAAGCCAAGTATCTATTGAACAAAAGGAAACTGCCAGATTGAAGTTAAGCAATGGTTGAAGAGGAATTTTGACCTAAAGCCAAAAGATAATACCTAGAAAAACTAAGCATGAATATTAGAAATGCGTTGATTAACATTTAGCCAAGATCAACTGGTGTTTGGGGGTAGAAGGGTAGTGAAAGAGAATCATAAAACCCCCAATCAATTAAATTAGCTATGTCAAACTGTGTTTTGTTTTGTTTTGTTTCATTTTTTAAAATGAATCTAGGACCTACACATCTGATCTAATTCACCATTCTATCTGAAACGCCGCCTCCCACCCAAAAAGACAGAACATTTCAAACATTTTCAAACAGAGTAGCTAGCAAGCAATAAAGGACACTGATCCTGAGAGAGAGACTGCTCCAGGTTACTGCCTTGAGAGTGTTTCCAGGCGATGATTTACAGAAAGAAAACCCAGGCAGAGCCTAGAAAACCCCCTGCATCGAGGAGCTGAGAGTTCAAAGAAACACTGGGTGTTGCCTTCACAAGATAGACTGCCAGAAAGGAAAGAGCTGCACAGAAAAAGAATTCAAGCGGTTTCTGGAAACAAAGATTCCCTTACGTAGCAGGAGAAAAATGGAGGGCAGAACTCGAACTCATTCAATAGACCAGACTTGATGATCTGATAGACTGGAGTGTTCCCAGAAGACATGGCTCCCAGATCCCGTTAGCCCCAAACTTAAACCATTCCGGAAGTCAACTCATCAGATGAAGACTGGACTGCACTAGAAGACAGAAAATGATACTGGCAAAGAGTGTGCTTTTGGGATCAGGTAAACACATGAGGCTAAACTGGGCAGCTCCTGTCCAGAGGCAAGATTAAAGGGCAGAGGAGGGCAGGAGCTGGTTGGATGGACATGGGAAGTACAGGTCAGAGCAGAGGAGTATGATGTCAAAGTGTGGGGAAAGCGGCTAGAGTTACACAGCAATGTGTGTTCTAAGTTTTTGTGGGACAAACTGACTTGGATTGTAAACTTTCTCTTAAAGCACAATAATTTTTTTTTCCAAAAAGAGAGACAGAGACAGAGATTTGTAAACAGTTCTCTTGAGTACTGATCAGTAGAGTACTAACTAGTACCTGCACACAAGGAAACTAACCAAGGATAAAGAAAGAACCATCCAAGAGGATTAGAGAGAGAACACGGCCTGGTATTCACACAATAGAACCGGTTTCTACCAGCCAGACTGGAAAACCTCATAATTAATGAAGCATTGGGTAGAGGACTCAGAAGGCTATTGTATTGCTGAACAAGCACAGAAGCAGCACAGAATAAACATTGTTTTGCCCTTGCCAAGCAGTTTAAAAGCAAGATCCAATAGGATCAATCCAAGTAGCGTCAGTGCATAATAGAACAAAATTACAAAATAACTATTTTGTTTTTATTAGGTGCTATGGAGAGTCTACTGTGACTCACTGCAATTCCATGTGACCCAGTAGAACTGCTCATAGGGTTTTCTTAGCTGTAATTTTTCTTTTAATTCTACTGCATTTTAAGTGAAAGTTTACAGCACAAATTAGTTTTTCACTCAAATAGTTATACACAAATTGTTCTGTGGCGTTAGTTGCAATCCTCACAATATGCCACCACTCTTTCCGTTACCCTTTCCACCCTAGGTTCTCGTGTTCATTAGTCCAGTTTTTATGTGCAATCTTTATGGGAGCAGACTTCCAGGTCTTTCTCCTGCAGAGCTGTTGGTGGGTTCATTTACTAGTCATTGTATTGCCAGGGCTTCTAGTACTCAACAAGGTAAAATTCTCAAAATCTGGTCTTCAATCACAGATTACCAGGCATGCAAAAGATGAGAAATAGAGATGACTCATAATGAAGACAATAAGAAATCCAACCAATCAAAGTATACCCAGAACTGACACGGATGTTTAAAATTAGCAGGCATGAGCATTGAAACAGTGATTTTGAATCAACTCTGCTGAATTTTTAAAATGCTAACTCTTCAATAAAGGATGCTTAGAAAAATATATCTATACAGCTGAAAAAAATGAAGTTGAACCTATAACTCACATATATAAAAATCATCTCAAAGAGTGTCAACGACCTCAATAAAAAAATTAAAACTTTAAAATGCTTAGAAGAAAACATAGTAATGTTTCAGTACTTTGCTTTGTAACACTGAAAGTACAACCAACAACAGATAAAAGAGATAAAGTGGACTGTTACAGATTAAATTTCATACTCCCACAATAAACCCAGGGCCATCAAGTCAATTCTCATTCATTGCAACCCTACAGCACAAAGTAAATCTTAACCCCTATACATGTGGGTATAATCCTATCTGGCAACAGAGTTTCCTTTGTTATGTCAATGAGGCTATATATCCACAATGTTTTAAAACATGGCACTTGGCTTGGCCTTTGAGGCATAAAAGGTGCAGATTAGGCAAAGAAACAAGCACACAGAATGAGGGAAAACAGATGCCAGGCTACATTAAGACTGCCAAGGAACCAAGGAAATGGAAGTTGAAAGAACTCAAGGACCTTCCTTCAGAGCCAACAGTGAAAGAACCTTCTCCTAAAGCTAGTATGCTGAATTCAGATTTCTAGCCTCCCAAACTTTGAGAAAATAAAATTTTTGTTCATTAAAGCCACTCACTTGTGGCATTCCTGTTATTATACCATTAATAAACCTCACTGGAAAGTAGTTACTCCTTTAAACTCCAAGTCTTTCTCAGCAATAATTAAATGTGACGAGTTTCATTCCAAACTGTATATAAGACTTCCTGTGAAACATTCTAGTTTAGCTCATGAAAGCTTAAAATATAAATAAACATGAAGGGAAGCACTACATCATATGTTGTGTGTGCCCCAGTTTCTCTTAACTATATGACTGCTTAACTCTATCCTACAGTAAAACTCTCAGATTCTGCTAGAATATAAGAAATACAAGAATTTACTGAAAGTTCAAAAACACTCAAAATATATAAAAAAAACTAATAATAATTTGCCATGACCAAGTGGGACTCATACTATGGATGCAAGCATAGTTCAACATTAGAAACACAATTAATATAATCAAGCACATAAATAAAAAAGACAAAAAACATTTGGTTTTGTCAATTAAGAAAAGGCATATTACAGAATCTAATACCCATTCCTGTGTTTTTTAAAAAAATATTCTCAGCAAAATAGTAATAGGAAGGAAATTCCTCAATCTAATAAGAGGCATCTACGCAAAGCCAAGAAACCCTGGTGGCATTGTGATTTAAGTGCTACGTCTGCTAACCAAAAATCTGGCAGTTCAAATCTGCCAGGCACCCCTAGGAAACTCTAGGAGACAGTTCTACTCTGATTTCTAGGGTCACCGTGAGTCAGACCCAACTCGATGGCAGTAGGGTTTCAGGGATGATGCAAAGCCAGGAAACCCTGGTGGCATAGTGGGGTTCAGTGCTGCACCTGCTAATCAAAGGTGGGCAGTTCAAATCCACCAGGCACTCCTTGGAAACACTATGGGGCAGTTCTACTCTGTCCTATAGGATCACTATGAGTCTCAATCAACTTGACAGCACTGGGTTTGGTTTCTTCTTTTAGGCAAAGCCAACAGCCAACACCATCCTAAATGAAGAGAGTCTGAAAGCATTCCCCTTGAGAACAGGAACCAGACAAGGATGCCTGTTGTCACCATTCTTCTTCAAAATTGTCCTGGAGGTTCTAGCAAGAGCAATCAGGCAAGACAAAGAAAGGGCATCCAGACTGGTAAGGAAGATGTAAAAGTATCTCTATTTGCATATGACATGATCTTATACATAGAAAACCTTAAACATTCCACAAGTTCAACAAAGTATCAGAATACAAGATACCCACTGCCGTCAAGTCGATTCCCACTCATAGTGACTCTATAGACCCCATAGAGTTTCCAAGGAGCACCTGGCAGATTTGAACTGTCTACACTTTGGTTAGCAGCCATACATACAATATAAACATACATAAATCAGTTGCATTCCTTACACCAACAATGAGACTATCAAAGAGGAAACCACCAAATAATTACCATTTATAATTGCCCCCAAGAAGATAAAATTCCTAAGCCTAACCAGAGACATAAAAAGGCTACACAAAGAAAATTACAAGACTCTTGCACAAGAAACCAAAAGAGACCTACATAAGTAGAGAAACCTACCTTGCTCATGGGTAGGAAGACTTAGCATAGTGAAAATGTCTATTCTACCCAAAGCAAACTATAGATAAAATTCAATCCCAATACAAATTCCAGTAGCAGTTTTTAATGAGACAGAAAAAAATCACTAACTTCATAAGGAAAAGGAAGAATCCCTGGATAACTAAAGCATTCATGAAGAACAAAAACCAAAGTGGTAGGCCTCACTGTACCTGACTTTAGAATGTATTATACTGCCACAGAAGTTAAAACAGCCCAGTACTAGCACAAAAACAGGCACACAGACCAATGGAACAGAACTGAGAATCCAGATAAAATGTCATACACCTATGAGCAGCTGATAGCTGACAAAGGTCGAAAGTCCACAAACTGGGGAAAAAGACTCTTTAACAGACGGTGCCATATTAATTACATGTCCATCTATAGAAACATGAAACAAGCCCCATACCTCTCATCATGTACAAAATCTAACTCAAAATGGATTCAAGACCTACATATAAAATCTAAAACAATAAAGATCATGGAAAAAAAATACAGAAAATGCTGGGAGCTCTAATACATGGCATAAACAGATTACAAAGTATTACCGACAATGTACAAACACCATAAAACAGGTAACTGGGAACTTCGCTTATGCTTATCCAAAGACATGAACGAAAGAGTAAAAGAGACTACCTACAAACTAAGAAACAATTTTTGGCTGCTATAAATCCAATTAGCATCTAATCTCCACAATCTACAAGGTAATGTAAAACCTCAACATGAAAAAGTCAAACAACCCCATTAAAAATTGGGCAAAGGATATGAACATGCACTTTACCAAAGAAGACATCCAAGTGGCTACCAAATACATCAGGCAATACTATCATCTCCCATTAGAGAAATGCAAATCAAAACTATAGTGGAATACCATCTCACCCCAACAAAACTGGCACTAATCCAAAAAGTACATATTAATAAATGTTGGAGAGGTTGTGGAGAGAATGAAATATCTATGTTGCTGGTGGGAATGTAAAATGGAATGACTATGTTAGAAATTGATTTGATGCTTTCTTAAAAAGCTAGAAATAGAAATACCATATGATCCGCAATCCCACCACTTGGAAACCACTAGAGAAACAAGGGCTATCACTTGAATAGTTACATGCACGCCAATGTTTATTGCAACACTGTCCTTGATAGCAAAAAAGTGGAATCAACCTAGGTGTCCAGCAACAGAGGAATGAATAAACTGTGGTATATCCACACAATGGAATACTAAGCAATCATAAAGAACACAATGATTTTAGGAAGTATCTCATTACACAGAATCATCTGGAAAACATAATATTGAGTAAAATTAGTCAACTGCAAAATTACAAATATTGAATGAGACCACTATAATAAGGACTTTAGAAGAGGTTTAAGCACAGAAGAAAATAATCTTTGCTGGTTACAAGGGTGGGGAAGTATGAAGCAGGGCATTCAAAGATTGCATAGTACAGGAGATGTATTAGGTGAAAAGACTTAACATCTCACAATAGAAGGGAAGTGAGCACAACTATACTACACCAAAAGCTAAAATGCTTTCTAAACAAAACCCAACACTGTGAAGGACAGAGTAGCAGGGACAGGAGTCTGGGGAACATGGTTTCAGGGAACATCTAGGCTAACAGGTATAACTAAGTACCTTTTAAGACAATATTCTGGGGGTGGGGCCAAGATGAAGGGCTAGAAACACATATCTTAAATTCCCTTTGGGAACCCTAGGATACAGTATAGGATTGTGAGATTAGACTATGTGCCACTAAACAGGAAACTACCTCTCTCTAACATGCTGAGCTCTGCTCCTGCTGACTCACTGTTTGGCAGACTGAAGCTACTGATGCCTTCTTTGTCATCTGGGAGGTGGGGGCTGTGCATGGGCCAGGAGATACTCTGAAATGCAGTGCTAACGTAAACACCATATAGCACAGTAGAGAGACAGCGCATGGCATAGCTGCATTTTGAGAGCCTGGCCCCTGACGGAGGGCACCACTGCCATCCTCTCTTCTTTGAGCTGCATCACAAATTCTGCTGTTCTGTGGTGCAAAGGGCAGCTCACACAAGATGCCATCTTGGTCAGCTGGTAGGCAGAGGCACTCAACCAGAGGACTCAGCAGGAATGAAATTTCCAGGCTGAGAAGCAGTACCAGTCCAAGAAGTGCTTTTCCAGCAGAAAGGCTGTGTTTAGGACAGTGTTACCTTATGGGTGGGGTCCACCTAAGGATGGAAGCAAGGCTGTAACCTCCCCCTACTTTGAACTACTTTATACCATCTGGAGGTGGCCGAAGAGGGGCTTCCATTCTAAGCTGGAAGGCAGGGCCTCCAACACCTGAGGGCCCGACTGGTTTCAGCAGCAATAAGACAGCTCCTAGCTTCTTCAAATAAGACTGCCTGGAGAAATAACGGCTATGTGGCCTGGTGGCATCTCATCCAGCCTTCATTAACCCACATCATATGGTTGGCTGATGGCCTTCCAGTGACTTCATAAGTAAGGTAGTGTCTTTGCCAGGCAGTAGGCGGAGCCTGCAACCCCA
Source organism: Heterohyrax brucei (assembly GCA_028571685.1). NCBI lineage: Eukaryota > Metazoa > Chordata > Mammalia > Hyracoidea > Procaviidae > Heterohyrax > Heterohyrax brucei. Next base: position 129,145,989 of record CM053166.1, on the reverse strand, counting down.
GAGTCCACTGGGACCAGTCACTAAAGTACACAGAGGCAGCTGCTGACCAATTCCCTTCTCAGAACTATGCCTCATCTCCTGCTGAGGCAACACCAGAGAAATTGAACAGCCTCTAGATGGTGCAAAGACAACAAACCATTGTTAACCATGTAAAGAAACAATATACCATGTTTCCAGAAAACTCCCAAAATAAAGACTCAAAAAACTTCCCAGATGAAGAAGACTTTCTGAAACTATCAGAAGTACAGAACAATTATATATAGAGCCCTCCTAGAGACTAAACAAAATGTAGCAGAGCAAAATGAAAAAACAGGCAAACCATCTGAACTGATGGAACATAAACGATCTGAAATCCAGCAGATCAATTAAAAAAATGACAGAATTAATCCAAGCTAAAAGAGCAGAATTGAGGAGATAGAAGTCAGACTTACTGTCCTTGAGGATAAAGCAACCGATATCAGAATTTATGAGGAGAAATCAGAGAAAATAAATAAGAAAAATGAAGAAGCATTAAGAAACATGTGGCACTCTATTAAGAGAATAGAGTTCCTGAAAAGGGAGGGATAGCTGAAAACACAGAGAGCATTGTTGTTGAGTTGCTGACACAAAATTTCCCTGAAATTATAAAAGAAAAGAACACAGACTTGGAAAATGTGACTCTAACTACACAAAAAAAATAGACACCAAAACATATTATAATCAAGCTTAACAAAATGAAACATAAGCAGAGGCTCTTAATGGACGCAAGGCTCAAAGCAAAGCTAAATTCAGAAAGAAGCCCTGTTGGCTTTCATCTGGACTTCTGATCAGAAATGATGTTGGCAAGGAGGCAGTATAATGACACATTCGAAGCCCTGAAGCAGAAAAACTTCTGATCAAGAATTACATATCCTGCAAAACTGTCTTTGAAATACAAAGATGAAATTAAGACATTCACAGAAGAACAGAAGCTTAGAGACTTTGTAAAAAACAAACGGAAACTATAAAAAATACTGAAAGAAGCTCTTTAGTTATAAAAATCAAACCATTAAGTGTATATTTAAGGAGGCAAGGCAGGACACAGCATCCAGAATCTTACTCAGTTAGGGAAGTCACAAAACTAAAGCAAAGCTACAATACTAAAAGAAGATAACCAGTGATCATATCATGACAACTGTCACACCATCATACTACAAAGATACAGATACTACAGCAGTTATAGTCCTTTCAAATGGAGAGGAACTTAAAAAGATACGCAGAAGTTAAAACTGGGTTTAAATTTAGAATATTAAGGAGGATCATAGATGTAGCCGCAAAGCACAAAATAATAATGCAACATATCAGAACAAGAAATGGAATACAAGAGTCTCAACAAACACAAAACCAAGCACTGAAAAAGGTGAAAACTCAACCCATAAAGATGACCCAGAATAGAATATTATGAGCAACACAGAAAACATCAACTCAAAAATACATCAAAATGACAGCACTAAACAGATACCTATCAGTAATTACACTGAATGTAAACAGACTGACCACTCCAATACAGAGACAGCAAGTGACATCCTGAATCAAAAGACATGACCTGTCTGTGTGATGCTTACAAGAAACACACCATAGATGCAAAGATATGAACAAACTGAAAATTAAAGGATGGAATACTATATATACCAAGCTAACAACATAAAAAGAAGAGCAGGTGTGGCAATAATAATCTCACATAATATAGATTTTAATGTAAAATCCACCATCATGGACAAGGATGGTCACCATTTATTGCTGAGAGGTTCAATACACAAACAGGGCTTAACAATATTAAACATTTATGTCCCCAATACCAGAGCATCTAAATACATCAAAGACTGGCTACATTGAAAAATAGCTGGAAACGTCAACACTCCACTTTCAATCACGGACAGATCATCCAGGAAAAAGCTCAGTAAAAACACAGAAGATCTTATTGCGACAATTAACCAAGTAAACTTCATCAACATATACATAACTCTATTCATCAACAGATAAGGACCCCTTCTTCTCCAATGCACATGGAACATTTTCCAGGATAAACCATGCGTTAGTACACAAAGAAAGTCTCAACAACATCAAAGCTTTCGTTATAATACTTCGTGGACCATAAAGCCATAAAAGTCGAAATCAATAGCAGAAAAAACATAGATAGAAATGGGAACTCATGGAAAGTGAACAACACCTTGCTCAAATAGCCATGGGTTACAGATGAAATCAAGGATGAAATAAAAGAAATTTATGGAAGCAAATGAGAATGAAAACACCTCCCACCAGAACCTACGGGATACAGTCAAAGCAGCACTGAGAGGTCAATTTATCTCTCTAAATCCACACATCCAGAAGGAAGAGAACACCCAAACCAAAGAATTAATCCTACCCAGGTTCTATGCATGTATAGGATGCTGTCCTACTGGCTTCTTACTAGAAGGGAAAGGACAGGGTGGAGAGGAGGGGACACACATAGAATGAGGAGTTTGTTGTCACCAGGCAAGGACTGCAGAAGGAGCTGCAGATAGGTAGATGTCATGGTTGGAATTGTGTCCCCCCAAAAATGTGTGCAGCCACGTGGCTGGGATATGGTTCCCAGTATCTTGGGACTGTCCTCCATTGTGTGGTTTTGCTAACCTGTATGTTAAAGGATTAGGGTGGGGCCATGAATTCCTGCTGTAGGGGGAGTTTCCCTGGAGTATGGCTTGCCCCACCCTTAATGCTTTTAGCTTGCAAGGAATAAAAGGAAAAAGAGACAAAGGACAATTTGAGAACCTCGCTACCATCAAGCAAGCAGCACCGGGAGCAGAGCACGTCCTTCAGACCAGAGGTTCCTGCGTGAGGACGCTCCCTAGGCAAAGACTGATGCAATACCGGACTTTCCTCCAGAGCCGACAAGGGGAAAGTCTTTCCCTGGAGCAGACACCCTGAATATGGACTTGCAACCTACCGGACTGTGTAAGAATAAATCTTTCTTTGTTAAAGCCATCCACTCTGTGGTATTTCTGTTAGAGCAGCCTAGCTGACTAAAACAGTAGACATGCAAATTTAATTTGGATTATATACTTTCAATTAATCACAATTAAAAAAAAAGGAAAATATTTTGCATACCACTTTGCTGAGTGGCATCTGGGGTTTTAAAAGCCAGCAAGCAGCTGTCTACGTACCATCAATTAGTCCCAGTCCACTTGGAGCAGAGAACGAAGGACATCAAAGACACGAGGAAAATATGAGCTCAGCAGACAAAAGGTGCCGTATGATCCAGGGACTACATAAGCAAAAGACCAGAAAAACTAGATGGTGCCCAGCCACCCCTAATGACTTCCCTGACAGGGAACACACTGTAAAGTGCCTGATGTATCAGGAGAAAAACAGGTATGCAGAACTAGAACTCTACTAAAAGACCACACCTGATGGTTCATCAGACTGGAGAGTCCCGAGGACACGGACCCAGACTCTGTTAGTCCAGAGCTGAGACCAGTACTGAAACAACTCTTCAAATATTGGAAGGGACTGTAAGACATAGAGAGATACTGGTGACGAATGTGCTTGTTGGCTTAAATATATACATGAGGCTGGCTGAGCAGCTCCTGTTCAGAGGCAAGATGACAGGGTAGAGGGGGACAGGAGTTGGTTGAATGGATGCACAAAGCTCAGGGTAGGAGTATGCTGTCGCAGGGGTGTGGCAGGCAGAAGAGTTAGAGGTGCATAGTGATGGGACGGCTGGGTTTCATATAGCAAATTGACTTGGATTGTAAACGTTCCCCTAAAGCATAATAAAATATTTTTTTTAAATTCGAATGGAAAGATGTGAGGTCCAAGCCAGTGAAACACAGGAATCCAAGGGGTGGCTGGCTGTTTCCTGAGGACAGCTATAGGCCAGACTCAGAAACCAGCATTAAAAAACACTCTAATTAGGTAGCTAATATAAGTTCCTCTGACTGGTTATTTTCAGTAAATCATTAAGGACATGCCCAGGAAAGTTCCCCATATAAACACTTTCTGCATACTACTTAAACTGTTTTTCACCACATTCTTAAGGGCAAGATGCCCTTCATTTACCCACCAACAGTCACAATCACCTGTTCAGAAATAGATGCAGAGCCTGGGATGAAATGGAGTCTGCCTCTGACTTTAAACCAGCTCTCTAATTTGGTCAAGTGCCTTGAGTTTAGGGCTCCTGAACGTAATAATCACCTGAGTAAACTTGTTCTCCTACAGTCACATTCCTGACCCCCATCCTTATTTGCTAGTGGTGGCTCTGGGGCAAAGGCTAGGGAAGTTAAACAAGATAACTGCTAGAGGGCCAGGGTCAGTTGGTTCCCCCCAGAAAGAGGTCCCATCCCATGTCCATATGTGTGTGGATGGGAAGAAGTCAAGGTTACATTTTAAGGAATGGGAAACAGGAGCTTGTAACAAAAACAATCTGGGCCTGCTTCCATACCAGCCACCCTAAGTAACACCATGTACTCTATTCTGAAGTTCTTATTCAAACAGGATGATGATAGAAAATAAATTTTCACTGTTTAATCAATACTTCCATGTCAGAGCATACATAATCCAGTCATACTAAAATTATTGCAGTGTTACTTTTCATGTGATTTGGCTCCATTAATAGCTTGTGTCATTAGTCAATAATTGTTGCCCTGAACTGAAATTTCCTGTTCTGAAATTCACCTTCATCAGCCAGGCCACTGTGCTGCACAAAAATGAATGACCTCAATGAGTGCCTTCCTCCCTAAATTTTTTCCCTTCAGGTTAAACAGTTATCGAATGATTATAAGCTACACATAACGACTTAAGTTATATGTGTATTCTTCTTGTCCAATACATATTTATCCTAACAGAATGAAAGCCAAGTTTTAGTTGGGAACTCAAAAAGAAAAAAAAAAAGGACAAAATTTTCCACTTCACTGTTTAACAACTCACACCACATAACAAAAGGCAGGCATGTCTCTTTTATTTAAGAGACTACTCGTCTTAAAAAGAGTTAGCCAAAAGCCAAGTGCCATCAAGTCGGATCCAACTCATGGCGACCCTAGGGTCCAGGGTAGAATTGACCCCAGAGAATTATTTTCCTTGTTAGGTCAAAAGCCATCACAAATTGACAAATCACTTGAAAGAACTCTATTTTAAAACTTAAACATAACATACACAGCACATGTACACAAACAGGTATATACACAGTTTGGGTTTGGAGAATTTTGTTGCTAACTCTTTCTGTTGTCAAGTTTCAAGTGATTCTGCCTAGCTTTTCTTTACCCTTCTAGGTAAAATTCCTCTGTCAAAAGAAACTCGCCAAATCAAACCATAATTATTAATCACCAAGGAAAAAGAAAGTATCGGTGTCATTCTTTCACTAATTCATTCTGTATTTGATAAACACTTATTAAAATGCCAGGCACTATCAGATGCTAAAGTGGTGAGCGAAACATAAAGACATCCCCTACGTTTATCCAAAAACCAGACCCACTGTCAGTGAGCCAAATCTAACTCATAGCAACCCTAATTGAAAGAGCTGAACTGCCCCACAGTTTCCGAGGAGGATCTAACGGATTTGAACTGTTAACCTTTCAGTTAGCAGCCACACCACTTAACCACTGTACCACTAGGATTTCTTTGCTTTTGTAAGTTTATGAATTAGTGGGGAAGACAGACATTAACATACCATATACACAAACTTATATAATAAGTGCCCTGAAAACAAAAAACATATTTTCAGTCATAATAAACATCTATGTTAATGGCTTATGTATGCACTGTACTGTACTTTCTATCATTATTATAATGTGAACTTTCCCTAAAACCAAAAAGCTAAACTCATCGCCATCAAGTTGCTTCTAATTCAGAGTGACCCTATAGAAGAGAGGAGAATTGCCTCATGGGGTTTCCAAGAAGTGGCTAGTAGATTTGAACTGCCAACATTTTGGTTAGCAGCCGAGCTCTTAAGCACTGAAGGAGAGGTATATGTACCACGAAGAAAAAATAAAAATTGCCTTCGAGTCAATTCCAACTCACAATAGCGACCCTACTGGACAGAGGAGAACTGGCCCCATTTAGTTTCCATGGAGCACCTGGTCGACTCAAACTGCTGAAGTTTTGGTTAGCAGCCTAAGTTCTTAAACACTATGCCATCAGGGTTTCCCTAAATGTACTATGAAAGCATGTAATGAGAAGAAATGACAGAGTCAATGAGAAATGAGAGATAACTGAGATGAAGTCTTAAGGAAGAGCTGAGGTTAATTAGGGAGAAAAAAAAAAAAAAGGAAGACCACAGCCTAAGCAAAATCCTTGAGGCTGGAGCAAGCTTGACACTGTTGCAAAGAACTTTGATTACAAAAAGCTGAGGAGGGCATATTCTCCAGACAAAGGAAATAAAAGTAAAATTAGCAGAGAAGGTGTTCAAGGAAACAAGGTCAAGTTCAGGTTGTGACTTAACTTCTAGCTCCCTTCTGTGTGTCTTCTCACATACGTGAGCGTGGACATACACACTTTGATGCATCCTGCATCTGCTCATCACAGTAAGCAGTCAAACCAGTTCAAAGATGGATGACCCAATGAGGGACCAACAGAGTATTATTTTCCTTGGTAGGTCAAAAGCCATCACCAACAGAGAACTATACATAAAAACTACAACAACAAAAAAATCTAGGTAGACTTCAAATGTTTTTCATGTTGTTGTTGTTGTTAGGTGTGGCTGAGTCAATTCTGACTCATGGCAATTCCATGTCACAGGGTAGAACTGCACTTACAAGAGTAGAAAAACCAGTTTTTTCTCCTGAGGAGCTGCTAGTGGGCTCAAACAGCCAATCTTCGTTCGGTAGATCTTAACCATTGCAAATAAATGTGATTTTGTAAAAAGAATCAAAGAAGGTATCCTGTTAGACCAGAGATAAGGATGGAGTGGTGAAGGATAGAATAAGCTTAATTCTCTTCTACCATAAGAAGTCAATAGATAATGTCTAAAGCTGATAAGGTAAGACACAGCATATTATTCAGAGATAGAGAAAAGTATCAGACAAAATACTTGTAAAGGATTGCTTTTTAACCAGACAGAAAACTACAGACAGGAAAAGGTGGAGCATAAGACTGCTGCTTTTTTATTGTAAGTCCTTCTATATCACTTTAATTACATGCACACATGGAGTGCGATGAATCAGTTTTATAGAGTACTTTGATAACAATAAAGATCTCTGAAAGAACAAAAAGAAAAGAAGGAAGTAAAACCTAAGCTGGCAAAGATCTGGAAAGGATGAAAAAAATTATAAATAAAATCAACAAAAGAAACAACATCAACAAAGAGACTATAACATAAGAAAAATAGAAAAACAGTGAGTAGACTGAGAACGTCAAATGAAACAAAACTGCAAAGAAAAATAATGTAATGATTACTAAAAAGATGACAGATACAGGAAACAAAGAGAAGCCAAAATAGTGAGGTGTGGCTTAAGTCAGAGACTGAGTCAAAATTAGAACCCAACTCTGCCCCTTTATAACCTTTTGCTTATTTAGCTTATTTTGCATTCTAAGAATTCAAAATTCTAGCCAGATAATCACTGTAGGTTTTGAAAGACTTTGCCCACTCAGAAGTTTAAGGTTATTTATTTTGTTTGGTTTGGTTTTACTGCAGATCTGTTCTCTATATAATATCCATCTTGATTACATGCAAGGAAGAGAAAAAGTTAGCAAATATTATGATGACATTTGAAAAGATTTTTGCATCTTAAAACTAGTCTAGATAAATACAGCAGTAGTGGAATGCAAAGAAAGTCATTTCTGCAAGTGAAAAATATAAGAATTTTAAAAACATGAGATCCATTTTCTTCTACCTCATATACTTTCTCTGATTTTTCACCCATCTGATGAAATATCTGGGATGTAGACATCCAATCACCGTGTATCACCAAAATATTTACAATATGCATATATCCTAAACTTATTACCCTAACCATCGCTAATTTTTTCCCTACATCCTATGGCAGGCGTGGGATAAATCATGTTATCTGTGATTGAAAGACAGACTGGCATTATTAGCCATTCAAATCCAGAAAGCTAATCCTTGCAGGGCAAAAAATGCCTTACTGCGCATTAAAAACACAGAACTGAAACTTAAAATCGCCAGAGAATGTGACAGGCAGGAGAGTGAAACAGCAGTTCATTAATATGGAAACTGCAATACGTTATACCCCTCTATGGAAACCTTGGTTGCATAGTGGCTAACTGCTACAGTTGCTAAAGAAAAGGTCGGCAATTTGAGTCCACCAGGTGCTCCCTGGTAACTCTATGGTGTAGTTCTACCTTGTGCTGTAGGCTCAGAAACCTACACTACAGTCAGTTCTACTCTATTCTACGAGTTGGAGTCAACTCAACAGCAATAGACTTTTTCTTTTTTTTCTAAATTCGAATCATTTGACATCTGGTCATTAAAAGTTTAAAATCAGTGACTAAGAACTATGTTATTTTTTTCCAATACAACACGTACAAAACCTGAATCCAGCAGATTCCTTGGTAACATATAGATTTATTCATCCTACTTTGAAGGCTGGGCCAAAACAGAGTTGTTGTTTAAAAAAAAACATTGCCATCAAGTCAATCCTGACTCATAGCAACCTTATGGGACAGAGTAGAACTGCTCTCCTCTTCTCTGTTCCTAGTACCACTGCCCTAGTCCAGCAGTTCATTTACCTATACTATTGAAATAACTTCTTTGGTCTCCTAGCTTCCAAGGTCACCCTTTCCAACCCTTTCACCTCTAAATCAGTCAAAACTCTAATGCACAGTCAAAACTCTAATGTCACAGAAACAGCTCTTTTCACATATTTCGTCCATTTATAAGATATTTAATTAAAGCATATAATTACAGTAGTAATGACAACTATTAATTAAATATCCAGCACACAGGGATAAACAGTTTAGGAAACAAATACAACTCACTCTTCTTTGGTTAAGTATACAACTCATAGCTGGAAACAATGGGTACTTAATAAACTATTAGGAGCCAATGTGATGTATGAGTTTTATAATATTGGTCATTTGCCTCAATGATCAATTTTTCTAAACTAAGATGCTGCTGTGTCACCACTTACCGCAAGATACATGAAATGATTTTTATTCGTTAATTTCTGACTAAACTGAGCCATTACAGAATATACCCTCACTTAAAATGTCACAAAGGCAGTCTCAAACTTACAAGAGCCACTTTTCTTGCTGTATTTGCCTACCTTCACCGTAAAGGAAACCCTGGTGGTGTAGTGTTTAAGTGCTACATCTGCTAACCAAAAAGTCAGCAGCTGGAATCCACAAGGCAATCCTTGGAAACTCTATGAAGCAGTTCTACTCTGTCCTACAGGGTCGCTATAAGTGGGAATCAACTGGACGGCAGTGGGTTTTTTTTTCTTTTACTCCAAAAATTGTCTCTGCTACTGTTATGAATGAATCATAAAAGACTAGAAGCTCTGAGAGAAATGAACTCATAAGTGAAAAAAAGGGCAAGACTTGAAAACTAGAAATGACTTAGAGACAATTACCTCCAAGGGAGCACCTTAATCATGGCTGCTTAGATAAAAAATACTTTTCCTCCATACATTCTCTTTCACTGTCTGAATTTATTCACTTTTTGCTGTGTGAGCCTCACGAACACTTTGTAAAACAATTCACTTATGTTAATAATCGCCTTTAATAATAATAATGATAGCCCTTCCATAAGTGATTTTAGCATTACTTACTTCATTTTGATACTTTACACAGATAGGCTGCATGACAGAAATGGAGAGTTTAGGAAGAAATGGAGGCAGGTAATTTTGGAACACCAAGCAACAAGGAAGACCCAGGAAAAGAGAGTCACAGAAGGAATACTGTTACTGAAGGGAGGGCTACCACTACACGGAAAAGGTATATAGAAAGGAGTTTAGGGAATCCCCCAAACAAAAGCTACCAATTTCAAAATATTGCCTAGGGTCAGCCCTGCACCTGCATTCTTCCTATACCACATGACATGCTTCTGCTCCCAAGGCTCACACTCACGCTATTGATAAAACAGCTCCTCTGCAATGCAGATGAAGTAGGATTCGAAAAGAGGAGCAACCCTGGGAACCTAACCTCCCCCTTCGTAACATTTTCCCAAAGAAACAATATTCTTGGAGATATAAAAAAGAGAAACAAAAATAAATGACTTGCTAACACTTTGAGACACAGCATTTTCCACATAATGTAAGCATACTCACAGAACAAAATTCAAAATGCAAAAGACACAAAGAATCCCAAGTGACCATTTACAAGAAAGAAATTGTTGCTGGTAAATCACTGTGTCATCGCATCTTACAGAAACAGCTTGACCTCTGGTAACCTTTGAACCCTTTGGAACTTTGGCTCCAGTGATTATGATTTACTGCCACTCAGGGATTATGTATGCTCTCCTGTGCCAGTTACATACAGTTGAGCATATGCTCCCTATTTCTGCTATGATTTTGTAGAGCTTTATTTTTTTTTTCAGCTTGCATTAGGAAAAATAAGTTTTCCAAAATAAACATACACATTGAGGAAAACAGGGTCACCATGAGTCGGAATTGACTCGACGGCAGTCATCTAAAGTAAATGCAGTCATCTTTCTCCCAACTCTACCATGCCTGTCCTTCCTTCACCTATTCAGATCCCACTCTAATTCAATCATGAAGGATATCTGTTGCTTCTTGACCCTAATCTTTCTCCTCTTCACTGTTCCTAGTACCACTGCCCTAGTCCACAGTTCATTACCTATACTACTGAAGTAACTTCTTTGGTCTCCTAGCCTCCAAGGTCACCTCTTCCCAACCTTTTCTCCTCACTGGTTTTAACCTCTAAATCAGTCAACACTATAATGCACATGGATTCTAGGCAGGTGATATAACTGAGTGATACAGGCCACCTTTAGGGTCATAAATGACAACAAAACACTTGACCTAGGGTGAAATACAACTGGGATGGACTGGAGCAAATCCAAGAGCACAAGGTCCACTGAAATGAGATAGACCTTACACAAGTACAGTAGACTGCTGCTGTCTTAAGCTGGGTTCTTCTCTAGAGGTGCAAAACCAGAGAAGTGCATACATAAAAAAGACAGATTTATTTCAAGGAAATAGCTCACACGGTTGTAGAAGTTGTGGCAAGTCCCAAAACCATAGGTCAGGCATCAGGCTGGAGGCTTCTTCTGACTCATGTGATTGCAGGGGATGACAGGCAGGTCAGAAGGCAGGCTAGCTCATATTGCAAGAATCAGAGGTCAGAGGACTACAAGTCAGACGAAAGACAGAGCAAGAGAGGGGGCACTTTGCCAGAACATCCATATATACTGGATCCAGGCCATACTTCCAAGGAAACTCCCTTGTTGACTGATTCGCTGATCACATGAAATTACATTGTGGAAATGATGTCACTACATTATATTATTGAACAACAACCAACCTAATGGTTGTCACACCACTGAGAATCACAGCCGAGCCAAGCTGACACGTAACATTAACTATCACAGCTGCCTGCCATGTGGAGAACATGGGCCTGGTATTGCAAAGTTACTGCAATGTTTCAAGAGAAGCCAAAATTTTTACTTCTGTGTGTAAACTCCCAATTTTTAAGAGCTGGCAACTAGGTCAAAATTGTAAAACCATGCTGTCAACACTGCAAGCCAAACAAAATACATCTGTGGGCTAGATATGATTTGCAGGGCTGCCATTTTGCAAACTGTACACAAGATTAAGAGTTCTCCAAATTTAGAGTACAGGATCATCTAGTTTATTAAGGATGCAGCTTCCAGGGCCCTCCATGTAAAGGATTCTGACCCCTATCAGAGGTCTATGGTGGGGTTCAGAAGACACATTTTTTAGCAAGCTTTCCTCATGGCTTTGATGAAAAAAAAAAAAAGCAGTTGCCTTTGAGTATATTTCATCTCATGGTAAACTCGTGTGCTTCCAAGCACAATTGTGCTCCATAGCATTTTATGGTTTTCAAGAATGTGACCTTTCAAAAGTTGAATGCCAGGCTCTTCTCCTAAGGTGCATCTAGGTGGGCTGCCACCAACAACCTTTCCATTAACAGTTGAGTGCTTAACTGTTTGCATCACACAGTGAGTCAGGTTTTGATGCAAATGGTCCTAAATCTACTTTTTAACAAATCTGTACTAGCATATGTGAGAAAGGGAATCTAGTGGATTTCTGGAATGATAAGAGTGGAAACTGTTTCTAATGTCATTTAAAATACTTCTAATGTTATTATTTCAACTTCCTCCTAGGAAAGTACAACTTAGTTTCATATCTGTTTCAACTTTTAACAATAGAGTGCTCTCATAAACATTTTTATGACAAGTTCAGGGAGATTAAATGAAGAAATTACTTTTTCTTAAATGTCAATGTACTAGACATTTCACATCAGTACTGTGGAAACTGCTATAATAAGCATTAACAACATAAGGTGTCATCTAAAAAAAATTAAACAAGTACTACTTTTTTATTTGGGGCAAATCACATTTTGAAAACAAGAAAAGGAGTTGGCTACAATAAACCTGCATTTACTTGCTTATGAAAGTAATCACTGTCTCCTAGTTTGTCTTCCTTATAAATTCAAATCACCTACTTGTATAATTTGTTAAAACAAAATAGATTCACTATGTCTTATAGTTTTACAATATTTTCACTGATCAAGTCTACAGTGAAAATCCTAAAACTGACTAGACTGTAATTCCTGAATTCATATTTCAGTCTTCTGTTTAGAATTACAAATGAATTTTCCCTATGGAGTTTGAGTGGGTACCTAGCGACTAGATTCTTATCTTATTTTAATTGAAATGATTAATCTCTCCTGTTTCTTAATGCCATTTATATGGCACTTATGAAATACTAATATGTACACAAATTCAATTCTCACTATAACATAAATTCTTTCATAATAAGCAGTCTTGGTTGCAAAGTGGTTAAATGCTACAGTTGAGCTACAGCTGCTAACCCAAAGGCTGGCAGGTCAAGCCCATGAGCCACTCCCTAGAAACCCTATGGAGCAGCTTCTAATCTGTCTTACAGGGTCGCAAAGAGTCAGAATTGACTCTCTGGTTTTATATTTTGTACTATATGTCCTTTAGAACAAAATAAAATGACAGAACACTGGACTACATTGCAATATAAATGATACAAAGGAATCATGTCTATGGGAAAATGTGTCACACGCTACTGTGCTAACAAGAGGGAAAGAGCCTGGTAGCAGAGGAAAGCTCGTGCCCAACTTCAACCTCAACATTTTGGCAACAGCCATATGGTGCGGCAGGTGAGACAGATGCCTGTAGCCTGGTTGTTTCTGGCACCACCACACTTATGGAGTTCACTGAGAAAGAAATAAGAGAGACTACTGCTACACATGACTTGGGCCACCAAGTCCTAAGGCAATTATCAGTGGAAAGGAGAAAAAAAATCCAACAAGTACCAAGGAGAATCCCTGAACAAAGCCCTGCACATGGGCACATATTTATAACTCAGGAAGTTCCTATCCTCTGCTTTTGCAGTAATAATCTGTTTCAAGAGCTTTTGCAAAAACCAAAAATCACGAAAGTTATCTAGCAAGGGATCATTTGTGTCTTAAAGACTTACATCTTATTAGAATAACTCTATAATTCAACAAGGAGCTTGAAATTTTTCCCAACCTATACCACGGAGGCACAGTAAGCACTTGGCTACTAACTGAAAGGTCAGAAGTTCGAATCTACCAGCCACTCCATCGGAGAAAGATGTAGCAATCCGCTCCCATAAAAATCACAGCCTTAGAAACACTATGAGGCATTACTACTCTGTCCTATGAGGTCACTTTGAGTCAGAATTGTCAGCAGTGGATTTTTTAATAGCTTATAAAATAATGTCCCATTTCTACAACCACAAACCACTGCACCAAAAAATAATCATTCAGTTGCAGTAAAAGACATGACAGGTGTTATCACCAAATTCAAAAGTAGACAAGGTACACCACTGTAGCCCAAGAATGTTTGCTCTCAACTAAACTGAAACACTGCATAACAATTAGGTACCATACAGAAATGGAGGTTACTTTTACTTTCAAGGAAGAGGTTAAAATCCTCAAACCCTACAAAAATTTTACCAGTTTAATGTTCAAATCAATATGATCACTAAAATCAATTCAATAGGTGTTATTTCATTCACACATCAGCAATTTGCTTTCATGAAAGAATTACACTTGAACACAGATATCACATATTTTTATGTCCAAGGTATATAAAATCCTTTGAATATAGACAAATTTTCATTTCTCTGGCTCTTATCTTGAATTCATATGTACTCCTGTTCCTAATTACCCCATCTTAAAAGCTGGAGTAGTAAAACTGAATTGATAGTAAAAGTCAATTGACAGTATCTCTTAATACAAATGTCACTTGAATTCAAGTCATAACCCTAAGATTATTTTGTCACAGCTAAGAGCAAAGTATCTCTTCCTCCTGTGAAATAGGAAACTCATACATGAAAATAGAAAAACCACCAAACACAAAACATAAACAAAAGCAGCATTTTAGTGAGGATAATTTTACCCAGTTTTAGGTCATAAATCTTGCAGCATTACTTGGAATATTCTAGGAACTGCAATTCAGCCTTGACACAACATACTCTGGCCACAGCAGCCTTCCATGTCAACCTACCTGAACTTTTCAGTAATTATCTATTTGTTACGACAACTTTAGAGTTAGAGGCAAAGATTTAGAGACTACACAGAATGGCAAGGCTGGTAGCAAGGACCAATCACTTAGCTTCAAAACCCTAAGTTAACAAAATGTACACAATTTACAGTAATGTTTAATTCTGCAAGCTCAAACCTGTCAAATTAAATCTTGCCAAAAGGGATCAGGAATAACAGATGCCTTTATGTTTACACTACAAGCACTTCAATTACTGTGAAGTTCTGACAAAAGATATTTGACTTCATGATATCCAATTACTAAAAGTTTAAGGATGTTCTGACTGGAAGATCAGATCACATCACTTCACCTGCTCAAATACTCTACACAGATTACAGAATGAAGTTTAGTGTCTTTAAGCATTGGATGCCCACTGTGATGACACTCTATTTTCCCTACCCAGAATGACCTTCCATCACTTTCACACATGCATTTGATTTCACTGGGCTACTAAATAGCTCCTGCTTGCCCTAACTTTCTTTCCTTCTTAGAATTGCGCACACTGCCCTTACTATAGACAATGTCCTTTCTCCACTAGCACTATATGTTTAAAAAAAAAAAAAAAAAAAGCCTGTTCTTTAAAACTCTCTTCTATTGTTAATCATTCCATGATACCATCCCTAACACTCCCATTGAGGATTAATGTCATCAGTGTTCCCACACTACCTTTCACCTCTAAAGAAATATTTAGCACAGACTGTGAGCTTCTTTAAGAGTAAGATCTAGGCATACTTGTGTTTATAACCCTAGCAAGATGCCTCATACATAATGGGGATTTGATGGAATGACTATATACTATGGCATATATTTACTAAGGCAACTGTTAATACGGTTGGGTATGCTGCAGAATAAGCTGGCTTTCTACAGGCCTGGTTGTATAATGGTTAAGTGCTATGTCTGCTAACCAAAAGGTCAGCAGTTCAAATCTGCCAGGCGCTGTTCTACTCTGACCTATAGAGTCACTATGAGTCAGAATTTACTCGACGGTAGTGGGTTTGCTGCCTTTTTTTTTTTTTTTTGTTATGAGGAAATGGAAAGAAGACACTTAGAATTCACTAAGAGGAAAGGGATGAAAGGGTATTTTAGGCAGGCAGGGCAATGCAGAAAGTAGTCTCACATAAATAAATTAAGGGGCAAATAAAAAGAGGCCTATAAGAAGGTAGGATCAGGTATTTTAATAATAACTCTAAATATAACATTAACTTGATCCTGATGAGCTGAGTGAGAAATAGTCATTGACTTTCACTGGTCAGATACAGAAACTAACCTTGATTCTACTACATCAGAAATCATAAAGGTCAATGACTAATATTACAGTAATAGTCTGAAGATAAGCGAAGCAAGAGTAAACCCTAGCTTGTAAAAGTAAACAGGAAAAATATTACCTGTGTGTGTGAGTATTTATGGGGGCATCAGATTGATTTTCATCTGCCATGAGAAGAGAAAAAATATTAAAACCACCACCCACCATAAAAGACTGCAGGTTTCAAAAGATTACTTTCTAGAAAACCAAGAACATTTTACTGTTTTTAGTAGAAGTGTACCATAATTGGAAGATGCCTTTCAGCAAGCAATGATAAAAGGATCAAACTAGCTAACTGGAATAGAAAGAAAGATTTGGCTCCTCTGTACTCAGGTAGTATGTGAAAAGGCACATGACTGCCTACAATTGTACATAAAGATGAACAGGTAAACAGTGAGAATTTTTTTAGATGAAGTCACTAGCATCAAAAATTGTTGCATATCAAGGAATCAACAGATGGAAAAAAAGCCCTTTAAACTCCTAGAATAATAATGAATATTCCCTTAAAGAACAGGCATTAGATAAATGATAGGAGTTACAGTTTATAACTACGAAGTTATAAACAGTCCAGTCCAACAAATTTTCATTGATAGAAAGAAAATGAAAATATGATTGGTGAGAATCAATCAAATAAATAATGCTTCCTCAAAGACAAGGATGATCTGGCCCTGTCTCAGTACAGAGTAACAGACAGAGTGGAGAGTGTAAAATAGTTAAGAAGACATGAGGCTTTTTCATAGTAAATAAACAAAGCCACAGGGTCTCAAGCAAGGTTCTACAATCTTGGCACTATCAAAAGTTTGCACTGAATAATTTTGGGGGTGGGGTGCATTGTAGAATGTTCAGCAGCCTCCCTAGTCTCTGCTCACTATCAGTAGCACCCACCCCCATGTGTGATGATCAAAAATGTGTCCAAAAGAGGAACTAGGGTCACATAACAATGGGTGTATAAATTTTGCATATAAGCTTTCACTCAAAGCACAGTTTAAAAAAAGAAAGAAAGAAAGAAATGTCTCCAGACATTAAAAAATGACCCCTGGCAAACAAGATCTCCCATTATGGAGAATCACTGATCTAAAGAAAAACAACAACATACTTTTGGGAAGAGAAAAAGGCTACACCTTTCCTCACATGTTTGCCCACAGCAAAAAGCCTTCTCGATTAGATAAGGTAAAAAACAAAAGGACATCAACAACCAGGATAATTTGTGGAAAGAATATAAATGTGTAAGAAGAATAAACAGGAACACTTGAAAAACAGAAATTAAAAACATAAGTGTATATAATTATCAGCTTTCTATGTGACATCTACACCATTATAAGAACTTAAAGACGTCCTCTACCAACTCTTACAACTCAACAAACCAAATACAAACAACCCCATTTAAAAAATAGGCAAAGGACTTGGACTTGAATAGGCACTTTTCCAAAGACGATATGCAAATGGACAATAACCAAAAATGCCATACTCATAGCGAGCGAGGATACGAACAGGCATTTCTCCAAATAACATATACAAATGGCCAATAACCAGAAAAACCAAACCCACTGCCGTAAGTCAATTCAAAATCATAGTGACCCTATAGATCAGAGTAGAACTGCTCCACAGAGTTTCCAAGAAGTGCCAGGAGGATCTGAATGGCTAGCCTTTTGATTAACAGATGTAGCAGTTAACCACTAAAAATCCTCAATGTCCTGAGTCATTATAGAAATGCAAATCAAAACCACAGTGAGATCTCACTTCACAGGTACTTGGAAGGTCATTTGAAAAAAGTTTTTAAAAAGTGTTGTTGAAGAAACAGAGAAATTGGAACCTGCATACATGTCTGGTGGTTCCTCACAAAGCTACCATATGACCCAGCAATTCCACACCTAAGCATATACTCAAGAGAAATGAAAACATGTATCTACACAAATACTGTAGATGAATATTTGTGGCATCATCATTTATAATATAAAAATGTGGAAATGAGTCAACATCCATCAACTGATGAATGGATAAACAAATTATGGTACATTGTCCATACAATGGAAATTATTCATTAGTAAAAGGGAATAAAGTACAGATACATACCACAACGTGAGTGAACTCTGGAAACATTACACTAAGTGAAAGAAAGTCAAATGGAAAAGACTGCATATTGCACGAGCCCATGCATAGGGAACATGCAGAGTAAGCAAATTCATAGAGACATAAAGCAGATTAGTGATTGCCAGGGGACGATGGGAGGGGAGGTGGACAGTAATTGCATAATGGGCACATGGTTTACTTTTGGGGTGATGAAATGTCTTGGAACTACACAGAGGCAGTAGTTGCCAAACACTGTGCATACTAGATGTCACTCAACGGTACACTTTTAAATAGTTAATGGCTAATTTTGTGTTATGTAATTTTACTTAAAAAAACAAAGATTACCTCTTAGTTTTATAAACATAACCAACATAGAAATTTGAACTCACTGAAAAAAGGAGGATCATAAATGTGAAATATTCTGATTCCAGGCACATACTGATGCATTTATTCATGACTGGCTTTATCTTTCACATTTTTTAAAAAAATGGAAAGCACCCTCTTCCTTCGGGAGGGATGATGCTAAAATCTGAGTGGACTAAACCTTAATCTATGTTATGTACTTCCGTATAATTTGGCAGCGAAGCTCACAGTTCAGGGTTCTATTACTCGTCACACATCAACACAAGAAGAGTCTGTCACAACACTTCTGCAGACTAATTAAAAAAGATACAGCACTTGGATGAATATGCCACACTTTTATAGCAGCCAATCTTTGGGCAAAGCAAACACAGGAAGCAGGAGGAGAAGGTAGGTGGTTCTTGGCACTCCCCTAAACAAAAAACAATACATATCATGTACTCATGTAACAAGAAATAGCATTTGTTTTTTCAAAGCAGTTTTACTTAACACAAAAGTTCACAAACAAACACAAGAATGTGGAGGAGGAAAAGACAGAAACTAAAAGATGAAACAGGCAGTATGACTTGTAATACAATCTGTTCAAAAGCTATTCTCTACATGGCAAAGACGAAAAACAAGAGAATCACATGCAATACAAAAAAGTACTAAAGCACAGCAGGCTTGCACTGACTATAAAATTATTTAATAAAGGCCAGAGTGTCAGAATGGTGTTTGTAAGAACTATGTTCACGTACATATCCTTTGAATTTCCAACTGTATCTCTTTTACTCTCATGGCTTTTTTCTAGCAAGAGGCCAGATATCTGATCCATTACGTGGTGTTAGTGAGTAAAAGAATTTTAACTAATGATTATCATCAGCATCACTAAAATGAACAGCCCTGAACTCTTGTCTTCTAAATTATACATAAGTATAGTGCCAATCTAGGCCAGGTCTAACTATCACCAGTCAGGAAGACATCTAGGTCTTAGATAGTACTACATAAAAAAATCATGGTTAAAAACATAGATGTTATAGTCAGACTGGTTTTGAATTCCAAATTGACCACTGCGTATCCTTAGGCAAGTTATTTATCTGCTTTGAACCTTTTTTTCCCCAACAAAATGACTGTTACGAGGATCTAATGAGTTAATGCTGACTGGGGAAGCAATCCGTCATGGCCCTGAGCATCCCTGCATATTTATGCTGCACATTTAGGTCAGGACTGAAAGGACCTGACAGCATTTTATCCAAGCCGTTTCTCACAGTTGTGTTCGCAGGAAGCAACCATGAAGATGAAGTAAAATCCATCTTCCATATAAAGAGCGAGCTTGTTTTAACTTACTATAAAAGTGGTAAATCCCCCAAGCTCGGTGCTCATCTACTGTAACTCAATCCATACCCGTGCAGGCACTCATCCTGGCCTACTCTGTAGGACTTATCTCTGTCTTAGTTATCTAGTGCTGCTGTAACAGAAATACCACAAGTGGATGAGTTTAACAAACAAATTGATTCTCTCATTGTCTAAGAGGTTAGAAGACCAAGTTCAGTGTGCCAGCTCCAGGAAAGGCTTTTTCTCTGTTTACTCTGAAGGAAGATCTTTGTCATCAATCCTCCCTTGGGTCTAGGAGTTTCTCAGCACAGCGAGCCTGCATCCAAAGGAGGTACTCTCTTACTGGTGCCTGTATTCCTGTTGGCATGAGGTCCCTGTTTCCTGTCTGCTCTCTTCTCTATCCCAAAAAAGACTGACTTAAAATACAACCTAGTCCTGTAGATTGAATCCTGTCTCATTAGCGTAACTACTTCTAATCCTGCCTCACTAACAACATAGAGGTAAAGATTTATAAACACACAGTATAATCACATCAGATCACAAAATGATAGCCAACCACTCAGTATGGGGAATCATGGCCTAGCCAAGGTGATACAAATTTTAGGCAGACGAAATTTAATCCACAAATTTTTACCCTCTGGCCCCAAATATTCATGCCCTTGCCACATGTAAAACACATTCACATTCACACTATTATATCATAGTAAAAATTTTAAATCACCTCCAAGTCAAATTCCATCCTTGGGCAAAACCCTTCCTCATCTGTGAAATCTAGAATATAAGCTACCTGTTTCCAAAGCACAGTGATGAAACAGGTACAGCTAGACATTTTCATTACAAACGGGACAGACAGGAGGGAAAAAAAGATAAGAGGCACCAAGTAAGTCAGCAGAATATATATTATCTCACAAGTCTTGAAAATACTCCTCTTTTCTCTGACACCATGTTAGGCAACAGTCTTGCCCTCCAGACTCCAAGTTTTGGCCACACTCTCCCAATTCTGGGCAGAGGTCCCTAAGCCCTAGGCTTTTGCTCTGTCTTCCAGGCCCACTGGAATGGCAACTCTGCTCCCTGGGATTTGGGTGGCCCTTTTCTCCTAGTCCATCTGAGTGGTGATACCACCCTCTCAACCATAGAAGGCCCATCCCTTGGGCATAGGAAGACTTGCCTCTTTGGCTCTGGGTAGCAGATCTAGCCCCATTCTAATGGCACTTGTGAAAGACAGCCCCACACTCTGGAACTACGATCTGACTCTTTCAAACCTAGGTGGTTGTGGCTCCAGCCTTTAAAGCCCCAGAGGCCATGGCTCTACCCTTTGATACTCTAGCAGGGCAGTCACAGGTGGCAAGGCCAGAGGAGCCAAGAAGCTAAGGAACCAAGAAGCAGAATTTGAAAAGGCAAGGAACATAAGAAGCAGAGCTGTCTCAGTCTCAAATGGTAGGGCCACAACCTCTGGAGTCTTAAAGGGTGGAGGCATGGCCTCTGGGATTTCAGAGAGTGGAGCTACAACCTTCTAGATTTCAAAAAGTCAGATCTTTAGGGGTCATGGCAAAGTGACACATCATGCTGACATTACGGCTACTACTTCATGAAAGAGAAACAAGTTAGCTTGCAAGCAGTATAAAATCTGAAAACACACAGTTCTTGGTAAAAACAAGAACAAAAAAAAGAAAAAAAAAACCTTTGAGTACCAGCTGACACACTGTAAATGCTCAAAACATGGAAACCATCAGTATTGTTTACTACTGAGAACCAGGCTTGGTCACTGAACTAAGGCAACCGCCCAATGATTACTAGGATGACTAAAGCTAAGTCAGTTCTCTCAACTGCCCCACATACAGCCCATAGGTACAAAATATTGATGTGACCTGTTCCGGACTCAATTAACACAGACTCCAAAATAGCAAAATAAAGTTAACTGGGACATTCATTCTTTAGCATTTGGCTTTATTTTAGTCATCTAGTGCTGCTCTAACAGAAATACCACAAAGTGGATGGCTTTAACAAATGAAAGTTTATTCTTACACAGTCTGGAAGGCTATAAGTCTGAATTCAGGATATCTTCTCCAAGGGTAGGCTTTCCCTCTTTGTCAGCTCTAAAGAAAAGTCCTTGTGTTGCATCAGTTTTTCGTCATGGAGCATCTTGGTACAGGAACCTCAGGTCTGAAGGATGAGCTCTTCTCCGGTGCTGCTTTCTTGGTGGTGTGAGGTTCCTAACCCTCTGCTTGCTTCCTCTTCCTTTCATCTCTCATAAGATGAAAGAACAAAAGGTGGTAAAAACCACACTCCAGGGAAATTACCTTTACAGTGGAGCAAGGAGGAAACCTTAGGAAGGGATTCACAGTCCCACCCTAATCTTCTTTAACATACAGCATGCCAAGGCCAAGTGCGGTCAAGTCGGATCCAACTCATGGCGACCCATGGAGGACAATCATAAAATATTGGGAAATTGTGGCCCAGCCAAATGGCTATACACATTTTTGCTGGGACACAATTTAATCCATGGCAGGCCTTAAACGGTCATCTTTCATGACTGCCAACTGTTCTTCTAACTAAATCCCAAATGCTATGTATTTATATTAGGGCAGATTCATTACAGCTTTCAATAACCTTTGACTCCAAATATATCAGAGCTGAATGAAACCACACAAATCATCTATTTCAACTATATGATTTTACAGAGTAAACTGACACTTAGAAGATAAATAAATGATTTGCCCAGAATTATAGTTGAAGAAGTAGTCAGCCAGCCCTGTCAGGAAACACATTGTCATTTTCAATGTGGCACAAGAAAAAGGGGTGTTCAGATCAAGAACTCTATTAAAAGACCAGACTGGATGGGGTGACAGCCTGGAGGGTCCCCTGAGAACATGGCCTCCAGACCCGCTCCTAGCCCAAGAGTTGAGACCATTACTGAAGCCAGTACTTCAGACGAAGTTTGGACTGGACTAAAGGATACAGAGTGATGCAGGTGGTGTGTGTACTTTATGGCTTCAAATATACATATATATATATGTACATGTATATATGAGGCTGTTCAACTGGTCTCTCCAAAAAGAGGAGAGGTTGGAGAAAAGGGTACAGGTGTTGGTTGAGTGGATGGATACTGAAGTAAACAGTAGAGAGGATGATTGTGCTGTCATAGGCTGAGGAGACCAGGTAAGAGTTGCACAGAGGTGGGTGCTTGGGGCTTTGTGTGGCAAACTGACTTGAACCGCAAACTTAATCACAATAAAAAAAAATTTTTTTAAATACATAAATAAGTAAACACCTTGAGTGTAAAATCGTGCAGCCACTATGTAAACAGTTGGGCAGCTCCTCAAAAATCCAAATATAAAATTCCCATGTGAACCAGCAATTCCACTCCTAGATATACACCCCTAAAGACTTGAAAACAGGACGAAAGATACCTGTACACCAATGTTCACTTCAGCTAAAAGATAATGGCACACAAGTGACCATCAACAAATTAACAGACAAAATACAGTACATGCAGCCACAAAAATAAGTGAATTTCCATAACATGGCTGAACAATGACAACATTAAAAACAAAACAACAACTCATTGTCTTCAAGTCAATTCTGACTCCTAGCAACCCTACAAGACAGAGCAGAACTGCCCCACAGGGTTTCCAAGCAGTAACTAGTAGATTCAATTAAACACTATGCCACCAGAGCTCCATAAAACATTATGCTGCATGAAGTAAGTAGTCACAAAAAGACAAATATTGTAAGATACTTTACATGAAATATCTAGAATGAGCAAATATATAGAGAACAAAGTTTACTGGGGGGTAGGAATGAGAATAACAGGGAATTGTTACTCAAGGGGTACTGAATTTCTGTTTAGGGTGATGAAAACCTTTGGAAATAGATAGCAGTGATGATTGTAAAACATGGTAAATAAAATTACTGCCACAAAAACACACACTCACAAATGGTTAAAATGTTAAAGTTTTGGTTATGTAAAGTTTTCCCTCAGCATCTGAAGGGA
Organism: Heterohyrax brucei; assembly: GCA_028571685.1. Classification (NCBI taxonomy): domain Eukaryota; kingdom Metazoa; phylum Chordata; class Mammalia; order Hyracoidea; family Procaviidae; genus Heterohyrax; species Heterohyrax brucei. Next base: position 129,122,256 of record CM053166.1, on the reverse strand, counting down.
ATTTGTTCCAAGACTCTCAGCCAAAAGCCAAGTGCCGTCAAGTCGGATCCAAGCCTATCAAAGATACTGAAATCTGCAGATGCTCAAGTCTAGTATATAAAATGGCATAGTATTTACACAAAACCTATGCATATCTTCTCTGTATTTTAAATCATCTCTAGATATAATGCCTAATACAACGTAAATATTATGTAAATAGTTGTTTCCTCACAATTGAAGGGTCCACCTGAAAGGTAGCCTTTCTCTTCTATGAGCTTCTTGGGCCCTTCTGAGAATGACGGTGCTGACTCGCCATCCACTGATGCTGATGCACTCATCCTCAAGCTCTTAAGACTGTAATATTTTCCAGAACTAGCCAGCTATCCTTTTCAAGCCTGAAACACTTTCCCCTAGCTATCCTCAATCCCTTCACACTTAGCCCTTGAGGGACTCCTTGATTACTTCATTGCATTTTAGGAGTCATTTTTTCACAGAAACAAGGGGTACATAGAAACACAGGTAACAACCAAAGGAGATGCGAGTGGACAATGCCCAATGAGTACTTGAAAAACTGAGGATCTGTAAAACAGCGGGAGCTACAGTAGAGTATGTCCTCACATCACGTCATTCATGTAGATTCATTGCAGTGCTCAGAGTGCAAGGCAAACTCTGATTTTGCTTTTTGCAACTTTATTTTTCCTCTTAAATATTTTCTGTCCATGGTTGATTGAGTCTACAAATGCACTACCTGCAAACATGAAGGGAGACTAGATACATTTTCAACCTATTTTCTGTGTAACTTCTTTACATCACTAGAAACAAACTTTTCAAAAAAAAGACTTAATAGTATCAACTCTTACAATTTTTGATTCTATAAAAGAAAACATGGGACCCTGAAAAACATGAAGCACTGTTTCTAAGATCAAAATGTTCTTTCTACTAGTTTCTACAAGTTCACGATAAACAGGCTGCAGACACAGGTATGTAGGAAATGCTTTTAAACAAATCTTTGTTGGAGGCAGAGTCAAGATGGTGGGCTAAACGCACGTCTCCCTAAAGCCCTCTGGAAACAAAGACCTGAAATGATAATTACACAGAGCCTTCTGGACACGTAGTGAGCCCTAGGATGCAGCATAGGGCTATTAATTTGGACTTCATACCACTGAATGCAAAACCTCCTCTCTTTTACTGACCCCAATCTCGGCGAGCACAGGCTTGCAGAGACTGAAGGTAGCTCACCATTTCGATTTTTTTTTGCCTCTGTCTTGGCCGGCAGGCTGAACTGGGACTTGACCATCTCTGGTCTCGGATGCACTGCTGGTGGGACCGGCAAGCCAAATTGCCAGGTTCTGAGAGCTTGGCTTTGGACTCTATACACCTTGGCTCCTCTGTCCTATTGGGAAACAGAGAAGCACAGGCAGAGGCCCCGGCGGGACTTGGTTCTTAGGATGGAAGGTGGATCCTACCAGGGGGAATGTGCTTTTTTAGCAGAGAGGTGGTGTTTTGCACAGTGTCGCCTGGGGTTGGGGCCCAGCAGCGGAGACTATGGACTCTGGGCATTTTGCAGCTCTTGGCCTCTCTTTCTGGTGGGAGCTGGTCCCGGCCAACTAGCGAGCTCTTGCAGGACCCCATCTTGTTTTGCTGGGAGATAGGGTAATCCATTCGGAAGCCTCAGTTGGACCTAATTCCTGGGCTGGGAGGCAGTGCCTAACCAGGAGAGACTGCTTTTCCAGCAGAAAAGCAGAATTCTACACAGTATTGTCTACAGCTGGGGGCCGACAGCAGAGGCCAGCAGGCTAGTAGCCTCTCTATATTTTGAGCTAGTTTATAACATCTGGTGTTCAATATAGAGGTGTTTACTTTGCCAGCTGGGAAGATGAATGTATACACCTGAAAACCTGACTGACTTTGGAAGTTGTCAAATACTTTTTACTTCCCATTTTAAGACAGCCTAGTGAAACAGCTGTGTTTTGTCTCTCCCAACCTTTACTGACCCACATGAAGCCCAAAAGGCAACAAACATTGGAGAAGATGGTAACCAGGAAGTCACCCATGGCATCACAAGGCCCCCAAAAGAAACCATCTCAGAACTTCCCAGATGAAGAAGCTTTTCTGAAACTATAAGGTGAATACAAAAGGATTATATGGAGAGCCCTCCTATACCTCATACAAAACGTAGCAGAGCAAAACGAAAAATTAAGCAAGCTGTTCAAGCTGACAGAACATCAGTACTCCGAAATCCAGCAGAGCAAGAACAAAATCAAAGACACAGAAACTTCAATTCAAAGCCAAGAAAACAGAATGGAACAAATGGAAAAGAGAATTTCCAATTTGGAAGACAGAGCCACTGATGCCAGCATCTATGAGGAGAAATCAGAAAAAAGACACAAGAAAAATGAAGAAGCATTAAGAAGCATGTGGGACTCTATTAAAAAGAACAATCTGTGATTCACTGGAGTTCCTGAACAGGGTGAGACACCTGAGAACACAGAGAGCATTGCTGCTGACCTGCTGACAGAAAACTTCCCAGAAATTATGAAAGAAGAGAACATAGATATTGAAGATACATATCAAACACCACTCAATATAGATCTCAATAGAAAGACTCCAAGACATATTATAATCAAGCTCAACAAAATGAAACATAAGCAGCAACTCTTCAAGGCAGCAAGACTCAAAGCAAAGCTAACATTCAGAGAGAAACCCTGTAGGCTTTCATCGGATTACTCAGCAGAAATGATACTGGCATGGAGACAGTGGCATGACACATTCAAAGCCTTGAAGGAGAACTTCCAACTAAGAATTATATATCCTACAAAACTATCTTTCAAATATGAAAATGAAATTAAGACATTCACAGATAAACAAAAACTGACAGACTCTGTAAAAACCAAACCAAAGCTTCAAGAAATACTGAAAGAATCTCTTGTCTTCGAAGAAAAAAACTGCTAACTTTATATTTTAGAAGGACACATTATCCAGAATCCTACTTAATTAGGGAAGGCTCCAAACACAATCAAAGCTATAATAGTAAAAGAAAGGATCTAGTGGTCATATCGTGTAAACTACAATATCACCATATTAAAAAAGAGGAACGTACTACAGTCGTTATACTCCTTCCAGATGGACAGGAAGTTGACAAGACTGGTAGCAATCAAAATTGGGTTTATATATAGTTTAGTAAGTGGGATCAGAGGGGCAGCCATAAAGCACAATAAAGAAGCAACATACCATATCAAGAAGTGTAATACAGGAGTCTCAACAACCACAAAACCAACCCTGAAAAAGGTGAAAAATCAATACACAAAGAAGGTCATAGAACAGATTAATAAGAACAAGAGAAGACAGCAACACAAAAATAAACATCACAATGGCAGCACTGAACACATACCTATCAATAATTACATTGAATGTGAATGGACTGAATGTTCCAGTAAAGAGACATCAAGTGACATCTTGGATCAAAAGACATGACCCATCTATATGTTGCCTACAAGAAACTCACCTTAGACTTAAAGACAGGAACAAACTGAAAATCAAAGAATGGAAGAATATACATCAAGCTTACAATGAACAAAGAAGAGCAGGTGTAGCAATTCTAATCTCAGACAAAATTGATTTTAATGTAAAATCCACCATCGTGGACAAGAATGGACACTATTTATTGCTGAAAGGCTCAATACACGAGCAGGACTTTACGATATTAAATATTTATGCACCTAATATTAGAGCACCTAAATACATCAAAGAAACACTGACTATACTCAAAAAGGAAACAGATCACTCCACAATAATAGTAGGAGACTTCATACTACACTCTCAAATACTGGAAAGATCATCTAGAAAAAAGCTGAATAAAGACACAGAAGACATTATCGCCACGATTAACCAACTAGACCTCATCGACATACACAGAACTTTCTATCCATCAGCAGACAACTACACCTTCTTCTCCAGGGCACATGGAACATTCTCCAGAATAGACCATGTGTGAGGACATAAAGCAATTCTCAACAAAATTCATACTACTGAATTAATACAGAGCATATTCTCGGATCATAAAGCCGTAAAGGTCAAAATCAAATTGACAAACCACTGGCTAAGCTTACTAAAGAAAAACAGGAAAGAAAACAAATAATCCAAATAAGAAGTGAGAGGGGAGTTGTCACAACAGATCCAGCAGAAATCAAAAATATCATAGCCAAATACCATGAAAGACTGTACTCTAACAAATTTGAAAACCTAGAGGAAATGGACAAATTCCTTGATTCACATCACTAAATAAATCTTTGTCACATTCAGTAACTGATTTAATATTCAGTGGCCTTCCTTCTGCATGACATTTCCATGTTCAAGCAACAGGTTATTCCTCTATAATACTCTATAACATAATAATAATATTCACAGAAACCAGTAAAATCAACAAGGAATATGATTAGCTTCAGAGTTACAAACATGCAATGATTAATAGATGATTGCAAAGGGTCTGAGGGAGCTTGGAAAACAGGGATTTTTAACAGTAACATATTTTGTTCCACAGTTAGCTACAACAGAAATAGTAATGGAAGTGTGGAAAACTGGGCCCAGAGCCCTCCAGAATCTTCATTTTGAAGTATAACTATTACCTCAATTCCATTTTATACAGATATACCCCCTTAAAATTTAGCATCTGCCCCACCCCATCTGGGAGAATGAAGGAAACCAAAGACACAAGGGAAAGATTAGCCCAAAGAACTAATGGACCACAACTACCACAGCCTTCACCAGACTGAGTAAAGTATAACTACATGGTACGCAGCTACCAACAACGAACGGATCTATCAGGAATCACAACAGAGGGTCCAAATAGAGCTGGAGAAAAATGTAGAACAAAGTTCAAACTCATAAAAAATTTAAAAACAACCAGACTTATAGATGTAACAGAGACTGGAGAAAACCTGACATTATGGCTCTCATTAAAAAAAAAAAAAATTGCTGTCAAGTCAATTCTGACTCAAAGCGACCCTGCAAGACAGAGCAGAACGGCCTCATAGCGTTTCCAACGAGTACCATTCAAATTGCCAACCTTCTGATCGGCAGCCATAGCACTTAACCACTATACTACCAGGGTTTCCAAAAACCAAACTGGCTGCTATTGCGATTCCAACTCATACTGATCCTATGGGACAGCACAGAATTGTCCCATAGAATTTCCAAGTAGCAGTAATTGTGTTCAAATTGCTGATCTCTTGATTAGCAGCTGCAGCACTTAACTACTATGTCACCGGGTTTCTACGGGTCCCAGACATTAACTCAGTACTAAAGTCATTGCCAAGGTTTAACCTTCAGCCAAAGATTAGACAGGCCTATAAGACAAACATATAATATACAACAGCTCAACCATGTATATGAAACTAAATGGGCACACCAGCTCAGGCACAAGGATGAGAAGGCAGAAGGGTAAAGGAAAGCTGGACAAATGGAAATGAGGAACTTGAGGTCAAGAAATGGAGAGTGTTGACACATCACAGGGTCAACAACCAATGTCACAAAACAGTATGCGTATGACTTGTTCAATGAGAAACTGCTTTGTAACCTTCCACCTAAAACATAATAAAAATAAATTTTAATATTTGGAATCAGGCTTACTCATATTACGTAAAAATGGAGAATTCGGATCTCTGAGAAATTCATGAGAATCACAGTTTGAGCAAGCAAGTAGGCAGTACCAAAGAAGCCTAAGGACCTAGAGATTAGAGAATATGGGTAAGCCTCGCTGTAATAAAACAAATGCAAGCCACCAACATGGAGTAACTTTTTTTTTTTGCACTGACAAAATTATTCTTCCCTTGTGATGTTGTTTAAAGCCATTAGCTACACAACCAAAGGGAGGGGGAATGCAAGCTAAAATTCACTGCCAATGAAAAGCAACTTATAAGATCAGCCTAAGAAAAAAGGTATTTCAATTCACAAATATTTTATGTACACACAAGCACTTATGGAGCACACTGATTTTGTAACATGAGGTGCTACGCTGCAGATCATGAACATGTTATTAGAACAAATATGCCTCTGCCCAATTTATTTTTAACCATCTTAACTTTCTGTAGGTTCTTGTCTTATATCATGGGCAATGAAAATGAAATCATGACACAAACTTCAGAAATAAGCAGTCTTATCTGTATAATCTATAAACATGTAAAACACTATAAAACAATATATGAAGAAAATTATTAGAAGGTGTACAGAAAAGGAGGCACATTAGAGATGGTAATCAACACGTTGACCTAAAGTCACGTCTAAGCTTTCAAAGAAGCAGCCATCTCCATATACTCGAGGATTTCAGAAATTCAAAAGCACATGTAGCACGTTTAGGATGATATAGTACATACTGTCATGGACTGAATTATGTCCCCCCAAAAGTGTGTGTATCAGTTTGGTCGGGCCATGAATCCAGTACTGTGTGATGGTCTACACTTTTGTCATCGGATCACTATGAATTAATAATATGATTATTGGCAGTTATATTGATGAGATATACAAGATTAGATAATGTCTTAAGTCAATCTCTTTGAGACATGAAAGAAACAAGCAGAGGGACAGAGGACCCCATGCCACCAAGAAAGCAGTGCCAGGAGCACAGCACATCCTTGGGAGGTGAGATTCCTGCGCTGAGATGCTCCTGGCCCAAGAGAAGACTGGTGCATAATAACAAGGTCCTTACTCCGGAGCTGACAGACAAAAAGCCTTCCCCTAGAGCTGGTGCCATGGATTCGGACTTCTAGTGTGCTGAACTGTGTTACAGAAGTACTAGATGACTTAGACACAAGGATAAGACCCAAAACCAAACCCACTGCCACTGAGTCAATTCCAACTTACAGTCACCCTACAGAACAGAGTAGAACTGTTCCACATAGCTTCCAAGAAGCACCTGGTGGATCTGGACTGCGACTTTTTGGTTAGCAGGCGTAGCACTTAACCATTAGGCAAGCTGGGTTATCCACCTTAAATTCTTTTTTAAGAATGAGTGAGAAATGAAAATTCTTTATCCTAAATGAGCTATCAAACTACATCCAGTGCCTTGCTGAATTTCCTATCAAGTATGAGAAGAAATTAATCTGGTTTTAAATGCAGCACCAATCCTGCATGGCATCTTTGTGTGAATGAGACAAAGTGGCCCTCTGTAAGACACAGTCTGTGTTTGGATACATGATTTGCTGTGGCTTCACATCCTTAACTATACATGGTGGCCCCAGTGTCTATTACACATATATTTTTTTTAACAAAATGTAAGTGTACAGCCTAGACAAAGTCTTCCTGGCTACATACAGACACTTCCTAAACAGCTCTAGCCAGCCTAATATGCTACTAAGCATTTAAGATTTGACAGAGATTGATTTAAAAGCACACGCAATTATACCTCTATAGTTTGCCCTTTCCTGGGCAAGAAAACTCCACCTGTCCATCTACAACAGTTATCACGCATCTATTTGTTTTGAGGAAAATTACCCACCTGACTGAGTACGAAAATGGCCAGCCTGGAAATTGTAGAGATGGATTACTAGTCTAAACCTACCTGAGTTCCAAAAATTAAGAAAAATTGTATGCCTGTTACCTCCAGCATAGTAACAGCACTAAATTGTTGTCTGCAAAGTAGTGGTTACACAGTGCTCCAGTATTTCTCTGCAGAGTCTTGGCCATTTGCCCAAGTTGCTTTCTCATACTTACCCACTCCACCCATCCCCAGTTCTATCACCTCATTAGTGTAGCCTGGTTTTCAATTTTAACCCCACAAATGTCTAAATAAGGCAACATAATAGTTGTTTTTCGTAAACGAGTGCGTAACAATTATCTAGATTCAGTAACCTACACTGTATTAAAGTAGTTAAAAACACAGACGCTTCAAGCACCAAACTGGTATTTGTTTAGATAAAAAAAAAAAAAAACTACTAATATAAACCTACGTGCTTTTGTGTGTGCATGTACACATATGTTTATGTGTGTGTATGTACCAAAGAGTTACATGAACTCTTTATCTAGAGAATTCAAGAACACTTTTCCTTTCCTCAGCTATCTACAACACTTCTCTGGAGGGAAAATTCTTACACATAAGTCTCACCCCATTTCACAAGTTGCAAAGTGAAGAAACATTGATTATTCAACCAGTCAAAGTAGCCAAAAGTTTTAATTTGGTCTATTTTCTAGATTCCATAATAGCTGTTCCAAAGAGTCTACCCATAACTATATGTATACTCAACCTTCTCAGAATTAAAGAGAGACGTGAACTTAACTTTGGCCAATACTTTATGACAGTACTTTCTGTGGAGTAACTTTGAACACAATTTTACCATTATTTTAAAGCTGTATTTAAGTTTAGTGACATACAAATTAATCAGGTACACCTTACATTAAAAATATAATTATTTTTGAGGCAATTACAGACATTAGGGAATTGTTATTTTTTAAAAAGATGCAACAAGGACATAGTCCAAAGTAAACCAGTTTTCCAATTGCAATTCATAGTGACCCTATAAGACGGAGTAGAACTTCCTTCCAAGAAATAGCTAGCGGATTTGAACTGCCAAACTTTTCATTAGCAGCAGTAGCTTTAACCACTATGCCATCAGGGTTCCAGTGGCGTAGTCGATATGTTAAAGTAAAAAAGTAATTTTTAGAGCTACACACAGAAGTATGTGCAAGTAAAATACCACAGTATCTGGGATTTGCTTTAAAATACTTCCACGAGGAAAAATAAAGGATGGATTGAGCAAATGTGGCAAAATCTAGGTTTGTCTTTGAGTAATGGATACATGGAAGTTCACTGCACTATTCTACTTTTTAGTACGTTTCAAAGTTTTCATTAAGTTTTATGAATGGTCTTAATAACTACCCCATATTATAAATAAAAACATGATGCCTTTGATTTTTAGCTTGAGGAGAGACCAGCAAATAAAGGTAGATAAAAATTACTCACAGTTTTGAATGGATCTTTACTAACCCATGTGAATATCTACCAGGGATAATGAACAGAATTTTAAAAAGATTTCTATCCAAAACCCTTCCTCTTAAGTAAATATCAGAACTGCTAAGTGACCAAGTCAATTGTCACTTGGGAATTATTGATTCCTAATGAAGTCTTGTATTCCTACCTAGGAATGCCTGAAGAGCTGCCTAGAAACTCCTCTCCTAAAGCAGATAAAATTATACAAAGCCCTAACAGATAAACAGGTGGCCAATTCATTGGTCTGTATTTGGCAGTGTTATGGATTTAATTGTGTCCCTCCAAAAACGTGTGTAGCACTTCGGCTAGGCCATGACTGCTGGTACTATGAGGTTCCTCCATGTCATCAATTCTGCCTCTATGATTTCAGTGAGGTAAGATGGGGGGCAGTTGGGTTGTAGGGCAGGACTCTCTTATGGGTGGGATTGTACTAAGCCTTGAGGCAATCTCTTGGGATCTACATAAGGAGAAGCAAGCAGAGATTTGGCAACCTCATACCACTAAGAAAGCAGTGCCAAGAGCAAGGTGTGTCACTTGGAAAGGACCAGGGTCCCTGTGCATCAGAAGCTCCCAATCAAAGGAACACTGATGAAAAGGACCTTCCTCCAGAGCCAACAGAGACAGCTTTCCCCTGCAGCAGATGCCCTGAGTTTGGATTTGTAGCTTACCTGACTGTGACAAAATAAAATTTCTCTTTAGCCATCCACTTGTGGTATTTCTGTTAAAGCCATACTAGATGAGTGCGACAGAAAGCAATATAGCTCCTTGCTGGTACTAGCTCTCCTTGAGTTGGCCCGACTGACAGCTACCCGATGTACAACACGGGAAATGCTGCCTAGTCCTGGGCTATCTCCACTGACTGGTTGTGGATCAGACCATTGTGCTCCACAGCATTTCTACTGGCAGATTTGTCAAAAGTAGTTCATCAGCTCCTTCTTTCTAGTCCAACTTTACCTGGAAGCTCTACTGAAACCTATTCAGTATTATAGCAACACGTAAACCACCACTTACAGAAGAACAGGGGCTGCATATGACGAGGTAAACTGCCTGGGAATCAAACACAGGTTCCCTCCCACTGAAGGCGAGGATTTTACCACTGAAGCACTAATGTCCCCACCCCAGTAACGTAGCTTACCCTCCCTAAATCAACAAAGTAAAACCTCATTAAACCAACCCCCCTGTAAATGGTGATTAGTAAGAATTTTATCTTCCACATTCTTTCATAAGAAAGGCATCAACCCTCCACAACACACACAAAGCAAGTATCAGGATTTAGTTGTTTAAGCTAGAGTCAGAGTGTATCATTTGGACTATAACAGATCCAACCTGATTAGTTAAATAAGTTTTAAATTTACCATGACTTAATTCTTCTATTACTAATATTCATAGTACATATATTTGAAACCTTGTATCAATCTTGCTTTACATACGTAAGTTTTAAGATGCAAGGACAGATTATCCAATAGTCAAGATAGCAAGGGCTTACTTGTGCTTACTTACTAATCTGTATCACATTGTTTTACCTGTTTTTCACCACATGTTTGAAACCCATGTGAAATTATCCACTGAAGATTAGCATGTAAACCCAATTAAGCTTGTGCATACCTTACTTACTGGTTAATCTGCTCCTGTTAAACTGCCTCATCTTCCACAGTGGGTGTTTTCCAAAAAAGCCCTTTCAGATATCAGGTATTAACCAGGTTTCAAGTCACCGAGCTATCACTTTACTTTCTACATTCTTTCAAAAAAATTAAGTATCATATACCCCAAATCCCATGGAAGGAATCTGTCTTTTCTGCATGGCTGACTGAACACAGGCATGGGGGAAAATGGGTCTTCAGTAATCATCCCCGTGGTACTTCTGATACCCAGATACGCTGAATCATAGAAATTAGCATATATTGTGTGTTACATGGTTTTCAGAGCATCCTGTTCTTGAAGACTAGGTTAGAAAAGAATATGATTTCATTTCAAAAGTCTCATTACTGCCAGAGCTCTTGATACCTGAAGTGAAATTTAGGTGGATCAATTATAATTGCTCATAAAAGGAATTACCCAAAAAAAGAAAAAAAAAGACTGAATAGTCCTTCACTTTCAGAGTCCTTGAAGCATAATGACTCACTGTCACAGCTAACTTTTACAATAGAGGTGGTGGCTTTTAAATTTACTTCTATGTCAGTCTATTAACACTTCAATGACTCAGTTTTCTTACATCAGCAATAGACTGTCTGACAAAGTAGAATGCCAAGGATATCTAATGAAAGTTTCCTAACAAAAATTTAAATGCATCAAATTGATAAATTCAAAGAAAAGAGTGGCCTTTTTGATTCTTAAAGAATAACAGCGGGAAGAAAAGTAAAACTGCATTTTATAGCCATTCAAGAGAAAAAATTATTAGTAAAAGGCCAGAAAGCATAATCCTCCAAAAGGAGAAACAAAACTGGATGAACTGACTAGAAATCAATTAACTTAAGATCATTTCATAGTATATGGTTCCTGGGTAGTGTCAACAGTCGGTGCTCGGCTACCAATACAAAGATAGGCAGTTTGAATCCACTAAGTGGTGCCACGGAAGAAACTTCTGGAAATCTGCTTCCCTAAAGACAACAGCCACAAACGCCTATGGAAGAGTACTACTCTATAACACATGGGGTCTCCAGGAGTTGGAATCAACTCCACAGCAACAGGTATATAATAATAATGCTAGCTATCAAATTGCAGGAAGCCAACTAACCATCCAATCACATGGACAATTGATTCAGGTAATATCCAAACCAAACCCATTGCTGTACAGGAGATTCTGACTCATAATGACCCTCTAGGTCAGAAGAGAACTTCCCTATAAGGTTTCTAAGACTGTAATTTTCATGGAAGCAAGCTGCCACATCTATCTCCCAAGGAGTGACTGGTTAATTCAAACTGCCAAACTTCTGGTTAGCAGCCGAGTACTTACCCACTGCACCCCCAGGGCTCCTTCAGATAATATAAGCCCACCGCTACCAGGTCAAAGACCCTATATAGGACAGAGTAGAATTGCCCCATAGGACTTCCAAGGAGTGCCTGATGGCTTTGAATTGCCAACCCTTTGGTTAGTACCCACAGCTCGTACTCATTAGACCATCAGGGTTTCCTCAGAATGGGTTAATAATAACATTTTATATTTATACAGCAATATAGAAGTTTCTGAATGCTTTCACATTCACTACTGTGTTTTATATAGGCCACCTTCAGGAGCCAATCAGGCAGTCAGAATTATCTTCTACTGGCAGATGTTAACCCAAAAAGCCTAAAATTCTGATGTTAAATAGATTATCAGAGATCACAGACAAACAAAAAATTAACACTGGAATCAGGTCTTTTGGCTCTCTATTCTGGGATCTTGTACCAATAACCTGAAGCTTCCTACTAGTAACAACAAAATGTGACTTGGCTCGACAGTTTTGATACTATCTCTCCACATGGAAACTCAGATTCTGACATCACAAGAATCCAAACACTCAACCAGCTCTCAGCCCTGCAGAAGTTTCCGTAATTTCAAAACAAGAGAAAGAACACAGAAGAATGCAAAGATATGTACATAAGATGGAGTGTGTATAATACGAAAAAAGTGGCACATAAAAGAAAACATTTGTTTTAAAATTCCTCTTTCAGATTTCCTAAATAGAACCTTATTTTGAAGGAGACAGTAGCAGGAGCAGGGGTCTGGAGATTACAGTTTCAGTAGACATCTAGGTCAATTGGTATAACAGGGTTTTTTTTTAAGAAAATTTTCAGCTTCCCACTTTGGGGAGTAGTGTCTGAGGTCTTAAAAGCTAACCAAAAGGCATCTAAGCAGCATCAGTTGATCCCAAACTACCTGCAGCAGAGGAGAATGAAGGCCATCAAAGACAAGAGGAAAACTTGAGGCCAGCAGACAGAAGACGCCATATGATTGGGAGACTATGTCAGCAAGAGATCAGAAGAACTGTAAGAGGCTTGGCCCACCACAAGGGACTGTCCCTGATGTAATACAACATAGAGTCCCTGATGTAGCAGAAGAAAAATATGTGCACAGAACTCAAACTCTATTAAAAAGACCAGACTTGATGGTTTGATAGGCTGGAGGGTCCGTGAAAGACATGACCCCCAGACCCTCTGTTAACCCAGTGGTGAAATCATTCCTGAAGCCAACTCCTCAGACAAAGATTGGACTGGATTGTAAGACACAGAGTGACTCTGGTGAAGAGTGTGATTCCTGACACAAGTATATACATGAGGCTAAGTGAGCAGCTCCTGTCCAGAGGTTAAATCAAAGAGCAGAGGGGGACACGAGTTGATTTAAAAGACATGGGAAATAAAGAGGATGGAAAGGAGGTATGTACTATCACAGGGTGGGGAGAGCAGCTAGAGTTACACAGACGGGTGTGTGCAAGGTTTTGTATGACAAATTGACTTGTATTATAAAGTTACACTTAAAGCACAATTTTTTTTTTTTTAAGAAAAAGCCTCTTTTCAACAAATTACACTTCCAAAATGTCTGGCATGTGGGGTATTCAAGAATCGGCATAAAATGGGACCCTTGTCTAAAATCAAGGTTTTCTCTTTGTCGAGAAAAGACTGGCATATAACATTTAGACTCACTGTTGTTGTAAGAGTTCAGAATAAGGAAGAGCCCTCGATAAGCTGAAACAGTCAGTGAAGGATTAATGGAAAGAATGGGAGAATTGTGAGGCATGAGCTGGGTTTTGAAAAGGAGGTATGATTTATAAAGGAGGAACAGCACGGACATTTCAGATTTATTTGGTGAGGATCGTCATGGTGAATGACAGAGAAAAGAAGCAACAGAGACTGCCCAAAGAAACCGAGGTACAAAAGAGATACACCTAGTAAGTGAACGAGCCAGTAAAGTGGATAAGCTGGGATTAAGATCCAGGTCTCCAACTATAAACACCAAGCTCCTTTAGACCACTGCGCCCCTCCAAGTAATACTCCATAGTACTGTTTCTTTCTGAAACACAAGTCTGATCCCATCACTCTCCTGCTTAAATTCCTTCAGCGGCTTTCTGTGACTTCATAAAGAAGTTGAAACTCTAACACGGCATAAAAGGATTCATCACGATCTAGATCATAGCTCTTTCTGGAGACCGACCACATATAAACTCTTTGTTTCACTCACACATATTGACCCACACTTCCCCTACTGGGCATGCTGTTGTATCTCTGTACTTTTGTAAAAGTTGTTGTTTCATTTTAGAATGTTTGTCTTTCCTTTTCTTCAGTTAATGCCCTATATTCAAGTCTTGGTAAAACTGTCATCTATTCTGGGCAAGCCTTTTCTTACCATATTTGAGCATTCAGTCAGATGTAGATGTCACTCCACGATATTTTAATAGCACCCTCCTGCACATATTCCTGTTAAAACTTTTTAACACTGCTTGTTAAACATTAATAAATTTGTCCATCTCCTTTACTAACTAGACTATAAGCATCTTGATATCACCAACTCCTAGAATAGTACTAGTACATATTAGGTGCTCAGAAAACATGTGTGGCATAGATAAAATCATTCTATTCAGATTTTATCATTAAATAATCAAAACATGACTTATACAACTGAAAGCAAATAACCACTCAGGAAATTATATAATAACCAGAAATTTAATTAATTTCTCTTACTTCAAGTTACTATTACAACTCGACTATCTAATGAACTAAAGGTTTCATAAATTATACAGAAACAAAATCAAAATGACTAACTGCATCAAATAGTGTTAAGCCACTCATATCCACTGTGCGGGAGAGAGGAAGGGTATTAGTTTTTCATCAACACTAGCATTTCTCACAAGTAGAAAATCAAAACCTGTCTCCATCAAGTCAATTTTAACTCATAGCAAGCCTGTAGGACAGAGCAGAAATGCCCTGTCGGGTTTCTGAGGAGCACCTGGGGGATTTGAACTGTCAACCTTTTGATTAGCAGCGGTAGCACTGATCTAGTATACAACCAGGGTTTTCCCTCACTAGTAAAGTCATGCTATAAAGACGCCAGATTCAAGATGCAGCTCCTTCATATCATTTGTAAAGTCCACTCCTTTGCCAACTTAAAAAAATACATTTCATACTTGACATCACTAAGACTCATGATATTTAATGACATGCTACAATCTGAGCCTATCCAGCCAGTTAAATAAAATTCAAAGCTCTACTACTAATGTACTGATCTAAATATGAGGAGGGCAAGGCAGTGCTGCCAACTTTAAAAAGAATAAAAAGGGTCATTCTGAGGATACACATATGAAGAAAACTGAAGTGAATTTCTTTGCATTTTGATTTCAGTAATCTTCAACAGAAGTCATTCAAGTCCGGAAATGCTACTCTGAAAAAATTCTCACAGAAACCCATCAGAAAGTTGAGGATATAAATGAAAGTAGTTCCTCTCTATAGAAAACATGCCCTCCTCCTAGTTTTCCAGAACCACAAGGAACTAAATGCAAACCACAATCACAAGCTTTATGCTTCATGAATTCACTATACGTAATAGCTATTAATTTCTCTATGCAGTAGAAACTTGAAACTTAGCTAATACTACATAGTCATTATACAGACAACCCCTTTTTATCTCTAAACAAATTGTCATCAATGTCAATCACCCATGTGGTCAGTGCTATTTTTCCCAACTTCACTATCCGCCCCTGGCCCCATAACTATGAGTGGAATAAACAGTCATCTCCTTTACTCTCAATCCTTTGTAACCCAACAGTTCTTATATTTCCATATGTGGTAGATGCCTTTGAGAAGCTGAGGGAAGCAATGAAGTCCAGAACACTGAACATACCTACAGACACTCAATTTTTTTTTTTCATCCAGTTTCAGGAGTTTAAGAATGTTTATTCTCCCACATAAGCAATTTCTACTGCCATACGGCTCTCTTTGGTAACCCAACACCACAACTCCTTTCCACAAACATGTGATTAAGGACTATTACCACCAGTTTAAACTGAGTCAACCCAGACTTGGGGTAATCTCATGTGGACCAAAGTAGAACTGTGCTCCATATACATTTCAATAGCTGCCTTTTTGCAGGCGGATCACCAGGTCTTTCTTCTGAAGCACCTCTGAGTATACTCAGCCTTCCAATCTTTTGGTTAGTAGACACTAAACGTAACAGTACTCAAAAAAATAAAATTCAGATAAAGCTTTCAGCTGCTAACCAAAAAGTCAGTGGTTCAAAATCACCGGTGGGTCTGCAGGAGAAAAGATAATGGGAATCTGTTTCCATAAAGATTCACCTATTGCCACTGAGTCACTTCAGACTCATAGCGACCCTACTGGACAGAGCAGAACTGCCTCATGGCGTTACCATGACTGTACTCTTTACACAGAGCCCTGGTAGTATAATGGTTAAATGCTCCACCGCTAAACTGAAAGGTCAACAGTTGGAACAACCAGCCACTCAGCGGGAGAAAAATGTGGCAACTTCTGTAAAGACTAGAAATCCTATGGGGCCATTCTACTCTGTCCAATAGGGTTTTATTCCGTCCAACTTCAAAGTAGACAACAAAAACCAGCATTATTTTAAGTAAAGAATTCCAGATAAACTTTTTCGTAAAAGGCCTCAGAAAGAACATGGTGAGAACTTCAGTGCTAACACTACAGACTAGGCCCCAAACAACTTCCAAAGAAAGGAACGGGACACTTACAAAAAAGTTTACCAAGTCTTGTTGCTTAGTCAATTTGCTGTAATGTCCTCCTAAACTTGTTTTGTTATTTCTGACCCATCTACCTGTAAAATCACGTAAAGCTCAAAATTCAGTTTGAGCAAAATAAAGCCCACACTGGCATCAGTAAACTCTTGGATTCAAATACCTGGTCTGCTATATCAAGCCCAAGTTCAACACCAAACAGTGAAGCTAGTTAGGAACTGCAAGTGATACCATCTCCTAACTATCTAGTTACCATGTCCAAGCAAGTAAAACATAAAAGATAAAACAGGACAAATGGCCAAAGGGAAGGGAAGAATATAATCTAGGTGTTATTACTAACAGACACAGTTAAGTGCTTTTTCTTAAGAGCGTGCTTCTTAACAGTCCCTGCTGGATATCAGTTGCCTGTTTTTCTTAAAACTTGTAATTGCTGATGATAGTACAGTTTTGTACTGTGCCCAATTTAAAAAGAAAAAAGATGCTCACTCTCTCATGGGAAACTGATACATTTCAAAATCACAACATCAGAATTTTTAAACACACTAACTGGTGAAATAGAAAACTTTTCTAAGTTGTATGCAGTGTCTAGAAATAGTAATGAAGCTAACCCACTGCCGCTGAGTGGATCCTGACTCATAGAGACACTACAGGTCAGAGTAACACTCATCAAACCTCTGCCAGCAAAGCTAAACAACAAAGTGCTGTAACTTGATTTCTTCACTTGAAAATTACCGGGCTTACAGGACTGGTCAAGTAAGCAAGCTCCCAAATTGCCTCAAGTCAGCATGGAATTAATCAGACTTAAAATTTTTGTTATTTTAATCTACCCCACCGTGTCCATTTCCACATAAGACTGAATTATTTCCTGAAACCATAAAGCTTTGACCATTGTTTTCCAATATAAAAACATAAAAACAACCACCCAGTGTCATCAAGTCAATTCCAACTCACAGCAACCCTCTAAGGCAGTATAACTGTCCCATAGTTTCCAAGGAGCGCCTGGGGATTCGCATTGCTGACCTTTTTGGTTAGCAGACGTACCACTTTAACTACTATGCCACCAAGGTATAGATAGTTCATAATTGACAGGCAAACCTGAGGCAAGTGAGAGAAGTGCAACAGGCACACACCAAATGGTCAAACAAGACATAGCTTAGCTTACATGTTACAGTCCCCTTCCCTATTATAATAGAGTTGCTGGGTAAAACTTAAAACCAAACATGCAACACGTGGTTTGTGCTTCAGATCTAGACTAAGACTCTTCAGATATAAGGAGTATTTGCTGAATTTGTGCAGGAAAGCCGTTTCTTTCCTTTCATGCCACCCGAATTATAAAGTTTACAAAAGAGGAACACTTTTACTGATGAGTTGCAGAAACTCCAATATTTCCCAATCTAATACCAGGCCCCATAGATTTCATTCCTCTGCACACAGCGTCAGTAGCAGGAAACAGACTGCTACCGCTCACTGGTTCACACTACCAGGACACTGAGACTTGCACAGCTTGTTACTGATTTTTAGCATTCCTCATCAACTAAGTAATGCTGTATGACTCTCCCTGTTACGCACACGACAGTTGGTGGTACCTCACCAAACCTCCAACTCCTACGCTCACCCACCCTTGGCAAAGAAGTGTTTCTTGGGAAAGCACATGGGGAGGCGAGGAAAAAAACGCACGTAGGCGCCTCTTCCTTAGATTTCTGGTAGAGTAGCAAGACTGGGGGCCTATGTTGTGTCGTTCTTGATCTGCAGGGGCTGTGGGTGGGCTCCCAAGGACTTGGACTGAGAAGTCCAGAGGATCCTCTGCTCTGGACACTAAGCATTAATAGGCAAAACAGCAACTGACAAGGAGTGGGAAGGGAATGGAATCGCGCAAAAAAGGTTCGTTCCCACAAGTTCAACAACAGACTGTACCCAATATTCGGGGTCCCCCTAAGTTAGGGTGGGGCCTGTCTCCTTCCCGTACTGCCTCCCGGACTGACAAGAGTGGGAACCGGGTTAAGTAGAGAAAGGGGTGCTCTTCCGCCCCCACGCCGTCTCCGCGCCTCGGCGTGGCCGCTCCTTTAGCGGCTACCCTAGTTGCACAGCGAGGTCGCGGTCACCCTTGGGAGGGGGCCCCGGGTCCCCCGTGTTCAACGGCAGGAGGATCCCGGCTCTCCCTGTCCCCAAGGCCGGCGGGGGCTGGCGGGAGCACTCACCAATTTGGGTTTGTTTTTCGTTTCCTCTTCATTGGCGGTCCGATTCCCCGTGCTCCGCTTGTTGCTCCGGCCCCCACCAGGTTCCTCGCTGCCGCCTCCCGCTCCCGACGCCGCCGCCCCGGGCTGCTCCATCTTTCTCCGGCCCTGTCACCTGTGCCCTGTAACCCCACCTCTCCTCAACTGAAGAAGCCCCTCAGAGCGCTCGCGCTGCCCAGCTCTGATTCGGCAATACTTCTTCCAGTGTGAGAGTGTTTGCAAGGGAGGCTTCAGATTTCAGGCCCCCGGGGCTCCCAGCTGTAAGGCGCCCCGGACTTAACACGCTGTTGTCACTACTAAGTGCTAGGGCAAGCCCTGCCCCTGAGCAGCTGCAATTACCACAGTGGCCACCGCCCTCAGGGCGGTGTTTAGGGTGGAGGGAAAGTAGGTGCCTATCTCTTTAAAAAAGAGGCCTCAACACACGTGATTCATCAAAGTGCCCGCAGTTAACCGCCCGGGCGCTGAGAGCTGCTTCCTCCTCCTGGTGCCTAAGCCGGCCTCGGCTACTGAGCATGCCCGGAGTAGCAACTGGAGCTTTGCAAAAGTGCGATTGAGCACTGATTTCACTTCCTAGTGGCCTAGCGCGAAATGGGAGGGAACTAGTCAAGGAAGTGGAGGTGTAGCCCATTTTAGAGATGGGGAAACTGACATCCTGGGAGATTCACGTGTGAGTTTCCCTGGCGGCTTTCTCTTAGTAACAGCTTCCACCAGGACAAGCTGAAGCCACCTTCTTTCCCAGAGGCCTTGCTGAGGGCGTGGTCTACGCTGTGTTCTGGGGGAGAGTCTGACTGGGAGGCAACTGGCTTCCTATAGGAAAACCACGGGGGAGCGGTGATTAATTACCTAGACAAACTTTATAGGCCAAAGTGGAAATAGTGGGTGTTTTCTGTTGCCAAGGTTGCGCTGAGGCTAAAGAAAGACAAGCGAAAAAATATAATAAAACAACAAACCCCGTGCCATCCCAGTCGATTCCAACTCATAGTGATCCTATAGGACAGTGTAGAACTCCTCCCTAGATTTTTCCGGGAGTTCTTGGCATATTTGAACTGACCACCTTTTGATTAGCAGCTGTAGCACTTACCCACTATACCACCAAAATCAGAAAAACCCAAACCTACTGCCATTGAGTCCATTCCAACTCATAGCAACCCTATAGACAGAGTAGAACTACTCCATAGTTTCCAAGGAGCACCTGTCGGAGCTGAACCTTCTGGTTCTCAACTGTAGCACCTAACCACTACCCCACTATGCCACCAATCTTTCGTTTATTCCTATGCTGCTGTGTTGTTGAAGCAACAGACACCTTACACTTAACCCCCAGGGGGTGTTAGGCTCTTAAACCAAAACATCTTCAGGGAACTAACAATTGAGTTGCCTGCTAATTGCAGCTTTACAAACTAGTTTTAGGGTCATTGTGAGGAGTGATTAAGATCATTGTGTTCAAGTTTTATTTAAAACTATAAATCCCTAGACAAATACTAGGTGTTTTTATGCAGCAGCCAGAGGGTACTGGGTATATTGTTGCTACTCCTTAGTCTTTAAATGCTACCTCAAGGCCCATGCTAGATTTTTCTCCGTCCTCTGTAAGCCAAAAACCAGACTAACTGCCCTCAGTAGATTCCAACTAATAGGGACCCTATAGGATAGATTAGAACTGCTCCACGGAGTTTCCAAGGAGCTCCTCATGGATTTGAACTGACAAACTTTTGGTTAGCAGCTATAGCACTGAAACACTACACCACCAGGATTTCCCTGCCTTTAACGTGGTTCTTTAAAAATAAAGGTACGTGCTGAGAACATTAGAGGGGCAGGGTAGTGAATTTGAATTCACCACCACCTCAGAGTAAGAGTACATTTGCTAAGAGAAGATAATCTGAAACATAAATTTAATATATATCTGTCTATATGTCTGTGCCTGTTATTCAGATATCTTCAGGCTATGACTCTTTGCTTTTCTCCTCTTCAACCTAAATGTCCTCAACTGGATAAAAAAAAATGACATGCTGAATCTAATTTATATCTGAACATATTTGTTGAGAGTGCTTTAGGTTGAATTGGACCACGATGTAGGTGGGATGAGGTAATTAAGTTGAACAAGAGAGTGGGGAAAAAAATGGATATCTGAAACCACTTTTAATCCCAGCTTTCTTCACTGTCATTAACTTTCTTTTTAATCATTCTGCTGTGACTTCTCTACTCTAATGGTGGTAAAGTGGTAGAGGACAGCAGAGGAGAGGGAATGCATTTTCCAGCTAGGGTGCAGAAGAAACTTTAAGGTCAATTTTGTTTTGTTAAAATTCCTGTTTGATTTAAAATTTAGTATGTATTTTGAATTCAACTCACTCTACACACACAGAGAGAAGATTATTACTTCCCAGGAAATTATTTAAATACTCCCGATTCCTACATAATGAGTAGGTAAAAATGGATGCTACAGAAAGATGTATCATGTAATTCTTGCTTGATAGATGTGGTTGTGGGCCATGGCTGAGGATCCTCTAGCCTCAAACATTGTTCAATAATCTGCTCAGTGGACATAGAGCTTCTAGAGTATACCATGTGCTACATAGAGCACTGTAGGCGAGAAGGATGACGATTACCCTGTTTCTGCCCTTTAGAACCTTACAGATTGGGACAGACAATTAAAGAACAGCACTGTTGTCTGACAGAGAGGCAGCCACGGAGCCCTTAAGAGAAGTAACTAATGGAGTCTCAGAGGCTCTGGGAAACATTCCCAAAGGACATGATGTTAGAAGTGAGTCTTAAGGGATTAATTAAAGTCAGTAAACAGTTCTTGAGAACCTACTAAGTATTAAGTATTGTGGGTAGAATAGTGAATAAGACAGACATGATCCACGCTTATGGAGCTTTCAGGCTAGTAGGAAAGATACTGAAAAAAAAAAATGTATTGAGCAATTATAAGGCAAAGAAGGAAAGTGAAGAACATTCCAGGTAAAGGAGATGACAATAATCAAAGACCCAATGGTTAAGAAATTGGTGGTGGGAGACCAGGGACTGTTGGCAAGAGAAAAAGCAGAACACATAAGAAGGTTCTGTATCATTAAAAGCCCTACTTATAGATGTCATTGGTGTTGCTTCAAAGGAGAGGAGGAGTGTTGTGATATGAATGACTTCTGTTTCAAGTAGGTACTATATAGTCCTGAAAGTGGACTGACATTATTTTGAAAGTTGGGTCAGGCTAGGCTACATTAGAATGTGGAGGTATATGTAAAAGAGCCATAATCCGTAGTGCAAAAAGTAAAAAAGCCTATCCCTTGTAAGGCTTATATTGACTTCATTGTGGTTATTTCAGTCCTTCTCTTAATTCTTGATGGGTTTTCTTCAGTGTTTTGCTCTGGTTAATGTACATAGTAATTAAAAAAAAAAAAAAAACTTCAGGCCTTAGGGTCATTGACCTCTCTTAGACCTGAAAACACCAAAGGAGCCACAAGGTCACTGTCCACAGATTATACAAAAACCAGGCACCATGCCAACTGCAGCCCTAGGCTGATCTGACTGCAAACATTCACTTATTTTTATCTTCCTGGGACACCCAAATAAGTGATAGAAGGGAAACACATCTTTTCCCTGAAGCTTAAGCAAGAAGAAGGCCAGGTTGTGTATCAAAATTATATGTTAGAACTAGGGACCTAGTAATCTCTCTCTTCAGCCTTTCATAAATTTAGCATCCAGTCAGCAATAAAAAGCCAAGCCTGGAAGAGAAGAAAGATAAAGGTTGCTAGGCTGTATCTTTGTTCAAACTGATTTTAGAACCATCCATTACCCCAGACTTTTCTTGATGATCGTTACACTTCCTCTAGCTTTCTGTGTCTCCCTTTTGCTGTGTGTTCTCATCTAAATAACCTGGATCATAAAGTAAAGGAAACATGGATTAGACAAAAAAGAGAATAAATCAGGTCCAGAGTCACAAACACTTATGAATTAAAGGTTGTATCTTAGGCTGGCTTCCCTAGAGAAGTAAAACCAGTGAAACATATAAATATAGAGACAGTTTATTATATGCCGGCACTTGGCTGGCTGGCTTATTATATGAAAGAAACAATTGGCAAGATTACAGTGGCTGAAATGTCCCACATCCATGGATCAAGATAGAGGTCTCTCCCAACTCACACAGCCACAGAAGCTGGCAACCCCAAGATCAGAGAGCAGAGTTCCTGTCCACAGGCTGTGAAGGTTGACCAAGTCCCAAGACTGGCAGGCAAGAATGCAAAGTTTCTCCTGATTCAAATAGCTACAGGCACTGGCAAACCCAAGATCGGCAGGTCAGGGTTTGTAGGCTGTAAAAAGCAACAAATCCCAAGGTGACAGGTAAGCTGCTAGCTCAAGTCCAAAGAACTCGAGATCAGGTGACAAGAAAGGCAGCTACAGGATCCACAACAAGCCAGAAGTCCTGGCAAGGCAAGCTTGGAAGAAATAAGCAGGAGAAGGCCAAGAGATGAAGGCTCAGGGAGCAGGGAGCTGCCACAGGTCCTGCCTCTGCCTGTACCACTCAGCGGATTGATTCCATCATGGTTATGATCACAAATCAGATTTCAACGTGGACGTGATCACAACATTATACAACTGCCAAAACACTCAGAATCATGGACCAGCCAAGTTCACACACAGTCTTAACCAATACAGGTTGCCAAAGAATGCCAGCCAAGCCAAGTGCCGTCGAGTCGGATCCGACTCATGGAAACCCTAGGGGCCAGATTTTATTAATTGTTTTAGTCAGCTGGTACTGCTCTAACAGAAACATCCCAAAATGGATGACTCTAGCAAAGAAAGTTTATTCTTACACAGTGCAGTAGGCTACAGGTCCAAATCCAGGATGTCTGCTTCAAGGGAAGGCTTTTCCTCCGTATCAGCTCTGGAGGAAGATCCTTGTATTGCATCGGTCTTTGGTTAGGGAGCATCATGGCACAGGAACCTCAGGTCTGAAGGATATGCTCTTCTCCTGGTGCTGCTTTCTTGATGGTGTGAGGTCCCCAACTCTGTTTCCTTTTCCTTTATCTCTTGTAGCATAAACGGTGGTGCAGGCCACACTCCAGGGAAACTCCCTTTGCGGTGGAGTGGAGACGTGACCTTAGGAAGGGATTTATAGTCCCACCCTAATCCTCTTTACCATATACCACAGGAAAATCACAAAATGGAGGACAATCACACAATACTGGTAATCACAACCCAGCCAAATTTCTATACATATATTGTAGAGGAACACAATTCAATCCATGACAATAATGTTTTATTGGAGTTTTGAGAAGCATTATGTTCCCATTTAACAATTTCTACACAAATTGTTTCCAGTGATATAGTTTCCCGATCCCTTTATCTTCTTTCTCATCTTTGCTTTGGACTGATGGCTGAGCACTAATTCCACATAGATGATTTTTTTAAAGGAGCTAAGTATTCACAGGTTATATTCCTTATTTTATGAACCACTCTGTTGTTCAGCTAAAGGTGACCTCGAGATACTTTCAGTTCAAGGTTTAAACAGTATCTCAAGGTGACAGTCTCTGGATACCTCTAATCTCAACTGGTCCAGTAAGTCTAGATTTCTTAAGAATTTGAGTTCTGATCTATATTTTTCTCCCATTTTCTCAGGATCCATCTATTGTGACCCTGACTGGAATCGTAGATTGTGGTACCAAGTATCATGTAGTTCTTCTGGTAAATGAGGCCATGGCTTATGCAAACTATTAGTCCTATAGATTAGTTTCTTCTCTCAGTCTTTGGTTTTCTTCTTTCTCTTTTGCTTCTTCTGCGTAGTGTCATGAATAGAATTGTGACCCATGATTCCTGGTATGGTAGGATGTTCTCATATGCTGTAAACCCTGCCTTTATGAGGTTAATGAGGGAGTATGGGTGGCAGTTGTGTTGATGGAACAGGATTCAACATGTAAGATTATACTGTGCCTTGAGGCAATCTCTTGAGAGAAAAAAATAAAGTTAGCAGAGAGATTTAGGGGGACCTCATATCACCAAGAAGCAGTGCCAAGAGCAGAGCACATCTTCTGAAAAGGACCTGGGGTCCCTGAACCTCAGAAGCTCCCAGTTGAGGAGAAGATTGATGCAGAGACTTTCTTCCAGAGCCAACAGAGAAAGCCGTCCCCCTGGAGCTGATGTCCTAAATTTGGACTTGTAGGCTACTGGACTGTGACAAAACAAATTTTTCTTTTTAAAGCCATCCACTTGTGGTGTTTCTGTTATAGCAGCACTAGACAGCTAAGACAAACAGTCGTATGTTAAAAGACACTTATACGGAAATGTACATTTTCACTCAGTTATATTAAATTAAAAAAAAAAGACCACTTGCAAGCTTTAAAGACCCCAGACTCCACTCACATAACCGGGAAGTAGAACATAAACTTTATAAACTATAATGTGTAATTGATTGAGTTGTCCCACGAGACTATGGTCCTAAGCTTTCAAACATAAAAAACCAATTTAGTGATGTGTTTGGCTATGTCTAAGAAGCAATCATAATAGTGCCTCCTATATATTTTATTATATATGAATATATATACATTTGTACATATACCTACATATAAATGTAAATATATTTGTATGTGTTTACGTATGTAGATACACACATATGGAGCCTAGGTTGCACAGTGGTTAAGATCTCAACTGCTAACCAAAAGGTCAGCAGTTTGAGTCCACCAGCTGCTGCTTAGAAACTCTGTGGGGCACTTCCACTCTATCCTACAGGATCTCTATAAGTCCAAATTGACTCCACAGCAACAGGATTCCTTGGGTTTATATATACATATGTAACCGCAAAGTTTTTTTGGTTGTTATTGATGTTGTTGCAAAATTATGTATGTCTTAACCTTGACCAAAAATGTCCTTTTCTCATAAATAGTGGCACCACTTACCTTGGTCAAGCTGGGCACACTTCATCCAGATTCAGTGCTACTTTTCCCATTACCCAAAATAGGTGTCTGATGTCTAGACAATAATCCCCTCTCTCCTTTACCCTGTCCCTGGTAACCACCAGTGAACACTGATCTCTGTATATATACTTATTCTTGTTTTTTTATTTAAGTATAGTTATACATTTGCCCCTTTGTTACTGACTTATTTTACTCAGCATATTATCCTCTAGATTCCTCTATATTATAATATGTTTCAAGAACTCACCATTATCCTTCATGCTGTATTTCATTGGACATATGTACTACATTTTGTTTCTCCATTCATCCATTGATGGGCACTAGGATTGTTTCCACCTTTCAGCTGCTGTGAATAGTGCTACAGTAAACATAGATGTGTATTTGTCTGCTCATTTCTTCTTTATTAGACCTCTGAGATATATACCTAAGACTGGAATTACTGGATCATACAGTATTTCTGTTGCTAGCTTTTAGAGGAAGTGCCATACTCCTTTCCATCATTTTACAATCCTACCATGGCATTTTACAGTCCTACCACTAGTGGATAAGGGTTCCAATCTCCCCACATACTTACCAGCATTTGTTGTTTTCAGTTTTTTTAATAGTGCCATTTTAGCAGGGATGATGTGACATCTCACTGTAGTTTTAAATGTGCATCTCTCTAATGGCTAATGATCATGAACATTTCTTCCTGTGTTTGTGGGCTGCTTGACTGTCCTCTTTAGTGAAATGTCTGTTCATGTTCTTTGCTCATTTTTTAACTGGACATTTTTTGTTGTTGTTGATGAGTTGTAAAGTTTTCTATATATTTTAAAGATTAGACTCTAAACAACTGTAAAATTCCTGAAGATTCTTTCCCAGTCTATAAGTGTGTTTTTACTCTTCTTCTAAGTCTTTTGGTGAGCATAAGTATTTAATTTTTAGGAGGCCCTGGTTATATAATTTATCTTCTGTTGTTTGTGCATCTTTAGTTGATTGTGTTTAATAATCTAGTTTTAGGTTCAGTAGTTCAGTACCTATATTATCTTCCAGGAACTTTATAGTTTTAGGTTTAACATTTAGGTCTTTGATCCATCTTGAGATAATTTCTATGTATGGTATGAAGAATGAATCCTGTTTCTTTTTTATGCTAATAATATCCAGTTTTGCCAGCACCATTTGTTAAAGAGACAATTTCTTCCCCCTTAAATGGACTTTTGTTGTTGTTGTTAAGTGCCATCAAGTCAGTTCTGACTCATAGCAACCCTATGAACAACAGAATGAAATACTGCCCGGTCTTGCACCATGCCCACAATCATTTTTATGCTTAAGCCCACTCTTGAGGCCACTGTGTCAATCCATCTCATTGAGGGTCTTCCTCTTTTTCACTGACCCTCCCACTCTGCCAAGTGTGATGTCCTTCTCTAGGGACTGATCCTCCCTGACAACATGTCCAAAGTAGGTAAGACACAGCCTTGCCATTCTTGCTGCCAAGAAGACTCTCGCTGTACTTCTTCCAGAACAGATCTATTTGTTCTTTTGGCGGTCCATGGAACATTCAACATTCTTCTCCAATGCCACAATTCAAAGGCATCAATTCTTCTTCTGTCTTCTTTGTTTATGGTCCAGCTTTAGCATGCATATCATGCAACTGAAAATACCATGGCTTGGGTCAAGAACATTTTAGTCTTCAAGGTGACATCCTTACTTTTGAATACCTTGAAGAGGTCCTTTGCAGCCCCTTGATCCCTGTCAAAAATCAGTTCTCCATAAATGGATGGATTTATTTTTAGGTTCTTGCTTCTTTTCTGTTGGTCTCCGTGTCTGTCACTGAACCAGTATTAGGCTGTTTTGATTACTGTGGCTGTGCATGTTTTGAGGTTCAGGGAAAGAGAGGCCTCCTACTTTCTTCTTCTTCAGTATTGCTTTGGCTAGTTAGTTCCTCTTACACTTCAGTATGAAGTTGGTGACTGGTTTATCTATTTCAGTAAAGAAGGTTGTTGGAATTTTCATCAGGATAAAATTACACTTTAGATCGCTTTGAGAAGTGCTGACATTTTCATAATGTTAAGTCTAACAATCCTTAGGCACGGAATGTTCTTCTATTTATGTAAGTCTGTTAGTCCCTTGTAGTAGTTATAGTTTTCATTTCGACAGCACTTGGCTTGGTATAAGTCTTTTACATCCCTGGTTAGGTTTAAATCTATTACCACTGAGTCAATTCCGTTTATTCCCAGGCATTTTTTTTTTATCATTTTAGGGGCTATTGTAAATGATATCCTTTTCAGTGTTCTCCTTTCTAGTGTAGAAACCTCACTGATTTTTGTGTGTTGATCTTGTACTCTACAAATTTGCTGAATTTGTGTATTAGATATAGTAGCTTTATTGTGGAATCTCTGACATTTTCTATGTGTAGGACCAAGTTATCTGTGAAGAGAGATGCATAATTTTACTTCTGTGTAACCAGTTTGGATTTCCCTTTCGTGCCTTATTGCTCTGGCTAGGGCTTCCAGTATAGTATGGAATAAGAATCGTGATAAAGGGCTTCCTTGTCTTGTTCCCATTTTCGAGGGGAAAGCTCTCAGCCTTTTTCCATTGAAAATAATGTTGCTTGTTGGTTTTGCATATAAACAAGCATTTATTAAACACATACCATTAGGCTAAAGCCAATCAATATTTTGTGTTGATATAAAACTACCAGACATCTCTGCAAGAATGCCATGTATACAGAATTCTCTATTCTAAAAAATTATCACTGAAGATAGCAATGCTTATGGAAAAATATAGTTAGGAAAAGACATTCAAATCTGATACAACTTTGTAATCAGAGCACTAACTAAGATAATCACCCTGGTAGTGTAGTGGTTAAGTGCTACGGCTGCTAACCAAAAGCTTGACAATTCAAATCCACCAACCACTCCTTGGAAACTCTATGGGACAGTTCTACTCTGTCCTGTAGGGTTGCTATGAGTTGGAATGGACTCAACGGCAGTGGGTTTTTGGGTTTGAGTGAAAAATACTCACACTGGCATTTGAACCCAGAATCACAGCCATCAATTCTTACTTAGTAGCCGTTGTGCTCCCTGCTTCCCAATGTGGGAATTCACTTTTAATAGATGCCGGTTTTCTCATAATTGAAAATCTAAGTCAGGGAATAATCTTAATTAAAAAAAAAAAACACAATGAAATGTCTTTACAACTTCATTGTCAATACTCTCAGCTTCACTGAATAGTTGTAGAAAATATACAGGTTGTTGAAGCCCCTAAACCAGGCACTACTTACAATAAAGATAGTCTTGTGCAGGAGTCTTCACTTTTACTTGAAGTCTTCATATATTGCTACGCCAAGCCAGGCCAAGTGCCGTATATTGCTACGGCTTCTCTTTAATTGTGATAAATCTTGCTCCTTAAAGTGCAAAGAAAAATCAGATGTGAACCAACTCGTCTTTCACGTTATTCTTTTTTTAAATTGTGCTTTAGGTGAAACTTTACAGTTCAAGTTAAATTCTTATAGAAATATTTATACATGGATTTGTTTTGTGGCATTAGTTGCAATCCAGACAATGTGACAGCACACTCCTCGTTTCCACCCCAGGCTCCCTGTATTCATTCAACTAGTTCCCATCCCTCCTGCTTTCTCATACTCCCTCTGGACAGCAGCCGCCCATTTGGTGTGGTGTAACTGATTGAACTAAGAAGCACACTCTTCACATGTATTATTATTTATTTTAGTGTCCTGTCTCATCTTTGCCTGAAGAGTGGGCTTTGGGTATGTTTCCAATTCTGGGTTAACAGAGTGTGATGCGGGCATAGTTTCAGGGGTTCCCCCAGTCTCTGACAGATCATTATAGATTTCTATATTATTCTGACATTATCTTCCTACTATCAATTGCTAATAAGCTACTTGTGGTACACAAACACTTATAACGGGACAAACTGTAAAAGGTTAAATTTCTGCCATCAATGCTCATAAAATCTACTTTAGAAAACTGACATGTGAAACAGTAAGATTAGCTGCCTAATTCAGGATATTGGTTCTAAATTCAACATAGTATAATGAAGGGTTAAAATCAGTTGGGCCTAGAATGGATGAAGTTCTTAAGGAGGTGATAAGACTTCAGCCGCTAAGCTACGAAGCAGCAGTCAGACTTGAATGCCAAGCCAAGCCAAGCGCCGTCGAGTTGGATCCGACTCCTGGCGACCCTAGGGGCCAGGGTAGAACTGACCCAATAGGAAAACCAAAGAAAGGCAATGAAGGAATAGAAGATGACATAGTCCTGTAAACAATAGTGACAAATAATGTTGAAAGGCGGGTGACGCCTGACTGAAATGGTGAGAACACAGATGTTGAATAATAGTAGGAAACATGGTTATCTCTATGATGTTTTTCCTGTATGTAAGCGGGTTTGAATGCAAGACATAGTAGTAGTAACTGATAAAGTCTGTAGCAAGGAAGTTATAATGAAAGAAGTATTTAAATGAACTGGTTCTGACAAGGCATGCAGAATAACTTTGAACACTCATTTTCAAACTTCTTTTTTCTTTTATACAGAATTTTTCCCCTCAAACAAAATCCTTCACAGAAACTCAGTGTAAATTTACAAACCAGATCGAAATCTGGCTAACCTATTTGAAGCTGTTATAGTAATAGAGGCTGCAGCTCTGCTTGTGTCCTTTCTGGTATTTCTCTCATACCCTGAGGCAACTCTTTGAGACCCACCCCCCACCCCCATGCTGAACTTTCTGCTGCAGAACCAAAGCCCTACCTATTACCTTGGAGTCCACGCCAACCCGGTGACCTTGTAGGAAATGAAGAGAAAATGATGAACCCAAGAGATAATTCAAAGAAACACACTGTCCCTTCCCACAGATTACATACCGGGAATAAAAGAAAAGAAAGAGTAAAAAGATGATAACCAAAATGTCCCAAAGAAATAAAAAGCTGATGGTTAACTGGGAGATATTATCTCAACAGCTGCTTGTGTAGGATCAGTCAAACCAAGGGCCCTGGTATACAGGACCTCAAGAGACTAATTAGAGTACAATAGGAAAATTAAGACGGTTCCTGTAGCCAGCAACGAGAAGTGTGGACAGGCTGGTAAACTGTAGGAGAGTGGGAGATCCGGTTGGTAAGAAGCAGGCCAGGCTCTGGAAATCCAGCAGTGGACGTCCTGTCAGGCAAACAGAGAACAAATTTCAGAAAAGGCAGAGACTGAAGCAAGCAGTATGTAGTAGGAATCCAGCCATATGGATTGGGATTAGACTTTAAGCCTTAAAGCAGGACAGTGCTGAGAAAGGCAGGGCACCAGCATATGAGCTGAAGTCCATGAAAGAGAGGTAGACATGAGGGAAAAAAAACTGGTACTCAACAGCCAGATACTTCAGCTGATTAGTGAGATCAGAATAGGACCAGCAGCAGTATATCTACTTAACGCTAAGTCACTAAACTATTGAAATAAACTGCACCACCAGGGCTCCTCCAGTTACTGAAATAAACACAAAACCCATTGCCATCAAGTCAATTCTGACTCAAAATGACCCTATAGAACAGAGTAGAACTGCCTCATGGAGTTTCTAAGACTGTAAATCTTTACGGAAGCAGATTGCCACATCTTTCTCCTACAGAGCAACTAGTAGATTCTAACCATTGACCTTTTGGTTAGCAGCCAAAGGTTTGAATCACTGCACACTACCAGGGCCCTTTTAGCTGTGGAAATAAATCAAACCAAACCCGCTGCCAGCAATTCGATTCTAACTCATATAGCAACCCTACAGACTGAGTAGAACTGCCCTATAGTTTCCAGGGATTGCCTGGTGAATCTGAACTGCCGACCTTCTGTTAACAGCTATAACACTTAACCACTATGCCATGACGGTTTTTGTGCTCCAAACCAAACTCACTGCCATGGAGTCCATGTCGACTCATAGTGACCCAATAGGTCAGAATAGACCTGACCCATAGAGTCTCTAAGGAGTGCTTAGTGGATTTGAACTTCTGACCCTTATGGACAGCAGACTTGCACCCAATCACTACACCACCAGAGTTTTCAGGGTTTTTATACTGCTTCTTAAATCATCTCTGACTAGGAACTGGATCGGTCCCAGCTGATAACAAGAAAACAGCATAAGAAGTGGCCTGGAAACAATATGCCCAATAATGTTGCAGGGATGAGCCTGGACTTCAAGGTTAATGACTTCGGGTGTGACGATTGCAGGTTTTGTGGTCAGAGAGCCAGGCAGCTAAAACACAACCCACAAAAATTAGTCCAAGGACAATAGCACGGTTTCAGTGTCTCCTTCTGGGAAATGTTAAGACTGATAGACTTTGAGATACCTCAAATTGATGCCTCCTATGGTTTTACACAGTGCACTGAAAACTAACCCTTTGAATTTTTCTGGAAAGTATGCTTCTGACAATGAATGGACCTCCCTATTCTACATTACCCAAAGTTCCAAATTGATTTTCAGGAATGGCGTCACAGATCATGAGTTGTGATTGTCTGGTCTGTAACTTACTAAGACATAAGCGTGAAGCAGCAAGGAAACTTTAGACACCCCAGTTTAAAGGGGGAAGTTAAAATAGACAACAAAGATTTAATTCTCTTTGTAAAATTGATTGTTTTTTTTCTCAGGTCTTAAACATTTCTGGCCCTGACGGGAAGTCACTGACAAGGGCTATGGAAATAATGTCTTCACAGTTTTTCACAGCTTTTTAGAAACATTAAAACAGATAAAGGAGCCGGTAGAAGACCCAGGCACCAGTCAGGACCTCCAACAAAAACAGTACAGATTCTTGGTCCTGATGCATATCTTCAAAGGCCTCCAGAGCTCTCCCTTCACCCCTAATCAATCACATTGTTTCCCTGGTGCCCGCACCAATACCTGTATTTACATTTTTCGTGCAACCCCTGCTCCCTTTAAATACTTCTACCTTGCCTGACAAAATTTGAGCAAGACCTTGATGGAGAAATACTACCCTGCTCCCTGTGTCCAACAGGATACAGTAATAAACTTTCCTTTCAATCACCTGCCCTAAAACATGTCTCAGAGATTGGCTATTTAGGGCAGGTAAAGAGAACCTGGAGTTTTGTCCTGGAACAAGTATAGCAGTGAACAATGAAAGGAAAGCTTTCAGCTTACTTGCTAAACTATGTGGATCAGAGAAATGCACAATAGTATTCATAGTAATGCTATTTATTTTATAAAATTTACATTTTTCTAAAAATCAATATAACTCACTTGATGTATATAGTTCCAAAGCAGGACTAAAATTATGCAATTAAAATTTTATTTTGTGTTTTGTGTTTATTTCTGACCTTTGAAAATATAATTAATTGCATGAAAATAAAGGAATACATGTTTTACATCTGTAAATAATAAAATCTTTCCCTATCAAGACATCAATAACTTGACAAGTATTAAAAATGGGGAAACCTTGGTGGAGTACTGGGTTAGCAGTTCAAATCAGCCAGGTCCTCCTTGGAAACTCTATGGGGCAGTACTACTCTGACCTCTAGGGTCGGACATGTTTCGATGGCAGTGGGTTTGGTTTGGTTTGGTTTATTAAAAATGGGTTTATTTTTGTTTTAAATATTTGTCCTCATCAATTTTTAACAGCTTTATTGAGACGTATTTCACATGCAAACACACTCTTTTAAAGTATACAGCTCAGTAGTTGTTGCTATATGTAGAGAGCTGTGCAACCATCACATTTTCTAATGTGATGACCATTAGAATTCCAGAATATTTTCATCACCCCCAAAAGAAACCCCATATCCACTAGCTAAGCCAAAAACCAAACCCACGGCCATTAAGCTGATTTCTACTCATAGCGACCCTATAGGACAGAGGAGAACTTCCCCATAGCATTTCCAAGTAGTGCCTAGTGGATTCAAACTGCCAACCTTTTGGGTAGCAGC
The DNA here is from genome assembly GCA_028571685.1 of Heterohyrax brucei. NCBI lineage: Eukaryota > Metazoa > Chordata > Mammalia > Hyracoidea > Procaviidae > Heterohyrax > Heterohyrax brucei. Next base: position 129,088,587 of record CM053166.1, on the reverse strand, counting down.
CGGAGCACTTAACCACTACACAAGCAGGGCTTCCTACCCATTAGCAGTCATTCCCAATTCCTACTTCCCTTACTGTAACCCCAAAACATCCAATGGTGTCAAGTCAGACCTGACTCACAGCGACCCTAGAGGTCTGAGTAGAACTACTCTCACAGAGTTTTCAAGGAGCGCCCGGCAAGTTTGAACTGCTGACCTTTTGGTTAGCAGCTGTAGCACTTAACCCACTTTTCCACCAGGGTTTTACTTCCCTTACCCTAGGTAACCACTAATCTACTTTTGCCTTTACAGTTTTGTCTATTCCTGATATTTCATATAAATGGAATCACACAATATGTCATTGCCATGGATTGAATTGTGTCCCCCCAAAAATGTGTGTAACAATTTGTCTGAGCCATGAGTCCCAGCATTTTGTGACTGTCCTCCATTTTGTGATTTTCCTATACTGTACATCCTAATCTCTGCCTGTGCTTTGTTGCTAGATAAGATTATGTTAAAAGAGGGTGGAATTGTAACACCCTTACTAAAGGAGTTTCCCTGGAGTGTGGCTTCCACCATCTTTTATCCTTTTATAAGATGTAAAAGAAAGAGAAAGCAAACATAGAGTAAGGACCTCATACCATCAGGAAAGCAGCACTGAGAGCAGAGCACATCCTTCTGACCTGAGGTTCCTGCACCAAGATTCTCTCAGACCAAAGAAAGACTGATACAACTCAAGGACTTTGCTCTAGAGCCGACAAAGAGAATATGCATTCCCCTGGAGCTGACATCCTGAATCTGGACTTGTAGCCTACTGGACTGTGCAAGACTAAACTTTTCTTTGTTAAAACCATCCATTCATGGTATTTCTGGTAGAGCAGGACCAGATCACTAAGATGGTTATCTTTTGTGACTGGACTTCTTCACTTAGCATAATTTGTTAAGGTTCATCTAACCCATAAAAGTTTTTACTCATTATTATTTATTTCTTGCACATAAGTACAAGTCAGGTGTTTAAGCCATTTCTGCTGCCATACACACTGACAAACATATAAAGCAAATCCAAACACACTGCCATCAAGTCAATGCCAACTCATAGTGACCCTGTAGGACAGAACAGAACTGCCACCATAGAGTTTGCAAGGTGTGCCTGGTGGATATGAACAGCCAACCTTTTGGTTAGCAGCTGTAGCACTTAACCACTATGCTACCAGGGTTTATCTACTTACAATTCCAGAAGACACTATTCTCACATAAGTACTGGCCTTGTACCTCCTCTCCTTGGAAAGGCAGAAGATACTGTGTTAGATTTTCCTATGGAAACTATCACAGATTGAAATGTACCCCCCAAAAATGTCAGTAGTCACTTGGCTGGGCCATCATTCCCAATATTTTGTGATTTTCCTAGGCTATACAGCTTAATCTCTGCCAATGGCTAATAGACAGGATGATTATTTTAAAAGACAATTAGGGTAGGATTGCAACATCCTTGCTAAGAGAGTTTCCCTGGAGTGTGGCTTGCACCACCCTTTATCTTTTCATCCTATAGGAGACAAAAAGTGAGAGAAGCAGTCAGAAAATTGGGAACCTCCCACTATCAAGAAAGCAGCACTGGGAGTAGATGTGTCCTTCAGATGGGAGGTTCCTGCAACAAGATGCTCCCTGACCAAAGAATGATGTAACACAGGGTGCCAACAAAGAGGGAAAGCCTTCGCCTGGAGCACACATCCTGAATTTGGACTTGTAGCCTACTGGACTGTGTAAGAATTAAGCTTTCCTTTCCATGAGTTGGATCCGACTCAACGGCACTTGGCTTTGGCTTGTTAAAACCATCCACTGGTGATACGTCTTTTAGAGCAACACGAGCTGACTAAAACAGAATTAATGATATAAGAGAAGAATTTCTTTCTTACACAGTGCCTGATGCTTGATGTTTTATAGAAATAACGACAAACACCATATTTAATTAACTATATATATACATCATACGCCAGTATAGTTCTTCAGAGTTTATATAAATTGATTCAACAGGATAACCCCCAAATTAATTACATCAAGTTGTATTTAATCTGCTACCAAAAAACAAAACCACTACCTTCGAGTCAATTCTGACTCATAGCAACGAACAATAGTAGCAGAGAACTTGTAGGTCTTAGCTAACTTATCAAGCTGAAAGAACTGAAGAAAAAAAATCCAAGGCTTGACTTGCAATAGTGAAGAATTCTACAGGGAAACTATTAAACGACTCAGGGAGCATCAAAAGAAGATGGTAGGAATACTCAGAGTCATTATACCAGAAAGAACTGGTCACTGTTCAGCCATTTAAAGAGGTAGCATATGATCAGGAACCAATGGGACTGAAGGAAGATGTTGAAGCTGCATTGGAGGCACTGGCAAAAAACAAGGCTCCGGGAATTGATGAAATATCAACTGAGAGATCTCAACATACTGATGCAGTGTTGGCAGTGCTCACTCATCTATGTCAAGAAATTTGGAGGACAGCTACCTGGCCAATTGACTGGAAGAGATCCATATTTATGCCAATTTCAAAGAAAGGTGATCCAACCGAATGTGGATATTACCACACACAAGTAAAATTCTGCTCTCAAGATCATTCAAAAGTGACTATAACAGTATATTGACAAGAAATTGCCAGAAGCTGGATTCAGAAGAGGACATGGAAACAGGAATATCGTTGCCAGTGTTAGATGGATCCTGGCTGAAAGCAGAGAATACCAGAAAGATGTTTACATGTGTTTTATTGACTATGCAAAGGCATTTGACTGTGTGGACTATAACAAACTATGGCTAACATTGCAGACAATGGGAATTCCAGAATACTTAATTGTGCTCCTAAGGAAGCTGTATAAGGATTAAGAGGCAGTAATGCAAAGAGAACAAGGGGACACTGCATGGTTTAAAGTCATGAAAGGTATGTGTCAGGGTTGTATCTTTTCACTTTACTTTTTCAACTGTATGCCGAGCAAACAATCCAAGAAGCTGGATTATACAAAGAAGAATTAGGCATCAGTATTGGAGGACAATTCATTAACAACAGGAAGAGATAAAAAAGAGCAAAGAAGGAACAAATAGAGACAGTCAGAGTACAACTTTTTAAGATGAGTCCATTCCCTCTTCCTGTAACTTTGACCTCGAAGTATAGATAGAGTTAATTGAGCTCAATGATTAGCCTTGTTCCGGCTGTTGATTATAATCACAAATATACTTGTCTCAGACCATTATTTCGAGGGCCGTAATGATTAACATGAAAAAAGACCACAATGTATTGGTTCTTTACTAGCTAACAGAGAGGACCCTAGTAATTAACATGAAAAGAGACCACGAGGTACCAACTTCTTACTAGCCAATAGCTTGCGTGGTCAAAGAGCAGTTACCTCATTGATTATAAAAATAAAGACAGACAGACCTTAGTGGGCTGCCATTCTTCAGACTTCTAGTTGTCTCTGTCTCATTTCTTTCTCTTTCCCGCTGATGCCATACCCACCCCTTCGTGGTCCTGAAACCCTGCTGGGGCTGGCTCCCGGCACTGTTGGAGAAGACTGTTGAATGTACCATGGACTGCCAAAAGAACAAATAGATCTGTTCCGGAAGAAGTACAACCAGAGTTCTCCTTGGCAGCAAGGATGGCAAGACTGCATCTTACCTACTTTGGACATGTTGTCAGGAAGGATCAGTCCCTGGAGAAGGACATCATGCTTGGTAGAGTGGAGGAAGGTCAATGAAAAAGAGGAGAACCCTCGATAAGATGGGTTGACACAGTGGTCGCAGCAGTGGGCTTAAGCATAAAAACAATTGTGGACATGGTGCAAGACCAGGCAGTGTTTTGTTCTGTTGTGCATAGAGTCTCTATGAGTTGGAAATGACTGGATGGTACCTAACCACAACAGCTACTTATTTTTAAGTATTACATTCCAACAAATTGGGTGCTGAAATATGCACCTACATTGGCATCTGATTCATTCAGACAGATTTTAAAGAAAATTTTAGGGAGAGACTTGGTCACTGGATGATTTCCTAAAAAGCGAATGCAAGGATGCCCATTTTGTTGCTGTTTTTATTTTATTTATTATATTATTTATTTATTATTTTTGTAATTATCCTGTAACATTGGCCTTCTGCTGTTTTCAGAATAGAAAGGCTAACTTGATCTGCCATCTAATCAGCGCTAGCAGCTTCACCTCACACCCTGATATTACGCAAGGGCGCGACTGTCTCTAAACCCTATAAACCAAACCTGATTTACATCAAAATTTACATCCCTTGATCACTCACCATGCTGTTGTTTCACATGAAAAAGTTTCAAAGGCTTAGCTCAAATAGTGGCCAAATTCAAAGTCATACAGGCTGAAGCTGAGCTCAGACCCACAGATTAAAGGGTTTCCATTGCAGGAACAAGTCCCATATGTAGCACTATTAATAGTACATAGCTGTTATTAGAAGGCTGTTTTTTCTCTTTCTCTTTTTTAAACTAGTTTTGGTTATTCAACATGTACGACTATATACGGATCCCACTCAACGGCACTTGGCTGTAAGACTATAAAATAGATTAGATTTTAGCTAGCATATTAAAATTTATGCATCCAATTTTAATTAAATAAAATTATCAAATGTTGAGTAGTAACTGTGTCTAGTCTATTGTGCTGAGAAAAGTGAATAGAACACTATTCAGGAGCTCGACAGGCTTAGAATCTAGTCCAGACACTGAAAGATCCATAATAACTGCAAAAGATTGTTACAGAAACATAAGAAGAGAATAGGGAAGATTTCATGGAAAAGCTGGAGTCCAAAAATTGAGGATGGAGAAGTTGAGTTAACAGTATGATCAACAGCATAGAGAAAGAAAAATATGGGCTGAGTTTGGAAATTGAATATTGATCTAATGAGGCTGGAGAGTACATCTTGTGATTGTATAGCGGAAGATAAACCTGGTAAAGCAAAGTGGGGCTCAGTCAAGAAGGCTTTGAATGCCATCCTCAGCTTCGAGATTATTCTACAGGCTGCAGAGTATCACTAGAGACATATAAACAAGAAAAACATAGATACCCCTGTGTTTTAGGAAAATTATAATGACAAAGGTGTGTGTGATGGTTTGTAAAATGAGAGACTAGAAGCAGCACGATACGTTGGGACACCACTTTCAAAAGACATGCTTCTGGATGGGCCATTAGGTAATGAGAAACTGTAATGGCAAGCCAAGTAAAAATATGCCAAGAATAATGAAAAAATCAAAATATTGGGAAACCGTAAATACAGAGCACAGGACTTAAGTTTCTATTCAGTTTGGCTTCTGGATCCCAAAGTTTGTAAGATACAATGAGAATCACAGAGAGAAGGAAGAGAGAAGAACCAAGGAAGATAGCTTCGGGGCAGCCATAGCTTAACTTTATTGGTTTGCAAATATCAGATACATAGATATGTTGGCCAGTTCCAGGGACCAGAAACAGTTGGCTTGATATTCCAATAGGGGACAAACAATAATGAGACCATGATCTGGGAAAGTAGAAAACAGAATGGGAATAGATATCAGAGTTAAGATTCTTAGGTTTTGGTGACCTAATACAGGAAATAGGGGAATGGGGAGGGCAGAAGGTGATTCTGAGAACTTAATGCTGAGTAACAGAGAGGGTGACTATAATACAGACTATGAATGTAGTAGGAGAAATTATTTGGAAGAATATGAGTTATATATACAAATAAAATTGCAGGTGTCTGCACAATGTGCATGTGGAGATGTTTAGCAAAGTCGTTAGGAAACAGGTCTGGCTTTTTGAGAAAGACTGGAGACAGATGAAAATTAGAATCATCAGTGTAATAACACGGGAGTCCTGGTGGCACACTGAGTAAGTGGTATTGGTTGCTAACCAAAAGATCAGCAGTTCAAATCCACCAGCTGCTCCTTGGAAACCCTATGGGGCAGTTCTACTCTGTCCTATAGGGTCTCTGTGAGTCAGGATTGACTCAAAGGCAATGAGTTTTATGTAATAATATCAGTTGAAGATGAGGAACTAGGTGAGATATCCAAGGAAGACAGTGTAGTTTTGAAAGTCAAGGGAAGAAATCTGTGGAAAGCTCCTTTTAATTGTGAACAGAGAGAAAAGAGTCATCAAAGGACAGAGCCTAACAGAATTTCATATCATGACACAAGAACAATTCTTTCAAATGTAAAAGTACTAAACTGAAAAATTTTAAATTCAGCAGTAACTGGAGTAGAATGGGATACAAAATGTTCAGTGAAAGATGAGAACAGAGTCAAGGGTAGCTGGTACAAGAAAACTAACAACCAAACCCACTGCCATCCAGTTGATTCCAACTCATGGAGACCCTACAGACAGAGTAGAACTGCCCCATAGAGTTTCCAAGGATCACCTGGTGGATTTGAACTGCCGACCTTTTGGTTAGCAGCTGTAGCACTTAACCACTATGCTACCAGCATTTCCAGCTGGTACAAGAGATAGATCAAATCCAGGCCAGCTGGCACTGCCAGGAGTGGAACAACAAACACGAGTTAAAATCACTTGCTTCTGATGGTTTTGGAAAACTGATTCTCTTCACAGTCTGTGATGTAATGAGTTCCTTTGTGCAGGCCTTTTGCCTTGGCTCTTCGGAAAAATAGTTTGAGAGATTTTCCCCTAAACCCTGAGAAGTTACCTTTGCCCTAGATTCCATCCCAGATGATTTGTTACTTTTATCTAGATTGACTGACATTTCCTGAGTCAGCGGTAAACAACGTGCCTTTGTGTGTCTGGTCCTGGGCTGTAGACTACTCTGACTGATTCTGTGCAACTGGCAGGGATTGGTTATTAGACTATGCAAACAAGTTAAACTGCAGCATAGAGAAGTTCTGTGACTGGGGATGGGAGGTGGATGACAAGGATTGAAAACAGAGATTGGACACAGCGAAAAAGCCATCCCCTAGAGCTAGCACCCTGAATTCAGACTTGTAGCCTTCTAGACTGTGAGAGAATATATTTCACTTAGTTTCAGCCAAGCATGTGTGGTATTTCTGTTACAGCACCACTAGATGCCTATAACAGGTTGTTTACAGTTTTGAGCTATTACCAAAAAGAAAGACGATATGAACATTGCATACAATTCTTGGTGTGTACATAGGCTTTCATTTGTTTTGAAAAATGCCTAGGAATAGAATGGTTGAATTATATGCTAGATTTATGTTTAACTTTTGAAGAAACTGACAAGCTGTTTCCTAAAGAATTTGTATCATTTGCATTGTATGGTAGTTCCAGTTGTTCCACATCCTTGGCAATACTTATTAAAGCCATTCTGTATTTTATTTTAGTCATTCTAATAGGCGTGTGATTACACCTCGTTGTGATTTTAGTTTTCACTTCTGTAATGACAAATGAGAGGAGTTGATTGCCCAGTGGTTAAACGACTTGATGTCGTGAGCACCCAGAAAACGTCGGTCGTCACGAGAGGAAAATAACTAACAAGTCTTGGCGTCAGTAATAAGCTTTATTTAATCAAACCGCATCTCTATGATTAAGCAGGGGGGAAGGTAGGTGCTAGCGCCAGGACATAAAGCACTCTTATTTATGTTACTTAAGAACTCTCATCTACAGTCACATTAGTTAGGAACTCTTATTTACATTAGTTAAGAGCCTCACAGGTTCCACCAGGGATTGCAGCAGTTAAGTCCTAACGATCACATGTCAACACACTCACTTCCCTAAAAGCTGGGTTCACTCTAAGGAATTTAAGGATTGGGGGTGCTCTCACCGTTCTGATGTCAGCAGACTTCGAAGTAGAATTTGATGACGACAGGACGTTCCTCCAAGGCAGGAACACAACACCAGGGTCAGACACTAACAGAAGACTGTCACAGTCACTGGAAGCAGGCGATTTAGACGTCAGGAGAATGATAAGGTGACTCGGAGGTAGAAGGCCAGTAGGGACAGCATAGGAGGCTTAGGCAGCAAAGGGAAATTAGTCACAGTCACTCGAACCAACCTCTGATGGGAAGCGGATGAGGTCCCTGGATCAGGTCACAGCACAGCAAACCAGCAGACACAGACTCTCAGGAGGAGGTTGGGCTCCAGGCCCTTGAAGATGAGGCACAGTAACAGAGCGTCAGCACACACTCCCGGAGGGAGACGGCGCACCCAGGCCTTCGAAGATGAGGCAATAAGGTCAGGGCAGCAGACTGCGGGCACAGACCCCCGGAGGGGACTGCTGTGCCCCAAGTCCAGAGTGCCGGGTTTTTAGTACAAGTTGTTTGCTTGGTTCTGGTTGTTACCGGTCAGTCCAATAAGTCTTCTTCTGGTACCTCAAGTTGTTGACTTCTTTCTGATTTGTTACAGTCTTTGTCATCTCTGTGACCATGTGTGGCCATGTCTGTCTGGCAGTTGTTTTTCTCTTTTACTTCTTGACCATGACTTTGTATTTTCTCACTGTCTTACTTAGCTCAAGCACAATCATTTTGTGTTTCATAGTTGAGCTACTTCACAGTTTAGCCAATTTTAACTTACGTTTATGACAAGACTCCACTTTACTATGTATTCTATTTGATATATATACACACACGTATATATACATATATATATACATACATACACACACATATCCCCACTTGACTTGACTACTTATCTGAAGGCCAAGGGTTCAAACCCACCAGGTGCTCCACCAGAGATAGATTTGGCAGTCTGCTTCTGTAGAGATTTATAGCCTTGCAAACCCTACGAAGCAGTTCTACTCTGTCCAGTAGGGTCACTATGAGTCAGAATCTACTTGAGGGCCATTGATAACTCAACAGTTTAGTTCTCAGCTGCTAACCAAAGGGTTGGTAGATCAAACCCACTCAGCCTTCTCTACAGGAGCAAGACCTGGTGATCCGCTTCCATAAAGATTAATCAAGAAAACCCTATGGGGTACCACAATGTCACTTGGTTACATGGGGTCACTGTCAGTTGGAATTGACTTGACAGCACCCAACAACAAAGACTAATAATGTTGCATATATTTTCACTTATTAATTTGCCATCCAAATATCTTCTGTGAGTATGTGCTCTAATCTTTTGCCCAGTTTTTTTAATTGGGTTGGTGGTTATTGAGTTTTGACATTCCTTATATATTCTGAATACAAGTCTCATGTATGCTTTGCAGATATTTCCTCCCACTCTGTGGTTTGTCTTCCCATTCTCCTAGCAAGGACCTTTGAAAATCAAAACATTTTCATTTCGATTAAGTCCAATTTTATTGAATTTCATTTTATGGAGCATACTTTTGGATATATCTATGAAATCTTTCTCTAGCCCAAAGTCACAAAATTTTCTTCTAGAAGGTTTGTAGTTTTAGGTATTATATTTAGGCCTATGATCCTTTTGTGTTAATTTTTTAATGGTGTATGGTATAGATTGAAGTTCATTTATTTTTTCGTATAGCTAGGCATCCAGGCATCCAATTTTCCCATTATTATTTGTTGAAAAGACTGTTTGTTCTGTTCCTTTGTGCCTTTTCCATCTCACACTTTTGTAAAATACCAGTTATCCATATATGTATAAGTTTATTCATATACCTTCTCTTCTGTTCCACTGATCTATTTGTCTACAGTTAGGTCAATACCATACTGAGTTTTTACTCAGTGAAAGAAACCAGTCACAAAAGGCTACATAAATATTGCATGATTCCATTTACATGAAAAGCCTGTAGTAGACAAATCCATACAGACAAAAGTAGATTGGTGATTCCCAGGGGTTTGGGAGAAGAGGTGATGGGCAGTGACTGCTAATGGGTACAAGATGTATTTGGGGGGTGATGAAAAAGGTTCTGGAATTTTATAGTGGCAATGGCTATACAACTTTGTGAATATACTCAAAACTTTAAAAGGGTTATGGTGTGTGAATTATATCTCAATAAAAGTGAACAGCCATGGAAGAAAGAGATATTTCCTTCCAGAGCAAAGACTACACGTTCTTACTGCCTATTATAAAAGATAAACTCAGAATTTCTCTCCTATAATGTACCCCACTGTATGGGCAGTACCTTTTGGAATGCTTCATTTTGCTCTCTTGGGGTTGGGACTCAGAGAAGTGGTGCAAATGCTGACACTCTTGCCAGACTTACTGCTGGGGTTAATGGACCGTCCTTTGTCCTGACCCAGAGTTCTTGTGTTCATCTACCAGCATCCATATAACTGGCAGACTAACATAGGTAAGTCTCAGACCCTTCAAAGTTTTCGACAAGGACTGTAAAATAATTTAGTTAAGCTTTCTCATTTTACATATTTCAAAGTTAATTCACATAGCTATGTATTTTACGTTTAAGAAACCAGAAATCTATAAGAAGTAAAAGTTATTTTCTTTATGGGTTTGTTAATTCTTGACAACTTTGTCTTTGGTTGTTACTACTTGTTCCCATATTACATTTCCTTTCACTTGAATCCTGTTAGAACACTGGTTTGAATACACAACCGCAAAGAACGTTTTCTGACCTTTTCTTGATGGCATTTGCTGACGTAAAACATTTGTTTCAGCATTTAATAGCATCTTCAAAGGACTGAAAAAGAAGAGATCTATAATGAGGATTTACTTTTGCATGTTGAGATTTGTAATCAGTTTATCCCTGGTTATCAAGAAGAATGGTGGCATTAAGGAAAATAATTTGGAATGAACTGAATGCTTCTTTTTTTTTCTGGATGCTTCTTGAAGTGCATCACAGTTTCGGGATAACTTTTATAAGATAGATATCTGCTATCTAAGTGATACAGCACACGATAATGAATTGGGTTCCCTCACTTCCTTTTATATATATATATATATATATATACTGTAGTTCTTGGCAAAAAATTTGTCTGTAATTTTCTGAATTGTCCTTGAATTTATGAGTTCAAGGATGGCTTAGCTTACACTGTTCTCTAAGGAGTGATTTTTAATTTGGATAACGTATCTTGCAAGGTCATAATCTTCTTACCAAGACAGAAAAAAACCCACACATTTCTAGTGAATTTTTACGATAAATATAAACATAGCATTTTTAGACAGTTTCCCCTTCCCCATCTACATTGAATGAGCTTTAAGACCAGGCCAAAAAGAAAAACAGATTTAAAAAATAATAATAATAATAAGCTCTACTACTTTATGCAGTGGTGTTAATTAGACACTATGCTAGGACTTAATCATTTACCTCAGTTGGATCATCATGAGTTTAGCTGAATATATTCCTTCACCAGTGCAATTCCTCCAATAATATTTAGCACATTTTATTGTATTTGTTTGTTTATATTGTTTTCCCTTCCCTGGATTATAAATTTCTCAGAGGCAGGGAATGTTCTCCATCCCCAGCACCTATAATGGTGCCTGGAAAAGAGTTGGTATTCAGCAAACAGATGTTGATTTCAAAGGGTAATAAGACCTTTGACAAGGTAATTTACCATAGATAAAATTTCATCCAAAAAAATCCAATTTTTAGATTCAAATTAGATGATATATATTTAGGACTTTTCTTAGCATTAATATATACAGAAATGACTAAAAGATGTAAGTATGGAATTATTAAAGAAAAGAAAAGAAATTTCATGGCCCTGAAAGTATATTTTATACATTTATGTTGGAGCCTCTTCTCTACAAAAAATACATACATGTGCATATATATATATACATATACATAAGTATAATACTTTATCGTGACCCAGTATTTCTTTTCTCTAGTATTTTTCCTTTACACAAATTTGCACACACTGAAAAATCCTTACTTATTCTTTAGCTCTCCATTCTTCAGGTTTTTATGATTCTTCTTTGAAACAATTCCTCAGCTACTAGGTGGAATCACAGTGGAAGGGACAGTTTTGTTTCCCCTATTGCTCTTATGCTTTCTAACCAAAAGCCACTGCCATGGAGTCAATCCAGCTCATAGCGATCCTATAGGACAGAGTAGGACTGCCCCATAGAGTTTCCATGGAGCGCTTGGTGGATTTGAACTGCCAACCTTTGGATTAGCTGACTTAGAACTTAACCACTACGCCACCAGGGTTTCCTACTTCAGCCACCGTCTTCAAATTTCTGTTTCATTAGCTTACCATATATTACTACCTTGCTAGCATAATATGTCAATCAAGAAATTTATCTTGGGAAACATGTTAAGAACAAAAGGAATTAATGGGTATACAAAGAGAAGAGCTAGTCCTCTGAAGAAATTTACCATTCTTCATGTTTAATTTTAGAATCAAAATGAGCTTAATTTTATCACACAAAAGGGCCTGGTATAGAAGTATTTTCAAAGGAGGCAATTGTTTCCATGAGATATGGTTTTCTCTAAAATAATTACAATGAATGAATAGAAATGTTCACTGTGCAAGTTTTCTGAAAGCAAAGTAATGTGTTATAATCTTTTGAGGTTAGATAGTATATTTCTAGCAAGATATTACACAACTCTGGAGAGCCATGTAGATAACTGCTTTGACAAAATAACAAAACACAGTAGCAGATTTCTCAGAAGAATAATATTCTCACCATAGCAAAATATTCATTGGTCATCAAATTTCATTTGAGAGTACAGTTCTGAAATTCCATAAAGACACAGCAAGTTAATTCTCAAGAGTAATCTAGTTCATAATATACTTCACATAATGTATTTCCAAACTCACAGTTATCTGTCTTGTTTATGAAGCTATAGCTAGAAATTTTTTCTGACTTAACAGCAGACAATGACTCAACTAGTGATTTCATCTTTTCAGGATAAAGATTATGGAATATGGAGAAATTTTATCCCTGGTAGTATTGGTCAAGAGAAACGCTAAACATTTTGTGACTTCAGACAAGATGAGTTCATTAGGAAGGGCTGAGGGTAAAGTGCCAGATAATCAGCTGAAAGGGAAAATAAAATCAGGGTAATTAATGTTGTTGTTGTTGTTTTAATGACAATATCTAATCAATCAAATCAACTGTTGATTTCTTTCTAATCAAGGCACCTGTATGTGCTGTCTGGTTGGCTGAGGATCAGCTGAGATGAAGACTGCTCTGCTCTTAGTCCTACCTGGTTCATTTTTTCCGTTCTAATGAAAGAAAGCATCTTGAGTCAATTATACTCTCTTAACAAATAAAGATTTTATTGTGCTTAAAGTGAAAGTTTACAATCCAAGTGTATCTGTCATATAAAAACTTACACACGCACACTGCTATGTAACTCTAGCTGATCTCCCAACCCTGTGACAGCAGAATCCTCCTGTCTACCCTACATTTTCCATTTCCCTTCAACCAGCTCCTGTCCCACTCCACCCTTTCCTATCACCTCTGGACAGGAGTTGCCCAGTTGGTTTCAAGCATCTACTTAAGCCAAAAAGCACTCTTCACCAGTATCATTTTTTGTCTTATACTCCAGCCCAAACTGAAGAGTTGGTTTGGGGAATGGTTTCAGTTCTGGGCTAACAAGAGAGTCCAGGGACCATATCTTCCAGGGATGTTTCAGTTTGTCAGACCATCAGATCTGGTCTTTTTAATAGAGTTCCAGTTCTGCACACCGATTTTATTTCTTCTATGTCAAGGACTCCATGTTTTATTCCCTCTCAGGACAGTCATTTGTAGTATAGCTGGACACCACCATCTAGTTCTTCTAGTCTCACACTGATGCAGTCTCTGGATCATGCGGCCCTTTCTGACCCTTGGTGTCATATTTTCCTTATGTCTTCGATTCTCCTTTGATCCAGGTGGGTTGGAACCACTTGATGCTAATTATACTCTTGCAAAACCTCCCTGATTCCCTCTTTTTCCCACTGTGTCTTCCTGCTAAAATGAGCAAGAAAAGAGGAACAACTTGAAGGTCGCGACTCTTTAACCTCTTCAACACCAAAAATGTCTATCACCACTCTGCTTTAGCTACACATCCCCATGGTCAAACCTTAAATCTGTTTGTGTAAAATTTAGCCTAGGAATCATCTACTTCAGAATCACTTAGAGAACTTGTTCAAAAATGTCATTTCCTGGGTTTCATTGCCCGTCTCCTCCTGCTTCTGATTCATCAGGTCTTTAAAAAAAAAAAAACAAAACAACCCTGTGCTGTCAAGTTGGTTCCAATGCATACAATAATATGCATTCTTTAAAGCCTGCTAAATGATTCTTATGTAGATTAACTGTTAACTACACTTTGAGGAACGTGGCTCTTTTTTGTGTGTGTGATTAAGTGAAGGTACACAATCCAAATCAATTCTGAATGCCCACCTTTCTGCTCTCCTTGCCTGGTGACAGCACTCTCCCCATTTTCATTCAGTACTTATCATATCCTCCTAATAATCTTCTGTCCCTTCCTCTCCACCCTCCTCTCTCCCATCTAGAAAGCGACTGGTAGGAAGGACAGCATCCTATAAATGCATAGAACCATAAAGTACACAAACAATATGGTCACACTGTGTCCCCGAGTCCAGTCTGTTTTTGTCCAAAGGGTTGACTTCAGTAGTGTTTTCTGGTCAGGGGCAGCAGCAGGTCTAGGTGCCATGCTCCTAGGGAATCTCCCAGGCCATTGGGCCACCAATTGTGTTCTTTTGGTAGAGTTCTTGAGCTGCAACACTCTTTCTCTCATGTTACCACAGGGACTCAACATTGTGTGCCCCTTCACATCTGTCTTTGGTGGTGGCCAGGCACCATCTGGTTCTTCTGGTCGCATGTTGACACAGTCTCCCATTCACATGGATCATTCTGTCTCCTGGGCTCTTTTTCCTCGTGCCTTTGTTGTTCTCTGTAATCATCTGTTCTGGATGAGTTGGGACCAATTGGTATAACTAAGATGGCAGCTTGATAGCTTTTAACATCCCAGAGGCCACTCACCAATATGAGGTGCAGAAGACTCTCTTAGCAATAGGCTAGTTATACCACCTGGCCTCAATGTCCCCCAAACGCATGGTCCTCAGACCCCACCCCTGACACTGTATTGGAATGAGATTAGAAGAGTTTTCAGTTTATGGTGAAGTCCAGGTAAATTGATCTACCTTCTACTGTGCACTGTCACTGCTTTCACCTAACCAAATTTCTATCAATTTTCTAATCTGTGACCAACCCTCTTCCTCCCTCCCCTCCCTTGTAGCCATCAAGGAGTCTTTTCTGCTATACATAAGTCTGTTTTTAAGTCCTTATAGTAGGGGTCCCGTACAATATTTGTCCTTGTACCACTGACTGATTTCACTCAGCATAATGTCTTCCAAATGAAACCAGGTTATGAGATACTTCCTACAATCATCATTGTTCTTTATCATTGCATGGTGTTCCATTGAGTATATGTACCATAATTTGTTTATCCATTCATCTGTTGATGGGCATCTGGGTTGGTTCCATCTTTTTCCTATTGTGGGCTGTGCTGCAGTAAACATTCTTGTGCATGTATCTTTTCGCATGACAGCCTTTGTATATTCTGAGCAGTGGGATTACTGGATCAAATGGTATATCTATTTCCAGCTTTTTAAGGAAACTCTAAATTGCCTTCAAAAGAGGTTGTATCATGTTGCAATCCTACCAGCAGTGGAGGAGAGTTCCCATCTCTCCACAGCCTCTCCAGAATTTGTTGTTTTGTGTTTTTTGGATCTTGGCCAACCTTGTTGGGGCAAGAGGGTATTTCATTTTAGTTTTGTATTGGGTTTCTCTGATAGCTAATGATCATGAGCATTTCCTCATGTGTCTTTTGGCTGCCTGGATGTCGTCTTTGGTGAAGTGTCTGTCCATCTACTTTGCCCATTGCATAATTGGGCTATTTACCTTTTCCTTGTTGATGTTTTGCAGTACTTTGTAGATTATGGAGATCAGACATTGGTCCAATATGTAGTTGCAAATTATTTTTTTCCCATTCTGTAGATGGTCTTTTAACTCTTTCAATAAAGTCTTCAGATGAGCAAAAGTGTTTGATTCTTAGTAGTTCCTCTTTGTGTATTTTCTGTTGATCGTGCCTTGTCAGATTTTAAAGTTTGTCTAAGCTGTGTATTAGAACTTTCATTGTTGATCCTATTTTTTTCTTACATGATCTTTATTGTTTTAGGCTTAATATTTAGGTCTTTGATCCATTTGGCATTAGTTTTTGTGTAAGGTGTGAGATATGGGTCTTTTTTCAGTTTTTTGCAAATGGGTATCCAATTTTGCCAACACCATTTGTTAAAGAGACTGTTTTTACCCTAGTTTAGAATCTTAGGGCCTTTGTCAAATATCAACTGTTCATAAGAGGATGGTAGCATCTCTGGGGTCTCAGCTCTGTTCCACTGGAGAAGGCTGCTCTTGATATGAGTGTATGGGGGTGAGAAATAGTTCAGTAAACTCTAATATGAAGTCTTCTGTTTTCTCTGTAGATGAGTTTGTCTTCATGCCTCTCGTTTCATTGACATAGTTCTATTCATCCTTCAATATCTAGACCAGTGTACAACCTTTTATTATACCTTCTTCCCACCAAGTTGATCACTTATATTTTGAATAACTAAAGTATATCATACGTGCCTTTATCATGGCACTTACCACACACTATGACAATTATTTGTTTCTGTCTCTTTCTTAAATTTTGGTGTTTCCCAGGGTTTTATTGCATGTCAGCTTCTTTTCTCACTCTTTACATATTTCTCAGACAGTATCACCCGTGTCATGGCTTCTGTCACTGAGAATTATGAAATCTATAGCTCTAGCTGTCTGTCTCCTGACCTCCAGTTCCATAGTTTCAACAACTCCACTTGATTGTTTGCAGGTGTTTTGTATCTTACTGTCCCAAACTGAACTTATTCTTCTCCTATAGGCTGAACCTATCCCCCAAACCTGTTTGTTCTGTCATCTGTTCTCTGTTTAGGTAAATGACACCACCATGTACTTAGTTTTTCAGTCATCCTATACCTTTTCCTTCCTCCCTCCCTCACCTAATGCTACCATTTCTTTTGAGCTATTCCTTAAATCTCTATTCTCCACTCTCCCACTGCAATCCAGCTGCCATCTAGTCGATTCTGACTCACAGCCACTGTCATGGGTTGAATTGTGTCCCCACAAAAACAAGTATAGAAATTTAGTTGGGCTGTGATTACCACTATTGTGTGATTGCCCACTATTTTGTGACTTTCCTATACTGTAAATCCTAATCTCTGCCTCTGGCTAATAGATAGGATTATGTTAAAGAAGATTAGGGTGGGACTGTGACACCCTTACTAAGGGACTTTCCCTGGAGTGTGGCTTGCACCATCTTTTATCTTATAAGAGACAAAGGGAAAGGGGAGCAAGCGAGAGTGGGAACTTCATGCTATCAAGAAAGCAGCATTGGGAGTAGAGTGTGTTCTTCAGACCTGAGGTTCCTATGTCATGATGCTCCCTGACTGACACAACACAAGGACTTTCCTCTAGAGCCGAGAAAAGAGGGAAAGGCTTGCTTTGGAGCTGACACCCTGAATTTGGACTTGTAGCCTACTGGACTGTGTAAGAATAAACTTCTTTTTTTTTTAAAGTCATCCACTTGTAGTATTTCTGTTAGAGCAGTACCAAATGACTTAGACAGCACCCTTACAGGACAGGGAAGAACTGCCCCAGAGAGTTTCCAAGGAGTACCTGGTGGATGCGAACTGCCAACCTTTATGTTAGCAGCTGTGGCACTAAAACTCTACACTACCAGGGTTTTGTCCCGCCACCACAACAGTGGATACAAGCTAGTTTTATGATAGTGCCCAAACTAAATTAAAACATTACTTAGTAAAATTTAAAGAATTATATATATTTGTGCTTCAAAAATCTCCCATGTTATTAATGGAAATGGAACAACCAGAAAGGAAATAGAACATTCATGCATTGTAAAGAATATAACCAATGTCACCGCACAATTTGTGTAGAAATTATTGAATAGGAATCTAGACTGTTGTGTAACCCTTCACCAAAAGCACAGTAGAATACTAAATATCTTCCATGTTTACTCCATTACAAAAGATATTAAAAGGATAATTACCATATCTCACATCATAGATATATACCAGTAATGGCTCAAAGCAGTAAAACAATAAATATCAGCATTACTAGAAATACAAGGGACAGAGAAACATGGTTAAAAACACCACAAGGAAACAATCAGCCAAATTCATGCCACAAGTGTCATAGTTTATTTAAAAAATAGCATGGAAAATGGTGTTGGTAGGGACTGTTATAGATTACTAGAGAGTTAGAAACATATCAACCTAGTATAATATTCTAGTTTTGTTTATATATGTTCTTTTAGGAGATTGCAAGGACAAACCAAGGAATGGGAGAAAATATTTGCAAAGCATATATTTGTTAAGGATTGTTAAGGACTATATTTTAAAAATCCCTAAATTTCAACAGTAAGTAAACAAACAATCTAATAATAAAATGGGCATTAGAAAAAGAGTTAATACATCAGGCCTTGTTGCTCATTTCTCACATACCTCTAAGAGAACCTAGAACTGTTATTTGTCCTTGGGTAACTTCTGAGAATGTGGCCCTTGTAAATTAATGGGTTTTCCAATAAAGGTGTCCTTTCTGTGAATTTGAATAAAACAAGTTGTGTAAATCATACAGTTTTAATTGCTTTATTATTTTGAAGTATTTTTGATGGCATTATGTGTGGAAAAGAACTTCAGGTAAATAACTACCATCGCACCTTCCAAATGGGGCCAAAACTAATCAGTTTTTGTAGCCTGATGTCTTTCACCATTGACAGTCACAGCCTCTCCTTGTTCATCTTGGAAAAAAATAAAGGTCAGTGATTCTGCCGGACCAAAATCCACACCAAATGGTAACTTTTGGGGCGAATTTGATGGTCTTGAGTCTCCATTGGATTCTCATGACTCCAAATGTGACAATTTTGTTTGTTAACAAAACCATTCATCCAAAAATGGGCTTTGTCGCTGAACAGGAATTTTAAAAATCATCTTCAAAAGCGGGGTCAACTTTCAATTGCTCCAGAACCCAGTCAGTGAATGCATGGTGCAACCTATGATCTTTGGACTCCACTTTTTGAGTTAAAACAATTTTGTAAGGGTAAAGCTTCAAGTCCAGATGCAAAATTTGCCAAATAATGGTAACTGAAAGGACCTGTTCTTGTGCTTGGAGAGAAACTGATTGGGATGGATTCTTGTCTATACTTGCACGAATGGTGGCAATGTTTTCATTGGACGTGTGGTTCACTGATGCACAGGTGTTGTCTGATTGGCAATAGATCCAGTTGTCCCAAATTTTTTTTATTAAAGGTTGAATTTTCTCTTGGTGAGATGATTATGCACACCATAAATTTCACATAACACACAGAATGTTTGCTGAATGAAACACCTGTTTTGATGATAAATTTATTAATTTATATGTGTTGTGGAATTGTATGACTTTTCATGCCTATTTGTCAAGACTAATAAAAAAAAAATACATCATAAATACAACCGCTATAGCTTCACAAATATCGTCTCCAGCTGTCAAAATTAGGACATCCTTATTGGAAGACCCTTATTTCAGGTCAGTGATTGAGGATTTTATTGTGGACAGCCAGAGCCATGAACCATGTCAAGATTGCTTTACATACACATCAGTATTGGTGGTATAAATGTGCTTTCATAGTTGGAGTCCTGAATTTTGTTTACCACATAGCAGAATGTGCCTACGTGGACAGCCCTCCACAAACATCTTGGACCCTGAGATTTGAATGAGCTTCACTATACAGAGCCTTCGCATGTGTCCCTACAGTTCATAGCCAGATAGAACATTTGTCTTGTATGACTCTGCATGGGAGAGGACTTGGAAGCCTGTCCTTGATTGCTCTTAACTCCATCCAGTTGCTATCTTTTCCTGTTGCTGTTGCTCAGAATTATTTTGCTGTACTAAAATTTAGCTATGAATAGAACTTTCTATTGTGTCTTGTGAGTCTTTCTAGTGAATCAGTGAACTTGACAGTGGTTTTGAAATCCCTGATACAATAAATATTATGGATACTTCATCAAAGAAGCTATTAATTAGTTTTTTTAAAATGGCATGGAAAAACGGGGTTAGCGGGAACAGTTATAGATTACAAAAGAAGAAACTCATAGATGATAAAAGGCTAACAAGTAAGAACATGAGATTTGCAGCATTAGTCATCTGAGAAATACAAAACATACACACAAATAGTGAAAGACTTACGCACCTGTTAGAATGGTTACTGTTAAAAAAGATTGACCAGTGCAAAGTATTAACAGCAGTGTGGAGGAACTGAAGCTCTCATACACTGCTGGTATAAATGCAAAATTATGCAACCAACTGTGGAAAAACAGCTAAGCAGTTTCTTAGCCAAGCCAAGTGCCGTCGAGTCGGATCCGACTCATGGCGACCCTAGGGACCAGGGTAGAATTGACGTAATACATATACCTACCAGCCATTCCAGCTGTTACACTCCTATGTATTTATCCAAGCAAGAGGAAAGAAAGCATGTGTTGAAAGAATTGTACATGGATGCTCATAGCAGCTTCATTTGTAATAGCCCCAATTAGAAACAATCCAACTGCATATCAAGAGGTGACTGAATAAATCATTGTATTTCCATTCAATAGAATAATCCTCAGCAATGAAAATGAATGTTCTACTGATATATGAAACATGAATGTATCTGAAAATAATTATGCTGAGCAAAAGAAGCCAGACAAAAAGAGTACGTGTTGTTTGGTTCTATTTATATAAAATTCTAGAAAATGAAAATTAATCTGTAGAGTAAGAAAGCAAATCAGTGATTTCTGGGTTGGGGAATAGGTACAAGGAGAGTCAGGGAGGGATCAAAAAACATTATATAGTAATAGTGTAAAAAAGCATTTTATAGTAACATTTTACAGTATGTTCGTTACTTATATTTTAAAAAACTTGTTAAGTTGTATACTTTAAAGAATTATATCCTGTTGTATATCAATTATGCCAAAAAATACTACTAATAAAAGCAATAAATTCAGTTTAGAGAAAAAAAAAAGTGGCCCAAGCTCCAATGACTGGCTAGTTAGGGAGAGAAAACCTGAAACAAAAACAAACCCCAGGGGGAGAAAAGGGAAGAAGCAAAGTTGTGAATGAAGTGAGATCTGCAAATGTTGATGATTTATGTAGCTGAATGATGGATGTGGGCTTCATCATAGAAAAAAATCAACATTAATATAGTGTACAAAGTTAACAGGAGCACTAAAACTCAAAATAATTGAAAGTGCTTAACCGCGGAGAACGGGTCAGTAAAGAGAGACAGCTATGGTCAAACAAACAAACAAGACCATTGTATTGCCATTAAGTTGATTCTGGCTCACATCCTTTATTCTTTTTTTTTAAATTGTGTTTCAGTGAAAGTGTACAATACAATTTAAATTTGCGTACCCACCTATCTGCAGGTCCCTCTGCTCTCCCTGCCCACTGACAGCACACTCCTTTCCATTCTAAACATGTCATAACCTCTTAAAAATCTCTTGTCCCTTCCTCTTCACCCTCTCCACTCCCCTCCAGTAAGAGGCCAGCAAGATGACATCCTATAGATGCATAGAACCATAAAGTGCACACATGATATGGTCACTCTTTGTCCCCAAGTCCAATCCATTCCTATCCCAAGACTTGACCTCAGCAATGATTTACGCTCAGGGGCAGCATCAGGTCTAGGTGCCATGTTCCCAGGGGAACTGTCAGGCCTTCGAACTATCAGTTGCAGTGTAATAGTAAAGTTCTTATGGTGTACGCCTCTTTTTTTTATCATGTTGCCCCTGGGACTAGACGTTGTGAGCCCCATTGCGGCTGTCATTGGTGGTGGCTGCAGACCATCTGGTTCTTCTGGTCACATACTGATATAGTCATCGCACTCACATGGGTCCTTCTGTCTTCTGGGCTCTTTTCCCCTTATGTCATTGTTGACCTTGGTAATCATCTCTTTCAGCTGAGATGGGACCATTTGGTTTACCTCAGATGGCAGCTTGCTGGCTTTCAAGACCGCAGAAGCCACTGACCAATATGGGGTGTGGAAGACTCTCTTAACAATAGGCTATTTATGCCAATTGGCCTTGATGTTCCCTGAGATCATGGTCCCCAGCCCCCCGCCCCTGCTACTCTATCCTTGCAATATTGGGTTAAGATTGGAAGAGTTTTCAGGTTATGTTGAAGTCCAGTTAAGCTGATCTTCTTTCTAATGTGTGCTGTCACTGATTGACTCAAATTTCTATCAACTATCTAATCCATAACCTGCTTTCTCCCTTCCTCTCTCCCCTCCTTTGCATCCATCAGAGAGTCCTTTCTTCTGTACTTGAGTCTGCTTTTAAGTCTTTATAGTAGGGCTCTCATACAATATTTGTCCTTGTGCCACTGACCGATTTCACTCAACATAATGTCTCTCAATTGAAACCAGGTTATGAAATGTTTCCTGAAATCACCGTTGTTCTTTATCATTGCATGGTGTTCCATTGAGTATATATATCATAGTTTACCTATCCATTCCTTTGTTGTTGGGCATCTGGGTTGATTCCATCTTTTTGCTATCGTGGACTGTGCTGCAGTAAATGTTTGTGTGCATGTATCAGTTGGTGTGAATGGCCTTGATTATATAGGATCTATTCCAAGCAGTGGAATTACTGCGTCAAATAGTATGTCTATGTCCAGCTTTTTAAGGAAGTGCCAGATTGCTTTCCAAAGAGGTTGCACCATTTTGCAATCCCACCAGCAGTGGAGAGTTGCAATTTCTCCACAACCTCTCCAGCATTTTTTGTTTTGCATTTTTGGGATTATGGCCAACATTGTTGGGTTGAGATGATATCTCATCATAGCTTTGATTTGGATTTCTTTAATAGTTAATGATTATGAACATTTCTGCATGTGTCTTTTGGCTGTGTGGATATCTTCTGTAGTGAAATGTCTGTCCATCTCCTTTGCCCAATGCTTTTCATCCTTTTCTTGTTGCCATTTTGCAGTACCTTGTAGATTATGGAGATCAGACATATAGCTGCCAAATATTTTTTCCCATTTAATAGGTGGTCTTTTAATTTTTTGATAAAGGCCTTGGATGACAAAAAGTGTTTGATTCTGACTAGTTCCCATTTATCATTTTTTTCGTCTGTTGATTGTGCTTTGGTTGTCAGATTTTGAAGTCTGTCTAAGTCCTGTATTAGAACTTCCATTGTGGACCCTATTTTTTCTTGCGTAATATTTATTGTTTGAGGATATATAGGTCTTTTATCCAATTTAAGTGGGTTTTTGTGTAAGGTGTGAGATATGGGTCTTATTTAAATAGTTTTGCTGATGGATATCCAATTTTGCCAGCACCATTTGTTAAAGAGACTGTTTTTACCCCAGTTTAGAATCTTAGGGCCTTTGTCGAACATCAACTGTTCATAGGAGGATAGTGGCATCTCTGGGGTCTCAGCTCTGTTCCATTGGTCTACATGTCTCTTTTTGTACCAGTATCAGGCTGCTTCAACTACTGTGGCAGTGTAATAGGTTCTAAAGTCGAGTAGTGAGAGGCTTCCTAGTGTGTTCTTCTTCAGCAGTGCTTTGCTTGTCAGGGGTTTCTTCCCTTTCCAAACAAACTTGGTCATTTCTTTCTCCATCTCATTCAAAAATGCACTGGAATTTGTATTGGGATTGCATTGTATATGTAGATCTTTTGGGGTAAGATAGACATCTTCACAATGTTAAGTCTTCCTATCCATGAGCAGGATAGGTTTCTCCATTTATGTAAGTCTCAGTTTCTTGCAGTAAGGTCTTGTAGTTGTCTTTGTATAAGTCTCTTCTTTCTCCAGTTAGATTTATTCCTAGGTATTTTATTTTCTTGGGGGCTATAGTAAATGGTATTGATTTGGTGAATTCTTCTTGAATGATCTCTTTGTTGGTATAAAGGAATCCTACTGATTTACTTATGTTTATTTTATATATTGATACTCTGCTGAACTCTTGTACTTGAGTAGTTTACTTATGGATTCTTTAGGATTCTCTGCGTATACAATCATATCACCTGCAAATAGGGAGATTTTTTACTTCTTCTTTGCTGATGCAGATGCCCTTTATTTCTTTGTCTTGTCTACTGGCTCTGGCCAGAACTTCTATTACAGTGTTGAATAGGAGACGTGAGAGTGGGAATCCTTGTCTAGTTCCCGTTCCCAAGGGAAATTCTTTTAGTCTCTCTCCATTCAGAATGATGTAGGTAGTTGGCTTTGCATAGATGGCTCTTATTGAGTTGAGGAATTTGCCTTCTATTCCTATTTTGCTGAGAGTTTTCAGCATAAATGGGCACCAGACTTTGTCAAATGCCTTTTCTGCATCAGTTGACAAAACTAGGTGATTCTTATCCTTTGTGCTATTTATGTGGTTGATCACATTAATTGTTTTTTCTGATGTTGAACCAGTCTTGCATCCCAGGTATGAATCCAACTTGGTTGTAGTGAATTATTTTTTTTGACATATTGTTGAATTCTATTGGCAAGGATTTTGTTGAAGATTTTTGCATCTAGGCTCATGAGTGATATTGGTCTGTAATTCTCCCTTTATTGTATCTTTCCCTGGCTTTGGTATCAGGGTTATGCTGGCTTCATAGAATGAAGTTGGGAGTATTTCATCCCTTTCTGTGCTGTGAGATAGTCTCAGCAGTGTTGCAGTTTAACTCATCTCTAAAAGCTTGCTAGAATCCTGCAGTGAAGCCATCTGGGCCAGGGCATTTTTTGGCTGCTCATTTTTGGATGTCTTTTTCAATCTCTTCCTTTGTGATGAGTTTATTAAGTTGTTCTTCTTCTCCTTGTGATAATTATGGTAGGTGATATGAATCTAGAAATTTGTTCATTTCCTCTAGGTTTTCAAATCTGTTAGAGTACAGTCTGATAGTTTCAGAAAGGGTTCTTCATCTGGGAAGTTCTTTGATTCTTTATTTTGGGAGTTTTTTGGGGCCATGGTCGTATGTAATGTTTACCTAGGGTTTGTTGGTTTCGGACATCTAGAGGCTGTTTAATTTCTTTGGTGTTGCCTCAACAGGAGCTGAGGTGCAGTTCTGATAAGGAAATTGGTCATCAGCCACCTCTATGTACTCCAGTGACTGGGCCCTGTGGACTCTCTGGGGTAGCAGGCTCTACCTCCTGGCTGGCAAAGACATGACCCTACTTATGGAGTTACTGATGGGCCATTGACCAACCCTGTGATGTGGGTCAGTAAAAGCTGGAGAAGATACCGTTGTGCTGCACACAGTTATTTCTCTAGGCAGTCTTATTTTAAAAAGGTAAAAGCTATCTGACAGCTTCCAAAATCAGCTAAGATGTCAGGTGTTGCAAGCCCTTCCTTCTGGCAGACAGCAGTGGCATCTCTTCTGCTGTTCCCAGATGGTGTGATATATTTCAAAGTAGGGAAAGTTTGGTGGGCTGCTGGACCCCACCAATAAGGCTACACTGTGCTTAACACAGCTTTTCTGCTGGAAAAGCACTCCCTGGGCTGGCACTACCTCCCAGCCTGAGAATGAGCCCCTGCTGAGGCCTCTGCTTGGTTAATGCACCTCTCTGTCAAACAAGATAACATCCTGGTCAAGCTGTCCTGCCCTCCACAAAATAGCCAAATCTGTGGTGGAGGTCCATAAAGAGAAGGTGGAGGGGCTGTGATGCTCTGACTCCTGAGATGGGCTCTCAAATTGTGGCTATTCCACCCGCTGATTATGCCAGCACTGCAGCTCAGCATAGCAGCCAGTTAAGCCCATCGTCCCCTGCCTGCTGGCCAACAAAAAGAAAATAAAGTTAAAAATATCAGCTAACTTCAGTCCTCGGGAGCTAGCCAATTCAACAAGAGCAGTAAGGGCTCAGCAAAAGACAAGAAGTTTCCCATCCAGTGGCGTGTAGGCCAAACTGACAGACCTATGCTGTGCCTTAGGGGTCACTGGGTGTCTAGAAAGCTCTGTTTAGTTATCAATCCAGACCTTAGTTTTAAGAGTGAATTTAGGAGATATTGTGTCTTGTCTGCCATCTTGACCCCCCCTTTATTCTTTAGTGATTAATTTTTACCTGATCTGTGTAGTGCCTAGAAACACTGGTTGCATAGTGGTTAAGAGCCACAGCTAGTAACAAAAAATTGGTGTGTCTAGTCTGGATCCGACTCGACGGCACTTGGCTTGGCAGTCTACCAGTCACTCCTTGAAAACCATATAGGGCAGTTCTTCACTGTCCTATAAGATCATTAAACTCAACAACAATGTGTTTGGTGTATTGCTTTGTTAGAAAAGAAAACAATTTTGTAAAAAGAGGATTATTAGGTAAATATCAGATGGAGGTTAAAATCACATTCTTTCCTTATGTGAAGTTACTAAGTTCTATAAATCACTTAATGATAAATGCAGTAAATTTAATAATTTTGGTAATCACATATAACTTTGGTAGAGCTTTATGAGTTGAACAATTTGCTGAATATATAAACAAATATCTGGAGAAAGTCCTGATGGTCTACTTTCCTAAAGATTATAGGCCCCAAAACACTGTGGGGCCAGTTA
The DNA here is from genome assembly GCA_028571685.1 of Heterohyrax brucei. Taxonomy (NCBI): domain Eukaryota; kingdom Metazoa; phylum Chordata; class Mammalia; order Hyracoidea; family Procaviidae; genus Heterohyrax; species Heterohyrax brucei. Next base: position 129,062,208 of record CM053166.1, on the reverse strand, counting down.
GACTCTGTCCTATAGGGTTGCTATGAGTAGGAATTGACTTGATAGCAGAGAGGTTTTGTTTGTTTGTTTTATGTTCATATATTCATAACATGTATATCGTTGATGTTAAACCAAAACCAAATCCATTGCCATCAAGTTGATTCTGACTTATAGTGATCCTATAGGACAGAGTAATCCTGTCCCATAGAGTTTCCAAGGAGAACCTGGTGGATTCAAACTGCCAGCCTTTCAGTTAGGAGCCTTAGTGCTTAACCACTATGCCAGCAGGATTTGTTGATGTTTGGTGCTATAAAGTCAGTTTGGACTCATAGCAACTCTACATGGCACAGAATGAAATACCACTTAATCCTGAGCCATCCTCGCCATTATTGCAATGTTTGAGTCTGTTGTTGTAGCCACTGTGTTAATCCATGTTGTTAAAGGTCTTCCTTTTTTTCCTTGACTGCCTACTTCACCAAGCGTGATATCCTTCTCCAGGAACTGGTTCCTCCTGATAACATATCCAGAGTACATGAGATGACCTCTCACAATCCTCAGTTCTAAAGAACATTCTGGTTGTATGTACTTCTTCCAAGACAGATTTGTTTGTTCTTCTCGCAGTCCACGGTATGTTTAATACTTTCACCAACACAGTAATTGAAAGGCATCAATTCTTCTTTGGTCTTCCTTATTCATTGTCCAGCTTTCACATGCATACAATGCAATTGAAAATACCATGACTTGGATCAGGGGTGCTTTAGTTCTTAAGGTGATATCTTTGCTTTTGAATACTTGAAAGAAGTCTTTTTCAGCAGATTTGCACAATGCATTATGTTGTTTGATTTTCCTCACTGTCACATTCACTGGTGTTGATTGTGGATCCAAGTAAAGTGAAATCCTTGGCAACTTCAGTCCTTTCTCAGTTTGCCTAATGTTGCTTATTGGTCTCGTGAGGATTTTTGCTTTCTTGATGTTGAAGTACAATCCGTACTGAAGGCTATGGTCTTTGATCTTCACTGTTAAGTGTTTCAAGTTCTTTTAACTCTCAGCAAGAAAGATTGTGTCATCTGTACATTGTAGATTGTTAAAGAGTCTTCTTCAGTCTTGATGACATATTCTTTATGTAGTCCATTTTCTTGGATTATTTATTCAACATACAGATCGAACAAGCATGGTGAAGCATACAACCCTGACACACATCTTTCCTGATTTTAACCTACACAATATCCCCTTGTTTTATTCAAACAACTGCCTCTTGGTCCATGTGCAGTTTCTATGTACTGGTATATAGACATAAATATCTCAGTTATCAAAATACTGTGCATCTCTAGGTGGAGGCATTTTTATAATATTCTACAGCACTATTATTTCTCTTGACATGACAGGGAGAACATTTTCAGAATAGGGCACAGTTCTCTTGTCCCTCTATTTGGTAGGAACTCTTTAATCACCGTAATGGAACTTTTTGTAAATGTGTATCTTAAAGTCTATAGAAATGGCAAATCTGGGATTCTCAGAATTCAGCAAAAGGGCTCTGCATTTATAGCGGATTTGGCACAATTGCTCCAAATAGTACCCTAATGGCCTGAAGTAATTAGTTGCTGATAATCATAAGAAAATAGAAAATATCCTGCTGGATTAAATCAACATCTCTCTAAAAGTGATACCAGGGAATACTTTCCTAGAGCTCTATATTGTGTCTCCAAAGTGAAAAGTTCACAATATTTTTTAAACTACACTATACTAAATCAGCCTTTCAGATCTTTCTGTTGCTGTCAAGCTGGTTACCTGATGTACACAGAAAAAAGCTTCTCCATAGGGTTTTTAAGACTGTGGCCTTTTGGAAGCAGATCATTAGGCTTTTCTTATGAGGTGGCTCTGGATGGATTAGAATAGCTAACCTTTCAGTTGGTAGTGGAGTGTGTTCACTGTACCAGCTGGGTAGTCATCAGATCTGATCCCCGCTACTGTCTGATGAATTCCGACTCATAGCAACCCCAAAGGACAGGGAAGAACTGCCCTGTAGGGTGGGCAAGGAGTGGCTGGTGGATTGAAACTGCCCAACTTTTGGTTAACAGCTGAGCTTTTAACCTGTGCCACCAAGTTTCCTCATATTTGGTCAGGCATCCGTAGTCAATGCATTTATTTACATCTTTTCATTCACTTATTTGCACTGGAGGCTGAGCAACAGAATTTTAAGGCACAAACTTTGTAGTCAAGCAATCGTGTCTTCGAGTCATAGACCTTGGACAAGTAATTTTGATACACCTTATTCTTGTCATCTGCAGATAATTAGGCATTTCACAAGTTTGTTTTGAGTATTACATGAGAAGTTTCATATAAATCATTTAGTATAGTGCTTGGCACTCAATATACTGTAAGCTATTATTATTTTGTTTTTTCAGCCTGTATATTCTCTTGGTGTTTACTATTGTTAGTGTCAAGTCTATTCTATTAAAAAAAGTTCCTTTTTGTAATAAGGCCTGACTTTTAAAAAAGGTGAAATGTGGTGAGGGGAAGATTACAAAATTCCTATTTCCCCTTGCCCTACTCGAATACAACACATACTTCGACTTGCATTACATCCATAAAGCTCTGTCTGTTTATTGACTTGAGTGAGGTTACAATGCAGATGCCTCTAAGGGCTGGTACTCCTACATATTTAAGCAGCAGATTATTAAATAAAGAATATAGGGGTTATTTTGATTCTCTGGGGTGGAAAAGCCAGAAAAGGCAAAAAAAAAAAAAGGAAGAAAAGTAGAGTGAGAAATGCTAGTAACTACCAGGGAAATCTATTTTCTCCCCTCTGTAACTCAATGGTTGCCAAGCCAAGCCAAGTGCTGTTGAGTCAGATTCTACTCAGTGAAGCCATTTAGTGAGGAATGAGGGAAGCAGGGAATACTAGAAAGATGTTTACCTGTGTCTTATTGACTATGCAAAGGGATAGTGTAGATCATAACAAATGATGGAAAATATTGAGAATAGGAATTTAGAAACAGTTCATTGTGCTCAAGTGGAACCTACACATGGATCGAGAGGCAGACATTTGAACAAAACAAAGGAATACTGTGCAGTTCATATTTGAAAAGGTGTGCAGCATGTTTATTGGTTCACCATATTTATTCAATCTATATGATGAACATATAATGTAAGTGGCCAGACTGCATGATGAAGAATTCAGCCTCAGGATTGGAGGAAGACTCATTAACCATCTCTGATGTGCAGATAATACAATGCTACTTGTCAAAAATGAAGATAACTTAATTCACATACTGATGAAAGTCAAAGACTACAATTTCCAGTATGGATTACACCTGAATGTGAAGAAAATGAAAACTCTCACAACTGGACCAATAAGCAACATCATGAAAAAGGAAGAAAATTGAAGATGTCATTGATTTCATTCTACTTGAATCTACAATCAATGCACTTAGAAGCAATATCGAGAAATCAAACACACAGTCATTGGGCAGCAGTTTGAAATCACCAGCTACTCCTTGGAAACCCTATGGGGCATACCAATGATCTCCAAAATTGCCAAGGACTGGGCAATCTTTCTTTCTGTTATACTTAAGGCTGTTATGAGTTGGAGCCAACTCAAGGCAACTAATAGCAGCTATTTCCTGAACTAGCTTGAAGACAAAAACCACCTGAGTCATTTGTGAGACAAATGGGCTCCCAGGCCTCTACTCTGGGATCCGGAAGGCTTGCAGTGGGGCTGGGGAATCAGAATGTTTAATGAATACTCAAATGATTCTTGAGAGCCCAAAAGTTTTAAAAATGTTGGAGAGGTTAGGAGCCCAGGCTTTCCAGTTAGACTACAACTGAGTTCAAATTCTAGCTGCTCTGCTTAGTAATGGCTGATCATAAAGTTTATTAGCCATTCTCAACCTTGTTTTCCATATCCAAAAAAAATGTTATTTTTAGGTTAAATAAAGTATACAAGACATATGTCTTACAGTGAACACCGGAAAGAACAGTTGGTATTATCAAGTGTCTTTAGTTTCTATTCTTTTACATTTTATAAACAAATCCCTAGAGTCTCCTGGGCAAGGTGCCAAAATGGTCAGTGATTTTCTAGACTTTTTGTTTGCCTCTGGTGCATCATCTTACCTTTGAAGCCAGAGTTAGAGAAATCAGCACTGTTGTGAATAGCTGTTGTGGATTACCTTTTGTATCTTTATGCCTTGTCGTGTAAATTAAGGATTCAAAGTATCTGAGGAATCCAATTCAAACCCCTCTACCATAAACAATGGTTATCTCCTCTGCCTGGAAAGTTGATTTTGCTAGGAGTTACAATGTTTTCAGACTTTGGCCTTTCTGTGTTCCAACTTGAAAAGACCCACTAGCACTCCACTTGGAGTTACAGTTAAGCTTGGCTGGCTTGAAAGAGCTTCAGATATTGATCTCCAGGTTAGAAGAGCCATGATATGAGAGAAACAGAAATAGACAGAGGAAGATATGGAGAAAAATTGAAACACATACTGGAAATAATAAGGTAAACACAGAGAAAAAGAGACAGCAAAACAGATCAACAGAGCCAGAGAAAGATAGAGAGGAGAGTGGACAAAGAGAGAAAGAATCACAAAGATAAAGGAGACAGAGACTGAGCTAGACATAGGCACAGACAGAAAGCAAAGGAGTTCACAACATGTGCCGAGATGAATGCTTCTCCTGTTATTTACACTGTAGTGCCACTAAAACAAAAAGAAAAAGAAAAAAGAAAGAAAGCAAACACAGTGCTATCGAGTTGATTCCGACTCACAGTGCTGTCGAGTTGATTCCGACTCATAGAGACCCTATAGGACAGAGTAGAACTGCCCCATACAGTTTCCAAGGAATGCCTGAGGAATTCAATCTTCAACCTTTTGATCAGGAATCATAGCACTTAACCACTATGCCACCAGGGCTTCTAGTAGGTTCCATTTCAGGACTATCCCTGGAAGTTGAGGACGGGGAAGTTAACTTGTTCAGCATAATTTTAGGATAATTACTATGGGCAAGGCACTGCTAGGAACCACATGGGAATACAAGCGTTTCTGCCCCCAAGTGGTGAAAGTAAGAGTGTGATAAGGGAGATGTGATAAGCAGTATAAAAACACAAAATGCTTTGTAGCCCAGAAAAAGTAAGAAAACATGGATTTGGAGAATGGTGTAGGTAGCACTGGGGCTGTGTCCTGAAAGATGAAGAGATTTGACACATGGAAGGAAAAGAAATTTGCAAATATTGGAAACAATATTAGTAAAAATATTGAGCTGGAAAAAAAGAGAGATGTGTTTAAGAATGAAGGAATGATCTCATTTGGCTGAAACTTAAGTTATAAATACAAGAATAGCAGAAGACAGCCAGAAAAAATCATTTTGTGTGCCAGAGAAGTTGAATGTAAGACATGAGACCAAGTGAGGGTTTTTGGAGAGTTGAGTAACATATGCCTGTGTGGGAAGAATTAGGATGAAAGAGGCCAGAAGACTAGAAGTCAAGATGTGAAAATGTGCTACTGTCGTGTCCAGGAGCTATCCTAACAACTGTCTCCTAAATATCCTCCCTATTCATCCTTTGCTCCCTGTTCTCCAGTGTCCTGGATGTTATTTGCTTGGACAATTGATGATTTAAAGTCTTAATTAGAGCTAGAGGACAAAGTAGAGGGGGGAATCAAAGACAACCCATTGGTTTCTAGCTTAACAAATCAGGAGGATAAAAAACTTGTTGCCATCGAGTTAATTTCCACTCACGGTGGCCCAACAGGACAGAGTAGAACTGCCCCATAGACTTTCTAAGGTGAACCTGGTAGATTCAGACTGCCATAAGTTTGGTTAATGGCCACGTAGTTGGCGGCGTAGACCAACTACTATGCCACCACGGTTGGCAATTGGGAGGTTAGCACTATCACTGATAAAAATTGTCAAATCTGAAGTAGGAATAGATTTGGTAGATAAAAAAGAAAATACAACTCATTGCCGTTGAGTTCATGCCAATTCATTGTGACTCTATAGGAGAAAGTAAAACTGCCCCATAGGGTTTCTAAGGCAGTAATCTTTATGGAAGCAGATGTCACATCTTTCTATTGAGGAATGGCTGGTGGGTTCAAATTGCCAACCTCTTAGTTAGCAGCCAGGAGCTTAACCATTGTACCACCAGTGCTCTTCGCTTGCTGGATAGAGGTTTAATTTTTAATATGTAGTGCTAAGGATGATAGTCCAACATTTAGATGATGTCCAGGAAGGGGCTGAGTTGTGCATCTGGACTTTTGGAGAGAGGTTGATGCTATAAAGCCTTGAGATAGATTGTGATATCCTCCAGAAGACCAACTGAAATGGGCTCTGCCAGAGGAATCCTTTTATGCTTCCCTTTAGCCCGGAGACCCTTTTTTACTAGACTCCAGAACCATGTATTAAGATATCATGACTCTCAATAATAGATTTAAATTAGTTTTACTCTTCCACTTGATTGTCACCTCCACCCCTAAGGCACCCTTCCAGACTCAGAATGTAGAAAGAGAAGGACTTAATAGGATATTAATATTAGGATATAGACCGTCGAGGTGGAAGGTGATCTCTTGCCCCGGGAGAGCATGGCACCTGCCTCCCTAGATGGGTTACTCCAATAGACTAGCAGAGTAATAGCAGATGGTGTGAGAATTGTAGCAGTACGAGACAGCACTGAGTCTTGTCAGGTGCTCCCACTCTGTTCCTGGAGCTAGGGAGAGAGTGTTCTCATAACTGGCATAGAACTGATAAGGCTAAAATCGCTGAGGACAGGAACATACTGTCTTCACATGGACACTCACTTCTCTCTTGCCCATTGCCATTGAGTTGGTCCTGACCCATAGTGACCCCAAAGGACAGAACAGAACTGCCCCCACAGGGTTTCCAGCTGACGGATTCAAACTGCTCATCTTTTTTGTTAACTAACGGCTGAACTCTTAACCACCGTGCCATACTTCTTACTTAAGGACTCCTTAAGTATTAAGGTTCTCATGATGGGGGAGAGGGTTTCTTTGACTGTGGAGAACATGAGCCCAGATGTAGCAACACTTGGTTATCTCAGGGCCTGTCATCATCTACTTTTTACCTTGGTGTCTTTTATTTCCCTCCTCTTTTCTTCCATAATATTACAAAGGTTTGCTCCACTTTCACACCCCAAACCTGTGGAGTGTTTATTCCATCCACATTCAGTATAAGGTATTCCTTAAGTATTGCAAAAATTTGTGCATCTTTGCCCTTTAAAATATGTAGAAATGCTAGTTTAGAAACCCAGTCTGGTCATTTCTCACAGAGCAAAGCTCAGGCTTACCATATAGTCTAGCAATCATGCTCCTAGGTATTTATCCAAACGAATTGAGAACTTAAGTTCATACAGAAAACTGCACCCAAATGTTTATAGCATCTTTATTCATCATTGCCAAAAATTAGAAATGACCAAATGTGCTTTAATAAGTGAGTGGATGACCAAATTGTAGTGCATTTGTACAGTAAAGCAGTATTCAAAGATAAAAAGAAATGAGCTATTAAGCTATGAAATAACATGGAGGAACCTCAAACGTACGTTGCTAATGAAAGAAACCAGCCTGAGAAAGTTACATACTGTATGATTCCAACTATATGACATTGCGGAGAAGCCAAAACTACAGAGATAGTAAAATGATCAGTGATTGCCAGAGATTGTTGATTTTATTCATCAGGGGGAGTGGAGAAGCAGGGCTGAACAGGTGGAGCACTAGGCATTTTTAGGCAATGAAACTATTCTATACGATCCCGTAATGGGGGACACATGGCATTAAGAATTTTTCAACCCCCACAGAGCTGTACAACACTAAGAGTGAACTCACACAAACTGTGGACTTTGGTTAACAATAATGTATCAATATTGGTTCATGAATTGTAATAAATGTACCCACATTAATGCAAGATGTTAATAATAAGAGAAGCCATGTGCATGGGGAGAGGGAAAAGAGGGCAACTGGCTGTACTTCACAGTTTTTCTATAAACCTAAAATTGCTCTAAAAAAATAAAGTCTATTAAAAAGAAAGGCAAAGCCCAAGCACACTAAAATGTTGTTAGGTGCCATCAAGCGGTTTCTGACTGACAGCAACCCTACGTACAGCAGAGTGGAACACTACCCGATCCTGCGCTGTCCTCGTAATCATTCTTATGTCATTGCCTATCACTTCCCTTGTTACCTTTTATTGCCCTCCTTTCTCTCATACTATTATTCTCTCTCTGTCTCTCTCTCTGCCTCACTGATAGAGAAGGGCTTGCTGGATCTTTCACACGTAACCTCTTTTGCTTGTCTGCTGCTGGACCTGTTGAAGCAGCTGAACTCCTGAAGTCAGTCTCGCCCGTTAAAACATAAAAATGACCTAGCAAGCCTTGTAAACATACTGATGCTCTGGCCCCTCGTTTTGGTGGTGTGGCTAATAATATGCATGTTTAAGTTAACTAGTTGACTCTGTTTCACATCAAATTCTGTTAGCAGCAAATAGCTATTGCCACCTAGGCCTTTGAGTACACCAGTGCAACATTTAAATTGTCCTACAAGCCTTAGGTCTTACTGTATTAGCAACAGCATTCGATAGTCCTAAGATTTAGTGAGCATGAGTTTCACAAACAGGACTGTTTGAGTCAGCTAGTGCTGCTCCAACAGAGATACCAGAAGTGGATGGCTTTAAAAAGAGAAATGTTTCTTCTCACACAGTCCGGTAGGCTTTAAGTCCAAATTCAGGATGTCTGCTCCAGGGGAAGCCTCTCCTTCTTTGTTGGCTCTGGAGGAAAGTCCTTGTGTGGCATCAGTCTTTGGTTGGGGAGCATCCTGGCACAGGAATCTCAGGTCTAAAGGACGCCCTCTACTCCAGGTGCAGCTTTTTTAACGGTGTGAGGTTCCCAACTCTCTGTTTGCCTCCTTTTCCTTTTATGAAAGGTGGTGCAAGTCACACTCTAGGGAAATTCCTTTTACAGTGGAGCAGGGAGGTGACCTTAGGAAGGGATTGACAGTCCCATCTTAATCCTCTTTAACATACAGCATAGGAAAATCCCAAAATTGGGGGCAGTCACACAATACAGGTAATCACAATCCAGCAAAATTTCTGTACATATTTTTGGGGGGGCACAATTCAATCCATGACAGGGAATACATTGAAAAGCTGCTTCTCAGTGCCTGATGGCACAGTGATTAAAGCACTTGGCTGATAATGAGAGGTCTGTGGCATGAACTTACCAACTGCTCCATGGCAGAAAAATGTGGCAGTTGGATTGGAATAGACTCCACTGCAGTGGGTTTGGGTTTTTTTTGGCTTACTATATCAGAATCTCTGAAAACAGGGGTTCTGGAATCTGCATTTTAGAAGCACCCAAGTTCCTTGAGGAAACCCTGGCAGTGTAGTGGTTAAATGCTATCTATGGCTGCTAACCAAAAGGTTGACAGTTCGAATCCACAAGGCACTCCCTAGAAACTCGATGGGGGCATTTCTGCTCTATCCTGCAGGGTCCTTATGAGTCAGAATCAACTCTACAGCAATGGTTTTTTTTTTTTTTTTTTTTTAAGTTCCTTGAAGTGCACTAGTCCATAAATCACAATTCGAGAACACTAATCTAAGATGAAGAGCCCTGGTGGCGCAATGGTTAAGTACTCCAGCACTACATGAACAGTGGGCAGTTCAAGCCATCAGCACCTCTGTGGGAGAAAAGACCTGGTTCTCTGTTCCTGTAAAAATTAAACTGATTTTCATCAAGTCAATTCTGACTCACAGTGAACCGATAAGGCTGAGTAGTACTGCATCACAGGGTTTTCAAAGCTGTAAATCTTTGCAGAAGCAGACTGCCACATCTTTCTCCCACAGAATAGTTATTGGAATACCACCAACCTTTAAGTTAGCAGCCAAGTGCTCAACCACTGTGCCACCAGAGCTTGTTCCACAAGGATTACAGCCCTTTATGGGGCAATTCTACTCCGACACATAGGCTCACTGTGAGTTGGAATCATCTCCTCATCACACAATCAAAACAACAAAGCCTGGGAAGTTAAAGTTGACCTCTAATGACAAAGGCAATGAGGTGTGGGTCACAGTGAAAAGATAAGGTAGATCTGATAAGTTCTTGAGTCATTGCAGCTCAGTGGACCACGAAGATCGTGGTTTGAGTCTCAGTTTCAGTAATGTACTCACCTGTGGTTATAGCCTAGGCAAATTAGATCAGATGACAGTTGGAGAAACCTGCCAGTTAATTCAACCTGATCTGAGGTCGGGCCACCAACTGGCAGACACAAGTTCTTTTTTAGCTGGAGAGTATGACCGAGAGAAATAAGAGAGGTTGGAAATAAGGACTTAAAAATAGAATTATCTACAGGGGAAAATAACTTTGACGGCTACAATTGCAGAGGGGGTGAGGGTTTATCGAGACAGTTGATAGATGTCAGAAATTTTATTCATTTACTGTAATAAATAAATATTTTTTAAAAACTGAATTTTGCTTTGACTTTTCAAAGCACTCATATTGTTTATTTCAACTAGAGCTTAAATGGTTTCCTCTTACAGTATCAGAACCGACTCCTGAATTATTCTTCATGGTTAAATCATGTTAGGAATGCATTTGAAATTCAAGAACAAAATGCACAATATAGACACTGAAAAATCACTTAGACTTTTTTGAAAGTGAGGAAAGGATACTTTTCAGGGATATTTGAACAATGAAAGGAGTGTTTGTATTTGTCATGTATATTTCGTGAAACCATCTCATTACTTGATACTAAGAGTTCTTCAGCTGCAAAAAGCCATGTAGAATGACCGGCTTGCTTTCCCATTAAGGGGGAGCCAAAGGATATACCTCCTGCTGGATGGTTAAACTGAATTTGAGATTTCCCATATGCTATTGTTATTTGAGTCTCTCACTGTTAAGTAGTACTGAGAGTACTGACCCGGCTTTGCTTCCAACTGACTAGATGATATACTTCCTAAGGGCAGCTGCCGACTCAAACTTCTTTATAGTGTCCCATCTTCCATAAGACCAAACAGGCACCCAGTACAGATTTAACTTGCAGGACTGTGGTAAGACAGGAATGAAAGAATTGTACATGTCCATTTCAGTTGTGCTTAACTTATATAGGTAGTACTAAGCAAGAATAGTGTGTTATAAGTGATGGCACAATTTTGGCAAAGCTGCCCAGCACTTACTACTTACATCATGCACCCCTGAGCTGCAGTGTTTCTTTTTCAATTTGAAAGCAAAATTTTATTTTGATACATTGTTCCTCCATTAATTTTTCCAGGCAAAATACTTTCTTAAAAAGTATTTTTCTTTTTTAAAGAGCATGTGGGTTTGTGCCTTTTGAAAAATCTCTCTTTCAAAAAATATTTATTTTTGGTGAAAATACACAGAGCCAATCATGCACCCATTTCACAATTTCTACATATACAGTTAAGTGACATTGGTTACATTCTTCATTTTGTGCCAACAACTTGCTACTTCTATGCCAACTGTTTCACCACCATTAACTTATACTCACTGCCCCAGCCCAAACTTCCCATTTATGATTTAGAGTCACTACTGTCTATTTGGAAACCCTGGTGGTGTAGTGGTTAAGTGTTACATCTGCCAACCAAAAGGTCAGCAGTTCAAATCCACCAGGTGCTCCTTGGGAACTCCGTGAGACAGTTCTACTCTGACCTGGAATCTCTATGAGTCGAAATCAGTTTGAGGCAGCGGGTTGCATATTGTCAATTTAGTCCTGCAAAGTACCTCTAAATCATAAATGAGAAGTTTAGGGGGCAGTGAGTATGTACATAATCTTTTAAAAGATTTAATCTTTCTCTTCTGCTGAATATATCCACTTGCTTACACAGTCCCATCTTAAAATGTATTCTGTCACATGTTCATTCAGAAAACATTTATTGGTTTCAGACGCTGGAATATAGAGGTGAATAAAACACAGCCGTCAGCCTTAGAAAACTTTTAAGTTAGTGAAGGTATCTAAAATGATGATTTACAGAGGAAATTTTCACTCATTCATTCACTCATTTGATCAACAAAATATACTGAGTACCTTACATTTTCCAGGCACTAATTAGAACAGAAAAATTTCCAAAAGAAGGTTAAGCTAGATCCGAGTCTTGTAGGAGCTAACTAGCAAAAATGATGTGACAAGCAGTATCTCCTCTTCCCTTCTTGCATGCAGATAAAATCCTGAATTTTGGGGGACAGTTCTGTGTGCAGTTAAAAACTATTTACTCCTTCATATGCCATTCTAGATATGAGCAATCATGTAAGTAAAAATCTATTGGATCGGACTCTTTTGAAAGTCATTTTTCCCCCAATTAACACTAACTCACCTGGTAGGTTCTTCACTATTCCTTTTCTTCATGCCTGAAATGCAGTTATGAAACCTAGATATGGAGCCACCATCTTGCAGCCATCCATCTCTGTCGAGTTGGTTCTGACTCATAGCGACCCCACAGTGCTGCTGAACTGAAGCAAGTTTCTTCACCTGTCACTGTAGCTGAAAATTCAGAGACAGCATGGGATTCAGGGAATATTTTATTTGCAGATTTGCCAGCAATCTTGAAGACAGCGAGCCAAAAACTGTCCCATTTGGGTTATGTTTCCAGCAGTTTTTATCGCCAGAATTCAAAGGGGTGAGTGTTTGTCACAGAACGATAGTCAGGAGTCACAAGATTTCATTATATCATGAGATTTCATTATATCTTATTAAACAGTGTGAATTGCCCAACACTTCATTATCTCTCTCTGAGCTCTTAATCAATTTTACTTCCTCAGAGATAGGGAGAGGAATGCAGACCTGCTAATCCAGTCTGAGGGTGGTAATTGAAGCAGAGGAAGGAATGCAGCTTAATAACCTAAGTGACCTTTGTTAGATTCTTACATTTACCACCAACAGGACAGAGTAAAACTGCTCCATATAGTTTTAGAGGAGTGACTGGTAGATATGAACTGCTAACCTTTTGGTTAGCAGCTGTAGCTGTTAACCACTGTACCACCAGGGTTTCCATTCCATGCATAGGAAACAATAATACGTTCAGAGGCATAGAGTGAGAAGCCATCAGGGTGAAGAAAATGGAAATCGATCAAACTGGTTGGGGTTATGAAGGGAAAATGGACAGAGATGAGGTTGACAGGGTAAGCAAAGACTCGTTCCTTGCAATCCCTGCTAAGGAGTGTGAACTTTAATCTAAAGACAAGGGGGAGACATTTGTGGATTGTTAAACAACTCCGACTCCACGGCACTTGGCTGGCTATAATATTTGAATTTGAGAAAGATCATTCTGATAGAATATTTAGAACGGTTTAGGGAGAAGAAGAAAATCCTGGTAGTGTAATGGTTAAGAGTTATAGCTGCTAACCAAAAGTTCAGTGATTTAAATCTACTGGGTATTCATTGAAAACCCAGTGGGGCAGTTTGGTCTTACAGAGTTGCTATGAGTCGATGACAGTGGGTTTGGTTTTTGGTTTTATGGAGAGGAGAGAGTGACAGTAGGAAGACTGTTTAGGAGATATACAATAATCTGCCAAGCCATACAATAATCTAGGTGAATAGACAATAAAAACCAAAGCTAAAGAATTAGAAATTGGAATTGATAAACAAAATTGGAATTACTAAGTACAGGTGTCTATAAGAAATTTGAAATATATCAAAGAGATAGAATGAATCTAGATATTATGTGGGAGTTTAAACAAGACATCTTAAGGATGATCCTCAGGTTTTTATTTTAGGTGACCAGCTAGTTCTTCAAGATAGAGATGATAGGAGGAGATAAAGTTTAATTAATTATCCAAACACTGATAACTAAAGTAAACTGAAACATGTTTTGTCAACTGTTAAAATACCTGTCACTAGTAAAGATGCAGCCTCACCTGTTAAAGATGGCACTTATATAAATAGATTCCTTTCAGAAAATTCCCAAGTACACTGAGACCAAGTTAATAACATTTTAGCTTTACGTAACATTGCATTTATGCTGTCCTTTAATATTTCTTAGGATATTGTAGAAAGAAGAAAACAACAACAACAACACCAAAACAGCTATACTGCAGGAACAAAACTCTTTAGCTCTCACTGGGTTAAAGGTATACCAGATACTTTTTAAGCCTCTCGACCTCAGAGGTAATGGTTGTTCTGATTCTAGTGGATTTAGCATGAAGGTGGGTCCATTTTAAAATGCATGAAGCTCAACTGACAGAGATTGAAGCCTCATTTTTACATAGGTGGAACTTTCTATTAGGTGACGCTTCCTGAATGTGTTAGTTTTGTAAATTTTTGCCTTTGTCTTTTTGTCCCTCTCTTTCTGTGAGATGTAGCTTAGAAGCATAATAATGACTCCCATGTACGACAGTTACGGAGCCCTGATGAGTTTGTTTTGTACTTTGGGGGTCAAATTTGGAAAACCGGTGGTTCCCCAAGTAACCTAATGGAAAGACATCTGCAGCAAATTATTGATATAGCTGTCTTTGATATATTGGCATATTACCATATTACTACATATGCCAATATGGTATATTGGTATAATCACTCTGTGGTACCATAGAGCCACTAGCCTCACTGATAGTTTTTATTACTAGATCATACTTATCAAAATCCATATTACTCATCAAAAATGTAAACACACTCAGTAAGCATGCATTCCAATACTGAAAACACATGTCATCAAAAAAAATTTTTTACGGACAAAAAAACATAGTCATGACAGGGGTAATGTGTTTTGTTAGTTTGTTTCCTGTTTCAGCCCATTCAAACTAGGTAAGGAGAAAAGGATGAACAGAGCAAAATAGGAAGGAAAGAAATGTGCCATACGTGGCATTTAGCAGCTGTTATCATAATGTGTCTGACATAGCTCTGCATAGTTTTGCATCTTTTCTGAATTTACTGTGATAATGGTGGCAGGAAGAGGCAGGCTCCAGGAACCATTAAGTAATGATAGAATTTTGAGTTTTACTTGATACTTTCATTAAAATATCCTCACAAAGGCTGTGGAGTACATTCTTTCAATTCAGCCTAAAGAGGAGCCCTAGCCGTGGTAAAGGGGATTGAAATTTCTTCCTACTTTTCCGTCTAGATATTCTCTCTTCAGTTAGGCCAAGCTTCAGTGAAAGGCAGAGTAGGCTCTGGTTTTAAGCCTGCATACCTGCTAACAGTACAAATGACTTTGATGATGCCCAAAGTCTGGTAAGAATGATTTGAAGGGGTTAGTTGAGCTCACATTTCTGCCTTTGATTACCTAAAGCTGGAACCCATATTAGGACAAAATGACTAGGGAGTAGTAATCATTCATTCCATCTTAGTAAGTTTTGGTTTATTGCTACTGCTTTCTGACTCAAATTGATTTCAGGGGGGCAGTTTAAATGACTTAGAAAAACTGCCATTACTACTTAGGTGTTGCTGTTCTTAGGCAATGGAAGATAGCTTCTAATATAAGAGGGTGATAATGTGATGGGAGAAAGGCAGCTGTTAGTGGAATAACTAGGTTCTTATGAGCCATACATATGGAATTGGAAGCTGTTGACTGTGGTTGTGTGGACTTAATCAGCATTTAAAAAAAAAAAAAAACAAACAGAACGCTGAAAATTAAACTTTACCTGACAATTTATTTATTTTTGTTTGGAGGTCACACTCTTAAGTGAATCTGTAAAACACTCCCTGGAGTAAAGTCAGGCATTAGGGCAGTATTTGCTAAATTGTCATTTCAAGGCCTAGAGATATAGGCATCAGATGTATTTTTAGTCATGTGTTTGATTCACATTTTTCTGACTCAGTGGTCAATACCGGGGGAAGTCCAAATCCCACACTAAGTGGGATTGGATAATAAAATGCTCTAAGGGGAATTTTTTTCCTATCCAAGATTAGCCAGGATTACATTCATCTTATACCTGGAGGGACAAGGACTCATTTTATTTCTAACATTTCTCTTTCCCAAGCACAGCCTCATCACAGATGGTTATACAAATGTGTGATCCTTTTTTTTTTTTTATTTCAGCTATTGCTTTTGCCTTTCATTTTCTAGGGTGCTTTGCAGGATCCCAAATGATTTTAATTTCAAAGGAGTTTAGTTATATATTGGCATAGAACCAAAGGCTCACAAATCTGAAAAGTAGAAAATGGGTAAGTGTTCATCTGTGAAGGTATTACAGTGATGTGAGGCCAGACCAGGGGGTGAGGTAACGGCCACAGTGATGGAAGAACGCCAGCGCTTCCTGTTTGCCTGAAAGGAGAAAGGTAGAGGGAGTAATGATGCCTTGATATGTGTATAAAAGGAAGGAAAAGAAATAAAGCTGAACGTAGAATGACCTGTAATTTACCTTTCATTATATTTAAAGGCTCTAGAGTGCCGTCTGATATACCTACTAGGAGAAACAGTAAACAAAATGTATGAATACATAGTATTTATACGCATGCACATCTTGTAGTGCATCTATGAAAACTGGCCCATTTGAGGATCAGTATTTCTATTCACAACATCAGTGAGCTCAAAAGCCAACTGGATTGTCAGTCTTCTTTGAGTCTTTGTTTCAAAGCTGTGTTATTTGCCCTTGTAATAAGCTTAAACAAAATAGTTTCAAACAAAGTTATGAGATATGAAGACTTTGAGAATTCAACTTTAACAAGTTTGAGAAGTAGGAAGAAAGAGTACTCAACTTTTTAGTTTTTAGGTAGTGGGGAGGGTTTATCCTTTTTTTTTTATATTATGACTGACTGAAAATGTACATTCCCATATAAATTTACATGCCCACCTATATGCCGCTTACACTGCTGAAAAATTAAATCAGGATCAAAGATTCATTCTTCAAAAATTATTAAACACTTTCTGCGTGTCAGTCAGTGATTTGGCTGGGTACTAAATATATTAAAGAATGCAAGGGAGGCAGGATTCATCTGAAGCCAGAGAGGAAGAAGGAAATAACCAACAGTGTTAGGTGATCTATGAGTTCTGATAATTAAATCCACAAATTTAATTGTCCTAAGTAGTGCACACCTCATTGCTGAATATCACTACGGTCACCTTCGAAGTACTTCCCTCAGGAAGCTATGCACCAACACCAGTGCCTACTCCACCCTTCAAAGCCCTTTTGGAACTCTTTCTGGAATGGCCATTGTGCACGGCGACATTGTGCCAAGTACGCGAACTTAATTGTGTATTTGTCTGTGAGGGAGTTTTTAGCCAGTAAACAAATAACTGTATTGGAGCACCCTACCTACTCACCTAATCTGGCCCCCAATGACTTAGTTCTTTACCTGAAGATAAAAGGCATATTGAAAGGAAGACATTTTGATGACATTCGGGACATAAAGGGTAATGCGATGACAGCTCTGATGGTCATCCCAGAAAAAGAGTTCTAAACTTGCTTTGAAGGGTGGTGTAGGTTCATAGCTTCCCAAAGGGAGTTTAGCTATAACTGCTGAACAAAATGTCAGCAGTTGAAATCCACCAGGTGCTCCTCGGAAACTCTATGCGGCAGTTATACTCTGTCCTATAGAGTTACTATGAGTTGGAATTGACTCAGTGACAGTGGGTTTGGTTTTTTGGCTTGGTTTTAGAGCTACGTAAAGACCAGTCCAACCCCACAAGTTAGGAAATAAATATAGCCTCATTCTTCAGTAATGACCCAAACCCAAACCCACTGCTGTTGAGTGGGTTCTGACTCATAGAGACCCTATAGGGGAGAGTAGAACTGCTCCACAGGGTTTCCAAGGAGTACCTGGTGGATTTGAACTGCCTGCTTTTATTTTAATTGAGAAACTGATGCATCCGAACAAAAGCTTTGAGTTTTAAAACATGTCTCAATTCCTGGCCCTGTATTTCTCTGATGTTAAAGCCCACATTTGCCACATCTTAGTGTATTCTCAGAGAACCGTGAGATTTTGCTTCACTTTTAAAACTTTCAATTATGAACCTTGAGTTTGAGAAATGGAATAGACATAGAGATATATCTAAGTATTTATAGTCAACCTGCCTGATTTTGCTTTATCTGCATAATCAAAAAAATCCCACCATTGTTTTTCCTGTCCCAGTGATATAAAATAAGAACAAGCAATCATACCCACCTATCTTAGTCATCTGGTACTGCTCTAACAGAAATACCACCAGGGGATGACTTTAACAAACGTAAATTGATTTCCTCACAGTAAAGTAGGCTAAGAATCCAAATTCAGGTCCTCATCTCCAGGAGAAATCTTTCTCTGTTGGCTCTAGAGAAAGGCCCTTGTTGTCAATCTTCCCCTGGTGTGGGCGCTTCTGAGGATCAGGGACACTGGGTCCTTTCCAAAAGACATGCTCTGTTCCTGGCACTGCTTCTTGGTGGTATGAAGTCCCCAACTGTCCGCTTGCTTCCCTTTCCTTTATATCTCAAAAGATTGCCTCAAGACACAATACAGTCAAATAGGTTGAATCCTGCCTCAGTAACACAACCATGGCCCATCCTCCTTCATTAACATCATAGAGGCAAAAGTTACAGCATATAGGAATATCACACAAAACTAAGAATTATATGATCTCAGCAAATTGCCCCCACATGTGCTTTAGGGGACACAATTCAACCCATGACACCACAAGAATGAAAAAAAAATTAAAATAAATTAATATATAAAATGAAACCTATTGAAAGAATGTGTTCGTGAACTTATGCAGCAACTAAAACTCCTCATAAAGTGCTAGCAGAAGTGTAGTTGGTATAACTACTTTGGAAAATTGTTTTTCTGTTTCTGTTAAAGCAGAATATATGCTTAACCTATGTTCCAGAAACCCCACACCCAACATAAATGTGTATGCACACATAGGTACACTAAGAAACATGTACAGGAAATTTTATAGCAGCATTACACTGGGACCAGAAAAAAAAGTTTGTCAGTGGGAGAGTGGATCAATAAAAAGAGGTATATTCAAACAATGGAATGTTTTATAGCTATGAAAATGGACAAATTGCAGCTACAGGCAACAACGTGGATGAATCTCACAAAATTGAGTGAAAGCGGTCAGACACACACACAAAAAAGACAGCATATTCTTTGATTCTACTCTACGATAACAACGATAATAATAAAACCATTGTCACTGAGTCGATTCTGACTCATAGAGACCTTACAGAATAGAGCAGAACTGCCTCATAGCGTTTCCAAGGAACTCCTGGTAGATTTGAACTACCGATCTTCTGGTTAGCAGCTGTAACACTTAACCATTAGCTGCCAAGGTTTCCCAAGAAATCACAGTAGTAGTTGCCTTCAGAGATGAAGAAGGATAATGAGCAGGAGGGGGCTTTTTGAGTTTGAGTTTTTTTGCAATGTTTTATTTCTTCAGTTGGGTGGTAGTCACACAAGCATTTTCATTCTGTGAGAAGTCATAGAGTTGTACACTTGTGACTTGCATGTTTCTTGGCATGGACATTATTGTAATTTAATACAAATATGTATTAAATAAACATTTAAGCAATTCAATTCAAACCACTGAAATCTATAAAAGCTATTAGAGTATCTGTAACAGGGAATCTAATTTCTTTTAAACTTGCACGTACTGGAAATTTACTACCTGCCAGACAGCAGGCTAATCCCATGAACTAGGAATTGCCATTTTATAAATGCAGTGGATTAGAATTTTCATTGTGTCTACTCATAAACACTTGGAAACTCTATGGGGCAGTCCTACCCTGACCTATAGAGTAGTTATGAGTCAGAATGGACTGGATGGTGGTGGCTTTTTTTTCTATACTCATAAACACTATCCCGTACCACCTTCTGTTATGATTAGATATTCTTTTCCTTATGTACTTACACTGAACAGCTATGGTTCCATATATTTTCTTTCTCTATTTTGTTTTATGGCACTAAGGGACGTTAAAATGCTAAGTGAATACTTAACTGTGTTTTACGATAACAAAATGAAGTTGAAAGACATTTGTTTGATGTAAACAAGGTCAAATGACTTTCTCTTTTTCTTTCTATAAGTTATTTATTTATTGTGTTTTGTAGTCATGAAGCTTAGGTATATGTTTGTGGTGTAACATTATGTCTTTGTGAATAATTCTTCATAATATTTTTAAAATACTTTGCTAAGTATTTTGATACAGCTCAACACTGAGCAGACAATCTCATTGAAATGTCTGTGGTGTGCATTTAAGGGTTCTCCTCAAGGTGTACTAATTTATAATCTTTCAGAGTATGCAAGCAGTTTATTTTTTTCTGAAATGTATTTCCTTGTACATAGCACTATTAAATTGTATTTGTTGTTGTTCATCTGTTTCCCAATGATAACATTTACTTAGTTTCCCAGGAGTGCTTTATAACTCTCATCCCCCATCTTGACTAGGTCTAATATTCATCCTTCTTCTGATTCTTAATAAACTGATGCAACTGAAACCTCACTAACCATACATAGGATTGTAACACCTCCTTAATAACTTTTTTTACACACTGAAAGTTAGTCATTTATTCTTACTATTAGCTCTTCGTCTCTTAAATACTTTCTAATCAGTAGCACACCTGACCCCTTAGTTAATGAACTTAATATGTAGGTATCAAAGGATGTGAGAATACTATTGCTTTCATAAAAACAAATGCTTGGCTAGAGGGTACCCATTCCGTTTACCCACTGGAAATCATAGATGTTTATTTTCTGACATTTTTTCCATAAAAAATTGTTCGTGTGACATACCAGTTCTGCTCATGTGTTTATTGTGGTTCTGTTAGCTGACTAAATGAATACAATACATTATTGTTGAAGAACTTACTCATAGGATTCTTTGCATTATAAATATTCAACTCACTTTCTCATGTTGTGATAGTTTAGAAACCTACATCTGAATTTAATATGTCTTCATTTGTGATATAATATATCAATTTACTTACATTTTCCCAGACTATAAGACAAAATTCCTAAAATGACAAAAACAAATAAAGCACTATTTATGAAGAGAAAGGTTTATAAAATTAATAAATTAATATGACAAGGCAGTTAAATTTTTGTCTTCCTTAATGTTTTAATGCACACAGTTAGTCCAAAATACTATTAAGTAACCATTATCTCTATTGCTAAGAACAGTAGATCCCCATTGTGCACAGGCAAAGGTAGCAAACTAATAAGCCTTTATTATAGAGTCTATGTACTAATTATAGAGTAAGTACCGAAGTTTAAGCTTGTTCAAAGTTGGAAGCAATGATACACCCACATAATTTTCAGCCACCTTTCAGTAACCTACCTGTTTCAGAATTTCACAGCTTCAGCTCATATTATTAACTTTTCATTCTTTCTTTTTTTTTTTTTTGCAAGAGGCTTGGAAAAGGTGAAACAGAATGGAAAATCATTACATTTGACTGATGTTTCTGCACTGTCTGTAGGTTTAAGATTTTGACTTATTTCTCTCAAAGATACTCAGTTATAAATCCAAATAAATATTTTTAAATCAGTTTTGGAAGAGAAATATCTTGTCACAACCTGTTAAGTTTTATTTGTGAAAATCTAATGACAGGTTTTAGGAAGGAGGAAGAGGAATGAAAATACCAAGATTTTCATGAGAATTAATCTGAGCTATTGTTAAATTCTAAATCTGAGTTTTGAAACAAACTTTCTATGGCTTACAGCTAATCTGGACGACTGTTACATAAACAGCCCGTTTTGCACCACACCAAACACAAAATACCTTCTTTTCCAAATCCCTAAAAAAAGTGATAACACTGAATATATAAGAATCCTTTTAAAAGAATAGGCCATTGCTACAATCAAGTCAATTTCAGTATTCCTTTCTCAAAGCTATTTTACATACTGGATCATACAACAGTTTTAGTTCTAGTAACTGTCTATTTTGGGGGCTCAGCTACAATCTGGTGACATTATGCAAAAAGTATGAAATTGGAACTGTAATAAGAATAAAAAAGGGCAAACATCCAGAGTTTAAAAGATTATCTTAGTACTTAGCTGCTTTTCATTTATAAAGGTGCTTTTCAAGCACTAATTAATCCTCTTAAAACCCCTGTGAACATGGCTTGGCCAGGACAAAATCAGAATTTTAAGGAGACAAAAGTGAAAAGTTCCTAGTGGAACTGTATTTTTCCATAGCTCGTCTCTATGCAGAATCTCCTGAACAGGCAAGTCAATTAAATTCCTCTTATCTCGACAGTCAGACTGTTCAGTAGATTAAGAAATTCAGTTTTACTCGAAACTGTTAAGAAGAACTCAAAGCATTGTTCCACAATTAGACAAAATCTCAGAAATGAGAAATCAGCACAGCCCAGAAGTACCCTAGATGCATGAACATACTCAGGATTGGATATGGACTGATATGAACCTAAATGCATTGGCTTTTACGAGGCTTGGAAATATTGCTAAGAAAATAGCCAGTTGACTCACCATGTCTAATCCCTTGTAGGTCAATAATTCATTTCTGACTCTGGTAGTTTCAACCAAAATTGGGGGTTAAGGAATGCATGTAGTTGTTACTAACTGCCAAGCACATGCCTGAGGCATAAACAAGAAGGAAGACTAAATAGAAGGGAAGAAGTCGTTGTGGTAGATGATCATCAACAAATTCTTACGATGCCAGCCATAATTCCTATCAATGGCCCGGAAGACAAGGAAAGAAGCACATCAGCTGTTGAGGTAATGGAATAAGTAAGCACATTCAAGGGACAGGGATAAGGTTGTGCTGGACGGTACAGGAAGATCACCAAATGTAAAAGACCAATTGTGGGAGAACCATACCAGAACCCAAGATACTGTCACGTATGTAGAATCTATGTCGCATACACAACACAACTCAACTCAAGAAATATGTCAAATCCAAATATGACCCAGTACAAAGGAGCAACAGTTTGCATACTCTGAACCTCTCATCTTGCTCTATATTTTTTCTATGTCATTATAACCTTGTAACATTCTTCTTAAGTTACTTATTATATATTCTTTCTGTTCCAGAGAATGAAAACTCCGCTAGGGTAGAAACTTTTGTCTGCTTTGTTCATTGATGTATGCCAAGCATATATGCCAATATCTGGAATATTGTAGGTTCTCAATATATGTTTGCTGACTGCATTAATTGGGTAAGTGAAGTTTACAAAATGAGCATGGGATGTGTTCCAGTTTTAATAAGTGAAGTGTAAAAAGCACACTGAACTTATTGTAGTACCTTATTTTTGACTAATATTTCTAGAGCCATTTAGAATTTATTTTAAAGTACATGTTCTACATGGTTTCTGCTTGTTAGAGAAATGGTATAGAGACTAGTGTGACTGAAGGAGAATACGACAGGGAAAGTAACAGGAAAGCGATTCAAAGAAAATGCTGAGGGGTGAGACTACGACGTGTTCTGTAAGGGCCCTGCTGTCCATTGTAGAGATTTTGGTGATGACTAAAAGTGAAGTGCAGTGCCACTGGAAGGTTTTAAGGAAAGGGTAGACTGGATCTGACTTATACTTCAAATGAATCGCTTTGGATATTGTCAATAACAGAGTATAAGAAAATAATTAAGGTTGGTGAGAATGTGGGGAAATTGGAACCCTTATCCACTGCTGTGGGAGAAGAGACCTGGTGATCTGTTCCTTTAAAGTTCACAGCCTAAGAAATCCTATGGGGCCTTCTGCTCTGTCCTATTGGGTCACTATTGGTCGGAATTCACTCAGTGGTACTCAATAACAATATCCATTGCTGATAGAAATGCAAAGTTGTACAGCCATTGTGGAAAACAGTACAACAGTGCATTAAAACACTAAAAACAGAACTTCCATATGACCCCAGAATTCCACTCCTGAGTATATAACCAAAAGACTTGAAAGCAGAGACTTGTACACCGGTGTTCATTGCAGCACTATTCATGACAGTGAAAAAGTAGAAGTAACATAAATGCCTATCAACAGATAAGTGGAGAAAGAAAATTTGGTATGTTCATAAAATGGAATACTACCCAGCCAGTAACAGAAATTAAGTCATCATACATGCTACAATATGAAGGAGTTATAAGACATTATGCTGAGTAAAATAAGTCAATAACAAAATAAAAACTACTATATGAACCATGTTATGAATTAAATTGTGTCCTCCCCAAACAGCCCACTGCTTTTGAGTCAGATTTGACTCATAGCAACCCTAGAGGACAGAGTAGAACTGCCCCATAGACTTTCCAAGGAGTGTCTGGTAGATTTGAACTGCTGACCTTTTGGTTAGCAGATACAGTGCTTTACCCTCTATGCCACAAGGGTTTCCCCCTCCCAAAATATGTGCTGCAAATCCCAACCACTGTATATGTGGTTTTAAATCCTTTCGGAGATGGGTTTTGTTTATTATAGTAGTTGAGACAGTGTTAATGTAGGGCATGTCTTAAACCAGTCTCTGTTGAGATATAAAGAGATTAAACAAGCAAGTGAGCATCAGAAATGGGGGAAGAAAGATGTCAAGTCACAGGAAAATTGCCCAGGAGCAGAAGCTCCAAAGAGATAAAACTTTCCTTTAGAGCCAACAGAGAGAGAAACTCTTTCCCTGGAGCCATCACCTTGAATTAGGACTTCTAGCCTCCTAAACTGTGAGAAAATAAATTTCTGTTTCTCAAAGCCACTCATTCGTGGTATTCCTTTTATAGTATCATTAGATCACGAAGATACCTCCTATATATACAAATACAAGAACAGAAGAATATAGAGAGATAAAAGTTTATTAGTGACTACTTGAGGAGGAAGGAAGGGGAAAGGAAGGTTATGCTTATGAAGCACTGAGTTTCTGTTTGTGGTGATGGAAAAATCACATTAAGGGTAGGTTTGCATAGCCGGGAATCCCTGGTGGTGCAATGGGTTAAGTGCTACATCTGCTAACTTAAAGTTCAGTAGTTCAAATCTACCAGGTGCTCCTTGGACACTCTATGGAACAGTTCTATTCTGCCCTCTAGGGTCGCTATGAGTCAGACCTGACTGCACGGCTGTGGGTTTAGTTTCGGTTTGGTTGCATAGTCAATTAATTTAACTGCTGTCAATACGTCGTACACCTGCAACAAGTAAAATTGGTAAAAACTGTGTGATGGATATAACAAAGACAAAATAAAGTAGCTACTGAGGCTGCTTATTTAAAACAAAGCACTTCATGGGATTTGCTGCCCCGACCCGCGGGACAAATCAACGAAGGGACGAGGGGGACCTGTGAAAATAAAGGTGGGACAGGAAGAGGCGAAGAAATGGAGGCAAGTCAAAGTTCTGATCAAGCCTCAAGGTTTTATTGTTAAAATGAGGTATATTTATAGCAGCGGGAATAGAGGGAGGGATCAAGTGACGTAGGGATGGAGTGACATTTGGAGTGAGGTAGTTGTCAGCTGGGGATTGGATATACATAGGACTAAGGCAGTGACATCAGGCAGGAAGATTTTCGTGCGCGCGGGCCTTTTGAATTTCGCGGGCGCGGGCTTTTTCAAACTTGGCGCACGCGGGCTTTTTCAACCCTACAAGCTTCCTGTATGTCGGGGCCTGGGGGCTCACCCATGGCTCCCGACAATTTGCTTCCTTAGTTAGAGAAGGGTTAGGGTTAGGGGTTTTTGGGAAATCCCAGTTAACTGGCCTAAGAACATGTTTAGTGTTTCTGCTCTACCTCCTAGTTTGTTGCACAGTGTCTGGGGTCTTCAAAGCTTGCAAGTGACCATTCAAGTTACAACAGTTGAGTCGTACACTTCACTTATTAAAACTGGAACACTTACTTCCCATACTCGTTAAAACTCTTATCCATCGTTGTGGGAGAAAAGACCTTATCATCTGTTCCTTTAAAACGTATATCCTAGGAAATGCTGTGGGACCTTCTGCTCTGTCCTATTGGGTCCCTATTGGTCAGAATTCATTTGATGGCTCTCAAAAACAGTATCTGTCACTGGAGCAACAGAGGAGAAAGGAGAATCAGGAACAGGAGGAGGAAATAGAATGTGTGGCAAATTGCTTCTATTACCGTGAAATCAGAAGAACTGGATAGTGCTTGGCTACCACTACCGAGCATTTCAATCAAAGATCCAGTAGAAAAACCCTGATTGAAAGGTGGGAAATGCAGATCAGAATTTCAAATTGTCATGGTCTTTAGACTTTATGGAGCCATGGAGACTGGATGAACTCCTAAAACTATTGCTGAAAGATAATCTTTAAACTTTAAAATAAAAATACTCCTGAAATCTTCTTAAAAGCAAATGATAGTTTGGCTTACCTAGTAAAAAATGTCTTCCTTAGCACTGTGCTTTTTAAAGAAATATCTAATGTGATCAAGTTGATAACAGGAATTGTGAAGATTAGAGAGGAGCGTTAGGGGTCAGTGATGGAGTTTCGGGCCAGTTAATGGAGAAGGAACAACTGAGAAAAGGAGTGTGAGAATGGCTGTATAACTTGAAGAATATCATCAATGTCACTAAACTGTAAATGTAGAAATTGTCGAATTAGTGTGTTTTTGCGATGTATATTCTCAATAACAACAACAAAATAAAGCAGATTTTTTTTTTTTTAAAAAAAGAATGGACTGAAGGAGGTCGTTGGCCAAAACAGAGAGACTAGTTAAGAAACTGTGACAGTAATTCAAGAGATGGATAAAGGTGGCTTATATATGGGTGTTAACAGTGGTGGTTTTGAAACTGATCAGACTGTGACTATGTCTTAAAGATAAAGCCAGTGAGATTTCTTGCTGGGTAGACATGAGGTATGAGAGAATGAAAGGAGTCAAAGATAATGCTAAGGTTTTTGGCCTGAGCAAATGGATGGTTTATCATAAGAAAATCAATAAATTACAATACAAACCATAGCCAGCAATGCACAAACACCAGAAGATAAACTAGATAGTCAGGAGCTTCTAAAAATTAAATATTTATGCTCAGCACTTGGCTTGGCTGGCATCAAATTACTTCATCAAAGGGTAAAAAGAGAACCTAAAAACTGGGAAAAATATTTGGCTATGACTTGTCAGACAAGAGTCTAATCTCTAAATACTACAGAATATTTCAACACCTTCATAACAAAAAGACAAAAACTGAAATAAAAAATGGGCAAAGAATATGAACATACAGTTCACCAGAGAAGACAGTCAGGTGGCTAGAAGACACATGAGAAAATGCTAGTGATCATTAGCCATTGCCAGCCAAGCCAAGTGCTGTCGAGTCGGATCCGACTAAGGCAAATCAAGACTATAATGAGACACCATCTCACCCTGATATTTAGTGGTATATGAGACCAAACGGCAACACCTGCCCAAAATACAAAGATGAGAAGGCAGGAAGATACAGGAAAACTGGACAAAGGTTTTGGTATGTGTTTTCATCCTTGTTTGATTCTACTATATAGATATGTTTTAAAATTATTTCTGTGATCTTCTATAAATTAGTTGTTTTTAAGCAATTTTAAACCAGTTTTATTACTTGATATTGTCTTGACTTACCCTCCATTTGAAAGTTCTGTACCTACACCATTTATTCCCCCTTTTATTGCTTTGACATTGGTGGCATTTACAGACTGATGTCTCTGTTTCCCTGTTTTAAGACCTTAGCCTTGTTTTATTATTGAGAGTTCTTTACCTAGGTGGGTATCTGACTGCTGCTGTCCTGTGCCTTAGACTGCAGTTGTTGTCTGATGTTGTTGATTCTCTAATTGAAGGCCTCTCTTTAACGTTTCTTTTAAGTTTGGTTTTGTTTTTTAACAAATTCCATTAATTTCTGTTTATCTGGAAATGTCCCAATTTCACAACTCTACATAAGAGAGTTTTCCAGATTTTTTTTCTTTCAAGGTTTTACATCTGTTATCCCATTGTTTTATTGCTTGCAAAGTTTTCACCAAGTAATCAGAGCTTGATCTTACTGTTTCCCTTTGTATATGACTTCATTTTTCTTCAGCTGCTCTCAATATTTTTTCTTTGTCTTTGGTTTTGGCAAGTGTCATGGATAGAATTGTGTCCCCCAACCTCCTGCCAAAATATGTGTATTAGTTTGGCTAGGCCTTGATTCCTGGTATTGTGTGATGTTCCTTTGTGTTGTAAACTCTGCCTTTATGATCTTAATAAGGGAGGATGAGACTGTTGCTTCGGTAGGGTTGGACTCAATGTGTGGGATTGTGTAAAGCCTTGGGGTAGCCTCCTGGGATGTAAAGGAGAGGGAGGCAAGTGAAGAATGGGAGACCTCATACCACTAAGAAAGCAGTGCTGGGAGCAGAGTTTATCCTTTGGAAAGGATCTGGGGTCCATTTGCCTTAAAAGCTTCCAATCCAGGGGAAGATTGATGACAAGGACCTTCCTCTAGAGCCAACAGAGAAGGACTTCCCCTGAAGCTGATGAGCTGAATTTGAACTTGTAGCCTACTGGACTGTGACAGTAAAGTTTTTCTTTGTAAAACCATCCACTTGTGGTATTTCTGTTATAGCAGCACTAGATGACTAAGACAGCAAGTGTGATTTCATATGTTGTGATGATTTTCTTTCGGGGTTGACCTTCAACTTTTCATATTTCATGATATGTGAAAAGTTTTCTCCCAGTAAATCTTCAGTGATCTTCTCTGTGTTTCCCATTTTCTCCCACTATTCTGGGACTCCCGTCAGACAAAAATATTTGCTCTTGATAGTGGCCCACATAAGTCTTAGGTTTTCTTCATTTTTTTCCCGTGATTTTTCCTCATAGTGTCATCCATGGATTTGTCTTCAGTTGCTGATTCTGTAGTCTAATATTTTGAGCATGCTCCTAAAACTATTACATTGTCTGTTTTTGAAATTTTTTTTATTATGATTGAATGAAAATGTACGTTCTCATATAAATTTGCATGCTCACCTATATGCAGCTCCCAGTGCTCTCCGTGTCCAGTGACAGCACACCCCTCCTCTCTGCTCTGTATATGTCCTATCCTCCCAACAGTCTCCTATCCCCTCCTCTCTACATACTCCCCTTCCTCCAGCAAGAGGTGAGCAGGATGACATCCTATAGATGCATAGAACCATAAAATTCCCACAGGATACAGTCACTCTGCATCACCCAGTCTAATCCATTGCTGTCAGAAAAGTTGACCTTCATTACTGTTTTTAAAATTTTATTGTTTATCTTTAGGATTTCTTTTTACTGTTTTTGTATGATTTATACTTATTTACTTTAACTTTTTTCTTTTTTTATGATTGAATGAAAATGTACATACTCATATAAATTTGCATGCTCACCTATATGCAGCTCCCACTGCTCTCCCTGCCTGATGACAGTACACTCTTCCTCTCTGCTCCATATGTCTCCTATCCTCCCAACAGTCTCCTATCCCCTCCTCTCCACCCACTCCTTTCTTCCAGTAAGAGGTCAGCAGGATGATATCCTATAGATGCATAGAACCATAAAGTGCCCACAAGACATGGTCACTCTGCATCACCAAGTCCAAGAGTTGACCTTTATTATGATTTATGGACAGGGGTGGCATCAGGGCCAGAGGCCATGCTCCCAGGGGAACCCCGAAGCCCTTGGACCATTAGTTGCAATCTTTTAGTGGAGATCTAAGGGTACATCCCCTTTTATTCTTGTGTGGCCAGTGAGATTCAATTTTGTGAGCTCCATCATGGCTATCACTGTGGTGGCCGGGCACCATCTGGTTCTTTGGTCACTAGTCGATGTAGACACCCACTCACATGGGTCTCTCTGTTTTCTGGGTTCTCTTTCCCCCATGTCGTTTTGGACCTCAGTGATCATCTGTTCCTGCCGAGTTAGGACCATTTGCTGTACCCTCAGATGGCAGATTGGCAGCTTTCAAGACCCCAGATGCCACTCACCAATGTGGAGTGCAGAGAGTCCTCATTAGCAAAATTCTAGTTGTGCCAACTGGCCTTGATTTCCCCCAAGAGCATGGTCCCTGCCCCCCCCACCCTAGCTACTCTGTGCTTGCAATATTGAGTTAAGATGGGAGTAGTACTCAAGTTGTGTTGAAGTCCAGTTAATATTGATCTTCTTTCTAATGTATGCTGTCACCGATTTCACCCAACCAAATTTCTATCAACTATCTAATCTAAACCCTCCACCCCTCACCCTTCCTGCCTCCCTACCCTTGCAGCTGGCAAAGAGTCTTTTCTTCTATTCATGAGTCTGTTTTTAAGTTCTTATCATAGTGGTCTCATACAATATTTGTCTTTTTGTCGCTGACTACATTCACTCAATGTAATGTCCTCCAGTTGAAACCAGGTTATGAGATGTTTCCTGAAATCATCTTTGTTCTTTATCATTTCATAGAGTTCCATTGAGTATATATACCATAGTTACCTATCCATTCCTCTGTTGTTGGGCATCTGGGTTGATTCCATCTTTTTGCTATTGTGGACTGTGCTGCAATGAACATTCATGTGCATGTATCAGTTGGTATGAATGGCCTTGATTCTGTAGGATATATTCTAAGCAGTGGGATTACTTGGGCAAATGGCGTAACTATTTCCCTCCCTAGAAAAGTGCCAGATTACTTTCCAAAGAGGTTGCACCACTTTGTAATCCCACCAACAGTGTAGGAGAGTTCCAGCTTCTCCACAGCCTCTCCAGCATTTGTTGTTTTGCAACTTTTTGTTCTTGTATTATTTTCACTAACTGTGCTGTTGCTTTCTCTGTGTTTTCCTTGATTATGGCTGTTTCCTTTGTGTTTTCCTTGATTTTGTCTATTTTTTCCTTGGTTTTGTCTGTGTTTTCCTTGATCTCTTTCCTAATTTCTCAAGAGAATCCTAAATATTTATCTCTTGAATTCCCTCTCAGATAGTTCCATTGCTTTTTCTTCTTCCATAAAGTTATCTGATTCTTTATTTTGGTCACTTGCTGGAGCCATCTTGTTCTGGCTTTTTAAATTTTGATCTTTGCTGCTGCATCCTTGATATTAAGATATTACTTTCTTTACTTGTTGTAGACTGGTTTGTTCCACCTTGCTTTTCTGTTTTCTTTTGGCATATCGTGGCAGGTGGGCTTTGTGTGTCTGTCCAGAGTGCCGTGTTGGCTCTGTCTCTCAGGTAGTGTTTTAATGTGGCAGATCACCAATGATAGACTTCAAGAACCTGTCAAGATTAAATGCCCATATATGCACAGAGTGGAAATCACTAACAAGTGTAAGATTAGTGTGACAATCAGCAGCACCATATTAAACTGAGAATGTTATACACAGATGTATTCAGACTGCATACAGATACCCTTTAGGAGTTGTGCTGCTTTCCGAATGTTAAATCCCAAAGAGTATATTACTGTTTTTGCTTGTGTGAAAAATCTATGCAGTCTGAGTATGGTAAACATTAGGGCATTTGCTAAGCAAACAATATTTGCAGATACATCTGTATCCTTTCACCTACAATTCCACTTCTACTGATCCTTCTTAAGGAAATATTAAGGATTTCTACGAAATTTATATCCCTGTTTATTTCTCATAGGTTTGTAATAACAAAAAGCAGACATAATTTAAATATCCAAAGCTAGAATTTTAAAATAAATTATGGCACAGTCTTATAATGGAATTACTATGCAGCCACTTATAAGAATGTTGTAGAAGTGTGTTCAGTGAGGCTTTGGCAGTTCAGTGGTAGAATTCTCACCTTCCATGCAGGATATCTGAGTTTGACTCCTGATCAGAATACCTATTGCTTAGCCACCACCCTTCTGTCAGCAGAGGCTTATATGTTGATGTGATGCTAAACAGGCTTCCAGGGAACTTTCAGACTAAGATGGACTAAGAAGAAAGGCCTGGTGATCTACTTTGAAAATTTAGTCAATTAAAGCTGTGTGGATTATGATGGTTTGATTCCCAACTAATCCATGGGGAAGGCACAGGACCAGGCAACATTTTGTTTCATTGTGCATGGGATTTCTGAGTCGGAGGCAGATTGGATAGTAGTTAACAACAGCAGCATACACATACATATAATGAAATAGTGTGAATACAATTATAAGAATGTTGTAGAAGTATATGGATTAGCATAGACACATCAGTCTGACATATTAAGGGAAAATACAAAGTTAGGAAACAGCATTACTTATGACCCCACTTGGAGGGTGAGGGATTAATTGATATATGAACAGAAAAAGTTCTGGAAAAGTATGTCATAATATGGTAACTGGTCATCATTAGTGGAATTGTGGGCAATTTTTAGGGTCATCTATGTTTTCTAAAGTAAACATATGTTACTTTTATACTAAAAATGTTCAAGATGCACAGAGCCACAAAGATAAAACAGACAATAGCATTTTGTGTTTTAGAAAGATACATGTCTTGTTTACTCTGGAGCTGCACCACTGTTCACATACCACAGGATAAACCTCTAATGGCATATTATTATTGGTACTACCTGGTTACATTTCTGGTTGAGATTACTGTGGGTAATGAGTCGCCAAATTAAATACTCAAAATATCTGTATAAAATGCTTCAAATATGAGATATGTGACTAAATAAGACACATGTCCAAGGTTACTTTTGGGGTTTCACCAAGAAAAGTAATAATTTAAGCAAATAACATCTAGTGTAGCATCTCACAGAGCCTCAAGTGCTTTGGGCTAGCTATACGAAAAAGGGACTAGGGACAATGTTCTCAACAGAAACAGGAGAACAGGGAGCCAAGCAAATACTTTTAATTTTTTCTATTAATGACTCACTCTTTTCTC
This sequence comes from Heterohyrax brucei, assembly GCA_028571685.1. Lineage (NCBI taxonomy): Eukaryota > Metazoa > Chordata > Mammalia > Hyracoidea > Procaviidae > Heterohyrax > Heterohyrax brucei. The sequence goes on along the minus strand of CM053166.1, from coordinate 129,029,675 downwards.
CATATGGTAAGACAAATAATGTATATATGGCCAACTCTAAATTATGCAAGGTCATGAATGACAGAAACAACACGGATAATTGAAATCCAGAAACCTAATTTTACATAATAGTTGCAACCACCTCCTGGACAGAACCCTTCAGTGGAACTGCTAAAGAGAAGTATAATTGAGTGGTTTGAGTTCATCTGCTTTCAATTACCCTTTGCAGGTGCTAATGAACAGTGAAATGGTCAAAAGGCTGGCAGCCAAGGGAAGCAGTAGACAAAAAAGCAAAACATGGATAACCCAGAAGCTGGATAATCAGCCTCAAAATTGTTGACTGCAGAGATCAGCTACCAAATACCTGCTGAATTAAATTCTGTGGAGATATGTGTTCTGAAATCAGATCTCCATACTAAGGGCTTTCATGTATGCATATTACATATTGATCAATGTGAATTGTGGCATAATTGTAGAAATTCTCTGTATTGAAGTGATTTTCATTGGAAACAATGGTAAGATATTTATTGTTAGAACACAGCTGATCAAGAGTAGGCTCCTCTGCTAAATATGGTTAACAGGATGCTTATGAGTCAGGACTCTGGCAGACAGCCCTACTTTTAGACCAATGGGAATGTTATTGACTCACTCCCATGCCTTTCTGGGTGAGAATATAAGCACTGCTGGTATCCAAATCATTTTTTATTATTGCTCAAGATTCATGTTTTAGTAAACAGCATTTTGAATGTATTGTTATGGTGAACATTTTGTGGTTTATGTTAAGCACTTGGTTCCCAAGAACTGTTGAAAATAAGTGAGTTTTTTTAGAGTGCAATTATTTTCAAGTATTACACAATAAACTCTAATATTTGTAACTAAAACTGTATCTATGTTTGATTAGTAATTAAGCTCAAATAGTTATGAAAGCAATTTTCTTTTTTAAGGCTGTACTTAGAACAAATTACTTGATACATTCACTAATATTCTGAGCTTCAACACTGTCTACATATAATTATTAATGTAGCTCTGTAGTGGTAGTGCAAGTGATTTCCATTTATGACAGCAGTTTAAAACAAGCACACTGTAAACTCTGATATTTGTAAATAAAACTATATCTGTACATGAGTATTAATTATGCTTTCTATAGCATTTGTGAGAATAATCTCCATTTATAGGAATCATTTTGAGTAAATGAAATTTTTAATCATTTTAATATCAACTGTGATTTATTGATCTTGTCCTTGTTAGTGTGTCCTTTTGCCCATACTGTAAGGCAAAGGACATATGAGCTAAGTTTATATAATGCAAGTTGTTTAAGCCACTTAAATATTCTACACTGCGCCCTAACTCTTGCCTAATGAAGAAATAAAGTAAACTTCAGTTGCAAGTCACAATCTCCAAATTCTACCTAACTGAAAAATACAAGTTCCTGTGTTTCTCCTTCGGTAATAGTTTGGATGAACTGCATTCAGTTGACTTTTGTGAAATACAATGACCTGAGTAGATGAATTGTAAAATTTATTCATACTGAGTACTTATTACATGCCTGGCTTAGTAGTATTTTATATGTATTAGCTCATATAGCACTTACAAGAAATCTGTGGGAGAAATGATACTGTTTTGTCTCCAATTTATAGATGAGCAGCAGATTAATTTTTTAGAGCTCATACATAGTAGAGCTCAGATCTGAATCCAAGCAATTGAATGCTAGAGTCAAGCTTTGTAAATCTCCATTTTATATTGCCTCACTTAGGTTTCCGTTGCCTTAAGTGTGTAGGCCTAGTTTGACTACTCCTTAGGAACTCCAGAAACATTTCCAAATTTCATCTCTGTTCATTTGGCAAGTGTATAGTAAATTCAAATAGGCCATAGAAATTCTATTTAGCCTATTGATTTTTTTTTATTTTTATTTAACATAACTGAGTGAAAATGTACATTCACGTATAAATTTACATGCCCCCCTATATGCAGCTTCCACTGCTCTCCCTGTCTGGTGACAGCACACTATTCCTCTCTGCTCCATACATGTCTCATCCTCCCAACAACCTCCTTTCCCCTCTTCTCTGTCCACTCCCCTTCCTCCAGCCAGAGGTCCGCAGGATGATATCCTGTAGATGTATAGAACCAGAAAGTGCTTCCAATGTATGGTCACTCTGCATTGCCAAGTCCAATCCATTCCTGTCCAAAGAATGGAACTTTGTTATAATTTATGGGAAAGGGCAGCATCAGGGCTGTGGGCCATGCTCTCAGAGGAACCCCCAAACCGCTGGACCATCAATTGAGGTCTTTTAGTGGAGATCTCAGGATGCACCCCTTTTTATTCTTGTGTTGCCAGTGAGACTCCTCTCTGTGAGCTCCATTGTGGCTATCACTGGTGGTGGCCAGGCACCATCCGGTTCTTCTGGTCCCAAGTCGACGTAGGCACCCACTCTTGTGGGTCTCTCTGTCTTCTTGGTTGTCTTTACCCCATGTCATTTTGGTCCTCGGTGAGCATCCGTTCCTGCTGAGTTGGGACCATTTGCTGTGTCCTCGGATGGCAGCTTGGCAGCTTTTAAGACCCCAGACGCCATTCACCAATGTGGGGTGCAGAGAGCTCTCTTAGCAAAACGCTAGTTGTGCAAATTGGCCTGGAATTTGCCTAAGAGCATGGTCCCCTGCCCCCTGCCCCAGCTACTCTATCCTTGCAGTATTGAGTCAAGATGGAAGGAGTACTCAAGTTATGCTGAAGTCCACTTAATGTTGTTCTTGTTTCTAATGTGTGCTATCACCGCTTTCTCCCAACTAGATTTCCAGTAACTATTTAAACTAAACCCTCCCCTCCTTACCCTCCCTCCCTCCTCTCCCTTGCAACTGTCAAAGAGTCTTTTCTTCTATACACAAGTCTGTTTTTGAGATCTTATCATAGAGGTCTCATACAGTATTTGTCCTTTTGTCGCTGACTACTTTCACTCAACATAATGTCTTTCATTTGAAACCAGGTCATGAGATGTTTCCTGAAGTCATCGTTGTTCTTTATCATTGCTTAGTGCTCCATTGAGTATATGTACCATAGTTTACCTATCCATTCTTCTATTGTTGGGCATCTGGGTTGATTCCATCTTTTTGCTATCGTGGACTGTGCCGCGATGAATATTCTGGTGCATGTGTCCGTTGGTGTGAAAGGCCTTGATTCTGTAGGATATACTCCAAGTAGTGGAATTACTGGGTCAAATGGTATATCAATATCCATTTTTTTAAGGAAGTGCCAGATTGTTTTCCAAAGAGGCTGGACCATTTTGCAACCCCACCAACAGGGTAGGAGGGTTCCACTTTCTCCACAGCCTCTCCAGCATTTGTTGTTTTGTGTTTTCTGGATCATGGCCAATCTTGTTGGTGTGAGATGGTATCTCATTGTTGTCTTGATTTGAATTTCTTTAATAACTAAAGATCATGAACATGTCCGCATGTGTTTTTTGGCTGCCTGGATCTCCTCTTTAGTGAAGTGTCTGTCCATCTCCTTTGCCCATCACTTAATTGGATGGTTTATCTTCTTCTTGTTGATATTTTGTAGTATCTTATAGATTATGGAGATCAGGCGTCGGTCTGACATAGAGTTGCCAAATATTTTTTCCCATTCTGTGGGTGTTCTAGCCTATTGATTTTGAATTACTCTCCATGAGTTTGTCATTTTGATTTCTCTGTCAATTAATCATTTCTGTCGTTTTATTTTTAACTTTCCCTATTTGAGTTTGTCGGTTCCTTAGTGGATACAGATTTTGTTTTTTATTGTGATTGAGTCAAAGTGTACAATCCAGTTTAAATTCACATGTCTGTCTACGTGCACCTCCTAATGCTCTCCTTGCCCGGTGACAGCACATTCCTTCTTTCTGTTCTATACATGTCATATCTTCTTAACAATCTCCTGTATGCTCTTCTCCATGCTCTCCATTCCCTTCTAGTAAGAGGCCAGTAGGACAACATCCTATAGATGCATAGAACCATAAAGTGCACACACAATATGGTCACTCTGTGTCACCGAGTCCAATCTATTCCTGTCCTAGTCATTGGCCTCAGTAATGATTTATGGACAGGGGCAGCATCAGGTCTAGGGGCCATGCTCCCAGGGGAAACCTGAGGCCTATGGACCATCAACTGTGGTCTTTTAGTGGAGTTTCCAGAGTGTACCCCGTTTTATTCTTGTGTTGCCACGGAGGCTCAACTTTGTCAGCCCCATCACGGCTGTCACTGGTGGTGGTGGGGAACCAACTGGTTCTTCGGGTCACATGTTGATGTGGTCACCCATTCATGTGGGTCTTTCTGTCTTCTGGTTTCTCTTTCCCCCATGTCATTTTTGTCCTTGGTGATCATCTGTTCCAGCTGAGTTGGGACAATTTGGTGTACCTCAGATGGCAGCTTGCTAGCTTTTAAGACCCCAGACACCACTCACCAATATGGGGTGGAGAAGACTCTCTTAGCAATGTGCCGGTTATGCCAATTGGCCTCGATGTCCCCTGATAGTGTGGTCCCTGAACCCCCGCCCCAGCTACTCTGTCCTTGCAATATTAGGTTAAGATTGGAAGAGTTTTCAGGTTATGTTGAAGTCCAGTTAAATTGATCTTCTTTCATTTTTTTTTTTATTATGACTGAGTGAAAATGTACATTTCCATATAAATTTTACATGCCCACCTATATGTGGCTTCCACTGCTCTCCCCTGCCTGGTGACAGCACACTATTCCTCTCTGCTCCATAAGCCTCATCCTCCCAACAGTCTCCTCTGATCTTCTTTCTAATGTGTGCTGTCACTCATTTCACCCAACCAAATTTCTACCAACTTTCTAGTCTATAGCCAGCTCTCTCCCTCCCTTGCAGCTGTCAAAGAGTCTTTTCTTCTGTACACAAGTCTGTTTTTAAGTCCTTATAGTAGGGATCTCACGAAATATTTGTCCTTGTGCTACTGACTAATTTCATTCAACACAATGTCTTCTGATTGAAACCAGGTTATGAGATGCTTCCTAAAATCATCATTGTTCTTTATCGTTCATAATGTTCCATTGAGTATACATACCATAGTCTATTTATCCATTCATCTGTTATTGGGCATCTGAGTTGGTTCCATCTTTTTCCTGTTGTGGACTGTGCTGTGATGAACATTCATGTACATGTATGTGTTCATGTGACTGCCCTTGCTTCTGTAGGATATATTCCAAGTAGTGGAATTACTGGGTCAAATGGTATATCTATTTCCAGCATTTTAAGGAAGCTCTAGATTGCTTTCCAGAGAGGTTGGATCATTTTGCAATCCCACCAGCAGTGTAAGAGAATTCCAGTTTCCCTATAGCCTCACCAGCGTTTGTTGTTTCGTGTTTTTTGGATCATGGCCAACCTTGTTGGGGTGAGATGATATTTCATCATAGTTTTGATTTGAATTTCTTTAATAACTAATGATCATGAGCAATTCCACAAGTGTCTTTTGGTTGCCTAGATCTCCTCTTTAGAGAAGTGTCTGTCTATCTCCTTCGCCCATCGCTTAATTGGATTATTTATCTTTTTCTTGTTGATATTTTGTAGTACCTTGTAGATTATGGAGATTGTGGATACAGATTTTTATTCAACAAACAAACAAAAATAAGAAACTACAATGCATTGCATTTATAGTTTCAAAGCACTTTCACAAGCTTGCTCTTGTTTTGTTCTCACAGGCTTGTTATTAGTATACATATATTTTTAATTATAAAGCTATTGAAGTATAACAGGAGTCCTAGAGTGAGAGACTAAGCTGTGGTAGTATTCACTGTGGATTCAGACATGTCCAGGCATATCTAGATGCCCAGCAGGGCAGATCTACCAGGGATTTATTTATTTAAATGCTAAAACTATGGAGAAAAGAGAAGAGAGCTAGGAAGGGCTTGAGGGCTCTGATGGGTCCTATAATAACTGGGAAAATACATGGCAGGCTCTGATACATTATAAGTCAAATAAAAATTCTGCAACATTAGAGTCATTCTAAGAACTTGACAGCACCAGGCAATGAACTATTTGTGGCTTAGTAATGCACAGATGTTGGAACTGAATGGAAAAGCAACTAAGGCTGTCATCTAGAGGTATAACAGAAGTGGTAGCTGACATTTGAGCATAGAGGCAGAAATGGAAAATGCCATAGGAGGAGGGCAAGTGAGTTAATTTATACTATGTGAGTTGTTTAAGCCCCTTGTACATTCTAGACTACACCTTAACTCTTGTTTAAAACTAAAGAAACAAAGGAAATCCCAATTCAGTTACAAGTACCATTCCCCAGATTATCACTGTTCATTCATAATCCATACAAGTTCATTCAAAACTCACAATTTTTTTGAGTTACTTGATAAATAGGCTTGAATAACACACCCAAATGAGGGATATGTTGCCTCCAAAATCCAAATGGTCCCACCAGGCATTGTGCCTCCTTTTTGGCTATAGAAGGGGCCAGAAGCAATGAGTTGTCCTTCACCTTAGAAGGGACATTTTGACATGTCCACGAGGCTGGATCCCTAGTAATTTTATCCTGGTGGATGACACCTAAATCTTTTGTTAGATTTATTTTCTATCCTCTGGAGAACCGACTCGATGGCACTTGGCTTGGCTGGCTGGAGAACAAATGCCTTACTAACAAATCTAAAGTAGTTGCGACTTGTTCTTCACTAGGTCCAGTCAGCACTATATCATCAATATAATGGAGTAGTGTGATGTTTTCTGGAAGGGAAAGTCAGTCAAGTTCCATGTGGACAAAATTATGACATAGGGATGGAAAGCTGATATATTCCCGAGGTTGGAAAATGAAGGAGCAGTTTTTGTCTTGCCAGCTGAAGAGGAACTGTTTCTGGTGGTCTATACTGACAGGAATCAAGAAAAAAGCATTTGCCAAGACAGTCATTGCATCCCAGGTAATGTATGAATTTTGTCAAATAATGGAATCACATCTAGAACAGCAGCTGCAGTGTTGTGATCACTTGCTTAAGTTTATGATAATTCACTGTCACTTCCCAAGATGCATTTGTTTTCTGTACAAGCCAAATAGGTAAGCTGAATGGGGATGTATTGAGAATCATCACCTCTGCATCCTTGAAGTCCTTAAAAGTGGTACTAATCTTTGTGATCCCTTTAGGAATGCAGAATTGGATTTCATTTACTATTTTCCTAGGTAGAGACAATTCTGGTGACTTCCACTTGGTTTTTCCTATCACAATAGCCCTCAGTCTACATGTCATGGAGTCAGTGTGAATATTCTGCAAGTTTCTGAGTGTGGCTATCTCAATGATGCATTCTGGAACTGGGGAAATCATTACAGGACAGGTTCTGGCACTCACTGGACCAACTGTTAGATGGGCCTGTGCTAAAACTCCCTTGCTAACCAGACCTCCATATATCCCTGCTTTGATTGGTGGACCACACTGACATTTCAGTGTCAGTTCAGAGCCCGTGTCCAGTAATGCTTGAAAAATCTGATAATTTCCTTTTCCCCTGTGAAAATTAAGCCTGGTTAAAAGCTGTACATTCCTTTTGGGAAGGATCATAAGCTGAAATATTGAATGGACAATATTATTTTTTGGAGCATAGTGGAGTCCTTCCTCATAGGGATCTGATTTCTTTTTCATTCAAGATATTGTGGGTCTGTAAACTGGTTCAAATTTGGGAATTGATTGAAGGATCATGACTGTATATTTTGGCATTTCAAGCCAGACTCTGTTTACTTGATATAGAACTCTTCTGCTTGTGAAGATTATGTAAATATTTAGTAGATTTTCTATCTATTTCACTCATAGGACATTAGCCAATGCTGTGTGGGTCTATGCTAGTCAGACTATTCTGATTACTTCCTGACCCTGCTGTCCATCATGGTAACTATACCCACCTTGTCGTTGGCAATAAATTGCTGCCACTTGGCCCTATCACCTGTGATTCAATCACCCCCATTACATTCACTTTTTCCAGTTGAGTGATGGAGTTTCCACTGTAATATCTGACCTACAGAACCAAGAAATCAAAACACTCTTCTGAAATGCTGTGGTTCCCCTCACAAGTGCTCTTCATAGTCATGATGAAATGTGTTTCCACTGGGCACTCTCAGGTTAGGCTGGTGAGTCTGACATAAGTAAACCCATCTGAACATTTTAATTCTTTAAGCCTTTGAATACTTTATTCTACAATGACTTAGTTCTTTAGTGCTGCTATATAACAGAAACACCATAAGCGGCTGGCTTTAATGAATAGGAATTTCTAGAAGTCTGAATTCAGAGCACAGGTTGTAGGAGGAGGCTTTCTCTCTTTTGTTCATTCTGGGGGACTCTTGGAAAGCCCGGTGACGTAGTGGTTTCAGTGCTACATCTGCTAACCAAAGCTCAGCAGTTCAAACCTATCAGGCGCTCCTTGGAAACTCTATGGGGCAGTTCTACTCTGTCTTCTTGGGTTGCTGTGAGTCGGACCCAACCGCACGACAGTGGGTTTTGGAGAAGGTCCTTGTATGTTTTCATCTGCTGTTTCTGGGTTTCTTGGATATCTCTATACAGTATTAGTCTTCTCTGATTTTTCTTCTCTTGCTTCTGTGCTTAAGCTGCTCCTGTTATATCACAAAAGTGACTGGTTTAAGACACACTCTGCATTTTATAGTGGACACCCTACAACTGCTAACCAAGAGGGTCAGCAATTCAACTCCATCAGGTGCTCCTTGGAAACTGTATAGGGCAATTCTATTCTGTCCTATAGGGTCACTATGAGTTGGAGTTGACTCAACGGCAATGGGTTTGGTTTTTATTTTTTGGTTCTACACTTTTTATGACTTCATTAACATAACCTAAGTTGATTAAGAAAGCCTTATTACCAGACATGATTACATGGGTAGGTACAGGGGTTTAGGATTTGCAATGCATATTTTTGTGGAGCACAATCTAATCCATAAAACACTAAGGAAATTCTGGTATTTCAGCTTTATTTACTGTTGACCACTCTTTGGTCCGTGTTTCAGCCAACCAACAACCAGTTAGAACCCTATTTTACCCTTCAAGCCGAAACACTAGATGCAGAATCTACTCTTAGAGAGCCCACATCAATGAATTTGGGCTGATTCATCTTTGTTACTTCCACAATTATCTCACAATTTTAATATCTATTCCTACACATATTTCCTGGATTTCTGTCTTTAGAAATTATAAAAATCATGAAGTTCTCTTAGAATGTAGCACATCTTATCTTGGATCCCTCTTTAAACTTCATCTTCTAGTTATAAGGCTGGAAGCAAAGGTGGCTGGATGGTGCAATTGGCTCCTGAAGAAATTCAGCAGTCTTGTAAGGCATTTGCCTCAGGAGATGCCTCAGGCAAAGGTGCCTCAGACAAAGCTGAATTCATCTCTTCTGATAAGGGCAAAAGGGCTACTTCTGTTGGCAAAGGAAACTCAGTAGAATTTAGAGGCTTATTGTGCCCAGCTTCATCCATAACTGTCCATGTCTCCACTCCAATTTTCAGGATTCCACTTCTTCCCAACTGATGCCCTTACTTTAACATCAGACAACTTGCAAGGTTGAGAACTCAGTTAGCGTTGTAATTCAGTTACTAGTAGGATGAGACTTTGGTTTGGATTTTAGCAATTTCAGCTCAATGGCTACAAGAGATAAGGTTTCCTTTCAGGGCCCACATAGCAATTTTCAGGTCCTTTATGAAGTGCTTGAGTTTGGAATTTGAGGCCTTGAGCTCATCCTTTTCTTTCTGCACTTTGTTCCAGTGAAGGTAGGAGCAATCAGCCAATGTCATTATACTGGTCAGTTTGACAAAAATGTTCTCAGGTATCAAATACATGATTGCCCAGAACCTTGTTTTTCACTGGTATTTGAATAAGACTTTCCAGTGATGAGAATTTGTGTATCTTTATTGCCACATCATGCTGGGGATTATCAGTGGCCCCTTTTCTATTGAAAAGAGTCATTAGTACCTATAAATCTCGTAAGATTTGGCAGCCAATTCTAAAAATCCCAAAACCAACTTGGAAAACTCATCCTTAAGTTTCTTTTCCTTTAGAACCACTCTCAGTACCAGAATATTAGAGTTCTCTGCAGAAACAGAACTAAATCTACTGCTATCGAGTCAGGCCCAACTCATAGTGACCCTGGATGTAAAAGTAGAACTGCCCCATTGAGGTTCCAAGGAGCGCCTGGCGAATTTAAACTGCCGACCGTTCGGCAGATGAAGCACTTACATACAGATACATATACACGGAACCCTGATAACACAGTGATTAAATGTTTGACTGCTATCCAAACAGTCAGCTATTTGGACTCACCAGCTATTCTACAGGAGAAAGATGTGGGAGTCTACTTCTGTAAACACTGCAAAAGATTACAGCCTTGGAAACCTGATGGCGACGTACTGCTCTGTCCTACGGGGTTTCTATGAGTAGAAATTGACTTTATGGCAACAAGTTTGGTTTTTGTCAAGAACTCGGCTGCTGACTAAAAGGTTGGCAGTTCAAATCTAGCAGTTGTTCCTTGGAAACACTATGAAGCAGTTCTACTCAGTCCTACAGGGTCACTATGAGTTGCAATTGACTCAACAACAATGACTTTACATATATTTGTATAATATGTATATTCATATACATTATATAAGTATATATACACCCATATGGATAAACAGATAAATTGGGGAGAGAGATTTAAGTAATTGGCTCACATAATTGGAACTGGCAAATCCAGAGTCAGGTGATAGATTGCAGAATCTTGCAAGCTTATGTTTTAGATTCTGTAAGTCAGGTGATGAGAAGAGTGAAAAAGTAGGAAGTGTTCACAGAATGTCTGTTCATAGTCCAAAGGTAGAACTGACCCTAGAGGAAGTTCCTGTTTGCTTATTAGGCCTTCAACTGATCGGCTGAGACACATTACATTATGGAAGCTAATCAGCTTTACCTAAGGCCAATTGATTTAATCACATGTAACTACTACATAACAGCAACAATATTAGTGCTTGGCCAAACAACTGGGCACCATAGCTGAGCCAAATTAACACATAAAATGAACAATCACTAATGAACAAACACTAATGAACAATCACTAAATGAACAAACACTAATGTCAGATGTCACTAATAGAGAAAGCAGTTTGCAGAGAAGAGAAGGGATACATGGGAATTTTCTGTATTTTTGGATAATTTTTCTGTAAATCTGAATCTGCTCTAAAAAACAGTATATTTTTGAAAAAGAGGCTATAGAATACGAAGAAATCAGGTTCAGTAGTATGTGAAAATGGCAACAATCCATCAAAACTATGTAGGAGAACACCTTAATCAAAAATGGGCAAAAGAATTGAATAGTGTCTCAAAGAGGATATTTAAATAGCCAAGAAGTACAGAAAAAGATGTACAGTGTCATTGGCTATCAAGAAGATGTAAATGAAGAAGAACAATGAAATTCAACCTGACTGCATCAGAATAACCACGATTTAAAGAAAAAAAAAAAAAAAAAAGAAAACATTGTTGGAGAGAATGTGGAGAAATTGGAATTTTTATCCATTGGTGGTGGGAACGCAAAATGGTACAGTTGTTGTGAAAAACAGTTTGGTGATTCCTCAGAATGAAGCACATGGAACTACAGTATGACCCAGCAATCTTTTTTTTTTCAGTTGTGATTAAGTTAAAGTATACAATCCAAATTAAATTTGCTTGCCTGCCTATCTGCAGCTCCTTCTGCTCTCCTTGCCCAGTGACAGCACACCCCTCCTTATCATTCTATACTTATCATACCCTCTTAATCTCCTGACCCCCTCCTCTCTACCCTGTCCTCTCCCATCTTGAAAGAGACCAGTAGGACAACATCCCATAAATGCATAGAACAATAAAGTACACACACCTTGTGGTCACATTGTGTCTCCGAGTCTATTTCATTTTTGTCTGAAGAGTTGACCCCAGTAGTGTTTGCTGCACAGGAGCAGCAGTAGGCCTAGGGGCCATGCTCCCAGGTGGTTCCCCAGGTCATGAGACCACCAGTAATGTTTCAAATAAGAACCCTATCTGATACTCATTTTTATTCACCAAGGGTCTACTTAGTGCATTGCAATAAGCTAATCAATAGACAGACTTATTGATTCATTAGAACAGTTGTCTTCAAGCTCTACCATGCATTAGAATTACATAGAGGATTAATAAATTATGGACTGTTGGGCCCTGCGCCCAGAGTTTCTGACTCAATAAATCTGTGGTGGAGTCTGAGAATGTGCATTTCTAACACGTTCTTAGGTAGTGTAGGTGTTGCTTGCTCTCAAACCACTTATTTAAAATTACTAAATTAGACTATGTTCATGAAACTCAACTACTGAAAAAATTTTAAATGCATTTCAGAGATCTCTTTAAATTCTACCTCTTATATTTATCACCTCTCCCACAAAGTAGGAGCCATTTCTCCTGACATCTATTTCACTTCCCTCTTTGCTTCTGTTACAATTTTTTCAGGATATTCCTTATATACAAGTAGTTTATATGATGTGTCTAGTAAATATGTGTAGACTGAAAGAGTGAATGGATGAATAAATCTGTATGGCTGTAGAATTAGTTTTCCAAAAGCCAGACCAATTAGCAAACTGATATTTCCACAAATATATACCATAATGTGTCTATTGCTATATAAGAAATTAAACTGCTTACTTTCTAAAAACACCTAGGTGATGAGAGTGGAGATAGAACTCAAAATCCAGTCTCCTTTTTGTGCCAAGTCAATAAAATATTAGCTAAGAGTTGTATCCCTGGATTAAGAAGAATAACTCTAACAAGAGGTGTCTAATTTCACTGAAATGTGCAAAGACCTCAAGTTAGAAAACCAAAAGGGAAGAACAGACTTGGCATTTTTTGAGCTGAAAGAACTGAGGAAAAATTTCAAGCCCTGAGTTCCAATACTGAAAGATTCTACAGGCAAAACACTGAATTACACTGGAAGCACCAAAAGAAGATGGGTAGAAAACACAGAGTGACTATACAAAAGAGAATTTGTTTGTGTTCAACCATTTCCAGAGATAGAATACAATGAAGAACAAACAGTACTGAAGGAAGACGTCCCAGCTGGACTCAAGGCACTGGAGGAAGAAAGGTTCTAGGAATTAACCAAATATGAACTGAGACATTTCAACAAACAGATGCAGTGCTGTAAAAACTCATCTGGCTATAACAAGAAATTTGCAAGACAGTTACCTGGCTAACCTGCTCAAAGAGACTTGTATTTTCCCCATTCCAAGGGAAGGTGATCCAACAGAATATGGAGGTTATTGAACAATATCATTAATATCACATACAAGTGAGATTTTACTGGAAATCATTCAAAAATGTTTGCAGTACTACATTGACAAGGAACTCCTAGAAATTTAAGCTAGAATCACAAGAGGATCTGGAATGAGGGTTCTCATTGCTGACTTCTGATGGATCGTATCTGAAAGCAGAAAATACCAGAAAGATATTTACCTGTGTGTTATTATCTATTCAAAGGCATTCAACTGTGTGGATCATAACACATTATGGGTGATATGGTGAAGAATGAGAATTCTAGAACACTTCGTTTTGCTCCTGAGGAACCTGGACAAGGGCCAACAGGCAGTCATTAGAACAGAACAAGGGATTACTGAATGTTTTAAAATTCAGGAAAGGTATGTATCAGGGTTGTATCCTTTCAACACACTTATTCATACAGAAACCCTGGTGGTATAGTGGTTAAGTGCTATGGTTGCTAACCAAACAGTTGGCAGCTCAAATCTGCCAGCATCTCCTTGGAAACTCTATGGGGCAGTTCTATCCTGTCTTACAAGGCTGCTATGAGGCGGAATCAACTTGATGGTAGTGAGTTGGTTTGTTTGGTGTTTTTTTTTTTTTCTTTTTGGTATTCAATCTGTATGTTGAGCAATAATCTGAGAAGCATGACTGTGAAGAACTCGGCATCAAGACTGGAGGAAGAGCCACTGACAATCTGTGATATGCATGTGATACAATCTTGCTTACTGAAAGGAAAGAGTACATGAAACACTTACAAGTGAAGATAAAAGACAAAAGCATTCAGTATGGATGACACCTTGACAACAAGAAAACAAAACTTCTCGCAACTGGACTAATAAGCAACATCATGATAAATGGAGAAAATAATGAACTTGTAGATTTCATTTTACTTATATCCACAATCAACTCCCATGGAAGCAGCAATCGAGAAATCAAGCAATGTATTGCATTGTGCAACTCTTCTGCAAAAGACCTTTTTAAAGTGTTAAAAACCAAAAATATCACTTTGAGGACTGAGGTGTGCCCGACTCAACCTGTGTTATTTTCAATTGTCTCATATGCATGCAAAAGCTAGACAATGGATAACGTAGACTGAAGAAGAATTGATGCCTTCGAATTATGGTGTTGGTGAGTATACCATCCACTGCCAGAAGAAGGAATAAGTCAGTCTTGGAAGAAGTACAGCTGATGTGCTCCTTGGAAAAGAGGATGGCCAGACTTTCTCCTACCTCCTTTGGACATGCTATCAGGAGGACCCAGTCCCTAGAGAAGGATATTATGCTTGGTAAAGTAGAAGGTCAGTAAATAGGGGAAGACATTTGATGGGATGGATTAACACACTGGCTGCAACAACAGGCTCCAATAGCAATGATTGTTAGGATGGCATGGTACCAGGCAGTGTTTGTTCTGTTTTACATAGGGTCAGGACCAACCCGACAACACTTAACAAGAACAACAACACTGTTAGTGACATATTCTAATTCCTGTGAACGGTCAAATGTTCTTCCCAACCACTTCATCTTCTGGAAGAAACAACTTTAACTTAGATAAAGAACATATTTAGCATGCACTGGAGTTTTTGGTGCAAGTAACAATGAAATAAAAGCTCAAGCTTCAGGTATGCTCTCAAGTGAAGGATGTCATAAGATAGATCTTCCCGTATTGGACTCTCTTCACATTTATTTTTCTGTAATCCAAATAAGCATAGGAGTAGGGTGTGGGACATAGGAAGTATTTGAGGCAAATTCTAGTCTAGAATTTCCTGGGAGATATTGTTTCCCCCTCTCCTTTCACTACCAGAGTGATAAGACCTGAGGGTGGGGAAGAGGGAGACTATGGCTTGGTCCAGAGGAAAAGAGCTAAGAAATCACTCTTTTTCCAGTAGGAACCCTAGACTGTGATGGGAAGTGGATGACTATATAAAGATCATCCTATTTCAGTTTAACCTGAGGCCAGATAAAAATTTGGGGCCATAGTTCTAGCTAGCCTAACAACAACAAGAAAAACAACCAAACTTGTTACCATCGAATTGATTCCAACTCACAGTGACCCTTGTATACCGTAAGCATTAATCCAGTGTCTCCTATGTACTACATAGATTCTTTAGGAACCCAGTACAGGAAAAAGTAGCATGATGGAATCTAAAGATTGAAAGATTTGGGATTTCAGCCATATTTCTTCTTATATGAAGTACTGCTAGCATATGTGTCCCATTGTATATTCAGTTATGTAGGGATTAAGTCTGTTTCATGCAAAGTATCTGATGATAATATTTCAATGAGTAAATCTTTGTGGAAATGAATAATATCAATATTTTAATTGAACAAGTAAGTGTTAGTAGAATTTATTTTATCTTTTAAAAGAAAATTCGAAACTTCTGTTGCAAAGCCTGTATTTTAAAATAGGTATTATAAATATCATCATAAAAAGATGAAAGATAGCTATTTCTTACTCTTACAGTTTACCCATTATTTTATTCTCATCATTTTTATAAGTTCTCTGGCAATTAACATGTTGGTATTATAAAGAGTTAATTTATCATCAGTGCCAACTTATCAATAAAATCATCATTTCATGTGCAAAGCCAGAAAATCTTGCATTTTGTTAAAGTGTACAGTTGAATAAATTATAATGACATTTCTTTTACACCACAATGAAAGATCATTTCCTGAGGTCTTTGCTCACACTGAACTATTAACCATACATCCTAATAAGCGAGATTCAACATTTTTAAAACATCATTGTTCTTGGTTTCTGTCTGTCCTCCATTTCTTTTACTGATGTGCATTTCTGTTTATGCCAGCATCCTCTAATAATGCCATGACTTGCTCAGCAAAATCCTACCACTTCTGGCGACTGATCAAGCCTGTACAATGTGCTTTCACATAAAAGCTTCCTCACTGCAGACTGCTATGTGAAGTATTTTGGTAGGGATTTTATAATGTTGTTTTGTAATTAGATGAATGAAAATTACGGATTCAATTTCAAATTAGCTTGTACAAAGTCATTATCTATCATTCTGGCCAGAAAAGCAGCAGGCTCTATATCATTTGTATAATATGCTACTAGGAAAGGCATGCCACTTATCCTAAGTCTGAATATCTTATTCATATTTGAACAGTCTAATTACATTCAATAAAATATACAGATATATAAAAAGAACAAATCATTTATCAAGAAGTGTGTTTTAAATTGCGATGGTATCTACAACTCCCATAAAATTTACTAAATAAGAATACTATTGTAATTCAATCTATAGGAATTGGAATGAGCTCATCATTGTATATTTTGAGTGAAAACTATTTCTGAAAGTTTAAAAATGCATAGTGATTCAAGTGCAGTTTTTAAGTTGTGAAAATTCAAGTATACTCATGTTCTTTCGTTCTCCCTAATATAGATATTGAAAACCAATTAATCTCTCATGTATAAAAAATGTAAAAGTAAGTAAATTTCTTAAAGCAGACCACTATTCTTTATACCAAAAACAGGTAAAGATAGAACAAAAAAGGAAAATTATGGACCACTATGTCTCATGAACTTGGGTGCAAAAATTCTCCACAAAGCTCTAGACAATAAAATTCAACAACATATAAAAAAAGCAACTCACCATGACCAAGTGAAATCATTCACATCAGGGATGGAAGGATGGTTCAACATGAAGAAAACGATCTAGTCAACCACATAAATAACACAAAGCATAAGAATCACCTAAATTTTCTGGTTGATGCAGAAAAAGCATTTGACAAAGTCCAAGACCCATTCACGTTAAAAACTCTCAGCAAAATAGGAATAGAAGGCAAATTCCCAACATAATAGAAGGCATTTATACAAAGCCTGCAGCCAACATCCTCCTAAATAGGAAGAGTCTGAAAGCATTCCACTTGAGAAGAGGAACCACACGAAGATACCCTTTCTCACCAGTTTTATTCAGTATTGATATGGAGGTTCTAGTCAGAGCAATTAGACAAAATAAATGAATAAAGGCCATCGAAATTAGTAAGGAAGAGGTCAAAGTACCTCTGTTTGCAGACGACATGATCGTATACACAGAAAGACCTAAAGAACCCACAAACAAATTTCTGAAACTAATAGGAGAGTTCAGCAGTGTATCAGGATATAAAATAAACATACATACATCAGTTGGATTCCTTTAAACTGAAAAAGAGATCATCGAAGAGGAAATCACAAAATCAATGCCATTTACAATACCTCCCAAGAAGATAAAATGCTTAGGAACAAATCTAAGCACAGATGCAAAAATCTATACAAAATTTTTTAAAAGACTCTATTGCAAGAAAACAAAGAGACCTATGTAGGTGAAAATTGCCTTGCTTATGGATAGGAAGACTTAACATTGTGAAAATGTTTATTCTACCCAGAGCGATCTATAGATACAATGGGGCAATCCCAATACAAATTCCAATGGCATTTTTCAATGAGATGGAGAAAAAAATCATCAACTTCATATGGAAAAGGAACACACCCTGGATAAGCAAACCATTACTGAAGAAGAAGAACAAAGTAGGAGGCCTCATTCTACCCAGCTTTAGAATCTATTATACTGTCATGGTAGTCAAAACAGCGTGGTACTGGTACAAAAACATATATAGATCAATAGAAGAGAATTGAGAATCCAGATATAACTTCACTGACCTAAGAAAAGCTGATATTTGACAAAGGCCCAAAGTCTGTAAACTGGGGAAAACACAATCTCTTTAACAAATGGTGTTGGCATAACTAGATCCATCTGGGTGGGGGGGAGGAAACAAAACACGTATCTCACACCATGTACAAAAACTTACTCAAAATGGATCAAAGACCTAAATACAAAATCTAAGAACAATGAAATCATGGAAACAAAACAGAGAAATTTCTGGCAGCCCTAACACACAGCATAAACAGACTACAAAGTATTACTAACAGTGCACAAAAACCAGAAGAGAAAATAGATAACTGAGAACTCTTACAAATCACTTATGCTCATCCAAAGACTCCACCAAAAGAGTAAATAGACAGTCTATAGCCTGGGGGAAAAAAATTGGCCTCCACAAATCCAATTAGCATCTAATCTCCATAATCTGCAAGATACTGCAAAACCTCAACAATAAAAGACAAGTAACCCAAAGGATGAGACATGTATGGAGCAGAGAGGAATAGTGTGCTGTCACTGGACAGGGAGAGCAATGGAAGCTGCATATAGGTGGGCATGTAAATTTATACAGGAATGTACATTTTCACTCAGTCATAAAAAAAAATCAGGCAAAGGATATGAACAGGCACTTCAGCAAACAAGACATCCAGTGGGCTTATGATGCATGAGGAAATGCTCACTATCATTAGCTGTTGTAGAAATACAAACCAAAACTACAATGATATACCATGCCACCCCAACATGGCTGGCATTAATCCAAAAAACACAAGATAATAAATATTGGAGAGGTTGTGGAGAGATTGGAACTCTTCTACACAGCTGGTGGGCATGTAAAATGATACAACTACATAGGAAATTGATTTGGTGTTTTCTTAAACAGCTGGAAATAGAAATACCATAGGATCCAGTAGTCCCACTTTTTGAAATATATCCTAGAGAAATACTGTAACATGAGTAGATACATGCACACCAATGTGTATTGCCGCCGTGTCCCCAAGAGCGAAAAGATAGAATCAACCTAGGTGCCCACCAATAGATAAATACTATGGTATAGTCACACAATGGAATGCTATGCATTAATAAAGAACAATAGTGATCTTGGGAAATATATCATGGAGTAATCTGGAAGACATTATGCTGATTGAAATTATTTGCAAAAGGGCAAGTATTATATAGGGCCGCTATCATAAGGACTCAAGGAAAGGTTTATACACAGAAGAAAAGTTTTTAATTGTTACAAGAGTAGGGAAGGAGCCAGAGGAGTATTCATTGATTAGAAAGTAGACAGGAATCTGATTAAGTGAAGGAGTAATAGCACACAATAGAAATAAGGTCAGCACAGCTGGACTAAACCAAAGCTAAGAGCTTTCCTAAATATAACCCAACACTTCAAAAGCCATAGTAGCAGGGACAGGAGTCTGGGGACCATGGGTTCAGGGGACAGCTAGCCCAATTGGCATAATAAATTTTTTTTTAATTTTTTTAATATAACTGAGTTAAAATGTACATTCCCATATAAATCTACATACCCACCTATATGCAGTTTCCACTGCTCTCCCTGCCCGGTGACAGCACACTATTCCTCTCTGCTCCATATGTGTCTCGTTCTCCCAGCAGTCTCTTTTTTCCCTCCTCTCCACCCACTCTCCTTCCTCCAGCCAGAGGTCAGTAGGATGACATCCTATAGATGTATAGAACGATGAAGTGCATCCAATACATGGTCACTGCATCGCCAAGTCCAATCCATTCCTGTCCGAAGCGTGGAACTTCGTTATGATTTATGGTCAAGGGCAGCATCAGGGCAAGGGGCCATGCTCCCAGGGGAACCCCGAAACCACTGGACCATCTCAATTGAGGTCTTTTAGTGGGGATCTCAGGGTGCACCCCTTTTTATTCTTGTGTTGCCAGTGAGACTCAACGTAGTGAGCTCCATCGTGGCTATCACTGGTGGTGGCTGGTTTTTCCAGTCCCAAGTCGATGTAGGCACCCACTCTTGTGGGTCTCTTTGTCTTCTGGGTTGTCTTTCCCCCATGTGATTTTGGTCCTCGGTGAGCATCCGTTCCTGCTGAGTTCGGACCATTTGCTGTGCCCTCAGATGGCAGCTTGGCAGCTTTTAAGACCCCAGACGTCACTCACCAACGTGGGTGCAGAGAGCCCTCTTAGCAAAACACTAGTTGTGCCAATTGGCCTCGCTTTCGCCTAAGAGCATGGCCCCCCACCCTCTGCCCCAGCTACTCTATCTTTGAAATACTGAATTAAGATGGAAGGAGTACTCATGTTATGTATAAGTCCACTTAATATTGTTCTTGTTTCTAATGCGTGCTATCACCGATTTCACCCAACCAGATACCTAGCAACTATCTAATCTAAACCCTCCCCCCCTCCCCCCCTCCCTCCCTTCGCTCCCTTGCAGCTGTCAAAGAGTCTTTTCTTCTATACACAAGTCTGTTTTTGAGATCTTATCGTAGAGGTCTCATACAATATTTGTCCTTTTGTCGCTGACTACTTTCACTCAACATAATGTCTTTCATTTGAAACCAGGTCATGAGATGTTTCCTGAAGTCATCGTTGTTCTTTATCATTGCATACTGCTCCATTGAGTATATATACCATAGTTTACCTATCCATTCTTCTGTTGTTGGGCATCTGGGTTGATTCCATCCTTTTGCTATTGTGGACTGTGCCGCGATAAACATTCTGGTGCATGTGTCCGTTGGTGTGAAAGGCCTTGATTTTGTAGGATATATTGCAAGTAGTGGAATTACTGGGTCAAATGGTATATCAATATCCATTTTTTTAAGGAAGCGCCAGATTCCTTTCCAAAGAGGCTGGACCATTTTGCAACCCCACCAACAGTGTAGGAGGGTTCCACTTTCTCCACAGCCTCTCCAGCATTTGTTGTTTTGTGTTTTCTGGATCATGGCCAACCTTGTTGGGGTGAGATGGTATCTCATTGTTGTCTTGATTTTAATTTCTTTAATAACTAAAGATCGTGAACATGTCCGCATGTGTTTTTTGGCTGCCTGGATCTCTTCTTTAGTGAAATGTCTGTCCATCTCCTTTGCCCATCACTTAATTGGATGGTTTATCTTCTTCTTCTTGATATTTTGTAGTATCTTATAGAGTATGGAAATCAGGCATCGGTCGGACATAAAGTTTCCAAATATTTTTTCCATTCTGTGGGTGTTCTTTTAATTCTATTAATAAAGTCTTCAGATGAACAAAAGTGTTTAATTCTTAATAGATCCCATTTATCTATTTTCTCTTCTGATGATTGTGGTTTCTTTGACAGATTTTGGAGTCTGTCCATATTGTGTATTAAAACTTCGATTGTTGTTCCTAGCTTTTCTTGGATGAGCTTTATCGTTTTAGGTTTGATATTTAGGTCTTTTATCCAGTTGGAGTTGGTTTTTGTATAAGGTGTAAGATATGGATCTTGTTTCAGTTTATTGCAGATGGATATCCAATTCTGCCAGCACCATTTGTTGAAGATACTGCTTTTACCCCAGTTTAATGTCTTAGGGCCTTTGTCGAATATCAGTTGTTCATAGGTAGATGGTGTCATCTCTGGGGTCTCAGTTCTGTTCCACTGATCGATCTGTCTGTTCTTAAACCAGTACCAGGCTGTTTTGACCACTGTGGCAGTGTGATATGTTCCAAAGTCAGGTAATGAGAGGCCTCCCAGTGTGTTCTTCTTCTTTAGTAGTACCTTGCTTAACCGGGGCTTTTTCCCTTTCCAAACAAAATTGGTGATTTGTTTCTCCATCTCATTAAAAAATGTCACTGGAACATGCATTGGGGTTGCATTATGTAAATAGATTGCTTTGGGTAAAATAGACATTTTCACAATGTTAAGTCTTCCTATCCATGAGCAGGGTAGGTTTTACCATTTATCTAAGTCTCTCTTAGTTTCTTGTAGTAAGGGCTTGTAGTTCTCTTTGTGAAAGTCTGTTGTTTCTCTGGTTAGATTAATTCCTAGGTACTTTATCTTCTTAGGGGCTATCGTAAATGGTATTGATTTGATAATTTCTTCCTTAACAGTTTCATTGTTGGTATAAAGGAATCCTACTGATTTACTTATGTTTATCTTGTATCCTGAGACTTTACTGAACTCTTCTATCAGTTTGAGAAGTTTACGTATACATTCCTTGGGATTCTTTGCATATACAATCATATCATCTGCAAACAGGGAGATTTTAACCTCCTCTTTGCCAATGCAGATGCCCTTTATTTCTTGGTCTTGTCTAATTGCTCTGGGTAAAACTTTTAACACAATGTTGAATAGAAGAGGTGAGAATGGGCATCCTTGTCTAGTTCCTGATCTCAAGGGAAAGTCTTTCAGTCTCTCTCCATTCAGGATGATGTCGGCAATTGGCTTTGTATAAATGGCCCGTATTGTGTTGAGGAATCTGCCGTCTATACCCATTTTGCTAAGAGTTTTTAGCATGAATGGGTGTTGCACTTTATAAAATGCCTTTTCTGCATCAACGGACAAAATCAGGTGATCCTTGTCTTTTGTGTTATTTATGTGATTAATCACATTGATTGTTTTTCTGATGTTGAACCAGCTTTGCATCCTTGGTATGAGTCCCACTTGGTCATGATGGATTATTTTCTTGATATGTTGTTGTATTCTATTGGCAAGAATTTTGTTGAAGATTTTTGCATCTAGATTCATGAGTGATATCGGTCTGTAGTTCTCTTTCTTTGTTGGGTCTTTCCCTGGATTAGGTATCAGGGTTATGCTGGCTTCATAGAATGAGTTTTGGAGTACTCCATCCCTTTCTATACTGTGAAATAGTTTCAGTAGTATTGGAGATAACGCTTCTCTAAATGCTTGGTAGAATTCTGCAGTGAAGACATCTGGATCCGGAGTTTTTTTCATTGGCCGTGTTTTGATGACCTTTTCAATCTCTTCTTTTGTAATGGATTTATTAAGTTGTTCTGCTTCACGTTGTGGTAATTTGGGTAGGTGGTATGAGTCAAGGAATTGCTCCATTTCCCCCAGGTTTTCAAATTTGTTATAGTACAGTCTTTCATAGTATTCTGTTATGATATTTTTGATTTCTGTTGCATCTGTGTTGACAACTCCCCTATCATTTCTAATTTGGGTTATTTGTTTCCTTTCCTGCTTTTCTTTAGTAAGTTTAGTCAGTGGTTTGTCAAATTTTTTTTGTCTTCTCAAAAAACCAGCTTTTGGTCTTTTCAATTTTTTGAATTGTTTTTCTATTCTCTAATTCATTTAGCTCTGGTCTAATCTTCATGATATCGTTTCTTCTGGTGCCTGAGCGGTTCCTCTGTTGTTCTCTTTCTACTTATTCAAGCTGTAGAGTTAGTTCCTTGATTTGGTTTCTTTCTTCCTTCCAGATGTGTGCATTTATGGAGATAAACAGACCTCTGAGCACTGCTTTGGCTGTATCCCATAGTTTCTGGTAGGAAGTGTTTTTGTTCTCATTGGAATCCATGAATTTCTTTAATTCATCCTGGATTTCCTCTATAACCCACGTTTTTTTGAGCAAGATGTTGTTCAGTTTCCAAGAGTTCCATTTTGTATCTATTTTTTTTTTCTGCTATTGATTTCAATTTTTATGGCTTTATGATCTGAGAAGATGCTTTGCAGTAATTCAATGGTACGGATTTTTTTGAGCATTGCCTTATGGCCTATCACATGGTCAATTCTGGAAAATGTTCCATGTGCACTGGAAAAGAAGGTGTAGTTGTCTGCTGGTGGGTGGAAAGTTCTGTATATGTCAATGAAGTTTATTTGGTTAATTGTGGCAGTGAGGTCTTCTGTATCTTTACTGAGTTTTTTTCTAGATGATCTGTCTAGTATTGAGAGTGGAGTGTTGAAGTCTCCCACTATTATGGTGGAATCATCTAACTCTCTTTTGAGTGTAGTCAGTGTTTCTTCGATGTATATAGGTGCTCTGATATTAGGTGCATAAATATTTAATACAGTTAAGTCTTGCTTGTGTACTGAACCTTTCAGCAATAAATAGTGCCCATCTTTGTCCACGATGGTGGATTTGACATTAAAATTGATTTTGCCTGATATTAGAATTGCCACCGCTGCTCTTCTTTGTTCATTGTTAGCTTGATATATATTCTTCTAACCTTTAATTTTCAGTTTGTTCCTGTCTTTGGGTCTCAAGTGAGTTTCTTGTAGACAACATATGAATGGGTCATGTCTTTTGATCCAAGATGTCACTCGATTTCTCTTTACTGGAGCATTCAGTCCATTGACATTCAGTGTAATTATTGATGGATATATGTTCAGTGCTGCCATTGTGATGTGTTTATTTGTCGGGAGCCATGGGTGAGCACCCAGGCCCCGACATACAGGAAGCTTGTAGGGCTGAAAAAGCCGACACGCGCCAAGTTTGAAAAAGCCCGCGCCCGTGAAATTCAAAAGGCCCACGCGCGCGAAAAACTTCCTGCCTGATGTCACTGCCTTAGTCCTATGTATATCCAATCCCCAGCCGACAATTACCTCACTCCAAATGTCACTCCATCCCTACGTCACTTGATCCCTCCCTCTATTCCTGCTGCTATAAATATACCTCATTTTAACAATAAAACCTTGAGGCTTGATCAGAATCTTTGACTTGCCTCCATTTCTTCGCCTCTTCCTGTCCCACCTTTATTTTCACAGGCTCCCTCTCGTCCCTTCGTTGATTTGTCCCGCGGGTCGGGGCAAAACTGGCGCCTCAACGTGGGGCCCGAGGTACGGAGCTGCTGAAAGAAACCCACTACGGAGAAGGAAGTCCTGGCCAGGCGTCCTGAGCTGCCGCACTGGGTGTGAGTCGGCTCGACTGGAGTTTCCATGGGAAAAGCTGCTCGTGAGTCAAACACGTCCTGATCACCGCGGGAGTAGCCGCCCTGCGAGTCTGATCTGTTTAGAGGTAAGTGGGTAATTAAGTTCACATGAACTCTTGCTAACGGCAATCAAGGATTCTTTCAAGGGGCGAAGATTTAAGGCTAACAAAGAGATAAGAAGGAGGGATTCCTTCAAGTTGTAAAGAATTACGGTTGGAAAAAAAAAAAGGAGAGAGATTTAGTACATTTCTTTAATTTCTTGTTTAATGTCTGACCTTAGTTTTCCCCAGAAGGGGGCGATAGACCCTGTGTTGGAAAAGGGTTAGAGACTGTCTGAATGATTATTATAGAACCTTTGGAACAGAGAAAGTCCCCTGTGAAGCAACAGGGCGTTAAAAATTTCCTCGGGGGTGTGTGGGGGCAGGCGAGAGGGCTCCCCAAACCACGGTCGCCACAAGGGCGACCGGGCTCCGGTGCTCAGGGCTCGGCACGCCGCGCGCTCTCCTCGCGCGGCCCCGGCCTACGCCGCGCCGCCCCAAGCTCCTAGCGCGGGCCGAGAAGGGGCGGCTGCCGTCAGCCGCCGCCCCGCCCGCTGAAAAATCTTGGCCCGGCCGGCCCCACCCTTGGAACAGAACCTAGGGGCAGTCAGGTTCGTCCCCTAGAAACAGACACAAAGACAAGTATCAGCTCCCTCTGCCGTGCCACCCCTGGAAGCACAGGATTGGACTTGTGCCGGGGGCCAGCCCAACACTTTACAGGGTCAGGCACGGAGGGAGGGAGAGGCGTGGCGGGAAATGAATCAAGGAGACAGGAGAGACCTTGTGAATTTTGCCCTGCCCACTGACCACACAATCTATGGGCTAGTTTAAAACCAAAACCTTGTGGTCTTGAGGTGATGTAATTTTTTACCCTGCCACATGAGCTATTAGTTAACTGAAACCTGGTGATCCTTTTAACTGCTAAGGCTTATCTAAAGATAATGGCCTAAGGATGCCTCAAGCTCAATCAGCCCTACTTATACCTCAAGGTTAAAAGGTTCACGAGGAAGGGTCTAAAGTTGATGATCTCTATTTGTTCCTACTTTGCTCTTGATGTGCAGTTGGGGGAAGTCAGCAGGGGTTGGGCCGGCCTCGCTGCTCTCAATGCTGGCTGTGTTAGGAATCATTCCTCTGAGCTCTTTTTTCCCCAAAAATTCCTGTACAGGTTTTCCCGATATTATTTCATAAACCAAGGGGGTAGTAAAAGGCCCCTCTCAGAAGGCATCTCCCCTGATCCTTGTGCCAGGAAAGGAGAAAATTTGATTAGGAAGCCAAATAATATCAAGGACAGTAGGTTAAAAAAAAAAACATGTCACAGGTGAAATGCTTCAGCCCATCATTTGCAGGGGCTCGTGACCTTGTTTACAAGGCTGACGGCGGACCTCCGCAGACGTGTGTTCCACCACCGATACAATATTAGTGCCCGATCAGGGTGTTCAACTCATCCCTACAGGAGTTTATGGGCCACTGCCCCCAGGAATGTTTCGTTTAATCTTAGGGCGTGGCAGCTCCTCTTTGGCCGGTCTTCAGATCCTCCCAGGAGTCATTGACAATGATTATACAGGACAGATATCTCTTTTAGCTTCTGCCCCCTCAGGGCTGGTATCCATACATGCAGGTCAAAGAATAGCTCAAATCTTGTTGCTCCCTTTATTACCCACACCCCACAGGCATTTAGTTCCCCGGCGGCCTGACGTTGCTTTCGGGTCCTCAGATGCATATTGGATGCAACCAGTCACACCCGATAGACCAAAACTTACTCTCCAGTTAGATGGCAAAGCCTTTGAAGGAATAATGGACACAGGAGCTGATGCTACAGTAATTTCAGCTAAATATTGGCCTTCCAACTGGCCCTGTGAGACCTCAATAACTCATCTTGAAGGCATTGGTCAGTCTGTCAATCCTAAGCAAAGCTCAAAAATTCTTACTTGGAAGGACTCTGAGGGTAACTCAGAACAAGTTCAACCTTCCATTGTTCCGGATTTGCCTGTTAATCTGTGGGGTCGTGATGTCTTATCCCAGCTGGGGATCATCATGTGTAGCCCAAATGAAATAGTTACCCAACAGATGCTTAACCTGGGCTTCCTACCGGGACAGGGATTGGGAAAAAATAATCAAGGCATGAAGCAGCCTCTTCCTGTAACGCCTAAAAATAATCGTTCAGGCTTGGGAAGTGAAAATTTTCCTTAGCGGTCATTGACTCCCCTGCACCCCACGCTGATAAAATTAAGTGGAGATCTGAGTCTCCAGTGTGGGTAGATCAATGGCCCTTGACTGAGCAAAAACTCGCAGCTGCCACAGAGTTAGTGCAGGAACAGCTGGCTGCTGGACATTTAGAACCAACTACCTCTCCTTGGAATACTCCTATATTTGTGATCAAAAAGAAAAATGGGTCATGGCGACTCCTTCAGGACCTCAGAGAAATTAATAAAACCATGTTTACAATGGGGGCTCTCCAACCTGGACTCCCCTCCCCCGTCGCCATTCCAGCTAATTACTTTAAAATCATTATTGATCTCAAAGATTGCTTCTTCACTATCCCTCTTCACCATCTCAATGCCCGTACACTCCGCCTTATGTTTAAGATTACCAGAGAACAGGCGAGACAAATTGTCAAAAACTGTCCCGCATGCGTAACTCTTCTGCCTCTCCCCCACCTAGGAGTTAACCCAAGGGGCCTGCTCCCCAATGAAATCTGGCAAATGGATGTTACCCATATTCCTGAGTTTGGTAACCTCAAATATGCCCATGTGACCATTGACACCTATAGTGGGTTCCTCCATGCCACCCTCCACAGTGGTGAGGTCTCTAAAAATGTTATAGCACATGTTCTCCAATGTATTGCCATCATGGGGAAGCCCCAACAAATCAAAACCGACAATGGACCAGGCTATACATCACAAACCTTTAAAAATTTCTGTAGTCAATTCCAGATCAAACATGTAACTGGCATTCCCTATAATCCTCAGGGACAGGGCATAATAGAGCGAGCCCACCAGACCCTTAAGTATACCATATCCAAACTTAAGACAAACACTGTTTATTCCACTAAAGGTTCTCCTCGTAACCTCCTAAATCATGCCTTATTCATCCTTAATTTCCTACAACTAGATATTAATGAAAAATCTGCGGCAGATCGTCTTTGGCATCAAGAGACTAAAAATCAATATGCCAAGGTTATGTGGAAAAATCCCATAACCCATAAATGGCACGGTCTTGATCCGGTTCTTATCTGGGGAAGAGGCCACGCATGTGTGTATGATACTCCAGAAGGGGCCCCTCGGTGGCTACCCGAACGTCTTGTTAAGCCCATCAATGATAACCCCATTTCCAGGGAAAATACTCCTGAGAAACCTTCTCCTCTTTTGTAGGCTGTGAAGGCCACCTGTGTCCGGCATCGCTGGAGTGAAATGCTGAGAAAACTCTGCGATATGGAAGTCAACAATCCATCACAGATAAGCTTTTTAACCTTCTTGTTAATCATTTTTCCTACATATGAAGGATTTGCCTCTACCAACCCCCATGCTCCTTTTAGCCTTAAATGGGCTGTTATAAACCTAAATGATAATTCCATACTCTATAATGCTAGTGACACCAAACCCTTAAACACTTGGTGGCCTGACCTTTCCTTTTGCCTTAAAGATGTCATCCCACGCATAAAAGAATACGCCTCTAAACACGTGCGCAACTTCGGGTTTTATGTTTGCCCCAACTATAATAAAGGCGCTCACTGTGGGACAACCGATTCCTACTTCTGCGCAAAATGGAGTTGCGTTACCTCAAGTGATGGAAATTGGAAATGGTCCACACCTTCTTCAGACCTCTTAAGTTTCTCCTTTACTAAGTATTATGATAAAAACGAAAGATTTAGTTCCTCTAAACCATGTAACAAAGACAGATCATTCAGGGGTCATTAAGGACACTATGACTAAACTCAGAGAGCGATTAAATCAAAGACAACGGGAATGGGGAAGCAGCTCAGGACCGCTTGATTTTAACTTTACCGGAACTTCATGGCTTACTAATCTACTTCTCAGTTTTGCTGGCCCTGTTTTAGGAATATTACTGTTCCTGACCTTCGGCCTTTGGGCATTCAGAAGAATAACAAGCCTCATCAAACAACAAATAGATGCTGCACAAGCTAAACCTATTCAAGTTCACTACCATCGCCTGGCAGTTGACGAAGCTTATGCCACTGAAATGGGGTACCCTAGCTTCCTCCCCACGGGGACAGCATGAAAAGTAGAGGCATGCTTACCTCCTTACCAATCCGGCAAGAGAGGTATGGGTACTGGGGCGAGTGCGAAGCAAAGCATTGCAAGGGAAAGTTAACACTAACTCCTCTACGTTTCCCTGGGGCACACCTGGCTTGCATAGAGGTTGGTATCTATCTCAACATCAAAACGGCTCTGCCTCTCCTCCTCAAAAGATACCAAGAGCCACAAATTCCACGCGGAGGAGCCTTGGTCAATACCCCCTCGCCCAGTTAAAGCCCACCTCCCATGAATTAAAACAAAAAGGGAGAAGATGTCGGGAGCCATGGGAGAGCCCCCAGGCCCCGACATACAGGAAGCTTGTAGGGCTGAAAAAGCCCGCGCGCGCCAAGTTTGAAAAAGCCCGCGCCCGCGAAATTCAAAAGGCCCGCGCGCGCGAAAAACTTCCTGCCTGATGTCACTGCCTTAGTCCTATGTATATCCAATCCCCAGCCGACAACTACCTCACTCCAAATGTCACTCCATCCGTACGTCACTTGATCCCTCCCTCTATTCCCGCTGCTATAAATATACCTCATTTTAACAATAAAACCTTGAGGCTTGATCAGAATCTTTGACTTGCCTCCATTTCTTCGCCTCTTCCTGTCCCACCTTTATTTTCACAGGCTCCCTCTCGTCCCTTCGTTGATTTGTCCCGCGGGCCGGGGCATTTATTTTTATGTTGATGTTTTCTCTGTTGTTCTTATTAGTCTGTTCTGGGACGTTCTTTTTTGTGAGTTGATTTTTCACCTTTTTCAGAGCTGGTTTTGTGGTTGTTGAGACTCCCGTGTTACATTTCTTGAAATGATATGATACATCTTTGTTGTACTACAGCTGCCCCTATGATCTCCCTTAATAAACTATATATAACCCAATTTTAATTATTACCAGTCTTGTCATCTTCCTCTCCATCTGGAAGGACTATAACAACTGTAGTACATCCCTCTTTTAAATATGATGACACCATAGTTTTCATGATGATCACTGGATTGCCTCTTTCCTTATAAAAGCTGTGATTGGCTTTGGAGCCTTCCCTAAATGAGTAGAGTTTTGAGTAGTAAAGTTGTTCTAAAATGTAAAGTTAGTGGTTTTGTTCTTCTAAGCCAGAGCCAAGAACTTCTTTCAATATTTCTTGTAGTTTTGGTTTGGTTTTTACAAAGTCTCTGAGTTTCTGTTTATCTGGGAATGTCTTAATTTCATTTTTGTATTTGAAAGATAGTTTTGCAGGATATATAATTCTTGGTTGGAAGTTCTTCTCCTTCAATGCTTTAAATGTGTCATGCCACTGTCTCTGTGCCAGCATGGTTTCTGTTGAGAAATCTGAAGACAGTCTACAGGGTTTCCCTCTGAATGTTATCTTTGCCTTGAGTCTTGCTGCCTTTAAAAGTTGCTGCTTATGTTTCATTTTGTTGAGCTTGATTATAATATGTCTTGGAGTCTTTCTTTTGAGATCTATATTGGGTGGCGTACGATATGCATCTGAGATGTCTATATTCTCTTCCTTCATGATTTCTGGGAAGTTTTCTGTCAGCAGATCAGCAATGACACTCTCTGTGTTCTCAGATGTCTCACCCTGTTCAGAGACTCCAATTAATCGAAGGTTGTTCCTCTTAATACAGTCCCATATGCTTCTTTATGTTTCTTCAATTTTCTTGTTTCTTTTTTCTGATTTCTCCTCATAGATGCTGGCGTCAGTAGCTCTGTCTTCCAAGTCAGAAATTGTTTTTTCAATTTGTTCCATTCTGTTTTCTTGGCTTTGCATGGAAGTTTTTATGTCTTTGATTTTGTTCTTGATGTGTTGGATTTCAGAATACTGGTGTTCCATCCGATTGAACATCTTACTTAATTTTTCATTTTGTTCTGCATTTTGTATAAGGTCTAGAAGGGCTCTGTATATAATCATTTTGTATTCACTTTCTGATGCTTTCATAAAAGTTTCTTCATCTGGAAAACTCCTTGGTTGCTTTGTCTGGGAGCCTTCTGAAGCCATGGCTGATTTCTTGTATGCCACAAGTGTCTGTTGCTTTTTTGGGTCCCATGTGAGTACGTAGAGGCTGGAAGAGTTACTGTGAGGATGGACTGCGGATGTTTCTTTAGGTTGTCTTAAAATGTAAAGGAAAAAGATATCTGACTACTTCACAAGTGAGTTAGGTTTTCAGGTGTAGAGGTCCCTCTTCTCAACTGGCAATGTAAGCGCCACTATATCCAACTCCAGATGATACAAACTAGTTCAGAATACAGCAATGCTACTGCCCCATTGGCCTCTGCTGACAGGGCCTAGCCTTAGGTGACACTGCGTAGAGTACCGATTTTCTGGTAGAAAAGCACTCTCCTGTGGGCAGGCTCTGGCTCCCAAGCTAAGAATTAGGTCCAGCTGTGGCCACCTTATCCATGATGGTGCCCTCCACACAGGCAGCAGACAGAAGGGCTAAAGGTGCTGAAAGGTAGTGATTCCTCTGATTCTGTTGCAGGACCCCCAAAGCAGGTGGCACTAAGTAAATTACTGCTTTTCTGTCGGAGAAGCACTGTGCTGTTTGGAGGCGCTGGCTCCCAGGCTAAGAATGAGGTCCTGCTAGAATCTCCGTATCCAACGTGGCGTCCCACACACTGACTGCGATACTCCGTAGAAACGCCGCTGAGTCAGATATAAAATGACAGGCTCAAAGTGGCTAGATTAACAGAGTCCCAAGCCTGGCTCTCACAATATGGGAATTTCGCCTGCCTGTCCCCCCAGCAGCGTGTCTGAGTCTAGCTGCTAGGCAAGACCCAGCTCCGCCTGCCGCCCAAGACAGAGATAAAAAAAATTCAAATTGGTGCGTTTACCTTCCGTCCGTGAGAGCCAGGTATAGCCAGGCATGGAAGTCAGAGTAAGAGAGGAGGTTTTTTGCTCAGTAGAATGAAGTCCAAAGTAACAGCCCTGTGCCGTGTCCTGGGGCTCATTAGGTGATCGAAGGCTCCATTTGATTATCAATTCAGGTCTTGGTTTCCAGAGGGTTATAAGGAGATGTGGGCTTAGTCCGCCGTCTTGACTCCACCTCCATGATAAATTTTTTTTAAGGAAAATGTTCTGAATTCCACTTTGGTGAATGGCATCTGGGGTTTCAAAAGTTAGCAGGTGGTCATTTAAGTAGCATTAACTGGTCCCAAACCACCTGTAGCAGAGGAGAATGAAAGCCATCAAAGACATAAGGGTAATATGAGCCCAAGAGAGAGAAAGGGCTATATAATCCAGAGACTGTATCAGCATAAGATGAGAAGAACTAGATGGTGCCTGGCCTCAACCAATGACTGACCTGGCAGGGAATACAACATGAAGCTCCTGATGTAGCAGGAGAAAAATGGGTGTGCAGAACTAGAACTCTATTAAAAGACCAGACTTAATGGTCCAACAGACTGGAGGGTCCTGGGAAGACATGGTCTGCAGATGCTCTGATATGCCAGTGCTGAGACCAGTCCCGAAATCAACTCTTCAGAGAAAGATTGGATAGGACTATAAGACATAACTTTATACTGGCAAAGAGTGTGCTTCTTGGCTTAAGTATATACATGAGGCTAACTGAGCAACTCCTGCCTACAGGCTAGATGAGACAGTAGAGGGGGATGGGAGATAGGTGGAATGGATATGGGAAAGAAAGGGTGGAAAGGAGGAGTGTGCTGTCACAGGGTAGGGGAAGCGGCTAGAGTTACCTAACAGAGTGCATGCAAAATTTTGTATGACAAATTGACTTGGATTGTAAACTTTCAGTTAACACACAATAGAATATTTTT
Organism: Heterohyrax brucei; assembly: GCA_028571685.1. NCBI lineage: Eukaryota > Metazoa > Chordata > Mammalia > Hyracoidea > Procaviidae > Heterohyrax > Heterohyrax brucei. Next base: position 128,996,920 of record CM053166.1, on the reverse strand, counting down.
TAAAAAGACAACTGCTATGAAGCAATCTGAAATCCGTAACACATGCTAACTGATAATTTCCATGAAATAACATAGCACCTTCTTTTGTATAGTGTTTGCTAAGTATAAATTAAAAGTAACCAAGTGACAATCTCATTAACCAATCTTCTCACATGTTAATGTTTAAAATCTGTGAAGATACACAATAAATATCACATGCTGTTTATTTGCACTGCCAGAAAGAGTGGGACCTGCATTAACAATGGGTCATAAATCCAGAAATGTTTCCTTGCAATTGGTACACACATATGCACATGCATGCACACAGGCACACAAAGAGAGAACTTCTTGACAACTGAAAAGAATTCACCAGTGATAAGTCATTGGTGTCAGAAGTAAGAGGTAGTTACAGGAGTGCTGGTAAATCCTACCTCCCACGCACGCTCTTCTGACAACTGCACTGTGATCCCAGTAGAATGAAAAAGAAGCAAATGTGTCAACTATATTGATAGTAAAATTAATGCTTGAGGAGTAGCTCAGCCTTTCTGTCACCTAGTCCTGCTGATTACGTGTTGCTCCATTTCTCTTGATAAGTAGCACGTCTATTTGCATTTTACATCCAGGGAAATTGTATGCTTCTATGGACTTAGATGTATTCTTTTCTGTTTTAGGCACAACTTTACTGAGACAAACTAATAATAATTGTCAGAGAGTAAAATTAATTAATAAAATGTGTCCAAACAAGAATTATTTCTATTAGCCAGTAATACAAATGTAGTTGGGATCCACATCTGAAATACCCAAATTCAGTACTCAAGGGAGTCTCATGTCTTTTAAAAATACATAACTTTAATGGTATAAAAGGAAACAAAACACAAATAAGGAATTGCAAAAACAAATAAAGTCAACACATTTCCATCATACAATCTACTTTTTTAAGTCTTTACTAAAGCTTTGTTTTTCCAGTGTGATTATATCATTCAGCGAAAGTTTCTCACTTTGCTGCTTTGATATTTTCCCTCAGAATAGATGGAAAAGCCTGAAAGAAATAACTAAGTTTTAAGTTTGTTGTAGCTTCAGGTCAATTAATTGAATTAAAAAATACATAGTGCCATGTTTATGAATAAAGTAAAACAAGAAGAATACGAATGTAATATATATTTTCGTTTTAATACATGATCGTGCTGACTTTTAAAATCCAGCTTGCATATGTGAAAGCAAGTATGTACTGGGTTGATATAGTTACAAGGGAAAAGACTTACTTTATATGGTTTATTTTAAGCAGTAGAGATAGTATTTAGAAAGTCGTCTCTTCACAAGTTAAATAAATGCTAATTTGTTCCCAGTGTTTTCTTTTAAAATTAGGGTGAATAAAGTCCTTTATAATGAATTTATGCTACATTTTGAAGCTTCACTAATGTTTCTAAAATGTGACTTTTATTGTGTTGCTCCCTCGGTTAAGAAGCTGACATCTACTTTGTTTAGGACGGCATTAAATGGTGTTAGTTGCTCAACGTGATGAACTGAATTAATGTCACTGAATTGTACACACAGATAATGGTGAAATGGCAAATGTTTTGTTAGGTATATATTTAACACAATTAAAAAATAAAGCCAGTCACTATTAAATAGAAAAATCTAAATTTCCCTGCCAAGTGCCTGAGGGCCTTCTTAACCAGATGTGCCTTTCTTTTCCCAGTTTTATTTCTAACTTATTTTGAAATATATTTTTAATGTCAATTTAGGAAATTCTTTTCTATCACGTGTCCATGCATCTGTCAGTTTATCGTACTGTGATGGCTTGCTTGTTATTGTGACACTGAAAGCTTTCTCACTGGTATTTCAAATACTAGCAGGGTCACTTTGGGTGGAGAGGTTTCAGTGGAACTTCTAGATGCAGATAGACTTGGCAGTCTGCTTCTGAAAACCTTATGGATAGCAACAGAACACTGGCTGATACAGTGCTGGAAGATGAGCCTCTCAGGTTGGAAGCCACTCAAAATACAACCAGGGAAGAGCTGCCTCCTCGAAGTAGAGATGATCTTAATGACTTCGATGAAGACAAACTTTCGTGACCATCCCATCATTTGCTGAAGTGGAATGACTCAAAATGAGGAGAAACAGCTGCAAACATCTAGTAATAATAAGAACATGGAATGTTCTGAAGTATGTACAAAGTATGAATCTAGGAAAATGGGACATATCAAAAACAAAATAGAAGACATGTCAGGATACCTGATATCCTAGGTACTGGTGAGCTGAAATGGACAAGTATTGGCCATTTTGAATTACATAATCACATGGTCTACTATGCTGGGAGTGACAGCTTGAAGAGGAATAGCACTGTGTTTAATCCACAAGAAGAATATTTCTTTTAAAATATTTTATTGGGCTTTAAGTGAAGGTTTACAATCCAAGTCAATTTGTCATACAAAACTTGCACGCACACTGCTGTGTAACCCTAACTGCTCTCTCCACCCCGTGACAGCACGTCCCTCCTTTCCACTCTGTATTTCTCATGTCCATTCTATCAGCTCCTGTACCCTTCTTCCCTCTCATCTCACCTCTGGGCAGGAGCTGCTCAGTTTGCCTCATGTATGTACTTAAGCCAAGAGGCACACTCTTTGCCAGTGTAATTTTAGATCTTAGAGTCCAGTCCACTCTTTGTCTGAAGAGTTTGCTTTGGAACTGGTATCAGCTCTAGGCTAACAGAGAGTCCAGGGGCATGTCTTCTGGGGACCCTCCAGTCTGTTGGACCATCAAATGTGGTCTTTTAATAGAGTAAAAACAAACATTTTGAGATCTATTCTGAAGTACAGTGTTTTCGGTGATGGGATAATATCCACAAGCCTATAAAAGAGACCAGTTAATATGATTATTATTCAAATTTATACACAAACAACTAAGACCAAAGATGAAGAAACTGAATATTTTTACTAATCTCTGCAGTTTGAAATTAATTGAACATTCAGTCAAGATGCATTGATAATTTCTGGCGATTGGAATGTGAAAGTTGGAAGCAAATAAAGAGGATTGGTAGTTGGAAAATGTAGCGTTGATGATAGAAACAATACCAGTGATCACATGATAGAATTTTGCAAGACCAACAACTTCACTGCCAATACCATTTTTTAACAATGTAAGTAGTGCCTACACACATTAACCTCACAAGATGGACTACGCAGCAATCAAATCAACTATACCTGTGGAAAAGACAGGTATAGAAGCTCAGTCTTGTTAGTCAGAACAAAGACAGGTGTTGACTGTGAAAGAGACCATCAATTACTCGTATATAAGTTCAAATTGAAGTTGAAGAAAATGAGAACAAGTTCACAAGATCCAACTGATAACTTTGAGTATATCCCACCTGAACTTAGAGACCATCTGTAGAATAAATTCAATGCATTGAACACTATTGACCAAAGAACTGACCAGTTGTGAAACAACATCAAGGAGATCATACCGGAAGACAGCAGGAGGTCATTAACAAGTCAGGAAGGAAAGAAAAGACAAAAATGGATGTCAGAGGAAACTTTGAAATTCGCTGTTGAACATAGAGTAGGCAAAGCAGAAGGAAGAAATGAGGTTAAAGAGCTGAATAAAGTATTTCAAAGAAAACAAAGTATTACAATGAGACGTGTGATGAAATGAAGATAGATAACCAGAAGCGAAGAACATGCTCGACATTTTTCAAGCTGAGAGAAATGAGGAGAAAATTCAAGCCTCTAGTTGCAATATTGAAGAATTCTGTGGTCAAAATATTGAACTTCTCTGGAAGCATCAAAACAAGATGGAAGAATACACAGAGCCACTGTACCAAAAATAACCGGTTAATGTTCAACCGTTTAAGGATGTAGCGGATGATAAAGAACCAATGGTACTGAAGGAAGAAGTCCGACCTGCACTGAATGCCTTGGCAAAAATCAAGGCTCCAAGAATTGACAGAATACCTGCTGAAATATTTGAACAAATGAATACAGTGCTGGAAGTGCCCACTGGCCTATGTCAAGACTTTTGGAAGCTGGCTACCTGGCCAAATGACTGGAGAAGATCCATATTTGCATTCATTCCAAAGAAAGGTTATCCAATGGAACATGGAAATTACTGAACAATTTCATTGATATCACATGTAAGTAAAATTTTGCCAAAGATCATTCAAAAGTGCTTGCAGCAGCGTATCAATAGGAAACTGCTGGAAATTGAAGCCAGATTCATAAAGGTATGTGGAATGAGGTATATCATTGCTGACGTCAGATGGATCTTGGCCGAAAGCATAAAATACCATCAAGTTTACCTGTGTTTTATTGACTATGAAAAGGCATTAGACTCCGTGAATCTGGACAATCTTGCAAAGAATGAGAATTCTAGAAAACTTAGTTGTGTTCCTGAAGAACCTGTGCATAGACCTAGAGTCAGTGATTCCAACAGAACAAGAGGACACTGCATGGTATAAAATCAGGAGAAGTGTGTTCCAGTGTTATATTCTTTCACCATACTATTCAGTCTGTATTCTGAGAAAACAATGCTAGAAACTAGACTATATGAAGAATAATGTGGCATCAGGATTGGAGGAAGACAGTTAAGAACCCGTGATACACAGAAGACTCAACCTTGCTTATTGAGAGCAAAGAGGACTTGAAGCAGTTACTGACGGAGATCAAAGCCCTCAGTATGGATTACACTTCAACATAAAGAAAAGAAAAATATTCACAACTGGACTAATAGGCAAAATCATGATAAATGGAGAAAAGATTGATGTTGTCAAAGATTTCATTTTACTTGGATCCACAATCCACTTCCAAGGAAGCAGCACTCAAGAAGTCAAAAGGTGTTACTGCATTGGGCAAATCTGCTGCAAAACACTTCTTCAAGATATTGAAAAGCAAAGATGTCACTTTGAGGACTAAAGTGCGCTTGACTCAAACTGTAATGTTTTCAGTAGCCTCATATGCATGTAGAATCTGGACACTGAATACAGCAGAACGAAGAACTGATGCCTTGGAATAATGGTGTTGGCAAAGAATATTGAATATATGATAGACGGCCAGAAGAACAAACAAGTCTGTCTTGGAAGAAATACAGCTTCCCTTGGAAACAAGGGCTGAGTGAGGCTTCATCTCAGGTACTTTGGATATGTTACCACGAGGGATCAGCCCGGGAGAAGGGCATCAAACTTGGTAAAGAAGAAGGCCAGTGAAAAAGAGGAGGACCCTTAGCAAGACGAAGGGACACAATGGCTTCAACAACGAGTGCAAGCGTAACAACTACTGTGAGGATAACACAGGTCACGGCAGTATTTTGTTCTGTTGTGCATAGGGTCGCTATCAGTCAGAACTGACTTGATGACATCTACCAAGAAATAAAACAGGGAATAAAAGAGAAACGCATTGAGAAATAAAGATAAAATTCTACTTTAAAGAAGTTATTGGCTCTCGTTAGGCAAAAAAGAAGCAAATTGAAAACATTTAATTTTGGCTAGAGGATTAAGATAAACTATGATCTATACTAATGGAGTAGATATTTTCATGAATTAAAATGAAAAAAGTTTAATTTTGCGTTTTAAATATTGTATTTCACAAACTAAACTCTGCTCATGAACTAATCAATATATGGCTCTATTTTCATTAAAAAGCTAGATTTATAAATGTTATATTATATGGAATACTTTATTATTCAATATAAGTGTCACAAAATGAAACACTTGGAATGGGAGTTAAATGCATTTACAGCCCAATTATAAAATTGCCAATATTATAACTGCAGGATCAAGTTAAAATTTTGTTGTCAGTATTAAAATTAGCCACAGTCCATTTAATTATTTAGAAGAATTATAATAGGTAAGAAAATCAATTAAATAAGACTCATGTAAAGTTTTAAAATAAAAAGAGCAGTTGGTGTATATCCAATACAAATGCACCTCGTACTTAGCCAAGACAAAGTACTAAGGTAATTTCTGCCAAGGTTTATTTAACATAATTCAAAGGACCAGGCTGAATATTGACATAGCAAAAAGAGTTTTAGCTTTTTGGAATGAAATACAAAAATATCTAAAAGCATGTAGCGTTTTGTGTGGATATATTTTATGGTTTACAACACGAAAATAATCAGAGTGAAAAGCTGGAAGAAGTTCACTGGATGAATACTCTCTATTGCCGTATCCCACACCCAACAAAAACAGTCCACATTTTATACTGATATATTTTGCTTGTTAGAGAAAAGAGTGTAACAAGTAACATTTATGTATAACAGAATCATAGATCCTCTGAGTTGAAGTGGACCTTGCATATAATCTGATCTGACCCCCTATTTACTGAGTCAGAACTGTAGCCAAGAGATGTTGAGTGACTTTCCCAAGGCCACAAGGCAGAGTTGCGATATAATCCAGCTATTCTCCCTTGCAGTCCCAAACTCAATTCTCTGTGACATATTATTCCTTCTCATTTTAGACAATGATGTAACTTTATAAGCACTCAAGAATTTTAAAAGTCAAGTAAGGCATAACAATGACAATTTCCAAGTACCAAACACGTAAATGACCTCCTCAGAGTGATGGCCAATGAAGCATTTAGTAATGATAGAAAGAAAAATAATTATCTTTCATAAAGCTATTGCATCAATTCACCTTCGTTTCCCAAAAGTGACAGAAGTAAACTCATTCCTTATTTTGACACACATGATCTCATGGGGAGCAGATCATGCAGTCAGTGAAATCCTTTCAATTTCAGTCAACGACTTTTTTTTGCCAGCTCTAAGAAAAGCAATCTCTTTGACCGTTTTAAAGATCAATATTTGAATTAATTAATTTGTATCCAAATTCATTGTGAAGATGACTGAAATAACCGGAAAAGCTGAATTTTGATTCAATGTAGTGGACATATATAATCATGGCTGAGGCTTAATATTGTCCTATGTCCAGAAGGCTCTTGATATTCCTCTGAAATTCACTTATGTCTAAATTTATTAATATGTATTCATGCTTCTACAGCCTCCTGGCTTTCTTTGGAATCACATTTCCATTTCTTAGACATATCCTCATATAGGTAAATATTACTTTTTCCAAAAGTACTGAAGATTTTAATCTTAGATTGACAGCCAGTTTACACACACATGCACACACATACACACACACACACACACACACACACACACACACACACACACACACACCGTTTTCAAGAGTGGAAAGCAGCAAAGTCAACTAAGATACAGATGCTTAGTAGATAATTAAATATCCTCACAAGTAAAGTGCCTCATTCTACCACATGACAAGGCTGCAAATTTAGGTCACTTGAGAGTACTAATGAAAACCTTCTCAACTGTTAGTTCAGCGAATTCCAACTGTCTTCCTCTATATGTAATAATAAGAAAGCAGTACAAGGGAGACATTATGCCCAGAAATCCTAAATATAATAAGATTTAGCATATCTGAAGTTTTTGGACAAAAAAACAAATACTTCAAGTTACTTTAAAAGGCTTTACATTGCATAATCACAAGTCATAAAACAGTCTACGAAGTGACACATGATAAAGCCTTTAGCGTGCATGGTAGGTTTGTTAAGAGAGATCCCTAAGCTGACAAATTTAGATAAACTGAACTTTAATTTCTTAATCTTCTTTCTGTTGTTGTAAATATGTATGTCTGACAATTAAGTCTGCAAATTTAATTCTTCTAAGCGCTACATACCTCATTGCTGAATATCACTACAGTCGCCTTCGAAGTACTCTCCTTGAGAAGCCATGCACTGATGCCATCCCCTAGTCCACCCTTCAAAGCAATTTTGGAACTCTTTCTGGAATGGCCATTGCACACTGCTGCATGGTGGCAAGTTCCCTTAATTGTATAGTTGTCTGTGAGGGAGTTTTCAGCCGGTAAACAAATAACTATACTGGAACAACCTACCTACTCCCCTGATCTGGCCCCCAGATCTTTACCCAAAGATGAAGGAAATATTGAAAGGATGGTAGTTTGATGATGTGCAGGACATTAAGGGTAATACAATGACAGCTCTGATGGCCATTCCATAAAAAGAGCTCCAAAATTGCTTTGAAGGGTGGACCAGGTACTGGCATCGGTGCATAGCTTCCCAAGAGGTAAGTACTTCAAAGGTGACCATAGTGATATTTAGCAACGAGGTATGTAGCACCTTTTCTAGGATGAGTTCATGAACTTAATTGGCAGTCCCTGTATATAGCAACACATTTACCATTTGAACAGTCTTCGTCGTTAAGACTGTAGAGTTTGTTCCAACTCACAGCGACCCTATGTACAACAGATGGAAACACTGCTTACTCATGCACCATGTCCACAATTGTTTTTATGCTTAAGCCCATCGTTTCAGCCACTGTGTCAATCCATCTCATTGAGGGTCTTCCTCTTTCTCACTGACCATCCACTCTACCAAGCATGATGTCCTTCTCCAGGGACTGATTCCTCCTGACAATATATCCAAAGTATATAAGATGCAGTCTTGCCATCTTTACTTCCAAGGAGCACTCTGGTTGTTCTTTTTCCAGAACAGTCTTTACATGTACAGTTTAGTGACGCTGTATTGCACTGTAGTCTTCTTTTATAATACGAAGTACATTTTGAGTGCCCACTAAAAGCCATGTACTAGGGATAGAGTGGTAAACAAAAATCAACTGGAATCTGTGCCTTCATTAAATTTACATTCTTATGAAATATAAGTACGTATGTGGGGAAAGGAACAGGAAGAGAACACACATTTGAATGCCTGGATACATCTCATTTAATATTCATAACAATTCTGTGATTATATGAGATACTTACTATTTTTATCTCCCTTTAAGAGATGAAGAGGCTGGGGAACAGAGAAAATAAAAAAACTTTCTCATGGTTATATTTCTGAGAAGTAGTGAAACTGGCATTGAAACCCAGATCTAACTCCTAGACTGCTCTTTGTTCTACTAATGTACTCTTCATAGAGAAGGGGAGAAGAGAAAACAGCAAAGAGTAGACCCATGTGATTCACATAACGTTGCATATGTATGTTAGGACTTAGGCCAAAGGAACATGTATATATAAGGTAGCAAGTTCTACTCTTGAGAATTGGATTCAGCTCAAAGATACCAACTAATATCTAACAACTGATTCATTTTCAACTTGCTGTCTAAAACCATTCTCTCTACTTACTACCACGTGTTTATCAATGACACACACTACTTCATCACTCACAAAGGCTTTTTCATACAGACATATAGCAACTGGGGTACCTGGGTGGTGCAAACTATAAATACTCAGCTGCTAACTGACAGGTTGACAGTTCAAATTCACCGAGAGGCACCTGGGAAGAAAGATCTGACAATCTGCTTCTGAAAAATCAACCACTGAAAACGCTATGGAATACAATTCTACTCTGACACACACGGAGTCCCCAGGAACTGGAACCAACTCAAAGGCAACTGATTATTTTGGTTTTAAATAGCAATTACTAAGGTATTGCCTTAGTAATCACTAAGGTATTGCATCCCTTCTCCTTCAAGTGTGAAGAAAAAGCATGTCCTGAGGTAAATTTGGTGATTCCACAGTGTAATCTCAGAAACCAGATTTGTCCACATGTGGGGACTGGCTTGTGGCCTACCCGTAGACTTAGTGACTAAACTCACAAGAGAGGATTAGGTTCTAACAAATTTTTCAGGTGCAGCATGGGAAACAAGAGTAAGGGAAGCTATGAAAAGTTAATAGGTTTGTTATACACACCATTTTCAGAGACAGGGAGGCTCAACATGCTGTGACACAGAGTCACACAGGGGGCTTCACTTAGGGACAAGTCAACAGCTAGCTTTAACTGCAAGCAGGGTAAGAACAGCTATGTCAGTGGACCTCCAGAGGATCGTGCATTTTGAATAATTCTGCTGGCTCAGAGGCACAAGGACTCTCTACAGGTCCTGGGTACCTGGACCCTGGGCGATTAGAAGGGGTACATACATTGTGGCCCAGGAGTGTGAGAGCCAGATATGGCGAGCAGCTGAAGAGTAGACTTAACTAGTTGCTCAAGAGTGGGAATGGACAGGCAGGATCTCAAAACTAGGTCAAGAGAGCATTTAAAAAAAAGAATATTGCAACAATGCAAAATGCCAAATAATTAATTTGCAACAAAAAACACAACTCTCATAGCGGATGGAATGTTCATAATGGCATGACCAAAATGTTCTACTCCCGTGGGAATCGCTGCCAAATAGAAAAATAGCTGGAGAAGCAAGCAGGGAGTGTTGGTGGGATGAAATTAATGTGTAATGACAACTAGCTGTGAAGAAATAATGTGTCTGTTTCTGTAACAGCCATATATCTGCCAAAGGGACTCAAGTGCCCTGTGGCGCATATATTCTCTCCCTTGACGGTGTCAGTGTGAGTGGTGCCAGAGCCTCTGTCATTCTTCTCTTCCCAGGTTTTCTTGTCTGACCGACCTTTTCCCGTGGACCATTCTACCATCCATTCGGCCTTGATTTTATAATTTAATTCTTAGAGGGTAAAGTCCTTCCCAAGTTTATTAACTAGGTATTTTATTATTGTTTATAAATATTCCCCTTTTCCTCCATGTACTTTCTATAGCATGTGAAATCTCACCTCTTTTAAGTTTTAGATAGAAGTTTTCTTTTTCGTACCTTCTGCCTTCTGTGTTCTGTGAAAACTCCCTGGCTAACATTAGAGTATACTATGTCACTTTTACAGAAGTTTTAATGTCCTTTAATGCTAGAATCTTTGCTGCATTTTTCTAACAAGCATTCTTGTTATGTGAGACAGAAATCAAAAAACAGAAACTTCACATAGGAACTAACTTCAGTGGTAAAGTAATACATAGTTACTAAAAAGTGAAAACAAATCTTAGTTCTGAGATATTAAAATTTTTCTACCTTTTTCTTATATGTACGTAAAAAGCCTCAAATCCATTGGTTCTGAGTAGATTCTGACTCTGAGTGACCCTATAGGGTAGAGTACAGCTTTTCCAAGGCTGTTAAGCAGACAGTCACATCTTTGTCCCTTGGAGTCTCTGGTGAGTTTGAACCTTTGGTTAGCAACCAAGTGCTTAACCACTGCACCACCAGGGCTCCTATGTATACAAATAATATATTTCAATAACTAATAATTATACTATTTTAGTAATTATATATACTTACATATTCACATCTAGAAGGAGCCCTCATGGCACAATGATTAAGCTCTTGGCTGCTAACCAGAAGGTTCAAACACACACAGAGGCTCCATAGGATGAATACCTGGCAATCTGCCTGCATAAAGATTACAGCTGAGAAAACCCTGTGGGGCAGTTCTACTATGTCACATGGGCTTGCTACTTGTCGGAATCAACTTGAAGGCACTCAACAACAGTAACAAAAATATTTATATGTACGTTAAAGTTCAAGATGGCAAGTACCCTATGTGCTGCTTTGTGAAACAGATGCTTGAGAAGTTCATCATAAAATGTAGTATAAAACTTTCTAGACGTGGAGAGTCAGTGGTCCGGCTTCTTAACTCTCCTTCAGTACTGGTTTGCTTCTGTGGTTTCTGGCAAACACTTGAACATTTAATTCCCTAGCCCTTCTAAGTCTAAAATGACTGTCATGCTGAAGCATGAGTGCAACTTAAGCTTCCGGTTGCTAAACAATCAGCACTTGGAATCCAGCAGCAGTTCCCTGGAAACCACATGGGGAAGTTCTGTTCTCTCCTGTATGGTGTCTATGACTCAGAATCTACTCCACAGCAAAGGGTTTGTTTTTTTGAGTGGGGGCAGGGATCATAACTCGGACATGGGGCAGTAACTGATGTGCTACGATTACCAGAAGATTCTTATAAAGAGGATAATACTTGACCTATCTAACTCGATCTAACTCAAAGGGTGTTTGTGAGGAGAGTCACATGAAACTGGGCAAGAAGTACCTTGAAAAGTGTTCACTGAAACCTTTTTAAAAGGAAAGAGTAATAACTCTCTTCCTGATACGTACATGCAGCATATAAACAATAACAAACTTGGTGGGAACTTTAGCCTTATCTGGAATTTCACTTTTCTTTTGAAAACATGGAAACCCTGGTGGCATAGTGGTTAAGTGCTACAGTTTCTAAACAAAAGACTGGCAGTTGGAATCCATGAGGTGCTCCTTGGAAAATCTATGGGGAAGTTCTACCCTGTCCTATAGGGTTGCTATGAGTCAGAATCAACTGAACAGCCATAGGTTTGGTTTTTGAAAACACATCAAGATTTTCTTCACTCTCTATACTCATTCTTATTCAGTATCACTTCAAGGTAGACACCTTAAGATCTATCCCAATCATACTTTTCTTAAGGCACAGACTGGCATTTCCAGTGGCTTTCTGGATATCTACAACCAAAAGAACCAAACCCACTGTGATTCCATTCTGACTCATAACAACCCTATAGACAGAATAGAACAGCCCCATAGAGTTTCCAAGGAGCACCTGGCAGATTTGAACTGCCGATCTTTTGGTTAGCAGCCTTAGCACTTAACCGCTATCTTATAAACTACCACATACTCAGCATCATTAAAGAAGTCATCATCTACCACACCAAACTTTCAACTACAAATAACTTTCTTCTCCTAATAATTCTGGTACATAACTTCAGAGTTAAGATTAGACTTTCTAAAAAAATTTTTTTTGGCTCTGTGTACTACGATTTGTCAAGTTCTATTGGAAAACCTGGTGGTGCAGTGGTTAAGTGTTGTATCTGCTAACCAACAGGTCAGCAGTTCGGATCAGCTAGGTGCTCCTTGAAAACTACATGGGACAGTTCTACTCTAACTTACAGGTTCGCTATGAGTCAGAAGTCATTGTATGACAGTGAGTTTGGTTTTTTTGGTATAGGGTTGCTATGAGTCAGAATTGACCTGAAGGCAACAGTTCTTTTTTTTTAGCACTGTCTAATGCTACAATATCTTTTATCTTTTTATTTCTGTCCCTTTCCATTCCTATTGTTAGTATCTTATTTCAGTACCTCATTACTTTTTGTCTGGATTATAATAAGTCTGCTTTCTAGTCACCCTCTTTCATTTGTCAGCGGTTCATATTTCACAAACTTGGAGAGCAATCTAAAATGCACAGCTGATCATAGTACTCCTCTGATTAATCTCCTTTAGTGGATTCCTATTGCCTGTTACATAGAATATAGTGTAATAAGGTTTTTCACGCTCTGGCCATAATCAACCTCACATTTTATCACTTTGCTGCAAATATACATGAGCTATACTAAAATTTTTTGTAGTTTGACAGGCTTTCATGCTCTCTCTTGCTACACATGTTGCTCCTTCTTCTCGGAATCCTCTTCCTGGTGTCTTATCCATTCTGTCCACCTTGCTAACTCCTGTCTAACATTTAAGATTCAGATTTAGTATCCTGTCGCCCATGAAGCCTTCCTTGATACTTCCATTTCTGTTTGCCTGGCTTCCGTTACATAACACTTTTATAGATCATTGTAACTGTTGATTTACTTCCCTATATGCTTTGCTAGGCTATAGGCTCCTTGACAACAAAGATTTTGTTTCATTCTCTTTGTATCATCTAAGTTAAGAGAGTGCCTTGCACAAGTAAATACATGTCTGTTGAATGAACAAATGCAAACAAATTTCATCATTACGATTATTACTGGCATTTCTTCGGACAGAAATTAGGGCATATGTAATCCAGAAGCTGAAGTTTAGGTTAGGGGATGAAAGTCATTCATTAGAGTCAAGGTATTAAGTAAGAACAAAGCAGAATGAAACACAATCTGAAAAGACAACTAAGACACAGGAGGTGGGGTTAACACAGTGGGAATATAGGATAAAAGTCAAGATCATACACAAGAGAAACAATGTAATCTGAGCAAGATGGCTAAGATAGTGAGTAAGAAAACACAGAGACAATGCAGAGAAATTGTTACTGAACCAGTCAAAGACCTCAGGCTTTGGTAAGGAACCTTGAGTAATAATAGGCTACCTCTTCAGCGACAGTGACCAAAATCTAAGTGTATTATATCTGGCTTCTGGGTTTCAGGTATTAGTAAGCATAGGGTCAGGCACTAAATTCTAATGACTCCAAGTTGTATCTACAGATCAGGCAAGTACAATTAAAAGCTACACTGGGTCAACCACATTTGCACTCAGCAGTGCTCTGATCCAAGTGTGTCTTTTGTGAAAGCTGAGCATAAATACACATGTGGTTAAATTTTTTTTTAAAAAAGGTTGTCATATTAAATTTGCCTTAAAAGATTCTTTTTAACGATGATGTTCATGGTTAATAAAGCCGTTAAGTACCTGAAAGGAATGAACTTATCATACAGTTTGTATTTTAGCTTTAATGTATAAATCAATATGCAATTGATTTAATTAAACAAGTTGCACATAGTTCTTTCACAACATAACTCACTTTATATTTGTAAATATTTCAACTGCCAAGAATTTTGCTAGGACTTGTGTGACTTCTATGAATCTTAACAATTTTTTTTTAATAATGGGACTGGCTCTACATTAAGTATAGATTGGAACATGTTGAGGTGAGTATCTTAGGTCTAAAACGTTTGTATTTTGCTTTCCATTACTTTTCTTCCCTAGACATCCTTTTTCGACGACCACATTAGCCTAATTAACTTTATGTTATTCCAAAGAGGCTACTTTTTCTTTGGCAAAATCAACAACTCTTCTAAACTGAGGAGATACAATAACAGTAAAATGTGTAAATAAAGTTACTTAAGTAATTTTTGCAAGGCATATGAGGACTGCAAATTAAGCTTGAATATTCATCCTAGAAAAAACCCTACATATTTCATTATTGAATATCACTACAATCATCTTTAAAGTATTCTCCTTGGGAAGTTATGCACCAATGTCAGTGCCTAGTCCATCCTTCAAAGCAATTTTGGAACTCTTTTTCTGAAATGGCCATCAGAGTTGTCGTCATATTATTCTTGATGTCCTGAATGTCATCCAAATGTCTTCCTCTCAATAATTCCTTTATCTTTGGTGAAGAAAAAAGTCATTGGGGGCCAGGTCAGGGGAGTAGGGATTGTATTCCAATACCATTATTTGTTTACTGGCTAAAACTTCCTCACAGACAGCTATACAATTAAGTTCAAAAACTTGCTACTGTGCCACCATGCACAAAGGCCATTCCAGCAGTTCCAAAATTGCTTTAAAGGATGGACTAGGCACTGGTGTTGGTGCATAGCTTCCTAAGGGGAGACCTTTGAAGGTGACCATAGTGATATTCAACAATGGTGTATGCAGCACTTAGAAAAATTAAGTCCATTGACTTAATTGTCAGACCCTGTATGACTGCGTCTTCACAGGACAGCTATACTGCTGTAATGAACCCTGGGAAGCCAATTATTAAACATTCTTCATGTTCTACCTCTGCAATATTTATAAACTATTCTCTTTCCTCTAACTCTTTAAGTATTAATGATCAAATGGAAATTTCTATGACCTAAGGCTAAATCATCAAATTTGAATTAAATCTTAGTTAACCGTTACAGTGAATAATTTTCTTAAAATCTTTATCTTAGTATGTTTTTATTGGACACAAAAATATAATTTGAATTATCAATTACTTTTAAATAAAATATTAAAATGTCATGCTTCCTTTCTAGTATTTCTTTATTACAGTCATGAAGTTTATATTTGGAAAAAAATGAATAATGAGGTGAATTCCTAGCTTTGAAAATAAAGCAACTTTGAATAATTATCCAGGCTATTTGTTGCACATTCTCTATGATCTCTTCAAATACCTCAGACCAATTTGTATTAATATTATCTTGAGAGAGTCCCCTGATGAACAAGTTAGTTTGGCAACTTAGTATAAAGTTTACCAGGAGTTCCTCTTTGTGTGTTATCTAAATCCCTTCTGGGAAAATGCTGTTTCTTCTTTTCTGTATTCAGTGAAGATAGAAAAAAAACTGGCCCACAACACTGTAAAAACAATACTTCATACAATTAAAGAAGTCTTGAAATCATCCTCAGTCTTCTTGGCTTTGTGTTATTTATCTTCACTAGTTGTCTTCACTTGTATTATATCTATCTTTATTGCTTTGCTTCTTCTGTCCACACTATCTAGAATAATCTCTTTCATCCTTGAAGTTTAATATTTATATTTTCATTCTTTTCATCAGTTTTTACTAGAATCTGTAGTTACTGCTGGAACTAAAAAAAAAAATCTAAGCCCTTGTATCTGCTCCCGAAGAGCTTGCCCTTTAATAGACTTGTGTGGACTGAGCTGTGTTCCCCCAAAAGGTGTGTTAAAGTTCTCACCTCTTTATTAGTGAATACAACCCTGTTTGGAGAAACAGTGTCTTTATCTGGAGATATTATCAGTTAAATCAAGTAACTCTTTATAATTCTGATCTGATGCATTACGTATTGATATAATTTAAGTCTAAGAGGACAATCTTTTTAATCTTATTTTCAGAATTTTATCAGTACACTGACTCAATATTCCCTTTCCCCAGGAAGATTCTGTCTGAGCAAAGCCAACTCTAGCTTTTGAAATTTGTTGTTCTTTTTTTTTTAAATGAATATATGTTTTCTTTAGCTATATATAAATGAATTTGTTTAAGACACTGTCAAATGTTAAGTCCTTTGAATCATTCTGGAAACCCTGAAGGTGTAGTGATTAAGAACTTCGGCTGCTAACCAGAAGTTCAGCAGTTCAAATTTGCCAGATGCTTCTTGAAAATTCTGTGGGGCAGTTCTACTCTCTCTATACGAGTGCTGTGAATCGGAATCGACCTGACAGCACTGGGTTTTGAGTGAGTCATTCTGACTGTATAAAGTGACTTTGAGTGGTTTTATTCTGATTTGTTGTGTAGTTTTCTTCATTCATGACTAAGTTTTTGTGGTGGCGGTTAGAGTTGTCAAGGGATAGCTGACAGTAGACTCCTTAGTAGTAACAATAAGAAATGCTAAGAGCACTCAGCAGAGGAAGGAGGTATAGTATGCTATGGCTAGGAAGTTTTTATGGAAAAGGTTAGAATTAATAAGGCTACTTATGGTTAGGATTTGTAGACATAAGTATTCCAGTTGGGGAAACTTGAAACATACTGATTAAGTCATTCTAGCTGTACCAGAGGATTACTATTGGGATATAGTGTGGAAGAAAGTGAGAAAAACAGATTTATGCTCTAGGCAATGAGGAGTCACCTTAGTTTTCATACAGGATGTTCAATTCTTGTTAAACAAAACAAAACAAATCTAGATAGTAGCCTGTATTTGAAATTCATACTATAGAGGACTTGATAGCATTCTCTTTCCTGTGTGGGCATTTGTTTTCTGACAGCACCATGAGCCCTTATGGTTAGGAAATCTCTTACTTTTGCTTGTCTTGAAGTGGGTAGTACTTATGGACTCAGTCAGAGAACATTCTTTATTCTTTTAACCCTTTGCAGTCTTATATGTTGGTCTTTAAATAAGTGTCTGATATTTTATGTCTCTCTTATATTAAAGTGTGACCTATGGTTTGACCATAATCAAAAGTTCCGTGATAATATACTCCAGCTAATACAAGCCACTATAATGTTTTTGAAAGAGAGAGAGAGAGAGAGAGAGAGAGATGTAGTACTGACTCATGTTTATCTTCAGTTATATAAGCTCAAGTCCTTGGCAGGAGAGAGAGGTAAGATATTTGTTGTGAAACACTATCTTTGGAAACTCACCATAAAATTCTCACTGGATGTGGAAACTGTGTTGTGAAAGGCTGGCATCCTGTGGAACACAGTAACTTCTCTGGGAGGTTTATAAGACCATTTGTAGTTGTTCCCAACTTGTCTTACAGAACAACCCTGTTGTCTCACACGATAATGACTCTTGGTTGCTAAGACTGAGTTGTAGCCACAAAATCTTGCTGTAACATAAAATGTACTGGGTCACTTTTAGGTTTGGTGAAGAATAAATAATCTAGCGAAGACTTCCTCTCCTTTAATGGAAAAAGGGAACGGTAGAAAGTTGTTATTAGACTTCTCCATATTTAAAGTGCCTCACTCCCCCACCCTTCCCTCCTCAGCCCTGTGTTAAGTGAGCTTCCTTTGTATGCTCACAGAACCCTAAGATTATGCTTTCAAAGCATTTGCCACATTGTATTAACATTGCAGGCATATGTGCCTATTTCACATTGTATGTAAGCTTCTTCAATGACAGGAACTTATTCTTAGTCATCTTAGTATCATCAATAGCTAGCTGAGTGGTTAGTTAATGAATGCTTGTTGATTTAAACAAAGACTAATAATATTAATAATAGCTAATATTGAGTGCAGTTGCTTTACATCAGGCACTGTTTTGAACATTTTACAAGCATTAATTGCATTAATCCTATGATTATTATCATTAATACCACATGTACGTAGAATTATGCTGAGCCAGCCAAGTGCCGTCGAGTCGGATCCGAATTATGCTGAAGATAATTCAAAAATGGTTGCAGCAGTACATCCACAGGAAACTGCCAGAAATTCAAGCCAGATTCAGAAGAGGACAAATGAGGGCAATCACTGCTGATGTTCAATGGAACTTGGCTGAAAGTAGAGAATATTGGAAAGAATTTTATATCTGTTTTATTGACTATGCAAAGGCACTTGACTGTGTGGATCATAACAAATTATGGATAGCATTGAGAAGAATGGGAATTCCAGAACACTTTACTGTACTCATGAGGAATATGTACATGGATCAAGAGATAGTTGTTCAAACAGAACGAGAGGATACTGGCTGATTTAAAACCAGGAAAGATGTATCAGAGTTGTATCCTTTAACCGTACTTAATCATTCTGTATGCTGAAAAAATAATCCGAGAAACTGGACTATATAAAGAAAAACGTGCATCAGGACTGGATGAAGACTCACTAACAGCCTGTGATACGCAAATGCCATAATCTTGCTTACAGAAAGCAAAGAGGAACTAAAGCACTTACTGAAGATTAAAGACCGTAGCCTTTAGCACAAATTACATCTCAACGTAAAAAAAAAAAACAAAATCTTCAAAACTAAACCCCCAAGCAACATTATGATAAATGGAGAAAATACAGGTTGTCTCCGTGTCACCAATGAGGTGAGTTCCTGAGTGTGTCTCCAAGTTGAACTTTTAAGGCAGCTGGGACAGGCACCTATGATTATTATTTAGGATTCCTGACGCTGCAGTGGTTAAGTGACACAGCAACTGAACAAAAGGTTGGGAGTTGAAAACCAGGAGTTAGTTTTTGGAAACCCTATGAGGCAATTATACTCTGTCCTCTATGTTTGCCATGAGCTGGAATTGACTCAGTGGTAATTGTTCTTTTTAATTGTATGTGCAGCCTTTTCAATGATTTAAAAGTTGCAAGTGCTGCAAGCAATTACCTTTGGACTGAAGTCATGGTATTTTCAATCACCTAATATGCATGGAAAGCTGAACAATGAGTAAGAAGACTGAGGAAGAATTAACACCTTTGAATTATGGTACTGGCGAAGAATGTTAAATATATCACGAACTCCCAGTGAGCACAAACAGATCTGTTTTACAAGGAGTCAAAACATTCCTTAGAAATGAAGATGTTGAGATTTCATCTAATGTACTTTGGACATATCAGGAGGACCCAGTCCCTAGAGAAAGAAATTCTGCTTGGTAAAATAGGTCAGTGAAAAAGGGGAAAACCGTCAATGAGATAGACTGACACAGTGGCCGTGGCAATGAATACAAACTTAGTAACAATTGTGAGGATGGTGCAGAGTGGGGCAGTGTTTTATTCTATTGCACATAGGGTAGATATCATTTAGGACTGACTCAGAAACACGTAACGAGAACAACAAATTATACAGATAAGAAAAAGGAGAAAAAATAAAGCTAAGTTTCAGTTATGTTCAAGGTTAAAAAGTGACAGATTCACAGTCATGACTCTAGAGCGTTAACTACCATGCTATACATATATTTCAGGGGAAGGAAATATTCTGTCTTCTAATTAAATTGCCTATATAAGAACCTTGCTGCCTAGAGACAGATTCTAAATGGACAAGAGGCAGAGTTCCTTCCATTCTTTTAAAGTTTAGCCATTCTTTTTGTTTCTTTTTTTTTTGTTCCAACTTTCTGCTTCTTTATTACAGTTGGTTCCATTCAATAGCTGTTACATAAATTTATGAGGTTGGATTCTTTGGATCACGTTTGAATGAGAGTTAAGTTCCATTAAAATACAGGCCTTGTAGTTTAATTGTATTTTTTAAAATATTTTATTGTACTTTACACAGTAGAAAGTAGATCAACTTCATTGGACTTCACCATAAACTGAAATCTCTTCTAATCTCAACCCAACATTGCAATGATCGAGTAGCATGGGTGGGGTCTGTGGATCATGCTCTTGTGGTACATAAAGGACAATTGGCGTAACTAGCCTACTGCTGAGAGAATTTTCTGCACTCCGTATTGGTGAGTGGTGTCTGGGGTCTGAGAAGCTAGAAAGCTGCCATCTGAGGTACAACAAATAGTCCCAACTCATCCAGAACAGATGATCACTGAGAACAACAAAGACATGAGGAAAAAAGAGCCCAGGAGACAGAAGGACCCATGGAATGGGAGACTGTATCAACATGTGCCCAGAAGAACCAAATGGTGGCTGACCATCACCAAGGACAGCCATGATGGGGCATGCAATGTTGAGTCCCTGTGGCAACGTGAGTAACAGAGCGGTGCAGCTCAAGAATTCTACTGAAAAACCACAACTGATGGTCCAAAAGGCCTGTCGGGATCCCATGGGAGGATGTCCCCTACAACTGCTGCTGCCCCTGACCAGAAAACACTACTGAGTTCAACTGTTTGGACAAAAATGGACTAGACTTGGGGACACAATGTAACCATATGATGTGTGTAATTTATGGTTCTATGCATTTATAGGAGGCTGTCCTACTGGTCTTCTTCTGGATAGGAGAGAAGAAGGTAGAGAGGAGGCCATAGGAGCTTGTTAAAAAGATACTATCAGTAGACTGAAAAGGAGGGGTGTGCTTTCACTATGCAAGCAGAGCAGAAGTTGCTGCAGATAGCTGGGCATGCAAATTTAATTTCGATTGTCTACTTTCACTTCATCATACACCAAAAATAGAATTAAAGAAAAAGTTTATTGTGCTTTAAGTGATAGTTTAAAATCTAAGTCAACTTGTCATATGAAATCTCGCACCCCTACCACTATGCAACTCTAGCTGCTCTCCCCACCCTGTGATGGCACACTCTTACTTTCCACCGTGTATTTCCCCTAACCATTTAAGCAACTCCCATCCACCTCTCCCATCTCATCTCTCCTCTGGACAAGAGCTGCTCAGACAACCTCATGTGTATGTTTAAGCCAAGAAGCACATTCTAGGTCAGAATAGCTCTATGTCTTACACTCCAGTCCAATCTTTGTCTAAAGAGCTGGTTTGGGTACAGTTTTAAGCTCTGGGCTGACAGAGAGTCTGGGGGTCATATCTTCAGGGGATCCCCCAGTCTCATGGGTTGTCAAGTGTCATCTTTAGAGTTTTAACAATGCACATCCATTTTCGCCTGTTACATCGGAGACTTTACATTGTGTTCTCTATCAGGACAGTCATTGGTAGTGTCAGGCACTCTCTAGTTTTTCTGGATCCGTGCTGATGTCACCTCAGATGATAGGGTACCCTCTGTCTGCTGTGCTAATGTTTTCCTCATGTCTTTAATATCCTTCATTCTCCTTTGCCTCAGGTGAACTGAGACCAGCTGATGCTATTTAGATGGCTGCTTGCTATCTTTTAAGATCCCAGATGCCACTTACCAAAACAGGACACAGAACATTTTGTTAAAATAACAAAACAAAACAAAACACTTGGTTATGCCTAGTAGCCTAGATGTCCACTGACACCATGGTCATGAAACTCCTGTCCCTGCTACTCCATCTTTCAAAATGTTGGGTTGCATTTAGGAAACCCCTTAGCTTTTGATATAGTCCAGCTATGCTGACCTCATCTTCTGAGCACCTTCCAACTTGAGGGGGCTCAGTTTCTGGCACTATATCTGACAATGTTCTGTGTTATTGGTAAGGTTTTCCTGGCTAATTCTTTTCAGAAGTAGGCTGCTGGGTCCTTCTTCCTAGTCTGTCTTTGTCTGGAAGCTCAGCTTAAACCTGCCTACCACAGATGACTCTGCTGGTACCTAAACACCAGTAGCATAGCTTCTAGCCTCACAGCAACAAGCAAGCCTCCACTGACAGACACTCAATTGGAAGGCACTCAAAAGATGACTGGGAAAGAGCTGTCATCTCAAAGTAGAGCCGACCTTTATGTTTTGGATGGAGTAAAGCCTTCAGGACCCTCATTTGCTGTTGTGGTATGACTCAAAATGAGAAGAAACAGCTGCAAACATCCATTAATAATTAATTAGAACATGCAATGTACAAAGTGTGAATCTAGGAAAATTGGAAATCATCAAAAATGAAATGGAACACATAAAGATCAATAGCCTAGGGACTAGTGAGCTGAAATGGACCAGTATTGACTATTTTGAATCTGTCAATCATATGGTCTACTATACCAGGAATGAAAGCTTGAAGAGTAACGGTGTTGTGTTCATCATCAAAAAGAACATTTCAAGATCTGTCCTGAAGTACAGTGCTGTCAGTGATAGGAAAATATCCATACGCCTATAAGGAAGGCCAGTTAATACAAGTATTATTCAAATTTATGCACTGAACAATAAAGCCAAAGATGAAGAGACTGAAGGTTTTTACCAGCTTCTGCAGTCTGAAATTGATTGAACATGCAGTCAGGATGCATGGATAATTACTGGCAACTGGAATGCAAAAGTTGGAAACAAAGAAGGATTGGTAGTTGGAAAATATGGCTTTGGTAACAGAAATAATGTCAGGAGGCAGAGTCAAGATGGCAGACTAGATGCATGTCTCCTTAATTCCTTCTGAAAACTAAGGCCTGGATTGATAATTAAACAGAGCCTTCTGGATACCCAGTGAGCTCTAGGACACAGCATAGGGCTGTCAATTTGGACTACATGCCACTGAATGGGAAACTTCTCTTTCACTGACCCCCCATCCCTGTTGAATCCCAGCTCTCATGGACTGAAGGTAACGTTTAACGTTTTTTTTTTTTTTCTGTCTTAGCTGATGGGGGGCGGGTCTTGGGCTTAACTGGCAGCAAAGCTCATCTGCACTGCTGATGGGACCAGCAGGCGAAATACTTACATTTTGAGAACCCAACTTGAGACTGTGGATCTTGGCCCCTCCACCCTCTCCTTCCAAACATCCACTGTAGAATTGGCTATTCTGCAGTGAGGGGGGACCTTTTGTGGGACACCATCTTGTTGGACTGGCAGGCAGAGTTACCTAAACACAGGCCTCTGCATAGTTTAATTCCCAGGCTGGGAGGCAGTGTATTTTTTTCTCTGTCTTGGCCAGCAGGCAGGTCTTGGGCTTAACTGGCAGGAAAGCTTAGCCACACTGCTAACAAGACCAGAAGGGAGAACACTCACAATTTGAGAGCCCAGCTCTGATCTCTGTGCATCTCAGTCCTTCCACCTTGTTTTTCTGAACCTCCACCGTTGAATCGGCTATTCCACAGCAGGCAGGAGAGCTTGTGAGGGATGCCATCTTGTTCAACTGGGAGGTGGATGTACCCAAACAAAGGCCTCAACAGGGATTAATTCCCAGGCTGGGAGGCAGTGCCAGCCCAAGGAGTGCTTTTCCAACAGAAAAGCTGTGTTTAGCACAGTGCGACCATACGGGTGGGGCCTGACAGCAGATGACAGCAGGGCACTAGCTTTTCCACACTTTGAACTAGTTTACAGCATCTGGGGTTTGATATAGAGGTGCTTACTTTGCCAGCTGGGAAGAGGGGCTTGTACATCTGACAGCCTGACTGAAGCTGTGAGATAGCTTTTACCTTCCAATATAAGACTACCTAGAGAAATAACTGCAGGGCATCCTGATGGCATCTCTTCCAGCCTTTACTGATCCACATCATAGGGTCAGCAGATGACCCGCCAGTGACTCCATAAGTAGGACTGTGTCTTTGCCAATCAAGATGTGGAGCCTGCTACCCCAGAGATTCCACTGGGTCCAGTCACTGGAGTACATAGAGGTGAGTGGTGACAACTTTCCTTGTCAGAGTGTGCTTTAAATCCTATTAAGGTAACACCAGAGAAACTAAACAACCTCTAGCCAGCCAAGTGCCGTCGAGTCGGATCTGACTCATGGTGACCCTAGGGGCCAGGGTAGAACTCCAAATCAAACAACAAACTTTTGACAGAAACTTAAAGAAAAATTCACCTATGGCTCCAGAATACTCTCTGTTTTAGTCAGCTAGGGCTGCTCTAACAGAAATACCACAGAGTGGATAGCTTTAACAAAGGAAGGTTTATTCTTACATTGTCTGGTAGGCTGCAAGTCCATATTCAGGGTGTCTGCTCCGGGTGAAGGCTTTTCCCTTGTTGGCTCAGGAGGAAAGTCCGATATTGCATCAGTTTTTGTCCGGGGAGCATCTTGGTGTAGGAACCTCAGGTCTGAAGGATGCACTCTTCTCCTGGTGCTGCTTGCTTGATGGTACGAGGTTCTCAATTCTCTGCCTGCTTCTCTGTCCTTTTATCTCTCATAGGATGAAAGGATTAAGGGTGGGGCAAGCCATACTCCAGGGAAACTCCCTTTACAGTGGAGCAGGGAGGTGATCCTGTGAAAGGATTTACAGGCCCACTGTAATCCTTTAACATATAGCATAGGAAAGCCACAAAATGGAGGACAGTCACAAGATACTGGGAATCATGGCCCAACCACATGGCTACACATATTTTTGGGGGTACAGAATTCAATCCACGACACCCCTCAAAGAAAAAAAAGAAATTCCCAGATAAAAAATCCTTCCTGAAACTATCGGAGGTTGAGTGCAAAAGGATTATATACTGGGCCCTCCTAGACATTATACAAAATGCAGCAGAGCAAAATGAGTAACTAACCAAGCTGTTCTCAGTGGTGGAGAAATCCACCACTGTCCTCAGTGGTATTCTGAAATCCAACAGATCAATAAGAAAAATCAGAGAAATAGAAAACTCAATTCAAAGCCAAGGAAACAGAACTGAGAAAATGGAAAATAGACTTTCTGACTTGGAAGACAGAGCTACTGACTCCAGCATGTATGAGCAGAAATCAGAGAAAAGAAACAAGAAAAATGAAGAAGGATTAAGAAGCATGTGGGATTCTATCAAGTGGAACAATCTATGATTAACTGGAGTTCCTGAACAAGGAGGGACACCTGGCAACACAGGGAGTACTGTTGTTGAGCCTCTGACAGAAATCTTCCCTGAAATTATGAAAGAAGAGAATGTAGATATCTAAGATGAGTATACAATGCCACTTAATATAGATCTCAAAAGAAAGACTCCAAGACATATTATAATTAAGCTTAACAAAATGAAACATAAGCAGAAACTCGTAAAGGCAGCGAGACTCAAAGTAAAACTAACATTCAGAGGGAAACCCTCCAGGCTTTTGTCTGTCTTCTCAGCAGAAACGATGCTGGCACAGAGGCAACAGGATGACACATTCAAAGCCTTGAAGGAAAAAAACTTCCAACTGAGAATTATATATTCTGCAAAACTATCTCTCAAATATGAAAATGAAATTAAGACATTTGCAGATAAACAGAAACTTGGAGACTTATTAAAAACAAAACCAAAGCTACAAGAAATACTGAAAGAACCTCTTGGCTTAGAAGAACAAAACCATTAACTCTATATTTTAGGAGGCAATACAGGAATACCATCCAGAAACCTGCTCAGATACAGAAGGCACACGACTCAATCAAACCTATAATATTAAAAAAAGTGATCCAGTTATCATATCATGAAAACTATGATATCATCATATTAAAAAGAGGGATGTACTATAGTACTTATAGTTCTTCCAGATGGAGAGAAACTTAATAAGAGATTTGCTTTATGTCCAAGATAATGATAATCTCATTATCTTAATAAGTTAAAACTGGGTTTAAACATAGATCACTAAGGGAGATCACAGGAATAGCCGTAAAGCAATAAAGACATAATGTATCAAATCAAGAAATGTAATACAAGAGTCTCAACAAACACAAAACCAACACTGAAAAGGGAGAAAAATCAACCCATAAAGAAGAATGTCCCAGAACAGAATACACATCACAATGACAATACTAAATACACACCTATCGATAATTATGTTGAATGTAAATGAACTGAATGCTCCAGTGAAGAGACAACGAGTGACACCCTGGATCAAAAGACACAACCTGTCTACATGTTGCTTACAAGACACTCACTTTAGACTTAAAGCTATGAACAAACTGAAAAGTAAAGGATGGAAGAATATATACTAAGCTAACAATTTTTGAAGAAGAGCAAGTGTGGCAATACTAATCTCAGATAAAATAGCAAAAGCTATTTTATAATATAAATAATATAATATAATATAATATGCCAAGCCAAGCCAAAGCCAAGTGCTGTTGAGTCGGATCCGACTCATGGCGACCCTAGGGGCAAAAGCTATTTTATAATATAAAATCCACCATCATGGACAAGGGTGGACATTATTGCTGAAAGGTTCAAGCCAGACTTAATAACATTAAATATTTATGCACCACAAACTGTAACATCTAAATACATTGAAGAAACACTGACTACATTGAAAAATGCGATAGATCACTCCACAATAATAGTGGGAGACTTCAACACTCCACTCTCTGTATTGGACAGACCTTCTAGAAAAAGACTCAGCAAAGACACAGAAGATCTTATTGCCACAATTAACCAACTAGACCTCATCAACATATAAAGAACTTTCTATTCATCAGCAGATAACTACACCTCCTTCTCCAGTGCACTTGGAATATTTTCCAGAATAGACCATGTGTTTGGACATAAAGCAAATCTCAACAAAATCCATACCACTGAATTATTGCAAAGCATCTTCTCAGATCATAAAGCCATAAAAGTCTAAATCAATAGCAGGAAAAACATAGACAGAAATGGGAACTCACGGAAACTGAACAACATCTTGCTCAAAAGCCATGGGTTATAAAAGAAATCAAGGATGAAATAAAGCAATTTATGGATTCAAATGAGAATGAAAACACTTCTTACCAAAACCTATGGGATACTGCCAAAGCAGTGCTCAGGGGTCAGTTTACCTCTATAAATGCACACATCTGGAAGGAAGAAAGAAACCAAACCAAAGAACTAACCCTACAGCTTGAACAAGTAGAAAGAGAGCAACAGAGGAACACTTAAAGCACCAGAAGAAAACAGATCATAAAGATTAAAGCAGAACTCAATGAACTAGAGAATAACAGAACAATTGAAAAAATTAAAAAGACCAAAAGCAGGTTTTTTGAAACGATCAACAAAATCGATAAACCATTAGCTAAATTTACTAAAGAAAAATAAGAAAGAAAATAAATAACCTAAATAAGAAATGAGAAGGATGATGTCACAACAAATCCAACAGAAATAAAAATATCATAACAGAATACTATGACAGGTAGTACTCTAACAAATTTGAAAGCCTAGAGGAAATGGACAAATTCCTAGATTTGTATCACCTACCAAAATTCTCACAAGGTGAAGCACAACAACTTAATAAACCCATCGCAAAGCAAGAGATTGAAAAAATCATCAAAAAATTACCAACCAAAACAATCCCCAGCCCAGATGGCTTCACTGCAGAATTCTGCCAAGCTTTTAGAGAAGACTTAACTCCAATGCTACTGAGACTATTTCACAACATACAAAGGGATAGAATACTCCCAAATTCATTCTATGAAGGCAGCACAACCCTGATATTAAAGCCAGGGAGAGACCAAATAAATAAATAAATAAATAAAATAAAGGAGAACTAGAGACCAATATTACTCATGAACCTAGATGCAAAAATCTTCAACACAATACTAGCCAATGGAATTGAACAACGTATCAAAATATAATTCATTACGACCAAGTTGGATTCATACCAGAGATGTAAGGCTGATTCAACATCAGTAAAACAATTAATGTGATTAACCACACAAATAACACAAAAGACAAGCATCACCTGATTTTGTCAATTGATACAGCAAAGGCATTCAATAAAGTCCAACACCCATTCATGCTAAAAACTCTCACCAAAAGAGGAATAGACAGCAAATTCCTGAGTGCTTTAAGGGCAATTTATACATAAATGAAAAACGTACCGTGCTCATGGATATGAAGACTTAACACTGTGAAAGTGTGCATTTTACCCAAAGCAATCTACTTACATAATACAATGTCAATACAATTTCCAGTGTCATTTTTTTACTGAGATGGAGAGACAAATCACCAATTTTGTTTGGAAAGGGAAGAAGCCCTGGATAAGTAAGGCACTACTGAAGAAGAAGAACACACTGGGAGGCCTCTCACTACCTGACTTTAGACCCTATTATACTGCCACAGTAGTCAAAACAGCCTGGTACTGGTACAAGAAGAGAGACATAGATCAATGAAACAGAGTTCAGACTCCAGTGATGTCACCATCCTTCTATGAACAGCTGATATTCGACAAAGGCCCTAAGACTTTAAACTGAGGTATAAGCAATCTCTTTAACAAGTGGTGCTGGCAAAATTGGATATCCATCTGCAATAAATTGAAACAAGACCCATATCTTACAACTTATAGAAAAACCAACTCAAACTGGATAAGAGACCTAAATATCAAAACTAAAATAACAAAGCTCATCCAAGAAAAAATACGGTCAAAATGGAAGTTTTAATACACAATGTAGACAGACTTCAAAATGTGACAAAGCACAATCAACAGAAGAGAAAATAGATAAATGGGAACTACTAAGAATCAAACACTTTTGCTCATCCCAAGACTTTATGAAAAGAATGAAAAGACCACCTACAGAATGGGAAAAAATACTTGCCAACTATATGTCAGACCAAAGTCTGATATCCATAATCTATAAGATACTATGAAATATTGATAGTCCAATTAAGCAATAGGTGAAGGAGATGGATAGATATTTCTTTAAAGAGGATATCCAGGCAGCCAAAAGACACATGTGGAAATGTTCATGATTATTAGCTATTAAAGAAATTAAAATCAAATCATGGATGAGATATCATCTCACCCCAACAAAGTTGGCCATGATCCAAAAAACACAAAACAAGAAATACTGAAGAGGCTGTGGAGAAATTAGAATTCTCCTACACTGCTGGTGTGACTGCGAAATAGTACAACCTCTTTGGAAAACAATCTGGCACTTTCTTAAAGAGATGAAAATAGATGTACCTTTTGCCCAAGTAATCTCACTGCTTGGAATATATCCTACAGAATCAAAGGCATTCAGACCAACAGATACATGCACACAAATATTTATTGCAGCACAGTCCACAGTAGCAAAAAGATGGAATCAACCCTGATGCCCCAAAACAGATGAATGGATAAATAAGCTATAGTATATATATTCAACGGAACACTATGCAATGATAAAGAAAAATGATGATTTTAGGAAGCTTCAGTTGGTTTCAATTGGAAGACATTATGCTGAGTGAAAGTAGTCAACAGCAAAAGGACAAATATTATATGAGACCTCTGGGGAGGGAGGGAGGGTGAGGCTTCATTATAGAATAGATAGTTGATAGAAATTTGTTTGGGTGAAAGCAGTGTCAGCACACATTAGAAAGATCAGTTTAACTTGGACTTCAACACAACATGAATACTCCTCCAATCTTAGCCTAATATTGCAAGGATAGAGTAGCAGGGGCGGGGGTCCAGGGACAATGCTCTTAGGGTACACTGAGGCCAATTGGCATAACGTATTGCCAAGAGAGTCTTCTGCAACCCATATTGGCGAGTGGTATCTAGGGTCTTAAAAGTTAGCAAGCTGCTATCTTAGGCACACCAAATAGTCCCAACTCAGCTGGAACAGATGGTCACCAAGGACTAAAACAGCAGGGGGGAAAGAGAACCAAGAAGACAGAAAGACCCACGTTAATGGGTGACTACATAGACATGTGACCAGAGGAACCTGATGGTGCCTGGACACCACCAGGAATAGCTGTGATGGGGCTCACAAATTTGAGTCTCACTGGAAACTCAAAAATAAAAAGGGGTGCACCCTGAGAACTCCACTAAAAGACTGCTCTTGATAGTCCAGGGACCTCGGGGTTCCCCTGGGAGAGTAGCTTCAGGTCCTGATGCTGCCCCTGTCCATAAATCATTACTGAGGTCAACTCTTTGGACAGGAATGGATTGCACCTAGTGACACAGAGTGACCACATCGTGTGTGCATTTTGTGGTTCTATGCATCTATAGGATGTCATCCTGCTGGCTTCTTACTGGAGCAGTGAAAGAGGGTGGAGAGGAGAGGACAGGAGATTGTTAAGAGGATATGACATGTATAGAATGGATAGGAGTATGCTGTCACTAGGCAGAGAGAGCAGTGGGAGCTGCACATAGGCAGGCATGCAAATTTATACTGGATTGAACAATTTCACAAAATCACAATAAATAAAAAAATTAATAAATAAATTTTTCCAAACACCAAAAAAAAAAAGAATCAATGCCGGAGATCACAAGATAGAAGTTTGCAAGACTAACGACTTCTACATTACTTTTTTAACCAGCACAAATGGCAACTGTACACCTGGACCTTACCAAATGGAATACACAGGAACCGAATTGATTACATCTGTGGAAGAAGATGATGGAAAAGCTCCATATCAGCAGTCAGAACAAGACCAGGTGCTTGCTCATATGCAAATTCAAATTGAAACTGAAGAAAATTAGAACAACTCCACAATAATCAAAATAGGACCTTGAGTATATCCCTCCTGAGTTTAAAGACCATCTCAAGAACAGATTTCATTTGTGGACCACCAATGACCATAGACCACATGAACTGTGGAATGACATCAAAGACATCATCCAGGAAGACAGCAAGAGATCATTAAAAAAGACAGGAAAGAAAGCAAAGACCAAAGTGCTTGTCAGTGTAGACTCTGAAACTAGCTGTCAGATGTCAAGCAGCTAAAGCAAAACGAAGGCATGATGAATTGAAAGAACTCAACAGAAGATTTCAAAGGGCAGCTTGAGACATGTGCAAAGAGCTGAAAATGGAAAATCAGAAGGGAAGAACACATTCTGCATTTCTCAAGCTGAAAGAGCTGAAGAAAAAGGTTAAGCTTTGAGTTGCAATAGTGAAGGATTCTACAGGAAAAGTAGTAAACAACTCAGGGAGCATCAAAAGTAGATGGGAGGAATACACAGAGTCATTATACCAGAAAGAACTGGTTGATGTTCAGCCATTTGGAGAGGTAGTGTATGATTAGGAACCACTGGGTACTGAAGGAAGAAGTCAAAGCTGCATTGAAGGCATTGGCAAAAAACAAGGCTCCAATAATCAATGGAGTATCAATAGAGATATTTCAACAAACTGGTGCAACGCTGGAAGTACTCACTCGTCTATGCCAAGAAATTTGGAGAACAGCTTCTGGCCAACTGACTGGAAGAGATATTTATTGCTCATTCCAAAGAAAGATGATCCAACCGAATGCAGAAATTACCAAACAATATCTTTAATATCACACGCAAGTAAAATTTTACTCAAGGTTATTCAAAAGCAACTACAACAGTATATTGATGAGGAACTACTAGAAATTCAAACTGGACTCAGAAGAGGATATGGAACCAGAGAGATCATTGCTGATGTCAGATGAATCTTGATTGGAAGCAGAGAACACCAGAAAGATGTTTACATTTGTTTCCTTCACTGTGCAAAGACCTTCGATTGGATGGATCCTGACAAATTATGGCTAATGTTGCATTAAATGGGAATTCTAGAACACCTAATTGTGCTCTTAAGGAATCTGTATATGGATCAAGAGGCAGTTTGGTGAACAGAATAACTGGACACTGCATGGTTTAAAGTCAGGAAAAGTGTGCATCAGGCTTGTATCCTTTCATCATACCTTTTCAATCTGTACACCAAGCAAATAATCCGAGATGCTGGATTGTACGAAGAGGAATGGGGCATCAGGATTGGAGAACAATTGATTAGCAAACTGTATTACGCAGACGACACCACCTTACCTGCTGGAAGTGAAGATTTGAGACACTTACTGATGAGGAGCAAGGACCACAGCCGTCAGTATGGATTGCACCTCAGGATCAAGAAAACAAAAATCATCACAACTGGAGCAGTAAGCAACATTGTCATAAATGGAGAAAGGACTGAGGATGTCAAGGATTTCATTTTACTTGGGTCCACCATCAATGTCCGTGGAAGCAACAGTCAAGAAATCAAAAGATGCATTGCACTGGGAAAATCTGCTTCCAAAGATCTCTTTAAAGTAAAGATGTCACCTTGAAGACTAAAGTGCGCCTGATCCAAGTTACGGTATTTTCAATCACATCACCGTATCCAAAGGCTTTACAATGAATAAAGAAGACAGAATTGATGCCTTTGAATTGTGGTTTTAGAGAAGAATGTTGAATCACCAAAAGAACAAATAGATCTGTTTTAGAAGAAGTACAACCAGTGTGCTCCTTGGTAGCAAAGATGGTAAGACTGTGCCTTACATACTTTGGACATGTTGTCAGGAAGGATCAGTCCTTGGAGAAGGACATCATGTTTGGTAGAGTGGAGGGTCAGTGAAAAATAGGAAGACCCTCGATGAGATGGTTTGACACACTGGCCGCAACAATGGGTTTAAGGACAAAAATGATTGTGGACTTGGCGCAAGTTGGGGCAGTGTTTTGTTCTGTCATGCATAGTGTTGCTATGAGTTGAAACTGACTCGGTGGCACCTAACAACAAGAAGAACATGCTAACCTCCCTTCTACCGCATGATCTCACAACCTTCACCTAACCCAATTCCTATCTACTGTCTAATCTATGAATGCACTCCCCCTCCCTCATCACCCTTGTAGCCATCAAAGATTAATTTCTTCTGTGCTTAAACTTTTTCTTCATTCCTTTAATAATGGTTCCATATAATATTTATCCTTTTGCAACCTAAGTTCACTCAGCGTATTGTCTCTGAGATGACTCCATGTTGTAATTCTTAGGATGATATTAGGTTATCATTCTTTTGATTACATAATATTTCATTGTGTGAATATAACGTAGTTAAAAGTTTATCCCTTCTTCTGTTGATGAGCACCTAGGTTGATTTCACCCTTTGGCTATTGTAGACAGTGCTGCAATAAACATTTGTATGCATGAACATATTCCTGTGACAGCTCTTATTTCTCTAGGATATATTCCAATAAGTGAGATTCCTGGATCATATGATATTTCTATTTCTAGCTTTTTAAGAAAGCATCAAATTTATTTTCAGATTAGTTGTACCAGTTTACATTCCCACCAAGAATGTAGAAGAGTTCAAATATCTCCACAGCCAAAACCAAGTGCCATAGAGTCGGATCAGACTCATGGCGACCCTAGGGGCCAAGGTAGAACTGACCCCCAGACAAATCCACCAGGTGCTCCTTGAATATCTCCACAACCTATCCAAAATTTATTATTCTGTGTTTTTTTGATTAATGCCAGTTTTGTTGGAGTAAGATGGTATCTTGTAGTTTTCATTTGGATTTCTCTGATGGCTAATGATTGTGAGCGTTTCCTCATGTGTCTATTAGTGTCCTGGATGTCTTGTTTGGTGAAGTACCTGTTCTTAGACTTTTCCCATTTTTTTAAATTTGGTTATTTATATTTTTCTTATTAAAGTTTTGCAGTACATTGTAGATTATGGACATCAGATGCCAGACAGATTCATGGTAACCAAAAATTCTTTTCTACTCTGTGGGTAGTGTTAGTACTCTTTTGGTGAAACTGTTGGTTGAGCATAAGTGTTTGATTTTTAAGAGTTCCTAATTATATTGGCTCCGACTTGATGGCACTTGGATAGTTATCTATTTTCCTCTTCTGATGATTATGCATTGCTAGTAATATTCTGTAGTCTGTTTACGCTGTTTATTAGGGCTTCAAATGTTGTCCTTATTTTTTTCTTCCATTATCATTCTGTTTCGTTTTTGCACATGGATATCCAGTTGTGCCATCACCATTTGTTAAAGAGACTGTCTTTTCCCCAGTTTACAGTTTTTGGACTTTTGTCAGATAGCAGCTTCTCATGGATAGGTGACGTTATATCTGGATTCTGAATTCTGTTCCATTGGTCTACAAGGACTGCCAATTAAGTTCACGAACTCATCCTGGAAAAGGTGCTATGCAACTCATTGCTGAATATCACTACAGTCAACTTTAAAGTACTCCCCTTGGGAAGCTATGCATTGATGCTAGCACTTAGTCCACCTTTCAAAGCAATTTTGAAACTTTTTTCCTAGAATGGCTGTCAGAGCTGTTGTTATTTTACCCTTGATGTCATGAATGTCATCCAAATGTCTTGCTTTCAATATTTCCTTTATCTTCAGGTAAAGAAAAAAGTCACTGGGGGCCAGAATAGAGGAGTATGGAGAGTGTTCCAATACAGTTATTTGTTTACTGGCTAAAAACTTTCTCACAGACAACTATGCAGTTAAGTTCACAAACTTGCTACCTTGCCACTGTGAGCAATGGCCATTCTAGAAGAAGAATTCCAAAACTGCTTTACTAGGTGCTAGTGTCAGTGTGTATTTCCCCAAGGGGAGTACTTCAAAGGTGACCATAGTGATATTCAGCAATAAGGTATGTAAGAGCTTAAAACAATTACGTTCCCAGACTTAATTGTCGGCCCTCATATGTATCTGCTTTTGTACCAGTAGTAGGCTGTTTTGACTACAGTGGCAGTGTAGCATCTTATAAATGTTCTTCTTCAGTAATGCTTTACTTATCTCCAGGGCTTCTTCCCTTTCTATATGAAATTGGTGATTCTTTCTCCAACTCATTAGAAAATGCCATTGGAATTTGCATTGGGATTGCATTATAACTGTAGATAACTTTAGGTAGAATAGACATTTGCATGATGTTGAGTCTTCCTATACTTGAACAAGGTAGATTTTTCCACTTACATAGGTCTCTTGGTTTCTTGAAGTAGAATCATGTAATTTGCTTTGTAAATGTCTTTTACCGCTCTGGTTAGATTTATTCCTAGGTACTTTATCTTCTTGTGAGTGATTGTTACTGGTACTCATTTGGTGATTTACTCTTTGATGGTCTTCTTGTTGACATAAAGAATCCAACTGATTTGTATATGTTTGCTTTATATTCTGATACTCCACTGAACTCTTAGTTTCAGTAGTTTTTGGATTGTTTAGGATATTCTGTGTATAAGATCATGTCATCTGCAAACAGAGATACTTTTACTTCTTCCTTGCCAATTTAGATGCCTTTATTTCTTTATCTTGTCTGATTACTTTGGCTAGAAACTTCAGGAAAATGTTGAAAAAAAAATGGTGACAGTGGGCATTCTTTTCTGGTTCCCATTCTTAGTTTGAATGCTTTGATATTCTTTCCACTTAGGATGACGTTGGCTGTTCGTCCTTATGCTGAGGATTTTCCCTTCTATTCCTATTTTGCTCAGACCTTTTAACATGAATGTGTGATGGGCTTTGTAAAATGCCTTTTTTGCATCAGCTGATAAAACCAAGTGGTTTCTGTCTTTTATTTATGTGGCTAATTATATTGATTTTCTCATGTTGAACCATCCTTGAATGCCTGGTACGAATCTTGCTTGGTCATGGTGAACTGTTTTTCTGATATGTTGTTGAATTCTATTGGCTAGAATTTTGTTAAGGATTTTTGCATCTAAATTTATGAAAGATATTTCTTTTCTGATATTCATTTCTTGTGCTGTCTTTACTTTGTTTTAGTATCAATCAGGGTTATACTGGTTTCATAGAATCAGTTTCGGAGTATTCCATCCTTTCCAGTGCTCTGGAATACCTTTAGTAATAGTAATGTTAACTCTTCTCTAAAAGTTTGGTAGAACTCTCCAGTGAAACTGTCAGGGCTAGGGTTAATTTTATTTGGGAGTTTTTGAACTACCTTTTCAATCTCTTTTCTGATGTGTTTATTTGTTTAATTTCTGTTTGTGCTAATTTTGGTACATAGCATGTCTCTAGAAATTTGTCCATTTCTTCCAGGTTTTTGAATACATGAGAGTACAATCTTTCATAGTATTCTCTTATGATTCTTTTAATTTCTGTTGGGCTCATTGTCATGTGGCTTGTCTATTTCTTATTCCAGTTGTTTGCTTCCTCCTGTTTTCCTTTTGTCAGTTTGGCCAATGGTTTATCAGTTTTGTTGATCTTTTCAAAACATCAACTTCTGGTCTCATTAACTCATTCAGTCATTTTTCTTACCCACTTGTCTGTCATTTCATCTTACTATGCAGGGTTGCATGTTACTGTGATGCTAAAAAGCTAAGCCATAAGTATTCAGATACCAGCAGGCTCACCCATGGTGGACAGGTTTCAGCTGAGCTTCCAAACTAAGACAGACTAAGAATAAGGACCTGGTAGTCTCCCTTCACCATACTTTTAAATTTGTATGCTGAGCAAATAATCCAAGAAGCTGGACTCTATGAAGAAGAATGAGGCATAAAGATTGGAGGAAGACTTATCAACAATTTGCATTATACAGATGACACAGTCTTGCTTGCTGAAAGTACAGAGGATTTGAAACACTTCCTGACGAAGATCGTAGACCACAGCTTTCAGTATAGATTGCACCTCAACATCAAGAAAACAAAAATCCTCACAACTGGACCAGTAAGCAACATTTCCATAAATGGAGAAAGGATTGAGGTTGTAAAGCATTTCATTTTACTTTGTACCACAATCAATGTCCATAGTAGCTACAGGCAAGAAATCAAAAGATGCATTGCACTGGCAAAATCTGCTGCAAAGAACTTCTTTAAAGTATTAAAAAGTGAAAATATCACCTTGAAGACTAAGCTGTGCCTAACCCAAGGCATGGTATTTTCAACCACATCATATGCATGCAAAAGCTGGACAATGAACAAAGAGGGCAGAAGAATTGATGCCTTTGAATTGCGGTGTTGGAGAAGAATACTGAATGCATCATGAATTGTCAAGAGAAGTACAACCAGTGTGCTCCTTGGAAGCAAAGATGACAAGACTGTGTCTTACATACTTTGTACAGGAGAGATGAGCCCCCGGAGAAGGACTTCATGCTTGGTGGAGTAGAGGGTCAGTGAGAAAGTGGAAGACTCTCAGTGAGATGGATTGACACAGTAGCTGCAACAATGGATTTAAGCCTAAAAACGATTGTGGACATGGTATAAGAAACGGCAGTGTTTCATTCTGTTGTGCATAGGGTTGCTATTAGTCAGAACTGACATGATTCCACCTAACAACAATAACAGCATCATTTTTATATTTTTGATTCATTTAGTTGTGTTCTAGTATTTATTATTTTCTTCTTTTTGGTGTCCAAGGGGTTCTTTTGCTGCTCTTTCCACTTGTGTTGTACAGTTAATTCTTTGCTTTGAGTCCTTTCTTCTTTTTGGATGTATATATTCATTGAGATAATTGACCTCTAAGCACTGCTTTTGCTGTATCCCTTATATCCTGGTAAGATGTGTTTTCATTCTCATTTGATCCCATGAATTTCCTTATTTTCATTCTTGAGTTCTTCTAAATCCAGCTGTTTCTGAGCAAGGTGTTCAATTTCCATGGTTTGATTTTCTTTCCTTCTTTTTTTCTGTTACCGATTTCTACTTTATGGCTCTATGATCTGAAAAGATGCTTTATAATATTTCAATATTTTCAATATTATTTAGTATTGTTTTTTGGCCTAATATATTGTCAATTCTGGATAATATTCCATGTGTGCTTGAAAAGAAAGGTTGGCCAATATTTGAGAACAGGAAATAAAATACTGAAATTGGGTGAAATTCCATTGTAAGTGGTCTGGTAAAAAAGATAATTAAAAAGAAAATACTCACATTGTGCTTTAAGTGAAAGTTTATAATCCAAGTCAACTTATTATAGAAAAATCAATACTCACACCATTATGTAACTAGCTACTTTACCCATCCTGTGACAGCATACCCCTTCTTTCCACCCTATATTTCCCATGTCTATTTAACCAGCTCCTGTCTGCCTCTGTCCACTCATCTCGCCTCTGGACAGGAGATGCCCAGTTAGCCTCATGTATCTACTTAAGTCAAGTAGGACACTCTTCACCATTATCACTTTACGTCTTAGAGTTCAGCTGAATCTTTGTCTTCAGTGTTAGATTCAGGAATGATTTCAGTTCTGGGCTAACAGTCCAGGGACCATGTCTTCCAGGGGCTTTCCAGTCTGTTGGTCTATCAAGTGTGATCTAAAAAAGATACTTTTTAATCATTTGCACTTTGTTTTATTTTTTCTAAATTGTATTTATTTTTAATTGTGTGGATACATGAATAAAATCTCATTTTAAAAATTCAATATTAAGGAAAAATCACTATCCCTGCCCTCCACCTCAATACTTTTCATAGAATTAACATTTTTATTAGTTTGGCGTGTATCTTTCCAAATCTTTTCCTTTGCATTTGTGGACATATATGCACTCTTAAAAAAATATAACTTTTTTTTTTTGTGTGTGTGTGTTTTACATAAATGGAATATGCAACAAGTAACTTATGCAATATGCTATAACATATTTTATATGTTTAATGATATGTACTGGTTATTGCTTCATGCCAAAACATGTATATATACCTTATTTATTAAACTGTTTCCTAGTATTAAAATTTGAATGAAAATACCAGATTTATCTATATCCTTTTTGATGGTCATTTGGATTATTTCCTTTTGTTTTCCTACTATACAGAATGCTATAAAGGATGCTGAGTAGGCTTCAGTATGGATATTTCCTCAGAGCTGACAAGAGGCGGAACTGCTGGGTGAGAAGAAGCATGCTTTTTCACTGTCATAGATATAAGTGAATTGCCCCCCCC
Source organism: Heterohyrax brucei (assembly GCA_028571685.1). Classification (NCBI taxonomy): domain Eukaryota; kingdom Metazoa; phylum Chordata; class Mammalia; order Hyracoidea; family Procaviidae; genus Heterohyrax; species Heterohyrax brucei. The sequence continues at coordinate 128,958,075 of CM053166.1, read as the reverse complement.
ATGCCTATAACAATGACAGTTTCCCTACAAAAATGAAAACTTGAATAAAGGCTATAACATTTTTCTAGATGGAAAGTTCAATGTTATGGCAATGATAGTTGTCATTAAATTAAGCTGTAAATCTTATACATACCCGATTAAAGCCCAACGGAAATTTTTTATTCAACTTGATAGAATGCTTCTGAATTTTCAGAGGTAGAGCAACTACGAACATTTGAAAAAATAACAAAAATAAGACAAACTTATCGAAGCAGATAATCAGAATATAATAGAACATCATATTGATTAGAAGGAGTGGCAATATTGCAAGAATATTTACATGGTGCAATGAATGGGAATAGAGAGTCTCATCTACACCTAAGAATTTAGAAACTGAGAAAGATGAAATTTCAGTTCCATGGGAAAAAAATAATCAAATCAAACCTGTTGCCATCCAGCCAATTCCAACTCATAGTGACCCTATAGGACAGAATAGATCTGCCCCATAGAGTTTCCAAGGAGTGCTGCTAAATTTGAACTGCTGACCTTTTGGTTTGCAGTCAGATTCTTAATCATGGTGCCACAAGGGCTCCAGTTTATTTAACATTGCTGGTAAATTTAGATTTCCATGTGGAATCTATATACTCACTATATACAAAAATAAAACATAAATAAATAAAATATTTACGTTTAGAAATAAAAAGAACAGGAATTTTAATAGAGAACTTGGGAAAATATAATTTGGAGTTGGAAGAAGTTTATCAAGTAATAGAGAAAATCTAGAAATTTGATAGGTAATTATAGATATTTGAATGCATAAAATATTACAATTTTTATGGAAAAAAGCATCATAAATTTGAAAGCCACTGAAAAAATACTTGCCACACATTCGACAAACAGAAAGTTTATGTCTGTGATACAGAGTTTTTGAAAATGATGAGAAAAAGATAACCAATGAAAAGATAAGCCAAAGGTGTTAATAAGCATTACAAAGAAGAGAAACTACAAATGACCATTAATGAAATGGATATAAGGACCTTCCAGTTAAGATGGCACCTGAAGTACAATGAATTACTTAATATGGCCCTTTTAGCCATAGTCTTTGTGACTCCCTCGTTAATGATTTAGTAGGACTATGCAAATAAGGTGTATGTGGCTCACCAAGGTGGTTAGGCAGCTTGCCACTAAGGCAAATAACGTATGGGACATGTGATGATTAAGATTATGTGTCATCTTGGAAGGGCTATGATTTTCAGTGGCTTGGAAGTTAAGTAATGATGCAATGCTACAATATGCACCTAGAATCTCTGAGCTGAAAGCCTCCCACACCCAGAAACAGAGAGTTGTAACACCAGAGACAACACAAGATGTTAAGATGCCCCAGTGAGTATGGCAGAGAAACAGCAGCAGAACCAGGACACTGGTACAAGACAGCATTTTAGGCTTCCCAGCCCATGGAGTAAGGTGGCTACAGTGGGTGTGCTGACCTATCCAGTGAGAGAGCTAAGTGCCTTTGGGCAGGAGGCTTCCTGGCAGAGTGGGGTGTCTCTGGGAATTTGCTGACAAACCAATTTCTCATTCATGGAGCAAGGAAGAGAGCTGAGAATCTTTGGGCAAAGGCCTGCCAGTAGGAGTAGGGTGCTCTGAGGCACTTACTGGTGGAGCCTAAAGACCTTCATAACATTTTTCCAAGCAGGGCAGAGGCTCAGCCTAGGGACCAAGAAGTCAAGAGGCGAACAGCCAGTGACAGGCCTGCCTGTGAACACAGCTGAAAAGAGCCTATTCTAAATGAAGAACTGTAATGTGAATTTTGACCTGCTACTTTCCTAATAAACTCCATAATCATGAGTTTTGTGAGATCTGTATGGTCACTGCAACAAATTATCATACCTAGCAGGGAGGTACAGGATGCCATGGCAGTGAAAGCTTTTGTCAGAATTGCTAAAAATCATTGGCGAGAAGAGATATGTCTGACCTCTACCTCAAAGAAATCAGCCTGGGGCTGCTGATGCTGATAATGATTCTCTCTCTATCTCATGAATTTAGAGGAAGCTGAATGCCTCTGCCACCTTATTTATACATCACCTTAATATCCCCATACAACAAAGGCTGGAGAGACCAAATGAAATACAGTGATCCCAGATTCCTGAACATCAAAAAGAAAGTTAAAATATTGGAATGAGCAGCATCTGGAATGAGAATTAGTATGAAACAGCAGGAGGGGACAGACTCTCAGAGTGTCCATGCTTGGTCAGCTAGCTTAGCACAGCATGGCCATTGGAGATGGCAGCAAAGAACATCCTCACCTGAGGACTCTAGGAAGGCAACTTTACAGAAGATATAGCTGGAGTTAGAGACACTGTGTAAACAAACCTGGAAAGAAACAAATTAGGCAGGTTGCATGCTGTGTCTGAACTAGCCTGAGAAGGAGACACATGGGAGTGTTACAGGTTTAAAATTAAGAAAACACAGGAAAGTGCCACTGGAACAAAGTGAGGCAGTCTCAGGATGGAGGATTGATAAGGCAGGGAATGAACTTCTATGGAGGGCCAAAGGTAAGTATAAGAAGGTGGGCAAGAGTCTCAAGAGTACCTGCTGAGCATAGAGAATGGAGGGACCTAGAAATCAGTGATAGGACTTCCTATCAGTGGCAGCTTCTGTCTATGTGGACAGGACATATTAAGCAAATAGTAAAACTAGCAGAGTAATAATCAGGTTTCCCCCTTAGCCAGTATCGTGTTACCCCCTTTCCTCCCTACTTGAGCAACATCTTGCTCCAGTGACCCATGCGTTGAGGTGCATTTGGCGACCCATCAATCTCATGCCATGGCTGATTTATGCAGTGGGGCATCCTGCAACCCACTCACAGCCCATCCTGATCACTGTGTGCTCCACCTGGCCTGCACAGCTAAGCACCCAGGTTCCTCTTACTGCCTACCATTCACTTTGCCTGGCCTGTACCCACTGTTCACCCCATCTAGCTTGTGAAGTAAGGTACCCCTGATAACCTGTCTACAGCCCACCCTGCAAGGCCTGCACCCAGTATGCACCCAGTCTAGCCCACTCATTGAGATACTCAGATGGCTTACTCTGCTCACATTTCATTCTGCCCAGCTGTGCCCACTATGCAACCCACCTGGCCCACAATGTGACCCACCACTACAAACCCCTCCATTCTCTACTTACTGCCTCTGGCTGAGCATACATAAAGGCTCCTATCTCTCCCCTATTCAGTGGGACTTGAATCTGTGGCTAGTTAGAGGGTTTGCATCACCCATTAGAGTAGCAGTGTCTACATGGGTCTATGAAGACAACTCATCCTGCTCTCTAAAGACTGTACTAACAGCATTTGCCAACACAAAAGGACCATGTTGCCCCACAGAGCTGTAGAGGGATTCTGACTACCCCACATCTGTAGTCCTGCTTAGATATCCCATGTAACCCTGTAAGGAGAGACATACATGCCCAGCGACAGAGGGCTCTGTTTGTATGCTACCCATCATACTCATCAGTGACAGAAAATTATTCCCAACCAACAGGCAGCACCTTAGTTGTCCACAGCATAATATTACAAAACAACAATTAGAACCATACTAAGTAAGGTAGACAATATAAAGAGAAAGGGAAGATGCTAAAATCCAGATACATCAAAATAAAAGCAAAGCAAAAGACAAACACACAATCAATAAGAAGTACGGAAACATATAGAATAGAACCTTAATGTCTCAAGATAGCAGTCTACTACAAATCATATGAAGAAACAGGATAAAATGGCTGAAGCAAACAAGCAAAATAAGGACAGAAAACCTTTCTGGGGAAAACCTGATAATGGAAATACCTGAAAAGGTATCTTGTGCTGGGTTCTCTAGAGAAGCAAAATCAGTAAACCATATACACACATACAATGTGCACACATACATATGTATGCATATATATGTAAGTGTGCATGCATACACACACACACACACACACAGACACACACAAGATGGGCAGGTGGGAGACAGAGAGAGAGATTTACATCAAAGAAGTGGCTCATTTGATTTTAGAAGCTGAAATGTCCCAAGTCCATGGATGAGAATAGAGGCTTCTCCTGGTTGGCATAATTAAAAGAGTTGGTGAAACCAAGGTCATCAGATAAGCTGCTAACTTAGGTCCCAAGAATTAGAGGTCAGATAAACAGAAGGCAGCTGCAGGATCTAAAATCAGCCCAAACTCAGAGCATCAGTTCATATTCAGATAAAGACTACATGCCCAAATTAACTCCCTTTCAACTGTTGGCTGCTCACAGCAGATCTCATTATGGGGATGATCACATGTAAACACTGAGCATCATGGCCCAAAAAAGGTAACACACAAACTTAACCATCACAGTCCACTTCTTGTCAACTTGTCACCTATATACATCTTCCCAAACCATGCACAATTTCTGAATGAAGACACTTACAAAGGCATACTTTCACCTACCATAATGCAACTAACATGCATATAACAGAAAATGCAGTAGCCCCGTTTACATCTTATATTTTGTAAGTGAAGAAAATAAAAATATTTGATGCACACATACAAGGAAGAAATACTCATAGCAATTACGATCTTTGTGCAAGTGGTCACATGGCTGCAACTGTATTTAGAACTACTTTCGTCTACCACCCATTCCGTGTTTCCTTTGCCCTCAGCTAGTTGTAGTCCTTTATCTGGTGGTGTGACTCAAATATTCCTTCCTGAAGGGTCTGGGCCATTAGTAGTCATGTGGGAGTTGAGTTCCTATTGTTTTCCATTGACTTGAGTCACAGGACGTGGTAATACTAAGACATGCCATAAGGGATCTCTCACATTTCAGAAATACACTTATTTACTTCCATTATGTAATATCAATCTGATCTCCTCTTGGTAATCAGGATCAAACACACCAGTATGGTAACTACCTTCTTTGCCTGTTGATCCAGAAACATTAGGAGCCCCAAATGGCCAAGTGGCATTCTTAGCTTCCACCTTAATAGAATCAGTGATGTGTCTCTATGTAGGAACATTCTTTTTTTTCTTTTTTTTTTTGAAACTAAGACCTCTAGACATGCAGAGCATAAAGTCACAGGGATAGGAAGCAAAAATCTTGAAAGTGGGTCACTAGGGGTAATAGCAAGTGGTGTCACCCCCACCTGTGATTTCTGGATCAATGAATCCTGGCTATTGGATAAACAGAACCATACATTAGATGCTAGTTTAGAGTATTTACAGCTTCCTGGAGAATATTGTCCCAAACCTGCAATGGATTGGCACCTAGCTGACACTGTAATTATGTCTTTAGGAGGCCATTAAATCATTCTGTCAAGACAGCTGCTTCAGAATGATGAGGAACATGGCCAGATCAGTGAATTCCATGAGCATGGGCCCACTGATGCAGTTCATTTGCTGTGAAATTAGTCCATTGATCAGAGGCAATGCTATGCGGAATACTAAGATGGTGGATAAGGAAGGCAATCTGTAATTCCACACATGGCAATTTTTGAAGAAGTATTGTGTGCAGGGAAGACAAATCCATTGTTCAGAGTAAGTGTATATTCCAGTAAGGACAAAGTGCTGCCATTTACATGATGGAAGTGGTCCAGTGTAATCAACTTGCCACCAGGTTGCTGGCTGATCACCTCATGGGATGGTGCCATTATCAGGGAATCAATGTTGGTCTCTGCTGCTAGTGGACTGGGCACTCAGCAGTAGCTGTAGCCAAGTTAGCCATGGTGAATGGAAGTCCATATTTCTGGGCCCATGCAAAACTTCTATACCTGCTACCATGGCTACTTTGTTCATTATCTTGTTGAGCAATGACAGGAGTAGCTGTGGAGAGAATGACTGGTTTCCACAGAATGGGCTACTCTATCCACTTGATTGTTAAAGTTCTTGCTCTGCTGAAGTCACTCTTTGAGACAAGTATCTTCGCTTCTTTGGCCCACTTAGTTCTATCCTTGTTGCTGATATTCCAATTACTCCTTCCAAGTCCTTGACCATCAAGAGACCAGTTCCATTTAATAATGGAATGATGCTATGCACATCAAACTTTATGGTTCTGTGGGCTCAGCCTGTACAGTGATGTGGTGGCCCATGGTTTAACATTCAGTCTCTACTAAGGCTTAGTAATGAGCCAAAAGCTGTTTCTGAAAAGGAGAGTAGTTATCTGCAGAGGATGACAAGGATTTACTCTAAAATTCTAAGAGTCTGCACTGTGATTCACCACTAGGACTCTACCAAAGACACAAAACAACATCTCTATTTGCCACTGACACTACAAGCATAATTTGATCAGCTGGATCATACAGCCCAAGTGGCAGAGCAGTTTGCACAGTACTCTGATGTTCTGGGCACCACTCAAAACTAGCAGCTTTTTCAATCACCTGATAAGTAGGCCAGAGTAGCACTCCAAAGTGAGGAATACATTGCAAAATGTGAAAAGGCACAAGAGGCATTGTGCCTTCTCTCTCAGTACCAAATGTCTTAGACTGGGTTATTTACAGAATCAAAACCTTTAAGTGTATACATATACATATTAGAGAGATATTTATATTAAAGAAATGGCTCACATGACTGTAGAGGCTGGAATGTCCCATGTCCATGGATTAGGATAGAGGTTTCTTGTGATTCATGTAGCTACAGGGGCTGGAAAGCCTAAAATTGGCAGATAAGCTGCTACTTCAAGTACCGAGAACAGGAGGTCAGAGAAAAAGGAAGCAGCTACAGAATTCAGAGAAGGCAAACATCAGAATGTCCACTTATATTTGGATGCCGGCCACACAGGTGAGGTGACTGTCTTTGAACAGATTGACTACTCACAGTAGAATTGATCAGGGGTTTACCACTTATAAACACTGAGAATTATGGCCCAGTCAAGTTGACATACAATCTTAACCATCACAGAAGAAATTAAACAAACAAACCACCACCAACAATAAAACAGTATTGTCTCTTTAGAGAGATCAAGGAAAACACAGAAAAAAGTCTAGAAAAATTCAGGAAAACAATACAAGAATAAAAGGACAAACTCATAAAGAAATGGAAACCAGACAAAAACAACTTTAAATTCAGAAGTTTAACAATAACATTTGAGACATAAACAACTCAGTGTAAGGACACAGAAATAGAATGGAAACAATGGAAGAAATAATCATCAAATGGAAAATATAACCTTGATACTAATTTGTTTGAGGAACAAACAGAAAAATTAAAAAGACCAAATAAAAACAAGCAAAGTCTTATGGTTATGTGGGCCACCATCAAGAAGAATAATATTTGCCCATTAGAAATACTGGAAACCCTGGTGGCAAAGTGGTTAAGTGCTACAGCTGCTAATTAAAAGGTTGGCAGTTTGAATCCACCAGGTGCTCCATGGAAACTCTATAAGGCAGTTCTCTGTCCTATACAGTTGCTATGAGTCAGAATTGACTCAATGGCAGTGGGTCAATAGGAGACCCAGAAGCAGAAGAGCAAAACGGTGTACAAAGAAAAGTTTTGAAGATATAATTGCAGAGCCAAGCCAAGTGCTGTTGAGTCGGCCTGAATATCATGAAAGACAAAAATTGCTATCAAAGAAGCTCCACAAACCCCATATAGAACTCAAAAGAAATTCACCAACAAAACCATAATCAAACTTTTCAAAACTAAAGACTTCTTTCTTTAGAACTAAAGAATTCTTTCTTTAGAATTTTGAGAGTAAGTCATGAGAAACAAAATATCACAACTGGGCCTCGATAATACTAAATGACGATTTCTTGTCAGAAATCATACAGGTCAGAAGACAAAGGGATTACATACACAAATCCCTGAAAGAAAAGAACAGCTAACCAGTAATTATATATTCAGCAAAACTGTCTTTCAAAAACAAGAGTGAAATTATGCCAGTCCCAGAGAAGCAGAAATTAAGGGAATTTGTAACCACCAGACCAATCCTACAAGAAATAGTAAAGGAAGTCCTTCAGATAGAAAACTATGACATCAGACAACAATCTGAGATAAAGATACATGACAGCAATGTACAGATACCAAGCAGTGTTAAAACTTCATAAAAACAAAGTGAAGCTACACAATTGATTATAGGGAAAACAATAACCAATAACAACTTTGAAACAAAAAAGAAAATGAATAGTACAATCATAGAACTTTCATATGGAGACCCAATTATTTTCTTGCAAGACCCAATTATTTTCCACTTTGAATTTTTTGTTGATGTCATGTGCTTTAAGCAGGAAAACGTATGTTAAGTCACTGAGTGTGTTTAAATTTTTGGTTGGTAGTACAGAATTTAAGAAATACTTTTTTGATTGGTAATACAGAATTTAAGAAATACTTTTTTGGTTGGTAATACAGAATTTGAGAAATACTATGTGAAAATTTATAATTTGTGGGATCCTGTTTAGCCCACTATTCTTGCATAGCAGGTTTTATTGTGGGATGCTTTCCATTTGGGTACATGGGTCACCTCTGGTTTTATCTAATATGCCAGCTACTTTGCTGCAGTGAACATTTGCCTTTCACTGTTACACAAGTCCCCACTAAACTAAAAATACCCACTGCCATCTAGTCAATTCCAACTCACAGCAACCCTAGAGGGAAGCAAATATTTTCAGCAGGAAAAGTATACTCCCAAATAACTTCAGAGGCATAAAAAATGGGTGTGGCACCATGTTTCATGAGTCATGAAAGGGTTAAGGTGACTTTAAGATACAACACATTGTTTTAGATACAGTATAATAAATGTAAACTTCAGTGTAACTGGAAAAAAAAAGAATAAATCTAGTAACCAAAACAAACAAGAAAATAAAGACTTGATAAACACAAAAACAGCAGTAACAAATGAAAGGAAAAGAAAATCCATATATATATATATATATAACTCAGCCTAGAAATTAAAGAACAAAGTAGCCTTTAACATCACACACACATACAAAAAGTATAGAAAAATGGCAGAAATAAATTCTTACCAATCAATGATCACACTGAGTGTAAGTAGATTAAACGCAGCAGTTAAAAGGAAGAGAACGGTGGAATGGGTGAGCAAAGAATCTGACTCATCAGTATATTGTCTAAAAGAGACACACCTTAGACACAAAGACACAGATAGGTTAGAAATCAAAGTTTGAAAGGAAGTACGCCAGGCAAACAGTAACCAGAAACAGTAATCAGAGCAGGAGTGGCAATATTAATATCTGACAAAACAGACTTTAAGTCAAAATTATCCTAAGAAATAAAGAAGGACATTATGCAACGATTAAAGGGTCAATTTACCAAGAAGACATAACAACTGCAAATATTTATACACTCTTGCCAGGGCTTCAAAATTTATAACACAAACTCCAACAGAACTGAAGAGAGAAATGAACAGATCCAAAATAATAACGGAATATTATACCACACCACTTTTGAGATAGACAGAACAACTAGAAAAAAGTCAGTAAAGATTCAGATGATCCGAATAACACTATTCATAAGCCAGATTCCAACGACATACATAGAACACATTACTTAGCAGTAGCACAGTGCACATTCTTCTTCAGCTCACATGGAACATTCCGCAGACTATGAAGCACACTTTAGGTCACACAGTGAGCCTCAATAAATTTAAAAAGATTGCAATTTTACAAATCTTCTCTGATCATAATGATAAGAAACTAAAAATCAGCCCTGATGGAGTTCACTAAGTTGAGTCTCACTGGCAACACAAGAATAAAAAGAGGTGCACCCTGAGATCTCCACTAAAAGCCTGCAATTGATGGTCCAGCAGCTTCAGGGTTCCCCTGGGAGCATGGCCCCTGGCCCTGATGCGGCCCTTGCCCATAAATCATAATGAAGGTCCACTCTTCGGACAGGAATGGATTGGACTTGGTGATGCAGAGTGATCATATACTGGATGCACTTTATGGTTCTATACATCTATAGGATATCATCTTGCTGACCTCTGACTGGAGGAAGGAGAGTGGGTGGAGAGGAAGGGAAAGGAGACTGTTGCGAGGATGAGACATGTATGCAACAGAGAGGAATAGTGTGCTGTCACTGGGCAGGGAGAGCAGTGGAAGCCACATATAGGTGGGCATGTAAATTTATATGGGAATGTACATTTTCACTCAGTCATTTAAAAAAAAAAGAAAAAGAAACTAAAATTAACAATAAGGAGAATAAAGAAATAAATACATGTCAACTAAATAAAGGGTCATCATGAGTTGGATCCGACTTGACGGCACTTGGCAAATAATGTATTATTTAAAAACTGTGGGATCATTGAAGATATCAAAAGTGAAATTAAAAATATTTAGAGTCAATTGAAAATGAAAACACAATATACCAAAATCAGGGCGCAGAGTGTAATTTATAGCAATAAATGCATCCTTTAAAAAATAAGAAAGGACAAAAATGAATAACTTAACCCTACAATTTGAAAAAAATAGAAAATGAAGAGCAAGAGAAGACAGAGTTACTGATCAAAAAACCTAAACCCATTGCCATCCAGTGAATTCTGACTATAGACCTACAGAACAGAGCAGAACTGCCCCATCAGGTTTTCCAGGACTGTCTGTGCATTTGAACTAGTGAACTTTTGATTGACAGCCATAGTACTTACCTATTATGCCACCAGGTTTTACAAAGCTACTACAAGAGAGGAAATGATGCAGATTGGAGTATAAATGAATGAAGTAGAAAGCAGAAAAATAATAGTATCATCAAGACTAGCAATTGGTTCTTTGAAATAAAAAATAGACAAATAACTGGCCAAGCTGATAAAGGAAAAAAAAAAGAGAGAGAGAAGATGTAGCTGAGTAAATAAGAAATGAAATTGGAGACATTGCAACAGATTCAAATGAGATAAAAAGAATCATGAAAGAATACTAAGAAAAATTGTACTTCAACAAACTTGAAAACTGAGAAGAAATGAAGAGATTCTTAGTAACACTCTACCAACCTAAACTAGCACAAATATAGCTATATTACCTAGCTGCTATAACAGAAGTACCGCCAGTGGGTATCTTTAACAAACAGAAACTGATTTTCTCATAATTTAGGAAGTCAATATTCCAAATTCAGAGTGCTGTCTCTAGGGGAAGACTTTCTCTTCCTGCTAGCTCTGGAGCTTTGTCTTTATATTTTGAGTTACTGCTCCTGGGAAGACTTCATGTGGCTTGACATCTCTCTTTCCCCATAGCTGCTTTTTCCTTGCTTGTTTAACCTCTTGCATAATCTCAAAAGAGAGTGACTTCAGACACACAATACACTAATCTCGTCTCATTAACATAACAAAGAAAACCTGTCCCAAATGGAATTATAACTATAGGTACAGTAGATAGAGTTTGCAATACATAACTCTGGGGCACAAAATTCAATCCATAACAACAATCTAAGCAGACCAGTACAGAAAGACTGACTACAACCAACAAAAGATTTCAGCAGTCACTATGAGTCAGACCTGACTTGATGGCAAGTGGGTTTTTTTTTTAATCCGAATGCAAGATAAACATACAAAATTCAGTTGGATTCTTCTATACTAACAAACAACGTCAAAGAGGAAATCACCAAATTGAATGTTGATTGTCATTAACAATTACCCCCAAAAGGATAAAATACTGAGGAATAAATTTAACCAGAGATGTAAAAGACCAACATAAAGAAAACTAGAAGACACTACTTTAAGAACTCAAAAGAGATCTACATAAGTGGAAAAATATACCATGCTCATGGATAGGAAGATACACCATCATTAAAATCTCAATTCTACTCAAAGCAATCTATAGATACAATACAATCTCAACCCAAATTCCAATGGCACTTTTTAATGAGATTGAGAGACAAGTCACCAACTTCTTATAGAAAGAGAATAGATCTTGGGTAAGTAAAGTGCTACTGAAGAAGAACAAAGTGGGAGGCCACATGCAATCTGACTTTAGAACCTATTCAACACCACCATAGTAGTGAAACAGCTGGTACTTGCACAACAGATACATAGACCAATGGAACAGAATTAAGAATCCAGACATGAATTCATCCATAAGAGCAGCTGACATTTGAAAAAGGCTTACAATCTGTTAAATTGGGGAAAGGCAGCCTGTTTTAACAAATGATGTTGGTATAACTGGGTATATATTTCCAAAAAGTGAAATAAGACCCATATCTTACACCATGCACAAAAACTAACTCAGAAGGGTGCAAAGATCTAAATACAAAATCTAAAATGATAAAAATAATAAGAAAAAATAGAGACAACACCAAGACCCCTAATACCCTGGCATAAGCAGAATATAAAACATAAGTAACAATGCACAAATGTAAGAAGAGAAACTAGATAACTGGGAACTCCTAAAAATTACACACTTATGCTCATCCAAAGATGTCACCAAAAGAGTGACTATAGACTAGGAAAAAAATGTGGCTATGACATATCCGATTAGGGCCTAATCTTTAAAATTTACAAGATAGTGGAAAACCTCAACCACTAAGACAAATAACTCAGTTAAAAAATGCACAGAGGATATGAACAGACACTTCACCAAAGACATTCAGGCTAGTAACAGATACATGAGGAAATGCTCACAATCATTAGCTATTAGAGAAATGCAAATCAAAACTACAATGAGATACTATCTCACCCCACTGAGGCTGGCATTAATACCAAAAGCACAAAATAGTAAATTGAGAGACTGTGAAGAGACTGAACACTAATACACTGCTGGTAGGAGTAGAAAGTGGTATAACCACTTTGGAATTGGATTTGGCACTTCCTTAAATAGCTAGAAAGTGAAGTATCACACAATCTAGCAAACTCACTTCGTGGACCATAACCTAGAGAAAAAAAAGCCATCATATGAATAGATGTATTCACATTCATGTTCATTGCAACACTCTTTGCAATAGCCAAAAGGTGAAATCAACCTTGGTACCCTTCAATGGATGAACAGATAAACAAATTTTCGTATGTTTATACAATGAAACACTACACAATGATAAAGAACAACCATGAATCTGTGAAACATCTCATAACATGAATGAATTCAAAAGCAGTATGTTGCGTGAAATTAATCAGTCACAAAAGGACAAATTGCATGAGACTACACTCAAAGAAAGTTTTAACCATGAAAGAAATTATTCTTTGATGGTTATGAGCTAGGGGAGGAAGAGAGGGGGATTAACTAAGTAAACAATAGACAAGAATTATTTTAGGCAAAGGGAAGGACAACATGTAATACATGTGAAGTCAGCACAACTGGAATAGGTCAAAAGTCAAGAAATTTCCTTAATACAAGTAAACACTTCAAGGAACAGAATTGCAGAGATGGAGGTCTGGGGACCATGGTTTTGGGGGACACCTAGGTCAATTGGCATAAAAAAGTTAATTAAGAAAATGTTCTGCATCACTCTTTGGTGAGTGGCATTGGGGGTCTTAAAAGTTTGGGAGTAGCCATCTAAGATGCATCAATTGGTCCCAACCTAGCTGGAGTAAAGAAGAATGAAAAATATCAAAGATACTAGGAAAATATTAGTTTAAGTGTCAAAAAGGGCCACGTTAACCAGGATTCCATTAGCCTGAGACCAGAAGAACTAGATGATGCCTGACTGCCACCAATAACCACCTTGATGAGGGATTCAATGGAAAGTACCTGACGGAGTAGGAGAAAATTGGAGTGCAGAGCTCAACTCCACGTAACAAAGCCAGTCTTAATGGTCTGCCTTAGACTAGAGGACTCTCTTTTAACCCAGAAGTAAAATCGTTCCTGAAGCCAACTCTGCAGAAAAAGATTAGACTGGATTACAAAATATAAATAATACTTGTGAAGAGTGTGCCTCCTGGTTCAAGTAGATTCATGAAGTTAAGTGGGCAGCTTGTGTCAAGAAGCAAAATGAGAAGGCAGAAAGGAACAGGAGCTTGTTGAATGGACACAGGAATTTGGGGGCGGAAAGGGAAAATGTAGTGTCACATTAGAGGGGTAGCAACTAGTCACATAACAATATATGTATAAATTTTTGTATGAGAAACTAACTTGAGCTGTAACCTCACAGAAAGCACAACAAGAAAAAGTTTTAGATGTCATCAACAGTTACCACCACCACCAAAAAAAGCCCCAGCCCAGATGGCTTCACTGGGGAACTTTGTCAAACATTCAGAGAAGAGTTGACAAAAATTCTACTTCAACACTCAAACTCTTCTAATACATAGAAAAGCAAGAAATACTACCTCATTCTATTTAGCTGGCATCATCGTGATACCAAAGCCAAGTAAAGATATCACACACACACACACAAAAGATCACAAACCAATGTCACTCAAGAATATAGATGCAAAAATTCTAGCAAAAAAAATTCAACATGTTAACAAACTCATGCATCATGTTCAAGTGGGATTCACACTAGGAATACAAGGGTGAATCAACATTACAAAATTAATCAACATAACTCACCATAAATAAAACAAAGGAAAGGGATCCTATGATTATCTCACTTGCTGCAGAAATGCATTTCATAAAATTGAACACTTTTTTCTGATGAAGACTCTGGACAAAATAGGAATAGAAGACTAGTTTGTCAAATCATAGTGGTGCAGTGGTTAAGAGCTTGGCTGTTAACCAAATGGTGGGCAGTTTGAATTTACCAGCCACTCTTTGGAGCAGTTATACTCTGTTCTGTAGGATAAGAATTGACTCAATGGCTTTGAGTTTGGTTGTTTTTTATGGATGCAAAACCAGCAGCCAATGTTATGCTCAACGAAGAAAGACTAAGAATCTTTCCTTTGAGAAGGAGAAAAGAATGCCCCTTGTTACCACTCTTATTCAGGATTGTACTGGGAGTCCTATTAAGAGCAGTAAGGCAAGAAGAGGAGGGTATCCAAACTAGAAATGAAGAAAAAAACATGATCTCTGTTTGTAGATGACACGATTCTACACATAGTAAAATATCAGAGATTCACAAGAAAGTTACTGAATCTAATGGAAGGATTCAGTAAAATCTGTGGGTACAAGATGAATGAAAACAATCCATTAGCTTCCTTTTACACTAACAAGAACTCTAAAATGGAAATCAAGAAAATATCACTTACAATAGTCCACAAGACGATAAAATACCTAGAAATAAACCTAACCAGGGATGGAAAAGACCAACATAATGAAAACTATAAAACACTGATGGGTGAAACTAAAAGAAACCTATATAAAGAGAAGATTGTTGTTCTCAGATGAAGGATTTAGTGTTGTGAAAATGTCATTACTACCCAAAGTGATCGATAGTTACAATGCAATCCCGATCTAAATTCTAATAGCATTCTTTACAAAATGAAAAAACAAATTACCTTTATATGGAAAGAGGTCCCAAATAGCCAATGCTGTCACATCTGACATTCCAGCGGCCAGCACCGCATAGAGTCCCAGGTCAAATATGGACAGGTAAAAAGATGAGAAATCTCACTCATGCATGAAACACGTCACTCACACAAGAATAAACACGTCACACAAGATAAAGTTGGCGCCAGGTGGGACCATGGTCTCTGATGAAGAATCATGGACACCAGTCTGCTAACACAAGCTTTATTTATAGGCTTTACAGGTAGGTAGTCAACAGGGTGGGACATTGCCCAAAATGGTCATGATCTTTGTTACAGGACAAAGGACAGGAACATGCAAATAGTTTTAATCTGAGCCATTAACCTGTAAACAGTTTCAAGGAAATAGCTCTAGCTTTGGGCCTATTATTATATTACAGATAGCTTACTCTGGGTGAATAGCTTCAAGGAATAGTTCTTATTATTCTGTAAATAGTTTCAAGGCTCCAAGCAGAAAGGTACAAAACATGGGGAGAGGGGAGAGGGGGCAAGGGGCCTAGGACATAGTAGCTCCCAGCCAGCAGCACGATGCTACAACTAAAGACCAGCAAAGCTGGAGGTTTCACTCTTTATCTCAAAACATATCTTACAATCACAGTAATGAAAATAGCCTGGGGGGGCGGAGTCAAGATGGCGGACTAAGCACACCTCTCCTTATATCCCTCTGGAAACCAAGACCTGAATTGACAATCAAACAGAGCCTTCTGATCACCTAATCAGCCTCAGGACATGCCACAAAGCTGTTAATGGGGACTTCATACCACTCAGCGGAAAAACCTCCTCTCTTTCGCTGACTCCCGCTCCTGGCTAGCCCCGGCTCTCATGGACGGAAGGTAAACGCACCAGTTTGACTTTTTTTTTCCTCTGTCTCGGCTGGCGGTTGGAGCTGGGCCTTGCCTGGTGGCTGGACTCAGATGCGCTGCTGGGGGGATAGGCAGGCGAAATTCCCATATTCTGAGAGCCAGGCTCGGGACTCTGTTAATCTAGACACTTTGAGCCTTTCGTTTGTAGCTGTCTCAGTGGGGTTTGTGCGGAGCTCCGCAGTCAGGGTGCAGGACGCCATGTTGGTACTAAGATTTTAGCGGGACCTTGTTCTTAGCCTTGGAGCCAGCGCCTGCAAACGGGGCAGCACTTCTCCGACACAAAAGTAGTGATTTTGCACAGTGCTGCCTACGTTGGGGGCCCTGCAACAGAATCAGAGGAATCACTACCTCTCGGCACCTTTAGCTCCTCTGTCTGCTGCCTGTGTGGAAGACGCCATCTTGGGTACGGTGGCCGCAGCTGGACCTAATTCTTAGCTTGGGAGCCAGAGCCTGCCCACAGGAGAGCGCTTTTCTATCACAAAACCAGTACTCGACGCAGTGTTGGCTAAGGCTAGACCCTGTCAGCAGAGGCCAACAGGGCAGTAGCATTGCTGTATTCTGAACTAGTTTGTTATCATCTGGGGTTGGATACAGTGGCGCTGACTTTGTCAGATGAGAAGAGGGACCTCTACACCTGAAAACCTAACTGACTTGTGAACCGGTCAGATACCTTTTGCTTTACATTTGAAGACAGCCTAGAGAAACATTTGCAATCCATCCTCACAGTACCTCTTCCAGCCTCTATATACTCACATGGGACCCAAAAAGCAACAGACAATTGTGGCATACAAGCAATCACTCATGGCTTCAGAAGGCTCCCAAACAAAGCAACCAAGGAGTTTTCCAGATGAAGAAACTTTTATGAAAGCATCAGGAAGTGAATACAAATTGATTATATACAGAGCCCTTCTAGACCTTATCCAAAATGCAGGAGAACAAAATGAAAAATTAAGCAAGTTGTTTGATCTGATGGAACACCAGTACTCTGAAATCCAACAGATCAAGAAGAAAATCAAAGACATAGAAACTTCCATGCAAAGCCAAGAAAACAGAATGGAACAAATGGAAAAAAGAATTTCTGACTTGGAAGACAGAGCTACTGATGCCAGAGTCTATGAGCAGAAATCAGAAAAAAGAAACAAGAAAAATGAAGAAACATTAAGAAGCATGTGGGACTCTATTAAGAGGAACAACCTTCAATTAATTGGAGTCCCTGAACAGGGTGAGACATCTGAGAACACAGAGAGTATTGTGGCTGAGCTGCTGAAAGAAAACTTCCCAGAAATCATGAAGGAAGACAATATAGACATCTCAGATGCATATCGTATGCCACCCAATATAGATCTCAAAAGAAAGACTCCAAGACATATTATAATCAAGCTTAACAAAATGAAACATAAGCAGCAACTCTTAAAGACAGCAAGACTCAAGGCAAAGCTAACATTCAGAGGGAAACCCTGTAGGCTCTCGTCAGATTTCTCAGCAGAAGCCATGCTGGCACGGGGACAGTGGCATGACACATTCAAAGTCTTGAAGGAGAAGAACTTCCAACCAAGAATTATATATCCTGCAAAACTATCTTTCAAATACGAAAATGAAATTAAGACATTCCCAGATAAACAGAAACTCAGAGACTTTGTAAAAACCAAACCTAAACTACAAGACACACTGAAAGAAGTTCTTGGCTTTGTCTTAGAAGAACGAAACCACTAACTTTATATTTTAGAACGACACACTACTCAATACTCTTTTAGGGAAGGCTCCAAAGTAAATCACAGCTTTGATTTGGAAAGAAGCAACCCAGTGATCATCATGAAAACTGGTGTCATCATAATAAAAGAGGGATGTACTACAGTCGTTATAGTCCTTCCAGATGGAGGGGAAGATGACAAGACTGGTAGTAATTAAAATTGGGTTTATAAATGGTCTATTAAGGGGATTCATAGGGGCAGCTGTAAAGCACAACAAAGATGTATCATACCATTTCAAGAAATCTAACACACGAGTCTCAACAACTATAAAACCAGCTCTGAAAAAGGTGAAAATTCAACTCACAAAAAAGAGTGTCCCAGAACAGACTAATAAGAACAACAGAGAAAACATCAACATTAAAATAAACATATCACAAGGGCAGCAGTGAACACATACCTATCAATAATTACATTGAATGTGAATGGACTGAATGCTCCAGTAAAGAGACACCGAGTGTCATCTTGGATCAAAAGACACGACCCATCCATATGTTGTCTACAAGAAACTCACTTGAGACCTAAAGACAGGAACAAACTGAAAATTAAAGGATGGAAGAATATATATCAAGCTAACAATGAACAAAGAAGAGCAGAGGTGGCAATTCTAATCTCAGACAAAATCAATTTTAATGTCAAATCCACCATCGTGGACAAAGATGGACACTATTTATTGCTGAAAGGTTCAGTACACAAGCAAGACTTAACTATATTAAACATTTATGCACCTAATGTCAGAGCACCTAAATATGTCGAAGAAACACTGACTACACTCAAAAGAGAGTTAGATGACTCCACAATAATAGTGGGAGACTTTAACACTCCACTCTCATTACTAGACAGATCATCTAGAAAAAAGCTCAGTAAAGATACAGAAGACCTCATTGACACAATTAACCAACTAAACCTCACTGATATATACAGAACTTTCCACCCCTCAGCAGACAACTACACCTTCTTCTCCAGTGCACATGGAACATTCTCCAGAATTGACCACGTGATAGGCCATAATGCAAGGCTCAACAAAATCCATACCGTTGAATTACTGCAAAGCATCTTCTCAGATCATAAAGCCATAAAAGTTGAAATCAATAGCAGAAAAAACAGAGATAGAAAGTGGAACTCTTGGAAACTGAAAATAGCCTAATACTGGTCCAATGATAGATACATAGAACAGTGGGATAGAATTAAGAACCCAGAAATGAATCCTTCATTTATAGACACCTGATTTTCAAGGAGAGGTCAAAGTTCATTCAATGAAGAAGAAACAGTCTTCTTTTTTTTTTTTTATTTAACATAACTGAGTGAAAATGGGCATTCACATGTCAATTTACATGCCCCACTATATGCAGCTTCCACTGCCCTCCCTGTCTGGTGACTGCACACGATTCCTCTTTGCTCCATACATGTCTCATCCTCCCAACAGTCTCCTTTCCCCTCCTCTCCGTCCACTCCCCTTCCTCCAGCCAGAGGTCAGCAAGATGATATCCTATAGATGTATAGAACCATAAAGTGCTTCCAACATATGGTTACTCTGCATTGCCAAGTCCATTCCATTCCTGTCCAAAGAGTGGACCTTTGTTATAATTTATGGGAATGGGCAGCATCAGGGCCGGGGGCCATGCTCTCAGAGGAACCCCAAAACCGCAGAAACAGTCTTCTTAACAAACGGTGCTGGCAAAATTGGATATTCATTTTCTTAAAGATGAAACAGGACCCATCACTCAAATCTAAAAGGTGAAACTATAAAGTTACAGGATGATAACAGAGGAAAAAAACTGATGTTGTTAGGTGCTGTCAAGTTGGTTCCAACTCATAGTGACCTTATATAGGACAGAAGGAAACATTGCCTGGTCATGGAACGTCTCCACAATCATTTAGATGTCTCAGCCCATTGTTGCAGCCGCTGTGTCAATCCATCCGATCAAGGGTCTTTCTCTTCTTCCTGACCCTCTACTTTGCCAAACACGATGTCTTTTTCCAGGGACCAGTCCATCTTGACAACATATCTAAAGTATGTGAGATGTCATCTCATCATCCTTGTTTCTAAGGACCATTCTAGCTGTACTTCTTCCAAGACAGATTTCTTGCTTCTTTTGGCAGTCCATGGTACTTTCTGTACTCTTTGTCAACACCATAATTTGAGTGCATCTTTGGTCTTTCTTATTCACTGTCCAGCTTTTGCAGACATGCGTTGAAAGTACCATGGCTTATGTCAGGTTCACTTTAGTTCTCAGAGTGACATCTTTGCTTTTTAACTCTTTGATGGAGTCTTTTACAGTAGATTTTCCCAAAGCAATACAAATTTTGATTTCTTGACTGCTACTTCTGTGGGCATTGATAGTAGATCCAAGTAAAGTGAAATCCTTGACAACTTGAATATTTTGTCTGTTTATCAAAATGTTACTTATTGATCCAGTTACAAGGATTTTTGTTTTCTTTATGTTGAGGTGGGTCGCCATGAGTTGGATCTGACTAGACAGCACTTGGCTGGCCATGTTGAGGTATAATCTGTACTGAAGGCTGTAATCTTTGGCTTTCATCACTGTTTTAAGTCCTCTTTGCTTTCAGCAAGCAAAGCTGTCTTTTGCACACTGCAGTTTGTTAATGATTCTTCCTCCAATCCCAATGTTGCATTCTTTTTCATATAGCACAGCTTCTTGGATTTTCTGAGCATACAAAACTATGGAATATAATATTAAAAAAATATGATCAGACAGAACTACAAATGCATGAACAAGAGAAGGCAAATTAGATAACTGGGATTTCCTAAAAATTAAATACTTTGATTATCAGACAACTATGAAAAGAGGAAAGTGACAACCTATAGACAATGGAAAAAGATCTTTGAGAATGACATATTGATCAGGGTATAATCTCTATAGTATATATAAAACTTCAGCAATTCAACAATAAAAAAACAATCCAATTAAAAAAAGGACAAAGACATGGATAGACATTTCACCAAAGAGGACATTTAAGCAGCTAACAAACACATGAAGTGATGCTCATGATCATTAGCCAAGCCATCAGAGAGATGCAAATCAAAACTATGAGACAGCACCTCACCCCTGCAAAAATGCACTGATCAGAAAGCCAGACATGCTGGTGAGGCTGTGGGGAGACTGGAACAGTTATACACTGCTGATGGAACTGTAAAATGGTGCAGCCACTACGGAAAATGGTATAGTTCTTCTTCAAAAAGCTAGAAACAAGTATAACCTTCTGATGTAACAATCCTGGTGCTAAGTATATGAGGTCCAGCAATTAAGTCTGTGAACTTAATTGTTCTAAGCGCTACATACCTCATTGCTGAATATCACTATGATCACGTTATAAGTACTGGAGTCCCTTGGGAAGATATGCACCAAAGCCAGTGCTTAGTCCACACTTCAAAGCAATTTTGGGACTCTTTCTGGTATGGCCGTTGTGCATAGTGCCATGGTGACAAGTTTGCCAACTTAATCATGTAGTTGTGAGAGAGTTTTTAGCCAGTAAACAAATAGCTGTACTAGAACCCCTTCCCTGCTCACCCGACCTGGTCCCCAATGACTTTTTTCTTTACCTGAAGATAAAGGAAATACTGAAAGGAAGACATTTTGATGACATCCAGGACATCAGGGGTAATATGATGACAGCTCTGATGGCCATTCCAGAAAAAAAGAGTTCCAAAATTGCTCTGAAGAGTGAACTAGGCACTAGTGTCAGTACATAACTTCCCAAGGGGAATACTTTGAAGGTAACCATAGTGATATTCAGCAATTAGGTATGTAGCACTTTTTCTAGGATGAGTTCGTGAACTTAATTGGCAGTCCTCATGTACCCAGAGATCTAACAAAAGAGACACTGACAGACATATGCACACCTATGTTCACAGCAGCATTATTCACAGCAGCAAAAAGGCAGAAACAGCCTAAGTGTTTATCAGTGGATGAAGAGATAAACATAATGTGGTCAACACATACCACAGAATACTACACAGCCATGAAGAATAGTGATGGATTCAGGAAATACAATGCAGATGAATCTGGAAGGACAAATATTGTATGGTCACACTTTGACAAAATGACAAGAATAGATATATACACAGAGATCAGTGTTCATTGATTTTCAGGGATTGATTGCAGAGGGAAAGGGGAAGCACTTTCATGATTGTTTTTGGTGATGAGAAATGTGACAGTGAATGTATGTGAATTGCATACAGCTATACAGCTTGACCAAGAAAAATGATGTCACTAAGAAGTACACAAGAGAAAATAATATTTCTGGTGAAGAATACTATAAATATAATTTTGCATCAACTCTAGCAACAACCAAAAATGTGTGTGTGGTTACAAAAATATGTATATAGGGAAGTACTGCATTTTTATACAGATAATGTGTGTCTTCTACATTTGTTTGCCAACTACTCCCTCCCCTCACAATGTATTTTTATAAGTGTTACTCCACCATGTTTTTTACGTGTTGCTGTAAACAAAAGTAGCGTAGTGCACTTAATGAAAATATCTTATGGGGAGGAGGGAGCAGTTGACAAAAAAAAAAGTAGAAGGCATGTGTTATTTGCATGAAAATACAGTATTCATATGAATATAAATGTATGCACACAAGTAGATGTATCTACAGGCATGTGCACATACAGGTATGTGTGTGCATGTGTTTATATCCGTATATGTAATAAAGTACATAGGAGACACAGTTATGGATATTTCTTAGATATAACCAAATATCTTGCAAGATAGTTTTTCTGTATTTAAAAACTAAGGATCATACTCTTATGAGACAGCTCAGTTAACTGGCATATTATAGTTCACAGAATGTATGTTCTATACCCAATGTGATAAGTAGTGTCTGTGGTCTTAAAAGCTTGTGAGAGACCATCTAAGATACATCTTTTGCTCTCTACTTGTCTGGAAACCCTGTTGTCATAGTGATTAGGTGCTACAGCTACTAACCAAAAGGTTGGCAGTTTGAATCCACCAGTTGCACCTTGGAAACTCTATGGGGCAGTCCTACAGTGTCCTACAGGGTTACTGTGAGTTGGAATTGATGGCCATGGGTTTGTCTGGAACAAAAGAGAAAGAAGAAGACCAAAGATTCAGAGAAGACAGGTCACGCCACAGCCTCATCCACTCTGTGACCAGAAGAACTAGATGGTACCAGCTACTACTACTGACTGTTGTGATTAGGGGCACAATAGATAGATCACGGTGGAACAGAAGACAAATGTGGAATAAAATTCTAGACTTAATATAGTGGTAGAGGCTAGAGGACCTGTTGTGACTATTACTCTGAGATACTCTTTAAACTTTAACAGAAATTATCCTTCGAGGTCACCTTTTAGTTAAATAACAGATTAGCTCATAGAATAAAGCATATCACCTTAGAGTAATGATCTCCTTTAAAAAATCATCTATATGAGACCAAATCATCAAAAATTACTTTAAACTGTGATAAGAAGGTAAGGGGGCAAGGAAACTAGAGAACTGGCAGTGGTATATCAGAAATGAATGGATGAGAATGACATACTGTGAAAAATGTAACCAATATAACAAAATAATATGTGTAGAAATAGTTAAATAGGAATTTAATTTGCTGTGTAAACTTTCACCTTAAAGACAATAAATTATTATTTAAAAAGAAATGGAAATCATCTCAAGTTCATTAGTAAGAAAATGCAAATTAAAGTAACAATGATATATATATATGTATATATATATTATCTTAACAATCCAATTAGAGAAAATTTAAGTGTGCTAATACTCCTGGCCAGTTAACTAAGAGAAGAGTTCTGTCATATATTGCAAGTAGAGATTTGAATCACTACTATCTTTAGGGAAAATAATAAGGCTATAACTATTAAAGTTGGCAATTATAAACTATGTATGTACCAGGACTGCCAGCTGAGTTTGTGAACTCATCCTAGAAAAAGAACTACATACCTTATTGTTGAATATCATTGTGGTTGCCTTCAAAATACTCCCCTTGGGAAACTATGCACCAATGCCAGAGCCTAGTCTCCACTTCAGAGCAATTTTAGAACTATTTTCTTCTGGAATGACCATCAGAGCTGTCGTCATGTTACTCTTGATGTCCTGAATGTCATCAAAAGGTCTTCCTTTCAATATTTCGTTTGTCTTCAGGTAAAGAAAAAGTCATTGGGGGCCAAATCAGGTGAGTAGGGACAATGTCCCAATAGTTATTTGTTTACTGGCTAAAAACTCCCATCATGGACACTATACAAGTTCGTGAACCTGCCGCCGTGCCATGGGGCACAATGGCCATTCCAGAAAGAATTCCAAAATTGCTTTTAAGGGTGGCCTAGGCACTGGCATCAATGCACGTCTTCCCAAGGTGAGTACTTGGAAGGTCACCGTAAGGATATTCAGCAATGAGGTGCGTAGGACTTAGAACAATTAAGTTCACGGACTTAATTGTCTGGCCTCGTATTCGTTTTTCTAGCCTAATTACTTTGGCTAGAAACTCTGGCACAGTTTTGAACAAAAATAGTAATAAAGAGCATGATCGTCTGGTTCTAATTCTCAAGGGGAATGAATGCTTTCAGACTCTCTCCGTGCAGGATAATATCAGCTACTGGCTTTGTATAAATGTCCTTCATTGCACTGAAGAATTTCCCTTCTATTCCCATTTGCTGAATTTTTAACATGAATGGGTGCTGGTCATTGTCAAATACCTTTTTTTTGTATCAATTGATACAATCATGTGTTTCTTGTCTTTTATTTATGTGATTGAGGATGTTGATTGTTTTTATAATGTTGTACCATCCCTGCATGCATGGTATGAATTCCACTTGGTCATGGAGAATTATTGTTTTGATATATTGTTGAATTCTGTTGGCTATCATTTTTTTGAGGATTTTTGTGTCTAAGTTTATAAGGGATATTGATATTTAATTTTCTTTTGTGTGTGTGTGTATGTGTGTGTTGTCTTTACCTGGTTTTAGTGTCAGGGTTATGCTGGCTTCATAGAATGAGTTTGGGAGTGTTCCATACTTTTCTATTCTCTGAAATATCTTCAGTATTAATAGTGTTAACGCTTCTCTGAAAGTGTGGTGAATTCTCAAGTAAAGCCATCAAGGCCAGGACTTTTTTTGGGAGGGGGAGTGGAGTTTTTAAGTTTTCTTTTTCAAGCCATTATTTTATTATAGGTTTATTTAGATGTTCTATCTCTGTATTAGTTTAGGTAGGTAGTATGTTTCTAGAAATTTGACCGTTTCCTCTAGGTTTTCAAGAGTACAGTTTTTCATAGTATTCTGTCATGATTCTTTTAATTTAGGTTGGGTATGTTGTGGTATTGCCCATTTCATTTCTTATTCCGGTTATTTACTTCCTCTCCTATTTTGATTTTATCAGTTTAGCAAACAGTTGGTCAATTTCATTGATTTTTTCAAAGAAGCAACTTTTGGTCTTGTTAGATTTTTCCCACTATTTTTCTGTTCTCTATTTTATTTAGCATAATGCCAGAGATCGCGTGATAGAATTTTGCAAGACTAATGACTTCTTCACTGCAAATACTTATTTTAACCAACACAAATGGCAACTGCATATATAGACCTCACCAGATGGAATACACAGGAATCAAATCAACTACATCTGTGGAAAAAGATGATGGAAAAGCTTCATATCAGCAGTCAGAACAAGACCAGCTGCTGACTGTGCCACAGATCATCAATTGCTCATATGCAAATTCAAATAGAAACTGAAGAAAATTAGAATGAGTCCACAAGAGCCAAAGTATGAGCTTGAATATATTCCTCTTGAGTTTAAAGACCATCTCAAGAACAGATTTGATGTGTTGACCGCCAATGATTGAAGACCAGATGAATTGTAGAATGATGTCAAAGATACCATCCATGCAGAGAGCAAGAGGTCGTTAAAAAGACAGGAAAGAAAAGACCAAATGAATGTCCGCACAGACTCTGAAAGTAGCTCTCTAACCTCAAGCAGCTAAAGAAAAAGGAAGAAATGATGAAGTAAATGATCTAGACAGAAGATTTCAAAGGGTACCTCGAGAAGACAAAACGAAATATTATAATGATATGTACAAAGAGCTGGATTTAAACATAAAAATAATTGTGGACATGGCACAAGACTGGGTAGTGTTTTGTTTTGTTGTTCATAGGAGCTGGAACTGACTCAGCATTATCCAACAACAAAATGGATCTCTCCCAGTTGGTTGGCCAGGTAGGTGTCTTCCAAATTTCTTGTCATACGTGAGTGAAAGCTTCCAGCATTGTATCGGTTTGTTGAAACATTTCAGCTGATATTCCATCAACTCCTGGAGTCTTTTTTTTTTTTTTGCCAGTGCCTTCAGTGCAGCTTGGATCTCTTCCTTTAGCAGTATCAGTTGCTGATCTTATGGCACCTTTTGAAATGGCTGAATATTGATCAGTTATTTTTGGTCTAGCGATTCTCTGTATTTCTTTCATCTTTTTTTTGATGCTTCCTGCATCATTTAATACTTTCTCTGTAGAATGTTTCTACATTGCAACTCAAGACTTGAATTTTTTTTCAATTCTTTCAGTTTGAAAAAATTCAAGCATGTTATTCCCCTTTAGTTTTCTGTCTTCAGTTCTTTGTACACTTCATTATAATCCTTCACATGGTCTTCTTGAGCCACTCTTTGAAATCTTCTGTTCAGCTCTTTTGCTTCATCATTTCTTCCATTTACTTTAGCTACCCTGTGTTCAAGAGCAAGTTTCAGAGTCTCTTCTGAAATCCATTACAGTCTTCCTTTCAAACCAACTATGACTCTGAAACAGACCATTAACGGCTCATAAACAAGTTCAAGTTGAAGCCAAAGAATATTAGAACAAGTCCATGAAAGACAAAGTACAACCTTGAGTACATCCCACCTGAATTTGGAGACTATCTCAGGAATAACTTAATATATTTAAACTCAGGTATACTAAATCTAAATCTGTATTTTAACAAGATCTCCAAGTGATTCCTTTTTTTTTGTACTTTAGACAAAGTTTTGTAGAGCAAATTAATTTCTCACTAAAAAATTAATATACATATTGTCTTGTGACATTGGTCACCAACCCCTGACATGTCAATACTCTATCCTTCTTGACCTTAGGTTCCCATTACCAGTTTTCCTATCTCCTCTTGCCTCTCATCCTTGCCCCTAGGCTGATGTGCCCATTTAGTCTTGTTTTGTTTTACGGGCCTTTAGACATTCATCTTTCGCTGAAGGGTGATTATCAGCCGTGACTTTATTACTGAGCTATAAGAGTATCTGGGGACCATACTCTTGGGGTTTCTCCAGTCTCTGGTAGTCCAATAAATCTTTCGTTGTTGTTGTTTATTTTGTTTTTGGTGAGTTAGAATTTTGTTCTCCATTTTTCTCCAGCTCTGTCCAGGACTGTCTAATGTAATCCTTGACAGAGCAGTCAGTGGTGGTTGGTGGGCAGCATCCAGTTGTGCTGTCTGGTGGACCCTGTGGTGGTTGTGGCCCAGTACTCCTTTGGACTAATCTTTCCCCTGTATGTTTCTCTTTCTTCATTTTCCCTTGCTCCAGATGGGGTGAGACCAGTGAAATGTCTTAGATGGCCCTCAAAAGCTCTGAAGACCCCAGATTCTACTCACCAATGTAGAATGTACAACATTTACTTTATAAACTATGTTCTACCAACTGAGCTAGATGTTCCCTGAGATCATGGTCCCTACAGCGCTCATGCAAGTAATTCAGTCCCTCAGGGAATTTGAATGGTTCTATGGTGCTTCCATGACCTGGCCTTGTACAAGTGGTGCTGGCTTTCCCAGTATTGTGTACTGTCTTACCA
Organism: Heterohyrax brucei; assembly: GCA_028571685.1. Taxonomy (NCBI): domain Eukaryota; kingdom Metazoa; phylum Chordata; class Mammalia; order Hyracoidea; family Procaviidae; genus Heterohyrax; species Heterohyrax brucei. The sequence goes on along the minus strand of CM053166.1, from coordinate 128,930,343 downwards.
TTCACCAAAATTACTACTATTGTCTATTTAGTGCTTTTCCATCCCCACCCTCCCCTCACTCTTAACCATCAGAGATGATTTATTTTTGTGTGTAAACCTTTTCGTGAATTTTTGTAGCAGTGTTCTCATATATTTGTCCTTCTGTAATTGACTTATTTCAGTCAGCATAAACTTAAAAACAAACAAACAAACAACAACAAAAAAAAACCACAGAGTAAAACCGCCCCATAGAATTTCCAAGGAGTGTTTGGTGGATATTAATTGCCGACTTTTTGGTTAGCAGCTGTAGTACTTAACCACTGCATCACCAGGGTTTCCAAATCATAATGCCCTCCAAATTCATCCATCTGTAAGATGCTTCACAGATTCATCGTTGTTCTTTATCATTGCATAGTATTCCATTGTGTATATGTACCACAGTTTATCTGTTTCTCTGTTGATGGGCGTCTAGGTTGTTTGCATCTTTTTCCTGTTAACAATATTGCATTGAGCATATGTGTGCGTATGTCTATTTGTGTGATGGCTCTTATTTCTCTAGGGTGTATTCCTGGGGATGGGGATACTGCTGGACCATGTGGTAATACTCTTTCTAATTTTGTAAGGAAGTACCATGCCATTTTCAAAAATAATTGTACCATTTTGCATTCCTACCAGCAGTACATAAGACTGTTGTAGCTACTGTTGTAGCCTCTCCATTGTTATTTATTGTTTTGCTTTTTGTTTTTTTCATGACAGTAATGTTGTGCTAGTAATGTTGGAGGGAGGTCGTATCTTACTGTGGTTTTGATTTGATTTCTCTAATGGATAGAGATTCTGAACATTTCCTCATGTGTCTGGTGGTCACTTGAATATCTTCTTTGGTGAAGTGTCTGTTCATATCATTTGCCCATTTTTTTTTTAAATTGGAGTTTTTGACTTTTTGTTGTAGAGGTGTTGGATTTTTCTGTAGATTTTAGAGATTAAGCGTTTATCATAGTCAAAAGTCTTTTCCAAGTCTGTACATTCTTTTCTTACTCCTTCGGTGAAATCTTTTGATGGGCATTAAGTGTTTAATTTTTAGAAAACACCAGTTATCGACCGTATCTTCTGATGTTTGTGGAGTATAAATTGTGGTTTGTATCCAGTTAATGCCATATATTAAGGTGTCTAGTGATTACTCTATTTTTAACCCACTGCCCGCTGCCATCAAGCCTATTCTGACTCATAGCGACCCCATAGGTCAAAGTAAAACTGCCCCATAGAGTTTCCAAGGAGCACCTGGTGGATTTTAACAGCCAATTTTTGGTTAGACTTTTTAGTTCTATGATGTTTATAGTTTTGGATTTTATATTCAAGTCTTTGATCCATTTTGATTTAGTTTTTGCATATAGTGTGAGGTATATGTCCTATTTCTTGTTTTTGAAGATAGACATCCTTTTTTTTAAACATTTTGTACTCATATTGTTTTATGACATTGGTTAACAACCCCATGAATGTCAATACTTTCCTGTCTACTCCTGCTCTTTATAGTCTTTGCCCCTGGTCTAAAGTGTCCCTTTAGGCTCATTTTGTTTTACTTGGGTGAAGGTGAACCTCAAGAGTGACTTCATTACTGAGCTAAAACCGTTTATGGGCGCCATACTCTCAGGGTTTCTCCAGTCTCAGTCTGGCCACTAAGTCTGGTCTTCTTTGTGAGTTTGAATTTTCTTCTATATTTGTCTCCAGTTCTGTCCAGGACCCTCTACTGTGGTCCGTGTTAGAGTAGTGGTGGTAACCAGCACCATCTAGTTGTACTGAACTCAGTCTTGTGGAGACCCTGGTAGTTGTGGTCCATTAGTCCTTTGAACTAACCTTTCCTTTGTGTCTTTAGTTTCCTTCATTATTCCTTGCTCCCAAAGGGGGAGACCAGTGAAGCATCTCAGATGGTTGGTCACAGACTTTTAAGATTCCAGACGCTACTCACCAAAGTAGAATGTAGACTCTTTTTAAAAAAATGAACAATGTTATTGCATTTGAGATGGGTGTTCCCTAAGACTGTGGTTCCCATAGTTCTCATCCAACAATTCAGTTCCTCAGAGGCTTTGGATGTATCTATTGGCCTTCCATGAGCTTGCCTTGTACAAGCTGTGCTGGCTTACCCAGTGTGAACATTGAGTTTCCCCAGGAACATTTGTTATAAAGACAGTCTTTTCTGGAAGAACTGGCTGGTGGCCGGCCACCACCAGTGATAGCCATAATGGAGCTCACAAAGTTGAGTCTCACTGGCAACACTAGAATAAAAAAGGGGTACACTCTGAGAGCTTCATTAAAAGACTGCAATTCCAGTATCTTCAACAAATGGTGCTGGCAAAATTGGTTATCCATCTGCAATAAACTGAATCAAGATCCATATCTTACACCTTATACAAAAACCAATTCCAACTGGATAAAAGACCTAAATATCAAACCTAAAACGATAAAGCTCATCCAAGAAAAGATAGGAACAACAATGGAAGTTTTAATACACAGTGAGGACAGACTCCAAAATCTGTCAAAGAAACCACAATCAACAGAAGAGAAAATAGATAAATGGGAACTATTAAGAATCAAACACTTTTGCTCATCCAAAGACTTTATTAATAGAATTAAAAGAACACCCACAGAATGGGAAAAAATATTTGGCAACTCTATGTCAGACCGACGCCTGATCTCCATAATCTATAAGATACTACAAAATATCAACAAGAAGAAGATAAACCATTCAGTTAAGCGATGGGCAAAGGAGATGGACAGATATTTCACTAAAGAGGAGATCCAGGGAGCCAAAAAACACATGCGGACATGTTCACGATCTTTAGTTATTAAAGAAATTAAAATCAAGGTGACAATGAGATACTATCTCACCCCAACAAGATTGGCCATGATCCAGAAAACACAAAACAACAAATGCTGGAGAGGCTGTGGAGAAAGTGGAACCCTCCTACCCTGTTGGTGGGGTTGCAAAATGGTCCAGCCTCTTTGGAAAGCAATCTGGCGCTTCCTTAACAAAATGGATATTGATATACCATTTGACCCAGTAATTCCACTACTTGGAATATATCCTACAGAATCAAGGCCTTTCACACCAACGGACACATGCACGAGAATGTTTATCGCAGCACAGTCCACGATAGCAAAAAGATGGAATCAACCCAAATGCCCAACAACAGAAGAATGGATAAGTAAAATATGGTACATATACTCAATGGAGCACTACGCAATGATAAAGAATAATGATGATTCCAGGAAACATCTCCTGTCCTGGTTTCAACTGGAAGACATTATGTTGAGTGGAAGTAGTCAGCGACAAAAGGACAAATATTGTGTGAAACCTCTACGATAAGATCTCAAAAACAGACTTGTGTATAGAAGAAAAGACTCTTTGACAGCTGCAAGGCAGGGGAGGGAGGAAGGGTAGGGGGGAGGGTTTAGTTTAGATAGTTGCTAGAAATCTGGTTGGGAGAAAGCGGTGATAGCACACATTAGAAACAAGAACAACATTAAGTGGACTTCAGCATAACTTGACTACTCCTTCCATCTTAACTCACTATTGCAAGGATAGAGTAGCTGGGGCAGGGGGCAATGGGCTATGCTCTTAGGCGAAATCGAGGCCATTTGGCGCAACTAGTGTTTTGTTAAGAGAGCTCTCTGTACCTCACATTGGTGAGTGGTGTCTGGGGTCTTAAAAGCTGCCAAGCTGCTATCCGAGGACACAGCAAATTGTCCCAACTCAGCAGGAATGGATGCTCACCGAGGACCAAAATGACATGCGGTAAAGACAACCTAGAAGACAGAGAGACCCACAAGAGTGGGTGCCTACATCGACTTGGGACCAGAAGAACCAGATGGTGCCTGGCTGCCACCAGTGATAGCCACGATGGAGCTCACTAGGTTGAATCTCACTGGCAACACAAGAATAAAAAGGGGTGCATCCTGAGATCTCCAAGAAAAGACCTCAATTGATGGTCCAGCGGTCTCGGGGTTCCCCTGAGAGCATGGTCCCCGACCCTGATGCTGCCCTTACCCATAAATTATAATGAAGATCCACTCTTTGGACAGGAATGGATAGGACTTAGCAATGCAGAGTTACCATATATTGGATTCACTTTATGGTTCTATACATCTATAGGATATCATCCTGCTGACCTCTGGCTGGAGGAAGGAGAGTGGGTGGAGAGGAGGGGAAAGGAGGCTGTTGGGAGGATGAGACATGTATGGAGCAGAGAGGAATAGTGTGCTGTCACTGGACAGGGAGAGCAGTGGAAGCTGCATATAGGTGGGCATGTAAATTTATACGGGAATGTACACTTTTTCTCAGTCATATTAAATAAAGAAAAAACAAAAGACTGCAATTCATGATCCGCAGGCCTCGGGGTTCCCCTGGGAGCATGGCCCCTCACCCTGATGTTTCACCTGCCCATAAATCATAATGGAGGTCAACTGTTTGGATGGGAATGGACTGGACTTGGTGACACAGAGTGATCATATCATGTGTGCACTTTATGATTCTGTGCATCTATAGGATGTTGTCCTGCTGACCTCTTACTGGAGGAAGGGGAGTGGGTGGAGAGGAGGAGATAAGAGATTGTTGGGAGGATAAGACATGTTGGGGTAGAGAGAAAGAATGTGCTGTCACTGGTCAGGGAGAGAAGTGGGAGCTCCATATAGGTGGGCATGCAATTTATATGGACATGTACATTTTCATTCAATCATCATCATAGTAAAAAAAGATTGTATTTTCCTTACTTGGTGAACTTGAGCTTTTGTGAAAGATCAGGTGATGTTAAGTGGATGGATTTACATCTGGGTTCTTAATTCTATTCTTTTTGTCAGTATGTCTGTCATTGCAACAGTACCAGGCTGTTTTGACTACCGTAATTGTATATACATGCTGAGGTCAGGTAGTAGGAGCTTTCCTACTCTCTTCCTCTTCACTTGTTCTTTACTTATCTAGGATCACTTCCTTTTCCGTACAAAGTTGATGGTTAGTTTTCCATGTTTTTACAGAATGCTGTTGGTATTTGAATTGAGATTGCATTGTATTTGTAGACTGCTTTGAGTAGAATTGATATTTTCAGTGTTGCATCCACCTATCCATAAAAATGGTATGTTTTTTGTTGTGTGTAGGTCTCTTTTGGTTTCTTGGAATAGTGTTTTGTAGTTTTCATTGTGTAAGTCTTTTAAATTCTTGAGTAAATTTATGTCTAAGTATTTTATTTCTATTTTTACGGATGCTGGAAACCCTGGTGTCATAGTGGTGAAGTGATCCAGCTGTTAACCAAGAGGCTGGCAGTTTAAATCCACCAGGTGCTCCTTGGAAACAATTTGGGCAGTTCTAGTTGGACCTATAGGGTCACTATGAGTTGGAACTGACTTGACAGCACCTAACAACAGCAACATTATAAATGCTATTGTACCATTGTTTTCCTATTTCCTTTTATAGTCCTTTTTATTGGTGTATAGGAATCCAATTAATTTTTGTATATTTATCTTGTATCATGCTATTCTAGTGAATCTTTCTATTAGTTTCAATGGTTTTCTTATGGAATATTTTGTGTTCTCTATGTACAGTATCTTATCACCTGTAAAAAAAGGATAGTTTTACTTTTTCCTTACCACTTTGGATGTTCTTTATTTCTTTTTCATGTGTTATTTCTGTAGCTAGGATTTCCAGCACAATGTTAAATTGAAGTGGTGATAAAGGGATTCCTTGTATTATTCCTGTTCTCAAGGAGAATGTTTTCAACATCTCTCCATTGGTTGTTGGTTTTATATAGACACCCTTTATTATGTTGAGCCGTTTCCATTTTATACCTATTTTATCGACAGTTTTAATCATAAATGGATGTTGGACTTTGTTGAATGCCTTTTCTGAGTAGATTGAGATGATCATGTGACATGTAATTGATATGTTGATTGACTTGCTGATGTTATATCATTCTTGAATATCTGGTCTGAATCTAACTTGATAGTGATATATTATTGTTTTGATATACTGCTGAAATCTTTTGGCCAGAATTTTGTTGAGAATATTTGTATCTGTATCATGAGAAATATTCATCTGTAAGTTTCTTTTTTGTGGTGTCTTTGACTGATTTTGGTATCAGAGTTATTCTGACTTCATAGAAAGAATTCAGAAGTACCTATCTTTTTCTGTGTTCTGAAACATTTTGAGTAATACTGGTGTAAGCTGTTCTCTGAATGCTTTGTAGAATTTTCTAGTGAAACCATCTGGGACAGGGCTTCTTTTGACAAGGAGTTTTCTTTCTTCTTCTTTTTTTTTTTTAAATTACCTTTTCAGTCTCTTTACTTGTTATGAGGCTATTCAGAATTCCAACTTCAGTGTGTGTTAATTTGGCTACATAGTGTGTTTCTGAAAACCCAAGATGTGGTATATTTTGGAGAAAGTTCCATGTGCATTGGAAACAAATGTGTAATTTGCTGCTGTTGGGTGAAGCATTCTACTTAGGTCTATGAGGTCAAGTTGACTGGTTCTGGCCTTTAGATCTTCTGTATCTTTGTTCAGTTTCTTTCTAGGTGTTCTGTCCTTTAATTAGAGTGGTGTGTTCATGTTCCTCCTATTGTCATGGAACTGTCTTTCTCTTTTCAGTGAGGTTAGAGTTTGTTTTCTCTATTTTGGAACCCAGTTACTGGATGTGTGTTTATTATGGGTATGTCTTCATTGTGGATAGTCCCTTTGATCTTTATATAATGCCTTTCTTTGTGTTTCGTGGTGAACTTTGTTTTAAAGTCTATTTTATTTGAGATTAGTATTGCTACTCCTACTTTTTTCTACTCTTGCTGTTTATTTGTACCTGTTTTCTTGGTATAGTTGTGCTCCATCTTTTGATTTTCAGTAAACTTATGTGTTTATTTCTGCAATGTGTCTCTTAGAGATAGCATATGGATGGATCCTGTTTTTTAAATCCGTTCTGTCAATCTCTGTCTTTCTATGGGTGCTTTTAGGCCATTTACATTCAGTGCAATTATTGATCCACCACCACCATCACCCACTGCTATTGAGTCGGGTGCAACTCATAGTGACCCTAGAGGTCAGAGTAGAACTGTCCCTTAGAATTTCCAAGGAGCACCTCGCAGATTTGAACTGCTGACCTTTTGGTTAGCAGACATAGTACTTAACCCACTACACCACTAGGGTTTCCGCAGTTATTGATAGATGTGAGTTATTGCTGTTGGCTTGCAGTGCTTTTGTTGTGGTGCTGTTTTCTTTCTTTCTGTTATTCTCCTGTGCTCTTATTCTCCTTTGTTTTGGGACTTATTCCATTTCTTTCATTTTTGTAAACTTTATGTTTACAGGGAATTTATGTTTTTCTTTTCTTATTTTAATGAGTAGGTTTTTAAACTTTCTTTGAGGTTACCTTGAGATTTAACCTATATTCCTGAGTTTGAACTGGTCTTTTACTACTTGGTATCACCTTGACTTCTTCTCCGTCAGACAGTTCTATACCTACACTGTTTATTCTGTCTTTTATTGTTCTGACATTGTTATCATTTCTATGTTGGCCTCCCTGGTTCCTTATTGTGAATCTTTTAGTTTTGTTTTATTTTGGACAGTTCTTTACCTAGATTGATACCTGCTGATGTGTTCTTGTGTCCTACATTCAGGCTGTTTTCTGATGTTGCTGGCTCTCTAACTGGATTCTTTTTAATACTTCTTGTAGGTTTGGTTTGGTTTTTATGAATTTCTTTAATTTATGTTTATCTGGAAATGTCCTAATTTTGCCATAGTATTTGAGTGAGAGTTTGCAAGATATATTATTCTTGGTTGGAAGTTTTTTTTAAAGGTTTTATGTATGAGGCCTGACAGTTATGTTCATGAACTTAATTGTTCTAATTGCTATTCATTGCCGAACATCATTACTGTCACCTTCAAAGCATTCCCCTTGGGAAGCTATGCACTGAGGCTAGCTCATAGTCCACTCTTCAAACCAATTTTGGAACTCTTTCTGGAATGGCCTTTGTGCATGCTGGCACAGTGACAAGTTTGCAAACTTAATTGTAGAACTGTCTGTGAGGGAATTTTTAGCCAGTTAACAAATAACTGTATTGGAATACCCTCCAGTGATTTTTTTCTTTACCCAAAGAGAAAGAAAATATTGAAAGGAAGACATTTTGATGACATTCAGGGCATCAAGGGTAATATGAAGACAGCTTTTATGGCCATTCCAGAAACGAGTTCCAAAACTGCTTTGAAGGGTGGACTAGGAGCTGGTGTTGGTGCATACCTTCACAAAGGGAGTACTTCAAAGGTGGCCGTAGTGATACGCAGCAATGAAGTAACACCTTTTCTAGTATGAGTTCAAGAACTTAATTTTTAGACCTCTTGTGTGCATGGTTTCTGCTGAGTAGAAGTCAGTTTTATTGTTTCCCCTCTGTATGTGACTTTTTATATTTCCCATGCTTTCTTTGATTTTTCTACCAAGAAAGTATTATCTGAAGATTTATCTTCAGTTTCATTGATGTTGACTTTCATTGTTTCTAACTTGCTCCTCAAACTTTCTGTGGCACTGTTCATTTCTGAAATCTTGTTATTTACCTTTGGGGTTTCTAACTGCTGTTTTTGTATAAGTTCTTGTTTTGTGCTTATTTTGACATTTTGTTCCTGTGTTATTTTTCTGAATTCTTCCATTTTTTGCCTGCTTTTCCATGATTTTGCCTGTATTTTGCAAGATTTTGTCTATTGTTTCCTTATTTTTGTCTACATTTTCCTTCACCTCTTGTAGATCCCTGAGTATTAGAAGGAAGAACAGGAAGAAGAGAGGTAGGAGGGGAAGGAGGGAAGAACAGAGGAAAGAAAGGAAAGATGGAAGAAGGTAGGAAAGGAGGAAGGGAGGAGGGGAGAAAAGGAGGAAGGGAAGGAGGAGAGAAGGAAGGAAGATGCTCCAGGGGAGCCCAGTGGCTTGGCAGCGTGGACAGGGAATGTAACTGGCTCCCCAGCTAAGTGGTGCTGCAAAGCCCATCAAGAATGAGTGGAGATGGCTTATGGCACCAGCTGTTTGGGAGAATGGAAAGGAAAGAAAATAGGGAGAAACAAGAAACAGAAATGAAAGTGGGGAAAAAGCCCTGAGGGAGCCCACTAGTTAAGTGGTGTGAACCAGAGACTTGATTCCCCAGCTGATGTGTGCTACTCAGCCCATCCAGAAGGAGCAGAGGTGGCACACAGCCCCAGGTGCTTGGGAGAAAGGAAAGGAAGGAGGTATGAAAGAAAGAAGAAATTAAAAGAAGCCAAAAAAGCAACAACAGAAACAAAAAATGGCATTGGAGGAGCTGGCCAGTGGGGCTGGGGTGAATCCAAGCATCAAGGAGCTGGCAAAGGTTGAGCAGCAGGAAGAAGTGTGAGGGGAGCAAAGTGTGTATTCCTGGTTACCAGGTGCTCTGTCTCTTACTGGGAGGTCTATGAAGTTGCTTTTCTGTATTCCCTGTCCAAGGTTTTTGGTGGCTAAGGGGTTCAAAATGGTGAATGTGTGCTGTGTTAGCTGATAGGGACCTCCACTCCATCGTTCTCCTTCTTCTCTGTTCTCTGATAGTTTCTTATTCCATTTGGTGCTCAGCTGAGTTCTTTATCTCTTCATTTTACACTTGGGAAATGCTGGTGGTGTAATGGTTAAGAGGTATGGCAGTTAACCAAAAGGTCAGTGGTTCAGATCCACCAGGTCCTGCTTGGAAACCCTATAGAGCAGTTGTCTTCTGTCCTATAGGGTTGCTATGAGTCAGAATTGACTTGAAGGCAATGGGTTTAGGGTTTTTTTTTTTTTTTTTTAGCTTTTCATTTGATGCTTAGGGTTTCAGGATTGACATTTGTATCTGTTTTACTTAGTTTTTCCCATCTTCACGATGGAGGGATGGGATGGCTTTGTGTGTCTGTTTATAGTGCCATGTTTTCTCCACCTCTTCCAGGTGATTTTTATGTACAAGAAAGTTTGAGAAATACTGCTCTATTAATAAGGAGGCCTGGTAGTGCAGTGGGTAAAGCAATCAACTGCTAACTGAAATGTTGGTGTTTTGAAACCACCAGCTGTTCCATGGATGAAAGATGAAGCAGTTTGCTTCTGTAGAGGTGTACAACCTTGGAAACTCTATGGGTTTGCCAGGAATGGAATCATCTTGATGACAGTGAGTTTGGTTTGGGCTCTGTTAGTAGTTCCCAGAATTGTCCTTAACCAGCAGCATTAACAGTACCTAAGAACTTGTTAGAAATGCAAATTCTCAGATGGTGTACAAACAGAAATGAATTTTCTGGAAACCATGTGTTAACGTTAAACTCCACTGCCTCTTATTTGTTTCAAACCAAGTGGGTAAGGAATATTAGTTGCAAAGCCCCATACAATTCAGTTTTCTGTTGTCAGAGAATTATATTTTTGTTTTTTGCCCCACCAATATTTGTTTCTGTTTCTTCATTTTTCTCCAGGGCATTAATGGTAAAGAGTGGTACTTGATCCTTTTATTCTGTGTTATGATGATCTGCTTCTTCTTTTTTTTTAAGTTATCCTCTGAACTGTATGGAAGGTCTTGCCAGTTTTAAGGCCTAATTTTTCCACAGGAAGAGAAGAAATGGCCTTTCTCCACAGGGCTATATCTAATTTTAGCATTGTTTATGCAATGATTTTGAAAGTGTGTTTTCAAATCGCAGTTAGTCTCTGTGTAGCCTTTGTGGCTTCAGCAATGGTCAAGATTAAATGTTAATATGTTTATGAAGAAACTGATAACAGGACTTAATATAGCAAAACTGAACAAATATTTATTGAGTGCCTACTATGTTCCAGCATAATTCTATGTCTTGGGGAATACAGCAGTCAACAAAGTACAACAAACAAAGAGGAAAAAGGATATTATTTATGCTAAAAACCAATTTAATGTTAATGGAAATTGTACTTTAAAATTTCTCAATAACATGTTGCAATTTCTTCTCCTTGAAACAGGTTATATACACTGGTAAGTTCAATATTGGCAATGCCCAGCCCAATGAGTAAAAGCAAATGATAAGTTTATACTTGATCATTTTTCTTTTTGTCTTTTGGTGGCCTCAAATCATCTACTAAGTACATGTTTTAATCTTAGTATTTTTCTAGTAACTATTATTTTGGGGCACTGAATGCTTCCACTTGGATGAAGATTTTTTTCCAAAGGGTATTCCGTGTGTATATATTTGCCATAAAAAGGAGAATATAATATTTATCATATGTTAGTTTGCGAGATCTAAATTCTTAGTCTTAGAGGTGAGGAAACAGTTTTTTTTAATGCTTTGGCAGGGATCTTAATAATCAAAATTTTAATAAATACACATTGTAATGATGGAGAATATAGGATATATAGGACATATTTTTATTCCTGAGATACTGTTGGTGACACATGAACTTGTCAAGGAATCGCTCCTCAGATCCACATCTAGAAACTTTGAAGGAAATAGTGCACACTTTCGACGGCACTGAGCTGGGTTTCCTACTCTTGCCCTACCCATTTCTTCTGTCCTACACTTTTCTGTGGTCAATGCCCACTGCCCCACATTGAGAATATATTGTCTGATACTACCTGTTAACTGATTCTTGTATGTTGATCTCACATGAATTTTAGAGCTAGTGTCAAGAGAGGCTATGTCTTAAACTTTAAGAACCTTTTTAAAACTTCAGCTTTCTCTTCAATGCATACCACGTTAGTAAACATATAGTCAAGCCCTACTGCCATTGTGTTGATACTGATGGTGGCCATATAGGACAGAGTAGAACTGCCCCATAGAGTTTCCAGGGAATGCCTGGTCGATCTGAACTGCTGACTTTTTGGTTAGCAACAGTAGCACTTAACCACTATGCCACCAGGGTTTCCAAACGTATAGTAGGAACTCAATAATCACTTTTGGATTTCTTTATCTAGTCAAGATATTGTACAAAATTGTTATAAATTGTGTGTTGCAGTGGAATGAGAACTGGCCTCTCTGAGCTGTAGTTTCTTCTTTAAAATGAGAGTGCCAAAACGGAATGGATTTCTCAGATTCTTTTTAATTCTATTATCCAGTGATCCAAAGGGATGGCTAAGGACCCTCCGTGTTTCTCATTCTCCACTCACACATTACAGCTACTGAATGCTCTGCCATCCTCTACAATTTATATCTATGGCTCTTCTTTATGGCACAGGTCAAATTAAAAAAACAAAAATACTAACTCAATATGGTGCATTCAACAGATAATTAGTATACAATGTATAAAAAGGCTTATTATTTTTCAGAGTGTACTGTTTTTCCAGGCATAGTTACCAGTAGTTTCAAAACACATTCCTCAAAGAATAACAAACCCTTTTCTCTTTAATGCTTTCCCTGACATATTTGCTTTATTTTTAGCTGAGCCAACTGTGTTACAGACCTAACTTCCTCTAGTTGGTATTCTTTTGAACTTATGAAAATTTCTAATCATAGTTATCTGTAAGAGTAATATAGTGCATGCTGATAGGAAAGCAGCAGAATCAGCTAAATTTAGGAATAATTAGACCTGTGGTGAAAATAAATACTGATCTATGTGCATAGCCCTTAGAAGAAATCAGTCTGGGATAAATATATAAATATTAATAGGAATCAAGTTCTTGATCAATAAGAAAGACAATAATGAGAAATTAAATATCTTTTCCTTCACTTTAATACCTCTTAGAGTTGTTTCAAAATTTAATGAATAAAGGTCCTATATATAGAAAATAACTAACCTCAACTAATGTCTTCAAACTCCTCACCACTTGCTGGTACCCTTTCTGGAGTAAAGGGAAAGGGAGAACTCATCAGTGGCCTTGTGATACTTTCAATTGTTGATGATGAAGATCCTTAAATCTGTATTCCCACTTCTCTGCTTCTTTAATTCCAACTTTCTATCAGGGATCATGTATGTGATAGGGAATCCTACTACTATTACAAAATCAATAGAATTAAATGTTTTTCCAACCAAACTACCTGCTTTTTCACCTTACCAAACTCCCTGATTTTTGTTCAAGCCAATTTTCCCGAGTTCAAATATGAAAAAGAAAAATATCTTGGATTTGCTTATGTCTGAACCTCTGGGAGGGAGAAACATCCAGAAAAACGTAACAGACATCCGGGATGCTGGAAGGCAAAGTAGGAAAGGATCCCAAGAAAGAAGTTTGAAAACTAAATGATTCAAAGGCAGAAAAAACTCCAGTGGAACTGAAAATCGACCTCTCTTGGCCACTCACACTCACTCTTTCCACTTCATGTTCACCGTCAGTTTGGCCTGAGCCAAATAATATGAAGACCAAACTCCCCAGTGCCTCCAAAATGGCACCCCAATTTATTTCCAAACTTATCCTTCCCTGCCTCTCACTGGGGACTTTATCTTACTGAGTCTCCACTCACCTTCTTTTCCACATGCTCATTCTTTTGCTTCTTTCCTTTTCTTGTGCATACCCTTTTCTCTCCTTTCCACTTAATCTAGTATCATTTAAGATCCAGTTCGAATCTTATCACCTGTGTGAACTCTTTTATGTACATGTCAGTGCATGTGAATGCCTTGTTTTGAATTTCCATTGTAGTTGCTGCTGTACCTTACATGTCGACATTCACTCATTTTTTATCCTAAATAATATATGTGCTTTAATTTCTTAGAGAATATTTATGTCTTTGAGGACAAAGACTTCTTTTGCATCTCCCACAATGCTTAGTCCCAACATGATTATCAAATGAATGATTCATTTTGAATACAAGACAAAAAGAAATGAGGAGATGATGATGAAATAATATAAGCCCCAGTTTCACTTTATTATGCAAGAGATCGGCAAAAACAGCTTTAAAGACTAAAGATATCCTTGACATCCCAAATTTATAATAATAACACAGTGTATAATTGTATATATTCTTTGTTTGGGAGGGAAGAGGGGATAAAGTCATACTCAGTGAGCTTTTTAATGAGGTAACTTCTTCTAAAATTTGAAGTAAAATTACTGCCTTTGAGTGCAGATGTTAGGATAGTAATCTAATTATGGAGCCTTGGTGGCATCACAGTTAACAGCTGGGCTGCTAATCAAAACGTTGGCAGTTAGGATCCACCAGCCACTCCTTGTAAATCCTGCCTTACAGGGTCTCTATGAGTCAGAATCGATTACACAACAATGGATTTTGAATCTAATTATACCCATATGTCCCAGGAAGCAATTTTAAAACCTTGATAATAAAAGACTTGGAAAAAAACAAGCAAACCATTGAAGGCAAGAAATCTTTTGAGGCTATAACTGGTTGTTGTTGTCGGATGCCATCAAGCTGATTTCAGTTCATATCTACCTTATGTGACAAAACAGAACTACCTCATAGGGTTTACGAATGTAATGTTTATGGGAAAAAATCACCAGGTCTTTTCTCCCATAGAGCGGCCGGCGAGGCTGAATCGTCAACTGGTTAAAACCAAACAAACCAAGCCCACTGCTGTCAAGTCGATGCTAACTCACGGTGATCCTATAAGACAGAGTAGAACTTACCTATAGAGTTTCCAAGGAGGGCCTAGCACATTTGAACTGACAATCTTTTGGTTACCAGCTGTAGCACCTAACCATTATACCACCAGGGTTTCTACTGACTGGTTAGTAGGGTAAAAATAAGTGAGACTTGTAGTTGTTACAAATATTATTTTCCAGATAGGTAAACTTGAAGCAGAGATGTGACCTTAAATTAGAAATATATTACCTGAACATCTTTGAAGTGGAGACTGGTATATTGGTCTGGGGACTCTAAAATAGTAATAAAATTAGCTCATTTTGAATAAAATGCTAATCTTGACCCACTTCACAAAATTGACATGCATGCCTTTAATAGCTCATTTTCTTTCTTTCTTTCTGATTTTTTTCTCCTTAACATTTCATAAATGTCATAATACACATTAAGAATCACGATGCCTCCCTTGTATTTCTAAAATCATTATCTTGGATATTACTGTACAATTTCAAACATTTGAAATGCTGACATTGATTGATAAAGTCATTCATAATAGATGCCTATTGCTGATTTAATTATGTTGGGGTTAAATGAAGAAGCATTTTAAATGGAGTGCTCTAGTATAGTTCAATTATTGAAAAACAAATCAAACAAGAAATATGCTTCAAAAAAGAAAGAGGATAAAAGAATATCATTTCAGTGAGAAACTTTATTTTTAAATGCAGAATATTTATAAATTAATGGCACACAGAAAAGATGAATTCATTGTCCTTTCTTTTTAAATATCAGCATCATGAAATATTAAGTGCCTGTAAATACCTACTTTAATTGATCTCATGCTTTTCCTTGACCTTGATACATAGCTGGATGCTTCCCTAAAGAGCTAAAAATCAGTTTAGTTCTTCTGCTTTGCTGGCTGATTCCTTTCTGTTGCTAAATCACTTGTTCTCTAAACCCTGTTCCCTCTAGGATTTAACCTCTCTTCTCAATAATTCGTGTGTGTGGCACAGCCCATCATACTGTACTAATGCTGTCTGTAAGATCTGTCAGTGAAACAAGCCTGTTGTAATGGTAGTACGGCAGCTTTCAGTGCAGCTCCACACGTCATACAGTCAGCTCATGTCAGGAGATGATCTAAGATGAATTTTCAGGGCCATGATTAACAGGTCTTCAAATCTAAGTAGCTTCTGCAAGGCAAATGACTCTGCGTTTCTCAGGTAATTGTAATCCTTGAAATCAAACCACCTCTCAAAGTGCAATGACATGGTTATCAAATGTTTTAAATGCGTCTGTGGGCAGCAGAGCTGAAAAGAATGACAGGTTTAGATTTGGTTGAAATTCAGAATATTTGTCATCTAGCCTCTGAACCAGCTTGCTCCTATCATTTGGAATGGAGCTATAAGGCTGGCAGCTCCTTGAATGCCTTCCTCCCTCACCACCCCCCTGGCCCAAGAGAGACTGTCATTCTAAAATTATAGAAGAATTTTAAAGAAAAAAAAAATACTCTTCAAAATAAATTTTCTAGCTCCCATGGAATATTGTTTAGGAAAAACCTGATATTTAATTTAAAAACAAAAAGCCACACACTGCACTGTCTCATATCAGCTAAGTAAGTATTCAGAATAGGAGTCTCCTTACATGAGTCATCCTTTTGATTAAAATTGTAAGTTTATTTTTCTCAGTTATATCTAGCAAGGAAACCCTGGTGTCATAATGATTAAGAGCTACAGCTGCTAACAAAAAGGTGGGCAATTTCCTTCCACCCAGACATCCCTTGAAAACTCTGTAAGGCAGTTCTACACTGTCTTATAGGGTTGCTATGAGTCAGAATTGACTCGACAGCAATGTTATTTTTTTATCTCAAGAATAGGTTACATTATCAGTAAGAGCAAGTCTACTCTAAGGTATCTTCTCAACAAAAAACAGATACTTTGATCTTGAAAATTACAGTGTAAAAAGAGTATAGATCTATGTAAAGCAGTGGTTGTTAACCTTCATGAGGAAGATGACAAATGCTACTTATGAGATGATGCTGCTGATGACTGTTTCATGCCCTGAATATTGATGACTAAACCAATTTAATTCAGATTTCTGAATTTTAGCTATTAAATGGATATTTGAATACAACTTTTGCTAATTTCTTTCCCAATGAACTACAAGTATGCGGAACATGATCATTCCAGTCAAAAGAGCACATTCAAGACATTAATGGAAATATCTAGGCAATGTCTCCTAATTGTAGGCAGAGAACGCTAGAAATCATTGCTGTTGTTATTAGGTGCCATCCAGTCTATTTCGACTCATAGCAGCTCTGTGTACAACAGAACAAAACACTCATGGGTCTTGCATCATCCTCACAATCATTAGCTGTGTTTGAACCCTTTGTTGTAGTCTATGTGTCAGACCATCTCATTTGAGGGGGCTTCCTTTTTTCACTGACTCTATTTTACCAAGCGTGATGTCTTTCTCCAGGGACTAATGTCTTCTGACAACACGCCAAAAGTGCCTGAGATGAAGTTTGACATCCTTGCTTCTAAGGAGCATTTTGGCTGTACTTCTTCCAAAACAGATTTCTTTGCTCTTCTGGCAGCTCATAGTATAGCCAATATTCCTCACCAACATACAGTTGAAAGATATCAATTCTTCTTTGGTTGCCCTTACTCACTGTTCAGCTTTCACAGCCACACAAGGTGACTGAAAACACCAGGGCTTGGCTCAGCCACGCCTTAGTCCTTAAAATGACGTCTTTGCTTTTTAACACTTAAAGAGATCTTTTGCAGCAGATTTGCCCAGTCATTTGATTTCTTGACTGCTGCTTCCATGAGTGTTGATTGTGCATCTAATCAAAGAAAATTCTTGACAACTTTAACCTTTTCTCTGTTTATCATGATGTTGCTTACTTGTCCAATTATGAGGACTTTTGTGTAACTCATACTGAAGACTGTAGTCTTTGATCCTTTTCAGTAAGTGCACTTCAAGTCTTCTTCACTTTCAGCCAGCATGTTTGTGTTATCTGCATATAAAACCAAAACCAAACCCACTGCTGTCGAATTGATTCCGACTCGTAGCAACCCTCCAAGACAGAGTAGCACTGCCCCATAGAATTTCCATGGAGTGCCTGGTGGATTGAAACTGCCAACCTTTTAGTTAGCAGCCATAGCACTTAACCACTACACCACCAGGACTTCCTCTTCCTCGTATAGAAGGTTGTTAATGAGTGTTCCTCCAATCCTGATGCCACATTCTTCCACCCATAGTCCAGCTTCTTGGATTATTTTCTCACCATACAGACTGAATAAGAATAGTGAAAGAATACAGCTCTGACCTTTCTTGACTTTAAACCATACAATAGCCCTTTGTTCTGTTTGCATGAACGCCTCTTGATCCGTGTATAGATTCCCCATGAGCACAACGAAGTGTTCTGGAATTCCCATTCTCTGCAATGTTATCCAAAATTTGTTATGTTCCACACTGTTGAATGCCTTTGCATAGTCAATAAAACACAGGTGAATATCTTTTTTGGTATTCTTTGCTTTCAGCCATGATCCATCTGACATCAGCAGTCATGTCCCTTGTTTCACATCCTCCTCTTGGATCGGGCTTGATTTTCTGGCAGTTCCCTGTCAATGTATTGCTGTAACCACTTTTGAATGAACTTCAACAAAATTTTACTTGTATATAGTATTAATGATATTAAACAATTTTTTCATCCTGTAGGATTCCCTTTCTTTGGAATGGCACATATATGAATCTCTTCCAGTTGGTTGGCCACGTAACTGTCTTCCACAAACCTCTGCATGTACAGGTGAGTACTTCTAGTGCTGCATATGTTGAAATGCTGAAGCATCTCAGTTGGTATTCTTTCAATTCTTGGAGCCTTGTTTTTCTCCAGGGTCTTCACTGCTGCTTGGACTTCTTCCTCTTAGCACTGTTGATTCTTGATTGTATGCTACTTCTTGAAGTGGTTGAATGTCAGCCAACTCTTTTTAGTACAGTGATTCCATGTATTCCTTCTATTTTCTTTCGGTACTTCTTGCGTTGTTTAACATTTTTCCCATAGAATCCTTTGACGTTGCACTGCAAGGCTTGAATTTTTTTTTCAGTGCTTTCAGCTTGAGAAATGCTGAGCATGATCTTTCTTTTTGATTTTCTATCTCCAGGTCTTTGCATATTTCATTAGTAGGAATGCATTGAAGACGTTAGTCTTTTGTGCTCATCTTGATCACAGCACTTGCAGGTTTGTAAGTTTGTCTCTTGCTTAAACCTCATACTCTCTGAGGGTATGAACACTGTCTTCATCTCCATAGCCCTCCCATTTAAGATACTGTCTAGCATAATATTAGATGATGATATAGCCAGCCAAGTGCCATAGGCTTGTTTGTTAAATACTTTGTGTTATAGGACCCATGATAACAATGATCCTGTTTAATTTGTTTTTATTTTTTGAGTGTCTAGCACAGTTCCTAGCTAAGTGAATGGAAAACAGATTTAAAGAGATATAAACTTTGTTAATAACTTTTGCATATGTCATCTTATTTTGTTGTTAAATAAATTTCATGAATAGTAGATAGGGTAGTTTATTAATATCCTTATTCTATAGATGAAAAGATCTAGAGCAATACATTAGCTTAATAGACATCTTGTAACTACTTACAGATCAGGCAAGGGAGCTCAGTATGTGTCAAGCATGTGCCCTTGACAATAGGTCTTGGAGTCTATTATGGATTGAACTGTGTCCCCCCAAAATGTGTGGCAACTTGTCTAGGCCATAATTTCTATTACTGTGTGACTGTCCATTATTTTGTGACCTGATGGAATTATCCTGTGCATTGCAAATCCTAACCTCTACGATGTTGATGAGGCAGGAATAGAAGCAGCACTGTTACTGCAGCAAGACTCAATCTACAGGATTTGGCCCGAGAACTGACAGAGAAAGAAAGCTTTCCCCTGGAGCTAGTATCCTGAAATTGGACTTCTAGCTTCCTAGACTGTAAGAGAATAAATCTGTTTGTTAAAGCCATCCACTTGTGGTTTTTCTGTTACAGAAGCACTAGGTAACTAAGACAGAGTCTTAGCCCTTAACTCACCCCTCATTTCTGCTCCCACATCTAAGTAAAGAAGAAAAAGCTGCTGTGATTAAATGTGAGTATTGGCAAGTATTTTTTCCTTAGAGATATTTGAGAGTATATGCTTGTGAACATGCATGTGTGTATATGATGACACTTTTTTTATTTTTTAAAGAAGTGAGGATTATTTATACAATATCTAATGGTTAATAATAACTTTACTGAATCTTTGTAAACAGGCCAACTAACATAAATAAGTTACTTGAAGCCCACTGAAACTGTGTTTTTTTTCTTTCTTTTATTTATTTATCATGATGGAGTGAAAGAGTACAGTCCATTTTAAATTTGCATGCCTGCCTATTTTTTTTTTTTTTAAAGTGGCTGAGTATTTCTCACAACTTTTCCAATTATGACTTTTGGTGAAACAGGTCAACAGTAGACAGCCTAAATGGCAGTGTGATTATAGTAACTGACACTCTGAGGTTGAAAAGCTATGCTAATAGACAATGCAAAATTAGTGTAAGAATATTATTGGAAAAATATTTTAGGCATGTTAAAGTTGGTTGGACCTCTATTTTAAGAAAAAGAAAACTTTGTGAAGATATCATAACCTTTTTCCACTCATTGCTAAAAGATTCTAAAGTATATCATTAACGTACTCTGTCCTTTGCTTGACTCTCACTTATAATGATTTTCCAATAATAAATTAGCTTGATGCTGTTATTTTATGTGTAAATCCACTCTAACCAAATCCTAAATTGGTGCTTCAGTGTTTGATAAATTCCAGACATTTGTGCTTGCTACCCTTTTTGATTGATTGGAAATCTCCCAGGAGGTTACATGATCTTATTCTTTTCAGCACTTAGAAAGGCATCTGGGTCACTGCTAATATGAGAGAAATGGGGAAAATGTCCCCTGAAAACTAGTAAGCTTTATATCGAGTATACCTTTTGGGTAGATGGAGTTATTTTACTACCTTCTGAGCTTTCATTTGAATAGATTTTAAATATGTTACATAAAGATTATTAAAAATGTTCTTTGTTCTAGAGTCTTCCTAAGATCTTCAAATAGAGTACAACACTTGGAGTCCTAAAACCCTCTTGCTTGGTCAATGCCAACCAATTTCTAGGAATCAGTCTCTCTTGGGAATAAGAAATGAAAGTTTAAGTAAACAAGTGTTTACTTCTTCCCTCCCTGTCCTGGAAGAAAAACACACAAATGAAAACCAATCTAAAAACAAAAGCACCTATCCAGGTCTCTGCTGGTAAAGTGTAGAAACAAGAGTGAATAGATACTTACACTTTGTCTCAAATTGCTGAAGAAGAGAATGTTCCCAGAGGCAGTGTTCAGAGAGGTTGTAGGCTGTCTGTTGAGAGACAAAAGACTAGACTAAGTAATAGAGTAACAGAGTAACAGTGAGTATTCCCTTAGGTAAATCCTAGTGTGATTAGAGACTGAGAAAACTCACTGAAATGCATCTATCACCCTGTTTCTTGCCAGGGATACTACTCAAGTAAACCAAAATTCAATAGCATCTTTGAAAAGCAAAATTTTAATATGAATATTGAGTAATAATGGTGAACCTTAGGAGCCCTGATGGCACAATGGATAAACACTTGACTGCTAACCAAAAAGTAAGGTCAGTAGTTTTAACCCACTAGCTGTTCTGCAGGAGAAAAGACCTGGTAACTTTCTACTTGTAAAGATGATAGCCTAGGACATACTATGGGGCAAGTCTTCTCTGTCCAATAAGGTAACTATGAGTTAAAATTGACTCAGTGGCACACAATAACGACATTAAGGATTAACTTATCCTCCCTCATGTTCCTGTGATTTAGCAAAATTTATAGGCTCTGATGAGGAGACTTGGTGTCACAGTAGTTAAGTGTCTAGCTGCTAACCAAAAGGTCAACTGTTTGCCACTCCGTGGGAGGCAGATGTGGCAGTACTTCCACAAATATTTACATATTTGGAAATCCTATTGGGTAGTTCTACTCTGAGTTGGAATTAATTCAACAGTAATGAGTTTTTTCTTTTTGGTTTTGTTGTAGGATCTGATGGGAGAGAGCTCCAATAATGACTGATAGCCAATGATCTGTCAGCTAGAAATGTGAGTACGTATTTCTTGTACTTTAAGTGATCTAAAATAAATTCATGTCAATCACAAATACATTTTAAAAAAGTTGAAGGACACATCACAAACCTGGGAAGTGGGAAGGAAGAGAGGAACTTTCAAAAACAAAAACAAAGTCAATTTGTATTGAGAACAGGACATGGAGTTGTATGGGTCATTCAGATCGCCCCTGATGCTGATGAATATTCCTAGAAAGACTTTGAAAACCTGAAAGCTCTGTGTTCTGTCACAATTTTGAAGGGAATACACTAGGAAAAATGCTAAAGTATTATCTTCTACTCTTTATCTGATTCCACAAAGAATGTTTCCAAGTATGTATGCTTGGAACTGACACATAAACTATAATTATAAAGCCAATTAAATAGCACACATTTATTTATTCAAAATTTAATGATTACTTGTTGAGTGTCTATTGTGTATCAGGCACTTAGAATACATCAATTAATGAAATAAATAAAGATCCTTGCCCCCATGACGCTTTCATTCTAGCAGGCAGGAGGTGGGCAGGTAATTAAAAAATAAATCAATCCTGTACCTTCTGCCCATTTTAACTGACTACTTTTTTTTTTGATTCCTCTATACTGTTGGCATGATACATATTTTTACCATACAGCTTGCCACATTGTATTAAAACAATTAATTTATGAAATTTGGGTTGACAATAACCTTTATAAATACAAAGGCAGAAACCATGAAGATAGTCTACATTAGATTTGTTATCTAATTTTTTGAAATGCACAGAAAGAAAAATATAATTGCAAGGTAAATGATAAAGTGAGGAAAATATTTGTAACATGTATGGCACACAGATTTATGATCTGTACCCTGATGTTGCAGTGGTTAAGTGCTCCACTGCTAACCTAAAGGTCAGCAGTTTGAACCCATCAACCAGCCCCTCCAAGGAAGAAACATGTGGCAATTTTCTCAAAAGACTGGGAACCCTATACAGCAGTTCTTCTCTGTCCTAGAGGGTTGACTCAACAGCAGTGAGTTTTGTTTAATTTATAAATAGTTTTTACAGGTCACTAAGAGAAAAACCCAACCAAATCAAACCCACTGCCATCAAGTTGATTCTGACTCATAATGGCACTATAGGACAGAGTGGAACTGCTCTATAGAGTTTCCAAGGAGCAATCAATAATTAGTTGAGAGACAGAGCCAACGCTGCACTCTAGACAGGTGCACCATGCCATCCCTCTGGAGCAAAGACCTGAAAAACCAAGTCAAACAGATATAAACAAGAATGATGGAACCCTAAGCATCAAATGAAGGGATAAAAAAACTAGATCAAACACCAAAGAGAAGAAGAAATTGATGGAAAAATGGAGAACAAGGAGAAATACAGAGTAAAGATCTTGTCTTGGAATACAGGCAGCAATGCCCCTGGGCAGGGATTATGGGAAAGAAACTTCATGGAGCTCCCAGCAGGAGGCAGAACACCCAGTAACTAGAGACACATGCATTCCTACCCTTCACCCTTCTGGTGAGTGTCAGCAAGAACTCTTCCAGCCTAGTAGCCCCCTCCTATGAGGGTCCACAGTATAGGGCGAGCCCCTCTCCCACTCCACCATTCCTTGTGCATGGCTTTTCCCCCTTCTTTCTTTTCTACTTTTTCATTTTCCCCTCCCACATAGCCACATATGCCACCTTCCCCACTTCCTGCCAGACCCCAATATGCCACCATGTATAGAGTGCCACTAGTACTCCAGCCTATCACTGCCCTGGATCTACCCCTCCACCATCTGCTGGCTTCCGCTGCACAACAATTTGTTCTTTATTTTTATTATTTCCTTTTGTCCTCTCAGATAACACTGCAGGCCATCATCTTCACTTCTCAGTGACATCTGGGTCTGACCCACACCCACCAGCTCGCTACCACTGCATTGCTTCTCCTGTTCAAACTTTTAATCTTTCTTTTCTTTCTCCCTTCCATCTAGCCCCATGCACCAACAAGCCTTACCGCTAGCCCCCACCATGGCACCATAGTTAGAGTGTCCCCATCAGTCAGGCCTACTGTTAAACTGAGCCAACATTGCCCCTGCCCTCCTGCCACTTGACCACCTGCTAAATGGTGGGAAGTGAGCCCATGTCACTCCCTGTCTGATACCCCATCTGTCTGGTTATGGACTATGGACACTCCCACACCACTAGACAAACATCAGGAGGCAGGCAATATCCCCTTTTTCTGACCTTAGCCATCTTCCCAAACCAGTGTACAGAGAAATGGGCTTGCTCTGTGTGCTGCTACCCTGTTCCCTGGACAAGGTGGTGAGAACTATTGTGCTGATAGATGAGCAAGCAGCAAAGCATGGCTGCTTGCCCTCCCTGACATATCAAAAACAAAGCAAAAAAGCAAGATGAAGCAAACAAACATACAATAAATAAAGAATGAAAGTTATAACTTGATGTCTCAGTGACACCAGACAATACAAAAACATATAAAAAGCAGAACTAGATGGCTGAAAACAGTGACAAAAATAAAGAATCAGCTAATCTTCTATAGAAGAAAATGCAGTGTGGAACTATCTGATACGGAGTTCAAATGACTAAATATTTGCCAAGCCCAGCGACCCTAAATATTTAGGGCACTACAAAAGATTAGCACAGAGATTAAAACACACATACACCCACCCACCCACAACCAAGGGAAAAATGGACAAAATTAGTGAGAACACAGACAAAATCATTGAAAACTTAGTCAAAATCAAGGAAAAAAGCAGACAATGCAACAGAGGGATTCAGGAAAATAACCCAGGACCAAAACATCAAAATCAACTTTATCCACTGCTGTCAAGTTGGGTTTGACTCATAGCAATCCTAGAGGTCACAGTAAAACTGCCCCATAGAGTTTCCAAGAAGTGCCTGGTGGACTTGAACCAACGATCTTCTGGTGAACAGACGTAGCACTTAACCCACTACAGCACCAGGGTTTCCAAATGAACATTAGATAAGTACAAAAACAGCAACTAGAAATCCAAAGGATAAATAACAAAATTACTAAAATGGAAAATGCAATGGAAGGATTTTGGAATGAATTTGAAACAGTGGAGGATGGAATCAGTGACTGAAGCCGTGGACACCATTTTGTTTGAGGAAAACTCAGAGCAAAGAATGAAGAGAAATGAAGAAAACCTAAGAAGTATGTGGAACATGATCAAAAGAAAATTTTGCGGGGTGCGGAGTCAAGATGACGGACTAAGCACATGTCACCTTATATCCCTCTGGAAACCAAGACCTGAATTGACAATCAAACAGAGCCTTCTGATCACCTAATCAGCCTCAGGACATGGCACAGAGCTGTTAATTGGGACTTCATACCACTCAGCGAAAAACCTCCTCTCGTTCACGGACTCCCGCTCCTGGCTAGCCCCGGCTCTCACGGATGGAAGGTAAATGCACCAGCCCAGTTTGACTTTTTTTTTCCTCTGTCTCTGCTGGCAGGTGGAGCTGGGTCTTGCCTGGTGGCTGGACTAAGACGCGCTGCTGGGGGGATAGGCAGGCGAAATTCCCATATTCTGAGAGCCAGGCTCGGGACTCTGTTAATCTAGCCACTTTGAGCCTTTCATTTTGTAGCTGCCTCAGCGGGGTTTGTGCGGAGCTTCACAGTCAGTGTGTGGATGCCATGTTGGTACCGGGATTTTAGCGGGACCTCGTTCTTAGCCTGGGAGACAGCACCTGCAAACAGGATAGCACTTCTCCGACACAAAAGTAGTGATTTTGCACAGTGCTGCCTACGTTGGGGCCCCTGCAACAGAAGCAGAAGAATCACTACCTCTCGGCACCTGTAGCCCCTCTGTGTGCTGCCTGTGTGGAGGACGCCATCTTGGATATGGTGGCCGCAGCTGGACCTAATTCTTAGCTTGGGAGCCAGAGCCTGCTCACAGGAAAGCATTTTTCTATCACAAAACCAGTACTCCATGCAGTGTTGGCTAAGGCTAGGCCCTGTCAGCAGAGACCAACAGGGCAGTAGCATTGCTGTATTCTGAACTAGTTTGTTGTCATCTGGGGTTGGATATAGTGGCGCTTACTTTGTCAGATGAGAAGAGGGACCACTACACCTGAAAACCTAACTAACTTGTGAACTGGTCAGATACCTTTTGCTTTACATTTGAAGACAGCCTAAAGAAACATTTGCAATCCATCCTCACAGAACCTCTTCCAGCCTCTATATACTCACATGGGACCCAAAAAGCAACAGACAATTGTGGCATACAAGCAATCACTCATGGCTTCAGAAGGCTCCCAAACAAAGCAACCAAGGTGTTTTCCAGATGAAGAAACTTTTGAGAAAACATCAGGAAGTGAATACAAATTGATTATATACAGAGCCCTTCTAGACCTTATCCAAAATGCAGGAGAACAAAATGAAAAATTAAGCCAGTTTTTCGATCTGATGGAACACCAGTACTCTGAAATCCAACAGATCAAGAAGAAAATCAAAGACATAGAAACTTCCATGCAAAGCCAAGAAAACAGAATGGAACAAATGGAAAAAAGAATTTCTGACTTGGAAGACAGAGCTACTGATGCCAGCATCTATAAGCAGAAATCAGAAAAAAGAAATAAGAAACATTAAGAAGTATGTGGGACTCTATTAAGAGGAACAACCTTCGATTAATTGGAGTCCCTGAACAGGGTGAGACATCTGAGAACACAGAGAGTATTGTTGCTGAGCTGCTGAAATAAAACTTCCCAGAAATCATGAAGGAAGAGAATATAGACATCTCAGATGCATATCATACGCCACCGAATATAGATCTCAAAAGAAAGACTCCAAGACATATTATAATCAAGCTTAACAAAATGAAACATAAGCAGCAACTCTTAAAGGCAGCAAGACTCAAGGCAAAGCTAACATTCAGAGGGAAACCCTGTAGGCTCTCGTCAGATTTCTCAGCAGAAACCGTGCTGGCACGGAGACAGTGGCATGACGCATTCAAAGTCTTGAAGGAGAAGAACTTCCAACCAAGAATTATATATCCTGCAAAACTATCTTTCAAATACGAAAATGAAATTAAGACATTCCCAGATAAACAGAAACTCAGAGACTTTGTAAAAACCAAACCAAAACTACAAGAAATACTGAAAGAAGTTCTTCGCTTTGGCTTAGAAGAATGAAACCACTAACTTTATATTTTAGAATGACACACTACTCAATACTCTACTCATTTAGGGAAGGCTCCAAAGTAAATCACAGCTTTGATATGGAAAGAAGCAATCCAGTGATCATCATGAAACTATAGTGTCATCATAATAAAAAGAGGGATGTACTACAGTCGTTATAGTCCTTCCAGATGGAGAGGAAGATGACAAGACTGGTAATAATTAAAATTGGGTTTATAAATGGTTTATTAAGGGGGTTCATGGGGCAGCTGTAAAAGACAACAAAGATGTATCATACCATTTCAAAAAATCAAACACACGTGTCTCAACAACTATAAAACCAGCTCTGAAAAAGGTGAAAAATCAACTCATAAAAAAGAATGTCCCAGGACAGACAAATAAGAACAACAGAGAAAGCATCAACATAAAAATAAACCTATCAGAATGGCAGCAGTGAACATATACCTATCAATAATTACATTGAATGTGAATAGATTGAATGCTCCAGTAAAGAGTAACCGAGTGTCATCTTGGATCAAAAGACAGGACCCATCCATATGTTGTCTACAAGAAACTCACTTGAGACCTAAAGACAGGAACAAACTGAAAATTAAAGGATGGAAGAATATATATCAAGCTAACAATGAACAAAGAAGAGCAGGGGTGGCAATTCTAATCTCAGACAAAATCAATTTTAATGTCAAATCCACCATCATGGACAAAGATGGACACTATATATTGCTGAAAGGTTCAGTACACAAGCAAGACTTAACTATATTAAATATTTATGCACCTAATGTCAGAGCACCTAAATATGTCGAAGAAACACTGACTACGCTCTAAAGAGAGTTAGATGACTCCACAATAATACTGGGAGACTTTAACACTCCACTCTCATTACTAGATAGATCATCTAGAAAAAAACTCAGTAAAGATACAAAAGACCTCACTGACATAATTAACTAAACCTCATTGATATATACAGAACTTTCCACCCCTCAGCAGACAACTACACCTTCTTCTCCAGTGTACATGGAACATTCTCCAGAATTGACCACGTGATAGGCCATAATGCAATGCTCAACAAAATCCATACCATTGAATTATTGCAAAGCATCTTCTCAGATCATAAAGCCATCAAAGTTGAAATCAATAGCAGAAAAAACATAGATAGAAAGTGGAACTCTTGGAAACTGAACAACATCTTGCTCAAAAAAACATGGGTTATAGAGAAAATCAAGGATGAATTAAAGAAATTCATGGATTGCAATGAGAACGAAAACACTTCCTACCAGAACCTATGGGATACAGGCAAAGCAGTGCTCAGAGGTTTGTTTATCTCCATAAGTGCACACATCAGGAAGGAAGAAAGAAACCAAATCAAGGAACTAACTCTACAGCTTGAACAAGTAGAAAGAGAACAACAGAGGAACCCCTTGGGCACCAGAAGAAATGAGATCATAAAGATTAGAGCAGAGCTAAATGAATTAGAGAATAGAAAAACAATTGAAAAAAATTGAAAAGACCAAAAGCTGGTTTTTTGAAAAGATCAACAAAATTGATAAAGCACTGGCTAAACTTACTGAAGAAAATCAGGAAAGGAAACAAATAACCCAAATTAGTAATGAGAGGGAAGTTGTCACCACAGATGCAACAGAAATCAAAAATATCATAACAGAATACTATGAAAGACTGTACTCTAACAAATTTGAAAACCTAGGGGAAATGGACCAATTCCTTGACTCATACCACCTACCCAAATTATCACAACATGAAGCAGAACAACTTAATAAACCCATCACAAACAAAGAGATTGAAAAGGTCATCAAAACACAGCCAGCCAAAAAAAGTCCGGGCCCAGATGGCTTCACGGCAGAATTCTACCAAACATTTAGAGAAGAGTTATTCCCAATACTACTGAGACTATTTCACAGTATAGAAAGGGATGGAGTACTCTCAAACTCATTCTATGAAGCCAGCATAACCCTGATACCTAACCTAGGGAAAGATCCAACAAAGACAGAGAACTACAGACCGATATCACTCATGAACCTAGATGCAAAAATCTGCAACAAAATTCTTTTTTTTTCTTTTCTTTTTTTTATTTAACATGACTGCGTGAAAATGTACATTCACGTATAAATTTACATGCCCACCTATATGCAGCTTCCACTGCTCTCCCTGTCTGGTGACTGCACACTATTCCTCTCTGCTCCATACATGTCTCATCCTCCGAACAACCTCCTTTCCCCTCCTCTCCATCCATTCCCCTTCCTCTAGCCAGAGGTGAGCAAGATGATATCCTGTAGATGTATAGAACCACAAAGTGCTTCCAATATATGGTCACTCTGCATTGCGAAGTCCAATCCATTCCTGTCCAAAGAGTGGACCTCTGTTATAATTTATGGGAACAAAATTCTTGCCAATAGAATACAACAACATATCAAGAAAATAATCCATCATGACAAAGTAGTTTTCATACCAGGGATGCAAGGCTGGTTCAACATCAGGAAAACAATTAATGTGATTAACCACATAAATAACACAAAAGACAAGGATCACATGCTTTTGTCCATTGATGCAGAAAAGGCATTTGATAAAGTCCAACACCCATTCATGCTAAAAACTCTTAGCAAAATGGGCATAGATGGCAAATTCCTCAAGACAATAGGGGCCATTTATACAAAGCCAATTGCACACATCATCCTGAATGGAGAGAGACTGAAAGACTTTCCCTTGAGATCAGGAACTAGACAAGGATGCCCACTCTCACCTCTCCTATTCAAAATTGTGCTAAAAGTTCTAGCCAGAGCAATTAGACAAGACCAAGAAATAAAGGGCATCTGCATCGGCAAAGAGGAAGTTAAAATCTCCCTGTTTGGGGATGATATAATTGTATATGCAGAGAACCCCAAGGAATGTATACGTAAACTACTCAAACTGATGGAGAGTTCAGCAAAGTCTCAGGATGCAAGATAAACATAAGTAAATCGGTAGGATTCCTTTACACCAAAAACGAGACTGTTAAGGAGGAAATTATCAAATCAATACCATTTACGATAGCCCCTAAGAAGATAAGGTACCTAGGAATTAATCTAACCAGAGAAACAACAGACCGTTACAAAGAGAACTACAAGCCCTTACTACAAGAAACTAAGAGAGACTTAGATAAATGGAAATATCTACCCTGCTCATGGATAGGAAGAGTTAACATTGTGAAAATGTCTATTTTACCCAAAGCAATTTATTTATATAATGCAATCCCAGTACAAGTTCCAGTATCATTTTTTAATGAGATGGAGAAATAAATCACCAATTTTGTTTGGAAAGGGAAGAAGCCCCGGATAAGTAAGGTACTACTAAAGAAGAAGAACACACTGGGAGGACTCTCATTACCCAACCTTAGGACATACTACACTGCCACAGTGGTCAAAACAGCCTGGTACTGGTACAAGAACAGAGAGATCGATCAATGGAACAGAATTGAGACCCCAGAGATGACACCATCTGCCTATGAACAGTTGATCTTCGACAAAGGCCCTAAGACATTAAACTGGGGTAAAAACAGTCTCTTCAACAAATAGTGCTGGCAAAATTGGTTATCCATCTGGACGGCACTTGGCTGGCTCTGCAATAAACTGAATCAAGATCCATATCTTACACCTTATACGAAAACCAACTCCAACTGGATAAAAGACCTAAATATCAAACCTAAAACGATAAAGCTCATCCAAGAAAAAGTAGGAACAACAATGGAAGTTTTAATACACAATGAGGACAGACTCCAAAATCTGTCAAAGAAACCTCAATCAACAGAAGAGAAAATAGATAAATGGGATCTATTAAGAATTAAACACTTTTGCTCATCCAAAGACTTTATTAATAGAATTAAAGAACACCCACAGAATGGGAAAAAATATTTGGCCACTCTATGTCAGACTCATACCTGATCTCCATAATCTATAAAACACTGCAAAATATGAATAAGAAGAAGTTAAACCATCCAATTAAGCGATGGCAAAGGAGATGGACAGATACTTCACTGAAGAGGAGATCCAGGCAGCCAAAAAACACATGCGGACATGTTCACAATCTTTAGTTATTAAAGAGATTCAAATTAAGGTGACAATGAGATACCATCTCACCCCAACAAGATTGGCCATGATCCAGAAAACACAAAACCACAAATGCTGGAGAGGCTGTGGAGAAAGTGGAACCCTCCTACACTGTTGGTGGGGTTGCAAAATGGTCCAGCCTCTTTGGAAGGCAATCTGGTGCTTCCTTAAAAAAATGGATATCGGTATACCATTTGAGCCAGTCATTCCACTACTTGGAATACATCCTACAGAATCAAGGCCTTCACATGAACAGACACATGCACCAGAATGTTTATCGCAGCACAGTCCATGATAGCAAAAAGATGGAATCAACCCAGATGCCCAACAATAGAAGAATGGATATATGATACATATACTCAATGGAGCACTACGCAATGATAAAGAATAACGATGATTCCAGAAAACATCTCCTAACCTGGTTTCAACTGGAAGAGATTATGTTGAGTGAAAGTAGTCAGTGACAAAGGGACAAATACTGTATGAGACCTCTACGATAAGATCTCAAAAACAGACTTGTGTATAGAAGAAAAGACTCTTTGACAGCTGCAAGAGAGGGGAGGGAGGGAGGGTGGGAGGGAGGGTTTAGTTTAGATACTTACTAGAAATCTAGCTGGGAGAAAGTGGTGATAGCACACATTAGAAACAAGAACAACATTAAGTGGACTTCAGCATAACTTGAGTACTCCTTCCATTTTAACTCAATACTGCAAGGATAGAGTAGCTGTGGCAGAGGGCGGGTGACTATGCTCTTAGGCGAATTCCAGGCCAATTTGCACAACTAGTGTTTTGCTAAGAGAACTCTCTGCACCCCACATTGATGAGTGGCATCTGGGGTCTTAAAAGCTGCCAAGCTGCCATCCGAGGACACAGCAAATGGTCCCAACTCAGCAGGAACGGATGCTCACCGAGGACCAAAATGACATGCGGTAAAGACAACCTAGAAGACAGAGAGACCCACAAGAGTGGGTGCCTACATCAACTTTGGACTGGAAGAACCGGATGGTGCCCGGCCACCAGTAGTGATAGCCACGATGGAGCTCACTAGGTTGAGTCTCCCTGGCAACACAAGAATAAAAGGGGTGCATCGTGAGATCTCCACTAAAAGACCTCCTCAATTGATGGTCCAGCGGTTTGGGGGTTCCTCTGAGAGCAAGGCCCCTGACCCTGATGCTGCCCTTTCTCATAAATTATAACAAAGGTCCACTCTTTGGACTGGAATGGATTGGACTTGGCAATGCAGAGTGACCATATATTGGAAGCACTTTATGGTTCTATGCATCTGTAGGATATCATGTTGCTGACCTTTGCCTGGAGGAAGGGGAGTAGACAGACAGGAGGGGAAAGGAGGCTGTTGAGAGGATGAGACAGGTATGGAGCAGAGAGGAATAGTGTGCAGTCACCGAACAGGGAGAGCAGTGGAAGCTGCATATAGGAAGGCATGTAAAGTTACACGTGAATGTACATTTTCACTCAGTGATGTTAAATAAAAATAATAAAAAAAGAAATTACTCCTTCAAAAAAAAAAAAAGAAAATTTTGCATTTGATTGGAGCTTTAGAATAAGGGGAGAAAACGGAAAACGCAGAGATGACTGTTGATGATTTTATGGCAGAAACTTTCCAAATATCAAGAAAGTGACAAACTGGCCATCCAAGAAGCTGAAGGAATCCCATATAGGATAAACCCCAAAAGGAATTAAAAAACAAACACAAAAACAAAACCCCACAGAATTACACTTGCCAGAATCAAAGACAAAGAATCCTATGAGAAGCTTGAGAAAAATGAACCATCACTTACAGAGGAAAATAGTAAGACTAAAGGTTGATTACTCAGCAGAAACTATGCAGGTAAGAAGGCAATGGAATGACAAATATAAAACCTTGAAATAAAAAGCATGCCAACCCAGAATAATGTATCCTATAAAATCTCCTTAAATATGATAGCAGAATTTAAACAATTTCAGATAAACAGAAATCAAGGAAATTTGTAAAAACCAAACCAAACCATACTTACAAGAAATCTTAAAGGGAGTCCTTTAGTTAGAGAACCAGCACTGTCAGACAACAATCAGAATCTAGAACACAGTACAGCGTCAGCCAGATGCAACCTACATAAAGAACTATCAATAATAAAAAAAAAAAACCAAAAGACTGAAAGCAGGGAAACAGAGACATCAATATATAAATGATAACATACAAACAATAAAAGGGGGAATTAATAGTGTAGTTACATAACTTTAAAATGAAGAGGAAGTCAAGGCAATACAAGGAAAAGAAAAAAAAAACCAGTGCTGTCGAGTCGGATCCGACTTATGGCGACCCTAGAAGAAAAGACTTGTTCAAATTTAGGAAGATAGGAGTAAATTTCAAGATAACCATAAAGAAAGTTAATCAACATACTCAAAAAAAAAAAAAAAAGAAAGAAAAATCATGGACTCAGTGAACACAAAATTTATAATAATGAAAGAAAAGAAAATCTACAAACCAAAAAACTCAGTACAGGAAAGTAAGACAAACAAGGAAAATATCAGCACCACATGCAAAAAATAAAACACAACAACATGACAGCACTAAACTCATATCCATCAATGATAACCCTTTATATAAATGGCTTAAGTACACTCATGAAGAGGCAGAAAGTGGCAGAATGGATCAAAAAATCGTCCATCCATATGCTCTCTACAAAAGATACACATTTCAGTTCTGTCAGTTCCTGGCTCCTTGTTGTTTTGCTGTGCCTTCAGTGCAGCTTGGACTTCTTTCGATACCATTGATTCTTGCTCATACGCTACCTTCTGAAATAGCTGAGTGTAGACCAATTCCTTTTGGTACAGAGACTGTGTGTTTATTACATCTGCTATTATTGCTTCCTGTGTCTTTCAACTGGGATAACAGTCCATAAAGAAAATATCTTACGTTCTACTTTGGTGAGTGTCTGTGGTCTTAAAAGATTGTGAGCAGTCACCTAAGACATATCTGCTTGTTCCATCTTGTTCAGAGTAAAGGAAAATGAAGAAAATCAGAGACACAAGGAAAATAGTCCTAAGGACCAAAGAACCTCTTGATCTAGAACCTCCACCAGCCTGAGCCCAGAGAACCAGATGGTGCCTGGCTATCACCACCGATTGCTCCACAGGGATCGCAGAATAGGAGAAAAATGTAGAACAGAATTCAAACTCACAAACAAAGGCCAAACTTATTGGTCTGACTGATGCTGCAGGAACCCCTGAGACAGCTGACCTCAAACACCCTGCTAACTCATAACTGAAGCCGCACTTGTCTACCTTTTAGCTAAAGATTAGACACGCCTACAAAACCCTGGTGGTATAATGGTTAAAAGCCAGTGAACAGGTTGGCAGTCTGAATCCACCAGGTGCTCCCTGGAAACACTATGGGGCAGTTCTACTCTGTCCTATAGGGTAGCTATGAGTTGGAATCGACCTGACGGTGACCAATTTTGCAAGGAAAGTGCATCTTAGTTCATTTAAGTATATGAAACCAAGTGGGAACACCTACCCAAAAGCTAAAACAAGAAGCAAGAAGGGACTGGAAAACTGGACAAATGGAAATGGGAAACCTGAGGTTGAAGAGCGGAGAGTGTTGACACATCTGTTGAGTGTTGACACAGTTATCAACCAATCTCACAAAACAATTTCTGTAGAAATTTTTTAATGGGAAGCTAATTTGCACTGTAGACTTTCACACAAAGCTAACCAAAACAATTAGTTGAAAAATCTTCAAAGGACATAAGCATAAAATATTTGGTAAGGATAATAAATGTATTTGAAAGTTTGCTCTCACTAGTAATCAAAAACAAATTTAAGCCACAGGATATCATTTATAGCTATGAAATGGGCAAAGATGAAAAGTTTTAACATCTTTTATTCTGATTCTTTAGACCCAGGATTTCTCAGCCTTCTCAATATTGACATTTTAGGCAGGATAATTCATTCCGGTATAAAACTGACCTATTACAGAGTGGTTAGTAGCATTACTGGCTTCTACCCACTTGAAACCATTAGCATCCCTTGCCTGTTGTGGCAGCTAAAACTGTCTCCAGTTATTGCTAAATGTCCTTTGGGTGACAAAATTGTCCTGGATTCAGATCCTCTGTCTAAGATATTGAGGTATTTGACATTCCTCCCACTGATCATGATTTCTCTTGCCTTCAGGTCTTTGCATATTCTTGCACCAGTACATTTTCCTCTCCAACTCTTATCATCTTTCAAGTCTCAATTGAAACTTCTGACAAAATTTCTAGGACCCCTTAAGATGTGTTCTCATTTAAGGAAAGAAAAAAAAATTGACCTACAGCGCAGAATAGAACTTCCCCACAGGATTTCCAAGGAGTGGCTGGTGGATTTAAACTGCTAAACTTCTGGTTAGCAATATTACCCTGTACTAACTCTTATCTCAGCACTTTTAATATTGTGTTTTATTTTACAGTTTTTCAGTCTCTTCTAACATAATAAAGACACCACATAGAATTGTATTGTGACTTTTGCTGATATTTCTGCCTTTGTGGGCCCCTTCCTCCAAAAATAATATTGAAATTGAATTTTATAACTCAATTGATATAAAGATGAATTAAGTGCTACCACTGCTAACCAAAATGTCGGCAGTTCAAATCCACCAGGCGCTCCTTGAATACTCCAGGGGGCAGTGCCACCCTGGCCTCCAAGGTGGTCATGAGTTGGATCTGACTCGACAGCTCTGGGCTTTTTTATAAAGATGAATACAACTCAGCTTGAATTATACTAATATTATACTAATATTTTCTTCAGTTTCTAACAGAAATTAAATTATTTCTGTGGGCTCTTAGAAAGTATTATAAGTCCTAAGGACTGTGTCCACTGTGCCTAGTGGATGTCAGCTCTGGCTTCGTAAAAAAAAATTCTATTTTATGTCTTTTTTAGACTTTTCCATTGGTGACTGGTCATTTGGACTATACCTGTTTTGGTTCCCACTTTATACGTGGTGCTTTCCACAGCACTTACTGTATAGTAGGCACTCAACAAATCTTAAATGAATAAATGGGTTAGCATTTTCTTGAAAACGTTTCTAAAATTTGAGCCACAAAAATATTCCTAAAAATTTATTTATTTATTTAATTGCACTTTAGATGAAAGTTTACAGCCCAAATTAATTTCTCATTAAAACATTTATACATACATTGTTTTGTGACACTGGTTGCAATCTCCGTGATTGCGATCACACAATTGACAGCATGTTCCCCTTTCCACCCTGGGTTTCCTGTGCTCATTTGTCCAGTGGCTGTAACTTCTTTGTTTCTTGGACAGCAGTTACCCAGTTACTCTTGGATATTTAATTGAACTAAGAAGCACATTTCTCACATGCTACCTTTTGTTTTACAGGCCCTACATTGTGATCTGTCAGACTGGTCATTGGTGGTAGCCAGGCACCACTTTGTTCCTCTGGACTCAGGGTAGTGAGTTTCTGGTTCATGTGGTCATTTCGTTCTTTGGGCTAATGTTTTTCTGTGTCTTTGGCTTTCTTCATTGTCCTGTGCTTTGAACAGAATGGGACCAACAGATGGATCTTAGACTGCAAGCTTTTAAGACCCTAGAAGCTCACTAATTACCTAAGTAGGCTGTAAAACATTTTCTTTAGGAGCTATATTATATCTATTAACCTATATGTCCCCCAAGACTATGGTACGCAGCCCCACTTCCAGCTACTGGGTCCCTCTAGCCACTGGATGTGTTCAGGAAACTTTTGTGCTTTTGCTTTGGTCCAGTTGTACTCACTTCCCTTATATTGTGTGTTGGCCTTCTTTTTGTTTACTATCTAGTTTATCACAAAAAGGCAAGCATTGTATTAGACCACTATTATAAGGACTCAAGAAAAGGTTTATACACAGAAAGAAGTATTCATTGATGGTTGTAATAGTAGGGAAGAGGGAGGAAAAATCGCTAACTAGATGGTAGACAAGTGTTTTAACTACAGTGAAGAGAAGGACAACATACAATATAGAGGAAGGTAGCACAATTGGAACACAACAAAAGCACAGAAGTTTCTCAGACACATCAAAAATAATTTTAATTGAGTCCAAATACATTCATTTCATTGGATTTTTTTCCCTAGATTCATTTGTGCTCCATCTGTGACAGCACTTGCAAATTAGTATACATTCTCTCATTGTATTTATTACTAAAACACTCCCAGCATGATTCATTTAAAATTTCAAATAGGCCCATCCCCATCAAGTCTTCTATTTCATTCTGATTTCAAAGAATTTGGATCAAATTGAGAACATAAATCCATTTATATCAGATCATATAATTTTCTACTGGTTTTCTTTCATTTGGAAAACAAATGGATGTTGTTTTGTTGCTGGGTGCCATTGAGTCTGTTCTGACTCTTAGTGATCTATGAACAACAGAACAAAACACTGCCTGGTCTTGCGCCATGTCCACAATCTAAGAAAATTAGAACAAGTCCACGAAAGCCAAAGTATGGCCTTGAGTATATCCCTCCTGAGTTTAAAGACCATCTCAAGAACAGATTTGATGTGCTGATCACTAATGACCAAAGACCAGATGAATTGTGGGATGACATCAAACACATCATCCATGAAGAGAGCAAGAGGTCAGTAAAGAGGCAGGAAAGGAAAAAAAGACCAAACTGGATGTCAGAAGAGACTCTGAACCTTGTTCTCAAATGTTGAGCAGCTATAGGAAAATGAAGGAATGATGAAGTAAAAGATTTAAACAGAAAATTTCAAAGGGCAGCTCGAGAAGAGAAAACGAAGTATTACAATGACATATGCAAAGAGCTGGAAATGGAAAACCAGAAGGAAAGAACATGTTCTGCATTTGTCAAGCTGAAAGAACCACAAAAAGTTTAAGCCTTGAGTTGCTATAGTGAAGGATTCTACAGGAAAAACATTAAATGACTCAGGGACAATCAAAATAAGATGGAAGGAATACACAGAGTCATTATACTGGAAAGAACTGGTCAATGTTCAGCCATTTGATGAGGTAGCATGTGATCAGGAACCAAGGGTACTGAAGGAGGAAGTTGAAGCTGTATTGAAGGTACTGGCAGAAAACAATGTTCCGCAAATTGATGGAATATCAAGTGAGATATTTCAACAAACAGATGCAAAGCTGGAAGTGCTCACTCATCTATGCCAAGAAATTTGGAGGACAGCTGCCTGGCCAACTGACTAGAAGAGATCCATTTTATGCCCATTCCAAAGAAAGGTGATCCAACCAAATGCAGAAATTACTGAATGATATCATTAATATCATATACAAGTAAAATTTTTCTCAAGCTCATTCAAAAGTGACTACAACAGCTTATTGACAAGAAACTGCCAGAAATTCAAACTGGGTTCAGAAGAGGATGTGATTGCTGATGTCAGACGGATCTTGGCTGAAAACAGAGAACACCAGAAAGATGTTTACTTGTGTTTCACCGACTATGCAAAGCCATTTGA
The DNA here is from genome assembly GCA_028571685.1 of Heterohyrax brucei. NCBI lineage: Eukaryota > Metazoa > Chordata > Mammalia > Hyracoidea > Procaviidae > Heterohyrax > Heterohyrax brucei. Next base: position 128,892,028 of record CM053166.1, on the reverse strand, counting down.
CTGTCTAGATCATACTAAATTATGGCTAACGTTGTGGAGAATGGAAATTCCAGAACACCTAGTTGTGCACTTAAGGGATCTGTATATGGATCAAGAGGCAGTCGTACTAACAGAACAAGGGGACAGTGCATGGTTTAAAGTCAGGAAAGGCGTGTGTCAGGGTTGTATCCTTTTACCATACATTTTCAATCTGTATGCTGAGCAAATAATTTGAGAAGCTGGATTGTACAAGAAGAATGAGGCATTAGGATTGGAAGACAACTCATTAACAACCTGCTTTACACAGATGACACCACCTTACTTGCTGGAAGTGAAAAAGTGGATAGCAGATAGATTTATACGTCTGGTAGGCTATGTAAGAGTTAACTCCCAATTAAGAGCCAATTCTGCTTTTAATAAGGGTCTTCCAGTAAGGATGTCCTATTTTTGACAGCTCACAGTGGCAATATTTATTACATTATTTTGATTATCTTGACAAATAATCATGAAAAGTCATACAATTCTATAATGTGTAGAAATTGTTAAATTTTATTATCAAAATGGGTGTTCCTTTTGCCATACATTCAATGAGTTATGTGAAATTTACCTTGCCCATCATCATCCTACCAAGAGAACAATTTGACATTTAATCAAAAAATTTGAGACAAGCCAGTCTGTTGCCAATCAGAGAATGCCTGTGCATCAGCGAACTGCATGTTCAATGAAAACATTGCCACCATTCATCAGAGTGCACATGAGAATCCGTCCCAATCAGTTTCTTGCCAAGCACAAGAAGTGGATTTTCACCGACCACTATATGGCAGATTTTGCATCTGGACTTGAAGCTTTAGCCATACAAAATTGTTTTAACTTAAGAGCTGAAGTCCAATGACTACAGATTGCACCTTACATTTACTTACTGGGCTCTGGAGCAGTTGGAAGTTGACTCTGCTTTTGGCTAAAAAATACCATCTTCAGTTGATAAGGCCCATTTTTGGATGAATGGTTTTGTTAAGAAACAAAATGTGGCAACATTTGGAGCAATGAGAATCCAATGGAGATTCAAGAAAGTATACTTCATCCTCCAGAAGTTACCGATTGGTGTGGATTTTGGTCTGGCAGAATCACTGGCACTTATTTTTTCCAAGATGAACAAGGAGAGGCTGTGATTGTCAGTGGAGAAAGATATTGGGCTATGATAACTGATTATTTTGGCCCCATGCAGAAGATGCGGCTGCAGCCATTTACCTAAAGTTCTTTTCCACACATAATGTAATCACATAAACTTTAAAATAATGAAACAACTAAAACTACATCACTTATACAACTTGTTTAATTCAAGTTCAAAAATAGGATACCCTTACTGAAGACATTTTACTTAGGATTGTGATTTTGTCAGTTTATTTAAATGGTCATCAAGCACTGATATATTGATCTATGCTAATGAGCACATAGTCCCAGTCCTCAAGGAGTTACAGATTAGTAAGGTCCTTTCTGGGATTGGGGTACTTGATAACATTTGTAATTAGTAAGTAATTATGGAGCAGAAGGAAAATAATTGGTAGTATTGATAGAAATGTACATCTCAGTCATTGTTGACCCTAGCAAACTATTTCTGTTCTTTCTAGTACATATTACTAGTGATAAAATATTTAAGTCCTCCTGATCTTCCAATGTTCCATGTGCTATTTTTTATATAGCTAAGAGTCATGACATCTGTCATGGTTAATGTCATACGTTACATTGCCTAGACTATGGCTATCAGTGGTTTGGCAGGCACTGGACTGATCGCTTTTCCGTAATGTAACATAACACAATCACGTCCATGATGTGATCAGGCTCTCAACTGAAAGGGGAACTTCCTTGGGGATGTGGCTTACCTACAGAATATAAATGGATGTTTCAGTAAGGTTTGTTCACTTTGTCAACCCTCTGCTCTTCTTGTAGACTGTCCTCCAGTTCTTAGGTTGTAAGCCTGCAGAAATCTTCAGCATGCCACCTGACCTACAGATTTTGGATATGCCAGCCCTCACAACTCTGTGAGCCAACAGAGTCCTCCAGCCTATTGCCTGACCTGCAGATTTTGAATTTGTCAATTCCTTTAACCACACGAATCAGCATAAGTCTTCAGTCTGTTGTCTGATCCACAGATTTAAGACTTGGCAGCCCTCAAAATTGCATGAGACATTTCCTCACAATTGTGGGAGACATTTCCTTGAAGTAAATATTTTTATATATGGAGCCTGGTGGTATAATGGTTAAGAGCCTGGCTGTTAACCAAAAGATCAGCAGTCTGAATCCACCAGCCACTCCTTAGAAACTCTACAGAGCAGTTTTACTCTGTCCTATAGGGGTCACTATGAGTCAGAATTGATGGCAACAGGTTTTGTATTTATATATACATGTTACTAGGTTTACTGTTCTAGAGAACTCAGACCAGTTTAACATCATTTTTCTTGAATCCATTATTTTATACTTAAAACATGTAGCAGTTACCATGGGAGCATATATTACTTGCTGATTGTAGTTTAGGTTGTATGATTTCTGATGACATGACAGAAAACTCTTTAGTTTCATTGATAACATCCCTCCCAGTGGAGAGGAGGGGACAGGAGCTTGTTAAGAGGATACGACAAGTATAGAATGAAAAGGAAGTGTGTGCTATTACCAAACAAGGAGAGCAGGAGCTGCAGATAGGTGGGCAGGCAAAATTATTTTGGATTGTATACTTTCACTTAATCACAATAAAAAAGAAACTGAAAAAATTTTTAAAAATAAAATAAAATAACAACCCTCCTACTGTAGGATGGATAATCTTTGGGCAAATTTCCCATCATGAGTTAAAAACAGCTATCGAATGTAGTTTCTTGTTTAGTTCCACAAGGTATGTCATGTAACTTGGCTAATGAGTCAGCTGTCATCTCAATTAGACCTCCCCTAATCTTCCCTTGTTAGAATCAATCACTTCTTAGCTCTTCCAACAGGGCATCTGCATCTCTATTTGGCATTTACTTATTCTGCTTTATTTGCATGTACTTGTCTTATCTGTTATAAAAGAGAAGGATGGACCCTCTCATTGAACTCTATGCCCCCCCATGCACATAGGATAACACCTTGCATACATATAGTAGTTCTCAAAGCATGCTGATTGGGTTAAAATCATTTCAGAGTTGAAATAACATGTGCAATACCCATGATATCCTAAGAAGTTAGTGTACATTTCAGTATAGGTCTGTGAAAGATTCTGGTGGAAAATCTGCGTGAAATCTACCTAGATACTGTTTTTCAAACAGGATTTTCATCAGCCAGGCAGCTCTTAGCAGTTACCATTTTATCACTACTAGCAGTAAATTTCTTTGAAAATGTCGCGTGAGGGTCAGCAGGCTAATGGATTTATCCACTATGATATTCTAGGAAATTATTCCATCCAACCTGCCGGAAGTCGCTTCAAGGTCAAACACTGAAATATATAAGTAGATTACAAGAGTGCATGGAAGATACTTTTTTTTGACAGTCCTGCCTATTTCTTTCTATATATTCCCACCTCTGATAATATATTTCTCTTGTCCAGTGTTATGATATTCTTTCCTTACCACTTTTTCAGTTTACAGTTAGGATCTGGTAGTTATTTGAATTCTCAGCTCACTAAATATTTCAGAATTTTTTTTTTTTTTTAGCCTTTTAGCATGCACTTCTTCAGCTCTACAGAACAAGGAATAAAATTTAAAAAAAGATGAAATAGTAGAACTACATCTGGACACAGCTTCCTATAGAGCAAGTGTATAAGTGCATTCTGTTTAATCAGGAATTAAAAAATTATCACAAGTTGCATTGAACTGGTTGAACAATCTTCCTTCTTGCCTATTCTAACTAATGATTGGCAGATATTGGACACACTGCTAGACAATGGGAACAAACAACTCCTCTTCAGACAGACCTTCTGAAAACGTTATCCCTCCCTGGCCAGTCTGTGTCACTCAAGACAGGTCTTCAAACACCTTTTCCATTATAAAACATAACACTAGCTACCTGGTTACTCTCTGGCTTCCTATTTGACAGATCTCTGATAACTGGGTTTATTAAAGGAAAAAAACACTATCCTGAACAGATATCAAGAATGCAGCAGAATCCCCAGCTTGACACTAAGTTGTGTTCAGATATGTTTCAAAATGCTCCAGTATATTGTTTGTATGTATATTCCTTGAAGGCAGGAACCATGTCTTTTTTATATTTTCTGAGCTGCACCTCTGTCTTCATTGTAATTTTTGGATTTATGCTTTGACATTTCCCTTGTTTGATTTTTTTTTTTAATTTTGCATCTCATTTTGGCTTGGTTTGATTCAGCATATCTTCCTTGAACTCAATACTGTATGAGTTAGTGGTACTCTGGGAAATCAAAGAGCGTGCTATGTATAGTGCAGGGCTGCAAAATGGAGAGAAGAGAAGACAGCAATTTCAAGAAGCAGGATGATAAAGAAGTCAGTGGTGGGAAGATTTTGGACTGAGGTTTGCCCCACTCCCCTTCCCCCTATTCCCAGGAATTCTTGGCAATTAGAGAGGGTACTTGACTTCCTATTACATGAGCAATTGGTTTGTATCATTTTATGGCTGGACATTAAATGAAAGGATGGTCTCAGAAGACTGGAAGGGGGCATGGTAATACTTGATTATTCATGCAATTCTACATACAACCATCTGTGTTAGGAATCTCGAGTTGGGTTATAACCTGGTTGAAGAAGAAAATCAAAGAGGAGGGCAGAGAAGCCTTTGTTTACTTCTGCACCAAAGAAGCATGTTGAGAATTTAACTCAGGATGGATTGAGTGATGGGCTTGAGTCAGGAAAATATCAGAGAAGTTCTTTAATTCAATGTCATCTTTCACTTACCAAGATGAATAGGCCATAGCTTCACGCCAGTGAAGTAAAACATTATTATGTTTACCTTGAAAAGAAATGCTGTGTGTGATGAAGTCATTTGCAAGTTCTATTTGTTTTTCAAAGGCAAGCAAGAGAAAAATAGTAAAACCCAAACCTCTACATTTCTACTGATTATAGGGGACAGATTTACTTATTTTACTATCTCTTTATCTGTTAAATGTGAACATGTAGCTTAAAAGAGCTAACATTTTGATCTAGCCGAATCTCATCCTCTTCTGTAAATTCTCTGAGTATTTTGTAAGACTAGAAAAAAGTTGTTTTTCTTTTGATGTCTAGACACTCTTTGGTTAGAATCATAGCAAACGAATTTTGGTTTTGAAGTAGTGTGGAATATTGTTTCAATGGTACAACAAAGCATAAATTTTAATATAAAAATGTTTGAGTGTTCAGACATCTATACTTTGTAAAAATTTGGCTAAATACATCTTTAGGGTCAAGTGATAAATGATCAGAACTAGGCTCGACTGTAAATTGCAACATGTTTAGCCAAAGAATAAATATTCTTGTAAAACTGAATTGTTTAATTCTGTGTAATTTCTCAGCATGCTTCATTTATGCTTTTTCTTTGCAGAACTAAGTAGTAAAGCAAAATACAATTTGTTAGGAAACTATATCCGAGAAGTCATAAAGTTTTTATGCACCAATATGTTACTTTCAAAGTTGGGGGGGGTGTGCTATGTCTCCTCTTTAGTAATATTCAGTCCTTGGCTCTTTTGTGCGCACAGGATTAGTTATCCCCAAGGCTTGACTGGGGACAGGAGGAATCAGAGATGCCCATGTCGATGCTGTTCAATTGTTATTTTTTATAGTAGCTACATGGAGGAAATAATAATTACTGTGATGATCTTATGAAGCCCTGGTGGCCCAGTGGTCAAGCATTTGGCTGCTAACCCAAAGGCTGGTTGTTTGAATCCACCAGAGTCTCCTTGGAAGTTCTATAGGGCAGTTTTACTCTGGCCTATAGAGTTGCTATGAGTCAGAATTGACTTGAAGTCAATGAGTTTGGCTTTTTCGGGTATGTGATAATCTGATAGGTACTTCTCTACCCAAACCGAAGAAAAAACAAAACACCTCCATTGAGTAGATTTCAACTCATGGTGACCCTGTAGGCTAGAGTAGACCTGCCCCCATAGGGCTTCCAAGGAGCACGTGATGGATCTGTACTGCAGAACTTTTGGTTAGCAGCCGTAGCTCCTAACTACTACACCATCAGGGTTCCTCTTCTTGGCTTTAAGTAATTTGAAGGGGAGAGCACTTCATATCAATTACTGTTCTGTGTCTGTGTGACTCAGTGATAAGCAAGTACCTATCTATTCAGGGGAAAAGAGAGAAGAGGCGTGAACTCAGGCAATTATTTAAACCATGTGCTGAAAATCAAAGGCTCACACAGAGTAACAAACACAATTGTCCTTTTTTCATGGGAAAGGAGAATGTGACAGTTCATTAAAACAAGTTATAAAAAGTTCTCAAACAACTGAGGGTGGCCATTAGCTTTTATTACAGGGAAATTCTTCCTTTATTTGTAGTACTGTGTCAAAGTTATCTTTCAACTGAAGGATTTTGTAATTTTGCGTTGATCAAGAAACTTACTTATTTTCAAAGCTAGTGTATGCAAATTATAATTAAATTCCTGAGTATTTAATCTCTTGAATATCATTTTAAAAATAGGAATGATGTTACACTGAGATGATAATTAACTTATAATGAATAATTTATTTTATAGCTTGAAACTGCACACAGAAAAGTCAACACTGACTAAATTTTCAAGCAGATTCTAGTTGAAATATCAGTAAATTCAAGCCATATGCATAGTATTATATATTAAGTGAGAAACATTACAAAGGCCATGCTTTTAATGTTTCTCAGTTTATAATATTCATACTAAAATTTCAGTCACTTTACACACATGGGAAAGCTGAATAATGAATAGGAAAACAAAAGAAGAATTCAAGGCTTTGAAATGCAGTGTTGGTGAGGAGGATTGAGTGTACAAAGAACTGCTGAAAGAACAAACATCTGTTTTGGAAGAAGTAAAAACAGAACGGTCCTTGAAAATAAGAATGGGAGATGCGTCTTACATACTTTGGACATGATGTCGGGCGGGATCACTCCCTGGAGAAGGACACCATGCTTGGTAAAGTAGAGGGTCAGTGGAAAAGAGGAAGACCCTCAGTGAGATGGACAGACACAGTGGCTGTAATGAAGGGCTTAAAGACAAGTAGACTGTGAGGATGGCACATGAGCAGGCAGTGTTTTCTTCTGTGGCATATACTGTCACTGTGAGTTGGAAATGAATCTATGACACCTAACAGCAACAACAAATGCTAAAAGTTTCCAGCTTGGTATCCTAAAATAATCGTAATGTGCACATGTTTTCCTGATAGCCAAGCCAAGCCAAGTGCCAATACACATACTTTAATTTTCTTTAGTCTGTAATGGAAAATTTCTTTAACAAGCCTAACTGTTCCTTTGTTTCAGAAAACATCCTCCCTCCTGAGTACCCTGCCCTTATCCATACTGCCCAACTGACTCCCTGCATTCTTGACTGCTGAAATAGTTACACAACCCAGCTGCTGGAAAGTCCCATTTTCTGAAATAATTTTCCATTGTAGCCCCAACCCTTAAATACCATACCCTTTCCCCTGCTCAGGGCCCAGCCTTTTTACTCCTGCGTGAGTTGGAAGCTGAGCCCCAGCGTGCTGGTCCTTTCAATAAAGCCTCTTGCTGTTTGAATCAAGGGCCGTCTCTTGTGAGTGAATGCGGGGTGGCGTTCGCAATCAGGACCTTACATTTGGGGGCTCGTCCGGGATGGGACGACCACCCCTCAGTCTTGAAGCCACTCTTGGAGGTAAAGTACCAAGCTAGCTTTGTCTGTCTGTCCGGCTCCTTTTATCTGTATTGTTATTTTAGTTTCGTTTTTTGGTGCAGCCGCTTAGATTTCTGGCTTGAGTTTTGGTTTTGCAGTTGTTTGAATTCACCGTGAGGGTGAACAAACGGGGGCCGGTAGATGTGCCTGAAGGGTCTCAAACTGCACCCTGGGGGACGCCTCAGGGAGAGAGAGGGACCAGGGACGCCTGGTTGCCTCCTATGAGAGGGACGAGGATAAGGTTCGGTTTTTGGATGTGGAAATTCCCGATTACCGCCTGTCTGACTCCCTTGTCCTCTTGTGGAAAACTAAACCCGGTCGTTGGCTGTTGATTCTGTCCTGTCCTATCCTATTCTTGTTCTTGTCCCTGTTTGTCTGGTTCGAAATCATGGGGCAGACGTTGTCCTCTCCTCTTACCCTTACTCTAGCTCATTGGCCGGACATTAAAAATCACTCTCATGACTTATCAATAGAGGTAAAGAAACGTCTGTGGCAAACATTCTGTGCCTCTGAGTGGCCTGCGCTGGGCATAGGATGGCCACCAGAGGGCACCTTTGACTCTGAAATAATCGCTGCTGTTAAAGCTCTTGTTTTTCAGCCTGGATCAGATCAACACCGTGATCAACAGCCATATATACTTCTATGGCAGGACCTGGTTCAAAATCCTACTCCATGGGTGAAGCCCTGGCTACTGAGGTGCACATCCCCCGCGTCACGTATTTTGGCTGCCCTTCCCTCTGATTCCCCTCCCAAACCTGTTCCCAAAATCTACCCTTCTACCCACGATCTCATACTTCCTGAAAATGACCTTCCTCCACCTTACCCCCCTTCACCCCATCCCCAACCCCCTTCTGCTCCCCCAGTTCCTGCTGGAGCAGAAGCTCAGCCCCCCCCTGCTTCAGGAGGTCCTGCGTCGGGAACCCGGAGCTGTCGGGGAGTTTCCCCCGATACCACAATTGCTCTCCCCCTCAGAGAGATTGGCCCTCCCCTTGCCCCCACAGCGGATGATCAACAGGCCCTCCGGCCCCTCCAATACTGGCCCTTTTCCTCTTCTGACCTTTATAATTGGAAATCTAATCACCCTCCTTTCTCTGAGGATCCCCAACGCCTTACAGGTCTTATGGAGTCTCTCATGTTCTCCCACCAACCCACCTGGGATGATTGCCAACAGCTTCTCCAGACTTTGTTCACCACCGAAGAAAGAGAAAGGATCCTGATTGAAGCCCGGAAAACCGTTCCAGGGGAAAACGGCCTGCCTACCACCCTTCCTAATCTCATCGACCTTGCGTTTCCCTTAAATCGGCTTAATTGGGATTACAACCAGCTTGAAGGTAGGAAGAGGCTTTGAGTCTATCGCCAGGCTCTGGTGGCTGGTCTACGAGGGGCTGCTCAGCGTCCGACCAATTTGGCTAAGGTAAGGGAGATTCAGCAGGGACCGAAGGAGGCTCCGTCCGTCTTTTTAGAAAGAATAATGGAAGCTTATAGAAGGTATACCCCCTTTGATCCAACCTCTGAGGGACAAAGGGGCTCAGTAGCCATGGCTTTTATAGGACAAGCCGCCCCAGACATTAGAAGGAAGTTACAGAGGTTAGAAGGGCTGCAGGATCAATCACTGTAGGATCCTGCTAGAGAAGCAGAAAAGATATACCATCGTAGGGAAACAGAAGAGGAGAAAGAACAGAGCATAAAAAAGGAACAGGAGGAAATAGAAAGGCAAAGAGATCGCAGACGAAATAAGGATCTTACACAGATCTTGGCCACAGTTATTGATAGGGAGGGAACAAGCCAGTCAGGGAGAAAGGGCAACCTGGGCAATCAGGGGACCAGAAGACGGAGGCTTGAAAAGGAGCAATGTGCCTTCTGTAAGGAAAAAGGCCATTGGGCCAGGGACTGCCCCGAGAAAAAGGCTCAGGAAAAAATCCTGAGCCTAACGGAGGATGATTAGGGAGGTCAGGGCTCAGACCCCCTCCCTGAGCCTAGGGTAACTCTTAAAGTGGAGGGGAAGCCAGTTGAGTTCCTGGTGGATACGGGGACTCAACACTCTGTTTTGCTACACCCTTCTGGACCCCTCTCTAACAAAAAGTCCTGGGTGCTAGAGGCCACGGGCCAGCAACAATATTCATGGACTACCTGAAGATCTGTTGATCTTGGAGTGGGCCGGCTAACTCACTCATTCCTAGTCATACCTGAATGTCCTGCCCCTCTGCTGGGGCGAGACCTTTTAACCAAGCTGGAGGCTCAAATTACCTTTACCCCCGAAGGGCCCAAAGTCACTAAAGAAGGCCAAATAATTACAGCCCTTACCATGAGGTTGGAAGATGAACACCGACTTTTTGAGTCGGCCCCCGAGACTGTAGAAATAAAAGACTGGATAAAAAATTTCCTGAGGCCTGGGCTGAAACGGCTGGAATGGGGCTAGCCAAACAGTGGCCTCCTGTGGTCATAGAGCTAAGAGCCTCGGCTGCCCCTATTGCAGTCCGCCAATATCCCATGAGCCAGGAGGCCAGGGAAGGAATAAAACCACATATCGAGAGACTGCTGAAACAAGGGGTGTTGATCCCTTGTAAGTCTCCATGGAATACTCCTCTTCTCCCAGTACGTAAACCGGGTACTCAAGATTTCCGCCCAGTACAGGATTTGCGCGAGGTTAATAAAAGAGTATTAGATATCCACCCCACCGTCCCAAATCCTTATACATTGCTGAGTATGTTACCCCCTGAGCATACCTGGTACTCGATCTTAGATTTGAAGGATGCCTTCTTTTCTCTTCGTCTTCACCCCCACAGTCAACACATCTTTGCATTCGAAAGGAAAGATCCTAAATCAGGAATTACTGGGCAGTTGACATGGACAAGGCTACCACAGGGGTTTAAAAACTCCCCTAAATTGTTTGACGAGGCTTTACATCAGGATTTAGCTCCTTTCAGGACCTCTCATCCACAGGTAACTCTGCTCCAGTATGTGGATGACCTCCTCTTAGCTGCATCGACTGCCGATATCTGCCGCCAGGGCACTGCTGAACTCCTACAGGAGCTCTCTTCCTTGGGATACCGTGTGTCAGCAAAGAAAGCTCAGATATGTCGGCAGGAGGTAACCTACCTGGGATATATTTTAAGAGATGGACAGAGGTGGCTAACAGAAGCCAGGAAGCAGACTGTAACCCAAATCCCAGTACCTTCCTCTCCAAGACAAGTGAGAGAATTTCTAGGTACAGCGGGATTTTGTAGATTGTGGATACCTGGGTTTGCCACTAAGGCCGCTCCCCTGTACCCGTTAACCAAGAACTCAGTTCCCTTTGTTTGGGGTAAAGAGCAACAACAGGCCTTCGACGACATCAAACAAGCCTTGCTATCAGCCCTAGCTTTGGCCCTCCCTGATGTGACTAAGCCCTTCACCCTCTTTGTGGATGAGAGAAAGGGAATAGCCAGAGGAGTCCTAACTCAGACCCTAGGGCCCTGGAAAAGACCAGTAACATACCTATCCAAAAAGCTGGACCTGGTTGCCGGTGGATGGCCAGCCTGCCTAAAATCAGTTGCTTCGGTAGCAACCCTGGTCAAAGATGCCGACAAATTAACTCTGGGACAAAAACTAACTATAGTGGCACCACATGCCCTAAAAAGCATTATTTACCAGCCACCCGAGAGGTGGCTGTCTAACGCTAGAATGACTCATTATCAAAGTCTCCTCCTAAATAAAGAACGGATCCAGTTCGCTCCCCCAGCCATCCTAAACCCTGCCACCCTGTTACCCGAAATCGAAGGAGGCGCTGAGGTGCTCCACACCAGCCAGAAAATTCTAGCAGAGGAAACGGGAGTCTGACGTGACCTCAGCGACCAGCCCCTTCCTGAAGCTGAGCTTACCTGGTACACCGACGGGAGCAGTTACATCACAGAAGGTAAGAGATTGGCTGGGGCTTCGGTAGTTGATTCCAAAACTGTAATATGGGCCAGCAGTTTACCTGAAAGAACATCGGCCCAGAAAGCTGAGCTGATTGCCTTAACCCAGGCCCTAAAACTGGCAGAAGGCAGAAAAATTAACATATACACGGACAGTAGATACACATTTTCTACTGTTCATATACATGGTGCCATCTACCGGCAACGAGGACTCTTAACATCTGCAGGAAAAGATATTAAACATAAAGAAGAAATCTTAGACCTGCTAGAAGCAGTACATAAGCCTCAAAAAGTGGCTATTATCCACTGTCCAGGACATCAACAGGGACAGTCATATATAGCCCTTGGAAACCAACGGGCTGATAAAGAAGCCAAACGAGCAGCTGAAGGATTAAATGTCCTCACCCTAAATATATCTGAAACCAAATTGGCTGCTAATGATGACACTCCAACTACAAGTACTATGTTTCTGGGGCTACTTTCTCAGACACCTGTAAATGAGGACTTGGGACCCGATGAAGATTTCAAATATATTGAACACCTTCACAAAATGACTCATTTAGGAGTATGGCGCCTCTTAGCGTTAGCACGAAAATCTCCTCACTACCAATGTCCACTCAAATTAAAAGAACTAAGAGAAAATGTGAAACAGGTAGTAAAGAACTGTGTACCTTGTCAATTGGTAAATGCTCATACTCCCTCTAAGACCCAAGGAAATAGATTCCGAGGGGACCGCCCTGGAGTCTATTGGGAAATTGACTTCACAGAAATAAAACCTGCAAAATATGGAAACAAATATTTACTAGTATTCGTAGATACCTTTCCAGGATGGGTTGAGGCATACCCCACAAAGGCTGAAACGGCATTGGTGGTTACCAAAAAGATCCTAGAAGAAATATTACTCAGGTATGGAGTCCCCAAGATGTTGGGGTCAGACAATGGTCCTGCCTTTGTTGCCCGGGTAAGTCAGGGTCTGGCCAAGATCCTTGGGGTACCGTGGAAATTACATTGTGCCTACAGGCCCCAAAGTTCAGGTCAGGTAGAAAAAATGAATAGAACTCTAAAAGAGACCATGACTAAATTATCCATAGAGACTGGCTTAACAGATTGGATAGCCCTCCTTCCTATGGCCCTATTCAGGGCCTGAAATACCCCTAATTGGATGGGACTGACCCTTTTGAAATCCTATATGGAACAACTCCGCCCTTGGCCACTCTGAGATCACAGGTTTCCCCCGAGAATGTAACTAATTCCTCTTTACTCTCTAGACTCCAAGCCCTTGAGTTGATCCAGCAGGAGGTGTGGAAACCCCTCACAGATGTTTATCAGCCGGGTGATATCGGGACCCCACACAAATTCCAGGTCGGAGACACCGTCTACGTGAGGCAACATCGTTCTGAGAATTTAAAGGCAAGGTGGAAAAGACCTTACGTCGTACTCCTGACCACCCCCACTGCCATCAAGGTAGACGGAGTCAGCACCTGGATCCACACCTCTCATGCCAAGCCTGCTCCACATGGGGACCAACAATGAACTGCAGACAAGACTAATGACCCCCTTAAGCTTCGCATCAGCCGTGTGGCTACTAGTAGCTAGCTCTCTCCTCGAGGCCAACCCCCATGCTCCCCAACAACTTACTTGGATGATTATAGACCTAGACACGGGTACCACTATCAACAGTATTAGTCACCAAGCCCCATCTGGCACCTGGTGGCCTGATCTATATTTTTGCCTACGGCAAATCAGCCCTTCAGCAAAAAGCACTCCCCCTAACCTAGTGCGTAGTTATGGATTTTATAGCTGCTCCGGGAATTATAATAAGGGTAAACACTGCAGGGGAGCCGGAAATTATTACTGTGGTAGTTGGAGTTGTGTCACTTCAAATGATGGGGATTGGAAATGGGGTATAGGTAACCGGGACCTTTTAAAATTTTCTTTTGTGAATCCAGGGCCTGGTAAACACGTAACCATGGAATTATACAGAGACAAGCCATGCTCTCACAAAGATTTAGACTACGTGAAGATCCAGTTTACAAGGAAAGGAAAAACTAATGCCCCAAAATGGATTGATGGTTTAACTTGGGGTATAGTGTTCTGGAAATACGGAGGGGGGGTAGGGTCTCTTCTCCACATTCGTCTCAAAATAGAAAGTCCTCCAGCCCAGTCGGTAGGTCCAAATGAGGTGTTGTCCGAACAAGGACCCCTCCCAGCTCAGATCCAACTGAAACCCCTAGATCCTGAGGAAATTAGTCTCTCACCCTCTAGCACCTCAATATCTCCTACATCTATTCCAGCCCCCACCAACACGGGACAGAGATTGCTAAATTTAGTACAGGGAGCCTTCAGTGTCCTTAATACCTCTAACCCTAACATTACTAAATCATGCTGGTTGTGCCTGGCTTCCAGACCACCCTATTATGAAGGGATAGCATTTTCAGGAAACTTCAATAATACCACTTCCCACAGCTTATGCACCTGGGGAACCCAGAATAAGCTAACTCTTACCGAAGTAACAGGAAAAGGAACTTGTTTAGGGAACGTCCCTACTAAGAAAAAACATTTGTGTAACCAGACGTTGGCTAGCCCTCACACTTCTACCACCTATTATCTTGTACCTCCACGGGAAGGCTGGTGGGCCTGTAGCACCGGACTCACTCCTTGCGTTGCTACCTCAGTTTTTAATAATACTAAAGACTTTTGCATACTAATCCAACTGGTGCCCAGGGTCATCTACCATGACTCAAAATCATTCGAAGATCAATTTGATTCCAAAATACATAGAGCCTGGAGAGAACCAGTATCTATAATCCTGGCAGTACTACTGGGACTGGGGGTAGCAGCTGGAGTAGGGACCGGAACTACCGCCCTAATCCAAGGACCTCACCACTATGAAAAACTGAGAGCAGCGATGGATGAAGACTTAAAAACAATAGAAAACTCGATCACTAAGTTAGAGGAATCCTTAACCTCACTATCTGAGGTAGTTTTGCAGAATAGAAGAGGGCTAGACTTGTTGTTCCTAAAGGATGGGGGACTCTGTGCAGCCATAAAAGAAGAGTGCTGTTTCTATGTTGACCATTCAGGGGTAATCAGAGACTCAATGACCAAACTGAGGGAAAGATTAAACAAAAGGCAACAGGAACACGAGGCCCAACAGGGATGGTTTGAAAGCTGGTTCTCCAGGTCCCCCTGGCTGACCACCCTAATGTCTACCCTTATAGGCCCCCTACTAATACTGTTATTACTTCTGACGCTGGGACCCTGCATCCTCAACAGCCTAGTAAGGTCCGTCGGAGAAAGAGTCAGCACAGTACAGATTCTACTACTCAGACGACAATATCAGGCCCTGCAACAACATCCTGATCATGAGGACACGAATATCTGAGTTTTCTATGATTAGAAAACATTTTCAAACAGGAAAAGGAGGGAGTGTAATGGAAAATTTCTTTAACAAGCCTAACTGTTCCTTTGTTTCAGAAAACATCCTCCCTCCTGAGTACCCTGCCCTTATCCATACTGCCCAACTGACTCCCTGCATTCTTGACTGCTGAAATAGTTACACAACCCAGCTGCTGGAAAGTCCCATTTTCTGAAATAATTTTCCATTGTAGCCCCAACCCTTAAATACCATACCCTTTCCCCTGCTCGGGGCCCAGTCTTTTTACTCCTGCGTGAGTTGGAAGCTGAGCCCCAGCGCGCTGGTCCTTTCAGCGCTGTTTGCATCAAGGGCCGTCTCTTGTGAGTGAATGCGGGGTGGCGTTCGGAATCAGGACCTTACAAGCCGTCCTGGAAAAAAGTAACTAAATCTACTTTGACTATAGGTAGCTTTTATATTTTAAAAATTTACAGCAATTATAATTAATCTTTCTGTTAGAGATTTTTGGATGCAATGGGTTTTTGCTTAATTGAAACTATGTAGAGGAAAAACCAGAGAAGAGGAGAAAGAAAAGGAAGAGTTTATTTGCGTCTTGGGCGGCTTTCAGAGTTCTCGGAGGGGAGTCTGTAGAGCTGCGTGCTGGCTCGGGGGTTGGGAGTTTATAATGGGGGGCTAGCAGACCTTGTTGAGGACAGTGCTAAGGACAGCGCTGAGGACAGCGCTGAAAACAGCGCCTGTGACGATGAGAATGCTATCTGTGGCAAGTAGCCTATGGGGTTGTGGATGATTAGAGTTACTTAATTAACACAAGGGGGTATTATTTCAGTGGAATTGAGCCTATGGGAAAGAAGTGATAGCTAGTCGGCGGGGGCAGCTAGTCTCATTTAAATGGACTTTCCAGAATCGTCGGATGAAACGTTTTGACTCTGCCGCTCCTGGAATGGTTGGGGGAGGGGGCTTGTGTTTCAGTTTAACACTTTCTTAAGCCAATGAGTAAATATAACCAATTTATAATTGCAGATTTAAAATAATGGAGGCCATTAGACATCATAGGTTTTCTCAGGATCAAGCATATTAAATTCTCATGTCAAGGAGAAAACCCGTGATCCTTTTTGTTTGTCTATTTATTTGTTTTACCTGTTTACATTTTGTTTAACTATTTAGCACTTAGTATGTGCCACACAGTGTTCTAAACATATGACATAATCCTATGAGGTAGGTGTTAGGCTGAAACCCAAGCCCCTTCCCCAACCATTCCAGCAGCGGCCCGGGTCAAAATGTTTCATTCGCCAGCTATTCCGGAAATTCCATTCAAATGAGACTAGCTGCCCGGCAGACTAGCTATCACTTCTTTCCCATAAGCTCAACTCCACTGAAATAATTTGGCTATGTTAATTAAGCAACCCTAATCGTCCACAACCCCATAGGCTACTTGCCACAGACACCATTCTCATCGTCAGGGGCGCTGTTTTCAGCGCTGTTCTCAACCCCTTTAAAAACCCCCAACCCCCGAGCCAGCACGCGGTCCTACAGACTCCCATCCGAGAACTCTGTAAAGCCGCCCGGGATGCAAATAAACTCTTCCTTTTCTTTCTCCTCCTCTCTCTGATTTTTCCTCTACATAATTTCAATTAAACGAAACCCACTGCATCCAAAAATTTCTAACAGTAGGCACCATTATTACACCCATTTTACAAGCAAAAGTGTGGTCTACTAGCAATAGTATGGGTTTTAGCATCTAAGAGATTTGGATTGAATCCTGAATCCACCATTAATTTAGCAATGTGTGCATGAGTACTTAATACATTCTTAATATCTCTCAACCTCAATTTCCTGTAAACAACCCTACCTCACAGGGTTTTTGTAGACTTTATATAAGAATATGGAAAAGAACCTAGTATAGTTTCTGATATATAGTGTCATGGATCAAATTGTATCCCCCCAAAAATATGTGTAGCCATGTGGCTGGGCCATGATTCTCAGTATCTTGTGACTGTCCTCCATTTTGTGGTTTTCCTAAACTGTATGTTAAAGGATTAGGGTGGGGCTGTAAATCTCTTCATAGAATTACCTTCCTGCTCCACTGTAAAGGGAGTTTCCCTGGAGTATGGCTTGCATCACCTTTAATGCTTTCATCCTAGGAGAGATAAAAGGACAGAGAAGCTAGTAGAGAATTGGGAACCTTGCACCATCAAGAAGGCTGCACCAGGAGAAGAGCGCGTCCTTCAGACCTGAGGTTCCTGTGCCAAGATGCTCCCTGGACAAAGACTGATGCAATACCGGACTTTCCTGCCGAGCCGACAAGGTGGAAAGCCTTCTCCTGGAGCAGACATCCTGAATATGGACTTGTAGCCTACTGGACTGTGTAAGAATAAACCTTCCTTTATCAAAGCCATCCACTCAGCCCTAGCTGACTAAAACATATAGTAACCAAAAAAACCCACTGCTGTGGAATCTATTCCAACACTTAGAGACCTTATAGGACAGAGTAGAAGTGCTCCATAGAGGTTGCAAGGAGTGCCTGGTGGATTTAAACTGCTGGCCTTTTGGTTAGTCGACTTAGCACTTAACTACTATGCCACTAAAGTTTCCAACATATGTATAATAAGATCTGAATATGATAGAGGCCTAACAAAGGTCACTTAAGTTATTAAGCTACATTCTATAACTGGACTAACTGGTCTGCATTCCTCTGCCTATATCTTCCTCCCTCTATCTCGTCCTCGCCCTATGAGGATATAGAGTTAATTGAGACCTCAGAGAGAGGTAAAAATTTCTAGACGGTTTATTCTGCTAGATTATCCTGTGACAAACATTCAGATCCACTCTGATTATCCTATGACAAACTTTAAGTCTACTCTGTTTGATTATCCTTGACAAACTTTAGACAATTCACACTGTTTGTTAGATGTAATAAAACCTTATGATGTAATGAAATCTTGTGACTCTTGACTTGTTCTGCGACAAGCCC
Organism: Heterohyrax brucei; assembly: GCA_028571685.1. Lineage (NCBI taxonomy): Eukaryota > Metazoa > Chordata > Mammalia > Hyracoidea > Procaviidae > Heterohyrax > Heterohyrax brucei. The sequence continues at coordinate 128,874,003 of CM053166.1, read as the reverse complement.
CCTCCCCTTTGAATTCTGCCTATAAAAACCACTAGAAATGTAACCCAAGTGGGACAGTTTATTGGCTGCTGTCTCCCAGATTGCTGCAGAAACCTGACAATAAATTATTCCTTGAACCCAACACTGTCGGAATTTTTTAGTTACAGTGACAGGCAGATGAACTTAAATTTAGTTTCCTTCATATTCTTCTCAGCTTTGCATTGGTCAGTACTCTTAGTTACATGTGGTGAAAATCCATGTCAAACTTGCTTTAAAAAAAGAAATGTGTTTATTCATAAACCAAAAGACTGAACCTGCAGCTGCCGAGTTGATTCTGACTCATGGCAACCCTAGAGGACAGAATAGAACTACCCCATACAGTTTCCAAGGAGTGCCTGGTGGATTTGAACTTCTGACTTTTTGTTTAGCAGCTGTGGCACTTACCCCACTACACCACCAGGGTTCGGAAATTCAAGTGGTTCCATAGCTTTCCATTATTTTGGCTTATTTTTAGGCAGGCTGTCAGTTGAATCCTTTTGAAACTTTCTTTCTTTCTTTTTTTTTTTTTTTGATCAAGTTGTGTGGTCAGCTTCAGGGGCTGGTAACCAAAGACAAAATTATCTCTTAAGTCCTAGACTTTGAATTTGAGTCTGATAATTTCTGTCCACGCAACAGACCAAAGTGTTCTGCTTGTTGACCCAGTCCTTAGTTGATTGACCTCTGTTTTGGCCTCTCTTCAAACAATACAAGTAGTAGTATGCTGGGGTGTTGTGGAGACACAGCAAATCTGCCCCTTGCCCAAAGCAAAATCCTAATGACTGAGTCTTTAAAATGAAGATTGTTGCTATTGTTAGCTACAGACAAGCTGGCTCCTGAGTCTTAGTGACACCATGCCTAGTGGAACACAGTGCTGCCTAGACCTGCACCATCTTTATGATCACTTGAGGATAGAATGGCTGTGATACCTTGGGCTTTCGTTGGTTAACTTTCAAAAGTAGCTTGCCAGGCCTTCCTAGTCTCTCTCAGTCTGGTAGAACTGCTGAAACCTGTTCAGCATTTTAGCAAAAACGCAAACCACTACTGAGTGATGGGTGGTGGCTGCATATGAGGTGGATTGTTTGGGAATCAAATCCTGGTCTCTGGCATGGAAATGAGGATTTTAACAGTGAATCATCAATGCCCCTGTAAAATGTAGGTGACTGTGTTCTTTGTCTCAAAATAAATGTACAAAATGATGTCCTTGGTAAGGACTTAGTGGATCAGTACCAGTCTTATCTCCTGCTATGTTTTCTGTTCCCTAAATTTTGCTCACAGGAGCCCTGGTGATGTAGTGGTTAAGTGCTCAGATTCTAACCAAAAGTTGGTGGTTAACCTACCAGCTGCTCCATAGGAGAAAGATGTGCCAGTCTGCTTTTTATAAAGATTGACAGCAGTTCTACTCGGTCCTATAGGATCACCATGAGTCAGAATCAACTCTACAGCAATGGGTTTTGTTTTTTTCATTGAAAGTTTGCTCTCACAAGTTTAGCTTAGAGCAGAGTAAACAGCATTTCCAGCCCAGTAAGATTCATGATTATCTGATTCTTAGCCGTTTTGGATTGTTAGCCATAAGCTTAAAGTGTTTCTATTTTCTTCTCTGTCTGCTTTCAGACATACTAGCTTGAACCACAGCTTATATTCTCTTGATAGGCACTTATTCAAGGTCAAAAGCAGTAGTCAATAAAATCCAGTGTCCTCAAGTATTTATATCAAGTCCCTGAAGCAGCAGCTTTGGTAGACACAAGATCTGAGTGTTAAGGCTTAACAGGGGTACTTTAACAAACTACCACGAAGCAGAGCTGATTGCCCAACTCAGGGATAGAAAATCTTTACTGTTCCACATTCCAATTGCAACAAACAGTTTTTATTTTGGAATCTGTCGCTTTCCAACAGACTTCTTTTAGATATCAATGTTTATAAGTACTCTCTGAATTGCAAGGGACAGAAAATCAGTTTAAGCTTGTTTTCATTTACTGCCTCATAATGAGGAATTTCTGGAATGTCTTGATCCAGAGATTTAAGTTATATCATAAGAACACTGGCTCCCTTTATATAAAGAGTCAATTGGAATACTGAGTAACACACTTACACACCAGGTGCTATGCTAGAGGTTATAAGAGTAGAAAGCAAAATAAAATGATATCTTCCCTTAAACAGGATACCAGGAGACTCCCATACAGGAGGATCACTGTATGTATGTTACTGTATGTAACAAGCAAAATCTTAAGGAAGAAATAAAGATAAATTGAGAGAAGAATGGAACTTTCCTGGAAATAAATGTATTAGAAGAGAAAAATAGAATTAGGTGCGATCTATATATATAATTGTACAGACATATGCTATCAATGTATATTGACTGGCAGAGACATATATATTTATGCACATGTTTGGGGCAAAGTATCACTTAGTGAATTCTTGAAAACCTAATATGGTGTCCTATGTTCACTGAGTCATTCAGTGGATTATTGCCTGTGTTGTGTTAGATCCTAAGTTCTTTGAAACATCACTCAAACCTTGTGATAAACATTTTCACAGAAGTTCATAGCCTTTAAAGTAGACAGAATTTAAAAAATGCTATCTTTAATACACTAATATGAGATGCCTCCTAAAATGAAATGCTAAATTTTGTTTTGATGATTTCTTGCTGCATTCTTCCCAACATTCATTTAAACACATTCCTTTAATCCTAAAGGGGATGTCAAGATTCATTTGGAAATGTCTCTAAATTCTCATTAGCAACACAAGGAGATTTTTCATTGACATGATTGAAGGAAAGGATGAGCACTTCCATATATATTCTTGAAAGATAAAAGCCTGCTTTCCAGCTGAGGATGGCAAACTATTGAGTTTCACTGATCTTTTTTTTTCTCTTTCCTAAAAGAGTTACTTCACTTTCTCACAGTTGGCTCTCCTCTACTAAATAACAACAGTGTCTTATTCTGTGATTGAGAACTGACAATCTGACCTGAGTATGTTCCGAGGAGGGATTTCTAGCGTAACATCTAACTGTTACTTACAGCTTGGTTTTTTTGCTTGCATTTCTTTGTAGCAGGCGAATAAAGGATACAATCTTGAGAAAGCTTTCAGAATCCCCCAGAGGGTTATCTTAGAAAAAGCCAAATCTCTGTTGAATTCAAGCAAGAAAGCAATTTCTGTCTATGTGAAAGACGAAGAGGATAGAGCAGAGTGTTGACCACTGCAGGGATTTTAAGAGTATCTGGGGAAAATCAGTTTCCCTGGGGTACTATCTCAGTTTTATTTGATGGATGATATCTGTTGGTACAGCTCTATTTTTTTCTGTAAAGAACCAAGTCAACTTATCATTGACTTATGAATCTGAATTAAAAAGGCAGGGACAAAAAATAAAGCAGCAGTATGCTTTCTATCTGTCAGGTCTACATGGATTTGATGTCAAAATGAAGATAACATTTGTCTTGGGAATCACTTTGAATAATTTAGAAGTAATATTAAATGATTAATACTTCCTATGTTCTGTCATTCTTGTTCCCATATGTTTTTATATGATATAACATTATTATACATTGTACTTCATCCCAAAGAATCCCAAAGTGGTTTACAATTACAATGTACTCTTAAATCAGCCCAGGTCTCCTGGTTGAACAATACATTTAGAATGGCAGAATTATAACTTCCTTGGCAGACCCATGCATAATTCACTAAGCAGATCTGCACTCCAAAAAAAAGTTATGTATAATTCTTAATAATGGGAAAATTACCCCATTAAGTTGTATGTTTGTCAAACTGAGGGAGAGGGTAAAAGAGCACTGCTGAGTAAGAGTGTCAAATTTATGACACTGCATAAAATTAAAGGATTAAAGTTCCCGTTCTGACTTCCATGAGAGATGGGTTTGTAAAGGATTATGGAAAGGGGACTGATACAACAGTAAAACTGTATACATAATGTATATATCTGGGTGCATCAATGAGTTATAATGCATCATCGTGTGTTCCCGAACTCTTGCTAGATGGAAAGGGCTTGTTTCACACAGTGGTGAAGCACTCCATCTGCTAAGCAGAAGGTTGGTGGTTCCAATCGGCCAGGCACTCCTTGGAAACTCTACGGAGCAGTTCTACTCTGCCTTATAGGGTCGCTATCAGTCGGAATTGACTCAATAGCACTGGATTTGGTTTTCGGTTTTATTTCAAAGCGGATACAGTGGATGATTGTGACAATTCCTTAGCATTTTAAATGTTACTCTTCTGTTAACTATACCAAGTATACTAAATTTGTAGCATGCACCCTTCCTACTCATTTGCTGCTGCTCAAATCCAAACTCCTTGTATTAATTCAGGCACTACCACTCATTTTCATATCCTGACAGGTATCATGGAAGAAAAGAAAATGGATTAAACTTTCCAAATCTCAATTTGTCTGTGATAACTTTTAGAATATATCTGCTAGTAAAAGCTCACTTATCATTTAGAAGTTACAATGATTTAGATCTAGCATAGTTCTTATTGAGGAAAATGTTCAAAATATCTCCCGCTGACAATTTTAAGATCTAACTAAAGATTAAATGGAATCCAAATTTAGTAGATTTATCTAATCATGGTATCAAAAAATTGAAGAACATGAAAGAAGAAGTCCTCGTGTTTCCTGCTCTGAAACCAAATGCTAATACTTACGATGCACTGTTACATAATGCAGTTGATTGTGGATAATTTTTCATGAATATTTTACTTGAATATATACTATTATTTGTATTTTACTTTCTTAATTATGTGCTTGAAGATTAAAAATGTTTCTGAGAAACATTTTAAAATTTGATCTCCCTCACCATACCAGATTTTTTTAAATTATTACAATATAGTGAAATTTTAACATCTATAATCCATAGAGGTACACACATCCTTTTATGGAAGGGTAACATTGTGTACATAACATATAATCCTACTAGATGACATCACATAAAAGGCTTTATTCAAAACATGATGCTAAAAATGCAGTGTTATAAGCAGAATAAGGAAGTTCTGTATCTCTTGTACTTAAAGGGAGGAAGACTAGCAAAATAAAGGCTTAGTTTTTTCACAACATTCTTCATAATGTGACTATTTAGTCCTGGAAAGTGTGAAGAGTTTAAGATTGTAACTCAGTATGTTAAGTATTGGTTATTTCAGTTTTCAATTAACAAGGAACTCATAATTGGACTACTGATCACTCCCCAGATTGGAAGAGCTATAGGTATAGGGACTAATAAAATTCCTCTTCCCTTTTATAGGGTCACTATGAGTTGCAATCAATGGAATTGTGTCTGATTTTTTATATTTCTGAAGAGTTACAGTAGTTCAGAACAGAAAGTAACAGCATATATCCAAAATTCTTGAGATAAACTAGTTCCCTCTCACTTTCCTCCTTTGTGTTGAATTCTTACTGGACAAAACTCCAGATTCTCATTACCTGCCCCAAATGGCCAATCTCTGAGAGAGGTATTTTGGGTTGAGTGATTGAAAGAAAGTTTATTTCTGTGTCCTATTGAACGCAAGAAGCAGGGTGGATTCTGTCCATCAGATCCTACTCAGATTTTGTCAGGCTAAGTTGAAGTATTTAAAGGGAGTAGGAGTAGGGGGAGTGGGTCGGAAGTGCATGCAAAATGCTAATACAGGTATTGGTGCTGGTGCCAGGGAAACAACATGGTTGAGTAGGGGTGAAGAGGGGTATCCGTTTGTGAGGCTCAGAGGTCCTTTGAAGATATGCGTCAGGAACAGGAATCTGGACTGCCTTTGGTTGGAGATTCTAGCTGGCACCTGGGTCTTCCACAGGCTCTTCTATCTGTTTTTATGTTTCTAGAAAGCTGTGAAAAACTGTAAAGACATTATTTCCATAGCCCCTGTCAGTGACTTCCTGTCAGGGCTGGGAATTTTTAAGGTAGAAGAAAAGACAAGTCAATTTTACAAAGAAAATTAAATCTTTGCTCTCTATTTTAACTTCCCGTTTTAAAACTGGGGTGTCTAAATCTTCCCTACTTTTACAGGATCAACTTTGAAAATAAGAAATCCTAATAGAGAGTTTATTTTGTGGCTAATTGAATGAGAGAGGGCTGGGAGATATTATTAACTTTTCCATGCTGTGTCTGTTTATTGTTGCTTATCAAATTACCACAAACTTTAGTGTTATTCAGCAGCAAACACTTATTATCTTAGGAATTTGGGTGTCTCTGGCTCAGGGTCTGTGGAAGGCTGCTTGGGCTGTAGCTATTTCAAGACTTAATTTGTGGAGGATCCATTTGCAAGTTCACTCACGTGGCTATAGGTAGGCCTAAGATTCTTGGGTTTTGGTTGGAGACATCGGTTCTGCGCCAAGTGGAGCATGTTGGCTGGCTCCTCCTAGAGCAAAAAAGCGAACGAGGGAGTCAGAGAACCCAAGCTGGAAGCTACGATCTTTTTTGTAACCAGACTAAGAAGTGACATTCTGTCACTTCTGCCATATTCTGTTAGTCGGAAGAGAGTCAGTAAATCAACCCACACTCAGAAGGAGGGGAGTAGGTGAGTGGGTTAACACCAGCAAGTGGAGATCATCTGAGGAACTTTTAATGATTCTCCAGCTAGTCCAAAGTGGCTAGTGTGGAATTCCTCTTAAGTTTGTTTTATCTGAAAAATTACATGTGGACATCTACATTCTAATCCAAGTATAGGTCCATTTGCATGAAAATAATTTCTGTTTTTTCCCCTGAATCTTCAAGTACAATTGAGGCTTCAGGAAAATGTTTATTTTATGGTGTTGTGGTCACACTGCATCTTTCTACCTCAGGGCTAAGAGTAACTAGTTTAAGACTTGTTAGATTATTTGGAAGCTCTAGACACAGCAGGGGTTTGTCGTTGTCAGAGTGGGGCTCATTTTTCATCCCCTGTAAATTAATCTGTCCTGCTTATAATTCTTCCATTAACAATATTATTTTGCTTAAGTTTTTTTTTTTCTTTCTTTTTTTTAAATGGAAGCTGAACTTTTCTTTCTGACCAATAGGAGTATTCTAAACTATACTCAGAACCTAAGTTACCAATCTCTGTTCAGCTATGACATTAAATTTCAAACAGACTTGGGGTTCCTTAATAAGCCAAAGGCTGACCACTCATTTATTTATCTGTAACTGACCTTGCAATAGATTAGTAGGCAACTGCTGGGTATGATAATTCTTCTCCATTTTGTTTACAACGGAAAATTTCAAAGGAGAAGAGGAGTTTAAAATTTACCATTGAGTACCAAAAGGACTATTTTAAGGAAGATGTCAGCCCTGGAATGTGCCAAATTATTTTAAGAATATGAACAACCATCATAGTATGCTTTTCTTTTAATTTTTTTATTGTGATTAAGTGAAAGTTTACAATGCAAATCAATTTGTCATATAAAATCCTGAGTGTATGCCTCTCTGCAACTCTTATCTGCTCTCCTCACCCTGTGACAACACTCTTCTATTCTTTACTTCCAGTATCCACTCAATCAACAGTGTCTCCTCCCACTCTCTCCTCTCCCCTCTAAAAAAGAAAAAGAGCAAAAAGCTAGTAGGACAACCTCAGATATATATTAAATCATAAAGTACACAGACCACCTGCATCACTCTGTATCCCCAGGTCCAGTCCATTCTTTGTCTGAAGTTTTGGCTTCAGTACTGGTTTCAGCTCTGGGCTAGCAGCAAGTCTAGGGTCCATGTTCTCAGGGGAACTTCAAGGTTGTCAGACCATCAAGCGTAGTCTTTTAATGGAGTTCTAGATCTGCACACCCCTGTCTCTCATGCTACATCAAGGACTCTACATTGTGTTCCCTGTGTGGGCTGTCTTGGGTAGTAGCCAGGCACCATCTAGTTCTTCTGTTCTCCTGCTGATATAGTCTCCCAATCATATGAGTCTTTCTGTGTCCTGGGCTCATTTTAACTCATGTGTTTGATCTTCTCAGTTTCCATCTATTCCATGTGGGTTGGGACCAACTGATATTCCTTAGAAGGCTTACTGGCTTTTAAGACCCCAGGCACCACTCACCAATATGGGGTACAGAACACTAGCTTAGAAAAAGACTAGTTACGCTAACTGACCTTGATGTCCCCTGAAAGTTCCCAGACCCCTGTCCCTGCTACTCTGTCCTTTGAAATGGTGGGTTGAATTTAGATAATCTTTCAGCTTATGGTGTAAACCAGTTCTGCTGACCTGCCTTCTACTGTGTGCTGTCACTCCCTTCACCTAACTGAGTTCATATCGACTATCTAATCTGTGAGTAACTGTCTCCCTCTCTCCCCACCCTTGTAGTCATCAAAGAATGTTTTTCTTCTGTGCATAAATCTTAAGTCCTTATAATGGTAGTCTCATACAATATGTGTCCTTTTTCAGCTGACTGATTTCGCTCAGTATAATGTCTTCCAGGTGATTCCAGGTTACAAGATGTTTCATTAAATCATTATTTTTCTTTATCATTGCATAGTGTTCCATTTTGTATATATATACATACACCATAGTTCGTTTATCCATTCATCTCTTGATGGGCACCTAGGTTGATTCCATCTTTTGCTATCAAGGACAGTGCTGCAGTAAACAGTTGAGTGGGTGTTTTGTTTCCCTCCCCAGGTTCAAGAGAAATGCTTCAGGTACACATGTAAAACACTCCACTATTGGTCCAGGTAGTGCTCTAGAATTAAGAGTCAGGTGTAGAGCAGAGAATGGAGGGGGAAAATGCTGGATATAGGCAGTGTGGTCAGTGCGTAGGAAAAGTCTGAGTCATTAAAGTTGAAATTTTTCTATGAGTCTGTGGATGTAGCAATGCACAGCTCAGAAGAGCCAGTAGAACCTGTCTTCTACCCCTACTGCTCCCTTTGTTTCCCTCTCCAAAACCAGGAGAAAAGCTAAGGGCATACACATAAAGTGTCCCACTTCCTTCTGAGTAGTACATCAGAATTTAGCCTTTGGTATAGAGCAGAGAAAATAGGCGGAGAAGGCTGGGGACAGGGAGGGAAATGAACACGTAGGAAAGGACTGAGCCCTGAGAAATCACGAGTGCTTACCTTGAAATAATCATTGGAATTTGCCTCGGGCTCTGGACTGCAGCTAAGGGGATTCAGTGGAGGTTTGCTTATGCACTTCCCTTTATTTTCTGCTCTGTGACTGGGAGAAAACCAGAATTTTGTCTTAGGTGTACCTCAGAGAAGGGAGGGGGGAGAAGGGTGCTGCTATAGTCAGATACCAGCCACTGCCACACTCCTTAGGCACAGCCACCCTATGCTCAGCCTCTTGGTGGACAGCAATGTTCTCCAGTCAGGTACCTCCGCTCAGTGTGGCAGCTGGTCCCAGCCATGCTCCCAGGGGCAGCAGTCCCAGTCTTAGCCTCCCAGATGACAAAGATGGCCTCCACACATGAGTTGCCTCTCCACCACCATATCAGCAGAAGTGAGACCCTTTGAACTGGTGATTTGCCTCTGGCAAAGGTAGTTTTTCCCCTTTCTTTTGCCCAGTCTGATATCATAGGTTTCCACCTGATCTTGGGTCTCCTAGAATGTCCTTTTTGTTGTGTTCAGTTGTTTTGCAAAGCCTTAGTTGTTACAGGGATTGGAAGAGATGTGTGAGTAGTCCACCTTCTTGGCCCCATCCCATCTGTGTTTTATTTTTTATGTGAGTCAATTCTTTTGTTATTATTCATGTAGTACCCTAATAACCTCTAGGAATTTTCTGATAAACTAAGTTTTTGAGGCAGTGTGGCAGGGGGACTTCAGGTTTGTCACTTTTCCTTTTTTTCTTTTTTAACATTCATGTTTTATTGTTATGCAGATGAACTATGAGAGTCTTTTGTCTTTGGAACCTGTACAGGAATTGAGAGACCCTCAACTTGTTAACACATCTGCAAAAAGAAAGACAAAGATGGTGACTTTCCTTTTGCACATTGACCAACATCTCATGTTGGGAATGAGGTCTGCTGCATGTGTGCTGGCTGCTAAACCAGGGTGGAGGTGGGACAAGGAGAAAAAAATCTCTAAAACTTTTCTACTGTCTTTACATTGTCTTTTTTTCTTAATTTGATATATTGGCTATTGCCCAGAGTTCTAAAATGTTGGCTCTGGCAGTTTCTGTTTTTTGTTTTTTCATTATGTTTTGATGGCGAAATGGGAACTTACAGCTACCTACTCCGCCATCTTGCTGACATCATTTTCTAACAGATCTTTTGATGGTGGGATCATTTTCTATAATGTTGATATAACCTTTTACATATTTACCTATCAATGGAACTTAGTTTTATTCCCTTTTATTTTTTGGTTTGCCACTAAAACTAGTAATGAAAAACAGTACTTTCATACGCTCTTAGATTTTATCCTATTTGCAAGCTAACAAATCACACTGCTATAATCTTGTGGATTAGGACATAGGACTCCTGCTCAGTGACAACAGACTTTATTACTCACAGTACCACCAGCAGTATGATCATTAGCACATTTTCTTCAATTCTCCTTGCCTCCAAATTCCACAGGAACACCTGATATGAGCCCCAGAACAAAAAAATCCCACTGCCATCAAGTCTATTCCATCTCATAGTGACCCTATGGCACTGAGTAGAACTGCTTCATAAAGTTTTCAAGGAACACCTGGTGGGTTCAGACTGCTGACATTTTGATCTAGCATCCTTACACTTAACTACTTCACCATCAGGATTTCCATAGATGCTTTATCTTCAGTGAGTTTTTGTCACAGTTGAGGAACATGAGTTTGAGATATCCACCATTTCTACACAAAACAGCAGCAAGCCTGCTGTTTGTCCTGGAGGGAGGTGTTGCTTCATTTCCCAAAGTTGCTCACTGCAAACATTATCCTGAGAAATTACCTGAGTGAAGAGTACTTAGGCCCATGCTTTTTTGGTGTATCCAGTAAGATGTTTAGGAGTGTAACAGGTAAGCGGAAAAGTGTGTTTCCTAACACACACTGGTAATTTCTATTTCTTTGAGTTAGTTTCCTCGTAGTAGGATTGCTTGGTTAAACTACGTGTGTGTGTGTATAAAGTGGGGTATAAAAAATATATGTATAAATAAATATATGTATGTATTTAATAGGATATTGCCAGATTAGCTTTTTAAAGGCTGCAGAAATTCACATTCTCAGCAGCATGTCTGAGTATGCCTATTTCCCAAAGCATTTGTACCAGCATTGAATATTAAAGTTTTTCTGTGACTATTAATGAGGTTGAGTACATTTTCATATTTAATGGACATCATTCTCTTCTCTCAAATATCTCTTCAAATCTGTGTTGGTTAGGAATGCTTTTAGCTTCAAGTATCAAGATATCTGGTTGAGAATGACAGAAGCAATAAAGACATTACCTAATCTCACATTATTAAGAGGGCTATAAGTAATCAGTCCAGGAAGCATGCACTTGAGCAATATAGCATCAGCATTCCAGGCTTTTTCTCTTTGAGTTGCATTATCCTTTGCAGATAACAGATTTGAGATAGTAAGATTTGTACTGGGATCCCAGTATCATGTCCAAATTCAAGGCAGATAAAAGGGTGATAGGCAGTGATAGCCACGTATTTCTTCAGTCAAAATAATTAAAGCTTTTTCAGAAACTACTCCCTTTGTCTCAGCCACCTTCTAGTTAAGTCTCAATGATCAGACATGGATCACATAGTCATTCTGTCACTGTTGTTCTTAGGTGCCAATGAATCCACGGTAACTCATGGTGTCTCTACCCACAACAGAGCAAAACACTGCCTGCTTCTGTGTCATCCTCACAACCTTTGCTGTGTTTAAACCCACTATGGTAGCCACTGTAATAATCCATCTCAATGAAGGTCTTCCTCTTTTTTACTGATCCTCTACCAAGCATAATGTCTTTCTCTACAGACTGATTCCTCCTAGGTTTTCCTAAAGACTAAGAAAGCAATTATTTAGCTTCTGTAGACTCTGTAAGGGGGCTGTGATGATGCAGCAGTTAAGAGCTCAAGCTGCTAACCAAAAGGTTGGCAGTTTGTATCTACCAGCTACTTCTTGGAAACCCTATGGGGCAGTTCTGCTCCATCCTGTAGGGTCACAATGAGTTGGAACTGACTCGACAGAACACAATAGTTTCTGTAGTATTTTGGGGTATGGGACAAGGAAGAACAAAGCTTTAAATGGTTGCTGTCTTAGTTATCTAGGGCTGCTATTACAGAAATACCACAAGTGGGTGGCTTTAACAAGCAGAAGTTTATTTTCTTATATTTCAAGAGCCTGGAACTCCAAATTCAGAGTGAAGGCTCTAGGGCAAGCCTTCCTTTCTCTGTCGGCTCTGGAGGCAGGTCCTTGTTTCTGCAGCTTCTGCTCTTGGGCAGTCTTCATGTGGCTTGGCATCTCTCTTCCTTCAACTCTGCTTCCCTCCCTTGCTTGTTTAATCTGTTTTGTATATCAAAAGAATGGAAACCTTGGTGGTGTAACGGTTAAGGGCTACATCTGCTAACCAAAAGGTTGGGAGATTGACAGAAGACACCCCTTATGCTAATATTATTCACTAACTTAACAAAGACAACTAATTCCCAAATGGGATTATAATCACAGGTGGTTTTTGCCACTGACTCATAGCAACCCTATGTACAATAGAACAAAACACTGCCTGGTTCTGTGCCACACCCACAGTCACTGGTGTGCTTGAGCCCATTGTTGCAGCCATTGTGTCAGTCCATCTCATTGAAGGTCTCCCTCTCTCACTGACCCTCTATGTTAGCAAGCATGATGTCCTTCTTCAGGGATCAACCCCTCCTGACAACATGTCCAAAGTATGTGAGAAGTAGTCTTGCCATCACTGCTGCTAAGGAGCACTCTTAGTTGCACTTCTTCTAAGACAGATCTGTTTGTTCTTTTGGCAGTCCTTGGTATATTCAATATTTTCCAGAATCACAATTCAAAGGCATCTTCTTCTGTCTTCCTCTTTTGCAAGTGTAAGATACAACCGAAAAACTTGAGTCAGGTGCATCTTAGTCTTCAAGGTGACATCTTTGTTTTTCACCACTTTAAAGAGGTCTTTTGCTATCGATTTTCCCAATGCAATGCATCTTTTGATTTCTTGACTGCTGCTTCCATGGGCGTTGATTATGGATCCAAGTAAAATGAAATCCTTGACAACCTCAATCATTTCTCTATTTACCACAATGTTGCTTATTGGTCCAGTTGTGAAGATTTTTAGTTTCCTTGATGCTGAGGTGTAATCCATACTGAAGGCTGCGGTCTTTGAACTTCTTCAGTAAGTATTTCAAGTCCTCTTCACTTTTCAACAAGCAAGGTTGTGTTATCTGCATAACGCAGGTTGTTAAGGAGTCTTCCTCCAATCCTGATGCCCCCTTCTTCATACAGTCAAGCTTCTTGAATTATTTGCTTGACATGTAAATTGAACAGGTATGGTGAAAGGATACAACTGTGACATAGAACTTTCTTGACTGTAAACCACGCAATATCCCTGTGTTCTGTTTGAATGACTGCCTTTTGATCTATGTACAGATTCCATATGAGTACAATGAAGTGTTCTGAAATTCCCATTCTCTGCAACGTTGTCTATAATTTGTTATGATCCACACAATCAAAAGCTTTGGCATAGTCAATAAAACACAAGTAAACATCTTTCTAGTATTCTTTACTTTCAGACAAAATCCATCTGACATCAAAAATGATATCCCTAGTTTCACGTCCTCTCTAAATCCAGCTTGAATTTCAGGTAGTTCCTTTTTGATATACTATTGCAGCCACTTTTGAATGAACTTTAGTGAAATTTTACTCATGTGTGATATCAGTGATATTGTTCAATAATTTCAGCATGTAGTTGGATCACCTTTCTTGGAAATAGGCATAAATAGGGATGTTTTCCAGTCAGTTGGCCAGATAGCTATACTCCAAATTTCTTGTTATAAATGAGTGAGCACTTCTAGCTCTGCATATAAGGACTGCCAATTAAGTCCATGAACTCACCCTAGAAAAAGTGCTACATACTTCATTGCTGAGTATCGCTACAGTTGCCTTTGAAGTACTCCCCTTGGGAAGCTATGCATCAATGCCAATATCTAGTCCACCCTTCAAAGCAGTTTGGGAACCCTTTTTCTCGAATGGCCTTCAGAGCTGTCCTCATATTACCCTTGATGTCCTGAATATAATTCAAATGTCTTCCTGTCAATATTTCCTTTATCTCTGGGTAAAGAAAAAAGTCATTGGGGGACAGATCAGGTGACTAGGGAGGGTGTTCCAACACAGTTATTTGTTTACTAGCCAAAATCTCTCTCACAGGCAACTATATAATGAAGTTCTTGAATTTGCCAGCTTGCCACTGTGGACAGTGGGAGTACTGAGTATACCATTGGTCTGCCAGAGGAATGAACAAGTCTGTCTGGGAAGAAGTACAGGCAGAATGCTACTTAGAAGCAAGGATGGTGAGACTTCACCTCATGTACTTGGGACATGTTATCAGGAGGGACCAGTCACTGGACAAAAACATTACGCTTAGGGAAGCAGAGGGTCAGCAAAAGAGAAGAAGACCATCAACAAGGTGGACTGACACAATGGCTGCAACAATGGGCTCAGATGACAAAGACTGTGACGATGGCACAAGACCAAGCAGTGTTTTGCTTTCTTGTACATAGGGTCACTGTGGGTTTAAAGTGACTCCATGGCATCTAAGAACAACAATAAGGAGTACTGACTGTGGCCTTTGTGTGCTGGATTGTCTATATTAATATACAAACAGCACCTCTAGTTAGGTATTTAGAAATATTCACCACCCAACTTATAACTGCAGGTGGGTATGGTCACTTAAACCCACCCACTCCTCTTGACATATGTATCTATCTAGGTGTCCATTCAAAAATTAATGCTTTTTTAATATTATTGCAAGATTGTCTAGGCTATAGTAATTACTGTTTGCTAACAAAAACTCACTGCCGTGGAGTCGATTCTGACTCATAGTGACCCTATAGGATAAAGGAGAACCACTCCATAGGGTTTCCAAGGAGTGCCTGGTAGATTTGAACTCCTGACTCTTTGGTTAGCAGATGTACTACTTAACCACTATGCCACCAGGGTTCTGCTCTTACCAAAAGGCACCCTAAAACTTTTCCAGCCTCTAGTTATTACCCAGGTCCCAAATCACTTCCATGTTCTAGGTATTTGTTAGAGCAGCACCTCACACTCGGTACCAAATTCTGTCTTAGCTATCTAGTGCTGTTATAACAGAAATACCACAAGTGATTGGCTCTGACAAATTGAAATTTATTCTCACAGCTTAAGAGGCTAAAGGAAACCCTGGTGGTATAGTGGTTAAGTGCTATGTCTGCTAACGGAAGATGGGCAGTTCAAATCGGCCAGGCCCTCCTTGGAAACTCTATAGGGCAGTTCTACTCCGACCTATAGAGTCACTATGAGTCAGAATCGACTCAACGGCAGTGGCTAGCAAGCTAGAAGTCAGAATTCAGTGTACAGGCTTTAGGGTAAGGCTTTCTCTCTTTGTCAGCTCTGCAGGAAAGTCCTTCTCTCTCTGAGATTCTGCTCCTCTGTGAACTTCATGTGGCTTGGCATCTATTTCTCCCCACGTTTACTTCCTCACTTGCTTGTTTAGCCTCTTTTATATCTTAGAAGAGATTGACAAACTCTATACTAATTCTACCTCATCAATGTAACAAAGACAACTCCTTTCAAAATGGGCTGTGAGCACAGACATAGAGGCTAGGATTTACAACTTGTATTTTGGGGGGAATACAGTACTGTAAGAGTTGTTAAGTTAATCACACAACAGTATCAGTCATAAGACTTGATTCTTTTCTATTTTAATTGAGATGCTTGTCTTTTGCTCATCTATTTGTAGAATATTAACTTTTTGTCATGCCTTTGTTAGGTGTCATTGAGTTGGCTCCGACTCAAATTGGCCCTATGTACAACAGAATGAAACACTGGTGTTGCACCAGCCTCACAGTTTTTGTTGCAGTCACCATGTTAATCTGTCTCAACAGTGCCTTTTTAGCTGACCCTCTAGCAAGCGTGATGTCCCTCTCCAGGAGCTAGTATCTCCTGACAACGTGTCCAAGGTCCGTGAGACTATGTCTCGCCACCCTCACTTCCCAGGAGCACCTGGCAGTACTTTTTCCAAGACAGACTTGTTCTTTCTTTTGGAAGTCCACGGTATATTCAGTATTCTTCATCAACACCATAATTCAAAGACAGTGAATTTTGTCATATGTTGTTTAAATGCATTTCCCAGTTTACCATTGCCTTTGGCTTTGACTTCTTTCTCTTTCTAAAAACTATGAACTATTTCAATAAAAAAAATGTATAGACAAGTACGAGGTACCCCACTTTTAACAAATACTAAGCATTTGCCGTATTTTCTTTGCTTCAGGTCTTAAGAAATACAAACTGGTAAAATAATTCGAATGTAGTTGAAAACCCTTGTGTCCTGTAATCCAATTAAATTACTCCTCCTTTGTAAAGATACTTCTGTTTTGAATTTTGTGTTTATCATTACCATGTATTTTTTTAATACTGGTTTCATGTTACCATTTGATAAAGTTTGTTACTTCATTGTTCAAAGCTTCTATTTTCTTAATTTTTATTTGTTTAATCTGTCATCACTGGGAGAGGTGTTTTGTTTTGGTTTTTTAAATGTCTTGCTCTGAAAGGAATCTATATCTCTTTACAGTTCTGTCACTTTCTGCTTTATATCTTTTGAAACATTGATAATGGGCTCATGCAAGTTTAGAATTCTTATATCTTCGTACTAAACTGGAGTGTCTAAAATCATCCTATAGTATCTCTGTTTCCTAACAACCCCCTTCCCTTGTAGTATCTATTGCTATTCATGCAACAAGCACAGCCTTTTGGCGGGGCATATTTTTTTCTCTTTGTTCTTCATTCCAGGTGAGCTTTTCAGTATCATTTTCCAATTCACTAATTACCCAACTATGTTCTATTTATCTTGTCTATTGAGGGCTTTTAAAAAGTGATTATATACTTTCTTTTTGGTTGATTTCTTTATACATCTGCCTGCTTTTATTTTAGTTCTCCTTGTTTTTAATCTGAAAAATCTTTTTCACTCTTATTTTCAACTTCTCTTTGTCCTAATGAAAAACCCTGGTGCCATAGAAGCTAAGAGCTATGGCTTCTAACCAAAACGATTGGCAGTTTGAATCTATTAGCTGCTGATGGAAACCCTATCAGGTAATCCTATTCTGTCCTTTAGGGTCCCTATGAATAGGAATCAACTCAAAGGCATTTTTAAAAAATGTTATAAAGCTTTAGATATGTTTTTTAAAAACAGCCATTTAGGTGGCTTTCTTTCTCATAGTCTAAATAATTCTGTCTGATAAGCTTGGAGCTCTGGTGCAGCGATTAAAAGCTCCACTGTTAACCACAAGGTCAGAAGTTTAAATCCACCAGCCGTCCCTTGGGAAATCCTTGGGGCAGTGTTTCTCTCTTCTACAGGGCCGCTATGCGTCAGAATCGACTCAGTGGCAGTGGGTCCAGGCACTTCTGTCTGGCCAATTTAGTCCATTTAAAATTATCTGATTACATATGTGCAGTGAGTCTAAATTCTTCATCACAATCGCCTTCACTGGCTGCATGGGCAACCTTTTAAACCACTGAAAAGGCTTTAAGCCTTTTGCTGCAGTAAAACCCAAACCAAACCCACTATCGTCAGTTGATTCTGATTCACAGCAATCTCACAGGGTTTCCAAGGCTATAAATCTCTATGGAAGAAGATTGCTGTATCTTTCTCTTGCAGAGAAGCTGTTGGCTTTGAACCACTAATCTTTCAGTTAGTAGTTGATTGCTTCTTTAACCACTGTAACAGGAGGGCTCCTTTTTCTTGCAGTACAGAAAAAAAAATCCAGAACTTCGGTAAAGCGGCTGCCGACTCTCAGCGACCGTACAGGACAGAGTAGAACTGCTTCATCGAGTTTCCAAAGAGCGCCTGGCAGATTCAAACTGGTGACCTTTTGGTTGGCAGACACAGCACTTGTCCATTACTCCATAATGCTAAATAAGAACCACATACATCTGTTTCCACTGACCTACAAATTCTAAGAGACACACTTAGGAACGGCTCTTGTTTGTAACCTGAGAAATGCCTATATTTAAATTTAGTACTGTGTTTTTCACTTACTGTGTTTGTTTCTTCATTTTTTTGTCCCGTCTCCTTTCCTGACTTCCAAATTTCTTTGTTCCCCATTTCTCCATCTTGTAGTTGGAAAGTTTTCTTCTCTAGAGCGAGTTTCCATTTCTTTTTCTCAGAAGCCCACGAGTTATGACCAACTTGTGACCACTTTTCATGTATTGAACTTTGGGGGTGATTTCTGGATCTAATAGGTAATGTAAATTCAAACTCCAGACTCATTATTTAAGGCAAACCTGTTACTATGAATTCTCGGAGGAGACTCCACCTCCAGCCCTCCACCTCTGAAAATGCAAGGCAATTGTCATTCTCTCCTTGTGCCAGTGGTTTACTTTTTTCTACTTCCTTTTATTAAGAACGTGGCCTTTCAAGATCCATTCTTTGTAGGGGATTTATCAGTTTCAACTCTAGCCTTCACGTCCTGCTCATAATTGTACTTTTAAAAACAACCCCCTAATTGCTATGACCAGCAATATTCCCATGTGTGTCTGTAGTATCAGCTCAGAGACTTATTCCTCCAGCATTCAATTTTCTGTTCATTCTTTCCCCCGGGAATGTACTTTCATTGCAGCACAGCTGTGCATTTAAAAGAGTGTTTGTATCTTTTATACACTATTTCTAGCTGTTTTGTAGTTGAGGCGTTCTCAGGTTATGTAGTCTGTCATATCTATGGAAATGGAAGTCAAACTTAAAATTTGCAATTTTTACCCTGACAAATTATTCAGGTTTTCTCTTATTCTTGAATGCAGTAAGGACTCTAAAATGTACTGACTGCCGTCTTATTGTTATATCAAGATTTTTCAATGCAATAATAGTTATTATTTTATTTTTATAGACAATTCTGAACTAAATTTATGGACTTTTTTGTTCGACATCTTTCCCTTCCTGTGTCTTCTTTTTTCTTTCTCATTTTCTTTCTTTATATCTGTCTTCTTTCCCTCGTTCCTTCCATCATCTGTTATCATTATAGAACAATAATTTAACTGTGAATGACACACCTAACACATAGAAAACATTACTTTATTGTCTCCTGGTATTTGTTATTGCGAAGGAAAAATCTGCTCTTAAGGTACTCTGCTTTTCTTTTCAAATTGTATTTTAGATAAAGATTTACAGAGCAAATTAGTTTTTCATCAAACAATACACATGTTGTTTTGTAACACTGGTTTCTAATCCCATGACATGTCAACACTCTCCCCTTCTCAACCCTGGGTTCCCTTGTTACCAGCTTTCCTGTCCTCTCTTGCCTTTTTGTCCTTGCTTCTGAGATGGTGTACACATTTAGTCTCATTTTGTTTTATGCATCTGTCTAATATTTGTCTGAAGTGTGAACCTCAGGAGTGATTTCAGTACTCAGTTAAAGTCTGTCTGGGGACCATACTGTCAGGGTTTCTCCAGTGTCTGTCACACCAGTAAGTCTGGTCTTTTTTCTGTGAGTGAGAATTTTGTTCTACAATTTTCTCTAGCTCTGTCTGGGACCCTCTATTGTGACCCCTGTGAGAAGCAGTCAGTGGTGGTAGCCAGGCACTGTCTGGTTGTGCTGCTCTCAGTCTGCTGGAAGCTGTGGTTGTTCTGGCCCACTAATCCTTTGAAGTAAACTTTCCCTAGTGTCTTTGATTTTCTTCATTCTCCCTTGCTCCAGACAGGGTAGAACCAGTAGAGTATCTTAGATGGCCACTCACAAGCTTTTAAGACCCCAGATGCTACTTAATAAAGTAGGATGTAGAACATTTTCTTTCAAAACCATGTTATGCCAACTAAATTAGATGTCCCCCAAGACTGTGGTCCTTAGCCATCAGCCCAGTGATTTGTGGCCTCAGAGAGTTTGGGTGTGTCTACGAAGGGTCCGTGACCTTGCCTTGGTCATGTTGTGCTTACTTCCCGGAATTCTGTACTGTCTTATCCTTCACCAAAATTACTAGTTATCTATTGTCTGTCTAGTGTTTTTCCCTGTCCACTCTTTTCTTCCTAGTAACCACCAAAGATTGCTTTTTTGTGTGTGAAAACCTGTTCATGAGTTTTTATAATAGTTGTTTTATACATTGTTTGTCCTTTCGTTATTGACTTGTTACTCAGCATAATGCTCTCCAGATTCACTCATATCTAAGATGTTTCACAGATTCATCATTGTTCTTTATTGCTGCATAATATTCTGTCATGTGCATGTATCATAATTCGTTTACCCATTTATCTATTGACAGGCACTTAGGTTAACTTTTTGCTATTGTGAGTAATGCTGCGATGAACATGAGTGTGCATATGTCTATTCATGTGATGATTCTTATTTCTCTGGGATATAATCCGTGGAGTGGGATAGCTGGATAATATGTTATTTCTATTTATGGTTTCTTAAGGAAGCACCGTATCATTTTTAAAAATGGTTGCACCATTTTGCATTCCTGCCAGCAAAGTATAAGAATTGTAAACTCTCCGCAGTCTCTCCAACATGCTGTTTTCTGCTTTTTGATTTGTGCGAGTAATGTTGAGTTAAGATGGTATCTCACTGTAGTTTTGATTTGCATTTTTCTAATGGCTACTGATTGCAAGCATTTCCTCATTTCATCTGTTAGCTGCCTGAATGTCTTCTTGGTGAAATGTCTGTTCATATCCTATGCCTATGTTTTAATTGGATTATTTCTCTTTTTGTTATAGAGGTGTTGGATTTTCTTGTGGATTTTAGAGATTAGAACTTTGTCAAATTTGTCATTACCAAAAATTGTTTCTCAGTCAAGAAGTTTTCTTTTTGCTTTGTTATTGAAGTCTTTCAATGAGCAATAGTGTTTAATTTATAGGAGATCCCATTTATGTAGCAGATCTTCTGGTGACTGTATATTGTTAATTATGGTTTGTATGTTGTTTTTGCAGTATATTAGGGCCCCTGGTGTAACCTTATTTTTTATTCTGTGATCTTTACAGTTAGGTTTTGTATTTAGGTCTGTAATCCATTTTGAGTTAGTTTTTGTATATGTGTGAGGTACATGTCCTTTTTTTTTTTTTTACAGCAGGACATCACATTTTGCTAGCATAATTTGTTAAAAAACACAAAAAAGACTGTCTTTTCTACTATTTAATGGACTTTGAGCATTTGTCAAATATCAGGTGACTGGAGATAGGTGGATTTACATCTGGGGTCTAGATTTTGTTTCATTAGTCAATGTGTCTGTCATTGTACACTGTTTTGACTGCTGTAGCTGTATATCAGGTTCTGAGGTCAGTTAGTGTGAGGCCTCCTACTTTATTTTCTTCTTCAGTAATGGCTTACTTACCTATGGCCTCTTCCTTTCCATATAAAGTTAATGATTAGCTTTTCCATTTTGTTCAAGAATGCTGTTGGTGTCCACGATAGCAAAAAGATGGCATCAATCTAGGTGTCCATCAACAGATGAATGGATAAACAAACTATGGTATATTCACAAAATGAATTACTATGCAGTGAAAAAGAACAATGATGATCTTGGTGAACATTTCATAACATGCAAGAATCTGGAAGATATTATACTGAGCGAGATTAGTCAGTTGCAAAAGGATAATTATTATATGAGACCACTATTATGAGGACTCAATGGCACTTGACTGGCATTATGAGGACTCAAGAAGGAGTTCAAACACAGAAGAAAACAGTCTTTAACAGTTACAAGGGTTGGGAAGAAAGGAGGGGGTAATCATTGATTAGATAGTATATAGGAATTGAGTTCATTGAGGGGAATGACAGCACATACTAGAAGGGAGGTCAGCACAGCTGGACTAAACCAGGGTTTTCTAGATATAACCCAACACTTTGAGGGACAGAGTAGCAAGGGTAGGGGTCTGAGGACCTTGGTTTCATGGGGCATCAAGGTCAAGTGGCATAACTAAGCTTTTTAAGAAAATGTTCTGTATCCCACTAAGGTGAGTGACATCTAGGATTTTAAAAACTAACAAGTGGCCATCTAAGTAGCATCGATTTGTCCCAATCCACTTGGAGCAGAGGAGAAGGAAGGGCATCAAAGATATAGGGAAACTATGAGCACAAGAGACAGAAAGGGGCATGTAATCCAGAGGCTATGTCAGTATGAGACCAAAGGAGTTATATGGTACCAAAGGAATCAGGGACTGCCCTGACAGGAAATGCAACATAGAATCCCTGACATAGTAGGAGAAACATAGGTGTGCAGAACTAGAACTCTATTAAAAAGACCAGACTTGATGATCTAACAGACTGGAGGATCCATGGAATACAAGGCCCCCAAATTACTGTTAGGCCGGAGCTGAAACCATTCCCAAAGCCAACTCTTCAGACAAAGACTGGACTAGACTATAATACATAAAATGATAACTGGTGAAGAATATACTTCTTGGTTTAAGCGTATACATGAGGGTAACTGAGCAGCTTCTGTATACAGGTGAGATGAGAGGGCAGAGGGGACTGGAGTTGGTTGAATGAACAAGGGAAATACAGGGTGGAGGAAGAAGTGTGCTGTCACAGGGTGGTGAGAGCAGCTAGAGTTACAGAGTAGTGAGTGTGCAAGTTTTTGTAAAACAGATTCACTTGGACTGTAAACTTTCACTGAGAAAACATTTAAATGTTACAAAAAAGGATGCTTTTGATATTCATATCAGGATTGCATTGTATTTGTAGATTGCTTTTGATAGAACTGACATTTTGATAATGTTGAGTCTACCAATGCGTGAATATGGTATGTTTTTCCATTTATGTAGTTTTCTTTGCATAATTATTTTAAATTCCTGTTAGATTTATTTCTAGGTATTTTATTTTTCAGTGGCTACTATATATGGTGTTGCTTTCCTTTTTGTAGTTCTCTTTCTTGGTGTACAGGAATCCAGCTGATTTTTGCGAATTTATCTTGTATCCTTCTACTCTGCTTAATCTTTCTATTTCCAGCCCTTTTCTTGTGGAGTCCTTTGGGTTCTCTGTGTATAGCATCGTATCATCTACAGAAAATGAGTTTTGCTTCTTTCTTACCAATTTGGATAATCTTTCTTTCTTTTTTTTGCCTTATTTCTTTAGCTAGGACTTCCAGCACAATGTTAAATTGGAATGGTAATAAAGAACATCCTTGTCTTGTTCTATTTTCAGGGGGAGCATTTTCAGCCTCTCTCCGTTAAGAATGTTGTTGGCTATTGGTTTTGTATAGATGCCCTTTATTATGATGAAGTACTTACCTTCTGTTCCTATTTTATTGAGAATTTTTATGAGGACTAAATATTGGACTTTATGGAATGCTTTTGTGCATTGATTGAGATGATCATGTAACTGCTGTGTTATTTCTCTAGTGGATTATACTGTTGAACTCTCCTTGCATGCCTGGAGCGAATCCCATTTAGCTGTGTTGCATTGTTTTTTGAAATGATACTGATTTCTATTGGCTAGAATTTTGTTGAGAATGTTTGCATCTATATTCATGAGAGATATTGGTCTTTAATTTTCTTTTTTTATGATATCTTTACCTGATTTTGGTATTAGAGTTATACTGGATTCATAAAATTCAGTAGTATTCCTTCCTTTTATATGTTCTGAAATAGTTTGGGTAGTACTGGTGCAAGCTTTTCTCTGAAGGTTTAGTAGAATTCTCCACAGAGTAAATTTTTATTTCAGCACTTTGTTACTAACCTCTTTACTTCATTTGGGTTTGTTACAGTGTTCCCTGTTTCATTTCTTATTTGGGTTATTTGTGTCCTCCTGTTTCCCTTTTGTCAGTTTGGCCAAAGGTTTGTCCATTTCATTGATCCTTTCTGAGAACTAACTTTTGGTTTTTGTGGATGTTTTCTTTTGCATTTTCATTCTCTCTTCCATTTATTTCTGCTCTGGTCCTTATTACTTCCTTCCAGTATCTGTAAGCATCTTTTGCTGTTTTCTTTCTATTTATTAGAGTTGTGTAGCTAATGTTTTGATTTTTCCCTTTCTTCTTTTCTGATTTATGTGTCTACTGTTATAAACTGATCTCTGAGCACTGTCTTTGCTGTGTTCCAAAGGTTTTGATATGATTTGTTTTCATTCTCTTTTGATTCGAGCAATTTTTTTATTCTGTCTTTTTTCTCTTTTATTACCCATTTGTTTTCAATACAGTTTCCATGTATTTGCTTTTTTCTCCTTGCTCTTCCTGTTTATACGTATTTGACTTTGTTATCAGAGAAGATGCTTTATATTATCCCACAGTTTCGGATTTTGTTGAGGGTTGCTTTGTGGCTTAAGATGTGGCGTAATCAGGAGAACATTCCGTATGCACTGGAAAATAATGTATACTTTACAGCTGTTTAGTGGGTTGTTTCAAATACATCTATGAATTCAAGTTGGCTGATTATGGCCTTTAGATCTTCTGTATCTTTATTGAATTTTTTTCCAGATGTTCTGCCCTTTACAAAAGTGGTTTGTTGAAGTATCCTACTACTATTGTGGAATTGTCAATTTCTCTTTTCAATCCTGTTAGAGTTCATTTCATGTATTTTGGAGCCCGGTCACAGGGTGCGTGATATTTATTATGGTTGTGTCCTCATGGGAGATTGTCCATTTAATTATTATTCAACATCCTTCCTTCTCTTTTATGGTTTATTTTCCCTTAAAATTTGTTTTATCAGAGTATATCATCGCCACTCCTGCTTTTTATTGGTTGCTGTTTGCTTCATACATTTTTTCCATCCTTTGATTTCTAAGGGAGTCTGTTGTAAACAGCGTATTGATCAGTTTTGTTTTTTATCTGTTCTGTCACTATCTGTCTCTTTTGGGATGTACTTAAGCCATTTACATTCAATGTAATTATTGTTAGGTGTGAGTTTATTGCTGTCATTTTGTAGTGTTTTATTTTTTTGTGGTGCTGATATTTTCTTTATTCCTCTTACTCTTCTGTGCTGAATTCCTTTTGCTTGTGGATTTATTTTTATTTCTGTCATTTTTGTAGATTTTGTGTTTACTGATACTTTACCTTTTTCTTTTCATAAGTTTGTTAACTTTCTTTGTGGTTACTTTGAAATTTAAACCTATTAGTTTTCAAGGATTGATGTTTGCATCTGTTTTACTTAAGTTTTCACATCTTTGCTGCAGAGGGACACCACGTTGGCTCCATTCCTGACAAATTATTCTCTTTTTATTGGTAAATTTTATTGTTAAGTTGAAGTTATACTGCTTTATCACTATGTGTCTATGTGGCCATTTATTTATATTTGTCTTCCTCAGTAGTCAGATTGTACTTTTGATCTAACAATTTGTGACTTTGGATTCTGTAAAAACTTCAGCCATAAAAGCTATAAATATTGATTTTTTCATCATTCCTTTTATTTTCTTCTAGAACTCTCGTTAAAATGATGCTGTAGTCTTCTAATCTATTCTCCACATTTTGATCATATTCTTCTTTTCTTTGTCTCTTTATAACTCATTCCAAGTTTCTTTTTTCAATATCATCAACTATGTCCTATTATTCCTATACATTGAAAGTCTTTTAAAAAAATTATGTATTTTGTTTCTGGAATTTCTGGCTGGTTTTTATATACATGTGCTTGTTCTTGTTTCAGTTTTGTCTGGTTTTATTCCATAGTTTACTGCCTCTTTTTTATACTGATTATTCTTTCATTAATTTTATCAGCATTCTAGCCACATTCACAAACTTCGTCAGGATATTCTCTAAAATTATTCATCAAAAAGAAAAAGATTTCTATTTCGGCAAACAAAAAGAGTCTGCTACCTTGGCCTCTCACCTCCTTAGCCTTGTAGCTTCTTCTAAACTGTAGGCAATTTATTTTTATTTTTCAGCATCATTTTTAGAGCAGAAAAATATCCATCTCAGATCCTGGCTTCAAGCAATAAATCTTGCTCATTTTCTTTTTTATTTGTATAGCACTTTTAGTCCCTGTCGCCTAAGAAGAGGTAAACTCCTGGCCATCCAATACTTTATTTCTAATAACTGGTAGTCAGCAGGGCAATAGCTGCAGAATTGTCTACCACTTTGCAGTTTTGTTTTATCTTTGGTCCACAGAGATGTTTCTTTAGTTTTCAGGCTTAGTTGTGTCTTTTAATTTTAATCATTTCATACTTTATCTGTAATTGCAATGTGTTTGGAGCATTCAAACTGTTGGCCAGGGCTGTAGTCTCTGAAGATTTGATTAGGGCTCAGCATCCACTTCCAAATGGCTCATTTAACATGGCTGTTGGCAAGAGATATCAGTTCCTTGTCACCTGGGTCTCTCCATACGGCTGTTCATAGCATAGCTTCCCCCAAAGTGAGTGTTCTGATTTGGATGGAGCCAATATAGAGGTTGTAGTCTTTTGTGACCTAATCTCAAAAAGTTACATGTCGTCATTTCTACTATATATTTTGTTGGTGGCATACACCAACTGTGGTGGTCAGGATTATGTCAACTTGGCTACTACCTATTTGGCTGCTGTATTAAGTGGCAGGGCGGGGTTTGTGGTGGCTCCCTGCCCCTCGGCTCTCATCTCGTGACCCTGGACTACAGCTGCTGATCGCTCACGTGGCCAGGAGCTCCTGCTCTCTTGTTCCAGCGTCTGGTTCCGGGACTTGAGCTAGCGGCTGTTGGGCTCATCAGTCCTTACAGTCGGCACGTGAGAGTCCTGCTCCCTGACCTGCCAATCCTGCGCTCGCCAGCCTCTGCTCAGTCCTGCTCCCTGACCTGCCGATCCTGGGTTCTCCAGCCTCTGTCGCTTCGCCTCGCCACCAGCTTGGGATCCACCGACCTCCAGCCTCTGTTGCATCGTCTCGCCGCCAGCTTGGGATCCACTGACCCACACAACCGGTGATCTGCAACTCTGGTCTCTGACTTGCTGACCTTGGGTTCCTCAGCTTCCGTGGACACGTGAGGCTTGTGCCAGAGCTTGGGACATTCAGCTTCTGTGATTACGTGAGCTGTTTCCTATATTTGTATCTATCTATCTATCTGTCTATATATATATATTATAAATCTTTCCTTATACCTACACGTGTTACTGGTTTTGCTTCCCTAGAAAACCCAGCCTAAGACACCAACTCTGGCAAAATATGGAAGGAAAATATGAATACCAGAAGAGAGGAAACACAAGTAACCATTTTGGAGGTTAACTACCACATGTTCTCATCCTAAATGGGCAGTAAATCAGAAATAAATTGATTTATCATCGTTTGTATCAGTGATCTTACAAGTGAGATCACTGATATGATTTCTTTCCTTGTGGTAGGCCCCAGGATAGGGTGCTGAAATAGTAGTAGTACTGGAAATGTCTATTCTCAAATTCAATTCACATTTCATGCAGGTGGGAAATATTTTTTGTCATATGAGCATTTCTGACACTGCATTTAGTGAAATGATGCATCTGTCTTCAATACAGAAGATGATAACTTCTAAGAACCCTCCTAAATCTGCTACACTGTCTTTCTGTGAAGTATTAGCCAGGAATGATAATCTTACACATAAGAGCCAATATCATTAGGCATGGCATTTCATGTAAGATTTCAGCAATGAAAGTAACTGATCTCATCAGAAAACACAATTGTAAGTTATTTGTTGTGATTTTGTAGGCTATTAAACTTATCATTAGCACAACATAGTTAATATTCCAGGCATGTATTAATATTATTTTGTCATTATGGAAACAGGGAAAGGAGTACTTGTAGTAATACCATGGATTTAAAAAATGTCACCAGTACAAGAATTATGCATGCATGAATTAGATGTTCATTATTAAAATTGCTTCTTATTTTTACCATGTTAAGATGCACACATATAAATCTAAGGCATGGCTGAAGGTGGAATATTGTAGATACTACTGTAAAGGTATAATGAACATAATTTATCAGTGAGCATTCAATAACTATTTTTTTAAATAATTCAAATAACAAAATTTTAGAACTGGATGAGACTTTTAAGAGCTTATCATTTTTTTCTTTCATTTTAAGACTATGACAGGTAAAATGACTTGCCTAGATCAATAGGTTAATTTGGACCTGAATGTTAACCGAAACTAGAACCAGGATCCCTAACTGTTATTCTGGGGATCTTTCTACTATGCTGCACCAGTACTCAAATCATTAAAATTAAGACTTCTCCTCAGCATTTCTGGTAATATTTTATTATATTCAGTATAGTTTATGTAGCAGAATATTATAACAGCAGCGTGAAAACAAAAATAATCCAGATTCCAATTTTAGTTAAAGTAGCCAAGGAGATAAAAGAACATACTACATAAGGGGTGAAGAATCCATTTTTTTTTCTTGTGGTGACCACTTATCTACAGAAGAAATATGTTTATGAACAAACATATAGAATATTCAAAGCAAGTAACCAGTTGCTATCCAATCATTTCTGATTCATTTCAACACATGTGTTTCAAAATAGAATTGTACTCCATAGGGTTTTCATGACTGTGATCTTTCAGAAGCAGATTGCCAGGCCTTTCTTCTGTGGTGCCTCTGTGTGGTTTTGAACCTTCAACGTTTTGGTAAACAGCTTAGCACTTAATCACTTGCACTACCTAGTAATTCCACAAAATACTCATAAACTTAGAAAAAAATGTATCTTTTGACATATGTATGGACCTAGAAGAAATATAAATGTTATGAAGTTCCGCTTTAAAAATGAGACTATAAGACAAATCCGACTCGACGGCACTTGGCTTCTATTTATTCATTTTTTAAAAAATTCAAAAGATGTGAAGCAGCCATTTGAGGAACACGTACAATAAAATGATAAGAAAATAGAAATAAAAATCATCGGCCAAGCCAGCCAAGTGCTGTCGAGTCGGATCTGACTCATGGTGACCCAGGAGAAGGCAAAATAAAATTACGGGTATGAAGTCACTATCGGGGGAAAATAGGACAGGAATCTGTGCCTTTTGAAGTTGAGCTTCCAGTTTTGCTCTGAGATTACTAGAACTCAAAAAGAAAAATAAATCATTTTCATAATTATCAAGGAACTTTCTCATGCTCCAGTTGGATGCTAAAAGAAATTCCACAAGTGGGGCTTTCTGTAGAAATACTGAACGATACAATGGACAGCCAGGAAAGTCTATAATTCTTGTTACTTTTCCTTGTATTCTCCCTTGAAAACTGGCTTGATGTTAACACACAGTTGACATGGTGAAGGTTATTTCTAAAGCTCCCTCTTAGTCATCTAGTGCTACTTTAACAGAAATACCACAAGTGGATGGCTTTAAAAAGAGAAATTTTATTTTATTGCAGTCAGTAGGCTAAAAGTCCAAATTCAGGGTATTAGCTCCAGGGGAACGCTTTCTCTGTTGGCTCTTAAGGAAGGTCATTGTCATTAATCTTCACCTGGACTTGGAGCTTCTGAGGTGCAGAAACCCCAAGGCCCTTTCCAAAGGACATGCTCTGCTCCTAGCACTGCTTTCTTGGCGGTATGAGGTCCCCAAACTCTCTGGTAGCTTCTTTCATTTATGTCTCAAAAGACTGCCTCAAGGCACAAAACAATCTTACACATTGATGCCTGCCTCACCCACACAGCTGCCTCTGTTCACCCTCATTAACATCATGAAGGCAGGATTTACAACATGAAGGGACATCACACAATACCAGTAATCATGGCCTAGGTAAATTGCTCCAAAGATTTTTTGGGAAACACAATTCAATCCATGACAAGGTCTAAGGTGGTATAGACCAAATATGTACCCTTCTGGTAGTGTAACTTAATCCAGGTATGGAACTTAAAATATTAAAAAAAATGAAGGAAATGAATATTATTTGAATAATTCTCCAAGAATATCATAACAAAAAGATAAGCGCTATAACAGAAAACCGTACGGTTAATATATAAACAATTACTATCAATGTAGTTGTGAGGGAAATGGTAATTTCAAAATAGTTACTAAATCATAAATTAAATCATAAAAAGGATTTAATAATCACAATGTAAAATATCAGGTTATTTCAATAAAACATGAAGGTCTGTCTGGGTTGGTGATGATAGAGAATAGGTGCATGTTAAATCTCTCATCCTACATAGAGATTAATAACTCACTGCTATTGAGTTGATTCTGACTCATAGTGGTTCTGTAGACAGAGTAGAACTGCTCCATAGAGTTTCCAAGGATTGCCTGGCAGATTTGAACTGTCGACATTTGGTCAGCAGACATAGCACTTAACTGCTTTGCCACCAGGATTTCCAGGAGATTGATAAACACTTGTAGTTTTGATGTTGGTAGAGCTATAGAAATCAAATTTGTGAACAGAAATATAAACATTAATAGAATAAATTCAGAGATGTGCTGAAGACAGATTATACCAGCTCTGGAGAGTTAAATGATGTCTTTCCATTCCCGTATTTAGTGATATCATGTTGGTAATCTGCAATAAGCCACGGCAGGAGGATTTATACCAGAAAAATCAACAATCAGAAAATATTACACAAATATTACAAATGAGACTTTTTTTGGAGCAGTTTCTGAAAGAATCACAGGATAAGACTATCTCATAAACTTCCATATCACTGGATTAAAAAGAGAGAAACAGAAATTGAGCACAAGGAAAACTTGTGCAATGATGAAACACACTTAAAAAGCAGTGACATATTAAATACTAGATCCATTAATGTCAAAAGAATGAAATAGCAGGTTAAAATTAAAACTAAATGTATCAGCTATCATAATAAATGTGAATGTATTACACCTCCTTCATATAAGATCAATATTTTAAGACTAGATCAGAGAGAGGTTAAAAACAAATAGAACAAAGTTGTGGCAAAAAACCGCAAACTCACTGCCATCAAGTTGATTCCAACTCATAGAGACCTTAGAGGGCAGAGCAGAACTGCTCCATAGAGTTTCCAAGGGACACCTGGTGGATTTTAACAGCTGATCTTTTGGTTAGCAGGCATAGCACTTCATCACTATGCCACCAGGGTTTGCAGGCAAATAAAAATGAGAAGAGTAAGATTCACAACTCAACGCCAGGCAAAGTAACAGTAAAACAAAAAGTATAAAACTACACTTAGAAGATTGCTTTTTAGCAATAAAGCAATGCTTAGGTATCAAACAAGGTAGTATCAAAATATACAATGCAAAACTTTTTAGAATATAAGTGAAAAGTTGCCAAATCACACCCATTGGGAAAATTTTAACACATCTTTCCTAATCTTTGACAAATTAAGTAGGAAACAAAATAAAGAGACTAATAAAACTATAAACATGACATATATCATTTATACTGCAAAAAGTACGCCTTTTTAAAAAAAATTTTTTATTTAACATGACTGAGTGAAAATGTACATTCCCGTATAAACTTACACGCCGACCTATACGCAGCTTCCACTCCTCTCCCTGTCCGGTGACAGCACACTATTCCTCTCTGCTCCATACATGTCTCATCCTCCCAACAGCCTTCTTTCCCCTCCTCTCCACCCACTCTCCTTCCTCCAGCCAGAGGTCAGCAGGATGATATCCTATAAATGTATAGAACCATAAAGTGCAACCAACGTATGGTCACTCTGCATTGCCAAGTCCAATCCATTTCTGTCCAAAGAGTGGACCTTTGTTATCATTTATGGGTAGGGGCAGCATCAGGGCTGGGGGCCTTGCTCTCAGGGGAACCCCAAAACCACTGGACCATCAATTGAGGTCTTTTCGTGGAGATCTCAGGATGCACACCTTTTTATTCTTGTGTTGCCAGTGAAACTCAACCTAGTGAGCTCCATCGTGGCTATCACTAGTGGTGGCCGGGCACCATCTGGTTCTTCCGGTCCCAAGTCGATGAAGGCACCCACTCTTGTGGGTCTCTCTGTCTTCTAGGTTGTCTTTACCGCATGTCATTTTGGTCCTTGGTGAGCATCCGTTCCTGCTGAGTTGGGACCATTTGCTGTGTTCTGGGATGGCAGCTTGGCAGCTTTTAAGACCTCAAACGCCACTCACCAATGTGGGGTGCAGAGAGCTCTCTTAGCAAAATGCTAGTTGTGCCAGTTGGCCTCAATTTCGCCTAAGAGCATGGTCCCCTGCCCCCTGCCCCAGCTACTCTATCCTTGCAATGTTGGTTTAAGATGGAAGGAGTACTCAAGTTATGCTGAAGTCCACTTAATGTTGTTCTTGTTTCTAATGTGTGCTATCACCGCTTTCTCCCAACCAGATTTCTAGCAACTATCTAAACTAAAGGAGTATGCCTTTTTGAAAATACTTGTAGAACACGTGCTAACATTGATCGTATTTTACTTTATTTTCCTTAACCTTTTAAAGTTTATTATAATTATTTTTTTATTGTGATTCAGTGAAACTTTACAATCCAAGTCAGTTTGCTGTATAAAACCCTGAACACATTCCTCTATGCAATTCTGTCTGTTCTTTTCACCCTGTGACAGCACACTCCTATCCACTCTGTACTTCCGGTATTCGTTCAACCAAAGCCTGTTCCCTCCTCTCCACCCTCCCTTCTCATCTCTAGAGAGGAGCTCATCAGAGAACCTCATATGTATATTCAAGCCGAGATGTACACACAACACCTGCATCACTCTGTCTTATAGTCCAGTCCACTTTTTGTCTGAAGAGTTGGCTTTGGTACTGGTTTCAGCTCTGGGTTAGCAGCAAGTCAAGGAGTCATATTCTCAGGGGACCCTCCAGGATGTCAGACCATCGTGTCTGTTTTTTAATAGAGTTCTAGATTTGCATCCCTCTTATTTCCTACTACATCAGGGACTCTGCCAGGGCAGTCCTTGGTGGTGGCTGAGTACCATTTAGTTCTTCTGGTCTTATGCTGACATAGTCTCCCAACCATATGGCTCCTCCCCTCCTGAGCTCATATTTTCCTCATGTCTTTGATGTCTTTTGTTTTCATCTACTCCAGGTGGATTAGGACCAGTTGATGCTCTTTAGATGGCAGCTCACTGGCTTTTAAGATCCCAGATGCTACTCACCTATATGGGGTGCAGAACATTTTCTTAAAACAAAAAAAATAGTTATGTGAATTGACCTAGATGTTTCCTGCAACCATGGTCTCCAGCCAATAATGGTCATATTTTAATCCACAAAGAGTATCTTATTCTTCAAACTGGAAATTGTGTAGACTTCATACTCTGGCAAGAATTCATAAAGCCAGTTAATATCAGAGCTCTATATATAGGTGAGAAAGGATAACTATACAACAGTAGAAAATAAAGAAGTGGTATATCTAAAGATAGATAATGTAGAAAAAGATAAACATAAATCTGAAAATCTTAATGTAATAGCTGTGTTTATAAGGTAATGATAATGATTAAATCCAACCCAAGTACAGATAGAAAACTTGATTGTAATTGAGATTTGTCATAGAAAACAGCTTGCAGAAAGACACCTGCAAAGGCAATTTCATAGCAAGTTATTCATTCCTACAGGGTCACTATAAGTCAGAAGCAACTTGACAGCAATTTTTTTTTTTAAATTTCAAATGTTCAAGTAATATGTTGCAGAAAAAGAAAAAAGCATCCTAAATTATTTTACGAAGTTCCTACAAATCTGTTTCCAAAATCTGAGAGTACAAAAACAGAAAACAACTGTCCAACACAAATTATAATGTTAATTATAAATGTTATAAATGTTAATATATTATATAATTATATGTTAATATAAAATTATAAATGTTAATATAAAAATGACCAATTATCAAATTGAGTGTAGTAGTATATTCAAAGCCTAGTATTTGATGATCAAGTAAATGTGCCATGAATACAAGAACAGTTCAATGTTAGAAGAGAAATAAAATTAATTCATTATAATGAGTCAAAGGAGAAAAAATATTTCAACAGTGCTTAATTATCTGTAGTTTGGAAAAATTCAAGATGGTTGTAGTGAAAACTCCTGATAAAATAAAAATTAAAACATAATTTCCCTGATATGGTAAAGCATTAACTCAGGCCAATGCTAGCACTGTACTTAAAGGAGAAATCTCGTAGTTTTCCCATTTAAATTCAGAACAAACAGATTTGTCCACCATTACTTCTATTAGTTCGTGTAATTATGGACATGTTTGTCAAAGAGTTCATAAAATGTAAATGTGTAAGCCTAGTGTAGTAGAAAATTACTTTTAATTTTTTGTACATGGTGAAATTCTCTGGCTGCAAAGATCTGGAGAACAAACTACAACACTATGATATTAACATACCACTGTTAATATGGACTGTGTGGTGGTACAAACCATTAAGTCCTTGGCAGCTAACTGCAAGCCTTATGGTTTGAGTCCACCTAGAGGCACCTCAGAAAAAAAGCATGGTGATCTACTTCCAAAAAATCAGTCATTGAAACACAGTTTAATTCTAACACAGATTGGATTGTAGTGAGTAAGAATTAACTTTACTGCAGCTGTTTTTAGTGGCAATGCAGTCCTTATATTTCAATGACAATCAGTCTGATAATAAAAGAACAACATTCTTCACAATATTAACACAAAACAGAAAATATGAAATAATAAAATTAACAAAAACATGTGTGCAACTAAGTGAAGACAACCACAAAACACTATGAACCATATAAGAGAAGACTTTAATAAATGGAGGAACATATTTTATGAAGTATATTTTGATGGGGATATTCATTCACATACCTAATGCACTCAACCAAAATCACATCACAGAATTTTTGTTTGTTTAGTATTTGTGTGTAGTGGGGAGAGGACTGAGTTGTAGCCAGAGCATTTTAGAGTTAATCTGAAAGAATAACCATGAGAAGGTACCCAATTAAATTTAGATTAAAAAACAATTAGTAAAGGGGTAGGGAAAGACAACTTGTTTACCAGATATAAAAACATACTACAGAGCTTCAGAAAATAAAATGAGATTACGCTGATACCGAAATTGAAAGAAAGCTAAATGAAGCAAATACATATGACATTTCAAATCAATGGAGAAGGCACTATTTGTCAATAAGTGCTCTGGAGCAGCTAGATTACCAATTGCATAGTAAATTCTAGTTAAATTGAAGAAGTAAAAGTACTGAGTAACAGATTACAGCATATATGAGTTGATATATGACAAACATGGTATTTCAAATCCAGTGGGAAAAGAATTATTTAAATGGTGCTAGCTCAACTGGCTGTCTGTAGGAAAGAAACTAAAGTTAGACTTGTGTCTCACATCATATACAAGTAACTAAAGATGGTTAAATAAAAGTGTGAACAAATAAAAATAAAAACCCTGGGGGGAAAATGAAACTTCCGTTACAGCTTAGGGGAAAGACAGACATTCCCAAGACAAGAAAATGACAAGTTATATAAAAATGAAAGTTATTTGACTATATAAATACGAAAATGTTTGGATGGCAAAAGACACAATAATAAGTCAATAGGCAAGATATAGATTTGGGAAAAATGCTGGCACTAAGAATGTCAAAGAATTAACATCTATCATACAGAAGAGCTATTACAAATTGACAAGAAAAAGAGAACATTCTGATAGAAAGTGATAAATATAATGAATAAAAAAATTACAGAAGAATAAGTTAAAAAGCAAAGATGTCACTTTGAGGACTAAGGTGTGCTTGACCCAAGCCGTGGTGTTTTCAGATGCCTTATAGTATCTGAAAGCTAGACAATCAATTAAAAATACCAAAGAATTGATGTCTTTGAATTATTGTGTTGACACAGAATATTGAATGTACCGTGGACTGCCAGAAGAACGAACAAATCTGTCTTGGAAGAAGTACAACCAGAGTGCTCCTTAGAAGCAAGAAGAGTGAGACACTGTCTCACACGCTTTGGACATGGTATCAGGAAGGATCAGTTTCTGGAGGAGGACATCATATTTGGTAAAGCAGAGGATGATGCAGAACCATTGCAGTGTTCTATTCTGTTATACATAGGGTGCCTATGAGTCGGAACTGACTGGATGGCACCTAACAACAATTTTTAAACAAGCGGTGAAAATACTAAGCTCATTGGTAGTTGGGGAAATGAAAAACAAAACTAAACAATAAGTTACTGTAATTCATTTATTGAAAAACACGTTTTCCTTGAAGTTTTTAATTTCTAAAATTAGGATGTGTCTTGGAATTGTTGGCATTTTACTATCACTGAAGGAAAGATAACAGTCATGATGTGTTATCTCTGGTGCACATGCACGAAGGTGCTTGTTACTCCTAGACAACTAAATTTATAATTCCTCAGTCTGTCACTCAACAAAATCATTGGAGAAGAAAACATGAATCCTGA
Organism: Heterohyrax brucei; assembly: GCA_028571685.1. Lineage (NCBI taxonomy): Eukaryota > Metazoa > Chordata > Mammalia > Hyracoidea > Procaviidae > Heterohyrax > Heterohyrax brucei. The sequence goes on along the minus strand of CM053166.1, from coordinate 128,837,784 downwards.
TTGTGTTTCTGTGTTTTCAGGTATCCCTCCCTGTTCAGGAACTCCAATTAATCATAGATTGTTCCTCTTGATAGAGTCCTACATGTTTCTTAATGCTTCTTCCCTTTTCTTGTTTCTTTTTCTGATTTCTCTTCATATATGCTAATGTCAGTAGCTCTGTCTTCAAAGTCAGAAAGTCTAGTTTCCAGTTGTTTAATTCTGCTCTTTTAGCTTTGAATTGAATTGTCTAATTCTGTAGTTTTGTTATTGATCTGTCAGATTTCAGAATGCTGATGTTCCATCAGACTGAATAGCTTACTTAATGTTTTCATTTTGCTCTGCTGCATTTTGTATATTGTCCAGGAGGGCTCTCTATATAATTCTTTTGTACTCGACTTCTCATAGTTTCAGAAAAGCTTCTTCATCTGACAAGTTCTTTGATTCCTTATTTTGGGAGTTTTCTGGAGCCATGGATGAATGTTTTTTTAAAAAGTTTTATTAAGGTGTATTGCTTTCTGGACATCTAGAGGCTGTTTATTTTCTCTGGTGTTGCCTTAATGGGAGCTGAGGCACAGTTTTAAGCAGGAAGTTGGTCACCAGCCACCTCTGTTTACTCCAGTGAGTGGGACCAGTGGAATCTCTGGGGTAGAAGTCTCCTCCTTCTAGCTGGCAGTGACATAGCCCTACTTATGGAGTCACTGGGGTCCATCAGATGACCCTATAATGTGGGTCAGTAAAGGCTGGAAAAGATGCCATTGGGCTGCACTGCAGTTATTTTTCTAGGCAGACTTATTTTAAAAGAGTAAAGCCTATCTGACTGCTTCTGATATCAGTCAGGCTGTCAGGTGTGGTAAGCCCCTCCTTCTGGCTGACAACTGAGGGGCCTTATCAGCTGTTCCAAGATGCTGTGATACAGTATGAAGTACACAGGCTACTGGTCTGCTGTCATCCCCTTCTGGGCCCCTTGCATAAGGCTACATTATGCTAAACAAAGCTTTTCTGCTAGCAAGGTGCTCTCCGGACTGGGACTGCCTCCCAACCTGGGAATTAGCCCCTGCTGAGGCCTCTGGTTGGGTATTTCTGCCTCCTAGTCAAACAAGATGGCATTCCAGTCAATCTGTCCTGCCCCCACAAAAAAGCAGAATCTATGGTGGAGGTCCAAAAAGAGAGGGTGGAGTGGCTGTGGTTCTCTGAGTCCAGAGATGGGCTCTCAAAATGTGGCTATTCTACCAACTGATCACTTTAGCACTGAGGGTCTGCATAGTACCTGCCCCCCGCCAGCCAACAAAAAGAAAAGAAAAAGTTAAAAACTCCAGTTACCTTCAGACCACGGTATCTGGCCAATTCAACTGGAGTGGGGCTCAGCCAAAGACAAGCAGTTTCCTGTTCAGTGGCATGCAGTCCAAACCGACAGCCCTATGCTGTCCTAGGGCTCACTGGGTATCTAGAAAGGTCTGTTCAATTATCAGTTCAGGCCTTAGTTTTCAGGCAGAGTTAGGGAGATGTGTGTCTAGTTTACTTTCTTGACTTTGCATCTCCTGATTGTGTTTCTGAAAACCATGCATCGACACTGTCCGATATGATCAGAAGACTTCAGCAGGCAAAATTACAGAATGAGTGTTCTAGTCGTCTAGTGCCGCTGTAACAGAAATACCACAAAATGGATGGCTTTGACAAAGGAAAATTTATTCTTAAATAGTCTGGTAGGTTGCAGATCCGAATTCAGTATGTCTGCTCCAGGAGAAGGCTTTCTCCACTATCAGCTCTGGAGGAAATTCCTTGTATTGCATCAGTCTTTGTTCAGGGAGCATCTTGATGCAGGAACCTCAGGTCTGAAGGACGCACTCTTTTCCTGATGCTGCTTTCTTGATTGTGTGAGGTTCCCAATTCTCTCTGCCAGATTTTTTCCCTTTATATCTCAAGAGACTGCCTCAAGGCACAAAACAGATTGACACATCGAATCTTGCTCTACCAATGTAACTGCTGTCCATCCACCCTTATTAACATTATAGAGGCAGGAATTCCAACATGAAGGAAACTCATACAATGCCGGGAATTATGGCACAGACAAATTGTTACAGATTTTTTAGGGAATACATTGAATCCATGACAATGAGTGTCAGTGACTTCTAATGAAATCTTAGTAACCACAGTGGAGCACTCTTAAGAAATGCCTCACCACCAATTTCTCTTGATGATACAGAAGATAATGTTGTATATAAAAACATGGGTGATGATGACCCTAAATTGAAAGTCATTGAGAATATTTGAGGTGTCAAAAACCAAATCCATACTTTGAAAAGGAGAAGCTTTCTTCAGAAAGAAAAGGAGAGAAAGAAAAGGGAAAAGGGCTAATGTAATAATGGGAGGGGAGGATTATCATAATCAGGAGGTACCTCTAAGAACTAGGGAAGAATAATTTTCTAGAGACTGGCAGTAAACAGACATAGAGAAAACCTAGATGTGGGGAACTGGGATGAAAGGCTGACATAATGGAATAGCAAATTAGAATGTTTTGCTCTGAGGTCAGCCTATTTTCCAGGATATCTATCATACTTGTTGACTGAGGCTGTGGGTTGGCCAAAGTTCCGGGACTTGAGGGAAGGAGAGAAGCTAAACTGGTTTGGTTGACAAGCGCTTTGTTTCCAATTGATCAGTGAAGACAAGCAATTCTCTTATTCGTTTATGAGGCAAGGAATGGGAGTTTGGAGGGACTGTGTTTTGCCTTGTCTGAGGTAAATGAGGGGGGCACCCACAAGTCTTATTTAAATCCTATGGGAAGGGTAGCTGTTTGAAGTAAGCCATTTTCCTGAACGCCAAAGGTGGGAGGATTTCTTTCTACCATCATTGTTTGCCAGGATCTAAGGTTCAGGTAATACTCAATATGAAAAAGTTTTTTAAGAATGCTGTAACCAGCTTACTTCATTTATGTTTTCATTTTATACATACACAAAAGAATAATACATGACAAAATTCTGTGTAAATATAACTAAAAGGACTCTTTCAAGCAAAATAAAATTAAGATGCTAACTGATAAGGAAGCACTGTATAATATTTCATTGGTAGTACTTTTTATTTCTTAGAGGTGCATAAAACAGTGGTGCATCTTACAGTTAAAGTCATCTTAAAATTCAATGACATACAATATTATATATCACTAAAATGAGATATTTCTCCCTGCAGAAAGATTTGCCTATTATGATATCGTTTTTGTTATAATAACATACGAGGACTGCTGATTAAGTTCACGAACTCATCCTAGAGAATTACATACCTCATTGCTGAATATCACTATGGTCACCTTTGAAGGACTTCCCTTGGAAAGCTGTGCTCTGATGCCAGTGCCTAGTCCATCCTTCAAAACAACTGTGGAAATCTTTTTATGGAATGGCTATCAGAGTGGTTGTCATATTAACCTTAATGTCCTGAATGTCATCAAAATTTCTTCCTTTCAATATTTCGCTTATTTTGGGATAAAGAAAAAAGTCTTTGAGGGTGAAATCAAGTGAGTAGGAAGGGTGTTCCAATATAGTTATTTGCTGGCTAAAAACTCCCTCGCAGACAACTATATAATTAAATTCGAAAACTTGCCACCGTGTCACCTTGCACAAGAGCCGTTCCAGAAAGAGTTCCAAAATTGCTTTGAAGGGCAGACTACGCTCTGGCTTCGGTGCATAACTTCCCAAGAGGAGTACTTTGAAGGTGGCCATAGTGATATTCAGCAGCGAGTTATGTGGCACTTAGAACAATTAAGTTTGAGGACTTGGAGACATCAGACAATATGATGATTCCGAACTGCCATATATACTAATAGTTAACATTCAGATGTCACATAGAATATGTCAGAATTCTTCTAACAAATTTGTATATATCAAATCAGTTGGGAAGGTATTATTATGATGACCCAATTACAAATGCGGAAACTGAGATAAAGTAAAGTCAGTTGTTCAAATTCCTACAGCTAGCTGGGAATTGAACCTAGGCAGCTTGGCTCCAAAGTATACATGTTCTCAACCATAATCTATCTTTCCCATCTCTCTTACACACACACACACACACACACACACACACACACACACACACACACACACACACACACACACCCCTCACGTTTTGCTTTCTTCTTTCTGTCTCTCTATGTGTTTGATTATGTGAGCATGGAGAAAACTCTGGGAGGATATATGCTAAGTTGCTAACACAGGTTTTAGAGGTGGAGAGCATTATGTTAAATAAGAAAAGAAAGAATAAAATGAACTACACTGAAACAAGTGCTATGCATGATATGGTTATATGGTATTTATTTCTCATATAAACTTGAATACGTGTGTTGTTTGTGGTTAGGTGTCATAGATTCTGATTCATAGTGAACCTGTGTGCAACAGAATGAAATACTGCCTAGTTTTGTACCATCCTCATGACTGTTGTGCTTAAAGCCCATTGTTTTAGCCACTGAGTCAAATCTACTTCATTGAGGACATTCTTCTTTCTCACTGACCTACTACTTTATCAAAAATGACATCTTTCTTCAGGAACTGATCCCTCCTGATAACATGTCTAAATATGTGAGATGAAATTTGGTCTTCCTTGCTTCTAAGAAGCATTCTGGCTGTATTTCTCCCAAAACGGATTTGTTTGTTTTTCTGGCAATCCATGGTGTATTCAGTATTCTTCAACACTATAATTCAAAGTCATCAGGTTTTTTTTTTGGTCTTCTTTATGTGTGCATATGTATAAAATCCAAGAAACAAAAGTCTACTACAACCGTTAAACAAAAGTCCAAAAATAAATACAAATGGGCAATACTATATTTCAATTTCATTCATTACAGAAGATCAAATTAAAAGAATGCTGGCATATGATTTTAGCCATAAAATTTGAGCAGTAATATACATTGTTACTGGTAAAGCAGGAAAATGGAACACTTAGAAACTATGAAGGAGTTGCTGGGTGTTGGAAATGGTTAACACTTGGCTGCTAGCTGAAAGGTTTGCAATTGAGTCTACCCAGATGTGCCTAGATAGAAAGACCTGGTGATTTACTTCTGAAAAATCAGCCTTTGAAATCCCTATGGAGCACAGTTCTATTCTGACACATATGATATCCCTCTAAGTTTGAATTGACTGGATTGAAACTTTATGTTTTTTTTTAAATGTACATATTATACATAAATATTTAATTGGTCAACCTATGTGAAGGAGAAAGACAATATGTTATTAAGACTTCTGATGCTGGAATTCTACTTTTAGGAATTACCTGAAGATAATAATACAAGATAATGACAAATATTACTGTTCAAAGATGCTCCATGAAGATTTATCTGTTTGTTTATTTATTTATTCACACATTTATTTAGAATGTGGTGCCAGAACACACATATAAGCATTAATTATACTATCCAAGACGATGGAGGAGGCAGCTTCAGTGTCAATAAATATGAATGGCCAAATAAATTATGGTACATTTATTCAGTTGAATACAATGACTGAAATTACATTCACAAATGATATTTTACAGCAACAACTATAAGGTAAAAGTAGTACCATATCTATTTTATGATTCCAAATTTTTTCAAGAAATTTAAGAATTAATAGATAATTGAAAAAATAACTGGTTATTTTGCATGATTTTTATTTTTTCTTTAATCTTTATATCACTTTAAAATACTTCATAATTTTGTACTTATATTACTATGCATTGTATTTATATTTCCATACTTTATGTATTTCATTATAAGAAAGCCATGTTCATTATATTATTATAAAAAACAGAAACAAACTAATAGTAGATAATGCTATCTCATTGAAAAATGGTGCATTCTAGTAAAATAGAATGGTGGCTCAGGAAGGTTAGCCTTCTTTTGATAGACTCTTTCACAGTTTAGTATCATATATAATAAGAGCCAACAGTTATGAAGTATTACCATATGCCTGAAATGACTCTAAGTGTTTTATATGTATTAACTCATTTAATCTTCACAATAGCCCCATGAGGTAGAGGAAATTATTATTCCTCAGAAACTGAGGCACAGAGAGTTTAAGTAACTTGCCCAAGGTCACATAACTAGTATGAAGCAAAGCCTGGATATTCAGCCAGGTAATTTTGTTCCAGAGCTTGAGGGTCTTAATCCTCATGCTTATGTTTCTATCACAAATGACTAAAACAATAAAACCAAAAAGTCAGAAATAATGATGTCACCATATAGTATCCCTGGAGATGAATGTGAGATTCAGGGACATATTGACTAGATGAATGTGCAAGTAACACTTTTTGAAATATGGTCTGTGACAGCCTAAGGCTGTGGAGTAATGGGTGACAGTCATAGTTTTACTCCACACTTCAGTAGAAGGCTAGTAATGGTGGATAGATAATTCATAGGTGTTATTTTTAACACAAAAGCCTTCCATTCCTCTACCCTCTCTTCTTTCCTCCTTCTCTTCCTTCTTCCTAGTGGAAGTAATTCTCATGCTTTTGTCTACACTACACTTTAAAAAAAAACCTCTGCTAGCCCACAAAGGAGCCCTGGTTGCTCAATGGTTAAGTGCTTGGCTAACCAAAAAGTTGATGGTTTGAACTCAGCCGGGGGAAAGACCTGGCAATTTGCTTCTGTAGACATTAAAACCAAAAAAAAGCCAAACCCATTGTCGTCGAGTCAGTTCTGACTCACAAAGATTACAGCCCAGGAAACCCTATGAGACAGTTCTACTCTGTCATGTAGCATCACAGTGAGCTGGAATCCACTTGATGGCACGCAGCTATAGCAACAACTAGCCCACGGAAGTCCTTACTGCTCTACTCTTAACCTAAGGGTTGGCAGTTAGAACCTACCTAGACGTACTGGGAAAAATGAGTATGGGGAATCGTCCATAAAAATCACAGCCAAGGAAACTCTATGCAGCACTTCTACTTTGTAATGCCTGGGTTTGTCATGAGTCAGAATCCACTCAAAAGCAATGGATTTTTATCCATGCTATTGTTTTAGGGTTGCTATGAGTTAAAACTCCGTCAATGGCAAGGGTGGTTTTGTCTGTTTATTGCTTCAGGGTGTCTTATCAAACATGACCTTCTCAACCTGCCCTCTTCATCTCATGGTTCCTACACAGGACTCAGATCTAACTTTTGCTAATGACCATCACCCTAAAGCACCCTTGCAACTCCCCCAGCGGGTTCTGATGGTCTTGTCTTGAATATAGATTTAGTTGCCTTTGCTTCTACACCTTCTGTCTTAGTCATCAACTGCTGCTATAACAGAAGCACCACAAGTGGATGACTTTAACAAAGAAGTTTATTCCCTCACAGTCCAGTACGCTAGAAGTCTGAATTCAGGATGCTGGCTTCAGGGGAAGTCTTTTCTCTGTCGGCTTTGTAGGAAGTTCCTTGAGGTACATCAGTCTTTCCTTGATGTGGGAGCACCTAAGTGCGGGAACTTCAGGTCTAAAGGATGCACTCTGCTCCTAGTACTGCTGTCTTAGAGGTATGAGGTTGCCCTTTCTGCTTGTTTCCCTTTCATCTTTTGTAAGAGAAAAGGTGGTGCAGTGCATTCATAGGAGCCTGTCCTACTGGTCTCTTTCTAGATGGAAGAAGAGAGTGGAGACGAGGGGACAGGAGCTTGTTAAGAGGATACTACAGGTATAGAATGAAAAGGAGAAATGTGCTGTCACCGGGCAAAGAGAGCAGAAGGAGCTGGAGATAGGCTGGCATGCAAAATTGATTTGGATTGTATACATTCATTTAATCACAATAAAAATATATAAATATATAGACAAAGAGATAAACAAACAAATAATGAATGAATAAGTAAATAAATAGGGAATAAAAAAGGCGGTGCGGGTCACATCCCAGGGAATCTCTGTACGTTGAATCAGGGATGTGATCTGTAATCTGGGTAATGGTGCTACAATCTCACCGTAACCCTCTTGAACATAATCTAATCTTGCCTTATCAACCACAGGCGGAGACTAAGATTTACAACATATAGGAAAATCAGGTACATAATGGAAGCCAACCACACAATACTGGGAAGCATGGCCCGGCCATATTGATATTGCACAGTTTGGGTGGGAGACATAATGCAATCCATGATACCCTCCTCTCACTAAAATAAACAAAATGCAAAGCAAACAAGTAAAATATTCTCTAAAACTAAAATAACTCATGTGTGTGCGCGCGTGTGTGTGTGTATGCGTGGCTGAAAGCAACGTGGTTACTAAGATAATCTGGGTGAAAATGAATAGTACTGCAATCCTTGCTTTTTTGAGAATTGGTGATTTGGGTACCGCATAAGGCTGTTTGTGTATCTTTAAATATTCTTGCCCATTTTTCTGAATTTTTTGCATATTGAATTTTTATCTCAAATTAGTTTTTATCTGATGATTCCTTAGTTCTGTGCTTTTTGTGCAAAAGAAAACTGAAACAAACTAAATGTCTAAGAACAATTTTGTTTTACTGTTTATTATATTTTGTTGTCACAAAAGTGATACATGTTCATTACAAACACATGTATCATTTTGTATGCCCACAAAATATGATCTCAAAGAGTACTCAAAATCCTTCCTACTCAGAAACAACCATTGTTAGTACCTGAATCTATATCTTTCAGATCCTGTGTTATGTTTTCTCTGTTTTTTGTAAGCTAACATATTACCACATTTGGTGTTTAGTGACCTGTCGCAATATGTTTAGTAATTATCAACTATCTAGCTATTTAGGTCAAACACTACTGTTAGACTGCTACTACTGCTATCTTTAGTAACTACCACCTAGGATTGCTGTGAAGATTAAATGAAATAGAGAATGCTGAAATCAACTTAACAAAAATTCTTGGTCCATATTAAGTAGTCAATAAATATTAATGTCTTTTTTTCCTTTTGCAATCCAGTCCAGACCTATGCTTCCTGCATTTCCTCTCACTTTTTTCCCCCCACTGCTTCTCTGCTTTCACAAGCAAGTATAAAACAGTGAGCATGTCTTACAAGGCACTTTGAGATTTTGTCCCTGACAAATGTATTTTCTTTCAAGACACTGCCTGGCTCCTTCAGGACCGGGTTTGGTGGCCGTTTTATGTACTCCTATTTAAAAACAAAAAACAAAAAGACCCATCATCATCAAGTCTACCATAGTGTACAACCATCCCATAGGGTTTCCAAGTTGTGGCTGGTGGATTCAAACTGCTGGCTTTTGGTTAACAACTGAGCTCTTAACTACCATCACACCAGGGCTCCATGTACTCCTATATTGTTCTTAATTCCCCTATCACAGTATTCACCACAGTTCATTCTTTCTTTTTCAAAAAGTATTTTATTGTGCTTTAAGTAAAAGTTTACAATCCAAATCAATTTGCCATGTAAAACCCTAAACACATGCTGCTATGCAACTCTAACGGCTCTCCTCAAACCACCACTCCCTGACAGAACACTCCTCCTTTCCACCCTGTTCCTCCTGTATCCATTCAGCTAACTCCTGTCCCCCTCCACCCTCTCATCTAGCCTCTGGACAAGAGCTGCTCAGGCAATCTCATGTATATATTTAAGCCAGGAAGCATCTTCTTCGCCAACATCACTCTGCGTCTTACAGTCCAGTCCAATCTCTGTCTCAAGAGTTGGCTTTGGCACTGGTTTCAGCTCTTGGCTAACATGGATCCAGGGGCCATGTCCTCAGGCGACCCTCCAGCCTGATGGACTGTCAACTATTCAACATGGTTCATTCTTTATGTTTGTCTTCTCTGCTAGATTGTAAACTTCTTGTAAGTTCTTTCATTATATCCTCAGCATCTAGTACTGTGCCTAGTATATTGTTGGTACTTATATTCAGAGTCCAGCTCTGAGTGTGTCTTCTCTTTCTTCATAATGGGCTTACTACCTGCACTACTTACCTCACAGAGTTGTTGGGAGGATTAGATTAGATGAAGCAATGCATGAGAAGCAGACTATATATCTATATGTGTGTGTGTGCATGTGTATATGTGTGTACCCACCACCGTTGAGTCAATTCTGACTCACAGAGACTATAGGGTGGAGCAGATCTGCCCCATAGAGCTTCCAACAGCACCTGGTGGATTTAAGCTGTTGACCTTTTGGGTAATAGCTGTAGGACTTAACCACTATGCCATGAAGTTTTCCATACGTGTATTTCCATAGATATATATTTGTGAAATAAATAAATATATTTACAAATAAAAAACATTTGAATAATTTTCATAGAACCTTGAACAAGGTTAATAAATGTTAATAGTTCAGAAAATGGTAACCTGGTTTTAATGGACAAATGTTAATATACATTCTTTACCAATACTTTGTGATAATATAAAGATAGTAGACATTTCTAGCAGTCAAGAACTTTATAGTGTATTTTATTACATGGTAAATTCATGAAAATTTCTTATCTCCTAGAACAGTTGTATATCTTAAAAACTCATCATCATAAGCATTCTCCAGATTGTCAAACAATTAATCCTGAATAAATAATGAATATAAAAGAAGTTAGACAAGTATTGCAGCACGCTAATAATTTTGTTTCAATATCAATTAGGGAAAAAATAGTCTTTTTGGCCCACTCCTTTGGAATATGTATGGTATAGTTAATTTTGAGTTGGCAAATATGAAATTCACCTAATTATTAAATGAATGCATGGAGAGGCAGATGAATGCCATTGGGGAAAGTCACAGTTTGTAAAAAAAAATAGAAATGTTAGAATGAAAAGCTTGAACAACCAGGAGCAGGCAAAAACACCAACATTCACACACTGAAAGAGCCAAAAAGTGCCTGGTGGCCAAGGAAGACAAAGGTGCCAGCATTTGCCCTCCAAAGAGGACAAAAACATTAGCATTTGCCCTCCAAAGGGACCTGGAACTAGCTAACTACCTGACGGCCAAATCATGCAATGATTCAAACGACCAGAAGGGACCGGTGAGCAAAAAGGACAAAAATGGCAGAAGGAGGGGAAAGCTAGGGCATAAAACCCTGGAGGAGGAAGGGACAGGGCTCTCAGACCTTTTCTAAGTATCCTACTTGCCACTCCTTTATCAAGTGTTCTACCCCCTGTTAAAACTTTTGCATGTTTTAGCTTTTTGTGCAGCTGTTTCTTTGAATTCTTTCTTACACCGAAGACAAGAAAGAAGGCAACAGAAACACTTTCATGTAACAGAATTATGAACTGTATTGAGACAGTTCTTGCAACAGTGTTTATTTTGTAGATCAATATTTACATGTTTTCTTAAAAATCACGTATTAGTGCTAATGACTAGGAATTATGTCAAATACAAGTCTTAAACAATGCTTATTTTAGGCAGAATCAACATAAATTTGATACAAACAGAATTCAAGGAACAGGTAACATTCATTTATACTTTTTATAAATCTCAAATGCATGTATGTCTTTACTATTCTGCTTCTAAAAATCTTGCTCAGTTTCATCTGGGTCATGATTTATTGGTAACTGTGCAGAGTTTCAGCCATAAAAACAAAAGTGAAAGTTGGTATAATACTAAATAAAAATTCTAAAATATGTAAAATACCCTTGTGAATTCAATTCAGAAAGCAACTCTTCGGACAAAAATGGACTAGACTCGGGGACACCATGTGACCACAGGGATGCACTTTACCGCTCTATGCATTTATAGGAGGCTGTCCTACTGGTGTCTTTCTAGATGGGAAGTAAGAGGGTGGAGAGGAGGGGGCAGGAGCTTGTTAAGAGGATACAACAGGTATGAAATGAAAAGGAGAATGTGCGGTCATGGGGCAAGGAGAGCAGAAGTGCTGTAGATAGGTGGGCATGCAAAACTGATTTGGATTGTACACTTTCACTTAATCACAATAATTAAAAAAAAGAAAGCAACTTCTAGATGGAACAATGAGAAAAAATAATTTTGCCATTTATTTACCCTTGAATTTGTTAGGACTTACCCCACATGTAAGGAAGCAAATAATCATACTGTTAGGAGATGAATTTATCTTATTAAACATTGAAATTTATCTTATTAAACATTGAAACTTAGATTGGTAGAATATTTTCTAGGCATTGCTGTGAGTTCATCATGAAAAATGTTTCTAACTGTAGTCATGAAATCTTTTGGTTGACAAGCCTCAACTGAAAATTCAAGCTACTTGGCTTTTTTTTGTTGTTAACTTAAGGTTTATGAGTCTGACAACAAAGTCCGCGAACTTAATGGTTCTAAATGCTGCATACCTCGCTGCTGAATATTACCACTGTTACCTTTGAAGGACTCCCCTTAGGAAGCTATGCATCGTCACCAGCGCCTTGTTCACCCTTCAAAGCAATTATGGAGCTCTTTCTGGAATGGTCATTGTGCACGGTGGCACAGCGGCATGGTGGCAAGTTTGCAAACTTTATTGTATAGTTGTCTTTGAGGAAGTTCTTAGCCAGTAACAAATAACTATACTGGAACACCCTACCTACTACCCTGATCTGGTCCTCAATGTCTTTTTTCTTTATTCTCCACCGTCTTACTTTCCATCTAGAAAGACACCGGTAGGACAGCCTGCTATAAATGCATAGAACCGTAAAGTACATCCATGTGGTCACATGGTGTCCCCAAGTCTAGTCCATTTTAGTCCGAAGAGTTGCTGTCTGAATTGAACTCAGAAAGGCATTTTACATACTTGAGAATTCTAATTTAGTGTTACACCAACTTTCACTTTTGTTTTTATGGGAATATTGAAAAGAAGACATTTTGATGACACATAGGACATCAGTAATATGATGACAGCTCTGATGCCATTCCAGGAAAAGAGTTCCAAAATTGCTTTGAAGGGTGGACTAGGCACTGGCTTCTGTGCATAGCTTCTGCAGGAGAGTACTTTGAAGGGGACCCTAATGATATTCAGCAGTGAGGTATGTAGCAGCACTTTCTCTAGAATGAGTTCATGAACTTAATTGTCACACCCCATTTACTTACACAGATTGGCCCTTTTCCTAGGATGGTGCTGGTAATGATTATATAATAAGAACACTACAAATTGTGGATTTAATTGAAAAATTACTGTGTTGTGAGTCAGATGACTGAATTTGAGAATTCACCTTGCCTCTTATTAGCTCTCTTACCTAGGTAAATCCTGAACTCTAAATGAGCCTTGAGTTTGGTTTTTAATTTGTAAGATGGGGATAATGCTTATTTCACAGGGCTGTTAGGGAGTACATATGCATAAGCATTTTACAAACCATAGGAGAGTATAGAAATACAAATATTATTTTGTAGGAAACTAGTAATTTTGTTTCACTAGTAAAAATAATAGTTCAATTCGTTTCTGAATAAACAGACCTTGCTTTGCATTTTAGCCTACTTATTGATGGAGCTCTGGTGACATACTAGTATAGAACTCAGCTGCTAACCAAAACGTCAGTAGTTCAAATTCACCAGCCAGCTGCTCCTCGGAAAGCATAACTTTGAAATAGTTTTAAGGGACTAATTATTACAAAAAAAATCAATGTTTTAGGGAAAATGTGTTACTTATGTGCACATACAATGAATTAATACTTCATAAATTTCAGATGACTTCTATTTTAATATGCTAAAGAAATAGTAGTATGATCTTGTGATTTTAAGTAATTGAGTTTTAGACTTCTGTAATTGCATTTTTGTACTTTCATTTGGTTAACATTGGATGATTTTAGATATATTTTAAGGTTATATTAGGAAGTATATTAATTCTTAATGTGTGACTTTAGTGAATATGGCTTTGTTTTACCTGTGTAAGAGCTGAATGGTTGCTTTCATCTCAATTCTGGCTTCAAAGTTCTGGTTCCCAGTGTTACTGATTTGTTCTTTCAGAAATCATATTGGTTTTCTTTTTTTGCTCGTTAAGCACCCCACCAAGAATGGAGCTGTTATTTAAAAAGTTAATCAGACATGGACAACTTAAATTACAATAATTGGTTATTTTGATGAATAAGATGATAAAATCAGATTGATCCATCATGGGGTTCTCTTTGCTAATATACAAATTGTGTAATGATGGACCACTATCATTATAGTTCTCAGTATAATGATAAGAGAAAATACAGTAAAACAATAATTAGATATTGTAGAAGCAGTTGCATATTTTATATTTTTCTGTGGGGTGTTGATTACTTACCAATACTCTTGTGTTAAATTATGTGGAACAATAGTGTTATCTCTATGTTTCTAAAATAGACATCGATGATTGGTATACAAACAAATATTTCTAATAATTGTCATACAGAATCATTGTCTGGATTGTCTTTCTGTTCTACCATATTTACAGAAGAGTAAAAGATAAACTCATTTTCCATTTTTTAAACTTCTATGTAGCCAGAGTAGAAAACAAAACTGACAATTAAAGTGACAATAACGAAACCTTCGCTCAAATTCAAAATGGTTACTATAGTAACTTAAAATTGGAGCATTGCAATAAAAATGGAATGAAAAGATAATTTCAAATGCTACATTAATCTTCTTTTGAAGTATGAAGAAGGGAGGTGCTGTTTGAGGTTTGAAAGAGACTAGGCTGCAGTTAAATTTTTTAAGATGACTGATTTTTTTTGTCTTGACTCTTTTATGTGTAAAATGTGGAAGTCTCTAACTGCAGGCATTCACTGGGAGAGAAAGGGACTGTTAGTTTTGCTTGTATTAAACTCCCTAAGACAGATAACAGTTGTTTTATACAGGTAACTTGTAATCATCTACGGGAATGGAGAGCAGATTGAATGAAGAAGGGCATTTATAAATAATCTAAAGGATCTCATATTAACGTTATTTTTTACTTTCTCCATCACTAAGATAGAAGTGATAGAAGAAATGAAGGAAAGTATGGAGGGAAGAAGGGAGAGAAAAAAGAGGAAGGAAAAGAGCATGGAAAAGAAAGAGGGAGGGAAGGGGGAAGGACTTGTATGTGCTTAAAGAGGAAAGTGGCTTACGGCTGTTCTCTTGATTTGGAAGACTTTGTATAGGAACAGAATTCGAGACCTTTTACTAAAAAGAAGAGGAAAATCCTTAGAGTGACTCTACTGTTCCCCAGCATGTTTTCTCCTTTTGAAAGCGGGCAGCCGAGAGCTTCATGTAACTAGCATCATGATGAACCTACCTACCTTTTCTCCTTCTGCCTGCCTTCTCCTTTTCTCATACCTTTATTAAGGACTTTGTTTCAATCCAAGGGAAACAACTTTGTACTTCATATTGATCTGATGCTAATGACTTTGCTTTGTTCTGTCTGATCATCTGTGTCATGCAATCTCTCATGAGGAGATTAGAACCCAGATATCTGAAACAAATCTTTAGCCTGATAAAATGTCTGGCGTATATCTCTTTTGTCTGAGAAGGACTCTGTTGTCATTGTCTTGTAACGAATAACTCCTCTGGCCATACCATCTGCAGGCTACAAATACACTTCTAACCCTTGTAAAAATCATGTGTAAACTCTAATGTAAAAATGCTTTTTGGTAATCTGCAGAGACAGCCTTGCTGCTGTAAGATTCCCATTAGCGTCACCTCCTAATAAATTTTCTCGGTCTTCCTGATTTGAAGTATGTTTCATTGGCTTGACAGCTCCAGGGCATGGACTCTAATTGGGCAACACTTAGTTTGAGATGAGTGTAGAACTACTAAGTCAATAGATTTCATATTAAAACTATTGAGGTTGCCTTACACTGAGGGCACGTTTAAATTCTATACTAATGGCACACTCCTTGTCAAATAGTGATGGGTGCTACAGCATCTTCCTGGGTTTGAAAGCTGAAGATTGAGTAGTCAGAAAGGGGATGATGGAAAAGTTTGGAATAAATAACTGATAAAGAAAGAAGCCTTAAAAGTTGGAACGTTTGTGAAGTTTTCTGACTCCACTGAGCAACAGTAAGCCATTTTCTTCTTTTCATGCCGTTTGTTTCTCTCACCTTACATACATCCCTCTGACTCCTTCTTTCTTCCTAGTTTCATACCTTCATTCCTCCTCGCCTCTCTCTTTTATTTCATAAATGTTTATTGAACAAGTACTATGTGCCAGTCACTGTGCTGGCAAGGAGGAATACAGTAATGAGCAATACCAAGGTAGTCCTGTCTTCATGGAATTTATAGCCCAGTGGAGGCGACAGACCATAAGAAATGACACTGATAATTATTTACTGACAGTTGAATTAGGTCTAAAAACAGAAAGTACAGCATGTATTGAGAATACATAATAGGATCAAAATCTTATCTGATAGGCTAGGGAAAGTTTTCCTGAGGAAATGATAACTGTAAGGTGAATAGGGCTTGGCCAGCTGATGAATGCAAGGGAAAGCATTGCAGGGTAAAGAACCAGCAAATACAAAAGGTCTGGGGTAAAGAAGAGGCCACTGAGGCAGTAACAGTGAGCAAAATGAGATGAGAGACATAAGAAGGGGTCTTGCAGGCTATGCTGTTGGTTTTGGACATTCTTCTTGAGTCTATCTCAAGATAAGCACAACATCTTTTCATTGCCATATCCTTGATATTTAGTATAGCGCCAGGCACATGATAAGTACTCAATAAATATTTGTTGAATGAAAGTGAAGTACATTTACAAATAAAATAAAACATTACAGAAAACAAGGGTAAAGGTATATATGACTATTTTTTCATCTTTATTTGCTTACTGGCTTGTTTATTCTCTTTTATATCTCCAAAGAGATTGAATTAAAATGCACTCTACACTAACACTGTGTCATTGACATAGCAAAGAGAACCCATTCTCAAATGGGTTTATAACCACAGGTTAGGATTTAAAACCCATGCATTGCAGGGATATGATTCAGTCCATGACATTCCACGCTTTAGACCCTCCCCACAAATTCATGTCCTTCCCACATGTAGAACAGATGAACTCCAGCATATCAACGCTAAATCTTAAGTCAATTCTGACTTCAAAATCTCATTTTCTGAATCCTCTAAATCAAATATGGGTGAGGCTTTAAGCACAGTCCATCCTGGGGCAAAATTCTTCATCTACAAACCTGTGAAATTTAGAACGCAAGTTATCTGCTTCCAAAGTACTATGATGGAGCCAGCACAATGGAAAAAATTAGAAGGAAAGAAGAATAATGGGCACTAAGCAAGTCCAAACTCCAGCAGAACCAACTAAATTAACCCTCAAGCTTTGAAATGATCCTCTCTTCTCTGAGACCATTTGGGCAATGGCTACATCCTCTGGATTCTGTGTATTGGCCATAATCTCTGTATACCGGGTAAAGGCCCCTCAGCCCTGGGCTTTAAACATTCTTTCAAGATCCACTGGCGTGGCCATTCTGCTCTTTCATCTTTCAGTGGCTCCAATTCTCCTCCATCTGAGTGGCAATCCTACATACTCAGACTTGGTAGGTTTATTCCTCTTGCTCCCTGGCCATGGCAGTCCTGCTCCGCAGCTTTGAAGAGTGTGTCCCATCCTTTTGGACTTCAGTCATGGCTGCCCTACTCTCCAGAATCATGTTGATGGAGATCCGACTCTTTGAAACCCAGAGGGCCATCTTTCCACCATTTGAAACTGAGTCAACACTGCTCTCATGCTCCTTACAGCAGTTCTGCTGATCTCCCAACTGCTCTAAGCATACTCCTTTCTTGGAGGACAACAGTTGTAGCTACTTTGAACTGCTTTCTGCCTGTAGAATTCTAAGAGATAGACAGCTTTTCCCCCATTCATACTGTCGCTGTCTCTTTTAGTCTAAGGTGATGGTTTCTTTGCTGTGGTGGTTGGTTAGATCTATTAGTGATAAGCATAATCTTGTTAACAATAGTTTGGGTAGGCACATCCTTGATGAAAATTCTATGAAATGTTTCCACAGTACTGCATAATTTTCCAAATCTTTGAGTTCTGTTTTCATTTCATACAGTTCTTTTAAGTACGTCTCTTTTCTCTCATGTTTTGTTATAAACAGCAAGGAAAAAGCAGTCTCTTTAAAATGTTGCTTAGAAATTGCCTCAAATATCCGAGTTTATCACTTACAAGTACTACCTTCCACCAAACACTTGGACATAATTCAGGCAAGTTCTTTGTCAGTGCATAAAAAGTGTTACCTTCCTCCATTGTCCAATTGCATGTTCATCATTTTCTTCTGAAGTCTGGACAGATGTACACTTAACATTGAACAGTATTTTGTTAATGGCACCATATATATATTCTTAGACTCGACAGCTCTTGGCTTGGCATAGTGACTGTCATAGATTGAATTGTGTCCCACCAAAAATATGTGTAGCCTTGTGGCTGGGCCATGATTCCCAGTATCTTGTGACTGTCTTCCATTTTGTGGTTTTCCTATGCTGTATGTTAAAGATTAGAGTGGGACTGTAAATCCCTTTATAGGATTACCTGCCTGCTCCACTTAAAGGGAGTTTCTGTGGAGTATGGCTTGCCCCACCCTTAGTCCTTTCATTCTGCAATAGATAAAAGAGAAGCAACCAGAGAACTGGGAAACTTGCACCATCAAGAAAGCAGCACCAAGGGAAGAGCACGTCTTTCAGACCTGAGGTTCCTGGGCCAAGATGCTCCCTGGACAAAGACTGATGCAATACCGGACTCTCCTCCAGAGCCGACAAGGGGAAAGTCTTTCCCTGGAGCAGACACCCTCAAGATGGACTTGTAGCCTACCTGACTGTGTAAGAATAAACCTTCCTTTGTTAAAGCCATCCACTTTGAGGTATTTCTGTTAGAGCAGGACTAGCTGACTAAAACATAATTTGGTATCATGAGACTAGGGTACTGCTCTAGCAAATACCTAAAATGCGGGAGCCATTTTGAAACTGCAAGTGGATAGAAGATTCAGAAGGAACAAAGAAGGCACAGAAGGTGGGAAACAACAGAGGACTGGTGGTAGCAGCAGTGGCAGCAGCAGAACCAGAGGCAGTGCTGGAGCTGACCCATGGAGAAAGAGAGCTAGAGCCTGGCCACAGAGTTTTCCTCACAGAATGGGGTGCCTCTGGGCACTTCAATCGGTGAAGCTAGCCTTGCTGAGCCACAGAACTAGAGAGCTGAGTGCCCTTGGGCAAGATGCTTTCCAGCAAGAGTGGGGTGCCTCTGGGCACTTGAATCAGTGGAGTTACAGAGCTTTGGAACACTCGCCCCAGAAGGGCAGATGTGGGCCTGAGGCCCAGGCCATAGGAAACTGAAGCTGAAGAGACAAAAAAGCATGAGAAGCTGAGTTGCCTCAGTTTCAAAAGGTATGGCCATGACCTCAGGGGTTTGAAAGGGTGGAGTCAGGGCTTTCTGTGTTTTGTCCGAGTGGAATTGCCACTCAGTTGGGCTTAGGGAGCACCTAAAGCTGATGGAGCAGAGTTCCTGTCCAAGTGGGCCTTGAATGCAGAGTTGTAGCACAGGGCTGGGGGTCTCCACTCAGAATCCAGAGAGTGTGGCCAATACCTAGAGTCTGGAGGGCAGGGTCATTGTGTAGAATGTCTCAGAAAATGTAAGAGCATTTCCAAAGCTTTGAGAGCTAATGTAATGTGTTTTGTTGACTTGCCTGTTGCCTGTTACTATCGTCTTTCCCTACAATTTCTGCCGTTTGTAATGGAATGTCTAACTTGTGCCTGTTCTGCCATTGTACCTTTAGAAACAGATAGCTTGTATTCTAGGTTTCACAGATGTAGAAGAATTTTTGTATTTTTGACTTGAAACTGATTTATGACTTCTATCATATGGGATGAATGCATTATATGTTTCAATTATGTGATTTTTGGGGTGCCAAAGCATGGGATGTCATGGATTGAATTGTGTCCCCCCCAAAAATGTGTAGCCATGTGGCTGGGCCATGATTCCCAGTATCTTGTGACTGTCCTCCATTTTATGGTTTTCCTATGCTATATGTTGGAGGATTGAGGGGGGGGCTGTAAATCCCTTCATAGGATCACCTCTTTGCTCCACTGTAAAGGGAGTTACCCTAGAGTATGGCTTGCCCCACCATTAATTCTTTCATCCTGCAAGAAATAAAAGGAAAGAGAAGGAAGCAGAGAATTGGGAACCTTGTACCATTAAGAAAGCAGCACCAGGGGAAGAGCACGTCCTTCAGTCCTGAGGTTCCTGCGCCAAGATGCTCCCTGGACAAAGACTGATGCAATACTGGACTTTCTTCCAGAGCCAACAAGGGGAAAGCCTTTCCCTGGAGTGGACGCCCTGAATATAGACTTGTAGCCTACCGGGCTGTGTAAGAACAAACCTTCCTTTGTTAAAGCCATTCACTCTGTGGTATTTCTGTTAGAGCAGCCCTAGCTGACTTTCTCCATACCTCTCCTCACTTGTCTTTGAGCCTCGTCAGAACTGCCTTTGAGGGACATTTTTCTACCAACGATCTCTTCAAGGAAATCTAGGTTTTTGCTGTTAGACACCTTAAAACTCTTCGAGCTTCTACTCAGTGCCCAACTCCGGAACCATTTCCACGTTTAGGTATTTGTTAAAGCAGAACCCCCACTTCTTAGTACCAAATTCTTAAGTTATCTAGTACTGCTACTACAAATGGATGGCTTTAGCAAATAGAAATTTATTTTCTCATGGTTGAGGAGGTCAGAAGGCCAAATTTAGGGTGCCAGCTTTAGGGGAAGGCTACCTCATTTTTTAAATTTTTTAATATTGTATTTCAGGTAAAGATTTATAGAATAAACTGTTCTCTCATTAAATAGTTAGTACACATACTGTTTTTGTGACATCGTTTATGGATCCAATGACATGTCAACACTCTTCCCTTCTCAACCTTGGATTCCCCATTATCAACTTTCCTGTCGCCTCCTGCCTTTTACTCCTTGCCCCTGGCCTGGTGTGCTCCTTTAGTCTCATTGTGTTTTACAGACCTGTCTAATCTTTGACTGAAGGGTTAACCTCACGAGTGACTTCATTACTTAGCTGAAAAAGGATATGCAGAGGCCATATTCTCAGGGTTTTTTGGTCTCTGTTAAGCCAGAAAGTCTGGTTTTTCTTTTTTGAGTTAGAATTTTGTTCTACAGTTTTCTCCAGCTATATACAGGGCCCTCTACTGTGAGCATTGGCAGAAGAATCAGTGTAGGTAGCTGGGCACCATCTGGTTGTACTGGTTTTGGTCTACTGGAGGCAATTGTGGATGTGGTCCATTAGTCCTTTGGACTGATTTTTCACTTGTACCTTTAGTTTTATTTATTCTTCCTTGCTCACAAAGGGGTGAGATCAGTGGAGTATCCCAGATGGCTATTCATAGGTGTTAAAGATCCCAGACACTACTCAGGAAAGTAGAATGTAGGACATTTTCTTTATCAACTATGTCATGCCAGTTGAGTGAGATGTTCCCCAAGACAATGGTCCTCATGGCCCCCAGCCCAGCGATTCAGTGTCTCAGGGAGTTGGGACATGTCTATGGAATTTCCATGACCTTGCCATGTACAAGTTGTGCTGGCTTCCCCAGTATTGAGTACTGTCTTAACCTTCACCAGAGTTATCACTTATCTATTGTCTGCTTAGTGACTTTCCATCCTTATCCTTTCTATCCCTCACAACCATTAAAGATTATTTATTTTGTATAAACCTTTTAGGGAGTTTTAATAGTAGTGGTCTCATACAATACTTGTCCTTTGTGATTGGCTAATTACACTCAACATAATGCCGTTCAAATTCATCCATGTTGTGAGATGCTTTGCAGATTCATCATTGTTCTTTACCATTGCGTAGTACTCCATTGTGTCTATGTACCATGAGTTGTTTATCTGTTCATCTGTTGATGAGCATCTAGGTCCTTTCCATCTTTTTGCTGTTATGAACAATGCTGCAGTGAACATGGGTGTACATATGTCTATTTGTGTGACACCTCTTATTTCTATATGATATATTCCTAGGAGTAGGATTGCTGGATCATATGGTGCTTCTTTTACTAACTTTCTAAGGAAGTACGATATCATTTTTAAAAACGTGTTTACGGTTTTGCATTCCCACCAGCAATGCTTGAGAGTTCCAGTCACCCTGAAGCCTCTTCAACATTTGTCATTTTCTGCTTTTTTCTTTTAATTTATGCCCATAATGACCGAATGAGATGGTTATCTTCTTATGGTTTTCATTTGTATTTCTTTAATGATAGTGATTGTTGGGCATTTTCTCATGTGTCTGTTAGCAGCCTGAATGTCTTCTTTGGTGAAGTGTCTGGTCATTTCCTTTGCCCATTTTTTAGAGATTATTTTGTTTTTGTTGTAGAGGATATTGGATTTTTTTAGAGATTAGACTTTTGTCAGATTTCTTATAGCCAAAAAAAAAATTTCTCTAGTCTATAGTTTCTCTTCTTACTCTTTTGGTGAAGTCTTCATGAGTGTGTTTAATTTTTAGAAGATACCAGTTATCTAGCGTATCTTCTGGAGTTTGTGTGTTATTGATTATGGTCTGTATCTTGTTAATGTGCTGTATTAAGGCCTTTAACATTGATCCTACTTTTAATTCTGTGATTTTTATATGAAAGTTGACAATTAAGTCTATGAACTTAATTGATCTAAATGCTACATACCTCATTGCTCAACATCACTACAGTCACCTTCAAAGTACTCCCCTTGGGAAGCCATGTGCCAACACCAGTGCCTAGTCTACCCTTCAAAGTAATTTTGTAACTCTTTCTGCAATGGCCATTGTGCAGAGTCACATGGTGGCAAGTTCACAAAGTTCATTGTATGCTTGTCTGTGAGGGAGGCTTTAGCCGGTAAACAAATAACTGTACTGGAATACCCTCCCTACTCACCTGATCTGGCCTCTAGTAGCTTTTTCTTTTACCTGAAGATAAAGGAAATATTGAAAGGAAGATATTTTGATCACATTCAGGACGTCAATGGTAGTGCAACAACAGCTCTGATGGTCATTCAAGGAAAAGACTTCCCAAATTGCTTTGAAGGGTGGATGGAGTCCTGGTGTCGGTGCATAGCTTCCCCAGGGGAGTACTTCAAAGGTGACCATTGTGGTATCAAGCAATGAGGTTTGTGGCACTTCTTCTAGGATGAGTTCATGAATGTAATTGTTAGTCCTTGAAGCTTTTAGTTTCATATTAGGTCTTTGATTCATTTTGAGTTAGTTTTTGTGTATGGTTTGAGGTATGGGTCCTATTTAATATTTTTGTAGGTGGACATACAGTTTTGCCAGAACCGTTTGTTGGAAAGACTGTCATTTCTCCGTTTGATAGACTTTGGGCCTGTGTTGAAGATCACATAACCACAGGTGGATATATTTTCATCCACGTTCTCAGTTCTGCACAATGTGTCAATTTGTCTGCCATTGTACCAGTATTGGGCTGTTTTGACTACTGTAGCCATATAATAGGCTCTGTGGTCAGATAGTGGGAGTCTTCCTACTTCATTCTTCTTCAATAGTGCTTTACTTATCTGGGGCCTTTTCCCTTTCTATGTAAAATTAATCATTAGCATTTCCATCTGTTTAAAATATGCTCTTGGTATGTGGATCAGGATTGCACTGTATGTGTAGACTGCTTTGTGTAGAATTGACATTTTCACAATGTTTAATCTACCCGTCAATGAGAATGGTAAGTTTTTCTATTTATGTAGATCTCTTTTCGTGTCTTTTTGTAGTTTTTTTTGTATAGGTCTTTTAAATCCCTGGTTAGATTTATTCCTAAATATTTTATTTTTTATAGCTAATTATTAATGGCTTATTTTCTTGATTTCCTTTTTGTTGTTCTCTTTATAGGTGTTGCTATGAGTCAAAATCGACTCAACAGCAGTGAGTTATTGTTTTCTATAGGTATATAGGAATCCAGCTGATTTTGTATTTTTATCATGTATGCTGCTGCTGTGCTATACCTGTCTATGAGTCTGTGGAGTCTCTGGGGCTTTCTATATATAGTATTATATCATGCTTTTGGGGAAAGTTGAGGGACAGTTTAATTTTTCCATTATCAATTTGTATGCCATTTATTTATTTTTCTTTCCTAGCTGCTCTAGCTACGACTTCAGCACAATGTTAAACAGGAGTAGTGTTAAAGGACATCCTTGTCTTGTTCTTGTTTTCAAGGGGACTGTTTTAGCCTCTTCCCGTTAAAAATGATGTTGGCTGTTGGTTTTACACAGACGCTCTTTATTGTGATGAGGAGTTTCCCTATATGCCTATTTTATTGAGTGTTTGTATCAGGGGTGGGTGTTAGAATTTGTTGAAATCTTTTTGGTGTCAATTGAAATGATTGTATGTTTATTTCATTTTATTTATGTGGTGGATTATGTTGGTTGATTTTTTATGTTGTACCAGCATACGTGGTATGAATTCTACTTGGTTGTGGTATATTATTTTTTTGAAATGATACTGAATTCCATTTGTTAAAATTTTGTTGAGTATATTTGCATCTGTATTCATAAGGCATACTGTTTTATAGTTTTCTTTTTTGTGATGCCATTGCCTGGCTTTGGTATTATGGTTATAGTGGCTTCATAAAATAACTTCAGAAGTATCACCTGCTTGTCTGTGTTCTGAAATAATCTAAGTAGTACCGATGTAAGCTCTTCTCTGAATGTTTTGGTAGCATTTTCCAGTGATGCCATCTGAACCAGGGCTGTTTTTCTTGTTGGGACTGTTTTTGGTTGTTGCTCTTGTTTTTTTTTTTTTTTTAATTTTTATTAGTTTTTCAATATCTTCTTTTATTCATATGTTCAGGTTTTTCAACCTCAGTTTGTCTTAGTTTGGTTAGGTAGTGTGCTCTAGAAATTTGTTCATTTACTCTAGGTTTTCAAATTTATTGCATTGTAGTTTTTCATAGTACTTTGCTTTAATCTTTTCTATTTTATTTCAGCTGAGTCTGTTGTAATGTCCCCCATTTCACTTCTTATTTGTGTCCTCTTCTATTTTTCATTTATCTGTTTTGGCCAGCAATTTGTTGATTTTGCTGACCCTTTCAAATAACCAACTTTTGGTTTTGTTGAGTCTTTCTACTGTTTTTCTATTCCACTTATTTCTACTCTGATATTTATTATTTCCTTTCTTCTGCTGGCTGTGGGCTTCTTTTGCTTTTTTTTCCTTCTGTTTGTTCAAGTTGTGTAACTAGTATTTTGATTGTGTCTCTTTCTTTTTGATGTGTTTCTCTACTGCTGTAAATTGACCTCTGAGTGTTGTTTTTGCTGTGTCCCAAAAGTTTTGATAAGATGTCTTTCCATTCTTGTTTGAGTCTAGGAGTTTTTAAATTCCGTCTTTGATTTCTTCTTTACTCAGTGGTTTGTAAGCAGGATTTTAGATTCAATTTGCATGTATTTTTTTTTTCCTGTTGCTCTTCCTGTTGTTCTACTTTGATGACATTGTGAGCTAAGGATATACTCTGTATTATCTCAGTGTTTTGGATTTTGGTAAGGGTTGCTTTGATGTGGCCTAAGATGTGGTCTATCATGCAGAATGTTCCATGAGGACTGGAAAAGAATGTTTACTCTGCAGCTGTTCAGTGGTGTGTCCTGTATATGTCTATGTGGTTAAGTTGGCTGATCGTGACTTTTAACTCTTCTGTATCTTTCTTGAGTTTCTTCCTGGATGTTCTGTCCTTTACTGAGAGTAATGTGTTGAACTCTTCTACTATGATTGTGAAACTGTCAATTTCTTTTTTTCAGTGATGTTAGAGTTTATTTTATATATTTTGGAGCCCTGTTATTGAGTGTGTAGATATTTCTTATGGTTAGGTTTCATGATGGCTTGTCCATTTAATCATTATATAAAGCTCTTCTTTATCTTTTATGGCAGATTTTGTTTCAAAGCTTATTTTATCTGAGATTAGTATTGCCACCCCCCACTCTTCTTTGCTAGCTGTTTGCTTCATATGCTCTTTTCTGTTCTTTGATTTTTCAGTAAATTTGTCTTCATTTCTCATGCGTGTCTTTTGTAGACAGCATATTGACAGATTTTGTTTTTATAGCTATTCTGTCACTCTGTTTCTCTTTATTGGTTCATTTAGGCCATTTATGGTCAATATAATTATTGATAAAACAAAAACCAAAAAATGAATGCACTGCTGTTGAGTCTGGTCCTACTGATAGCAACCCTAGAAGTCAGAGAAGAACTGCCTCATAGAGTTTCCAAGGAGTGCCTAGTGGATTTGAGCTGCTGACCTTTTGGTTAGCAGAGGTAGCACTTAACCCAATACACCACCAGAGTTTCCAATTATTGATAGCTGTGAGTTTATTGCTGTCATTTTGTAGTGCTTTCTTTTGGTGATCATGGCGTTTTCTTTGTTCCTCTTATTCTCTTGTGCTGAAAGTTTTTTTGTTTGTGATTTTTTTCTATTTCTTTCATTTTTGTAGATTTTGTGTTCACTGAAGTGTTGTATTTTTCTTCCTTATTTTGATGAGTAGGTTTGTTACCTTTCTTTGTGGTTACCTTGAAATCTTCCCTTATCTTCTCAAGTTTGAACCGGTCTTTTACTATTTGGTATCACCTTGACTTCCTCTTCTGTACCAATACCATTCATTCACTCTTTTATTGTTCAGACCTTGTTCTCATCTACAGATTAACCCCTCTATTTCCCTGTTTTAATTCTTTTGGTTTTGAATAGTTCTTGAAAGTTCATTTCCTAGATTGATATCTGGCTCATATGACCTTGTGACCTAGATTCAGGCTGCTGTCTGCTGTTAGTTCTGTAATAGAAGAACCCCTTTTAATGTTTGGTTTCATTTATACATATTCCCTTAATTTCTGTTTATCAGAATATGTCCTAATTACACCATTAGTTTTGAACAAGACCTTTGCAGGATATGTTAGTCTTGGTTGCCATTTTTTTTCTTTCAAGGATTTATGTATGTCATAACATTGCCTTCTTTCCTGCAAGGTTTCTGCCATGTAATCAGAGCTTAGTCTTCCCTTTTTGTATATGCCTTTTCATTTTCTTGAGCTGCTCTCAGGATTCCCTCTGTCTTTGGTTTTAGGGAGTGTGGTTATGATATGCTTTGGTGATTTTCTTTTGGGGTCTAGCCTATAATAGTGTTTGTTGAGCTTCTTGGATGGTCAGTTTATATCTTTCACATTATTCCCTCATCTTTACTTGATCACTTTCTTGTTTAATTATTTTTGTATCTCAACCATATCCTACACTAATGATGTGTGATTAACATAACAATTGTATGTTGTTGTTGTTGCTAGGTGCCATTGAGTTGGTTCTGACTCATAGACATCCTATATACAATAGAATGAAACACTGCCTGGTCCTGCACCATTCTCATTGTCATTGTTATGCTCGAGCCCGTTATTGTAGCTACTGTGTCAATCCATCTTGTAGAAGGTCTTCCTCTTTTTAATTGACTGTCTGATTTTACCAAGCATGATGTCTTTCCTCAGGGAACTAGTCCCTCCTGATAACATGTTCAAAGTACATGAGATGAAGTCTTGCCATCCTTCCTTCTAAGGAGAATTTTGACTGTACTTCTTCCAAGACAGATTTGTTTGTTCTGTTGGCAGTCTTGGTATATTTAATATTCTTAACCAACACCATAATTCAAAAGCATCAGTTATTCTTTGTTCTTCCTTGCTCATTGTCTAGCTTTCACGTGTATATGAGGTAAATGAAAACACCATGTCTTTGGTCAGATGTACTTTGGTCCTTAAAGTGACATCTTTGATTTTTATCATATTTAAGGGATCTTTTGCAGCAGGTTTTCCTGATTTACTGCATCATTGATTTCGTGCTGCTTCCATGGACATTGATTGTGGATTCAAGTAAAATGAAATCCTTGACATCAATATATTTTCTCTGTTTATCATGATGTTGCATATTGGTTCTGTTTTGAGGATTTTTTTTTCTTAATGTTAAGATGTAATCTGTACTGAAGGCTGCAGTCTTTGATCTCCATCAGTAAGTATCTCAAGTCTATTTCACTTTCACCAAGCAAGGTTGTTTTATCTGTATATCACAAGTTGTTAATGAATCTTCTTCCAATCCTGATGTTCCGTTCTTTCTCATATAGTTTATCTTGGATCCGACTCGACGGCACTTGGCTTGGCTTTCTAAATATTTACTCAGCATACAAGTTGAGTAAGTATGGCAAAAGGATACAGCCCTAACACACAACTTTCTTGATTTTAAACCAGCTCTAATCCCTTGTTCTGTTCAAATGAGTGTTTTTTGATTTATGTACAGGTTCCATGTAAGCATTATTAAGTGTTCCAGAATATCCATTCTTCTCAATGTTATCCATAATTTGTCATAACTCATACAGTCAAATGCCTTTGTGTAGTCAATAAATGCAGGTAAACCTTTTTCTGGTATTCTTTGCTTTTATCCAAGATCCATGTGACCTTTGCAATGGTACCACTTGTACCACCTTCTCTTCTGAATCTGGCTTGACTTCTTTATAGTTCCCTGTTGATATACTGCTGCAATAGCTTTTGAATGATCTTCAGGTGTTAAAGTTTATAATGCATATTTTTAGAGGCACAATTCATTCCTTCATACTTTATATAATTAAAAT
Organism: Heterohyrax brucei; assembly: GCA_028571685.1. Lineage (NCBI taxonomy): Eukaryota > Metazoa > Chordata > Mammalia > Hyracoidea > Procaviidae > Heterohyrax > Heterohyrax brucei. Next base: position 128,809,456 of record CM053166.1, on the reverse strand, counting down.
CTCCACCATTGGCAAGGTCTAAGTTAAGGAGCCTCTGCAAACTTTTGACACTGAAACAAATAGAACTTAATGATTCTTACTTTTTCTGAAAGACACGTAGAGTTTAGGGAAAAAAGCATGTGAAGCTACTAAGAAAGTAAGACATGTAATATTCAGGTATCTAGTTTTTTTAACTTTTCCTCCAATTATATTAATATTTTTTTAACATTGTAATGGGAATCGTGTGTTGTTAGAACTTTTAATAAAGTTCAATTCACATAACTAACCACTTCAGTTCTACAAGACACTAACCAAGATACTATTGTGTAACAAATAGCATGTTAGCCCTAATTTCAGCTAAACCAACTAATATAAAGAAATATCTTTAGAAATTCTGTTGTTAGGTGCCATTGAGTCTGTTCTGACTCATAATGACCCTATAGATTAGAGCAGAACTGGCCTATAGAGTTTCCAAGGAGCTCCTGGTGGATTTCAACTGTTAACCTCTTGGTCTGCAGCTGTAGCACTTCACCACTACACCACCAGGCCTCACAAAATCACCTGTACAGAGGAATCTGAGATGCTTCTCTGAACTTCTGTAGCAGTTATATCTGTTACATTCATTGGACACTGGGAGAAGATCTTAAGGTGTGTATTTTGGTGTCCTCTGGGGCATCTCTAACAATTCTTTGTAGGAGGTGCTGTGCCTCTACACTAATTACAGCTTTTAATGCAATGTACACAACACATTGATTTCATTTTAGCTAATTTTATTGCTTTTAATGCCTGACAATAATGAAAAATGCTTGTGTAACATTACTCTATGAACCTAAGGGTAGTTTAAAATGAAAAACTGCTAAAAATGAAATATTATTGATTGTTCTATCTGTTCCTTTGGCATGGAACTTTTTTTGCTTTTAATTTTGATAACAATGTGGTTTTGAGAATCTCACAATGGAAAGACTGAATATAATGCACATGCCTTCACAGGAAAATATTCTTAAACTTTTTGTATCTGTTATCAAGTTTTTCATTTATAATGTTTGAAAAGATGCCACAGTAAAATTTCATTGAAAGAGAAAAGTCATGGAAATGTTATTTTACTTTCTAGTATGTTCAATGATTGTTTTTTTAGAGTTGCTTTTTTTTTTTAACCTAGGTTGTCAAGGAAATCATATTTGGTATGATATTCAGTGCTTGTTCTAAGTTATTTGACTACACTAACACGAAGTCATCTTACATTTCTACATAAAATTTTGTATAATTCTTGACAAATAAATTAAGGCTTTTATATGACACTGCTTAGGAAATAATGACTAAAACATAACACACAAAAAATCAAATTAGAATCACAATGTTCAGCTCATAGGCTCTATCATGTCATTTAGATATGGTTAAAATTGTGAGCCATTAAAAATTAAACATTAACACCTTTACAGACATTGATTTTTGACCCTCTCAATGAAAGTAGAGTGTCATAAGTGTAAATGTTGTCTGAATATTGAGGAATGATAGAGGTAGCTTTCTGTTTTCATTGTTATGTCAAATTAATAGATCATTTTGTTAGTGGGGAAACACCTCTGACTGGACTTTTGGCATCCCTTCAGCCACCTAAATCGTACCTGAGTTGTTAGCTCCTTTACATTTACATGACAGACCAGACACTGTGGGACATCAGGATTGGAAGAAGATTCATTACAACCTGTGATATGCAAATAAAACAACCTTGCTTGGTGAAAGTGAAATAGACTTGAGGTACTTACTGATGGAGATCAAAGACTGAGACTTGGAAATGGCTAATAGCTTTGTTTCCAGTCTGGGTTCAAGGTTACTAGGAAATACAAGACTTACACATAGACAATGGATGCAACAATGTTTTCCTCATGTAGAGAGCAGACAGAGCAAGGCTAGCATCATAGTGGGTGCTGGTCCCCCGTAATCAGTAGGTACTTTTGTTATTGTATCTAAGAATTCATTGCCGAATTCAAGATTATTAAGATTTGTTCCTATGTTTACTTTAAAGAGATTTATAATTTTAACTCATATGTAAGCCTTTAGTCCATGTTGAGTTTTTTATATGATATGAAGTCAAGATTCAACCTTATTCTTTGACTTGTATGTATCTTGTTGTTCCAGCACAATTTGTTGAAAAGATTTCTTTCTTATTGAATGGTCTTGGTATCCTTGTTGAAAATTGGTAGTCCACAGACACGTGAGTTTATTTCTGGATTCAATTTTATTTCATTGGTCTATTTGTCTATCTTTATGCAAGTACCACACTCTCTTTTTTCCTTTATTTTTACTCGTTTATTTTTTAATTTTTATTATTTATTATAGCACATGAATAAAATTTCTAGCATCAAATATCTCATTTATGATAAACCCTACCTCCCACCCTTGTAGTCAACAAAGTTATTTTCTTCTGTAGATAATTCTATTTTTAAGTCCTTATAAAAAGGGTCTCATACAATATTTGTCCTTTTAACACTGACTGACTTCACTCAGTATGATATCTTCCAATTGAAAGCATGTTATGAGAGTTTTTCTAAAATCTACATTGTTTTTTTTTTTAATCATAGCATGTGTTCCATTGAGTATATGTAGTGTAGTTTGTTTATCCATTCATCTGTTGGTGGGCATCTGGGTTAATTCCATCTTTTAGCTATTGTGGACTATGCTGCAACAAACAGGAGTGTACATGTGTCTGTTGGTGTGACAGCCTTTGTTTCTGAAGAATAAATTCCAAGCAGGGAAATTACAGGATCAAATGGCATATCTATTTCCAGCTTTTTAAGGAAGCACCAGATTGCTTTCCAAAGAGGTTGGACCAACTTGCAATTCCCCAGCAGTGTAGAAGAGTTCCAATCTCTCCATAGCCACTCCAGCTTTTGTTGTCTTGTGTTTTTTGGATTATGCAACCTCATTGGAGTGAGATGATATCTCATTGTGGTTTTGATTTGGATTTCTCTGGTAGCTAATGATCGTGAGCAAATTCTCATATGTCTTTTGGCTGCCTGGATGTCCTCTCTAGTGAAGTGTCTGCCCATCTCCTTTGCCCATCACTTAATTGGGTTATTTACCTTTTCCTTGTTGATATTTTGCAGAAACTTGTGGATTCTGGAGATCAGATGGTGGTCCAACATGTAGTTGCCAAGTACTTTTTCCCATTCAGTAAGTGGTCTTTTTACTCTTTTGATAAAGTCTTTGGATAAGCACAAGTGTTTGATTCTTATTAGTTCCCATTTATCTACTTTTACTTCTGCTAATCATGCTTTGTTTGTCAGATTTTGAAGTTTATCTAAGCTGTGTATTAGAACATCCATCATTGATCTTATTTTTTCATGCATGATTTTTATTGTTTTGGGTTTGATATTTTTAAGTCTTTGATCCATTTAGAGCTAGTTTTTGGGTTAGGTGTGAGTTATGGGTTTTGTTTCAGTTTTTTTGCAAGTGACTATCCAATTTTGCTAGAACCATTTGCTAAAGAGGCTGTTTTTACCCCAGTTTACAGTCCTAGGACCTTTGTGAAATATCAGCTGTTCGTAAGAGGATGGTGGCATCTCTGGGGTCTCCACTCTATTCTATTAGTCTATATATCTCTTTCTGTAACAGTACCAGGCTGTTTTGACTACTGTGGCAGTGTAATAGTTTCTGAGGTCGGGTAGTGTGAGGCCTCCCATTGTGTTCCTCTTCTTCAGTAGTGCTTTACTTACCCAGGGTTTCTTCCCATTCCAAACAAAGTTGGTGATATGTTTCTCCATCTCATTAAAAAATGGCACTGGAATTTGTCAATTTATCTCTATAACTGTGCACATCTGGAGTGAAGAAAGGGCACAAATTAAATAATTAACCCTACAGCTTGAATAAGTAGAAAGAGAACAACAGAGGATACCTTCAGTCACCAGAAGAAAACAGATTATAAAAATTAGAGTAGAACTAAGTGAATTAGAGAATAGAAGAACAATTGACAAAACTGAAAAGACCAAAAGCTGGTTCTTTGAAAAGATCAACAAAATTGACAAACCATTGGCTAAACTTACAGAAGAAAAACAGCAGAAGATACAAATAACCCCATTAAAAAATGAGATGGGAGTTGTTACAACATACCCAGCTGACATAAAAAATATCATAACAGAATACTATGAAAGGCTGTACTCTAACAGATTTGAAAAATCTAGAGGAAATGAGAAAATTTCTAGATTCATATCTTCCACCAAAATTATCACAAGGAGAAGTAGATCAACTTAATAAATCTATCACAAAGGAAGAGATTGAAAAAGTCTTCAAAAATCTGCCAACCAAAAAAGTACTGGCCCAGATAAATTCACCAGAGAAGTCTACCAAACTTTTAGAAAAGAGTTAACTCCAATACTATAGATGATATTTCACACTGTAGAAAGGGATGAAATATTCCCAAATTCATTCTATGAAGCCAGCATAACCCCAATATCAAAGCCAGGGAAAGATCCCACAAAAAAAGAAAATTATAGACCAATATCACTCATGAACCCAGACGTAAAAATCTTCAACAAAATCCTGGCCAATAGAATTCAACAGCATATAAAAAAATAATTCATCATGATCAAGCTGGTTTCATTCTAGGGATGCAAGGCTGGTTCAGCATCAGAAAAACAGTAATGTAATCAACCACACATAAATAACATAAAAGAATCGCCTGATCTTGTCAACTGTTGCAGAAAAGGTTTGTGATGAAGTCCAATACCCATTCATACTAAAAACTCTCAGAAAAATAGGAATAGAGGGGAAATTCCTTGACACAGTTAGTGGCATCTATGCAAAGCCAACTGCCTTCAACATCCTGAATAGTGCAAGACTGAGAGTTCCCCTGGAGAATTAGAACTAGACAAGGATGCCCACTCTCACCATTTCTATTCAACATTGTGCTAGGATTTCCAGGCAGAGCAACTAGACAAGACCAAGAAATAAAGGGCATCCGTATCTACAAAGAAGTAAAAATCTCCCTATTTGTAGATGATATGATTGCATATATAGATTATCCAAAGGAATCCATAAGTAACCTACTGAAACTAATAGAGGAGTTGAGCGAAGTATCAAGATACAAGACAAACCATAAATAAATGAGTATGACTCCTTCATACCAACAGGGAGTTCATCAAAGAAGAAATCATCAAATCAATACCATTGACTATAGCCCCCCAGAAGATAAAATCTCCAGGAATAAATCTAACAAGAGAAATAAGAGACCTATACAAAGAACTACAAGGCCTTACTGCAAGAAACCAAAAAAGACTTACAAAATTGGAGAAACTTACCCTGCTCATGGATAGGAAGACTTAACATTCTGAAGATATCCATTTTACCTGAACTGATCTACTTACACAATGCAATCCCAATACAAATTTCAGAGCCACACTCTGTTGATTACTATTGTAGTTTTTGAAATTTGGAGATGTCAATCCTCCAACTTTTCAAGTTTGTTTCAGCTATTCTGAGTTCCTTGCAATTGCATATGCATTTTAGAATCATTTTGACAATTTCTACAATGCAGCCAGGTGGAACTCTGATAGAGATTATGTTGAGTCTGTGCCTCAGTTTGGGAAATACTGCCATCTTAACAATACTAAGGCTTTGATCCATGAACAGGAAATGTTTTTTCAATTTTTAGATCTTCTGTAAATTCTGCTGTGTCTTATAGCATCATTATAAGTCAGAATCAACTTGATAGCAGTGGGTTTGGTTTTTTAATAGCTAATAACATGAGCATTTCTTTCTGTGTTATCATGCTTTCCTTGCCTCAAGATGATTGTTCATGTATGCTCCTTCCCTTATCTTTTTTATACCCAGTGGACCTGTATTTGGTGACTCATCCTCCAAGGTGACAGTCCACATGAAGTTGTCAATGGAGTAACACAGAGCATCTTTTCATGGGCTTGTTGGCTGTTTAAATATTTGCTTTGGTGAAACAGCTGCTCGAGTCCTATGCCCAGATTTGTTTTATTTTATTAGATTATCTTTCCGTTGTTAAGTGCTAGAATTTTTTAAATATATTTTCATATTACATTCATCAGATATATGAATTGAAAATTTTCTTCCAGTCTGTAAGTTGTCTCTTCAGTTTGTTGATAAAGATATTTAATGAACAGAAGTACAAGGTCCAACAATTAAGTCCAAGAACTTAATTGTTCTATGTGCTACATACCCCATCACTGAATATCTCTATGGTCACCTTCGAAGTACTCCCCTTGGGAAACTGTGCACTGATGCCAGAGCCTAGTCCACCCTCCAAAGCAATTTTGGAACTTTTCTAGAATGGCCATTGCACATGGTGGCATGGTGGGAAGTTTGCAAACTTAATTGTCTGTGAGAACGTTTTTAGCCAGTGAACAGATAACTGTTTTGGAACACGCTCCCTACTCACCTGATCTGGCCTCCAGTGGCTTTTTTTCTTTACCAAAGATAAAGGAAATATTGAAAGGAAGGCATTTTGATGACATTCAGGACATCAGGGGTAATATGACAATAGCTCTGATGGCCATTTCAGAGAAAGAGTTCCAAAATTGCTTTGAAGTGGAGACTAAGCACTGGCATTGGTGCATAGTTTCCCAAGGGGAGTACTTTGAAGGTGACCTAGTGATACTCAGCAGTGAGGCATGTAGCACGTTTTCGAGGATGAGTTTGCAAACTTAATTGTCATACCTCATATTTAATTTTTGCGAGGTCTCATTTATCTATTTTTGTCTTTTGCTTCTTCTGCCTTTGTTTATTTATCTGACAATGCATTGTAAAAATTGAGTTCCATAGCTTCACCCCTACATTTTCTTCTAAGAATTTTATGGTTTTCGTGTTCACATTTAGGTCCTTGGTCCATTTTGAATGGATTTTTTGATATGGTGTAAGACATGGATTCAGTTTCATTCTTCTGCATGAGGAAATCCAATTTCCTCAACACCGTTGATTGAAGAAACTCTTCCTTGCTCACTCAGTGAGCTTAGTTAGCACTGTTGCTGAAAGTCAGTTGACCACAGATGCATGGATTTTTTTCTTGACTTCCAGTTCTATTCCATTGGTCTGTTAATATACCAGCAGCAGGCTGGTTTAATTATAGTGACTTTATAGTATGTTTGGAAATCAGGACAGGTGAGTCTTTCTACTCTATTATTTTTCTTCAATATTACTTTAGCCATTCAGGATCCCTGACCCTCCATATAAATTTGAAGATTGTCTTTTCTATTTCTATACAGAAAAGGCTATTAGAATTTTGACGGGAATTGCATTGAATTTCCAGATTCCTTTGTTAAGTTTTGGCATCTTAACTGTGTTAATCCTTCCAATCCACGAATATGTAATGTTCTTCCATTTATTTAGATCTTCTTTAATTTCTCTTAGAAATATTTTATAGTTTCAATGTACAAGTCTTTCAGCTTTCTGGTTAAATTTATTTCTGGTTACTTTATTCTTTTAAATGATATTGTAAATGTTAATGATCCTTAATTTCTTTTTCCGCTTGCTTCATTCCAATATATAGAAACTTAGCTGATTTTTGTGTATTGACCTTGTACCCTGCCATCTTGCTGAATTCATTTATTAGTTCTAATAGCTTTCTTGTGGGTTCTTTGGAATTTTCTATGTATATGATCATGTCATCTGTGAAAAGGGTTAGTTTTACTTCCTCTTTCCCAAATTGGATACTTTTTCTTTTTTTTCAGAGCCTGATTGCTAGCTAGGACTTTCAGCACAATGTGGAATAGAAGTGGTGAAAGGAAGCATCATTTTCCTATTCTTGGTCTTAGAGAGAAAGCTTTCAGTCATTCTCCACTGAATATGATGTTAGTTGTGGTTTTTTCACAAATGTCATTTATTATATTGAGGAATTTCTCTTCTATTCCTATCTTGTTAAATGTCCTAGTATTTCTTTTTTTAATTTGTTGTTTTCTAGCCCTTGCTTAGGGTATGGCTAAACCCTGGTCAAACCCATTTTTCTATCCACAGATCCCTCAAAACCCTCCTTATGTTTCACTTCATACTTTGTTCTGTAGGGTTTGGACATTCTATCAGGAGGGACCAGTCCCTGAAGAAGGACAGCGAAGCAAGGAAAGACCCCTCATTGAGATGGAATGACATAGCAGCTATAACAAACCTTAACACCCATTGTGAGGATGGCTCAGGACCAGGCTGGGTTTTGTTCTATTGTACAGAGTGATGCTATGAGTTGGAACCAACTTGGTGGTTCCTAACAATAGCAACAACAAAAGTTTTATTTCCTACGAAATGTTTTAAAATGTGAAACATTATAACCAGATATTGCAGTGAGGGGAGATCTAAAATAATTAGGTGACTTTCTTTACCATCACCAAACTATAAAGAAGTTAGAAAGGAACCAACAGTCTTCTTGTAATGTGTCATTCAAACAAATGCAGGGAGAGGAAAAGAGAAGCTAATTGTTCTTCCCGAGAGTCCTCTCACGATCTTTCACCTTTAACTGTGTCATGCACTTTCTGTTCAGCATCTCAGAGTCATAAATTAGCAGCAGCTTGCCCCCATTCCTTTCTCATCTTTCTGAGGCAACCAGTTTTTCTAGCTTTAGGTGGCCAAGGAAGACTTTCTAAATACACCTGTGGAAGTAAGTGCAATAATTGCTCAGAAACTTTAATAATTTAAGACTCTTATTCCAGAAATTAGATTGTGAGAAATATTTCCAAGCTAGGTAGGTTATATGCAGTCTGAAACTTGCTTAATATTGTTCCAGTACTTAGAGAAGTATAACCCTTACAGGACAGTCAGGGGGGAAAAAACCCACAGGACTTTGAGATGTAAATTGTTTCTGGTTCCACACAAGAAGAAGCTCAACTCAAAAAGAAACCAAATTTTTTTTTTTGCCTCAAGCAGAAGTGGAGGCACTGATGGTTTGAATATCAAGGAGTATCCAAGAATATATTAAATGTATCAGAAATGCTTTCAGCTGTAAGTTCAGGAAGTCTGATTAACAGTGGCTTACACAAATGAAGATTTACTTTTCTCACATAAGCCTAGAGCGCGATTTTCTAAGTGTGGTCCCTGAACTCCTACAGGTCCCTGAGACAATTTCAGGGGCTCTACAAGGTGAAAACTATTTTTTACAATAATTACATGATGTCATTTGCCTTTTTCACTGTGTTGGCATTTTCACTGATGGTGTTAAAGCAGCAGAAACTAAGACTGCTGGCATTAGTATGAATTAAAAGCCTGGCATCAGACTGTACTAATCACCATTGTATTCTTCACCTACATGCTCATTTGGGGGGAAAAAAGTCTGTTTTATTTTGATGGCACTTGATAAAGCAGTGAAAATTTTTAATTTTATTATATTCTAACCCTTTATTGCACATCTTTTTAGTATCCTTAGGGGTGATATTGAAAGTTCGCATCGAACACTTGTTCTGCATTCTAAAGTGTGATGGTTGTCTCAAGGAAAAGTACACTTATAACTGAGTAGCGAAGTGAACTAGCCATCTTTTTCATGGAACATAATTTTTATGTAAAAAAATTGATGAATGATAGGCAACTTATAATTATGCAGAGTTGAGTGTTCAGCAGACATTTTACTGAAAATGAACAAAGGGAGACTGTCATAGTAAGGGAAACAACATATTTTTTGTCAATGATGAAAGCTTTCAACTAGAGTTCTGGAAAATTTTTATCTGCTACCATGAGTTTTTCAGCTTTCCAATGTAAAGATTTTTCTGATGAGATCAATGGTGATTATAATAAATGAGAGGTTTTTTTCATATCATACAATGAATTTTTTCATCAGTGGCATAACTCATTGAACCAGTATGTTCCAAAGGAGAAATGGATGCACCATGTTACAAAACCATGATTGAGTAAAAGATCCATTCAAATTGCAAGCTAGAGAAATAAGTTTTAATGTAACAGAGTATGAAAAGCTCATTTGTCTGATTTTAGATTCCATTTTGCAACTAACTTTTAAAAAACTATTATTAGTGAATTTCAGTGTATAACAGAGGAATACCTACAATTAGTTGAAAAGCCATTAAAATATTCTCTTTTCAAACTAAATACCTGTGTGATGCCAGATTTTCTGCATTCACTTCAACCAGAACAACATACCAAAATAGACTGAATGAAGGAGTTTAGAATGCAGCTTTTTTCTATCATGCCAGATGTTTAAATTCCTTTCTGGGACACCCTGAAGAACAGCGGTGAAGGGAAACCTTCCCAATTGGCAAAAGTTCTAGCAGCACACCTGGTTGTTCCGTTTGCTTGGAAGGAGAGATGACTAGAGGTGTGACTGTGTACTGATTCGTGGGCTGCAGCCAGTGGTTTGGCTTGATTGTCAGGGGCTTGGAAGGAGCATGATGGGAAAATTGGAGACAAGGAGGTAAGGGGAAGAGGTATGCAGATACGTATCTCTGAATGGGCCAAAGAAGTGACAGTATTTATTTCTCATGTGAATGCTTGCCAGAGAGGGATCTCAGCAGAGGAATATTTTAGCAATCAAGTGGAGAAGATGCTACATTCCATGGAAACCATGTTATCAGATCAGAGCTCATTCCCTGGAGGAGTTGAGCCAATGAAACTGCTCTAAGTCACAGAGTGAGAACATTTATTAGCAGGTGTGATAATAAGGGAGACCCAACAGCAGCAAGGGCTGTCTTTATGGGGTCTCAAAAAACATTTTTTTTTTTAACCTCAGTGCCTATATATGATTTTAAAAGGTTAAAAGTGTTTTCATAAATGCTGGTGGTGAAGAGATCAAGTGCTACAGCGGCTAACCAAAAGGTCTGCAGTTCAGATCCACCAGGTGCTCCTTGGAAACTCTAAGCAGCAGTTCTACTTTGTCCTGTAGGGTCGCTATGAGTCAGAATTGACTCCAAGACAACGAATTGTTTTGAAGTGTCTTTGTAGTCCTCAGATGGCAGGGCCTGAGGAGTTATTCATTACAAGGTAGTGACAGAAGACTATCACAGGAAAGAGATACATGCTAGACATATCTTTATCAGGCTGAAGATACACATGTCAGACACCTGGGCTCTGAGCTCCCTGGGGTGGTGGTAGTTTTAAGTTACTGGTGGTCTAACAGAACAAAACAAAGTTATTAGCACAAGATCAAAGCAAAAAGCAGTTATTAGCATCAGGTAAAAACAAGTCTTGAATAAAGTTATTTGCATCAGGTCAAAATAAAGTCCTTAACAAAATTATCTGCAGCACATCAAAACAAAACCCGTAACAACGGCATGAGAAAAGGAGAATGCAGGAAAGAGAACGACTTACGGGTTCATCACAGCGTTAATTATGTCAAGACTTCAAGTGTCCATTTAAAAGAGGAGAAAGCATATTGGGGAGTATTAGGGTCACAACAGCCATCCTCTTTTCCTAACCACTCCTGCCGTTGCTCAGTGGGCTCATGAAAAAGTAGGCATAGTGGCAGGGATGGAGTTTATGCATGGGCTCAGCATTTATGGACTTCCATTCACTAAGTCTGACTTGGCTACAGCCACCAGTCAGTGGTGAATCTGCCGGAAGCAGAGACCAACACTGAGTCCCAACAGGGCACCATAAATAGAGATAGTGTTACACAAAAATGTAAGAATTTTGTAAACACATGTAGTTCTATTTACCCCTGTCCATTTTGCTATAGCTGTTAGATGTATTTACATTCATTGTATTAACTGAATTGTGTCTCACCGAAATACGTACTGGAATGGTGACCACTATACCTGTGGGAAACACCCTGGGTGTGTAGAAGTTAAAAGCTACTGCTACAAACCAAGAGGTCAACTGTTTGAATCCAGCGGATTCTCCTTGGAAACTCTATGGGAGAAGAATCTGTGGGACTACCTGGTCCCAGAAATCACACATTAATTTGTAGGAACCACTGAGATAAAATCTTTGCGGCCTTTACAGACTTTTTCTTGGAGTCATCAAACAAGTGGAGGCACTAGTCACTGACCACCTGCTCAGAAGTTCACTGAGAGCCTCCAGACGCCAGAGGCCTGCCTCCACAGGGACCACCCAGTTCCCTGATAAAACAGAATGTCCAGAGTAAAACAGCCAAACTAGTTTATCTTGACCATAGTTTGACTCAAGGTGGCTTGAGGAACTAGATCTTTAAGCTCACAGTTTAAAAGGATATGTATAAGTAGTAGCCTGTGGGTTACTTTAATCTCCACAAAAGTGAAAAATTTGGATCTTAGAAGAATTATATATATCGTCTTTGGTTACCGCTTTTGGATTATGATCTTATTGTAACATCTTCAGTCAAAATGTTCAATAAATGGTAATTGAACACATCAGGGTTTTTTATTTTATTTATTTATTGTGATTGATTGAAAGAGTACAATCCAGTTTAAATTTGCATGCCCTCCTATGTGCAGCTCCTATTGCTCTCCTTGCCTGGTGACAGCACACTCCTCCTTTCTGTTCTGTATATGTCATATCCTCTTAACAATCTCCTGTCCCCTATTCTTCACTCTTTCCACTCCCCTCTAGTAAGTGGCCAGTAGGATGTTCTATAGATGCATAGAACCACAAAGTGCACACATAATATGATCACTCTGTGTTGCCATTTCCAATCTATTCCTGTCCCAGGAATTAACCTCAGTAATGATTTATGGACAGGGGCAGCATCAGGTCTAGAGGCCATGCTCCCTGGGGGACCCCAAGGACTTTGGACCATCAGTTGCGGCCTTTTAGTAGAGTTCTCAGGGTGCACTCCTCTATATTCTTGTGTTGCCACTGAGACTCAACTTTGAGAGACCTATCACGGCTGTCACTGGTGGTGGCTGGGCACCATCTGGTTCTTTTGGTCACATGTTGATATAGTCACCCATTCACATGGGTCGTTCTGTCTTCTGGGTTGTCTTTCCCCCATGTCATTTTGGTCCTTGGTGATCATCTGTTCCTGCCGAGTTGGGAACATTTCGTGTATCTCAGATGGCAATGTACTAGCATCTAAGACTCCAGATGCCACTCACCCATATGGGGTGGAGAAGACTCTCTTAGCAGTATGCTACTTATACCTATTGGCGTCAGCGTCCCCTGAGAGCATGGTCCCCGGACCTCGACCTCTGCTACTCTGTCCTTGCAATATTGGGTTATGATTGGAGGAGTATTCATGTTGAATTGATCTTCTTTTTAATGTGTGCTGTCACTGATTTCACCCAACCAAATTTCTATCAACTATCTAATCTATAACCAGCCCTCTCCCTCCCTCCCTCCCCTCCCTTGCAGCCATCAAAGTCTTTCCTTCAGTACATGAGTCTGTTGTTAAGGCCTTATCGTAGGGGTCTCATACGATATTTGTCCTTGTGCTGTTGACTGATTTCACTCAGCATATCTTCCAATTGAAACCAAGTTATAGGTGCTTACTGAAATCATCATTGTTCTTTATCATTGTGTAGTGTTCCATTGAGTATATGTACCGTAGTTTACCTATCTATTCTTCTGTTGTTGGGCATCTGGGTTGATTCCATCTTTTTGCTATTGTGGACTGTGCTGCAGTAAACATTTGTGTGCAAGTGTCTGTTCGTGTGACTGCCCTTGCTTCTGTAGGATATATTCCAAGCAGTGAGATTACTGGGTTAAATGATATATCTATTTCCAGCTTTTTAAGCAAGTGCCAGATTGCTTTCCAAAGAGGTTTTACCATTTTGCAATCCCACCAGCAGTGTAAGAGAGTTCCAATTTCTCCACAGCCTCACCAGCATTTGTTGTTTGTGTTTTTTTGGATCATGGCCAACCTTGTTGGGGTGAGATGATATCTTATCATAGTTTTGATTTGAATTTCTATGACAGCCAATGATCATGGGCATTTCTGCATGTGCCTTTTGTCTGCCTGGTTATCCTGTTTAGAGAAATGTCTGTCCCTCTCCTTTGCCCATTGCTTAATTGGATTATGTATTGTTTTCTTGTTGATATTTTGTAATACCTTATAGATTATGGAGATCAGACATTGATCTGACATATAGCCAAGCCAAGCCAAGTGCCGTCGAGTCGGATCCGACTCATGGCGACCCTAGTCGGATGAGATCTGACATATAGTTGCCAAATATTTTTTCCCATTCCATAGGTGGTCTTTTAATATCTTTGATAAAGTCTTTGGATGAGCAAAAGTGTTTGATTGTAGCCGTTTCCATTTACGTATTTTCTCTTCTGTTGATTGTGCTTTGTTTGATAGATTTTGAAGTCTGTCTAAGTTGTGTATTAAAAATTCCATTGTTGATTCTAGTTTTTCTTGCCAAGCCAAAGCCAAGTGCCGTCGAGTCGGGTGAGCTTTATCATTTTAGATTTGACATCTAGGTCTTTTACCAATTTGAGTTGGTTTTTGCGTATGGTGTGAGATATGGGTCTTGTTTCAATTTTTTTGCAGATGGATATTCAATTTTGCCAGCACCATTCGTTAAAGAGAGTGTTTTTATTCCAGTTTAAAATCTAGGGGCCTTTGTCAAATGTAAACTGTTCATAAGAGAATGGTCACATCTCTGGGATCTCAACTCTGTTTCATTGGTCTGTTTGTCTCTTTATGTACCAGTACCAGGCTGTTTTGACTACTGTGGTGGTGTAATAGGCTCTAAAGTCAGGTAGTGAGAGGTCTCCCAGTGTGTTTTTTTCTTCAGTAGTACTTTACTTATCTAGGATTTCTTCACTTTCCAAACAAAGTTGGTGATTTGTTTTCCCATCTCATTGAAAAATGTTACTGGCATTTGTATTGGGATTGCATAATATAGGTAGATTGCTTTGGATAAAATAGATGTTTTCATAATGTTAAGTCTTCCTATCCACGAGCAGGGTAGATTTCTCCATTTATATAAGTCTCTCTTAGTTTCTTGTAGTAAGGTCTTGTAGTTCTCTTTGTAAAGGTCTGTTATTTCTCTGGTTAGATTTATTCCTAGGTATTTTATCTTCTTGGGGGCTATAGTAAATGATATTGATTTGATGATTTCTTTATTAATAATCTCATTGTTGCTATAAAGGAATCCGATTGAATTACTTATGTTTATCTTGTATCCTGAGACTTTGCTGAACTCTTCTATCAGTTTGGATAGTTTATGTATGGATTCTTTAGGATTCTCTGTGTTTACAATCATATCATCTGCAAATAGGGAGATTTTTACTTCTTCTTTGAGAATGCAGATACCTTTTATTTCTTGGTTTTGTCTAATTGCTCTGGCTAGAACTTCTAATACAGTGCAATGGTAAATAGGAGAGGTGACAGTGGGCATCCTTGTCTAGTTGCTGTTCTCAAGGGACACTGTTTCAGTCTCTCTCCATTCAGGATATTGTAGGTGGTTGGCTTTGTATAAATTGCCCTTACTGCATTTAGGAATTTGCTGTCTGTTCCTATTTTGCTGAGAATATTTAGCATGAATGGGTGTTGGACTTTATCAAATGCCTTTACTGCATCGAGGGACAAAATCAGGTGATTCTTGTGTTTTGTGTTATTTATGTGGTTGATCACATGAATTGTTTTTCTGATGTTGAACCAGTCTTGCATTCCTGGTGTGAATCTGACTTGGTCATGATGAATTCTTTTATTTGATAGCTTTTGAATTCTATTGGTAAGAATTTTGTTAAAGATTTTTGCATCTAGGTTGTGCAGGGAGCTGTCTCATTTTTGAACGTAGTCAGTGTTTCTTCAATGTATTTAGATGCTCTAGTATTGGATGCATAAATATTTAATACTGTTAAGTCCTGCTTGTATATTGAACCTTGCAGCAATAGATATTTTCCATCCTTGTCCATGATGGGGGATTTTATGTTAAAATCTATTTTATGTGAGATTAGTATTGCCACACCTGCTCTTTTTTTGTATATTGTTAGCTTGGTATATATTCTTCCATCCTTTACTTTTCAGTTTGTTCATGTCTTTAGGTCTAAGGTGAGTTTCTTGTAAGCAACATAGAGATGGGCCATGTCTTTTGATCCAGGATATCACTCGTCTCTTTACTGGAGCGTTCAGTCCATTCACATTCACTGCAATTATTGCAAGTATATGTCTAGTGCTATCATTTTGATGTATTTATTTTTGTGTTGATGTTTTCTCTGTTGCTCTTAATATTCTTTTCTGGGACATTTTTCTTTACGGGTTGATTTTTCACCCTTTTCAGTGTTTGGTTTTGTGTTTGTTGAGACTCCTGTATTACTTTTCTTGATTTGATATGTTGCATCTTTATTGTGCTTTGCAGCTACCCTTATGATCCCTCTTGATAATCTATGTTTAAACTCAATTTTAACTCTGACATATCTAATTAACTTCCCTCCATCTGGAAGGACTATGACTACTGTAGTATATCCTTCTTTTTGATGTGATGATATCATAGTTATCATGATGTGATCACTGGATCACTTCTTTTAATATTCTAGCTTTGATTGAATTTTGTGCCTTCCCTCTCTGAGTAGGTTTCTGGACAATGTGTCCTGTATTGCCTCCTAAAATGTAGAGTTAATGTTTTGTTATTCTAAGCCAAGAGCTTCTTTAAGTATTTCTTGTAGCTTTCGTTTGTTTTTTTACAAAGTATCTGAGTTTTTTTTATGTGCGAATGTCTTAATTTTATTTTCATATTTGAAAGACAGTTTTGCAGGATATGTAATTCTTGGTTGGAAGTTTTTCTCCTTTAAGGCATTGAACGTTAATGCTTCTTCATTTTTCTTGTTTATTTTCTTGGATTTCTCCTCATAAATGCCATTGTCACTAGCTCTGTCTTCCAGGTCATAAAGTCTATTTTCCATTTGTTCAATTCTGTTTTCTTCGCTTTGAATTGAATTGTCTATTTCCTTAATTTTCTTGTTGATCTGTCAGATTTCAGAATCTGGTGTTCTATCAGTTCAGACAGCTTGCTTAATTTTTCATTTTGTTCTTCTGCATTTTGTATAATGTCTAGGAGGGCTCTGTATATAATCCCTTAGTACTTGACCTCTGAAAGTTTCAGAAAAGCTTCTTCATCTGGGAAGTTCTTTGGTTCTTTCTTTTGGGAGCTTTCTGGAACCATGGGTGGATTTTTCTTTAAGTGTGTGACCTGGATTTGTTGCTTTTTGGGCTTCCAGAGGTTGTTTAGTTTCTCTGGTGTTGCCTTAACAGGATCTGAGGTCAAGTCTGAGAAGGATAGTAATCACCAGTCACCTCTATGTACTCCAGTGACTGGGCCCAGTGGGATCTCCAGGGTAGCAGGCTCTACTTCCTGGTTTTTCAAAGACACAGCCCTACTTATGGAGTCACTTAGGGGGCCATCAGCTGACCCTATGATGTGGGTCAGTAAAGGCTGGAAGAGATGCCGTCAGGCTGCACTGCAATTATTTCTCTAAGTAGTCTTATTTTGAAGTGTAAAAGCTATCTGACAGCTTCTAGTATCAGTCAGGTTGTCAGGTGTGCAAACCACTCTTTGAAGCTATTAATGGGGGCACCTCTATATCCATCCTCAGATGCTGTAATCTCATTCAAAGTTCAGACAGGCTACTGCCCTTCTGTCTTCTACCACTGGGCTCCATCTGTGGGGTTACACTGTGCTAAACACAGCTTTTCTGCTGGGAAAGTGCTCCCTGTTTTGGCACTGCCTCCCAGCCTAGGAATTAACCCTTGCTGAGGCCTCTGTTTGAGTAACTCTGCCTCTTAGTCCAAGAAGATGGTGTCCTGCACAAGCTCTCCTGCTCACTGTGAATTAGCCAAGTCAATGGCGGAGGTTCAGAAAGAGAGGTTGGAGGGGCTGAGGTGCTCAGAGGCCAGAGCTGGGCTCTCAAAGTGTGGCTATTCCATCTGTTGATCACATCAGCAGTGCCAGTGAGTTTTGCTGCCAGTTAAGCCCAAACCCCACCTGCTGGCTAAGATGAAGAACAAAAGTTAAAAAATGCCAGTTACCTTTGGTCTGCGAGAGATGGCCATTCAACAAGGGTCGGGGCGTCAGTGAACGAGACGAAGTTTACCATTTGGTGGTATGTAGTCCCATATAACAGCCCTATGCTATGTCCTAGGGCTCACTGGGTGTCCAGTAGGCTCCATTTAATTATCAATCCAGTCCTTAGTTTTCAGAAGGAATTAAGGAGATGTGTGTTTAGTCTGCCATCTTGACTCCACCCTAGTAATCTTAAAGGGCAAAAGATAATTAATTTTCCTTCTATTGTCCTGGAGCTGTTACCTTTAAAAACAAGTTGTCTGTCAAAGGAACTTAAACAAAAATATCTTAGAATTACACTAGGTGATGGAGTCTGGCCTGGGTAAAGTCTACACTGCCTATGACAAGACAGGGAAGTCAAGAGAAGACGTATAAAAACTCAGACTTAAAAGACACATTGTTTCCTGAAAACAGAAATGGTAAATAAGACAACATTTTGGAAAAACCAATTCTGAGGTTAAATTGGAGAACAAAAACTGACCTATAAGAATAACACAATTTTTCAGACTCTATCCACAGAAAATTAAAAACCTGGTACAAGTATGGATTAGTAAAAAATGAAAATGATGTTTCCAAAATCTCACAAAGGCAAATATGAAGCCACACTATAACTGCATTTGTCTTATCAAATGCTTACACGCAGTCTCACTTTACCAAATACACATGCAGCCTCACTTTACTGAGTGCACACACAGTCTTATTTTACCAAACACACACATGCAGCCTCACTTTACCAAACACATAGGAGGCAGGCTTCTCTCTCTCTTTCTCTCTCTCTCTCTCTCTCTCTCTCTCTCTCTCTCCTTCCCAATCAACCCCCTCGGGGGAAACAACAAGGCTTGTCAGCCACTCAAGGGCCAAAACCCTGGGGCCACCCAAGGACTTTTTCCAAGTATTTCCTACTCAGGGGACTCAGTGCCCAAGGCTAATCCTGGGGAAATTTGAGGGCATTGGCCCCAGTAATCAACCAGGAAAGCAGCCAACACCTTGGGCCTGGTGAGGGCTTACCCTAGGAGTGCTCACAGCTGCGCCCTGAGAGCAACAGAGGGAGGAAGTGCAGACTCACACCATACCTCAGAGAATTTTTTTCCCAGACAAACACCTTGGGTCACTTACTTTGGAAATGAAGTGCCATTTGGGACTGGTAGTGCCACTGATGGCATGGGACAGATTGATCTTTCTCCCAGAGGGGAATAGGACTTCCTGCACCTGCTTGCTGGGATAGTCATTAGTTGATCTCACACTGTTCTGCAGGGCCATCTAATCTCATGCAACTGCATCCCAGACAAGCCCCCAATTTGTTACCATAAAACATACTTTCAAGCTAACCTGCTGCAAAGCCAGTACTGACATAGGGTAAAGTAAATGACCAAGAGGTTTATTTGCAAGCTGGCATGCAAAGGGACCTGGGAAGTTTGGGTCCTCAGAGTCTGTTTGACTTCTTGGGTCATGCCAGGGGTTTTCAGTGGGTAACTAAGGGTAAACGTTAGATATTAGGGAAGAAAGAATGTGGGCAATTGGGTGGCATCTGGGGAGGAGATGTGCATCGGGATCTGAGGAGCCCCCTTCTGGTAGGCTTCTGGCATCTGGGGGCTCTTGGTGGTCATCTGAGCAGGAGGACAGTGACTAGCACCTTCACTTGTCTGATGATTCTAAGAAAAAGCCTGTAAAGGCTTAGCAAAAATTTTATTTCAGTGGCTCCTACAAGTTAATTTGTGATTTTCAGGTCCAGGTAGTGCTAGGAAGCTAGGAATTTTAAGAAAAACAGGTAAAAAAATGGAGTTAGTCCTAACTGCCTACTTCATTTCTATGGAAATCTAAGATTAAGACAAATAGTCTTATCGAGATTTTTTTTCTTATTCCTTTGTAAGTATGCTCATAATGTGTTAACAAGTCAGTTAACACATTATGAGCATACTTACAAAGGAATAAATCAGTTAACACATTATGAGCATACTTACAAAGGAATAAGAATTACACCCATTTTAGTCATACATAGTGGTTAAGTGCTACTGCTGCTAACCAAAAGGTGTGCAGTTCACATGTGCCAGGTGCTCCTATGGAGCAGTTCTATGGAGCAGCTTCTGTGGAGCAGTTCTCCTCTGTCCTATAGGGTAACCATGAGGTGGAATTGATTCAATGGCAGTGAGTTTGGTTTTGGTTTTAGTCATACAGTAGGAGTCCTTGGGTGGCGCAACAGTGCCTTGAAAACTGTATGGAGCACAGTTCTACTCTGTAGCACTTGGGGTCTCCTTTTTGTTGCTTTAGTCAAACATTTAGATTCTTATTATTGAAAACAAAATAACATATAATCAGAGGTGCCTGAGAAATTTTGTATTTCTTTGGTCTTATTTGTACAAATTAACATGTTGATAACCATTTCAACTAGCACCTAGAATGCCTCATTTCCTGGACCTTCCACTGTATCTGTCCTGCCAGTATGCAGTGCTCTATAAACTCAAACATCTGTTTGTTTGCTTGTGCTGAGCTCTGCTATAAAAAGTTAGAGAACTGTGCCAATTGGCTCCACTACAACTTTATGCCATTTAATCTCCATTGTGCCTTCAATACTGCTTGGCAGTTCTTCATTCATCCTTATGATGATGCCCCCAGCAGCTGTTTTAAATCTATTTTATTTTCTACGGGCTCTCAGTCCCCAAAGAAAAAAAATCACAGAAAAGGAAGAAAACAATTTTTACAAAGTATAATACAAGAAAACTTTCTTGAAATGAGATTTAAAACTGGATATTAAAAGATCACAGCCACGTGACTGAAGAAACTGACACAGATAAGCCAACACAAAGACATTTTAGTATAATTATTGGACTTTAAGGTAGACAAAGAATCTTTCAGTCAAAAGGACTGAAATCACTAATAGAGAAGAGGAAACCATATAATTGTCAGACATTGACAGCAAAGCTTTATGCCAGCAAAAAGGAGAAGCATATTTAATATAGTGAAGGAAAGAAAATGGCAGCCAAAGAATGGCTATCTAGCCTGAATTCCAAATAAAAAGGCCACAGACAAGTTTACCAGTTTGAACAATGTGATGAACGTAATTAATGTCACTGAAATGTACATGTCAAAATTGTTAAAACAGCACAATTTGTAGCATACATATTTGCCATCATAAAATAAAAAGGAACTCAGTGTGACTGTAACACTTCCCAGCAGGTTTTCTCCTTTTAAAATGAGCCAATGAAAGCTTGACATAACTAACGGCATGGGGAACCTGTCAGTTTTTCTCCTTCCACTGCCAGCCGTCTCCTTTTCTCATGCTGTTGTTAAGGAGTGCATATTGATACCTGATGCAAAGAACTGTGCTCTTTGTGTTGATTTTATGCTAATAACTTTTGTGCGTATGTGTGTGTGTTATGATCGAGTGAAAATGTATATTCTCATATATATTTGCATGGCCACCTGTGTGCAGCTCGCACTTCTTTCCCTGCCCGATGACAGCACACTCATCCTCTCCACTCCATACATGTCTCATCCTCCCAACAATTTCCTATCCCCTAGTCTCCACCGATTTCCCCACCTCCAATAAGAGGCGAGCAGGACGACATCCTCTAGATGCATAGGACCATAAAGTGGACACATGATATGGTCACTCTGTGTTGCCAAGTCCAATCCATTCCTGTTTGAAGAGTTGACATCCATTATGATTTATGGACAGGGGTGGCATCATGGCCAGGGTCCATGCTCCCAGGGGAACTCCAAGGCCCCTGTACCATCAATTGCAGCCTTTTGGTGGAGATCTCAGGGTGCACCCCTTTTCATTCTTGTGTTGCCAGTGAGACTCAACTGTGTGAGCTCCAGCACGGCTATCATTGGTGGCGGCCAGGCACCATCCGGTTCGTCTGGTCACCAGTTGAGGTAGTCACCCATCCACGTGGGTCTCTATGTCTTCTGGGTTCTCTTTTTCCCATGTCATTTTGGTCCTTAGTGATCATCCGTTCCTGCTGAGTTGGGACCATTTGCTGTACCCTCAGACGGCAGCTTGGCAGGTTTTAAGAGCCCAGATGCCACCCACTGATGTGGGGTGCAGAAGGCTGTCTTAACAAAATGCTAGTTGAGCCAGTCGGCCTCGATTTCCCCTGACAGCATGGACCCTGGCCCCCTGCTGCAGCTGTCTGTCTTCAAGATATTGGGTTAAGATGGGAGGAGTAATCATGTTATGTTGAAGTCCAGTTAATATTGATCTTCTTTCTAATGTGTGCTATCACTGATTTCACCCAACCAAATTTCTATCAACTATCTGATCTAAACCCTCCCTCTACCTTCTTCCCTCCCCACTCTTGCAGCCTTCAAACAGTCTTTTCTTCTATGCATGAGTCTGTTTTTAAATTCTTATAGTAGGGGTCTCATACAATATCTGTCCTTTTGTCGCTGATTGCTTTCACTCAGCATATGTCCTCTGATTGAAACCAGGTTATGAGATGTTTCCTAAAATCATTGTTGTTCTTTATCATTACATAGTGTTCCATTGAGTATATATACCATAGTTTGCCTATCTATTCCTTTGTTGTTGGTCATCTGGGTTGATTTCATCTTTTTGCTACTGTGGACTGTGCTGTGATAAACATTCGTGTGCATGTATCAGTTGGTGTGAATGACCTTGATTCTGTAGGATATATTCCGAGTAGTGGAATTACAGGCTCAAATGGTATAGCTATATCCAACTTTTTAAGGAAGCGCCAGATTGTTTTCTAAAGAGGTTGCACCATTTTACAATTCCACCAACAGTGCAGGAGAGTTGCAGTTTCTCCAAAGCCTCTCCAGCATTTGTTGTTTTGCGTTTTTTGGGTCATGGCCAGTGTTGTTGGAGTGAGATGTTATCTCACTGTAGTTTTGATTTTAATTTCTTTAATACCTAATGATTGTTAGCATGTCCAGATATGTTTTTTTGGTGGCCTGGATCTCCTCTTTAAAGAAGTGTCTGTACTTCTCCTTTGCCCATTGCTTAATAGGATTATTTATCTTTTTCTTATTGATATTTTGTAGTGCCTTATAGATTATGGAGATCAGACGTTAGTCTGACATGTAGTTGCCCAAAATTTTTTCCATTCTGTAGGTGGCCTTTTAGTTCTATAATAAAGCCTTCACATGAACAAAAGTGTTTCATTCTTAGTAGTTCCCATTTATCTATTTTCCCTTCTGTCTGTGGTTTGTTTGATAGATTTTGAAATATATCTACACTGTGTATTAAAACTTCCATTGTTGTTCCTACTTTTTCTTAGATGAGCTTTATCATTTTAGATTTGATATTTAGGTCTTTTATCCAGTTTGAGTTGGTTTTTGTATAAGGTGTAAGATATGGGTCTTGATTCAGTTTGTTGCAGATGGATATCCAATTTTGCCAGCACAATTAGTTTAAGAGATTGTTTTTACCCCAGTTTGATGTCTTAGGGCCTTTGTCGAGTATCAACTGTTCACAGGAAGAAGGTGACCTCTCCAGGGTCTCAATTCTGTTCCATTGATCTATTTGTCTCCTTTTGTACCAGTACCAGACTGTTTTG
Source organism: Heterohyrax brucei (assembly GCA_028571685.1). Lineage (NCBI taxonomy): Eukaryota > Metazoa > Chordata > Mammalia > Hyracoidea > Procaviidae > Heterohyrax > Heterohyrax brucei. The sequence goes on along the minus strand of CM053166.1, from coordinate 128,786,091 downwards.
ACTACTGTGGCAGTGTAACCGTTTCTAAAGTTGGGTAGTGAGAGGCCTCCCAGTGTGTTCTTCTTCTTCAGTAGTGCTTTACTTATCTGGGGCTTCTTCCCTTTCCAAACAGAGTCAGTGATTTGTTTCTCCATCTCATTGAAAAATGTCGATGGAATTTGTATTGGAATTGCATTATGTAAGTAATTGCTTTTGGTAAAATAGACATATAGACATTTTCACAATGTTAAGTCTTCCTATCCATGAGCGGGGTAGGTTTTTCCATTTATGTAAGTGTACCTTAGTTTCTTGTAGTAAGGTATTGTAGTTCTCTCTGTAAAGGTCTGTTATTTCTCTGGTTAGATTTATTCCTACAGACTTTATCTTCTCAGGGGCTATAGTAAATGGTATTGATTTGGTGATTTCTTCATTAATAATCTCATTCGTATAAAGGAATTCTGCTGAATTACTTATGTTTATCTTGTATCTTGAGACTTTGCTCAACTCTTCTATCAGTTTGAGTAGTTTACTTAATGGATTTTTTAGGATTCTCTGTGCATGCAATCATATCATCTGCATATAAAGAGATTTTTACTTCTTCTTTGCTGATGAAAATGCCCTTTATTTCTTGCTCTTGTCTAATTGCTCTGGCTAGAACTTCTAATACAATGGTGAATAGGCGAGGTGAGAGTGGGCATCCTTGTCTAGTTTCCATTCTCAAGGGAAACTGTTTCAGTCTCTCTCCATTCAGGATGATGTAGGCAGTTGGCTTTGTATCAATGGCCCTTATTGCGTTGAGGAATTGGCCATCTATTCGTATTTTGCTGAGAGTTTTTTTTACCATGAATGGGTGTTGAACTTTATCAAATGCCTTTTCTGCATCAACAGACAAGATCAGGTGATTCTTGTCTTTTGTGTTATTTGTGTGGTTGATCATATTAATTGTTTTTCTGATGTTGAACCAGCCTTGCATCCCTGGTGTGAATCCAACTTGATCATGATGGATTATTTTTCTTATATGTTGTATTCTATTGGCGAGAATTGTTTTTGAAGATTTTTGCATCTGGATTCATGAGTGATATCAGTCTTTAGTTCTCCTCTTTTGTTGGATATTTCTTTGGCTTTGGTACCAGGGTTATGCTGGCTTCATAGAATGAATTTGAGAGTATTCCATCCCTTTCTATACTGTGAAATAGTCTCAGTAGTATTGGAGATAATTCTTCTTTAAGAACTTGGTAGAATTCTATGGTGAAGCCATCTGGGCCAGAGCTTGTTTTGGTTGGTAGTTTTTTGATGACTTTTTCAATCTGTTCCTTTGAGATGGGTTTGTTAAATTGTCCTGCTTCCCCTTGTGATAATTTTGGTAGGTGATATGAATCTAGGAATTTTTCCATTTCCTCTAGGTTTTCAAATTTGTTAGAGTACAATCTTTCACTGTATTCTGTTATGATATTTTTGATTTCTGTTGAATCTGTTATGGCAACTCCCCTCTCATTTCTTATTTGTGTTATTTGTTTCCTTTCCTGTTTTTCTTTAGTAAGTTTAGCCAATGGTTTGTCAGTTTTGTTGATCTTTTAAAAACAAAAACAAAAAACAGCTTTTGATCTTTTCAGTTGTTCTTCTATTCTCTAATTGTTTAGTTCTGCTCTAATCTTTATTATCTGTTTTCTTCTGGTGCCTGAGGAGTCCCTCTGCTGCTCTCTTTCTACTTTTCAAGCTGTAGAATTAAGTCTTTGGTTCAGGTACTGTCTTCCCTCTAGATGTGTGCATTTATAGAGATAAACTGACCTCTGAGCAATGCTTTGGCTGTATCCTATAGGTTCTGGTAGGAAGTGTTTTCGTTCTCACTGGAATTCATAAATTTCTTTATTTCATCCTTGATTTCTTCTATAACCCATGGCTGTTTGAGCAAGATATTGTTCAGTTTCCATTAGTTCCACTTTCTATGTATGTTTTTTCTGCTATTGATTTCAACTTTTATGGCTTTACAATCTGAGAAGATGGTTTGCATTAATTCAATGGTATGGGTTTTGTTGAGAATTAATTGTTTTATGTCCCAACACATGGTCTATTCAGGAGAATGTTCCATGTGCACTGGAGAAGGTGTACTTGTCTTCTGATGGATAGAAACTTCTGTATACGTCAATGGGGTCTAGTTGGTTAATTGTTGCAATAAGGTCTTCTGTGTCTTTATTGAGCTTTTTTCTAGATGATCTGTCCAATATTAAGAGGGGAGTGTTGAAGTCTCCCACTATTATTATGGAGTGATCTATCTCATTTTTGAGGGTAGTCAGTGTTTCCTTGATGTATTTGGTGCTCTATTATTAGGTGCATAAATATGTAATATTGTTAAGTCCTGCTTTGTATTGAACCTTTCAGCAATAAATATTTTCCATCCTTGCCCACAATGGTGGATTTTAAGTTAAAATCAATTTTATGTGAGATTAGAATTGCCACACCTGCTCTTCTTTGTTCATTGTTAGCTTGATGTATATTCCTCCATCCTTTAATTTTCAGTTTGTTCCTATGTTTAAATCTAAGGTGAGTTTCTTGGAGGCAAGATATGGATGAGTCATGTCTTTTGATCCAAGTAGTCACTCAATGTCTCTTTACTGGAACATTCAGTCCATTCACATTCAGTGTAGTTATTGATAGATATGTGTTCAGTGTTGTCATTGTGATAGGTTTATTTTTGTGTTGATGTTTTCTCTGTTCTTATTAATCTTTTCTGGGACTTCTTCTTTGCGAGTTGATTTTTCACCTTCTTCAGCATTGGTTTTGTGGTTGTTGAGACTCCTGTATTATGTTTCTTGATTTGATATGTTGCATCTTTATTGTGCTTTATGGCTGCCCAATGATTCCCCCTTAATAAACTATATAGAAACCCAATTTTAATTACTACCAGTCTTATTAACTTCATCTCCATCTGAAAGGACTATAATGACTGTAGTACCTCCCTCTTTTTAATGTGATGCTCTCATATCTTTCATGATATGCTCACTGGATCATTTCTTTCACTATTATAGCTTTGACTGAGTTTGAAGCCTTCCCTAACTGAGTAGGTTTCTGGGTAATGTGTCCTGTATTTGCTTCTAAAATATAAAGTTAGTGGTTTTGATCTTGTAAGCCAGATATTCTTTCAGTATTTCTTGTAGGTTTCATTTGGTTTTTACAAAGTCTCTCAGTTTCTGTTTCTTGGCAAATGTCTTAATTTCATTTTCATATTTGAAAGGTAGTTTTGCAGGATATATAATTCTTGTTTGGAAGCTCTTCTCCTTCAAAGCTTTGAATGTGTCATGCCACTGTCTCTATTCCAGCATTGTTTCTGCTGAGAAATCCAACAAAACTCTGCAGAGTTTCAAAGCTTTGCTTTGAGTCTTAATGCCTTTAAAAGTTTCAGCTTCTGTTTCATTTTGTTAAGCTTGATCATAACATGTCTTGAGGTCTTTCTTTTGAGATTTGTATTGAGTGGCATTGATGTGCATCTTGGATATCTATATTCTCTTCTTCCATAGTTTCCGGGAAATTTTCTGTCAGTATCTCAACAACAATACTCTCTATGTTCTCAAGTGTGTTGCCATGCTCAGGAACTCCAATTAGTTGTAGGTTGTTCCTCTTAATAGAGTCCCACATCCTTCTTAATGCTTCTTTAGTTTTCTTGTTTCTTTTCTCTGACTTCTCCTCATAGATGCTGGAGTCAGTAGCTCTGTCTTCCAAGTCAGAAAGTCTCTTTGCCATTTATTCCATTCTGTTTTCCTGGCTTTGAATTGAAGTTTCTCTCTCTTTGATTTTGTTCTTGATCTGTTGTATTTCAGAGTCCTGGTGTGGCATCAGAGTGAACAGCTTGCTTAATTTTTCATTTTGTTGTGCTGCATTTTGTATAAGGTCTAGCAGGGCTCTTTCTATAATCCATTTGTATTCACCTTCTGAGAGTTTCAGAAAGGGCTCTTCGTCTGGAAAATTGTTTGGTTCTTTCTTTTGGGGGCCCTCTGAAGCAGTGGGTGATTCCTTTGTTAGTCTTTTACCCAGAGTTTGTTGGTTTGTGGGTATCATGTGAGTCAATAAAGGCTGGGAGAGATGCTTTGAGGATGGACCACAGTTGTTTCTCTAGGCAATCTTAAAATGAAAGTCAAAGGTGTCTGATCACTTCCAAAGTTAGTCAGGTTTTCAGGTGTACAAGTCCCTCTTCCCAGCTCACAAAGTAAGCACCCCTATATCCGTCCCCAGACGTTGTAAACTAGTTCAAAATACAGAAAGGCTACTGCCCTGCTGGTCTCTTCTGCCAAGCCCTGGCCATAGGAGACACTGTGTAAAATACTACTTTTCTGCCAGAAAAGCGCTCTCCTCCACCCAGGTGCTGCCTACTTGCCCAGGAATTAGGTCCAGCTGAGGCCTCCATATGAGCATTGCACCTCCCAGTGGAACAAGGTGACCTACACAAGCTCAATGCCCAGAGTCCACAGCCTCTGTTGCCGGGCCCCAGCTGTAGACAACACTGTGTAAAATACTGCTTTTCCCTATGCTGTGTCCTAGGGCTCACTAGGTGTCCAGAAGGGGCCATTTAATTATAAGTCCAGGTCTTGGTTTCCAGAGGGATTTAGGGAGATGCGTACCTAGTCCGCCATCTTGACTCCCACCCTCAATAACTTTGTTTTGTTCTGTTTGACTACCTGTAATTTGTGAACCCTCAGAGGGATATTAGAGCCCAGATGTCTGATATTTACATCTTTAGCCTGATATGGAGATATTCGGTATGTATCTCTGTTGGCTGGTAGTCTCTTGTTACTATCTTGTGGAGAGCAGTTCTTCAGACCACAAAGGCTGCAAAGACACTTCTAACTTTGTCAAATCATACATTAGTGCTGAGGTAAAAAAAAAAAAAATGTTTTGTGAGGCTCCAAGAAACAGCCTGCCCTGCTCTCAGATCTCTGTTGGTATCATGCCTCCTAATAAACCTCACTCTTTCTGACTTGGAGTACTTACATTTCATTGGCTTGACTGCTCCTGGGCACAGATTTGAATAGGGCAGCACTCAGGAGCTATTGTGCCTGGGAGTTCTTCTGTTTTAGAGTATGAGCTAATAACTAAAACTTCTAGAGAGACATAAATCACATGATAGTTAATAATAATTCACACCATAGAAAAGAGAGGCAAGCAAACATTTTGTATCTGTAAATAGAGGAACACCTTACCACCTATGAAGTGACAAAGAAAGAAAATAGGGCTGTCAAAACTGTTGCCCATTTATAGGAAAAGCAGGATAGTGCAAAATCAAGACTATGTAAAACTCTAAAGGACAAAAGACACAATTTCTTCAATAAATAAATTGCAAGAAAATCAGGATGGAAGGGGAACATTGTATTATAAGATTTAAAGCTTTGTGGGGGAGGATAATCAAATAGCTAGTATTTAGGAATGAATATGATAAAACTAAAGAAAATAAAGAAGCTATTGCTGTAAAAGTCAAAATCAGGAGATGGAGGAGCTGTGATTAGGATAGCACTCTAGAGTGGCTGGGAAAATGCTAATTTTTTAAAAGAAGGTGGTGGTTACAAGGTTGTTTGCCTTGTAATTGCTGAAACTAAACACTTATTTTATGCAGTTTTCAAGATCTATTTTAAAACAAAAACTAAAAAAAAAGGAAACACTGAATGTCAGTTCCTATTGGTTATCAGTATTTACAGTAGTGAGACCTTAACACTCAGCCCAAATACACATAATTTTACAGTGAGGACGTAGAGGGCAAGGCCAGAATGGCTGAGTTGCTTAAGAAATAAACAGTAACTCCAATTTTATTCCGTATTCTCCAGTTAAAAAAAAAATCATAAAACCCTTTCCCCAGCTTTGGTCCATTGTATGTCCTATCACTTCCATTATTTCTTTTATAAATGTGGTTTCCTTCCTAGTAATCAAAAGTCGTGAATAAATATGGCCAAGTGCCATGGAGTCAGATCCGACTCATGGTGACCCTAGGGAATAAATATAACAGTCAATTTTATGCTCATAGATAACTGCAACCCCTTCTGAAAATTGGCATTTTCACATACAATCTGCAATTCTCTCTTGCTTTAACCCATATGCCAAAGGTGACTTTTACATTTTATCACTATTTCTTCTATCTTATATAAAATTAGGTCACCTACAATAAGCTTAGTTGTGTTCTAATATGTGCTAATTCAGAAGAAAGACAATGTAGAAGAAAGTAAAATGTACCAGATGCATGAAATGCCCACAATTAAATCTCTTTATTACTAGCTAACACCTGTGGTCAATCAAACTTGTATTTTATAATAAAATAATGATTTTTCTTAGCTTTTGATAAAGGAAACTTGCAGACACATACAACAGTAGATATAGTAGTATAAAGAGTCTCCATCTACTTAGCAACCAGCTTCAACAATTATCAACACATGGCCAATCTTCCTTTATCTATACACACATCCACTCCATCTTTCTAGTACATTATTTTGAAGCAAGTCCTAGACTTGATATTATTTTCATCTGCAAACAGGCATTCAACAGTTAGCAACAGAGAAGTATTTAAGAGCCTGCACAAAGACTCAGTCAAATGCAACCAGTTAATACCCCAGTCTACAGGACACCAAAGTCAACAAAAGCCTACAGCTCTATCCAGAAAATTTGTAATATTTCACTGAAGTTTAAAGATTCAAACTTTACACTTTTACTTATGCTAACACTTAGCACCTGTGCCTCTGGGATACCAAAGCTAGCAAAATAATAGTACTCTCCGGAAAACACCCCGTATCTTACTAAAATTGAAGTTTCCAACATTACATTTATACTTTAAAGTTCAATCCACAGGGCTATTGGAAAGAGAATTGATTCAACTTGCTAATTTACTTTATTACATCCTTAAGTAAGTCACTTAAAACTTTGAGCCTGTTCCCTCAGAGGATGAAAATGATATCTCAGCTTTCTTCAAGCCCTGTATATCTAAGGCTTTACGAATTGATTTTGAGTATCTCTATCTCTTTGTGGAGTTACAAGATAAAGCTTAAATGCTCTTCACAAAGAGTTAACTGTAGTTGAAAAATGCTCTAAGAAGCAGCAGGTTAAGATAGAGTAGCTCTTTAAGAAACACTTCAAAATATAAAATTTCACCCAATATACCATCATGTGTATTCTGAAAAGCTGCTGTTCCTGAGAATTTTTTTCTAACATAGGTATGTAGACACAGCCGAGGTTGTTCACTAAAGAGCTGGAAAAGCATTGACTTACTGTATAATGAAATGCTCAACTAAGAAGCTTATTAAACCAGAATTCACTTTCAGATAAATTCCGGGGCTAGATTTTTAGCCTCTTCTTAACAAAGCAACTCTGGAAATAATGTTTACACTCAAAATATGCTAAACAATATCATTTCCAGAAAAGTATTGCATGCAAAATTAAATTGCTTCCTAGTAAGAAAATCATCTCTGGATTGAGAATACATACTGTTAGTTGGCATTACTGGTGCAGACTACTATTAGTTAGCTGGAAGATGAGGTTTCAAACCTCACACTCCTACTACCATGAAAAATGCTTAGTGAATGTTACGATTTAAGCCACTCTGATTTTGTTTCTTTGGTGCATTGCAACTTGCCCTCTCATGGGAATATACTCCTAAGAACAATGAAACACAATTACTAATTCCCTGCAGCTACTCAGTAAGATCATTGTAACAAAATTAATTTATCATCTCATGTCTTGCCCATCTGCAAATAATCTTAGTTTTCGCTTCAGCTTCTTATCCCTTTGGGTACTGGGGAGGGAGTTAGATTTCAAAGCTTACTGGTATTTCTTGCCAACTCCTACAGTCCCGTCTTCTTTGCCTCTGTGTTGTTGACCTTGCTGACTGTGGTTGACTGAGCACTATCTGAATACATTTTAATCCACTTCAGTATCTGATTCAATGATCCTGACTACCTGACATTCCCTGCCCTCTCCTAGCTGCCCTACACTTCCCACCATGGGACTTCTCATTGCTTGCTCACCATCTGGATTCCCTGACTGTACAGTTGCCCACCTTTGTTTCCATTAAGGTAATTTGCTCTCTTGTTGTAACTAAAGTTCCCCATCTATGGACAAATTTCTTGGTTGCTAGCCACTGTATTTGGAGTTCACAGTCCACTTTAGCTGATCCCTTTCTTTTCTCCTAAGATCCAGAAAAACTAGTTTGTTAGCCACTATTGTGGAATTTCCTACCTGCTCTGAGAGAAGCCTCTGCCACTTTGTGTATTATAAGTTGCCACTACCCTGCTCTGGTGTTTTCGTTACATTAGGAGATTCTCTCAAGCTGCTACTGTTTTTCTTCACCAAAACTTTACTTTGGGAAAGAACCAGTACCATTCACATCCATGTAGTCAGTTCAATAAACATCAGTTTTTTTCCCCCCATCCTCCTTCAGGGACACATTTATTTATGTGGTTTATTGTTGTTAGGTGTCCTCAAGTTAGCTCTTGCTCATAGTGACAACATGCACAACAGAATGAAACAATACCCAGTCCTGCACCATCCTCATAATCTTTGTTATACTTGAACCCATTGCTGGCAGCCACTGTGCCAATCCATCTTGCTGAGGGTCTCACATCAATGTACATAGATTAGATAACACAACCTGGTCGGGGGGGGGGGTGCCACAGAGTCGATTCCAACTCTTAGCAACTGCATGTGACAGAGTAGAACTGCCCCATGGGATTTTCTTGGTTGTAATCTTTATGGGAGCAGATTGCCAGGTCTCTCTCCCTCAGAGCCTCTGGGTGGGTTTAAACCACCAGCCTATTGGTTAGCCACCAAGTGCTTAACCCTTGTCCTACCAGGGCTCCCACAAATACCTAGTCTAGGAAAACAAAATTACTGGATTTCATGTTGGTGGTGATTTTTCCTCTCCTTCAGAGATAGGATTGCTTATATGGACTAGATCCATGACTAACTCATCTGGAATCCGATTTTTGCAGGAATTAATTTGCTGGTAGTGGTTTTCCCCTTTTCTTTCAGATAAGTATTTGTATACAATGATCAGATCTCACATCAAACTTGTCTAGGATACAATATCACTCAAATTAATTTTGGTAGTAGTGGTTTCCCCCTCCTCCTTCAGATAAGCATTTATTATATGGATCAGATCCCGTGACTAATTTTCCAGGATCCAATATCACCGGAATTAAATTTTCATTGTGGTGTTTGCCCTCTCCTTCGGCACTTGGCTTGGCTGGCTATGTGAACTAAGCCAAAGCCACGCCAAAACAAATCAATCACTGTTGAGTCAATTCCAAGAAGGCAACGCAAATAACTAGTTGTGAAATAAACACTGCCAGATAGAGTTTTGAAGGTCGATTTTGTTCCTCTCCTTCTTCAGAGATGTGTTCACTTATATGGATTAGACCCAGTACTAAGATGTCCACAATCCAAAATCACTGGAACTAATTTTGGTGGTAACAGTTTTCCTCCTTCCACTTCCCTCCACTACCAGATAAGTATTTACCTACATGGCTCAGATCTCTGTTTACTTCTTCCAAGAGCCAACATTAATTTTAGTTGTGGTATTTTTCCTTGTCCTCCTTCAGATATGCTTTTACTTAGATGGATAGGACACCATGACTATCTTGTCCAGGATCACCTATCACCAGGATTAATTTTGGCATTTGTCTGAAGCCTAAGGTTCCTCCCAGTCTTTTTATTTATTTGGACAATTTCTTCATCCAAGCCCAACCTCAAGACTTCCCATAATCCTAGTACCATTCTGGTACCTTTCTTCCCCTTTACCACTCATTTCTTCATTCATATCCCTGTAAGAATAGGTTCTTGGACTCAGATTTCACAAATCACTTGCCTATGTCATTTAAGAGGCCTGAAGGCTACAAACTCTGAGAGTTTGAATGTGTGTGTATATATATATATATATGTATATATATATATATATACACACACCACACACACACACACACACACACGTATATACCCACTGCCCTTGATTCAGGTCTGACTCACAACGACATAGTCCATATTAATAACTAAAAAGAGATAGAAAGGAGGAGAGCAAGAAAGTGCATAGAAATTGGTCTCATCATATGGATTAAAATAAAAAAAAACACTAGAGAGTTCCAGCTTTGATGAAATAATTCAGATCTCCTTCAAGCAATCATTCTAACCTCATTTAAGACCAGTTCCTTTCCCATAATATTATAGTCTCACCTCATATCCTCACAAAAAAACTCTTGGAGAGGAAGCTTATTCACTACTTTCTCATCCAATCATGTTCTGATCCCATCCCTTGACAGTTTTTTCAGAAATTTCTGCCTTAACCTTCTGCTCTCTCCCACCCCATATCTACACATAGATGTACATTTATAGAAATCCCCAGAGGTGGGAAATTAATTTAGTTCTTCTTCAACCGCTGATGAACAGACCCAATCTCAGACCTTTATTTCTTGCAGAATAGTCTGTTCTTAGCCAGGTTCCAGACAGAATTCACCAGATTATGAAATGTAGCTTAATTGTTTTCTAAGCAATCACATTCTGGCCATACATCCTTACTTTTACTTTTTCCAGAAATTTATGTTCTTCTACCCTTGATAGATCAGAAAACTTCAGGGAAGGGAATATACTCAATTTTCCTCCAAACAATCACATTCTGACTCTGCCGTCTACTTTTATTTCTTCCAGAATGTTCTTATACCTTCATTATATCAGTGGTACTAACAGGAGGGAGTGTAGTTCAATTCTCCTTCAATTATTCATATTCATACCCAAACCTGAACTTATCTTTTTCCCAGAATGTCCTGTTCTTATCTCTCTACTCTTATAGAAACCCGAAAGAAGATTTATTTGGCTGTTCCTCACACTCTGAGTCTGCCTTCTGTGCTTTTCTTTCCAGAAAGTTCTGTGCTTACCTCCCCTTCCCACAGAAACATACCCTCATACAAACATCAGGAAAGGGAACTTAGTCACTTTTCCTGCATTCACCCATGTTCTGAGACCACTCCTGACCTTTACTTTTTCTATAAATCTTCTTACTCTTACCTACAGCATATCTGAATAACTCAAGGAGGTGGCTTAGTTCAGTTCTCCCTCAGCCAGTCACACTGGCTCTAATTTTTTTCCTTTATTTCTTCCAGAAAGTTCTGTCCTCCTATCTTCACTATATCACACAGTCCCAGGAAAGAGTATTTAATTTGCTACTTCTTCATTCAATCATGTTCCACTCTCTCTCAAATCTTTATTTTTTTTCTAGATTTTTCCCCTATTTTTTTCAACCACACAGAAACCCGTAGGAGAGGGAGATTATATAATTCTTCCTCATCTAGTCATGTTGTTGATCTAGTCCCTGACCTTGACTTCTTCCAGTAAACTCTCTCTTACTCCCTCAAACACACATTCACAGAAGCCTCGGGTGAGTGTCTTAGGCTGGACTCTCTAGAGAAGCAAAAACAGTGAAGTGAGTGTGTGTGTGTGTGTGTGTGTGTGTGTGTGTGTGTGTGTGTGTGTGTGTGTGTGTATAAAACCCTCCAAGGAGAGATCTTATTGAGCTTTTACTTGTCCAATCATGTCCGAGCCTACCTCATACACTTTACTTCTTCTGGAATGTTCTGTCCGCCTCCTCCCACATCCTCTCACAGAAATCCCAAGAGAAGAGCCTTATTCACTTCCTTTACTTTTCCCAGAATATTCTGTCCTCTTTCCCTACCTTCACAGAATCTCAAAGGAGGAGAGCCTATTCAGTTCTTCTTCATTCAGTGTTTTGATTCCATGCACTGACATTGTATTTCTAGAACAAGTTCTTTTCTCACCCGCACAGTTTTGCAACAATAGCAGTGGAGTGGGCTTTAACTTAGTTCCACTTCTTCCAGTCTCATCCTGGCACTTTTCCAGACCCATACTTCTAGAAAGCTCTGTGCTCATTCTTCTATCCTTACAGACATATCCAAAGAGCGAACTGAACTGTAGCTCTGTTCTCCTTTAACCAATTATTTTGTCATGTGTTTGCCTGAATTTTACTTCTTCCCAAATGTCTGCCTTCTTTTTTCCTCCCTTACAGAAACATCTAGAGGAGGGGTGCTCTGCTCAATTATCCTTCAAGCATTTTCTGGCATTTGTTTTTCCCAGAATGTTTTTTCCTTCCCTTGTTGAATCACTGAGGGAAGAGGTTTTCTTTATTTCTCCTTGAGCCAACATTAATTAAGGCCAATTACTTCTACTCATATCTCTCCCTGGTCTGTATACCTAATGCAGGCCCAGCTCTGACCTAACAATATTTACATGAAGGTAGTAATTTGAATACTGTTATTTCTAGGTATGTATAGCTATATTATGGAGCAGTTCTACTCTGTTCTATACGGTTGACATGAGTCAGAACAGACTCAACGGCAGTAGGTTTGGTTTGGTACAGCTACATTAGGAACACTGGTTTCTCAGTGGCTTAGCCCTCAGCTGCTAAATGAGAAGTCAGTGGTTCAAACTCACCAGCAGCCCTGCCAGGTAAAAGACCTGGTGGTCTGCTTTCATAAAAATTATAGAGCAAGCAACCTCGTGGGGGAGTTCTACTCTGTCAAATGTGGTAGCTGGGAGTTAGAATCGACTCTTGAGCACAAAATAACCACATAGCTATATGGCTTTCTTTTCTGTGATATCCCTAAAGAAGATAAAAATAAAAACAGGGCTGGCTGTTTTATTGCCATTTTTACAAAAATTGCTTCCAGTTTTGTATGTTCACTGAGGTTGAGGGAATGAATATGGTTGTTTATACAAAACGGACCTGTACCTACTAGAGTCTCTTCCAGAAGCTTGTTTGAAGCAAAGTCATGAGATAATACTCATTTTTAAAAATATTTTACTGTGCTTTAAGTTTACAGTCCAAGTCAATTTGTCATACAGAAACTTGCACACACACTGCCATGTAACTCTAGCTGTTCTCCCCACCCTGTAACAGCACATTCTGCCTTTCAATCCTCTATTTCCCGTATCCATTTAACCAGCTCCTGTTCCCCTCTGTCCTCTCATTTTGCCTCTGGACAGGAGCTTTCCAGTTAGCCTCATGTACCTACTTAATCCAAGAAGCACACTCGTCACCAGTATCACTTTATATCTTAAAGTCTAGTTTCATCTTTGTCTGAAGAGTTGGCTTCAGGAATGGTTTCAAGTTTTGGGCTAGTGGAGAGTCCAGAGGCCATGTGTTACAGGAATCCTCCAGTTTGTCAGACCATCAAGTCTGGTCTTTGTAATGGAATTTGAGTTCTGCACACTCATTTTTTCCCACTGTGTCAGGAGCTTTATGTTGTGTTCCCTGTCGGGAAAGTCATTGATTGTAGCTGAATAATGCTTTTTTTTTAAGTTTTATTTTGATTTAGCTGCAGCTTACACGTAATTATAAAAAATAATACAGTCAGCGACGGATTGTCCAATAAGCAAAGTAAGCGTGTGACTAGGCCATTGACAAAACAGGGGCACCAGTTGTCCAAAGCAAAGACTCTAAGGGCACAAAAACAATTAAAGAAAGACTCGATTTATTATCCTTATTATGTACGGAAGTAGATGTTGTTCACAGCTAAATTGTGACAAAATCACTGAAAAATTTGTAAGAGCAAAGAACAGAATGTAATGTTTTTAATTGTAACATGTTAGAGATGAAAGATCTATCTAAAAATAAAATACAATAATTAGTTGTAATATTTGCTTTGTGATCATTAAATTTTCTTTATGACATCTTTTCATTTGTTCACTTACAGTTATAGCATCTATTATAAAACACGTACCAAAACTGAAGTATGAGCTCTTTAAAGGAAAACTGGTGTAAGTCAGTTTATTGTTGTGGGAGATCACCACAATTTTGCATTGATGATTGAAAGAGTGAAATTCAGTGACTCATTTTCTTTGTTGTAAAATATGTATATAGAATATTCTTTTTGTAAAAAATGTGCCATAAAGTTAAAATCTCAATACCCTGCATCCACTAAAAATTTTATAATCCAGTTCATCGCCTCCCACTAAAATGGCATACACCACTTTTGTATTGAATCACTAGAATTATATTGTGTTGTTGTGTTGTTAGTTGCCGATGAGTCAATTTCAACTTATAGGAACTCCATGCAAAACAGAAGGAAACACTGCCCAGTCCTGCACCGTAGCCACCATTGTTATGCTTAAGCCCATTGTTGCAGCCACTGTGTCAATCCATCTCCTTAAGGATCTTTGTCTTTTTTAAAGACAGTCTACTTTGCCAGGAAATTCTGGTGACATAGTGGTTAACTGCTATGGCTGCTAACCAGAAGACTGACAGTTCAAATCCACCAAGCGCTCCTTGGAAACCCTATGGGGCAATTGTGCTCTGTCCTATAGGGTCACTATGAGTTGGCATTGACTCGATGACATTGGACTTGGCTTGGCTACTTTATTAAGCATGATGTTCTTCTCCAGGAACTGATCCCTCCTGACAATATGTGCAAAATACATAAGACACAGTCTTGCCATCTTTGCTTCCAAGGAAATCTCTGGTTATACTTCTTGCAAGACAGATCTCTCTGTTCTTTTGGCAGTCCATGGTACATTCACCATTCCTCTCCAGCACCACAATTCAAAGGCAACAGTTCTTTGTTCTTTCTTATTCATTGTCTAGCTTTCACATGCATATGATGAGATGGAAAATACCATGACTTGAGTCAGGTGCACCTTAATCTTCAAGCTGATATCTTTGCTTTTCAATGCTTTAAAGAGGTCCTTTGCAAGACATTTTCCCAATGCAATACATCTTTTAATTTCCTGACTACTGCTTCCGTGGGTGTTGATTGTGGAACAAATTAAAATGAAATCTTTGACAATCTCAGTCCTTTCTCCATCTGTCATGATGTTGCTTGCTGGTCTAGTGGTGAGGATTTCCATTTTCTTGATGTTGATGTGCAATCTATACTGAAGGCTGTGATGTTTGATCTTCATCAGTAAGTGTTTCAAATCCTCTTCACTTCCAGGCAGCAATGTTGTGTCATCTGCATAACACAGGTTGTTAATGGGTTTTCCTCCAATCCTGATCCCTCATTCTTCTTCATGTAGTACAGCTTATCAGATTATTTGCTCATCATACAGATTGGAATGGTGAAAGAATATAACCCTAATACACACCTTTCCTGACTTTAAACCATGCAGTGTCCAGTTGTTCTGCTTGCACAACTGCTTCTTGATCCAGGTACAGATTCCTCATGAACACAATTAAATGTTCTGGAATTCTGATTCTTTGCAGTGTTTTCCATAATTTGTCATGACCCACACTGTCCAATGCCTTTGCATAGTCAATGAAACAAACATAGACATCTTTTTGGTATTCTCTGCTTTCAGTCAAGATCCATGTGACATCAGCAATAATATCCCCGGTTACACGTCCTCTTCTGAATCTGGCTTGAATTTCTGGCAGTTCCCTGTCAATACACTGTGGCAGCCGCTTTTGAATGATTTTTAGCAAAATTTTACTTATGTGTGATATTAATAATATTGTTTGATAATTTCCTCATTCAGTTGGACCATCTTTCTGGGGAATGAGCATAAATATGGATCTCCTCCAGTCAGTTTGTCATGCAGGTTTCCTCCAAACTTCTTATGTGTGAGCACATCCAGTGCTGCACTGGTTTGTGGAAGCATCTCAATTGATACTCCATCAATTCCTAGAGCCTTATTTTTCTCCACTGCCTTCAATGCAGCTTCAACTTTGTCCGTCAGTATCATTGGTTCCTGTTGATATGCTACCTCTTGAAATGGTCAGTTGAACATGGACCAGTTCCTTTTTTGTAATGACTCGTGTATTCCTCCCACCTTGTTTTGAGGTTTCCTGAGTCGTTTAATATTTTCTTTGTAGAATCCTTCACTATTACAACTCAAGGCTTGAATTTTTTTCTTCAGTTCTTCCAGCTCAAGAAATGGCAAACATGTTCTTTCCTTTGGGTTTTCTATTTCCAGCTCTTTGCATATGTCGTTATAATACTTTACCTTTTCTTGTCAAGCCACCCTTTGAAATTTGCTAGTATTATAGATGCATTTAAAAAGAAGTTACACTATGGATAGCTAATACACATACACATATACATGTGTATATATACAATGATCTTATCTCATTGAAATGTATGAGTAGGCAGAGGAGGGAGACCCCAGATTATCAATGTTTTAGGGCCCTCACATAGCATAATTCAGTCCTGAATACCGAGAGGTGCCATGTACCCTTCACTCATTTCCTCTCAATGACACTTCTTGCAAAACAATAGTACAATATCACAACCATGATATTGACAAACCACCATTCACTGAATTTGTTTAGATTTTCCCAGTTTCACTTGAGCTTGTGTGTGTGTGTGTGTGTGTGTGTGTGTGTGTATTTAGTTCGACACAGTCATAATGCGTGGGTAGGTTATTATATCCACCACCACAGTCAAGATATCTAACAGCTACATCATCACAAGGACTTCTCATGCTTATGACTAGGGATCAGTCCCTGAAGAAGGACATCATGGTTGGTAGAGTGGAAGGTCAGTGAAAATGAGGAAGACCCTCAGTGAGATGGATTGACACAGTGGCCACAACAATGGGCTTAAGCATAAAAATGGTTGCAGACATGGCGCAGGACTGGGCAGTGTTTTGTTCCATTGTTCACCTTGTTCACAAGGTTGCTATGAGTCTGAACTGACTTGACAGCACCTGACAACAGTGACAGCAACATGACTGCATCCACTTCCTTACCTCCTTCTCCATCCTGCGTGTAAAGCCCATTAACCATTAATCTGTTCTTCATCTCTGCATTTTTGTTATTTTAAGAATATTATACAGATGGAATCATATAGCATGTAACTGTCAAGAGTCAGCTTTTTTCACTCAGCATAAGTCTCTGGAGATTTATCAAGGTTGTTGTGTGTGTCAATACTTTGCTTCTTTTTATTGTTCAGTAATATTCTATGGTATGGCTATATCAAAATTTGTTTATATAATCACCCTTTGAAGAACATTTGGATTGTTTCCAGTTTGGGGCTATTGTGAATAAAGCTATGAAAATTCACGTACAGGTTTTTGTGTAAACGTAATTTTTCACTTCTCTGGGATTAATACCCAGATGTAGAACTGCATGTTTTATTTTATAAGAAACTGCCGCATAGTACACTTTAAACTGACCACATGTTAGTTTCATTTTCAGACTAACACCCTGATTTTAACAAAGATGTCAACGTCCTATTTACAGAACTCGCTTTAACATTGTATAGAGTGCAACTTGAGAATTTTCTGTTGTCTTCATATAATACTCAAATCTCAGAAATACAAGGTTAGAACCTGTATAGGTGGATTGATTTATTAATTTTATTCATTCAGAAAATCATGGTGGCAAATCTCCCATTAACTGTTTTTAAGGCCAGTGTATATTTGAATTAAGAGACATTGAAAATGGGCTGTTGAATAGAAATGATTTATATTCTCCATTAATTCTAAGGTCTTTGTCATTTTATCACATAACTCTTTACTATCACTAAAAGTAACAGAAACAAGATTGACTTTTTTGGATGAAAAAGCTTAATAACATGCCACAGAATATGGGCAGTTTATTATTTAGTAAAAAAGAGAAAAAGCACTTTTTCTTTAAAATAGTTTCAGATGATTAATGGCTATGCTAGTAAAAACTCAGCATAAGTGAGTTGTCCAATGGTACTGTGTATTGTTTGAACAGTTACAATGACGTATTTTCTTTATAATTAAACAAATTTTCTCTAATTTTCATATGTGAAAATCTCATACTGTTCAGTATCTATTCTCTGATTTTCTTCAAGAGATCACTGACAAATTTATACTGAACAGAGTTTAAATCATATTTAGACAAATGCAGCAATAAAAATAAATATTTTCAGGTAAGAGAATATTTAGGATTGAACAAGTTTTTAAAATAAAATATGTTTGAAGAAGTTGGAGCCTTATTTCTTTAAAAGTAATATTTTTTGCATTGTCCTGAACCAGATTCCAGTTTAGACAAACCAAGTGTAACTAATGTTTTTAGTTCAGTTGGGAAATTTTATTGTGTGCTGAGTCTTAGATGAGATGAAACCTTGCTGAAACTGAAAGGTGAAGATTATTGGCTTAAGAAAACCAAACAAAACCAAACTTGTTGCCATCAAGTGAATTCTGAATCACGGTGACACTGTGTGTCATGGGG
This sequence comes from Heterohyrax brucei, assembly GCA_028571685.1. Taxonomy (NCBI): domain Eukaryota; kingdom Metazoa; phylum Chordata; class Mammalia; order Hyracoidea; family Procaviidae; genus Heterohyrax; species Heterohyrax brucei. Next base: position 128,767,946 of record CM053166.1, on the reverse strand, counting down.
TAGAACTACTCCATAGGGTTTTCTTGGGTGTAATCTTTATGGAAAAAGATTGCTGTTTGTGCCACCCTGAGACACTGACTTAAGTATCTATCTACTTAAGCACGTGCTAAGTAGCATAATCTTATTTTAGTCAAAAATATATAAACCTGCATTGTACGTATATATATGTATATATACCAAAAAATGTTAGGAAATATATGCAGCACAGAGTTATGCAAATGCAAAGGCATTTGACTGTGTGGATCTTAACAATTTATGGATAACAATGTCAAGAATTGGAATTCCAGAACTCTTAATTGTGCTCATGTGAGCTTGTGCATATACCAAGAGGCAGTGGTGTGTAAACAGAACAAGGGGATACTATGTGGTTTAAAATAAGGAAAGGTATGTGTCAAGGTTGTATCCTTTCACCATACTTATTTAATCTGTATGCTGAGCAAGTAATAATCCATGAAACTTGACTTCTATGAAGAAGAATGGGGCATCAGGATTGGAGGAAGATTCTTTGACAACCTGCGTTATGCAAACAACACAACATTGCTTGCTGAAAGTGAAGAGGGCTTGAAGCCCTTATTGATGAAGATCAAAAACCACATCCTTCAGTACAGATTACTCCTCAACATCAAGAAAATAACTAGAACCAATAAACAACATCATAATAAATGTAAAAAACTTTGAAGTTGTGTCAAGGATTTCACTTTACTTGGATCCACAATCAATGCACATGGAAACAGTAGTCAAAAGAAACACCGCATTACATTTTGCAAATCTGTAGCAAAAGAACTGTTTAAAATGTTGAAAATCAAAAATGTCAGTTTGAGGATTAAGGTGTGCCTGACTCAAGGCATGCTGTTTTCAGCTGACTCATATTACTCGAAAGCTGGACAATGAATAAGGAAGGCTGAAGAAGAATGGATTCATTTGAATTACGGTGTTGGCGAAGAATGTTGAATAGACCACGGACTGGAAGTACAGCCAGAGCGCTCCTTCAAAGTGAAGATAGAAGGACTTCAGGCTCATGTACACTGGACATGTGATGAGGAGGGACCTTTCTCTGGAGAAGCACATTATGCTTGGTAAACAAGAGGGTCAGTGAAAAAGAGGAAGATCCTTACTGAGATGGATTCACAACAGTGGCTGCAACAATGCACTCAAGCACAAAAACAATTGGGAGGGTGGTGCAGGGCCCGGCGTTGTTTCATTCTAATGTGTACAGGGTTGCTAAGAGTCAGAACTGACTTGATGACACCTAACAACAACCAAGTTAACACAGGGGATTTCTGGTGGTGGGAAAATGAAGATGTTATTTTTTTTGGTTTTGCTTAACCAAGTTTTCTAATTTTCTACAGTGCACATGCTAAAAAAAAAGAAAGAAAGAAAAGAAAACCTCTGATTGATTGAGCTGATTTTGAATTGTTGTGGGTGACCCTATGCATTACAGAGTAGAACTGACCTTCTTATGGTTTTCTTGGTTGTAATTTTTATGGACACAGATTACCAGATCTTTCTTCCACAGCATAGCTGGTGGGTTCAAACTGCCAGTCTTTCCCTTAGTAATTGAGTGTAAACTGTTTATACCACCCAGGAATGATATACTACTTGTATTAAAATTAATGCTATTTTTAATTGATTACCAACAGAACTGTTTTATGAAACATATCATTCCACTTAGGTGTGAATTAGTTTTTTTCACCTACTATAACAAAATAAAAACACAATACAAATGTTTTTACTAGTTTAGCAAATGATTTGCCTTTCCTACACTCACAATTTTTCTGTTAACATTTGGAACACAGTCCATCTTCATTTGGTCATTTTCAGGGCAAACATTTCAAAGTACTATTTTATTTTCTTATTTTTCTGTAATAGTTTTTTTCTTCTGGGTGGCAGGTTTGTTTTGTTCATACCATACAGCTTATTGGGCATAACTAGAACATATCAGTACAGCTGAAACATACATACGCTAGCTTAGAATAAACTGGGGAGGGGGAAAATACTTATCTGCTTGAAAAGCTGTTATTCGGTTGAGTTACCCTGACATATCAAGTACAACCACATAGTTGGTTTTTGACCTGAGGCCTGTTCGTCGATATTCTACACAAGAATCTCCAATCTAATGCAAGGAACACGTATTAACTGAGTGCTAACTCTGTACCAAGCACTCTTCTAGGTGCTTGGATACATTAGCGAACAAAGCAGACATTCTAGTGGAGGCAGACAGACAGTAAACAAAACATGTGCATAAGCTGACTGTATTTTCTAAAGCTAAAAACTTCTGGAAGAAATAAAGGTTAAGGGAATCCAGAGTGCAGGGAGGAGGTTGTGATTTTCAGAAGGGTGGTCAAAACGTACCTTACTGAAGTGACATACAAGCAAAAAAACTTGAAGAACATGCAGTGTGTGCTGTATAGATCTGGGGGAAGAAAAATTTCAGGCATACAGTCAATCCTTGTGTGAGAGCATTCCAAGTGAGTTAGAGGAGCAGTGGGGAGACCTGAACGGCTGGAGTGACTTGAACAAGAGAGAGACAGAGACAGAAGATGTCGTCATGGTCAAAGATAGGGGGTGGGAGAAGTTCCTTTAGCACCCTGTGGGTCACTGTAAAGACTTTTTCTTTTATTCTGAATGAGATGGAACTATTGAGGCAAGCAGAGGAATGCCATGACATCAACGGGGCTAATTTTGGCTGCTGAGTAGGCCAGGGCAGAAGCAGGAAGGCCAGTTAGGAAGCCATCATTACCGTACTCCGGGAGATCATTGATGGTGGCTTGGACCAAGATGATGGCAGTGGGAGTAGTGAGACGCAGTCAGATTCTGGAAATATTTTAAAGATAAAGCCAACAGGATAGTTTGGGTCAGAAAAGCTGAAGGTGGAGTCAGTCTGGGGCTTCAGTTACCTGGGTAAGTTTGAGATGTTAATTAGGCATTTAACTCTAGTTGTTATTTCCATCATCATTACCAAATATCTGCGGGAGAAAACCTGTTAAACTTGTTGCCATGGAGTCAATACCAAATCATAACAACCCTAAAGGACAGTAAAACTGTCCCATAGAGTTTCCAAGGAGCACCTGGTGGATTTGAACTGCTAACCTTTTGGTTAGGAGATGTAGCACTTAGCCCACTATGCCACCAGGGTTTCCACATTTAAACTGGCACTTAATAAACTCAATATGCTCGTTATTATTTTCCTCACCACCTTCTTTTCTTTTCCACTATATCCCTTATTCTAACCAATGCTAACATAAACAGAAAATAATATCTATGAAATTCTTGACAGATACAGTTGTCATGTATGTCATAAACCAAGATCAAAATGCAGATAATCTAGCACTTCAGGCTATTTCCTACTGCTGTGTTCCATAAACACACTGTCTGGGTATCCACAAGTTAATTTGTCAGATTAATATACATAGGTAAAAATAAGTAAGAAGGCTTTTAGAACTCTTTGGACTCCCGAGAGATGGAGAAACTCTTCTGTAAGTAATGAGTACCTGGAGAACACTGCCTCATTCACAAATACTGCACTTACCTGCTAGACCATAATCACTCGTACTCACAAGGATGCTCAAATCCAGAACAGAGGGCAGGTGTCAGACAGTCATCTTTTGTGTCCTAACCCCCTGTGCTTCTGTGTGAACCATCTCATTTATTCTCCTTTCCTCATCTCTTGGCCTAAGGCTTGTTGGTTTCCTTATTTAAATCCAGTATGAGCTTCAAAACTCTAATGCTCCACATGAGTGGGTGCCTACATAGACTTGGGACTGGAAGAACCGGATGGTGCCCGGCCACCACCAGTGATAGCCGTGATGGAGCTCACTAAGTTGAGTCTCACTGGCAACACAAGTATAAAAAGGGGTGCACCCTGAGATCTCCACTAAAAGACTGCAACTGATGGTCCAGAGGTTTCGGGGTTCCCCTGGGAGCATGGCCCCTGGCCCTGATGCTGCCCTTGCCCATAAATCATAACAAAGGTCCACTCTTCAGACACGAATGGATTCGAGTTGGCGATGCAGAGTGACCATATATTGGATGCACTTTATGGTTCTATGCATCTATAGGATATCATCCTGCTGACCTCTGGCTGGAGTAAGGGGAGTGGGTGGAGAGGAGGTGAAAGGAGACTGTTGGGAGGATGAGACATGTATGGAGCAGAGAGGAATGGTGTGCTGTCACCAGGCAGGGAGAGCAGTGGAAGCTGCATATAGGTGGGCATGTAAATTTATATGGGAATGTATATTTTCACTCAGTCATAATAAAAAAACAAAACCAAACAAACAAAAAAAAAACCTCAAAGTCTTATGCCTGGCTATTTGGACCATTAAATGTAGAGTCCAGTGTAAACTCAGGCTTTGACTTGTCTTTCAGGAAAGACAAAAACCACTTGTTTCTTTTCCTTTTGACCCAACTTCCTTTCCATGATAACTTTCTAGTTATGCTTTCCTTTAGTTATTCTGCACTGCTTTTCTGTGAGAGTTGAGGGCACTAGCATACAATGCAATTATGGTTTGTGGAAGTATGAGAACACTCACAGGGTCCTGAACAATGCTTACATTTTTAAGAATAAGAAAAACATTCTTAATAATAACGATGACCAACATTTACTGAGTGCTTACCTTGGGCCATACATATATTATGATGACGATGTGCTAAATCTTTTGCATTCAATAGTATCTCAATTAAAGTAGTAAATAACTGATAAAGTATTATTATTATTATTTCTGCTTCACTGATGGAAAAACAAGGCTAGAAAAGTTGCATTATCCAAAAGTCAGCTGGTAAGTGGCAGAGTTTAGACTGAAACTCAGGCTTTTCTGGGCCAAAGCTGGTACTCTTAACTACCACAATATATCATCAATATATCACAATATATCACTTCACAAGTCTGTTCTCCCCTACAGTGTATGATGGATATCAAAGCACTGCCTCACAGTTACTCGTCAACACCTGATAAATACTGAGGGACAAAAAGACCTCTTTATAAATGTTCAGTGATCCCTTCTCTTTAATCAGATGTATTCTTTCTATATGTATGAGACTTTGCAAACACAAAGTAGTTTTACACCGTCTATCACTTTTGATCCTGTTATGGGTTGAATTGTATTGCCCCCAAAATGTATGTCAATTTGACTAGGCCATGATTCCCAGTATTGTATTTTGTTATCTGATGTGATTTTCCTGTGTGCTGTAAACTGTACTTCTACAATGTTAATGAGTTAGGAGTAGAGGCAGTTACATTAATGAGGCAAGATTCAATGTACAAAATCATGTTATGTCTTGAGTCAATCTCTTTTGAGATACAGAAGAGAAGTGAGCAGAGAGACAGGGGGACCTCAGACCACCAAGAAACAAGAGCCAGGAGAATAGAGTGTCCTTTGGACTTGGGGTTCCTGTGCTGTGAAGCTTCTAGACCAGGGGAATGTTGATAACAGGACCTTCCCCTAGAGCTGACAGAGAGAGAAAGCCTTACCCTGGAGCTGATACCCTAAATTTGAACTTATACCCTTCTAGACTGTGCGAGAATACATTTCTGTTTGTTAAAGCTATCTACTAGTGGTATTTGCAGCACAGATAACTAAAGATCCCCATGATGTTTTTTGTGGGAATCAAAATAGGGATTGTTATCTTTATTATATATTAAAAAAATAAGGCTCAAAGAGGTTAAGTGACCTGCATGAGATCTTAAATTTAGTAGATTGACTGATCAGGTTGCAGTCAGATTTCCTGGCCATTATTCAGCTCTCTAAAACTTCCAGCTGTAATTCCTGTTCAGAAATTATTATTAGAATAGCCGGCATCATTGTTAATAAAAATTTTAAGTGCTCATGACCTTACCTTCTAGGAGAGTATCAGATACAAAGAACAAGGTATTAACAGTGTCAAAGATCATCCCTTCTTCTCTTTGTTTTCGACATGTGGATTTTGTGACCTTCAAGTAGATTTTTTTTTATTAAGCAAATGTTTCTCCATCTGATGGATCTGAGAACTACAGTAAAGTTAAAAAGGTCTTCTACACCTACGTGGAATACTGTATAAAATGACAGACATCCCACTAAGATTTAAGCTTGAAGCAATTTTTAAAATAGAAATTCCTAATAAACAGACAAATACAGAGTTGATCCTATAACCCATTGCTAGGAGGAAGAAGAAGAAAGAAGACAATTAAAAAGCACCTAGATCACTTGGGGAAAAATGAAACTTAAAAAAAAAATCCTTCAAAGTATGCAATGTGAGTAGAATATGCTACAGGTGTCCCAGTTAATCTCTTGAACAAGTTAATATCTGACTACAGTTAATGTGTCTATCGGCTGATTATCTCAATTTTTTTCTTTTTTAAATTTACTTTAGATGAAGATTTACAGAGCAAGTTCATTTCTCGTTAAACAATTAATACACATATTGTTTTGACATTGATTGCCAATCCCACGACATGTCAACACTCTTCCTTTCTAGACCTTGGGGTTCCCATTACCACCTTTCCTGTCCGTCTTTCCTTCTTGTACCTGCCCCGGCGCTGGTGTGTCCATGTAGTCTAGGTTTTTTTTTTTTTAATGGGACTTGCTAATCCTTGGGTGAAGGGTGAATCTCAGGAGTGACTTCATTACTGAACTAAAGGTATCCAGTGGCCATACTCTTGTGGTTTCTCCAGGCCGTGAGACCAGTAAATCTGGTCTTTGCGTGTATGTGTATGTGAGTCAGTATTGTGTTCTACATTTTTCTCCTGCTCTCTCTGAGACACTGTATTGTGATCCTTGTCAGAGCAGTCAGTGGTGGTAGCATCAAGTTGTGCTAGACTCAGTTTGGTGGAGGCTGTGGTAGTTGTAGTTCCCTAGTCATTTGCACAAATCTTTCCCTTGTGTTTTTGATCTTCTTAATTCTCCCTTACCCCAAGTGGTGTGAGACCAGTGGAGTATTCTAGATGGCCATATTGTCTGAGATCTTTGACTGATTACTTATTTGGAGTTTTTCATTTTATCAAATTATTATCCCATATCAAAGTGGAGTTTAGAATGCATCAGACCAAAAATGACTGGAGCGCCAAATCTGATGGATTACTAAAGGAACAGGATAAGAATATATGGACTGAGACTATAAAATGAGATCTAAAGAGGTCTGTCACTAAATCCTGACAGACAATGCAGTCATGAACAGCAGCCACTTGCTGTCAGGCTGACTTGCAGTCAGCATCAGTAAGTCAACTATAGAAACTGTGGTTTGGAGTGGATCCGAGATTCTGCGAGGGCTCAGTGATCAGGCATAATCTTAGACTTGGATGGATAATATAGAAACCAAAACAGGGGCTTAGGTCCTGAGGCAGAAGACCAAGATTTGTAGAAACTGGGCCATATGTTAGAATCAGATACACAAGGAACAAGGTCAGCATGAGTTCATCAATACTGAGGCAGCTTGATTTTTAGCAGGTAGACTACTGGCTGGCCTAGGGCTCCCTATGCTCATCTTGTTTAAGAGCAGAATTGCTCTTAGAATTTGGAATAAAATTGAACCTAGATTGAGAGTTAAACGGCCCAGAAGGATATAGGTGCAAGAGACCTGCTATACCATTCCTCCCTACAGGAGAGAAAATGTCACTGCCATCTGCTCCTTTTGTTCTGCATTTAAGTAAGCAGGAGAAGCTGGAAAGTATGTCAAAAATTTTTCTAGAAAAGTATTGTTCAGGCTGTGTTAACATTTTCTGTTATAAGTGCAGACTTGTGTCATCACTAGCCTAGAATAAAGCTTGTTTTAGCTATCGTATTTTCCTTAAGATACTTATACAATCCTGCCACTGTGATTGGTTGTCATTCACAGTAGGGGCAGTGATTTCATCCAACCATCAAGATTCACATACATGTATATTATGGTCTCGCAAAATAACAGAAATTTTGTACTCACTTTTTCCTAGGAAAATTTTAAGGAGAAAAGGAAGGAATTAAGAAAGCACTTAAATTACTGGAGCAGGGAAGGGGGGTGGTGCATGGTGGGTCAGGGTGTGAGGGGGTGGAGGGGACTTTAAAGATGAAAGCTAGTTTCCTTACATGTGTTGCCCTGGGGCTATACAGAAGCAATACAGCCTCCCTGGGACTTCTCTTGTACACCACCTGGAAGTGTCAGTTGGGACAGATTGTAGCCAACTGTCTGCTTAAAGGCATTGACCGCATGGAGCCTGGGAGGGACATCTGTAGTTTTTGGTCTTTAAAGGATATGTATGTTATTCTTATGCTGATATATGTATTTATGCAGTGTTGAATTTGGAAGATACTTTAAAATTGATGTAAAAAATTAGTAAATTGAATCTCTATGCTTTTGTTTATTGCATATCAGATTTAGTCAGTGTTTTACAAATGATGAAATTGATAATATAGAACATAAATGGACTTCTTGTTGAAACTTCACATAGGAGAGATAAGAAAATATGGACTCCAAGGGGGCATCTAGACATCATTTTGCCCAGCTTTCAGAATTGTATGTAACAGGATTGAGTTAGATTTAAAACATGCCAGACAATTATTAAAATCTTTGGTTCCAGGGGGTGGGGGCAGAGTCAAGAAGGCAGACTAAAGACATGTCTCCCTAAATCCCAATGGAAACTAAGACCTGAACTGATAATTAAATGGAGTCTTCCAGACACCTAGTAAGCCCTAAGACATGACATAGTCCTGTTAATTTGGACTTTATACTACTGAATGAAAACCTCCTCTCTTTCACTGACCCTACTCTTGGCGCACACTGGTTTGCACGGACTGAAGGTAAGTCACCATTTTAACTTTTTTTCCTCTGTCTCAGCCAGTGGGCAGAGCTAGGACTTGACTGGCAGGTAATCTCAGATGCACTGCTGGTGGGGTCAGCAGGTGAAATTGCCATATTTCGAGAGCCCGGCTTTGTACTCTGAGCATCTTGGAACCTTTGGCCTCTCTTTTAGCCTCTGCTGTAGAGTAGCCTGTATTGAGGCAGGTGGCGAGCTTGTGCGGGATGCCATCTTGATCCATTGAGAGGCAGATATACCCATACAGAGGCCTCAGCTGGACTTAGTTCCTAGGGTGGGAGGCAGTGCCTGCCTGGACGAGAGTGCTTTTCTGGCAGAAAAGCAGTATTTTACACAGTGTCGCCTCAGGCTAAGGACTGGCAACATAGGCTGTGGACTCTGTGCATCTTGGCACCTTTGATGTCTCTTTCTGCCTCCACCATAGAGTAGCTGGTACCCAGGCAAGAGGTGAGCTTGTGCGGGACACTACCTCGTTCCACTGGGAAGCAGACTGCCCATACAGAAGCCTCAGCTGTACCTAATTCCTGGGCTGGGAGCCAGCACCTACCTAGAGGAGAGTGCTTTTCTGGCAGAAAAGCAGGATTCTACACAGTGTTGCCTACAGCTTGGGCCTGACAGCAGAGGCCAGCAGGGCAGTAACCTTTCTGTATTTTGAGCTAGTTTATAACATTTGGGGTTTGATATAGAGAAGCTTACTTTGCAAGCTGGGAAAAGGACCTATACATCTGAAAACCTGACTGACCTTGAAAGTTGTCAGATACATTCTACCTCTTATTTTAAGACAGCCTATAGAAACAACTGAGGCCTATCCTCACGGCATCCATCCCAGCCTCTATTGACTCACATCATGCCCCAAAAGCAACAAACTCTTGATAAAAGCATACCCAAGAAATCACTCATGGCTTCAGAAGGCCCCCCAAAGAAAGCACCACAGAGCTTTCCAGATGAGGAAGCTTTTCTGAAACTACTGGAAGGTGAATACAAAAGGATTATATAGAGAGCCCTCCTAGACCTTATACAAAATGCAGCAGAGCAAAATGAAAAACTAAGCAAGCTGTTCCATCTGATGGAACACCAATATTCTGAAATCCAACAGATCAAGAACAAAATCAAAGACATAGAAACTTCAATTCAAAGCCAAGAAAACAGAATGGAACAAATGGAAAATAGACTTTCTGATTTGGAAGACAGAGTTACTGATTCCAGCATCTATGAGGAGAAATCATAAAAAAGAAACAAGAAAAATGAAGAAGCATTAAGGAGCATGTGGGACTCTATTAAGAGGAACAATCTGTGATTAGTTGGAGTTCCTGAACAGGGTGGGACACCTGAGAATACAGAGAGTACTGTTGCTGAGCTGCTAACAGGAAACTTCCCAGAAATTATGAAAGAAGAGAATATCCAAGATACATATCGAATACCACTCATAGAACTCAAAAGAAAGACCCTAAGACATATTATAATCAAGCTGAACAAGATGAAACATAAATGGAAACTCTTAAAGGCAGCAAGACTCAAAGAAAAGCTTATATTCAGAGGGAAATTCTGTAAGCTTTCATTAGATTTCTCAGCAGAAACAATGCTGTCATGGAGACAGTGGCACGATACATTCAAAGCCTTGAAGGAGAAGAGCTTCCAACCAAGAATTATATATCCTGCAAAACTATCTTTCAAATATGAAAATGAAATTAAGACATTTTCAGAGAAACAGAAACTCAGAGACTTTGTAAAAAACAAACCAAAGCTACCAGAAATACTGAAAGAATCTCTTAGGTTACAAGAACAAAACCACTAACTTTATATTTTAGAAGCAAATACAGGACACATCACCCAGAATCCTAATAGGTTAGGGAAGGCTCCAAACTCAATCAAAGCTATAATAGTGGAAGACACAATCCAGTGATCATTTCATGAAAACTTTGATGCCATCATATTAAAAAGAGGGATGTACTACAGTCATTATAGTCCTTATAGATGGAGATGAAGTTGATAAGAATGGTAGTAATTAAAATTGGGTTTATATACAGTTTATTAAAGGGGATCATAGGGGTAGCCATAAAGCACAGTAAAGATGCAACATAACAAATCAAGAAATGTAATACAAGAGTCTCAGCAACCAGAAAACAAACCCTGAAAAAGGTGAAAAATCAACTCACAAAGAAGACTCTCCTGGAACACATTAATAAGAACAACAGAGAAAACATCAACACAAAAATAAATATATCACAATGGCAGCACTGAACACATCCCTATCAATAATCACATTGAATATGAATTGACTGAATGCTCCAATAAAGAGACGACTGACTTCTTGGATCAAAAGACATGACCCATCCATATGTTACCTACAAGAAACTCACCTTAGACTTAAAGATAGGAACAAATTGAAAATTAAAGGATGGAAGAATACATATCAAGCTAACAATGAACAAAGAAGAGCAGCGGTGGCAATACTAATCTCAGATAAAATCGATTTTAATGTGAAATCCACCATCATGGACAAGGGTGGACACTATTTATTGCTGAATGTTTCAATACACAAATAGGACTCAACAATATTAAATATTTATGCACCTAATATTAGAGCACCTAAATACATAGAAGAAACTCTGACTGAACTAAAAAATGAGATAGATCACAATAACAGTGGGAGACGTCAACACTCCACTCTCAATATTGGACAGATCGTCTAGAAAAAAGCTCAATAAAGACACAAAAGACCTTATTGCCGCAATTAACCAACTAGTCCTCATCAGCATATACAGAAATTTCTATCCATCAGTGGAGAGCTACATCTTCTTCTCAAGTGCACATGGAACATTCTCCAGAATAGACGATGTGCTAGGACATAAGGCGATTCTTGACAAAATCCATATCACTGAATTAATGCAAAGCATCTTCTCAGATCATAAAGCCATAAAAGTCAAAATCAATAGCAGAAAAAACATAGAAAGTGCAACTCATGGAAACTGAATAACATCTTGCTCAAAAAACCATGGGTTATGGAAGAAATCAAGGATGAAATAAAGAGAGTCGTGGATTCCAAAGAGAATGAAAACACTTCCTACCAGAACCTATGGGATACAGCCAAAGCAGTGCCCAGTGGTCTGTTTATCTCCATAAATGCATACATCTGGAAGGAAGAAAGAAACCAAATAAAAAAACCTGACCCTACAGTTTGAACAAGTAGAGAGAGAACAACAGAGGAACCCCTCAGGTACTAGAAGAAAACTGATAATAAACATTAGAGCAGAACTAAATGAATCAGAGAATAGAAGAACAATTCAAAAAACTGAAAAGACCAAAACCTGGTTTCTTGAAAAGATAAACAAAGTTGACAAATCACTGGCTAAACTTACTAAAGAAAAACTGGAAAGGAAACAAATAACACAAATAAGAAATGAGACGGGAGTTGCCATGACAGATCCAACAGAAATAAAAAATATCATAGCTGAATACTATGAAAGACTGTATTGTAACAAATTTGAAAACCTAGAGGAAATGAACAAATTCTTTGATTCGTATCACCTACCCAAATTATCACAAAAGGAAGCGGAACAACTTAATAAATCCATCACAAAGGAAGAGATTGAAAAAGCCAAGCCAGCCAAGTGCTGTCGATTCACCACAGAATTCCACCAAGCTTTTAGAGGAGAATTATCTCCAATACTACTGAGACTATTTCACAGTATAGAAAGGGATGGAATACTCCCAAATTCATTCTATGAAGCCAGCATAACCCTGATACCAAAGCCAGAGAGAGACCCAACTAGAAAGGAGAACTACAGACTGATATCACTCATGAATCTAGATGCAAAAATCATCAACAAAATTCTGGCCAATAGAATACAACATATCAGAAAAATAATCCATCATGACCAAGTTGGATTCATACCAGTGTTGCAAGGCTGGTTCAGCATCAGAAAAACAATTAATCACATCAACCACATAAATAACAGAAAAGACAAGAATCACCTGATCTTGTCTATTGATGCAAAAAAGGCATTTGATAAAGTCCGACACCCATTGTGCTAAAAACTCTCAGCAAAATAGGAATAAATGGCCAATTCCTCTAGGCAATAAGGGCCATTTATACAAAGCCAACTGCCTACGTCATCCTGAATGGAGATAGACTGGAACAATTTCCCTTGAGAACAGGAACTAGACAAGAATGCCCATTCTCATCTCTCCTACTCAACATTGTACTAGAAGTTCTAGCGAGAGCAATTAGACAAGACCAAGAAATAAAGGGCATCTGCTTCGGTGAAGTAAAGATCTCCCTATTTGCAGATGATATTATTGTATACACAGAGAATCCTAAAGAATCCATAAGTACACTACTCAAACTGATAGAAGAGTTCAGCCAATTCTCAGGATACAGGATAAATATAAGCAAATCAGTAGGATTCGTTTATACCAACAAGATTATTGAAGAAGAAATCAAATCAATACCATTTGCTATAGCCCCTAAGAAGATAAAGTGCTTAGGAATAAATCTAACCAGAGAAATAACAGAACTTTACAAAAGAGAACTACAAGTCCTTACTACAAGAAACTAAGAGAGACTTACATAAATGGAGAAACCTACCCCGCTCATGGATGGGAAGACATAACATTGTGAAATGTTTATTTTACCTGAAGAATCTACTTATATAATGCAATCCCAGTAGAAATTCCAATGACATTTTTTAAGGAGATGGAGAAACAAATCACCAACTTTGTCTGGAAAAGGAAGGAATCCCGGATAAGAAAAGCACTGCTGCGGAAGAAGAACACACTGGGAGGCTTCTCATTACCCAACTTTAGAACCTATTACACTGCCATAGTAGTCAAGACTGACGCCTGATCTCCATAATCTATAAGGTACTACAAAATATCAACAAGAAAAAGATAAAGAATCCAATTAAGCGATGGGCAAAGGAGATGGACTGACACTTCTTAGAAGAGATCCACACAGCCAAAGAATATGTGTGGACATGCTCACGATCATTAGCTATTAAAGAAATTCAAATCAAAACTACCATGAGATACCATCTCACCCCAACAAGTTTGTCCATGATACAAAAAAACACAAAACCACAAATGCTGGAGAGGCTGTGGAGAAATTGGAACTCTCCTACACTGTTGGTGGGATTGCAAAATGGTACAACCTCTTTGGAAAGCAATCTGGCGCTTCCTTAAAAAGCTGGATATAGATATACCATTTGACCCAGTAATTGCACTGCTTAGAATATATCCTACAAAATCAAGGCCATTCACACCAACTGATACATGCACCCGAATGTTCATCGCAGCACAATGCACAATAGCAAAAAGATGGAAACAACCCAGATGTCCAACAACAGAGGAAGGGATAGGTAAACTATGGTGTATATACTCAATGGAACACTATGCAGTGATAATGAGCAATGAAGATTTTAGGAAACATCTCATAACCTGGTTTCAACTGGATGGGATTACGTTGAGTGAAAGTAGTCAGTGAGTATTGTATAAGACCCCTACAATAAGAACTTAAAAACAGACTCATGCATAGAAGAAAAGACTCTTTGAAGGCTACAAGGGTGGGGAGGGAGGGAGGGCAAGGCGGGAGGTTTTAGATAAGATAGCTGATAGAAATTTGTTTGGGTGAAATCTGTGACAGCACACATTAGAAAGAAGGTCAATATTAATTGGATTTCAACATAACATGATTACTCCTCCCACCTTAACCCAATATTGCAAGGACAGAGAAGCTGGGGCAGAGGGCCCAGGACCATGCTCTTGGGGTAAATCAAGGCCAACTGGCACAACTAGCATTTTGCTAAGACAGCTCTGTGCACCCCACACTGGTGAGTGGCTTCTGGGGTCTTAAAAGCTGCCAAGCTGCCATCTGAGGGTACAGCAAATGGTCCCAACTCAGCAGGAATGGATGATCACCAAGGACCAAAATGACACGGGGGGGGGGGGGGAGGAGAACTCAGAAGACAGAGAGACCCACTTGAATGGGTGACTACCTCGACTTGTGACCAGAAGAACCTGATGGTACCCGTCCACTACCAGTGATAGCTGTGCTGGAGCTCACAAAGTTGAGTCTCATTGGCAACACAAGGATAAAAAGGGGTGTACCCTGAGATCTCTACTAAAAGATTGCAGTTGATGGTCCAGGGGTCTCAGGGTTTCCCTGGGATCATGGCCCCTGGCCCTGATGCTGCTGCCACTGTCCGTAAATCATAATGGAGGTCAACTCTTTGGACAGTAAATGATTGGACTTGGTGACACAGAGTGATCTATCATGTGTGCACTTCATGATTCTATACATCTATGGGATGTCATCCTGCTGACCTTACTGGAGGAAAGGGAGTGGGTGGAGAGGAGGGGACAGGAGATTGTTTGAAGGATAAGACATGTATGGAGTAGAGAGGAAGAGTGTGCTGTCACCGGGCAAGGAGAGCAGTGGGAACTGCATATAGGTGGACATGCAAATTTATATCTGAATGTACATTTTCATTCAATCATAGTAACAAATAAATAAATAAAAACTTTGGTTCCTGGTGAGTTTTGGGCTTTGGCTTCTGGGTGGGGGAATGCCATGGATGCCTAATTCTCCATGTAAAATTAATTTCTTTTCTTTTTAAGGAAACTGTACTTGAATAGCTCAGGACACCTAATGGTATTTCCTGGGTGAATGACTGGATTTTCAGAGATGCTGCTGTTTTGTGTGTGTTTATGTATATCTCAGGGACACTGCAAGTGTTCAAAGAGGGACATCAGAATTTTCAGTCATTCTGGTTATGTTCATTATTAACCATTTTAAAGTGTAAGGACACTGCTCTATGCACAATTAGTTAGGTGTCTTACTTTTTATCCAGGTTGCAAAGCCATTTGTTACAGTCATGGAGATATTTTACCCCAGCAAGATTTACATCTATAAGTCACTGTATATTCTAGTATGGATTCTGTTAAGATCGTGGTAGTAATGAACGAGCACCATTATTTCCAGTCACAATAGATTTATTAGCAGGTTGGTATGAGCGGTGTTAAGACCTCTTAGGATAGTTAATTCCATAATTCCATTTCATTGGCATACAGAAACATAAAGTCTTGTCCCACAGAAATAATGCCGTCTTCTCATGTCCTTTCAGTGTTATGCTCTAAGGGAGCAACGCTGTTTGGGTCTAGAACACTTACAGTTGATTTTTTTTTTTAAATTTCTCCTGTCATTTCCATTGTTCTGCTTCTATGGCCATTGCTGCTGATAACACCAGGTGTTGCCACAGGTCCACACATAAGGGGGCAGTTCACTCATTCACAGAGATCCAGAAATTATAAAGGTTTAGAATGTTCAGAGAAGGATAAGAGTTTAGAATGTTGAGAGCTGAGAAGCAGAGATTTTCAGAAAGGCATTATGGTCTAATGGGTTGCTTCTATGTGGCCATTCTCACCATAGTTTTGTAACTCCCACTCAAGTTGTTGTTGTTAACTGTCATTGAGTCAGTTCTGACCCATAGCGACCCTAAGCACAACAGAATGAAACACTGGCCCATCCTGGCCTGTGTCCACAGTTGTTATGTTTAAGCCCACTGTTGCAGTCACTGTGTCAATCCATCTGTTTGAGGATCTTCCTCTTTTTCACTGACCTTGTATGTTATGAGGCATGATGCCCTTCTCTGTGACTGATCCCTCTTGATGACATGTCCGAAGTACGAAGGATGCAGTCTCTCTGTTCTTGCTTCTAAGGAGCACTCTGGTTGTATGTCACCTGTTTGTTCTGTTGGCAGTCCATGGTATATTCAATATTCTTCTCCAATACCACAATTCAAAGGCGTCAATTCTTCTTCTGTCTTTCTTATTACATTGTCCAGCTTTCTTATTCATATGATATGATTGAAAATTACCATAACTTGGGTCAGGTGCCCCTTAGTCTTGAAGGTAATGTCTTTACTTTTTGACACTTTAGGAAGGTCTTTTGGAGCAGATTTTCTCAATGCAACACATCTTTTAATTCCTTAACTCCTGCTTCCGTGGGCTTTGATTGTGGAACCAAGTAATATGAAATCTTTGACAACCTCAATCTTTTCTCCATTGGTCCAGTTGTGAGGATTTTTGTTTTCTTGATGTTGAAATGCAATCCATACTGAAGGCTGTGTTCTTTGATCTTCATCATAAGTGTCTCAAATCATCTTCACTTTCAGTAAGCAGGTGATTAAGTGGGACTGTGCAAATAAGATATTTGTGGCTCATCAAGGGGATTGGTCAGTTTTGACATTCTGCTAGGCTTTAAAGAGAGCAAGTCTAGGAGAAAGGGATGATACCATCACCACCACCAAGGAAGAACAGCTAGGAGTGAAGAGCACATCCTTTGGACCGGGTATCGTTGAACTGAGAAGCTCCCAGAACCAGGAGAGAGAGAGAGAGAGAAACTCTCCAGAAGTGATGGCAAAGAAGTGACTGTAGGAGATGGCATGGTAGGCTTTGCCCATGGAGTAAGAAAGGTGAGTCCCTTGCTGGTGGAGCAGGGTGACTCTGGATACATAATTGCATAGCTAAAAGAGCTTTGTTACAATTTGCCCCAAAAGGGCAGTCACCAAGGGCCAGAGAGGTGTGCCTGTAAGGATGTCTGAGGAGACATTGTTGTCATGGAAGAATTGTGTCCTAAATGTACCTGAACCTGAATTTTAACTTATTGCTTCACCCATAATCGTATTGTCTTTAAGTTCTTTGTGGCCATTGCAATGAATTGTTGAACCAGCTGAAAAGTAAAGTGTGCCTTGGGATGGATGGTCAGCATCTGAATTGGTAAAGATGGTGAAGAGACGAGACATGTCTCACCTCCACCTAATAGGAATCAGTGTTGGGCTGTTGATCTTGATTCCTCTCCCACTTGTGAAGTTAGAGGAGGTCAGATGCTACTGCCTTGCCATTTTTTCAAGCATAAAAATTAGTCATAGAAATTATGCAAAGTGCTGCATTTATATTAATGTTTCTAGGAAATCAATTTATTCAAGAAATACAACTAAGAATTAAAGTAGACAATTTATCAGAATTTTACAGAAATAAGTAAAAACCTATACGTATCTTGGATGCCTGCAAATGTGATGCCCAGTGTGCCAAGTTATAGATATTTTCTGTTTAGCAGTATTGGTAATTGGATAGCAAAAACTGTATTTACAAACTTCAATGACAGAATCACATTAGCAGATGTATTACAGTATGAATGTGTTTTGGTTTTACTTAGAATGTTACTGTAATAACTGAGTCTTGTTAGAGACAGCGTGAGCTTATGTGATTTATATTTTGTGAAACGTGAAAGCCAAGTGAGTTGGGACAGTCAGAAGCCCAGGAGTGGATATGAGATTATTTAAACTCTCTGAAAGCAAGAGACAAGTAGTGGGAGAGGTGCACAAAGTTTGACAGTATTGTAAATAATGGTATACATTCTCTTTCTGTTGTTATTATTTAGAGCCTAGTAGTAGACAGGAGCTATAAAAACAGCTTGCCAGGACAACTTTTATTTTTTTACCCCTATAAACTTACTGAACATTTTTAAATGCCAAGATCCAGAATCTCAGTGAGTATATATAAATGTTGGTATTAGTTGCAATACATACACACACATGCACATATTCTTTAGTCTCCAGTATTTTTTTAGTCTAATTTAATAAAGAATACTGTGATACGAATTAGCGTGTAAGTTCTGTTTCTCTAGAGAACCTTAACTAGGCACCCAGATTCCTGCCCCTTAGACCAGTGTTCCTTCTATTTCTTTACACTGCTCTGAAGATTAGAATTTACTTATTATTTGGTTTAGGTGTCACCCACACATTTGAAGTATTTATAATTATTGATTGTAAGTAGTGCTAATAATTGGCAAGAGTTATAAATTTCTACTTGCATTAGAAGATGTAGTGAAAAGAGTGCACTTGGAAAGGTGGTCCTTCCATGGAAATTCTAGAGCCAAGAGGAATGATACCCAAATCCAAGAAAGATTCACATGTGGCTAAACATGTTTCTTTATCACATTTGCTCAATTATACAATAAACATTTATTTTCAGCCTGTTCTAATGCATAGACAATAATATTTACTCACTTCTTCCATACTTATAATTCATTGGATGGCACTAAGAATATAAAGACATGACCAAGCAGTCTTTTTGGCTGAATGATAGATACTACAGGAGATGAAATGCATTGTTTAAACCCTCTCTTCAAGAAATCTGAGATCTCTTTGTAAGATCAAACCTTATTGTTGTTGTTATTTTTTACATCACATACACAGAATAGTTTTCACATATGAACAAGATTATGATCTTATGCTATAAACTGAAAATAAGAGTTGGAGGAATTCTGAGTTGTGAAAAGGTTAAATATTAGCTGGGACTAGATAGAAGTCTTATATAGTATGTGAAAATTCAGCTGAAGTATAAAGGAATTGGAGGATTTGGAGATTGATAGGCAAAGCACTGTGAGAATGTTAAAGTAGGAGAACCTTGTGTGTGACGGCACAAAGATAACAGTGACTTTGAAAAGGTGATGGTAATAGACTGACCTGGCTATAGCGGAAATTGGGGTGTGGGACTTGTAATAGAAAGGAAAACTGTAAAATAGATACAAGTTGAACAACAAGTTGACACAAGTTGAAAAGTATAACATGAAGGTTTTTAATGCCTTCAGTCTTTCTCTCGGCTAAGCATTCTAGTGTTAACATATTGGAGACTTGGTGGTGCAGTGCTTAAAAACTACAGCTACTAATCAGAAGGTCGGCAGTTCGGATCCACTGGCTGCTTGCTGGAAATCCTATGGGAGCATCTCTTTTGTCTTATATGAGCCACTATGAAACGGAATTGACTCCACGGCAACAGGTTGTTTGTTTCTTTTATTTAGTATATGAACACCACCTGATTAAGATACTTGCTCAACATATTTATTTATTTATTTATTTAGTAGTCCATTTTTATCCAACATTAAGATGCAATGTGAATTATATTGGAACTTAAAAATGTGTTACTGTATTTTGTTGGCTTCCGAGAGTGTGGCCTTCAGCAAGCTCTCTAATGTCCAGTTCTCTAGTTTCTTTGATAACAAAACAATGTTTAAAATGTATAGCAGTTACTAACGCTGCTATGCAATATTTCAGAAGACAGTGGCAGCTATCCAGCACAATCTTAGATTTACAACTTTTCAGAGAACAAATGTGTTGAACAGTCTATACATTATTTCCACAGTATGCCTGAAGTCACGACTAAACAGAGTTCTTAATGATGGAAAGATAACAGATTTACGTTTTATTGTGAAAGTTTTCCATATAAATCTTAAGAAATTTCCATTTAACATATATTTGGACTATGAATGACTTAGAAAATTACAGGAAAAAAGACAGAGGTACTAAATCGCTTGACCAATGTAAACTGAGGTAAAAATAATCCATTGGTAATACTTGATGTCTACCTAAATTCGTGAATCCCCACTTTTCTTAATTTGTTGTGAACTTGACTCAAATTCTTGCCAGTCTTTAGGAGTATTAATTCTTTGGAATTCTCCAAGCTGACTTATTTTTTTCATACACTCTATTGTCTTTCACAGATCTTTCTTATCAGGCTCCTGATTTATCAGCACATGTTGAAGTTTAGTTATCCCATCTACAGTTGCTGCTGAAAAGCTACATTTTGGTAATGTCTGTAACGAGTGCAATGCACATTACAGAATATATCTTCTTGTTGGTGTACAGATTGTGCAGCTCATACATTGCCGAACCCATTCCATTTTGTCATCTATGCATGTAGTTAGCACCTATCTACACCCAGTTCATTTCCTTACTCTGAGGCTACAGTGTAGATATTCCTCGAGTCCTTCCACCCTTTGTTTGCTTCCTTTAACTCTTGGCAACTCCAGTTTTGGCAGCTGCTGCGGAAGCCTCTTTTTTAACTTTCCCTGACAGCCCCTGAGATAATTCTGGGAAGCTTTACTAATTTGCCCTCTAGTGACACCCCTTTTGGCAAACGTTTTGCTGCACTTTTCATAACCATGAATGTATTTCAGATGAACCACTGTAGTTTATAGTTGCTGCAGCCTTTCTCATGCTAAGCTTCCAAACAAGTTTTAACAGCTGCTGAGGAGTCTGGCAAAAAGCCCTGATTGCTAATTCTGTGCTAAACTGCTTTTCACAATGGGACATTCTATAATATTTGATAGTCTTTAAAGCAAACGATTTCCTACCTTATACTAGTACTGTTTGTATCATACTCATTCCATCTCAAAAGGGATTCCAAGTCTGTACTTTCATGAATGAGCTTGCTTTCATTTAAATCTCTATACAGAAATTGTTATTGTGTGCCTTGTAGTGGATTCCAACTCACAGGGACACTATATGAGAGAGTAGAACTGTTTCATAGGGTTTCCTAGGCTGTAATCTTTACAGGAGCAGATTGCCAGGTCTTTTCTTCCTTGACGCAGCTGATGGGTTATAACTGACAACCTTTCATTTAGCAGCCGAGTAGCTTAACCATGGGGCTGCCACGGCTCCTCACGGAGAAGTTAGGGTTTCCCAGTGTAATAACAGAGTTACTATGGGGAAACACGTAACAGTGTTGTCAGTAGGGTCAAGAGAGTTGATATATGGATGTGGTAAACTGTACCTTCTGGAAATACTGTTCAATAAAGTGAAAGTTTGCTCTCTTGGCTATAATGCTAATGGGTGGGAGTAAAGCTGCCTGAGTAATACTGGAACAGACAGATTCAGATGCTGTCAGTGTGTTTCTAAGTGTCCTGGGTTGGCGGAGGGGCATTCCGCAGTCTGGTGCGAGATGAAGACACGCTCAGAATTTCACAAAGAAAACCACATTGCGGTGAATTCACTGCCAGATAATTGAGAGCACAACACATGAGGCAACAAGAAGGAGGATGCCAGGCTAATGAGGAAATCGTTGTAAACAGGATCTGAATGATTACTGCTCAAGATTGTTTTAAAAGCCACATTTGATCTACTAAAAACTAAAACCCAAACCTATTGCAATCTAGTCAGTTCCAAATCATGGCAACTTTGTAGGACAGAGTAGAACTGCCCCATAGGGTTTCTACGGAGTGGCTGGTGGATTTGAATTGCAAACCTTTGGTTAGCAGCCAGACTCCTAACACCACAGTTTGATCCACTAGGTGTTTCCAGGAGCCCTGGTGGTGTAGTGGTTAAAAGCTCACGCTTCTAACCAAAAGGTTGGCAGTGAAGCCACAAGGTACTACTGGAAACCCTATGAGTCCGTTCTCCTCTGCCCTACTGAGGTTGCTATGAGTTGAACTGATGGCATCTAGCAATGACCAGTGTCTTCAAATTAATTTTTAGTTATTAAGTAATTTTTTAAAACAACCTAACAGAATTGAACTGTGTTTACTGTTTTGAGTCAGTTTGTTAATTATGTTTGATAGTTGATTTCTTATTATAAAGATATTTAGATCATAAATAATAGCATATTAATAAACTGAAAGATAACAATTTCTTGGTAAATAAAGAGACAGAATTTTAACATATTTTTGTTTTCATAAATATGTTTACCCATCACCAAAATTAGCTGTTCTGTTGCATATATTCCAGATTTAAAAAATAATTTAATAGTCTAGTAATAGACTAAATAGCAATGGGTTTTAGCTTTGCAAATAAATAAAAGCCTACACCATTTTAACGGTGAAACATCAGAGCAGTATTTTCCAAATATATTCTTATTAATATACTCATGCCATAGCTTAATAGGCTTATGAGAATAAGGAGCTTCATAGTCAAGTAAGATTGGAAAATGCTGAGCTCAACACATTTTATTTATTTATTTACTTTCTAATGCAGGATTTTGCAGAAGCTTTAATATGTTGACATGCACTGGGAGAGAAGCGTTGAACATATTCTCCCTTGGAGCCCTCGGAAGGAATCAGCATGGCTGATATGCTGATGTGGACTTTCAGCTTATGGAACTGTGAGAAAATTAGTGTCTGTTCTTAGAAGTTTGTGGAGTTTCATTACAGCAGCCCTAGAAAATGAACACACTGGAACATTATGAAAGTTTGTTAACAAAAAGGCAATCAAGTATGAATAAAGACTCTACTGGACTCAGTGTGTTTCAACCAAAACCCAAAATGACTACCATTGAGTCAATTCCAATTCATAGGGATCTTATAGGGCAGAGTAGAACTACCCCACAGGGTTTCGAAGGAGTGCCTGGTGGATTCGAACTGTCAATCTTTTGGTTCCTAGCTGTAGCCCTTAACCACTGTACCACCTACTAGGATCACTAGAATTTCCCACTCATACATTAGACACCTTTAAAGCTCATACGCCAAGCATGGACTCACTGTTGCTATAAAATATTCATGTAGCCTTCACTCTTGATCATGTGGCACGTAACTGAAAGCAGTGTTGATGCCCCTTCCTTCAGTGAACCTCAGCTTGGACTTCTGGCAATAATCGTAGTTCTATGCACAAACTACGGGATTCTGTGCTTTGTCTGAAATACCCTTTTCCCTGTTTCTACCTCTGGCTATTTTGTTCCCTGATGACCATGAATATGTTTAGGTGGTTTGGTACAGACATAATGCATTTATCTAGGTAGCTGGGTAATGAGAGAGAGTTTTAAAATGTGTAGGAGTGTGAAGTTGTTATAACATGGACAGTATTTGTTAATACAAAATGGGGGATAAAGATAGCCTAAAATTTCAAGGCACGTTCAGAAGAACCAGGTAATTCAGAAGGCTACAGCAATTTGGACACCCTGGTGGCGTAGTGGGTTAAGTGCTATGTCTGCTAACGAGAAGGTTGGCAGTTCAAGTCTGCCAGAAGCTCCTTGGAAACTCTATGGGACAGTTTTACTCTGATCTCTAGGGTCGCTTTGAGTTGGACCTGACACCCACAGCAGTGGGTTTGGTTTTTTGGTTTATAGCAATTTAAGAATTCATGGAGAGATTGGGACAAAAGAAGGCAAGCATTTGAATTCATACTCAGTTTTAAGATAACACTTTTTCACCTTGTTGAATTTTACAGATCATTGAATCTGGTTTGCTTGTATGTTGGTAATAATTCATTTGCTTTTTGATTATTTTTCTCACCTACATGTATCTGTGTCAGCAATAACATCTTACTATGCATTAATAAGTACCCCTTGCATAGCACAAATGGTTAAGTGCTCAACTACTAACTGAAAGGTTGACAGTTCAAACCCACCCAGAAGTGCCTTGGAAGAAATGCCTGGTGATTTTCTTCTGAATGGTGACAGCCATAAAGATGCTATGGAGGGCAGTTCTATGCCACAACACTTGGGATCTCCAGCAGGTGGAATCTACTTGGCAAATGGTGTAACTGTTGGTTTGCTGCATTAATAACAATTACTATTTATGAATTGAGCGGGAAGAGAAGAGCAATAGTTGGTAGACTTTTACCAGCTGGACATACATTTTGGGGCTTCAGTCAAATAACTGAATCACTTTGAAAATGAAAACAAATACTCATGCTTCTCAGTTATTTCAGTTACGTCTACTTCTTTAACACACATAGCTAAAGGAAGCAGCATATCATTCCATCTCCCTTGTTCACATTGGGTGCTACAATTTGTGTCAAAATGCCAAGTATCTGCCATGATAGACATATACTGGTGGATACATTATGCTCATAATGTTTGATAATGGGGAAAATTTCTACTTACAATTTTTAGAAATGTTAGGCTTCTCTCCTTTCTATTATGAGGCTGATTCCGGAGAAAAGAAAAGAAAGGATATTGCATTTAGTTGTGATTCATGAATGTCAGGATTTAAGTATTTTAGAGCTTTGTGGGAACGGAAGAGATAGTGGAAACAGGAAGCCAGGCTGCCATAAGCACACACGTAACAAGTAATTAGTTGACTAAAGATGTGAGGGAGCCTACAGAGAACATTAGTAAATGCTACTGTACCTGAAATGTATTAATGTTAATATAGTGAACAGCTGGATGGCTGGATGTTTGATAACAAAACAAGTCATTTTAATTTGGTCTATGCTTGAGTTTTTAATTGAATTTATAAGAACATGGAAAAAATTAACAGGCAGCTTCTGGCAATTCAAAAGCAGTATTTTGGCTTGGAGTCTAAGCTTTTCTCTAAATTTGAGAAATCTGTCTCTGGATAAAGATGGAGCAAACAAAAACATGCTGTAATACCAAGGACAGCAGATCGTCATTGTTTGTCAGAAAGCTAACTATTCCATTGGACACAATCACGTCTTAATGTGACTCACAGGTCAGCTCTCTAATTGTTAGATAGCTCGTTGAATCAGCTACATGACTTTTTTCTGTGTGAAAAGTCAAGACTGTCGTGTGGAATCATTTTTCAAAAACCTTCCAAGTAGAGCAGTGTGTGAAGGCCAGAGATGAATCTTCTTTGTTAATAGACCTCAGAAGAGCTGGGCAAGAAACTTTTTTTTTTTTTTTTAATAATAAGATCTCTGTCTTTTGACTAGGGCTGCTAAGACTTATGTGTTCAAAATTGCTGCTTCCTCCAAGAAATAAAAAGTATCATCAGTTTTCCTTTCCCTGAAAAGGGAGCCCTGAGCAATCGCGTTTGTATCCCAATAACCTTAATGTATAATCTCATCTGTCACTGTTTTGCATTCTCAGATGAAATGCTTTGTCATCTTGCTCCATCACTCAGTAGAACAATGCAAGACAAAACAGACTATTCCATGGTGGATGATATGAATCATATTCTGGAGAAGAAGGGGTACCTAAAGATGAAGTATAGTTTTTCTTCCCCCTGCTGAGGTGATGGATCTCTTCTGCCTCTCTTTTTTCTTACAAAAGAGGAGATTCTGTTTTCACCCAGCTCTCAGATGACTTCAGTCTGAAAGTTTACTTTTTCAAAAACTGTGGGGCCAGCCTTTCTCAAACAAATAAAGAGCCATTTCATCTACTTCCAGTTTTCCTTAATCATATTTGTCTCAGCTGATTTCTACCTTTATATATGCTCTGCAGAATTTTATGTCTAATCTGGATGGCACTACCAGATTTTTTTTTCACATGTATCTGTCTTAACTCTCATTCTAAACAATTAACTTGTGTACAGCACAAATTCTGTCTCTTTTATGTTTTGCGTCTTTTATAGTGTCTAGAAAACTTCTGTGTATACTGTAGGTGCTTAATGTAAAGAGTTAAAATGTTTATAAATGAGATGTTGGTTAGCCTTATCTTTCCAAAGGGTCCTTGCACCTAATTTAACTATCATTTAGCACCTAATTAAAAAGTGTGGAAGCTTCTTTCATGTTTTTCCTTGGCAGAGGCAATATGGAGGATCTCTGTGACTTGTAAACACTGACATTGCTTGTAATGTAAATTTTAGGTTGGTATTCATGGGTTGATAAAAGGAAATAAGAATTCCTTTATAAACAGCCTTGAAAATGTATCTATGAAAGCTTTAAACCCTAAAATTATGTCTTAAAAGGGTCATGTCCAAAATATAGTAAATAAGCAATCTCTAAACTAAAAGATTATGATCCACAATAGTTGTCAGCTATTGTCAAGTACACTCCAACTCATGGCTACCCCATGCACAACAGAATGAAATGCTGCTTGGTCTAGCACATTATTTGTGATCATTGATATGCTTTAGTTCATTGCTGTGGCCATTGTGCAGCTAAACCTGGAAGCTCGTCTTCCAGCACCTTGCTAGACAATTTTCTGCAGTGATCCATAGGCTTGTCATTAGTTAATTTTCAGAAATAGATTGCCAGACCTTTCTTCCTTGTCTATCTTAGTCTGGGAGCTCCATTGAAATCTGTCTACCATCAATGACCCTGCTGGTATTTGAAATACCAATAGCATGTCTTCCAGTACTATAGCCACACACAAGCTTCCACAGTAAAACAAACTGACAACCAGGTGATTGAGCTAGTTCCATATTTTTCAGATAATTAGTGATGATGTCTATTGATGTAAATGAAAAAACCAAACCCACCACCATCCAGTCGATTCTGATGCATGGAGACCATGTAAGTCAGAGTAGAACTGCCCCATAGAATTTCCAAGGAGCACCTGGTGGATTTGAAATGCTGACCTTTTAGTTAGCAGATATAGCACTTAACCACTATACCACCAGGCTTTCCAATGTAAGTGAGGGGCAATAACAATTGCTTTAGTTCATTGTGGCTGGTGATACAGAGTAGGAGAGGAAGAAGAAATATATAGCTGCTATGCAAGCCCAGGAATGAAAGGAATTTTGGAAGATATAGTGAACTTCTGATTACCTATGTATAGATAATTTGCACCCCACAATATAATGTATTTTGAATTTCATCACTGACTAGCTTTCCTACATTACTCAGTCTCTCTCCTTTTCCCTCTATCAATTGTTTGGGTTTGGAAACTTTCACATAGTTGGATATCTAGATTATACAACATATAACCAGAAAGAAGTTTTTTGGGGAAATAACCTCACAGGATGAAAAACAAAACTTGTAGCTACAATACATAGATGCCACTTCTTTCCTCAAATAGGATGGGCATTGCTATTGACTGTATTTTTGAGAAATGGCCAACTTTAAAGGAGTCATTGTTATTATTATTATTTTTTAAATGCTTCATAAACAGTAGTTAGTATGCTTCTAAATGGCCTGTTAGCAAGGGTTGGGTTAAAATTTCAATTAATTGATAACTTAGTTTACTTTGCAAACAAAATGATCCATAACAGAACCTGAGAGAAGTATCAATGGTGCTTTTAATATTAAGTTACTGAGAAATAATAGATGTTTTTGTTGTATGCAATGTGTTAGCCTATTAGCAATGCCCTAAATACATTTTTCAGTAAGTCCTGGCATTACTTTAACTTTGTGGTTGCTTTAGTTCATTGTGGCTGGTGCCCTGGAATTGATTCTGACTCAAAGCAGCCTACAGGTGTGTAAACAGGTTGTAGGTAAATGGTCTAACTTGTTCTTGTAGAATTGCTTATGCAATGAGACAGTTGCACTTGTAGAATAGGTTGTTTAACAATCTCATTTGCATCAGTATCTGCAGTAGGCGACTGGATGAACTAATTGGTAATTCTTTGTGAAGAATATTGAATGCTGTTCACAGAAAATTTGATGCATTGTGTGTTTACTACAGATATTGGTCAGACAGAATTTGGACCCCAAGGGACATTATATATTTTCAGTCTATTTAATCAGTTACTGAACAGCGCACAGAAAAAAAGTCTTTGGAATAGATGCAGCGGTATGATAGATTAAAAATTCCTCAAAGTGCATGTTGGTAATTTCTTTGTTCTGGAACTACATAGAACACATTTGAAGTAGAAGGAAAGATAACCTTATGCGAATTTGACATGGAATTATTGAGGGCAGTAATGCTGACTACAACCTCTGCCCTGAGACATTTATTGATCTTTTCTAAAGTACAGTATTAGTGGAATGTCCTCAACATGTGGAGGTTATCTAGCTAAAAATTGTTTAGAGTGAGACAAATTAGAATTGTGCTTGTAAGAACTGATTTATTCATAGACTTGTTAACTCTGTAAGTGCCTTGTCTCTACAACTCAGTTAAGGACTGAAGCCATCCCTCACTTGTGTTTAGTATTCTCCACAGGCTGTGCAGAACAGTGTGAACATACTAGGCCCTTGATACATGTTGTTAGCATGAGTGAGTAACATGGTGAATCTATTTTTTTCTTGATGCATGTAAATATCTATTCAAGAAGGATGGTTGTCTTTTCTCCTCTTAATGAAGTTAGGAGAGAGATGCTCTGTGCTCTACTCTGTTTCCCACACTTAACATAAAGGTGTTCTTCCAATACCTTACATTTTATTTGTAACTCCCAAATTAACACTTGCGATGTCTTCATGGTCATTAAGGGGCATGCACATCTGCTAAGCAGCAAAAAACTTGAGTTGCTCCACTCAAGTGACTGTTCCCAGGTCAAGTAACGCTGGCTCACTGTTTGCTAACTCAGTGTTTGAGGTGTTTTAGAGACTTGACTAGGGTGAATAATGAAAAAATACGTATGAGGATTGCCAATTATGTTTGCAAACTCATCCTAGAAAAAGTGCTACATACCTCATTGCTGAATATCACTGTGGTCACCTTTGAAGTATGCCCCTTGGGAAGCTATGCACTGATGCCAGTGCCAAGTTCACCCTTCAAAGCAATTTTGGAACTCTTTCTGGAACGGCCATCGGAGCTGTTGTCGTGTTACCTTTGATGTCCTGAATGTCATCAAAATGTCTTCCTTTCAGCATTTCCTTTATCTTCAGGTAAAGAAAAAAGTCTTTGGGAGCCAGATCAGTGTGGTAGGGAGAGTGTTCCAATACAGTATCTGTTTACTGGCTAAAAACTCCCTCACAGACAACTATACAAGTAAGTTTGTGAACTTGCCACTGTGCACAATGGCAGTTCCAGAAAGAGTTTCAAAATTGCTTTGAAGGGTGGACTAGGTGCTGGCATTGGTGCATAGCTTACCAAGGAAAGTACTTTGAAGGTGACTCTAGTGATACTCAGCAGTGAGGTATATATGTAAGGTTGGCAGCTCAAATCTACCACCCGCTCCTTGCCAACCCTATGGGGACAGTTCTACTCTGTCTTATAGGATTGCTAAGAGTCAGAAGCAGCTCAAGGGCAAATGGTGTGTGTGTATACATAAAGCACTTTAAATTTCATCATTTATGCTAAAAAATCCTACATCTTCTAATCTTCTTTGGGAACTTCTCTTTTATTATCTTATACTTTACCATAAAATAAAATAAAAATATTTAAGTTTCTAAAAGATGTCATCTAATTTCTTTTTATCTTTTCCAAACTTTGGTAACCAATACTGCATGCCTTGCTATCATAAGAGAGCAATCTAATTTAAAAATACCATTAAATATTTATCTACATTTTCTTTTCAATAACTGTATTCAAAATTTTCAGTAGCTTGTAATTATGCTAATTATGTAAGTTAATGAACAAGTGGATCCTCAATTTGACTTGAGGACATTAGAATAAAGCTCATGGACATATCTAACTGAATTCTGCCTTACAGGAATCTTAATTCTATATGTGTTTCTTGTCTTCTAATTGCAGAAGAAGAATTTCTTTACTGTTGCTGCTTGCTCTATGAAGACAGGTACTATGACTGTCTTCTCTGTCCTCCAGAGAAGTGCTTGGAACATAACAGATGATCAATGGCTATGAATGAAGGCAATGTGATAAAGCAATCACACTGACCTTCCAGCTATTTCTCAAACCTTCTAAGTAGTCTCCTACTTTCAGGGCCTTTGCACTTGCTGTTTCCTCTGCTCTGAATACTCTAGATAATTACAAGATTTATTCCATGATTTTTCTTAGATCTGTGCTAAAAGTCTATGTTACTATGATGGCCTGTGTGTTGCTATGATACCAGAAGCTATACCACTGGCATTTCAAATAGCAGCAGGGTCACCCATGGCAGGAAAGTTTCAGAGGAACTTTCAGGCTAAGGCAGCCTGGGAAGAAAGGCCTGGTGATCTACTTCTGAAAATTAGCCAGTGAAAACATTATGGATTACAGAGCATTGTCTGAGGCCTCAACTTGCTTGCTTTGGACACATCATCAGAAGTATCTTAGTCTTCTAGTGCTGCTAAAGCAAAAATACCACAAGCAGATGGCTTTAACAAAGAGAAATTCATTGTCTAACAGTCTAGGTTGTTAGAAGTTTAAAGTCAGGGCCCCAGCTCCAGGGGAAGGCTTTCTGTTTCTGTCCACTCTGGGAGATGTTCCTTATAATCAATATTCTACATTTGAGGAGCTTCTCAGCGCAGGCACCTTGGGTCCTAAGGACACGATATGTTCCCCGGGGTTTCATTCTTGGTGGCATGAGGTCCTACATATTTCTGTGACTTCTGTCTTCTATGTCTCAAGAGGGTGACTTAAGATAAAATCTAGCCTTGTAGACTGAGTCCTGCCTCATTAGCATAACTGCTGCTCACCCTACCTTCACGTCACAGAGGTAGAGGTACACCACGCAGGAAAGTCACATCAGATAGGCAAAGGTAAACAATCACGCAATCCTGGGAATCAGACTAGCCAAGTGGACACATATTTTTGGGTCCACAGTTGAGTCCGTGACAAGAAGGGATTGATCACTGGAGAAAGCCATCATGTTCAGTAACATGTCCAACCATTGTGAAGATAGTGCAGGAACCAGG
This sequence comes from Heterohyrax brucei, assembly GCA_028571685.1. Lineage (NCBI taxonomy): Eukaryota > Metazoa > Chordata > Mammalia > Hyracoidea > Procaviidae > Heterohyrax > Heterohyrax brucei. The sequence continues at coordinate 128,737,055 of CM053166.1, read as the reverse complement.
CAATGTTTTGTTGTGTTATACATAAAATTGCCATGAGTTGGATCCCACTCAAGGCAACTAACAACAGCAATGGTAAATGTTACTTCTTTGAAGAAGTTTTCCTTGTCCAGTTAAAACATTCATCTCCAACTATTTGACCTTAATCACTCATTTCCTGTTTCAGTTTTTCTTCATAGCACATGGTACTAGAGAATATTTTTTTCTTTCATAGTTTATGTGATTTTTGTCTCTGTTTCCTCTATCTGATGATGTGGTGCTGCAATTAGAAAATGATTTCCGTAAGTTCTGAGACTCTATCAGTTTGGAGTTTATAAGGAAACAGGAATCAGGGAAGTATGAGCAGAGTTCAGAGAATAAACAAAATATGAATAGCTGTATTGGAACACCTCCCCTACTCATCTGATCTGGCCCCCAGGGACATTTTTCTTTATCCAAAGATAAAGGAAGTACTGAAAGGAAGACATTTTGATGACATTCAGGACATCAAGGGTAATACGATGACAGCTCTGACGGCTATTCCAGAAAAAGAGTCCAAAATTGCTTTGAAGGGTGGACTAGGTGATGGCATTGGTGCATAGCTTCCCAAGGGGAGGATTTCAAAGGTGACTGTAGTGATATTTAGCAATGACGTATGTAGCACTTTTTCCTAGGGTGAGTTCATGAACTTAATTGGCAGACCTCGTGTTGAAGCTAGGTCTGAAGGAGCAAGAGGAAGAAAGAATGCTACCAAAGCCCAGTGACAGCTGGAAATGAGCAACAGGTATTGCCTGGCGGAAGATGTAGTCTTGGAGGGACCCAGCTATTGCTGGAGAGACACGTGACACTGAAAGTAAGGAGGAACAGAAAAACAAATAGCCAAACTCTCTCTCCTCTTATACTCCCATTTTTTAACAATGCCTTCTGTTGGTAATACCCAAGAAGCCAGCCGCAAAGGAATCTCAGGTGACGGGCGAAGCAGTTCCCAGGAGTCAGCGTCTTAGGTAACAGAGCATGATGGCGAAGTGTGGAGAATTAATATTTTATTCTTCTTCTTTTATCACGATGAAGTAAAAACATGGAGAATGAATCTTGTGAAAGAAATAAAATAAAGAGCCAGGTGTTTTGTTTGGCTCACTGCTGTATCTTTCGGGCCAAGAACAGTCCTTAGCACACTTTGCTGTTAGTTGCCATTGAGTCAGTTCTGACTAATGGCAACCTTCTGTGTGCAGAGTAGAAGTGCTCCAGAGGGCTTTCAGGGAAGGCTGTGACCTAGCAGAAGTAGAGCACCAGGACTGTCTCCCAAGGCACCTCTAGAGAGGTTTGAACCACCAATCTTTCAGCTAGTAGTCAGATGCTTGCATAACCATCTGTGCCACCCAGGGAGATCTCTAGCATACTTTAAATATGCAGAAATATTTGTTAGATGAAATAACAAATGATAAGTGTTAGCTGGGCTTGAATGAACTGTTGCATTAATCCAGGATACTACCTCACAGTGTCTCAAAGTCTATTTTGTAGGGGGTAATTGTCCAGTGAATTCCTGGGGTACAAACTGATAACATGCTTGACTCCTAAATGAAAGGTTGGAAGTTTGAGTCTACCTTGAGGTACCTCAGATGAAAAGCTTGGCAATCTAATTCTGGAAAATCATCCACTGAAAGCTGTGTAGCACAGTTCTACTCTGACAAATGTGAGGTTTTCATGAGTCAGAACTGACTGATCAGCCCCTCACCCCCCAAATGCCCAAGGTTTATGTTTGAAGAATTTCACAGGTAGCAAACCAGAAATAAGAGACATTTAATGCCTTTTGTTCATCATTTCAAGGTAGTAATCAATTACACTGTAATATATGGGTTAGATGTTGACATTCAAAGGTCCCGTGAAAAATTTTTCCCAGTAAAAGATTTTGGTAATGAGATGTTTGTATTTCTCTGGGTAAAAAAGTCTTAGAAGACAGCTACCAAATGCTTTATTATTACACAAGGTAAGTAAAAAGGATTGAATGACATCACTAATTAATTAGCTTTACTTTCAGCTTGATACATGGGGATTCATGGTGATCAACAGCCTAGATAAGGGAATTAGGGCTACTTATGATCTCAACTCTTAAGTTAGCTGTGTAGCTCTAATTCTTTCACTTTATTGCAAAGACCACTCTGGCTTCAGAGTGGAAGAAGAGAGGAGTCACTCACTGATATCAGGAAATATGGAGACATTAAATATTAGGGAGATGATGATGATTTTAGATTGGACACATTAAGTCTGAGGTGACTATGGAGCACCCAAGTGGCAATGTCTTGCTGGCAGCCGGGGTACATGGGTCTGAATCTCTGGAAAGGAGACTGAAAATTATGTGCACACAGATGGTAGTTGAAATAGTGAAAGCAGGGAAGATGATGTCACCTGGAGAGTAGCTGTAGCGTGAGAAAAGAAAGTTCCTTGGCTCTGCTCCCCACTCCACCTCCAGGCAAATCACAAAGCAGTGCACTACGTGCTTGGATACCTTCACCGAGTGTGTGGGTTTGGGATGAAATGTGCCGAGCTGCAGAGCACGGAACTCAGTGATCCGAGAAGCCGCATCAAGGGATGAAACTGAAATAAGAGAAGCAGATAATTCCAACTGGAGGTCAATCTAAGGGGCTAGGCAAAGAAAGAGACTCCAGGAATGAGACAATGATTATGATAGACCAAGAACAGCAGATCTTCGTAGGAGTGTAAGAGAGATTCTTTGAGCGCTGGGGCGCAGCTATCAGGACCTTCCATTGAGTATCTGCATCTAAGGTGGAGAGTGGGAAGGCAGCTGCTAAGGGTGCTCAGATGCCCTAGAGCTACTGTTAAATGACAAAGAGATGGAGTAGAAAGATGATCACTGGAAGATTTTGCTATAGCACTCTCTGCGGTGGTGGGAGCAAAAGGCAGATGACAGTAGATTGAAAAGTGATGAGAAAGAAACAATTTCAGACTGTTCTTTCAGGGAGCTTACCTGTCAAGAGAGAGGGACCTGTGACAAGAGGAGGATGTAGGCTCTAAGGAGGATTTTTACTCTGCTTTTAAGAGGAAGGATTCTTCAGCATGCTTGTAGCCTCTGAGAAAGACGTTGAAAATGAGAGGAGCAAAAGAGAGCACATGTGGATATAACAAGTGGGCAAGGTTTTAAGCATTGCAGAAAGCGGAGTCAAGGGCGTGGATGCAAGGATACTGTCTTCAAGCCGAGACATGAGCCTTTCCTTCGGAAAGTGCATTAAAAGAGGAAAGGGTGGGTACAGCATTAAGTGGATTTTCAAGTGAGAGGTTGATGGAGCTGATACTACAATTTTTTTCTGCAAAGAGAAAGACAAGACAAAAATAAAAAGCTTTTGGCAGTGGTGGGATATAGGTGGCTTGAGAAGGTGGTAAAGTTTTAGAATAGAAGGGACCATTACAACTTGAAAGGCTCTTACAAATCTAGTTCTGTAACTCTGGAACCTTTTTTTAATTAGCACAATCATTCTCCAGATTAACTCTTGCTGAAGTCTGGCATACACAAACAGATAAAAGTCCAACAGCTCAGATAGACATGAAGAGAGGCCCTGGGCCTTAAATGCTAGCATGCCCTAGTTCTCCCATTTGCTCATTCGCCTCATTGCCCAGCTTCACTGTGTCAATCCATTTTGTTGAGTGTCTTCCTCTTTGTCTCTGACCCTCTACCTTTCCAAGTGTGATGTCCTTCTCCAGGGACTGGTCACTCCTGATAACAAGTCTAAAGTGAGACAAAAGTCTCAAGTTTAAAGTGAGAGACAAAATCTCTCCAACTACACATCTAAGGAAAATTCTGAGGAATACTTACAGCTCCTTTGAGCACTTTTAAAACTATTTTATAGACAAGGAAGAAGACCAAGAGAAATGCATTGACTTGTTCAAAGTCAAGTCAGAACTGGAATCCACATCTTCTAATTCCTAGCCAGAACATATTTACTATATTATGTTGTTACACTGCAAGGGCACTGAAAATAAAAAGGTCTCCAAGAATCTAGAATTTTAGATTTCGTTCTTCCAGTGACATTTGCCCTTGAACATTTCCCTTTCTACAGATCAGATTTCTTATTTGTTAGAAAATGTTAGGTAATGTCTTTTGCTACCAAGCTTATAGCTGTTACATTAAACGGGGAGCTACGAAATGCTTAGAAAGCCTTGGAAGGAAGTTGCTATGCTCATTGTATACATCACTTGTGAAAAATATGAAGGTGTTTCATAGGATGTCGTCAACCAGAACTGGGAATGAAAGACTTTAGAACGTTAAAAAAATTACTCCATGTAATTTCTGGAAACTTGATTGTCTTAACCTTCGATTATATTTATAAGATTCATCCTTCACTATTAGTAACTCTAGTTCATTAATTTTCACTGCTGTGTAATGTTCCATTATCTGAATATACCATTGTTTATTGTAGTTTATGGGTAAAAATACATACATAATGTGACAAAATTTGGAAATATTTTTGAAAAAACAGGGAAATTAAAAAAATTATCGTGATTAAGTGAAAGTTTATAATCCAAGTCAGTTTGCCATATTAAACCCCGAGCACCTGTCTCTGCAACTCTGTCTACTCTCCTCACCCAATGACAGCACACTCTTCTTTTCCACTCTTTACTTTCAGTTTCCACTCAACCAGCACTTGTCCCCTCCTCTCCACACTCTTTTCTCCCCTCTAAAAAGAAACGAGTAGGACAGCCTCATATATATATATATCAAACCATAAAGTACACACACCACCTGCATCGCTCTGTGTCCCCAGGTCCAGTCCGTTCTTTGTATGGAGAGGTGGCTTCAGTACGGGTTTCAGCTCTGGGCTAGGGGCTGTGTTCTCAGGGGACTTTCCAGGCTGTCAGATCATCTAGTCCGGTCTTTTAATAGGGTTCTAGAGTTGTACATCCCTTTTTTTTGTGCTACGTCAGGGACTCTACATTGTGTTCCCTGTCAGGGCTGTCTTTGGTGGTGGCTGGGAACCATCTAGTTCTTCTGTTCTCTTGCTTATGTAGTGTCCCCATCATATGGCTACTTCTGTCCCCTGGGCTTATTTTCAACCCAACATTTCAAAGGATGGAATATCAGAGATAGGGGTCTAGGGACCATGTTTTCATGGACTTGATGTCAGTTGGCATAACTAGTCTTTTTCTGAGTGTTCTGCACCCCATGTTGGTGAGTGGTGCCTGGGTTCTAAAGAGACAGCATGCTGTCATCTGAGGAACATCAGTTGGAACAGATGACAACCGAGAACATCAAAGACAGGAGGAAAAGTTTTTAAAAAGTTCAAAATCATAATGACCTGTTAAGAGTCAGAAATTAGGCACCGGGAAGAAGCATTCAGGTAGCTTTAACATTATTAAAACTCATTGCTGTCAAGTTGGTTCAAACCCATAGAGACCCTATAAGACAGGGTGGAAGTGCCTCATAGGGTTTCCAAGGAGTGGTCAGTGGGTTTGAACTGCTGACCTTTTTTTGGTAAACAGCCAAGCTCTTAATGACCATGCCACCAGGGCCCTAATTAACATTATTAGTAGTGATTTAGTGCAGTGAGTCTTCCAGTGTGAATCTCCAAGGTCAGCAGCAACAGCATCACCTGAGATCTTGTTAGAAATGCAAATTCTTGGGGCTCACCTATCCATACTGATTTAGACATTTTGGGACGGGGTTGGGGGCGGCAACCTGTGTTGTAACAGGCTTTCCAGGTGATTCTGATACACATTTAAGAACCTCTGTTGTAGCGCTAGGCTTTATAACTCACACAAGTTCTCTCTCCATCTCTCTTGCTCTCTCTTCCTAACACATAATACAAAAAAAATATATAAAATCGCTTGGGCAGAGGCTACTCAGAAATAAAAAGCCGGAGTGATACTAGAGCTATCACAGTGATATTAGAGCTATTTGATAGCTATTTCTTTTGCAGGCAATTTTGTCAGAAAGGCAGGCAGTAGGAAGAAAGAAGAGGAAGAGTGGAGCCACTGAGTCATTTAGGAGGAAGGTGCAGGTGAGATAAGAGAGCATCATTTTTGATGTATGTTATGAGAACAGTGTAGTTAAAAATGTAGAGTACCTTTGAAGCATATGTATGTGTGTGTCTGCTTGGCATTATACCTTGTGTGGAAAAGTTAGCTCGCCCCAGCGATGGAGATAATTACTCTCCCTCTTCCTTCACCCTTGCTTCTGAATAATTTAGAATCAGCAGGGAGTAACTTACTCTCACCACAGGATACAGCTGGTGTTATTCAAGTGCAGCTCGCTCTCCGGCCAGGCGTTCTAACATGAAATGAGTCTATACAGTACCGCTTTGACTCCCAGTTGCCTTTTTATTTTTTTTATTTTTTGGAGCTGCGGTTGCCCTTGCAAGCCATCTCTTTTCCCTGCTGTTACCGTCACATATCATCGTACTGAAAGTGAGCACACAAGAAGAGGAAAAAAAACATAGTCTTTATTTATTTTTGAAAGAAGCTGGTTATTAACAGAACCCTTGTGTTTAAATGGCTTAATGGTGTTCACACTGCGAAAGAGTAGTCCACTCTGAAAAGTGTCACACAGTCTAACTGTTAAAGATGTCATTGTTGCACACAGAGGACACAGAGAACTTGAACCTGCCAACTTCCTGACCACACTTACAGGAGAATCTCTTGAAAGAAATGAATTGTGCGGCACCTGCACCCTTGGGAAAACACCCCTTGCTAAAAGGAAGTAGCCCAAATTAGTTTTGATATACTTCTTTGGTATTTGTCACTTGCAGTGTGTATTGGGCCGTGGAGATGCTAGAGCAAGTTTATTGTTTTTGCCAGAATTATATAAAGGGGAACTAAATTCCGTAAGAAATTCTCTTGTCATCACCCTCGTTAAAGTCCTTGCTATTGTAATAACTTCGTCATCAGCCTACATGTTCCTGTGTCATCCCTACTCCAGTTCATCCTACACACCAATTCTAGATTATAGATCAATCACAGCCTTGATTGTATCATTAGTCTACATATGGCATACATCTCTGTGTCTGCTTCAGTGAATAAGAAACCAAGAGCTGACTGTATGTCTGACTTAATCGTTGTGCAGGGTCATCTTTATTTATACATTTTTTGCATTAACTATGCTTTGTGTCATTTCACTGTTTTCTTCATTATTTCCTCCTTGTCTTAGTCTTTATGTACATTTTATGCTGTTATACTGTATATTTTTATTAGCTTCCTCAAATTCTTTTTGAAATGTTGAAGGGTGAAATGAACAAATATATAAACAAATACCATAAGTTGGCTTCCATTGACTCCCTGTTGTGTACTAAATAAAGCTGGACCTTTCAGTCTCTCTCAGCTCCTCTCTGATGTCACCCTGGCACACATTTACAGTTTCACTTGTCCATCTTCCAAGGAATGTACCAGCTATGAGACATCACTTGCCTTTCTCCACATTCGCCGTTTGTTTTCCGTGCTCCCGTGTCTCTGTTTGCACGCCGTTACCTCTACCTGGATGGTTTCACCTACGATCTCTACCTGCTGAGATTCTTTGTTAAATTCCATCACTTCACTGCTCCTGCTTCTCGAATTCTTCTTTGATCCAGTGATGTGTTACCCTCTAGAACATTCGCTTTACTGCCCTTATCATATTCTACATTGCATTACAGTTATCTGTATACTTAGCTTACACCTCCACCCTCTATACTCTCAAAAACTGTAAGCTTCCTGAGGGAAGGGACCAAGCCATGTTCATCACTGCATCCTCTCTACAACATCTGAAGAAGGTAAATAAGCCTGTTGCACAAAGTAAGTGCTCAACAAATACTTGTAGAATAAATCCACATAACTAAAAATAATAAATCTAGCCATATGTTTGTTTAGGTAAAAGATTGCCTGATCTGGAATCTAGAAATACTTGCAGAGGCATATGTAACCACTCAGCACAGTCCAGCCCATTCCCACTACTAGAAAACCCAACAAAAAGAGTAGGGCTTCCTGTCACAGGGTCAGTAATACTTGCTTTCTCATGAAGAATTTTTGGCTTCGTTTTACTTTAAAAAGGACATTAGCCCTGATGATGGGAAAAATGTGGGAAAAAGATCTAATGATTACTGAAAATACAGTTAAACATTTATGGGAGAAGATATGGACATGGCAAAGCTAATCTCCAGGCAGAAAATAAGAATACAGCTTGTTTCTTTTCCTATAGCATAGTTTCTGGAATGGCTGAATGGCCCGTTGAATTGCCCAAACTATCTGAGAAGTCACCAGACACCCTGCATCAGTTTGAAGAATTTGATAATATGCCCTTAAAGACTCAGAACAGGATGCAGATGCTAAAAATAGATATGATGAGTGAGTGCAGTAGAATTCCTAGTATGACAAAATCAGGAAGCAGGAATTTATTGAGCTGAAAACCATAACAGGAAAGTAAAAAACAATGATAATGCTTGAGTCTTAAAGGGATGCTGTTAAATAAACACCTCAAGATGCTAGAAGCTTAAACTGGTGCTGTTTTGTCCTCTCTTTACACTTCCTTTTTACATACCATGTTGTTTTTAATTATCACTTCAAAGAACTCCCTTTGAAAATATTCCATCGACTCAGACTTACTGTATACTATATGTTTGTCTGATTGGTAAAATGCAAAAGTGAGGAACAAAAGGGAAAAGGAACAGAGAAGACTTCAAAGTAATTATTTCAGAAATTTTTGTTTAGGCTTAAAAAAAATGGCATTCAGCATGCTGCTACTGACCTGTGGTTCATTCTATGACCCCCAGAAGCAAACAGTATGAGTAATCCAGAGTTTGCCAGAATCCTACACTTTTATATTAAAGTCATCCTCCCCGCTACATACTGTGTAGCAGCTGTGTTGTACAACAATAGCAACACATTTCCTGCCTTTCTTTTTTTTCTTTTCCTTTTCAATTCAAGGCCAAGATTTAGGGTTTAACTAAAATTTTCTCCATCATGGAAAGTGGGACAGCAGTGCTTAGGACTGTTTTTATGTTTTCATTCAGGACCTGGGTCACAGAAGATTGCTAGCTTTGAAGTCTGGAAAAATAGCTTGTTTTTTAATGTGTGGATGATACTACGTGCACTTTTTATGCAGCTTAGTAAGTATACTTAATATTAGGTCTTTATATGCCCTCGATTGTTAGTGTTCCAAGTAGTGAAATGCATTAAGCAAAATTGTAATTTATGTGCATTCTGATCAAGCCCTTTTGTTTGCTAATAATAACCTTATGTAACAGTATGTTTTTGTTTCAGGTCTTCATAAGTCAGCTACATATAGTGTGCAATATACTAAAACCAAAACAAACTCATTGCTGTCAAGTCAATTCTGACTCATAGCAACCCTATAGGACAGAGTAGAAGCCCTCATAGAGTTTCCAAGGACAGCCTGGCAGATTTGAACTGCTGACCTTTTGGTTAGCAGCCATAGCACTTAACCACTACATCACTGCAGTTCAAAATAGGAAGACACAGTTGTGCTATGCTGCAGGTAGGCCTTCAGATTCTATTTTAATCGCTGTGAGAGTTCAATATTTGTCATATAATTTTGCCTTTGACAGCTACCGATGTTGTCTCCCTGTCTTAAATTCCAATCCCCCTCCACTTTGCTACCTGATACCTTTTCCAAATGCGTTCAGCAGATAATACCACTTTTCAGAAACCTTCAGCATTTCCCCATGGTCTTCTAAATCAAAGTGAATCTTTTTAGTCTGGCATTCCAGGCTTTCCGTGATTTGGTTCCAGTCCACCTTTCCAGTTTCACTTGTCAATAATGATTCCCCTACAGTGAGCCTGAGTGGTGCACTGGTTAAGATGTTGGCTGCTAACCAAAAGGTTAGCAGTTCAAATCCACCAGCTGCTCTTTGGAAAACCTGCAGGGTAGCTCTACTCTGTCCTATAGGGTTCCTATGAGTTGGAATCTACTTGAATACAACAGGTTTGGGTTTTTTTTTTTAATAACTCCCTTTATGTGGACTTATACTTTAGCCAAACACAGGTACTGTACCCCTCCCACACACAGACACACAGATACACAGACACACACAGATTTAGTCTTCTCTGTTGCCACTGCTTTTCTCTCATAATACTCTGTACCTGGACTATGTACCTATATTTTGAGGTAGAAATCATACCTATATTTTTAGGCCCAGTTAAAACGCCCCGTATTTTCCAGTCTTCTCTCACTTATTATAGTTATTTATATCTTATATCCCCTCACTAAATGTCACTGGGTGGCACAAGTAGTTTGCACTTCCTATTAACTTAAGGTTGGCAGTTTGAACCCCCCCTAGTGGTGCTCTGGAAGAAAGGCCTGGCAATTTGGTTCCAGAAAGATTTCAGCAGAGAAAATCCTCTGGAGCAATTGTACTCTGTAACATGTAGAGTGGTAAAGAGCCGGAACTCACTAGGTGGCTGTGGGTTTTGATTTTCCCTCACTTGCTCTTTAATTGTAAGACCCTATGTTATACTCCCACAGCAATGCCCTGTATGTGTAGATTTTCTATAACCCTTTACATACATATAATTTTGTTTATTTTGTTGTTGTTGAGAATATATGCAGCAAAACATACCTACTCAACAGTTTTTACATGTATCATTTAGTGACATTGAGAATTATGTAACCACCCTCATCTTCTTCTGAATTATTCTTCTCCATTAGCATAACTTCACTGTCCTTGAAGTTCCTGTCTAATCTTTCTATTTGATTTTGTCAATTTAATCTCGTGTAGATAGTTCTTAAAAGAGCATAATGCTCAAGGCTGATTTTTTTTTTAAACTAATTAAGCTAAACTATTATTTCGTTTTAAGAAGAATTTACAGGACTTTTTAATTTAAGGTTTAAATATCATCTTAGGACAATAGTTTTAGGGGTTTGTTCAGTCCTGATGGCTCCAGAAAGTCTGGAGAAGTTAAAATTATATTTGTTCTACAAAGTGAAACACTGGCCAGTCTGTGCCATCCTCATAATTGCTGCTATGTGCAAGTCTATTGTCGCAGCCACTGTGTCTGTCCATCTCACTGAAGGTCTACCTCTTTTTCACTGACCCTGTACCTTACGGAGCATAAAGTCCTTCTCCCGGCCTTGGACCCTCCTGATAAATGTGCCCAAAGGACATGAGATGAAATCTTGCCATCCTTCTTTCTAAGGTGCATTCTGGCTGTACGTCTTTCAAGACAAGTTTGTTCCTTCTTCTGACATTCCCTGGTGCACTTAATATTCTTCGACAACACCACAGCTCTAATGTATCAGTGCTTCCTCAGTCTGTTAGTTATTCATTGTCCAGCTTTAACATGTATATGAAGCTACAGAGAATGTTCTTTAATGTTAACATTAGGTTTGTTGATGGAGAACAATAGCTTGGAACAGAGTGTTAAGCCTCTGAATCAGTATTTAAAGCAGGCATAGTAGTCCCCTAAGACATTTGAAGGAATGACCAAGCCATCAATTTAGCTTGTAAAATGTGTGACTTCGTATGAAACAAAGCCTTAGATACATCAATATTAACTGCACTGGCAGAGCTGAGATAAGAGAATCTCTTTCACTTGAAGCAAAATTTGCATAATACCCTGAACTCAAGCCTCAGGTAACAACAATACTCAAACTAATCTTTATAATTGTCTGAGTGTTTGGCTATCTCCCACTGATAAAAGGTATTATTTAGCATTTCTTGACTTAGCACTTAAACGTCTTGGCCACACACATAAAGGGTTGAGAGGTCCCCTCCCCGTTTATTTGGTGAGTTACCTTGGCAGGCAACCGCCAGAGGGAAATTGATGTCTATTAGCGTCACAGGTGTGAGTTTTGCAGTTTGCCTGGGAAATGTCCAGAATGCCACTGTTTTGAAGGCTGACTTCCCCTTTAAAAATGAAGTAAAAAAAAAATTAACACTATTTTCACACTGAGCTGTAGACCAATAAGATCTAAAAGTCTCCTGAGAAAGAAATGCAAGTGGGAAACGACTAATTGTACTGGCATTCTTAAAAAGAAAAAGATAGTTCATCTCTAAAGAGAAAACTCGATGAAGTTGGTCTCTAGGGGGCAAAAACAACAACTAAATTATCTGAATGTGTTACAGTAACATCTGCCACACGTTGACCTTTTGGTTTGGTACAGCTTACTTGGCTTGTCTGGTCTCCCCTCTTCATCGCTTTCTGCATGTGCCTAAGGCTGTGTCAAATTATCTGACATTTTAAAAACAACTTTCTGTCTCCAAAAGCTTTGACCAAAAGAACTGCAAACTAAGTATGAAAGAATTCAACCACGTTAAGTCCCTAGGCAATTTTTGGGTTAAAAAGCTAGAAGATTATTTTAGAGACCCGAACAATGATAAGTGCTTTACAGAATGAATCCCCTATTGTTCATTCAAAAGGAGCCCTCATAGCGCAATAGTTAAGAGCTGGGCTACTAACTGAGAAGTTTGCAATTTGAACCCACCAGCAGCTCCATGGGAGAAAGATGTGGCAAACTGCTTCCTTAAAGATTACAGCTTTAGAACCCTATGGAGATGTTGTATTCTGTTCTATAAGGTTGTGGGAGTCAAAATCGACCCAACACAATACAGCAGCAATGGTGTTCATTCACTGAAGATCCTATATCATTGTACAGTCTTAATGAACCTGTGTACTATTTAGCCACCCCGTTAGGAGTCTGTCACTCATATAAACAGAACAGCAGACAGCTTAAGACAGAACCTCAAACAGTTTGGGATGAAAATACTGTTCTTCTTTGCTTGGCTTCTTCCCCTACAGTGTTAGAATAAAATCCTGTTTTCTTTGTTCCACTTCCTCCCTCACAGGTTTGTATTACAATTGCTTGGAAATTACATATAAACTCCATTGAGCCCGTGGTATAATTAAGAATGGTGCTGATGTAGCTTCTATAAACCCCCTAAGTGTAAACTTCCTAAAAGTAACTTTTCCCCTTGCCCTCAGGGAGCGGTTTTGGTGGCAGCAGCTCTGACTGATTCCTTTTCCTTGCACAATGAGATAAAGGTGACTTTCCTGCTCTCCCACCTTCATCTCTCATTTATTGGCCAATCTGAGTCAGGACTAGCAGAGCCTGGGGCTTCCACCTGCTAACACGATCAATGCCACAGACCACACCAGGCTGCTTTTCTCACAGAGTGTCTTAAACAAGATACTCGAAATTCAAGTGAATGGGTCAAAATTTTGGTAACATTGGGTTAAACAAAATTTGAAGGATTTTTTTAGTGTAGAACTTCTCAAAACCTTTATTCTGTCCCAAGGTGCTCTGCGAGTATCTAAGGTGAAGCTACATTAGGCAGTGTTTGTCAGCTGTGTTGGCCCATGAGATCCTTCTTTCAGGCTTATCCAATGGAACCGGGTCTCTTCCCTTCAGTGAATGTGGATGTAGACTAAACATCCTACAACAACAAAATCTGTTAGCAGCATCATAACAGATGAACAGCTCACATCATGAGCTAACTTTGTTTTCTTTGGTTGACAGAACTTGCTTGACTCATAACATTATGTTCTTGGCTTAAAAAGCAAGAGTGCAGCTAGCAAAATCCTTGCATATTTTTTGCTTTAGGTCACCCTGAGAAGTTAGTTTATTCATATTCAGATAAATAATACAAAGCTACACTGCCCCTATGGAACATTCTTTTTTTGTATGTTAAGTGCTACGGTCTGCTAACCAAAAGGTTGACAGTTCAAATCTGCCAGGCACTCCTTGGAAACTCCATGGGACAGTTCTACTCTGACCTCTATGGTTGCTATGAGTTAGACCTGACTTGATGGCAGTGAGTTTGGTTTGGTTTTAGAACTGGAAACTAGTGTACAGTGACTAAGTGCTATGTCTGCTAACCAAAAGGTCAGCAATTCAATTCCACCAGGCGCTCCTTGGAAACTTTATGGAGCAGTTCTACTCTGTCTATAGGGTCACTATGAGTTGGAACTGACTTGACGGCGGTGGGTTTTGGAATTTTCACACAACTAGGATTAAGGAGGACTAGAAGGTTATCATTTCTGGAAGGAAAGCAAGGCCTCTACTCGAATGGTAAGCATGATAAATAGACAGCCTTCTACTATGGATGGAGTAGAAGGATTTCCTTTAGAAATATTGGCTGTCATGCATATGGTTCCTTCTTTCTCATTCATTCATTCATCTAATAAATATTTAGTGAGTGTTTATGTATCTGGCACTGTTTCAGGTGTTGAAGGTAGAGTTGTAAACCAAAATTATTAAATTCATGGAGCTTAAATTATATGGGAGAGAGAGTCAAGTGAATACTTAACGTGAATAAATGGTTTACAGATTGGATAATCGATACTAAAAACGATTGAAACAGGGTGATAGGCTAGAGGATGCCTGAACTGAATGGGAGATTCTTTAGATAAAAAAGTGTGATTTATAATTTGTTTCTAACTTCAAAGGTGTGTGCTCTCTAATGAAATTCCGTAGTATTAAAGTGCAGCAACTCTACTGGATTTTGTAATAAATATGTATAAGGACCAGGCGATAATTGAGCTGACGAGGAGCCAGTCGTTTGAAGGTGTAGAACAACTTTCGAAGGGGAAGTTGGACACTGTAAAAATTACAAAGACCCTGTGGTAGGATCCTCATTTGCTTTTAAGAACAGAATAAAGTCAGGGTGGCTCGAACACAGTGAGCACGGGGACAAATAATCAGTGTGATTTAGTAGATCGGTTGTTTTCAAAGTGTGGTCAAGTAATTTACTAGTCATAATAGTCTTAGCAAGCTGTACAGCTGAATTGAATAAATAAGAGATGGTATCCTCAGGCATTCTCAGGATATATTCGCCAAGTGCCGTCGAGTCGGATCCGACTCATGGCGACCCTAGATCAGTAATGTGTATATATGTATGTGTGTGTATGTGTGTGTGTTCAATGCTTCTTAAAGTGTGACTCCTGGTCTCATGACATCAACACTGCCTGGAAACTTACAGAAATTCAAATTCTCAGCCCTGTTTCAGATCTACCAAATAAAAACCCTAGGAGTGGGAGTGGGGCATCAGTCCGAGTTGTAACACATCATCCAGGTGGTTCTGACGCCAAATACAGTTAGAGAATCACCGTGCTGGGGAATAACTGGGGCAGGAGGTATGGAATAACTAGGAAGAAGGTTTTTTTTTTCTTTAAAATCTCTCTTCCCCATGTGTGTCCTTGAACTCATCCCTGAGAAAGGGCCTAGCTTAATTCATCTATTCTTCCTGCCTGTATTAGGAACAAACAGTACTTTTAGGTTTATGTATGAATTATTCAACTTGATTCTCATAATGACCCTGTAAGACAGGGACTAGTATCATTCCCATTTTATGGATGAGGAAATGGAGTCACAAAGAAGCAATTACCAAATTCAGGATGTCTGGTTCCAGAACCATGTTCATAAGCACTTTTCTATACTACCTGTCAGTATACCAAGGGGACAGTCGGGGTGATTTGATGGACAATAACATTGTTCAAACAGTTGTTTCCACTTTTCTCTGATTCAGTGTCACTGAATGATACTGATAGTAGTTATCTAGGGATTATTCCATTCCAAGGCCCTTATAGGAGAAACTACTTGTTAAAAATCGTATCTCGCCATACCTATCCAAACTGTATGCTGAGCAAATAATTCGAGCACCTGGCCTATATGAAGAAGAATGGATGTCTTAGGCAGTTAGTGCTGCTTTAACAGAAATACTCCAAGTGGATGGCTTTAAAAGGAGAAATTTTGTCACAGCTCAGTAAGCTAGAAGTCCAGATTCAGGTGTCAGGTCTAGAGGATGGCTATTTGTGCTGGCTCTGGAGGAAGGCCCTTCTCGTCTTCCCCTGAACTGGAAGCTTCTGAGGCTCAGGGACCCCGCTCCTTTCCAAAGGACACACTCAGCTCCTGGCACTGCTTGTTTTCTTGATAGTATGAGGTCCCCAACTTTCCCTGCTAGCTTCTTTCCTTTATACCTGAAGAGACTGCCTCAAGACACAAAACAATCTTACCTTGAATCCTGCACCACCAACACAACTGCACCTATCCTCTCTCATTTACATCATAGAAGCAGGATTTTACAGCATGGAGGAACATCACACAATGCCCAGAATCATGGCCTAGACAAACTGCCACAGACATTTTTTGGGGGAACACAGTTCAATACATGACAATAGACCCTCAGGATTGGAGGGAGACTTACTAACCACATGCCTCCTGCAGGTGACACAACCTTGCTTTCTGAAAACAAAGAGAACTTGAAAGAGTTACTGATGAAGATCGAAGACTGTAGCCTTCAGAATGGGTTATACCTCAACATAAAGAAAACAAATGTCTTTGCAATTGGACCAATAAGTAACGTCATGATAAATGGAGAAAAGATCGAGGCTGTCAAGAATTTCATTTTACTTGGATCTACAATCAATGCCCATGGAAGCAACAGTCAAGAAATCAAACAATGTATGACATTGGGAAAATCTGCTGTAAAAGACCTCTTTAAAGTGCTACAAAGCAAATATGTCACCTTGGAGACTAAGGTGAGCCTGACCCAAGCCATGACATTTTCTTTCTTTTTTTTATTATGACTGAGTGAAAATGTACATTCCCATATAAATTTTCATTCCCACCCATATGCAGCTTCCACTGCTCTCTCTGCCCAGTGACAGCACACTATTCCTCTCTGCTCCTTACATGTCTCATCCTCCCAACAGTCTCCTTTCCCCTCCTCTCCATTGACTCCCCTTCCTCCAATCAGAAGTCCACGGGATGATATCCTATAGATGCATAAAGCCATAAAGTGCACCCAATATATAGTCACTCTGCATCACTGAGTCCAATCACTTGCTGTCTGAAGAGTGGACCTTCATTATGATCCATGGGCAAGGACAGCATCAGGGCCAGGGGCCATGATCCCAGGGGAACCTCGAAGCCTCTGGATGATCAATTGTGGTCTTTTAGTGGAGATCTCAGGGTGCACCCCTTTTTATACTTGTGTTGCCAGTGAGACTCGACTTTGTGAGCTCCATCGTGGCTATCACTGGTGGTGGCTGGACACCATCTGGTTCTTCCAGTTCCAAGTCGATGTAGGCACCCACTCATGTGTGTCTCTCTGTCTTCTGGGTTGTCATTTTGGCCCTCAGTGAGCATCCACTCCTGTTGAGTTGAGACCATTTTGCTGTGCCCTCGGATGGCAGCTTGGCAGCTTTTAAGACCCCAGACAAGACTGACACATGTGGGGTGCAGAGAGCCCTCTTAGCAAAGGGCTAGTTGTGCCAGTTGGGCTCAATTTCACCTGAAAGCATGGTCCTCTGCCCTCCATCCCAGCTACTCTGTCCTTGCATTATTGGGTTAAGATGGGAGGAGTACTCAAGGTATGTTGAAGTCCACTTAATATTGTTCTTGTTTCTAACCTGTGCTGTCACCAATTTCACCCAACCAAATTTCTACCAACTGTCTAATCTAAATCCTTGCACACTCACCCTCCCTCCTTCCCCTCCCTTGCAGCCCTCAAAGAGTCTTCTTCTATGCATCAGTCTGTTTTTTGAGTTCTTACCGTAGGGGTCTCCTACAATACTTGTCCTTTTGTTTCTGACTACTTTCACTCAACATAATGTCCTCCAGTTGAAACCAGGTTATGAGATGTTTCCTGGAATCGTCATTGTTCTTTATCATTGCATAGTGCTCCACTGAGTATATATACCATAGTTTACCTATCCATTCCTCTGTTGCTGGGCATCTGGGTTGATTCCACTTTTTTGCTATCGTGGACTGTGCTGCGGTAAACATTCTAGTGCATGTATCCGTTGGTGTGAATGGCTTTGATTCTGTAGGATATATTCCAAGCAGTGGAATTACTGGATCAAATGGTATATCTATATCCATTTTTGTAAGGAAGTGCTAGATTGCTTTCCAAAGAGGCTGGACCATTTTGCAACCCCACAGCATTTGTTGTTTTGTGTTTTTTGGATCATGGCCAAACTTGTTGGAGTGAGGTGGTATCTCATTGCTGTTTTGATTTGAATTTCTTTAATAACTAAAGATTGTGAACATGTGTTTTTTGGCTGCCTGGATCTCCTCTTTAGAGAAATGTCTGTCCATCTCCTTTGCCCATTGCTTAATTGGATGATTTACCTTCTTCTTATTGATATTTTGTAGTACCTTACAGACTATGGAGCTCAGGCGTCAGTCTGACATAGAGTTGCCAAATATTTTTCCCATTCTGTAGGTGTTCTTTTAATTCTATTAATAAAGTCTTTGGATGAGCAAAAGTGTTTGATTCTTAATAGTTTCCATTTATTTATTTTCTCTTTTGTTGATTGTGGTTTGTTTGACAGATTTTGAAGTCTGTCTACGTTGTGTATTAAAACTTCCATTGTTGTTCCTACTTTTTCTTGTATGAGCTTTATCGTTTTAGATTTGACATTTAGGTCTTTTATCCAATTCGAGTTAGTTGTTGTATAAGGTGTAAGATATGGATCTTGTTTCAGTTTCTTGCAGATGGATATCCAATTTTGCCAGCACCAATTGTTGAAGAGATTGTTTTTACCTCAGTTTAATGTCTTAGAGCCTTTGTCAAATATCTACTATTCATAGGCAGATGGTGTCATCTCTGGAGTCTCGATTCTGTTCCATTGATTGATCTGTCTGTTCTTGTACCAGTACCAGGCTGTTTTGACCACTGTGGCAGTGTAATAGGTTCTGAATTCAGGTAATGAGAGGCCTCCCAGTGTGTTCTTCTTCTTTAGTAATGCTTTATTTATCCGGGGTTTCTTTCCTTTCCACACAAAACTGGTGATTTGTTTCTCCATCTCATTAAAAAATGTCAGTGCAACCTGACTGAGATTGCATTATATAAGTAGATTGCTTTGAGTAAAATAGACATTTTCACAATGTTAAGTCCTCCTATTCATGAGCAGGGTAGGTTTCTCTGTTTATCTAAGTCTCTCTTAGTTTCTTGTAGTAAGGGCTTGTAGTTCTGTTTGTAAAGGTCTATTATTTGTCTTGTTAGATTAATTTCTAGGTACTTTATCTTCTTGGGGGCTATAGTAAATGGTATTGATTTGATGGTTTCTTCCTTAACACTCTCACTGTTGGTATAAAGGAATCCTACTGATTTACTTATGTTTATCTTGTATCCTGAGACTTTGCTGAACACTTCTATCAGTTTGAGTAGTTTACTTATAGATTCCTTGGAATTCTTTGCATATACAATCATATCATCAGCAAACAGGGAGATTTGAACTTCTTCTTTGCTGATGCAGATGCCCTTTATTCCTTGGTCTTGTCTAATTGCTCTAGCTAGATCTTCTAGTGATATGTTGAATAGGAGATGTGAGAGTGGGCATCCTTGTCTAGTTCCTGTTCTCAAGGGAAACTGTTTCTGTGTCTCTTCATTCAGGATGATGTAGGCAGTTGGTTTTGTATAAATGGTCGTTACTGAGTTGAGGAATTTTCTGTCTCTGCCCATTTTGCTAAGAGTTTTTAGCATGAATGGATGTTGGACTTTATCAAATGCCTTTTCTGCATCAATAAACAAAATCAGGTGATTCTTGTATTTTGTGATATTTATGTGGTTAATCACATTAATTGTTTTTCTGATGTTGAACCAGCCTTGCATCCCTTGTATGGATCCCACTTGATCATGATGGATTATTTTCTTGATATGTTGTTGTATTCTATTGGCAAGAATTTTGTTGAAGATTTTTGGATCTAGATTCATGAGTGATATTGGTCTGTAGTTTCTGTAGTTCTCCTTTTTGGTTGGGTCTTTTCCTGGCTTTGGTATCAGGGTTATGCTGGCTTCATAGAATGAGTTTTGGAGTACTCCATCCCTTTCTATACTATGAAATAGTCTTAGTAGTATTGGAGATAACTCTTCTCTAAAAGCTTGGTAGAATTCTGCACTGAAGCCATCTGGGCCCGGGCTTTTTTTGGTTGGCAGTTTTTGGATGACTTTTTCAATCTCTTCCTTTGTGGTGGGTTTATTAAGTTGTTCTACTTCACCTTGTGATAATTTGAGTAAGTGATATGACTCAAGGAATTTGTCCATTTCCTCTAGGTTTTCAAATTTGTTAGAGTACAGTCTTTCATAGGATTCTGTTGTGATATTTTTGATATCTGTTGGATATGTGGTGACCACTCCCCTCTCGTTTCTAATTTGGGTTATTTGTTTCCTTTCCTGTTTTTCTTTAGTAAGTGTGGCCAGTGATTTGTCAATTTTGTTGATCTTTTCAAAAAACCAGCTTTTGGTCTTTTCAATTGTTTTTCTATTCTCTAATTCATTTAGTTCTGCTCTAATCTTTATGATCTGTTTTCTTCTGGTACCTGAGGGGTTCCTCTGTTGTTCTCTCTCTACTTGTTCAAGCTGTAGGGTTAGTTCCTTGATTTGGTTTCTTTCTTCCTTCCAGATGTATGCATTTATGGAGATAAACAGACCTCTGAGCACTGCTTTGGCTATATCCTGTAGGTTCTGGTAGGAAGTGTTTTCATTCTCTTTGGAATCCATGACTTTCTTTCATCCTGATTTCTTCTATAACCCCTGGTTTTTTGGGCAAGATGTTATTCAGTTTCCAAGAGTTCCACTTTCTATCTATGTTTTTTTCTGCTGTTGATTTCTACTTTTATGGTTGTATGATCTGAGAAGATGCTTAGCATTAATTCAATGGTATGAGTTTTGTTCAGAATTGCATTATATCCTAACACATGATCAATTCTGGAGAATGTTCCAGGTCCACTGGAGAAGAAGGTGTAGTTGTCTGCTGATGGGTAAAAAGTTCTGTATATATCGATGAGGTTTAGTTGGCTAATTGTGGCAGTGAGATCTTCTGTATCTTTACTGAGCTTTTTTCTAGATGATCTGTCCAGTATTGAGAGTGGAGTGTTGAAGTCTCCCACTATTATTGTGGAGTTATCTAACTCTTTTTTGAGTGTAGTCAGTGTTTCGTTGATGTATTTAGGTGCTCTGATATTAGGTGCGTAAATATTTAGTATAGTTAAGTCTTGCTTGTGTGCTGAACCTTTCAACAATAGTGTCCATTTTTGTTCAAGATGGTGGATTTTACATTAAAATTGATTTTGTCTGAGATTAGAATTGGCACCCCTGCTGTTCTTTGTTCATTGTTAGCTTGAGATATATTCTTCCATCCTTTCAGTTTGTTCCTATCTTTAAGTCTTATGTGAGTTTCTTGTAGACAGCATGTGGATGAGTCATGTCTTTTGATCCAAGATGCCACTCAGTGTCTCTTTACTGGAGTATTCAGTCCATTCACATTCAATGTAATTATTGATAGATATGTGTTCAGTTCTGCCATTGTGATATGTTTATTTTTGTGTTGATGTTTTCTCTGTTGTTCTTATTAGTCTTTTCTGAAACATTCTTTTTTGTGAGTCGATTTTTTACCTTTTTCAGAGCTGGTTTTGTAGTTGTTGAGACTCCTGTGTTACATTTCTTGATATGGTATGTTGCATCTTGGTTGTTCTCTACAGCTGCCCCTAAGGTCCCCCTTAATAAGCTATATATAAACCCAATTTTAGTTACTACCAGTCTTGTCAACTTCCTCTCCATCTGGAAGGACTATAACGACTGTAGTACATCCCTCTTTTTAGTATGATGGCACCTTAGTTTTCATGATAATCACTGGATTGTTTCTTTCAGTATTAAAGCTATGATTGAGTTTGGAGCCTTCCCTAACTGCGTAGAATTCTGGATGATTTGTCATTCTAAAATATAAATTTAGTGGTTTTGTTCTTCTAAACCAAAGCCAAGAACCTCTTTCAGTATTTCTTGTAGTTTTGGTTTGGTTTTTACAAAGTCTCTAAGTTTCTGTTTATCTGGGAATGTCTTAATCTCATTTTCCTATTTGAAAGATAGTTTTCCAGGATATATAATTCTTGGTTGGAAGGTCTTCTCCTTCAAGGCTTTGAATGTGTCATGCCACTGTCTCTGTGCCAGTGTGGTTTCTGCTGAGAAATCTGACAAATGCCTACAGGGTTTCCCTCTGAATGTTAGCTTTGCTTTGAGTCTTGCTGTCTTGGTTATAATATGTCTTGGAGTCTTTCTTTTGAGATCTATATTGGGTGGCGTACGATATGCATCTGAGATGTCTATATTCTCTTCCTTCATGATTTCTGGGAAATTTTCTGTCAGCAGATCAGCAACGATACTTTCTGTGTTCTCAGGTGTTTTATTCTGTTCAGGGACTCCAATTAATCGAAGGTTGTTCCTCTTAATAGAGTCCCACATGCTTCTTAATGCTTCTTCATTTTTCTTGTTTCTTTTTTCTGATTTCTGCTCATAGATCCTGGCATCAGTATCTCTGTCTTTCAGGTCAGAAATTCTTTTTTCCATTTCTTCCATTCTGTTTTCTTGGCTTTGCATGGAAGTTTCTATGTCTTTGATTTTCTTCTTGATCTGTTGGCTTTCAGAGTACTGGTGTTCCATCAGATCGAACAGCTTGCTTAATTTTTCCTTTTGTTCTGTTGCATTTTGTATAAGGTCTAGAAGGGCTCTATATATAATTGTTTTGTATTCATCTTCTGATGATTTCAGTAAAGTTTCTTCATCCAGAAAATTCCTTCGTCGTTTTGTTTGGGAGCCTTCTGAAGCCATGGGTGATTTCTTGTTTGCCACAAGTGACTGTTGCTTTTTTGGTTTCATGTGAGTAAGTAGAGACTGGGAAACATACTGTGAGGATGGACTACAGATGTTTCTCTAGGGTATCTTAAAATGTAAAACAAAAGATATCTGACCACTTCCCAAGTCAGTCAGGTTTTCAGGTGCAGAGGTCCTTCTTCCCAACCAGCAAAGTAAGCACCTCTATATCCAACCCCAGATGATATGAACTAGTTCAAAATACAGCAATGCTACTGCCCTGTTGGCCTCTGCTGACTGGGCGCAGCATTACGTGACACTGTGTAAACTATTGCTTTTCTGGTAGAAAAGCACTCTCCTACCCGGGCAGGCTCTGGCTCCCAAGCTAAGAATGAGGTTCAGCTGCGGCCACCATATCTAAGATGGCGTCCTTCACACGGTTGGTGGATAGAGGGGCTAAAGGTACCGAGACGTATTGAGTCCTCAGCCTCTTGCCGGGCCCCCACTGTAGGTGACACTGCATAAACTACTGCTTTTCTGTTGGAGAAGCACTGTCCTGTTTGCTGGCCCTGGCTCCCAGGGTAAGAATTAGGTCCCACTAAAATCTCTGTATCCAACATGGCGTCCCACACATAGGTCCCACGGTTCCGTACAAACCACGCTGCGGCAGAGATAAAAAGAGAGGCCCCAATTGGCTAGGTGTACAGAGTCCTAAGCCTGGCTCTTTAAATATGGCAATTTTCCCTGCCTGTCCCACCAGCAGTGTGTCTGAGACTAGCTGCTAGGCCAAGACAGAGAAAAAAAAGTCACAGTGGTGCGTTACCTTCAGTCCGTGAGAGCCAGGGCTAGCCAGTAGTGAGAGTCAGCAAAAGAAAGGTGGTTTTTTGTTCGGTGGTATGAAGTCCAAATTAACAACACTGTGCTGTGTCCTGGGGCTCACTAGGTGACCAGAAGGCTCTGTTTGATTATCAATTCAGGTTTTGGTTTCCAGAGGGATATAAGGAGACGTGTGCTTAGTCCGCCATCTTGACTCTGCCCAAGCCATGACATTTTCAATAGCATCATATGCATGCAGAGCCTTGACAATGAGTAAAACAGAAGGATCAGTGCCTTTGAATTGCAGTGTTGGAGAAGAATACTGAGTATACAATAGACTGTCTAAAGAATGTACAGATTTGTCTTGGAAGAAGTACAACCAGACTGCTCCTCAGAAGCAAGGATAGGGGGACAACCTCTTACATACTTTACACATGTGGTCAGGAGGGATCAGTCCCTGGAGAAAGACGTCATACTTGGTAGAGTGGAGGGTCAGTGAAAAAGAGGAAGACTGGCAATGAGATGGACTGATACAGTGACTGCAACAATGGGCTGTAGCATAGATTGTGGGCAGGGTGCAGTACTGGGCAGTGTTTCATTTTGTTGTACATAGGGTCCCCGTGAGTCAAAATCAACTTGATGGTACCTGACGACAATAATAAAATTATATATCTGGGTATCATCAGAAGTGTAACTTAGAACTCAGATCCCCAACTTTCAACTCTAGTGTTCGTACATTTCCACTGAAAACAAGCTGTTAATTTCACACACTGAAGATAGCAAAGACAAGCCACATAGCCATCAGCTCATGTCTTCTTTTATCTTGCTATTGTTAACACAGTGAGTTCTTTTCCTGAATTCTGGTGTCCACATAGGGCTATGGGACAGGGTCTCCTTTGGGAAATACTGGTATATGTGATAACGGGAGTGGACACTAGTCTCTTTGCACACATAATTTGTCAGTCTAGAGCACAAGAACAGAACATTAGGTTCTATTAGTAATATATTCTATTGTCAAATATGTGAAAACAACAACACACTAGAAAAAGTAGCTTTCCTGTTTGCTTGCTTGCTTGATTTTACTCTTAACTGCTCTTTTCATTTTACTTGTAGTAAAAAAAATTACCAGGAAACTATATAGATCTTGTTGTTCTGTATACACATACAAATTATCTGTCACTCCACTCCTCCGAATTTAAGGCCTCATCACACAACTTCAGCATTATTAAACATAAAATCTCCATTTCTACATATAAATTAGAGGATTGCTGGTTTTTCTGCCTATACCTTCTGTTCTACATTTATGAAAGTACGATGTATAATTTAAGTTTTTAATCTCAAATGTGTTTGCTCTATAATAAAATTCTGTAATAATAAATTGTAATACCTCAGCTTTATTTTCTTTATAAATATATTAACTATTCTTGTCATTTTCCCTTTATTACAGCGAGCAAATAAAATAAATTATTAATTCAAATTTAAAATCTCATTCTGAGTGGCAGGAATTTTTTTTTCCATTAAAGTAATTCAAAAATACTTTGGGGGTGTCTCTTAGAGAACTAATAAGAGATTGTAATGAGAGATCACATTTTGTAGAGTAGATGTAATTACAAGGTACATTTTTTTAAATCTATTATGAGGCTGTTGTATAACGGTTTTATATTTAAAAAAAGGATGTCTTTTATATATATGTATGTACACATATACATATATACATGTATTTATACACATATATGTACATATATACATACATATATAGACACTCATACACACACATTACATATAATTAGTTTATTCCTTGGTTGTCATAAACAACGTAGCTGTGAAAGTGAAAAACATCCCATTAATGTTTTCTGAAGGAGAACTCTTCATTTTAGACATTTTCCCAAGTATTTTTGCGAATAGGATGCATGCTGGGAAAAAATGCCTGCCCTTTTAGTAAGGGTCTAAGGAGAAAATATTTTATTCAAATAGTAGTTTCCTTCTTTTTCCTTTCTTTGACTTCAGTAAAATTATAGTTTTAGCAAAGAATACCTTTAATAATAAATGTGAGTCATTTTGCCTTACTGCT
This sequence comes from Heterohyrax brucei, assembly GCA_028571685.1. Lineage (NCBI taxonomy): Eukaryota > Metazoa > Chordata > Mammalia > Hyracoidea > Procaviidae > Heterohyrax > Heterohyrax brucei. The sequence goes on along the minus strand of CM053166.1, from coordinate 128,711,666 downwards.
AGTACTGGGTTTTCTGCTGCAATAAAAGAAAACATTGGTAAACTGTTGTAGCTCCTGGAAACTATTATTACAGGCTAGTACATTACAATATAGAAATGCTATGTTGTATAATTAGTTTTAATTAAGAGCTAGTTAGATTTTCAGGTAAATTGGTATCCTGCTTCCCTGACACAGCATGATGGCGCCATTACTGCAACTTGAGGAATTTACTAAGAAGTGTTTTTGCCTTTATCATGACTGATGAACAAGAGAAAAAAGTTTACTTCTATTCATAGTAGAAGAAATTCTAATGCTACTATTCAAGGTTCTCTCAAGAAGGCTGGGAGGAGACTTTCTCTTTCTATTTTATTTTTTTTACGTCGACGTGTTTAGTTTTGCTTTACCAAACAAATAATATGTAGGTACGCAAGCTGTTCTACTCATACACATGTTTTTCTCAAACTTTTTTGAATGTGTACTAGACACTAGAGTAACCAAATGTCTTGGTTTGTGCAGGATTGAGATGTTTTTCTGGATTCAGTTCCCAAACCAGGAAAGTGTTGAGCAAACACGGACAGTTGGTAAGCTGAGTTCAGTAGTTCTTGAAAATTCAGTGCAACTGCTTTATACTATGGAAGAGTTAATACAGGATTTAAAGGGGGAAGACCTGGGAAGATAATCCAATACTTCCACTACATAATAAAGTATTGAAAATCATCAAATTCAGTCAACAACAGGCCTACAAACTAGTCAGGTGGCAGGTTCAGAAACAGCAGGAAAGTGTAAGAAAAACCACGGATAATCATAATCCTCAGATTCCATAACTTTATTCTGGGTCTCAGGATTTACTCCAAGTGTTAAATAAACAGTGGAGTTAGTTTATTGAGCTGAGCAATAATGGAAAGTGTCATTAAAAATATCTGCACCGTTTATTTTATTTCTTTATTTTTTATTATGATTGAATGAAAATGTACATTTCCATATAAATTTGCATGCTCACTTACATGCAGCTCCACTGCTCTCCCTGCCCGGTGACAACACACCCCTCTTCTCTGCTCCATACATGTCCTATCCTCCCAGCAGTCTCCTGTCCCCTCCTGTCCACCCACTCCCCCTCCCCTTCCTCCAGTAAGAGGTCAGCAGGATGACATCCTATAGATGCATAGAACCATAAAATTCCCACAAGGTATGGTCACTCTGCATCGCCAAGTCCAATCCATTGCTGTCCAAAAAGTTGACCTTCATTATGATTTATAGACAGGGGCAGCATCAGGGTCAGCGGCCATGCCCGCAGGGGAACCCCAAAGACCCTGGACCATCAATTGTGGTCTTTTATTGGAAATCCCCATATCGTTCTTGACCTCGGTGATAATCCATTCCTGTTGAGTTGGGACCATTTGCTACACCCTCGGATGGCAGCTTGGCAGCTTGGCAGCTTTTAAGACCCCAGACACCACTCACCGATGAGGGGTGCAGAGAATCCTCATTAGCAAAATGCTTGCTGTGCCAATTGGCCTCAATTTCACCTGACAGTATGGTCCCCAGCCCCCCTCCCCAGCTACTCTGTCCTTGCAATATTGGGTTAAGATGAGAGGAGTACTCAAACTGTGTTGAGGTCCAGTTATTATTGATCTTCTTTCTAATGTGTGCTGTCACCAATTTCACCCAACCAAATTTCTATTAACTATCTAATGTAAACCCTCCACACCATACTCCCTCCCTCCCCACCCCACCGTTGCAGCCATCAAAGACTCTTCTTCTATGTATGAGTCTGTTTTTAAGTTCTTATCATAGGGGTCTCATACAATATTTGTCCTTTTGTCGCTGACTACTTTCACTCAGCATGATGTCCTCCAGTTAAAATCAGGTTAAGAGATGCTTCCTGCTATTATCGTTGTTCTTTATCATTGTATATTGTTCCATGGAGTACAGATACCATAGTTTACCTATCCAGTCCTCTGTTGGGCATCTGGGTTGATTCCATCTTTTTGCTATTGTGGCCTGTACTGCAATGAGCATTACTGTGCATGCATCAGTTGGTGTGAATGGCCTTGATTCTGTAGGTGCACTGTTTATTTTTATCTACTGGATGTGCAATAAAATGCAACAGATGATGGATTATTGTGAATAGTTATCACATTATACCATTAAATATGAGAGCGACAGTTGAGATTCAGTTAAAGGCACTTCTATTTTCATCCTACAGAACTATACTCCAGTTTGGTCAGAAGAAATGTACATTAGTGTGTGAAGTCTAGGAATGAAACCAAGTGTCTTTGGATTTTTAGTTCTTTGATCCAATACAAAGTTAAGCACTTCCAGGCAAGTTGCTGAAACTTAGTGCCACAGTTTTCTGATTGTTTGATTTGAGACAGCAAGAGGGAGCTCTCAACTTCTGGGCCACACAATTTTGGGCAGTGTATGTTGTTGTTAGGTGCTATTGAGTTAGTCCTGACTCCTGGAGACCGTATGTACAACAGAAACAAACACTGCTAGATCCTGTGTCATCCTTACAATCTTTGCAAAACTGGTCTATTGCTAATGGCACACAACTCTTCAGGGTAAATATATTTGACACTAAGAATAGTGTCTGGCACATAGTAATTGTTGGCTATTAGTATTACTCTTGTCTTTATCAATATTATTAATCCTAACCATGTGCTCTCTGCTCTAGACTTGATGTTCTGTTTAGCACCCACGTGCCTTGCCAATTTTTCTTTGTATTTTTGCTTGTGCTAAATTCCCCATACAACATATTTTTCCATGCTTGCCCAAATTTTATCCATTATTCAAAGATCATTTCAATTTTGGTTTCATATGTGACACCTGTATAAAATTCTTCCTTTTGTAACTTCCTTTATAATTACAACCAAGACCATGCAATGCACTTCTCAGCATTTGCTGTTCGGTGTGTGCTGATACTGTATCCTCATTTCATCTGCTGAATTAATATGTTAAATGTCTATGTTTTTGTGTCTATTTTGCAGTCTCTAGTATGTTTCTCTGGTAAATAGTTAATTGACTCATATATGAGAACCAGTGCACAAGGTTTGGTCCTGCATCTTTAGAGTCTCTCACCATTAGTATATGTAAAGCCATTATATCATTTACAGGTCAATTTTCATTTATGTTTAGATTCAGAAAAGAATACAAGATGATGTTTTTACATAAAATTAATACTCAATGCTAAAGCACGATTATTAATCTCTTGCATGAAGATGAATTGTGATAAAAAGATTCTTAAAATGTTATTCCAGAAAACTTCACAAACATGCAAAAGTAGAATAATGAAGTCCATGTAATATTCTTTCAATTTCCTCAATTATTTACACTTTTCCAATGTTGTTTCATCTACTCCTACTCATTTTTTAATGGAATGTTTTAAAGCAAGGTCATCATGTTTTTTTTCTGTAAACAGTTCAGTATGCATCATTAGCAGTTGAAGAGAGAGAAAATATTTTTTAAAAGAATCAAGAGATAGTCCTCAATACTGTTCTAACATTTTAAAACTTCTTACAATTTTACAACTTTAATAACACCCCTTGCTCTCATCTATCCCCTGAATATGGATAAGTCTAAAAAAGTAGAAGTTGTTAATGGGTCACAGGGAATATATGTGACACATGAAGTATATTTTACTATCTCAGTATGATCTTTGAAGTATAGCAGAAGTCAGGCTTTGATAAAAAACACTGCACTCCAATTTCAATGTGATAGATTACTATAATAATCAAATGGAAAGTGTATATTTATTTCATTGGAATGTCTTTTCCTTAGCTCTGAGATTTTAGGAGATCTTAAATTAAATGTAGAATGGAGCTGTCTAGGCTATGACACAATATAGCTCATCAATCCATTTTAATAAGGCAATTTTTCTCAGGACCTTAGGACTTAATGGATTTAATGGTTTGATGACACTCTTTCACAAATGATTTTGATATCATTCCCTCCTAAACCCATCACAATGTATACCTGGGATGTTAAGCTAGAGGTTTAGATGTCTATTCACCTTACTCAGTTCACCAAGTGCTGTCCAACAAATGGTAATTGTTGCTTTATAATTGATGGTAAGTTATTTTTTGTTGTACTTTTGGAGTTATGATTTAATAGGACATTTCTTGGAAATATACATAGTTTGTAAATCCTAAACAACAACAAAAACAAGCTATGTAAAAAGTCACATTATGGGAATTGTTAAAGCAAAAAAACAAACAAGTAAACAAGACTTTCCTATTGAGTTTATTCAAACTCATATTGACCCTAGATGATACAGTAGAACTGCCCCACAGTGCTTCCACAAAGTAGCTGGTGAATTTGGACAGATGATGTCTGTCTTAGCAGCTGGGCACCACTAGAGCTCCTTGGGATTGTTAGGTCCAAGTATGTAAGTTACAAAAAAATTTTGTTAGTTTTGGTCTGTAAACCTGAGTCAGACATGTATAAGAAATAAAATTCCTATGAACAATTGATATTCGACAAAGGCCCTAAGACATTAAACTGGGGTAAAAACAGTCTCTTCAACAAATGGTCCTGGCAAAATTGGATATCCATCTGCAAGAAACTGAAACAAGATCCATATCTTACACCTTATACAAAAACCAACTCCAACTGGATAAAAGACTTAAATATCAAACCTAAAATGATAAAGCTCATCCAAGAAAAGGTAGGAACAACAATGGAAGTTTTAATACACAATATGGACAGACTCCAAAATCTGTCAAACAAACCACAATCATCAGAAGAGAAAATAGATAGATGTGATCTATTAAGAATTAAACACTTTTGCTCATCTGAAGACTTTATTAATAGAATTAAAAGAACACCTACAGAATGGGAAAAAATATTTGGAAACTCTATGTCAGACTGACACCTGATTTCCATAATCTGTAAGATACTACAAAATATCAAGAAGAAGAAGATAAACCATCCAATTAAGCGATGGGCAAAGGAGATGGACAGACATTTCACTAAAGAGGAGATCCAGGCAGCCAAAAAACACATGTGGACATGTTCAAATCAAGACGACAATGAGATATCATCTCACCCCAACAAGGTTAGTCATGATCCAGAAAACACAAAACCACAAATGCTGGAGAGGCTGTGGAGAAAGTGGAATCCTCCCATACTGTTGGTGGGGTTGCAAAATGGTCCAGCCTCTTTGGAAAGCAATCTGGCGCTTCCTTAAAAAAATGGATATTGATATACCATTTGACCCAGTAATTCCACTACTTGGAATATATGCTACAGAATCAAGGCCTTTCACACCAACGGACACGTGCACCAGAATGTTTATCACAGCACAGTCCGTGATAGCAAAAAGATGGAATCAACCCAGATGCCCAACAACAGAAGAATGGATAGGTAAACTATGGTATACATACTCAATGGAGCACTACGCAATGATAAAGAACAACGATGACTTCAGGAAACATCTCATGACCTGGTTTCACCTGGAAGACATTATTTTGAGTGAAAGTAGTCAGCGACAAAAGGACAAATATTGTATGAGACTTCTATGATAAGATCTCAAAAACAGACTTATGTATAGAAGAAAAGACTCTTTGACAGCTGCAAGGGAGGGGAGGGAGAGAGGAAGGGTTTAGATTAGATAGTTGCTAGGTATCTAGTTGGGTGAAATTGGTGATAGCACACATTAGAAACAAGAGCAATATTAAGTGGACTTAAACATAACATGAGTACTCCTTCCATCTTAACCCAATATTGCAAGGATAGAGTAGCTGGGGCAGGGGGCGGGGGACCATGCTCTTAGGCGAAAGTGAGGCCAATTGGCACAACTAGCATTTTGCTAAGAGGGCTCTCTGCACCCCACGTTGGTGAGTGGCGTCTGGGGTCTTAAAAGCTGCCAAGCTGCCATCTGAGGGCACAGCAAATGGTCCCAATTCAGCAGGAATGGATGCTCACCGAGGACCAAAATGACATGGGGGAAAGACAACCCAAAAGACAAAGAGACTCACATCAGTGGGTGCCTACATCGACTTGGGACTGGAACAACCGGATGGTGTCCGGCCACCACCAGTGATAGCCGCGATGGAGCTCACTAAGTTGAGTCTCACTGGCAACACAAGAATAAAAGGGGGGCACCCTGAGATCTTCACTAAAGGACCTCAACTGATGGTGGTGGTTTCCGGGTTCCCCTGGGAGCATGGCCCCTCACCCTGATGCTGCCCTTGACCATAAATCATAACAAAGTTCCACGCTTCGGACAGGAATAGATTGGACTTGGCGATGCAGAGTGACCATATATTGGATGCACTTTATGGTTCTATAAATCTATAGGATGACATCCTGCTGACCTCTGGCTGGAGGAAGGAGAGTGGGTGGAGAGAAGGGAAAAAGGAGACTGTTGGGAGAATGAGACATGTATGGAGCAGAGAGGAATAGTGTGCTGTCACCAGGCAGGGAGAGCACTGGAAGCTGCATATAGGTGGGTATGTAAATTTATACGTGAATGTACATTTTCACTCAGTTATATTAAATAAAAAACTTAAAAAAAAGAAATAAAATTTAGATGTTAAGAGTTTCAGTAAGTTATAAATTATAACTGTAGTTTCAATATCTACATTGTATATGCTATTTTCTCTGGTGTCGGGGTAAGCCTGTGTCTACAGACAGACAGACGTGTCCCTGGTAGTACCATGAATCCATGAAGGCAGCATCAGCTCTAACAGAGTAGAGCGAAGTGTACCTCAGCTGACTGGCTGTCAGTTCTCTTCGTAAGTTAGGGTTCAGTGAACTTCCGTTTTGGAATCTTCTAGGATGGACAGAATTCGAATTAAAAAGTCCCTGTGGGCAGTTAAAGCTGAACTCTAAGTCTGTGTCTTTCAGTGATCTTTGTCCTGATATTTTTCTTAGCATTCACAATTGGTACCTCTGTGCGTATCTTGACTTTGTGGATATTCTTCCAATAAACTGTTGAAGTTTGTAACTTGATTCCATAGATTTGTATTAAAGCTTGCATGTATCCACACGGTCCCACAAAATTAACCTTCACCTTTTATTTTCCCTTCACTATGTGAATACGACTAAAGCAGGGCTAGCCTTCAAAGTGAAAAGATTTTATTTGGAAATTTCCTTTAACACAACTTCTTTATTACGGCATTTTAGAGTTGCCACACTGCAGCTATTTCTAGAATACAATTCCCAAGAAATTTCTTCCACCAAAGTGAATTATAGGTTGTATGCACATCTTTTTTTCTTGTATGGTAAATAGGAAAAGCTAAAGAGCACTTAAACTTCCATTTTGAACAAAAATTGTTTGATCTGTTGCTCTGAAGTTCAATCTTCCGTCATGACTACCTTGAGTATTAAAAACAAAAAAATAGGCCTGTTGTTTTTCTTCCTCTCATCTTTCAGGTTCTTGAATACAGTTTTCTTCTGAAATGTTGTGAAGAATTTTCTGAGTGATGCTTACCATAAAAATTTAAAACACAAATGGCATATCCAAGGTAAAAATAAAGGCAAGCAACTCAACAGCAATCTGTCGGAGAGTTGGATTTTATGGTCCCATGATCTAAGCTATGCACAAGACAGGTCTGGAACACTGTTTTCCAGGGGATTTCTTGACCTACAAAGTTTAGGTCATATTTCTCTAAATGTATCTCATGGATTAGAAATTATTTAACAGATAGGATAGAAAACGAAGAGCCATTATGAATGTGGAAAGACTAGGTCTGTAACCTATGCCACTTCTCTAGCTCCACTCAGCCTCTGTTTCCTCATTGCAAAATGAGATCACAGTATTTGTTCCTGTGGTGGCAAGACAAATGTAACGCATGTGCAAATGGGCATGAGATAGGAAAATCCCAGTGACTGCCATTAATGGGGTGAAAGAGAAGTGGGAAATGTGATAGTGATGGCATGATGCCAGAAATTATTATGGAATAAAGATCTATGATTTATAAAATAGAATCATAGATTAAAATAGTTGAGGGAGAATGTTCATTGTGGCAGTTTAATATGGAATTGAGCATTTTCTTGGTCAAAGCAATAACAAGAAAACAGTAGACACAAGATACTAGCCTTGTGGAAAAGATCATGTAGCACCAGGTAGGAAGCAATATTAATGTAAGAAATAAAATTATCAGTGATATCAGATGTAATGATGAAGGTCCCTTTCAGCAAGAAACAGACTAGAGGCTTTGTTTTAGGGGGCAGTAACAGGATCCACTCCAGTCACTTGGTCTTAGGGTGACCGACCACCCCGGTTTGCTGGGAAGTTTTCTGGTTTTCGCATTCTAAGTCTCATTTTCCCTCTACTCTGAGGTAAACCCTACAGAAAAGGGCAAACCAGGCTAGTTGGTTTCCTTGCTTGGTCTGCACATCACTGGCCATGAGTTTGTCAAGATAATGCAGAGGGAAATGGAAGTTCACAAGGCTTTCAGGCTTAGTATTTAAATTGGTAATTTTATTCTTTGACATGCATATTCTCTGTTAATTAATTATCATTTTTAGAATTTAATAGTAAATGTGTTTGCCAGATAAGTGGGCATAGCACATTCTGTGCTGTATTGTGGATGTTTCCAGAAGTGCTGGGAGGGAATTATACAATACATAAGTGACATAAAACCAGTGACCTGAAGATGGTGTCGAAGAGTATTAATGACAAGATGCCCGTATGAGATAATAGCTATCAAAGTGCTTTGAAAATGTTAACAGTTAAGCGTACATAAGACATTTGTATGATACGTAGTTTTGAGTATGAATGTGCCTGTTTTGGGGGATGAAGTCTCCTTGTTTAGACTTCTTGTAGCTGAGAACTTCTTAGTACAGTTTATCTCTTGGAGTAAGTGATAGTAATTTGTTGATGTACAAATTGGCTAATCACCAAGAGGCTAAAGCATAAACTACTGCCAACATGATGACTCACACAGAGGCATGTCTGAGCCCTGAGACTGAAATCAGGGCAAAAATAGTCTTTCTCTCCTTATTCCTTCATTCACTTCAAGAGTCTCTCCTGCTACAAGAAGAAAAGAAGGGGTCAAGAAATGAAAAGGAGAAACAGAAAAAAATACAAAAAGGGAACCAGCAAGAGTTGTTCTGGAGTGCTTTTCATTAACTCAGAATTAGTAGGATGAAATTTAAAGCCCACCAAAGAATAATCACAGACCCATTTGCCTAGATTCCAATATCTAAAGCCTACTTGAGTAGCCGTAAGAGACATGGAGTAGGATAATCTGTGATACTTAATAAAGATGAGAGACCTTGAAAATGATTTCCCAGAGTAGAGGGAAGAGGACCATTATAGATGTTAAGTTTTCCTTAGGCACCAAAAAGCTCAATGCATAATGTTGCGGTAAAATGCTTACGCATGTACAGATGTGTTGTATAAACAGTCTGCATTAAATTTATGACTCGTTCTTCGTTTTGTCCTAAACTTGCTTAAAAATGCCAAATGCATTAATAATGTGACATTTATACCTGGATTCTCTGGTGAGATTTTAAAAACAGGTGGTGGAAACTAATATAGTGTTGGGGCTTGGGAATATTTGCTACCCAGAAAAAATCTGTCTAACTCAGCTAGTCCTGAAGCCTTGAAGTCAGTGATTTCCTGTTCTCCAGTGCCTACAAGGAGTTCTGCAAAGTCTGATGCAGAAGTTCTCCTCTTAAAATGCAGCAGCAAGTGGTCTGGCACATGGTTTGCCCACGGACCCACTGGATCTTGACTCTCTTTACTATGGAAAGATCTATTACTTCTTTTCTGGCATGTAAAAATAACCTTATACGGATTTGGAAATTTACTTTCCCATAGAGAATGTGAACTATACTTCCCAGTAAAGTACTGCAGCCTTCCTTGGACTTGCAAATGGAAAAGTCATAGAATATTAAGTATACAAAACATGACTGTCTTAGTCAACTTGTGCTGCTGTAATAGAAATGGCACAAATGGGTGGTTTTAACCAACAGAAATTTATTTTCTCACTGTGTAGAAGGCTACAAGTTCGAATTCAGGATGCTGGTTCCTAGTGAAGGTCTCACTCTCTGTTGAGTTTCTGCTCCTGGGCGGTCTTCATGTGGCTTGGTATGTGACTCTTACCCCATCTCTGCTTCTTTAATCTGTACTAATCCTGTCTTATTAACATAGCACAGAAAACCTATTTCCAAATGAGATTATATCTACAGGCATAGAGGTTAGGGTTTGCAACTCATTTTGGGGGGACAGAGTTTGAACCATAACACTGACAAATATAAACTATTAGGATTAATAACTCCAAACTGAATTTTATAATTTTTTATAATTATGGATACTATAAGAAAATATTTTTTAAAGTTAAAATTTACAAAAGCAGAAACGAACACCCACTCAACATTCAGTGAGTAAACTTTGTCAGTAAAGGATATTTTATTTTATAATACTTTGTTACACATAAAAATAGACATAATGTGTCAATCATGTATGTGTGCTTCTGGGTTATGTTTAAATTTGTTTCCTCATATTTTTAGGAAAGTTAAACATTTTTAAGTTTTGTCTTTTGCAAGTATAGCTAAAAACCAAATCATAAGTTTTAAAATGGTCTTGGTTTTGCATGACTAAAAGGATGTTTAATAAGGATTAGCATGTAGAAGTTGTAAGTGAAGTCATTAAACATATAATTAATGAGACAAATTTATGTAGCACGTTACTATTGAATGACTATATTTCTTAATTCTCCACTGTGTTGTACTTTATTGGACATTTTAAAAAAATAGTCATACAAAAAACGGACAAAAATGCTTAAATTCAGTAGTAGGTGTCAGACCATTTTTTTAAAGCTGTATTTTCCACGAGCTCGTGGAATAAAATTTGTGCCACCTTTGGTTAGACTGCTAGTGGAGAGGAAAATATGTGAGGGTTCAGATTTAGGACATTCTAAAACCGTTCTTGTGACCTGATTAATCTCTTTCTTATGCAGCACTCATTTAAATAATTTGCTCACATTAATTTTAGAACTCTAAATTACCCATACTTTATGTGCAGAAACTGATTATGATTGTCATGTCCATGAAACTGATACAGAATTGAGAAATTTAAAGTCAGATCTCAAACTTTGCAGGCAGGAGTTAACGTGAAATTTGCTTCTCTGAGAGTAGCACTAGTGTGACTTCCAAGAAATGCTTAAAAATTAGGGCCATTGAATATCCACGAGTTTCTAATATTGTCTGAGTAGTGAATGGAGGCACTGGTGACCACTTCAGGCTTTGAAATAACTGAGGACAGAGAAAAATATCTATTCTGCTCTATCATAGAGGTGTTGCAGTACCAATAAAGGTATAAATTATTGAACTGACCATTCAAGAATGTAAACATTTATGGCCAACATCATGAAAAACATTTCAGTCAGCAGTGATTTCTTAAAGAAAAACAAGAAACACACATTTGGATGATGAGAATTCAAAACCATATGTTGAATTACAGTTATAAAGATTAACAAAAATCAGATATTCTATGCGATCTCAGAATTGTATTTTCCTCCGTGAAATGTAGGACTTTGTGAAGTGTATCTTAAATGAATTATGACTTCAGACTTCGTGACAGGTTGTAGCTTCCAAAAGTGAGAAAACAGATGTGCTACAATGATGAACAAGGACAAAACTTGTGCCTCAGGTCGCTGTTTTCCCAATGTACTGCTCGATCTTGAGCTACCGCCTTTGGCTAGTGTCGAGGAAATCATATGCCCACCTGGGTAGAGTAATTCATACCCGGTGATGAAAGAGGCCTTCTGGAAACTACGGTGTCTTTGTATGAAGAGAGTTCTTAACCACACTGAAGCCAAGTCAGAAATTATTTTTTCCTCACGCAATCATTTGTTTTTCATTATGGAAATGATGGACAAGGTACAGTAAAGAATTAAAGCATTTAAATAGTGGTTTAGGCAAAAGCTAAGGCGGTTGAGGGGAAGATGAGGAAGGGACTTTTTTCACACTAGGAGGGACTATTCTGTTTGAATGCTTATATTGTTCAACTATTAATTTCTATTGCATTTGAAGGCCTTTAAATCGGTATCTCTCATAAAAAAAGACAAAAACTTATTGTAGCAGGCAACATGGTACTCTAACTGTTTTGGAGGAATGATGGAGATGACGACGCTATAGAGGATTTTACTGTTTTGGGGGGCATTCCTTCTTCCATAATCGTCATGCTAGAAGGTTTAGTCCCTTTTGTGATTGGAAAATAACTATTGTTACATGGAACACATATGATTAAAAGTATCTTACAATAAGTTTTTGCTTCAAAAGAAACAGTTTTGTAGTTTGGTGTCTGTACATTAGAATATTTGCATCTGAACAAGAAGTACTTCTTAGCTTAAAAGTTTCCTTCTACTTGATGTAGGCCATTAAGTAGCCTTTAATGGCTGTTTCATAATCATAGACTCGTGGAAAGGACCGTAAAGGTGAGATTGTCCAGCCCCCTCTTTTCACTTCTCCAGTGAAGTAAGATGAAAAAACAAACCTATAACTGCATTACTAAATGACATTTTAATAATGATGCAGGTGAATATTTAAAAGCAAAAGAAAGATATAACCCCATTGCCATTGAGTTGATTCTGACTCATAGTGACCCTACAGGACAGAGGAGAACCGCCCCATAGAGTTTCCAAGGAGCGCCTGGCAGATTTAAACCGCCGGCCTGCTGGTTATAGCCCTTAACCACTACACCACCAGGGTTTCCCAAAGGAAGATACAGAAAGACAAAATATGTAGAGAGAATACTAGACAGAGTTAGGTTTTACATCTACTTTTCTAAAGAGAAATTCTGCTTTAGATCCATCTGTGACTGAATCCCCTGTAGAGGACATGTTTAGCCTCACCTTATCCTCAAAGAAAGCAACTGTCTTCATTCCTGAGACTAAGACATAGCAATACATTGGCAAATTTGGTAATTGGCATAGCTGCTTTTTTGTATATTCATTTTATTTCCTAAAGGATAGTAAACCAAAACCAAACGCACTGCCGTTGAGTAGATTCTGACTCATAGTGACTCTATAGGACAGTTTCCAAGGAGCACCTGGTAGATTCAAACCGCCTACCTTTTGGTTAGTAGATGTAGCATGTAACCCCTATGCCACCAGGTTTCTAGTAAGAATAGTAAGAAAGTGTAATGCAAAACTCTAGGGAACTTTGAATTTTTTTTCCCGTTTTATTAGAAAGAAGCCTCTTGCTATGTATATATTTGTTGGCAATTATTTTGATATGAACTATGGGAAACAAGGAGCAAAACAATTTACAATTCAGTGTTCAACTCTGTAGTAAATATATGTGTGTTTTATAGTTCATTGAAAGTGTTTTAGCTCTCTCTTTTCCATTTAAGGATATCTTTGAGAATCTAGTTTCTGAAAAGAAATTTGAATCACTATCAAAATGTAGCTGGATCTTTGGATTGCACTGCCCTGTATTTTCATTGTCAAGGAAATGACATTCTGTGAACCCTATTTAACTTTCTAACAATCTTAATAGAATGTTTTGAGTGAGCATTACGAATTATTATTGTTATTATCACCACTATCATCATCACCATTAATTGTGTTGAAAGGAAACTTTGGGAAGCATAAGTGACCTGCTGGCAAGGATTACACACCCTTGTGTGGTGTGTAGTGTATCAGTTTTGCTCTCAGCAGTAGGCAGAATTATAATCAATCGAAATTGCCCATGTGGGGTTTAAAAGACACTGTGATAATTAAGTTCACCAGGAAGACATGGGCAGTTTTGGAGACTTATTGTAAACCACCACTCTGTGAACCTTCTGTAATATCTACATCACAAGGTAGAACAGTTTTAAAAATATGCTCAGCAAAATCTCTTGACAGTTTTGTGCATGTGTGTACGCGTGTACTGGTGTAAATAAACACCCACATTCTACTGAGTGAATATTAAACTGCACTTTCCTATTTCTGCTAATAGCTGTCATCATCAAAAAAAAATTTTCTCCCCACATGCTCATATTTCAGGTAAACAGTTTCTTACCTCTAGGAAGTTTATCTTAAGATGGTATCAGTGTTTTACCCCTTAATGTCTCAACAAGCCTTTTTGACTGAAGTTTCCAAAGGTGTCTATGGACTTCACATAAACAAATGTAGGTAATGGATGGGGATGGAGGTTGCAAAATATAGAGAACCGCTTTCCAGGAAGTGCAGGGTTTTTTAAACCGTAAAAGCCTTGTATCCGCCAAGTGCCGTGGAGTCGGATCTGACTCATGGCGACCCTCGGGCCAGGGTAGAACTGACCACCAGAGTATTCAAGGAGTATATTGGTATCATTTAGGAAGAAGGCAGTGAATAAATGATTGTATTAGTAACATTTTGCATAGAGAGGTTAGAAAGACTTGTTTGAGCATCAAGTGAACAACCTCAAATAAGTTTTAATACTCTGGAGTACCTAAATCAGTATTTCTCAAAACTGTAATAACCATAGAATAACCTGGGGGTATTTGTTACAAGGAAGGATTCCCAAATTCCAGCAATCCTAGAAAATAGGCTTTGGAAAGTCTGGTGTGGTCAAACCTGGAATCAGTTTTCTTACTAAATATTCTGAGTGGTTCTGATACACTTAGCTCACCTACAATACTTTCAACAATACTGCTCTAAACCTTACACCCTTAACGTCCACTTTCTTGTTCTGACAGCAGGTATCTTTGCTTAGTAGAATTCAGAACATTCAGGAATGAAATAGACTTACAGCCCTCGGATATTTAAACACATTATTTCACACAGGTCTAAGGAAGCTTATTAGCTTGACTGAATGTCAGTCTACTTATTAATATCATTTACATTGTAGCACACAAATGTAATCCATTCTACAAATGTGCTATCTGAAAGGGGTGTTTGTGTGTGTGTGTCATCTCTCTCCAAACAGTCAGGATAAGTACGTTCAAATGCTTATATGTTCCTGTCTCATTATGAGTCATTGGACATAACATTTTCTGATCAGCCACAATTCAACATATTTTCTTCAAAAGACTTTGCAAATTGTATACAAGAAGTAGCTTTTTTTTTTTTTTTTAACCACTCGGATAAAGACATTATAGGTAAATAAGGCAGCATTTGTAGCATAACAATCAAAGATACCTCAAGGGGTGTCATATTGGATTGTGTATTTAGGTGCTAAATAGAAGCATAATAGAAGTCTATTATGTTAAACTGTTATAACCTGAAGTTGAAGTAAAATATGTCAGAAAATTTTTAAAAAGAAATCTTAATTTATCCACTGTGTCAAAAATGAATAGAGTGCACCCTACTTGCATGCCAGCCAAAGCCAGCCAAGTGCTGTTGTGGTTTCATTAGTAAGGACAATTTTATTATTAAAACATAAAAGACAGACCATTTCCAATGCTGCTATCATTTACTGTACCAGAAATCATTCCTCCTGTCAAGGCTTTTCTGGTATATTAAGAATGTGCTCCAGTCGAAACCATTCTCTGTATTTGCTGGATTATAGAAGTTTGACGGCATAATTATACTAAATTGTCAAGAGACTGTTATTTTTAGAGTGAAATTCCTTTCTTTAGCTACCCTAGAATTGACATGTTTCATTGTTCTTTATTCATCATTCTTTTGCTTCCTCCCCTTTCCAGTCTGTATCAAGAGAAGTCCCTCTGGAGTCCGGTGCACGTGTTTGGGCGTATTGGTGATGGCAATGGTTTTTCATTTCAGTTTTATCTGTTTGTGCCAAAGGGACACCTAATTAGAGCTCGATCCATTTATGATTATTCTAGGTAGACTTCTGAGGCTAAGTCACTACTTCAATTCCTTTTTTTTCCTTTGCTGATAGCTGGGAGGTCTTTCTCAAACATACAACTCACCAAAAACAAAAGCAAACTTGCTAACTTTACTCAAAAGGCTCTGTGTTTAATTTATTCGCTAAGAAACTGTTTCTCTTCCTTCTTCCACTCTTCAGACTGTCTGTATATAGAAAAGCTAGGGCACCTTTGTGCTTTGATAGGCAGGCAGAGTTCTGCCTCTGGGACATGTTTCCTCTGGAAAAGTACAGGAGACTCTTCTTTGGTCTGATTAATATAGACTGTCGTAAGCCATGTTGGGCAAAGCAGAGATGTCTTAAATATTGCTGTCTATTCAGGCTAAATGTTGTGTTTTAAAAAATAACATTGCCCCTGCAACTCTTGATTGACTACTATATATTTGCCAGTCTACTAATAGTTCAATAGTCATCTTTCCTTCCAGAGTTATGCATAAACCTAACAAACATAATCAATTTTTGTTGTTTGTCTAACTAATGATTAACCTTGAGGAATAGCCATTTTCAAGGCCTCTTTAGTAATTTGAATGAATAATGCTAAGGAAAAATCAAATTGTGAGTTTAATACCAAAGCTGTCCGTATCTCTGTATTGGGAGGTGTGGGGAGTACGGAAGGGAGAAGGTGAGTAACATCCTGACCATGCTTTGTCTGCTTAAGCCTATGTTCATTCTTGTCTGTGCAAATCTCCTGCCAGAAGTCATGACCCAAGGGGATTCTGAGACCATGTTTCTGCCTCTGACCAGCAGCCCAGGGCTACCACCTGATGTGCTCTCTCAATCAGTTGTTGTTTCTACATGGAAGCGAAAAAGGGAAAAACAAGTTGAACTGCTTTTACACTCCCTCCTTTTTCTAAGCTTCTCAGACTAAAGCTAGCCTTCCTTTTATTCACTCATTTATTTGTTTCATTAGTTATTATGTACACAATATTTATAGATAGCGCACTTACTGTATGTTCTGCAATGTGCTAGGTGTAAACGAACAGAAGCAGGGGACTATCAGGAGTGGGTAGTGTTGACAAGAGACATGGTAAGGAATCAGAAATCTTATTAAAAAAATAAGATCAGTACCTTCAAATCTAGGAGGAGAAGTACACCCATCAATGAAGTCAAAACAAGTACAAGGGAGTAGACACAAAATAATAGAATGTAAACTATATGTGAGTTTTGACAGGGTTGGAAAAGCCCAGATATATTTAATTCTATTGGATATGTAGTAGAAATTACGTGTTATACCTTATATCAAAAACAATGAGATGTAAAATAAGATAACAAAAGCAACAATCTGTCTCCTGACATCCTTGTAACTCAATACTGAAGTCACTCCTGGGTTCACCCTTCAGTCAAAGATTAGACAGTCCCATAAAACATTCAATAATACACATAGCTCAATGATGTATAGGAAACTAAATGGGCATACCAGCCCAGGGGCAAGGATGAAAGGCAGGAAAGCTGAATGAATGGAAAGGGGGAACCCAAGCTCAAGAAGAGGAGGGTATTGACATGTCTTGGGGTTGGCAGCCAACATCACAAAACAATGTATATGTTAATTGTTTAACAAAAAATTCACTAGTTATCTAAACCTTCATTTAAAGCAGAATAGAAATAAAAAATAAAAACAATTTGGACAGACGCAGTTAAGTTTATTATGAGGCACACTGTTCAGTGTTTTAAGAGCTACAAAGCACCATGAGGATGTTGTGGAGGAGAAATTAATTATGAGTGCAGGGATGTTAGAAAAGTTTTATATAAGAGTATGGCTTGAGCCTGTCTGTCAAGGGCTGTTTCTAATATTTTGCAGGTGGAAATTGTGGCAGGTGATGTGGGCATGTGAGGAAGTGCAGGAAGTACCCAGTCCCTCCGCTGTGCTTCATTCATAATGCAGACGAAAAGGTTAGAATGGAAAGACATGCTGGGTGTGGAGGTCTTTCAAAGCAAAACTAAATAGCTAACACTTTATTTTTCAGACAATGGAGATACTGATGGTTTTTGAGAAAGAAGTCAGGTAACAAACTTATCCTTATTATATGGTTCAGCATAATGGCTAAGAGTTATCCCTTTGAAGTTACACAAAATTGGATTCAATCAATGAACTGAGTTCCTACATACCAGGCATTTTTCCAATCCTTGTGGCAAGACCACTGTCCTCAGGGAGCTTACCTTTTAGCTGGGAGCAGGGGGAGAGAGATGACAATAAAACAAAAAAGTAAATTTGTGAGATAATTTCAGATGGTACCAAGGGCTATGTAGAAAATAAAACAATATGATAATGTTTGGTAGAGGTCAGGGAAACTAGGTTACATTGCCAGAGAAGGCCTCACTGAGGGCTGAAATTTAAGATGAGGTTTGAATTAAACGGTAGGCTCAGCCAAGTGAATTCTGGGCTGAAGCCTTCCAGGGAGATGAAATGGGAGATTTAAAGAACTTTTTACAGGAATGGGAGTCCCTGGATGTCATTAAATGTTTAAAGTGCTTGGCTGTTAACTGAAAGGTTGTAGGTTCCAGTCAACGCTTCTATACACAAGAAAAGCCTGGTGATCTATTTCCGAAAACTCAGTAGCTGAAAACCCTATAGAGCACAATTCTGGAATCTATGAAACTGTCATGATTTGGAATTGAATTTGTAGCAATTGGTTTATATGGGAATGAGCTTGATGTGTTCCAGAAACAGGCAGTGGGGCAGTGTAGCTGGGTGACATGAACAAAAGAGAAACCTGAGTGAAGTCAACTTGCAGAAGGAGGCAGGGCTACATTTAATTATGCTTGTCTTTGTAGACCACTCCGAGGACCTTGTATTTTATTCTAATTGTCAGGGGAATGGATTAGAGGAGATTTAAGCAGGGATTTTGATATGACATAATTTATATTTTTTCCTCTGGATGACATGTGAAGAAGTGGTAGGGAATATAGGCAGGGGGGAAAATTCAGGATGTATGAGTATTTTAAAGGTACAACCATCAAAAGTCTTTCAAGGTCTATTGTTTTATGGTTATTTGATCTTAGATAAACTATTTAACCTTACCTCAGCCTCAATATCCTCATCTGTAATAATGAAATAATAATTGTATAGTAGACCTTGTAGAATTGTTGTGAGGATTAAATTAAAACTCTACATTATATACTTGGCATAGCATATGTACTTATTCAGTGATAGCAATTGTTGTTATTAATAATGTAATATTGATAGCAACACTAGATGGGATCTTTGAGAAGCCAGAGGTGTGGAGAACAGTCAGGAAGCTATTGTGATTATCCAAGAGAGCTAAAGGTTAGAGAACAGTGGAAAGAAAAAGAGAAAAGCCTTACTTTAATAAATTTAATAAATGAGTACCAAACATTTCATTTAAGCAGCAATACTTAATGACTTGTATTCAACTGACTAATAAAGTTTAACATTAGCAAGTGCAGAGAGTACAACCTCACTTCCATGCTGAGACTCAAAATAAAATTACCAATGGCTTATTTTCTGTCTTTTAATTCTCAGCAAACTAATTACTTTTCTGTATTATAGTTTGCTATCACATAAAACCATGATTCATTTAAAGTATTCTCTTGAGATGTGATCAAAATACATCAACCAAGACTTCAAATAAAATGATTTTGCATGAATTTCACTCTCTTTCATCTCTGCACCCTAACTAAAATCTTCCTTTGCTGTATTTGAACTTAAGGTGACTCTCTTGCATTCATGAATAAAAATAAAAGTAGACCTCCTATTTGTTGTTTCATGTTTTGGGTGGCAGTGGAAGTGAATAGCCAAGGATATTCGTAATTTTCTTCCAACATTATGCAAGTTACCAGGTAAGTTATAATCCTTGGAGTATCAGAGGGTAGTTTTCAGTTACTCATTTCAATTTTCTGGAGCTGATCACTCATGATAGACCTAGAGAGACTGACTTCAAAGAACTGTTCTGATATTTATCAAGTTTAATGTGCAGTTACTTAGATGACAAGACATTAACCATAAAGGTTAAAGTTTACAAATGTTAAAAGATTAAGAGCTGTTTGGCAGGGGTTAACTTTTATCATTTAGCTCCTCACAGACAAATGAAGGAAAGTCAGAATTTAAAACACACAAGTCATCAGAAAAAGCCAGAGTTCAGAAAAACCCTAGTTAGCTCAACATTGCAAGTATTATTTTTTGGGTCCCACAGGGTTTGGGAAAAATAGTAAGGAAGTGGGATGAGGGGGGAAAATAGTGGACTCGTTGCCTAGGTATTTATAAAAAACCCAAAAGACGTTAAATACTAAGATGGACATATTAAGTTCTGATCCAATTACTGCTAGAAAATAAAATTTTTTAATAAAAATCACAATTATAAACAAATGAAATAGGGGGTGGTGAGCAAGATTTGAAATAGCGCCAGATGCCCTTTTAATGTGCTTTCTGTCTCTTAAGCATGCATATTCACTATTGTTATTACTCTTTGCCAAGTAATGCTGTGTTTTCAGAATTCATGTTGAAGCTTATAACTCCTCTGTTCCAGTCACCACTACCTGCTTAATTGAGCTTAGATACGGTAGCCTTTTAATGTCTCCACAGTCAGCATTTAGGCTGTATTTATCTCTGTGGTTATCCACATCACCTAATCTACAGTTTAAGAACAGCGGCAGTTGTAGGCTTTGCTATATTCATGAACACCTTTCAAATGGAAAACGCACAGGAAGCCAAAGTAGGCTGAGAACAATTTACAAAGAAAAGAAGGGGCCTGAACAGGAACGACAGTTTGGGGTTCCTTTTGTTCTTCTTTTATGTTTGCTTTTATCCACTCTGTTCTCGTTTGTGAGTCTCAAGGCTGCTTCAAGAGCACATACTATTTAAGCAAAAATGAGTTGCCAGTCTTTCTGCTTCTGGGAAAGTTATCGAGTAAATTGTCAACAGCAATTATTTTTCTTACCTTAGCAGATAATTGGCTCCAAACACTCTTTCCTTAACATTTTCCAAAGTATGTTCCTCTCACATTCAAATCTGCCCTCAAATCTAGCCAATTAAGGTGAACTGAGAAAAGAATTCCCATACCCTATTTCTAGAATTACTGTAAATGTCTTTAAATAGAATCATTTTGTAACACATATGCTGTTTTAGCAATGGCAATCTTTGCAGAAAAATTTTTTTTTAAATAGTCGGGTATCTGTGCTAGAAACTTTGCACTTTATCTTATTAATTTCCATAAGCATCCTTTCAAGAGGGGACTTTTTGATCTTATTTCACAGATGAGAAAAAATTCAGAGTGATTAAGATCTTTGCCTAAATCATGGAATCTGTAAATGGTCAAATCTGGATTTGAATCCAAGTCTGCCTAGTTATGAGGTCTGTTTTTTTTTTTTTTCACTATACTCAACTGTGATAAAAAGTATTTCATTTATTGCTATCTCCTCCGTATCTCCCCCTGCATCCCACTGTATAAGCTTCACAACAGAGACCTTGTCTGTCTTCTTCACTGATGTGACTACAGGACCTAGAACAGTCTCTGATATGTTGTAGACACTCAGTAAATATTGTTGATGACAGAAATCATTAAAGATTTTTTTTGTTGTTGACTGCACATTATATGATTGTGCAAGAAGTGCCAAGTGTACCAATTAAGTGCTTTGAGGATCCACGATGGGAAGAAGTTACTGTAAGCTGGAGCAACTGCAAGAATGTGGCCCATATACCAACAAAAAGAAGTACATACATATCAGTGCTGTGTTCGAAACAATACTTCGAGTTGGGGAAAGAAGAACTTAAAACTTCTATTACTTTTTATATTTTAGCACATCTTTTTTAAGCATTTGTTTTCATATTCTACGTTGCATACATAATTGCAGAAATAACTAAGCATTCTTACTACTAATTGCAGTGCTTGGCGACATCGAGTCTGCAGGGAAAAATATATGTAAGAAGATATCTATAATTCAGTGTTCTATCTTACAATAGCTATCTATACCAATTATTTCAGAAACAAACAGATTTTGTCCTGATTTTGTCAAGGTGGTAGTGGTGGTGGGTATAGGGGGGAGGTGGTCAGGAAAAGTTACAGAGAAAAGATATTCTAAACAGATGGGTGGGTAAAATGAGGATTTCTTTCAGAGGGAGAAAACATTTGCAAAGGCACAGCATGGCAATGTTCTTGACATATTTGAGGAACTATAAATTATACATGGATTGCTGAAGTAGAGGGAGTAGAATGAGGAGTGGCAATGTATTAGTATTGCTTTACATGCATCTAATTATGAACACTGTACATGTATCGAGGGTGAGTGCTAATTTATTAAAAGCTGAGTGAATGACAGAATTTAAAAATATTGAGGCAATAAGACTCTGAAGTAACTTACTGACTGTTGGATGTGAAGAAGGGGATATAAAAGATAAAACAGAAGAAATATTGGAAGATTTTTGGAGGGACAGTGAAATGAAAGTCAACAATGATTTCTGAAGTTTAGGCCTGAATTAGGTTATCATAACATTGTCATGGATTTGTGTTCCCCAGAAATACATGTCAACTTCTCTAGGCCATGGTTTCCCGTATTGTGTGGTTGTTCTCTATTTTGTGATCCGATGCAGCTGTTTTATGTTTTGTAAATCCTATTCCCTGCCTGTGGTTAATGAAGCAAAATTAGGTTATGTCAAAGAGGATTAGAGTGGGATAGAAACTCTTACTCAGGTCACAGCCCTGACCCAAAGTATGAGGTGTTTCCCTGAAGTGTGGCCTGCATCATCTTTTATTTTATAAGTGATAAAAGTAGAGACAAGTGAGAAGAGAGAGGGGGACCAACTGCCACCAAGACGGGCTGGGAGTGGAGTGCATCCTGTAGACCTGAGGTACCTGTGCTGAGAACTATCTAGACTCAGGGGATGACTGATGAGGACCTTCCCCCACAGTGGACAGAGAGTAAAAGTCTTCTCCTAAGGCTGGCACCCTAATTTTGAATTTCTAGCCTCCTAAAATGTTTGTTAAAGCACTTGTGATATTTCCGTAATAGCAGCGCTAGATAACTAAGACAAACACTGACATATCAATTTATCATGACGAGAGGAAGTCAGTATTTTAAACAGAAGTTTGGATGCAGGATTTTAGGAAAGAAATATCAGAATATAAACTATCAATAGATAACCGGAGATACTGGAAAGGAACTCTGGAAGAAAGCAAGTGAGGGTTTTAATTTGAGAAATGTTCTCATTATTCACTAATTTATCAAACATTGAGTGAGAACCTAATCTGTGTCAGGCACTATGGCAGACAATGAGTCTAGAATGAGGAATAAAGCAGACATGGCACCTGCCCATGATATGCTTATAGCCAACAGGAAGAGTCAGATAATAAGAAAATAAAATGTTTATAACGATACGTGCTACAAAAGCTGGCCTACTTTAGGTTAGTTTGGTCAAAGAAAGCCTGTCAGGAAGTGCTATTTAACCTTTAAACTGATAGATGAGAAAGGGCCAGGCCAAGCCAGCTAGTCAAGTGCCGTTGAAAAGGGCCGGGCGTGCAAAGTAAAAAGAAGAGCATTCTAGTATGAGGGAACAAGAAATAGTTTGTATGGAAAAGAGCTTGATGTGTCTTGGGGGGAAAAAAAGCTAGGGTGGATGGAGCTTACTGATCAAGGGACATAGTAGCGTAGTATGAAGCTAGAGAAGACATGGAAGGGCTTGAAATCAAAGTAAAGGACTTTACATTATATTTATTTATTTAATAAATTATTTAATAAATTTATTTAATAAATTATATAAATAAATATATTTATTTATTGAGTGAAATTACACTATCCAAATTCAATCTGCATGCCAGCCTATCTGCAGCTCCCGCTGCTCTCCTTGCCCGGTGACAGCACACTCCTCCTTTCCATTTTACACATGTCACATCCCCCACAATCTCCTGTCCCCTCCTCTCTAGCTTCTCCTCTCCTTTCTAGTCGGAAGCCAGTAGGACAGCATCCTATGGATTTCATAGAACCATAAAGTACACACACTATATGGTCACATTGTGCATCTGAGTCCAGTCAACTCGTGTTCGAAGAGATGACCTCAATAATGTTTTCTGGTCAGGGGCAGCAACAGTTCTAGGGGCCATGCTCCCAGGGGAATCTCCAGACCTTCGGACCATCAAATGTGGTCTTTTAGTGGAGTTCTTGAGGTGCACCCTGCTTTTTCTTGTGTTGCCACTGGGACGCGACATCGTGTGCCCCATCAAGGCTGTCTTTGGTGGTCTGGGGCACCATCTGGTTCTTCTGGTCAAATGTTGATACAGTCACCCACTCACATGGTTCCTTCTGTCTTCTGGGCTCCTTTTCCCTCATGGCTTTGTTGCCCTTGGTGATCAACTGTTCTGGCTGAGTTGGGATAATTTGGTGTACCTCAGATGGCAGCTTGCTAGGTTTTAAGGCCCCAGACACCACTCACCAGTATGGGGTGCAGAAGACTCTCTTAGCAATAGGCTAGTTATGCCACTTGGCCTCAATGTCTCCTGAGAGCATGGTCCGCAGACTCCCTCACTGCTACTCTATCCTTGCAATATTGGGTTAACATTAGAAGAATTTTCAGTTTATGTTGAAGTCCAGTTTAGCTGATCTTCTATCAACTATCTAATCTATAATCAGCCCTCTCCCTTCCTCCACTCCCTTGCAGCCATCAAAGAGTCTTTTCTTCTACACATGAGTCTGTTTTTAAGTCCTTATAGTAGGGGTCTCATATAATATTTGTCCTTGTGTCACTGACTAATTTCACTTAGCATAATGTCTTCCAGTTGAAACCCAGTTATGAGGTGCTTCCTAAAATCATCATTGTTCTTTATCATTGCATAGGGTTCCACTGAGTATATGTACCACAGTTTGTTTAGCCATTCATCTGTTGTTGGGCATCTGGATTGATTCCATATTTTAGTTATTGTGGACTGTGCTGCAATAAACATTTATGTGCGTGTATCTGTTCGTGTGACTGCCCTTGATTTTGTAGGATGTATTCTGAGCAGTGGGATTACTGGATCAAATGGTATATCTATTTCCAGCTTTTTAAGGAAGTACCGGATTGCTTTCCAAAGAGTTTGTACCATTTTGCAATCTCACCAGCAGTGTAGGAGATTTCCAGTCTCCCCACAGCCTCAACAGCATTTGTTGTTTTGTGTTTTTTGGATCATGGCCAGCCTTGTTGAGGTGAGATGGTATCTCATTGTACTTTTGATTTGGATTTCTTTAATAGTTAATGATCGTATTTCCTCATGTGTCTTTTGGCTGCCTGGATGTCTGTAGTGAAGTATCGTCCATCTCTTTTGCCCATTGCTTAACTGGGTTATTTACCTTTTTCTTGTTGATATTTTGCAGTACCTTGTAGATTATGGAGATCACACGCCCGTCCAACTCGTAGTTGCCAAATATTCTTTCCCATTCTGTAGGTGGTCTTTTAATTCTTTTGATAAATTCTTTGGATGAGCAAAAGTGTTTGATTCTTAGTAGTTCCCATTCATCTATTTTCTGTTCTGTTGATCGTGCTTTGCCAGATTTTGAAGACTGTCTAAGCTGTGTACTCACACTTCCATTGTTGATCTTATTTTTTCTTGCATGATCTTTATTGTTTTAGATTTGATATTTAGGTCTTTTATCCAATTTGAATTAGTTTTTGTGTCAGGGGTGAGATATGGGTCTTGTTTCAGTTTTTTGCAGATGGATATTCAATTTTGCCAGTGCCATTCGTTCAACAGACTGTTCTGACCTCGGTTTACAATCTTAGGGTGTTTGTTGAATATCAACTGTTCATAAGAGGATGATGGCATCTCTGGACTCTCAACTCTGTTCCGTTGGTCTATATGTCTCTTTTTGTACAAGTACCAGGCTGTTTTGACCACTATGGCAGTGTAATGGGTTCTAAGGTTGTGTAGTAGAAAGCTTCCCACTACATTCTTCTTCTTCAATAGTGCTTTGCTTATCCTGGGTTTCTTCTCTTTCTAAACAAAGTTGGTGATTTGTTTCTCCATCTCATTAAAAATTGTCATTGAAATTCGTATTGGGATTGCATTGTGTATGTAGATGACTTTGGGTGAAAGAGACATGTTTACAATGTTAAGTCTTCCTATCCTTGAGCAGAGTAGGTTTCTCCATTTATGTAAGTCTCTTTTGGTTTCTTGCAGTAAGGTTTTGTAGTTCTCTTTATGTAGGTCTCTTATTTCTCCAGTTAGATTTATTCCAAGGTATTTTATCTTCTGGGGTCTATAAAAAAAAAAACCACTGCCCTTGAGTTGGGTCTGACTCATGGTGACCCTAGAGGTCAGAGTAGAACTGCTCCATAGAGTTTCCAAGGAACACCTGGCAGATTTGAACTGCTGATCTTTTGGCTGGCAGACATAGCATCTAACCCATTATGCCACCATGGTTTCTTTGGAGGCTATAGTAAATGGTATTGATTTGGTGATTTCTTCTTTAATGATCTCTTTGTTGGTGTAAAGGAATCCAATGGATTTACTTATGTTTATCTTAAATCTTAATACTTTGCTGTACTCTTCTATTAGTTCTAGTAGTTTACTCACGGTGGTGAGAGTGGACATCCTTGTCTAGTTTCTGTTCTCAAGGAGAATTCTTGTAGCCTCTTTCCATTCAGGATGATGTAGGCAGTTGGTTTTGAGTAGATGGTCCTTATTACATTGAAGACTTTGCCTTCTATTCCTATTTTCCTCAGAGTTTTTAGCATGAATGGGTGTTGGACTTTATCAAATGCCTTTTCTGTATCAACTGACAATATCAGCTGATTCTTATCTTTTGTGTTATTTATGTGGTTGATCACATTAATTGTTTTTTTCTGATGTAGAACCACACTTGCTTTTTCTGATGCAGAACCACACTTGCTTCTGTGGTATGAATCCAATTTGGTCGTGAGGAATTATTTTTTTGATATATTGTTGAATTCTATTGGCAAGGATTATGTTGAAGATTTTTGTATCCAGGTTCATGAGTGATATTGGTCTGTAATTTTTCTTTTCTTTTTTATTTAACATGACTGAGTGAAAATGTACATTCCTGTATAAATTTACATACCCACCTATATGCAGCTTCCACTGCTCTCCCTGTCCGGTGACAGCACACTATTCTTCTCTGCTCCATATATGTCTCATCCTCCCAACAGCCTTCTTTCCACTCCTCTACACCCACTCTCCTTCCTCCAGCCAGAAGACAGCAGGATGATATCCCATAGATGTATAGAACCATAAAGCGCAACCAATATATGGTCACTCTGCATTGCCAAGTCCGATCCATTGCTGTCCAAAGAGTGGACCATCATTATAATTTATGGGTAAGGGCAGCATCAGGGCCAGGGACCATGCTCTCAGGGGAACCCCGAAACCGCTGGACCATCATTTGAGGTCTTTTAGTGGAGATCTCAGGATGCACCCCTTATTATTCTTGTGTTGCCCAGTGAGACTCAACCTAGTGAGCTCCATCGTGGCTATCACTGGTGGTGGCCAGGCACCATCCAGTTCTTCCGGTCCCAAATCGATGAAGGCACCCACTCTTGCGGGTCTCTCTATCTTCTAGGTTGTCTTTACCGCATGTCATTTGGGTCCTCGGTGAGCATCTGTTCCCGCTGAGTTGGGACCATTTGCTGTGTCCTCGGACGGCAGCTTGGCAGCTTTTAAGACCCCAGACTCCACTCACCAACGTGGGATGCAGAGAGCTCTCTTAGCAAAACGCTAGTTGTGCCAATTGGCCTCGATTTCGCCTAAGAGCATGGTCCCCTGCCCGCTGCCCCAGCTACTCTATCCTTGCAATATTGGGTTAAGATGGAAGGAGTACTCAAGTTATGCTGAAGTCCACTTAATGTTGTTCTTGTTTCTAATGTGTGTGATCACTGCTTTCTCCCAACCAGATTTCTAGCAACTATCTAAACTAAACCCTCCCCCCACTCACCCTGCCTCCCTCCCGTCCCTTGCAGCTGTCAAAGAGTCTTTTCTTCTATACACAAGTCTGTTTTTGAGATCTTATCGTAGAGGTCTCATACAGTATTTGTCCCTTTGCCATTGACTACTTTCACTCAACATACTGTCTTCCAGTTGAAACCAGGTTAGGAGATGATTCCTGGAATCATCGTTATTCTTTATCATTGCGTAGTGCTCCATTGAGTATATGTACCATAGTTTACCTATCCATTCTTCTGTTGTTGGGCATCTGGGTTGATTCCATCTTTTTGCTATCACAGACTGTGCTGCGGTAAACATTCTGGTGCATGTGTCTGATGGTGTGAAAGGCCTTGATTCTGTAGGATATATTCCAAGTAGTGGAATTCCTGGGTCAAATGGTGTATCGATATCCATTTTTTTTAAGGAAGGGCCAGATTGCTTTCCAAAGAGGCTGGACCATTTTGGAACCCCACCAACAGTGTAAGAGGGTTCCAATTTCTCCACAGCCTCTCCAGCATTTGTTGTTTTGTGTTTTCTGGATCATAGCCAATCTTGTTGGTGTGAGATGGTATCTCATTGTCGTCTTGATTTGAATTTCTTTAATAACTAAAGATTGTGAACATGTCCGCATGTGTTTTTTGGCTGCCTGGATCTCCTCTTTAGTGAAATGTCTGTCCATCTCTTTTGCCCATTGCTTAATTGGATGGTTTGTCTTCCTCTTATTGATATTTTGTAGTATCTTATAGATTATGGAGATCAGCTGTCGGTCTGACATAGAGCTGCCAAGTATTTTTTCCCGTTCTGTGGGTGTTCTTTCAATTCTATTAATAAAGTCTTTGGATGAGCAAAAGTGTTTGATTCTTAATAGTTCCCATTTATCTATTTTCTCTTCTGTTGATTGTAGTTTGTTTGACAGATTTTGGAGTCTGTCCATATTGTGTATTAAAACTTCCATTGTTGTTCCTACTTTTTCTTGTATGAGCTTTATCATTTTAGGTTTGATATTTAGGTCTTTTATCCAGTTGGAGTTGGTTTTTGTGTAAGGTGTAAGATATGGATCTTGATTCAGTTTATTGCAGATGGATATCCAATTTTGCCAGCACCATTTGTTGAAGAGACTGTTTTTACCCCAGTTTAAT
Source organism: Heterohyrax brucei (assembly GCA_028571685.1). Classification (NCBI taxonomy): domain Eukaryota; kingdom Metazoa; phylum Chordata; class Mammalia; order Hyracoidea; family Procaviidae; genus Heterohyrax; species Heterohyrax brucei. The sequence goes on along the minus strand of CM053166.1, from coordinate 128,682,940 downwards.
GTCTTAGTGCCTTTGTCAAAGATCAGCTGTTCATAGGCAGATGGTTTCATCTCTGGGGTTTCAATTCTGTTCCATCGATCGATCTGTCTGTTCTTGTACCAGTACCAGGCTGTTTTGACCACCTTGGCAGTGTAGTATGTTCTAAGGTCGGGTCATGAGAGGCCTCCCAGTGTGTTTTTCTTCTTTAGTAGTACCTTACTTATCCGGGGCTTCTTCCCATTCCAAACAAAATTGATGATTTGTTTCTCCATTTCATTAAAAAATGACGCTGGAACTGGTATTGGGATTGCATCATATAAATAAATTGCTGTGGGTAAAATAGACATTTTCACAATGTTAAGTCTTCCTATCCATGAGCAGGGTAGGTTTTTCCATTTCTCTAAGTCTCTCTTAGTTTCTTGTAGTAAGGGCTTGTAGTTCTCTTTGTAAAGGTCTGTTGTTTCTCTGGTTAGATTAATTCCTAGGTACCTTATCTTCTTAGAGGCTATCGTAAATGGTATTGATTTGACAATTTCTTCCTTAACAGTCTCCTTGTTGGTATAAAGGAATCCTACTGATTTACTTATGTTTATCCTGTATCCTGAGACTTTACTGAACTCTTCTATCAGTTTGAGTAGCTTACTTATAGATTCCTTGGGGTTCTCTGCATATACAATCATATCATCTGCAAACAGGGAGATTTTAACTTCCTCTTTGCCGATGCAGATGCCCTTTATTTCTTGGTCTTGCCTAATTGCTCTGGCTAGAACTTCTAGCACAATGTTGAATAGGAGAGGTGAGAGTGGGCATCCTTGTCTAGTTCCTGATCTGAAGGGAAAGTCTTTCAGTCTCTCTCCATTCAGGATGATGTGGGCAATTGGCTTTGTATAAATGGCCCTTATTGTGTTGAGGAATTTGCCGTCTATGCCCATTTTGCTAAGAGTTTTCAGCATGAACGGGTGTTGGACTTTATCAAATGCCTTTTCAGCATCAATGAACAAAATCAGGTGATCCTTGTCTTTTGTGTTATTTATGTGATTAATCACACTGATTGTTTTTCTGATGTTGAACCAGCCTTGAATCCCTGGTATGGATCCCACTTGATCATGATGGATAATTTTCTTGATATGTTGTTGTAGTCTATTGGCAAGAATTTTGTTGAAGGTTTTTGCATCTAGATTCATGAGTGATATCGGTCTGTAGTTCTTTTTCTTTGTTGGGTCTTTCCCTGGCTTTGTTATCAGGGTTATGCTGGCTTCATAGAATGAGTTTTGGAGTACTCCATCCCTTTCTATACTGTGAAATAGTCTCAGTAGTATTGGAGATAAGTCGTCTCTAAATGCTTGGTAGAGTTCTGCAGTGAAGCCATCTGGGCCCGGACTTTTTTTGGTTGGCAGTGTTTTGATGACCTTTTCAATCTCTTCCTTTGTGATGGGTTTATTAAGTTGTTCTGCTTCAGGTTGTGATTATTGGGGTAGGTGATACGAGTCAAGGAATTTGTCCATTTCCCCTAGGTTTTCAAATTTGTTACAGTACAGTTTTTCATAGTATTCTGTTATGATATTTTTGATTTCTGTTGCATCTGTGGTGACAACTCCCCTATCATTTCTAATTTGTGTTATTTGTTTCCTTAGCTTTTCTTTAGTAGGTTTAGCCAGTGGTTTGTCAATTTTGTTGATGTTTTCAAAAAACCAGCTTTTGGTCTTTTCAATTTTTTTCACTTGTTCTTCTGTTCTCTAATTCATTTAGCTCTGCTCTAATCTTTATGATCTCGTTTCTTCTGGTGCCTCAGGGGTTCCTCTGTTGTTCTCTTTCTACTTTTTCAAGCTGCAGAGTTAGTTCCTTGATTTGGTTTCTTTCTTCCTTCCAGATGTGTGCATTTATGGAGTTAAACAGACCTCTGAGCACTGTTTTGGGTGTATCCCATAGTTTCTGGTGGGAAGTGGTTTCGTTCTCATTGGAAGCCATGAATTTCTTTATTTCATGCTTGATTTCCTCTATAACCCATGTTTTTTTGAGCAAGATGTTGTTCAGTTTCCAAGAGTTCCACTTTCTATCTATGTTTTTTCTGTTACAGATTTCAACTGTGATGGCTTTATGATCTGAGAAGATGCTTTGCAGTAATTCAATGGCATGGATTTTGTTGAGCATTGCATTATGGCCTATCACACGGTCAATTCTGGAGAATATTCCATGTGCACTGCAGAAGAAGGTGTAGTTGTCTGCTGATGGGTGGAAAGTTCTGTATATATCAATGAAGTTTAGTTGGTTAATTGTGACAATGAGGTCTTCTGTATCTTTACTGAGCTTTTTTCTAGATGATCTGTCTAGTAATGAGAGTGGAGTGTTAAAGTCTCCCACTATTATGGTGGAGTCATCTAACTCTCTTTTGAGTGTAGTCAGTGTTTCTTCGACGTATTTAGGTGCTCTGATATTAGGTGCATAAATATTTAATATAGTTAAGTCTTGCTTGTGTACTGAACCTTTCAGCAATAAATAGTGTCCGTCTTTGTCCACTATGGTGGATTTGATATTAAAATTGATTTTGTCTGAGATTAGAATTGCCACCCCTGCTCTTCTTTGTTCATTGTTAGCTTGATGTATATTCTTCCATCCTTTAATTTTCAGTTTGTTGCTATCTTTAGGTCTCAAGTGAGTTTCTTGTAGACAACATATGGATTGGTCATGTCTTTTGATCCAAAATGACACTCGGTGTCTCTTTACTGGAGCATTCAGTCCATTCACATTCAATGTAATTATTGATAGGTATGTGTTCACTGCTGCCATTGTGATATGTTTATTTTTATGTTGATGTTTTCTCTGTTGTTCTTATTAGTCTGTTCTGGAACATTCTTCTTTGTGAGTTGATTTTTCACCTTTTTCAGAGCTGGTTTTGTAGTTGTTGAGACTCGTGTGTCACATTTCTTGAAATGGTATGATACATCTTTGTTGTGCTTTACAACTGCCCCTATGCTCCCCCTTAATAAACTATATATAAACCCAATTTTAATTACTACCAGTCTGGTCATCTTCCTCTCCATCTGGAAGGACTGTAACAACTGTAGTACATCCCTCTTTTTATTATGATGACACCATAGTTTTCATGATGTTCACTGGATTGCTTCTTTCCGTATCAAAGCTTTGATTGACTTTGGAGCCTTCCCTTAAAGAGTAGAGTATGGAGTAGTGTGTCTTTCTAAAATATAAAGTTAGTGGTTTCGTTCTTCTAAGCCAGAGCCAGGAACTTCTTTCAGTATTTCTTGTAGTTTGGGTTTGGTTTTTACAAAGTTTCTGAGTTTCTGTTTATCTGGGAATGTCTTAATTTCATTTTCGTATTTGAAAGATAGTTTTGCAGGTTATATAATTCTTGATTGGAAGTTCTTCTCCTTCAAGGCTTTGAATGTGTCATGCCACTGTCTCTGTGCCAGCATGGTTTCTGCTGAGAAATCTGACAAGAGCCTACAGGGTTTCCCTCTGAATGTTAGCTTTTCTTTGAGTCTTGCTGCCTTTCAGAGTTGCTGCTTATGTTTCATTTTGTTAAGCTTGATTATAATCTGTCTTGGAGTCTTTCTTTTGAGATCTATATTGGGTGGTGTACGATACACATCTGAGATGTCTATACTCTCTTCCTTCCTGATTTCTGGGAAGTTTTCTGTCAGCAGATCAGCAACGATACTCTCTGTGTTCTCAAATGTCTCACCCTGTTCAGGGACTCCAATTAATCGAAGGTTGTTCCTCTTAATAGAGTCCCACATGCTTCTTAATGTTTCTTCATTTTTCTTGTTTCTTTTTTCTGATTTCTGTTCATAGACGCTGGCGTCAGTAGCTCTGTCTTCCAAGTCAGAAATTCTTTTTTCTATTTGTTCCATTCTGTTTTCTTGGCTTTGCATGGAAGTTTCTATGTCTTTGATCTTGTTCTTGATCTGTTGGATTTCAGAGTACTGGTGTTCTATCAGATTGAACAGCTTGCTTAATTTTTGATTTTGTTCTGCTGCATTTTGTATAAGGTCTAGAAGGGCCCTGTATATAGTCATTTTGTATTCACTTCCTGATGCTTTCATAAAAGTTTCTTCATTTGGAAAACTCCTTGGTTGCTTTGTTTGGGAGCGTTCTGAAGCCATGAGTGATTTCTTGTATGCCACGATTATCTGTTGCTTTCTGGGTTCCATTTTAGTATGTAGAGGCTGTAAGAGGTATTGTGAGGATTGATTGCAAATGTTTCTCTAGGCTGTCTAAAAATGTAAAGCATAAAGTATCTGACCACTTCATAAGTCAGTTAGGTTTTCAGGTGTAGAGGTCCCTCTTCTCAACTGGCAAAGTTAGCGCCACTATATCCAACCCCAGATGATAACAAACTAGTTTAGAATACAGCAATGCTATTGCCCTCTTGGCTTCTGCTGACAAGGACTAACCTTAAGCGACACTGCATCGAGTACTGCTTTTGTGATAGAAAAGCGCTCTCTTGGGGGCAGGCTCTGGCTCCCAAGCTAAGAATTAGGTCCAGCTGCAGCCACCGTATCTAAGATGTCATCCTCCACACAGGCAGCAGATAGAGGGGCTAAAGGTGCTGAGAGTTAGTGATTCCTTTGCTTGTGTTGCTGGGCCTGCAACGTAGGTGGCACTGGGCAAATTACTGCTTTTCTGTCAGAGAAGTGCTGTCCTGTTTGCAGCCGCTGGCTCCCAGGCTAAGAATTGCCAAGCCTAAGAATTAGGTCCCGCTGAAATCTCGGTACCAACATGGCATCCTGCACACTGACTGTGTAATTCCGTACAAACCCTACTGACGTAGATATAAAACGAAAGGCTCAAAGTGGCTAGATTAACAGAGTCCTAAGCCTGGCTCTCAAAATATGGGAATTTCGCCTGGCTATCCCCCCTGCAGCACATCTGAGTCTAGCTGCTAGGTAAGACCCAGCTCCGCCCGCCGGCTAAGACAGAGAAAAAAAAAGTCAACATGATGCGTTTACCTTCCATCCATGAAAGCCAGGGCTAGCCAGGAGCTGGATTCAGCGAAAGAGAGGAGGTCTCTTGCTCAGTGGGATGAAGTCCCAAGTAGCAGCCCTGTTCCGTGTCCTGTGGCTGATTAGGTGATCAGAAGGCTCCACTTGATTATCAATTCAGGTCTTGGTTTCCAGAGGGATATAAGGAGATGTGTGCTTAGTCTGCCATCTTGACTCCGCCCCCCTGTAATTTTTCTTTTTTGTGGGGTCTTCCCTTGGCTTTGGTATCAGTGTTATGCTGGCTTCATAGAATGAATTGGGGAGTATTCCATCCCTTTCTTTGCTGTGAAATAGTCTCAGTAGTATTGCAGTTAACTCTTCTCTAAAAGCTTGGTAGAATTGTGCAGTAAAACCATCTGGGCCAAGGCTCTTTTTGGTTGGTAGTTTTCTGATGACTTTTTCAATCTCTTCCTTTGTGATGGGTTTATTAAGTTGTTCTACTTCTCGTTGTGATAAGTTTGGTAAGTGATATGAAATCTAGGGATTTGTCCGTTTCCTCCAGCTATTCAAATCTATTAAGAGTACAGTGTTTTGTAGTATTCTGTTGTGATACTTTTGATTTCAGTTGGGTCTGTTGTGACATCTCCCCTCTCATTTCTTATTTAGTTTATTTGTTTTCTCTCCTGTTATTCTTTTGTAAGTTTAGCCAATGGTTTGTCAATTTTGTTGATCTTTTCAACAAAAACAACTTTTGCTTTTGTCAGTTTTTTGAATTCTTCTTCTATTCTCTAATTCATTTATTTCTGCTCTAATCCTTATAATCTGTTTCCTGCTGGGGCCTGAGGGGTTCCTCTGTTGCTCTTTTTCTACTTGTTCAAGCTGTAGAGTTCATTCTTCCGTTCAGATGCTTTCTTCCCTTTGGATGTGTGCATTTATAGAGATAGACTGACCTCTGAGCACTGCTTTGGCTGTATCCCATAAGTTCTGGTAGGATGTGTTCTCATTCTCATTTGAATCCATAAATTTATTTCATCCTTGATTTCTTCTATAACCCATGGCTTTTTGAGCAAGGTGTTGTTTGGTTTCCATGAGTTCCCATTTCTATCTATGTTTTTTCTGCTGTTGATTTTGACTTTTATGGCTTTATGGTCTGAGAAGATGCTTTGCAATAATTCAATGGTTTGGATTTTGTTGAGATTTGCTTTATGTGCTAACATATGGTCTATTCTGGAAAATGTTCCATGTGCACTTGGAGAAGATGGTGTATTTATCTGTCAATGGATAAAAAGTTCTGTATATGCTGATAAGGTCTAATTGGTTGATTGTCACAGTAAGATCTTCTGCATGTTTACTGAACTTTTTTTCTAGATGATCTGTCCATTACTGAAAGTGGAGTGTTGAAGTCTCCAACTATTATTGTAGTGATCTATCTCATTTTTCAACATAGTGTTTCTTCGATGTGTTTAGATGCTGTGGTATTGGGTATGTAAATATTTAGTATTGTTAAGTCCTACTTGTGTATTGAACCTTTCAGCAGTCACTAGTGACTGTCTTTGCCCACAGTGGTGGATTTTACCTTAAAATCTATTTTATCTGAGGTTAGTATTGCCACACCTGCTGTTTGTTGTATATTTTTAGTTTGATATATATTATTCCATCCTTTAATTTTCAGTTTTTTGTGTCTTCAAGTGTAAGGTGTGTTTCTTGTAAGCTGCATATAGAGGGGTCATGTCTTTTGATCCAAGATGTCATTTGTTGTCTCCTTATTAGATCATTCAGTCCATTTACATTCAGTGTAATTGATAGGTATATGTTCAGTGCTATCGTCTTGATGTGTTTATTTTTGTATTGGTGTTTTCTCTGTTGCTCTTAATATTCTGTTCTGGGTCATTCCTCTTTATGGATTGACTTTTCATCTTTTTCAGTTTTGGTTTTGTGTTTGTTCAGACTCCTGCATTACGTTTCTTCTTTTCACATGTTGCATTGCTATTGTTTTTTGTGACTACCTCTATGACCCCCTTTAATATTCTGTGTTTAGACCCAATTTGAACTTCTAGATATCTTCCTAACTTCCTCTGCGTTTGAAAGGACTATAACTACTGTAGTATATCCCTCTTTTTAATGTGACGGTATCATAGTTTTCATGACTACATTATGTTTGTTTAATAAAAATCTACTGAAGGATTTTAGCTAGAAGCAGTAATGATATAATTTATCTTTTTGGTTTTCTGGATTATATAGTGCAAGTATTTCAAGTGTTGAGAACAGATGGATTTTCCAAAGGACGGAATATAAGCACAGAAATAAAAAGCTAGGGCTGAATCTTAGGAAATACTCATTTCTAGGGTATGAAGAGAGATGGAAGAGCCTGCAAAGAGGAAAAGGAAGAGCCATTCAGAAATGTAGGAAAGGTATCATGGAAGTTTATGTAAGGAAGTGTTTCAAAGAAAGAGGGAATAGTCAACATCATTTAATGTAGAAAGATTTTGGAAAAGAAAGAATTCTGAGAAAAAGCCTATATTTTCTGGCTGTGGGGAGCATTTTGAAAATCTTGCTTTCATAGGAAGATGACAACAGTGAAGGTACTGGCAGTGAGCAGAGACCAGACTTCTGAAAATTTTTTAGTCAGTAACTAAGTTGAGTGATGGGTTGAAAGTGCATGCTCAAACAAAGATCTTTTCAGAATAGTTGGGATCTGTAGTAGTTTGGATTTAAGTGTGAGGTAAGAGAAGCAGGTTGGAAAGTTGAAAGGAGGCAAATGAGAAAGTTTGAGAGATTAGGGGATAATCTGAAAGTTGAGAACCTACAGGATATTAAAAGAGTTATGGTCAAGATCACAAGTGATAGTGCTAACTTTAATTTTTAAAGGAGGAAGGCCTCTTTTCCTGAGTCTAGAGAGAAGAGAGAGAAAGTAGACATGGCAACAGAAAAACTTTGGAGTGGTAAGAAGTTTAGGGAGTCTGTGGCAGTTGGCAATGATTTTCAGTGAATCAAAATGAACAACGCACACTCATGTGCTGCGTAGACACAATTAAATAAAGCATCTTAAAGGCAGGAACCATGTGCTATCTTGTTTGTTTCTTATATCCCCTGTAATACCTAATAGCTTCTTGTACATGGTGGGTGCTCAATTAATATTGGCTACTTGCTTGATATGATCACTATCTTCAAGGAAATTACAACAGAGAATAAACAACAATATGTGATAATTTTAAAAAAGAAATGATATTGCTAATGAGTATTGCAGTATTTACAAAGTAGGAGATGTACCTGTAGATTGAGCTGATATGGGAGTGGTTCATGAAGGACCTGAATCTTTAGCTGGGCCTTAATGCTTGGCTAGTGTCTTAGTCACCTGGTACTGCTCTAACAGAAAATACCATGAGTGGAAGTTTTCATGAAGAGAAGCTTTATTGACTCAGTCTGGTAAGCTGCAAATCCATTTATAAATTGTAAGTCCATTCAGTAAGAGAATTTATCACAGTCCAGTAGGCTGAGTCCAAATCCAGTGACTGCATCTCAGCACAGGAACCTCAGATCCAAGGGACATGCTCTGCTCTCAGTGTTTCTCTCTTGGTGGTGTGAGGTTACCAACTTCCTTTGCTCACTTCTCTCCTTTATATTCCACAAGCTGGTAGCTGGAGTCCTGCCTCACTAACACAACTGTAGCCCATTTTCCATCATCAATCTCATAGAGGCAAGTTTACAACACATGGGAGGAAGGGCACCATATTGGGACTCATAGCCAAATCAAATTAACACATACATTTTGTGGGGGACACAATTCAATCCACAGCAACTAGACTTTAAGGCAGATTTTGTGATAAACTAGTAGTGGGCATCTTCTATATCTAGGAGCTGGATAGTGACCTTATGGTGAATTGAAAAGATCTGATAGTGCAGGAAACATGCTAGAAAATAAGCAGGAGGTTATTTAAGAATTTCTTGAGGTGTGAAAACAGAGGATCTTAGTGAAAAAGTGGCCCCAACATGAGCCAGTAGGCACAAACTAACAGGGAAATTAAACATGTCAGTCTATTCAGAATAAAAGCACAGAAATTACATTCTACAGTTACTTCTAAATTAATCCTTCCAAAGTAAAGATACAATTATGCTACTCCCCTGCTCAAAAATAATCATTGGTTCCCTCATGCTTACATAATTATCATATACAGTCAGCAGCTGTGATTGTTAAGATTGTGTGTCAACTTGCCTGGGCCATGAGCCTCTGTGTTTTGGCAGTAGTATAATGTTGAGATCTCTTCGCTGCTGAGATTCAATATGTTATCATTCTCACAGTGGGGTCTGCTGTGAATAGCCAATCTTTTAAAAGGGAGTTTCCTTAGGCGTATGGCCTGCACCAAGTATAAGCAAGCATTCTAGCATGGCTTGGAAGCTTTTTGCTAGTGCTTAACACTACAGGTGGCTCCTGTTTATCAGAACTCTGATTCTTGGTAACTGAGCTAGCAGCTTACCTGCACTCTTGCCTGCCAATTTTGGGATTCACTGATCTTCACAGCCTGTGAGCAAGAGCTCTGCTCTCTGACCTGCTAATCTTGGGTTCACCAGTCCTTTAGCTATGTGAAACAGGAGAAGCCTCCATAATGACCCATGTACTTTGGATGTTCCAGACTCTACAATTATGTGAGCCGTTGCCTTGATCACTCTCTCTCTCTCTAAATACTGTTTTATTGGTTTTGCTTTTCTAGAGAACCCAGCCTAAGACATCAGCCTAGCATTGAAGGGAAACCACAGTAAGGTTTCAACCAATTCCAGGCTTATTTTAAACAGTATCCTTGTACATATCATATGTAATTGCCAGTTACACTAGTAACTGTTTCCTGAACATGCTATGTACTTTTCAACCTCTACTCCTCTGTTCACATTTTCTTCACCTTCTCTCTGATCTGTGTCAACATCTTACCTTCTCTTTTAAAACCTCTCTAAAATGTTACAACACCCTCCATAAACTCTTTTGTATCCTTCCCCAAAGCTGTATTTCCTCTCTTCTATAAATGTCCATAGTACTTGGGAACTCAACACATTTATAACACAGTTTCTGTTGTTAATTGCCATTCAGTTGACTACTACTCATGGTAACTTTATATATGACAGAATGAAATGTCATCTGGTCCCATGCCATCTTCATGATTGTTGGTATGTGTATACTGTTGCAATTATTTATAAGATCACCTAATGACCTCCATCAAATGATATCCCCCTCTAAATTTAACAGTACGTAGTGATGGGATCTGATTATTGCTCATTTTTTATTCCTTATGAAACCTAGCATAAGCAATTCTTGATACGAACTGATGTAAAATTAGAAAGAAGTGAGTGAATGATGTATTTCAGAGACAGTCTTGCTATTACATGATAGCTCAAACTTTGTTTTGTTATCTTTCTGAAAAACTTAATCATTTAATTTTTAATGTTAGTCTTTTACACATATTAGTGAGTGTATCACAATATTTATTTTCTATTGCTCTACTATGTACAGAATTTGTGATAATTTTTGAGTTATAAGTGTACTGAGAAAATTTATATATTTTTAATGTGATATATGGAAGTAGCATAATGTAGTATGAAGGATACATACTTTAAAGTCAAACCGACCTGCCTTTGAATCCTTACCCTCCTACTTAGTAGCTATATGTATTTTCTTTTTGGCTGTCAGTCATCTATTTCATCTTATTTTGAAAGCTGCAGACTTATTATCATTTTAGAGAATTAATCCTTTCCCATTATGGCTCTATAGGGCTTGAGGTAGTATTAACAACCTCTCACCCTCAACCACTGATCCAAGGAAAGGCCTGTGTCTTAGGCCTGACTAATCAGAACATTCCATATGTCTGGCCAAAGCTAGAATGGCAGTAGTCAACTGGGAAAATGAATGAAGCATTTTACTGCTGAGAGGATGGAATGTAAACTTGAAGCTACTGGCTGTCATATTTCCACAGCCAAGGTCAAGTCTGCCCTAGTACAAAGCTAACACAGACAAAAGCAGAGTTGAATGTCTGAGATGAGAGACACATGAGGACATCATTAAGCCTCTGGTTCTTTTAGTTATGTAAGCCAGTGAATTCCTTTTTTATTCTCAAAAATCAATCTGAGTTTGAGTCTCTTTTGCTTGCAATGAAAGAACAGTAATGGATGTAGTACATGACTATGGCAAGTCATAGTCTCTTTGAGGTTCAGTTCATCTGTAAAATGTGATGGTTGCTCTTTTACCTATCACACAAGGATATTATCAGGCTTGCATATATGTGAAGCATAAATGAGAGCATTTTGACAACTAAAAATGTTTGAAAAAAGTGCATAGATATTAGTGTCTTTCAAGAAAACATTGTCTACAATGATTATGTTTACTTTAAAAACAAAGAAACACTACTCTGTCAAACATTATAAACACTAAAAAAAGCATACGCCTATGCCTAAACTGTTGGAGTTAAAGATCTCACCTGAGGATGTCTCTTTGATGGGTAAAATCACAGATGTTTTTTCTTTTTTACAAAAGAACATGAAAATCTACTTACTATTCTACCTAGAATATGTAGACGCTGATATTTAAGGCTGACTCTTAAAAGCCTGCGCAAAAGTTTTAGAAAATATATTTATTGCTGTCTCAGATACTCTGTGTTCAACTTTTTCTTTATGACTACAGGCTGTAAATACATTCTAGAGCAAAGTATCCAAGAAATGGCAAAATTCAACCTTGGGACATTGTATTAGTCATTTACAAACAAATATTTAAAAATTGGCTCAAATACTGCCTGTACCACCTTTTCCCTCCCACTTCTTTCCTTATATACTGTATTATATTGATGAGCTGGGCATTTGAGTAGTAATCTCACATCAACAGAACAAAGGGAAAAAAAAGCATAACCTTTGGTAAAAACTCTAAAGAATATTGGAACAGAAAGGAAATTTTTTAATACAATTAAGAGCACACATGAAAAACCAATATGCAGCATTATACTTAATGGGGAAAGACTTAGTGCTTTCCCCCTTGAAATTGGGACTAAGTGTGCCTACTCTCACACCTTCTATTCAGTATTGTATTAGAAGTCCTAGCCAGAGCACTAAGACAAGAAAAAGATATCCAGACTAGAAAAGAGGTAAAATTGTCTCTATTAGCAAATAACATTGGCATTGCATTCATTGTCATAGAGAACATTTCAAGATCTATCCTAAAATACAAAGCTGTCAGTGATAGGATAGTATTCATAGGGCTACAAGAAAGACCTTAATACAACTGTTACTCAAATTTATGCACCAATCACTAAGGCCAAAGATGAGGAAATTGAAGATTTTTATCAGCTTCTCCAGTCTAAAATTGATTGAATATGTGATCAGGGTACATTGATAATTACTGCTGATTGGAATGTGAAAGTTAGAAACAAAAAAGAAGGATAGATAGTTGGAAAATATAACCTTGATGACATAAATGATGCTCATGAGCACATGATAGAATTTTGCAAGACCAATGACTTCTTTATTGTAAATACCTTTTTTCACCAACATAAATGGTGACTATACACATAGACCTCACCAGATGGAATATATGAGGATCAAACTAACTTTGTCTTTGGAAAGAAAGATGGAAAAGTCCAATATCATCAGTTAGAACAAAGCCATGGGGTGACTGCAGAACAGACCATCAGTTGCCCACATGGAAGTTCAAATTGAAACTGAGGGAAGTTAGAACTAGTCCACTGACCAAAGTATGACCTTGAGTTTATCACAGTTGACTTTAGAGAGCATCTTAAGAATAGTTTTGATGCATGGAACACTAACTGAAGACAAGATGAACTGTGGAATGACATCAAGAATATCATTCATAAAGAAATCAAGAGGTCATTATAAATACAGGAAATAAAGAAAAGACAGAAAAAAGGATGTCAGAAGAGATCACAGAGATTATTCTTGAAAGTTGAGTAGTTAAAGTCAAAGGAAGAAATGATAACATAAAAGAACTGAACAGAAGATTTCAAAGAGTGACTCCAGAAGACAAAGTGAAGTGTTACAATGACATGTGCAAAGAGCTGTAGATAGAAAACTAAAAGGAAGAACATGATTGGCATTTCTCAGGTTGAGAGAACTTCAGAAAAAATTCAAGTCTCAAGTTGGAATAGTGAATGATTCTACAGGGAAAATACTAAACAATGCAGGAACATTAAAGAAGATGGAAGGAATACACACAGTTATTATACCAAAAAGAATTGGTCAACATTCAACCATTTCAGGAGGAAGCATATGATAGGGAACTGATGGTACTGGCACAACAACAGACACATAGAACAATGGAACAGAAGTGAGAACCCAGAAGTAAATCTATACACTTATGAACAGCTGATACACCATAAAAGGTTGTAATTCATTAAATGGGGAAGAGATGGACTCCTTAACAGATGGTACTTACAAAACTGTGTATCCATTCACATAAAAATGAAATGGAATAAACCATATCTCAAACCATACAGAAAATCTCAGTGAAAATGAATTAAAGACCTAATGGTTAACCTAAAGCGATAAAGTTAATGGAAGAAAAACACAGGGATACGCCTAAATGTCTCAATTTTTGGCATAAGTAGACTGCCAAATATAATAACAACAACAACAAAAAGCACAAACAGCGGAAGATAAACTAGATAAATGGAAACTCCTAAAAATTAAATACTTACATTTATCAAAAGGCTTCACTGAAAGAGTAAAATTGGAATCCAGAGACTTGTGAAAAAAAATTGACACTGAGATATCCCACAAGGTCTAATGACAATTAACTTCATGAACTCATCCTAGAAAAAGTGCTACAGACCTCATTGCTAAATACCATTATGGTCACCTTCGAAGTACTCCCCTTGAGAAGTTATGCACCCAATGCCAGCACCTAGTTCACCCTTCAAAGAAATTTTTGGTACTGTTTTTTTGGAATGGCCATTAGAGCTGTCATCATATTGCCCTTGATGTCCTGAATATCATCAAAAAGTCTTCCTTTCAGTATTTTACTTACCTTCAAGTTAAGGAAAAAGTCACTGGGGGCCAGATCAGGTGAGTAGTAAGAGTGTTCCAATCCAGGAAAAGCAAGGAAAAAGAATCTGACACAAGGAAACTGAACAACACCTTGCTTAAAAACAACCAGATTATATAAAAAATAATCAAAGATGTAATACAGAAATTCACAGAATCAAATGACAGTGAAAATACATCCAACCAGAACTTCTGGGACACAGAAACAGCAGGTACTTAGTGATAACTATCTCAATAAATGCACACTTAGAAAAAGAAGAGCAGGCCCAAATCAAACCGTTAACCTTACAACTTGAACAAGTAGAAAGAGAGCAGCAAAAGTACCCCTTGGGCACCAGAAAGAAGCAAATAATAAAGACTGGGGCAGAAATGAATGAATTAGAAAAATGATCAAATAGTTAACAAGACCAAAAGGTGGTTATTTGAAAAGATGAACAAACTTCATAAACCACTGGCCAAACTGACAGAAGAAAAACAGGAGAGGAAGCAAATAACTCAAATAAGACATGAGGTGGCTGATATTACAACAGACCCAACTGAAATTAAAAGAATCGTAGCAGAATACTATGAAAAATTGTACTCTAATAAATTAAAAAATCTAGAGGAAATGGACAGACTTCTAGAAACAGATCACCTATGAAAATAACACAAAGAGAAGTAGAACAACTAAATACATCCGTCACAAAACAAGAGATTGAAAAAGGTAATTGAAAATTCCCCAAAAGAAAGTTCTTGCTCTGATGGCTTCAACAGAGAATTCTACCAAACTTTCAAAAAAGAGTTAACACCCCTAATACTAAAAGCAATTCAGAGCCCAGAAAACCATGGAGTACTTCCAAATTCATTTTATAAAAAGCCAGCAAAAGGCTGATACCAAAACCAAGTAAAGACAGTGCAAAAAAGGAAAATTACAGACCAATATAGCTCTCATGAACTTAAATGTAAAAATCCTCAACACAATTCCAGCCAATAGCATTCAACAACATTAAAAAAAAAATTAATCATGACCAAGTAGAATTCACACTAGGAGTATAAGGATGGCTGAACATAAAAAATAAAAAAATTAAAATGTAATCAACCACATAAATAAAACAAAAGAGTAGCTTGATTTTATCAATTGATGCAGAAAAGGCATTTGACACAGTGTAACATCCGTTCGTGTTAAAAACTCTCAGGAAAACAGAAACCAAAGGGAAATTCCTCAACATAATAGGAGGCATCTATGCAAAGCCAACAGCCAACATCATCCTAAATGCAGAAAATCTGAAGGCACTCCCCTTGAGAACAGGAATCAGAGAACATTGTGCATTGCCACCCCTCTAATTCCGCATTGGTCTGGAGCTTCTAGACTGAACAATCAGGCAAGAGAAAGAAATAAAGGACATTCAAATTGATAAGGAAGAAGTAAAAGTGTCTGTATTTGCAGACATCGTCTTATATGCAGAAAACCCCAAAGAATCCACAAAAGAACTACTGGAACTAGTAAAAGAGTTCAGCAAAGTATCAGGATACAAGATAAACATACCTAAACCAGTTGGATTCCTTTACACCAACAAAGAGACCACCAAAGGGGGCATCATCAAGTTAATACCGTATACAATAGCCCCCAAGAAGATAAAATACTAACGAATAAATCTAACCAAAGGTGTAAAAGATCTACACCAAGAAAATGACAAAACCCTACTCCAAGAACCCTAAGAAGAGCTACAAGTGCAGAAACCTAGCTTGTTCATAGACAGTAAGACTCAACATCATGAAAATGTCTATTCTACCCAAGGCGATCTATAGACACAATGCAATCCCAAAGTAAATTCCAATGGCTGTTTTTAATGAGATGGAGAAACAAATTACCAACTTTATACGGAAACAGAAGGGGCCTTGGATAATGGAACATTACTAAAGAAGAATGAAGTGGGAAGCCTCGTACTGCCTGACTTGGGAACCTATTACACTGAAAAAAAAATAAAAAATGAAAAAAGTAGATATGTAGTTTAATGGAACAGAATTGAGAATCCAAATCCATATATGTCTTCCACCTATGAGCAGCTGATATTTAAGAAAGGTTCAAAATAGGTGAACTGGGGAAAAAGAGTCTCTTTAAAAAATAGTGTCAGCCAGACTGGATATCGATCTGCAAAAAAATGGAACAAGACTCATATCTCACGTCATGCACAAAAACTAACTCAAAATGGATCAAAGACCTAAATATAAAATCTAAAACAATAAAGATCATGAAAAAAAAACAGGGACAACACTGGGAGCCCTAATACACCACATAAACAGACAGCAATATATTACTAGCAATGCACAAACACCAGAAGACAAAATAGACTAACTGGGAACTCCTAAAAATCAAAACATTGTGCACATCCAAAGATTTCATCAAAAGAATAAAAGGACTACTTACAGATTAGGAAAGAATTTTTGGCCACCATGAATCCAGTTATCCTCTAATCTCTATAATGCACAAGATACTGCAAAGCTTAAACAAGAAAAAGGCAAATAACCTAATTAAAAATGGAAAAAAGATATGAACAGGCATTTCAGAAAAGAAGAAGGTATGCAGGACACTAACAGATATATGAGGAAATGGTGACGTTCATTAGCCATTAGAGAAATTCAAATCAAAACTACAATGACATACAATCTCACCCCAATAAGGCTGGCTTTAATCCAAAAAACACAAAAGGATAAATGTTGGAGAGGTAGTGGAGAGACTGAAACTCATCTACACTGTTGTTGGAAATGTAAAATGGAACAATCAGTTTTCAATTAGATTTGGCAGTCTTCAAAAGCTTTAAGTAGAAGTACCATAGGATCCAGCAGCCCCACTTCTTTTTTTACTATTATGATTGAATGAAAATATACATTCACGTATAAATGTGTATGCTCACCTATATGCAGCTCTCACTGCTTTCCCCAACCAGTGACAGCACACACCTCTTCTCTGCTCCATACATGCCCTATCCTTCCAACAGTGTCCTATCCCCTCCTCTCCACCCACTCCCCTTCCTCCAACAAGAGGTCAGCAGGATGACATCCTATAGATGCATAGAACCATAAAATTCCCACGAGATACGGTCACTCTGCGTTGCCAAGTCCAATCCATTGCTGTCCGAAAAGTTGACCTACATGATTTATGGGCAGGGGCAGCATCAGGGCCAGAGACCGTGCTTCCATGGGAGCCCCGAAGCTCCCAGACCATCAATTGGGGTCTTTTATTGGAGATCTCAGGGTGCATCCCTATTTTTTCTTGTGTTGCCAGTGAGACTCAACTTTGTGAGCTCCAGCGTGGCTATGGTGGCTGGGCACTATCGGTTCTTCTGTTCATGAGTCCATGTAGAGACCCACTCACCTGGGTCTCTCTGTCTTCTGGGTTCTCTTTTCCCCGTGTCTTTCTTGTCCTCAGTGATCATCCGTTCCTGTTGAGTTGGGACCATTTGCTGTACCCTCAGATGGCAGCTTGGCAGCTTTTAAGACCCACTCACTGATGAGGGGTGCAGACAGTCCTCATTAGCAAAATGCTAGCTGTGCCAATGGGCCTCGAGTTCACCTGAGAGCATGGTCCCTGGCCCCCCTCCCCAGCCACTCTGTCCTTGCAATGTTGAGTTAAGATGGGAGGAATACTCAAATTGTGTTGAAGTCCAATTATTATTAATCTTCTTTCTAATGTGTGCTGTCACCGATTTCACCCAACCAAATTTCTATTAACTAACCTAAACCCTCTTCCTTCCCCTCCCTGCCTCCCCACCCCTGCAGCCATCAAAGTGTCTTTTCTTCTATGCATGAGTCTGTTTTTAAGGTCTTATTGTAGGGGTCTCATACAGTATTTGTCCTTTTGTCTCTGACTACTTTCACTCAGCATAATGTCCTCCAGTTGAAACCAGGTTAAGAGATGTTTCCTGCTATCATCGTTGTTCTTTATCATTGCATAGTGTTCTGTTGAGTATATATACCATGGTTTACCTATACATTCCTCTGTTGTTGGGCATCTAGGTTGATTCCATCTTTTTGCTATTGTGGACTGTGCTGCGATGAACATTCACGTGCTTGTATCAGTTGGCGTGAATGGCCTTGTTCTGTAGGATATATTCCAAGCAGTGGAATTAATGGGTCAAATGGTATATCTATATCCATTTTTTTAAGGGAGCGCCAGATTGCTTACCAAAGAGGTTGCACCATTTTGCAATTCCACCAACAATGTTCGAGAGTTCCAATTTCCTGATAGCCTCTCTGGCATTTGTTGTTTTGTCTTTTTTGGATCATGGCCAACCTTGCTGGGGTGAGATGGTATCTCATTTTCATTTTGATTTGAAATTCTTTAATGGCTAATGATGATGAGCATGTCTGCATGTGCTTTTTGGCTGCATGGATCTCCCCTTTAGAGAAGTGTCTGTCCATCACCTTTGCCCATCGCTTCATTGGATGATTTTTCTTTTTCTTATTGCTATTTTGTAGTACCTTACAGATTATGGAGATCAGGCGTCGGTCTGACATACAGTTGCCAAATATTTTTTTCCCATTCCGTAGGTGGCCTTTTAATTCTATTAGTAATGTCCTTGGATGAGTAAAAGTTATTAATTCTTAGCAGTTCCCATTTATCTATTTTCTCTTTTGATGATTGTGGTTTGTTGGACAGATTTTGAAGTCTGTCTGCGTTGTGTATTAAACCTTCCATTGTTGTTCCTACTTTCTCTTGGATGAGCTTTATTGTTTTAGATTTGACATTTAGGTCTTTTATCCAGTTTGAGTTGGTTTTTGTATAAGGTGTAAGATATGGGTCATGTTTTAATTTAGTGCGGATGGATATTAAATTTTGCCAGCACCATTTGTTTAAGAGACCGGTTTTATCCCAGTTTAACATCTTAGGGACTTTGGAGAATATCAGCTGTTCATAGGCAGATGATGTCGTCTCTGGGGTCTTGATTCTGTTCCACTGATCTGTCTGTCTGTTTTTGTACCAGTTCCAGCCTGTTTTGACTACTGTAGCAATGTAACAGGTTATGAAGTCGGGTAATGAGAGGACTCCCAGTGTGGTGTTCTTCTTTAGTAGTACTTTACTTGTCCGGGGCTTATTCCCTTTCCAAACAAAATTGGTGATTTGTTTCTCTATCTCATTGAAAAATGTCAGTGGAACTCGCATTGGGATTATATTATATAATTAGATTGCTTTAGGTAAAATAGACATTTTCACAATGTTAAGTCTTCCTATCCATGAGCAGGGTAGGTTTCACCATTTATATAAGTCTCTCTTAGTTTCCGGTAGTAAGGGTTTGTAGTTCTCTTTGGAAAGGTGTTGTTTCTTTGGTTAAATTTATTGCTAGGTACTTTATCTTCTTAGGGGCTGTATTAAATGGTATTGACTTGGTGATTTCTTCCTTAATAATCTTCTTGTTGGTATAAAGGAATCCTACTGATTTACTTATGTTTATCTTGTATCTTGAGACTTTGCTGAACTCTTCTATCCATTTGAGTAGTTTCCTTATGGATTCGTTGGGATTCTCTGCATATGCAATCATATCATCTGCAAATAGGGAGATTTTTAATTCTTCTTTGCTGATGCAAATGCACTTTATTCCTTGGTCTTGTCTAATTGCTCTGGCTAGAATTTCTAGTACAAGGTTGAATAGGAGAGGTGAGAGTGGGCATCCTTGTCTAGTTCTTGTACTACTCAAGGGAAATTGTTTCAGTCTCTCTCCATTCAGGATGACGTAGGCAGTTGGCTTTGTATAAATGACCCTTATTGCATTGAGAAATTGGCCATCTATTCCTATTTTGCTGAGAGTTTCTAGCATGAATGGGTGTTGGACTTTATCAAATGCCTTTTCTGCATCAATAGACAAGATCAGGTGATTATTGTCTTTTGTGATATTTGTGTGATTGATTACATGAATTGTTTTTCTGGTGTTGAATCAGCCTTGCAACCCTGGTATGAATCCAACTTGGTCATGATGGATTATTTTGGGGATATGTTGTTGTATTCTATTGGCAAGAATTTCATTGAAGATTTTTGCATCTAGATGCATGAGTGATATCGGTCTGTAGTTCTCCTTTTTTGTTGGGTCATTCTGTTGCTGTGGTATCAGGGTTGTGTTGGCTTCATAGAATGATTTTGGGAGTATTCCATCCCTTTCTATACTGTGAAATAGTCTCAGTAGTATCAGAAATAACTCTTCTCTAAAAGCTTGGTAGGATTCTGTGGTGAAGCCTTCTGGGCCTGGGCTTTTTTTGGATGGCAGTTTTTGGATGACTTTTTCAATCTCTTCCTTTGCAATGGGTTTACTAAGTTGTTGTGCTTCATCTTTTGATAATTTTGTTAGTTAATATGAATCTAGGAATTTGTTCATTTCCTCTAAGTTTTAAAATTTGTTAGAGTACAGTCCTTCATAGTATTCTGCTACGATATTTTGATTTCTGTTGGATCTGTGGTGACCACTCCCCTCTCATTTTTAATTTGGGTTATTATTTTTTTCCTTTCCTGTTTTTCTTTAGTAAGTTTAGCCAGTGATTTGTCAATTTTGTAGATCTTTTCAAAAAACCACCTTTTGGTCTTTTCAATTTTTTCAATTGTTCTTCTGTTCTCTAATTCGTTTAGTTCTGCTCTAATCTTTATGATCTCTTTTCTTCTGGTGACTAAGGGGTTCCTCTGTTGTCCTCTTTCTACTTGTTCAAGCTGTAGGGTCAGTTATTTGATTGGCTTTCTTTCTTCCTTTCAGCTGTGTGCATTTAAGGAGATAAACTGACCTCTGAGCCCTGCTTTGGCTGTATCACATAGGTTCTGGTAGGAAGTGTTTTCGTTCTCATTGGAATCCATGAATTTCTTTATTTCATCCTTGATTTCTTCTATAACCCATGATATTTTGAGCAAGGTGTTGTTCAGTTTCCATGAGTTCCACTTTCTATCTATGTTTTTTTGCTGTTGATTTTGACTTTTATGGCTTCATGATCTGGGAGGATGCTTTGCATTAATTCAGTGGTATGGATTTTGTGGAGAATTGCTTTATGTCCTAACACATGGTCTATTCTGGAGAATGTTCCATGTACACTAGAGAAAAAGGTGTAGTTGTCCACTGATGGACAGAAAGTTCTGTATATATCAATCAGGTCTAGTTGGTTAATTGCGGCAATAAGGTTTTCTGTGTCTTTATTGAAGTTTTTTCTAGATGATCTGTCCAGTATTGAGACTGAAGTGTTGAAGTCCCCTACTACTATTCTGGAGTGATCTATCTCCTTTTTGAGTGTAGTCAGTGCTTCTTTGATGTATTTAA
This sequence comes from Heterohyrax brucei, assembly GCA_028571685.1. NCBI lineage: Eukaryota > Metazoa > Chordata > Mammalia > Hyracoidea > Procaviidae > Heterohyrax > Heterohyrax brucei. The sequence goes on along the minus strand of CM053166.1, from coordinate 128,661,723 downwards.
GTGCTCTAATACCAGGTGCATAAATATTTAATATTGTTAAGTCCTGCTTGTGTATTGAGCCTTTCAGCAATAAATAGTGCCCTTCCTTGTCCACAATGGTGGATTTTACATAAAAGTCAATTTTATCTGAGATTAGAATTGCCATACCTGCTCTTCTTTGTTCATTGTTAGGTTGATATATATTCTTCCATCCTTTAGTTTTCAGTTTGTTCCTATCTTTAAGTCTAAGGTAAGTTTCTTGTAGTCAGCAAATAGATGGGTCATGTCTTTTGATGCAAGATGTCACTCAATGTCTCTTTACTGGAGCATTTAGTCCATTAGCATTCAATGTAATCATTGATAGGTCTATGTTCAGTGCTGACATCATGATGCATTTATTTTTGTGTTGATGTTTTCTCTGTTGTTCTTATGAATCTGTTCTGTGACCTTTTTCTTTGTGAGCTGATTTTTCACTTTTTTCAGGATTGATTTTGTAGTTGCTGAGACTCCTGTATAACATTTCTTGATATGGTGTGTTGCTTTTTTATTATGCTTTACAGCTGCCCCTATGATCCCCCTTTATAAAGTATATATAAACCCAATTTTGATTGCTACCAGTCTTGTCAACTTCCTCTCCAACTGGAAGGACTTTCATTACTGTAGTGCATCCCTCTTTTTAATATGATGATATTATAGTTTACATGATATGATGGCTAGATCGTTTCTTTCACTATTACAGCCTTGTGTTTGTAGCCTTCCCTAACTGAGTAGGATTCTGGATAATGTGCCCTTCTAAAATGTAAAGTTAACGGTTTTGTTCTTCTAAGTCAAGAGAGTCTTTCAGTATTTCTTGTAGTTTTCATTTGGCTTTTACAAAGTCTCTGAGTTTCTGTTTATCTGTGAATGTCTTAATTTCATTTTCATATTTGAAAGATAGTTTTACAGGATATTTAATTCTTGGTTGGAAGTTCTTCTCCTTCAAGGCTTTGAATACATCATGCCTCTGTCTCTGTGCCAGCATCATTTCTGTTCAGAAATCCGATGAAAACCTACAGGGTTTCCCTCTGAACGTTAGCTTTGCTTTGAGTCTTTCTGCCTTTAAGAGTTGCTGCTTATGTTTCATTTTGTTCAGCTTGGTTACAGTATGTCTTAGAGTCTTTCTATTGAGATCTATATTGAGTGGTGTTCAATACATATCTTGGATATCTATATTCTCTTCTTTCATAATTTCTGGGAAGTTTTCTGTCAGCAGCTCAGACACAATACTCTCTGTGTTCTCAGGCGTCCTGCCCTGTTCAGGAACTCCAATTAATCATAAGCTGTTCTTCTTAGTAGACTCCCACATGCTTCTTCATTTTTTCTTGGTTTGAATTTCTGGAATTGTCTGATTTCTCCTCATAGATTCTGGAGTCAGTAGCTCCTTCTTCCAAATCAGAAATTCTCTTTTCCATTTGTTCCATTCTGTTTTCTTGGCTTTGAATGGAAGTTTCTATGTCTTTGATTTTGTTCTTGATCTGTTGGATTTCCAAGAACTGATGGTCCATGATATCGAACAGCTTGCTTAATTTTTCATTTTGCTCTGCTACATTTCATATAAGGTCTAGGAGTGCTCTATATATAATCCTTCTGTATTCACCTTCTGATGGTTTCAGAGAAGCTTATTTATCTGGGAAGTTCTGAGGTGGCTTCTTTTGGGGGCCTTCTGATGCCACGAGTGATTGCCAGGTTACCGTCCTCTCCAATGTTTGTTGCTTTTGGGGCTTCATGTGGGTCAATAGAGGCTCAGAGAGATTCTGTGAAGATGAACCACAGTTGTTTCTCTGGACCATCTTAAAATGAGAAGTAAAAAGTATTTGACAACTTCCAAATTCAGGTTTTCAGGTGTATGCATCCCTCTTCCCAGCTGACAAAGTAAGCACCTCTATACTGAACCCCAGATGTTATGAACTAGCCCAAAATACAGAAAGGCTATTGGCCTGCTGGCCTCTGCTATTGGGCCCCAGCTGTAGGCGATACTGTGTAAAATTCTGTTTTTCTGCTGGAAAAGTGGTCTCTTCTGGGTAGGCACTGCCTCCCAGCCCAGGAATGAGGCCCAGCTGAGGCTTCTGTATGGATGACTCTGCTTCCCAGCAAAATGTGATGACGTCCTCCACAAGCTCGCCAGCTGCCGGAAAAAGAGGGCAAGAGTGCCCAAATGTGGAGTCCACAGCCTCCGCCACTGGGCCCCAGCCCCAGGCAACACTGTGCAAAACACTGGCTTCCTGATGGAAAAGTAATTTCCCCTCAGCAGGTGCCACCTCCCAGCCTAGGAACAAAGTCCGGCTGGGGCCTCTGGTTGGGCTTCTCCTTTTCCCAGGGGATCAAGATGGCATCCTGCACAAGTGTATCTGTACAGCTACCACATGGCAGAGGCAGAAAGACAGGCCAGAGGAGCCAAGTTGTATAGAGTCCAAAGCCAGGTTCTCAGAACCTGGCAATTATTCTTGCCGGTCCCACCAGCAGTGCGCCTGAGACCAGCAGCCAGTCAAGTCTCAGCTTTGTCTGCAGGCTAAGACAGAGGAAAAAAAATCAAAATGGTGAGTTACCTTCAGCCTGTGCAAGCCTCTGCTCGTTGAGAGTGGGGTCAGTGAAAGAGAGGAAGTTTTGCATTCAATGGTATGAAGTTCAAATTAACCACCATATGCCACATCCCAGGGCTCACTAGGTATCCAGAAGGCTCTGTTTAATTATCATTTCAGGTCTTGGTTTCCAGAGGGATTTAGGGAGATGTGGGTTTGGTCCGCCATCTTGACTCCTCCTCCCCCACTTCTTGAAATATATTCTACACGATTAAGGGCTGTAACATGAATAGATATGGACACAGCACTCCCTACAACAGCAAGAAAATGGAATTAACCTAGGTGCCCATCAATGGATGAACAGATAAACAAATTGTGGTATATCCATACAATGGAGTATTATGTAATTGTAATGAACCGTGATGATCTTGGGAAACATAACATGGTGGAATCGGGAAGGCACTGTGCTGGGTGAATTTAGTCAGTCACAAAATGCAAAATATTATATGATGCCACTATTATAAGGACTCAAGAAAAAGTTTAAACAGAAGAAAACAGTCTTTGATGATTACAGGGGTCAGGGGAAGGGAGAGGTGTATTTGTTTTTTAGATGATAATTAAGAATTAATTTAGGTGAAGGGAAGGAAAGCACTGTAGAGGAGAAGTAAGCACAACTGGACTAAACCAAAAGCTAAGAAGATTCCTAAATATAATCAAACATTTCAAAGGACATAGTAGCAGGGGCAGGGGTCTGGAGACTGTGGTTTCAGAGGATCTATGAGTCAAACTGGTGTAACAAAGTTTTTATGAAAACGTTCTGCATCCCATTTTGGTGAGTGGAGTCTGGGGTCTTAAAAGCTAGCAAGTGGCCTCCTCAGTAGCATCTATTTACTAGTCACAACCCACCTGGAGCAGAGGAGAAGGAAAGACATCAAAGACATACGGTAAATATGAGGCCAAGAGACAGATAGGGCCACATAATCCAGAGACTACATCAGCATGAGACCAGAAGAACTAGATGATGCCCAGCAACCACCAATGCCTACCCTGTCAGGGAATACAACAAAGAGTCCCTGATGGAGGGGGAGAAAAATGTGGTGCAGAACTTGAACTCTATTAAAAAGTCCAAATTTGATGAACTGACAGACTGGAAGGTGACCAGAAGACATGGCTCTTGAACTGTTTGTTAGCCCAGAACTGAAGCCATCCCTGGAGCCAACTATTTAGACCAAGATCGGCCTGGACTATAAGACACTAAACGATACTGGCACAGAATATTTTTCTTGGCTTGCATAGATACACAAGAGTAATCGGGAAGCTCTTGTCCTGATGTAAAATGAGAGGGCCAACGAGGATAGGAGCTGATTGGATGGGGACAGGAAACACAGGGTGGAAAGGAGAAGTATGCTGTCACAGGGTGGAGGGAAGAGCTAGAGTTATTTAGCAATGTGTCTGTAAGCTTTTGCACGACAAATTGAATTGTAAATTTTCACTTAAAGCGCAATAAAATATTTGAAGAAAAAAGCTTGCAAGAGGCCATTTAACATACAGCTACTGGTCCCTTCCCATCTGGAACAAACAAGAAGACTGAAGACTCAAGGAAGCAATGAGTCCAGAGGACTAGTGGCCCACATGAAACACAGCTTCCTCTAATCTAAAACTAGAAGAACTCGGTAGTGCCTAGCTACTGTCACCAGCTGTTCTAAACAGGATCAAAACAAAGAATTCCATTTAGGATGCATAAATAATGTAGATTAAAATTCAAAGTCATAGAAAAGACCAGGCCTACTGGTCTGATGGAGACTGGATGAACCTCCAGGACTACTGACCTAAAGGAAACTTCTAGTAGGAACTGAAACCACTCCTTGGGAACATCTTTCAGCCAAATGCTAGACTGGCCTACAGGGTGAACAATAATGCCTGCGAAGAATTTACTTTTTAGAACAAGCAATTATAAAAGACCAAAGGGGCGATATTTGTCCAAAACCAAAGATGAGACAGCAGGAAGGGGCAAGAAAGCCTGATGAGTGGAAATGGGGTTCCCGGGGTGAAAATCGGGAAAGTGTTTACACTTTGAGGGGATTTTAACCAACGTCATAGAGAAATTTGTGTATGACTTATAGAATGGAAAAACAGTTTGCTGTGTAAACATTCACCTAAAACCAAAAAACAAAAACAAAAACAACCAAACCCACTGCCATCAAGTCGATTCTGATTCACAGTGACCTTATAGGTCAGAGTAGAACTGCCCCATAGAGCTCCCAAGGAGCACTTGGTAGATTTGACCTGCTGACCTGTGTGTTATTAGACATGGCACTTAACCACTATAGTTACCAGGGTTTCCACATTCACATAAAACACAATAAAATGTTCAAAAAAGTTACAAATTTTCATGCTTTAAGTGAAATTTACAATTCAGATAATTTTGCCATATGAAACCACGCACAGACTCTACTGTGTAATGCTAACTGCTCTCCTCCCACCTTCCCATGACAACACACTCCTCTTTTCCACCCTGTACTTCCTGTACACACTCAACCAACTCTTGTTTCTCTCCACCCTCTCATCTTCCCTCTGGACAAGACCTGCTCAGAGAGCCTCATGTATATATTTAAGCCAAGAACACATTCTTTACCAGTATCACTCTATTTCTTACAGTCCAGTTCAATCTTTGTTTGCAGAGTTGGCTTCAGCACTGGTTTCGTCTCTGGACTAGCAGAGTCTGTGGGACATGTCCTTAGGGGACCCTCTAGTCTGATGGACCATCAAATGTGGTCTTCTGATAGAGTTCTAGTTCTGTATGCCCGTTTTTCTCACACTACATCAGGGACTTGAAGTTGTATTCCCTGTTAGGGCAGTCCCTGGAGGTGGCTGGACATCATCTAGTGCTTGTGGTCTCATGCTGATGTAGTCTGTAGATCACACGGCACCTTTTGTCTCCTGGGCTCATATTATCCACATGTCTTTGAAGTCCTTCATTCTCCTCTGTTCCAGGTGAATTGGAACCAACTGATGCAAATTAGGTGGCAGCGGGCTAGCTTTTAAAACCCCAGATGCACCCGCCTTGCAGTGGCTGCAGCTGTTTCCTGGCAGGGCAGGTCTGTGGAATCCTATGTAATGTTTAGGACACCTAGGATGTCATGTGTACTGGATTCATTTGTTCTTTGGGGTCTTTGTTGTTATAACATTCACAGTAAGCATCTGTCTACTCTGCCATCTTGACCCCACCTCAAAAATTATGAATGTTCATTCATCAAAAGACTATCAAAATAGTGAAGAGATAAGATACCAACAGTAAGAATGTCTTTGGAAACCATATATCCAAGAAGAATCTGATAATCAAAATATATATAAAACTTCAATAACTTAACAATAAAAAGACAAACAACCTAATCATAAGATGGGGAAAGGAGTTGAACAGACATTTCACCAAAAAGGACATTCAAAAGGCCACTAAACACATGAACAGATGCTCAGCATCATCAGCCATCAGAGCGCTGCAAATCAAAACCATAATGAGATACCATTTCATACGTACTACAGTGGCTACGATACAAGGGAAAAAAATAAAAAGAAAGGAAGGAATAAAAGACTTAAAAGAAAATACTTAAAAGCAGAGACTCAAACACAGACTTGTATACCAGAGTTCACGATAGCATTATTCACAATAGTCAAAAGGTGGAGACAACCTAAATGCGTAAAAATGGATGAATGGAAAAACAAAATGTGGTACATACATACAATGGAATACTACTCAGCCAGCAGGAGAAATGAAGTCTTGATATATACTACAACATGGCTGGAGCTGGAAGACATTATGCTGAGTGAAATTAGTCAATCACAAAATGACAAATACTACATACTCTCATTTACATGAAAGGACAAGAAAAAGCAAATGTATAGAGAGCAAAGTTTAATAATGGTTACCGGGGATAGGAGGGGAGGGGACAATGGGGCTGTTAACAGTGACAGAAAAATCACATAGATTACGGGAAGGGTTGCACATCTAGTTATTATAACTGCTGTTGATAAGTTGTACACCTGTAAAAAGTCAAAAATTGTGTGGTAGACGCTCACAACAACAACAAGAGTAGCTGCTGAGGCTTCGAGTGTACAATCAAAATTCTCATGGGATTTGGTTTCTTTGTTTGGATGTTTAGGGCTGTCGGTTCACTGGACATCCTAGTTAACTGGCCTAATTACTTGTTCAGTGATTCTGTGCTGTTTCCTAGTTTGTTACATAGTGCCTGGCAATATTAAAATCGTACAAACAGCCATCCAAGACACAATTGTTCTGTATCTAGCTAGAGCAATAAAAGGAGGAGAGTTAAGAACAAGGAGAATATGGAATGTGTGACTAATTACTTCCGTGAAAAACTTACCCTTTTGTCATGTGACCACAAGAACTGGATGGTGCCTAGCTGCCAGTGTGAATATTTTGATCAAAGATTCTATGGAAGAAAGTTGATCAAAAGGGGGAAAGCACAGAATGAAATTTCAAATTCTTATGAATTTCGGACTTCCTAGAGACATGAAGGTTGGATGCACTCTTGAAAACTCTGCCCTGAGATAATCTTTAACATTTAAACAAAAATATCCCCTGAAGTCTTTTTAAACTTGACTAATAGTTTAGCTCAAGTAGTAAAAATGATCTGCTTTGAGCATTGTGGTCTTTTAAGAACAATCTGTATGGGATCAAACTGACAACAGCAACCTGAAAAATTAGATAGGAACTTAGAGGACACTGAATTTATGTTAATAGGAGAAGAATAACTCATAAAAAGAGGTTGAGGATGGTTGCATAACTTGAAGATTAGAAGCAATGTCACATAATGCCAAGAATAGTACATGTAAAAACTTAAATTGGTGTTTTGCTGTATATAGTCTCAACAATAAAAATGAAAATATTTGTGACCTGAAAACAACAACAACAACAACGAAATTGCCAAAAGAGTTTAATATAGCTTGACACCCTCAGGACTTAGAATTCTCTGTATTATTTACATATGCCTTGATAATACAGAATTAGGTGTATGTGACTGTGGATGTGTAGCTGTGGGAGGTTCTCCTGTTAGTGTACCAAAATGTATGTTAAGCTAAGGAGATAAAATTATCTTCCTACTTTTGATCTTGGAAATATACCTTGAAGGCTTTGAACCCAGGTATTGCATGTTGAATTTTCACCGTTTTTGTAGTGAAGGACTGATACAAGGATGTAAATGATGCTTGCAAAATTCTATTTTAAGGCCAAATGCTAGCACAGTGGAATATTATTTAGAAAGTAAGCACAGGGAGCTTAAAAATTTGTTTCCTTTATGTCAGAAAGATAATTTTGCTCTTAATTTTTTCCGTCCACTGTTACTAGCTAGAAATGCTAAGAAATGCAGTATCTTTAGAGGGAAAATTGGTCTATGTGCCACAGTATTCTATGCAAATGAATCTTGTAATGAAAAAATTATCACTGATACGTTTTTGAATATAGCTTTTTATACTAAGTATACATCCCGATATACTCATCTTTTTCTTTTTTTTATCTGACATCTGTATTTCCCAGCAACTTGAAAAACAGTCCTTAAGGTGCTTTTTTCCTAATGCATCTGTCAGGAAAGCAAGTACATTAACTCAGTATTCAACAGAATATATGCTTTTAGCATACATAATTTGTTGACATTCAGAAACATTTTGTTTTTTCTAAATGAAGTCACCAATGAGCAAAAAGATTCCAACCATATTCCTCATTACTAGAGTATCAAATGCCTAAAAATAATAGTTTGTGCATCCTATTTTTTTTAACCCAGGCAAGTGATTGGGCACGTGAGTGTTTCAGAAAACAGATAACAAAACTCTTAATGCTGCAACGATTGCTATTCTTACTGACTCATATCCAACTCTAGACCTATATTTTACAAAGGAGATTCACTGATTTTGATGATGATGAAACTGAGACTTAGAAACCTTCAATGATTTACCTATCACTCCAGAGCTAACACTGGGTAGATGAAGGATTTTTTTTTCCTTGAACATTTTTTTAATATTGTGCTTTAAGTGAAAGCTTACAACTCAAGTTATTTTCTCATGCAAAAATTGATACACAGTGCTATGTGATTCTAGTTGCTATCCCTATAATGTGACAGCATGCTCCCCCTTTCCACCTCAAATTTCCATGTCTGTTCAACCAGCTTCCATACGTTTTTGCCTTCTCATCTTGCCTCTGGACAAGAGCAGATCTTATGTATCTGATTGAACTAGGAAGCACGTTCTTCATGAGTATCATGTTATGTCTTATAGTCTCATCTTTGTCTGAAGTGATGGCTTTGGGAAAGCTTTTGATTCTAGGCTAACAGAGTCCCAGAGCCACATCTTCTGTGGTTCATTCAGTCTCAGATCATCATGTCTGGTCTTTTTACTCGAATCCGATTTTTTTTTATTGTGCTTTAACTGAAAATTTACAATTCAAGTCAATTTTCTGTATAAAACTTACACTTATGTGACCTTGTTTGCTCTCCCTACCTAATGTGACAGCACACTCCTCTCCACTCTGCATCTCCCGTGTCCATTCAACCAGCTCCCATCCCCTCCTGCCTTGATATTTCACCTCCATACAGGAGCTACCCATTAGTTTCAATTCTCTACTTGAGTGAAGAAGCACATTCTCCGCCAGTGTCATTTTGTCTTATAGTCCAGTCTAATCTTTGAAGAATCGGATTCCAAAATGGTTTTAGTTCTGGGCTAACAGAGAGTAGGCAGCTGTGTCTTCTGGGGTCCCTCCAGTCTCAGACAGGCCATTCAGTCCAGTCTGTTCACCGGAGCTTGAGCTCTGTACCCATTTTTCTCCCACTCCATCAGGGACTTCCTGTTTTGCTTCCTGTCAGAGCAGTCATTGGTAGCAGCTGGGCACCATCTAGTTCTTTCCAGTCTCAAGCTGATGGAGTATCTGGTTTATGCAGCCACTCTGTCTGTTGAGGTCAAATTTTCCTTTTGTCTTTTGGGTTCTTCATTGTCCTTTGCTCCAGATAGCTTGGGACAAATTGATTTATCTTACATGGCTGCTTGCTAGCTTTGAAGACCCCAGACACCACTCACCAAAGTAAGATGCAGAACATTTTCTTAATAAACTTTGTTACGCCAGTTGACCTAGATGTCCCCTGAAACCATGGTCCTCAGACTCCTGCCCCTACTACTCTGTCCATCCAAGTGTTTGGTTATATTTATGAAACTTCTCGGCTTTTGGTTTAGCCCAGTTGTGCTGACTTTTGCTATGTTGTGTTTTGTCCTTCCCTTTACCCAAAATAATTCTTGTCTACTTTCATCTAGTTAATTAATTGCTATCCCCGTCCTCCCCACCCTCATAACCATCAAAGAATGTTTTCTTTTGTTAATCTTTCCTTGAGTTCTTATTGGTCTCATACAATATTTGTCCTTCTGTGACTGACTAATCTCACTCAACATAATGCCTTCCAGATTCATCCCTGTTTTGATGTTTCTCTGATTTATAGCTGTTCTTTATCATTGCATAGTATTCCATTATGTGAATATATCATAATTTATTTATCCATTCATCTGTTAACGGACACTTAGGTTTCTTCCTTCAATATAGATTGCACCTCAACATCAAGAAAACAAAAATCTTCATAACTGGACCAGTAAGTGACATCATGATAAATGGAAAAAGGATTGACAGTATCAAAGATTTCATTTTACTTGGTTCCACAATCAATGACCATGGAAGCAGCAGTCAATAAATCAAAAGACTCATTGCAGTGCAGAAGTCTGCTGCAAAGGACCTCTTTATTTTATTTATTTTATTTTTTAATTTTTATTTAACATGGCTGAGTGAAAATGTACATTCACGTATAAATTTACCTGCCCACCTATATGCAGCTTCCACTGCTCTTCCTGTCCGGTGACTGCACACTATTCCTCTCTGCTCCATACATGTCTCATCCTCCCAACAGTCTCCTTTCCCCTCCTCTCCAACCACTCTCCTTCCTCCAACCAGAGGTCAGCAGGCTGATATCCTATAGATGTATAGAACCATAAAGTGCTTCCAATATATGGTCACTCTGCATTGCCAAGTCCAATCCATTCCTGTCCAAAGAGTGGACCTTTGTTATAATTTATGGGAAAGGGCAGCATCAGGGCCGGGGGCCATGCTCTCAGAGGAACTCCCAAACCGCTGGACCATCAATTGAGGTCTTTTAGTGGAGATCTCATGATGCACCACTTTTTATTCTTGTGTTGCCAGTGAGACTCCTCTCTGTGAGCTCCATCTTGGCTATCGCTGGTGGTGGCTGGGCACCATCCAGTTCTTCTGGTCCCAAGTCGATGTAGGCACCCACTCTTGTGAGTCTCTCTGTCTTCTCGGTTGTCTTTACTGCATGTCATTTTGGTCCTCGGTGAGCATCTGTTCCTGCTGAGTTGGAACCATTTTCTGTGTCCTCGGACGGCAGCTTGGCAGCTTTTAAGACCCCAGATGCCACTCACCAATGTGGGGTGCAGAGAGCTCTCTTAGCAAAATGCTAGTTGTGCCAATTGGCCTGGAATTTGCCTAAGAGCATGGTCCCCTGCCCCTACCCCAGCTACTCTATCCTTGCAGTATTGAGTTAAGATGGAAGGAGTACTCAAGTTATGCTGAAGTCCACTTAATGTTCTTGTTTCTAATGTGTGCTATCACCGCTTTCTCCCAATCAGATTTTTAGTAACTATCTAAACTAAACCCCCCCTACCCTGCCTCCCTCCCCTCCCTTGCAGCTGTCAAAGATTCTTTTCTTCTATACACAAGTCTGTTTTTGAGATCTTATCGTAGAGGTCTCATACAGTATTTGTCCTTTTGTCGATGACTACTTTCACTCAACATAATGTCTTCCAGTTGAAACCAGGTTAGGAGATGTTTCCTGGAATCATCGTTATTCTTTATCATTGTGTAGTGCTCCATTGAGTATATGTACCATAGTTTACCTATCCATTCTTCTATTGTTGGGCATCTGGGTTGATTCCATCTTTTTGCTATCGTGGACTGTGCTGCGGTAAACATTCTGGTGCATGTGTCCGTTGGTGTGAAAGGCCTTGATTCTGTAGGATATATTCCAAGTAGTGGAATTACTGGGTCAAATGGTATATCGATATCCAATTTTTTAAGTAAGTGCCAGATTGCCTTCCAAAGAGGCTGGACCATTTTGCAACCCCACCAACAGTGTAACAGGGTTCCACTTTCTCCACAGCCTCTCCAGCATTTGTTGTTTTGTGTTTTCTGGATCATGGCCAATCTTGTTGGGGTGAGATGGTATCTCATTGTTGTCTTGATTTGAATTTCTTTAATAACTAAAGATCATGAATATGTCCACATGTGTTTTTTGGCTGCCTGGATGTCCTCTTTAGTGAAGTGTCTGTCCATCTCCTTTGCCCATCGCTTAATTGGATGGCTTATCTTCTTATTATTGATATTTTGTAGTATCTTATAGATTATGGAGATCAGGCGTCGGCAAAGGACCTCTTTAAAGTACTGAAAAGTAAGGATGTCACCTTGAAGACTAAGGTTGTCTGACCCAAGTCATACTATTTTCAATAGCATCATATGTGTGTTAAAACAGGACAACAAATAAGGAAGACAGAAGAAGAACTGATGCCTTTGAATTGTGGTTTTGGAGAATATTGAATGTTTCATGGACTGTCAAAAGAACAAACAGGTCTGTTCTGGAAGAAGCACAACCAGAGTGTTCCTTGGAAGAAAAGATAGTGAAACTGTGTCTCACATACTTTGGACATGTTGTTGGGATGAGGGGAATCTATCCCTGGAGCGCAGTGTTTCATACTGTTGGGCATAGAGTCACTATGAGTTGGAAGGATGGGGGAGAATCTATCCTTCGAGGGCATCATGAGTGGTAGAGTGGAAGTCAATGAAAATGAGGAAGACCCTCATCAAGATTGATTGATGCAGTAGCTGCAAAGATGGACTTCAGCATAAAAACAGTTGTGGGCATGGCACAAAACAGCGCAGTGTTTCATACTGTTGGGGATAGAGTCACTATGAGTTGGAACTGACTTGATAGCACCCAACAAGAACAGGTTGTTTCCATCTTTTTGCTATTGCAAGCAGTACTTCAATGAACATGAGTGTACATGTATCTGTCTATTCATGTGAAGGCTCTTATTTCTCCAGTATGTATTTCAAGGAGTGGGATTGCTGGATCATATGGTACTTTTATTTCTAGCTGTTTAAAAAAAAAAATTTATTTATTGTTATTATTGAGTGAAAATGTACATTCCCGTGTAAATCTGCATGCTCGCCTTTGTACAGCTCCCACTGCTCTCCCTGCCCGGTGACAACGCAGTCTTCCTCTCCATTCTATACATGTCATATCCTCCTAACAATCTCCTATCCCCACCTCTCCACCCTCTGTCCCTCATTCAGTAAGAAGTCAGCAAGACAACATCCTATAGATGCACAGAACCATAAAGTGCACACACTGTATGGTCACTCTGTATCTCCAAGTCCAATCCATTCCTGTCTGAAGAGTGGACCTTTGTTATGATTAATGGACAGGGGCAGCATCAGGGCCATGGGCCATGCTCCCAGGGGAACCCTGAGGCCCCTGGACCATCAGTTATGGTCTTTTAGTGGAGATCTCAGGGTACACCCGTTTTTATTCTTGTGTTGCCAGTGACACTCAACTTTGTGAGCATCATCGCGGCTATTGCTGGTGGTGGCTGGGCACCATCCAGTTCTTCCAGTCACATGTTGATGTAGTCCCCAACTCACAAGGGTCTCTCTGTCTTCTGGATTCTATTTCCACCATGTGGTTTTAGTCCTTGGTCATCATCTGTTCCTGTTGAGTTGGGACCACTTGTTGTATCTCAGATCTCAGTTTGGCAGCTTTTAAGAACCCAGATGCCACTCACCAACGTGGGGTGCAGAAGGCTCTCTCAGCAAAACACTAGTTGTGCCAATTGGCTTCATCTACCCCTGAGAGCATGGTCCCTGCCCCCTCGCCCCAGCTACTCTGTCCTTGCAATATTGGGTTAAGATGGGAGGAGTAATCACGTTATGTTGAAGTCTTGTTAAAATTGATCTTCTTTCTAATGTGTGCTGTCACAGATTTCACCCAACCAAATTTCTATCAACTATCTAATCTGTACCCCACCCTCTGCCTCCCTCCCTTCCCACCCTTGCAGCCTTCGAAGAGTCCTTTCTTCTATGTATGAGTCTGTTTTTAGGTTCTTATAGTAGGGGTCTCACACAATATTTGTCCTTTTGTCGCTGACTACTTTCACTCAACATAATGTCTTCCAGTGGAATGTTGAAGTCTTCCACTATTATTGTGGAGTGATCTATCTCATTTTTGAGTGTAGTCAGTGTTTCTTCAATGTATTTAAATGCTCTTGTATTGGATGCATAAATATTTAATATTGTTAAGCCCTGCTTATGTATTGAACCTTTCAGCAATAGTGTCCATCCTTGTCCATGATGGTGGATGTTACATGAAAATCTATTTTGTCTGAGATTAATATTGCCACACCTGCTCTTCTTTGTGTGTTGTTAGCTTGATATATATTCTTCTATCCTTTAATTTTCAGTTTGTTCATATCTTTAAGTCTAAGGTGAGTTTCTTGTAACCAACTTATGAGTGGATCATGTCTTTTGATCCAAGATATCATTCGTTTTCCCTTTACTGGAGCATTCAGTCCATTCACATTTAATGTAATTATTGATAGATATGTGTTTAGTGCTGTCACTGTGATAAATTTATTTTGTGTTGATGTTTTCTCTGTTGTTCTTATTTATTTGTTCTGGGACATTTTTATTTATGAGTTGAGTTTTCACCTTTTTCAGTGTTGGTTTTGTGGTTGTTGAGACTCCTGTATTACGTTTCTTGGTTTGATATGTTGCATTTTGTGCTTTGTGGCTGCCCCTGTGATCCTCCTTAATAATCTATGTTTAACCCCAGTTTTAACTACTACAAGTCTTATTAACTTCATCTCTGTCTGGAAGGACTATAACAACTGTATTACATTCTTCTTTTTAATATGATTACATCATAGTTTTCATGATATGATCATTGGATCACTTCTTTTAATATTATAGATTTGATTGAGTTTGGAGCCTTTCATAACTGAGTAGGTTTCTGGATGATGTGTCCTGTGTTTCCTCCTAAAATATAAAGTTAATGGTTTTGTTATTCTAAGCCAAGAGCTTCTTTCAATATTTCTTGTAGCTTTGGCTTAGATTTTACAAAGTCTCTGAGTTTCTGTTTCTCTGCAAATGTCTTAATTTCATTTTCATCTTTGAAAGATAGTTTTACGGGATAAGTAATTCTTGATCGGAAGTATTTCTCCTTCAAGGCTTTGAATGTGTCATCCCATTGTCTCCGTGCTAGCATCGTTTCTGCTGAGAAATCAGACGAAAGCCTACAGGGCTTCCTTCTGAATGTTAGCTCTGCTTTGAGTCTTGCTGGCTTTAAGGGTTTCTGTTTCTGTTTCATTTTATTAAGCTTGATTGTAATACATCTTGGAGTCTTTCTTTTGAGATCTATATTGAGTGGCATTCAGTATGCATCTTAAGCCAGCCAGTATCTTGGATATCTATACTCTCTTCCTTTATAATTTCTGGGAAGTTTCCTGTCAGCCGCTCAGCAACAGTACTCTCTGTGTTCTCAGGTATCTTGCCCTGTTCAGGAACTCCAATAATTGAAGGCTGTTCCTCCTAATACAGTCCCACATGCTTCTTAATGCTTTTTCATTTTTCTTGTTTCTTTTGTCCGATTTCACCTCATACATGGTGGAGTCAGTAGCTCTGTCTTCCAAGTCAGAAAGTCTATTTTCTATTTGTTCCATTTTTTTTTTCTTGGCTTTGAATTGATAGTTCTACGTCTTTGATTTTGTTCTTGATCTGTTGAATTTCAGAGTACTGGTGTTCCATCAGATCGAACAGCTTGCTTAATTTTTCATTTTGCTCTGCTACATTTTGTATAATGTCCAGGAGGGCTCTCCATATAATCCTTTGGTATTCACCCTCTGATAGTTTCAGAAAGACGTCTTTGTCTGAGAAGTTCTTTAGTTCTTTCTTTTTGGGGCTTTCTGAAGCTGTAGGTGAATTCTTCTTAATGTTTTTGTCTGAAGTTTGTTTCTTTTTGGGCATCTGAAGTTTGTTTCGTGTCTCTTGTGTTATCTTAATGGGATCTAAATGTCAGTCTGAAAAGGGAGTTGATCACCAGATACCTCTATGTCCTCCAGTGACTGGGGTCAGTGGAATCTCTGAGGTAGCAGGCTCCGCCTCCTGATCAGCAAAGACACAGCTCTACTTATAGAGTCACTGGGGAGCCATCAGCTGACACTATAATGTGGGAGCTGGAAAAGTAAGTAGCTCTATATGCAACCCCATATGCTATAAACTAGTTCAAAATTTGGAAAGGCTACTACCCTGCTGTCATCTGGTGGCTCTACTGTGCAAAAGATTGCATTTTTTGTCGGAAAAGCACTCTCTGGGCAGGTACTGTCTCCCAGTCTCAGAATTAGGACTAGCTGAGGCCTCTGTATGAGTAACTCCACCTCCCACACAATCAACATGGCATCCTGCACAAGCTCTCCTGCCGGTCTCAGAATAGGCTATTCAGTGGTGGAGATTTGGGGAGAGAAGCCAAAAGCCCTGACATGCACAGATTCCAAGGCTGGGCTCTCAAGATGTGGCAGATCTGCTCGCCGACCACATCAGCAGTGCATCCAAATCCTGCCATCAGTCAAGACCCAGCCCTGCCAGCTGGCCAAGACAGAGAAAAATGAAATAGAATGGTGAGTTATCTTCAGTCTGTGAGAGTCAGGCACCCAACAAGGGTCGGAGTTGGCGAAAGAGAAGAAGTTTCACCCTGAGTGGTATGTAGTCCAAATAGACAGCCCTATGCCATGTCCTATAGTTTACTAGGTGTCCAAAAGGATCTGTTTAATCATCAGTTCAGGCCTTGGTTTCCAGAGGGATTTAGGGAGACATGTGTTTAGTCCCTCATTTTGACTCTGCCCCTATTTCTAGCTTTTTAAGGAAGCTTCAAGTGGATTTCCAAAGTGTGTTCCATTTCACATTCCGACTAACAGAGTATTAGTGTTCCAGTCTCTCCACAACCTCTCCAACATTTACCATTTTGTGGTTTTTGGATTAATGCTAGCCTTCTTTGAATGGTATGATATCTCACAGTAGTTTTATATTTATATAATGGCTAAAGATCATGAACATTTCTTCTTGTATCTGTTAGTTGCCTGAATGTCATCTTTGCTGAAATGTCTGTTCATATCCTTTGCCCAAATTTTATTTGAACTATTGTGTTCTTGTTGTTGGGATCTTGCAGTATCTTGTAGATTTTAGAGATTAGATGCTGATGTGATTTTTATAGCCGGATTTTTATCTCAGTCTTTTAGTTGTCTTTTTATTCTTTTGTTGAAGTCTTTTTATGAACACAAGTGTATGATTTTTAGGAGCTCCCAGTTATCTATTTTGTGCATTGTTAGTAATGTTTTCTATTCTCTTTATGCCGTGTATTATGGCTCCTAGCATTGTCCTTAATTTTTCTTCTCTGATCTTTATCCTTTTTGATTTTATATTTAGGTCTTCGATCCATTTTCAGTTAGTTTTTGTGCATGGTGAGAAGTATGGGCCTTGTTTCATTTTTTTGCAGATGGATATCCAGCTATGCCAGCACTGTTTATTAAAGAGACTGTCTTTTCTCCAATTAATAGATTTGGGGCCTTTGTTGAATATCAGCTCTTCATAAGTGTATGAATTCACTTCTTCCTTACCAATTTAGATGCCATTTATTTCTTTTATATCTTTTTGTAGCCTAGTTGCTCTGGCTAATACCTCCTGCACAATGTTGACTAAGAGTGGTGAAAAAGTGCATCCTTATCTGGTTCACTCTCAAACTCTCTCCATTTAGGATGATGTTTGATTTTGGCTTTGTATAAATGCACCTTATCATGCCGAGGAATTTCCCTTCTGTTCTAATTTTCATAGAAGTTTTTTTTTATCATGAAAGCATTTGTGAAATTCCTTTTCTGCATCAGTTAATAAAATCTTGTCTGTTGTTTATGTGGTTGATGATGTTGATTGTTTTTCTAGTACTGAACCATCCCTGCATCCCTGGTGTAAATGTCAATTGTCATGGTGATATATATATATATATATATATATATATATACTGTTAAATTCTATTTGGCTAGAAGTTTTTTGAGGATTTTTGCATCTAAGTTCATGAGGGATATTGGTTTTTTATTTTATTTTTTTGGAGTCTTTATCTGGTTTTGTTATCAAAGTTATAGTGACTTCATAGAATGAGTTTGTGAGTATTCTGTTGTTTTCTGTGCTCTTAAATACGTTTAGTGATAATAGTGTTAACTCTTCTCTGAAAGTTTGGTAGAATGTTCCAGTGAAGCCATCAGGGCCAGGGCTTTTTTGTTGTTGTTCAGAATTTTTCAATTACTTTTTCATTCTCTTCTTTTGTTATAGATTTATTTAGTTGTTTTAGTTTAGGTAGGTGATGTGTTTTTAGAAATTTGTCTATTTCCTATAGGTTTTCAAACTTGTTAGAGTACAATGCTTCATAGTATTCTGTTATAGTTCTTTCAATTTCAGTTGAGTCTGTTGTGATATCATCCACTTCATTTCTTATTTATGTTACTTGTTTCCTCTCCTGTTTTACTGTTGTTGCTTTGGCCAGTGCTTTATTGAATTTCTTGATCTTTTCAAAGAACCAGCTTTTGGTCTTGTAGCTTTTTCAATTGTTTTCCTATTCTCTAATTAAGTTAGTTCCTGTTTAATTTTTATTATTTGCTGTCTTCTGGTACCTGAGGGCTTCTTTTGCTGTTTTCTTTTTATTTGGTCAAATTGTAGCGTTAATGTTTTTAATTTGGCCCTTTCTTCTTTTAGATGTGTGCAGCACTTATCGCTATAAATTGATCTCTGGGCGTTGCTTTTTCTGTGTGCCAAAGCTTCTGGTATGATGTGTTTTCAATCTTATTTGATTCCATGAAAGTTTTAATTCTGTCTTTAATTTCTTCTCTAATCCAGTACTTTTGAGGAAGATATTTTCAGTTTCCAGGCATTTGATTTTTTCCTCTTGCTTTTTATGTTATTGATTTCTGCTTTCTGATCAGAAAAGATGCTTTGTAATATTTTGATGCTTTGGATTCTGTTAAGGCTTGCTTTATGACCTAGTATGTGGTATATTTTGGAGAACGTTCCATATGAATTAGAAAAGAACGTATACCTTGCTGCTGACGAGTGGAGTGTTCTAAATACGTCTATGGGGTTCTGTTGGTTTGTTGCAGCATTTAGATCTTCTGCTTCTTTCTAGGTGCTGTGTTCTTCACCAAAAATGGTGTGTTGAAGTCTCCTACTATTATTGTGGAGCTGTCTATCTCTATCTTCAATGTTGTTAAAGTTTTTTTTATATATTTTGGAGCCCCTTCATTGGGTGTGTAAATATTTAATGTAGTTGTGTCATTTTGATGCATTGACCATTTAGTCATTATGTAGGTTCATTCCTAATCCTTTGTGGTGGATTTTACTTTAAATTCTATTTTGTCAGAAATTACTATTGCTACTTCTGGTCATTTTTATTTATTTGCTTGATATATTTTTCCATTCTTTTAGTTTTAGCTTATTTTTGTCTTTAAATCTAAGATGTGTGTCTTGTAAGCAGTGTGTAGATGGACCATTCTGTCACTCCATTCTGTCATTTTCTGTGCCTTTACTGGTGCATTTAGTCCATTTACATTCAGTATAATTATTGACAGGTATGAGTTTAGTTCTATAATTTGATGTCTTTTGTGTGTTGTTGCTAGTTTCTTTGTTCCATTAATTTTGTCGCAGAATTGTTTTTCTTTGTGTATTTTCTTTTTTATCTTTTCCATTGTTGCTGATTTTGTATTTGCTGAGTCTTTATGGCTTTATGTTTTTCTTGCATGTTATTCCAAAGTGTAAGATTGTTAGTTTCTTTTGTGGTTTCTGTAATATTTTTCTTGTTTCCTTAACTTTAAAACAATCTTTCATTTCTTTGTATAGTATTGACTTTGTCTCATGTGAAAGATCTATGACTACATTTTCAGTCCCTCTTTTTTGCTTTAAAGTTGTCATCTTTTATATAATGTCATCTCTTTTTCCCTATTTTCAGTGTTATAGCTTGGGTTTGTTTTTGTGATTTCCTATCTGGGGGAATATCCAGTTGCCAGCCAAGTGCCGTCTATCCAGTCACTCAGTCTATTTCTTGTAGTTTTGATTTGGAAATTCTCTAAACTTCTGTTTATCTGGAAATGTCCTAGTTTTGCCATTATATTTGAGGAACAGTTTTGTTAGGTATATAATTTTTGGCTTGCAGTTTTTTTCCTTCAAGCCTTTGTATATGTTAATGCATCACATTGTTGCCTATATGATTTCAGCTGAGGAGTCTTAGCGTTATTGATTCTCCTTTGTATATATTTTTTTGTTTGTTTATCTCTATTTTGGCTGGCTATTTGGGCAACTTTGATGATAATGTGTCTTAGTGACTCTTTGGGGATCTATCTTGTGTGGGCTGATGAGTGTCTTGGATAGATATCTTCTCATATTTCACAATATCAGGGAAATGTTCTGCCACCAAATCCTCAAAAATTCTCCATATTTTCTGTTATTAAGCCCACCTCCCTGCCCTGGTTGTCATGCTCCAGTCTCTTACAGGATATCCCTCTTGATAGAGTTCCACATAATTCTTAGGGTTTCTTCATTTGTTTTAAGTTCTTTTATCTGATTTTTTCTCAAAAATGTTGATCTCAGGTGCTTTATATTTCGTCTCTCTAATTCTGCCTTCTATTGCCTCAGGATTGCTGCTATAACTTTGTATCGAACTGTCTCAGTCTGAAATTTTATAGTTAATCTTCTAGATTTCCATTTGCCATCTCTCTATGGTTCTTGCAGCCTGTTAAATTTGTCATTATGCTCTTCTGTAATCTTCTGAAGTTCACTATTGCTTTGTCTTTGTGCTACTTGGCTTGTTCTGCACTTTGCCTGATGTCCTTCCTGATCTCTTAAACAGTTCTGTATATTACTCTTTTGCATTCTGCATCTGGTAATTCCAGGAAGTTCTCTTCATCTGGGAGATGTCTTGATTCTTTGTTTCGGGAGCTTTCTGCCATCGGCGTGGTCTTCCTCATTTTATGTGATTTGATCTTGACTATTGTCTCCAAGCCATCAATAAATTACTGTATTTATTTAGTTAACATCTGCTTACTGTGTTTTAGTTTCTGGTTTTTTGTTTTGATATGTACAGGTAGGCTAGTCAAGTGAGCTAGTTTGATTACTGATGTCCTTGAAGATCTAATATCCTGTCCCAGATGGTTAGAGTTCTTAGTATGTTAGCCCAGGAGTCCACTTACTTTTCTTGTATGGGTTCAGCTCAGGTGCCCAGGTAGCTGGTCACCAAATGTGTGTACAGGCTCTCACCTGTAGTCCTAGACTGGCAGAGGTGATTAATGTAGGCATAGTTGTCTGGCTTCAGGAGGGGCTATGCGATGAGTAAGGCAGTGGGCTGATCACTGTCCCTCAGGGTCTATGAGGAAAGTATGACCCTGTTCCCTAGGTGAGCCCTGCAGGCAGACTATGGACACCCAGTGCTGTTGGATGTAAGGACTGGGAAACACCACTTACTCTTGGACCCCTGTTCTGAGTGGCTAGGTGTTGTGGGTGGAGCTACCAGTCATCAGGCCCTTGATGTGGGTAGGTGAGGACCTTGCATAATAGGCAAAGCAGTGTCAAATGTCACAGATGTGTCTCTCCACCAAATTGCTGATGCTGTTGAGGTTAGACTTCAGTTGTATACCTCATTATACTGTGATAATGAGGGCCTATGCTGTTGAAATGGGCCCACACAGGTAAATGCAGGGGTGAGAAGCATTCAAAGTCAGTGCAACCCTTATGCCTGTACCTAGGCAAAGGAACTTTTTCTGCTCTGAGATTCTGGCTTAAGGTAGTTATCAGATTATTTTTTTCCTGTTTATTAATTTGTTCCCCCTCCAAGGCTGAGAAAACGGCTCAGGGCATGTGAGGGGTCCTACTTCTGGTCCTATTTCAATCTCTGAAGCTGGTTCAGAGCCATGCAGAGTGGGAAAGGTTAGGTAAATGGGAGAAAGGTTTTTCCCAAAGGAATTTATTTGAACTGTGTGGTAAGTTAGACACATGTACTTCTCTTTTGCTGATTGAGTGCCACTTTTCACTGATCTGGAGCTGTGAGTATAGTCTCTGCTACCTGATCTCTTCCAATGTGGAAAATATATCCTGAACATCACTACTTGTTTCACTGTGCTGTGCTTGGTTGATCTGGGATGCAGGGTGCTGGTTCTCTCTGGATCAGGTCTGGAAAATTCTCACTGCTTCTGAACCATCTCTCCCTCCCACTGCCACTCTGTCTGATTCCTCAGCTTTGCCCTTGATGTTCATGTCATGTGTAATCAATTCACTTGTGTTTTGGTATTTGTTGTAAGAGGGACCACAGGAAGGGTCTGACTACTCTGCCATCTTGGCACTGCCTCCCTAATAAGGGCTTTAAAAGTAGATATGAAAAAAATAGGTTTAACATCCAAGTCAATGCTCATACTTACTGCTCTGCCTTTCCCTGTAAACAAAAAGTGACTTAAATTTCACTAGTGCTCATTTCTACAATAAAATAGAAAGTTAGGCCCTTAGAAGCAGTTACACAACTGTCTTTACTCCCTTTCCTTCAGGGCTAATCCTCTACCCCACCTCCAGCCACAATCAGCAATCACGATTTTATAGGGTGACTTTCAAACAACATTGAACTTATTTTAAAAATATGAAAGCTAAGCTTGAGAGAGGGGAGAAATTAATTGTTCAAGGTCACATAACCAATTAGAAGCAGTACAAATACCAGCACAAATCTCCTACTTGCTCTGTCCAATGTTGCCTCACTTAGCTTTTATATTCAGGATCGCTAGTTTATCTATTTATTTGATATCCTGCATTGTATGTACTACATTAATCACAAAAGTATCTAAAATTATCTTGCCCAAAACAGAACCATAGCACTTTTCTCCTCGAAACCTGCTCTTTGTCTCCTGTTCCTTTTCTTGGAATGTAGCTATGATCCTCAGAGCTCCAGGGGGACAAAGGAAAGAGGCTGGAGCTATGAGAACCTACAATCTCTAATCTGCAACCTAGATTCTCAAGGAGAAGACACTGGCCAAAAAGTGCAAATATCACTTGAAGGAACACAGTAAGGCTGGTGGGAACAAAAAGATAGAGGCTGTAATCAACTGCCTTGGCCTCAGTGTATAGTTGTTAGAGTAACGCTTGCTGGTGTTGTGTGCTATGGAGTTGATTCCAACTTACAGAGACCCTAAGGGACAGAGTAGAACTGCCCCATAGGATTTCCTAGGCTGTAATCTTTATGCAGATTCCTGGTGGAGCAGTGGTTAAGTGCTTGGTTGTTAACTGAGAGGATGATGGTTCAAACCCGCTAGCCACTCTGTGAAAGAAAGATTTGGCAGTCTGCTTACATAAAGACCGCAGCCATGAAAACTCCCTGGGGGCACTTCTAGTGTGTCCTATAGGATTCTAGAGAGATTACGGTCTTGTAAACCCTAATTGTAGCAGTTCTACATTTCTTATAGGGTTGCTATGAGTCAGAATCTATTGTTTGGCAATAGGCTTTGTTTTGGTTAATCTTGGAAGGAGCAGATTGTCAGCTCTTTTCTCCCTGGTAGCATAATAGTTAAGTGCTACATCTGCTAACCGAAAGGTCAGCAGTTCAAATCTACCAGGCTCCCCTTGGCAACCCTAAGGGACAGTTCTGCTCAGATCTATAGGGTCACTCTGAGTCGGAATCCACTGGACAGCAGTTGCTTTGGCTCTTTTCTGTAGATGGTCAGTTCCAACAGCAGAATTCTAAGTATGGACCTCTCAACTGGCTAATCCATTGTGCCATCAGGGCTTCTTGGGGATAATTCTTAAGGGAACAAAAAAAAAAAAAAAAAAGCCCGAAGAAATAATGTCATCTCCCCTCTCCTCCAGGCTTTCATTTTCCAATCAGTGCTTTGTACCCTTAAAGCCTAACAGGGAGCAATCTGACAAAAAACGAAATATGTTGAACAGAGTTCCGGGTGAAGAATCACAAAATAGAGTGAAAGCTGAACTCTGGAGGCAGTGGTAGTGTAGTAGTAAAGAGCATGGGTGCTAATCAAAAGGCCAGCAGTTTGAATCCACCAGCGTTCCTTGGACACCTTATGAGGTAGTTCTGTCCTGTCCTATAGGGTCACCATGAGTCAGAATTGACCCCATGGCAATAACTTAACAAAATCAGGCACAGAAGATCATAGCCAAAGGACAGGATTCTTTCCCTTCCTGCACCATTACTTCTCCTCTAATGTACATATTTGTGATAATCTATGAGTTTATGGTAGAAGGAGTAATTATTTCTATGGGGAGGTAGGTTGTATTTTATCTTTTAAGTCCCCTTTCTTGATGTGTAGAGGATATATTTTGTGTCATCTGGCTTGATGGATTCCTGGCTTCTGTTTCCACCACTCTAAATCCAGTGGCTTCTTTTTTTCCATGCTCATTCTAATTTCTTTGGCACATAATATTGTTGATAACTTCCTCCTTTTTAAAACTCTTCAGATTCCCAAGACATGTTCCTATTTTCAGTTTCTTTTTGCCCAGTGCCCTCTTTCCTACTCCTCCTTAAGGTTTGATATCTAAGGATTTTTCAACTAGACTCTTCTGTTTTCACTTTATCTAGGTTATCTCATCCAGTCTTACACTGTAAGCTAAAACTACCTATCAGTAACTCTTCAGGTCTATATTGATAACCCAGACTTCTTTTCTTACAATCTTATTGCATGTGTCTCTCTCCTAGACAGTTCTACCTGAATAATGCCTCAAACCTATAAATCTCCCAAACTAAACTCATTATCTTCTTCCCTTGAGTCCTGTTCTTCTTCCTGTATTCTCGTAGTTTGATTAATAATATCAATGTCTATTAAATTGCTCAGGCTAGAAAACTTGGCATCACTTTGACTAATTTATCTCTCCCTCAGCTTCTCAATCCAATCAGTTATTGAGTCCTGTTGACTATCATGCCATTAAAATATCTGTTTCACCTGTTTTACCCTTTTCCATCCTACAGGCACTGATGAATTACAGTCCTTAGCATTTCTTGCCTTGACTTGCACAGTGATCTTCTAACTGGAATCCCTACTTCCTGTTTCTCTCCTCTTACAGATATCGCTAATATTATTATCAGGCTGGCTTTCAGAAAAAGAAATCCAGTCATGCTCTTTCTTCACATTAAAAAAAAAAAGTATGAAACAATTACAACAATAACAATGACAAAAACCAAATCTGATATCTTCCCATTTTTCCATCTCATTAAAAAATGATGCTGGAACTTGTATTGGGATTGCAGTATATAAGTAGATTACTTTGGGTAAAATAGACATTTTCACAGTGTTAAGTCCTCCTATTCATGAGCAGGGTAGGTTTCTCCATTTATCTCAGTCTCTCTTAGCTTCTTGTAGTAAGGGCTTGTAGTTCTCTTTGTAAAGGTCTGTTATTTCTCTGGTTAAATTTATTCCTAGATACTTTATCTTCTTAAGGGCTACAGTAAATGGTATTGATTTGATGATTTCTTCATTAACAGTCTCATTATTGGTATAAAGGAATCCTACTGATTTACTTATGTTTATCTTGTATCCCAAGACTTTGCTGAACTCTTCTATCAGTTTTAGCAGTTTAATTATAGATTCTTTGGGATTCTCTGCATATACAATCATATCATCAGCAAACAGGGAGATTTTGACTTCTTTGCTGATGCAGATGCCTTTTATTCCTTGGTCTTACCTAATTGTCTGGCTAAAACTTCTAGTACAATGTGGAATGGGAGAGATGACAGTGGACATCCTTGTCTAATTCCTGTTCTCAAGGGAAACTCTTTCAGTCTCTCTCCATTCAGGATGATATAGGCAGTTGGCTTTGTATAAATGGCCCTTACTGCATTGAGGAATTTTCCATCTCTGCCTATTTGGCTAAGAGTTTTTAGCATGAATGGGTGTTTGGCTGTATCAAATGCTTTTTCTGCATCAATGGACAAAATCAGGTGATTCTTGTCTTTTGTGATATTTATGTGGTTAATCACATTAATTATTTTTCTGATGTTGAACCAGCCTTGCATCCCTGGTATGAATCCAACTTGGTCATGATGGATTATTTTTTGGATATGTTGTATTCCACTAGCAGGAATTTTGTTGAAGATTTTTGCATCTAGGTTCATGAGTGATGTTGGTCTGTAGTTCTCTTTTTTTGTCGGATCTTTTCCTGGCTTTGGTATCAGGGTTATGCTGGCTTTATAGAATCAGTTTGGTAGTACTCCAACCCTTTCTACACTGTGAAATAGTCTCAGTAGTGTTGGAGATAACTCTTCTCTAAAAGCTTAGTAGAATTCTCCGGTGAAGCCATCTGGGCCTGGGATTTTTTGGTTGGCAGGATGATTTTTTCAATGTCTTCCTTTGTGATGGGTTTATTAAGTTGTTCTGCTTCACGTTGTGATAATTTGTGTAGCTGGTATGAATCAAAGAATTTGTTCATTTCCTCTAGGTTTTCAACTTTGTTAGAGTACAGTCTTTCATAGTATTCTGTTATGATATTTTTGATTTCTGTTATATCTGTGGTGACCACTCCCCTCTCATTTCTAATTTGTGTTATTTGTTTCCCTTCCTGTTTTTCTTTAGTAAGTTTAGCCAGTAGTTTGTCAATATTGTTGATCTTTTCAAAAAATCAGCTTTTGGTCTTTTCAACTGTTTTTCTATTCTTTAATTCATTTAGCTCTGCTCTAATCTTTATAATCTGTTTTCTTCTGGTGCCTGAGGACTCCCTCTGTTTTTCTCTCTCTATCTGTTCAAGCTGTAGGTTAGTTCCTTGATTTGGTTTCTTTCTTCCTTCCAGATGTGTGCATTTATGGAGTTAAATAGACCTCTGAGCACTGCTTTGGCTGTATCCCATAGGTTCTGGTAGGAAGTGCTTTCATTCTCTTTGGAATCCATGACTTTCTTTCATCCTTGATTTCTTCTATAACCCATAGTTTTTTTCAGCAAGATGTTGTTCAGTTTCCAAGAGTTCCACTTTCTATTTATGTTTTTCCTGCTATTGATTTTGACTTTTATGGCTTTACAATCTGAGAAAATTCTTTGCTTAATTCAGTGGTATGGATTTTGTTGAGAATTGCATTATGTCCTAACCCATGGTCAATTCTGGAGAATGCTTCACATGCACTGGAGAAGAAGGTGTAGTTGTCCGCTGATGGGTAGAATGTTCTGTATATATCGATGAGGTTTAATTGGTTAATTGTGGCAATAAGATCTTCTGTATCTTTACTGAGCTTTTTTCTAGATGATCTGTCCAGTACTGAGAGTGGAGTGTTGAAGTTTCCCACTATTATTGTGGAGTGATCTAACTGTTTTGAGTGTAGTCAGTGTTTCTTTGATGTGTTTAGGTGCTCTGATATTGAGTGCATAAATATTTAATATAGTTAAGTCTTGCTTGTGTACTGAACCTTTCAGCAATAAATATTGTCCATCTGTGTCCGTGATGGTGGATTTTACATTAAAATTGATTTTGTCTGAGATTAGAATTGCCACCCTTGCTCTTCTTTGTTCATTATTAGCTTGATATATATTCTTCCATCCTTTAATTTTTCAGTTTGTTCCTATCTTTAAGTCTCAAGTGAGTTTCTTGTAGACAACATATAGGCAAGATATGGATGAGTCATGTCTTTTGATCCAAGTAGTCATTCAATGTCTCTTTACTGGAACATTCAGTCCATTCACATTTAATGTAATTATTGATAGATATGTGTTCAGTGCTGCCATTGTGATATGTTTTTTTGTATGTGTTAATGTTTTCTCTGTTGTTCTTATTAGTCTGTTTTTGTAGTTGTTGAGACTTCTGTGTTACATTTCTTGATATGTTGTGTTTACATCTTTATTGTGTTTTATGGCTGTCCCTAAGATCCCCCTTCATAAACTATATATAAACCCAATTTTAATTACTACCAGTCTTATCATCTTCCTCTCCATCTGGAAGGACTATAACGACTGTATTACATCCCTCTTTTTAATATGATGACACCATAGTTTTCATGATAATCACTGGATTGTTTCAGTACTAAAGCAGCGATTGAATTTGGAGCCTTCCCTAACTCAGTAGAATTCTGAATAATGTGTCATTCTAAAATATAAAGTTAATGGTTTTGTTCTTCTAAACCAAAGCCAAGAACTTCTTTCAGTATTTCTTGTAGTTTTAGTTTGGTTTTTACAAAGTCTCTGAGTTTCTGTTTACCTGTGAATGTCTTGATTTCATTTTCGTATTTGAAAGGTAGTTTTGCAGGATATATAATACTTGGTTGGAAGTTCTTCTCCTTTAAGGCTTTGAAAATGTGATGCCACTGTCTCTGTGGTAGCATGGTTTCTGCTGAGAAATCTGATGAAAGACTATAGGCTTTCCCTCTGAAGGTTAGCTGGTGTCAGTAGCTCTGTCTTCCAAGTCAGAAATTCTTTTTTTTTCCATTTGTTCCATTCTGTTTTCTTGGTTTTGGATGAAAGTTTCTACATCTTTCATATTGTTCTTGATCTGTTGGATTTCAGGTGTTCAGGTGTAGAGGTCCCCCTTCCCAACTGGCAAAGTAAGCACCTGTATATCCAACTGCAGATGATATGAACTAGTTCAAAATGCAGCGGTGCTACTTCCCTCTTGGCCTCTGCTGACAGGGCTCAGCCTTAGGCGACTCTGTGTAAACCACTGCTTTTCTAGTAGAAAAGTGCTCTCCTGTGGGCAGACTCTGGCTCTCAAGCTAAGAATTAGGTCCAGCTGTGGCCACCATATCTAAGCTGGCACTCTCCACACGGTCGGCAGATACAGGGGCTAAAGGTGGCTAGAGGTAGTGAGTCCTCCACCTCTGTTGCCGGGCCCCCACCGTAGGCGACACTGTGTAAACTACTGCTTCTCTGTTGGATAAGTACTGCCCTGTTTTCAGGTGCTGGCTCCCAGGCTAAGAGTTAGGTCCCACTAAAATCTCTGTATCCAACATGGTGTCCTGCACACACGCACTGTGGTTCTGTATAAACCATGCTGTGACAGAGATAAAAAGACAGGCCCAAAGTGGCTACATGAACAGAGTCCTAAGCTTGGCTCTCTAAATATGGCAATTTCGCCTGCCTATCCCACCAGCAGTGCATCTGAGTCTAGCCACTAGGCAAGACCCCGTTCCGTCTGCCGGCCAAGACAGAGAAAAAAAAGTGAAAATGCTACATTTACCTTCAGTCCATGAGAGCCAGGTCTAGCCAGGAATGGGAGTCAGCAAAAGAGAGGATGTTTTTCCTTCAGTGGTATGAAGTCCAAATTAACAGCCCTGTGCCGTGTCTTGGGGGCTCACTAGGTGACCAGAAAGCTCTGTTTGATTATCAACTCAGGTCTTGGTTTCCAGAGGGATATAAGGAGAAGTGTGCTCCTTCCGCCATCTTGACTCTGCCCCCTTCTCATTTTTTAAAGAATAAATTCTAAAGTCTTTTAGTCTCTCTCTCTGAGTAAACAGCAATCCTGTATGGCCTTGCCCAACTATCCTAATTGCATGGAGTCTCCCTTGACTCATCTAAAGACATTTTCTTTCCAGTGTTACCACATCACTTTGTATCTACTTATAATAGTATCCACACTCTTGGATTGCTCTTAATTTTTCTATGCCTGCCTCCCACACTAAATATCTGCAGTCTCCAAAGAGCAAGGTCCTTGTTTTAATCATATTGCATTTATAGTATCTGGCATAGTTCCTGACAGTAGTCTAGAAACTTTAAAAACATTTGTTTCAAAGAACATAAGTAAATTCATTCATGTATACAAAGGAACAAGTTGTAACCTCACTCAACTTTTCTACTCATGACGACATTTGAATGTAAGTGAATGAGGATGAGCATGAATTGAGTAACGTATTTAAAGAAAAAAATAAACCACTTAACAACTTTGTTTTTTAAAGATATTGTTAGTAGCATGTACCTTGTAGCACATCTCAAATGTGATCTGTGACACAAATGATGTGTCATAACCCCATGTTTGAAAGCTTCTCTAAAAAACTCTGGAAAGTGTTTTTCTTTTCTGTTTCTCTGGAAGTGTATGTCTAATGCCTCTTGTGTTTGGCATTAAACTTTACATGTTCCTTTTAAAGTTTTTTTTCCTTTTTTATACTTTAGTGTTTTACGTACATACACACCCTGAAGCCTTTGATGGTGGACTGAGTTTTAGGAAACTGGTACATATATCATTGCCTTTTCTCATAAATGCAGCCCTCCAGGTCAGCACTAAAGTACATTGCAAGAATGTTTGTGCTGTTTTATTTCTCATGATACTTGTTCTATGTGTAAACAGCATTTTTGCTCTTCTAGGGTTGTCACTGCAAGTTCCAGAGAACATCACGTAGTTTTCCAAAAAAGGCACAAAAATAGAAAGCTTTTTTTTTTAAAGATAATTTAGGGAAAGTGTTTATAAAGTTTTATCTGTTCTTAGAGGCTTCAAGGGCTTTCCTCACTAAATTCTGTAATTTTTATCATTAAACTCGTGCTATAGGCTACAGAGAAAAGATCTGTTCCTCTTCTGAAAGAAGAAATGGAATCCACTAGAAATGTAGTAAATAGTGCAAGATCTTTGTTTACTTTACCCATCTGTTTTAGAGAATATGAGAATATGACAATACAATGTTACACAATTGATCTTCTTATGGTTTTCATAAATACTGTGATTTTTTAAAATTTTACATTGTTCGTAAAGTACATCCACATAGTTTTTGAAACTTGAGTACTTTTTGTTTCTGGAGAGTGCCTCCTTTCTTAAGGAGAGAACTACTTTTTGTGTGATAGTTTATGTGTACAGGAGAGGATTTGACACATGCAAACTGTTAATTTTTCTGATGTTATTCAGAAAGCTCTTAGAATCTTTGTCTTGTGTTTTGAGCAGAAAAGTTAAAAACAGAAAGGAGACTGTTGGGAGGATGAGACATGTATGGAGCAGAGAAGAATAGTGTGCCGTCACTGGGCAGGGAGAGCAGTGGGAGCTGCATATACGTGGGCATGCAAATTTATATGGGAATGTACATTTTCACTCAGTCATAAAAAAAGAGTACAATAAAAATATGAGAACATTAAAAAAAAACCACAACTTAAGACTGTATCCACATAAGCAATTTCTAATTATAATACAAGGTACTCTGGTGGTGCAATGGTTGAATGCTTGGCTGCTAATTAAAAGGTCAGAGGTTTGGACTCTAGAGGAAACCCACCAACAGAGACATAGTTCAAGGGGAGAAAAGACCTGGCAACCTGTTCCCATAAAGATTATAGTCTAGGAAGCCTTATGGGACAGTTCTACTCTGTCACATACAGTCTTTAGGAGTCAAAATTGACTCAAGTGCATATATGACAATAATAACAAAGATAATGCAGAGGCAAACTACACCTACTGAAGGGGAGCTGACCGCACATATTGTTAATATTATTACTATTATTATTACTTGAAGAAATGCATAAAGTATCACTAAGTTTAAATACCTGTGTAATAAGTCATCTCCAGCCAGTCAACCAATTGCTGTCGAGTTGGATCCGACGCATGGCAACCCTAGGGGCCAAGGTAGAACTGACCCCCAGAGTATTAATAAGTCATCTCACCGTACTCAAATCACAGAGCTTTAGTCTGGGTATAGCTTCCCTCCAACTGGGCCCATGTACAAATGAGTGAGATGTGGCAGGGCTTTGTTCTGACAAGTGTGAAACACCTCCAGTTCAAGTCAAATAGTAGTCAATATAAGTGCCATCTAAGATAGGCTGTGCGGGAACTCCCATCCAAATTCAGAGCATTAGGGAAAGTCAAGAAAGGTGGGACAACTACTGCTTACCCTTGCCACCTCTATTAAAAGGAGCTTAGAATTTCCCCTTTAGCAATCTGATAAGGGCATAGCATTTGTGTTGCATGCTTTTATTGGCTAGTGTGAGATAATTTAATAGACTCATTGTACCGAGAAAATGAAGGCAAAATAACTTGAGTTTCCCTATCTTACAGAGTGTACTGCTTTTCCTAGTTAATTTTAGAAATAGTGAAGTCTATGTGCTAGCTTCAGTTACTGCAGCAAGCAAAGCTACACATAGTGGAATCAGAAATAGTATCACTGAGGTGTGCCCATGGATATCAGACAAGTTTCAGAAGCCAGAGAGCACTTTTTAGCCCTAAACATTTTTTAACTCCTTTTTCTTTGACAAAACTGACCTTAGCCCCTTCTTTACGGCTGCATATGCCAGCGCTTGTGCTAACAATCTCATTTGGAGGACCAAGCCAAACCAAATCACTGCCATCAACTTGCTTCTGACTCATAGTGACCCTATAGGAAGAGTAGAACTGCCCCATAGAGTTTCCAAGGAGTGCTTGGCATATTTGAACTGCCGGCCTTTTGGTCAGCAGCTGTAGCACTTATCGACTAAACCACCAAGGTTTCCCGTTTAGAAGAGAAAGGATAAGAATTCTCACCAATCGGTGACTCTCTTGACCTTCCTAGACTTACAGATGAAATTACTGTATTTCTCAGGACAGAATAACTATTAAAACTGGAAGGACTTTTTTTCCTCTACATGTGTCCTGCAAAGAGTATATTGCTTATTTAACACATTAGCATTGGGTATTGCCTAGGGGATGGAAAGCAGACAGAAAGCTGAAATTAGGTTCCTTACAGGGTTAGTATGAAGAGGCTGCAAGATGAAAGAGCTGTCTTGGTATATTACGGTTCATGGGTTACCTGTCAGTGAATAAGATGCTCTGTCCTTAGAAGTATTTCTTTGGCATTGCATGGTTCACAAGGCAGGAAGAAGAAGGGGCTAATTAATCATATATATTTTTGTATTTTGATTTATTCTGTTTTGTTTTTTTCTTTTGTCTTTTACCACTGTGTTTGGCCACGCTGTTTTTGGCTTCCCATCATGCCACCTCCAGCTGTGTTCACATGAATGTGGCTGGCTCATAAATTTAGATGAATAGTGCTCAGTGGATAAGCAAGTAGATTTTCTGTCATGTGGCCTCCATATGAAGCAATAATAAATTTAGTGCATATCTATAGATTCTTGAAACATATCTGAACTTCTCCGACCTGCCCAAATTTATCAGAGTAGAAATCTCTGAAGACTAGGCTGTTCTGTAAGATTTACGATTCTTCAAGTTTTTAGTCAAGAGTGGACTACATCTGTCTTCTGGTAGATAAATACTTGCAATTCCACTGTTATCTAAAACAGGTGGTGAAATTTTTAAAAAGATGATATAGGATAGAGGAAGGGGCATAGACCTGGAAGCCAGAGACCTAGTTTCAAGTCCTGAGTCAGCCACTAAGCAGCCGATCACTTAGAATCCCTGGCTTTCGGTTTCCTTTTGTGAAAAGAAATATCTATATCATTCTGTGTTTTTTAGATTTACAGTCGATAAGTAATTTGCAAAGCCAGTGATTTTGCTTTCCTCTACACAGATTGGATCTGAATTGTGAAATTAGGTGCACATCATATAGAACAGGGTATATAGTGGACAACAGCAAATAGATGTTCAGGCAGGAAATAAGTCATATATATATCTCTGTGTGTGCAAAAGTACATGGATGAGTGGGTTCTAATTCCTTCAGAAATAATATTGCCTTTCCATATTTTATGAATAACATAGTCTGTTTTGGTTATTTATTGCTGCTTAACAAACCACTATAACTTAGTGTCTTTAACAGTAAACATTTTATTATTGTCATTTGATAGGTGACTTGGCCTCAAATGAATGGTTCTGTTCCATGCAATATTGGCTAGGGCTGTGGCTATATAGGATCTTGACTAGGTGAGAAAGTCCAAGATGGCTTCACTCACATGCTTTAGTGGGCATGGCTGAGAGGCTGGGCTTAATTAAGACACCAGTATGACTGGACCTCTCCCTCTCTCTGTGTGATCCTAGGACCATTCTCTCTCTATAGGACCTTTCCACTTTGTTTTTTTTTCATGAGAGTTGCTAGACTTCTTCACGTATGATGGTCTAGGGCTCCCAAAAGCACAAAAGAGTAAGCTTTCAGGCTTTGTTAATGCTTAACCTTTGGAACTCACACAGTGTCACATCATTTTTGCCTCATTCTTTGGTAAAGTGAGTCACAGGTTCAGTCCAGATTCAAGGGCCATCCAAGTTTCACTGGCATGTCTTGGGAGATAAGCTACATCATACTCATTATTTGGAAAGATCATAAAATGCAGGAAATTGCATAAGAAAATTAGAGAAAAATTATCCGCACAGATGTTTAGGTTTTACTAAAGTTACAAAATTATATAGAACCCAAGATACCACTTTTGTTAGAAATGTGTGTGTGTGTATGTGTAACACATGGCTTAAGGATGAACAACAAAAGAATTAAGATAGTTATAAAATTATGAGTTGTGAAATTATGGATGACTTATTTTCTTATTTTTGTTTATCTCTATCTTCTAGCATTTCAGTAATGGATATGTATATTACTTGTATAAATCACTGAATCAATTTAAGTCCTACTACCCAGTGATAAGCACTGTTAATATTTGGTGTATTTCTTCATTGCCATTTAATATTCCTTAAATATGAGATTTTAGTGATTGTAGCATATTCTATTATATACATGTATTATGATTTATTTAATAGTTTTCCTACTGTTGAAGATGCACATATGTATGTATTGTTATGTTAAACAATATGTTGAACATTCTTGTAAATATGTGAATGCATATTTCATTTGTGATTTTCTTAAGGTAAAGTAATAGGAATCAAGTTTCTAGGTAAAGGAGCCTGAATTTTCAAGTCTATCAATAAATGTTGTTAAATTGCTTTCCAGAAGGTTGTAAAAATGTGTTATACATTTTCCTGTCTTTGGCAGAAGCCCTCTTACATGTATCTACACCAATAGTTACAGTATGTTGTAGCAATGTGCCCACATGCATAAGACACTCATACAAATAAAGCACATAAATGATTAAATTAAGCAGAACAGTTCTGGAATAGAGCTCCCATGCTTATATCATGCGTGCCTCGTGTCTTATTCTTCTAGTGCTGCTTTAACAGAGATACCAAAAGTAGATGGCTTTGGAACATCACACAATACTGGGAATCATGGTCCAGCCAAACAACCACACACATTTTTTTTTTTTAGAACACGATTCAATCCATGACATCTTGTGACATTTCTGGACGTGAATTTCATCCTCATTCACATGTCCTCCTATCTTATGGTAAATCATTTTAGTCTGTTTCTTTTCTTTAAAAAAAAAAAATAGCATAGTGCATTAACCAAAAAAAAATGTGTTGGGGTGGGAATAGTATGGTGGGCAAAAAATGTGTATCTTGTGTGTTGTTTGGCTAAAAATGGTACAGCTTAATTAAAACAAATGGTTACATAGCATATATATATACATATTTTATTATTTTTAACTTAAGAAATAATTAGCCAAGTGCCGAAGCCAAGTGCCGTCGAGTCGGATGTGTGTTAATTTGCTAGCCTTTTTTTTTGTGGGATCAAGGATTTGATCCATTTACTCTCTTTAAGTTTTGTTTAATATGCTGAAAAATGTTTAAAACAGATGCCCTGGGGAAGAACAGCCCTGATCATTGTGTTTAATGATTTCTTGGTATAAAAAGTACCAGTATGATGCTAAATGTGGAGTTGGGAAGAAATACCATTATACACTGTTTATATACCATTATACCCACCATTATACAGCATTTCAACTATGCAGATAAAAAAACATGTAAATAATCTCAAAAACATAGATGATAGTAAAATGTTGAGAAAGTGATGAGTTTTCAGTATTTAATACTTTGTTTTTAGTAAAATTTATTTAACTGTAATTTTGTATCATTTAATTTTAATAATTGCAGTATTTACCACCAGGCTCACAAAATTCCAGAAGAATTAATTATTGGACCTTTCAAGTCAATATAAGCTGTTTTTACCATACCACTGGTTTTGTTTCTCTCAGATACCATGACATGAGGCAGCTTCTATTATTTCCACTTTCAGATTCTTTAGAGTATGAATTTGAAAGATACTACTACTGACATCTGAGTATAGAATCCTTCTTGGTATTTATGACTCCCATTCCCAATCAATCTTTTCTTTTTTTATTTTAATTACAGCAAAAATGTACATAGCAAAACATTTGCTGATGCAACAATTTCCACATTTACAACTCAGTGACATTGCTTATACTTTATATGTTGTACCACCATTATTGTTATCCTTTTCAAAACTGGACATATGACATTACAGTGGTTACGAGTTCAGCAATTAACCAAAAGGCTGTAATTTCAAATCCACTAGCTGCTCCTCGGAAATGCTATGTGACAGCTAGAGTTGACTTGATGGCAATGAGTTTGAAATAATTTTTTTTGGTTTTCTAGATTATTCTATCAACATTAACATGAACTCAATGCCCCCAAACAAACACTCCTCTTTTCTTCTCTGTCTCACCCTAGTAATCATTATCAACGAATCTTTCATAGTCATTTCACCGACAGCTAATTTGACAACTTTTTTCTTTTTAACTACTTGACTATTTTGAGTTACGATTTAATTTTCATGAAAATTACTCTTTTTGCACCTAACCACTTTTGTGTCATATTTAATTAAGATTGCATAATGACAGTAAAAAGTACAGCTGATATCATCAGTATCATCAGCCTTGTGAGCAACCATACCTGGCTCTTAGTAAACATACAACTCTGTGGCACCAGAATTACCCAGGTGTTGAGGACAATGAGAGTTTCTTGGTTATGTGCATTCAACATGCTACGGGTATAGAGATGAGTTAGGTGAGTTCTGTGTTTTATGTTCTGTTTGTTTTATCTGAAAGAAAGCACTTTAGCGAAATGCTTCATAATGAATTGAATAATGAAGATTTCTTATAAGCCCTATTCCTTATATACCTGGTGCTGTTGAGTTGACTCTGACTTATAGAAACCTTATAGGACAGTGTAGAACTGCCTCAAAGGGTTTCTAAGGAGTGGATGGTGGATTAGAACTGCTGACCTTATGGTTAACAGCCACTGTTCTAAACCACTGCACCACCTGGGCTACCCTATTTCTTATAGTGGGAATTTATTATACTGATTTGTCAATGTGTTGTTTCCCTAATGAGTAATTGGAAGGATTTATACAAGAGGGTTATGCAGAATTATAGGAAAGGTATGTGGCAGCCAACTTGTCCAGAAAAAAAAATAATCGTATCTATGACCTTATGTCCTAAGGTCATTATCACTGAGCTATAACCAATGAACCAATGATGTTCTTGACATTGGATTTTTTTTTTTTTACATCTGTTTCTTCTACCTCAGTGAAACAATTAAGAATCAAACAATGTCTGAGCTAGAATGAATGCTACAGAGCAACTCCAATGCCTCATTTTTACAGAATTTTTCCCAAATTGTGTCCCAGGTCCCAGCTTCTATTGTTATATTGAAGTATGTATCTCAGAAACTTCGAGTTGTAATGATAACAAAGAATTTACTATAGAAGGCTGACATTTTGTTATGTATCTAGGTGGCCCATAAAGCATGGGATGTGTACCTGAGGTTTGAGGATAGAAATAGTTAAAGCAACTAGAGAAGAATGACCAATGCTACTTATTAGGAACCTTGTAGCCTTACTGGAAAGCTAACCAAGACTCTTCACAATGGAAATGTCAAGAAACATTTATGAAACTGTCAAATTTCCATAGAACCCCCCCAAAAAACCCATTGCCGTCGAGTTGATTGTGACTCTTAGCAATTCTATAGGACAGAGTAGAACAGCCCCACAGTTTCCAATGAATACCCTGTAGATTTGGACTGCTGACCTTTTCTTTAGCAGCTGTAACATTTAACCACTATGCCACCAGAGTGTCCAGCAGAGCCCTGCAAGGTATTCAAATGATCAAAGGCAATCCAAGAATTTTAGTGGTTGTTCCTTTGCTTTAAGTAAACCCATTTCTCTCCTCTTTTCTGGCTTCAGAATTCTTCATAACCTTCTCTAAAAGACATTTTAAAATTCTTCTTAGAATTTGAAGCATAAACTTATGTGATTATTTATTTATTTCTAATTCTGTCCTGCCAGAGAACTAATTTAATTCTAGTCAAAAAGAGCCTTACAGGTCATAAGCATTTTGAAGTGTTGAGTTCAATGATGAGTTTCAACTGTTTCATCTGTCAATGTTATGAAAAGATCAGTATTTTAGAGTGAGCTTAATAAGTTTAAACACATCCTTTGATTTTTTGAAGACTTGATTATTATTCTATTCTTCTGTTATTTCTTCATGCTATTCTCACACTCTGGTGGCACAGTGGTTAAGAACGTGGCTGCTAATCAGAAGGTTGGCAGTTCAAATCTACCAGCTGCTCCTTGGAAACCCTGGAGAGAAGCTCTACTTTGTCCTATAGTATTGCTATGAGTTAAAATCAACTTAACAGCAATGAGATTTTTTTCTCACTCTTAGTTAATTTTTCCTTATCATCCTACTAAGTTTTGATAGAATTCTTTCAGTCTGAACCTGAAGTGAAGACTGAAATTGTCCATGGCTTAAAGAGTTACTGTAACTACTCTAAGTTGTAAAACAACCAAGAAGGGGCATAAAAATGTGATTAGACACCATGAGCAGCTTATCATGGTAAATGATCCCTGGTTATAGGGCTAAAAACTAGGAAAGAGACAACAGCTTGGGATGGCCAATTTGTGAGTCCCTAGAGACAAATTACATGATCTTATTCAATCTACGTGGCTCTGAGAGTGTCAGAGTTATGTATCAAGCCACATAACTATCAAGAAGCAGTGCCAGCAGTCAACTTTTAATACAGATGTTAAATTAATCTTGCTTTTTAATTTAAAGAAAGTATGGCACTAGTGGGAAGCCCTAGTGGTGATCTGGTTAATAGTTATGGTGAGCTCTAGCTGCTAATCAAAAGGTCGGCAATTCAAATCCACCAGCCAGCAGAGCCAAAATGGTGGAGTAGTCAGATGCTTCCTGTGGCCCCTCTGACAACAAAGACCAAAAAGAACAAAGGCATCAATTATATATAATACTTTAGGATTGCAGAACATCAAAGGGAAAGTTGAGAAATCAAACTAAGCAATAGGGAAAGGAGAGTAGGTCCAGAAGTACATAGGAGTGGCCAGATCTGAACCACTGGGAATCAGCTGCAGCCAGCGTGGTGAGAGGAGCAGTGCCATTCAGAGGGCATGTTTCTCAGCGGAAAAGACTAAACAGTAGAAAATATTACTCAGGCCTCCAGAACAAGTGAAAAATGATACTCAATCTTCAAAAGCTAAGGGGCTTGGATCTTACCTACTGGGCATGTGGATCTAGAACTTGCCTTTGAGATTAACATCTCTCCCTTTTCCAAACACTTTCCCCTCCCTTCTTTGTACAGCATCTGGCTCCAGAGTCTGAAGTCATTACCTAAGCAGGAAGTAGGACTCCTTATGCATGCCCTGAGCCATTCTTCTAGACTCCAGGAGGGAACAATTTAACAAACAGCCAGCGAAGCCAAAGCAGAGGGAAGGAAAAAAAAAATCTGTCAAGTCCCCTGAGTCAGAAATTCAGGGCAGAAATAGTTCCACTCACCTAGGATCAAAAATAAGGGGACATGCCTTCCTCACAGACAGAGCTCCTTGCCTTCATCAGTACCCTGGAGACAGGTACCTGTGCCTACACCAAATATCTCTGCCCATCTAGGATTGTAGGGAGAACCTGCAGCACACACTTGGTGACTGACTACCTAAACACCTGAGATGAACCAATCAAAAAAGTAAACGGACTCCTGATCTCACATGCCCAATAACAGCTCTGATTATCCAGAGACAGGACAGTAGAATTTCAAAAGTACCAATAATCAAACTAGCACACATGACCAGACTATTTGGATATTTAAAAAGAAAACAAAATAAAACAAGAAGCTAGAACACAGAATCAAACCTAAAATAAATAAACAACTTACTGATGCCTCGGAGACAACAGTCAATATTAAATCACTTAAAGAGGCAGAACATGGTGGCTTTAGAAAGCTCCCAAAACAAAGAATCAAGAAATTTTCCAGGTGAAGAGAACTTCCTGGAATTATCAGAGGTAAAATAAAAAAGATGACTACTTAGAACTCTTCAAAAGATCGGAAAGGCCATGAGGCAAAATGCAGCAGCACAATGACAAACTGAACACGTGTGAAGAAAGCATGTAGAGACAGGAAATTAATTACAGAATTAGACAACACAATAGAAAGCCAAAGGAGCAGAACTAAGGAAATGGAAGGCCTAATTAGTGAGACTGAAGATAAAGCACGTGACACCAACATATTACAGGAAAGATCAGACAAAAGAATTTTTTAAAAAATCAAGAAACCCTAAGAATTAGGTGTGAGTCTATCAAGAGGACCACTCTACGAGAGACTGGAGTACCAGAAAAAGGGAGGATAACAGAAAATACAGACAGAATTGTCAGAGATTTGTTGACAGGAAAATTCCCTGATATCATGAAATATGAGAAGATATCTACTCAAGAGATTCATCAAACTTCACAGAAAGTAGATCCTAAAAGGAAGACACCAAGGAATATTATAATCAAACTTGCCAAAACTAAAAATAGAGGACAATTTTAAAAATGGCTAAGGATAAACAGACAATAACCTACAAAGATGAATGAATAAGACTGAGCTGACTACTCAGCATCCCATGTACTTTGGACATGTTGTCAGGAGGGATCAATCCCTGGAGATGGGCATCATACATGTTAGAGTCAGTGAAAAAGATGCAGACCCTCAAAAAGATGAATTGACACAGTGGCTTCAAAGATGGGCTTAAGAATAAAAAAACAATTTTGGGCATGATTCAGGACTGGACAGTGTTTCCTCCCGTTGTGCATAGGGTTGCTATGAGTTGGAACTGTATGGATGGCACATAACAACAACATACAGATGGACCTTTGCTGGTGGCCTACTCAGAATCAAATTGCCTACATCTGTGGAAAGAGAGGATGGAAAAGCTCAATATCATCACTCAGAATTAGACCAGGTGTTGACTGTGGCACAGACCATCAGTTGCTCATATACAGTTTAGAACTAAAACTGAAGAAAATTCGAACAGGTCCATAAGAGCCAAAGTATGACCTTGAGTATATCCCACTTGAGTTTAGAGACCATCTTAAAGATATATTTGACACATTGAAACAGTAATGACTGAAGACGAGACAATTAGTGGAATGACATCAAAGACATTATCCGTGAAGAAAGCAAGAGGTTGTTAAAAAGACAAGAAATAAAGACCAAATTGAGTGTCTGAAGAGACTGAAACTTGCTTTTAAACATCAAGTATCCAAAGCAAAAGGAAGAAATGGTAAAAGAGCTGAATAGAATAAGTCAAATGATGCCTGAAAAAGACAAAGTATTATAATGACATGTGCAAAGAGCTGGGAATAGAAAACCGAAAGGGATAAATACACTCTGTGTTTCTCGAACTGAAAGAACTGAAGAAAAAATTCAAGCCTTGAGTTGCAATATTTTCCATGGGGAAAATATTAAGTGACTCAGGAATCATCAAAAGAAAGTGGAAGGAGTACACAGTCATTATACCAGAAAGATCTGCTTGATGTTCAAGTATTTTAAGAGGTAGCACATGATCAGGAACCAGTGGTAGTGTTGGAAGAAGTCAAAGCTGCATTGAATGCCTTGGTGAAAAACAAGCCTCCAGAAACTGATGGAATATCAACCAAGATGTCTCAACAGATGGATACTGTGCTATAAATGTTCACTCATCCAATCCAAGAAATTTGGAGGACAACTACCTGGCCAACTGACTAGAAGATATTCATATTTATGCATATTCTCAAGAAATGCAGAGACTGTTGACAATATCATTGACATCACTCACAAGTAAAATTTTGCTAAAGGTCATTTAAAAATGACTCCAATGATATACTGACAGAGAACAGTCAGAAATTCAAGCCAGATTCAGAAGAGGACATGGAATAAGGAATATCATTGCTGATGGCAGATGAATCTTAGCTGAAAGCAGAAAATACAAGAAAGATGTTTACTTGTGTTTCATTGACTATGCAAAGGCATTTGACTATGTAGATTGCAGCAAATTGTGGATAACATTGTGGAGAATGGGAATTCCAGAACATTTAATCATGCTCATGAACAATTTGTACGCAGATCAAGAGGAAGTCATGCCAACAGAAAAAAACAGGACATTGCATGGTTTAAAGTCAAGAAAGGTGTGCATCAGGGTTGTATCCTTTCACCATAGCTTTTCAATCTGTATGCCAAGCAAATAATCCAAGAAGCTGGATTACACAAAGAAAAACAAGACATTGGGACTGGAGGAAGCCTCATTAACAACTTGCATTATGCAGATGATACAACCTTGCTTGCTGAAAGTGAAGAGGATGTGAAACACTGATGAAGAGCCAAGATCACAAGCTTCAATATGGATTGCACTTTAACATCAAGAAAACAAATACTCCCACAACTGGGTCACTAAGTAGCATCATGATAAATGGAGAAAACGTTGAGGTTGTCAAGGATTTTGTTTTATTTGGTTCCACAATCAAAGCCCATGGAAGTAGCAGTCAAGAAATCAAAATATACATTGCATTGGGAAAACCTGCTGCAAAAGACCTCTTTAACACGTTGAAAAGTAAAGATGTCATGTTGAAAACTAAGGTGTGCCTAACCCAAGCCACGGTATTTTCAATCACGTCACATGTGTGCAAAAACTGGACAATGAATAAGGAAGACAGAAGAAAAGACACCTTTGAATTGTGGCACTGGAGAAGAATATTGAATGTAGCATGGACTGCCAAAAGAACAAACAGATCTGTTCTGGAAGAAGTACAACCTGAGTACTCCTTGGAAGGAAAGATGGCAATACTGAGCCTCATAGACTTTGGACATGTTGTCAGGAGGTATCAGTCCCTGGATAAAGACATCATGCTTGGTAGAAGGTCAGCGAAAAAGAGGATGACACTCAGCCAAATGGCTTGACACCGTGGCTGCAACAATATGCTTAAGCATAAAAAGTACTATAGACATGGCTCAGGACTGGGATGTGATCTGTTCTCCTGTGCATAGGCTCTCTACGAGTTGGAACTCACTCATTGGTACTTAACAACAACAGGGGTAAATATTCAGTTAACCACAATGGAAATTAACAACTCTACACATCAAAATAAAAAGCACGAGTTCTCAGCAAATATAAAAGCAACAACAGTGAAAAAGATTAAAAGAAAACATGTAAAGAAAAATGACTCAACACAGAAAATTAAGTGGAACAAAAGAATTGTCTACAATGCATAAAAAAGGGCATAAAAATGACAGTACTAAATTAATACCTATCAATAGTTATGGGTGTAAATAGACTAAATGCACCAATAGAGTGTCAGATTGGGTCAACTCTACCAGCCACTCCTTGGAAACCCTACAGTGCAGTTCTGTTGTATACTATAGGGTTGCTATGAGTCAAAATTGACTCAATGGTAACAAATTTATGGCACTATATAAACAAACAAATAAAAGACTTCATTGTTGTGTGTATTCTGACTTATAGTGGCCCTGTAGGACACAGTAAAGCTGCCCCATAGGCTTCCAAAGAGTGGCTGGTGGAT
This sequence comes from Heterohyrax brucei, assembly GCA_028571685.1. Classification (NCBI taxonomy): domain Eukaryota; kingdom Metazoa; phylum Chordata; class Mammalia; order Hyracoidea; family Procaviidae; genus Heterohyrax; species Heterohyrax brucei. The sequence goes on along the minus strand of CM053166.1, from coordinate 128,618,470 downwards.
TCAAATCGCTAATATTTTGGTTAGCAGTCCGAGCTCTGAGCTACTATGTCACCACAGCACTATTAGTGAGTATATGCTGCTTCGATCTAATTCTTTTTTTAAAAGCAGGATTTCTAAGTTTTCTTTGTAGTGACCAAGGCATTCGACTTAAGGGCTAGGCAGGTTGAGCCAGTAAGAATACTGGATCTGTTCATCTGTCCCATTTACTGAATGCACTCTGAGAAAGAAAAAATAGCCACTGACATCCGGGAGCTGGTCTGACGCTCACAGCTAGGCCTACATGGTGTTACAAAGTAGGCTAGGTTGTACTCCTGTTTGATACAGACAATCTGACAGAACATTTACATCAGATAAGGCCACTCTGAGATCATGGTAGTGTGAGACAAACACAAGATTACTGCAACCCAAGCAACATCAACCCTTAGCTAAAATGAATGATTGCTACTTCTTTGCCAATTACAACTTGATTCTCAGCTAAGTCTTCTTTTCCTATAGATAAGATTCATTGAGTTATCCAGTCATAGAATTTTCCCCACTTTCTGATTGCACCTGATCTAGACAAAACCTCTGCTTTCTTAGACCATCTCCAGAATTACACAACCTAATCTCAAATAGTATAGTATGTTATTTTCTAACTCCCTCTTCCCGAAATGCCTATGGTTACCTAAATACACATCTCCCTTCTATGAAAAGTAATAAACTCAGTGTTAAATTGTAGGTATGTATGTTCTTGGTGTATTAGTATGACTCTCCTGATCAACAGGATTTATTATGTAGCCTGCCTTTTGCTTGGAATATCTAGTGATGAAGTGGCTCCATTCCTCTCTCACTATGAAAGTGATATATGAGATACAAAATTTAGTTTCTTAGTGAACTCTCAGTCCTTATTTAAATTTCTGGGCACCATCAGCTATTGTTTTACAGTTTTATATTTCTAGAGAAGAGGGGCTCTCAGTGAAAAGATACGGTTAATTCAAATAATGCTGGAAAAATTGTCAAAAAGAAAACCACTTGGCTTATTTAATATATACATGAGGCTGTCCAACTGATTCCTGTCTAGAGGGGGAGAGGAGAGGGTGAAGCGGAGGAGACATGTGTTGGTTGAGTGGATACCAGAAGTACAGGGTGGAAATCAGGAGTGTGCTCTCACAGGGTGAGGAGTGTAGATAGAGGTGCAGAGAGGAGTGTATTGGGGGTTTTATAAGGCAAATGGATTTGGATTGTAAACTTTCACTCAATTACGATAAAAATAAATGAAAAAGAAACTTGGCTTCTGCTTTGTTGGTAAATGGCATTGTAATCATAGCTAATTGTTTAACCTCTTTGGGCATCAGTTTTTAACTCTAAAATGAGAGAGACAGACAGTGAATGGTCTCAGAGGGCCACTCTAGCTTTAAGAGTTGGTGATTCTATTACTTGACATTCCACTCCGGGAATGTCATCTCCTTTCTGGTAGACAATGCCATACAACTTTTGATGTGAATAACCTAGTACATACTATTGCTATTTTAAAAAGATATCTGGAGAACATAAAGGTATAATTTGTAATTTTCATCACAAATATTTGTAGACAGATGGCTAGCATAATTGTTTCTGGTGTAAAAGCAGACATTGTTAAAATAAAATAAGAACCAGATAAATCTACAGGAATTCTCTTAGCTCTGTCTCCAGAGAAATAGTGCTAATAAGTCAAATTAGTCATTTTTATTTAGGAGATATAAAAAGGCATATGGTTTCATGCTGTACCAGCTGTCAAAAAATTTTGGAGAAAAGTGTTGCTTACAGAACTTCTAGGGGGAATGTTTCATAGAAGCATTTTAACCTTTACAGCTTACCAAACCAGTTGGCTTCCTTTCCTCATAAACTTTTTTTTTTGGTCTGAATTCCCTTTACGAACAAAAGTTTAGCAAGAAGGCAGCGCATAGCTAGGAGCAAAATAGCTGGACTGCCTTCTAGTGGAGTACTTGTTACATATTCTTTTTTTTTAATGGATTTAGGATTTTGTTTGAGTCTAAAGTAAAATAAGACTAAGTTCTAGAAAGTTATGTTGTGCTGTTTAACTTCCTGAATAGTATAAATCATAATGGTAACTATGATATATACATACTTTAAAAATTCCTGCTTATATGCAAGGTCCTTTTCATTTTCTAGCCTCTCCTCTTCTATTATTATTGAATTGTGTTTGTGTATGTTATTGCAGAGACAAAGGTCTTGTATTTACTGTAATTTGTTTTTCTGATAGTTTCTCTATTCTTTTGCATTTTCTCGCCTTTTCTCCCTTGTTTAATGGCCTTGTAGATTCAGAGTTTTTATTTTCCTTTTCCTGTTAGACTTGCCTTGAAAGAAATGAGGACCATAAGAAAGGACAGGGCACAAACAGAAATCTATAAACTAATATTTCTAAGTTTATATAAAAGACTACATCATTGCATTTTGGTTGGCCTTATGCCAAGAAAGAGATGTATAATAAATTACAAGAGACGAGATTGACGAGAAAGTCTTTGGAAATAATCAGAAGAGACAGTGGAGTCTTCAAAAATTAATAGTAGCAATTGAGGAGTTACATATGAATAATGTTTGTAGGAGTAAATAATATTTGGATGGTGTTAATTAGAAAATCTATTAATTTTGCTTGCCTAAATTGCAAACTTAGCATTTGGGTTGTCATAGCAACTTGAATACACTTGCTCTTAAAAATGATTTTTCATTATGCAACTGTAGAATGCTTCTAACAATTTTTACCCTACATTCAATGGAGGCCTTATGTCCTCCATTTCTTCAAAACAAAATTACATTTTGTTTCTTTTTAATTCATTTTACTAAGATCAAAGTACATTTTATTGCATTTTGCATAACACATTGTTTATAACTCTATCAGATAATGCATTTGTTAAGAAGTTGACCTCTGCCATCACCCCAGTCGAATACAGCAGTGGTTCCCCAAATTTTCAAGGATGAAGATTTCTTGTATGTATCAAAATAATTCTTGGGACTACCTCCACCCCTAGCAACAAGAAAATAGCTATCCTTTTTGGTTATGTCATCTGGTTACATTGTTGTTAGTTGCCATCGAGTAAGCCCCAACTCGTGGTGACCCAATGCACGATTGGATAAGACCATACCTTTGTGATCCGCAGAGTTTTCATTAGTTGATTTTCTTAGAAGTAGATTGCCAAGTGTTCCCTCCTAGTACCTTAGTCTGGAAGCTCCACTGAAACCTGTTCGACATCACAGCAATGTGCACACCTCTATGGATAGATACACTTGAGGTGCATTGACTGGGAATTGAATCCAGGTTTCTTGCAGGGAAGGTGGGAATTTTACTAGTGAACCATCACTACAGCTAGTGTCATAGAAAACCTATCCTACCCCCCACCAAGGAAAACCCAAAGCAAAACAACCACATTGCCATCAAGTCAATTCTGACTCAGAGCAACCTTGTAGGATGAAGTAGAACTGCCATATATGGTTTCCAAGGCTGTGTATCTTTATGCGAGCAGACTGCACATCTTTCTTCCAGGGAACAGATGATGTACTGGAACCACTGACATTTCTTTCAGCAGCCAAGAGTTTAACTGTTTTGCATCCAGAGCTCCCTAGCATCATCTCTTGTTGTTTTTGAGATGCTGTCAAGTTGGTTCCAACTTATAGTGACTTTATGTGCAGCAGAACAAAACATTGTTCAGTCCTGTGACATCTTCACAATCACTGCTATGTTCAAGCCTATTGTTGCAGCCACTACGTCAATCCATATCATTGAGGTTCTTCCTCTCTTTCTCTGACCATCTACTTTATCAAGCACAGAGTTCTCCAGTAACAGGTTCCTCCTGATAACATGTCTAAAGTGTGTGAGATCAAGTCTCAGCATCCTTGCTTCTAAGGAGCATTCTGGCTGTACTTCTTCCAAGACAGACTTATTTATTCTTCTGGTAGTCAGTGATGCATTCCATGTTCTTTGCCAACACCATAATTTAGGGACATCAATTCTTCATTCTTCCTTATTCCCTGTTTACCTTCTGCATGCATATGAGGTGATTAAAAAGTTGATCCATGGCTTAGATCAGGCTCACCTTAGTCCTGAACATCAACTCTTCTGTTTTAAACAGTTTAAAGGAATCCTTTGAAGCTGATTTTCCCAATGCAATGCACCATTTGATTTCTTGACTGCTGCTTCCATGGGTGCTGATGGTAGATCCAAGTAAAATGACTTTAAACCATACAGTGTCCCCTTGTTCTATTCGAACAACTGCCTTTTGCTCTGTGTACAGGTTCCTCATGAGCACAATTAAGTGTTCTGGAATTCCCATTCCTCCCACCATTATTCATAAATTGTTATGATCCACACAGCTGAATGTCGCCTTTGCATAATCAATAAAACACAGATAAACATCTTTCTGGTATTCTCTGCTTTCAACCAATATCCATCTGACATCAGTAATGATAGGATCCATGTTTTCTTCTGAACCGGGCTTGAATTTCTGCATTTCCTTGTCAGTGTATTGCTACAACCATTTTTGAAGGGTGTTCAGCAAAATTTTCTTATGCGTAATCCTAATGATATTCAAGAATGTACACATCCTGTCGGAGCACCTTTCTTTGGAATGGGCACAAATACGAATCCCTTCTAGTCAGTTGGCCAGGTAGCTGTCTCACAAATTTCTTGGCATACGTGAATGAGAACTTCCAACATTTTATTCACTTACCGAAACATCTCAACTGGTATTCCATCAGTCCCAGGAACCTTGTTTTTCACTAATGCCTTCAGCACAGCTTGGACTTCTTCCTTCACTACTACTGATTCTTGATCATATACTACCTCCTGAAATGGTTGAATGTCAACTAGTTCTTATTAGTATAGTGACTCTGCATATTTCTTCCACCTTCTTTTGATGCTTTCTGTATTGTTTAATATTTTGCTCATAGAATCTTTTAACTCTAAGTTAGTTTTTTCTATAGTTCTTTCAGCTTCAGAAATGCTGAGTATGTTCTTTCCTCTTGGTATTCTAATTCCAAAATCTTCGCACATATCACTATAATACTTTACTTTTTCTCTTGAGCCACTCTTTGAAATCATCTACTTAGCTCTTTTATGTGACCATTTCACCCCTTTGCTTCAGCTACTGTACATTCAAGAGCAAGTTTCAGAGTCTCTTCTGACACTCATTGATCATTTCTTTCTTTCCTATCTTTTTAATGACCTTCTGTTTTCTTTGATGTCCTTAATAGCATCCCACAACTAGCCTGGTCTTCAGTCATTAGTGTTCCGTGTGTCAAAGGTATTCTTGAGATGGTCTCTAAATTCGGGTAGAATGTACTCAAAGTTTGCGCTTTGGCTTTCCCGGCTCTAGTTTTCTTCAGCTTCAATTTGAACTTGTGTAGGTGCAATTGATGGTCTGTTCCACTGTGGCCACCTGTCTTTGTTCTGACTGATGATACTGAGCTTCTTCGTCATCTTTTTCCACAGATACAGTTGATTTGGCTCCTATGTATTCCATCAGGCAGTGTACACATGTATAGTCATTGTTTTTATTGTTGAAAAAGTTATTTCCAGTGAATAGGTCACTGGCCTTGCAAAATTATATCATGTGATCTCTGGCATAATTTCTATCACCAAGGCCATATTTTGCAACTATTAATCCTCCTTCACTATTTCCAATTTTCACATTCCAATCATTATTAATTGTCAATGCATCTTGACTGCATGATTGATCCATTTTAGGCTGCAGAAGTTGGTAAAAACCTTCAATTTCTTCATCTTTTGCCTCAGTGGTTGGTGTGTAAATTTGAATGATAGTCATATTAACTGGACTTCCTTATAGGTGTATGGATATTATCTTTTCACTGACAGAGTTGTGCATCAGGATAGATCTTGAAATGTTCATTTCGGCAATGAATGTGACACTGTCCCCCTTCTGTTTGTCATTCCTTGCATAGTAGACCATGTGACTTTCTCGTTCAAAATGGCTAATACCGGTCCATTTCAGCTCACTAATGGCTAGGATGTTTATCTTTATGTGTTTCATTTCATGTTTGACAACTTCCAATTTTCCTATTTATATTTGTACATTCCACATTCTGACTATTAATAGATGTTTTCAGCTGTTTCTTCTTATTTTGGGTCATGCCACATAAACAAATGAAGATCCCAAAAACTTTATCTATGTCATTAAGGTCAATTCTACTTTGAGGAGGCAGCTCTTTCCCAGTTGCATTTTCAGTGTCTTCTAACCTGAGGGGCTTATCATCTTGCATTTTGTCAGACAGTGTGCCACTGCTATTCATAAGGTCTTCACTGGCTGATTTTCTTAGAAGTACATTTCCAGGTTTTCATTCTAGTCTAGACCATGGGTGACCCTGCTGGTATTTGCAATAATTGTGGCATAGTCTGACACCAGTGAAACTAGCTACCACAGTTTCACAGACTCACAGATAGGTGGTGGTAATGTCATACAGCTTCTATTAATTCAGTAATATTTTAATAGATTTCCTTTCATTAATTGTGAAACTTCTGCATATATTAAAAATAGCCTATATTATTATCCAGTTAGCAGATAATTCTTAATGTACATATGAATTATTAAGCTGTTTTTAAGAACTGATTAGCATCTCAGGTGTCTGTGGTACACAGATTGGAAACCACTGGATTGGAACTTGATATCACTAAATGTTCACCCACTGCTTTTACTGCTTTAACTCACTAAGTGGTTCACATGACTTAACTCTCCAAATCTGATCCTATAATTTTAGGTGGGTGAGGATACTCTGTCCCTGGATTTCAGAGGTTTAACATAAGCTGTCTTCTCCTGCCATGTCCTTGGATTTCAGGAGCCTTTAGCATAAGCCATCCTCCCCAGCCATTACCCTAAAACAGCCGACAGGAATTTGATCACAAAGAAAACTTTATGCTTCCCACCCCTACCCTCCTAAGTAAAGCTCTTCCCTTATCAAAACTTGACCATAAACAAACCTTACTTCCCTCTCTTTCTGATCAACACCTCTTCCTTATCAAATCATAAATCCCATTACCAGGATTTCTTGCTACCTCCTCTTTTTTTTTTTTTTTCTTTTTTAACATTCATTCCTTATCTACCCATAAATCCCCTCACCCCACACTACCTCACTGGAACTTTAACCCACTGCCGCCGAGTCATGTCCTACTCATAGTGACCCTAGAGGTCAGAGTAGAACTGCCCCGTAGAGTTTCCAAGGAGCACCTGCGGATTTGAACTGCCAACCTTTTGGTTAGCAGACATAGCACTTAACCCACTACTCCCCCTTAGAACTATAAAAAACTTGCCCTACTGGCCAGGGGTAGGCTAATCCATCCCTCAGCTCAGACCCCATTCTCTTACTCTTTGACTAGACTTCACTGGACCCTCAGACTAGTGTGTCTCTGCCTCTGTTTCATGCCATTGTCTCCCCAACAATGGGCTGTTACCAAAGTGATTGTACTATCGTGTGACTTTATTGACTAACCTCTTTTTGTTGTTCCCTTGGGGCTGGTTGTAGAAGATGGAGATGGAATGACTGGCCCAGATGGGCACTGATTAATAGTAAATGAGGGTTGTGTTCTGTGCACTGTGAGCTAATGTAGGACATTTCCTGCTCTAGAGAGATGGAGTGGAAATCACAGAAGTGACCAGCTAGTTAAATTCCATATGGGATAATTTAGGGTTGAAACATTGAGAAAAACACACTACAGATATTAAATGCAAAAGTAGAGTCAGTGTCAGGATTTCTAAGTCAAATATTCCAGGGTTAAGCTTGGAAAAGACTGAGATAAAAACAGCAGCAAGTATATTGCTTTTTAACCACTTACTTCTGAAAAGGTTCTAGATTTTTGCCATATTCTGAAAAATGGAGAAGAGCTAATTTGCCTTACCATGCAAAAGTTTTCATCAGTGTCCTAAAGTATGCTCTGTCTCAAACTGGAAGGTTAGCTTGTTCCCATTGTTATAACTGGAAACTGTCACCTTGGTTTTGATTATATCATAGGAGGCAGGATAATAGATGTTTAGACTGGAAAAATCGATCTTCTGACCCGTAATCCTCAAAACTACATTTTACGTGTATTTTCTAGTACAAATTAAACAACTTTGGAAATCATGATGGCCTAATGGTTAAGTGCTACATCTGCTAACTGAAAGGTAGGCAGTTCAAATCCACTAGACGTTCCTTGAAAACTCTATTAGAGCAGTTCTACTCTGTCCTATAGGGCCACTATGAGTTGGAATCGACTCAACAGCAGCAAGTTTGTATTTAGCTTGGCCTATAGGCTTTTCCTTCTCACATAAAAACAATCTGTTTTCTGTCTACAGCATGCTTAAACAACTGTGTCCAGCTGTCATGTGGATATGTGATATTGGAAATAGGGCGATTTTATGTAAATGAGTGATCACTGTCTGAGCTTTCTCACCTAATGTGGAAGCTAAGGAAGGCTCAGCTGAGCTCCATAGGCCTGGAGGAGGGGTATGAGCATGTCTCCACCATACACGTAATAATGTGGTGCAGGTGAATGAATACCAAACATCTTTGAATGCCAAATAAGTGTAAATGGAAATTTTAAGTAAGAAAGTCTTTGTTAAGTGAAGCTAAATTGATTTCTTTACTGCATAACGTATCATAGTACTCTGTATGGTAATGTGAAACTTGGCTCCTATAAATGGGGATAGATTATGCCCTCTTTTCCAAACTTACTGGATCATTGATTTGGGGTGTGTGTGTGTGTGTGTGTGTGTGTGTGTGAGGTGGGCTGGTGTTCTATTAACATACTGAAGGACACCTGTGTTCCCTGGAACACAATATGTGGAATGCTGCCTCAATTGCAGTAAAATTTAAAATGTAAATTCTGGAAACTGTGTGCCATCATGCTATTTTTTAATATGGGCAGAGCACAAAGAAAAACGTAGTTTAGTTTCTTAGTGACAAGGCGTAACAATAAGACATGAAATTAATCAGTGTAAATTATTATTAGATGATATGTTAGAAAATTGTTAAATTTCAATTTTTAAAATTAAATAAAGCCATTAAAACTGAGATAATTGGATTTGTACCCTTTCAACAAAGGATTGAAACCTTTTCAGATAACAGGATGCTAGGAGGGAGACAGGTCTTGGACAGCCTTTTCATCATGGCATGCTCTATGTCAGTGTAAATAGGAATTCACATCAAATTTCAAAGAAAGCCTAAGTGATAGCAGTGAGTATCCATGAAATCACTTTTAAAACTCCCGGTTAATTCTTTTCCTTTAAATATCACAAAATACTTACTGTTTTCAATACCAAAATGTTCTTTTTGCATCAGTTCTTTCTGGGATAGCATTTTTCCAACACAAAGAAAACAAGGTGTTTATAGAAAATCCACTGTTTAAAAGTCCTATTTATATCACCCATACCAGGAGGTCTAGAGGTACTTTTCCCTAGGACATTTTCCAAATGTCATAGTCTTCATCACTTCTCTTACTTCACCTCTCAGGGACAAAATTCTTCTTAATTAAGAGTTTAAGTTGTGAGCTGGTATGTTTCAGTTGTCTGAATTCACATCAGTGTGCCTTAGTGTGTTTGGAACATGGGTTACCCTCTCATCCAGTTAATTTATTCTGCTAGACATAGCATCTGCTTTTCCTTTCCTGGCTGCAGGCAAACTTACAAGTTGAGAATATCGTTTCATTAAGCCCGTCTCCACATTGTTTCCTTAGTATTCTGCAGGGTGGAAGAAAAGATAACGCATACAAATAACTCGATGTTAATGAGCTTTTTTGAGCCGATTTTGTATCTGTTCATGGCTAGCCTTATAAGAAGGCAGAAAATACACTGCAAATTCAGTGTGAAATGAGGTGTGCTAGTAAGGGCCTCAGAAACCCTGGTGGCATAGTGAATAAGTGCTGCAGCTGCTAGCTTAAAGGTCAGCAGTTCAAATCTGCTAGATGCTCCTTGGAAACTCTATGGGGCAGTTCTACTCTGTCCAGTAGGGTTGCTATGAGTTGGAACTGACATGAAAGTGGTTTTATTTTGTTTTATTTTGTAGTAAGGGCCTCTACTCCCTCTGATGCTTCCCATAGAAACCAGAATTTCTTCAGGTGAAAAATTTAGTCCTTTGGCTTTTGAAGATTTCAGTCTCTCAAAAGACTTGTAATAAAATCACATTGCCCCAAGGTGAGGAGAACACTTTAACTCCTCATCATTTAATAATTTAACTGATTTCAGCTTGACTTTCCTTGCAAGTAACATCCAGAAGAAATGCGTAGTCAGGTATCATGGGACCAGACTTACACAGGTTAGAGGAGGGCCCTTTAAGGAAAAGAATAAGGAAAATTACTAACAAAATAACTAGGTAAAAGGTCTTAAAAGGGATCCTAACAAGGTAGAGGCCCTGGAGCTTCATTAGTTTCACAGCAAATCAACGTGTTCTAGAGTACCAAAAAATCAAACCAAACCTGTTGATTCAGACTCGTAGTGACCCTATAGGACAGAGGTGAGCTGCACCACAGAGTTTCCAAGGCTGTAAATCTTTACAGAAGCAGCCTACCACATCTTTCTCTTGCAGAGTGGCTGTTGGATTCAAACCACTGAGCTTTTGGTTGGCAGCTGAGTGCCTTAATCGCTATGCCTCCAAGCCTCCTTGGTGGTATAGCAGTCAAGTGCTACAGCTGCTAGACAAAATGTCAGCAGTTTGAATCTACCAGACACTCCTTGGAGACTCTATGAGACAGTTCTAAATCTGTCCTATAGGTTTGCTATGAGTCAGAGTCTACTCAACGGCAATGAGTTGGTAATACAATATGAAATCAATTGTACAATCTAGGTGGTGGGTATATGAATGAAAAATAAAAAACACGTGGAGTATCTTCTGAATTCCCGACATTTAAGTTGTTAGCTACCTTTGAATTGGTTTGGACTAATAGAGATCTCCCTACACTATGTTTATGATCAGCAGTATGTTAGAGTCTGTTGTGGCTATCTCACTGACAGTTTCCCTTGCTTTCACTGGCCCTCCACTTTACTAAAGATGATGTTCTTCTCCAGGGCTCAATCCTTCCTAATAACTTTTCCAAAGTAAGGTTTTCACTGGTTAATTTTCGTAAGTTGATCTGCAGACCTTTCTTCCTAGTCTGTTTTAGGCTGGCAACTCTTCTGAAATCTGTCCACCATTGGTGACCTGGCCAGTATTTAAAATACTGGTGGAATAGCTTCCAGCATCATAGCAACATGCAAGGCACTGGAGTCTGAAAACTCACAGGTAGGTAGTGGCCACCTCATAAACATTATCTTACTGATGTAAGTATCCATATTTTCATATCACAGATGTGGAAGCTTAACATAAGAGAAACCTGCCTAAATAGACACATCTAGTAAATAGTTAAAGTGATTGGAATTCAAGTTTGTAGGGTCCTGGAAGATCACCATAGGTAAAGGTGCTTTATTCTGCTCGGCTCCTATATCCCTACGGACTGAACTCCTCCAAGTTGGAAGAATGATCATGTTTAATTAAGTAAATCAATTTCTACTTAGCTGATGTCAGAAAGCCACATATGCTGAGAAGCAGTATAGATACCAAGCTATCTTATCAAATCTAAGCTGCATGCTGCATGACAATCATGTGAGCCACGGTCTTTCCTTTTCCAGTGGAAGACCAGCTCTGTTTGAGGCAATAGGCCTCCCAAGACATCCAATGAAGCCACTGTCTGCTGTTTAGTAGCTGTCTATGCTTGGTAGAGACCATCTGCTTCCATTTTGGAGCATCCAGAAATCACCCACGAGAAGCAGGTCTTAAAGTCCTCAGTAATTGCTACCTCTGAGAACACTAGAGTATTAGACTTTTTCCTAATTTCTGCTTCCTCCCAAGCCCAAATGGGACTTATCCTCTCTATCGATAAAGCAGAAAGCCCAGTGGTATAGTGGTTAAGTGCTTGGCTTCGAACAAAAAGGTCAGTGGTTTGAACCCACTAGCCACTCTGAGAGAGAAGGATGTAGCAGTCTGCTTCCATAAAGATTTTAGCCTTGGAGACACCATGAGGGCAGTTCTGCTCTGCCTGCAGGGTCGCTGTGCCTCGGAATTGACTCAACAGCAGTGGGTTTAGTTTTGTAAGGTTTGTCAATGTAGCACGTGATTTTGACCTTTGTGTCACATTTTATGCTCTAGTATAGGCAGTTCTGAACACGTTTTGTCTACCTGTCCCTCTGCTTTGTCCCCCAGCCACTAGTTTCTGGACCACTTGAGAACAGCGGTTGTGTGTCCCTTCTCTATATTCTGCATTGCATCAGGCAATACGCTTTGGTTGAAATTAGTTAGGATAGATTTGTGGGGTTCCAAATATGCCACTTTTTGACTAGTGTCTACTTAAAACAAATCCTCATCAGCTTTTGCCTGATACACAGAAAGCTGGCATTTTACAGCTTGTTCCTTGTATTCCTATAGCTCCTCCTAGTGGGAAGGTAGGAAAATCTCTTAACTACAGCTTTACCGGCTCCATTACTGCTCAGAGTAACAGGAACCAATACTAAACTAAACACAAGCTTTTGCAGGAAATATACAATCTGATTTTCTTTTCCTTTTGTGAATTTATATCTAGGTTCTGAGTTTGTGAAAGGTCTGTTCTGACTCTGTTAGCGGCAGCTTAGATTCTTTTCACGGGGTACTTAAACAGAGGATGTTGATATAAACCATGACATTCCCAGCTACTTCTTAAAATTCAAGCAGAATGGGCAGCAATCTTTCTGCTGCTCTGTGAGCTCCATCCTGCACTTTCAGCCTAGCAGGGGAGCAGTGAAGGTAGTGCTGCCGGCCTTCCACACCGCCTGTCTTTCCCCCTTAAGCCTCTGCAGTATCTTCTGCTTAGTCCTGGCAGCTAGGTCAGTTCGTTTCAGTCAGCCTGACTGATTTATGCTGTGTTAGAATTTCTTAAGCTTATGTTTCTGGTATCCCGTATTTCAGATAAAAGCAGTGTTTTAGCTTTTTACATTTCTTTTCAGAAATCATATGCTCTTTAATCCGTATGTTTTAAGGGAATGTCTGAGTATTATATATGCGTGTTTAATGATTCATACTTCTCAGAGGTGGAATTTATCCTTAACTGAAGTGCATCTCTTCTTTTTAAGACTGTCAGAGATATTGCAAAATGAAAAATAATATAATAATTTCATAATGTCTGTTTGCAAGAGGTAGATTACAACAGTTTTTTTAAACCAATTATGTACAGTACTGAACACTCTTTAGATTTACTGTAAGTAGGGTAAAGATCTTCAAATCGAAAAACATTTCCCTTTTTGCTATGATGAAGACAATTAACTGTTCGATCACTGACTTACATGAGTAAATGTGATGCCCTTTAGCTTTTCAGAGGTCATGCATAACTCTTTGTCTATCCAGCTTCATAAACTGTGGAATAGGCTTTCTGGAAACAAAAATCTGAGAGTGAATCTTATAACATGAGTCAATGCTAGCTGCAAATTTGATGTAGTGTTTGCTGGAATTGACAGCAAAAGGCAACATTAATCCATATTCTCGTGCAGCAAAGGTTTCATTTCATCCCTTTGCAACTACGTGACTTGGAATATATTTGTGTTTTCATTTTGTTTCAGTGTCTTTGTGCAGACAATATGGCATCTTCTGAGATATGACATAGGTTTGAAGCATTACAGTTTATACCTGTGCAGTGCTACTCATTAGAGAAACATTTCTACTTTAGAATTATACTCTCATTACCTGGAAACATAAAACATAAAAGCATAGGGTAGTTATAAAAGCTATCAATGCATGGTTAGCTCAGTTATGTGAAAGTAGTCTGGTTCCTCTTAGGTATTCTGCTTTGTCAGAGTTTCTTCTGTAATCTTGGACAAGGTATACAATTTAATTTTAATTTTCTAGTCTTCTAAGATTAATTATGTACAATGTGATTGTGCATTGCTAAATTTACCTAGGAGTTAAATATGTACTCTCGTCTTTATTTAATCTAGTGATTTCACATTTGATTACCATGAAATAATTAGAGATGGAAGTTCAGGTTGGTGGGGAACACAATCAACAGTTTCAATTTTTTGTTATAGATTGGTACGCCCACATATTTATCAGATGAGAAGAGTTAAAATTAAATGTGGTGGTTTTTCAGGGAAAAAAAAACACCACCGGCTAAATCTCTTTCATCACAAAGCTTTTGTTTGAGGATAATGGAGCAGTGAAAGAATACATACGGGTTTCCTATTCTTTTCTACGTGCATATCATTTGCCTCAGTGCCCATATGTGATAATTATTTGACATTTTTCTTATATATTCCCTTTTTTCTGTGTTGACAATGGGTTCAAAAAGGATTAAATATATGTACTGTTAGTTTATGTTAAGGACTAAGCAGCAACCATGAAAGTGAGCATTTTGTCAAGTTGTGTATGTGGAGCCTCTGGATTCTCCTGTGTCCGGGGAGGCTTTCTGGCTGGGAAATTAATTAATACTTGTCAGAGAAGCCAAGTCTGTTGGCTGGATACTTAATCCATCTTTGGACAAGTGGTAGATTAGAGTCTTTGCCTAATTGACAGCTGTCTACAGAGACCAGAGCCTATAGGTGACAGAGTAAATTGCAGCCTGTAAAATGCTATTGAAAACGAATAGCCAATGTGAAACGGCAGATACAAAGCTTTACTGCTTGTGTGCATGGATGTTGTGAGAAACAAAAAAGTCCTCTTGATCCAGACTTAAGCAGTATGAATACTCTGGGAAGAATTTGGATATACCTGGATCACTGTAGGGGAGGATCTTTTTATTGCTAGTTAGGTGCCTCTGTTTATCTCATTCGCAGCAGTCAAATTTTGGTAGAGCAAGGAGTTATCTTTGGAAAAGGTCATAACATGATGTTCCTTGTTCCTGGGGTACTCTTCCTAAAGATACCTGCTTGGCTTTCTCTTAATTTTCATCAGATGTTTGCTTATATACCACCTCTATATGGAAGCCCTGGAGATCATCCTATTTAAATTTTCAACTTGTTTCACTGACTACATACATATATTTCATATCTCCTTCCCTGCTTTATTTTTATTTTCTTCTTAGTACTTGTCACCATGTAGCATATAAAATAATTTTTATTCTGTTATTCCCTCCATCTCCAGCTGGAATGTAGGATCTATGAAGGCAGGGATTTTGTCTCTCATGTTCATTGCTGTAAGTCTGGTGCCTTGAACAGTACCTGGCACATACTGAGCCCTCAAGAAAAAATTTGTTGAATGAATGAATGGATGAAGAGAAGGAAATGCAAAAAGAATGGAAGAAGACACTAGGAAAGGTATGCAATCCAGGATGCAGGAGGTTTTTCACTTTCAAAATACAATCCAGTATATCACAAACCACCTTTTTCTTTAAGATAAAGGTGATTTAGAGAGTACTATGCCTTCTCTTGAATGGAGAAGACTTCAGTCAAATAGAGCTGTCTTCTGTTGGATGAAGGAGGTTTCAAAGCTTCAATCAGTTGGGTTAGAGAAGAAAGAAAAAAGCTATAATAAATAAGCAGGCATGCTAAAGACCATGTAGGTCAGAAATATATAATATCCTGTTTATTGAGAAAGAAGTGGGTGTGTGGAGGAGGGGTAATACAGCAGCGAGGGAAGTGAAAAGGAAAACGAGGGAGTGCAAAGTGTGTAACTAAATTAGTTTTGTTATTAAAAACATGGCCTTTCAAGGCAAATTATCTTGCTTTTAACCATTTGTTGTATAACTTATAGATGTTAAGTTATATTAAAATATAATATAAGGACTCCTGGGTTTATCCTGAATTTTGCTCCTTAAAAAGGTGTTGTAGAGGCAAATTATGTAAATTAAATTTGATTTTCCTAATCAAGCAATAAGGCTTTCCTAACCTAGGACCTATTACTACTTTGTGTTTTCTTTCTTTCTTTTTTCTGGAAAATGACCACAAATACCATACTTTGTTGTTACGTACCATTGAGTCAGTCAGTTCCAACTCACAGTGGCCCTATGTACAACAGAATGAAACACTGCCTATTTCTCTGCCATATTCACAATCGTTGATATGCTTTAGCCTATAACTGCAGCCACTGTGTTAATCCATGTCATTGAGGTTCTTCCTCTCTTTTTCTGACTCTCTACTTTACCAAACATGATTTCCTTTTTCAGGGAATAGTCCTTCCTGAAAACATGTCCTAAGTATATGAGACAGACTTGCCTTCCTCGTTTCCAAGGAGGGCTCTAGCTGTATTTCTTCCAAGGCAGACTTGTTCACTCTTCTGGCAGTCTATGGGATGCTTAATACTCTTTGCCAACATCATAATTCAAAAGCATCAGTTCTTTGGTCTTCCTCATTCATTGTCCAGCTTTTGCATGCTTTATTAAATAGAATTATAGACATTGATATTTAAAAAAAAATTAAAGTGTGTGAAAATTGACTATACAGGGCAATGTAAAAAATTGCACTTGATACAATTGTGGTTATTAGCTCATTCTTTGTAATTTTCACCTTCTTGTTATTGCAAAATAAATGAGAATTGTAAGTAATACCTTCATTAGAATAGGTTCATTCGAATGTTCTGTTTTGAGGAGATTTTCATAGGCATTTTTAAGGAGTGTTTGGGGGACGCCTATGGCCTTTTGATGACTTCTTGTGAAACGATCTCAGAGGCATCTGCTTTTGTTTCTAACGTAAATTGTCATGCAGCAAACAATTTATGGCACCTTCTGCTGCCTTCAAATAGAAAGGCTAATTTGAGTTGCCTTCTCATCAGTCTCATTCACATCCTGATGTTATGTAAGGGCAGACCTTATGAACCGACCTTGATTTGCACTGAAATTGTTATCCTTTGATCCCTTACCACGTTCCTGCTTCTCACTGTCAAAAATCCTCAAAGCCTTGACTTGAATAGTGAGTGCCAAATTCAAAGGCACACAGGCTAAGCTTGATCCCAAATCCACAGAAAAAGCTTTTCCAACACAGGCACACTTTCTGCACCTTGTAGTTTAGTAGTGGATTGCAACTATCGCTAGAGCACTATTTTTCGTTTTTAGAAACAATTTTAAGGTTTGAATACCACAATGTAGTGACACTTTTTCGTGACAAATATGGCATCATTTCCACATTCAAATGAGTATTTTCCTTAAAAGTAATCACATTAGGGCAAGATAAACATTTTAAATGGTATTGGCACAATTCAAAATTTTTAAAAACTTCTGTTACATTGCTTTCAGAGATAGTTTACCAGCAATGCAGAAAACAAAGCTAAGCCAGTCTCGTTACTTCATACTAACAGGTTAAGACTCTTGGTCTTTTATCTTCTCCACTCATCTTATTATTCCTTTATATTTCTCATCCTTTTATAATCTGTAAGTATTGACTATGCCCTGGGGTCTGATGATGCCAAGGGGAAAAGGCCTCTCCCACATTGTCTACCAAAAAGAAAGACTCTGTGGGCTCCCTCTGGAAGCTAAGGCCTACTAGATCGTAAGGAGATGAGCTATGCCTTGTTTACTTCTGTATTCCTCACACGTAACACAGTGACTGACATGTAGGGTTACTCAACTGATGTTTGAGGAATAAATTGGTTAATACCCTGTTAGTTCTGAATGTCTTAAATTAAGAAGATCGGAATGGTTGATGGATTGTTGAGGACTTCTGACATAGTAACAAAGAAGAGATATTTCAGTTACAGAGTTTGTTTTTAGAACTTTGTCTTTGCTGCTAGAAATAAAAGGAGCTAATGCTATGTGTTTCAGAATCTCAGACAAAATATCCAGTGATATGTCTTTCCGTGACTCCAGGCAAGATGTTATATGGCTCCTAAAGCACATACCGTTGTTAGCTTACCAGTGTGTGCTCTCCACTTTCCTTTCTCTTTTTGATAGATGCCAGATTTGGTCTGTGTATCAATCTGGCTGAGTCTGACTTCAGTACAGGCCCTAAGGTAGGCCCTAATTCATCTAAAATTGTCTTCGTAGTCCCTTTCTCTTTGCTAGTGATAGGTTGCTTTGTTTAGACAACAAGGTAACAATGTTAGCTGCTGTAGAGTTGGCCCCGACGCATGGGGATGCCGTGTACAACTAAATGAAACGCTTCCTGGTCCTGCACCATTCCCACGAAGTACTGAGGCTCTAACTTCTGTGTTCCACAAAATTTTCACTGTCTGATTTTTGGAAGTAGATTGCCAGGCCTTTCTGTCTTGTCTGTTTTTGTATGGAAGCTCTGCTCGAAACTTGTTCAGCACCATAGCAGCATGCAAAGCGCCACTGACAGGTGAGCAATGGCTGCACGTGAGGACACGAAGTGCACTTGTCAAGAATTGAACCTGGGTCTCCTGTTTGCAAGGCAAGAATTTTACCACTGGATCACTAATGTCCTAAGCACAAATACACAATATAATTCTGGCAAGGCTTCCAAGAAATATATTTCTTCCTTCTACTTCTAAGGATTATCACCAGCGATCTAAGGGGGAAGTCCACAGTCAGTGGAAGGCAGCAAGTGGGGAACCACAGAGAAGGAGAGACAGAGCCTTGATGTATCAAACTAGAGTCTGTCCTACCTATGGACTTCTTATTATGCAAAATTAAAAAAAAGATCTTATATGTAAGGCCTGTTTGATGCAGGCTTTTATGTTACTTTAGGCTAAATATAATCTAACTGGTACAGCTCCTAGGTCTCTTGACTAGTGTAAGTGTGCCTCTCTGTCAGTGATGGATGGTACTAGCACAGTGATGGGGAGCCTATCAACAGTGAGTTATAGGTTATGTCTGGGATATAATTGTTATTTCAGGTAGCAAGGAACAGTGGTAATTTCATTTTCACTCAGTCGATGTTGTTGTTGTAAAGATACGTTAGAAAGTGAGGAAGCACCATAAGCCATTTCAGTGCTTAGGCGATCAATCCTCAAGGCCAACTGAAAGATCCTATTTAGGATATTATACAACTCCAGTGCACCAAGGGAACGCTAATGGCAAAGTGGTTATGTGCTATGGCTACTAACCAAAGGGTGAGCACTGCACGTCCACCAGGCGCTCCTTGGAAACCCTAGAGGGCAGTTCTACCCACCCTACAGTGTCTCTATGAGTTGAAATCAACTCGATAGCAATGGGTTTGGTTTGGTTTTGGTTTAGGGCACCAAACGCAACTCGAGTAGTAAGTGATTCTCATAGTTCAGATTCTCCTTTTTCTATTTCCACTTCTGTCTACAACGATTTTCCCTGTTTCTACTCCTGGCAGAAGCTCTCAGCTCTGTACTTCATGGGCTTTCACCACGTCATAAATTCTTGCTGCCTTTTCTCCATGTGCCTTTTACCTTCTATTCCCAGTCTACACTGTAGTATCTTACCATGTTCTTTGGGGTTTCAAATTCCCACATAAGATAATGATTTCATATCAATCGTTAACCCTTCCTAACACGTGACGTGCTACCATTATTCAACACAAAATTGGCCTGATGAGACAAGTTTTGTTACCATTTCACCACAAACTGCTGGTCTTCCTTCAAGTCCAGCTACCTTTGAGTTAGATACCTGTCTTATCCAACTACTGTGCTCAAGGTTGCAGTGTCACACGACAAAAGCCATCAAAGTTTGTACAGAAGAAACCTGTTCTTGCTGTTGTGTTTGGAAGATCGCTGCACGTAGCAGATATTTCAGAATATCAGAGTGCCATGGCCTGACCCAAGCTGTGGTATTTTCAGTCACATTATATACACATAAAGCTGGACAATGAATAAGCAAGACCACAGAAGAACTGATGACTTTAAACTGTGGTGAAGAGTAGTGAATATCCCATGGATTGACAAAAGAACAAACAAATATGTCTTGGAAGAAGTACAGCCAGAATGTTCCTTAGAAGCAAAGATGACAGAATTTTGTCTCAGATACTTTGGACATGTTATCAGGAGGGACCAGCCCCTGGAGAAGGACATCATATTTGGTAGAGGGTCAGTGAAAAAGAAGATGACCTTTGACAAGATGGAGTGACGTAGTGGCTGCAAAAGTGGACTCAAGCATAACAATGGTTGTAAGCACGGTGCAGGAGCAGGCAGTGTTTCGTTCTGTTACACATAGGGTTGCTATGCATTGGAACTGACTCAACGGCACCTAACAACAACAACAACAACAACAACAATGTGGCCTATTTAGTATATTAAGAGGCCGAGAAACGTGGAACTGAAGAAAATGTCCTTCTCTGAGCCTTTTATCTACCTTAGAAGTATTCGTGTTTGAGATGGTGTCATGATTTCTTAGTCTTACTCTACTACTTTTCTCTTTCATTATACAAACATTTGCAGTCAGCTAACTAACTCTCCACAAGTCTTATATTCTGCTTACCCAGATCCTCCTCCTTACCTGTATACAATGATTAACTAACATGATACAGTTTCTATTTCCTCTACACTGATCATGACTGCTGTCTTAGTCAGCTAGTGCTCCTCTAACAGAAATACCACAGAGTGGATGACTTTAGCAAAGACAAATTTATTCTTACACAGTCCAGTAGGCTACAAGTCCAAATTCAGGATGCCTGCTCCATGGGAAGGCTTTCCGTCTGTTGGCTCTGGAGGAAAGTCCTTGTGTTGCATCAGTCTTTGGCTGGGGAGCATCATGGCACCAGAACCCCAGGTCAGAAGGACAAGCTCTACTCCCGGTGCTTCTTTCCAGATGTTGTGAAGTTCCCAACTCTCTGCTTGCTTCCCTTTCCTTTTATTTCTTGTAGGATAAAAGGATAAAGGGTGAGGCAAGACACACTCCAGGGAAATGCCCTTTACTTTGGAGAAGGGAGGTAACCTTAGGAGAGGATTTACAGTCCCACCCTAATCCTCTCTAACATAATCCACTCTGTTAACCAAAGGCTGAGATTACGATATACAGCATAAGAGAATCGTAGAATGGAAGGCAATGACAGCATACAGGAAATCCTGACCCAGCCAAATTTACTGCACATACTTTTGGGGGACACATTTCAATCCACGACAACCACCTCTAGTCTCTTGGGCAAAACTTGGCAAAAGGAGATAAATGACCAATCCACTGGAAGTTTTACTGAGTTTAGTAGTAGGTAGAGGATGAACTAACATTTATCGGGTAGCTCCTATATACTAGGCCAGCCAAGCCTAGGCACTGGATCAATTTCTTTATGTGGTAGAAAATAGCACTGTTCTCGGCAACTGCTATGTTTATACAATTTGTTGTAAAAATTCAAATAGTAGAAATATTTATGCCATCAGAATTACTATACTGGTACTACTTGTTAGTCCAAGAAT
This sequence comes from Heterohyrax brucei, assembly GCA_028571685.1. Taxonomy (NCBI): domain Eukaryota; kingdom Metazoa; phylum Chordata; class Mammalia; order Hyracoidea; family Procaviidae; genus Heterohyrax; species Heterohyrax brucei. The sequence continues at coordinate 128,597,251 of CM053166.1, read as the reverse complement.
TTAATGGTTAAATATGCTAGTGTACTGAGCATTTAAAAATGATTTTTTTGATGATTATGATTATGAAATATTTTTGTTGATATTGCTATTTGAGTGTATAATGCCAAAGTGTAAATGGGATTAAGTTTCTTTAAGAACAGTCAAGATATACTCAAAATTATATTGTTAACATTACAGTATATTTTAACCTCTTTCCTAGTCACTTTGAACACTATTTTTTTGTTCTTGTTTTTTAAAAAAATGAGAAAGATAAAATGAAATCAAAGCATATAAGCTTAGTATATTCTCTTTTTTTTTACTTTATTTTATTTAATATGACAATGAAAATGTACATTCCCATTTAAATTTACATGCCCCTTATATGCAGCTTCCACTGCTCTCCCTGCCCGGTGACAGCACACTATTCCTCTCTGCTCCATACATGTCTCATCCTCCCAACAGTCTCCTTTCCCCTCCTCTCCACCCACTCTCCTTCCTCCAGCCAGAGGTCAGCAGGATGATATCCTATAGATGCACAGAACCATAAAGTGCATCCAACATATGGTCACTCTGCCTCACCAAGTCCAATCCATTCATGTCTGAAGAGTGGACCTTCATTATGATTTATGGACAAAGGCAGCATCAAGGCCAGTTATATTCTATTGATACCTTCTTTGATCAGTTTTTGTTAGCATTCTGAATATACCAGGTGCTGAAATGATTATGCGTTTTCTAGAGAAGCTATATTTTGAAACACTTAAAACATCTGATCTTGTAATTTTTAAAAAATTGTTTACAGTGCTCAAGAAGATGATTTCCAGGCATAGGAGCTGGTGGAAGAAAATATACTTTTAGAAAATAATAAGAAGTCTCCAGCTAAGGAAGCAGGTAGATATTCTTATGTTGATTTGTGAGGCAAAGGAAAAAGAATGGAGATAAGACTACTTGTAACTAAAGCAATATCTGTCTCAAGGCTATTCTTAAATAATTGCACAATTCATTTACAGGTCTATTTCTGTCTGTATCTCTATTTTTCTTTCTACCGTATCGTGGTGCCTGCCACTAAGACATAGATATAAGTCTGGAACTGCATTATTGAAATCCCTTTCTCAATTACCTTTCTAAGATAATTACCTTTGTACTAGAGAGTGTTAAAAATCAATAGAGTGTTGCTGGCAATATCTCGATCACTGTTAATTAATATTGAAACTCATGTTAGCAGTTATTCTACTTAGTAAAAATGACTATGCTTTTAATGTCCCCAGCAAGTCAGAAAAGTATCTTGGACAAAGAATATCTCCTGAAGGACATAATTTAAAGTAATTGCACATTCTTGGTAGAGTTGAGACCAGACTCCATGAAAACCGAAGACTTCCACTGAAAGTAATTAAAAGCCGTTATTAATTGTTTTAATATCAGAGGGTCTCTAAAAATTCTACCATGTCTTCGATCTGCATAGAGGCTCAGTTGATTTACCTCATCTGGCATCATATTTTTGGAGTAATAAGTGATACGATATGGTAATTGTAGTGGCATAAATAGTTATTTCAACTATTTGGATTCTGATCAATACATTTTAACAATTTCCTGTTAATGAATGTTCAAATATATGTATATATATCATGTATAATGGGCCTCAAGTCTCAAGTATCTTATCCAGAGAATGGAGATAGTCACTGAAGATCTTAGTTGGAATGATATGTGAATTAACTAATGGAAATAAATTACTAAGAAGTTTATAAATACGTGAGTTCTACAATAGATTTTAATAATTTTAGATAGACACTTATAATTGGAACTTCGGGTGAACGTTTCATGAGTTGACTCCTTCTTTACATTGGAGTTTGCTCAAACCTTTTCAAAACAGTTCCCCATTCACTGACATCTTTAATTCTATCTGAGAGAAGGAGTCAAAACCTTTTCTTCAACAGAATATTCAGTAACCTTTACCAAATAATCATTAATTAAGCAATTAAAGTAAATCTGAGGAAAAAAGAGTTTTGAAGGTAGAATAGAATTAACTCAAATGATAGTTTAAAAATAGTCTTACAGCTCTTCAGTCATTATTGACCAAAAACTTCCTAGGGAATATTAACAATGCATTTGATAGTTGCCAAGGAAACCTTAACCTTTCCTCAGACTGTCTGCCCTTCTGCATTGTACTTGATTGTCAGAAAAACTTCAGCAAATGATTATAACTGAGCCATTTTCAACATCAAGCTTTTTCTTGTCAATGCCTTTTCAAAATACAAGCTGAAGTATTCAGGATCTCTTGCTCAGTATGTTTCTGAAGATTTGTACTTCAAAAATAGAAGTTCTTTGTAATTATTTTCCTAGCTACTCCTCATTACCATGTGAGGTAAATAAATCCTAATTTAGAGCTAAGAAATGTGAGGCACCGCAAATGTGTTCATGGTGTCCACAATGACTTTATCAGAAAACTTCTTACTTCTTTTGTTCCGAGCACAGCAGGTAAACACGTATCTAGTACCACTTACAAAGTCTGTGTTTTCATGTGTGTCAATTAGCTAGGACTGTGAGACTCTAAGGCAGTGGGGAAAGTACCAGACAGGGAGTCAGGGGACCTGATTATACCACTTACTAGCTGTGTGACCTTGGCCAGACTAATTTCTCTCTCAATTTCTTCACCTATTAAATGGCAGCAATGCTATCAATCTTATAAGGATGTTGGGATTAAATGAGCTTTTGTATGCAAAGCACTTGACACAGTGCACATAGGAATCACTCAAAAATCTAGTAACTGTTTTACTCATTAAGGGTTATATATCATATGAATGCATATTTCACATTCTGACTACTGATATGTCATATGAATACATAATCTGTATTCTGAATACAGACTTGAAGATTACGATCTGTAGAAATATACTTAATGGGCTTAAGGGAAGAACATATATGATGATGGTACCATGTTGGAAATGCCAAGCTGTATGATCATCATGGGCATAATATAATACTGCATACATAGACAGGCTGGGAATGTAACTACTATTCATTTATTAGTTATTATGTTCCAGACATTGTGCTAAATACTTTGTCATCTGTTACACCATGTGGTTCCTATGGCAACCTAATGAGATAGGTGTTGTCATCATCTCCACATATGTAATATTAGTAGGCTCTGAAATAAGGAAGGGAGCACAAATATAATCTTAGAGGAAAACTTACAGAGTAAGTAAATTCATGTAATCACCCTGTTCAAGTCCATACATGAAGAGATTGATATCAATAAAAAAAGGTAGTCATTATGCAGTAAGTAGAACAACATTTCTTGTGTTTGAGACAATGACCAAGGAAATGATGGTAACAATATGGCATTCTAGAACAAAAACTGAATATTTCTATTTTTTGTCTCCCATTGTTAGAATGAACATTGGACTATTTTTTCAGGTTTATGGAAACTCAAGCAAAACAAATACTAGTTGCCCCTAGATATTAGTCTCTAGATTACTGAGGTCCCTGGACTTTATTATCTATGTTTTTTGTTTGTGGCCGAGCCTGCTATGAAGGACAACACCTGTGTGCATTTACAGGCACATATATAAGTCTAAACATGCTATGACTAATATTATGTTGGGAACTGACAACAAATAGGTTTTTCCAAACTATGTAAGGACTGTTTAAAACTAGATTTGTTTTGAAGGTGATAAACATATCTCAGTTTTTATCCTAAGGGACAAAATGAACTAAAAATATAAAGAGAGTCAAGAAAAGCCAAGGAATGGATTTCTCATCCATAGCTGATGGATTTTCAGGGCCTTCTTGTATAGAATTTAAGTCTTCTATGAATTGCTCTAAAACTGTACACTGAATTTATGTTTGTTTATGCGCAGTTTGGTTGCTAAGGAAACTATCTATAGCTTTTTAATTAGACTCTTAAAAAAATACACACAGTCATTTCCCCAAAGAGAATATATTAGAATTTTACCAGATTGTGAAAATGATACATGCTTCTCAATGTTCTACTGTCCACAAAGGCACTAAACAAGTTCTATCAAACCATAAAAGCTCAGGCCATTGTGTTATATATATTGGTAGTTAGTGAACTACTCCAGATAACAGAGGAAAAGAGAAAACTTCCAAGATCATTTTAAGATATTAACATAAACTGAAAACCCAGACTTAGAAAAAAAGAAAAAACTACACAAAAAGAGGAAAACTACAGAGTAATCTGACATGTACATATGGGTGCAAAGAGCATAGAAACTTCCGTGTTTCTCTTAGCAAACCAGAATCACATCTTCTTACACATTGATTTAAAGCACTTTGGATGCCAGCTCTAGCTGGACCAGCTTCCTGAACTCCATCTTATTCATGACTCTATCTCCAGTTTTATTCATTATTACCTCCTTTCTTTCTCTCCACTTACCAGTGGAACTTCCTGCATCTCTCACATATATATCCAATTTATGACAATTTTCAAAGATCGTGCTTTTATTTATCCTCTTTACCTCATATGTAAAGCTGACATAGTTTATTCTTCCAAACATGTTTCATTTTACATGTGATGCTGTAACATAATTTTCTTACTCTAAAATTTGACTGTATCTAAATCCATTCTTATAGAAGAAGACTGTGTTGAGATTTCCTCTGCAAAGAAGTTTTTGAGATGGGTCCATGAACTCCAATAACTTGTATGCAGAACTATTCGTCTATACTGTGTATATGTGTCTGTGTGCACACACCCCCCTAGATATACATGCACACACTTTGTGGGAATAAAGTTCATAGACTTTCTCAGAAGTTCAAGGCGGTCTGGGGCATCAGAAAGTGAACAATTAGTTCAGACAATTTGTCAAGTTTTCCAAAAGTTTGGACCTCTCACATTAATTAAGAAGCCATATTTAGTTAAGGGGAAACTCTGGTGGTGTAGTGGGTAAGTGCTACAGTTGCTAACTAAGAGACGGGTAGTTCAAATCCACCAGATACTCCTTGGGAACTCTATGGAGCAGTTCTATTCTGTTCGTAGGGTTGCTATGATTTGGAATTGACTTGATGACAGTGAGTTTTTTGTTATATTTAGTTAAGGGAATCCCTGGGCAGTGCGAACTGTTAATGCTTGGCTGCTAATTGAAAGGTTGGAGGATCAGGACCTCCCAGAGGCACTTTGTAAAAAAGGCCTGGTGATTTACTTCTGAGAAATCAGGCATTAAAAACCTTACGGAGCATGGTTCCACTCGGCCGCACGTGCAGTCATTGTTAGTTGGAATCAACTTGACATCAGATAGTTGTTATGATAACTTGATGAATAGCTGTTAATCTAGTATATGAAGTTTTTGGAGGAAATTTGAAAGCCAATTGCCATATTTTCCACATATTAGGTCATGATGCAAATAGAATTCTGTATGAAATATACTATGAGACTGGCCCAGCATTTCCTACGGTTTTTCATTCGCTTACTGATGTCACCTTGAAAACTAAGGTGCACCTGACGCAAGTCATGGTATTTTTTGATTGCATCATATGCATGCAAAAGCTGGACAATAAATAAGGAAGACAGAAGAACCGATGCCTTTGAATTGTGGTGTTGGAGAAGAATATTGTATGTAACATGGACTGGCAAAAGAACAAACAGATCTGCCCTGTAAGAAGTACAACCGGAAGCAAAGATCTTACACATTTTGGACATGTTGGCAGGAGGGATCGATTCATGGAGAGGGACATCCTACTTGGTAACGCAGTGGGTGAGCAAAAAAGAGGAAGGCCCTCAACAAGTTGGATCGACACAGTGGCTGCAACAATGTGCTTAAGCACAAAAACTATTGTGGGCATGGCGCAGTACCAGGCAGTGTTTTGTTCTGTTGTACATAGGGTCGCTATGATTCGAAACTGACTCAATGGTACTTAACAACAACATTGATTTAGTTTACTTTGATGATATGAAGACTTGCACAGTAATTTTAGTAAACTTCTGTATGTGTTTTGAGGAAATTTGTTCAGTAAAATGTAACTTTGTGATTCCGGGAAGTATGTATAAAAAGAAATTTAAGGATAATGTCAACATTTCAGAATGCCTGTGCATGGCTTGGAAACCCTGGTGCTTAAGCGTTCAGCTGCTAACCGAAAGAATCAATTAGGTACTTCTTAGAAGCCCTGTGGGGCAGTTGTACTCTGTCCTAAAGGGTCATTATGAGTTGGGATATACTTGATGGCAATGGGGTTTTATTTTATTTTGCTTTATGTACAGATTAAAATCTTACAAGAATGTTATGCTAGTTTGCTCTAAAAATGACTCCTGCTGTTTTTTTTTTTTTTTAAGATAGGAAAGAATGATAGACAACAGGAAGTTATGTTGCTTCTTTTTCACTCACTCGCCTTGGTCTAAGGGAAAGTGTCTCTTTTCAAATGTGCACACTGTTACAGTTTCCCGGCTAAATTTATTATTCGTTCACACCTTGAAAGTGATGGGGGCAAAAAGGAGAGGTCATATTGGAGAAGGAGGTACAGTTAGAGCCTTTCAGTGTCACTATGATTTTGTTTGTTGCCTGTCTCTACGTGGCTGACCACACTGATGTGGTCTACATCTCAGGCTCCTGACATTCCTGGATTACCATCTTGGATTTTCTTACCTGAATGTGACAGAACCATTAAATACAGCCAGGCTGAGCAGGCAGCTTAAATTGACTACCACACAAACATGATGTCATGAAACAAAAATTAGGGCAAGAAGATTAAGAACAGGATATGAGACTGTGTGAGTTAAAACAGAATTACATGATATCAATTCATCGAATCAAAATATAATTTATGTATATGTGTGGAAGAATAGGAATGTTCAGCAAAAATGAAAACTTCTGGTTTAAAATAATTTCATATCACATGTTTGCTACATGTTCTGATGAATAATAAAATGACTTCTTATGGACAAAGTTAGCTCACACTATAGTGAATTCAAATCTTGGGTTCTGATGTGATTGGATCTTCCCAGATAAACCAACTTCATCGTGAGAAAGGCAAGAATGAGCTTATATGAGCGAATCATGAATTATTTGATTGTCACTTCTTTACCTCAATGCCTGACTTGTGGACATCAGATCAAGCTGTTCCAAAGCGTAAAGCACCACCTTATGTGGACTAATGGGTCAGAGATTGGTGATTTTCCCCTCTCAACTCCTGAGAAAGAACAAGGGAAGATAGTCTCCCTTTTACAGATACAGTGTTTCCAGTTACAAAGTGAAAATGCAGACACTATGGACAAAACCAAGAAGGAAAAGTATAAATTTATTCATATTAGTTTTTCCTCAAACCTAAAAATAAGTTTTTATAGGGACTGAAGAATATTAATTCCTGACAGTCAAAATACAAGTGTGTTTATGAAACAGAAAATATTTCAATTCCTAGGTTCATTTTTAACTCATAAGTAGTAAGCATGGGCGGGGGAGGGTGCAGTGGGAGAGGAATGAATAGTAATCATTTTTAGACTACAAACTGAAGAAAGCTAAATGTTCAGGAAAGCTTTTCTTTTAGAAATGTCTTCAGGTCCTCTTATCCGGATGTCTTTAGAATGTAAGAATGAATTTTGAAACTTCTGAGTACACATCTGTGATAATAAAGAGGGCTATATCTGATGTAATATAAATCATTTTATTATAGAATCAAAGAAATCAAAAGAATATGAATAATAGGCTTCCCCTCCTCTCCTTACTCCTCGTGGTCCTTGGTAGTAAATTATATTAAGAACTATTTAGGTGACTGTTATATTATAGCTTTTTCTAGTTCAAAAGAACATGTCCTAGGTTAAAGAAAGGAGGAAAAACTGTGTTAACAAATGTGATTATATTTCAACAATCTTCATGTTTTGGAGTCAGATATTTTTAGAAAAACTTTAGAAGGATTTTGACATATTTGGAAGTCAACATTTTATTTCAGTAAAAGACTTTCAGGTAGTGATATGACTGAGTTTAGGACATACCGTATTTTTATACATTCGGTTAAATTTAAAGTCAATTCACTTTTTAAAACTAATTTTTGAAAATGCATTCTAGAGAAATATTTAGGCAATACACCGTTAACTGGATTACTCTCTGAGTTCCAAGCTTTTATCTACCTCCTTTTGCTATCTGATTTAACAACCTGTGATATGCAGATGACACAACTAGCTTGCTGCGAGCTCAGAGGACTTGAAGCAATTATTGATGAAGATCAAAGACTACAGCCTTCAGTATGGATTACACCTCAACACGAAGAAAAACAAAAATCACCTCTTTTTCTGTCTGGAACCACGGAGAGTGTTGAAGAGAAGAAAAAGAAGGTTCCTGCTGTGCCAGAAACCCTTAGGAAAAAGTAAAGGAATTTTGTAGCATTAAAGATCAAGCGCCTGAGAAAGAAATTTGCCCAAAAGGTGCTTCTAAAAGCAAAGAGGAAGCTTATCTATGAGACAGCTAAACACTATCACAGGGCATACAGGCAGATGTTCAGAAATGAGATCTGAATAGCTCAGGATAGCCTAAACGCTGGCAAACCCAAGCTGGCATTTGTTATCAAGATCAGTGCTATCAATGGTGTGAGCCCCAAAAGGGGCTGTAATTTCTTTGCATTTGTCAAATCTTTGGTGGCACTTCTGTTACGCACAACAAGGCTTGAATTAACAAGCTCATTATTGCAGAATCACATATTGTGTGTGAGTATCTAAACCTGAAGTCAGTGGATGAACTAATCTATAAGCGTGTTTGGGGCAAAATCAATAAGAAGTAAATTGCCCTGATGGATAAAACTTGGATTGTACAATGTCTTGGTAAATATGGCATGGTGATCTGATTCATGAGTTCTATGCTGTTGGTAAAAACTTCAAATAAGTTTTTGTTTCATCATCAAAAGTGCCGTTTACTAGATAGCACTTGCCCACAACATTGCCATCTGATAATAGAACAACAGGTGAGGTGTAAGGGGCAGATCTTGCACTCAGTGCTTTGTATGCATCGCCTTGCTGAATTGCCACAGCTTCGAAGAATTACTATTGATGTCCTTGTTCCGTAGATGAGGAAATCGAAGCACAGAGTAGTTAAGTAAATTGCCCAAGGTTACAGAGCTAATAAATTGTGGTAGATAATGATGAGTGACAGCTCTGAAGTTATGGCTGCCTGCGCTTAAATCCTCGCCTGAATTTGGCAAAGTACTTAGCAGCTGTGAGACCTAGTAGCACAGTGGTTAAGAGCTACAGCTTCTAATCAAAAGGTCAGTAGTTTGAATTCACCAGTCACTTCCTAGAAACCCTATGGGGGCAGTTCAACTTTTTCCTACTATGAATTGGCTATGAATTGGAATCTACTGGGTGGCAGTGGATTTCTGTGTGCTTGAATTGCCTCACTGGCAAAATGGAGTTAGTAATAATATCTTCATTATGTCGTCATGGTTATGATAAACTTAAATAGCATGTATTAAAGCTCTTAGAACTGTGCTTAGCATATAAAATAAGTACCCAGCAAATGCCAGCATTAACTCTTCCTGTTGTTCTGCTTGCTTCTAATATTATTGTTACTATTATTATTTATTGCAATTTGTCATTACACCTTCCGTGTATTATTCTTAGAACTTCAGCCTTTGTCACTCCCATAAGGTGTGTTTGAATTCCTGCTCAGATATTTTCTATGACTGTTTTATGGTAGTATTACCTCTCCATGATTAAAGCAACAACAAAAATCAAAAATAACACAAAAGGCTGCTTTAAATTTTACTGAGACTTCTCCATAAATGTTGTTTTGAAAAACATCTTCTAGGTAAGTTTGTATTTCCAAAAGGAGACAGAAAAACAGCAGAAATTGTGAGCAACATTGTTTACTGCATTTAAATTTCAAATAACAGACACTAGAAAGCTATTACAGGGAAACAGTTTTTCTTCAAAAAGAAAGCATCTATCTATTTATGTATATAAATATATACATTTTATTAAAATATCTCATGGGAGATTTCAGTTTGGGGGAACATTGTGTATTGAGAAGGGATGTATTTTGTAATGAGGATATAATGTCATGAACTTTTATGTGCTACATATCATATTAAATTATTTAAAACAAAGATTTTTACAACTTTAAGGAGAAATTGTTAAAGAAAATCATAGTGAGAGACATAATTCTCTTAGTTTTTGACAGATCATTAGACTAAAATGATACTGAGTGAAGGATGTAAGTTTACTAATAAAATACAATGTATACCCTTGATGACATCATAGATTATTAATATTATTTTATTGTGATTAAGTGAAAGCATGCAATCCAAATTAAATTTGCATTCCCACCTATCTGCAGCTCCTTCTACTCTCCTTGCCCAGTGACAGCATGCTTCTCTTTTTCATTCTATATATGTTGTATCCTCATAAAGATCTCCTGCCCCCTCCTCTCCACCCTCTTCTCTCCCTTCTAGTAAGAGGCCAGTAGGACAGCATCCTATAAATGCATAGAACCATAAAGTATACACACTGTGTCCCTGAGTCCAGTCCATTCCTGTATGAATGGTTGATCTCAGTAATCTTTTCTGGTCATGGGTAGCAGCAGGTCTAGGGGTCATGCTCCCAGGGGAACCCTCAGGCCTCTGGACCATCAGTTGAGGTCTTTTAATGGAGTTATTGAGGTTTGCCCTTCTTTTTCTCATGTTGCGACTGGGACTCAACATTGTGAGCCCCATCATGGCTGTCTTTGGTGGTGGCTGGGCACCATCTTGGTCTCTGATCACATGTTGATACAGTCACCCATTCTCATGGATCCTTCTGTCTTCTGGGCTCTTTTTCCCTCATGTCTTTGTTGTTCCTGATGACTGTCATGTATTGAACTGTGTCCCCCCAAAATGTGTGTGGCTATGTGGCTGGGCCATGATTCCCAATACTTTATGATTGTCCTCTACTTTGTGATTTCCCTATGCTGTATGTTAGAGGATTAGTTTGGGACTGTAAATCTCTTCATAAGATCACCTCCTTGCTCTACTGTAAAGGGAGTTTCCCTGGAGTATGGCTTCTACCACTCTTTATCCTTTCATCCTATGGCAGATAAAAAAAGAGAGAAGCAAGCAGAGAATTGGGAACCTCACACTCTCAAGAAAGCAGCATCAGGAGGAGAGTGTGTCCTTCAGACCTGAGGTTCCTCCACCAAGATGCTCCCTCAACAAAGACTAATTCAACACAGGAACTTCCCTCCAGAGCTGACAGAGGGAAAGCCTTCCCCTGGAGTGGACACCTTGAATTTGGACTTGCAACCTACTGGACTGTGTAAGAATAAACTTTCCTTTGTTAAAACCATCCACTCTGTGGTATTTCTGTTAAAGCAGCACTAGCTGACTAAAACAAAATTTGGTACCAGGAGAGTGGGGTGCTGCTCTAACAGATACCTAAAATGTGGAAGCCATTTTGAAACTGTGAATGCATAGAAGATCCAGAAGGAACTTAAGAGAACTGTTAACACCAAAGAAAGCACAGATGGTGAGTGACAACAGCAGAGTACCTGCAGTAGTGGCAATACCAGAACCAGAGGCAGCACTGGGGCTGATGCATGGAGAAAGAGAGCTGAGTTCCTGTGCACAGAAGCTTTCTGGCAGAGCAGGGTGCCTCTGGGCTCTTGAATTGGTGGAGCTAGACTTTCTGACCCACAGAGCAAGAGAGGTGAGTACCTGCGTGCAAGAGTCTTCCTAGTAGAGTGGGGTGCCTCTGGGCACTTGAATCACTAGAGTTACAGAGCTTTGGAACAATTGCCCCAGCAGGGCATAAGTGGGCCTGTGGCCTAGGTCATGAGGTCATAGGAAACAGAAGCTAAAGAGCCAAACAGTGTGAGAAGCTGAACTGTCTCGGTCTCACAAGGTATGGCCATGACTTCAGGGATTTGAAAGGGTGGAGCCATGGCTTCCTGTGTCTGTAAAGGTGGATTTGCCTCTCACTTGGGTTTAGGGTGGACCTAAAGCCAATAAGGCAGAGTTGCTGTCCAAGTGGGCCTAGGAGACAGGGTTGTAGCACAGGGCTGGGGGTCTCCACTCAGAATCCAGACAGTGTGGCTGATACCTAGAGTCTGGAAGGCAAAGCTATTGTGTAAAATGTCTCAGAGAACTGAAGATTATTTTCAAAGCTTTGAGGGTTAATGTAATGTGTTCTGCTCACTTTCTGGTTGCCTGTTAATGCCTTTTTTGCTTGCAATTTCTTCCATTTGTAGTAGAAATATCTAGCTTGTACCTGCCCTTGCATTTTAGAAGCAGATAACTTGTGTTCTAGATTTCGCAGTTAAAGAATTATTTCTGGAATTTGGACTTGGACTTTAAGGCTTTTGCTGTGATAGGGAGAATATGTTTTACATGTTCAAAAGATGTGATTTTTTAGAGAACAAAGGGTGGGATATCACAGATTGAATGTGTTCCCTAAAAGATATGTAACAACTTGGCTGGGCCAGATTTCCTGTATTCTGTGACTGTCCTCCATTTTGTGATTTTCTGATGCTGTAAATTCTAATCTCTGCCTGTGCTTAAATAAATAAAATGATTATGTTAAAAGAGGGTTAGGGTTGGACTGCAACACCCTTGCTTTTCCCTGGAGTGTGGCTTGCACCACCTTTTATTCTTTCATCCTACGAGAGATAAAAGGAAAGGGAAACAAGCAGAGAACTGGGGACCTCACACCATGAGGAAAGCAGCACTGGGAGTAGGGCATGTCCTTCACATCTGAGGTTCCTGCACCAGGATGCTCCCTGAACAAAGATGCAAAGACTTTCTTCCAGGGCCAACAAGAGGGAAAGCTTTCCCCTGGAGTAGACATCCTGAATTTGGACTTGTAGCTTACTGGACTGTGTAAGAACAAACACTCCTCTTTTTAAGGCCATCCACTTTGTGGTATTTCTGTTAGAGCAGCACTAGTTGACAAAAACAGTGATCATCTCTTCTGGATGAGTTGGGACCATTTGGTGTACCTCAGATGGCAGCTTGCTAGTTTTTAAGACCCCAGATGCCACTCACCAATATGAGGCGCAGAAGACTCTGTTAGCAATAGGCTAATTATGCCAACTGGCCTTGATGTCCTGCAAGAGCATGGTCCCCAGACCCCTGTCCCTGCTATTCTATCCTTTCAATATTGAGTTAAAATTAGATGAGTTTTCAGATCATATTTTATTTTTGACTTTAAGTAGAATACTTAGTTCTAAATAGTGATTGCGTATTAGTCATTAAAAAACTCAGTAAATACCAGTAGATATAATGTAACGAATATTATCTAAACTCAACATAGTAAAGCTAGAAATGAACAGCAAAAGTGTAAAAGCAAAAAGCCAGATGCTGATGGAGTCAATTCCAACTCATGGAGAACCCATGTGCTTCAGCGTGGAACTCTGGTTCATAGGGTTTTCATGGCTGTGACCTTTTAGAAGCATGTCCTCAGGCATTTCTTCTGAACTACCTTTGGGTGGATTCAAACTGCCAAACTTTCAGATACAAGCCCCGTGCTTGACCACTGGCACCACCCAGTAATTCCAACAAAAGGATAAGCGATAATAAATAGAGGGCTATTTAAAATTAAAACTCTTCTCTTTCAGTTCAAAGAGGAAATTCGAATACTGGGATTTGAGACTATTTAAACAGTAACAGTAAGGACAACATTACTTATAAACACTTAGGAAAAGTTACATACAACATGAAATTCCTAACAGTAAAACCCATACTAAACCTATTTCCATTGATTCAGTTCTGACTCATCGTGACTCTATAGGACAGAGTAGAACTGTACTATAGAGTTTCTAAGAAGCTCTTGGTAGATTCGAACCACCAACCTTTTGGTTAGCAGCTTTAGTTTTTAATCTGTATGCCACCAGTGTTTCCTATATTATATATTTTGTGTGTGTTGTTATTAGATGCTGTCAAGTGAATCCCAACTCATAACGACCTTGTGTTCAACAGAACGAAGCACTGCCTGGTCCTGTACCGTCCTTGTAATCCTCATTATGCCTGAGGCAGTTGTTGCGGCTACTGTGTCAATGCATTTTGTTGAGTAGAGCCAATACGGGAAGGATAGATTAATAAATGATGCTGAGAACACGGGTTAACTCTGTGGAAAATGAAGTCCCTGCTTTATGCTAAAATAAGCTCATTTAAATGTATATTTGAATTGAAGAAAAGACAACAATTATGGCACAAGAGTTTAGTTGCTAACAAAGATTTTGGCAGTTTGATCCAAGAGGTGTTCCTTGGAAACCCTGTGGGGCAGCTTCAGTCTGTCCTACAGAGTTTCTATAGTCAGAATTGAGTTGACCGCAATGAGGTTTTTTTTAAATCTATTTGTAAAAAGCCCTGATGACATAGTGGTTAAACACTTGGCTGCTAACTGATGGTCTGCGGTTTAAACCCATCAGCTGTTCTGCAGGAAAAAGATGTGACAGTCTGCTTCTGCTCCTGTCAAGTTACATCTTTGGAAACTGTATGGGACAGTTGTATTCTCTCTATAGGATTGTATGAGTCGGAATTGACTAGATGACAAAGTGTTTTTTTTTGTAAATCCATCAGCACCTACAATATACAAAATCAAAATGCAAGTTATGCTGTTGAAAAATCAAAAAGAATTAATACTCCTTTTAAAAAATATAGCTGATTCTTAGAGACAATTTTCAAGCATACTACTGAAAATTTTTGTATACCCTTCACCCTCTTTCTCTTCTTCTCTCTCCACACACACATACACACACACACACACACACATACACACACACACACCACACCACACCACACCACCCATCCACCCACCCACCCACACACAGGCATACAGTATTTTCTTTTTCCTGAACTAAATAAAAGTAACTTGAGGGCATGATTCCTTCCTATTTATAAATACTTTAGCATACATTTCTTAAAAACAAGGGTTGCCTTATATAATCACAGAACACTTAGCAGAATTGGGAACTTAACACTAATACGAGGCTGTTATTGTTGTCAGGTGCCATCGAGTTGGTTCCAACTCACAGCAACCATAGTATAACAAAACAAAATATTGCTGGATCCCACAGCATCTTCACAATTATTGTTATGCTTGAGCCCATCTGTTGCAGCCACTATGTCAACCCATCTCACTGAGAGTTGTCTTCTTTTTTGTTGACCCTCTGCTTTACCAAGTATAGCTTCTTTCTCCAGGGATTAGTTCCTCCTAAGATCATGTCCAAAGTATGTGAGACAAAGTCTCCTCATCCTCGCTTCCAAGGAACATTCTACAGGTACTTCCTGCAAGACAGATTTGTTTGTTCTTCTGGCATTCCATGTAATATTCAGTATGTTTGAAGACAATTTTTCTTCTGGCTTCTTTAAACTATTACAATACAGCTATCTCATTTATAGATCTTATTGAGATTTTTCCAGTTGTCCTAATAAAGCCTTTTACAGAAAAAGAAATTCAAAATTGTGATGGTTAAGATTATGTGTCAACTTGGCTGGGCTGTGATTCTCAGGCTTTTGGCAGTTGTATAACGTTGTGATAATTTCCTTGTTGAGATTTGATATGTGATCACCCTTATGATGGGATCTGCTGTGGTACCAGCAGAGGCAGGGTCTGTGGAAGCTCATCACCCCTCTTAACCTTCATCCCTTTGCCCTTCACCACCTGGCTCTTTGTGTTCACATTGTTAGGATTTTTGCATGTTCTGGATCCTGCGTCTGGCTCCTCTTTGTCTCACCTGGTCTTGGGACTTAAGCTGGCAGCTTATCTGCAGACTTGCCTGCTGATCTTGAGATTTGTTGATCTTCACAGCCTGCAAGCAGCAGCCCTTCTCTCTGGTCTGCTGATCTTGGGTTTGTCAGCCCCTGTGACTATGTGAGTAAGGAGAAGCCTTTTTCCTGCCCCATAGACTTGGGATGTTACAGTCTCTAAAAACCATGTGAGCTGTTTCCTTGATGTAAATCTTTCTCTGTATACTTACTATACACTTAACTGCTTTTGTTTCTCTAGAAAACCCAACCTAAGACAAAAATCATGTTTTGCATTTAGTTGTAAGGTCTCTTTGGTCTCCTTTTATGTGCAAAAGTTCCTGAGTCTTTATTTGTATTTCACACTACTGGCAGTTTTCAAGAGTGCAGTTGTGCAGTTTGGTAGAATGCTCTTCAGTTTGGGTTTACCTGATGTTTTCTCATGGTTAGATTCAGGTTATTCACTTTTGGCAAGAATACCTCAGAACCATAAAGACCAATTGCTATCAAGTCATAGAGGCTTCATAGACACATCCAAACTTCCTAGGGACTGAATTTCTGGGATGAAGACTCTGGGGAGTGTGGTCTAAGAGAACATGTAGCTTAACTGGCATAATATGGTTTATAAAGCAAATCTTCTACATTCTACTTTGGTGAGTAGTGTCTGGGGTCTTAAAAACTTGCAAGCAGCCATCTAAGATATTCCACTTGCCCCCCTCCATCTGCAGCAAAGTAGAATGAAGCTAACCAGAGACACAGTGGAAAAATCAGTCCTAAGGACTAATGGACCGCGACTACCAGAGCCTCCACCAGACTGAGTACAGCACAACTAGGTGGTTCCTGGCTACCACATTCACTGCTCTGACAGAGACCATAATAGATGGTCCCAGACAGAGCTGGGAAAAAATGTAGAACAAAATTCTAACTCTCAAAAAAGGGCTATTCTTACTGATC
This sequence comes from Heterohyrax brucei, assembly GCA_028571685.1. Taxonomy (NCBI): domain Eukaryota; kingdom Metazoa; phylum Chordata; class Mammalia; order Hyracoidea; family Procaviidae; genus Heterohyrax; species Heterohyrax brucei. The sequence goes on along the minus strand of CM053166.1, from coordinate 128,580,673 downwards.
TGACAAAATTGGAAAAACTCTGAAGGTGTGACTCCGAGACACCGTCTTCACTCAGTATTGAAGTCACACCTTTGGTTCACCCTCCAGCGTAGATTAGGCAGGCCCGTATGACAAAATGAGATTCAATAGGCACAGCAGTCCAGGGGCAAGGACAAAAGGCAGAAGGAGACAGGAAAACTGGTGATGGGTAACTCAAGGTTGAGAAGGAAAGAGTGTTGACATGTTGTGGGCTCAGCAGCCAATGCCACAAAACAACGCATGTATTAACTGCTCAGTGAGACATTAATTTGCTTTGTAAACCTTCATCTAAAACATGTTAAAAAAAAAGGATGCAAAACCAGAAACAAAACAGTTGCCATCAAGCTGACTCTAACTCATGGAGTCTCCATGTGTGTCAGAGTAGAAGTGAGCTCTATAGGGTTTTCAGATTTTTGGAAATGGCCACAAGGCTTTTCTTCTGATGTACTTCTGAGTAGGTTTGAACTTTCATCTTTTTAGTTAGCAGCTGATATTGTTAACTGTCTGCACCACCTAGGTACTCCAAGTGCTTTTGAATTCTTAGAAGCACATGTTGTTGAATAGTTCTACTCCTGGCAGTCTTCATTTATTGTCAAGATGAAGCCTGCCAGTTCTCTCCACTGTAACATAAATATCCCATTAAAACTGAAAATGTAAAATACTTCAATAATAGCAGATTGGTTAGATAAATTATGGCATATACAACGGAATGTCAATACAGCAGTTCTAAATAATGTTGTAAGAGTATGCCCAGATTGTGTAAAGATATTTATTGTTTAGTTTTAAGTGCAAATAAAAGCTGGTTGCAATGCAGTAGATATACTATTGTTTCATGTTTCACAAGTATATATATCCAAAAGATGAAACCACTCCATATTGCTACAGATTAGGCTCCTCAGAAAGCAGGCTCTGGAGTGGATATTGGCAAGAAGGAAGTATACTGGGGAGTACTTTCGTAATTAACCCTTGTGTGGGGAAAGGAAAGCAAACAAGATTCAGCAGAATTTGAGCTGCGCTCTGACGACCACAGGGCTTTATCTGACTCCACAGGCAGCCCTGAAACGGGTAAAACCCTGTTCTGAGTTTCTTGGAAAGGAGGCCAAGGCTTTACACCGGTAAAACAGTCATGTGTGCAGACTGCTTCTGGGATGAGGGTGCATCTTGAGGTTAGACATCTCTCTTCAGCCTGTGCAATTACTTAAGAGGGCTGAGAGCTGGAAGCTGGCAGCCACAACCTTTCTAATACTGCGAGAATAAATCCTTTCATCCTAAGGTGGTGATCTTACCTCATCATAGCGTCTATGGCATGCAGCATAATGTAACTAATGTAAATACTGATTATTTCTGTTTTCTTTTTCTGCCTTTCTGTATTTCACAAGTATTTTTCAGTAAACACACACACCACCCATGATTATAATAAATAAGTTTATAAAACTTTTCTCATTCAAAAAGAGATTTGTCATCATGCTTTGGCAAAGAACTACTCCATATATGTGTAGTCCTGGGACTTCAGTGTTTCTTTCAATGTTGCTGTTAGGTAACGCCGAGTCAGTTCCAACTCATTTATGATCTTATAGGTCAGAGTAGAACTGCCCCATCGAGTTTCCAAGGATGACCTGGTGGATTTGAACTGCTGACTTCTTGGTTAGTAGCCATAACAGTTTGCCACTACACCACAAGGGTCTCCCCTTTAGAGTAGCATGACTTCATGAGCTTTGGTGCTCCAGGAAAAGAAGCACCACTCTGCTTTATGGCATTAGCTCTTAATATCTTTCTTGAGATCCCACATTTTTAGATTTCTTATTTATAATGGGATAAGGCAGAATGGTGGAAAGGTGGGGAGAAGGGGGCATATAGCTGACACCTGTCTTGAAGGGAAGTTGTTGACTGTGACAATTATAGATAACATTGCTAAAGTTCCTGCCACGTAGTAGGGCTTCAATAAATGCTAGCCATTTATTCTTCGTTTAGATTTTATAGTTTGTTAAAGCATCTAGATTTTTCTGTTTGTTGAAAAATATTATTTAAACACTTGGTATCTTTTAAGAAGCTAGTTCTCCATTAAAGCTGAAAACAATTAAAACTAGTATTCTTTTTTTGTTTTTCCTAAAAGTATTCAATATTAGGATCTCTCCAGAACTGAGACCAGGCTTTCTCCAGGTATTTGCTTAACCCTTTATTTTTAACTAAATGTTTATCTATCAAACAAATGAACTGAGAGCAAGAGAAAAATGATGGATGATGTTCTGTCATGTATAGAACAACTTTCTAGATTTAAGGATATATAATTTTCCTTGGTTTTGTCCAATACTACACTTGATTTAAAAATGTCCCTTTAATACCACGTTATAGGCATTGTAATATAATCAGCCATCTGTACAAAATTTAAACCTTCATGAATATGTGTTGAAGAATTTAAAAGAAAGTGTAGTGCAGTCAATTGAAAGAAAATGATTTGAATGCAGCGTTAGTATGCTGGGCTATATTAATTGCAATTAAAGCTTAAAAATTTAATTCTGAACTTTTTATGTCATGAATTTCTTGCTTCTCTTGCTACCTCTGTGAAAATGCTAGCCTACTTTTCATTCCATAAATTACATTTTGCCTTTGATGCATTTAATTCTTACTCTAAACCATTGACTTAAGCTGATGAAAAATAAAATTAAATTTTGTATTGGTATCACTTTACTGTTCTGTTTGTCTGATATATTGAATAATGTTCTTTAATACAATCTAATGTTTAGTGGTGGGAAACGTTGTTCAGAGACTCTCAAACCTAGGTCTGTAATGGTGATGACGTTCAGTGTATTGTGTCTTTGCTCCTTTACAAAAGTTGATAGCCTGTAACAGTTCCACTCAATTTGAGCATAGCAACAGCCAACTATTTAGATACGACTGACCAATTAATTTAGTCAAACAACTGGGAACTTTGTTGAAGACAAAACAAAACATCCTCATACCAAATCCTGTTAAATCAGGTGCTTGATACCACCCCCCCCAAAAAAAAAAAGTAAACATTTGAATGTGTTTCATTGTTTTAATAAGTTATGGTGGTAAACACAGGCACAGCATAAGAATTCTTCTACTAGTATTCATCATACTAATCTAATTGGTCATATGTTAAGTATGTATATCAGGTACTGTGCCAAGCATATTAAAAGAAAAGTCCTCACAACAACTCTATGAGTGAGGATAAATTTTTATGTCCATTTTTAAAGAGAGAATCGAGGCTTAGAAAGGGTAAATAACATTTGATATACCACATTACTAGTAACTACTGAGACAGGTGTTCAAACCTAGGCTGCCCTTTCTAGAGTCACTGTGTTTAACAGTAAGGTATATTGTACCTCCATAACCCTGGAAAATTACATCAGAAATAATACGTGATAAATAACATGACTGAGTGTATTTATCAAATGTCTCCTTAGGTACTTCTAGTAATGGATATAAGAAACGGAGCAGATGAGTCTGTATTTATTCTCCTGGTTTTGAATTCATGTGAAAACGTTACACTAAAATTTTAAACTAATGTTACCCATTTATGAAACTTTGATCCAAACATAAAAGGCAAACCCAAGTTAAGCCAAGACTACAGGGTCGCTATAAGTTGTGCCTGACTCAGTGGCAGTGGGTTTTTTAGGGGGATTAAGACTTAAGCTGTGTGATTCTTGTACAGCATAATTTTTCCACTACATGTAGGTCTAGTGCATTTTATTTAGCTCAAGGAAATGCAAGTAATGGATAATTTTGGCTAAATATGGAAATTTGAGCACAAATACATTGCTAAGTAATATTGAACTCTTTATTATGCTTTGAACGGGTTCTCAGTGAAACTTCAAGTAAACCAGCCATTGTTCCTTACTTCTATGCCATGGGGAGAATTAATTTTGTTGATACAGAAGTAGTTAATCAGCCTGTAATTCGATGTACATACTCCCTGTTATGAGCATCCCAAATGAATTTTTTTTATTCTGTTTTGGTAAAGTTATGATAGTTTTTACTAGGGTGAAGTCTGACCACTTGCATTTCAGAGCTTCTAATGCTTACAACTTTGTGAATAATTTAATGCTTGCTTTATTTTGTGCCCTAGAGAAGGTTAAAACTATATAATTATCTTCCTGACCCCTCCTACAGGAAGATGAAACTTGTATCTAATGCAAACTATTATCAAGATCTTTATTTTTGCTTTCTTTTTTCAGATTGTGGCACCTATTTTTTTTTATTGTGCTTTCAGTAAAAGTTTACAGCTCAAATTAGTTTCTCATACAAAAATTTATGCACATATTGTTATATGATACTAGTTGCAATGTGTGTAATGTGACAGCACACTTCCCCTTTCTGTCCCAGATTTCCTGTGTCCATCCAGTTAGCTCCTGGCCCTTGCCTTCTCATTCTGCTTCTGGACAGGAACTGCCCACTTGGTCTCACGTATCTGCTTGAACTAAGAAGCACACTCTTCACGAGTATTATTTCATGTTAGACTCCAGTCTAACCTTGGAAGAGTGGACTTTTGGAACACTTTTAGTTGTGGGTTTACCAGACAATATGGGGGATGTGGCTTCTGGGGTTCCTCTACTCTCAGTGAGACTACGAAATCTAGTCTTTTCATGTGAATTTGAGTTCTGTTCCACATTTTTTGCCTGCTCAGTCAGGGACACTGTTGTTTTCCCTGTTAGGGTAGTCATTGGTAGGATTCAGGCATCATGTAGTTCTTCTGATCTCAGGCTGACAGAGTCTGTGGTTTACATGACCCTTTTTGTCGCTTGGGCTAAAATTTTCCTTGTGTCTTTTGTGTTCTTCGTTCTACTTTGTTCCAGGTGGATTGGGACCAGCTGATTAGTCTTTAGATGGCTGCTCACACGTACCATGGCCTTATAATAGTTTCTAAAAACAGGCAGTGTGAGCCCTCCCGTTTTGTTTATCTACTTCAGTAGTATTTTACATATCCAGGGCCTTTTCTGTTTCCATATGCAGTTTATGATTTGTTTCTCTGTCTTACTAAAAATTGTTGTTGGAGTTTGGATTGGAATTACATTGTATCTATAGATCACTTTGAGCAGTACTGACATTTTCGTTACGTTAAGTCTTCCTATCTGTGAGCATGGTACGTTTTTCCACTTCTGTAGATCTCTTTTGGTTTGCTGCAGTACTGTCTTGTAGTTTTCTTTTTACAGGTCTTTTACATCTCTGGTTAGATTTATTCTTAAGTATGTTATCTTATTGGGGACTATTGTAAATGGCATTGATTTGGTGATTTCCTCTTTGATGATCTCCTTGCTGGTATAAAGAATCCAACTCATTTTTGTATGTTTATCTTCTATACTAATGTTTTGCTGAGCTTTTGTTAGTTCCACTAGCTGCACTAGCTGTTTTTTTTTGTGTGTGTGTGGATTCTTTAGTTTTCTGTGTATAAAATCATGTTGTTTTTAGGTGCCATCAAGTTGGTTCTGACTCATAGCAACCCTATACACAACAGAACAAAACACTGCCCAGTCTTTTGCCATGCCCACAATCATTTTTATGCTCAAGCCCATTGTTGCAGCCACTATGCCAATTCGTTTTTTTGTCTCTGACCCTCCACTTTACTAAGCATGACGTCCTGTCGGAGATCAGAGAGTTCTCCGATGAACATGGTGGGCGGAGGAGAGCGACGCCGAGACTGAGAAAGGATAGACAGGAAACAGTTTGGGATCAGGGGGCTACGGCAATCCCCAGCCGAGAGCCCAGAGCAAAGCTTTATTAGAGTATTTATACCCTTTTGGTAACCAGGGTACAAGGAAGTACAGCACACAGTAACTAAGGATTATTTCATAGTTTCGATCCTACGATGTATCACGGTGACTAAGGTTTCAGTACTGCTCAAGACAATGGCCTGGAAGCATTCCCAAACCGTTGCTAGGTTTCAGTACACAAACGTCAGAGAAGGTTACACAGAGTTGAAGTAACGGTTCAGCATCCAAGATGGCTTCACTTATGTCAAGAGTGATTTCCTTCAATGTCCTTCGCCAGGGATTGACCCCTCCCAATAACATGTCCAAAGTATGTGAGATGCAGCCTTACTATCTTTGCTTCCAAGGAGCACTCTGGTTGTACCTCTTTCAATAACGGATCTGTTTGTTCTTTTAGCAGTCCATGGCACATTCAGTATTCTTCTCCAGAACCACAATTCAAAGGCATCAATTCTTCTGTCTTCCTTATTCGCTGTCCAGCTTCCACACACATATGATGCTTGGGTCAGGTACACCTTAGTCTGCAAGGTGACATCCTTGTTCTTCAACACTTTAAGGAGGCCTTTTAAAGCAGATTTTCCCGCTACAATGCTTCTTTTGATTTCTTAACTGCTGCTTCCATGGGTTTTGATTGTGAAGCCAAGTAAAATGAAATCCTTGACAACCTCAATATTTTCTCCAATTATTATACTGTTCATTACTGGTCCAGTTGTGAGGATTTTTGTAATCCTGATGTTGAGGCATAGATGAGTGAGCACTTTCGGGGATTCATCTACTCACTGAAACGTCTCAGCTGGTAGCCCATCAATTCCTGGAGCCTTGTTTTTTGGCCAGTGCCTTCAATGCAGCTTTCACTTCTTCCTTCAGCACCGTGGGTTCCTGATCCTATGCTACCTCTCAAAATGGTTGAATGTCAACTAGTTCTTTTTGGTATAATGACTCTGTACATTCCTTTTGTCTTCGTTTTATGCTTTCTGAGTCATTTAATATTTTCCCTGCAGAATCCTTCACTGTTGCAACTTGAGGCTTGAATTTTTTCTTTAGTTCTTTCAGCTTGAGAAATGCGGAGCATGTTCTTCCCTTTTGGTTTTCTATTTTCAGCTCTTTGTACATGTCATTATAATATAACAAACTGACAGACAAGTGGGGCGTTATATGGTCATATCATTTGGAAATAATTCTTCCTTACCAATTGGATGTCCTTTATTTCTTTATTTTGCCTGATTGCTCTGGCTAGAGCCTCCAGCAAACTCTCTCCATTTAGTATGATGTTGGCTGCTGGCTTTGTATGAATACCCTTTACTGTGTGGAGGATTTTCCTTTCTATTCCTATTTTGCTGAGAGGTTTTAACATGTATGGGTGTTGGACTTTATCAAATTCCTTTTCTACATCAATTGATAAAATCAAGTGTTTCTTGTCTTTTGTTTTATTTATTTGGTTGACTACATTGGTTGCTTTTGTAATGTTGAACAATGCCTACATCCCTAGTGTGACTCTCACTTGCTCATGGTGAGGTTTTTTTTTAAATATGTTGTTGAGCTCTTATTCGCTAGAACCGTGTTGAGGATTTTTGTACCTAAGTCCATGAGAGATACTGGTCTGTAATTTTCCTTTTTTGTGGTATTTTGTCTGGTTTTGGTATCAGGGTTATGCTGGCTTCATAGAATGAGTTTAGGAGCATAACATCCTTTTCCGTGCTCATATGTATCTTTAGTAGTATTATCTTTAGTGGTGTTAACTCTTCCCTGAAAATCTGGTAGAATTCTTTAGGGAAGCTGTTAGGGCCAGTGTGTTTTATTTGTTGATTTTTTTTTAAATTACATTTTCAATCCTTTGTTATAGATTTATTTTGTTTTTCACCTCAGTTTGAAATGCAAACACTGGATTTTGTAGTTAGTATGTTTCCAGAAGTGCATCCATTTCCTCTAGGTTTTCAAATTTGTTAGAGTACAATTTTTCATGGCATTCTGGTATGATGCTTTTAATTCAGTTGGGTCTTTTATGATATTGAACATCTCATTTCTTATTTGGGTTATTTGCTTCCTCTTCCATTTTTCTTTTGTCAAGTTTGCAAATGGTTTATCTTTTTGGTTGATATTTTCAAAGACTCAGCTTTTGGTATTGTTAACTCCTTCTATTGTTTTTCTAGTCTCTATTTTGTATATTTCTGCTCTAATTTTTATTGTTTCATTTTTTTCTAGTACTTGAGGGCTTCTTTTGCTGCTGTCTTTCTGTTTGTTTGAGTGTAAGGGTTAGTGTTTTCATTTTGGCCATTTCTTCTCTTTAGATATGTGCATTTATTGCTATAAACTGACCTGTGAGCACTGTTTTTACTGTATCCCAAAGGTTCTGGTAGGATGTGTTTTAATTCTCATTTGATGCTATGAATTTCTTTTCTCCATCCTTGATTTTTTCTATAACCTAGTAGTTTTGTAGCAAGATGCTAGTTGGTTTCCATGCATCTGATTTTTTTTTCCCTTGCTTTTTCTGTTATTGATTTCTACTTTTATGGCTGTATGGTCAGAAAGGATAGTTTTACATATTTTGATGTTTTGGATTCTGTTAAGGCTTGCTGTACACCCTTATATGTAGTCTATTCAGGAGAATGTTCCATGTACCTTGGAAAATAAGGTCTACTTGGTTGCTGTCAAGTGGAATGTTCTATATATATCTATAAGATGAAGTTGACTGACTGTGGCATCTAGATCTTCAGCATGTTCATTGAGCTTCTTTCTGGATGTTCTGTCCTTCATTGAAAGTGGAGTGTTAAAGTGTCCTACTATGATTATGGAGCATGTCTAATTCTCTTTTTAATGCTGTTAGAGTTCATTTTATGTATTTTAGAACCCTGTCACTGAGTGTGTTTATATATACACCTGGTGTATTGACCCTTTAATCGCTATATCCTTTGTGGTGGATTTTGCATTAAAGTCTATTTTATCAGAGATTAATATTGCCACTCCTGCTCTTTTTTATTGTCATTTAATATTTCCCCACCTTTTGAGTTTTAGGGTCTCAGCTTCAGGGTAAGGCTTTCTGTGTTGGCTCCCGAGGAAGATCTTTGCTGTCAGTCTTCCCCTGGGAAGCTTCTGAAGCACAGGGACTCTGGTACTTTCTGAAGTGCTCAGCTTCAACCATTTCTTCTTTCTTAATGGTCTGAGGTTCCCAAACCTCTCTGCTGTCTTCTTTATACCTCAAGAGACTGCCTCAAGGAACAAAACACTCTTATATATTAAGTCTTTTCCTACCAACACAACTGCTGCTCATGAGTGGATGGTTTTAGCACAGAAAAGTTTATTCTTATACAGTCTGGTAGGCTACAAGTACAGAATAAGGATGTCCACTCCAGGGGAAGGCTTTTTTCTCTTGTTGGCTCTGGAGGAAAGTCTTTGTGTTGCATCAGTCTTTGTTCAGGGAGCATCTCGGCACAGGAATTTCAGGTCTGAATGTCGTGCTCTTCTCCCAGTGCTGCTTCCTTGATGGTGTAAGGTTCCCAATTCTCTGCTTGCTTTCCTTTCCTTTTATTCCTTGTAGGATGAAAGGATCAAGAGTGGTGCAAGCTGTACTCCAGGGAAATTCCCTTTACAGGAGAGCAGGGAAGTGATCTTATGAAGGGATTTATAGTCCCACCCTAATCCTCTAACTTACAGCATAGGAAAATCACAAAATGGAGGACAATCATAAAATACTGGGAATCATGACCCAGCCACATGGCTACACACATTTTTGGGGGGGAACACAGTTCAATCTATGACACTGTCCACCCTCATTAATGTCTCAAGGGCAGCATTTATAATGTGGAAGAACATCCAGGAACAACCACCAATCATGGCCCAGCCAAACTGCTACACACATTTGTTTTTGGAACACAATTGAATCCATGTATGACATTCTGTCTTTGATTCTCTAAAAAAATCACATCCCCACAACAGGTAAAAATATTTCACCACATCATAGCAGAAGTCTTAATGTTCAAGTCCCAAACCTGGAAATTCCTCTTCAGCTGTGAAATCTAGAACACAACTTATCACTTCCAAAATTAAATGGCAGAACAGGCAGGCACAAGTTAGACATTTCTATTCCAAATGGGAGAAATCACAGGGAAAGAAGGCATTTAACATGCACCAAGCAAGTTAATAGAACATATCACATTATCTCTCAAGGCTTTGAAAATAGTATTCCATCCTCTGAGACATCTTACACATTGACCCTGCCCTGTGGATCTTAGGTACTGGCCATACACTCTGGATCCTGAATGGACACCCCTCAGCACTGTGCTTTAGCTCTGTCTTCCAAGCCCACTGGGACAGCAACTCTGCTACCCTCAGCTTCAGGTGCACCATTTTCCTAGTCTGTCTGAGTGACAAATTCACTCTTAGAAACACCAAGGTCCATGGCTCCACCCTTAGAGACCCCTGAGTTCATGGCCATATCTTTTGAGACTGAGGCGTCTCAGCTCCCTATTTCTTTAGCTTCTGCTTTCTATGGTCTTGTGGTCCAGGCCTCATGCTCAGATCTGCCCTGCTAGAGCAAGTGTTTCAAAGTTTGGTAGCTCCACCAATTTAAATGCCTTGAGGCACCCTACTCCACCTGGAAGCCTCTTGTACATAGGCACTCAGCTCAGATCTCTTGCTCCTTGGGTCAATAAGCCTAGGTCCACCAGTTTAAGTACATGGAGACAACCCACTCCACCAGGAAGCTTCCTGTGCACAGGCACTCAGCTGTCTTGCTGAATGGGTCAGCTCCAGTGCTGTCTTGTGCTGGTCTGGTTCTACTACTGCCTGCCCACTGCTGTTGCTGTTGCTGCCAGATTTCTGCTGTTTATTTTTCACTATCTTCACCTTCTTTGGTGTTAACAGTTCTCCTTGGTTCCTTCTGAGTCTTCTACACTTTCACAATTTCAAAACTACTTCCACATTTTAGGTGTCTGTTAGAGCAGCACTCTACTCTATGGGTACCAAATTATGTCTTAGTTGTTGAGTGCTACTGTAAGAGAATACCACAAGTAGATGGCTTGAAAAAGAGAAATTTTATTTTGTTACACAATCTAGTAGACTAAAAGTCCAAATTCAGGGTGTCAACTCCAGGAGAACGCTGTCTCTGCTGTCTCTGGAGGAAGCTCATTGTTGCCCATCTTCCCCTGGACTGAAAGCTTCTGAAGCACAGGGACCCTGGCCCTTTCCAAATGATGCAGTCAGCTCCCAACACTCCTTCTTTCTTGATGATATTAGGTCCCCAAATCTCTCTGCTAGCTTTTTTCCTTTATATCTGAAGAGACTACCTCAAGGCACAAAACAATCCTATACACTGAGTCCTGTCCTACCAACACAACTGCTGCCCATCCATCCTCATTAACATCATAGAGGCAGAATTTACAACATGGAGGAACATCACACGATACCAGGAATTATGGCAGCTGAAGTGTCACACACATTTTTGGGGGAACACAATTCAATCCATGACATCATCCTCTTGACTTCTCGCCTGCATGGTTTCTCCTTAGTCCAAGCTTAGTCTGATTGACTCTCCTTTCTAGTAACTTTTTGTTTGTCCCTAGCTACTCTTAAAATTCTCTCTACATCTTTGGTTTTGGTGAATTTGATTATAATGTCTTGGTGACTTTCTTTTGGGATCTACTTTGTATGGGATTCGATGAGCTCCTTAGATGGATATCTTCTCATATTTCACAGTATCAGAGAAAGTTTCTGCCAGCAAATCTTCAAACAATTTTCTCTGTATTTTCTGTTATTCCCCTACTCCCAGCCCTGTTCTGGTACTCCAGTCGCTCACAGGTTATTCCTCTTGATGTGGTCTCACATAACTCTTAGGATTATTTTTGTAAGTATTTTATCTAATTTTTCCTCAAATAAATTGGTGTTAAGGGTTCTCTGTTCAATTTCACTAATTCTGAACTTCATTGCCTCAGTTCTACTGCTATTACTTTCTTGAGTTAAGTAATTCTGAAAATTTATTGTTAAACTTTTGGATTTCTATTTGCTATCTCTGTATGGATTCTAGACGTCTGCTAAATTTGTTGTTCTGCTGTTGTATAGCCTTCCTAAATTCCTCTATTACTTTATGTGTTCCTTGTTTTGGTCTATATTTTCTCTGATTTCATCCTGGATTACGTAATGAGCTCTGTATATTTAATCTTTTGATTTCTACCTCTTCTAATTCCAAGACCTTCTCTTCTTCTCGGAGGTTTCTTGGTTTTTTGTTTTGGTCACTTATTGGAGCCACCAAAGTCTGCCTCTTTATGTAATTTAATATTGATTGTTGTCTCTGGACCATCCAGAAGTTATATATTTATTTATTTAATGCTTGCTTGCTGGGTCCAAGCTTTTTTTTTGTTTGTTTTGATATGCTTGGTTATTGGTGTTTTTGAAGCTCTTATGTCCTGACACTCGATGGTTAGAGCTGCTACTAGGTATGTGAACCCAAGAGTCCATTTACTTTTGTGGATGAAGTTCATGTGTCCAGGTTGTTGGTTACTAGGTGTGTGGTGCAGGCTGTCATCTATAGTCCTAGATGAGCATGGCCATGTAACATGATTGGAGCAGGCATTAAGTATCTGACTGCAATGGGGCTCATGGCTGCTCCTGAGTGCCTATGTGGAAAGCATGCTCTTTTCCCTTAGTGTGCATAGGTGGGTGAGTTTTGAAGCCAGACTTTTGGCACCCAATGCTGCTGTCTGTGAGGGCTCAGAGGCAGCACTTATCTTCAGACCCCTGGCATGAGTGGCTAGATGGAATAGGTAAATCCACCAGTCCTCATTCTTTTGCTGTGGGTGAGTCAGTGCCATGCTTAGTGGACATAGCAGTATGAAATGTTGCCAGTCTGCCACTGCCCCTTAGGTCTTACAGTAGAAAATAGGCTTCAGGTATGTACCCAGTTTTACAGTGCTAATGAGGGCATACACTGCTGAATGGACCCACATAGGTCTAAGGCAGCGGTGAAAGACATTCACAGTGTGTTGACCCCTTACACTTAGGGGTGCCTAGGTGTTTTAGTCAGCTAGTGCTGCTCTAACAGAAATATTGCAGAGTGGGTGGCTTTAACAAAGTGAGGTTTGTTCTTACACAGTCCACTAGGCTACAAGTCCAAATTCAGGGTTTCTGCTCCAGGGGAAGGCTTTCTCCTTTGTCGGCTCTGGAGGAAAGTCTGGTGTTACATCAGTCCTTGTCCAGGGAGCATTTTGGTGCAGGAACCTCAAGTCTGAAGGATGTGCTCTTCTCCCAGTGCTGCTTTCTTGATGGTGAGAGGTTCCCAATTCTCTGCTTGCTCCCCTTTTCTTTTATCTCTTGTAGGATGAAAGGACTAAGGGGGGCAGCAAGCCATAATCCAGAGAAACTCCCTTTACAGTGGAGCAGGGAGGTAATCCTATGAACGGATTTACAGTCCCACCCTAACCCTTCAACATACAGCACAGGAAAATCACAAAATGGAGGACACTCACAAAGTACAGGGAATCATGGCCCAACCACATGGCTACACATATTTTTGGAGGGACACAATTCAGCCCATGATACTAGGTAAAGGGACAGTACATGCCTGGAGTTCCCAGCTTACGGGGTATAGCAAGTTTTAAAGTCATGAGACTGGTTTAGGTATGGTTAGTCCTGAGCTCCCAGATTAGAGGAGCTGGTGGTTACTTTCATTTGTTTGTTCATTTGTTCCTTTCAAAAATCCTAGAGATTGGTCTGGATGTGACAAAACCCACTTTGGGCCTAGGGGAAGCAGTAACCACTGGACACTGCCAGACCAACACCAGAGCAAAGTGGGGAGAGGGAAAGTGAGCAGAAGAGAAGAATTTTTCCAGTACAGATGTCCCAGTGGGGAAAGGGTTATTTTGTTCCCACCTAGAAGGTCAGAGTCTTGCACCTAACTTTCACAGATTTAGTGCTCATTCCCCCAGGCTCTGAGGTTGGTGCAGACTCTTCACCACTCAATTTCTCCCAACATGGGAAAACGCCTCCCCAATCCTACTGCTTGTGTGTGCTGTGTACCCTGTGTATGTGTGTGCCAAGTGACCCAGTCTTCAGAGTGCCAGACAGGTCAAGTTAGGCACTTCTTTGCTGCTTCTGAACTATCTCTCCCTTCCCTCTGCCACTCAGTCTGATTGCTCAAGTTTGTCTTTGACATTCAGGACTCCTAGTTTATCATATATAATTGATTCACTTTTTTTTTTTTTGTTTTTGATCTTTGTTGTAAGAGGGACCAAAGGAAGCATCTGAGTATTCTGCCATCTTGGCCCTGCATTTTATTTTTTGACTTTCCAAGAATGACATTAACCACCGAGTGTCTAGTATTTCTAAATTAGTGAAAAGCAAGCCAAAAATTTCATTCTGTTTGAAACTGCCCTTTGGTTCAATGGGCACAAATGGATTTTTAGGATGAACAGTCTGTACTTTTTAAAAATGGTATGCAGATATACTGTTTTTTAAATTGCACAGTGATTTCTTGATGTCAGTATTTACCTCTTGAATGAACTGAAAAAACCTGGGCAATTCAGAAAATATAATTACTTTGAACATATTTACTGAAAGCTTGTTTTTTCCAGTTGCGATCAATAGAATTTCAGCTCATGGCTACCCCATGTCCATCAGAGTAAAACTGTGCTCCGTAGTGATTACAATGACTGATTTTTCAAAAGAAGATCTCAGATCCTTCTTCCAAAGCTGCCATGGGTGGTCTCAAGCCTCCAGCCTTTCAGTTAGCAGCAGAGCACATTAAGACGTTGGCAGTTCATATCCACCAGGTGGTCCTTGGAATCTCTATGGGGCAGTTCTACCCTGTCCTATAGGGTTGCTATGAGTTGGAATAAACTCCATAGCAATGAGTTTGATTTTGTACAAAAACATAGACAAGACAATATAGCAAAATAAAATTATGATCTAATTTTTTTCTGACTATAAACACAAAAATCCTAAATAAAGCATTAACAGATTGAGGGAAATATGGCAACATCTAATAAGGCTTGGCTAATAAGGTTGAGTGTGCCCATATCCTGTGATTAAATGATTCATGTTTAAGTACATAACCTAGAGATATCTGTGCACGTATGTACAAGGTTTATTGCTGAATCAATGTTTACAATGCCAAAAACTATAGCCAATATAAATATTTGTCATAATGAAAGGATAAATAATGATGTCTTCATTGGACAAAATACTGCATGGCAGTTAAAATGAATACATTAGATGTTTAAATAATTAACATGGATAGATGGGAATTAATAAGCTAGATCTTTATATATCAACATTAATATATCTCAAAAACAATATAGAGTAAAAATAAAAAGACAACAAATGAGAGAGTGACATAACTTTTTAAAACAGCCTAAACAATGCTGCATAATTTTTCATGAATAGATACTTGTACAAATAAAAAATATACTGGAAAAAATACTCCCCAAATACATGATCATTGATTTTCAGTAAGGAGGGAAATAGATTGGTACTGGTAGAGATGCAAAAGAATTTCACTTATATGTAATATTTCACATATTTTCAAAAAAAGAGAAAAGTTGGAACAATTATGACAGTGCTGGTATTTATTAGCTCTGGAAGATAGATAATTGTGCTTGTGTAGTACTGTTCTTTGTAATTTTCTGTACGTTTTAACAATTTTCATAATAAAATTGCAACCCTCATTTGCAGAAAAAGTTTTAATATTCAGTCAGTACTTATAATTCATTAAGAAAGCAAGGAATGCTGCAACCAGTAGAAAAATGGGCAAAGATTAAGAAGAAATACAAAAAATGAGAAATTTAAATAATTGCTATATGCATAAAATTAAATACTTCACCAGTGACCAAGAAATAAAACTAGAGTAACAGTGAGATCTCCCTTGACTTCTTTCAAATTAGTCATTTAACTGTGTGTGTGTGTGTGTGTGTGTGTGTTATGAACCTGTCTATCATCTGTGTGGTGGTTAAGTGCTACATCTGCTTACCAAAAGGTCAGCAGTTCAAATCCACCACGTGTTCCTTGGAAACTCTACGAGGCAGTTCTACTCTGTCCTTGTGTGTCGCTATGAGTCAGACTTGACTCTGTGGCACTGGGCTTTTATCTATCATCTGTGTAAGGCAGTGTTGGTGAGGTAAAACCATACACTACTGATGATAATGTAAAGCTGTTTCTGAAAGTACTTTTATGATACTTATTAAAAGACTTTAAAATGTTTATAGGCTTTGCCCAATTTGCCTTTCAATAACTTATCCTTAGAAAACAATTGGTTGTATACAAAAAGTCGTATGTTCATTATAGAGTTAATTATAATAATGAAAATTCTGAAATAGCCTACAGGTCAGTCATTGAGCACTTTAAGGTCTATTTACAATATGAGATTCTGTATAACCTTTCAAACAATACTTTTAGAAGTATATCTACAGGCAGGGGAAAATGTCCACAATATAGTCTGAGGGGGGAACAGTATATTATATAAAATCCATGAATATACCACACAAAGCACACACATATACACATACACTGGAGGGAAATAAATCAAAATGTTGATACTTGTAATTTCTGAATTTGGGAATAAAATTCTCTTCCCAATACATAAACTGTTCTGTAATCAATTCATATTTATTTTAAACAGAGAAAAAAATCTGCTCCCAAATTATTTCTGTAACTTTTATTTAGTACATCTGTAGTGGAGTATAATATGTAGTATGCATTACCGTTTACCATTATTTTTTAGACAACTATCAGCTATAGTAGAAATTATCTGTTTGGATCATTATACAATCCTGCATTGTATATAACCAAAACCATTGCCATCAAGTGAACTCCAGCGTATACTATACATGTTAGGTTGTTGTTGCTGGGTGACACTGAGTTGGTTCTGACTCATAGAAGTCCTATGCACAACAGAATGAAACACTGCCCAGTCCTGCACTATCATCACGATTGCTACTATGCTTGATCGCAGTTGTTGTAGCCACTGTGTCACTCCATCTCTTTCAGGGTCTTCCTCTTTTTTTGCTGATTATATATTTTACTAAGTATGATGTCTTTCTCCATGGACTGATCCCTCCTAATAACATGTTCAAAGTATGTGAGATGTAGTCTTGTCACCCTGTAAGGAATATTCTGGTTTTACTTCTTCCAAGACAGATTGATTAGTTCTTTTGGCAGTCCGTGGTGCATTCACTATTCTTTGCCAACACTACAATTCAAAGTCGTCAATTCTTCATCAGTCTTCCTTATTCATTGTCTGGCTTTTGCATGTACATGAGGTGATTGAACACACCATGGCCAGGGACACCTTAGTCTTCAAGGTGACACCTTTGCTTCTCAGCACTTTAAGGAGAACTTTTGTGGCTCATTTGCCCAGTGCGATGTATCTTTTGATTTCATGACTGCTGTTTCCATGGGTGTTGATCATGAATCCAAGTAAAATGAAATCCTTGATAACCTCAATCTTTTCGCCATTTGTCATGATGCTCCTATTGGTCTAGTTGGGAGGACTTTTTGTTTTCTTTATGCTGAGGTAAAATCCATACTGCAAGCTGTGATCTTCAATCATCATCAGTAAGTGCTTCAAGTTTTCTTCACTTTCAGCAAGCAAGGTTGTCTCATCTGCATAATACAAGTTGTTAATCAGTCTTCCTCCAATCATGATGTCCCATTTTTCTTCATATACTCCAATTTCTCAGATTATTTTCTCAGCATGCAGATTGAATAGGTATGGTGAAAGAATACAATCATGATGCGCACCTTTCCTGACATTAAACTGTACAGTATTCCCTTGTTCTCTTGCATGATTGCCTGTTGATTTATGTACAGAGTCCTCATGAGCACACTTCAGTGTCCTGAAATTCTCATTCTCCACATGTTATTCATAATTTTTTCTGATTCACACAGTCAAATGCCCCAGCATAGTCAATAAAATAGGGGTAAAGATCTTTCTGGTGTTCCTTGCTTTCAGCCAGCATCCATCTGACATCAGCAGTAATATCCCTGGTTCCACATTCTCTCTAAATCCTACTTGAGATTCTGGCACTTTTCTGTCAATATACTGCTGCAGCCACTTTTGAATGACCTTCAGCAAAATTTTGCTTTCAAGTGATATTAATGATCAGTCAAGTGCTGTCGAGTTGGATCTGACTCATGGTATTAATGATATTGTTCAATAATTTCCATATTTAGTTGGACCATCTCTCTTGGCAGTAGACATAAATATGGGTCTCTTCCAGTTGGCTGGGTAGCTGTCTTCCAAATTTCTTGCTGTAGATGAGTGAGCACTTTCAGCACTGCATCCCATTTGCTGAAACATCTCAACTGGCATCTGTCAAGTCTCAGAGCCTTGGTTTTTGCCAGTGCCTTCAGTACAGCTCGGACGTCTTTCTTCAGTATCAGGTTCCTGATCATATTTTACCTGCTGAAAGGGTCAAACATAGACCAGTTCTTTTGGAACAGTGACTCTCTATTTCTTCCATTTTTTTTTTTTTTTGGTTGCTTTCTGCACTGTTTAATAATTTTCCCATAGGATCCTTCAGTATTAAAAATTGAGTCTTGAAATTTTTCCTCAGTTCTTTCCACTTAAGAAATGTTGAACATGTTCTTCCTTTTTGGTTTTCTATCTCCAGGTTTTTGCACCTCATCATACTACTTTACTTTGTCTTCTCAAGCCGTGTTCTGAAATCTTCTATTCAGCCCATTTAGTTCATTTTTCCTTTTGTTTTAGCTACTTGGTGTTCAAGAACAAGTTTCAGCATCTGTTCTGACATTTATTTTGGTCTTGTCTTTCTTTCCTGCCTTTTTAATGAGCTCTTTATTTCTTCATGTATGATCTCTTTGATGTCATTCCACAACTTCTCTGGTTTGGGGTCATTAATGTTCAAAGCATCAAATATATTCTGAGATGACCTCTAAGTTCAGCTGGACTGTATTCAAGGTCATATTTTGGCTCTCATGGATGTGTTCCAATTTTATATTTATCTTATTTTATTTTTTATTAATTACAATAAAAGAATAAAATTTCTAACATCTATCAATTATCTCATCTATGATAAACCCTCAGCTCCACCCCCCACCCATGTAGCCAACACAGTCATTTCGTTCTATGGATAATTCGCTTTTTAACGCGGGTCTCATACAAAATTTGTACCTTTGACACTGATTGATTTCCCTCAGCATGATCTCTTCCAAAGGAGACCATGATATGAAATGTTTTCTAAAATTGTCCTTGTTTTTTTTAATCATAGCATAGTGTTCTATTGAGTATATGTAGCACAGTTTGTTTATCCACTCAGCTGTTGACGGGCATCGGGGTTGATTCCACCTTTTTGCTGTTGTGAACTGTGCTGCAACAAACTTTTGTGTACATGTGTCTGTTTGCGTGACAACCTTTGTTTCTGAAGAATAAATTCCAAGCGGTGGAATTACAGAATCAAATGGTATATCTATATTCATGTTTTTAAGGAAGTGCCAGATTGTTTTCTAAAGAGGTTGTACCATTTTGTAATCCTACCAGCAGTGTAGGAGAGTTCCAATTTCTCCACAGCCTCTCCAGCATTTGTTGTTTTATGTTTTTTGGATCATGACCAACCTTGTTGGGGTGAGATGGTATCTCATCGTAGTTTTGATTTGAATTTCTGTAGTAGCTAATAATCGTGA
Source organism: Heterohyrax brucei (assembly GCA_028571685.1). NCBI lineage: Eukaryota > Metazoa > Chordata > Mammalia > Hyracoidea > Procaviidae > Heterohyrax > Heterohyrax brucei. The sequence continues at coordinate 128,561,300 of CM053166.1, read as the reverse complement.
GCAATTCTGCATGTGTCTTTTGGCTGCCTGGATACCCTCTTTAGATAAATGTCTGTCCATCTCCTTTGCCCATTGCTTAATTGGATTATTTACCCTTTTCTTGTTGATCGTTTGTAATACCTTGTAGATTACGGATATCAGACATCAGTCTGACATACAGTTGCCAAATATTTTTTCCCAGTCTGCAGGTGGTCATTTAATTCTTTTGATCAAGTCTTTGGAAGAGCAAAAGTGTTTGATTCTCAGTAGTTCCCATTTATCTGTTTTCTCCTCTGCTGATCATGCTTTGTTCATCAGATTTTGAAGTCTGTCTACATTGTGTATTAAAACTTCCATTGTTGATCCTATTTTTTCTTGGATGAGCTTTATTGTTTTGGATTTGATATTCTGGTCTTTTATCCATCTTGAGTTGGTTTTTGTGTAAGGTGTGAGATACTGATTTTGTTTCAATTTTTTGCAGATGAATATTCCATTTTGCCAGCACCATTTGTTAAAGAGACTTTTTCTACCCCAGTTTAAAATTTTAGGGCCTTTGTCCAATAGCGACTGTTCATAGGAGGATGGTGGAATCTCTGGGGTCTCAAGTCTGTTCCATTAGTCTATGTCTCTTTTTGTACCAGTACCAGCCTGTTTTGACAACTGTGGCAGTGTAATAGGTTCTAAAGTTGGGTAATGAGAGACCTCCCAGTGTGTTCTTCTTCTTCAGTAGTCCTTTACTTATCAGAGATTTCTTCTCTTTCCAAACAAAGTTGGTGATTTGTTTCTTCATTTCATTAAAAAATGACACTGGAATTTGCATTGGGATTGCATTATATAAGTAGATCACTTTGGGTAAAATAGGCATTTTACAATGTTGAGTCTTCCTATCCATGAGCAGAGTAGATTACTCCATTTATGTAAGTCTCTCTCAGTTTCTTGTAATAAGGTCTTGTAGTTCTCTTTGTGAAGTTCTCTTATTTCTCTAGTTATATTTATTCCTAGGTATTTTGTTGTCCTGGAGACTATAATAAATGGAATTGATTTGGTGATTTCTTCTTTAATAATCTCATTGTTGGTATAAAGGAATCCTACTGATTTACTTATGTTTATCTTGTATCCCGATACTTTGCCAAACTCCTCTATTAGTTCCAATAGTTTACTTGTGAATTCCTTTGGATTCTCTGTATATACAATCATATCATCTGCAAATATGGAGATTTTTCCTTTTTCATTGCCAATACAGATACCCTTTATACTTTTGTCTTGTCTAAATGCTCTGGCTAGAACTTCAGTTTCAACTTAAACCGGCATATGGGTAATTGATGGTTTGATCTGCAGTCAGCCCCTAGCCTTCTTCTGACTGCTGATATTGAGCTTTCCGTTGTCTACTTCCACAGATTTAGTCAGTTTGATTTTTGTGTATCCCATCTGGTGAGGTCCATGTGTAGAGTCACCATTTATGTTAGTGAAAAAAGTGTTTGCAATAAAGAAGTCATTAGTCTTGCAAAATTCAATCACATAATTTCTGGCATCATTTCTATCACCAAGGCCACATTTTCTCACTACCTATCCTTCTTCTCGGTTTCTACCTTTAGCATTCTAATTACCAGTAAGTATCGGGGTATACTGATGAATGCTCTATCAATTTCAAACTTTACAAAAATCTTTAATTTCAACATCTTTGGCCTTAATGGTTGGTGCATGTATTTGAATAATAGTTGTATTAACTAGTCTTGCTTGTATATGTGTGGGTAATATCCTATCACTGGCAGTGCTGTACTTCAGGATACATCTTGAAGGTTTTTTTTGATGACAAGTGCAACACAATTCCCCTTTAAATTGTCATTCCCAGCATAGTAGACCATATGATTGCCTGATTCAAAATGGCCAATACCAGTTCATTTCAGCTCAATAATGCCTAGGATATCCGTGCTTATGTGTTCCATTTCACTTTTGATGATTTCCAGTTGTTATAGATTCATAGTTTGTGCAGTACAGGTTCCAAATATTAATGGATGTTCTCAACTGTTTCTTCTCATTTTGAGTAATGCCACATCAGCAAATAAAGGTTCCAAAAGCTTGACTCCATCCATGTCATCAAAGTCGACTGTACTTTTAGGAGACAGATGTTCCCAGTCAGCTTATGAGTGCCTTCCAACCTGATTGGCTCATCTTCTGGTGCTGCATCAGATAATGCTTCCCTGCTATTCATAAGGTTTTCAGTGGCTAATTCTTTTCAGAAACAGACTGCTAGGTCCTTCCTCTTAGTCTCTCCTTGTCTGGAAGCTCAGCTGAAGCCTCTCAGCCGTGGTTGACCCTGCTGATATTTGAATGTAGCTATTTGCTTCTTGCACTGTAACATCTTGCATGTTGCTGTGATGCTGGAAGCTATGCCAGTATTCAAATACCAGCAGGGTAACCCTACAGTAGATAGCGTACCGAAAACCCATTGCCATTGAGTAGAATCCATACCCACCACTCCCCTCCCTGATAGCCATTAAAAAATGGAAAATTCTTTAATGCCACCAAATAGAGTCAGGCCTATTTTCTTAATGTGCATCTTCTTTGGGACATTTTTTTAATGTTTATTAGAAATTCTTTTTTCCTGCTTTAATGACATGCAATAATAAAAGCAATGATATCTGCTTTTAGTTTTCTTTTGTTACGCTTTAGGTAAAGATTTACAAAGGCAATTAGTTTCTCATTAATTACTTAATACACACATTGTTTTGTGACATTAGTTGCCAACACTGCTACCTGTGAACATTCTCCCCTTCTCTACTTTGGGTTCCCTCTTTCCATTCATCTAGATTTCCTATCCTGCTCTTCCTTCCTGTCTTTGCCCCCAGGACAAGTGTGACTGCCTCAAATGAGTATTTGAGCTACATGTGTTTTGGTTTGTTCCTTCACTTCTCCAGTATTTGGCTGAAGGGTGAACCTGAGGAGTGACCTCATTTCTGAATTAAAAGATATCTGGAGGCTATACTCTTTTTCTTCACTTTCTATCAGAGCAGTCTTTTGTGAGTTTGAATTTTGTTCTACAGTTTTCTCCTGCCCTGTCTGGGACACATTATTGTGATCTCTGTTGGAGCAGTCAGTGGTAGTAGCTGGACACCATCTAGTTGATCTGGACTCAGTCTCGTGAACGCTGCAGTAGTTGTGTTCCATTATTCCTTTGGAGTATTCTCTCAGCTGAATCTTTGGGTTTCTTCATTCTCCCTTGCTCCAACAGGGTGAGAACACAGGACATATCTTAGACTTACAAGCTTTTAAGATGCTACTCACCAATGTAGGATGTAGAACATTTTCCTTATGAACTATGCTATGCCAGTTGTTCTGGAGATCATGCTTTCCAGGACTCAGTCCAGTAACTCAATCCTTATGGGACTTGTATGACACTGCCTTGATCAAATTATGTGACTTGTACAATAACGTGTACTGTCCTATGCTGGTGGCATAATGGTTAAGGGCTATGCCTGCTAACCAAGCAGTCAGCAGTTCAAATCTGCCAGGTGCTCCTTGGAAACTCTATGGAGCAGTTCTACTCTGTCCTATAAGGTTGCTATGAGTTGGAATCGACTTGATGGCAGTGGGTTTTGGTCTTATCTTTTACCACAGTTACCTCTTATCTGTTAATCTAGTGTTTTTCCATACCTCCCCTCCCCTCCCAGATAGCCATCAAAAAGGGACAGTTCTTTAATGCCACTAAATGCCTTGAGTCCATTAACACTGTAAGGTTGTAAATAGTGGTAAAATTCTCCCTTTCACAGACTTTGTTTCTTTTAATTATATGTGGGAAAGGAAATTAAATTTATTTGGTATTCAGCTAGGAACTCAGTCATTTCCAGAAAAAAAGAGGATAGTAGAGGACTAAATGGCTGGGTCTTAAAAGTTGAATAAAAAATTACTCTTAAAGGCTATGCTTGATTATTTTAAAAATCAGCTAGTATTCCTGCTATAATCTATCAGATATTGGGATGGACGCTTATGGTTCCATAAGCTGCTGGAAATTGTTTAACTGTGCTTGAGTGAAATACCTAATGAGGTTTGGGGGCAAATTATATAATAGACACAGAGAAATCTCACTTTATATAAAAGAAAATGAGGCATAAATTTAAATGCTTAATATTACTAATAATAGGAACACCTGTTTAGGTGTAAGTATTTAAAACACCTCCTGACAGATGATAATTTGTGTAAAATAACTACCCATGGCTTTTATTGTTTGGGAGATGGCACAAAGAGAGTACTAGGACAGCAATCAATTTTAGATTGTAAGCATTTAAGAAACTGATATCCTAGTGAGTAATGCCTCATTTACTTAGTAAAAAGTGTGCTAGTTAATGAAGTCTTACCTCTTTTAGCACTCAACGTTTTACTGATTTAAACTTTTTATTAAAAAATATTCTTTACGTCATGTATTGGGCTGTGCTTAGAGAACAGATATGTCAATAGGACACAATCTTTTACAACTTTGGATTATAATTATTGTCTTCATTCTTTGCTTTCCCACTAAATTGTTCATTCACCAAGGGCAAATAATATGTTTTATTCCTTTTAGTATTGTTAGGGCATAGCATAGTTCTTAGTACATAATAGGCACTTGATAAGTGTTTAATGAATAAAATTGTCTTTTGTATTCTTCTGCCTTTCTTATCTGTCAGCTTTCATATCTTATGGTGTCTACCTGTTATTTATCCTTTTAATCCGACTTATGTTCTTTCATTTATATATCTGTGCCTATTATGTGCAAGGTTCTATTTAAAATCTTTGAGAGATACAAAGATGAGCAACATATGGAACTTTCCCTCAAGGAGCTTATAAAGCTTCCTTTTTAGTTTGAACAGTTGGGAATATAAGGCATGTATAAAAATACCTATAATAAAAGCATGCAGTAAGTGTCAGACACTAGTAAGAAACTGGACAAATCAAATAGCCTTTTCCTAGTCCTCATTACCTTGACCTTTCTGCAACCTTCATGAGGCTTTAAAGGATGGAGAAATGATTTTTTAAAGAACATAAATGAAGAAACTGACATTGTGTGGAATAAGATAAATTAGACATGGCTGCTGCCAGCAAAGATCTTCCAGGTTGGTAGGGGAGATAACACATTTACATAAATAAATAGAATAATAAGGGGGAATTACAAGTGCCATGAGAAAAGTACAGATAATAAGCAATGCAAGCTCAGGGGAAGGACAGACCATTCTGACTTCTATTCTTGTGAAATAAGTATGTGCTTTTTGACAATTGGCCTCTCAGAAGCTTTTTTTCCTTTTTAAAAGCTTGTGGCTTTTTTTTTCCCCTGATGGTTGAAGCTACTAGAAATCTGTTCTTTGGATAAGTGACATGCTACTTTATAAGCCTTTTTGGAAAGGGAGTCATTTGTGTGCAGACACAGAGAAATAGAAGAAGAAAATGTAAGAACAGAAAGAGATGTACTTGTTAGGAATACATTTCTTCATGAATGCAGCCACTATGTGCAAGACAAATTATTAGAGGTATCAATAATTACTTCTTCTGTGGGTATGAGAAAAGATAAAATATCAACATTAAAAAAAAAAAAACCCAAAAAACCCAACATTGCTTTTCAGTCAGTTCTAACTCATAGCGACCCTGTAGAACACAGTAGAACTGCCCCATAGGGTTTCCAAGGAGCACCTGGTGGTCTGAAACTGTTGACATTCTGTCATGGATTGACTTGTGTCCGCCCAAAAATATGTGTAGCCATGTGGCTGGGCCATGACTCCCAGTATCTTGTGACTGTCCTCCGTTTTGTGGTTTTCCTATGCTGTATGTTAAAAGATTAGGGTGGGACTGTAAATCCCTTCATAGGATCGCCTCCCTGCTCCACTGTAAAGGGAATTTCCCTGGAGTATGACTTGCCCACCCTTAATCCTTTCATCCTGCAAGAGATAAAAGGAAAGAGAAGCAAGCAGAGATTTGGGAACCTCACACCATCAAGCAAGCAGCACCGGGAAAAGAGGGCGTCCTTCAGACCTGAGGTTCCTGAGCCAAGATGCTCCCCGGACAAAGACTGATGCAATACTGGACTTTCCTCCAGAGCCGACAAGGGGAAAACCTTCCCCTGGAGTGGACATCCTGAATATGGACTTACAGCCTGCTAGACTGTGTAAGAATAAACTTTCCTTGGTTAAAGCCATCCACTGTGGTATTTCAGTTAGAGCAGCCCTAGCTGACTAAAATACATTTTGACTAGCAGCCATAGCACTTAACCACTACCAAAAAGCAAAACAGTATGATCAATTTTATAAGATTATCATGGAAAATCTGTTTCACTACTTTTTGTTTAATCAATACACCCTTTGCTGTTGAGTCAATCCCATATCATAGCAACCCTGCACAGTTTCCTTGGAGCACCTGGAAGATTCAAGCTGCTGATCTTTTGGTTAGGAGCCATAGCTATAACCACTAGGCAACCAGGTCTTCTGCTTTATACTTTTGATTAGCAGCTGAACTCATAACCACTACACCACGAGGACTCCATTATTTTTCATGTGGAGAACATAAATATGAGTGGCAAGCTTTATATATGAAATATGATGGAAGCTTTGTGGCATAATGGTTAAAAATTCAGCTGCTAACCAAAAGGTCTACAGCTCGAATTCAGCTGTCACTCCTAAGAACCCTATGGGGCAGCTCTACCCTGTCCTGTAGGGTCACCATGAGTCAGAGTTGACTCACCAGCAGTAGGTTTGATTTTTATATGAAACACTGATAAGTTGTAGTAAAATAGATATTTAATAAGTAAATTAAGAACATGTTAGAATAATCACCATAAAACAGCTAACATTTACAGTACAGCAATAAAACTTTTTGGTAAAATAGCAACCTACAAATTGATCGAAGCGAGGTTAGTTTGTTTCATTGTAAAAAGTTATTCCCTAAACATATACTTTTTCCAGGCAGGGTGGTACTTTCTGTGGAAGAATTGGTCAGGCTGGCTATTATCTGTGCAGAAGGATTGAATTTTGCAAAAACAACATCTGGCATGATTAAACTTGACTGCCAAGGTAGAGCCAACAGTGAAGGATAAGAGTGTAATAAAATTTTACTCATGTAGCTAGGCAGAACCACTCTACCAGAAATAGCAGAGTGAACCAGAAAAAAGGTAATGGGGATATAATTCAATCTAAGAAGTCAGTGAGAGTGCCACTCTACATGTTTCTGGAAAGTTTAAAAAAAAAAAACAAAGTGATGCAGCCTTCTCCTCAACAAATCCATATTGTTAAAGGTTCAAAGGCGTTATTGGTAGAAGTTGTAATGAGATATGTTAATTCATAAGGAACTGTGAGCTTATGAAATGAAATACATTTGAATTTAAACTCCTAAATGGAGGCTAAAAATAGCCAAGGACTGGGGATTGTCTACTCCACACTGTAGCATCCATTGTCTGTTTCTTGCACTGAACTTAGCAATTGGCAGGACAATGTCTGTTCATTCAGTGAAGTGCCAGCAGTGATCTTAAAATCAAAAAAGTATAATTTACCCATTTTGTCTTTTGCATATTGTTTGATCATTAAATATTAAACTTATTTTAATTTATTGGGAAATTATAAAATGATACGGTTAATACAAAAATTTCCTTCATATTTTGACATTTTGAAAACTTTGGGGATGGTAGTAAAATCTATTATCTCAGACTAAATGCATGCAGTTATGGCAGGTCCTTTGCAGCTTTTTTCCACTCTTTCAGGTTGAGGTACTTTGGAAATAGCATGGGCTTAAGAAACTTTAAAGCTCAGTCACTTTCTTGTTTTGTCATCTTGGGAAAATCTGTTAGTATCTTTAGGATTTATTTTCCTCACCTTCAAATAAGGGAACTGGAATAATAATCTCTAAGGCCCTTTCCAGTGCTAATACTTGGCAGTTCTTAGCTCATTCAAAGATTACCCTTTTTTATGAATGTCTCATCTGAGAAATTCAAGAGACTTGGATTTGAAGTTCCACAGTGATTTAAAAAAGTGTCATTTCCCAATAACTAAAGTGCCACACAGCATTTATTGCATCATGCTGTACTTCTTTGTCTGTCTCCCCTTCTAGACTCTCAGAGCCTTGACAGCAAATGCTATTTCTGTTATCAGCTAGCACAATGTCTGGCACACAGTAATCTTTCAATAAATGCTAAATTGATGGATGGAAGAATAAAAGTACATAAATTTATGGCTCTGAATTTGATTACTTAAGTGATATTAAGCTAGTCGCTTACACTTTTGCTTCTCTGCTTACCTGACAGAAGGGCTTGATCTCTGTTCTTACAGAAATGCTTTATCAAATGAAATTGCTGATATGAAAGGGCTTTTGAAACTTTAACTGTGTTATATAAAAGTAAGGTTTCATTATTAATTTTTTCCACAGTGGAGTGAAAATCTGGAGTTGCTCAAAAGTTTTGAATTTTATTTTCCCTTATTGCACTTTTAATTTCTTAAAATAGTTGTTAAGTGTTTTCCTGCAACAAATTAATTCTTTTTCCTAAAAACTACACATCTCCGTTTGAAAGATCCTCACAGACAAATTCTGGATAGTTTTATGGATGCTGAAATTTCTGCCATTTTGCATAGAGAAAACTCACATTATAAACATTATACAGAAATCACCTTGCTTTTCCTTTTTTAGGAGAATTTTTTTAAATGAGAGTTCTCCATTTCATTCCACTTGTCAGCATGCTTTCCTAGCAACTACATAATAATTAAGCTGTCCCAGAAGTAAAACTGATGATATTTTTACTGCACTCCGGTTGCATGAAGTGTCCATTATGAATGGTTTGTAATGTGACTATAGGAAAATTATGCATGTGTGCTATCAATGCCTGAACCAATCTCCATTGCCACAGTTGTTAGTTGCCATCTAGTCAGCTTTGGCTCATAGTGACCCTATGTACAAACAGAATGAACCACTGACTGTGCCTGCACCATGCCCACCATCAGTTTTATGCTTAAACTCATTGTTGCAGCCACTGTGACAATCTATCTTGTTGAAGGTCTTTCAGGGTCTTTCTCTTTTTTTCTAACCATCTACTTTACTAAGCATGATGTCTTCTCCAAGGATTGATCACACCTGACAGCATGCCCAAAGTATGTAAAACACAGTCTCGCCATCCTTGCTTCTAAGAAACACTCTGGTTGTACTTCTAACAGGACAGGTCTGTTTGTTCTTTCGGCAGTCCGTAATGTGTTCAATGTTCTTCTCCAACGCCACAATTCAAAGGTGCCAATTCTTTTTCTATCTTCCTTATTCATTGTCCAGTTTTTTCATGCATATGATGTGACTGAAGATACTACCATGGCTTGAGTCAGGTATAAATTAGTCTTCAAGCTGATGTCTTGGCTTTTCAACACTTTAAAGACCTCCTTTGCAGCAGATTTTCCCAAGACAATGAATGCATCTTTTGATTTCTGGACTGCTGCTTCCATGGGTGTTGATTGTGGACCCAAGTAAAATGGAATCTTTGACAACCTCAATTTTTTATTCATTTATCATGATGTTGCTTACTGGTCCATTTGTGAGGATTTTGCTTTCCTGATGTGGAAGTGCAATCCACACTTAAGCCTGTGGTCTTTCATCTTCATCAGTAAGTCTTTCAAATCCTCTTTACTTTCAGCAAGCAAGGTCATGTCATCTACTTAACGCAGGTTGTTAATGAGGCTTCTTCTGACTCTGATGCCCCGTTGTTCTTCATATAGTCCAACTTCTTTTTTTTTTTCTCCTTGCCCATAAATCATAACGAAGGTCCACTCTTCGGACACGAATGGATTGGACTTGGTGACGCAGAGCGACCATATATTGGATGCGCTTTATGGTTCTATACATCTATAGTCCAACTTCTTGAATTATTTGCTTGACATACTGATTGAAGAGGTATGGAGAATGAGTAGCCCCTGATGCACACCTCTCCTGACTATAAGCCATGCAGTGTCCCCATGTTCTGTTTGAACAACTGCCCTTGATTCATGTATAGATTCTTCATGAGCACAATTAAATCTTCTGGAATTCCCATTTTTCTCAATATTATCCATAATTTCTTATAATCCACACAGTTGAATGCCTTTGCATATTCAATGAAACACAGGTAAACATCTTTCTTGTATTCTTTGCTTTCAGCCAAGTTCCATCTAACATTAGCAATGATATCCCTGGTTCCACATCCTCTTCTGAATTTGGCTTGAATTTCTGGCAGTTCCCTGTCAACTTACTGCTGCAGCTGCTTTTGCATGACCTTCAGCAAAATTTTATTTGTGTATGATAGTAATGATATGTTGTTTGACAATTTATACATTCTTTTGGATTACCTTTCTTGGGAATAGGCATAAATATGGAGCTCTTCCTGCAGGTTGTCCAGGTACCTGTCCTCCAAATTTCTTGGCTTAGATGAGTGAGCACTTCCAGTGCATCTGCTTGTTGCAACATCTCAGCTGATACCCCATCAATTCCTGAAGCCTTGTTTTTCTCCAGTGCCTCAATGTGGCTTTGACTCTTCCTTCAGTACCATCAGTTTGTGATCATACACTGCCTCTTGAAAGGGCTGAACTTTGAAAGCCAACAATGACAGACAAGTGGGGGCATTGCCATAGAGTCAATTCCAACTCATTGTGACCCTACAGTACAGAGTAGAACTGCCCCATAGGGTTTCCCCTTCATGCAAGCAGACTGCCACAACTTTCTTGCATTGAACAGCAGATGGGTTTAAACTCCAGATATATAAGTGATAGAAATCAAAGAATTAAAATAGCTACATGGAACTTCAGAAATCCTGTTGAATTAATATGCTGATATAAAAAGAAAACATGGAGACAAAACCATAAACTTGATAGTAATTTGAATATTGTAATAATATTTCATTGTGTTTGTATCTATGCTTCTAATATTAATATTATACGTATCTAGTATGGTGTCAATGGCGTATTAATACATTTGGCAGGTAAGTATTCAGTTTCTAAGAGGGGATAATATTTGTAGGAGAACAATGGATCTCTAGAGTATTAAGACATTCCATATCCCTCATAAATATCTCCCTTAGTTCTTGACTATTACAAAGAAGTAGTCAGGATTGTGTCATTATTCCACACCAAGAAGATAATTAAATTTTTAAAAGTATGAAACCAACATGATGAACATGAAATGTCTCAGTTGGTGACTGAATATGTAACTTTTCAGACGTGTTTGGTGAATGAAGGTAAAACTTTATCATCAAGTGTTAGATAGTAATACTAAATCAAAACAAAACTGGGTGCCATCAAGTAGATTTTGCTCAGAGCAGCCCTACATGACAGAGTAGGAACTACCTATGGGGTTTCCAAGAAGTGCCTAGTGGATTCAAACTTAAACTTTTTGATCAACAGACAAAGTTCTTAACTACTATGCCACCAGGGTTTCCATAGTAATACTAGATATTAGTAAAAGCTTTGGATATTTTGATAGAATTGCCTGTACTTCTTTAAGAGTCTTTGTAATTGCCATTGTTAGAGGAAATCACATATTGTAAAACATTATTTTGAAACTTGGTTTGTATATTATTAGTCCTTTTAATATATGCACATTAACAATCAGCTAACTTTGAGGGCAGAAGCTGTATTCCATTTATCTTGCATAGCTTTTTGTTCATAAGTGTTCAATATATGAATTCTACATCAGATATAACATTCCTTCTGCATTAATGAGAACTCTCTTGAAAGAGGCAGAAATAATTCAAATAAGCATGAAATAAAAGGAATTGTATTGTTTTAAGTAAGTAGAAGTTTCAAAAGTGAATCTGTGTTTACCTATTATTGGCTCATGGAATCAGTATTGTGGGGCTGTATTTCTCCTCTCTTTCTACACACACACACACGAACATGCACACACACAAGCACACACATGCATCTCTCTATACAAGCATTCATATATATATGCACGCACACATATATATATACATATACACCTTTCTCTTATTTTTTTTAAATTTCTTTGTCTCTTGCTCTTGCAACTTATCAGCTTTGATTATTTCTGTTTGACTTCATTCTTTTCCAGTGCATGAGAGTGTAACTCCTAATAACAGGGACGTGATCCCAAGCAACTAAACAACACCATGATCCCAAGGTATCAGTTTCTCCAACTTAGTCCTTGAGTAGTGCAAATGGTTAAGCACTCAGATATTAACAGAAAGGTTAGTGATTTGAGTCCATCCAGAGATGACTTGACAAGAAGACCTGACAATCTACTTGTGAAACATTATAGCCATTGAAAACCCTATGGAGTGTAGTTTGACTCTGTGTACATAGAGTTGCAAAGAGATGGAATTGACGGGACTCCAACTGTTTGTTTAGTTAAAACTGGTGAGCTTCAGAGAAAGTATTTGAACAGTCCATCTTATTTGTATATCCATCCCTGGACCAATCACTGTGGTCAAGGAAATGGGATATTATGATTCACTTGGCTTCTCCTTGGGCTAAGAAATGAGGTGGTGGGATGGGGAAAAGATTTGTCACATATTGTGATCATCAGCTCCATAGTAATGAAATTAGTAAAATAAGGATCAATTGCCCAAGGGAAGGAATGTATTGGACAGAAAACAGCTGTCCACTAAGATTTCTATTACTTTTCTTGAAAATTTTTAGTAATCTTCTGCAAAGTCTACTGTTTAACTTTGTTTCCTAGCATTAGAATTCAGGATTTATATGTTAAATATAGATAATTAAAAACAAATGGACTTTTCCATTCACAAATAGTCTTGCATTTGTAAACTCTAGCACAGATAGTTGTTCACCTATTTTTTTTTTTTGCTTGTTTTAGAATGCAGGAAAATTATTTGTTTTTATTTGTTTCATTTAAATTATTTGTATTTTTACTGTCAAATATTTATTGTATTTACAGCATAGAATACAATGGTCTGAACAGCAACTGATCATGGAGACGGTGCTAGAATGGATGGCACTTTTTTCCGTTGTATAGAAGTTCTCCATGACTTGGAGGCCAAATCCACAGCAATAACCACTACAACAGCATGTACTGTATTAGACAAACTTTTTATGTTCATTTTATTATATGGTAAATATGTTTAAGGGCTATCTATTTTGTCTCATTCATCTGTTTAGTAAATCTTATACCATTTACCACAATTTTAATTATTAAGGCTTTATTATGTATTTTAAAATCTGGTTGGACAGCTTTCACATCATTGCATTTCTAAAGAATAACTTTGTCAATTTTAAAATTTTCTATGTCAAGGCAATCATAAAAACTTGTGCCGTGAGCTGAGCATTTTATTTATATTAACCAATAGTCATCAAGAACTCTGTGGTGTAGGTAGTATTATTATTTCCTTTCAATGGATGATGAAATTGCAGCAGTGTGCCTAAGCAACTTGTCCATGGATTCTCAGGGGTTAAATGGTGAACCTGGAATCTGGTTCCAGAGTGTATTCAATTAATTCCTATACTCTACTGCCTCTATATTGGAGATTGTGTGATAGAATATTGGAAGACAAATTACTTATTCATTGAAAATACCTTTTTCAACAATATAAACAACTCTACACATGGACCTCACCTGATGGAAAACACAAGGATCAAATTGACTACATCTACGGAAAGAGAGGGAACACTGGTGACGTAGTAATTAAGTGCTACATCTGCTAACTGTAAAGGTGGCAGTTTGAATCTGCCAGATGCTCCTTGGAAATTCTGTGGAGCAGTTCTACTCTGTCCTACAGGGTCACTGTGAGTTGGAGTCAACTCTATGGCAGTGGGTTCGGTTTGGGTTATGGAAAGAGAAGAAACTCTGGTGGCATAGTGGTTAAGCACTAAGACTGCTAACCAAAAGGTTGGCAGTTCAAATCCTCCAGGCATTCCTTGGGAACTCCATAGGACAGTTCTACTCTGTCTTACAGAGTCACTATGAGTCAGAATCCACTTGACTGCAGTGAGTTTAGATTTTGGAGGGGGTATGGAAAGAGACAACAGAAAAGCTCAATATCATCAGTCAGAACAAGATCAGGGCTTACTGTGGAGCAAGTCATTGATTGCTCATACACAGGTTCAACTTGAAGCTGAAAAAGTAAAACAAGTCCACAAGAGCCAAAGTATGAACTTGAGTATATCTCATCTGAATTCAGAAACCATCTCAAGAGTAGATTTGAGAAGTGCTTGGAGAAATCCAATAATGTACTCCAAGGGGCTGCAGTGACATAGACACTTATGAAGAAGGAAAGCACAAACAACAAAAGGCCAACAATCTCCAGAAATTTTATTAATGGGGCATGGGCAAAATGGTGGGATAGTCAGGTGCTTCCTGTTATCCATCTTACAACAAAGACCCCAGGAAACAAGTGAACTGGATATATATGACAATCCAGAAGTTCTAGGAAGCCATTCAACTGTGTGGATCATAAAAGTTTATAGATAACATTGTGAAGAATGGGAATTTCAGGATACTTAACTGTGCTCATGAGGAACCTGCACTTAGACCAAGAAGTAGTTGTTTGAACAGAACAAGGGGATACTACATGGATTAAAGAAAAAAAATGTGTGCATCAGGGTTGTATCATTTCACCATACTTATTCAATTTGTATGCTGAACCAATAATCTGTGAAGCTGCATTATATGGAGAAGAATGGGCACCAGGATTAGAGGAAGACTCATTAACAGCCTGTGTTATGCACATGAAACAACCCTGCTTTCTGGACTTGAAGCATTTACTGATGAAGATCAAAAACCACAAGCTTCAGAATGAACTACACCTCAGCATAAAGAAAGCAAAAATTCTCACACATGGACCAATAAGCAACATTATGATAAATGGAGAAAAATGTTAAAAAGGAAAGATTGTCACTTTCAGGATTAAGGTGTATCTGACCCAAGCCATGGTATTTTCAATCACCTCATATGAATGTGAAAGCTGGACAATAGACAAGGACGACAAAAGAATAATGTCTTTGACTTATGGTTTTGGTGAAGACTACTGGCTCTATCACAGACATCAAGAAGAATGAACAAATTTATTTTGGAAGAAATATAACCAGAATGCTCAATAGAAGCAAGAATGAATGGCAACACTACGTCTCACATACTCTATCTATGTTATCAGGAAGGGCCAGTCCCTAAAGGAGGGCATCATGTTTGGTAAAGTAAAAAAATAAAGAATGAATAAAAATGGAGAAGGACAAGAATTATGCAGAACATTATCAAGAGTAAAACCTGTAAGTGATCAACTACCACAACAGGGTGGGAGGTGGGGTGAGCTGGGGTACAGAAAACACAAGAGCAATTGCTGGCAGAAACTTCTTTAATATCATGAAATATCAAAAGATATCTATACAAGAAACTCAATGAACTCCCTACAGGATAGACCCCAAAGAAAGTTACCAAGGCATATCATAAACAAACTTCACAAAATGAAAGACAATGAGATCATTCTGAGAGCAACTAAGGATAAATGACAAGTCACCTACAAAGGAGAACCAGTTAAGAGTAAGCTGAGATCACTCAGCAGAATACACACCAAAAAAGAAGACAATGGGGATGACATGTATAAATCTCTGAAGGAAAAAAAAAAATTCCAGGCACAAATTATATTTTTTAAATAATTGCCTCTGAAATACAATAACAAGATTAGGTCATTTCCAGATGGGGGAAAAGAAAATGCCGTTTGTCAAAATCAGACCAAAATCACAAAGAAAGTCCTCCAGTTAGAGAACTGACAGCATCAGACAACAATCCAAGACCAGGACACAGGACAGATTAACTATGTATCTACCCAGATAGGAAAGTCACAGAAAAACAAAACAAAACAAATCAAAGCTAAAATACTGAAAACAGGGAACCAGAGATGTCAATGTGTAAATGACCACAGTGTGAAAACAAAACAGAGGGGAAAAATGGTGTAGTCATAGAACTTCCACATGGAGAGTAAGTCAATGTGATATCAAGAAATAAAGGGCTGGTTTAAACTTAGAAAAATAAAGGTAAATTTCAAGGTAAACACAAAGGAAGTTAACAAAACAATGCTTCAAAATAAAAAAAAGAAGAAAAACATCAAGACTCAGCAAACATAAAGTGGACAATAATAAAAGAAATGAAAATAAAATGCATAAACAAAAAGAACTCAGCACAGAAAATTAAGTGGAAAAAACAGTCAACACCACACACATACACAAAATACATAGAAGGGACAAAAGTAAACTCACACTTATCAATAATTACACTGAAAGTAAATGGTCTAAATACATGAGTAATGAGACAGTGGCAAAATGGATAAAAACTCATGATCCATCTACATGCTGTCTACAAGACACACATCTTAGACAAAAACTCATAAACAAACTAAAACTCAAAGGATGGAAAAATATGCAAAGCAAACAATAACTAAAAAAGGTCAGGTATGGCAATACTAATTTCCAACAAAGTAGACTTTAAAGCAAATTCCAGCATAAATGATGAGGAAGGACACTATGTATGATTAAAGAGTCAATACACCAGGAGGACATAAACATAATAAATATATACAGACTCAGTGACAGTGCCCCAGAATACGTAAAACAAATTTTGACAGCACTGAAAACAGAAATAAAAAGTTCTACAATAACAGTAGGAGACTTGAACACACCACTTTCAGTGAAAGAATATCTACAAAGGAACTTAATAAAGATAAAGATCTAAAAGCTGCAACCAGCCAACTTGACCTCATAGACATGTGGAGAACACTCCACTCAACAGCAGCAAAGTTTACATTGTTTTGCAATGCACACAGAAATTCTCCAAATTAGACCACATTTTAGGCCTCAAAGCAAGCATTAACAAAATCAAAAACATCAAAATTACATACAAGGCATCTTTTGCGATCATAATGCCACGACAACAGAAATCAGTAACAAACAGGAAGGAAAAAATCAAATACATGCAAACCGAACAGTATCTTGTGTAAAAAACTGCTGAGTTATACAAAGAAGGATGGAATAAAGGCTCATAGAATCAAATGAGAATGAAAACAGATTTAGTAAAAAAACTTTGGGACACAGCAGTGTTCAGAGCTAATTTATGGCAGTAAAACCACACATCAACAAATAGTAAAGGGCTAAAATCAAAACATTAACCCTACAACTCAAACAAATAGACAGAGAACAGCAAAAGAAGGACTTAGACACCAGAAGAAAGGTAATATAGATTAGAACAGAAATAAATGAAGTAGAGGATAGAAAAATAATTGAAAGAATCCATACGACTAAAAGTTGGTTCCTTGAAAATATAAACAAAATAAAAAAACCACTGGCCAAACAGACAAAAGAAAAACCAAAGGGGAAGCAAGTTATTGGAATAAAAAATGAGAAAGCTGATATCACAAAAGGCCCTAGTGACATAAAAAAGATCATAACAGAATACTATGAAAAACTGTATGTCAACAAATTTGAAGATTTAGAAGAAATGGAAAAATTTCTAGAAACATGCAACTCACCTAAATTAATACAAACTGAGTTAGAAAATCAACAAACAACAACAGCAAAAAAAAAAAAAAACACTAAACAGACTCATAACAAAGAAGATATCGAAGGAGTTCAAAAAAAACCAAAAAACTTCAGAGGGCTTCAATGGAGAATTCTACAAACATTCAGAGAAGAGCTAACATCAACATTACTCAAAGTATTTCAGAGCATAAGAAAGGAGGAGATATTCCTGACCTCACTTTATGAAGTCAGCATAACCCTGATGCCAAAGCCAGACAAAAATACCACAAAAAAGAAAACCACAGATGAATATCCCTCACAGACATAGATGGAAAAACCCTCAACAAAATCCTAGCCAACAGAATTCAGTAACATGTCAAAAAATAAAATGAATAAATAAAAATAACATATCATGACCAAGTGGGGTTCATATCAGCTGTGCAAGGATGGTTTGGCATTAGAAAAATCAATCAATGTAACTCACCACATAAACAAAACAGGAAAAAAGAGCCCCAAGATCTTACCCATTGATGCAGTAAAGGCATTTGACAAAATCCAGCACTCATTTCTGATAAAAAAAACCTCACCAAATAGGAGTAGAAGAAAAATTCTGTAATGAAGGACATTTGTTACACAAAGCCCACAGCTAACATCATTCTAAATGGAGAGAGATTAAAAGCATTCTCCTTGAGAATGGGAACCAGACAAAGATGCCCTTTATCAGCAATCTTGTTTAACTTTATGCTGAAAGTCCTAGGTGGAGCAATAAGGCAAGAAAGAGAAATGAAGGACATCCAAATTGGTAAGAAAGAGGTAAACTATCCCTAGTCACAGATGATATGATCTCACACACAGAAAAATCCCAAAGAGTCCACAGTAAAACTACTGCAACTAATAAAAGGTTTCAGCAAAGTACCCAGATACAAAAATACAAAAATCGGCTGGACTCCTCTACATCAACAAACAAAACTCTGAAAAGGATATCACCAAATCAATATCGTGTACAATAGCCACTAAGAAGATAAAGTACTTAGAAATCAATCTAAGCAGGGAATAAAACACCTATACAAACACCTATAAGACACTATTACAAGAAACCAAGAGAGATCTACATGAGTGGAAGCCATACCATGCTCTTGGATAGGAAGACTCATCATTGTGAAAATGTTAAAATCTACTCAAAGAGATCTAGAAATACAATGCAATCCCAGCCCCAATCCCAATAGCATTCTTTAACAACATGGAAAATCAAACCACCAACTTCACATAGAAGGAGAAGAGATAACGAAGAAGCAAAGGATTACCGAAAAAGAAAAACAAAATGTATGACTACACACTATCTGAGTTTAGAAACTATTATGCAGTCACAGTTTAATTGAAATTGCCAAGTATTCCATTTTAATGGGATCCAAAATAGATACCCATGGAAGCAGCAGCCAAGAAATTAAAAGAAACACTGCATTGGACAAATCTGCTGCAAAAGACCTCTTTCCAGTGTTAAAAAGCAAAGACGTTGCTTAAGGACTGAGCTGCTGCTGATCAAAGCCATATGGTTTTCAGTTACCTCGTATGTGTATATGAAAGCTAGAAAATGAATAGGGAAGACAGAAGAATAATTGACTTTGACACCTTTGAATTGCAGTGTTGGCAAACAATATTGAATATACCATGGTCTGCCAAAAGAAGGAACAAATAAGTGTTAGAAGTGCAGCCAGAAAGTGCCTTCAAAGCGAGGATGATGAGACCTCATCTCACATACTGTAGACATGCTACGAGGAGGTGTAAGTCCCTGGAGAAAGCCATCATGCTTAGTAGAGTGTCAGCAAAAAAAAAGGGGGGAGAGGGGAAGACCTTCAATGAGATGAACTGACACAGTGGCTGCAACAATGGGCTCAAGAGTAACAATTGTGAGGATGGCACAGGACTGGGCAATGTGTTCTTCTATTGTATGAAAGGTTGCTATGAGTTGGAACTGACTCAGCAGCACCTAACAACAATAACAACAATACAGCCATCGTAGTCAAAAGAGCCTGGTACTGGTACAGCTGTAGAAACATAGACCAATGGAACCGAATTAAAAACCAGAGGTAAATGTATCTATATAATAGCAGCTGATATTTGACAAAGGGTCTAAGTCTGTTAATTAGAGAAAAGACAGTAGCTTTAACAAACAGTGCTGGCATAATTGGATGTCCATCTGTAAAAAATTAAACAAGATCCATACCTGAAACCATATACAAAACTATCTTAATATGGATCGAAGACCTAATTGTAAAATCTAAGATGATAAACATCACAGAATTAAAAATAGGGACATCAGTGGCCATAATATATGGTATAAAAGCATAGAGTAGAAACCATAACTGACAATGCACAAATGCCATGAGACAAGCCAGGTAAATGGGATCTCCTAAAAATTAAACACACATGCTCATCAAAAGACTTCACCATAAGAGTTAAAAGAGAACTTACAGACTTGGGAAAAAAATGGCTATGACATATCCAACAAAGGTCAAATCTCTACAACAAAAAGGCAAATAATCTAATTAAAAAATGGACAAAAGATATGAACAGCACCCTGGGCACAACAGAACAAAACACTGCCTGGTGTTGTGCCATGCCCACAATCTTTTTTGTACTTAAGCCCGTTGTTGCAGCCACTGCGTCAATCCATCTCCTTGAGGGTCGTCTTCTTCTTCGCTGACCCTCTGCTTTACCAAGAAAATTGTCTTTCTTGGACTTAAAAATAGACTTTTGCACAGAAGAAAAGACTTTTTGATGGCTACAAGGTTGGGGAGGGAAGGAGAGGGTTGGTGATAAATTAGATAGTTGATAGAAATTTGGTTAAGTGAAAGCAGTGACAGCACACAATAGAAAGTAGACCAACTTAACTGGACTTCACTATAAACTGAGAGCTTCTCTAATCTCAACCCAGTATTTCAAGAATAGAGTAGCAGGGGTGGCAGTCTGGGTACTATGCTTTCAGGGGAGATCAAGGCCAATTGGCATAACTAGCCTATTGCTAGGAGAGTCTTCTGCACTTCATATTGCCCACTGGCGTTTGGGGTCTTAAAAGCTAGCAAGCTGCCATCTGAGATATATCAAATGGTCCCAACTCATCCAGAGCAGATAATGACTGAGAACAACAAAGACAGGAGGAAAAAAGAGCCCAGAAGACAGAATAACCCATGTAAATGGCAGACAATATCAACTTGTGACCAGAAGAACCAGATGGTGCCTGGCCACCACCAAAGACAGCTGTGATGGGGCACACAATGTAGATTCCCTGAGGCAACATGATAAAAAGAGGGGTACAGTTCAAGAACTCTACTAAAAGACCAGAATTGATAATCTGACAGCCTGGATGATCCCCTGGGAGCATGGCCCCTTGACCTGCTGCTGCCCCTGACCAGAAAACACTACTGAGGTCAACTCTTTGGACAAGAATGGACTGGACTCGGGAATACTATGTGACCACATGATGTATGTATTTATGGTTCTATGACTTTATAGGATGCTGTCCTAGTGGTTTCTTTCTAGATGGGAGAGAATAGTGTCCAGAGGAGGGGACAGAAGCTTGTTAAAAGGATACTAGCTGAATAGAATGAAAAGTAGGAGTGTGTTGTTACCGGACAAGGAGAGCAGAAAGAGCTGCAGATAGGCGGGCATGCAAAATTGATTTGTATTGTATACTTTCATTTAATCGCAATTAAAAAAAAAAAGGAATGTTGCCCTTCTCCAAGAACTGATCACTCCTGAGGACATGTCCAAAGTATGTAAGATGCAGTTTCGCCATCCTGGCTTCAAAGGAGCACTCTGGTTGCACTTCTTCTAGAGCAGATCTGTTTGTTCTTTTGGCGGTGCATGGTGCATTCAATATTCTCCTCCCGCACCACAATTCAAAGGCAA
The DNA here is from genome assembly GCA_028571685.1 of Heterohyrax brucei. Taxonomy (NCBI): domain Eukaryota; kingdom Metazoa; phylum Chordata; class Mammalia; order Hyracoidea; family Procaviidae; genus Heterohyrax; species Heterohyrax brucei. The sequence goes on along the minus strand of CM053166.1, from coordinate 128,539,977 downwards.
ACCACCACCATAGCCAATATAAATAATGTTTCCATGACCTTCAAAAGTTTCCTCATGCCTCTTTGTCATCAGTCCCCTTCCCAACCTCTTAAGAGAACAGTTGGTGTCCAGTAGACCATGACTCACAGTGACACTATGTGAGTCAGAGTAAGTAAGACGGTGCTTCAGAGGGTTTTTGACAGCTGATTTCTCAGAAGTAGATCACTAGGCCTTTTTCCTGAAGCATCTCTGGGAGAACTAAACCCTCCAAGCTTTCCATTGGCAACCAAGTGTTTGTTCCACCCAAGGACCATACTCCTCACCCCCAGGCTCAGCCCCTGGAAACCACTGATCTTTCTTTTTGTTCTTGTAGTTTCACCTTTTCATTTAACTTAATGCTTTTGAGATTTATGTTGCTAAATCTGTCTACAGTTTGTTCTTCATTATTAGTATTTGGTTCTATAAATTTACCTCGTTTTGTTTATTCATTCAACAGTTGATGGACATTTGGCTTGCTTGAGTTTTGGCTGATCATGAATAAAGTTAATATAAAACATTAGCAATACTTTTTTGTGTGAATGTACATTTTCATTTCTCTAGGATAAATACTCAAGGAGTAGAATTATTGGATCATATAGCAAGTTTAGTTTAATTTTGTAAGAAACTGTCAAACTGTTCTGAAGTAGCTGTACCATTTTGGATTTCTAGCAGCAATATGAGAAAGTCTCAGATGATTTTTGTTCTCTCCACCACCTGGTACTGCAAGTGCCTTTGAGTTGAACTATTCTGATAGATTTGTAAGGGTTATATATTTTCAAAACATAAGGAATGGGTAGTGTGTTCTTCTGGGTTTCAGTTGAGATTGTCATAAAAATTACTAATTTGACCTATTGGCATAATGTAATATTTTGCTGGATTGTCTACTATTGCACTTTCCTTGCATTCTTAAGATGTATCTTATTTAATCATGGTGAGTAATTATTTTGCTATTGAATTTTCTTCTTCAGGACTTTTTTTCCAGAGCCCAGTATCTTTGTTCAGAAATAAAGTTAGTCCCTTTCTGTTTGAAACCATCAGGTTTTGGTGAGAGGGTTCTATAACTTTATGAAATACACTACATAGCAATCTTAAAATGTTCCTAAAAGTTAAAAAAGAAAAAAAAAAAAAAAAAGAGACTCAGTAGGTGAAATCATCTGGCCTTGGGAAATTGTTGGAGGTACCAGATTTAGTCTTAATAAATTCGCATTTAGAATGAAGATATAACCAAAAGTTACGGTGACAATATGAGCTTGTTTTCTAGTACGAGTCATCCCCAAACGATGATGAGGTTTCCTTCTGAGAATTCTGTGGTAAGTCAATCCTGATGTAAGTCCGATACCTCATTGTTTTCCCTTTTCACTATTTTTGCCTTTTATTACCAGTATCTTCATAAATCTCAATATTGAACATTTGTGAGTAACACCTGGGAATGATAGTATCAGAAAATTACATAATGTAACACTGTGTGTAGTATATATTACTGATGATAAGATGATAAAATAAATAAGTAAATAAAAGATGATCCTAAGTGCACTTTGTTTGAACTCCTAACTTGAATACATTCTAAGTCAGGGACTACCTATTTAGGTTTAAATAATACTGTTCAGGTAGGTCTTGAGAAACATAGGCCCACTCACTTTATTTATGGTGAATGGGAAGAGCATGGCATACGTGCAGATATATAAGAAGAGCAGTAGGAAGGAACTGATAAAGGGCTCTAATTCTATTGTACTTAAAAGACTTTTAACATGATGAGAAGCTCTGCTGTATACATTTACACATTCATGAAATTTCTATGGACCTGTATGCCATCTTAAAGATCTATAGGAGAAATTTAAAGTAAAATGCTTTTACATTTCATTTCATATTATAGAAATTTAAGATTTTAAATATAGTATACCTTTTGGGAAACTTTTAGTGTCCTGAAAATTAAAGGCAATAAAATCACAGACTTCCTGGGAACTTAATATTTGTTTTGGTACACATAGCTAGGAAAACCGTGCCTCAGATTTGGCAGGAATCAAAGTTGATTATTTATAAAGTCTCTGTGGGAAGGTGCTTGAGAACTGCACATCAGGATTCAAATCAGCTTTGACTTTCCCATTATGAAGAAATGAATGTGTCAGTCTGGCGTGTGCCCTTGTAAGATACATTTCCAGAGGCCACACATCTTATATTTTCTAAGGGATTCGGCAGGGCAAGGTGATCAGACACGGCAAAAATCTAGTGGTCATGATTCTGGACTGATAGTCCAAAGCCTTGCTCCTCACCCCTTTTATCTTTCGTAGTAACTTATTTCCCTCAGGGTCTGGGGAACCTTGGTCTCTTTGACCTACTGTTCTTGCAGCTGCTTCACAAGAAACATGGTAGGATGAAAATAGTTTGAAATTATAGAATCTTTGGTAGAGAAATACATCCCTCAGTTGGTATTTTAATTATAGTTTTCTTGTATTTAATTATAGATTTCTTGTATTATTCTAAGATTCTGGGGTACAACCATTTTTTTCTCTGCATGTATTAGAAGATTATAATAGGTTCTGATTTAATTCATGGCCTAGTACATAGTAAGTTTCAGTAAATATTTGTTGAATGAATGTATGAAATAAACAATTTTATGATACATCAGAGTAGCTCACCTATATGATTTTGAATAACTTTTGCTAAGAAAAATATAAAATAGCTGTTACATACATGCCTATCTACACTGATAATTCTATAGATGCTTTGCCTGTCTCCATTGATGTCTTTTAAAAATATCTTGTTCCATTATTTCTTTTCCTCTGCTGTCTACTGTATCTATCTGTATATGCATACATACATCTGTATGTTTACACATATATCTGAACATATACACACATATATGCATGTGTATGCATCTATACAGGTGTGTAATCTTTTAACTGCTCCACGTTTTATTTCTTTGTAGTCTACCTTTCAGTTTCCTTTGTCTTTTTTCTTATTCTGTTCTTTTGCTGGGGTGTTTTAGTTTCTCCTTTGTCACTTTCTGCTTCTATGTTCCCCCTCTAGGGGTCCATGTTGTTGTTGTTGTTGTTAGGTGCTGTCTGAGTTGCTTATGACTCATCGTGACCCTATGCACAACAAAACTAAGCACCACTATGCCTACAATCATTGTTATGCTTAAGCCCGTTGTTGCAGCCGCTGTGTCAATCTATCTCTTTAAGGGTCTTCCTCTTTTTCGCTGGCCTTCTACTTTACCAAGCATGATGTCCTTCTCTACGGATTGATCCCTCCTGACAACATGTCCAAAGTATGTAAGATGCAGCGTCACCATCCTTGCTTCCCAGGAGCACTCTGGTTGTACTTTTTCCAGGATGGATCTGTTTGTTCTTTGTCAGTCCACGGAATAGTCAATATACTTTTCCAACACTACAATTTGAAGGTATCGGTTCTTCTGTCTTCTTTATTCACTGTCCAGCTTTCACATGTGTATGATGTGATTGAAAATGTTATGGCTTGGGTCAGCACGCCTTGGTCTTCAAAGTGACATTCTTACTTTTCAACACTTTAAAGAAGTCTTTTGCAGCAGATTTTCCCAATGTAATGTGTCTTTTGATTTCTTGACTGCTGCTTCCGTGGGTGCTGATTACGTGACTAAGTAAAATGAAATCCCTGACAACCTCAGTCTTTTCTCCGCTTCTCATATGTTGCTTACGGGTCCAGTTGTGAGGATGTCTGTTTTCTTGATGTTGAGGTGCAACCCTTACTGAAGGCTGTGGTCTTTGATCTTCATCAGTAAGAATTTCAAATCCTTTTCACTTTCAGCAAGCAAGCTGCGTCGTCTGCGTAACAGGTTGTTAATGAGTCTTCCTCCAATCCCGATGCCTCATTCTTCTCCGTGCAGTCCAGTTTCTCGGATTATTGGCTCAGCATACAGATTGAATAGGTGTGGTGAAAGGGTCAAACCCTGACCACAACAGTACAGCAAACTGACAGACAAGCGTGAGCCAAAGGTCCACATGTATTGTGTATTTTCTGTTTTTCTCTCCTGCTTCTCATCCCAGTCATGGGCTGTCTCCTCTTTCATTTCTGTCCAATTTTTCCCCATTTTTTTTCTTCACAGTCTCTTATGCTTCCTCCATGGGAGAAACACAAACACTTTTTCTTTCTAAGGCCCTCCTCCCTCCCTCTACTATTTATTTTCTTCCTCTCTTTTCAGCTCTGTTTCCGTGGTAGTACAGTGGTTAAAGAGCTTGCCTGCAACCAAAAGGTCAGCAGTTCTAATCGACCAGCTGCTCCTTGCAAACCCCATGGGGCAGTTCTACTCTGTCCTATAGGGTCCCAGCTTATTTTCCTCTCTTTTCTATCTACGTTATATTTCTCTCAGCATTATAGTCTCTTTTGGAATGTCTTTTTCTCTGTATTTCTGTGTCGTCTTCTTCATCTGCTTCTGCAAAATTGCATTTTTTTTTTTGCTCAGTACCTCACTGAGTGTCCTTCTTTCCTTTACATCTGTCTCACTCATCTACTGCTGCTGCAACGTCAATATTCCAAGCGGATGGCTTTAGTAGACAGAAGTTTATTCCCCGAATTCAGGGCGCCAGCTCCAGGGGAAGGCTTTCTCTCTGTGTCTGCTCTGGAGCAGGGCCCTTTTGATGCATATGTCTTCCCTTGGTCTGGGATCATCTCAGCGCAGGATCCTCTGGTCCAGAGGTTGCATGCCACTCCTGATACTGCTTTCTTGATGGTATGAGGCCCCCGACTCTGTTCACTTCCTTTTCCTTTTTATCTCTGGAAAGATAAAAAATGGTACAGGTCACACCCCAGGGGAAGTACCTTTTACATCAGATCAGGGATGTGGCTTTAGTAAAGGTGTTACGGTCCCACTCGCATCCTCTTTAACATAATCCGATCATGACTCATTAACCACAGGCAGAGATTGGAACTTGCAACATATACAAAAATGACAATCACAAAATAGAGAACAATCACACAATTCTGGAAATCATTGCCCAGCCGAATTACTACAAACATTTTCTGAGGGATGTAATTCAATCCATGATAGTATCGCTGTCTTTTTTTAAAAAACGTTTTCTGAGTCTCTGCCTTTGAATGTGCTATTTCCCTTTCCTCTAATTTGTTGGCCTCACTTCCTGATAAATTTCTCATTCAAGAAGGCTGACTACACATATTAAGGTCTCTGTACAGCCTGGTGACACAGTGATTAAGAACTCACTTGCTAATTGGAAGGTCAGTGGTTAGAACCCAAAACCCCGCTAGTGGGACTGCCGAAAAGATTACAACCTTGGAAACATTACAGAGGCAGATATGCTGTGTCCAGTAGCATTAGTAAATCAATAGCAATGATTCCCATTATGGGAAGAAAAAAACCCATTTATCCCACTGTGTTTCCCAGCATTTCTTCATATCTCCACAAGCAAACTCATAGCAATATGCAGCTTACTTATTCCTGAGTGCTAGACACAGTGATCAGTGCTGAGCTGTGGAGTAAGAACTATGAGAAAGAGTAAATCTATATTTGAATCCTGGCTGTACAAGTGGGACAAATTACTTAACCTTTCTGAGCCTGTTTCTCTACCTGGTGATTATAAGGCAAACTATAATTTACTGTTCAAACTGAGGCATGTTGAAGAGTGAAGAGTATTCTAAAAATACTTAAAATTAAATACTTTGAAATTTGTATTTATTTACTGACCAACTTACTGGCTTTGTTCTATTCATGGGCTCATAAAATAATTATATACAAAATTATTTTTAAAAATAAAGTCTTCCTAAAACAAAAAATAACACTTATCTCTGTGTATCAAAGCCAACAACAAAACTCTATATTGATTGTCTGAACGTTAAACAATATATACCTTTTCTGGCCAAACTGGGAAAAGAAAAACAGGAAAAAAAGAGGAAGCAAGTAGCCTAGATAAGAAATGACATGCAGAATGTTACAACAATGATTTGTCAATTTTGTTAATCCTTTCAAAGTGCTAATTTTGATTTTGTTAATTTTTTCTATTTGTTTTATTTCTGCTCTGATGTTTATTATTTTCTTTCTTCTGTTGCCTGTACACTTCTGTATTATTTCCATTTTTTCCAGTTGTATAGCTAATGTTTTGAATTTGTCTCCTTTTTTGATGTGTGCTCTTATTGCTATAAATTGACCCCTGAGCACTGCCTTTGCTGTGTCACAAAGGTTGTGGCACAATGTACTTTCATTCTTGTTTGATTCTGGAAATTTTTTAATTCCATGTCTGGTTTCTTCTTTTACCTAGTGGTTTTCAAGCAAGGTGTTATTCAGTTTTGATGTACTTGAATTTTTTTCATGGCTCTTCCTGTTACTAATTTCTACTTTTATGGTGTTGTGATTACAGTAGATACTTTGTATTATCTCAATGTTTTGGATTTGTTGAGGGTTACTTTGTGCCGTAAGATGTGATCTAGTCTGGGAAAATGTTCCACTGTGTGTTAGGAAAGAAAATGTATACACTGCTGTTGTTTAGTGGAGTGTTTTGTGTGTGTCTATGAGGTCAACTTGATTGATTCTTTAGATCTTCTGTATCTTTGTAGAATTTTCTTCTAAATGTTCTGGCCTATACCAAAAGTGGTATGCTGAAATCTGCTCCTATTATTGTGGACTGTAAATTTCTTTTTCAGTGCTGCTGGAGTTTGTTTTATATATTTTGGAACCCTTTCATGTGCATGAGTATTTATTATGGTTATATCTTCATGGTAGATTGTCCCTTTAATCATTGTATAATATCCTTTCTAGATCATATGGTGGTCTATTTTTCTTGCTTTCTGAAGCCATCCTGTCCTGCTTTTGTTTGTTTGTTTTGTTTTTGTGTTTTAATATGTCTAGGTATTTTCTGCTGTCTTCTGGACACTGAAGAATTATTTTCTTCATTTATTGGTTATAAATTTGTTTGCTTCATCCTGCTTTTTTGTTATATTTGATTATGTTTGGGTAGGAAGACTGGGTGTGTTTTGTGGCGTGCTTGTCTATGGGCATTATATTTATCTGAGATTGATATTGTCATTCCTGCTCTTCTTTTTTGGTTGCTGTTTGCTTTTTTTTCCCTCCATTGTTTGATTTTTAATAGCTTATGTCATTGTTTCTAAAGTGTGTCTCTTGTGGATCATATATTGATGGATTTTTTTTAAATCCATTCTGTCACTGCCTGTCTTTATGAGTACATTTGAGCCACTTACATTTAGTGTATCTATAGGTGTGAGTTTATTTCTGTCACTTTGCAGTGCTTTGGGGGAAGGGGTGCTAATGTTTTCTTTGTTGCTGTTATTTTCCAGTGCTGAATTCCTTTTGTTGGTGGATTTTTAAAAAATTTCTTTCATTTTTGTTTTTGCTGAGACTTTGTCTCTCTTCTTTATTTTGATAATTGGTTTGTTAACTTTGTTTGTAGTTACCTTGAAATTTGCCCCGATCTTCTAAGTTTACACCGGTCTTTTATTACTTGATATCACCCAGGCTTCCTCTCTATTTGGAAGTTATATAACTACACCATTTATTCCCTCTTTTATTGTTCTGATGTTGTTGGCATGAGAGTTCATTACCTAGGTTGGTATCTGGCTGATGCTATCCTGTATCCTAGATTCAGATTGTTGTCTGATGTTGTTTCTTCTGTAACTGAAGGACTCCATTCAATAATTCTTGTATATTTAGTTTATGATTTTACATATTGTCTTAATTTCTATTTATCTGGAAACTCTTAATTTTGCCACATTTGAGTGACAGTTTTGTAATGTATATTTTTCTTCATTGGCAATTTTTTTTTCTCTCAAGGTTTTGTATAAGTCATCTCATTGCTTTCTTGATATATGGCTTCTGCTGAGTAATCACAGCTTAATCTTATTGTTTGCCTTTTGTATGTGATTTTTTATTTTTCTCAAGCTGTTCTCAGGATTTTTTCTGTTTTAGATATTGGTGACTGTGATTATGATACATCTTGGTGACTTTTCTTTGGAGTCTATTCTGTATGAGATCCATAGAGCTTCTTGGATCATCAGCCTTTCATCTTTCAGAATATTAGGGAAGCTTTTCTGTCACTAAATCTTCAGTGACCTCTGTGTTTCTGGTTCTTATCCTTGTTCTGGAACTCCTATCATGTGGCAATTTTTGCTTTTAGTTGTATCTCACATCTTTCTCAGGTTTTCCTCACTTCTATTCATTCCGTTGTCTGATTTTTCCTCAAAGTGATATCCAAAGATTGGTCTTCAATTTTGCTGATCCTGTTTTCCATTGTTTCAGATTTATTCCTAAAACCTTCTATTGCGCTATCTAGTTCTGAAATCCTTGTTGTTTATCTTTTGGATTTCTAATTGCTGTTTTTCATGATCTTCTATTTATTTTGAAATTTTGTTCCTATATTATTTTCCTGAATTATTCCTTTGCTTTGACTGTCTTACCTGATTTTGTCTGTATTCTCCATGATTTTGTCTTTTGTTTGTTTTTGTCTGTGTTTTGATTCATCTGCTTACTAATCTTTTGGAGAGTTTTGAATATTAGACTTTTGAATTCTACATCAGGTATTCCAGTGATTTTTCTTCCCCTGGAAAATCATATGGTGGTCTACTTTTCTTGCTTTCTGAAGCCATCCTGTCCTGCTTTTGTTTGTTTTGTTTTTGTGTTTTAATATGTCTAGGTATTTTCTGCTGTCTTCTGGACACTGAAGAATTATTTTCTTCATTTGTTGGTTATAAATTTGTTTAGTTCATCCTACTTTTTTGTTATATTTGGTTATGTTTGGGTAGGAAGACTGGATGTGTTTTGTGGCATGCTTGTCTATGGGCATGATATTTCTCCCTGCATTGTCCAGGTGGTCAGGGCCAGTTACTCAGGTATGCTGCAGCAGGGTAGATCTGCAGGGGGAAGAGGGAGATAGGTTGTTTGTGGCACAGATGGACTCATGAGGCAGGGCCAGGGTATAGTGTGATTTGGGGTATGGAGGCCTGGGGGTATACATTGGTTCCACTTGGGGTTAGCATTAGGGTTAGCTTGGTGTGCTGATAGGTAGAGCAGGAGCTCTGTCTTCTGTTGGGAGCTCTGTGATGTTGCCTTCCTATACTACCTGTCCACAGTCTTTGGTGGCTATAATCTAAGATGGAGAATCTTTGCCCCTTAGCTCATTAAGGACCTCTACTCCGTAACTCTCCTTATTCTGTTTTCTCTGTCAGCTTCTTATTCTATTTGGTACTTAACTGAGTTCTTCATTTTCTACTTAGGGTTACAGGATTGACATTTGTGTCATTTTATTTAGTTTTTCAGGTCTTTGCTGTAGAGTGGCAGAATGGCATTTCTGTCTATAACATCATGTTGGCTTTGCCTCATTATCTTTTCCAAGTACTTACAGCTGGCATTATTAATAACCTCTTTTGTATATGGCATCATTTTCATTAATTTGTTCTCCTACTTTTATTTCTTTCCTTTGCAGTCATGAATATTATTAGATTTTATTTTATAACTTCATCCTTGAATAATAGATATCAAATTAACCAATGCATTTATTTGCTTGGAAAATATCTTCAGCTTATCAGTGCTGAGGATTTTAACCAATATCATCCTGATAATTAAGGGTGATATTAATTAAAATATCATTCATTTCTAGATAATTAAGGAAGAGAGAATTTCAGCAATGAAGTTAAAGGATTTCTATTATGTATTAAATTTATTTAAAAGACGAGTATACAACATAGAAGACAGTAGAAGTAGAAAGAACAGGGACTTTGTAGCCCTACATATATAGATTGAAATCCTAGCTGTTATTCCTTATATGATTTTAAGCAAGTACTTAATTTATCTGAGTTCAAATTCTAGCATGTAGTTCTATTTGCCAAGTGTTTCCACTTTTATTTGTTCCAGACATCTGGTAGAATTGCTCTTTTGATCTTCTTTGCTCATGATGAAGGACCTTGACTAGCTCTGGCCACTGAGTTAGGAGTGGAAGTAATGTGCTACTTCTAGGCCAGAACACATGATCATTGTTTTTGCTTAAATCACTTTACTATTGTTATTATTTTAGCCATGAAGGAAAGGAAGAAGTCTTCAAAATGGGATTCAGGAATCAATGGTTATAAAACCAGTTGGGAAGCCAGGAAGTATAGGGTCTTTCTGGACTAGTTTAAACCATTTAGAGATTTTAAGCACAAAAAATATTTTGATGTGCCCCACCCCATATGTCTTATATGTACTTAGTAAAAGTACTAAAAAGTAAGTATAAATCTTATCATGATGGCTACCTTGACACTTTTATTGAAATAAAAAAAATTCTTTAAAATTTACTTTCTCTCTGTTTCTCTTTACTTGTGTTTGAGCATAAGTTTAGAATACTTACTGGGAAAATAAATCCAGAGAATGAAGAGAATATTTAAAGAATCAAGTATCAGATAGACATCACGATTATACTTGAAATTGCCTATGCATATTGGCATCTAGGAAGTCACTGGTGTCTTTAATAAAACATGATCAGAGGAGGGGCAGAGGAGGTCATTGCATCATGGGTGGGGGAAATAAGAAGGCAAGGAAACTGATACAGCAAGTACAAATTATTCTTTATTGTTATTTTAATGCACAAAGATAGAATATGGCAGGGTAATAGACACAGGTAGGACTTAGTTATGGGAGTGGAGGAAGGAAAAAGCCTCCTACCGGTTTTCTGTAACCCTTCCTGACAGATAGTCTTCAAGTCTATTATTTAGTTCCACTGTCTTAGTGCCTTTTCTTCCACTATTTCCCTCTGGGTCTAGTATCTGGTGGTACACACCACAGCATTTCTGTGGGGAGTACAATAATTTGACTGTATTCAGAAGCTCCCCTACCTTCATCTGTTACTGTAAAATGTGTGTTTAGGACACCTGCTGCAAAAGCCAATACTGAGACAGAGTAAAGTAAATGCCCAAGAGGTTTATTACATGCCAGTGTGTAAAGGACAGGGGGAGTTTGGGTCCTCAGAGCCTGTCTGAAATCATCAAGCAAGGTAGAAATATTTAAACGGGAATCTATGTGCTGTGCTAGCACAGAGGGCAGGGGTCAGGAGAACAATGAGAGTGATATGGGAGGGGCATCTGTCCTGGAGCAGGCCTCAGGACTTGTATATGGGGATCAAAAGCTGGGGTCCAGATGCTCTTGGCTATCACCTGAGGAAGTCCTGAACCAGCACCTGGTGTGCTGAAACTTCCACTCAGTCTCCACTCACCTCCCAACTCATTCGATGTTTCCAAAAAAGCTGAAAAAGCTGCAAAGATATTATCTCAGTGGATTCTGTCAGTTAATGTGAGATCTGCCTGAGCCAGGTAAAGGGAGCCAGAAATTTTAAGAAAAGCAAGTAAAAGTTCTATAAAACAGGCAAAGAATTAGTCCTGACTGTTTTAATTTCCCCTTTGAAGACTCCCATGCTTCCCCGTTTCACACCCAGCTCCTTCTAGGGCACTCTGTCATTTGGTCAGGGCTTGGTCACAGGCCCTTTGACTGCTAGTGCCCAATTCTCTGAATAAAATTCTAGTATCTCACACATCTGTCAGTTTGTTGTACTGTACGGTTTGCATGTTACTGTGATGCTGGAAGCTATGCCATCAGCATTCAGATACAACAGGATCACCCCTGGTAGACAGGTTTCAGCTGTACATCCAGATTATAACAGACTAGGAGGAAGGACCCAGCAGTCTACTTCTGAAAAGAATTAGCCATTGAAAACCTTATGAATAGCAGCAGAACTTCACCTAATTTAGTGCTGGAAAATGAGTCACTCAGCTAGAAGGCACATCATTGTTCACTATCACTGCATGGTGTTCCACTGAGTATGTATATCACAGTTTGTTTATCCATTCATCGGTCGATGGGTACCTAGGTTGATTCAATCTTTTTGCTATTATGGACAGTGCTGCAATAAACACATGTGTGCATGTATCTGTTCGTGTCACAGCCCTTACTTCTGTAGGATACATTCCAAGCAGTAGGATTGCTGTATCATATGGTATTTCTATTTCTAGCTTTTTAAGAAAGCACCAAATTGCTTTCCAAAGAGATTGTACCATGCTGCATTCCCACCAGCAGTGTAGGAGAATTCCAATTTCTCTGAAACCTCTTCAGCATTTGTTATCTTGTGTTTCTTTGATTATTGCCAACCTCGTTGTGGTGAGATGGTATCTCATTGTAGTTTTGATTTGGATTTCTCTAATAGCTAATGACTGTGAGGATATCCTCATGTGTCTTCTAGTTGTTTGGATATCCTCTTTGGTGAAGTATCTGTCCATCTCCTTTTCTCTTTAATTGGGTTATTTGTCTTTTTCTTGTTGATATTTTAAGACTAGATTTTTTTAAAAAATATTATGCTTTAAGTGAAAGTTTACAGCCCAAATCAATTTGTTATATAAAACCTACATATACATCACTATGAAACTTTAATTGCTCTCCCCTATCCCTGCCCTCTCTCCCCCCCAGTGACTGCACACTCTTACATTGCACACTGTACTTCCTGCATCTATTCAACTAACTCCTGTTCACCTCCACCCTCTCATCTCACCTCTACACAAGAAGTGCTCAGACAGCCTCAAGTATATGTTTAAGCCAGGAAGCATTTCCTCCACCAGCTTCAGTCTATGGCTTATAGTCCAGTCCAATCTTTGTCTGAAGAGTTTGTTTCAGTACTGGTTTTAGCTCTGGTCTAACTGAGAGTTCAGGGGCCACATCCTTAGGGGACCCCTCAGTGTGATAGGCCATCAAGTTGGCCTCTTAATAAAGTTCTAGTTCTGCATATCCATTTCTCTCCTGCTACATCAAGGACTTCATATTGTGCTCCTTATCACGGCAGACATTTCTGGTGGCCAAGCACCATCTAGTTATTCTGGTCTCATGATGATACAGCTTCTGCATCAGATGGCGCCTTCTGTCTGCTGGGCTCATATTTGACTCATGTCCCTGATGTCCTTCATTCAGGAATAGATTTGATGCATGGAACACTAATGACAGAAGGCCAGATGAGTTCTGGAGTGCCATCAAGGACATCATCAATGAAGAAAGCAAGAGGTCACTAAAAAGATAGGAAAGAAAGAAAAGACCAAATTGGATGTCAGAGGAGACTCTGATATTTGCTTTTGATCATCAAGTAGCTAAAGCAAAAGGAAGAAAAGATTATGTAAAAGAGCTGAGCATAAAATTTCAAAGGGTGGCTCAAGAAGATGAAGTATTATAATGACATGTGGAAAGAGCCAGAGATAGAAGACCAAAAGGGAAGAATACACTTGGCATTTCTTAAGCTGAAAAAATTGAAGAAATAAAAACCAAGCCTTGAGTTGCAATAGTGAAAGATTCCACAGGGAAAATATTAAACAACTTAGGAAGCATCAAAATAAGATGGAAGGAATAGACAGAGTCATTATATCAAAAATTATTGAACTATTTAACCATTTCAAGAAGTAGAATAATATGATCAAGAACTGATGGTACTGAAGGAAGAAGTCGAAGCTGCATTGAAGGTATTGGCTAAAAAAAAAAACAAGATTCCAGGATCTGATATATTGAGATGTTTCAAGAAATGGATGGAGCACTGGAAGTACTCACTTGTCTACGCCAACAAATTTGGAAGACAGCTACCTGGCCAATTGACTGGAAGAGATCCACGTTTATGCATACTCCCAGGAAAGGTGATACAACCAAATGAGGAAATTATTGAACTATAGCATTAATAACATATACAAGGAAAATTTTATTGAAGATGATTTGAAAGTGGCTGCAGTAGTATATTCACTGGGAAGTGCTGGAAGTTTGGGCCTTATTCAGAAGACTATGTGGATATCAGGGATATTATTGCTGACATCAGATGGATCTTAGCTGAGAGCAGAGAATATCATAAAGATGTTTACTTGTGTTTTGCTAACTATGCAAGGCATTCGACTGTGTGGATCATAGCAAATTATGGATAACATTGTGGAGAACGGGAATTGTACTCAAGAGGAATCTTTTTTTTGAATAAAACAAGTGAACACTGCATAGTTTAGAATCAGAAAAGGTGTGTGTCATGGTTGTATCCTTTCATCATACTTTTTCAATCCGTATGCTGAACAAATAATCAGAGAAACTGGACTATATGAAGAAGAATAAGGCATCAGGATTGGAAGATGACTCATTAACAACCTGCATTATGCAGATGACACAATCTTGCTTACTGTAAGTGATGAAGTCTTCAAACACTTAGGGAAGAAGATCAAAGACCACAGCCTTCAGTACGGATTACACCTCAATATAAATTAAACAAAAATTCTCACAACTAGACTAGTAAGCAATATCATGATAAATGGAGAAAAGACTGAGATTGTCAAGGATTTCATTTTACTTAGTTACACAATCAACACCTATGGAAACAGTAGTCAAGAAATCAAAAGATGTATTGCATTGTGAAAATCTCCTGCAAAAGACTTCTTTAAAGTGTTGAAAAGCCAAGATATCACCTTGAAGACTAATGTACACCTGAAAATAAGCCATGGCATTTTCAATTACATCATATGCATGTGACAGCTGGACAATGGGTAAGGAATACAGAAGAAGCATGGATGCCTTTGGGCTGTGGTATTGGGGAATAAAATTGAATATACAATGGACTGCCAAAAGAATGAACAGATCTTTCTTGGAAGAAGTAAAACCAGAGTGCCTCCTTAGAAGCAAGGATGGTGAGACTGCATCTTACATACTTTGGACATGTTGTTAGGAGGGATTAATACCCAGAGAAGGACATCACACTTGGTAAAGTAGAGGATCAGTGAAAAAGAGGTAGGTCATCAACAAGATGGATTGACACACTGGCTGTAACAATGGGCTCAAGCATAACAATGATTTTGGGTATGGCACATTACCAGGCAGTGTTTTGTTCTGTTGTACATAGGGTCACTGAGTCAGAATCAACTCAATGGCACCTAATGACAACAACCAGCTATTTCGTCTATTAAGTCAATAGCCTTAACAGACAAGACTTGGCACCTGACCACAGGTCACATGACCACAGAAGGTCACATAACCACAGGATCCACATAACCTGACACATTAAGGTCCACAGTCTTCCTGTGACTGAGAAGGCTCGGCCTGCCACGTGAGCACAGAAAAATATCAATGTGACAAACAACAATAAGGCACCTATAGTGATCACATGACTGAGAGAGGTGGCCGTGTGAAAGTACGATTCATGAGTCATGTGACCTTCAGGCTTATTGCTCATGTGACTGAAATACTAGGCCTACCATGTGGCAGAAGTAGTCACATGATCAGATAAACCACATGACCTCAGGGTTTAAAAGCTCACAGTGTTGACAAAGCTGATAGGGTTAGGCCAACTAGAAGATGTGTAGCCTTTGGGATCCCATAATGCTCATCAGTAGGGAGATTAGGGTCTGGTAGGGAGAGTGAGGGCTGCCGCTTGGAGGTAGGGACCATGTGACCTTCATGGTTTAGAGGTATACCACGTCTACATGACCTGTAGGGCTAGGCCTGGTACATGACAGCAGGGTTCACACAGTTGCAGGATCCATGAGACTTACAGAGTAAGGAAGTTAGAGCACTCAGGTGCTTGGGATGACTGAATTTGCCTCATGACAATAGGATTCAATGACAGCCTTATATGGATCTGCATGGCTCAGAGAGACCATCCTGCTCATACGTCCTGGTGATCTGAGATTTTTCACGGTTCTGTCCACATTACTAGGATCTCCAGTGATGATATTGTCTTCACATGAACTTCCATGGAACAGAGGTTTGGACTTTAGCATCCCCACCTCTCTTTTACATACTAATTTTATGTATCTTCTTTTTTCTAGTGACACATTAGATTTAAAATGGAAATTAATACATAGCAATGACATAGATGATCCCCAAAAGCTAACTGTAGGCATTTTTCAGGAAGCACTGCAAGGGTATAACCAGCAGGTATAGGTAAACATTGTTGACTAAACTTCATATAGGCCCAAAGGAGGTTAAACTTAATTCGTCAGTTTTAATTGTTAATTTTAAATTTTAAAATGTGAGTTGTTTTCACTATGTACTAGGCACTTTAAAAGGTTAACTCATTTCATACTGGTGATTTCATAGAGGCTGTACTGCTAGTACTTAAATCTTTCACATGAAGAACTTGAAGTACAGAGTGTTTACGTCACTAGCCTTTAAGACGTTACAGAGCTTGTAGGTGGTAAAGCCAGGATTTGTCTGCCCTAGGTAGTTTGGCTTCAGACTTCATGTTTTAATCACTCACTAGATTCCCCAAAGAAAATTAATATTAATTCAGCCTTACTAATCCAGACAAACCAGAAAGCCAGCTTCAGTTACTGGAAAGTTGAAAACATGGAAGATCTCTTTGAAATGTCTTTTAAATACTTTCAAGTACTGTCAATAATTAAAAGCAATCAAATAAAGTTGAATTTAATTAGGGACCTCAGGTGATTTGTTTTACTGTATAGATATAAATGTATCACTAATATATTTATATATAAAATGAGGTGTAAAACGCTAGATCTTAGTTGAAAAGAGTTCCTTTAAACTAACACTAAAACAGAAATATTGCGAAGTCTAAACATCGTATCTCCTCTTGCCTGAATTAAAAAAGGTATAAAGGAGTGGAATTTGAATTAATTATATTTTACTGTATTTATATTCTGTCGGTGCCTTTTAAGAAAGAACAGAGAAAGAAGAAAAAAATATTATTGTAGGTTTTTTTTTTAATTTCAAGAGTAACTATCAGAAACTACAACTCGAATTATACATTAAAAAATAAGTTGATGTGGTTTTTCCATCTTGATGTTTTAGGCTAATGATGTTACACAATATCTGGGGTTATTTTGCTAGGTCTGTGCATTGTGACACGACTATATAAATAAGCTTAAAAATCTGAACAGATCAGCGTTCATATCGTTGTTAAACTTGAGTACTAATAATGACACCAAACTTTGTGATTCTAAGCCTATTGAAGGACATCACAAGCTTTTGGAGTGAAGAATAGGAAGAGATAAAAAAAAAATATGTACAAATCAGTGAGTCTGTGCTAATTTTTTAAAAAATATTTTTGGAAAAATTTTTATTGGACATATGTAAATACCAGGCACTGTGTGTAAAATGGAACCGCATATTTACAATAGAGCCCATTATGAAACTCTAACTTAGATTTAAGGAGCATCTATATATAGTTACAGAATGAAATTGGACATCAGGTCCTGATGTTTGTTCCAATCTTGGTTTCTGTAATTACACACAGACACACAAATCAGCAGTATAAGGCACAGCAGAATTACATCAATCCCACCTATGCTCAGCTGAAATTCATGCAGTATTGATGTTTTACAGTTTTGGGGTCAACCAGTTGCAGATAGTGCTCTATGTCAAGGACAGTATGTCCAACTTCCAACACAACATGATCTTCAACAGTTTTCAGGTGGTGGCACTTGGTTATTCTCAGTGGTTGAGAACTTGACTGCTAACCAAAGGTTAGGCAGTTTGTATCTACCAGTCACTCCTTGAAAACACTATGGGGCAGTTCTACTCTGTTCTACAGGACTGCTGTGAATTGGAACCGATTAGATGGCAATAGGTTTTCTTTCTTTCTTCTTTTTTTTTTTTTTTAAGTTAATGGGTAAGGAGACCTGGTAGTGTAGTGATTAAGTGCTCAGCTGCTAATCTAAAGGTAGATAGGTCAAACCAACCAGGGATAAAGATGTAGCAATATGCTTGGAAACTCAACGAGGCAGTTCTACTCTGTCCTGCAGTGCTGTAATGACTTGGAATCAACTCAAGGACAATGGGTTCAGGTAATGGGCTAACTCTTTGGGGACTCTTACATCATGTAAATAAAGAATTTCATTCACAGTTGGAACTTCTGTTAGGCCAAAAGATGGAGAGGAATGATAAAGCAGGAATTTCTTGCAGGGTGTTTGCTCATAAGCTGTGTCATTTGTGATGATATTATTACATTTTCCCAACATAGGTCTTCTTAGCTGCTCAATGCACCTTTTTTTTTTTTTTTGCCATTCAATGAATAGCTCTAATAATTCTTTGAAAATATTTTTAGGTCAGTTTTTGTATAAGCAGCCACTATTGTTGCTCTATCACACTTCATTCTAAATACTCTCTGGTGGATCTGTTTGCATATGATATAAATGAGCAAGCTTAGCTAGTTATCTTAAGAAGCAAATTTAGCCTTTGGGGACTATATGATCTCCATGGACTTCATACTTCCACAATGTTACCAGATGACTTCTTAGTTACCTACTTCACTTAGCCTATGTAAGTCCAATTATTATTCCAAGAATTAAAGATACTCTAAAAAACATTTTTTTTTCCTACTATGTCTAGAGAATGCAGTGTGTCCTGTCCGCTTTCAAATAGTGACAAGTACATGTGGTAATTGATGAGAACTCGATTCTGAAATTTGAAATTAGTCTAGTATGTCTATAGTGGTACGAATCAGTTTTGTGTGGCCTTTCTTGCCATGGTCTTGTAACTCCCAACCAAGTAATTGGGTGGGGCCATGCAAATAAGGCTAATTGGGGCCCACTGAAGGGATTGGTTAGTTTCATTATCCCTCATAATTCTAAACTTAAAAGAGAGTCTATTCCAGAACAGAGAAAAGATCCTACCACCACCGAGGAAGAACAGCCAGGAGGGAAGCACATCCTTTGGACCCAGGATCCCTGCACTGAGAAGCTCCTAGAACCAGGAGACTGACCAAAAGAGAGAATGTATGTAAGAAAGAGGGAGAAAGAAAGAGAGAGAGCTGCAACACTGAAGTAGACAGCTTAGTATGCTCACTTGTGGTGACCACCTGGATCCACTTGTGAATAGAAGCGGGGGAAGGGCATTGATGAAGAAACAGCTGAGTTTGGACTCGTCCCATTAGCACCCACTAACTAGCACATGGGAGCTAGGGATGAGAGAGTAAGGGTAAGGGTTGCCTGGTCACACTCTTGACATTCATGGGTGGAACTTGTTCTGTTAGTCCAAGGGCCGAGGGGTAAGAGAGTGTGAAGGGGCTATCTGAAGTGTTGGGAGGTGTGCATGAACTCTCCAGCCTAAGACTACTACTCACTGTGACCTACCTTGGATGGCTAGAGATGAATTGACCAGAATCTGACCAAATGGAGAAAAAGATGTTGACAGTTTTCCTTCCTTTTAGTTGAATGATTAAGTTTCTTTTTCCCCTTTCTCTTCTCTGTTGGTCTGTAAGTTACATATGACATTTCTACTGTTCCATGATTTACCCTTAAATTATCAACATGCATATAGTTAGCAAAGACTAAACTTTCATTAACATCTCTACTCTTCTCCCTTAATAGAGGGAACTATAAACTATTTAAACCCTGTTTAACTCTATACCCAAACCTAAACCCACTGTTGTCAAGTTGATTCTGACTCATAGAGATCCTATAGGACAGGGAAGAACTGCTTCATAGAATCTCCAAGGAGGGCCTGGCAGATTTGAACTACTGACCTTCTGATTAGCAGACATTGCGCTTAACCATTATGCCACCAGAGTTTTCGATTAACCTTATACAGTTTACTAAGTGTTAGTGTTGTTTAGTCTTTTAGGTTTACTATATGTTTATATCCACCAATACAGTCATTACCATTATTCCTTTGCTTAGAGTTGTCCACCTGTCTGGCAAGCATTTTGCTTACCACTGATGCTAGCAACACAGTTTTCTATAACAGTTTTGTTCAATTTCTGTCTCACTGAAATACATACACCTCACATATTTCACAGTGAAAGTTTGCTAGTGGTAAATGTCAGTCTATCTGAAAACATATTTTACTTTATACTGTCCTCCCTTTTAGACAATGATTAGCTGAGTGACAAGTAAATGTCACATGAGATAGTGCATTTCTCACCCTGGCAGAGAGTAAGCAGAAGGATGGTGCACGTGGTTCTCTGGTTTTTCATGATACTCTAGAAAAGGCTTGGAAAGGACAGGGTGGGCACATCATGATTACCCTCCCAAGAAGGTACCCAGCCTTCCTGGTATCATCTATTGATAACTTATAATTTTTCCTGGGAAGTAGGATGTGAAATGTTTTACTGAGAAGAGGGAAGATGCAGTGATGTTAGAGATTGGAGAAGAATACAGGCTTCAATTAGAAGCTATGGATGACATGGTCATGCATAACTAGAAATGAATGATTCCGTGAGTCTAATCATTACTGAGTGAGCTGAAGTAGTGTGTATGGTTATTTTCAGTATTCAAGTAAAATATAATTTTATATGGCATTGTTGGAATGTAAGAATACAACAGAATTTTGCCATAACTTATGAGTAAAATGGCCACAGTGTTAATAACCTCCAGATTTCAAATTATGTGTTTTCCCACCATGACGAATGAAGTAATTCTATGAATGGATTATAGAGCATATATAGAATAATTTTAGAAACTGTATGTGGAAATCATTCTACTGGGATGTTTCAAAAATTTCAATTATCGGTTGTGAATCTTTAGTTACTATGATCCTGAGTGGTTTGTGCTTAAATAAAGGAATCATTTAGTCAATTCACTGCCTTTTTTTATATCAATGCATTCTTTTGTTACACTAATGAGGAGAGACACTGCTCAAAAGGAGTAAGGATCTCAGAAGTATAAATATGGCCTTTTCCCACCCCGTCTGAGACCTTTCACTTCCTAGCAAATATCCTGGAAATTTATAAGAAGTCTAATCTCATTTATAGTGTAGTTATAGTAATCAAGTTACAGTTTCCATAAAGGCCTCAAGTTCTCATGTAATTACAAGACAAATATCAGCTTGTGGTTTATTTATGTCATGCAGACTAAGCAAATAAAAATATGTTGAATCATATTGAACTTAAAGGTTATAAGCCAGGAATATGTGTTTAGCATGAGTTGTCTGTTTAAAGTAGGTCTCTCAAAATTCCAACTCTATGCTGTAGACCTCTTTATCTGAAATTGCTGGTATTCCTGTATACAGTGCAGGTATTCATCATTTCATTGTAGAGATGTATTCTCTCATGTCTATCAATCCCAACTAAAAATGTTTTATTTTTGTGTCCAAAGGGTAATTAGACTTGGATTTATGAAAAAGGTAGCGACTCAGCTTTCCTGGAAAGATGCATTTTACCATAAAGATCTCAAAGATTAAGGGAAGTACTTTGAGTTTCTTGTAGCACCTAATGTTAGAAGATGCTAACAAAAAATAAGGACTGTTAAATAATCAAATAATTTGTCAGTTCAGGAAATCCAATGCTATATAATCCAGATAGGATTTTGAAAAAATAATGCATTTTCCTAAACTATATATAAATGAGAGGAATTAGTGATGGCTCTATATATTTATGATCAGAAGATATTTTGTTTTAGATACTTATTGCTAACCAAAACTTGCAGCTGGAATTCTTTTTAGTGTCATCTAAAATTTTAGTACGTATGGATGTAAACTACAGTGGTTTGAATAATTGAGGGTGGAAGAAAAATCTCTTTGTGATGTATTTGTATCATCTTGTAAATAAAATTCTCTTGACTCATTGTCTAATTAATAGGGCCTTAGGTATAGCACAATTTTTGAGAATTAGCCAAGGATAGAAGTTTCACGTATTCTGCATAACTGAACTATTAACTAGACAAAACTTGATTACTGTTATCTTGTTTGGTTTTTATTGTTCAGAATGCTAGACTCAGTTTCCTGGCTTTATTGTACATATAGCAGAAGAAATGGCATGAGCACTATGTTTTACTCATTCTTATGACAACAAAGATGATGGGTGCAGAAATGTGATTTTGGAAGGACTCTGATACGTTGAATTAGCATAGCACTGTTAACAGTGAAATTGGTTCAGTTGTTGCCATTTAGTCTGAAATTTTTACTGAGCTAACTTTTACACTCTAATATCCAGTTGTTTAAGAATGCTTGACAAGGTAGAGAGTGTGTCAAAATATAAAATGAATAGCTAGCATCCTGTTTTCATTAACTACCTCTCAATTTTGAACTAGAAGTAGAGGTGTCAATAATTTTAATAATAATATTAATATATATTTATAAAACAGACACATTTAAACATACATATGCATATTTTTGTATATGTGAGGTCTGACAATTAAGTCTACAAACTTAATTGTTCTAAATGCTACATCGTTGCTGAATATCACTATGATCACCTTCGAAGTACTTCCCTTGGGAAGCTATGCACTGACACCAGTGCCTAGTTCACCCTTCAAAGCAATTTTGGAACTCTTTCTGGAACAGCTCTTGTGCATGGTGGCAAATTCATGAACCTAATTGTACAGTTGTCTGTGAGGGAGTTGTAGCCAGTAAACAAGTAACTGTATCGGAACACCCTCCCTACTCATCTAATCTGGCCCCCGATGAGTTTTTTGTTTATCCGAGGATAAAGGAAATATTGAAAGGAAGACATTTTGATGACATTCAGGACATCAAGGGTAATACAATGACAGCTGTGATGGCCATTCCAGAAAAAGAGTTCCAAAATTGCTCTGAAGGGTGGACTGGTTGCTGGTGTCAGTGCATAGCTTCACAAGGGGGAGTACTTTGAAGATGACCATGGTGATATTCAGCAGTGAGGTATATAGCCCTTTTTCTAGGATGAGTTTACAAATTTGTCAGACCTCATGATAATATTAATAAATATTTACAAAACATACACATTTATATATATGCATATTTTCATATCTATTTGTGTGTGTGTGTGTTCTAGTCCTCCCTGTCTCCCTACCACTTACAATTTGTGTTATCTGGAGTAACTATCAACTTCTCTAGGTCTCACCTTGTAAAATTTGCATAGTAATGTGTTGACTGCCCAAAGGCAGAAGGCTTGTAGGGTTCTTTCTACTTCTAAGATCTTTGATAGTATAATTGGCAAAGTGGTAAAGGATCTCATTAAAATATTTCCCAGGGCCACAAATGTTATTTTACCAAAATTTCAGAACAGTTGATGATACAGTTCTGAAATGTATATGTTTAATAAGTAACTAAAAAATGATACCAGTTATCGCTTCATTACATTTAACTAGTAAGTTAGCAATTTGAATAGTAATAATATAAATAAATTAAAAAATATCAATGGTGTTAAACAATGTTTTCATTGATCTTTGTTATCTGCAGTATCCATACTCACAATTATCTAATTCAATCTCACTTTTATTAAAATAATACATTCTCTGCAGCTACTAGACCCAGAAAAGACAAGCATTTGAAGGCAACAAATGTTCTGATTTCCCTTCAGGCCTAAATCATGTGTACCTATATAGCTGACCTACTACCTCTTTTTAGTGAGCTTATAAAAGCTCAGAAGCAGAGCAGCTATTGAGTAGTTTGCCAGTATCTTTTAATGTAAGAAATCGGCAATGGACCGTCACCATGGTGATGCCTATAGAGAGACTGATAACTTCCTTATCTCTAGTCACTCTGCTGCTATGTAGATTGTGCTACTGACTAGATAAAGCTGAAGTTGTGTTAGAAACTGTCTTAGTCACCTGGTACTGCTCTAACAGAAAATAACACAAGTGAAAGGTTTCATGAGGAGAAGCTTTTATTGCCACAGTCCGGTAAGCCACAAATCCATTCACAAGCTACAAGTCCATTCAATATGAAAAATCATCACAGTCCAGTAGGCTGAGTCCAAACCCAGTGAGAGCGCCTCGGCACAGGAACCTCGGGTCCAAAGGATGTGCTCTGCTCTCAGTGCTTCTCTCTTGGTTGTATGAGGTTCCCAGCTTCCTCAGCTCACTTCTCTCCCTTATATTCCACAAGCTTGTAGTTTGGGTCCTGCCTCACTAACACAACTGCAAACCATTCTCCATCATCAATATCCCAGAGGCAGGATTCACAACACATGGGAGGAAGGGCACCATAGTGGAACTCCTAACCAAGTCAAATCAACACATACATTTTTTGGGGGGGCACAATTCAATCTATGACAGAAACTATTATGGCCCTACCATCTGGTGTATTGGTGTAGCCTCAATTCTATTGGAAATTCAATCAAATAATGGCAACAAATAACCTGATTCGTGATGACTAATCCAATTGCCTGGCATCGTAATTCAAAAACACAATCTTCCACACACATAACCCAAGTTTAACTAAAATTTTGTTTGCTCAACCAGTTGTTTTGGATCCACTAAGCCATTCTTTTAGCAAACATGTGTTGAACATTTTAGTATAAAGCAGACATTATGTTAAGTCCTTAAACAAAGCAAACAGAAAACAGTTGCTCTCCAGTTGATTCTGACTAATGGAATAATTAAGATATAGTCCACAGCCTCAAGTCTAATGAGTAAACCTTCATCTAAACAGATAATTATAAAATATGGCCTTTTGTTAACAACTTGTAGCTGGGCCCTGTTGGTACAGTAGTTAAGAGCTTGGCTGCTAACCAAAAGAGTCAGCAGTTTCATTGTTCTGTTTTTAGTCTTTATGTTTCTTTTCCAAATTTCATTTAGAAATTTGGAAGAGAATTTCTATCTGATGTCTGGCACTCTGGTAGTGCAGTGGTTAAGATATCAGCTGCTAACAAAAAGGTTGGCAGTTTGAATCTACCAGCCACTCCTTGGAAGCCTTATGGGGCAATACTGCTCTGTCCTATAGGGTAGCTATGAGCCAGAAACAACTTGATGGCAATCGGTTTGGGTTTGGTTTTACCTGATATTAATTGAAAGAGTTCATTAGTTTTCTAGATAGCGTTGAAGCTTATCTGCCAATTTTTCATTTTTTTTTATTTTTATTTAACATAACTGAGTGAAAATGTACATTCACGTATAAATTTACATGCCCCCCTATATGCAGCTTCCACTGCTCTCCCTGTCCGGTGACAGCACACTATTCCTCTCTGCTCCATACATGTCTCATCCTCCCAACAACCTCCTTTCCCCTCCTCTCCGTCCACTCCCCTTCCTCCAGCCAGAGGTCAGCAAGATGATATCCTGTAGATGTATAGAACCACAAAGTGCTTCCAATATATGGTCACTCTGCATTGCCAAGTCCAATCCATTCCTGTCCAAAGAGTGGACCTTTGTTATAATTTATGGGAAAGGGCAGCATCAGGGCCAGGGGCCATGCTCTCAGAGGAACCCCAAAACCGTTGGACCATCAATTGAAGTCTTTTAGTGGAGATCTCAGGATGCACCCCTTTTTATTCTTGTGTTGCCAGTGAGACTCCTCTCTGTGAGCTCTATCGTGGCTATCACTGGTGGTGGCCGGGCACCATATGGTTCTTCCGGTCCCAAGTCGATGTAGGCACCCACTCTTGTGGGTCTCTCTGTCTTCTCGGTTGTCTTTACTGCATGTCATTTTGGTCCTCGGTGAGCATCCATTCCTGCTGAGTTGGGACCATTTGCTGTGTCCTCGGATGGCAGCTTGGCAGCTTTTAAGACCCCAGACGCCACTCACCAATGTGGGGTGCAGAGAGCTCTCTTAGCAAAATGCTAGTTGTGCCAATTGGCCTGGAATTCGCCTAAGAGCATGGTCCCCCGCCCCCTGCCCCAGCTACTCTATCCTTGCAGTATTGAGTCGAGATGGAAGGAGTACTCAAGTTATGCTGAAGTCCACTTAATGTTGTTCTTGTTTCTAATGTGTGCTATCACTGCTTTCTCCCAACTAGATTTCTAGTAACTATCTAAACTAAACCCTCCCCCCCTCACCCTCCCTCCCTCCCCTCCCTTGCAGCTGTCAAAGAGTCTTTCCTTCTATACACAAGTCTGTTTTTGAGGTCTTATCGTAGAGGTCTTATACAGTATTTGTCCCTTTGTCGCTGACTACTTTCACTCAACATAATGTCTTCCAGTTGAAACCAGGTTAGGAGATGTTTCCTGGAATCATCGTTATTCTTTATCAATTTTTCATTTTTGATGTTGTTGTTCTTAGGTGCCACCAAGTCAGTTCTGACTCATAAGAACACTATGTACAACAGGACAAAACACTGCCTGGTCTTGGGCCGTGTCCACAATCATTTTTATGGTTAAGTTGATTGTTGCAGCCACTGTGTCAATCCATCTCTTCGAGGGTCTTCCTCTTTTTCACTGACCCTCCACTCTACCAAGCATGATGTTCTTCTCCAGGGACTGATCCTTCTTGACAACATATCCAAAGGATGTAAGACACAGACTCACCATCTTTGCCTCCAAGGAGCACTTTGGTTGTACTTCTTACAGAACAGATCTGTTTCTTCTTTGGCAGTCCATGGTGCATTCAATATTCTTCTCCAGCATCACAATTCAAAGGCATCAGTCAATTCTTCTGTCTTCCTTATTCATTGTCCATCTTTTGCATGCATGCAATACATTTGAAAATACCATGGCTTGGGTAGCATATACCTTAGTCTTCAAGGTGACATCTTTAATTTTCAATACTTTAAAGATGTCATTTGCAGCAGATTTTCCCAGTGCAATGCTTCTTTTAATAAATTGACTGCTGCTTCCATGGTCATTGATTGTGGAACAAAATAAAGTGAAATCCCTGACCATCTCAATCCTCTCTCCATTTATGATGATGTTGCTCACTGGTCCAGTTGTGAGGATTTTTGTTTTCTTGATGTTCACAATCTATACTGAAGGCTGTGGCCCTTGATCTTTATCAGTAACTGTTTCAAATCCCTTTGCTTCCAGCAAGCAGAGTATGTCATCTGCATGACACAGGTTGTTAATGAATCTTCTTCCAATCGTGATGTCTGGTTCTTCTTCAGTCCAGCTTCGCTGATTGTTTGCTTGACACATGGTAGAAGGATACAACCCTGAGGCACACCTTTCCTGACTTTAAACCATTCAGTGTCCCCTTGTTCTGTCTGAATATCTAAGACAGACTAGGAAAAAGGACCCAGCAACCTGCTTCTGAAAAGAAATAGCCAGAGAAAACATTATGAATAGATGATTTTTGATACACTCCATTTTTGTTTTTATAATCTTTTCTCTTTCTACTTCCCAAACCTGTTGTCACTGAGTCAATTCTGATTCATTGGCAACTCCATGTGTTACAGGGTAGCCTGCTTCATGGGGCTTTCTTGGCTGCCACACCTTTCTTCTGTGGTACCACCAGATGAGTTCCAACTGCCAATCTTCTGGTGAGTAGTTGAGTGTAAGCTATTTGCACCATCCAGGGACCATTATTATAGTGTACTGTACTGTTTAACTAATTAGGTTTCATAGTCTAAAGAAGGCAAGAAAAGGGCTATTAATCATTTGTCCATTTATTCTGAAGTTATAATTCAAAAGATAGTTGAAGAAAAGGCTTCATTTAAACAAAATTAAAAAATCTTCTTTTTTGACTTTCCAAGGTACTTGTGAAGTGTGTCAACATTTGTTTAAAAGTTGTTGCTTGTTCAACAACTTTTGTTTGGGGATAAAAAGACATCTTGCAGTTCTATGAAACTATAACAGAAGACACACTTGGTATTTAATCTAGGTTGCAAAATTGAGACAGTGATTAATTTTGATGATTTAGATATATATATATATTTTTTTTACTTGGCACAACTCTGACTTCCAGATGTCTTATTTGCATATAACAGAGCCAAACCACCCAGTTGAGAAAGTGAACGATATGATCCAAGCCAATTAATTCAATTTCAGGATTATTTTTCATCTACGGAGGTTATATCCAGAGTGGCAGAAGAAATTTTAATTAAACAAGATTTTCTCTTCCTAAGCATCTCTTTACTGCTAATCATCTCTGTGTTTCAGAGTGGCACTCAGGCTCTTGCCTTGAAGATGTCTCTTTGAGTTATGTTGTTCTTTAAGAATAAGGTTTTTCTTTTTCTATTTAAGATATTGTTGTTCAATAAATGAAGTATTTGTGTTAACATTTTCATAGAAGAACATGGAATTCAGCAGGGAAAATTAATTTAAAGTATCAAAGTCTTTTGAAAATGCAAGGAAACATCTACGACCTACCAACTTTCACATAGTCACTTTCCTCCGGTAAAATCTGTCTTCCCAGAGATGTTGACTAAGCCTTTGTTCCCTCTTTCCAAGTGAAATCCTAAGAGGATAGCTCTTCCTAGTATGAGCCATCTTTAGAAATATTTGCTTTCTTTACACTCACACTGACTAATCACTTCCATTTGTTTTCAGAGACAGACATTTAATAAACCAAGGAAAACAATTTCTTCTCACACATCATAATCAAGTTTCACATCAGTAGTTTTTACTAGATTAATTTTCTTGGCTAATGATAAATATAATTCCCTTCAATGTACAATATGATTGGAATAATTAAGGGATCAAAGTTTCTTTGAACTAAGTATTTCAACCTCAGGGTTAACAAAGTCTCTAGATACTTAATCTTAACCAAATAATTTTAAAATACAAAATGAAACTATCACCCTGTGATACTGGGAATGATGAAGTCTTGATCTAATTAATTTCATATTTATTATTTTGTTCTTAAAAGATGTTTTGGCAGCACTCACATTGGCGATAAGACAAATTTATATGATGAAAAAGTACTGCATATGTCAAAAGCTTTATAGATCACAGAAGCCTTCAACTTTCCAATGATCATTGTACTGGAACAATTAGTAAGGGAGTTAAGCCACTGAATTGAGATAAAAATGGAAATGCTGGCTCATTAAAACTGCAATTTGAGGGAATCACACTGCATCAATAAACCTCTCTATACAGCCCAGCTGAGATGGGATGGATCACTAAATCTGTTCAGAGAAACTCTGTTTGAATGACTTCTCTGCCAATTCTTGCTCTAACCATGTCAGGGAAACTCATTTCTGCTATTACCTGCTGTGAAGAACAAAAAGAAAATATATTTTCTCACAGTCCCGGAGGCTGAATGTTCCAATTCAGGGAATTGGCAGTGCTCTGCTTGCCCTGTCAGTTATTGGTGAAGAGCCTGACAACGGCCCCACAGAGTTTCCAAGGAACAGCTATTGGATTTGAACTACTAACTTTTTGTTTAGCAGCCAAATGCTTAACCACTGTACCAACAGGACTCCTCAGTTTCTGTAGCGCCAGGTATCTCTGTATTTCTTGGCTAGCAGATGGATCCTCTCAGAAGGTCTACCCCTTGTGTATGACTCTATTCTGTGTTTGTTTTTCTATTTTATAAGAGGTCAGTAGTAACACCTGTAAAGAAAAATCCAGTTTACCCACACCAGATCGTCTTCACTGGTGCAGAGTTTCTTTTAGAGGCACACTATTCGATCTATAACAAATCTCTAAACTTCAACTGTCTTCTTCTTCTGTCAGAGATCTGTCCTTCACTCAGTACTTTAGAGGTCTTACTTCCTGGTGGCTTTCTTTTTCTTCTCTGAAAATGTATTTAGTGTCCATTCTCCCAAGTTGTATTCTCTACCTGAAAATTCCCCTCTTCCCCACTGTTCTAGTCATCTGGTACTGCTCTAACAGAAATACCACAAAGTGAACAGCTTTAGCAAAAAAAAAGTTTATTCTTACACAGTCCAGTAGGCTACAAGTCTGAATTCAAGGTGTCTGTTCCAGGGGAAGGCTTTCCCTCTTTGTCGGCTTTGGAAGAAGGTCCTTCTGCTGCCTCAGTCTTTGGTCAGGGAGCATCTTGCGTCGTTCAGAACCTCAGGTCTGAAGGACGCCCACTACTCCTGGTGCTGCTTTCTTGATGATGTGAGGTTCCCAACTCTCTGCTTGCTTCCCTTTCGTCTTATCTTGTATGCAGGATGAAAGGATAAAGGGGTACAAGCCACACTCCGGGGAAACACTGGAGCTGGGATGTGACTTTAGGAAGAACGTTACAGTCCCAGCTTCATCCTCTCTAACATAATCCACTCTATTAGATATGGAGATTAGGATTTGTAGCACAGGAAAATCATAAAATGGGGAACAATTGCAAAATATTGAGAATCATGGCCCAGCCAAATGGCTATGAACATTTTTGTGGGGACACACTTTAATCCATGACAACCACCAAATTCTATTGGCTTCAGGAACTTTTCTACCTCATATCTCCAATAGAACTCAGGGACTCCAAGAAGTCGTTTTAAAAATAGTTAAAAAAAAAAAAATACAGCAAATGCCTTTCATCTTAGGACCTTAACAAATACACATTTTCACTGTTACAGTCCACATGAGTGCCTATTTGAGGTCATGTATGTTTCATAAGTGTGTTAAGGCATACTTTGTAATGGCCATGATACCTGCTTATCTCACAATAAGAAACTGATTATTTTCCATTTGGATCATATCTAACCACCTTATCTTCCCAGTATTTCTTGCCTCTGGTCAACAACTTTTTATGCCATTTCTAGAAAGTTGGTTGGCTCACTATCATTATTAATATTTTGAATAAAATTATTTTCCATGCTAACATCTTTGTCACAGATATGGCCTTTTAATGTCAAATTCTAGGTGTATAATGTCTGTTTCGCTTATTTTATATGGGATTAAACAGATGCTGCTTAAATTATTTTCATAATTATAGTGGCGATGATTAGATAACTCCTGGAATAATGCTGTGAAGAAGCAGATCTTTCATGTTTTACAATAAAGAATTTACCAGATTTATAGTACATTATTAATGGTAACCTAATGTGAACACATGGTAATATTAAAGCATATGCCAAATATTGATAAACATAAGAAAATGTAAGTATTAAAGACTGTTAATTAACACCCCAAGAATCTTTGAAACACTGTACATAAATGCTGTTGAAATAAGAATGAGTTTATGTTTTATACCCTTTTCCAAAAGACTTCCTTTTCCTCTATATAATATATACAGTTAGCAATTTGTATAGTTAAAAGCATTGTATAAGACTGATATGAGTCAGAGTTGATGGCAAAGGATATTATTTGTGAATTGTAAAAGATATTAAAAGTATGTGTTGCATTAATATAAAAAATACAGAGTGATGTCAGAGAAAGTGATACAGCAAGGAACTCCAGATTCTGCCCTTCCAAAAGAACAATGGGAAGAGAAAAGCAAACAGAAACAGCTGGCAAAAACTGTCAGAGTCAACTTTTTTGGAACTCTGAAAATTATCCAGCCTTGAAGTGATCCACCTACCCATTTCCACTGAGTGGATTCCGACTCATAGTGACCCTACAGGACAAAGTAGAACTGCCCCATAGAGTTCCCAAGAAGAATCAGTGGATTTCAATTGCTTACCTTTTAGTTTACAGACTTAGCTTAGATAATGTTTTTTTTAAGAAAATGTCTGATTCTCACAAAGACTAGCCAACGTCATTGCATTTTAATTTACTCAAGCCGCACTTCTCACTCCCCTGCTCGGTCACAGCTATGACAATGTCACCCAGCATTCCCATTATGTGAGACAAATGGATTTCATTCCTGAAGAATTCAAATTATTTTGTTCTATCCTATCTGGTGGCTCTCTTGCTTTGCTTAACTTGTAACTGGTCCAGTGCTATACCTGCTTCCTAAGAAGCATTTGTTGAAAAATTATACAAGCTAATACTTTAGTTGCTTCTGACTGAGGCAATATTTAGAACAAAATATAGAACTGAAGAACTTGGGAGGAAATTTGGAGGAATGAAATATCCCTAACAGCTTTGAAAACTTATAATCCTGGAAATTTAGAAAACTATGTGCATGCCCACAACTATGAACACACTCAAAAACACCTCTTGCTGAACTTGAGGCTCTATGGAAGCCGAAAATGAAGGCTAAGTCAGAGTTGTAAACCGCATGACAGTGTTGAAGATGTGTCTCAACACACAGAGATCCTTGGCAAAGACTGGAAGAGTCTTTTGGTTCGAAGTTTTTAGAAACTATTTCTACTCTTTAGGTAACCATGAAGTTAATGGAAAAGTAAATTCAGGGACAACAAATGACAGAATGTAGACTTTACCGAATTAGTTTGGAAAAGTCACTTTAAAAAAAGTAAAATATGCAGCAACATACAACAACCACCAAAAAAAAAAATAAATACAAGAGGTAGCAGTTGCCGAAACTACTCAGATACATCCAAATACCTACGGCACTAGATTTCTTGATTTGAAGGCTTAGGGTCATGGTTTCATGAGTCTGTCCAGACAGTTGCCCTAACAAAATTTTTAGACGGCACTTGGTTTGGCTTTACCCCCAAGTTTGACGAGTGGTTTCTGGGGTCTTAAA
The DNA here is from genome assembly GCA_028571685.1 of Heterohyrax brucei. Lineage (NCBI taxonomy): Eukaryota > Metazoa > Chordata > Mammalia > Hyracoidea > Procaviidae > Heterohyrax > Heterohyrax brucei. The sequence goes on along the minus strand of CM053166.1, from coordinate 128,507,936 downwards.
AGCTTGTGAGTGGCTATCCAAGACAAGGTAATTCAGTTGTGTTCACCTGGAGCAGCAGGGAAAGGACGAGATGCAGCAACCAGAGAAGGAACAGGACTGCAGGTTTAGGCGCTTCTGTGAACTGCTGCTTCCTCTGCCGTAACGTCAGACCCGGATGGTGCCTGACTACTACGACAGAATGTTTTGATCCACAACTCAGCAGATAAGTCCTGTTTTAAAAGCACAAAAAGTAGGGAAAATTTTCGAATTTCTTATAGAATTCAAACTTGCTAGGCCCATTGAGCCTGGAGGAATCCATGAGTTTGCTGTCCTGAGAAAAACTGTGAACCTTGAAATCATCTTCAAACTATACAACAATTTAACTGAATTATTAAAGAATATTAGCCTTGAGCATTGTGCTTTTTAAAAGAATTATCTATTCAGATCAAATTAGCAGCAGTAACTCTAAAGCACAGATGAGTAGTTTATAGAGCAGTGAGTTTAGGTCAATGGCAGTCGAACAATATGGGGAAAGCAAGCAAGCATAGTAGTAAAATGTGAAGAATGTAAGTGAATATAACATCATTGAACTGTCCATGTAGAAATTGTTGATCGGGTATGATCTGCTGTGCATATTTTCACCGCAAATTAAGTGAATACTAAAAAAAAAATGAGCAACAACAACAAAAAATTCTGAGGAGGGGAGAGAATCCTATAAATCTGTTCTTCAGTATTGTGTTGATTAGATTTATGCTTGTGTTTAATTTTTTAAATAGTAGTGGGAATAGTGTTATGTTTTTAACTTCAAGTTCCAACCTACTGGAAATCAGTCGAGTTTAGGAATATTAAGTTTGTATTCCGCAAGCTTGCTGTCTTAGATGCCTAGTGCTGCAATACCACTGTTGTGTTGTTGTTGTTAGGTGCCATCTAGTCATCTCTGACTCATAGGGACCCTATGCACAACAGAATGAAACACTGCCCGGCTTGAGCCATGTCCACAAACGTTTTTATGCTTAAGCCCATTGCTGCAGGCACTGCACTGTGTCAGTCCATCTCATCGAGGATCTTCCTCGTTTTTGCTAACCATCCACTCTAGTAAGCGTGATGGCCTTGTCTAGAGACTGATCTTTCCTGACAAGATATCCAAAGTATGTAAGATGCAGTTTTGCCACCTTTGCTTTCAAGGAACACTCTGGTTGTACTTCTTCCTGAACAGATCTGTTTGTTCTTTTGGCAGTCCATGGTACATTCAGCATTCTTCTCCAACACCACAATTCAAAGACATCAATTCTTCTTCTGTCTTCTTTGTTCATTGTCCAGCTTCCACATGCATATGAGGCACATCTTAGTCCTGGAGGTGACAGCTTTACTTTTCAATATTTGAAAGAGGTCCTTGAGTCCCAATGCACTGTGTCTTTTGATTTCTTGACTGCTAATTCCATGGGTGTTGATTGTGGACCCAAGTAAAATGAGACCCTTAACAACTTCAATCCTTTCTCCACTTACGACAATGTTGCTTACTGGTCCAATTGTGAGAATTTTTGTTTTCTTGATGTTGGGGTGCAATCCATACTGAAGTGCAATCCACACTGTCCTTGATCTTCATTAGTGTTTCAAATCTTCTTCACTTTCAGCAAGTAAGGTAGTGTCATCTTTGTAACAGATTGTTAATGAGTTGTCCTCCAATCCTGATGCCTTGTTCTTCTTCTTAAAATCCATCTTCTTAGATTATTTGCTTGGCATACATACTGAAAAGGTATGGTGAAAGGATACAACCCTGATACACACCTTTCCTGACTTTAAACCATGTAGTGTCCCCTTGTTCTGTTCACACGACTTTCTCTTGATCCCTATACAGATTCCTTAAGAGCACAATTAGGTGTTCTGGAATTCCCATTCTCCACAATGTTAGCCATAATTTATTATGATCGACACAGTCTAATGCCTTTGTATAATTGATAAAACACAAGTAAACATCTTTCTGGTATTCTCTGCTTCCAGCCAAGATCCATCTGACATCAGCAATAATATACCTGGTTCCATGTCCTCTTGTGAATCCAGCTTGAATTCCGGTAGTTCCCTGTCAATATACTGTTGTAGTCACTTTTGAATGATCTTGAGCAAAATTTTACTTGTGTGTGATATTAATGATATTGTTCGGTAATTTCTGCATTTGGTTATATCACCTTTCTTTGGAAAGGACATAAATATGAATTTCTTCCAACCAGTTGGCCAGTTAGCTGTCCTCAAATAGATGGGTGAGCACTTCGAGTGCTGCATCTGTTTATTGAAATATCTCAATTAATATCCCATCAATTCCTGGAGCCTTGTTTTTTTGCCAATGCCTTCAGTGCAGCTTTGACTTATTCCTTTAGCACCATGGGTTCCTGATCACATGCTACCTATTCAAATGGCTAAACATCGACCAGTAATGATTCTGTGTGTTTTTTCCGTTTCCTTTTGATGCTCCCTGAGTTGTTTAATAGTTTCTCTGTAGAATCCTTCACTATTGCAATTCAAGGCATAAATTTTTTCTTCAGTTCTTTCAGCTTGAGAAATGCAGAATGTGTTCTTCCCTTCTGGTTTTCCATTTCCTGCTCTTTGCACATGACATTATAATACTTTCTTTTGTCTTCTCGAGCTGCTCTTTGGAATCTTCTGTGTAGGTCCTTTATTTCATCATTCCTTCCTTTTGCTTGAGCTGCTTGACTTTCAAGATCATCAAGTTTTAGAGTCTCTTCTGACATCCAATTTGGTGTTTTCTTTCTTTCCTGTCTTTTTAATGACCTTTTTCTTTTTTCATGGATGATGTCTTTGATGTCATTACACAGTTTGTCTGGTCTTTGGTCATTAGTGATCAGCACATCAAATCTGTTCTTGAGATGGTCTTTAAACTCAGGAGGAATAAACTCAGTATCATGCTTTGGCTGTCATGAACTTTTTCTAACTTTCTTTAACTTCAGTGAATTTGCATATGAGCAATTGATCTGTGCCACAGTCTGCACTGGGTCCACTAGTTGGTATATTTAAAGAATAAAACCCCAGACCAAACCCAGTGCTGTCAAGTCAACTCTGACTCATAGCAATCCTATATGTTAGAGTATAACTACCCCTTAGAGTTTCCAAGGAGCACCTGGTGGATTTTAACCACTGACCTTTTTGTTAGCAGCAGTAGCACTTAACCACTATGCCACCAGGGTTTCCAATTCAGAAATTTATTTTCTCACAGTTCTGGAGGCTAGAAGTTTGAACTCAGGGTGTGGCTTTACAGTAAGTTCCTTCCTTATCTATTTCATCTTCTAGCCAGCCAAGTGCCGTCCCTTGGTTTGTAAATGCCTTTGTCTCAGTAGTCTTTCTTCCTCTTCCCCCTGTGTGTGTCTGTGTCTATTCTGGTCATTTCATGACTTTGGAGTTGCTAGATTTGGGAGTCAACCTACACTGATATGATCACATTAACAAAACAAAAGGAAATCCTCTATATCTGAACAGTCCCATCATTACAGGTGCAAGGGTTAGGATTTCAACAAATATTTTATGAGGACAAAATCCAATCAATAACACTTACTATAATTGCTCATTTGTTCTAGGATTTTTTTTAATCAGTTTTGACTTTTCTAAATAAGCAGTCATATCATTTGTGAAGAAACACAGTTTTATCTCTTGCTTACCAATCTGTATAGCTCTTATTTTGTTTTCATGTCTAATTGCATTATCTAGGCTTTCTACTATAATTTTGAATAGGAATGATGAGAGGGGCCATCCTTGATTTCTTCCTAGTTGTAGGTGGATATCTAGGCCAATTGGCATAATAGAGTTTATTAAGAAAATATTCTACATTCCATTATCTGATGAGTGGCATCTGAGGTCTTAAAAGCTAGTAAGTGGCCATCTAAGATACATCTATTGGCCACAACTCACACAGAACAAAGTAAAGTGAAGAACACCAAAGACATAAGGAAAATCTTAAGAGACAGAAATGGCCACATAAAATGAAGACTCCATCAGCCTGAGACCAGAAGAACTAGATGGTTCCTGGCTATCATGAGTGAACCACCCTGACAGTGAACACAACAGAGAATCTCCCTGATGGATTGAGATAACAGTGAGATGCAGAGCTCAAATTCTGGTAAAAAGACCAGAATTGATGGTTTGCCTGAGACTGGAGGAACCCGAGAAGGCACAGCCCCTGGGCTCTCTTTTAGCTCAGAACTAAAATCATTCCTGAAGCCATCTCTTCTGACTAAGATTAGCCTGGACTATAAGACACAAAATGATATTTGTCATGTATTGAATTCTGTCATCCCAACAACGTGTATACCAACTTGGCTGGGCCATGATTCCTGGTATAGTGTGATGTTTCACCATATTAGTGAGGGAGGATGGGTGGCAGTTGTATTGGTGGGGCAGGACACAATGTGTAAGATTGTATTGTACCTTGAAACAATCTACAGACATATAAAAGAAAGAATCTAGCAGTGAGAGTTTGGGGATCTCATACCACCCGAAAATAAACAATGCTGAGAGCTAGACATGTCCTTCTGAAAGGTCCCTGATCATCAGAAGCTCCAACGACAGGAGAAGGTTAATGACAGGGATTTTCCCCCAGAGTCAGCAGAGAAAGCCTTCTCCTGGAGCTGGCACCCTGAATTTGGATTTTTAGCCTACTGGAGTGTGACAAAATAAAATTTCTATTTTTAAAGCTATGTACTTGTGGTATTTCGGTTAAAGCAGTACTAGATGACTAAGAGAATACTGGTGAAGAGTGTACTTCTTGGTTCAAGTCGATACATGAGACTAAAACGGTAGCTGTTGCTTGGAAGAGAGATGAGAAGGCAGAAGGGGACAGGAGCTCATTTAATGGATATGGGAAATACAGGATGGGGAGGAGGGGTGTGCTGTCACAGTGCAGGGAGCATAACTTGGGTCACATAACAATGTGTAGGTTTTTGTATGAAAAACTGACTTGAGTTGTAAACTTTTACTTATGGCACAATTTAAAAACGGGAACTTTGTCAGAGCATAGAATAAAATAGAAATCTTCCGTATTCATAGTTTAAAACAGCATAATTCTGATCCCCAAATCTGACTAAAATAGCACATAGATGTAAATAGATAGACTGTACTTCTAAATATGGATACACATAACCAAGCCAAGCCCACTGCTGTCGAGTTGGATCTGACTCATAGTGACCCTAGAGATCAGGGTAGTTTCCAAGGAGCACCTGGTGGATTTGAACCACTGACCTTTTGGTTAGCAGATATAGCACTTAACCCACTATGCCACCAGGGTTTCCATGGATGCATATAGTCATATATAAAAAGCTACTTATAAAATCTGGAAATACATTAAAAAGATATGATATCATCTATAAGCATAGTTTACCCTAGGGAAGCAATGATGATTGATTGTTGTTTTAGTCAACTAGTATTGCTCTAACAGAAACAGCATGAGCAGAAGGCTTCATGAAGAGAAATTTCATTGTCAAAGTCTGGAAAGCCACAAATCCATTCACAAGTTACAAGTCCATTCAATAGGAGAAGTTATCACAGTCCAGTAACCTGAGTCCAAGTTCAATGACAGCATCTCAGCACAAGAACCTGAGGTCCAAAGAACGTGCTCCACTGTCACTGCTGCGGTCTTGGTGGTATGAGGTTCCTAGCTCTCTGCTTGCTTGCCTTTCCTTTCATCCCTTGTAGGATATAAAGGGGCACAAGCCACACTTCAGGGAAATTCCCTTTACAGTGTAGTAGGGAGGTGGTCTTAGGGAGGGAATTATAGTTCCATCCTAATCCTCTCTAACATAATCCACTCTGTTAACCATAGGCAGATACTAGGATTTACAGCATCAGAAAATAACAAAATGGAGGGCAATCGCAGAATACAGGGAATCCTGGCCCAGCCTAATTACTACACATAGTTTCGGGGGGACACAGTTCAATCCATGACATCTCATCCTTTGCCCTCCCAAATTGTATCTTTGAAACATGTAACACATTCATCTCATCATAGCAAAAGTCATAGCAAAAACATGTCTATACCATATGACACCAAAAATCTTAAATCAGTTCCAAGTTCAAAATATCAAAATTTTTCTTCATCTGTGACATCAAGAACACAAGTTACCTGCCTCCAAAGTACAATAGTAGAACAGGCAGGCACAAGGCATACCTTTCCATTCCAAATGGGAGAAATTGCAGGTAAAGAAGACGTTAACAGGCAACAAGCAAGTCAGCAGAACACAATACAATAGCTCTCAAAGCTTTGAAAATAGTCTTCCATTTTCTGAGACAGTCTACACAATGGCCATGCCCTACAGACTCTAAGTATTGGCCACACACTCTGGATTCTGGGTGGTGACCTCCTGGCCCTGTGCTACACCTCTGCCTTCGAGGCCTACTGGGATAGCAGCTCTGCCCCCTTGACTTTAGGTGCAACTGAGTACCAGTTCCACCCTTTACAAACACAGGAAACTATGGCTCCACCCTTTCAAACCCCTGCAGCCATGACCATACTTTTTGAGACTGAGATGGCTCAGCTTCTGCTGCTCAGCTCCTTCTTCCTATGGCCTCAGGGCCCAGGCCTCAGGCCTTCAGCTGTCCTGCTGGTGCAGATGTTCCAAAGCTCTGTAACTCCACTAATATAAGTGCTCAGAGGCACTCCACTCTGCCAAGAAGTCTCCTGCGCACAAGCACTCAGCTCTCTTGCTGCATGAGTTAGCCAGCCTAGCTCCACCAATTCAGGCGCCCAGAGGCACTCTACTCTAGCAGGAAACCTCTGTGCACAGGCACTCAGCTCTTTGGCTCTGTAGGTCGGCTCCAGAGTAGGTCGGCTCCAGCGTTGTTGCTGCTCTGATTCTGCTACTGCCTGTTGGCTGCTGCTACTGCTGCTGGTGGTCCTCTGAGGCTCATTTCTCACCACCTGCACCTTCTTTGGTGTTAACAGTTCTCCTTGATTCCTTCTAAGTCTTCCATTCATTCACAGTTTTAAAACCACTTCCACATTTTAGGTATTTGTTAAAGTAGCACCCCACTTTCTTGGTATCAGATTCTGTTCAAGTCATCTAGTTTTGCTCTAACAGAAATACCATGAGTGGACAGCTTCATGAAGAGAAATTTTATTGTCAAAGTCTGGTAAGTCACAAATCCATTCACAAGTTACAAGTCCATTCAGTAAGAGAAATAATCATAGTCTGGTAGGCTCAGTCTAAATTTAATGAGAGCTTCTTGACACAGAAACCTCAGGTCCAAAGGATGTGCTCTGCTCTTGGTGCTGCTTTCTTGGTGGTATGAGGTTACCATCTCTCTGCTTGCTTCCTTTTCCTTTTATCCCTTGTTGGATAAAAGGATAAAAGGTGGTGCAAGCCACACTCCAGGGAAACTCCCTCTACAATGGAGCAGGGAGATAACCTTAGGGAAAGGATTTACAGTCCCACCACAATCTTCTCTAACGTAATCCACTCTGTAACCATAGGCAGAGATTAGGATTTACAGCATCAGAAAATCATAAAATATTGGGAATCATGGCCCAGCCAAAATGCCATACATGTTTTCTTGGGAGGACATAGTCCAACCATGACAATTATTAAGAAATGAAACAAGTAATCACATTAATATAAGATCAGAAGGAGATAAAAGACAATTATCAAAACAATGTAATTCAACATTCATTCACAGTAAAAAGGCTTAGGGTAATAGGGCAATAAATATATTATTTTAATATGATAGAGAAAATCAATTTTAAACCCAAAGCTACCAGTATACTCAATAAGTAAATATTAAAGGTATTTTTGTTAATATCAGATTTTTCTTTCTTTTTTTTTTTAGCCAGTCCATTAATAACAGCCAGCCAACAAGCCAACCAAACTCCAATATAAGAGAAATGAGTTTTGGAAAGAAAAAATAAAAATATGTTTATGTTCATATTTTTAATCTATATAATCACAGAGACTGAAATGAAATATAATTACAACTAATTAAAATCTATTGAAGTAGACCAGAGGCCAGTAAACTTCTTCTGTAAAAGGCTAGACAATATTTTATGCTTTGTAGACTATAAGGTCTCTGCTGTAGCTACTTAACTCTACTGTTTTAATGTGAAAGCAACCACAGACAATAGGCAGGTGGATGAGCAAAGCTGACTTCTAATAAAACTTTGTTTACAAAAACTGGGTGCAGATAGGATTAGACTCAAGGGTCGTCATGAGTAGGACCCGACTCGATGGCACTCGGCTGGCAAGGACCATAGTTTGCTTGACTTATGAAATAGACTATATTGTTCCACAATTCCTGCATTCAGTTGGATCACCTTTCTTGGGAATAAGCATAAATATGGACCTCTTCCAGTTGGCTGGCCGGGTAGCTGCCCTCAAAATTTCTTGGCATAAATAAGTGAGCAATTTCAGTGCTGCATCCATTTGTTGAAACATCTCAATTGATATCCCATCAGTTCCTGGAGTCTTGTTTTTTGCCAATGCCTTCAGTGCAGCTTCGACTTCTTCCTTAAGTACCATCGGTTCCTGATCATGTGCTACCTTATCTCTTTAAATGGTTGAAGGTTGACCAGTTCTTTCCAGTATGACTCTGTGGATTCCTGTCATCTTCTTTGATGCTTCCTGAGTCATTTAACATTTTCCCTGTATAATCCTTCACTATTGCAACTCAAGCCTTGAATTTTTTTCTTCAGTTCTTTCAGCTTGAGAAATGACGAGTGTGTTCTTCCCTTTTGGTTTTCTGTTTATAGCTCTTTATACATGTCGTCATAATACCTTCCTTTTTCTACTCAAGCTGCCCTTTAAACTTTTCTGTTCAGTTCTTTTACTGTGTCATTATTTCCTTTTACTGTAGCTACTCGACATTCAAGAGTAAGTTTCAGAGTCTCTTCTGACATCCCATTTGGTCTTTTTAATGACCTTTTACTTTCTTTATGGATGATGTCTCTGATGTCGTTCTACAATTCATCTGGTTTTTGGTCACTAGTGTTCATCACATCAAATATGTTCTTGAGATGGTCTCTAAACTCAGGTGGGATATACTTTTGCATTCCAGTGACCAGTAATTATCAGTGCATCCTGACTGCATGTTCAATGAACTTCAGTAGGGAAGCTGCTAAAAATCTCCATTTTCTTCATGTTTTGCCTTCATGGTTGGTGTGTGAATTTGAATAATAGTCATATTAACTGGCCTTCCTTGTAGGCATGTGGATATTATCCTGTCACTGATGGCGTCTTACTTCAGGACAGATCTTGAAATGTTCTTTTCCACAACGAATGCAACACTGTTGCTCTTCAAGTGTTTGTTGCTGGCATAGTAGAGCATGGGATTGTCCAATTCTAAATAGCCAATACTGGTCCGTTTCAGCTCACTAATGCCTAGGGTATCAATGTCTATATGTTCCATTTCATTTTTGACAATTTCCAATTTTCCTAGATTCATACTTTGTACATTCTGTGTTCCTATTACTAACGGGTATTTGCAGCTGTTTTTTTTCATTTTGAGTCATGCCACATCAGCAAATGAAAGTCCTGAAGAGGGTGTGGAACAAGAGATGTCATTGCTGATGTCAGATGGATCTTGGCTGAAAGCGGGGAATAGTAAAATACCTGTATGTCATTGACTATGCAGAGACATTCCACTGTGTGGATTATAAAAAGTATGGATAACATTGCAGAGAAAGGGAATTTCAGAACACTTAATTGTGCTCATGCAGAATCTGAACACAGATCAAGATTCAGTCATGGGAACAAAACAAGGGGACACTGCATAGTTTAAAGTCAGGAAATGTGTGCATCAGGGTTATATTCTTTCATCATACCTTTTCAATCTGCATGCTGAGCAAATAATATGAGAATCTGCACCATATTAAGAAGAACAAGGCATCAAGACTGGAGGAAGACTCATTAACAAACTGCATTATGCAGAATACATAACACTGCTTGCTGGAAGTGAAAAGGATTTGAGCAAACAATCTGAGAATCTGGACTATATGAAGAAGAACAAGGGATCAGGACTGGAGGAAGACTCCTTAATAACCTGGAAGTGAAAAGGACTTGAAACACTGATGAAGATCAAAGACCACAGCCTTTAATATGGATTGCCCATCAACATCAAGAAAACAAAAGTCCTCTCAACTGAAATGATAAACAACATGGAGAAAGGACCAAGGTTGTCATGGATTTCACTTTGCTTGATTCCACAATCAACACCCATGGAAGCAGCAGTTAAGAAATGAAAAGATGGATCGTGTTGGGAAAATCTACTGCAAAGGAACTCTTTAAAGTGTCAAAATGTAAAGATGTCCCCTTGAAGACTAAGGTGTGCCTGACCCAAGCCATGGTATTTTCAATCACATCATATGCATGAGAAAGCTGGATCACAAATAAGGAAGACAGAAGAATCGATTCCTTTGAATGTGATGTTGTAGAAGAATATTGACTGTACCACGGACTGCCAAAAGAACAAACAGATCTGTTCTGGAAGGAGTACAATCGGAGTGCTCTTTGGAAGCAAAAATTGCAAGACTGAGTCTCACATACTTCGGACATGTTGTCAGGAGGGATCAATCCCTGAAGGAGTGGAGGAAGACCTCAGTAAGTTGGATTGTCACAGTGACTGCAACAATGGGCTTAAGCATAGAAAGAATTGTGATTGTGGTGCAGGACAGGGCAGTGTTTCATTCTGTTGTGCAGAGGGTTGCTATGAGTCAGAACTGACTTGGAAGCACCTAACAATGACAACAATGAAGTTGAAGGCAAGGTACTAGGGAGTATTAAGAGACTGGTTCAAACCAGGGAAGTTAAGGATAAATTTCAAAGTAACTGCAAAGAATGTTCATAAACCTGCTCATCGGAATAAAGAAGGCAAACATAAGGTCTCAATTACAACAAAATCTACAAAAACAAAGGAAATGCACAAATCAAAGGAATTCAGTACAGACCAGTAACAGGAACAAAGAAAATGTCGTATTGCTATCATTTCTCTTCTGTACGTGACTGTTTGTTTTTCTCAAGCTGCTCTCAGAATTTTTTCTCTGTCTTTGGTTTTAGCAAGTGTGGTTATGATATACTTTGGTGATTTTCTTTTATTGTCTATCCTATCAGAAGTCTGATGAGCTTCTTGGATGATCACCTTTTCATATTTCATGATATTGGTGAAATTTTCTGTCAGAAATCCTTCAGTGATCCTGTCTTGTGTTTTGAAATCTTGTTTATCTTTTGAATTTCTAATTGTTGTTTTTGTGTGATTTCTAGTTGTGAATTTATTTTCCACTTTGTTTCTATATTATTTGCATGAATTATTCCATGAATTTGACTATAATTTACTCATTTTTGTCTTTTCTTTTCTTGAACTCTTGGACAACTCTGAATATCAGAGATTTGTGATTCCCTGTCAGGTAATTCCAGTGTCTTTTCTTCTACTGGAAAGTCATGTGGTGTTTTGTTTTGGATGTCTACTGGAACCTTCCTGTCTTTTTCTCTCTTCTTCTATTTTAATGTAATCCGCTGCCTTCTGGTCATTCAGTGCTTATTTTTGTTGTTGTTTATTGACTGTAGATATGGTTGTTTTGTCCCGCTTTTTTGTTTCATTTGGTTACGTCAGAGCAAGTGGACTGTGCATATTTTGTTGTTTGCTTATGTGTGGTTATATTTTTCACCTTCTGGTCCAATGTGCAGGGCCAGTCACTCCAGTATGTTGCAGAAGGGTGGGCCCACTGGTTGATCTGTGTCCCGCTGGGAACTGCTGAGAGTTCTTTCTTATACTACCTATCCGCCAATCTCTGACGTGGTGTGATAAATCCAGGTGGCATGGATACCCAACTTCCCAGCGGGCTGAGCCACCAAAGCTATCCCAGAGGCATTGGAGGTAGAGCACTGGGTGGATGGTAGGGGAGTGGGAAGGCATGTCTTACTTGTTACCAGGTGCTTTGTCTTCTGCTGAGATTTCCATGAATCTACTGTCCTGTGTTCTCTGTCTACTGATCTCTGACAGGTATCCAAGGAACTGAATCCACTCTGGATTAGCTGAAAGGGAATTTTCTGTTATATCTCTTCTCACTCTCTGTTTTCTGTCAGTTTCTCATTCTATTCTTTTTTTGTTTTAAGTTTTTTGATTGAGATCTTATCTCTTAATTTGACACTTCTTTCTGCAGAACTGACATTTGTCTCTGTTTTACTTAGTTTTTTGGGGTCTTTAATATAAAGAGACAGTGTGGTGTTTCTGCCGATGGGACCATGTTGGCCTGAAGTTGACATGGTCTATTCTGAAGAACACTTCAAGTGCATTGAAAAATTATGTATACTTTGTAGCTGTTGGGTGGAGTGTTCTATATATATCTATGAGTTCAAGTTGGCTAATGGTGTCTTGCAGTTCTCCTATATCTTTGTTCAGTTTCTTTCTAGATGTTCTGTCCTTTTCTGAAAGTGGTTTGTTGAAAGCTTCTACTGGTATTAGGTAATGTTAATTTCTCTTTTTAGTGCTGTTAGACTTTGTTTTATGTAGTTTGGATGTGTAGATATTTATTATGGTTGTGATTTCATGATGGATCATGCTTTTCATCATTATGTAATGCCCATCTTTGTCTTTTATAGCATATTTTGTTTTAAAGTCTGTTTATCTGTGATTAGAATTGCCACTCCTGTTGTTTTTTTGTAACTGTTTGCTAGAAATATTTTCCCTCCTTTCATTTTTAATAAATTTATATTTTTTCAAAAATGTGTCTCTTATACATAGCATATTGATGAGTTCTTAAAAAAAATCCATACTGTCACTCTCTGTGTAGGCCATTTACATTCACTGTAATTAGTTGCGAATTTACTGCTGTCAGTTTGTAGTTTTTTTGTGTGTGTGTGATGCTGATGTTTTCTTTTTTCATCTTAATCACCTGTGCTGGATTAACTTTGTTTGTTTTTATTTCTTTTGTTTTTGTGTTTACTGAGACTTCATGTTTTGCTTCTTTATTCTGATGAGTAGATTTATCACCTTTCTTTGTGGTTACCTTGAAATTTCCACTTATTGTCCTAGGTTTGAAGCAATATATTATTGCTTGGCATAGATTTTCCTTCCTCTACATTATAAAAAGAAGAAAATTCTGTACCTACACTATTTATTCCCTCTTTTATTGCCCTGACATAGTTGTCATTTATAGATTAATCTCTCTGGTTCTCTGTTGTGAATCTTTTGGTTTTGAACAGTCTTTGAGAATTCATTTCCTAGGTTAGCATCTGGCTAGTGAGATCTCGCCTGCTAGATTCAGGCTGTGGTCTGATGTTGTTTGTCCTCAAACTGCAGAACTCCCTTTAATAATTCTTGTAACTTTGGTTTAGTTTTGACAATTTCCTTTAATTTTTGTTTGTCTGGCAATGTCAGATTCGACTGAGAGTTTGGCAGGGTATATTATTCTTGATTGCAGTTTCTCTTCCAAGACTTTATATATGTCATCCTATTGCCTTCTTGCTTACATGGTTTCTGCCAATAATCAGAGCTCACTCTTATTGTTTTCCCTTTATATGTGATTTTTTTTTTGAGCTGCTATCAAGATTCTTTGGTTTTACACAGTGTGATTATGAGATGCCTCAGTGATTTTCTTGGTTGGTCTTTTTTTTATCTTTGATGACATTAGAGGAGTTTTTCTGACATCAGTCGATGAACCGTTCTTTGTTTCCCATTTTCTTCTTCTGTTCTGGAACTCCAATATCTCACAAAATTTTGCTTTTGATTGCATACCAATTCACTCTCAGGATTTCTTAATTTTTCCTTGTTCTTTTCTCTGATTTTAACTCGAAATGGTATCCAAGCATTTGTTTTTAATTTTTCGGATCCTGTCTTAACATTGTTTCAAATCTGCTCCTCCGACCTTTTGTAATACTATATCTGAAATCTTGCTGATTAATTTTTAGATTCCTAATAGTTATTTTGTATGATTTCTAGTTGTGAGTTTGACATTTTGTTCCTGTATTATTCTCATACAATTCTTCCATTGTTTTTTCCCATATTTTCCATGAATTTGTCTATTTTTTGCCTCATTTTCGTCTGTTTTTCCTCAACTCTTCCTTAGCTCTGAATATTAGATTTTTGAATGCCCTATTAGGTAGTTCCAGTGCCTTTCCTTCTGGAAAGTCTTCTAGTGTTCTAAAATTTTGGAAACTTACTGAAACATTTTTGTCCTTTTTTAAAAAAATACATGTTTTGATATTGTCTGCTGTCTTTGGGACAGTCAGTAGTTATTGCCTTCATTTATCAGTTGTTGAACTGTTTATTCATCCTGCTTTTTGGTTATGTCTGAGCTGGCAGGCAGTGTGTTCTTTGTTGTTTGTTTTTGGACATATTTTTCACCTCCTTGTCCAATGGACCAGGCCACTTGCTCGGTTATGGTGCAGTAGAGCTGGTTCAGTTGAGTGATAAGTGCTGGGATAGGTTGTTTGTAGCATGTACTAGGGCAGATGGGGCCAGCTAGGGGTCAGTGCAGGATTGGTTATAGTAGTCCATGCTTGTGCTATTCAGGGGTGTGATTTTCAGCATGTAGTGCAGGTAGGCAGAAGGGTGCAGGAACTTGTCACACACTGAGTTAAGTTGGGTATGGGGAAAAGAGGAGGACAGCAGTCAAAAACAAAAGTGCAGAAGCAGTCTGCCATTGGGGTGGACAGACAAAAAAAAATGAGAAATGAAGAAAACAAAAAGGAAAAGAAAAAAGGTAAATAAAAATTTTAAAAAGGAAAAGAATTGTTCTCAATTATCTCAGTGGTGACCAGAGAAGTGGCTCCCAGGCCTTGAGCCACAGCCCAGCTAGAGGAACGGGAGATGGCACACAACACCAAGTATTCAGGAGACAGGAAATGAAAGAAAGTAGAGAGAGTTGAGAAACTGATAAATGAAGAAAAGCAAAAGAGAAAGAAAACAAAATGACTAATAAGTAAACAAATAAGTAAGAAAGGCCCCCCGGGATTGCACCAGCATGGCTGCTTAGACTGGGCAAGTAGTTCCTAATCTGTGCAGTGCAGCCTGGCTAGAAAGGGTATAGATGGAATAAAGTGCCAGGTATTCAGGAAGCAGGAAAAGACAGTAAGTAGAGAGAGATGAGAAACTGAGAAATGAAGAAAAACACAAAGAAGAAGAAGAAAGAAAGAAATGCCTCCCAGTTATTCCACCAGTGATTGGGTATGTGGCTCCTAAGCCATGCAGTACAGCCCAATGAGAAGGGGCAGAGATGGTACACAGCACTAGGTGTTCAGAAGACAGGCTAAGAAGGTAAGCAGAGAGAGATGAGAAACTGAGAAATAAAGAAAGACAAAAAGAAAAGAAACACCCCCGGGCATTGTACCAGTGTGGCAGTATAAACCTGGGAAGTAATTCTCCAGCCAAGCAGTGCTTTACAGATTGTGAAGAAGAATAAAAGATGGTACATGTATCCAGGTATTTGAGATAAAGGAGGGGGAGGAGGTGGGAGGCAGGTAAGGAACAAAAAGAAGCTGGAAAGAAAAAGCAACATTCACAAAAATGAAATGGCACTGAAGAAATTGGCCAGTGTGAGTGAGGCAAATTCAAGCAGCATGGGACCAACACCTTCCTGTGGTGCAATCATATTCTACTGTGATGCAGTGGAGGCCAAGAAAGGAGATGAATGTGGGTGCAGGTAAGAGCATATTCCTGGTTATTAGGTACTCTATTTCCTGCTGGGAGCACCATGAAGATGCTTTCCTCTCTGCTGATCTCTGATAGAAGTCCAGGATGGCAAATCTGCACTGCTTTAGCTGGTAGAGGACCTTTGTTCATCTCTCTCTTTGCTGAATGTTCTCTGCTAGTTTCTTATTCCATTCCATGCTTGATTGAGTTCTTTATCTCTTCATTTGATGCTTAGTGTTCCAGTATTGATGTTTAGTCTTATTTCACTTAATTTTTGGATCTTTTCTGTGGAGGGAACCGCATGATGATTCTGCTTATAATTCCATGTTGTGGTCTCTATCTTTTTAAAATAATCTCTAATATTTTCTATGAAAAGAACTAGCTAATCCTTAGAGGAACCAATATAGATAACTTAACATTTTAATGTGCTTTAGGTACTTAGTTTTGTCTGATACAATTACTCTACCAGTTTTATTTTTTTGTTAGTATTTGCCTGGAATACTTTTTGTTACCTTTTCATTTTTAGTCTTTCCTTATCAGTTTGTTTTAGGTTAGGTCTTATGAATAGTCTTATATTTAAAAATAAAATTTCAGTGTCTGTCTTTTAATATGAAAGTTTAACCATTTAACATTTATTATGATTAAGTTATCATATTTTTTTGGTATGTATTCTCTATTTACCATGGTTTTCTTTTTCTTCTTTATCATCTTTTGTTGGACAAGTCAGATATTCTTTGTTCATTTTTTCCCAGTATTTTGGGAAGCTACATATACTACTTCTATTTACTTTGCTAAATTCATATATTTTAAGAGAGTACTTACATGTTTTCTTAGTAAACTCAAAAAGAATAAATATTTCACCACCTTCACATATATTTCACAAAACTTGGTGCTCTTTATTGTCTTCGGAGAGTTTTCCTGTTTGTGAGTACAATGATACACTTGTGAATACAATTTCTTATGTCTCCCTGTATTTGTGGAATTTTGCAATTTGTCCAACTTGCCATCTTGAACCAGATGCACCCTTTAACTTTATGTTTCTAAAATGTCATCCAAAATACTAATCATAATGGCCACAAAGATTCATGTGCAAGGATATTCACCCTAAAATTGTTTATATTTACAAAAATAGGAGAGTCAACCTAAATGTTCATTAAAAAGTGTAATATATTAATTTAGAAACTTTTTCATTTTTTTCTACATCTCAACTGAAAATTTTGATCTGAGATTAGAATAAGCTGGATTGTAAAAGCAATCTTAACAAGTCAAGTTTCCCTACTGATCTCAGAGTCTCTGTCTCTCTTCATAACTCTTTTTCATGAGTCATCTGTTTTTCTACCTTCATCATCTACCCATGTTAACATCTTTGGTATTTCTCCATTCTTGTCTAAACTCTTGCCCTTGGTTCGTGAAGATTGCTGTTATTCCTTTCTCGTTCTAACCATAAGGACTACTTGATTCAGTTACTTTCTTGATCTTTTTAGGTACATGGAAAACATGTGGGCCTTTGTATATCTAGATAAATAACAGAGGACTCTGAGGCTGTTGGAGACTGATTTTGTAGACTTCAAATGCAGCCATTTCAACATTCTGTTTCAATTTCCTGCTGTATTTAGGACACACTGACATACTTCCTATAAAGGGAGACCCAGAATATTTCTGCTCTTTCATTCCTTCCACATTTGGGGATTTCATTGCCCCTCCACCATCAAATTTCATCCAACTGAAGATATTGCTCAAGACTCTTTCTCAGGAACCTATTACCATCTCACTCTCTTGCTTTATTTATAATTTTCCTCCTCAACCTATGGAATGTTTATCTAGTTCGGGTTGGGAAAACTGACTCTGACTCCAGATGTACTGTTTACATCATACTGTTAATGCTCCAAGTTCTTCACAGTTGAGGCTTTGGAAGCTCAACATCCCAATTTTCTACAACTCAAATATGTATTTAAAATTCAAAATAAATGACTTGAATTTTTTTACTTTTTCCTGAAGCAGTGAAAGGCATTGCCTGAATTGGAGAGAAGGGAGTCAAAAGAAATAAGAAAATGCATGGACATTAGTTTAATATCTTGAGATATTTACCATCACACTGGACAAAAAAAAAAAATCTCACTTTCAGTCAGTCCCTCTCTATGACATCAAAAACTTTGACAACTCTACATTTTCCCACAATTAGGCTCGGATTATTTTTGTAGCACTGTCTCCCACTTGTCCTTGCACTGCTGTATTAAAAGATCTACTTGATATTCTCCAAATGCACCTCTTCATTTCATTTTATTCTTCTGTGCCTCTGCTCGAAGTATTCCTCGAGAGGGAATTGCCTGTTGTACCAGGGAAATACCCATTTTCTAAGTTCAGCTCCATTGTTTGATCAAAGTCTGCATAAAGTCACCTCTGATCCCACTTCTACTTCATTAACACCTTTTAAAAACTACTTTATGGCACTGTACAAAGTTATGAAGATTGTTGTGGCATTCTGTAAAGATCAGTTCCAGGCCCTCTTCTTTATATGCTATTTTCTTTCTAGAGACAATCTTATCCATACTTTTGGCTTCAATTATGTTGCAAATTCCCCAAAACATTTTGAACCCAGACATTTAAGATGACTTTCTGTTATGGATTGAACAGTATCTCCTGCCAAAAATGTGTGCAGCAATTTGGCTGGGCCATGATTCCCAATATTTTGTGACTGTCCTCCATTTTATGACTTTCCTATGCTATAAATCCTGATCTCCGCCCACAGTTAATAGAATAGATTATATTAGAAAAAATTAGTGTAGGGCTGTAATACCCTTCCTAGGGTTACCTCCCAGCTCCACTGTAAAGGGAGTTTCCCTGGAGTGTGGCTTTATCACCTTTCATCCTGCAACAGATAAAAGGAAAAGTAAGCAAAGAGAGATTTCAGAACCTCATACCATCAAGAAAGCAGCACCAGGAGTAGAGTGCATCCTTTAGACCTGAGATTCCTGTGCCAAGATGCTCCCTGACCAAAGACCTTCCTCCAAAGCCAATAAAGAGGGAAAGCCTTACCCTGAAGTGGACAGCTTGAATTCAGATTTATAACCTACTGGA
This sequence comes from Heterohyrax brucei, assembly GCA_028571685.1. Taxonomy (NCBI): domain Eukaryota; kingdom Metazoa; phylum Chordata; class Mammalia; order Hyracoidea; family Procaviidae; genus Heterohyrax; species Heterohyrax brucei. The sequence goes on along the minus strand of CM053166.1, from coordinate 128,489,264 downwards.
CTGTGTAAAAACAAACCTTTCTTTGTTAAAGCCATCCACTTGTGGTATTTCTGTTAGAGCAGAATCAGATGACTAAGACAGAATTTGGCACCATGAGAGTGGAGTCCTACTCTAACAGATACCTGAAATGTGGAACCAGTTTTGAAACTGTGAATGAATAGCAGATTTAGAAGGAATCAAAGAGTACTGTTAATACCAATGAAGATGCAAATGGTGAGAAATGAGAAGCAGAGGACCAAGCGGCAGCAGCAAAGGACAGGCAGCAGCAGAACCATACTAGCACAAGTCAGTGCTGGAGCCCACCCATGGTACAAGAGAGCTGAATGCCTGTGCACAAAGGTTTCCTGGCAGAGTGAGGTACTTCCAGGCACTTGAATTGATGGAACTAGTCTTTCTGACCTACGGAGTGAGAGAGCTGATTACCTCTGTGCAGGAGGCTTCTTGACAGAGTGGGGTGCCTCTGGTCACTTAAATCGGCGGAGCTTTGGAACATTTGGCTCAATAGGGTAGATGTGGGCCTGAGGTCCAGGTCATGAGGCCACAGGGAGCAGGAGCTGAAGAGACTAAGAGCATGAGAAGCTGAACTGCTTCAGTCTCAAAAGGTATAGTCATGACCTCTGGAGTTTGAAAGGGTGGAGCATTGGCTTCCTGTTTCTAAGGATGGAATTGCCACTCAGTTTGTCTTCCAAGCCAGCCAAGTGCTGTTTAGGGTACTTGTAAAACCAAGGCAGCAGAGTTGCTGTCGCAGTGGGCCTAGGAGACAGAGCTGTAGCACAGGGCCAAGGGGCTTCCATTGAGAATCTGGAGACTGTGGCCAATATCTAGAGTCTGGAGGGCAGGGCTACTGTGTAGAATGTCTCAGAAAATGGGAGTTCATTTTCAGAGCTTTGAGGGCTAACATAATGTGTTCTGCTGACTTGCTTGTTGCCTGTTATCCCTTCTTCCTGTGCAGTTTCCTCACAATGGTAATGGAAATGTCTACCTGGTGCCTGTTCTGCCGTTGCACCTTTGGAAGCAAGTTGTTTGTATTCTAGGTTTCACAGATGTATATGGATTTTTGTATTTTGGACTTGGAGTTGATTTAAGACTTTCGCTATGATAAGATGGGGCGGTATATTTTGCATGTTGCAAATATGTGATTTTTTTTGTGGGCCAAAGAATAGAATGTCATGGATTGAACTGTGTCCCCACCGAGAAATATGTGTAGCACTTTCGCTAGGACTTGATTCCCAACATTGTGATTATCCTCCATTTTGTGATTTTCCTATGCTATAAATCCTAATCTCTGCTCATAGTTAATAGAGTGGATTATGTTACAGATGATTAGTGTGGGACTATAACATCCTTCCTAAGATCACCTTCCAGCTCCAATGTAAAAGGAGTTTCCCTGGAGTGTGGCTTATACCACCTTTTATCCTAAAAGAAGTAAAATGAAAGGAAGTAACCAGAGAGTTAGGAACCTCATACTATCATGAAAGCAGCACTGAGAGTAGACCACATCCTTCAGACCCAAGGTTCCTATGCAAAGATGCTACCTGACCAAAGACTGACGCAACGCAAGGAACTTCCTCCAGAGTCAACAAAGAAGGAAAGCCTTTCCACTGGAGTGGACATGCTGAATCTGGACCTATAGCCTCCTGGACTGTGTAAGAATAAACTTTTCTTTGTTAAAGCCATCCACTCACAGTATTTCTGTTAGACCACAACCAGGTGACTAAGACACATTCATACCCAGATATCCTGTTGGTTTCTCTTCAAGTCATTAGACCATTTTTCAAGTACCTCAATCTCAAACATTTAAAACTGAACTAAGATATTCAAACACTTATTGAATGTATGATTAAAACAGTACCTAAAGTATTCTTCTTAGGACTCTTGATGCATTCTTCTTGCAACTTGGGTTCCCATCACTGTTTGTCTGTAAGTCATCAGGATTTCTCCTTTACACTACCATCTTCCAACATGAAGATGTGCTTAATACTTTCAAAAGGGATACCTAAAAAGGGCTTCCTTCAGTGTGCACTTCAGCAGCCATTGAGAACTCTCTCCCCTGATATGGTATAGTATGATAAGTCTAGGCTTTGGAATCAATATTACTGTATTTAAATTCTTGCTTTGCCACTTGCTAGCTGCATGGACCTACGGAAGCTACCTATCTTTATGAGCCTCTGATCTCTCATCTGTAAGATGTGTGAAATAATACCTAGATCACTGGGTTGTTGAGTGTAATTGATGAAATAATACGCATGATAGTATTTAGTACAGTCCAAAGTAAGCACTGAGAATGACTTAGAACATTTTTCTCCATACCTAGAAAATACTTTTCATGTATTGGTATTTTATTCTATGTTTCTCTCTGGCTTTTATCATACTTGTTTATATTCTGTCTCTTTTACAAGATTTTAAGTTTCGTGATGGCCACAGACATATCTTTTTCATCCGAGAAAACTTATAGAATGGCTCAGTAAGTGCCTTCGAGTGAATCAATGAATGAATCAATCAGTAAATGAATGAATTAATAACTTAGTGATCACAGATTTGATTCTATTGTATCTTCTGATCTAGTTGAGACTTTCCCAAGCTTCTGCTCATCTAGGCAGTTTATTTGACACAAAATGCATTAATATACTTGGTATTGCTTTAAGGAATTACAGTGACAATATTTCATATGCAGAAGTTGGGAGTTAATACATTTTTTAGTCTTCTCATTGGAGCTCGAAGAAATCTTAGTGGTTAACATCGATTGATAGGGGATTTTCATAGATTCTCAAGTTTTATGACCTGTTCTAACTTGCTTTTGTTTTAAAAATGTGTCCTCCTGTTCTCTTCGGTAAGACCGCATTCCTGATTTCAAAGTCAATAAAGAATTTTTGTAAATCACAGTATGACATTTCTCGTTCCTAACCCATTGCTTATTCATTTTTAGGTATGATAGTAACTAAACCTGAAAGTTGTCTTAATGGTTACTAAAATTCACTTACATTCTATTGACAGAGGGTCTCAGAAATGAAGTGTGCTAATTATTGCTGTCTTTTGGTGGGGAGGAGCATTGGTTTCCCCATTAACTGTAATGTAGGAAATGAATGTCAAAACATACATAACTCCAGGCTCTTGACTATGTGATTTACTCTAATGTATTCCCAGAAACACTGATGGACTGTAAAAAGGCAGAGAACACCCACTGAAATTTATTAACAGGCCTGAAAGCAGCTGTTCTGTGAGTTGCAAACAAAAGCAAATGTTAAGCTATTTAACAACCCTTTGTTTTTTGTGGGCCACTACAAAAGGGCTTTATTCTTACATTAGTTTTCGAAGTTTGCTTTCTTGTAAGTTGAAAGAGATACTCAAAAAGTAGATGGAAAATTTATAGTTAGTAGTCATTAGCGTTGTGGAGCTTCAGGGTGGTCATGTTTTTTCTTAGTTTACAAAGTGTTCCTGAGGGCTTTCTGTATCTTTTAAGTTACTCCTTCCCCATCTCTGATATTGGCTGTGAGACATAAAGGAAACAGCAATCTTTGGAGTACACAATGAAGGAGGGATTGTGTAAAATTCTATCTGGTTAGTCAATCATGTTTTATAAGGAGAGATTTGTGTTCACATTGCCTTTAAGAAATTTATAGAAATGTTCACTCTAATATTTTTCCTCTTATCAAAATCTTCAAGACCCAAGTTTATGAGTTCATCTGATTATTGCAACTCACAATTTTCTTGCTCTTCTGAACACTTGCAATACATTGTTGTACGTTTTACCTTTAATACGGTCTAATATTATTAAAATATTTCAGTATTCATATCTTATCTCTCTGATGTGATCATAAAGTCCCTGCTGCTCAGGATTGCATTTTAAGCATCTTTATCCTATCTATCATATTGTTTCTTATCAAAGGTACACTGCAGTTTCTTGCACATGGTAGGCTACAGGAAATGTATCCAGATTGATAGACTGAGCTGTAGGTGTGTTTTTACTATCATGAGTAAACACAAGAGGCCCTGGTGATGCAGTTTAAGTGTTTGGCTGATAATTGAAAGGTCAGCAGTTGGAACCCACCAGCTGCTCCACAGGAGAAATGTTTGGCAGTCTGCTTCCTTAAAGATTAAAAAGGAAACAGAAGGAGCTAGAGCCAACAGGACACCATAGACAGAAGCATCATGTCATTCGTCTGCAGCAAAGACCCAGAAGGCAAAGTAAAGCAGATACAAATATCAGTTCTGAAACCCTGAGCGAGAAATGGAGGAATAAAAGACTCTATCAAGCACTGATTGGAATAAGAAACTGACAGAGAACAGAGAATGAGGGGTGCAATGGAGTGCAGGTCCTCTGTCAGTTACCACAGCACAGGTTCACTATCTTGGACTACAGCCACCAAGGAACACAGACAGGGAGTACAGTAAGGCAACTTTGTAAAGCACCCAACAGGAGATAGAGCACCTGGTAACCAGGGACATATGCTTTCCCATCCGAACCCTTCTTTTCTGTACGTGCTCTCCAGCATTTTCCAATAAGCAACAGTTGCTCAGCCAAAGAAACACCATCTCACTGCTACTCAGATTCACTATCTTGGACCTCAGCCACCAAGGGCCAAGGACAGGGAGTACAGGAAGGCTACAGCAAAGAATTACCAGCAAGAGACAGAGCACCTGGTAACCAGGGATAGGTCTTTTCCCACAATACACTTTTCTTCCCTCTAGGCAGCCTCTGCAGCATTCCAACTCAGCACAGACATTTGGTTGGAGAAATATCAGCTCATTGTTGCTCGGCTCTACTCTGTCCCCACCAGCAGACCACTTCAGTGCCATTTTCTTGGTTGTTGTTATTGTTTTTTGATTATTTTTTTGTTGTTTCTTTTCTCTTCCTTTCTAAAGTTTGTCCTGTCCAGCTAGACCCATGTGTCATCCACAGCCCGCAGTGGGTTGTGTCACACTGCTGAACTACAGAGCCGCTGGCACATGGATGTTCCAGGTCTGTATCACCCCTGCCTGCAGCCTTGTTCAGCACCATTTTGTTTTTAAATTTATTTATTAGTTTTTTAAAATATTTTATTGTGCTTTAAGTGAGAGTTTACAAGTCAATGTGTCACACAAAAACTTTCCCACACTCTACTATGTAACTGTAACTGCTCTCCCCACCCTGTAACACTCCTCCTTTCCATCCTGTACTTCCCATGTCCATTCAACCAGTTCCTGTCCCCTCTGGCCTCTAATCTCACCTCTGGGCAAGAGCTGCCTGGTTAGCCTCGTGTATCTACTTACGAGAAGCACACTTATTGTTAGCATTATTTTATGTCTTAGAGTACAGTCCAATCTTTGTCTGAAGAGTTGGCTTCAGGAATGGTTTCAGTTCTGGGCTAACAGAGAGTCCAGGGACCATGTCCTCCAGGGACTGTCCAGTCTGTCAGACTACCGAGTCAGGTCTTTTTGTAGAATTCCAGTTCTACACACCCATTTTTTTATCTTGCTGCATTGGAAACTCTTATGTTGTATTGCCTGTTAAGACAGTCAGTGGGGGCTGGGAAACCATCTAGTTTTTCTGGTCTCATGCTGATGTAGTCTCTGGATTATGTGACCCTTTCTGTCTCTTGGGCTTGTGTTTTCCTTATGTCTTTGATGTCTTTCACTCTCCTCTGCTCTAGGTGGGACCATTTTTTATTTTTATTTTTCTGGTTTCTTCTCTTCCCTTCCTTCCTCTCTTTATCTCACTCACCTAGCCCTGTGTGCTATCCCCTCCCCTTCTTGATAGTCTGTGCCATACCATTAGGCTACAAAGCCACTGGCACATGGCTGCCTGGAGTTTGTCCCATGCCTGCTGATAGGCTTCCTCAACATCATTTTAATTATTATTTCTTTCAGTTTCTTCTCTCTCCCTTCCTTACTCTCCTTTCCCTCATCTATCTATACTTGTATAAGGTTTCTGCTCCTTCTTAGCAGGCTGTGCCACACCACTCTGGTGCAGAGTGTCCTTGGGTCTGCAGTGTAACCCTCCAGCAGTTTCCCTCAGTGCCTCTTTTTCTTTTGTCATTTCTTTCCTCTCCCTTCTCTCTTTCCCTTTTATCAGCACACTTAGCCCTGTGAGGTAACTGTGCCCCTTCTTGACAGGTAGTGTTATACTGTTTGGCTAGAGAGCCACTGGCACACAGCCGCCCTGGGTCCTGGCTGCCCCCAGTGGCTAGCTTCTACATTGCCGTATTTTTTCTATTATTTTATTTGTTTTCTTTCTGTCTATTCCTCCCTTTCCTTTATTTCATCCATCAGGCCCCATGTACTGACCCTGCCCTTTCTAAATGGCCCTTGCTACACTGCTTGACTAAAAGGTCTACCTGCACACAGCCACAATAGGTCGATGCTACCGCCACCAACTGGCTTGTTTAGCACCATATTTTTTTCTGTTTGTTTGCTTTCTTCTCTTTTTTTTCCTGTCATTTCTCCTGCTCACTGAGCCCTGTATACTGTTTCTGCCCCTTCACAATGGGCCATGCTGCACTGCTCGACAGGAGACTCCCTGGTACTCTGCCTCCCCAGATCTATACCGCCATCACTGACCATCTTCTTCAGTGCCATTTCATTTATTTTATGTTTTTTCTCTTTTGTTGTTGATGTTTCTTTTCTCTCTTTACCATCTTTCCTTTTCTTTCTCGCAACCACCTAGCCCCATGCAGTCCTCCCCACTCCCACCCTTCTTGGCAGCCTGTGCCCTACAAATCTGTTGGAGAGCCTCTGGTACTTGGCTTTCCAAGTCAGAACCACTCACACAGGCTGGTTCCGTCGGTGCCATATTTTTTATTGTTTCTTTGTCTTCTCTTTTTTCCTTGTCCCTCCCACTTAGGTCCTGTGTGCTTCTGTTCCTTCTTAATTGGCCATTTTTGTCACCCAGTGAGAGACAGCTCAGTCAGCTCACTACCTCAATTTTGCCCAGCCTCCAATGACTTGTTCCCTCCACCATATTTATTTATTTTGTCATTATTTCTGTTTTTTTTTAATTTGTTGGTTTCTTTTCTCTCTTTCCCCTCTTTTCTTTCCTTTCTCTTGCCCACCTAGCTCCACGTACTACCCATGCCCCTTGTCGACAGGGCGAGCCACATTGCTTGGCTAGAACCACCAGCACAGGGACTTACCAGGTCTGCCCCATCCTTATCTCTGAAATCCTACTATTTTGCCATTTCATTTACTTTGTCACCTTTTTCCTTAATTTTTTCTTTATTTTATTTTTTTCTTTCCTTTTTCTCTGCATATCACATCCTCTTCCTTACCTTCTGCCTATATGTACTGTGCACTGAGAGGTGCAATCCTGAGCAATACCAATGTGCCCCTATCCAGCCCTGTACTGTCTCCAGCTTCACCCTGCTGGCCCCAGTTTGAGATGCAAACTACCAATCCTCACGGTGCAATCCTCACTGTACATGCTTTGCTGCACCATAGTTAAGTTACTGACTCTCCCCATGTGGACAAGGTGGTATGAAGTATTATGCTCATAGGTGAGTAAGCAACAAAACGTGCCCAAATCACCTGTCCAGATATAACCAAATAAAACAAAAATTAAAAGTGAAACAAAAAAGTCTACAATCAATAGAAAAGAATCCCTGCATGTCCCAGAGACAGCAAACAATATAAAAACATATTAAAAAGTGAGAACGAGATGGCTCCTGAGTGACCAAAATAAAACACCAGATGACTTTCTGGTAGAAGAAAAAGCAGTGGAAATATCTGAGAAGGGATTCAGAACACTAATATCCAGTTTTCTTTAAGAGATGAAGGAAAATGTAGGCAAAAATAAAGGATAACAAGACAAAATAGCAGAAAATACAGATAAAATCTGGGAAAACACAGACAAAGCAATAGAAAAATTCAGCAAAATTATACAAGAACAATATGTGAAAATAAGAACCAGAAATCATACAAAAAACAGTAATTAGAAATATACAAGATAAACAACAAGATTTCAGAAATGGAAAGAAATGCCGTTGACAGTTACAAGAACAAATTTGAAACAATGGAAAAAAGGATCAGTGAAACTGAACATTTCACAATTTATGCTGAAGTACAACAACATCAATGACAGGACAATGTCGTACACCTACAAAGAAGACCAGTTAATAGTACTGCTGTTCTAATTATTTACCCTTTTTAACCAACATAAACAGCAACTGTGCACATGGACCTCACAAGATGGAATACCCACTAATCAAATAGACTACTACATCTGTGGGAAGAGATGCTGAAAAAGCTCAGCATCATCAGTCAGAACAAGGCAAGGGCCAACTACTCAACAGACCATCAATTGCTCATGTGTAAGTTCGAGTTGAAACTGAAGAAAATTAGAATAAGTTGACTAGAGACAAAGTACGACCTTGATTACATCCCACTTGAGTTTAGAGATCACCTCAAGAATAGATTTGATGCGACAAACACTAACGACCAAAGACTAGATGAGCTGTGGAATGGCATCAAGGACATCATGTATAGAAAGCAAGAGGTCATTAAAAAGCCAGAAATGAAAGAAAAGACCAAAGTGAACATCAGAAGAGACTCTGAAATTTGCTCTTGAACATTGAATACCGAAAGTAAAAGGAAAAATTGATGAAGTAAAGGAACTGAACAGAAAATTTCAAAGGACAGCTTGAAAAGACAAAGTAAAATATTATGATGACATGTGCAAAGACTTAGAGATAGAAAACCAAAAGAGGAGAACATTTTTAGCATTTCTCAAGCTGAAAGAACTGAAAAAAGCTCAAGCTTCAAGTTACAATAGTGAAGGATTCTATGGAGAAAATATTAAATGATGCAAGAAGCAGCAAAAGAAGATGGAAGAAATGCAGAGTTGCTATAAAAAAAAACTTATTGTCATTCAGCTATTTCAAGATGAAACACATGATCAGGAACTAACGGTACTGAAGAAAGAAGTCGAATCTCAACAGAAGATACCATTGAAAAACAAGACTCCAGAAGTTAATGGAATACAAATTTAGATGTTTCAAAAAACAGATGCAACATTGGAAGTCTTACTCATCTATACCAAGAAATTTGGAAGACAGATACCTCGCCAAACAACTGGAAGAGATCCATGTTTATGCCTATTCCTAGGAAATGTAATCCTACGAAATGCAGAAATTATCAAACAGTATCACTATTATCATCACATCCAACCAAAATTTTGCTGAAGATCCTTCAAAAGCTACTATAGCAGTATATCAACAGGGAACTTCCAGAAATTCAAGCTGGGTTTAGAAGAGGATATGGAACAGAGGATAGATATCACTGCTTATACCTGATGGATCCTGGCTGAAAGCAGAGAATACCAGAAAGATGTTTACCTGTGTTTTATTGACTGTGCTATGAATAAGGTGATATTGTATGGTTTAAAGTCAGTTAAGGTGTATATTGTGACTGCATTTTTTTTTTTTTACTATACCTATTTAATCAATATGCTGAAAAACTAATCTGTAAAGCTAGATTTTATGGAGAACAGGGCATCAGAATTAGAAGAAAACTCACTAATAGTCTGTTTTATACAGATGACACAACCTTGTATCTTGAAAATGAAGACAATTTGATGTACTTACGGATAAATGTGAAAGACCAGAGCCTGAAGTATGAATAATACCTCAACATAAAGAAAACAAAAATCCTCACAACTAAACTAATAAGCAACTTCTTAATAAATGGAGAAAATATTGAGGTTTTCATTTTACTTAGTTTCACAAGCAATGCCCATGTAGGCAGTAGTCAAGAAATCAAAAAATGTACTGCATTGGGCAAATCTGTTCCAAAAGACCTCTTTAAAATGTTGAAATTCAAAGATGTCTCTGTGAGGACTAAGATGCACCTGACCTAAGCCATAATGTTTTCAGTCACCTCATATCCATGCAAAAGCTAGGAAGATGGAAGAAGGACTGATACCTTGGAGCTGCAGTGTTGGTCAAGAATATTGAATATACCATGACCAAGCCCTGGGCTGTCAAAATAACTAACAAATTTATTGTGGAAGAAGTAAAACCAGAATGCTCCTTAGAAGCAAGAATGGTATCATGAATTGAATTGTGTTCCTCCCAAAATATGTATAAATATGTGTAGCCATTTGTCTAGGCCGTGATTCCTGGTATTGTGTGATGTTCCCTTACATTGTAAACCCTTCCTCTATGAAGTTAATGTGGGAGGATTGGTGACAGTTGTGTTGGTGAGGCAGGGCTTGATGTGTAAGATTGTATTGTGCATAGGGCCAGCCTCTTGGGATATAAAGGAAAGAGAGGCAGGTGAAGACTTGGGGACCTCATACCACTAAGCAAACAGTGCTGGAAGCAGGGAACATCCTTTAGAAAGGACCCAGGGATCCTTGTGTCTCACAAGCTTCCAGTCTAGGGGAAGATTGATGACAAGGAACTTCCTCCACAGCTGGCAAAGAAAGCCTTCCTCTGAAGCTGACACCCTGAATCTGAATTTTTAACCTTTTGGACTGTGAAATAAAATGTCTCTTTTTAAAGTCACCCATTTGTGGTACTTCTGTTAAAGCAGCAATAGATGACTATGACAGATGGATAGACTATGTCTTGCATACTTCGAACATATTATCTGGAGGGATCAGTACCTGGATAAGGATGCCATGCTTGTTAAAATAGAGGGTCAGCAAAACAGACGAAGATCTTCAAGGAGCTAGATTGACATAGTGGTTGCGATGATAGGCTCAAACACTGCAACATTTATGAGGATGGTGAAAGACTGGGAAGTGCTTCATTTTGTTGTGTGTGTGGTCACTATAGGTTGGAACTGACTTGAGGTTACCTAACAACAACTATCTCACAAGAGACACAAAGCTGACCATCCGTGAAGCTCAATGAACCCCATATAGTATAGACCCAAAAGAAAATCACCAAGACATATGATAATCACACTCTCTAAATCTGATGACAAAGAAAAATTCCTGAGAGCAGCTCGAGAATAATGAAGTCACATACAAAGGGAAAACAATTAAAGTAAGTGCTCCTTACTTGGTAGAAACCATGCAGAAAAGGATGATGTATATAAAACCTCAAAATAAAATAGCTGCCAACCAAGAATAATATATCCAGCCGAACTCTTGCTCAGATATGATTGTGTAATTGGGACATTTCCAGACAAACAGAAATTAAGAGAATCTGTTAAAACCAAACTTACAAGAATTATCAAAAGGAGTCCTTTGGTTAGAGAACCGACAATATCAGACAACAACTTGAATCCAGGACACATGATAGCATCAGCCAGATACCAATCTAGATAATGAACTTTCAATGCTAAAACAAATCTAAGAAGATTTATAACAGGTAACTGGAGAGTTTAATCTGTAAATGACAACATCAGGACAATAAAAGGCAGAATGAAGCATATAGGCACAGAACTCTCAAACGGAGAGGAAGTAAAGGCAATGTCAAGTAATAGAACAATGGTTCAAACTTAGGAACATAGGGATAGATTTCAAGATAACCACAAAGAAAGTTAACATACCTATATATCAAAATGAAGACCAAAAACTGAAAGTCTCAGGAAACACAAAATTTACAAAACATGAAAGCAATGAAAAAAAAAAAATCATGGACAAAGGGAATTCACTAGAGAAGAATAACAGGAACAAAGAAAACATTGACATCACACACACACACAAAAGGCACTACAAGTGACAGCAATATACTCATAGCTATGAATAATCACACTGAACATATATGTCTTAATTGTACCAACAAAAAGACACAGTGAGAGAATGAATTTTTAATAAAAAAGGGCACATCAATATTCTGTCTGCAAGAGACACACCTTAGTAACAAAGACGTAAATATATTAAGAAACAAATGATAGAAAAATATATCAAGAGAATAGCAACCAAAAAAAGAGCAGGAGTGGCAATACTAATCTCAGACAAAACAGACTTTGAAGCAAAATCCACCATAGAAGACAAGGAAGGATATTATGTAATTATTAAGGGGATAATCTTCCATGAGGAGATAACCATAACAGATATCTATGCACTCAATGACAGTGCTCCAAAATATATAAACTCTAACAGCACTGAAAAGAGAAATTGGTATTTCCATATTAATCATAGAACACTTCAATACTCCACTTTCTGCAAAGGACAGAATATCTAGAGAGAAACCCAACAAAGATAAAGAAGATCTAAATGCCACAATCAACCAATCTGACCTCCTAGACATATATAGAACACTCCACCCAACAGTAGGAAAACACACACCTTTTCCAGCACACATGGGACCTTCTCTGGAATAGACCCTATCTTGGGTTACAAAACAACCCTCAACAAAATTCAAAATATTGATATAATACAAAACAACTTCTCTGTTCACAAAACAATAAAAGTAATTAATTGCAGAGAAAGCAAGGACCAAAGTCAAACACATGGAAACTGAATAACACCTTGCTCAAAAGCCACTGGATAATAGAAGACGTCAAAGACGAAATTAAAAAAAAAAATCCTAGAATCAAATGAAAATGCATACTGAATCGACTCATAGGAATATGTCCCAGAGAAATAAGAGACATCATACAAATAGACACATACACACCTGTGTTCATTGCTGTGCTATTCACAATAGCAAAAAGATAGAAACAACCTAAGTGCTCATCAACAGACGAATGAATAAACAAGCTATGGCACAGGAACACAATACAGTACTATGCAACAATAAAGAACAACAATGAATTTGCAATCATCTCACAGAATGGATGGATCTGAAGGCCTTTTTGCTGAGTGAAATAAATGAATCACAAAAGTACAAATACTGTATGTGACCACTGTCATAAAAATTCACAAAAAGTTTTACATACAGAAAGAAACAATCTTCAGTGGTTAGTAGGGAGAGGAGGGTTGGGTGGGAAAAACACTAAATAGACAAATAGATAAGTGGTAACTTTAGCCCAGGGTAAAACAGTAAAGAATACTGGAAAACTCAGCACAAGGCAAGATCATGGAAGCTTCGTAGATATACCCTAACTCCCTAAGGGACTTAATTACAGCAGATCATGATCTTGGGGAACATCTAGTTCAATTGGTATAACTTACTTTATAAAGAAAATGTTCTATATCTTACTTTGCTAAATAGTATCTAGGGCCTTAAAAGCTTGTGAGCAGCCATCTAAGATACTCCACTGACCCCGCTTTGTCTGGAGCAAGGGAAAATGAAAAGAAAAAAAAAAAGACAGAGGGGAAAGTTTAGTCCAAAGGGTGAGCTGTCCACAACTACCACAGCTTCCACCAGACTGAGTCCAGTACAAGTAGATGGTGCCCAACTACCACTGCCAACTTCTTTGGCAGAGATAACAATAGAGACTGCCAGAAAGAGCTCGATAAAAAGGTACTACAAAATTCTAAACTCACACAAAAAGGACCAGACTTACTGGTCTGACAGAGACTGAAGAAACTTTGCACATGTGGCCCTTGGACACCCTTTAACTGAGTACTGAAGTGACTCCTGAGGTTCACTCTTCACCCAAGGATGAGGCAGGGCCATAAAACAAAACGAGGCTAAGTGGGCACATCGGCCAGGGAGTAAAGACTAGACAGCCAGAGGGGCCAGGAAAACTGGTAATGGGGAGCCCAAAGGTGAGAAGGGGAGAGTGCTGACATGTCATGGGGTTAGCAATCAATTTCACAAAACACTATGTGTATTAATTCTTCAATGAGAAACTAATTTGCTCTGTAAACCTTCACTGAAAGTCCAATAGAAACAAACAGAAAGTTGCTGTGGAATTGATTCCCACTCACAGCAACCCTATAGGAGAGCAACATTATAGAAGAGAATAGAATTGCCCCACTGTATTTCCAAGAGTAAATCTTTATGGAAACAAACAGCCACATCTTTCTATTGTGGAGTGGCTGGTGAGTTCAAACCACTGACCTTTCACTTAGCAGTCAAGTTCTAAACAACAGCTCTACCATGGCTGCTCTTTCATACAGTTTGTACTCTTGGAAACCCCTTAAGGCAGTTCTCCTTTGTCCTATAGGGTTGCTGTGACCCAGAGTCAAGTTGATGGCAATCGATTTTGAGTATATACTTTAAACATGCACCTAATTTTTATTCTTTATAGTAAACAGTCACTCTCCCTTTTAAAAGGTAGAATTTTAGAAATATTGTCTGAACCCTGAAGAAGAGTGTAAGGACTGTTTAAGTCAGTCCTGCTTCTCTAACAAGCCCCCTTCCTTCTGAGTTTACTGCTGTCACGAGAACTCTTCCCTGTATTCACCTTGTGAACCTAGCCCTTCACGTTGCAGGCTGATCTGTTTGGGTCATTTCTTTCCTTTGTCTTACTCCTTTGCCTTTTCCCCTTGGCCTCGTCCTTACTTCCCGAGCTTGTTTCACTTCATGAGGTATACCCCACAGCTGCAACTTGGCTTGGTCAACCCTTCACCTACAACTGAATCCCACAATTCTAACTAGAAGGTAACCTCAGCACTATTTGCCCAGGCATAAAAGGTAGAATAATGAAGGATGAAGCATAAAATTATTATATGAGCAATTTCAAGAAACTAAGACAAATAAAAAGACTTCAAAATCTATATTTGGAGAAATCTTTAAAAAGAAAGGCTAGATTCACTGACTGGGACAGATGATGAGACAAAACTAATCAAATCTCATTTTACATTTTTTACACATTTCTTACCACTCTCTTCAAGCTCATCTTCCTGTGAAGTTTTTCTGCTTTACCGCAGTCCACATCGACTGTCTTTTGCCATTTTTAAAGTCATAGAACTCTGTTTCTTTGACATAAGCTGCCTTTACAATAATTATGCCTGTGGGTAAATAACTCATGTTGTTTTATATAGACCAGGATTCAAACTCTTAATGGATGCAAATTTTCAGATGCAATAGAAGTACATCTCAGAGTGTTGAAATAATCTACACATTTAGAGTATTTCAGCAATCTTTGACACTTTCATGGGCCAGGAGATGGGCATATTAATGATACAGAAGGGAAGAAAAAGGGTGGATTTCTGAAAATACAGATCTAGAATCTAGGTATGATTTCCTGACAAGAATCTAGACTGGATAGAAAATAAATGTCTTATGCACACTAAGAAAAATGTTTTCTTTTAAGAATAGGTCACTAAATAATTTCCTTTTTTATGTTATTACTGGTTTGATAGATAGGAGGCTATCTTTCATTTTTAGAAAATATTTGATGATCTTCACTATGTTATTCACTTAGCACATGTAGGGATACACAAGTTGGGTAAGAGTAAAGCAAGTACTGTAATTGGTTGACTAACTTAGGCTGAGTTTTCTACAAAAGCAAAACCATTGAAGCACGAGCCAAAAACAAACAAAAAATAACAAAAAAAAACACCCAAACTTGTCACTGAGTTGATGCAATTCACAGTGACTCTATAGGATAGACTAGAACTGTTCTACTTGGTTTCCAAGGTGCATCTGGTTCATTTTAACTGCTGACCTTTTGGTTAGCAGCTGTAGCTCTTAACCAGTATGCCACTAGCGTTTCCATTGAAGCATAGATATGCATAAACATACATACAGATTTATTTCAAGTAACTGTCTCGTGTGGTAGAGGCTTGCATGTCCCAAGTCTGTGGGTCAGGATTCAGGCTTCTCCCAACTCTTGTCAATGCAGGGGCTGACAAACCTACAGTCAACAGGTCAGATGTTAGGCTGTTGGCTCATGGTGCTGCAGAAGCTGGCAGATTCCAGAATCCTCAGGTCAGACAACAGGCTGAAGTCCCAAGAAGTGGAGGTGAGACAATGATGCGACAAATGCAGACTCCAGGTCAACAGGGAGGCTAGCCAGAGCATTCATATAGATATATTGGACACAGGCCACACCTCCAAAGAAACTCTGCTACATCAGAGTAGGGATGTAACTTAAGTAAAGGTATTACATGAGAAGAGGTGTGACTTGAGTCACACCCCATTGTAAGGCTGTGACTCAAGATATGCACCACACTAATGCTGCCTTGTTAACGTATAGGAGTTAGGACTTACAACACATAAAATAGAGAATAATTACATAATATAGCAAATTGGAGGATGATTACATCAGATCACAAAATGGAGATCAATAATACAACACTGGGGACCAAGGTCTAATCGAGTTAACACATTATATTAACTATCAAACTGACAAACCTGAACAAATTATGCTGATTACTAAATAAGTACCAGCTGGTGTATTCTATCATGTTCTGTGTTCTGTTCTTGGTCACGTTTTGTTAAGTCATTTTCAGCTAAGAGTTGGATGAAGATATGAAGACATCCTTATAAATTGCACAGACGATATTAAGAAGCCTGCCTGTATTTTAGAGGGTATCCCAGAGTAGAGAGGTTACAAGGCTGGCTTTATAAATTGGAAAGATTGAAGGCTTATATCAACTCTGACACTTAATGTGCAAATCACTATTCTCTTAACTCATGAAGACTGAATGATCACCGCCCTTGGCACACAGAAAACAATAAGTAACTGCTTATACTCTTAATTAGTTTTTGTACGATCATTATTGCTTACATAGAGCAGAAAGATAAGCTGAACCCACAGACAGGATTCAACATGTAAAATTAAAATCAATCATGTGTTACTTAATTGGCAGATACGTTACCTAACAAAGCCATAGCTAAGTACTCATCTTATAACCAAAAGGTTGGCAGTTCAAACCCACAAGCTGCACTGTAGGAGGAAGATACTTCGATCAGTTTCTGAAAAGATTACAGCCTTGGAAATCCTCTGGGGTTGTTCTGCTCTTTCTTAGAGGGTAGCTATGAATTGAAATCCACTTGACAGCAATGGGTTTATGGTACCTGCATTGTTATGTTAAAAAATATTCAAAGTTTCCATAATGCAATAAATTCTGCCAAGTGGAAGCCCTAAATGTAGTACATTTCATGTGAATAAAACTTGATGGCTTTAGTTGATTATTATCTCAATATGACTCACACATATGACATAAATGACAAGCCAGCTAACGAAATCTACCTGAAAAACGATACTATTTTGATAAAGGGAGGTAATAGTTCCTATGAAGGTCGGCAGTTCAAATCCACCAGGCTCTCCTTGAATACTCTGGGGGTCAGTTCTACCCTGGCCCCTAGGGTCGCCATGAGTCGGATCCGACTCGATGGCACTTGGCTTTGGCTAGTTCCTATGCAGCCCTCAGACAGTGTTTGAGAGACTGTGTCCAAGTAGAACTTTGACATAGAAGAATTGTCCCAGAGGGGGGCATGTATGATGACAAAGAGCCTGGGATCCATGTCCCTGGAGGAATGGTTTAAAGACTGAAGAATCATTCCAACAGAGAAAATAAAACTGATGAGGTGGGGATTTTGTAGCAGCAATGGAGGAGGTGGGGAGTTCATTTTAAGCTGCTTGTGGAGAATTTGAAACAGATTCAAAACTAGAAAGATTAATATAATGATGACTAATATAACCATCATCCAGTTTTGCCCATTATCTGTTTATGGACAATCTTGTTTCATCTACTATCCTCCCAACAGGATTATTTGGAAAGCAATCCCAGAATTCCATATATCATGCCATTTCACCTATAAATATTTTGCTACACATGTCTAAAAGATAAGAACGTAAACCCATAACTACAATATTACTATCATACCTAAAAATATCAATAATTTCTTAATATCATTAAGTATCTAGTTCGCTTAAATTTTCCTGGTTGTTTTACATTATTTATTTTATACTGCCTTCTAATTAGGACACAAATAAATCCATACACGGTAATTCGTTGGTATTCCTTTTAACTCCACATCTATGTATGTTGTCATTTTAGGTGCCTTCTAGTTGGTTCTCATTCACAGTGACCCTGTGTACCGCAGAATAAAACACTGCCCAATTCTGTGCCATCCTTGCAATCATTGTGGTTCATGAGCCCAACCTTGTAGCCAGCGTGTCAGTCCATCTCACTGAGAGTCCCCCTCATTTTTGTTGACTTTTTCCTTTACTAAGCATGATGTTGTACTTCTTTAGGGGCTGGTTTCTCCTAATAACATGGCCAAAGTACATAAGATAAAATCTCTCCATCGTCCTCCCTACGGAGCATCCTGATGGTACTTCTTCCAAGACAAATTGGTTTGTTCTGGCAGTCCGTGGAACATTCAGTAATCTTTACCAACACCACAATACGAAGGCATCCATTCTTCAGTCTTCCTTATTCACTGTCCAGCTTTTACTTGCTTTATTAACTGCAATTATAGACATTCATATTTAAAATTTTTAGACTATATAATACTGTACAAAATTGTATTTAATGAAGCAATTATAGTTCTTAGCTTACTGTTCATAATTTAAGCCCTATTGTTACTGCAAACAGAATTAGAATTGGAAATTATACCTTCAGTGAGAACAAATGGGGAGGGACATCCATCCAGGTGCAGGCCTGAAGGGTAGACGTGTATCGTGAAATAGGATTCAAAGGCTCTTAGGTGTCACTTGAGCAGGGGGGTCCTTGAACAGGCCCCTCCACTTGTCTGATGCTCCTAAAGAAGAAGCTGCAAAGTCTGCAAAGATTTTATCTCAGTGGCTCCTGTAAATTAATGTGTGATTTCCTGCCTGAGCCAGGTAATGTTAAGAAGCCATAAATTTTAAGAAAAGAAGTAAAGAATTAGTCCTGACTGCCTATTTCCAATTTGCCTTTGAAAATGGGACTTGAAGCCACCCGCAACCCTTTTCAGTTCCTCATGAGCATGATTACATGTTCTGGACTTCTCATTCTTCACAATGTTATCCATAATTTGGATATCATTGTGGATATCCAAAGTCAATGCCTTTGCGTAGTCAATAAAACACATGTAAATGTTTTTCTGCTATTCTCTGCTTTCAGTCAAGACCCTTTTTCACATCACTAATGATATCTCTCCTTTTCTATCCTGTTTTGGACCTAGGATTTCTGCTTGAATTCATGTTGATGAAATGCTGTGACAATTTTTTAATTATCTTCAGAAAAATTTTACTTATGCATTAATGATATTGTTCCATTATTTTCACATTCTGTTGGATCACTTTTCTTTGGAATGGGCACAACTATGGATCTCTTCCAGTTGGTTGTGCAGGTAGCTGTCTTCCAACTTTGTTGATGTAGATGACTAAGCACTTTTAGTGTCTAATCCATTTGTTGAAACATCTCAAGGGATATTCTGTCAAATTCTGGAGCCTTGCTTTATGCAGTGCTTTCAGTGCAGCTTGGACTTCTTTCTTCATTACCATTTGGTCTTGATCACATGCTAACTCCTGAAATGACTGAACATCTACCAGTTATTTTGGGTACTGGAACTCTGTGTATTACTTCAGTCTTCTTTTGATGCTTCCCGTGTAGTTCAGTATTTGGGCCATAGAAACCTTCAGTATTGCAACCTGAGGCTTGAATTTTTTCTTCATTTCTTTCAGCTTGAGAAATGTCGACCATTTTCTTCTCTTTTGGTTTTCTAACTCTAGGTCTTTACATGTTTCATTATAACCCTTTACTTTGTCTTAACGAGTTGCCCTCTGAAATCTTCTGTTCATCTCTTTTATTTCATCATTCT
The DNA here is from genome assembly GCA_028571685.1 of Heterohyrax brucei. Classification (NCBI taxonomy): domain Eukaryota; kingdom Metazoa; phylum Chordata; class Mammalia; order Hyracoidea; family Procaviidae; genus Heterohyrax; species Heterohyrax brucei. The sequence continues at coordinate 128,469,747 of CM053166.1, read as the reverse complement.
TGCTTTAGCTACTTGACATTCAAGCTTCAGAGTGTCTTCTGACATCCATTTTGGTCTTTTCTTCCTTTCCTTCTTTTTAACTACCTTTTGTTTTCCTCATGTATGATGTCCTTGCTGTCATCTCACAAGTTGTATTTCTTTGGCTGTTAATGCTCATTGCGTTAAATGTATACCTGAGGTGGTCTTTAAATTCATTTGGCATATACTCAAAGTTGTACTTTGACTCTCAAGGGATTAATTTTTTTTTAAAGTACTTTATTGTGCTTTAAGTGAAAGTTTGCAATCCAAGTTGATTTGGCATAAAACAAAACCAAACAAAACACACTCATCGTTACACAGCTGTAGCTGCTCTCCCCACCCTGTGGCGACACATCTTCCTTTCCACCCTGTAGTTCATGGGACTACGTTTAATTTTCTTCAGGTTCAACTTGAACTTGCACATGAGCAATGGGTGATCTGTGCATCATTGGCCCCTGGCCTGTTTCTGACTGATAATATTGAGCTTCTGCCTTATTTTTTTCTACAGGTGTAGTCAATTTGATTCTTGTATATTCCATCTTGTGAGGTCAACTTGTATAGTTGACATTTATGTTGTTAATGAAAGGTATATGGGATGAATAAATCTTTGATCTTTCAAAATTCTATCATTTTGAAGGGTCTTCAGAATCTTTTGATCAACTAAGGCCATATTTTCAAACTACTGATCCTTCTTTTTTTCTTTTTCCCCAAATTTTCACATTCCAATCACCAGTGTTTTTCAATTTTTCTTGATTGAAGGTTTGCTCAATTTCAGACAGCAGAAATTAGTAGAAATCTTGTATTTCTTCATATTTGGCCTTAAAGGTTGGTGCAAAAATTTGAGTGTCATTGTCAACTGGTTTTCCTTGTAGAAGTATGGGTATATATATATATATATATATATATATATATATATGTATATATTTTTTTATCACTGTCAGTGTTGTATTTCAGGATATATCTTGAAATGTCCTTTTTGACTAGGAATTCAATGCCATTGCTCTTCAATTTGTGATTCCTGACATAGTAGACCACGTGATTGTCTGATTCAAAATTGCCAACACTAGCCAATTTCAGCTCACTAATACCTATTATATCAGTGTTTATGCACCTCAATTTATTTTTTATGATTTGCAGTTTTTCTAGATTCATACTTGGTACATTGCATGTTGCAATTATTAATGGATGTTTGAGTCATGCCACATTAGCAAATGAATTTTCCAAAAGCTTGACTTCATCCACACCATTAGGTCAACTCTACTTTGGAAGGTAGTTTTTCCCCAGACATCGCTTGATTGCATTCCAACCTGAGGGGTTCATCTTCTAGCACTGTATCAGGTAGTGTTTCTCTGCTGTTCATAAGCTTTTCATTTGATTTTTTTTTTCAGAGGTAGACCGCCAGGTCCTTCTTCATAGTCAAGAAGCTCTGATGAAATCTATTCGCCATGGGTGAACTTGCTCCTATTTGAAATACCAGTGGCATATCTTCCAGAATGATAGTGACATGGAAGCCACCACACCATGACAAACTGACAGATGAGGGGTGAATCTACATACGAACTACATGTATATGAAGACTACTAATTAAGTTTGAGAACTCATCCTAGAAGAAGTGCTACATGCCTCATTGCTGAATACTACAGTCACCTTCAAAGTACTCCCCATGGGAAGCTATGCACTGATGCCAGTGCCTAGTCCACACTTCAAGGCAATTTTGGAACTCTTTCTGGAATGGTCATCGGAGCTGTTGTCATATTACCCCTGATATCCTGAATGTCATCAAAATGTCTTCCTTTCAATGCTTCCTTTATCTTTGAATAAAGAAAAAAGTCATTGGGGACCAGATCAGGTGAGTAGGGAGAGTGTTCTAATACAGTTATTAGTTTACTGGCTAAAAACTCCCTCACAGACAACTATACAATTAAGTTTGCGAACTTGCTACCTTGCCACCATGTGCAATGGCCCTTCTGGAAAATGTTCCAAAATTTCTTTGAAGGGTGGACTAGGAGTTGGCATCAGTGCATAGCCTCCCAAGGGGAATACTTCAAAGGTGACTATAGTGACATTCAGCAATGAGGTATGTAACAATCAGAACAATTAAGTTTGTAGACTTAATTGTTAGACTTCATATGACCAAAACATTGGATTGAAAACCAACAGAGTTGGTGTCTTCAGCCATTTTGTAGACTTGGATCAACCGCTTAATTACTTGACGTATTTTGCATACCTTACATCAAGAGAACTGCCGACCTTTTGTTCTCTTGATGTAGATGTTTTTCTTAAGTTGATTGATTTGTAGAATGGTTGACATCACTTCAAGTAAATATAGAAGCATCATCTTTTTGTAAATACTGTCCTTCTCTCAAATGTACTCTTTAGTTTTTTCTTACCATTCTTCCCACTCTGTTTTTATTGTTATATACATTCCATTTCTCCTCTTGTCATCCTGTATTAATTTCTAAGCTCATAATTTTCAGATGCATCTTGCATATGTAGGGGTGGTGGAGGGTTATCAAGTGAAGATATCTTTATTACCAAGGTATAACAGATCTTCAAGGGGAAGTGAACAGCAGAGACAGAAGAGATTATATCGAGAATGGATTTATGGTTTGTTAAGGGTCTAATGCTTATATAACAGGAAGGGAATATTTTTTTGTAAGTAATATAAAATTATAATAGGCTTTCTGAATGGCTTCTTTTGTTCTGTTAAATAGAAATTAATGCTAGAGAATGGAGAAGTCTTAGGAAACACAAGGATGGTTATGGACCTGAGAAAATGTGGGAAGAGTTGGACTTGAATTCCACTTACGCATGTAGTATTTTGACATTACTTAACATTTATGAGCCTCAATTTCTTCATCTGTAAAATGGAAACAATGCTATTTACTTTTTAAATTTGCTCTGAGGATTAACCGAGAAAAATCTACATTACTCAATTGCCTGGAACTTGTTGCTGTCATTAGGTACTATAGAGTCAGTTCCAACTCATGGTGACCCTAGTTACAACAGAATGAAACACTGCCCAGCCCTGCATCTGGCCCTTACTAGATATCAACACATTAAATCCTACCTTTTTTTACTTCACCTCCCATAGCACACCAAAGAAGAGAAAGCTTGTTAAGGCAGAAAGAATATTCCAACTCTTCTCTGCCCTACACGATCTAGAAAAATTCATGTCATTAGCCTGAAAAGGCAAGTGAACCCCCAGGCAAGCACAGAAAGATAGCTGCTTTGTTTAGGAAGCAGAAGCAGATAGAAAGGGAAGCAGCAGCAAGGGCAGCAGCAGCAGCAGAAGGAACCCTGTAAGCCACCCATCTTCAAGCCCTAGAATCTGTTCAGCTCTGATAAGAAGAGCAAACCCAGTGTACTCAAAGTTTGTGCCCCCCTCCTCTACTGCCTGCTATTTTTAGAAAATGGACATTTTCTCTGAAAATGGGAGAATAAGTGTTTTGGGGGGAGTGAAGGTGTAGTATAGAATTTGTTTATGAAACAGACACCTTTCAGCTGTGTTTCTTAAATAATATTTAACAAAAGCCAAAAGATAGACACAATGGTTAGCGGCTTACTTGCTACAGTAAGCCATTCATCAGTAATTATGAATGCCTAGGTTCTTTTTTGTATTTTCTGAGCTCTTTTCTTTCCTTTGAAAAATCTTTGCAGCATTCACAGACATAATTTGAACATCAGGATCTTTAATGATTCTGCAGTTTTAGGCTTAAAAGTGAAGGAAATTAACTGCCTCATTATGCCCAGGAGACATTTGATCCTAGACAATAAGGGATATTTATTATTAATAATACATGGTAATGGTAAATATATTGTGCCTGTGACCTTGTTGGAAGTGTTTCATTCCCAAAGTATGTGGGCGTGTGTCTATTTTACATTTCATTTATGCACAAATGCAATGGAAGGGACACTAGGATGGAAGTCAGGAGCTTCTGTATTCTAATCCTCCCTCTGTAGCAATTAAGTATGTGGTTTTTAGGTGAATTGCTTCATTTTACACTATAGAGGATGTATTTGCAACATGTAAAGTTGACTTTCTGTCCCTATATTGTGTTGTGAAGACAAATGAGATATTGTCTTTACAAGTGTCTTAAGTTCAGAGGAAGATAGGAAAACTGGTAATAGTAACAATAACTTCTCACATTAACACTGTGACTTAAGCATAATGTTGAGAATCTTAATATTTTAGAGTAAAAGAAAATCTAGAGAAATGACTGGTTAGCATGAACTTTAACTATAACACTGAAAGAATTTAGACCATCTCTTACCTGGATTCTGTTGATGTAATTCTTAATGTAATTCTTTTTAGAAATGCCGTCACAAAACTACAGTTTATCATTATGCCCATCTTCTATTTTGAAACCCTGGTGGTGTAGGGCTTAAGTACTAACCAAAAGGTCGGCGTTTCAAATCCGCTAAGCACTCCTTGGAAACTCTATGGGGCAGTTCTACTCTGTCCTATAAGGTCACTAGGAGTCAGAGTTGACCTTATGACAGTGTTTTTTGTTTTTTTTTTTTAAAATTGAGAGTCCATTTAAAACAGCCAGTGGAAAATACTTTTGTAAGGACCTTGCACTTAGGATCAATGTTTCTTGTACAACTTTTATGACAAATACCTGTAATAGTTTAGTTTCTACCCAAGAAAGAATGAGAGAAAGAGAGAAACAAAGAGAAAACGAAAGAGAGAGTTTATATCTAAATAAAAAATTTTTAAAGCCAAACCAAAAGCGTCAAATTATGACATTAGTGAAGAATATTGAGCATACCATGTACTTTCAGAAGAAGTATTCCTGTTTTCACATTGAATATCAGGAAACTTGCAGCTAAATATAGTGAGGAGTTGCCGTAATCGTCCTCAACCTAGTTTTCTTATTTAATTTTCCTCTTTCTTCAGTCTTACAGTGTTTTTGTGTAGGTATCATAGTAAATTCTTTCAAGAATAGTCTTTCAAATAGACAGGGTCAAATAATAATTCTGCATAAATTCAGTGGCTCATTTGTGAACACTTATTAGTGATGCCAGGGTATTTCATTTGATTGTTGTGTAAGTGGCTGAACATTGCTTTCCTCTAAAACAACTTGCATCTTCCTTAAGCCTGGATGAATGTATACAAACCTTTGGCTACAAGGAGGAACTGTGAAAAAATTGAGGAGGAATTAGAGTTAAGCCTTTGCTGATACTATAAAAACAGCTAAAATCATATACTATTAATGATAGTACAATAGAATCATCTTTACAGTTGAATGATAGCAATATTTTTTATTCATACATGTGTGGTAGGACAATATTTTGCCCCTATTTATTGAGTAATTCTTACTGAACTTTAAGATCTGAGATTCTGGTTTCCTACCTCATCCTCTAATGACATGGGAATAGTAGAATGAAAATATATGTATACTATGATTGGGAACACTGGTGCTGTTTGCACTTAGGATCAATGTTTCCTGTACAACCTTTATGACAAATATCTGTAATAGTTTAGTTTCTAGCCAAGAAAGAAAGAAAGAAATGCTAAATATTGAGAAATTCATTGACTATATGCACCTCTGTATCTACATGAATGTGTAATGTGTCTAAATCTCTATCCACAAATTCTCTTTGCTTTTCCTTCCTACTTTCTCTTCCACCTCAATGAGATTTTATTCTCTGGAATAAAAAGTCTTGCTCTGACCCCTAGATTTGCCACTTATACCCTGATTTCCAGGCTTATAATAGCATTGCGGGGTGCTACCTATGTCTGCTAACCAAGAAGTTGACAATCCAAATCCATCAGGGGCTCTTTGGAAACACTACGGGGAAGTTATACTCTGACCTATAGGGTTTCCATGAGTCAAAATCAACTTGATGGTGATGGCTTTTATGTTATTTTTAGGTAAATGAGCCTTAGAAAGCCTTGTAGACTATCACATGACCTTTCATGAGCCAGGAACAGCAGAATATTATTTCCATGTGCTCAAGAAAGTCATGTCAGAGACATCAGTAAACTTCCAGAAGACAATGATGGTGTTAAAGGTAATAATGGTGGACTGTGAAGGCAAGAGGTTTTAAAGCCTATTATAGAACACTTTGAATTTCTTAATTAGATGCCAGATAGTGGACAGAAGGGAGGAAGAGTGGACATAATGGAGCCTTGTTAGAGCTTGCTTCTGGGATTAATCTTGAACTAAATTTCTAACAGAACTGAACCTTCTCTGAATAGGAAAGGGTTATTCCAGTTGGTTTTTTGATGTCCCAATAGTACAAGCTCTGGCTACTAAGACAGGGCACTAAAAACCTTAGACCTAAAAATCAGTATCCCATAAGCACTCACCTGAGCCATTTGCAGAAAGACTTAATGAACTTAACAATATAACAAGGCTAGGGGCAGAAGATGCATCTTTCTAAGATAGTTACTATGACTTAAAGGAAATGCAAGAACGCTCCTTTTTTCATTCTCACTTTTCTGGAGCTATGATACAATTATAGGAAAAAAAACAGCTTGTATTGCAGACACTGGAGAATAACCGCTTCTCTCTCAAGTCTAGCCTTATTCAATAACAATTTCCTCTGTTGAAAGAAACTACTAGGACCAAGAGACTAGACAATAATACTGTGAAAGAATAAGGCATGACAAGGTGATTCAGTTTGGAGAACCACACCATACAACCTTCCACTTTTAAGTCAAGTGGCTTATTTTCCCCCCTCCGAGGAGAGCTCTATCATAGGTATAGCTGACTCAACATCACTGAGTTTGTCTTGTTCAGTTATTATACAGGTGTATACCAGCTAAGAGCTGACTCTGACTGTATAACAAAAATTAAACCCATTTCTGCTGAGTCGATTCCGACTCATGGTGGCCCTATAGCAACCCCATACTGACTGCATAAAGAGGCTGAAATCACCAGGATGGACTTTAAGGAGATCGAGTGTTGAGAGGGAGAAACTCTTCTAGAAAAATTGGTATGCTGTAGAACAAAATTCAGGACAAAGACCAAGCTCCCATCTCCTTTAGGTGAAGGTTGAGTATGTGCATCTATGTGTAGGCAAGAGTATCTAGATGAGAAGTTAACTTTCTTCAGAAGGTGCAAATATTTAATAGGGGGAACAAGGATTAAATATAATGTTTTAAAATATTAACCAGGAGTTTTTATTCTCTTTCATACTTTCTTATCCAAATAGCTCTTCCTTTTTACAATCCTATCAAATGCCCACCCCTCTATGCTATTATAAGCTTGGAAATCAGGGTATAAGTGGCAAATCTAGGAGTCTGAGCAAGACTTTTTATCCAAGAGAATAAAATCTCATTGAGGTAGAAGAGAAAGTAGGAAGGAAAAGCAAAGAGAATTTGTGGATAGAGATTTAGACACATTACACATTCATGTAGATACAGAGGTGCATACAGTCAATGAATTTCTCAATATTTAGCATTGCATTCTCAGTTACTCATTATTTGAATTAAGATCAGTTTTCCATGAATCATCAGCTTCTTGATATTGATTAACTCGTAACATAGGGGACAAATAAGGGCAGGATTTCTCATAAAAGTTGTTAGATATAAGAAGAAATGAACTGAGTAGAATACATATTTCCATGAAGTTAATACATAGTAGGTACATTTTGAGTATTTACAATATGTATGAGGTTCTATGGGGAAGAAAAAAATGTGTGGTATACAGAATCTATCTTAATGGAACTTTTAATTGTATTTAGTAAATAGGATCATACACGAGTGATTGACACGTTATGCAATCATATGTGACTATATATGTTTAAGTAGGTGAATGAATCACATAACGTTCTAATTTCTCTAGGAGATCAAAGCAGGAGTGGATTAATGCTGATGAAGATAATTGGCAAGCGCTTCACTGTGCATGATCTTTGGGGTCAAATACTTATTGTTCTAATCTTGTTTTTGCTCTATGTGATTTTAAATGCTCTATATAGCTTCTTTGATCCTCATTTTTATCATCTGTAAGATGTATATAATAATACTGCTACTTCATTGGGTTGTTGCCAGGACTTAGCGAGATAATGCGTGCTAGAGTAAACACAACGACTGGCCAGTTTCATTGTGATACAAAACATATACACTAAGTGTTCTATGAGTATAAAATACTGATTAAATCTGTAAGATATGTGAGAAAGATAACGGCATTAGTTAGTAAGCCATATGAAGGCTGGGACGTTACTAACTCTCTCCAGCTCCAAACCTATTTCCTGAAAAAATAGTAGGATCCTAATAAAAATTTACTGAATGAATAAGTGAATAGGTGAGCAAATAATGTAGGATTTGAGAGTCAGCAGAGGAAACAGTTGGGTGTAGTAGAAAAAACATGGGATTAGGGATCAAGAGGGAAGCCTAAAATTTTGCTCTTGGTTTGTACACTGACTCTGTAATTTAAAACAAATCATTAGATTTCCAGGTCTTGATTTCCTTAGGAATCCCTGGTGGTGTAGTGGTTAAGTGCTATGGCTGCTAACCAAAAGGTCAGCAGTTCATATCTGCCACGCACTCCTTGGAAACTCTATGAGGCAGTTCTACTCTGTCCTATAGGGTCGCTATGAGTCAGCATGAACTCTTTGGTTTTGGTTTTGATTTCCTTATGTGTTGACAAGAGCATTATGCTATATGATTTCTTATCGCCCTTAGAATGCTAAGATTCTGTGATGCTATGAACCAAGGAAGATTTCATGCACAAGAGGAAGCTTAAAGAATGTAACAAAAATAGCAGTTACATAGAAGAGAAGCTAGTGTGCTTGTAAGCACAATCACAGAATGAGCCTGAATACGCAGCCCTTTCTGAAGGAAAGAGTTTCAGTTGGGAAGCACTCATAGTAGTGGTAAATTTGGAAGAGCAGAGTGGTTACTGACAGTGGAAGACATTAAGGTCTAAGATAACTGGGTGAATTTAATTCTGTAGATAATGTAACTAGGTTTCTGCTGGACTTGGTCCTCTTGTAAAACATCATTGCCCAAAATTCCTATTACTGTGCTCTACCAAACCCAGCCCACGGCTGTTGAGTTAATTTCAACTAATAGCGATGCTACAGACAGAGCAGAACTGCTCCATACTGTTTCCAAGGAGCACCTCATAGATTTGAACTGTAGACCTTTTGGTTAGCAGCCTTAGCACTTAACCATTAGGCCGCCAGGGTTTCCATTCTACCCATAAGATTGGCCAAAATTTGCCACGTACCTTCAGCACTGAATTTTGAATTCCTGACCTTTCTCTGTGTGCCAAATCTAGTGCTATGTTATGCTCCCTCTAGAGCAGCATTTCTCTAGTCTGTTGATGATAACTTTCTAATCTCCAAGGATGCTTATTAAAAAATAGGAGAGATCTGCTAAATGTGAACCTCTACAGGATGCTATACAGAAGTCCATATTTTAAACATGCTAACCAGGTGATTCTTATTCACAGAGCTAGCTTCCTGGTTATGTTTATGGACCACACATTTGGTTTAAAGCTGTGCTCCTGCTGTTTTGAAATTCTTAATAATTTTTTTAACAAGTGTCTTACTTTTCTTTTTACTTTGCACCGGACCCTACAAATTATGTAGCCACCCTTGCTTATTATGCGAATTATTGAAGTCTGAGCATCACTTCCTTGGCTCAATATCTCTCGTTACTACTGGTCTTTGCCAAACTAGGCCTAACGTGAATTTTCACAAAACAGATGTGAGTTATGACATGAGACAACTGGAAACGTTGAAATGGTTTTTAGTATGAGTTTTTTTTCTTTCTTTTTTTTTTTTATTTAACATAACTGAGTGAAAATGTACATTCACATGTAAATTTACATGCCCCCCTATATGCAGCTTCCACTGCTCTCCCTGTCCGGTGACTGCACACTATTCCTCTCTGCTCCATACATGTCTCATCCTCCCAACAGCCTCCTTTCCCCTCCACTCCACCCACTCTCCTTCCTCCAGCCAGAGTTCAGCAGGATGATATCCTATAGATGTATAGAACCATAAAGTGCTTCCAACATGTGGTTACTCTGCATTGCCAAGTCCATTCCATTCCTGTCCAAAGAGTGGACCTTTGTTATAATTTATGGGAACGGGCAGCATCAGGGCCGGGGGCCATGCTCTCAGAGGAACCCCCAAACCGCTGGACCATCAATTGAGGTCTTTTAGTGGAGATCTCATGATGCACCTCTTTTTATTCTTGTGTTGCCAGTGAGGCTCCTCTCTGTGAGCTCCATCATGGCTATCACTGGTGGTGGCTGGGCACCATCCGGTTCTTCCGGTCCCAGGTCGATGTAGGCACCCACTCTTGTGGGTCTCTCTGTCTTCTTGGTTGTCTTTACCGCATGCCATTTTGGCCCTCGGTGAGCATCCGTTCCTGCTGAGTTGGGACCATTTGTAGTATGAGTTTTTAAAAAAGAGGCTCTTTTGTGGAAGATCAAATGTTATCAGAGAGCAGTGTGTATTGTAGAGGTTAAAGACTGGAGGTTGAGAGATTAGTTAGAAGGTTATTATAATAAATCAAACCTAAATTCATGAGAGTTAAAAAAGGATAATAGGAATGGAAAAGAAATGATGACTATCAAAGCGAAAACAAAAGAATCAATGAAATTTGGTAATTGATTAGCTATGTGCCCAGAAGAATTTCCAGGCCTTGAAGCCTAGATAAGTGAAGATGGAATTTTACAAGAGGCAATTGGATTTTGAAGGAAAGAGACATTTAGTTCTGACACATAGTGCTTGAGGTAGTGGCAGGTAATCCAGGTAGGAAGACAGTTTGACATTACAATCTAGAGTTGAATGTTCACTGCAGAGATTCAGCCTTGAATGTCTTCATAACAGAGATGACACTTGAAGACATGGCAAAAGATTAGTTGGACAGAGCAGATGGAGAAATGAAAAGAAAGTGAAAGATTAAACGGACGTCTCTTGATATTCGTAATTAGGAGAAGCAAAGGAGAAGTATTGTTACATAGGAAAGAAAAAGTTCCGAATAGATAGTCTAGGAAGATTACATTTGTTTTAGCTTGGAGTCAGTGGAATACACTAGATTGATAGCCACTCATCTTCTTAGTTTCATGGCTCCATGAGTCTATCATGCTGTCCAAGTATAAGTGTTATATGACTCAATAAACATAATATCTTCAAGATATTACAATTCATTTGTTCATCTTCAGTGATGCATAGTCATACTATTTGTCAATAGTAGCCTTAAGAGGTTGTTCAAAAGAGCAAGAAAGAAAGTCCTGTCAAGAAGAAGTGATTTGTTAACCAAAAGATCAAAAGAAAGCACACTGGTGATGTGTGGGATTCTTAAAAACAGGTGTGAAGTTGACTAGGTAATGCCTGTACATCGACTGTGTTGTGATATAGTTCAGATTTAAAATAATGCCTGCATCTCTTTTGTCAGAAGACATATGCTTTATGTTTTCTAATCCATTATGATAAAGCTTTCCATAGGAAGTTTGTATTCAAGTAGCTGTCACACACTCAGGTTGTTGGAATTCATAGAGCCTCATCTATCCTCACCACATCTGACAAAATATGTTGCTTTTATTTTTCATGGAATCATTGATCCTGTAGACGTTTTTGCATGTTAGCTTGAAAACACTGGTCGTGACAGACATAAATGAGACTCAAAAATGAAGTCATAAGTTTTCATTTATAATTTGAGCTATGTCTATTGTACAGAGAAGCAAGTCAATTCTGTGAAATGTTTTCAATGATGAGAACAGATCAAGTGCTTATAATAGTATTTCCAAAATCTTAAAATGAGTTATATCAGCTTTGGAAGCTATACGAAGCAAAAAAAAAAAAAAAGAAGAAAGAAATTAATGCCTGCCAAATTAATGCCAGTCTTTTCTCTCAAAACTAAAATTAACAAAGACCATCCGACCCTCTAACATGTCTAAAAAGAAGAAAGCCCTAACGTGTGCTTTAATTAATGCTCAATGTATCAGTGTATGTTATTAGCACAACAGATGAAGGTCTACCAATTACTTTTTGGAGATAAAGGAAACTCTTCTCTTAATTAGCCTCTTTATAAATGTCGCTAATATTTTTATACCTCATGAAGACTGATTTTCAGCTTAATATAATTTGGTTTGCTGAAATCTGAGAAATATATTACTTACCTAAAGTACAAAAAAGCCTTTGAGAATGTATAGCAACTTTGAAGAAATTACTGGGCAGTGCACAAGGAAAAGTCTCAGTTATTTTTAAGTCACATGAGGAAATGTATTGTTTAGTTGTGAGCAAAACTGTCAGCAGTCTCAACACAATGGGCATCGACTTGAATTAATATTTTAATTTGCCTTGGCTTATTAGAGGACATATGGCAGGTTTCTGTCTTGGCTGGGAAATGCTCTGCTTTTAATTTTGACAAAATCCTTAGCAGCCATCTCATGCTGTATTTGATGAGAAGCTAATTTCCAACATACCATTAACAAGATTTTTCAATGAATGTGAGGTTTTAAAATGAAATTTGCATATCTACCGTGCAGTGAGTCAACATACAGTTTCGTTGTTCCTTTGTTACTATGAAACATGATGCAGATTAGTAAAAGCATTTGGTTCGATACCTTTTCCATTTCTCTACTGATAGATATGTTTGGATAGATCTTTTATTATGTTAATTTCCTTGTGTTATCTTTGGTTGCCTGGGACCACAGAACAAGAGAATTCATGAATTTTGAAAAATAATAAAGTAATTCTCAGCAGGGCAATCACAGGAACACATTCAGCTGTGAAATTCGTTGTGATCTATACAAATACTTCCATGTTTGTCCAGCACCAAGATCATGGAAGGGAGGGAGAATGGAAGACTATCCGTTTAATAATAATATATACCCTTTGTTATTTGAATAACACTGCCTGTTTTATCCTTAAAATTAAAGCTATAAGGGAAAAGGCAAAATATTAGGAAGAAGAAAGATTTGAGAAATCATATGGGTAGTACAGATGGATAGGGAAAAATTAGATGGAAAGAAGATGTATTAACCTCAGAGTGGATGGATTTTGGTTTATATCAATGCTATGTCTGTGAAAATGCAAAAACAGTGGTAGGTCTAGAAAACATATGAAGCTGAGTATAAGTGTTTCAAAAATGATTCCAGGTGACCAGTCAGCATCAGTAGTGTCTTAGTCATCTGGTGCTACTGTAACAGAAATACCATAATCAGATGGCTTTAACAAAGAACAAACTATTTGCTCACAGTGTAGTAGGCTAAAAGTCCAAATTCAGAGTGTCAGCGTTAGGGGGAAGGCTTTGTCTCTCTGTTGGCTTTGGAGGAAGTCCTTCTTGTCAATCTTCCCCCAGACTAGGAGCTTCTCTGCTCAGGAACACCAGGTCCAAAGGATGCATTCTATTCCTAGCACTTCTTTCTTGATGATATGAAGTTCCCACTTTCTGCTTGGTTTCCTTTCCTTTTATCACCTGTAGGTCCTGTAGGGTCACTATGAGTCAGAATCTCCACCATGGCAACAGGTTTGGTTTTTTTTGTTGTTGTTTAAGATAAAAGATGAAGCAGTCTTGCCCCAGGGAAAATCCCTTTGCTTTGAATTCGGGATATGATCTGACTAGGAGTGTGACAGTGCCACCCTAATCCTCTTTGACATAATCAAACATTACCCCTACTAACCACAGGCAGACAGCAGTATTTACAACACATACAAAAATTATAATTAAAAAAAATTGAGGGCAACCACATAATACTGGAAATTATGGCCCAGCCAAAGTGGTACACACATTTTGGGGGGAACATAATCCAAGCCATGACAAGTAGTATAGTTGATAGTGATGTGGAATTTGGAAATTCTGTAAAAACTGTTCCGATCACAGTCCAACTTTAAGTCATAGGAAATAATTCAAGTTGTACAACCTAATGGGCCATGAGAATCAAGGGAGTAAAAATGAATGTGAAGGGTAAGATGCAGATTCACTGTGTCCAGGTGAAAATCCAAGATATAAAATTAGTATTTCAGTCTCTTGGAGTAAATTGAAGAGATGGCGTCAACCTCATCCCCTAAAATTTTTGAGGAGAGTAAGGGAAGAATGTTCCCTTCTGGAAGGAGAATTCCTAGAAGAAGCCTCGTGAGTACGATTACAAGTTTCCTACAGTGCCATGTGCTGTTCATGAAGAGCTCCAGACAGTGGTAACTATTATTTTGATTACTATACTTGATTGATATGTAGTGAGTGAAATAAAATAACTGAGTGCATTCATTCACCATCAACCGCGATGAAAGTATACTATTACTATAAAATGCTTGAAGGTACTCAGAACTCTCTGACAACTTATGTAGTTACTTCAAGCAACATGACTCATTTTGCTAGTTCATCAGTCTCTCTGACCAAAAAAAAAAAAAACATTGGAATAAAAGTTTACTCAGACAATGAAAATGAACAGAACAGTTTTTGTAATGCCTCCAGTAATAGCAGCGGACTACAGGATTTAATAGTCCATCCATAGCACGTAACAAGGAACTAAATTAATGAACTGATGTACATATTTGGCATACGTATTTAAATATGTTTGTGCATAGTTCCCTGTGGTGAAATATTTATCATTGTACCTTAATTTAGGAAATAATATTGGAGTCACAGTTTCCCGTCTCTGAGCACAGAGAATGTGACTCAGCTGGACCCACAAGGACTCAAAAGAACACACCAACTGGGCCCTGAGGTATAAAGAAAATACATGGGACAATCTTGGAAATTATGTTTTAAGGAAAGAAAATATCTTTTAGGGAACCAGTGGTTATGTGCTACATCTGCTAACCAAAAGATTGGCAGTTCAAATCCTCCAGGCACTCTTTGGAAACTATGGAGTAGTTCTACTTTGTTTATAGGGTCGCTATGAGTTGGAATTGACTAAATGACACTGGGTTTTTTTTTTTTTTTGGTTGCACACAAGTCAGTCAAATAGAATACAAAGACTTCCCATTCTTATCTTTTTTCTATTAGCATTTAGTAAATAGAACATTTGGACCAACAGAAGACCCTCCTGACTGCCTTAGGGAAAGCTGTACCAATGATTGTTAAGAAAGTTTGATTCAAAATGTAAAATCACAGTTTCCAGCCAAACTGTAACACATGGAGCTTTCAATGGTTTGCTCTAGTTTTAATTTTAATATGTACAGATGGTTCTGTAATATTCCCTGAATGCAGGCAGCCATAGCTATGTAGTGTGCATGTCTGTTTTCCTACCTTTATCTGTTCAGTAATTTCCTCGGAGTCTGGCAGACATGGCCATGGCAGTGTGCTTACCTACTTCCTGCTTTTTCCCTTTTGAATATATGTCGAATAAAACTTTCTTTTTGCCTTACTAAACTTTGTGATATTTTTCCCCTACAAAAGTTAATGGTGTGGTTTCTGAAGCTGTGAATCCAGTCAAGGAGAACTGGACTGTGAAACAGAAGCCGACAGAAAAAGAGATCCTATCTTCTGGACACTGGGCAAATCTGCCACAAAGGACATTTTTAAAGTGTTAAAAAGCAAAGACATCACCTTGAAGACTAAGGTGATGACCCCAAAATGGTATTTTCAATGTCGTCATACATATGCAGGTGAAAGCGTGACAATGAATAAGGAAGACACAAGAAGAAATGACACCTTTGAACTGTGGTGTTGATGGTGTTGATGGACTGCCAAAAGGACCAACAAATCTGTCTTGGAAGAAGTACAACCAGAGTGCCACTTAGAAGCGAGGATGGCAAAACTAAGTCTTACATACTTTGGACATGCTGTCAGGAGGGATCAATGCCTGGAGAAGGACGCCATGCTTGGTAAAGCAGAGGATCAGCAAAAAAAAGAGAAAGAACCTTAACAAGACAGATTGACAGGGCCTGGAACAACGGGCTCACACGTACCAGTGATTGTGAGCGTGGTGCAGGACCAGGCAGTGTTTTGTTCTGTTGTGGATAGGGTCACTATGGATTGAAACTGACTCAATGGCACCTGGCAACAACAAATCTTATGGACCCACATGTTCCCACTCCACGTCCCTTCAACACCAACAGGGTGAGTTCTCTCTGAAAATGAGCCTTTGCTTATGCTTTTTTTTGCCCTCTTTCCCATGTTTTCTTTAGCTTTTTTCTGCATATTCATTTGAAAAATCACTTGGTTGATTAAGCAGAACCTTTCTTAGATGTTTCCTTGATCGTTTGGTTAATAATGAGGTTTAGTAACTGTTTTTGGTAAACTGCAGCTTTGGTCCAGATTTGAGTGTTAGAAACATAAATAAATAATTCTATTCTCAAAGAGCTTTGGATCACCAAAAGCCACAAAATTTGGGCCTTTTAGTGACTCAGATAAAACTGGAAAATAGTGCTCTGTTTTGCCAAATTCTCAGGAGGAGATGGTAGTTTGTGATCTATGTTATGAAATTTAAGGGAGAAGCAGTAGTTCTGCATGGTTTTACATGAAACACTTTCTCAGTGAAGAATCATGATGTTAAAATTAAAATCATCAGTAACTTTAAAGTACTTTTCAATTAGAGCCAGCCAGAGGAACTAGTATATTTAAGGTCTAAAATAAGAGCCTAGGTCTGTAGCAAGCAGAATGAATTAAGTTTGAAAAGAAGGAAATCGAATGCTTAAACTTTAGAGCTAAATATTTTTGATAAATGGGCCTGGATTTCCCCTCTACCACTCAAACTCTTGTTGAGGTTCATATTTAAAATTGCTATAAACTGAAATAATTTGGAATTTCAGTGATTACTTTGTGAAAATAAACTTTGATTTGTGTTGTCCTTTCTTCCCTCTTTAGGGAAATTGGTTAATGTTCAGGTTTTGCCAAAAGCTCTAATAATCGTCCAGCTGAGGCCCTGTTTTTGCTGTTGAACTGAGTTGATCTTACCCCAAATTGCTGTATACTACACTTTCAGACTCAAATTCCGTATTCTCGTTTTATATGGTATTCTTCAGTGAGTTTATGTTGTCTTTCTGTCTCCTTTTGTTCTAAGAGTTTACTTCTGGGGAGAATTGTGTCTATGTTTCTGTCTTATGTTAAGTTGGTGGCTATGACTGAGAACTGTTTTTTGTAAGGCTATCTTAGAACCTCAGCTCTTTCCTTATCCAAGAAAAAGTGTATCTTGTGTCTGTCTTATGGTTTTGATATAACTTGTTTTAATGAAAAGTACACAGGGATCTTTATGTTCTGAATGTTAATTTTAGAAACAAAATCTTTCTGAGTAACTGAAACTAGATATTATATGAAATGTGTTTTATATAAAGAAAAAGGATGGTTTTGTCTTAAAGTAGAAGTAGCAGTTCCAGTACAATAAAAGGGAAAGAAATTAGTTACCTTTTGCTTTTCTAAATGTCTAGGTGAACTTAAACAACATATGTAAATGACTTGGAATAATCTAATCTTGTCTTCTACCTTCTGCAGTCCTAAAATGATCAACATGTAATTAGGATGCACTGATAACTACCAGTGCTTAGAATGCAAAAGTTGAAAACAAGTCAGAAGGATCTGTAGTTAGAAAATACAGCCCTGGTGACAGAAATGATGCCAGAGATCACATGATAGATTTTTGTGAGACCAATGACTCCTTCCTTGCAAATAATGTTTTTCACCAACATAAATGGTGACTACACGTGGACCTTGCCAGATGGAATACACAGGAATCAAATTGACTACATCTGTGGAAAGAGATGATGGAAAAGCTCAGTATCATCAGTCACAACAAGACCAGGTGCTGACTGTGGCACAGAACATCAATTACTCGTAGGCAAGTTCAGATTGAAAGTGAAGAAAATTAGAACAAATCCTCAAGACTCAAAGTACTACCTTGAGTATATTCCACTTGATTTTAGAAACCACCTCAAAAACAGACTTGATGCTTAGAAAATAATGACTGAAGACCAGACTAGTTGTAGAATGACATTAAAGACATCATGTATGAAGAACGTAAGAGATCATAAAAGATGAGAAAGAAAAGACCTAAGTGAGTGTCAGAAGAGACTCTGAAACTTGCTTTTGAATGTTGAGAAGCTAAAGCGAATGGAGGAAATGATGAGGTAAAAAAAAACTGAATAGAAGATTTCAAAATGTTGCTCAAGAACACAGTCAACTATTATAATAGCATATACAAAGAAGTGGAGATAGAAGACCAAAACACAAGAACACACGGGGCATTTCTTAAGCTGAAAGAACTGAAGGAAATAATTCAAGCCTCAAGTTGCAATAGTGAAGGATTCTGCATGGAAAATATTAAATGACTCAGGAAGCATCACAAGAAGATGGAAGAACTACAGAGAGTCATCATAGCAGAAGGGACTGGTTGATGCTCAACCATTTAAAGAGGTCACATATGATCAGGAACCCACGGTACTGAAGGCAGAAGTTGAAGCTGCGTTGAACGCATTGGCAAAAAACAAGGATGAAGGAATTGGTGGAACACCAACTGAGATGTTTCAACAAATGGATGCAGTGCTGAAAGTGCTCAGTTGTCTATGCCAAGAAATTTGGATGATAAATACATGGCCAACTGACTGGAAGAGTTCCATATTTTTGCCTATTCCCAAGAAAGGTGACCCAACTGAATGTGGAAATTATCAAACAACATCATTAATATCACATGCAGGTAAAATTTTGCTGAAGATCATTCAAAAGTGACCACAAGAAATATGGACAGGGAGCTGCCAGAAATTCAACCTGGTTTCACAAGAAGATATGGAACCAGGGATATCATTGCTAATGTCAGACGAATCTTGGCTGAAAGCAGAGAATACCAGAGAGATGTTTACCTATTTTTCATTGACTATGCAAAGGCATTTGACTGTGTGAATCATAACAAATTATGGCTAACGTTGAGGTGAATGGGAATTAATGGTGCCCACAAGGAAACTGTACATGGATCAAGAAGCTGTCATGTAAACAGAACAGGGGAACATTGCGTGGTTTAAGTCAGGAAAGGTATGTGTCAGAGATGTATCCTTTCCCCATACCTTTTCGATCTGTATGCTGAGCAAATAGTCTAAGAAGCTGGACTGTATGAAGAAGAATGAGACATCAGGATAGTAGAAAGTCTCATTAACTAGCTGTGTTATGCAGATGATACAAACCTGCTTGCTGAAAATGAGGAGGGTTTGAAACACTTACTGAAGAAGATCCAAGACCACAGCCTTCAGTTTGGATTGCAACTCAACATCAAGAGAACAAAAATCCTCACAACTGGACCAGTAAGCAACATCATGATAAATGGAGAAAGGATGGAGGTCGTCGAAGATTTCAGTTTACTTGGTTCTACAACCAGTGTCCATGAAACTGTCAGTCAAGAAATCAAAGAACACATTGCATCGGGAAAATCTGCTGCAAAAGACCTTTTTTGTTTAAAAAAAAATTTTTATTTTGTTGTTGGTGAGAATATACGCACAGCAAGCATACACACCAATTCAGCCAATTCTTCGTGTACCGTCAGTGACATCAATTACATTTTTTGAGTGGAGCAGCCATTCTCAGCCTCGTTTTCGGAGACTTTCCTCCCCCTTACCATAAACTCATTGGCCTCTAAGGTTCCTATCTGGCCTTTCAAGTTGCTGTTGTCACTTTGATCCCTTACACATAGTTCTTAAAATAGCATAATGTTCAAGGCAGGCATATTTATACTGGTTAAGCTAAACTATTCTTTGTTTTTTAAGAAGATTTCAGGGAATCTTTTTGATTTAAGGGTTAAAGATTATCTCGGGACAATAATTTCAGGTGTCGATCCAGCCCACATTGCTCAAAAGTGTAGAGTGCATGAGAATTTGATCAGAATTCTTCTGTGGAATCTTTTTTTTTTTCTTTTGTTTCTGACTTGTGGGAGTTTGGCTTATTTTTATTTAACATGACTGAGTGAAAATGTACATTCATGTATAAATTTACATGCCCACCTATGTGTTGCTTCCACTGATCTCCCTGTCTGGTGACTGCACACTATTCCTCTCTCCTCCATACCTGTCTCATCCTCCCAACAGCCTCCTTTCCCCTCCTCTCCGTCCACTCCCCTTCCTCCAGCCAGAGGTCAGCAAGATGATATCCTATAGATGTATAGAACCATAAAGTGCTTCCAATATAAGGTCACTCTGCATTGCCTAGTCCAATCCATTCCTGTCCAAAGAGTGGATCTTTGTTATAATTTATGGGTAAGGGCAGCATCAGGGCCGGTGGCCTTGCTCTCAGAGGAACTCCAAAACCGCTGGACCTCAATTGAGGTCTTTTAGAGGAGATCTCATGATGCACCCCTTTTTATTCTTGTGTTGCCAGTGAGACTCCTCTCTGTGAGCTCCATCCTGGGAATCATTAGTGGGGGCGGGGCACCATCCAGTACTTCCGGTCCCAAGTCAATGTAGGCACCCACTCTTGTGTGTCTCTCTGTCTTTTCGGTTGTCTTTACCACATGTCATTTTGGTCCTCCGTGAGCATCCATTCCTGCTGAGTTGGGACCATTTGCTGTGTTCTCGGATGGCAGCTTGGCAGCTTTTAAGACCCCAAACGCCACTCACCAATGTGGGGTGCAGAAAGCTCTCTTAGCAAAACGCTAGTTGTGTCAATTGGCCTGGAATTCGCCTAAGAGCATGGTCCCCCGCCCCCCGCCCCAGGTACTCTATCCTTGCAGTACTGAGTTAAGATGGAAGGAGTACTCAAGTTATGCTGAAGTCCACTTAATGTTGTTCTTGTTTCTAATGTGTGCTATAACCACTTTTTCCCAGCTAGAGTTTTAGTAACTATCTAAACTAAATCCTCCCCCCCCACCCTTCCTCCCTCCCCTCCCTTGCAGCTGTCAAAGAGTCTTTTCTTCTATACACAAGCCTGTTTTTGAGGTCTTATTGTAGAGGTCTCATACAGTATATGTCCCTTTGTCGCTGACTACTTTCACTCAACATAATGTCTTCCAGTTGAAACCAGGTTAGGAGATGTTTCCTGGAATCATCGTTATTCTTTATCACTGCGTAGTGCTCCATTGAGTATATGGACCATAGTTTACCCATCCATTCTTCTATTGTTGGGCATCTGGGTTGATTCCATCTTTTTGCTATCGTGGACTGTGCTGTGGTAAACATTCTGGTGCATGTGTCCATTGGTGTGAAAGGCCTTGATTCTGTAGGATATATTCCAAGTAGTGGAATTACTGGGTCAAATGGTATATTTTTTTAAGGAAGCACCAGATTGCCTTCCAAAGAGGCTGGACCATTTTGCAATCCCACCAACAGTGTATGAGGGTTCCACTTTCTCCACAGCCTCTCCAGCATTTGTTGTTTTGTGTTTTCTGGATCATGGCCAATCTTGTTGGGGTGAGATAGTATCTCATTGTTGTCTTGATTTGAATTTCTTTAATAATTAAAAATCGTGAACATGTCCGCGTGTGTTTTTTGGCTGCCTGGATCTCCTCTTTAGTGAAGTGTCTGTCCATCTCCTTTGCCCGTCACTTAATTGGATGATTTATCTTCTTCTTATTGATATTTTGTAGTATCTTATAGATTATGTAGATCGGGGGTCGGTCTGACATAGAGTTGCCAAATATTTTTTCCCATTCTGTGTGTGTTCTTTTACTTCTATTAATAAAGTCTTTGGATGAGCAAAAGTGTTTGATTCTTAATAGTTCCCATTTATCTATTTTCTCTTCTGTTGATTGAGGTTTCTTTGACAGATTTTGGAGTGTGTCCTCATTGTGTATTAAAACTTCCATTGTTGTTCCTACCTTTTCTTGGATGAGCTTTATCGTTTTAGGTTTGATATATAGGTCTTTTATCCAGTTGGAGTTGGTTTTTGTATAAGGTGTAAGATATGGATCTTGATTCAGTTTATTGCAGATGGATAACCAACTTTGCCAGCACCATTTGTTGAAGATACTGTTTTTACCCCAGTTTAATGTCTTAGGGCCTTTGTCAAAGATCAACTGTTCATAGGCGATGGTGTCATCTCTGGGGTCTCAATTCTGTTCCATTGATCGATCTGTCTGTTCTTGTACCAGTACCAGGCTGTTTTGACCACTGTGGCAGTGTAGTATGTTCTAAGGTCGGGTCATGAGAAGCCTCCCAGCGTGTTCTTCTTCTTTAGTAGTACCTTACTTATCCCTTTCCAAACAAAATCGGTGATTTGTTTCTCCATCTCATTAAAAAATGATGCTGGAACTTGTATTGGGATTGCATTATACAAATAAATTGCTTTGGGTAAAATAGACATTTTCACAATGTTAAGTCTTCCTATCCATGAGCAGGGTAGGGTTTTCCATTTCTCTAAGTATCTCTTAGTTTCTTGTAGTAAGGGTTTGTAGTCCTCTTTGTAAAGGTCTGTTGTTTCTCTGGTTAGATTAATTCCTAGGTACTTTATCTTCTTAGTGGCTATTGTAAATGGTATTGATTTGATAATTTCTTCCTTAACAGTCTTGTTGTTGGTATAAAGGAATCCTACTGATTTACTTATGTTTATCTTGTATGCTGAGACATTGCTGAACTGTTCTACCAGTTTGAGTAGTTTACTTATAGATTCCTTGGGATTCTCTGCATATACAATCATATCATCCCCAAACAGGGAGATTTTAACTTCCTCTTTGCCAGTGCAGATGACCTTTATTTCTTCGTCTTGTCGAATTGCTCTGGCTAGAACTTCTAGCACAATGTTGAATAGGAGAGGTGAGAGTGGCCATCCGTATCTAGTTCCTGATCTCTAGGAAAGTCTTTCAATCTCTCTCCATTCAGGATGACGTGGGCAATTGGCTTTGTATAAATGGCCCTTATTGTGTTGAGGAATTTGCAGTCTATGCCCATTTTGCTAAGAGTGTTTAGCATGAATGGGTGTTGGATTTTATCAAATGCCTTTTCTGCATCAATGGACAAAATCAGGAGAACCTTGTCTTTTGTGTTATTTATGTGGTTAATCACATTGATTGTTTTCCTGATGTTGAACCAGCCTTGCATCCCTGGTATGAATCCTACTTGGTCATTATGGATTATTTTCTTAATATGTTGTTGTATTCTGTTGGCAAGAATTTTGTTGAAGATTTTTGCATATAGATTCATGAGTGATATCGGTCTGTAGTTCTCTGTCTTTGTTGGATCTTTCCCTGACTTAGGTATCAGAGTTATGCTGGCTTCATATAATGAGTCTGAGAGTACTCCATCCCTTTCTATACTGTGAAATAGTCTCAGTAGTATTGGGGATAACTCTTCTCTAAATGCTTGGTAGAATTCTGCCGTGAAGCCATCTGGGCCCGGACTTTTTTTGGTTGGCAGTGTTTTGATGACCTTTTCTATCTCTTCGTTTGTGATGGGTTTATTAAGTTGGTCTGCTTCACGTTGTGATAATTTGGGTAGGTGGTATGAGTCAAGGAATTTGTCCATTTCCCCTAGGTTTTCAAATTTGTTAGAGTACACTCTTTCATAGTATTCTGTTATGATATTTTTTATTTCTGTTGCGTCTGTGGTGACAACTCCCCTCTCATTTCTAATTTGGGTTATTTGTTTCCTTTCCTACTTTTCTTTAGTAAGTTTAGCCAGTGGTTTATCAATTTTGTTGATCTTTTCAAAAAAACAGCTTTTGGTCTTTTCAATTTTTTCAATTGTTTTTCTATTCTCTAATTCATTTAGCTCTGCTCTAATCTTTATGATCTCATTTCTTCTGGTGCCTGAGGGGTTCCTCTGTTTTTCTCTTTCTACTTGTTCAAACTGTAGGGTTAGTTCCTTGATTTGGTTTCTTTCTTCCTTCCAGATGTGTGCATTTATGGAGATAAACAGACCTCTGAGCACTGCTTTTGCTGTATCCCATAGGTTCTGGTAGGAAGTGTTTTCGTTCTCATTGGAATCCATGAATTTCTTTAATTCATCCTTGGTTTCCTCTATAACCTATGTTTTTTTGAGCAAGATGTTGTTCAGTTTCCAAGAGTTCCACTTTCTGTCTGTGTTTTTTCTGTTATTGATTTCAACTTTGATGGCTTTATGATCTGAGAAGATACTTTGCAGTAATTCAATGGTATGGATTTTGTTGAGCATTGCATTATGGCCTATCACGTGGTCAATTCTGGAGAATGTTCCATGTGCACTGGAGAAGAAGGTGTAGTTGTCTGCTGATGGGTGGAAATTTCTGTTTATATCAATGAGGTTTAGTTGGTTAATTGTGTCAATGAGGTCTTCTGTATCTTTACTGAGCTTTTTTCTAGATGATCTGTCTAGTAATGGGAGTGGAGTGTTAAAGTCTCCCACTATTATGGTGGAGTCATCTAACTCTCTTTTGAGTGTAGTCAGTGTTTCTTCGACATATTTAGGTGCTCTGACATTAGGTGCATAAATACTTAATATACTTAAGTCTTGCTTGTGTACTGAACCTTTCAGCAATAAATGGTGTCCATCTTTGTCCACGATGTGGATTTGACATTAAAATTGATTTTGTCTGAGATTAGAATTGCCACCCCTGCTCTTCTTTGTTCATTGTTAGCTTGATATATATTCTTCCATCCTTTTATTTTCATTTTGTTCCTGTCTTGAGGTCTCAAGTGAGTTTCTTGTAGACAACATATGGATGGGTCATGTCTTTTGATCAAGATGACACTCAGTGTCTCTTTACTGGAGCATTCAGTCCATTCACATTCAATGTAATTATTGATAGGTATGTGTTCACTGCTGCCATTGTGATATGTTTATTTTTATGTTGATGTTTTCTCTGTTGTTCTTATTAGTCTGTTCTGGGACACTCTTTTTTGTGAGTTGATTTTTCACCTTTTTCAGAGCTGGTTTTATAGTTGTTGAGACTCGTGTGTCAGATTTCTTGAAATGGTATGATACATCTTTGTTGTGCTTTACAGCTGCCCCTATGAACCCCCTTAATATACTATTTATAAACCCAATTTTAATTACTACCAGTCTTGTCATCTTCCTCTCCATCTGGAAGGACTATAATGACTGTAGTACATCCCTCTTTTTATTATGATGACACCATAGTTTTCATGATGATCACTGGATTACTTCTTTCCCTATCAAAGCTGTGATTTACTTTGGAGCCTTCCCTAAATGAGTAGAGTATTGAGTAGCGTGTCTTTCTAAAATATAAAGTTAGTGGTTTCGTTCTTCTAAGCCAAAGCGAAGAACTTCTTTCAGTATTTCTTGTAGTTTGGGTTTGGTTGTTACAAAGTCTCTGAGTTTCTGTTTATCTGGGAATGTCTTGATTTCATTTTTGTATTTGAAAGATATTTTTGCAGGATATATAATTCTTGGTTGGAAGTTCTTCTCCTTCAAGACTTTGACTGTGTCGTGCCACTGTCTCCATGCCAGCATGGTTTCTGCTGAGAAATCTGACGAGAGCCTACAGGGTTTCCCTCTGAATGTTAGTTTTGCCTTGAGTCTTGCTGCCTTTCAGAGTTGCTGCTTATGTTTCATTTTGTTAAGCTTGATTATAATATGTCTTGGAGTCTTTCTTTTGAGATCTATATTGGGTGGCGTACGATATGCATCTGAGATGTCTATATTCTCTTCCTTCATGATTTCTGGGAAGTTTTCTTTCAGCAGCTCAGCAACAATACTCTCTGTGTTCTCAGATGTCTCACCCTGTTCAGGGACTCCAATTCATCAAAGGTTGTTCCTCTTAATAGAATCCCACATGCTTCTTAATGTTTCTTCATTTTTCTTGTTTCTTTTTTCTGATTTCTGCTCATAGACGCTGGCATCTGTAGCTCTGTCTTCCAAGTCAGAAATTCTTTTTTTCCATTTGTTCCATTCTGTTTTCTTGACTTTGCATGGAAGTTTCTGTGTCTTTGATTTTGTTCTTGATCTGTTGGATTTCAGAGTACTGGTGTTCCATCAGATCGAACAACTTGCTTATTTTTTCATTTTGCTCTGCTGCATTTTGTATAAGGTCTGGAAGGGCTCTGTATATAATCAATTTGTATTCACTTCCTGATGCTTTCATAAAAGTTTCTTCATCTGGAAAACTCCTTGTTTGCTTTGTTTGGGAGCCTTCTGAAGCCATGAGTGATTGCTTGTATGCCACAATTGTCTGTTGCTTTTTAGGTCCCATGTGAGTATATAGAGGCTGGAAGAGGTACTGTGAGGATGGATAGCAAATGTTTCTGTAGACTGTCTTCAAATGTAAAGCAAAGGTGTATGACCGGTTCACAATTCAGTTAGGTTTTCAGGTGTAGAGGTCCCTCTTCTCATCTGACAAAATAAGCGCCACTATATCCAACCCCAGATGATAACAAACTAGTTCAGAATACAGCAATGCTATTGCCCTGGTGGCCTCTGCTGACCGGGCCTAGCCTTAGCCAACACTGCATTGAGTACTGGTTTTGTGATAGAAAAGTGCTCTCCTGTTGGCAGGCTCTGGCTCCCAAGCTAAGAATTAGGTCCAGCTGCGGCCACCGTATCCAAGATGGCGTTCTCCACACAGGCAGCAGACAGAGGGGCTAAAGGTGCCAAAAGGTAGTGATTCCTCTACTTCTGTTGCAGGTCCCCCAACGTAGGCAGCACTGTGCAAAATCACTACTTTTCTGTTGGAGAAGCGCTGTCCCGTTTGCAGGCGCTGGCTCCCAGGCTAAGAACGAGGTCCTGCTAAAATCTCGGTACCATCATGACGTCCCGCATACTGACTGCGAAGCTCCGCACAAACCCAGCTTAGGCAGCTACAAAACGAAAGGCTCAAAGTGGCTATATTAACAGAGTCCCGAGCCTGGCTCTCAGAATATGGGAATTTCACCTGCCTATCCCCCCAGCAGCGCGTCTGAGTCCAGCCGCTGGGCAAGACCCAGCTCCGCCCGTGGCCAAGACAGAGAAAAAAAAAGTCAAAATGGTGCGTTTACCTTCCGTCCGTGAGAGCCGGGGCTAGCCAGGAGCGGGAGTCAGCGAAAGAGAGGAGGTTTCTCGCAGAGTGGTATGAAGTCCCAATTAAGAGCTCTGTGCCGTGTCCTGAGGCTGATTAGGTGATCAGAAGGCTGTGTTTGATCGACAATTCAGGTCTTGGTTTCCAGAGAGATATAAGGAGATGTAGGCTTAGTCCGCCATCTTGACTCCACCCCCTTAAAAGACCTTTTTTAAAGTGTTGAAAAGTAAAGATGTCACCTTGAAGACTGACATGCACCTGACCCAAGCCAAGGTGTTTTAGGTCTCACCACATACATGTGAAAGATGGACTGTAGATGAGGAAGACTGAGGAAGGACTGATACCATTGAATTGTGGTGTTGGAGGAGATTATTAAACTTACCATGGACTGCCAAAAGAATGAACAGATCTGTTCTGGAAGAGGTACAACCAGAGTGCTCATTGAAAGTAAGAATGGTGAGACTGTGTCTTATATAAACGGACATGTTTTCTGGAGGGATCAGTCCCTGGAGAAGGACATCATAGTAGGTAAAGTAGAAGACCCTCAAGGAGATGGATAGGCACAGTTGCTGCAACAATGGGCTTAAGAATAAAAATGATTGTGGGCATGGCTCATGACTGGGCAATGTTTCGTTCTGTTGTTCATAGGGTCACTATGAGTTGGAACTGACTTGATGACACCTAACAGCAGTAATATGCTATTATGCCTTAAGACTATTAAGTATTATGTCTGAAGTTCAAAAAATATTGTTAATGGTTATGTTTAGAAACATTATTGTCTAAAGTTTTTTAAACTGATCTGGTTTTATTTGGCCTTTACATTATGTTTGAAATTTCTCTGGGGTCTTTGAGAAACCTTAGTGGCATAGTGGTTAAGTGCCACAGCTTTTAACCAAAAGATTGGCAGTTCAAACCCAACAGGTGCTCCTTGCAAACTCTATCGGGCAGTTCTACTCTGACCTATAGTTCTGCTACGAGTCAGAATTGACTCAACAGCAGTGGGGTTGGTTTTCTGGTTTTGTAGGGATCTTTTCACAATTAAGATATTTTAATTTTTATAAATCAATTGGGTCTATATTAAGCTTCATAAACTGCAGAAAAGTGTTTACGTTTCTGATTTGCCGAGAACACTTGACCAGAATATCACAGCAAAAAAGATGGCCTATATTGGACTAACAAAAATATTGTATCCAGACTCAATCAATATTTCAGGAACTCTGAATAATTTGATAGAGTCACAGACTGTAGCTAATCCAGAAGCACATGGAGCAAAAAGTAACTATACAAGACAGTAAACTAAAGGAAATTATGGGTTTTATATGTGAATATTTCTGAAGTTCTAAGACAATTGATGGGATAATTTTGGAGATTATATTCTAAGAAAGGAAAATATCTTTCAGGGAACATTGCACATAAGCCAGCCAAATAGGACACAGGTTTTTCCACTCTTTTCTATTAGCATTTAGTGAATAGAAAGTTTGGACCAACGAAGGTCCTCCTTACTGTCTTACTGAAAGACCCAATGATTGTTAAGAAAGTTTGATTTAAGATGTAGAGTCGTGCTCGCTTTGGCAGCACATATACTAAAATTGGAACGATACAGAGAAGATTAGCATGGCCCCTGCGCAAGGATGACACACAAATTCAGGAACGTACATTTTCCCTCAGTCATATTAAATAAAAAGAAAAAAAAAAAAACAAGAACAAAATGTAGAGTCACAGTTTCTCACCAAACTGTGAAAAGGTGAAGCTTTCAATGGTTTAGCTGTAATGTTAAAACATACTGGTTGTTCTGTAATATTCTTTGGCTTTGGGCAGACGTGGCTGTAGCAGCATGCTTGTCCATTTTCTCGCTTTTGCCTATTCTGTAATTTCCTTGGATTTGGCAGATGTGGCTGTAGACGCATGCTTGTCTACCCACAACACTGCCAGGGTTCCCACATGAAGAAACTGAGGCAAAGAGAGATGACACCTTGGCCCACAGAATGTGGGAGCTGGGAAATAAATCCAAGATTTGAGACTGTAAATCTATATTTTATCCAATCACAAGGTAGCTGTTTTACATCTTAATAATTTCTCAGAAAGGAAAACATAAAATTCCAAATTACAGTGGAGGATATGGCATTACTTACCAAAATATATCTTTAGAACAGGCATTCTGTTGGATTCCATAAGAATCCATCAGCTGACCAAAACTAGTAAAAAAATATATACGATTTAAATTTTAAGATACTCCTTTTCACTGGCTTGGTAATGATCAAAATGAAAGATATGACTTCTTCTCAGGAGAAATAATTTTTCAAAAATTTTAACATATTTTATTGGCCTTTAGTGAAAGTTTACAATTCAAGTCAGTTTGTCATATAAAGACATACACGCATTGTCATGTGACCTTCGTTGTTCTCCCCACACTGTGACAGCACACTCCTTCTGATCCTGCATTTCTCATGACCATTCAACCAGCTCCTGCTACTCTGACTTCTTATCTCACCTCCAGACAGGAGATGCCCAATCAGTCTCATGTATCTACTTTAGCCAAGAAACATACTAGTATTCATCAGTTTCATTTGATGTCTGTTGGTCTAGTCTAGTGTTTGTGTGAAGAACTGGCTTTACCAACAGTTTCAGTTCCGGGCAAATAGACAGTCCCAGGTCCATGTCTTCTGGGGACCATCCAGTGTGTCAGCACATCAACTCTGGCATATGAAATAGTTTGATTTCTGCACCCTATAATTCTCCTGCTCCATCAGGGACTCTGTTGTGCTGTGCTACCTGTCAGGGCAGCCATTGGTCATAGCTGGGCAACATTTCATTCTTCCATACTTGTGCTGATGGAGTAGATGGTTTATGTGGACTTTTCTGTCTTTGGGCTCATATTTTCCTTATATCTTTGGTGTTCTTCATTCCCCTTAGCTACAGGGGATTTGGGACCAATTGACGCTTCTTATATGGCCACTTGCTAGCTTTTAAGACTCTAAACACCACTTACCAAAGTGAGATACAGGTTGTTTTATTTTAGTAAACTATGTTATGCCAATTGATCTAGATGTCCCCTGAACTATGGTCTCCAGACCCTTACCCCTGCTACTCTGTCCCGCAAAGTGTTGGGTGGTATACAGGAAACTTCGTAGCTATTGGCTTAGTTTAGTTGTACTGACTTCTCCTGTATTATGTGTTGTCCCTCCCTTCACATAAAATAATTCTTATCTACTATACAGTTAATGAATACTCCTAACCCTCCTTCTCCACCCTGATAACCATCAAATAGTGTTCTCTTCAGAGTTTAAACCTATCCTTGAATTTGTACACCTGTGGTCTCTTACAATATTTGTCCTTTTGCAACAGACTGGTTTCACTCAGCATAATGACTTCCAGATTCTTCCATATTATATGTCACACATTCATCATTCTTTAACATTGGTGTAGTATTCCATTGTATGAATGTATTATGGTTTGTTTGTCCATGAGTTCATCGATGGGCATGTCAGTTGATTTCATTTTTTTGCAATTGTGGACAGTGCTGCAATGAACATGAGCATGCGTGTATCTATTCATGTGATAGATCTTATTTCTCCAGGATACATTCTTGACTGCTTGATCATATTGTATTTCTCTTTCTAGATTTTGAAGAAAGCACCAAATTGATTTCCACAGTGGTCGTACCATTTTATATTCATACCAGCAGTGTATGTGTTCCAGTGTATGTATTCCAATGCAGCAATATTTTGTATTTTTTGATTAATGCTAGCCTTGTTGAAATAAGAAGGTATCTCATTGTAGATTTCATTTGTATTTCTCTAATGGCTAAAGAATATATAAGTGTTTTTTCATGTACCTGTTAGCCACCTTTCTGTCTCCTTTGGTAAAGTGCCTATTCATATCTTTTGCCCGTTCTTAAATTGGGTTATTCGTCTTATTATTACTGACGATTGCAGTGTCTTGTAGATTTTAGAGATTAGATTCTGCAGTTGGATTTGTCATAGCCAAGTTGTTTTCCCTCAGTTTGTAGGTCATCTTTTGGTGAAGTATTTGGATAAGTGTTTGAATTTTAGGAGTCCCCAGTTATCTCTCTTCTCTTCTGGAGTTTATGTATTGCTAGTTATGTTATTTATTCTGTTTTTGTCATGTGTTAGGGCTCCCAGAATTGTTCCTATATCTCCATGGTCTTTATTAGTTTAATTTTTTTATTTAGGTCTTTGATCTGGTTTGTGTTAGTTTTTGCGCATGGTGTGAGGTATGTGTCTTTGTTCATGTTTTTGCAGATAGATATCTAGTCATGCCAACACCATTTGTTAAAAAGACTGTCATTTCTCCAATTAATTGACTTTGGACCTTTGTCAAATATCACTTGCTCATATGTGGATGATTTTGTGTCTGGAGTCTCAAATGTGTTTCTTTAGTATATGGATCTGTTGTTGTACCAGTACCAGAGTGTTTTTACTATCATGGCACAGTATTTAGGTAGCATGAGGCCTCCCATTTTGTTCTTCTTCTTCAGTAATACTTTACTTGTCAGAGGCCTCTTTCCCTTTCCATAAGAAGTTAGTGATTTTTTTTTTTAATCCACCTTGTTAAAAAATGCCATTGGAATTAGGATTGGATTTGCATTGTATCTACAAATTGCTTTGGGTAGAATAGACTTTCTCACAATTTTGGGTCTTCCTCTCCACGTGTAATATGTGTTTCTCCACTTATGTAGGTCTCTTTTTTTGTTTCTTGCAGTACTGTCTTGTAGTTTTCTTTGTATAGGCCTTTCGCATTTCTGGTTAGATTTATTCCTAAGAGTTTTATCATCTTGGGGGCTGTTGTAAATGGTATCACTTCAGTGATTTCCTCCTTGATGTTCTCTTTGTTGATGTAGAAGAACACAACTGATTTTTGTATGTTTGTCTTGTACAGTAATGCATTACTGACCTATTCTGTTAGTTCTGGGTATTTGTGTGTGTGTGTGTGTGTGTGTGGATTCTGTAGTGGTTTCTGTGTATAAGATCATATCTGTAAATACAGACATTTTTATTTCTTCCTTACAAATCTGGATGTCTTTTATTTCTTTTTCTAGCCTAATTGATCTGACTGGAATCTCCAGCACAATGTTAAATAAAAGTGGTGACAAAGGGAATCCTTGACTGGTTTCTGTTCTCAAGGGGAATGTTCTCAGACTTTCTCCATTTAGGGAGATGCTGGCTGTTGGCTTTGAATAAATGTCCTTAACCGTGTTGAGGAGTTTCCTTTCTATTCCTGTTTTGCTCAGAGTTTTTAACATATGTAACTGCTGGACTTTTTCAAATGCCTTTTCTGCATCAAGTGATAAAATCCTGTGGTTCTTGTGATTTGTTTTATTTATATATTTAGTTATACTGATCATTCTTCTAATGTTGAATTATCCCTGTACACCTGGAATAAATCCCATGTGGTCATAGTAACTTATTTGTTTGGTATGTTGTTGAATGCTATTGGCTGTAATTTTATTGATGACTTTTGTGTCTAAGTTAAAGAGGGGTATTTGTCTATAATTGTCTTTTTTTCATGGTATCTTCACCTTTTTTTGGTATCACGGTTATGTTGGCTTCATAGACTGAATTTGGGAGTATGCCATCATTTTCTGTGCTTTGAAATATCTTTATCAATAGTGGTGTTAAGACTTCTCTGAACATTTGGTAGAATTCTCCTGTGAAAATGTAAGGGCCAGAGCTTTTTATTGTTGGAAGTTTTTTTTTTTTTTTTTTTTGACAGTATTTTCAATCTCTTCTTTTGTTATAGGTTTATTAGTTGTTCTACCTCTGTTTGTGTTAGCTTAGGTAGGTAGCGTGTTTCTAGAAATTTGTTAATTTCCTCTTTTCAAATTTGTTAGTGTCCAATTATTTGTAGTATTTTGATTTTTTCAGTTTCAGTTGGATGTGTTGTGTGGTATTACCCATCTCATTTCTTTTTCAGGTGATTTAATTTCTATCCTTTTTTTTGTTAGTTTGGCCACTGGTTTATTGATTTTGTTGATCTTTTGAAGAAATCAAGTTTTGGTTTTCTTATCTCTTTCAATTGTTTTTCTATTCATTATTTCATTTAGTTCTGTTCTAATTTCTATTATTTGCTTTTTCTGAAGCTCAAAGACTTCTCTTGCTGCTCTCTTTCTATTTGTTCGAGTGCTAGGGTTAATGCTTTGCTTTGGGCCTGTATTCTTTTTAGATGTTTGTATTTACTGTACAAATTCACCTCTGAACACGGGTTTTGCTATGTGACAAAGTTCTGGTAGGATGTTTTCATTCTCATTTGACTCACGAATTTCTTTATTCCTTTCTTAATTTCTTCTATAACCCAGTAAATTGTGTTTTTTGTGATTAAGTGAAAGTATATTATCAAAATTAATTTTGCATGCCTGCCTATCTGCAGCCCCTCTACTCTCATTGCTTGGTAATAGCACACTCATCCTTTTCATTCTATACTTGTCATATCCTCTTAACAGTCTCCTGTCCCCTCCTCTCCATCATCTTCTCTCCCATCTAGAAAGATACCAGTAGGACAGCATCCTATAAATGCATAGAGCTATAAAGTACACATTCTATATGGTCACCTGATGTCCCTGAGTCCAGTCCATTTTTGTCAAAAGAGTTGACCTCAATAATGTTTTCTGGATGCGGGTATCAGTAGGTCTAGGGACCATGCTCCCGGGGGATAGCCCAGGTTATAAGACCATCAGTTGTGTCTTTTTAGTAGAGTTCTTGAGCTGCACCCCTCTTTTTCTTGTGTGGCCAGAGGGACTCAACATTGTGTGCCCCATCACAGCTGTCTTTCATGGTAGCTGGGTACGATCTGGTTCTTCTGGTCATGTGTCGATACAGTCTCCCATTCACATGGATTCTTCTGTCTCCTGAGCTCTTTTCCTGATGTGTTTGTTTTCTAGGTGATCATCTGTTCCTGATGAGTTGGACCCATTTGGTGTGCCTCAGATGGCTTTAACTTTTAACAGCTCAGATGCCACTCACCAGTATGGGGTGCAGAAGACTCTTAGCAATAAGCTAGTTATGCCAATTGGCCTTGATGCCCCCAAGAGCATGGTCCCTAGACCCTGTCCCTACTACTCTATCCTTGCAATATTAGGTTGAGATTAGAAGAGTTTTCAGTTTACAGCGAAGTCCTGTTACGTTGATCTACTTTCTCCTGTGTGCTGTCACTACTTTCACCTAACAAAATTTGTATCAATTGTCTAATCTATGATCAATCGTCTTCTTCCTTCCCCAACGCTGTAGCCATGAAAGAGTCTTTTCTTCTGCACAAAAATCCATTTTTAAGTCCTTATAGCAGCGATCTCATACAATATTTGTCCTTTTGCTGCTGACTACTTTCACTCAACATAATGTCTTCCAATTGAAACCAGGTTATGAGATGCTTGCTAAAAATCATCATTGTTCTTTATCACTGTATGGTGTTCCATTGAGTACATGCACCATAGTTTGTTTATCCATTCACCTGTTGATTGACATCTGGGTTGGTTTCATATTTTAGCTACTGTGGACTGTGCTGCAGTAAACATTTGTGTACATGTGTCTGTTCATGTGACAGCCTTTGCTTCTGTAGAATATATTCTGAGAAATGGGATTACCGGATCGAATGGTATGTCTATTTCCAGCTTTTTAAGGAAGTGCTAAATTGCTTTCCAAAGAGGTTGTACCATTTTACAATCCCACCAGCAGTGTAGAAGAGTTCCCATCTCTCCACAGCCTCTGCAGCATTTGTTGTTTTGTGTTTTTTGGATTATGGCCAACCTTGTTGGGGTGAGGTGGTATCTCATTGCAGTTTCAATTTTGATTTCTCTAATAGCTAATGATCGTGAAAATTTCTTCATGTGTCTTTGGTTGCCTGACTGCCCACATTGGTGAAGTGTCTGTCCATTTCCTTTGCCCATAGCTTGAGTATAACCCAGTAATTTTTGAGCAAAGTGCTGTTCAGCTCCTTGTGTTTGATCTTCTTTCCATTATTGATTTCTACTTTTATGCTTTGTAATATTTTGATGCTTTGGATTTTCATAGGGCTTGCTTTATGGCCTAATATGTGGTCTATCCTGTAGAATGTTCCATGTGCAATAGAAAAGAAAGTATATTTGACTGCTGTTGGGTGACTTTGTTTTCTCTATCTCTATGAAGATGATTTCCTTCATAGAATTTAGATCTTCTGTGTCATTGTTGAGCTTCTTTCTGGATGTTCTCCCCTTCATTGAAAGTTGTGTGTTGGAGTCTCCTATTATTGCAGAGTTGTCTATTTCTGTTTTCAATGCTGTCAGAGTTTGTGTTATGTATTTGGGAGCCCTGAAACACTGCTGGTGTAGTGGTTAAGTGCAAAAGTTGCTAAACAAAAGGTCGGCAGTTCAAATATACCAAGCATTCCTTGCAAACTCTATAGGGCAGTTCTATTCTGTCCTATAGGAGCACTATGAGTCAGAATCAACTCAACAGCAGTGGGCTTGCTTTTTAGTTTTGGTAGTTTGGTGCATAAATATTTAATATTATTATGCCCTTCCCATGTGTTTAGCCCTTAATCATTATACAAAGTTCTTTATTCAATGTGGTGGATTTTACTGTAAATTGTGTCTTTTCAGATATTAATATTGCCACTCCTGCTTTTCTTTGTTGTTTGTTTGATATGTTTTCTATCCTTTAAGTTTTAGTTTGTGTTTTTAAGTCTAAGATGTGCCTCTTGTAGGCAGCACATAGATGAATCATGTTATTTTTTTTTCAACCTGCCACTCTCTGTCTATAGATGCACTTACTCCATTTACATTTAGCATAATTATTGATAGGTGTAAGTTCAATGTTATCATTTTGATGCCTTGTTGTATGCTGTTGATAGTTTCTTTCTTCCACTTAATTTTGTATGCTCAATTGTTTTGTTATGTGTTTTTTAATTATATTTTTATTTGGTTGTTCACTTTTTTTTTTACCTTTTTTTATTATAACAGTGAAAATGTACATTCCCATATAAATTTACAAGCCCACCTATATGCCACTTCCACTGCTCTCCCTGCCCAGTGACAGCACATTATTCCTCTCTGCTCCATACATGTCTCATCTTCCCAACAGTTTCCTTTCTCCTCCTCTCCACTCCCCTTACTCCAGTGGGAGGTCTGCAGGATGATATCCTATAGATGCATAGAACCATAAAGCGCATCCAATATATGGTCACTCTGCATCACCAGGTCCAATCCATTCATGTCCGAAGAGTGGACCTTCATTATGATTTATGTGCAAGGGCAGCATCAGAGCCAGGGGCCATGCTCCCAGGGGAACCCCAAAGCCACTGGACCATTCTTGTGTTGCCAGTGAGACTCAACTTTGTGAGCTCCATCGTGGCTGTCACAGGTGGTGGCTGGGCACCATCTGGTTCTTCTGGTCCCAAGTCGATGTAGGCACCCACTCATGTGGGTCTCTCTATCTTCTGGGTTGTCTTTCCCCCATGTCGTTTGGTCCTCAGTGAGCATCCGTTCCTGCTGAGTTGGGACCATTTGCTGTGCCCTCGGATGGCAGCTAGGCAGTTTTAAGACCCCAGATGCCACTCACCAATGTGGGGTGCACAGAGCCCTCTCAGCAATATGCTAGTTGTGCCAATTGGCCTCGATTTCACCTAAGAGCATGGTCCCATGCCCCATATCCCGGCTACTCTGTCCTTGCAATATTGGGTTAAGACGGAAGGAGTATTCAAGTTATGCTGAAGTCCACTTAATATTGTTCTTGTTTCTAATGTGTGTGTCACCAATTTCACCCAACCAAATTTCTACCAACTCTCTAATCTAAACCCTCTCACTCTTACCCTCCCTCCCTCCCCTCCCTTGCAGCCGTCAAAGAGTCTTTTCTTCTACACATAAGTCTGTTTTTGAGTTTTTATCTTAGGGATCTCATACAATATTTGTCCTTTTGTCTCTGACTACTTTCACTCAACATAATGTCTTCAAGTTGAAACCAGGTTATGAGATGTTTCCTAGAACCATCGTTGTTCTTTATCATTGCGTAGTGCTCCATTGAGTACATATGCCATAGTTTACCTATCCATTCTTCTGTTGTTGGGCATCTGGGTTGATTCCATCATTTTGCTATTGTGGACTGCGCTGCGATAAACATTCTGGTGCATGTGTCCATTGGTGTGAAAGGCCTTGATTCTGTAGGATATATTCCAAGTAATGGAATTACTGGGTCAAATGGTCTATCTATATCCATTTTTTTAAGGAAGCGCCAGATTGCTTTCCAAAGAGGCTGGACCATTTTGCAACCCCACCAACAGTGTAGAAGAGTTCCACTTTCTCCACAGCCTCTCCAGCATTTGTTGTTTTGTGTTTTTTGGATCATGGCCAACCTTGCTGTGGTGAGATGGTATCTCATTGTAGTCTTGATTTGAATTTCTTTAATAACTAAAGATCGTGAACATGCCCGCATGCACATGTTTTTTGGCTGCCTGGATTTCCTCTTTAGAGAAATGTCTGTCCATTTCCTTTGCCCATTGCTTAATTGGATGATTTATCTTCTTCTCATTGGTATTTTGTAGTATCTTATAGATTATGGAGATCAGGCATCAGTCTGACACAGAGTTGCCAAATATTTTTTCCCATTCTGTAGGTGGCCTTTTAATTCTATTAATAAAGTCTTTGGATGAGCAAAAGTGTTTGATTCTTAGTAGTTCCCATTTATTGGTTGTTCGCTTTGTATTTATTGAGTCTTCATGCCTTTCTTGTTTTTTTATAATGTGTAGCATCATTAGTTTCATGGTTACCTTAATATTTTCTTCTTTTTTCTATATTTAAACCAATCTGTTACTTCTTGATATCATCTTGACTTTCTCTTCATATTAAAGTTGTATGACTACATTATTTAGTTCCTGTCTTTGCTTTAATTTTGTTACCTTTTACATACAGACATCTGTGTTTCCCTGTTTTCAGTTTTGATTTATTTTTGTGACTTAATTTTCCGAGTACATGTCTGGTTGTTCTGTCCTTTGTTCTAATCTTGAGTTATTATCAGCCTTATTGACTTTATAACCAGGGGGCTCTCTTTAGTATTTCTTTTAACTTTGGTTTGTTTTGTATTTCTTTTAATTTTTGTTTGGTTTTTACAAATTCCCTGAGATTCTGTTTATCTGGAAATGCTCTAATTTCTCCATCATATTTGAGAGATAGTTTAGCTGGATATATAATTCTTGGCTGGCTTGTTAATTTTTTTTTTCATGCAAAGCTTTATATATGTCATCCCACTGTCTGTTAGGCTGCATGGTTTCTGCTGAGTATTCCAGATTAGTCCTATTGACTTTTCTTTGTGGATTACTTTATCCCTAGCCACTCTTAAAATTTTCTCTTTATCTTGGATTTGGCCAGTTGGATTTTAATATGTCTTGGTGACTTTCTTTTGGAATCTGTCTCGTTTTTGGTTCAATAAATATCTTCTCATTTTTCATGGTATTAGGGAAGCTTTCTGCCAGAAAATCTTCAACAATTCTCTCTATATTTTCTGTTATTCCCACTGTTCTGATACTCCAGTCACTCATAGGTTATTCCTCTTAACTGAGTCCCACATAATTCCTAGTTTCTTCTTTATTTTTCAATTCTTAAATCTGATTTGTCTTCAAATACATTGTTGATGTCAAGTGCTTTATCTTCAGTCTCCACAGTGCTGAATTTTATTATCTTAATTTGGCTCCTTTGACTTTCTTTTGAGTTGTCTATTTCTAGAATTTTATTGCTAATCTTCTGAATTTTTACTTGCTGTCTCTGAATTTTTGCAGCCTGTTCGATTCATCATTATGTCCTGCTGCAAACTTCTTAACTTCCTCAATTACTGTATCAGTATCTTTCTTGGATTGTTCTGTGTTTTGCCTGGTCTACTTCCTGATTTCTTGAAGAGTACTGTGTGTTAATCTTTTGTATTGTGTGACTGGCAATTCTAGGAAGTTCTCTTCATGTGGATGATTTTTAATTCTTTTTTTATTTGTGAGCTTTCTGAAGCCATTGTGGTCTGCATCTTTACGCAGTTTGATACTGATTGTTTTTTCTGAGCCACCAATAAGTTATTTATTTAATGGTTGCTTTCTATGTTCTGGAAACCCTGGTGGTATAGTGTGTAAGGACTACATATGCTAACCAAAAAGTCAGTGGTTCAAATCCACCAGATTCTCTTTGGCAATTCTGTGAGGCAATGACCTATAGGGTCACTATGAGTGGGAACAGACTTGATGGCAGTAGGCTTAGTTTTTTTTGGTTTCTATGTCCTAGTTTCTTGTTTTGCTTTATTTTGTTTTCAAAATTCCCAAAGAGGCTAGTTGTGTGAGCTAATTAGATTACTGGCATCTTTGAAGCTCTTTGCCTCATCCCCACGTTGCTAGAGATGTTACTAGATGTGTGATCTCAAGAGTCCATTTACTTTTCTTGTGTGGATTCAGCTCAGGTATCAAGTAGTTGGTCACCAAATGTATAGTGTAGGCTCTCACTACAGTCTTAGATGGGGAGTGGTGATTTGTGCAGGCACGGGTATCTGTCTGCATGCACTGAGAAATGCAGAATGTTTGCAGCCACCCCAGAGCTTCTGTGAAGAAAGTGTACTCCTGTTCCTTGGAGGATGTGTGTGGATATACTTTGCTGCCAGACTTTGGGTGCCCAGTGATTTTGACTATAAGAATTCCAAGGCACCTCTTACTCTTGGATTCCGATCATGGGTGGCTACATTGCATGAGTGGAGCCACCATTCTGCAAGACCCTGCTATGGGTAGGCTAGGACCTTGCTTAATAGGAAACTTGTTGTCAAGTGTCAGAAGCCTGCCTTTCCACCATATAGCTGGTACAATAAAATTAGGGTTAGGTGTATATACCCTGTTGTACTGTCCTAATAAAAGTCTACATTGTTGTAGTGGGCCCACACAAATCTATGCAGGAGTTAAAAAGTATTCAAAGACCATAGACGCCTTGTGTTTGTGCCTAGGCAAAGTAACTTTCTGCCCTGAGTTCCATTTGGGGAATCTGGCATGTTATTTTTTCCCAATTTGTTAACTTGTTCCATCTCCAAGGCTGGGAGAATGGCTCAGGTCATGTAAAAGGTCTTACTTCTGGCCCAGGGGATGTGTCAGTCTCTAGAGCCTGCTCAGGACCAATGCAGAGTGGGGAAAAAGGCAGGTAAAAGGGAAAGAAGTGTATCCTAAAGAATACTTTTTGGTCTACGCATGTGGTAGGTTAGACAAAAGTTACTTATCTTTTGATGATCTAGTGACATTTTTCACTGATTCTGGAGGCTAAAGTGGACCTTCCACTGCTCAGTCCCTCCTGAAGTGGAAAATGAGTTTCATACATGACTGCTTCATGTCATTACTGTTAATGGATCTGGCCTGCCAGATGCCGATTCTCACTAAGTCGGGTCTCACTGCTCCTCATTGCTTCTGAAACCTCTCCTCTTCCTGCCACTCAGTCCAGTTTCTCAACTTTGCCTTTGATGTTCAAGGCTACTAGAATGTTACATATAATTGATTCGTTTGTTTTTTCACATCTTTTTTTAAGAGGGATCAGAATCATCTCACTACTGTACCATCTTGGCCCAACCCCTCATGAGAAGTAATTTTCAAAAACAAGAAAAGTCATAAGTTCATTACTTCAGTAAAAGTCATGCCTCTAGCTTTCATTCAGTATTTTCCATGGCATCTGCCACATAGGATTGTTAGGATCCATAAAATCAATCACTACTGTCAAGCTAATTCTGACTAATAGTGATACTACAGGACAGAGTAGAATAGCCTCATATGGTTTCCAAGGCTGCAAATCTTTTTTTTTGTTGTGTTTTTATTTGTGCTTTAGGTGAACATTTACAGAACAAATTCATTTCTCATTAAATAATAAATACACAAATTGTTTTGGGACATTGGCTTTTTTTTTTTAAATTGTGATTGAGTGAAAGTGTACAGTTCAATAGAGGTTTGCATGCCTGCCTACGTGCAGCTCCCATTGCTCTCCATGCTCACTGACAACACACTCCTCCTATCTGTTCTATACACGTCATATCCTTCTAATAAATTCCTGTCCCCACCACTTCACCGTCTCCCTCTGTTGCAGTAAGAGGCCAGCAGGATGACATCCTACAGATGCACAGAACCATAAAGTGCACACAGGATATGGTCACTCTGTGTCGTCAAATCCAATCCATTACTGTCAGAAGAGCTCACCTCAGTAATGATTTATGGACAGGTGCAGTGTCAGGACCAGGGGACATGGTCCTAGGGGAACCTCAAGGCCCCTGGACCATCAATTGTGGTCTTTTAGTGTTGTTCTCAGAGTGCTCCCTTTTTTATTCTTGTGTTGCCAATAAGACTCAACTTTGTGAGCCCCATCCCAGCTATCACTGGTGGCAGCCGGGCACCATCAGGTTCCTCCAGTCACATGTCGAGGCACTCACCCACTTACATGAGTCTCTTTGTCTTCTGGATTCTCTTTCCCTTATTTTGGTACTTGATGATCGTCTGTTCCTGCTGAGTTGGGACTATTTGGTGTGCCTCAGATGGCAGCTTGCTAGCTTTTAAGACTCCAGACACCATCACCAATACGGGGTGCAGAAGACTCTCTTAGCAACACACTAGTTAAACCAATAAGGCCTCGATGTCTACTGAGACCATGGTCCCTGGACCCCCATGTCCTAGCAATATTGGGTGAAGACTGGGGGAGTAATCATGTTATGCTGAAGTCCAGCTAAATTGATCTTTCTAATGTGTGCTGTCACTGATTTCACCCAACCAAATTCCTATCAACTATCTAATCTATTGCCAATCCTCTTCTGCCCTCCCTCCCAACCCTTCCAGCCATCAAAGAGTCTTGTGTACATGAATCTGTTTTCAAGTCCGCTTGGTAGGGGTCCCATACAACATTTGTCTTTGGCCGCTGACTACTTTCACTCAACATGTCTTCCAATTGAAACCAAGTTATGATCTGCTTCCTAAAATCATTGTTGTTCTTTATCATTGCATAAAGTTCCACTGAGTATATATACCATGGTTTATTTATCCATTCATCTGTTGTTGGTCATCTGGGTTGATTCCAATGTCTTGCTATTTTGGACTGTGCTGCAATAAACATTCGTTGTACATGCATCAGTTGGTGTGAATGCCCTTGATTCTGTAGGGTATGTTCCAAGCAGTGGAATTACTGTGTCAAATGGTATATCTGTTTCCACCTTTTCACGGAAGCACAGGATTGTTTTCCAAAGAGGTTGCACCATTTTGCAATCCTACCAGCAGTGTAGGAGAGTTCCAATTTCTCCACAGCCTCTCCAGCATTTGTTTTGTGTTTTTTGGGTCATGGCCAACCTTGTTGGGGTGAGATGATATCTCATCATAGTTTTGATTTGAATTTCTTTAGTAGCTAATGATCATGAGCATTTACACATGTGTCTTTTGGTTGCCTGGATATCCTCTTTAAAAAAGTGTCTGTCCATCTCTTTTGCTCATTGTTTAATTGGATTATTTATCTTCTTATGGATATTTTGTAGTACTGTATAGATTATGGAGATCAGGGGTCAGTCTGACATATAGTTGCCAAATATTTTTTCCCATTCTGTAGATGATCTTTTAATTCTTTTGATCAAGTCTTTGGATGAGCAGAAGTGTTTGATTCTTAGTAGTTCCCATTTATCTATTTTCTACTGATAGTGCTTTGTTTGACAGATTTTGAAGTCTGTCTATGCTGTGTACTAAAATTTCTACTGTTGATCCTATTTTTTCCTTGGATGAGTTTTATCATTTCAGTTTTGATATTTGGGTCTTTTATCCAGTTTGAGTTGGTTTTTGTATAAGGTGTAAGATATGGTTCTTGTTTTAATTTAGTGCAGATGGATATCCAATTTCGCCAGCACCATTTGTTGAGCCAGCCAAGCCAAGTGCCGTAGAGTTGGATCCGACTTTTTCGCCAGTTTAAAGCTTTAAGGCCTTTGTTGAATATCAACTGGTCATAGGAGTCTAGTGGCATTACTGGGGTCTCAACTCTGTTCCATTGATCTATTTGTCTCTTTTTGTAGCAGTACCAGGCTGTTTTGACAACTGTGGCAGTGTAATAGGTTCTAAAGTTGGGTAGTGAGAGGCCTCCCAGTATGTTCTTCTTCAGAAGTGTTTTGCTTATCCCAGGCTTCTTCCCTTTCGAAACAAAGTTAGTGATTTGTTTCTCCAACTCATTAAGAAATGACACTGGAATTTATATTGGGATTACATTATATAAGTAGACTGCTTTGGGTAAAATAGACATTTTCACAAAGTTAAGTCTTCCTATCCATAAGCAGGGTAGATTACTCTGTTTATGTAAGTTTCTTGTAGTAAGGTCTTGTAGTTCTTTTTGTAAAGGTCTCTTATTTCTCTAGTTAGATTTATTACTAGGTACTTTATCTTCTTAGTGGCTATAGTAAATGATATTGATTTGGTGATTTCTTCTTTAATAATCTCATTGTTCGTATAAAGAAATCCTACTGACTTTCTTATGTTTATCTTGTATCCTGATACTTTGCTGAACTCTTCTATCAGTTTGAGTAGTTTACTTGTGGATTCTTTAGGATTCTCTACATGTATAATCATATCATCTGCAAATAAGGAAATTTTTACTTCTTTGCCAATGCAGATTCCCTTTATTTCTTGGTCTTGTTTAATTGCTCTGGCTGGAACTTCTAGTACAATGAATAGGAGAGATGAGAATGTATATCCTTGTCAAGTTCCTGTTCTCAAGGGGAATTGTTTCAGTCTCTCTCCATTCAGGATGATGTAGGCAGTTGGCTTTCTTTAAATGGCCCTTATTGCATTGAGGAATTTACTGTCTATTCTTATTTTGCTAGAGTTTTTAGCAAGAATAGGTGTTGGACTTTGTGAAATGCCTTTTCTGCATCAATGGACAAAATCAGGTGATTCTTGTCTTTTGTGCTGTTTATGTGGTTGATCACATTGATTGTTTTCCTGATGTTGAACCAGGCTTGCATCCCTAGCATAAATCCAACTTGGTCATGATGAATTATTTTTTTGATATGTTTTTGAATTCTATTGGCTAGTATTTTGTTGAAAATTTTTGCATCTAGGTTCATGAGTGATATTGTTCTGCAGTTCTTTTTTGTTGGGTCTTTCCCTAGCTTTG
The DNA here is from genome assembly GCA_028571685.1 of Heterohyrax brucei. Taxonomy (NCBI): domain Eukaryota; kingdom Metazoa; phylum Chordata; class Mammalia; order Hyracoidea; family Procaviidae; genus Heterohyrax; species Heterohyrax brucei. Next base: position 128,425,867 of record CM053166.1, on the reverse strand, counting down.
GTATCAGGGTTATTTTGGCTTCATAGAATGAATTTGGGAGAATTCCATCCCCTTCTATGCTGTGAAATAGTCTCAGTAGTATTGGAGTTAACTCTTCTCCAAAAGCTTGGTAGAGTTCTGTGGTGAAACCATCTGGGCCAGGGCTTTTTTTGGTTGGCAATTGTTGGATGACTTTTTCAATCTCTTCCTCTGTGATGGGTTTATTAAGTTGTTCTGCTTCACCTTGTGATAATTTTGGTAGGCAACAAGAATCTAGGAATTTGTCCATTTCCTCTATGTTTTCAAATCTGTTAGAGTACAGTCTTCTGTAGTATTCTGTTATGATAATTTTGATTTCTGTTGGATCTGTTGTGACCACTCCCCTCTCATTTCTTATTTGGGTTATTTGTTTATTGTGCTCTTTTTCTTTAGTAAGTTTAGCCAATGGTTTGTCAATTTTGTTGATCTTTTCAAAAAACTAGCTTTCGGTCTTTTCAATTTTTTCAATTGTTCTTCTATTCTGCTCTAATCTTTATGATCTGTTTTCTTCTGGTGCCTGAGGCATTCCTCTGTTGTTCTCTCTCTACTTGTTCAAGCTGTAGGGTCAGTTCTTTGATTTGGTTTCTTTCTTCCTTCCAGATGTGTGCATTTATAGAGATAAACTGACACCTGAGCACTGCTTTGGCTGTATCCCGTAAGTTCTGGTAGGAAATGTTTTCATTCTCATTTGAATCCATAGATTTTTTTATCTCATCCTTGATTTCTTCTATAACCTATGGCTTTTTGAGCAAGATGTTGTTCAGTTTCTGTGAGTTCCACTTTCTATCTATGTTTTTTCTGCTATTGATTTAGACTTTTATGGCTTTGTGGTCTGAGAAGATGCTTCACAAAAATTTAGTGGTTTGATTTTATTGAGATGTGCTTTATGTCCTAACACATGGTCTACTCTGGAAAACGTTCCATGTGCACTGGAGAAGAAGGTGTATTTATCTGCTAATGTGTAGAAAGTTCTGTATATGTTGATGAAGTCTTGTTGATTAATTGTGGCAATAAAATCTGTGTCTTTACCGAGCTTTTTTCTAGAAGATGTGTCCAGTACCGAGACAGGAGTGTTGAAGTCTCCCACTATTACTGTGGAGTGATCTATATCATTTTAAATGTAGTCAGTGTTTCTTTGATGTATTTAGATGCTCTAGTATTGGGTGCATAAATGTTTAACACTATTAAGTTCTGCTTGTGTATTGAACCTTTCAGCAATAAATAGTGTCCATCCTTGTCCACAGTGGTGGATTTTACATTAAAATCTATTTTATATGAGATTAGTATTGCCACACCTGCTCTTCTTTGTATATTATTAGCTTGGCATATATTCTTCCACCATTAATTTTCAGTTTGTTCATATCTTTAAGTCTAAGGTGAGTTTCTTGTTAGCAACATATAGATAGATTGTGCCTTTGGATCCAAGATGTCACTCGTCGCCTCTTTACTGGAGTGTTCAGACCATTTACATTCAATGTAATTATCGATAGGTGTGTGTTTAGTGCTGTCATTGCGGTGTGTTTATTTTCATGTTGATGTTTTCTCTGTTGTTCTTATTAATCTGTTCTGGAACATACTTCCGTGTGAGTTGATTTTTCACTTTTTTCAGGGTTGGTTTTGTGTTTGTTGAGACTCCTGTATGATGTGTCTTGATTTGATACATTGTGTCTTTATTGTGCTTTGAGGCTACCCCTGTGATCCCCCTTAATAATCTATGTTTAAATCCAATTTTAACTTCTACATGTCTTATTAACTTCCTCTCCATCTGGAAGCACTACAACTACTTTAGTACATCCCTCTTTTTAAAATCATAATATCACAGTTTTCATGATATGATCACTGGATCACTTTTAATATTATAGATTTGATCGAGTTTTGTGCCTTCACTGAGTAGGTTTCTGGATGACGTGTCCTGTATTGCCTCCTAAAATAAAGAGTTAATGGTTTTGTTCTTCTAAGTCAAGTGCTTCTTTCAGTATTTGTTGTAGCTTTGGTTTGGTTTTTACAAAGTCTCCGGGTTTCTGTTTATCTGCAAATGTCTTAATTTCATTTTCATATTTGAGAGATAGTTTTGCAGGATATATAATTCTTAGTTGGAAGTTCTCCTTCAATTCTTTGAATGTGTCATCCCATTGCCTCCATGCCAGCATCTTTTCTGCTGAAAAGTCAGACGAAAGCCTATAGGGTTTTCCTCTGAATGTTAGCTTTGCTTTGAGTCTTGCTGCCTTTAAGAGTTTCTGTTTCTGTTTCATTTTGTTAAGCTTGATTATAATATGTCTTGGACTCTTTCTTCTGGGATCTATACTGAATGGCATGCCATACACATCTTAGATATCTATATTCTCTTGTTTCATAATTTAAGGGAAGTTTTCTGTCAGAAGATCAACAATACTCTGTGTTTTCAGGTGTCCCTCCCTGTCGAGGAACTCCAATTAATCGTAGATTGTTCCTCCTAATAGTATCCCACATGCTTCTTAATTCTTCATTTTTTCTTGTTTCTTTTCTCTGATTTCTCCTCATAGATGCTGGCATCACTAGCTCTGTCTTCCAAATCAGAAAGTCTGTTGTCCATTTGTTCAGTTCTGTTTTCTTGGGTTTGAATTAAGTTTTCTATTTCTTCAATTTTGTTATTTATCTGTTGGATTTCAGAATACTGGTGTTCCATCAGTTTGAACAACTTGGTTAATTTTTCATTTTGCTCTGCTGCATTTTGTATAATGTCTAGGAGGGCTCTATATACAATCCTTTTGTACTCAACCTCTGATAGTTCCAGAAAGTCTTCTTTGGGAAGTTGTTTAGTTCTTTTGGGGGCTTTCTGAAGCCATAGTGATTTTTTTCTTTAAGTTTCTGTCCAAAGTTTGTTGGTTTTTGGCATTTTGGAAGTTGTTTAGTTTCTCCAGTATTACCTCAACAGGATCTAAAGCACAGTCTGATAAGGAAGTTGATCACCAATCATCTCTATGTACTCCAGTGACTGGGCTCAATGGAATCTCTGGGGTAGCAGGCTCCACCTCCTGATTGACAAAGACACAGCCTTACTTATGAAGTTACTAGGGAGCTGTCAACTGCCTCTATGATGTGGGTCACTCAAAGCTGGAAGAGATACCATCAGGATGTACTCCAATTATTTCTCTAGATAGTCGTATATTGGAAGGTAAAAGCTGTCTGACAGCTTCTAAAATCAGTCAGACTGTCAGGTGTTCACATTCCTTTTCCCAGCCAGCAAAGTAAGCACCTCTGTATCCAACCCCAGATGCTGTAAGCTAGTTCAAAGTACGAAAAGGCTACTGTCGTGCTGTTATCTGCTGCGGTTGCACCACCTGTAATGTCAGTCTGTGCTAAACACAGCTTTTCTGTCAGAAAAGCACTCTCCAGGATGGTACTGCCTCCCCAGCCTGGGAATTAGTTCCAGTTGAGGACTCCATTTGGGTAACTCTGCCTCTCAGTTGAGCAAGGTGGCATCCCACACAAGCTCTCCCACCTGCTGTGGAATAGCTGATTCAACGGCAGAGGGTTGGAAAGAGAAGATGGAAGAGCCAAGGTGCAGAGAATCCAGAGCTGGGCTCTCAAAATGTGGCTATTCCGCCTGCTGGTCCCCTCAGCAGGGTGGCTGAGCTTTGCTTCCAGTTAGCCCAGTTAGCCCTGCCGGCTAAGACAGAGAAAAAAAAGTGGCCACTACCTCCCAGGCTGGGAGTTAGCCCCTGCTGAAGCCTCCGCTTGGGTAAATCTACCTGCCAATTGAAAAGATGGTGTCCCACACAAGCTCTTCCACCCACGTGGAATATCTGATTCTATGGTGCAGGTTTGAAAAGAGGGTGGAGAAGCTGAGGTGCACAGATTCCAGAGCTAGGCTCTCAAAATGTGGCTATTCCACCTGCTGGTCCTGTCAGCAGTGTAGCTGAGCTTTGCTGCCAGTGAAGCCCAAGCCCTGCCTGCTAGCTAAGCAGAGGAAAAAAAGTTAAAAGTTACCTTCAGCCCGTGAGAGCTGGCATTCATTAAGGGCGGGGGTCCACTCAGTGGCATGTAGTCCAAATTGACAACACTATGCTGTGTTCTAGGGCCCAGTGGGTGTCCAGAAGGCTCTGTTTCATTATCAATTCAGGCCTTAGTTTTCACAGGGAGTTAAGGATTCGTGTGTCTAGTCTGCCATCGTGACTCTGCTTCCTCGGGGCATTGGTTGTTAAACGTGATATATCAACACTCTCCCCTTCTCACCTTGGTTTTCCCATTTCCATTTGTCCAGTTTATTTGTCCCTTCTTGCTTTATAGTCTTTGCTTTGGGGCTGGTGTGCCCATTTTATCTCATATAATATGATTGAACTACATGTGTTATTGCTTGTCTAATCTTTGGCTGAAGGGTGAAATTCAGGAAAGACTTCAGTACTGAGATAAAAGGTTCTCCAGAGGCCATTTTCTCAGGGTTTCTCCAGTCTCTGTCAAACAAATAAATCTGGGATTTTTTTTTTTTCATGAGTTTGGATTTTATTTCTACATTTTTTTCCTGCTTTGTCTGTTATGCTAATTGACCTAGATGTTCTTTCTCGTGGCCTCCAGCCCTGAACCCAGTAATTCAGCCCTGCTTCATTTTTATGCAGAAAGACATCCAATTTTGTCAGCACCATTTGTTAAAAAGACTATCTTTTTCCCATTTGATGGACTTTGGTCTCTTGTCAAAGATCATGTGACCATAGGTTAATGGATTTGTATCTGGGTTCTCAATTCAATTCTGTTGGTCAATGTGTCTGTTATTGTACCAGTACCAGACTGTTTTGACTATCATAGCTGTATAGTTAGTTCACAGGTCATGTAGTGTGAGACCCCCTACTTTGCTTTTCTTCAGTAATGCTTTACTTATTGTGGGCCTCTTTCTGTATAAAATTAATGATTGGTTTCCATCTTGTTAAAGAATGCTGTTGATAACTGAATCAGGATTATATTGTTATTTGTAAATTGCTTTGGACAGAATTGACATTTTCTGCTATCCACGGCCATGGTATGTTTTTCCGTTTATAAAAGTCTCTCTTGGTTTCTTGCAGTACTGTTCTGTAGTTTTCTTTGTATAGGTCTTTTACATTACTGGTTAGATATATTCCTAAGTATTTTATTTTTTAGAGGCTGTTATATATGATATTGTTTTCCTGATTTTTTTTTCTGTAGTAGTCTTTATTGGTGCATAGGAATGAAACTGATTTCTGCATGTTTATTTTTGTTGAATCTTTTTACTAGTTCCATTAGTTTTCTTGTGGACTCTCTTGTGTTCTCTATTTAATATACTATATCATCCTCAGGTAAGGATAGCTTTACTTCTTCCTTATTATTTTCAATGAACTTTATTTGTATTTCTTGCCTTATTGTTCTAGCTAGGACTTCCAGTACAATGTTAAATAGGAGTGGTGATCAAAGGCATCCTTGTCTTGTTCCTGTTCTCCAGGAGCATACTGCCACATATTTCTCCCAGAGAATGGCTGGTAGATTGGAACTGCTGACCTTCTGGTTAGCAGCCAGACACTTCAACCAAGGTGTCACAAGGCTCCTTTTCATTTTAAGACACACAGCAGATATTGGTTGTTGCCTACCTCAAATCTGTTTCCCATTCCTTGTTTCAGGCAGAACTACATGTTCTTTAGATCTCTACCTGAGAAACATGTAGCCATATGCCTCCAGCAAAAGAACAAAGACACACACAACAGTTGCTTTTGAGTCATTTCTGAAGCGTAGAGATCACATGTGTGTCAGAATACAACTACGTCTCAGGATTTTCAATTGTGGATTTTTTGAAAGTAAATAGCCAGGCTTTTCTTCCAAGGAACCTCTGACTGGACTTGATCGCCTCAATAAAATGCATTTACTGGAGTCCTCCGGTAAAGGTTTTCATCACTTTTAGAACAGAGCCATGGAATGCTACTCTCTCTCCCACTAGATTTAATAATGATGGAAACATGCCTCTTGGATCTCCTGATAAGGGAAGCGTTACTGACTGGCAATCTCAGTTGCCACCTCTCTGGATCTTCCCCTGCATTTTCAGCAAGGCCAAAGACTGAGCACAAGGGAAGTATTGGCCTGAGTCCATTCTTGAAGAGTACTGGCTTTCTCTAACGGACAACACTGGCCTGAAGATTTTCCAACAACCTATCCAAAATTTTCTTAGCGCTGCACTACTGTCTGAGATTCTTCTACCATTTCTTCTTTTTTCCACTTTTCTGTTTATATCTGTCTGACTTGAGGCACGTCCTGTCTACTCTTTAGTTCTCACCTTTATCCTTCATGAGCATTCCTCCAATAAGTCTCTTGCTCCCTCCCAAATTAATACTTGGTTTCTATTTCTTAGGGAAGTTGAACTGACACAGATATGAAATGTAGAAACATGTAGTCCCAGTTGCTATTAGAAGTCTTCCTACAGACCAAGAAGAACAAGCCATGGAATTAAACTGACTTATTGGAGAACAGAATGGAAAAATGGAAATCGTCTGGTTTCTTGTTGAGTCAGTAAAAGGCTGAGTCAAACAACTCTGAAGCTTGGCTTACTTCTTGACTAAGTGGTTTTAAATAGTATTATCTGATACTTGCACTCAAAGTAGTTTTAACTGATACAACCCCAACAAAAAAACCAAACCTACTGCCATCAAATTGATTCCAACTCATAATGGCCCTATAGGGCAGAGTAGAACCACTATGCAGGGCTTCAAAGGAGCAACTGGTAAATTTGAACTGCTGAACTTTTGGTTAGGTGATGAGTTCTTAAGTACTGTGCCACCAGGGCTCCAAATATACCTAATACAGTCATTATCAGGGTAAATAAATTATATGTAAAACACTTTGAATCTTGGAGGTTAGGTAAACAGGAGCTAGCAACAAGATCCAGAGCCAATAAAAACTCATAAACCTTGCCGGAAAGTTCACATATTTTATCCAGGCCACACCCCCAAGCCACATGCATCTGTCAGTTTTTCACACTGGAAAACTTGTGTGTTGCTGTGATGCTATGCCAATAGAATTCAAACACCAGAAGGGTCACCTGTGGAGGACAACTTTCAGCTGTTTTTCCAGACTAAGACAGGTGAAGAAGAAGGACCCAGCAGTCTGTTTCTTTAGTCTACTAAAGAATTAGTCTGTGAAAACCTTATGAACATTGTTAGTTTTTGTTAGGTGCCATCGAGCTGGTTCTGACTCATAGTGACACTATGCACAACAGAATGAAACACTGCCCAATCTTGTGCCATGTCTACAGTTGTTTTTATGCTTAAGCCCATTGTTGTGGCCACTGTGTCAATCCATCTCGTCAAGGGTCTTCCTCCTTTTTGCTGCCTTCCACTCTACCGGGCATGATGTCCTCTCCAGGACTGAACCTTCCTGACAACATGTCCAAGGTATGTAAGATGCAGTCTTGCCATCGTTGCTTCCAAGGAGCACTCTGGTTGTACTTCTCCCAGAACAGATGGGTTTGTTCTTCTGGTGGTCCATGGTATATTCAATATTCTTCTCCAATACCACAATTCAAATGCATCAGTTCTTCCTCTGTCTTCTTTGTTCATTGTCAAGCTTCCATATGCATCTGATGCATATGATACCATGGCTTGGGTCAGGCACACTTTAATCTTCAAGGTGACATCTTTACTTTTCAATACTTTAAAGAGATCCTTTGCAGCAGATTTCCTACTGCAATGCATCTTTTGTTTTATTGACTGCTGCTGCCAGGTGTGTTGATTGTGGATCCAAGTAAAATGACGTCCTTGACAACCTCAATCCTTTCTCCATTTATGATGATGTTGCTTACTGGTTCAGTTGTGAAAATTTTTGTTTTCTTGATATTGAGGTGCAATCCATGCTGAAGGCTGTGGTCCTTGATCTTCATCGGTGAGTGTTTCAAGTCTTCTTCACTTCCAGCAAGTAATGTGGTGTCGTCTGTGCCACGCAGGTTGTTAATGAGTCATCCTCTAATCCAGATGTCTCATTCTCTGTATAATCCAGCTTCTGGGATTATTTGCTTGGCATATAGATTGAAAAGGTTGGAGAAAGGATACAACCCTGACACGTACCTTTCCTGACTTTAAGACGTGCAGTGTCCCCTTGTTCTGTTTTCACGATTGTCTCTTGATCCATATACAGATTCCTTAAGAGCACAATTAAGTGTTCTGGAATTCCCCATTTTATGCAATGTTAGCCATAATTTGTTATGACTCACACAGTCAAATGCTTCTGTATAGTCAATGAACCACAAGTAAAAATCCTTCTAGTATTCTCTGCTTTCAGCCAAGATTCATCTGACATCAGCAGTAATATCCCTGATTCCACATGCTCTTCTAATTCAGCTTGAACCTTATGAATAGCAGCAGAATATTGTCTGATAGCTTGCTGGAAGAAAAGCCCCTCTGTTTGGAAAACTCACTGCCACTGAGTCATTTCTGAATCATAGTGGCCTATAGGACAGAGTAGAACTGCCCTATAGAGCTTCCAAGGAGTACCTGGTGGATTGGAGCTGCCAACCTTTTGGTTACCAGAAGTAGCACTTAACCATTACATCACAATGTTTTCCTCAGGTTGTAAAGCATTCAAACTATGACTAGTAAAGAGCTATTTACTCAAAATAGAGTGGATCTGAATGACATAGATGGAGTCAAGCTTTCAGAATCTCCATTTGCTATAGTGGCATGACTGAAAATGAGGAGAAACAGTGGCAAATATCCACTAATAATCAGAACTTTGAATGTATGAAGTAAGAATCTAGGAAAACTGGAAATCATCAAAAATGAAATGGAACACATAAACATCACTATCCAATGCGTTAGTGAGCTGAAGTGGAATGACACCAGCCATTTAGAATCATGCAGTCGTATGATCTACTATGCTAGAAGCAACAACTTGAGAAGGAATGGTGTTACATTCATCCTCAAAAAAAACTATTTCAAGATCTGTACTGAAGTACCAGAAACCCTGGTGGCATGGTGGTTAAGTGCTATGTCTGCTAACCTAAAGGGCAGCAATTTGAATCTTCCGGGAGCTCACTGGAAACTCTATGGAGCAGTTCTACCCTGTCCTATAGAGTCACTGTGAATAGTAATCTACTCAACAGCAGTGAGTGTCCTGAAGTACTATGCTGTCCGTGATAGGATAATATACACACACCTAGAAGGAAGACCAGTTAATATGATTATTTACACACCAAACACTAAGGCCTAAGAGGAAAAAACGTAAGATTTTTACTAATTTCTGCTGTTCGAAATTGATCAAACTGTAGTTAGGATGTATTAATACTTACTGGTAATTGGAATGCAAAAGTTGAAAAGAAAGAAGAAGGATCAGTAGTTGCAAAATATGATCTTGATGATAGAAATGACGCAGATCACACGATGGAATTTTCCAAAACCAATGATTTATTCATTGCAAATACCTTTTTTCAACAATGTGAATGGTGACTATACATGTGGACCTCACCAGATGGAATACACAGGAGTCAAATTGTCTACATCTGTGGAGAGAGAAAGTTGAAAACCTCAATATCATTAGTCAGAACAAGGCCAGAAGCCAACTGTGAAATAGACCATCAGTTACTCATATATAAGCTCAAGTTGAAGCTGAAGAGAATTAGAATAAGTCTACAAGATCCAGAGTACAGCCTTGAGTATAAAAACCAAAAAACCAAACTCACCACTGTGGAGTTGAGTCCGACTCATAGCGACCCTAGAGTTCAGAATAGAACTGCCCCATAGAATTTCTGAGGAGCACCTGGCAGATCTGAAATTCCAACCTTTAGGTTAGTAGATGTAGCCCTTAAACCATTATGCCATCAGGGTTTCCAACAGCTTTCAGTATATCTGTCGTAAATTTAAAGACCATCTTAGGAATATATTTGATGTGTTAAACACTAATGACAAAAGACCAGATGAACTGTGAAATAACATCAAGAATAGCACACATGAAAAAAAGCAAGGGTCACTAAAAAGACAGGAAAAGTAGAAGACCAAAGTAATTGTCAGGAAAGACTCTGAAACTTGCTTTTGAACATAGAGTAGCTGAAAGAAAAAGAAGAAATGATGAAGTAAAAGAGCTGAACCAAATATTTCAAAGGGAAGCTTGAGAAGAAAGTGTTAATTATTATAATTACGTGTCCAAAGACTGAAAGAAAATTAGAAGAGAAGAAAACATTGACATTTCTTTTTCTTTTTTTAACACATAATAAAACTTTATTTCCAAAATGGATTTCAGAGTTCCATCTACTACTGGTGTTAGAATACCCAGAATAAAGAGAAAAAGAGAAAAACACTATGCGATGTGTCTTTTTGAGGAAATTTATGTGTGTACTAACATACAACATTTTTGCTTATATTTCAGTCACTAAAATTTAAATGACCATCCTTAGTTGCAAACGTGGTCTTTGCTAGGCAGCTGTGTGTTCAAGTAAAAGTCAAAAATTCTTTACTACAGGAGAAAAGGAATATGTATAAAGTATTAGGCACAGGAAGTTAAACTGGAGAGAGAGAGAAGATAGTCTGACATTTTTTATAGAGGGGAAACTGAGAACCATAATTTTTTATTTCCCAAAGTAGCAGTAGAGCCCAGGAGCACCTGTCATTCAAGTTTTTTTCTCCTATCACACTATTTTTTTTAAGTATCTCAATATAATTTCCTTGTTTTTATTTTTTATATATATTTTTTATTATGATTGAATGAAAATGTACATTCTTGTATAAATTCACATGCTCACCTATATGCAGCTCCTACTGCTCTCCCTGCCTGGTGACAGCACACCCCTCTTCTCTGCTCCATACATGTCCTATCCCCCCAGCAGTCTCCTATCCCCTCCTCTCCACCCACTCACCTTACTCCAGCAAGAAGTCAGCAGGATGACATCCTATAGATGCATACAACCATAAAATTCCCACAAGATACGATCACTCTGTGTTGTACATTGGCATTTATAAAGCTGAAAGAAATGAAGAAAATATCCAAGCCTTGTGTTGCAATAGTGAAGAATTCTAAAATTATTTAACTATGTAGGAAGTATCAAAAGAAGACGGAAGTAATATGTAGAGTCACTATACAGAAAATATTTGGTCAACATTCAACTATTTAAGGAGGCAGCATATATTCTGGAACCTGTGGAAATGAAGAAAGAAGTCTAAGCCACATTGAAGGCCCTGGTGATAAACAAGGCTCTAGGAATGAAAGGAATCAATCGAGATGTTTCAGCAAACAGGAATGCTTGCTTATCTATACTAAGAAAATTAGAAGATAGCTACCTGGCCAAATGACTGGAAGAGGTCCATATTTATGCCTATTTCTAAGAAAGGCGATTCATCCTAATGTACAAATTATGTTGAAGATCATTCAAAAGTGGCTGCATCAGTACATCGAAAGGGAACTGCCAGAAATTCAAGTCAAATTCAGAAGAGAACATGCAAAAAAGGGATATCATTGCTAATGTCTGAGGGATTCTGATGAAAGTAGAGAATACCAGAAAAATGTTTACCTGTGGTTTATTGACTATACAAAGGCATTTGATTGTGTAGATCATAACAAATTGTGGATTACATTGCAAAGAATGGGAATTCCAGAACACTTAATTGTGCTTGTGAGTAACTTGTACACAGATGTAGAGTAAGTCATTTGAACAGAACAAGGGGCTACTGTGTGGCTTAAAAATAGGAAAGGTGTGTATCAGGGTTATATTCCTTCATCGTACTCATTTGATCTGCATACTGAGCAAATAATCTAAGAAGCTGAACTATATGAATAACAGGGAATCACGGCTGGAGGAAGACTCATTAACAACCTGCAATATGCAGAGAACAGAACCTTACTGGTTGAAAGTGAAGAGGATTTGAAGTGCATATTGATGAAGATCAAAGTTCACAGCCTTCAGTATGTATGGATTATATGTTAACATGGATAAAACAAAAGTTTTCAAAACTGAACCAATAAACAACATCGCAATAAACAGAGAAAGGATTTAAGTTGCCAAGGATTTCAGTTTACTTGTATCCACAATCAATGTCCATGGAAGTAGCAGTTAAGAAATCAAATGACACATTACATTAGGCAAATATGGTGGAAAAGATCTATTTAAAGTCTTGAAAAGCAAAGATATCTTCTTGAAGAGTAAGGTACACCTGACATGAGCTATGGTGTTTTTGATCACCTTGTAGGCATGTGAAAGCTGGACAGTGAGTAAGGAAAACAGAAAAATTGATGCCTTTGAATTGTGATGTTGAATAAGAATGCTGAATATATGGTGAACTGCCAAAAGAAGCAACAAATCTATCTTGGAAGAAGTACAGCCCGAATGCTCCTTAATAGCAAGAATGGCTAGGCTTCATCACACATACTTTGGACATGTTGTCAGGAGGGTTCGTTTTCTGGAGAAGAACATCATGCTTGTAAAGTAGAGGGTCGCTGAAAAAGAGAAAGACCCTTAAGAAGATGGGTCGACACAGTGGCTACAACAATGGGCTTAAGTATAAGAATGACTGAAAAAGTATAAGACCAGGTAGTATTTAGTTCTGTTGTGCATAGGGTTTCTATGAGTTGGAACTGGCTTGACAATACCTAATAACAGCATACACTGAATGAAACTCTTTCAACTTATAGGGGACTGACATCAGATCCCATCATAGTGGTGATCACATTATAAACAAATATCATTGTGGCAGTGAAAACATTATGGTAAGATTGCCAAGCTACATCATAATTACCAAACCATTGAGAATCATGGTCTAGCAAGTTGACACACAGCCTTAACTGTCACAGTTTACTCTCTATGATATTTGATTTCTGTGCAGCTTGTGTCCCACCATCAAGCAATGCAATTGCTATGAACACATACGTAGAAAATTGTTGACTGTGACTGATACCTTATATTCTGTTCAAATAAATGACATCATATAAATGAAGTCTGAGGCTATGATAGTTTGACAAGTGTTTATATAGTCTATTTTCCTCTTCTTCTGAGTAATTTTTAGTTCACTACTGGGTGGTAATTGTGAATGACACAGAGGTGTAAACTTATTATGGCTGAAAAGAATGTATAAGTATGACTTTAATATCAACAAAATAGTACATTAACGTGTGCATAATGACAAATTATTTTTAAATTATTACCATTTAATTTTTCTAGATTTATGTTAATTAGCAAAAGTGTATTTAACAAAAATGTAGCTGAATAGCTAAGTATATATATTAGTAAAACCCAGGTATTTTGCTTAAAGGAAGATAAAACTAGGCACTCTTTTTGCTTTATTTTATGTTTTTAACTTTAAGTAATTTCAGAGTTTTAGAAATGTTGTAGGACTAGTACAAAGAACTCTCATGACCCTTCACACATTGTGTTAAGTCTCTAGTGCTGCTAAGAGAAGTGGATGGCTTTAACAAACAAATTTGTTTTTTCACAGTTTAGGAGTCTAAGTCTAAATTCAGGGTTCTGGCTCCTAGAACACACTCTGTCTTCTTTGGAGGGAGGTCCTTTTCTTTTTCATCTTCTGCTCCTGGGAAATCTGCACATGACTTGTCATTTCTCTTCCTCGAACTCTTTTTGCTTGCATGCTTAATCCCTTTTAAATAATCAAAAGAGATTGATTTAAGACATAGTCTGAACTGGTACATTCTCATTAATGTAACAAAGACAACCTATTCCCAACAGGATTATAACCACAGGTGTCAAAACTGAAACAAAACAAAGCTGGTTGCTGTCAGATTCCAACCAATAGTGACCCTATAGGACAGAGTAGAACTGCCCTCATAGGGTTTCCAAGGAGCAGGTGGTGGATTCAAACTGCCCACCTTTTGGTTACTCTCGGAGCTCTTAGGATTTACATCACGTATTTTGGGGGGACACAGTACAATCCATAACATTCCACACTTTGGTCCCCAAAATTCCACATCCTTGCCACATGCAAAACTAATTCACCCCATTACATCATCCAAAATGTCTTAACCAATTCTAAGTCCAAAATCTCATCTTGAGAATCCTGAAAATGAAATATGGGTGAAATTTCCATCCTGGGGCAAAATTCCTCTTTATTTGTGAAACTGTGAAATCTAGAATATAAAATTGTCTGCTTCCAAAGTACAAAGATGGAACAGACATATAGTAAACATTTGCATTACAAATAGGAGAAGGGATAATGGGCCACAAACAAGTCCAAAACCCAGCAGGACAATTTACATTAGTTGTCAAGGCTGGAAAATAATCACTGTTCTCTGAGGCCATCTAGGCAATGACCCTGCCCTCCAGACTGTGGCTGTTGGCCAGGCTCTCTAGATTTCTGGTGGAGTGCCCTTGGCCCTGGGCTTCAGCTCTACCTTTCAGGTCCACTGGGATAGCAATTCGGCTTTCTTGGCTATGGGTGGCCCCATTCTCCTAGTCAATATGAGTGACTACAACCATGCCTCATCCCTGCCAGGCCCCATTCTTCTGCTCTTGGACATGGGACCCTGCCCCCTCAGCTTTGGACAATGGCTGCATCCTCCTGTGTGATCATTAAGGTCATGTGTCAACTTGGCAGGGCCATGATTCTCAGTGATTTGGCAGTTAATGATGTATTGTGGCAGTGGTATAATGACATAATCACCTCCAAGATGAGATGTGATGTAATATGATTACCACCATGATGGGATATGCTGGGAGGAGCCAATCAGTTGAAACAGAGTTTCCTTGCCGTATTGCCTACATCCAATATAAGTGGACTTTCTGTCAAGGTACTAAAGTTTTGTTAGTTCTGGATCCTGTAGCTGGCTCCTGTTCATCTGACCTTTGATTCCTGTGGCTTGAACTAGCAGCTTAACTGTGGATCTTGAGATTCACCATCCTCTGCAGTCTGTGAGCCACTGTTTTGCCAGTTTACCTGCCAGTCTTAGGATTCGTTGGTCCCCACACCCAGTGAACCAGAGGCCTGTTGTTGAGTTCATTGGCCCTTGTAGCCACATGAGTCAGGAGCAGCCCCAGTCACAGATTTAGGACTTTCCAGTCTCTATGATCATGTGAGGCATTTCCATGATATAACTCTCTCTCTTTCTCTCAATGTATGTATGTATATATATATATAACTCACTGCTGTCAAGTCAATTCTGACTCATAGTGACCCTATAGACAGAGTAGAACTGATCCATAGGGTTTCCCAGGAATACCTAGCGAATTTGTACTGTCAACTGTTAGCAGCAGTAGCACTTACCCAGTATGCCACCAGGGTTTATATGCATGTGTGTGTATACAGAGAGACAGATACACTAGAGAATCCAGCCTAGGACTTCCTGACACTCAGGAATGGCAGCCTCACATTCCGGAAATCAGCTGGTGAAGATTTGTCTCTTCGAAACCTAGGAAGCCAGAGTCCTACCTTTTTAAACCTAGCAGGCTGTGGTTCTACCCTTTGAAATCCATGCAGCCCTGCTTCTGATGCTCCTTCCAGCAAGTCTGATTTCTAAGTTGCTCCTGAAACAATCCTTTTCTTCAAGGACGACAAATGTACTGCTTCTTGCCTATAGAATTCCAGGAGACAGGTAGCATTCTTTTCTTTCTTTCTGGGTCTCCTTTAATCTGAACTCATAGTTTTTCTACTGTGGTAGTTAGTCTGATCCATCACTCACAGGCTTAATGTCTTTAATGAAAGATTGTATTGCTGTGTCCTTGGTTAAAATTCTAGGATATGTATTCTTAGTTTATATAACAGAATTTTCTAAATCTTTAAATTTTCCTTTCATTTTGTGCAGCTCATTTTTAAGTTTATCTCTTTCCCCTCACGTTTTACTATAAGCAGCAAGGATAAACCATGTGGCCCCTTTAAGATCTTGCTTAGAAATCTCCTTAGCCTAATATCCAAATTCATCACTTGTAAGTTCAACATTCCACCAAACGTTTGAATAATTCAGACAAATTCTTTGTCATTACATTAAAAGAATTGCCCATTTCCATTGTCCAATTGCATGTTCATGATTTTCTTTTAAAGCCTTAATCGCCAAGTGCCGTCAAGTCGGATCCGACTCAAAGCCTTAATAGAAGCATATCTAATGTCCACACGTCTAACAGCATTCTGTTGCTGGTGTATTCTCTAAGACAATAGAGACTTGACAGCTCTCCTCACTTCCTTCTGAGCCTTCATCAAAATTGCCTTTGACATCCGTAAATCTACCAACAGTCTGTTCAAGGCAATTCAGGCTTAACTGCTAAGTGCTTTAAAAGTCTCTTAGCCTCCCCCAATTACCCAGTTCCAAAGCCACTTTCACATAGTAGGTATTTGTTAGAGCAGCATCCTCATTTCTTGGTATCAAATTCTTAGTTACCTAATGCTTCTGTAACAGAGATACCACAAGTGGATGGCTTATTTGCTCAGTTTAGGAAGCTGGAAGTCTAAATTCAGGTGGCAGCTGTAGGGAAAGGCTTCCTGTTTCTGTCTGGGAGAAAAATCCTTGTCTTCTTTGAACGTCTGTTCCTGGGCAATCTTCATGTCACTTGGCATTTCTGTTCTCCCATCTCTGCTTGCTTCCTTAATTCTTCCTTTAATTCTTTCTATATCTCAAAAGAGATTGACTTGAGACATACCCTGGATTGATACTTTCTCATTAACATAATAAAAAAAAACCACTCTTAAATGGTATTATGAGCAAAGGTATAAAAACCACCCACTGCCATCAAGTCAGGTCCAATTCATAGCGACCCTAGAGGTCAGGGTAGAACTGCCCCATAGAGTTCTCAAGGAGTGCCTGACAAATTTGAACTGCCGACCTTTTGGTTAGCAGACATAGAACTTAGAAGCAAAGGTATAGGGGCTAGAACTTACAATACACATTTTTTCAGACATAATTCACTCTGTAACACATATATGAGGCCTGACAAGTCTGTGAACTTAATTGTTCTAAATACTACATACCACATTGCTGAATATTACTACAATCACCTTTGAAGGACTCCTTTGGGAAGCTATGCACCAATGACAGTGCCTGGTCCACCTTTCAAAGCAATTTTGGAACTCTTTCTGGAATGGCCATTGTGCATAGTGGCAAGTTTGCCAACTTAATTGTATAGTTGTCTGTAAGGGAGTTTTTAGCCAGTAAACAAATAACTGTATTGGAACACTTTCCCTACTCACCTGACCTGACGCCACAGTGACTTCTTTCTTTACCCAAACATAAAGGAAATATTGAAAGGAAGACATTTTGATGACATTCAGGACATCAAGGGTAATATGACAACAACAACTCTGATGGCCTTTCCAGAAAAAGAGTTCCAAAATTGCTTTGAAGGGTGGACTAGGCACTGGCGTCAGTGCATAGCTTCCCAAGGGAGTACTTCAAAGGTGACCATAATGATATTCAGCAATGAGGTGGGTAGTACTTATTATAGGATGAGTTTGCAAACTTAATTGGCAGTCCTGGGATTCCCCAGTTGCTGACATTCCACCACATGTCCCGAATCATCATTTCTCTTACATGTTAGGCACTGTACTTTTACCAACATATAGTATATATTAAAAATTTACCAATCATCTCAGCAATGTTCCAATAATATCCTTTTTAGCAAACTAGGATCATACACTGTATTCAGTTGTCAGGTGATTTTGGTCTCCTTTAATTAGAATGCTACCACAGCCTGTGTCCATCATGATTTGATAGTTGAGGTTGTGTGTCACCTTGGCTAGGCCGTGATTCTTAGTAGTTTAGCAGGTATGATATTATCGTTCTTCATTTTGTGATCTGATGGGAGCAGCCAATGAGTTGACAGGGCAGTCAATTGAAAGCTCAATCACTTGAAACCTAATCCTTTTCCTTGAGGATGTGGCCTGCAAGCCAGTACATATGGCCGTTTTGGCAAAACTCTCTCTGTATCTTGCATCTGAATCATCATCCCCCGATCTCTAGTTCTCGTCCTTGGGACACGAACCAGCAGCCTGCTGCCTGATCTACAGCTCTTGGGGTTTGCCAGCTCTTATAATCCAATGAGTCAGCAGCCTTCTGCTTAATGTGAAGATCTCAGACTTGTCATCCCCTGCAAACACATGACTCAGGAGAAGCCTCTAACCTGATCCATGGATTTGGGGCCTGCTAGCCTCCAGAACTTTGTGAGTCATGTATTTGATGTGTGTGTGTGTATACACATACACATGTATATATTTCACTAGTTTTGTTACTTTACAGAATCCAGCCTAAGAGAATGTATCTTGGTGTTTTTTAAAGGTTATGTTGTTGTTGTTAGGTGGTGTTGAGCCAGTTCTGAATCATAGTTACCCTATGCACAACAGAAAGAAACACTGCCTGGTCTTTTTCTATGACCCCAATCATTTTTATGCTTAAGCTAAAATATGATGTCCTTCTCAAGGGATTATTCTTTCCTGACAACATGTCCAAATTATGTACGATGCAGTCTCGCCATCCTTGCTTCCAAGGAACACTCTGGTTGTATTTATTCAGGACAGCTCTGTCTGTTCTTTTGGCAGTCCATGGTACATTCAACATTCTTCTCCAGCACCACAATTCAAAGGTGTCAACTCTTAAAGATTATAGACCATATATTTTGTACAATGTACCTCAATTTGTATTTGTCTGAAGTTTACTCATGCTTATATTTAGCTTATGTGTTTTTACCAGGAATGTCGTATTAGAGATGTTGCGTCTTGTCAGGTAGATGACACTTCCTATTTCTGGTGATATTAAATTTGATCCCTTGGTTAAAATGGTGACTTCCAGGTTTCCTCACTATAATATTACTATTTTTCAATTTGTAATGAACACATAATTTGTGTAGAAATGCTTGAATATTATATGAATATAGTGTTCCTCATATATCACCTGGTAGTTTTAGAGTCTACTGATGATCCTTACAATAAATTTTTAAGATTGTTGAAAATGATTTTCTAACTGCATTATTTTTATCCTCACTTATTTTTTAATTGTTTTATTGTGATTAAGTGAAAGTTTACAATCCAAGTCAATTTTGCGTATCTGCCTCTTTGCTACTCTATCTGCTCTCCTCCTCTTGTGACAGCACATTCTTCTTTTTCACTCTTCACTTCCAGTATCCATTCAACCAACACTTGTTCCCTCCTCTCCATCCTCTCCTTTCCACTTATCACCACTTATATATTTTTTTTATTTAATATGACTGAGTGAAAATGTACATTCCCATATAAATTTACATGCCCACCTATATGCAGCTTCCACTGCTCTCCCTGCCCGGTGACAGCACACTATTCCTCTCTGCTCCATACATGTCTCATCCTCCCAACAGCCTCCTTTCCCCTCCTCTCCATCCCCTCTCCCTTCCCCAGCCAGAGGTCAGCAGGATGACATCCTATAGATGCATAGAACCACAAAGTGCATCCAATATGTGGTCACTCTGCATCGCCAAGTCCAATCCATTCGTGTCCGAAGAGTGGAATTTCGTTATGACTTATGGGCAAGGGCAGCTTTTTATACTAAAGATAATCTAACATACTTGTATATATTATTTTTCAGTTCACAGCAGATAATAAATATAAAATTAGAGAGTGTTTAGGAAAAAAGACTGACAGTGGAAGTGATGTGTCACTGTAGAAAGAAAGAAAGGAATATATGATTATAAAACCTAAGAACTTCAAAAACAGAACACTGTGTGTATACCTCTGAGCTGAACTCTTTAGATTAGTTTATTTCCATCTGTATACAAATAATCATAAAAAATCCTCACTGCAGCTGCAAAGAGTTGGCTTGCAATATTACTGTAGACTCTGTCTCCAACCTTTTACTTTAAATGTTTATCCCACAGTTTTTGTCATACTGATTTTATGCCCAGATTTTCCTTCTCAGTTTGAATTTGGGTGGTTTGTCTGACATATTGATTTATCTTGTTACCAAGATGAATTTTATCCTTATCTCCAGGCACTGTAGCCTGTACGTAATGCCCACCTCTGGGCTCAGTATAACGCCTTACAGTTTCAGATTCTGTTTCCGTCAATCTTGCTTATTTGGAAATTGGGATAGAACAATTTTGGTCACTTAGTATAAATTTGCATGCTTAGTAATGTCTAAGTTCACTCAGGTTTCACTTATTCTAAATCAGCATAATAAATATGAAGTAATTGTTAATACTTAATACATTAGTTAATATAGAGTTGATGATTAATAGTTAATGAATTGATTAATAGAAAATGACCCTGAGCCACTGAGAAAATATAAGTATATGTTCAACATAATCTATTTAACAAGTAAAGGAAGAGGGACAGTGCTCATACATGTTAAAAATGGAATTATTATTTTTGTTATGCTTTTACACTTGAAAATATAATAAACTCTTTGGTCATTTTTAATATCTTTAAAATGTTCTATCAAGTAAATCCTTAATTTATTTAGACAATCATGTATAAGTTGAATATTTAGATTATTTTCAATTTTTCATATGTCTAAGTCATGTTGGGGGCCCTGGTGGTGTAGTAGTTAAGCATTCCACTGGTATACAAAATGTCAACCATTGGAATCCACCAGCCACTCCTGGGAAACCGTCTGAGACAATTTTGCTCTGTCCTGTATGGCCACTATGCGTCAGAATTGACTCAATGGCTGTGGGATTTAAGTAATGTTGGGAACAATCACACATAAATGTACCAATAAATGAAATGTTTGAATAAAGGGGAATGGGCAAGTTAAGAGTGCCTTCTAGAAAGATACATCATTACAGTATCATCAACTGTGTATGCTCACTGAGTGTTAAGTGATTTTATCTTTGACATTTGCTAATCAAGATACATCTAATTTTAGTTGACACTGGAGTTTTTGAATGATTATTCACATTTGAATTTCTTTTTTCATTTTCTTATTCATGTCTTTTGTCTATTTTTGAACACTTAAGTTCTTTTTCCTTGTTCATGATTTCTGAGCATTACTTCTCTGTTAAGGAGATTACTAATCTTTGAATATGTTCATGTGTTTTTTTATGGCTATTAGTAGGATATTGATTTTTTTCTTCCTGGACATTTCATAGCTTTAGTTTTAAGTATTTCATATATTATAGACATATATACACACGTATGTATGTCTGAAATAAGATATTTCCTTCTAGTATGTTATTCTTATTTACTTTGTGTGCGTGTATAAATATATATATATATATATAGGTGTAGGAGAAAAGCATCACTAAGTTCGGTAAAGTGAAATTAAAGTTTTATTCAGCATATATTCAGAAAGGGCAAAAGCAGGAAGTGGAAAAGCATGTTGCCAGAGTTATGTCTGTCCAAGTTCAAGACTATTACAGAGTAGGCAAGGTTGGAGAAATTGACAGGCGTGCTGCCACAGCCACATCTGCCAAAGTCCAAGCAATGTTATAAAACCATCAGTACATACTAATGTTACAAATAGGCAAAAATGTTTAAAACTTCACTTTTTCACAGATGACTAGAAACTGTGATCCTACTTTTTGAATCATTTCTCTTAACAGTCATTTGCACAAGTTTCAGTAATAACAATCAGGAATGTCTCTGTTAGTCCAACACATTTCTCTTCACTAAAATGTTAATAGAAAATGATAAGAGTGGGAAGACTTCAGTGTTCTGGCTTATATGAAAGGTCCTTTAAAGATATTTTCCAAGATTATCTATTATTTTTATACCTTAGGGCCCAGTTTATGTGTCCTTGAGAATCACTGTAGGCCCTCCTTCAACTGGGTCAAGTTCTTTATGCTCCAGGACAGAGAATAATGACTCCAAAAACTTTTCTAAATCGTTTCTCTCTTTTTGATCAGAGATTGGAGACAACACATTGATGATCAATGCCTGGATTTAGTACCCCCAGATGGTAACCATCACAGGACCTTTAAACCCATGGTGCTGGTTTTCAACCAGATACTATCTGGTTCTTCACCAGGTTATTGAGTAAGAGCAATGTTCTCCTTAATCTCATTGCCTGAATGAGCAGACTCAATGTACATCAATATTTTAGCCCAAGGCCTTCTTTAGCCTTTTAAGTGTGTAAGAAAATAGAAGATAAATTTTACTATCTCTAATATTATGAGAATCCCGACTCGATGGCACTTGGCTTGGCAGACTAAAAGTATTACTATTCCTGCAATAGTAATGTAGCCCATGTACTTATTCCTGATGGTAACCAACCAGACAAGTCTGGTGTTTGTAAAGGTTTTACAGTACATCGCCAAGTAGTTTTCTGGATAATTCTATGTGGTTCTTGTCTACAGCACAGACTATACTTTCTTAGGCTAATAACAAACTTAGACTATTCTGTTATTTCATGTCAGCTTTCTTTATGAGGTCAAAGAGCACTGTTTCATTTCCATCCCACTAGCAGCTTCACCTGCTATTTGTCCCATAATGATTGCTAATTTTTTTTAAAGATTTCAGGAATTCAGCTATACCGAAAGTAGGAATTAAAGCTACCAACCATATCCTAAGTGTTGGACTAATGAGATATCTTCTCCCATTTTACAACGAGTAACAATTTCACATGACCTTTCTAGTGTTTGCTAGCATTATTACCATGAATAGCTAAAGGTAATCTTAAAGTTCCCAAAGTACATTGCCCAAATTTTCACCAGGACTCTAAACAAGAGAATGTCCACATAAATTGACTGTCAATTGGGAAGGGATCATCTAAATTACTATAGTAGCATCTACCACACACAGATATGTATCCATAAGCAGCACATAAAGTTTGTCTAAAGAAAATAGAAGGTGCTGAAAAACTTACATGTGATAAGCAAATTTATATTAGAGAATTCATGACCTCCTGTTGGAGGTCTCCAGTTAATGTATATAAAACATACAAGGTGTTCTTCCCAAGGGCAAACTGCCCCTCTTTGGTTTAGCTATTAAGCAGTCATGGGTCACTGTCTCAGAAGAAGAAGTGGAACCTATGACAAAATACTTCCTGAGCCATGAAGTCAATTTCTTCTGAGAATCTGGTTTCTTTAAGACATATGACTTTCTGTATAGCAAGAAGGCAAGTGTTTGATTATAAACATTAGACAAGTATGTCATACGACATTGTCTTGAAGACTGATTAAACTATTTGCTGATTTAACTTAAACAAAGCTCTCAGTCTGATCTTTAGAGTTAGTTTCACAAAACAGACTGATTAAAAAAAAATACAACACACAGAATAAAACAGTCTTATTGGTTTATTTAGACCACTGTTTGATTCAAAGTGGCTTCAGCAATCAGATTTCCTTTTTTGTTCTCAAAGCTCAAAAGTTCAAAAGTATACCCAAAGACAGTAGTTTGTATAGATCATCCATTCTATGAAAGCCAGAGATCTAGATTCCAGGAGAACTACAACTCTTTCATGGCTTTCTCCTTTGGATCATAATCTTGCCATAGAATCATTGATCAAAAATACTAGTAAATGGTAACTGAATACCATGTGCTTTAGAGCTGAGGTACTATACAGTGTAACGGGAAGTAAAATAGGAACTCTAACAAAAATATTAGTCCAAGTGTCTGAAATAACCAATAAAACCATGACCCTAAGTTCTTTGAACAAGAAAATATATCTCATGGGATGTTTGTTTATGCATGAGCAGCATCAATAACTGTTTTTCATGTACTTCAGCAGCAACTGCATTGTATAAAACCTCATTTTGTATTAATGTAAAACCAGTGCCATTTATCTTTCAAGACAGTTTCTTACTATCACCAATAAGAATTCTAATGTCGTTTTAACTTGTAAAATAATAGCTCAACTTCAGATACTTCTCAGTTTATGATATTTACAATTTTGCTAAGTTTACAAACAACAACTTCTAATTTGAGAGTTACAATATCTAAACCCATTAGTTAAATAATTTAGGAGAAAGGAACATGGCTTCTTACATCCAGAAAGCAGGACCTTAAAACATCTGCAATATTTCTACATATAACCCATAATTTCCTTTAGTTTACTCAGCTTGTGTAGCTATTTTCTGTTCTATGTGTTTCTAGATCAACTGTAGTTTGTGAACCCATCAGATTTTTCATAGTTCTAGAGCTCTTGATGGGATCTAGTCATAGTCTTTCTTATAAGTCCAATATAGTTCACCTTTTTCGTTGAGACATTCTGGTTAAATGTTTTCAACAAATTGGAAAAGTAAACACTTCCCTGCAGATGACAAAACTTAATATGGCCACTAGTAATTTATAAAAATCAATACTCTTAACAGTGAAATATCTGATAGAAATTCATAACAAACACAACATAAAGGCCAAATCAAATCAAATCAATTAAAAAAACTTTAGACAATAATGTTTCTAAATATAACCATTAACTATGGTTTTAAAGAACTTCAGATATAATACATAACAATCCTGAGGCACAATAAAATGCAGTCAGAATATATAAAGTCTTTAAATACCTGAATGTCAGTAATTGTAAATTATCAAAGAACAATACTTAATTTATTTAACCAAGATCTTAAAGTTCAAACCTTAGCTTTTTTTTTTTTTTTTACTTTTGTTTTCCTTAAAAGCCTACAGCTTCGTTTTTGGCTCAGAAATCTTTAATAAGATGCCAAACCATTGCTTTCCAGACAGATTACATAAAGAATAAACTGGCTCTTCAATGTTACATATGTTGCATTTCTCTTATAGTATGCTGCTTTAAATCACAAAAAGGGACACACTCCGTAGCCAAGTTAAATGTATATATTCTTTCTTTTGTGGTATAAAAAGTCAAAGTATACATACTTAAATCATGACAAATATCTATTAACTCAATTTAACAGCAATAAGTTACCTAAAATGTCTTGGAATTTTCTTCAAGCCTATATACCATAAAAGACAATTGCAATTGAAATAAAGTTTGTTTAAACATTCTACCTTTTCATTCAACTTTTACTATTTCTCATATTGTCCCAATCTAATTTTAATCTTTAAGGTTTTCTTCAACCGACTTTGGAAATCACAAAATCTGTGCTCAGTTGGCCAATTCATTGATATAGATACAAGCTTAAATCTGCAGCTACTGCTAGATAAACAGTTTTCCAGGCCATTTCAAAGGTGTCTCAGTGTTCCCCTACAATAGAGAGAACTGGTTTACAATTCTTTTACAATTGAGATCCACCTAATATCTGGTAACTATAGCAAAGCAGCAATTCTTTCCTACCTCCTTTTAGTTTTAAAAGGTCTCCACCTAGTTGAAAAGGATCTTAAAAAAAGCTTCCCTGGAGCTATTATGACCTTTGAGATGAGGGAGATCTGATTCTGCCCCATACTCCCTAGTTTTAAACTTAGGATAGAAGACAAGATTGTTGTTGTTGTTAGATGCCGTCAGGTCAGTTCCAACTCGTAGTGCCCCTGTGAACAACAGAATGAGACACTGCCCAGCCTTGTGCCATGTCCACAATCATTTTTATGCTTAAGCCCATTGTTGTGGTCACTGTGTCAATCCATCTCATCAAGGGTCTTCCTCTTTTTTACTGACCCTACACTCTACTAAGCATGATGTCCTTCTCCAGGGACTGATCCTTCCTGACAACATATCCAAAGTATGCAAGACACAGTCTTGCCATCTTTATTTCCAAGGAGCCCTCTGGTTGTACTTCTTCCACAACATATCTGTTCTTCTCCAACACCACAATTCAAAGGCATCAATTTTTCTTCTGTCTTGTTTGTTCATGGTCCAGATTTCACATGCATGTGATGTGATTGAAAATATCATGGCTTGGGTTAGGCACATCTTAGTCTTCAACGTGACATCTTTACTTTTGAATATTGTAAAGAGGTCCTTTGTAGTAGATTTTCCCAGTGCAATGCATCTTTTGATTTCTTGACTGCTGTTTTCATGGGAGTTGATTGTGGACCCAAGTAAAATGAAATCCTTGACAACCTCAATCTTTTCTCCATTTATGACAATGTTGCTTACTGGTCCAGTTGTGAGGATTTTTGTTTTCCTGATGTTGAAGTGTAATCTATACTGAAGGCTGTGGTCCTTGATCTTCATCAGTGTCTCCAATCTTCGGTACTGTTGGTACCATTTGCTCATGATCATGGAAAGACAAGATTAGGTTATTCCAAATCATTTACATATGTTAAGTTCACCTAGGCATAGCTAATTTCCTTTTACTGTTTTGGAGCCGGAAAACCCTGGTTGTATAGTGGTTAAGAGCTTTCTGCTAACAAAAAGATCAGCAGTTCAATATCCTCCCAGTGCTCCTTGGAAACTTTATGGAGCAGTTCTACTCTACATTCACTATAGGGTTGCTATGAGTCAGAATTGACTTGACAGCACAGAGTGTTTTTTTTTTTTTTTTTGGTTCTGGAACTGCAACTGTTACCTTAAGACAAAGCTATCTCTTTTCTTTAAACAAAACACATTTCACATTCTAACTAGCTTAAATTAGAAAGGTTTTGATTTTTATATTGACATAAAGAAATGAATGATATTACTGTACTTTTCAAATAAACCAATTTAGATCACAGTTTCTCCAAGTAACTACTAAAAGTCTAAATACTCAAATCAATGGGGGAGAGGGGAAGGCAGTTTCTAGATAAAACTTACTAACTTGCCAGAGCTTCAGAAGGAGGAACATTAGACATTTTGACAAAACCTGAGCATTAAGCATTTTCTCTAAGGGAGAAGGAAAGTACAACACAAATCAAATCTCATTTTCCCAAAGCAGGCTCTAAATTTCCAAATTACTTCAGTTTATAGCATTTTAAAATATGAACCCAAAACAAGTGTCTGAGTAATTAGGGGAAACTCCAGGCTCATTTATCAAAGATATCAAGCTCTAAGGTTTAAGCATTTGATTTCCTTCTTTGTGAACTTAATTCATTCCATTGGCAATTGAACTTAATTCATTCCACTGGCTAGAGACCTAATCTCTTGTTTTAGACCTAAATTATACTAGTTCCTCCAACTGAAAAGTGCTTTGAAACTACTGATGATTCTAATTTTACCACTGTGATTCTTCATTGAGAAACTGTATCATATAAAAAGAAGCTTCCACCTTCCCCTGAGAATTTGGCTGAACAGAGCACTATTTTCCAGGTTTTCTCTGAGTCACAAAAGGTCCAAATTTTGTGGCTTAAGGTGATACAAGGCTCTTTGAAACTAGAATTACCTCTTTAATATCTCAAACACTTGAATCTGGACCAAAGCTGCAGTTTACCAAAACATTTACTAAGAGTCACTCTACCACTGATCAATCAAAAATCCAAGAAAGATTCACATTAATGCTGAATAAAACTTCACATGAGAAAGAGAACAAAAAAAGAGTAAGCAAAGGCTCGTTTTCAGAAAGTACTTAACAGTGTCAGTGTCAAAAGTACCTGGAGCGGGATCACATAGGTGCACATGATAAGACCTCTCTTTTGCTGGCTTCTGCTCCACAATCCAGGTCTTCATGAGTTCGATTGGATTTGTAGCTTTTGAAATCTTCTTGATTACACCCTGTTGTAGAGGGAAGACATCACAAAGTTTAGTAAAGCAGAAAGAAAGATTTGTCAAGCATATATTCAAAAAGGGAAAAAAGTAGGAAGTGGACAAGCATGCTGCTAAAGCCATGTCTGTCTGAGTCCTAGAAATATTATAGACCAGGTAAAAGTGGTAAAATAGACAAGCATGCTGCCACAACCATGTCTGCCCATGTCCAACAAATGTTACAGAACCATCAATACATCCTAATATTATAAAAGGGCCAAGCCATTTGAAGCTTCACTTTTTCACAGATTGGTTAGAGACTATGATCCTGCATTTTGAATTGTCTTTCTTAACAATCATTGGTACAGGTAACAGTAATCCTTATTGGTCCAACAAGTTTCTATTCACTAAAATGCTAGTAGAAAAAGATAAGAGTGGAAAGTATTCAGTGTTCTGGCTTATGTGAAAGTTTCCTTAAAAGATATTTTCCAAGATTATCCTTATCTATCATTTTTATACCTCAGGGCCACGTTAAGGCATCCTTATGAGTCCTTTTAGGCCCAACTTCAGCTGAGTCAAATTCTCTATGCTCTAGGACAGGGAATAATGACTTCAACCTTATTTTATTAATCAATACATGTATGTATATATGTGTGAGTGTGTGTATACACATATTATTACTGTAACCAGTCATCTCCCTTAATTCTTATATTTATTTTAAAACTTTGACCCAATTGATTCTTTTGCATTTTCCAGACAGATAACAATCATGGACTGAATTCTGACCCTCTTTGCCAAAAGTTATGTTGAAGTCCCTAAGCCTATGTCTTTGAATGTGACCTTGTTTGGGAAATCAGGCCTTTCTTTGAAAACATTATCACGTAAGTCTTACCTGACTGAAGTATGCCCTAATTCTGTATGACTGATATGTTATAAAAGAAGAGAACAGGCACCAAACACAGAGCTGAGGTCACACAAGGGTAAGACAGACAGCACGTGAAGATAGATCTGTAAGTCAAGGAATGCCCAGAAATACTACCAGAATTTGGAGGAGACAAGGAAAGTTATACCCCTTGCCTTAAACATTACAAGACACAGTAGAACTGTCCAGTAGAGTTTCCAAGGAACTTCCGATAGATTTAAACTGCTGACGTTTTGGTTAGCAGCCATAACACTTAACCACTCCACCACAAGCTTTTCCCCTAGAACAGACAGAGAGCATACTTCTGTAGACACACTGAATTTAGACTTCGAGCTCTAGAATTATAAGAAATAATTTTCTACTCCTTAAAGCCACTCAGTTTATTACATTTTGTTATGGCAGCCCTAGGAAACCAAGACAGCAATCATATTACCTATGAATAGTAGTAACTTGACTCTTCCTTTATAAAACATTTTTTTCTTGTTTGTCTTAGTGAATTGGCTAACACTCTTGGATCTGACTTGACAGCACTTGGCTTGGCTCAGAATAATAAATTTATTAATTTATAGTAGAGAAAACAGCCATTCTCTTCTTATTCCTGTCTTTATAGTGGTGGTAATTAAGCAGGCGGTTTTAATATTCAAATTTTAAATTTAAATTTTAGTTAACTGGAGTATATAACCTAGAACATGCTTCCTCAGTACCAAACAAAAAGAAGCATCACTTTACAAAGAGTAATTTTTTTTTTTTTTTAGAGAAAATGATCTAAGTGAGCCATCCCTAGATTTATCATGCTGAGTAAAATGTGAAAAATAATTTTGGAAGAGTCTCAGAACTTTGCATGACAAAAAATGTGCTTGCTGATGATCTAGTTTTATTCAACCTAGAAAATAAAAGTTTGGTTTAATCACCTGCTTTCTATTCTTCTTAGGTAATTAAAGCCCTAAGCTTAGCACCCACTATTTTAAAGTATCTTCTGCACTGGTATGACTTGTCGATTGTTTAGTCTTATAAAAGAAAAGTAGCTCACAACTTTCAGCAAACTTTTTAAAACAGTCCATAACCATTCATACTTGCTAAAAAGAATGATTTGAGTATTACATACAGTACAACAAGCAAAGCAAAACAGAACTAAAGCAGGTTTATTGAATTTAGTCCGCCAACTTTTTCTTTTTGGTATCAAATGCTCATTTGGTTATATTACTTTTAATCACATTGATACAGTTGGATTTTGTTTGACTCTATTTTCCTAGATGATATTGAAGGGTTCTTTTGACTTTTCAAAAGTTGATTCAAATATTATGCATTTTCCTTTTTCTTCATATAATCCATTTTGTTTCCCAAGTTGGGACAACAATACTTTTGAACATAAGCCACATGAAACCAATAATCAATAGGTTTGAGTTCAAAGAACCGTTTTTCAGTTCTGCCATTTAGAGTGCATATTTGTTGATATTAAGACCATAGTTAAAAAATAAATTGAGGTTGTAAGGAAAGTTCCTATTTATGATATTTATGCTATGTTTTTCTGAATATCTTAACTGAAACAACAAGAAAATCACTGAAGTAGCACTTCTAAGATTATAAGTATCCAAACAGTAAAGATTATTTTGTTTTTCAAAGAGTCTTTACAATTTTCATTGCCTTTTGTTCTTAAATTAGAACAGGAATTTTCTATCTGGCTGTAATTTTCCTCTTTAAACCTCAGCAATCAACATTTTTTCAGTGATTGAAACTTAATTTAGAGTTGGTACGCATTTTTAAGTCATTAAGGCATTGTTTGCTTTCTTTATTCTCCCTCCTCCCTTTCCTTCTGTCTCCTTCCTTTTCTTCTTCTTTTTATAGTTGTGAAATTTCTTGCCTAAAAGCTGTTTCTACAGTCTGTGCTTCATTTTTAATAAATTTTATTTCATTTTTGTTGATGTTGAGAATATAAACAGCATAATGTACACCAATTCAACAATTTCTACATGTACACTTCAGTGACATTAATTGCATTCTTTCAAGTATACAACCATTCTTACCCTCCTTTTCCAAGTTGTTCTCCCTCCAGTAATGTAAACTCGTTGACCTTACAGTTCTTATCTAGTCTTTCCAGTTGCTGCGGTCGCTTTCATCTCGTATAGATAGATCTTGAATTAGCAAATTGTTCAAGGCATATATTCTTTACTAGTTAAACTGTTGTTTAGCTTGAAGAAGACCTCAGGGGATGTTTTTGGGTTAAAGCTGAAAGACTATCTCAAGACAGTAGTTTCAGAAGTTCATCGTAACTCCATGGCTCCAGAAAGCCTGGATTCCATGACAATTTGAAATTCTGTTCTATAATTTTCCCTTTTCATCAAGATCCTTTTATAGAACCTTTTATCAAAATGTTCACCTATGGTATCCAGGCACCATTCAGTGTTTCCTATTTTATGACTAAGAAGACCATTATTCATGGAGGTAATTAGCTACACATTCCATTTCCTCCTATTTCTGACTCTCCTTCCTTTGTTGATACTGGCTATTTAGAAACCATTTTTTGTAACTTGAATGACTGCTTGCAAACTTTTACGAATCCAGTCACTACACAAGGAACTAGGGGGTTGTAGAGAAGTGCTGAATATATTATTAGGCCTACTAAATGTGATGTCCCATGAAACCACTATCTCAAACCTCCAAATCAAGGAACCACACCCCGTGTATTGGGTTGTTCATAAACAATCACTCCTTTCTTCCCTCCTTCTCTCCCTCCCTCCTTCTCTTTCTCTTTTCCTTCCTTCCTTACACTTCACTTAATCCATATTTAAGTGAACAAGGGAAAATTATAGCTATGCACTGTAATTCTAGCAATTGTGTTTTTTCTATTATTTCCAGAAAACAATTTGAACCATTAGCAATTGATTGTCAGTGCAATGCTGATGCATGGTGACATGTGTGTGTGTGTGTGTGACAGAGAGAGTTTCATTTTCCATTTTAATGTTGTTATAAGATAGCATATCATAATGGGAAGAAGAGTACAGTAGGAGATCTAAGTCTTAAGCTCAGCGGTATTGCAAGCTCACTATATAACACTGGGTGAATCACTTCACCCTCTTAGTTTCCTCATCCGTAAAAATTAAGAGTCTCTTGATCTCTAAAGGTCCCTAGGGTGCAAGCTCAATGAAGACAGAACTTTTGTCTCCTTTGTTCTGTGATATAACTCCAGTAACTAGAACAGTGTCTGGCACAATGTAGATGGTCAGTAAATATTTGAATGATGAAGGCAGTTTCCAACTGTATTTTATAATTTTGTTCTAAAAGACATATTAAAACAGTAGCATAGAAAAGATAAATGTAAACTGAGCATAACGTAATGCATTTGTTTACTGTCTCCCTACAAACATCTAGCATCTCCAAACACAATAGTCACTATGATACCCTCATAGATAGGTACCTAAGAATTTATGTCTTCTCCCCTTATACTCTGTTTTAGTCAGCTAGTGCTGCTCTAACAGAAATACCACAGAGTGGATGACTTTAACAAAGCAAAGTTTATCCTTACACAGTCCAGTAGGCTACAAGTCCAAATGCAGGATGTCTGCTTCCACGGAAGGCTTTCCCCCTTGTCAGCTCTGGAGGGAAATCCTTGTGTTGCATCAATCTTGTTTACAGAGCATCTTGGCACAGGAATCTCAGATCTGAAGGACTCACTGTTCTCCCAGTGCTGCTTTCCTGATAGTGTGAGGTTCCCAATTCTCTGCTTGCTTCCCTTTCCTTTTATCTCTTGTAGGATGAAAGAATAAAGGGTGGTGCAAGACACACTTCGGGGAAACTCCCTTTACAGTGGAGCAGGGAAATGATCTAACGAAGGGATTTATAATCCCACCCTAATCCTCTAACATACAACAGAGGAAAATTACAAAATGGAGGACAATCGTAAAGTATTAGGAATCATGGCTCTGCCACATGGCTACACATGCTTTCGGGGGCACACAGTTCAATCCATGACATACTCCTTTAAAATAATTACACTGTAAAAGAGACATTGTGCTCAGGAAACCTCGTTTCTAATCACTTAATTTTGGCCTAGTATTTTAACCTTTTTGTAACTTTTTTTCTTACGTGTAAAATTTGGTATTTTACTAGATTCCTTTGCTTGTAAATTTATTCATGCATTAATTCATATAACAAAGTTATGGAATGCCATAATGCCATTTGTTTGAATAAAATAACTGATTTATTAATTCATTAATTTTTAAAGTTCTGTTACTTTATAGGTGTCTTAAAAGTTGTAGAAATGAGAAATGATTGCTAAATTATTTCCTGAATTTACATTTATAATTTTTAATCCTATTTCATTGCAGGTAAAAAATACTTATTATATTTATATTGGTTACTTTGTTTCTTATCTTTATTTTTCAGTCAGGAGAACAGAATTTAAGCCATTTCAACTTTCTCCTTCATCAAGGGCTAAACCATGATTCTAACACACATTAGCTTTTCCTTTTGGTTTTATTAAGATGTATGGTTTTAAAATAGCTACTTATAGTAAAGCCTAATATTACGTATAATAACACTGGTGTAAGCAGAGCTTTTAGTACAACAGTATATTTCTTGAAGATTTTTTTTCTTTTGTTCCACTTACTTCAGAGTGGTAAAGAAATACTGACATTTGAAAACAATGTTTTCTTCTGGCTTTTAGTACAAAATACTAAGAATTTCCTATAGTTTCACAGGATTAAAAAAAGAAGAAAAAAATCACCTGATTTCTTATATGTACATGTGGTTTCCGTATGTAAGTTTTATGATGATGGGAGTGATTGACATGATTCATCAATGATCTGTAGACCCCTTCACTATACTTTAATGACTGTACCTTGATGTTCTTATTTGGTGTCACTTATTGCACTGTGTTGTTAATCTCATTTTTGGTATCACTGATGCATAAACTTGTAGATTCAAACTGAACCATCGTATCTCAGAATGTTCCATCACAGCATGGATTTCCTGCAGCTACAGCTGCTGGTTCCACGTGCAACATCACATTGTTGGAGAGTGGACATTTATGAGATGTTGGTGTTCATATTATTGCTGTTGTTGTTGTTAAGTGCTGTTGAATTGGTTCCCACTCACAGCAGCCCTATGTACAGCTAAATGAAACCGTACCTGTCCTGTGCCACCCACACAGTCATTGTTACATTTGAGCCCATTGTTGCAGCCATTATGTCAGTCCATTTTGTTGAGGGTTTTCCTCTTTCGTTGGACCCTCTACTGTACCAAGCACGATGTCATTCTCCAGAGACTGGTCCCTCCTGTTAACACATCCAAAGTACGTGAGACAAAGTTTTGCCATCCTCACTTCCAAGGATGTATCTCCCAACAGAGTCCATGGTATGTTCAGTATTCTTCACCAACACCATAATTCAAATCCGTCAATAATTCTTCTGTCTTCCTTACTCATTGTCCAGGTTTCACATGCATATGAGGTGACCAAAAATATCATGGCTTGGGGACATCTTAGTCCTCAAAGTGACATCTCTGCTTTTTAACACTTTAAAGAGGTCTTTTGCAGCAGATTTGCCCAATGCAATACATTATTCAATTCCTGACTGTTGGTTCCGTGGACACTGACTGTGGCTCCTGGTAAAGTAAAATCCTTGATGTAAATCTTTTCTCCATTTTTGATGATGTTGCTTATTGGCCCAGTTTTGAGGATTTTTGTCTTCTCAGTGTTGAGGTTTAATATATATTGAAGGCTGTAGTCTTTGATCTTCATCAGTAGGTGCTTCAAATCGTTGTAGCTTTCAACAAGCAGGATCATGTCATCCACATAGCACAAGTTGTTAACACATCTCCCACCAATCATGTCGCACCCTTCTAGTTCAGTTTCTTGTGTTATTTGTTCAGCATACAAGTTGAATAAGTATGGTGAGAGATGCAACCCTGATGCACACTTTTCTTGATTTTAAATTACTCAATTTCCTCGTTCTGTTCAAAAGACTGCCTCTTGGTCTATGTACATGAGCACAATTAAGTGTTCTGGAATTCCTGTTCTTCTCAATATTATTCACAGTTTGCTATGATTCACACAGTCAAAAATCTTTGCCTAGTCAACAAAACAGGTAAATATCTTGCTGCTATTCTCCAATTTCAAGATTCACCAGATATCAGCAATAATATCCTTAGTTCCATGTCCTCTTCTGAATCTGGCTTGACTTCTGGCAGTTCCCTGTCAATGTACTGCTGCAATTACTTTTGTATGATCTTCAACAACATTTTGAAAATTTATCAAAATTAATGATATTGTTCAATAATTTCTTGATCCTGTCAGATCACCTGCCTTTGGAAGGGGTGCAAATGTGGATCTCCCCCAGATAGGGAGTAATGTAAACAATGGCACAAAAATAAGAATGTATGATGTACATACTGAGAACAGTGACTAAAAGTAAGGCTGTCTCATTAAAGAGGAAGCACTTAAAGATAAGCTTTACCATTTTTGTCACCATGTTTTGCCATTTTTTCATTTTAAAATATGCCAGGACACTAACACTGGAAATGGTCCCAGGTGCCTTTCAACCTCTGAGATGTCTTCTGTCATCTTGATTTCATTTTTCCTGTTTTGTCTGAAATGGTATTTTTGTCTTATCAGCTAAACCAGCTATTCTACTTCTAGTGGCAATTTCCAGTACTGTATTAACATAAATCTCTCCCAAATGAAAAATAAAACTTTTTATATTGAAGCTTTCACTCTCATCTTTCTTTAAAAATTAAATTTATCAATAGTATTCTTTCACTTGTTTTCTTCATTTATTTCTCACTCTTAGACTCACTGCAACCTGGGTGCCTCATTTTTCAGTTGCAGGTAATAATGATTTTTAATAGTTGTAATGATTTTAATAGTAGTGATGATTCTTTAATAGTTGTCACAATTTTTTTTTTCATCAGAAGAAATCAAGATTTTGGTACAGTTTTTATTTTCCTTAGAATATTGTCTGAATTACACACCTATGTACAGCCCTGGATATTTTCGAGATAACTCTGCTTGTGGTGATCACTATCAGCATTTATTTGCAACTAGAACATAAATTCTCTAAACACATTGTGGATTGCCATGGTCCAAGCACTGTTACGGTGTGATATAATAGTGAACAATAGTGTATACCCTATACATCATATTTCTCTTTATTCCTGTATGATACAAAGTTGATGCTCAAGGAAGTCTTGCTAAACAATTGGTTGTGGTTGAGCCAAGGCTCTAGATATCACTATAAAATCTGTTGCTTAGCTGTATGTACAGGTATAGTTTGTGGCTAAAACTATTGTTTACAATGGCGTTTATACTGTTTCTCAAAGGGTGGCTGTCCTGGGGTGTATCAATCAGGGTTCTTCCAGAGAAACAAAACCAAAAGGATATGGATCAATGCAGCTACAGATGGAGATATAGTTGGAAAGAATTCACTCCTGTGACTGTGAGTTGGGTTGACCAGTCTGAAATAACTAAATCCGCAGGGCGGGAAGCAGGTTGGAAATGCAGGTGAGAGTTATGTAGTCTTGAGGCAAAGTTTCTTTTTCCCTGGGAAACTGTTTATTGAGCAGTTACATGTACATGTCAGCACCAAAGTACTGTCCATGTTTAATCTCCTTTATCAGAACAATTTGTAAGTACAATTATTATTGCATACTGAAGTTAAAAGAGATTAATTAACTAACCCACTATTAGTAAGTGGTGGAATAAGAATTTTAACTAGCCTTTTCTGACTTCACAATTCATGCTTGTCACTTATTAACAGTATATGTTCCAATTGACAACCAAATGTAAGCTATAACATTTGTAAGCCTGGGTCTCTGAATTATTTTTAATATTTTTTATTGTGAATTAAGTATAATTTTACAGCCTATATCATGTTGCCATATAACACAATTCTATTTTAACTGCCCTCTCCCTCCTGACACACACGTGACAGCATGCTTCCTCTTTTGTTCGGAACTTCCCATGACCTTTTGACCAAGTTCTGGCCCTCCTCACTCAGTCAACTAAGCTCCAGTGAACAGCCTCTCAGCCCCATGTACCTGCTTAAGGGTTTGTTCACCTCCAGTATCATGCAATGCTTTGTATAGTCCAGGTCAGTCTTTGTCTGGGAAGCTGGTCCCAGCACTGGATGCAGTTTGGTGTTGGAGAGTCTAGGGGCTATACTCCCAGGAGGCCCTCTGTTTGGAAGGACCATCAAGTGTGATCTCGATAGAGTTCTAGCTTTGCCCTCTACTCCATCACCCTCTGTGTCTGTATCTCTGTTCCCCGTATCCCATCTCGGCTGTCACTGGTGGTGGCTGGGCACCTTCTGGTTCTTCTAGTCCCATGCTGAAGCAGGCTATATCTCTTATGGCCCTTTTCATGTGTTGGATTCATGTTTTTCTCCTGTCCTCAATGTCCACCATTTACGTCACGTCCAGGTGGACTGGGTCCACTTGGTAATATTTAGATGGCAGCTTGCTAGCTTTTAAGACCCCAGTTGACACTCACCCAGGTAGTATGGGGAGAAATATCTTGAGAGAATACCAAAAGAACCATACCCACTGCTGTCAAATCTGGTCCAACTCATGAGAGGGAGACAAAAAATCCCTGGGTATGCCAATTAGTCTGGATGTCCCCTGACAGCGTGGTCCCACAATCACAAACCCTGTTTCTCTGTCCTTTCAAAGAAATGGTCTACATTAAGAGGACAATTTGGTTCTGAGATTGAGTAGTTGTTGGTACCCTACTTCTAGTGCATGCTGACACATCCTATACCCAGCCTGAATCCTAACCACAATGTAAAAAATACCTCTCCCTCCATCCCCCCTCCCTCCTCCCCACCCTCTTAACCACCAAATGTTGATTTCTTCTGTGTTCAAATGATTTGTTGCATCCTTGTAATAATGGTCTCACACAAAATTTGTCTTTTGTGTTTGGCTAATTTCGCTCAGAATAATTTCCTCTAGATGATCCCATGTTGACACGTATTTTTCTAAGCCATCGTTATTTCTTATCATTGTGTAGTATTCCATTGTATAAATATACCACAGTTTGGGGAGTCAAGATGGCGGACTAAGCACATGTCTCCTTACATCCCTCTGGAAACCAAGACCTGAGTTGATAATCAAATGGAGCCTTCTGATCACCTAATCAGCCTCAGGACACGGCACAGAGCTGTTACATTGGACCTCATACCACTGAGCGAAAAACCTCCTCTCTTTCGCTGACTCCCGCTCCTGGCTAGCCCTGGCTCTCACGGACTGAAGGTAAATGTGCCATTTTGACTTCTTTTTCCTCTGTCTTGGACATCAGGCAGAACAGGGTCTTCCCTAGCAGCTGGACTCAGACACGCTGCTGGGGGGACAGGTAGGCGAAATTCCCATATTTTGACAGCCAGGCTTGGGACTCTGTTAATCTAGCCACTTTGAGTGTGTTGTTTTGTATCTGCCTCAGTGGCGTTTGTACGGAGTTTCACGGTCAGTGTGCAGGACGCCGTGATGGATACGGAGATTCTAGTGGGACCTCATTCTTAGCCTGGGAGCCAGCACCTGCAAACAGGACAGTGCTTCTCCGACAGAAAAGCAGTAATTTACCTAGTGCCACCTGCTTTGGGGGTCCTGCAAAAGAATTGGAGGAATCACTACCTCTCGGCACCTTTAACCCTTCTGTTGGCTGCCTGTGTGGAGGGGGCCATCTTTTACTACTCAAAAGTCTACTAAGTTAGGGAAGGCTCCAAAGCCAATCACAGTTTTGATAAGGAAAGAAGCAATCCAGTGATCGTCATGAAAACCATGGTGTCATCATATTAAAAAGAGGGATGTACTGCATTTGTTATAGTCCTTCCAGATGGAGAGGAAGATGACAAGACTGGTAGTAATTAAAATTGGGTTTATATATACTTTATTAAGGGAAATCATAGGGGCAGCTGTAAAGCACAACAAAGATGTATCATATCATTTCAAGAAAGGTAACATAGGAGTCTCAACAACCACAAAACCAGCTCTAAAAAAGGTGAAAAATCAACTCACAAAAAAGAGTGTCCCAGAACAGACTAATACAAACAACGGAGAAAACATCAACATAAAAATAAACACATCACAAGGGCAGCACGGAACACATACCTATCAATAATTACATTGAATGTGAATGGACTGAATGCTCCAGTAAAAAGACATCAAGTGACATCTTGGATCAAAAGACATGACCCATCCATATGTTGTCTACAGGAAGCTCACTTGAGACCTGAAGATAGGAACAAACTGAAAATTAAAGGTTGGAAGAATATATATCAAGCTAACAATGAACAAAGAAGAGCAGGGGTGGCAATTCTAATCTCAGACAAAATCAATTTTAATGTCTAATCCACCATCATGGACAAAGACGGACACTATTTATTGCTGAAAGGTTCAGTACACAAGCAAGACTTAACTATATTAAATATTTATGCACCTAATATCAGAGCACCTAAATATGTAGAAGAAACACTGACTACACTCAAAAGAGAGTTAGATGACTCCACAATAATAGTGGGAGAATTCAACACTCCACTCTCAATACTAGACAGATCATCTAGAAAAAAGCTCAGTAAAGATACAGAAGACCTCATTGACACAATTAACCAACTAAACCTCATTGATATATACAGAACTTTCCACCCATCAGCAGACAACTACACCTTCTTCTCCAGTGCACATGGAACATTCTCCAGAACTGACCACGTGATAGGCCATAATGCAATGCTCAACAAAATCCATAACACTGAATTACTGCAAAGCATCTTCTCAGATCATAAAGCCATAAAAGTTGAAATCAGTAGCAGAAAAAACATAGATAGAAAGTGGAACTCTTGGAAACTGAACAACATCTTGCTCAAAAAAACATGGGTTATAGAGGAAATCAAGGATGAATTAAAGAAATTCATGGATTCCAATAAGAAGGAAAACACTTCCTACCAGAACCTATTGGATACAGCCAAAGCAGTGCTCAGAGGTCTGTTTATCTCCATAAATGCACACATCTGGAAGGAAGAAAGAAACCAAATCAAAGAATTAACCCTACAGCTTGAACAAATAGAAAGAGAACAACAGAGGAACCCCTCAGGCACCAGAAGAAATGAGATCGTAAAGATTAGAGCAGAGCTAAATGAATTAGAGAATAGAAAAACAATTGAAAAAATTGAAAAGACCAAAAGCTGGTTTTTTGAGAAGATCAACAAAATTGACAAACCACTGGCTAAACTTACTAAAGAAAAGCAGGAAAGGAAACAAATAACCCAAATTAGAAATGAGAGGGGAGTTGTCACCACAGATGCAACAGAAATCAAAAATATCATAACACAATTCTATGAAAGACTGTACTCTAAAAAATTTGAAAACATAGGCGAAATGGACCAATTCCTTGATTCATACCACTACACAAATTATTACAATGTGAAGCAGAACAACTTAACAAATCCATTACAAAGGAAGAGATCGAAAAGGTCATCAAAACACTGCCAACCAAAAAAAGTCTGGGTCCAGATTGCTTCACTGCAGAATTCTACCAAGCCTTTAGAGAAGAGTCATCTCCGATACTGCTGAGACTATTTCACAGTACAGAAAGGGATGGAGTACTCCCAAACTCATTCTATGAAGCCAGCATAACCCTGATACCTAAGCCAGGAAAAGACCCAACAAAGAAAGAGAACTACAGACCAATATCACTCATGAATCTAGATGCAAAAATCTTCAACAAAATTCTTGCCAATAGAATAAAACAACATATCAAGAAAAATAATCCATCATAACCAAGTGGGATTCATACCACGGATGCAAGGCTGGTTCAGCGTCAGAAAAATTATCAATGTGATTAACCTCATAAATAACACAAAAGATAAGGATCACCTGATTTTGTCCATTGATGCAGGAAAGGCATTTGATAAAGTCCAACACCCAATCATGCTAAAAACTCTCAGCAAAATGGACATAGATGGCAAATTCCTCAACACAATAAGGGCCATTTATACAAAGCCAATTGCCCATATCATCCTGAATGGAGAGAGACTGAAAGACTTTCCCTTCAGATCAGGAACTAGACAAGGATGCCCACTCTCACCTCTTCTATTCAACATTGTGCTAGAAGTTTCAGCTAGAGTAATTAGACAAGACGAAGAAATAAAGGGCATCTGCATTGGCATAGAGGAAGTTAAAATCTCCCGTTTGCAGATGATATGATTGTATATGCAGAGAATCCCAAGGAATCTGTAAGTAAGCTACTCAGACTGATAGAAGAGTTCAACAAAGTCTCAGGATACAAGATAAACATAAGTAAATCAGTAGGATTCCTTTATACCAACAACGAGACTGTTAAGGAAGAAATTATCAAATCAGTACCATTTACGATAGCCCCTAAGAAAATAAGGTACCTAGGAATTAATCTAACCAGAGAAACAACAGACCTTTACAAAGAGGACTACAAACCCTTACTACAAGAAACTAAGAGAGACTTAGATAAATGGAAAAACCTACCCTGCACATGGATAGGAAGAGTTAACATTGTGAAAATGTCTATTTTACCCAAGCCAAGCCAGCCAAGTGCCGTCGAGTCAGATCAAAGCAATCTATTTATATAATGCAACCCCAATAGAAATTCCAGTGACATTTTTTAATAAGATGGAGAAACAAATCACCAATTTTGTTTGGAAAGGGAAGAAGCCCCTGTTAAGCAAGGTACTACTAAAGAAGAAGAACACACTGGGAGGCCTCTCATTACCTGACTTTAGAACATATTATACTGCCATAGTGGTCAAAAGAGCCTGGTACTGTTATAAGAACAGACAGATCAATCAATAGAACAGAATTGAGACCCCAGAGATGACACTATCTGCCCATGAACAACTGATATTCGACAAAGGCCCTAAGACATTAAACTGGGGAAAAAACAGTATCGTCAACAAATGGTGCTGGCAAAATTGGATATCCATCTGCAAGAAACTGAAACAATATCCATATCTTACACCTTATACAAAAACCAACTCCAACTGGATAAAAGACCTAAATATCAAACCTAAAACGATAAAGCTCATCCAAGAAAAGGTAGGAACAACAATGGAAGTTTTAATACACAATATGGACAGACTCCAAAATCTGTCAAACAAACTACAATCATCAGAAGAGAAAATAGATAAATGGGATCTATTAAGAATTGAACACTTTTGCTCATCTGAAGACTTTATTAATAGAATTAAAAGAACACACACAGAATGGAAAAAAATATTTGGCAACTCTATGTCAGACCGACGCCTGATCTCCATAATCTATAAGATACTACAAAATATCAATAAGAAGAAGATAAATCATCCAATCAAATGATGGGCAAAGGAGATGGACAGACATTTCACTAAAGAAGAGATCCAGACA
Source organism: Heterohyrax brucei (assembly GCA_028571685.1). Lineage (NCBI taxonomy): Eukaryota > Metazoa > Chordata > Mammalia > Hyracoidea > Procaviidae > Heterohyrax > Heterohyrax brucei. The sequence continues at coordinate 128,384,253 of CM053166.1, read as the reverse complement.
GCCAAAAAACACATGTGGACATGTTCACAATCTTTAGTTATTAAAGAAATTCAAATCAAGACGACAATGAGATACCATCTCACTCCAACAAGGTTGGCCGTGATCCAAAAAACACAAAACAACAAATGCTGGAGAGGCTGTAGAGAAAGTGGAACCCTCCTACACCGTTGGTGGGGTTCAAAATGGTCCAGCCTCTTTGGAAAGCAATCTGGTGCTTCCTTAAAAAAATGGATATTGATATACCATTTGACCCAGTAATTCCACTATTTGAAATATATCCTACAGAATCAAGGCCTTTCACACCAACGGACACATGCACCAGAATGTTTATCACAGCACAGTCCACGATAGCAAAAGGATGAAATCAACCCAGATGCCCAATAACAGAAGAATGGATAGGTAAACTATGGTACATATACTCAGTGGAGCACTACGCAATGATAAAGAACAACGATGACTTCAGGAAACATCTCATGACCTGGTTTCAACTGGAAGACATTATGTTGAGTGAAAGTAGTCAGCGACAAAAGCACAAATATTATGAGACCTCCACGATAAGATCTCAAAAACAGACTTGTGTATAGAAGAAAAGACTCTTTGACAGCTGCAAAGGTGGGGAGGGAGGGAGCGAGGGGGAAGGGTTTAGATTAGATAGTTGCTGGGTATCTGGTTGGGTGAAATCGGTGATAGCACACATTAGTAACAAAAACAATATTAAGTGGACTTAAACATGACATGAGTACTCCTTCCATCTTAAGCCAATATTGCAAGGATAGAGTAGCTGGGGCAGGTGGCAGGGGACCATGCTCTTAGGCGAAAGCGAGGCCAATTGGTACAACTAGTGTTTTGCTAAGAGGGTTCTCTGCACCCCACGTTGGTGAGTGGCGTCTGGGGTCTTAAAAGCTGCCAAGCTGCCATCCGAGGGCACAGCAAATGGTCTCAACTCAGCAGGAACGGATCTCACAGAGGACCAAAATGACTTGGGGGAAAGACAACCCAGAAGACAAAGAGACACACATCAGTGGGTGCCTACATCAACTTCGGACCGGAAGAACCACGTGGTGCCCAGCCACCAGCAGTGATAGCCGCAATGGAGCTCACTAAGTTGAGTCTCACTGGCAACACAAAAATAAAAAGGGGTGCACACCCTGAGATCCCCACTAAAGGACCTCAATTGATGGTCCAGTGGTTTCGGGGTTCCCCTGGGAGCATGGCCCCTAGCCCTGATGCTGCCCTTGACCATAAATCATAATGAAGGTCCATGCTTTGGACAGGAATGGATTGGACTTGGCGATTCAGTGACCATATATTGGATGCACTTTATGGTTCTATGTATCTATAGAATGTCATCCTGCTGACCTCTGTCTGAAGGAAGGATAGTGGGTGGAGAGGAGGGAAAAAAGACACTGTTGGGAGAATGAGACATGTATGGAGCAGAGAGGAATAGTGTGCTGTCACCGGGCAGGGAGAGCAGTGGAAGCTGCATATAGTTGGGTATGTAAATTTATACGGGAATGTACATTTTCACTCCGTTATATTAAATAAAAAAATATATACCACAGTTTGTTTAAACATGTTGATAGGCATCTAGGCTAATTCCAACTTTTTGCTATTGTGGAGAGAGCTGCAATAAGCACTGGCATTCAAGTAACTGTTTGAATGATGTTCATTATTTCTTTGGGATGCATTTCCAAGGAGTGGATTCCTGGATCATATGGTATTTTTATTTCTAGTTTTTTAAGAAAGCACCAAATAGATTTCCTTAGGGGTTCAATCACTTTACAGTCCCACCAACAGTGTGAACAGTTCTCATCTCTCCACATCTTTTCCAGCATTTGTTATTCTGTGTTTTTCTGGATTATTGCCAGCTCTGTTGGGGTAAGATGGTATCTCACTGTGGCTTTGATTTGGATTTCTCTCCGACTCGACCGCACTTAGCTAATGGCTAGTGATTGCAAGCATTTCCTCATGTATCTGCTGGCAATTTGTATGTCTTCTTTGGTGAAATGCAAGTTCATGTCATTTGACTGTTTTTTAATTGGGTTATTTGTCTTTTTCTTGTTGATGTTTTACAGTATCTTGTACTTTAGAGAGATTAAGCAACATTCAGAAACATGTGGGCAAGTATTTGTTCCCATTCTGTAGTCAGTCTTTATATTCTTTTGATGAAGGCTTTGGATGAGTTTAAGAGTTTAATTTTTAAGAGTTCCCAATTACCTGTTTTCATTTTTGATGATTGAGGGTTGTTGGTTTGCAGCAGACTGCTGATGCCATGGATTAGGGTGTCCAGCATCTTCCCAAGTATTCCTTCCAAGAATTTTATTGTTTTAGCTTTTATATTTAGGTCTTTGATTCATTTTGAATTAGTTTTTGTGCATGGTGTGTGATAAAGGTTTTATTTCATTTTTTTGCAGATGGATATCCAATTATGCCAATACTATTTGTTGAAGAGACTGTATTTTCCCTAGTTCATAGCCTTGGGCCTTTATCAAATATCAGCTGTTTGTAGGTAGATGAAGTTACATTTGGATTCTCAATTCTGTTCCATTGGTCTATGTGTCTGTCTTTGTGGCAGTACCAGGCTGTCTTGACTACTATGGCAGGGTAGTAGGTTTTAAGGTCAGTTATAGTGAGGCCTCCCACTTTGTTCCTCTTCTTCATTAACGTTTTACTTATCTGCAGCTTCCTTCCTTACCATATGAAGTTGGTGATTTGTTTCTCCATCTCTTAAAAAATGTCATTGGAAGTTGAGTTGGGATTCCCTTTCTTGATGGTATCTAGATGCTCTGTCAAGTGTTGGATGTTGAAGTATGTACCTAATACTATTGATTTTCTAATCAAAGCACTTCTTTTAATGTTTCTTGCAATTTTGGTTTGGTTCTTACAAATTCTCTAAATTTCTGTGTATCTATCAAAGTCATAATTTCACCTTCGTATTTGAGAAACAGTTTTGCAAGATATATTCTTCTCGGTTGGCAGTTTTTTTCCTTCAGGGCTTTGTATATGTTATCCCATTGTCTTCTGCCCAGCATCATTTCAGCTGAATAGTCTGAGAATAATCTTAATATTTTTCTTTTGTAAGTTATTTTTTGCTTATTTCTGGATGCCCTCAGTAGTCTTTCTTGTCCCTAGTTTTACTGAGCTTGATTATGATATACACCTTGGTGTATTTCTTTTAGTACCTATCTTGAGCATGGCTCAGTGAGCATCCTGAATGGAGATCTTCTCATTTTTCATGATGTCAGGGAAGTTTTCTGTCAGCAGGTCTTCAACAATTCTGTATTTTCACCTATCCCACCTCATTCTGGTATTCCCATCATTCAAATATTGGTCCTCTTGGTATAGTTCTGCATCACCCTTAGTGATTCTTAACCCTTATTTAGCCTTTTATCTGATTTTTCTTGTGTATGCTGGTGTCATTTACTTTGTCTTTAAGCTCACTAATTATATATTCCATTTGCTTGATCCTGCTCCTTTGAATTTCTACTGAGTTATCAAGCTTGGTGATTTTACTGTTAATCTGCCAAATTTCAGAGTGTTGCTGCTCAAATATTTCTTGCAGCCTACTTATTTTTTCAGTGTGCTCTGCTGCATTTTGCATAATCTCTCTTCTAACATCTTGCATAGCTCTGCACATCAGTCTTTTATAGTCTGTCTCTGATAGTCGCAGGAACTTTTCTTCATCTGGGAAATCCATCGATGCTTTATTTTGAGTTTCTGGAAGCCATGGTAGTCTGCTTCTTTAAATCTTTAAAAATTGATTGCTGTCTCTGAGCCATTCTTAAGACATTGCAGTGAAAGGGTCTTAATAGTTTGGTTGGTCTAACTGGCATCTCTCTATTAGTGCTGCACTGCAGTTTGTTAGTATAGTCAGGTTATTTTCTGTTCCTTGATCTTACTGTCCCATGCTGGGCCACTGCCAACACAGCTCTCAGGTTGGGGAGTCACACTTGCTTTCAAAAGCACTACCAGTTCTTCTGCTTCTGGGCTGGGGGATTCACGTGAAAGAGTGCTGTGCTTTCACAGCCATCTCAAAGCAGGCAGGGCAGAAGCATTGTTGCTGCAGCTGTCTTTAGGTTGAGCAGATCCCTAATGGAGCCTCTGCCTGGGCTCTCAGGCTTGGGGAGATGTGCAGGTCATGTGCACCTAACTTTTTCCCCAAGATGTAGCTGCAACTGCTGCTGCTACTTTTGTTGCCTCTGGGCTGTGTGTGGATCTCTGGGAGCTTCTTTGGCAGCCCTCTCACTGGGGAGGTATCACATGTCCCTTATCCTCAGCTCCTAGGTCATGCGCACATACTTCTTGTCACTATGTATGCTGCCTCTGGGCTGGGATGGTTGCCCATGGAGCCTCAGTCACAGCAATGACCCATAGGCAGGGGAGGAGTCATGCATGCCCTCACCTTTTCACTTGGATCACACACTTTCCTCATGTCACTGCCGCTGCTGCCCCCACATCTTGCATGTTCCTGAAACTGCCCTTGTCTCCAGGCTGCATGTAGTCTCATGCTGCTGCCTGGCCCCCAGGTGTCAGTTCTCTTCTCATTTCTCCCAGTACCATGGGAGCTAAGCCTCTTTGGCCTGGACAACTCTAAGGCCTGCCACTCTGTCCTAATGCCCTCTAATCATTGGACTGGTCTTAAGCCCCTCTGACCTGTGTAGAATACTTCTGTCCTAGGCTGCATTCTTTGGGTAGGTGTGGATTACCTTTGCTCTCAGACCCAGTGGCACCTCTCAGTCCTACACTGCAAATTCATTATAGTAGAAGGCTTACTGTGCTCACTTTACCTTCGATGTGTGGGATCACTTTGTCTGGAACCCATTGTTTCCTCTGTGGTTGTCCTCAACTCCTATGATCTTCCTGTCACTCAGACTGTTCTTATTTGTTTCTACCAGGTGATCAGGCCTCCTGGAGTATCCAGTTTCGATTGGATTAATTGAGTCTGCTGGTCTTTATTTGTAGTGTTCAGCAGGATCACGTGGCTATGCCACCGTCTTGACTCCACTGTCTAAATGATCTCTGAATTGTTTGTGCATCAGTCCCTCTTTACCTTTTTTTTTTTTTTGCCTTACATATTTCTTTAGGCACTTTATAAAATATATGAGTCTTCTGTTGAGAAAATCGCAGAAGTGTACATGCGGGCACACATGTGCACACATGCACACGCATGCACACACACACATACAATTCATTATACAATTTCCAGGAAATAATGGACTCTTCCAAGTCCATCCTAGATCCTTATGCTGTGAACTTCTGTTCTAGCTGTTGGTGATGAGGAGATCTGGAAACAAAGGTTTCACTGTTAGTGCAAAAGTACAATTTTGGGAAACTTCCTTGATCTGTTTTTTAAACTTCATACTTGATTTATTTGAATGCAAAAAAAAAAAAACCTACTGTCTTTGCATCAGTTCAGACTCATAAGGACCCTACCCCACAGAGTTGCCAGGGAGTGGTTGGTGGATTCTAACTGCTAATCTTTTGATTAGCTGGCAAGCTCTTAGCCACTGTGCCACTAGGATTCCATTTTAGTGTAAATATGGATTAAAGGTGCAGGTTTTTGTTGTTGCTGTTCATTATTAAAAGAATTTTGGGGGTAACAAATTTCTAAAAGAAAAAATAAAAAACAAAGAAATCTTGTTTGTTGCATCTGTACCTAGAAAAGATCTGGCCAGCCAAGCCAAGTGCCGTCGAGTCGGATCCAACTCATGGCGACCCTAGGGGCCAGGGTAGAAATGACCCCCAGAGTTTTCAAAATCTGGAACAATCCATATATTGGAAGTCATCAATTATTAACAATAATGTTAATAATACAAAATACTTTGGTTGTAACTGCATCACTACACACAGTTCTGTAACAAATCGTCTCCTTAAAGAGAATGACTTTTCAGAGTTTTAAAGGTACATCTTTGTGTAGCATGTATCAGAGCTTCATGTCTCATTACAGCAGTGTAATGCTCCTTTATATTATGCTGAGTGTGGTAAATCCGTTACCTAAACCTAAACCCCAACTCACTGCTGTTCAGTGAATTTTAACTTATAGTGACCACATAGGACAGAGTAGAACTGTCCCATAGAGTTTCCAAGGTTGTAAATCTTTATGGATGCAGACTGCCACATCTGTCTTCCACGTAGCAGCTGATGGGTCCCAACTGCCAATCTTTCGGGTAGCAGACAAAAACTTCATTAATGTGCCACCACGGCTCCTAAGTCAGTCACAAAAGGACAAATGATGTGACATTCTATTTTTATGAAATATCTAGAATAGGCAAATGTGTAGATACCAAGAGGAAGCTGGGTGGTGGAAGTGGTTTGCCATTGGCTGTTAACCTAAAATTAGGTAATTGAAATCCACATTGCAGCTTCACAGAAGAAAAAGAAACAAGCAAACAAACAGAAAAAAAACAAACTCAGTGCTGTCAAATCAATTCTGACTCATGGTGACCCTAGAGGACAGAGTAGAACTGCTCCATAGAGTTTCCAAGGAGCACCTGGTGGATTTGAACTGCTGACCTTTTGGTTAACAAATGTAGCACTTAACCACTATGCCACAGAAGAAAAGTCTGGCAAACTGCTTCCATAAAGATTACAGCCAAGAAAACCCCACAGAGAAGTTTTACTCTGTAACACATAGGGTCACTGTGAGTTGGGGACGGACTCAACCTCTTGCCATTGGGTTGATTCTGATTCACAGCAACTCTAAAAGGAGTAGAACTGACCCTCAGAGTTTCCAAGGAGTACCTTGTGGATTCAAACTGTGGGCTTTTTGGTTAGCAGCCTTAGCTCTGAACCACTATGCCACTAGGGTGTCCAGGGGGGTTAGGGAAAGGGAAAAAGAAAGTCATAGCTTATGGGGCACTGAGCTTCTGTTAAAGATGACAGAAAAATCTGGAAACAGATAATGGTAATGGTTACAAAATATGATGGATGTAATTAACTGGTTGTACATGTAAAAAAAATGTTGAGATGGAAAATGTTTTGTTTTATGGATACTTACCATAATAAATAATAAAAAAAGAAAGACTTTATGTACCATTTTTATTTCCAGTTTACTCAAGGTTTTACTTACCAGTCCTTAATCCAGGTTTTAAAACTTCTAAGGGATTCTTATACAAGCCCAATGCTAAAACAATGTATTTGCTGTATGCATCATATTCTTGTTAAATCTAGCTCTGTTGACAATCATTTGCCATTCAGTAAGAAAAAACAACCTAATCAGCTGTGATAGTTCCATTCCTGATGGATGGGGCACAGAGCCAGCAAATGCATAGCATATATGAGCATGTTTGATGAACCAAGATTTCCTCCACACTAAAATGTGATGTGGCTAGTCGTATAATAGATTTAAAAAGAAAGAAAAAAAAACAATTCCAGGACACTATGACACTCTTGTTGAGAGTGAAAAAATGGTAAAAGCTCCTTAAAGCAGTGACAGAAATGCGAGTTATTGAAAGTGATGGATTTTAAGAAGTGTGTAGGTAGTAGTAGATCCATTCGGGTTTGCTGAGAACTGATGAAACTACAGGATTTACGAGTAGGTATTAATTAAATTACTCTTAGCTTTTGTTTTTGCTGTTTTATTTTTTTTTTAGTCACTTATCTTTACAGCAAAATCAGCTAAAACTTTTTTTCCCCGCATTCCCCTCATATATCAATAAGTTTCCTGTGACCTTGAGATACTGTCTTAGTCATATGGTGCTTCTATAACAGAAAGTACCACAAGTGGATGGCTTTAACAAAGAAAAGTTTATTCTCACACAGTCCAGTGTGTTAGAAGTCCAAATTCAGGGTGCCAGTTCCAAAGGAGTACACTGTCTCTCTGTCAGCTCTGGAGGAAAGTCCTTGTGTTGCATCAGTCTTTATTTGGTCTGAGAGCATCTCCGGGCAGGAACCTCAGGTCTGATGGATGCTCTCTGTTCTTGGTGCTGCTTTCTTGATAGTATGATGTATCCAACTCTCTGCTTACTTCTCTTTCCTTCTTTCACATGTAGTATGAAAGGATAAAAGGTGGCACAAACTACACTCCAGGGAAACTCTCTTTACCTTGGAGCAGGGAGGTGACCTTAGGAACAGGTTACAGAGCCCCTCTAATTCTCTTTAATTTAATCCAATCTATTAACCATAGGCAGAGACTAGAATTTACAGTATAGGTAAATCACAAAATGGAGAGCAATGACACAATAATGGGAATCATGGCCCAGCCAAACTGCTCCACACATTTTGGGGGCAACACAATTCAATCCATAACAGATATTGAAGCATGGAAAGAAGCACTGATAATCTCAGAAAGAGGTATTCACAGTAAAACTGTGTACTGCTTCTTATAAGGGTTCTTACTACACAAGATTTGTTTGGGTCATGGCTTTGACTCTTCGTGACATGGCCATCTGTTTAAAAATTGAAGATGAAAGTGCCTTATTTCTGTGCACTTACAGTAGCTGCCATTTATGAACACCAGAGGATTTTCTTTTGAAAATTTTGCCTCAATTTGTGAGTATTTCAGCTTCACAGCTCCTAGTTCGCCTTTGCAAACAATGGGAACTCCAGAACACTTAACTGTGTACGTGGGAAACCTGTACTTGAACCAGGAAGCAGTTGTTCAAACAGAACAGGGAAATGCTGCATGATTTCTGACAAGAAAGGGCAGCCATTGCTTTTCCTCTCCAACTTTTATCACGTGTAAATTTTATTGCTGTACAGATTCTCGTTTAACCTCCTTCCTTCTTTAGCACATTAATTGCCTACTTGCACAATCCACTACTTCCCAACAAAAATTAATTAAGTTGGAGAAAAGCAGCTTTCCAGTCACATGACCTTTTAGACAAATCTCCTTAATCATTACTAGCGAGTGCATGTGTATCCAGCCTTAAGAAAAGAGAAGGATTCTCCACATTTTTTAAATTATAGTTACTACAACTACAATAAAGAAATAGTAAACAGATATAACAAAATGAACCACAGATATTATTTCTCAAGGCATGGAATGAACTAGAATTTCTACTCTGCCTAGAAATCTCAATGAACTTTTTCTCAGATGAGATACCAATAAAACTGTCCAGGTTTCTTTCTACTATTCTGTGAGCTAACTGGTTGTGTTATTAAAACCAATGTTCAAAATGTATTCAGTGTGCTGCGTGATTTGAATCCTGGATCATATCTGCCATGAATTCAATTGAATGTCCCCCAAAATAAGTGTAGCCATGTGGCTAGGCCATGATTCCCAGTATCTTGTGACTGTTCTCCATTTTGTGGTTTTCCTATGCTGTATGTTAAAGGATTAGGGTGGGGCTGTGAATCCCTTCAGAAGATCACCTTCCTGCTCCACTGTAAAGGGAGTTTCCCTGGAGTATGGCCTGCCCCACCCTTAACCCTTTCATCCTGCAAGAGATAAAAGGAAAGAGAAGCAGGCAGAGAATTGGGAACCTTGTACCATCAAGCAAGCAGCACCGGGAGAAGAGCACGTGTCCTTCAGACCTGAGGTTCCTGTGCCAAGATGTTCTCTGGATGAAGACTGATGCAATACCAGACTTCCCTGCAGAACTGACAAGCGGAAAGCCTTCCCCTAGCGCGGATACCCTGAGTATGGACTTGTAGCCTACTGGACTGTGTAACAATAAACCTTCCTTTGTTAAAGCCATCCACTGTGTGGTATTTCTGTTAGAGCGGTACCAGGTGACTAAAACAATATCAAACTAAACGTATGAAATGCAGGTCTCTACCTCCAGCAATGCATACATACACCCTGGCTTTTCTTTCCACTTGCTGAATTTTCAAAATAATAATAAATGATAACTATGAATAAGATAATTGTGAAAAGTGCACTGAACTAGCTAGAGGTAAGGAGTCTAAATCTCTGATTCTTGCTTTTCTACTAACTAGTGGATGATTTAACGCAAGTAACTTCCCTCAGTGGATTTCATATTATCTTTGGAAACAAAGAGACTTGGGATCCTTACGGTCTCTTTTATCTCTAAATTTTGGTGATATACTGTTCTAAGATCATCTTTACCAGACAATTAATGACATTTAATATGAGGTACTTTTTGTTCAACATCTTTAGAACAACACTTTTGATTAATTTACTGAATTACAGGAGCTGTTTTGAAATCTTCTGTTCTTTTTGTCTTCCTGGGAGACAAATCAGCCTTGAAGTAAGGTAATATCTATATCTCCCTTTAACTTGTAAGTCTGTAGCAGTGCAGTAATAAATAAGCTGCCAGAATTTATTGACAAAAGAGGAAAAGTTCATTGTTTGTTCAAGTTAATCTTCTTTCCTGTGATACATTAATGTTCTTCAATAAAGATCACCCAATTTTGTTCCCACACTTCAAGAAAGAAGTTTAGAGCATTTTTCAGACTTCAGTGCTTGCATTCAGCGGCTCAGAAACCCAGTAATACATAGAACAACCCAGAAGGCAATAAAGAGGGAAATCTTTAACCTAAAGAAAGGGCAGTGTGGTAGAGAAGCCTGCTATTCAACAACAACAACAAAAAATGCACAGGATTCATTTTTCTTTCTCACTTTTGTATCCAGCTTTCTGTTTTCTAAAACATATCTGAATCACTTTTCTGTTCATTCCAGCTATATTTCCTCTTTCTTCAGTTATATTGCCTCTTAAAGATACTGTTTATCTGAGCCAGCACTGGGAAGACCTTAAAATTAAGGCTTCTTGGTGATAAAGGTAAGAAAAACGGAAGCCTTCAAGCTTTGCTCACATCATTGCAGTTCAGTTCTGTTTCTGGTGTATGGAGATGTTTATCTACTTTGGTATTCTAGCTACAACTTTTTCATTTTTCCTTTTTGTATTTCTTCTATCAGTGCTATATTTGCATGAACTTATTTCACCATCTTGACTGGAGAACTCTTTTTGCACTCTTTAGCTTTACAGATTACTTTCTATCTCAAAATTTATTAGGATGGGGAATCTGATAATAGGAAATCAATGTCTATAATCAAGACTGCACAGCATGCTGATGAAAACAAAGGGGAGAACTGAGTCAGCTGTGTGTGATAATTCATCTAAGAATTCACAGACACCAGAATAGACACGTAAAGATTATTTATATTGGTAGCCCAAGAGATCCATGACCCCCAACAAAATTTAAGCCATTTCAGATGAAGGTAAGACCCATTTTATCTACAGAGGAAAAGAATCTGCAGAGCCCTTTAGTCAGAATAAATCTTTCTATTTAATCTTTTTTTTTCTTGTTAAAATGATGTTCTGCTTCTTACTGAAAGCAATTCTTATTTAATATTAAGAAACATGAAATGAAGTCTTTAAACTTGCTTGGAAAATAAATTGGAAAACTAGCAAGAAATAGTCAGTAGAAAGGCCATTCTAATATACAGCCAGAGATACACCTAAAACCCAAAAGCCAAACCCAATACTGTCCAGTCTATGCTGACTCATAGCAACAAAGCAACAATGCAAAGGAAGACAGAGTCGGGGTGTGATTGAACTAGATAGGCTTTTGTTTTCCCACTTGTAATGCGCTTTTCTTCCTTTCAAAAAGTAGGCTATTTCTCTATTCTAGAGTACTTATCGCTTTAGACTGAATGACCTGCTAGGACAAATTTAGCAAAATGTATTGTGAATATTGAGTAAATTTTCTGGGAGAAAATGAAATCACTAGTAGCAGAGTCGAATTCTATGTTCAAAAATTGTCCTCTTGATGTTTATGGCCTAATCCCCATCTATGTCTTCCCTCACCTCTCCTCATATTTCCACTTTAAATTTGTCCCTGTTGCTTCCTGACTGTAGTTGAGGCAGAGAGATAGAACTGAAGGAAAAAAATCTTTGTTGGCAAGAGCTTCCAGTTTCTAAATAGCAGTGTTTTCACCGGGGAGAGGAGTAGGACTTTTGTCTTGATGGGAGACTAAATGGCACACACTGAAAAACAACAAAAAAGAAAAAAATATTCTAGAATGTTTCACACCCCAGAGAAAAGTTCCTTATTTAGCCAATTTTTAGGCAAAAAGTGTTCCTCAAAGATTAAATCTTGCTATTTATTATATATCTTTTTTCCTTGTTAAAATGATGTTCTGCTGCTTATTGAAAGTAATTCTAACAACATTAAAGAGCTTGAAATAAAACCTTTAAACTCTAATGGAAAATAAATCAGAAGCCTAGCAATAAATGAACTAAGAAAGCTTTATTCTATGACATAAGATGAGGGGGAATCCCCAAGGATCAAACTTCAGTATATACCGTATGAAAAGACTAATTCCTCTGCCTAATTTTTGAGAAGTGTCTTTTTATCATTACTGCAAGCAATTTAGGGAACCAAATAGCTCTAAATCAAGTAAACTTCAGGGATCTTACTCTTACTTCCTCTGGAATGCAAAGTTGTTCTTATTTAAATAACTCCTATAACTTGGGTGGTTAGTCAAGTATCCTCATTTTCTCTCAATGTGTTTGTCATTATAGAAAACACAAAGCAAAAGCAAAATAAAATAAAATAAAGGAATACAAATAATAGTAAATGACAATCCCACAGTTCAGATGTTATAACTGTTAAGAGTTCAGGGTATTTTTCCTGTATTTTTTGTGCATTTATCTGAAGGAATTGGGATCATACTCTATATGCAGTTTTCTGTCTTGAACATTCTAAGCATTTTCTTTGACTTTAAATATTCTTTCATAGATTGATTTTTAAAATGGCGTTGTATTGGTTTAATTAGTAGAAAACAATTTAACCATTTCATTTTAGGACATGTAATTTGTTTTTGATCTCACAATGTTGTGATGTGCCTTGCACATAAACTCTGTGTATGTTTTCCTGTATATTTATTTAAAACAACATGCTAAAACAATAATGATTAGGTTAAAAGGTATAAACATTTTAAGAATCTTGATACCACTGCCAATTATATTCCAGAGTATTGTCCTAATTTACAGTCCTTAGAGACACTTATGGGAGTGCTCATTTCATTCAACCCTGTAAACACTGAGTGCTATCATCTTAAAAATTCTTGGCCATTAGATTGAAAGAAAGTCATTTCTTGTTTTATTTTCCTGTCACTGATTTCTAGAAAGGGCAAATCTTTTGTTCTGCATTTATTGGCCATTTATGTTTTTGGTGAATTCCTTTTTTTGTTTAGCTTTTGGCCATTTTTATTTGAGGATTAGTAGTGCTATTACAAAAACATTTAAAAGTATAAAAAATATTGAGCCTTAGAACTATTCTATTTGTCTTTTAATTCATGTTGTTATCAATGTACCTTTTGTTTATGTTTACAAATTTGTTTAATTTTTCCCTTGAGAACTAAAAAGTTCTTACTTTTTCTAAGATCAATTACATATTTACCTATATTTTCTTCTATGTTTTAAAGTTTCACTTCATATACTTCATTTTTTAAACCATATGAAATTTATTTTGACACATGGTAAATGGTAAAGATCTAATATATTTTTTAGAAAGTATGAACAAAAACTCTGCACACCTTCTGTTTGGTAACTGATACTTTGCCCCTCTGGATTAAAATGATGCCCTTATCATAAACCGGAAACCCTGGTGATGTAGTGGTTAAGTGTTTTGGCTGCTAACCAAAAGGTTGGCAGTTCCAATACACCAGAAGCTCCTTGGAAACTCTATGGGTCAGTCCCACTCTGTTTTATATGGTTGCTATGAGTTGGAATCAGCTTGATAGCAACTGGTTTGGTTTTGGGTATTACCATAAATTAAATCATTACTCTAATGCTTTATTGTGGCCAATCAATTCTGTGTCAATTTGTTTCTTCCACTTTTTTCACCATACAACTTATAATTGTGATAGACTAGGTTATTCTGGGTCTTCATTCCTGTTCCAGTAGTAAAACGATATATTCACATATCTCACTGTAATACTTTTCAGTGTCTTCCCACTGTAATTCTGGGCTTGGACATGTGACTTTCTTTGGCCAGTGTGAAGTAGAGACTGGAAAAGTGGTTCTGTGTTTGGACTTGTTCTCCTACATTGCTGTCATGTCCATGCCTATGCCTAGGAGGAAGATGAGAGAAATATTTAAGAAGAGCTGCCCTAGCTAAGCCACCCCAGCTAGGCCTAGCTTAGCTTAGGTGACCCTTAATCATCCTACAGATGTGTAAAAATTTCCAGTCAACATCCATAAAGCTGCATTAGCCTAGAGTATAGTATATTAGCAGAGCCCTAGCCAACTCACAGGTATGAGAGCTAAATAAAGGCCACTGAGGCTTTTGCGATTGCTTACTATATAGCAAAAGCTAACCAGTAAAACAATGAATTTTAATATACAGGAAGAGGTCAACCCATTTTTTTAATTCACCTTTTTGTAAAAATATTTTGTAGCTATTATTCACTGTTTATCCTTGTTTGTTTAATGATAAAATTATTTAAAAGGTAGAATGCCTTATTTTGCGTGTTGAACTAATCTAACTCCAAGATGAATTTATTCACCTTTGTGTAGCTCAGAACTTCCCTTATAATGGTACTCAATACGTATTCACTGCTGAATTAAATTGAATAACTGTGAATCAAGTTCTAGAAGCATGCCAAATCCCAACATTCCCATTTACTTCAGAGTTTCATAATGAACTTTAGAATATTTGGTGTCACATGGATGAAGCCCATATTTAGATATTTTATTTTATTCTGTAGTCTCTTTGCCAATGTGGAAATTGTTATTCCAATTTATATTAAATGGCATATGCTACATTTGGTTATGATAGTATTCCTAACAGAGGATCCACATAACCAGTTTTCATGTGTTTATTAATTTTACTGTAGCTCAGTCTCTGTCTTGGATTGTATTGTGTCTCCCAAAAAATGTGTGTGGCAGTTTGGCTGGGCCGTGATGCCCAGTATTGTGTGATTGTCTTCGCTTTAGTGATTTTCCTGTGTTGTAAAGTCTAATCTCTGCCTGTGGTTAATAGGGCAAGACTGAGTTATGTTAAAGAGGATTAGGGTGGGACTATAAGTCATTTTTATAGTCACCTCCTTGATCCAATAGAAAGAGAGTTTCCCTGGGGTATGGTTTCTACCACCATTTATCCTTTTATCCTATGGGAGATAAAAGGAAAGGAAAGCAAGCAGAGAGCTGCAGACCTCATGACATCAAGAAAACAGTGCTGGCAGCAGAGTACATCCTTTGGGCCTGAGGTTCTAGTGCTGAAATGCTGCCAGGCCAAAGAAAGACTGACTCAAAACAAGAACATTCCCCCAGAGCTGACAGAGAGAATGTGCATTCCTCTGGAGCCAGCACCCTCAATTTGGACTTCTACCCTACTGGACTGTGAGAGAATAAACTTACCTTGGGTAAAGCCATGCACTTGTGGTATTTCTGTCACAGCAGCACTAGATGACAAAGATAGTCTCCTTCCAACTTATTCTATAATCTCCTTTACTTTGTTTATCTTTATTAAGAGAACCTAAGCAATATTTAGATATGTATGAATACATCTGAAGGAAATGAGCAACCCAGATTCACAGAAGTAAGTAACAGTATTTACAGATTTTCCACGGGGTTTTTACTTATAATTCACCCCACATGCAACACTCTTGAAGAAAAGTAAATTCATTATACATAAATTATGACTTGAAAGTCAAAGTGTCCTAGCTTTGTGTCTTTCCTGGGGAAAAAAAATCGGAAAACAGAATTTCAGGGCTTAGTGCTATCACCAATATAGTACTGATTTATTTGCTTGAATGGGGTGCAATTTTAATTTATTTATCAAGATTTACTGGAATAATCTTCCCTTTCAATATTTATCCCACTAGAGATCTTATTAATATTACTTTATCTTTTGGCTGGACCTTTGCCTCTTTCCATCTGTTTGTGGGATATTTTAATAGCCTCTACAGATTCCTGCTACAACTGTTTTTTGAGGAAGCCTATGATAGATGGTTCTGCTATTGTATTTAACCATTTCCATTAAATATTGTGCTGAAACTGAATTATGATTAAATTAAAGAATAATATAGTATGCTGATTTTAATTTAGAAAACCTCATTAATTTATGTTTGCATTTAATAAAAATAACTTCCTAAGTTATTTGTCCAAAGTTTGAAAAACATACGGTTTTCAGAAAACAACAAAAAAAGGATGGTAACCAAATTACTAGTGTGATGGCAGGTCTTTTGAGACATTTTAGCCTTGTGTTTTAGGATGCGTGAGAATCAAGCAACTTTCCTAATTTTCATCTAGTCAAGTTTTTTCAGAACCTTGTACAGTTCATATCACCTTGTCCAAATCACGTAACATCTATTAGTACCTGCTTTTTAAAATTTTTATATTCTGAACTAATTACTTTACACTGTACGTGGTTCCTGCCACTCCGTTGGTTTGTTACACTGTGGTAGTATTCATTTTGCTATGATACTGGAACATGTGCCACCAGCATTTCAAATACCATCAAGGTCACCCATGGTAGACAAGTTTCAGCAGAGCTTATAGACTAAGACAGGCTGGGAAAATTTACTTCTAAAAAACATTGGCCAGTGAAAACCTAATGAATAGCAGGGGAAATTGTCTGATATAGCCCTGGAAGAGGAGCCCCCCAGGATAGAAGTCACTTAAATTATAACTAGGGAAGAGCAGCCTCCTTAAAGTAGAGTTGATGCTTTTACTTGCAAGACTAGCAAGGCTCAAAACAACAATAAACAGCTACAAACATCCATTAATAACCACAACATAGAATGTATGAAGTATGAATCAAGGAAAATTGAGAGTTATCAAGAAATGGAACCCTTGAAAACTGATATCGTTGGCATTAGTGAACTGAAATGGACTGTTACTGGCAATTTTAAATCAGACAGTCAAAAGGTCTACTATTTCAGAAATGACAAATTGAAGAGAAATAGTGTCACGTTCATAGTGAAAAAGAATATTTCAAAATTCATTTTGAAATACTTGTACATTGCTGTCATTGATAAGATAATATTCATATGTCTACAAGGAAGATAAGTTATTATTACTATTATTCAAATTTATACACCAATCACTAAAGCCAAAGATGAGGAAATTGAATATTTTTACCAACTTCCACAGTCTGAAATTGATTGAACATGTAATCAAGATGCTTCGATAATTACTGGTGATTGGAGTCTGAAAGCTGGAAACAAAGACTAAGGATCAGTAGTTGGAAAACATGGCCTTGGTGATAGCCATTATGCCAGAGACAACATAATAGAATTTTGCAAGTATGAAGATTTATTTATTGCAACCACCTTTTTCAACAATGTAAATGTTGACTATATATGTGAACCTTGCCAGATGGAATACAAAGGAATCAAATTGACTGCATCTGTGGAAAGAGACAATGGAAAAGTTCAATGTCATGAATCAGACAGAATAAGTCTAGAGGCCGACTGCAGAACAGACAATGAATTGTTTATACGCAAGTTCTTATAAGTGTTACTGCTGGAGCAGCTGTACTTTGGAGCAGCTCTACTTTGTCCTATGGGGTCATTATGAGTTGGTATTAACTTGATGGCAGTGGGGATTTTTTTTGAAGTTCAAGTTGAAGATGAAGAAAGGTAAATCAAGTCCTTCAGAAACAAAGTATTACGTTGAATACGTTCCACTGGCATTTAGATACCATCTCAAGAATATATTACTTGATGCACTGAACACTAAAAACCAAAAACCAGATGAGTTGTGAAATGACATTAAGACAAAACCCATGAAGAAAGCAAAAGGTCATTAAAAAGATAGAAAAGGAAAAAAAGATCAAAATGAATTTCAGAAGAGACTCTGGAACACATTCTTGAACAGAGTAGCTACAGGGAAAGGAAGAAATGATAGTGTAGAAGAACAGAACAAAAGATTTCAAAGAGCAGCTTGAGACGACAACCCAAACCCAAACTCGTTGCTGTCAAGTTGATTCCAACTGACAGCAACAGAGTATTCTAATGACATGTGCAAAGATGTGAAGTTAGAAAAGCAACAGAGAAGAACATGCTCAGAATTTCTCAAGCTGAAAGACCTAGAGAAAAAAATTCAAGCCACAAGTTGCAATGTGAAGACATTCTATGGGCAAAATGTCAAATCATGCAGGAAGCATCAAAAGAAGATGGATGGCATACACAGAGTCATTGTACCAAAAAGAACTGGTTGAACCCTCAATCATTTTAGGAGGTAGCGTATAATCAGGATGTGACGGTACTGAAGGAAGAAGTCCAAACTATACTGGAGACACTGGTGAAAAATAAGGATCAAGGAACTGGTGGATTACCAACTGAAATATTTCAACATACAGATGCAGCACTGGAAGTGGCTAGTCATCTATGCTGAGAGATGTGGAAGACAACTACCTGAGCAATTGACCAAAGAGATCCATATATATGCCCATTCTGAAGAAATGTGATTCAACAGAATACAGAAATTATCAAATAATATCATTAATATCACACACAAGAAGAATTCTGCTAAAGATAATTCAAAAGTGGTTGTAGCTGTGTATTAACAGGGAACTGCCAGAAATTCAATGTAGATTCAGAAGAGGTCATAGAAGCAGGGACATCACTGATGGTGTCAGATGGGTTTCAGTTGAAAGCAGAAGAGTACTCGAAGATGGTTACCTGTTTTTTGTTTTGTTTTCTTTTTACTGTGCAAACACATTTAATTATTTGGATCATAAAGAATTATGGATAATATTACAAAGAGTTGGAATCCAGAACACTTAATTGTGCTCATGAGGAACCTGTACGTAGACCAAGTTTGAACAGAACACGGGGAGTCTCATGGTTTAAAATCAGTAAATGTGTGCTTTAGGGATATAGTCTTTCACCATATTTATTCAAACTGTATGCTGAGCAAGTAATACAAGAAGCTAGCCTATATGAAGAAAAATGTGGCATCAGGATTGGAGGAAGACTATTAGTAACCTGTAGTATGCAGATGGCACAACCTTGCTTGCTGAAAGTAAAGAAAACTGGAGCACTTACTGATGAAGACCAGACTACAGTCTTTAGTATGTTTTAATAAAACCAAGAAAACCAACTGCCGTCGAGTTGATTCTGACTCATAGCAACCCTATAGGTCAGAGTAGAAATGCCCCATAGAGTTTCCAAGGAGCACTTGGCGGATTTGAACTGGCAACCTTTTAGTTAGATGTACTGCATAACCAGTATACCACCAGGGTTTCTGTATATATTTTATCTCAGCATAAAGAAAGCAAAAAATCTGTCAACTGAACCATTAACATCATAATAAAGAAAATGCTGATGTCAAAGTTTTCGTTTTACTTGGATCCACAGTTGACACCTATGGAAGCAACAGTAAGAAATAAAACAATGTATACTGCATTGGGCAAATCTGTTGCAAAAGACTTCTTTAAGGTGTTAAAAAGTAAAGATGTCACCTTGAGGACTAAAGTACGCCAGTCCCAAGCCACGATATGTTCAGTTGACTCATATACATGCAAAAGCTGTACAGTGAAAGGAAAACTGAAGAAGACTTGATGCCTTTGAATTACAGTATTGGTGAAAAATATTAAATATACCAGGGACTTTCGGAAGAATGAATAAACCTGTCTTGGAAGAAGTATAGCCAGCTTGTACCTTAGAAGCAAGGATGATGGTATTTTGCCTCATGTACTCTCTACATGCTGTCAGGAGGGACCAGTCCCTGGAGAGGAACAGTATGCCTGATAGAGAGTCGGTGAAAAAGAGGACAACCCCTGATGGGATAACCTGACACAGTGGCTGCAAGAACGAGCTTAAGCATAATGATTGTGAAAATGGCACAGGACTGGGGAGTGTTTTGTTCTGTTCCACCCTGAGTCAGAACTGACTCAATGGGACCTAAAACAACAACAAAGCCACAATAGCGAATCTTGTGGAATATTTACAATTATTATAAGTGTATATGTATATTTACAATATAATTATTATAAATGTAATGTATAAATGTATAGATGCCACTTTCCACCAATTACCTGATCCCTACAAATATAGCTGCCTTTGTGTAATGAATATAAACTCTGGAAGTTACCTACATCTGACTGCTGTTTGTGGTGAAATAGAAGTGCCTGTAGAACAGTGTCCATCATATAAATAAACACTTATTACCTGTTTGGAAATGCTGGTGGCATAGTGGTTAAGTCTTGCAGCTGCTAACCAAAAGGTCGGCAGTTGGATCCTGCCAGACACTCCTTGGGAACTGTATGGGACAGTTCTACTCTGTCCTATAGGGTCACTATGAGTTGGCAGCAAGTTGACTGCCCTTTTTTTTTATGGTCATTATCTGTTTATTGCATTGGATTTTCATTTCCAGAAAAGATGTATCCGACTCGACGGCACTTGGCTTGGCTACTAGAAGATTAGATACCTGGCTGTAAACACACAAGACTTAGTAATATTTGCTTAAATTGATGCTACAGTTACCTCAAATAAAAATAAAAAGAATAATTTGCTGTTTGTTATTCACATAAATCAGTTTACTGAATAAAGCTTAACTCTGGGTAGAAATGATCTTACAGTGCTTCCACCTTGAGCTGAATAGATAGTCTGTGAAGATAGTTGCATGCAGGCAAATCCAGTGATGAAGCTATCATTGGAAGAGTTATTATCAAGGAACTTACAAAATTTTACTCTTGAGATTAAAAATAGAAAAAAACAAAAACTTCAGGTCTCCTATTTGTTTCTATCTGTCCCACTATTGACAGTACAAGAAACTGAGTTTTTCCTTGGATTCTTTAATCTACCCAACTGAACAAACTGAACCCACTGCATTCAACTTGATTCTGACTCATAGCAACCTTATAGGTCAGAGCAGAACTGTTCTGTAGAGTTTCCAAGAGGCACCTGGCAGATTTGAATTTCCAGCCTTTTGATTAGCAGACATAGAACTTAACAACTATGTCCATTAATATTTTGTCTTCTTTTTTCATTCTTAATGCAGAAAAATGTAGTCTACCTACTTTGGAGATTTACCATGAAAGAAGAATCTAGCATGCAGGCCACATTCTGAGGAAAAAGAATGGAAACCTGAATCAGGGTCCAGAGCAAGCCTATAAGATGTCATGAGTGAGAAAAACTGTCTTGAATGGACAGTTTGTCCTTTTTTGAACAAGTAGCAGTGGCTCTACTACTATGTTGATGGTTCAATAGAAAGCAGGAGCTGTTGTAAAGACAGATGTCATGGACTGAGTCCATGACATTAAAGTGCTTTACATGTGTCAAGGATATGAATTTGGGGGGGCCAAAGGGTGGAATATTATTGATTGAATTGTGTCTCCCATAAACATGTGTCAACTTGACTAGGCCGTACTCTCCAGTATTGTGTGGCTGATCTCCATTTTTTGGTCTGATATTATCCTCTGTGTCATAAATTCTACCCTCCTGATGTTAAGGAGAAGTCCTGGTTATATAATAGTTAAAGATCTTGAGTGCTAACTGGAAGTTTGGTGGTTTGAAACTACCATAGGCTCCGAGGCAGAAAGACATGGCACTATGAACTTGTAAAAATTTACAGCCGTGGAAATCCTATGAGGTTACTATGAGTTGGAATCAACTTATGGCAGTGAGTTTTTTTTTTCTTTTGGTGGCGTGATGTTAATGAGGTAGGATTAGTGGCAGTTATATTAGTAACGTAGGTCACAACCTACTCGATTAGGTTGCATTTTGAGTCAGTCTATTTAAATATAAAAGAGAGAAACAAGCAGAGAGAAGAGGGACCTCCTATCACCAAGAAAGGAGAGCTCGGAGCAGGATACAACCTTTGGACCCAGGGGCCCTCACTGAGAAACTCCTAGATTCACGGTAAGATTGATGACAAGGACTTTCTACGAGAGTTGACACAGAGAGAAAGCTTTCCCTTGGAGTTGATGTCCTGTTTGGATTTATATCCTCATAAACTGTGAGAGAATAAATTTCTATTTGTTAAAGGCATCCACTTGTAGCATTTCTGTTAACAGCTTCATTAGATACCTAAGAGAGCATACCACTGGCTTTTAGGGCTCTGGCATCAGTGGCAATCCTGGAGACTTGAAAGAAAACACAGACATCAATGTTGTTGTGAGGTGCCATAGAGTTGATTTCAACTCATAGCAACTCTGTATGACAGAACAGAACTGTCCCATAGTGTTTCCAAGGCTGTAATAACTGGAACAAGTTGCCAGGTCTTTTATCCCACAGAGTTGATAGTAGGTTTGAACTGCTGAAGTTTTGTTTTAATAGCTGAGCACTAGACCACTATTCCACCAGACACCAATGGACTATATGAATGATCTATTTTAACTTCATGCCTCCTGTGCTCACTGCTCCCTTCCCTTACTTCTTTTAACAGATTTTACATAGAGATTATGTCATATGGAAGATTTTCAAAGTGAAGAAAGTTTAGGGCTTTTTTTTTCTTCTGAATTTAGGTAGCCTGCATGTGGGCTACTGCATAATAGCATGACCAGAGTTCACTTTTGTGGAAAAATACTTTCAAATGCTGCTGAATGACCCTTGATAGAGTGAATACACTAGTCATCACATACACATGAGCAATGTTGTATTTGTTTCCTAGAACAATGTTCTAAAAATACAAAACAGCATATTCTTAAAGTGATAATTGTTGAATGTAGTGTAATCTTCAGAAAACTAGATGATGAGTAGCAGGCAAAAGAAAGAACAAAAGGAAAGTGATAATGGAAAGACCACTTTTTATCTTGTTAGTAATAAAGAAGCCTTCTGCTTCAATTTATTCATTCTCAGTTAAAATTTCTATGGAGGAATTATCTTTTTACTTTCAACCAACAGTTCTTTAATTTGTCTTGCTCATCACCTTACCCAGTGTACAGCCATTTTTTTCATGATATTAAATTATATGCATAAAAAGTGAAAATTCTGGTTCATTACACACAGTGTTTCGTCTGTGTGACACCAAATCTGTCTGTGTGATAATCCCAGGGAATTGGCAACTTTTCACAGTTTACTCTGAATGTTTGAAATCACAGTCATGGAAAAATGTTTGTAGTTGGAGTAAGGAAAAGAGATTTGACTCACTAAAAACTAAAAGCTTTTCACACAAATCGAAAAGTTGCATAGTTCTTAAGGACCCTGCCCTTTGACATTTTGTGAATCCTGACTGAATATCAATTGCGCAGTAAGTGACTTCTCGCATTGTAATGTAATGTGATGAAGAGAGCTTTAGAGAATAGGATTTTAAGATTACAGACAGATAATTTTTTCTGTGAATAAATGCTAAGCTTATTGGGGAAAGAACTACCCTTATGTTTGAACAATGATGTCCTGCTATGGCATAAATAAATACTGTACTTGAGAATCATCATTTATTTTGGAAGACTAAGCAAATACTAACTGGAGTTTAAATGGAATACAGCATAGAATCTAAAACTTAAGAAACATTTTGGCATTAAATATGGTAAACTATAATAGTAGTACTATCACTCACTATTTGTCATGAGTCAGTCAACTCGACCGCAGTGGGTTTGTTTTTTGGTACATGTAACGTATTTTATATAGATTGTCTTTAATGCTGAGATCAAAATTGCAAATTCACTATGATTACACCTATTTTTTAGATCATGAAGTTGAAAATCAGAAAGTTTATGCAGCATGGCCTAATTTGTCATACAACCAGGATTTGAGCCCGAGTCAAACTTACTCCAAAGTCCAAGTTTTTAAGTAGTACACTCTATTGCATTTTACTGTTTAAAGCTGCTCCCACAAGACAGGGAAAAAAACACCGAAGAAATATAGGGAGCCTGCAAAATGATTTTCCTCAGCATGCTTTTCTTAGACTATCAGATTAGGGCCAAGCCTCAAGGTTGCAGCAATTAAGACAAGTGATTTTAGCTTCATAATGAAGAATGGCTCTGTCAATTTTGATGCTTATAGTTTTGACATTCTAGTCCATAGGGAGACCCTGGTGGCATAGTGATCAAGAGCTAAGGGCTGAGATGCTAACCAAAGGGTTAGCTGTTCAAATCCACCCGCCTCTCTCTGGGAACTCCATGGGACAGTTCTATTCTCTTCTATAAGCTTGTTATGAGATGGAAGTGACTTGACAGCGGAAGTTTATTTTTATTTAATCTTATGTGAGAGCTTAAGGTTTCCAGGAATCTTGCTTATAGAAAAGATTTATGTTTATTTCATGGTATACTAGATTTCCCTGTGCTAAAAGGAAGTCAGTTGCTCCACTGCCTTCCACAGTCTTGTTTCTCCTGGATTCTGAAGCTGCTTGAACAATGGGATACCAGTTGCCCCTCATGATACCACTTCAACTCCAGACCTTTATTAAAGGTGCATGTGAGTGAGGCTACTTGTCACAAGGACTCTTCAGATCCCTCTGTTTAGTTTATGATTCTTCCAAGCATTCTACAAGTCACTCAGGGCAGTAAAGAAATAGAACTGCCTTTGTTATATTATCTCTGAATCCAGCTAGGCCAGATTTGGTTAAATAAAATGATCTAGAACATTTGAGAAGGATGTGATTCATTTACAAGAGTAGGGAGGGCAATAGGGGTTTCAAATAGTAGAGAAAACCCGTTTGAATAGGTGATATAGTCAAACAGAGACAGACCATCTAGGGTTTTAATCTAGGTTCTGCTTGTCACTAGTTACATGATCTTGTGAAATTATTTCACCTCTGAGTCTTGTCTGTGTAAAATGAGGCTATTATTATTTGAATCACAGGTTGCTGTAACCAAAAAGTAAAATACTGTAGGCAAAATTTAGTATGCTCCATGGCATAGAGTAAGCACTTAATAAATGACCCCTTAGCTTGTCACAGAATGCAGTATTTGTAAGGTATGAAAGATGCCAGTGCAGGCAAGTAGTCATCATCAGGGTTATAGGGTACCTGGACAAGTTGAATTGAATAAGTGTGGTAGAGAGAGGAGGCCTTGAATGTGGAAGTAACAGCAGAAGACAAGAAATAATGGTGTAATAAAAAGGAGCATCTTGAACCAGATTTTAAAAAAATGGAACTGCAGATAATCATGCAGGTAAATCCAAAGAAAAGGTAAGAGGCTTTTTTAAGGTCAACTTTTAGACATTATTTTTCATGTTTATCATTTCTATTGCCAGAAGCCTGGTTAAGATGGAAATACAGTTTTCTCAGGAAACACAAAGGGTGTTAATTAGACTGGTGTGAAACTAGTAGGTTTCACTATCAAGTGGGGGTCATTGGAAATTTTAGTCATTGCAAATTGGTGACCATCCCTCTCTCAAACCATGAAGTTTACATTTCTTTTCACACATCGTAAATAAGGTAATCTATTAACTACAGAGCCAGCTATTAACAGGATTCGTGTTAACAGTACCTGTAGAAATGGGAGGTGGCTAAGATAGAAACTCTTAATTAGTATTACTGCTAATCCAAAGGGAAGACTAGAAGGAGCATGTTACATATTTCATTGTTTCAGTGTACCTGTGCAGTGTCCGTCCAGTCTTTTCATTACTATTGAGAATCTTCAGATGCATGTTTCACATTTAAAAGACACTTTGGAATATAATGCTGTCCATGAGTATAGATGAAGGGAGCTTAAAATAGTACTTCTTCCAGTAACAGAATTTGCACTCCGTAATGCTCCCTACTGGTGCCTGCATAAAAATCATTCATTGGTATTTTGGCTTGTATTGTGACAGGCTATATCAGGATGCTAATAGTGTTAGAAAGGATACTATATTGTTGTGAAGCAGTGTTAATCCTTAAGTGAAAATTAACTGATCAGATTCTCGCGAAATGTAAAAAGAAGTGTATTGAAGAGTGGTTTCCCAAGAAAGAATATAAGAAACTACCTGGTGTGAATTTGATTGTTTAGAGTGAGGTAGGGGAATCTAACATAAAGATCCTTGAGACATCTTGGCAGTGCAAAAGTATCTACAAGTAGGGAAAAAAAGAGGCTTAATGGAGAGGAATATCATCTTCGGAGAAATTTTAGCAAGTTATTGTTACATGTTAAGCATTGAGTCAGGAACACCTACATATAGGCATTTTTCGACTTGTGCTCTTCCTTGTTGGCTGAAGTTAAGCTTTATCTACTTCATAATTTTGCCAGTGGCTGATTATGTTCATAGCTCTAGCTACAGAGTGGCTACGAGTCAGAATCCACTCAGTGGCTGTGGGTATTATTTTAAAAGTTTATTTACTTATGTCTGTAAGTTTTGATTCAAATTTCTATTCATAGTTCTTATATTTGACTTTTCAAATTCATGGATGAGCACAAAATGAAACCAAATTCCCTGAAGAACACTAGTAGCTTTCGTTTAGGATATGGATGAATTTTTTTTTTTTTTGTCTTTTTTGATCATTTGCACCCTGATGAAAGGAAATCTTTGCAATGTAATTTTTTAAAGGTTATTTTGAGAGGGTCCTTTTTCAGACCCTTCAAATCCTCCTGAATTATCTGCAAAAGGATGAAGATAATTAGAAGTGTTATACTCCATGTGTTTTAGTGAAAATTCAGATACAGTAAAGAGTCTTTCCAGCAGAAATACTAATTCTACTCTTTCAATCTCTGTTTGTGTATTTGGTGTCAGAGAAACCAGAAAGGAATAATGTTTGGTTTTGTAAGTGGACAAATGGTAAATCTTATTGTAAGTGAAGATTTATTTTAAATCTTGATGTTTTAGTGATCAACGTCATACTCAGAGAAAGTGATTTTTACTTTATTTCCTTTTTATCTAGACCATAACACCCCAGTAAATAAATAAGGAGACACTTTTAACTTTACATGCATGAAAATTGGACTTGGGCTTCAGAACTTTAGCCTTCTGTGCTGTGTTATCCTTTCTATACCCAAATCTCACATATCCACAAGTCTCTGGATGCATTAGGATTGGCGTTATGAGTTTATAGAAAATGAAGTAAATGGAGCACTTGCAAAAAAAATAAAAAGCAAAAAACCACACACAGTGTTGGCTGTATGTATTTGTAATGAAGACATAATTTTGATACTTGAAAAGGTGATAATTCTTTGCCATCATCAGTAGAAGAATATTCTATTGTTCTTCAGTGAATAGAGTGTTTGAGGAGAAAGCACACTGGTGCCAATAATTAATTAATTTGAACCAAATACAACTAGGTATGCCATGCCTGGTAGCATTTAAAAATGATTTTTTTTTTTTCTCCTTCACGTCAATCAGCTTAATGGACTTAGTTGATCATGTGTGGTGTGGAATTCATAATTTTAACTGAAAATCATAGTTGAGATTGCACTCATGTGCAATTAAAATCTCCATTAACTGAACAAATAGAACATTATTAAAAGCAGATTGTGGGGTGAAAGAGAAGAGAAAGGGAGTAAATGACAGAGAAAGCAGTACTTCCCAGTGTGTGTAATAAGTGTCATCTTTGAAGAATACGTTTTAAGAAAAGACAAAAAAAAAAAAAAAGAAGCTCCCAAAGGGATAAAATTGTATAATTCTGGTAAAAATTACCTTGGGGACTTTTATATATGAGCATTCACTTACTGTCATGTCTTAATATGTTGGACTTTAGGGAAATGATGTATGCTTCTTTTTTTGAGGCCTCTTAAAAGCCAAAATAGACAGGAAAGTAATGTTCATCAGTGAAAAACTTTTATTCTAGACCTATAGAAACACTCAGTATCAGCCTCGTTTTTATCATGAAAGGTTGACAGGGAGACAAGAATCCAAGACTTTGACAGAAGCCTCAATTGTCAAGCCTGAAAAGATAACGAATTACCATTAGTTTTCTTCATCATGTAGGAGCTCAGTGGGAGACAGTGACTAGTGAAGTTGCTGGTTGTGCAGCTAAACTTGGGACTCCTGACAGTTCACTTGCCAAAACTAAAGCACCTACCCTGAAAACTTTACTATCACTATAGTCAAAAGTGAAGGAGCCCCCTTCTGTTGTTGCATCCAAACTTAGATATAATTTAGATATAATTTAAATCACATTATATTAAAAGAGCTTTCTGAAAAGAATATTTGGGCAAATAAAAGCAACAATAAGTGATGAATGAATTTTATTGAATTACGCCAAAAGCTGATTCCTGTTCACAGATAACGACTTGTAATTTAGAGATTAATGGAGGTTCTCTCTCTCTATATTTCATAATGGCATAGTTGGCAGTTATCCACCCTGAAAGACAGGATATTATTTGTAATAAAATAAAACAAATTCTTTGAGCACACTACAGTGCTTTGCAACAATAATAGTAAAACTGAAGAATGCTTTCCCCTTGAAAAATACGGAACTCATTTATTGTTTTTGCCTCAGGAAAAACATAGGAGGAATCAGAATTCATATAACATAAAGTACATACCTTTTTCATAACTTTTTAAAATAGTATTAGAACAAAAACCAGGAGGGCTGGCAATTATTTTTTATGCCATATAAGAAGATTAATATGTAACCTTAACCAAATTTCAACCTGATTATTTATTTGTTTGAGCACATATCTCTGGGAGAGTTATACGTAGTGAAGCGAGGAAGGAAGTGGACACCTGCCTACCAAGCTAGATGTACATTCTCAACGATGGCAATCAATGCAGTGACAGCCAGATTCTGTCTGATCCACCTGATTATAAATTATGATTACAAGATTATTAGTAGAATGCCGACTGTGTAATATACATAAGGATTATGAGAATTCTTTCCTAAAAGGATGACAATGTGCATGTCTTATATAATTAATGTTCACACATTTAAGGAAGCTTTAAAGTCATTTAAATAGAACAAAGATGCTATCACCTAATACTAAATATTTAGTATTAATCTGGAGGAATAGTGTTTCTGATAGCATATATCATATCAATTTGGATTGTTTTCAAGTATACAAAGTCTAATAGTTAAGTTAGCAAACTCGTCCTATAAAAAATATTGCATACTTCATTGTGAATATCACTATGGTCACCTTAAAAGCACTCCCTTTGGGAAGCTATACACTGACACCAGCACCTAGCCCATCCTTCAAAGGAGTTTTGGAACACTTTTTCTGGAATGGCCATCAGAGCTGTTGTTGTATTACCCTTGATGGCCTCAGTGCCATTAAAATGTCTTCCTTTCAACATTTCCTTTATTTTTGGATAAAGAAAAAGTCACTAGGAGCTAGACCAGGTGAATAGTGAGGGTGTTCCATTACAGTTATTTGTTTACCATCTAAAAACTCCCTCACAGACAGTGCCATGTGAGCTGGTGTTTTGTAGTGATGCAAGAGCTATGAGTTGTTGACAAAAAGTTCAGGTCCTTTTTATCCAACTTCTTCATGCAGCCTTTTCAGTACTTTCAAAGAGTAAACTTGGTTAACTGCTTTCCAGTTGGTACAAATTCACAATGAACAATCTCTCTCTTATCAATAAAAGGTTAGCAACATAGTTTTTACTCTTGCTTTGGAAAGACAGAATTTTTTTGGCCATGGAGAATTGGCTGACTTCTGCTGTGCACTTTGATACTTTGTTTCAAGGTCCTGTTGGTATAGCCATGTTTCATCGCTAGTGATAACACTGCCCAAAACATTATTTTGTCTCTCCAAAAGGTCTTGTCAAACTTGGATTCTCCTTTGCCTTTGTTCATTTTTGCACACACTTTTCTCATGCCAAGATTTTCAGTCAAAATTTTCCTAAATACTTCTCTGTTGATGTTTACTTGGTCTGCTATGCTTCTCAAAGTCGGCCAATGATTTTGATGCACAATTCAACAATTTTTTGCAATGTTTTCATCAGTTCTGCTCATTGCTGGCTGCCCTAACCCCTCTTCATCAGTGACACTTCTCTTTCCTCAGAAAAATGTTTAATCCATTTGTACACTGCCATTTTCCTCATGGCATTATCCTTGTGAACTTCATCTAACATGTCCCTGATTTCACTTCCACTGTTGCCAAGTTTAACAATAAATTTAATGTTTGTCCATTGTTCTAAGTCAGGCTCCGACATTCTCGCCACAGCACACAAAAACAGGCAACAATAATAACAAGTGTCACTCACCAAGGAACCACTACACACCAACATGAACACAGTTGTGAGACACTGAAATATCAAGGTTATGAAACTTTACTGAGTTGTTTGTACAGAGCTGCCAACATAAGCGCATGTGGGCAAGTTTGCAAACTTAATTGTCAGACATTGTATATTTCCAGTTTAAACCTCTTCACAGAGTTTCAATTCTACACAATTATATATAGTCTGGGTATCACTAACCACATACCCTACTGGTCCCTCAAATCAACAGAGCCAATGTGGGAATTACAGCAGAAAGACTCAGGAGCTAGAGACCTCAGGTACATTCGAAGGTAGCTTTACTATTTGGGCTAAATGGAAACAGTAAGATTTGTTTAATGTATCAGTAAATAATAAAAACTTCCATATCCCCTACCGTGACTGTGTGCATAAGCAACTATACTTTCCCACACTATCAGGGGCATTAAGATTTCTTTTAAAAATGGCTGAATAAGAAAATTTCTAGATTTTGTAGCATTGAACATGAATAAAATTTCATATTGAAAGCAATGAGATTAAGTGACAGTCCATACACTTGATAGTGGAACTTCCAAATCCCTGTTCAGTCTCCAGAAATTTGGCAGCCAGACTTATACATTTTATGGAGGAAACTGAAGGATCCTTTCTTTGGAGTCAGACTGGTCCTTGGGAGAGGTAATCACAAGCTGATATTTCAAGGGGTAACAGCCAACAAAATATCCAGGTTCCCACCTGATAATCTTAGAATGAGCCTGTCAGTTGATACATCCTGCTCATACACAACATATTCCAGTCAGCTTTTCAGTGTGTCACTTCTAAAAATGAACAGAAGGCCAAGGTCTACCCAGTATTTGAAGACAGTATCTAACAGGACACATAGGCACCAAAACAAAAGAAAATGGGAAGAAACTAAAATAATGCATGGGCCAAAAGATAAATTCCTTTTAAAAAGCTGTTATGTCTTCAGAGAAATGAGTATATATTATCCTGTGACAAGAAGTATTTGCTATAAAGGGAGATCCAGTGAACAGGAATGCCTTCTTAAAAAAATATCCTGACAGTGGAAATTAAAAATTCACAGACAGGTAATTTTTCAGTAGCTTTCCATTGCCAATATGACAAAGTACAAACATTTTAGCAGTTTTTACAAGGATGTTTATGATCTTCTCCACCTTCATCACTGTTCAGTCACATTAATTTGTCTACAGTTCCCTAAGTGTGTTATTTTGTTACATTTCCAGACCTGTGTATAGTCCTCCCTAAAGTCACAAAGCCTTTTCTCCAACTTCTTTCCTCCTGAAAAATGTCAGCACAGTATCAGGACTCAGTTACAGCATGATATGAATCACAAAACCACTTCGGATGTTCTATAAATAGCATTAAACAGTTTCCTTCTGTCCTTATGTTGTATCCTGAACACAAGTCTAACAACAGTCCCTAAGCTATTGCATGCATGAATTGACATTGCATTTGGGACACACATACCAAAAGACATGGTTACTATACTTAAGGAACTTAGAGTTTAATAAAAGTACTTAGAGTATTTGTATGTAGTGATTGCATGCACAGAGCCTGGCACTTCAGAAGCAATTGATGCATGTTAGTTTTGCACTTAACTTCTCTTCTTTTAGGCAACAGAGTGCACAAATATATTGACGTAGTCATAGACTACAGCACAAATAGTTTTTAAAGCTCTTGAATTCTTTAAAGTGCAGATGGCACACATGTGGATTTGTTTGTATCATTTCGTTACAATAGACATGAAAAACATAGTCATTTGAAAGCCCGGAAAACTGATTCTGTACCACAGTTGTTTTCTTGCAAACTTTATGTGCATCCCTGGGGCAACAGAGTTTGCATAAAGTATATTTTCAGTAAATACCTAATTGATATTCAATGAACAACATACACAAATTTACTTTTTGACTGGAGGTGTGTTATGGGCTAGATGTTTTCTAGAAACGATAACCTGCAAAACCTTGTGTCTATCGATGGGGCATTTGTGTGCCTATTGCATTGTAGTAGCTGATGTTTAAGAAGGAGGAGCAAATGGAAACCATACACAAGGGGTGAGGATACAGAGACCTGGAAGAGGTAACAAACATATATTACAAAACTGCATAGCAAATTTACAACCTGCTTTGCATTTTGGTAGGTTGCAGAAAATGACTATTGTACCATGGAGATAAGACACAGAAAATCCAGTCTTTGGGGAATGAAAATATAATAAGACTTAGAAAAAAGGACGATGGGTTATAAAATAGAACGGAATTATATTTTATATGAGTGTGGTATGTGTTGTGATTTTGAATCCTTTTCAATTTTCATGTATCTCTAGTACCAACTTGGGAGACATATTATCATGAATGAATTGGAGAGTTGACAGCATTCCAAAAGTATCAGTGTGACTAGTGAAGATGGAAATCATACTTTTTTTTTTTCAAAACTACTTCAGGGAATTAACCTCCGCATGTAACTGACAAATAGGCACAGTTATGGCTTTTCTTACATATTGGTAAACTGAAGAAATACGGTGAAGCTATATAAAGAGGCCAACAATGTGCAAGAAGACATGTAATGAGCAGAAAATAAATTTGAGCCCTGCTTCTCAACTCTTGATTTAACCAGAGACAGTTCTATCCAAACATGAGTTCCTATATAGAAGTATGGGGGAATCAGGAAGTAAAATCTGATGAGTATCTTTTCTGAAATATTGCAGCTGTCGTTGCCAAGGTCCAGGTCCTGAGATAACGGCAGATTAAGATATGAAATCTGTGTCTTTTTCAGGGACCTCTTTGCGGGCTCTTGCTGTATCAGTGACAATGCAGAGAGAAGTATAGGTGATCTTAAAGAACTGGCTGCTTGATGTACTCAGTGCATATTACAGCTACACTCTAGAACAGCTAGCAGTGTTCATCTAATTTTTTTATTATTTGTCAAAAGAATTACTATTCTCTGCTATAATCTTTCCTTCCCAAGGAAAAAATATCAGCTGTGCATATGTAAATTCCCTTTAAGCATCTAAACTTCTGTCTTAAAGAGAAAGTCATCAAGACTCTACAAAGTGACCTCTAAAGAAAAAGAAAGTGATGTGGATATAAATCAAGTGTTCTCAAATTTTTTTAAAAAAGGATATCCTGTTTCTAGCTCTCTTTCCTCCTTAGTGCATTAAGCATCAACTCACAGCCATGAACATAAACCGTGAGTAGTTTACTGAGTAAGATCACAATCAAAAGTACATATAATGATATATTTGTCTTTCCTTTCTTGTATTTGCATTTAGTGTTAATATATATTCATGTTTGTGCAGTGACTTTGAATACATCTCCTGCAGGCTCGGGTTGCAAATAGTGAAGAGTAGAGGGAAACATTTATGAACTTGAGAGGATACTTTGTGCAATGTGGACAGACTAGAATGTATTGGATGGAGTAGGGAACAAAGTTTTGATGTGAAAGAGAGCCAAAGTTTACATCTTTGTTTGGTTGGAGAACTAGCTCCTATACAAGGCGATGTCTTTTGATTATCTCCTCTCTCTATATAAATGAAGCCAGTGGTGGTTCAGTGGTAGAAATCTTTCCTTCCATGCAAGAGACAGAGGTTCAGTTCCTAGACAGTGCACCTCAGTGGTGGCTTGCATGTTGCTGTGATGACGAACAGGTTTCAGCAGAGCATTCAGATTAAGAAGAAATGTCTGATGATCTATTTCTGAAAATCAGTCAATAAAATCCTTGTGGATCACAACAGTCAGATCCTGTTATACTTAGATTTGCCATGAGGTGGGAGCCAACTTTATGGTAGCTGACAACAACTGATGTCCGAAAGATTGACTATCAAATGAATTATTTTAAGGACTCTTCATTATAGTTTTAACAGTGGTCATGTAAAAATATAATCTCCTACTATTATTGAAAATCTCCAATTAGGAAACATCAAAAATCTAACACTGCTAAGTTCTGTGGGGGTTGGGGGACAGATGACAAGGAAGGGAGGTTAAAATGCTCTGAATACAATACTAGAGAGAAATATTTTCCCTGATATTATCATTTTGTTAAAAAAGTGATTACAAAAGCTTTTAATCTGTGAAATAAACTAGATAGATGTGTACCCTGATGGAATCGATAATTAGAAAAATATACATGCTAAGAATAGACAGAATAAGCTTTGATAATGGTAATAACAACAACCCATATAGCATTTCCCATTTGCTAAGCACTCTTGCAAGTACTTTACAGATATTATCTCATGTAACATTCACAAAACCCTGTGAGATAGGTATTAGATTTGGGATTCAGTCTCAGGCAGTATGGTTCCAGGGTGTACATCCTTTATTACTACATGGAGCTGGGTCTCATGAGATAAAGCTATGTGCTATTTTGACTGATTTATGACAGGACCACAGCTTAGGCATATTTGTGAGACAGATGATGTTTTCATCCGGTATGGCTCAATGGTCTTTACCCTTTCCTATCATTCATAACTGCTTTCCCACCCAGTTTCACATTCTTTGCGTCTTCCTTGTGATTTTGTTCTAATAGGAAAGCATCTGAAAAATTAAATTCTCTAAAGTGTTATTATATTATCCCTCTCAGACATATTGCTTTAGGCAAATCTGTAGCAAGAGACTTCTTTAAAGTGTTAAGAAACAAAGGTATCATTTTGAAGAACAAAGTGCAACTGACCAAGCCATGGTATTTTCGGTCACCTCCTAGGCATGCAAAAGCTGGACAATGAATAAGGAAGACTAAAGAAGAATTGTTTCATTTGAATTATATTGTTGGGGAAGAATAATGACTATACTGTGGACGTCCAGGAGAATGAACAAATCTGCCTGGGAAGAAGTACAGCCAGAATGCTCATAAGAAGCAAGGATAGTAAGACTTCATCTCATGTACTTTGGACATGTTATCAGGAGGGACCAGTCCCTGGAGAAGGACTTCATGTTTGGTGAAAGACAGGGTCAGCCAAAAAGAGGAAGACTCTCAATGAGATAGATTGACAATGAGATAGATTGTTGCAGTGGCTGCAACAATGGACTAAAACACAGCAATACTGTGGGTATGGCACAGTACGGGGCAGTTTTGTTTGGTTGTACATAGGTTTACTACAAGTAGGAACTGACCCAAGGGTACCTAACAACAATAAAAATTCAGAAACACATTTTCTAAAGTATATTCAATGTTAATCCTCCTAGAAATATTTATATTTTCAAAAATGATGCATAAACTAGGAATCAAGACCGTATTCTTGAGCAAGTGATATTTCTAAGAACTCTCCAAACTGAAAAAAAAGCTATTGCCATCAAGTCAATTCCACCTCGTAATGACCCTATCGGACAGAGTAGAACTGTTCCATAGAGTTTTCAAGAAACACCTGGTAGATTTGAACCTCCAACCTCTTTTTTTTTCATTTCTATTTTTTTATTTATCTTTTATTATGACTGTGTGACCTCAATTGATAGTCCAGCAGTTTCAGGGTTCCCCTCGGAGCATGGCCCCTGGCCCTGATGCTGCCCTTGCCCATAAATCATAACAAAGGTCCACTCTTTGGACACAAATGGATTGGACTTGGCGATGCAGAGTGACCATATAATGGATGCACTTTATGGTTCTATGCATCTGTAGGATATCATCCTGTTGACCTCTGGCTGGAGGAAGGAGAGTGGGTGGAGAGGAGGGGAAAGGAGACTGTTGGGAGGATGAACCTCCAACCTCTTGATTAGCAGCCATAACACTTAATGACTGGGCCACCAGAGTTTCTAAGGAGAAACAAAATAATTACATACTTTTGTTACCTTTATAGACATCACAGTTTTATGATGATATCAACACTTCCTTGTCAGATGAAAAGGTCACTAGAAATTCAATAGATTTTCTGTTACTCTAAAGGTTTCTGCCTCTTGTTCTCACACTGAATTCATTACCACTATCTGTGGATTTCTGTGCAGAGATCTTTATCATTTATAGTACAAAAGGGGGTAATCCTTGGCTTCTAAATTTCTCAGATTTCTTAGAACTTGTCTATTTGTCATACTAAGGGAGCTTGCACATTGTTGAGATGCTGAAAGCTGTGCCATGGGTATTCGAATATCAGCAGAGTTACCCATGGTGGACAGGTTTCAGCTGAGCTTCCAAACTAAGACAGAACAGAAAAAAGGACTTGGCCATCTAAGCATGAAAAAATACAAAAATTAGCCAATGAAAATCTTATGAATAACAGCAGAACATTGTCAAATAGAGGGCCAGAAGATGAACCCTTCAGTCAAAAAGCCTCAAAAAGTGACTGAAAAACAGCTGACTCCTCAAAGTTGAGTTGATCTTAAGGAGATGGATGGAGCCAAGGTTTTGTGACCTTCATTTACACAGGACTCAATGCTAAATTTGAATTTCACTTCAACAATGAAAAAAAATTTATATAACTATATCTCATGCAGTATTTTGGATGTACGTATACTGAGCAAATCATTTGTTGTTTATTTGAAATTAAAATTTAACTCAATAACCTGTATTTTATCAAGCAACCATGTTCAGGGTAGCTATTAACTGTCTCTATACAGGAAAAATTCTTATTATGCATATACTATAATAATATAAGTATGAGATAGTAAGAACATTAAGAAGAATGGTGGCTATGGAGAAATGGACAAATTCATACATATACTGAAAGAAGAATCGAAACCTCGTAATTGCTCATTCATTAGGTGGCTGATGAAAAATGTTAAGTCTTGCCTTTTTAAGCAACAAAGTAAAAGTCATTCTAAAAGACTAAGACTAGAAATACAAAGCTTTGGTTAAATTTTTGTGAGAAAACAAGTTGCATAAATAAATCAGAGCAGTGAATCGTTTGGGTTCAAGGAGTTGACCAATGTTTAGAGGATTAAACAAAGAAGTAAATGCTATTTCAGCTAATAACACAGAAATCAGAAGGTCAGTTAGTTTACTATTGAATCTCTGACAACCATAAATGCCACAATAAACAGGAAGTATTAATCTTTTGCATTATATAAACATCCCACCTATGAATAAAAAAATATTCCTGATAACTGACAGTTTATATTGTTGGACAGTCAAGTGTTGTACCTTGCAACCAAAACTAAAAGTATAAAATACCACTGTGGTGGTCAGGATTATGTCAACTTGGCTACTACCTATTTGGCTGCTGTATTAAGTGGCAGGGCGGGGTTTGTGGTGGCTCCCTGCCCCTCGGCTCTCATCTCGTGACCTTGGACTACGGCTGCTGATCGCTCACGTGGCCAGGAGCTCCTGCTCTCTTCTTCCAGCATCTGGTTCTGGGACTTGAGCTAGCAGCAGTTAGGCTCATCAGTCCTTACAGTGGGCACTTGAGAGTCCTGCTCCCTGACCTGCCGATCCTGCATTCGCCAGCCTCTGTCACTTCGTCTCGCCACCAGCTTGGGATCCACTGACCTCCAGCCTCTGTCGCTTCGTCTCACCACCAGCTTGGGATCCACCGACCTCCAGCCTCTATCGCTTCATCTCGCCACCAGCTTGGGATCCACTGACCTACACAACCGGTGATCTGCAAGTCTGGTCTCTGACTTGCTGACCTTGGGTTCCGTGGACACGTGAGGCTTGTGCCAGAGCTTGGGACATTCAGCTTCTGTGATTACGTGAGCTGTTTCCTATATTTGTATCTATCTATCTGTCTATATATATATATTATAAATCTTTCCTTGTACCTACACGTGTTACTGGTTTTGCTTCCCTAGAAAACCCAGCCTAAGACAACCACACACATTTTTTTTGTTCTGGGAAAAATTCATAACATTTAATAGCTAT
This sequence comes from Heterohyrax brucei, assembly GCA_028571685.1. Classification (NCBI taxonomy): domain Eukaryota; kingdom Metazoa; phylum Chordata; class Mammalia; order Hyracoidea; family Procaviidae; genus Heterohyrax; species Heterohyrax brucei. The sequence goes on along the minus strand of CM053166.1, from coordinate 128,346,605 downwards.
TTTCTGATGTCACAAAATAATTCACACATAAAAGAATATCCAATTTTATTTTCCTCTAGGAATCTGTCCATTTGTCATACTAAGGGGGCTTGCATGTTGTTGAGATGCTGAAAGCTATGCCACGGGTATTCAAATACCAGCAGAGTTACCCACAGTGGACAGGTTTCAGCTGAGCTTACAAACTAAGACAGAACAGGAAAAAGGACCTTGCCATCTAAGTATGAAAAAATAAAAATTAACCAATGAAAATCTATGGATAACAGCAGAACATTGTCTAACAGAGGGCCAGAAGATGAACCTTTAAGGTTGAAAAGCCCTCAAAAAGTGACTGGAAAACAGCTGACTCCTCAAAGTTGAGTTGACCTTAAGGACATGGATGGAGCCAAGGTTTTGTGACCACTTTTACCAATGTGGTACCATTCAAAAATGAGAATAAACAGCTGCAAATATTCATTAATAATCAGAAGGAAGAATGTGTGATGTATGAATCTAGGAAAGTTGGAAGCTGTCAAAAATAAAATGCACTGCATAAAGATTGATACCCTAGGCATTAGTGACCTGAAATGGACTGGCATTGGCCATTTTGAATCTGAAAATCACATAGTCTAGTATGCCAGGAATGAAAACTTGAACAGGAATTGCATTGCATTCATAAAAAGAACATTTCAAGATCTATCTTGAAGTGTACACTGTTGATGTTTGAATAATATTCATGTGCCTACAATGAACCACTTAATGAGACTATTATACACATTTATGCATCAACCACTGAGGCCAAAGATGAAGAAATTGAACATTTTTAACCGATATCTGCAATCTGAAATTGACTGGACATGCAATCAGGAAAACTAATGATTGGAAAGTGAAAATTGCACAAATAAGAAAGATCAGTAGATGGAAAATATGGCCTTGGGTATAGAATGATGTCAGAGATTGCATGACAGAATTTTGCACGACCAATGACTTCTTCATTGCATATATTTTTGTTTCAACAACAAAAAAAGGCAACTGTACACAGGAACCTCCCTAGATGGAATCCAAGAAATCAAATTGACTACATATGTGGAAAAAGACAATGGAAAAGTTCAATAACATCAGTCACACCAAGGCTGGAGGCCAACTGTGGAATGGATTATCAATTGTCCATTTGTGAGTTCAAGTTGAAGCTGAAGAATATTAGAGCAATTCCCTGAGTGCCAAAGTATTAGCTTGAGTATATTTCTCCTGAATTTACAGACCATCTCAAGAACAGATTTGATACGTTAAACACTGATGACCACAGACCAAACAAGCAGTGGGGTGACATCAAGGACATTATAGATGAAGAAAGCATGAAGCCATTAAAAAGACAGCAAAGAAAGGAAAGGCCAAAAAAGAACGTCAGAAGAGACTCTGAAACTTGTTCTTGACCACTGAGTAGCTAAAGCAAATGGAAGAAATGCTGTTCCTATCCATAAATCGTAGTGAAGGTCAACTTTTCGGACAGCTTTGTATTGGACTTGGCAATGCAAAGTGACCGTATCTTGTGGGAATTTTATGGTTCTATGCATCTATAGGATATCATCCTGCTGACCTCTTGCTGGAAGAAGGGGAGTGGGTGGAGAGGAGGGGATAGGAGACAGTTGGGAGGATAGGACATGTGTGGAGCAGAGACGAGGGGTGTGTTGTCACAGGTCAGAGAAAGCAGTGGGAGCTGCAAATAAGTGAGCATGTGAATTTATATGAGAACATACATTTTCATTCAAGCATAATAAAAAAAAATTGGGAGGGGGACAAAACAACACAAAACAATTTAATTTCCCATTTTGTTGAGTTTGTTGACATTAGTCTTCCAAGAGTTGATGACAACTAGTAGCTAAATTAGAAAACACAAGGTGGATGTATGAAATTGGTTCTCACTTGAATCTTCTTTAGTCAAAATGTCTGTTAGCTATTTTGATTTATTTAGTTTTAGTTTGATTTCAAAAATTAATAAATTATTGTTCATATGGTAAGGTGAATATTTAATCAAATGTTTTCTTAAGTTGCTGATTCTGAGAGTTGGAAGACAATGTAAGAAAAGCATTTTAATGTAAAGACATTGTCGTAAGACATATACAATAGATGAATAACAGGGTTACTGTGGGAACTGTAATCCTGAATTTCATGAATCGTCTTGTGTGATTACAAATTTAATGCTATAGGAGGATTGTGAGACTTTTTCCTTTATTTTGAGGATGATTTATTTGTGAATATTCAGAAAAGGATAAGGCTTAGATATGAACCAAATCTGCCGAAACTGGAAGGATCCTGCATCTTTCAGGAAGGTGGAAGAAAGTAAAACAGTATGGGGGGTGAGCTCTTGAAAAGTACATGAGTTCAGCTTGCTGAAAATTTTTACTGTAGAAAAAGACAGAAGACTGTTTTATACTTTGACATTAGTTGCAGCTGAGAATTTACAAAATGCTTTGAAATGGGCACAGAATCTGTTCAATGTTTCTTGAAACTCCACAAAGATAGTTGTCACTGTGAATGAATTTCTGGGTATACCAGGCAGCTAAGGCTGGAAAAAGAAATCAAGAGGGGTGAGAAATAACCTTCACACAAATTTACTGAAGTAAAACTTACAACAATAAAGTATTAATACAGTTGTCTTAGAAATAACAGCAGCAGATAGGCTCAGTGTGAAGCAGTCAACTTATGAGTTGGTTTGCTCTGAGGAAAAGTCTGGAGTCAAATGTGAGCATGAGATTCCATATACATACAAAGATGTGTCAAGCTGAGTATATATCAACCTCTTACTTGTGTCTACCCATCATGCATTTTGATAGAAAAGGAAATACACAGTCAATTAATAAGGTCCTTTTACTGCAGTTCTAAATGCTTGCATAATATAACGTGTTGGTTATTTGACACTGTTTTTATAGTGAGCATATGGGTGGTGCAAATAGTTAATGCATGTAACTGATAACCAAAAGCTTGGAAGTTTGAATCTGCCCAGAGATGCCTCAGAAAAAGGCCTGATCATGTACTTCTGATAAATCATCCATTGAAAACTTCATGGTTTACAGTTCTACTCTGGCAGGATATCACTTACACCAGAATAAACTCAGTGGCAATTTGAACTTATTTATTTATTTTGAATGTTGTTGGAGGCAATGCCAATACAATCAGTAGATTTATTCCAAATAGCAATCTTTATTGTGTTATTGCTTTTAGGTACCATTAAGTTGGTTCTGACTCATAGCTACTCTACTTACAAGAGAATGAAACATTGTGTTGCATGTGTATTAAAGAGCTGATAAGGCACAAAAGATCCACTCCATACACTCACAAACCCTTTTAAAGAAGCATTTAATATAGTTGCTGAGCCATGGTTGTTCAATGGTTAGGAGTTCAGGCTATTAACAAAAGCGTTGGTAGTTTGAATCCACCAACCATGCCTTGCAAACCCTATGGGAAAGTTATACTCTGTTCTAGAGGGTTACTATGAGTGAGAACTGACTTGACAACAACAGGTTTTGTTTATGAAACTGTTGTCTTAATAAACTGGCTTAGAATAGTATGCTGATTATTATTAAGTGTGACATTTCTAGAATCAGTCAGTGTAAGGGCCAGAGGCCTCCAAAGGAAATATGTGCCTTACAGGGAAAAAAAAAGTCAATAAACAGAGAAGAAAATGGTGAGTGGAGTAAACTTTTAGAGTAATAAAGATCCAAAGCCAAAAGCCAGGTGCCGTCATAAAGATACAAGCAAATTAAAAAAATGAAGTTTGTTCTTCAGATCATAGTATACCAACCTTATAATCAGAGAAAGAATTTGGTTAGTGGAGGAGAAGACTGTTAAATATTTGAAAGAGTGTTCACCATTAGCAGAAAAAAGCACTGTTTTTTATGATGACTGAATTAAAATGTATAACATCAGTCACAGTCAGTCACAGTAGTCCACTGTGTGGAAATATAAAAGTAATAGGCCTTCCTTTGGTCACTTTATTATAAAAGTAGGCTATACCAAAATGGCAGGGCAAGAAAACAAGTCTATGGTGGCTCCCGGCAACTAACTCACTGAACAACAAACAAAAACAGACACTGGCTGAAATCTCAGAGCTTGAGATAGTAGCTAAGGTGTCGGAGAGCTGAGATGAGTAAAGATGCAGGGAAGAGGAGCAGTGAAGGTGGCACAGAACCTGGGAGAACCTACCCGCTATCATCTGGAACATTCACTCATTGCAGCCATTTTGGGACAGGCTAGCACAACACTTCAAACAAAGAACACAGAATAGGAGCTAAACTGAAGAAGCTGTAGTCTGAATTTTAAGACTATGTAGATTGGTCATGGGAATTCATGGGCCACACATTTGAAAAGTGAAGGGATATCATGGTGTTATGAGAGTGCAGCTGAATCTCATTGACATCCGAGATGGATGGACGCTAACACCAGGAAGTGATGAAAAAGCACCAGTGAGAGGGGGATATTTTAGACGGTGAAATGACTGACTCTGTGACCAGGAGAGGTTGTTCAGTGGCTCCTGTGAGGGAAAAACAGAACTCTCCCCACCTTTGCCACAGAAAAGCTTAATGTTTCTGCTTCTGTCAGAGTCTGCAGCCAGCTAAAATCCATTGTCAATGAGTATTGAAGTCCAGAGGCCAAACACCAAAAACTCCTGAATCGACATAAGAAACTCAAGGATAAGAGTGGCCTTTAGTTGCTCTTAGGAGAACATAGCAAAATCAACCAAACCGAAGATCCAAACCCATTTCCATAAAGTCAATTCCAACTCCTCAACCAGGTATAACTAGAAATTTTTCCACAAAAACAAGAAAACAGAATTTAAACTGTTAAATAAAAAGATGTGAAAATGGCCCAAGTTCAGCAAATAATAGTGAAACTCACCAAATCACAAGAGAAGAAAGAACAATCAAAAACAAAACTTGAAGAAGAGGATATTTCTCATATGGAAGCCAGGTTAATGAAAAAAATAGAAAAATTTCAGATAATGTTTAAAGAAAGCAAAAACAAACAGGAAAGAACTATGAGAGATCAGAAAAAAATAGAGGAACAAGATGAGAGACTCAACAAAGAAATTGAAAACAAAAAAGCAAAAAGAACTACTAGAACTGAAGAATAAAGCAAATGAGCTAGAGAGCAAGAGAAACATTCTGTAGAGTTTTATAAACAGAAGACAGACTGAAAGACAGAATAAGTGAATTTAGAAATTTTCCAAAAAATGGGAGAAAATAACAAATAAAAGGGAACAAAGCCAAACTGAAATGATAGGATTCAGGCAAAAAGTCTAACACTGGAATTATTGGAATTCCAGAGCACCATGACAGCAATAAAGCATAGAAAGAGGCAGAGAGAGACAACTTCCCAGACCTGAGCAGACAACCATGCCTTAAAATACAGACAGCTACATAAATCTCAGGGAGAGGAAATACAAAAAGATCAAGTCACTGCCACATCCTAATAAAATTTCTGAATTTCAAATACAAGGATAGAATCCTGAAAACAGAAAAGAAAAAAAACAGCATAACATACTAACAGTTTTTTGTAAGAATCAGTACTGATTTCTCTTCAGAAACTCTAGAGGCCAGAAGACAATGAAGTTACATGTATAAAATACAGAACAAAAACAGTTGCTGAACAAGAATTCTTTACTGAGCAAAGTTTTCACTCAAGAATGACAAGGAAATCAAGACATTCCCAAATAAACAGAAGCACTGGGAATTTGCCACTACTAGACCAGTTCCGCAAGTGTTCCTCAAGGGAGTTCTCCAGATGGAAAGGCAAGAGCATTAAACAAATACTCAAATCATAACACAGAGAAAACAATAAGAAATCTCAAAAAAAAATGCAACATCATAAGCTATCATAAAGACCATGTACATGATATTTTCAGGGACTAAACCCAATAATATAATCCCATAAACAATATAACATCAAGTTTGTAAGAAATAAGTACAATACAAAACAGCTGGATTCAGGGTGTACAGTGATGTTAACAGAGGCTCACCAACAGAAATGAGACGGGGAGGAGCATGTTAGAGATAGTTTTAACATGTTATATGCTGTTCCTATGTTAAAAATTCTTGCACTTGTAAACTGTGTAATGTCATGTATGTGGTAACTACTAAGAAATAAAAAAATACACAGAAGGGAGAAAGCAAAAAGTCTCATCACAATAAAGCAGTCAAATACAAACAAAAACAGAAACTAACAGAACACAAAATACTCATAGAACATACAGCATGAAGAACGATGTAGACGCTTTGTTTTTGGCAATAACCTTAAATGTAAATGATCTAAACTCCCCATTTAAATGGCAGAAAGTAGCCAAATGGATAAATTTAAAAAAAGAGAGAGAAAACATGATCTATCCTTTTACTGTCTATAAGAAACGAATCTTAGACATTAGGACACAACAGATTGAAAATAAAAGAATGAGGAAAACATTCCATGCAACCAGTAAACAAAAAAACAGCAGGGCTGGCAATACTTGCATCAGATAAAATTAAAATCTCTTACAAGAGATAAAGAAGGACACTATATAATAATAAAGTGTCAATCTGGAAAGAAGACATAACAATTATAAATATGTATTCATCTAACTGCAATGCTCCAAAATATATGAAACAAAAATGGACCAACAGGAATGGAGAAATACATAACTCCACAGTAATAGTAGGGAACTTCAACATATCGACTTTCAATTGTAGACAGAATATGTGAGAAGAAAATCACCAAGGACACTGAGAACTTAAATAAAACCATAAACCAATTAGACCTAAAGGATGTATACAGAAAACTCCATCTTGCAGACACAAAATGTACATTTTTCTCCAGTGCACAGGGATCATTTTCCAGAATAGAGCATGTGCTAGACAACAAAACAAGTCTCAACAAATTTAAATGGATTTAAATCACACCACAAATCTTTCTGGACCATAGTGGTATGAAGCTACAAATCAACAACAGGAAAAATGGTGGGGCGGGGGAGAATGGGGGAATGAATACATGGAAACTAAATGATACATTGCCAGCATACTACTAGGTCATAGAAGAAATCAAACATAAAATATAAAAAATTCTTAGACTCAAAGAAAAATGAAAACTCAACATATGAAAACTGTTGGGACACAGCAAAAGCAGTACTCAGAGGAAAATCCATAGCAATAAATGCCTGCACTAAAAAATAGGAGAGACTCAAAATCAATAATTTAAATCAACAATGCCAACAATACTAAAAGAAGAGCAAAAGAACACAAAAGCTACCAGAAAAAGGAAATAATAAAAATCAGGGCAGAAATAAATAAAATAGGAAACAAAAAACAATAGAAAGAACCATCACATCAGAAGTTGGTTTTTGAAGACCAATAAAATGCACAAACAACTGGCTAGACTGACCAAAAAAACATATAAAAGACAAAAGAAATTGAAAATATTGCAACTGATCCAAATGAGGTGAAGAGAATTATAACAGATTACTCTGAAAAATTACACTTCAAAAAGATGATAACCTAGAAGAAATGAACAAATTCCTATAAACAATGCATTACCTACCTCAACTAACTCAAACAGAAGTAGAAAATCTAACAAATCCATTAGAAAAGAAAAGATTGAAGATGTCATAAAAAATAATAAAAGGGATCAGATGGCTACACTGGGAAATTCTACCAAACATTCACACATTCACAGAAGAGCTAACACCAATCCTACTCAATATCATGAAGCCAGTATAACTGATTCCTAACCCAGGAAACGTCATCAAAAACAAAAGAAAAAGAAAATTACAGACCAGTGTCCTTCATGAACATAGATGCAAACATTTTCAAGAAAATTATAGCCAAAATAATTCAGTAACATTAAAAACAAACAAACAAACAAACAACAACAACAGAAAATATATTATGATCTAGCGGGATTCACACCAGGATTACACAGGAGGTTCAACATTAGAAAATCAATCAATGCAATCCGCCAGATAAATAAAACTAAGGAAAAGAATCAAATGATCATATCAATGGAAAAGGTATTTGATGAAATTCACCACACTTTCCTGATTAAAAACCCTGAACAAATTGGAATAGAAGAGAAATTTCTCAACACAATCAAGGACATATAAACAAATCCAACAGCCATCATTGTACTCAATGGAGAAAGAATAAGAATCTTCCTCTGAGAATGGGAATGAGACAAGGATGTCCATTATTACCACCCTTATTCAGTATTGTACTGGAAGTCCTAGCCAGACCAATAAGGCAACTTAGAAAAATCAAATGTATCCAAATCAGAGATGAAGAAGTAAAACTATCTGTTTGCAGATCACATGATCCTACACAGAAGAATCTAAAGATTCCACAAGAAAACTGCTGGAACTAATAGAAAAATTCAGCAACATTGCAGGATACAAGATAAATACATAAAAATTAGTTAGATTCCTTTACACTAACAAAGAGTACTCCAAAAAAGAAATCAAGAAAAGAATACATTTAAAATAGCCCTCAAAAGATAAAATGCATAGCAATTCACCTAGACAGGGACATAGAAAACAGTACTGCTAGAAACTAAAAGTGACCTATAAAATAGAAAGACATCCCACACTCATGGATAGGAAGACTTAATATAATAAGCTGAAATATAATATTTCAACATAATAATTGAAAACATCAATTCTACTTAAAGCAATCTATACATACAATGGAATCCTGATTCAGATGCTAGCAACAGGTTTTACTGTAATGGAAACACTAATAACCAATTTCATATGAAAAGGAAAACAAACCCTGAAGAGCCAAAACAATACTGAAGAAAAAGAATAAAGCAAGAGGCTTCATACTGTATATAGATACTGTAATCGAAGCAGCCTGGTATTGATTCAACAACAGACACATCAACCAGTGGAATAGAACTGAGAACACATGATTAAAATCGGCCATTTATAGGTAACCCCCGCCCCCACAGGGGTTAAAGTCCATTCAATGGGGGCAAAAATAGTCTCTTTAATAAATGATGCTGGCAGAACCAGATATCTACTTGCAGAAAAGAGAAACAGAACCTGTACCTCACACCATACACTAAAACTAACTAAATATGGATCAAAAATCTAAGTGTTAAACCTAAAAGTAGAAAAATCCTAAAACAGAGGGAGAAAACTATATTTATAACTGAGCATAGAATAACAAAGATAACAACAAATTCCACAACAGAAGAAGAAAAAAATAGACAAATGGGACCTCACAAAAACTAAAAACTTATGCTCATCAAAACCAAAAAATTATTAAAAGAGTTACAACAGAACTTACAGATGGGGAAACATTCCTTAGAAACAACAAATCTGACAAGAGTTTGATCTCCAAAATTAATTTAAAAAGCTTCAACAATTTGTCAACAAAAGCCCAGCCCAAAAGACAACCTAATTTTATAATGAGCAAAGGTCACTAAAGACATGCAAGCAGCCAACAAACATTTGAAAAGATGTTCGTGATAATTAGCTATTAAAACCCAAAACCAAACCCAGTGCCATCAAGCAGATTCCAGATCATAACAACTCTATAGCACAGAGCAGAACTGTCCCAAAGAGTTTCCAAGGAGCATCTGGTGGATTTGAACTGCTGAGCTTTCTGTTAGAAGTCATAGCAGTTAACCCACCAACAAATAGAGAGATGCAAATCACGACTGCACTGAGGAGACTGGAAGCCTTATCCACTGCTTGTGAGACTATAAAATAGTACTAGTATGGAAAATGATACAGTGCTTCCTTAAAAAAACTAAAAATAGCACTAAACTAGATACAGCAATCCCACTCCTAAGGGATACACCCTAGAGACCTAAAAGTAGTGACACAAACAGATATATGCAATCGTACGTTCATTTCAGATTTAATCACAATAACAAAACAACAGAAACAACTTAAGGGGCTATCAGCAGACGAATGGATAACCAAAATGTGTTACATACACACAACGGAATACTGCTCAACCACAAAGAATAACAATGAGCTCATGAACCACACTAAAACACAAATGGGCCTGGACCTGGAGGAAATAATGCTAAGTAAAATCAGACAAGTAAACAAGGACAAATTCTATACAATCTTTCTTTTATAAGAAGATGAGAATAGACATCAATAAAGCAAACAGTGTTCATTGGTGGTTACCAAAGGGAGGAGGGGATAGAGGGGAAAGTTTGCTATTGATTGTAGATACTTGTTATTTTTGGCTATGGGAAGAGTAGCATCAAATGTGTGTGTAATGAGCACAGCATGACCAAAGTAAGTGACATATAGGAAGGCGACAACTTAATGCAAAGAACAAAAACTGAGCCTAGGATCACATATGGAAGGATACGGGAATATACATAAATCGTTGGGTTACAGGTGTATAAATATATGAGAACAGATAAAAGTATTTATAAACCAAAAATGCAGACCCATTGCCATGGAGTCAATTCCATCTCATAGTGACCCAAGTAGAACTGCCCCATGGAGTTCCCAAGGAGTGCCTGGTAGATTCGAACTGCTGAAGCTTTGGTTAGCAGCCATAACTCTTAACCACTACATCACCAGGGCTTCCATAGAATTTATACATGCGTGTTGCTATGAGTTGGAATTGATATCACAGTGGTGGCTTTGGCTTTGATAAATACAGATATGTGTAGGCAGACATATAATTTATATTCACTGAAGATGCAACTACAGATACACTTCAGACACAACCAAACACCTTTTGAGATTTGTTTTGTTCCTAGGTTTGAAAATTTGGGACAATCATTTCAATGGACAACTCAGTCAGTTAGCATAATATAGTTCATAAAGTTCATGGTCTGTGTTCCAGTGAAATGAGTAGAGTTTGGGATATTAAAAGCTTTCAAGTGGCCATCTAAGATAGAACTATTGGTCTCTACTTAGAAGGAGCAAAACAGTAAGAAGGTGACAAAATCACAAAGAAGAAACAAATCTGCTAGGTTGATAGCCCACTTGAGCCACAAAATCAACTACTCTGAAACCAGAAGAGCTAGATGGTGCCTGTCTACCACAACAGACTGATCTAACCAGGTGTACAATAGATAATCCTGGTTAGAATAGGAGAAAAGTGCAGAATAGAACTCGAATTCTTTTTTAAAAAGTCTTAGCTAACTGGAACTGGACCACTGGATACAAGAGGACTTTCTGAGATGCTCTTTAAATCTTGAACCAAAACTATTCCCTGAGGTTACCTTGTAGCAGGAAGGCAGTGTGTGGCACCTAAAATAAAGGCTATTGCCCTATGTTTTAGTCAGCTAGGGCTGCTCTAACAGAAATACTACAGAGTGGATGGCTTTAACAAAGAAAAGTGTATTCTTACGCGGTCCGGTAGGCTACAAGTCCATATTCAGGCTATCTGCTCCAGGAGAAGGCTTTCCCCTTGTCGGCTCAGGAGACAAGTCCGGTATTGCATCAGTCCTTGTCCGGGGAGCATCTTGGCGCAGGAACCTCAGGTCTGAAGGACGCCCTCTTCTCCTGGTGCTGCTTTCTCGATGGTGCGAGGTTCCCAATTCTCTGCCTGCTTCTCTGTCCTTTTATCTCTTGTAGGATGAAAGGATTAAGGGTGGGGCAAGCCATACTCCAGGAAACTCCCTTTACCATGGAGCAGGGAGGTAATGCTATGAAGGGATTTACAGCCCCACCGTAATCCTTTAACATATAGCATAGGAAAACAACAAAATGGAGGACAGTCACAAGATACTGGGAATCATGGCCCAGCCACATGGCTACACCTATTTTTGGGGGGACACAATTCAATCCATGACACCCTACTAGACAAACATCTGTATGAATCCAAAAGGTCAACAGTTTTTAATCCAAATCAAATACGAGAAGATACAGGGACAGGAAAATCAGAGCACTAGAAATGGAATAATTAGGATGCCCTTGAAGAGAAACTTGACTCAATGTGGAAAATATAGCTAATGCCATTGATTAATTTGTGTGGAAGTTGTCAAACAGGAATCAAACACACTGTGTAAACTTTCACTAAAAGCACAATAAAATATTATTTTAAAAGAGGAGGTTATTCTAGAGTAGCATACAAAATGAGAGAAAAAGCAAAAAGTATCTAGGGGTTTTAGGGTTTTAATGAACACGTTGTATTGAAATGAATAAGAACTGTAGAAACCAAAGGGATGCAAGGCCCAAGCCAAAAAGAAAAAAAAAAAAAATTTGAGGGTAATATCTTTTACATGAATACGCGATATAACCAATAAAATGTTAAAGCATTTGCATGTAAAAGAGGCTCAGAATTTGTTATACATTTTGCATAATATAGTAGCCACTTTGCCTGAGCTTTTGTTGCTTTTTATCACCATTTTCTCATGAAGTTTCTTATTCCGTAGGATAAAACCAGTGTTTTTTTAGATGATAGCCATGTATACTTTCATAATTGAAACTAGAAAGAGTGAGCTCTATTTCACCAGATTGGTATAAACCAGAAGCTGTACAAAATTAAAAAAAAGGAGAGGGGAAACAATTTCTCAGAAGAGGAAGCACTGCTTAAACATGAGTTAGGTTGAAAATGATACAAATAGACAAAAGGAAAATGAAGAGGATGATGAAACTGAGTCACATACAGATAAAGCAAATGAAAAGAATGCATTGTAACAATGTGTGTTGTGTTCCAGATAGTTTAGGTTGTGTTAGCAATTCTCTGAGTATCCCAGTTAACAGTGGTTTTATAATTTAAGTATAACGCAGGACAAAAGAGACTTCCATAGTGTAATGATAGTTTAGAAAACAATCAATTTGGCTCTACTGGCTCTACAAGCTCCAGTTTCCATAGAAGCTGTAATAGATTTTGGATGTCTCTGTTACCATTTGTAAAATAAAAAACAAACAAACGAACAAGAAAAACCTTTCAGTTCTCATGTAAATTGGACTGAATTTTGGAGTCTATTTTTAAAAAGATGTGATAAATTCCTGAACTTAAAGTACGAATAATGAAAAGCTTCACTCACTCTACCCGACCCACCCCTCTCTTTTTAAAGCAACATAAATTTATTTTTTCACAGTTCTGGAGACCAGAAGTCTGAAATCAAGGTATAGTCAGGGTTTCTATCCTTCTGGGAGCTCCAGGGGAGAATTCATTCCTTGCTTCTTCTAGCTTCCAAAAGATTTTGGCATGACTTGAAAAGCCCTTTTTTTAATTGATGAAATACAACTCTTAAAGAATATGAATGTCAGAATAACATACACATATATCTGTAGTTAAAAAAATTTTTTAAAGTAACTTTTTAATGAGGTAGATAGAGCAAATGAAGTCTTTTTTCCCATTTTCGGTCTATTTTCACTTTACATTTTATAATTCCCCTTGAAAGCTATACTGATAAGAGATTAAAAAGCATGAATCTTATGGTTTAATATATATATGAGGCTGGTCTTTTTAAAGAAGCGAGGGGAGCTAGGAGGAGGGGACTAGTGTTGGTTGAGGGGATACTAGAAGTAAAGAGTGGAAAAGAAATGTGTGCTGTCACAGGGTGGGGAGAGCAGACAAAGTTGCAGAGAGGCAGGTGATCGAGGTTTTATATGGAAAATCGACTTGGATTATAAACTTTCACTTAATCACAGTAAAAAAAATTAAGGGGCAGATTTAAGATGGTGGACTAAGCACACATCTCCCTAAACACCTCTGGAAACCAAGGCCTGAATTGATGATTCAATAGAGCTTTCTGGACACCTAATGAGCCCTAGGAAATGACATAGGGCTGCCTATTCAGACTGCATACCACTGAGTGGGACACTTCTCTTTCACTGACTCCCATTCTTGCTGAGTGCCAGCTCTCGGGGACTGAAGGGAACTTATCATTTTAACTTTTTTTTTCTGTCTTGACTGGAGGGTGGTGGCAGGGCTTGGATGCACTGCTGATGGGATTGGCGAGCAGAGTTGCCACATTTTGAGAGCCCAGCCTTGGAATCTGTGCATCTTGGCACTTTTGGCTTCTCTCCCCAAATCTCTGCCATTGAACAGCCTATTCTGAGTTGGGTGGGGGAGCTTGTGTGGGAAGCCATCTTGATTGACTGGGAGGCAGAGTTACTCACACATAGGCCTCAGATGGACATAATTTCCAGGCTGAGAGACAGTGCCTGCCCAGAGAGTGCTTTTCCAGCAGCAAAGCAGTCTTTTGCACAATGTGTTCCAGTAGCAGATGATGGCAGGGCAGAAGCCTTTCCGTAACTTGAACTAGTTTATAGCATCTGGGGTTGGATATAGAGGTGCTTACTTTGCTAGCTGGGAGGGGGGACTTGCACAGCTAAAAGCCTGACCAATTTTGGAAGCTTTCAGATACCTTTTCCCTTTAAATATAAGACAGCCTAGAGAAATAACTGTGGTGCATCCTGATGGCATCTCTTCCAGCCTTTACTGACTCCCACTATAGGGTCAGCTGATGGTTCCTCAGTGACTCTATTGGTAGGGTCATGTCTCTGAAAATCAGGAGGTGGAGCCTGCTACCCCAGAGATATGACTGAGCCCAGTCACTGGAGTACACAGAGGTATCTGGTGATCCACTTCCTTTTAAACTGAGCTTTAGATCCCGTTAAGGTAACACCAGGGAACCAAAACAGCCTCTGGATGCCCCCAAAGCAACAAACTTCAGATAAAAACATAAAGACGAACTTACCTATGGCTTCAGAAGCCCCTCAAAAGAAAGAACCAAAGAACTTCCCAAACAAAGAAGCCTTTCTGATACTATCAGAAGGCAACTACAAAAGAATTATATATAGAGCCCTTCTAGACCTTGTCAAAATGCAGCAGAGTGAAATGAAAAATTAAGCAAGCTGTTCAATCTGATGGAACACCAGTATTCTGAAATCCAACAGATCAAGAACAAAATCGAAGAGATAGAAACTTCAATTCAAAGCCAAGAAAACAGAATGCAGCAAATGGAAAAGAGACTTTCTGACTTGGAAGACAGAGCTACTGACTCCAGCATCTATGAGGAGAAATTAGAAAAAAAAGAAACAACAAAGATGAAGAAGCATTAAGAAGCCCTTTGGACTCTATTAAGAGGAACAATCTACAATTAATTGGAGTTCCTGAACAGGATGGGACATTTGAGAACACAGAGTATTGTTGCTGAGTTGTTGACAGAAAACTTCCCAGAAATTAAGAAAGAAGAGACTATAGATACCTAAGATGCATATCAAATGGCACTCAATATAGATCTCAAAAGAAAGACTCCAAGACTCATTATAATCAAGCTTAACAAAATGAAACATAAGCAGAAAATCTTAAAGGCAGCAAGACTCAAAGCAATGCTTACATTCAGAGGGAAACCCTGTAGGCTTTCATCTGACTTCACAGCAGAAACAATGCTGGCACAGAGACAAAGGGATGACACATTAAAAGCCTTGAAGGAGAAGAACTTCCAAGCAAGAATTATACATCCTGCAAAACTATCTTTCAAATATGAAAACGAAATCAGGACATTCGCAGATAAACAGAAACTCAGAGACCTTGTAGAAACCAAACCAAAGCTATAGGAAATATGGAAAGAAGCTGTTGGCTTAGAAGAACAAAACCATTAACTTTATATTTTAGGAGGAAATACAGGACACATCATCCAGAAACTTAGTCAGGGAAGGCTCCAAACTCAATCAAAGCTATAATATTAAAAGAAGCGATCCAGTGATCATATCATGAAAACTATGATGTCATCATATTAAAAAGAGGGATGTACTACAGTAGTTATAGTCCTTCCAGATGGAGAGGAAATGAATGAGACTCATAGTAGTTAAAATTGGGTTTAAACATAGATTATTAAGGAGGATCACAGGGGCAGCTGCAAAGCACAATAAAGATGCAACAAATCAAATCAAGAAGCGTAATACAGGAGTCTCAACAGCCACAAAACCAACCCTGAAAAAGGTGAAAAATCAGCTCACAAAGAAGAAAGATGCAGAACAGATTAATAAGAACAACAGAGAAAACATCAAAGCAAAAATAAACATATCACACCTGCGGACATGCTCACGATCATTACCTGTTAAAGAAATTCAAATCAAAACTACAATGAGATAGCATCTCACTCCAACAGGATTGGCCTTGATCCCCAAAACACAAAACAACAAATGCTGGAGAGGCTGTGGAGAAATTGGAACTCTCCTACACTCTTGGTGGGATTGCAAAATGGTGCAACCTCTTTAGAAAGCAATCTGGTGCTTCCTTAAAAAGCTGGATATAAATACACCATTTGTCCCAATAATTCCACTGCTTGGAATATACCCTGCAGAATCAAGGCCATTCACACCAACTGATACATGCACCAGAATGTTTACCGCAGCACAGTCCACAGTAGCGAAAAGATGGAATCAATCCAGCTGTCCTACAACAGATGAATGGACAGGTAAACTATGGTATGTATACTCAATGGAACACTACGCAATGATAAAGAACTATGAAGATTTTAGGAAACATAACCTGGTTTCAACTGGAGGACATTATATTGAGTGAAAGTAGTCAGCGGCAAAAGGACAAATACTGTATGAGACCCCTACAATAAGAACTTAAGAACAGACTCATGCATAGAAGAAAAGACTCTTGGACTGCTGCAAGGAGTGGGGAAAGGAGGGATGGAGAGGGTGGGGTATAGATTAGATAGTTGAAATCTGGTGGGGTGAAATCCGTGACAGCACACATTAGAAAGAAGATCAATTTTAACTGGACTTCAACAAAACATGATTACTCCTCCCATCTTAACCCAATATTGCAGGGACAGAATAGCTGGGGTGGGGGTCCGGGGACCATGATCTCGGGGGACATCGAGGCCAGTTGGCATAATTAGCATTTTGCTAAGAGAGTCTTCTGCACCCCAAGTTGGTGAGTGGCACCAGGGTTCTTAAAAGGTGCCAAGCTGCCATCTGAGGTACACCAAATGGTCCCAACTCAGCAGGAACGGATGATCACAAAGGACCAAAACGACATGAGGGAAAGAAAACCTAAAAGACAAAAAGACACATGTGAGTGGGTGACTACATTGACATGTGACCAGAAGAACCGGATGGTGTCCAGCCACCACCAATGATAGCCATGGTGGGGCTCACAAAGTTGAGTCTCACTGGCAATATGAGAATAAAAAGTGGTATACCCCGAAATCTCCACTAAAAGACTGTAATTGATGGTCCAGTGGCCTCGGGGTTCCCCTGGGAGCATGGCCCCTGGCCCTGATGCTGCCCCAGTCCATAAATCACAATGGAAGTCAACTCTTCAGACAGGAATGGATGGGACTTGGCAAAACAGAGTGACCATATGGTGTGTGCACTCATGGCTCTATGCATCTATAGGATGTCATCCTGCTGAGCTCTTCCTGGAGGTGGGGGAGAGGGTGGAGAGGAGGGGATAGAAGATTGTTAGGAGGATATGACATGTACAGAAGGGAGTGGAGGAGTCTGTTGTCACCAGGCAGGGAGAGCAGCGGGAGCTGCAATAGGTGGGCATGCGAATTTATATCGGATTGTACATTTTCACTCAATCATAATAAAAAAAATAAAAAAATAAAATTTTAATTTAAAAAATTAATTAAAAATGATCTCACTAGTGGGGAGTGGAGAGGGTAGAGAAGAGGAGGCAGGGAATTGTTAAGAGGTTATGACTTGTATAGAACAGAAAAGAGGAGTGTATGGTCACGAGGCAAAGAGAGCAGCAGGAGCTGCACATAGGCGGGCATACAAATTTAAACTGGACTGTACACTTTCATTCAATCACAATAAATAAAGAAGTATTTAAACTTCTTTTAAGAAGAATGTTTTCAAATAAATGCTTCAATTTAATTTTAAGTACACAATTGGGACAATGTTCATATGTCTACATTCTCCCACAACCTCAGATGACGGACATAGGCTCTCAAGGTTGATACCATGTATGATATTCCCATATACCATATCACTATAAAACCTGTGAAAGCCGGAACCTGTGTAAGCCAGGGAATGGAAACTCAAATATTCTTCACCGACAAAAAGCAATAGAAAAATGGTAAGTTTCACCCTGCCGAGGAAACCCTGGTGGAGTAGTGGGTTCAGTGCTATGTCTGCTAACCCAAAGGTTTTTAAGTTCAAATCCTTCAGGTGCTCATTTGAAACTCTATGGGGCAGTATACTTCTGACGTCTAGGGTTGCTATGAGTCAGACCCAACTCGACAGCACTAGGTTTGGTTTTTGGTTCAGTTTCACCCTGCCAAAGGTGGAAAGCTTGCAAGACCTGAAAAAAACTGGACAATTTTGCGGAGTTTAAGCTGTCAGGAGTTTCAGTGTAAAATGTAAGAGGTGATTCAGATTTGTTTGTCCTATTGAATTCAATCGAAAACTTTGAATTCTTACTCCCGACTGCAGTTATCATTTTAGTCTCATGGGGAAGCAATAATTCTCAATTTATACAGAAGATCCCTGAGTCGCTCAAACAGTTAAGCACTGGGCTACTAACAAAAAGGTTTGGTGGTTCAAACCCATCTTGAGGTATTCTGGAAGGAAGGACTGATCACCAGTTTCCAAAAGGTCACAGTCATTGGAAATCTCATACAGCACAGTTCTACCAAAAGCACATGGGGTCACCATGAATCCTAATCTACTCCACAGTAACTGGTTTGGCTTTTGTCTTATATAGGACATTTCCTTTTTATAAAGTGCTTTTGCATCCATTATCTTGTATTTGCACCACAATCTAACATTGGAGTTACTGCTATATAAATTATTTTTTGTGTGTGTGGTTAAGTAAACGTTTACAATCCAAGTCAATTTGTCATATAAAACCCTGAGCACCTGCCTCTGCAACTCTATCTGCTCTCCTCACTCTATGACAGCACACCCTTCCACTCTTTACTTTCAGTATCCACTTAACCAACACTTGTCCCCTCTTCTCCACCCTCTCCTCTCCCCTCTAAAAAGAAATCAATAGGGCAGCCTCATACATGTATTAAACCATAAAGTACACACACCACTTGCATCACTTTCTGTCCCGAGGTCCAGTCCATTATTTCTGTGAAGTGTTAGCTTTGGCATTGGTTTCAGCTCTGGGTTTGCAGCAAGTCTAGGGGCCATGTTCTCAGGGGACCCTCAAGGTTGTTGGACTACCTAGTTGATCCTTTAATAGAGTTCTAGATCTGCACATCCCTTTCTCTCCATGCTATGTCAGGAACTCTATGTTGTGTTCCTTGTCAGGGCTGTCTGTGGTGGTGGCCAGGCACCATCTAGTTCTTCTGTTCTCCTGCTGATGTGGTCTCCCAGTCATATGGGTCCTTCTGTCTCCTGGGATCATTTTGCCTCCTGTCGTTGATGTTCCCAGTTGTCATCTGTTCCAGCTAGGTTGAGATCAACTGATGTTCCTCAGATGGCAGCTTGCTGGCTCTTAAGAACCCAGGTGACATTCACCAATACAGAGTATGAACACTCTTTGGGAAAAGACTAGTTATGACAATTGACCTTGATGTCCCCTGAAAACACAGCCGTAGACCCCTGTCACTGCTGTCCTGTCCTTTGAAATGTTGAGTTGAATTTAGAAAACCTTTTCGCTTATGGTATTATCCAGTTATGCTGACCTGCCCTGTATGGCATGATGTCACTCTGTTCACCAAATTCCTCTTGACTAGCTAATCTATGAATAACCTTCTCCCTTCCTAGTTACCCTTCTGTGCGTAAGTCTTTTCTTAAGTCCTTATAATAGTGGTCTCATACAATATTTGCACTTTTGCAGCAGACTGATTTCACTCATCATAATGTCTTTCAGTTAATTCCAGGTTATGACATGTTTCATAAAATCTTTATTGTTCGGTATCATTGCATAGTGTTCCACTGTGCATATATACCATAGTTTGTTTATCCATTTATATGTTGATAGGCACCTAGATTGATTCCATCTTTTTGCTATTATGGACAGTGTTGCAAGAAATGTTCACGTGCATGCATCTGTGTGTGTGACAGCGCATAGTTCTGTAGGATATATTCCAATGGCGTTTCTACTACATAACTTTTTGTAGCTAGAGAAGACTAATGCTGAGTGATGTTAATATACTCACCTGATGGCATATCAGTCATGAAGAAACTGAAACTTGAACTTTGAAAATCTGCTTTTCAGTGCAATTTCTATGATACCCAGCTTTGTAGAAGGTCATCACACACAGAAGCATCCTGTTTAAACCAAGCTCCAACACGGAGGCCAGGGAAGAGGGGAAGAGTGACATAGCATGCCAGAAAAGCATAGAATCATTTACTTTCTCAGAGTCGCTAACTGTTATTTAAGACAGAGTGAAGCCTTGAGTTATGGAATTATTTTTATGAACAAAGGCATTTGTTGCAGCATTGCTTGTGGTGGCAAAAAAAACAAAAACCAAAAAACCGTGGAAGCAGCTAAATGTCTATCAATAATACCCAAACCAAACTCACTGCCATCGAGTGCATTCTGACTCATAGGGACACTATGATACAGAGTAGAACTGTCCCATAGAGTTTTGAATTATAGAAAATTTTGAATTTTGTGTGTGAGGAGATTGGGCCTAAGACGTGACTTCAAATAAAGATACAAATATTAACTCAGCATACAAGATAGACATTAATATATGTTCATTATACGTATTCAGTTATCCTAGAATGTTTTGCTAGTATAGAAAATAACTTTTTTAAAGACAATAATTTAAAATCAGAGATAGACATATTATTTCATTTTGTTTCAGTCATTTCTTTCTTTTTTTCTTTTTTCTTTAACATGACTGAGTGAAAATGTACATTCCCGTATCAATTTACATGCCAACCTATATGCAGCTTCCACTGCTCTCCCTGTCCGGTGACAGCACACTATTCCTCTCTGCTCCATACATGTCTCATCCTCCCAACAGCCTCCTTTCCATTCCTCTCCACCCACTCTCCTTCCTCCAGCCAGAGGTCAGCAGGATGATATCCTATAGATATATAGAACCACAAAGTACAATCAATATATGGTCTCACTGCATTGCCAAATCCAATCCATCCCTGTCCAAAGAGGGGACCTTTGTTATAATTTATGGGTAAGGGCAGCATCAGGGCTGCGGGCCATGCTCTCAGGGGAACCCCGAAAACGCTGGACCATCAATTGAGGTCTTTTAGTGGAGATCTCAGGATGCACCCCTTTTTATTCTTGTGTTGCCAGTGAGACTCAACCTAGTGAGCTCCATCGTGGCTATCACCGGTGGTGGCCGGGCACCATCCGGTTCTTCCGGTCCAAGCCGATGAAGGCACCAACTCTTGCGGGTCTCACTGTCTTCTAGGTTGTCTTTACCGCATGTCATTTTGGTCCTCGGTGAGCATCCGTTCCTGCTGAGTTAGGACCATTTGCTGTGTCCTCGGATGGCAGCTTGGCAGCTTTTAAGACGCCAAACGCCACTCACCAATGTGGGGTGCAGATAGCTCTCTTAGCAAACCGCTAGTTGTGCCAATTGGCTTCTATTTCGCCTAAGAGCATGGTCCCCTGCCCCCTGCCGCAGCTACTCTATCCTTGCAATATTGGGTTAAGATGCAACGAGTACTCAAGTTATGCTGAAGTCCACTTAATGTTGTTCTAGTTTCTAATGTGTGCTATCACCGCTTTCTCCCAACCAGATTTCTAGCAACTATCGAAACAAAACCATTCCCTCTCACCCTCCCTCCCTCCCCTCCCTTGCAGCTGTCAAAGAGTCTTTTCTTCTATACACAAGTCTGTTTTGGAGATCTTAACGTAGGGTTCTCATACAGTATTTGTCCCTTTGTCGCTTTCTACTTTCACTCAGCATACTGTCTTCCAGTTGAAACCAGGTTAGGAGATGCTTCCTGGAATCATCGTTATTCTTTATCATTGCATAGTGCTCCATTGAGTATAAGTACCATAGTTTACCTATCGATTCTTCTGTTGTTGGGCATCTGGGTTGATTCCATCTTTTTGCTATCGTGGACTGTGCTGCGATAAACATTCTGGTGCATGTGTTGGTTGGAGTGAAAGGCCTTGATTCTGTAGGATATATTCCAAGTAGCGGAATTACTGGGTCAAATGGTATATCAATATCCATTTTTTTAAGGAAACGCCAGATGGCTTTCCAAAGAGGCCTGATCATTTTGCAACCCCACCAACAGTGTAGGAGGGTTCCACTTTCTCCACAGCCTCTCCAGCGTTTGTTGTTTTGTGATTTCTGGATCATGGCCAATCTTCTTGGGGTGAGATGGTATCTCATTGTCGTCTTGATTTGAATTTCTTTAATAACTAAAGATCGTGAACATGTCCGCATGTGTTTTTTGGCTGCATGGATCTCCTCTTTAGTGAAGTGTCTGTCCATCTCCTTTGCCCATCACTTAATTAGATGGTTTGTCTTCTTCTCATTGATATTTTGTAGTATCTTACAGATTATGGAGATCAGGTGTCAGTCTGACGTAGAGTTGTCAAATATATTTTCCCATTCTGTGGGTGTTCTTTTAATTCTATTAGTAAAGTCTTTGGATGAGCAAAAGTGTTTGATTCTTAATAGTTTCCATTTATCTATTTTCTCTTCTGTTGATTGTAGTTTCTTTGACAGATTTTGGAGTCTGTTCATATTGTGTATTAAAACTTCCATTGTTGTTCCTACCTTTTCTTGGATGAGCTTTATTGTTTTAGGTTTGATATTTAGGTCTTTTATCCAGTTGGAGTTGGTTTTTGTGTAAGGTGTAAGATATGCATCTTGACTCAGTTCCTTGCAGAGGGATATCCAATTTTGCCAGCACCATTTGTTGAAGATACTGTTTTTTCCCCAAATTTAATGTCTTAGGGCCTTTGTCAAATATCAACTGTTCACAGAAAGATGGTGTCATCTCTGGGGTCTCAGTTCTGTTCCATTGATCCATCTGTCTATTCTTGTACCAGTACCAGGCTGTTTTGACCACTGTGGCAGTGTAGTATGTTCTGAGGTCGGGTCATGAGAGGCCTCCCACTGTGTTCTTTTTCCTTAGTAGTATCTTACTTATCTGGGGCTTCTTCACTTTCCAAACAAAATTGGTGATTTGTTTCTCCATCTCATTAAAAAATGACGCTGGAACTTGTATTGGAATTGCATTATATAAGTAAATCGCTTTGGGTAAAATAGACATTTTCACAATGTTAAGTCTTCCTATCCATGAGCAGGGTAGGTTTTTCCATTTCTCTAAGTCTCTCTTAGTTTCTTGTAGTAGGGGCTTGTAGTTCTCTTTGTAAATGTCTGTTGTTTCTCTGGTTAGATTAATTCCTATGTACCTTATCTTCTTAGGGACTATCATAAATGGTATTGATTTGATAATTTCTTCCTTAACAGTCTCGTTGTTGGTATAAAGGAATCCTACTGATTTACTTATGTTTATCTTGTATCCTGAGACTTTGCTGAACTCTTCTATCAGTTTGAGTAGCTTAGTTATAGATTCCTTGGGGTTCTGTGCCTACACAATCATATCATCTGCAAACAGGGAGATTTTAACTTCCTCTTTGCCGATGCAGATGCCCTTTATTTCTTGGTCTTGTCTAATTGCTCTGGCTAAAACTTCTAGCACAATGTTGAATAGGAGAGGTGAGAGTGGGCATCCTTGTCTAATTCTTGATCTCAAGGGAAAGTCTTTCAGTCTCTCTCCATTCAGGATGACGTGGGCAATTGGCTTTGTATAAATGGCCTTTATTGTGCTGAGGAATTTGCCAGCTATGCCCATTTTGCTAAGAGTTTTTAGCATGATTGGGTGTTAGACTTTATCAAATGCCTTTTCTGCATCAATGGACAAAATCAGGTGATCCTTGTCTTTTGTGTTATTTATGTGGTTAATCACATTGATTGTTTTTCTGATGTTGAACCAGCCTTGCATCCCTGGTATGAATCCCACTTGGTTATGATGGATTATTTTTCGTGATATGTTGTTGTATTCTATTGGCAAGAATTTTGTTGAAGATTTTTGCATCTAGATTCATGAGTGATATCACTCTGTAGTTCTTTCTTTGTTGGGTCTTTCCCTGGCTTAGGTATCAGGGTTATGCTGGCTTTATAGAATGAATTTGGGAGTACTCCATCCCTTTCTATACTGTGAAATAGTCTCAGTAGTATTGGAGATAACTCTTCTCTGAAGGCTTGGTAGAATTCTGCAGTGAAGCCATCTGGACCCAGACTTTTTTAGGTTGGCAGTGTTTTGATGACCTTTTCAATCTCTTCCTTTGTGATGGGTTTATTAAGTTGTTGTCTTTTACGTTGTGATAATTTGGATAGGCGGTATGAGTCAAGGAATGGGTCCATTTCCGCTAGGTTTTCAAATTTCTTACAGTACAGTCTTTCATAGTATTCTGTTATGATATTTTTGATTGCCGTTGTATCTGTGGTGACAACTCCCCTCTCATTTCTAATTTGGGTTATTTGTTTCCTTTCCTGCTTTTCTTTAGTAAGTTTAGCCAGTGGTTTATCCATTTGATTGATCTTCTCAAAAAACCAGCTTTTGGTCTTTTCAATTGTTTTTCTATTCTCTAATTCATTTAGCTCTGCTCTAATCTTTATGATCTCGTTTCTTCTGGTGCCTCAGGGGTTCCTCTGTTCTCTTTCTACTTGTTCAAGCTGTAGGGTTAGTTCCTTGATTTTATTTTCTTCCTTCCAGATGTGTGCACTGATGGAGATAAACTGACCTCTGAGCACTGCTTTGGCTGTATCCCATAGGTTCTGGAAGGAAGTGTTTTCGTTCTCATTGGAAGCCATGAATTTCTTTATTTCATCCTTGATTTCCCCTATAACCCATGTTTTTTTGAGCATGATGTTGTTCAGTTTCCAAGAGTTCCACTTTCTATCTATGTTTTTTCTACTACTGACTTCACCTTTGATGGCTTTATGATCTGAGAAGATGCTTTGCAGTAATTCAATGGTATGGATTTTGTTGAGAATTGCATTATGGCTTATCACATGGTCAGTTCTGGAGAATGTTCCATGTGAACTGGAGAAGAAGGTTTAGTTGTCTGCTGATGGGTGGAAAGTTCTGTATATATCATTGAGGCTTAGCTGGTTAATTGTGTCAGTGAGGTCTTCTGTATCTTTACTGAGCTTTTTTCTAGATGATCTGTCTAGTATTGAGAGTGGAGTGTTAAATTCTCCCACTATTATTGTGGAGTCATCTAACTCTCTTTTGAGTGTAGTCAGTGTTTCTTCGATGTATTTAGGTGCTCTGATATTAGGTGCATAAATATTTAATATAGTTAATTCTTGCTTGTGTACTGAACCTTTCAGCAATAAATGGTGTCCATCTTTGTCCATGATGGTGGATTGGACATTAAAATTGATTTTGTCTGAGATTAGAATTGCCACCCCTGCTCTTCTTTGTTCATTGTTAGCTTGATATATATTCTTCCATCCTTTAATTTTCAGTTTGTTCTTATCTTTAGGTCTCAAGTGAGTTTCTTGTATTCAGTCATTTCTAAATATTTAGGAAGATGTGCTCTGTGTGCTTTGCTTTTGGAATTAAATTGAGAACATTGCAGTGGTTATATGATTCACATGTGCTCACTTGTCAGGTAAAGCTCCAGTTTTCTTTGATTTCCTGTCCTTGCCAATAAGAGTTTAAAATTTACATTTTTTGCTTATGATCAAACATCGCTTTATGTTGCATTTCTATTTATTTACTGTTTAGAATAATCCTATAATATGGCTCTGTAACATCTTCTTTACCCATATTTGCAAATAAAATTAGTTTGCCTTATGTCCCACACAGGTGTGTCACACACAGTTGTTTAATTATGTTTAATTATGTTTAATTATGAATTGTAACTCCTTGTCCCACCCGCTTAGCCCACCATCTTGGAACACCTTTCTGTCTTCTATTTCTTTTTAAATATGTTGTTCGCTGTATACTTCAGTGTTCAAAGGCTGGTGCTTCAGTGTTCAAAGGCTGATACTCAACCAGTTCATTTCCTACCAGTGAGGACACATAATACCCTCCTGCCTATCTAGCCTCATTTTCGTTTCTTCAGAGAAGCATATTAGAAAGCAACATGCTGTATTTTTCACAGTTGCAGATAAGCTAACCCTACTTTTCAATAGATTGCATGTTGTCATTTGTTTTTCTCCTGTAAAGAGATGAAGTTTGAAATTCTTGTTAAGAGGAGAGGAAATCAGTCTGTGATTATGACTCAAATTATTTCCTCAATTCCACCTGATCATTTCTATCAAATAGTTCAGGGTGGGTCGATCGATTGATCGATCGATCGATCTATCTATCATCTATCCATCATCTATCTATCTACCTACCTATCTACCTGCCTGTCTATCTATCTCATCTATCATCTACCTATTTCTCTATGTAAACCTTCATTTATCCACCTGCAAAACAGGTAGAATAATGTCACTATTTATATGCCTTGAGGCATTTGAAAAATAGGATTGACATTATTTAGCATAACTGAATTTTCATAAATGTTTCTATTACTTATACTTAAATCTAAGACTTTACATCTGTGCCTACGTGTATAAAATCAAGTAAACAAATAAGTCAGTTAAAATACCTTATGAAGTTCAGTGTACCACTCTGTATTTAAGAAATCTCTTTGACGTATATTTGTTAAATAATTTTGTTATTTTACATAATTCTCACGTACCCACATTTTTGCTTTCAAAATATACTCATATACAACTCAAAGGTTTTTCATGAAAAGCCCAAATAATTCAAGCCAAAATGAATTATTTAGGTAATTACCTTCATTTTCCATTTCTGGTTGAATAGATGATGTACCTAGACTCCAAAGCATTTTTTTCTTCTCAGTGAAGCTATGCTTTTGTCAAGTGTCTACTCAGGATCTTTACAGTGTTTTACCTTCCATTCTTAATCAATTAGTCATAAATCCACATTGTTTTTGAAGTTATTTGCTGTAAGGAAACTTCTAGCCACTGAGTTGCACTGCAGTAGCAGTGCAATTAAATCAGTTAAGTGGCTTCAGCTTCAAGTAACAGAAACCTAGACAAAAGTACTGTACACAACAAAGAAATATGTTACCCTCAATACAAAATTCAGGGTAGACATGTGTTTTCTTTTACGATTGATACATGTTGTGTACAATATTTGACTATCCTTAGGTTACAAAGAAGTCCTTTTTCTTTCTTGCCTTCTATAATGGGATAATTAAACTTTTTTCTGTAAAAGGCCAGAGAGTAAATTATCTTGTGCTTTGCAGTCTACATACTGTCTCTCTCATATGTTTTCTACCTCCTCCTCTTTAAAATTATAAAATATACTCTTAGATGAAGCACCGACTAAAATAGACTGTAGGTCAAATATGACCCATGGGCCATAGTCTTATTAATCCTTGTTATCAAAGATTTATTGCTCTTTTGCTTTTATGATTAGGTTTATGATCCATTTCAAGTTAATTCTTCCATATGGTATGAAGTAAGAGTTAATTTCACTTTTTTCTCCTGTGTCTACCCAATTGTTTCAGCACTTCTAGTTGAAAAGACTAGAATTTTCTCCAGTGAATTACCTTGACACTTTCATAAAAAAAAAAAAAAAAATCAGTTGCAAGCCCACAAATAGAGCCACACTAATAAGATCAATTGAGCTATATGTTTAGCCTTAGGTGTATAGCACACTGCTGACTGGCATCTTAACAATATTGGATCTTTATATCTATATACATAAAAAACCTCTGTTTAGCTTTTCTTTAATTTTTTTCAATAATGATTCACATATTTCATTATGAGTGGACAGCTGTATCTTAATTTTCATCTTAGAGAAAAAATTCATATGGCAGTTCTCTATTTTTTTTTTTTTTGCTATAATTGTTTTTCATCAGATTGAGAAGGTTTCTTTCTATTCCTTTTTTTTTTTCACAGTTTGTACCGTGAACAGATATTGAATTTTGTCAGGTACTTTTTTTTTTTCCTTTTACTCTTTGGAGGTGGCTTTTATTTCTCAATATGTCTATATGGTGAAACATAATGAGTGATTTCTGTGGTTTTGAATTGTTCATATGTTGTCAAGAAGTTTTGACTCTGTGTTCATGAGGGATATTATTCCATAATATTCTGTTGTGCTTTTTTTCTAGATTTTGGCATCAGAGCTATTTAGCTGGACTTGTGAAATTATTTGAGAAGTGCTACATTCTCCTGCATTGTGTAAAGAAACTATGACAGGTTGGAATTATTTCTTCCTTAATTGTTAGAATTTGTAGATTAAAGCATCTGTGGCTAGACTATTCTTTTTAGAAAGATTTTTCTTTCAAGATAGTTTGCCTTTATTTATTTTATTATGATTGAATGAAAATGTACATTCCCATATAAATTTACATGCTGCCCTATGTCACCTATATGCAGCTCCCATTGCTCTCCCTGCCCAGTGACAGCACACCCTTCCTCTTTGCTCCATATATGTCCTATCCTCCCAATAGTCTCCTATCCTCTCCTCTCCACCCACTCCCCTTACTCCCGTAAGAGGTGAGCAGGATGACATCCTATAGATGCATAGAACCATAAAGTTCCCACAAGATACGGTCACTCCGTGTTGCCAAGTTCAATCCGTTACTGTCCGAAAAGTTGATCTTCGTTATGGTTTATGGACAGGGGCAGCATCAGGGCTGGGGCCATGCTCACAGGGGAACCCTGAAGCCCCTGGAGCATCATTTGTGGTTTTTCAGTGGAGATCTCAGGGTGCACCCCTTTTTATTCTAGTGTTGCCAGTGAGACTCAATTTTGTGAGCTCCATCGTGGCTATCACTGGTGGTGGCCAGGCACCATCTGGTTCTTCTGGTCATGAGTCGATGTAGAGACCCACTCACGTGGGTCTCTCTATCTTCTGGGTTCTCTTTCCCCCATGTCGTCCTAGTCCTTGGTGACCATCCATTCCTGTTGAGTTGAGACCATTTGCTGTACCCTCAGATGGCAGATTGGCAGCTTTTAAGACCCCAGATGTTGCTTACCAATGTGGGGTACAGAGAGTCCTCATTAACGAAATGCTAGCTGTGCCAGTTGGCCTTGATTTCACCTGACAGCATGGTCCCTGGCCCCATGCCCCAGCTAATCTATCCTTGCAATATTGGGTTAAGATGGGAGCAGTACGCAAATTATGTTGAAGTCCAGTTAATATTGATCTTCTTTCTAATGTGTGCTGTCACCAATTTCACCCCACCAAATTTCTATTAACTATCTAACCTAAACCTTCCCCCCACCCTTCTTCCTTCCCCATCCTTGCAGCCATCAAAGAGTCTTTTCTTCTATGCATGGGTCTGTTTTTAAGTTCTTATCATTGCGGTCTCATACAATATTTGTCCTTTTGTCACTGAGTACTTCGACTCAGCATAATGTCCTCCAGTTGAAACCAGGTTATGAGATATTTCCTGTAATAATCATTGTTCTATATCATTGCATAGTGTTCCATTGAGTATATATACCGTAGTTTACCTATCCATTCCTCTGTTGTTGGGCATCTGGGTTGATTCCATCTTTTTGCTATTGTGGACTGTGCTGCAAGGAACATTCATGTGCATGTATCAGTTGGTGTGAATGGCCTTGATTCTGTAGGATATATTACAAGCAGTGGAATTACTGGGTGAAATGGTATACCTATATCCATTTTCTTAAGGGACTGCCAGATTGCTGTACAGAGGTTGCTCTATTTTGCAATTCCACCAACAGTGTAGGAGAGTTCTAGTTTCTCCACAGCCTCTCCAGCATTTGTTGCTTTGCAATTTTTGGATCATGGCCAACCTTGTTGGGGTGAGATGGTATCTCATTGCAGTTTTGATTTGAATTTCCTTAATAGCTAATGATCGTGAACATGTACACATGTGTTTTTTGGCTGCCTGGATCTCCTCTTTAGAGAAGTGTCTGTCTCCCTTGCCCATTGCTTAATTGGATGATTTATCTTTTTCTTATTCATATTTTGTAGTACCTTATTGATTATGGAGATCAGGTGTTGGTCTGACATATAGTTGCCAAATATTTTTTCCTATTCTAATATAGTTTTTGAATTTGAATTTTTAAAAAATTTTTTTATTTAATATAACTGAGTGAAAAAGTACATTCCTGTATAAATTTACATAGACACCTATATGCAGATTCCACGGCTCTCCCTGCCTGGTGATAGCACACTATTCCTCTCTGCTCCATACATGTCTCATCCTCCCAACAGTATCTTTCTCCCCGCCTCTCTACCCACTCTCCTTACTCCAGCCAGAGGTCAGCAGGATGACATCCTATAGATTTATAGGACCATAAAGTGCATCCAATACATGGTCACTGCATCGCCAAGTCCAATCCATTCCTGTCTGAAGCGTGGACCTTCATTATGATTTATGGTCAAGGGCAGCATCAGGGCGAGGGGCCATGCTCCCAGGGGAACGCCGAAACCATTGGACCATCAATTGAGGTTTTTTAGTGGGGATCTCAGGGTGCACCCCTTTTTATTCTTGTCTTGCCAGTGAGACTCAACCTAGTGAGCTCCATCGTGGCTGTCAAAGGTGGTGGCCGGGCACCGTCCAGTTCTTCCGGTCCCAAGTCGATGTAGGCTCCCACTGATGTGGGTCTCTTTCTCTTCTGGGTTTGTCTTTCCCCCATGTCATTTTGGTCCTCGGTGAGCATCTGTTCCCGCTGAGTTGGGACCATTTGCTGTGCCCTTGGATGGCAGCTTGGCAGCTTTTAAGACCCCAGACACCACTCACCAACGTGGGGTGCAGAGAGCCCTCTTAGCAAAACGCTAGTTGTGCCAACTGGCCTCGATTTCACCTAAGAGCATGGTTCCCCGCCCCCTGCCCCAGCTACTCTATCCTTGCAATATTGGCTTAAGATGGAAGGAATACTCAAGTTACGCTGAAGTCCACTTAATATTGTTCTTGTTTCTAATGTGTGCTATCACTGATTTCACCCAACCAGATACCTAGCAACTATCTAATCTAAACCCTCCCCCCTCCCTCCCTCCCCTCCCTTGCAGCTGTCAAAGAGTCTTTTCTTCTATACACAAGTCTGCTTTTGAGATCTTATCGTAGGGTTCTCATACAGTGTTTGTCCCTTTGTTGCTGACTACTTTCACTCAACATAATGTCTTCCAGTTGAAAACAGGTTAGGAGATGTTTTCTGGAATCATCGTTATTCTTTATCATTGCATAGTGCTCCATTGAGTATATGTACCATAGTTTACCTATCCATTCTTCTGTTGTTGGGCGTCTGGGTTGATTCCATCTTTTTGCTATCGTGGACTGTGCTGTGATAAACATTCTAGTGCATGTGTCCGTTGGTGTGAAAGGCCTTGATTCTGTAGGATATATTCCAAGTAGTGGAATTACTGGGTCAAATGGTATATCAATATCCATTTCTTTAAGGAAGCACCAGATGGCTTTCCAAAGATGCTGCAACCCCACCAACAGTGTAGGAGGGTTCCACTTTCTCCACAGCCTCTCCAGCGTTTGTTGTTTTGAGCTTTTTGGATCATGGTCAACCTTGTTGGGGTGAGATGGTATCTCATTGTGATCTTGATTTGAATTTCTTTAATAATTAAAGATCGTGAACATGTCCGCATGTGTTTTTTGGCTGCCTGGATCTCCTCTTTAGTGAAATGTCTGTCCATCTGCTTTGTCCATCGCTTAATTGTATGATTTATCTTCTTCTTGGCTTGGCTGTTGATATTTTGTAGTATCTTATAGATTATGGAAATCGGGTGTTGGTCTGACATAGAGTTGCCAAATATTTTTTTCCCATTCTGTGGGTGTTCTTTTAATTCTATTAATAAAGTCTTCAGATGAGCAAAAGTGTTTAATTCTTAATAGATCCCATTTATCTATTTTCTCTTCTGCTGATTGTGGTTTGTTTGACAGATTTTGGAGTCTTCATATTGTGTATTAAAACTTCCATTGTTGTTCCTACCTTTTCTTGGATGAGCTTTATCGTTTTAGGTTTGATGTTTAGGTCTTTTATCCAGTTGGAGTTGGTTTTTGTATAAGGTGTAAGATATGGATCTTGTTTCAGTTCCTTGCAGAGGGATATCCAATTTTGCCAGCACCATTTGTTGAAGATACTGTTTTTACCCCAGTTTAATGTCTTAGGGGCTTTGTCAAATATCAATTGTTCATAGAAAGATGGTCTAATCTCTGGGGTCTCAGTTCTGTTCCACTGATCGATCTATCTGTTCTTATACCAGTACCTGCCGGGAGCCAGTCCCAACACTTTTCGGGGTCCCGCACGGAGGGAGGGATAGGAGTGGCGGGAAATGGATAAAGGAGACAGGAAAGACTTTTCTGGTTTAAGGCAGCCCGACCCAGAGAGCAAGAGAGAAGGGTCGTCTTAGTTTATTGTTATCTTTTTATAGTTGGTAAGGCAGTAGTACTTTGACCACGTCGGTGATTGGCTAGGCAAGAAGCAGGTACCTCATGGTCTCTT
Source organism: Heterohyrax brucei (assembly GCA_028571685.1). Lineage (NCBI taxonomy): Eukaryota > Metazoa > Chordata > Mammalia > Hyracoidea > Procaviidae > Heterohyrax > Heterohyrax brucei. Next base: position 128,314,286 of record CM053166.1, on the reverse strand, counting down.
CATGTCAATCACTGGAGTTTTCTAAATAATGGCCTGAGACTAGTGTCTCTTTTCATGTTAGCTATTAAGATCTTCTAAACAATGGTTAGAGACAATGGTCTTCTTCTCTTGTTGACTATTAGGGTCTTCTCTGTTAGTTAGTAAAGAGTAAACACTTTGTCATTCCTTTTCATGTTAACCATTAGGATCCTCTAAAGAATGGTCTGAGACAGGCATATTTGTGATTTATAATTAACAGCTGGAGCAAAACTGATCTTAGACTTCTATTAACTTTACATAAGCAGGAAGAGAAGACAAATCCATCTTAAAGGTTATACAGTCTCTATTTGTTCCTTCTCTGCTCTTCCTTATCTCTTCCTGTAAGGACAATGGGTGTCCACCGTCCCTTATTCTAAGTTTCTCTTAAACTACCCTAAGAAAGGCATTTCTTTAGTATTTGTCTGTTTGCCGATACCAAGTGTAATAAACTTGGGAATTTTGTTATTTCCCTGAAGTAAGATGTTTGCTATCTAAGGGCTGAGAAAGAGAGGAAGGGGAGTTGTCTCTGGAAACTCCTTCACGGCCTTCTTGCAAGCTTGCTTATCTCATGTGAAGGGAGGGGTGAGCAGCTGGGAGAAGTCAGCAGGGGTTGGGCCGGCCTCGCTGCTCTCAAGCTTGCTGTGTTAGAAATCATTCCTCTGAGTTCTTTTCCCCAGAAATTCCTGTACAAGTTTTCCCAATATTATTTCATAAACCAAGGGGGCAGTAAAGGGCCCCTCTCAGAAGGCATCTCCCCTGATCCTTGTGCCAGGAGAGGAGGGGGTAACTTTTTGAAGAAAATTTAATTAGGAAGCCAATTAACATCAAGGGCAGTAGGCTAGAAAACATGTCACAGGTGAGATGCTTCAGCCCATCATTGACAGGGGCTCGTGACTTTGTCTACAAGGCTGATGGCGGACCTCCGCAAGTACCGGGCTGTTTTGACCACTGTGTCAGTGTAATATGTTCTAAAGTCAGGTAATGAGAGGCCTCCCAGTGTGTTCCTCTTCTTTAGTAGTACCTTGCTTAACCGGGGCTTCCTCACTTTCCAAACAAAATTGGTGATTTCTTTCTCCGTCTCCTTAAAAAATGTCACTGGAACTTGTATTGGGATTGCATTATATAAATAAATTACTTTGGGTAAAATAGACATTTTCACAATTTTAAGTCTTCCTATCCATGAGCAGGGTAGGTTTTTCCATTTCTCTAAGTCTCTCTTAGTTTCTTGTAGTAAGGGCTTGTAGTTCTCTTTGTAAAGGTCTGTTATTTCTCTGGTTAGATTAATTCCTAGGACTTTATCTTCTAAGAGGCAATCATAAATGATATTGATTTGACAATTTCTTCCTTAACAGTCTCGTTGTTGGTATAAAGGATTCCTACTGATTTACTTATGTTTATCTTGTATCCTGAGATTTTGCTGAACTCTTCTATCAGTTCGAGTAGCTTACTTATAGATTCTATGGGATTCTCTGCATATACAATCATATCATCTGAAAACAGGGAGCTTTTAACTTCCTCTTTGCCGATGCAGATTCCCTTTATTTCTTGGTCTTGTCTAATTGCTCTGGCTAAAACTTCTAGCACAATGTTGAGTAGAAGAGGTGAGAGTGGGCGTCTTTGTCTAGTTCTTGATCTCAAGGGAAAGTCTTTCAGTCTCTCTCCATTCAGGATGACGTGGGCAGTTGGCTTTGTATAAATGGCCTTTATTGTGCTGAGGAATTTGCCGGCTATGCCCGTTTTGCTAAGAGTTTTTAGCATGATTGGGTGTTGGACTTTATCAAACGTCTTTTCTGCATCAATGGACGAAATCAGGTGATCCTTGTCTTTTGTGTTATTTATGTGGTTAATCACATTGATTGTTTTTCTGATGTTGAACCAGCCTTGCATCCCTGGTATGAATCCCACTTGGTTATGATGGATTATTTTTCGTGATATGTTGTTGTATTCTATTGGCAAGAATTTTGTTGAAGATTTTTGCATCTAGATTCATGAGTGATATCACTCTGTAGTTCTTTCTTTGTTGGGTCTTTCCCTGGCTTAGGTATCAGGGTTATGCTGGCTTTATAGAATGAGTTTGGGAGTACTCCATCCCTTTCTATACTGTGAAATAGTCTCAGTAGTATTGGAGATAACTCTTCTCTAAAGGCTTGGTAGAATTCTGCAGTGAAGCCATCTGGACCCAGACTTTTTTAGGTTGGCAGTGTTTTGATGACCTTTTCAATCTCTTCCTTTGCGATGGGTTTATTAAGTTGTTGTCTTTTATGTTGTGATAATTTGGATAGGCGGTATGAATCAAGGAATGGGTCCATTTCCCCTAGGTTTTCAAATTTGTTACAGTACAGTCTTTCATAGTATTCTGTTATGATATTTTTGATTGCCGTTGTATCTGTGGTGACAACTCCCCTCTCATTTCTAATTTGGGTTATTTGTTTCCTTTCCTGCTTTTCTTTAGTAAGTTTAGCCAGTGGTTTGTCCATTTGATTGATCTTCTCAGAAAACCAACTTTTGGTCTTTTCAATTGTTTTTCTATTCTCTAATTCATTTAGCTCTGCTCTAATCTTTATGATCTCATTTCTTCTGGTGCCTCAGGGGTTCCTCTGTTCTCTTTCTACTTGTTCAAGCTGTAGGGTTAGTTCCTTGATTTTATTTTCTTCCTTCCAGATGTGTGCACTGATGGAGATAAACTGACCTCTGAGCACTGCTTTGGCTGTATCCCATAGGTTCTGGAAGGAAGTGTTTTCATTCTCATTGGAAGCCATGAATTTCTTTAATTCATCCTTGATTTCCTCTATAACCCATGTTTTTTTGAGCAAGATGTTGTTCAGTTTCCAAGAGTTCCACTTTCTATCTATGTTTTTTCTACTACTGATTTCACCTTTGATGGCTTTATGATCTGGGAAGATGCTTTGCAGTAATTCAATGGTATGGATTTTGTTGAGCATTGCATTATGGCCTATCACATGGTCAATTCTGGAGAATGTTCCATGTGCACTGGAGAAGAAGGTGTAGTTGTCTGCTGATGGGTGGAAAGTTCTGTATATATCAATGAGGTTTAGCTCGTTAATTGTGGCAATGAGGTCTTCTGTATCTTTACTGAGTTTTTTTCCAGATGATCTGTCTAGTATTGAGAGTTAAATTCTCCCACTATTATTGTGGAGTCATCTAACTCTCTTTTGAGTGTAGTCAGTGTTTCTTCGACGTATTTAGGTGCTCTGATATTAGGTGCATAAATATTTAATATAGTTAATTCTTGCTTGTGTACTGAACCTTTCAGCAATAAATGGTGTCCATCTTTGTCCATGATGGTGGATTGGACATTAAAATTGATTTTGTCTGAGATTAGAATTGCCACCCCTGCTCTTCTTTGTTCATTGTTAGCTTGATATATATTCTTCCAACCTTTAATTTTCAGTTTGTTCCTATCTTTAGGTCTGAAATGAGTTTCTTGTAGACAGCATATGGATGGGTCATGTCTTTTGATTCAGGATGTCACTCGATGTCTCTTTACTGGAGAATTTAGTCCATTCACATTCAGTGTAATTACTGATAAGTATGTGTTCAGTGCTGCCATTGTGATGTGTTTTTTTTAATATTGATGTTTTCTCTGTTGTTCTTATTAGTCTGTTCTGGGACGTTCTTTTTTGTGAGTTGATTTTTCACCTTTTTCAGATCTGGTTTTGTGGTTGCTGACACTCCTGTGTTACATTTCTTGAAAGGATATGATACATCTTTGTTGTGCTTTGCAGCTGCCCCTATGATCCCCCTAAATAAACTATATATAAGCCCAATTTTAATTACTACCAGTCTTGTCATCTTCCTGTCCATCTGGAAGGACTATAGCAACCGTAGTACATCCCTCTTTTTAATATGATGGCACCATAGTTTTCATGATGATCACTGGATTGCTTCTTTCCTTTTCAATCACAAAGCTGTGATTGGCTTTGTAACCTTCCCTAACTGAGTAGAGTTTTGAGTAGTAAAGTTGTTCTAAAATATAAAGTTAGTGGTTCTGTTCTTCTAAGCCAGAGCCAAGAACTTCTTTCAATATTTCTTGTAGTTTTGTTTTTGTTTTTTACAAAGTGTTTGGGTTTCTGTTTATCTGGGAATGTTTCATTTCATTTTCGTATTTGAAAGATAGTTTCACAGGATATATAATTCTTGGTTGAAAGTTCTTCTCCTTCAAGGCTTTGAATGTGTCATGCTACTGGTTTCTGTGTCATGCATGGTTTCTGCTGAGAAATCTAAAGAGAGCCTATAGGGTTTCCCTCTGAATGTTACCTTTGCTTTGAGTCTTGATGCCTTTAAGAGTTGCCTCTTATGTTTCATTTTGTTGAGCTTGATTATAATATGCCTTGCAGTCTTTCTTTTGAGATCTATATAGGGTGGCATACAGTATGCATCTGAGATCTCTATATTCTCTTCCTTCATGATTTCTGGGAAGTTTTCTGTCAGCAGCTCAGCAACAATAATCTCTGTGTTCTCGGATGTCTCACCCTGTTCAGAGACTCCAATTAGTCGAAGATTGTTCCTGTTAATAGAGTCCCACATGCTTCTTAATGTTTCTTCATTTTTCTTGTTTCTTTTTTCTGATTGCTGCCCATAGACGCTGGCCTCAGTATTTCTGTCTTCCAAGTCAGAAATTCTTTTTTCTATTTGTTCCATTATGTTTTCTTGGCTTTGCATGGAAGTTTCTATGTCTTTGATTTTGTTCTTGATCTGTTGGATTTCAGAGTACTGGTGTTCCATCTGATTGAACATCTTGCTTAATTTTTCATTTTGTTCTCCTACATTTTGTATAAGGTCTAGAAGGGTTTTATATATAATCATTTTGTATTCACTTTCTGATGCTTTCATAAAAGTTTCTTCATCTGGAAAACTCCTTGGTTGCTTTGTTTAGGAGCCTTCTGAAGCCATGGCTGATTTCTTGTGTGCCACAAGTGTCTGCTGCTTTTTGGGACCCATGTTAGTATGTAGAGGCTGGAAGAGGCACTGTGAGGATGGACTGCAGATGTTTCTCTCGTTTGTCTTAAAATGTAAAGCAAAAGGTATCTTACCACTTCACAAGTCAGTTAGGTTTTCAGGTGTAGAGGTCCCTCTTCTCAACTGACAAAGTAAGCGCCACTATATCCAACCCCAGATGATATAAACTAGTTCAGAATACAGCAATGTTACTGCCTGTTGGCCTCTGCTGACAGGGCCTAGCCTAGACGACACTGCATAGAGTACTGGTTTTGTGATAGAAAAGCGCTCTCCTGTGTGCAGGCTCTGGCTCCCAAGCTAAGAATTAGGTCCAGCTGCGGCCACCGTATCCCAGATGGCGTCCTCCACACAGGCAGCAGACAGAAGGGCTAAAGGTGCCGAGAGGTAGTGATTCCTCTGATTCTGTTGCAGGACCCCCAAAGCAGGTAGCACTAGGTAAATTACTGATTTTCTGTTGGAGAAGCTCTGTCCTGTTTGTAGGCGCTGGCTCCCAGGCTAAGAATGAGGTCCCACTAGAATCTCTGTATCCAACATGGCGTCCCGCACACTGACTGCGAAACTCCGTGCAAACACCGCTGAGGGAGATATAAAATGACAGGCTCAAAGTGGCTAGATTAACAGAGTCCTAAGCCTGGCTCTCAAAATATGGGAATTTCTCCTGCCTGTCCACCAGCAGTGTATCTGAGTGTAGCCACTAGGGAAGACCCTGCTCTGCCTGCCGGCCAAGACAGAGGAAAAAAAAAGTCAAAATGGTGCGTTTACCTTCAGTCCATGAGAGCCAGGGCTAGCCAGGTGCAGGAGACAGCGTAAGGGAGGAGGTTTTTCGGTCAGTAGTATGAAGTCCAAAGTAACAGCCCTGTGCCGTGTCCTGGGGCTGATTAGGTGACCAGAAGGCTCCGTTTGATTATCAATTCAGGTCTTGGTTTCCAGAGGGATATAAGGAGATGTGTGCTTAGTCTACCATCTTGACTCCGCCTCCAGAAAGATTTTAATTACAAAAATATCTTCCAAATATATACTGCTATTCAAGTTTTAGGATTCTTGTCTCCATTTCAATAATTGTGTTGCAAAAAGTCTTCTATTTTATCTTAATTATTAAATTTGGTGGAATGAAATTTATTAATATTATTTTATTATCATTTAAGTGAATGTAATATCTGTCTTTATACCTATTATTGCAAATATTTGTCATCTCTCTTTTATACAGATCAGCCTAAGTCAAGATTTATTAACTTGATTGATTTTTAAAAAAACAAATAACTTTTTCTTTCATAGATTTTTATTTTTTACCTTTTTCTAACTATTTGATTTAATTTTTAGTTATTTTCTGCTGGATGTATTTTATTTTTCATTTTCTAGATGGGTTTCTAGCTGAAACCATCACTGCAGTATGATGATTTTTTTGTTGTACTTTAGATGAAGGTTTACACAACAAACTAATTTCTCATTAAACAGTTAATACACATATTGTTTAGTGACATTGGTTGCCAACTCCATGACATACCAACACTGTCCCTTTCTTCACCTTGGGTTCCTCATTACCAGCTTCCTTGTTGCCCCCTGATGCCTGCTCATCTTTGTCCCTGGGCTTGTGTACCCCTTTAATCTCTCTTTGCCTTATGGGCCTCTCTAACCTTTGGCTGAAGATCGAACCCCAGGAGCGACTTCATTACTGAGCTTTGCAAGTGTCCAGGAGCCATACTCATGGTATTTCTCCAGTCTCTGTCAAACTAGTAAGTCTTTTTGTTTGTTTTTTGAGGTAGACTTTTCTCCTACAATTTTCTCCAGATATGTCTGGGACCCTCTGTTGATCCTCTTCGGAGCAATCAGCGGTGGTAGTCAGGCACCATGTAGTTGTGCTAGACTCAGTCTCATGGGGGCTGTGGTAGTTGCTGTCAATCAGACAGTGTGATAATTTTGAAGTAAAGGAAAAAAATATAGTCTTCTATAATTATCCACATATTTACCATTTCCATTGCTCACATTTACTTCTGTATATCTGAGTTGCTAATTGATGTTACCTCCAGTGGGAAGGCATTCTCTTCTCTGTTGGTTATGGGGGAAGGTACTTGTCATCAATCTTCTTCTGTCAGAGGAGCTTGTCCGCACCAGGACCCCAGGTCCGAAGGACCCACTATACTCCCAGTGCTTCGTTCCTGGTGGTATGAGGTCCCTCCGTCACTCTGCTCACTTCTCTCTCTCATATCTCAAAACAAGTTGGCTTAACACACAATCTAACCTTATAGATCTTAACATAATTGCCACTAATCCCTATATAAATACCTTTATTTCATGAGTTTGGACTGTACTTTCCTGTTTTTATGCACATCTATAAACTTTGGTTCAAAACTGTACATTTTAAAATCCATTTTAGCTTTCTGGTATCTGTAGCATTCTTTTGAGAATTGTTGCTTTTGTGTGTTTGATTTGATTTTGCTTTGTTTTTGTGTTTTCCTGGCTCCCAAACAGGAAGGAGTAGAAGCATACCTTGGAAATATTGTAGGTTCAGTTCCAGACCTCTGCAAAAAAGTAAATTCCACAATACAGTGCGAGTCACTTGAATTTATTGTTTTCTCAGTGCATATAAAAAGTGTGTTTCTGCTAGACCATAGTCTATTAGGTGTGCAATAGAATTCTGTCTAAGAAAACAATGTGCCTACCTTAAGTTTAAAAAATACTTTACTGTTGAAAAATGCTAACTGTCATCTGAGACTTCAGTGAGTCGTAAGCCTTTTGCTGGTGGAAGGTCATGCCTCAGTGTTGATGGTTGCTGACTGATCAGGGTGGTGGTTGCTGAACTTGGGGCAGCTGTGACAATTTCTTAAAATCAGTCAACAATGAAGTTTGTTCAATCGGTTGACTCTTCTTTTCATGAAAGAATTCTATGTAGAATGAGATGCTATATGATAGCATTTTATCCACAGTAGAACTTCTTTCAAAATTACAATCATCTCAAACCCTGCTTTATCAACTAAGTTGATGTAATATTCTCAATTCTTGTCATTTCGATAATGTTCTCAACATCTTCATCAGGAGTACACTGCATTTGAAGAAACTACCCTCTTTGCTGATCCCTAAGAAGGAACTCCTCATCCATTCAAGTTTTGTTATGAGATTGTAGCAATTCAGTCACATCCTCAGGCTCCACTTCCAGTTCTAGTTCTCTTGCTATTTCCACCGCATCTTCAGTTACTTCCTCCACTGAAATCTTGAACCCCCTCAAAATAATCCAAGAGGGTTGGTATCAACTTCTTCCAAACTCCTTGTAGTATAGATGTTTTGACCTCCTTCCATAAATCGCAAATGTCCTTAATGGCAGCCAGAATAGTGAAGGCTTTCCTGAAGGTTTTGAGTTTACTTTATCTGGATTCATCAGAGGAATCACTGTCTATGGCAGCTAAAACTTTGCAAATGTATTTCTTAAACGATAAGACTTGTAAGACAAAATTACTTCTTAATCCACAGGCTACAATGGATGTTGTGACAAACCAGAATACCCACTGCCCTCGAGTTGATTCTGACTCATAGTGACCCTATGGGACAGAGTAGAACTGCTCCTTTGAGTTTCCAAGGAGCACCTGGTGGTTTTGAAGTGCTGACTTTTTGGTTCTCAGACATAGCGCTTAACAACTACACCACCAGGGTTTCTGGATGTTGTGATAACAAGCATGAAAACAACATTAATCTCCTTGCACACTTCCATCAGAGCTCTTAGGTGACCAGATGTATTGTCAATGGGCAGTAATGTTATGAAAGGTATATATTTTTTTCTGAGCAGTATGTCTCAACAGTAAGCTTAAAATATTCAATAAGCCATATTGTAAACAGTTATGTGATCATCCAGGCTTTGTTGTTCCATTTATAGAGCACAGACAGAGAAGACTTAGCATAAATCGTAACGGCCCTAGGAGTTTCAGAATGATAAACGAGCACTGACTTCAACTTTAAAATCACGAACTGCATTAGCCACTAACAAGAGAACAAGCTTCTCCTTTGACACTTTGAAGGAAATTGTTGACTATTCCTCTACAGCTGTGAAAGTCCTAGAAAGCATCTTTCCCTAATTTAGGGCTATTTCATCTACAATGAAAGGCTGCATTTGACATAGCCACCTTCATCTTAGGTAGGTTTTCTGGACAGCTTGCTTCAGCTTCTAAATCACCACTTGCTACTTACTTCACCTTGCACTTTCATGTTGTGGAGATGGCTTCTTCCCTTAAACCTCATGAACCAAATTTGACTAGCTTCAAACTTTTCTTCTATACTTTCATCTCTTCTCTCAGCTTTCACAGAATTAAAGGGAGCTAGGACATTGCTCTGGATTAGGCTTTGGCTTTAGGAGATGCTGTGACATGTTTGATCTGTCTAGGCCACTAAAGCTTTCTCCACACTAGCAATAAGATTGTTTTGCTTTCTTACTATTCATGTGTTCACTGGCGTATCACTTTCAATTTCCTTCAAGAACTTTTCCTTTGCATTCACAACTTGGCTAACTGCCTTAAGAGGCCTAGTTTTTAGCCTGTCTCACTAAACGTAATCGTTTCTAGTTTTCGATTTACAGTGAGAGAGATGAGACTCTTCCTTTTGCTTGAACACTTTGAAGCCATTGTAGGGTTATTAGTTGGCCTAATTTCAATATTGGTGTATCTTAGGGAATAATAAGACCCAAAGATGGGGGCATGGCCAGTTGGTGGAGCAGTCAGAATGCACACAATCTTAATTGTTTAAGTTCTCTAGTTACACAGGTGTGGTTTGTGTCACCCCAAAACAATTGTGTTGGTAATGCCAAAGTTCACAGAACATCGTAACAGATACAATAACAATGAAAAAGTTTGATATATTGTAAGAATCACCAAAATATGATGCAGACATGAAGTGGACACAATCTGTTAGAAAAAAAAAATGTATCAATAGATTTGATTGATGCGGGATTGCTACAAACGTTCAATTTGTAAAAAACACAGTATCTGTGATGTGAAAGAAAATGGGATATAAGCTGCTGTCTTTGTTTTTAGGCAGTTAGTGCTGCTCTAACAGCGATACCACCAGTGGATGGCTTTAACAAAGGAAAGTTTGTTAAAGTCTGGTAAAGGAAAAGTCTGGTATGCTGCAAGTCCAAATTCAGGATGTTCTCTCCAGGAGGCTTACCACCATGTCGGCTCTGGAGGACAGTCCTTGTGTTGCATCAGTCTTTGTTCAGGGAGCATCATGATGCAGGTAACTCAGGCCTGAAGGATATGCTCTTCTCCCGGTGCTGCTTTCTTGATGGTGTGAGGTTCTCAATTCTCTCTGCCAGATGTTTCCCTTTATAGCACAAGAGACCACCTCAAGGCACAAAACAAACTTACACATTGAATCTTGCTCTACCAACACAACTGCTGCCCATCCACCCTTATTAACATCATAGAGGCAGGAATTTCAATATGGAGGAACACTACACAATTCCAGGCATTATGGCACAGACAAATTGTTACAGATTTTTCAGGGACCACATTCAACCCATAACACTCTTCCATTCACAAGATCTTCCTTGGGTGTTCATTTTAGCCTGCCGCCTCCAAATTTTCCTCTATACTTACATAATTTTGCAGCCAATAAATGATTTGGAGGAGTTATACCTCACAGTCTCTGAGATTCCCTTACTTTTAAGGATTGACTCTTGATTTTCAGTTGCTCTCCTCATTTCTGATTCTTGTCCTCTGACACATCAAGCCCCTAAGGCAATAGCTTTTTACCTATTGTAGTTTGTATATATAAGGCCTGACACTTAGGTTCACTAACTTGCCATCGTGGCTCACATCGGCAGCACTGTACAAACAACTAGGTAAGATGTCATAACCTTGGTGTATCAGTGTCTCACAGCTATGTTCATGCCAACTTGTGGGGGTGTCTTGCTGAGTGGTGTTTATTATTTTTGTTGCATGTTTTGTGTGTTGTTGCAGGAACGTCAAAACTCGAATTAGAGCAACTAACAAACATTACATTTCTTGGTAAACTTGGCAAATGTGAAAGTGAAATCAGGGACTATTAGTCCAAGTTTGGGGGATGATACCAAGAAGAAAATGGCAGTGTACAGATGGATTAAAAATTTTTTCTGAGGGGAAAGAAAGCAACACTGGTGGAGAGAGGTCAGGGAGGCCAGTAACTGAACAGAATTGATGAAAATATTACAAAATCATTAGCTGACTATAAAAAGCATAGCAAACTAAGTAAACATCGATAAACAAGAAAATCTTAACTGAAAATCTTGGCATGAGAAAGTTGTGTGCAAAAATGGTTATGAAGGAGCTCACTGATGAACAAAGGAAAAGGAGAGCTGAAGTATGCCGATACCTTTTGGAGAGGCAAGACGATGTTTTGAGCTGTGTTATTATTGGGGATGAAACATGAGTGTACCAGTACAACCCTAAAACAAAGCATCAAAGTGCACAGTAGAAGTCAGCCAGTTCTCCATGACCAAAAAAATTCTGCCAATCCAAAGCAAGAGTCACAATGATGTTGCTAACTTTTTTGGTTTTAGAAGGTTTATTCATTACAAATTTGTATGAACTGGACAAACAGTTAACCAAGCTTACTACTTGGAAGCACTGAAAAGGCTGCATGTAAAAGACAAAAAAGACCTGAATTTTTTGCCAACAACTTGTGGCATCACAACAATGCACCAGATCACCTGGCACTGACTGTGAGGGAGTTTTTAGCCAGTAAACAGATAACTGTATTGCAACACCCTCCCTACTCATCTGATCTAGCTCCCAGTGACTTTGTTCTTTACCTGAAGATAAAGGAAATATTGAAAGGAACACATTTTGATGACATTCAGGCCATCAAGAGTAATGCAACAACAGCTCTGATGTCCATTCCAGAATGAGTTCCAAAATTGCTTTGAAGAGTAGACTAATTGCTGGCATCAGTGTATGGCTTCTCAAGGGGAATACTTTGAAGGTGACCATACTGACATTCAGCAATGAGGTATGTAGCAATCTTTCCAGGGAGAGTTTGCAAAAGTAATTTTCAGACAGTGTAGGACTGGGAACTATCTTTTTGTTATTGATTTATAATGTAATCCTGCTATGGTCAGAGAAGATTATATTGATGATTTTACTAATTTGTAATTAATTGAGAAGGTTTTATAGAGCAATATATGATTGCTTTATGTAAATTTGAAGGTGTGTTCTGTAGTTAAGTAATTCTATAAAAATGTCAGGAAAAGTGGGTTAATTACATTGTTCAAGCTTTCTATATCCTTTCTGGTTTTTGTATTGATTACAAGAATCAATTTTTGAAATTTCCAACTATAATTTGAAATTCACCTATTTCTACATTCAGTTCTAGCAGTTTTTCTTTGTAATTAGGTGCATGTACACTTACAATTTGTAATTCTCTCAATAAATTAATTTTTATTGTTAGGAAATATTCATCTTTGCCTGGAAATATTTTTTGCAGTGGATTCTACAGTATCTGGTATTAATGTTGCCACTCCATTTATGTTATGATTAGTGTTTTGTATGGTATTGTCTTTCTTCATATTTTCCATAGAACCTATTGGGATTTTTGTTTTTAAAGTTAATAACTAGGGGATGGAGTCAATATGGCAGACTAAACACATGTTTCCCTAAATCCCTCTGGAAACTATGACCTGAAGTGATAATTAAATGGAGCCTAATTAACTGGACACAAGGTGAGCCCTAGGACACAGCATAAAGCTCTTAATTTGGACTTCATACCACTGAACAGAAAACCTCCTGTCTTTCGCTGAACCCGCACTTGGCAAGCACCGGCTTTCACGGACTGAAGGTAACTCACCATTTTAACATTTTTTTTTCTCTGTCATAGCCAGCGGGCAGAGCTGGGACTTGACTAGAAGCTAATCTCAGGTGCAGTGATGGTGGGATCAGCAAGCGAAATTGCCATATTTTGAGAACCCGGCTTTCTGCCCTATGCATCTTGGCACCTTTGGCCTCTCTTTCTACCTCTGCCATGGAGTAGCTGGTACAGAGGCAGGCAGTGAGCTTGCGCAGGGTGCCATCTTGTTCCACTGGGTGGTGAAGATACCCACGCTAGGGCATCAGCTAGGCCTAAATCTTAGAGTGGGAGGCAGCAAAGCCTGAAGGCTAGTGCTTTTCTGGCAGAAAAGACAGATTGTACACACTGTCACCTATGGCTGGGGCCTTACAGCAGAAGTCAGCAGGGCAGTAGCCTTTCTGTATATTGAACTACTTTATAACATCTCGGGTTTGATACAGAGGTGCTTACTTTGCCAGCTGGAAAGAGAGACCTGTACACCTGAAAACCTGGCTGACCTTGGAAGTTGTCAGATACCTTTTACCTTTCATTTTAAGACGACCAAGAGAAACACCTGTGGTCCGTCTTCGCAGCATCTCTCCCAGCCTCCATTGACTCACATGATGCCACAAAAGCAACAAAATCTGGGTAAAAGCATAACCAAGAAATCATGCATGGCTTCAGAAGGCCCCCAAAAGAAAGCACCAGAGAACTTCCCAGATGAAGAAACCTTTCTGAAACTATTAGAAGGTGAATACAAAAGGATTATATATAGAGTGCTCCTAGATCTTATACAAAATGCAGCAGAGCAAAACAAAAAATTAAGCAGCTGTTCGACCTGATGGGACACCAATACTCTGAAATCCAACAGATCAAGAACAAAATCAAAGACATAGAAACTTCCATTCAAAGCCAAGAAAACAGTATGGAACAAATGGAAAAGAGACTTTCTGACTTGGAAGATAGAGCTACTGACTCCAGCATCTATGAGACGAAATCAGAAAAAAGAAACAAGAAAAATGAAGAAGCATGTGGGACTCTATTAAGAGAAAAAAATCTATGATTAATTGGAGTTCCTGAACAGGGAGAGACACCTGAGAACACAGAGAGTGTTGTTGCTGAGCTGCTGACAGAAACTTCCCAGAAATTAAGAAAGGAGAGAACATAGATATCCAAGATATAGGTCAAACATCACTCAGTATAGATTTCAAGAGAAAGACTCCAAGACATATTATAATCAAACTTAACAAAATGAAACCTAAGCAGAAACTCTTAAAAACAGCAAGACTCAAAGCAAAGCTAACATGCAGAGGAAAACCCTGTAGGGTTTCATCAGATTTCTCAGCAGAAACAATGCTGGCATAGAGACAGTGGCATGGAGACAGCGGCATGAGACATTCAATGCCTTGAAGGAAAAGAACTTCCGATGAAGAATTATATATCTTGCAAGACTATGTTTCAAATATTAAAATGAAATTAAGACATTCACAAATAAACAGAAACTCAGAGACTTTGTAAAAACCAAACCAAAACTACAAGAAATACTGAAAAAGTCTCTTGGCTTAGGAAAAAAAAACAACAAAAAACACTAACTTTAAATTTTAGAAGCAAATACAGTACACATCACCCAGAATCCTACTCAGTTAGGGAAGGCTCCAAACCCAATCAAAGCTGTAATAGTGAAAGAAATGATACAGTGATCATATCATGAAAACTATGATGTCATCATATTAAAAAGAGGGATGTACTACAGTCATTATACTCCTTCCAGACGGAGAAGAAGTTGACAAGACCGGTAGTAATTAAAATTGGGTTTATGCATAGTTTATTAAGGGGGATTATAGGGGCAGCCTCAAAGAATAATAAAGATGCAACAGATCAAATCAAGAAATGTAATACAAGAGTCTCAACAACCACAAAACCAAATTAATAAGAACAACAGAAAACATTAACACAAAAATAAACATATCACAATGGCAGCACTGAACACATACTTATCAATAATCACCTAGAATGTGAATGGACTGAATGCTCCAGTAAAGACACATGGAATGACACCTCGATCAAAAGACAAGACCCATCAATATGTTGCCTACAAGAAACTTACCTTAGACTTGAAGATATGGGCAAACTGAAAATTAAAGGATGGAAGAATATATATGAAACTAACAATACACAAGAGGAGCAGGTGTGGCAATTCTAATCTCAAATAAAATCTATTTTAATGTAAAATCCACCATTGTGGGAAAAGATGGAAAATATTTATTGCTGAAAGATTCAATACACAAGCAGGACTTAATAATATTAAATATTTATGCACCTAATATTGGAGCACCTAAATACATCGAAGAAGCACTGATTACACTCAAAAATGAGATCGATCACTCCACAATAATATTGGGAGACTTCAACACTCCACTGTCAATATTGGACAGATCGTCTAGAAAAAAAGGAAAAGCTTATTGCCACAATTAAACAGCTAGACCTCATCAACATACACAGAACTTTCTGTCCATCACTGGATACACCTTCTTCTCCAATGCACATACAATATTCTCCAAGATAGACCGTGTGTTAGGACACAAAGCAATTCTCAACAAAATCCATACTATTGAATTAATGCAAAGCATCTTCTCAGATCATAAAGCCATAAAAGTCAAAATCAATAGTAGAAAAAACATAGAAAGTGGAACTCATGGAAACTGAACAATATCTTGCTCAGAAAGCCAAGGGTTATACAAGTAATCAAGGATGAAATAAAGAAATTATCAGTTCCCATGAGAATGAAAAACTTTCCTACCAGAACCTATGGGATACAGTCAAAGCAGTGCTCAGAGGTCAGTTTATCTCCATCAATGCACACATCTGGAAGGAAGAAAGAAACCAAGCCAAAAAACTAAACCTATAGCTTGAACAAGTAGAGAGATAACAACAGAGGAACCCCTCAGGCACAGAAGAAAACAGACCGTAAAGATTAGAGCAGAACTAAGCACAGTAGAGAACAGAAGAACAACTGAAAAAATTAAGAAATGAAAGGGGCTTGTCATAACAGATCCAACAGAAATCAAAAATATCATAACAAAATACTATGAAAGACTATACTCTGACTTGAAAACCTAGAGAAAATGGACAAATTCCTTGATTCATATCACCTACCCAAATTATCCCAAGGTGAAGAAGAACAGCTTAATAAATCCATCACAAAGGAAGAGATTGAAAAAGTCATCAAGAAACTACCAATGAAAAAAAGCCTGGGCCCACATGGCTTCACTGCAGAATTCTATCAAGCTTTTAGAGAAGAGTTATTTCCAATACTACTGAGAATATTTCACAGCATAGAAAATGATGGAATACTCCCAAATTCATTCTATGAAGCCAGCATTACTCTGGCCCTAAAGCCAGGGAAAGAGCCAAACAAAAAGGAGAACTACAGACAAATATTGCTCATGAACCTAGATGCAAAAATGTTCAACAAAATTCTTGCCAGTAGAATATAACAACATATAAAAAAAATCAATCATGACCAAGTTGGAGTGATTCCAGGGATGCAAGGCTGGTTCAGCATCAAAAAAACAACTGTGATCAACCACACAAATATCACAAAAGACAAGAATCACTTGATCTTGTCCATTGATGTAGAAAAGGCATTTGGTAAAGTCCAACACCCATTCATGCTAAAAATTCTCAGCAAAATAAGAATAGACAGCAAATATCTCGACACAATAAGGCCCGCTTATACAGAGCCAACGGGCTACATCATCCTGAATGGAGAGAGACTGCAACAGTTTCCCTTGAGAACAGGAACTAGACAAGGATGCCCACTCTCACCTCTCCTATTCAACAGTGTACTAGAAGTTCTAGCCAGAGCAATTAGACAAGACCAAGAAATAAAGGGCATGTGCATTGGCAAAGAAGAAGTAAAATGTCCCTATTTGCAGATGATATGATTGTATATGCAGAGAAACCTAAAGAATCCATAAACAAACTATTCAAACTGGTAGAAGAGTTCAGCAAAGTCTGAGGATGCAAGACAAACATAAGTAAATCAGTAGGATTCCTTTATACCAACAACGAGATTAATAATGAAGAAATCACCAAATCAAACCACTTACTATAGCCTCTAACAAGATAAAGTACCTAGGAATAAATCTAACCAGAGAAATAACAGACCTTTACAAAGAGATCTACAAGTCCTCACTACAAGCAAATAAGAGAGAGTTACATAAATGGAGAAGCCTATCCTGCTCATGGATAGGAAGACTTAACATGGTGAAAATGTCTATTTTGCCTAAAGCAATCTACTTATATAATGCAATCCCAAAACAAGTTCCAGTGACATTTTTTTAATGAGATGGAGAAAAAACATACCAACTTTGTTTTGAGAGAGAAGAAACCCTGGATAAGTAAAGCACTACTGAAGAACACATTGGGAGGCCTCTCACTATCCGACTTTATAACCTACTATACTGCCACAATAGTCAAAACAGTGTGGTACTGGTACAAAAACAGATAGATCAATGGAACAGAATTGAGACCCCAGAAATGACACCGTCTTCCTATGAACACTTAGTATTCAACAAAGACCCTAAGGCATTAAACGGGGGAAAAAACAATCTCTTCAACAAATGGTGCTGGCAAATTTGGATATCCTGCAAAAATTGAAACAAGACCCATGTCTTACACCTTATAGAAACAAAAAATCTCAAACTGGATAAAAGACCTAAATATTGAATCTAAAATGATAAAGCTCATCCAGGAAAAAGTAGGAACAACAATTGAAGTTTTAATACACAACATACACAGACTTCAAAATCTGTCAAACAAACCACAAACAACAGAAGAGAGAATAGGTAAACAGGAACTACTAAGAATCAATCACTTTTGCTTATCCAAAGACTTTATTAATGAAATTAAAAGGCTACCTACAGAATGGGAAAAAATATTTGGCAACAATATGTCAGACTGACACCTGACCTCCATAATCTATAAGTTACTACAAAGCACAAATAAGAAAAGGATAAATCATCCAATTAAGTAATGGGCAAAAGAGATGGACAGATACTTCTCTGAAGAGGAGATCCAGGCAGCCAAAAAACACATGTGGACATGCTCATGATCATTAGCTATTAAAGAAATTCAAATCAAAATGACAATGAGATACCATCTCACCCTAACAAGGTTGGCCATGATCCAAAAAACACAAAACAGCAAATGCTGGAGAGGCTATAGAGAAATTGGAACTCTCCTACACTGTTGGTGGAATTTCAAAATGGTTCAACCTCTTTGGAAAGCAGTCTTGCACTTCCTTAAAAAGCTGGAAATAGATCTACCATTTGATCCAGTAATTCCACTGCTCAGAATATATCTTACAGAATCTTGGCATTCACTCCAACTAATACACGCACATGAATGTTTACTGCAGCACAGTCCACAATAGTAAAAAGATGGAATCAACCCAGATGCCCAACAACAGAGAAATGGATAGGTAAACTATGGTATGTATACTCAGTGGAACATTATGCAGCAATAAAGAACAACGATGATTTTAGAAAACATCTCATAACCTGGTTTAAACTGGAGGACATTGTGCTGAGTGAAAGCAGTCAGCGACAAAAGGACAAATATTGTATGAGACCCCTATGATGAGAACTTGAAAACAGACTCCTACATGGAAGAAAAGACTCTGATGGCTGCAAGCAGGGGAGGGTTTAGATAGATAGTTGGTAGAAGTTTGATTGGGTGAAATCTGTGACAGCAAACATTAGAAAGAAGATCAATATTAACTGGATTTCAACATAACATTATAACTTCTCCCATCTTAACTCAGTATTGCAAGGACAGAGTAGCTGGGGTGGGGGTCTGGGGACCATGCTCTCAGGGGAAATTGAGGCCAATTGACACAACTTGCATTTTGCTAAGAGAGCCCTTTGCACCTCACATTGGTGAGTGGCGTCCAGGGTCTTAAAATTTGCGAAGTTGCCATCTGAGAGTACAGCAAATGCTACCAATTCAGCAGGAACAGATGCTCACCAAGGACCAAAACAACACTGGGAAAAGAGAACCTAGAAGATAGAGAGACTCATATCAGTGAGTGACAACACAGACTTCTGTCTGGAAGAACCGGATGGTGCCCAGCCACCACCAGTGATAGCCGTGATGAAACTCACAAAGTTGAGTCTCACTGGCAACACAAGATTAAAAAGGGGTGCTGGGTGAGATCTCCACTAAAAGACTGCAATTGATGGTCCAAGGGCTTCGGAGTTCCCCTGGGAGCATGGCCCCTGGCTCTGATGCTATTCTTGTCCATAGATCATAATGGAGGTCAACTCTTCGGACAGGATTGGATTGGATTTGGTGACACAGAGTGACCATATCATGTGTGCACTTTATGGTTCTATGCATCTATAGGATGTTGTCCTGCTGACCTCCTACTAGAGGAAAGGGAGTGGGTGAAAAGGAGGGGATAGGATTTTGTTGGGAGGATAAGACATGTATGGAGCAGAGAGGAAGATTGTGCTGTCACCGGGCAGGGAGAGCAGTGGGAGTTGCATATAGGTGGGCATGCAAATTTATATAGGAATGTACACTTTCATTCAGTCATAATAAAAAATAAAGCTAATAAAGAAAAACAAAATAAACCCATTGTCATCCAGTCAATTTCAACTCATAGTTCATACTATCCCATACCTCTGAACCATTGTATCACCAGAGCTCTTTCAAGTGAATAGCTTAGGTCATATGTTTTTAGGTTATTTAGTTGGATGTTTTTATTTTGTTTTGCATTCTACCTGTGCCTTTTAATTAGAGTGTTTAGCGTATTAATCTTTAATGCAATTATTGATGTAAAACCCAAATCAACCCCTTTTTCATCAAGACGATTCTGACTCATGCCGACCTTACAGGACAGGGTAGAATTGCCCCACGGGTTTTCCAAGGAGTAGCTGGTTTGTTGAAACTGGAGATCTTTTAGTTAGCAAGTAAGTGCTTAATAACTGCATCACCAGAGCTCTAATCATTGATATACCAAAAGCCAAGAAAAGAAATCCATTGCCATAGAGTCGATGCCAACTCATAGCAATGCTATAGTTGGATTTAAATCTACCATTATACTGTTTTTCTGCATGTTGCATATATTTTGCTCTAGGATCTATGATATGTACATTTACATGTTTAGAATCTACCTTCAAATATTATTATACAACTTAACTTATAATATGAAATCTTCATAAGAGTATGCTTCCCACTTGAATATACATTTTAAACACCACAGTGGTTTGATATTATTTTCACTTTAAATAATCAATTGTCTTACAAAGACTTCAGCAAATGAGAAAACTGTCCTTTGTTTTATCCACATATTTTCTATTTTGTAGCTTCTCACTTCACTTCCATAAGGTATTACTCCTTTGTGTCTGAAATGCTTACTTACTATCTTTGAATTAATGAGGAGAAGCTTACAAAGTCTCTTGGCGTTCTGTTATCTAAAAAAAGTATTTTGCTTTTACATTTCACTGATTATATAATTCGTGTTTGACAGTTCTCTCTCTTTCAGCATTTTGATATCATTCACCATCTTCTGTATTGCAAAGATTCTGATCGAAAGGCTGGTGTTTTTCTTACGTTAGTCTCTCTGGACAGATACTCATCTCAAAGATATCAAAGCAAGTTACAATTTTCTGTATGACACATTAATGAATAGTTTCTCATGTGTCACTAAAATTTAGTTGGTTTTTCATTAAATCTTTTTTTCATTAAATCTTTTCTTTCTGTGTGCATTAATTTAGACAGGTTTTGTTGCTGTCTTCAAATACATCAGACTTTTTTTCTGCAATGTCTTATTTAATTTAAATCTGTTCAGTGCATCTTTGATTTCAGATGTTCTATCCTGCATCACTTAAAGCTGAATTTTATTGTGTATATGTTTTATTTTATCCTTGAACATATTAATAATCACCATTTTAAAGTCTGCATTTGTTGTCGTCATTACTGTGATTTCAGACTCTTCAATTACTGATTATTTTACTACTTTTGAGTTATTTCTTCTTTTATTATTATTATTAGTTTTTTTATTATGACTGGGTGAAAATGTACATTCCTATATAAATTTGTATGCCCACCTATATGCAGCTTCCACTGCTCTCCCTGTCTGGTGACAGCACACTATTCCTCTCTGCTCCATACATGTCCAATCCTCCTAACAGTCTCCTTTCCCCTCCTCTCCACCCACTCTCCTTCCTCCAGCCAGAGGTCAGCAGGATGATATCCTATAGATGCATAGAACCATAAACTGCATCCAATATATGGTCACTTGCATCTCCAAGTCCAATCCATTCGTGTCCGAAGACTGGACCTTCGTTATGATTTATGGGCAAGAGCAGCATCAGGGCCAGGGGAACCCCCAAACCGCTGGACCATCAATTGAGGTCTTTTAGTGGAGATCTCATGATGCACCCCTTTTTATTCTTGTGTTGCCAGTGAGACTTCTCTCTGTGAGCTCCATCGTGGCTATCACTGGTGGTGGCCGGGCACCAACCAATTCTTCCAGTCCCAAGTCGATGTAGGCACCCACCCATGTGGGTCTCTCTATCTTCTGCATTGTCTTTACCGCATGTCATTTTGGTCCTCGGTGAGCATCTGCTCCTACTGAGTTGGGACCATTTGCTATGCCCTCGGATGGCAGCTTGGCAGCTTCTGAGATCCCAGACACCACTCACGAATGTGGGGTGCAGAGAGCCCTCTTAGCAAAATGCCAGTTGATTTCACCTAAGAGCATGGTCCCCTGTCCCCTGCCCCAGCTACTCTGACCTTGCAATATTGGGTTAAGATGGAAGTATTCAAGTTATGCTGAAGTCCCTTTAATATTGTTCTTGTTTCTAGTGTGTGCTATCACCGATTTCACCCAACCAGAATTCTTGCAACTATCTAATCTAAACCCTCCTCCCCTCACCCTCCCTCCTTTCCCTGCCTTGCAGCTGTCAAAGAGTCTTTTCTTCTATACATAAGTCTATTTTAGAGATCTTATCGTAGGGGGTCTCATACAATATTTGTCCTTTTGTCGCTGACTACTTTCAACTTACCATAATGTCTTCCAGTTGAAACCAGGTTATGAGATGTTTCCTGGAATCATCATTATTCTTTATCATTGTGTAGTGCTCCATTGAGTATATATACCATAGCTTACCTATCCATTCCTCTGTTGTTGGTCATCTGGGTTGATTCCATCTTTTTGCTATCGTGGACTGTACTGCAATAAACATTCCTGTGCATGTGTCCGTTGGTGTGAAAGGCCTTGATTCTGTAGAATATATTCCAAGTAGTGTAATTACTGGATCAAATGGTCTGCTCATAGATAAGAAGAATTAACATTGTGAAAATGTCTATTTTTACCCAAAGCAATATACTTATATAATGCAATCCCAATACAAGTTGCAATGTCATTTTTTAATGAGATGGAGAAACAAATCACCAATTTTGTTTGGAAAGTGAAGAAGACCCGGATAAGTAAGGTACTACTAAAGAAGAAGAACACACTGGGAGGCATATCATTACCCAACCTTAGAACATGCTACACTGCCACAGTGGTCAAAACAGCCTGGTACTGGCACAAGAACAGATAGATTGATCAATGGAACAGAATTGAGACCCCAGAGATGACACCATCTTTCTGTGAACAGCTGATATTCGACAAAGGCCCTAAGACATTAAACTGGGGTAGAAACAGTATCTTCAACAAACGGGGCTGGCAAAAATGTATATCCATCTGCAGTAAATTGAAACAAGATCCGTATCTTACACCTTATACAAAAACCAACTCCAACTGGATAAAAAACCTAAATATCGAACCTAAATCGATAAAGCTCATCCAAGAAAAGGTAGGAACAACAATGGAAGTTTTAATACACAGTGAGGACAGACTCCAAAATCTGTCAAAGAAACTACAATCAGCAGAAGAGAAAATAGATAAATGGGAACTATTAAGAATCAAACACTTTTGCTCATCCAAAGACTTTATCACGAGAGTTAAAAGACCACCTACAGAATGGGAAAAAATATTTGGCAATTCTACATCAGACCGACACCTGATTTCCATAATCTATAAGATACTACAAAATATCAACAAGAAGAAGATAAATCATCCAATTAAGCAATGGGCAAAGGAGATAGACAGACTTTTCCTAAAGAGGAGATCCAGGCAGCCAAAAAACACATGCGGTCATGTTCATGATCTTTAGTTATTAAAGAAATTCAAATCAAGACTACAGTGAGATACCATCTCACCCCAAGAAGGTTGGCCATGATCCAAAAAACACAAAACAACAAATGCTGGAGAGGCTGTTGAGAAAGTGGAACTCTTCTATACTGTTGGTGGGGTTGCAAGATGGTCCAGCCTCTTTGGAAAGCAATCTGGTGCTTCCTTAAAAAAATGGATATAGATTACCATTTGACCCAGTAATTCCACTGCTGAGTCATTTTTTCTTCTTCTTCACATGCCTACTCACTTGAGTTGGATTTGGGGACATTGTATGTTTTACTTTTATTGAGTGTTGGCTTTTATTATTTTTTCTTAAAGAGTGTTGAACTTTTACGACAATCATGTTCTTGTGCTGCAACAGCTTGACTCTGTTGAGCTTTTTCTTTAAACTTTGTTAGGATGGCTCTTCAGCCTGGTTGCATAGTGGTTAAGATCTCCAGGGATAACAAAAAGGTCAGTAGTCTGAATTCACAGCTGCTCTTTCGAAACCCTATGGGGCAGTTCTACCCTTTCTTTTAGGGTCGCCATGAGTCAAAATCAACTTGATGGCAATGGGTTTGGTTTGTTATGAATGGTTCTAGTATAGTCTTCACTCTGTATGTACTTCTCAGCATATACTCATTACATGTTTTACCACATGTTGCTTCATTCTATGCATGTATGACTTAATATTGATCAACAAACATAAAGAGATACTTCATGGTCTAAAAGTGGAAAAGATATGTGTCAGGACTGAATCCTTTCACCACACTTATTCAATCTGTATGCTAAGCAAATAAAAAGTTGTACATTATGAGACAGAACATAGCAACAGAACTGGAGGAAGAGTCATTAACAACCTGCAATATTCAGATGATACAAACGTACTTGATGAAAGTGAAGAGGACTTGAAATTCTTATGGATGAAAATGAAAGAATTCAAAATGGATTATACCTGAGCATAAAGAAAACAGAAATTCATCACAAATGGACCAATAAGCAACGTCATGGTAAATGGAGAAAATATTCACGTTGTCAAGGGTTTCATTTTACTTGGATCAACAATCAATATCCAAGGAAGCAGCAGTTAAGAGATCAAATGATGTATTGCATTAGGCCAATCTGCTGCAAAGAAACTCTTTTTAAGTTTTTTATTGTGATTCAGTGAAAGTTTACAATCCAAGTCAATTTTTCATATAAAACAGTACCTATGTCTCTCTGCAACTCTGTTTTCTATCCTTACACTGTGACAGCACACTGTTTTTCCACTCTCCCAGTGTCCACTCTACAAACACTATCCCCTCCTCTCCAACCTCTCCTCTCCTCTCTAAAAAGAAACCAGTAGGACAGCCTCAAAACACATTAACTTATACAGTACACACACCACATGCATTGCTCTGTGTCCCCATGTCCAGTCCATTCTTTGTTTGAAGTGTTGGCATCAGTACTGGTCTCAGCTCTGAGCTAGCAACAAATCTAGTGGCCTTGTTCTCAGGGTCCCTACAAATTGTCAGATCATCAATTCTGCTCTTTTAATACAGTTCTTGATCTGCACACCTCTTTGTCTTGTGCTACATCAGATACTCTACATTGCGTCCCCTATCAGAGCTGTCTTTGATGGTGGCCAGGCACCATCTACTTCTGGTCTCATGTTGATGTAGTCTCCCAATCATATGAGTCCTTTTGTCTTCTGAACTCATTTTTCTTCATGTCTTTGATGTTCTCAGTTGTCATCTGTTCCAGGTGGGTTGGGACCAATTGATGTTCCTCAGATGACAGCTTGCTGCTGACTTTTAGGACCCCAGATGCCACTCACTAATATGAGGTGCAGAAGACTCTCTTAGAAACACTAGTTATGCCAATTGACCTCGATGTCCCCTGAAAACATGGTTCTCAAACAGCTGTCCCTGCTACTCTGTCTTTTGAAATGCTAGATTGCATTTAGAAAACATTTTAGCTTATGGTGCAGTCCAGATATGCTGACCTCCCTCCTACTGAGTGCTCTCACTCCCTTCACCTAATCAAATTCCTGTCAGCTATCTAATCTATGGAAACTCTGGTGGTGTAGCCATTAAATGCTACATCTGTAAACCAAAAGGTCAACAGTTTGAATCTGCCAGATGCCCCTTGGAAACTCTATGGAGCAGTTCTACTCTGCTCTGTAGGGTTACTATGAGTCAGATCCAACTCAGTGGCACTTTTTTTTTGGTGTCTAATCTATGAATAACTCCTTGTCTCCCCATCCTTGTGGCCATCAAAGAGTATTTTCTTCTGTACATAATCTTAAGTCTTAATAATAGTGGTATCATAAAATATTTGTCCTTTTGCAGCTGACCGATTTCACGCAGCATAATGTCTTCCAGTTGATTCCAGGTTGTGAGCTATTTTCTAAAATCCTCGTTGTTCTTTATCATTGCATAGTGTTCCATTGTGTACATATACTTTGTTTATCCATTCATCTGTTGATGGGCACCTAGATTGATTTCATCATCTTTTTGCTATTGTGGAGAGTGCTGCAATAAACACTTGTGTGCATGTGTCTGTTTGTGTGACAGCTCTTATTTATGCAGGATATATTCCAAGCAATGGGATTGTTGGATCAAATGGTATTTCTATTTCTAGGATTTTAATAAAGCATCAAATTGCATTCCAAAGAGGTTGTACCATTTTACATTTCCACCAGCAGTGTAGAATAGTTTCAATCTCTGCACAACTTCTCCAACATTTTTTTTTTTTTTTTGATTATTGCCAACCTTGTTGGGGTGAGATGGTATCTCATTGTAGTTTTGATTTGGATTTCTCTGATAGCTAATGACTGTGAGCATTTCCTCACGTGTCTTTTGGCTGCCTGGATGTCTTCAAACAAACTCTGTAAATTAAAAAAAGAGAGAGATATCACTTTGATCACTAAGGTATACATTATCCATGTCATGGTATTTTCAATTACTCTCTCGCTCCATGGGTCAGAAAGCATAGCTCAACTGGTAAGTACCCAGAGAGATGAGGACCTGATATTACCAAGAAATGGTCCTATGAGCAGATTTCCTCCTTGGGAAAGGACCCAAGATCTACGCACCTTAGAAGGTTACAGTCCAGGGACAGACTGGCTACAGGACCTTCATCCAGAGCCAACAGAGAAAGTATTCCCCTGGAGCTGATGAACTGAATTTGGATTTGTAGCCTACTGTGTTGTGACAGAATAAAATTTCTCTTCTTAAAGCCATCCACTTGTGGTATTTCTGTCATGGCAGCACTAGATAGCTAAGACAATACTCTCATGACTTTGTTTCTCAAAGGTGTGTCTCTTGAAAATCTCATATTGATGGATCTTGTTAGCTATTCTGTCACTGTCTCTTTATTCATATATTTAATCCATTTATATCCAGTATCACTATTGATAGGCGTGAATTTATTGCTGTCATTTTGTAATGCTTTTGTGTGTGTCTGTGTGTTGCTGAATTTTTCTTTGTTCCCCTTCTATCCTATTCTGATTTCTTTCTTTTCTTCTTCTTTTTTTATTATGGTTACTTTTTCAATTTCTTTTTTTTTTTTGGATTTTGTGTTTACTGAGATTAATTTTTCTTCTTTATTTTGATGAATCAGTTTGTTAACTGTATGTTTACCTTGAAATTTACTCTTATCTTCCTAAGTTTGAACCTTATTCTTATTGTTTGGTATTGCCTTGACTACTTCTCCAGTTAAAATTCCTACACTTACACAATTTAGTCCATTTTTTATTGTTCTGATTTTGTTGTCATTTATAGTTCCACCTCTCCAGTTCACAGTTGTAGATCTTTATGTTTTGTTTCATCCTTGAGAGTTCATTATCTAGGTTGATATCTTTCTGATGTGGTTTTGCATCTTAGTATAGTGTTGCCTGATATTGTTGGTTTTGTATCCAAACGACAAAAAAAGACCTAGTGCCATTGAGTCGATTCTGACTCACAGCAACGCTATAGAACAGAGCATAACTGCTCCATAGAGTTTCCAAGGAGCACCTGGCAGAATTAAACTGCCAACCTCATGGTTAGCAGATGTAGCACTTAACCACTACACACCACCAGGGTTTCCTGAAAGACTCTCTTTAATAATTCTTTTAAGTTTGTTTTCATTTTTACATATTCTTTAAATTTCTGTTTGTGTGGGACTATCTTAATTTTGCTATCATATGGGAGAGAGAGTTTTGAAGGATATATTATTCTTAGTTGGAAGTTCTTTTCTGTCAGTAATCAAAATATGTATAAAACTTCAATAACTTCACAACTGAAAGGCAAAAAAATCAGAAAATGGGAAAATTACTTGTATAGATATTTCACCAAAAAATGATGTCTAAATGGTCACCAAACATGTGAAAATATGCTCAGCATTAACCACTAGATATGGAAATCAAAAATACAGTATGTAAATCAAATATGTAAATCAAAAATATATAAATCAAAAATATTTCACTCCCACTAGGATGGCTAAAAAATGGAAAAAAATAAAACAAACAGCAGAGAAAACCAAATGTTGGCAAGGAATACTGATCCATTGCTACTGGGAATACAAAATGTACAACCATTGTGGGAAACAGTGAGACAGTTCCTCAAAAGCTAAAATTAGAAATGCCACATGACCCACAGTTCTATTCCTACTTGTATAACCAAAATATTTGAGAGTAGAGACCTAATTGTATACTTGCACATCAGCATTCATTGGAACATTATTCACAATAGTCAAAAGGTAGAAACAAGTCAGATACCCATCAACAAATGAATGGATAAATGAGTTGTGATACAAACATACAATGGAATACTACTCAAACAGGGGGAGAAATGAAATTCTGATACATGCTACAATACGAACAGAGTTTAAAGACTACATTATGTTCAGTGAAAAAGATATCTTGTTATTAGGTGCCATCGAGTTGGTTCCAACTCACAGTGACCCTACACACAACAGAGTGAAACATTGCCCAGTCCTGCGCCTTGCTCACAATCGTTGTTATGTTTAAGCCCATTGTTGTAGCCACTGTGTTAATCTTGTCAAGGGTCTTTCTCTTTTTCACTGACCCTCTCGTTTACCAAACATGATGTGCCTCGCCAGGGATTGATTCCTCCTGACAGTATGTCCAAAGTATGTATGACATAGTCTTACCATCTTTGCTTCTAAGAAGCACTCTGGTTACATATTTATACATATTTTGGTTATTAAAAAACAGAGTGGTCAAAGTATATAGTCATTTTCAAGTCCAAATACTGCAATTTCTAACAAAGAATGTAACTGCTTCCATACTTTAAGAAGTGAAATTTAATTTTCCTGAGTTTCTATGGGCATTAAAAAATATAGCTGTTGTGTTCTTTGTTTTTCATACTCTTATAATTGAGTTTTTAGCTTCTTGAACTATATGATTGTCCAAAATTTTCTAGTTCTAATATTTTATGATAATATTAAACATGTTTAAGTATCCATTATGTCCAAGAAACTGGCCTAGATTATTTGTAGAACAGAAATAAAAATGTACAGCTTACGCTTTCCACAAATGTACAAGCTAGTATGGGAAATAGCAGGAACATTCACGCACACAGAAACACACACACACACACAGGAAGTCCAGTAACACTGGATATAGTCCAGTTCTCACAACCAACTGATGATGCAGAAATTATAATACCCATCTTAGAGATGAGCCAAGTGAAAAATTAGAGAGGTTGTGCATTTTACCCAAATTCACAGAGTTAATGAGTTTTTAAACTAGAATCAAAAGCTATCAGTCTCATTCCAAGACTATTGTTAGCAAGCCTTTTTATGTATTACCACATTTTCTAGAATTTTGATAGTCATCATTCAATTTCTAATGGTGGGTAATATAAATCTAAAAAAATTCTTAAATGAATTGAAAAATATCAATAAACTAATACCTAACGAAAAATGGAATAGAAAGTGTAGCCATTAATATTACTATAGCGAGATGCACCTTGTAGGAATTCTAGGCTTGTCAGACTCCTGCTCATTATTTTATGATACAATTATTGTAGGACTAGTTCTGTGAAACCCTCAAGTACATTCTTGATTAAACAGGTAAGTCTCATTCATAGAAATAATTATTATTGCATTTTATATTTTCACACCAGAGATGTTACTAACCAAGGACAAAACTTACTAGGATTTATGTTTATAAATAATTATTTTGCAAATATACCAAAACAAAAATGAACAAAGATTCATTTATATTGGTAATACTCAGGAATAAAAGCTCCCAATTTTGAAGACATACTAGAATATAATTTTCTTCTGTCATACAGATACTACATACAACTTTGGCACTTAAATTTCATTTGGATGTAAATTGATCTACTATTTGCAGAACATTATGAGAATTTTGTGTAAAAAAAGATTCCTAGATGAAAATTTACTAAGCAAAATGTCAGAGATTTTGAACAAACATTGCATTGAGTATAAGTTTTATTATGTGATATAATCTAATTTCTATTTTTATTTATTTATTTTATATTTTAGGCTTACTGTTACAAAACTAAAAGTATTGATTACAGGTTTCTTTACAAGTAACCACAGCATGGAGAAGCAGTCATCATTTGTAACAGCATTGTCTATTTAATATGTGAATCTTTCCTATTTAAACAATGTAAATTTTAAACATATTGCATAAATTATAAATACAATTCATAATGTGCCTTGAACGGACAATTTGAAGTACATATGTAAGATAAAATTGTATTATAATTTTAATAGATCCAATGACATGCCTGGTGAAACAAAATAAGGGAGCT
The DNA here is from genome assembly GCA_028571685.1 of Heterohyrax brucei. Taxonomy (NCBI): domain Eukaryota; kingdom Metazoa; phylum Chordata; class Mammalia; order Hyracoidea; family Procaviidae; genus Heterohyrax; species Heterohyrax brucei. The sequence goes on along the minus strand of CM053166.1, from coordinate 128,284,505 downwards.
AATGTAATTTATATAGCTTATTTGCATTAAAAAATTAATACACTGGAGTTAAATTAGAAGGCAAACTGGAGAACATTTTTAACAATAATATGAAAATCAAATGATATAAAACAAAGATTTATATACCAATACTCTAGCGCAGTTCAAGAATTTATCTTCAGATTCAATTTGAAAGATAAAAAGTTGTATTTTGCTGTCACCTTTCTATCTTACTTTGCTTCTTGCATGGTGAAAAATGTGGATATTTTGAAATGATAATCACAAAGCTACTTAAAAGTTTTACATTTCCAGAGATTTTCGTTCTAAGCAGGTGTCTTTATGAAGGAACAAATTGCCCCCTTTTTTGCAATTATGATTTGTGTAAAATTCAAAAAAGAAAATATGGGCAAGGAGAGGATCAAAGTGTCTTTACTTCATAGTTTTAGAATATATATTATTTCTTATGTGCTGATGATATGCAAGATATCCTCAGAATAATCCTATAAAATGTCTGCAGTTTTTGAGTAAGAGTTAGTGCTGAAGACTTGGGAAGAGGTAGGTAAGAGAGAGAGAAATGAATTCACATTGAATTTCCGTTAAAGCTGAGAATGTTTTAAAGCCTGACAGTTAGTGCTTTAGAATTATAAGTTATGATCAGTGTGTTATCTTTTCATATTCTAGGAAAACACCTTAAGTCTGATTGATGTGAACATGCTTAAGAAAACTTATGAAAAATTAAGGGATTAAAGCAAAAGTAGTAATGAAATAGTTGGTGGCTTTAGCACAAACTTTGTTCAGACTCTTAAATATGTCATTTGGCACTCAGCGTGTCTTTACTATGATTGGCAGATAGTCTGTTTCATAGAGCAAGTTCACAATGCATCATTTTAGAGTTCATTACCATCTCTATACTAATATGTTTTTGTGGATTCTCTCCTTCCCTTCATTATGATGGGGCACATTTCTGATAAGCAGAAATTGTTTTATTCACTGCTGTTCACATATTTGTTTTGATGGGAGAACATAGATTGAGTACTATCTGTATAACAGAGAACTAGATGCAGTAGTAGCATCTTTTTTGAAGGACATCCATATACAGAGTTTCAGAGCTCTGGTGGTACAGTGATTAAGAGTATCGACACTAACTGAAAGACCAGCAGTTTAAATCCACAAACTGTTCCTTGGAGACCACGTGGGGCAGATATCCTCAGTCCTATAGGGCTTCTATGAGTCAGAATCGACTAGACGGCAATGAATGTTGAGTTTTGATTTAGACAGCAGAAGAGAACATTTTAGTAATGTTTTTGAATTCCTCAATACTTCATTCTACCATGGGTATTATGAAATTGGCATGCTTTTTCTTACAATCTTCTTCATAGTCTCAGAAAAATATTTGTTTACCTCTTACATACTTATTTTTTTCATACCCATATACTATTTTTCATTCATATATGTTATTGGTTTGCTTATGTATTTATTGTCCATATTTACCATGTCCTGAAAATTTCATAAAACCAGACATCTCTCTTGTTTGCTGTTGTATCCTCAGCACCTAATACAAAATTGCCATATGATAGGCATTGGGTATTTGTTGAATGAACGAATGCATTCATATAATTACATAAGCAAAAGAGTCAAAATGCTTTACAAATGCAAGATTGTCAATAATAATAATGTAGTTAGCTGTAAATATGGATAAAAGTTACATTTGGTTCATATTCAATGAAATGTTCAAATGTAGAGACATTTATCTTTGCATTTTTACGGCAGTATAAAATATACAAAGTAGCATTATAAAATATTTATTGACTTGGTTAGCTTTGTCTTTATCCTCGAGATATCAGCCAGCTTTGGATGAGCTTTCCAGCAGTCATAATCAGTACTTGCAGGCCCTACACCAATGTAAGTCTTCCAAGAATACTACTATATTTTTATGCAAATAATGTGCTTCTTCTGTTTGTTTGCCGGCTGCCCTCTCCCCCTGGACAGTATTTTTTTTAGCATGTTACGTTAATGTCTTTATAGCAACATGTATAAAAATTGGCACAGCATGCTTATGAAAGTACCTGACAAGGTGCAGTTGGCAAACTTAAAAGGTGTGCACTATTTATGTAAAAATTGAGTAGTAGATAACTAGGGAATTGATTTTTTTTTTTTTAAAAAAAGATGTTTGTTTACTCTTAATACGTGTTTTTATTCCCTTCCTCTGAAAACCTCATTATAATTGCCAGTAAAAGAGTACAAAATGGAATAAATTCATAACAACATCAAGGTATATGAATTTCTGAGTTAGGCAAGACGAAACATTTTTTTGTTGATAGATAGATCACATCAAGAGCTACTGCCCAGTACAGACACAGGAGAAAGCTACAGGAGAAATGATAGTGCCATGACAAGACTGCAAATTCTGACTAAGCACATAAAAAGCAGTGGGAAAATGTTTACCTTTGGCATTATTATTATTAAATTATTATTAAATAATAATAACATTAACTATAATAATTATTATTAAAAATCAATTATTCCAATCTTTTATATGTGAAGTTATAAAATTTAATCTGAAGTTGAAGTCAGAGATCTAAATTATAAAAATAAGGCAATTTTCCTGAGACTCTCTAGGTCTCCTAACAGGGACACTGTGGTCTCACAATACGTAGCCAAGCCAAGCCAAGTGCACATTCTCTCACAATTCAGTTAATTACAAAGTCTAAAGCAAAGGCAATCTGCCCATGATGACTTTCACTGTCTACACAGATCTGCTAGTGTCTTCTGTCATTCACAGGAGAAAACATACATGCACAACCACAGGGGAAACCTAGGCCAGGCAGTTCTGCATTCGCGTATATAAATGAAGAACTAAGAATCTGTAAGCATTTAGAGAAAGCAGTTTACCTATTTTTGTAGGATGGACAATGAGCAAATAAGTGATCTTAGAACTAATTACATAAAATCTAAGGAACAAAAGAAAAAAAAATCTGTCCTCAGAAATACTTGAGAAATAACACAATCCATGATAGAAGAGGCTGGTATGAAAAAGGAGCAAATATAGAATAAAAGGATGTCTTAGATATTAAAATTAAATTGTCAAGCTAAAAGAATTAACAAAAGACAAGAAAAAAATGGAGCATAGAAAAATATGAAGAAAAATGTCAGAGGTAGAAAATATGACAGTGAAGTTAGGAAATCAGTGCAAGTCTTCCAAAATTTATTTGAAATTCCAGAGAGAACAGCAAAAACAAACAAGGGATGGTAATCAAACAAATAGCAGAATAACATTTTCTAGAAGAAATTATCCTAGAATTAAAGACATAACTTTCCCATTGGAAGAGACTCAAAACAGGGATAAGTTTCATAACACCAAAAATGAAGGAAATTTCCTATTTGTGAAGTGAACAAACATAGCATGCAAAAAGGAAGATAAATCAAATTGGCATCAGATTTCCCTCATCATTTACATTGAAAGCTGGAAACACTGAAACAATACATTAATGTTCTGAAGAAAAAGTAATTTTGAATTTACAGTTGTATATCTAGATAAACCAACCTTTAGTTATGGTGGAAAACAAAAACAATAAACAAGCTATTGTCATCAAGTCACTTCTGACTGATTACGACCCTATAGGACAGAGCAGAACAGCTCCATAGAGTTTTCCAAGGAGCTCCTGGTGGATTTCAACTACTGACCTTTTGGTGAGCAGCTGTAGCACTTAATCTCCATGCCACCAGGTTTCCGGTTCTTGGGGAAGAGGAGACGTTTTCAGGGATATAAACAAATAAAATTTATCATTAATATATCCTTTATGAAAGAATCATTTGAAGTTGTACTCAAGTAAAATAATTATTTTTTTAAAAAAAGAAATGAAAGTATTGAAGAAACAATTGACCAAAATAAGAATCATAAGGGAAAAAAATCAAAGAATAAGAGCTGAGCAGCAGGCTTAGAAAATAATCAGTCCCAGGAGAAATGTAAATGTGAGGGCTTAGAGGAGAATATTTTCAAGAAACATACACATTCCTTGTACTTATAATATGACTTAGAATCTGGATACTCTTAATAATAAAAGCATATAATAAAAGTTTTTAAAATCAAAATATACTGTCTCTCTTCCCAGTTCCAAATCTTGTCATATTCTCTTTGAGGGACACAGATTTAATTTCATATGATTACAAATACCTTCAGTAAGGGTTCAGAGACAATACTGGTCCTGTAGTGAATGGTTACACAAGCATAATGTTGTAAATCATAGTTACAGGCCTTTAATCTTTAGAATCAACCTATAGGCAAAGCACTGAAGCCTTGTCAAAAATAAGGTTTAAACTCTATTACCCTTGACGATTTAAACACAGCAAAATGGCAGGATGCTATCAGATGGAGAAGGACAAATATAGTAGTGCACACATACTGTTTTTTTTTGCATAATAATGGTACACCATCTAAAATTGATGTGCATCAATTGCCATCTTTATGCTACTGGGTCTTCACATTCATAAACATTGCATATATTCACATATATTTAAGAATTCCTTTTTGCCCTGTTTAAGAGCTAGGCTGTTAACGAAAAGCTCAGTGATTCAAGTCCTCCAGTCACTCCTTGGAAACCCTATGGGGCTGTTCTACTCTGTCTTAAAGGGTCAATATGAGTCAGAATTGATTTGATAGCAAAGAGTTTGGTTTTGGTGTGGGTTTATGTCCTATTATAAAATTTTATTATTTTTCTCGGTAAAGTTCTTAGGGGATATTTAAAGAATTTTCCTAGGTACCTAATTGTATTGATGTGCTCAGTGTTATTTTAAAATTACCATTTGAAGTGATTTGTTGCTGGTGGATGTGGATTCAACTGACTTCTGTTTATTGATCCAGTAGTCTTACTGAATTCTCTTATTAATTCCAATAAATTGGTTATAGATTTACTTGTATTTTATAAATGGTCATTTTGTGTGCAAGTTTTGACAACTGTCTTTCATTTCTATTTTCTTTGTTTTTCTTAGCTTAATGAACTGGCTTAGATATCTGGTGCCACATTGCATACCAGCAAAGAGCGTAGGCATCTTGTCTGCTTCTGATTTTAAAGTGAATGCTTCTAATGTTTTACCATTACTGATGATGTCTTTTTTAGTTTTTTGGAAGACATCGTGTAACCAGGTTAGTGAAGGTGCTTTCTGTGCCCTAATTTGCTAGGAATTTTTATAATAGCCAGGTATCAGATATTGTCAGACACTTTTTCTTTCTTTCTAATATTTTATTGTGCTTTAAGTGAACGTTTACAATCCAAGTCAATTTGTTGTACAAAAACTTACACACGCACTGCTGTGTTGATCTGACTGCTCCCCTGCACCACCGTGACAGTACTCTCCTGCTTTTCAGCCTGTGTTTCCCATGTCCTTTCAACCAGCTCCTATCCCCACCTGCCTTCATATCTTGCCTTTTTACTGGAGCTGCCCAGTTAGCCTCCTATGCATATGTAAGCCAAGAAGCACACTCTTCACCAGTATCATTTTATGTCTTATAGTCCAGTCCAAGTTTTGTCTGAAGAGTTGGCATTTGGAATGGTTTCAGTTCTGGGCTAACAGAGAATCCTGGTTCCTTGTACTCCAGGGACCACCAGTCTGTGAGACCATCAAGGCTAGTCCATTTCATCACACACTTTTTTCTGTGTCAAATGACACTCGATCCTCACTTATCAACATAATTAGGTTCCAAAGATCAAGTTGTTGTGCAAAATCAGTGTTATGCAAAAATGAAGGTTGACCACATCAGATCAGAAAATGGAGGATGACTACATATTACACAATTGCTTACATACCTGCTGAAGTACATCATTACTTAACTGCCAAATTACATCGTTATGTAACTGCAAAATTTCATCATCACGAAAATGCCAAACCGCTGAGAATTTTGGTCCAGCCAAGTTGACACATAACCTTACCCCGCACAGCCAGTGTCACTCTGACCTTGCACCTCAGAATTTATTACTGGTAGACATATGTTGTTAATAGCTGGAGGGTAAATTTTTTGCTGTCATGAATGTCAAATATCAAATGAGATAGTTGACAAGTGAAGAGTAGGTGGAATATGATTATATAGTTAATGTGGAAAATTATACTCAGATTTTCAAATGTTAAATCATCTGTCTGTGCATTTGGAATCAACTGAACTTCATTACAATTTAAAAGAATTTTAATGCATCTTGCTATTTAGCTTTCTAATATTTCATTTTGGACTTTTCATCTATGCTCAACAATATGATTTTCTCCTTGGCTGGTTTCGATAACAGTAGACGCATTGAATGAGTTTCCTACAACAGCTTTCATAATACTGTTACATGATGTTGAATTTTGCTATAATTTGCTGTAAAATATTGGCTTGGGAAAAGTAGTTTTTGGTAAGCAGGTAAAATTCAAAGTATGAATATAAGATCTGAAAATATTTTTGTCTATTCAAAACATATTTATGTTTTTGTCACTTACACTTTAATTGTCCATTTTATGTTTTAATATATATATATTTTTATTATGACTGAGTAAAAATGTACGTTCCTATATAAATTTACATGCCCACCTATATGCTGCTTCCACTGCTCTCCCTGCGCGGTGACAGCACACTATTCCTCTTTGCTCCATACATGTCTCGTTCTCCCAACAGTCTCTTTTTCCCTCCTCTCCACCCACTTCCCTTCCTCCAGCCAGAGGTCCGCAGGATGATATCCTATAGATGCATAGAACCATAAATTGCATGCAATATATGATCACTCTGCATTGCCAAGTCCAATTCATTCGTGTCTGAAGAGTGGACCTTCATTATGATTTGTGTGCGAGGGCAGCATCAGGGCCAGGGGCCATGCTCCCAGGGGAACCCCAAAGCCGCTGGACCATCAGTTGTGGTCTTTTAGTGGAGATCTCAGGTGCACCCCTTTTTATTCTTGTGTTGCGAGTGAGACTCAACTTTGTGAGCTCCATCGTGGCTGTCACAGGTGGTGGCTGGGTACCATCTGGTTCTTCTGGTCCCAAGTCAATGTAGGCAACAACTGATGTGGGTCTCTCTGTCTTCTGGGTTGTCTTTCCCCAATGTCGTTTTGGTCCTCAGAGAGCATCCTTTCCTTTTGAGTTGGAACCATTTGCTGTGCCCACGGATGGCAGCTTGGCAGCTTTTAAGATCCCAGAAGCCACTCACCAAAGTGGGGTGCAGAGAGCCCTCTTAGGAAAATGCTAGTTGTGCCAATTAGCCTCGATTTTGCCTAACAGCATGGTCCCCTGCCCCCTGCCCCAGCTACTCTAACCTTGCAATATTGGGTTAAGATGGAAGGAGTATTGAAGTTATGTTGAAGACCACTTAATATTGTTCTTGTTTCTAATGTGTGCTGTCACCGATTTCACCTTACCAAATTTCTCCGAACTATCTAGTCCAAACCCTCCCCCTCCTCCTCCTCCCTCCCCTCCCTTGCAGCCATCAAAGAGTGTTTCTTCTATGCATAAGTCTGTTTTTGAGTTTTTATCATAGAGGTGTCATACAATATTTGTCCTTTTGTCTCTGACTACTTTCACTCAACATAATGTCTTCTAGTTGAAACCAATTGTGAGATGTTTCCTGGAATCATCATTGTTCTTTATCACTACATAGTGCTCCATTGAGTATATATGACATAGTTTACCCATCCATTCATCTGTTGTTGGGCATCTGAATTGATTCCATCTTTTTGCTATCATGGACTGTACTGCGATAAACATTCTTGTGCATGTATTCGTTGATGTGAATGGCCTTGATTCTGTAGGATATATTCCAAGTAGTGCAATCACTGGGTCAAATGCTATATCTGTATGCATCTTTTTAAGGAAGCACCAGATTGCATTCCAAAGAGGCTGGGCCATTTTGCAATCCCACCAACAGTGTAAGAGAGTTCCACTTTCTCCACAGCCTCTCCAGCATTTGTTGTTTTGTGTTTTCTGGATCATGGCCAACCTCGTTGGAGTGAGATGGTATCTCGTTGTAGTTTTGATTTGAATTTCTTTAATAGCTAAAGATCGTGAACATGTCCTCATGTGTTTTTTGGCTGCCAGGATCTACTCTTTAGAGAAATGTCTGTGCATCTCCTTTGCCCATCGCTTAATTGGGTGATTTACCTTCTTCTTGTTGATATTTTGTAGTACCTTATAGATGATGGAGAACACGAGTCGGTATGATATAGAGTTGCCAAATAGTTTTTCCCATTCTGTAGGTGGCCTTTTAACTCTTGTGATAAAGTCTTTGGATGAGCAAAAGTATTTGATTCTTTTTGTTTGTTTGTTTGTTATTTAATATGATTGAGTGAAAATGTACATTCCCGTATAAATTTACATGCCCACCTATATGCAGCTTCCACTGCTCTCCCTGCCTGGTGACAGCACACTATTAAAAAAAAAAAGTATTTGATTCTTAGTAGTTCCCATTTATCTATTTTCTCTTCTGTTGATTGTGGTTTGTTTGACAGATTTTGAAGTCTGTCTACATTGTGTATTAAAACTTCTGTTGTTGTTTCTACTTTTTCTTGGATGAGCTTTTTCATTTTAGATTTGATATTTAGGTCTTCCTTCCAATTTGAGTTGGTTTTTGTATAAGGGGTAAGATATGGATCTTCTTTCAATTTATCACAGAAGGTTATCCAATTTTGCCAGCACCATTTGTTGAAGAGATTGTTTTTACCCCAGTTTAGTGTCTTAGGGTCTTTGCCAAATATCAGCTGTTCATAGGTAGATGGTGTCATCACTGGGGTCTCGATTCTGTTCCATTGATCAATCTGTCTGTTCTTGTACCAGTACCAGGCTGTTTTGACCACTATGGCAGTGTAATAGGTTCTGAAGTCGGGTAATGAGAGGCTTCCCAGTGTGTTCTTCTTTAGTAGTACTTTACTTACCTGGGGTTTCTTCCCTTTCCAAACAAAATTGGTGATTTGTTTCTCCATTTCATTAAGAAATGACATTGCAACTTGCATTGGGATGGCATTATATAAGTAGATTGCTTTGGGTAAAATAGACATTTGCACAATGTTAAGTCTTCCTATCCATGAGCGGGGTAGATTTCTCCATTTATCTAAGTTTCTCTTAGTTTCTTGTAGTAAGGGCTTGTAGTTCTTTTTGTAAAGATCTGTTATTTCTCTGGTTAGATTAATTCGTAGGTACTTTATCTTCTTGGGGGCTATAGTAAATGGTATTGTTTTGATGATTTCTTCATTAGCAGTCTCACTGTTGGTATAAAGGAATCCTACTGATTTACTTATGTTTACCTTGTATCCTGAGACTTTGCTGAACTCTTCTATCAGTTTGAGTATTTTACTTATAGATTCTTTGGGATTCTCTGCATGTATAATCATATCATCAGCAAACAGGGAGATTTTGAATTCTTCTTTGCCAATGCAGATGCCCTTTATTTCTTGGTCTTGTCTAATTGCTCTGGCTAGAACTTCTAGTACTATGTTGAACAGGAGAGGTGAGAGTGGGCATCCTTGTCTAGTTCCTGTTCTCAAGGGAAACTCCTTCAGTTTCTCTCCATTTAGTATGATGTAGGCAGTTGGCTTTGCATAAATGGCCCTTATTGCGTTGAGGAATTTTCCGTCTATGCCTATTTTGCTAAGAATTTTTAGCATGAATGGGTGTTGGACTCTATCAAATACCTTTTCTTCATCAATGGACAAAATCAGGTGATTCTTGTCTTTTGTGCTATTTATGTGGTTAATCATATTGTTTTTCTGATGTTGAACCAGTCTTGCATCCTTGGTATGAATCCAACTTGGTCATGATAGATTATTTTTTTGATATGTTGTTGTATTCAATTGGTAAGAATTTTGTTGAACATTTTTGCATCTAGATTCATGAGTAATATTGGTCTGTAGTTCTCCTTTTTGGTTGGGTCTTTCCCTGGTTTTGGTATCAGGGTTATGCTGGCTTCATAGAATGAGTTTTGGAGTACTCCATCCCTTTCTATACTGTGAAATAGTTTCAGTAGCATTGGAGGTAACTCTTCTCTAAAAGCTTGGTTGAATTCAGTGGTGAAGCCCTCTGGGCCTGGGCTTTTTTTTTGTTGGCAGTTTTTGGATGACTTTTTCAATCTCCGCCTTTGCGATGGGTTTATTAAGTTGTTGTGTTTTACGTTGTGATAATTTGGGTAGGTGATATGAATGAAGGAATTTGTCCATTTCCGCTAGGTATTCAAATTTGCTAGAGTACAGTCTTTCACAGTATTCTGTTATGATATTTTTAATTTCTGTTGCACCTGTGGTGACAACTCTCCTCTCATTTCTAATTTGGGTTATTTGTTTCCTTTCCTGCTTTTCTTTAGTAAGTTTAGCCAGTGGTTTGTCAATTTTGCCAATCTCAAAAAACCAGCTTTGGATCTTTTTAATTTTTTTCAGTTTCTTTTCTATTCTCTAATTCATTTAGTTCTGCTCTAGTCTTTATGATCTGTTGTCTTCTGTTGCCTGAGGGGTTCCTCTGTTGTTCTCTCTCTACTTGTTCAAGCTGTAGGGTTAGTTCCTTGATTTGGTTTCTTTCTTCCTTCCAGATGTGTGCATTTATGGAGATAAACTGACCTCTGAGCATGGCTTTGGCTGTATCCCATAGCTTCTGGTAGGAAGTGTTATGATTTTCATTGGAATCCATCAATTTCTTTATTTCATCCTTGATTTCTTCTGTAACCCATAATTTTTTGAGCAAGATGTTGTTCAGTTTCCAAGAGTTCACCTTTCTATCTGTTTTTTCTGCCATTAATTTCAACTTTTATGGCTTTATGATCTGAAAAGATACTTTGCATTAATTCAATGGTAAGGATTTTGTTGAGAATTGCATTATGTCCTAACATATGGTCAGTTCTGGAGAATGTTCCATGTGCACTGGAGAAGAAGGTGTAGATATCTGCTGATGGGTAGAAAGTTCTGTACATATCGATGAGGTTTAGTTGGTTAATTGTGGCAATGAGGTCTTCTGCATCTTTGCTGAGCTTTTTCTAGATGATCTGTCCAGTATTGAGAGTGGAGTGTTGAAGTCTCCCACTATTACCGTGGAGTCATCTAACTCTTTTTTGAGTGTAGTCAGTGTTTCTTCAACATATTTAGGTGCTCTGATATTAGGAGCCTAGATATTTAATACAGTTAAGTCTTCATTGTGTACTGAACTTTTCAGCAGTAAACAGTGTCCATCTTTGTCCATGATGGTGGATTTTACATTAAAATTGATTTTGTCTGAGATTAGAATTGCCACCCCTGCTGTTCTTTGTTCATTGTTAGCTTGATATATATTGTTGCATCCTTTAATTTTCAGTTTGTTCCTATCTTTAAGTTTTAAGTGAGTTTCTTGTAGACAACATATGGATTGGTCATGTCTTTTGATCCAAGATGTCACTCGATGTCTCTTTACTGGAGCATTCAGTTCATTCACATTCAATGTGATTATTGATAGGTATGTGTTCAGTGCTGCCATTTTGATATGTTTATTTTTCTGTTGATGTTTTCTCTGTTGTTCTTATTAGTCTGCTCTGGGACATTCTTTTTTTTGTGAGTTGATTTTTCACCTTTTTCAGAGCTGGTTTTGTAGTTGTTGAGACTCCTGTGTTAGATTTCTTGATATGGTATGTTGCATCTTTGTTGTGCTTTACAGCTGCCCCTAAGATTCCCTGAAAAATACTGTATATAAATCCCATTTTAATTACCACCAGTCTTGTCAATTTCCTCTCCATCTGGAAGGACTATAATGACTCTAGTACATCCCTCTTTTTAATGTGTTGGCACCATAGTTTTCATGATAATCACTGGATTGTTTCTTTCAGTATTAAAGCTGTGATTGAGTTTGGAGCCTTCTCTAACTGAGAAGAATTCTGGATGATGAGTCATTCTAAAATGTAAAGTTAGTGGTTTTGTTCTTCTAAGCCAAAGCCAAGAACTTCTTTCAGTATTTCTTGTCATTTTGGTTTGGTTTTTACGAAGCCTCTCAGTTTCTGTTTATCTGGGAATGTCTTAATTTGATTTTCATATTTGAAAGATAGTTTTGCAAGATATAAAATTCTAGGTTCTTCTTCTTCAAGACTTTGAATGTGTCATGCCACTGTCTCTGTGCCAGTATGGTTTCTGCTGAGAAATCTGATGAAATCCTACAGGGTTTCCCTCTGAATGTTAGCTTTGTCTTGAGTCTTGCTACCTTTGAGAGTTGCTGTTTATGTTTCATTTTGTTAGGCTTGATTATGTCTTGGGGTCTTTCTTTTGAGATCTATATCGAGTGATGTATGATATGCATCTGGGATATCTATATTCTCTTCCTTCATGATTTCTGGGAAGTTTTCTGTCAGCAGCTCAGCAATGATACTTCGTGTTCTCAGGTGTTTTATCTTGTTCAAGGACTCCAGTGAATCGAAGATTGTTCCTCTTAATAGAGTCCCACATGCTTCTTAATGCTTCTTCATTTTTCTTGTGTCTTTTCTCCGATTTTTCCTCATAGACACTGGCATCAGTAGTTCTGTCTTCCAAGCCAGAAATTCTTTTTTCCATTTGTTGTATTCTGTTTTCTTGGCTTTGAATGGAAGTTTGTATGTTGTTTATTTTATTCTTGATCTGTTGGATTTCAGAGTACTGGTGTTCCATCAGATTGAATAGCTTGCTTAATTTTTCCTTTTGTTGTGCTCCATTTTGTGTAAGGTCTAGAAGGGTTCTGTATATAATCCTTTTACATTCATCTTCCGATGATTTCAGAAAAGTTTCTTCATCTGGAAACCTCCTTGATTGTTTTGTTTGGGAGCCTTCTGAAGCCATGAGTGATTCCTTGTTTGCCACAAGTGTCTGTTGCCTTTTGGGTCCCATCTGAGTAAGTAGAGGCTGCGAAAGATACTATGAAGATGGACCGCCCGTGTTTCTCTAGGCTGTCTTAAAATCTAAAAGAAAAGATATCTGACCACATCCCAAGTCAGTCAGATTTTCTGGTGTAGAGGTCCCTCTTCCCAACTGGCAAAGTAAGCACTTCTATATCCAACCGCAGATGATATGAACTAGTTCAAAATACAGCAATGCTACTGCCCTGTTGGTCTCTGCTGACAGGGCCCAGCCTCAGGTGACACTGTGTAAGCTACTCCTTTTCTTGTAGAAAAGCGCTCTCAAGCTAAGAATTGGCTAAGAATTGACTACCAAGCTAAGAATTACGTCCAGCTGTGGCCACCGTATCTAAGAAGGCACCCTCCATGTGGTTGGCAGATAGAGGTGCTGAAGGTGCCGAGAGCTAGTGAGTCCTCCGCCTCTGTTGCCGGGGCCCCCACCGTAGGTGACACTGTATAAACTACTGCTTTTCTGTCAGAGAAGCACTGTCCTGTTTGCAGGCGCTGGCTACCAGGCTAAGAATTATGCCCTGCTAAAATCTCTGTATCCAACGTGGTGTTCCGCACACAGGCACTGTGGTTCCTTGTAAACCTCTCTGTGGCAGAGATAAAAAGACATGCCCAAAGTGGCTAGATGAACAGAATCCTAAGCCTGGCTCTCAAAATATGGCAATTTTGCCTGCCTATCCCACCAGCAGTGCATCTGAGTCTAACTGCTAGGCAAGATCCAGCTCCACCCACCAGCCAAGACAGAGCAAAAAAAAAGTTAAAAAGGTGCACTTACCTGCAGTCCATGAGAGCCAGGGCTAGCCAGGATTGGGAGTCAGTGAAAGAGAGGTTTTTCGTTCAGTGGTATGAAGTCCAATTTAATGGCCCTGTGCCTTGTCCTGTGGGCTCAGTAGGTGATCAGAAGGCTTCGTTTGATTATCAGTTCAGGTCTTGGTTTCCGGAGGGATATAAGGAGACATGTGCTTAGTTGGGCATCTTGACTCAGCCTCTGTTTTAATATTTTCTACATGAAGTTGTGCATGTCATTCTTTGTTATATCTATATTTATTTAGTATTTTCTCTTTCTAGTATATTTATATTTTTCCCTTTTCTGTTTTAACTAATCTCGACAAATGTTTCTCTTGAATGTTTTTCCCATTCAATCTTTGACTTTTTTTCTGTTTTACTGTTTTTCTGCCTGTATTTATCATTTCCTTCTTCTTATTCTCTTTAGTTATTTTTCTAGTATATTAAGTTTGAGATTAGCTCTTTGGTTTTTCAGCCTTTTTTGTCTTCTAATGTAAACACTTAGTGCTATAAATTTGCTTTTAAATATCTCTTTCACTACACAACCTAGTTTTGACTTCTCTTTTCAATATCTTTTAGTTCTATATACTTTATTATCTACTACACATTGTTTTCTCATTTTGAAAAAAAAATTTATTGTGCTTTGGTGGAAGTTTACAGCTCAAATTATTTCCTCACTTAAAAATTTGCACACAATTTTTTTGTGTGTGTGCGTGACATTGGCTGCAATCCCCACATTTTGTCAGTACTCAGCCTACCCATTTCCCTTTCCACCCTGGGTTCTTTGCATATGTTAGTCATGTTCTTATCTTTTCCTGCCCTATCTTATTTGCTTTTGGACAGGTGTTTCCCATTTGGTCTCCTATACTTGAATTAATTAAGAAGAATATTCCTCACGTGTCTTATTGAATTATAGACCTATTTAATCTCTAACTTCAGTTTTTAGCTAGCGGTTTGCCAGGACCCATAGTCTTGGGAATTCATATCAGTAAGTCTAGTCTTTCTTGTGTGTGTGTCTAGTTTTGAATTTTGCTCTACATTTTTCTCCCATTCTGTCTGGGACCCTCTGTTGTGATGCCTGTCAGACAGGTCACTGGTGGTAACTGGGCACCATTCAATTCTTTTGTGGTTTGTTCATTTCTTTGATCTATATTTATCTGAAAGTATGTGCTTTATCTTCCCAACATACCTAACATTTCTAGTTGTCTTTTTTCTCTTGTTTCCTAAATTTAATGAAATTGTGGTCAGAGAGTCTTTGCTGAATGTTGACAACTGCTTTATTTTGTGTATCAACTTCTTCAAATGTTCTTTGTTTTTCTGAGAATGTTTAATCTCTAATTATTGGGAATGTAGTATTATACTTATTCATTAGGTGATTAATCTGTAGTTTAATTCTTCTATAGTCAATTTTTATCTATTATTTCTAGGAACTACTGAGAAAAGTGTATTAAAATCTCGCACAATGATACTATCAATTTAAGTGAGTATTTTATAATTTTGTTTTACATATTGTTTCCTTCTTTCTTTTTTCCCTCTGTTGTTATTCATCTATTTTTTTAGGCTGTTCTTTAGCTCAGCAACTTTTGGTCTTTCTTCTTTCTTGTTGTAAGCATTTAAAGTCTTTCTCTCTTTTTTGGTTTGTTTTATATTCTACTTAAATAGCTAGTCATTGGAATCCTCAGTCTCTTTATTTATTCTGTTGGCTTTCTTCGATACTGACTTCTTTCCTCTTATGTTGATTCCCCATGTCTAAAAAAAATGACATTTCTTGATTTGAGAAACCCATTCTTTCCCCTGCTGGAGCCCTGGGGGCACAGTGGAAAGAGCATAGCTGCTAACCAAAAGGTCAACAGTTGAAGTCTACCAGGTACTCCTTTGAAACAGTAAGAGGTTCTTGTACTCTGCCACATAGCATTGCTGTAAGTCAGAATCAACTCTATGACAATGGGTTTGGTTTTGTTCTTTCCTATACTTCTCAGTTTTTTGATCTTATAAAAGCTTTTGTACATTGCGTATAACTCCAAAGATTAAAAATTGACCTAATACCATGATAGTGCTTAAATATAACCTAGTATGAATAACAGGTATTATAGTAG
Organism: Heterohyrax brucei; assembly: GCA_028571685.1. Classification (NCBI taxonomy): domain Eukaryota; kingdom Metazoa; phylum Chordata; class Mammalia; order Hyracoidea; family Procaviidae; genus Heterohyrax; species Heterohyrax brucei. Next base: position 128,268,812 of record CM053166.1, on the reverse strand, counting down.
AATCATGAATTTCCACTAGTGAAATTTTTCAGATTGTAATATTATAAGGCATTGCATAAGATGTGTTTTCTCACTATTGAAAATCTATGTAGCAGTGTTTTCAAAAGGACTATGGTATACCTAAATAATTGCATATTTTAAAAATGGCCATTTATCTTAGAGTTAGATGTTAAAACCAAGTTTAAAAAAAAATAACAACTGATTCTTTAAAAAGGAAACTAAGGATATACATTTATATGTTATAATTCAAGTTTATTTTGTTTACTGATCTGTTGAACTTCAGATCATTGATGTTCCATCAATTCAAATAGCTTGCTTAATTACTCATTTTGTCTTGCTGCATCTTGTTTAATCTCTAGGAGGCGTCTATACATAATTCTTTTGTACTGGACCTCTGATAGTTTCATAAAGGCTTCTTCATCTGGGAAGTTTTTTGATTCTTTATTTTGGGAGTTTTCCAAAGCCATGGTGGACTACTTCTTTAAATGGATATCTATTGATTGTTGTCTTCACACCATCTAGAAGCTGGAGCTGAGATGTAATTCTAAGAGGGGAGTTGGCCACCAGCCACCTCTGTGTACTCTAGTGACTAGTCCTAGGTGAACTCTCTGGGGTGGCAGGCTCTGCCTCTTGGCTGGAAAAGATGGTATGCTACTTATGGAGTCACTGGGGGGCCATCAGCTGATGCTATGATATGGATAAGTGAAGGGTAGAGGAGATGCTTCCTGGCTACCCAGCAGTCAGTTCTCCTGGTGGTCTTATTTTAAAAAGGTACTTTACTGCTACACTAGGGGCTGTTCAACAACTGCTAAAATCAGTCAGGACCTCAGATGTGGCAGATCCCACCTTCCGGCTCACAATGAAAGCACCTTGTAAGCTGTCCCCAGATGCTACAAAACGGCTCAAAGTAGGGAGGGGTTATGGCCTTGTTGCCATCCTCTGCCAGACCCAACCTGTAACTCTAGGCACCACTGTCATAAACACAGCCTTTCTGTTAGAGAAGTAGTGTGAATTATCCCCAGCTAAGCCCTATGGGTGGACGATTCCACTTCCCAGCTGACCAAGTTGATGTCCCGCCCTAGCTGCATTTACTGCCTGAAACATCAGAATCTATGGTGCAGCTCAGAAAAGAGAGAGTAAAGGGGCAACGGTGGCCTCAGTCAACAGCCAGGCTCTCAATATATTGCTGGCCCAAGCACAGACTCTCTGTTGCACTACACGCTGTTTACTTAAGCACTGCAGTTCAGCATATTAGCTGGCTCATGCCCAATCCCCACCTCCCAGATAACAAAGAAGGTGTCAGTATCTCCAGTCCTCCCACACAGTGAGTCACCACAAGCAGGACTCAGCATTCCACTGTCTCATCTTTAAGAGAGATGGTTACCCTATTACTGGCTCTTAGCCCAATGTGATAACACTATTCCACATCCTAGGGGCTCCCCGGATGTCCATGCTGCTCCATTCAGTTATCATTCCAGGTCTTAGCTCTCAGAGGGAATTGAGGAGATGTGTGTCTAGTCCACCATCTCGGCCCTGCTGCCCTTATTTTATTTAGTGCCTAAAGATATTGATTAGGGATTTATTTATAAGTAACATGTGGTCTATGATATTTCTCATTTTCTTGTGGAGTAAGAGAAAGTGAATTGCCATTGTGGGGATAGCATGGAAGGTTGTCTTGCTCAGGTCTTCTAGATGGGTACAGGCCTTCCGGATCAGAGTTATTCAGCAGTATAACATAACTTGTTTATAACCAACGTGATCTTGAAGTTCGTGTATTTGACTGTCAGCCAACTTTGTTTAACCTTTACACAAGGTCACCATGCCATGAAGCACAGGGAACCACTAAATACTGTGCCTGCATCCTGCCCTGCATCAATAAAGCTGATATGACTATACCTGCTGTGCCTCTGTTGCTGAGTCTGCCTGAATCACAGACCAATATTCCTGGCCTGAGTCCCTGTGTTCCAACAACTGACATAGTTGACAGGATTCAGCACAGACTGATGTGGCAACAGAGAGGAAGCTGGAGGGCTAGCTGACCTCTAGTATGTAGTTTCCAGTGGCAACAGTCCTAGAAGCTTGGTACCCACTCCAGGGCTAGCCAGAGGTGGATGGAACACCAGCTAGTATTGAGAAAGGCCTGCATGTTTTGGGAGGAGCTTCAGAGAAAAAGGGGGCCTGAGCTTGCACTGAGGCTGTGGGCTGGATTTTTATTAGAGCCTTGAAAGCCCGCTACAGGCGAGGAACAAGCTATAGCACAGGTACTGCAGGCTGACATGGAGAGCCTCCAGGAACAGCTGTGACAGGAACAGGAGCAAGCAGCTGCATTGGAAAGTCTTCTTGGCCATCCACTCTGACGCCCTATGTGAGGGCACAAACCCCCACCCCCTATCATTATAGACTCTTTGGAAGAGGAAGGGTCCCTGAGGTGGAAGGAGTTGTAAACCCAACCCTTAGTAAGAATGAAGGTTGAAACCCAGTGCCTGTGGGTTTGGGCAATGCCTCGAGTTCCTCCAAGTTGTTGGGGTAGCAGCCTGCATTCCCAGGTAGAGCTGCCGCCATTTGCCATGGCTCATAACAGACAGCTGCAGCCTCAGTTGTTCCCACCTGTGCTCCCTGGCATGCAACCCATGACAGAGCCAAGTTGTGAACATGTCCTGATAGCTGAGCCCAAGTGCTGTTGTGACCTGGCTAGGGTGGTGCGCTTTCAGAGCGGTGCAGGCAAGCCAACCCCATCATCATCAAGCCCCTGGTGCTGCACCTCACTCCCAGAAACTGTTCCTGAGGCTAAAAGTTTGGGCATTGCTGAGCATGGGAGGGAGCCTGGGGTGAGAGGGACCCCGAGGAAGCTGGAGCTCAGGGCAACTGGGGCCTGGGGCAGGGAGACCCTGAGGTGGCTGGAGCCTGAAGTGGCTGGATCTGGGGCTAGCAGAACCTGAGGAGGTAGCAAGTTGACAAGCAGGTGGCCCTGGACCTGAGCCCACATAAGCTGCTGGACCTGCACTTTCCTGTGGTCTGGTGGTCTTGCCAGCCTGGTATCTGCATTGCACATGAGCAGGAGCCCGGCAAGCTCCAGCTCAGAGCCGCTACTGCCATCCATTCAGCAGAAGAGTGGGGTGTGGGCCCTGAAGCTGTTCGATGGTGGACAGAGGCCCTGGAGGGCAAAGAGACCCTATAAGGTAATGCAGCCACAAATGTGGGCAGACCTGCTGGCAGCAGGTGTCAGCTGAGAGAAGGTGAACGGGAAGCCTAATGTAGTACTTGTTTCCCCAGTGCCAGAATACATTCTGGGTATAGACATCCTACATGGTCAGGTGGTGCAGACAACAATTGAGGAATTCCGACTGCAGTTAAGGGCAGTAAAGGCCATAGTGCAAGGTGGAGCCTGAGTTGTCCTGATGGAGTTGCTAGCTTCCAAACATGTTGTGAATATGAAACAGTATTGTCTCCCAGGGTACATAAGGAAATCAGGGAAATTATTGAAGAGTTGCACCAAGTGCAAATCTTGGGGCTTGCCTGAAGTCCATTCAACTCTCCAGTGTGGCCAGTGAAGAAGTCTGATGGCTCCTGCAAATGATGGTTGACTACCATAGTTAAATACAGTAGTGCCGCTTATGCATGCATCAGTGCCTGATGGCACAGCCGTATGCCAAAGAGCAGTTGGTCCAGTTGAAGTTCCACACTCCCTATCATCTCTAGGCTGCAGGGATGATAGAAAGATATAATAGTATATTGAAACAAGTTCTCTGAGTTAGTTCACCAGATGGCACTCTGGGAAACTGGAGAACTCATCTGTGGCAAGTGATATATATGTTAAACTAGGGCCCCTGCCCAGGGCGAGCAGCCCCAGTGGACTTAATCACTCACTACGCAGCTGCACCTATACAGCTGTAGATTGTAACAGCAGAAGAACTCCTGAAACCTGACAAGGGGCACCTGGAAACATCCTCCTCCCAGCTCCCACAGTTCTACACAGAGGAAAACTGCTGAGTGGACATGGCCTTGGAAAATAAAACTAGAGCCCTTCACTTGGACTGGTCTAGTGTCTCCATGAGGGACCAGGAAGGAAAGAGATTTGATGGCACTTGGCTTGGCTATGTGGATACTGAGTGACTGGCTCCTGAAAATCACAATATCCCTTCCTGCAGACACACCCACCATTCTTAAGGGTGCCTTTGTGCTCAATATTTGACCTATACACATAGGGCCTGTGCTTGTCCATACTGAGCTCACCTTGCCTACTGATACAGGTGCTGAGCTCTAGTATGAAGACCAAGGAAACTCCCCCTTGCCTGCTACCCTCTTGTCCTGGGATGGAAAAGTGACCTGTATCTTACCAGATGGGAAAGATCTCCCTCTACTGGTTTCTCTAACCTCTTTCTCTTTGTGGCTGTAGGCTAGCCAATGGAAACACCTTGATTGATTGGGCTCAAACTTTGGCAGAGGTCTCCAACCAATCAACATGTTGGGTTTCTGCTAAGATGCCACTCAGTGCTGCAAGAGGCCTCCCATGGAGAATCCACCCTGCTACTAGAGAAAATTGGATTTGGTTTGCAAGAATAGGGGCATGGTAACCCCCACTGGACCACCACCTGGGAGCATGTAAAGCTCCTGGTGAAAGAATGCATGAGCCATGCCTGACCCTAGGTAGGATACGTCATCTGGGACAGCCTGGGGTGGCTTACAGCTGAGATGATTGAATTGTGGTACTAAGCCTCCCTGTACATAGAGCAGGTGACTCTGGGAGGATCCCCTGGCCAAATGGTAGCATAAATTGGGATATACTTGGCAGGCCACGTTAGTTGCCATACTAGGGGTGGCTTGCTGGCTTATTTTTGTTTGTTGCTGTCTATATTGTGGTGGTGTATAGATCAATGTAGCCCCACACCTCACCCAGGGATCCTTGCAGAAGAGTTAATGCACAGATTGTATGGTGAGCAAAACAACCTTTGGGGTGGAGTATAGGGACAGCATAGAAGGTTGTCTTACTCAGGCCTTCCAGCTGGGTACAGGCCTTCCAGATCGTGAATCAGCAGTATAACATAACTTGTTCATAACCAACCTGGCCTTGAAGTTCATGTATTTGGCTGCCAGCCACCTTTGTTCAAACCTTTATGTAAGACCATTGTGCCGTGAGGCACGGGGAATGGCGAAACGCTATACCTGCCTCCTGCCTTGCACCAATAAAATTGGTATGACTACATCTGCTGTGCCTCTGTAGCTGAGTCTGCCTGAATCATGGATCACTATTTCTGGCCTTGATTACCTGTGTTCCAACTTTTAAGGCATATTTTAAGGAAAAAATGGAAGCAAAAGAAGATTTACCTCCTTTTTATGAGTATTTGTAATATACTATGAAAAATGTTTTAATAAGCACACAGAGAATGTAAAACAATATTGTGTAGTGCTTAATCAAAGGCATAATGTCAACTGAGACTACCTGTGTTATAGTCTGGGCTAGATTACCTCCTTTCAGTTTTTCTTTGGGTAATATTTACTTAATTGGACTTTTCATTCCCACGTCAGTTAACTGGGGATAGCATTGGCCTATTAGGGTTAGTGTGAAAATTCAGTCATGTAATCCGTGTAATGTGTTTCAGAGTCCCTAATACAGAGTACTCAACATATGTTTATTATATTATTATTCACATTTAAGTGGAACTTAAACTAGCAAGAATTATCGCCAGCAAAACAATTTTAATTTTTATCATAAAATTATTGTTGAGGAATCAAGGAAGCCATGGTTCATATTTTTCCAGTGTGTTTATAGATATATTTTATGCAAATGTGTGTCTGTGTAATGAATGTATGTGGATAAGAGCTGTTTCCCTATATTTTGGTACTGGTGATTTATTTTTGTTTGTTTTTCCTGATTTTTATATTTCAAAGTTATTCAATGTTCTGTATACAGAAATAGACTTAAATATTTCTTTGTTATTTTAAGTCATAAATGATAAACTTGCAATTGATCACATTCTGTGGGGTCATACTTTATGTTTATCAATATAGCAATTTTTAGAAATGCTATCTTTTCTTATTTAATTTTTCATCAGATATTAAACTTTGTATAGTCAGAGATAATGCATTTATCATTATTTAAATAGGAGTCTACACCAGCTATTTAATTTGCAAAGTTTATTTATCTTTTAAAATATCAACTAGAAATGTTGGATTCCCAAATCTCATCCTTGAAATTCCCAGAGAAAGGCAGTTGATATTCCAGGCAAACTTCTAAGATAATTTTTTATGTAAAATGAATGAAACAATTGCATCTTCTTCCTATAAATATTTACCTAAAATTCATTTTTAAAAGATTACATGAAATTGTTACTGATTTATTCCTTGTGAAACTGCTTTTGATAAGAAGATAGGGAATAGATGATTCTCTTTGTTTAAAAAAAATGACTTAGTTTATGAACATCTTAGAATATTTTTACCATGTAAATTTCAATTTTGTATGTGGAAGAGATAATCACAAGAGTTATCAACTTGTGCTCAATCTTTTAAGGGTGAATTGTGGGTAGTGATTTGGAAGAAGATCAGAACTGTAGTCAAATAAAGCACCCATTTTGCACCCAAATGCCAAGTTAATTTAATACATTGGAAAGGAAAATTTTTAAATAGGAAAAACAGTGTCAGAAGTATACCTCAAATGCTAGTGGTCAATTCAGCACTAAAAATTTAGTTGTTGATTTAAATAAACCACTGATTCAATTGTAAGACTTGTATCACAAATTATAAGCCTGTGATGTTAACACAAGTGTAAAACACGGTTTAAGCTAAGAGGCAAGAGACAAGTTTTACAACATTCAAAATCAGATTTAAAAAATATGTAACAGAAAAACAAAAAAGTACAGATTATGTTTAGATAACATATTGTTGTTGTTGTTGTTAGGTGCCACAGAGTTGATTCTGAGTCATAGTGACCCCATGTACAACAGAGTGAAAAGTTGCCAATCCTGTGCCATGCCCACAATGGTTTTTATGCTTAAGTCCAATGTTGCAGCCACTGTGTCAGTCCATCTTGTTGAGGGTCTTCCTCTTTTTCACTGACTGTCAACTTTACCAAGCATGATGTCCTTCTCCAGGGATTGATCCCTGCTGAGAACATGTCCAAAACAAGTAAGGTGTAGTCTCGCCATCCTTGCCTCTAAGAAGCACTCTGGTTGTACTCCTTCCAGAACAGATCTGGTTGTCTGTTGACAGTCCATGGTATATTGAATATTCTCCTTCAGCAACACGATTCAAAAGCATAAATTCTACTGTTTTCCTTATTCATTATCAAGCTTTTGCATGCTGATGCAATTGAAAATAGCGTGGCTTGGGCCAAGTACACCTTAGTCTTCAAGTTGACATCTCTAATCATCAATGCTTTAAAAGGGGTGTTTGCATCAGGTTTGCCCAATGTGATTTATCTTTTGATTTCTTGAATGCTGCTTCCATGGGTGTTGATTATGAAACTAAGTAAACTGAAATCCTTGACAACCTCAGTCTGTTCTCCATTTATTACAATGTTCCTCATTGGCACAACTGTGAAGATTTTTGTTTTCTTGATTTTGAGGTACAATCCACACTGAAGGGTATGGTGTTTGATCTTCATCAATAAGTGTGTCAGGTCCTCTTCACTTTCAGAAGACAAGGTTGTGTTATCTACATAATGCAAGTTGTAAATGATTCTTGTCCATTCCTGATGCCCTGTTCTTCCTCTTATAGTCCAGCTTCTTGGATTATTTGCTTGATATACAGATTGAACAAGTATGGTGAAAAGTTGTAACCACGAGTCATAGCAGTCCCCTTCAAGTGTCCCCTTGTATTCCAATGACTGTCTCCTGATACACATACAGATTCCTCATGAGTACAATGAAGTGTTCCAGTATGCCCATTTTCCTCAATGTTATCCATAAATTGTTATGATCCGCACAGTGGAATGCCTTTGCATAATCAATAAAACATAGGTAACCATCTTCCTGGTATGCTCTGCTTTCAGCCAAGATCCTTCTGACATGAGAAATGATATCCCTGGTTCTATGTCCACTTCTGAATCCAGGCTGAATTTCTGGAAGTTTCCTGTCCATATACTACTGTAGTCACTTTTGAATTGAATGATTTTCAGCACAATTTTACTTGTGTGTGGTATGAATAATATTGTTCAATAATTTCCTAATTTGGTTATATCACTTTTCCTTGGAACAGGTATAAATATAGATCCTTTCCAGTAGGTTGGCCAGCCACCTGTCCTCCAGTTTTGGGGTGAGCATAGAATAGTGAGAACTTTCAGCACAGCAACCATTTGTTGAAACATCTCAAGTGTTATGACATCAAGTCCTGGAGCCTTGTTTTTCACTGATGCCTTCAACATAGCTTCAACTTCTTCCTTCAGTACCATTGGTTCCTAATCATATGCTACCTCTTGAAATGGTTGAAGGTCAACCAATTTCTTTTTGTATCATGACTCTGTGTATTCCTTACATCTTCTTTTGATGCATCCTGTGTCATTTAGTATTTTCCCTGCAGAATCCTTCTCTATTGCAACTTGAAGCTTGAATTTTTCCTTCAGTTCTTTCAGCTTGAGAAATGCAGAATGTGTTCTTCCCTTTCAGAAGAACAAGTCATCCTAATATTTCACTTTGTATTCTCCAGCTGCCCTTTGAAATCTTCTGTTCACTTCTTTTATTTCATCATTTCTTCCTTTTGCTTTAGCTACTTGGTGTTCAAGAGCAAGTTTCAGAGTTTCTTCTGACATCCAATTTGGTCTTTTCTTTTTTTCTTGTTTTCTTAATGACCTCTTGCTTTCTTCATGGAAGACATGTCATCCCTCACCTTGTCTAGTCTTTGGTCATTAGTGTTTAATGCATGAAATCTGTTCTTGAGATAGTCTCTAAACTCAAGTGTGGTATATTCAAGATTGTGCTTTGACTCTCGTGGTTTGTTATCACTTACTTCAGTTTCACTTTGAACTTCCATACGAATAATTGATGGACTGTGCCACAGTCAACATGTGGCCCTGTTTTGACTGTTGATACTGAGCTTTTCCATCATCTCTTTCCACAGATGTAATCAATTTGATTCCTGTGTATTTCATCTGACAAGGTCCATGGATATAGTCACCATTTGTGTTGGTGAAAATAAGATATTAGCCTTGAAGTGGTTGTTGGTCTTACACAATTCTGTCATGTGATCTCCAGCATTGTTTCTATTACCAAGGCCACATTTTCCAACTACGGTTCTTTCTTTGTTTCCAACTTTTGCATTCTAATAACCAGGAATTATCAATGCATCCTGATTGGATGTTCAATCAATTTCAGACTGTAGAAGTTGGCAACAACCTTCAGTTTCTTCATTTTTCAGCCTTAGTGTTTGGTGCATGAATTTGTAATAGTCAATATATTAACCAGTCTTTCTTGTTGGTGTATGGATAAATTCCTATCGGTGACAGCACTGTACTTCAGGATGGATTCTGAAATGTTCTTTTTGATAATGAATGCAAGACCATTCCTCTTCAAGTTGCCATTCTTGGCATAGTAGATCATGTGATTGTCCAGTTAAAAATGGCAGATGCCAGTCTATTTCAACTCACTAATGTCTAGGATATTGATTCTTATGTGTTCCATTTCATCTGTGATGATTTCCCATTTTCCTATATTCATACTTTATACATTCCACATTTTGATTATTAATGGATGCTTGCAGCTGTTTATTATTATTTTGAGTCATGTAATATCAGCAAATGAAGGTACCAAAAGCTTGACTCCATCCACAGCATTAAGGTCTACTCTACTTTGAGCAGGCAGCTATCTTTTGAGTGCCTTCTCACCTGAAGGCTCATCTTCTGGCACTATATTAGACAGTGCTCCATTGATACTCATAAGATTTTTTTGCTTGCTAATACTTTTCAGAAGTGGACTGCCTGGTCCTTCTTTCTAACCTGTCTCAGTCTGGAAGTTCAACTTAAACATGCACTGTGGGTGATGCTGCTGGTATCTGAAAACTGGTGACGTATCTTCCTGCATCACGGTAACCAAAAAGCCCCTACATTACAACAAACTGACAGACAAGTAGTGGTAGATAATGTAGAGAAAAATAAAAAAGTTAGTAAACATAAGTGTCTCCAGAAAAGGGGAAGTCATGGGTACAACTGTATGAGTGAAGAACATGAGAACTGGTAAATACAGCACAATCTAATTTTATGAATATAATTTCATGAAAATAAAAACAGTTTGTAAAAATAACCATTCACAATGTCAATGGTAATACTGTAAAGAATGGGAAATTTCCAGTTTTCCAGCAGAAATAGTGATGTGGTTCAGGAAAGTAAATTGCTGGTAAATTTCTTGTTTTACAGTTAGAGGGAGAAATTGAGGCTCAGTAATAGTTTGAGCTTAAAAATGAAAGAGACTAAATTAATACTATCTATGTTGTGTTTTCCCCACAAGTCTGTCAGTTTGTTGTAATGAGGGGACTTATATACTGTTCCTAGGCCATCTTAGTCTGAAATCTCCACTGGAACCTGTTCATTATGAAATAACACATAAGCCTCCACTGACAGACAGATGTTGGCTGTAAATTAAGTGCGTTGTTTTCATTAGGACTCGACGGCACTTGGCTTTTTCATTAGGTGCAATCTAGTAACCGTGTAACAGAACAAAACACTACCTTGCCTTTCACTATCCTCACAATTGTAACTATTAGTCAGTGAAAATCTTATGGATCGCAACAGTTTGATCCACAACAGATCATGAGGATGGCATAGGACCTGGAAGTGCTCGCTGTATTTTTACACAAGTAATATGTGCATAAGTTCATAAGTTTTTATGAACTGTGCAATTACTCCCACCCCTGCAGGCTATTTTCATAAGTATATATGCCAATATTTTTTTTACATGTTGCTGACTTCAGTTTCATTTTCTTTTCTGACTGATGGATCGAATGTTACAGGGATAAAGCTAGTAATCTCCTGGAACCTTAATTTAAAGGAAGTACTTTCCTAAATGAAGTTCAAACCAATGGGTTTGTGATGAAAGTGGAACACTGTGTTGAACCAAAGAGTGTGAATGGATAAAGAGCTAAAAATTAGTAAGAAGTGATCTCAGGCCTAAATCTACAAAAGCATATTTTTTATATTTTCTTTCTTTCTTAAGTCTCAAGCTAAAATAATTTTTTATAATCAATGTTTTTGAAATCAACAAATAGTTTACCAGAAGAAATTGTTTACATTTTAAAATAGGCCATTTTAGTCTATTCATTCATTATCATCATCAGTGGGTATATTCACATGGGAAGGCCACTGGTTTACACGAATTTAGAAATCCTCCTTGATATCTGAGATTTCTATTTCACTTGCCAAAGGCTTCACTTTGATTTGAATTGCATTGGTAGAGAATGCTTGATTTTTCTCCCTTTGAGAAATAAACCACTCTTTCAAATAAGTCTCCAGCAGCTCAGACATTTCTCTTTGAGCCAACAACATGCAGATTTTCAAGGATTCATTTTCTCCAGCTCCCTTTTCTCCTCTCTCCTTTCACAAATACACGACTCTCCAAACTCTAACTTTCTTACCACCACCCTATTTCTTTTTTTTTTTTTTTTTTTTTTTCTGCCCTGGCAGTAACTTTCAGTTTGAAGTCGGCAGTGCAGGACTTACAGTTGATTCCTACTATGCTCCCAAAGTATTCTAAGATTTAGGTTTGTAAGCTGAAAAAGAGTGCACCATATAATCAATAACTGGTTCTAGCAAAAATTCCACAATATTAAAAGGTGAAGAGTGCAAGAAGCAAGGGTCTTTTCCTATGCCCGTGAGCATATGATTAAGGTGACTTATAATCATTGGTCAAAGACACTGATGATTATAAGACATAATTCTGTTATGAAATAATCAGACCTACTGTAGCTTAATAGTTTCATTTAAGATGACCTGATAAGATTTTCACATTCAACTGTTGAGCTAAGTGTGATAAGTATCAGTTTTGCTTTGTTTATTCCTCCACTTTCATGCTTACTTATCCATACATTAAAAAGACATTTCTTATGTTTGACACAGCACAAAGAGGTGAAACAGTGACCATGGAAGTAGTTTTGGATAGTCATCTAGATGGGTATGAGGAATGACTTTCCTAGGTCCCTTTTACTTTTGGCACCTGTACAGCTTGTAAGTATTTCCTGTTGAATACAACATAGAGTCCCTGACTTAGAAAAATGGATGTGCAGAACTAGAACTCTATTAAAATACCACACTTGATGGTCTAGCAGATTGTGGGGTCCCATGAGGACACGAATTCCAGGTTCCACTATCCCAGAGCTGAAACCAGTCGGGAAGGCAACTCTTAGACGAAGATTGTACTAGATTATAAGGCATAAAATAATACTGGAGAAGAGTGTGCTTCTTGGCTTAAGAATACATATGAGGCTGTCTGTGTAGCTCCTCTCCAGAAGTGAGATGAGAGCATAGAAGAGGATAGGAGCTGGTTGAATGGACATGGGAAATACAAGGTAGAAAGGAGGAGTGTGCTGTACAAAGTAGGGAGAGCAGCTGGAGTTAGTTGCATAATGGTGTATATGTGGGGCTTTGCATGACAAATTGACATGGACTGTAAGCTTTCACTTAAAGCATAGTAAAAAATATATATATTTTAAAAAAAGATATGTTCCCTGTTTTTTTTTAAAAAAAAACTAAAATCCACCTGGAGAACATGAAGCATTTGCAACCTTGAGCTTATGCATGTCTCTTTTACTGGAGTTCATCGACTGGCAGAGTCTTATAAGCTGTGATCTAATATAATCCTAATAGAATGCATGAAGAACTTGAACTTGCTGTTAGATTTGTAAAAGTAGGAATGCATTTACTAATCACCTATTATCATGTCAAGGAAATCCCACTAGCATAGTGGTTAAGTGTTGTGGCTGCTAACCAGAAGGTTGTCAGTTCAAGTCTACCAGGTACTCCTTGGAAACTCTATGGGGGCAGGTCTACTCTGTCCATATCATTGTGAGTCAAAATTGACTTGATGGCTGTGTTTTTTTTTTGGTTTGTTTTGGTATGGCATCAAGGGAACTCTGGTGGTGCAGTGTTTAAGAGTTACGGTGAGCCACAGCAGCTAACCAAAATGTTGGTAGCCCAAATCCACCAGGCTCTCCCTGGAAGCCCTGTGGTGCAGTTTTTCTCTGTCCTATAGGGTCACTATGAGTTGGAGTTGACTTCACAGCAATAGGTTTTATTTAGTTTTGATGCTCTCAAGCATTATATAATAAAGGTCTTTTGGATGGTAAGAAGAGATTAGAAGCCATTTCTAAACTGAATTCTACTGCTGTTAAATGTTAATTTTAGATAGTAATAATCATAGCTGAATGGCATTTCCCAATGGTTTATCAGGAAGAATATCTAGCCCAGAAAAAGTGAGAACTTGTGTAAAGAAAAGAGATCAGTTAAAAGAGGCAGAAGGGGAAAGCTGTGACATTATCCTCAAATGCATAAATATAAGCATATAAAGAAATACTAACCCACTGCTTCCGAGTCACTTCCAACTCAGTGACCTGAGAGATCAGAGAAGAACTGCCCCATAGGGTTTCCAAAGAGTGACTGGCAAATTTGAACTGTCATCCTTTTGGCTAGCAGACGTATCGCTTAACCCATTATACCACCACGGTTTCTAAAAGAAATACTAGTACCTCCTAAAGAAGAAAGAAGGGAAGGAATAAAACAGAATGCTGGGTTTACATTTGAGAAAACTTGTCAGGATGTTAAAATTCAGGAGTAGCTTGATAAATGTACTATTCATTTTTATCTTAACTGTGAACTTTCAAAAGTAATGATTAAACTCTATTAGAATCCAGTTAATCTTAATAAAATAGATAAAATTCTAGACCAGATCATCTGGGAATTCAAAAATAAAAACACAAACCCCAAACCCATTGCATAAAGTTAATTCTGACTCACAGGGACCCTATAGGACAGAGAAGAACTAACTCCCCATAGAGTTTCCAAAGAGCACTTTGTGGATTTGAACTGGCAACCTTTTGGTTAGAAACCATAGTGCTTAACTACTATGCCACTGGGTTTCCCATATAAGCATGGAAGCTGTATTTTTTCATGTGAGACAGAGTTTGCTCGTCTTAAAGGAGACTGCTTATTTACTTTTATGCCACTGCTGCCACCTCTTGCCCATAAATCATAACGAAGGTCCACTCTTGGGACATGAATGGATTGGACTTGGTGATGCAGAGTGACCATATATTGGAATGCACTTTGTGGTTCTATGCATCTATAGGATATCATCCTGCTGACCTCTGGCTGGAGGAAGGAGAGTGGGTGGAGAGGAGGGAAAAGGAGACTGTTGGGAGGATGAGACATGTATGGAGCACAGAGGAATAGTGTGCTGTCACCACGCAGGGAGAGCAGTGGAAGCTGCATATAGGTGGGCATGTAAATTTATACGGGAATGTATATTTTCACTTAGTTATATTAAATAAAAAAAACCTCAAAAAAAGTATTTATGCAAACCTGCTTTACTTTTAAATGCACATAAGTTGAAGGCTTATAGCAAAAATTTTGAGTGAGTGTAAATGGTTGTGAATCATTTAGTTGTAGAAATAAAGGACAAAGGAAAAAATGAATGACTAAAATAAGTGGCCTTTGTAAATAAAGCAAATCAAAAGGAGCACACAAGTCTTTGCCTAGCCCCAGAATGACTACTTACATATTGAACTTCTCTACATTTCAAGGAATGACTGTGTTCACACAAATGCTGCCCTCTATCGTCCTCCAGCCCTGAACATGGAGGCTTTCCAACAGAGAGGACAATCACAGACCTGCAAGTAAAAAACACATGCAATATAAGCCAAGAGGCAGTGAAGAAATGACATGGTCAAGAACAGTGTCTTTGTGGCTCTCACTCTTCATGCCTCTGTGAATAGAAGGGCCCTCAGGGGATGCTGAAAAGGGACATAGGCTACTAGAGTCCATTCAAAGATAGAGACAGGGGAAACAAACGCAAAATACTTGTTTAATGAAGAAAATGGAAATTTAATCACCTTTTCTCCAAGTTTATTTATAATCATATTTCTTTTCCCCACCTTGATAGTTAAAGCAGCTGTCCACCTTTCTTATCTCTCTTATAACTTATAGTTTCTACCTTCTTGAAAGGAAAAGAGTGACTGGATGTCATGGTTATGCATGCCCTTCCTTCCTTCAGCAGAAAAATACAGCCACCTTTATTACTTGGTCAGTTGATGTCAAGACACACCATAATTACCTCCTTTATAAGTCCCAGGTTAAAGAAAAACTAGAAAAGCCTAGAATGATGAGGAGAATAGCTATCAAATCTATTTAAATTGCTGCAGTTTAGGTAAAGAATAAATAGTAAAAATAAAAATTCCATCATGTATTTATATATTAGAAGCTACCACAAATGATTACATATTATAGAAACCTTAGTTCTTCCTGAATATGTCAGTGAACATTATTTGTATGGGTGCACTATTTGCAAAAGATATGGCATTTCATTGTGCATGGCTCAGTGTGCCCATTCATTAGCAACTAACAGCCATGGCGTGTTGTGTATTATCTAAATAACCGTTAGGGAATAAAAAACAAGGAACCTGTAGATAATGAATGGCAATAGGGAAAAGCAAAAACGAAGAACAAGGAAGCACGAAAACCACAAAGCATAAAACGGCAGAAGTAAAATTTAATCTGTTAGTTATGTAAACATATGTAAATAGATGAAAAAGCCACATTACAAGACAAGATGATGGATTGAGTAAGCAAAAAAATTCCTGATATTATTAGTGGCTATGTATAATGAGAGGTTCAAAGCAAAATAGAAGCATGAGAAAACTTTGATGTTGAATAAGTCAAAACATGTTGGGTGGCAGTATTAGCATCAGATTAAATAGATTTTCAGGCCCAAATCACCAAAAGTGCAAAGAGTGGTATTTTACATTGATGACAGAATGTGATCCACAATATAGATATATTACTCATGAGCAATTTTTCAGTTAATATCATAGCATCAACTTGTGCAAAATAAGGAAATAAGCAACAAAGTGAAAATGACATGAAAAGAATTCCAGAGGATATGTTAAACGTTTAACTCCACTTCTGAAAGCGTAAAAAAGAAGTAAAAATGTTGCCATCAAGTAGTTTCTGAGTCATAGTGACCTTATAGCACAGGGTAGAATGGTCCAATAGAGTTTCCAAGGAGTGTCTGGTAGGTTCGAATTGCCAACCTTTTGGTTAGCAGCTAAAGCCTTTAACTGTTACATCACTAGGATTTTCTTTTAAAGTTTTTTTTTTTTTTTTTTAACGAATGAATGAAAATGTCCATTCCCATATAAATTTGCATGCCCATCTATATGCAGCTCCCACTGCTCTCCCTGCCCGGTGATGGCACACTCTTCTTCTCTGCTCCATGCATGTCTTATCTTCCCAACAATCTTCTATCCTTTACTCTCCACCCACTCCTCTGGCTTCAGTAAGAGGTCAGCAGGACATCCTATAGATGCATAGAACCATAAAGTGAACACATGATATGGTTACTCTGTGTCACCAAGTCCAACCCATCCCTGTCCGAGAGTTGACTTCCATTATGATTTATGGACAAGGGCAGTATCAGGGCCAGGGACCACGCTCTGAGGGGAACTCCACGGCCTGCATCAACTGCAGTCTTTTACTGGAGATCTCAGGGTGCACCCCTTTTTATTCTTGTGTTGCCAGTGAGACACGACTTTGTGAGCTCCTTCAAGGCTATCACTGGTGGTGGCTGGGCACCATCGGTTCTTCTGCTCACAAGTAGATCTAGTCACCCATTCACATGGGTTTCTCTGTCTTCTGTGTTCTCTTTCCCCATGTCATTTTGGTCCTTGGTAATCATCCATTCCTGCTAAGTTGGGACCAATTCTGTACCCTCAGCTGGCAGGTTGGCAGCTTGTAAGACCTTGGATGCCACTCACCAATGTGGGGTGCAGAAGGGTCTGTTAGCAAAACGCTAGTTGTGCCAACTGGCCTCGATTTCCCCTGAGAGCATGGTCCCCTGCCCCCCACCCCAGCTACTCTGTCCTTGTAATACTGGGTTAAGATGGAAGGAATACTCAAGTTATGCTGAAGTCCAGTTAATATTGATCTTCTTTCTAATGTGTGCTGTCACAGATTTCATCCAACTTTTAAAGTATATAAAATTAATAAGACAATATAAGATCTGGCAGAAAAAATTAACAAGACTGCTTTAATAAGTTCATCAAACTTCAGACTCCAGAGGGATTCTAACAACTTTGCAGTATTTATACAAGCTTTTTAAATATGGATACACTATTGGACCACAAAACAACCTTGATAATGGTCTCAAACAAGACAGTAAAGCACAATATAATAGAGTTTACTTACAAATGCTTAATCTAAGGGGGTAGGCAGGTAGTAACAGTAATAAAAGTACACTGGAAATTTAAAAATAACATTTTCTCCCTAAATAACACAGTCAAAATGGAAATAAAAGCTGCAGTTATCTTTACTTAGAGGACACCAATGTCAGTACTTCAACTGAAGACTTATGGGCAATAGGCAAAGTTTATTCAAAGAAACATTTAAAACTGTTTACTATTAAACAAGAAAAAAGGATATAAACCAATTGTTTTTATGAAACACGGTAAGCTACAGGAAAAAATAAATCAATCACAGCAACAAAGAAAAACTCAATCACTTCAAAAAATCAAGTGCATAACATTTGTAAATAGTTTCAGGAGCTTATTTTTAGAAGAAATCTCTATCAAAATTGTCAAAAGCGTGGCTAATGTATTTAAGAAAGGAGATAAAGAAACATAAATATAAAAATCCAGTGTGCTACTTCATGGCATGTTACAAATGATACGGCAGAGATTTAAAATTATAGAAGTATCTGTACAACTCAAAGAACTGGAAACTCTCCATTAGTTATATTACTTCCTAGAAAAACATAAATTCCCACAGATAATATCCCAAGAATACCCTAAAATTGTTCACTATCCTTAGGAAAAGAAAATACGTGAAATAATCTAAAAGTAACTTTAAATCCAGACAATTTTTAATTGAGTTACTTTAAACTGTTAAGGGAAAGAATTCTGATGTATTTCCAGAGCAGAGAATAAAAATGAAAAAATTATCAGTTAACATTATGATGTTAATGTAATTGTGGTGAAAACAACAAGCAAAAAAAATAGTAGAATCTAATTACCTTTTTGAATGTAGAGACATAAATCACCACAAATATTAAGAAAATGACTCCAACAGAATATAAAGGAACAGTATATCTAGGTCACATTTATTCCAAAAACATAAAGACAGTTTGATAATGGGAAACTTGTGAGAAAATACTCCACATTAAGAGATCAAAGGAGACTAACAACCTGATAACAGCAAATTTCATCAATGTGGATGTATTAAGCACATCATTCTGCATAATTCTTGAGTTAAATAATAACTCACCAGTGCTGTGAAGCACTTAAATGTCAAAATTCATGTGTATTTGCCCAAACAGATGTCTGTTGTGGTTGTTGTTAGGTGCCAGCTAGTTGTCTCACAACTCATAGCGATCCTATGAACAACAGAATGAAACATTGCCTAGTCCTGCTCCATCCTCACGATCGCTATGTTTGAGCCCATTGTGGAACCACTTTGTCAATATTTCTCTTTGAGGGTCTTACTATTTTTTGCTGATCCTCTAACACCTTTTAAATATGATGGAATACATGACCTGATACATATGCGATACAGTGAAAGACTAGACAGCTACTAGGAGAAGAAGGAAAAAAAAAATGCTAAATAGGAGAGAATGGGCTGATAGAATTAAGGCGTCAAAAATGATAGAAGAAACACATTTTGAGTTAAGATAGATATGCTAATAAAAACACTTATTTTAATTATTTACAAAGTAACTGTATAGTTTTATTAAGATTGTGAAGCTCACAGTTTTTTGCTAAAGGAGTCTTCTGCACCCCATATTAGTGAGTGGCATCCGGAATCTTAAAAGCAACAAGCTGCCATCTGAGGAAAATCGATTCATCCCAACCTGTCTGGAACAGATGATGACTGAGAACATCAAAGACGTGAGGAAAAATGTGCCCAGGGTACAATGGATCTGTACGAATCAGAGACTGCGTCAGCATGAGACCAGAACGAGATGGTACAAGGCCACCACCAAAGACAATTGTGATGGAGGACACAATGTAGAGTCCCTGATGTAGCATGAGAAAAAGAAGTGTGCAGTTCAAGAACTCTACTAAAGACCAGCACTAATGATCCAACAGCCTGGAGGGTCCCCTAGGAACATGGCCCCTAGACTTGCTGCTGGCCCAGACCTGAAACCAGTACTGGGGTCAATTCTTCAGACAAGAATGGACTGGACTCAGGGACACAGTGTGAGCATGTGCTGTGTGTACTTGATGTTTTTTACATTTATAGGATGCTGTCCCACTGGTTTCTTCTAGATGGGGGAGGAGAGGGTGGAGAGGAGGGCGCAGGTGTTTGTTAAGAGAATACTAGAAGAGTGAAAAGGAGAAATGTGCTGTCACAGGGTAAGGAGAGCAGATAGAGTTTCAGATAGGTGGGCATGCAAAATAGACTTGGATTTATACTTTCACTTAAAAAAAAAGATTGTGAAGTTCAGTGAAATGATATTAAAAATTGTAGTCTAGTATTTGCTGGAAATTTATACACTTATGTTAAGAGCGTATTATTTTCTTTCCTCACTACAATTCCATCTAGCGAGTATTTTATTTTTCATGATTGTTTTTGTTTGTTTTGTATTTGAGGAAAACTGTGAGCTGGAACTTGGCAGGACTGCTGTGTTTTTCCGGGTCTCACAAGTTTTCTGCATTTGACAGTGTGCAGTCTTACCACTTTTCTATCACTCCTTATTAGTGGAAAATATTTGAATTTTCCTTTTGGACAGGTTTTCACCATATATAGGTTCCAGCTTTCACAGATTTTATTGTATTATAATATTAATAACATTATTGCAAGATGGCTTATGTTGACACTACACCTTTCCATATTTTAGGCCACTACAGTCGTGGCTGGGACGTCAAATATTTAAGATTGTCTAAGTGTTCATGGATAACATAATTTGAAGATAACACCTTTTATACTCTCTTTAGTATTGAAGAACAGACTATATCATTGCTGTTAATCACCATTTTTTGCTATATAATGTCTGTGCACTCTTTGAACTCTAAAAAAGTGAAATTTTGATGTTTTGCTTCAGTATATTGCTTGTTAGTATCATATATGCACTTTTTTTCAGGTATCCACAGGGAATTGATTTTTGCTTTTCTCTCTGCTCTGCTTGAGATCATTTGCTCTCAGCTAGTGGCACTTTCTGTTTACAGTATTTGAGTATAAACTTTCTTATTAGTGGTACTAGTTCCAGTTTGCTGGCATTGCATTTGCAGCAACTTAGGCTTTACTAGAACTTTTCTTGCTAATTAGAAGACTTCCATCTCCTCGCCCTTTCACTTGACTATCCTGGAAATAGTATTCTCTTTTCTATGATAGGAATATGCTTTGGTTTACTTGGCAAGAACCTGATACAGTCCATAAATAGCAAATTCAGAAATTCTAATTAAACTGCATAACCACTATACTCACCACCTGTCTGTCAGTTTCCCACACTATGGTGGTTTGCTATTACTGCTATTATTCTGGAAGCTATGCCACTGGTATCACAAATACCAGCAGGGTGACCCACAGTGGACAGATTTCATCAGAACTTCCAGACTAAGGCAGACTAGGAGGGAATGACTTGTGATCTGGTTCTGACTATCAGCCAATGTAAACTCCACATCACTACAGAATGTTGTCCAGTATTGTGCTGGAAGATAAGCTCTGTAGGTTTGAAGGCGCTTAAAATACAAAGTCATTACAGCATATGAAGATTTATGATGACCGCATAAGACTAGGCAACTTTTCATTCTGTTATTTTTGTGGTTTCTGTGAGTCAGAGCCAACCCAACAGCCACCAACAACAGTCATTATACAATTGAACATACTGCATTCAGCAGTTCTGCTTCTTTGACTTAAAGCTAGAAGCTCTCGTGGTGCAGTGATTAAGTGCTTGGCCGCTAAATGAAAAGGTCATTGGTTTGAACCCACCAGCCTTCGTGGGACAAAGATGTGGCAGTGGCAGACAACTAGTAAAGGCTGTAGCCTAGGAAATCCTGTGGGGGAAGTACTACGTTTTCTTGTAGGGTCACTGGCTATGAGTCAAAATCCACGTGGTGGCAAGGGTTTTTTTGTTTTTTAAGCTAACACTTATATCACTTTGTTCCAAAGAGCCTGTGCCTTTATTCTACGAATTTCTGTGGCAGCTGTAATGGAATTAACATGTGGCTGCTGGAGGCTCTCAAGTTAGTTCTGAGTCATAGTGCCCCTGGGTACAACAGAGGGAAATACTGCCTGGTCCTGCAGCAGCCTCCTTCCTAGTTGTGCCTGAGCCTGTTGTTGCAGCCGTTGTGTCAATCCATCTTGTTGAAGGTCTTCATCCTTTTCGCTGACCCTCTACCGAGCATGATGTCCTTGTCTGGGAATTGGTCCTTCCTGATAACATGTCCAAAGTATGTTTGAGACAAAATCTTGTCATCTTTGCTTCTAAGAAATATTCTGGCTTGCACTTCTTTCGTGAAAGACTTGTCAATCTTCTGGCTGTTCATGGTATGTTCAGTATTCTTTGCCAACACCATAATTCAAGCACGTCAGTTCTTCTCAGCCTTCCTTATTCACTGTTCAGCTTTCACGTACACATGAGTTAAACACACTAGTTCTTAAAGTGACATTCACTGTTCAGCTTTCACATACACATGAAACTCATTAGTTCTTAAAGCGGTAACCTTGCTTTTGAATACTTTAAAGAGGTCTTTTGCCACAGATTTGCACAATACGATGCAGTGTTTGATTTCTTGACTGTTAAACACATGAGTTCTTAAAGTGACATCTTTGCTTTTGAATACTTCAGAGAGGTGTTTTGTCACAGATCTGCACAATGTGATGCA
The DNA here is from genome assembly GCA_028571685.1 of Heterohyrax brucei. Lineage (NCBI taxonomy): Eukaryota > Metazoa > Chordata > Mammalia > Hyracoidea > Procaviidae > Heterohyrax > Heterohyrax brucei. The sequence continues at coordinate 128,246,804 of CM053166.1, read as the reverse complement.
GTGTTTGATTTCTTGACTGCTGCTTCAATGGGCATTGATTGTAGATCCAAGTAAAATGAAATCTTTAACAACTTCAGTCTGTTCTCCATTATCACAATGTTGTTTATTAGTCTAGTTGTGAGGATTTTTTTTTTTTTATTTCTAATACATACTGATGGCTACACTGTTTGATCTTCATTGGTAAGTACTTCAACTCATCTACATAGCACAGGTTTTTAATGAGTCTTCTTCCATTCCTGATATCCTATTTTTCATGTAGTCTAGCTTCTCAGATTATTCAGTCACCATACAGATTAAATAACTATGTGCAAGGATACAACCCTGACACATGTCATTCCTGACTTTAAACCATGAAGTGTCCTTATTTCTGTATAAATGACTGCTTCTTGGCCTAATTCTTTTTTTTTTAATAATTGAATGAAAATGTACATTCCCATATAAATTTGCATCCCCACCTATATGCAGTTCCCACTGCTCTCCCTGCCTGGTGACAGCACACTCTTCCTCTCTGCTCCATACATGTCTATCCTCTCAACAATCTCTGATCTCCTCCTCTCCACCCACTGCCCTTCCTCCAGTAAGAGGTCAGCAGGATGACATCCTATATATGCATAGAACTATAAAGTACACATGTGATATGGTCACTCTGTGTTGCCAAGTCCAATACATTCCTGTCCTAGAGCTGACCTCCATTATGATTTATAGACAGGGGCAGTATAACGACCAGGGGCTATGCTCCTAGGGGAACTCTGAGGCCCATGGACCATCAATTGCCATCTTTTAATGGAAATCTCATGGTGCACCCCCTTTTATTCTTGTATTGCCAGTGAGACTCAACTTTGTGAGCTCCATCACGGCTATCACTGGTGGTGACCAGGCACCATCCAGTTCTTTCAGTCACATGGGTCTCTCAGTCTTCTGAGTTGTCTTTCCCCCATGTCGCTTTGCTCCTTGGTGATCATCCATTCCTGCAAAGTTGGGACCATTTGCTATACCCTCAGATGGCAGGTTGGCAGCTTTTAAGACCCCAGATGTGACTAACCAATATGGGGTGCAGAGGGATCTCTTAGAAAAACACTAGTTGTGCCAACTGGCCTCGATTTCCCCTGACAGCATGGTCCCCAGCCTCCTGCCCCAGCTACTCTGTCCTTGTAATATTGGGTTAAGATGGGATGAGTAATCATGTTATGCTGAAGTCCAGTTAATACTGATCTTCTTTCTAATGTGTGCTGTCACAGATTTCACCCAACCAAGTTTCTATCAACTATCTAAACTAAACCCTGCCCCCTCCCTGCCCCCCGCCAGCTCTTGCAGCCCTCAAAGAGTTTTTTCTTCTATGCGTGAGTCTGTTTTTGAGTTCTTATTGAAAGGGTCTCATACAATATTTGACCTTTTGTTGCTGACTACTTTCACTCAACATAATGTCCTCCAATTGATATCAGGTTATGAGATATTTCCTAAAATCATCATTGTTCTTTATCATTGCACAGTGTTCCATTGAGTGTATATACCATGGTTGATGTATCCATTCCTCTGTTGTTGGGCATCTGAGTTGACTCCATCTTTTTGCTATTGTGGACTGTGCTGCAATAAACATTCATGTGCGTGCATCAGTTGGTGTGAATGGCCTTGATATTGCAGGGCATGTTCCAAGCAGTGGAATTAATGGGTCAAATGGTATATCTATTTCCAGGTTTTTAAGGAAGTGCCAGATTGCTTTCCAAAGAGGATGCTCCATTTTGCAATCCCACCAACAATGTAGGAGGGTTCCAATTTTTCCACAGCCTCTCTGGCAATTGTTGCTTTGTGTTTTTTTGGATCGTGGCCAACCTTGTTGGGGTGAGATGGTATCTCATTGTGATTTTGATTTGAATTTCATTAATATCTAATGATCATGAGCATGTCCACATGTGTTTTTTGGCTGCCTGGATCTCCTCTTTAGAGAAGTGTCTGTCCATCTCCTTTGTCCATCACTTAATTGGATGATTTATCTTTTTCTTATTGATATTTTGTAGTACATTATAGATTATGGAGATCAGGCGTCAGTCTGACATAGAGTTGTCAAATATTTTTTCCCATTCTGTAGGTGGCCTTTTAATTCTATTAATAAAGTCTTTGGATGAGCAAAAGTGTTTGATTCTTAATAGTTCCCATCTATCTATTTTCTCTGCTGTTGTTTGTGGTTTGTTTGACAGATTTTGAAATCTGTCTATGTTGTGTACTAAAACTTCCATTGTTGTTCCTATTTTTTCTCAGATGAGCTTTATTGTTTTAGGTTTGATATTTAGGTCTTTTATTCAGATTGAGTTGCTTTTTGTATAAGGTGTAAGATATGGGTCTTGTTTCAATTTATTGCAGATGGATATCCAATTTTGTCAGCACCATTTCCTGAAGAAATTGTTTTTTCCCCATTTTAATGTCTTAGGGCCTTTGTCGAATATCAACTGTTCATAGGCAGATGGTGTCATCTCTGGGGTCTCAATCCTGTTCCATTGATCTATTTGTCTCTTTGGGACGAGTACCAGGCTATTTTGCCTACTGTGGCAGTGTAAAAAGTTCTAAAGTCATGTAGTGCGAGGCCTCACAGTGCATTCTTCTACTTCAGTAGTGCTTTACTAATCTGGCACTTCTTCCCTTTCCAAACAAAGTTGGTGATTTGTTTCTCCATCTCATTAAAAGATGTCACTGGAATTTGTACTGGGATTGCAGTATATAAGTAGTTTTCTTTAGGCAAAACAGACATTTCAACAATATTAAGTCTTCCCATCCATGAGCAGCATAGGTTTCTCCATTGACATAAGTCTCTCTTGGTTTCTTGTAGTAAGGACTTGTAGTACTCTTGGTAAGGGTCTGTTATTTCTCTGGTTAGATTTATTCCTAGGTACTTTATCTTCTTAGGGGCTATAGTAAATGGTATTCATTTGGTGATTTCTTCATTAACAATCTCATTGTTGGTATAAAAGAATCCTACCGATTTACTTACATTTATCTTGCATCCTGAGACTTGGCTGAACTCTTCTATCAGTTTGAGTAGTTTGCTTATGGATTCTTTAGGATTCTCTGTGTATACAATCATATCATCTGCAAATAATGAGATTTTTCCTTCTTCTTTGCTGATGCAGGTGCCCTTTATTTCTTGGTCTTGTCTAATTGCTCTGGCTGGAACTTCTAGTACAATGTGGAATAGAAGAGGTAAGAGTGGGCATCCTTGTCTAGTTCCTGTTTTCAAGGGACACTGTTTCAGTCTCTCTCCATTCAGGATGATGTAGACAGTTGGCTTTGTATAAATGGCCCTTATTGCACTGAGGAATTTCCCATCTATTCCTATTTTGTAAGAGTTTTTAGCATGAATGGGTGTTGGATTTTATCAAATGCCTTTTCTGCATCAATAGATAAGATCAGGTGATACTCGCCTTTTATGTTATTTATGTAGTTAATCACATTAATTGTTTTTCTGATGTTGAACCAGCCTTGCATCTCTGGTATGAATCCAACTTGGTCAGCAAGGATTTTTTTTTTTTTTTTTTGATATGTTGTTATATTCTATTGGCAAGAATTTCGTTGAAGTTTTCTGCATCTAGATTCACGAGTGATATCAGTCTGTAGTTCTTTTTGGTTGGGTCTTTCCCTGGCTTTGATACCAGGGTTATGCTGGCTTCCTGGAATGAATTTGGGAGTATTGCATCCGTTTCTATCATGTGAAACAGTCTCAGAGGTACTGGAAATAACTCTTCTCTAAAAGGTTGGTAGAATTCTATGGTGAAGACATGTGGGGCAGAGCTGTTTTTCTTGGTAGTTTTTGGATGACTTTTTCAATCTCTTCCTTTGTGATGAGTTTATTAAGTTGTTCTGCTTCCCCTTGTGATAATTTGGGTAGGTGACAGAAATCAAGGAATTTGTCCATTTCCTCTAGGTTTTCAAATTTGTTACAGTACAGTCTTTCATAGTATTCTGTTATGATATTTTTGATTTCTGTTGGATCTGTTATGACAAGTACCTTCTCATTTCTTATTTGGGTTATTTGTTTCCTTTCCTGCTTTTCTTTAGTGAGTTTAGCCAATGGTTTGTCAATTTGGTTGATCATTTCAGAAAACCAGCTTTTAGTCTTTTTAATTTCTTCAATTTTTCTTCTATTCGCTAATTAATTTAGTTCTACTCTAATCTTTATGATCTGTTTTCTTCTGTTGCCTGAGGGGTTTCTCTGTTGTTCTCTCTCTACTTGTTCAAGCTGTAGGGTTAGTTCTTTGATTTGATTTCTTCCTTCCTTCCAGATGTGTGCATTGATGGAGATAAACTGACCTCTGAGCACTGCTTTGGCTGTATCCTATAAGCTTTGGTAGAAAGTGTTTTGTTCTCATTGGAATCCATAAATTTCTTTATTTCGTCCTTCCTTTCTTGTATAACCCTTTTTTTTTTTTTTTGGAGCAAGGTGTTATTCAGTTTCCATGAGTTCTGCTTTCTATCTATGTTTTTACTGCTATTGATTTTCACTTTATGATCTGAAAAGATGCTTTTCATTAATTCAGTGGTATGAGCTTTATTGAGAATTGCTTTATGTCCTAACACATGGTCTATTCTGGAGAATGGTCCATGTGCACTGGAGAAGAAAATGTAGTTGTCCACTGATGGATAGAAAGTTCTGTATATGTGGATGAGGTCTAGTTGATTAATTGTGGCAATAAGGTCTTCTGTGTCTTTATTGAGCTTTTTTCTAGATGCTCTGTCCAATATTGAGAGGGGAGTCTTGAAGTCTCCCACTATTATTGCGGAGTGATATGTCTCATTTTTGAGTGTAGTCAGTGTTTCTTTGATGTATTTAAGTTCTCTAATATTAGGTGCATAAATGTTTAATATTGTTAAGTCCTGCCTGGTGGCTTGGCTGTGTTTTGAAACTTTCAGCAATAAATAGTGTCCATCCTTGTCCACGATGGTAGATTTTACATTAAAATCTATTTATCTGAGATTAGAATTGCCACACCTGCTCTTTGTTCATTGTTAGCTTGATATAGACTCTTCCATTCTTTAATTTTCAGTTTGTTCCTATCTTTAAGTCTAAGGTGAGTTTCTTGTGGGCAACATATGGACAGGTCATGTCTTTTGATCTAAGATGTCGCTAAATGTCTCTTTACTTGAGTGTTCAGCCCATTGACTTTCAATGTGATTATTGACAGGTATGTGTTCAGTGCTGCCATTGTGATATGTTTATGTTTGTGTTGATGTTTTCTCTGCTGTTCTTATTAATCTGTTCTGGGCCATTCTTCTTTGTGAGTTGATTTTTCACCTTTTTCAGGGTTGGTTTTGTGGTTGTTGAGACTCCTGTGTTAAATTTCTTGATTTGATATGTTGCATCTTTATTGTGCTTTACAGCTGCCCCTAAGATCTCCCTTAATAGAGGGTGTATGAACCCAATTTCAATTACTACCATTCTATCAACTTCCTCTCTATCTGGAAGGACTATAACGACTGTAGTACATCCCTCTTTCTAATATGATGACATCACAGTTTTCATGAAATGATCACCGGATCATTCCTTTCACTGTTACAGGTTTGATTGAGCTTGGAGCCTTCTCTAAGTGAGTAGGATTCTGGGTGATGTGTCTTTTATTTGCTTCTAAAATCTAAAGTAAGTGATTTTGTTCTTTGAAGCCAAAAGATTCTTTCAGTATTTCTTGTAGCTTTGGTTTGGTTTTCACAAAGTCTCTGAGTTTCTGTTTATCTGTCAAACATCTTAATTTCATTTTCATATTCGAAACATATTTTTGCAGGATATGTAGTTCTTTGTTGGATGTTCTTCTCCTTCAAGGCTTTAAATGTGTCATGCTGCCATCTCCACGCCAGCATTGTTTCTGCTGAGAAATCTGACGAAAGCCTATAGGGTTTCCCTCTTCATGTAAGCTTTGCTTTGAGTCTTGCTGTCTTTAAGAATTTCTGCTTAGGTTTCCTTTTGTTAAACTTGATTATAATGTGTCTTGGAGTCTTTCTTTTGGGGTCTATAGTGAGTGGCATTCAATACACATCTTGGATATCTATATTCTCTTCTTTCATAATTTCTGGGAAGATTTCTGTCAGCAGCTCAGCAACATTAGTCTCTGTGTTCTCAGATGTCTCACCCTGTTCAGAAACTCCAATTAATTGTAGATTGTTCATCTTAATAGAGTCCCACATGCTTCTTAATGCTTCTTCATTTTTCTTGTTTCTTTTTTCTGATTTCTTCTCATAGATGCTGGAGTCAGTAGTTCTGCCTTCCAAATCAGAAAGTCTGTTTTCCATTTGTTTCATTCTTTTTTCTTGGATGTGAATTGTAGTTTCTATATTTTTTATTTTGTTCTTGATATGTTGCATTTCAGAGTACTGGTGTTCCATCAGATTGAACAGCTTGCTCAATTTTTCATTTTGTTCTGCTGCAGTTTGTATAAGGTCTAGGAGGTTTCCCTATATAATCCTTTTGTATTCACCTTCCAATAGTTTCAGAAAAGCTTCTTCATCTGTGAAGTTCTAGGTGGTTACTTTTGGGGGTCTTCTGAAGTCATGGGAGATTTCTTCTTTATGGTTTTCTCCAGAGTTTGTTGCTTTTTTGGCATCATGTGAGTCAATAGAGGCTGGAAGAGATGCTTTGCAGATGGACTGCAATTGTTTCTCTAGGCCATCTTAAAATGAGAGGTAAAAAGTATCTTATAACTGCCATAGTCAGTCAGGTTTTCAGGTGTATAGGTCCCTCTTCCCAACTGGCAAAGTAAGCACCTCTATATTAGACCCCACATGTTGTAAACTAGCTGAAAATACAGAAAGCCTACTGCCCTGCTGGCCTTTGCTGTTGGGCCCTAGCTGTAGGTGACACTGTGTAGAATACTGCTTTTGTGCTGGAAAAGCTCTCTCCTCCAGGCAGCTGCTGCCTTCTGGCCCAGGAATTAGGTCCAGCTGAGGATTCTGTGTATCTCTGCCTCCCAGTGGAACAAGATGGTGTCCCACACAAGCTCACCACCTGGCTGGGACCAGGCTACTCTATGGCAGGGGCAGAAAGAGAGGCCAAAGTGCCAAGATGCACAGAGTTCACAACCTCTGTTCCTGGGCCCCAGCCATAGGCAACACTGTTAAATACTGCTTTTCTGCCAGAAAAACACTCTCCCCTGGGCAGGTGCTGCCTCCTAGCCTAGGTACTAAGTCCCGTTGGGGCCTCCATATGGGTGTCTCTGCCTTCCAATGGATCAAGGTGTCGTCCCACACAAGCTCACCTCTGCCTCAGTAACAACTACTATATGGTGGAGGCAGAAAGAGACACCAAAGGTGCTGAGATGCACAGAGTCACAAGCTAGGCTCTCAAAATATGACAATTTCACTTGCTGATCCCACCTGCAGTGCATTTGAGATTAGAGGCTAATCAAGTCCCAGCTCGGCCCACTGGCTAAGACAGAGAAAAAAAAATAAAATGGTGAGTTACCTTTGGTCTGTGAAAGCCCATGCTTGCCAAGAGTGGCATCAATCAAAGAGAAGAGGTTTTACATTCAGTTGTATGAGGTCCAAATTCACAGCCCTATGCCATGTCCTAGGGCTCACTAGGTGTCCAGAGGCTCCATTTGGTTATCAATTCAGGTCTTGTTTTCCAGAGGGATTTAGGGAGATGTGTGTTTAGTCTGCCATCTTGACTCCACCTCTGGCCTGATTCTTCATAAACACAGTTAAGGGTTCTGAAATTCCCATTCTCTGCAATGTTATTCACAATTTGTTATGATCCTCATAGTCAAATGTCTTTGCATCACCAATAAAACACAGGTAAACGTCTTTCTGGTATTCTCTACTCTTAGTCATGATCCATCTGACATCAGCAATGATATTCCTTGTTCCACGTCCTCTTGTGAATCAGGCTTCAATTTCTGGCAATTCCCAGTAGATGTGCCGCTGCAACTGCTTTTGAATGACCTTCAGCAAACTTTTACTGTGTATGAGATAAATGATATTGTTTTATAATTTCTGCATTCTGTTGGATCACCTTTTTTTGGATAGGTACAAATATAGATCTCAGTCAGTCAGCTAGATAATTGTCTACTAAATTTCTCGGCATCAATGAGTGAGAATGTTTAGCATGGCATTTTTTAGTTGAAGCATCTAAGTTAGTATTCTGTCATTTCCTGGAGCCTTGTTTTTTTGCCAACACCTCAGTTGAGCTTAGACTTCTTCTTCAATACTGTTAGTTCTTGATTATATGTTATCTCTTAAAATGATTGACTGTCAAATAATTCTTTTTGGTACAGTGACTCTGTGTATTCTTTCCATCTTCTTTTGATTCTTCCTGCATCGTTTCAGATTTTCCTCATAGACTCCTTCAGTATTGTAACTTGTGTCTTGAATTTTTTCTTCAGTTATTTCAGCATGAGAATGATCGTGTTCTTCCCTTTCAGTTTTCTACGCACATTTCATTATAATACTTGAATTTGTCTCCTTGATCAGCTCCTTCAAATTTTCTACTCTTTCACTTCGTCATTTCTTCCATTTGTCTTAGCTAGTCTGTGTTTAAGAGCAACTTTCAGAGTGTCTTCTTAGATCCATTTTGATTTTATCTTTCTTTCCCGTCTTTTTAATGACCTGGTCTTTTGTCATTAGTGTTCACTGTGTCAAATCTTTTCTTGAGATGGTCTCTAAATTCAGATTGGATATAGGCAATGTCATATTTTTGCCCTTCTGCACTTGTTCTGGTTTCTCAAATTCAACTTGGACTTCCACGTGAGCAATTAGTGATCTTTTCCAGAGTCAGCTCTGCCTGATGACATCATGCTTTTCTGCATCTCTTTCCACACATATAGTTGATTTGATTCCTGTATATTCCATCTGATTCCTAATGAGTACAATTAAGTGTTTTGGAGTTCCCATTCTTCACAATGCTTTCAATAATTTGTTATAAACCACTCAGCTGAATGTCTTTGCATAGTCAAAAAACACAGGTGAACATCTTTCTGGTATTCTAATAGTTTGTAAAAAATATTCAAAACATCTCATCTATGCAAAAATACAAATATAAAAATAAATGAAAAAATATAGGTAGGAATTTATGTATGGAAGGATAAAACATGTAGATCAATGGATGGATAAATGCATAGATTGGACTGTTATTCCAAAAATAGGGTTATGTGGAAAATTTTAGTTAAAAAAATATTATTCTTATCTTACTTGAGGTTAACAGGAAAGAGAGGAACAGAAAGACAACTGAATGAAATGATGGACTTCAGTTAAATACTTCTCCCAGAAGAGTAATTTATACTTAAAGCATCCTCTAAAGTTTAAAAAAAAAAAAATGATTTTGAATACTTTAAAACAGAGGACTTTTTTCCACTTAATTCAATCATTTAAAACCTTATGCTATTTCTGTCAACTACATGTGAATTTGTCTCCTCCTAACTATGAGTCGCAATAAACTCTATGGCAGTGGGTTTGGTTTTTGGTAACTCCTAATTTGTTATTTCAGTGATTATTATTTCTACATTGTTAGTGTATTAATGCTTAACTGGACCTAGAATTCTAATAAGCTTGGTTGTGCATTGAAATAGTTTTGATGCTCCCTGGATGCAGATCATTACTTAAGAAAACATATTCCTTTTCCTCATCACTGCTTCTAAGTGGAAAAAGGATAGTGCAGTCAAGAGAAGGAAGAGAAAGATGAAAAAGGAGCAGGGCACATGTCTTCAGCATCTCCTGCCTGTGTTCACTGAGATGATCATGTGGTTCTTTTCCTTTGTTCTATTAATCTTGTATTACATTAATTGTTTTTCTAATATGATGCGATCCTTGCATTCATGGAATAAATCCCATTTAGTCAGGTTGTATAATCCTTTCAATATGGTACTGGATTTGATTTGCTAGTATTCCATTTAGGACTTTGCATCTATATTCATAAGGAATATCTACCGTTTTCTTTTCTTATAAGGTCTTTGTTTTTTTGCACCAGGATAATGCTTGTCTCATAGAATGAGGCTTGCTGGATACAGTGTTCCTGGTTGACAATTCTTTTCTTTCAACATTTTAAATATGTAATTCTACTGGCTTCTGGAGTCCTAGTGATATGATGGTTACTGGCTTCTGACCCCCAGGTTTCTCAAAAGGAATCAGTGCTTTAATATTATTGTATATCCCTTGTATGAAACATTTTGCTTGTGCCTTGCTGGTTTCAAGATTCCTCATCTTTGTTTTTGAGAGCATGACTACATATGTCTATGAGGAATTCTTTGGTTTATCCTACCTAGAAATCATTGAACTTCTTGGATTTATAGATTTATGTTTTTGCCAGATTTCAAAAGTTTTCTACTTTATTTTTTTTCAAATATTCTTTCTGTCCCTCTCTTTCACTCCTCCTATTCTAGGATTTCCATGATCTACATGTTAGTTTGCTTGTTAGTGACCCACAATTCCACTAGACTTTATTTTGTTTATCCATTCATCTTGTTGCACATCAGTTTTGATAACTTTGATTTCTTTATGATGTAATTCACAAATTCCTTCTTCCACTAGCTCAAATATATTGTTAAGACCTTTCAACTGATTTTGTATTTAAATTATTAAAGTCTTCAACTCCAATATTTCTGTTCCATTATTTTTTATAGTTTCTCTTTCCTGAAATTCTCATTTTGTTCCTGTATCATTTTCTTTATTTCCTGTAGTTTATTATCTTCCTTTCCTTTTACATGTTTGAACATATTCAGTATTGTAATTTTAAAATAGTGTAATGATTACCTCTGATTCCATAGGGTTGATTTCTGTCTTTTTACATCATCCTTTCACTTGAGAAATCTTTTTCTGTTTCTTTTTCAACTTATTTTTCATTGAAACTGTGATAGTTGAATATTATGCAGTAACTCTGGAAGTCAGATTCTTCCATTTCCTCAGCCATTGCAGGTATTTTATTTATTTATTTATAGCTGTTGAATAGTCTATCTGTTCAATAGACTTTCCTACTACTTTTGTAACAACTGTTTTCCAAAATGCACGTGAACACTGAGGATTTTTTTCCTATGCCCATGCCGATTTCATATTTAGATTGTATGTGTTCTAAGTTTTTTTTGTTTTGGCAGTCAGTCATTAGCATGATACATATTACCAAAGTATGTTCTACTCCTTTAAATATACTAGTAGGATGCAACTTTTGATGGAAGAGGGACAAAATTTTTGATATGACATGCTTCATTCCCAAGGCACCCCTAGACCAATCCACACGTGCATAATGTGTAAATCTAATTGCTTGAAAGACAAAGTCTCCCCTCACTGCCCTGGCACCAGCCAGTCACTCTATGAATATATAAGATCTGACAATTAAGTCTGCAAACGTAGTTGTTCTAAGTACCACATACCTCGCTGCTGAATGTCACTACAACAACCTTCAAAGTACCCCCATTTGGAAGCTATGCACTGATGTCAGCACCTCATCCACCCTTCAAAGCAATTTTGGAACTCTTTCTGGAATGGCCATTGTGCACGATGACAAGGTGGCAAGTTCTGAAACTTAACTGTATAGTTGTCAGTGATGGAGTCTTTAGCCAGTAAACAAATAATTGTACTGGAACACCCTCCGTACTCACCTCCCAGTGACGTTTTCCTTTTCCCAAAGATAAAGGAAATATTGAAAGGAGGACATTTTGATGACATTCAGGTAATATAATGATATCTCTAATGGCCATTCCAGAAAAAGAGTTCCAAAATTGCTTTCAAGGGTGGACTAGGTGCTGGCATCAGTGTATAGCTTGTCAAGAGGAGTACTTCAAAAGTGACTGCAGTTATATTCAACATGAGGGATTTAGCATGTTTTATATGATGAATTTGCAAACTTATCTGGCAGTTCTCATAAACCACTAACTTCACCACAGTAGAGATGCTCAGGAATGTGGAACAATAGCTGGTTGGTACATATAGTTCACCTAAGAGAGATTATCAACTTGTCCCTTCATCAAGTACTTCTCTGGTTAAATTATGTGACCAATAAAATTCTATAATTCCAAGATAGTTTATTTCAATTGCTCTTTCCAGTGCTGTTGTTATTTAGGTTGCAGAATAATCCTCTAGAACTTCTTACTCTAGTATTTTGCCTAGTTTCATGCTGCTATCGAAAGGTTTGCATTCTGTAAAATACTCTTACACACCAGTCTATCTCTTTCAGCCCTTAGTAGCTGAATCTATACTTTAGTGTCCAATGTTTAAGTGTGGGTACTTTCTGTGGGCTTAATTTAGTGCTCCCTTCCCCAAGTCCCACAGGAATGTGGACACTATTTAATCTAAGAGAATTGCCTCACATGGTTTTCAGGCAATCCTCAGACATGAACGGACAGAGACCGTAGTCCACTGACAGAAACAAAATCTGTTCCGCAATCTCCTGAGCTGGAGAACAAGGCTCTGAATGGGGAACACAGGCCATGGCTAGCAGCTCTTGAAAATATAAACAGTTTCCACCGTAACACTCACCTCTGTGGAGGCAGGGGGAAGGGGAAGGGGGAAAGAGGGGCCATGGTATAATTAAAAAAACAGAAAGAGAGAAAATTCCTACCATACGATTGCAGATTTTTTCTTAATTCAGTATTCACTTAATGCTGTAATTCTTTGACAGAGAATTAATTCTAGCAGTCTGAGATTGTAAATTTGCCTATTTTTGCTTGGAGTATTCAGTAGTTGTTGTAGGGAGATAAGGGCATACATCTGCTTAGGCCACTGTCTTATCTCTCTCTTATGACCACCTTTTAACATATTCTCATTTGTATGGGTGGTTGGGAGGTAAAGTGGAAATTACCATTATGCAGTTTTTTGTAAACTTGAACAACCACATTTCTGAACAGTAGTCAAATTTTTCATCACTTATTTGGTTTAATTCTCATTAATTAAACAAGAATTACTGTATATTTATTAGGATGCTGTTGGCAGGAGACTTTAAAATAAGAAATACAACAAAATCTTTCTATTGTCTAGAAATAGTTCATTTCTTATTGAAAAATAAAAATAATGTAATTTGATTACACTTGTTATATTTTGAATCTGAATGTAGCTCTTTTAGCAAATTATTCTCTTAAAGGATAATGCTACTGAGGCCCTTGTAGTTCAAGAAAACAGATCTGTTCACAGTTATATGTAGTGTTGACATTTTTAAATATTTGCACATTCTTATCTATAGAGATGAAAATAAAGGATGTAAATTCATTTCTAATAATCAGCATATCTTTTTAAGTTGTTTATATTTAGCAGCTACATAAAAGTGGTTATTCATTTCCTTTCAGTTGATAGTCATTAAATTTGGTGTAAAGAAAAAAAAAAGAACAAGCATCACATCCTGCTGTGGTTTTGACTATGATGTTTGTGATTAAAGTCAGTGAGTGTTTGGTGTATGAAATGATGACAGACTATAAATTTTGATAATTTGGTTAGATTCAACTGAAAACATCAACTTTGTCTTTTGAAGTAGATAGCAACATCTGAGAAACATCTGAGGATAATTTTCAATGACAACCCCCTTTTTAAAAATAAATTTTACCCTGCGCATCTTTGTAAGAAGATTATTACTCAATCATCTTTCCTTTGATCAATCAGAAGTACATTATTAATGGACATTGCTATTCTTTTGTTTCTCATACTGTGTTGTGCAGATATTGCATTTCATTCTGCTTTTAATGTAATGTACTTGTATTCGTCATTGAAAATATATGTTTTGGAGTTCACACTGGTTATCTCTAGCAAACAGAAAGCTATTTTCCTAGCTGTGGATATGCTTAATGGTTCATAAATGTCTGCATAATAATGTTCTTGTTTACTTATCCTTCCTGTTTATTTTCATCCCTTACTGGTTATTCTTTTAAGTCCCTTGTACAATGCAAATTAGTCACTCTATTTCCCTAAACCAGAGTGTTGAATTTGCATTAGATTATTTTGCTGCATACGCTATAATCTCTTTTCAGACACTTAAAAAAAAGTGGCCCAGTTTTCGAACAGATTTTTAACATTGTAGTTAAAGGGAAGATGTAGATGTATGTTATCTTACTTGCGCTATTTTGTTCATAGAGCATATATTCTATAAAAATTAAGTTAAAAATGTTATTTAAAATGAATAAAAAACATACTATTTTTACAAAGTGCTCTCACAAAAGCTACCTTTTATGTCACTTATAAATCAAGCATAATGATCTACTTGTAATAAAAATCCTTTTTTCTTTCTGATGTTGATATTGAGGAGAAGGCCCAGACAGCAATCATTTCTTAAATAAATAAATAACAGAATTTGACTTTGATTTCTGTATTGGAGTGATATAGAGTGATTTTTAATTCTCATCATAAGTCATTACAACAGAAGATATATCCTAGTACAAAAACCTCATAGATCAAGGACACGTGTAGGAATGTAGTCAAGAAAAGAAACTTACATGAAACTAACATCCTGTATGGCGTTGATTTACTTGTTTAAAAAAATCCCAAATATATAAGGAGACTTGTTCATGCAATAGCTAGGTGCTTGGCTGCTAACCAATAGATTGACAGTTCAGATTCACCCAGTGACTCCACGGGAGAAAGACTTGGTGATCTGTTCCCATAAAGATTAAAGCCTAGAGAACCAAAATGGTCAGTTTTACTCTGTCACATGGGGTTATTTTGAGTCAAAACTAATTCAATAGCACCTAATAACCACAGCCAGCCAAGCCAAGTGCCGTCGAGTCAGATCCGCAACAACTCTCAAATATATGGTTGGATATATTTCTCAGAAACAAAAAGATGCTCAATTTGAATTGGTAACGTAAGATTCTGAATTCAGATTTCTGTCACAAAACTCCTTACCCATGAAATTTCTCTGCTTTCAATAAAGCTGATTCTATTGGCTTTTATCTACATTTTACACCAGTCTGAATTTTTCTACGCTCTGCCATGAATCATTGGTTCAGAACACATGACCTAAGGTGGCTCAGTCAGGGTGAAATGCTCTCACAGAACAGTATTTTTTTTCCTTCTCTTTTTTTTTATGCAAAGTGTGTTATGCATTGCACCATGCATACAATTATTATGAATTGTAATAGCCATTTCATCACCATGACATAAGCGGGAAGGACAGAGCCAGTACACTAAAAAGGGTTAAGATGAGAGACTCACAGAGAATTGTACATCCCTGAGGAAATCATACCAGAAGCTTGTCCTTCCTTTGGACTTTCAATTATATGAACAAATCAATCAGTTTTTGTTTGTTTGTTTAAAGTGCTGTGTTTTCCGTTGCTTAGAGTATAGAATCTTGGTTCTGAGGTCAAAAAGCTCTTGAAATTATGGAATGGTGTTATTTTTGATGACTAGTTATGGGAAGTACTGAGGCTAAAAGGAAGTCTCATTTTAAGAAAAAACTGCATCATTGTTTCATAAAGAAACACTCTGAGGTCATTACCATATTTTTAAAGCACCATCAATGTTACAGCAAAGACTAGAGGGATAAATTAGAGGAAAAATGGAACAAAAGATTAAAATTTCTTTTAAATCATGAAATCAGATTTAAAGTGAGAAATCTTTAAAAAAAACGAAAAGCGTTCACCCTTCCTGTGACACTCTACCTACTGCAGCTTCCACAGCTGCAACTACTTCTTGCTAGATTTCACTTTGAGTCCTTCAGTTCTGTCTTTTATGAAGTTTAACAAGTTGCAGTAAGCTATTTTGTCAAACAACTTAAGACACTTAGACACGTCAAAAAACAAAACTAAAAACAAACTAACAAAAAAACATTGCCATCAAGTAGATTTTGACTCATATGTGAGTCTTGAGTAACAGATTCCCAACTTGAGCTTGCATGAGGATTACCTATGAAGCTGTTAAAATTCAAAGTCTCATACCTAGGCAAATCTGATGCAAGTGATCATTCCATATTTGGAGGAAATGACTTAAGGAAAATCAGCTACTCTTTGCTATTTTCGACGGCACTTGGCTTGGCTTGCTGTATTATTTCTAGGAATGTGCATTCTCAAAACCTAAACCAGTTTTATTTTTTATTCTAAGAATATAGTATTATAATTATGTAACAAAACTAAATTGTCACTGATATTGTCATGTAAATCAGGCATGAGGCTTATTAGGGCTAGAGTCCATATACATATCTTAAACCTGCTGTCACCAAGTAGATTCTGACGCCTTACAGGACGGGATAGAACTACCCCCATGGGATTTCCAAGGTTTTAATCTTCATGGAAGCTGACTACCACCTCTTCCTCCTATGGAGAGGCTGTTGGGTTCAAATCACTGACCTTTGGCTTAACAGTCTGTTACTTAACCACTGAGCAATCAGGGTTCCTTAAGCATATCTTACATTTTAAAACATACCATGTATCAAAATTGGAAAAATTTTGACTTAAGGTAAACCCACATTCTAATCTGTATTGCTTGGAGAGTTATTTAAATTGATTTCACCTCAACTTCAAACATGAAGTACAAATATGCCTGTATCATTTATGCTAATGAAGGTATATAAAACACTTAGAATTTTGTATAAAAGTAAATCATAGCTATTACTTGAATTTCCTCCTATTTAATCCTCTTGTATGTAATTAAAAAAACTATAAATTTTAGTATTTGGTGTAGAAAAATGCCACATTTGGAGGAACTTGGTATAACAATGACATACCAGGAAGTTTTAGTTCTTAAAATTTCAGACAGCTTGTATGATGAAAAGAAAGCTAAAGGTGGACTGTCTTGAACTTCTTGAGAGTTGCATAGTAATCTTTAGAAATCTATTGCCTGCTATGATTTATATTTATCCTGAAATAGGAATTATGTGAAAAAGAAAATAAGGGAAAAAGTCATAGCTGCGGATTTTGTGTATATTGTTGACAAGGTGCAACATTACTCATACTTAATGAAGTCATGGACTGTGGATAGGGCAACAATCAATTAAATAACATTGTAGCCATCAGTACAGTATGGGTATGAAGATTCCAGGTAAAGTTATAAAGTGAGATTTATTCTAATCTGTTGTATTGTACATTGGAACTATTATTCACAGTATAATTAGACCTCAGAGAACCCTAATTATAAAACTAAATGATTAAATAGAAGTATGGTGTTAGACAAAAGAAATATTATTCCACAATAACTTTTCACATACTACCTGATAATTTGAGAATGCCTTGACTGAGAACAAGAGAGTAATAAGTTCAGTGCAGTGTTTCTGAATCATTTTCAATTTCTCTTTCCTTTTTTAAATAATGCCACTACTATCTGTCTGGCATCCCTGTAGCACTCTGGAGGTTGATGAGTTTTCTTAAGATAGGAAAAGAAAGAAGTTGGGACCCAAAAGGAGTATTCAGAAAATCATAGTATCAATTCAAATCTAGAGGAAGGAAAAGAGAAAGTTGTGCATCAGAAGCAGTGGTTGTGTTTGGTCATTATATGACTATAAGAAGTCCATTGTGGATAAAATGGATTTTACTGGGACTATTTTTTTGACTTATAAGATCATTATGGAACTAGAACCAGAGAGTTTCTATGTAATTTAGTTCACTAGCACTACAAAAAAATTAAAAAAAAAAAAAACCTCTGCTTTGCTACTTTTATCATTCAATTTACCTTAATTTGGCAACATTAATAGTGACAAGCCCTAGCTATTATTTTGTACTTTCTTGTTGACGAGCCCTTAGCCATAATCTATTGATATGTCATAGTTACTTAACTCAAAAATTGTTTTCAACACTGTAGTGGATTGTTGGTAGCCCTTAAAACATGTGTCCATGTTTCCAGTTCCCAGAACATGTGAATACAACCTCAGATGCTAGAAGATTGAATGCTAACTTGCTTGAATTAAAAAAATTTAAAAAAAGGTCTTTGTAGAAGCACTTAAGTAAAGGATCTTGAGATGAGATCATCCTGAATTATGTGAGTGATTCCCTAAATCCAATGGCACATGTCCTTACAGCAACAAGAAAAGCGAGATGTGATACAGAGAATACACAAACATACAGAGGAGAGTGCTATATAAAGACAAAGGCAGAGATTAGAATGATGACGCCACAAATCAAGGAAGCCAAGGAACGCTGGCAGCCACCAAATTCCAGAAGAGGAGGCAAGGAGGGATTAGCCTGTTTCGTCTCCAGAGAGAGTGTGGCTGTGTTGACACTTTAATTTTTATGCTTCTGGCTTCCGGAACCATGAGAGAATAAATTGTTCGTTGTTTTAAGCCATTAGGTTTGTAGTAATTTGTTACGATAGCCGCAGGCGTCAATTTATAAAATATATTTGTGTATTTTGTATTCTCTGAGGTCTTCAGTGCAATTTGTGAAATTAAAAAAAAATAGGAAACTTAAAATTGGGATTCATGATCACAGATCTGCTAATTAGGATTCTATCTGGAAAACAAGAAACTGTACTAGGTATTTGAAGCAGAAAGAGATTTAAGAGAGAAAAAGGCACTCCCAAGGTTGTTGGCACGGTGGAAGACTGACGGTCAGAAAGGCTGGAGAATCGGAGAGTTGTTACCACCAGAATTAAGGAACTGAAGGATCTTCTAAAACTTCACAGTTTTTCATCAGCGCCAAGAAGGGTAAACATCAGGAAAAGAAAAGAAACAAAATCAAAATCATATCTGAGCAGTCCAAAAATCTGATTACCGTTACTGCCATAGGAAGAAGACGACTTCAGTTTTTCTGCGTCCAAATCTCATGTGCAAGTATCTCACTTACAACAAAAACTATACGTGCAAAAGCTGGAATCTAGGTAATCTGGAAAATGTAGTTTCAGCAATTTCATGTCTTGCAATGGAGGGGAAAGCACTGAAATAATGCCAAGATTGCTGAGAGTCATTTTGAAATACTAGGCACAGTCCTCTCCTTTGGCTAATTAGAATCCAGCTGTACAACCAAAACTTCTAAGTATTAACAATGTTGTTGTTGTTCTCAGTTGCCCCCGAGTCAGTTCCAACTCCTAGCGACCATATGAACATCAAATCGAAATACTTCCCAGTCCTGCACCATGCCCACAATTGTTTTTATGCTTAAGCCCACTGTTGCAGCCACTGTGTCAATACATCTCATTAAGGGTCTTCCGCTTTTTCGCGACCCTCCACTCTACCAAGCATGATGTCCTTCTCCAGGGATTGATTCCTCCTGACAGCATGTCCAAAGGATGGAATGACAAAGTGAAAGAACTGAGGAGATTTCAAAGGGTTACTCGAAAAGACAGTAAAGTACTATAATGACATGTGCAAAGAGCTAGAAGTAAAAAACCAAAAGCAAAGAACAGACTGTGCATTTCTCAAGCTGAAAAAGAAAAATTCAAGCTTCGAGTTGCAATAGGGAAGTGTTCTACAGGGAAGTTATCAAATGACTCAGGAAACATCAAAAGAAGATGGAAGGAATACACAGGGTTGTTATACCAGAAGGAACTGGTCCATGTTCACCCATTTGAAGAGGTAGCACATGACTAGGAGCCGACGGTACTGAAGGAAGAAGTCAAAGCTGCATTGAAGGCATTGGTGGAAAACAAGGCTCCAAGAATTGGTGAAATATCAATTGAGATATTTCAACAAATGGATGCAGTACTGGAAGTGCTCACTAGTCTATGCCAAGAAATTTGGAAGACAGCTACATGGCCAACCGACTCGCAGACATTCATATTTCAGCTTATTCCCAAGGAAGGTGAGCCAACTAAATGCAGAAATTATCAAACAGTATCATTAATATTACATGCAAATAAAGTTTGCTAAGCATCAACAATAGCAAATGTTTATTCCACCTACTCAGCTATTCTTCATACACAAGAGGGAGGTCAAAATTCTATCAGTCATTGGACCTGTCTTTGGAGGATGTTAATTCATCTTCTAGTATAGTCACATGCCACTTTTGGTATTTTATAACCTACATATTAATATATATTATATTATGTATTGATACAATTACTATATTATATAATATACGAATATTCATTCCTGAGATGAGAAAACAAGAAAGGAAAAAGTAATTTGTTGATTATTTTGTAGTACATTTTTCTCCATCTCTCTCGGGGAACCTCTGTTGTGATCCCTGCCAGAGCAGTTAGTGGTGATACCTGGGTACCATCTAGTTGTTCTGGTCTCAGTCTAGTGAACGCTGTGGTGGTTGTGATCCATTAGTCCTCCAGACTAATCCTTCCCTTTTGTCTTTGGTTTCCTTCATTCTCCCTTGCTCCAGACAGGATAAGAGTAGTAGAATATCTTAGATGGCCACTAACAATCTTTTAACACCCCAGATGGTACTCACTAAGGTAGAATGTAGAACATTTTCTTCATAAACTATGTTAAATGCCAGTTGAGATAGATGTTCCCGAAATCATGGTCACCACAGCCCTCAGCCCAGTACTTTGGTCCTTCAGGGAGTTCAGATGCGTCTATGACAGTTTCATGACTTCGCCTGGGACAAGCTGGGTTGTCTTTCCCAGTACTAGGTACTGTTAAGACCAAATTTAGCATGTATTTATTGTCTATTTAGTGTTTATCCATCCCCACTCCTAGCCTCTGTCATAACCATAGAATACTGTTTCTTTTTGTGTGTAAAACTTTTCATGAGTTTTTAATAGTAGTATTCTCAAATAGTATTTGTTCCTTACTGATTGATTTATTTAACTCAACATAATCCCCTTCAAATTCTTTCACATTGTGAGATGGTTCTCAGATTCATCATTGTTCTTTATTGTTGTGTAGCACTACTCCATTGTGTGTGTGTATCATAGTTTGTTCATCTCTTCATCTGTTCATGGGCATCTAGGTTGCTTCCATCTTTTTACTACTGTGAGCAATGCTGTAAAAAACATGGGTGTACATGTATCTATTTGTGTGACAGCTTTTATTTCTCTAGGATGTATTCCTAGGAGTGGGATTGCTGGATCATATGGTATTCCTATTTCTAGCTCTCTGAGGAAGTGTCATATCATTTTCCAAAATGATTGTACCACTTTGCCTTCCAAACAGCAGTGCATAACAGTTCCAATTACCCCACAGCCTCTCCAACAGTTATTTTCTGGTTTTACTGATTCATACCAGTAATACCAGGGTGAGATGGTATCTCAACATGGTTTTGATATGCATTTTTATTTGCATTTCTCTAATGGCTAGTGATCATGAGCATTTTCTTAACTGTTTGTTAGCTACTTGAATGTTTTCTTTGGTAAAGTGTCTGTTCATTTCCTATTTCCTTTTTCCATTTTTTTTGGACTATTTGACCTCTTGTAGTGTTGCTGGATTTTCCTGTAGATTTTAGAGGTTAGAACTTTGCCAATTTATCATAGACATTTTTTCCCCCAATCTGTAGGTTCTCTTTTTATTCTTTGGATGAAGACTTCCCATGAACATGAATGCTTAATTATTAGAAGATCCCAGATGTCTAGCTTATCTTTTGTAGCTTGTGTGTTATTAGTTATGGCTTAAATCCTGTTAATGTTGCAAGACCTGTTACCATTTATTATATTTTTTCTTTTATGATCTTTATAGTTTTTTGTTTTATATTTAGGTCTTCTATTCATTTTGAATTGGTTTTGGGGAAGCTTGTGAGGTATTTCACCTTTTGAAGATGGACATCCAGTTTTGCCAGCTCCATTTGTTTAAAAGACTATCTTTCTCCCATTTTATGGACAATGGGCCCTTGGTGAAGATCAGGTGACCACAGGTTGATGGATTTGTATCTGGGTTCTTAATTATGTTCCACTGGTCAATGTATCTGTCATCCTACCAGTACCAGACTGTTTTGACTGCCATAGCTGTCTACTGGGTTCTGATGTCAGGGGCTGGGAGTCCTCCTACTTTCTTCTTCTTTGATACTACTTTACTTATCTGGGCATATTCCCTTTCCATATAAAGTTAATGATTACTTTTTCCATCTCTTTGAAGGATATTATTGGTATTTGGATTGAGATTTCATTGTCCTTGCAGATTGCTTTGAGTTGAATTATTATTTTCACAAGGTTAAGTTTACCTATCTATGATCATGGTATTATTTTCTGTTTATGTAGATTCCATTTGGTTTCTTGCAGTAGGGTTTTGTAGTTTTCTCTGGTTAGATTTATTCCAAAATGCTTTATTTTGGGGGCTGCTATAAATATATATTTTTTATTTCCCTTTCATCATTCTCTTTAATGGTGTGTAGGAATCTGGTGATTTTTATATGCTTATCTTATATTCTACTAATCCATTGAATTTCTCTATTAATTCCAGTAGTTTTCTCACAGAGCTTTTTCGGTTTTCTATGTATAGTATCATATCAGTTTTAATTCTTCAATACTAATTTGAATGCCTTTATTTCTTTTTCTTGCTTTACTGCTGTAGCTAGGATGTCCATCAGAATGTTAAATAGGAGTGGTAATAAAGGATATCATTATATTGTTCCTGTTCTCAAGGGAAGGTTTTCAGCTTCCCTTTATTAAGAATGACACCACTGTAGAGTTGGGTCTGACTCATGGTGACCCCAGAGGTCAGTGTAGGACTGCCCTTAGAGTTTCCAAGGAGTGCCTGGCGGATTTGAACTGCCAACCTTTTGGTTATCAGATGTAGCACTTAACCCACTACGCCACAAGTGTTTCCAGTTTTGCATAGATGCCCTTTATTTTGTTGAGAAATTTGCCTTCTGCACCTATTTTATTGAGTTTTTATCAGGAAGAGATGTTTGATTTTGTCAAATGCCTTTTCTGTTTTGAATGATGTGATCATGTGATTCTTTTATTTTATTTATGTGATAGATGACGTTGATGAATTTTCTTATGTTGAACCACCCTTGTATAAGTGGCATGAATCCCATTTGGCTGTGATATATATTTTTTTAATGTGATGCTGAATTTTGTTGACTGGAATTTTGTTGAGAATTTTTGCATCTATATTCATGAGAGGAGGAAACCCTCATGGTGTAGTGGGTTAAGTGCCACATTTGCTAACTGAAAGGTCAGCAGTATATATCTGCCAGACGCTCCTTGGAAACTCTGTGGGGCAGTTCTACTCTGCCCTGTAGGGTCACTATGAGTCAGAGCCGACTCAACAGCAGTGGGTTATGTTCATAAGAGATGTTGGTCTGTAATTTTCTTTTATGTAGTGTCTTTTGCCTAGTTTAGGCACCAAGGTTATGCTGGCTTCATAGAATAAATTTGGAGGTATCCTTATCGAGTCATTATGAGTTGGATTCAGCTTGAGAGAAGTGGGTTTGATTTGATTTTTTGTCTTCTTTCTTTATGTTCTGAATGAGCTTAAGTAGTACTGGTGTAAGCTTTTCTATGAATGTTTGGTGGAGAACTCTAGTCGAGCCATCTGGTCCAGGACTTTTCTTTTGTTGGGAAGGTTTTTTTGTTTGTTTTTTAACTTTTTCAGTCTCTTATTTTAGATTTGTTCAGATTTTCAGCATCATTTTGTATTAGTCTGGATAGGCAGCATGTTTCTAAAAATTTGCCTATTCTCTCTAGGCTTTCAAATTTTGGGGGTATAGTTTTTCTACAGAATTCTGTTATAATTATTTTTATTTCAGTTCAGTCTGTTGTAATATCCTTCATTTCATTTCTTATTGCAATCATTTCTGTCCTTTCCTGTTTTTGTTTTGTTAGTTTGTTTTGTTAGTTTGTTAGTTTTGTTAGTTTGTTTTGTTAGTTTGTTGATTCTTTTAAAGTATCCAATTTTGGTTTTGTTGATTCCGTGTTTTAATTCTTCCTCTCAGTTTCATTCATTTATGTTCTTTGTAATGTCCTCTCTTCTGGTTGCTGTGGGCTTCTTTTGTTGTTATCTTTCCATTTTTTCAAGTTATTCAGGTTCAATGTATGTATTTTTTCCCTTGCTTTTCCTGTAATTAATTTAGACTTTGATGGCATTGTGATCAGAGAAGTTAACTTTGCTTTGTGGCCTAAGGTGTGGTCTATTCTGAACAATGTTCCACATGCATTAGAAAAGAACATGTACTTTGCAGTTGTTGGATGAAATTTTTGCTATGTGTCTATGAGTTCAATTCAGCTGATTGTAGCCTTTAGATCTTCTGTATCTTTGTTGAGTTTCTTTCGAGATGTTCTGTACTTTACCTAGGGTGAAGTGTTAAAGTTTATTACTGTGGAGCTGTTACTTTCTCTTTTTAATGCTGCTACAGTTTATGTATCTTGAAACTCTGTCATCAGGTGTACAGATATTTATTATGGTTATGTCTTCATGGTGAATTGTTCTTTATTCCTTATATAGTGGCCTTATTTGGTTTTTTTTGTGGGGAGTTTGTTTTACAGTCTATTTTATCTGAGATTAATATTGCCACTTCTGCTCTCAGTTGTTCTTTGCATGATATATTTTCCATACTTGTAGACAACATATTGATGGGTCATTTTTAAAAATCTATTCTGTCACTCTCTGTCTCCTTATGGGTACACTTAGGCCATTTACATTCAGTGTACTTATTGATAGGTGTGATTTTGTTGCTGTCATGTGATAGTGCTTTTTTTTTCTTTTCGTACGCCTGATGTTTTCTTCGTTGCTCTTACTCTTTTGTTTTGAATTCCTTTTGTTTGTGGCTATCTTTTTTCATTCATTTTTGTTTTCATCAATTTTGTGTTTACTGAGAATTTACGTTTTTCTTCTCTATTTTGATGAATAGGTTTGTTAATTTTCTTTGTGGTTACTTTGAAACTTACCCTTATCTTCCTAAGTTTGAACTAGTCTTTTGTTACTTGGTGTCGCCTTGAGTCCCTCTCAGTTTGAAAGTTCTACACCTACACCATTTTATTCCTTTTTTTTCCTTCTGACATTGTCGTCGTTTGCAGATTAATCTCTCCGGTTCCCTGTTGTAAATCTTTTAGTTCTGATTAATTCTCAACAGGTCATTAACTAGGTTGTTATCTGGCTGATGCAGTCTTGCATCCTGGATTCAGGCTGTCATCTAATATTGTTTGTTCTCAAACCAAAGGACTATGCTTTAATAATTCTTGTAAGTTTGGCTTGGTTTTTACATATTCCCTTGATTTGTCTGGGAATGGCCTAATTGCACCACCGTATTTCAGCGAGAGTTTCACAGGATATATTATTCTTGGTTGACAATTTTTTTTCTTTAAAGGTTTTGTATATGTCATCCTATTGCCTTCTTGCCTACATTATTTCTACCAAATAATGAGAACTTAGTTTTATTTATTCCCTCTATATGTGAATTTTTGTTTTCCTTGAGATGACCTGAGAGGATTCTTTCTTTGTATTTGGCTTTAGTGTGTGTGATTATTATACGTCTTGGTGACATTCTTTTGGAGTATGTCCTAAATGGAGCTTATTGAGCTTCTTGGATGGTCAGCTTTTCATGTTTCATGATATTAAGCAAGTTTTCTGCTATCAATTCTTCATTGATCTTCTCTGTGTTTTCTGTTTTGTTCTTCTCTTCTGGAATTCCAATCACATGCAATTTTTTTCTTTTGATTGTTTCCCATGTCATTTTCAGAGTTTCTTCATTTTTGTTTTCTCTTTTCTTGGATTTTAACTCCAAGTGGTATCTATTTTTTTTACCTATTTTTTTTCCTGCTTTTTGCTTCAACTCTTGTATAGCTCTGAATACTAGAGATGTGAATTCCATATCAGGTTGTTTTAATGTGTTTTATTCTGCTGAAAGAGGATACAGTGTTTTATTTTGGATGCTTACTGGAACCAGCTTGTCATTTTTGGTTTCTATATGTTTACATATTGTCTGTAGTCTTTAGGACATTCAGTGATTATTTCCTTCTTTTATTGATTGCACATTTGTTTCATCCTATTTTTTGTTTATTGAGTTATGTCTGAGCAGGTGGACTGGGTGTTCTTTGCTGTTTGCTCATCTCTGGGCACTACACTTACTTTCTTGTCCAATTGGCAGGGCCAGTCAGTCAATTATAGCACAGCAGGGCAGGTCCAGTGGAGAGGGAGGGGCTGGTATTTTTTGTTTGAGTAACACAGTGGAGCCAAAAGGGCAGACCCGGGGGTTACTGTAGGGCAGATTGCATTAATCTGTGCCTGTGCTGCTTGGAGGTTCAATGTTCAGTGCATTGTTCAGGTAGGCAGGAGGGAAGGGGGCACTGTGATATGTGGAGCTAAGTGGGTGTGAGAAAGGAGAGAAAGAGGAGACAGGAACAATAACCAATAAAAAAGTGCTGAAGAAGTCTGCCTGGAATGGTGCACACCTGGGCAAACCACGTGCCAGTGGCTTTTTAGCCGGGAGGGAAAATTCTGCCCATCAATAAGGGAAAGATATAGCACACATAACTAGATGGACAGGAGAAAGGAAAGGAAGAAAAGGAGAGAGAGATAAGAAACTAGATTTTTTAAAAGTAGAGAAACAGGCACACATGACTAGGTAGATTAGAAGAAAGCATAAAAGGATCTATCAAGGAATAGAGATAAGAAACCAATAAAAAAGATGCCGGGTGGTTTGGAGGAAGGAAAGGAATGGAGATATAGAGAGATAAGAAACTGACAAAAAGAAAGAAGAAAGAAAGAAAGAAAATCCTAAGGGAGCCCACCAAAAGCAGGTCCCCAGCTGAGTGCCACCGCACACATAGCCAGTTAAGAAGGAGCACAGACGGCATGCAATACTAAATGTTCAGGGTAAAGATAAGGAAAGAAGGTAGAGAGAGACAAGAAACCAAGACACAAAGAAGAAAGAAAGTAAGGGAAAAAAGGCCCAAGGGAGCCCACCAGAAGTGGACTCTGCACAGCCCATTGAGAAGGAGCAGAGATGGCACATGGTGCCAGGTGTTCAGGACAAGATTAAGGAAGGAAGGTAGTAGAAGATAAGAACTAGAGAAAAGGGAAAGAAAAAAAGAAAAGATAAACCAAGTGACTCCACTAGTGTGGTGGTACAGACCGGAGAAGTGTATTCCCAGCCACATGGCACTGCACAGACCATCAAGAAGGACCAAAGATGGCACATGTCACTCAGTGTTCTGGAAAAAAAAAGGATGGGAGAGAGAGATGAGATACTGAACAAAGAAAAAAAAAATACCCAAGGGAGCCCATTGGCTTGGCTCCATAGACCAGGGAAGTGGGCTCCCAAGCCACAATGCACAGCTTGTCTAGAAGGGGCAGAGATTGCACACAGCATCAGGTATTCAGTGGACAGGAAAAGAAGGAAAGCGGAGAGAGACAAGAAACCAAGAAGTGAAGGAAAACAAAAAGGGAAAAAGAAAAAAAGACAATGCCCCAGGGATGAAAGCAGTGTGGAAGCATGGACTGGAGAAGTGATTACTCAGCCAAGCAGTGCGTTACTGCCTGGCTGTCAATAGAAGTAGAGATGGTACACAGAGCCAGGTATTTGAGAGAAAGGAAGGGAAGGAGGTGTGTGTGTGTGTGTGTGTGTGTGTGTGTGTGTGTGTGTGTGTGTGAGAGAGAGAGAGAGAGAGAAGTAAAGCTGTAACAGCAAGCCAATCAATATGAGTGGGACAAATCCAAGCAGCACGGTGCCAGCGCCATTGTGGCTGAGTGACCACGGCCCACTGGGAAGAGGTAGGGGCTGAACAGGGCCAGGAAGAGTCAGGGAGGGTGAGGGGGCTTATATCACTTGTCTTTGTGTGCTCTGTCTCCTGCTGGAAGCTGCCTGAAGCTGAATTCCCATACTCACTTGTCTGCCAATCTAGGTGACTGAGGAGTCCAGGATGATGAAGCTGGGCTGCATTAGCTGCTGGGGACCTCCGTTCTGTATCTCTCCTCTCCCTTTGTTCTCCGTTAGTTTCTTACTCCATTCAGTGCTTGGCTGAATTCTTTACCTCTCCATTTGATGGGTTTCCAGGGTTGACGTCCGCCTCTGCTTTCCTTAGCTTTTCGGGTGTACGGAGGAACAGCACGGTGGCTGCTTCTGTCTGTAGTGTCTTGTTGCCTCCGCCTCAGATATTGACATTTTCTGTTTTGATATGTCTTTAAGTAATTTTGCAGCTTGCCTTTATTTAAAAATAGCTTTGTTGAAATTAGTTTTCACGGAGGAGTTAACTGCCCCAAATTTCCACGTGTCGGGAACGGATGTGTGGATTTTGTTTTTCTTTTCCTGAGCCAAGAAGAAATAAATCGCTGACTAAAATGGAATAGGAGCCCTGGTGCACAGGGGTTAAGAGCTGTGGCTGCTCACCAAAAAAAAAGGTCAGCAATTCAAATCCACCAGCTGCTCCTTGGAAACGCTATGAGGCAAATCTATTCTGTCCCTATAAGGTCACTCAGTCAGAACTGGCTGGACAACAATGTGTGTGTGTGTGTGTGTGTGTGTGTGTGTGCGCGCGCGCGCGCATACACAAGCGCTCATGTAAACCTAATTGCTTTTGAGTTTATATAAGAAAAATGGGATATCGTCCATATATCCTTTTCCCCCACTTCCCAAAATAAAAATATGATCCAGCCCTCACTCCTCCACCCAAAATAAATGAATGTTGCTTTTATATACTTGGTAATTAAACTTAGGAAACTCCAGGAGTGGTTCTCAAATTCTAGTCTATCTAAAGACAGACTGTGTCAGAATAATTTTAGAGGGAGACATATACTAAAACTGCAGATTTCTAGATGTTTCATCCTAAATCAGTATCACTTGTGTGATATTTGTATTTTAACAAGTCACCCAGATGATGTTTATACAAGAGGAAGGTAGAAAAATATACTAGTTGGTTGACTTGCAAAGGGTGTTGATTTTATTTCACTTTCTTTTCCAACCAAGACCAGAGAGACGGATAAAGAATCTGTTCCCTTTTATGACTCTGCTCTATATAGCTGTGTGAAGAGCATCAAACTGAGCCAAAAGACAGTACATTCAAAATTGCAGCCTGATTTATCATTTTCCATTTCCTCTTAGAGCACCTTCACCTCTTTTTTTTCATTCTTTCGATAACTTACTTTTGACACTACTGACTCACCAGGAAATACTTTATGTATAGTAATAATTGTATAATTAAACAACGTATAATTGCTTATAATAAGTAAAGCAATGGAAGGAATCTTTCTGAGAGAGTTGAGAGCCCTAATATTTTGTTCATGGGAATTATTATGCACGTCATTTATTTTAGTTATAAATGTTATTTAGTGTGATCAGTGTTCATAATTATTAATGAATTCAACCTATTGTTTGAGTTATTAATTAGTCACTTAATATGATGATAAAATTTATTTAATGCGTAACACCTCTTTTTAAATGTTTAGAATTTTCTAATTGATGAAGTAATTCTTATGATATTGTCATTCTGCACTGAACATTATCATTTCATTCGTTACAGAAATTGGTTTTCTTGCAGTTAATTCTCTGTAATTCTTCCAGCCTTTGAAATTTTAAGCAAGACATTTGTTGACTTCATTATGGTATGAACTAAAATTCTTGAGAACATAGTGAAAAATGAGCTTAGGAAAATAAGTGTGTATTGAATGAAATGCATCATGAATAAGGTTTTTACAAAGGGGTGTTTTTCTTTACTTTTGAAAAACATCTTCTAAATACCTTATCTGATATAAGTGTGAAACTAAAGCTGTGCATTTGAAAGAAATATCTTTATTCAGTCATTCTTTTAGTTATGTAATTTTAAGTACTAGAATTTCCACTTGGTGATCTAAAATAATACAGAACAATTCATGGTGGAAGACACAAATAGATTTTCACTATTACCAATGCATTTAATAGTGTAAAAGAAGTTTGTACTGAATTTGGTCACAGCTACATAGAGCAGAGACATAAACAGGAGAAACTGTAGGTAACAAAAAAGTTTCTGACGACAAATCACAACCCTTAGGATTTTTGTCTGCCCCCTTTGGTGGGTAGGGTAGCTCTCGCGGCATGGTGGTCAAAAACTTCCTGCAAATCTGAAGGTCAGCAGTTCCAATCCATCGGCTACTCCTTGGAAACCCTATGGGGAAGTTCCACTCTGTCTTACAATGTTGTTAGTTGGAATCAACTCAACTGCGAGGAGTTCATTGCTGGGTAAGGTTTTTCTAGTATGCTTATTCCCTGAGAATACAACACTTATCAGCTTGATCCAGGTATCTCACTTCTACCTACACACCTTGCATGGGGCTCAAGCCCTGTCTTCTGTTCCTGCGTGGATGTTAGAGCCAGAATCTCTCACTCCGTGCTATCATATTCTCCACTTTCCTTTCATTTATTGATTTAATGGATATAGTAGTTCAGGTTCCCTAAAAGCAGAGCCTCAAACAGGAATTTGGAAAAAAATAATTTAGTGAACAAATGATCTTCAGGAAAAACCTAATCTTGACCTGATTCTCAGTAGAAAGTAGAGGAGTGTAGGAGGGAAAATTTCTGGGATGTAAATCACGTCAAGGAATTGTTCCTGCTTGAGGTAAGAAGGTCTGACCCTTTGTATCCTGATATCAGTCAGTGGTTGGTTGTGGCCCACATAGACAGGATGCATAACCTTGGCCGTCAGGAACTGTATCATCTGGAAGATTATGCAAGTCCTCCAAGAATAGGAGAAGCTGCGAAGTGTCAGCACCAGCCAAGACTCACAGAATATGGGGAAATCGGTGCAACGGCCAGGCAAAAGGTATCAGAATTGAACAACAACAGCATTTACAATATTTGTCCTGCTTTACTAGCTTGGTGTAACAGTACAGTCTCTATTCTCTTTCATTTTGGCAACTACTCACCTGTCTTCATTTGTAAAACATTTATTATCTCCTTCTCAAAGGCATTTTTCTCTGTTGAGTCATCTAGTAAGTCTGTGGACTAATTAAAAAAAGATATTCTTCTTCCAAAAGCCAAATAGAGAAAGACGGAAAATTCATTAGCCCCGCGTTTCTCAACCGTCTTGCTGTTGTCAACCTATGGAATCCATAGGATACACGGCAGTGATGCCCTTACTGAGCCACATGCTTGCCATTGCTGTGGTATACTCTAGTCTCAGGGTCCCAAATACAGTCATTGTAACTCTCCCCGTGTTTTCACTCATTGTTCCCAAATAATAGCACTCTATGCTATGAGTCAGAATCAACTTGACAGCAGTGGGTTTGATGTTTTGGTTTTTTATACTGATGATTAAATCCAGGCAGAATTTCAGATGTAGCAGTATGTTTTACTTGAACCGGTCTACTAGTCTATCTGCTGGATATACATGACTGAAGGAGACTGCTCAACTGAATCTTTCCTGAAGAGCAAAAACTTGACCCCCAAAACAATTTTGTGTCTTTACCTCCAGACCAGGGTTTCTCAGCTTTGGCATTACTGACATTTTGGGCTGGATAATTGTCATGTTTGTTGGGGGGTGGGGCTGGTGAAGAAGTCGAGCTGTCACGTGCATTGTAGAATATTTGACAGCATCCTTACTAGTACACCTGCCTGCCAACTTCCAAATTGTAACAACCAAAAATGTCTCCAGACTTTGTCAAATGACCCCTGGGGGCAAAATTGTTCCTGGTTGACAATCACTGCTCTGGACATAAAAGAGACTTCATACTTACAGAAGTCCCTTATATACAGCCACCTCATTATATATTTCTTATTGCTCCCTTAAATCTGTAGCCACTTGGAGGCAAGGGTTGTGGTTTTTCAGCTAAAAGTCCTCCAAAATACTTAGCACAGTACCTTGGATATGTTGGTCAATTACCTCTCTGCATATATTAATCAACTATGTGTCATTGTTTATTCTTAGGATAAAGTCAATGCACTTGATTTTAAAATTCATAAAACATATTTCACTGAATGAATTGAAAGCCAAGTTTAGTCTGGATAGAACTTTTTATTCAAATGTTCTAGTCCAAAATTCTTAAATATAATGTGATATATGTTTCTTCATTTCCTGGAATATGAGTAAATCTAACACAATTAACTTCAAAAAATTAAAACCTGATTCAATTTCTATAATTTTTTCCTTTTTGTGGAATGAAAACTTGAATAAGTATGTTTGTCTATATAAGATAAGCATTTACTGTTAATTGGTTGTGCTCAGTTGATTAATTAGCTGGTAATCAAGGAATATTTGAAATGCCATTCTATGACCAAAATATTCTGGCATGTCTTTCTCATGGCATTATAGGGACAAGATCAACTTGTTGATCATCATAAAGTAGATGAGAGAAACATATTTTTTTGTTGGTGATGCTATTGTGAGAATTGAATTAATAAGTGAGGATAAATCAATGAAAGGAAGAAAGCAGAGTCAGAGATATATGTTCCATTTATAAAATGCCATAAAATTTGTTCCAGATCATAATCTGCATTTTTGTGGCATCATCTTTCTCAGTTAAAGAGTGGTTAGATGAGAATAGCAGGTTAGTATCATTAACAAATGTGTTAGATAGGAAATAAAACATGATTGCAGAAGTATCAGGCAATTAGAATTAATGAATAGTGAAATGAAACTTTCCTATTCAAAATTCCTCTTTTTTAGTACTCAGAAAGATGGAAAGTCTTAAACTGTGAAATAAAGGTATTTTCTCAAATATTCTTTAAACTGATACAACTCTCCATTAAAGATTGGAGCATTTAGTATAATTATAGTCTATATTATATATCTTGTCCTCTATAACAAGTGTAAAAGGACTCTACAAAAATTTTTAATCCTTATTTTTTGCAAGGGCAAAACCTCACAAAATTATAGCAAAAATGTTAAATAAATGTCAGAGATTAGGCAATTTCCAGACTGTTGTAACCAAATACAACCATATTTGATGTGCCAGATAAACAATGGAACTTTTAAATGAGACTGTTGAAATAACACATTTTTTGCAATATTTTGTGAAAGAGCATTTGACGAGAATTTTTTCTAAAAGAAGTGATTTCTAGTTTCTTATTTGTCCCCAGCTCATACATTACATGGCATTGAGCAAAATATTTCACTTTCCCATGATTTTGTTTTCTTATCTGTAAAATAAAATACCAATCCCTTCCATGAAACTGTATTAAGCCAGAAATAAAACTGTGAAAGTTTACATTCTGCTTTTCATTATTCAAGACACCAACATTTATTTATATACTCCTATATAGTGATGCCTTACATCCATGTGCTAGTAAATATGGCACAGTTCACAGATTTCACTGCATGTCACAATCACTTGTAAGCTTTTTAAAAAATGCAGATTCCCAAGTTCCACTCTTGACCCCCTAAATCAGAAAGTCCAGTTGTTACTCTGTGCAAGCTATATTTTAAACATACAACTCCCTGGGTGCTTCTTTCTGATCTGTAACTGGGTCGAAGGCAACATTTGTAGGACAGGCAGAATAACATGTAAATTTTATATATATACACATACATATATATGTCATACAATCTAGTCGATGATATAAGATCAGTACTGAATATAAAACAAATACAAAAATAATAAATGTCCTACTTGATTGCATCAGGATGAAAAATTGAGAGTTGGAATTAATAGAGGCTACAGAGCTTATGTTGGTGATACAGCATTTGAGTTGAGCTGAAGTTAGAAAGAGAAGAAAAAATAAAGAAAACAGTGATTTCCAGACAAGAAAAAAATAAATATAGGAATGCTATGAAGGTGAAACAAAAGCAGTAGGCTTGTACTGCAATGAAGTCTGATCAGATTGTATAGAGAGTTGGCAAAAAATAGAATATTACGAATTTGTTTCTTGGCTTCTTAATTCTTTGATTAGTGTTAATCAGCTTTTCCAGACTACATTTAACTTATTGTTGCAGTCATGCATAATGATTAAAATCCTGTGTTTCATAAATAATATATTCAAGTGGTTTCTTCTTTCATTTCATGAAATAATCTTGCTGAAATTTCTCCTCTATTCTTTGATATCAGGCTTCATCATCATCACATTCCCTTTTTGAGTCTTCTAACAAAGTTTTAAAGGCACATGCTTTTGCATTCTATCTAAAGTATTTGAGATATTTGATTTCTTAATCTACACGTTATTTTTTTCTGAAACACAAGGATCTATTTGTATAATATTAACATCATAAAAAATACTCTGTAGATACACATTGATAATTTACACAGTTTTTCTACTTAGATTGCCTCTTTTAAAAATGTGTTTCATTTTTGTTCAGAATATACACAGCAGAACATACACCGGTTTCCATATGTACAGAACATACATATCAGGTTTCCGTATGTACAGTTTAGGGACATTGACTACATTCTTTGAGCATGCAGCCTTTCTCACCTTCCTTTTTTGAGTTGTTCCTCCATCATTAATATAAACTTACTGCCTCCTAAGTTTCCTATCTAATCTTTCAAGTTGTTCTTGTCAGTTTGATCCCACATAAGCAGATCTAAAAAGAGACTGATGCTAAAGATATTTTAACACCACAAACACTATGAAACAAACAGGGAGTCAGAACAGAAGCACTCAACACATTAGGTTAATTAACTAGGAGATTTCATGAAATCATGACTGTAAACCTCCAAAGGAACCAAGGTGCTTGGTTGACATAAGCAGTCTCAGCAGTTACTCTTTTTTTCTTCACTGTTACAAATGTATCTACCACATACTTTTGCCAATTCAGTATTCTATAGGCATACAATTTATTTATTTTTATTATGTTTGAATGAAAATGTACATGCCCATATAAATTTGCGTGCCCACCTATATGCAGCTCTCACTGGTCTCCCTGCCGGGTGACAGCACACTCTTTCCCTATGTTCCATACATGCCTTATCCTCCCAACAAACTCCTATCCCCTCCTCTCTACCCACTCCCCTTCCCCCAGCAAGAGGTCAGCAGAACGACATCACATGGACGCATAGAACCATGAAGTGCGCACATGATATGGTCACACTGTGTCACCAAGTCGAATCCGTTCCTGTCCTAGAGTTGACTTCCATTATGATTTATGGACTGCGAGAGCATCAGGGCCAGGGGCCATGCTACCAGAAGAACTCCAAGGCCTGTGGACCATCAAATGCTGTGTTTTTATGGAGATCTCAAGGTGCACCCCTTTTTATTCTTCTCTTGCCAGCGAGACTCAACTTTGTGAGGCACATCATGGCTGTGATTGGTAGCCGCCGGGCACCATCTGGTTCTTCTGGTCACAAGTCGATGTAGTCACCCACTCATGGTGCGTCTCTTATCTTCTAGGTTCTCTTACCCCCATGCCGTTTTGGTCCTTTGTGGTCATCCATTCCTGCTAAGTTGGAATACCATCAGATGGCAGCTTGGCAGCTTTTAAGACCCCGGACCCTACTCAGCAATGTTGAGTGCAGAAGGCTCTCAGCAAAATGCTAGTTGTGCCAATTGGCCTTGGTTTCCCCTGAAAGCATGGTCTCTGGCGCCCTGCCCCAGCTATACTGTCCTTGTAATACTAGATTAAGATGGAAGGAGTAATCATGTTATGTTGAAGTCCAGTTAATATTGATCTTCTTTCTAATGTGTGCTGTCACCAATTTCACCCAATCAAATTTCTATCAACTATCTAATCTAAATGCTACCCCCCTCACCTTCCCTCTCACCCTACTCTTGCAGCCATCAAAGACTCCTTTCTTCTATGCATGAGTCTGTTTTTAAGTTCTTATCCTAGAGGTCTCATACAATATTTGTCCTTTAGTCACTGACTATTTTCACTCAGCATAATGTCTTCCAAATCAAACTAGGCTGTGAGATGTTTCCTAAAATCATCATTGTTCTTTATCATTGCATAGTGTTCCACTGAGTATATATCGTAGTTTACCTACCCATTCCTCTGTTGTTGGGCATCTGGGTTGATTCCATCTTTTTGCTATTGTGGACTGTGATGCAATAAACATTCGTGTGCATGTTTGAGTTGGTGTGAATGGCCTTGATTCTGTAGGATATATTCCGAGAATTACTGAGTCAAATTGTGTATCTATATCCAGTTTTTTAAGGAAGTGCCAGATTGCTTTCCATAGAGGTTGCACGATTTTGGAAACCCACCAAGAGTGAAGGAGAGTTCCAATCTTTCCACAGCCTCTCCAGCATTTGTTGTTATGTGTTTTTTGGATGATGGCCAACTTTGTTGGGATAAAATGGTATCTCACTGTAGCTTTCATTTGAATTTCTTCAATACCTAATGATCTTGAGCATGTCCGCATGTGTTATTTGGCTTTCTGGATCTCCTCTTTAGAGAAGTGTCTGTCCATCTCCTTTGACCATCGCTTAATTGGATGATTTATTTTTGTCTTTCTTTTTTTTTTATTATGACTGAGTGAAAATGTACACTCCCATATAAATTTACATGTCCACCTATATGCAGCTTCGACTGCTCTCCCTGCCTGGTGACAGCACACTATAGTACCTTATAGATTATGGAGATCAGGCATCGGTCTGACATAGAGTTGTCAAATATTTTTTCTCAGTCTGCAGGTGGCCTTTTAATTCTATTAATAAAGTCTTTGGATGAGCAAAAGTGTTTGATTCTTAATAGTTCCCATTTATCTATTTTCTCTTGTGTTGGGTGGTTTGTTTGACAGATTATGAAGTCTGTCTATGTTGTGTACTAAAACTTTCATTGTTGTTCCTACCTTTTCTTGGATGAGCTTTATCGTTTTAGATTTGATATTTATGTTTTTTCCAGTTTGAGTTGGTTTTTGTATAAGGTGTAAGATATGAGTCTTGATTTAATTTATTGCAGATGTATATCCACTTTTGCCAGCACCATTTGTTGAAGAGAATTTTTTTCCCCACTTTAATGTCTTAGGGTCTTTGTCAAATATCAGCTCTTCATAGGCAGATGGTGTCATCTCTGTGGTCTCAATTCTGTTCCACTGATCTGTCTCTTTTTGTACCACTACCAGGCTACTTTGACTACTGCAGCAGTATAATAGGTTCTAAGGTTGGGTAGTGAGAGGTCTTCCAGTGTGTTCTTCTTCTTCAGTAGTGCTTTACTTATCCGGGACTTCTTCCCTTTCCAAACAAAGTTGGTGATTTGTTTCTCCATCTCATTAGAAAATGTCCCTGGAATTTCTACTGGGATTGCAATATATAAGTAGTTTTCTTTAGGCAAAATAGACATTTTCACAATATTAAGTCTTCCTATCCATGAGCAGGGTAGGTGTCTCTGTTTATCTAAATCTCTCATGGTTTCTTGTAGGAAGGAGTTGTAGTTCTCTTTGTAAAGGTTTATTATTTCTTTGGTTAGATTTATTCTTAGGTACTTTATCTTCTTAAGAGCTATAGTAAATGGTATTGATTTGGTGATTTCTTCCTTATTTATCTCATTGTTGGTATAAAGGAATCCTACCAATTTATTTATGTTTATCTTGTATCCTGAGACTTTGCTGAACTCTTCTATCAGTTTAAGTAGTTTCCTTATGGATTCTTTAGCATTCTGTGCGTATACAATCATATCATCTGCAAATAAGGAGATTTTGACTTTTCTTTACCAATGCACATGCCCTTTATTTCTTGACCTTGTCTAATTGCTCTGGCTAGAACTTTTAGTACAATACCAAATAGGAAAGATGAGAGTGGGCATCCCTGTCTAGTTCCTGTTTTGAAGGGATCTGTTTCAGTCTCTCTCCATTCAGGATGACATAGGTATTGGCTTTGTATAAATGGCCCTTACTGCACTGAAGAATTTGCCTTCTATTGATATTTTTCTGAGAGTTTTTAGCACGAATGGGTGTTGGACTTTATCAAATGCCTTTTCCGACTCGACGGCACTTGGCTTGGCTTTTCTGCATAAATAGACAAGATCAGGTGGTTCTTATCTTTTGTGGTATTTATGTGATTGATCATATTAATTGCTTTTCTGATGTTCAGTCAGCCTTGCTTCCCTAGTATGAATCCAACTTGATCATGATGGATTATTTTTTTGATATGTTGTTGTATTCTCTTGGCAATAATTTTGTTGAAGATTTTTACACCTAGGTTCATGACTGATAGTGGTCTGTAGTTCTCCTTTTTGATTGGGTCTTTCCTTGGCTTTCGTACGAGGGTTATGCTGGCTTCCTAGAATGAATTTGGCAGTATTCCATCCCTTTCTATACTGTAAAATATTCTCAGTAGTATTAGAGATAACTGTTCTCTAAAAGCTTGGTAGAATTCTATGGTGAAGCCACCTGGGCCCAGGCTTTTTTTCTGTTGGTAGTTTTTGGATGACTTTTTCATTCTCTTCCTTCGTGATGGGCTTATTAAGTTGTTCTGTGTCACCTTGTGATAATTTGTGTAGGTGATATGAATCAAGGAATTTGTTCATTTCCTCTAGGTTTTCAACCTTGTTCGAAAACAGTCTTTCATAGTATTCTAGTTTTGATTTCTGTTGGATGTGTTATAACAACTCTTCTCTCATTTCTTACTTGGGTTATTTGTTTCCTTTTCTGTTTTTCTTTAGTAAGTTTAGCCACTGGTTTGCCAATTATGTTGATCTTTTCAAAATAAAGCTTTTGGTCTTTTCAATTTTTTCAGTTGTTCTTCAATTTTCTAATTCATTTAGTTCTGCTCTAATCTTTATGATCTGTTTTCTTCTGTTGCTTGAGGGGTTCCTCTGTTCTCTCTCTACTTGTTCAAGCTGTAGGGTCAGTTCTTTAACTTGGTTTTGTTCTTCCTTCCAGATGTGTGCATTTATGGAGATAAACAGACCTCTGAGCACTGGTCTGGCTATATCCTGTAGGTTCTGGTAGGAAGTGTTTTCATTCTCATTGGAATCCGTATGTTTCTTTATTCCATACTTTTTCTTCTATAATGCATGTTTTTTTGAGCAAGATGTTGTTCAGTTTCCATGAGTTCCACTTTCTAGCTATGTTTTTTCTGCTATTGATTTTGACTTTTGTGGCTTTATGATCTGAGATGTTTTGCATTAATTCAAAGATATGGATTTTGTTGAGAATTGCTTTATGTCCTAATACATGGTCTATTCTGGAGAATGTTCCATGTGCACTGGAGAAGAAGGTGTAGTTGTGTTCTGATGGATAGAAAGTTCTGTATATGTTGATGAGGTCTAGTTGGTTAATTGTGGCAATAAGGTGTTTTGTGTCTTTATTGAGCTTTTTTCTGGATGATCTGTCAGATATTGAAAGTCGAGTGTTGAAGTCTCCCACTATTATTGTGGAGTGATCTATGTAATTTTTTGAGTACCTTCAGTGTTTCTTCAGTGTATTTAGGTGCTGCAATATTACATGTGTAAATATTTAATGTTGTTAAGTCCTGCTTGTGTATGAACCTTTCAGCAATAAATAGTGTCCATCCTTGTCCACAGTGGTACATTTTACATCAAAATCTATTTTATGTGAGATTAGAATTGCCACACCTGCTTTTCTTTGTTCATTTTTAGCTTGATATAGATTCTTTCATCCTTTAACTTTCAGTTTGTTCATATCTTTAAGTCTAAGGTGAATTTCTTGTAGGCAACATATGGGTGGGTCATGTCTTTTGATCCATGATTTCATTCAATGTCTCTTTACTGGAGCGTTCAGTCCATTCACATTCAATGTGATTATTGATAGGTATATGTTCAGTGTTGCCATTGCGATATGTTTATGTTTGTGTTGATGTTTTCTCTGTTGCTGTTATTAACCTGTCTGGGAAATTCTTCTTTGTGAGTTGAGTTTTCTCCTTTTTTGTGGTTGGTTTTGTGGCTTTTGAGACCCCTGTATTACATTTCTTGATTTGATATGTTGCATCTTTATTGTGCATTATATACGTAAACCCAATTTCAATTACTACCATTCTTATCAACTTCCTCTCCATCTGGAAGGACTGTAACATCTGTAGTATATCCCTCTTTTTAATATGATGACATCATAGTTTTCGTGATGTGATCACTGGATCATTTCTTTCACTATGATAGCTTTGATTGAGTTTGGAGCCTTCCCAAACTGAGTAGGATTCTGAGTAAGGTGTCCTGTATTTGCTTCTAAAATCAAATTTAGTGGTTTTGTTCTTCTAAGCCAGGAGATTCTTTCAGTATTTCTTGTAGCTTTGGTTTGGTTTTTACAGAGTCTTTGAGTTTCTATTTATCTACGAATGTTTTAATTTCATTTTCAAATTTGAAAGATAGTTTTGCAGGATATATAATTCCTGGTTGGAAGTTCTTCTTCTTCAAGGCTTTGAATGTATCATGCCACTGTCTCCATGCCAGCATGATTTCTGCTGAGAAAGCTGATGAAAACCTACAGGGTTTTCCACTGAATGTTAGCTTTGCTTTGAGTCTTGCTGCCTTTAAGAGTTGCTGCTTATATTTCATTTTGTTAAGCTTGATTAAAATCTGTCTTGGAGTCTTTCTTTTGAGATCTATATTGAGTGGCATCGATATGCCTCTTGGATATCTATATTCTCTTCTTTCATAATTTCTGGAAAGTTTTCTGTCAACAGCTCAGCAACAGTACTCTTTGTGTTCTCAGGTGTTGCACCTTGTTCAGGAACTCTAATCAATCATAGGTTGTTCCCCTTAATAGTGTCCCACATGCTTCTTAATGCTTCTTCATCTTTCTTGTTTCTTTTTTCTGATTTCTCCTCATAGATGCCTGGGTCAATACCTCTGTCTTCCAAATCAGAAAGTCTCTTTTCCATTTGTTCCATTCTGTTTTCTTGGCTTTTCATTGAAGCTTCTATGTCTTTGATTTTGCTCCTGATCTGTTGGATGTCAGAGTACAGGTGTTCTATCAGATCAAAAAATTTGCTTAATTTTTCATTTTACTCTGCTGCATTTTGTAGAATGACTAGGAGGGCTCTCTATATAATTTTTTGTATTCACCTTCTGTTACTGTCAGAAAAGCTTCTTTGTCTGAGAAGTTTGGGGTCTTCTCAAGCCATGGGTGATTTCTTGGATACAGTTTTCTCCAGAGTTTGTTGTTTTGGGGCATCATGTGAGTCAATAGATGCTGGAAGAGATGCTTTGCAGGTGGACTGCTGTTGTTTCTCTAGGCCATCTGAAAATAAGAGGTAAAAAATTATCTGTCAACTTCCAAATTCAGTCAGGTTTTCGGGTTTATAGGTCCCTCTTCCCAGCTGGCAAAGTAAGCACCTCCATATCGAAGCCTAGACGTTATAAACTAGCCCAAAGTACAGAAAGGCTCCTTCCCTACTGGCCTCTGCTGTCAGGCCCTAGCTATAGGTGACACTGTGTAGAATACTGCTTTTGTACCAGAAAAGCACTCTCCTCCGGGCAGCTGCTGCCTTCCAGCCCATGAATTAGGTCCAGCTGTGGCTTTCATATGGGTACTTCCACCTCCCAGTGAAACAACATGGTGTCCCACACCAGCTTGCCATCTGGCTGGGACCAAAAGAGGCACCAAAGGTGCCGAGATGCACAGAGTCCACAGCCTATGTTGCTGGGCCCCAGCCATAGGTGACACTGTGTAAAATACTGCTTTTCTACTGGAAAAGCACTCTCCCCCGGGCAGGTGCTACCTCCAAGCCTAGGAACTAAGTCCAGCTCAGGCTTCCGTATGATTGTCTCTGCCTCCCAAAGGAAAAAGATGGAGTCACACACAAGCTTGCCACCGCCTCAGGACCAGCAACTGTATGACAGAGGCAGAAAGAGAGGCCAAAGGTGCTGAGATGAACAGAGACCAAAGCCGGGCTCTCAAAATATGGCAATTTCACTTGCTTATCCCACCCACAGTGCATCTGAGATTAGCAGCTGATCAAGTCCCAGCTCCGCCCCCTGGCTAAGACAGAGAAAAAAAATAAAAAGGTGAGTTTCCTTCTGTCCATGCAAGCCAGCACTTGCCGATAGTGGGGTCAGTGAAAGAGAGGACGGTTTGCGTTCAGTGGTATGAAGTCCAAATTAACAGTGCTGTGCCACGTCCTAGGGCTCACTAGGTGTCCAGCATGCTCCATTTAATTGTCAATTCAGGTCTTGGTTTCCAGAGAAATTTAGGGAGACATGTTTTTAGTCCACCATCTTGACTCTGCCTCCCTTAATGATAACAATTATGTTAACGGACTGTGGAGTTCTAACCTCCTCTTAATCAATGCAATTTTAAATCACCGTAATCCAAAGCTCAGTACTCCATGAGCCACAAACCTCCTTTCTGTCTCCCCTACCCCTTGCAACTGGTAACCATTAATAAACTTAATTCTCTATACATTTGTCTGTTGTCATTTGATGTAAGTGAGGTCATACAACATCTGTCCTTTTGTAATTGACTTATTTCACTAAGCATAATGTCTTCAAACTCCATATTGTAGCATGTATCAAGACTTCTTATCTCCTACTGGTTATATAGTATTACATTTTTTGTTTGTACCACTTTTATTTATCCACTCATCTGTTAGACAGCATTTAGGTTGTTTCCACATTTTGGGTATTGAGAACTTTCACCCTAAAAAATTATTTTATGTATGATATACATATTAAAAAGATGGGAAACATAATGCACAGTTTGATGAAGCATTTTAAAGTGAATTTCAATGTAATTACCACAGAAGTCAGAAAATAGTTATATTGCCAGCCTCCCAGAAAATTCTTGCATGCCCCTTCATGATGCCAGCTATGTCACTCTCTGAAGAAGTAATCACTACCAAGATTTTTGTGGTAATCATTTCTTTGCATTTCTTTATATATTTAGCTTTGATATATGTTTCCCTAAAATTTTATCATCTAGTTTTGACTATTTTGAAATTTACATGGAAATTATCATATCGTATGTTCTCTTTTGTATCGCATACTTTTTTTTTTTTTTTTGCTCAACGTTGTTTTTGAGATTTAGCCAGGTGGTTGTAAACAGTTACAGTCAATTTTCATTGCTATACTAGCACACAATTGGATCAATAGTACACAGACTCTTTATTCCTTTTATTGTTGCTATAGGGCTATCTTTAATTTTGGCTATTGAAAAAAAATTCTGCCTGTTAGCATTATTTTGCATATATGTCTCTGTTGCATGAGTACAGCTGATGTGTCATATGGTAAGTGTATCTCCCACTTTATTAGGCAATGCCAGTGTAAATTCTAAAATGATTTTTAAACTCCCACAGGCAGTGTATGAAAGTTCTTCAGCAAAAATTGGAATTATGAATTTTTTAAAAATTTTGCCAAGCAGATGGGTATGTTGTATAAAATAAGTAGCAATTCTGTTTCCTGACCATGATGTACTTCCTTTAAATTTAATGAAGAAAAGAGTTTTAACTAATGAAGAAGATATATTTTTAATTCTGCATCACAGGAAATTGCACCCTGGTGCTAAGGATGACTGGCTGACAATATATGAGATAGTTAATAACTCTAAGCTGTCTCAGGGCAACATATCTGACACTTAAACAAACCGAGTTTTCATGAGATACTATCCTAATACCTTACAGATTTTGCAAATACT
Organism: Heterohyrax brucei; assembly: GCA_028571685.1. Lineage (NCBI taxonomy): Eukaryota > Metazoa > Chordata > Mammalia > Hyracoidea > Procaviidae > Heterohyrax > Heterohyrax brucei. The sequence goes on along the minus strand of CM053166.1, from coordinate 128,203,738 downwards.
TCTTTTTTTCCTTGAGTTTCTTTTTTTATTATGATTGAATGAAAATGTATATTCCCATATAAATTTGCATGCTCACCTATATGCAGCTCATACTGCTCTCCATGCCCTGTGACAGCACATCCTTCCTCTGTGCTCCATATTATGTCCTATCCTCCCAACAGTCTCCTATCCCCTACTCTCTACCCTCTCCCCTTCCTCCAGTAAGAGGACATTCTATTTATGTGTAGAACCATAAAGTTCCCACAAGATGTGGTCACTCTGCATCACCAATCCACTGATATCGAAAAAGTTGACCTGCATTATGATTTATGGACAGGGCCAACATCAGGGCCAGGGGCAATGCTCCCAGGGGAACCACAAAGCCCCTGTACCATCAATTGTGGTCTTTCAGTGGGGATCTCAGGTTGTACCCCTATTTATTCTTGTGTTGCCAGTGAGGCTCAATTTTGTGAGCTCCATCACAGCTATCACTGGTGGTGGCCAGGGACCATCTGGTTCTTCTGGTCACAAGTCGATGTACAGACCCACTCACATGGGTCTCTCTGTCTTCTAGGTTCTATTTCCCCCATATTGTTCTGGTCCTCGGTGATATTCCGTTCCTGTTGAGTTGGGACCATTTGCTGTACCCTCACATGGTAGCTTGGCAGCTTTTAAGACCCCAGATGCCACTCACCAATGTGGGGTGCAGAGAGTCCTCATTAGCAAAATGCTAGCTGTGCCAACTGGCCTTTATATTGCCTGAAAGCACGGTCGCTGGCCCCTCACGCCCGCTAATCTGTCCTTGTAATATTGGGTTAACATGGGAGGAGTACTCAAATTGTGTTGAAGTCCAGTTAATATTGATCTTCTTTCTAACGTGTGCCATCAGCAGTTTCACCCAATCAAGTTTCCATTAGCTATCTAATCTAAATCCTCTCCCCTTCAGTATCCCTCCCTCCCCACCCTTGCAACCATCAAAAGTCTTTTCTTCAATGCATGAGTCTATTTTTAAGTTCTTATCATAGGGGTCTCATATAATATTTGTCCTTTTGTTGCTGACTACTTTCATTCAGCATGATGTCCTCCAGTTGAAAACAGGTTATGAGATGTTTCCTGCAATCGTTGTTGTTCTTTATCACTGCATGCTGTTCCATTGAGTATATATACCACAGTTTGCCTATCCATTCCTCTGTTGTTGCGCATCTGGGTTGATTCTGCCTTTTTGCTATTGTGGATTGTGCTGCAATAAATGTTTGTGCGCCTGTATCAGTTGGTGTCAATGGCCTTGATTCTGTAGAATATATTCCAAGCAGTGGAATTACTGGGTCAAATGGTAGATCTATATCCATTTTTCTAAGGGATAGAAGATTGCTTTCCAAAGAGGTTGCACCATTTTGCAATCCCACCAACAGTGTAGGAGAGTTCCAATTTCTCCACAGCCTCCCAGCATTTGTTGTTTTTGTTTATGGATCATGGCCAACCTTGTTGGGGTGACATGGTATCTCATTGTAGCTTTGATTTGAATTTCTTTAATAGCTAATGATCGTGAGCATGTCCACATGTGTTTTTTGGCTGTCTGGGTTTCCTCATTAGAGACATGTCTGTCCATCTCCTTTGCCCATTGCTTAATTGGATGATTTTTTTTTAATTGATATTTTGTTTGGCTTGGCAAGTACCTTATAGATTATGGAGATCAGGTGTTGGTCTGACGTATATTTTCAAAATATTTTTTCCCATTCTGTAGGTGGCCTTTTAATTCTATTAATAAAGTCTTTGGATGAGCAAAAGTTTGATTCTTAGTAGTTCCCATTTACCTATTTTCTGTTCTGATGACTGTGGTTTCTTTGACAGATTTTGAAGTCTGTCTACACTGTGTATTAAACGTTCCCTTGTTGTTCCTACTTTCTCTTGGAAGACCTTTATCATTTTAGATTTGATATTTAGGTCATTTATCCAGTTTGAGTTGGTTTGTGTATAAGGTGTAAGATATGGATCTTGTTTTAATTTAGTGCAGATGGACATCCAATCTTGCTAGCACCATTTGTTGAAGAGATTGTTTTTACCCCAGTTTAATGCCTGAGTGCCTTTGTCGAATATCAACTGTTCATAGGCAGATGATGTCATCTCTGGGGTCTCAGTTCTGTTCCATTGATCTATGTGGCTCTTTTTGTACCACTATCAGGCTGTTTTGACTACTGTGGCAGTGCAATAGGTTTTAAGGTCGGGTAATGGAGGCCTAGCAGTGTGTTCTTCTTCTTTAGTAATGCTTTGTTTATCCAGGGCTTCTTCCCTTTACAGACAGAGTTGGTAATTTGTTTGTTCATCTCATTAAAAAATGTCACTGGAACTTCTATTGGGATTGCGTTATATAAATCGATTGCTTTGGGTAAAATAGACATTTTCACAATGTTAACTCTTCCTATCCATGAGCAGCATATGTTTGTCCATTTATTTAAGTCTCTTGTAGTTTCTTGTTAGAAGAACTTGTAGTTCTCTTTGTAAATGTCTGTTATTTCTCTGGTTAGATTTATTCCTAGACCCTTTATCTTCTTACGGGCTATAGTAAATGGTATTGATTTGGTGATTTCTTCCTTAATAATTTTGTTGTTATAAAGGAATCCTACTGATTTACTTATGTTTATCTTGTATCCTGAGACTGCTGAATTCTACTATCAGTCTGAGTAGTTTCCTTATGCATTCTTTGGAATTCTCTTCATATACAATCATATCATCTGCAAATAGGGAGATTTTTAGTTCTTCTTTGCTGATGCAGATGCCCTTTATTCCTTGGTCTTGTCTAACTGCTCTGGCTAGAACTTCTAGTACAATGTTGAATAGGAGAAGTGAGACTAGGCATCCTTGTCTAGCCCCTGTTCTCAAGGGAAACTGTTTCAGTCTCTCCGTTCAGGATGATGTAGGCAGTTGGCTTTGTATACATGGCCTTTATTGCATTGAAGAATTTGCCGTCTATTTATTTTGCTGAGAGTTTTTAGTATGAATGGGTGTTGGACTTTATCAAATGCCTTTTCTGTATCAATAGACAAGATCAGGTGATTCTTGTCTTTTGTGATTTTTATGTGGTTGATCACATATATCATTTTACTGATGTTGAACAAGCCTAGCATCCTTGGTATGAATCCAACTTGGTCATGATGGATTATTTTTTTGATATGTTGTATTCTCTTGGCAAGTATTTCGTTGAAGATTTTTACATCTATGTTCATGAGCAATATTTGTCTGTAGTTCTCCTTTTTGGTTGGGTCTTTCCCTAGCTTTAGTATCAGGATTATGCTGGCTTCAGAGAATGAGTTTGGGAGTATTTCATTTCTTTCTATACTGTGAGGTAGTCTTATAATTATTGGAGATAGCCAAAGAAACTAAGTGCCGTCAAGTCATATCCGACTCATATAATCTTCTCTAAAAGCTTGGTAGAATTCTCTAGTGAAGTCATCTGGGCCTGGGCTTTTTTTGGTTGGTAGTTTTTGATGACTTTTTCAATCTCTTCCTTTGTCATGGGTTTATTAAGTTGTTCTTCTTCACCTTGTGATAATTAGGGTAGGAATTTGTTCATTTCCTCTAGGTTTTCAAATTTGTTAGAGTACAGTCTTTCGTAGTATGCAGCTATGATATCTTTGATTTCTGCTGGCTCTGTTGTGACAACACCCCTCTCATTTCTTATTTGGGTTATTTATTTCCTTTCCTGTTTTTCCTTAGTAAGTTCAGCTAGTGGTTTGCCAATTTTGTTGATCTTTTCAAGAAATCAGATTTTGGTCTTTTCAATTTTTTCAATTGTTCTTCAGTTCTCTAATTTGTTTACTTCTTCTCTAATCTTTATGATCTGTTTTCTTCTGTTGCCTGAGGGGTTCCTCTGTTGTTTTCTCTCCAGTTTTTCAAGCTGTAGGGTCAGTTCTTTAACTTGGTTTCATTCTTCTTTCCAGATGTGTGCATTTATGGAGATAAACTGACCTCTGAGCACTGCTCTGGCTGTATCCCATAGGTTCTGGTAGGAAGTGTTTCTGTTCTCATTGTAATCCATAAATTTCTTTATTTCACCCTTGATTTCTTCTATAACTCATGTTTTTTTGAGCAAGTTGTTGTTCAGTTTCCATGAGTGCTATTTTCTATCTATGTTTTTTCCACTATTGATTTCAACTTTTAGGCTTTAGGATCTGAGAAGATGCTTTGCATTAATTCAGTGGCATTGATTCTGTTGAGAATCGCTTTATGTCCTAATACATGGTCTATCCTGGAGAATGTTCCATGTGCACTGGAGAAGAAGGTGTAGTTGTCCACTAATGGATAGAAGTTTCTGTATATGTGGATGACATCTAGTTGCTTAATTGTGGCAATAAGGTCTTCTGTGTCTTTATTAAGCTTTTTTCTAGACAATCTGTCCAATATTGAGAGTGGAGTGTTGAAGTCTCCTACTATTATTGTGGAGTGATCTATCTCATTTTTTAGTGTAGTCAATGTTTCTTTGACGTATTTTGATGCTCTAATATTAGGTGCCTAAATGTTTAATATTGTTAAGTCCTGCTTGTGTATTGAAGTTTTCAGTGATAAGTAGTGTCCATCCTTGTCCACAGTGGTGGATTTTACATTAAAAACTATTTTATCTCAGATTAGAGTTGCCACACCTCCTCTTCTTTGTTCATTGTTAGCTTGATATAGATTCTTCCATCCTTTAACTTTCAGTTTGTTCCTATCTTTAAGTCTAAGGTGAGTTTCCAACATATAGATGGGTGATGTCTTTTGATCCAGGATATCACTCGATGTCTCTTTACTGCAGCATTCAGTCCATTCACATGCAATGTAATTATTGACAGGTATGTGTTCAGTGCTGCTATTGTGATATTTTTCGTGTGTGTGTTGGTGTTTTCTCTGTTGTTCTTATTAATCTGTTCTGCAACATTCTTCTTTGTGAATTGATTTTTCACCTTTTTCAGGATTGTTTTTGTGGTTTTTGAGACTCCTGTGTCACCTTTCTTGATATGGTATGTTGCTTCATTATTGTTCTTTACAGATGCCCCTATGATCCCGCTTAACAAACTATATACAAGCTGACTTTTGATTGCTACCAGCCTTGTCAACTTCCTCTCCATCTTGAAGGACTATAACGACTGTAGTACATCCCTGTTTTTAATATGATGATATCTTAGTTTACATGATATGACCACTAGATCATTTCTTTCACTATTGCAGCTTTGATTGTGTTTGGTGCCTTCCCTAACTGAGTAGGATTCTGGATAATGTGTTTTTCTAAAATATAAAGTTAATGGTTTTGTTCTTCCAAGCTAAGAGATTCTTTCAGTATTTTTTGTAGTTTGGGTTTGGTTGTTACAAAGTCTCTGAGTTTCTGTTTATCTGCAAATGTCTTAATTTCATTTTCAAATTTGAAAGATAGTTTTGCAGAATATATAATTGTTGGTGGAATTTCTTCTCCTTCAAGGCATTCAATGTGTCATACCACTGTCTCAGTGCCAGCATCATTTCTGCTGAGAAATCCAAAGAAAGCCTACAGGGTTTCCCTCTGAATGTTAGCTTTGCTTTGAGTCTTGCTGCCTTTAAGAATTTCTGCTTATGTTTCATTTTATGAAGCTTGATTATAATGTGTCTTGAAGTCTTTTGAGATCTATATTGAGCTGTGTTTGATACATATTTTGGATATCTATATTGTCTTCTTAATTTCTGGGAAGTTTTCTGTCAGCAGCTCAGCAACAGTACTCTCCCTGTTTTCAGGTGTCTCGCCCTATTCAGGAACTCCAGTTAATCATAGATAGTTCCTCTTAATAGAGTCCCACATGCTTCTTAATGCTTCTTCATTTTTCTTGTGTCTTTTTTCTGATTTCTCTTCATAGATGCTGGAGGCAGTAGCTCTGTCTTCCAAATCAGAAATTCTCTTTTCCATTTGTTCCATTCTGTTTTCTTGTCTTTGAATTCACATTTCTTTGTCTTTGATTTTGTTCCTGATCTGTTGTATTTCAGAGTACTGGTGTTCCAGCAGATCAAAAAGCTTGCTTAATTTTTCATTTTGCTCTGCTGCATTTTGTATAAGGTCTAGAAGGGCTCTCTATATAATCATTTTGTATTCACCCTCTGATAGTTTCTGAAAAACTTCTTCACCTTGGAAGTCCTGAGGTGGTTTCTTTTGGGGGCCTTCTGATGCCATGGGTGATTTCTTGGTTACAGTTTTCTCTAGAGTTCATTGCATTTTGGGCTTCATGTGGTCACTAGAGACTGGGAGAGAACCTGTGAAGATGTATCACAGTTGTTTCTCTAGGCCGTCTTAAAATGAGAAATAAAAAGTATTTGACAACATCCAAAGTCAGTCAGGTTTGCAGGTCAATAGGTCCCTCTTCCCAGCTGGGAAAGTAAGTGCCTCTGTATTGAACCCCAGATGTTATAAACTAGCTCAAAATACAGAAAAGCTGCTGGCCTGCTGGCCTCTGCTGTCAGGCCCCAGCTGTAGGTGATACTGTGTAGACTACTGCTTTTCTGCTTGAAAAGTGATCTCTTCTGAGTAGGCGCTGCCTCCCAGCCCAGGAATTAGGTCCAGCTGAGGCTCAATATGGATAACTCCGCCTCCCGGTGAAACAAGATGGCGTCCCACACAAGCTCCCCACCCAACTGGGACCAGCCTCTCAGCAGAAAGGCCAAGAGTGCTGAGATGCCCCGAGTACACAGCCTCTGCTGCTGGGCCTCAGCCTCAGGCAACACTGTGCAAAACACCGCCTCCCTACTGGAAAAGCACTCTACCCCTGGCAGACACCATCTCCCAGCCTAGGGACCAAGTGTGGCCTGGTCCTCTTCCTAGTCTTTTCTGTTTCCCAGTGGATCAAGATGGTGTCCCCCACAAGCCTATCTGTATGGCTACCACATGGCGGATGCAGAAAGATAGGCCAGAGGAGCTGAAATGCAAAGTGTCCAAACCTGGGTCTCAGAACATGATAATTACGCTTGCCGGTCCCACTAGCAGTGTGCACGAGACCAGCAGCTAGTCAAGTCCCAGCTCCACCTGCTGGCCAAGACAGAGGAATAAGAAAGTCAAAATGGTGAGTTACCTTCAATCTGTGCAAGCCTGTGCTCGCTGCAAGTGGGGTCAGTGAAAGAGAGGAGGTTTCATGTTCAGTGGTATGAAGTCCAAATTAACAGCCCTATGTCACATTGTAGGGCTCACTGGGTGTCCAGAAGACAATGTTCATAATACCAGTGACTTTCTCTTTGGCATGGACTTCCTCAGAACTAGTAAAAAAAATTGAAATATTGAGGGTGTGAAGAATTTGGGAGAAAATATGCATTTCCAGTCATGTACTTGGTTATCTTTTCTCCTCTCGTTGTTTAGATTCTGTAGAAATTACCATCATCTGATTATCTTTTCTATTTCATGAGGGGGCAAAGATTCCCTGTAGTATTCTCCATGCCATTTGTATATTCCATTTATTGCAGCTGTGTCCAGAAAAAAGGGAAAAAATATTTTGCTGATTTTGCTGCCAAGAAGTAGATGAAATTTGGAAACATATCGTTGATGGTCAATTAAAATAAAAAAATACAGGATTTGCTAACTTAAAGCTAGGATAAATGATGTCAGTATGTTTTCAGTCATGGTTATTGTTAAGGTGACTAGGGACTAAATACTTAGATTTAACATTTAATGATAAATGGTTTATTTCTATAATATTTTTATTCATTTTCTAAAGATCTGATTCCTTCTTAAAGCAGCACTTGTAAATGCTGTGTTTTGTCGAAGCCAAAGCCATAATTTATACACTTTCAAAGAAAGAGCCATCTGCTTAAAAAAGGTTTACATCTGAAGCTGGGATACATACACATACGCACACACAGTTTAAAATAGAAACATGTTTTCTGAAAGCACAGTCCACAAGGAGGTTTTGTGAAACAAAGATAAAAATCCAGTTTATTTGAAATGTGTATGTTAATTCCACTTTCAAAAAAAAAAGGAAAACCACAAAACACATTGTTTTGTTAATTTAAGTATTTTGAGTATCATTAATTTTAGGATAATAGTTCTCGGACATAGTAGAAATCCCTAACGCCTCTTTTTCAATTTTCTTCTTTTCTTGATTTTCTTCCTTTCCTGTTGGAGGTTGGGTCTATTTTAACAGAAAGCCCTGATTATCTCTATTTGAGGGGTTTCTTCTCTAATCAGAAGAAATCTGCTATGGATAACTGTGCTGTCAGACATCCATGCCCCTTCAGCTTGATGAAAGCACTGGCAGAATGACTTGTGATGGATATACTGGAGGTTTCTCAGAAATATCTGACAAATTCTTGGCAGAGTAGTCACTATTTCTAACAGATTTCATCAGCACTACTCTGTAAGATGGAAGAAAATTTAAACACCAACTGGGTGTATTGAACACCAGAACTGCACAGTTGGCAGCATCACATACGTTTGTGAGAGAACATTGAGATGCACTTGTAGCAATCATCAAACAACTGCAATCAACACCCACATCATGGGAACACATTTTTCTCCAGACTACAACATGTCAAAACAAAAATGTGTCACTAGAAGCCAATGAGAAAACTGTATAAATACCAAGATTTAGAAGAACTGGGTAAGGGTTTTCAGAGGAGACCACTTAATTTTAATAAAAGGAATTGAATTTTGCACACGTGCCTGCCTAAAATTGCCTCCTCTTTTACATCAGCTAATGGATAGCTTTACAGTAAAAGCTGCTTTTGTTCTCTTAACAAGTTAGTTTCAACCTCTCCCTTCTTTTCCAATATTCCTATTATTTTTCAAGACCAAGTTGGCATAGTAGAAAATAATTATCTTTCCCCTGAATTCTGTGCTGTAATTTAGCTTTCATGGATTGACCCTGAGACCTGCCACAGATGCTAGTTCACTCCTAGAATGTGTCCATTGTATCAGTCCTGTCATCCTGTAGAAAGCTTATCCCAAAGTGAAGTAATAATTTAGATGAATACTGAGGTCATTCAGACAGTACAACACTAAACAACTTATTTTTGCATGAATTATTTGAATAAGTCAAGGGAAAACTGATTTTTCACTTGAGTTGTTAAGCTAACTGCTTCATTTCTATCCCTCATTTATTACTTCCTACAAAGATCACTGCTTCTCACTCTTTTCCCTTCTTATACTCCAGTCTCTGCATTACTGTGTACCTTTTCCTTCCTCATACTCATAGTGACATTATAGGACAGAGTTGAATTGCTCCACAGTTTCCAAGGAGAATCTGGCATATTCAAACTGCTGACCTTTTAGTTAGCAGATGTGGCACTTAACCACTACACCAGTATGAGTTGAAATTGACTTGACTGCACTGAGTTTTTGTTTAGTTTTTACCTTTCTAGTGGCTGATACATAAAATACATACTGAAAATATTTTCTTTTACAAAGTTTATTTATTTCTGTTATTAAGTGAAAACATACAATCCAAATTAATTTTGCATGCCTTCTTGTATGCATCTCCATCTGCTTTCCTTGTCCCATGACAGCACACTCCTCCTTTTCATTCTATATTTCTAGTATCCTCTTACCAAGTTCCTGACCCCTCTTCTCCACCCTCTTCTCTCCCATCTAGAAAGAGACTGGTAGGACAGCATTCTGCAAATACACAGAACCATAAAGTACACACACAATATGGTCACATTGTGTCCTGAGTCTGGCCCATTTTTATCTAAAGAGTTGACCTCAGTAGAGTTTTCTGGTCAGGGGTAGCAGCAGGTCTAGGGGCTGTGCTCCCAGCCGCAGGCTGTCAGACCATCAACTGTGGTCTTTTAGTAGAGTTCCTGAGCAGCACCCCCCTTTTCCTTGGGTTGCCACAGGGATTCAACATTGTGTGCCCAATCACAGCTGTCTTTGGGCGTGGCTGGGCACCATCTGGTTCTTCTGGTCATATGTTGATATAGTCTCCCATTAACACAGGTCCTTTTGTCTAATGAGCTCTTTTTTCTTTGTGTCTTTGTTGTATTCAGTGATCATCTGTTCCAGATGAGTTGGGACCATTTGAAGTACCTCAGATGGGAGCTTGCTATCCTGTAAGATCCCAAAAGACACTCATCAATATGAGGTACATAAGGTTCTCTTAGCTATAGGCTAGTTATGCCAATTGGCCTCAATGTCCCTTGAGAGCATTGTCCTCAGACCCTGTCCCTGCTACTCTATCCTTGCAATATCGGGTTGAAATTAGAAGAGCTTTCAGTTTATGGTGAAGTCTAGTTAAGTTGATCTGCTTTCTACTGTGGGCTGTCACGGCTTTCACCTAACCAAATTTCTACCAGCTATCCAATCTATGACCAACCCTCTCCCTCCCTCCCCACTCTTGTAGCCATCAAAGAGTCTTTTCTTCCGTACATAGTCTTTTGTTAAGTCCTTATGGCAGGGGTTTCATACAATTGTCCTTTTTCCCCTGACTGATTTCACTCAGCATAATGTCTTCTAGTTGAAACCAGGTTATGAGATGCTTCCTAAAATCGTCATTGTTCTTTACCATTGCATAGTGTTTCATTGAGTATATGGACCATAGTTTGTTTATCCATTCATCTGTTGAAGGGCATCTGGGTTGATTCCATCTCTTTGCTATTGTGGACTGTGCTTCAGTGAACATTCGTGTGCAAGTATCTGTTCGTGTGACAACAGTTGTTTCTGTAGGATATATTCCATGCAATGGGATAACAGGATCAAATGTTATATCTATTTCCAGCTTTTTAAAGAAGCACCAAATTCCTTTCCAAAGTGGTTGTACCATTTTGCATTCTCCCCAGCAGTGTAAGAGTGTTCTAATCTCTCCACAGCCTCACCAGCACTTGTTTTGTGTTTTCTGGATTATGGCCAACATTTGAGGTGAGATGGTATCTCATTGTAGTTTTGACTTGGATTTCTCTGATAGCTAACGATTGTGAGCATTTCCTAATGTGTCTTTTGGTTGCCTGGATGTCCTCTTTGATGAAGTGTCTGTCCATCTCCTTTGCCCATTGCTTGATTGGGTTATTTACATTTTACTTGTTGGCATTAAAACCTTATTTTTTATTTGATTGCAATAGAGTGTTAAATATCTTTTCAAAGTTAACTTTTAACTCAATTTTTTATTCTGAAAAATCTTGTCTGATTTTGCATAGATATTGTTACATTTCATGTGTAATGACATTACTTTTACCTATTAAGAATGTTGATATGAAATGTAATGCAATGTGTTTCAATAACTAAAGTCCAACTTCAAATATAGAAATAGCAGCAACTACAAAGAAGACAATTACACTCAATTTTTCTACTTAAACAATAATGAATCTGTGTCAACAGACTAAAGTATATCATATCAATCACCATATTTTACAAATTACCTTACTGCAGTAGCACAGGAGACAATTAACATAAATACTTTAGAAAATCTGAAATGCTCTAAGGTTGAGAAAATATGCACATGTTTGGTACATCTGAATTTCAAAGAAAATAAGTATATACCAAACAACTCATGAAAACTTTAACCTGTAAAAAGCAGAGAAAAATGAGGCATTATCATCTTGAATAAATAGAAAATAATGCTGAACAAATTATTCAGAAAATTGAGGCACAGATAATTTTTATTTATATTAATGGTGAGTTGTATAAAACATTAAAATGATATGTGAAAATGAAAACCCACTGTAAATTTCATCCTGGGTTTTATCCTAGGTATGTATACTACAAGGGAAGCATGTGACTTAAGTTTCATATTCTGCTATAGTAACGCAATTGAACTTGGAAGACAAGGATAAATTAATGATGATAGATACAGGACCAGTTTCACAAAAATCTCAGTTTTCTTTACTAGTGATAATTATTTCTAAACATGATTCATGGTAAATGATACTTTAAGGTAATCCTGTGTTATGGTTAGGTGAAGACTTTTGTTTCTTAATAGTTCCTATTTGTTACCAGAGATTTATTAAATACTTGGTAAAATAACTGAATGAAGACTAAACTTTGTGAGGTTATTAATGATCTCATACAATAACATGGCCAATGGCAAGGAATAAGCAATAAAATCTAAGAATGATGCCCACTAAAAAATTAGCACTTATAAGTAGATCACCATTGAATGAAATCAAAGCTTCTGAATAATAAACAATTCTATCATGTTTCCAAATACTTGGAAGAAATTATGTATTTGCAGATAAGTACTACCCACTGCCCACTGCCATCGAGTTGATTATGACTCATAGTGACCCTATAGGACAGGGTAGAACTGCTCCATAGACTTTCCAAGGAGTGCCTGGCAGATTCGAACTGCCAACCTTTTTGTTAGCAGATGTAGCGCTTAACCACTATGTTACCAGAATTTCCAACAGATAAGTGTTAGAAGAGATGAAATTAATAATATTTTAAAGATGTGTATGAAATAAAAGAAGTTCTCCCTGCCTTTTGGTGGCAGAGTGGTTGTTTGTTAACCAAAAGTTCAGCAGTTCAAATCCATCAGCTGCTCCTTGGAAACCCTATGGAGAAGGTTTACTCATCCTATATGATCATTATGAGTTGAAATCGATTCAAGGGTAATGGGTTTGGTTTGATTTTTCTTTTTTCTCCATGCCTTTTAATCTATGGGAATTTTAACCAATGTCTCACATTAAATGTTTTCTGAAGTTTACACTATTTGTTGTTGTTAGGTACCATCAAGTTGGTTCTGACTCACCGAGGCACTATGTACAACCGAGCAAAACACTGCCCAGTCCTGCAGCATCCTCACCGTCTTTGCTACATTTGACACCATTGTTGCAGCCACGATGTCAACCCATATCATTGAGAGTCTTCCTCTTTTTGCTTACTATTGTAAGCTATTGTAAAGCTTAAAATATTTCATTCAAAAATTTAAAAGGAAATATATAAAGCATACATAAGAATAGCTGGGTAATTTTACATCTTCATCCATAGTCAAGATATAGATTTTCAGAAGTACAGAGCTTGAAACAATGTGAAAAATGAGCTGATTTTATAGGCAAGGAAGTTGAGCCTCAGAGAAGTTCACTAACATTCAAGTTGTTTGGGGATGTGTTCAGTAGAATGTATATTGCTCATAATGGCTCTTCGAGTTTGGTCATACATAAATACATATAATTTATATATGACCACAAAGCTCCCTCTGTGTAAGTACTGCTAAACAGGCTTCTTTAAAAATATATATCTATTTATTACAGTAAATAAATAAAATTTCTAACGTCTATCAACTGTCTCATCTATAATAGACCCTCACCCCACCCAGGTTTTGTAGCCAACAAAGTCATTATTTTCTGTAGATAATTCTATTTTTAAGTCCTTATAACAGGAGTCTCTATACAATATTTGTCCTTTTGACACTGACTGATTTCACTCAGCATAATATCTTACAATTGAAATCACATTACGAGACATTTTCTAAAATCTACATTTTTTTTTTATATCATAGCATAGTATTTCATTGAGTATATGTACCACAGTTTGTTTATCCATTCATCTGTTGAAGGGCATCTGGGTTGATTCCATCTTTTAGCTATTGTGGACAGTGCTGTAGTAAACATTCGTGTCTGTTCATGTGACAGCGTTTGTTTCTGAAGGATAAATTCCAAGCAGTGGAATTACTGGATCAAAAGGTGCATCTATTTCCAGCTTTTTAAGGAAGTGCCAGATTGCTCTCCAAAGAGGTTGTACCATTTGGCAATCCCACCAGCAGTGTAGGAGAGTTCCCATTTCTCCACAGCCTCTCCAGCATTTGTTTTGTGTTTTTTGGATCATGGCCAACTTTTCTGGGCTGAGATGATATCTCATTGTAGTTTTGATTTGGATTTCCGGTAGCTAATGATCGTGAGCATTTCGTCATGTGTCTTTTGGCTGCCTGGATGTCCTTTTTGGTAAAGTGTCTGCTCATTTTCTTTGCCCATCACTTGATTGTGTTATTTACCTTTTTCTTGTTGATATTTTATAGAACCTTGTATATTATAAAGATCAGATGACAGTCTGACATGCAGTTGCCAAATATATTTTCCTGTTCTGTAGGTGGTGTTTTAACTCTTGATAAGGTCTTAGGATGAACAAAAGTATTTGTTTCTTAGTAGTTTCCACTTATGTTTTCTCTTTTGTTACTTGTGCTTTGTTAGATTTTGAAGTCTGTCTAAGCTGTGTATTAGAACATTCATCGTTGATCCTAATTTTTCTTGTTTGAGTTTTATCATTTTAGGTTTGATATTTAGGTCTTTGGCCCATTTGGAGTTAGTTTTTGTGTAGCCAAGCCAAATGCCGTCGAGTCCGATCCAACTCATAAGGTGTGAGATATAGGTCTTGTTTCAGTTTTTTGCAGAGGGCTATCCAATTTTGCCAGCACCATTTACTGAAGAGACTGTTTTTACCCCAATTTACAGTCTTAGGGCCTTTGTCAAATATCAACTGTTCATAAGAGGGTGGTGGCATCTCTGTGGTCTCAGCTCTGTTCCATTGGTCTATATGCCTCTTTTCATACCAGTACCAGGCTGTTTTGACTACTGTGGCAGTGTAATAGGTTCTAAGGTTGGGTAGTGTGAGGCCTCCCATTGTGTTCCCCTTCTTCAGTAGTGCTTTTCTAAGCCGGGGTTTCTTCCCTTTCCAAACAAAGTTGGTGGCATAACTGCTAAACTGTTTTAATGACTATTAGAACAAGTGTTCACTTGCAGTCTGATGCAGTTTCACTGTGCAGTCTGATGCATCTAGTGGCTATGCTGTACTGCACCAATTTCTTACATAATACACAGATGGTGGATAGTGGCTTTCACTCTCAATGTCTAATCATATCTTTTGGCTGATACTTTTGTAACTTGATTATTCTGCATAAGCTTTCAATTCAGCAGTAAATCTAGAGGACAGAATAAGAACTCAGTGAGGCCTACAGAGGAAACTTCTAGGCATTTAGGATATCATAGTAGACAACTAAATAGCAGGTATACAGCCAAGATAAAAATGATACAGCATCTGTGAGTATGAATGATAAGAAATTAGTATGCAAACATTGAGGACATCTAACATGATATATTTTGTGGTTTGTCACAAATCTAGATCAGAGGCATAGTGAGGAAGAGCTGATCTCACAAGTTGAGCAGGTGAGAAAAAGCAGGTCACCTTTTCAGGTGCTCCCAGTCATATAAATCAAGGTTTATAGAATTATTAGCTTAGAAAAGAGGTTCAAAGATTCTGGAATTAGTAAAACCTGGAATAAATTCTTTTCCCTTCTTTTATTACTTGTGAGACTTGGACAAGACATTTTTATAAGCCTTGAGATTTAAAAAGAATGTTTGTATAATTATGAAATATTTCAAACACAAAAAAATAGAAAATTTGGCAAGCGCTTATACACTCTTTATCTGCATTTGACAAATATTAACAGTTTACAATATCTGATTCAAATTTATTTGTAATGAATAAAATGTTACTCTCTCCATATTCCATCTACTACCCTCCATAGAAATAACTGGAGTTATTATGTATCTATCCCATGCTTGTGTGTATACATTATATATATATGAGTGTATACACACACATACACAAGCATGCACACACGTAAGGACTGCCAATTAAGTCTGTGAACTCATCCTATAAAAAGTGCTCGATACTTCATTGCTGAATATCACTACATTCATCTTCCAAGTACACTCCTTGGGAAGCTGAGTGCTGACACCAGTGCCGAGTCTACCCTTCAAAGAAGTTTTGGAACTCTTCTGGAGTGGACATCTGAGCTGACATTGTATTACCCTTAATGTCCTGAATGTCATCAAAATGTCTTCCTTTCAATATTTCCTTTATCTGTGGGTAAAGAAAGAGTCATCAGGGGCCGTATCGGGTGAGTAGGGATGGCGTTCCATAGTTATTTGTTTGCTAGCTAAAGACTCTCTCACAGACAAGTATGCAACTAAGTTTGGGAACTTGCCACTGTGCCACCATGCACAATGACCATTCCAGAAAGAGTTCCCGAATTGCTTTGAAGGGCAGACTAGGCGCTTGTGTTAGTTCATAGCTTCCCAAAGGCAGTACTTTGAATGTGACCATAGTGATAGTCAACAGTGAAGTATGCAACATTTAGAACAATTAAGTTCATGCAGACTCAATTGTCAGATTTTGTGTGTGTGTGTGTATGTTTGTGTAGGTGTAAACCCACTGCCACAGAGTCAGTTCTGACTCATAGCAACCCTACAGGACAGAGAAGAACTGCTCCACAGGGTTTCTAAGGCTGTATAGCTACAGAAACAGACTGTTACATCTTTCTCCCACAGAATAGCTGATGGATTTGAACTGCTGACCTTTTGGTCAACATACATGCCTGTGTGTGTGGAGCTGCCCATGTGTGTGCGTATGTGTGTGTATACATGAAAATATTTAGTATTAGTTTGTGTTTGTTGCATTGTGCATAACTGGTATACACACACACGGACAACCTTTTGCAATGTGCTTCTTAGACATGTTGTGGTCTGGAGATTTATCCATGTAAAACATTTTCATATGTTATTGTTTTACAATATTCTATTATTTGACTACACCATGGTTTATTCGATCACTCTCCTATTGATGAATATCCAGTTTCTTTCCAGTCTATCACTATTACAATGCCACAATGAGAGTGTTCCATATGTGTAGCAATTCTCTATGTTACTATATACACCTAAAAGTAGATTTGCAGGGACACATAGTATACATATCTGCAAATCTACTAGACATTTCCAAATTTCTCCCCATAATGGTGCACCAGTTCACCACCATCACCATCCCCGGACCATTAAAATCATAATTCCTCTTCTTCCATATCCTTATTTATATTTTTAACATATTTTTTAACAATCTGAGGAGCAAAAATAGCATCTGATTTTGTATTTGCATTATTAGTGGTGTTGGAAACCCTGATGGCATAGTGGTTAAGTGCCACAGCTGTTAACCAAGTGGTTATCAGTTCAAATCCACCAGGTACTCCTTAGAAACTCTATGAGGCAGTTCTACTCTATCCTATAGGGTCACTATGAGTCAAAATTGACTTAGTGGCAACTGGTTTGGGTTTATTTATTTATTTTGGTGTATTAGTAGTTATATCGAGTGTATCTTTTCTGGATTTTTGTACTTCTTATCCTGCGAAATTCCTGTTAGTCCATGTTTTAAAAATTTGAAATGCAGAGTTGTTGCTGTGTGCCACCGAGTCTCTTTTGACTGATGGCAACCCTGTATTAGTGAGTAAAATTGTCCCATAGAGTTTTCTAGGCTGTAATCTTTACGGGAGCAAATCACCAGATTTCTTTCCTCTGTGAATATGCTGGTAAGTTTGAACCACCAACTTTTCAGTTAGCCACCAATCACTTAACCATAGCACCACCAGGGATTTTTGAAATATCAAGGCTATAGGAGATAACGTATGTATAACTCAAGTATCTATAAGATCTCAAACTTTCTAAACTCATCCTTTCATTTAATACTCAAGTTGAATTTAGACTTTGTTTTAATTACCTAGAGCTCCTGTAGAACAAATTCCATAAACTTCCTTTTTATGTTCAGGGCTCCTAGAATGCCATACATGTGGAGTGCCACACATGCCACATATGTATCAAGCCACACATATGGAAAATTTTCATTGTAACATTGTAATAGTGACTGACTGAAAAGCAACCAGAATGCCCATCAATAGGAGAATGATTGAATAAACCATGGTGTAGTCAAATAATAGAATATTGTAAAACAATAACATATGAACATGTTTTACATGTGTAAATCTCAAGACTGTAATGTGTTTAAGAAGCACATTGCAAAAAGTTATCCGTGTATGTGTATGATATACCAGTTCTGGAGGCTAAAAGTCCAAATCAGGATATCATTCATGAAAATTTCTTCCTTGTTAGTAGCCCTGGGCATTCCTTATGTACCTTGATATTCTTTGACTTATAGACAATCCTCATATGACATCTCTCTTCCCCATGTGTGTGAGTCTCTGTCTATTCCAGTGATTTTATAACTCAGAAGTTATTAGGTTTAGGAACCACTCTATACTGATATGATTTCAACTGACCAATTGTATTACATTAAACTGCACTATGGAATGTCATTGCATTACACTATAAGTTTCAGGATAGTGCAAATGGTTATCGATCTTGACTGCTAACCAAAAGGCAAGGGGTTTAAGTTTACCTAGAGGCACCTTGAAGGAAAGCCCTGGTGATCTACTTCTGAAAAAAATATATATACTGAGGGACAGGACTATGATGGTGGAGTTGTCAGATGCTTCCTGTGATCCCTCTAACAACAAAGATTTAAAAAATCAATAACATATGACATTCTAGGAGCCCTGAACATCAAAATAAAAGCTGAGAAATTAGCCTGCTCAACAAGGAAGGGAGAGCAGGTCTCCAGAAGTACCTAGAACTGGCCAGACCTGAACTTGCAGGAATCATTACCATGTTGGAGGATGAGCAGCAGCCTTCTTAGTGAGAGAAATTGTGGCATTCAAAGAGCACCTTTCTCAGCGGAAGAGACTGAGCAGTGGAGAGCCCACTCACACCTCCAGAATTAGTGAAAAGCAGCATTCAAAGGACAAAAGTTATTTGGCTTGAATCCAATTGGCTGCCTACAGATCTAAAACTTTCCTCTGGGCTAAACTTCTCTCCCATTTCCCAGTGCTTTCCCCTCCTTTCCCTGCACTGCATAGGGCTCCATAGCATGATGTACTACCTGGGCCAGAAGTAGGTCCCCTTGCACATGTCCAGAGCCATTCTCCCAGATTTGGAGAGGAATAAATTTAGAAATTAAGGGAAGAAATAAATCTTCCAGTTCTGCTAAGCTTGGAATACAAGGCAAAAAACATGTCTTTGCTTAGGTGTAGGCATAAGGGGTCCACAGACATTGAAGGCCTTTCAGCACTGCATATAGCATCCAGCACTCATCTTCCTGTGGCAAAAGCTAGCTACATAATTGCATTAAGGAACAGTGACAAGTCTTCCTCACAGACACTCATAGATGGTTGTCAGCCCCCTACATTTCCCAGCATGTGCAGTCAGATACCTGTGCCTACACCAATCACCCCTATCCATTTAAGATTGTAGGGGAAAACTTGCATCACACAATTGTTAACTGACTACCTGGACACCTAAGCTGAATACACACTGGAAAATAAGTGGACACCTATGCTCATATGCCTAGTAACAGCTCTAACCACCTAGTGACAAGACATCAGAAACTCTAAGACACCAATAAACAAACAAGCTCACAAGAAAAGACTACTTAGCATTTAAAAACAAAACACCAGAAGTAATCTGAACACAGTAAGTACACATAAATAAATTTAAAACTTACTGATGGTTCGGAGATAATAGTCAATATCAAATTACTTAAAGAGGCAGACCATGATGGCTTCAGAAAGGTCCCAAAACAAGGAATTTAGAAATTTCCCAGATGAAGAGAACTTCTTGGAATCATTGGAGACAGAATACAAAACATCAGTATTTAGAACTCTTGACAAGTTCAGGAAGGAGATCAGGCAAAACTCAGCAGAGCATAATGACAAATTGAACAAGCTGCAAGAAACACTTGGAAAACAGCAATCAGAAATTCAACAGATTAATAGTAAAATTACAGAGTTAGACAACTCAAAAGAAAATCAAAGGAGCAGAATTAAGGTAATGAACTGTACAGTTAGTGATAATGAGGATAAAGCATAAGACATCAACATACTTGAGGAAAAATCAGATAAAAATATTTTAAAAAATGGAGAAATACTAAGAGTTATGTGGACTCAATCAAGAAGAATAAATACAAGTAATTAGAGTACTAGAATGGAGAGTAACAGAAAATACATAGAAAATTTTTAATGATTTGTTCATAGAAAACTTCCCTCATACTGTTAAAGATGAAGAAATATCTCTCCAAGATGAGCACTTAATTCCATACAAGGCAAATTCCAAAAGAAAAACACTGAGAAATATTATAATCAAGCACACCAAAACTAAAAATAAAGAGACAATTAAAAAAGCAGCTAGGGATAAAGAAAAAATATCTACAAAGGAGAGTCAATAAGACTAAGCTTGGACTATTCTAGCAGAAACCATGCAGAAGGAAATAGGATGACATATACAAGGCACTGAAGGAAAAAACTTGCCAGTCAAAAATTATATACCCAGCAAAACTGTGTCTTAATATTTGACAAAGTCCCAAAGTTCATAAACTCGGGTAAAAACAGTCTCTTTAACAAATGGTGTTGGCAAAATTGGATATCCATCTGCAAAAAACTGAAACAAGACCCATATCTCACACCTTACATAAACACGAACTCTAATGGATCAAAGACCTAAATAGCAAACCTAAAACAATAAAGATCATGCAAGAAAAAATATAGTCAACAAAATGTAAGTTCTAATACATGGATTAGACAGACTATAGAAAATGTGACAAACAATGCATGAACAACAGGAGAGAAAATAGATAAATGGAAACTACTAAGAATGAAACACTTATGCTCATCTAAAGACTTTACCAAAAGAGTTTAAAAGACTACCTACAGAATGGGAAAATATATTCGGAAACTACATGTTGGATTGAAGACTGATTTCCATAATCTACAAGGTACTGTAAAATGTCAACAAGAAAAACATAAGTGACTCAATTAAACAGTGGGCAAAGGAGATGAACAGGTACTTCAGCAAAGAAGACATCCAGGCAGCCAAAAGACACATGAGGAAATGCTCACAGTCATTAGCCTTTAGAGAAATTCAAATCAAAACTACAGTGAGATATCATCTCATCCCAACAAGGTTGGTAATAATCCAAAAAAACAGAAAAGAACAAATGCTGGAGAGGCTGTGGAGAGACTGGAATTCTCCTACACTGCTGGTAGGAATGCAAAATAGTACAACCTCTTTTTAAAGCAATTTGGCACTTCTGTAAAAAACTAAAAATAGTAAGACCATATGATCCGGTAATCCCACTGCTCTGAATATATCCTACAGACATAAAGGAGGTCACAAGAACAGATACATGCACATAAATGTTCATTGCAGCACTGTCCACAATAGCAAAAAGATGGAATCAACCTAGTTGCCCATCAACAGAAAAATGAATAAACAAACTATAGTCCATATACTCAATGGAACACTGTGCAATGATAAAGAACAATGATGATTTTAGGAAGCATCTCATAACCTGGTTTCAACTGAAAGACATTATACTGAGTGAAATCAGTCAGTGGCAAAAGGACAAGCACTGTATGAGACCTCTGCTATGAGGACTGAAAAACAGACTTATGTACAGAAGAAAAGACTTTGATGGCTCCAAGTTTAGAGAGGGAGGGGAGGGTTGGTCATAGATTACATAGTAGTTAGGGATTCAGTTAGGTCAAAGGAGCAACATCACGCAGTAGAGTGAAGATCAGCATAACTGGACTACACCATGAACTGAAACATTTTCTAAACTCAACCCAATATTTCAAAGGATAGAGTAACAGGGATGGGGGTCTGGAGACCTTGTTTTTAGGGGACATTGAGGCCAATCAGCATAACTAGTCTTTTGCTAAAAGAGTTTCTTGTACCCTATATTGGTGAGTAGCATCTGGAGTCTTAAAAGCTAGCAAGCTGCCTTCTGAGGTATGCCAAGTGGTCCCAACTCATCTAGAATAGAAGAAGACAAAGGAAAAAGACATGAGGAAAAAAGAAAATAGGAGACAGAAGGAGACTATATCAACATGTGACCAGAAGAACCAGATGGTACCTGGCCACCACCAAAGGCAGCTGTGATGGGGGACACAATGTAGAGTCCCTGAGGCAATACAAGAAAAATAGGTGTTCAGCTAAAAAACTCTACTAAAACACCAGAATTGATGATCTGACAGCCTAGAGGGTCCACTCTGGGGGGGGACCACATACTGTGTGTATTTTACGGTTCTATAAATTTGTAGGAGGCTGTCCTACTGGTTTCTTTCTAGATCAGAGAGAAGGAAGTGGAAAGGACAGGTGCTTACAAAGAGGATACTTGAAATATAGAGTGAAAAGGAGAAATATACTGTTACTGGGTGAGGAGAGCAGACGGAGCTGCAGATAGGTGAGCATTCAAAATATATTTGTATTGTGTAATTTCACTTAATCTAAATAAAATAAAACTATCTCTCAAATATGATGATGAAATTAGGACATTTCCAGAAAAACAGATATTTTGGGAGGTTTTGATAACCAGTGAAAAATTATAGAAATACTAAAGAGTCCCTTGGTTAAAAAAATCAACAACATCAGATAGTAGCACAAGAGAGGACAAACAGATATCAACCCTGCTGGGAAATTACAAAAATAAATTAAAGCTAAAACACTGAAAACAGGGAAACTGAGATGTCAATATGTAAAAGATGCCAACATTATAACAAAAAAGAGAAACTAAAAATATAGTCATAGCTTTTTCTTATGGACAGGCAGCCAAAGCAATAAAAACAAATTAAAAGGTTTAAATTTAGGAAAACAGGGTAAATGTGAAGATTACCACAAAGGAAATTAAAAATTCCACACATCAACATTTTAATAAAATGAAGTTTCAGAAAATACAAAACAAACAGCAATGAAAAACACATTAACAAAACAAAACACAAAAACCTCAGCTAGGAAAACTGAGTGGAACAGAGGAACTGTCTATGATGCACAAAAAAAAGGTATCATAGTGGTAGCACTAAATTCATGCACAAATAAAGAGGCAGAGAGTGGCAGAATGGATTTAAAAAAAAAACAAAACATGATCTGCTATATGTTGCTTACAAGAGACACCCCTTAGGTTTAAAGACGTGAACACACTAAAATTCAAAGGATGAAAAAATATATATTGAGTAAATAACAAACAGAAAACAACAGGAGAGGCAATACTAATTTCTGGTAAAATAAACTTTAAAGCAAAATTTACCACAGTAGACAAGGAAGGACGTTGTATAACAATTGAAAGGTTAATACATCAGGAAAACATAACCACGTTAAATATTCATGCACCAACGATAGGACTACTAACCACATCAAATAAACTCTTAACAGCATTGAAAGGTAAAATAGACATCTCCACAAGAATAGTAGGAGATGTCAACACACTGCTTCTGATGAAGAAAGGAAAGTCCAGAAAGAGGCTCAATAAAGACATGAAAGAGGGAAATACCACAATCAACCAATTTGATATCATAGACATATTCAGAACACTTCACCCAACAGCTGTCAGTGCTTATGGAACATTCTTCAAAATAGATCAAATACTAGATCATAAGGTAAACCTTAACAAAATCTGAAGCATTGAAATATTGCAATGTATCTTTCAGACAACAAGCCAGAAACATAGGAATCAATAAAAGAAAAAGGAAAAAAAAAAATTAGACACATGAAAAGCGAAAAATGCCTCGCTCAAAAAATACCAAGTTGTAGAAGAAGTCAATGACAGAATAAAGATGTTACAGAAACAAAAGAGAATGAAAGCACATTCTACAAGAAAGTTTGGGACACAACAAAAGTGTTGCTCAGTTGTGAATTTATTTCATAAACGCATGCATCCAAAAAGAAGAAAAGGCTTAAATAAAAGAATCAACCCCACAACTCAAACAGAAAGAGGGCAAAACAAAAGAAATCCTAAAGTACCAAAAGTAAGCAAATACTAAAAATAGAGCAGAATTAAGCGAATTAGAGAACAGAAAAATGATTGAAAGACTTAACCACACCAAAAGCTGTTCTATGAAAAGATCAACAAAATCAATAAACCATTGGACAAACTGAAGAAAGAAAAACAGGAGAGGAAGCAAATAACCAAAATAAGAAACAAGATCATGGCAAACCTAACTGAAATTAAAAGAAAAAAAAATTACAATAGAATACCACAAAAATTTCTGTTTTAATAAAATTAAAAACAAAGGAAATGGACAAATTTCTAGAAACCCGCTACCTACCTAAACTAACACAAACAGGTAGAACATCTAAACCCATCACAGAGGAACACATTGAAAAGGTAATTTAAAAACTCCCAACAACAATAAAAAGCCTAGAGAAGGTGGCTTCCTTGAAGAATTCTACCAATCTTTCAGAGAAGATTTAACACTGCTACTACTAAAGGTATTTCAGAACCTAGAAAAGGATGGAATACTCCAAAACTTATTCTATGAAGGCGGCATAACCGTGATATTAAGAGTAGATAAAGACACCACAAGAAAGGAAAATTACAAGCCAATATCTCTCAAGAACTTACATGTAAAAATCCTTAACAAAATTCTAGCCAATAGAATTCAACAACATATCAAAAACATTCTCCACCATGACCAGGAGGGATTCATACCAGAGAGATGTGGGGATGGTTCAACATTAGGAAAATAATTAATGAAATCAACAACATGAATAAAACTAAAGCAAGAACCAGCTGACTTTATCAGTTGACACAGAAAAGATACCTGACAAAGACCAACATCCATTCATGTTAAAAACTCTCAGCAAAATGAATAGAAAGGAAATTCCTCAACATAATAGGGGGCATTTCTACAAAGCTAACAGCCAACATCATCCTAAATGGAGTGAGTCTGAAAGCATTCCCTTCGAGAATAGAAATCAGACAAGAATGTTCTTTGCTGCCTCTTTTAATCAACATTGTTCTGGAGGGTCTAGATAGAGCAATCAGGCTGGAAAAACAAATAAAGGGCCTCCAAAATTGTAAGGAAGTAGTCAAAGTATCTCTATTTGCAGATAATATGATCTTCTACACAGAAAACCCTAAGAATTCATTAAAAACAAAATAGTGGAACTAATAGAAGAATCTAGCAAAGTATGAAGGTACAAAATAAACATAAAAAAATCAGTTGGACTCCTCTACACCAACAAATAGAATGTCAAAGAGGAAATCACCAAATCAATACCACTTACAATAGCCTCCAAGATGATTAAAGAGTTAAAAATAAATCTAACCAGAGATTTAAAGTTCCTATACAAAGAAGACTATAAGACAAGAATCCAAAAGAGACCTGTAATAAACAGAGAACCTACCTTGCTCATGGATAGGAAGACCTGACATTGTGAAAATGTCTATTCTACTGAAAGTGGTGTGTAGATGCAATGCAATCCCTATCCAAATTCCAATGACGTTTTTTAAGGAGGTGGAGAAACAAATAACCAACTTCATATGGAACGGAAGAAATCCTCGATAAGTAAAACATTACTGAAGAAGAACTAAGTGGGAGGCCTCATACTACCTGACTTTAGAATCTATTACACTGCCGTAGTAATCAAAGCATCCTGGTACTGGTACAATAGCAAACACATAAACCAGTGGAACATAACTGAGAATTCAGACACAAAATCATCCACCTATGATTAGATGATATTTGACAAAAGCCCAAATATGTAAATTTGGGAAAAAAGGAACAGTCTCTTTAACAAATACTGTTGGCATAACTGGATATTCCTCTGGACAAAGAGGAAGCAAGACCCGTATCTCTCACCGTGCACAAAAACTACCACAAAATGGATTAAAGATCTAAACATCAAATCTAAAATAATAAAGTATATGAGAGAAAAAATAGGGGCAACAGTGGGAACCCTAATACAAGGCAAAAACAAAATACACATCATGCTAACAATGCACAAACAGCAGCAGAGAAAATAGGTAACTGTAAACTCCTAAAATTTGAACATTTAATGCTCATCTAAAGATTTTACCAAGAGTGAAAAGACTAATTAAAGAATGGGAAAAAATTTGGGCTATAACAAATCCAATCAGAGAGATTAGGCAATCTCTAAAATCTACAAGATACTTCAAGATGTCAACAGCAAAAAGACAAATAACCCAATTAAAAATGAGAAAAGGATATGACCAGACAATTCACCAAAGAAACTGTTAAGGTGGCTGACAGCTGAGGAAATGCTCACTATCATTAGTCATTAGAGAAATGCAAAGTAAAACTACAATGGAGTACCATCTTATCCCAACAAAGCTGGCATTAGTCCCTAAACAGAAAATAATAAATGATGGAGAGGATGTGGAGAGACTGGAACACTGATATACTGCTGGTGTGATTGTAAAATGTTATAACTATTTTGGAAATTGATTTGGTGCTTTATTAAAAAACTAAAAATAGAATACTATACCATCCAGCAATCTCACTTCTTGGGTTGCATCTTAGAGAAATAAGAGCTACCACATAAATAGATACACATACACCAATGTTCATCACAGCACTGTTCACAATAGCAAAAAGATGAAAACAACTTAGGTTCCCATCAATGGATGAATAGATAAACAAACTATGGTATATTTGCACATTGGAATATTATGCAATGATAAAGAACAGTGATGAATTTGGGAAACATTTCATAATACTGAAGAATATGGAAGACAGAAGAAAACATTCTTTAGTGGTTACAAAGGGGTGGATATGGGAGGAAGAGGGGCATCCACTAGTTCGATAATAGACAAGAATTATTTTAAGTGAGAGAGATGACACACAATAGAGAAATCAGCACAAATGAACTAAACTCAAAGTTCAGAAGTATTCCACATAAAACCGAACACTTTGAGGGACAGAATAGCAGGGTTGGGGGGTCTGGGGACCATGGTTTCAGGGAACATGTAGGTAAATTGCCATAACAAAGTTTATTAAAATGTTCTGAAAAAAACTGAGAACCCTATGGAGCCCATTTCTACCCTGATGCATGTGGGATTACTATGAATCAGAAACAACACAACAACAGCTTTCTATAAATAAGTATTACATTACATTATGGAAGATAATTACATTATGTCACATTAGATGTGAGATAATTGTATTGTGTTTTATTAGGTTATAGCGTGGAAAGTAATCTGCTTCAACCAAGGCCAACCGATTTAGTTCAATTTACTATTCCATGCCAGGAAATCCTGGTGGTGTAATGGTTAAGTATGTGGCTGATAACCAAAAGACTGGCAATTTGAATCTACCAGATGCTCCTTGGTTATGCTACAAAGCAGTTCCTCTCTGTGCAATAGGGTCACTATGAGATGAATCAACCCAAAGGCAGTGGATTTGGGTTTTTTTTACCCTCCATGACAGCAACTAGACTAGTGTTTTACCAAACCATTGGAAGCAACAGACTAGTAAAGTTGTCACATAAAATTAACCATCCAGTCCCCATTTCCTATATTATTGGTCCATCATCAACCTCTACAATATTTCTAAGAATTCCTGAAAAAAGTGCCTGTGTGTGGAACATCACCTGTCCTCTCATTACCTGTCCTCCCAAATAATTACTCATGATTTATTTCTAGATTGATGATGTCATTTTTGTTTTTTCCAGTAACTGCTACTCAGTGTGTGTTCTGCTTTGTTCCTAACATGGAACATAATTTCTTCTTCTTCAGAGCAATTTTATCAAAAGCCTTTTTGTATAGCCAAAATATACAGAATTACTTGAGATAATGATGGATAATTTTGGCCTAGAATACAAAATATCTAACGTAAGTTAGATATCACTGCTCCAAAAATTCTGTCAGCAGTTTCTCATTGGGAAAAAACATCTTATCTGTCCTTGGTCCATGTTGCTGAGATTTTGCTAGACCCCCAGAGCCATCTCTTGTCTTCTTTGTTGATTATATATCTGGTTATCTTTGAATGTCATTTTTTAACTTCCTGGTAAGAAATTCTAAATTTTATTCTATAATGCACAGGAATGTATTTTTCTGCATCACAAGACTTTTTTTTTTTTTTTCTCCCCAGAGAAGAACTCTTCAGAGGAAGAAACTGACATAGCGACTTGGGATTTACAACTCAAAGGACCAATAACGAAGTCAAGAATTGTTAAGAATAAAACAGTTGCTAAAAGTGAAACAAGGAATTACAGCAGGGAACCAGAGAGGTTAACCTGTAAATGATAGCATTAGAACAGTAGAAGAGCGCATAAACAGTGTAGATATAGAACTTTGTAAAGGAGCTGAAGGCGAGACCTCATCAAGTAACAACAGACTGGTTCCAACCTAGGAAGACAAGGGTAAATTTCAAGCTAACCACAGATTAAGTTAATGGACCTACTCAGAGAAATAAAGAAGGAAAACATAAAGTCTGAATAAAAACAAAATCTACAAAAACAAAAGAAATGAAAAAAAATCCATAAACCAAAGAGATTCAACACAAGAAAGTAAAAGGAAAAAGGAAGATGTTAGCATCACAAAAAAAGCACTACAAAATGACAGTAACATGATGTTTACAAGAGACTCACCTTTGAAGCAAAGACTCTTGGTACTAGTACAATACAAATGCATTGGCCAGTGGTACAGAATTGAAAACCCAGATGCAAATCCATCCACCTTTTATCACTTGATCTTTGATGAGGACCCAAAATCAATCAAATGGGAAAAAGACAGACTTTTTAGCAGATGGTGTCGGCAAAACTGGATGTCATTTCATAACATGGGGCAAACTGGAGGGCATTATGCTGAGTAAAATGAGTCAGCTGCAGAGGGACAGGTGTTGTGTGAAACCATTGCTATAAAAACTCATGAAAACATATACACATGGAGATAAACAATCTTTGATGATTGCCAGGGAGAGGAGGGATGCAGATTGGGAAAAAAAGAAAAAAGAACAAAACAAAATGCTAGAAACCTGACTATTTGCAGACTTAAATCTCAAAGACATTCCAAAACTACTGAAACAAATTAAGAATTATATTTTGTTTTACCAGAGGCACAAGCTAGTGCAAAAAAGCAAGTGAAAATATTAAAACCATCAAGTTAGGAATGGTAAAACTATCTCTAGTCATTGTCATCATGGTTTTTTATGTAAAAAATACTTTGAATATTATATTAAAATGTTAAAAGCATGACTTTTATTAAAATAATCAGTGAAGCAAGTTAAACATGTTATTCTACTCCTTAATTAAAAAGGAAAGCAGTAGGATAATAACATTGGGGCAAAGATAAAATTGAGGAAATAAGATTTATTGTCAGAGAGTCAAAGGGCTGCTAAATAATTTTACTAATAAACAGAAAACTAGCTAATATCTTGCATAAAATTAGATATTTATATTTGGATTTATCTTTCATGCTGGACAAAAATGAACTGCATCTCATTGGACAAAATATGAAACTCTGATAGTGCGATAGTTAAGAACCCAGTTGCTAACCAAAAGGTCAGCAGTCCAAATCTGCCAGCTGCTCCTTGGAAACCCTAAGATACAGTTCTGCTCCATCCTAGAGGATCTCTAGGAATTGGAATCGACTCTATGGTAATGAGTTTAGTTTTAGGGTTTTCACAAAATTTATTTGCATTGCCATGAACAGAGATCATTGCATTTCCCTCAGACAAGAATTATTTGTATTGTTTTCAGTTTTCTACAAACTAATTTCTACCTCTACAATTATAAAATAGCCTAATTAATAGAATCAATAACAAGTACATTCCTAGGTAGTCAGAGAATCTCTAAAGTTTCCCCTGGACAGAAGTTTTCAAACTCTAACTCTTGGGCCAAATCTGCCGCTTACTGTTTTTGTAAATAAAGTTTTGCTGGAATACAGCTACGTCCTGAGTTGTCTATAGGGACTACAACAATGCACTACAATGGCAGAGATGAGCGGTTCCGGTAGATATCCTATGGGCCATCAAGTCCAAAATATTTACTGCGTGGCATTTCACAGAAAAAAAAAAAAAAAAAGGATCTCCTTGTACTAGATACGGTACAGCTCTCCACTGAAAAGAGACTCAGTAATCTCTTCTGCTCTTTTACAAAATTTGGACATTTCTTCTTAACAATCATATGTATGCTAAAAATGATGAGTTAAATTAGCAACGTCACAGCATACAACTCCAAACACAAAACAAACTGTATAGGAGGACTGCCGGTTAAGTTCGCAAACCCGTCCTAGAAAAAGTGCTATATATCTCATTACTGAACATCACTATGGACGCCTTTGAAGTACGCTCCTTAGAAAGCGATGCATCTAAGCCAGCGCCTGCTCCACCTGGCAGAGCGATTTTGGAACTCATTTTTTTCAATGTTCATCAGAGCTGTTGTTGTATTACCCTTGGTGTCCTGAATGTCATCAAAAGGTCTTCCTTTCAATATTTCCTTTATCTTCGGGTCAAGAAAAGTCATTGGAGGCCAGATCAGGTGAGTAGAGAGAGTGTTCCAATACAGTTATTTATTTGCTGACTAAAAACTTCCTCACAGACAACTATACAATTAAGTTTGCGAATTTGCCACAGGGCCACCATGGGCAATGGTCATTCCAGAAAAAGAGTTCCAAAATTTAGTTGAAGAGTAGATTAGGCGCTGGCATAGGTGCATAGTGTCCCAAAAGAAATACTTTGAAGGTGACCGTAGTGATATTCAGCGATGAAGAATGCAGCACTTGGAACAATTAAATTCATTCACACTTAATTGTCAGACCTTGTATAACAAAACAATTGGTAAATTACTTCTAAAGTGTCATTTAAAGTACTGACAATTCATAAAATGCCTAATAATAAATTTAGCAGAACACACTCAAGGAACTTACTCTAAAACTGCAAAATATTGCCAAGAAAAATTAAGGAAGAAATATATTAATGAAAATACATAACATGTTCAAGGTCTACAGGACTCATCATTGTTAAAGTATCAGTCATCCCCAAATTAATCTGTAGGTTCGGTGCAGTGAGTACCAATGGTGTCTGAATGCACAAATTAAAATTGTACAGGAAACTAAGAAATTACAAAATTTATCTCTGACTATGGAAACTCTGGTGGTGTAGTGGATAAGATCTTTATCTGCTAACCAAAAGGCCTGCAGTCTGAATGCACCAGGCACTCCTGCTCTGCCCTGTAGGGTCATTATGAGTCAGAATTGACTCTACAGTAACAGGTTTTCTTTTACAGAATTGTTGGTCTTGCGAAATTCTATTATGCAATCTCATTGTTGTTTCTATCACCAAGGCCTTATTTTCCAACTATGAATCCTTCTTTGTTTCCAGCTTTCACATTCCAGTCACCAGTTATTACCAATGAATGCTGATTGCATGTTTCATCAGTTCCATACTGCAAAAGTTGGTAAGAATCTTCAATTTCTTCATCTTTGGCCTTACTGGTTGGTACATAAACTTGAGTTTGTATTAGCTGGTCTTTCTTGTAGGCATATGGATATTATCCTATCACTAACAGTATTGTACTTCAGGACAGATCTTGAAATGTTCATTTTGATGAGGAATGTGATGTCATTCTTCTTCAGTTTGTCATTGCTGGAATAGTAAATGATATGACTGACTTAAAATGGCAAATACTAGTCTATTTCAGCTTGCTAATGCCAAGGATATCAATGTTTAGGCATTCTATTTCATTTTTGATGATTTCCAGTGTTCCTAGATTCATGCTTCTTACATTGCACGTTCTGATTATTAATGATGTTTGCACCTGTTCCTTCTCATTTTTGAGTCATGCCATTTTAGCAAATGCAGGTCCTAAAAGCTTGACTCCACCCACATCATTAAGGTCGACTCTATTTTGGCGAGGCAACTCTTTCCAAGTTGTCTTTTGAACGTCCTCCAACCTGAGCGGCTCATCTTCAAGCACTGTCTCAGACAAGGTTTTCACTGGCTAAGTTTTCTCAGAACTAGACTACCAGGTCCTTCTTCATAGTCTGTCTCAGTTTGGAAACTCAGCTAAAACCTGTTCACCATGGGTGACTGTGCTGGTGTTTGAATATTTGTGGCATAACTTCCAGCATCGCAGCAATACACAAGCCCCCACAGTATGACAAACTGATAGATGTGGGATGGCAGGTTTCTACAGAGAAAATGTATGACACAGGAAGCACCAAAAGAAGGTGGAGGGAGTATACAGAGTCACTGTACCAAAAAGACCTGGTCAACATTCAAACATTTCAGCAAGTAGCATTGATCAAGACCTGATGGCACTGAAGAAAGAGGTCCAAGCTGCACTGAAAGCATTGGTGAAAAATAAGCCTTCAGGAACAGACATAATACCCGTTGAAATGTTTCCACAAACACACGAAGAGCTGGAAGTGTTCATTTGTCTATGTCAAGAAATTTGGAAGGCAGGTACATGGCCGATTGACTGGAAGAGATCCACATTTGTACCTCTTCCAAAGAAAGGTCATAAAACAGAAAGAAGAAATCATTGAACAATGCCATTAGTATGACATACGAGGTCTGACAATTAAGTCCACAAACTTAATTTTTGTGAGCGCTACATACCCCATTGCTGAATATCATGATAGTCACCTTCAAAATATTGCCCTTGGGTAGCTCTTTACTAAAGCCAATGCCTAGTTCATCCTTCAAAGCAGTTTTGAAACTCTTTGGCTGGAATGCCCGTTGCTACACCGTGACAAGGTGGCAAGTTTGCAAACTTACTTGCATAGTTGTCTGTGAGGGAGTTTTTAGCCAGTAAACAAAGAAGTATATTGGAACACCCTCTCTACTCACCTGATCTGGTCCCCAGTGACTTTTTTATTTACATGAAGATAAAGGAAATCTTGAAAAGACATTTTGATGACATTTAGGACATCAAGGGTAATACAATGACAGCTCTGATGGCTACTGCAGAAAAGGAGTTCTGAATCTGCTTTGAAGGGTGGACTAGGTGCTGTACTGGCACATGGCTTCTCAAGGGGAGTGCTTCAATGATGACTATAATGATATTCAGCAACGAGGTATATAGCACTTTTCCTAGGGTGAGTTCGCAAACTTAGTTGTCAGTCCTTCTACAAGTAAAATTTTGCTAAAGATCTTTGAAAATAGGTTGCAGAAGTGCATTGATAGGAATCTGACAAAAATTCAAGTCAGATTCAGAAGAGGACATCATACAAGGGATATCATCACTGATGTCAAATGGCTCTTGGCTGAAAGCAGAGAATATCAGAAAAATGTTTACCTGTGTTTTATTGGTTATGTGAAGACATTCAACTGTGTGGACCTTAACAAATTATGAATAACATTGAAAAAAATGGGAGTTTCAAAACACTTAATTATGCTCATGAGGAACCAGTACTTAGAGAAGCTGTTGTTTAAACACTACAAGGAGGAATCAGGAAAGATGTGAATCAGGGTTTTATCACTTCACCATACTTACTAAATCTGTATGAGAGAAGCTGGACTATACAAAGAAGAATGTGGCATCAGGATTGCAGGAAGACTCACTAACAACCTGCATTATGCAGGAGAAAACCTTGCTTGTTGAAAGTGAAGGAGACTTGAAGCACTTGCTGATGAAGATCAAAATTCACAGGCTTCAGTATTGATTATGCCTCAAGGTAGAGGAAACAAAAATCCTCACAAGTGGACCAGTAAACAACGTCATGATAGATGGAGAAAAGATTGAGATTGAAAAGGACTGCATTCTACTCGGATCTGCAATCAACCTCCATTAAAGCGACAGTCAAGAAATCAAACAAGACATTGCAGTGGGCAAATCTTCTGTAAAAGACCACTTTCAAGTGTTAAAAATCAAAGATGCCCTACTTTAAGGATTAATGTGTGCCTGACCCAAGGCATGGTGTTTTCAAACACCTCATATGCATGTGAAAGTTAGAAAATGAGTTAGGAAGCAGTAAGACGAACTGATTCCTTTCAATTACGGTGTTGGTGAAGAATATTAAATATACCATGGCTGCCATATGGTTGAACATATCTATCCCAGAGGAAGTACAGCCAAAATGCTCATTAGATACAGAATCAAGGCCTTTCACACCAACGGACACATGCACCAGAATGTTTATCGCAGCACAGTCCACGATAACAAAAAGATGGAATCAACCCAGATGCCCAACAATAGAAGAATGGATAGGTAAACTGTGGTACATATACTCAATGGAGCACTACGCAATGATAAAGAATAACGATGATTCCAGGAAACATCTCCTAACCTGGTTTCAACTGGAAGACATTATGTTGAGTGAAAGTAGTCAGCGACAAAAGGACAAATACTGTATGAGACCTCTATGATAAGATCTCAAAAACAGACTTGTGTATAGAAGAAAAGACTCTTTGAGAGCTGCAAGGGAGGGGAGGGAGAGGGGGGGAAGGGTTTAGTTTAGATAGTTACTAGAAATCTAGTTGGGAGAAAGCGGTGATAGCATGCATTAGAAACAAGAACAACATTAAGTGGACTTCAGCATAACTTGAGTACTCCTTCCATCTTAACTCAGTACTGCAAGGATAGAGTAGCTGGGGCAGGGGGCGGGGGACCATGCTCTTAGGCGAATTCCAGGCCAATTGGCACAACTAGCATTTTGCTAAGAGAGCTCTCTGCACCCCACATTGGTGAGTGGCGTCTGGGGTCTTAAAAGCTGCCAAGGTGCCATCCGAGGACACAGCAAATGGTCCCAACTCAGCAGGAGCGGGTGCTCACCGAGGACCAAAATGACATGTGGTAAAGACAACCGAGAAGACAGAGAGACCCACAAGAGTGGGTGCCTACATCGACTTGGGACCAGAAGAACTGGATGGTGCCCGGCCACCACCAGCGATAGCCACGATGGAGCTCACAGAGAGGAGTCTCACTGGCAACACAGGAATAAAAAGAGGTGCATCATGAGATCTCCACTAAAAGACCTCAATTGATGGTCCAGCAGTTTTGGGGTTCCTCTGAGAGCATGGCCCCCGGCCCTGATGCTGCCCTTTTCCATAAATTATAACTAAGGTCCACTCTTGGGACAGGATTGGATTGGACTTGGCAATGCAGAGTGACCATATATTGGAAGCACTTTATGGTTCTATACATCTATAGGATATCATCTTGCTGACCTCTGGCTGGTGGAAGGGGAGTGGATGGAGAGGAGGGGAAAGGAGACTGTTGGGAGGATGAGACATGTATGGAGCAGAGAGGAATAGTGTGCAGTCACCGGACAGGGAGAGCAGTGGAAGCTGCATATAGGTGGGCATGTAAATTTATATGTGAATGTACATTTTCACTCAGTTATGTTAAATAAAAATAAAAATTAAAAAAAAATGCTCATTAGAAGTGATGAGGGCAAGACTTTGTCTCACGTACCTCAGATGTGTTAGCAGGAGTGAACAGTCCTTGGAGAAGGGGATACTATATTTGGTAGAATAGAGAGAGTCAAGAAGATAGGAAGACCCTCAATGAAATGGAGTGATGCAAATACTGCAACTATATATATAATTAGCTGCCATCCATTCCAACTCATAATGACCCTGTAGAACATTGTAGAACTGCCCCATAGAGTTCCCAAGGAGCATCTGATGAGTTTGGACTACCAACCTTTTGATTAGCAGCATAGCACTTAATTACTAGGCCCTAGGGTTTATATGAGTGTGTATGTGTGTATGTGTACATGTATGTGTACATGTACATGTATGTGTATGTATGAAAAGTCTGGTGGCATAGTGGGTTAAGTGCTATGCTTGCTAATGAAAAGGTTGGCAGTTCAAATCTGCCAGATGCTCCTTGGCAACTATGAGCAGTTCTACTCTGACCTCTAGGGTTGCTATGAGTTGGACCCTACAGCAGTGGGTTTTTGAGGGGGTGGAGGTTATGTAGACGTGCATGTGTATGTGTACGTGTATGTGTATGTGCATGTGCATGTGTACATGTACGTGTATGTGTACGGGTATGTGTATGCATATGTGCATGCACATGTATGTATGTGTATGTATTGTATATGTATATGGATGTGAATGGAAAAATACTAGTTACATATTGTAAAATTTTATGTATATAACATTCTTGAAATTACAAAATTAGTACAGATTACAGAACAGATTAGTAATTGCCAGAGATTAGGTGAGTGTAGTTATAAAGGGATGAGTCTTAAAGTAATTGAACAACAGTTCTATATCTTAATCATGGTAGTAGTTATATGAATCTACACATGTGACAAATCTGCAGGACTGAAAGACATGTGTGTGCACATGCGTGCACACATACATAACACATATGCAAGTGTGTGTGGTTAGATGCTGTCAGGTTTGTTCTGACTCATAGGGGCCCTATGCACAACAGAACAAAACACTGCCTGGTCTTGTACCATGCACAGAAACAGTTTTATGTTTAAGCCCATTGTTGCTGCCATCAATCCATCTCACTGAAGGTCTTCCTCTTTTTCACTGACCCTCCACTCTACAAAGTATGATGTCCTTCTCCAGGGACTGATCCTTCCTGACAACACGTCCAAAGTATGTAAGATTCAGTCTTGCCATCTTTGTTTCCAAGGAGCATTCTGGTTGTACTTCTTCCAGAACAGACCTGTTTATTCTTTTGTTAGTCCACGGTACATTCAGTATTCTTCTCCAATACCACGATTCAAATGCATCAATTCTTCTTCTGTTTTCCTTATTTGTTGTCCAGCTTTTGCGTGCATATGATGTGATTGAAAATACTTGCTTTGTGTCAGGCGCACCTTAGTCGTCAAGGTGGCATCTTTACTTTTCGGTACTTTAAAGAAGTCTTTTGCAGCAGATTTTCCCAATGTAATGCATCCTTTTGTTGTCTTGACTGCTGCTTACATGAGCGTTGATTGAAGAAATATGGAAAATGAAATCCTTGACAACTTCAATCTTTTCTCCATTTATCATATGTTGCTTACTAGTCCAGTAGTAAGAATTTTTCTTTTCTTGATGTTGAGGTGTAATCCATAGTGAAGGCTCTGGTCCTTGATCTTCATCAGTAAGTATTTAAAATCCTCTTCACTTCCAGCAAGGAAAGCTGCATCATCTGCATAACACAGAGTGTTAGTGAATCTTCCTCTGATCCTGATGCCTCATTCTTCTTCATATACTCCAGCTTCTTGGAGTGTGCACAACACTGGTGAAATTGGAATAAGTTTTGTGGAATGTAGCCGTATCAATTTTGTGACTTTGATATTGTTGTACTATAACTACGCAAGATATTACCACTGGGGGAAACTAGGAGAAGTTACATGGGAATTCCTAGTATATGTATTTTTAAACTTCCTCAATAATTATTTCAAACTCAATAATTATTTCAAAGTGAAAGCTATGTATTTGTGTAAGCCTGTTGCTTTCAAGTTGATTCCAGCTCATGGTGGCCCCATGTGTGTTAGAGTACAACTGTGCTCCACAGGTTTTCCAATGGCTAGTTTATTGGAAGGGGATCACCAGTCCTTTCTTCATAGATACCTCTGGATGGACTCAAACTCTGTTCTTTTGGTTAGCAGCTGTCTTAGTTATCTAATACTGATATAACAGAAATACCACAAGTGGATGGCTTTAACAAAGATAAATTTATTCTCTCACAGTCTAGAAAGTCAGAAGTCAGGGTGCCAGCTCCAGGGGAAAGCTTTCTCTCTCTTTTGGTTCTAGGGAAAGATCCTTGTGATCTATCACCACTGGTCTAGGAGCTTCTCAGCACAACGACTCAGTGTGTAAAGGATGAGCTATTCTCCTGGTTCTTGTTTCTTGGTGGTGTGAGCTTCCCCTGTCTCTCTGCTCGTTTCTTTCTTTTATGTAACAAGAGATTGACTCAAGACACAACTTCCTCCTTATAGACTGAGTCCTGCCTCATTAACATAACTGCATCCCATCCTGTCTCATTAACATCATAGAAGTAGGATCTGAATTTACATGACATAGGAAAATCACATCAAAAGACAAATGTAGTTGGAGAACAGATAAATAATTGGCAGGGGTTAGGTGAGTGTGGCTATAAAGGCACAGCATGAAGGAGCCTTATAGTAATTGAACAGTTCTATATCTTAATTTTGGCAGTGATCAGATGAGTCTACACATGTGATAAACCTAGAGAATCATACACATACACATGCACGTGTGTGCACACATACAACACACACACACACACACATATATACATGAGTGTATGTTGTTGTTAGGTGCCTTTGAGTTGGTTCTGATTCATAGCTACCCAATATCCCCAAACTGGAAACAACACAAGGTTTCAAACTTAGCAGGCAAATGGTTAAAGACATTGTGGTGTAGTTATATAATAGAACACAACCCAGCAATAAATAAATGAACTTACTGATATATGGAGCAGCGTTGATAAATCTCATAAACATTATATTGGGGGAAAAGGCAGAAAAAGTACATGTTTGATTTCATTTATATGTAGTTCTATAACAGGTAAAACTAATTTCAGATTAAAACAAAATAGGTAATTGGAAGCTTTTAGATGAGGTGGTGGGATTTCCTGGGGAAGGATATAAGAAAACTTTGTGTGTGGTGATAGAAATATACTATGTCTTGTTAAGAGAGTGAGTCATACACATGTAAATTTTATACCTCTCTAAAATTAGTAAAACATGAATAAATAACTACTGTTCTATACTTGGAAACCCTAGTGGCATAGTGGTTAAGTGTTATAGCTGCTAAGCAAAGGTCAGCAGTTCGAACCCACCAGACACTCCTTAGAAACTCTATGAGTCAGTTCTATTCTATTCTGTAGGGTCACTGTGCGTTGGAATAAACTCGAGGGTAATGCATTTGGTTTGGGTTTTGGTACTACAGTGTTTGCGTTCTCAGAGATACATCATGCTTGAGTCAATGCGTAAATGTAATGAGGATAACGAAACAATTTTTGTATGGTTAGAGGAAAGAAACTCAGAATTTACTTTGTAGTTTTGGATAAGGTTGGAGGTATCAGTGCGTATATATCTGTTTATGAGTTTATGAGAATCTGGAAGCAATTCCACACCAGGAGCGATGCATACAACTAGGACCCAGATCTTGATTTCTAAATACTTTGTAACCCAGTGAGTGTGTGTATCCTGTCCATCAAGGAAGGAACTCAGAGACTAGGCTTCAAATCAAACTCCCTGAGATTGGGAATTCCATGACATTTATAGGGTAGGGGAGTTATACGTAACTCATGAAGCTTCTGAGAATAAGC
Organism: Heterohyrax brucei; assembly: GCA_028571685.1. Taxonomy (NCBI): domain Eukaryota; kingdom Metazoa; phylum Chordata; class Mammalia; order Hyracoidea; family Procaviidae; genus Heterohyrax; species Heterohyrax brucei. Next base: position 128,164,993 of record CM053166.1, on the reverse strand, counting down.
AGATGATTCCAGACACTAACATATATAGGGATGCAATGGGGTGTTCAATATGGTGGCTATGAGGCATTTTTTTTTTAAAGGTATGACCAGAAAGTTCACTTAAGCATAGTTTGTGGCTTATTGTGCATGTCCAAATGGAAGAAGGCAGTGAACCACCTTGAGCAAAGGAGTGGTAAGATGTTATTGAGCTACTACACAAGATGTCTAATCAGCAACTTGTGAACGTGGAGTGGACGGAAGGAAGAGGGACAGTTTAACTCTGTCAGTTACAATTGTCCATTTTAAGGAACATGGAGTCTTTGGAGAATGGCTGATTGAAGGACTTGGGCATAGAAAGTAGAAGATAAATCTGTCATATCTTTGTTCCAGAAAGTAAAGAAGTGCCTAAATAATAATGAAGATGCAGAAGCTACATGGAAAAATTTTCCACTGGCAAAATATGAAATTACTCAAGCATCAGCACTGATCATGAGAATATTGTTTTCAAATGCATTGAATAGAATCTGAATGTATTATTAATACTGATATAAATGAATGAACAAATGATAAAGGAAAGCTCTTTCTTACAGTAGAATGACCACTAATGAATTTGGAGAAACAATGGACTTAGAAAAACCAAGAGATATTAAAACAATTGGACAAAATTTATATGAATAACAAGATATTTGCATAGTCTCAACATATATCCTCAAAAATTATTTATTAATTTCAAAGAAACAGTAAATTTACAGCTGAGAAACTTAGCATCCAGTACCTTTACCAAGTAATCAAAATTAACAGCACTGGTAATTGGACATATCAACATTGCCTCCTGATAAAATGCATTGAGAAGGGCGTATCACTTCTCCAGTATTCAGTCAACTGTGTAACTTGAATATATCCGTGAGAAGGCATCACAAAACCAAATCTAGGAACATTGTACAACATAACTCTCTTATACTTTTCAAAAATGTAAAGGTCAAGAAAGACCAAGGGACTAGTTTAGATTAAAGAAGAAAAGACACAAGGCAAATAAATATAATGCTAATTCTTGATTGGATCTTGGAATAGGAAAAACAGATATAAATGTCCATGGACTGGGAGATTGGACGTGATTCGAGTACATATAGTTAATTTGATAATGCCAATATTATATTAATTGGGAATTTCCTGATTCTGACAATTATAGTCATATAAGAGAATGGTTTTACTTTCTTATTATTTTTTTTTATTATGACTGAGTGAAAATGTACATTCCCATGTAAATTTACATGCCCACCTATATGCAGCTTCCACTGCTCTCCCTGCCCGGTGACAGCACACTATTCCTCTCTGCTCCGTACATGTCTCATCCTCCTAACAGTCTCCTCTCCCCTCCTCTCCACCCACTCTCCTTCCTCCAGCCAGAGGTCAGCAGGATGATATCCTACAGATGCATAGAACCATAAAGTGCATCCAATATATGGGCACTCTGCATCGCCAAGTCCAATCCCTATGATAAGATCTCAAAAACAGACTTATGTATAGAAGAAAAGACTCTTAGATGGCTGCAAGGAAGGGGAGGGAGGGAGCGCGGGGGGGGCAGGGTTTAGATCAGATAGTTGGTAGTAGTTTGGTTGGGTGAAATCAGTGATAGCACACATTAGAAACAAGAACAATATAAGTGGACTTCAGCATAATTTGGATACTCCTTCCATCTTAACCCAATATTGCAAGAACAGAGTAGCTGGGGCAGGGGGCAGGAGACCATGCTCTTAGGTGACATCGAGGCCAATTGGCACAACTAGCATTTTTCTAAGAGGGCTCTCTGCACACCACATTGGTGAGTGGTGTCTGGGGTCTTAAAAGCTGCCAAGCTGCCATCTGAGGGCACAGCAAATGGTTTTACTTTTAGGAAAAATGTATTAAACCATTTAGGAGCTTCCACTTACTCTCAAATGGTTTTAAAACATAGGAATTTGGGGATGGGGAGAAAGCGAGCAAGAAAGTAAGAATGAGAGAGTAACAGAGATAGAGAGTAAAAAATTATAAACAATCAATGGACTTCAACTCCTGGTGATCTCTTACAATAGAACTGTGTATCATAGGGTTTTCCACAGCTGACTTTCTCTAATTAGATCACTAGATCTTCCTCCTAAGGTATCTCTAAGTAGAGCCAAACCACCAACCTTTTGGTTAGTAGCCAAGTGCGTTAACCATTTGCACCACACAAGGACTCCTCTGACACACATGGGGTTACCAAGAGTCAGAATTGACTTGAAGGCAATAGATTATCTTCTATATCGTGAGCCTGAAATAAGGGCCTGTAGGTCCCTCCTGTTAGGGAGAATTATACGGTCTTGTTAAATTACATTTTCTTAGGGTCCTTGTTGTTATGAATGAATTAACAAGCTACCTCAAACTTAATACTGTAAAACACTAAATATTTTATTATGCTCATGGATTACGTGGGTCAAGATTTAGGAAGGACAGAGATAGTAGAGATTTTTCTGCTGCATAATATTCCAGACCTCACCTGGAAAGACTTAAAGGCTGGATGTGACTTGAGAGCTGGGTACTGGAATCATTTGAAGACTTGTCTGCTCATATATACTATAATTCTGTGAGGGTCTTGAAGACTAATACTGTCAACAGAAGCACCTACATGTGACCATTCCATGTGACTTAGCTTCCTCGTAGTATGGAGGCCTCAACTTCTTAGACTTCTTATATGGCGGTTCAGAGTTCCAAGCAGAAAACTTTCAAGAACAAATTGGAGTCTGTATCACATTTTCTGGTCTGGAAAGTTAGGAAGTCATGAAGTTGCTCTTTTGCAACATTCTGTTGGATACGAGGGACTTAAGAGCCCACCTAGATTCATGGGGAGAAAACATAGATTCTATTTCTCAAAAGGAGGAAAATCAGGTTTGTATTGCAGACACTCATGTAAAATAGGAATTAATGTTGCAGACATCTTTGGAAAATGCAGTTCATCACATCTTCTTTTCCATTTCAGAGAAACTACTCATAGTCATTTTTGCCAGACCATTTGTCCTTCTCAACGTTCACAATTATTTCTTAATTTTACTAGAAATTTCCAAAAATTTTACTATAATTTTTTTCCAAAAACAAACTATGCAATATTAATGGTAATTACGTTAATTCTAGAAAAATCAACCTAAGAAATGTGGTAACAGAGTGACTAAAGGGATTCAAATAATTAGAGTGTACTATATGTACAGTTTCCGGTATTGGTAATGTATTTCCATTATTTTGGCTAAGCATCTACCTGGATGGGACATGGCAACTTCTAGTTTAATAACCTTCCTAGAATTTCCTGGGAGCTTATTAGAAATACAAAACCTTAGAATCCACTTCAGACATATTAAATCAGAACCTTCATTGTAGCAACATCTTCAGGCGATCAATATGCACTTTATCATTTGAGAAGATTTGATCACCTAGTGATCTGCCGGGTTTGAGAGCCAATCCCCTAGGAACACTGTTTATAAGATTGTGGTTGACCAGGACCATTTGCGGTAGAATCATTTATTGAAGCCCTGGAAGTTGAAGTTTTGGGATCTATATTTTATTGAGTCGGATTCGACTCGACGGAACTTAGCTTGGCATTTTATTAAGCTCCCTAAATGATTCTTTTGACAGCTGAGGATTGAGAGCTACTCTACAGGAGTGGGAATTATTGGACCACTCAGTGTGTGGATGTCATATCACACTAGCATTAACATACCTGGGAACTTCTAAGCAAATTCTCAGGTGCCACCCCAAACCTATTGAATCAGAAATCACAGAATGAGACCCAGCAACCTGTGCTTATCAAGCCCTCTTGGTGATTCTGATGTTTACTAAAGTTTGAAAACAACTTCTCTAAAATCCAGGCAAATACACAGAAATGACTAATAAAAGATTATTAACTTACTGGATTTTTTTTTCCTGCTCCTAGCACAAAAGGATATCACTCAGTTTTTCCAATCTTCATAGTCAGAAAAAAAAAAAGGAAAATTACTTTGTTGCATGTCACTGCTGTCATAGCAAAACAAGCTTATTGACATGTTTGTATTTCAGGAGAGTACTTTATTTCATTTTTAATACAAAGTACATATTACCCTTGGTTTTCCATTTATCATGTGTACCTCAGCTGTATTAAGTAGTGTAGAATATTGTACATAACCCATTTATCTTATACCATTTTACCATTACTGATGAATGATGAGTGTAGTCCTTTCAAATCATATGCAATTGTGTGGCAGCTCACCTGTACATGTTGCCTACAAACTGTTTACTCATCAGGTGTATAACTTCTCTGATAGCCTGACTAGATCCAGCATTCATGAAAAGTAACACCTGGGTAGAAGGGAGTATCAGACTCCTGCCCCACTGATTGAAAAACAACTGTGGTCTAGAGCCTCCCAAGAAAAGGCCAAGAGGGGCAAGCAAGTTTTGCAGAGACCGAGAAAAACAAGTAAAGAAAACAGCTGAAAACAAAACTTATGCATTACCAGGTATAATTAATTGTCCCACTGAATGTGAGAGAATGACTGCGAAATGGGCCACAAAGTGTCTCTGGAGATAATGTTTAAAAAGAAATGCAACATTCTATAGGAACACACAAATTTTTGCGATGGGAGATGAAGGAGTCCTGATCCTATGTTCCCCCTGCATTTGTAGGCATGGCATCATTTTGTAGGATTCTTGCCCTTATGCATCATTGTTGTTAGTTGTCATTGGGCTGACATCTGGATACTTTTTGCATAACAGAACTAAAAATGCCCTGTCCTTCTTAATCAACACCATAATCAAATGTGTCAGTTCTTTGGCCTTCCATTTTCGTTTTCCACCTTTCACATGTATACAGGCAATTGGAAGAGATTCATTTTCATGCCCTTTCCAAAGAGAAACAATCAAACAGAATGCAGGAATTATCAAACAATACCATTAATATCACATGCTAGCAAAATTTTGCTGAAAATAATTCAGAAACAGCTGCACCTTTATATCAACAGGGAATAGCCAAAAGTCCAAGCCAGATTTAGAAAAGGATGGAGAACCATAGATGTCATTGTTGATGTTAGATGGATCTTGGCTGAAAGCAGAGAATACCAGAAAGAGGTTTATCTATGTTTTATTTGCTATATAAAAACATTTGACCATGTGAATCATAACAAATTATGGAAACATTACAAAGAATGGGAATTCCAGAACACTTCATTGTGCTTATGAGAAACCTGTACAAGAAACAAGAGACAATCATTCAAACAGAACAAGGAGATACTGGGTAGTTCAAAATCAGAAAACGTGTATAGAAGATTGTATCCTTTTGTCTAACTTATTCAAACTGTATGTTGAACGAATAGTCCAAGAAACTGGACTACATGAAGAACGATGTGGCATCAATATTGGAGAAAGAGTCATTAAAAGCCTGCAATATGCGGATGACACCGTTTTCCTTGCTGAAAGTCAAGGTGGCTTGAAGGATGTACTGATGAGATTTCAATATTGATTACATTTGAACATACCAAAAAGACTAAGCCTGTTGCCATCAAGTTGATTCCAAACCCATGGCAACCCTGTAGAACAGAGTCGAACAGCTCCATAGGAGTTTTCAAAAGCCATAAAAGCTTTATGGAAGCCGACTGTTACACCTTTCTCCCATGGAGTGGCTGGTGGGTTTGAATCACTGACCTTTTGGTTAGCAGCCAAGCACTTAACCGCTATGCTACCAAGATTCCTTCACTTAAAGAAGATGAAAATCTTCACAGCTGGACCTATAAACAGCATCATTATAAATGATGATGAAATAGAAGTTAGCAAGATTTCATTCTACTTGTATCAACAATATCCATGGATATTGTACCATAGATATCAAACAATATCCATAGAACCAGCAATCAAAAAATCAAAGAATGTTGTTTTACAGTAGGCAAGTCTATTGAAAAATACCTTTTGAAGTGTTAAAAGATAAAAAAAAAAAGTGACTTCAACGATTAAGTTGTGTCTGACCCAAGCCATAGTCTTCTACATTAGCAGTGCATAAACAGCCGCAAATTTGCTCTGTTGAACTATGTGGCTGATAGTTAGCATTGAGTTAATCACACTGACTGATGAATATGTCTCTCAGGAAATAAGTTACTTGGAGATTCGATAGAAGAGTGAATGTGCAGCTGTCTGAGAGGATCTAAATATATACAGTTGTTGAATAAAAATGGAATGACTTGTAAGATATCCATTTTATGTGCATTGAAATAAGACTGGAAGGAAATACATATAGACACATGTTAAAAATAGATACATCTGAGTGGATGTTGTTATTGTTAGGTGCTGTCACATTGGCTCCAACTCATAGTGACTCACTGCACAACAGAAGAAAACAGTACCTGGTCATGTGCCATGCCTACAATCATTTTTAGGCTTAAACCCATTATTGCAGCCACTGTGAAAATCCATCTTGTTGACGTTCTTCCTCCTTTTTGCCAACCCTACCAAGCATGCTGTCCTGCTCCAGGGATTGAACACTCCTGACAACGTGCCCAGAGTATGTAAGATGCAGTCTCACCATCTTTGCTTCCAAAGAGCACTCTGGTTGTACTTCTTCCGGAACAGATCTGTTTGTTCTTTTGGTGGTCCATGGTGCATTCAATAATCCTCTCCAATATCACAATTCAAAGGCGTCAATTCTTCTTCTGTCTTCCTTATTCAATGCCCAGTTTTCACAAGCATACAATGCAATAGAAAATATGATGGCTTGGGTCAGTTACATGTTAGTCATCAAAGAGACATTCTTACTTTTCAACACTTTAAAGAGATCCTTTGCAGCAGATTTTTGTAACATGTCTTTTGATTTCTTGACTGCTGAGTCTGTAGGCCTTGACTGTAAATCCAAGTAAAATGAAATCTTTGACAATCTCAATCCTTTCTCCACTTAAGACAATGTTGCTTACCAGTCCACTTGTGAGGATTTTTGTTTTCTTGATGTTGAGATGCAATCCCTACTGAAAGTCTTTGATCTTTATCAGTAAGTGTTTCAAATCCTCTTCACTTTCAGCAAGTGAGGTTGTGTCATCTGTATAATACAGATTGTTAATGAGTCTTCCTCCAATCCTGATGCCTCATTCTTCATGTAGTCCAGCTTCTTGGATTACTTGCTCTACAGAAAGATTTAAAAGGTACAGTGAAAGGATATAACTCTGATACACAGCTTTCCTGACTTTAAAACATGCAGTGTCCCCTTGCTATCTTTGCACAACTCTTGATCTATGTACAGATTCCTCATGAGCACAATTAAATATTCGGGAATTCTCATTCTCTGTAACATTGTCCAGTTTGTTATGATTCACACAGTTGAATGCCTTTGCATACTCAGTGAAACACACATGAACATCTTTCTGGTATTCTCTGCTTTCAGCTAAGATTCATCTGACATCAGCAGTGATATCCCTGGTTCCACATCCTCTTCTGAATCTGGCTTGAATTTATGACAGTTCTTTGTCAATATACTGTTGTAGCCACTTCTGATGGATTTTTATCAAAATTTTAATTCTGTGTGATATTAATGATATAGTTCAATAGTTCATTCAGTTGGATCACCTTTCTTGGGAATAGGCATAAATGTGGATCTCTTCTAGTCAGCTGACTAGTAGCTGTCTTCCAAATTTCTTGGCATAGATGAGTACTTTCTGCCCTGCATTCAGTTGTTGAAACATCTCAGTTGATATTCCATCAATTCCTAGAATCTTGTTTGTCACCAATTCCTTCAGTGCAGTTTTGACTTCTTCCTTCAGTACCGTCTGCTCCTCATCATATGCTATCTCTTGAAATGGGTGAACATTGACCAGTTCTTACTGGTATAATAACTCTGTATCTTCCTTCCATCTTCTTTTGCTGTTTCCTAAGTCATTTAATATTTTTTCTGTAGAATCCTTCACTGTTGCAACTCGAGACTTGAATTTTTTCTTCAGTCTTTCAGCTTGAGAAATGCCAAGAGTATTCTTCCTTTTGCTTTTTTCCCCCCAGCTCTTTGCACATGTCATTCTAGTACTTTATTTTGTCTTCCTGAGCAGCCCTTTGAAGTCTTCTATTCAGGTATTTCACTTTATCATTTCTTCCTTTTGCTTTAGCTACTTGATGTTCTAGAGAAAGTTTCAGGGTCTCTTCAGTTATACAATTTGGTCTTTTCTTATTTGTCTTTTTAAAGCTCACTTGCTTTCCCCCACTTTTCTGTCTTTTGTCATACATTGGAGGCTTGTGTGTTGCTGTGATGCTGGAAATTATGCCAGTGGTGTTCAGATACCAGCAGGGTCACCCATAGTGGACAGGTTTCAGCTGAACTTCCAGACTAAGACAGACTATTACAAAGGACCCTGCAGTCTACTTATAAAAAGAATTAGCTAGTGAAAACCTTACGAATAGCTACAGAACATTGAGTACATGAGGTTATGTTTATTGTGTCTTTCTACTTTTCTTGTTTTCCCTTGTTTTCTGTAATAAAAAATGCATGAACAAGTGCTATTTTTATAATTTAAAACATTGACTTGCTTAACGAAGAAAGGAACTGAAAATGTACAGATTTCACTACTACTGCATTAAGTATAGTTTAGAGCTACTTTGCTACTCAAAGTGTGGTTGTCAGATCACTAGTATCAGCATCATTTGGGATGCTACAAAAGCAGAATCTTTGGCTGCACCTGAGATCTACTGAATCAGACTTTTCATTTTCACGTCCCCAGGTGATGTCTGTGCACAAAAATGTTAAAGTACTAACTATAGAGTTAGTCTTAGGAAAAAGAGTTATTCATGTTCAAATATGTTAAATTCCTGTATCAGGTAGTACAGTCAAACAGATTTAAGCATGGTGAAGATTGGGAAAATGAGAACTAACGCAGACTATTTCTCATTAAATTTTCTTTTTCACTAGCATCACATTGGACTGCAGAAGTTTCATACCTGGAAATAAAGTTTGCTGGCAGCCAAACGTGATGGCAAACTTCTGCAAATGGCAAGAAATCTCACAGTGCCATCTTTTTTTGTATTTCTGAAGAAAATAGCTACACACAATCTTGGATGGTAATTATTATAGTTTGTGGGTTTTTCAATGCCACAGCCATTGAAGAAGCCTTTGTAATCACTAGTGTACTTAGTACCCAAGTGTGAATGACAGCAAGCCCACACTACTGTTTTTCATATGATTCTGTACTCAATTATTTCCCTTTTAAGCTCATCTATAAACTCTTATAAAATATGGCATGTTTTGTATTTTTTCATTTTTATTAAAATTTATTCAGCAAACACTTTAGAAAGCAAATAAGTGGTGATAGCATTTGTGCTATTTTAAAGAATCTGGTTAACAAATGAATTCAAAATTTGTACAGGTTGATAGAAAATAGACATGGAGTCAAGATGACGGACTAAGCACATGTCTCCTTATATCCCTCTGGAAACCAAGACCTGAAATGATAATCAAACGGAGGTTTCTGGTCACCTAGTGAGCCCCCAGGATACGGCACAGGGCTGTTAAATTGGACTTCATACCACTGAACAAGAAACCTCCTCTCTTTCACTGATTCCCACACCTGGCAGGCCCTGGCTCTCACAGACTGAAGGTAAACGCACCATTTTGACTTTTTTTTTCTCTGTCTTCGCCGGCAGGTGGAGTTGGGACTTGCCTAGAGGCTAGACTGAGATGCACTGCATTGCAGGTGCAATTTCCATATTTTGAGAACCCGGCTTTGGACTATGTTCATCTAGCCATTTTGGACCATTTTTTTTATCTCTGCCACAGTGTGGTTCATACGGAACCACAGTGCCTGTGTGCGGGACACCATGTTGGATACAGAGATTTTAGCAGGGTGTAATTCTTAGCCTAGGTACCAGCTCCTGCAAACAGGACACACTTCTCTGACAGAAAAGCAGTATCTGACAGTGTGGCCTACAGTGGGGGCTTGGTAACAGAGGCAGAGGACTCACTACCTCTCGGCACCTCAGCCCCTCTGTCTGCTGACTGCGTGGAGGGTGCCTTCTTAGATACAGTGGCTGCAACTGGACCTAATTCTTAGCTTGGGAGCCAGAGTCTGCCCACAGGAGAGTGCTTTTCTACCAGAAAAAAAGCAGTAGTTGACACAGTGTCGCCTAAGGCAGGACCTGTCAGCAGAGGCCAACGGGGCAGTAGTATTGCTGTTTTTGAAGTAGTTTGTATCATCTTGGGTTGGATAAAGAAGGGCTTACTTTGCCAATTGGGAAGAGGGACTTCTACACCTGAAAACCTGACAGACTTGGGAAGTGGTCAGATATCTTTTGTTTTACATTTTAAGATGGACTAGAGAAACATCAGCAATCCATCCTCATAGCATCTCTCCCAGCCTCCACTTACTCACATGGGACCCAAAAAGCAACAGACACTTGTGGCAAACAAGAAATCACCCATGGCTTCAGAAGGCTACCAAACAAAACAACCAAGGAGGTTTCCAGATGAAGAAACTTTTCTGAAATCATTGGAAGATGATGAAAAAATGATTATATACAGAGCCCTTCTAGACCTTATACAAAATGCAGCACAATAAAATGAAAAATTAAGCAAGCTATTCAATCTGATGGGACACCAGTACTCTGAAATCCAACAGATCAAGAATAAAATAAAAGACATAGAAACTTCCAATCAAAGCCAAGAAAACAGAATGCAACAAATAGAAAAAAGAATTTTGACTTGGAAGACAGACTACTCATGCCAGCATCTATGGGGAAAAATCAGAAAAAAGAAACAAGAAAAATGAAGAAGCATTAAGAAGCATGTGGGACTCTATTAAGAGGAACAACCTTCGATTCATTGGAGTCTCGGAATAGGATGAGACACCTGAGAACCCAGAGAGTATCGTTGCTCAGCTGCTGACAGAAAACTTCTCAGAAATCATGAAGGAAGAGAATATAGATACCCCAGATGCATATCGTATGCCACCCAATATAGATCTCAAAAGAAAGACTCCAAGATACATTATAATCAAGCATAACAAAATGAAACATAAGCAGCAACACTTAAAGGCAGCAAGTCTCAAAGCAAAGCTAACATTCAAAGGGAAACCCTGTAAGCTTTCCTCAGATTTCTCAGCAGAAACCATGCTGGCACAGAGACAGTGGCATGACACATTCAAAACCTTGAAGGAGAAGAACTTCCAACCAAGAATTACATATCCTGCAAAACTATCTTTCAGATGTGAAAATGAAATTAAGACATTCCCAGATAAACAGAAACTCAGAGATTTTGTAAAAACCAAACCAAAACTACAAGAAATACTGAAAGAAGTTCTTGGCTTTGGCTTAGAAGAACAAAACCACTAACTTTATATTTTAGAATGACACATTATCCAGAATTCTACTCACTTAGAGAAGGCTCCAAACTCAATCACAGCTTTAATACTGAAAGAAACAATCCAGTGATTATCATGAAAACTAGGGTGCCATCATATTAAAAAGAGGAATGTACTACAGTTGTTATAGTCCTTCCAGTTGGAGAGGAAGTTGATGAGACTGGTAGTAATTAAAATGGGGTTTATATATAGTTTATTAAGGGGGATCTTAGGGGCAGCTGTAAAGCACAAAAAAGGATGAAACATACCATATCAAGAAATGTAACACAGGAGTCTCAACAACTACAAAACCAGCTCTGAAAAAAGGTGAAAAATCAACTCACAAAAAAGAATGTCCTAGAACAGACTAATAAGAACAACAGAGATAACATCATCACAAAAATAAACATATCACAATGGCAGCACAGAACACATACCTATCAATAATTACACTGAATGTGAGTGGACTGAATGCTCCAGTAATGAGACATTGAGTGACATCTTGGATCAAGAGACATGATCCATCTATATGTTGTCTACAAGAAACTCACTTGGGACCTAAAGATAGGAACACACTGAAAAATTAAAGGATGGAAGAATGTATATCAAACTAACAGTGAACAAAGAAGAGCAGGTGTGGCAATTCTAATCTCAGACAAAATCAATTTTAATGTAAAATCCGCCACCATGCACAAAGATGGACACTACTTACTGCTGAAAGATTCAGTACATAATGAAGACTCAACTATATTAAATATCTATGCACCTAATATCAGAGCACCTAAATATGTCAAAGAAACACTGACTACACTCAAAAAAGAGTTAGATCACTCCACGGTAATAGTGGAAGACTGCAACACTCCACTCTCAATACTGGACAGATCATCTAGAAAAAAGCTCAGGAAAGATGCAGAAGACCTCATTGCCACAATTAACCAACCAAACTTCATCGATATATATACAGAACTTTCCACCCACCAGGAGACAACTACACTTTTCTCTCCAGTGCGCCTGAAACATTCTCCAGAACTGAACATGTGTTAGGACATAATGCAATTATCAACAAAATCCATACCACTGAATTAATGCAAAGTATCTTCTCAGATCATAAAGCCATGAAGGCTGAAATCAATAACAGAAAAAACACAGATAGAAAGTGGAACTCTTGGAAACTGAAGAACATCTTGGTCAGAAAACCATGGGTTATAGAAAAAATCAAGGATGAAATAAAGAAATTCATGAATTCCAGTGAGAATGAAAACCCTTCCTACCAGAACCTATGGGATACAGCCAAAGCAGTGCTCAGAGGTCAGTTTATCTCCATAAATGCACACATCTGGAAGGAAGAAAGAAACCAAATCAAAGCACTGACCCTACAGCTTGAACAAGTAGAGACATAACAACAGAGGAACCCCTCAGGCAACAGAAGAAAACAGGTCATAAAGATTAGAGGAGAACTAAATGAATTAGAGAATAGAAAAACAATTGAAAAAAATGAAAAGATCCGAAACTGTTTTTCTGGGGGGAAGATCAACAAAACTGACAAACCACTGGCTAATCTTACTAAAGAAAAACAGGAAAGGAAACAAATAACCCAAATTAGAAATGAGAGGGGAGTGGTCACAACAGATCCAATAGAAATTAAAGATATCATAACAGAATACTATGAAAGACTATAGTCTAACAAATTTGAAAACCTAGAGGAAATGGACAAATTCCCTGATTCATATCACCTACCAAAACTATCACAACGTGACGCAGAACAACTTAATAAACCCATCACAAAGGAAGAGATTGAAAAAGTCATCAGAAAACTGCCAACCAAAAAAAGCCCGGGCCCAGATGGCTTCACTGCAGAATTCAACCAACCTTTTAGAGAAGAGTTATCTCCAATACTACTGAGACTTTTTCACAGTATAGAAAGGGATGGAGTACTCCCAGACTCATTCTATGAAGCCAGCATAACCCTTATACCAAAGCTAGGGAAAGGCCCAACCAAGAAGGAGAACTACAGACAGATATCACTCATGAATTTAGATGCAAAAATCTTCAACAAAATTCTTGCCAATAGAATACAACAACATATTGAGTTGCCTCAGAAGATAGGCCTAGCAATCTGCCTCTTAAAGGTCATAGCCTTGAAAACTCTACAAAATACCGTTCTACTCTTGACACACAAGAGATCACCATGAATCAGAACCTACTCTGAGTAATTAATAACACCAGCAGCCTTAAACTCACATTTTCAAATTTGTCCTTTTCAAAATTATTCTGGCTATTTAGGATCTCTTGTAATTGCACATGAATTTTCAGTTCAGATTTTCCATATATATGAAAAAGGCTGTTGAATTATTCTTATTGTGTTTAAGTGAAAGTATGAAATCCAAATTAAATTTGCATGCCCGCCTACCTGCAGCTCCTTCTGCTCTCCTTCCCCAGTGACAGCACATTTCTCCTTTTTATTCTATATATGTCATATCCTTTTAACAATCTCCTGTCCTGTCCTCTCCACCTTCTCTTCTCCTTTCTAGTAGGAGGATGGTAGGACAGCATCCTATAGATGCATAGAACCATAAAGCACACACACTATATGGGGTCATGTTGTGTCTCCAAGTCCAGTCCATTCCTGTCCAAAGAATTGACCTCAGTAATGTTTTCTGGTCAGGGGCAGCAACAGGCCTAGTGTCCAAACTCCCAGGAGAACCGAATCATCAATTGTGGTCTTTTAGTAGAATTCTTGAGGTGCACTCTTCTTTTGCTTATGTGGCCACTGGACTCAACACTGTGTGCTCCATCACAGCTGTCTTTGGTGTTAGCTGGGCACCATTTGGTTCTTCTGATCACATATTGATACAGTCACCTGTTCACATGGGTCCTTCTGTATCCTGGGATCTTTTTCCCTTGTGTCCTTTTTGTTCATGGTGATTGTTCCAGATGAGTTGAGACAATTTTGTGTACCTCCGATGGCAGCTTGCTAGTTTTCAAGACTCCAGACACCACTCACCAATATGGGGTGTAGAAGACTCGCTTAGCAATACGCTAGTTATGCCAGTTGGCCTCAATATTCCTTGAGATCATTGTCCCCAGACTCCCACTCCTTGCAGTATTGGATTAAGATTGAAAGACTTTTCAGTTTATGTTGAAGTCCAGTTCAATTGATCTTCTTTCTACTGTGTCATGTCAGTATTTCACCCAGTCAAATTTCTGTAAACTATGTAATCTGTGACCAGCCTTCTCTCTCCCTCCCCTCCCTTGCAGCCATCAAAGAGCCTTTTTTTTTTTTTTGTACGTGGGTCTATTTTTAAATCCTTACAGTAGGGGTCTCATACAATATTTGTCCTTGTGCCACTGACTGATTTCACTCAGCATAATATCTTCCAATTGAAACCAGGTTGTGAGACGCTTTCTAAAATCATCATTGTTCTTTATCATTGCATGGTGTTCTGTGGAGTATATGTACCATAGTTTATTTATCCACTCATGTGTTGTTGGGCATCTGGGTTGATTCCATCTTTTTGCTATTGTGGACTGTGCTGCAATAAACATGGGTGTGCATGTTCATGTGACTGCCCTTGATTCTGTAGGATATATTCTGAGAAGCAGGATTACTGGATAAAATGATATATCTATTTCCAGCTTTTTAAGGAAGCTCCAGACTACTTTCCAAAGAGGTTGTACCATTTTGTAATCCCACCAGCAGTGTATTAGAATTCCTATCTCGCTACAGCCTCTCCAGCATTTGTTGTTTTGTGTTTTCTGGATCATTGCCAGCCTTTTTGAGGTGAGGTGGTATCTCACTATAGTTTCAATTTGGATTTCTCTGATAGCTAATGATCATGAGGATTTCCTCATATGTCTTTTGGCTGCCTGGATGTCCCCTTTGGTGAAGTGTCTGTCGATCTCCTTTGCCCATCTCTTAATTGGGTTATTTACTCTTTTCTTGCCGATATTTGCAGTGCCTTTTAGATTACAGAGATCAGACATCAGTTCAACGTGTAGTTGCCAAATATTTTTTCCCATTCTGCAGGTGGTCTTTTAATTCTTTTGATAAAGTCTTTGGATAAGCAAAAGTGTTTGATTCTTAGTAGTTCACATTTATCTACTTTGTCTTCTGTTGATTGGGCTATTCAAATTTTGATAGAGGTTGTGTTGACTCAGTAATTCACTTTGGGTAGAATTGACATCTTAAAAATATTAAATCTTTCAATTCATAAACACAAGATGTCTTCCCACTTTTTTAGATCTTTTTCAATTTCTTTCTGCAAGATTTTATAGTTTTCAGAGTATAAACTTTTTACTTCACTGGTGAAATTTATTTGTAAGTATTTTAGATGGTATTGTAATTGAGCTTGTTTTATTGATTATATTTTCAGATTATTCATTGCTGGTATACAGAAACAGAACTGATTTTTGAGCATTCATATTGCACCCTGTTACTTTGAGGCATTCTCATGGCTTCTGTGGGGTTTTCTACATATAAAAATATATACATTTTCTACATATAAAAATATATACAAATAGATACATTATCATCATATGATCATTTCTATGATCCTAGAAGCAAATGTTGATAGTTTTGGTTCTGTTTTCAATTCAGGAATCTTGTTATTTTATTTTTTGCCTAATTTGATTGGCTAGAACTTCCAGCGCAGTGTTGAATAGCAACTGTGAAGGCAGACATCCTGGTCTTATTCCTGATGTTAGGTGGAAAGCCTTCAGTCTTTCACTATTGAGTATAATGTTACCAGTAGGTTTTAAATAAAAGTTCTTTGTCATGTTGAGGAATTTTTCTTCTGTTCCTGTTTTTTTTTTTTTTCTGTTTCTAGTTTCTCTGTATTCCTAGTTTTTGTCATGAGTTCTAGATTTAGTCAAATGTCATGTCTTTTCCTTTTTTTCAATTGGAGTGGTGTATTATATTGATTGATTTTCTTGTGTTAAACCACCCTTGCATTCCCGGGATGAATCCTACTTGTTCATGGTGTATAATTCTTTTAATGTCCTGTTCGATTTGTTTTGCTAGTATTTTTGTTGAGGACTTTTTCCATCTATATTCATAAAGGATATTGGTATATAGTTTTCTTATGCTGCCTTTATTTGGTTTGTATCAGGGCAATGCTGGCCTTTTAGATTGAGTTATGATGTTTTTCCTCCTTTCAATTTTTGCAAGAGTTTCAGCAGGATTGGAATTATTCTTCTTTAAATATTGGTAGAATTCACCACCGAATTCTTTTTATCTTAGACTTTTCTATATTGAGAAATTTTTGATTACCAGTTCAGTTTCTTCACTCCTTATACATTTCTATGCTTGTTCTATTGAGAGTTGTAATCAGGAAAATGTATATGACTTTTTTGAATGCCTATGTGATTATTTTATTTATGCAGTGGATTATGTTGATTGATTTACTAGTGTTGAACCTCCCTTGCATACCTCGCATGAATCCCACTTGGTTGTGGTGTATTATTTATTTATTTTTAATATGATGTTGAATTCCATCAGCTAGAATTTTCTTGAGAATTTTTTTGCATCTACATTCATGAGAGGTATTGCTCTGTAATTTTCTTTTCTTTTTTTTTTTTTTTGTAGCATCTTTTCCTGGTTTGGGCATCAGAATTATACTGGCTTCTTAGAATGAGTTTGGAAGTATGCCTTCCTTTTTTGTGTCCTGAAACAGTTTGAGTGGTACTGGTGTGAACTCTTCTCTGAATATTTGGTAGAATTTTCCAGTGAAGCTGTCTAGGCCAGGGGTTTTTAATTTGGGGATTTTTTTTTTTTTTTCACCTTGTCAACTGCTTCTTTTGCATAGGTTTATTTAGTTGTTCTACCTCTGTTTCTGTTGGTTTGGGAAGGTAATGAGTTTCTGTATATGTGTATATTTCTTCTAGGCTTTCAAATTTGTTGAAATATATTTTTTGTAGTACTCTGGTAGGATCATTTTTATTTCTTTTGGGATCTATAATAATGTCTCCCATTTCATTTCTTATTTGGGTTATGTACATTCTCTCCAGTTTTCTTTTGTCAGTTTGGCCAGTAGTTTATTGATTTTGTTGATCTTTCCAAAGATCATAGAAAAGGATAGAGCATATAAAAGGATACAATACTTGCAAATCCAATGAAGACAGCATGACCCTGTGTCATGGATTGAACTGTGTCCCCCCAAAATGTGTGTAGCCATTTGGCTGGGCCATCGTTTCCAATATTTTATTATTGTCCTCCATTTTGTGATTTTCCTATGCTGTATGTTAAAGTGAATTGGGATGGGACTGTAAATCCCTTCCTAAGGTCACCACCCTGCTCCACTATAAAGGGAGCTGTCCTGGAGTGTGGCTTGTACCATACTTTATTCTTTCATCCTACAAGAGATAAAAAGAAAGGGAAGCAAGCAGAGAGTGAGGAACCCATACCATCAAGAAAGCAGGACTGAGAGTAAGTCACTACCTTCAGACCAGAGGTTCCTTTGCCAAGATGTTCCTCAACCAAAGACTGATGCAACACAATCACTTTCCTCCAGAGCCAACAGAGGGAAAGCCTTCTCCTGGAGCAGATACCCTGAATTCAGACTTGTAACCTGTCACACTGTGTAACAATAAACTTTTCTTTGTTAAAACCATCCACTTGTGGTATCTCTGTTAGACCAGCACTAGCTGCCTAAAACACCCTAATACCCAAACCAGGTAAAGACACCACAAAAAAGGAAAATTACAGACCAACATCTGTCATGAACTTAGGTGCAAAAATCTTCAACAAGATTCTAGCCAATAGAATTCAACAACGTATCAAAAAATAAATACTTCACCATGAGCAAGTGACATTCACACCAGGGATGCAGGGATCGTTCAGCACTACAAAAATAATTAAGGCAATCAACCACATAAATAAAGCAAAAGATAAGAACCAGTTGATTTTATCAATTGATGCAGGAAAGATATTTGACAAAGTCTAACATCCATTTATGTTAAAAACTCTCAATGAAATAGGAATAGATGGGAAGTTCCTCAATACAATAAGGACATTCATACAAAGCCAATAGGCAACATCATCCTAAATGGAGAGTCTGAAAGCATTCCCCTTGAGAATGGCAATCAGGCAAGGATGCCCTTTGCCACCACTTATATTCAACATTGTGCTGGAGATTCTAGCCTGAGCAATCAGGTTAGAAAAAAAGAAATAAAGGGCATCCGGATTAATGTAACTAATAGAAGATTTCAGCAAAGTATCAGGACATAAAATAAAGAACCAACTTTTGGTTTTGTTGTTTTTTTTCTATTATTTTCTATTCTCTGTTTCATTTATTTCTGCTCTGATCTTCACTATTTTCTTTCTTTGGTGGGCTGTATGCTTCTTTTGCTTTTCTCTTTCCATTCAAGTAGTGTAGCTAATGTTTTGACTTTTTCCTTTTTTCTTTTGTGATTTGTGCATCTATTACTATAATTTCATCTCTGTGCACTTCCTTTGTTGTGTCCAAAAGGTTTCAATATAATGTGTTTTCACTTTTTTTTTTAATTCTAGGTTTTTATTTTTTGTTAACTCCATTTGTTATTTCTTCTATTGTCGAGTAGTTTTTAAGCTGAGTGTTATTCAGTTCCTATGTATTTGAATTTTTTTCCTTATTCCTCCTGCTTTTAATTTC
Source organism: Heterohyrax brucei (assembly GCA_028571685.1). Classification (NCBI taxonomy): domain Eukaryota; kingdom Metazoa; phylum Chordata; class Mammalia; order Hyracoidea; family Procaviidae; genus Heterohyrax; species Heterohyrax brucei. The sequence continues at coordinate 128,146,056 of CM053166.1, read as the reverse complement.
TACTTTATGGCATTGTGATCAAAGAAGATAGTTTGTTTTATCTCAATGTTTTGGATTTTGTGAAGGGTTGCTTTGTGGCCTGACATGTGATCTATTATGTAGAACATTCCTTGTATGTTGAAAAAGAATGTGCACTTTGCTATTGTTGGGTGTCAATGAGGTCAGGTTTTTGCCTTTAGACTTTTTTTTTTACTATTGTGACTGAGTGAAAATGTACATTGCCATATACATTTACATGCCCACCTATATGCAGCTTCCACTGCTCTCCCTGCCCGGACAGCACACTATTCCTCTCTGCTCCATAGATGTCTCATCCTCCCAACAGTCTCTAGTGGATGCACTTTATGGTTCTACGCATCTATAGGATATCATCCTGCTGACCTCTGGCTGGAGGAAGGAGACTGGGTGCCTTTAGACTTTTGGTATCTTTGTTGAGTTTGTTTCTAGATGTTCTGTCCTTTGCCAACAGTGGTGTGTTGTAGTATCCTACTATTACTGTGCAACTGTCATTTTGTCTGTTCAGTGTTGTTAGGATATGTTTTATATAATTTGGAACCCTGTCATTGAGCCAGCCAAGCCAAGTGCTGTCGAGTTGGAGCCGACTCATGGTGACCCTAGGAGGGTGTACATATTTATTACGGTTATGACTTTACAGTGAATTGTCCCTTTAATAGTTATATAAGGCATTTTTTTGTTTGTTTTTTATGGTGTATGTTACTTCATGTTACTTTAAAGTATATTTTATCTGACATTAATGTTGCCACTCCTGGTCTTTTTTTGGTAGCTGTTTGCTTGATGTATTTTTTTCTATCCCTTGATTTTCAATTAACTCATGTCTTTGTTTCTAAGGTGTGTCTCTTTTAAACAGTTGTTGTTGGTGGTGTTGTTTGGTTGTTTTTAAATCTATTCTGTCATTCTCTCTTTATGGGTGCGTTTAAGCTGTTGTGATTATTGATATGTGTGAGTTTATTGCTGTCATTTTGTAGTGCTTTTTTTGTGGTTCTGATGCTTGTTTGTCATTTCTTGTAGTCTCTGGTGCTGGGCTCCTATTTGTGTGTATGTGTGTGTGTGTTTCATTTATATAGATTTTGTATTTCTGTGAGTTTATTTTGGTGAGTAAGTTTGTTACGTTTCTTTGTGGTTACCTTCAAAGTTAATGCTATCATCTTAACTTTAAATCGGTCTTTTATTACTTGATAATTCTGTGATTTCTCTGTTTGAAAATCTATATCTACATTGTTTAATCCCACTTTTATTGTTCTTATATTGTTGACATTTACAGATTGACCTCTCTGGTTCTGTGTTGTACATTTTTTAGTTTTGCTTTATCCTTGAGAGTCCATTATCTAGGTAGTTATCTGGCTAATGCTGTCTTATATGCTAGGTTCAGGTTTTTGTCTGATATTCGTTCTCAAACTGAAGAACTTCCTTTAATAATTCTTGTATGTTTGGTTTGTTCTTTATATATTCCCATAATTTCTGCTTATCCAGAAATATGCTATTTTGAAATTATATTTGATCAAAAGTTTTACAGAGTATATTCTTCTTAGTTGGCAGTTTATTTTTCTTTCAAGATTATATGTATCTTATGCCACTATTTTATTGCCTGGATGCTTTTTGTATTGAAGTGTTTCTTTTATTCTCTTTTGCTTCTCTCTTCTGTTTATTCTAATTTAATCTTTATTATTTCTGCCTTTCTAGTAGTTTTAGCTTAATTTTGTCTTAGTTTTCAAATTTTTAAAGATGTAAAGTTAGGGTACTGTTTTGAGATCTCTTTTCTTTCTTAATATAGATATTTACAGGTATAAATTTCCCTGTGAGCAGTGCCTCCACTGCATCCTATAGGTTTTGTTATGTTGCACTTTCATTTTCCTCCATTGATAATTATTTTCTAATTTTCGTTGTGGATTCTTCTTTTGACCACAAATTGTTTAACAGTGTATTGTTTAGTTTCCACCTATGTGTGAAATTTTTGGTTTTTCCTCTGTTATCGATTTCTAGTTTCATTCCTTTGTTATCACAGTCAATGCTTTACACCATTCAATCTGTTTATATTTTTCCCCCAGTTCTTTCACCTTCAGCTTACTGTGTCTTTTTGTCTGAAACAGATCTCTTTTACACAGCATATAGTCAGATTATGTTATCCATTCTTCCAGTCTCTTACTTTTGATTGGAGAATTTAATCCATTTACACATTAATGTAATTACTGATAAGGAAGGACTTACTTCTGTTATTTTTCTATTGGCTCTCTGTGTATCTTATACTTTTTTTCTCTCATTTCCTCCATTACTGTTTAATTTGAATTTTAGTTGACTTTTATGGTATTAAGCCATTTTGATTCTTTTGTCATTTCCTTTTGTGAACTTTTTTTTAGTTTTATCTGTGGTTACCATGAGGATTATATTTTACATCCTTAGCTTATGGCAACCTAGTTTAAACTGTGACCAATTTAACTTAGTAATATACAAAAACTCTTTCTATAATTCTCTTCCATCTCTTTTATGTTGGTGATGCCACAAAATAGATTTATTTATTATATACCTAGTATCACGTATTTATAATGTTATTTATACTTTTGACTTTTATATCATATAGAATATAACATGTATAGTTGAAAATAAAAAATATACTAAATCTGAAATTATATTTGCCATGAAACGACCTTCACCAAAAGTTTTCATGTCTTCATACATTTTCAAGTTCATTTCTAATGTTTCAGCTTTCAGACTGTCAGATTAACTTCAGCATACCTTTCAAGGAAGATCTGGTAGTAACAGATTCCTTCAGTTTTTGTTTATCTGAGAATATCTTAATATTACCCCGCTTTGAAAAATAGTTATGCCAGGTACAGAATTCTTGGATGACTTTTTTCTTTGCTTTTACTTTTAGCATTTTAAATTTGTGGATCTATTGCTTTCTGGCCTTCTTTCTTTTGGAGAAGTATCACTCAAACTCATTTAAGATCCCTTGAATATGATGATTTACTTCTTTCTTCTGATTTCAAGATTCTCTGTCTTTATATTTTGAGAGTTTCATGATAATGTGTCTTGATGTGAATATCTTTGGGTTTAACCTATTTAGTTTGTAGAACTACATGGGTGTATAGATTTCTGTTGTGTGTGTGAGAGAAATTTGACAAGTCTTCATCTACTATTTCTTCAAATATTCTTTCTTCTCTTTTCTCCTCTCAGGCTCTCAAAATACATATGAGGTCCAACAATTAACTTAATTGTTCTACGTGCTACATATCTCATTGTTGAATATGTTTATGGTCACCTTTGAAGTACTCCCCTAGGGAAGCTATGCACCAACACCAGTGCCTAGTCCACTCTTCATGACAATTTTGGAGCTCTTTCTGGCATGCCATTGCATACAGTGTCACAGTGGCAAGTTGGCGAACTTAATTGTATAGTTTCCTGTGAGGGAGTTTTTAGCTGATAAACACATAACTGTATTGGAACACCCTCCCTACTCACCTGATCTGGTCCCCAGTGGCTTTTTCCTTTACCCAAAGATAAAGGAAACATTGAAAGGAGGAGATTTTGATGAAATTCAGGACATCAAGGGTAATATGATGACAGCTCTGATGGCCACTGCAGAAAGAGTTCTAAAACTGCTTTGAAGAGTGGACTAGGCTCTAGCATCTGTGCATAGGTTCCCAAGAGGAACACTTCAAAAGGGACCATAGTGATATTTAGCAATGAAGTATTTAGCATTTTTTTCTGGGATGGGTTTGCAAGCTTAACTGCCAGTCCTCATATATTAGGCTTCTTAATAGTATTCCCAAATTGCCTTAGTCTCTGTTCACTTTTCTTCAGTGTGTGTATGTGTGTGTGTGTGTGTGTTTGGAATCAATAATCTCAATTACACTATCTTCAAGTTTGCAGTCTTTCTTTTGCCAGCTTAAATTGCCTGTTGAGTTCCTCAAGTGAATTTTCATCTCCTTTATCATACTTCTCTGCTCCAATATTTCTATTTAAATTTCTGTTTTTCTTGAAGTTTTCATTTCATTCCTGTATTTTTTTCCTGATTTTCTTTAGTTCTTTGTCCAAGTTTTTCTTTAAATTTTTGAGCATGTCAAATATAGTCATTTTAAATTTTCTGTCTAGTAAGTCCATTATCTGTCCTTTGTCATGGATGATTTGTCATTTTATTTTGTTCTTTTGCATCAGCTGTCCTTTTCTGTGCCACTGTATGCCTCATGATTTTGTTGTTGTTGAAACTAGGACATTTGACCTGTATAATGCAGTAGTTAAGAGCTAAAGGCAGCAATTAGAGTCCACCAGCCTCTCCTTGGAAATCCTATGGGGCTGTTGTACTATGTCCTATAGTGTCACTATGACTTGGAAACAACCTAAGGGCAGTGGATTTGGTTTGGGGTTTAAATGTAGTACATTAAGCTGGAAATCATTTTGTTTCAATTATCCACAGTTTTGTGTGTTTGTGTGTGTGTTTTCAAACTCTTGAAGTCTATTGTCTTCTATTTCAATACTAGGCTCTTCCTTTTGGAATACTGGCTGTTGTTGCTACAACAACACATTCCCTGTGTGTAACCACTTCAAAACCAAATCTCTTGCATGGGAGCTCCAGATGTCACTGCTTCAGGACCAGGCTTCCTATGTGAGAGTGCCAGCTCCTACTACTCTGACACCAGGGTCCTTTGTTGGGGCCATTGGCCACTACCTCTTCAACATCATGATGTTTGTCTGGGAGTACTGGCTGTTGTTGCTTCAATATCAGGCTCCCTGCCAGGGAGTCCTAGCCACTGCAGCCTCCTCCAGATGGCTACTCTGAGCCCAAGTTGAGGTAGACTACGGATAGGTGGAGAACCAATGCTTTCCTAGTATTGTATGCCACTTTTTTTCCTGATTCATCATTCACTTAGATACTGTGACCCTTTGACAGGTTTTCAGATTGAAGAGACCTTTGATTCCGCTTGTTTCAGCTCTTTTCCCCCTGGTTTTGTTGTACAAGATGGTAGATGGCAGTATGCAGCTGCTTCTGCCACCATTTTGTACTGTCTCAGTCTCTACTTCTAACATTTTTGGTATGTAGTTAATTATGCCAAATAATCTTGACATTTTGTATGTATGTATGATCAAGTGTGTGTGCTTCTATGAGTGTGTGTGTGAGAGAGAGAGACTAATGAGAGAAACAGAAGGAAAGCAGCATGGTGTATAGCCTAAGACAGCACTTTTCAAGTTTAATGTGCAGTTAATCATTTGGGAATCTTGTTAAAATGCAAATTTTGAATATTTCCTTTTTTTAGCAAAGGTAGAGTGAAAAGAGCTTTGACTGCAGAAGTAGAAAAATACAACCTAGTTAACTGATTTTTGAGTAAGTCAGTTCAATTCTATGATTAATTTTTGGATTTTTATGTCTTGGAAACCCTAGTGGCATAGTGGGTTAAGTGCTACATCTACTAACCGAAAGGTTGGCAGTTCAAATCAGCCAGGCGCTCTTTGGAAACTCTGTGGGGCAGTTCTACTCTGACCTATAAAGGCAGTATGAGTCAGACCTGACACGATGGCAGTGTGTTTGGTTTGGTATATGTGTAAAATGGGTTTAAAATTATCAGTATTCAAAGGATAAACTAATGTTTGTAAAGCATCTGCAATAATGGGATCAAACATAGCAGCTATTGTAAGAATAGTGAAGAACTAGGCAATGTTTTATTCTGTTGTACATAGTATCCCTGTGAGTCATAACCAACTTGAAGGCACCTAATAACAACAACAAAACGTCTGACACATGAGAAACTCAATAGTGGTCATTATATTACTACAGTTAGACTGATGGTCTGGTATATACAACAGATCAAAAAAAAGCTATGTCAAATGAAGCAGCAAACAACAGTTGCAATGTGAAATTTCAAGCTTGCTTGTATCTAGCCCTTTTCAGTTTCTTTAACTGCAAGAAATTTTCTAAGGGCTATGAAAATGACAGGACAGAAAAATGGGGCATAAGCATTACTTCAGTATACTTGCCGGGATTGTGTAACCATTAGTTTCTGTTTTTGTTCATTTTGTCTGTCCCTTTGCAGTGGATTATAGCACTTATCCTTTTGGACTTCGTGGCTTTCTTGTTTTCCTGCTTATGACTATAACTATATATCTCTATCTATCTTTATGCACATATATTGATCGGAATTTTCCTTCCATCTATGCTACCTTAAGCTGCCTTGCAATTTCAACAATGCTACATTTACAACTGGGGCTATTCCTGTGCTGGTATTGGATTTTACTCTAGTCCTTGGAGAGAGAACTAGATTGCTTTAGACCCGACAATAAAAAATATTGGAATAAGTTTTAACAGATTTATTAGTCAAATATTTCAGGCCCTGCTTGTACATATAGATCCCCATACAAAATTCCCTACACATACACAAAATTATTCCCTCATGCACCCTTTGTTTGTATTGTCATACTAGAATGACATATTTAGCAGACAGGAAGAGTTGCAAAGGGAATTTCGACCTTGGGTGTTGATTTTTTTTCCCCCAAGAGTTCCATTCCTTTGGATTGTTTTCTTAATACATCTGACATTAGTTCACAAGTAGTCTTTACACATTGAGGTGTTTTAAGATGCCAAGCCAAGTGCCGTCGAGTCGGATCCTACTAAAATTTACTTTTTTTAGTCATAGTTGAATACCTGATTTTTGCACCAGCTTCTGCATCAGTATTATGATAGCTCATCCTCAGTATATTGTTCTGAAATTTCATCAGTAGGGTACTCATTAGGTGCAGAATAACTAGTTGGACTTATTTTTCTGAGCTCTTATTGAACTCATTCCTCTTAAGTTCTGTTAGTACATTTTTTACCCTAGCCTTATCTGGGGGCAAACTCTAAGTCACACTATTCATTTACACATCAAATTCAGTTTTATTTTATTTCTAATTTAAATACTGGCAAAAAATTATTCTTCAAGTATGGTTATTACAGTTTATACATTCAACATTTAGCAAGGCTTGATAATCACCATTGTAAGCAATACTAATATTACCATACTAGTGTATTTGCTAAGGTAAGCCTACCCAGGCCATGGTTTTTTCAATCACCTTCTATGCATGTGAAGGCTGGAAGATGAATAAGGAAAACCAAAGATGAATTGATGCCTTTGAATTATGGTGTTGGAGAAGAATATTGAACATACCATGACTGCCAAAAGAACAAACTAATCTATCTCAGAAGGAGTATAACCAGAATGTTCCTTGTAAACAAAGGTGGTGAGAATACTTCTCACTTTGGACGTGTTGTCAGGAGGGATCAATCCTTGGAGAAGGACATCATTTGATAAAGTAGAGGGTCAGTGAAAAATAAGAAGACCCTCAATGAGATGGATTGACACAATTGCTGCAATAATGAGCTTAAGCATAACAATGATTATGAGGACGATGCAGGAGTGGGCAGTGTTTTGTTCTATTGCACATAGGGTTACTATGCATTGAAACTGTCTCAAAGGCAGCTAACAAAATTGCTATTGCCTTATTCCTAATCATTAACACAAATGTTAATATACTGTGATGTCATAATATGAAATATTCTAAGGAACCTTGAAGCACATCATTAACACAGTTATTTTTTAAAAAAGAAATATCAAGATTAATAACGTTATTCTAAGACATATTTTATGTTATATTTTGATAAATGTATGCTTAATTGACATCTACTATATGTAGAATCCAGAGGGAGATACTAGAGATAGGAAGTAATATGAACATTCTGCCTTTAAAGAATTTAGCATCTAGTTGGGAAGACAAAGTATAGTGAAAAAAGAGAATCTCTGGATGGAAAAGATCTTTAAAGTACATTTAGTTTACATGATACATACAATCACTGTCTAATTCCATAGAATAATCACATTGTCTCTTAAATATGTCCATTAGCACACCTGTTCATTATCCTCAGAGGCAGCAGCACCTTGTTTACTGAATCCATTTTACAAGAAGGTTATTTTTTGTATTGAGCTGAAATAAATAAAATAGTTTTTGAACACTGACTGTAATTCTGTTTTGGAACCTTATAGACCAGTGTAACTTTGTCCCCATATAACATTAAAAACTCAATCCATTGCTGTCAAGTCAGTTCTGACTCAGAGTAACCCTATAGGAAACAGTAGAACTGTGTCAAAAGATTCCCGAGGAGTATCTGGTAGGTTTTAACTGCTGACCTTTTTGGTTAGCAGCCATAGCTCTTAACCACTGTACACCAGCTTTGTCCAAAGTCAAATACACAAGATGAATACACCTTAAAAACATACCGAGTAAAATAACTCAGTCACAATCAGACAAATATACCGTGATACCACTGCATCAATCAATCTCATTATCACTGACACTGTACCAGGAACAAGTCTGTGATGATTTGAATGTGTCCCTCCAAAATACCTGTCAGCTTCTCAAGGTCATAATTCCCAGTATTGTATGATTTTCCCATCATTTTGTCATATGACATAATTTTACTTTGTGATATAAACCTTGTATCTATGATGTTGATGAGATATGATTACTAGCAGTTATGTAAACTCAGTGTGCAAGATTAGATTATGTTTTAACTGAATCTCTTTTGAGAGAAAAAGGATAAGACCAAGCAGAGAGATGGGGGGACCTCATACCACCAAGAAAGCAGTGACAGGAACACAGGTTGAACTTTGGCCCCAGGGCTCCTGTGCATAAAAATTCCTAGTCCAGGGGAAGATTGATGACAGGGACCTTTCTCCAGAGCCCACAGAGAAGCTTTCCCCTGAATCTGATGCCCTGAATTCAGACTTCTAGTCTACTAGACTGTAACAGAAAAAGCTTCTGTTTGTTGGAGACATCCACGTGTGGTATTTCTGTTACAGCAACACTAGACAACTAAGAAGTGGTCCATCTTAATAACATGTCCAGAAGTATATGAGACTTACCTTCCAAGGAGAATTCTGGCTGTACTTCTGCTAAACAGATTTATTAAATTTTCTGGTAGTCCATGGTATATGCAATATTCTTCAGCAGCTCCACGATTTAAATGCATCAATTCTCATTCCTTACTTGTCCAGATTTCACAAACATATGAGGTAATTGAAAATACCATGGATTGAGTAAGGGACACTTTAGTACTCAAGGTGGCTTCTTGGCTTTTTTGCCCTTTAAAGAGGTCTGTGAGGAGGGCAAGATGGTGGACTAGACACATGTCTCCTCAATTGCCTGTGAGAAGTAAAGCCTGGAGTGATAATTGAATGGAGCAGTGTGGACATCTGAGGAGCCCTAGGATCTGGCATAGGGTTGTCGGATTGGACCAGCCACCAGCAAGGGGATAACCACCTCTCTCAAATACAAGGTAGCAGCATGCTCAGTCTGGCCTCTTCTGGATCACTTCTTGGGAGGACTGCAGGTACTGATGCCTTTTTTATTATTTGGGAGGCAGGGGCTGGGGATGAGCTTGCTGATATGCTGAACTGCAGTGCTTAAGTAAACAGTGTATAGCACAGCAGAGACTGTACTTGGGATAGCCACATATTGAGAGCCCAGCTGCTGACTGAGGGCACCACTACACCTCCACCTTTTCTTTTCTGAGCTGCACCATAGATTCTGTTGTTTCATGGCAGGCAGGGCAGCTTACGTGGTATGCCATCTTGGCTACCTGGAAGGCAGAGTAACAAGTGCTTCAGCAGAAAACCTGTCTTAGGACACAGTGGTGCCTAGAGGTATGGGTGAGGCCTGGAAGAGGATGACAGCAAGACCATAACCTCTCCCTACTTTGAACCATGTCATAGCATCTGAGGATGGCCTGTGAGTTACTTTCACTGTCAGCCAGAAGACAGAGTCTGCTTAGCTTCTTCAAAGGTGCAATGTTCATATTACTTCCTATCTCTAGTATCTGCCTTTTTTAAATTAAGACCTCCTGGAGAAATGACTGCGGAGCACCCTGACAGCATCTTCTCAACCCTTCACTGATCCACATCATAGCATTGGCTGATGGCACCTCAGTGACTCCAAAAGTAGGGTGTCCTTTTTGCCACCAGGAGGCAGAGCCTACTGCGCTAGAGAGTCCAGCTGCAGACAGTCACTGGAATACACAGAGGCAGCTGGTAACCAACTCCTTTCTTAGAACTATGCCTCAGTTCCTGCTAAGGAAACACCAAACTGAGCAACTTCTGTATGGCATGAAGGCAACAAACCATAGCTAGCCATTTAAAGAACCAGTCCACCATGGCTCCAGAAACCCCCCAAAATAAAGAATCAAAAAACTTCCTAGATGAAGAAGCCTTTCTGAAACTCTCAGAAGTTGAATACAAAAGAATTATATAGAAAGCCCTTCTAGAGATTAACCAAAATGCAGCAGAGCAAAATGAAAAATTAAGCAAGTCTTTAGAAAGAATGGAACATCAACATTCTGAAGTCCAGTGGATCAATAATAAAATTAAAGAACTAGACAATTTAGTCCAAAACCAAAAGAGCAGAGTTGAAGAGTTGGAAGCCAGAGTTAGTGAGCTCAGGGATAGAGCAAATGACACCAGCATTTAAGAGGAGAAATCAGAGAAAAGAAATAAGAAAAATGAAGAAGCATTATGAAGCATGTGGGAGTCTATTAAGAGGAATAGTCTCTGAATAACTGGAGTTCCTGAGCAGGGAGGGATAGCTGAAAATACAGACTATTGCTGTAGAGTTGCTGACAAAAAACTTCCCTGAAACTATGAAAGGAGAGAACATAGATTTCCAAGACGTGTATCAAACTCCACAAAAACTAGGCTGCAAAAGAAAGACACCAAGGCATATTATAATCAAGCTTAATAAAATGAAACATAAAGAGAGGCCCTTAAAGGTAATGAGGCTCAAAGCAAAGCTAACACTAAGAGGGAAGACCTGTAGGCTTTCTTCCGAATTCTCGGAAGAAATGATGTTGACAAGGAGGCAGTAAGATGACACATTTAAAGCCTTGAAGGAGAAAAACTTCCAACCAAAAATTATACATCCTGCAAAATTGTCTCTCAAATGTGAAGATGAATTTAAGACATTTACATATAAACATAAGCTTGAAGATTTTGTAAAAATCAAACCCAAACTACAAGAAATACCAAAAGAAGTGCTTTGCTTAGAAAAACAAAAACATGAAGTGTGTATTTAAGGAGGCAATGCAGGATACAACATCCAGAATCCTACTTGCTTAGGGAAGCCACAAAGCTCAAAGAAAGCTACCATATTAAAAGACATGAACCAGTGATCATATCACAGAAACAATGACATTATCACACTAAAAAGGGGGGTATATTATAGTAGATATAACCCTTTCAGATGGAGAGAAAACTAAAAAGATATGCAGAAGTTAAAGTCTAGTTTAAGCTTACAATACTAAGGGGGATCATAGGGGTAGGTGCAAAGGAAAACAACAATGTGACATATCAAAAAAAGAAACATCTCAACAAACACAAAACCAACACTGAAAAAGATGGAAGGTGAACCTATAAAGAATGAGCCAGAACAGAATATTAAGAGCAACAAAGAAAACATCAACAATACAAAAATAAATGCATCAAAATTACAGCACAAAACACATACCTAACAATAATTATAAGGAATGTAAATAGACTGAATGCTCCAATAAAGAAACAAGGAGTGACAGCCTGGATCAAAAGATGCAATCCGTCTATATGTGGCTTATAAGAAACACACCTTAGACTCAAAGATATGAAAAAAATAAAAATATATACTAACCCAACAACATACAAAGAAGGGCAGGAGTGCAACATTAATCTCAGATAAAGTAGGCTTTAATGTAAAATCCATCACTATGGACAAGGATGGTCATTTTACTCAATACATAAGCAGTACACAACAATATTAAATATTTATGCACCCAATACCAGAGCTTCTAAATACATAGAACGAATGCTGACAACTTTGAAAAATGAGATAGATTACCCAACAATAATAGTTGGAGACTTCAACACTCCACTTTCAGTATGGACAGATCATCTAGAAAAAAGCAGAGTAAAGATACAGAAGACCTTATTCTGACAATTAACCAACTAGACCTCATTAAAATTTACAGAACTTTTTTCTATCAACAGGTAAGTACATCTTCTTCTCTGAATCACTTGGAACATTTTTTGAGAATAGACCATGTGTTAGGACATAAAGTAAGTCTTAACAAAATCCAAAACATTGAATTATTGCAAAGCATCTTCTCAGACCACAGAGCCGTAAAAGTTAGAATCAATAGCAGAAAAAACATAGGTAGAAATTGGAACTCCTGGAGACTGAACAACACTTTGCTCAAAAATCCATGGCTAATAGAAGAAATCAAGGACAAAATAAAGCAATTTATGGACTCAAATGAGAATGAAAACATATTCTGTCAGAACCTATGGGATACAGCAAAAACAGCACTCAGAGGTCGATTTATCTCTATAAATGCACACATCTGGAATAAAGGAAGGACCCAAACTAAAGAATTAACTCTACAGTTTGAACAAGTAGAAAGAGTACAACAGAGGAACCCCTCAGACATCAGAAGAAAACGGATAATAAAGATGAAAGCAGAACTAAATGAATTAGAAAATAGAAGAAAAATTGAAAAAATTAACAAAACCAAAAGCTGGTTTTTTGAAACAGTCAGCAGAATTCATAAACCACTGGCTAAACTTAAAAGAAAATCAGGAGAGGAAACAAATAACCCAAATAAGAAATGTAATGGGAGATGCCACAACAGATCCAACTAAAATCAAAAGTATCATAACAGAATACTGTGAAAGACTGTCCTGTGACAGATTTGAAAACCTAGAGATAATGGACAAATTGCTAGATTCATATTACCTACCAAAATTGTCACAAGAAGTAGAACTTAATAAACCCATCACAAAGGAAGATGTAGAAAAAATTAATAAAAAAACTATCAACTAAAAAAGTCCTGGTCCAGAAGGCTACATCAGAGAACTCTACCAAAATTTAGAAAGTCATCAACTCCAATACTACTGACACTATTTCACAGAACAGAAAGGGATGAAATACTCCTAAATTTCTTATATAAAGCCAGCATCACCCTAATACCAAAGCCAGGGAAAGATCCCACAAAAAAGGAGAATGACAGACCAGTATCACTCATGAACCTGGAAACAAAAATCTTCAACAAAATCCTACCCAATAGATTTCAACAACGTATCAAAAAAATAATTCATCATGACCAAGTTGGAGTCACATCAGGAATGCATCTCTGGCTGAATATCAGAAAATCAATTAAGGTGATCAACCACATAAATAGCACAAAAGATAAGTATCACCTGATTTTCTCAATTGATGCAGAAAAGGCATTTGACAAAGTCCAACACCCATTCATGCTAAAAACTCTTAGCAAAATCGGAATAGAGGGAAATTCCTCAATGCAGTAAGAAGCTAGGTGAAGCCAACCACCTACATCATCCTGAATGGAGAGAGACTGAAAGAATTCCCCTTGAGAATGGGAACTAGACAAGTATCCCCACTGTCACCACTTGTATTCAACATTGTACTAAAAGTTCTGACCAGAGCAATTAGACAAGACAAAGAAATAAAGGGCATCCACATCGGCAAAAAAGAAGTAAAAATCTCCTTATTTGCAGATGATATGATTGTATATGCAGAGAATCCTAAAGAATCCATAAGTAAACTATTCGAACTAATAGAAGAGCTCAGCAAAGTACTAGGATATAAGATAAACATAAGTAAATCAGTAGGATTTCTTTATACCAACAAAGAGATGATTAAAGAAATCACCAAACCAATGCCATTTACTATAGCCCCAAGAAGATAAAATACCTAGGAATAAATCTAGCTAGAGAAATAAGAGACCTATACCTAGAGAACTACAAGACCTTACTGCAAGAAACTGAGACTTACACAAATGGAGGAACCTACCCTGCTCATGGATAGGAAGACTTAGCATTGTGAAAATGTTTATTTGACCCAAAGCTATCTACATATACAATGCAATCCCAATACAAATTCCAGTGTCATTTTTTTTTAGTGAGATGGAGAAACAAATCACAAAATTTGTTTGGAAATGGAAGAAACTCCAGATAAGTAAAGCACTACTAAAGGACAGGAACACAGTAGGAGGCCTCACACTACCAAACTTTATAAACTATTGCCCTGCCACAGTAGTCAAAACAGCCTGGTACTGGTACAAAAAGGGACATATAGGCCAACGGAACAGAGTTGAGACCCCAGGGATGCCACCATCCTCTTATGAACAGTTGACAAAAGTCCTAAGATTGTAGACCGTTGTAAAAGCAGTCTCTTTAAAATGGTGTTGGCAAAACCAGATATCCATCTGTAAAAAACTGAGACAAGATCCATATTTCATAACTTACACAAAAACTAACTCAAAATGAGTCAAAGACCTAAATATCAAGACTAAAATGATAAAGATCATGCAAGAAAAGATAGGGTCAACAATGGGAGTTCTAATACACAGCCTAGACAGACTTCAAAATCTAACAAAGCACAATCACCAGAAGATTAAATAGAGAAATGGGAGCTATTAAGAGTCAAGCACTTTTGCTCATTTAAAGACTTTATCAAAAGAGTTAAAAGACCACCTACAGAATGGGAAAAAATAGTTGACAACTACGTGTTGGATTGATGTCTGATCTCCATAATCTACAAGGTACGGCAAAATATCAACAAGAAAAAGGTAAATAAGCAAATTAAGCAATGGTCAAAGGAGATGGACAAACACTTCACCAAAGAGGACACCCAGGCAACCAAGAGACACATGATTGTTAGCTATCAGAGAAATCCAAATTCAAACTGCAATGAGATATCATCTCACCCCAACAAGGTTGGCCATGATCCAAAAAACACAAAACAACAAATGCTGGAGAGGCTTTGGAGAGACTGGAACTCTCCTACACTGCTGGTGGGATTGCAAAATGGTACAACCTCTTTGAAAAGGAATTTGGCACTTCCTTAAAAAGCTGGAAATAGATATACCATTTGATCCAGTAATCCCAATGCTCTGAGTATATCCTACAGAATCAAGGGCAGTCACATGAACAGATACATGCACACAAATGTTCATTGAATCACAGTCCACAATAGCAAAAAGATGGAATCAACCTAGATGCCCATCAATAGATGAATGGATAAACAAGCTATGGTACTTATACTCAATGGAAAACTATGCAATGAAGATCAATGATGATTCTAGGAAGCATCTCATAACCTGGTTTCAGTTAGAAGACATTATTCTGAGTGAAATCAGTCAGCAGCAAAAGGACATATATGAGATCTCTGCTATAAGGACTTAAAAAATAGACTGTGTACAGAAGAAACGATGCTTTTTTGATGGCTACAAGAGTGGGGAGGGAGGGAGAGGGTTGGTCATAGATTAGTTGATAGAAATTTGGTTAGGTGAAAGCAGTGGCAAAACACAGTACAAAGTAGATCAACTTAAACTGGACTTCACCATAAACTGAAACTCTTCTAACCTCAACCCAATATTGCTAGCTTAAAGTAGCAGGGGCAGGGTCTGGGGACCATACTCTCAGGGGACTTCAAGGCCAATTGACATAACTAGCATATTGCTAAGAGAGTCTTCTGTACTCCACATTGGTGAGTGTCATCTGAGGTCTTAAAAGCTAGCCAGCTGCCACCTGAGGTACACCAAATGGTCCCAACTCAGCTGGAACAGATGATCACCAAGGACAACAAATGTACGAGGAAAAAGTAGCTCAGGAGACAGAAGGACCCATGTGAATGGGAGACTGTATCAGCACGTGACCAGAAGAACCAGATAGTGCCTGGCCACGACCAAAACAGCCATAATGGGGCACACAATGTTGAGTCCCTGTGGCAACATGAGAAAAAGAGGGGTGCAGCTCATGAATTCTAATAAAAGACAACAACTGATTGTCCAACAGCCTGGGAGATCACCTGGAAGCATGACCCCTAGACCTGCTGCTGCCTCTGTCCAGAAAACACTACTGAGGTCAGCTCTTCAGACAAAAATGAACTGGACTCAGGGACACAATGTGGCTATTTGATGTGTGCACTTTATGACTATATGCATTTATAGGAGGCTGTCCTACTGGTCTCTTTCTAGAATGGAGAGAAGAGGGTGGAGAGTAGGGGATAGGAGATTGTCAAGAGGATACAAGTATAGAATGAAAAGGAGGTTTGTATGTTACCAGACAAGGAGAGCAGAAGGCGCTGCAGATAGATGGGCATGCAAAATTAATTTTGATTGATACTTTCACTTAATCACACAAAAAAGAAGGTATTTGGCAGGAGATTTGCCCAGTGCAGTGTATCTTGATTTCTTGACTTCTGATTATATGGGCATTGATTGTAGATCCAAGTAAATCTAAATTTTTAACTTCAATGTATTCTCCATTTATCATGATGTTGTTTATTGGTCCAGATACGAGAATTTTTGTTTTCTTTATGTGGAAGCATAATCCATTCTGAAGGCTGTGGTCTTTGATCTTCATCAGTAAGTCCTTGAAGTCCTCTTTGTTACAGCAAACGTAAGTGTATCACTTGCACAGGTTGTTGATGAGTTTTTCCTCTTTTCTGATTCCATATTCTTTATTTTTTTTCCATTCCAACCTTGCCCCACCCTGACAATCTCTGTGTGTAAACATGTTCATGAGTTTGTATATAAGTGGTCTCACATAACACGTGTCCCTCTGCCACTGACTCATTTCATTCAGCATAATGCCCTTCAGTTTGTTCCATGTGATGAGACGACATCCAGTTTTGCCAACACCACCTGGTGATAAGACTGTCCTCTTACCATTTGATGGACTTTGAGCCCTTGTCAAAGACTGAGTGACAATAACCAAACCAAATCCATTCCTGTCACGTTGTTTCTGACTCATAGCAACCCTATAGGTCAGAATAGAACTGTCCCATGGGGTTTCCAAAGAGTGCCTGTTGGATTTGAACTACTGACCTTTTGGTTAGCAGGTGTGGCACATAACCACTACTGCATCAGGGTGACCATAGGTGTATGGATTTACATTTGGTTCTCAGTTCTGTTCCATCAGTTAACATATCTGTTGTTGTACTAGTACTAGGTGTCTTTGTTTCTCAGGTGATTCTCTTATAAACAGCATATTATTGCTGTCATTTTGCAGCACTTTTTTTTTTCTTTTTCTTTTTATCGTGCTGTCATTTTCTTTGTTCCTCTTACTCTCCTTTGCTGAATTCCTCTGGTTTGTGGATTTATCATTTCTTTTGTTTTTGTACATTTTGTTTTTCTTTTATTGATGTTTTCTTTCTTTATTAGCTTTCTTAGTGGTTACCTTGAAATTTATCCTTGTCTTCCTAGGATTGAACTAGTATGTTGTTACTCGGTAGTGCTTTGCTTTCAACTCCATTAGAAAGTTCTATATCTACACCATTTATTCTGTCTTGTATTTCTCTGATGTTGTTACTGTTGATAGATTAATCCCTCTGGTTCCCTGTTGCAATTCTTTTGATTTTGGATAGTTCTTGAGAATTCATTTCCTAGGTTTGTATCTGGCTGGACAATCTGGCATCCTAGATTCAGACTGTAGTCTGATATTGTTTGTTCTCAGACAAAAGAATTCTCTTTAATAATTCTTGTATCTTTGGTTTTTACATATTCTCCTAATTTCTGCTTATCTGGAAATGGGCCAACTTCACCATCATATTTGAATGGGAGTTTTGCAGGATGTATTATTCTTGGTTGGCTTTTTTTTTTTTTTTTTAAGATTTTGTATAAATCATTCTATTTTAGTCTGCATGGTTTCTACCCAGTACAGAGTTTACTCTTATTGTTTCTGTTGCCTTACTTCTTGTCCAGATTTCACAAACATATGATGCAGTTGAAAATATCATGACTTGAGTCAAGCATACCTTAGTCTTCAAGTTGACTTCTTGTCTTTTTAGCACTTCAAAGAGGTTTTTGGTTGGAGCTTTGCCAAATGCAATGTGCCTCTTGACTTCTTAGCTGCTGATTCTATGGGCATTGACTGTTTCTCCTTTGTATATGACTTTTTATTTCTCTTGAGCTGCTCTCAAAATTTTTTCTCTGTCTTTAATTTTAGCAAGTATGATTATGATATACATTGGTAATTTTCTCTTAGGGTCTGTTCTATATGGGGTTCTCTAAACTTCTTGCATGTGCAGCTTTTCATCTTTCATTATATTAGGCAAGTTTTCTGCCAGCAGTTCTTTAATGATTCTTTCAGTGTTTACTATTTCCCCCCCATGTTCTAGAACTACAGTCACTTGGAAATTTGTGTTTTTTATTGTATCCCATATGATTCTTAGAGTTTCTTCATTTTTCTTTGTTCTTTTTTTTTCTGATTTTTCCTCAGAGATGTATTCAAATGTTTATGTTCAAATTCATTGACCCTATGTTCCGTCATTTCAAAAGCTGCTCCTCAGCCCTTTTATGACACTGTCTATTTCTGAAATATTCTTGTGTATTTTTTGGATTTCTAATGGTTATTTCTGTATGAATTCTAGTTGTAAATTTATTTTGGCATTTTGTTTCTCTATTGAATTCTTCCATGAATTTGTCTGTCTTTTCCATAAATTTGTCTAATTTTCCCTCATTTTTGTCTGCATTTCTCATGGATAGCTCTGAATATTAGAGGTTTGAATTCTCAGTCAGGTAATTCTAGTGCCTTTCTTCTACTGAAAAGTCATCCTCTGTGCTTATTTTGGCACTTGAAACTTCCTATCCTGTTTTTGTTTTTTTCATTTTTATGTTTTGGCATTGCTGTCTTTGGACCATTCAGTAGTTATTTTCTTTGTTTATTGATTGCAGAGCTGTTTGTTTTGTCCTGCTTTTTTGTTTCATTTGGTTGTGTCAGAGCAGGCAGCCTATGTGCTCTTTGTTGTTTGATCCTCTGTGGTCACGATATTTTTCATCTTCTTGTCTAACAGGCAGGGCCAGTTGCTCAGCTGTGGTGCAACATGACAGGTCTACTGGATTGTCTGTAAAGTGCTGGGGATCCTGAGGTGCCTTTGAGTACTCCCTATCTGCCCATCTCCTGTATGGGTGTGGCACATCCATGTGATACTACTGCTGCACCTTAAAGCCAACTGAGCCACTGCAGCTAGCAAGGAGGAGTCAGAAGCAGAGCAGTAGAGAGAAGTGGAGGAAGGGAGTGGAAAAGTGTTCCTTGCTTGCCACCAGGTACATTGTCTGCCCCTGAGACCTCTGTAAATCTGCTCTCCTGTGTTCCCTGTCTGCCTATCTGATATGAGCTCAAGATGACACACCTGTCCTGTGTCTCCTGACAGGCAACTTTCTCTCATATTCTCCTTACTCTCTATTTTCTGTTTCTCATTCCATTCAGGTTTTGGCTGAGATCTTTGTTTCGTCGTTAGACACTTTGCATTCCAAGATACACGTTTATCTCATTTTACTTAGTTTTTCAGATCTTTGCTGTGGAGAAGCAGCACAGAGCTTCTGTCTACGGGACCAGATTGCACATTCTTCTCCATATAGTCCAGCTTCTCAGGTCATCCACTCAGCACACAAACTGTGTAAGTATGGTGGAAGGATACAATCCAGACACATACCTTTCTTAATTTTAAACTGCATAGTATCCTGTTATTTTGTTTGAACTAATGCCTCTTATTCTGTGTACAGATTCCACATGACCACAAGTAAGTGTTTTTGGAATTCTCATTCTTTACAATATTATCCATAATTTGTTATGAACCACGTATTCAAATGCCTTTGCAGAGTCAGTAAAGCACAGGTAAACGTCTTTCTGGCAGTCTCTGTTTTCAGCCGTAAGCCATCTTTCCTCAGTGTCGATATCCCCCATTTCACATCCTCTTCTGAAGGCTGATTGACTTCTGGTTAGTTCCCTGTTGATGTACTGCTGCAACCAGTTTTTCATTATCTTCAGCAAAATTTTACTTGTATATCACATTAATGATATTGTTCAGAAATTTTCTATTGTGTCACCGTTCTTTGCAATGGACACATATATCAATCTCTCCTAGTCAGCTGGCCTGGGAGCTGTCTTCCAGATTTCTAGGTGTAGACTAGTGAGCACTTTCAGATTTGCATTCATTCATTGAAACATCTCAATTGGTATTTCCTCAATTCCTGGAGACTTGTTTTTCCCCAATGCTTTCAGTGTAGCTTGGACTCCTTCTTTCATTATCCTCTGCCCTTGATCATATGCTGCCTCCTGAAATTGTTGAATTTTGACCAATGCTTTTTGGTACAGTGACTATGTGTTTTCCTTCCATCTTCTTTTCATGATTCTTACATATTTCTTTAACTAAAAATTACCAAAATGCTTACTACCAAAGAGAGGTGGGGGGGGGGAATCAAATAAGATATTGCATTGGGTGAATCTGCTGCAAATGACCTCTTTAAAGTCTTAAAAACAAAGGTGTCACTTTGTGGACTAAAGTGTGCCTGATCTAAGCCGGGATACTGTCAATCACTTCATAAGCATGCAAAAACTGAACAATGAATTAGGAAGACTGAAGATGAATTGATCTTTGAACTACAGTGTTAGCAATGAATATGCCAAAAGAACGAACAAAAATGTCCTGGAGGAAGTATAACTAGAATGCTTCTTAGAAGCAAGGATGGCAAGACTACTTCTCACTTACTTTGGACGTGTTGTCAGGAGGGATCAGCCACTATAGAAGGAAATCATACTTCATAGAGCAGAGGGTCAGTGAACATGAGGAAAACCCTCAGTGAAACGGATTGGGACAGTGGCTGCAACAATGAGTTTAAACATGACAACAATTATGATGATGGCACAGAACCACGCAGTGTTTTGCTCTGTTGTACATAGAGTCCCTGTGAGTCAGAACTAACTTGATGGTACAACAGCTATAATAACAACCATATACAGAGACAGCATCCAGTTACTGCTACAGGCCTGGGTGGTATCACCTTCAAGAAATTGCTTCTTCTTTTGGACCCTCACAGAACTGAAGTCATCTTGATTTATGACACCAAATGAATTTCAGTGTAATTCACCATTTACACATTTGTCTCCTCAAGTAAACTGAGTTCCTGGAAGGCAGACAACTCGTTGAATTCACCCTGGAATTTCTAGCCCACTGCTTGGCATACCCTATGTGGTCAATGAATGTTTGTTGAATAACTAAATGACTCTTACTGTTAGGGTAAAAATATACCCTCAGCCATTAGTTTTCAGCAGCAATGCAAAATCACAAGACCTCTTTACCTCAGTTGTGATTCTAATTTTCCTGCATATCAGGTAGCACTATTTAAAAATAGAATATATCTTTGTAAGTTTAATTCTTTTAAATTGTATATTCAATTTCAAATTATGCATTTCAAAGTCAACTAGAGATCAACAAATCAAAGGTTTTTTTTAAAAGATGTTATTTAGGAAAATGGACCATAAAAAGTCAAATCAAATTAATAATTGGTTTGGCAGTAAAGCTTTAAAATGTCAAATAAATCATAAAGTTTCTTAGTAAATGTACTGGATAGAAGGTGGCATTGCTAAATCTAAAGATGCTTCATGAGATGCTTGACATGTATCCACCATTATTCTCTTTCTCAGGAAGAAAGGGGTTAATTGCTTTTAATAGGTACCCACTTTATTGCTTCATGAGACCTTTTGCTTTTCAGTTTTGCCACTAACACTTTTCCTTCTAAAATCCTCTCCAGAGGCTTCAATACATCTGCATATTTACAGTCTAGTTAACTTACATTCCTAGAATGAGATAGGGATATTATAGGAGCAGAACTGTGAAAGGAATTTAGTAAGGTAAATTTTTTTGGTTGGCATGTCATAATAAATATTAATAATTCAGTAGATGATTATAGTGCAATAATTATGCTGAAAGGTAACTCTGAGTCAGACAATGACACAGCCTTTGAGACACTCTTGACCTTACAGTGGAGGCCTCGATTTATTGGCCAGCTTAAATTCAGTCAAGGAAAGGATAGGCTCCCACAAAAGTGAATTCTTCTTAATGAGCTGTTAATTGTTTATATGCAGACTGAAGTTGTCTGATGATATTTCTTCTAATTTTACTAATGTATTCCTGGCCCTGCTGCTACAATGGCCTCAGGCAAACTCTATCATAAAAATGCAGGTGTGCTTAGCAGGTATAATAAAAGTATAATAAAAGTGCAGGTGTGCATAGCAGGCTTGTCAGTTGATATGCTCGTATCAGCTTAAAAGAACTTCACATTTCTATAAATTAAGAAATGAATCACTAGTGCACTGATTCTCTGATTGCCCTCCCTTCATCGTTTTCTCCCCAGGCCCAGACTGGCTAGGCTATTTTACAAGAGTTGGAGATGACTCATTACCCCACATTACTTTGTCTCACAGATGGCATCATTTTATCTTATGCACAAAGAGACTGACAAGTGACATTTTTTGCATTGATTTTATTGTACTAGGCTATGGAGAGCACTAGCTGTGATGAATATATAATCTGGGCAGGAGTTTGCAGTTGAGACTTGGGACTTCGGTAGGAAAGGCAGGGAGATAAAATGGGAGGTTTTAAAAAAGGCATGTAGAGAAAGAGAGGAAAGAAGTGTTGAGAGAGAGAGGCCTGTCTATGTAAGTAAGATATTATTTTCTATGCATTAGAGAATATAGAAGACCTAGAGATAGTTTGCAGGCTAATCTAGTCATTTGGCACTAAAAAGTAGTTTTAAACTGCTGAAACTGTTGACCCAAGCCTTTTCAATTCCTGCCCATAGCTACAGACTTGCTGGTAATTTTCATAAAGCAAGGAAATTAGGGATGCTGTAGGGCTGAGCAGATGATTGGATTCTTGCCAGTGCTCAGATGATATGGCAGCAATTTCCTCCATTAAGTCCAGTATGAGAGATAATAATTCTTGCGTGTGTGTGTATGTGTGTGACTGGAGGGAATGGGAATATGCAGAAATCTACTGAAAATATAAGTTTTTATCTTACTGTGTAGGCCAAGTTAGGAACAATTTTGTAAAGTTGTTCTTCTGACATATTCGAGGGAAAAAGAAACCTATAACCTGGGTAGAATTCTATGTCAATTTCTTCTGTAAGGAAACTAGATGCTTTGTTTTAGGTACCGGGTCTTGTGAGAATGGAATTATTAAAGCTTGATGTGATACAAAAAGGGCTCATTACACTGAGCAAAGCATGCAAATTCTAGTGTAATTTACTACATAGCCAACCAACAAAGTTGTTTTTCTTAAGACGTGTGATGCTGTCTGTTAAAACTCCAGTTTTCTATATCAAAGCAAGAGATATTTTCTTGCTAGTATATCAGGTATTAATTTTATTTTATCAAAAACTTTAGATACAAGAAATATCTCATCATTTGCTAAACCACATCAAATCTGACCTGAAGTTTCCTTGGTAGCACAGTGGTTAAGAGATCAGCTGCTAACAAAAAAGTCCACTCTATGAGCCAGCTCTACTCTGTCTTACAGGGTCGCTATGAGTCAGAATTGACTTGACAGCCATGAGTTGATTTTTTTTATTTAAGTCTCCCTTATGGGGACCTTTCACAGGAATTAATAGCATTATTGTTTCTCTTCCCAGGGTTGTGGGAAGGCCTTAGTCCAGAATTTGAGAAAAATCCATGTTACTTGCTCCATTGGTATGCTTATTTGCTGAGTCTTTGCTTTCCACTGGAGTTAGCAGTATTCACTCTTTTCTGACTGGCTTGGGCACAGGGTTTAGGGCTGGGGCTGGAAGGTCTAGCATGCATATTCTCTAGATTGAAGACGCCTGACATTCCACCACATTCCCATAGACTCAGGTACCACAAAAAGACCGTCACCTCTCCAATCTTGGGAAGTATCTCATATATTTATGCTCAGCTATGTTCCTGGCCACTTCTCTAAGCAGTTCTCTCTATTCCCTCTCTATGGGATGATTTTACATAATGTCTTTTATTGCACCTTTAGAGATACAATTAGCATCTCCTGGGAGGCGGGGGGCAGGAAATACGGAAATCAGTCTGTTTTGTTAGCACTAGTTTTCATTAGCTAGAGAATATTACTCCTATCATTCCAAAGTGAATATATGGTCCATGTAATTGCAATTGATTACTGATTAATAAATCATTAGTATAGGGAAACAGACTGTGTTTTAGTTTTAAAATTCTCCTAGATTAATTTCTCCAAAGTATGGCTCCATTGCATAAGATCTGCCTTTTAAAAAAGAAAAAAGTGGTTTCTCATAAATAAAATAAAACTCTCCTGACATCTACAACATAGCTTCGGCTTACATTTTCAGATTTCTCTCCTGTGAATACTCTTTACTAAGGCAAAACTGGGCTCTATTATTTGAACACCTTCTGTGTCTTCCTACTTATATGCCTTTGCTCTTACTGTTCTGACTGGAATGCCTTCTCCTCATACCTGCCTTCCTGTTGGACTCATTATACAAAGTTCAACCCAGATACCATTTCCTCTAAAAATTCTTTCCCGGTTCCTGTAATTTTATTTCTTCCTCCTTTGAAACCCAAGAACATTTCGTTTGTACTTCTCATTCTGATAATTTTCATATTCTGCTTTAGATTGTAGATTTTTCATTTCCCAATGGCAGGCACTGTGCTAGAGGGCTTAAAAGCTCCTAGCATGATGCCTAAGGGTTAGAAATCCAACAATTAATTTTTAAATTAGTTGATAATATCCCAAGCTATTTTTAAGTGACACATTCTCTCTTTCTCTTTCACCTCCCCACACCCCCTGGTGCCTCCAGATGTTTTGGACTGTATCCATTTCTATGCATGTGAATATCTCTTTCCAACAATTCTTATACCTTGGCCTCCTGTAAACACATACCTAGCAATTTGTCCCTGGTTGTTTGAACTTTCACTGACAAACCATTTCTTTATTTCCTTTGTTATGTTTCTCTTGGTGTTACATTGAACCACATTGGAATATCTAAGATAATTCTAGGCTCCAGATTTGTCTAAGTTTTTTAAAAGCTTACTAAAATGCTAGGTGCCACAAGAATTATTCTAATAAAAAGTCAATTAACTAGTGAAACAACACCATTGCATAGTTTTACTATAAGAAACGGGGAGACTATTCTAAATTGGAAAGAGTTTGTGCCACTGTAAACTTTGCCTCCCTCCACATCTTTAATATTCTTCATCTCCACTCTCCTATGCATCCTTTAAAACCTAACTTCAGTAACATTTTTAGTGGTGCTAAATCAAAAACCAAAGCCACTGCTGTCTAATTGATTCTGAGTCAGAGCAACCCTATAGGACAAGGTAGAATTGCCCCATAGAGTTTCCAAGTAGTACCTGATGGATTTGAACTACTGACTTTTTGGTTAGCAGACGTAGCACTTAACCACTGCACCACCAGAGTTTCTTTAGTGATGCTAATTCCCCTGAACTTCTGCCACTAGGCTACTTTGTACTGATATTAAATATAACAAGTATCATAGTGTACTCTTCCTTTATAACAATCCTGATTATGGTAAATATTTTATTAATGTTGAACATTGATCTTTTCACTAGACTGTGATCCTACAAAAGTAGGTACCATTTCTTTTCTCTTCTTTTTTTTTTAGTTAAAGTTCCTAGAGTTTGCCATGTAGCAGATTATTAACAACAGTATACTGTTCATTATGTAGAAACCTTGGTGGCATAGTGGCTAAGTGCTACATCTGCTAACCAAAAAGTTGGCAGTTCAAGTCTGCCCAGCGCTCCTTGGAAACTCTATGGGGCAGTTCTACTCTGCTCTATAGGGTCACTTTGAGTCGGAATCAACTTAATGGCACTGGGTTTTTTCTGGTTCATTATGTACTTACATTTTAAAATTGACATGGCTGTCTTCCCTATACAGCTATGGCAGTGACTGTATCTTTACATATATTGTGTACCCAGTACCTAGTACAGTACCTAAAACGTAGAAGCACTCAGTAAATGCTTAATAAATGATAAATAAGTGAACTGTTTGATTGTGTATTCTGAGTACACACTATTTTCTTCTTTATATTCTCTGCTGTTTGAGGGTAGTACTTGGGTCTTACTTCTCCTGTTTCTCCTCAGCACTTAAGGTAGTACTTAGTGAGTGGAAATTAACAAGGTGAAAGAAGCCATATTCCAATTCCAAGCCATATTCCAAGAAGCCAGAATTCCAATTCTGATACTGACTTGCTTTTTAAATCTGTATAGCATTTGCTCATCCAATATGTATCAGTTTTGGGGTCTTTTGTGTACAAGTTATTCTACCACCTTTTAAAATGTCCTGCATGTCAAAGAGAAGGGAAACACTCTAGATTTTACATAGTCTGAGGTGCTGGACTATATTGAAGATAGTATCAGAATATTTTGAAGATGAGGACAGTGAATATATAACCAACTCATGAGTCGGATCCGACTCGACGGCACTTGGCTTGGCTCAGTAAGCTGGGCATTTAGAGTAATTATTCTTGTCAGTTAGGTGTCTCTATGTAAAAGACACATGACTTCCATTTTTCAAAGTATTAAAATAAAATGTAACACAGCTTATCCCTAAAACTGTTTATGAGTGCAATGTTTACATTGTTGATTTGAATCTTGCAGTATCTCAGAGTTGAGATGGAGCTATATAATTATTATCCAGCTTGATTTTCCAGTCTATAGACCTAGCATGTACATATTGCAAAGGCAAGTTCTTGTGTTTTGTTTGTTGTTATTAGCCTGAACAATAATGTCTTCATCCCATGTACTGATGTAAGACGAGCCAGGCAGTGGCCTTGCCTACACGTGCTGTTCACTAGAAACTAGTGCATAACCTTGGCTATGCATCTTCTTTATTGATCCCTATATAAATAGAAAGGAAAAAAAGGGGCATGATATGTAGCCAGCCAAAACCTTCTGTGTAAAGGTGGCTACTAATGTGTAAAACTCATACTGAAGAACCTAAGAATGTGCAAAAAGGTAAGTTCACATAGGAAAAAAAAGAGAGTTGTGTTTGCACACTATAAAGCTTTCAATGTTGCGCCATTAACCATGGCAACAATCTGCTTTAAACAAAATTAAAAGTCATATGTTTGATCATAATAAACTGTAAAGAGAGGAAGAGGAAGAGAACCCAGAACATAATCATAGTGCAAAAATTCACTTTATGGGATGGTATGATGAACACTTATGATTATCCAGAGAGAGACCCCCTGGAGAGAATGAGCCAGTAGTAAAAGCTAATAGATAAACTACTAATCAGTTCAGAATATTGATTTAACAGCAATTTGGAATATATCTCTATAACGAGAAATGAGAACCTTAATCTGAAATATTGTTAATATGAAACAGAGAGTGAGGGCTCCTTCTGAACTGTGTACACATTACAAAAAAGTCTCTGTGTGACACAAGTAGTTAAGTGTTCAGCTACTAACCAAAAGATTGGAGATTTGGACCCACACAGAGGCTCCTTGAAAGAAAGACCTGGTAACTGGCTTCCAAAAGATCACACACAGCCTTGAAAACCCTATGGAGTAGAATTCTGCTCTGAAACACATGAGGTCTCCATGAGTAGGGATCAGCCTGACAGTAACTGTTTGTTTTGTTTTTTTTTTCATGCACTGCATACACAGTGACTCATTTTGTCAAGTTTGAAAACCTTTTTACCTGTCTATATAGTATGTCCATTTTAAATTAATTTGATTGTAATTTAGATAATTATTAATTACAAAATTGGAAAATAAGGAGGCATGGTGGTGCACTGGTTAAAGCACTGTGCTGCTAACATAAAGGCCAGCCTTACTAATGCATCAGTCTCTCTGTGGAAGAAAGATCTGGCAATCTTCTTCCACAAAGGTTTACAGCCTTGGAAACTCTGTAAGGCAGTACTACTCTGTACTATAGTGTCGCTGTAAGTTGTAATTACTCAGTGGCAATGGGTTTTGGTCTGTGGAAAATGTTCAGTAAAAAATCTTCAAATGCACCCCCCCAAAAGCCAGTAATTTTTATTACTTTCTATCTAATTCAAGCAGAGATTTTTCTTTTTAGTCTAATTCTTTAAAAGTTGAAGTAAAGAAGTGTACAATATATGCTATTTTCATAAATGATTAGGCCTCTGTTGACCTTATAAATGACACAGATAATGGCATGAGGCAAGTCTTACTGAGGAGATTAAATATGTGCTTATTGTAAGACCATAGTAAAAGTAATCAGAGTTTGAATCTTCTTCTGACCTTGATACAATGATAGTATATGAGGACAATATAACCTGGGCCTTTTTTTTCAGTTTCTTTTCATTGAAGAAAAGAAATGAAATTTGAAATTAAAGCAATGCATTAACCAGTTGTTATTGAGTTGATGCTGTCATGGATTGAATTATGTCTCCCAAACATGTGTAGCTATTTGGCTAGGCTATTCCTGATAATGTGTGATGTTCCTACACCCTGTACATCACCACCTCCATGATGTTAATGATGAAGAACTGGATGGCAGTTGTGTTGGTGGGGCAGTACTCAATGCGTAAGACTGTGTTGTTCCTTGAGGCAATCTCCTGGGATATAAAGGAAAGCAAGCAGAGAGTTGGGGACCTCATATCACCATGAAAGTAGTGCTGGGAGCTGAGCACATCCTTTGGAAGGGACTTGAGTCCCCACACCTCAGAAACTCCCAGTCCAGGGGAGACTGATAACAAGGAGAGGGCTTAAGAGCCAAAAGAAAATGCATTCCCCTGGAGTTGATGCCCTGAATTTGAACTTGTAGCTTACTGGACTGTGAGAAAATAAACTTCTGTTTGTTCAAGACAACCACTTGTAGTGTTTCTGTTATAGCAGCGCTATAAGACTAAGACACCAACTCATGAAAACCCCGTGTGTGGCACGGTAGAACTGTACTCTATACGATTTTCAACGACTGATTTTTCAGAACTACAATCATCAAGCTTTGAGTCTCTAATGTTTGGGGTTAGCAGATGAGCATGTTGAACATTTGTACCACCCAGGGACTCCAAAGCAGTGTACCAGCAATATTTGTTCAGTGGAAATCCCAAAGTGGTCTTTAGAATATTGGTCTTGGTTCTGCTGTTAGCTAATACAAAGAAAAACCAAAGCACTGGTGTAGAGTCAATTCTGATTCATTAGCTAGTATATATGCTTTTAAATAAGTTCTCTCTAGCCACTGGTTTCTTCATTTGTAAATTTGCTCTTGAAATACAAGTAATTCATAATTTGAAATTATTGAAAGCATGAGGACTTTTCACACTTGGCATTGTTTAAAGGGGAGTGGAAACATCTTACAGAAAGGTAGGATACTTTAGTTGATTGCTTATCCTTGAAGGTCAAATATGAGTTGCATGTCCTTCATTTAGTTTTCATGCTGCATATGAATGGCCCCAGTCCCGGTATGGACCATTAGATTCTGAGCTTCAGACAAATGAAGTCTCTGAAAGTTTGTTCTCAATGCTTTACTGTTTAAACAATCCAGGTTCTCTGAAGCCAAGTGTTCTCCGTATGGAGTGTGAAAAGGTTTTTGTGTCATTAGGAGTCCAGTGAATAGTACTTAGGGGCATTTCTCTCTCTCTTGTTGCAAAAGATATACTTTTTTTTCTTGACAACATTAAACATTTCTTACTGTTCCTGGGACAGAGTTGACAATCTCCTTGATTTTTTTCAGCCTACCATTTGTCTGAAATTATTTGGAAGAACTGTATGCTAAATATTAAGACATAAAATAGAAACAGAAACATGAATCTATGACCTGAAAATACTACATTTCTACATACAGTATGACTTGAAACCTGTCAGTCTTCAACTACTATAAAGAAATTCTGTTTCCTGTGATCACAATACATTTATAAGATACCAACTGTAGTATTTAAAATAGCATTTTTCTTAATACACCTTAAGATATTTTCTTTAAAACATCTTAAAGTCACTTATTTGCTACAAGGAAAACAAAAAAAATTATACTAAGTCAGTTTACCAAATTCTTTATATTAAATTATTGTAGAATAAGTCCCTTAAGGCTAGAAGTGTGTTGTACTACATTCAATGTCATTACTTGATGTATATTTGAGGAATTTGATCTTAACATTACATTTACTCAATTTATTAAGATAATTTATTCCAATTTAACAGTAAATGTAAGAACAAGAGTTTATTTCTCAGACTACTTTTGGAAGAACTAGTCAAGATAGAGAGGTATAGTCACTAGAGATTCTTTGGCTTTATTATAGTAAGAATATCACAAGGATAAATCATGGTGGAGTTAGGAGAGAGCATTCTTGGACACAAGATGCAAAATCATTCTGAACACTACTATTTTGCTGTAAGAAGATGACATTTTGATACTTTATCATTATCTAGATATTTTACTTTCTTTTTATGTTATGAATATTCTAGGGACTCTTTCATTAAAATCTCTGAATGATTTTCAGTGATAATCTTGAAACACATATTGTTAATTCTTTCTGTTATGTTTCTTGTGTAAGGAAAAAAAATTACCTCTGTCATAGAAAACATTTTATTTATTTATTTATTTTTAACCACAGAAAGATACTTTGAAGTTCTTCTGCTTATTAAATATTACTGGTTGGCATTCAGCATGACCCAAAATGTAGCATAAGTTTTCTCAGAGACCAGAAGATAGCTCAATTTACTGGGCAGAATTTAGTGGCATAACTAAGGTGCAGCAAGGCAAGAATGCTTACTAAATAGGACAGGTTTCTGACCATCATTCTGCTTGTGCAACTCCCACAGAAACTAACAAGAATATTGCAGTAACTCAGTGTTCTCATGTAGCTCTCAGTTCTTGAAAGTATTGATGACCTTAATCAGCATGCAAGGGCTATGTTTTCATAGAAAGTGGAAGAATTTGTGCATTCTGAAATAATACTACATGGACTTTTACATAATAAGAACTATCTACATTATTTTAACCAGGCTGTAAACTGCAATCTGAAAAAAAGAAATTATAGACAAGCTCATCTCTGCCTTGACTTCCTTTAGACCAGATCTCTACTGGCAAAGCTAAGTAGAGAATTGATAATTTTTTATTAGTACTTTGAGGTTTGAAGCAAAAGCTAAAATTGAGTTTGAACTGTTGACCTCTTGGTTAGCAGCTATAGCTCTTAACAACTTAGTTAAAAACCTCCTTCCCTTGAACTGGCCTGACATCAAGGAACCACATACTAGTCTCAGGATTCAGAGCATACTTGAAAAAAGTATTCTAATTGAAATTTGGAGATATATTGTCAGTTAAATTTAACTATTCTTGATAGAAATTAAAAGAGAGAGTCCTAATTATAAAATTGCAAGCTAGGTTAATTACTTTAAAATTGATTAATAAAATTGTCTATTTTGCTAGTTAATCTAAGTTTGATTTTTAAATGGTAATTTTATTAGTTGTCAAAAAATTAAGGCATATGACATTTTTATTTCAACTGAAGACTGTTAAATTTTATTATTTGTAGTTCAGACGGAGGCATGTATCATCACTGCTGGTAATATACTCTAAATGTAGTGAAAAGTAAAATTGGAAAAGAAAAGTGTCATACAAAATGAAACTTACTCTAAAGCCATCAAGTGACAGCAGTATCATGGCCTGCATGAAAATGGATGCATGTGTCACAAGCCTAGCTGAGGTAAATATAACCATGTCACGTACTTTACTGAAATACATTTGCTGCCTTTGATGATAATGATAAGCATTAAGAGTCAACTGAAGTATTCCAATCTCTTTATGTAGTCAAAATTAAGATTTTTGACTATGTGTAATCAGCATGACATTTTTCAATTTTAATAATTAGTTCAAATTCAAAGCAATTTTACTTCAAATTGTCATCTGTCTTCAACTCCTTATGGAGTTTCCTGTGAAAGAAGACAGCTTTTGAAGTTATAGAAGTCAACAGAGATGGTGATGAAAATTCAGTCCTTTACATTAACAAAGCAGATATTACTGATGACATCATCTTTGCAAGGTTTGTTAAAATCCTTAAACATCTTCCTTTTCTCAAGTGTCTAAGCGAATAACAGGCCAACTTACTGAACAACAGAGTTTATGGTGTCATGAATTCTCAAGTAGGTGAAGAATCTGTAGTGGAAAGTAAATATATTCCTATTGCCTGGGCTGGCTTAAGAGAACAGTACAGGGAATCAGTAAACCTGTTCTCACAGCTACTACCATCTTACCACGCTCTGTGTGACGTGAGGCAAACTACCATCTCTGATGCTTAGGAGACTTATTTATAAATTAACAGGTTGTACATGTTAACCACCGAAATTATTTCCAGTCCTAACCTTCCACAACTATATGGTTCGAAGCTTCAACTTGGCTAATGCTTTCAAGTAATAGTAACAATCACTTTTAATTCTTTTTTTTTAACTTTTTGATTATATGCTAAAGCACAGATACAGAAAATCCATTTTATAAAAGGTAGTTTAGTGAGCTCTTATGAGAGGATCATATTTGTAACCACCACCCAGGTCAAAAAACAGAAATGTACTAACCACTTCAAAAGCCCCTTCATATATGCTGCCCCAGTCTCAGCATCCTTCATGCTTCGCAAAGGAAACACTGCCTTCATTACTAAAATAACTATTTCTGTCATGGATTGAATTATGCCTCCAAAAAAACATGTGTAAACATGGCTAGGCCATGATTCCCAGTATTGTGTGATTTTCCTCCATTTTCTTATCCGATGCGATTTTGCTATGTATTGTAAATCCAACCTCTATGATGTTAATAAGGCAGTATTAGAGGCATTTATGTTAATGAGGCAGGACTCAATCTACATGAGCAGTTTGTATCTTAAATCAAATCTCTTTTGTGATTTAAAAGAGAGAGACAAGCAGATAGACATGGGAGATTTAATGCCACCAAGAAAGCAGTGCCAGGAGAAGAGCACTTCTTTTGGACCTGGGGTCCCTGCTTTGAGAAGCTCTTAGTTTAGGGAAAGATTGGTGATACATACCTTCCTCCAGAACTGACAGAGAGGAAAAACCTTCCCCTGGGGCTGATGCCCTAAATTTGGACCTTTAACTTACTAGACTATGAGACAGTAAACTTGTGTTTGTTGAAGTCATCCACTTAAGGTACTTCTTTTATAGCAGCACTAGATAATCAAGACAATTTCTTTGTACTCTTTCAATTTAATTATTATGTTTTACTTTATAAATCATCTTTATTCGGGTATACTTTACATGCAATGAAGTGTGCCCATTTTATGTATACAATTAGACGGATTTTAACGTGTATACACTTATGTAATCAGCAACCACATCAAGTCACCAGGGGTCCTACAGAATATTTCAGGTGACCTCAAATGTTCTTTAGGACTTTTTGAGGCCAAATCCCTCCTAATTATCAGTCTCGTGCAGCCACTGTTCTTTCTGACCATATATTATATGGAAGTTACTTTGAGTCAGAGAATAAAATAATGAGTAAGACTAGACTTTTCCATTAAAATACTTATAAGAAAAGTATTATTTCTGTTTGATTCACCAGTGTATCACCCAGTTTGAAAATAGCTGCTGTTGTTAGGTGCTGTCAAATCAATTACAACTCATAGCGACCCTCTGCACAACAGAACGAAGCACAACTCAGTCTTGCACCATGCCCACAGTCATTGTTGTGCTTAAGCCACTGCTGCAGCCACTATGTCAATCCATCTTGCGGAAGGTCTTCTGTTTTGCTGACCCTCTACTTGACCAAGCATGATGTCCTTCTCCAGGGACTCAGTTCTCCTTACAGCATGTCCAAAATACAGTCTCACCATCTTCTAAGAGGCACTCTCGTTGTACTTCTTCCAGGACAGATCTGTTTGTTGTTTTGGAAGTCCATGGTATATTGAATATTCGTCTCCAACACCACAATTCAGGGGAGCCATTTCTTCTGTCTTCCTTATTTATTGTCCAGCTTTCACATGCATATGATGCTACTGAAAATACAATGCTTGGGTTAAGCACACATAGTCTTCAAGATGATATCCTTCCTTTTCAACAATTCAAAGAGGTCTTTTACTTCAGATTTTCCCAGTGCAATGTGTCTTTTGATTTCTTGACTGCTGCTTCCATGGGCATTGATTGTGGGACCAAGTAAAATGAAATTATTGATGACCTCAATATTTCCTCCATTCATCATGATGTAGCACTCAATAAATATAAAATGAAAGTTAAACGGATACCCAAATAAATGCACAGTAAAAACCAAAAGAATGGAAAGTCATTGCTATCGAGGTGATGATTGTAACCTATGGTGACTAACCAGGACACAGCAGAACCTCCCTATATGATTTCCAAGGAGTGGCTTGTGAATTGGAACTGCTGCCATTTTGGTTAGCAGCCCACTTCTTAACCACTGAACCACCAGGGCTCCAAATGCACATGTTATAAACAAAAGATAGAAACAAAATTTCTTTTTTGGTTGGGGCACAAGATACAGGAGAGGTTTGAAGAAACAGCAGAAAAGCTGATTGATGGTATATTATGAAGGACTTTGATGGTATGGTAGTTAAGAGTGACAGCTGCTCCCATTCAGTAGTTTGAATGCACTAGCTACTCCTTGGAAACTCCCTCTGGCAGTAATCTTCTGCCTTTATAAGGTTATTATAGGGTCACTATGAGTCAATATCTACTTGAAAGTAACTGGTTTGGATTTTCTGTTTTGTTTCCACTATAAGGCTATAATATTTTCCATTGTTACTAAGTGATGTAACATGTGTTCTGTTGACTGTGCAAAGGCATTTGATCATGTGGATCATAACAAATTGTAAATAACATTGAGAAGATTGGGAATTCCAGAATATTTAATTGTGCGTATGTTGAATCTGTACATAGACTAACAGTCTTTTGAACAGGTCAAGGGGATACTTTGTGGTTTAGAATCAAGAAAGGTGTGATTGAACGTCACATTCATTCATGATACTTATCTCATATTTAAGCCTAGCGAATAACCCAGGAAGCTGGACTATATGAAGGAGTATGGGGCATCAGGTTTGCAAGAAGACTCATTGATGACATGTGATATGCAGATGACATAACCTGGCTTGTTGAAAGTGAAGAAGACTTGAAGCACTTAGAGTTGAAGATCAAAGACCACAGCCTTCAGTATGGATTCCACATCAAAATAAAGAAAACAGAAATTCTCATAACTGGACCAGTACGCAACATCACGATAAGTGGAAAAATATTACAGTTGTCAAAGATATAATTTTACTTAGAACCACAATCAAACAATATCATTAATATTGCATGCAAGTATAATTTTGGTAAAGATCATTCAAAAGTGGTTGCAGCAGTATATGAGCAGGGAACTGCCAGAAATTCAAGCTGGATTCAGAAGAAGACATAGAACCAGGGATATCATTACAGCTGTCCAATGGATACTGGCTGAAACAGAGAAAGCTAGAAAAAGGTTTACCTGTGTTATATTGACTACGCAAAAGTATTTGACTGTGTGGACCATAACACATCGTGGGTAACATTGCAATAAGTTGAATCTCATAACAATTGTTATGAAGAGGAACCTATACATAGATCAACAGGCAGTCATTCAAACAGAATAAGGGAATACTGAGTGGTTTAAATTCAAGAACAGTTTGTTTCCTTTTACCATAGCTATTCAGTCTGCATGCTGAACAAGTAATCTAAGAAACTGGATTGTATGAAGAATACCAGAGCATCAGGATTGGAGGAAGACTGACAATTTGTGACGTATGATGACAAAATCTTGCTTGCTGAAGTATCTGACCATCTCCTTTGCCCATCACTTAATTGGGTTATTTACCTTTCTCTTGCTGATACTTTGCAGAACCTTGTAGATTATGGAGATCAGAGAACAGTCTGACATGTGGCTGCCAATATTTTTTTCCATTCTGTGCCAGCCAAGTAGGTAATCTTTTAAATCTTTTGATAAAGTCGTTGGATGAGCACAAGTGTATGATTCTAAGTAGTTCTCATTTATCTATTTTCTCTTCTGTTAATTGTGCTTTGTTTGTTAGATTTTGAAGTCTAAGCTGTGTATCAGAAAATGCTTCACTGATCTTACTTTTTCTTGCATGATTTTTATTGTTAGGTTTGATATTTAGTTTTTTGACCCATTTAAGAGTTAGTTCTTGTGTAAAGTGTGAGATAAGGGTTTTGTTTCAATTTTTTGCAGATGGATATTCAATTTTTCTAGAACCATTTGCTAAAGAGACTGTTTTTACCCCAGTTTACAATATTAGGGCCTTTATTAAATATCAACTGTTCATAAGAGGATGGTGGCATCTCTGGGGTCTCCACTCTATTCCATTGGTCTATATGTCTCCTTTTGTTTGACTACTCTGGCAATGTAATAGAGTCTAAGGTCGGGTAGTGTGAGGCCTCCTACTGTGTTCTTCTATTTCAGTAGTGCTTTACTAATCTGAGGTTTCTTCCCTTTCCAAAGTTGGTAATATGTGTCTCCAGCTCATTAAAAAATGACGCTGGAGTTTTTATTGGTATTGCACTGTCTAAGTAGTTCCTTGTATTGTAGAAGTACAGCCTCTTTGGAAAGCAATCTGATGCTTCCTTAAAAAACTGGAAATAAAATACTATTTGATCCAGTAATTCTACTGCTCTGAATTTATTCCGTGGAAACAAGGCTGTCACGCGAACAGACACACGTACAAGAATGTTAATTGCCGCACAGTTCACAATAGCTAAAAGATGAAATCAGCCCTGATGCCCATCCACAGATGAATGGATAAACAAACTATGGTACATATACTCAATGGAACACTATGCTATGATAAAAAGCAATATAGATTTTATAAAACATCTCACAATGTGGTTTCACTTGGAAAATATTATGCTGAGTGAAATCAGTCAGTGTCAGAAGAACAAATATTGAATGAGACCCCTGTTACAAGGACTTAAAAAAAGAATTATCTATTGAAGAAAATAACTTTGATGGCTACAAGGGGGGGTGAGGGTTTATCACCGATGAGATAGTTGATGCCAGCCAAGTGCCATCGAGTCGGATCCGACTCATGGCAACCCTAGGGGAGATAGTTGATGCCAGCCAGCCGAGTCGCCATGAGATAGTTGATAGATGTTATAAATTTTATTCATTTACTGTAATAATTAATTAAAAACAATCTTGCTTGCTAAAAGTTAAGAGGGCTTGAAGTACCTACAGATGAACATCAAAGACCACAGCCTTGAGTATGGATTGCACCTCAACATAAAGAAAACAAAAATCTTCACAACTGATCTAATGAGCAACATAGTGATAAATGGAGAAAGGATAGGTGTTGTCAAAGATTTGCTTTCACTTGCATCTACAGTCAACACCCATGGAAGCAGCAGTCAAGAAATCAAAAGATGCATTGCACTTGGAAAATCTGTTGCGGAAGACCTCTTTAAAATGTTGACAAGCAAAGATGTCACCTTGAAGACTAAGGTGTGCTTGAACCAGGCTATGACGTTTTCAATCACTTTGTATGCATGTGAAAACTAGACAGTGAACAAGGAAAACTGTAGAAGAATTGACATATTTCAATTGTACTGTTGGCAAAGAACACTGAATATACCATAGAGTGCCAAAAAAACAAACAAATTTGTCTTGGAAGAAGTACAGCCAGAGTACTTCTTAGAAGCAAGAATAGAGAGACCACTTCTCGTATACTTTGGGCATGTTGTCAGGAGGGATCAGTCCCTTGAGAAAGACGTTATGCTTGGGAAAGTAGAAGGTCAGCAAAAAAGAGGAAGACCCTCAAGGAGATGATTGACATAGTGGCCACAACAATGGGCTTTAGCATAACAGTGATTGTGAGGATGGTGCTGGACCAGGCAGTGTTTCCTTCTGTTGTACATAGGGTTGCTATGAGTTGGAACTGACTGTGTGGCACCTAACAGCAACAACGACAGATCCACAATCAACACCTTTGGAAGCAGCAGTCAAGAAATTGAATGACATATTGCACTGGCACAACTGTTGCAAAAGACTCCTTTCAAGTGTTAAAAAGCAAAGATACCACTTTGAATACTAAAGTGTGTCTGACTGAAGCCATGATATTTTCAGTCACCTCATACGCATGGAAAAGTTGGCCAATGAATGAGGAAGACAAGAGAAGAATTGATCTTGATGTCTTTGAGTTATGGAAACCCTGGTGGTATAGTGGTTAAGTGGTATGGCTGCTAACCAGAAGGTCAGCAGTTGAAATCTTTCAGGAACTCCTTGGAAACTCTGTTGGGCAGTTCTACTCTGTCTATAGGATTGCTATGAGTTGGAATCAACTCGACGGCAGTAGTTTTGAATTATCTTATTGGCAAAGAATATTGAATATACCAAGAACTTTCCAAAAAGTGAACAAATCTGACTTGGAACAAGTACAGCCAGGGTGCTCCTTAGAAACGCTTAGAATCATCTCACAAAATTTGAACTTGTCAATAGAAGAGATCAGTAACTAGAGGACACCGTGCTTACTAGATAGTCAACAAAAAAGAGGAAAACCCCCAATGACATTGATTGACACAGTGGCTGTTTAACAATGGACTCAAACATGGCAACAGCTGTGAGGAGGCTGCAGGACTAGGTAATGTTTTGTTCCTTTATACATAGGGCTACTAAGAGTCGGAAACATCTTGATGCCACCTAACAGCAACAGTGGGACTTGATTAAAGATAACTGGGCAGGAGAATGATATGATAGCAATTGTACTTTAGGAAGGTATATGAAGTGGCAGCGTATATGGTAGATCAGAAAGAAGTAGAGACAGCAAACAAAAAAAAAGACAGTAATAGTGCTCCAGACATGAGATGAGGAATTAAGACAAGGGGTTGTTATGGGAGAGAACATCGTGAAGACTGAATCTACAAGCCATTGTTGCTGCCATAAATGAATGTTATACATTGAATGGTTATTTTATTTTTGAAATCTATAAAGCTATAGTAAAGATTAAGTAAAATTATTTTTCTAAAGTGCTTAGCAGCATGTTTTGCACATAAAAGAAACTTAGCAATCTTAAATATTATTGTTGTTATTATCACTGTCATTCTTATAGCAAAAACAATTTACCCAGCTTCTATATTAGTGTGAGCACAGCAAACAAAGAATTTAACACTGGTGATTCAGTGTTTGGGTCCAAAACTTAAATTCACATCAGCTATTGAGCTAGAGAGAGAATCCATAGTGGCACAGTGGTTAAAGATCTCAGCTGCTAACCAAATGGCCAGCAGTTTGAACCCGCCAGTTAATCCATGGGAGAAAGATGTGGCAGTATGCATCTGTAAAGATTTACAGGTTTGTAAACCCTATGTTGCCATTCTACTCTGTCCTATAGGGTCCTTATGAGACAGAATTGACTCATCAGAAGTGAGTTTGGGTTTTTATGAGCTACAATATACCTCAACATGACCATTGCCCTCTTTTTAGAGGAAATCCTATTCACGGTCAAAAATAAAGTTTCTTATTGGAAGAGAGATAAAAAGAATGTTTATGCTTTTTTTTTTCGTTGTTCGCATTTTACCAATTCTCTGATTGTCATCTGTATCTTCTTCCTGCCCTTTTATGACAAACAGGTTGATGCCATGGTTGAAAATCAACTTGCAGGGGCTCATTTCTTACACTACTGATTTTCCGTAACCAAAGTGGGGATGGGTTAACTCAGCTGGCTTCATGAAATGCATAAAGTGCACCACTTGGAATTCTTTCTGTAAGTAGAAATGCTTTTTGATAAATGAGTTACTTCCCAGAATATTTTCCAATATATATTTGTAGTGTTCTCTATATATCAGAGACAGTTATCATGATTTATGATAGAAAGTCATAGTTTGGGTCCATGCCATGTAAAGACAAAAGAGAAATCTAAGGGGACAAGCAATTAGTAGAAACAGATATTGTATTAAGATTACCCAATTGTATTTATTTTGTGAATACGATGATAGAGAATTGTAGTTGTGGATAATTTAGAACTAAAGAAATAATGTAAAATAAAATAATAAAACTGTTACTGCAGTCAGAGACCCCATGTGTGTCAGAATAGAACTATGGTCCGTAAGGCCTTCAGTGGCTAACTGTGCAGAAGTAGATTGCTAGGTCTTTCTTCTGAGGCCCTTCTGGAAAGAGTCCAACATCCAACTTTTTGTTTAGAAGACAAGTGTATTAACTATTTGCATTACCAGAGACTCTAAAATTTCAAACTATTGTGGGTGGGTGCCATCAAATTTATTTTCAACTCATAGCAGCCTGATGTGACGGAGTACAATCACCTCATAGGGTTTTCTATACTGTAATCTTTTACCAAAGCAGATCACCGTGTCTTTCTTCCATGGAGTTACTGGGCAGGTGTGAACCACCTACTTTTCAATTAACAGCCAAAATCTTTAAACAACGTGTCAGCGGGGGTCCTTTAATTTAGAACTATAGTGGTTTAATTATACAAATTTACGTGGGACATTTCAATCTTGGATATGTTAATACTAAATGCAACTTGATTTCTGCATGTGTTTAATGCAATTTTTATGATCTATCAATTAAAAAATGACTAATGATTATCCCAGTGCAGAAAAAATCTAATTGAAAAAGTGAACTACAGGTATTTAATAGTCAAAATAAACATTAATTCCAGCCTCCTCTTTGAAGCTATTTAGGAAGGATAAAATGCCTCTGTAAAAGTCTAGGGAACCAAATCACATTCGAGTATATTTAAAAGACAAGTGAGCTAATTTTGTAAGAATCTAATAAAATATTCAAGGGGCAAGCAATGTTTTTTCCTGCCAGTTGATGGCAACTGTCAGATTAGTTCTAGATTTTAAAACTACATTTGTTCTTGCCAGGCTTGAAGTTTTGTTTAAAATTGTGAGTCTTTATCTTTTTTTGACCTATGCCTTCATGGATGTGATTCTTTTCATTTTCCTTCCAGCTTATATAAAGGAACTTTTCTTTCTGGAACCTGGTAATTTTAAGATTAGAATTCTTTGTTTGAACAGAACAAACCATTGACTGACCTCAATCCTTTTCATTTTCTATCTGTTTCATCTAAACCTGTGGTAACATGTGGGCCCAAAGTTTTTAAAGACACATATGTCTTTTTTCCCCCCTTATTCCTCTTTAGAGAAAATAACATCAACTAAAATCTCTTCATGTTGGAAATACTTCTTCATTCTTTGTGTTTGAGAAAAGTTAAAGTGGCTCTTGAGTCTCTTTATGCAAAGACGTATTTCAATGCCTTGACCTCAGAGTCTTCAGCTTCTTTTAGAGCAAGTGCAATTGTGTTAAAAGAAGACTCCTTCAATATTAATTAATGTAGGAACTTAGTTTAAATAAATATCAATGTAGAGTTTTATACAGAATATTCTATCATCAGAGGTAGAACTTTTAAAACAAGGTTTCTATGATGGTCTGTGATTTCTAGAATAGGATAAGAACATGTCACCTTACAAATACAACATTTAAGGATTTTAAAATATATATTTTAAAAATGAACTCAAAGACTTTGCTAAAAGGTAGAAAAAGCATGTATCTGTGAACCAAAAACTTGAAGCAGATGATTTCTCTGGTGGAATGCAGTCAATTGAACTAAAGGAAATGAAAGAGAAGTGTCAATAGACATGGCACATAAATCTACGAGCTAAGAGATCAGCATAAAAGACAGTCGATAAACAGAAACATAAAATGAAATAAAGAGAAATTAAGGGAATATATACCTTAATTCCTTTATTGTCCAGGCACTGTTCCAGCCACTGGAGAAAAAATAAACCAAATCCATTGCCACTGAGTTGATTCCAACTTATAGTGACACTATAGAACAGAGTAGAACTGCTCCATATGGTTTCCAAGGAGCACCTGGCAGATCTGAACTTCTGACCTGTTTTTTCTTTTTTGGTTAGACAATGTAGCACAGTAGTGGGAGAAAAAAACAAAACAAAACAAAAACCCTGAGTGTATGGTACTTACATACTGCTTTTAAAGCACATGCTAAGCAGAAGAAATTAACAGATACGTTAGTGAATGATAATGGATAAGGACAAAAAAGAATTTAAAATAGTGATATAGCCAAATGCTGTCGAGTTGGAGCCGACTCATATATAGATTTTCCATTTTAGATGTCATGGCCAAGGAAGTCCTCCCTAACTCAGAGACATATTAATATAGAGGTAAAGCAAGGGAGTGAAACATGCTGCTCTCTGAAAGAAGAGCATTCCAGGCAGAATAATTACCACTAGGAAGTCCCTTGAGCCAGGAGCATGCAAAATATGTTCAAGGAATGGCAAAGAGTTTTAGTGCAGAGAGAGAACTAAGAAACACTAATAGGAGGTGATGTCAAAGAAGAAATAAGGGGGATTATATAGTTCTGTTCACTATAGCAAGAACTTCATGAGTCGGATCTGACTCGACGGCACTTGGCTGGCTTGACTTCCTATGGAAAACCACTGAAGGCTTTTATGAAGAGATGTGACATTATATGACATGATCTAACATGAGCATAATTTGTGCTCTAAGTAGAAAACACTGCAAGAAAGGAAGAATAGAAGCAGAGTTGTCAATTGGAATCTTATTTTCTTGTTTTAGGAAAGAGACAATGGTGGCTTGGACCAAAGTAATGGCAGTGAAGTAGTAGAAATGGTCAAACTGCAAATATGTTTTGTAGTGCCAACAGGACCTGATAAGGGAATAGAGGTGCGGTGTGAGACAATAGGAAGAACCAGGAGTGAACTCAATTTGTTTGATTTAAGTGACTGGAATGAACTCAGATGGGTAAGACTTCAGGAAGAAAGTTTTGGGGAAGAATAACAGGAATTCAGCTCAAACACATTAAGCTTCAGTGGCTATTAGACATACAAGGTCAGATGCCCAGTAAACAATTGGATATACATGTCTGGAGTTCACATAAGAGGTCAGAGAAGATAAAACAATTTGTATGTGGGTGATAAACCCTCGTGACTAGATGAATTCATAGAGGAATTAAGTCTAGAGGAAAAAAGGACTGAGCTCTAAGGTGTCATAATATTTTTAGGCTTGAGATAGGAGGATCTAGACAAAAGAGATTAACAAGCAGTCAGACAAAGACAGGAGGAAAACCAGGTGAGCATAACAACCTGCAAATAAAGAGAGAAAATGTTGTAAGCAGGAGTGCATGATAAACTGACAAATGCCATCAAATAAGACTGAGAAATGACAATTGCATATAAGGTCATTAGTGACTATGAGAAGATCCATATCTGTAGAGAAATAACCGTGAAAACTGAATTAGAATGGGTTCAAGAGGGAATGGGTGAAGAAAAATCAGAGAGAAGGTATATAGATGGCTCTTTCAATGAGTTTTTTAATAAAGAGAAGCACAGAGTGACAAAAACAAACAAAAAACCCACTGCCATGGAGTCAATTCCAGCTCACGGTGACCCTGCAAGACAGAGTAGAACTGCCCCACAGAGGTCCAACTTTTGTCAGCAAAATAGGAAACAAGTCTTCAGCTGAGAGGAAGAATGGGGGAAGAACTGTGAGAGGTGTAAGGAAACAGGAGAAAGGATAGTCAGCTAGAGGTATGAGAGAAGGAATGGACTAGGGAAACATGGCACCATAGCCAGTCATTATTAAGGACCTATTCAAGATTAATGATCATGAATTAAATGTGTGACCATCTAGTATGGTTGTGAGTTCTTTACTACCTAGCTACAAGAATCCATGTATAAGTAGCTGGAAAAATGTGTTTAACCATGGTTGTAATCTTAGATGAGTAAAATGAAGTGAGAAAGGATCATGCAAGGTGATAAAAGACATGGGAGGGTATGTACATCAAAGTCATTATATCAGTTCACTTTATAATTTAAGCTGGGTCGAGAGGGAAGTGAGACTATCAAGGGGTGAAGACCAATGAAAAGCTATTAGTATCACAGACTGTAGGTTTCAGTGCAGTGAAAGAGTTGTTAAAGTCAGCAGAGGAAGTTAGCTAGAAAGATAGGAAGTGGTAGTTAAACACTAGAATGTTTGACCTTGAAATTCTGGTGGGATTTCAGTTATTGTAGCACTAAAATCAAAGTGACGGTCTAGGGAATAATGCATTAACTTGGGGTGTGGGACCAGAATATAAGAGGAAAGAAGGTCCTGGAACTGAAAAGCCAGTATATTGTAAAGGTCTTCTGGGTGAACGTTGATT
This sequence comes from Heterohyrax brucei, assembly GCA_028571685.1. Classification (NCBI taxonomy): domain Eukaryota; kingdom Metazoa; phylum Chordata; class Mammalia; order Hyracoidea; family Procaviidae; genus Heterohyrax; species Heterohyrax brucei. The sequence goes on along the minus strand of CM053166.1, from coordinate 128,102,079 downwards.
TCCCCCAAGAACTATGAATGACAGTGGTGATGGGGAGAGTGGCAGCCAAACAAGAGCTAAAAAAGGGAAAAAAAAGAAAAGAGGAATCTGCGGACAAATACTTTTCCAGTCTTAAGTATACAGTTTAGAATTTACAAAACTACTTTAAGGGTACACAATTCAATCCATTACAGACACAGATGCTTTTATGAAGAGAAAGGGAGGATGATATCAAAGAATCTAGAAAGGATGATGCGGAGAAAGAGGCACAACTGCCCCAAATCCAGTCCCCAAGAAATAAGCAGTGTGGGAACAAAATTACCACGTATGCATCCTGCTTTAGTTTTTCTTCACAAAGCATTCAATTGTAATTGAGTTACTGAAATAGGGCATTCCATAACTTTGAGGCAAAGGATACTAAAAATACTCATATTAAAAATTGAGAACATGCCCTAGATATTAGACAGGAAGTTTACGCCACTCAAGGCAGATTCATATAGAAGAAATAAGATTTGTTAAGGAGCTTTTGAGGTTATTGATGAAGCAATTAAGTTCTTGTAGGGAATATGCCTACTAGAAAAATGCTCAGCTTGTTTTAAGGGGCTAGTGGGCTAAGTGCTATGTCTGCTAACCAGGCGCTCCTTGGGAACTATGTGGCAGTTCTACTCCGACCTCCAGGGTCAATACGAGTCAGATCCAGGTCCATGACGGTGGGTTTTTGTCCTTCTTAAGGGGAAATTGCTTCCAGCAAACTGATTGGTTAGTTTTGCCCTCCTGTGGCAAGTCTCTTCCGGGGACTGTGAGATAAAGCATTTTCTGCATTTGAGGTAAATTTATCTATGATTATCTAAGGAATTTAATTTTCAGGGATTCTTGTGTTGAACCTCAGACTGACTACTCACACCTCAGCCTAGTCTACAGCTCAAAATCTATGATATCATTAAATAAACAATTCCCCCTATTAGATAAAATGTTTTTCTTTTCCAGGGTTGTGGGATTTTGTTGCTGTTACTACTATTAAAATTCTTATCTTTATTTCGTGAGTAGTATTTTAATTTATGTCTCCTTAACCTTTTATTTTTCACTGTGAAATGAGGAATAAAAGGTGTAGTACAGAAGGTAACCTCCTCTATATCAGTTTGTTGTAGTAATGTCTACATGGTACTGTGCTCCTGGAAACTATGCCAGCAGGGTTATCTACGGTGGAGAGGTGTCAGCAGAGCTTCCAGATAAGACAGACTAGGAAGAAAAGCCTAGTGATCTACTTCTGAAAATTAGGCAGCAAAAACTCTACGAATCACAGCAGAATATTATCGGATACAGTGCTAGAAAATACTTCCCTGGGTTGGAATGATGTGCAAAAGGGCTGCCACAGTGGACTCGCACACATCAGCAATCCTGCAGATAGCACAGGACCAGGCACCGTTTGGTTCTGTTACACAGGGGTTTCCGTGAGTAAAAGTCAACTCGGTGGCAACTACCAACAACAGTACAAAGGGTAAAGGACAATTCCTGAGCCAATCAGTGGAAACCAAAAATTAGAAAAACCCTAACCCACTGCCATCTAGTCAATTCTGACTCATAGTGACCCTATAGGACAGAGTAGAACTGCTTCATAGTGTTCAAGCAGTGCCTGGTGGATTTAAACTGTCGACTTTTTGGTTAGCAGCTGTAGCACTTAACCACTAGCTGCCTAGTTTCAGTGGAAACCAAATGCTGTTTATTCTCTCTCTGCTTAGTTCTTTGCCATTTCTGAACCTCCAAAGGGACTTCCTGTGTGAAGCTCTTCCCCATAAGTTTACTCAGGTACTTAGTAAAAGGTGATAGCCTTATCTGGGTGACTCAAGAGTTCTGCAGGCTATAGCTATTAGAGCAAGTAATTCTCTTTTATCAGAAATATTCAGAGATCTTATAAGGGGATACCAGAACAAATTCTCACTAGTTTTCTATGCAGCCTGTATCACAGATGGAAAAGGAAGTAAGAAGAAACAATTAACCCCAAAAGGATCCTCCAATGATATTACAGTGGAAATCTTGCTAGCGTAGAGGTTAAGTGCTTTGTCTGCTAACCAAAAGCCTGGCGGTTCGAACCCTCCAGGCGCTTCTCAGAAACTCTGTGGGGACAGGTCTACGCTGACCTTTGGAGTTGCCAAGAGTCTGAATCAACTTGAAGGCAGTGGTTTTTTTTTGCTTTTGATGATACTATAGCAGATTTTGTACAGGAAAGTAGACCTGAACTTTTGAAACATCTTTCAAGGCAAAACAATAGATGTAATATGAGTTTAACTAAGCTTTTGAATTTTCTCATATGCTGGCCTGCCTCTAGGATAAACAAAGAACCAAAAGAATAGTACATTTTTCAGGATTTTAAACCTCTTTGTATAATCATCCCAAACAAGACGAACTTTGATAGGGTTAGGATGATCTTCGGTGGAAATTTTTGGGAGAGTGGTTAGTTGTTGCTCTTGTTAAATATCTCTGCCTCTTGATATCTATTTATGATTAAAATCTGAGCAGAATTCCAGATTGAAAACAAATCTGAGTATCTCTTGATTTTCTACCTGATCATCACCAACTCTTGTCCTTTTCAAAATCAGAGGTACAGGGTGTAGTAGAGGTCTGCAAAAGATAAGCAATACCTTAACTTGAGGTTTTAACACTAATTTTCCAAAGATAAAGATGTTTTACACAAGTGAACTTCCAAAACTCCAGCATGAATTCTACCTCCCTCCTCTGTAGGGAACACTGTTTCAGCTGTGAATATCTTCAAGTGGACAGCTCTCACATCTGAAAACGTCTCTGCTTTTTTTTCTTGTTTCAACTTATGTTTGACGATTGTCTTCTAGACATCATCCATTTTTATTGGTAATTATTGAAATCTCATTTTTAGAGCCAACTGACTACTCAATTATCATCTTGTATTCCTTAAATAGAATTGACCAAATACAGATAGATTAACTAGACCCATCCAAAAGTAGCTGTTAGCGGAAGTGTTTGTACTCATTATTTTTTTCCAAAGACCTACACATTTAGCATGTAAATACTTTTATTTTAAATCCTTAAACTTTCAAATCAATGTAATTACAAATTACAAAGTAATTTGACAGGTTGATAAGATTTATTTCTATAATGCTAAATAGACAATTTCTAAGTTATCTGGTATTTACTGTAAGGATCCATTCATATCCATCCTGACACTACTTGCTGATGAAGTAGATTTGGGAAAATCTTATGTATTAGTATTTGTCTATCAAGATAGATATGGACAGACTAGGTTTCTGTTCAGTTTCCCTTGGCTAAGATTTTGGTTATCTACTGATAAGAATCATGATGTTAAGCATTTTATAGCCACAGACTCACAGAGTCATCCTACTGTGTTATAAGCTATAAATTAAGACTCAATGGATTGGACTTGGTTACACAGAGTGACCATATTTTGTGGACACTTTATGGTTCTAGGCATCCATAGGATGTCATCTTGCTGACTTCACACTGGAGGAAGGGGAGTGGGTGGAGAGGAGAAGATAGGAGACTGTTGGGAGAATGAGACATGTATGGAGCAGAGATGAAGAGTGTGCTGTCACCGGACAGGGAGAGCAGTGAAAGCTGCATACAGGGGAGCATCCAAATTTATATGAGAATGTACATTTTCATTCAATCATAATAAAAACAAAACAACAACAACAAAAAAGATACTAAAATCCAGAGAAATTAAATACCTCATGTAAGTTTACACAGTAATTGGAAGAGCTCAAGGAGGGATCCAGAATCAAATACGACTGACTAAAGTCAGTGCCTGTTCCGTTTATACCCTGCTCTAGCCTATCTGATAATCTGAGAGGCTACCAGATTTCTTGGACCAAGAATGATGCTGCTAAACCTATAGCTATGATGTTTCTGCGATGGGAAGATGGCTCATCTGAAGGCCCTGTTTCTGGAAACAGTCATCTAAAGGAAAGATCATACATTTATGGAATTCAGTTTATGTGGAATGGCAGTGGTAAGTAAATAGGGTTAATCACGTAACACACAGACCCCAAACCCAAAACCCACTGCTGTAGACTCAATTCTGACTTATAGCAACCTTATAGGACCGAGTAGAAGTGCCCTATAGGGTTTACAAGGCTGTAAGTCTTTACAGAAACAGGTTGCCCCATCTTACCCCTAAAGGAGCCAACTGTGGTTTCAAAATACTGACCTCACGGTTAGCAGCCAAGTGTTTTAACCACTGTACCACCAGAGCTCTGAAATACAGACATCCATTTAAATTTGAATTTCATGTAAACAAAGAGTAATTTTCAGTCTAAGTATGTCCCATACAATACTTAGGATATATTTATACTAAAAAATACCTATTGTATATCTGAAATCCAAATGTAAACAGGCAACCTGTATATTCATTTGCTAAATCTGTCAACTCTGTCAATAAGGAGATTGTAGTTACACTTTCCTATTTTAGAGTGCTAATAATGATCTTTTTCTGAAGCCATTTAGAGAAACAGCCTTGATATAGTACATAATAATTGAATAACGGCATCAGTATTGTGCTTTGAAGTAGAGAAATGCTTTTGTTTGGGGAGGAGGACAAAGTTTAACAATATGCTGAACATTCTATTTTCCTGTCATAGAAAATTATTTGAAAATTTGCTACACACAGTTTCTGTACTTGATTTTTTGTGTGTTGTGGCACGCACAAAGCAGCAGTCATTGTACTTGAATTTTTAGACTGAAATTCACTGATGGAACTAAATCATTGGGGAAAAGAATAACTTTTAAGGAACTTCCTCTCCATTAACCCATTCAATGAATACACAGTGCCGTAGAAAGGCATTGACATGGAAGTTAGAAAATCTGAGTCCTGCTTCCAGCTCTGTCACTTATTAGGCAAGTGATGTAGGAAAAAATGCCTTCTATGAACTTCATTTTTTTGGTATATACAATAACATAGCAATGCTTGTCCAGCCTACTTTACATTATTATTAAGAAACTCTGTAAGTTATAAAGCACTATTAAAATATAAATAATTATCATTTTACACTAAATAATATTTAAAATGCAAACTAATCATGGCATCAAAAATACTAGTGGTGATTAAATTGCCTTTCAGGAAACAGGTTTTTTTGTGGCTTTTGACAACAAGAGAATATTCATTGCTATGTGATTTACTATTGTGGTATTTCATGTATATAAGACCAATTGAAATTGACATATTTCAAACTGAATAAAAGCAAATAGCAAACTAAACTTTATCTCTTGTGAAGTTATATGAATTTGGATTACATGATCATGTATGGCAATCAGTACTCATGAAAGTATGACAAACACTGTCAGTCACATAGTGTACAGAGATGATGTAAGGTACAAAAATAACATTGAAACAAATGACTGGATGAAAATTCATTAAAATCTCATCAGCCAAAACTTAGCAGAAGGGAAACTTCCAAGATCTTTTCATGGTTAACAAAGCTGATCACTTATGAATATGAATTTTTTGGCAATTAAATGTGAAAATATTTCAGTAATAGTATTAGTTTCAGTTCTCAGATTCAATGATTTATATCCACCCTATTGTACATATTAAATATGTAGGGAAGTACCAAGAAAATTATCCCTGTGTCATGAGAGCTATTGTACAAATTAGGACTATCTAGTGGAATATTATCTTAAATATATATAAATATCATACAGAAAACAAACTGATTAAAGGAAGTGGAAATGATTCACATACATACTGAGAAAGAACCAGTCTGTTGTTAACCAACTTCTTTTCTGTGATGTCAGTGTGTTTTTTCTCTCGCTCCCCCCCCACACACACATATGTGTATGCGCGTGCACACACACACACACATGTAATTTCTTCTAAAGAGCACATTGGTTGCACACTGAAATGAAGACTTCTGTATGATTTTTCACTGCTGTTAGTTCTACCTGCTCAGTGTGAATTCTATAAATATTTTCTGTTTGAATGCTCACAGGATGTTTTTTCAGTCACTACGATGGCATTGTAGTCATATACAGATACGTAGAAAAGAACTGTTTCTGAAAACTGAAGTCCCTGTGAGAGAGACTCAAGCAAAGAATTATTTTTAAATATGGTAATTTAATCATGATACCATTTTTTTTACTTTCAAGCATCCCATTAAGCTACAATCTGGTTGGAAGCAGAGTTGAAATAAAAGTGGTCATTGCAGCAGTGACCTAATTGTAAACTTTTTTTTGTTTTTTGGATCCAGATATTTTTAGAGTTGCTAATTTGGTCCCATAAAACCAAAATTAAAAAGTCAGATTTTTTTTTTCCCCTGCTCTATATAATTGTGAATTTCCCACATTCCTAGTTTTATTTTCAGAATAGAATATTACATCACCAATGGTAATACTCCAGTTAAATGCATTGTCTGCAGATGCTGGTCTGGAATTGAGGTATGTCAAGGTATAAAAGTTGTATTCCTCGTTACCAAAGACTACCTGACAAAGCCAAGTGCCGTCGCTGGTGGTGACCCGGTCCAGGGTAGAACTGACCCCCAGAGTATTCAAGCCCTCTCTATTTCTGAGTTGATGGCAGTGGAGTGGGTATATCCTTTTCCAGGATCAGAAAACAGATCTTACTTTACTTTTCCCTTATTATTAGCTGTCACTGGAGCTATGTGATGACATTCACAGGAGTATTTGCCTTTTCAAATTGAATGCTAGCAGGAAAAACTAGACAGACACTTGCATGCGCATACGCACACACCTGCATATGTAACGTAAACAGAAACAAATAAATAAGCAAACAAATCCATTGCCAGGAGTCAGTTCTGACTCACAGCAACCCTGTAGGAAACAGCAGAACTTCCCCAGAGGGTCTCAAGGAGCAGGGAAGGTATTTGAACTACCTACTCTAACTGGCAGTCAAAATCTTAACCACAGGCTTTTCAAATAGGAATTCAGATGTTTTGTTTTAGAGTTATCTCTATTGGAAGCCCTGGTGGTGTAGTGGTTAAGGGCTATGGCTGTGAACCAAAAGATTGGCAAGTCAAATCTACCAGGCACTTCTAGGAAACTCTATGGGACAGTTCTACCCTGTCCTGTAGAGTTGCTATGAGTCAGAATTAACTCAATAGCAGCAGGTTTGGTTTGGTTTTTATCCATTATAAAGAGACCTGGTGGTGCAATTATTAAGCACACAGCTGCTAACTGGAAGTTCAATGCTTCAAACTGGAGCCACTCCACTTGAGAAGGCTGTGGCAATCTGCTTCCGTAAAGATTACAGCCTGGGAAACCCATGGAGCAGTTCTACTGTGTCCTGTAATATCATAGAGACAGTATGAGTTGGACTTGACTCAACAACAATGGTTTATTTATCTATGTATCTGTGTATCTGTATACCTCACTATGGATAATGAATATTAATGTTTGGAAATTATTTGAGGGCTGGAAAAAAATCGGAAGTTGAAAGACCAGAATGATGTGAGAATGCCACTCCCCACTCAATCTGTAACATATATTTCACCAAATCAATACCCTGGTTCTTTTTAGGTTCAGTTCTCTTGCTGAGTTCTGTAATAGACTGCAAATTTCATGCATGTAGGGGCCTTTGACCATGTTGGTCGTTTTGCGTTCCTTGTGCCTACCATCGTATCATATTGCCAGTCAAGATAGTAGTGTAAATTTGTTGAATTAATAACTAATTCAAATATAAATAATGTATTTCAATAAATTTAAATTATAATACATTTTTTAATTAACACATAATTTCACCAGAGGCAGTTACAGCTAACATTTTAGTTCACTAATTTTTAGGCTTTTCCCTATGCCTCTTTTCCCAGTCACTCTCTTTTTCTCTTTGTCTCTCTGTCTCTACACACACACACACACACACACACACACAAACACATACACAAGCCATATCATATGTGCATATACCTATACATACACACAAGATCCCAGGGTGGGGCAAATGATTTGTGCCTGGCTAGTAACTTCGATGGCACTTGGCTGGCTTGGCAGTAACTGAAAGGTTGACAGTTTGAACCCACCTAGTGGCACTGTAAAAGAAAGGCTTGATGATCTGCTTCCATGAAGAGTATAGCCAAGAAAACCCCACGGAGCTCACTTCCACTCTTTAACACACAGGTTCACCCTGAATGGTAATCAGCTGACAGAAACAGAAATGGTTTTTTTTTTTTTTTTGGTGTGTGTGTATGCTCATTCATATACATGTACACACCTATGTATGTGTATACGCACCTGCCCACTGCCATCAAGTACATTCTGACTCATAGCAACCCTACAGGAGACCTTTTGGTTAGCAGCTGTAACACTTAACTACTACGACACCAAGGTTTCCAATGTAAATCATATTCACTATTAAAAAAAAGAGGTAGTAAACTCAGAAAATTAAATTTAACTTTATTCACAATGCTCAGAGAGAACTACATTAACATTATAATACATGAAGTTTAAGACTTCTTTCTCCCTCTCCCTTTTTTCTTTCTTCTATATGAAAAATCTGAATCATTCTGTATATTTTGATCTTCTTTTTCACTAAATATGTTTTTATGTTGTTACATATTCTTTAAAATCGATCATTTTGTTGTTGGAAACACTGGCGGTATAGTGGTTAAGATCTACAGCTGCTAACAGAGAGATTGGCCTTGAATCCACCAGCTGCTCCCTGAAAACTCTATGGGGTAGTCTCTACTCTGTCCTACAGAGTTTCTATGAGTTGGAATCTACTAAACAGCAGCAAGTTTGGTTTGGTTTTGGTTTAGTTGTTGTTGGGTTCCATCAACCCAGTTCTGATTCATAGCAACACATTGTATAACAGAACAAAACACTCTCCGGTTCTGTGTCACTCTCACAATCTTCGTAATGCTTGACCCACTATTGCAGATACTGAGTCATTCCATCTCATTGAGCGTCTTCCACTTTTTCATCGACCATCTACTTTACCAAACATGATGTCCTTCTCCGTGTACTGATCCCTCCTAATAACATGTTACAAGTACATAAGATGAACTCTTACTTGTTTCTAAGGAGCATTCTGGCTGTAATTCTTCCAAGGCAAATTTGTTCTTCTGGCAGTCCATAATATATTCAATATTCTTCTCTAATGAGTCAGATCCGACTCGACGGCACTTGGCTTGGCTTCTCTAACATCACGATTCAGAGGTATCAGTTCTTCTTTGATTCCATTATCCAGCTTTTGTATGTATATGAGACTAGTGAAAACACCATGGCTTGGATCTGGTGCACCTTAGTCCTTAAAAGTGATGTCTTTGCAGTTGAACACTTTAAAGAGGTCTTTTGTAACAGATTCACCCAACACAGTGTGTCATTTGATTTCCTGTCTACTGCTTCCAAGGGTGTTGTTTGTGAATCTAAGTAAAATGAAATCCTTGACAATTTCAATTTTTTCTCTGTTTATCATGAGGTTGCTTATTGGGCCAGTTGTGAGGATTTTTGTTTCCTTCTGTTAAGGTATAATCCATACTGAAGGCTGTGGTCTTTAATCTTTATCAACAAACGCTTCAAGTCCTCTCCACTTACAGCAAGATTGTATTATCTGCATATGACAGGTTGTTAATGAGATTTCCTCCAATCCTGATGCCACATTATTCTTCATATAGTCCAGCTTCTCAGATTATTTGCTTAGCACATAAACTGGGTAAATACAGTGACAGGATTCAACACTGATGCACTCCTTTCCTGATTTCAAACCATGTAGTATCTGCTTGTGCTGTCCAAACGACTGTCTATTGGTCTATGTACAGATTCCACATAAGCACAATTAGATGTTCTAAAATTCTCATTCTTTGCCATATTATTCATAATTTATTGTGATCCACACAGTTCAAAGTTTTTACATAGTTAATAAAACACAGGTGCACATCTTTCTGATATTCTCTGCTTTTAGCCATAATCCACCTGACATCAGCAATGGTAACCCTACTTCCATATCCTCTGTTGAATATGGATGGAATTTCTGGCAATTCTTTGTCTATGTACTGCTGCAACTGATTTCAAATGATCTTCAGTAAAATTTTCATGCGATATTAACGATATTGTTAGATAATTTAAGCATTCTGTTGGATCACTTCTCTTTGTAAAGGGTGCAGATATGGCTCTCTTCCAGTTGGTTGGCCAAGTAGTTGTCTTCTAAATTTCTTGACATAGACCAGTGAATTTTTCCAGTGATGCATCCGTTTGCTGAAGCATCTAGATTGATGTTCTGTCAGTTCCCATAGTCTTGTTTTTCACTAATGCTTTCAGTGCAGCTTGGACTTTTTTCTTCAGTAACATGAGTTCTGATATGGTTGGTTGAACACTATTTTTAGGGCAGTTTCTCTGTGTACTCCTTCCATCTTTTGATGCGTCCTCCATCATTTAATACTTTCATTGCAGAATTATTCAGTATTGCAGTGCATGGCTTGAATATTTCTTTCAGTTCTTTCAGCTTAAGAAATCTCAAGTGTGTGCTTCCCTTTTGGTTTTCTAACTCCAGGTCTTTACATATTTCATTATAATACTTTACTTTTTCTTCTTCAGCCACCATTTGAAATCTTCTATTCAGTAGTTTTACTGTCACATTCTACCTTTCACTTTAGCTACTCTACATTCCAGAGCAGATTTCAGTTTCTTCTAACATTAATTTTGGTATTTTCTTTTTTTACTGTCTTTTTAATGACTTCCTCCTTTCTTCATGTATGATGTCCTTGATATCATTCCACAGTTCTTCTGGTCTTTGGTCATTAGTGTTCAATGTGTCAGACTTATCCTTGAGAGGTCTCTAAATTCAGGTAGAATATATGTATATGTACAAGGTCTTTGCTTCTCTGTAGTTGTCCTAATTTTATTCAGCTTCAATTTGAATTTGCATATGAGCAATTGGTGTCCTTGTTCTGACTCATCATATTGAACTTTCCCATTGTCTTTTTCCACAGATGTAGTCAATTTCTGTGTATTCTATCTAATGAGGTCCACATGTACAGTCACCATTTATGTTGTTGAAAAATGGTATTTGCATGATCATTACTATCACCAAGGCCATATTTTCCAACTACCAGTCCTACGCTTTGTTTCAAACTTTTGTATTCCAGTAATGACCTATGTATCTGTATTTCATGTTTCATCAATGTTAGACTGTAGAAGTTAGTAAAAAAAAAAATCTTCCATTTCTTCATTTTTGGCCTTAGTTGTTGGTTCATAAGTTTGAATAATAGTCATATTAACTGGTCTTCCTTGTGGTCATATAACTATTGTCCTGTCAATCACCACGTTGTTTTTTTGGATAGATCTTGAGATGTTCTTTTTGATAATGAATGTGTGCCATTGCTCTTCAATTTGTCATACCCAGCACAGTAGATGATACGATTGTCTGATGCCAAATAGCCAATACCAGTCTATTTCAGCTAACTAATGCCTGGGATATTGATCTTTATTCGATCCACGTCATTTTGGAAGATTTTCAATTTTGCTAGATTCTTACTTTGTACATTCCTTGTTCTTATTATTAATAGATGTTTGAAGCTGTTCCTTCTCATTTTGAGTGTTGTCACACCAGTTAATGAAGATCCTAGAGCCTCTACCCCATCCACATCATTAAGGTTGACTCTGCTTTGAGGATACTGTTCTTCCCCTGGCTTATTTTGATTGCCTTCCAATGTGAGGAGCTCAGCTTCTGGCACTATATCAAGCAGTCTTCCACTGTTATTCATAAAATTTTCACTGGCTAATTTTTTTACAAGTAGACTGCCAGTTCCTCCTTCCTGATATGTTTTACTCTTAAAGTTCCACTGAAACCTGTCAACCATGCATGACCCTACTGGTATTTGAAATACCGATGGTATGGGTGCCAGCATCACAGCTACATGCAAGCCACCACACTATGACAAACTGACAGACGAGTGGGGATAATGTGCTATCTAATGATTAGACAATTGTCTTATGATTAAACTAAGACGCTAAATTTGGATATTTGCTCTGTTTCCAATATTGAACATAAGAAATCTCTCATTACAGCTTGTGTATGAATCCTTGACCTTATCACTGTTTATTTCTCTAGGATAAATTCCAAAGTTTGGAACTTTTTACTAAAGTTGTACAGCCTTCTACAACTCTGAGAAAGTATATTTATGAGTTGTGTCTCACCTTATTCCCATTAGGGGTGGATGTCTTTTCTTTAACCTTTTTAATCTCACAATTTAAAATTTGTCACAAGTATTTTACCATATTAGTTGTATCTGTTAATGTATACAAGTTTTAGAAGTAAGATGGTTAATCTGTTTAAAAAATAAAACAACCCACCGCTCACAAAACTTTTAACCACTAAGTCACCAGGGTTTTTGGTCAATCCGTGGATAAATTTTTCCCATTATGCTTCATTTATTGCCTTCATTTTTAGCATTCTGATATTAGAATGATTAGATTGATATTTGTCATAGATTGAACTGTGTCACCCCAAAATAGGTGTAGCCACGTGTCTGGGCCATGATTCCCAGTATCTTGTGACTGTCCTCCATTTTGTGGTTTTCCTATTCTGTATATTAAAGGATTAGAGTGGGTCTGTAAATATCTTTAAAAGATCACCTCCCTGCTCCACTGTAAAGGGAGTTTACCTGGACTATGGCTTGCCCCACCCTTAATCCTTTCATCTTGCTCGAGAGATAAAAGGAAAAGGAAGCAGGCTGAGAACTGGGAACCTCACACCGTCAAACAGGCAGCACCGGGAGAAGAACTGTCCTTCAGATCCGAGGTTCCTGCACCAAGATGCTCCCTGGACAGAGACTGATGCAATACTGGGCTTTCCTCCAGAGCCGACAAGGAGGAAAGCCTTCCCCTGGGGTGGACATTGTGAATTTGGACTTGTAGCTTACCGGACTGTATAAGAATAATCCTTCCTTTGTTCAAGTCATCCATTCTGTGGTATTTCTGTTAGAGCAGAACTAGCTGACTAAAACAATATTCATGTCAATCTATACTTTCTTATACTTAATTTGTGGTTTCAGAATATACATTTGACTTTTTTTTCAAAATGCAATATACTTTTTAAAAATTAAGAAATTAAACCCAGTTTGATATGATGAATTCTGAAAATTCAAAAAAGTGTGTCAAGAAAGTAAAAATAAACCTAATTTCTATCACTGCATTTATTCAACAAATATCAGACATTTATTATATGGCTGGCAGCAGGTGCTTCAGACACAATGGTGAGCAGATCTCTGCTCTTAAGGAACATATAGTCTAGTAGGGAAGCATGGAGGTAAACATAGTGTTGTAGAATGTGTCCAGAGCACCTATTAGGTGCTGGTACTGTACTAAGTGCTGGGGCAACGGCAGTAAATAAAACAGAAAGATAATTTCTCTCATGGATGTCCTGTTCTATAGCATGATGAGAGACAAAGAATAACAACAAAAATGTAATATTCCAATTGTGATGTATATTAAAAATGAAAAACTGGTTAAACTGTCAGAGATGATGAACTATATTAATTTTAATTCATTGTTGTCTTAATTTGGATTCTCTCCAAACATATCCTAAGATGGAGATTCTTGTGTAAGTAGTTTATTGTGATAGAGTGAGCCACACAATAGGACAAGGAAGAAGACAGGGCAAAGATGCTTCAACTGAAATATAGCTTCAGTCCAATCCCAGAGGAAAGCTCCGGAGCATTAACAACATCACAGAGTTTCCCACGCCTTCCAAGGAACATAGTCAGCTGGTAGATTAACTGTTCTTTTATAGTAGATCCATTCTAGCAGATCCATCTCTCTGAGTCTATGGAGTGTTTTCTCCACAATCATCTGTATTTTGTTTAATGTGGGCCACGACTTTTACCAAACATCGAAGAACCACCCTGACAGTATGTTAAAACCACTACTTGTGGCCCTTGGCTACGTAAAATTGTCACAGTATTAACAAATTGTGCCTTATCCTTCTTTGTTTTCTGCTTCCTTTGATCTGACACCCTCCACATTTACTTCCAGGGCTGCCTTCCTGGTACCTGTTAGTACATGTTAGCCAGATCCTTTAGCTTCTTTGGTGTATTATTTATTCTCTTAATAGACCTAGCATTTTCCCGGTAGGATTACAGTGAGCTTTGAACCTAGTTATTGGTCTGGAAATGAGGAACAGAGATAGGAACATCTCCTGAAGAAGACCAAAATTGTCTTATAAGAAACTTAACCCTACAGGCTTCTGCATTGTCTTCCAGTAAGGGATTTTCTCTCTTCTAAGAGGGAAAAGTGGGATTGTGGGAGTCTAGGGGCTCAAGTTGCTCAAGTAAACTTACCCAGGCATTCTCATTTGACGCTTCAGGTCCCCACTCCATTTCTATCACAGCCCTAACTTTTGCAGAGGGACTTGTCTAGGCTGATAATTCACCCTTCTCTACAGTTCGTTCTCTTATAATCAAGGGTCTTCTCTGCCCTCCAGTTCGAGATGAGGGTCTTTTAAAATGTTTCCAATGAAGCTCTTTGACCCTCACACTTCACTTTATATTGGTAGCTAATTGTTCTGAGCCTGTATATTCTCACTTCAAAGTATCAGTCGTGCTTAGCAACAGTCATTCAAAACTACAGTGCTGCTATTTACTAAGATCCCTGTATTTTACAGATGTCAGAGGCTTTGAACAAACTAAACCATCCCTGTATTCCAGGGACTGTCAACACTCCACTCACCACTGTTAATGATATACAACTTGCCATCAAGCTAATAACATTTTTTTCTAGAACCTCTCCTGATGCCAAATATTTAATAATAATAATTTAAAAAGTTGTCATCAAGTCAATCCTGACTCCTAGAGATACCAGATGTGTCAGAGTAGAACCATGCTCCATAAGGTTATCAAAGGCTGAATTTTTTTCAAAAGTAGATCACCAGGCCTTTTTTCCTAGGTTCTTCTGAAACCGCAAAGATTCGTTACCAGCTATATTTGTTCCAGTTTCCTAGAATCAGAATATAAGGCAGAATTTTACGGTAATTGATTTATTGAGAGATTGCCTCAGGTGAATCCTCCAAGGGAGTGAGGAAACCAGGTTAATTCAAAGGAACATTGAAGCAAAGATGTGTTTTAACTGAAGTCTAGCCTATTCCGGGTAGGAAGCTGTGAAACATAAATACTACCACAGTGTTATTTCCCATTCAGGCAAAGAGCTGTATTTTGTTCCCTTGTATTAGTTAGTCAAAGATTACTGAGACAGGAGGTTGCAAACTCCCAGGCATTTTCAGGAAAGGCAGATTCTAGATGCTGAGGCCAGTTGTCAGGCAGATGGAACTAAGAACTGTCAACATTCAATAATCATAGCAGGTAAGAGAACAGTTGCATCAGTCAGTAAAGGAGTTGTGGACCGGGCATCTGCAACTTTCACTGTATGTATACAGGGGCAAAATTTGAGCAGAGACCTGACAGAATTGAGAGGAAACAATGCAAATATCTGGAAAAAGAAAGAAACGAAACAGCAAGTGGAGAGGCCCTGAGGTGGAATCAATCCTTTGTGTGCTACACCAACAGCAAGGAGGCATGTGCTGTGGAAGTGTTGTAAATAAACAGGAGAGTGGTAGATTAATTTCAATACCCAATTTTTGCTTTGAACTTTTTGTTGATATCGTATGCTTCAGTCAATGGAAGCATGCTGAATCATTGGATGTGTCTGAATTTTTGGTAGGTAGTATAGATATGTTTTCCTGCCCCTTTCCAAAATCCTACCTTCAGTATACAGTGATACATATGTGTACCTCTAATTCTACTCCCAGAGTCCAAAGGTACATATGTGTACCACTTAAAATTTTTCAGAATCCATATTTTACCTAAAAATACGATTTAGCATCACAGCATTCAATACCCTGTAAAAACAGTAATTTGTGACACATGCCCATTTCTCCAGTTTCAAACAGTTGTAAAGACCCCTATCTTGTGGCAGCAACACTTCAGTGAGAAAGCAGCTTCTTATTAAACCCAAGGGCTAAAAAAGTAAGTGGTTGCCACATGTACCACAAGTAAGGAAAGAGTTAAGTCAGAGACATAGTTGTTGTTAGGTGTCAGAAAGTCAGTTCCGACTCTAGCGACCTGTTAATAGTGGGGCAGAATATGAACAGCCTTATGTACCATGGAATGTACCTTGAACTTTATTCTGAATGAGATGGAAAGAGTTCTGAACAAAGAAGTGACATTATTTGACTTAACATTGCTTTTAAAATACTCAGTCTGGCTGCTTTGTTGAGAATAGACTGAAAATTGGTAAGGACAAAATTCAGGAAACAAGTTATAAAGCTTTTGAAATACTCCAGGTAATAGATATTCATAGCTTTTGAGTAACATTATTGTAGCAGGACTGTTGAGAAATGATTGAATCCTGTGTGTGTTTTGAAAGTGGTGCTGAAAGGATCTCCTAAAGGATGTGATGCAAGATGTGCGGAAAGTCTAGGAATTTTGGCTTGAACAACAGAAAGAATGGATGAGACTGGTAAATTGTGGGAGGAGCAGGTTTTTATTTTAAGAGTGGAAATCGTATTTGGTTTTCAGATATTTAATTTGAAGATGCCATTTAGATTCAACTGGAAATTTGGAGTAGGTAGTTGGATTGCAAGGACCCTAAGTGGTACAATGGTTGAACGTTCCACTGCTTACCAAAAAGTCGACAGTTCATACCCAGCAGCAGCTCCACAGGAGAAAAGACCTGGCTATCTGCTTCCATAAAGATTACAGCCTGGGCATGTAAATTTATACGGGAATGTACGTTTTCACTCACTCGTATTAAATAAAAAATAAAAAGATTACAGCCTGCAAAACCCTATGAGATAGTTCTACTTTGTCATAAAGGGCTTCTATGAGCCAGAGTTGACTTGACAAGCACAAAACAACAAAACAACAGTTAGATATGTACGTCTGAAGTTCTTAAATTATTAAAATGATACCCTATCATTGAACACTTAGGTAGTTTCTACTTTTTGCTGCTGTTATTGTCAGCAACTTGGCCATTACTGTCTTTTTATATACACTGGTGTCTACCTATTCCTCACTATCTCATTTATCAAACATTTTGTATTTATAGCCAAGCCAAGTGCCGTCGAGTCGGGTAAAAATTTAACCATCTGACTATTTTGCACATTAACAGCACATGTCTAGCAGTAATGAATGCTGATATGCAAGGTGAGAATAACACTGGCTGTGATGGTGACGGTTATGTGTCAACTTGGCTCAGTTGTGATTGATTCTCAGTGGTTTAGAAGTTATGTAATGACATAATTGGCAGTTATATAATGATGTACATGCTTCCCACTTATTGACTTGGCTAAGTTTCAAAGAACAGGTTGTTAAGCAAAAATAGGCATTATATGAAAATTGAAGATGACAGTATCAGATCACAAAATGGAAGATGACTACATTA
Source organism: Heterohyrax brucei (assembly GCA_028571685.1). Taxonomy (NCBI): domain Eukaryota; kingdom Metazoa; phylum Chordata; class Mammalia; order Hyracoidea; family Procaviidae; genus Heterohyrax; species Heterohyrax brucei. Next base: position 128,084,730 of record CM053166.1, on the reverse strand, counting down.
CATACCTGCCAAATCACATCATTACATGACTAACAAAGTACATCATTAAATAACTGCCAAGCCACTGAGAATCATGGCCCAGGCCAGCTGACACAAAGCCTTAACCATCACAGTCAGTATTTCTCTCACTTCTCACCTCAGCATTTGTTACTGCCAGATGTATATTGTTAATGTGCAAAATAGTCAGATAGCAGATTTTTTACAATTGTCATAAATTCCAAATGTCAGATAGCAAGATAGTTGGTGAGGGGCAGTTGTAATTTGGCAATTATGCAATGATATAATCATCCTCCATTTTGTGATCTGATGTGGTCATCCTCCATGTTCACATAGAGCCATTTTGTGCACTAATAACCTCATCTGTAGAAACTGACTGCATTGACAAGTGACGAATGGATATATGCGAGGACTGTGAATTAAGATCACAAACTCATCCTCAAAAAAGGTGCTACGTACCTCATTTCTGAACATCAATACAATCATCTTCAAAGTACTCCGTTTGGGAAGCTATGCACCAGTGCTGGTGCCTAGTGCATGCTTCAAAGCAATTTTGGAACTCTTTTTCTAGAATGGCCATTAGAGCTGTCATCATATTACATTTAATGCCCTGAATACCATCAAAATGTCTTCCTTTCAATATTACCTTTTCTTTGGGTAAAGAAAACAGTCATTGGGGCCAGATCCGATAAGTGGGGAGGGTGTTCCACCACAGCTGATTTGTTTACTGGCTAAAGCATTCCTCGCAGACGATTGTGCAGCTAAGTTTGCAAACTTGCCACTTTGCCACTGCTCACAACATCCTTTGCAGGAACAGTTCCTAAATTGCTTTGAAGTGTAGACTAGGTGCTGGCATCAGTGCATGGCTTCCCAAGTAGAGTGCTTCCAAGGTAAAATGTAGTGATTTTCAGCAATGAGGTATGCAGCACTTAAAACAATTACATCTGTATACTTAATTGTCAGACCTCTTATTTGTCTAGTTCATAGAAAAGATTCCTAGAGGTAGACTTCTTTGGTAAATGTATATTGTTAAGTGCTTAAATACTTGTAAAATTGTTCTCTAGCATTTTTTTGTTGTATCCTCTACCTAGTAGTGTACTGTTTCCCGACAACTTTACCTATCCCAAGTATTGTTATTCTTTTAAATAGTTGTTACTCTAACCACTGAAAACGGTACTTAGGTTTATTTGCATTTCTCTGATTCTGGATGAGACTGAGGATCTGAGGATAGTTACTTGTTTGTCTCTCTGTCTTTCTTTCCTTTTTCCCCCTAAACTGTTTGACTCTATAAATTTTTCCTTTACTTCCTTTGTGTTTGCAGTATTTACTTTATTTCTCTAAAATTATATTTCTCCAGAAATATTATTCACTGAGTACATTTATTTTTTTCATAAATATGTCAACTGTGTTTTTTTTTCTGTTTTAATTTGTCTGCTGATTTTGTTTATGGAGTTTTTCCCATATGCAGGCTTAAATTTATCTTCTTAATTCATCTTTAATCCTTTCCATGAGGGGAGATCCAATTTTATTTTTCTCCTATGTAGCTCACTGTCTTCATGATATTTATTATAAATCTATCACTTCCCCTTTAGTTTGTAATTACAGTGCATTAAAATCTCTTCCATCTAGCATTTGTTAGATCGAATCATTACCATGTTGGTTTACTTATTAAACTTAAAAAAATTATTGTGCTAACACCTCCCTACAAATATTTATTTCTAGTAGACACCCTGGTGGTGTAGTGGTTAAGTGCTACAGCTTGCAACCAAACGGTCTGCTGTTCAAATCCACCAGGCACTCCTTGGAAACTCTATGCAGCAGTTCTGCTCTGTCGTATAGGGTTGCTATGTGTTAGAATCAACTCAGCAGCACTAGGTTTTGGTTTGGTTTGTCATACCAAGTATCATATCTTCGTGTTATTTTCTTTGGAACACCACTGGTGTTTCTGAGTCTTTTACCTGCACAATATTGAGTACTTACAATGTACAAAATTGTGTGCTGGGAGTTTAAGATACAGGTGGATTAGGCCTTGTCCTTACCCTCAATATATTCTTTCAATTGGGAGAGACAACATAAAAACTAATACAGACAATAAATTATGGTTTATTGAAGCTGGACTGGGAACACAAAAGAGGGTGTAGTCAATTTCAAAGCCTTTGTTAGGGAAAATGTTTTTCCTAAAGGGTTTGGAGGAGACACATTTAAAATGAATCTTAAAAATGGTCGTGTGTTTGGTAGGCAAACAAGAAAGAAAATGCCACTTCAGGTAGAAAGAATATTTGTAGGTATACAGTGGTGAGACATATTGTCTGTTTAATGATAATTCAATATTACTAGACTGTATTGTTTAGGCGTCAAAGAACCAGAGAACCTTCAAATCAAAATTAAATACTAATTATACTTGAATTATCTGCCACTTTTGTTTATTTGTGGTTCTTTTCTCCTCCCATGTTTTAACACAGGTCATTAAGAATTGACTAAAGTGAACATAAAGTAAGATAACTGAAAGAGCACAGGAAAAAATGCTATATAAATGAAAAGAGTTTATTGACTTACTACTAACCTTTTTTTCTCTGACTAGGACAGTAGTGGAGACTGCTAATTGTCCCCCAGTATGTATTTATTCTCCCTTTCTTGCATATTAATACCATTTTTGTTAGACACATGGCCACTGTCATGGATAGAATTGTGTCCCACAAAAATATGCATCAATTTGGCTAGGCAATGATTGCTGGTATTATGTGATTTTTCCAGTATGTTTGTAAATCCTGCCTTTGTCATGTTAATGAGGGATAATGGGCAGCAGTTGTGTAAGTGTGGTGGGACTCAATCTACAAGCTTGGGTTGTGTTCAGGCAATCTCTTGGGATATAAAAGAACAAAGAGAGTAGAGAGACAAGGGGACCTCATACCCCCAAGAAAGCAGTGCCAGGAGCAGAGTTTGTCCTTTGGACCTGGAGTCCCTGCATGGAGAAGTTCCTGGTCCAGGGAAATGTTGCTCTGAATTTGGACTTCTAGGCCTACTCTACAGTGAAGAAATAAATTTCTCTTTTTTAAAGTCATCCACTTGTGGTATGACTAAGATAGCCACCCAGTCACAGGTGGAATTTCTCAGCCTCACTTGTAGGTATGTAAGGCTAGCCATGTGACTACTTTTTTGCTGAACAAATGTGAACAAAAGTGATATAGACGCCTTCTGGGGACATTTGTTAAAAAGAAAAGGCACTGCTTCCATTTTGTCTTTGCATTCTTCTTCCCAGGTAGAATATTAAAATGATGGCAGATGGAGAAAAATGTACAACAAAATTCTAATTCAAAGAAGACACCTAGACTTTCTGGCCTGACAGAGACTGGAGAAACCCTGAGAGTATGGCCCCTGGATACTCATTCCGGAAGTAATGAAATCACTCCTAAGGTTCATCACACTTCAGCCAAAGACTGGACTGGGCCATAAAACAAAACAAGACATAAGGGGAATGCCAATCCAGGGGCAAGTGCTGGAAGGCAGGAGCAGAGACGAAAGGTGGTAATAGGCAACCTGGGGTTGAGAAGTGAGAGTCTTGACCTGTTCAGGGTCATTAGACAATGTAGTAAAACAATATGTGTACTAAGTGCTTAATGAGAACTATTTTGTTCTGGAAACGTTCATCTAAAACACAATAAAAGTAAACAAATAAAAATAATGGCAGAAGGTAGGCGTCACTCTTGTTACAGGAGACGGTAATCATGCACTGGTGATACCAGACCAATACATGAGAAGGATCCAAGATGTCTGATGATTTTGAAACTGCCTACTAAGATTTTGATGTGAAATAAAAAGAAACTTTCTAAATTAAGCCACAATTTTGGGGGGTTTGTGAGTTACACTAGTCACACTGGTATATGTTATGGCACAATTTTTAGAAAACAAATAAATTACTTAGCGATTAATTTTGGTCTTGTCAATAGGTAAACCAACCGACCAAAATGAAAATTCTTCTTTGGATCCTGATTAATGATGATAATAGAGAACTCAGTTCTATCCATCGTGTTTTATAACAGACATACAAGTTCTGATCACTAAGTTGGTTAACTTAATTGTTCTAAGTGCTATGTAGCTCACAGATGACTATCACTGTGGTGAAGTACTCCCCTTTGGAAGCTATGCACCAGTGTCTAGACCATTCTTCAAAGCAATTTTGAAACTCTTTCTGGAATGGCCACTGGCACGGTTACAAGTTCACGAACTTAATTATATGGTTGTCTGTAAGGGAACTGTCAGCCAATAAACAAATGACTGTATTGGAACACTCTCCGTACTCATCTAATCTGGCCCCCAATTACTTTTTTCTTCACCCAGAGATAAAGGAAATGCCCAAAGGAAGACATTTTGATGACATTCAGGACATCAAAGGTAATCCAATGACAACCCTGATGGCCGTTCTAGGAAAGAGTTTTAAAATTGCTTTGAAGGATGAACTAGGCTCTGGCATTGGTGCATAGTTTCCCAAAGTGAGTACTTCAAAGGTGCATATTCCCATTCCCTCCACACTTGCATGCAATCACGCACATACACACACACACGCAAGAATATTATCTGTAGTCATATTCAGATATGAGCTATGTAGCACTTTTTATAGGATGAGTTTGTAAACTTAAGTGGCAGACTCACATATTTAAAACTGATTTTTATTTTTCTATTTTCAATACAGTTAATCTCTAATTTATGAAGGGGTTCTATTCCTACAACTCTGAGTCATTTCTGACATAAATTAAATGCTTCACTTATTTTATTTTATTTTGCATTATTGCCTTTTATTATCAATGTCTTTATAAATCCAACCTTTATCTTTGGTGGTTTAAAATATTACATATAAATTTAAAGATAAATTTTAATGGATACACACATACAAAATGGCACACAAATCATAAAAATTTACTCCAACAATAAAGAAGAGTTGGACAGCATTGACATTTTGTCAATTGTGAAAATAACTCCACTTCTGGAAGATTCCGAGTCATCTGGATTATCCCTGGGAATGGAGATAGTTTCTAGTCAGAAAATTAGCTTTCAGTGTGCTCCCTTTCTTTTTTCTTCATATATTTTGCATTTGACATCTCACTACTTTCCAAATTTTCCTATTACCTTTAATCTAGCAGTCGCTATTGGTGTCCATGTTTTATAAGCAACTGGAACCCCTGATTTCATTTAGAAAGCTAATTTTCTATGGCTGTGTTTTGAGAACTGGATCATAAAATTGAACATCTACAAATGAATATTTCCAAATGATAGCATCAGCCAGTTGTGCACTGCAAGATCATATGCAGTACATATTGCTAGTGATAAGATGTACAACAATAAAAAAAGATAGTCACAAGTGCAGTTCATCATAACTTGAACACATCATAAATAGGGGGCTACCTGTATTTCAAAAAGACACGTGTAACTATTTTTCATATATTGACAAAATTAAATACTGAAGGAACTGCAGTATTTAGTATGTGGAATTTTTTCTCATGCAGTATAAAATTAACTCAAATATTTAAAATTTACAATGATTGAGCTGTTCCTAATATGTTATTGTTCTTGAGGAAAAGTAAAACTGTATGCATATATATACATCAGTTCAACTAATCTAGAAGCTCAGAGCCATCCTAAGTTCTGAGGCAGAAGTCTTTTACTCGTGAGTTCAGTGACAATGTTCCTGATAATTATTCTCAAAAATGATCAAAGAAATCTAAGTTTGGCATTTAACAGATGGCTTTAAAATGTCTTTCCTTTTGACAAGGAAAGCATAGCAAGCAGAAAATGTGCTCAACATAAATGGTGATGTGTGAAGACGGTAAAGCTGGCATACTACTGTAAGGTAAATCAATAATTAAAAGATGATCTCTTTTTCTGTGGCGTGCAGAGCAATAAATGACTGTTGAGATAAATTAATAATTGAAGCTAAGGGATTTCATCAGTTTTAAAAACTGCTTATTGTAAACACACCACAATCAAATCAATATATCAAAGTAGAGAAAAGTCTTTCTGTTCAATTAGCAGGTTTGCAAAACATCATACTTTCTTTCTGGGAAGCATCCCAGGGAGATGCTGTTAGTCTAAATGAAAGACTGATCAAAGGTATAGTTAAAAATTGGATGTTTCTTAAAATGTCAGCTCAAAAGACTGAATTATGTTTGATAAGGGATTTGGAGTCAGTAATTATTTTAGAAATGATGTCATTCAAGTATTTTTGTGGAATTGGAGATTTAAAATATCTATTGCAGACAACTGAATCAAATTGGATTTCTCCAAGACTTTAACACTGCAAATAAATCATTGGGCATATGGAAAGGTAATGTTAGATAGTAGAGAAAACACTAAAATGAGAATTAAGAAACCTGAGGCCATGTCCTAGATCTACTATTAAACTAAATTTTTCCAAAAAATTTCCTTTCAGCTTAGAAATTCTATGATTTCCAAAAGAAATTTTAGTCTTGCTTACAGTGACATTTTTGTTATATGTTCCCCGAAGCAGAAATTTGAAGAGAAAGAGCTTTGAAAAATTTAATCCTGAACCCATTCTGATTCAGATCTTAAAAGTTACACATCCACCTAATGAACGAAAGAAGATATCTTCTGATTAGGACTGATGAAAAGCCAGTTGTAGTTGTATCTACATGATTGAGATCATTCATAAATACAAACAACCTAATTCCAGGAGGGCAACGGAGGTTATATCTCCTTGTTATGTGCACAAATGAATTGTGCTTTATTAAAAACCACAGTTTGCCTGTAAATGTTATGAATAGCTTAAATGAGTTTGCTTTTCTCAGAGATTTAAGAGGTAAATGGTACTTATAACACTGGAATGGTAAAAAAGAAAGCATTTGATTTAGCAGAAAGGAATTTTAATGTTTCAAGTTTTATGGACTTATAGTTTTTAGGAGAACTTCATTAAATGGATTGTAACCATATATTCTCAACTCACAGTCCATATGATAAGCAATTCTATAAAGTCACTGTTTTAGTCAGCTAGGGCTGCCCTAACAGAAATACCACAGGATGAGTGGCTTTAACAAAGGAAGGTTTATTCTTACACAGTCGGGTAGGCTACAAGTCCATATTCAGGGTGTCCGCTCCAGGGGAAGGCTTTCCTCTTGTCGGCTCTGGAGGAAAGTCCGGTATTGCATCAGTCTTTGTCCAGGGAGCATCTTGGCACAGGAACCTCAGATCTGAAGGACGTGCTCTTCTCCTGGTGCTGCTTTCTTGATGGTGTGAGGTTCCAAATTCTCTGCCTGCTTCTCTTTCCTTTTATCTCTCGCATGATTAAAGGATTAAGGGTGGGGCAAGCCATACTCCAGGGAAACTCCCTTTACAGTGGCGCAGGGAGGTGATCCTATGAAGGGATTTACAGTCCCACCCTAATCTTTTAACATACAGCATAGGAAAACCACAAAACAGAGGACAGCCACAGGATACTGGGAATCATGGCCCATCCATGTGGCTACACATATTTTTGGGGGGACACAATTCAATCCATGACAGTCACCTTTCTTTTTATAATTGAAAGGCATTACACAGTGGCCTAGTGTCTTTACTAATATCAACTGGTGGTCGTTGAAGAATTTTGGTTATAGAGAACTCAACCCACCAGTATGCCACAGAACACTAAATGAGAAAGATAGGAGAGTACAATGATTCATACTTTTATTCACAGAGCTTAATGATTTTCTTAAAATAAGAACTGACAGCAGTGTAGGATTAGTCCCAGTATTAGAGTGAAAACTCAATATCTTCCTTCCAAACTCTTTTATATGATGATACTAACTTTATTTCATTAGTAGAAGTGAATGCCCTGAAGATTGCCTGAGCACTTGGCAGTGTTCTAAATGGCGCCAATCAGTGGCAGCGACTTCTGTCAATCTTGAGAAGCAGTAATTAAATTAAAATGAATGTTTCTTCCTCAAATATCATATTTCGTGTCAGTAGTACTCTTTCTTTGCCAAGATATTTTTTAACTGAGTTAGACAGATGGTTGTCTCTCTTTGAAAGATGAGGTAAAAAGCCAAAAAAATTTTCCAAAATCACATGTTCCTATGGGTCAGAATTGACTGGACAGCCCTGGGATTTTATTATTATTGTCATTAGTAATAGGAAGTCTGGGATTTCCTATGTTGACATATTTTATTTAGAGACTCAAATTCCTTCTTTCTTTTTCTCAAAAAAAATCATGTTATGAACACAAATTTATCAAATATAAACTCATACCTTGTTAAACCTGAAGCTCAAAGTAGTATAGGACTAATATTGATGTGAATTAGAAGCTACTGTAATGGAACTGAATCAAAGTGTTTGGGGAAATAATATCAAGAGAGAGAGCAAAAGAGAAATGGAAGGAGAGAAAGGAGTTTATACTTACATAATTAAGTTTATGTGATAATCTTTCTTTTGGGAATGCATAAAGACAGTTTTCCCAGATTATGTTTGTAAGGGGAAGTGGTTACCTTAATTTTATTTATTTTAATTTGGGAAAACTGTTTGTCCAATAAACAGTTTACTTAAAATTTACTAAGAATATTAGCAAACTTAAATTTATAGTTGTGTAGTGTGAAATCCCCTTACCAAACAGTTATTAAGCCTTTTGGTTCTAGTTCCTGAGCACCCCATCCACCATCCCCTCCTTATTGCACCCCCCCAAACTTGGCCTTTATCTGTATTGTCTGGGAATCCCTGTCCCGACTGACCCTTATCCGGATTGGTAAAGGAGCCCTCCTGGTAACTGACCTTTATTAGGATGGGCTAACGGACCCCGACTCAGTCTGAACATAAGCCAGATTGGCTAGGGAGCCCTGCTCAGGAACGACCTTTACTCAGATTGACTGCCCCTCCCTTAGTAGTCGACTTTGCTAGGATTGCGTTGGGACCCTGTGTGGTCTAACCTTTATCAAGATTAACTGGAAGGAGTACCCTGTAGTTAACTTGTACACAGACTGGCTGGGAAGCCCTGCCCAGTAGTTGACATTTATCTGGATTGGTTAGGGGGCCCTTCCGGTGGCTGATTAAAATCCTAAAACGCAAAGGCTTACACGAAGTCTCCTAATCTGTGACCACCAGGAGGACAGAGTATCCTTTGGACATGGAGGCCCTGCACTAAGAACTACCCGGACAGAGTGAGTCTGTGATGGTGACAGATGCAGTGGCTGCCATGTACCAGAAAAGGTGGAGACAAATGAACAGAACTAGATCCTCACAGTAGAATGTAAGGGCAACTCCCAGACAAGAGCTGTAACGCTCTGAGAACTGAGGCATGCCCAGAGCAGAGGGCCAGCTGCGGAGCAGGGATCATCCTAGAGCAGGGACCATCCAAGAGCTGGCTAGGAGGAGGTAGGAGCCAGCTGAGAAAAGTTTGATTTGAAAGGTTGCCGCCGATGGGTGAGGTGTAGGTTTGAGGGAAGATTAAGTGGATTCTCTTTGATACACAAAAGGGCCCCATCAGGATGCTGAGATCCCAGGTTAGGACCTTTTCTGAACCTTACTCTTTTCATAGGCTTGTTTCTGTTTATAGTCTTTGTTTACGTGCTTCTCTGTTATATTATGGCAGATATGGTATTTCTGTGCATTCTCTGAGAACACTGCAGTGAACTAACTATCAAACCCAACAGAGAAAAAATGCTGTAGAAGAAATGACTATGTCAGAAATGGTGGAGAAATTGGACAGTAGGGTATACGTGAACTCTGCCTCATAAGAATCAGCTTTGTACTCACTCTAATAGTTAGAGTTGTTATTGAATTAGTCATTTATTAAGCTTTTCCTCCTTCCAAAGATATGAAATAACTCTGAAAGTGGAACGATTTTTAGGTTGACCTGGAAATCTAAGTTAACAAAACACATGCTTATACTTAATTTTGTCTTTCTGACAAGTTTATTGCTTCGAACATTGTGATAAGGCCATTAATGATGTGCCCCCTTCCTCTTTTAATGACATAATGTAACCACCCCTCACATTTACATCATTTATGAATCTTTGTCTGTAGATGTAAGGGCACCATAGTGAGACTGTCAAAAATATTTATTGAGAGCCTATTATGGTAAAATACTTTCTAGATAATGAGGATCCCATGCTAAGGATCCAAGATAAATACTGTCCCTGTCCTCAAAAACTTATATTCCAGTGTATAAAAAGCAAATGAATGAGATGATTTCTAATAATAAAATGATTTCTAGGACTGATAAATAATACAAATAGGATGAACTAGGTTACTCTTTTACAGGGTGACCAGATGACTAGATTATTCGTGTTGATTAAGGAGAGCCTTCCTGGGAAAATGGCATGTGACTTGAGATTTGAGGGACAAGAAGAAGTCAGAAAAGCAAAGATCTGGGAGAAAAGTCGTCTAAGCAACAGTCTCAGAAATAAATTTATCATGTAAGAAAAGCCAGTGTTACTGGAGCATAATTAATGGAGGAGAGAGTGTTAGGAACTGAGAATAGAGAACTAGGAAGAAACTGCATCATATAAGACTTTATAATCCACGGTAAGAAGATAAGGAGTTTGGATTTTATTTTGATAGGTAGGTTTTGGAACGTTTTAAGGTGAGAAACAGGATTTTTAAATTGATGTTTTAGAAAGACAGCTGAAGATGCTATGAAAAGGACAAAGTACAGGGGAAAAAGAGTAGAAAGCAGGAGACAAATGAGCAGCAGTGCACATGAGAAATGATAGTGACCTTGACCAAGGTCTTAGCAGTAGAAATAGAGTTGAGGCATTTTAGCAGTGAAACCACTTTTGAAAATAGATTTTTAGAGGAACTAACAGGACTTACTGATGAACGGGATATGAAAGTTAAAGGAAAGGGAAGAATCAAGGATGACACCTAAGTTTTTGGCCTCAACACCTGGGCTTTCTTTATCAAAGAGAGGAAAGTTTGGCATGGAGCACATTTAAAAATGGAAATCTATAGTCCTATTTTTGAGCTACATTAAAGCTAAAAGGCTATTATATAGCCAAGTGGCAATGTGAAGTTGAGAGTTGACTATGTGACGTAATTTCTGAAGCTCAGAACAGTCCAGGTTGGAGCTAAAGATCTGAGAGGCACTGGTGCATATATAGCCTTTGAACTCATGGTACTGGGTGAAATAAATTAAGAAGAGAGTATACAGAGGAAGGGAGAGCTAAGGAAAGAGTCCTGGGTTACTCCAGCTTCTCAAAGTCTTACAGAAGAGAAAGACCAGCAAAAGACACTGAATAAAAGTGTCTAGTGACACTTAAAGAAAACCAGGCAATATATCAAGGAGAGTGTTGCTGTTCCTGTCAAGTGCTGCTGATGGTTCAGTAACTTAGAACAGGTATTGTACCATTAGTATGGGAAAGATACTCCTGTTTTTGGCGAAAGCTTTACAAAACAATAGTTTGAAGAAAACGTAGAAGAATAAGAAGCTGAGTTAATTATAAAGGCAAGTACTTGAAGCTTTACCACCAAAGAAAAACACAGAAAGGGTTTTTCATTTTTTGTTTATTTATGTTTGTAAATTGAATAATGACAGATTATCAACTGGAAGGCAACTTTTTTTTAAAGGAGCATACTTGAATAACAGTGGATTTGTTCAGCAGAAAGAAAAACTGATTAATTCAGTAGAAAAGGACATAATTGGAGGAGTGAAGTTCTTAGGATGATGGGAAGGAATGGGATCCAAGGTATAAATGAAGGTACATTTGTAGAGGACGTTTCATAACAGCAGCAATGGAGCAGGTTATGGGGTTTAGAATAAGGCTCTTGAGTCAAACTACCTGTGTTCAAATCATGTATTTGTCAGTTGGTTTTTCTTGACTTTGGATGGTAATTTCATTTCCTTACCTCCAAAGTGGGGATGGAAACCCTGGTGGTGTAGTGGTTAAGTGCTACCTCTGCTAACCAAAATGTTGCTGACAGTTCAAATCCTCCAGGAGGTCTTTGTAAACGCTACAAAGCAGTTCTTCTCTTACCTATAGAGTAACTATTTAGTCGGAATCGACTCAATGGCAGTAAGTTTGGTTTTAAAAGTGAGGATGAAATGATAGAACATAGCTCTTAGGTTTGTCATAAAGACTATTGTAGATTAGATGCTGTCAAATTGGTTCTATTTCATAGCAGCAGTATGTACAACAGAGTGCAACACTGCCCGTTGCTGTACTACCTTGCTGTCTGAGCCCGGTGTTGCAGCCACAGTGTCAATCTGTCTCATTGAGAGTCTTCATCTTTTCTTCTGACCCTTTACTTGACCAAGTTTAATGTCCTCTCTAGAGACTAATCCTTGCTGATAATATATCCAAAGTATATAAGAGGAAATCTTGCCATCCTCTTTTTTAATGAGCAGTCTGGCTGTACTTCTTCTAAGAAAATTTGTTTGTTCTTCTGGCAATCCATGTTATATTCAATATTCTTCAACACAGTTCCAGGGCACCAATTCTTCTTCGGTCTTCCTTTTTATTCATTGTCCAGCTCTCACATGCATCTGAGGTGAGTGAAAATACCATGGTTTTGGTCAGGCCCACTTTAGTCTATAAAAGTGGCATCTTTTTCTTTTTTAAACAAACAAACAGAAAGACACTTTTACCCTTTGAAACAGATTTACCCAATGAAATATGTCATGTGATTCTCTGACTGCTACTTCCATGGGCATTAACTGTGGACCCAAGGAAAATGAAATCCTTGACAATTCAATGTTTTTCTCTGTTTATCATGTTGTTACTCACTGGTTCAGTTGGGGAGCTTTGTTTTCTTTATGCTGAGATATAACCCATACAGCAAAGCTATAGTCTGTGATCCTCATCGGCAAGGTAGTCTTTCAAGTCCCCTTCAGTTTCAGGAAGCAAGGTTGTAGCATTGGCATATCATAGGCTGCTAAGGTCTCTTCTTCCAGTCGTGATGAATTTTTCATCTTCGCATAGTCCATCTTCTCAAATTATTCACTCAGAATACAGACTGAATGGGTAAGATGAAAGGATGCAACCCTGAGGCCCACATCTCCTGAGTTAAATCCCAAAGTTCCCTTCATCTTGCTCCAATCACTGCCTCTTGGTCTACATACAGATTCCTCATGTGCACAGTTAAGTGTTCTAGAATTTCCATTCTCTGCAATGGTATCCATATTGTGTTATGACCCAAAGAGTCAAGTGCCTTAGTACAGTCAGTAAAATTCAAGTAAACATCTTTCTTGTATTTTCTGCTTTCAACCAGGACCCGTGTATAAGCAATAACATCCCTATTCCCACATGCTCTTCTGAATCACTTCAGCAAAATTTTCTGGCATATGGTATTAATGATATTGTTCAATAATTTATTTTGGATCACCTTCCTTTGGAAAGCACACAGATATGGTTTTCTTCCAGATAGCTATCTTCCAAATTTCTTCACGTAGATAAGTGAACACTTCCAGTGCTGCATCTGTTTGTTGGAACATTTCAGTTGGTGTTTTGTCAATTACTGTAGGTTTTTTTTTTTCACCAGTGTAGCTCATATTTCTTCCTTCAATACTGTTGGTTCTTGATCATATGCTACCTCCTGAAATTTCTGAACACCAACCAATTCATTTTGATGCAGTGACTGAGTGTACTTATTCCATTTTCTTTTGATGCTTCCTATGTCCTTTAATATTTTGGCTATAAAAAACCCAAACCAATTGTCGTAGAATAGAACCCTTGATATTGCTATTCAAGGCTTGAACTGAAAAAGTTGAAATGAGTATATCAAGTAGTGCCTGGCACGTATTAACTATTCAACAAATGCCAGCTGTTCTTGTTGCTGCTGTTGTTGTTATGTGGGTTAAAATTCAGGTGTGTTGGTAAAATTATTGACGGAGATGAGGTACTTGTCTTCTTACCGTACCTATTGTACCTAAGAAGTATGTGTTGAGGGTATTACAGAGATTGTTAAAGAAAAAAAAAAAGGTTGAAAAATTGAGGAGAGAGGAGAAATTTTGGTCTCTAGGGTCGCCATGGGTCGGATCCAACTCGACAGCACTTGGCTTGGCTTGGCTATTTCTTTTCTCATCTAAATACATTCTGATGCCAATGACAACCTTGTATCACTGAATTTCTATGAGTAAATTATATAATGCTTGTCAGAGATTGAATTGTGTTCCCCCAAAATGTACATAGCTGTTTGGCTGGGCCATGATTCCCAGTATTGTGTGATGTTGCTTTATGTTGTAAACCCTGCCCCTACGATGTTAATGTGGGAGGATGGGCAGCAGTCATGTTGGTAGGGCAGGGATCAATATGTAAGATTGTATTGTACCTTGAGGTAATCTCTTGAGCTATAAAGGAGAGAAGCCAGCAGAGAGATTTAGGGGACTTCTTACCACCACGAAGCAGTGCAAGGAGCTGAGTGCGTCATTTGGAAATGACCAAGGTATCATGGATTGAATTGTGTTGCCCTCATCCCTCAAAAAAATGTGTGTAGCAATTTGGTTGGGCCGGTATATTCCTCCTTGTGGTCAACCCTGCCCTATGATGTTAATGCGGGAGAACGGGCAGTAGTTGTGTTGATGGGCTAGGACTCAATGTATAAGATTGTATTATGCCTTGAGGCAATCTCTTTAAACATTTGAAGAGCAATAGCTAGTAGACTGATTGGGGACCTCATACTATAAAGAGAAAAAGTAGTACCAGGAGTAGAGTGCATCCTTTGGAAGGACTGGGGTCCCTGTGCCTCAGAAGCTTACAGTCCGGGGGAAGATTGACCACAAGGACCTTCCTCCAGAGCCAACAGGGAAAACTTTCCTCTAGAGCTGAAACACTGAATTTAGACTTTAGGCCTACTGGACTGTGACAAAAATAAAATTTCTCTTTTTTAAAGCCATCCACTTGTTGTCTCTATTACAGAAGCAATGGATGACTAAGACACAGGGTCTGTGCACCTCAGAAGCTTCCAGTCCAGGAGAAGATTGATGATAAGGACTTTCCTCCAAGGGAGCAAAGAAAACATCCCCTGGAGCTGACACCCTGAATTTGGACTTTTAGCCTACTAGACTGTGACAAAATAAAATTTCTATTTTTAAAGCCATCCACTTATGGTGTTTCTGTAAAAGCAGCAATAGATGACATTGTGTGCAAGTAAAATTTTCTTCAAGATCATCCAAAAGCAACTGCAACAGTATATTGACAGGGAACTGCCATAATTTCAAGCCAGATTCAGAAGAGGACATGGAACCAGGGGTATCATTGCTGATGCCAGAAGGATCTTGGCTGAAAGCAGAGAATGCCAGAAAGATGTCAACCTGTGTTTGATTTACTGTGCAAATGCATTCGACTTTATGGATCACAGCAAATTATGGGTAACACTGTGGAGAATGGAAATTCCAGGACACTTAACTGTGCTCATGAGGAATTTGTATACGTGGATCAAGAGGCAATCGTGTGAACAGAACAAGGGGGCATTGCATAATTTAAAATCAGGAAAGGTGTGTGTTAAGATTGTATCCTTTTTCACCATATCTTTTCAATTTGTATGCCGAGCAAGTAATCTGAGAAGCTGGACCACATGAAGAAGAATGAGGATCCAGGAATGGCGGGAGACTCATTAACAATCTGCACTATTCAAATGAGACAACCTTGTTTGCTGGAAGTGAAGAGGACTTGAAACACTTACTGATGAAGATCAAGGACCATAGCCTTCGATATGGATTGTACCTCAACATCAAGAAAACAAAAATCCTCACAACTGGGCCAGTAAGCAACATTGCCATAAATGCACAAAGGTTTGGGGCTGTCAAGGATTTCATTTTACTTGGGTCCACAATCAACACCCATGAAAGAAGCAGTTAAGACATAAAAAGACCCATTGCATTGGGAATAATATGTTGCCAAGGTCCTTTTTCAAGTTTTGAAAAGTAAAGGTGTCACCTTGAAGACTAAGGTGAGCCTGACCCAAGCCATGGTATTTTCAATCACAACATATGCATGCGAAAGCTGGACCATGAACAAAGAAGACAGAAGAGGAATTGATGTCTTTGAATTGTGGTATTGGAGAGAAGAATGTTGAATACACCATGGACTGCCAAAATAACCAACAGATCTGTTCTGGCAGAAGTACAACTAGAGTGCCCCTTGGAAGCAAAGATGGCAAGACTACATCTTATATTCTTTGGACATGTTGTCAGGAGGGATCAGTCCCTGGAAAATGACATCATACTTGGTAAAGTAGAAGGTCAGTGAAAAAGAGGAAGGCCCTCAAGGAGATGGGTTGACACAATGGCTCCAACAATGGGCTTAAGCATAAAAATGATTGTGGGCATTCTGTAGGATCTAGCAGTATTTAATTCTGTAGTTCATGGGGTCACCAGGAGTTGGAACTAACTCAATAGCACCTAACAACAGCAGATGACTCATTGTTCAAAAATAAAAAAATAAAATAACTATATGAATTATGATGTTTGTTTTGTTAAATAACTAGTTAAAAAGTAAAATAATTTCCAAACACTTAAGCTCATGCAATGGCTTTATCAAAACAGTAAAAATCAACCTACAGACTGACAAAAAAACCTTTGGATATGGCAAATCTGATCGGTGTCTAATCTGCAAAATCTGTAAGATACTGCAAAACCTCAACAACAAAAAGATGTATAACCCAACTAAAAAATGGGCAAAGGATGTGAACAGACACTTCACCAAAGAAGTCCATCAGGCAGCTAACAGATACCCGAGGAAATACAATCATTAGCCATTAGAGAAATCCAAATCAAAACTATAATGAGATACCATCTCACCTCAGCAAAGCTAGTATTAATAATAATAGTAAATGTTAGCAAGGGTGTGGAGAGACTATAGCCATTCTACACTGCTGGTGGGAATGTAAAATGGTACAATCACTTTGGAAATCGATTTGGCATTTCCTTAAAAAGCTAGAAATATCATATAATCCAGCACTCCTACTCCTTGGGCTGTATGTTAGAGAAATAAGGGCTATCACACAAATAGATACGTGCACACTTATGTTTATTGCAGCATTGTCCACAGCACCAAAAAGATGAACTCAACCTAGGTGCCCATCAATGGATGAGTGGGTAAACAAACTACAGTATTTTCACACAGTCAAATACTAAACAATGATAAAGAACAATGATGACTTTGGGAAACATAGCAGGAACTTGGAAGACATTATGCTGAGTGAAATTAGTCAGTTGCAAAAGGACAAATATTATACGAGCCCACTATTATAAGGACTCAAGAAATGATTTAAACACAGAAGAAAACAGTCTTTAATGGTTATAAAGATGGGGAGTGAGGGAGAAGAGTATTCTTTAACTAGATATAAGCTAAGAATTAATTTAGGTGAAAGAAAGGAAAACACAATACAGAAGAAGTCAGCATAACTGGACTAACCAAAAACTAAGAAATGTCCTAAATACAACCAAACCACGTAGAAAGACAGAGTAGCAGGGGCAGAGGTCCAGAGACCATGGTTTTAGGAGACATCTGAGCAAATTGACACAACAAAGTTTTTTAAGAAAATGTTCTGCATCCCACTTTGGTGACTGACACGTGGGTCTTAAAAGCTAGCAAAGCAGCCATCTAAGGAGTATCATCAGTTGCTTGCAACCCACCTGGAGCAAAGGAGAATGAAGCAGTCAAAGAGAAGGAAAAAATGAGCCCAAGAGACAAGATGGACCACATAATCCAGAGACTACATCAGCTTGAGACCAGAACTAGACGGTGTCCCACCACTACCAAGAACTGTCCTGGGAGAAAAACATGGTACAGAACTCAAACCCTATTAAAACCACTAGACTTAACTGTGACAGACTGGAGGTTCCCTGGAATACATGGCCCCGAAACTCTCTGCTAACCCAGAACTGAAACCATTCCTGAAGCCAACTCTTCAGACAACATTTGGACTAGACTCTGAGGTCTGATTGGGCAGTTCTGCTCTGACCTCTAGGGTGCCTATAAGTCAGACCTGACTCAATGACAGTGGGTTGTTTTTTTTTTTTTTTTTTTTTAATGAGGTCTGACAAGTAAGTCCAGAAACTTATTTGTTCTAACTGCTACATACCTCGCTGCTGAATATCTCTATGGTCACCTTCAAAGTAGTCCCCTTGGGAAGCTATGCACCAATGCCAGTGCCTAGTCCACCCTTCAAAGCAATTTTGGAACTCTTTCTGGAATGGACATTGTGCACGGTGCATGGTGGCAAGTTGGTGAACTTGGTTCAATATTTGTCTGCAAGGAAGTTTTTAGCCAGTAAACAAATAAGCACGTTTAACACCCTCCTTAGTCACCTCGTCTGGCCCCTGATGGCTTTTTTCTTTACCCAAAGATAAAGGAAATATTGAAAGAAAGACATTTTGATGACATCAAGGGTAATACGATGACAGCTCTGGTGGCCATTCCAGAAAAAGAATTCCAAAATTGCTTTGAAGGGTGGACTATGTGCTGGTGTCAGTGCATAGCTTCCCAAAGGGAGTACTTCCATAGTCACTGTAATGATATTCAACAATGACTCATGTGGCACTTTTTCTGGGATGAGTTTGTGAACTTAATTGGCAGTCCTTGTGTAAGACATAAAATGGTACTGGCAAAGCGTGTGCTTCTTGGTTTAAGTAGATACAGGAGACTAGCTGGGCAGCTCCTGTCCAGAGGCATGATGAGAAGGCAGAGGGGGACAAGAGCTAGTTGAATGGACACGAGAAACACAGGGTGAAAAGGAGAAGCTTGCTGTCACAGTCGGGGGAAAGCAACTAGAGTTACGTAGCGGTGTATGTGTAAGTTTTTGTATGACAAATTGACTTGAGTTATAAACTTGCACTTTTTAAGAAAGTGAAATGATTTCTCATACAACTCAGAGTGGGGTATGCTAAAATACATCCTGTAACTAGTTGGATTTAGCTTCCTGAATCATTGATTTTCTTTCCTTAATGTTGTATTTTATTATCCTAGATTATATTTTTTGAAAAGTATGTTTCAGGCAAACAAATGAAGTGTTTAAATTCAACATGAAATGTGGCAGTAAAGGATTACAGTCTCAAAATATGGAATATATCGTCTTAAAAATTCCAAATGTGATTCTTTAACAGGTTAAGTTTATTTTATAACAAGGTTTAGGTATCTATGTTTGTAGCAGATAAATGGCATATAAAAATGCTGGCAGAGTTAGCATATTGACAACATGAAATTTTTCCATCCAGCTGGTCATTAGGCCTTTCCAACTGTCAATGTCTCTTGCAATCTGCTTTAATGGCAGCATATAATTAGCTTTATACAGATCAGAGACATTGGAGGGTAATATTCCAACCCAAATATCAAAATCCCAAGAAAGTTAACTCAAAGAGACATATGTCCCCACCATCCTTCATGACAATCTTTAGTTTTGAAGGCTGTAGCAGTTGATTTATGTAAGGTACTTTGAATCATGATATGGAAATATTGCAATTAAATACCTTCTGGAGTTCTAGAAAATACATTCAGGGAAATAATATAAACAGCAATATGTCATTAATGTACACTGTTGTTTTTCACATACAGAGTTCAGTGATCATGTCAAAGTAATGTATCAAATAATCAGAAAATAATAGATTGTAGGTCTAGGGTGAATTTCTTTTTTTAATTTGAATTTTTATTTAAGATAACTGAGTGAAAATGTACATTCACATATAAATTTACATGCCCACCTATATGCCGCTTCCACTGCTCTCCCTGTCCGGTGACTGCACACTATTCCTCTCTGCTCCATACATGTCTCATCCTCCCAACAGCCTCTTTTCCCCTCCTCTCCGTCCACTCCCCTTCCTCCAGCCAGAGGTCAGCAAGATGATATCCTATAGATGTACAGAACCATAAAGTGCTTCCAATATATGGCCACTCTGCGTTGCCAAGTCCAATTCACTCCTGTCCAAAGAGTGGACCTTTGTTATAATTTATGGGAACGGGCAGCATCAGGGCCGGGGGCCATGCTCTCAGAGGAACCCAAAACCGCTGGACCATCAATTGAGGTCTTTTAGTGGAGATCTCATGATGCACCTCTTTTTATTCTTATGTTGCCAGTGAGACTCCTCTCTGTGAGCTCCATTGTGGCTATTGCTGGTGGTGGCCGGGCACCATCTGGTTCTTCTGGTCCCAAGTCGATGTAGGCGCCCACTCTTGTGGGTCTCTCTGTCTTCTCGGTTGTCTTTACAGCATGTCATTTTGGTCCTCGGTGAGCATCTGTTCCTGCTGAGTTGGGACCATTTGCTGTGTCCTCGGATGGCAGCTTGGCAGCTTTTAAGACCCCAGACGCCACTCACCAATGTGGGGTGCAGAGAGCTCTCTTAGCAAAACGCTAGTTGTGCCAATTGGCCTGGAATTCGCCTAAGAGCATGGTCCCCCACCCCCTGCCCCAGCTACTCTATCCTTGCAGTATTGAGTTAAGATGGAAGGAGTACTCAAGTTATGCTGAAGTCCACTTAATGTTGTTCTTGTTTCTAATGTGTGCTATCACCACTTTTTCCCCAACTAGATTTCTAGTAACTATCTAAACTAAACCTTCCCCCCCTTACCCTCCCTCCCTCCCCTCCCTTGCAGCTGTCAAAGAGTCTTTTCTTCTATACACAAGTCTGTTTTTGAGATCTTATCATAGAGGTCTCATACAGTATTTGTCCTTTTGTCGCTGACTACTTTCACTCAATATAATGTCTTCCAGTTGAAACCAGGGTAGGAGATGTTTCCTGGAATCATCGCTATTCTTTATCATTGCATAGTGCTCCATTGAGTATATGGACCATAGTTTACCTATCCATTCTTCTATTGTTGGGCATCTGGGTTGATTCCATCTTTTTGCTATCGTGGACTGTGCTGCAATAAACATTCTGGTGCATGTGTCCGTTGGTGTGAAAGGCCTTGATTCTGTAGGATATATTCCAAGTAGTAGAATGACTGGGTCAAATGGTATATCAATATCCATTTTTTTAAGGAAGCACCAGATTGCCTTCCAAAGAGGCTGGACCATTTTGCAACCCCACCAACAGTGTAGGAGGGTTCCACTTTCTCCACAGCCTCTCCAGCATTTGTCGTTTTGTGTTTTCTGGATCATGGCTAGGGTGGATTTCTTAAGACTGGGGCGTATGGGCCCAACACAACTTTGTTCTTATGACAATATGTTGTCTGATTAATCTGTTAATGTATTGCAATGAATTTTGTATGCATTTCCATTTTACATATGCATACATGCAGACTCTCTAGGACAAAAATTATGTCAATTTTAAAGCTAAAATCCCCAAAACCTATTGCTCTGAAGTCACTGTCTGACTCACAGTAACCCTATAGGGCAGAGTAGAACTTCCTCATAGGGTTTTCAAGGAGCCTCTGATGGATTTGAACTGCTGAACTTTGTTAGCACCCTGAGCTCTTAACCATTGTACCACCGGGGCTTGAGTTAAGAAGAGAGTGATGCCTAAGTAGAATTTCAGGCTTTTGTTTTTGTGTCTTCAGTTACGGTATTCCATTTGGAGCTCTCAGATTTCAACATCTAGTGTCTTCAATTCTTCCTTTAACAAGAAGCCGTTTATCCTTGGATAGTTTCACAACACAAAGGCAAGATTTCTGCCTCCATAGAATGTAGTCTTAGAAAATATCTGGTATTATGTAGAAGGGCTATCAGATGCTTCCCAGACTCTGTTTGCATGGAAGTATTTGTTAGACATCTTTGTGAAAGTATAGTCTAGGCAGAACACTAGTAGATAGCACAACTGTGAGAAAGAGAAGGAGGTATGCACGTTTATGACTTTTCACTAGCAGAGAGAAGACAGACGACACTACCACATTCTAAGAGTTTTTTGCTTTGCAACAAATTAATTTCAAAACTGTGAATAGTTAAATATTTTTGTTAAGTGAAAAATGGAATCTACTAGGCTTCAAATCTACCCATGGGAGGCTTGTTTGGCAGAATGAGTCCAAGATGCCAATTGTGTATCTTAGCTTATAACTTGGCAGGGCCTGTGATGCCAACTCTCGTGAGACTGATGAGTTTACCATTTGCTGAAGACTCTAGGGTCGGCTTTATTACAGCTGCTAATGATAAATAGGGCAATAACCAGAATCCACTGGCAGTAAGAAGGAAGCTACAGTCTGGAATTTACACGTGAATATCCTAAGTGAAAAATGTTCACTAATAAAGTCTGAACTAAATGTCAGATGGGATTTCTTTATTTTTTCTGAGTCTTTCATCTGCCCATTCTCTGCACCCTAGAGAGCTGGCAAGAAATTTCAGACTAGAGTTTCTCATTCTCCATCGATTTATTTGTGTCCCTAGATGCTTTTGCTCTTGTCAGGAAACCATATTCATTTTATATCTTGGGATTCTTAAATATTTGTTTACAAAGTCATTTCTATTTCTTTATAAACCGCACATTCCAGCTCCTGTTAAACACTCGGAAGGAACAACTGAGAACCTGAAGTATAAGAATTTTCATTCAACTGTTATACAAGCTTCCCATTAGATACCTTAGATGATTGAAAACCTTATGCAAGTCAGGTCAGGAAAAGTCACAACAGTGATATTAATATATCCATTCACCAAGTGCCAAATGCCGTCGAGTCAGATCCGACTCATGGCGACCCCGTTAGACAGTTAAAAATTGGAGACCCAGAGAAAGTAAGTGGTTTGTCCAAGCTCATACAATTGTTTGCATTCAATAGTTAGGAAAACATGAGTCCTATTTTCTTACGTTTTATAGAACTTCATTCTGCCTTTCAATAAGGGCATTAGAACTATAGCTTATTTTTATCATCACTGTTTCTCCGGCAGAATGCAGGAGTATATCTTATGTAGAAAAATGCATCTCCCTGGCTTCAGTGACTTATAGAATATGATGATATCCTTTGAATAAATAAACTTCAGTATGACTTTCACAGATACTGCAACATGAGAATTTCTTAATGAATGATTTAACATCTTATGCCTAAGTGATTTCTATGAACATCTCGGTGACCTGGCTGTGACATGCACCACTCAGCTGATGACCCAACTGGTATGACTGATCTGGTGAATATCCCCTTGCTTCTCCGAGGATACCTACTAAAGCTGCATGCGCCACTCAGTGTTGTTTATTTGGATTAGCCTCCATATTACATGATCAAGTTATTTGTGTGTTTAAATATTGAGAAGATGGCATGCTCTCCAATCATGCAGCACTTTTATTTTCCCAGGGATCAAGATTATTTCACTAACTTCAAGTCCATAAGATTGTTGTTATCACTAGGTGCCAACCAGTCAGTTCCAATTCATTGTAAGCTTATGTACAACAGAATGGAACACTGTCTTGCACCGTGCTCACCACCATTGCTATGTCGGAGCTCATCGTTACATCTCCTGTGTCAATCCATTTTGTTGAGGATCTCCTCTTTATTGCTGACTTTCTTTACCAACAGTGGTCAAGTTTATTTATTCAAAGGATATCATCATATTCTATAAGTCCCTTTTCACTGGGAACTCATCCTTCCTGATAACATATCCAAAGTGTGCGAGACTGAGTCTCACCATCCTTGCTTTTAAGATTCTGGCTGTACTTCTTCCAAGACAGACTTGTTCATTCTTTTGGAATGCCATGGTGTATTCGATACTCTTCACCAATACCATACCCCAGCCAAGCCAAGTGCCATTGAGTCAGATCCAACTCATGCCACACTCCAGAGACATCAATTTTTCTTTTGTCTGTGACTTAGAATTCTCTTTAACTTGCAATTTTGAAATTTTACACCCTGATACCTAACATGTTTCAGGATACTCCGAATATGGGCTGCTAGACTAGGGGAAAGACTCCTATGTCAGACAAGTGCATAGCCTTTGGAATACCATGGACCTGACTTTGAATCTAACAGCAGCAACTTACAAGCTATGTGACCTTGAGTAAGTTACTCACCTTGTTTTAACCTTTACTTTTCTTATTTGTAAAATGGGGAAAATACTAATACCTACCTCAGATACTCGAGGAGAGAAGGAACAAGTTAGTGACTGCAAAGGACTTAGCAAAACATCAAGTGCATAGCGCATAATCAATATGTAAATGATAGCTGCCATCAGTGCTGTCATCACTACTGGCACCACCACTGCTGCATCTGTTGTTGTTGCTGTTAGAGGATCATTAGAAATCCCACAAAAGCAGACTGGGAAGGAGAAAGGATGAGCCAAGAAGAAGAAATAAGTGATATATTTCCTCTCTGTGTAGTAAAAGAAAATGATGGTCTGCTAGCCAGTTTCTTAAACTTTCACTCATAATTTTGAAGAGAGTAAAGCACCTTCTCTTGTTTGTTAACTACTTATGTAACTCTTAAAATTATCAGGGTTATTAAATAAAAATCCAAGGCATAATCTTGCAAGTATTTTTCTTTAATCTCTCATAAAGTTCATCACATGTGCGTAAAAGAAATTTAATTTATAGTTGATGATTCATATTTGCCTAAATCATCAAAACTTACTTTGGTAAAGCCTTCTGGTATTCAAAACCTTTTTATTCTCATTATAACCATGTGCAATTACCTGTGGAAAAATAGTTATTCTATTTCCTAGATAAAGGTATTCAACATCATAGATGTCATTTGAAACTCTGAACTCATATATTTTGGTGGGGAGTGGGTAGGGAGACATTGTTTAGGACATTTTAAAATGAGGGTTCCCATTCAGAAAAGAAAGAAAAGAAAAACCCAAGGGACACAGAATATCTGAGTGTGAGGTGATCATAAAGAGGTACTGATTGTTTCTTTTTTCCCTGAATACCCACAGAATACTCAGAAACATCCACCTGAATGGTACTTTAGCTAACATGCTGGTACAGAATGTCACAAACAAGCTAAGTGACAAAGTAGTTGTAAACAGACAAGACTGGTATAAATTTGTAAAACAACACAAGCACAGGTATTTTTGTCAAGCACCCAATATTCAAGATCACAGAAGAAGCTGAAAAAGAGATAAAAATACATTAAGCTATGATGTTTTGTCATGAACAGTATAATAGCTTTGAAAAGGATATTTTGACTGCAGGAAGAGACCTCACATTATATGTAAAGACATTTATTTATTATTTACTGGACCCCAAATACCATGTTGTTCCTTAAAAAATAATCCTGTTGTTATTAGATGCTGTCAAGTTGGTTCCAACTCATAGCAACTCCACAGGACAGGGTAGAACTGCCCCGCAGGGTTTCCAAGGAGTGACTTGTGGATTTGAACTGCTAGTAACCCCTAGGCCATAGACTGAGTCAGTTTATTTACTGCGCTATTAAATAGGTACTTTCTGGAGCACAGTGAGGAATAAGCTTTTGCAAGATCTTTACCAGGATTCTGTTACAAGGTTCTTCCAAGAAGCAGGTCTGGTATAAGAATGTAAAAGACTCTAGCAGCTCAGATTTTTCTGAGTGTTCCTAAATATATTAGATATTACCCACTGCCACTGAGTCGATTCCAACTCATAGCAACCCTATAGGACAGAGTAGAATTGCTCCACAGAGTGTCAAAGGAGCACCTGGTAGATTTGAACTGCCCACATTTTGGTTAACAGCTATATTACTTAACCACTATGCCACCAAAGTTTCCTATTAAGTATTAGGGTGTAACATTTCAAAATAGCAAATGTAAAAGAATTCTACATCACAAGCATAAATATAGATAGTCCACGTCCTTTACTTTGTAAGCCTGTTGTCAGTAACACAACTAAAGGAGGCCGAGCTCTCAAAAGTACACCTGTATTTAATCAAATCGTAACCGGAGAAACACTTTGTTTTTATAATACCGGTTTACATTTTGATTCTATATCTGTTTTCACCATTTACCAGTTCTATGATCCCAGGTATGAACCAGATCTACTTTGCTAAACTATGATTTCAGTGCTTAGGGAGCTACAGTAGAGACTCTTTGACCCAGACCTCTGGTGGTGGTGGTGAAAAGAAAGGAGAAAAGGTAACCAGCCCAGAAGCCATTATGCATCTTTCTAGACACCTTTTATATCTGTGTTCTGATTCACTGTGCATGGATCTTATGTACTCTAAAGGAAAGCCTCATCTCACATCCAAAGTCCTGGTCACAGGATCTTCACTCTCTCTCCAAGCAGTGAAATCTAGAAAAGTAGGACTGGTTTACTCCTGGAATCATGAAACTGGTAAACATTGAAAGCAGATACAGAATCCAAAGCTGAGTTTGTTTATCTCCTATCTGGAACACAGCAGAGGCACAGAAGAAGGAAAATGATGGGGAGAGAAGATAAGCACGATAGGAGAAATATTTATGCCATAGAGATGCATGTGGTCCATAGGCCTCAATCATTGTGCACACACACCAAGGCACAGTTGTCTCTTTTCATCAAGAGAGCACTAGTGATGGCTACTCTACACACCTAAGGATTTTGAAACAGGGAGAGAACAGAGAGAGAAAAACTGAGTGTTTTATTAAATAGACAAAAACACTAAATGATTTCTAGAAAGCCAAAACAGAAACTTCATCTTTGACATCACTTTCAAATAATCAGTTATGAGCAAATCTAACACTACCTGTAGCTGAAATATTCAACGATCAAGGAAGGAAAGGTTTATATGAAGAAAAAAATTCATATGATCAGCCTATGAAGGAGAAAAAGAGACTGAAAGCAGAGGGTATGAATGGTTTTGGTCAAATGTGTCCTTCCAAAGTAGTTATATTTTTCTTTGTTTTATTTGCTATCTTAAAACACAATGTGTGATTTTTATATTGTCACTAAACAAAACTATGACTTATGATTCACTATGTAGCTTATTGTATGTACTATTTACAGTTCTATTATATTTCTGAAAGAAGTTAAAACTCTTTTCTTTCCCTGAATAATTGGGGAAAGAGGGTACATGTTCATCATAATTACCTGATCCATATTTAGGAAAGATGATGTAGCCAGTCAATTGACATATGAATATTTATTCCACACCTACTATGTATTTAGCACAGACCTAGCAGCCAGACATTACAGAAGCACTCTTAAGTGTGGTTTCTGCCACAAGGAGCTTATTATCTGACCTCTAACAGAATATACACATAGCATTAGAATATAACATGGGACTGTATAATACTAAAATATGATATCCTCAGTAAGAGGTAGAATATCAACGAAGACTAGAACACCTAAGGAAGATGGCATGGAAAAAACGGAACGTAATTGGGACTCTGAAATATGTGTACAATCTGCATGAGTGACAGGAATAGGAAAGCGATTCTAGATGAGGACAACTACATGGGTGAAGTTGCAAGGGCAGAAACAAAGAAAGGATGACTATTCCTAAAGCTGAAAGGATTCACACCTAGCCAGAAGGAACAACATATTAGAGAATAATGGGAAATCATATTACAAAGATAGATTTTGGCCAGAATATAATTAGTTTTGCAGTTCACCCTATAGAATGTAGAAGTGATGAGTCAGAGATTAGGAACCATTGAAGGTTCCTGAAGAGAGTAGCATTATTAAGACAAATAAGTATGAAAGAGGAATCTGGGAGATGGATAGCAGAAAAGAAGTGGAATGGAGGAGAAATATTCCCCTATGCCTTCTGAGCTTGGATTCCCCTAATTGTGATCAGAACCCACAGAAGGTATCCTAATTCCATTACTCTATGAAACATATTCTAAAACAACTTTTTCAAATTTCACCTTATATGTCCAACAATAAACTGATCATTTTCCTTCCCAAATTAACTTTTTAACTTTCATCATTCTGGTAATACCACTTCTGTTTTTACACGCATCAGGCTGAAATTTTTCAAGATATCTTGGCCTCTGCCTTCCGACCAACCTCCATATTTAATCATACATCAAAATCTAAAATTTATCTATTTATTTGTGTATGGTGCCTGAAGTGAAGTCAGTTTCTCATAAAAAAAAAAAAAAAAAACCTCACTTTGCTATATTACCCTAGTTTCTCTTCACACACTATGACAGCACACTCCTCCTAGCCACTCTGTATCTTCCATGTCCATTCAACCAGCTCTTGACCCCCTCTGCCTTCTCATCTCACTTCTGGACAGGAGCTGCCTGCTTAGTCTCATGTCTCTTCTACTTAAGCTAAGAAACATACCCTATGCCAGTATCATTTTATGTCTTTATAGTCTAGTCCAATCTTTGTCTGAAAGCTATCTCTCAGAATAGTTTCAGTTTGCGGTTAATGGAGAGTCCGGGGGCCATTCTTCTGGGAATACTCCAGTCTGTTGGACTATCAAATCTGGTCTCTTACATAGAGTTGAAATTCTGCATGCCAATTTTCTCCCACTCCATCAGGAACTCCTTGTTGCGTTTCTTTTAAGGATGGGAATTGGCGGTAGCCAGGCGCCATCTAGTTCTTCTGGTCTCATGCTGATGTAGTGTCTCGTTTATGTGGCCCTTACTGCCTCTTGGGCTCATAATTTCCTTATGTCTTGGTGATCTTCATTCTCCTTTGCTCCAGGTGGGTTGGAACCCACTGATGCTTCTTAGATGACTGCTTGCTAGCTTTTAAGACCCCAGACATCATTTGCTGAACTGGGACCCAGAACACTTTCTTAATAAATGTTGTTATGCTAATTGACCTAATATCTGCTGAAACCAAGGTTCTCAGACCCCTTCGCCTGCTACTCAGTCCCTCAAAGTATTTAGTTGTATTCAGGAAACTTCATAGCTTTGGGTTTGGTTCAGCTGTGCTGCCTTCTCCTATATTATGTCTTATCTTTCCTTTCACCTAACTTGATTCTTATCTACTATCTAATTAATGAATACCCCCAGACCATCTCCCCCTCAGAGCCATCAAACAAATATTCTTCTGTATTTAAATCTTTTCATGAGTTCTTATGATAGTGGTCTTATACAATATTTGTCCTTCTGTTACTGACTAATTTCATTCAGCATAATATCTTCCAGATGTCCCATGTTATGAGATATTTTACACATTCATCCCTGTTCTTTATTATTGCATAGTATTCCATTCTATGAATATGTTTATCCATGTATCCACTGATGGACATCTAGATTGATTCCTACTTTTTCCTGCTGTGGACAGTGCTGTGATGAAGATTCATGTGCATATATCCATTTGTGTGACAGCCTTTATTTCTCCAGGATGTATTTCAAGGAGTAAGGCTGCTGGATTACATGGTATTTGTAGCTATTTAAGGAAGGGCCAAATCGATTTCCATAGTGGTGACACCATTTTACATTCCCACCAGCAGTGTATAAGAGTTACAATCTCACCAAAACATCTCCAACATTTATTTTGTGTTTTTTGGATTAATGCCAGCCTTGTTGGGGTAAGACGATATCTCATTGTACTTTAAAATTTTTTTTATTGTGATTAAGTGAAAGTTTATAATCCAAGTCAATTTTGCATACCCACATCTCTGCAACTCTATATGCTCTCCTCATCCTCTGAAAGCACACTCTTCTTTTCCACTCTTCCAGTGAACACTCAGCAAACACCTGACCCCCCATCTCCACCCTCTCCTCTCCCTCTAGAAAGAAATCAGTAGGACAGCCTCCTTCACATATATATATAAAACTACAAAGTACATATACCACACGCATCAGTCTGTGTCCCTAAGGTCAGCCCATCCTTTTTCTGAAGTGATGGCTTCAGTATCGGCTTCAGGACTGGGCTTACAGTAAGTCTAGGGGCCATGTTCTCAGGGGACCCTCTGAAACATCGCTTCTGGCCTTTTAATAGAGTTCTTGATCTGCACACCTCTTTTACTCGAGCTATGTCAGGGCCACTACATTTTATTCCCTGTCAGAGGTGTCTTTGGTGGTGCCTTTGCACCATCTATTTCTTCTGGTCTCATGCATATGTAGTCTCCCAATCATATGGGTCCTTCTGTTTCCTGGGCTCTTTTTTTTTTTTTTCTGATGTCTTTGATGTTCTCAGTTGTTGTGTGTTCCAAGTGGGTTGGGACCACTTGATGTTCAGATTGCAGCTTGCTGGCTTTTAAGACCTCTGGCACCACTCATCAATATGGGGTTCAGAAGACTAGTTATGCCAATTGACCCTGATGTCCCCTGAGAATATGGTCTCCAGACTCCTGTCCTTGCTACTCTGTCCTTTGAAATGTTGGGATGAGTTTAAAAAACTTTTAGCTTCTGATGGAGTCCAGTTATGCTGACCTGGCTTCTACTGTGTGCCGTCAGTCCCTTCACCCAACCAAATTCCTATCAACTGCCATGAGTCGGATCTGACTCGATGGCACTTGGCTTATATAATCTAAGAAAAACTCTCTACCTCCCTCTCCACACGTGTAGCCACCAAAGAGTATTTTCTTCTGTGCATGAGTCCTTTTTTAAGTCCTTATAACAGTGGTCTCAGGCAGTACTTGTCCTTTTGCAGCTGACTGATTTCACATAGCATAATGTCTTCCAGTTGATTCCAGGTTATGAGATGTTTCCTAAAGTTATCATTGTTCTTTATCATTGCGTAGTGTTTCATTGTGTGTATATGCCATAGTTTATTTGTCCATTCTTCTGCTGATGGGCACCTAGGTTGATTTCATCTTCTTGCTATTGTGGGAAGTGCTGTAATAAACATTGGTGTGCATGTATCTGTTCATGTGACAGTGCTTATTTCTGTAGGATATATTCCAAGAAGTGGGATTGCTGGATCAAATGGTATTTCTATTTCTAGTTGTTTAAGAAAGCATCAAATTACTTTCCAAAGAGGCTATACTGTTTTACATCACCATCAGCAGCGTAGAAGAGTTCAAGTTTCTCCACAGCCTCTCCAACATTTGTTGTTTTGTGTTTTTTGGATTATTGCCAACCTCACTTGTATGAGATGGTATCTGGTTGACTTGAGTTTCTCTAATGATGAACAATCATGAGCATCTCCTCATGTGTCTTTTGCCTAACTGGATGACTTCTTTGGTGAAGTGCCTGTCCATCTCATTGCCCATTGTTTAATTAGTTCATTTGTCTTTTTCTTGTTGATATTTTGCAGTAACTTGCAGATTATAGAAATTAGAGGTTGAGCTCATACATAGCTCCCAAATATTTTTTTTCCCATTCTGTAGGCAATCTTCTAACTCTCTTGATAAAGTATTTTAATGAGCAAAAGTGTTCAATTTCTAGTAGTTCCCATTTATTTATTTTCTCTTCTGTTGTTTGCGTATTGTTAGTAGGATTTTGTAGTATCTCTAAGCCATGTATTAGTACTTCCATTGTTGTCCATATTTTTTTCTTTCATAATCTTTATCATTTTAGATTTCATATTCAGGTCTTTGATCCATCTTGATTTAGTTTTTGTGGAAGGTACAAGATATGGGTCTTGTTTCAGTTTTTTGCAGATGGATATCTAATTTTCCCAATATCATTTGTTAGAGGTTGTTTTTTTTTTTTTTCCCCCAGTTCACTACCCTTGGGCCTTTGTCAAATATCAACTGATCATAAGTGGATGGTGTTATTTCTGGATTCTCTGTTCTGTCCGTTGATCTATATATCTCTTGTTGTACAAGTATCAGGTTGTTTTGACTACCATGGCAGTGTAATAGGATCTAAGGTTGTAGTAGTGTGAGTAGTGTGAGGCCTCCCATTGAACTCCTCTTTTTCAGTAGTGCTTTATTTATCTGGCATTTCTTCCCTTTCTAATCAAAGTTAGTGATATGTTTCTCTATCTCATTAAAAATGATGTTGGAATTTGTGTTGGAATTTCATTGTATATGTAGATCACTTTAGGTAGAACAGATATTTTCACAATGTTATGTCTTCCTATCCATGAGCAAGGTATGTTTCTGCACTTTTATGTAAGTCTCTTTTGGTTTCTTGCAGAGATCTTGTAATTTTCTTTGTGTAGGTCTCTTATTTCTCTGATTAGATTTAGTCCTAGATATTTGATCTTCTTGGGGGCTATTGTAAATGGTATTGATTTGATGATATCCTCTTTGATGATCTCTTTGTTGGTGCTAAGGAGTCCTACTGATTTATTTATGTGTGTCTTATATCCTGATACTTTGATGAACTCTTCTATTAGTTCCAGCAGTTTATTTATGGATTTCTTAGGACTTTTGTGTATAAGAACATATCATCTGCAAATGGTTAAAGTTTTACTTCTTTATTGATGTGGATGCCCTTTATTTGTTTATCTTGTATGATTGCTTTGGCTAGAACTTTCAGCACAATGTTCACTGGAAGTGATGACAGTGGACATCCTTGTCTGGTTCCCATTCTCAGGGGAAATTCTTTCAGTTTCTCCATTCAGGATGATATTCACTGTGGGGTTTGCATAGATGCCACTTATTCTGATGAGGAATTTTCCTCCTATTCAGATTTTGCTGAGAGTTTTTAAGATGAGTGGGTGTTGGACTTTGTAAAATGCCTTTTCTGCATCAATTGATAAAATCAAGCAATTTTTATCTTTTGTTTTATTTCTGTGGTTGATAACATGAATTTTTTTCCTGATATTGAACCAACCATACATTCCTGGTGTGAATCCTACTTGGTCATGGTGAATTATTTTTTGACATGTTGTTTAATTCTACTGGCTAGGATTTTGTTGAAAATTTTTGCATGTAGTTTCATAAGAGATAATGGCCTCCAATTTTCTTTTTTGGTGCTGTCTTTACTCAGCCTTAGTATCAAGGTTATGCTGACTATGTAGAATGAATTTGGGAATGTTCTGTACTTCTCTGTGTTGTGGCATAGCTTCAAAAGTGTTGGAATTAACTTGTCTCTAAAAGTTTGGTAGAACTCTCCAGTGAAGCTGTCTATGCCATGATGACTTTTTTGGTTGGTGTTTTTTGATTATTTTTTCAATCTTTTCTTTAGTGATGGGTTTATTGAATTGTTCTACTTCTCTTAGTGATAATTTTGATAGGCAATGTGATACTAGAAATTTGTTTCCTCTGAGTTTTCAAATCTCTTAGCCAAGTGCCGTCGAGTGGGATCCGACTCATTCAAATCTCTTAGAGTATAATTTTTTATATTATTCTGCTATGATACTTTTAATTTTGGTTGTATCTGCTGTGACATCTGTCGTATTTCTTATTCAGGTTATTTGTTTCCTGTCCTATTTTTCTTTTGTGAGTTTGACCAATGCTTTATCATTTTTACTGATCTTTTTTTAAAAAACAGCTTTTGGTTTTGTTAATCTTTTCAATTGTTTTTCCATTCTCTAATTCGTTGGTAGCATAGTGCTTAAGTGCTGTGTCTGCTATCCAAAAGGTCAGCAGTTCAAATCTGCCAGGCACTCCTTGGGAATTCTATGGAGCAGTTCTACTCTGTCCTATAGGGTTGCCTGGAGTCAGAATCCACTGTATGGCAGTGGGTTTGGGGTTTTGTTTGTTTTGTTTCGTTTGTTTTTTTGATTTTCATTTCATTCAGTTCAGCTTTACTTTTTATTATCTGTTTTCTTGTGGTGACCAAGGGTACTTTAGTTTTTCTCTTTCTATTTGTTCAAGTTGTAGGGTTAATTCTTCAGTTTGTGCCCATTCTTCATTTCGGATGTGTGCTTTTATAGAGATAACTCAACCTCTGAGCACTGCTTTTTCTGTATTCCATAGGTTATGACAGGATGTGTTTTCATTCTCATTTGATTCTGTGAATTTCTTCATTGCATTTTTGATTTCTTCTATAACCCATGGATTTTTCAGCAAGCTGTTGTTCTGTTTCTGTGAGTTTGAATTTCTATCCATGTTTTTTGTGCTATTGATTTGAACTTTTATGGCTTCATGGTCTGAGAAGATGCTTTGCAAGAATTCAGTGGTTTGGATTTTGTTGAGACTTGCTTTATGACCTAACAAGTCTGTTCTGGAAAATGTTCTTCGTATGTTAGAGAAGAAGGTATACATCTCTGTTGTTGGATAAGAAGTTCTGTATGTGTCTATGACGTCACCTTGGTTGATTGTTGCAATAAGATCTTCTGTATCTTTATTGAGCTTTTTATCTGGATGATCTGTTCATTATTGAAAGTGAAGTGTTGAAGTCTGCTATTACTGTGGAGTGATCTATCTCATCTTTCAATGTTCTCAGCATTTGTTTAATGTATTTAGATGCTCTGATATTAGTTGCATAAATATTTAATATTGTTATATCCTTATGTATTGAAACTTTAAATGATAGTGACCATTCTTGTCCACAGTGGTGGATTTTGCATTAAAATCTATCTTATCAGAGATTGATATTGCCACTGCTACTCTGTTTTTGCATGTTATTGGCTTGGTGTGTATTTTTGCATCCTTTGATTTTCAGTTTGTTCCTATCTTTAAGTCTAAGGTGTGTGTCTTGTAAGCAACATATAGACAGATGGTGTTTTTTGATCTAACTTGTTGTTCTCTGTCTCTTTACTGAAGCATTCAATCCATTTACATTTAGTGTAATTATTGTTAGATATGAATTTAGTACTGTTGTTTTGGTGCTTTTATTTTTGTGCTGTTGACAATTTCTTTGTTCCATTTAATATTCTGTTGTAAGTCATTTTTCTTTATGAGTTTTCATCTTTTTCAATGTTGTTTTTTTCTGTTGAGACTTCTATACTGTGTTTCCTGTTTTGATGTGTAGTGTTGTTAGTTTGGTTTGGGGCTACACCACGATTCCCACCTAATATTCTAAGTTTAAATCAATCTTTGTATCTTTTTGTATTTTTTTAACTTCCCCTCCATCTGAAAGTTTATGAACATATTAGTATGTCCCTCTTTATAGTGTAATGTTCTCCTAATTTGCATGATAAGATCTGTTTCTCTAATTTTAACATTTTACCTTTAATTGAGTTTTGTGACTTCCCTAACTGTGTAGGACTCTGTATTGCAGAGGCCTACATTACATTGCTTCCTTGAGTATATATCTGGTATTACTTATTTTCTAATCAAAGAATTTCCTTCAATATTTCTTGTAATTTTAGTTTGGTTTTTACAAAGTCTCTAAGCTTCTGTTTATCTAAGAATGCCATAATTTGACTATCATATTTGAGAAACAATTTTGCAGAATGTATAATTATTGGTTGGAAGGTTTTCTTTTGGTGTTTTTTTTTTATCTTTCAAGGCTTTGTATCTGTTATCCCATTGCCTTCATGCCAACATGGTTTTGGATAATTCGAGCTCAGTCTAATGGACTTTCTTTTGTAAGTTAGTTTTGGTTTAAGCCAAGCTGCCTTTAAGGGCCACTCCTTATGTTTCATTTTATTCAGCTTTATTATAACATGTATTGGTGTCTTTCTTTTGGGATCTACCTTTTGTGGAATTCGGTAAACATCTTGGATAGATATCTTCTCTTCTTTCATGATGTCAGGGACATTTTTAGTCATAACTCTTCTGCAGTTTTCTCTGTATTTTCTGCTATTTCTCCCTGTTCTGATACCCCAATTACTACTTAATTGCTCCTCTTGATAGATGCCCACATAGCTCTTAATGATTTGTCATTTCTATTAATTCTTTTATTTATCCTTATGAATCCTGGTGTCAAATGCTTTATCTTCAGTCATGCTAAATCTGCATGCCATTTCCTCAATCCTGTTCCTTTGACTTTCGGTTGAATTGTCTAACTCTAATGTGATTATTGATCTGCTGAATTTGAGATTGTTGTTTTTCTAGCAATTCAAGGAGCTTGTTTTACATTTTCTTCTACTAAACTTTGTCTAATTGCCATCCTAAGATCTTAAAGGGCTCTACACATGATTATTCTGTAATCTACCTCTGAAAATTTCAGGAAGGTGTCTTCACCTGGGAAATTTTTTACTTCTTTATTTTGGGAGTTTTCTGGAGCCATATTGTCCTGCTTCGTTAAATGGTTAGATGTTGATTGTTGTCTTTGTACAATCAGAAAACTGTGCATGAGATTGTGGGACCAAGATGGCAGAGCAGACATGTGTCTCCTCTATTCCTTCTGGGAACTAAGGCCTGGAACGATGATTTAAAGGAACAGTGTAAATGTTCTGGGAGCTCCAAGATCAGATGTAGGGTCATGAGATTGAGCTGCACAACAGAAAGGTGGAAAATACTTTGTCAGTGGTGAGGCAACAGCACAATCAGTGCCACTTTTGCCTGAGAAGATTGAAGGTATGGGCACCTTCTTTGTCAACCAGGAGTTTGGGACTGGGTCAGCTGAGCTTGTACAGAGTCTGGCTTGGAACAATTTCTTTTCTGATCTACAGTGCCTAAGTGAACAGTATATACCACACAGAGAGACAGTGCTTGGGACACTGAGATTTAGAAATCCCAGCAGTGGTGAGCAACTGAGGGTGCCACTGCCCTTCCCCCCTCTCTTCTCTGAGTTGATCCATAGAATCTTCTGACTCACACTGTTACAAAGGTGGCTAAGATGGGATGCCATATTGGTCTGCTAAGGTGGAATCAGCCTTGTTTGAGGGCTCACATGAGCTGAATTTTCATGCTAACACTGTCTGGTTAATACTGCTCCCAGCATAAAAGCTGCTCTTAACACAATTGTACATGGAGAAAGAAGTGGCAACTGGGGGCCCAGTGGGGTGGGCCCCTAACCCCTCCCTTCATTAATCTATGTCACACAATCTGCTGACCACCGGTGAGGAGATGTCTTTGTCAGTCAAGAGGCAGGGTCTGCTACCCCTGAGGACCCAAATGCTATCAGCTATGGCTGGTCAACACTTCTATCTGTAGAAGCTGATCTTTTAAGATATACATCACAATTCCTGTTGGTTTAACACCAGAGGAACTGAACACCTTCTGAATGGCACAAAGATAACAATCAGTCTCTAACCATTTAAAGAAGCAGACTGCCATGGCTCTGGAAAACTCCCAAAATAAAGATTCAAACAACATCCAAGATAAAGAAGCTTTTCTGAAACTATCAGAGGTAGAATACAGAAGAATTATGTATAGAGCTTTCTAAAGATTAAGCAAAATGCAGCAGAACTAAATGAAAAATTAAGTAAGGTTTATGAACTGCTAGAACATCAATGATCTGAAATCCACCAGGTCTATATTAAATTACACAATTAGACAACTCAATGCAAATCAAAAAAGAGCAGGTTGGAGGAATTGCAACACAGAATTAGTGAACTTAAAGATAAGGCAACTGACACCAGCATTTATGAAGAGAAATCAGTTAAAAGAAACAAACAAACAAAAAAAGAAGTACTAAGAAGCATGTGGGAGTCTATCAAGAGGAACAATTTATGAAGAAATTGGAGTTCCTGAAAAGGGAGAGATGGTGGAAAATACACAGAGAATTGTTGAATAGTTGCTGACGGAAAACTTCCATGACATCACAAAAGAAAAGAACCCATCAGTTCAAGATATTTACCAAACACCACAAAAACCAGACCCCAAAAGAAAGTCAACAAGACATACTATAATTAGGCTTAATAAAGTGCAACACAAAGAGAGATGCTTAAAGGCAGTGAGGCTTAAAGCAAACCCAACATACAAAGAGAAGCCCTGTAGGCTTTCATCTGACTTCTTGGCAGAAACCAGGTTGGCAAGAAGGCAGTGAGATGACTCATACAAAGCCTTGAAGAAGAAAAATTTCCAACTAAGAATTATATATCCTGAAAAATTGTTTCTTAAATATGGTGATGAAATTAAGACATCCTCAGACAAACAGAAGTTTAGAGACTCTGCTAAAACCAAACCAAAACTACAAGAAATACTGAAAGAAGCTCTTTGTTTAGAAAAACAATAGCATCAGTTGCATACTAAAGGAGGCAATTTGGACAAAGCATCCAAAGTCCCACTCAATTAGGGAAATCACAAAGCTCAATCAAAGTTAAAATATTAAAAGAAGGGAATGAGAGATCTTAAAATGAAAACCAAGACATCATCACACTATAAAGAGGGGTATATTACAGTAGTTGCAATGTTTTCAGATGGTGAAGAAATTAATGTGACATACAGAATTAAAGATTGTTTAAAATGTAGAATATCAAGGGAGATCAAAGGGAAGCCAAAAAGCAAACTCACAATGTGACATATCAAAACAAAAAACATAATACAATAGTCTCAACAAACCCAAAACCAACACTGAAAAAGATAAAAATAAACCCATAAAGAAAAATGACCCAGAAGAGAAGATTAAGAGAAGCAAAGAAAGCACCAACAACACTCACAAAAAGGCATTGAAGTGACAGCACCAAACACATACCTATCAATAATTACACTGAATGTAAACGGTCTGAATGCTCCCATAATGAAGCAGAGAGTGACAGCCTTGAGCAAAAGACACAATCCGTCTAAATGTTGATTACAAGAAACATACCTTAGACTCAAAGATTATGAACAAATGGAAAATCAAAGGGTGGAAAAAATGCATACCAAGCTAAGAACACACAAAGAAAAGGAGTGACAATACTAATCTCAGATAAAATAGA
This sequence comes from Heterohyrax brucei, assembly GCA_028571685.1. Lineage (NCBI taxonomy): Eukaryota > Metazoa > Chordata > Mammalia > Hyracoidea > Procaviidae > Heterohyrax > Heterohyrax brucei. Next base: position 128,046,518 of record CM053166.1, on the reverse strand, counting down.
TTTTAATGTAAAGTCTGCCATCATGGACAAGGATATAGCAATAGAAAGTGTTTACGCACTCAGTACCAGAGAACTTAGTACACTGAATGAGCACTGAAAGCACTGAAAGATGAGGTAGATCACTTCACAATAATAGTGGAAGACTTCAACACTCCACTCCACTTTGAGAAATGCAGAAAAAAACTCAGTAAAAATACAGTAGATCTTGTTGCAAGAATTAACCAATTAGACCTTATCGACATATACAGAACCTTTCACCTAACAATAGATAAGTACACTTTCTTTACCAGTGTACGTGGAACATTCTCAAGAATATACTAAGTAGGAGAACATAAAGCAAGTCACAACAAAATCCACTGAATTATTGTGAAAGACCTTCTCAGACCATAAAACCATAAAACTTGAACTCAATAGCAGAAAAAGCATAGGTAGAAATCTGAATTTATGTAAACTGATTAACACCTTCCTCAACAATCCTTGAGTTACAGAAGAAATCAAAGATGCAATAAAGAAATTTATGGAATCAATTGAGAATGAAAACGCAGCCTACTAGAACCTATGCGATACAGCAAAAGCAGTGCTCAGAGGTCAGTTTATCTCTATAAACATACACATCCGGAATGAGGAAAGGACCCAAACCAAAGAATTAACCCTACAACTTGAACAAGTAGAAAGAGAGCAACAAAGGGACTCCTCAGGTATCAGAAGAAAATGGACAATAATGATTTGAGCAGAACTAAATCAGAGAACAGAAAAACAATTGAAAAAAATTAACAAAACCAAAAGCTGGTTCTTTGAAAAGATGAACAGAACTGATAAAGCTCTGGTTAAACTTACAAAAGAAAAACAGTAGAGGAAACAAATATCCCAAATAAGAAACAAGATGGAAGATGTCACAACAGATCCAATTGAAATAAAAAAAAAAAAAATGTAATAACGGATGTTTTAGCCAGCTAGTGCTGCTCTAACAGAAATATCACAGAGTGGATGGCTTTAACAAAGTATATTCTTACATACTCTGATAGGCTACAAGTCCAAATTCAGGATGTCTGCTCCACGGGAAAGTTTTCCCCCTGTGGGTTCTGGAGGAAAGTCTGGTATTGCATCAGACTTGTCCAGGGAGCATCTTGGTGTGGGAACCTTAGGTCTGAAGGATGTGCTCTTCCCGTAGTACTCCTTTCTTGATGGTGTGAAGTTCCCAATTCTCTGCTGGTTTCTCTTTCCTTTTAGCTCTTATAGAATGAAAGGATTAAGGGTGGGGCAAGCCATACTCCAGGGAAACTCCCTTTGTAGCGGAGTAGGGAGGTGATTTTATAAAGGGATTTACAGTCCCACCCTAATACTTCAACATACAGCATAGGAAAATCACAAAATGGAGGATAATTATAGAATACAGGGAATCATGGCCCAGCCACATGGCTACATATATTTGTGGGGGGACACATTCAGAATACTACAAAAGACTGCAGTCTGATAGGTTTGAAAATCTAGACATAATGGACAAATTTCTAGACTCATATTACCTACCAAAATTATCACAAGGAGTAGTAGAGCAACTTAATAATTCTATCTCAAAGGAAGAAATTGCAAGAGTAATCACACAACTACCAACCAAAAAAAAGTCTTGGCCCAGATGGCTTCAATGGAGAATACCAAACTTTCAGAGAGGAGTTAACTCCAATACTCCTGACGCTATTTCACAGCATAGAAAAGGATGGAATACTTCCAAATTCATTCTAGGAAGCCAGCACAGCACTGATACCAAAGCCAGAGAAAGATCCCACACACAAAAAAAAGAAAATGACAGACCAATATCATTCATGAACCTAGAGATAAAAACCTTCAATAAAATCCTAGCCAATAGAACTCAACAGCATATCAAAAAAATAATTCATCATGGCCAAGTGAGATTCATACCAGGGATGCAAAGCCAGTTCAACATCAGAAAAACAATTAATGTGATCAAACACATAAATACCACAAAGGATAAGAATCACCTGATTTTGTCAATTGATGCAGAAAGGGCGTTTAATGAAGTTCAACACCCATTCATGTTAAAAATTCTGGGCAAAATAGGAATAGAGGGGTAATTACTGAATACAATCAGGGTTATCTATGTAAAGCCAACTGCCTACCTAATCCTTAATGGAAAGAGACTGAAAGAATTCCCCCATGAGATCAGGAACTAGACAAGAATGCCATTCTCACCACTTCTATTCAACATTGTTCTAGAGGTTCTAGCCAGAGCAATTAAACAAGACAAATAAATAAAAGGCACCCGTATCAGCAAAGATGAAATATAAATCCACCTATTTGCATATGATGTGATCATACACACGGAGAATCCTAAAGAATCTCTAAATAAACTACTAGAACTAATAGAAGGTTTCAGCAAAGTATTGGGATATAAGATAAACATAAGTAAATTGGTAGGATTCCTTTAACAGAACATCAAAGAGGAAATCACCAAATCAATACCATTTAATATAGCCCCCAAGAAGATAAAATGCCTGAGAATAAATCTAACCAGAGAAACAAGAGACCAATACAGAGAGAATTGTAAGACCTGACTGCAAGAAACCAAAAGAGACTTACCTAAGTGGAGAAATCTACCTTATTCATGGATAGGAAGAGTTAACATTGTGAAAATGTCTATTTTACCCAAAGAGAACTATACGTACAATGCAATCACAATACAAATGCCAGTGTCATTTTTTAATGAGATGTAAAAACAAATTACTGGCTTTGTTTGAAAAGAGAAGGAAGCCCAGATAAGTAAAGCACTACTGAAGAAGAACACAATGGGAGGCCTCACACTACCCTACCTTAGAAACCACTACACTGCCATGGTAGTCAAAACAGCCTGGTACTGAATCAAAAAGACATACACCAATGGAGCAGAATTGAGATCCCAGATACACCACCATCCTCTTATGAGCAGCTCATATTCAACAAAGCCCCTAAGGTTATAAACTGAGGCCAAAACAGTCTTTTTAACAAATGGTGTTGGCAAAAGTGGATATACAGGTGCAAAAAACTGAAACAGGATCTATATCTCACACCTTACACGAAACCTAACCCAAAATGAATCAAAGACCTAACTATCAAACATAAAACGATAAAGATCACACAAGAAAAAAATAAGGTCAACAATGGAAATTCTAATACATGACTTACACAGACTTCAAAATCTGGCTAACAAAGCACAAAAAACAGAAGAGAAAATAGATAAATGGAAACTTTCTTTTTTTATGACTGAGTAAAAATGTACATTCCCATATAAATTTGCATGCCCATCTATATGCAGCTTCCACTGCTCTCCCTGCCCAGTGACAGCATACTATTCCTCTCTGCTCCATACATGTCTCATCATCCCAACAGTCTCCTTTTCCCTCTTCTCCACCCACTGCCCTTACTCCAGCCAGAGGCCAGCAGGATGATATCCTACAGATGCATAGAACCACAAAGTGCATCCAATATATGGTCACTCTGTGTCGCCAAGTCCAATCCACTCCTATCTGAAGAGTACACCTTCGTTATGATTTATGGACAAGGGCATCAACAGGGTCAGGGACCATGCTCCCAGGGGAATCCCGAAGCCACTGGACCATCATTAGTGGAGATCTCAAAGTGCACTCCTTTTTATTCTTGTGTTGCCAGTGAGACTCAATTTTGTGAGCTCCATTGCGGCTATCACTGGTGGTGGCCGGACACCATCTGGTTCTTCTGGTCCCAAGTTGATGTAGGCACCCACTCATGTGGGTCTCTCTATCTTCTGGGTTGTCTTTACCTCATGTTGTTTTGGTCCTTGGTGAGCATCCATTCCTGCTGAGTTGGGACCATTTGCTGTACCCTCAGATGGCAGCTTGGCAGCTTTTAAGACCCCAGATGCCACTCACCAATGTTGGGTGCAGAGAGCTCTCTTAGCAAAACGCTAGTTGTGCCAATTGGCCTCGATTTCACCTAAGAGCATGGTCCCCTGCCCCCCTCCAACAGCTGCTCTGTCCCTGCATTACTGGGTAAAGATGGGAGGAGTACTCAAGTTATGTTGAAGTCCACTTAATATTGTTCTTGTTTCTAATGTGTGCTGTCACCGATTTCACCCAACCAAATTTCTAACTATCTAACCTAAACCCTCACCCCCTTGCCCTCCCTCCCTCCTCTCCCTTGCAGCCCTCAGAGAGTCTTTTCTTCTCTGCGTAAGTCTGTTTTTGAGTTCGTATCATGGCAATCTCATACAATATTTGTCCTTTTGTCATTGACTACTTTCACTCAACTTAATGTCTTCCAGTTGAAACCAGGTTATGAGATGTTTCCTGGAATCATCATTGTTCTTTATCATTGCATAGTGCTCCACTGAATATATATACCATAGTTTACCTATCCATTCCTCTGTTGTTGGGCATCAGTTGATTCTATCTTTTTTGATATCGTGGACTGTGCTGCTATAAACATTCTTGTGCACATATCCGTTGGTGTGAATGGCCTTGATTCTGTAGGATATATTCCAAGTAGTGGAATTACTGGATCAAATGGTATATCTATACCCATTTTTTTAGGAAGCGTCAGATTGCTTTCCAAGGAGGCTGGACCATTTTGCAACCAACCCCACCAACAGTGTAGGAGAGTTCCACTTTCTCCACAGCCTCTCCAGCATTTGTTATTTCGTGTTTTTTTTGGATCATGGCCAACCTTGTTGGGGTGAGATAGTATCTTATTGTAGTTTTGATTTGAAATTCTTTAACAACCAAAGATTGTGAACATGTCCGCATGTGTTTTTTGGCTGCCTCGATCTCCTCTTTAGAGAAATGTCTGTCCATCTCTTTGGCCTATTGCTTAATTGGATGATTTATCTTCTTCTTATTGATATTTTGTAGTACTTTATAGATTACGGAGATCAGGCATCGGTCTGACATAGAGTTGCCAAATATTTTTTTCCCATTCTGTAGGTGGCCTTTTAATTCTATTGATAAGGTCTTCTGATGAGCAAAAGTGTTTGATTCTTACTAGTTGCCATTTATCTATTTTCTCTTCTGTTGGTTGTGGTTTGACAGATTTTGAAGTCTGTCTACGTTGTGTATTATAAGTGGGAACTTTTAAGAGTCAAACACTTTTGCTGACCCAAAGACTTTATCAAGAGAGTTAAAAGACTACCTAGAGAATGGGAAAAAAAATATTTGGCAGCTATATGTTAGACCGACTTCTGATCTCCATAATCTGCAAGGTACTGCAAATTATCAACAAGAAAAAGGTAAATAACCCAATTAAGCAATGAGCAAAGGAGATGGGCAGACATTTCACCAGAGAAGACATCCAGGCAGCCAAAAGACACATGAGGAAATGCTCACGATCATTAGCCATTAGAGAAATCCAAATCAAATCTACAATGAGATAGCATCTTACCCCAACAAGATTGACCATAATCCAAAAAGTATGGCCAAGCCAAAAAGCCAAGTGCCGTCGAGTCGGATCTGACTCATGGTGACCCAAAAAGCATAGAACAGGAAATTCTGGAAAGGCTGTAGAGAAACTGGAAGTCTCCTACACTGATGTTGGGATTGCAAAATGGTGCAACCTCTTTGGAAAACAATTTGGTTCTTCCTTAGAAAGCTAGAAATAAAAATACCATTTTATCTAGTAATCCCACTGTTTGGAATATATCCTACAGAAATAACGGCAGTCACACAAAAAATCACATGCACATGAATGTTTATTGCAGCTCTTCCCACAATAGCAAAAATATAGAATCCACCTAGATGCCCATAAACAGATGAATGGATAAATAAACTATGGTACATATACTCAGTGGAACACTATGCAATGATAAAGAACAATGATGACTTTAGGAAGCATCTCATAACCTGGTTTCCATTGGAAGACAGTACGCTGAGTAAGGTCAGTCAGCAGCAAAAAGACAAACATTGTATGAGACCTCTGCTATAAGGACTTAAGAACAGACCTATACACAGAAGAAAAGACTTGTTGATGGCTACAAGGGTGGGGAGGGAGGTAGAGGGTGGTTCACAGATTAGATAGTCGATAGTAATTTGGTTAGATAAAAGCAGTGACAGCATACTGTTGAGAGTGCAACAACTTAACTGGACTTCACCATAAACTGGAAGGTTTTCTAAACTCAACCCAGTATTTCAAAGGATAAAGTAGTTGGGACTGGGGTCTGGGGACCATGTATTCAGAAGACATCGAGGCCAACTGGATAACTAGCCTATTGCTAAGAGAGTCGTCTGCACTCCATATTTGTGAGCGGCATCTGGGTTCTTAAAAGCTAGCAAGCTGCCATCTGAGGTACACCAAATGGTCCCAACTCATCTGGAACAGATGATGACCAAGAACAACAAAAATACAAGGTAAAAAGAGCTCAGGAGACAGAAGGACCCATGTGAATGGAAGACTGTATCAACATGTGACCGTAAGAAACAGATGGTGCCTGACCACCACCAAAGACAGCCGTGGTGGGACACACAATATTGAGTCCCTGTGGCAACATGAGAAAAAGAGAGGTGCAGCTCAAGAACTCTACTAAGACCATAATCGATAGTCTAACAGCCTGGGGGATCCCCTAGGGGCATAGCTCCTAGACCTGCTGCTGTCCCTGACCAGAAAACACTACTGAGGTGAACTCTTCCGAAAAAATGGAATGGACTCAGAGAAACAGTGTGACCATACGATGTGTGTATTTTACGGTTCTATGCATTTGTAGGGTGATGTCCTACTGCTCTTTTTCTAGATGGCAGGGAGTGGAGAGGAAGGGACGGGAGGTTGTTAAGAGGATACTACAAGAATAGATTGAAAAGAAGTGTACTGTCACTGGGCGAAGTTAACAGAAGGAGCTGCAGAGAGGCAGGCATCCAAAATTAATTTGGATTGTATACTTTCACTTAATCACAATATAAAAAAAAGAAATCCACTTGTGGCATCTTTGTTATAGGAGCCCTAGATCACTAAGACAATGTATTTGATTTGTTTTTCCTTTCTTTTCCTGTTATTGATTTCTACTTTTATGATTTCATGATCAGAAAAGATATTTTGTACTATTTTGCTTTGGATTCTGTTAAGGCTTCCATTATGGCCTAACATGTGGTCTATTCTGGGTAATGTTCTATATGCATTAAAGAAGAAAGTATACATACTCAGCTGTAGTTGGGTGGAGTGTTCTGTGTACGTCTATGATGTGAACTTGGTTAACTGCATTAGTTTGATTGTCTTTGTCTTTGTTGAGCTTCCCGGATGTTCTGCCCTTCACCGAAAGTGGTGTGTTGAAGTCTCTTACTATTGTTGTGGAACTATTTACCTTTTCAATGCTGTTAGTTTGTTTTCTGTATTTCAGAGCCCTGTTGTTTGGTAAGTAAATATTTAATATGGTTATGTCCTCCTGATATGTTCACCCTTTATTCACCCTTTAATTATTATGTAGTGTTCATTCTTAATCATTGTGATAGATTTTACTTTAAAGTTTCTTATCAGAAATTAGTATTGCGACGCTGAAACTCTGGTGGTATGATGGCTAAGAGAGATGTCTGCTGACCAAAAGGTCGGGGGTTCAAATCCAACAGACTCCTTAGAAACTCTATGGGACCATCCTACTGTCCTCTAGGGTCACTATCAGTTGAAATCGACTTGATGGCAATGGATATGGTCTCTTGGTTTAATGTTGTTTGTTTGATGTATTTTTCCATCCTTTGAGTTTTATCTTGTGTCTTTAAGTCTAAGATAAATTTATTAAAGGCAATATATAAATGGATCATGTTTTTTCTGTTTTTATCCTTCTGCCACTCTGTCTATTGGTGCACTTAATTCATTTACATTAAGTGTAATTGTTGATAGGTATGACTTTAATGTGTCATTTTGATGTCATTTTTGTTCTTGTTGAGAGTTTCTTCCGTTTAATTTTCTGTTTGAGTTGTTTTTGTGTATTTTCTTTTCATCTTTTTCATTACTGATCTTGTATTCATTGAGTATGTTTTTATTGTTTTTCATCTTGATGTGTAGGATGATTAGCTTTCTTTGTGTTTACCTTAATATTTATCCCTATTTTTTAAAGTTTTAACCAATCATTTCTTTGTGTCACCTTGACTTCCTCTCCATATGACATGTCTATGACAACATTTTTTAGTCCTTTAGACCTGAGGTTATTGCACCGAGACACTCCCAGACTGAGGGAAGACTTATGACAAGAACTTTTCTCCAGAGCCAAGAGTGGAAGCTTTCCGCTGGACCCAGCATCCTGGATTTGGACTTCTAGCCTACTGGGCTATCAGAGTATAAACTTCTCTTTGTAAAGCCAACCACTTGTGGTATTTCTGTTATAGCAGCACCAGATGACTAAGACACTGCCTTTCCACCATATAACTGGTACAGTAAAGTTAGGGTTCAGGTATGTACTCTGTTGTACTGTGCTAATGAAGGTCTATACTGCTGTACTGAGCTCACACAGGTCCATGCAGGGGTGAAAAGGATTTAGAATTGTGTACCACCTATGCTTGTGCCTAGGCAAACGAACTGTTTCTTCCCTGAGTTCCTGGCTTACAGCAGCCAGAAAATTATTTTTTTCCTGTTTGTTAGTCTGTTCCCTCTCCAAAGCTGGTTGAATACCTCAGGGACAGTAAGGGATCCTACCTCCAGGCAAGGAGATGCATCAGTCTCTGGAGCTGGTGTGGGCCCAGTGCAGAGCCAGAGGAGGGCAGGTAAAAAGGAAAGAGTTTTATCCCAAAGGAGAGTTTTTTGATCCATATAAGGCAGGTTAGATGCAAGTTACCCCTTTAAGATCAAGTGCCACTTTTCACTCTTTTCACTACTTCTGGAAGGTCTCTCCTGATACGGAAAACATGTTCCAAATGCCACAGCTTGCCTCACCACACTGGTGCTAGTAGATTGGCCTGTGGTGTTGTGATTTCTGTTAAGTCAGGTCTAGCAACTCCTTGCTGCGTTTGAAGCTTCTCCCACTCTCCTTCCACTCAGTCCAATTTCACAACTTTGCCTTTGATGTTCAAGGTTCCTAGAGTGTCATATATAATAAATTCATTTGTTTTTTCTAGTCTTTGTTGTAAGAGGGATCATAGGAAGAGTCTGACTGTTCTGCCATCTTGACCTTGCCCCTCCTGCGTTCTAAAATTTTTTCCAGTCTCTGAAGTAATTACTGAATCTAACACTTCATTTATATTCCCATCTGTATCAGTATAAATATAATTCAGACTTCATTTAGTCAATCTAAAGTATAACAGTATTTTCCAAGCCACCGCATGTCTTTCCTTTTTCAGTCTACCCAGCATGCCACAGCCATATTGCTCACTTGGCTTTCAACTTAAAAATGTAAAAAAATTCAAAAAGTGCAAGGAAAACTTATGAATCAATACGTAAACTGTAAACTACCACCCAGATATGGTGCATTTCCTTGAAGTGTTTTTCTAAACAAACGTGTGTGATATGTTCAAATCCTTGCCTTTCCCTTACTAAAACAAAGGACAGGAATTGTTATCTATTTTATTCATTGTCTTCCTGGTATAGAAATATTGAAAGGAAGACATTTTGATGACATTTGGGACATCAAGTGTAATGCAATGACAGCTCTGATGGTCATTCCAGAAAAAGGGTTCTAAAACTGCTTTGAGGGGTGGACTAGGTACTGGCATCAATACATAGTTTCCCAAGGGGAGTGCTTCAAAGGTGACCATAATGATATTCAGCAATGAGGTATGTAGTACTTTTCCTAAGATGAGTTTGCAGACTTAATTGGCAGTCATATACCAAGAGACTACTGACACTGCATTTGATCTAATATTTAACACATATTTGATTCTTGCCATTTTTTCTGACAAAATGTTATCCAATTGTTAGCATCATTTGCATTTGGTGTTTAATTATAGTAACTTCTTTATTTTGTATTTATTAATACCTTGAATTTTTCCATAAGTCAGTTGTCCTTGTCTTTGTTCACCATTTCCTGAGGTTGTTTATCCTATACTTATCATTGCCAACACTAATTCTATCCTAGTAAAAAAAAGGTTGTAAATGTTTGGCCCATTTGTACTTTGTGTCTTCATTTTTCTTATGGTGTTCCTCATATGCAGAAATTCAGCTATTTAAATTTTTGTATCTGTTTTTCTACTGATGCTCTTGTTCTTTTTTTTTAAAAGTAATATTTTATTGTGTTTTTGGTGGAATTTAAACAGAAATTTAGGCTCAAATTTGACAATTTCTGTACAAATTTTTCAGTGATATTAATTACATTTTCACAGTGTATCAACATTCTCTTTAATTGTGTTCTGGTCATTTCATTTCTAGTGCTATGGTTTCTTTACCCTTTTATCTTCTCATATTTACTTTGGAGTACTGTTGACTTTTATTGGTCTCATAGAGATGTTCTTAAATGGTGTACTAGACTCGTAGAGGAGACTTGGTTGCACAGTGGTTAAGCTCTATTGCTAATCAAAAAGTCACCAGCCACTCCTTGGAAACCCTGTGGGGAAGCTCTATTCTGTCCTACGAAGTTGTTTTAAGTCAAAATTGACTCTACTATAATGGCTTTGGTTTGTTTGATGCTTGTAGGTAATAGCCTTTATTTTATCTGCTGATCTGTTACTTCATTAAAAGGTGATCTCAGTAGATAATTTCCATTCAAGGTTTAAAGAATATCTCAGGGCATTCATCTCAGAGAACTCTTTAGTCTCAATCAGTCCATTAAGTTTGGACTTTTTAAGAAATTGTGTTTCATTTCACACTTTCTTCTCTTCTGTCAAGATCCACCAGAATGTGATACTGTGGACCTGATTAGAATGGTCAGTAGAGGTAGCCAGGCACCATCTAGTTCTTCCATTCTCAGAGTAGGTGAGAAGTAGGCTATTAGCCCTGTAGACTAGTTTCTTCTCTGAAACTTTAATTTCTCTCTTGCTTCTGACAAATACAGATCAATAGCTCCATCTTAAATGGCTGATCACAAGCTTTTAAAACCCCAGATGCTACTCACCTCACCGAGATGCTGAACTTGAACTTTGTGAACTATCTGATGCCAATTGACTGAGTTGTCCCATGAGACTAAGGTCCTAAGGCCTCAAACCCAGAGAACCAATCTCACAAGGTTTGGCTATGTCTTAGAAGTATCTGTAACGGTATCCTCTGTGAATATGTATGCAAGCACACATATATCTGTATACAAACGTACATGTAGACATTTTTATCTATGCAGAAATATGTACACACTTGTACCTATTTGTACACATGTGTATGCCTGTAGATGTACATATGTGACTATGCACTTGTTTTATGGATATTATTGGTGCTATTGTCAAGGTATTTGTCATATTCTTAACCACAGATAATATAATTTTTTGTGCATTTCTTACTGGTATTGTTTACTTTCGTCAAGCTAAGCTCAATACACCCATATCTGGCACAGCTCTTCCCTCCACCAAAAATGAAAAGCATCTGCGATTTAGAGAGTGATCCATTTTCTCCCCTTCCAATGCTGTTGTTCTTAGAAAATCTTTTCACATCTATTGAGCTAAATATTAGCTTAGGCTTTCTTTTGGAATTTTTATGTTTATGTTTTAACAGCCAAGTGCCTTCGAGTCAACAGACTTTTTATCTGGCAATTTATTTCACACATTTGGTGATATTAGAATCTGGAATTATTTTCATATATTAATTTTAAACAGCAGCATTTTTGCACTGATTCATCAATTCTCATTTGTTTTTTACGCACTCTCTTTTGGCATGTTAATTTCCAGTGCATGTTAGATTATGTTTCAGAGTTACATTGCTCTTTTCTATTAATCTATCTTGACTTTTACACCAGTAACACATTTTTAAATAATTTTGCATTTATAGTATACCTTACCATTTTCTTTTTCAGCAATTTATTTGTTGTTGCAGTCTAGGAAACTCTGGTTACATAGTGGTTAAGTGTTACATCTGCTAACCAAAAGCTCAGCGGTTCAAATCCACTAGGCCCTCCTTGGAAACTCTATAGGGCAGTTCTACTCTGATCTATAGGAGCACTACGAGTCGGAATGTACTCACCAGCAGTGGGTTTGGTTTTGCTATTGTTGTTTAATTATTCCTTCAGGTGCCCTTGAAATTATTCTGTCAATAAAAAGAAAAATTCCCATTGTGATCACTTTGAAACTTTCCCTGCTACTTTCAGTCGTAACCATATCCTTCTACACATAACCTGTACTCTAGTCAAAACGGATTTTTCTCAATTTCTTTTTTTTTTTATTTAACATGACTGAGTGACTTTTGTCAATTTCTTGTCTTTCTTCTCTAATGCATTCTATTCATTCTGTTTCTTCGTCTTTACCTGCTAACATTCCACCTATTGTCCAAGGCCAATTTCAACATTATCTTCTAATCTTTGATGAAGCATTTTTCTTGATCAGCTCTTGTTTGTTTATATTTGTCGTGTAATTTATCACTTTTAGCATTATTTTGAATTATACAATTTTTTAGAATGGAGGTAGTGTCCAAATAGTCTTTGTTTCCCCAGCAACAACTCAACTAATGCCTAGAGTGCACATATTTGATATGAAGAGCATTGAAACTCTTTTGGTAACAGTGTAATGACGGTGCAGAATTATTTGTTAATGCTATTGACAACTGTGGCATCATGATTATATACTCTCATGGATACCATGGAAGCAAATGCTACTAAGAATAAGAATTTTAAAACATCAGTGTATGTGAATGTTGTTAATATGGAAAAATTCATCTTCATAGAACTCTGAATTTCACTAATAAGATGCTAATAATCCTACTGCCATTATAGATACTTTATTTTTTCCAAATGAGTCAGTAATTTAACATAATTTTTTTTTAAAATAATGAAGATCTGTTCTTTTCTATTTTGGTAACATTCACGAGCATGACACCCAATTTGTTACTTATAGCCTAATAGGTATTCTGTATCGTAGAATCTATTTCCAAATTAGAAGAGGTAATATACATTTTAATTGGATCCTTGTTATGTATCTAAAAATGGAAATGAAATAATTACTTAACATTCTGCCTTCAAGATTTTATCCAGTTTTAATGACTAAATTCTATTTTCATGTTAAAGAAGTTTAGCACTTATCAGAAATTATGAATGTAAAAATAAAGTCTAATGATGTAATAAAATATAGTACATAAAAATGGTGCAGAAATACAACTGGTGGTTAATTAAAAGATAGTGCTTGCAGTACTGAATAGTATCATAGGATAATCATCCTTTGGCACAAATATTAAGGTGAAGGAAAGTCATTATTTTAAGAGCAGGCAAGTAATTTATAAACATCGTATTTATTTATATTGCAGTTCGATTTAAGGAATGTGACTGGGTGATAAACAGAAGTAAGTTTATGTTCTCAGGCCTACCCATTATCCTCAATTTCTGGCTTTAGGCAACACACTTAGCCTCTCTGGCTGAATAGACGTGGAAAATATCAGGTGCAGAGAATCGTGCTGTCCTATTGTAGGTAGTGCAATGCAGGTAACATCACAATTAGCTCATAAGCTTTTGTATGAGAAACGGACTTGAAGTTTAAGCTCCACTTAAAGCACAATAATAAAAAAAACTCTACCTCAACTTTAGTTTTCTCATTTGTGAGTGGAGAACACGTCTCTAATTACTTCACATAGTTTTAATTACTGAAAAATAAAACATAAGAAAGACCATTGATAAGTTAAGCAATGTTATATAAATGTGAAAGAAGGCTCAGAAGGCATGCTCACACACTCAACCACAGGACAAACATAGCATGCACTGGTGTTGGATTGAGAATAGACTGTTTTAGTCAGCTGGAAGACAACGTATACTCTGCAGTAAATTTGCCAACTACCTTTCTGTATACTTTCATAGACACACAAATGACTAGAAAATAGGGTTAAACAGAGGACACTTAAAGCTATACACTTCTGAAAATTTTGAGGTTCTGTATCACTTCTAAGATGGACTTCTTAAACTTAAGATATAAAATGTCAAATTTTAAAAAAAAGAATATTTGGGATAATTCTAACAAATACAGTGTTATAAAGAATATAAAATTTATTCTATAGAGATATGAAGTCAGTCTAATAAGGTAATCAAATCTAAGGTATTAAAAATATTGAGTTGAAGTGTTCTTCAAAAATGCGTTTGCAATGCTTCAAAACCAGGTTAAAAGGCCTTTCTATGTGTATGATGATATTTTGTTTACATATCTGTTAATAGTCACTTAAAATAATGAAATATCTAGTAGTTGTAATAATACTGCCTGAGATAGAGTTACCAGTGTTGTTAATCTATCAGCGCTAATCTTTTGTTAGCAATCAATTTTAATGACAACAGTAAATAATCAACAATGAATAAGTGCAGATACCACAGGGAATCTGTAGTGTGCTATAGGACAAACAACATGTAATAAGGAAAGTTAATAAAAATTTTTGAAGGAATGAGTGAATGAATTAATTAAGTGCTAGTGATTTTCATCACCTCATTCAGCAGTTTTATTTCTGCTTTTTATGTAAATGTTATAGTTATACTTTATTTCAATAAGTATTTGCAATTTAAAATTGTATGTACAAGTACACAGTCTTTCAGGGCCAGATATATATAGAATTCAGAGCTTTTTTATTTTAATAAGTAATGCAGAACACCTAGTGGTATTAGGGTGAAAAACAAGGCTCTAAAAATTGACAGAATACCAACTGAGATATTTCAACAAACAGACACAATGCTGGAAGTACTCACTAGTCTATGCCAAGAAATTTGGAAGACAGTTGCTTGCCCAACCAACTAGAAGAGATTCGTATTTGTGTCCTTACCAAATAAAGGTGATACAACAGAATGCAGAAATTATTAATATCACATAAAGGTAACATTTTACTAAAGATAGGTCAAAGATGCAGCAGTGTATCAAAGGGAACTGCCAGGAATCCAAGCTGGATTCACAAGAGGACACAGAATCAGAAATACAATTGCTGATGTCAGATGGAGCCTAACTGAAAGTAAAAAACACCAGGAAGATGTTTATCAGTATTTTATTTGCTATGCGAAGGATTGGCTGCATGGATCATAACAAATTATGGAAAACATTGTGAGAAATAGGAATTCTAGAACACTTAATTGTGCTCATGAGGAACCTGTACATAGATCAAGAGGCAGTCTTTCAAACAGAACAAGGGGATACCGAGCGGTTTAAAGATAGGAAATGTATACATCAGGATTGTATCCTCTAACCATACCTGTTCAATCTGGATGTTGAGTAAGTAATCAGAGGAGCTGAAGTATATGAAGAATAGGGCATCAGGATTGGAGGAAGATTCATTGACAAAATGCATTATACAGATGACACAACCCTGCTTGCTGAACGAGAAGAGGACTTGAAGCACTTTCTGATGAAGATCAAAGACCAGAGCCTTCAGTACATATTACACATGAACAAAAAGAAAACATAAAAAGTTCTTACAACAAGCAGCATCATGATAAAAGGGGAAGAGATCAAAATTGTCAAGGATTTCATTTTACTTGAATCTGCAATCAACACCCATGAAAGCGATAGTCAAGAAATCAAATAATGTATTGCATTAAGCAAATCTGCAAAAGACCTCTTCAAAGTGTTGAAAAGCAAAGATGTTCCCTTGAGGATGAAGGTGTGTCTGATGAAAGCCACGGTATCTTCAATCACCTTGTATGTACGCAAAACCTGGACAATGAATAAGAAAGACACAAGAAGAAATGTTGCCTTTGAATTATGGTGTTGGTGAAGAATATTGAATATTCTGTGGGCTGCCAAAAGAACAAACAAATCTGTCTTGAAAGAAGTACAACCAGAATGCTCCTTAGAAGAAAGAATGGTGAGATTATGTCTCACATACTTTGGAGGGAAGTGGTCTTTGTAGTTATGAGGGGAAAAGACATCACACTTGGTAGAGGGTCAGTGAAAAAGAAGACCCTCAACTGTGATGGATTGACACAGCAGCTTCAGCAATAGGTTTAATTATAATAACAATTGTGAGGATGATGCAGGACCTGGTAGTGTTTTTTTCTGTTATACATAGGTTAGCTATGAATTGGAACTGACTGGAGGCACCTAACAACAATTGATACTGGGTAACAACTCAAATGAGTCTGAGTCAGCATCTCATCTAAAAGAAAACCATTGTGTTCTCAGGGAAACATCCTAATATTTACAGTGAATAAGATACATAAAGGCTATAAATGACCTCAGATAAATTCAGATTTTGCTGAACTGAGTAAATTGGACATTGAATATACAAAAGCACTAAGCTGTCAGATCATTTTGGATTTTGGCCTATAGATAAGGGATTGTGGACCTATAGCATTTCCTACAAGGCTAACAAAAAATTTAAGTGTGATTTTGTTGGCCTCCTCTCAATCTGAGAGGTTTTTCTTTGTTTAACCTCTTTTTAGCTAAAGGATAAAGAAGTTGAGTTGACATGAAGGACCGTTGGAACAAGGAGGGGGTAGTTTGGAACACTGTAAATGGAGAGCATGAAGAGAAGCAGCTGGAGCTCGCAGGTGGTATAAACAGTTAAAGGCATTCAGCTACTTACAAAAAAAGACTTGCAGTTCAAGTCCACCCAGAGGAACCTTGGAAGAAAGGCATGGCAATCTGCTTCTGAAAAACCAGCCACTGAAAATCCTATGGAAAACAATTCTATTCCGAAACATATTGAGTTGCCATGAATAGAACTAACTCAGCAGCAACTAGTGGGTCAGAGAATTGAGTGATCTCCAGCCAAATGTGCAAGAGTACAAGAAAGGCATTGTGATGGCTAATTTTACGCATCAGCTTGAACTAGGCCATGGTGACAAGCTGTTTGGTCAAACAGTAGTATAAATTTTGCCATGAAAAGCATTTTCCTGTGATTAACATATTAACATTTGAATTAGTTGACCTTAAGTGAAGCAGATTTCCTTCATGATGTCAGAGCCCTGGAGGTGGAGTGGTCAGCAATTCAAACCCACTGGCTGCTCCTTGGAAATCCTGTGAGATAGTTCTACTCTGTCTTGTAGGGTCACTATGAGTCAGAACTGACTCAAACACAGCAAGTATGTATATGGGTGTATGAGTCCTGGTGGCACAATGATTAATAGGTTAGCTGTTAACCAAAAGGTAGACAGTTCAAATTCAGCAGCCAGTCACCGGAAACCTTATGGGGCGGTTCTACTCTGCTCACTATGGATTGGAATCAGTTCATTGGCAATGAGTTTGATTTGGGTATATATAGTTATAATTTTGAATATATATATATATACAGTGTACAGATAATTTTAAATATAGAGATAGATAGATCTAGATCTATCTTTTACCTTATTTGTTCTGTTTATCTAAAGAACCCTGATTCCTAGAGTCATTTTACTCCATTTCTGCTTGAAACACAATATGGCTCAGGATGACACCACAGTCATCAAGCCTGAATGAAAGACAGTGATAACTTTTCACCTCAAAAGTTTTTGCAACTTTGAGAAATGTAGGGAGGTAATATTGCCAATAGTAAAATATCGTCATCAAGTGGCTTTGGCCAGTGGATCTCATGAAATATGGACTTAAAATGAAGAACATGAGAAATATTTTGCATGCAGATGAAGGCAGGAATTCAGACATAACTGGGTTAGGGTTGATGAGACCTAGGGATCTAATAGCAGGTGGCTAAGTATTAATGATATAGCCTTGTATGGAATGCAAGTTGGAGCATTCTGTGGAAATTCTGGTCATACTCAAATTTCAGAGGATTTAAACTTAAACTGTAACTTTTACACCATCGTATGGTCAGGTCATTTAAAATTCATAATTGTTTATAGCAATTAA
This sequence comes from Heterohyrax brucei, assembly GCA_028571685.1. Lineage (NCBI taxonomy): Eukaryota > Metazoa > Chordata > Mammalia > Hyracoidea > Procaviidae > Heterohyrax > Heterohyrax brucei. The sequence continues at coordinate 128,028,714 of CM053166.1, read as the reverse complement.
CTGTCTGTTGAGATGACATGGTATGCAGGTGAGAAAAGCACAGTCCTTCCAGAATGAGATCATGTATTTGGTTAGCAATCATTTTAAGAAAAAAAGTTGTAGCTGTCCAGAGAAAATTTTACACAGCCCTTCCCCACTACACAAACAGAATAAAACGAAAATACCAATGTCATGAAATTTGCATTGGGATCAGGAAAGGAAGGTAGACTTGCCCTAATACAGCTACTATATAAATGATATTTGGTCCTTACAACTCTCATTCGGTTTGTTATTCCATTAATATTCACCATCTTTAAAATATTTATCCCCGTCAGAATCATAATTGCTCCATTTTTATGTGGCATTCTATTCCATCTAAGTACATTTAGGAAAAAAAGAATTCTTTTCAGAAGGAAAGACTAAGGTCATTTCCATCATAGCCTAAGTAACACAAATGAATAATAAAAGGCATTGATGAAAGGCTTTTCAACTTTTTCAATTTTTAGATTTAATATTCAAAAAGTTATTGAAGCAATTTAAGATTACCATTTATGTTCTTCTTTAGTAGTTAAATATGAATTAATAATGCATATTTATCTTATTCTCTTCAAAAGGTTTTAATATTGGTGATTATAGTCTTTGAGATAGTTAGCTAAAGAGTCAAATGTGCTAATTTTTCCTTTAAGCATCAAGTTCATTTTCAAGTGTCAGGTACATAAGAAATATTTTGAAGGTGAAAGCAACTTTCTGTATTAGGAGAACAAGGTAAACCCAAAGAGCATGCAAGAGCATTTATATTTTATTTTTTTTTAAAAGTCAATGAAAACAACCCTATAAAGATATATCAACTCGCTGCTGCAAAATCCAATTGTAATGTCAGGAATATAAATTGCCACAATAAGAATTTATTTAGGGAACAGCAGCATCACCTTTAAAAGTTCAATAACATATTCATTGCATGAAATCATTTGTTAAAACTATCGTCTGTCTGTTCTAATTTGTTTCTGATAAGCCACTAATATTGTCCCTATCATTCCTCTTCAAGCTCCTTGTATTGGTTTTTCTCTCTGTCCTACAACGTTGCCATTAATAAGGGATTCCAACTGTGTAAAGGAAAGAATGGCTAAAAATTCTGTTGATTCATTGTTAACCAGAGAGCATTGTAGACTCATTTGAAACTTATGTAGTTTGTGGTAACAGATTGGGGTTGGAGACGAAAGAAAAGAAGAAAATAAATGTAAATATTAGTGCAGTCGTTTTTCTGTTGGGGTATTGATTTCATTCATCTTACTTGGTAGATAGGATGACTAAGCAAAGAAATCCAAATTCAAAGGCATCAATTGAACAGGAAGCAGGAGTGTAGTAGAGGATGGGTGAAATGATGAATGTTACTTCATTAAAAGGAGAAAAAATGCAATCATTCTTCATAAGGGATTCATCATTTTTCTTCTTGTTCTCAAGATGCCTTAGTAAGCATTTGATAAATGCCCATTTAGCTGTAAGATAAAAATCATGTTTAAAATCTTGGTTCATGGGTCATCTTTCAACTATTCCATCTTACTGGTGAAGAAAAAAAAAAAAAAAAGCTTCACCGGATTTCCTTTACAATTGTTTAATGTCTTGGATTTAACTCTTTGATAGTTGTTGAGAAACACTAAAAAATTTATTCATAAGCTATAGCAAATTTATAATGAAACAGTGTATCATGTGTATTTTCACAGCAACATCCAGAACAGTTTAGATGAAAATTTTGCTTCAGATACTGATCTCAGCAGATAGCACATTATTCCAACTGCATATATGAAGATTTAAGATGAAACTTTTCTCACAGGGATTAAACATAGGGGTTTCTGAAAATTGTAAAAATTGTGGAATGAAGGTTGAGGATGCAAATATTTACTATTGTCAGTATACATATCAGCTTTCATACACATACGTATAGGAGTCTTGAAGAGAATTTGAAGTAATAAAAAGACAAACACTGCTTCTCTTATTTTGAAAAGAAGACTGGTTTTTAAATTCATCTCCGATGAGTAGAAACCATACAGTTGTGCTAGAAGGCACTTGTTTAGCAAAATCGGATCATGTTCAGAATAAAAATAAAAGGAAAAACTGACTTAGTGAATTTTTATTGGTCTGATTGGAAAGATGGAACCTATTTGAAAATATATGTATAAAAGTATAACAATGTGGACAGACTAGTAGGCTTCAATAATATATCTTAATATTTCTTGCTCTGATGATTGCAACAATTACATTTAATGTCTTAGCAAGTAATCAGTACTTTGTATAGCTTTACAGTAAAAATAATAATAATAATAATAATCTTTGATCTGACCACATCTCTGATAGGTAAGAAATTCAAGCAAGAGAAAATGATCGATCCATTTGTCAGAGCATCTTTATTAATGTGAAAAATATGTAATTTGGGTTATATCACAGATTTAAATTTAACAACCACTACTTAATTCCTAGTCTGTGGCAGGCAGTTTATTGTATTAACTTAATATAACCATCTCAATATTCTAGAGATGCAGATATTGTAATCGTTATTTGTCAGCTGCCATTGAGTCCATTCTCACACATGGCAACCACAGGTACAACAGAACAAAGCATTGCCAGATCCTGCATCATTCACACAATGGCCAGCATGCTTGATCCATTGTGACAATCCATTTTACCAAGGTTCTCCCACACCCTGGTTGGCCCTCTACTTCACAGATATAATATCGTCCTCCAGCAATTGATCCCTCCCAGTGATGTGACCAAAGCAAGCTCGTTACACAGTGTTCTGCTGTGATCCATAAGGTTTTCACTGGCCAACTTTTGGAAGTAGATCACCAGCCCCTTTCTTGCAAGTCGATCTTAGCCGAGAAGCTCCACTGAAATCTGTCCACTGTGGTTGACCTTGCTGGCTTTTGAAATACTGGTGGCATAGCTTCCACCACCATAGCAATGCTCAAGCTACCACAGTACAGCTAGCTGACAGACGAGTGGTGAGTTAGTGTTATTATCGCTATTATTACCACCAGTTATGCAACCTAGTCTCAGAAGGCTTACAAGATTTGCCCCAATTCCATAGCTAGTAAATGGTGAACTTGAGACTCGAAATCACATTTTGTTTACCCAGTTTAGCCCAAAAGAATGTACTTAGGCTCTTTCTTTAACATTGAAGTTTTGAGGGAAGGAAGTATAATGTAGGGCTATTTTATTTGATAGAAGAGGGAAAGAACAGGAGTGCAATGTTGAATTTTTCCACTATTTGAGGGAAATAGAGCAAAAAATAGTTTTCTCGTCTAGAAATGTTTATTTGAAATGAAGCAACCTAAGAAAGTAGGAAAAAGAATGTTTTTTCCAAGTTCAATTGAGATGATCAGAAATGATTTGCTTCTTAAGATGCAGAACCACCAGTTATCACCAGTGGTTTCTAACAGCTGGAGATATTTTGTTTGTGTCGTCTAGACATGACAGTTTGTCAATATACTCACAGTGAAATAGAACTACTCTTCATTGACGTGCATGATCACTAATCGCAAAAGGAAATCAGTTAAGATTCAAAGAGTGTTATATACACTCCATCTCATTTAACAAAAGCCTGATATTGTGTCCTTTGCATTTCTCAAATCAAAATTTCAAGCACCAGCCCTGACTGTACATCTGTGGGTTTCACAACACTAATTTGCAGACAAACACTAGGTACTGTGGATGCTTGACTACTTTATTCAGTCAGATTGGATGTAATAATCAGTACTGTAGTGAACCTCCTATTCACATGGGGAAAAAAAAAATCCAGTGAGCAAAATAAGCTAAAACATGGGACTGTTGCTCACTCTTGGCTCTGTTGTTTATATTTCTGGTTGAAGTGATATTTGGATAATTTTGGAAGATTCCTTACTAATTTGCTGTAACATAGAAAGCATACTTTAAATTGGAATGACAAAATCTTACAAAAGCAAAGATGACTCTGTGTGGTTCTCTACTTACCACTATTTTTTACATGAATTACAATTCATGTGTTGCTAAATTAGGATGTCCCTGAATTCTGAGCTCTCAGCTAAACATGTTCATGTGGAAAGTATGACCAGATGGACTGATCAAACTTTAATCATAGGCTTGTGCCTAATTCTATTTGTAAAATGTATAAATGTAGTCATTCTCTTATAGCATGCTTGGGCTGGGAACAACCTTTGTGGCAACCTAGTTGAAAACGAGGCAAATGAGGACCAGACAAGTCATTTACACATGAAAACATCTAGGTTGTTACAGAACTAGAAGTAGAACCAGAAATTCCAATCTCCCAATCCTGAATGTATTCTCCTATATTGCACCTCTTCTTATTTATCGTCCAATGCGCGAAATGGATAATTGTCTCTGTCATTTATACTACTTATGCATATAAGAAACACACTCAGGAAAAGTATTTATTGGAAAAACATGATTTAAAAGGTCACTTGTGCTGAGGAAAAGAATCCATTCATGTCCAAAGAGTGGACCTTCGTTATGATTTATGGGCAAGGGCAGCATCAGGGCCAGGATCCATGCTCCCAGGGGAACCCCGAAGCTGCTGGACCATCATTTGTGGTCTTTTAGTGGAGATCTCAGGGTGCACCCCTTTTTATTCTTGTGTTGCCAGTGAGACTCAACTTAATGAGCTCCATCGCGGCTATCACTGGTGGTGTCCCGGCACCATCTGGTTCTTCCGGTCCCAAGTCTATGTAGGCACCCACTCATGTGGGGGATGCACTTTATGGTTCTATCCATCTATAGGATATCATCCTGCTGGCCTCTGGCTGGAGGAAGGAGAGTGGGTGGAGAGGAGGGGAAAGGAGACTGTGGGGAGGATGAGACATATATGGAGCAGAGAGGAATGGTGTGCTGTCACCGGGCAGGGAGAGCAGTGGAAGCTGCATATAGGTGGGCATGTAAATTTATACGGGAATGTACATTTTCACTCAGTCATAAAAAAAATGAATGTAAGATGACAATTTATCATTCATTCGTATAAGCCTTTTTTTCTCTAATTGCAATATATATTGATGATCCAGGGAACACTTCTCCATATGTATTTAATTCAATGTTCTCTTTTGAACTTAAAATCCGTGTACCCAATCCATAATTGGGAAAGATTCAATCAAAGAAAACAACTTAATTTTTTTAATTAATGGGAGAAAATATATATATATTTATATATTATGATATTCCTTTTGTGAAAGAATTAAGGATTATCAAAAAAAGGAGAAAAAACTTAATTTCCTAACGCTGAATGATAATGTTAGACGATAAAACTTGTTTTCCCTATCCTTGTGTCGTTTTTTGCGTACTCCATAGTATTACTGCGTGCTGCTATAATATAACATGCCCCGGGATGGATGACATTTCCATTTAAATATTTCTTATATAGCTAACGGCACTTGGTTTGGCTTGGCTTATATAGCTAAAAACAAGTCATAACTTTACAAATATGAATGATTGATGTACAAAATGGGCAACCTGAAATTTGGCATTTCGAGTTTCATAACATTCTAAATGTACATATTTAAAGCTTTCCTAAGCTGTCTTGCTTAGCTCCATAAACACCTTTTCCTGAAATGCTCTTTGCTCAGCCTTTCTCTTCTCTCATATTCCCTACTCTAGTCTGCTATATATATGTATCAGTATTTACATGTTTCCCTGTCAGTCCTATTCAGTTCCCTTCCTTTGACATTTCCTTATTGAAGGTCCTAGATGCTGTGGTGATTATGGGCTCTGAATTCACAGGACGGCTAAGATAGATAGGCTTATCACAGATTAACAGTGAAGCCAGCTACACATTCTTAATTCCTCTGAAATGGAAATGGCTTGGTAGTTTGGTAACACACTCTTACTTTGAAACAGGTGCCCTTAATTTTTGCTTCAACTAAATGCAGTATGACTTTATTGATATGGCTTCAATTTCTTTGATTCAGGTTTCTGACAGGGAAGCCCTGGTGGTTTCTGGATTTAAAGGGGGAAAGGGGATGGGGAGATAGGAATGATTGAGATCTTTAAAGATTAGCTGGCATGTATACAAAAAGAACCTCCCTATCAACCAAAAAGAGTCCCTGAACCAGTTAGATGATAGGCCAGTAAACACAGTGAAAAAAATTTCAAGAAAGACATGCATCTTTGATAGTTCAGGGAAAAGCAGGCTTCATAACAATGCTACTTACTTCAGATCTCCTGGCTTTGTGCATAAAGGAGACTAAAATAAAAGACTGATTGACTTGACCATTACAAATTGGAATGGGCTTAAATATTCACTCAGCAGACTTCTGAATCTGAGTTCTCAGTATCCAGAAAAAGCTGGAGGACTTCATGAGCTCACCACTGCATATTCTCAGATACGGCTATTCTCTTCCAAAGAAAGGTAGAATTTTACCTTTATCTCAACATGTGTGTAAACTAACATAGGGAATAACCCAGGAAGCTTTGTATGTAGCTTTACAAAGTGTCCAATTCCTTGTATTAACAAGAGGCTTTTCATTTGGAATCAAGTGCTTCAGAATACTGTGCCCAGCTGTATTATGATAAATGATAGATAGCTTTGGGGAGAGATTGGTGTTTAGAAGTATTCATAAACATTGTAATGCATTGTTCTTTGAGGAATGAACCAATAATAGGTTTCTAGAACGTAATAAAGTAATGCTTGATTTGCTGCACATCAAGATTCAGATGCTGACATACAGAGAACATGGAAATTAAGATGTCCTCGTTCCTTTTTAAAAAATATATAGCTTTTTGACCATGCTTTGTGTATCATTTTCCAGGAAATTATGTTACTAATCTTACTGCACTTATATAGTAGAACTAATCTATTCGTAAACACAGGAAAATAAAATAAAGACAACTTCTATGATAGTTAGATCTATATACACTTAATTGAAACTATTTAGACCTAATTTGTCTCTAAATTGCAATGAATTGTACACATCTTCCCACTGTGCTGTTATTGACTGGGAATGTAACTCATAAATGACATTCACACCCCTAAATTGCCATAATCAAGTCTGCTCTTTACCTGCTGATGATAGTTTATACTTTCTCTTTAAATACTGCTTGCCTTTATTGCAGAAGTGAAACTGAATGTAAGCCATCTAAGGAAATAAATGAAATGAGCAAAATACCTCTCTCACATAGTTCTACAAGTTCCTGGAACAACTTGCTGATTGAAACCCATGTGTATGTGTGCTGTGTGTCCTTCAGGGTTCTCTTTTGGATAGTATTTTCTTTTTTGTGTTCTCTCCTTGATAAAGAGATTACAGTTACTGCACAGCATTATGAATGTTTGCATGTCTGACTTACCAAGTATACTGTGGTATTCAGTTTATTCTCATATTCACTTCTGGATACTTACTGCTACATAAAAACCACCCACAATACATGATTCTTTATAGTAGATTAAAATAATGACAACAAAAACGTTGTTGTCAGTATTATATTGCATAGTTGTTTGGTATAGTGACTTGGCAAGCACTTGACTGTTGGTTCAGTTATATGGTATAAGCCTGGGCAACTGGGTGGAAGGATCTACTTAGTAGACAATTTCATTACTTACATATCTGGTGTCTTTGTTCCCTGGCTTCACTCTCTTCCTTCAATGAGATCTCATTTCTGGAACTTCCCCATGTATGTTGGGCTTCTGACAGCATACTAAACAATCAAAACCAAAACCGTTGTCATGGAGTCAATTCCAACTCATGGAAAACCCACTTGTTACATAATAGAACTTCTCCATAGAGTTTTCTTGCCTGTAACCTCCATGGAAGCAGATTTCCAAGGCTTTCTTCCGTGGCATCCCAGGGTAGCTTTGAACCATCAACCTTCAGGCTAGTAGTGGAGTGAAAAGCACTTGTGCCATACAAGCCTCAGAACAATCAGGCTTCTTACATGTCATCTGGAATTCCCCAGAGCAAGTGTTTCCAGAGACCCAGAAAAAGCTTCAAGGCTTTTCATTACCCAGTCACATAATTTCTAGAATGACACTTTCCTTAACATTGAATTAGTTAATGAAGTTTATATATAAATTTTTGTTGTTGAGTTTTAAGAGACAGTTTACAATTACAGTTAGTTTCTCACACAAAAGCATACACACTTGGCATTTGAGGCTAGCTACTGTCTCCAGACTATGACAGCACACTCTTCCTCTCCAACTTGTAGTTTCTAAGTCAATTTAACCAGATCTTGTACCCCTCTATCTTCTCATCTTACCTCTGAAGAGAAATTGCCCAGTTAGTCTTCTGTATCTGCCATGTCTAGGAGCATGTTCTTCACCAGCATCACTTTGTATCATATACCAGTTCAGTCTTTGTCTGAGGACCCAGAATGGTTTCAGTTCTGGGTTAACAGGGAGTTGGGGAGCATGTCTTCCATGGACCCTCCAGTCTGTCAGACCAGCAAGTCTGGTCTTTTTTCTAGAGTTCAAGTTCTGCATCCTACATTTTTCCCATTCCATCATGAACTCTTTATTGACTTTCCTGTAAGGATAGTCTTTGGGAGTAGCTGGTCACTATCTAGTTCTTCTGTTCTGATGTAGATGTATTCTCTGATATATGTGGCCTTTTCTCTCTGAGGCTCTCACTTCTCCTGTGTCTTTGATGCTCTTCTTTCTCCTTTACTCCAGGTGGGTTGAGACCAATTGATGCTTCTTACATGGCTGCTTGGTACCTTTTCAGAACCAAGATGCCACGGAACAAAGTGCGACACAGAACATTTACTTAAAAAACTTGGTGCTGTCAGTTAACTTTGGTGTCCCTGAAGCCGTGGTCTCCAGACCCGTGACCTTGACTCTATCCCTGAAAGTGTTTGGTTTTATTTAGAATACTTCTTTTTTTAATTATTATTATTTTTTATTATGACTGAGTGACAATGTACATTCCCATATAAATTTACATGCCCACCTATATGCAGCTTCCACTGTTCTCCCTGCCTGGTGACAGCACAGTATTCCTCTCTGCTCCATACATGTCTAATACTCTTACCAGTGTCCTTTCCCCTCCTCTCCACCCACTCTACTTTTAAGTTTTGGGTTTAGTCCATTTGTGCTGACTTCTCTTCTGCTGTGTATTGCCTCTCTCCCTTCACCTAAAACAAATCTTGCCTATTATCTAATCAGTAAGTACCCCTCTCCCTCCCACCCCACCTCTTTTTTAACTATCACACAGTGTTTTATGCTGTGTTTGAACCAATACTTGAGTCCTTATACTAGTGCTCTCATACAGTATTTGTCCTTCTGCAATTGACTAGTTTGCTTAGGATAATGCCTTCCAGATTGTTCCACTTCGTGAGATGTTTCCCAAATTCATTGTTGTTCTTTATCATTGCATAGTGTTCTATGTGAGAATATACCATAGTTTGTTTATACGTTCTTCCATCAAAGGGTACCTAGGTTGATTCCATATTTTGTTATTATGAACAGCACTGCATTGAACACTGGTATCTACCTATTTGTATTTATTTCTGCGGCAGCTCTTATTTCTCTAGAACATATTACTGGAAGTGGTATTGCTGGATCATATGGTATTTCTACATCTAGCTTTTATTATTATTATTATTATTGTGATTAAGTGAAGTATATCCAAGTCAAGTGCCGTCGAGTGCAGTACACAATCCGAATTAAATTTGCATGCCCACCCATCTGCAGCTCCTACTCTGCTTGCCCAGTGGCAACACATTTCTCCTTTTTGTTCTATATATGTCATATCTTCTTAACAATCCCCATTCCCCTCTTCTCTACAGTCTCCTCTCCCTTCTAGTAAGAAGCCAGTAAGACAGCATCCTAGAGATGCATAGAACCATAAAGTAAGCGCACATTGTGGTCACATTGTGACCCCAGCTCCAGTCCACTCCTGTCTGAAGACTTGACCTCACTAATGCTTTCTGGTCAGGGACAGCATCAGGTCTAGGGGCCGTGCTCCCAGGAGAACCCCCAGACCACTGGACCATCAATTGTGATGTTTTAGTGGAGTTCTTGAGGTGCACCCCTCTTTTCCTCATGTTGCCACCAGGACTCAACATTGTGTGCCCCATCATGACTGTCTTGGGTGGTGGCTGGGCACCATCTGGTTCTTCTGGTCATATGTTGATACAGTCTCTCATTCACATAGGTCCTTCTGCCTCCTGGGCTCTTTTTCCTCGTGTGTTTGTCCTTGGTGATCATCTGTTCTTGATGAGTTGGGACCATTTGGTGTACCTCAGATGGCAGCTTGCTAACTTTTAAGACCCAAGATGCCACTCACCAATATGGGATGCAAAGACTCTCTTAGCAGTAGGCTAGTTACACCAGTTGCCCCAATGTCCCCTGAAAGCATGGTCCCCAGAACCCCGCCCCTGTTACTCTATCTTTGCAATATTAGGTTAAGATTGAAAGAGTTTTCAGGTTATGTTGAAGTCCAGTTAAATTGATCTTTCTAAAGTGTGCTGTCACTGCTTCCACCCAACCAAATTTCTATCAACTATCTAATCTATGACAAGCCCTTTGCCACTCTTGCAGCCATCAAAGAGTCTTTTCTTTCTTCTCTGCATGAGTCTATTTTTAAGTCCTTATAGTGAGGGGTCTCATACAGTATTTGTCCTTGTGCTACTGACTGATTTCACTGAGTATAATGACTTCCAGTTGAAACCAGGTTATGAGATGCTTCCTAAAATTGTCATTGTTCTTTATCATTGTATAGTGTTCCACTGAGTATATGTACCACAGTTTGTTTATCCATTCATCTGTTGCTGGGCATCTGGAATGAGTCCACCTTTTTGCCATTGTGGACTGGGCTGCAGTAAAAATTCATGTGCCTGTATCTGTTGATATGACTGCCCTTGATTCTGTAAGATATATTCTGAGTAGTGCGATTACTGGATCAAATGGTATACCTATTTCCAGCTTTTTAAAGAAGTGCCAGATTGCTTCCCAAAGAGGTTATACCATTTTTCAATTCCACCAGCAATGCAAGAGAGTTCCAATTCCTCCACAGCCTCTCCAGAATTCATTGTTTTGTGTTTTCTTGGATCATGGCCGAACTTGTTGGGGTGAGATGGTATCTCATTGTAGTTTTGGTTTGAATTTCTCCAGTAGCTAATGTTTGTCAGCATTTCCTCATGTGTCTTTTGTCTGCCTAGATTTTCTCTTTGGTGAAGTGTCTGTCCATCTCCTTTGCCCATTGTTTAACTGTGTTATTTAACTTTTTCCTGTTGATATTTTGCAGTACCTTGTGGATTATGGATATCAGATGTCAGTCTGACGTGTAGTCGCCAAATATTTTTTCCCGTTCTTTAGGTGGTCTTTTAATTCTTTTGATAAACTCTTTGAATGAGCAAAAGTGTTTGATTCTTAGAGGTTCCCATTTATCTATTCTATCTTTTCTTGATCATGCTTTGTTTCTCAGATTTTGAAGTCTGTCTAAGGTGCCTATTAAAACTTCCATTGTTGACTCTAATTTTTCTTGCGTGATGTTTGTTGTTTTAGGTGTGGTATTTAAGCCTTTGATTCAATTTGAGTTAGTTTTTGTGTAAGATATTGTATATGCATCTTATTTCATTTTTTTGCAGGTGGATATCCAATTTTGCCAGCACCATTTGTTAAAGACAGTGTTTTTATCCCACTTTACACTCTTAGCGCCATTGTCGAATATCAGCTGTTCGTAAGAGGATGGTGGCATCCCTGGGGTCTCAACTCCGTTCCATTAGTTTATATATCTCTTTTTGTACCAGTACCCTCCTGTTTTGACTACTGTGGTAGTGTAATAGGTTCTAAGGTTGGGTTGAGTGAGGCCTCCTGCTGTGTTCCTCTTATCCCGTATTGCTTTGCTTGTCTGAAGTTTCCTCCCTTTCCAAACAAAGCTGGTGATTTGTTTCTCCATCTCATTAAAAAAATGTCACAGGAATTTGTATTGAGATTGTGTTGTATATGTAGAAAGCTTTTGGTAAAGCAGACATTTTCACAATGTTGACACTTCCTATCCATGAGCAGGGTAGGTTTCTCCATTTGTGTAAGCCTCTCTTGGTTTCTTGCAGTAAGGTCTTGTAGTTCTCTTTGTATAGGTCTCTTCTTTATCTACTTAGATTTATTCCTAGGTATTTTATCTTCTTGAGGGCTATAGTAAATGGTATTGATTGGTGACTTCTTTGATGATCTCTTTCTTGGTATAAAGGAATCCTACTGATTTATTTATGTGTATCTTATATCCTAATACTTTCCTGAATTCTTCTATTAGTTGCTGTAGTTTACTCATGACTTCCTTAGGATTCTCTACATATACAATCATATAATCTGCAAATAGCAAGACTTTTACTACCTTTTTACCTGTGTGGATTCTCTTCATTTCTTTGTCTTGTCTAATTGCTCTGGCCAGAACTTCTAGTACAATGTTGAATAGAAGTGGTGAGAGTGGACATCCTTGTCCAGTTCGTGTTCTCAAGGGGAATTCCTTCAGTCTCTCTCCATCCAAGATGATGTAGGCAGTTGGCTTTGCATAGATGCTCTTATTGCACTGAGGAATTTCCCATCTGTTCGTATTTTGCTGAGTTTTAGCATGAATGAGTTTGACTTTGCCAAATGCCTTTCTGCATCAATTGACAAAATCAGGTGATTCTTATCTTTGGTATTATTTATGCAGTTGATAACATTAATTGTTTTTCTTATGTTGAACCTGCTTTGCATTCCTCGTATGAACCCCATTTGGTCATGATGAATTATTTTTTGATACGTTGTTGAATTCTATTGGCAAGGATTTTGTTGAAGATTTTTGTATCCAGGTTCATGAGTCATACTGGACTGTCATTTTCCTTTTTAGTGGGATTTTTCTCTAGCTTTGGCATAAGGGCTATACTGGCTTCACAGAATGAATTTAGGAGTATTCCATTCCTTTCTATACTGTATAACAGTCTCAGTAGTATTGGAGTTAACTCTTCTCTAAAAGTGAAGTAGAATTCTCCAGTGAAGTCATCTGGAACAGGACTTTTTTTGGTTGGTAGTCTTTTGATGACTTCTTCAATCTTTTCCTTTGTGATAGGTTTATTAAGTTGTTCTGCTTCTCCTTGTGGTAATTTTGGTAGGTGATATGAATCTAGAAATTTGTGCATTTCCTCTAGGTTTTCAAATCTGTCAGAGTACAGTCTTCTGTAGTATTTTATTACAATACTTTTTATTTCAGTTGGGTCTCTTGTGACATCTCCCATCTCATTTCTTATTTGGGTTATCTATTTCCTCTCCCGTTTTTCTTTTGTAAGTTTAGCCAACAGTTTTGTTGACTGAAAGATCAGTTTTGTTGATCTTTTCAAAGGTCAATGAAAGATCAGTTTTGCTGATCTTTTCAAAAAATCAGCTTTTGGTTTTGTTAATTTTTTCAGTTGTTCTTCCTTTCTGATTCTCTGATTCATTTAGTTCTGCTCTAATCTTTATTATCTGTTTTCTTCTGGTTCCTGAGGGGTTCTTCTGTTGCTCTCTTTCTACTTGTTCAAGTTTTAGGTTTAATTCTTTGGTCCAGGTCCTTCCTTCCAGATGTGTGCATTTATAGAGAAAAATTGACCTCTGAGCACTGCTTTTGCTATATCCCATAGGTGTTGGCAGCACGCGTTTTCATTCTCATTTGATTCCATGATTTTTTTTATTTCATCCTTGATTTGTTCTATAACCCATGACTTTTTGAGCAAAGTGTTGTTCAGTTTCCATGAGTTCCAGTTTTTATCTACGTTTTTTCTGCTATTGGTTTCAACATTTATGACTTTGTGATCCTAGAAGATGCTTTGCAATAAATTAATGGTTTGGATTTTGTTGAGATTTGCTTTATGTGCTAACACATGGTCTACTCTGGAAAGTGTTCTATGTGCATTGGAGAAGGTGTACTTATCTGTTGATGGATCAAAAGTTCTGTATACGACAATAAGATCTAATTGGTTAATTAAAGCAATAAGATCTTCTGTGTCTCTACTGAACTTTTTTCTCCATGATCTGTCCATTACTGAAAGTGAAGTGTTGAAGTCTGCAGCTATTATTGCAGAGTGATCTATCTCATTTTTCACTATAGTCAGTGTTTGATGCATTTAGATCCTCTGGTACTGGGTGCATACATATTTAATATTGTTAAGTCCTGCTTGTGTGTTGAACCTTTCAGCAATCAACAGTGACCATCCTTGTCCATGGTGGTGGATTTTACATTAAAATCTGTTTTATCTGAGATTAGTATTGCCACTCCTGCTTTTTTCACATGTTAGTTTGACATATAGTTTTACAAACTTTAAGTTTTAATTTATTCGTATCTTTAAGTCTAAGGTGTGTTTCTTGTATGCAAGATATAGACAGGTCAGGTCTTTTGATCGAGGCCATCACTCGTCTCTTTACTGGAGCATTCAGTCTGTTTACATTCAGTGTTATTATTGCTAGACATGTGTTCAGTGCTGTCACTTTGATGTATTTGTTTTTGTGCTGGTGTATTATGTGTTGTTCTTAACATTCTGTTCTGGTTAATTCTTCTTTATGAGTTGACTTTTCATCTTTTTCAATATTGATTTTATGTTTGTTGAGACTCCTGTATTATGTTTTTTGTTTTGATATGTTAAATTGTTATTATGTTTGCAGCTACACCTATGATCCCCCTTAATATTTTAAGTTTAAACCCAATTTCAACTTCTGCATATTTTTTTTAACTTTCTCTTCATCTGAAAGGACTATACCTACTGCAGTATATCCCTCCTTTTAGTGTGATGGTGTCATAGTTTCTCAGATATGATCATTGGTTCTCTTCTTTTAACATTGTAGCTTTGGTTGAGTTTTGTGACTTCCCTAACTGAGTAGGTTTCTGGGTGCTGTGTTCTGCATTGCTTCCCTAAATATACAGTTAATGGTTTTGTTTTTCTAAGCAAAAAACTTCCAGGATTTCTTGTAGTTTGGGTTGGTTTTTTACAAAGTCCCCAAGCTTCTGTTATCTGCAAATGTCTTAATTTCGTCTTCATATTTGAGAGAGAATTTTGCAGGATGTATAATTCTGGATCAGAAGTTTTTCTCCTTCAAGGCTTTGAATGTGTAATCCCACTGCCTTCTTGCCAACATCATTGCTGCCGAAAAGTCAGACAAAAGCCGACAGAGTTTCCCCCTGAATTCCCTCTTTGCTTTGAGCCTCGTTTCCTTTAAGGAGTTCTGTTTATGTTTCATTTTATTAAGCTGATTATAGTCAGTCTTTGTTTCTCTATTTTGGTGTCTAGCTTTAGTGGCATTCAATACACATCTTGGATATGTATGTTCTTTCATAATTTCAGGGAAGTTTTCTGTCAGCAACTCAACAATACTCTCTGTGTTTTCTGTTATTATTTCCTTTTCAGGAACTCCAGTTAATCATAGATTATTCCTCTTAATAGAGTCCCACATGTTTCTTAATCCTTCTTCATTTTTCTTATTTCTTTTCTCTGATTTCTCCTCATAAAAGCTGGTGTCAGTTGCTCTATCATCAAGGTCACTAAGTCTGACTTCCATTTCTTGAATTCTGCTACTTTGGCTTTGGATTGAATTCTCTAATTCTGTAATTTTGTTATTGATCTGTCACATTCCAGATCATTGATGTTCCATCAGTTCAAATAGCTTACTTAATTTTTCATTTTGCTTTGCTGTACTTTGTTTGATTTCTAGGAGGGTTCTATATATAATTCTTTTGTATTCAACCTCTGGTAGTTTCAGAAAGCCTTCTTCATCTGGGAATTTTTTTGATTCTTTATTTTGGGAGTTTTCCAGAGCTATAGTGGGATGTTTCTTTAAATGGTTACAGATGGTTTGTTGCCTTCCTGCCACTCAAAGGCTGTTTCATTTCTCTGGTGTTACCTCAACAGGAGCTGTGGGATAGTTCTCAGAAGCTATTTGGTCACCAGCTTCCTCTGTATACTCTAGTGACTGGCCCCAGGGGACTCTCTGGGGTGTCAGGCTCCACCACCTATCTGGCAAAGACAGTACCCTAGTTATGGAGTCTCTGGGGAGCCATCAACTAACCTTATGTTGTAGGTCAGTAAAGGGTGGAAAAGATGCCACCTAGCCACTCAACCGTTATTTCTCCAAACAGTCTTATTTTAAAAATTTAGGAGCAATCCAACAACTGTCAAAATCAGTCAGGCCATCAGATGCAGCATGCCCCAACTTCTGGCTGATAACAGAAACACCTCTTCAGCTGTCCACAGATGCTATGACATAGATCAAAGTAGGCAGGGGTAACAGTCTTGCTGCCATCCTTAGTCAAGCCCTACCTTTAAGATAACATTGTGCTAAACACAGCCTTTCTGCTGGAAAATGGCTTTCCAGATTGGCACTGCATCTCACCTTGGGAATTAACCTGTGCTGAGTCCTCTGGTTCTGTGACTCGACTTCCCCCTACTGAGATGGCATCCTGGCCAAGTTGCCCCTCCCACTGCAAAACAGCAGAATCTGTGGTAGAGATCAGAAAAAAGAGGCTGGAGGGGCAGTGGTACCCTCTGTCAGCAGCCAGGCTCTCAAAATGTGGCTATCCCACACACTGTCACTCTGCTTTGCTATACTCTGTTTACTTTAGCACTGCAGTTCAGCATATATGCTGACTCATGCCCATCCCCCACCTCCTGGATAACAGAAAAAAAAAAAAAGCATTAGTACCTGCAGTCCACCCAGATGTCAAGTCAGTAGGAGTGGGGCTCAGCATGCACTGGCTCATGCCAGAGAGAGGAAGTTTCTCGTTTAGTGGCATGTAGCTCAATCTGACTACCCACACCGTATCATAGGGCTCCCTGTGTATCCAAAGTGCTCTGTTCATTTGTCAATCCAGGCCTTTGTTTTCAGAGGGAATTGAGGAGATGTGTGTCTAGTCTGTCATCTTGGCTCTGCCCCCGGGAAATCTGTCTAGCTTTTGAAGAAAGCACCAAATAGATTTCCAAAGTGATTGTACATTTTACACTCCCACCAGCAGTGTATAAATGTTTCAGCCTCTCTCACATTTTTATTTTGTGTTTTTTGTATTAATGCCAATCTTGTCGGGGTGAGGTTGTATCTTGTTTTAGTTTAATTTGCATTTCTCTAATGGCTAATGATTGTGAGCATTTTCTCATATATGTGTTAGCTGCTTGAATATCTTCTTTGGTGGTCTGTTCATATTCTTTGCTCATTTTTTTATTGGATTTTTTGTCTTTTTGTTATCGAGGTTTTTCAGTATTTTGTAGATTATAGAGATCAGATGCTGATTGGATTTCTCCTAGCCCAAAGTTCCACCCCAGCCCCGCCCCCCAATCTGTAGGTTGTTTTTATACTCTTTGGGTGAAATTTTTGGATGAGCATAAGTGTTTGATTTTTAGATGTCCCCAGTTATCTGTTGACAATTCTTGTGTTTGTACATTGTTAGTAATTTTTTGTAATCTGTTTATGCCTTATATTAGAGCTCCCAATGTTGTCCCTATTTTTTCTTCTATGATGTTATTATTTTACATTTTATATTTAAGTCTTTGATCCTTTTTGAATTGGTTTTTGTGAATGATGTGAGGTATCAGTCTTGTTGATCTTTTTGCAGATGAATGTTCAGTTCTGTCCAAACCATTTGTTAAAAAAGACTGCCTTTTCTCCAGTTTATAGACTTTGTGTTTTTATCAAATATCAGCTCCTTCTAGGTCAGTAATTTTATGTGTGGATTCTCAGTTCTGTTCCATTGGTCTATGTTTTAGTCAGTTAGTGCTACTCTAACAGATATACCACAAATGAATGGGTTTAACAAAGGAAAATTTATTCTTACACAGTCCGGTAGGCTACAAGTCCAAATTCAGTGTGTCTGCTACAGGGGAAGGTTTTCCCTTTTGTCAGCTCTGGAGGAAAGTCCTTGTGTTGCATCAGTCTTTGTCCAGGGAGCATCTTGTCAAAGGAACCTCAGGTCCAAAGGATGTATTCTATTCCTGGTGCTGCTTTCTTGATGGTATGAGATTCCCAACTCTCTGCTTTCTTCCATTTCCCTTTATCTCTTGTAGGATGGAAGGACAAAGGGTGGTGCAAGTGATACTCCAAGGAGACTCCCTTTATAGTGGATCAGGGAGGTGATCTTATGAAAGGATTTACAGTCCTACCCTAATCCTCTCTAACATAGTCCATTCTGTTAACCACAGGCAGAGATTGGGATTTACGGCATCAGAAAATCACAAAATGGAGGGCGATCACAGAATACAGGGAAACCCAGCCCAGTCCAATTACTACACACATTTTGTGAGGAACACAATTCAATTCATGGCAGTCTATTTGTCTGCTGTTGAACCATTACCAGGCTGTTTTGTCTACCATAGTAGTATACATAGGTTCTTAAGTCAGATAGTATGAGGCCTCCCACTTTGTTCTTCTTCAGTAATGCATTATTTACCCAGGGCTCCTTCCCTTTTCATGTGAAGTTGGTAGTTTGTTTCTCCATCTTGTTAAAAAGTGCCATTGGAATTTGGATTGGGATTGCATTGCATCTATAAATTACTTTGGGTAGAATAGACGTTTTCACAATGTTGAGTCTTCCTGTCTATGAGCAAGGTAGGTTTCTCCACTTACATAGATCTCTTGGTTTCTTGCAGTAGTGTCTTGTAGTTTTCTTTGTACAGGTCCTTTACGTTTCTGGTTGTGTTTATTCTTAAGTATTTTATCGTCTTAGAGACTATTGCAAATGATATTGATTCAATGATTTCCACTTTGACATTCTCTTTGTTGGTGTAGAGAAATCCAGGTGATGCTTGCATGTTTATCTTGTATCCTGTTGCTTTGTTGAACTCTTCTATTAGTTCCCATAGCTTTTTGTGGATTCTTTAGGATTTTCTATGTATAAGATCATATCACCTGCAAGTAGAGATACTTTTACTTCTTCCTTGCCAGTTCAGATGCCCCATATTTCTTTTTATAGCCTGATTGTTCCAGATGGTATCTCCAGCAAAATGTTGAATAGAAGTGGTGACAAAGACCATCCTTGCCTGGTTCTTGTTCTCACAAGGAATGCTTCAGACTGTCTCCATTTAGGATGATGTTGGCTGTTGGCTTTGCATAGATGCTCTTTATTATGTAGAAAAATTTCCCTTTTAATCTTATTTGGCTGAGAGTTTTTAACAAGACTTTGTCAAATGTATTTTCTGCATCAATTGGTAAAATCAGGTGATTTTTGTCTTTTGTTTTATTTAAGTGGTTGATTACATGGATTGTTTTTTTCTAATGTTGAACTATGCCCACATACCTGGTATAAATCCCACTTGGTCATGGTGAATTACTTTTTTGATATGTTGCTGAACTCTATTGGCTAGAATTTTGTTGACGATGTTTGCTTCTCAGATTGTGGGGGATATTGGTCTATAAATTCCCTTATTTATTCCATCTTTACCTGCTTTTGGTATCAACATCATTGTGGCTTTATAGAATGAGTCTGGGAGTATTCCATCCTTTTCTGTGCTCTGAATGTCTCTTCTCTGAATGTTTGGTAGAATTCTCCAGGGAAGCCATTAGGGCCAGGATTATTTTTTTATTTGTGAGTTTTTTAATTACCTTTTCAGTCTCTTCTTTTGTTATCGGTTTATTTAGTTGTTTTATCTCTGTTTGTGTTAGTTTATCTAGGTAGCATCTCTAGAAATTTTTCCATTTCCTCTTGTTCTTTCTGTTCGCTTTCCATATGTTTGATTTTTGTTCTCTTGCTTTTTCTGTTATTTATTTCTATTTTTATGGCTTTCTGGTCTGAAAAGATGTTTTGCAATATTTTGGTGCTTGAGATTTTGTTAATGCTGGCTTTAGGGCCTTATATGTGGACTATTCTGGAGAATAATCCATGTGTATTAGAAAAGAAAATATATATGTCTGCTGTTGGATGTAGCATTCTGTATAAGTCTATGAGGTTAGTTCGATGGATTGTGGCATTTAGATCTTCTGTGTCTTTACTGAATTTCATTCTGGGTGTTCCATCCATCACTGAAAATAGTGTGTTCAAGTTTCCTACTGTTATTGTAGAGCTCTCTATTTTACCTTTTAATGCTGTTAGATTTTGCTTGATGTACTTAGGGACCCTATCATTGGGGGTTTAAATATTTGATATGGCTATGTCCTCCTGATATATTTGCCTCTTAATCATAATATAGTGTCCTTCCTTGTTTACTGCGGTGGATTTTACTCTAAATTCTATTTTGTCGGAAATTAATGTTGCCACTCCTGCTGTTTTTTTAATGTTCTTTGCTTGTTATATATGTGATCATCCTTTGAGTTTTAGTTTGCATCTTTAAGTCTTAAGGTGTGTCTCTTGTAGGCAGCAGACAGATCATGGTTGTTTTTTTTTTTTTTTTTTTTTAATTCATTCTGCCACATTCTGTCTCTTTAGTGGTGCATTTAATCTATTTACATTGAGCATAATTATTGATAGGTATGAATTTAGTGCTGCCAGTTTGATGTCTTTTTGTGTGTGTGTTTGATAATTTCTTTACTCCATTGAGTTTTCTGTACAGTCGTGTTTCTTTCTGGGATTTCTTTATGACTTTTTTACTATTGCTGGTTTTTGTATTTGCTGAGACTTCATGGTTTTGTTTCTTAGTTTGGTATGTTGGATTTTAATTTCCTTTGTGGTTTCCTTAATATTTATCTCTATTGTTCTAAATTTGAATTGGTCTTTAATGTCTTTGAATTGCCTTGAGTTGGTCTCCTTATGAAATATCTATGACTACGTTATTTATTCCCCTTTTTTGATATGTTGTCATCTTTTACATACAGATATCTCTGTTTCCCTGTTTTCAGAGTTTCAGCTTGGTTTATTTTTGTGGTTTTTCCTATCTGGGTTGATATCTTGTTGTTCTGTCCTGCATTGTAGCCTTGAGTTTTTATCTGATGCTATTGATTTTCTAACCGAAGAATTCTATTTAGTATTTCTTGTAACCTTGGTTTGGGTTTTGCAAATTCCCTAAATTTGTGTTTATCTGCAAATGTGCTAATTTTACCATCATATTTGAGGGACAGTTTTGTTGGATATATAATTATTGGCTGGCAGTTTTTTTCCTTCAAAGCATTGTATATGTCATCCCATTGCCTTCTTGCCTGTGTAGTTTCTGCTGAGTATTCCTGGCTTAATATTATTGACTCTACTTTGTAGATTATGTTTTGTTTATCCTTAGTGACCTTTAAAATTCTCTCCTTACCTTTAGTCTTGGAAAGTTTTATTATAATATGTCTTGGTGTCTTTCTATTGGGAAACCCTGGTGGCATAGTGGTTCAGTGCAACAGCTGCTAACCAAAAGGTCAGCAGTTCAAATCTGCCAGATGCTCCTTGGAAACTCTATGGATCAGTTCTACTCTGTCCTGTAGGATCATTAGCATCAACTCAACTGCAGTATGTTTGTGGATTTTTTTGGTTTTATACAGTTCAGTGAGCATCTTGGATAGATACTCTCTCATCTTAATGGTATCAGGGAAGTTTTCTATCAACAAATCTCCAACAATTCTTCCTGTATTTTCTGTTATCTCTCCTTCTGGTACTTCAATCACTCATGAATTATTCCTCTTAATAGAGTGTGTTTCACATAACTCTTAGTGTTTCTTCATTTTTAAAAATTATTCTGTCTGATTTTTCCTCAAATATATTGGTGTCAAATGCTTTATCTTCAGTCTCATAATTTTGCATTCCATTGCCTCAATTTTGCTCCTTTGACTTTCTATGGAGATGTCTAATTCTGTAATTTTATTATTAATCTGCCAAATTTCAAACTGTTTTTGTTCAAGAATTTTTTGGATTTCATTATGCTCTGCTGTGCTATGTTTGATTGCCTTTCTCATATCTTCAAGTTTTATAAATATTAATCTTTTGTATTCTACTTCCAATGATTACAAGAAGTTGTCTCTGTTGGAAAATTTTTTGATTCTTTGTTTTGGGAGCTTGCAGAATCCATCTTGGTCTCCCTCTTTAAGTGGTTTGATATTGACTGTTTTCTCTGAGCCATCAGAAAGTTGTTGTATTTATTTGTTTGTTTACTGTGTTCTAATTTATTTTTTAATTTTGTTGTGAAATGCCCAAATAGACTGGTTATTGAGATAGTTTTCTATCAGTGTCTTAGAGATTCTAGCGTCCTGCCACCAGACAGGTAGAGCTGTTACTAGGTATGTGGGCCCAGACATCCATTTACATTTCTTGTGCATATTCACCTCAGGTGCCCCCGTAGTCAGTCACCAAGTGTGTGGTGCAGGCTCTTCCCCACAGTCCTAGATGGGCAATAGTGATTGGTGTAGGCACAGGTAGCTGACTGCACATGCTGAGAAAGGTAGAAGGCTGAGAGGTGTGTCCCACTTATGTCTGTGCCTAGGCAAAGGACCTGGTTCTGCCCCAACTTCCTGTCTTAGGGGAGCTGGAAGATTTTTTTAAAAAAACTCAGTTATTAAATTGTCCCTTCTCCAAGTTTGTGAGAATAGCTGACAGCTTGTATAAGGGGTGCTACTTCCTGCCCAAGTACAGCATGAGAATTTCCAGCCCAGTGTCGTGCAGAGAAGAGAGGAGTAAGTGCTGGAGAAAGAGAGAGATTAGTCTGAAGGAACATTTTAGATCTGCAAGTGGCCTGTTAGATGCAAGTCACTGCATTTTTTTTTCCTTTCTTTTTTATTATGACTGGGTGAAAATGAACATTCCCATATAAATTTACATGCCCACCTATATGCAGCTTCCACTGCTCTCCCTTCCCGGATTTTTATGAACAAATGCTTCTCTGATTCTGGAGATGTGAATAGTGCAGCTCAGCTTATCTGCTGAGGAGGACACTCTCCAAACGCTACCACTTGCTCACTATACTAGCAGTTGTGGAACCTTTTATGGGGTACAGATTCCTGCCTGGTCAAGTCTGGCTAGTCCTAGGTACTTCTAGACCTACTTTCCCTTCCCTGTTGCTCAGTCTGATGTCTCAGCTTTCCCTTTGATGTTCAGGGTTCTTAGAATGTCATATACAACCCATTCATTTGTTTTCCTGAATTTTTTTTTGTTAGAAGGATCACAAGAAGCATATGACTATTCTACCATCTTAGCTACACCAATAAATCAAACCTCCTCCATTCAAAGAAAGGAGAGGAATAGTGTATACATGAAAAGTGGGATGGAATTGATGATGGCTACCTTAAATATAAGCTTTCACACATCTCCAGGCCTTGTAAGGCAACTGGTTGTTTATTATTCATCTTTCTTTCTTCACTGCCTTGTAGCAGGGGCTTGATGTATGACTGCATTCACTAAATGAATAAGTGACTGTACAGTTAACATTTCTATACAGAAGACATTCATTATCCTTCCCAAAAGGAATTACTGAGTTTCTAATTGCCTGCTAAATACCTCTATCTGTCATCTCTTGCTGGTATTTCACATTCTGCATACCCAAAGTGAAACTCTTAAAAAAGTTTCTCTTCCAGGCTTCCTTAATCTCACCATTTCCTCAGCTCAAACACTTATAATCCTTGAGTACATCGTCTTGCTAGATTTCTGCTTTCACTTCCTTGTTATATTGATTCCACCCCTCTTTCATCGCTTCCCTCTTTTCCATTCACATAGCTGCCACAGTAGTTCAAGCTATTTTGCCTTTTGTTTTTTGCTTTTATGATAACCATATATTTGCTCTGCTGGGCCATAACTCTAGTCTCATCTAACTTAGTCAATACCTATTTTCTTTTTAAAAACAATACCATATTTTACTGTGCTTTATGTAAAAGTTTACAGTCCAAATCACTGTCTCACATGAAACTTTGTAAAAACACTGCTATGCAACTCTAGCTGCTCTCCCCACCATGTAACAACACACTCTTCCTTTCCACCTTGTATTTCCCACATCCACTCAACCAGCTACTGTCCCTGTCCACCTTCTCATCTCACCTCTGGAGAGGAGTTGCTCAGTTAGATTCGTGTATATACTTAAGCCAATATCATTTTATGTCTTATAGTCTAATCCAGTCTTTGTCTGAAGACTTGGCTTCAGGAATAGTTCAGCTCTGGGCTAACAGAGAGTCTAGAGGCCAAGTCTTCCAGGAACCCTCCAGTCAGTCAGACCATCAAATCTGGCCTTTAAATAGAGTTCTAGTTGTGCATACCTATTTGTCTCCCACTATGTTAGGGACTCTGTGCCATATTCCCTCCAGGGCAGTTATTGGTGGTGTCCATGCGTCATCTAGTTCTGGTCTCATGCTGATGTAGTCTCTGGATCCTATGGTACTTTCTTTCTCTTAGGCTCATATTTCCCTTATGACTTTGATGCTCTTCATTCTGCTCTACTCCAGGTATGCTGTGACCAATTGATGCTCCTAAGATGGCCTCTTGCTAGCATTAAAGACCCTAGGAATCACTCACCAAAGTGGAATGCTTAACAATTTCTTTAAAAAAGTTTGTTACGTCAATTGACCTGGAGGTCCTGTGAACCCATGTTCCCCAGACCCTTGCCCCTGCTACTCTGTCCTCCAAAATGTTGGCATATATTTAGGAAACCTTTCAGCTTTTGTTTTAGTCCAGCTGTGCTGATCTCCCTTCTACTGTGTGCTGTCACTCCCTTCACCTACCCTAATTCCTATCTACTATCTGATCAATGAATACCCTTTCACTCCCTCCCCACCCTTGTAACCATCAAAGATTTTTTTTCTTCTATGTTTAAACGCTTCCTTGAGTCCCTATAACAGTGGTCTTGTAAAATAAATGTCCTGTTGTAACTAAGTAATTTCACTCAGTATAATATCTTCCAGAATTACTCCATCTTATGTGATGTTTCCCAAGATCACTGTTTTTTGTTTTTTGCTTTTTGTTTGTTTGTTTGTTTATCATTACAGAGTATTCCATTGTGTGAGTATACATAGTCTGTTTATCCATTCATCTATTGATGGGTGCCTAGGTGGATTCCAACTTTTTGCTATTGTAGAAGGTGCTGCAATGAACACTGTTGTGCATGTATGATTTGTGTGACAGCTCTTATTCCTCTAGGATATATTTCAAAAAGTGGGATTTCTGGATCATAAGGCATTTCTATTTCTGGATTTTTAAGAAAGTGCCAAACCTATTTCCAAAGTGGTTGTACCATTTTACATTCTCACCAGCAGTGTAGAAGCATTCCAGTGTCTCCACAACCTCTCCAAAATGTATTATTTTGTGTGTTTTGGATTAATGTCAACCTTATTGGGGTGAGATTGTATCTCATTGTAGTTTTGATCTGGATTTTTCTAATAGCTAATGAGTGTAAGCATTTCCTCATGTATCTGTTAGCCACCCAGATGTCTTCTTTGGTGCAGTATTTGTTCATATTTTTGGCCCATTTTGATTCTGTTATTTATCTTTTTCTTGTTGAGGTTTTTCAGTATCTTCTAGATTATGGAAATTAGATGGTGATTGGTTTTTCGGTAGCAGAAAATTTTTTCCTAGTCTGTAGGTAGACTTTTTACTATTTTGGTATGTCTTTGGATGAGCATAGGTGTTCTAACTTCATGAGTTCCTGGTTATCTATTTTCTCTTCTGGTGTTTGTGCATTGTTAGTAATGTTTTGTAGTCTCTTTATGCCCTGTACTAAGGCTCCCAACATTGTCCCTATTTTTTGCTCCATGATCTTTATTGTTTTAGATTTTATAGTTAGATCTTTGATCCAATTTGAGTTAGGTTTTGTGCAGGGTGTGAAATACAGGTCTTATTTCATGTTTTTTGCAGATGAATACACAGTTATATGCGTTCTTTCAGTGTAATATTTCTAACATACAGTTCTGATCATATCACATCTCAAGTCCATATGGTTGTGACTAAAATACAGTTTTACGGTTGGTCACCTATATACACGTTTTTGTTTTGGTAAAAGTTCCATTTGCTGTCCAGTTCCACTGAAGTCCTCATCCCATCCTCGTTAGGTAAAAAATGACCCTTCTTCAAGATGCCATAGCAAGTTGTACTCATCACATTTTGTGATGTCTCTTTACTTCTCTCTATCTCACTCTCTTTCTGTGTGTGTACATACATGTACAAGTCTGACAATTAAGTCCATGAACTTAATTGTTCTAAGTACTACATATTTCACGGCACTTGGCTTGGCTACTACATATTTCACTGCTGAATATTGCTATGGTCGCTTTTGAAGTACTCCCCTTGGGAAGATATGCACTGATGCCAGTTGCTGTTCCTCCTTTCAAAGCAATTTTGGAACTCTTTCTGGAATGGTCATTAAGCACAGTGGCACAGTGGCAAGTTCACAAGCTTACTTGTACAGCTGCCTGTGAGGAAGTTTTTAGCCAGTAAACAAATGACTACATTGGAACATCCTCCCTATTCACCCGATCTGGCCCTCAAAGACATTTTTATTTATCCGAAGGTAAAAGAAATATTGATAGGAAGACATTTTGATGGCATTAAGGACAAGGGTAATATGACAGCTTTGATGGCTGTTCCAGAAAAAAGAGTTCCAAAATTGCTTTGAAGGGTGCACTAGAGTTTGGCATTGGTGCATAGTTTCCCAAGGAGAGTACTTCGAAGGTGACCATAGTGATATTTAGCAATGAAGTATATAGTACTTTTTCTAGGATGAGTTTGTGAACTTAATTGGCAGTCCTCATACACACACACACACACACACACACACACACACCCCAACATATGCATACATACACACATAATATATGGAGAGAGCCCTGATGGTCCACTGGTTAAGAGCTCGGCTGCTGACCAAAAGTTTGGCAGTTTGAATCCACCATCTGCTCCTTGGAAATTCTATAGGACAGTTCTAGTCTGCTCTACAAAGTCACTATGAGTTGGAAATTGACTCATGGCAATAGGTTTATAAGTAGCTGCACACATACACGTGTGTTTGTGATTTTCTTCAGTGAACTCCTGAATTCTAAAGGAATGGAATATGTTATGTGTCTTCATATCCCTAGAGCCCAGTACAGTGCCTCACACATAATAGATGATAGAAATACAAAAAATAATGATAATAATGGTAACTATCATAACCTATGCCTGTTAAATCAATTACTAAAGGAGAGGCATTAAAGAAAACTGGATTAGGAGAAAAATGCTTTTGAAAACTTCCTTCCCATGTTTCAGCATCCCTCTGGGGTCTTCGGCCCCAGATGTACAGTTTGTTCATCATTAGTGAATACCAGTCACATTTGCCTTTCTTGGGGGTACTTTATACACTGGGCTAAGAGGCCCATGAATGAATTTCTGGAAGTAAAATTAATTATATTAAACTTGTTTTGTTTATCTGTATCTGCATTTCTGATTCTCTGTGTCTATAATTTAAAACTGTGTGTGTGCATGTGTATCAGTGTTTGTTACCATGACCAAAATGGTTAAAAAGCCATACTCTGGGTTTATCTTTCCTCTTTTATTAAAATTCACCTTGCCAGCCAGGCCAAGTGCCGTCGAGTCGGATCCGACTCATGGCGACCCTAGGGGCCAGGATAGAATTATTGGCTAGGGGATCCGTGAGGTCACCAGGACTCCATACCTGTATTAACCCATTGTCATTGAGTTGATTCTGACTCATAGCAACCCTATAGGTCAGAGTAGAAGTGCACCACAGGGTTTCCAAGCCAAGAAGCACACTCTTCATCAGTATCATTTTATCTCTTTTCATTTATTTATTTATTTTTATTTGATATGATTGAGTGAAAATGTACATTCCCATATAAATTTACATGCCCACCTATATGCAGCTTCCACTGCTCTCCCTGTCCGGTGACAGCATACTATTCCTCTCTGCTCCCTACATGTCTCATCCTCCCAACAGTCTCCTTTCCCCTCCTCTCCAACCACTCTCCTTCCTCCAACCAGAGGTCAGCAGGCTGATATCCTATAGATGTATAGAACCATAAAGTGCATCCAATATATGGTCACTCTGCATCACCAAGTCCAATCCATTCATGTCCAAAGAGTGGATCTTCATTATGATTTATGGGCAAGGACAGCAACAGGGCCAGGGATCATGCTCTCAGGGGAACCCCAAAACCGCTGGACCATCAATTGAAGTCTTTTAGTGGGGATCTCAGGATGCACCCCTTTTTATTCTTGTGCTGCCAGTGAGACTCAACTTAGTGAGCTCCATCGTGGCTATCACTGGTGGTGGTCGGGCACCATCCGGTTCTTCCGGTTCCAAGTCGATGTAAGCACCCACTCATGTGGGTCTCTCTATCTTCTGGGTTGTCTTTACCCCATGTCATTTTGGTCCTTGGTGAGCATCCATTCCTGCTGAGTTGGGACCATTCGGATGGCAGCTTGGCAGCTTTTAAGACCCCAGATGCCACTCATCATTGTGGGGTGCCGAGAGCTCTCTTAGCAAAATGCTAGTTGTGCCAATTGGCCTCAATTTCGCCTATGAGCATGGTCCCCTTATCTCTTATAGACCAGTTCAGTCTTTGTCTGGGGAGTTGGCTTCTGGAATGATTTCTGTTTGGGGCTAACAGAAAGTCCAGGGGCCATGTCTTCTGGCGTCCCTCCAGTCTGCACATCATCAAGTCTGGTCTTTTTACCAGTTTTAATTCTGTACCCTACATTTCCCTTGCTTCATCAGGGACTCTTCTTTGTAAGGGCAGTCTTTGATGGTGGCTGGGCACATCTAGTTCTTCTAGTATCATGCTGAAGTAGTTTCTGGTTTATGTGGACCTTTCTATGTCATGGACTCACACTTTTCTTCGTTCCAGGTGTGTTGTGACCAACTGATGCTTCTAAGATGGCCTATTGATAGACTTTAAGATCTCATACACCACTCACCAAAGTGGGGTGCAGAATATGTTAATATAATTAGGTGTTCCAACTGACCTAGATGTCCCCTGAAACCATGTTCCTCATACCTCTCACCATGATACTATGTCCCTTGAGCTGTTTGGTTTTATTGTGAATACTTCTAAGCTTTGGTTTTTGTTCATTTGTGCTGACTTCTCTGCTGTATGTTGTTTCTCCCTTCACCTAAATTAATCATTGACTATTATCTAATTAGCTAATATCCCTCTAACCCCATACACCCTCATAACCGTCAAAGAATGTTTTCCTCTGTGATTAAACCTAGTCTTGAGTCCTTGTAATAGTGGTGTCATACATACAAGAATGTATATAATAAAATAAATTGTGTACAATTGGAAGTAATATTATTAATTTAATCAAAGATAGCAGATAAAACCATAACCTATGTAACTTGAAAACTGCATGCTTTCTATTATTTTAGGTTTCCAGTCTGGCTATCCTAAGCAAAAAATGTGAATTTATGGATGTGGTTGGGTAGATTTATTTATTTCTTCACTCTACATTATACCTGATCCTCAGCTCAAGATCCTGTATTTTTTTAAGGTGATAACTAGTTTATCTTACAAAGAAACCTGTACTAAAATGAATGAAATAAGAATAGTCCATATAAACCCCCAAAAGGTTTCCCTCATGGGTGACTCTTAGTCACTTTATAAATCTTTTTCTCAACAAAAGGATTTTTCTAACCCTGCTGAAGCCAAACAAATGATAGTGATTAGAAGCCAGTGGGGTAGGTTGCTTGGAAAAGGCAGATTTTTTTATGTGTTTCCAAATCATACTATTCTAGTAACAACTTACTTAGGTTTTAAACATAGCACCAACTTTTCAATTTTTATTGGATGCAAATTTTTCTGGATGCAAATTTCAAACTTCATAATGGAAACCAATAGGAAAATAAGATTGTTTATATAAATTAGTTTTACAGCCACATTTTTGGTAATACATCTGTTCCACAAAGATAAGAACCGTCTTTATAGTGATAGCTTGCTTTATGAAATGTGAGTGACATAGTTTCTTTTACATTTAGTGAACTTCCACATTATCTGCCTGCCAGTTCGATGTAGACATCTGCAGTTTAGGATCATGGCTCTAGATCTGGTCTCATTCCTATATTGTGATATCCTTGGCTGAACATTTTGTCACAGTGCAATCCATTGCATTTCTTGCCAGCGAAGATAACCACAGAGCCGTTACAGTCTTTGTTGTTTCTAAATTTCCTGTGTAAGTTTTGGTAGGCTGGCTGACAGCCATCTGTGGTGTGTTTTGCTGGCTACTATCAAGTTTTCCATCTGCTAGTATTTAACACTGCCTGTTATGAACTCATAAGCTAAATAGTTCTCCCAAACCTATGAATATATCATAGAGGCAAAAAGATGAGGTGATCTACATTTTAATTAAATCAAGAAATAAGTTAAATGGAGGAAATAGGTGTAAGAATCCCTCTGTATGCAAATAAATGAGGAAATAGGAATAATAAACACCCCTTATATGCAAATAAATGAGATAAATATTTAAAACAATCTGCCTCACTCATCTTTTTTTTTTTTTTTTTTTTGGTGTTTTAGATAAAGTTTTACAGAGAAAATTCGTTTCTTATTAAACAATTAAAGCACATGTTATTTTGTGACATTGGTTGTCAACCCCACGACATGCCATCACTGTCCACTTCTCAACCTTAGGTTCCTCATTACCAGATTTTCCGTCCCCTCTTTCCCTCTCTTCTCTGTCCCTGGGCTGGTGTTTCCATTTAGTCTCATTTTGACTGAAGGGTAAACCTCAGGAGTGACTTCATTACTGAGCTAAAAGGATATTCCTGGGGCCATGCTATTGGGAGTTTCTCTAGTCTCTGTCAGGCCAGAAAGTCTAGTCTTTTTCTTTTTCCTTTTTTTGCATTAGAATTTTGATCTACAGTTTTCTGCAGCTCTGTCCAGGACCCTCTACTGTGACTCTAGTCAGTGCTGGGCCCAGTCTGGTGGAGGCTGTGATGACTGCGGTTCATTAGTCCTTTGGACTAGTCTTTCCCTTGTGTCTTAGGCTTTCTTCATTCTCCCCTGCTCCAGATGGCTTGGGATCAACAGAATACCTTAGATGGCTGTTCACAAGCTCTTAAGACTCTAGACACTACTAATCAAATTAGGATGTAGAACATTTTCTTTATAAATTCCACGCGGTAAATTGGATTAGAAGTCCCCTGAAGCCATGATCCCCAGATCTCAGCCCAGAATTTCTGCCCCTCAGGGAGTTTAGATGTGTTTATGAAGCTTCAGCTGTACTGACTTTCCCCGTATTGCATACTGTCTTACTCTTCACTAAAGTTACCCGTTACCTATTGTTCAGCTAGTGGTTTTCCATCTCCACCTCTCCCCACTCTCATAACCATCAAAGATTGTTCCTTTCTGTGTATAAACCTTTTCATTATTTATTATTACTATCATTACAGTGGTCTCATACTGTATTTGTCTTTTGGTGATGGACTTATTTCACTCAGCATGATGCCCTCCAGATTCATCCATGTTGTGAGATGTTCTACAGATTATTACTCTTTGTTGTTGCATAGTATTCCGTTACGTGCATGTACCATAGTTTGTTTCTCCATTTGTCTATTGATGGCACTGAAGTTGTTTCCATCTTTTTGTTGTTGTGAATCATGCTGCAATGAACATAGATGTACATATGTTTGTTCGTGTGACAGTTCTTATTTTTCTAGGATATTTTCCTAGGAGTTCAATTGCTGAATCTTATGGTATTTTTATTTCTAGTTTTTTAAGGAAACACTGTATCATTTTTCAAAATGGTTGTAGTGTTTTTCGTTCCCAGAAGCAGTGCTGAAGAGTTCCAAGCTCTCTGCAGCCTC
Organism: Heterohyrax brucei; assembly: GCA_028571685.1. Classification (NCBI taxonomy): domain Eukaryota; kingdom Metazoa; phylum Chordata; class Mammalia; order Hyracoidea; family Procaviidae; genus Heterohyrax; species Heterohyrax brucei. The sequence continues at coordinate 127,997,163 of CM053166.1, read as the reverse complement.
TCTACCATCTGTTATTTGTAATTTCTGCTGTTAACTTTAGGGTAAAATGGTATCTTATTGTAGTTTTAATTTGCCTATCTCATCTTAGATTTAACACCACTTCAACTGTAACTTGATGTGTGAAGAAAACTATCTTTTCTGGCCTTGCATCAAAGTCTTTTGATAAGTTATAATAGTAGTACAGCAATAGCATATCAGCTACAATATTTTTAACATGTGACTATTCAGCTGAAATTATTGGGGTTTTGGTCGACATCAGTAGAATCAGTTATTTAGGTGTGCATGAGTACATCATATTTTAGGGGGGCAGTACTGTGACCCGCACTTGGCTTACTATAATTCTACTTGGATTGTTGTTGTTAGGTGCTGTCAAGTTGGTTCCAACTCATAGCATCTCTATGTTTAGCAGAAGGCAAAACTACCTGGACCTCCGCCACCATCGCAATCATTGATATGCTTGAGCCTATAGCTGTATCCACTGCATCAATCCATCTCATTGACAGTCTTCCTCTTTTTTTTGCTAATCTTCTAGTTTACCAAGCATGTTGTCTTTCTCCAGTGACTGGTCGCTCTCAATAACATGTCCAAAGTATGCGTGATGCAATCTCACCATCCTTGCTTCTAAGGGTAAGAGATAAATTATGACTGCTACCGTTGGGTGGCAGTGGCCAACATGGCATTTCAAAACTTAAAACAGGCACTATGATTTAAAGCAGTGGTTTTCCAGCTCCAAGTTGGGAACAAATAGTGGGTGTTACAGATGAAATTATGTGCACCCCAAATGTGTATTGAAATCCTGGACCCAATGCCTGAAAATAGAAAAAAGCTCTGGCAATCTGCTTCTAAAAATCAGTCACTGAAAATTCTTGGGATTACAACAATCCAATCAATTGTGCATGGGATCACCATGAGTCAAGGGCCTATTCAATGTCAGTTAACAACAATACCTACATATGTGGAGTAAGATTTTCTTTGTCATCTTATTTAGGTCATATCTGAGAAGGGTGTATGTCTCAGTCATCTAGTGTTACTGTAACAGAAATACCACAAGTGGATGACTTTAACATAGAGAAGTTTGATCTTTCACAGGCTAGAAGGCTGTACGTCCAAATTCAGGGCATCAGCTACAGGGAAGCTCCCCTCTCTGTCAGCTCCAGAGGAAGGTCCTTACGATGCACCAGTCTTCCTTTGGTCTTGGAGCATCTTAGTGCATGAACCTCAGATCCAAAGGACTCACTCTGCTCCCGGTGCTGCTTTCTTGGTCGTATGAGGTCCCCAACTCTCTGATTGCTTTCTTTTCTTTTTATCTCTTATAGGATAAAAGGTGGTACAAGCTACACTCCAGGGAAATTCACTTTACTTAAGAAAGGGTGTAACACTGACACACACCTTTCCTGACTTTAAACGATGCACTGTCGCCTTGTTCTGTTCAAACAACTGCCTCTGAATCCATGTACAGATTCCACATGGGCACACACATACAAGGGGAAACAGATGCCATGTAAACATTGTTACAAGTCAGATAATATCAAGCAGCCATTGAACATCTGGGGCTACTGGCAAGGAGGAACTTGACATGCTCAAAACTTTGATTTGGACTTTTAGCCTTAAAAAATTGTAAGAAAATAAATTTCTGTTCTTTAATGTCACCCACTTGTGGCATCTGTGTTATAGCACCATCAGGTAACTGAAACAGTGATTTATAAATTCAGTTTAGTAGGTCACAGCTAGCATATTTTTAAAAAATAGAATAGAATGGAATAGATTAGAATAGAAAATATCTGTATGCATCACATGTAATAAGGATAAGTATTGGTTTATGAAATGGTTTTATGTGTAACACAAATTGACATATACATTTGTATTAGATCAAAATGTAAAACGTATCTTTTCTTGTGTGCTAAGGTCAAAAAGTTTGAAGTCCACTGATTTAGAGAGAGATTAAGAACAATTGTCCACCTTTTACAGTCTTGTCAGAATACGTGGTAATGTGATTTATGTATCAGCCAGAAGCAAAAATAGAGTCCTCCTTCTCTCTCTCTCTCTCTCTCTGTCACACACACACACACACACACACACACACACACACACACACACACACGCACACATTCTTTTGTGGCTATAATTACCCTGAAGTTGCCAGTTCAAATCCACAGTTTGAGCAGGATTGTGGAACCTTCATAGGATTCTATAGTTTTATAACTTTCCTTTGAGGATGCTTTAACATGATTCTAGCACAGCTATTCATAACAGACTTCAAACTATTTTGGTATTAAGTTATTTTCATTTCAGTGGGAAAATTGAGTAGGCTATTTGTTAATTCCTTCATTTTTGAAATCCATGACCTGAAATGAATCAGGTCTCTCTGGTCTACAGAATCCGTGCTAGTGTCCATTTATGAGCTGCCTTTTTTAACTGTTTGTTTGAGTAAATATCATCTCCTGTGTCCAGATACGGAAAACTTCTATCCCCACAACTGGTGTCACCTTAATTAAGAAAATGCTTTGAACTTATTTTCATGGTGTCAGATTAAAAACATAAGTAAAATTTCCATTTTTATTCAGCTAGGTTTGCTGTTTTTCAGAGATATGTGGCAACTGTTATGCCTGGATTGACAAAGTAAAACGACAATCTAAGTGGCAAAACCATTTTTTTGCTAGGTTTGTTTGTCCAGAAGATCAGAAGGAATACAACTCTGTCTATGTGCAAAAACTAGTCTGTGGAAATAAGAATTAATTCACTTAGTAGTACCTCAGCGATCACTGAAGATCGTCACCTGATTTGATCAGCTGTGGTGATTAGAATTAATCAGGAAAATGGCTGAAATTAATAGATTGACAGTGCTACAACATGATTTTGCCCTTACTTGAAGCTCGTCTTATCCCTTCAGAGAAAATCCCATTTATCGTTTCTTTTGCTTTATTATTACTGTTGGCCTATTTCACTGTCAGGATCCGACTCGACGGCACTTGGCATTTCACTGTTAAAAAATAGGCACGTGTTTTATAAACAACAATAAGCCCATTAGTTTGGCAAGTGTAACTTATAAAAGTCTCTTGTTACATTTGTAATGACAATCAATTTTCTGCTGTAATTACATTAATTACAGTATTACATACCTTTGCAAATTACACACGATTATGTTCAATTAGGTTCATGTTGTATTTCAATAAAGGATTTTTACCCCTCCCGTAAATTTTCGGAACACTAAGTTGTGAAGATAGTGGCAACTGAAGATTGATCTACAGTGTTGGAATTCAGTGGGGCATCATCTCTTGTTATGCATTACGGAAAGGGGGATTAATTTATAGAAGCTTGTCATGGATTGAATTGTGGCCCCTCAAAATATGTATAGTTATTTGGCTGGGCCAGGATTCCCCGTATTCTGTGACTGCCCTGATGTTGTAAATCCTCATCTCTGCCTGTAGCTAATAGATAGGATGATCACATTAAAAGAGGATAGTGTGGGACTGCCACACACTTGCTAAGGGAGTTTCCCTGGATTGGCTTGTACTACTTTTTATCTTGTCATCCTATAGGAGATAAAAAGAGATGGAAGCAAGCAAAGAATTGGGACCCTCACATCATCAAGAAAGCAGCACCAGGAGAAGAGCATGTCCTTCAGATCTGACATTCCTGCACACAGATGCAACACAAGAATTTTCCTTGAGAGCTGACAGAATGAAAGTCTTCCCTGGAATAGATGCCATGAATTCCGACTTGTAGCCTACCAGACTGTATAAGAATAGACTTTCTTTTGTTAAAGCCATCCACTTTGTGATATTTCTGTTAGAGCAGTACCATATCACTAAAACAAAGCTGGTTGGAGACTTTTGGAAAGTTTAGAATTTTTTTCTTTATATTAGCTAGAGCTTTGCTAAGAAACAGGGAAACAGGAAGGGAGAGAGGGAGGAAAACACAAGGGAAAGGGAGAGGAACATAATATAAATTAAAATATGAAAAATACAAAATGATTCTATGTTTCATTATGTTAGCCAAAGTAGTGTGAAGAGTATGTATGTGGTTATATCCATGTCAACAATAACCTATTATCAGACTACAGTCAGATTGAGTAATCGGTTTCTGACAGTAATCTTTAGTCTCTCAGAAACGTAACTAACAGAATATACCTAGCTATTCAGTCTAAAAGCAGATGGTTCAACATAAGAATTCAAAGAGCAGGTGAAAAACAGCCCAGAGTTAAGTTACTTACCTTGGTTTCAAAATGGACATAGTCCAAAGGTACAGTCTTGTATTCAGACATGAATTAAAATGCTATAAAAAAAGTATCTAGACTAGTTTATAAGAGAAAGGTTTTATGCCTTGTTGCTAGGTGCCTTTGTGTCTGTTTTGATTCACAGCAACCCTACATCCAATAGAACGAAATTCTACCCCATCCTCACAATATTTTCTTTGAGACAGTTGTTGCTGCAGCCAGTGTGCCAGTCCATCTCAGTGAATGCTTTCCTCCTTTTTGCTGACCCTCTACTTACCAAGCATGATGTTATTCTCCAGGGATTGGTCCCTCCTCATAACATGTCCAAAGTAATGCTCTTAGATGAGGTCTCACCAAGCCTCGCTTCCAAGCAGCACTCTGGCTGTACTTCCCCCAAGACAGACTTGTTCATTCTTCTGGCAATCCATGGTATATTCAATATTCTTGCTAAAAACCATCATTCAAAGGCAGCTATCCTTCTTTAGACTTCCTTGTTCATTGTCCAGCTGTCACATGCATATGAGGTATTTGATAGCATCATGGCTTGGGTAAGGCTTTAGTCCTCAAAATGATGTCTTTGCTTTTCAACACTTTAAAGAAATCATTTGCAGCAAATGTGCTCAATGCAGTGGATCTTTTGATTTCTTGACTGATGCTCCCATGGGCCTTGATTTTTGATCCAAGTAAAATGAAATCCTTGATAACCTCAAACTTCTCCCCATTTATCATTATATTGTGTATTGGGCTGGTTCTGAGGATTGTTGTTTTGTTTTTGTTGAAGTATAATCCATACAAAAAACTTCAGTTTTTCATCCTTCTCAGTAAGGGCTTCAAGTACTCTTCAGTTTCAGAAAGAGAAGTTGGTTGTGTTATCTGCATATTGCAGATGGTTAATAAGTCTTCCTTGAATCCTGATGCCTCATTCTTCTTCAAGTAGTACTGTTTCTTGGCGTATTTGTTCAGCATACAGTTTAAATAAGTGTGGTGAAAGACATAAGCCTGAAAAACATTTGCTGATTTAAAACCAGGCAGTATCCCTTTATTTTGATTGAGCAACTGATTCTTGCTGTATGTTCAGGTTCTACATGAACACAATTAAGTGTTCTGGAATTTCCATTTTTCTCAATGCTAGCCACAATTTATTATGATCCACATAGTCAAATGCCTTTGCTGAGGCAATATAACAAAAGCAAACTTCTTTCTGGTGTTCTCCACTTTCAGTCAAGATCCATCTGACATCAGCAGTGATGTCCTTTGTTCTACTTTCTCTTTTGCATTGGGCTTGATTTTCTCAAAGTTCCCTGTTAATGTACTTCTGCAGCTGTTTTTAAATTATCTTCAGAAAATTTCACTTGCCTGTGATAGTAATGATATTTTTTGGTAATTCTTCATTCTGCTGGATCACCTATCTTTGGAATGGACACAAATAGGAAATCTCTTCCAGTCAGTTGACCAGGTAACTGTCTTCCAAATTTGTTGGATAGAATAGTAAACACTTCCAGCACTGCATACGTTTGTTGAAACATCTCAAATTGTATTCCATCAATTCCCAGAGCCTTATATTTTACCAATATCTTCAGTGCAGTTTGGATTTCTTCCTTAAATATTATTGACTCATGGTCATATGCTATCTTCTGAATGTCGATCAATTCCTAGGCTTCATGCCCAGGACTACCATAACTTGTCATTTATGATACAGGTGATAGAAATGATGCTAGAGATTGCATGATAGAATTTTGCAAGATGAACAACTTCTTCATTGCAAATACCTTTTATCACCAACATAAACAACAGCTTTACACATGGACCTCACCAGATGGAGTGTACAGGAATCAAATCGACTGCATCTGTGGGAAGAAACAATGGAAAAGCTCAATATTAGCAGTCATAACAAGACCAGGTACTGACCGTGGCACGGGCTATCAACTGATCATATACAAGTTCAAATTGAAACCGAAGAAAATTAGAACAAGTCAATGAGAGTCAAAGCAAGGCACTGACTATATCCCACCTGAGTTTAGAGACCATCTCAAGAGCAAATTTAATATGTTAAACACTAGTTACCAAAGACCAGACGAATTGTACAATGATATCAAAGACAGCATCTATGAAGAGAGCAAGAGGTAATTAAACAGACAGGAACACTGCCACAGTAGTCATAACAGCCTGGTACTGGTACAAAAACAGATAGATAGATCAGTGGAACAGAATTGAGACCCCAGAAATGACATCACCTGCCTATGAACAATTGATATTCAACAAAGGCCCTAAGACATTAAACTGGGGTAAAAACAATCTCTTCAACAAATGGTGCTGGCAAAACTGGATATCCATCTGCAATAAATTAAATCAAGACCCATATCTTACACCTTATACAAAAACCAACTGAAACTGGAAAAAAGACATAAATATCAAGTCTAAAATGATAAAGGTCATCCAAGAAAAAGTAGGAACAACAATGGAAGATTTGATACACAACATAGACAGACTTCACAATCTGTCAAACAAACCACGATCATCATAAGAGAAAATAGATAAATGGGAGCTACTAAGAATCACTTTTGCTCATTCAAAGACTTTATTAATAAAATTAGAAGGTCACCTACAGAATGGGAAAAAATATTTGGCAACTATATGTCAGACTGACATCTAATCTCCGTAATCTATAAAGTACTACAAAATATCAATAAGAAGAAGATAAATCATCCAATTAAGTGATAGACAAAGGAGATGGACAAACACTTCTCCAAAGAGGAGATCCAGGCAGCCAAAAAACACATGTGGACACACTCACGATCATTAGCTATTAAAGAAATTCAAACCAAAACGACAATGAGATACCATCTCACCCCAACAATGTTGGCCATGATCCAAAAACCCCAAAACAACAAATGCTGGAGAGGCTGTGTGGAACTCTCCTACACTGTTGGTGGGATTGCAAAATGGTGCGACCTCTTTGGAAAGCAATCTGGCACCTCCTTAAAAAAAAATGGATATAGATATACCGTTTGACCCAGTAATTCCACTGCCTGAAATATATCCTACAGAATCAAGGCCATTCACACCAAATGATACATGCACACTAATGTTCATCGCAGCACAGTCCACAATACAAAAAGATGGAGTCAACCCAGATGCCCAACAACAGAAGAATGGATAGGTAAACTATGGTATATATACTCAGTGGAACACTATGAAATGATAAAGAACAATGATGATAGCAGGAAACATCTCTTAACTCGGTTTCAACTGGAAGACATTATATTGAGTGAAAGTAGTCAGTGACAAAAGGACAAATATTGTATGAGACCCCCACAATAAGAACTTAAAAGCAGACTCATGCATAGAAGAAAAGACTCTGATGGCTGCAACGGTAGGAAGGAAAGGAGGGGGAGGGGGAGGGCTTAGATTACATAGGCAATAGAAATTTGGTTGGGTGAAATCAGTGACAGCACACATTAGAAAGAAAATCAACAATACCTGGACTTCAACACAATTTGAGTACTCCTTCCATCTTAACCCATTATTACAAGGACAGAGTAGTTGGGGCAGGAGGCTGGGGACCATGCTCTCGGCAAAATCGAGGCCATTTGTCACAGCTTACATTTTGCAAATGAGGACTCTCTGCACCTCTCATTGGTGAGTGGCATCTGGGATCCTAAAAGCTGCCAAGCTGCCATCTGAGGGTACAGCAAATGTTCCCAACTCAGCAGGAACAGGTGATCACCGAGGACAAGAACAACATGGGGAAAAGAGATCCCAGAAGACATAGAGACTCACGTGAGTGGATCTCTGCATCGACTCTTGACCAGAAGAACAGGATGGTGTCCGGCCACCACTAGTGATAGCCGTGATGGAGCTCATGAAGTTGAGTCTCACTGGCAACAAGAGAATAAATAGGGGTGTACTATGAGATCTCCAATAAAAGACCACAATTGATAGTCCGGGGGCTTCAGGGTTCCGCTGGGAGCATGGCCCCTGGCCCTGATGCTGCCCCTGTCCATAAATCATAATGAAGGTCAACTTTTCGGACAACAATGGATTGGACTTGGTGATGCAGAGTCACTGTTATCTTGAGGGAGTTTTATAGTTCTATGTGTCTATAGGATGTCATCCTGCTGACCTCTTGCTGGGGGAAGGTGAGTGGGTGGAGAGGAAGGGATAGGAGACTGTTGGGAGGATAGGACATGTATGGAGCAGAGAACAGGGGTATGCTGTCACCAGGCAGGGAGAGCAGTGGGAGCTGCATATAGGTGAGGATGCAAATTTATACGGGAATGTGCATTTTCATTCAATCATTAAAAAAAAAGATTAAACAGACAGGAAAGGAAAAAAGGTCAAATCAGAAGTCAGAGGAGACTCTGAAACTCACTCTTGGATGTTGAGTAGCTAAAGCAAAAGGAAGGAGTGATGAAGTAAAAGAACTAAAGTTTTCAAAGAGTGGCTTGAGAAGACCCAAAGTAAAGTATAATCACACTTGTGAAGAGCTAGAAATAGAAAACTAAAAGGGAAGAACTCATTCTGTATTTCTCAAGCTGAAAGAACTGAAGAAAAATTCAAGCCTCAAGTTGCAATACTAAAGGATTCTACATGGAAAATATTAAATGACTCAGGGATCATCAAAAGAAGATGGAAGGAATACACCAGAAAGAACTGGTCGATGTTCACTGATATCAAGAGGTAGCGAGCGTGTTATCAGGAACCAATGATACTGAAGGAAGAAGTTGAAGTTGCATTGAAGTCATTGACAAAAAAAGCACAGCTCCAGGAATTGATAGAATACCAACTGAGATGTTTAAACAAATAGATACAGCACTGAAAGTGTTCACTTGTCTATGCCTAAAAATTTGGAGGAAAATTCCTTAGCCAGTTGATTATGTTGTTAGGTGCCATCAAGTTGGTTCTGACTCATAGCGACCCTATGAACAACTGAAACATTGCCCAGTCTTGCGCCATGTCTACAATTGCTTTTATGTGTAAGCCCATTGTTGTGGCCACTGTGTCAATCCATCTTGTCAAGGGTCTTCCTCCTTTCTACTGCCTTCCACTCTACCAAGCATGATGTCCTTCTCCAGGGACTGATCTTTCCTGACAACATGTCCAAAATACGTAAGATGCAGTCTTGCCATCTTTGCTTCCAAGAAGCACTCTGGTTGTCCTTTTTCCAGAACAGATCTGTTTGTTCTTTTGGCAGTCCATGGTACATTCAACATTCTTCTCCAATACCATAATTCAAAGACATCAGTTCTTCTGTCTTCTTTGTTCATGGTCCAGCTTTCGCATGCATATGATGCGATTGAAAATACCACAGCTTGGGTCAGGTGCACATTAGTCTTCAAGGTGACATCTTTACTTTTGAATACTTTGAAGAGGTCCTTGGCAGCAAATTTTCCCAATGCAATGGGTCTTTCGATTTCTTGACTCCTGCTTCCAAGGGCATTGATTGTGGACCCAAGTAAAATGAAACCCTTGACAACCTCAATCCTTTATCCATTTATGACAATGTTGCTTACTGGTCAAGTTGTGAGGATTTTTGCTTTCCTGATGTTGAGATGCAATCCTACTGAAGGCTGTTGTTCTTGATCTTCATCAGTGGGTGTCTCAAATCTTCTTCATTTCCAGTAACTACAGTGGTGTTGTCTGCATAACACAGGTTGTCAGTGAGTCATCCTCCAATCTTGATGCCTCATTCTTCTTCGTATAATCCAGCTTCCTGGAATATTTGCCCTGCATACAGATTAAAAAGGTATGGTGAAAGGATACAACCCTGACACACACCTTTCCTGACGTTAAACCATGCAGTATCCCCTTGTTCTGTTTGCACGACTGCCTCTTGATCCATGTACAGATTCCTTAAGTGCACAGTTAGGTGCTCTGGAATTCCTGTTCTCCACAACATTAACCAAATTTATGACTATTCCAAAGGAAGGTGATTATTTCAGTTATCTAGTGCTGTTTTAACAGAAATACCACAAGTAGGTGGCTCTAACAAGGAAAAGTTTATTCTGACACAGTCCAATAGACTATAAGGCCAAATTCAGAACTCCCACTTCGGGGGAAAAGCTATCCATCTTTGTTGGCTCTGTATGAAGTTCCTTGTGTAGCGTCAGTCTTTGGCCAGGGAGCATCTTGGTGCAGGAACCTCAGATTTGAAGGACACACTCCACTCCCAGTGCTGCTTTCTTTTTTTTTTTTTTAATTTGATATGACTGAGTGAAAATGTACATTCCCGCTGCTTTCTTGATGGTGTGAGGTTTCCAAATCTCTGCTTGCTTCCCTTTCTTTTTATCTATAATAAGATAAAAGGTGATGCAAGCCATACTCCAGAGAAACTCCCTTTACAGTGGAGCAGGGAGGTGACCTTAGGAAGGGACTTATAGTCCCATCCTAATCCTCTTTAACTTACAGTGTAGGAAAGTCACAAAATGGTGGACAGTCATAAAATACCGATGATCATGGCTCAGCCAAATGATTACACACTTTTTTAGGGGGACGCAGTTCAATCCACGACAGTGATCCAACTGAATGTGGAAATTATCTAACAATATCATTCATGTCATATGCAAGTAAAATTTTGCTAAAAATCGTTCAAAAGCAACTGTAACAGTATATCGGCAGCAAACTGCCAGAAATGCAAGCTAGATTCAGACGAGAAAGAACCTGGGATGTCACTGTTGATGTCAGATGGATCTTGGCTGAAAGCAGAGAATACCAGAAAGATGTTTACCTGTGTTTCGTTGACTGTGCAAAGGCATTCACCTGTGTGGATCATAACAAATCATGGATAACACTGACAAGAATGGGAATTCCAGAATACTGAATTGTGCTCATGGGGAATCTGCACAAAGATTGAGTCATGCAAACAGAACAAGGGGACACTGCATTTTTTTAACGTCAGAAAAGATGTGTGTCAGAGCTGTATCCTTTCACCATACCTTTTCAACCTATCTGCTGAGCAAACCATTCGAGAATCTGGACTATATGAAGAAGAATGAGGCATCAGAGATAGAGGAAGACTCATTAACAACTTGTGTTATGCAGATGACACGACCTTGCTTGCTGAAAGTGAAGAGGATTTGAAACACTTACTGATGAAGATCAAAGAACACAGCCTTCAATATGAATCATACCTCAAAAACACGAAAAAAAAAAAAAATTCCTCACAACTGGACCAGTAAGCAACATCACGATAAATGTAGAAAGGACTGAGATTATCAGGGACTTCATTTTACTTGGTTCCATGATCAATGCCCATGGAAGCAGCAGTTAAGAAATTAAAGGACACATTGCATTAGGAAAATCTGCTGCAAGGGAACACTTTAAAGGGTTGCAAATTAAAGATGTCACCTTGAAGGCTAAGGTGCATCTGACCCAAGCCATGGATTTTCAGTCTCACTATAAGCTTGCAAAAGTTGAGCAATGAATAAGGCAGACAGAAGAAGAATTTATGCCTTTGAACTGTGATGTTGGAGAAGAATGTTGAACGTACCATGGACTGCCAAAAAAACAAGCAGATCTGTTCTGGAAGAAGTACAACCAGAGTTCTCCTTGGAAGCAGAGATGGTGAGACTGCATCTTACATACTTTGGACATGTTGTCAGGAGGGATCAATCCCTGGGGAAGGATATCATGCTTGGTAGAGGGTCAGCAAAAAAAGAGGAAGACCCTCTACAAAATGAGTTGGCACAGTGGCTGCAACAATGGGCTTATGCATAAAAACGATTATAGTGATGGCACAGGACTGGGTAGTGTTACATTCTGTTGTGCATGAAGTCACTATGAGTTTCAAATGACTCAATGGCACTTCACAGCAACAACAACATGCCATGTAATCAACCACTCATTTGTCAATTTGCCACGCTTTGGTGGCTTGCCTGTTGCTATGATGCTGGAAGCTATGCCACTGGTATCCCAAATATCAGCAGGACCACCCATGTTGGACAGTTTCCAGTGCCTTTCAGACTAAGACAGACTAGGAAAAACAATCTGGAGATCTATATCTTAAAAAACTGGACAGTGAAAACTTTCTAACAGCAGCAAAATATTGCCTGAGGAAGTGCCACAAGATGAACTTCTCAGGTTGGTAGGCACTCAAAGGTGACTGGGAAAGAGCTTACTCCTCAAAGTAGGAAAAAAACTGAACTTCTCACCACTGAGTTGATCCTGACTCAGTAACCCTATAGGACAGAGTAGAATTTCCCCATAGAGTTTCCAAGAAGCACTTGGTGGATTTGAACAGTTGACCTTTTGGGTAGTGGCTGTAGCACTCAGCCACTATGCCACCAGGATTTCCTCTCAAAGTAGCTTCAATTTAAATGATGTAAATTGAGTGAAGATTAAAGAAAGCTCATTTCCTGATTTGGCATAACTCAAAATGTGAAGAAACGACTGCAAACATCCAGTAATAACTGGAATGTGGAATGTATGCTTTATGTATGTAGAAAGACTAGACATTGTAAAAAATGAAATGGAATACATAAAAATCAAAAGGATGGCTCTAAAAGATGAAGTATTATAATGATACGTTCGACGACCTAGAGATAGAAAATCAAACTGAAGAACACACCAGGCATTTCTCAAGTTGAAAGAACTGAAGAAAACATTCAAGCCTCAAGTTGCTATGTGGAAGGTTTCTGTGAGGAAAATATTAAATGATACAGGAAGAATCAAAAGAAAAATGAAGGAATATACAGAGCCACTATGCCAAAAAGGATTGGTTGATGTTAAGCTGTTTCAGGAGGTTGAACCTGATCGAGAGCCAATGGCACCAAAGGAAGAAGTTCAAGCTGCAACTGAAGGTACTGGCAAAAAACACAACTCCAGGAATTGGTGGAATACCAGTTGTGATATTTTAACAAATCAATGAATCACTGAAAGTGTTCACTCATCTATGCCAGAAACCTGGCTAAATGACTGAAAAACATTTATATTTATGCCTATATCCAAGAAAGAGGATGCAACAGGACATGGAAATTATTGAATAATGTCATTAAAGTCACAGGCAAGTGAAAGGTGAAAGATTTAAATGATATGAAGAGAAATCAGAGTCTCCCAACTCCCACGGAACACATGACAAGAAAGAACTCAAAGACATGAGCTAAAATGAGCTCAGGAGACAGAAGGACCCATATGATTGGGAGATTACATCAACAGGAGAACAGAACTAGATGGGACCTGGCCACCACCAAAAGACAACCCCAACAGGGGACACATTGTAGAGTCCCTGACACAGCACAAGAAAAAGGGATGCACACATCAAGAACTCTATTAAAGGACCAGACTTGGTAGTTCAACAAGCTGGGGGTACTCTGGGAATATGGGCCCTAGACTTGCTGCTATCCCAGAGCAGAAACTAGTACTGAAGCCAACACTTCAGACGAAGAATTGACTGGACTTGGATACATAAAGTGATGCAAGCGCTGTGTGTACTTGAAGATTTAATATATATATGAGGCTGTCCTACTGGTTTATCTTTAGAGAGGAGAGTATGAAGGGAGGGGAAAACCATCAGTTGAGTGGATACTAGAAGTAAAGAGTGGAAAATAAGAGCATGCTTTCACAGGGTGAGGAGAGCAGATAGAGTTGCAGAGAGGTGGGTGTTCAGGGTTTTGTATGGAAAATTGACTTGGATTGTAAACTTTCACTTAGTCACAATATTTTTTTTTTTAATCACAGGCAAGTAAAATTTTGATGAAGTTCACTTAAAGAAGTTGTAGCAGTATAGAGAACTTCCAGAAATTTAAGCCAGATTCAAAAGAGGATGTGAAACCATGAATTATCATTGCTGATGTCAGGTGGAGTGTGACTGAAAGCAGAGAATACCAGAAAGATGTTTTAGTGACTATGCAAAGGCATATAACTCTGCAGATAATAACAAATTATGGATAATATTGCAAAGAATGGAATGCCAGAACACTTACTTGTGCTCATGAGGAATTTGTACACAGGCCAAAAGCTACTTATCTGAACAGAACAATGGGATACTGTATGGTTTAAAGTCAAAAAAAGATATGTGTCAGGATTATGTTCTGTCACCATGGTTAATCTCTGTGTTGAGTAAATGTCGTGAACTATGTTCCCCCAAAAATGTTTGTATCAATTTGCCTAGGCCATGATTCCTGGTATCATGTAATTTTCCTCTACGTTGTAAATAATGTGTCTATGATATTAATGAGGAAGGGAGGACAGTGATTTCATTAATGAGGCAGGGCTCAATCTAAGAGATTGGATTGTGCTTGAGGCAATCTCTTGACAGACGAAAGGGAAACAAGCAGAGAGTGGGTACCTCACATCACCAAGAAATGAGCACCAGGAGCAGAGCATATCCTTTGGACTAGGAGTCACCCCTCCTAAGAAACTCTCAATCCAGAGGAAGACTGAAAATAGGACCTTCCTCCAGAGCCAACAGATTAAGCCTTCCCCTGGAGCTGATGCCCTGAATTTGTAATTGCAGCCTACTTCACTTTCTCATTGTTAAAGTCATCCACTTGTGATATTTCTGTTATAGCAGGATTAGATGACTAGCACACTGAATAATCTAAGAAGCTAGCTATATGAAGAAGAACACAGTATCAAGATTGGAGGAAGACTCATTATCAACCTGTGATATACAGATGACACAGCTTTGCTTGCTGAAAGTGAAAAGATTTGAAGAACTTTCTGATGATGATCGAATAACACGTTCCTCAGTATGGATTACATCTCAACATAAAGAAAATAAAAATTCTTACAACTTGACCAATAAGCAACATCATGATAAATGGGGAAAAGACTGAAATTGTCAAGAATTTAATTTTACTTGTATCCACAATTATTACCCATGGAGCAGTCAAGAAATAAAAGAAACATTGCATTGGTCAAATCTTCCACAAAGTACCTCTTCAAAGAGTTGAAGAGCAAAGGCATCATCTTGAACACTAAGGTGTCCCTCACCCAAGCCATGGTATTTTCAATTGTATCACATGCATGTGAAAGCTGGACAATAAGTAAGGAAGATGGAGTAACAACTGACACCTTTGAGGTATGGTGTTGGTGAAGAATACCTTTGTATTTCAAAAATAAGGGACAAATGTGTCTTGGAAGAAGTACAACCAGAATGTTCCCTAGAAGCAAGGATGGAGAGACTTTGCCACACATGTTTTGGACATGTTATCAGGAAGGATAAGTTCCTGGAGAAGGACATCATGCTTGGTAAATTAGAAGATCAGAGAAAGAGGAAGATGCTCAACAACGTGGATTGGTATACTGGCTGCAACAATGGGCTCAAACATAACAACGATTGTGAGGATGGCACAGGACTGGGCATCATTTCTTTCTGTTGCACTTAGGGTCACTGTAAGTTGTAACCAACTTGGTGGCAACTAAAAAGAACAACAAATAAAAGTGAGCTGAAATGGACTGGTATTGGCAATTTTGAATCACATAACGACACAGTTTACTGTGCTTTGAATGCCAAATTGAAGACAAACAGAATTGAATTCATTATCAAAAAGAGCATTTCAAGATCTATCCAGAAATACAACTCTGTTAGTGATAGGATAACATTTATACTTTTATAAGGAAGATCAGTTAATAACATTAAAATTCATGTACCAATTTTTAAGGCTAAAGATGAAGAAATTGAAGATATTGAAGATTTTTACCAACTTCTGCAGTCTGAAATTGATACAGTGTGCAGTCAAGTTGCATTGAATTGCTGATGACTGAACCACAAAAGTTAGAAACAAAAAAAAAGTATTGCAATTTAAGAAATATGACCCTGGTGATAGAAAAAACATGCTGGAGATTGCATGATAGAATTTTGCAAGACCAATGGCTTATTCATTGCAACTGCCTTTTTCCAACAACATGAATAGTGACTTTACACAGAAATCAAACTGACTACATCTGTGAAAGAGGCAATGGAAAAGCTCAATATCAACCATCAGGAACAGGGTAGAGGTCTATTGCAGAACCAGCCATCATTTGTGGGTATGCAAGTTCAAGTTGAAGCTGAAGAAAATTAGAACAAGACCATGACAGCCAAAGCATCACCTTGAGTATATCCCACTGGAATTTAGAGACCATTTGAAGGATGGTTGTGCTACACTGAACAACACCAGAAAAGCTGTTGGATGACATTGAGGACATCATACATGAAGAAAGCAAGAGGTCATTAAAAGAAAGGAAAGAAAAAAAGGGACCAAAATAGATGTCAGAAGAGACTCTGAATCTTGTTGAGCTAAAGCGAATGAAAGAAACGATGAAGTAAAATAGCTGAACAGGATATTTCAAATGATAACTCAAGAAGACAAAGTATAATAATGACATGTGCAAAGGTCTAGAGTTAGAAAACCAAAAGGGAAGAACAAAGTTGGCATTTCTCATACTGAAAGAACTAAAGAAAAAATTCATGCCTGGAGTTGCAATACTGAAGGTTTCTATGGGCAAAATGGAAACCCTGGTGGTGTAGTGGTGGAGTGCTATGGGCACTAACCAAGAGGTCAGCAGTTCAAATCCACCTGGCACTCCTTAGAAACTCTATGGGGGAGGGTGGAGTCAAGATGGCCGACTAAGCCCACATCTCCTTATATCCCTCTGGAAACCAAGACCTGAATTGACAATCAAACAGAGCCTTCTGATCACGTAATCAGCCTCAGGACACGGCACAGAGCTGTTAATTGGGACTTCATACCACTCAGCGAAAAACCTCCTCTCTTTCGCTGACTCCCGCTCCTGGCTAGCCCTGGCTCTCACTTTTATGGCTCCCTCAGTGGGGTTTGTGCGGAACTCCGCGGTGAGGGTGCGGGACGCGATGTTGGTACCGAGATTTTAGCGTGACCTCGTTCTTAGCCTGGGAGCCAGCGCCTGTAAACGGGACAGCGCTTCTCGATCAGAAAAGCAGTGATTTTGCACAGTGCTGCCTGCACTGGGGGCCCTGCAGCAGAATCAGAGGAATCACTACCTTTCAGCACCTTTAGCCCCTCTGTCTGCTGCCTGTGTGGAGGACGCCATTTTGGGTACGGTGGCCGCAGCTGGACCTAATTCTTAGCTTGCGAATCAGAGCCTGCCCACAAGAGAGCGCTTTTCTATCACAAAACCAGTACTCGACGCAGTGTTGGATAAGGCTAGGCCCTGTCAGCAGAGGCCACCAGGACACTAGCATTGCTGTATTCTGAACTAGTTTGTTATCATCTGGGGTTGGATATAGTGGCGCTTACTTTGTCAGATGGGAAAAGGGACCTCTACACCGGAAAACTTAACTGACTTGTGAACTGGTCAGATACCTTTTGCTTTACATTTGAAGACAGCCTAGAGAAACATTTGCAATCCATTCTCACAGTACCTCTTCCAGCCTCTATATACTCACATGGGACCCAAAAAGCAACGGACAATTGTGGCATACAAGCAATCACTCATGGCTTCAGAAGGCTCCCAAATAAAGCAACCAAGGAGTTTTCCAGATGAAGAAACTTTTATGAAAGCATCAGGAAGTGAATACAAATTGATTATATACAGAGCCCCTCTAGACCTTATCCAAAATGCAGCAGAACAAAATGAAAAATTAAGCAAGTTGTTCGATCTGATGGAACACCAGTACGCTGAAATCCAACAGATCAAGAAGAAAATCAAAGACATAGAAACTTCCATGCAAAGCCAAGAAAACAGAATGGAACAAATGGAAAAAAGAATTTCTGACTTGGAAGATAGAGCTACTGATGCCAGTGTCTATGAGCAGAAATCAGAAAAAAGAAACAAGAAAAATGAAGAAACATTAAGAAGCATGTGGGACTCTATTAAGAGAAACAACCTTCGATTAATTGGACTCCCTGAACAGGGTGAGACATCTGAGAACACAAAGAGTATTGTTGCTGAGCTGCTGAAAGAAAACTTCCCAGAAATCATGAAGGAAGAGAATATAGACATCTCAGATGCATATCATACGCCACCCAATATAGATCTCAAAAGAAAGACTGCAAGACATATTATAATCAAGTTTAACAAAATGAAACATAAGCAGCAACTCTTAAAGGCAGCAAGACTCAAGGCAAAGCTAACATTTAGAGGGAAACCCTGTAGGCTCTCGTCAGATTTCTCAGCAGAAACCATGCTGGCACGGAGACAGTGGCACGACACATTCAAAATCTTGAAGGAGAAGAACTTCCAACTCAGAATTATATATCCTGCAAAACTATCTTTCAAATACGAAAATGAAATTAAGACATTCCCAGATAAACAGAAAATCAGAGACTTTGTAAAAACCAAACCCAAACTACAAGAAATACTGAAAGAAGTTCTTGGCTTTGGCTTAGAAGAAAAAAACCACTAACTTTATATTTTAGAACGACACACTACGCAATACTCATTTAGGGAAGGCTCCAAAGTAAGTCACAGCTTTGATTTGGAAAGAAGCAATCCAGTGATCATCATGAAAACTATGGTGTCATCATAATAAAAGAGGGATGTACTACAGTCATTATAGTCCTTCCAGATGGAGAGGAAGATGACAAGACTGGTAGTAATTAATATTGGGTTTATAAATAGCTTATTAAGGGGGTTCACAGGGGCAGCTGTAAAGCACAACAAAGATGTATCATACCATTTCAAGAAATCAAACACACGAGTCTCAACAACTATAAAACCAGCTCTGAAAAAAGTGAAAATTCAACTCACTAAAAAGAGTGTCTCAGAACAGACTAAAAAGAACAACAGAGAAAATATCAACATAAAAATAAACATATCACAATGGCAGCAGTGAACACATACCTATCAATAATTACATTGAATTTGAATGGACTGAATGCTCCCGTAAATAGACACCGAGTGTCATCTTGGATCAAAAGACACGACCCATCCATATGTTGTCTACAAGAAACTCACTTCAGACCTAAAGACAGGAACAAACTGAAAATTAAAGGATGGAAGAATATATATCAAGCTAACAATGAACAAAGAAGAGCAGGTGTGGCAATTCTAATCTCAGACAAAATCAATTTTAATGTCAAATCCACCATCGTGGACAAAGATGGACACTATTTATTGCTGAAAGGTTCAGTACACAAGAAAGACTTAACTATATTAAACATTTATGCACCTAATGTCAGAGCACCTAAATATGTTGAAGAAACACTGACTATGCTCAAAAGAGAGTTAGATGACTCCACAATAATAGTGGGAGACTTTAACACTCCACTCTCATTACTAGGCAGATCATCTAGAAAAAAGCTCAGTAAAGATACAGAAGACCTCATTGACACAATTAACCAACTAAACCTCATTGATATATACAGAACTTTCCACCCATGAGAAGACAACTACACCTTCTTCTCCAGTGCACATGGAACATTCTCCAGAATTGACCACGTGATAGGCCATAATGCAATGCTCAACAAAATCCATACCATTGAATTACTGCAAAGCATCTTCTCAGATCATAAAGCCATAAAAGTTGAAATCAATAGCAGAAAAAACAGAATAGAAAGTGGAACTCTTGGAAACTGAACATCTTGCTCAAAAAAACATGGGTTATAGAGGAAATCAGGGATGAATTAAAGAAATTAATGGATTCCAATGAGAATGAAAACACTTCCTACCAGAACCTATGGGATACAGCCAAAGCAGTGCTCAGAGGTCTGTTTATCTCCATAAATGGACACATCGGGAAGGAAGAAAGAAACCAAATCAAGGAACTAACTCTACAGCTTGAACAAGTAGAAAGAGAACAACAGAGGAACCCCTCGGGCACCAGAAAAAAGGAGATTATAAAGATTAGAGCAGAGCTAAATGAATTAGAGAATAGAAAAACAATTGAAAAGAGCAAAAGCTGGTTCTTTGAAAAGATCAACAAAATTGATAAACTGGCTAAACTTACTAAAGAAAAGCAGGAAAGGAAACAAATAAACCAAATTAGAAATGAGAAGGGAGTTGTCACCACAGATGCAACAGAAATAAAAAATATCATAACAGAATACTATGCAAGACTGTACTCTAACAAATTTGAAAACCTAGGGGAAATGGACAAATTCCTTGACTCATATCACCTACCCAAATTATCACAACGTGAAGCAGAACAACTTAATAAACCCATTACAAAGGAAGAGATTGAAAAGGTCATCAAAACACTGCCAACCAAAAAAAGTCCGGGCCCAGATGGCTTCACGGCAGAATTCTACCAAGCATTTAGAGAAGAGTTATCCCCAATACTATTGAAACTATTTCACAGTATAGAAAGGGATGGAGTACTGCCAAACTCATTCTATGAAGCCAGCATAACCCTGATACCTAAGACAGGGAAAGATCCAACAAAGACAGAGAACTACAGACCGATATCACTCGTGAACCTAGATGCAAAAATCTTCAACAAAATTCTTGCCAACAGAATACAACAACATATCAAGAAAATAATCCATCATGACCAAGTGGGATTCATACCAGGGATGCAAGGCTGGTTCAAAATCAGGAAAACAATTAATGTGATTAACCACATAAATAACACAAAAGACAAAGATCACCTGATTTTGTCCATTGATGCCGAAAAGGCATTTGATAAAGTCCAACACCCATTCATGCTAAAAACTCTTAGAAAAATGGGCATAGACGGCAAATTACTCAACACAATAAGGGCCATTTATACAAAGCCAATTGCCCACATCATCCTGAATGGAGAGAGACTGAAAGACTTTCCCCTGAGATCAGGAACTAGACAAGGATGCCCACTGTCACCTCTCCTATTCAACATTGT
This sequence comes from Heterohyrax brucei, assembly GCA_028571685.1. Taxonomy (NCBI): domain Eukaryota; kingdom Metazoa; phylum Chordata; class Mammalia; order Hyracoidea; family Procaviidae; genus Heterohyrax; species Heterohyrax brucei. The sequence goes on along the minus strand of CM053166.1, from coordinate 127,976,227 downwards.
GCTAGAAGTTCTAGCCAGAGCAATTAGACAAGACAAAGAAATAAAGGGCATCTCCATCGACAAAGAGGAAGTTAAAATTTCCCTGTTCGCAGATGATATGATTGTATATGCAGAGAATCCCAAGGAATCTATAAGTAAGCTACTGAAACTGATAGAAGAGTTCAGCAAAGTTTCAGGATACAAGATAAACATAAGTAAATCAGTAGGTTTCCTCTATACCATCAATGAGACTGTTAAGGAGGAAATTATGAAATCAATACCATTTACGATAGCCCCTAAGAAGATAAAGTACCTAGGAATTAATCTAACCAGAGAAACAACAGACCTTTACAAAGAGAACTATAAGCCCTTACTACAAGAAACTGAGAGAGACTTAGATAAATAGAAAAACCTACCCTGCTCATGGATAGGAAGACTCAACATTGTGAAAATGTCTATTTTACCCAAAACAATTTCTTTATATAATGCAATCCGAATACAAGTTGCAGCATTATTTTTTAATGAGATCAAGAAACAAATCACCAATTTTGTTTGGAAACGGAAGAAGCTCCGGATAAGTAAGGTACTACTAAAGAAGAAGAACACACTGGGAGGCCTCTCATTACCCGACCTTAGAACATACTACACCGCCACGGTGGTCAAAACAGCCTGGTACTGGTACAAGAACAGACAGATCGATCAATGGAACAGAATTGAAACCCCAGAGATGACACCATCTGCCTATGAACAGCTGATAGTCAACAAAGGCCCTAAGACATTAAACTGGGGTAAAAACAGTCTTTTCAACAAATGGTGCTGGCAAAATTGGTTATCCATCTGCAATAAACTGAATCAAGATCCATATCTTACACCTTATACAAAAACCAACTCCAACTGGATAAAAGACCTAAATATCAAACCTAAAACGATACAGCTCATCCAAGAAAAGGTAGGAACAACAATGGAAGTTTTAATACACAATGAGGACAGACTCCAAAATCTGTCAAGGAAACCTCAATCAACAGAAGAGAGAATAGATAAATGGGAACTATTAAGAATCAAACACTTTTGCTCATCCAAAGACTTTATTATTAGAATTAAAAGAACACCCACAGAATGGGAAAAAATATTTGGAAACTCTATGTCAGACCGACGCCTGATCTCTATAATCTATAAGATACTACAAAGTATCAAGAAGAAGAAGATAAAACATCCAATTAAGCGATGGGCAAAGGAGATGGACAGACACTTCACTAAAGAGGAGATCCAGGCAGCCAAAAAACACATGCGGACATGTTCACGATCTTTAGTTATTAAAGAAATTCAAATCAAGACAACAATGAGATACCATCTCACCCCAACAAGATTTGCCATGATCCAAAAAACACAAAACAACAAATGCTGGAGAGGCTGTGGAGAAATTGGAACCCTCCTACACTGTTGGTAGGGTTGCAAAATGGTCCAGCCTCTTTGGAAGGCAATCTGGCACTTCCTTAAAAAAAATGGATATCGATATACCATTTGACCCAGTCATTCCACTACTTGGAATATATCCTACAGAGTCAAGGCCTTTCACACCAACGGACACATGCACCAGAATGTTTATCGCAGCACAGTCCACAATAGCAAAAAGATAGAATCAACCCAGATGCCCAACAATAGAAGAATGGATAGGTAAACTGTGGTACATATACTCAATGGAGCACTACGCAATGATAAAGAATAACAATGATTCCAGGAAACATCTCCTACCCTGGTTTCAACTGGAAGACATTATGTTGAGTGAAAGTAGTCAGTGACAAAAGGACAAATACTGTATGAGACCTCTACGATAAGATCTCAAAAACAGACTTGTGTATAGAAGAAAAGACTCTTTGACAGCTTCAAGGGAGGGTAGGGAGGGAGGGCGAGGGAGGGCGAGGGAGGGAGGGTTTAGTTTAGATAGTTACTAAAAATCTAGTTGGGAGAAAGCGGTGACAGCACACATTAGGAACAAGAACAACATTAAGTGGACTTCAGCATAACTTGAGTACTCCTTCCATCTTAACTCAATACTGCAAGGATAGAGTAGCTGGGGCGTGGGGCGGGGGACCATGCTGTTAGGCGAATTCCAGGCCAATTGGCACAATTAGTGTTTTGCTAAGAGAGCTCTCTGCACCCCACATTGGTGAGTGGCATCTGGGGTCTTAAAAGCTGCCAAGCTGCCATCCGAGGACACAGCAAATGGTCCCAACTCAGCAGGAACGGATGCTCACCGAGGACCAAAATGACATGCGGTAAAGACAACCGAGAAGACAGACAGACCCACAAGAGTGGGTGCCTACATCGACTTGGGACCGGAAGAACCGGATGGTGCCCGGCCACCACCAGTGATAGCCACGACGGAGCTCACAGAGAGGGGCCTCACTGGCAACACAAGAATAAAAAGAGGTGCATCATGAGATCTCCACTAAAAGATCTCAATTGATGGTCCAGCGGTTTGGGGGTTCCTCTGAGAGCATGGCCCCCTTCCCTGATGCTGCCCTTTCCCATAAATTATAACAAAGGTCCACTCTTTGGACAGGAATGGATTGGACTTGGGAAAGCAGAGTAACCATATATTGGAAGCACTTTATGGTTCTATACATCTATAGGATATCATCTTGCTGACCTCTGGCTGGAGGAAGGAGAGTGGGTGGAGAGGGGAAAGGAGACTGTTGGGAGGATGAGACATGTATGGAGCAGAAAGGAATAGTGTGCAGTCACCGGACAGGGAGAGCAGTGGAAGCTGCATATAGGGGGGCATGTAAATTTATACGTGAATGTACATTTTCACTCAGTAATGTTAAATAAGAATAAAAAAAATAAAAAAAGAAAAGAAACTCTATGGGGCAGTTCTCTTCTGACCTGTACGGTCTCTATGAGTTGTAACAGATCTGATGGCACTTAACAACAACAACAACATGGGCAAAATAATGGAACAATACGAAAACCACCATCACTGCCACTGAGTCAATTCCAAATCCTAGTGACCCTATTGAAGAGAGCACAACTGCCCCATAGATTTTCCAAGGAGCTCCTGGGAGATTCAAACTACCTACCTTTTGATTAGCAACTGCAGCTCTTAACCACTAGGTCACAAAATATGGAACAACACAGGAAACATCAAAAGAAGATGTACAGAATCACTGTACCAAAATGAGTTGGTCCAGTTTCAACCATTTCAGGAGGTAGTATATTATCAAAATGTATGGTACTGAAGGGAGAAGTCCAAGCTTCAATGAAAGTTTTGGCAAAAAACAAACAAACAACTACAAAAAAAACAAGGGTCCAAGAACTGATGGAATACCAATTAAGATGTTTCAATAAACAGATGTAAAGCTGTAAGTGCTTATTTCTCTATAGTAAGAAATTTCAAAGACAGTTACCTGGCCAACTAACTGGAAGAGACACATATTTGTGCCCATCCCAAAGAAATGTGGTCCAACATAATATGGAAATTATTGAACAACACCATTAATGTCATACATAGGAAAAATTTGCTAAAAATAATTCGAAACCAGTTGCAGCCATATATCAACTGGGAACCACCAGAAAGTCAGGTCACTTTCAAAAGAGGAAGTGTAATGAGGGATGTCATTGCTCATGTCAGATAGATTTACGCTAAAATTAGAAAATACCAGAAAGAAGTATGCCTGTGTTTTATTGAATATGTGAAGAGGTTTGATTGTGTGTATCATAGCCAATTATGGATAACACTGAAGAAAAAAAAGGAAGAATTCCAGAACATTTGATTGTACTCCTGAGGAACCTGTATACAGACCTAGAGACAGTTGTTTGAAGAGAACAAGTGGATATCATGTGGTTTCAAATTAGGAAAGCGTGTATGAAGATTGTATCATTTTACCAAATTTATTCAGTCTCTTTGCTGAGCAAATAACCCTAGAAAGTGAACAATATGTAGAAGAATGTAGCATGAAGAAGACTCATTAACACTCTGCAATATGCATATGACACAATCTTGCTATCCAAATATGAAGAGGACTTGAAACCCTTACTGATGAAGTTCAAAGACTACAGACTTTTGAATAGATTACACCTAAACATAAGGAAAATAAAGTCCTCTCCTCACTATCTGTGGGTTATGTTATTGGACTATACCAATAAGCAACATCAGGAAAACTGGAGAAAAGATTGAAGTTGTCAAGGATTTCCTTTTACTTGGATCCACAATCAACACCTATGAAAGCAGCAGACAAGAAATCATAGGACATATTGCATCAAGTAAATCTGTTGCAAAAGATCTCTAAAGTGTTAAAAAACAAAGATGTCAATTTGAGGACTTATGTGTACCTGACACAAGCCTGGTATTTTCAGTCATCTCTTGAAGAATTGATACCTTTAAGTTGCCATGTTGGCAAATAATACTGAGCGTACCATAGACTACTAAAAGAATGAAAAAAATATATATCTTCAAAGAAATATGGTCAGAAGGCTCCTTAAGAGCATTGGAAATGTTATCAGGAGAGAGCAGTCCCTGTAGAAGGACATTACACTTGGTAAAGTAGAAAATTAGTGTAAGAGAAGAAGACCCACAAGAAGACAGATTGGCAAGTGGCTGCAATAATGGGCTCAAAGATAGCAGTGGTTCTGAGGACAGCCCAAGACAAGGCAACGTTTCATTCTGTTGTATGTAAGGTTGCAGTGAGTGGGAACTGAGGTTTTATTTTCCTTGATTTTGAAGCATATTTTTTTATTTACTATATCTTCATTTAGGACTTTGAAGTATCTGTCACTAATTATGTACGATGACCACTTCTTTTTTTTTTTCCTACTTTTGAAATTCTGAAACCTTATTTTGAATACTATGGGTTATGTAATGACAGTATCTGAGATCTTACCCAAGAGTGGAAGATTTGAACACTAGCAATGCATCACTACTAATAAAGACAAGAAAATCTATCATTGTTGTTGCTAGATTTGTATCCCTATGGTAACCATGATGTCATTAGTAGCTGCAATGCTTAAACCTTGCATCTTTAATAACTTGAGCTGATCTGGTAGGGCAGAAATGTAAAAGGAAAAACATGTATGATAGAATGTAATCATCAGATACAGTGATACAGATAATAATTGGGAATATAAAAAACTGAATTTGGTTGAGACTGAAAAGTGTAGCATACAGTTCACTTTATTTGAAGGAAGAAAACTTTTATGTAAGATCTATGTTTGTTACGATGTAAATGTAAAGGAGGTTAAAAACTATTGTAAAGAAGAAGCTATCCATATACCTTTATTATTTATAGCCAGAGAGGATGAGAAACAGCTTTGGGGATTAACCACTAATTCCTGTTAAGAAAAGTAGAGAGTAAGTGATGCATGTATAATTGAACAGTAATATTGCTAAGAAGCATATTACTTTGTTAGATTAAAGGTGATTGTTATTTATATTCCTTTTCCTAAACTACCTTCATTCTCTTCCCAACGCTACAAGACGCTTTCTTTTCCCTATCACAATCTTTGACAAAGAATAAGTGGCCATTTTCTTGCTGAGCTCTAATATATCCTCTCAGGGAGGAGGGAACTTCTTACCTGCATAAGCTTGGAAAGAAGGAAACATGTATCATTCCCAGATTCTAGAGGATAAGAGAAAACATTGCAGGCTCTAATAACAAAAGGATTTTTAGATGATTCAGAGTGAGACTTGAACTCCCTTCTCTTCAAAGTGATCGTTCTTGTTCCTTAGCAAAGGAGATATCTACAGCCAAGCTGAGGGATTGAGAGACAAATCAGAAGTCTATTGAGGCTGTTCTGACCTCTGTGGGAACTTCCCACTCTTGTTCCTGTCCTGCTGTGCAGTATCTTTGTGCCCCAAAGATGGTTCTAAATTCCAGAAAGATAAAGTACAAGATGTCACATTGTGATGGTTAGATTATGTGTCAATTTTGCTGGGCTACGATTCCCCGTGTTTTGGCAGTTGTATAATGTTGTGATTACCCCCATGATAGAATCTGCTGAGTGGTAACACCAGTGCAGGGCCTGTGGTGAGTTACCACCCCATCAGCCTTCATCTGTCTGTCTTCCACCACCTACTTCCCTTCTTCTCTCCTTGCCAAGGTTTTTGGATGGTTGTGGATCTAACAGCTGACTCTCCCTTGTCTTCTGACCTCTGGTTTTTGGGTCTTAAGCTAGCAGCTTACCTGTTGATCTTGGAATATGTCAGTCTTCACAGCCTACAAGTAAGAGTTCTGCTCCCTAACTTGATGACATTGGGTTTACCAGCCCCTGATATGAGCCAAATAGACTCAGTGGCAGTGAGTGCGTGTGTGTGTGATGCAACGTGAATCTGCATAAACCTTGTTGCCTTGGGATTTGTTGACTTTCGCAGCCCATGAGCAGGAGCTCTGCTCTGTGACCTGCTGATGAGTTCACCAGCTGCTGTGGTTGTGTGAATTGGGAGAGGCCTTTATCACGATCCAGGTCTTGATACATGTCAGACTCTACAATCACATGAACTTTTTCCTTGATATAAATCTTTCTACATATGTATTTATATGCTTTATTGGTTTTGCTTCTCTAGAGAATCCAGCCTAAGACACATATAGTATTTATGGTACTTTGTGGTTGAAGTTAAACTGAATGGCAGTGGTGTGCTTGCAGAGTGCCAACAGACTGTGTGACATCACCCTAGTTAGCTCCATGGTTGGCAAGGGATGGTGTTTAAGTGATTTAAAAGTCTCAGACTTTCAGTTCGTTTCATGGGTTGTTAGAGTGACACCACTCTGTGGAAATCCTGGACATATTTCCAAACTAATGCAGCTCATTGTTTTGGGGTCTAATGTTTTAAATAATTCACTGAGGACAATTCTTCCCCATTAGATAGATATAACTTGCCTAACTTGTTCATGTGTCTGCCAGCACTACTACTACTTTTCTATTGGTGTCTGACTACAGCTATCAACTGTATAGACACTGGAGTGATAAAAGTGCGTCTGGTTGACATATAAGTAGAAATCCAGATGACTATGAGCTCTGTAAATCTCTGCTTTATAAACACTTCTATCCTTGATAGTATATTCAAGAAAAAGACAAAATAAGAATAACTCTTTATTCTGAACTGACAGCACAAAGTCATTTGGGTTTCAGAAGGTAAAATGCAACATTTCCTAAAAATAATAAGGACTTATATTTCTGAGTTTGATGTAGTGTGACTTAAATCACCTCTTACTGTCACTTACATATTTATGTATCCTAACAGCAGAGACATAAGGAAAATATTTTACAAGTAAGGAGATTGATAATTGTACAATGAAAAAACCTTATATTAAAAATATTGATTATTGTTTAGGTTCATTTATCATTATAAACTGGTACTTCTCAAACACCAGGTGCCTGAGATTATATGCTAGGCAAAAGGCAGGGAAAATGACATAAAAAAAACTTGTGTTCCCCCTGAGAAAGTATCTACTGATGTTACTTGTCCTGGGAAACCATATGGAGCAGTTCTACATTGTCCTATAGTGTTGCTGTGAGTTGCAGTCAACTCAGTGGCGGTAGGTGGTTGTGACATTATTTGTATATAATGACATCTAAACTGAAAATGGAAACCCTGGTGGTGTAGCAATTAAGGGCCATGTCTGCTGACCAAATATTCAGCAGTTCAAATTGGACAGACACTCCTTGAAAACTCTGTGGGGAAAATCTCCTGTGTCCCATATGGTAGCTGTGAGCTGGGATTGACTCGACAGTAGTGGGTTTGATTTTTTTTCTTTTGGTAAAATGAAAATTAATGAGTCTTCCCCCACCCCATAAGGCTTTCTAGTGATATTAACACTAGTCTATTACTCAGTGTAAGGTAGAGACTAAGAGGACGCCCTTTAGAGTCATACTGCCTATATCCCAGTCCCACATACGTGTGCCAATGGCAGTTTGACCTTGAGCAACATTCTCAACCTCTTTGTGCCTCGGTTTGCTCATCTATAAAATGAGGACAATTGCAGTACTTGTATCAGTGGGTTGTTTTGAGGATTAAATTAAATAATGCATGCAAGGTGCTTAGGGGACTGCCTGCCCCATAGCTGCTTTTGTTAAGTGCTGTTGAATTGGTTCCAGCTCATAGCAACCGTATGTACAACAGAATGAAACACTGCCCAGCAGATCTCTAGGCATTCCTTGGAAACTCTATGGGGCAGGTCTACTCTGTCTTTTAGGATCACTACAGTCAGAATCAACTGATGGTAGTGGGTCTGGTATATATGCCGGGAATTCCTGAGTAATACAACCTCCGCTACTACCCAAAAGAGTTGGTGGTTTGAGCCCACTCAAAGGCTCCTCAGACTACAGGCGTGGCCATCTGCTTCTGAAAAGTCACTGCCTTGAGTGCAGTTCTACATTGCACACGAGGTCACCGTGAGTCAGAGTCAACTCTACTGCTACTTGTTAGTTTTATTTGTTTCTTTTTTGGGAGGTGTGCCTGCCAACTTTCTAGGCACTAGGTATACAATAAACCAAAACCAAACCCACTGCCGTCTAGTGGATTCTTGAGAATCCACTAGAATAGTGACTCTATAAGACAGAGTAGAACTGTTCAATGGAGTTTTCATGGAGTGCCTGGTAGATTCAAACTGCCAAACTTTTGGTTAGCAGATGTAGCACTTAACTACTATGCCACCAGGATTTCCAGGTATACAACAGTGACCAATCAACTATGACAACAATTCAGGTTTTCTTCTTTTCCAGTTTGTCTTTCTGGACTCCTGTTTCAGTCAAGTTTCCAATCTTGACACCCTAGTGTTCTTCTGTTTACCTCTTACCTATTACTTTGCTTTCTGAAAATTTGCTGACGTTATCTCTACTGGATGAGTCTGACTGACTGGAATGATATTTCATTGCTCCTAGTGAAGTCTTCCATAGAATGAGCCATGCCATAAAGTTGAATTGTGTCCCCCAAAAACATTTGTAACAATTTGCCTCTGCCACGGTTCCCAGTATTTTATGATTGTCCTCCACTTTGTGATTTTCCTATGCTATAAATCCTAATCTCTGTCTGTGGTTAATAGATTGGCCCATGTTAAAGAGGATTAAGGTAGAACTATAACATCCTCCCTAAGGTCACCTCCCTATTCCAATATAAAGAGAGTTTCCATGGAATATGGCTTGCACCAACTTTTATCCTACAAGAGGTAAAAGGAAAGGGAAGCAAGCAGAGAATTGAGGACCTCATACTACCAAGAAAGCAGCCCTCAGAACAGAGCACATCCTTCAGACCCGAGGTCCCTGTGCTAAGATGATCTCAGAGAGAGTGATCCCCTGCAGTCGGCATACTGATTCGTACTTCCAGCCTACTGGACTATTTAAGAAGCAGCTTGTTTTTTTTTATTAAAACCATCCACTTCTGGTATCTCTGTTACAGCAGTACCAGATGCTTAAGACAGCCCATTAACCCTTTCTTTGTGATAAGTTACAGAGAAGAACAATATATGAATACATGAGGGACTTACATTTGGAATTTTCCATATCTTAACATAGATAAAGCTACTATTCTAAAGCAGCATAGTCCAACAGAAAAATGTTTAAGCATTCAGTGACCAGCCAGAAGATTGGCAGTTCAAATCCACCTAGAGGTGCCTTGGAAGATAGGTCTGTTGATACATTTCTGAAAAGTCATAATCTAGAAAACTTTACAGAGTAGTTCTGCTCTGCACACATGGGGTCATTGTTTTGGTCTACTAGTGGCTGCTCTAACAAGGATACCATCAGTGGGTAGTTTTAACAAAGAAAAGTTTATTCTTATGCTGTGTGGTAGGCTACAAGTCCAACTCAGGATGTTCACTCCAGGGGAAGGCTTTCTCCCTTGTCAGCCCTGAAGGAAAGTCCTTGCATTGCATCAGTCTTTTTTCAGGGAGCATCTTGCCACAGGAACCTCTGGTTTGAAGGATGTACTCTTCTTCTAGTGCTGTTTTCTTGATGGAGTGAGATTCCCAAATCTCTCTGCCAGATTTTTCCCTTTATAGCTCAAGAGACTGCTTCAAGGCACAAAACAAACTTACACATTCAATCTTGCCATACCAACACGACTGCTGCCCATCCACTCTTACTAACATTATAGAGGCAGGAATTCCAATATGGAGGAACATCACACAATATCAGGAACTATGGCACAGCTAAATTGTTACAGGTTTTTTAGGGAACACACTCAATCCATGACAGTCATCATGATTCACAATTCACTTGACAGTAACGAACAAGAAGAAATAAAATTTTCTACCAGCCACATTAAAAGAGAAGAAACAGGTGCAAATAATTAAATTACCACATTTTATGTAAGCTAATGCATGTAAAACATTATAATTTCAACAGTCAATCAATATAAAATTATGACTGTTTAGTTTTTTCACCCTGCACTGTTTTAGTTAACATTCCACACTTTGGCCCTTAAAAATTCATGCCATTACTGCATGCAAAACACATTCACCCCACCACATCATAAGAAATGTCTTCAATAAACTCCAAGTCAAAAATCTCAACTTTTGAAGAATCTAATTCAAATGTGAGTGAAGTTTTAGGCATATTCCATCCTTGTGCAAAAGTTCTCTTCATCTGTGAACCTGTGAAATCTAGACTACAAGTTGATTCCAAAGTACGATCATGGACCAGGCACAAAGTAGACATTTCCACTACAAATGGGAGAACTAGGAGAGAAAGAAAGAATGATGGACCCCAAGCTAGTCCAAAATCCAACAGAACAATTTACATTAGCTCTCAAGGCTTGAAAACAATCGTCTCTTCTCTGAGACCATTTGGGCCCTGCCCTCCAGACTCTGGGTAGTAGCCACACCCTCTGGTTTCTGGATAGAGACTCCTCAGCCCTGGACTTCAGCTCTGCATTCCAGGTCCTCTGGAGTGACAACTCTACTTCCTTGGCTTTATGTGGTCCTGTTCTACTGGCATAAAGCAGAGAATACCAGAAAGATATTTTCCTGTGTTTTATTGGCTGTGCTAAGGTATTCAACTATATGGATCAAAGTGAATTATGGGTAACATCGTGAATAATAGGAATTCCAGAACAGTTGACTGTGCTCTTAAGGAAACTGTATGTAGCTCAAGAGGCAGTTGTGTGAACAGAACAAGGGAACAGTGCATGGTTTAAAGTCAGGAAAGATGTGAATCAGGGTTGTATACTTTATCACACCTTTTCAATCTGTATGATGAGCAAATAAATCCAGAAGGTGGCCCCTATAAAGAAAAATGTGGCTTTAGGATTAGAAGAAGATTCACTAACAACCTGAGTTATACAGATGATATAACCTTGCTTGCTGAAAGTGAAGAGAGCTTGAAACATTTATTGAAGAAGATCAAAGACAATAGCCTTAAGTGTGGATTACATGTCAACACAAAGAAAACAAAAATCCTCACAATTAGACCAGTAAGCAACATCTTGATAAAAGGAAAAATACTGAAGTTGTCAAAAAATTTATTTTACTTGGTTTCACAGTCAACACTTACGGAAATAGCAGACAAGAAATCAAGTGATATATTGCATTTGGAAAATATGCTGCAAAAAGACCTCTTTAAAGTGTTGAAAAGCAAGATTATCACCTTCACGAAGAAGGCGCACCTGACCCAAGCCATAGTATTTTTAATTGTATCATATTCACGTGAATGCTGGACAATAAATAAGGAATACCAAAGAAGAACTGATGCCTTGAATTGTAGTGTTGGCAAAGAATATTGAATATACCATGGACTGCCCAAACAGAAGAAAACTGTCTTGGAAGAAGCACAACCACAGCGCTCCTTAGAAGCAAGGATGACAGGCTGCATCTTACATACTTTGGATATGTTGGCAGGAGGGATAGTGCCTGGAGAAGGACATCATGCTTGGTAAAATAGAGGCTCAGTGAGAAAGAGGAAGGACCTCAGTGAGATGGATTGTCACAGTGCCTGCAACAATGGACTTTAACATAACAATTGTGAGGAAGGTACAGGATCAGATAGTGTTTTGTCCTGTGGTACATACAGGGTTGCTGCAAGTTGGAAACGACTTCATGACACCTAACCACAATGGTTGAGAGTGGCCCATTCCACACTGTTCCCATCTCAAGTATATCACTAAGCTATTACTGCTAATTCTTAGGTGATTCTCCAGGGGTAATTAACATTTTCTGTCGATGTATAGGGTAGCTATAGGGTTGCTCCGAGTTGGAATCAACTCGACAGCAGCATGTTTTGGTTTGGTTGTGTCTGCCATTTTTTGTTATCTTTGCTTTCATATGTCACCAAATTTCTACCTTCCTTTCTTATTAGATTATTAACTATTTGATGGATAATAGTTTTTCCATATGCCAAATATACTCCAGAATGTCACTAAGTGTTTTGTGAGTAAAAATGACCACTAAGTCTCACTCTAGCTGGTGCTGGATAAGATGTCAAATCCAAGGTGAAACTTACATATTTGCCACACAGAATAAAGATTAAGATTTAGAGTCCAAATTTGCTACATCATGTATCGGTTGTGTGATTTTCATATGTGTTATCTAACTTCTCTGAACCTTGATTTTCCATTGTATGAAAAAGTTTAGTGATCATATTTGTTCTTCGCAATTATTATAGACATCAAGTGAGTTTGTGGTAAATAACCATTTTGCAAAGTACACATTTCAGGATAAATATTTCCTGTGATGGTCATGGAGACTTTGCCTTAGCCTGCAGTAGAAGTGACATTCCTGTCAGATTATGGTACCTAGTCCCTATGTCATTAACACAATGTTCCTCTTATAACAAAACACTCTCAAACTTAGTGGCCTAAAACCACAGCAAGAACAACAATAAAACTGATTTTGCGTATGGTTTTCTAACTCGGGTAGGGTTTTGTGAGGGCACCTCACCTCTGCTCTACTGGCTCTCAGGGGGGAAATTGAAGGCTGAAGGCTGGAATCATTGGAAGGTTCACTTACTTCCATATATGGCAGTTGGATGAGGCTTCCAGCTGGAACTTCTATACATATTGTGTCTGTGTTCCAAAGACATGCAACTTGAAATGGAAAGAGCCAGGTGGAAGACATATTTACTTTTATTATCACAACCTCAGAAGACAAACAGTGTTGTTGCTGCCATATTCTTACATAAAAGCAAATCACTAGGGTGACTCATATTCAGAGGAAGGGAGATTAGTTTCCACATTATGACAGGAAGAGTGTCAAAAAAAACATGTAGCCACCACTATTATTAGCTGGCATATTTGAGTGATCACTACATGCCACTACAGCATTAAGTACTTTCCCTACATTATATTGTTTAATCCCAATCAGAAATTTATAAGTACTATTTTATCCATTTTAAAGGTGAAGAAAATGATGATCAGAGATGTTAAAGAGCTAGTTAAGAGTTCCATAGTGGAGGAACTGACTAAAACTCAAGGTCATGTTGTTAACCACTACAATATACATTCCTTCCTTAAGCACCATTATACTTGTGTGATAATAAGAATACATTTTCACAAAGTCTAATTGTTAAGTGACAAAATTTAGATTTGGAAACCTGGGGGTGTAGTGATTAAGTGCTATGGCTGCTAACGAAAAAATTTGGACAGTTCAAATCCACTAGGCGCTCCATGAAAACTCTATGGGCATTTCTACTCTGTCCTGTAGGGTCGCTATGAGTCGGAATAGACTCAGTAGCAACGGGTGATTGATTCCTTTAGATTTATTGTCTGTTACCTTTAAATAGATACCGCATCAAAATTAGCCATAGTTCTGTCTAAAATCGTTACCTAACTCTGGTCAAGGGGCATCAGTTTAAAACTCTTACAATGGATATTCTTTTAAGTACTGACTTAAGAATTTACGAGATACTTAGTCTCTGCATAGATATTTCATGACTAGATATCTGTCACTAGTCAGAAGTGTTGGAGGCACATGACCCAAAGAAATACAGAACTCCAGTAGTTAGTGATCTTTTTTTAAAAACAAAAATTATGACTGAATGAAAATGTACATTCCCATATAAATTTGCATGCCCACCTATATGCAGCTTCCACTGCTCTCACTGGCCAGTGACAGCACACTATTCCTCTCTGCTACACACTATTCCTCCCAACAGTCTCCTTTCCTCCACCCACTCCCCTTCCTCCAGCCAAAGGTCAGCAGGATGGTATCATATAGATGCACAGAACCACAAAGTGCACCCAATATATGGTCACTCTGCATCGTCAAGTCCAATCCATTGCTGTCCGAAGAGTGGACCTTAGTTATGATTTATGGGCAAGGGCAGCATCAGGGCCAGGGACCATGCTCCCAGGGGAACCCCAAAGCTGCTGGACCATCAGCTGTGGTCTTTTAGTGAAGATCTCAGGGTGCACTCCTTTTTATTCTTGTGTTGCCAGTGAGACTCAACTTTGTGAGCTCCATCGCGGCTATCACAGGTGGTGGCTGGGCACCACCCGGTTCTTCAGGTCCCAAGTCGATGTAGGCACCCACTCATGAGGGTCTCTCTGTCTTCTGGGTTGTCGTTTTGGTCCTCGATGAGCATCTGTTCCTGCTGAGTTGGGACCATTTGCTGTGCTCTCAGATGGCAGCTTTGCAGCTTTTAAGACCCCAGACACCACTCAACAATGTGGGGTGCAGAGAGCCCTCTTAGCAAAACACTAGTTGTGCCAATTGGCCTCAATTTCACCTAAGAGCGTGGTCCCCTGCCCCCTGCTCCAGATTAAGGTGGGAAGAATGTTCAAGTTATGTTGAAGTCCACTTAATATTGTTCTTGTTTCTAATACGTGCTGTCACCGATTTCAACCAACCAAATTTCTACAAACTATCTAACTTAAACCCTCCCCCCCCGCCCTCCCTCCCCTCACTTGCAGCCCTCGAAGAGTCTTTTCTTCCCTGCGTAAGTCTGTTTTTGAGTTCTTATCTTAGGGGTCTTATACAATATTCGTCCTTTTGTCGCTGACTACTTTTCACTCAACATAATGTCTTCCAGGTAAAATCAGGTTATGAGATGTTTCCTGAAATCATCATTGTTCTTTATCACTGCATAGTGCTCCATTGAGTACATATACCATAGTTTACCTATCCATTTCTTTGTTGTTGGGCATCTGGGTTGATTCTATATTTTGCTATCACGGACTGTGCTGCGATAAACATTCATGTGCATGCATCCGTTGATATGAATGGCCTTTATTCTGCAGGATATAGTCCAAGTAGTGAAATTACTGGGTCAAATGGTATATCTATATCCATTTTTTTTTTTAGGAAGCACCAGATTGCTTTCCAAGGAGGCTGGACCATTTTGCTACCCCACCAACAGTGTAGGATAGTTCCACTTTCTCCACAGCCTCTCCAGCATTTGTTGTTTTGTGTTTTTTGGATCATGGCCAACCATGTTGGGGTGAGATGGTATCTAATTGTGGTTTTGATTTGAATTTCTTTAATATCTAAAGATCATGAACATGTCCGCATGTGTTTTTTGGCTACCTGGATCTCCTTTGTCCATCACTTAATTGGATGATTTATCTTCTTCTTATTGGCACTTGGCTTTAGCTTGGCTATTGATACTTTGTAGTACCTTATAGATTATGAAGATCAGGCATCAGTCTGATATAGCCAGCCAAAAGCCAAGTAATATTTTTTTTCCCATTCTGTAGGTGGCCTTTTAATTCTATTAATAAAGTCTTCGGATGAACAAAAGTGTTCGGTTCTTAATAGTTCCCACTTATCTATTTTCTCTTCTGATGATTGTGGTTTGTTTCACAGGTTTTGAAGTCTGTCTATGTTGTGGATTAAAACTTCCGTTGTTGTTCCTACTTTTTCTTGGATGAGCTTCATCGTTTTAGATTTGATATTTAGCTCTTTTATCCAGTTTGAGTTGATGTTTGTATAAGGTGTAAGATATGGATCTTGTTTCAATTTATTGCAGATGGATATCTAATTTTGCCAGCACCATTTGTTGAGGATACTCTTTTTACCCCAGTTTAATCTCTTAGGGCCTTTGTAGAATATCAACTGTTCATAGGCAGATGGTGTCATCTCTGGGTTTTCAATTCTGTTCCATTGATCGATCTGTCTGTTCTTGTACCAGTACCAGGCTGTTTTGACCACTGTGGTAGTGTAATAGGTTCTGAAGTCAGGTAATGAGAGGCCTCCCAGTGTGTTCTTCTTCTTTAGTAGTACTTTACTTATCCTGGGCTTCTTCCTTTCAAAACAAAATTGGTGATTTGTTTCTCCATCTAATTAAAAAATGACGCTGGAACTTGTATTATGATTGCATGATATCAGTAGATAGCTTTTGGTAAAATAGACATTTTCACAGTGTTAACTTTTCCTATCCATAAGCAGGGTAGCTTTCTCCATTTATCTAAGTCTCTCTTAGTTTCTTGTAGTAAGGGCTTGTAGTTCTCCTTGTAAAGGTTTGTTATTTCTCTGGCTAGTTTAATTCCTAGGTACTTTATCTTCTTTTGGGCTATCGTAAATGATATTGATTTGATGATTTCTTCCTTAACAGTCTCATTGTTGGTATAAAGAAATCCTACTGATTTACTTACGTTTATCTTGTATCCTGAGACTTGCTGAATTCTACCAGTTTGAGAGGTTTACTTATAGATTCTTTGGGATTCTCTGCATATACAATCATATCATCAGCAAATGGGGAGATTTTGACTTCTTCGCTGATGCAGATGCCCTTTATTTCTTGGTCTTGTCTAATTGCTCTGGCTAGAACTTCTAGTACAATGTTGAATAGGAGAGGTGAGAGTGGGCATCCTTGTCTAGTTCCTGTTCTCAAGGGATACACTTTCAGTCTCTCTCCATTCAGGGTGACGTAGGCAGTTGGCTTTGTATAAATGACCCTTATTGAGTAGAGGAATTTTCCATCTATGCCTGTTTTGCTAAGAGTTTTTAGCATGAATGGGTGTTGGACTTTATCAATTATCTTTTCTGTATGAATGGACAAAATCAGGTGATTCTTGTCTTTTGTGCTATTTATGTGTTTAATCACAATAATTGTTTTTCTGATGTTGAACCAACCTTGCATCCCTGGTATGAATCCAACTTGGTCATGATGGATTTTTTTTTTTTTATTTAATATGACTGAGTGAAAATGTACATTCCCATATAAATTTACATGCCCACCTATATGCAGCTTCCACTGCTCTCTCTGTCCAGTGACAGCACAATATTCCTCTCTGCTCCATACATGTCTCATCCTCCCAGCAGTCTCCTTTCCCGTCCTCTCCACCCACTCTCCTTCCTCCAGCCAGAGGTCAGCAGGATCATATCATGTATATTTTTTGGATACATTGTTGTATTCTATTGGCAAGAATTTTGTTGAAGATTTTTGCAACTAAATTCATGAGTGATATCTGTCTGTAGTTCTCGTTTTTGGTTGGGTCTTTCCCTAGCTTTGGTATAAGGGTTATGCTGGCTTCATAGAATGAGTCTGGGAGTACTCCATCCCTTTCCACACTGTGAAATAGTCTCAGTAGTAATAGAGATAACTCTTCTGTAAAAGTTCGAGTGAAGCCATCTGGGCCCAGGCTTGTTTTGGTTGGCAGCTTTTTGATGACTTTTTCAATCTCTTCCTTTGTGATGGGTTTATTAAGTTGTTCTACTTCATGTTGTGATATTTTGGGTAGGCGATATGAATCAAGGAATTTGTCCATTTTCTCTAGGTTTTCAAATTTGTTAGGGTACAGTCTTTCACAGTATTCAGCTATGATATTTTTGATTTCTGTTGGATCTGTTGTGACAACTCCCCTTTCATTTCTAATTTGAGTTATTTGTTTTCTTTCCTGTTTTTCTTTAGTAAGTTTAGTCAGTGGTTTGTCAATTTTGTTGATCTTTTCAAAAAACCAGCTTTGGGTCTTTTCAATTTTTTCAATTGTTATTCTATTCTCCAATTCATTTAGTTCTGCTCTAATCTTTATGATCTGGTTTCTTCTGGTGACTGAGGGGTTCCTCTGTTGTTCTCTTTCTACTTGTTCAAGCTGTAGGGTTAGTTCCTTGATTCGGTTTCTTTCTTCCTTCCAGATGTGTGCATTTATGGAGATAAACAGGCCTTTGAGCACTGCTTTGTCTGTATCCCGTAGGTTCTGGTAGGAAGTGTTATCATTCTCATCGGAATCCACGAATTTCTATATTTCATCCTTGATTTCTTCTATAACCCATGCTTGTTTGACCAAGATGTTCAGTTTCCAAGAGTTCCACTTTCTATCTACGTTTTTTCTGCTATTGATTTTGACTTTTATGGCTTTATGATCTGAGAAGATGCTTAGTACTAATTCAGTTATATGGATTTTGTTGAGAATTACATTATGTCCTAACACATGGTCAGCTCTGGAGAATGTTCCATGTGCACTGGAGAAAAAGGTGTAGTTGTGCGCTAATGGATAGAAAGTTCTGTATACATCTATGAGTTCTAGTTGGTTAATTGTGGCAATGTGGTCTGCTGTATGCTTACTGAGTTTTTTTCTAGATGATCTGTCCAGTATTGAGAGTATAGTGATGAAGTCTCCCTCTATTATTGTGGAGTGATCTAACTCTTCTTTGAGTGTTGTCAGTGTTTCTTTGACATATTTAGGTGCTCTGATATTAGGTGCATAAACATTTAATACAGTTAAGTCTTGCTTGTCTACTGAACCTTTCAGCAATAAAGTGCCCATCTTCGTCCATGATGGTGGATTTTACATTAAAATTGATTTTGTCTGAGGTTGGAATGATCACAACTGCTCTTCTTGGTTCGTTGTTAGCTTGATATATATTCTTCCATCCTTTAATTTTCAGTTTGTTCCTATGTTTAAGTCTCAAATGAATTTCTTGTAGACAATATATGGATGAATGGATGAGTCATGTCTTTTGATCCAAGATATTACTTGATGTCTCTTTACTAGAGTATTGAGTCCATTCACATTCAATATAATTATTGATAGGTATGTGTTCAGTGCTGCCATTGTGATATGTTTAGTTTTGTGTTGATGTTTTCTCTGTTGCTCTTATTAGTCTCTTCTGGGACATTTTTTTGTGTGTATGTGAGTGGATTTTTCACCTCTTTCAGAGCTGGTTTTGTAGTTGTTGAGACTCCTGTGTTACATTTCTTGATATGGTATGTTGCATCTTTGTTGTGCTTTACGGCTGCCCCTGTGATCCCCCTTAATAAGCTATATATAAATGCAGTTTTAATTACTACCAGTCTTGTCGACTTCCTCTCCATCTCGAAGGACTATAGCGACTGTAGTACATCCCTCTTTTTAATATGATGGCACCATAGTTTTCATGATAATCACTGGATTGTTTCTTTCAGTATTAAAGCTCTGATTGAGTTTTGAGCCCTCCCTAACTGAGTAGTATTCTGGATGATGTATCATTCTAAAATATAAAGTTAGTGATTTTGTTTTCTAAGCCAAATCCAAGAGCTTCTTTCAGTATTTCTTGTAGTTTTGGTTTGGTTTTTACAAAGTCTCTGAGTTTCTGTTTATCTGGGAATGTCTTAATTCCATTTTCATATTTGAAAGATAATTTTGCAGGATATATAATTCTTAGTTGGAATTTCTTCTCCTTCAAGGCTTTGAATGTCTCATGCCACTGTCTCCATGCCAGCATGGTTTCTGCTGATGAAATCCTTCAGGGATTCCCTCTGAACGTTAGCTTTGCTTTGAGTCTTGCTGCTTTTAAGAATTGCTGCTTACGTTTCATTTTGTTAGGCTTGATTATAGTATGTCTTGGAGTCTTTCTTAATCCCCCAGGCGCTCCTTGAATACTCTGGGGAATCAGTTCTACCCTGGCCCCTAGGGTCACCATGAGTCAGATCCAGCTCAACGGCACTTGGTTGGCTTGGTATTGGGTGGCATGTGATACGCATCTGGGATATCTTTATTCTCTTCCTTCATGATTTCTGGGAAGTTTTCTGTCAGCAGCTCAGCAATGATACTCTCTGTGTTCTCAGATGTCTCATCCTGTCCAGGGACTCCATTGAATTGAAGGTTGTTCCTCTTAATAGAGTCCCACATGCTTCTTAATGCTTCTTCATTTTTCCTGTTTCTGTTTTCTGATTTTTCCTCATAGATGCTTGAGTCAGTAGCTCTGTCTTCCAATTCAGAAATTCTTCTTTCCGTTTGTTCCATTCTGTTTTCTTGGCTTTGAATGGAAGCTTCTATGTCTTGATTTTGTTCTTGATCTGTTGGATTTCAGAGTACTGGTGTTCCATCAGATAGAACAGCTTGCTTAATTTTTCATTTTGTTCTGCTGCATTTTGTATAAGGTCCAGAAGGGCTCTGTGTATAATCCTTTTGTGTTCACCTTCCAGTGATTTCAGAAAAGTTTCTTCACCCAGAAAACTCCTTGGTTGCTTTGTTTGGAAGCCTTCTGAAGCCATGGGTAATTTCCTGTTTGCCACAAGTGTCTGCTGCTTTTTGGGTTTCATGTGAGTAAGTAGAGGCTGGGAGAGATACTGTGAGGATGAACTGCAGATGTTTCTCTAGGCTGTCTTAAAATGTAAAGCAAAAGGTATCTGACAACTTCTCAAGTCTGTCAGGTTTTCAGGTGTAGAGGTACCTCTTCCCAGTTGGCAAAGTAAGCACCTCTATATTCAACCCCAGGTGATACGAACTAGTTCAAAATACAGAAATGCTACTGCCCTGTTGACCTCTGCTGACAGGGCCCAGCCTTAGGCGACACTGTGTAAACCACTGCTTTTCTGGTAGAAAAGTGCTCTCCTGTGGGCAGGCTCTGGCTCCCAAGCTAAGAATTAGGTCCTGCTGTGGTCACCATATCTAAGGTGGTGGTCTCCACACAGTCGTCAGATAGAGGGGTTAAAGGTGCCAAGACATAGTGAGTCCTCAGCTTCTGTTGCCGGGCCCCCACAGTAGGCAACACTGTAAACTACTGCTTTGCTGTAGGAGAAGCGCTGTCCTGTTTGTAGGTGCTGGCTGCCAGGCTAAGAATAAAGTCTCGCTAAAATCTCCATATCCAACCTGGCTTCCCACACTTAGGTGCCATCAGCTCCGTACAAACAATGCTGTGGCAGAGACAAAAAGACAGGCCCACTGTGGCTAGATGTACAGAGTCCTAAGCCTGGCTCTCAAAATGCTACAATTTCGACTGCCTATCACACCAGCAGTGCATCTGAGACTAGCTGCTAGGCTAGACCCAGCTCCGCCCGCCAGCCAAGACAGAGAAAAAAAGTGAAAACGGTGCATTGCCTTGAGTCCATGAGAGCCAGGGCTAGCTAGGAGTGGGAGTCAGCAAAAGAGAGGAGATTTTTTGTTCAGTGATATGAAGTCCAAATTTACAGCCCTGTGCCGTGTCCTGGTGCTCACTAGGTGACCAGAAGGCTCCATTTGATTATCAATTCAGGTCTTGGTTTCCAGAGGGATATAAGGAGACGTGTGCTTAGTCCGCCATCTTGACTCTGCCCCCCGCCAGTAGTTAGTGATCCTGCTTCTTCATCACTCACTTGATGGGTTCCATGTTTCATCACCTATAACAGTTGCAAACCTTCACTAGACAATGTCCAAAGATGTTTAATGCAGTAACTGAGGTTTATTTACAATGACCAGTGCTAAGGAATACCTTTTGATTAGAGTAGTCATTTCCAGAGTTATTCAGCTTACGAACTCTTTCCAGTTTTGTTCATAAGAACAAATATGTTGCTCATTTATACGCTGGAAAATTTCAACATTTTTCCATTGACTAAATTGTCTTGATTGACAGTAGGGAAGCCATTAATTTAACTAAATAAGTACATAGTTCTTGCTTCTTTTTTCACTCCATCAGCACAGCTTCATGGAGGGTGGTTATCATATGTGGGAAGTAAACAGCTGTATATGTTGTCATTGAGGATGGAATGAATTGGAGAGGATAAAGACACCCACAAAGGAAAGATACATGAATTTCTAGGATTTTTTTTTTTAATATAAAATTTTAAAAATAAATTTTTAAATCTAGGATTTTTTTTTCTAAGGATTTTTTTTTTTTTTTAATACATGTGTGGAATAAAACGGGTGAAATGAAACTGATAGCATCATTAGTTATCTCTGCCTTTTGGGACATGCAGTTTCAAAACCTGCAAAAATGCAAACACAACAAAAAGATGGTTGTGCACAAATGTTACGCATCTATATTCATATCCTTGGTTTACTCAGTTAGATTCAGCTATATTGTTGCTGCAAGGTATGTTGTTGTTGTTAGGTGCTGTCAAGTCAGTTCCAATTCATGGTGACCCAGTGCAAAACAGAAAGAAACACTGCTGCATCTTGCAATGTGTCTACAGTTGCTTTTATGCTCAAGCCCACTGTTGCAGCCACTGTCTCAATCCATCTAATTGAGGGTCTTCCTCCTTTTCACTGAACCTCCACTCTACCAAGCATGATGTCTTTCTCCAGGGACTGATCCTTCCTGACAACATGTCCAAAGTATGTAAGATGCAGTCTTCCCATCTTTGCTTCCAAGGAGCCAGAACAGATTGGTTTGTTCCTTTGGCAGCCTATGGCACTTTGAGCATTTTTCTCCAACACCACAATTCAAAGGCATCAATTCTTCTTCTGTCTTCTTTGTTCATTGCCCAGCTTTTGCCTGCATATGATGCAATTTCATATAATGCAATACCATGGCTTGGGTCAGGCACACATTAGTCTTCTAGGTGACATCTTTACTTTTTAACACCTGAAAGAGATCCTTTGCAGTAGATTTTCCCAATGCAATGTCTTTTGATTTCTTGACTACTGCTTTCACTGAGTGTTGACTGTGGACTGAAGTGCAATGAAATCCTCGACAACCTCAATCCTTTCTCCATTTATGACGGTGTTGCTTACTGGTCCAGTTATAAGGGTTTTTGTTTTCTTGATGTTGAGGTGCAATCCATACTGAAGGCTGTGGTCCTTGATCTTCATCAGTATTTCAAATCTTCTTCACTTCCAGCAAGTAAGATGGTGTCGTCTGCATAATGCAGGTTATTGACAAGTTGTCTCCTAATCCTGATGCCACATTCTTCTTCATATAATCCAGTTTCTCAGATTATTTGCTCAGCATACAGACTGAAAAGGTATGCCAGCCAAGTGCCGTCGAGTTAGATCCGACTCATGGCGCCCCTAGGGGACAGGGTAGAACTGACCCCCGGAGTATTCAGTGTATAGTGAAAGGATATGACCCTGACTGACACTTTTCCTGAATTTAAACCATGTAGTGTCACCTTGTTCTGTCTGCACAGTTGCCTATTGATCTGTATACAGATTCCTTAAAAGCACAATTCAGTGTTCTAGAATTCCCATTTTATGTGATTCTAGCCATAATTTATTATGACCTACACAGTCAAGTGTCCTTGCACAGTCACATGAAACACAGGTAAACATCTTTCTGGTATTCTCTGCTTTCAGCTGAGATCCATCTGACATCAACAAAGATGTCCCTGGTTTCATGCCATCTTCTGAATCTAGCTTGAATTTCTGGCAGTTGCTTGTCAATACACTGTTGCAGTCACTTCTGAATGATCTTGAGCAAAATTTTACTTGCATGTAATAATGATATTGTTCAGTAATTTCCACACTCAGTTGGATCACCTGTCTTTGGAATGGGCATAAATATGCATCTCTTCCAGTCAGTTGGCCAGGTAGCTGTCTTCAAAATTTTCTGGCATACAAGCTGCCATCCGAGGACACAGCAAATGGTCCCAACTCAGCAGGAACGGATGCTCACCGAGGGCCAAAATGGCATGCGGTAAAGACAACCGAGAAGACAGAGAGACCCACAAGAGTGGGTGCCTACATCGACCTGGGACCGGAAGAACCGGATGGTGCCGGGCCACCACCAGTGATAGCCATGACGGAGCTCACAGAGAGGAGCCTCACTGGCAACATAAGAATAAAAAGAGGTGCATCATGAGATCTCCACTAAAAGACCTCAATTGATGGTCCAGCGGTTTGGGGGTTCCTCTGAGAGCATGGCCCCCGGCCCTGATGCTGCCCGTTCCCATAAATTATAACAAAGGTCCACTCTTTGGACAGGAATGGAATGGACTTGGCAATGCAGAGTAACCATATGTTGGAAGCGCTTTATGGTTCTATACATCTATAGGATATCATCTTGCTGACCTCTGGCTGGAGGAAGGGGAGTGGACAGAGAGGAGGGGAAAGGAGACTGTTGGGAGGATGAGACATGTATGGAGCAGAGAGGAATAGTGTGCAGTCACCAGACAGGGAGAGCAGTGGAAGCTGCATATAGGGGGGCATGTAAATTTTCATGTGAATGTACATTTTCACTCAGTTATGTTAAATAAAAAAAAAAAGAATTTGAAAAAAAAAAAAATTTCTGGCATAGATGAATGAGCACTTCCAGGGCTACATCTGTTTGTTGAAATATCTCAGCTGATATTCCATCAATTCCTGGAGCTTTGTTTTCACCAGTGCCTTCATTGCAGCTTTGACTTCTTCCTTCAGTACCATCGGTTCCTGATCATATGTTACTTCTTCCAATGGGTCAACATCAACCAGTTATTTCTGATATAATGACTCTGTGTATTCTTTCCATCTTCTTTTGATGCTCCCTGAGTCATTTAATAGTTTCCCTGTAGAATCTTTCACTATTGCAACTAGAGGCTTGAATTTTTTCTTCAGTTCTTTCAGCTTGAGAAATACAGAACACATTTGTCTCTTCTGGTTTTCCATTTCCAGCCCTTTGCACATATCATTATAATACTTTTTTTAGTCTTCTAGAGCTGCTCTCTGAAATCTTCTGTTTAGGTCTTTTACTTTGTCATTCCCTCCTTTTGATTTAGCTGCTTGATGTCCAAGAGCAAGTTTCAAAGTCTCCTCTGACATCCAATTTGGTCTTTTCTTTCTTTCCTGTCTTTTTAATGACCTCTTGCTCTCTTCATGGATGATGTCTTTGATGTCATTCCACAATTTGCCTGGTCTTCAGTCATTAGTGGTCAACACATCAAATCTGTTCTTGAGATGGTCTTCAAACTCAGGAGGGATATACTCAAAGTCATACTTTGGCTTTTGTGGACTTGTTCTAATTTTCTAGGTTTCAGTTTGAATTTACATAAGAATGGTTGATGATCTGTGCCACAGTCAGCACCTTGTCTTGTTGTGACTGCTGATATGGAGCTTTTCTATCATCTTTTTCCACAGATGTAGTTGACTTGGTTTCTGTGTATTCCAACTGGTGTAGTCCATGTGTACAGTTGCCATTTGTGTTGGTTAAAAAAGGTATCTACAATGAAGAAGTCATTAGTCTTGCAAAATTCTTACATGTGATCTCTGGCATTATCTCGATCATCAAGGCCATGTTTTCCAACTGTAGATCCTTCTTCTTTGTTTCCAACTTCTGCATTCCAGTCACCAGTAATTGACAATGCATCCTGATTGCATGTTTGATCAGTTTCATACTGCAGAAGCTGATAAAAATTTTCAATATCTTCATCTTTGGCCTCCGTGATTGTTGCATAAATTTGAATAATAGTTGCATTAACTGGCCTTCTTTGTAGGTATATGAATATTATCCTATCACTGGCAGCATTGTACTTCTTGAAATGTTGTTTGTGATGATGAATGCAACATGGTTTCTCTTCAAATTTTTGTTCCCACCACAGTAGTTCATGTGATTGTTCAATTTAAAATGGCCAATATTGATCCATTTCAGCTCACTAGTGCCTAGGATATTGACGTTTATGTGTTCCATTTCATTTCTGATGATTTCCAATTTTCCTAGATTCATACTTCATAAATTCCATGTTTTGATTATTAATGGAGTTTCCAGCTGTTTCTTCTTCTTTTGAGTCATACCTCCTCAGAAAACGAAGATCCCAAAGGCCTTACTTGTCTGTATCATTAAGGCCAACTCTGCTTAGAGGATGCAGCTCCTCTCCAGTAGTCTTCCAAGTGCCTCCCAAGCTGGGGTGCTCATTTTCTGGCAGTATATCTGACAATGTTCCTCCACTATTCATAGGTTTTCCCTAGCTAATTCTTTTCAGAAGTGGATTGCCAGATCTTTCCTCCTAGCCTGTCTTAGTCTAGAAGCTCAGCTGAAACCTGTATACCATGGATGACCCTGCTAGTACTTAAATACCACTGGCATAGCTTCCAGCGTCACAGCAACAAGTGAGCCTCCACTAACAGACAAGTGAGAGCCACTCACTCTCTTTACTCCTCCTATCAGCTAAGGTTTGTTACCTTTTAAAAATTCATGTACTAAAATAAGTGAAAAAGTCGGCTGTAACCTAGAACTCAATCTGTTTTGTTTGTAAAGTTCAAATGAAGCAGTGTAAAACTCACATATAAGTTGGACCTACTTGGTCCCTCAGACCAGCTAGTACAGACCATATTTATAAGATTATGGTTTGTTTTAGTGGCAATTCTGTTCAAAAATTGTCTGCCATAATTTGGAACAAACAATTTCTGGAATAAAATAATTGAGGAAATGAAAAGCAATGCGTGTAAACTAAATTTAAAATGCTGAGGTATCTTTCTGACCATACCTTTTTCTTCTTGCTTAAACTTTTTTCCTTGAAAAAGGAGCATTTAAAGCTTTTTAAATTGAAAGGATAAATCTGTCATGTGTAGGCATATGCAGCTTGCTGGATTTCTTTTCTTTTGCTTGCTAAGCATGAAACACTTCATTTGTATTCTACTTGTCAAATGAAAGCTAAAATGGGCAGTTATCCGTGAATGTGACACATGTTTTTATTCCACAGAGACAGATATTTGTTGAACATATGGGCATTTGATGAACATGTAATTATCTTATAAACATTTTTTTGTGAAGTTTTCAACAAAAACATTGCTTTTAAGCAAGCAAGGGAAGTGCATTTTGTGTTCCATCACTTTAAGTGCATTATTTCATGCCAACATTAAAGAGAAAAAGTTGGTATTGTACCTATCTGCTGAGCCGTACTTTTAATTTCAGGATGACTCCTGTTTTGATAGATACTTCAAGCAGCTGTATTCAATTTTTCTACATATCCATGTAATTCCACCTATCTAAGTACTTAGGTTTCAGAAATCAAGGCCTGATAATTCTGATTATAGGTTCAATATTATGGGAAATTTGGGGTGTTATTAAATAAGCAGATCTTAAGTATAGTCAAAGATTATGAATATAGTAAATGAAAAGGCACAGATGGGATGTTTTCTAGTATACTCTCTCTACATAAAATCAGGCAAGGTGTGTGTCATCATTAAATGTTTCATCCCACAAAATGTCTGTGTTCAAAAACCTATATTATTTTGATTGATTCAGAACTGTCTGAAGAATTCATGACCTTAAATTTGTGCTTCACTCCAATCCCTTCCCTTCTCTGAGCTATGCTGTAGTGTCTCCTGGAGTAACTCTGGACAGACTGCACAAATAGGTTGCCATTTTTGTCAGCTGGGAGGTGGAACAGAGTTTGCCACACATGAGTGCCCAGCTGGGGCTGGCTGCCACGCAGCAGCCAGCAGAGAAGTTGTACTTAAGACAGCAACAATTAGAGAATGTGGCAGCTGTAGGCCAAGTGCAGCAGCGCCCTTCCCCCTTCCCTTCTCTGAGCTATGCCATAGCTTCTGCTGTCATGACCCCAGAGAAGCTGAACAGCTTTCTGATGGCTTGAGGACATCAATATTTAACCATTTAAAGAATCAGACCACCATGGTTCCAGAAAACTTCCAAAATAAGGAACCAAAAACTT
Organism: Heterohyrax brucei; assembly: GCA_028571685.1. Lineage (NCBI taxonomy): Eukaryota > Metazoa > Chordata > Mammalia > Hyracoidea > Procaviidae > Heterohyrax > Heterohyrax brucei. The sequence goes on along the minus strand of CM053166.1, from coordinate 127,948,621 downwards.
CTAAGATGAAGAATCCTTCCTGGAATTATCAGAGGTAGACTACAAAAGAATTATGTATAAAGCCTTTCTAAATCTCTGGATGGAGATTAGACAAAGTGCAACAGAACAAAATGAGAAATTAAACAAGCTATATGAACTGCTGGAACTACAATGATCTCAAATTCAGCTGATCTATAATAAAATTAGAGAATTAGACAATTCAATTGAAAGGCAATGGAGTAAGACTGAGGAAATGGAAGGCAAAATTAGTGAGATTGAAGATAAAGTTACCAACACCAGCATTTATGAGAAGAAATCAGATAAAACCATGAAGAAAAACTAAGAATCATTAAGAATTATGTAGGACTCCATCAAGAGGAATAATTTATGAGTAACTGGAGTTCCAAAACAGGGAGGGAAAACACAGAAAATTGTTGAACAGGTGACAGAAAACTTTTCTGACATCATGAAAGAAGAAGATAGCCATTCAAGATTCATCATATTCCACAAAATGTTGATTCCAAAAGAGACACCAAAACATATTATAATCAAGCTTAATAAAATGAAACACAAGGAGGGGCTCTTACAGGCAGCTAGGCTTAAAACAAAACTGACTTATAAAGGAGTCCATTAGACTGAGTTCCAACTATTCAGCTGAAACTATGTTGGCTTGAAGACAATGGGATGAAACATACAAATCCTTGAAGGAAGAAACCTTCCAACCAATAATTATATATCCTGCAGTATTGTGTCTCAAATATGATGCTGAAATTAAGACAGTCCCAGGTAAACAAAAGCTTAGGGACTTCTCAAGAACTAAATCAAAAATATAAGAAATACCAGTAATACCAGATGTATACTCAAGGATGCAATGTAGGACACAGCATCCAGAGTCCTACTAAGTTAGAGAATTCTCAAAGCTCAGTCAAAGCTAAAATATTAAAATTAGAGAAACAGAGATCTCAACATGTAAATTACGATAACATTACACTATAAGACGGACAAATTATTGCACTCATAGACCTTTCAGATGGAGAGGACATTAAGGCGATACAAAGATGTTGAAGACTGATTTAAACTTAGAACATTAGAGTGGAACAGTGGGGTGGCCGCAAAACAAATTAACAATACTACATACCAAAATAAGAAACACAACACAGAAGATCTCAACAGACACAAAACTAACACTGAGAAGGATGAAAATAAAACCCAGAAAGAAAAGCAACCCAGAAGAGAATACTAAGTGGAACAGAGAAAATGTCAAAAACACAAAAATGAAGGCACCAAAATGACATCACTAAATATGTATCGATCAATAATTACACTGAATGTAAATACACTGAAAGCTTCGGTAGACAGAGAGTAACAGGTTGGATCAAAAAGCACAGTCTATCTATATGCTGCTTATAAGGAACACACCTTAGACTCAAAGATATGAACTAACTGAAAATCAAAAGGTGGAAAAATATACACCAAGCTAACAACATGCAAAGAAGAACAGGAGTGGTGATATTAATCTCAGATAAAATAGATTTTAAAGTAAAATCCACCATCATGGACAAGGATAGTCACTATCTATTGCTTAAAGGTTCAGTACATAAGGAGGATATAACAGTATTAAATATTTATGCACCCAATATCAGAGCATGTAAATACATCAAACAAATACTGACAACATGAAAAATGAGATAGATCACTACACAACAACAGAAGGAGACTTCAACACTCCACTTTCAGTAATGGACAGATCATCCAGAAAAAAGTTCAATGAAGATACAAAAGATCTTACTGAGACAATCAACCAACTAGACCTCATAGAAGTATACAAAAGTTTTTACCCAACAACAGATGAGTACACCTGCATTTCCAAAGCACATGAAACATTCTCCAGAACAGACCACATATTAGGCCACAAAGCAAGTCTCAACAAAATCCAAACCATTGAATTACCACAAAGCATCTTCTCAGACCACAAAACCATAGAAGTTGAAATCAATAGCAGAAAAAACATGGGCAGAAATTCATACTCATTGAAACTAAACAACACCTTGATGAACAATTCACAAGTTATAAAAGAAATCAAGAATGCAATAAAGAAATTCATGGACTCAAGCAAGAATGAAAACACATCATAGCAGAACCTATGGGATACAGAAAGGCAGTGTTCAGAGGTTGATTTATCTCAATAAATGTGCACATCCTGAATGACGAAAAGTCCCAAACTAAAAAATTAACCCTACAACTCAAACAAGTAGAAAGAGAACAACAAAAAAACCTCTTCAGTCACCAGAAGAAAACAGATAATGGTAATTAGAGCAAAACTAAATGCATTACAGAACAGAAAAACAATTGAAAGAATTAACAAAACCAAAAGCCATTTTTTTCTAAAGATCAACAAAATTAATAAACCACTGGCTAAACTCACAAAAGAAAAACAGGAAACAAACAACCCAAATAAGAAATGAGACAGAAGATGTCAAAACAGACCCAGCCAAATTTAAAGGCATCATAACAGAATACTACAAAAACATTTACTCTAACAGATTTGAAAACCTAGAGGAAATGGACAAATTTTTAGATTCACATCACCTACCAAAATTATTACAAGGAGAAGTAGAACAACTGAATAAACCCATCGCAAAAGAAGAAATTGAAAAAGGAATAATAGTAAAAAAAAAATCTACCAACCAAAAAAAGTTCTGGTCCAGATGGCTTCACTGGAGAGTTCTACTAAACTGTTAGAAAGGAGTTAATTCCAATACTATGGAAGCTATTTCACAACATAGAAAAGGATGCAACATTCCCAAATTCATTGTTTGAAGCCAGCATAACCCTGATGCCAAAGCCAAGTAAAGATCCCCTCCAAAACTAAAAATTACAGTCCAATATCACTCATGAACCTAGATGCAAAAATGTACAACAAAATCCTCTCCAACAGAATTCAACAACATATCAAAAAAATGATTGATTGTTACCAACTAGAATTCAAATCAGGGATGCAGGCTTTGTTCAACATTAGAAAAACAGTTAATATGATCAGCCACATAACACAAAAGATAAGAATCACTTGATTGTAACAATTGATGCAGGAAAAGCATTTGATAAAGTCCAACACTCATTCAAATTAAAAACTCTCAGCAAAATAGGAATAGAAGGGAAATTCCTTATCACAATAAGGGGAATCTACACAAAGCTAACTGTGATCATCCTAAATAGAGAGAGACTGAAAGAATTTCCCTGAGAATGGGAACTAGACAAGGACGCCCACTGTCACTGCTTCTGTTCTATATTGTGCTAGAAGTTTTGGCCTGAGCTATCATACAAGACAAAGAAATACAGGATATCTACAGTGGTAAAAAAGAAATAAAAGTATCCCTATTTGCAGATGACCTCATACACAGAACCCCCTAAGGAATCCATAAATAACCCACTGGAACTAATAGAAGAGTTTAGCAAAGTATCAGGAAATAAGATAAACATAAACAAAAAAAGGAGAATTCCTTCACACTAACAAAGAGATCATCAAAGAGGAAATCACCAAATCAATACAATTTACAATAGCTAAGAATAAATCTAACCACAAAAATGAGAGATCTATACAGAGAAAATTACAAGACTCTACTGTAAGAAACCATAAGAGACTCAAACAAGTGGAGAAACCTACCCTGCTCATGGATAGGAAGACTTAACGTTGTGAGAATGTCTGTTCTACCCAAAGCAATCTACATATACAATGCAATCCCAATATTTAAAATTTTTAGAGAAAGTTAACCTCTCATTCAAAAGTTTATACCCACATTGTTTCATGGCATTGACTGCAATCCTGCATGGTATGAGCACCTTCCCGTTTTCCTTTTTCACCCTGGGTTCACCATGGCCATTCATTCAAGTTTTCTTGTCCCATCCCAACGTCTCATTTTTGTCTTGACCAGGTCTTGCCTATTTGATCTTGTACACTTGACTGAGCTAAGGAGAGCATTCTTCACATGTGTTATTGTTTGTCTTACATGCCTACCTAATCTTTGGCTGAAAGTTGAACTTCGGGAACGGTTTCAAGTCTGAGTTAGAAGAGTCTCAGTGGAACATAGTCTCAGGGGTTGCTCCAGTTTCTGTCAGTAAGTCTGAATTTTTTCTTTGTGAATTTGATCATTTTTCTACATTTTTATCCTACTCTGTCTGGGACATTCTCTTGTAAATCCCAGAGTGGTCAGTAATGGTAGCCAGGCAACATCTACTTCTTATGGTTTCAGGGTTATTTGCGCGGTGGTTCATGGGGTTCCATTAGTCCTTTTTTACTAATTGCTGACTTGTTTTTTTTTCCCTCTGTCCTTTGCCATGAACTAGGATGGACTTTCAAGCTTATAGGACTTCAGACACTACTACCAAAGTAGAATATAGAACACTGTCTTTAAAGACTGTTATGCCAGTTGATATAGATGTGCCATAAATCTCTCACCCTTTGCCTTCAAACCTGGAAAGTTTATACCATGAGACAGTCAGTTATGTTTAAGAGGTTTCCTCAGTTGTGACATTTTTGTGCTTTATTGTTTAGATTAATGTATGAGGAGCATGTACAATCATGTATTTAGAAATTTCTACCTCCAAACCTGTATCAACCAGTAGATGTGTTCCCTTTAGCCCCTCCCTCCCCTCTTAACATATCTATCTGTGTATCAATTTGTAGATTATTATTTGTTGATTCAACTGTTGCAGAATTGTATATGCTATAGAAGTTGCCGTAAACAAACAAAATACTCCCATCAAGTCAATTCTGACTCATAGCAATCCTGTAGGACAGAGTGGAACCACTCATAGTGTTTCTAAAGAACACCTGGTGAATTCAAACTGCCAACCTTTCAGTTATCAGCGATACCACTTAACCACTACACCACCAATGTTTCCATAGTTGGCATTTTGGACACTGCCCATTGCCGTAGAATAGATTCTGACTCATAGTAACCCTATAGGACAGAGTAATACTGCCCCATAGAGTTTTCTAGAAGTCCTGATAGATTCAAAGTGCTGACCTTTTGGTTAGCAGTTGTAGCACTTAACCACTTAACCACTTAACCACTACCCCCCAGAGTTTCCATAGTTGTCATAGTTAGCCTTTATTACTGGGTTCATCTCAATATTCTCCCTTGGTCTTGTTGTTCCGACTTCTCTAGTATTTTTTGTCTTTTCATTCACCAGTGTTAAATCATGTCTGCTAACTCTGGTAAATTTCCATCCTTCCCCTTTACTACCCCTGGTAACCGTCAAAGAGTCTTTTTTTGTTCTTGTGTGTGTTGTAGTCTTTAAAAAAGCAGTTTTACACAATATTTATGTTTTTGTGATTGACTTATTTCACTCGGCATAATGCTGTCCAGATTCAACCATGTTGCAAGATGTTTCATAGATTCACTATTATTTATTGTTGCCAGCAATACATTGTGTTTATGTACCACAGTTTGTTAATCCATTCATCTCTTGATGGGTATTTAGGTTGCTTCCAACTTTTGCTATTGTGAATAATGCTGCAATAATCATGAGTGTGCAAGTCTATTTGTGTCATAGCTATTATTTCTTTGAGGCCTACACACCTAGGAGAGGGATTGCTCGGTTATATAGTATTTCTATTTCTAGCTTTTTGAGGAACTATGATACCATTGTTTCTTTTATAGTAACACTCAGTCACTTTTGGTCCTTTGTTGAAGATCAACTGTGAATAGGTGGATGAATTTACATCTGGGTTCTCAGTTCTGTTCCATTGCCCTGTGTGTCTGTGTTGTACCAGTACAAGGCTGTTTTGACTACCATAGCTGTATAGCAGGTTCTCACATAAGGTCATGTGGGGCCTCCTACAGTCTTCTTTTTCAGTAAGGCTTTACTTACTTAGGGCCTCTTTTCCTTCCATATGACGTTAGTGGTTAATTTTTACATCTCTACAAAGAATGCTATTGGGATGTGGGTTATATATATATCTATATATATCTATATATCACTTTGGGTAGTATTGAGATAATTTCTATTAATATATCTTTAAACAAAATGACTATTTTCTCCTTCATCTCCATTCTAGAATTAAGCTCATCCAATAGTTCTTTTTCATTTCAGATAATTTTTACCTAGACCTTCCATTTTCATTATTATTTTATATTTTCTTTTTCTCTGTTAAGATTTTGTTACTTCTTCATTAATTTTAAGTGTATTTCCTTTGCTTCCATAAGCAGAGGTATAACAGCTTAAGTTTCTGTTAATTCCATCTTGTAGTTCATAAATTGTTTATCTTTTGCACTGGCAATGAGTCAAATTTTTTATTTTCCGCTGAATAGTATAAATATCATATTATAGTAACTTTGGTTGTTATTAGAGTTTCCTGAAGTGTGTTGATGTTTTTGTTTTACCGGGTAATGAACTTGTTTGAAATCAACCTCCAAATATTTTCTCAAATGTGATTGGTAGGTACTCAAATTTTATTTTAGTTCTTTTAGGCTTAACTATAAGTGTCTTTGAGTCTGCTCCATACGTATATGCTTCAGTGGTCAGCCAGAGATTTGAGTAGAGGTGATACGCATAATTAGAGTTTCCCTTCTTTGTTTCTCAACTTTCGAGGATTTGCTTTTCACTTTTGGACAGTTATGGTTTCCCTGAGCCTTATCCTTCAGTTGCTTTGTCATTGTCAGTTGTCATAGCTTGCCACCAACTCATGGTGACCCCACACCCAGCACAAGGAAATGCTGCCTGGTCCTGTGCCATCTCCATGATTGGCTGATGATCAGACAATTATGATGCATCAAATTTTCATTGATTTTCAGATATAAATCTTCAGGCCTTTTTTTCCAGTCCATCTTAGTCTAGAAACTTCACTGAAACCTTTTAAGTATACTAGCATCACACAAGCCTCCACTGACAGATGGGTAAGCACTGTGCATGAGATGCATTGGCCAGGAATAGAACCTGGGTCTCTCACACGGAAGGCAAAAATTCTACCACTGAACTGCTTCAGGCTGAGAAATGACAGGTTTTCTGCTGAAGTCTTGTTACATACCCTGCCTTGCAACCTTAGTCTGACCTCAGGGTAACACTGTAACTATAGGAAACTCATCCTGTATTTGTCCCTTCTTCCAAGTTCTGCCATACTTTCATGAAGTCCACCCACAGTCCACACTGATTCTTATTTAATCAGCAAACACACCTAATATTTTACACTTTAGTAAATTTTGGAATACTTAACAATGCAAAATTAGATGCCCGACACAGAAATTCATGTGAACTATTTTGTCCAGCAGGTAGATTGTTTTACAAGTTGGCTGCAACAATTAATCTCTGTATGTATGCACTTTTGAAACATCGCTTTGTCACTCCTTCCATCAGGAGATAGATTCTGTTCCTCCGTGAATCTGGTCTGGCCTTTTGATTTACTTTAGTGAATAAAATGTGATGTAAATGATATATTTGTAGCACTAAACTTAGACCTCAAGAGCTTCTACTTTTAACCTTGTGCTTCCTTGAGACCTACATGTACATAAATTCTGAGATGCCCTCCTTGCTACAACTACCAAATATGTGAGTGGGACCATTTTGAGTGATTCATCTCCAGTTGAGCCACCAGACAACTGCAGCTATATGAGTGACTGCAGTCAAGACTGGCACAGAATTGCCTAGCTGAGCCTATCTCGTAGAATCATGAAGCTATAAACTAGTTGTATGAAGATACTAAATTTTAAGATACTTTGTTATGTATCAGTGATAACTGATATACCCTATGAGCAGAAAAGTCCTCTTTTCTCAGAATTCCTTCACTTTCTGGCTCTTAATTGAAATCTAGATGTTCTCTACAGTCTTGCTAAATGAAAGGAAACTATTATTACATCTCATAAACCAGGGACAGGACTTGGAGTATGTGTACTCTGTTGTTCTCTTTGTTCTTTCTAGAATATTATTTCTCCTTTCTCCTGCTTAATTCCTCCTGTACCTCTGAGTCTCAGCTATCAGAATATCACCCACTAATCTTTCTTCTTATTGTCAGTCGAATTCCTTTTTCATGGATACTAGAAGAAATGTATTCACTTTCTTTCTCTCCATCTCTGATCTTTCTACCACTCCTGCTAATTTAAACACTTTTGTCAATAATTCAATGGCTTGGCACTCAGTTTCTTGACCTTAGCTCACTGCCAGTTAACTTTTCCTGCACTTTATTACAGTCACTTTTTCCCACGAGCATACCCTAATTCTTATATTCAGTCTTCTTTTGTTTTGCTTGATTTTACTCTTCTTCCCAGCCCTAAGGGTAGAATGCATAAGGTTAGGCACTGTGTCTGCCTTGTTAGTATTGTGATAACTTAAAACAATGTTTCACATAAAATAAGTATATAACCTGCATTTACTCCAAGAGTGAATAAATAGAGCTAGTGAATTGTTCACAGCATCAGGATATTCAGCATTATTTCCTAGGTAATGCTCCAGATAATGGAGTCAGAAAATAGTCTATGTAATCATTAACAGTTACCAAGTAGCAACTATAGGAGAGTAGAAGGATTTTATTTGTCAATTAAATATTGAATGATATTTAATGTCCACCAGGAATTTTGCTAATCAATATACATCCATGGTGAATACAAGAAACAAATTACTGAATTTACGGAAACTACAGCTTAGGAAACCTTTCAGAAAGCATTTGGTGATCTGTTTATGTGAAGAGCAGTATTCAGTACAGGCATGAGAGAGCTGATTTGTGGGACTACAGGAAATAAGAAGATAAATAATGGTAGAAAGAGAAAACATCATTTATACATTCTCTGACTTTTTCCAGCACATCCACTCATACACACACACACACGCACACACAGAGTTTACCTTTTTCTTCTACATGCTAGGTAGTGCTGTGTGTACAGAAGAGATTTTTATACCTAAAGTTATTCAGTTATACTCTGCAGATTTCCAAAGCCCAAATACTGAATATCAAAGCCACTATTGTAAAACTAACTAGATCATGTGCTCAGTACTTACAGTTCTAGAGCCATGAAATATCTGGGGAAGGTGAGTGCTATTTAAGTTTTTAGGTGGGGCAGCTAAAGGGTGCTTGTGAAATTAAGAATGGTTTCTGTATGGGTGTCTTTCTCGTTTCTTAAAAAGGGAATCATATCAAGAAGTACAACCAACTGAAAAAATATAAATACACATCTAGAAACCCATGAAAATAAACTTTAAAATAGAGAATCTGAAATTATAGAAAAATGCCCCATTACAAGATGTTGTTGCTGTTAGGTGCTGTTGGATTGATTCTACAGTGAGTTCTTTATGGAATGAGATCACCAGGTCTTTCTCCCTTGAGCTGCTGTCTGAGTTTGAACCACTAACCTTTTGATTAGCAGCTAAGCACCTAACCATTTCACCACCAGGGCTCCTTCCTTACGAGATAAACAGAAAAAATAAAAACTCAGTGTTTTTCATGTATGCCAGTAATAAGTAGTAACTGCAGTAGTAAAAGTCTCATATTGCCAAAAAACATCAAAAATACAATATGCCAGAAATAGCCCAAATACAGCAAATAAAGGAAAAACATTACATTATGTAATTGAGATAGGTAAAAAATACTTGAGAAAAAGAAGTATGCTGTATTATTGAGTGCAAAGCTTCAATATAATAAACACATCAATCCCACTCAAATAAGTGCATAGTGTTAACACAATCCATAAGATATTTTTCTAAAGTTAAACTGGAATAAACAGGGAAGAAAACCTAAAATAATTTTGAAAGTCAAGTATAAACAGAGACACTTCTATTACCACTAAATATAACCCATTATTAAAATATAATAATTGAAATGATGACATGGTAATGAAACATAACAAGTGACTCTCCAGCAGATCCTAGAATAGATGAGACTATATCATATGATAAAGAACGCATCATAAACTATAGCAAAAGTTAATTGAAAGTGGAAATTTGGCTAGGTAATTGCCCCCCCAAAAAGAAAGAAAAGGTAATAAGATCTTTGCCTCTACCCAATGTTATAATAAATTACAAAACAAATAAAGTTTAAAATATGAGTGAAATATATGATATTTGGGTTTATATTCATAGAAACATTTTAACATGTAATTAAACAAATATCTCAAATGAAATGAGCGATAGCATGAACTACGTGAGATATTACAAACTTCTGAACACCAAAAAACACAACGAATCAGCTCAAAAGACAGAAAGTAATTCAGGACGATGAATACAGCAGATGAAATATTAACACTTGTAACACTGACGAAACTCATGCAGTTCAAGAGGAAAACGTGTAACATTTTCAGAGAAAAAGTAGGCAAGAAGTACTAATAGATATTTCATGGAAGATACTATACAAATGACCAATAAATGTGGGAAAACACATCCTACCTCACTACTAGTGAAAAAACTACAAATTGAAACGAAACAATAAAGTACTTCTTAACCTATTAATTTTTTTTTGTTTTTTATATTAGTGCTCAGTGGTGCTGAGGATAGTAGTAGAAATGCAAGTTGTTAAAAGTTTCTGAAGGGCAATTTGAATATCAAGAATTCTAAAGGGCTCCAGACGCCACTCACCAAATTGATACGGGAATGTACATTTTCACTCAGTCATAATAAATAAATAAATACATAAAAGAATTTCAAAAGGGTTTATTCCACTTAACCAAATATTCTACTTCTAAGAATATATTTTAAGGGAATAATTATAGATGTGAGCAGGGGAATTCATATCAGCATTACTTAGATTGCCAAATAATTTTAAATCCGTTTAACTATTCAAAGACAAGTTTTTGATTAAATACATTTTGCTAGATCTTATTTTTCAGTTACAAAAATCACAGCTTTGAACTTTTCAAGAAAAATGCTTTCAGGAAGTATATGTGATCTAATAAGTTTTAAACGGCACACAAAACCATGAATTAAAAGTGTTAAAAAATACTGGAAGGAAATATACTAAAGTGTTAACAATAATCATCCGTCAGAGTTGGAAGTTTCATTGTGCTATCAATTGAAAATAATCTGAAAAACATTATTTATTCTTCACATCATACATTGCCTGGTAACAGTTTTCCCAATAATACAGTGACATGAACAGTATTCAAATTAGTTTATCTCTGCTTTACATACAGTGCAACAGAGATTGAGAAATAAGTGACTTAACCAAAGTCACAATTCCTAAGAAGGGATCTTTTATCCCTGGTATCCTTGGTATATAGTAAGCACTCAGTTATGTATCTGCTGAAGGAATGACTAACTGTAAACTTACCCCAGATCTACTGACTCCTAGGCCAATGCTATTTCTGCAAGCATGTCTGTAGGTTCTTTCCACTGTAGCTCAAAACTTCTGAAGTGACACACTGTGTTTCTGTTTTTAACACTTGGCCACTTCAGGCAGCTCTTTAAGAAACATCACAATACTTTGTTTGCATTCACAGTGCATTTAACTGGAGCAAGAAATATTGAATGTCATCATGTTTCATCAATTTAATTTGGTATTATAACAGTAATGTTCTAGTGATTTAGTAAGTAATAGCCTCAAGATCAGGAACTGTGCCAGATCTATGCCCAGGTCTTTCCAGTTACTTGATTGGCTGTAACACATTCAATTCGGTAGTTTGGACTATCTTAACGATTGCTTGTGTGACAATCCATCATACTGAATGAGCTTTGATCCAATTTGATTGTTAAAATAGAAAAAAAGCACTGGATTGACTGTGGCATGGCACATTATTTTGGAGTTGTAGGCAATGTCCTGTAAAGCATCTTGCATAATGCCTTGAACAATATTCAGTAAATAAATGTGATAGTGATGGTAAAAATAAACACAATTATATTTGTTTCTAAATGATCATCAATTCCCCCTTGAAAATAGAAGGGGAAAAACATATATATATAGAGGTTGGCTGCTCACCAAAAGACTTGACAGTTTGTATTCACCAGGTGCTCCTTGGAAACCCTATGGGACAGTTCCGCTCTGTCATACAGGGTCGCTGTGAGTCAGAAGTGACTCAACAACAACAGTTCTTTTGTATTATTACTATTATTTTATTTTATTTTGTTTTGTTTACATGTGCATGTGTGCATGTGTGCATGTGTGTGTGTGCCAGTTGCAGTTAGACACTGCTGAGCAGATTCCGACTCACAGAAACTCAGTGTGGCGGTTAGAGATGCTCCATAGAGTTTCCTAGACGTAACATTTACGTGAGCAGGTCCCCAGGTCTTTTGTCCCAAGGAGCCCCTAGGTGAATTCAAACTGCCAATCTTTAGATTAGCAGCCTAGTTCATAATGATTTCACCACCAAGATTGCTTTATGTACGTACATATCTATGTATATATACATATGTATATGTATATATACATATGTATATATACATAGACATATATGTATATATATAGATATATATATCTATGTATATATACATAGATATAGCTATAAATATACATATATATGTATATATACACACATATATATGTATATATAGCTATAAAACCTGCTGTATATATATAGCTATAAAACCTGCTGCCTTCAAGTCAATTTTGTCTCATACTGGCCTTATAGTACAGAGTGGAACTTCCACTAGGTTTTCCAATGCTGTAATCTTGATGAAAGCTAATTGCCACAGCTTTCTCCAATGAAGCATCTAGTGAATTCAAGCTGCCAACATTTTTGTTAGCAGATAAGCACTTAACCACTGTACCACCAGACATGTATATATACTAGATATATAGAAAGATACAAATATATACATATATAAATATATACATTTACTTATGTATGTAATTTTGCGCTCTCTTTAATTTACATTTTCAGTAAACTCAGCTGAAAGAATTAAGCTCACACTTATTTTAATGTTTTTGTATTTTTGTTTGTTTGTTTTCTTCATTATCATGGAAATGTGATTCATGTTCATTTTGTAACTTGATCCTAATGGAGTTTTGTTAAACTCCTTCCCTTCATAATGTCATCTTATGATGCTATTTATAAATGCAGTCTCTACATTCTTTAATTTAAATTATCATGAGTCTTTTATGCTTTATTCATCTCAAAATCTCTGCCACCAAAATGTTAGTGTTTTTAAAAATGTTACATTATTTTTATACTTTAATAGAAAACAGTTTCTTATATAACAAGAAAAGTCAATTTGATATCAAAGTTTTAAATGATTTAATATAGCCAAGTGCCATAGAATGTGGATAAATTACTTAGATGGATTGATGTTAAAAGAGAAATGTTTCAAGAGTTCATCTAGCCTCCATGGCTCCAGACACTCTGAAGTCCATAAGAACTAGAAACTCCATTCGATATTTCCCACCTCTTGATCAAGATTCTATAAGAATCTTTGATCATAATGTCCACCAATGGTAGCCAGCAACCATTCACTTCTGGTCTCACAGCCAAGGAGGCAGTTGTTCGTGAAGGCAATTACCTATGCATTCTATGTTTATCTTCTATTCCTGACTCTCCTTCTGTTGCTCTTGGTAAATAAAGAGACCAGTTACCATGACGTGGATTGCTGCTTGCAAGCTGTTAAGACCCCTGGGCCCGATAAAACATCCAATGTGACAATGACTCAAAACATTAGCTAAGAACTTGAGGGAATAGCGAGCTTATGTCACTGGGGGTTGGAGAACAACACAGAAAAGGATGGTGAGATTGTAATGAATGCCACTGAATAGTACAAGCAGAATCAGTTGTATTGGTGAATGTTTTGCTGTGTATATTCTCAGCTAAAATAATAAAATAAATTTAAAAAGAAATATGTAGGTGAAGAAAGCACTATGTTAATATTCTCACACAACATCAGAAAGCACATGTCACAGCAATAATCACTGTTCTCACTGGGATTTGTGGGCAAAATCTCCCTCTCCAGCTATCTACTAAAAATCAGAGTTTATACCCAGTTCAATGTAAGGATCATGTTTTTTGGACGCCTGATCTCCGTAATCTATAAGGTACTACAAAATATCAATAAGAAGAAGATAAATCATCCAATTAAGCAATGGGCAAAGGAGATGGACAGACATTTCTCTAAAGAGGAGATCCAGGCAGCCAAAAAACACATGTGGACATGTTCACAATCTTTAGTTATTAAAGAAATTCAAATCAAAACTACAATGAGATACCATCTCACCCCAACAAGGTTGGCCGTGATCCAAGAATCACAAAACGACAAATGCTGGAGAGACTATGGAGAAAATAAAACTCTCCTACAGTGTTGGTAGGGCTGCAAAATAGTCCAGCCTCTTTGGAAAGCAATCTGGCGCTTCCTTAAAAAAATAGATATAGATATATCATTTGACCCAGTAATTCCACTACTTGGAATATATCATACAGAATCAAGGCCATTCACACCAACGGATACATGCACACAAATGTTTATTGCAGAACAGTCCACAATAGCAAAAAGATGGAATCAACCCAGATGCCCAGCAACAGAGGAATGGATAAGTAAACTACGGTATATATACTGAGTGGAGCACTATGAAATGATAAAGAACAATGATGATTTCAAGAAACATGTCATAACCTGGTTTCAGCTGGAAGACATTATATTGAGTGAAAGTAGTCAGAGACAAAGGATAAATATTGTATGAGACCCCTACGATAAGAACTCAAACACAGACTTATGCATAGAAGAAAAGACTGTTTGAGCAAAGGAGGGGAGGGAGGGAGGGTGAGAGGAGGAGGGCTTAGATTAGACAGTTGGTAGAAATTTGGTTGGGTGAAATCGGTGACAGCACACATTATAAACAAGAACAATATTAAGTGGACTTCGACATAACTTGAGTACTCCTCCCATCTTTGCCCAGTAATGCAGGGACAGAGTAGCTGTTGGAGAGAGGCAGGGGACCACGCTCTTAGGTGAAATCAAGGCCAACTGGCACAACTAGTGTTTTGCTAAGAGGGCTCTCTGCACCCCACATATGTGAGTGGCGTCTGGGGTCTTAAAAGCTGCCAAGAGCACAGCATCCGAGAGCACAACAAATGGTCCCAACTCAGCAGGAGCGGATGCTCACTGAGGACCAAAATGACAACCCAGAAGACGCAGAGACCCACATGAGTGGGTGTCTACATCGACTTGGGACCTGAAGAACCAGATGGTGCCCGGCCACCACCAGTGATAGCCACGATGGAGCTCACAAAGTTGAGACCCACTGGCAACACAAGAATAAAAAGGGGTGCACCCTGAGATCTCCACTAAAAGACCGCAACTGATGGTCTAGCGGCTTCGGTGTTCCTTGGAGAGCACAGCCGCTGGCCCTGATGCTGCCCTTGCCCATGGATCATAACGAAAGTCCACTCTTCGGACAGCAGGGGATTGGACTTGGTGATGCAGAGTGACTATATATTGGGTATACTTTATGGTTCTATGTATCTATAGGATATCATCCTGTTGACCTCCAACTGGAAGAAGGGGAGTGGGTGTCGAGGAGGGGAAAGGAGACTGTTGGGAGGATAAGAACTGTATAAAGCTGTCACTGGGCCAGGAGAGCAGTGGAAGCTGCACCTAGGTGGGCCTGAAAATTTGTATGGGAATGTGTATTTTCACTCAGTCATAATAAAAAATTAAATTAAATTTTAAAAAAAGGATCATGTTTTTTAATTTGTAAGCCCAAACCTTTGTCGTTTAGTTGATTCTGACTCATAGGGATCCTAACTAACAAAGTAGAACTGCCCTATAGGATATCTAAGGAGCAGACGGTGGGTTTAAACTTCTGACCTGTTGGTTAGCATCTGAGCTTTTGACCACTGCACAACTAGGGCTCCTTTCAAACAAACAAGCAAATGTTGTTGTGGAGTCAATTCTAATTCACAGTGACCCAGTGGGACAGAAGCAGAACTGCTCTATAGAGTTTTCAACTGCTGACATTTTGGTTGTCACCCAAAGGATAAGTGCAAATGTGCTAGAACAGGTCACCAGAGATTGTCTTCACGATAGCAATAAAACACATTTGCTGTTTATCTTAGTGAGAAAGGAAAGGAGGAAGTGAGTAGCTTCACAGGAAACCCTCCAATGAGCTCCAGTTTAAAAGGCAGATTTAGAAAATGCGAGGAGATGTTAAAAGATAAGGATAAATAAAAGAGTGCCACTAAACTTTTGATAATGTTAAACGCTTATGTAACTTAACTTATGACCAGGGCTAATGCTAAGTCATGTAGTGGCACAGTCATTCTGATTTACAGAAATTTTTCTAGTCAACTATTGTAATTATTCTGTGCTGACCCTTAGAGCAAGAAGAATGAAAAGAGAAAAGATTAGCTGAATATCATTTGAGCAACTCAACAGAGAGAAGGTGGTCTAGGCAACTCCTTTTGTGGTTCTGTGTTCTCTATCCAAATAAATGGTTACAGCTATGAAGAGAGCAGAAGAAACTGGTATGAAATAAATGATGCTTGTTCTGTGCAAAGAGTCAACCACATGGAGAAAAAATTATCTTTAAGTGTTTTGTTACTCTACTAATCCTATCTTCAAGTTCCAAGTTTTGCCACCATCAAGGATATACAAGAAAATACTCCACAGATTTGGAGAGCATTGCCAGTAAAAAAGAAAAAAAAAAAAAAGATTCGAAATGGTTACAAACAGTGGCAGTAGCATTTGTTGTAATAAAAAAGGACAGGCTTTGTTAAACAAATTATTCCACTGTATTTACTGCAAAAGAAACAAGGCTCAGCATCTTTTTTTAATAAGCTAAATTTCTCCCTCAGTATTTGAGTGCTACTATATGTCAAACACCTTATAAATAAGATCCAACATCTGCCCAACAAAAGTTTTTATTTGGTTTAGTGATGATTGCAAGTATGATTATGAGTCACTAGCTACTAAACAAAGTAACTAAATTGTCCTTGGCCTTAGAGGACAGGAGTAGAGACTCTAATCCAGCAGCATCCAATAGAAATATTGAACATGAGCCACAAATGTGAGCCACACTGTGTATTTTTAACTTTTCTACTAACCACACTAAACAAAGTAAGAATAAATAGATTAAATTTCTTTTTTAGAAAAACTATTTAAACAATGATTTAGATATACATACATATATATCCACAATAAAATTATATATAAATATCTATACCAAAAAGAAAAACTCATTGCTGTTGAGTCCATTGCAACTCACAGAACAGGGTAGGAGTGCCCCACAGGGTTTCCAGGGAGCACTTGGTGAACTCAAACCACTACACCACCAGAGTTTACACGTACATGTACATATATGTGTATATGTATGTATACATATTTCCCATTTTAACCATTTTCACTGTACAATTAAGTGTTGTTGCTAGGTGCCATCGAGTTGGTTCCAGCTCATAGTGATCCTACGCACAACAGCATGAAACACTGCCCGATGCTGTGCCATGTCCACAATCATTTTTATGCTTAAGCCCATTGTTGCAACCACTGTGTCAATCCATCTCATCGAGGCTCTTCTTCTTTTTCGCTGACCTTCCACCCTACCAAGCATGATAACCTTCTCCAGGGACTGATCCTTCCTGACAATATGTTCAAAGTATGCAAGATGCAGTCTTGCCATCTTTGCTGCCAAGGAGCACTCTGGTTGGACTTCTTCCAGAACAGATCTGTTTGTTCTTTTGGTGGTTCACTGTACATTCAACATTCTTCTCCAATACAAGAACTCAAAGACATCAATTTTTCTGTCTTCTTTGTTCACTGTCCAGGTTTCACATGCATATGACACTATTGAGAATACCGTGGGTTGGATCAGGCACACTTTAGTCTTCAAGGTGACATCTTTACTTTTCAGTTAAGTGGCATTAATTATATTCACCAAGTTGTGCTACCAACGACACTATCCGTTTCCAAAAGTTTTTTTTTTTTTTTTGATCACCCCAGACTGAAACTTAGTGTCCCCTCGGCAATAACCCCCATCCCCTCATTCCTTAGTCACTGGTAACCACTTAAGACAAACTTTTGTCTGTATGCATTTGCTTATTCCAGATATTTCATATAAGTGTGATTATGCAACATTTGTTTTCCTTTTTGTGTCTGCCTTATTTCACTTAGCATAATATTTTCAAGTTTCATCCGTGTTGTACTGTGTATAATTACTTACCTTCATGTTTGTGTGACAATCCATTGTATGTATGGACCACATTTTGTTTATTCATCCATCTGTTCATGGACCCTTGGGTTGTTTCCACATTTAGGCTACTTTGAACAATGCTGCAATAAACATTCTGTTTAGTGTCTGCTTTCAAATCACGTGAATATACACCTAAGAGTGATTTCTGTCCTATATGATAATTTTGTATTTACATTTTTAAGGACTGTTTTCCATAAAACTTTTCATCAAACTGTTTTCCATAAGAGCTGCACCATTTTATGTTGCAACTAGCAATGTATTATAGTTCCACTTTCTCCACGTCCTTGTCAACAATTGTTATTTTCTGATGATACCATCCGAGTTGAAGTGGAGTGGTATCACATTAAGGTTTTCTTTGGTGAAATATCTACTCAAGTATTTTGCACATTTTTAAGTTGAATCATGAGTTGAAGCCTTACACCAATGTTTTCTTCTAAAAGTTTTATGGTTTTAACTCTTATCTTTAGGTCATTGATCCATTTTGAGTTAAATTTCATACATGGTGCGAGGTATGGGTCAAAGTTTTTCCATTTTTGCATATGGAAGCCCAGTTGTCAAAACATCATTTAATGAAGACACAGTTCTTTCCCTTATGAATATATTTGGCATTTGACATACTTACTGAAAATAAATTGGACAAAAATGTTTGGATTTATCTCTGGACTCCCAAGTCTCCCCCTTGTTTTATATGTTCTACTCTGTTTGGGTTACTGCAGAATTGTGCTACATCTTAAAATTAGGATGTCCAAGTCCTACTTTATTCTTCTTTTTTCAGTATTGTTTTGTCTATTTAAGATCCCCTTACAATTCCATATGAATTTGAAGATCAACTTTTCCATTTCTCAAAAGAAGTTATTGTAGTTTTTTTCTAAATTTTATTTGTTGTTGTTGTTGTTGAGAATATGCCCAAAGAAGCACATACCAACTCAACAGCTTCCGCATATAGAATTTAGTTACATTGATTATATCTTCTGAGGTGTACAACAATCGTCATCCTCCTTTCCTGCGTTGTACCACCCTCATTAATAAACTCACTGCCCCCTCAGTTTCCTACCTAATATTTGAGTTGCTGTTGTTAGTTTGATCCACTATAGGCAGCTGTTAAAAGAACATAATGCTTTTTTTTTTTTTTTACTGGTTAAGCTAAATTATTGTTTGATTTTAAGATGACTTCAAGGGATGTGGTTTAAGGTTTAAGGATTGTATCAAATCAATAGTTTCCGGAGTTTGTCCATTCTCCATGGCTTCAAAAAGTTTTAAGTCCATGAGACTATGAAATTCTCTTCTTCATTTTACCCCTTTTGATCAAGATTCTCCTATAGAATCTTTGATCAAAATGTTCAATAATGATAGCCAAGCAACATCCAATTCTGGTCCCACAGCCAAGGAGGTAGTTGTTCATTAAGGCAATTAGCCATACATTCCGTATTCTCTTCCTATTCCTGACTCTCCTCCTTCATCCATTGCTTCCAATGAATCAAGAACAGTTGATAAGCCTTGGATGGGTGCTTACAAGTTTTAAAAAGACATTAATTGACACAATGAAATAAGAGGTAGAATAGAGGCACTAAACATGTCATTAGGCCAATTAACTAGGATGTCCCACGAAACTATGACCCCAAATCTCCAATCCAAGGAAACAAATGCCATGAGGTACTTGGCAGTACATAAGCAGCCTCAGTAGCTGCTCTTATGTTTTGTCACTGTTGTCTTAGATTTTTTGTCCATTATTTGTGCTACTGTAATAGAAATCTAAGTATATAACTTTAACAAACTGAAGTTTATTTTCTCCCGGTTTAGAGAAGGCTAGAGGTCTGAATTCATGGCGCTAGCTCTAAGGGAAAGCTTTTTCTCTATGTTGATTCTGGAGGAAAGCTCTTGTCTCTTTCAACTTCTGCTCCTGGGTGATCAACATGTGGGTTGGCATCTTTCTTTCCTTATCTTTCCTTTGCTCCCTTGCTTAAACTCTTTTAAATCTCAAAAGGAATTGACTCAAGATACACCCTACCCTAATACTGCTCATTGAAATAACAAAGACAATCCATTCCAAAATAGGATTATAACTACAGTCATAGAAGTTCTGATTTACAACATATATTTTTGGGAGACAGAATTCAGTACATAACATTACACATTTGGCATCTCAAAATCCATGTTCTTTCCACAGGCAAAGAAAATTCTCCCCATCACATCATCCCGAAAGTGTTAAATCAATTCCATATTGAAATTTCACCTTATTAATCATGTAAATTAAATATGGATGAGCCACTAGCTATATTCCATCCTAGAGCAAATTTGTTCTACATCTGTGAAATCTAGAATACCAGTATCTGTTTCCAAAGTACGATGCTGGAACAGGAACAAGATAAACATTTTCAATTACAAATAGAAATTGGAGTGAAAACAGGAGTAACAGTCACCAAGCAAGTCCTAAACCTAGCAAAACAAATGAAATTAGCTCTCAGGTCCTGAAAATAACCCTCTATTCTCTGAGGCTAATTAGACTATGACCCTGTCTTCCAGACTCTGGGTGTTTGCCATGTTTTCTGAATTCTGGATGGAGGCCCTTGGCCTGGGACTTCAGTTCCACTTTCTGGGCCCACTGGGATAGCAACTCTGATCCTTAGGCTTTGGGTGGCCCCATTCTCTTGAAGAATTGATCCTTTTATCATTATCTCTTTCTCTGTCTCTGGTAACAGATTGTGAATTAGGGTCTGCTTTGTCTGATATTTATAGCCATTCCCAGAATACCTTTGTGGTGCAAATGGTTAAGTGCTGGGCTACTAACAGAAAGGCTAGCAGCTCAAACCCTCTCAGAGGGACTTTGGAAGAAAAGCCAGGTGATCTACATCCCTACTTCTGGAAGGTGAGAGCTATGAAAATTCTCTGAAGTACAGTTTTGCTTTACACACATAGGATTGCTACAAGTTGGGACTGAGTTGACAACAACTGATTTGGGGTGTGTGTGTGTGTGTGTTTCCTTTTTTTTTTTTTACTCTCTTTTACTTATTGTTTGCTTGCAGTATTTTTTTTTCTGTACTTTAATCTTCAACCTACCAGTGTATTTGAGTCTCAAAAGGGTCTCATATAGACAGCTAATATTTGGCTCATATTTTCCTGTAAGTTCTACCCATCACTTCATTTTGATTTGAGTATTTAATCTACTTACATTTAAAGTAATTAACAAAAGCAATTACTTATTTTCTCTGTGTATCAATCTTTTTTTATATCTCATTTCTGTCTTGCAATTCTGCCTAATTTTATGTCTGGTTGATTATTTGTGGTGGAGTATTTTAAATTATTTTCCTTTCATTTCATTTTGTGTACATGTTTATAAATATTTTTTCCTTGTACTTTCTCTTGGATTGCATTTACCATCCTAACTTTATAACAACAAAGTTTAAATGATAACAACTTAACTCCAGTAACACACAAATGCTCTTCCCGTATCATTGTCCCCCTTTGTGGGTGTTGTGGTAACAAATTACATCTTTATATGCTGTACAAATGTTGCCATTTACGTTTGCTGAATATCACTATGATTGCCTTCGAAGTACTCCCCTTCGGAAGCTATGCACCAATGCCAGCACCTAGTCCACCCTTCAAAGCAATTTTGGAACTCTTTTTCTGGAATGGCCATCAGAGCTATCATCGTATTACCCTTGATGTCATCAAAATGTCTTCCTTTCAATATTTCCTTTATCTTTGGGTAGAGAAAAAGGCCATCAGGGACCAGACGAGGTGAGTAGGGAGGGTGTTCAAATGGCACTTCTGTCTTTACTGGCTCAAAACTCCCTCACAATTAAGTTCACAAACTTGGCACCATGCCACCATACACGATAGCCATTCGAGAAAGAGTTTCAAAATTGCTTTGAAAGGTGAACTAGGCACTGGCATCGCTGCATAGGTTTCCCAGGGGAGTACTTTGAAGGAAACAGTAGTGATATTCAGCAATGAGGTATATAGCACTTAGAACTATTAAGTTTGTGGAGTTGTCATGCCTCCTATGCCCAATACATAGCCTTATAATTATTTTATGCATGTCTTTTAAATCATGTAAGACATAACATAAACAAACAAACAAAACTCATTGCTGTCAAGCCAGTTCCAACTCATAATGATCTTATAAGACAGAGCAGAACCACCCCATAGGGTTTCTAAGGAGTGACTGGTGGACTTGATTTGCCAACCTTTTTGTTAGCAGACATAGCACTTAACCACTAAGCCGCCAGTGTTTCCAAGATATAACAAGTGGAAGTAAAATGCTAAAATACTATAAAACTGACCTTTATATTTATCCATGAAATTGCCATTATTGTCCTTTTTTTCTTTACTCTTTTGTGTTACTGTCTAGTGTCTTACTTTCCAACCTAAAGGATTCCCTTTAACATTACTTGTAGGTCAACACTGTGTTAATGAACTCCTTCAGCTTTTGTTTCTCTGGGAATATATAATTTCACCCTTATTTTTGAAGGACAGCTAGCTGGATCTAGAATTCTTGGTTGGCAGTTCTTTTCTTTCAACACTTTAAATATGTCATCCCATTGTTTTCTAGCTTCTGTGGTTTCTGAGAAATCAGTGCATATTCTTACCGTGGATTCCTTGTATGTGATGATTTGCTTCTCTGTTACTTCTTTCAAGATTTTATCTTTGAGCACTGAGAATTTCATTATAATGTGTTTTAATGTGGATCTTTCTGAGTTTAGCTTGTTATTTGTTGAGCTTCTTGAATACGTAGATTCATGTTACATTTGGTAAGTTTTAGGCCATTATTTATTCAAATATTCTTTCTGTCCATTTCTTTCTTCCTTTTGTCCTATCTTTTTTTAAAAAAAGTGATTGTATTCAAATGAAAATTTACAGAGCAAACCAGTTTCCCATTAAACAATTAATGCATATATGGTTTTGTGTTATCAGTTGTCAACCACACAACTTGTGAATACTCTCCCTTCTCCATCTTGAGTTTCCCCTTACCAGCTTTCCTGTCCCCTTCTGTCTTCTCAACCTTGTCCCTGAGTTGTATGCTCTTTCAGTCTTGTTTTGTTTTATGGGCCTGTCTAATCTTTGGCTGAAAACGTGAATCTCAGGAGTGACTTCATTACTGAGCTAAAAGTGTGTCTGAGACCATACTCTCGGGGTTTCTCCAGTATCTGGACTTTTGTGTGTGTGTGTGTATGTGTGTGTGTGAGAGAGAGAGAGAGAGAGAGAGAGAGAGAAATTTTGATCTACATTTTTCAGACACAGTATGTGAAAAGATCACAGTTGAGAAGCTTCCAAAAGTCACAAAACTCAAGTCAATCTTGTGATTAATTTATGTCAGACCAGTCATTCCTTGGAAACTCTATTGGGCAGTTCTACTCTGGTCCATAGGGTCACTATGAGTGGGAATCGACTTGGCAACAGTGAGTTTGGTTTGGTATGCCAGACCAAGAATCCTTGTCTTTTTTTATGTACATGTGAGTTGGAATTTTGTTTTACATTTTTTTATAGCTCTGTCTAGGACCCTCTATTGTGATCCCTGTCAGAGCAATCAGTGGTGGTAGCTGAGAACCATCTAGTTGTGCTAGACTCAGTCTAGTGGTACCTGTGGCATTTGTGACCTATTACTCCTTTGGACTAATCTTTCCCTTGTGTCTTTGATTTTCTTTATTCTCCCTTGCTACAGATGGCCTGAGACCATAACTACCTCAAATGGCGACTCATAAGCTTTTCATAGACGCTACTCACCGAAGTAGAATGTTGTCATGGATTGAATAGTGTTCCCCCAAAGTGTTGTAGCCATTTAACTATACCACAAATCTTGGCATCTGTAATGTTTCTATATCTTGTCAATCCTACCTCTGTGATATTAATGAGGGAAAATGGATACCAGTTGTGTTAGTGAGGCAGGACTCAATCTGTAAGACTGCATTTTTCATTAAGGCAACCTTTGGGGATATAAAGGAAAGAGAAGCAATCAGAGAGTTGGAGACCTCATATCATTAGGAAAGAAGCAGTACCTGGAGCAGAGCACATTCTTGAGACCCAGGGTCCCCATGACTCAGAAATTTCCAGCCCAGGGGAGGATTGAAAAGAAGGGTCTTCCTCCAAAAACAACAAAGAAAGGATTCCTCTGAAGCTGACACCCTGAATTTGGTCTCTTAGCCACCATTACAGTGAGAAAATAAGTTTCTCTTAGTTAAAGCCATCCCTTTGTGATATTTCTGTTATAAGAACACTAGAAGACTAAGACAAACATGCAATATTTTTGTTATAAACTGTATTATGCAGTTTTGCTGATTCTTCTGTCAGCTCAGATCAGCTATTGAACCCCTGAATTAATTTTCCATTTTCATTTTTTATACCTTTTAGCTGAAATATTTCTATTTGGTTCTTTCTTAATTTTCTTTTTATGTCTTCAACTGTTTATTTTCTTCCTCCATCACTTTTCTGATTTCCTGTGTTTGTCAATTTTTTCCTTCCATTTTTGAGCATATTTAATATTTTTTTAAAGTCCTTGCATAACAAATTATCAGTACTACCCTATGGATGTTCCACTGTCTAACATTGCAGAGAATGGGAATTCCAGAACACCTAATTGTGCTCTCAAGGAATCTGTCTATGGATCAAGAAGCAGTCATGTGAATAGAACAAGTGGACACTGCATGATTTAAAGTCAGGAAAGGTGTTTGTCAAGGTTGTATCCTTTCACCATATCTTTTGAATCTGTGTACTAACCAAATAATCTGAAAAGGTGGATTCTGCAAAGAAGAATGAGTCATCAAGACTGGAGGATGACTCATTAACAACCCACATTATGCAGACAACACTACCTTACTTGCTGGAAGTAAAGATTTGAAACACTTGCTGATGAAGATCAAGAACCACAGCCTTCGGTATGGATTGCACTTCAACAACAAGAAAACAAAAATCTTCACAACTGAACCAGTAAGCAGCATCGTAAATGGAGAAAGGATTGAGGTTGTCAGGGGTTTTATCTTACTTGGGTCCACAATCAACTTGCATGAAAGCAGCAGTCAAGAAATCAAAAGATGCTTTGCATTCAGAAAAATCTGCTGCCAAGGAACTTTTTAAAGTATTGAAAAGTAAAGATGTCACCTTGAAGACTAAGATGAGTCTGACCCAAGCCATGGTATTTTCAACAGTATCATATGCATGCAGAAGCTGGACTATGAACAAAGAAGACAGAAGAAGAATTGATGACTTTGAATTGTCATGTTGGAGAACAATGGCCTGCCAAGAGAACAAACATATGTTCCAGAAAAAGTACAGCCAGAATGCTCCTTGGAAGCAAAGATGGCAAGACTGCATCTTACATAATTTAGACATGTCAGGAAGGATCAGCCCCTGGAGAAAGACATCATGCTTGGTAGGGTGGAAGGTCAGCAGAAAGGAAGAAGACCCTCAACAAGATGGATTGACGCAGTGGCCTCAACAATAGGCTTAATCATAAAAACGATTGTGGACATAGCACAAAACTGGGCAGTGTATTGTTCTGTTGTTTATAGGGTCACTATGAGTGGAAACTGACTCGACAGCAGCTAACAACAACAACCCTATGGATAGCATCTGTCACTTCATTTTGTTCCTTTATGAGAGCCATGCTGTGCTATTTCTTTGTATGCCTTTGATTTTTCATTAAAACTGGAACATTTGGCTTTTATAATACAGTAACTCCAAAGAATCATATTATTTCCTTTTCAAGTGTCATAGATTGAATTGTATCCCTCAAAATATACATGTAGCAATTTTTCTGGGTTGTGATTCCCACTACTGTGTGGTTGTCCTCCATTTTGTGATTTTCCTGTGTTGTAAACCCTAACCTCTGCCTGTAGTTAACAGGGCAGTGTCGGATTATGTTAAAGAGGATTAGAGTGGCACTGGAACACCCTTACTAAGAGCACCTCCCTGATCCTATGTAAAAAGGGAGTTTCTCTGGGATACATTTGGCACCAGCTTTTTTATTTCAAGATATCAAATGACAGGGAAGGAAGCCAAGAGTTGGGAATCTCACATCACCAAAAAATTAGTACTGGGAGCAGAATATATCCTTCACATCTGAGGTTACTGCACTCAGATGCTCCTAGACCGAGAAAGACTAACGCAACACAAGGACTTTCCTCCAGAGACAACGGAAAGGGAAAGCTTTCCCCTGGAGCCAACGTCCTAAATTTGGACTTGTAGCCTACTAGATGGTGAGAGAACGTTATCGCTGTTTGTTAAAATCATCCTCTTGTGGTATCTCTCTTATAGCAGTACTAGATGATTAAGACACTAGATTTGCACTTTTTAAAATTGTTATCTGTTTATTTGGTGGTTTCCCCTGTTTTTTTCAAATATTGCCTTTCTAGACTTGTATGGAAGCTGAAAACTTTCTTAGCTTGTGATCAGCTAGTGTTTTGACAGTAATTACTGTTTTAGTCTGGTTTCTCAAGAGAAACACAATCAGTGAAGTGTGTGTGTGTGTGTGTGTGTGTGTGCGTGTGCGTGTACGTGTGCGTGTGCGTGTGCGTGTGCGTGTGCGTGTGCGTGTGCGTGTGCGTGTGCGTGTGTGTGTGTGTGTGTGTGTGTGTGTGTGCATGTACGTGTGTGTGTCCATGAAACAGCTCACTCAGTTACAGATGATGAAATGTCCCAAGTCCTGGATCAGGACAGAGGCTTCTCCCAGTTCACACAGCCATGGAAGCTGCTCAACCGAAGGTTGGCAGGTCAGAAAACAGGACTATCTCTCACAGGCTGTGAAGGTTGACAAACCCCAAGATGTCAGGCAAGGCCCTAAGTTTTCTCTGGATTCACATAGCTGCAAAGGTTGACAAACCCAAGATAGGCAGGTTGGGAAACAAGCCTCTTACAGGCTGTGAAGCTGGGTGAATCTCAAGATTAACAAGCAAAACTGCTGGCTGAAGTCCCAAGAACCAGAGGTCAGAAGGCAAGATAGGTACCTGCTGGGCCCACAACAAGCCAAAAACCTTGGAAAGGTAAGCAAGAAGGAAGTAGGCAGTAGAAGGTGGAAAGATGAAGGCTGAGGGGACATGAAGCCACTACAGGCCCCGCCTCCACCAGTACTACTCAGCGGATTCCATTATGGGGGTGATCACAACATTAACACAATTGCCAAAACACTGAGAATCACAGCCCAGCCAAGTGGACACACAATCTTAACTATCATAATTACCTTGAATACCACGGGAAGAAAGAGAAAAACATTTACTTCAGTCTTTGAAAGTTCACTTTGTGCTGATTCCCTCCATAAGCACTTAATCAAACTTATGCTGAGCTTAACAGTCAGGCTGAGGTAAATGTGTAGTTTCTTCTCAGAAAATTTCTGAGTATGAGTCTTGCCCGGAACATTCATATGTTTTTTTCAGTTCCCTTGTTTACACAGTGCTATTGACAGTCCTAATTTCTGTCATGCATTAAGGAGACCAGGATCCCTATCTAGGAGTGCTGGCTACTCTTGCTTTATCACCAGGCTCTCTACCTTTGAGCGTTGGCTCCACCACTGGCACTCCCTCTCTAGGAATGCCAGATGATGACGCTTTAACACCAGGCTATCTGTCTGTGAGTTCTGGCTGCAGAAGCTGCTTTAAGATGACCATGTTGAGCCAGAGAAGTGGCAAGGCATGAACAGGTGGACTGATTCAACATTTCCATAGGTACTATAACCCATTGGAAGCCCTGGTGCTGTAGTGGTTAAGTGTTATGACTGCTAATCAAAAGGTTGACAGTTTGAATCCACCAGGTGCTCATTACAAATGTTATGCGGCAGTTCTACCCTGTCCTATAGTGTCACTGTGAGTCACAATCGGATTGATGGGTTTGGGTATAACCCTTTGGCTGATTTCACACTTCTGAAACTGTTAATTCTCCTTACCTACTTTTGTTGTGAAGAGTGAGATGGAAGTGTGCAGTGCTTATGCCAACACCTTGTTCCACTTTAAGTTCATTTTAATACAATATTTTATTAATCCTAATATGTCTAAACTATTATCATTTCAACATATAATCAATAGGAAAATGTTTTTGTCAGATTTGTTGCATATCTTTTTACTAAGTGTTTGAAATCCCATGTTTATTTCAGACTTACTGAACATCTTATTTCCCACTAGCTACATTTCAAGGGCTTAAAATCTAGTGGATACAATATTGGACAGAATGGGTATAACCCATATAGTTCTTGAAGTACCTGGTATGAGGTATGTTGGATCTGTTGAGTTCTGATCCCAAATCTGCCATTTCACAGATTGCTTAGCCTCTCCAAACCTTCTTCATATTAAAAATTAGATAGTAATCACACTTACTCTACAGTTTCTGTAAGAAATATGTGTGGTGACATTTATAAATTTATATGAAACTCTTAGCATATTTACTCTCACTAGAAATAATTCCATAATGGCATTCTCTATTATTGTTAATAACATTGTTATTAAAATAATGCCATTTTATTTTTATATTTTGTGTGTCTAGCATAGTAGATTTTTAATAAGTTTTACCGAATTAGTTAACCAAAGTTCATACAATTAGATAATGCATAAACTTGACCAAGTTTTTTTCTTTTCCAAAATGTAAACCTTAGAATCATAATTTTGAAGCCTCTAAATTAAACAGTCTTGGCTTAAAGTCTAGAGAATTAATCCAAGCCAAGCCAAGTGCCGTCGAGTTGTAGCAGATTTTATTACTATTTCTCTAAATTTTCAGGAAACAACTTTTGAACTTAATTCTCCATAGAAAGAAATAAAACATCAAAACCATCTGGAGGTTTGCCATGGCCTTACTATATGTTCAGGAGCATTTGTTGTTCTTGATCTTTTCCTATTGTCTAATGGAAATAAAAGATCTTTGGTAACCTTCTACAAAACACCTGGTGAAAGAATGCAAATAGAAAATCAAAATCAATTGTCTAGCTTTAAAAAGAGTGCTCTTATACCTTAGAAATAAAATTTTGTTATGAGAATAGAGTATGAAATCAAAAGAGGCAAAGATCTTGATAGAAATAGACACACTGCACTCAAACATCTATACACAGTCATAAACATGGACACACAAATGATCTCACACACACCCATATAAGCACACACATGTTGACAGCACCTGCTGGGTTTCTTTAATATTTTAAGCAATCTGGCAAGGACTTCATAGAATAGTCCATCATTTTAGTCATTTGAACTGCCAAGTTGAATCACTGAAAATTTATTTGACCCTCATTCTTTTGTCTGTCTCCTAGCAATCTCCTCTACAGTAGCAAACACTAAACTGCTGTTGACACAGGAAATGGTACAGTAGTAGGTGAATAAAAGCTATGGTCTAAGAATTGTTCACTCAAAAAGGCTTAGTCTGGGAACAGGCAATTGAAAAGTGAAACAGGGTCACAATCCTATCGGTTGTTCCAAAAGACACAAATGTAAACTAAGTTTTTAAGTTTTCAGATTAAAAACTGCATTGTCCTTGAGGAGAAAATGCTGTAATTTTCTTAAAGCAGAGCAGCATTTCCTTAAATAAACTTTTTCTATTTGAGGTCATTGTGTTTCTGCATTTTTTATATTACACTATGCAATCCTAAAGAACATGGATGGAATTTTCAAGTAAAAGGCTAAGATAGACTATCGGACATCAGATAGACTAAGGAAAATGAGTCTCCTTGCCACACTGGACAAGGGATCACATTCAGTAATGTTTGAGAGCACTAGCTTTGGACTTAGACATACCAGAATTTGAGTCCTGGCTATGTGACTTCCCAGGTCTGTGATCTTGGTTTTTACGTCCTGTTATGTATGGGGTCAGTATGAGTGAGGTGTCAATTTAAGGGCAGCCAACAACAACTAAAATCTGAAAATAATAATAGCCACCTTATTTTTTGTGACTAGTGTGAAATTTACTATTACTGACATCACTATAATTTTTCAGTGTAGGCCAGCTCTGTCCCTAATAATTAGTTAATATTTTGCAATAAACTATGGCTTTAGACTTTGGCTTAGATAAGTAGTAAGCATGAAACTTTCAATGCTGTTTCCAAAGTTGTCTAACAAGGTAAAACAAATATAGCCAATGGGAACAATTAGTGACTCTGGGTTATGAATGTATCGGACTTCCCTGTATTGTTCTGCAACTTTTCTGTAAATTCTTAATTTTATAAAAATACAATGTTACAAAGGTGCTTAAACATACAATGTTTGCAGTGTATCCTTTACTAGGCAACAATCCAGGACCATGACTCATGGTAACCCTAAAAGTTTGTGAGTCATTTCATTAGAAATAGTATGAGTATAGTACCTCTACTGGAATTTATGCTTATTAATATGTTTTTCTTATTGTGATGATTTCCCTAACACTGAGGAAGGAGTAGCTATCCAAACATTTAAGATGTAGAAATCTTAAGCAAGTTTGCATCAGCACACAAGTAGGATGATGACATCATCTCTGGGCCCTCTCTATAGTGAGTGGCCTTTCTGAAGTTTGGAATATTTTCTGCTCTGAGAAACTGTCCAGTTTAGCCTGTTTGTTTCCCCTCTAGTGCAACCCAAGGGTCCCAATAACAAGATTGATTATTACAGTGTACTTTTCCCAGTCTCACTGTCAGATAGAAAAACATTGAAGCTTTTCAAGTAAATTCTCTTCCAGCCTAGAACTCTTTACCTAGGAAAATTTTATAATCTATTATAGAGTGTCAAGAGTAAATCTAAAACAACTATGAAATTTCCTTTACATTGCAAAGAAAGCATTGGGTAAGCTTTTATGTGCTTCTGAATTCCCTTTCCTCAATAAATCAAGCAAGAGACGTGAAGATTCACTAATGTATCAAGGGAAACTATGTTGGTTTGATTTCACTTTTGAATTTAAAAGGGGTTCATCTTTGGCCATGAAGACCAAATCCAGACATGAAGCCCTGTGGAATATCTCCCGAAAAGCAGTGTTGTATGCTTGGTTCCAAAAGAAGAATTGATTGTGAAATGTTTGCTGGCTTCTCAATTATTTTCTGGGGGGAATAACCAAACTTGTTCTTCACTCATTTGGAAATAATTTATAAGGACAGAGGCAATTAAAAAAAGTTTGTGGGTGGGGCAGAGCCAAGATGGCAGACAAGGCACAAGTCTCCTCGATTCTTTCTGAGAACTAAAGCCTAGAACAATAAGTGAATGGAGCAGTGTAGAGATTCTGGTGGAGGGCTATGAGACTGGACTGAATGACAGGAAAGGAGAAACTACCTCTGTCAGAGGCGAGGCAGTGGCACTGAGTCCTGCTTCTGCTGATGCATCCTTTGAGGAGCCTGTGGGTACTGACACCATCTTTGTCATTTGTGAAGCAGGGATTGGGTCTGCTGAGCCTGTATGCCTGGCACACTAATGCGCTGAACTGCAATGCTTAAGTAAACAGCTTATGCCACAGCAGAGAGACTGTGTTTCAGACAGCCACATTTTGAGAGCCCAGCTGCCAACTGAGGGTGCCAGAGCCCCTCGCCCCTTTCTTCCTTGTGCTTTAACATAGATTCTACTGACTCATGGCAGGAAAGGCAGCTTAGGCAGGACACCATCTTGGTCAGCTGAGAAGCAGAGTCAACCATGCCTGAGGTCTCAGTGGCAGTTAATTCTTACTCTGAGCAACAATTCCTGGAAAATGCTTCTCCAGGAGAATAGCTCTTCTGAGACAATCCTATCTAGGTATCATGGAGGGGCCTGGTAGCTGAGGGTACCAATGCCCTAACGTGTACCTTTACTGAGCAATGCCATAGCATCTGGGGACAACCTACAAGGCAAGGTTGTTGTCAGCTGAGAGGTGAGGACTGCCACTCCTGAGGGCCTGGCTGCTCTCAGTGGTTGCTGGATATAACCTCTATTAGCAGAAAGGCAGCATTCAGAATAAGACCATCTGGAGAACACAGTGGTGACAAGGGGCTGACTGGGTTGGTGGTATTTTCACCACCCTTCCCTGTGCCACTCCAAAGCATCAACTGATGGGTCCCCAGAGACTCCATAAGTAGTATGCCCTTCTCTGCCAGCCAGGAGGCAGGTCATGCCAATCCTGTGGGCCTGGCTGCTCTTGGCACTTGCTGGATTGTGCCTCTCTCAGGAAAAGGCAATTTTGAGTTAAATGCATCTAGAATGCAGCAGTCCCAGGCATCTGAGTCTGGTGATATCCTTCTCTCCTCCCCTCACCGAGCTACACCATAGGCTTGACTAGTGTAATGATGGAAAGTTGCCATAAGTAACTCACCACTGTTAGCAGCCAGGAGGTGGGGCCTGCACCCCTCAGAGCCCAACTGTACTAGAGAACACAGAGGTGTCTGGTGACCAAACCTAGCAATGCCTGTATTCATATCGTAGAACTAAGCCACAGCTCCCATTGGGGTAATACTAGAGAAATTAAATAGCTTCTTGGTGGTGCAAAGACAACAAGCAATAGATAACCACTTAAAGAAGCAGACCACCATGGCTCCAGAAAACTCCCAAAATAAAGAATCCCAAAACATCCTAGATGAAGAAGCCTCTCTGAAATTATCGGAGGTAGAATACACAAGAATTGTGCGTCGAGATCTCCTACGGGTTAAACAAAATGAAACAGAACAAAATGAAAAATTAAGCAAGCTATAGGGACTACTGGAACATCAACGACCCGAAATCCAGCAAATCAATAATAAACTTACAGATTTAGAAAACTCAGTGCAAAGGCAAAAGAGCAAGATTGAGGAGTTGGAAGGCAGAGTTTGTGACCTGAAGATAAAGCAATTGACACCAGCATTTGTGAAGATAATTCAGAGAAAAGAAATAAGAAAAAATGAAGAAGTGTTGAGAAACATATGGGACTCTATCAAGAGACATAATCTGTGAGTAAATGGAGTTCCTGAACAGGTAGGGACAGCTGAAAATACAGAGAATTGTTGAAGAGTTGTGGACAGAAAACTTCCCTGAAATTATGAAAGAAGAGAACACAGACATCCAAGATGCTTATCTAATGCCACAAAAACTGGACCCAAAAGAAAGACACCAAGACATATTATAACCAAGCTTAATAAAGTGAAACATAGAGAGAGGCTCTTAAAGGCAGAAAGACTTAAATATAATAAAGGGAAGCCCTGTATGCTTTCATCTGACATTGCAGGAGGAACAATGTCAGCAAGAAGGCAATGGCATGACACATCCAAGGCCATGAGGGAGAAAGACTTCTAACCAAGAATTATATAGCCTGCAAAATTATCTCTCAAATGCGAAGGGCAAATTAAGACATTTGCAGATAAACAGAAGTTTAAAGACTTTGTAAAAACCAAACCAAAACTTTAAGAAATACTGAAAGAAGCTCTTTGCTTAGAAAAACAAAACTATTAAGTGCATATCTGAGGAGGCAATGCAGGACACAGCATCCAGAAATCTACTCATTTAGGGAAGGCACCAAACTCAATTAAAGCTACAATATTAAAAGAAGAGAACCAGCGATCATATCACAAAAACTAAGACACTGTCACAATAAAAAGAAGTATGTGCTACAGTAGTTATACTCCTCACAGATGGAGAGGAAGTTAAAAAAGATATGCAGAAGTTAAAACTGGGTTTAAACTTACAATAGTAAGGGGGATTATAAAAGTAGCTGCAAAGCAAAATAATAATGCAGCATATCAAAACAAGAAACATAATACAGGAGTCTCAACAAACACAAAACTAACACATAAAAAAGATGAACAGTCAACACATAAAGAAGAATGACCCAGAACAGAATATTAAGAGCAACAGAGAAAACACCAACATAAAAATAAATACATCAAAATGACAGCACTAAACACATATGTATGAATAATTACACTGAATGTAAATGGACTGAATGTTCCAATAAAGAGACAATGAGAGATATCCTGGATCAAAAGACATGACCCGTGTATGTGTTGCTTACAAGAAACACACCTTAGACTCAAAGATATGAACAAACTGAAAATTAAAGGATGGAACAATATATACCAAGCTAACAGTGTACAAAGAAGAGCAAGTGTGGCAATAGTAAACTCAGATAAAATAGGTTTTAAAGTACAATCCACCATTGTGGACAAGGATGGTCATAATTTCTTGCTCAAAGGTTCAATACACAAGTAGGATTTAATAATATTAAATATTTATGCACCCAATACAAGAGCACCTACATACATCAAATACTGACTACATTGAAAAATGAGACAGATCACTCCACAATAATACTTGTAGACTTCAACACTCCACTTTCAGTAATGCACAGACCATCCAGAAAAAAAAAGGTCAGTAAAGCCACAATTAAACAACGAGGCCTCATCAACATTTACAGAAATTTTTATCCATCAACAGATAGGTCTACCTTCTTCTTATGCACATGGAACTTTTTCTAGAATACACCATGTATTAGGACATAAGGCAAATCTTAACAAAATCCAAACCATTGAATTATTGCAAAGCATCTTCTAGGACCATAAAGCCATAAAAATCGAAATCAATGGCAGAAAAAACATAGATAGAAAATTGAACTCATTGAAACTAAACAACAACTTGCCCCAAAATCCGTAGGTTATAGAACAAAAGAAGGTCAAAATTCAAATGAGAATGAAAACACATCCTATCAGAATCTATGGGATACAGCCAAAGCAGTGCCCAGAGGTCACTTTATCTGTATAAAGGTACACATCTGTAAGAAAGGACTCAAACCAAAGAATGAACCCTACAGCTTGAACAAGTAGAAAAAGAGCAACAGAGGAAGGATTGGAGCAGAACTAAATGAAGTAGAGAATAGAAGAACGATTGAAAAAATTAACAAAACCAAAAGCTAGTTCTTTGAAAAGACCAACAAAATTGCTAAAACATTGGCTAAACTTACAAAAGAAAAACAAGAAAGGAAACAAATAACCTGAATAAGAAATGAGATGGGAGATGTCACAACAGACCCAACTGAAATCAAAAGTATCATAATAGGAAGTGCCAGATTGCTTTCCAAAGAGGTTGTACCATTTTGAACCCCACCAACACTGTAGGAGAGTTCCACTTTCTCCACAGCCTCTCCAGAATTTGTTGTTTTGTGTTTTTTGGATCATGGCCAACCTTGTTGGGGTGAGATGGTATCTCATTATAGTCTTGATTTGAATTTCTTTAATAACTAAAGATTGTGAACATGTCCTCATGTGTTTTTTGGCTGCCTGGGTCTCCTCTTTAGAGAAATGTCTGTCCATCTCCTTCGCCCATCTCTTAACTGGATGATTTATCTTCTTCTTATAGATATTTTGTAGTATCTTATAGATTATGGAGATCAGGTGTTGGTCTGACATAGAGGTGCCAAGTACTTTTTCACATTTTGTGGGTGGCCTTTTAATTCTATTAATAAAGTCTTTGGATGAGCAAATGGTCCCAACTCAGCAGGAATGGATGATCACCGAGGACCAAAATGACATGAGGTAAAGACAACCCAGAAGATAGAGAGACCCATATCAGTGGGTACCTACATAGAATTGAGACAGGAAGAACTGGATGGTGCCCAGCCACCACCAGTGATAGCTGTGATGGAGCTCACTAAGGTGAGTCTCACTGGCAACACAAGAATAAAAAGGGGTGCGCCCTGAGATCTCCACTAAAAGACCACAACTGATGGTCCAGGGACTTCAGGGTTCCACTGGGAGCATGGCCCCTGGCCCTGATGCTGCCCTTGCCCATAAATCATAACGAAGGTCTACTCTTTGGACACGAATGGATGGGACTTGGCGATGCAGAGTGACCATATTGGATGCACTTTTTGGTTCTGTGCATCTATAGGATATCATCCTGCTGACCTCTAGCTGGAGAAAGGAGAGTGGGTAGAGAGGAGGGTAAAGGAGACTGTTGGGAGGATGAGACATATATGGAGCAGAGAGGAATAGTGTGCTGTCACTGGGCAGGGAGAGCAGTGGAAGCTGCATATAGGTGGGCATGTAAATTTATATGGGAATGTACATTTTCACTCAGTCATAATTAAAAAAAGAAAAGAAGAAAAAATATCATAACAGAATACTGTGAAAGACTGTATTCTAACAGATTTGAAAACCTAGAGGAAATAGATAAATTTCTAGATTCATATCACCTACCAAAATTATCACAAGGAGAATTAGAACAACTTAATAAACCCATCACAAAGGAAGAGATTGAAAAAGTCATCGAAAAGCTATCAACCAAGAAATGTCCTGGCCCAGATGGCCTCACTGGAGAAATCTACCACATTTTTAGAGAAGAGTTAACTCCAATACTACTGAGAATATTTCACAGTATATAAAGGGATAGAATACTCCCAAATTCATTGTACGAAGCCAGTGTAACCCTGATACCAACACCAGGAAAATATCCCACAAAAACAGAAAGGTGTAGACCAATATCACTCATTAACCTAAGATGAAAAAATCTTCAACAAAATCCTTGCCAATAGAATTCAACAACATATCAAAAAAGTAATTCTTCATGACCAGGTTGCATTCATACCAGGGATGCAAGGCTGGTTCAACATCAGAAAAACAATTAATCTTTAATATTATCAGCCACATAATTAACACACAAGATATGAATCACTTGATTTTGTCAATTGATGCAGAAAAGGTGCTTGACAAAGTCCAACATCCATTCTGCTAAAAAATCTCAGCAAAATAGGAATAGAAGAGAAATTCCTGAACGCAATAAGGGGCATCTACACAAAGCTAACCGCCTACATCATCCTGAATGGAGAGAGATTGAAAGAACTCACCTTGAGAACTGGAACTAGACCAGGATACTCTCACCACTTCTATTTAACATTTTATTAGATGCTCTGGCCAGAGCAATAAGACAAGGCAAAGAAACAAAAGACATCCACATTGGCAAAGAAGAAGTAAAAATCTCCCTATTTGCAGATAGTGTGATTGTATAAGCAGAGAATCCTAAGGAATCCATAAGTAAACTACTCAAACTAACAGAACAGTTCATTAAAGTATCAGAATATGAGACAAACATAAGTAAATAGGTAGGATTCCTTTATACCAACAAAGAGATCATCAAAGATGAAATCACCAAATCAATATCATTTACCATAGCCCCAAGAATATAAAACACCTTAGAATAAATCTGACAAGACAAGTGAGACACCTATACAAAAGAAATACAGGACCTTATGGCAAGAAACCAAGAGACTTACATAAAGGGAGAAACCTACTCTGCTCATGTATAGAAAGATCTAACATTGTGAAAATGGCTATTTTACCCAAAGTAATCTACATATACAATACAATCTCAATACAAATTCCAGTAACATTGTTTTTAATGAGATGGACAAACAAATCACCAACACTGTTTAGAAAGGGAAGAAACCCAAGACAAACAAAGTGCTACTGAAGAACAGGAAACACAGTGTGAGACCTCACACTACGTGACCTTAGAACCTCTTACACTGCTACAGTAATAAAAACAGGCTGGTACTGGTGCAAAAAGAGGCATATAGATCAATGGAAGACAGTTGAGACCCCAGAGATACCACCATCCTCTTATGAGCAGTTGCTATTCAATAAAGTCCCTAACAGTATAAACTGGGATGTAAACGGTATCTTTAACAAATGGTGCTGGCAAAATTGGATATCTATCTGCAAAAAAAAATTGAAACAAGAGGCATATTTCACACCTTACAGAAAAACCAACTCAAATTGGATAAAACACCTAAATATCGAACCTAAAATGATAAAGATCATGCAGGAAAAATAGGGTCAACAATGGAAACTTTAACATAGTTTAGAGTTCAAAATCTGACAAAGCAAGAGCAACAGAAGAACCAATATACAAGTGGGAACTACTACAAACCAAATGCTTTTGCTCATCCAGAGACTATCAAAATAATTA
This sequence comes from Heterohyrax brucei, assembly GCA_028571685.1. Taxonomy (NCBI): domain Eukaryota; kingdom Metazoa; phylum Chordata; class Mammalia; order Hyracoidea; family Procaviidae; genus Heterohyrax; species Heterohyrax brucei. The sequence continues at coordinate 127,910,734 of CM053166.1, read as the reverse complement.
AAAGACTACCTACAGAATAGAAAAAAAAAAAATTTGGCAACTACATGTTGAACCGATATCTGATCTCCATAACCCACAAGTTACTACAAAATATCAACAAGAAAAATGTAAATAACCCAATTAAATGATGAGCAAAGGAGATGAATAGACACTTCAGCAAAGAGGACATCCAGGCAACTAAAAGACACATGAGGAAATGCTCACAATCATTAGCAATTAGAGAAATCCAAATCAAAACTGCAATGAGATGCCATCTCACCCCAACAAAGTTGATCATGATCCAAAAAACACAAGACAACAGACCCTGGAGAGGTTGTGGAGAGATTGAAAGTCTCCACATTGCTGGTGCGATTGCAAAATGGTACAACCTCTTTGGAAAGCAATCTGGTGCTTCCTTAAGAAGCTGGAAATAGATATACCATTTGTTCCAGTAATCCCACCGCTTGGAATAGATCCTACAGAATCAAGAGAAGTCACTTGAACAGATACGTGCACACAAATGTCTTTTCTAGCACATTCCATAATAGCAAAAAGATGGAATCAACCCAGATGCCCAACAACAGATGAACGGATAAACAAACTATAGTGCGTATACTCAATGGTACACTATGCAATGATAAAGAATACTGATGATTTTAGGAAGCATTTCCTAACATGGTTTCAATGGGAAGACATCATGCTGAGTGAGATCCGTCAGCAACACAAGGACAAATATTGTATGAGACCCCTACTATGAGGACTTAAAAAGAGACTCATGTACAGAAGAAAAGAGTCTTTGATGGCTGCAAGGGAGGGGAAAGAAGAGAGAGACGAAGAGGGCTATCCACAGATTAGATAGAAATTTGGTTGGATGAAAGCAGTGACAGCACAGTAGAATGAAGATCAACTTAACTGGACTTCAGCATGAACTGAAAAGTTTTCCAAACTCAACCTAATATTTCAAAGGATAGAGTAGCAAGGATCAAGTCTGGGGAACATGTATTCAGGGGATATTGAGGCCAATTGGCATAACTAGACCATTGCTAAGGGAGTCTTCTGCACCCCGTATTGGTGTGCGGTGTCTACAGTCTTAAAAGCTAGCAAGCTGCTATCTGAGGTACAACCAAATGGTCCCGACTCCTCTGGAACAGATAATCTCCAAGAACAACAAAGACATGAGGTAAAAAGAGCCCAGGAGACAGGACTCATGTGAATAGTTGGCTGTATCAACATGTGGCCAGAAGAAGCAGATGGTGTCCGGCCACCGCCAGAGACAGCCATGATGGGGCACACAATGTCCGGTCTCAGTGGCAACATGAGAAGAAGAAGGATGAGTCTCCAGAACTCTACTAAAAGACCTCAATTGATGGTCCAGCAACCTGGGGTTTCCCCTGGAAGCATGGCCCCTAGACCTGCTGCTGCCCCGACCAGAAAATATTTCTGAGGTGAACTCTTTAGACAGGAATGGACTGGATTCGGGGACATAATGTGACTATGTGGTGTGTGTACTTTATGGTTCTATGCATCTATAGGATGCTTTTCTACTGGCCTCCTACTAGAATGGAAAGGAGAGAGTGGAGACGAGGGGACAGTGGATTGTTAAGAGGATATGACATACATAGAACAAAAAGGAGGAGTGTGCTGTCACTGGGCAAGTAGAGCAGAAGGATCTGCAGATAGGCAGGCATGCAAATTTAATTTGAGTTGTATTCTTTCACTTAATCGCAAAAAAAAAAAAAAAACCTGAAACAGGACATACCTCTCACACCTTACACAGAAACTAACTCCAAATGGATCCAAGACCTAAATATCAAACCTAAAACAATAAAGATCATGCAAGAAAAATTAGGCTCAGCAATGGCAGTTCTAATATATGGCTTAGACAGACTCCAAAATCTGACAAACAGAGCATGAACAACAGAAAAGAAAATAGATAAAGGGAAACTACTAAGAATCAAACACTTTTGTTCATCCAAAGATTGCATCAAGAGAGTTAAAAGGCTACCTACAGAATGGAAAAATATTTGAGAAGTGTACGTGAAGTCTACAAGGTACTGCAAAATATGAACAAAGGAAAGGTAAATAGCCCAATTAAACACTGGGCAAAAGAGATGAGCACACACTTCATCAAGGAAGACTTCAGGCAGCTAAAGACACATGAGGAAATGCTCACAATCATTAGCTAATATAGAAATCCAAATCAAAACAATGAGATACCGTCTCAGCCCAAGAAGGTTGACCGTAATCCAAAAAACACAAAATAACAAATGCTGGAAAGGCTGTTGAGAGATTGGAACTCTCCTACACTGGTAGTGGGAATGCAAAATACTAGAACCTCTATGGAAAGCAATCTGGCACTCCCTTAAAAACCTGTAATCCCACTGCTGGGAACCTCTTCTGCAGAAATAAAGGTGGTTTCACAAACAGATGCATGCACACGAATGTTTATTGCAGCACTGTCCACAATAGCAAAATGGTGGAATCATCCTAGAGTCCCATCAGCAAATGAATGGATAAACTATGGTGCACATACTCAATGGAACAGTATGCAATAATAAAGAACAATGATGATTTCAGTAAGCATCTCCTAACCTGGTTTCTACTGGAAGACATTGTGCTGAGTGAAATCAGTCAGTGGCAAAAGGACAAATATTATGTGAGACCCCTGCTATTACAACTTAAAAAAAGACTTAATGCACAGAAGAAAAGACTCTTTGATGGCTACAAGAGTAGAGAGGAAAGGACAGGGTTAGGTATAGATTAGATAGTCGACAGAAATTTGTTTAGGTGAAAGCAGTAACAGCACATAGTAGAGAGTAGATCAACTTAACTGGACTTCAGCATAAACTGAAAAGTTTTCCAAACTCAACCTAATATTTCAAAGGATAGAGCAGCAGGGACCGAGTCTGGGGAACATGTATTCCAGGAATATTGAGGCCAATTGGCATAACCAGTCCATTGTTAAGAAAGTCTTCTGCACCCCATACTGGTGCGTGGTGTCTAGGGTCTTAAAAGCTAGCAAACTGCTATCTGAGGTACACCAAATGGTCCCAACTCATTGGAAACAGATGATCACCAAGAACATCAAAGATACGAGGAGAAAAGAACCGAGGTGACAGAAGTATCCCTATGAATAAGAGACCGTATCAGCAGGAGACCAGAAGAACCAGATGGTGCCTGGCCACCAACAAAGATAGCCCTGACAGGGAACACAATGTAGTCTCTGAGGCAAAATGAGAAAAAGAGGTGTGCAGCCCAAGAATTCTACTGAAAGACCTGAAGTGATAGTTCAACAGCCTGGAGGATCCCCTGGGAATGCTGCCCCTAGACCTCCTGCTGTCTTTGACTAGAAACCAGTAATGAGTCAACTCTTAGACAAGAATGGACTGAACTCAAGGACAAAGTATGACCATATGGTGTGTGCACTTCATAGCTCCATGCACTTACAGGAGGCTGCTCTACTGGTCTCTTTCTAGATGGGAGAGAAGAGTGGAGTTGGGGAACAGATGCTTGTTAAGTGGATACTAAGCATATAGAGTGAAAAGGAGGTGTGCGCTGTCATTGGATGGGGAGAACAGAGGAAGCTGCAGAGAAGCGGGCAAGCATAACTGATTTGGATTTTATACTTTCACTTAATCACAGTTAAAACAAAGGTTTAGATTTTTGTTTTCAGAAATACATAAAAGAATTTAAAAAGCACTGAGGCATTTCTGTAAGTCCTAAGGGAAGCCCATGTAAGACAGATTGATGCAGAATCTATCCAAAGCTTTCACCACATAGGCACGGCTTCTTCATAAGAAAACCCACTGGATTTCCATCAGTAGTTTCTTAATTTTAATTAGTACACTAGTATATTATAGTGGTTCAGTGACGCTAAAGAAAATGTCTTGGCTCATACATAGGAAAAGGAAGTGGCTACCTTTGGCAAATGCTTGGCCCCATTAACCACAAATACTGACACTTACTAACTCTATCAAATGCCAATGTAAATTAGCATTATAAAAGCTCAAGGCAGGTGAGTCTTTTTTTTAAGGTCCTTTGGTCATCCTATGATTTAAAGAGAAGTAACACAATTCAAAATGCAGCTTTGAGCTTCTGTGGAGGAAAAAAAATGGCACCTCAATCCTATAGTGTTCTCAGTGAACATAATGTACATTCTATTTTAATAGCTTTTTATACTCCCCATTTTTTATTAATGCACCCTGAATATGCTGTGCTTTTATTGTGAATAACCAATAAAGGATGGCTGTAAAAATAGTCATAACACTATACCATTTTTTTCCATGCTTTTATCTCCCGCTGTAAACTTAGATGCAGCTCAGAAATACAATTAAAGTAAAATGAAGTCACACACACACAAAAAAGTTTAGGACTGTGACTACAGCCTGTTCAGCTCCCTATGGTTTCTTTCACCGGACATATTAATAGTAGAACAATGTTTTCTTGGCTTGTTTCTATAGATAAAGTCTCCTATTTATAATTATCTGATATTGATGATTAAAAATTGCATGCACATTTTCAAGACAAGCATTTTGTTGATGTCTTAATTCCTGGAAGCTTGGTGAATATTAGTTACTTGTGTTGAGACTAAAAGTTCACTCTGAGACAAAAATATTTCTGAAGTGTGATTCAATCACTTGGGATGCAGGAGGACTTGATATGCTAAGTGGTAACTGTATAGTAAACTGTAATATCCTTTAAACTTGGTATCAACAAATATTAATTAATTACCTTTTGTCATTATGTGCAAGGCACTGTTCATGGCACAAAGGACAAAACACAACACCTGTCCATGCATACTCAATGTATAACGTATTTGGGGAAAATAAAACAGAGTTCAATAAATAGTGAATTAATGTGCGTGAGCAAAAAACATTTAAAACACAAAAGACAAAGAATCTTGCTGACTTATTTTCTAAGAACTATTTCAGTGTAACCACTGTGCCACCGGGACTCTTCAAACTGTAAACAGGGTTTTCCTTTTTACTTTAATGGACCATGTCAATGCAGGGTGTGTTCTAAACCTAATCACTTCTAAGTGATGTAAAGAGCAACGTAGACACAGAGCCATGCGGGCACAAATAGGGGAAGATAGATGCCAGACAAAAATCTCCCAGGAAGCTACAGTAGCTGAAAGAAATAAGGATCTTCCCCTAGAGAGTGTCTTCTCTTAGATACTGCACCTGACTTTTGACATCCAGCATCCTGAAAATACATTTTCTGTTCCTTAATGATATTGACTTGTGGTGCTTCTGTTACAGCAACACAAAGAAACTAAGACAAGGGTCTTGAATACAAGGTTGACAATTTAGGCTTAAACCTGTAGCTTATAGAAACCCTTTGAAGGTTTCTAAACAGATGAGAAATAAAATTTAAGAAAATCACCTATTGATGTGTAAGGTCATGGGGAAGTGAAAAAATGAAAGCAAGCAGGCTAGCAAGGATTGCTGAGGTAGACTCCTCAGGTGGGAGTCCCTCCCTGAGCTGAGCTAAGTACGTTAAAGAATACAAGATGTCGCTGGAACTTGGAATCTAGTACTCTGCGCTGGCTAAGCTCAACATCCCCTACCATGACCAACATCATTCAGTCCCAGGGAAATGATTTGCCACATCTCTTTCCCTGTTTTAGAAAACAAAGAGAAAATATACCCCAGCCCAGCTCATGCTAAACACTAATTTTCTCCATAGATTTGCCTATCCTTGATAGTTTGTATAAGTGGGATAATACAGTATTTGTCCTTTTGTGTCTGGTTTATTTCACTTCACTTAACGTTTTTAAGGTCCATTCATGTGGTGGCATGGCTGAAACTTTATTTCTCTTTATAGCTGAATAATATTCCAGTGTATAGGTATATTCCACCTTTCCACCACCTTGGAAAATGCATAAAGTGAACACTGGTGTACAAGTCTCTTTTTGAGTTTCTGCTTTCAAGCCCTTTGGGTATATACCTAGGAATGAAATTGTTTAGTTATACAGCAATTCTGTGTTTAACTTATGGAGAAACTGCCAAACTCTTTTACACAGCAGCTACACCATTTTACATTTTCACCAGAAAGGTACAGCTGTTCCAGCTTCTGTAGATCCTCACCAGCACTTCTTCTTCTTATGAGTTTACGGCCATCCTAGTAGGTGTGAAGTGGTATCTCATTGTATTTTTTTATTTGAGTTTTCCTAGTGTCTAGTGATGTTGAGTATGTTTCCAGTGTGCTCATTTGCCAATTGTGTGTCTTCTTTGGAGAAGTGTCTACTCAAATCCTCATTCATTTTTAATTGGGTTATTTGTCTGTTTAATACTGATTTGCATGAATCCTTTATATGTTCTATATAATGGTTCCCTAGCAGATATGTAATTTATACTATTATTTTTTTATCTTCTCACTTTCTTGATGGCATAATATGTATATGCTATGTATATGTATATGGTATAATATGTAGCACTTTTTAAAAAAAGTTTGAAGTAGAACAATTTATCTTTTGATGTCATGTTTAAGAAACCATTGTTTAACATAAGGGCATAAAAACTAACCCTAGGTTTTCTTCAAGAAATTTTATTGTCTTGTCTATGTCACTCTACTCTCTTATGTTGTAGAATGTTGCTATAAAGAAATGTGCAGCAAGCCTGTTTTGTTTTTCATAAGTAGTTTTGCCTTTGTGCCTGTTATCAGACCGAATTATTCTTTACCTTTCAGTATCTTCATCAAGATATACCTAGGTACAGATACCTAAAGGTCAGTTTTGGCTGGTATACTCTATGCCATTATATTATGTAGATTTAATTATTCCTTATGTTGGCAATGTTTTCCTGAACTGTATCTTTCAATGCCTGTTTTTAAAACAATTTTCACTGCTTATCATTTGTTCTTGTCAAACTTTGTAATTATGTATATATTGGATTTCCTTTGCCTATCTTCAGTATCTATGTTTTTCTCTCTAATCACATCTATTTCTTTATTTCGATATCAATTTTTCTTCTTTTCTAGCTTCTATTATTAATGTATACTTGGCTTGGCTTGGCTTACTGTGTTTTTCATAGTGTCTATTTGCCCTTGTTGTTTCCAATTTTGACATCATCTCTATGAATATTTTGTCTTTTAAAAAGATATTTTATTGTGCTTTAAGTGAAAGTTTACAATCCAAGTAAATTTGACATACAAAAACTTACACACACACACATAGATTGCTATTCATCTCTAGCTGTACTCCCCACACTGTAAACAACACACTCATCCTTTCCACCCTGTATTTCTTATGTCCTTTCAACTAGCTCCTGTCCCCATAGCTTTGGGTTTTTATTCTACCCTTTTTTGAAAAAAGAAGCTTTGCCGGTCAGAATCAATCTCTTCCTAATTTTTTTCCTCTGTCTTCATCAATTCTTATATTTCTGCTATTGTTTTCCTTAATAGAGATTTTATATATGTAATCAGAGCAATGTATATATTCACAGAGTATATTTGGTTGGAATCATGATCTACTTCATTGCAGTAATTTTTGGAAATGTTTTTGTTCCCTTAAGTGTTACTTCTCTTTCTCATCTGTTTTGTTTTACTAATTTGTACTGATAATGCAATAGCTTATTTTTGATTCATCATAGAATTAACTGGAATTTTTCAGAACTCCCTGCTAAATGGGTAGAAACCCTTTCACAACTTTCCTGAGACCACCCCTGGGATCTTTCACTCTACTTCTTGTGTCTTTTTTATACTTGGCTATATCATGTGTCTTCTGCCCCAACATATAATCTATTCCTACTTTCTCCTCATCTCGGTCAAATCCTAATGCACTGAGATATAGAACTATGACTTTGGGGAGAACATTTTTAGAGGAGTATGCATATATACTTTTTTTCCCCCTAAGTGTTTTTAAAGGATGCTGCTGTTGACCTCTATTCACTTACTCCTGGCAGTTTTTTGCTGCATGTCACAGCTAGAGTTTCAAGACCAATGTCAGCTTTGCTTCACAGACATTATGTGTACTTTGGTTTATAGTTCATATCAACTTATTAGTTTTAGTGAAAGAAGATTCATGTGGATTTATACACTCACCTTTTGTCTCTTTATTACATTCGGGAGAAAAAGAGGAACCATTTTGTATACCTTGCTAGTTACATGTTGAAAATTATCCATTCCATCTTCCTCTCTTAATTCTTCCCTATCACAACACCCATTCTCACCCACCCACACCTTTTTCTCACTTATAACACAGAGTGGCAGGAAGCCAAGGTGCCAGGTTCTTATAAAGCTTGCAACAGAATTATCAAATATTTTTCCACAGTTTAGCTACACTGATGAACAATAGCTCCCCATGCTAAGTTACAATACCCACCAGACAATTATAAATAATGTGTTAGTACTTGACAGAAAGCCAAGATTTAAAATCCAGACGTATCTTTTATTAATAAGTGTAAGACCCATTCCTGGGGCTTTTGTGGATTTAAGGACAGTGGTTAAGTGCTCATCTGCTAACTGAAATGTTGGCTGTTTGAGCCCACCCACCACTCAGGGAGAAAGGTGTGGGAGTCTGCCTTCCATAAAGATAACAGCCTTGGAAACCCTATGGAGCAGTTCTACTATATCTTATAAGGTCACTACTAGTCAGAGTTGACTTGATATCAACAGGTTAGCATGTCTAATCTTATGTTTAGGTGAAATTGTTGACAAGCTATTTAGGAATTTAGTAGGAATTTCCTACCAGAATGATTTTTCTTTATAATTTGCAATAGTATCTTCAATTGTATTATCAGGATTTATTCAATTAAATTAGACATTATCCCTTAAAAAATCTAAGTCTGTGTGATCCAGAAATATAATAAACCTGTCTTGTATAAAGTATGTTCTTTGGAACACTATATCCTTAGAATGTCAATTGTTCTTCTATGGAAAAAGGAGAAATAAGTTTGGAAAATACAGGGACTTCTGAGACGCTGTAGTAATCTAAAGTGCATCAGGGTACTTTAGGAAGATGGAATATGCAGCATTTCCAAAGCCTATTTGGTCACGAACTTTTAAAAAATATATCATGTACTATGCTACTATTTTTACCAATGTAGTGTTAGAACTTCTTTGCAACAGAGGATAATGTATCACTAACTGAATGCTGATTAAGCAAAGACCCTATGTCAAGCACAAAGCATTTATATTACGGTAGGATGGGTCAGTGGGTGCGAAGACAGGCATCTTTTCAGAAGAAAGTTCTGGTAATCTAATTTTGGAGAAAAAAAATGAAAACCTATAGAGCACAATTTTTCTCTGACACACATGCACTCACTATGAGTTGCAGTTGACTTGATGGGAACTGGTTTTAGGTCTGCCAAATTTCTCTGAAACTGAGTGACCAGTAGATAAGATGGTCACTGGAAAGCACATAGTAAAACAGCAGTTGTACACTTGGCTCTGTTACTTTCATGACATCAGACAACTAATGTAGATGAAGAAATGTTGGTCTTTGGACTTACGTAAATTTTCTTCAGATCTTCAGTGTAGAAATCTTTTAGAAATATTTCTGTCTTGGAAAAAGCACAGCCAGACTGTTCCTTAGAAGCAGGGATGACAAGACCTTGTCTTGAATACTTTGGGCATGCTATCAGGAGGGAACATCATTGGAGAAGGACATCATGTTTGATAAAGCAGAGGGTTAACAAAAAAAGAGAAAGACGCTCAAGAGGTGGGTTAACACAGTGGCTGTAACAATGTGCTCAAACAGGACCAGGCAGTGTTTTGTTTTGTTTTTGTTTTTGTACATAGGGTTGCTATGAGTCATAACCAGCTTGACAGCAGCTAGCAAAAACAATATTTACTAAGTATACTCCATCTAATTATAGACTGGGACTTCTGAGACTGTAGTAATCTGAAGTGCGTCATGGTACTTGAAGAAGGCAGCATACATAGCATTTCCAATGCTTATTTGATAATGAACCCTTTTAAAAATATATCATCCATTATACTACTATTTTTACTAATATAGTTTTAGAACTTTTTTGCAATTATAGATAGAGCATACTTAGCAAATATTGCTGTTGCTAGCTGCATGGAATGGTTCATATTTGCAAAGAGACTTTCCATCTTTTATCAATGAATTCATCAGTCTCTCAATAACTCAGCTTTATAAGTTTGAAATCATCTATGACACTTAGGTCTTCCATGCGTCTTTATTAAATCTATCACCTCATTAATTTTCTTGCATTCATTTCACAGCTCTAGCTCAGAATTATCCTCCCCACTTTCAAAATAATTCTTCACATCATAACTTTATCTTCATAAAATAGGTTTTGCTTTGTTTTGTTTTTAATTTCTGACAATCACTGGAAACCTGGTGGCGTAGTGGTTAAGGGCTATACCTGCTAACCAAAAAGTAGATAGTTCAGATCTGCCAGTCGCACATTGGAAGCTCTATGGGCCAGTCCTATTCTGTACAATAGGATTGCTATGAGTCAGAATCAACTCGAGGGTAGTGGGTTTGGTTTGATTTTAACATCACTTGCTCCAGAATATTCATGGATTCAATATCCAAACTTTTTCAGATTGCATTCAAAGAATTCCAATTCCTAGCCTATGTATACTTTACTAATGATATGTTCTACAGTCTCCTAATAGCATCCCTTTACTCCAATCAAATGGATGTGCTTGGTCTCACCCTCTGTAAGCCTTCTCTTCCTGCTCTTTCTTGTCTCTCTATTTTTTTTAACTAAAAATATCCTATTCTTTTTTTTTCCGTTCCATACATTAACATCATTTATTTATTTATTTATTTATTTTTATTTAATATGACTGAGTGAAAATGTACATTCCTGTATAAATTTACATGCCCACTTATATGCAGCTTCCACTGCTCTCCCTGTCCGGTGACAGCACACTATTCTTTAATACTCAGGTCAAGTACTGTCGTTAGGAAGCTCTCTAAGACAACATAAACACAGTGATATCTGTCTATTCTGGACTAATCTGCACCGCTGACAGGAATTTCTGGGTAGTACAAACAGTAAAGTACTCAACTACTGGCCAAAAGTTTGACTGCTCAAATCTACCCAGAACTGCCCTGGAAGACAGTCCTGGTAAGCCACTTCCAAAAGGTCACAGCTTTAAAAATCCTGTCGAGTACAGTCCTACTCTGAAACACATGGGGTCTCCATGAATCAGAATTGACTCTGTGACAACTGACAATAACAATAACAACTGCTAGTTTAATGCTAACTCTTAATAGGTCCTGTTGTGGAATATTCAAGCAGAAGTTAGCGATTATGCCTTATATTTCTCTGAATCCTCTAAATCGCAGAGGAAGCTTTTGAAGAATTCTAGTAAAACAAGTGAAGTGAAATTTTCTTTAAATAAAAATGCTTCCAGTAACCATGTCTTGTTTTCTGAACACAAACTTCAGCATAACAAAAGGAATTCTACTCTTCCTTTCCTCAAAACTTAAATATCCCTCTGTATTCTGATGTTATAACTGTATTTGAAGTCACATCTACTTTTCCCTTAAACAATGTCAACATATATGATGTATCCATAGAAAAGCCTCTGAAATATACTTAATATGATTCTCATTTTTATAAGTGACTTTTTTTACTAGAAGAGAATGGTAAAATATTGTTTGTTGAATTTGGAAAAAGGATGTCATGCTTTTATACCATAAAACCTCCCAAACTTAGCACTTTGTGTATCTCAGAGAACCTCATATTTCTCTAACTGCCAAATGAATAATTCATATTTATAATAAGCAGAGACATTATTCTTTTTTAGGAGAGAGATAAACTCGTTTTTGATGATACTAAATTGTTTATCAGAACCACCTTGAAAGTGTTGCCTTGATTTCCTTATTGACTAATTATAATTTGAACATGTTTTGGCACTGGCTTTTGCTACAGGATCTGATTGCAGATGTATAGTATAGCAAACTTGTCTTTTAGTTCTCTTTATCTTTAAAATAAAACTGTTTTTCAGAAATGCCAGCATTTGAAGTGCTTATAAGAAATAATGTGCCTACCATCAAAATTTCAGTGAAAATTAGGAGGTAACTAGTCTGCCCATATGTTAGTGTGTCAGTAGCTTGGGGTGGTGGGGTCGAAGGAAAGAAGGATAGAATAAACAAGCTTTCTTTAAAACACATAGGATTAGTTCGTCATTAATATGCATATGAGATAATATCATAGTGGTTGCCTAGAAACAAATAAAAAGGAGCCTGTCTTAGTTATTTAGTATGGAACAACAGAATCACAAGGGGATGACTGCAGTAAAAATAAATTAATTCTCTCACAATCTAGTAAGCTAGAATTCCAAATTCAGGGTGCCAAATCCGGAAGAAGGCTTTCTCCCTCTGTCAGCTCTATAGGAAAGTCTTTGTCATCAATCTGTTCCTGGATGACATGCTTCTCAGAGCAGGGAACCTTAGTCCAAATGACATACTATATTCCCAGTATTCATTAATTGGTTGTATGATGTCCCCCTTTCTCTCTGCTGGCTTCTCTCTTTTATATCTTAAAACAGATTGATTCAAGACACAATCCAAGCATATAGACTGTGTCCTGCCTTCTTAACATAAATGCTGCTAATCCCATCTCATCAACATCATAGAGATAGGATTTGCAGCACATTGGAATATCATATCAGATGACAACATGTTGAACAATCACACAATACTGAGAATCATGGTCCAGCCTAGTTGACAGATATTGGGAGGATATAATTCAATCAGTAACAGAATCATATAATGAAAAGGACTCTGGTGTCCAAGTGAACAAAATTGAACTTTAAAACATCTAGAAAAAGGAATGGTGACGAAATTACATTACAAAATTCAGGGTTTGAAAATGTACTTTAAAAAAGAAGAAAAAAAATCTTCAGATTTAATTTTTCTGTTACCTTGTCGTATTTTCCCCCAATGAGACAAATAGAAACAGTTAACTGACCACTCCAAAGGGTGTGGGGAAATAGAAAGGTAAAGGCTAAAAGAAATGTTGTACAGTTATTTTGGAAATGTACATGACAAAGATATCTCTGATGACAAAATTCTCTTTGCACATTGCTAACACCATCCCCAAGTATTCTTTCTGTCTTATTCAAGGAGGTACCTGTTAGCTTGACCATTTGAGAAAATCCTTAAAAAAAAAAAAAATTCAATGGCAATATGAAACAAAAATGACTTCTGAAAGCTTGAGTTCAGTGATACAGTTCTACTCTGTGGATTTCAGTGGAGGATACAAGAAAATCATACAGTGGAATAAAAGAGTCTCTCTGGACAAATGCCCTCCATTGTAAACACACATTGTAAACACACACTCCAATCAAAATTGATAGGAGTAAGAAATACAAATGTATATGCTTTTATGTAAACCCAGATCGTTTAAATGTGAGAAAAGTCATAATAAAAGAAACTGGCCCAGGAATTCCAAGATACTCTTTTTTTAAAGATGAGATATAAGAATGGTAATAAATGGTTTTTTTAATGCTGCTAACCGGTTCCTTTTAAAAGTTTAGAATGTTTAGCCAAGCCAGCCAAGTGCCGTCGAGTCAGTGAGAATGTTTAAATTGATGAAGAAAAAGGCATTTGACAAAGTCCAACACCCATTCGTGCTAAAAACTCTCAGCAAAATAGGAAAGAAAGCAAATTCCTCAATGCAATAAGGGGCATCTACACAAAGTAGCACTTGGCTGGCTTGGCACACAAAGCCAATGGCCTACATCATTCTGAATGGAGAGAGACTGAAAGAATTCCCCTTGAGAATGAGAACTACGTAAGAATGTCCACTCTCACAACTTATATTTAACATTGTACTAGAAGTTCTGGCCAGAACAATTAGACAAGACAAAAAAATAAAGGGCATCCACATCAGCAAAGAAGTAAAAAAATCTCCCTGTTTGCAGATGATATTATTCTATATACAGAGAATCCTGAAGAATCCTCAAGTAAATTACTCGAACTAATAGAAGAGTCCAGCAAAGTATCAGGATATAAGATAAATGTACATAAATCAGTAGGATTCCTTTATACTAATAAAGAAATATTCAAGAGGAAATCACCAAATCAATACCATTTAATATAGCCCACAAAAAGATAAAATACCTAGGAATAAATCTCACTAGAAAAATAAGAGACTTATACAAAGAGAACTACAAGACCTTATTTCAAGAAACTAAGAGACATTTATATAAAAGGAGAAACCTACCCTGCTCATGGACAGGAAGACTTAACATTGTGAAAATGTTAAGTTCTATTCTATCCAAAGTGATCTGCATGTACACTGCAATCCCAGTACAAATTCCACTTAGACAGACTTCAAAATCTGACAAAGAAAGCTCAATCAACAGAAGTGAAAATAGATAAATGGGAACTACTAAGAATCAAACACACCACCTACAGAATGGGAAAAAATATTTGCCAACTATATGTCAGATCGACACCTGACCTCCATAATCTACAACGTACTGCATAATATCAACAGGACAATGGGTAAGTAACCCAATTAAACACTGGGCAAAGGAAATGGACAGACATTTCGCTAAAGATGACATCCAGGCAGAGAAAAGACACATGAGGAACAGCTCATGATCATCACCTATTAAAGAAATTCAAATCAAAACAACGAGATACCATCTCACCCCAACAAGGTTAGCCATGATCCAAAAAATGCAAAACACTAAATGCTGGAGAGGCTGTGGAAAAACTGGAACTCTCCTACACTGTTGGTGGGATTGCAAAATGGTGCAACCTATTTGTAAAGCAATCTGGTGCTACCTTAAATTAATGACTATAGGTTTACCATTTGACCCAGTAAATCCACTACTTGGAATATATCCTACAGAATGAAGGGCAGTCACAGGAACAGATACATGTACACAAATGTTTACTGCAGCACAGTACACAATAGCAAAAAGATAGACTCAACCCAGATGCCCAACAACAGATGGAACACTGTGTAATGATAAAGAGCAATGATGATTTTAGGAAGCATCTCCTAACCTGGTTTCAACTGGATGACATTATGTTGAGTGAAATCGGTCAGTGACACAAGGACAAATATTGTGTGAGACCACTACTATAAGGGCTTAAAAACAGACTCATGTACAGAAGAAAAGACTCTTTGATGGCTGCAAGGGAGAGGGAGAGGGCTAGTCATAGATTAAATACAAAACAAAAACAAATCCAGTGCTATAGAGTTGCTATGCTAGATTAGATAGTTGATAGAAATTTGGCTGGGTGAAAGTAGTGACAGCACACAGTAGAAAGATCAACTTAACTGGACTTCAACATACACTGAAAACTCTTCTAATCTTATCCCAGTATTGAAAGGATAGAGTAGCAAGGGTGGGGGTCTGGGGCCCATGCTCTCAGGGGACATCGAGGCCAATTGGCATAACTAGCCTATTGCTAAGAACGTCTTCTGCACTCCATTTTGATGAGTGGCATCTGGGGTCTTAAAAGCCAGTAAGCTGCCATCTGAGGTACACCAAATGGTCCCAACTCAACAAGAACAGATGATCACTAAGGAGCACAGAGACATGAGGGAAAACGAGCCCAATGGCAGAAGAACCCATGTGCATGGGTGGTTGTAGCAACATATGACTAGAAGAACCAGATGGTGCCTGGTCACCACCCATGGCAGCCATGATGGGACACACAATGTCAAGTCCCAGGAGCAACATGAGAAAAAGAGGGGTGTACCTCAGGAACTCCACTGAAAGACCACAACTCATGGTTAAAAGGCCTGGAAGTTCCCCTAGGACTATGGCTCCTAGACCTGCTGCTGCCCCTGATCAGAAATCGTTACTGAGGTCAACTCTTCAGACATGTATAGATTGGACTTGGAGTGGCCATATGGTGTGTGCATTTTATAGTTGTATGCATCTATAGGATGCTGTCATACTGGCCTCTTACTAGAAGGGAGAGAAGAGAGTGGCGAGGAGGGGACACGAGATTGTTAAGAGGATATGACTTGTATAGAATGGAAAGGAGGAGTGTGCTGTCACCAGGCAAGGAGACCAGAAGGAGCTGCAGATATATGGGCATGCAAATTTAACATGGATAGGGTACTTCCACTCAATCACAATAAAAAAACGTTTAGAAAGCTTTTGTGTTAAGTCTAATGCATTGTTCACTTAGTATCATATCATAGAGTATAAATCAATTTATTCCATAAACATTTATCAGTTAGGTGCTGAGAAACCACTGTGTTTGTGGTCTTAGGCAGGGAAGGACACAGTAATGATTAAATCTCAATGCCTTCAAAGTCAGAGCTCATAACACAGTGGCGGTGAAGGCAAGCAAGCAACTATAATGGTGTAAAAGATGCAGTAATTGATAATTGCACAAAGTTCTCAAATTCACAGAGAAAACAAATTATTCTCCCCAGGACAATTAAGGAAGGCTTCACAGAAAAGGTATTTGAGTTGATTCTTAAATGGCGAATGAGAGATTTCACTTGATGATACAAGGAAGAATGGTCTGTCAAGAAAAATAATAATGAAGAAGCAGCCCTAAGACGGTGGACTAGACACATGCCTCCTCAATTCCTTCTGAGAACTAAACCTGAAATGATAATTGAATGGAGCACTGCACATCCTGGAAGCCCTAGGATATGGCATAGGGTTGTCAGATTGGACTACACTCCACCAGACAAGAAACTATCTCTCCTTAACAGGAGGCAGAGCACGCTGAGCCCCACTCCTGCTGATTCACCATTCTGGTGTACTGCATGTACTGATACCTTCTTTGTTATTCAGAAGGTGGGGTCTGGGCACGAGCTAGAAAACACACTGAAATGTAGTGCTAAGGTAAACAGCATATAGCACAACAAAGGCACCATGCTTGGGATAGCCACATTTTAAGAGCCTAGATGCTGACTGAGGGCACCGCTGCCCTTCCGTCCTGTCTTTTCTGAGCTGCACCATAGATTCTGCTGTTTTGTGGTAAGAAGGGAACCTCTGGTGAGATGCCATCTTGGTCAAGTGGGAGACAGAGTTACCCAACTGAAGGTCTCAGCATGGGCTAATTCCCAAGCTGAGAAGCAGTGCCAATCCAGAAAGTGTTTTTCCAGCAGAATAGTCATTAAAGAAATTCAAATCAGGACTACAATGGGATACCATCTCACCCCAACAAGGTTGACAACACAAGAAACATAGTTCAGGTGTCTCAAAAAACACAAAACCAACACTGAAAAAGATGAAAAGTCCACCCATGAAGACAAATGACCCAGAACAGAATATTAAGAGCACCATAGAAAACATCAACAACACAAAAAATAAAGGCATCAAAATGACAGCACTAAACACATTACTATCAATAATTACCCTGAATGTAAGTGGACTGAATGCTCTGATAAAGAGACAGAGAGTGACAGCCTGGATCAACAGACATGATCCATCTATATATTGTTTACAAGAAATACATCTCAGACTCAAAGATATGAACAAACTGAAAATCAAAGAATAGAGAAATGTATACCGAGCCAATAACATACAAAGAACAAAAGTGGCAATACCAATCTTAGATAAAATAGACAATAATGTAAAATCCACCACCATGGACAAGGATGGTCACTAATTATGGCTGAAAGGTTCAATACATAAAATATATATATATGTTATTAAATATTTATGTACCCAATACCAGTGTATCTAAATACATTGAACAGACCCTGATAACACTGAAAAATGAGATAATAACTCCATAAAAATACTTGGAGGCTTAAACACTTCAGTTTCAGTAATGGACAAATCACACAGAACAAAGCTCAGTAAAGATACAGAAGATCTTATTGCAACAATCTACCAACAAGACCTCATTAACACATACAGAACTTTTTACCCATCAGTAGATAGCTACACATTCTCTTGCATGGACATGGAACATTTTCCAGAATAGACCATGTGTTGGTACATACAGAAAGTCTCAACAAAATCCAAACCATTGGATAACTGCAAACCACTGACAGATCATAAAGTCATAAAAGTTGAAATCAGTAGCAGACAAAACATAGGTAGAAATTTGAACTCATGGAAACCAAACAACACCATGCTCAAAAAGCCATGGGTTAAAGAAGAAACCAAGGGTGAAATAAAGAAATTTATGAATTCAAATGAGAATGAAAACACTGCCCACCAGAACCTGTGGGATACAGCCAAAGCAATGCTCAGAGGCCAATTTCTCTCTATAAATGCACACATCTGGAATAAAAAAAGGACCCAAACCAAAGAATTAATCCTGAAGCTTGAACAAGAAGAAAAAGAGCAGCAAGGAAACTCCTCAAGCACCAGAAGAAAACAGATCATATAGATTAGAGTAGAACTAAATGAATTAGAAAATAGAAGAACAATTGAAAAAAATTAGCAAAATCAAAGGCTGGTTCTTTGAAAAGACCACCAAAATTGATAAACCACTGGCTAAACTTACAAAAGAAAAACAGGAGAGGAAACAAATAACCCAAGTAAGAAATGAGATGGGAGATATCACAACAGACCCAAATGGAATCAAAAGTATTAGAATTCTATGAAAGACTGTACTCTAACAGTTTTGAAAACCTAGAGGAAAAGGACTAATTTCTAGATTCATATCACCTACCAAAATTAACACAAGGAGAAATAGAACAACTTAATAAACCCATCACAAAGGAAGAGACTGAAAAAGTATCAATGAAATCAAAAACCTATCAACGAAAAAAAGTCCTGGTCCAGATGGCTTCACTGGAGAATTCTACCAAACTTTTAGAGAAGAGTTAATTCCAATGCTAATGAAACTATTTCATAGCATAGAATACTCCCAAATTCATTCTATGAAGCCAGCAAAACCCTGATACCAACTCCAGGGAAAGATCCCACAAAAAAAGAAAATTACCAATATCACGGCCTTCAACAAAATCCTAGCCAATAGAATTCAACAACATATCAAAAAAAGAAAAGAATTCACCATGACCAAGTTGGATTCATACCAGGGATGCAAGTCTGGTTCAACATCCGAAAAACAATTAATGTGATCAACCACATAACTAGCACAAAGGATAAGAATCACCTGATTTTGTCAGTTGATCCAGAAAAGGCATTTGACAAAGTCCAACAACCGTTCCTGATAAAAATTCTCAGCAAAATAAGAATAGAGGGGAAATTTGCAATGCAATAAGGGGCATCTACACTAAGCCAAGAGCCTGCATCATCCTGAGTGGAGAGAGACTGAAAGAATTCTCCTTGAGAACTAGAACTAGACAAGGATGCCCACTCACACCACTTCTATTAAATATTGTACTAAAGGTTCTAGACAGAGGACTCAGGACAAGACAAAGAAATAAAGGGCATCCGCATCAGCAAAAAAAGTAAAAAATCTCCCTATTTGCAAATGATATGCTTCCATATGCGGAGAATCCTAAAGAATCCATGAGTAAACTACTGCAACTAATGGAAGAGTTCAACAAAATAACAGGATGTAAGATAAACATAAGTAAATCAGTAGAAGTCCTTTACACCAACAAAGAGTTTATCAAAGAAGAAAGCACCAAGTCAATACCATTTACTATAGCCCCCAAGAAGATAAAATACCTTGGAATAAATTTAACTAGAGAAACAAGAGACCTATACAAAGAGAACTCCAAGACTTTACTGCAAGAAACCAAGAGACTTACATAAATGGAGAAACTTTCTCTACTCAAGGATAGGAAGATGTAACATTGTGAAAATGGCTATTTTACCCAAAGCAAACTACATATGCAGTGCAATCCCAATACAATTTCCAGTGTCATTTTCTTAATGGGATGGAGAAACAAATCACCACCTTTGTTTGGAAAGGGACGAAATCCCGGATAAGCATAGCTCGACTAAAGAAGAGGAACACAGTGGGAGGCCTCACACTGCCAAACCTTAGAAACTATTATACTGCAACAGTTGTCAAAACAGCCTGGCACTGGTACAAAAAGAGACACATAGACCAATAAAACAGAGTTGAGACCTCAGAGATGCCACCATCTGCTTATGAAGAGTTGATGTTTCACAAAGGCCCTAAAATGGCAAACTGGTGTCAAAACAGTCTTTTCAACAAATGGTGTTGGTAAAACTGGATATCCATCTGCAAAAAATTGAAACAAGACACATATCTCACACCTTATACAAAAGCCAACTTAAATTGGATAAAAGACCTGAAAACAAACTTTAAATGATAAAGATCACGCAATAAAAAATAGGGTCAAGAATGGAAGCTTTAACACATGGCTTAGACAGACTTCAAAATCTCACGAACAAAACAGGTTAAACAGAAAATAGCTAAATGGAAACTACTAAGAATCAAACACTTTTGCTCATCCGATGATTTTTATCAAAGAGTTAAAAGATCACCTACAGAATGGGAAAAAAAATATTTGGCAACTGTATGTTGGACCAACGCCTGATCTCCATAATCTACAAGATACTGTAAAATATCAACAAGACAAATGTGAATAACCCTATTAAGCAATGGGATAAGGAGATGGACAGACACTTCACCAAAGGGG
This sequence comes from Heterohyrax brucei, assembly GCA_028571685.1. Lineage (NCBI taxonomy): Eukaryota > Metazoa > Chordata > Mammalia > Hyracoidea > Procaviidae > Heterohyrax > Heterohyrax brucei. The sequence goes on along the minus strand of CM053166.1, from coordinate 127,890,296 downwards.
ACATTCAGGCAGCCAAAAGACACGAAAGGAACTACTGAAGATCATTAGCTGTTAAAGAAATCCAAATCAAAATGATAATGAGATACCATCTCACCCCAACAAGTTTGGCCATGATCCAAAAAACACAAACAACAAATGCTGGAGAAACTGGAAAGATTGCTACCCTCCTTCCTGCTGGTGGGATTGCAAAATGTTACAACACCTATAGAATGCAATTTGGAGCTTCCTTAAAAAGCTGGAAAGAGATATACCATTTGATCCAGTAATCCCACTGCTAAGAATATATCCCACAGAATCAAGGGCAGTCACAAGAACAGATAACATGCACATGAATGTTTATTGCAGTAGAGACCACATAACAAAAAATGGAATCAACACAGATGCCCATCAACAGATAAGCAGATAAACAAACTATGGTACATATACCCAATGGAACACTATGCTGTGATAAAGAACAATGATGAATTTAGGAACCATCTCCCAACCTGGTTTCAATTGGAAGACATTATGCTAAGTAATATCAGTCAGTGGCACAAGGACAGATACTATATGAGACCCCTACTATAATGACTTAAAAATAGACTTATTTACAGAAGAAAAGACTCTTTGATGGCTGCAAAGGTGGGCAGGGAGAGAGAGGGCTGGTCATAGATTAGATAGTTGATAGAAATTTGGTTGGGTAAAAGCAGTGACAGCCCACAGTAGAAAGAAGATCAACTTAACTGGACTTCAACATAAACTGAAAACTCTTCTAATCTTAACCTGATATTGCAAGGATAGAGTAGCAGGAGTGGGGATCTGGGGGTCATGCTGTCAGGGGACATCAAGGCCAACTGGCATAACTAGCCTATTGCTAAGAGAGTCTTCTGCATCCCGTACTGTTGAGTGACACCTGGGTTCTCAAAAGCTAGCAAGGTACCGTCTGAGGTACTTCAAATGGTCCCAACTCTACCAGAAGAGGTGATCACCAAAACAACAAAGACACGAGGGAAAAAGATCCCAGGAGACAAAAGGACTCATGTGAATTGGTGGCTATATCAACACGTGGCCAGAAGAAGCAGATAGTGCCAAGCCACCACCAAAGACAGCTTTGATGGGGCATACAAGGTCCAGTCCCAGTGGTAACATGAGAAGAAGAGGAGTGCACCCCAAGACTCCATGAAAAGACCACAGTTGATAGTCTGGCAGCCTGGGGGTTCCCCTGGGAGCATGGCCCCTAGACCTGATGCTGCCCCTGACCAGAAAACATTACTGAGGTCAACTCTTTGGACCGGAATGGACTGGACTCGCGGACACAATATGACCATATGATATGCATATTTTATGGTTCTGTGCATCTATAGGATGCTGTCTTACTGTCCTCTTACTAGAAGGGAGAGGAAAGGGTAGAGAGGAGGGGACAGCAGATTAAGAGGATACCACATACATAGAATGAAAAGGAGGAGTATACCATCACTGGGCAAGTAGAGCAGAAGGAGCTGCAGATAGGTGGGCATACAAATTTAATTTAGGTTGCATATTTTCACTTAATCAGAATTAAAATGTAAACAAAAGACAAAAAGAGAAGCAGTGAAAAGAAGCAATAGCTGAAGGAGGACATGAAATCAAGGGATATTTTCTGAAATAACAGTCACAATAATACCGATGGAATAATAATAGCACTAAGTTGCAAGAATAATTATAAGTGCTTTAACTTATGAATAATTCCATTAACTAACATGCACACATACCAATATAGATACTAAAGTTGTCTTCATTTAACAAATTGGGAGGCTGAGGCATAGAGCACTAAAATAACTTGGTGAAGCACATGTGACAGTATGGGATGCAAAGGGAGATATTGCAGAAGCTTTGTGTGTTGATGAGATAATCTAGAAGACAGACAAGAAGAGACACGAATTATCAAGTGAGAGTGGAGATGAGAAAAGAAATATTAGATTTTTAAAGAGAAAGCAAGACGTGTGAGTTAACTTTGGACTGTGGAAGAGTAAATTGTCCAAGACCTGATATTACATATGTGGTCTTACTAGATTGCTAAGCACCACTAATGACCTACTTGAGGCTTTAGGTTGTGATTAGAAAATAAGATAAACGGTCATGGATCTGCTTTTCTCCAGCCATGTTCAGTTGTCCAAATACCCTCTCCCGCAAAAAATAAAAATAATAATAATAAAAAAACCTAAACTCACTGTTACCAAGTCAACTACAACTCATAGTGACCTATAGGACAGAGCAGTCACCCCATGGTGTTTCCAAGGAGTGCCTAGTTGATTTGAATTGCTGACGTTTTGGTTAGCAGCCATAGCTCTTAACCACGACACCACCAGGCTTTCCTTGGTTGTGTAGTATGGCAAATAGAGCTGTTATTGTTGTTGCTAGGTGTCACTCAGTTGGTTCTAACTCAGTGTGACCCTATGTACAAAAGAAGGAAACACTGCTCAGTCTTGCACCATCCTCACCATCATCGCTGTATTTGAGCCCATTGTTGCAGCCACCGTGTCAGTTCATCTTGTTAAGTGTCCTACCCTGTTTCTCTGACCCTCTGACATTACCAAGCATGAGCTTAAATTTTTTCTTCAATTCTTTCAGCTTGAGAAATACTGAACGTGTTCTTCACCTTTGGTTTTCTAAGTCCAGGTCTTTGTATGTCTTTATGATACCTTTTCTTCTAGAGCCATCCTTTGAAATCTTCTGTTCATCTTTTTAATTTTGTTTCTTCCATTCACTTTACTTACTCTACATTCAAAAGCAAGGTTCAGAGTTTCCACTGACATCCAGTCTGGTCTTTTCTTTCTTTCCTGTGTTTCTGATGACTTTTTGCTTTCTTCATGTATAATGTCCTTGAAGTCATCCCATGATTTGTCTGGTCTTCTGTCGTTAATGTTCAGTATGTCAAATCTGTTCTTGAGATGATCTCGAAATTCAGGTGGGATATACTCAAGGTCTCTTTCTTGCTCTGGAAAAGTTGTTTCAACTTCAAATTGAACTTGAATATGATGGTCTGTTCTGCCATTGATCCCTGGTCTGATGATACTGAGCTTTTCCATAGTCACCGTCCACAGATGTAGTCAATTTGATTCCTATGTTTTCCATCCGGTAAAGTCCACATGTATAGTAACTGTTAAGTTCTTTAAAAAAGTATTTGCAATGAAGAAGTTGTTAGTCATGAAAAATTTTATCATATGATCTCTGGCATAGTTTCTAACATCAAAGCCATATTTTCCAATTGTCATTCCTTCATTTTTTGTTTCCAACTTTCACATTCAATCACCAGTAATTATCAATGCACATTGATTGCATGGTTTATCTATTTCAGACTGCAGAAGGTGGTAAATATCTTCATTTTCCTCAACTTTAGCATTAGTGGCTGGTGCATAAAATTTGAATAATATTTGTATTAACTGTCCAGTCATATTCAGTTTACATTGCGTGGTCCAGAATTATAAGCGTCCCATTTCACGCACTTTCAAATCTCTTTCTCCTTTCTCCCTCTGCCACAATGACAGGAGAGGAAAAAAAAAATCTTTGTACCTATAGCAAAGTTTATGTGCAATTTTTTTCCATCATGGCAGCAGAGTGAGAAAACAGCGAGAGACGAGAAAGTGTGTGCAAAGGAATGCTTATAATCTGGACCATGGGATGTAAACTGAATAAGGAGGAAAATAAGGACAGAATAGGGTTGAGGTACTGTGTTGAGTGTGTAGTATAGATAGGTTGTAGATCCCCGTAGGTTTGAAGGATTACTATAGTTGAGGCACTAATAAAAGTAAACTGTAAAGATAGGAGATAGTCATTAGAGATTTGGGTGTATGGAATTAAGAAAATGGAGGCATTGTAGTTAGTAATAATGACAAGATCTGTGGTTATATACAAAGTACTTGGTGGCTAAGGTTGTTTGGAGCTTGACTTATTAAAGGTCAATGTAACTAAAGGGAGCAGACAAAACTATAGGAGGAAAGAATGTTGAGGAACAAAGAAACCATGGTATTAAAAGGATCATGCACGTGTGTATTGAAATCAGTAATAACTATGAGTCAAGGCTTGAACCAATTTTTTTTTATCATTAGTTTGTTCACTAACTTTGTTAATAAATGCTTGCCAAATGCTTTTTAATGTGTTAGGCACTTTACCTCATCAAAACAGGGAAGACAAGTCATAGACACACAATAAATGAATGTGAGGTAGTGTTACTGCTGTGAAGAAAAATAAAGCAAAGCAAACATTGTAATAAGAGTACGGCTGGTGCTTTGCTTTAGGTAGAGTTTATGACAAAGAGCAAGCGGTGCAAATATCAGAGGGAAGTGACTTTAGGCAAAGAAAAGAACATGTGCAGTAATCCTGAGGTCAGAATAAGCTTGACCTACTAAAGCGCAATGTAACTAGAGTCAAACGAGCAGGGAGTGGTAGAAGATGATATTGGATCATGACATGGGTTGAATTGTGCCCCCCAAAAACGTGTGTAGCAATTTGTCTGGGCCATCATTCCCAGTATTTCTGATTGCTCTCCGTTTTGTGATTTTTCCTATGCTGCAAATCCTAATCTCTGCCTGTGATTAATAGGTTGGACTATGTTAAAGAGGATTAGAGTGGGAGCTTCTCTGGAGTGTGCCTTGCACCACCTTTTATCCTACAAGAGATAAAAGAAAAGAGAAACAAACAGAGTTGGGGAACTCATAACCATCAAGAAAGTAGTTCCAGGGGCAGAGTATGTTTGTTCTTCTGCCCTGAGTTCCTGTGCCAAGATACCCTCAGACCAAAGAAAGACTAATGGAACACAAGAACTTTCCTCCAGAGCCAACAGAGAGATAAAGCAGTTCCTTGGAGCCAGCACCCTGAATTTGGACGTGCAGCCTACTAGACTGTGTAAGAATAAACTTTTCTCTATTAAAGCTACCCATTTGTGATGTTTCTGTTAGAGCGGTTCCAGATAACTAAGTCAGAGAGACAGGTGGGACTAGTTTGATGTTGTGCTGCGTAGGCTGCAATAAGATGGTTGGATATTATTCTAAAAGTAATGGTAAGCTATTGGACAGTTTGGATCTGGGTGATTACATAAGCTGACCAATGCTTTTTTGAAAAACTTGCTCTAGTTTCTGTGTGAACAGACTAAAAGAGGGCACAAGTGGAAACAGATAGATGGTTTATGTAGGAAGCAGGAGACTATGATGATGATGATCGCACTAGTTTTGTTCTAATTGTTCTCCATTACACTCATTAGCATAGCCTTTTTAAGTTATTAAAAAAATGTTTATTGGTTTCTAGAGTGAAAAAAATAGAAGACCAAGCCTTTTTAGTAGGGGATTGCCTTTTCTGTAAAATATTGTCAAAAGTGCTAAGGTTGCTAGTTTCAGTGTTGAAATCCAAATCTATATAAATTAAATGGCTCACGCAAAAAATGTGAGACAGTGAAAAATTGCAAGCAGAAAGAAAAGCTTAGGATGAAAGATAAAACTGGATAAGGTAGTTAAAAAATCACCTAGATAATCTCTGCCACTTAAGGAGGAAAGTACCAGGGAAGGTGGACAGTTCTTACTGAGATGATCTTGAAGGAGATTCTGCATTATACTTTTTCTAAATTATGAAGCGCTATTTGAATGTGACTGAGTCAGATCCGACTCGATGGCACTTGGCTTTTGGCTGGCTGGCATTTAAATGTGAAGATTTACTGTACTTTTAAAGAAAATTTTCCGACTTGAAAGATAAATTCTGGTAACTTTATTGTCATCAATTCGATTCTCACTCATAGTAACCTTATAGGACAGAGTAGAATCACCGCATAGAGTTTCCAAGGAGCACCTGGTATGTTCAAACTGCCAACCTTTTAGTTAGCAGCCATAGTACTTAACCTCTATGCCACCAGGGTTTCCAAATTCTGGTAAATACATACTACAAGGTGATTTTTCTCCCTGGGCTTTGCTGGTGTTAGAGAACCACAAATGTGGATAAAGATCCCAGTTGTTCTAGTGAGGGGAGACTAAAACAAAAAGGCGAAAACTGGAACTTAAGATACTGTTGTATCTCAGAGAGAGAGAAAAAAAAATCACTGATTTGGTTGTTACCGGGTGCAGAAACTATTAAAACATAACTTCAGAGCCACACAATGAGTGGTCAGCAAGAGTTTCTGATTCTGAACAAAGAGTAGGTTTTCAACTGAAAAGTTATAGTAATATAAGTGTGTCAGTTAATGTTGAGGTTTTATATTTATGCATTCTAGCTTTTAATTATCCTTAGTTATTACATTTCTTTAGTGGCATATGTGCTTAATATCATAGTAATATTTTAACAGCTACTTTGGTCTATAAAAAGTAATAGTGAGTATATTCCACAGTTACAAGGATGCTATGAAAAGATGAAGGATGAGTTGACTGTAATTTAATTTAATGGATGACTTTAGCAAAGTCACCTGTTTGTTATGCCTCATTTTGCTCATCTATTAAATGAAAGGGTCTAACTTGATGACCTTTAAGGAAATTTGTATATTCTCTGACACCTGCAAGAACTCTGGAATCTAACGCTTTGTATATATTTATCCATATAACTTAGTACAGCAAGGCCATACTAGTTATCTATTTTATAAGAAGGAAAAATGGAAACTGGAGCGGAAAATTAGATTTAAGGCCAACCATTACAGTAAAAAAAAAAAAACACAATGTAATTTAGAAATTAATATATTAGTAAATGAAAGTGTAGGGTAAGATTTACTGATTTGAAAAGATTTGGGACTGTCCTTCCTTTTTTATCTTCATTCATGAAACAGTTTGCTAGATCTTGACACAGTAAATTATAGATTTACCATCCACCCCAAATAAATTTTATTAAGCTACTTTTGACAACCACACAATAATGTAAAAATAGGGAACTATAATCTTTTCAATTTTTACTGGGGAAAAATTACAGAGTCCATACATTGCTACTTAGTTTCCAGACATCAACCAAGCTGAAACAGAATAAACAGAGCAAATCCTTGCTGGCTTCTCACTGGGTATGACTAAATTCCATCTTTCTCTCCAGCATGGATTTTTGAATTAAGACACTGAAAAAGGAATTTGGCTAATCCATTGAAAATGACTATGGAATGTAAAAAAAAAAAAAAAGATGTAGCCTATCTTCTTGATACGAACAGGAAATACCTAGGGTGCACAAATAGTCCATCTTACAACATTGTATAATGCCTTGCCCATATGCTGTTTTATTTATTTTTTCCTGCTCCTACTTGTTTATTTCTCATCTTAATTTTTGTATAAGGGTGAAGTATTTTCTGGTTTTCAGAAACCTGGCAGAGGAGTGAATATGTTACATATTGATAATTTTAGTGTTTATATAATTAAGCATAGGAAGTAAACCATTTGGCTCAAGTTTTGACATTCCTTTAAATTCTCCTTCCTCAAAGGCCTTATCTAAAGGTTTCCTGGTTACAGAGAACATCCCATCACTCTGCCCAATAGGGTGCCTTTCTTCCACGTGCTGTAAAAATACTGGGGAAAATAATGAAGAAAGCTGACTTTCCAAGTTAACTTATGATCTTGCCTAATTTAAGCCTCATGTCTATTGCTTTTTTGTGTTTTCTTTGTTACTGTTATTTTTATTCAGATAATATACCTAGAGAAGGATATGTTTAAAATCTAGTTTTTTCATCTTGTTCTTTCTTTCTTTTATTCTCTTTCAGGGTATGTATAGCTCACTTTCAATCAGAATTTCAGGTTACAAGAATGGCAAATTTCTGCTTCTTGTATTTCCTTTAGTTTTAGCCAAATCACTCCTTTGCATGCCTCATATGCTTCTAAGATGATTTTCTTCTAACTTGAAACTCGTTCAAAATACAGTCCATGCATGTGTGTGAAGGAGGTTGGGAGACAGTTACATTACATAACAGGGTCACAAAAACCCATTGTCATTAAGTTGATTCCAACTGATAGTGACCTTGTAGGACAGAGTGGAACTGTAGGGTTACCAAGACTGTAAATCTTTACAGAAGCAGATTGCCACATCTTTCAAACTGTGCCACCAGGGATCCAGCAGAGTCACAGTTTGCTGTAACCTTCAAGAGGACAGTATTCAAGTCTTATATACATGATTCCACCACTTAACATCTGTCAATTTGTTGGACTGTGGTAGCTTTGCAAGTAACTGTGATAATGGAAGCTACATCACCAGTATTTCAAATACCAGCAGACTTACTCATGGTGGACAGGGTTCAGTGGAGCTTCCAGACTAAGAAGAAGCACTTGGCAGCCAACTTCTAAAAATAACTGACCAGTGAAAACATTATGACAGCAGAACATGATATAGTGCCAGAGACGATCTCCTCAGGTTGGAAGGCACTCAAAATACAACTGAAGAAAAGTTTCCTCCTCTAAATAGAGTTGACTTTAATAATGAAGATGGAGTAAAGCTTTCAGAACCTTCTGTGGCTGATATGACAGGACTCAAAATGAGAATAAACACCGGAAAACATCCATTAATAATCACAACATGAAATGTAAAATACATGAAACTAAGAAAATTGGAAGTTGTCAAAATTGAAACAGAACACATAAAGAAGAATATCATAGGCAAGCTCAAATTGACTGGTATTGAACATTGTGCATTGGCCGCTAATATGATCTACTATGCTGGGAACGATAAACTGAAGAGGAAAGACATTTCATTCATTGTTGAACAGAACATTTCAAGATCTATACTGAAATACAATGCTCCCATGATAGGGTAATATTCATATATCTATAAGGAAGATCAGTTAATACAGATTTCATTTAAATTTAGTAACTAACCACTAACAGCAAATATAAAGAAAGAAAAGACTTTCACTAACTTGGTGCTGTAATCTGAGATTCATCAAATATGCACTCAAGATGCACTAATAATTACTGAGAATTGGAATATAAAATTTGGAAATGAAGAAGGATCAGCAATTGGAAAATACCACCTTGATAATAAAAATGCCTGAGATCTCATAGTAGAATTTTGCAATATTAGCAACTTACTCATTGTAAATATCTTTTTCACAATATAAACAGTGGCTATACATGTGGACCTCTGCAGGTGGACTATGCAGCAATCAAATCAACTACATCCGCAGAAAGAGAAGATGAGAAGCTCAATATCAATTGTCAGAACAAGGTCAGGAGCTCGCTGTAAAACAGACCATCAACTGCTGCTATGAAAGTTCAAGTTGAACCTGAGGAAATTTAAAACAAATCCATGAGAGCCAATATGTGATTTTGATTATATCCTGTCTGAATGTAGAGACCACCTCAAGAAAAGATTTGACACACTGAACATTAATGACAAAAGACCAGATGGGCTGTTGGATTACACCAAGGACATCATAAGTGAAGAAAGCAAATGATTGCTCAAAAAAGGAGAGAAAGAAAAGACTGAAATAGGTGTCAGAAGAGACTCTGAAACTTGCTTTTGAATGTAGAGCAGCTAAAGTGAATTGAAGAAATGATGAAGAACGGAACAGAAGATTTCAAAGGGCAGCTTGAGAAAACAAAGTAAAATATTTTAATGAAATATGTGAAGACCTGGAGTTAGAAAACCAAAAGGGAAGAATATAACTGGGGTTCCTCTAGCTAAAATAACTGAAAAAAAATTCAAGCCTCAAGTAGCAATACTGAGATTCTATGGGCAAAATGTTCAACAACACAGCAAGTATCAAAAGGAGATGGAAGGAATACATGGAATCATTGTACCAAAATAAATTGGTCCACTTTCAGCCATTTCATGAAATAGCATATGATCAATAACTATTGGTACTAAAGAAAGAAATCCAGGATGCACTGAAGGCATTAGTGAAAAACAAGGCTCCAAGAATTAACAGAATACACCTGAGGTGTTTGAACAAACAGATGCAGTTCTGGAGGTGCTCACTCATCTATGCCAAAAAAAAATTAAAAAAGGAAGATAGCTAACTGACCAATTAACTGGAAGACATCCATAGTTGTACTTATTTCAAAGAAAGATGATCCTGAAGCAGATGAGAGCCTTCAAGTGCATGATTTTAAAAGGTGAAATTAAAATAGACAGTCGGGATTAATTCTTTATAGAACTGACTTTTTACTTGTTTTCTTTTCTCTTTTTAAAATATTCCTGACTTCCTATACCTGGCCCAGGAAATCACACATTAAATTGACAAGAGCCACTGAGATATTAATCTTTGCTGCTTTTACAGCTCCTTAGATACATCAAATAAATGGGGAGGCAAGTGAAGACACTAAACGGAAGTGCCAGGCAAGCCAGGTGCCAGGTGAAGGGGCCAGTAAATGTGCCAGTGAGGATCCCTTGCCTTATCTGACAACTGAGAGTTTCCTGGACTTCAGATTGGATGTAGCCTGCTCTATGATGGGTACCCCTCCCAAACTGCTTTCATTGTTCTTCTAACCTGGCCCTCTGTGCTAGCACAACATCTATCTTCTCCTACAAAACCCCAATTTTGCCTGACCAATTTGGACAGGCTTTGAGGACAAGAATATCCCCTTGTCCCTCTGTATACTGGTATGGAAAGTAAACTTTTGATCACTCACTCAAATACCTGTCTCACAGATTGGTTTTTTCAGGGCAGATAATGAGAATCCAGAGCCTTGTCCAGTAACAAATTCTGGCTAGCCAGCCAGGAGAAAGCACTACCTGAGCTTGATGATCCTGCGGGGAAACAGGGGACCAGCAGGGATCCTCCTTTTAAGTGGACACAAAAACTCGAGATCTTTGCCAGCCTCTTCTTCCTGCAGGGCACTGTCACCTTCTAACCTTGCTAACTGAGGATGAGTGACCAAACTATTTTTGAGGGGTAAGGAATGTTTTTTTTATATTTAATTTTCTGGTTTGCAGACCTCGTGAAAAGACAGGGACAACCTCAGATTACAATGTGTCTGCATGTTTTTCCCACCCTGTGATGCCAAGGGCATAGAGCCTGGTTTACCTCTGCTGGAAAGTTCTGGGACTATTAGTTTCCATGTGTTCCTGGCAGATAGGGTACCTTGGGAAGGTTTTCTTATACGTTGGAAATTTCCATGGGTGACTAGCTCTCGTGTGTTTCCAGCAAACAGGTCTTTTTGGTTTCCCCAGGGTTTTGAATCTATTAGTGTGATTCATTAGCTGTGGTGGCCCCCACTGGAAAGGTCTGAGAGCCCAAAATGGCTCCCAAGTGATCCTGCTGGAGGGCTTCCAGCGCATGTGTGCTGGCTTGGAGAGTGTGTCCATGCTAGTGGCGGGCGGGTGGGGGGAGGTGGTTTGCATAAGTGAATGGCTGAGAGAACTTAAGGGCTCTATACCTCTAAGATTCTGAATTAAACCAAACAATATGTAAATACTTCTCCTGAGTTACTGATTAAAACAGCTTCAAGGAAACTTCTTTGAGAAAAAGCCAGCTGATAGAACTTTAGGAGTTAATTAAAGACCTGAAATATTTAAACAAGCTTTTTCCAGTTAAAGGTTCAGGATGGCTCCCTGGACTTTTTGGGGGTAATTACTGGTATTAAATTGAGCTTAATACATATCTGGTATAGTGAAAATTAATATACTATTTGCTTTTCAAGCAACAAGAACACACACACGCACACATATATACACATGTAAGCCTGATGAGTGAGTTCATTTTTCTGTTTTAAGGAATATGCTATAGAGGTTTATTGAAGAGTGTTTATTTGGTATAATTGCAGGTTTTGTTTGTCTAATAATGTAATGACTTGATTCATGTGATTTTTAAGAACATTCTGACTTCTGGGTAAAATGGTTATTTAATCCTTGAAGGCAAGTATCTGTTCCTTCATTAGGATAAGATTCCTGAATCAAAACTAAGCCACAAGGTTTGGAAAAAGAGAAAGACCTAAAAGGTTTCGGTACAGATAGGAATCAAAGGCTACCTCGGTCTTACTGGGTTAAAACGTATATGTTTATTTCTTCTTAATATTATCCAATGAATGCATGATATTAAGTCATGATTTTATTGTTATTTCTTAATTGCTGATAGAAGAAACTCTGGTTACATAGTGATGGATGCTATGTTTTGCTAACCGGAAAATCTGCAATTCAAGACCACCAGCCCTTTCTTGAAGGCCCTGTGGGGCAGTTCTATTCTGTCCTATAGGGCCACTGAGAATTAAAATCAACTCTGTAGCAGTGAAATTGATTCAGTTTTTAAATTGCTAATTTGATCTGGTGAGAAAACTAACAACAGTATCAAGTGGCAAACAGGACCAACTTAAAAACAGCACTAGATCCAACCCAAAGAGCCAGGGACGTGATGGCCTGTGCTCAGAAGGCTCTTGGCAGAGTGGAGTATGTTTTTAAACACTTATACACAGGTGGAGTTAGGCTTGCTGACCCATGAAGTTAGAGAGCTGGGTGCTTGTGTGCAGGAGGCTGTCTAGTAGGGTGGGACGTTCTCAAACACATAAATCAGTAAAACTACAAAATTCTGGAACAGCCACCCCAACAGAGCAGGTTCAAAGAAACAAAAGCTGAGCATGGGAGGTTAAGCTGCTTCAAGGGTTTGACAGGTGGGGCCACACCCCCATGATGTTTCTAATTGTGGAATTGCCATTCCTAGGAGCTTGAACTGAGACTTTCACTGCAATGGGGTGAATGTTTTACATGTTGCAAGACTGTAATTCTTTAAAAATCAAAGGGTGGGATATCATAGACATGTTTTATGTAATCTGACATCATGAAAGCCAATGCTTTGACTGACACATTCAGATTATTTGCCTATAAATTTATTTTTACACTATATAAGTATTTAGAGACATAACCATCTTGGTATATCCTGACTGTGTGATATTATGCCTCAAGGTTATTATGTATGGTGCTAACGTTTCTTAAAAATATGGTTAATGACTGTGTTTTAAAATATTATTGCCTAAGGTTTTATTTTTTGTTTTTTTTTTTCCCAGAAAACTGGGTTTTCTTAGTTGACTCGAGTCACTGCTAAAAAGATCTGTTTTTATTGATCATGGTCATATTAAGCTTCTTTGTCATCTACAGTTTTTCCTCATCAACCAGAGTGTCTCAACAGAGATCTTAGACTGGTGAAAAGGACTGTGACTGGAGATATCCAAAACTCTTGTGCAGAGCTGACACCTTCACAGATTACAGCTGGCCCAGAATTGGGTGAAACAGAACTGAAGAATCATTTTCCTTTTTTCTAAAATTATTTAACTAATGGATTTGGGTGTTGTACTTCTCCAGTTAGGAATTCCTGTGGGTAATCTTAACAGAGTTATAAATATCATAACCAGAGAAGTATCTAAAAGCTTGGCCATGATTTTACAAATTAAAATCATGCTAGATTTCCTATCCTATCAAAAAACAGTTTAAGTCTTGACAGATAAATGATACTGTATATATGGTGCTTGGAAACCCTGATGGTGTAGTGCGTTAAACATTACATCTGCTAACCAAAAGGTCAGCAGTTCAAATCCACCAGACACTCCTTGGAAACTCTATGGGGCAGTTCTACTCTGACCTCTAGGGTCTCTATAAGTTGGCCTGACTCAATGGCAATAGCTTTATATGATACCTGAGATTTTGGAAACCTGATAGTGTTCAATTACTATTTATTGAACACTTTGAGGGTTTTATAATGTGATATATAATTTTCCTAGGGCCTAGATTTCTGGCTTCTGTAGAGATCGAGGTAACCCATGCAAGCTGCTACTTTTTAACATAAAAAAAGAAGGCTGGTTCCTCAAGCCACTGAACCCTTTGCACTGTAAGGGGTTGTCATGGATTGAATTGTCCCCACAAAATATGTGTAACCATATGGCTGGGCCATGATTCCCAGTATCTTGTGACTGTCCTCCATTTTGTGATTTTCCTATGCTGTATGTTAAAGGATTAGGGTGGGACTGTAAATCCCTTCATAAGGTCACCTCCTCGCTCCACTGTGCGGGGAGTTTCCCTGGAGTATGGCTTGCACCACACTTAATCCTTTCATCTTACAAGATATAAAAGGAAAGGGAAGCAAGCAAAGAATTGGAAGCCTCACACCATCAAGAAAGCAGCACCAGGAGAAGAGTGCGTCCTTCAGACCTGAGGATTCTGAGCCAAGATTCTCCCCGAGCAAAGACTGATGCAACACAAGGACTTGCCTTCAGAGCCAACAGTGGGGAAAGCCTTTCCCTAGAGTGGACATCCTGAATTTGAACTTGAAGCTTACCAGACTATGTAAGAATAAACATTTCTCTTTTTGAAGCCATCCACTCTGTGGTATTTCTGTTAAAGCAACACTAGGTGACTAAAACAGGAGCAAATGGAAAAAAGGTCCAGTTTATAAACTTTATGCCCCTCTCTATCAAGGAGGAGACCTAAGAGATAAGTGTTTCATTAATGTTAGAAAAGATAAAAGAATGGTCCTGAAGCTACCTTTTTAGCTAGGGACCTGGAGAGAGAGAGCTAGCTGTTTTGCTCTGACTGGGCTCACTGAACATTTGGGAAAATATATTGATGCCAATTTTAAAAGTGCAAAATGAAAAGCCATTATGGCCATACAGTTTGTATCCCAGTCCACATCAGGCGTAAGACAAATTGTAGAAGTTCAAGGCAGAACCTCAGTCCACACTACCAATTTGTAGAGTGAGGGAACCCCACCCTGGAATTCAGGGAGGTCATCTTATCCAATGATCAGACCTCGCCATTAGCTCAAAACAGCCTGGTGTGCATGCCCCACGGGTATGACCGAAAACAGCCTGGTATGTCCCATCTGGCATAACCATAAAACCGTAAATCTCCTTGCTGGAGTTTTCCACTATAAAACCATAAATAACTTTTTACATTAATCATCCCTCACTTCTTCATTGGAACTTTAAAAATACAAAAATTTTCCCTACCCACTATTGGATGGGCTGAACCACATCTCGGTTCATGGCCACTTCCATTCTCCTCAAAGAAATGCCCCTGGACTCTTGGAATGGTGTGCATCTGCCCCAGTTTCATGCCATTCTATTCCCAACATAGAGGAGAACTTTAGGGTATTTTAATAATAGAGATTTTGGTAGCAGGGAGAAAAAGACAAAAAGACACAACTGTCGGCCACAGCTAGTCAAATCCAGGTCCTCCTTGAGGTAACTCAGTTAGCCCCAAAGACCACAACTTGGATTACCTCACTGGTAAGTTATTGTGGACCCTGATTAATACAGTTACTGTCAAAAATGAGGCCGCTGGAAGGCAGAATGTCCTGAATGCTCTAAGGCACTGATGTTCAGTAGACTTCCCCAACAAAAGGCCCAGGTGAACAGGGCCTCCTGGGCTTTCTCAGAAGAGGAGTCTAAGAAACTGACCACTGAGGAAGTACAGCCAGAATGCTCCCTAGAAGTGAGGATGGCAAGATTTCATCTTACACACTTTGGACATGTTAATCAGGAAAGACCAGTCCCTGGGCAAGGACATAAAGCTTGGTAAAGTAGAGGGTCAGTGAAAGAGAGGAAGGCTCTCAGTAAGATAGACTGACACAGTGGCTGCAGTGAAGGGCTCAAGCACTGGGGATGGCATAAGAGTAGGCAATGTTTTTTTCTGTTGTGGATAGGGTCATTAGGAATCAGAGCTGACTCAGTGGCACCTAACAACATGCATATCCTTGTAAGTATTAAAGCATAAATGTTTATTTAACACTTACTGTTATCATGTAAGTTTTCCCATTTATTTCTTACTAAAACTCTGGAAGATTGTTATTATCATACCATTTTACAGATAATAATAGCTAAGAATAGTGTCAGACACTGTTCTAAGCATTTTTCGTACAGCACCTCATTTAATAGTCACTACGGTTATGAGCTACAGCTGCTAATCAAAAGGTCGACAGTTCAAATCCATAAAGCACTTATTGGAAAGAAACACTATGGGGTAGTTCTACACTGTCCTGTAGGGTCGTTATGAGTTGGAATCAACTTCACTGCAATAGATTTGGTTTTTATTTTTTGTCTGTTTGCTTGCTTATGCTGCTGTGAGGTAGACATCTCAATTATCACACTTACAGATTAGTAACAAAAATTAGGTGACTTTTAGGATCACACACCTAACAGGTATCAGTGCTGGCTGTAGCTGGCATCCTGGCTCTGCACCCAGAAATTGATTAAGCAAATGAGTCTCAGATGTTAGATAATTTATCCAAGACCAGGCTTGGAGTTGAATCCAGGCAAGTGCTTCCTTAAAATACGTGTTCCTGTTATTGCACAGTCATTTTCTTCCCCTGTGCCACACTGTTTATAGTACTTGGTATATAATAGATGTATATGTTTCTCCCTGAGGCTTTATCTACTGCCAAATTGAGAAAATAATGTATCTATATGCTGCTCTTTTGAAAATGTGTTCGATCTGCAGTATATTATTTGAATCTTCATTTATGCTTTTATCATTAGATACTCATGCCACTGGAAAAAAGCATTGCTATCAAGTTAATTCCTACTCATGGTAACCCTGTAGGACAGAGTAGAGCTGCCTCATAGGGCTTCCAAGGAGCAGCTGGTGTATTGGAATTACTGACTTTTTGGTTAGCAGCTGAGTTCTTAACCACTGGGGCTCCTCTGATGCCACTGGAGTCCTATAAGAAGCATAAAAGACAAAAAAGAAAAAATATATAGTTAGCTTGATATTTGAGTTATGTTATCTTTCTATTTATGTTTAGATTTTTTTTTTTATGAGATCTTAAGATCGATTCTGCTGTATACTAAAACCTGTTATTTGGGTAAATTTTCAAAATTATTTTAATATTTTGGACTTTTTGTACCATGTGTCACTTAGAAGTATAGGTGGAACTGAATGGAATTTCATTTTTTGTTTTCACACACAAGTCTTTTTCATAGTCTTTTTTTGGTAAGGATATCGGCAGCTAATCCATCTCTTATAATATAAAGTGTGTAACAGGTAAAATTCAAGGGGAAAAGAAAAAACACTGCTGTTGAGTCAATTCCGACTTATAGGGTCCTATAGACAGAGAAGAAATGCCCTGTAGGGTTTCCATAGAGCACCTGGCAAATTTGAACTGCCAACTTTCTGGTTAGCAGCTGGAGCACTTAACCACTATGCTGCCAGGGTTCCCTCAAGGGGACAAATACTGCTTTGATAGGAAGCACAGCTTTGCCAAAGGTTATCACTCATGGTAGATATGATCCATTCTCAGTGGGTAATGGCAGGTTTCTGTGTGGTGGAGGAAGACAATGAGAGGGCAGAAACTAACACACCGCTGCAACTGTCCTGAAATTTGGTCACAAACTAATTATTCACATTTAATGTGCCCAGAAAATTAAACTGAATGATTAGTTAAGATTTTCCAAAGTAATTCTAACTGTACAGCAGTGTCTATATTAAAATTCAAACTGTTCTCTTCAGTGTATCAGGCAATAGAATGGAAGGTTAAGACATTAAATAATTAATGAAAAAATCCTTGAATGTGATGGTGATTCCAAGAGAGATGGTTCTGGAAAAATGCTTTGGATAAAAAGGACAAACAGATATCGTAAAGTATATGAGAAACAACCAAGAAGTTGAGATGCAACAGGTCAAATTCTGAGTAAATTTAATCCAAACGAATACCGGAATGAGTTGTCCAGAAATGGTTATAAGTGGATAAATAGAAGTGAGCACAAATTTGATACTTTGATACTTTGAAACCACCCAGTTAGGCAACTTGTGAGGAAGAGATGGTATTGCCAACATATCGTGAAATATCCTGATCTCACAATTAGTTTAAAGAACTCATCACAGTTCAGAGACATGATATTGTGGAAAACAGTAATAAAAACCAGTTGACTACATCTGAAATTAATGTCATCTAGCAAAAGATGAAAGAAGGTCTCGGATTTAACCATATCATAAATGAAAAGGCCAGTGATGATAATTAATCTAAAAATGGATTATATATGCTGAAATAATACAGGACATTGTTGAAGAGCCATCAGTGACTACAAATGAAAAACATGAAGCTCTATAGATTTTTTTTCATTTATTAGGAAAATAGTATGGCCATAAGTGAATTTAGAAATACTAACCAGACGATTAGCCATGTTGGCTGCTAACTAACTGAAAGGTTGGCAGTTCAAATTTACCACTGCTCTGAGGGAGACAGATGTGGCAATCTGCTTCCGTAAAGGTTTTTCTGTAAAAACTAAACTTGTGGCCATTGAGTCAATTACAACAGAGTAGAGCTGTTCCATAGAATTTCCAGGGAGTGCCTGGTGGATCTGAACTGCTGACCTTTAGGGTAGCAGCCATAGCTCTTAATCACTATGTCATCAGCGTTTTCAGCCATAAAGGTATACAGCATTGGAAACCCGATGGGGACGTTCTATTCTGTCTTGTAGGGTCTCTCTGAGTTGGAATTAACTTGATGAAAAGTGTGGGTTTTTTGTGGCTTAACTGAACACCTACCAAATCAGAACCTGAGAAAATACATTATACCCCACACGATTGCTTTTCTTCTATGCTAAGGTTTAGATCCATAAGTGTAAAGGCTATGAGTTCTGGAATCCGAAAAATTTGGATCACATCCTGACTTAGTAACTAACTCTCATCCTTCTCTTGCCAACTGTCTGAGTCTTAGAACCTCTTTCACCAGTTGTTCCCCTCACCAAAATGGCAGTTACAGTGTTGTTTCCCAATTACACATGATTCAATTACTTTGCATCTTGTTCTGTATCTCTGAGCACAGAGGAGTCACTTCGGTGGCGCCCTATCTCTGCCCTACCCATCTTTAGTCCTAAGACTAAAGTCCTAAGACTACTCTCCAAGCTTGTTTGTTCTGTCACAGGCATTTCCCTCTCTGGATAGTCAAAGGCCTGGTATCTTGTATTACTTTCTCTAGTTTATTGCCAATTTAGCAATCTCAACTCAAGTTTACAAACTCTAGTGCTAGAGATTAGGCAGGTTTCTAAAAGTATTGTCTAAGACCAAATTCATGAAAATCATCTAGAATACTTGTAAAAAAAAAAAAAAAAAGATTCTGGACTCTATCATCCAAAAAAAACAAAAACAAACACAGTGCCGTTGAGTAGATTCCAACTCACAGCAACCCTGCAGATAGCAACCCTGCAGGTCAGTTCTGCCCAGATTAATACTCTGGATGTACAGTCCAATGGGTCTGCCTTTAACAAGCTCACAGGTTATTTTAATGTACTTTGGAACCCCTGGTGATGTAGTGGTTAATTGCTACAGCTATTAATGACAAAGTAAGTGGTTCAAATCCACCAGACCCTCCTTGGAAACTCTATGGGGCAGTTCTGCTCTGTCTATAGGGTCACTATGAGTCAGAATTGACTTGATGACAGTGGATCTGAATTAAGACCCACCATTTGGGAATGACTCTCTAGCTTGAAAATACACATCTTTAAAAGAAAAATAATGCTGGGTCATTACCTTAAGACTCACTGAAATGGCCACTGAACTAAAAATTCAGATTCCTAAGGTTAAGTTGCAGTTCTGCCACAGTGAAGTATCTGAACTTGAACAAATAACTTTCCTGTTTTGGCCCTGTTTCCTACTGTGTTGAATGAACAGGTAAAAGAAAATGACTTACTGACTGTGAGCCAGATGTTTTAATCTGCTCCTTATAACATTCCGAGGTAGGTAACATTTTACAAATGAGAAAGTTAGTCTCAGGGACATGAAGTAACTTTCCCAAGACTACAGATCTAATGGGTGGGAGACACGTATTTCAAATGCAGGCATGCCTGACTTCAAAGCAGTCTTTCTTCTGCTACACATTTATGACTCTTCAATTTGAACTAGAAACGGATTACCAGTTCCACCCACTGCTAAAATTTTGAGCTTTTATTTCTCTCTTTTTCTTTTTTTTAAGTAATTTTTCCCTGGCCAATACGTCTACAACTCAGGTAACAATATTTCTACTTTTCATTTTCCTATAAACATGCAGCATGAACATTAAATTAGTTCGAGCTATGAATGTAGTCAAATTGTTAAGCAAAATTCACAAAGGTATTAAGTCATTTGAATAAAGTGCTGACGACTGTAAACCAAGTATATATTCCCAAATGCCCACTTTTCACCTTTGCGTCTCTTCGACACCAATCACTTCACCTTTTGTTCTCCAATATCAAACAAACTGTACCATTTCTTGAACTTGCAATGTAATTCATATTTATCACTCATGGTACTTTTTGTGATAATTATTTGAATGTTCACTAATAATCATACTTAAGCTAATACAGAGAAATTCCTGATTTATTTATTTCTATACCCCCCAACTGCTTTGCACATAGCAAACTTGTTGCCATTCAGTCAATTCTGACTCATAGCAATGCTATGAAGCAGAGTGCAATAATCAGTAGGATATCTAAGGAACTTCTGGTGGATTTGAACTTCCAACGTTTTGATCAACAGCCATACTCTTAACCACTACACCACCAGGTTACATACATTTTCCTAGACCTATCTAGCTTTTTCTCTGTGTGTATGTGTATACCATCTGGTGAAAGGTAGTATGTTTGAAATTATAACAAGTTATGTAAATCAATACCTTATGGATTTAATAATAACCTACCCAGCAAAAACCAAACATGTGGCCATCAAGTTGATTCCAACTCATAGTGACCCTATAGGACAGAGTAGAAATGCACCTTAGGGTTTCCAAGATTGTAATCTTTACAGAAGCAGACTGCTGCATCTTTCTCCTAGAAAACCTACTAGACATTCTAAAAACAAAATATGAGACTATATGTAGTACTATGTATTGTTTAAAGTCCATATAACTATTTCTAGTCATGTAGATCAGAGATTGACTAACTTACAATATTGACTTTTAATAATTAATTTTTTGATGTGTAGAGTAAGAAAATAGAAAATATGTCACAGCAGGAAGAAACAGATTATCAAAAAGCAGTTACACAGGTGAAATGGGGAGCATTTCAGGATGTTTTATACTTAATCTTCCCACTTTTATATGGATCCAAAGTCATTAAATAGAAACGATAAAATTTAGTCACGATTCTAAGATGAAAGTGAGAATAAACGTCATAGCTTTAACCCTGTGCTCAGTGTTGAAGATTTGAATCTCAGTAATTTCAGTATAAAAAAATGGTTAAATGTAACCTAATAGAAGACTCTGGCATTTTATTATAGCCATTAATTCCAATATTCAATACTGATAAATGTTTACCAAAAAAATACTCAACGTATAACACTTAACAGATTTGAGTTTCTTATTCTGTCTTTATTCTTCTGTAACCATTTGATGAGTTCTTAATAAACAAAATAATTGCACAGAAATAGGTAGGGAATAGAGAGGAGAATGCTAAAACAGGGTTTGTTTAATTAATCAAATTACATGAAATATCCCCTTAAATAAATATAAAGAATTATCTAGATAATGGTCTGCTTTCAGCCTTAACATTCAAAACCTTAGTAGTTGTCACTTCCGTTCTTCTTGTGTGCCACTGTCATTGATTGAATTGTGTTCCCCCCAAAATGTGTGTAATAATTTGGCTAGGCCATGATTTCCAGTACTGTGTAATGTTTCTACATGCTGTAAATCCTACTTCTATGATGTTAATGAAGGAAGATGGACAGCAGTTGTGTTGATGGGGCAAGACTCATTATGTAAGATTGTGTTACGCCTTGAGGCAATCTCTTGGGATATAAGAAAAGAGAGGCAAGCAGAAAGTCGGTAACCTCATACCACCAGGAAAGAAGCAATACCTGGAGCAGAGCTTATCCTTTGGATTCAGTGTCCTTGCACCTCAGAAGTTCTCAGTTGAGGGTAAGATCGATGACAAGTACCTTCATCCAGAACCAACACAGAAAGCATTTCCCTGGAGCTGATGCCCTGAATTTGGGTTTGTAATCTACTGGACTGTGATAGAATAAAATTTTTCTTTTTAAAGACATCTACTTGTGCTATTTCTGTTGCAGCAACACTAGATGACTAAGACAGAATTTGGTACTGAGAGAGTGGGGTGCTGTTTTAACAGGTACCTAAAATGTGGAGGCAGTTTTGAAACTCTAAATAGATAGAAGACTATGAAGGAACGTAGAAGAACTGTCAAAACTGAGGAAGGTGCATGTGGTGACAACAAGGAACAGGGAACCAGCACCAACGGCAGCAAACCAGCAACATAGAACCAGGACACCAGCACCAAACAGCATTGGAGCCAACCCATGCAGCAAGAGAGGTGAATGCCTGTGAACTGGAGGCATCCTGACTTATTGGGGTGCCTCAAGGCACTTAGCAAGGAAGCTACAGAGATTTGGAACACATATCCCAGGAGGGCAGATGTGGAGGGGGAGGCTAGAGCCACGAGGCCACAGGAAGCAGAAGAAGAAGAGACAAAGAGCATGAGAAGCTGAGCTGCCTCAGTCTCAAAAGCTATGGTCATGACCTCAGAAGTTTCAAAGGGTGGAGCCATGGCCTCTAGTGTTTTCAAAGGTAGAGTTTCCACTCAAATGGACTAGGAAAATTGTGTGCCTGAAGCTGAGGGAGCAGATACTGTCTGAGTGGGCCTGAAAGGCAGAGTTGTAGCACAGGGCTCAGGGGCCTATGCTCAGAAGGAGAATGTGGCCAATACTTAGAATCTAGAGGGAACGGCCACTGTGTAAAATATCTCAGAGAACAGAGTATAATTCTCAAGATCTGCGATCTGATGTACCACATTGTGCTGACTTGCTTTTTGCCTGTTTTGTCTTCTTTCTCTGCAATTTCTCCTATTTGTAATGGAAATGTCTAACTCGTGCCTACCTCTTCTGCTACTGTATCATGGAAGCAGATAACATGTGTTCTAGATTTCATAGCTGAAGCAGAATTTCTTGCCTTTGGACATAGACTTAAGACTTTTGCTGTGATGGGGTGAATATGTTTTGGATGTTGCAAGGATATGATTTTGGGGGACAGAAGGGTGGAAAGTCATGAATTGAATTGTGTCCCCTAAAAAATTCATGCAGTAATTTAGCTAGACCATGATTCTCAATATTGTGTGATGTTCCTATATGTTGTAAATCTTGCCTCTATGATGTTACTGAGGGAGAATGGGTAGCACTTATGTTGGCAGGGCATGACTCAAAGTGTGAGACTATATTATGCCTTAAGGCAGTCTCTTGGGATATAAGGAAAGAGAAGCAAGCAGAGAGAAAAAGCAGTGCTGGGAGTAGGGCATAACTTTGGATCCAGGGTCCCTGTGCCTCAGAAGCTTCCAGTCCTGGGTAAGATTGACTATAAGAGCCTTCCTCCAGAGGTGACAGAGAAAGCTTTCCCCTGGAGGTGATGCCTTGAATTTGGACTTGTAATCTACTGGACTGTAACAGAATAAAATTTCTGTTTTTAAAGCCATTCACTTGTGGTATTTTTGATACTGTAGCACTAGACTACTAAGACAGCCACTGAGTAGATTTTGACCCACAGCAAGTTAAACACTGGAAAATTGAAACTCCATAACTTTTCATAAACTCATCAGAGAACTGATACAGAAAAAGCCACAACTCCAAAATCTGAAGAGACATGTGAATCCAGAAAGTCATAGTCAGGATTGGCTCACATGAAATCACACGAACTAGAGACACAAACTAGTAGAAACAGTTATATGGTAATGTGGTATACTGTTGAAAGCTGAGTGTGTGCTAGCAGAAGAGTGAAAAACTGTGGGGCCTGCAGTGTTAGAAGGACCCCACTAATTCTTGGAGCTTGCTTTCAGGAAAATGTAATACTTAATTTTATGTGTCAGTTTCTCTAGGATATATTGCTCAGTTGTTTGGGCAAACACCAGTCTAAATATTACTGTGAAGGTATACACATACATGCATACATACACACACACACACACACACACACACACACACACACACACACCCCAACACACACTGAATTAAAGCAACCAATGTCAAAAAAGCAGGTGACAGGGAGAGGAAACACAAAACAAAAAAGTAAAACCAATAGAAGCAGTAACAAACATTGTAGATATTAACCCAGTTATATGTCACTTTAAATATAAATGTTCTGAATATACCACTTGTTTCAGACTGTATTATCTAAGTAGTAAAATCAGTGGTGTCTACAGTATAGACACACACAGAGTGAGATTTATCTCAAGGAAATGGCTGACTCAGTTGTAGAGGCTGACAAGTCCCAAGTCTGTGAGTCTGGCATCAGGCTGGAGGCTTCTCCTGACTCACATAGCTGTAGGGGCTGATGAATCCAAGATCAGCAAGCAAGATAGTGAGCTGCTGGATCATAGGCTGTGAAGGTCAACAAATCCTAAGATCAGCAGGCAATACGACAGGCCACTGGCTCAAGTCCCAAGAACCGGAGGACAGGCAATAATGAGCCAGATACAGGATGCAGAGCAATCAAGTGAGTCACACCCCTGAGAAAACACCTCTTAAAACTGATAGGCCAATCATACCAGATCACATCATGGAAGATGACTACATCATTACATAACAGCCAAAAGACATAATTATGTAACTGTCAGATCACTAAGAATCACGGCCCAATCAAGTTGAGACACAATCTTAACCATTACATCACTTAAAAGACAAAGAGTGTCAGAGTAGATTTAAAAAAAAAGACTTAATTACATGTTGTGTAAAAGATGCCCACTTAAATTTAACAACTCAAATAACATAAAACTAAAAGTAAAGACATGAAGAAAGGTATGACACACTAATGCTAATGAAAACAATGTTGGAAAGCCACGGATAAGCAAAGCATTACTGAAGAAGAAGAACACATTGGGAGGCCTCTCACTACCTGACTTTAGCACCTATTACACTGCCACAGTAGTCAAAATAGGCTGGTACTGGTACAAAAAGGGATAAATAGACCAATGGAGCAGAATTGAGACCCCAGAGATGACACCATCTTCCTATGAACAGTTGATATTTGACAAAGGCCCTAAGACATTAAAGTGGGGTGAAAACAATCTCTTCAACAAATGGTGATGACAAAATTGGATATCCATCTGCACTAAATTGAAACAAGACCCGTATCTTACATCTTACACAAAAACCAACTCAAACTGGATAAAAGATCGGAATATCAAATCTAAAATGATAAAGCTCATCCAAGAAAAAGTAGGAACAACAATGGAAGTTTTAATACACAACGTAGAGTTCAAAATCTGTCAAACAAACCACAGACAACAGAAGAGAAAATAGATAAATGGGAACTACTAAGAATCAATCACTTTTGCTCAACCAAAGACTACATTAATAGAATTAAAAGGCCACCTACAGAATAGCAGAAAGATTTGGCAACTATACGTCAGACTGATGCCTGATCCCCATATCTGTAAAGTACTACAAAGTATCAATAAGAAAAGACAGATCATCCAGTTAAGCGTGGGCAAGGGAGATAGACAGACACTTCTCTAAAGAGGAGATCCAAGCAGCCAAACACATGTGGACATGCTCAAGATCATTAGCTATTAAAGAAATTCAAATCAAAATGACAATGAGATACCACCTCACCCCAACAAGATTGGCCATGATCCAAAAAAACACAAAACAACAAATGCTGGAGAGGCTGTGGGGAAAGTGGAACTGTCCTACACTATTGGTGGGATTGTAAAATGGTGCAATCTCTTTGGAAAGCAATGTGGCACTTCCTCAAAAAGCTGGATATAGATATACTATTTGACCCAGTAATACCACTGCTCGGAACATATCCTACAGAATCAAGGCCATTCACACCAACTGATGCATGCACATGAATGTTTATCACAGCACAGTCTGCAATAACAAAAAGATGGCGTCAACCCAGATGGCATCAACCCAGATGGCCAACACAGAGGAATGGATAGGGAAACTATGGTATGTATACTGAATGGAACACTGCAATGATAAGGAACAACAATGATTTTAGGAAACATCTCATAACCTGGTTTCAATAGCAGGACATTGTGTTAAGTGAAAGTAGTCAGCGACAAACGGACAAATATTGTATGAGACCCCTACAATAAGAACTTAAAAACAGACTCATGCATAGAAGAAAAGAGTCTTTGAGGGCTGAAAGGGTGGGGAGGGAGGAAGGGCAAAGTGGGGAGGGCTTAGATTAGATAGTTGATAGAAATTTGGTTGGGTGAGATCTGTGACAGCACGCATTAGAAAGAAGACCAACATTAACTGGACTTTGACATAACATAATTATTCCTCCCATCTTAACCCAATAATGCAAGGACAGAGTAGCTGGAGCGGGGGGCTGGGAACCATGCTGTCAGAGGAAATCAAGGCCAAGTGGCACAAGTAACGTTTTGCAAAGAGAGCCCTCTGCACCCCACATTGGTCAGTGGCATCTAGGGTCCAATAAGCTGCCTAGCTGCCCTCTGAGGGTACAGCAAATGGTCCCAACTCAACAGGGACAGATGATTACCAAGGAAGAAAACAACATGGGGGAAGAGAACCCAGAAGACAGAGAGACCTACGTAAGTGGGTGACTACTTTAACTTATGACCAGAAAAACTGGATGGTACCCAGCCACCACCGGTGATAGCTGTGATGGAGTTCACAAAGTTGAGCCTTACTGGTAACACAAGAATAAAAAGGGGTGCATTCTGAGCTCTCCACTAACAGATCACAATTGATGGTCTGGGGGCCTCAGAGTTCCCCTGGGAGCATGACACCTGGTCCTGATGCTGACCCTGCCCATAAATCATAATGGAGGTCAACTCTTCAGACAGGAATGGATTGGACTTGGTCACACAGAGTGATCACATCATGTGTGCACTTTACGCTTCTGTGCATCTATAGGACGTCGTCCTGCTGAACTCCTACTAGAGGAAGGGGAGTGGGTAGAGAGGAGATTGTTGAGAGGATAAGACAAGTATGGAGCAGAGGAAGAGTGTGCTGTCACCAGGCAGGAAGAGCAGTGGGAGCTGCATATAGATGGGATTTATATGGGAATGTAGATTTTCATTCAATCATTAAAAAAAAAAACAGAAACAAAAAGCAACGCAAAGTTGGAGTAGTTACATTAACCTCTGACAATGTGGACTCAGAATAAGCAAAACTGAAAGAGATGTAAAGAAGCCTTATATAATGATAAAAGAGTCATTCCTTCAAGAACATGGAATATGTGGCAAAATATAACACACCTTTATTATAAAAACACTCAACAAACTAGGAATAGGAGGAGTATTTCTCAATCTGATAAAGTACTTTTATGAAAAACACAGATAAGTTTATTCTCCATGAAGAAAGATGAAGTTTTCCCTTGAAGATCAGGAAAAAGATAACAATGCCCACTGTCACCACTGATGTTCAATATTATACGAGAAGGCCTACCCATAGTAAATAGGCAAGAAAAACAAATCCAAATTGGGATGTATCATGGATTGAATTGTGTCCCTCCCTCCAAAATGTGTATAACAATATGGCTAGGCCATGATTCCCGGTGTTGTGTGATATTCCTATAAGTTGTAAATTGTGCCTTTATGATGTTAATGAGGGAGGATGGGTGGCAATTGTGTTGGTGGGACAAGAGTCAATGTGTAAGATCTTATTGTGCCTTAAGAGACTCTCTTTGGATATGAAGGAAAGGGAAGCAAGCAGAGAATTGTGGACTTCATGCTATGAAGAGAACAGAGCTTGGAGGAGAGCACATCTTTTGAAAAGGACCTGGGGTCCCTGTGCCTCAGAAGCTCCTAGTCCAGGGGAAGTTTGATGACAAGGACCTTCCTCCTAAGATGACAGAGAAAGCCTACTTCTGGAGCTGATGCCCTGAATTTGGACTGGTAGCCTACTGGACTGTGAGAGACTTTCACTTTTTAAAGCCATCCCATTCTGTAGGTGGCCTTTTGATTCTATTAATAGTCTTTGGATGAGCAAAAGTGATTGATTCTTAGTAGTTCCCATTTATCTATTTTCTCTACTTATCTATTTTCTCTTCTGATGATTGTGGTTTCTTTGACAGATTTTGAAGTCTGTCTACGTTGTGTATTAAACCTTCCATTGTTGTTCCTAGTTTTTCTTGGATGAGCTTTACTGTTTTAGATTTTATATTTTGGTCTTTTATCCAGTTTCACTTGGTTTTTGTACAATGTGTAAGATATGGGTCTTGTTTTAATTTATTGCAGATGTATACCCAATTTTGCCATCACCATTTGTTGAAGAGATTGTTTTTACCCCACTTTAATGTCTTAGGGCCTTTGTCAAACATCAACTGTTTATAGGCAGATGATGTCATCTCTGGGGTCTCGATTCTGTTCCATTGATCTATGTGTCTGTTTCTGTACCAGTAGCAGGCTGTTTTGACCACTGTGGCAGCGTAATAGGTTCTAAGGTCAGGTAATGAGACGTCTCCCAGTGTATTCTTCTTCTTTACTAATGCTTTACTTATCCAGGGCTTCTTCCCTTCAAAGTTTGTAATTTGTGCCTCCATCTCATTAAAAAATGCCACTATAATTTGTATTGGGATTGCATTATATAAGCAGATTGCTTTGGGTAAAATAGACATTTTGACAATGTTAGGTCTTCCTATCCATGTGCAGAGTAGGTCTCTCCATTTATCTAAGTCTCTCTCAGTTTCTTGTAGTAAGGGCTTGTAGTTCTCTTTGTAAAGGTCTGTTGTTTCTCTGGTTAGATTAATTCCTAGGTACTTTATCTTCTTAGGGGCTATCGTAAATGGTATTGACTTGGTGACTTCTTCATAATCTCGTTGTTGGTATAAAGGAATCCTACTAATTTACTTATGTTTAGCTTGTATCCTGAGACTTTGCCAAACTCTTCTATCAGTTTGAGTAGTTTCCTTATGGATTCTTTGGGATTCTCTGCATAAACAATTATATCATCTGCAAATAGGGAGATTTTTAGTTCTTCTTTGCCAATGTAGATGCCCTTTATTCCTTGGTCTTGTCTAATTTCTCTGGCTAGAACTTCTGGTACAATGTTGAATAGGAGAGGTTAGAGTGGGCATCCTTGTCTAGTTCCTGTGCTCAAAGGAAACTGTTTCAGTCTCTCTTCATTCAGAATGACGTAGGCCGTTGGCTTTCTATAAATGGCCCTTATTGCATTGAGGAATTGGCTATCTATTCCTATTTTGCTGAGAGTTTTTAGCATGAATGATTGTTGGACTTCATCAAATGCCTTTTCTGCATCAATAGACAAGATCAGATGATTCTTGTCCTTTGTGGTATTTATGTGGTTGATCACATGAATTGTTTTTCTGATGTTGAACCAGCCTTACATCCCTGGTATGAATCCAACTTGGTCAGGATGGATTATTTTTTGGATATGTTGTTGTGTTCTATTGGCAAGAATTTTGTTGAAGATTTTTGCATCTAGATTCATGAGTGATATCGTTCTGTATTTCTCCTTTTCGGTTGGGTCTTTCCCTGGCTTTGGTATGAGGGTTATGCTGGCTTCATAGAATGAATTTGGGAGTATTCCATCCCTTTCTCTACTGTGAAATAGTCTCAGTAGTACTGGAGATAACTCTTCTCTAAAAGCTTGGTAAAATTTTGTGATGAAGCCGTCTGGGCCTGGGTTTTTTTTTTTTTTTTTTTTTGGTTGGCAGTTTTTTAATGACTTTTTCAATATTTTCCTTTGTGATGTGTTTATTAAGTTGTTCTGCTTCACCTTGTGATAATTTAGGTAGATGATATGAATCAAGGAATTTGTCCATTTCCTCTAGGTTCTCAAATTTGTTAGAATATAGTCTTTCATACTATTCAGCTATGATATTTTTGATTTCTGTTGGATCTGTTGTGGCAACTCCCCTCTCATTTCTAATTTGGGTTACTTGTTTCCTTTTCTGCTTTTCTTTAGTAAGTTTAGCCAATGGTTTGTCCATTTTGTTGATCTTTTCAAAAAAACAGCTTTTGGTCTTTTCAATTTTTTCAGTTGTTCTTCTATTCTCTAATTCATTTAGTTCTGCTCTAATCTTTATGATCTGTTTTCTTCTGATGCCTGAGGGGTTCCTCTCTTATTCTCTGTCTACTTGTTCAAGCTGTAGGGTCAGTTCTTTGATTTGGTTTCTTTCTTCCTTCCAGATGTGTGCATTTATGGAGATAAAGTGACCTCTGAGCACTGCTTTGGCTGTATCCCACAGGTTCTGGTAGGAAGTGTTTTTGTTCTCGTTGGAATCCATAAATTTCTTTATTTTGTCCTTGATTTCTTCTATAACTCATGGTTTTTGGAGCAAGTTTTTCAGTTTCCATGAGTTCCTGTTTCTATCTATGTTTTTTCTGGTATTGATTTCAACTTTTATGGCTTTATGATCTGAGAAGATGCTTTGCATTAATTCAAGGGTAGGGATTTTGTTGAGGATTGCTTTATGTCCCAACACTTGCTCTATTCTGAAGAATATTCCGTATGCACTGCAGAAGAATGTTGTAGTTGTCTGCTCATGAATACAAAGTTCTGTATACGTCGATGAGGTCTAGTTGGTTAATTGTGGCAATAGGGTCTTCTGTGTCCTTATTGAGCTTTTTTTCTAGATGATCTGTCCGATACTGAGAGTGGAGTGTTGAAGCTCCTACAATTTTTATGGAGTGATGCAGCTCATTTTTGAGTGTAGTCAGTGTTTCTCTGATGTACTTAGCTGCTCTAATATTAGGTGCATAAATATTTAATATTTTTAAGTCCTGCTTGTGTATTGAAACTTTCAGTAATCAATAGTGTCCATCCTTGTCCAAGATGGTGGATTTTATATTAAAATGGATTTTACCTGAGATTAGAATGGCCACACCTGCTCTTCTTTGTTCATTGTTAGATTGATATATATTCTTCCACCCTTTAATTTTCAGTCTGTTCATATCTTTAAGTCTAAGATGAGTTTCTTGCAGGCAACATAAAGATAATTCACGTCTTTTGATCCAAGATGTCACTTGATGGCTCTTTACTGAAGTGTTGAGTCCAGTCACATTTGATGTATTTATTGATAGGTATGAGTTCAGTGCTGCCGTTGTGATACATTTATGTTTGTGTTGATGCTTTCTCTGTTGTCCTTATTAATCTGTTGTGACCTTCTTCTTTGTGAAGTGATTTTTCACCTTTTTCAGAGTTTGCTTTGTGGTTGTTGAGACTCCTGTATTACATTTCTTGATATGGTATGTTGCTTCTTTGTTGTGCTTTACCGCTGCCCCTATGATCACGCTTAATAAACTATATATAAACCCAAATTTGATTGATACCCGTCTTGTCAACTTCCTCTCCATCTGGAAGGACTATAGCAACTGTAGTACATCCCTCTTTTAAATATGATGATATCACAGTTTACATGATATGATCACTAGATCGTTTTTTCACTATTATAGCTTTGATTGTGTTTGGAGCCTTCCCTAACTGAGTAGGATTCTGAGTAATGTGTCCTTCTAAAACATAAAGTTAGCAGTTTTGTTCTTCCAAGCCAAAAAATTCTTTCAGTATTTCTTGTAGCTTTGGTTTGGTTTTTACCAAGTCTCTGAGTTTCTGTTTATCTGTGAATGTATTAATTTCATTCTGATATGTGAAAGATAGTTTTGCAGGATATATAATTCTTGGTTGGAAGTTCTCCTTCAAGGCTTTGAATGTGTCATGCCACTGTCTCCATGCCAGCATCATTTCTGCTGACAAATCCTATGAAAGCCTACAAGGTTGTCCTCTGAATGTTAGCTTTGCTTTGAGTCTTGATGCCTTTAGGAGTTTCTGCTTATGTTTCATTTTGTTCAGCTTGATTATAATCTGTCTTGGAGTCTTTCTATTGAGATTTATATTGAGTGATGTTCAATACGTATCTTGGATTTCTATATTGTCTTCTTTCATAATGTCTGGGAAGTTTTCTGTCAGCAGCTCAGCAAAAGTACTTTCTGTTTTCTCAGGTGTTTTGCCCTCTTCAGAAACTCCAGTTAATCATAGATTGTTCTTAATAGAATCCCACATGCTTGTTAATGCTTCTTCATTTTTTTTGTTTCTTTTTTTCTGATTTCTCCTCATAGACGCTGGAGTCACTTGCTCTGTCTTCCAAATCAGAAATTCTCCTTTCCATTTGTTCCATTCTGTTTTCTTGGCCTTGATTTGAAGTTACTGTGTCTTTGATTTTGTTCTTGATCTGTTGGATTTCTGAGTACTGATGTTCTATTAGATCAAACAACTTGCTTAATTTTTTGTTTTGCTCTGCTACGTTTTGTATAAGGTTGAGGAGGGCCCTATGTATAATCCTTTTGTATTCACCTTCTGATAGTTTCAGAAAAGCTGCATCGTCTGCAAAGTTCTGAGGTGGTTTCTTGTTGGGGCCTTCTGATTCCATGAGTTATTTCTGGGTTAGTGTATTCACCAAAGTTTGTTGCTTTTTGGGTTTCCTGGGGGTCAATAGAGGCTGGGAGAGATGCTGTGAAGATGGACCACAGTTGTTTCTCTAGGGTGTCTTAAAATGAGAAGTAAAAAATATTTGACAACTTCCTAAGTGAGTCAAGTTTTCAGGTGTATACATTCCTCTTCCTGGCTGGCAAAGCAAGCACTTCTATGTTGAACCCCAGATGTTATAAACTAGCCCAAAATACAGAAAGGCTACTGGGCTGCTGGCCTCCGCTGTCAGGCCCCAGCTGTAGGCTGTATTGTGTAGAACTCTGCGTTTCTGTTGGAAAAGCAGTCTCTTCTGGGTAGGCACTGTCTCCCAGCCTAGGAATTAGGTCCAGCTGAGGCTTCTGTATGTATGACAGCCTCCCAGTGAAACAAGATGGCATCCCACACAAGCTCGCCATCTGGCCAGGACCAGGCTCCTGGGGGAAAGAGAGGCCAAGAGTGTGAAGATGCACAGAGTCCACAGTCTCCACCACTGGGCCCCAGACCCTGGCAACACTGTGCAGAACACTGCCTCCCTGCTAGAAAAGCACTCTCCCCCTGTCAGGCACCACCCCCCAACCTAGGAACCAAGTCTGCTAGGGCCTCTGCCTGGGCTTCTCTGTTTCCCAGTGGATTAAGATGGCATCCTGCACAAGTGCATCTGTACAGCTACCACATGATGGAGGCAGAAAGATAGGTCAGAGGAGCCGAGGTGTATAGAGTCCAAAGCCAGGCTCTCAGAACATGTCAGTTACGCTTGCTGATCCCACCAGCAGTGCGACTGAGACCAGCACCTAGTCAAGTTCCAATTCTGCCTGCTGGCCAAGACAGAGGAAAAAAAAATCAAAGTGATGAGTTACCTTTGGTCTGTGCAAGCCTGTACTCACTGAAAATGGGGTCAGTGAAAGAGAGGAGATTTTGCATTCAGCGGTATGATGTCTAAATTAACAGCCATAGGCTGCATCCCAGGGCTCACTAGGTGTCCAGAAGGCTCTGTTTAATTATCATTTCAGATCTTGGTTTCCAGAGGGATTTAGGGAGACATCCGCTTAGTCTGCCATCTTGACTCCACCTCTCTAGAAATTTTAAAAAATGAGCTTCTTCAAAATGAAAAACTGTTGTTTATCACGGACTAAATCAATAAAGCTAACAGAGCCTTACAGATGAGGAGAAAGTTTTGGGAAACCATGCATCTGATAAAAGTTTAATATCCAGAATATATATATTTTAAAAATAATAACTCCCACAACTTAATAAAATGACAATCAAAAAAAATGGAGGAGGAAATTGAATAGGCATTCACCAAAGATGCACAAATGGGCAAAAAACAAATGAAGTAATGCTAAACATGACAGCCAATAGAGGTATAAGGGTGGGGGCTCTTTTTGGCCTGACTGAGGCTTTTACAGGTATAGGTAAGGGATGATTGGGGTGGGGGGAATGTCAATGTTTGGGCATAAGTAGCTTAGCGTGCATGTTCCCTTCTGGTTTGTGGGTGAGCAGGAATATGTCTGTCTCCTGCAAAAGAAGAGACCATCTTCTAGGAGACATATGCTGATGTATAGAAAGAAAAGTTGGAGGAAATCATATGATGCCTGTCTGGTGGATGGTTCGTTGTTCCAAATTGCAAAAATATTAGTAAGGGCTCCCCCTAAAAGGGAGCTTATTTTGGAAGGTTGTTGGGTGCAGGTGAGGGTATTAACCCAGGGAAAGTGGCTTTGACTGAGGCAACACACATTCCAGAGGATACAGCTTAGAAGTGGGGTTGCCCTGAGGAGTGCACTGGTTGAAGAAATGTGCCATTGGCTGTGGGGGAAAATAGTCCACCCTTTGACATTGAGTCCTGTGCGGGTGGGGGAGGGGGGTCGAGATATCGTGATAGTATTGCTGCAGAGTCTGGGATCTAGGTGTCCTAGGTTTAGGCCTTTATTTGTCGTATGCAGAAGAAACTCAAGAGAGTTAAGCCCAGGCCTATTGGTCCTGAGATTTGGGTAGAGGGGGCAGGTATTATATGCTTCAGACAATGGTTTGGAACAGTAATATGGCTTGACTGGCCGAGGCAGTTGAGTAAGTTTCTAGGAGAGTGTCTGCTCTGTCAAAAAAGGCAGACCCTTTATCTGTAGTCTAGGTACATGTCTTTCTAGGGACAGGAAGTGCAGTGTAAGCACTTGGGAACAGGGACAAACAGATCCAGCACCTCTGAAATTTAGCACTGTGATTCAGTAGCGAATAAGTTAGGTTAAGGTGTTAAGCAGGTAGTGGGTGATACGTGTGGATGCCTTGGTAGAGAGGGAGCTGGCTATGAATAAGCAGGTGATTATAAGGAAGTAGGGCAACCTGTTTCTAACCACTGGAAGATTTCCTGCCATGAATAATCATCGAATTCCCCCTGTAAATACCAGTACCAGATAGGAGAAAGTAAAGTTTCAGGCATTTTCAATGGATTGGGTGGAAGTAAGTTTAAGATTAGGTCATAGAATATCCCCAGAGATAGTGTGGGAGAGAAGGCATAGAGCTTGTCTTGAGGGTTAGGATTCCCTCTAGGGTTAGAGAGGGATAAAGGTAGAAGTGTAGGGAGTTGAGTACATTCATCCAGGTTGGATGGATACAGCATAAAGGTTATCTGGAGTTTGCTAAGAAGCTGTCTGCCTAATAAGGAGTGTGGGGCACTTGGGGATTACAAGAATGGTGTGGAAAAATGTTAGGTGATCTAATTATCAGGTTAATCAGAGGGGCTTTAAGGGGGTTTGATGGGATTCCATCTACGCCAACAATTAAAAATAGAGGGAAGAAGCTTCCCTGATAATTCAGGCAACACCGACTGGCCCTCATATCTAGTAGAAAGGAGATTCGCTAACCAGCAACCTGAAGACAGACTCGAGGCTTCGTCAATGAGATGTTGATGTCTGGAGCCTTGGAGCCCAGGCCTCCTTAGTCCTTGGTGGCCAGCCCAGGGAGATCTTGTGAGGTTAACCCTGACTCAGTCACTGTTTTTGAAGAGGTGGCCATGGACCCAGCAGTACAAGGATACTTATCCTTCCAGTGGCCTTGAGACACCACAAGCTGGTCATGGCTTGGGTGACACTCAAGAGTTCAGGCAAGATTGGGCCCAGTGGCCTTGTTTCCTGCATAGGAAGCAGGGGAATGAAGGGTGTGAGGAGGTATGTTGGGGTTTTTTTTGTAGGTTACAGGCCAGTCTCCACTTCTTCCTTGAAAGGCTGAGGCCAGCATTTGGTATTTTGCCTGTTTTTCCTAGGTAGTCTTCTCCTCTCAGTTACTAAAAACCCTAAAGGCCAGTTTTAAAAGATCCCTTTGGCGAGTCTATGAACTGTCCTCAAGCTTTTGGAGTTTTTTTATGGATGTCTGATATGGACTGGGAAATGAAGTGGGTGTTTAAGTAGAGTTATCCACCTCAGAAGTGGGATCTAGATTAGTATGTTTGATTAAAGTTTCTGTGAGTCTATTTATGAAGGCAGCAGGATTTTCATCTGCCTTCTGGGTGATTTCTTTCATTTTGTCATAGTTCACTGCTTTGTGTGCTGCCTTTTCTATCCCCTGCAGGAGGCAAGTGACAAGATGGGCCAAAGCAGGGAGGTTGGGTGAGTCAGATTGGTAGTTTCACTTAGGACCTGTGGAAGGCCCTACTGTCACCCCAGAGTTGGGTAGTTAGGGTTTGAGTTATGAAGCAAAGCAGCAAAGGCCATCGCCACAGACCAAATGCAAGCCTTTTCCTCTAGGGTAGTCATGGAAGAGAGTATAACAAAAGTCCTGCCACATGAGGTTATAAGACCAGGTTAGATACAGGAATTCTTTGTGAAATTGAGAGCGATCAGATGGAAAGGACCTGAGCCTCTTTTCAACTTGGGATAGGCCAGCCAGATCGAAGGCAATGTGTACCTGGATGATGCCTTCAGCTCCTGCTGCCTCTCAGAGTGTTAAAATGGGTTCAAGGGGTTGTCTCCTAGACTTAGTATGTGGAGGTGAAAGGGGGCCTGTGAAAGGATAAGAGGAGGACCTCAAGTGTGTGGTAGGTCATGGAATGTGAGAAGAGGGAGGAGAGTTTGTCATAGAAGGAGAAAGAAAAAATTCAGAAGAAGTAGAAGAGTCTGCTGGAGCTAAAGGAGAGGGGAATTAAAAGGAGGGGGAGAAGCATGGTCAGAAGGATCAAAATCAGGGCCAGAAAGTGGTGGATTAGAAGGCCAAGGTTTTTTGTTAAGGAGGAGGTTTTGAAAGCAGTACAGGTTTGGGAAAGGGAGGGGCAATTACAAAGGAAAAGAAAGCCTGGATATAAGGGACCTCAGACCACCTGCCATTGCAGGTTATGAAATTATCTAAATCATGGAGAACTGTGAAGGTGAAAGTATCTTTTTGGGGTCATTGGCTCTCGTTATTCAATTTGTATTGTGGCCAGGCCAAATTGCAAAGAAAAATTAATTGTTTGGACCATATTTGATGCCGGAGTCCCAGAGTGTGTAGACTTTTTTATGAGACACCCCAGTGGAGTGTCCTTAGGGGACCCAAATTGGCTAGTCCCCATAGTATAGAGAGTGAGTAGGAGGAAGAGAGAAGTGGAAGAGATTAATCTGACCAGGGAGTGGCAAGTGTCCCTGAGTCTCACTGAGGACCAGGTTCTGATCCCAACTCACTGTCTGGGTGCCCTCAGAGATCAAGGATGGGGGGACAGGAATCAGTGTTCTGGAACCCCAAGGGAACCCTCAACCCAGCACTGAGGTTTGTGTGAAACAGAAATGGGAGAGAGATGCTAAAACTTCCCAGTGAGGGAAATTGCTGCTTTAACTCTCCAGTTTAGAGTTTTGTCAATGCACTGTTGGTCATTCAGAGTGCCACACCAAGGATCCAAGAACCCTCGGGCTGGTGGCCTTGTTCACCTCTGTCCCAGGTTCTGGCACCAAAAATGTTGGGAAGAGAGTGGCCTGAAACAGAAGCAGAGACACACCAGTCTGAGGGTCCAGTGAAGTTTATTGAAAAAGAGAGAGAGTGGGGTCTGAGCCGAAGGTGGCTCAGCCCACCCAATAGCTGGTTGGGACAGATTTTACAGTTTTAAAGTTCTGATGAGGTAGTGTGGGGTAAGGGGACTTATGGTTTGTTAAAGAAAGAAAGAAAAGAGGAGTAGCAAAAAATTCTGGTAAGGGATCTGTGATATGATAAGAAGTGTTGATTAGAAGGGGAGGAGGTAAGATTTGTTTACCATCAAAGTTTGAGAAGAGAAGAACTTTGATTAGGAGGGTTGGGGTGCTAGACATAAAGGTATTTATGGTTTTATGGTTATGCCAGGTGGTCATAGCATGCTGTTTTCAGCTAATGGTGAAGTCTGATAGTTGGTAAAACAAACTCCCTGAATTTCACTGACAGAGTTCTCTCAATGACCTCCCTAAATTTCGGGGAAAGACTCCTCTCAATAACCCTCTAAATTTCAAGGACAAAGTCCTCTCAGTGACCTCCCTGAATTTCAGGGACCTAGTGCTCTCACCACCCTTTGAAATGGAATTGGTTGTTCCACACTTTGAGATGGAGATATCACTACCCACCATGGTTGTCATGGATTTAATTGTGTTCTGTGTAGTAATTTAACTAGGTCATGATTTCTGGTATTGTGTTCTGTTCCTCCATTTTGTAAATCCTTCTATTATGTTAATGAGGATGGATGGGCAGCAGTTGCATTAGTGGGGCGGGATTCAATGTGTAAGATTCTTTTGTGGCTTGAGGCAGTCTCTTGAGATATAAAGGAAAGAAGCTAACAGAGAGATCTGGAGACCACATACCACCAAGAAGCTGTGTCAGAAGCTGAGTATGTCCTTTGGAAAGAACCTGGGTCCCTGCTCCTCAGAAGCTTCCAGTCCAGGAGAAGATTGACGACAAGGTCCTTCCTCCGTATCCAGCAAAGAAAGCCTTCCCCTGGAGCTGACACCCTGAATTTGGATTTTAATCTAATGGACTGTGACAAAATAAAGTTTCTCTTTTCAAAGCCATCCTTTTCTGATATCCCTGTTATAGCAGCACTATCTGAATAAAACAATGGTCCCTTCAACAGTTCTGCTGATCTGCAAACTGTTTCTGGGATAGCTACTTTCTTTTCTCTGTGGGATAAAATTTGTTTGCTACCAAGTCTCTTTATTGGCCTTTGTCTTGCCTGTAGAATTCCAGGAGATAGGCAGTTTCTTTCATGTCATCCTGTCTCTGTCCTTTGCAGTCTAAGCTGATGAGATTTTTGCTACAGTGGTTAATTAGATCCATCAGTCACAAGTTTAATCTCTTGAGCAAAACACTGACTAGTCGTATTCTTACGGAAAGTTTTTCCAAAGCGTGTTTCATTATTTTGTACAACAGAATTTTCCATCTTTAAGTTTTAGTTTCATTTTGCGTGATTTATTTTTAACTCTGTATCTTTCCTCCAGCATTCTACTGTAACTGTCATGGAATAATCCTGATGTTCCTTTAAGATTTTGCATAGCCAAGTATCTAAGTTCCTTATTTACAAGTTCCACCTTCTACCAAACACTGTAACATAATTCAGACAAGTGATTTAACATTACGTAAAACAGATTACCTTCACTCTAATGTTCAATCTTATCTTTATCATTTCCTTTGAAATACTCACCAGAAACACATTTAATATGCCCATTTCTAGCAACATTCTGTTTGTGACAATAGAAGCTTTCCTCATGACTCAGTTCTTTTTGACTCCTCATCAGAATCATCCTTAATGTTCATTACTCTACCAACAGGACCTTACTGTGTATCACATCAAAATTCTTCCCAAGTCTACCCATTACCCAGTTGCAAAACCATCTTCACATTCTAGGTGTTTGTTAGAATAGAGCCATAGAGCCTCCATTTCTTGGTACCAAATTCAGTTTTAGTTTCTTAGTGATGCTATTACAGAAATGGAAACCCTGGTTGAGTAGTGGTTAAGAGTTATTGGGCAATTCTACACTGTCCTATATTGTTGTTATGAGTCAGAATCAACTCAACATCAATGGGTTTATACCAACATAAATTTACTTGATCTATAAAACTATTCAAAATCAAGATTTACTATTGTTGTTAGTTGTTGTTGAGTTGATTTCAACTCATAGTAACCTCATATGTGCAGAGTAGAACTGCTCCATAGGTTTTAAAGTCTGTGACCTTTCAGTAGCAGATCACCAGGACTGTCTTCTGAGGTATCTCCGGATGAGTGTGAGCTATCAACCTTTTAGCTACTATTCGAGCACTTCAACTTTTACAACACTCAGGGATTTACCTATAAAGCTACAATAATCAAAATAGCGTGACATTGGTGAAATAATAAACACATGAAATATGGAAACTTAAATGTAAAGTAAAAAAACTATGAAATTTATAGAAGAAAACCTAGGAGAATATCTGTATGATAAAACCGCAAGGATGAGTTTTGCATACAAGGTCAAAAGCATAATCCTTGGAAGAAAAACATGACAAGTTGGATTTATCTCCCACAGACTAGGAGAAACTATCTGTGAAGAATATCTCTAATAAAGGACTTATTTCCAAAATATACAAAGAATTCTTAAAAATTAACAAGAATTCAAATAACCCAATTTAAAAAATTAGCTATATCTGAACATAAAATGAGATAGTCAATTAAGACCATCTTGGCTTCTTGTCAAACTGCAAGTAACAAATCTTTATTCACTTCCTACAATCCTGTAAGCAAGAGGCAAAAGACAGAAAGAGACATTACCAGTTTCCTCAATGTTTTATTTTCCCATGGATTGTCACTAGATGAGGGTCAGATGACATGTAGTGATGATGGAATAATCAGTTCCCTGCTGAAGGAGCCCCAAACAAAAGTCTCCTGATATTTTATGGCTGAGGAAAGGGGGAGACAGGACTAGCAGTGATGAAATGAGTAGGGGTGGAGAAAAATATCTGCAAGTCTCCCAATAAGAGGGTCTTGGTAGAAGTACCTGAATATTCTTGCAGTTGAGATCCCAATTAAGGCAAAAAAGGGACTCTCTGAATGCAGGCATGAATAAGAACAAGGCTGGTCTGGGGATCCAGTTTTGAGACTTTGACTGAAACTTATTCAAGAGACTGCAATTCTCTAGCTGTATACCATGACTGTTGTGGGGACGGCAGCTTTCCCACATGAGACTTGCCAGAAAAGTCCTTTATAATTGCCTGTTGTCAGGCCTGAAAGATCATACAGTATTTTGACCTGTAGCCAGACCCCTCAGATATGAAAGAAGCATATGGAAAGATGCTTAACATCATTTGACATTAAGAAACATGAATAAAAACAACAATGAGATAACTACACAACTATAAGAATGAAAAAAAAACTGATGATATCAACTGCTGGCAAGAGTGAAGAGCAACAGAATTCATTGCTCGTGGGAATGCACAATAGTACAGACATTCTGAAAGACAGTTTGACAATGTCTTATAAAGCTAAATATAATCTTACCATGCAATCCAACAATCATGTTCTTGGGTATTTACTCAACTGATTTGAAAATTTATGTCCACATGAAAACCTGCAAGCAAATAATCATGGAAGCTTTACTCATACTTGCAAAAAAGCAGAAGCAACCAGGATGCCATTTAATAGACAGATTGACAACAAATCATGACACATCTATACAAGGTAATATTATTTGGCAATAAAAAGTAATAAGCTATCAGTCTTTGGCTGGCTACACAAGAACATGAATGAATCTTTAACCCAATCTGAAAAGGCTATATAGTTCATGGTTATATTTATATGAAATTCTAGAAAAGCTGAAACTACGAATAAGAAAACAGATCAGTAGTTTCCACAGTTCTGGGGGAATGGGAGAAATTTTGAGTATGTGACATGCAAGAGACTATATTTTATTGTTGTAAGTATTTATATGTATACATATATATATTACACAATTTGCCACTCAGTTTTCACACGTAAAATCTAGCAACATCAACTACATTCATCATATTATGCAAACATCACCAACATCTAGTTGCCACATTTTCCATCACTGTAAAGAGCATACGAATTTTCAGAGCAGCAAAACTCTTCTGTACAATGTCATAAAACCCCCAAAACCCACTGCCGTCAAGTCTGGTCCAACTCATAGTGACCCTAGAGGTCAGGATAGAACTGCCCCATAGAGTTTCCAAGGAGCACCTGGTGGATTTGAACTGTCAACCTTTTGGTTAGCAGAAGTAGCACTTAACCCACTATGCCACCAGAGTTTAATAGCAGTGGTTATATGATGCTATATATTAGTCAGAACTCAAAATTTTACAACATGAAGAGTGAACTTTAATGTAGGCAAGTTATAAAAAGATCACTTAGGAGTTCAGGGGGTTCAGGGTAGAATGCGAAGAGCAGAAAGTAATATAACTGTATTAACAACGTATGAAACACTATCACTCAGGTGGTTGAGGTAAAAGTTATTGCCTAAGCAACTTTTAAAATGGGTAGAATCCTTAAGATTAGGGTAACACATGTTGTGTACGATCAGTATACTCTAGTTGAAAAATTGTTTCCCATGGTGATCTGAGGTAATAATTTTGAAATATTATACAGGTATGCCTTGTTTTATTACATTTCATTTTATTGCACTTTGTAGGCTCTCAATTCATGTGGGTTGTATACAAGATTGTTCTTTGGATCTTCTCAACTTGTTCTAATTTTCTTCAGTTTCGTCTTGACCCTGCATATGAACAGTTGGTGGCCTGTTCTGCAGTCAGCCCTGACCTTGTTCTAACTGATGATATTGAGCTTTTACATCAACTTTTCCCACAAATTTTGTCAGTTTGATTTCTAAATATTCCATCTGGAGAGGTCCACATGTATAGTCGGCATTTATATTGATGAGGAAAAGGTATTTGCAAGAAGTCATTGGTCTTGCTAGATTCTGCCATGCAATCTCCAGCATCATTTCTATCACCAAGGTCATGTTTTCCAACTACTGATTTTTCTTCTTTGTTTCCAGATTTCACATTCCAATCATCAGTAATTATCAATGCATCCTGATTGTATGCTTAATCAATGTTAGACTGCAGAAGTTGGTAAAATCTTCCATTTCTTCATATTTGACCTTAGTGGTTGGTGTGTAAATTTGAATATAATTGTATTAACTGGTGTTCTTTGTAGGTGTGTGTATATTATCCTATTATTGGCAGCACTATACTTCAGGTTCTTTTTGATGATGAATTCAATGGCATATATCTTTAAGCTGTCATTCCACGTGTAGAAGACCATAGGATTGTCCCATTTGAAATGGCCGATACCAATTAATTTCAACTCAGTGATGCCTAAATCCACTGCTGTCAAGTCAAGTCTGACTCATAGCGACCCTAGAAGGCAGTGTAGAACTGCCCCATAGAGTTTCCAAGGAGCGCCTGGTGGATTTGAACCACTGGCCTCTTAGTTAGCAGACACAGCATTTACCACTGATGCCTAGGATATCAATGCTTGTGTATTTCATTTCATTTTTTATGATTTCTAACTTTCTTAGAATGACTCTGTACATTCCATGTTCTTATTATTAATGGGTGTTTGCAGTAGTTTCTTCTCAAGTTGCATCATGCCACATCAGCAAATGAAGGTTACGAATGCCTGACTCTATCCACGTCATTAAGATATACTCTACTTTGAGGAGGCAACTCTTCCCCAGTCGTATTTTGAAAGCCTTCCAACCTGATGGGTGTATCTTCCGGCACTATGCCTAACAATGTTCTGCTGCTATTCGTAAATTTTTTTTCTGGCTATATCTTTTCAGAAGTGGACTGTCGGATCTTTCTTTCTAAGCTGTCTTAGTCTGGAAGCTCAGCTGAAACTTTTCTGCCATGGTGACCCTGCTGGTATTTGAATGTTGGTGAGATAGCCTCCATCATCACAGTGCC
The DNA here is from genome assembly GCA_028571685.1 of Heterohyrax brucei. NCBI lineage: Eukaryota > Metazoa > Chordata > Mammalia > Hyracoidea > Procaviidae > Heterohyrax > Heterohyrax brucei. Next base: position 127,847,228 of record CM053166.1, on the reverse strand, counting down.
ATTTAAGCCCCCATAGTGTGACAAACTGACAGACACACAGAAGGAGGGCATTATGCTGCGTGAAATATATCAATCACAAAGGGACAGGTACTGTATGAGGCACTATTAAAAAATTCATGAAATAGTTTACACCAAAAAAAAAAAAAAAGAAATCATCTTTAATGGTTACAAAGGAGAGGAGGTCTGGTAAACTAAAAACATTAACAAGACGATATGTAAGTGCTAACTTTGGTGGAGGGTGAGACAAGTGCACAATATGAGGGAAGTCAGCACAACTTGACCAAGACAAGGTCTTGTAAGCTTCATACAGATATCCAAACTCTGAGGAACTGAATTATTGAGCTGAGAGCCAGGGTCTCGGGGGGACATCTAGCACAACTGATATAACATAAAGAAAATATTGTACATCTTACCTTTGTGAGTAGCTTCTGTGATCTAAAAAGCTTGTGAGTGGCCATCTAAGGTATGTTTGCTTGTCCCTTCCAGTCTGGATCAAGAGAGAATGAAGAAAACCAAAAACACAAGGAAAAGATTAGCCCAAAAGACAAACAGATTACCATTACCACAGCCTGCACCAGACTGAGTCCAGCACAACTAGATGGTGACTGGCTACCACACTGACTGCTGTGACAGAAATTACAACAGAGGCTCCTGGACAGAGTTGGAGAAAGTTGTAGAACAACATTCAAATTCACACACAAAAAAAAAACTAGATTACTGGCCTGACTGAGGCTAGAGAAAACCACAAGGGTATGGCCCTTGGACACTCTTTTAGCTTAGTAATGAAATCACTCATGAGCTTCATGCTTCAGCCAAAGATTAGACAGGACTATAAAAGAAACAATAACACACATAACTCAAACACATATATGAGACTAAATGGGTACAATCAGCCCAGTGTCAAGGACAAGAAGACAGGAAGACTAGACAATTGGAAATGGGGAATCCAAGGTGGAGAAGGGCAGAATGTTGATAGGTGATGGGGGTGGCAATTAATGTCACAAAAAAATGTGTATTGATTATTCAATGTGAAACTAGTTTTCTCTAAACTTTCCCCTAAAGTAAAATAAAAAATAAATGAATGAAATTAAAAATCAAAATGAGCCATTTAGTAAAAGACGGTGGTGACACTTCAGCTCACTTCAGACGTGTTATCAGAAAACACCAATTACTAGAAAAGAACATCATGTTTGGTAAAATATAGGTTCAGAGTGAATGAGAGAAACCCTCAGTGAGATATACTGACAAAATTGCCACAACAACGGACTCAAACATACCAACAATCACGAAGATGACACAGTACTGGACAACATTTTTTTCTGTTACAGAACAGTTCCTGTGAATTAAAGCCAACTCAACTGCCACTAACAATAACAAAGCAGTACCTCAACTTCTAGGGGCCAGGGTCGCCATGAGTTGGATCCGACTTGACGGCACTTGGCTGGCAAAGTTCTAGCCTATGAGAACATAACAAAGTATGAAGAAAATGTTCTTAATTGGGAGACATGTTTGTAGTTCCCCCTGAAACTGTATGCAAACTTTGGACATCTACAGTGCCTGGAGAAGATCCACAGCTTTTACAAGATCCTTCAAAGTGTCTTTCCATTTAAAAACAAAAAGGGAGGGGTTGTGAAAAACTGATAAAAGGTCAAGAGACCTCATTTAAAATAACATACATTTTGCATTGATGTCCACTATATAATCTGAAAGAAACAAGCACTATTTGGGGAAGACCTTACAAAGTTAAACACATTACTTTAGCAAGAAACTGTTTGCTGAATGCCCTTTATGAAACAGTAACAATCTTCATTCTCTTTCAGTTATCTTGCTTTATTTTTCATAGAATATATCACCACCTGATAATGCATATTTTTATTTGTGGATTTGTTTGTCTCTCCAACACCCCCCCGCCCCATTAAGAATGCATGAGCCAGGAATAAAGGAGTTTTGCTTTTATACTCAGAGCTGAAATGTGTACCCGGTTAAGTAGTAAATGATCAATACATACTATTGAATGAATAGACTAATTAATACTAGAAAGCAAACAGTTAATTCTTGGGCAACCAATATCATGAAATATGCAATAAAGTACAATTAACTATCAAAACCAATATCATAAAGAAATTATCCTTGCTTCAAAATGGGCATAAAATAATTAAGCAGAACAATTAGGTTGTCCTGTAGCTATAAAGATTGATTCTATGTTTCAGTAGGGGAGATATTTAGAATTTCTTGAAAACTAGAGGAAACTCTAGTGGTGTAGTGGGTAAGTGCTAAGGCTGCCAAACAAAATGTTGGCAGTTCTAATTCACCAGATGCTCGTTGGAAATTCTGTGGGGGCAGTTCTACTCTGTCCTATAGGGTGACTAAGAGTCATAATCAATTTGATGGCAGTGAGTTTGCATTTGGGGTAAAAACTATAAATTGCTTTAAAAATAAAAAGGAAATGGATTCTGTATATATTTTTCTGTTGATGTATGATCAGAAAAAAAAGCAGATTAAACAGATAAACACATAGAGAATAGATGATTCAAAGAGCATTCCAATTGGAAAGAATACTGCCTGAATAATAATGCCATACCTGGCATGATTAATCTCTTGCAGCAGAAGTTTTGTCAAGCACATGAAATGGGAAAAATTCAAACATTCCACAACAGAGTAGATCAACACAATAGCTATAGCCAGAAATATGCTAAGTGAAGAGTTATTACTTTCTAAATTGTTGTTGCAAATCAAGTGATTACAGGAAAAGATAAAATACAAAGGCATAACCTTAACAGGATATGCACAAAATCTATATGATGAGAACTATATAAAATTGTGGAGAAAAAAATTGAACAAAGGAGAAACGATATCCTAGTTGCAGTTTTATTAATTTTTGCTTCATGTATTTGGAAACTCTGTAATTAGACACATAAACATTTAGGATTATTTTGCCTTCTTTTTGAACAAACACCATAATCATTGTGATACGACCTTCTTCACTTGTGTTAATATTCTTTGCTCTGAAAATGGCTTATTCTGGTACTAATATAGGCACTCCAGGTTTCTTTTGATTAGTGTTAGCATGGCATATCTTTTCCCATTCTTTTACATTTCATTATTTGTGTATTTCTATTTATAGTGTGTTTCTTGTAAATCGTGTAAATTTTCGGTTTCTTTTTTCCAACCTGATAATTTCTGCCTTTTATTTAGATGTTTAGACCATTTATATTTAGTGCAATTATGATATAACAAAAACAAAGAAACAAAAAATCACTGTCACCAAGTCAATTCCAACTCATGGTGATCCTATAAAACAGAGGTTCCAAGGCTATAGAGTAACTATGTGTTGGAATGGATTTGAAGGCAATAAATTTTTTTAACTTTTTTACAGAAACAGATCACTGTATCTTTCTCCCACTGAGGTAGGGAGAATGAAGAAAACTAATGACACAAGGGAAAGATTAGTCAAAACAACTAAAGAACTGAAAGTACCAGTCTCCACGAGACTGAGTTCAGCGCAACTAGATGGTGCCTGCCTACCACCACTAACTGCTATGACAGGGATCCAAAGGTCGGCAGTTCAAATCCTCCAGGTGCTCCTTGGAAACTCTATGGGGCAGTTGAACTCTTGGCCTCTATGAGTTGGACCCGACTTGATGACAGTGTTTTTTTTTTTTTTTGGTTGTTTTGTTGTTTTTTGGCTTGTTAGTTTTTTGGAGCAGTGGTGCTCTTCTTTCCTTTGTGTAAATCCAGATTTCCATCTGGTATCATTGTTCTTTTGCCTGACCAACTTCCTTTAACACTTCTTGCAGTGCAGGGCTGTCGTTACTCAATCTTTTCAGCTTTTTTAATGGCTGAAATGGTCTTTATTACATCTTCCATTTTGGAAAATAGATTCATGGGGTATAGAATTCTAGACAGATTATGGTTTCTTTTTAGCATTTTAAAGATGTTCCTCTACTGTCTTCTTACTTGCCTTGTTTCCAATAAGAAATTTGCTGTTATCTTTATTTCTGTTTGGCTGTGTGGAGTATGATTTTTTTCTCTAGTTGTTTTTAAGGTTTTTTTTTTTTTTTTTTATCATGTGTTTTGAACAATATGATAGGTGTCTTGGTATGGTTTTCTCCATGTTTTTGTGCTTAGCATACATGAAGCCTTTTTGTTCTGTGAAATTAGAGTTTTCATCAAATATAGGATATTTGTGGTCATTTCTCCAAATACATTTTCTGCGTCACTTATGACAACTCCAGTTCCACAAATATTAGGCCACTTTAACTTGTCCCACAGTTCACTGATGTTTGCTTATTATTACCATTACTTTAATTCTTTGTTCTCTCTCTCTGAGTTTAATTTTGGATAGTTTCTTATTGTGGTCTTCATGTTCACTTAATTTTTCTTCCACAACAGAAAATCAGCCTTGGTTTGAGCTAGTGTGTTTTTCAACTCAGATATTATGATGTTTATCTCTACAAATTTCATTTGTATTTTTTTAAATATCTTCCATGTTTCCACTTAACTTTTTGAACATATGCAGTATAGGTATAATAACTATTTTAATGTTTTTACCTGCTAATTCTAACATATACATTAATTCTAGTTTGCTTTCCATGGACTATTTCTCTTGTCATTATTGGCTGTAATTTTTGTTTCTTTCTATCCTGATAATATTTGATTGTATGTCAAACATTATGTATTTTAACTTTTTTGGATACTGACTGTGGTGGTCAGGATTATGTCAACTTGGCTACTACCTATTTGGCTGCTGTATTAAGTGGCAGGGCGGGGTTTGTGGTGGCTCCCTGCCCCTCGGCTCTCATCTCAAGACCTTGGACTACGGCTGCTGATAGCTCACATGGCCAGGAGCTCCTGCTCTCTTTTTCCAGCGTCTGGTTCCGGGACTTGAGCTAGCAGCTGTTGGGCTCATCAGTCGGCACTTGAGAGTCCTGCTCCCTGACCTGCCGATCCTGCATTCGCCAGCCACTGTCGCTTCATCTCACCACCAGCTTGGGATCCACCGACCTCCAGCCTCTGTCGCTTCGTCTCGCCACCAGCTTGGGATCCACTGATCTACACAACCGGTGATCTGCAACTCTGGTCTCTGACTTGCTGACCTTGGGTTCCTCAGCTTCCGTGGACACGTGAGGCTTGTGCCAGAGCTTGGGACATTCAGCTTCTGTGATTACGTGAGCTGTTTCCTATATTTGTATCTATCTATCTGTCTATATATATATTATAAATCTTTCCTTGTACCTACACGTGTTACTGGTTTGCTTCCCTAGAAAACCCAGCCTAAGACACTGGATTTTATTATGAAACGCTAGTGGTATAGTGGTTAAGGGGAGCAGTTTAAATCTACTGGGAGCTCCTTGGAAACATGTGGGGCAGTTCCTTTTTGTCCTATACAGTCACTATGAGTCAGAATTGACTCAATGCCAACAGATTTGGTTTTGGATTTATTTTATTTTATTATTCCTACAAATATTTTTGAGCTTTGTTCTGGAATGCAATTAAGTTGTTTGGAAATAGTGTCATCTTTAGCACTTGGCTTGGCTCAAAGGTCATGCTTTTAAAATTTGTCAGTGAGGACAAGAGAAGTTCTCATTCCAAGCCTAATTATTTCCCACTACTGAAGAAGTCCCATTCTTCTGCTAGTTTGTCATACTGTGGTGGGCTGCATGTTGCTGTGATGATGGAGGTTATGTCACGTTATTTCAAATAACAGCAGGGTCTCCAAGGGGTACAGGTTTCAGCTGAGCTTCCAGATTAAGACAGATTAGGAAGAAGGACCCAGCAGTCTACTTCTAAAATACTAGTTGGTGAAACCTTATGAATAGTGCCAGAAGATGAGTGCCTCCAGTAGAAAGGCACTAGTGAAGAGCTGCCTCCTCAAAGTAGAGTTGACCTTAATGATGTGGATGGAATCAAACTTTTGGTTTGACTTCATTTGCTGATGTGGCATGACTCAAAATGAGAAGAAAAAGCTGCAGATATCCATTAAAAAACAGAAATTGGAATGTGCAAAGTAGGAATCTAGGGCTTTGGAAGGCATCAAAAATGAAATGTTAGCACATGAACATCAAAATCCTGGGCATCAATGAGCTGAAATGGACTGGTATTGACCATTTTGAACAGAACATGTGTACTGTGTACTATGTAAGCAGTGAAAAATTGAAGAAGAAAAGTATTGCATTCATTGCCAGAAAGAACAGTTCAAGATCTAACCTGATGTACAAAACTTTCAGTGGTAGGATAATATCCATATGCCTGTAAGGAAAATGAGTTAATATGATTATTATTCAAATTAATGCACCAACCACTAGACCAAAGATGAAGAAACTGAGGATTTTACCAGCTTCTGCAGACTAAAATTGATCAAATGTGCAATCAGGATCCATTGATAATTACCAGTGATTGGAATATGAAAGCTGGAGAAAAAGGACTGGTGGTTAGAAAATATGACCTCAATGATAGAAATGACACTGTAGATTGCATGACGGAATTTTGTAAGACCAATGACTTATTCATTGCTAATATGACATCTGACAATTAAGTTCGATAACTCATCCTAGTGAAAGGGCTATCTACCACATTGCTGAATATCCGGTCACCTTCAAAGTACACTCCTTGGGAAGCTATGCACTGATGCCAATGCCTAGTCTACCTTTTAAAGCAATTTGGAACTCTGTTTTTGGAATGTTCATCAGAGCTATCTTTTGTTATCCTTAATGTCCTGAATGTCATCAGAATATCTTCCTTTCAATATTTCCTTTATCTTTAGACATAGAAAAAAGTCGTTCGGGGCCAGATCAGGTGAGTAATGAAAGTATTCTGATACAATTATTTGTTTACTGGCTAAAAACTCCCTCACAGACAACTACACAATTAAGTTTGCGGTATTCACATGATCAATTTTTTAGTGATAATGAATTTAAAAATTATGTAACCTTTTTATTATGTTGGAGGATAAGAGTAGACAAAAAAGACTTGTGGCCATATGAGTATAACTAGGCACATTTCTTAAAGGTTCCTTATAACACTGCCATCTTATTTGCTTATAACTTTGCCATTATTTAATTTTTCTTACATTTTCAGAGAACACTATCTGTTAGTGAAAGGGGAAAGAAAGGTATTGATTAAATTATTTTCCAAAGGAAAAAAACAAAAACTCGCTGCTGTCAAGGCAATTCTGTTGCATAGTGGCCCTATGGGACAGAGTAGAACTGTTCCATAGAGTTGGAATGCCTGGCAGATTCAAACCAAAATGTCAGCAGACATAGCACTTAACAACTACACCACCAGGGTTTCCAAAGGATAAAACTAAGGGGCAATATTTTGGCTTGAAAATTACTTAATAAAGGAGTTACTTTATAGGTAAATTTGAAAAATACTTCTCAAAGTGGTGCTGTAATAGCTGGTTGCATATGTATATATATATGTGTGTATATATATGTGTGCATTTTTTCTTTTGAGGGGTGTCAATCATACTTAGAACACAGCAGTAGCAGAATACACTGTTGAATATTCATTGTTTTACAAGTACTGTAGCTTCTGCTGAATCCTAGGAGAAAATCATCTAGGACAAAAGGAAAACATTTCTATTTTTAACTCATTCTCTTAGTTGCCTTAGGTTTATTTGTTTCTCACATAGAAAAGGTCCTATTCTTTCTCCAACAACCAACCTTAGTTCTTGAGAACTATCTCTAAAAAAAAGAAAGGCTGTGTATCAGCCATAATTTGAAGCATCATGTAGCTACTTGAGTTTTTAACTTAAGAGCCTAGGGGAAATGGTATATAACATTTCATATCTAAGGGAAAGTACATGCACTTTCTAAAAAGATATTTTGTTGTGCTTTAAGAGAAAGCTTAAAATCCAAATGAATTTGTCATAGAAAACCTTGTGCACACACTGCTATGTAACTCTAACTGCTCTCCCCACCAAGTGACTGCATACTTCCACTTTTCACCTTGTGTTTCCCATGTCCATTCAACCAGCTGCAGTCCCACTCCACCCTGTCATGTCACCTCTGGACAAAAGCTGCCAACTTAGTATCAAATATATACTACAATCAAGAATCATATTCTTCAACAATATCATTTTATGTTTTGTAGTCTAGTCGAATCTTTTTCTAAAGAGTTGGCTCTTGCAAAATAGTTTCAGCTCTGGGCTAACAGAGTCTGAGACCCATGTCTTCTGAGGACCCTCCAATCTGTTAGACCATCAGGTTTTGTCTTTTAATAGAGTTCTAGTTCTGCACACCAATTTTTCTGCTGCTACTTCAGGGACTCTGTTGTATTCCTGGTCAGGGCAGTCATTTGCGGTGACTAGGGACTGTATTTCTTCAGGTCTCAAGACATGTAGTCTCTCAATTGTAAGACCTTTTCTGTTGTTTGAGCTCTTATTTTCTGTATGTCTTTGATGTCTTTCATTTTCCTCTGTTGTAGGTATGTTGGGACCAATTGATGCTACCTCGATGGCCACTCGTTAGCTTTTAAAACTTCAGAGGCCACTCACCAAAGTTGGATGCACAACATTTACTTAAAAAATTTTGTTATGCCAATTGACAAAGATGTCCCCTAAAACCATGGTCCCGAGACCATTGCCCCTACTGCTCTGTCCTTTGAGACCATGGGTTATATTTAGGAAATCGCCATGAGTCAGATCCGACTCGACGGCACTTGGCTGGCTTAGCTTTCCAACTTGATGGCACTTGGCTTGGCTTAGCTTTTGGTTTAGCGCAGCTGTGCTGACCTTCCTCCTACTGTGTGCTATCACACCCTTCAAATAACTCAATTCCTATCTACTTATCCATTCTTCTGTCGTTGGTCATCTGGGTTGATTCCATCTTTTTGCTATTGTGGACTGTGCTGCAATGAACATTCGTGTGCTTGTACCACTTGGGGTGAATGGCCTTGACTCTGTAGGATATGTTCCAAGCAGTGGAATTACTGGGTCAAATGGTATATCTATAGCCATTATTTTAAGGTAGCGCCAGATTGCTTTCCACAGAGGTTGCACCGTTTTGCAATTCCAACAACAGTGTAGGAGAGTTCCAATCTCTCCACAGCCTCTCCAGCATTCAGTGTTTTGCGTTTTTTGGATCTTGGCTAACCTTGTTGGGGTGAGATGGTATCTCGTTGTTGTTTTGATTTGAATTTATTTAATAGCTAATGATCATGAGCATGTCTGCATGTGTTTTTTGGCTGCCTAGATCTCCTCTTTAGAGAAGCGTCTGTCCATCTCCTTAGCCTATTGCTTAATTGGATGGTGTATCTTTTTTATTGATGTTTTGTAGTATCTTATAGATTATGGAAATCAGGCATCTGTCTGACTTACAGTTGTCAAGTATTTTTTTCCCGTTCTGTAGGTGACTTTTTAATTCTATTAATAAAGTTTTTTGATGAGCAAAAGTGATTGATTCTTAGTAGTTACCATTTATCTATTTTCTCTTCTGTTGTTTGTGGTTTGTTTGACAGATTTTGAAGTCTGTCTACATTGTGTATTAAACCTTCTGTTGTTGTTCCTACTTTTCCTTCGATGAGCTTTATCATTTTAGATTTGATATTTAGGTCTTTTATCCAGTTTGAAGTGGTTTTTGTATAAGGTGTAAGAAACGGGTCTTGTTTTAACTTAGTGCAGATGGATATCCAATTTTGCCAGCACCATTTGTTAGAGAGATTGTTTTTACCCCAGTTTAATGTCTTAGGGCCTTTCTCAAATATCAACTGTTCATAGGCAGATGGTGTCATTTCTGGGGTCTCGATTCCATTCCACTGATCTTTCTGTCTGTTTTTGTACCAGTACCCAGCTGTTTTGACTACTGTGGCAGTGTAGCAGGTTCTAAGGTCGGGTATATACACTCAGTGGAACACTATGCAATGAAAAAGAACAACGACGATAGCAGGAAACATCTCTTAACCTGGTTTCAACTGGAGGACATTATGTTGAGTGAAAGTAGTCAGCGACAGAAGGACAAATATTGTATGAGACACCTATGATAAGAACTTAAAAGCAGACTCATACATAACAGAAAAGACTCTTTGACGGCTGCAAGGGTATGGAAGGCGGGAGGGTGAGGGAGGAGGGTTTAGATTCAATAGTTGTTAGAAATTTGGTTGGGTGAAATTGGTGACAGCACACATTAGCAAGAAGACCAATATTAACGGAACTTCAGCACAACTTGTGTACTCCTCCCGTCTTAACCCAATATTGCAAGAACTTAATAGCTGGGGCAGGGGGCTGGGGACCGTGCTTTCAGGGGAAATTGAGGCCAATTGGCAAAACTAGCATTTTGTTAACGAGGACTCTCTGCACCCCACATTGGTGAGTGGCGCCTCGGTCTTAAAAGCTGCCAAGCTGCCATCTGAGAGTACAACAAATGGTCCCAACTTAGCAGGAATGGATGATCACCAAGGTCCATAATGACATGCGGGAAAGAGAATCTAAAAGACAGAGAGACCCACATTAAGTGTATGTCTACATTGACCTGTGACCAGAAGAACCAGATGGTGCCCGGCCACCACCGGTGATAGCCATGATGGAGCTCACAAAGTTGAGTCTCACTGGCAACACAAGTATAAATAGGGGTGTACTCTGAGATCTCCACTAAGAGACCACAACTGATGGTCCAGGGACTTCAGGGTTCCACAGGGAGCATGGCCCCTGGCCCTGACGCTGCCCCTGTCCATAAATCATAATGAAGGTCACTTTCTCTGACAGCAATGGATTGGACTTGGTGCCACAGAGTGACCATACTGTGTGGGCACTCTATGGTTCTAGGCATCTATAAGAGGTCATCCTGTTGACCTCATACTGGAGAAAGGGGAATGGGTAGAGAGGAGAAGGTAGGAGATTGTTGGGAAGATAAGACATGTATGGAGAAGAGAGGAAGAGTGTGCTGTCACTGTGCAGGGAGGGCAGCGGAAGCTGCATGTAGATCAGCATGCAAATTTATGTGGGAATGTACATTTCCATTCAATCATAATTTTTTTAAAAAAGAAGAATTCCTATCGACTATCTAATCAACAAATACCTGACTCCCTCCCTCCCCACCCTTATAACTATCAAAGACTGTTTTCTTCTGTATTTAACCACAGTCTTGAGTCCTTATAGTAGTGGTCTCATAAAGTATTCGTCCTTTGCAACAGACAATTTCACTCAGCATAATGTTTTCCAGATTATTCCATGTTATCATATGATTCCCAAGATCATCATTGTTCTTTATTGTTGCATAGTATTTCATTGTGTGAACATACCATGGTTTGTTTATCCATTTATCTGTTGATGGGCACCTAGGTAAACTCTGTGTTTTTGCTATTGTGGGCAGTGCTGCAATAAACATTAGTGTGCATGTATTTATTCATATGACAGTCCTTATTTCTCAAGGATATACTCCAAGAAATGGAATTGCTGGATGGCATGGTATTCCTATTTGTACCTTTTTAGAAAAGCATCAAATGGATTTCCAAAGTGGCTATACCATTTTACATTCCCACCAGCAGTGTAGAAGTGTTCTAGTCTCTTTACAGCATCTCCAATATTTATTATTTTGTGTGTTATGATTAATGCTGCCTTGTTGGGGTGAGATTGTATCTCATTACATTTTGATTTGGATTCTTTCATGGTTAGTGATCATGAGCATTTTCTTATGCATCTGTTAGTCACTTGGATGTCTTATTTGGTGAAGTGTCTGTTCATATCCTTTGCCCATTTTGTAATTGGGTTACTTGTCTTGTTGTTGTTCAGGTTTTGCAATACTTTGTTGATTATGGAGATTAGGTGCTGATCTTATTTGTGGTAGCCAAAATTTTTTCCCAGTCTGTAGGTTGTCTTTTTACTCTTTTGATGAAGTCTTTGAATAAGCATGTTTGATTTTTAGGAGTTCAGTTATTTACTTTCTCTTCTGATGTTTGTGCATTGTTAGTAAAGTTTTATAGTCTGTTTATGCCATGTATTAGGGCTTCCATTATTGTACCAGTATTATTCTTCCATGATCTTTATTGTGTTAGATTTTATATGTAGAGTTTGATCCATTTTGAATCAAGTTTTTTACATGGAGTGAGACATGGGTCTTGTTTCATTTTTTTACAGATGGATATCTAGTTACACCAACACTGTGCAAGACATCATTGCCCAGTTTATGGACCTTGGACCTTTGTTAAATATCAGCTGCCCTGAAGTGGAAGATGTTATATCTTGATTCTGCACTCTGTTCCAATTGTCTATGTATCTGTTTTTCTACCAGAATCAGGCTGCTTTCACTACTGTGACACTGTAATGGGTTCTAAAATCAGGCAATGGGGGACTTACTATTTTGTTCTTCTCCAATATTTCTCTAACTGTCTGGGGCTTATTCCCTTTCCACATGAAGATGGTGATTTGTGTCTCCATCTCATTAAAAAATGCCTTTGGACAACACAAGAATAAAAGAGGTGCACCCTAAGAATTCCACTAAAAGATTGCAATTGATGGTCTGAATGTCCGGGAGTTCCCCTGAGAGTATGGTCCCTCATCCTGATGCTGCCCCTGTCCATAAATCATTACTGAGGTCAACTCTCTGGACAGGAATGGATTGGACTTTGTGACACAGAGTGGCCATGCCATGTTCTATGCATCTATAGGATGTCGTCTTGCTGTCCTCTTAGTGGAGGGCAGAGGGAGAAGGTGAAGAGCAGGGGAGAAGAGATTGTTAGGAGGATATGACGTGTATATAACAGATAGGAGGAATGTGCTGTCACCGCACAGGGAGAGCAGTGGAACTGCACATAGACGGGCATGCAAATTTATATTTCATTATACACTTTCACTGAATCACAATGAATAAAAAAATTTTTTAAATGCCTTTTGAATTTGTATTGGGATTTGATTACGTCTATGGATTGCTTTGGGAAGAATAGACATTTTCATGATGTTGAGTCTTCCTATCCATGAGCAAGGTAGGTTTCCCTACTTACATAGTACTCTTTTGGTTTCTTGCAGTAGAGTCCTGGGATTTTCTTTGTCTCTGGGTAGATTTGTTCCCAAGTATTTTATCTTCTTAGGGGCATTATAAATTATATTGATTTGGTGATTTCTTCTTTGATGTTCTCTTTCTTGGTGTAAAAGAATTCAGTTTATTTTTGTATATTTATCCTTATGCTTTACTGAACTCTTATATTAATTCCAGTAACTTTTTTGTGGATTTTCAGAGTTTTCTGTATATAACATCATATCATCTGCAAATAGAGACACTTTTACACTTTCGTTACCTATTTGGATGCCCCATATTTCTTTATCTTGCCAGATTGCTCTGGCTACAATCTCCACTACAATATTGAATGTAAATGGTGATGAAATGGGAAGCATGAGAAAGAAATTGTAGGAACAGAAATTTAACAGTCAGTGTAAAAAAGGAACTGTAGAGGTCTAGTTTCCTAGGTAACTGTAGCACTGGTTCTGTATGGCTTTCACATACTTCCCTGATTTTGTGGTTTATGATTTGCTTCCCCTCTTCCACCTCCTATTCTTCACATTCTATGAAGTTTAAAATTAACTTATGTTTCTCTTAGAGAAACAAAACAGCAACCAATAGACCTGGAGTGAGACAATCAGACAATGGGGGCCCATCTTATAACTGAAACCAGGATAAGGCTAACTGACCTCGACAGAGTACTCACAAGAGCTCAACTCAGCCACCTAAAAGGGGAGCTTAAGTTCATCATTTCAAGAACTGACATTCTTCCAATCAATCAAGCTTAAACCCTGACCCTGTAAAACCCTCCAGTCAGTCTGCAATGGGCAGACAGATTTTTGGAGGAGCTCATGCCCCTCTCTCTAGTATGCTGGCATGAAATAAAGCCCTGTTACTACTCACCTCACACCTATCTCAATATTGGTTTTGTGGCAGGTGACTCGAATCCATGTTTTATGGTAACAGTGACAAAGACCATTCTTGTCCTATAGCCATTCTCAATGTGAATATTTTCAGATTCTCTCCATTTAGTATAATGTTGGCTGTTGGCTTTGCATAAATGCCTTTTATTATTTTAAAGAATTTCCCTTCTATTCTTATTTTCCTGAGAGTTTTTAACATGAATGGGTGTTGGACTTTGTCAAATGCCTTTTCTACACCAATTGATAAAATCCAGCGGTTCATGTATTTTTTTTTATTTATGTGGTTGATTGCATTAATTGTTTTTCTAAACTTGAACAATCCCCACATCCTAAGTATGAATCCTACTTGGTTAGGGTAAATTTTTTGATGTTGTTGTTATGGTGTTGAATTCTATTGGCTAGAATTTTATTGAGAATTTTTGCATCTAAGTTCATGAGAAATGCTGGTCTGTGAATTTTCTTTTCCCTTTTATTGTGATTGAGTGAAAGTATATAATCCAAATTAAATTCGCTGCACACATACCTGCTGTTCCTTCTGCACTACTTTCCCAGTGACATCACACTTCTCCTTTTCATTCTCTCTATATAATATCCTCTTAACAATTTCTTGTCTCCTCCTCTCACCCTCTCTTCTCCATCCCAGTAAAAGGCCAGTAGGACAGCATTCTAAAGAGGAATAGAACCACACACACCATATGGTCACATTTTGTCCTCAAGTGCAGTCCATTACTGTCTTAAGCGTTGATCTCAGAAATGTTTTCTGGTCAGCGGCAGCAGCAGGTGTAGTGGCCATGCTCCCAGGGGAACCCTGTGCCTTCAGACCATCAGTTGCAGCCTTTTAGTGGAGTTCTCAAGGTGTACACCTCTTTTTTGTGTGTTACCACTGGGACTTGAAATTGTGTGTCCCATCATGGCTGTCTTTGGTGGTGGTAGGGCACCATCTGGTTCTTCTGGTCACATGTTGATACAGTTCTTCTGGTCACATGTTGATACAGTTTCCCTTTCACATAGGTCATTCTGTCTTCCAGGCTTTTTCCCCTCGTATCTTTTTTGTCCTTAGTGATCATCTGTTCTTGCCAAGTTGGGAAAATTTGGTGTACATGAAATGGCACCTTGCTAGGTTTTAAGACCCCGGATGCCACGCACCAATATGGGGTGCAGAAGACTCACTTAGCAATAGGCTAGTAATGCCAAAGGGCCTCCAAGTCCCTTGAGAGCATAGTCCCCAGACCCCTGTCCCTGCTACTCTATCCTTGCAAGATTAAGTTAAGATTAGAAAAGCTTCCAGTTTATATTGAAGTCCAGTTAAGTTGATCTTCCTTTTAGTGTGTGCTGTCACTGCTTTCACCTAACTAAATTTCTATCCAATGTCTAATCTATGACCAGCCTTCTCCCTCCCTCCCCTCCCTTGCAGCTGTCAAAGAGTCTTTTCTTCTGTACATGATTCTGTTTTTAAGTCCTTATAGTAGAGGTCTCATACAATATTTGTCCTTGTGCTGCTGACTGATTTCACTCAGCATAATGTCTTCCCGTTGAAACCAAGTTAGGAGATACTTCCTAAAATCATCATTGTTCTTTATCATTGAATACTGTTCTATTGAGTATATGTACCATAATTTGTTTATCCATTCATCTGTTGATGGGCATCTGGGTTGATTCTATCTTTTTTCTATTGTGGACCGTGCTACAGTAAACACTCGTGTGCATATATCTGCTCATGTGACAACCTTTGTTTCTGTAGGATATGTTCCAAGCAGTGGGATTACTGGGTCAAATGTATATCTATTTCCAGCTTTTTAAGGAAGTGCCAGATTGGTTTCCAACCATGTTGTACCATTTTGCCGTCCCGCCAGCAGTGTAGGAGAGTTCCAATTTCTCCACAGCCTCTCCAGCATTTGTTGTCTTGTGTTTTTTGGATCGTGGTCAACCGTACTGGGGTGAGATGTATCTCATTGCAGTTTTGATTTGGATTTCTTTAATAGCTAATGATAGTGTGCATTTCTTCATGTGTCTTTTGGCTGCCTGGATGCCCATTGCTTAATTGGGTTATTTACTTTCTCTTGCTGATATTTTGCAGTACCTTGTAGATTATGCAGATCAGACATTTCAACAGTAGTTGTGAAATATTTTTTCCCATTCTGTATGTGGCCTTTTAATTCTTTTGATAAAGTCTTTGGATGAGCAAAAGTGTTTGCCTCTTAGTATTTCCCATTTATCTGTTTTTCTCTTCTGTTGATTGTGCTTTGTCAGATTTTGAAGTCTGTCTAAACTGTATGTTAAAACTTCCACTGTTGACACTAATTTTATTGCATGATCTTTATCATTCTAAGTTTGATTTTAGGTATTTTATCCAATTTCAGTTGTTTTTTTGTATAAGATGTGAGATATGGGTCTTGCTTCAATTTTTTTTGCAGATGGATGTCTAATTTTGCCAGTACCATTTGTTGAAGAAGAGACAGTTTTGACCCCAGTTTGCACTCTTAGCGCCTTTGTCAAATATCAACTGTTCATAAGAGGTGGTGGCATCTCTGGGGTCTCAACTCTGCTCCATTGGTCTATATGTCTCTTTTTTTTGCAGTACCAGCCTGTTTTGACTACTGTGGCAGTGTAATAGGTTCTAAGGTCGGGTAGTGTGAGGCCTCCCATGTGTTCCTCTTCTTCAGTAGTGCTTTGCATATCCAGAGCTTCTTCCCTTTCCAAACAAAGTTGGTGCTTTAGTCAGCTAGTGATGCTCTAACAAAAAATACCACAAAGTAGATGGCTTTAACAAAGAAGGGTTTATTCTTACAGAGTCCGGTAGGCTACAAGTCCAAATTCAGGATGTCTGCTGCAGGGGAAGGATTCTCCCTAGTCAGCTCTGGAGGATGGTCCAGTATTGCATCAGTCTTTGTCCAGGGAGCATCTTGGCTCAGGAACCTCGGGTCTGAAGGACATGCTCTTCTCCCGGCGCTGCAGGCTTGATGGTTTGAGGTTTCCAATTCTCTGCTTGATTCCCTTTCCTTTTATCTCTTGCAGAATGAAAGGATTAAGGGTGGGGCAAGCCATATTCCAGGGAAACCTCTTCTACAGTGAAGCAGGGAGGTGATCTTATAAAGGGATTTACGTTACCACTCTAATCTTTAAAATACAGCACTGCAAAACCACAAAATGGAGGACAATCATAGAATATAGGGAATCATGTTTACATAGCTACACGTATTTTGGGAGGGACACAGTTCAATCCATGACAGTTGGTGATTTATTTCTCCATCTCAATAAACAGTGTCACTGGAATTTATATTGGGATTCCATTGTATATTTAGACTGCTTTGGGTAAAATAGCCATTTTCACAATGTTAAGTCTTCCTATCCATGAGCAGCATAGGTTTCACCATTTACGTAAGTCTCCCTTAGTTTCTTGCACTAGGGTCCTGTAGTTCTCTTTGTATATTTCTCATATTTCTCTAGTTAGATTTATTTCTAGCTATTTTATGTTCTTGGAACCTATAGTAAATGGTGTTGATTTGGTGATTTCTTCTTTAATGATCTCTTTGTTGGCATAAAGGAATCCAACTGATTTACTTACATTTATCTTATATCATGATACTTCACTGAGCTCTTCTATTCGAGTAGTTTATTTATGGATTCTTTAGGATTCTCTGCATATAAAACCGTGTCATCTGCAAACAGGGAGATTTTTATTTTTTTGGTGATGTGGATGCCCTTTATTTCTTGGTCTTGTCTAATTGTTCTGGCCAGAACTTCTAGTACAGTGTCGAATAGAAGTGATGAAAGTGAGCATCCTTATTAATTCCCATTCTCAAGGGGAATTTTTTCAATCTTCCTCTATTCAGGATGATGTAGGCAGTTGGCTTTACACTGATGCTTCTTGTTACATTGAGAAATTTGCCTTCTATTCCTATTTTGCTGGGAGTTTTTAGCATGAATGGGTGTTGGACTTTGTCAAATGCCTTTTTTGCATCAATTGACAAAATCAGGTGTTTCTTATATTTTGTGTTATTTATGTGGTTGATCATATTAATTACGTTACTGATGTTGAAACAGCCTTGCATCTCTGGTGTGAATCCCACTTGATCGTGATGGATTATTTTGTTGACATGTTGTTCAACTCTATTGGCAAGGATTTTGTTGAAAATTTTTGCATCTAGCTTCATGAGTGATATTGGTCTGTGATTTTCCTTTTTTGTGGAATCTTTCCCTGGCTTTGGTATCAGCATTGTCATGGCTTCGTAGAATGAATCTCAGAGTATTCCATCCCTTTTTATGCTGTGAAATAGTCTCGGTATTATTGGAGTTACCTCTTCTCTAAAAGTTTGATAGAATTCTCTGATGAAGCCATCTGGGCCATGATGTTTTTTGGTTGGTAGTTTTTTGATGACTTTTTCAATCTCATCCTTTGTGATGGGTTTATTAAGTTGTTCTACTTCTCCTTGTGATAATTTTGGTAGGCGATATGAATCTAGGAATTTGTCCATTTCCTTTAGGTTTTCAAATCTGTTAGCATACAGTCTTTCATAGCGTTCTTTTATGATACTTAGATTTCAGTTGGGTCTGTTGTGACATCTTCCATCTCCTTTCTTATTCAGATTGTTTCCTCTGATGTTTTTCTTTTGTAAGTTTAGCCCATGATTTGCCAACTTTGTTGATCTTTTCAAAAAATCAGCTTTTGGTTTTACCAATTTTTTCAATTGTTCCTCTGTTCTCTAATTCATTTAGTTCTGCTTTGATCTTTATGATCTGTTTTCTTCTAGTGCCTGAGGGGTTCCTCTGTTGCTCTCTTCCTACTTGTTCAAGCTATAGGGTTAATTCTTTGGTTTGGGTCCTTTCTTCCTTCCAGACGTGTGCTCTATAGAGACAAACTGACCTCTGAGCACTGCTTTGACTGTATCCCATAGGTTTTGGTATGATGTGTTTTCATTCTCATTTGATTCCATAAATTTCTTTATTTCATACTTGGTTTCTTCTATAACCTATAGCTTTTTGAGCAAGGTGTTGTTTAGTTTTCATGAGTTCAAATTTCTATCTATGTTTTTTCTGCTGTTGATTTTGACTTTTATGGCTTTATGGTCCAAGAAGATGCTTTGGAATAATTCAGTGGTTTGGATTTTGTTGAGATTTGCTTTATGCCCTAACTCGTGGTCTATTCTGGAAATGTTCCATGTGCATTGGAGAAGAAGGCGTATTTACCTGTTGATGGATTAAAAAGGGTTTTATTTGTCAATGAGGTCTAATTGGTTAATTGTCGCAATAAGATTTTTTTTTTTCTAGATGATCTGTCCATTACTGAAAGTGGAGTGTTGAAGTCTCCAACTATTATTATGGAGTCATCTCTCTCATTTTTCAATGTAGTCAGTGTTTGTTTGATGTATTTGGGTGTTCTAGTATTGGGTGCATAAATATTTAATATTGTTAAGTCCTGCTTGTGTATGGAACCTTTCAGCAATAAATAGTGACCGTCCTTGTCCGTGGTGGTGGATTTTACACTAAAATCTATTTTACTTAAGATTAATATTGCCACACCTGCTCTTCTTTGTATATTGTTAGCTTGGTATATATCATTCCATCCTTTAATTTTCAGCTTGTTTATATCTTTAAGTCTAAGATGTGTTTCTGGTAAGCAACATATGGACGGATCATATCTTTTGATCCAAGAAGTCACTTGTTGTCTCTTTATTGGAACATTGAGTCCATTTACATTCAGTGTAAATATTGATAGGTATGTGTTTAGTGCTGTGATTTTGATGTATTTATTTTTGTGTTTTTGATGTTTTCTATATTTTTCTTAATATTATGTTCTGGGCCATTCTTCTTTATGGGTTGACTTTTCATCTTTTTCAGTGTTGATTTTGTGGC
Source organism: Heterohyrax brucei (assembly GCA_028571685.1). NCBI lineage: Eukaryota > Metazoa > Chordata > Mammalia > Hyracoidea > Procaviidae > Heterohyrax > Heterohyrax brucei. The sequence continues at coordinate 127,827,520 of CM053166.1, read as the reverse complement.
TATTGAGATTTCTGTATTACATTTCTTATTTTGATACGTTGCATTGTTATTGTGCTTTGTGGCTGCCTCTAAGATGTCCCTTACTATTCTAAGTTTAATACCAGTTTTAACTTCTGCATGTCTTTTTAACTTCCTCTCCAACTGATCAGACTATAACTGCTGTAATACATCCCTCTTTTTAGTGTGATTGTGTCATAGTTTTCATGATATGATCACTGGTTCCCTGCTTTAATATTGTAGCTTTGATTGAGTTTGTGCCTTCCCTAAATGAGTAGGTTTCTGGATGCTGTGTCCTGAATTGTCTCCTTAAGTATACACCAAATGGTTTTGTTTTTCTAAGCAAAGAGCTTCTTTTAGTACTTCTTGTAGTTTTGGTGTGGTTTTTACAAAGTCTCTAAGCTTCTGTTTATCTGTAAATGTCTTCATTTCATCTTCACATTTAAGCGACAGTTTTGTAGGATATATAATTCTTTGTTGGAAGTTCTTCTCCTTCAACACTTTGAATGTGTCATCCCACTCCCTCCTTTCCAACATCATTTCTGCCTATGAATCAGATGAAAGCCTGCAGGGCTTCCCTCTGAATGTTAGCTTTGCTTTGAGGCTTGCTGCTTTTAAGAGTTTCTGCTTATTTTCAATTTACTAAGCTTGATTATAATATGTCTTCATGTCTTTCCTTTGGGGTCTGGTTTTTGTGGTGTTCAATATACATCTTGGATATCTGTGTTCTCTTCTTTCATAATTTCAGAGAAGTTTTCTGTCAGCAACTCTGCAACAATACTCTGTGTTTTCAGCTATCCCTCCCTGTTAAGGAACTCCAGTTAATTGTAGATTATTTCTCTTATTAGAGTCCTACATGTTTCTTAATGCTTCTTCAGTTTTCTTACTTCTCCTCATAAATGCTGGTGACAGTTGCTCTATCTTCAAGGTCACTAAGACTCACTTCCATTTCCTCAATTCTGTTATTTTGGCTTTGGATTGAATTGTCTAATTCTGTAATTTTGTTATTGATCTGCTGGATTTCAAATTGTTGACATTGAATCAGTTTGAATAGCTTTCTTGATTTTTCACTTTGCTCTGCTTCATTTTTTTTTTAATCTCTAGGAGGTCTCTCTATATAATGCTTTTGTACTTGACCTCTGGTAGTTTTAGAAAGGCTTCTTCATCTAGGAAGTTTTTTGATTCTTTATTTTGGGATTTTTTCCGTACCCATGCTGTGGTGTTTCTTTAAATGGTTAGGAATGGTCTGTTGCCTTTGTGCTACATACAGACTGTTTAATTTCTCTGGCTTTACCTCAACATGAGCTGAGGCATAGTTCTGAGAAGGGAGTACATCACCAGCTGCCTCTGTGAACTCTAGTGATTGGACCCAGTGGACTCTGGGGTGGCCAGCTCTGCTCCTTGCTGGCAAAGACATCTCCCTACTTACGGAGTCACTGGAAGGGCCCCCAACTGACTCTGTGATGTGGGTCAGTAAAGACTGGAAGAGATGCCATCAGGCCACTCAGGAGTTATTTCTCCAAGCAATCTTATTTAAAAAAACTAGAAGCTATTAAACAGCTGCCAAAATCAGTGAGACCATCAGATGTGGCAGGCCACTGCTTCCAGCTGACAATGGAAGCACCTCTTCAGCTATCCCCAGATGCTATGACATAGTTCATAATAGGCAGAGGCTATGGCCCTACTGTCATCCTCAGCCGGGCCCTACCCATAAGGCAACAGTGTGCTAAACACAACCTTTGTGCTGGAAAAGTATTCTCTGAACTGGTATCACCTCCCAGCCTGGGAATTAGTCCTCACTAAGTCCTCCAGTTGGGTGACTCCATCTCCCAGCTGATCAAGATAGCTTCCCAGTCAAGCGGTCCCTCCCACTGCAAAACAGCAGAATCTGTGATACAGCTCAGAAAAGAGAGGATGGAGAGGCTGTGGTGCCATCAGTCTGCCACTGGGTTCTCAAAACGTGGGTATCACACTCACTGTCTCTCCAATGTTCTACACACTGTTCCCTTCAGCACTGCAACCCAGCACATCTGCTGGCTCATGCTCATTCCTTGCCTCCCAGCCAACAAAAAGAAACAAATATTAAAAGTGTCAGTACTTGCAGTCCTCCCAAGCAGTGAGTGAGCCATAGCGGGACTCAGCAAAGTAGAGGAAGTTTCACAGTTAGTGGCACATAGTCCAGTCTGACAACCCCATGCCATGTCCTAGGGCTCCCTGGGTGTCCAGATTACTCCATTCAATTATCAATCTGGGCCTCAGTTTTCAGAGGGAATTAAGGAGACATGTGTCCAGCCTGCTATCTTGGCTCTGCCCACCCTCCCCGTCTGTAATTTTTTGTGTTTATGCTGTCTTTACCTGGCTTTGCTGTCAGAGTTATGCCGGCTTTATAGAATGAATTTGGAATACGCTGTCCTTTTGTATGCTCTGAAATAACTTTAGTAATATTATGTTAACTCTTCTCTAAAAGTTTGGTACAGTTCTCCAACGAAGCCATCAGGGCCAGGGCTTTTTTGTTTGTGTTTTTTTAAAATGACCTTTCCAATTTTTTCTTTTGTTACGGGTTTTTTTTTTTTTTTTCAGTTGTTCTACTTCTGTTTGTATTGGTTTAGGTAGGTAGTGTGTTTCCAGAAAGCAATCCATTGCCTGTAGGGTTTCAATTTTTTTAGAGCACTATTTTTCATACTGTTCTGTCATGATTTCATTTTATTTTTTTTCAGATGAGTCTTTCATTTTATTTTTTTCAGATGGGTCTGTTGTGATAGCCCCCATCTCGTTTCTTATTCAGGTTATTTGCTTTTTGTCTTTTTTTTTTTTTTTCCAGCTTAGCCAATGATTTATCAATTTTATTGGGCTTTTCAAAGTACCAGCTTTTGATCTTGTTAACTTTTTCAATTTTTTTTCTATTCTCTATTTCTTTCACTTGTGCTCTGATTTTTATCATTTGCTTTCTTCTGGCGCCATAGGATTCCTTTTGCTTCTCTGCTTCCTATTGTTTGAGTTGTAGAGTTAATTCTTTGATTTGGGCCCTTTCTTCTTTTTGGATGTGTGCATTTATTGAGATGAATTAACCAATGAGCACTGCTTTTGCTGTGTTCCATAGATTCTGGTAGGATGTGTTTTTGTTCTCATTTGATTCTGTGAATTTCTTTATTCCTTCATTAATTTCTGCTGTAACCCAGTAACTTTTGAGCCAGGTGTTTTTCAGCTTCCATGTGTTTGATTTTTTTTTTTTTCCTTTCTGTTTCTTTTAGTCATTTCTCCTTTTATGGCTTCATGGTATGAAAAAAAAATGCTTCGTAATATTTCGGCATTTTGAATTTTGTTAAGTATTGCTTTGTGTCCTAATATGTAGTCAATATTAGTGTTCCATGTGAGTTGGAAAAGTATACTTGGCAGCTGTTGGGTGGAGCATTCTGCATATATCTATGAAGTCAAGTGAGTTGATTGGGGCATTTAGGTCTTCCTTGTGGTTATTGAGCTTTTTTCTGAATTTTCTGTCCTTACTGAAATTGGCGTGTTGAAGTCTCCTACTGTTATTGTCAAGCTGTCTATGTCTGTTTTCAATGCAGTTAGAGTTTGTTTTATGTATTTCGGAGACCTGTCTTTGGGTGCATGCTATTTATCATGATTATGTCCTCCTGGAGTATTGACACTTTAATAATTAAATAGTATCCTTCTTTATGCAATGTGATAGATTTTTCTTGACATTCTATTTTGTCAGAGGTTAATATTGCTACTCCTTCTCTTTTGACTGTTATTAGCTTGATACATTTTTTTCCATCTGCTGAGTTTTAGCTTGTTTGTGTCTTTCAGTCTAATATGTTTCTTGTATAGGCAGAGTATAGATGGGTCATGTTTTTCTTATGCAATCCACTACTGTCTCTTTATTGGTGCATTTAATCCATTTACGTTCAATGTGATTATTGATAGATATGAGTTTAGTGCTGTCATTTTGAGGATGTTTTTGTGTTGTAGATTGTTCCTTTGTTCCATTTAGTTTTCTGTGCTGAGTGTTTTCTCTGGAAAGATTTTGGTTTTTGTCTTTTTCAGTGTTGCTGGTTTGTTTTGCTGAGATGTCATGCTTTTTTTTTATTATTATTATTTTGATGCACAGGATTGATAGTTTCCTTTGTGGCTATCTCAGTATTCACCCCTATTTTGCAAAATTTAAACCATTCTTTAATTTCTTTATATTGCCTTAATTTCCTCTCCACATGAAAAATCTATGACTACCTTTTCTTTTAAGTCAGATTTTTTTGTTGTAGCATTTACACAATGACATCTTTCCCTATTTTTAGTGTTTTGCCTTTAAGTTATTTTTGTGATTGCCTTATTTGTGTTGATATCCAGTAGCTCTGTTAAGTATTCTAGTCTCAGGTTGTTACCTGTTATTGATTTTGTAACCAAAGGACTCCCTTGGGTATTTCTTTTAATTTGGGGTTATTTATTTATTTATTTATGGAAATTCTCTGAATTTCTGTTTACTAGAAATGTCTTATTTTCACCATCATATTTGAAAGACAGCTTTGTTGTATATGTAATTCATGGCTGGCAATGTTTTGTCCTTCATCTTTATATACATCTTCACACTGCCTTCCTGTTTGCAGTTTCTGCTGAGTAGCCCAAGCTTAGTCTTACTGTGTCTCCTTTGTAGATTAGTTTTTGCTTGCCCCTAGCCACTTTTAAAATTGTCTTCTTATGTTTAGTTTTAGAAAGTTTAATTATAATATTCCTTGGTGTATTTCTTTTGGGATCTATCTTGAGTGAAATTAAATAAGCGTCTTGGATAGATACCTTCATGATATCTTTCATGATATCAGAGAAGTTTTCTGTTGGCAAATCTGTTATCTCCCTCTGTTCTGTTACTCCAGTCACTTGAAGACTATTCCTCTTCATAAAGTCCCACATAATTCTTAGTGTTTCTTGATTTTTTAAATTTATTTTATGTGATTTTTCCTCAAATATGTTGGTGTCAAGTGTTTTATCTTCATTCTCACTAATTCTGACTTTCACTGCCTCAATTCTGCTCCTATGACCTTCTGTTGAGTTGTCTAATTCCATAATTTTATTATTAATTTTCTGAATTTCTAGTTCTTGCCACTGTGTGCTTTTCTAACAACCTGTTTGTCATTATGCTCCATTGCATTTTTCCTCATCTCCTTCTTGATCTCTTGAAGAGTTCTAAATACTAATCTTTTAATTTCTACCTCTCATAATTCCAAGAAGTTCTCTTCATATGGACATTATTCTTTGTTTCTGAAGGTTTCTGAAGTCATCATGTTCTGTCTCTTTAAGATGATTGTATATGGACTGTTGTCCCTAAGACACCACGAAGTTGTTAAATTTATTTATTTTATGTTTGCTTCGTATGCTCTAGCTTCTTGTTTTGTTTATAAATGTCCAAACAGGCTCCTGTGCATGCTAGATTGGTTATTGTGTCACTGAAGCTCTAATATTTTGTCACTTAGTGGCTACAGCTGTTACTGGATGAGTGAGCTCAGGAGTCCATTCATATTTTTGTATGCATTCAACTCAGCTATCCAGATAGTCAGTCACTAAGTGTGTGGTGTAGGTTCATCTGTACTGTCCTAGATGGGAGGGGATGACTGATGTAGGCAGAGGTATCTGGCTACAGACACTGAGAAAGGCAGGGAGCTAACAGATGTCCCTAAGTGTCTGTGAGGATGGCATGTCCCCTTATGTCTGATTCTAGGTTAAGGTACTGTTTCTACCCTGAGTTTCTGGCTCGGGTAAGTCAGCATATTTTCATCCCCTTCCCTTAGGTTGTTAAATAGTTCCATCTTTGAGTCTAGGAGAATAGCTCAGGGTAGGCTTAAAGTGACCTACTTTCAGCTCAGTTAATGGCATCCATACCCTTTGCAGTGCAGAGAACAGAGGGGGAGGCTGGGAAAAGGGAGAAAGGTTTATCCCAAAGGAGAGATTTAGATCCACATGCAATAGGTAAATGCTGCTCACTTAGCTTTTGACAGTCAAGTACCACTTTTCACTGGTTCTGGAGGCTTCAGTGTACTGTCCACTGCTCCTTGCTGTTGAAGAGGACACCCTTCAAATTCCATTGCTTCACTCACCATGCTGGCTGCAAACAACTTGCTGTGGGATAGTCCTTGCCAGGTGCACTCTCCCCTCTCTGTTGCTCAGTCCAACTTCTCAACTTTCTCTTTGGTATTCAGGGCTCCTACAATGTCATATGTAATGTGTTCGCTTGTTATTTGGGGTCTTTGTTGTTAGAAGAGTCACAGGAAGTGTCTGTGAACTCTGCCATCATCGTCTTGACTCTGCATGTTTTTAATAGATTGTATGAAGATATCACTTCAGTAATAAAACTGTCGTAGAATGCACAGCAAATGGTTAAAGAGAGAGTGGAAAAGTCAAATTGGAATTTCTTTAAATCGCTGAGGCACACAGTTGATCATGCTGTTTGATTCCAGTATCTTTTCAAAAGGATACTAATGAAAATAATCAAGTAAAAATTTTTATTCTAACAATAATCCATAAAGGGAGATTTTTTCATGTAAGTTTTAATTCTTTACATTGATCAGATTAATACACTGAAGTTTGAAATACCAGTCAATTTACCCAAGAAGTTAAATGAATGTTCTGTGCTTTTTGTTGGTGGTGGGTAAAGGTAGCAGTATTTGTAGTTTCTTTTTAGGTTATTATTTCTAAAGAACCAAAAAAAAAGAAAGAAAGAAAGAAAAAGAAAAGAAAAAAAAACCACATGGAACAACTCATTCCTCAATTCCTCAGACACTCCAATAGAATGATGGGGTCACTTACACACTTGCTTGTTCCTTATGTTGGTCTGTTTGTTTGGCCCTGTGTAAATTACTGTAAAGCCATGCTTTAGAACAAAAATTCCAATTCACTTGGAATAAGTGTAGTTTCTAGGAGTGACCTCACCTGGGTTTTGACCTCTATGCACTGTCTCATGATATGAAATACAAGGCATATTTTGTAGTTGTGAGTAGTGTGCCATTTCAATATATCTGTAGGCGATTCACATATAAGAATATGTGTAATTTTCATTTCTGAAAACGCTTAAAGACTGTGTGTACACTGTATTTTTACAGAAGTGTCATGCACATTTTCTGCTTGATAACCACACCCTCTCCCCAACCCTGTGAAGTATTTTTGTAAGTATGTTATTTAAAGCAATATGTAAAGAACATTGACATAGCAGTGCTTGTGACAATACCTCATGGATGGGAGGGTGCAGTTGGCTAATGTAGAAAGTGCACAATACATAAGTAAAAATGGGCATATATATGTTTTTGTGTGTATGTGAGACAGAGGGAAAAAGAGACAAATGCATAAATGTGTATCTTAGAGGCAGGCCCAAGATAGCAGAGTAGACCACCTATCTAACAACAAAGACCCAAAAGAACTAATGCATACAGTACATATGACATCCTAGAAGCCCTGAAACTCAAGTATAAAGTTGAGAAACTGGACTGAGCAAAGGGGAAGGGAGAATAATGCCAGCAGTACATAAGATTCCACAGACCTGATGTGCCAGGAAGCAGCCACGCCATATGGTGGGCCAGCAAGGATATTTGTGGGCATTCCCTGAAGTGGAAGTGATTGTCTGGAGAGTCTACTCACACCTCTGGAGCCGCTGAGGAATAATAGCAAATCATCCAAAGCTAACTCCTTGTGTGTCACCTACCATACACATGGATTTAAATCTTTCTTTCAATATGGGCCTATCTCCCTTTTCCTGGAACTCCTTCCTGCCTTCTCTTCTCTGAAGTGTGCCCAGTGCTAGAGTCTGATGCCATTAACTGAGCCAGAAGTAGTACTCTTCAAGCCCACCATGCACCATTCTCACCTTCCCTTCTATGCACTGCGCCTTGCTCTGGAGTCTGACACCACGAACTAAGCCAGAAGTAAGACTCTTTAAGCCTGCCACAAGCCATTCTCTAAGACTCAGAGGGGGAGACAGTTTAGGAAGCTTGGGAAAGGGATGGAAGGAAAACAATTATTTTCTGTTGACTTCTTTAAATCAGAAAATTAGGGCAGGAACTGTTCTTTTACCTATATGGAGATGTAAGGGGATACACCAACCTCACAGACACTCAGGGACAGCTGTTAACCCCCACCTTTCTCTGCAGCTGCAGCCAGACACCTGTACCTATACCAATCACCCCTTCCCATTTGGCAATAGACAAGAGCCTGAACCATACATTTGGTGATTGATGACCCTGGACACCAGAGCTGAATCCATATAAGAAAAGTAAACTGCCAGCCAGCCAAGTGCCGTCGAGTTGGATCTGCTACGCATCTTAAAACCAGAAGTTAGACACAGTGGGTAAACATAAATAACTACAATTTACTCATGACTTGGAAACAGCAGTACATATCAAAACAAAGAGCAGATATGATTTCTCCAAAGAATAAGATTTTTCAGAGTACTAGAACCTCTTGGAATTATCCAGGGTAGAATATAGAAGATTAATATTTAGAATTCTTCAAGAGATGAAGAAGGATGTGAGGCAAAATGCAGGAGAGTAAATTCAACAAACTGCAAGAAAGTATTAAATGGCAAAAATTAGAAATTGAGAAAATATAATTAGAATTAGACAACTCAGTGGAAAATCAAAGGAGCAGAACTGAGGCAATGCAAGTCAGAATTATGAGATTAAAAATAAAGCACATGACTCCAATATATATGAAGAAGAATCAGGTAAAAGAATTTTAAAAAATCAAGAAGTATTAAGAATTATGTGGGACTCTATGAGGTAAAACAACCTACAAATGATTGGAGTACCAGAATGGGGTAAGAGGATAACAAAAAAATACAGAAAGAGTTGTCAAAGATTTGCTGACAGAAAACTTCTCTGATATCACTAAAGTTGACAAAATACTTATGCAAGACACTCATAGAACTCCACGCAATGTAGATCCCAAAAGAAATACATCAAGGCATGCTATAATCAAACTTGCCAAATTAAAGATAAGGAGATATTTTTAAAAGTAGCTAGGGAAAAAGAAAAAAATAAATAAACTATAAAGGAAAAACTATAAAACTAATCTCAGACTACTCAGCAGAGACCACGCAGGCAAGAAGGCAATGGGATGACATATACAAAGCCTTAAGGAAAACAATTGCCAGCCAAGAATTATATATACAGCAAAATTGTCTCTCAGATATGATGGTGAAATTAGGACATTTACAGATACACAGAAATTTAGTGGATTTCCAAAAAACAAACAAAAGCTACAAGAAGTACTAAAGGGAGTTCTCTGGTTAGAAAACCAGTAGCTAATAACCCAAAATCATAAGACAAAACAGAGCAACTGGATATCAATGCAAATAGTGGAATCATAAAAATAAATCATAGACAAAATACTGAAAACAGGAAAATAGAGATGTCATTCTGTAAACATTATAGTAAAAAGAGGGACCCAAAAGAAAATGTAGTCATAGATCTTTCATACGGAGAGAAAGTTAAGACAATGTAAAGAAATTAAAGACTGGTTTAAATTTAGAAAAATAGAGGTGAGTATTAAGGTAACCACAAAGGAAACTCTCAGTCCTATGCATCAAAATAAAAAAACAAGAAAAACATGTAGTTTCAGCAAACACAAAATCACCAACATTGAAAAAGAGGAAAACACATAAAGAAAAAAGACTCAGCACAGAAAATTAAATGGAACAAAGGAACTGTGTATAACACACACACGAGACATCAAAATGACAGCACTGAGCTCATACCAATCAATGATCACTTTCAATGTAAATGGACTAAATGCAACAATACAAAGATGGAGAATGGCAGATTGAATTAAAAAAAATGACCTATCTATATGCTGCCTACAGGAGGTACACCTTAGACTCAGAGACATGAATAAACTACTACTCAAAGGATGGAAAAAAAAATATGTGAGGTTAGCAACATTGAAAAAAGAGGAGTGGCAATATTAAACTCTGATAAAACAGACTTTAAAGTACAATGCACCACATTGGATAAGGAAGGCCATTATATAATGATGCACATAACCATATTCAATATCTACACACCTAACAACAGGGTTCCAAAATACATAAAACAAACACTACCTGCATTGAAAACAGAAATAGAAAGCTCCACACTAATAGCAGGAAATTTCAACACATCTCTTTCAGTGAAGGATAGAAGGTCTAGGAAAAAAGCTTAATAAAGACAGGGAGGATCTAAATGCCAAAATCAACCAGCTTGACCTCATATATACAGAACATTCCACCCAACAGCATACAAAGTATGCTTTCTTTTCCAGTGCATGTAATACATTCTCCATAATTGACCACATGTTAGGGCATAAAGCAGTCCTTAGCAAATTTCAAAACATTGAAGTATTACAAAGCATCTTTAAAGACCATAAGGCTGTAGAAGTAGAAATCAGTCACAGAAAAAAAGAAGGAAAAAAATCAAATGCATGGAAACTGAACAACACTTTCCTCAAAAATGGCATGGTTGTAGAGGAAATCAAGGATGGAATAAAGAAGTTCATAGAATCAAATGAGAATGAAAACATATCCTACCAGAATCTACAGGAAATAGCAAAAGCAGTGCTCAGAGGTCAGTTTATCTCAATGAATGATCACATCCAAAATGAAGAAGGAGCCTAAACCAAAAAAAATTAACTCTACAACTTGAACAAGTTACAAGAGAGAAGCAAAAGAAGCCTTTGGACACAAGAAGAAAGCAAATAATAATTAGAGCAAGACTAAATGAAATAGAGAAGACAAAACTACTGAAGACCAAAAGCTAGTTTTTTGAAAAGATCATCAAAATTGATAAACCATTAGCGAAACTGAAGAAAGAAAAACAAGAGAAGCAAATAACTCAGTTAAGAAGTGAAATGGGCAATATCACAATTGAATAAAATAATTGAAATCAAATAATCACAACTGAATAAAATAATTGAAATAAAATAACCACAATTGAATAAAATAATTGAAATAAAATAATCATAACAAAATACTATCAAAAATTGTATTCTAATAAATTCAGAAGCCTAGAGGAAATGGACAAATTTCTAGCAACACATCACCTAAAAAAATAGCACAGACAGAAGTAGGACAATTAAATAAACCCATCACAAAAGAAGATACTGAACAGTAATTTTAAAAACTCCAATTGAAAAAAGCCCCAGCCCTGGCATCTTCACTGAAAAATTATACCAAACTTTCAGAGAAGAGTCAACACCACCACTGTTAAAGGCATTCCAGGTCATAGAAAATGATGGAATACTCCCAAATTCATTTGATGAAGCCAGTATAACTCTGATACAAAACCAGGTAAAGAGAGCAAAAAAGGAAAATTACAGACTAATATCTCCTATAAATTGAGATGTAAAAATCCTCAACAAAATTCTAGCCAATAGAATTCAACAAAATAACAAAAAGTAGTTCACTATGACCAAGTGGGATTCATACCAGGGATGCAAAGATGGTGGGACATTAGAAAAACAATGTAATCGATCACATAAATAGAAGACAATAGTCACTGGATTTTATCAGTTGATGCAGAGAAGGCATTTCACAAAGTCCAACACCAATCTATGTTAAAAACTCTCCGAAAAATAGGGATAGAAGGGAAATTTCTCAACGTATTAATGGGCATCTATGTAAAGCCAACAGCCAACATCATCCTAAGTGGAAAGAGTTTGAAAGCATTCTGCCTGAGAGCAGGAACCAAACAAGAATGCCCTTTGTCATCACTGTTATTCAACATTGTCCTAGAGGTTCTAGGCAGAGCAATCATTTGAAATAAAGATATAAAGGGCATCCAAATTGATAAAGAAGTTTAAGTATCTCTATTTGCAGATAATATGATGTTATACACAAGAAAACCTTACAGAATCCACAAAAAAACTACTGGCACTAACAGAAGAGTTCAGCAAAGTATCGGGATACAAGATAAACATACAGAAATCATTTGGATTCCTTTACACTATCAAAGAGGGAATCACCAAATCATTATCATTTACTATAGCTCCCAAGAAGATAAAATACTTAGGAATAAATCTAACCAGAAATGTAAACGACCTATACAAATAAAATTACAAGACTCTACTGCAAAAAACCAAAAGAGCACTATGTAAGTGGAGAAACCTACCTTGCTCATGGGTGGAAGACTTTACATCATGAAAATGTCACATGAACAGATACATGCATACCAATATTTACTGCCACACTGTCCACTATAGCAGGAAAAAAAAAAGGAGGCAACCTGGTACCCACCAACAGATGAATAGATTCACCCAATGAAATACTATGTAATGATAAAGAACACTGATAATCTTAGAAGACATCTCATAACTTGGAGTCATTGGGAAGACATTATGCTGAGTCAAATTAGTTGCAAAAGGACAAATATTGTATGAGACTACTATTAAAAAGACTTCAGAAAAGATTTAAGCACAGAAGACAATAATCTTTGATGGTTAAAAGAGTTGGGAGGGAGGGAGAGGGCTATTCATAGATTAGATAGTAGATAGCAATTGGATTAGTTGAAGGGAGTGACAGCACACAGTAGAATGGAGGTTAGCACAAATGGATTACATAAAAAATCTAAAAGATAGAGTATTAGGGACAGGGGTCTGGGGACCACAGTTTCAGGGGACATCTACGCTAACTGGAGTAAGAGTTTTTTTTTTCTTTAACATGACTGAGTGAAAATGTACATTCCCGTATAAATTTACATGCCCACCTATACGCAGCTTCCATTGCTCTCCCTGTCCGGTGACGGCACACTATTCCTCTCTGCTCCATACATGTCTCATCCTCCCAACAGCCTCCTTTCCCTTCTCTCCACCCATTCTCCTTCCTCCGAGGACACAGCAAATGGTCCCAACTCAGCAGGAACGGATGCTCACCAAGGACCAAAATGACATGCGGTAAAGACAACCGCAAAGACAGAGAGACCCACAAGAGTGGGTACCTACATCGACTTGGGACCGGAAGAACCGGATGGTGCCTGGCCACCACCAGTGATAGCCACGATGGAGCTCACAGAGAGGAGTCTCACTGGGTGCATCCTGAGATCTCCACTAAAAGTAAGCTTTTTTTTAAAGAAAATGTTCTGCATCCCACTTTGGTGAGCTGTGTCCAGGGTCTTAAAAGATAGCAAGCAGCCATCTAAGTAACATCAGTTGGTCCCTATCCATCTGGAGCAGAGGAAAATGAAGGACATCAAAGACATCAGGAAAACATGAGCCCAGTAGAGAGCAGGTGACATACAATCCAGAGACTACATCAAGATGAGACCGGAAGAACTAGATGGTGCCTGGCCACCACCAGCGACTGCCCTAACAGGGAACACAATGTAAAGTCACTGATGTAGAAGGAGAAAAGCGGATGTGCAGAACTAGAACTCTACTAAAAGACCACACTTAATGGTCGGTCAGACTGAAAGGTGCCCTGAGGTCAAGAACCCCAGACTCTCCGTTAGCCCAGAGCTGAAACCGGTACTGAAGCCAACTCTTCAGACAAAGACTGGCCTTGACTATAAGACATAGAATGATGTTGGTGAAGAATACGCTTCTTGACTTAAATGTATACATGAGGCTGCCTTAGCAGTTCCCCTCTAGAGGTGAGATGAGAAGGTATTGGGGGATAGGAGTTAGCTGAAGGGATACAGGAAGTGCAGTGTGGAGAAGAGGCATGTGTTGTCATGGGATGGTATGGTGGGGGGGGAGGTAGAGCAGTTAGAGCTGCATAGTGGTGGGGGGGGTTTATATGACAAATTGATTTGGATTGTAAACTTTTACTTAAAGCACAAAAAAAGCCAGTGCCGTCAAGTTGGATTCGATGCATGTCTTAAAGGACACGTAAGTCATACCTCTAAGTTTCCCATAATTGATTAGTTTGTAAGCAGTTATCCACTAGAAACATTGCCCTTTTTTTTCCCCCTTCAAATCATTAGGTGAATGTTCTCCATACGGATTAGGTTTATTTTACTTCTAACATTTTTCTTTCTAGGAAGAAGCACTAAACTTACTATGAGCTGACAAAACTTTTTCTCTCACTGACCCACTCTAACCTGTTTTCGACCATGTTCATGCTTTTGCATTGTGACTTAGATCTTAGGGCACTTCAGACACATCTCCTGTATCCAAATTGGTGAAATGACATCATACTAGAACCTTGCAGGTGTGGGCTAATTTGAAATTGGTCATCTTGCTTTTATGAAAGAGGTAATTGTCACAGATGAAAGTGCATCACATATTCTTGCAGGTTTATTCTCTTTTTCTCTTATTGCTATTTTCAGCACAAGGAAACCGGTATAATTCTTTAAAAGGATTTGATTGTTAACAAAAAGATAATAAAGTACTCAGTATTCTACCCTGTTTACTGTCCACATGTGTGAAAAATCTCCTGTTTGTCTGATGACACTACTTAAAGGAGAGTGGCAAAAGGAATTCTATTCATAACTGTAGCTGTGTCTCATAAAATTCTTGGCTTTTAAAAGTCATCTTTTTTTGTTATTTTAGATTGCAGAAAAAGAGATTATACCACTTAATAATGCTAAAGACAAAATTAACTAACATCCAGCAAATCTGGGCAATCTCAGGCTAGTTGTAGTTTATATGTGGATGGGAAAATAATGAATTTTTTCGTCCTCTGATTACGTTGACTATGTAATTAAAATTTAAATCATTTAAGTATGTAGATGATATTCTAAAATATGTATTTCCCCTTGCTTCTCCTTAATCAAGATACATTAGCCTCCAAAATGCTCCACAAATATTTTTTCATAAAACAAATTGATGACATTTGAAGAAAAATAAGCCTACAATAATGGAATAATAACATTGGAGGTTATTGACTGCATGTAGTTGCTTTCCAAAAAGATGACACTATACTATCCAAATATGTACATGCTTTAAATTTTAAGACCTTTAGGGAAAAAGCACGTTTACTAATCCATTTTAATGTTTAAAAGCTGTAAAAAAAAATGCAGGCACACAACAGATACCTGTTGTGGTCAATTATCTCTGATGGTATTAAAGCAGAAAGTGCTTGCTTTCATGAATAATCCAACAAATCTAGCAACACTTTTCTTTGAAGCTGTTATGCCATGGCCCATTTTTAAAGTCAGTATTTCAGAAGATTATGCTACAAGGCATTCTGAAGTTGCAAAGCTAATGTCATGGTTGTTAGACTGACTCTATAGGACATCCCAGATCAATAATGACCTTTAGTATAAATTCATGCAATCCATGTAAGGAAATAATTTTCACCTTACAAGTAGCTGGAAAGAAGGTATGTGGTCACACTGGTGTGCTTTGTCCTGTAGGTAGCACGTGCTTTAGTGACACAGATGTAACACAAATGCCTCTACAACATTTTGCATAGTACAGTGAAATTTTATATAACATGATTTTTATCTTGGGTCCTGATTTAAAAACAATAATAATAAAAGAAAACCTAGTCAACAAGAGTTACAGACTCATTATTAACATCTCAATTTACTTGTACTTTGGTCTCATGCATGACATAAAATGATGCTATCGTAAGTTTTCAGGCTTCAGGATATTAATGACTGTATGAATAATGCAGATCTAGAATTTGCAGGAGGATAATTCAATTAATTTTAGAAAATTATACTACTGTACTCAGACAAAAACAAAATCATCAACTCAGGGTTTCAGCCACAGTGCAGATTCGTGTACCTCTAAACAACTTTTCCCCATGTGATCCAGAGGAAGATTAACATGTCAACTATATCTTTGCCTTTTAGCACAGTAGGATAAATTTGGTCAAGATTTTAGTATACACATACACACAAAATAATCTACAAAAACAACAGGAAAGTAATTAATTTTCAATTCATTTGCAAAGCCTGTGTGCAGATAATAAAGGAAACAAAAAGATTATTGCTAAATTATAGACCAGATGTTTTATAATTAGGAATAGAATCTAAATTATTTCTTAAACGAGAAATAAATTCAGGATCACAAAGCTAAGACATAATGTATTTTTCTGTTACTGAGGATAAACATTCTGGTAAGCTAGCTTCTCTATTTAATATCCATGGAGGCAAAAGTAACTTCAAATCACATAAATGCTCCAGAGATTTTCAAAGAGATATGAAGGTGGGTTTGTTCATTTTCAGGTATGCCATTCTAAGGCACTGAGACAAATCCAAATGAGTTTGCTTCGTACTTTGATGTGGATTATGTTGACTGCGATATTGATCGCATTTTGATCTTTGCAGTAAGAAAATAAATCAGACACAGTAAATAATAAAACTGTTCAGAATTAGTCCACTTAACAGGGGCAGTTTGCAGAATTCTTGCGCTAGTTACCAATTCACTCTACCACCCGACGAACTGGGCTATTCTTGACTGCCCGCACAATAAAGGCATTGTCTGCTGCTTGATGTCAGCTGGCACAGCGAATAGACTTTCAAGGTCACTGAGCTTAAGTTCACTCAGATTTTATGAACTGAAGTGACATCATTCTAATATTTGTGCAATGAGTTGCAGA
The DNA here is from genome assembly GCA_028571685.1 of Heterohyrax brucei. Taxonomy (NCBI): domain Eukaryota; kingdom Metazoa; phylum Chordata; class Mammalia; order Hyracoidea; family Procaviidae; genus Heterohyrax; species Heterohyrax brucei. Next base: position 127,811,025 of record CM053166.1, on the reverse strand, counting down.
AATGAAATGCAGAAAAAATATAGAGAAGTCGAGGTTTATCTTTGGTTGTCTGCTATTTTCTCATTCAAGACCCTTTTGTCCTTTTCTGGTAGCATTTTAAGATTTAGAGGAGAGTATGTTACTGGTAGCCGAGCTATTGAGGGGCGGCAGAGACTGCCATGTGCCACTTCTACTTCACTGAGAAAAACCCACTGTTTCAAGGTTGATATTTCCTTGAAAAACTATTAGAGGTAGTTTTACTATGAAGCAATATGAATTATCATCATTTGTATAATTCATCCTAACACACTGGACACTTTCCAAACTATCTAATTCACATTTCTTTATTAAGCACATAGTTGCAAATGTAAATAACATAAGACAGTTGCCAAAAGAGACACACCCATTACATTAGAGATGTGGGCTGGTTAAACATACAAAAAGAAATCATTAGCTAACGGCGTGTACTTCAAATCCACAAACTTCTGAATGGTTAAGCAATCATCATCATTGTTTATCATTAGACATAAGGCTTATATAGACTTGCAGAATAGCAATATGAGTTACAAGATGACTGCAAACTTAAAAACCTGAGTGAGTCTTTAAAAATTACTGTGGTAAGATAAGTAACACAGGCTATCTATACTGCAGTGGCTCCATTTCTTGAAGCCATGGGAAAACTTTGTTTTACATAATGCTTAACTGGTAGTCAAAGCCCAAGTAAATCTAACTGCATTTGGAAATGCCTTTGCTACTACTCTGAGCAGTTAAAACATTTTGGCATATCTTCTATTCATTTTTGGTCCTTGCAGGCATCTCCCATTCAGAGAGTATTTTTATATTAATATTCATGCCTTCTACTGGTTCCCTGTTCTTTTAACTGATGTCTTATTAGTTGACATAATGAAGAGAGAAGATTGCCTAATCAAGCTTTTTATAGTGCTAAGAACTGGGGAAGATTTTTTTAAATTATATGCATATAATGCATGTCATCAAAATCAGTAGCATTGTTAATAAGAATGAGCTTGCAACAGAGTCACTTGAAGAAGAGAGGAACTATTTTCCCCCCATGATCGTCACACAGAATAGAGAAACAAACAAAGATATGTGGACTGTCAGCATCTGTAAAATGAAATTTCCAAATTTATAATGGAATTAATGTTTTTGAAACTATAAATATCAAAATGTGGCACTACATCTGCTAACTCACGCTTTCTGACAACAAGCTGTGCTGAAAGGCAGTCAGTTGGCATTGAAGGCTAACACTATGGAGTGAGGGGTTGCAATTTGTTTATTGTTTTCTGATGCACATCCAGGGGCCATATGGCCAGGGTCTTCGTGGAAACAAACTGTCTGTAACTTTCTTCCAGCTGGAAGATTAGGTAGTAAAAGTATTCAAAAGCAGCAGAAGAACCTCAAGAAAGTGTGCTAATCTTGCAGGTTGTATAAAGATTGATACAATTGATTACCCGTCACATCGACTAGCTATGCATATCTCAGAATTAGCCAAGTATATTATTCCAGTGAGTATTATCAGAGGTATTTCACTCTCTCTTCTTCAAGACATAGAGTATTTCCCTCTCCATCACGGTGAGGACTGAATGAATAGCCCACCTCCTTCTCTTCTCCAGAGCTACGTACTGCCAAAGAAAGTCAGCTTAGTTGAATAATCAGACTTACCATAGTTATTTTTCTAAACAATATAAAGACCCAAAGGAAATCTATCTATTTTTTATCATAATAGACTCATGTTTTCACATCTGTTTCCTTTTGGTTCTGGAGCTAGATGTTGCTGGTATCAGCAATTCAGTGAATGCTTTCTAATTGAAATAAGTAAGTGCACGACATGATAGTGAAGGTCAATGAGAAACATTAGACAAAACAAAGTAAACATCAACGAAATGGGTCCTTTGCACATGGTGACAAAAGTATACATTATCAAGATCAAGTATATGATGTGATGATCTTAATATTCAGAGATATTAATGCTCTACAGTCTATAGGTAATGAGCTTTCAGTTGTTTAGTCAGAATTAGGTTACCCACTGCCATCAAGTTGATTCTGATTCATAGTGACCTTACAGGACTGTGTACAACTGCCCAACAGAGTTTCCAAGGAGTACCTAGTGGATTTGAACTGCCAGCCTTTCTGTTAGCAGCCATAGCACTTAACCACTACACCACCAGGGTTTCCAGAAGATAAAGGTGTGCAAAATCATTGTTATTTCCTGTGCCTTATGAACTGTGACACACAGCTGCAAGTGAGTAGACTATTTAGGGGTGCCTTCTACAATCAGGAAATCCTGGTGGTGTAGTGGTTAAGTGCTGTAGCTGTCAACCAAAAGGTCAGAAGTTTGAATCCACCAGAAGCTCTTTGAAAACTCTATGTGGCAATTCTGCTCTGTCCTGTAGGTTGCTATGAGTCAGAATTGACTCAACAGCAGTGAGTTTGGTTTTGGGCTTTCTATAATCAGGGCATGAAATGAAATTAATTGGTCTATATGGAAATTTGACCCATGACATGCATCTTCTTAACACTATGCTTTAATCACCACACCAAATCAGTTCTATCTGAAAATAGAAGTTAAGTTTGTATTGTCTAAATCACCCACAGTCACTCACTATTGCCACGATCATGATTCTGAAACACCGGCTGTCGTGAGTGGAAAGCAAATGGGTTAAACATTACTGAAGAGGCAAAAGAGATCTGCTTAAAGTAAATGAAAGGCCAAACAACATAATGACATCCCTTTTATAGTACTCAAGAAATTATTTGAAATGGAAAGTATTAAATTGTCTGAAAATTGATCTGACTTAATTGTCTACAAATGCAAAGTATTGGGGCAGTTGCCATTATATCTTATAACTTAAATAACATGAGGTTAAATGTACTTTCAGTCTCTCACAATGGAGCAGGAATTCGATGGCTTGTAATCACTGCTTCCATTCCCTCTGAAAGCTCACCCACCTTTGGAAATAACAAGTGTTCCACATTAAAAGGGTGTGTGGATTTTTCCCTTTACCTTTGTTGTAAAATGATTTGAATGGTATTTTCTACTACTAAGTTGTTACAACGTATCTCACATCACTAGTCATATCTGTATGCCATTTAAATCTGTGATGAACAAACCTGCATGTACTTGGATTTGACTGAAAGATGATTATTATGCTTATTTAGACCCCTTAGGTTGGGTAACATGAGCTTAATAGCACACTCTCACTAGGATGATTTCCCATGAGATTTTGGATTGTACAGCTGTGCTCTTAGCTGTGTATCCCATAGAAACAGCCTTTGTTGTACAGTTCTTCTTGTTCTTACCTGGAATAACTATGCAACTTCTAAAACTATGCCTTAGAGACCATTTCCAATATTCACACATCCTTTTTCCTGTATTTAATGGTTCCCAGTTAACAATTAATGACTTCTTGAGCCAAATTAATTGGTTTTAAGAGGCTGTTTGTGTCATTTTATTTATATTAATTGTTGTCATTGTTAAGAGCAGTTGAGTGGGTTCTGACTCATTAGCGACCCTGTGAACAACAGAAAGAAACACTGCCTGGTCTTGCACTATGCCCAGAATCGTTTTTATGCTTAAGCCCATTGTTACAGCCACTGTGTCAATCTATCTCATCGAGGGTCTTCGTCTTTCTCTCTAACCTTCCACTCTACCAAGCATAATGTCCTTCTCCCAGAGGCTGATCCTTCCTGACAACATGTCCAAAGTATGTAAGATGCAGTCTTACCATCTTTGCTTCCAAGGAGCACTCTGTTCTACTTCTTCCAGAACAGAACTGTTTGTTCATTTGGTGGTCCATGGGACACTCAACATTCTTCTGCAACACCACAACTCAAAGGCATCAATTCTTCTTCTGCCTTCTTCATTCACTGTCCAGCTTTTGCATGTATATGATGCTACTGAAAATACCATGGCTTGGGTCAAGTGCACTTTAGTCTTCAATGTGACATCTTTACTTTTCAATACTTTAAAGAGATCCTTGGCAGCAGATTTCCACAATGCAATGTGTCTTTTGATTTCTTGACTGCTGCTTCCATGGGTGTTGATTGTAGACCCAAGTAAAATGAAATCCTTGACAACTTCAATCCTTTCTCTATTTATGATGATTTTACTTACTGGTCAAGTTGTGAGGATTTTTATTTTCTTGATGTTGAGGTGCAATCCATACTGAAGGCTATGGTTGTTGATCGACATCAGTGTTTCAAATCTTCTTCACTTCCAGTCAGTAAGGTGGTGTCTGAGTAACACAGGTTGTTAATGAATCATTCTCCAATCCTGATGCCTCATTCTTCTTTGTATAATCCAGCTTCTTGGGTTATTTGCTCAGCATACAGATTCAAAAGCTATGGTGAATGGATACAACCCTGACACACACCTTCCCTGATGTTAAATGATGTAGTGTCCCCTTGTTCTGTTCACACGACTGCCTCTTGATCCATGTACAGATTCCTTAAGAGCACAGTTAGGTGTTCTGGAATTCCCATTTTCCACAGTGTTAGCCACAATTTATTATGATCCACACCGTTGAATGCCTTTGCATAGTCAATAAAACACAGGTAAACATCTTTCTGGTATTCTCTGCTTTCAGCCAAGATCCATCTGACATCAGCAATGATACCCATGGTTCCACATCCTCTTCTGAATCCAGCTTGAATTTCTGGAAGTTCCTTGTCAATATACTATTTCAGTCACTTTTGAATGACCTTGAGCATAATTTTATTTGTGTGTGATGTTAAAAATATTATTCAGTAATTTCCACATTTGGTTGGATCACCTTTCTTTGGAATGGGTACAAATATGAATCTATTCCAGTCAGTTGGCCAGAAAGCTGTCTTCCAAATTTCTTGACATAGATGAGTGAGCACTTCCAGTGCTGTATCTGTTTGTTGAAATATCTCAATTGATATTCCATCAATTTGTGGAGCCTTGTTTTCACCAATGCCTTCAGTGTGGTTTCAACTTCTTCCTTCAGTACCATTGGATCCTGATCGTATACTACTTCTTCAAATGGCTGAATATCGATCAGTTCTTTCTGGTGTAATGACTCTGTGTATTCCTTCCATCTTCTTTTGATGGTCCCTGAGTTGTTCAATAGTTTCCCTGTAGAATCTTTCACAACTGCAACTCAAGGCTTGAATTTTTTGTTCAGTTATTTCATCTTGAGAAACGTAGAATGTGTTCTTACCTTCTGGTTTTCCATTTCCAGCTCTTTGCACATGTCATAATAATACTTTATTTTGTCTTCTTGAGCTGCACTTTGAAATCTTTTATTTAGGTCTTTTACTTCACCGTTTCTTCCTTTTGCTTTAGCTGCTCAACATTCAAGACCAAGTTTCAGACTCTCTTCTGACTCATGGGGACCCAATGTGTGAAGAGTAGAAATGTTGCATAGTGTTTTCAAGATTGTCACTTTTCAGAAGCAGATTATCATGACTTCTTTTCAAGGTGCCTGTGGATAGGCTCAAACTGCCAATTTTTATTTAGTTGCTGAACACATAATTGTTTGCACCACACAAGGAAGACCCTTGACAACTAGGAATGTTGAGAAATACAACTTCCAACCCATCTGCCACAACAAATCATGTACAAAACAACAAATCATAAGTTTTAAACAAAAAGCCATTGAAGTGGGGTAGCTATAGTTGCTTACATGAAACCTGTCATAGAGGAAAGAACACCACGAAGTTTAGTAAAGAAAAAGCAAGTTTTATTTGACATATATTCAAAAAGCCAAAAGTGGGAAGCAGACAAGCATAGTGCCACATCCATGTCTGCCCAAGTCCAGGGAACGTTACAGAACCATCAGTATATGTTAATGTTATAACAGTGCAAAACCGTTGAAAATGTCACCTTTTCACAAATTGCCTAGAAACTATGATCTTATATTTTGAATCATCTTTTCTTTCTTCTTTTTTTATCACTGGTATAAGTTTCAGTAAAGATAGTCAGGAGGGTCTTAATTGGCCCAACAAGTTTTCTACTCACTAAATACTAATAGAAAAGGGTAAGAGTGCAAAGTCTTTTGTGTTCTGTTTGATTGGCTCATGTGAAAGTTTCCCTAAAAGATATTTTCCAAGATTATCCAATTTGTTGTCTTTATATCTGTTTTAGTCATCTAATGCTGCTTTAGCAGAAAAAGTACAAGTGGATAGCTTTAAAAAGAGATTTTTTTTTTTTGGTCACAGTCCAGTAAGCTAAACGCTCAAATTCAGGGTTTTAACTCCATAGGACGGCTTTCTCTGTTGTCACTGGGGAAAGATCGTTGTCATCAATTTTACCTTGGACTGGGAGCTTGTGAGGTACAGGGACCCTTGGGTACTCCCAGCACTGATTCTTGGTGGTATGAGGTCCCCAAATCTCTTGACTAGCTTTTTTCCTTTATATCTCAAGAGACTGCTTCAATGCACAAAACAATCATACACTGTGTCTTGCCCTGCTAACACAACTGCCGCTCATCCTCTCTCATTAATGTCACAGAGGCAGGATTTACAACATGAAGGAATATCACACAATACCAGGAATCATGGCCCAGCCAAATTGCTACACACGTTTTTTGGGGGCAGACACAATTCAATCCATAATAATATCTCAGGGTACAGTTGATGTCTTCTTGTAGGCCTAGCTTCACTGAAGTCACATTCTCTGTGCTTAAGGACAGAGGATAATGATTCTGGTACTATTTTCTAAATCAAATCTTTCCTGTCTCCTCTCCTCGCCACCCTCGACGCATATTATGTCCTCTTTGTTTTCTACCTAGGAAGTCTAAAATGTTGTTTGTCATTTGTTAATTCAAATAGATATCCAAAAGTCCAGTGCTGTCAAGTTGATTATGACTCATAATGACCATGTAGGACAGAGTAGAACTGCCCTATAGAATTTCCAAGGAGTACATGGTGGATTTGAACTTCTAACCTTTCAGTTAACACCCATACCACTTAATTGTTTCCTCCTCTTACAGATAGGTAACAAAATATCACCTCAGTCTACAAGGTACTGAAAAATGGCAACAAGAAAAGGATAAATAACCCAATTAAGCATTGGGCAAAAGAGATGGACAGACACCAAACTAAAGAGGACATCCAGGCAGCCAAGGGACACATGCGGAAATGCTCACAATCATTAGCTATTAAAGAAATCCAAATCAAAACTACAATCAGATTCCATCTGACCCCAACAGGTTAGCTGTGATCCAAAAAACACAAAACAACAAATGCTAGAGAGAATCTAGAGAAATTGAAACTCTCCTACACTGTTGGTGGGACTGCAGAATGGTACAACCTCTTTGAAAAGCAACTGGCGCTTCCTTAAAAAGCTGGAAATAGATATACCATTTGACCCAGTAATTCCACTGCTTTGAATATACCCTGCAGAATCAAGAGCATTCACACGAACAGATACATGCACACGAATATTTATTGCAGCACAGTCCACAACAGCAAAAAGATGGAATCAACTCAGACGCCCAACAACAGATTAATATATAAACAAACTATGGTATACATACTCAATGGAACACTGTGCAATGATAAAGAACAATGACGATTTTAGGAAACATCTCATAGCCTGGTTGCAATATGAAGACATTATGTCACGTGAAATCAGTCAGCAGCACAAGGACAAATATTGTATAAGACACCTACTGTAAGGACTGGAAAACAGACTCATGTACAGAACAAAAGACCCTTTTATGACTGCAAGGGAGGGGAGGGAGGGAGGAAGACGGCTGGTTACAGCTCAGATAGTTTATAGAAATTTGGTTGGGTGAAATCAGTGACAGCACACACTAGAAAGAAGAAAATTTAACTGGACTTCAACATAACCTGAAAATTCTTGCAATCTTAACCCAATACTGCAAGGATAGAGCAGGAGGGGTAGGGGTCTGGGGACCATGCTCTGGGGGGACATTGAGGCCAATTGCCATAAGTAGCATATTGCTAAAAGAGTCTTCTTAACCCCATATTGGTGAGTGACATCTGGGTCTTAAAAGCTAGCAAGCTGCCATTTGAGGCACACCAAATTGCCCCAACTCACCTGGAACAGACGATCTTGAAGAACAGCAATGACATGAGGGAAAAAGAATGCAGAAGACAGAAACATACTCATGAATGAGTGATTGTATCAACATCTGATCAGAATAACCAGACAGTACCCAGCTGCCATCAATGACAGCCATGATGGGGCTCACAATATTGAGTCCCGGGGCAACATGAGAAAAAAAGGGGGGGCTCACCCTAGGAACTTCACTAAAAGACCGCAATTGATGGTCCAAAGGTCTTGGGATGTCATCCATAGACCTGATGCTGCCCCTGATCATAAATCATTACTGAGGTCAACTCTTCGGACAGGAATGGACTGAAATCAGGGACACAGTAACTATATTATGTGTGCACCTTATGATTCTATGCATCTATAGGATGCTGTCCTACTGACCTCTTACTTGAGGGGAGTGGAGAGGGTGGAGAAGAGTGGACAAGAGACTGTTAAGAGGTTATGATACATATGGAATTGGAAGGAAGAGTGTGCTGTTACCAGGCAAGAAAAGTAGAAGCTGCAGATAGGAAGGAACACAAATTTAAATTGGATTGTAAACTTTCGCTCAAACACAATTAAAACGAATGAGTTTTCAAAAAAATGTAGGGGTGGAGCCGTGATGGGAGACTAAACACACATCTCCCTAAATCCCTCTGGAAATCAAGACTTGAACTGATAATTAAATGGAGCCCCTTCTGGACACCTAGCAAGCCCTAGGACGTGGCACAGGGCTGTTAATTTGGACTTCATACCACTGAACGTGAAACCTCCTATCTTTTGCTGACCCCACTCTTGGTGACCATAGGTTTGCACAGACCGAAGGTAACTCACCTTTTTTTCTCTCTGTATTGGCCAGTGGGCAGAGGTGGGACTTGAGTAGTTGCTCATCTTGGTCGCACTGCTGGTAGCATTGGCCAGTGCAATTGCCATGTTCTGAGAGCCTGGCTTTAGACTCTGTGAATCACGGATCCTTTGGCCTATCTTTCTACCTCTGCCATGTGGTAACCATATGGATGCCATGACAGGCTTGTACAGGACACCATCTTGATCCATTGGGAGATGGAGACACCCAGGCAGAGGCCCTGGCTGAACTTGGTTCCCAGGCTGGGTGGGGATGTCTGCCAGGGGGAGAGTGCTTTTCCAGCAGAGAGGTGGGGTTTGCACTGTATTGCCTGAGGCTGGGGCCCGACAATGGTGGTTGTGAACTTTGGGCATCTCAGCACTTTTGGCCTCTCTTTCCACCAGTAGCGTGGTCCCAGCTGAGTGGCAAGCTTGTGTAGAATGCTATCTTCTTTCACTGGGAGATGGGCATACCCATACGGAAGTCTTGGCTGGACCTAATTCCTGGGGTGAGAGGCAGTTTCTGCCCAGAAGAGAGTGCTTTTCTGGGAGAAAAGTAGAATACTATGCAGTATCACCTATAGCTGGAGCTGGACAGCAGAGGCCAGCAGGGCATTAGCTTTTCTGTATTTTGAGCTAGTTTATAACATCTGGGGATCGATAGAGAAGTGCTTACTTTGCCAGCTGGGAAGAGGGACCTATGTACCTAAAACCTGACTGACTTTGGAAGTTGTCAAATACATTTTACTTCTCATTTTAAGACAGCCTAGAGAAACAACTGCAGTCCATCCTCACAGCATCTCTCCCAGCCTCTATTGACACACATGAAGCCCCAAAATCAACAAACTCTGGAGAAAACCATCACCAGGAAATCACCCAGGGCATCAGAAGGCCCCCAAAAGAAACCACCTCAGAACTTCCCAGACTAACAAGCTTTTTGGAAACAATCAAAAGGTGAATACAAAAGGATTATATAGAGAGCCATCCTAGACCTTATAAAAAATGCAGTAGAGCAAAATGAAAAATTAAGCAAGTTGTTTGATCTGATGGAACATGAGTACTCTGAAATCCAACAGATCAAGAACAAAATCAAAGACAATTGAAAGCCAAGAAAACAACACGGAACAAATGGAAAAGAGACTTTCTGATTTGGAAGACAGAGCTACTCCAGCATCTACGAGGAGAAATCAGAAAAAAGAAACAAGAAAAATGAAGAAGGATTAAGAAACATGTGGAACTCCATTAAGAGGAAACATTTACGACTAATGGGAGGTCCTGAACAGGGTGAGACATCGGAAAACACAGAGAGTATTGCCACTGAGCTGCTTGGAGAAACCTGCCCAGAAATCAGGAAAGAAAAGAATGTAGAAATCCAAGATATATATCAAATCCCACTCCATACAGATCTCAAAAGAAAGACTCCAAGACATAATCTAATCAAGCTTAACAAAATGAAGTATAAGCAGAAACTCTTAAAGGCAGCAAGACTCAAAGCAAAGCTAACATTCAGAGGGAAACCCTGTAGGCTTTCACCGGATTTCTCAGCAGAAACAATGCTGGCATGGAGACAGTGGCATGACACATTCAAAGCCTTGAAGGAGAAGAACTTCCAACCAAGAATTATATATCCTGCAAAACTTTCCATCAAATATGAAAATGAAATCAAGACATTAGCAGATAAACAGAAACTCAGAGATTTTGGAAAACTGAAACAAAGTTACAGGAAATACTGAAAGAATCTCTTGGCTTAGAAGAACAAAAACACTAACTTTATATTTTAGAACATATCATCCAGACTCGACAGTGTTTGGCAGGCATCATCCAGAATCCTACTCAGTTAAGGAAAGCTCCAAACTCAATTAAAGCTATAATAGTGAAAGAAATGATCCAGTGATCATATCACGAAAACTACAATGTCATTATAATAAAAGGAGGGATATACCATAGTCATTATAGTCCTTCCCGATGGACAGGAAGTTGACAAGACTGGTAGTAATTAAAATTGGGTTTATACATAGTTTATTAAGTGGGATCATAGGGGCAGCCATAAAGCACAATAAAGGTGCAAAATACTATATCAAGAAACGTAATAATAGAGTGTCAATAACCACAAAACCAACCCTGAAAAAGATGAAAAAATCATGTCACAAAGAAGAATGTCTGAGAACAGATTAATAACAGAGAAAACATCAACACAAAAATAAACAAATCACAATTGCAGCACTGAAGTCATACCTATCAAAAACTAAATTGAATGTGAATGGACTGAATGCTCCAGTAAACAGACATCGAGTGACATCTTGGATCAAAAGACACAACCATCCATATGTTGCCTACAAGAAACTCACCTTAGACTTAAAAATAGGAACAAATGGAAAATAAAGGATGGAAGAATCTATGTCAAGCTAACAATGAACAAAGAAGAGCAGGTGTGGCAATTCTGATCTCACATAAAATAGATTTTGATGTAAAATCCACCACTGTGGACAAGGATGGACACTATTTATTGCTGAAAAGTTCAATACACAAACAGGGCTTAAACCAAAAGCCAAGTGTCGTCGAGTTGGATCTGATTCATGGCTTAACTATATTAGATATTAATGCACCTAATATTAGAGCACCTAAATACACCGAAGAAATATTGACTAAACTCAAAAAAGCAGTAGATCACTCCACAATAATAGTAGGAGACTTCAACACTCCACTCTCACTATTGGACCGATTGTCTAGAAAAATGCTCAGTAAAGACACAGAAGACCTTACTGCCACAATTAACCATCTAGATCTCATCGACATATACAGAACTTTCTATCCATCAGCAGACAACTACACCTTCTTCTCCAGAGCACATGGGACATTCTCCGGAATAGACCATGTGTTAGGACATAAAACAATTCTCAACAAAATCTATACCATTGAATTAATGCAAAGCATCTTCTCAGATCATAAAGCCATGAAAGTCAAAATCAATAGATAGAAAGTGGAAGTCAGGGAAACTGAACAACACTTTGCTCAAAAAAACATGGATCATAGAAGCAATCAAGGATGAAATAAAAAATTCATGGATTCCAATGAGAATGAAGCCACTTCCTACCAGAACCTAAGGGATACAGCAAAAGCAGTACTCAGAAGTCTGTTTATCTCCATAAATGCACACATCTGGGAAGAAGAAAGAAACCAAATCAAAGAACTGACCCCACAGCTTGAATAAGTAGAAAGAGCACAACAGAGGAACTCCTCAGGCACCAGAAGAAAACAGATCATAAAGATCAGAGCAGAACTTACTGAATTAGAGAATAGAAGAACAACTGAAAAAAAGAAAAGACCCAAAGCTTTTTTTTTGAAAAGATCAACAAAATTGACAAACCATTGGCTAAACTTACTAAAGAAAAACAGAAAAGGAAACAAATAACCCAAATAAGAAATCAGAGGGTAGTTGCAACAATAGATCCAACAGAAATCCAAAATATCATAGCTGAATAGTATGAAAGATTGTGTTCTAACAAATTTGAAAACCTAGAGGAAATGGACAAATTCCTTGATTCATATTACCTACACAAATTATCACAAGGTGACACAGAACAACTTAATAAACTCATCACAAAGCAAGAGATTGAAAAGGTCATCAAAAAACTGCCAACCAAAAAAAAGCCTGGGACCAGATGGCTTCACCACAGAATCCTACCAAGCTTTTAGAGAAGAGTTATCTCCAGTACTACTGAAACTATTTCACAGTAGAGAAAGGGATGGAATACTCCCAAATTCATTCTATGAAGCCAGCATAACCCTCATACCAAAACCAGGGAAAGACCCAATAAAAAAGGAGAACTACAGACCAATATCGCTCATGAATCCAGATTCAAAAATATTCAACAAAATTCTTGCCAATAGAATACAACATATCGAGAAAATAATCCATCATGATCGAGTTGGATTCATACCAGGGATGCAAGGCTGGTTCAGCATCAGAAAAACAATTCATGTGATCAACCACATAAATATCACAAAAGACAAGAATCAGCTGATCTTGTCTATTGATGCAGAAAAGGCATTTGATATAGTCCAACACCCATTCATACTAAAAACTCTCAGCATAATAGGAATAGATGGTCAATTCCTCAATGACATATGGGGCATTTATACAAAGCCAACTGCTCACGTCATCCTGAATGGAGAGAGACTGAAACAGTTTCCACTGAGAACAGGAACTAGACAAGGATTCCTACTCTCACTTCTCCTATTCAACATTGTACTAGAAGTTCTAGCCAGAGCAATTAGACAAGACCAAGGAATAAAGGGCATCTGCATCAGCAAAGAACTAAAAATCTCCCTATTTGCAGATGATATGATTGTATATGCAGAGAATCCCAAAGAATCCATAAGGAAACTACTCAAGCTGATAGAGGAGTTTTGCAAAGTCTCAGGATATAAGATAAACATAAGTAAATTAGTAGGACTCCTTATACCAATAATGAGATTATTAAGGAAGAAATCACCGATTCAATACCATTTACTATAGCCCCTAAGAAGATAAAGTACCTAGGAATAAATCTAACCAGAAAAATAACAGACCTTTACAAAGAGAACTACAAACCCTTACTACAAGAAACTAAGAGTGAGTTACAGAAATGGAGAAACATACCCTGATCATGTATAGGAAGACTTAACATTGCGAAAGTGTGTTTTACCTAAAGCAATCTACTTATATAATGCAATCCTAATACACGTTCCAGTGACATTTTTTAACGAGATGGAGGAACAAATTACCAACTTTCTGGAGAGGGAAGAAGCCCTGGGTAAGTAAAGCATTACTAAAGAAGAAGAACACACTGGGAGGCCTCTCATTTCCCGATCTTAGAAGCTATTACACTGCCACAGTAGTCAAAACAGCTGGGTACTGTTACAAAAACAGACAGATAGATCATTGGAACAGAATTGAGACCCCAGACATGACATCATCTTCCTATGAACAGCTGATATTCGAGAAAGGCCCTAAGAGATTAAACTGAGGTAAAAATTATCTGTTCAATAAATGGTGCTGGCAAAATTGGATATCCATCTGCACTAAGTTAAAACAAGATCCATATCTTACACCTTACACAAAAACCAACTCAAACTGGATAAAAAGACCTAAATATCAAATCTAAAACAATAAAGCTCATCTGAGAGAAAGTAGGAACAACAATGGAAGGTTTAATACTCAATGTAGACAGACTTCAAAATCTGTCAAAGAAACCACAAACAACAGAAGAGAAAATAGGTAAATGGGAACTACTAAGAATCAATCACTCTTGCTCATCCAAAGTCTTTATTTATAGAATTAAAACGTCAGCTACAGAATGGGAAAAAATATTTGGCAACTCTATGACAGACTGACGCCTGATCTCCATAACCTATAAGGTCCTACAAAATATCAACATTTTCACTCAGTCATAATAAAAAAAACCAACAAGAAAAAGATACATCATCCAATTAAACAATGGGCAAAGGAGATGGACAGACACTTACCTAAGAGGAGATCCAGGCAGCCAAAAAACACATGCAGTCATGCTCACGATCATTAGCTATTAAAGAAATTCAAATCAAAATGACAATGAGATACCATCTCACCCCAACAAGGTTGGCCATGATCCAAAAGACACAAAACAACAAATGCTGGTGAGGCTGTGGAGAGATTGGAACTCTCCTACACTGTTGTTGGGATTGCAAAATGGTGCAACCTCTTTGGAAAGCAATCTGACGCTACCTTAAAATAATGGATATAAATATACCGTTTGACCCAGTAATTCCACTGTTTGGAACATATCCTACAGAATGTTGGCATTCACACCAACTAATACATGCACATGAATGTTTATTGCAGCACAGTCCACAATAGCAAAGAAATGGAATCAACCCAGATGCCCAACAACAGAAGAATGGATAGGTAAACTGTGGTATGTATACTCAATGGAACACTCAGCAATGATAAAGAACAACGATGATTTTAAGAAAAATCTCTTAACCTGATTTCATCTGGAGGACATTATGTTGAGTGAAAGTAGTCAGTGACAGAAGAACAAATATTGTATGAGACCCCTACGATAACTTAAAAGCAGACTCATGAATAACAGAAAAGACTCTTTGACAGCTGCAAGGATAGGGGACGAGAGGGTGAGGGGGGAGGGTTTAGATTAGATAGTTGTTAGAAATTTGGTTCGGTGAAATTGGTGACAGCATACTTTAGCAAGAAGATCAATATTAACGGGACTTCAACACAACATGTGTACTCCTCTCATCTTAACCCAAAATTGCAAGGGCAGAGTAGCTGGGGGGCCAGTTACTATGCTCTCAGGGGAAATCAAGGCCAAATGGCACAACTAGCATTTTGCTAATGAGGCCTTTCCACACCCCACATTGGTGAGTGGCGTCTGGGGTCTTAAAAGCTGCCAAGCTGCCATCTGAGGGTACAGCAAATGGTCCCAACTCAGCAGGAATGGATGATCACCAAGGTCCATAACAACATGGGGGAAAGAAAGTCCAGAAGACAGAGAGACTCACGTGAGTGGATGTCTACATTGACTTGTGACCAGAAGAACCAAATGATACCTGGCCACCACGAGTGATAGCCACGATGGAGCTCACAGTGTAATTAGGAGTGCACTCTGAGATCTCCACTAAAAGACCACAATTGATGGTCCAGGGGCCTCAGAGTTCTCCTGGGACTGGGGACCCTGGCCCCGACGCTGCCTCTGTCCATAAATCATGATAAAGTTCAATTTTTCAGACAGCAATGGATTGGACTTGGTGACACAGAGTGACCATGTTGTGTGGGCACTTTATGGTTCTAAGCATCTATAGGAGGTCGTCCTGTTGACCTCATACTGAAGGAAGGGGAATGGGTGGAGAGGAGAAGGTAGGAGATTGTTGGAAGACAAGACATGTATGGAGCAGAAAGGAAGAGTGTGCTGTCACCGTGCAAGGAGAGTGGTGGAAGCTGCATATAGTTCAGCATGTAAATTTATATAGGAGTGCATATTTTCATTCAATCATAATAAAAAAATAGTACACGAACAGAGTGCAAAAATAAATTTAAAACCAGAAATAATGCAAAAACAACAGAAATCCAAACATAAGCAACAAGTTTTCAGAAATGGACAGTGTCACAGAAGGGCTGAGAAGCAGGTCTGAAATGATGAAATGCATGATTTGTGATATTAAAGACAGACATTTATATACATCTCTGTTTCAGGAAAAATCAGAAAAGAAAAAGAATGAAGAAAAATGAAGAAAAACTGAGAATGCTGTAGAATACAATCAAAACTAAAAATTTGCAAGTGATCAGAGTTCCATAACAGAGGAGAAATTAGAAAACACAGAGTGAATCATTGAAGAACTTCTGATGGTAAAGTCCCTAATATTATGAAAAATGAAAAGCTGACCACCAAAGAAGCTCAATGAACCCCATGTGGGATGAACCCTAAAAGCAAATCACCAAGGCATGTCATAATTACACTCAGTAAAACCAAAGATACAGGAAAAAACTCTAACAGCAGCTCTAGAAAAATGAAAAGTCATACACAAAGGAGAAACAAGAAGACTAATCTCTGATTATTTGGCAGAAATAATGCAGGCAAGAAGGCAACGGGATTTTTTTATACATACACACACACACACACACGAGGTCTGACAACTAAGGTCATGAATTCATCCTAGAAAAAGTGCTATAGACTTCATTGCTGAATATCATTATGGTCCACTTTGAAATACTTCCCTTTGGGAAGGTAAGCACTGATGCCAGTGCCTAATCCAGCCTTCAAGGCAATTTTGGAACTCTTTTTCTGGAATGGCCACCAGAGTTATTATCGTATTAATCTTGATGTCCCCAGTGCGATCAAAATGTCTTCCTTTCAATATTTCTTTTATCTTCAGGTAAAGAAAAAAGCCACTGGAGCCAGGTCAAGTGAGTAGGGAGGGTTTTACAATACAATTATTTGTTTGCTGGCTGAAAATTCCCACACAGACAGTACTGTGTGCGCTGATGGATTGTTGTGATGCAAGAGCCAAGAGTTGTTGGCCAAAAGTTCAGGTCATTTTCAACTTTTTCATACAGCCTTTGCAGCACTTCCAGATAGTAAACTTGATTAACTGCTTGTTCAGTTGGTACAAATTCATAATGAACAATCCCTCTGATAACAAAAAAGGTTGGCAACATCGTTGTGACTCTTTATTTATACTGACGGAACTTTTTTGGTTGTGGAGAATTGAAGAACTGCAGACAGAAAATCTCCTAATAAAATCATGAAAGATAAAAAGCTGCCTTCCATTGTGCACTTTGATGTTTTGTTTCGGGATTATACTAGTACACCCACGTTTCATCACTAGTGATAACATGGCCCAAAACATCATCCTGCCTCTCCAAAAGGTCTTGGCAAACTTCAATTCTGCTTTGCTTTTGTTTATCGGTGATCTCCTTCATGACCATTTTTGCATACACCTTTCTCATGCCAAGATTTTCATCTCAAATTTTCCTGCTCCTCTATCAATATTTACTTGGCCTACTGTGCTTCTCACAGTCAGACGAGGATTTTGATGCACAGTTTGACAAATTTTTGCAATGTTTTCATTAGCTTTGCTCCTTACTAACTGCCCTGACCCCTTTTCATCAGTGATGCTTTCTCTCCCCTCAAAATGTTTAATCCATTTGTACACTGCCGTTTTATTCATGGCATTATCCCCATAAACTTGGGCTAACATGTCCCTGATTTCACTTCCACTCTTGCCAAGTTTAACGAGAAATTTAATGTTCATTCGTTGCTCTAATTCAAGCTCCAACATTCTTGGAATGGCACACAGAAACATGCAACAACAATAATGAATGAGACTCAGAAAGACACTGCCACATGTCAACATGAACACAGCTCTGAGACACTGATGTACCAAGGTCATGAAACCTTACTGAGTTGCTTGTGCAGTGCTGCCAACATTAGCACACAGTGGCACGTTCATCAAATTGTCAGCCCTCATATACACAAAACCTTGAAAGACAAAAATTATCAGCTAAGAATAATAAAATATATCCTGCAAAACTCTGTTCAAATGATGATGATGATGAAATTAGGACATTTTAAAGTAAACAAATTAAGAGAATATGTAAAAACTAAAGATAAGAATTATTAAAGGGAGTCTTTTGGTCAGACCACAGTCTGAACTAGGATGCGGCGTGGTACCAGCCAATTACCAACCTGGGGAATGAACTCCGAAGGTCTCTCCAGAACCAAAAGAATTACAAAAGAGAACCAGATTGGTTAACCCATAAATGACAACAACATGAGAATAGAAGAAGGAATACATAGTGTAGATATAGAATTTTCTGAAGCAGAGGAAAGCAACGCACTATCAAGTAATAATAGCCTGGTTGAAACCTAGAAAGATAAGGGTAAATCTCAAGTAACCAAAAAGCAAGTTAATAAAGCTACTCGTCAAAATAAAGAAGGAAAATATAAAGTCTCAATAGACTGCATGCTGTGGCGGAACTGAAGGGTAGGCAGGTGCTCTGCTGTAGAGTTCCGTAATTAGAGAACTCCGTCATCTGAATTTGAATGGTGTCTCTTTCATTCCCGAGGCCAAACACCGAGCTGCACTATGCCACTGTATTGAAAGGTCATATTTCCACTGCCAGCATGAAAAGTAAAGAACTGGAGAACTCAATTATACAAATAACCCAGACTCTGATATTTTGTTCCTAAGATTATCCAGGTAATTAGTCTGTTGTGTTTTGGCCGAGGAATATAATCAAAGATAGGATAATAAAGATTAAATACATCTTTATGATATAAACAGCTCTATTGCTATTCTTTGTCACAGCCATGTTTAAAATGTGAAATGAATCTATGAGAGAGAAAATCTAGCAGAAATGCAAACTGTTAAACTCAAATGCTATTATATTTAGGGTATTGCTTGTATTGGGCATAATGTCTGAGGAGCTGCTGGTTCTTAATTCATAGTCGTCAGATTTCTACCAAAAAGAAAAGGCATTAAGTAGCACCATCTCCATTCCTTGCTGCTGCTGACTGCGTAGGTGATGGGAAACGTTCACCGATTTCTGCATTTGTCTCAGGATCTTCTTTTTCCTGTTCGATTTAAGCCACAAGGAACTGCGGCTGAATGCTGATGAGGCACTGGGTGAAGCCTACAGCTAGGGTCCACCCAAACTGCCCCCGCCCCCAATTTGAGCTAATTTGTTTCAGAAAGTTAGACACCTGTCTTGCTCTTAATCGGGAACCTCTGAGGTCAGTTAAAACCATTTCCCAGAGCTGTTTAAGATGTGCTCGTGGCTGTCTGACCAGGTCAATAGGTAAACATTTCAGTCATGGCTCCGGAGAATAAATCGCCTTCCCTAGGTGGGGCTTGGACAGAAAAGTGAATCAAACCCCACAGAGCTTTGGCTGTAGCTGTCTTCGCGCTTGGTGGAATGCCTCCATCTTTTGTAATGCAAATATTAATTTATTTCTTCCAGGTCATCCACAAGGATTTCCTTGCTTTCCAAGGTGGGGGAACTGATTTAACCTGACGTTATGCTTTTCTACAAGATTCTTATTTACAACAGTTTCTTAATGAGTTATGTCAGAGTAGCTGCTGGTATGATCCTCTTGGTATCAGGGCCTGTGAAGCAGAATGGTTAATGATGCACGCCTTGCTAGTTCCGCTGGAGAAAATTACGGCTTGACTGTAGCACCGTTGACTATATACCAAACTCGTAATAAGTGGAACAGTGCCACCTTTTGGTCATAAAGCAGGGAAAGGATTAGGTAGGCTAGGATTCTCCAAGTCAGAGAGATATTTGTAACTGATTTGGTGATAATACAGTCAACAAATAATAGCAACCTAATTAGTTGCACTCTTCTTTTTGTCTTTAATTTGTGACAGAAGCTATGATTTGACTATGCATTTTATGTAATAACGATGCTTCAGGAAAGACTGAATTATGTTGCATTCTAATTGTTTTGCAGGGAAATGAATTATGTATGCATTATGCAGATAATATGAAGGCTACCATGGTTACCATTGTACACATGGCAACTTCTTTTATACAGTGATGATCTTAGAAATATTTAGGAAGAATTTCAAAAGAGAAACTCAATTTAGTGTTGCAATGTTTGTTTAGGATTGTGAGTTGGACATGGATTTTATTTGTGAAAAAATTATTTTGAGTTTGCCTTGTTATTTCCATGAGTCGGATCCCACTCGACGGCACTTGGCTTGGCTGGTTTGTTATTTCCTATCTGACCTTTCTCACAATACAATAAAACATCAATTAATTGGAATGTAATTACCCAAAAACACTCAAACATTGCAGTTCATTCTTCTGTACTCATTTCTTTAAGAAGAGGTGAATTACAAGTAAGTGAGATGATAGCCAGGATTTAATAAAAATAGAAAACCCCACGCTGTTCTGATATCTGTAAATAACTTTCTTATACCATCTATGGGTCAGGACAATGGCATTTGATGGTCAGAATGAGGGTCCTGAGAACATGCAAGAAACACAGAAATATGCTCACTGGTTACCTGGTAAGGCAGGAACTTATTTTTTAATAAAATCAGTGTCCAAAAGTTTTCCCCAATTGTTTCTCAGACTGATTGTCCCATATAAAAGTAGTTGTGTGTACTGAGTGTTCAGCTTTTATTAAATGAAAGGACTAATCTACATCTTAATTGCTGATTGTTGGAGACCAGATCCCTTTCAACTGGAAGAAATGAATATTGAAACTATAGGCATATCAGAAAGTTTGGTAATATGGTATTGAATTGTTGGAATTGGGTTTTCTCATCAGGGGAGGCTGATGCTTAGTCAACTAGACACGGGGTTACCTTAGCTTGAAGTGCGAGAGAATGAATGCTTTGTCAGAGAGTAGCTCAAAACTTGCCTTAATAGCCGTTATTCAAATACCCATTTTAGGTCTTCTGTGACATCTATGACATTCGTTTGTTTGTCTTGGACTGGCTCCTGGAGCTTTCCCACACAGACTACAGCTTGACTATTTTTCTTCTAAAAGAAGTTTGAAAACGGCGGAATGTTTGCTTTTTTTTCAGTCAATACTTCATAATATAGCGTGTTTCCCGATGTGTCCTAGTTGACAGAAAAGAGAGGAAAATTCAATCCCTAACAGTAGTAACTAGTGTATCTCAGGTACATAAGAACTTTTAGTTTCTCTAGATACCTTTGAGGCCCTCCATTTAGTTTTTGGCCCCAATTACCATGAATTATTTTTATTTTGATAGCCTATTCAAAACCTTAAGGAAATAAATAGGATTTCATTGTAACACTGTATCACACTTGTAAAGCACTGCAATAGGCACTACTAAAGCAAATGAAAATAAGTAGATTTCCATTTTCTTTATGAAGTAAGCTGATTTCCCAAAATTAACATTTATAAATCACATGATACCTGTACGATTAATATCAATAAAAATATTCCAAGTGAGAGTTTTTATCTTCCATATATATAAAACATGTTCAATTTAATGTTCTTTTTGTGCAGGTAACTGATTATACTTAATTTTCTCTCTTCTATCTTGACTGAAAATGCTAAAAGCTAGTTCCATTCATTATGCTAATATAGCTGTAACATATTGTTATATGTGATATGCTTCATGCATAGACATAACAGACTGTATGATACATCAAAGGTAATGAATTTGTAGTTCTGTGGAAATGTACCAAATGATGGAAATTAGAAAGACTAAATATGAATCTTCAAGTTGACATATATTTAATTAAATGTAACATTATACATAAGGAAACTGTCAGGGTTGAGACATCATGAGATTTGACTTATATGTCATCTTTAAAGTTCTTAAAGATTCTTGTGATTTCTGTGTGTGGATTTCTTTTCTTTTCTGAGGAATCTACTTCAAAGGCTTCTTAAAAGTCTTCTTACTGCTTTCAAATGTGGTATAAACAAAGACAACGTCCTTTCTTCAAATATGCTAGGCTTCTAGGAGATGTCACTTGTATATCAAAAAAAAGAGTTTGCTCTTTTATTAGCATTATCAAGTCCCATCCAGTAGTGAGGAATCTGTGGCCAAAGTATATGACAGGCAGAAATTTGGACTTATTTTGTTTGATTCATTTTTTTCTCAGATTTTAAGGAACAAAGTAATGTACCAGCAGAAAACAAATTTCCATCTGCTTTTAGCTTGTCTCCTCTTCTGGAGTCATGGTTTCTGCCAGCTTTGGAAAGAGATTTGAATAAAATGTCTGTCTGCTACTCTGGTTCTATGAGTTGAAATCGACTAGATGGCAAAATGGGTTAGATTTGGGTTTTTCCTATGGTTCCCTATACAGTTTCAACAAATGGTCCGAGATCTACAAGACTCCGAATAATTCCTCCAATTGATCTGGCTGCTACTTAACCAAACAAGACCCCTTTTTTGAAATACAGTCAGCTGACCAAAAGGTTGGCAGTACAAATTTACCAGGCACTCCTTGAAAAGCCTGTGGAGCAGTTCTATTCTGTCCTGTAAGGTTGCTATAAGTCAGAATCAACTTGATGGCAGTGGGTTTGATTTGGGTTATACTCATTCTTAAGTGACTGAAAAGTTGTCAGCTTTATTCCCAGAACGTAGCAATATGTGTACTTGTATGTGGTCAAAATTAGGAGCCCTAGTGGTGCAGTGGTTAAAGTGCTTGGCTGCTAACCAAAGTAGGTGGTCTGAATTCATGGGCAGCTCTGAGGAAGAAAGATGTGGCAATCTGCTTCCTTAAAGATTTAGAGCCTTCCAGATTCTGTGGGGCAGTTCTACTTTGTCTTATCAAATTGCTTTCAGTTGGAATTGACAAGCAATGAGTTTGATTTTGGTAGTGAAAATTACATTATGTTCTTTTAAGTTTTCTATTTCTTTTTTGTAATTAATACACATCCCAAACATTCTAATCACCAAATGTCATGCAGGGATAAGTGAGTCTCCTAGTCTTAAATTCCATGCCTTCAATTCCCTGTTTCTCAGAGACAATCTATGTTACCAGTTTCTTGAATATTCTTCCAGAAATACTGAATGAAAGTATAAACCTATCTATAGGTATCTCCATTTGTTCTACATCTGCCTCTTTTTACTTAAAAATGAATCTTCAGTATCTTTTTATTTGAATATAAATAGAGCCTTCTGTTTGTAACCTAATTTCTGTAACTCATCACCTATCTAAGGGTATTTGGATTGCTTTTAATGTTTCTGTACTACAAACAGTTGAAATGGATACTCTTGAACATTAATCTTTGTGTATATGTACAAGCATATCTCTAGGATAAATTCCTACAGAAGGAATTGCTGGGTCAAATGACATGTGCATTTTAAATGTTAACAGTTATGTATCACAGTTAGGTTCCAATACTACATGTTATAGATAATATAGAGAACATTTGGCCCTGAGGTATGACTGTAAAAACCTGTTGATTTAAACTCAAGGCTGTTCTGTGTTTATTAAGTATTTATTGAGCATCTACTATATGCAGACAATGATCTGGGCAATTAAGTCCCTCCTGTTATTTACATTCTCCTACGGAGCTTACAGTCTAGTGGGTGATAAGGAGACTTGTTTCCACATTTTCTCCCATTTGTTACTACAGGGCTGAATAAAAGGAGGATCTGTTTTCTTACATTGCTCTGGGTTTGCTTTTTCATTTTCTTTAATGCTACTGTTGTGAGGGTAGAGAAGAATATCCAGGAAGTCCCTAGGGACATCTTAAAAAATGTCATGTTTCTTCTAGCAAGCTGTTCTACTAGAACAGTGTCAGTAAGAAGCGATAGTAAACTAGGTCTTCCTGATGTAAGTAATCATTCTTAATCTGAGAACTTTTTTTTGTGATAGATGACTTCCTAGGGTACTCACTTCCTTCCAAATTTGGCAGCTTTTAATACTTCCCTCACAATCATAGGTTCATATTCCATGTTTAAAGCTAATGTGTTCTGTGCACTGGATGGTCAGGGAGCACAGCTGCTTTCAGTCAGCAGTAATAAAGTAATCCCTGTACCCAATTATATGACCAAACAATTAGCAGCAGCCTGTGTACTCCGTAAATTGTTAGTTGGTTGCTGGCTCCGTTTGGAAGTTGAGAATGGTAATTATGGCAGTAGCATATTTAAGCTCATGATACAACAGGCAAGATGAGTAAGGCATTTGTTTAGAGCAGCTGGTTCTTTGGATGGACAGAAACCCAGATGGAGTAGTTCCGAGTGACTGAGTGTTAGTAAGGTTATGTACTGTTCTGGCACACAGTCATGTCTGCTTTGGGAAGACTGCAGTCAGTCATTATGGGTTAAGAACCTGAAACAATGAAACTAGAGCACAAAAGACACTTTGAGAAAAAACAAACAAACATGATTTAAAACTCAAATAAGGACTCCATTTATTACAATGATTTCTTGAGATTGTTTCGGTATACTCTAGCTCTCAGAAATCACAATCAAAACTAATTTTAAGTTAGGTTCGTAGTGAAATTTGTGGAATTGAAATTCATTTCACTGTTACTCTGACTATAAATGGTATACTATTCCAGCATTTATTTTTAATGAGATACGGTGAAAACAGAATTGGAGTTTGTACGATGTATATTCTTAATTATGTAAAGAGTTGGCACGGCCTAGTGATTATTCTAATTTTGATTTCTGGATCTTCTCTTGGGAGTGCTTCTCTGGAGTGCCTATACTGCCCAGAGGAGTTAGAAAACTTACTTCATGTGTCCAAAGCCTGGTGTTTATTAAGTACTAAAGTACCAAAGTTTTTTGTTTTTGTTTTTGTTTACATAAAATAGGATTTTTTAAAGAGAATTTAAATTATGCTCAGAAATCATATAGTCCTGCAATGAGAAACTAATAACTCTCATGATTTTGGATTCCCCACGTGGAATCTCTTACTCTTTGCATATGTTGAGGTTTTCTTAAAAAAAAATATTTTGTTACATTTATTGATGACTGAGGTGGTCATCATTAAATCAGTATTAACGTGACCTAAGTAGCCAGAAAAGTATTTATGGTCCAGTTATTTCTCAGCGAGTATACTGGAGAAACCACTTGACTGTTCAGTCCATTGCTCGGTACTGAACCATTACAATAATTGAAACAACGTGCTTGAAATTCATTACCGTGAAATCTACATTCTACCCACGTGCTGTCTTAAAAAAAAATCAGGCATTTGCAAAAGGCTAAGCAAAGAAGTTCTGTTCAAAATAAATGTCTCATTTACTCATGTATGGAGCTGAGAGGAATAGTATGTTGTCACCGGACAGGGAGAGCAGTGGATGCTGCATATAGGTGGGCATGTAAATTTATACGGGAATGTACATTTTCACTCAGTCATGTTAAAGAAAAAATAAAATAAAATAAAAATGTCTCATTTACTAATAAGTATATGTATTTTGTACAAACAGAAATAAAAAGACAAATTTGCTTGGACTAGAAGACTATATGTTTATTAGATATTTCATGGCTCCAAATTTATCATTAGCTTCTTT
Source organism: Heterohyrax brucei (assembly GCA_028571685.1). NCBI lineage: Eukaryota > Metazoa > Chordata > Mammalia > Hyracoidea > Procaviidae > Heterohyrax > Heterohyrax brucei. The sequence goes on along the minus strand of CM053166.1, from coordinate 127,785,666 downwards.
TTGTTCAGTTCCTATATTCATTACATTATACCTAGACAAATCTAGACGACCACATTTACTCAAATATTTTCCTTTATCTCATACATACAAACTTCTTTTCCATGTCTCCCACTTCATCCCGATATTGATGACAGTTTGGGCAACAATTGGCACTTTCTTTTCAGTCACATAAATTCTGTATTTCTGAACCCGCTGCCGCTGAGTCGGGCCCGACTCATTTCTGAAGTATGTGCAAAAGTAGTCAGTAGAACATTGTTGGCTGCTTCAGCTCCTTTTTTAAGAGGACGGCTCAAAGATCTCTTCTTCAATTCCATGTTTTGCCTCCCCCAGTATAGTCACAACAGTTGGCCCAAACAGTTGGCCCAGCCCTGTCGCTGCTCTGCTAGCTTTCTTGGCAATAATGTTAATTCATAGATTTTCTTTTTTCCTCCAGCATTTCTCTAGTGATTTTTAAGTTCATTCAAGATGAGGTAAAAATGGAGTAGGTGTGTGTCCATGTGCGTGCATGTGTGCTGTTAGTATTTCCCGTAAAGAATCAGGTAACAAGTAGATGATTCTCTAAATTTCTTCTTCAGAAGACTGCTGATTTTGGTAGCCATAAGACCTCACATGGAAATTCAGGCTAAAGTTTCCATATCTTCCTTGATTACCGAGATATATCTTGAGAGCAACGTACTTGTATAAGCCCTCAAAATTCTTGGGGTAAAAGAGAGACATATTAAGTAACTGTGGTACATGGATTTTTTTTTCCCCCCTTTTAAATTAATGTTGCTTGTAATGTTACCTGTACACTTTTTTTTTTCTAGGTCTTTATGACATCAGTAGTTTTTTTTTTTTTTTTTAAGTACTTTAGGAAACCAAAAGAATTAATAACTTTTTCCTCACATTCTTACTTATTTGAACATTTTTTGTTTTGTTTTGCTTAAGTCCAGTAAAGGTACTGAGTAATAATTTCAAAAGAGAAAAGTAATTTCTAACTCGCCCTTCATTCCTGTATAAGTTGTCACTATTTGCATATAACATGTATACCACAGGTAAAGTATACAAATCAGGGTAAATTTGAACTATGCGTCAAAACACACACACACACACACACACAATTATAGAAATACAAAATAGCAAGATCTGTAGTTTTTAACTCCAAATATTTTATTTTCTTCACGAGAAAAATTACACAAAATTTCAAGATTGACTATGAATTATATGGGTATATATGTGTGACTATCCAGCAATTTGGGGCGTGCCTTATGTACCAGGTATATTTTTAACTCCATTGATGTCTTTCATATACTCAGGAAAAGAGGAACATCAGACTCACTTTTCTTCTACACCAATTTTGTTATACAAATATTACAGAGAATTCACCATTGAATCTAAATTTGCATCTGGATTCCAATAAATTTTTATTTATGAATCAGAAGTTCTATGTGTTTCTACCCAGTGCAGGTATTGCTTTCAGAATCATCAGCTGTTATATTACAAAGTTTTAATCAATAAAGTTCATTGCTTCTGTGGTCACATTATTTGCTGCCTATCATTTCCTTATTAGTGAAACAACAACTCGCAGTCTTTTAACTATATGGGAAAGGCAAATTCAATGCGCTTCTTGTTTTGTGCCAAGATTGCACTGTTTTTCTTAGTTTGACAGTCAGTGTTGGCATTTGGCTGTTTTCCAGGTATGATTTTGATAGACATTGCTCCACAGAAAATAAAAAGGATATCATTATACCACATCAATGAATGATGACAAATTGTCCCAAGAAATTTTGCTTCAGCTGCTAACTCTGGGGTTTGATCTTATACTCCTTACCATATTCATTAGAAATGAGAAATTCTATTGATCTAAAATTGTTTTATTAAATAATGAGCCTATACAAAAGAACATCTATAGATTTATGGAAGGTATAGTGAGATGTAATAATCATTCTTTAATCAACACAGTTTAAGAAAAAAATTATCATTACCTTTGAAGTCATCCCACATGCCCCCTTCCTTCCCTATTGAAGTGTGCTGTATCTTGAATTGTGTACTTATCATTCTCTTGCTTTTCTTTATAATTTACCTTATATGCTTGTATTCCTATACAATGATCTTTCTAGCTTTGCAAAGATTAAAATAAATCAAACTATAAGCATTCCTCTGTGACTTGTTTGTGTGTGTGTGTTTTATATGAAAATTTATGATTCGAGTAGTTTCTCATACAAAAACCTACACATACTTTGTTATGTGATCTTAGCTGCCCTTTCAACACTGCGATGGCACATTCCTCCTCTCCAACCTGTATTTCTCATGTCCATTCAACCAGCTCCTATATTCCTCAGCCTTCTCATCTTGCCTCCAGGCGGGAGTTACCCAGTTAGTCTCCTGCATCTACTTGAGCCAAGAAACACGTTTTCACCAGTATCATGTTGTCTTATTGACAGACCAGTTTAATCTTTGAAGAGTTGACTTTGCAAATGATTTAAGTCATGAGCTAACAGTCTGGAAGCCCTATCTTCTAGGGACCCTCCAGTCTATTAGACCATCAAGTTTGGTGTTTTTAATAGATTTCAAGTTCTGCACCCCACATTTCTCCAACTCCATCAGGGACTCTTTGGTGAGTTCCCTGTAAAGGCTGGCATTTGTGGAAGCTGGGCACCATCTAGTTCTTCTGGTCTCATGCTAATATTACAACAGCATGAAACCAGAAGAACTAGATGACCCTTTCTGTCTCTTGGTCTTATATTTTCCTTATGTCTTTGGTGCTCTTCATTCTGCTCTGCTCCAGGTGGGTTGGGACCACTGGGTGATTACTAGATGGCCACTTGAAAACTTTTAAGTCCTCAGACAGCACTCACCAAATGGGACACAGAACACATTCTTAATACACTTTGTAATGCCAGTTTACCAAGATGTTCCCTGAAACCATGATTCCCTGCCCTTGCTATTGTACCCCCGTGTCTGGTTGTGTTTAGGAAACTTCTTAGCTTTTGCTTTAGTTGAGATATGCTGACTGCAATGTGTGTTGTTTGTCCCTTAGCCTAAAGTCATTCTTGTCTACTATCTAGTTAGTGAATACCCCTCTCCCTCCCTCCGCACTCTCTTAACCATGAAAGAATATTTTCTTCCATGTTTAAACCTCTTCCTGAGTCCTTATGATAGTGGTCTCATGCAATATTTGTCCTTGGCTGATTTCATTCAGCATAATGGCTTCCAGGTTCCTACATGTTACAAGTTGTGCAAATTCATCACTGTTCTTTATTGTTGAATAGTATTTCATTGTATAAACATACCATAGTTTGCTTATCCATCATCTGTTGATGGGCATCAAGGTTGATTCCATTTTGTTGCTATGCTAGACAGTGCTGAAACAAACATTGGTGTGCATTTATCTATTTGTGTAACAGCTCTTATTTCTCTAGGACATATACCAAGAAGAGAGACTGCCAAATTGTATGGTATTTCTATTTCTAGTTTTTAAGAAAGCAACAAACTGATTTCCAAAGTGGTCGTACCATTTTACATTCCTAGTAGCAGTATATAGTTCCAGTCTCTTCACAGTCTCTCTAACATTGGTTATTTTGTGTTTGATGGATCAAGGCCAGACTTCCTTGGATGAGATCTATTTCATTGTAGTTTTGACTTGCATTTTTTTTAATGGCTAATGATTATGAGCGTTTCCTCATGCATTTTTTCAGTCACCTGAATGTCTTCTTTGGTAAAGTGCCCTTTCATATCCTTTGCCCAGTTTTTAATTGGATTGTTTATCTTTTTGATGTTGAGATTTTACAGCATCTTCTAGATTTTAGAGATTAGACCCTAATCGAATTTGTCATAATCATTTTTTTTTTTTTTTTCCCAGTCTGTAGGTTGTCTTTTTACTCTTTTGGTGAAGTCTTTGGATGAGCACAAAAGTTTGATTTTTAGGAGTTCCAAGTTATCTATTTTCTTTTCTGGTATCTGTGCATAGAAAGTAATATTTTAAATTCTGTTTATACTGTGTATTAGGGCTCCCATGTTTTCTTCCACGATCTTTACAGTTTTAGATTTTATATTTAGATCTTTAGTCCATTTGGAGATAGTTGTTTTTTTTTAATTGTGATTGACTAAAACTATACAATCCAAGTTACATACCCACATATCTGCAGGTCCTTCTGCTCACCTTCCATGGTAACAGCACACTCTTCCTTTCCATTCTATACATGTAATATTCTCTTAACATTCTCCTGTCCCCTCATCTCCACACTCTCTTCTCCCTTCTAGTAAGAGGCCAGTAAGACAGCATCCTATAGATTCATAGAACCATAAAGTGGACATGCCATATGGTCCTTTAGTGTCCCCGAGTCCAATCCATTCCTGTCCAAAGAGTTGGCCTTAGTAATGATTTATGACCAGGGGCAGGAGCAGGTCTAGGAGTCATGCTCCCACAGGAACTCCCGGGCCTTCACACCATCAACTGTGGTCTTTTAGTGGAGTTCTTAAGGTGCACCCCTCTTTTTCTTGTAATGCCACTGAGACATGACAGTGTGTGCTCCATCACCGCTGTCAATTGGTGGTGGATGGGCCCCATCTGGTTTTCTGGTCACATGTTGATACTACCCCCCATGCACATGGGCCCTTCTGTCTTCTGGGCTCTTTTTCCTCCATGTCTTTGTTGTCCTTGGTGATCATCTGATCCAGGTGAGTTGGGACAGTTTGGTGTACACATAGGGCAGCTTGTTAGCTTTTAAGACCACAGAAGCCACTCACCAATATGGAGTACAGAAGACTCTCTTAGCAATAGACTAGTTATGCCAACTCTCCTCAGTGTCTCCTGAGAGTGTGGTCCCTGGACTCCTGCCCCTGCTTACTGTATCTTGCAATATTGTGTTAAGATTAGAAGAGATTTCAATTTATGTCGAAGTCCAGTTAAATTGATCTTCTTTCTAATGTGTGCTGTCACTGCTTTCACCCAACCAAATTTCTATCAACTATCTAATCTATAACCAACCCTCTCCCTCCCTCCTTCCTCTCCCTTGTAGCTATCAAAGAGTCTTTTCTTCTGTACACGAGTCTGTTTTTAAGTTCTTTCAGTAGGGCTCTCATACAATATTTGTCCTTGTGCCACTGACTGATTTCACTCAACATAATGTCTTCCAGTTGAAACCAGGTTATGAGATGCTTCCTAAAAATCATCATTGTTCTTTATCATTGCATAGTGTTCCACTGAGTGTATGTACCATAGTTGCTTTTCTTTTTAATCCATTCGTCTTTTGTTAGGCATCTGGGTTGATTTCATCTTTTTGCAATTGTGGACTGTGCTACAAAAGACATTTGTGTACATGTCTGTGTTAGTGTGACTGCCCTTGATTCTGTAGGACATATTCCAAGCAGTGGGATTAATGTGTCAAATGGTAGATCTAGTTTCAGCTTTTTAAGGAAGTGCCAGATTGCTTTCCAAAGAGGTTGTACTATTTTGCAATCCTACCAGCAGTGTAGGAGAATTCCGATTTCTCTACAACCTCTCCAGCTTTTGTTGTATTGTGTTTTTTGGATGATGGCCAACCCTGTTGGGGTGAGGTGGTACGTCATTGTAGTTTTGATTTGGATTTCTTTAATAGCTAATGATCGTGAGCATTTCCTCATGTGTCTTTTGGTTGCCTGTATGTCCTCTTTAGTGAAGTGTCTGTCCATCATCTCCTTTGCCCAGCACTTAATTGGGTTATTTATCTTTTTCTTGTTGATATATTGCAGTACCTTGTAGATTATTGAGATCAGATGTCAATCTGACATATAGTTGCCAATTTTTTTTTCCCATTCTGTGAGTGGCCTTTTACTTATTTTGATAAAGTCTTTGGGTGAGCAGAAGTGTTTATTAATAGTTCTCATTTATTTATTTTCTGTTGATTGTGCTTTGTCATATCTTGAAGTCTGTCTAAGCTGTGTATTAAAACTTCCATTGTTGACCCTATTTTCTCTTGCATGATCTTTATCATTTTAGGTTTGATATTTAGGTCTTTTATCTAATTTGAGTTGTTTTTTGTATAAGGTGTGAGATATGGATCTTGTTTCAATTTTTTGCAGATGGATATCCAATTTTGTCAACACCATTTGTTAGACTGTTTTTACCCCAGTTTACAGTCTTTGGTCCTGTGTCGAATATCAACTGTTCATAGGAAGATGCTGGCATCTCTGGGGTCTCAACTCTATTTCATTGGTCTGTATGTCTCTTTTTGTACCAGTACCAGGCAGTTTTCACTACTGTGGCAGTGTAATAGGTTCTAAAGTTGGGTAGTGAGACGCCTCCTAGTGGATTCTTCAGTACTGCTTTGCTTATTTGGGGTTTCTTCCCTTTCCAAACAAAGTTGGAGATTTGTTTCTCCATCTCATTAAAAAAATGTCACTGAAATTTGTATTGGGATTGCATTGTATATGTAGTTTGCTTTGAGTAAAATAGACGTTTTCACAATGTTACATCTTCCTATTCATGAACAGGGTAGGTTTCTCCATTTCTGTAAGTCTCTTAGTTTCTAGCAGTAAGATCTTGTAGTTCTGTTTGTATAGGTCTCTTATTTCTCTAGCTAGATTTATTTCTAGGTATTTTATCTTCTTGGGGGCTATGGTAAATGGTATTGATTTGGTGGTTTCTTCTTTGATGATATCTTTGTTGGTATAAAGGAATCTTACTGATTTACTCATGTTTATTTCGTATCCTGACACCTTGCCTAACTCTTCTATCAGTCCAAGTAGTTTACTTATGGATTCTTTATGATTCTCTGAATATGCAATCATGTCATCTACAAATAGGGAGATTTTTACTTCTTCTTTGCTGATGCAGATGCCCTTTATTTACTTGTCTTGTCTGACTTCTCTGGCCAGAACGTCTAGTACAATGTTGAATAGAAGTGGTGAGAATGGGCATCCATGTCTAGTTCCTGTTCACAATGGGAATTCTTTCAGTCTCTCTCCATTCAAGATGATTCAGGCAGTTGGCTTTGTGTAGATGGCCCATATTGCTTTGAGGAATTTATCTTCTATTCCTATTTTGCTGTGAGTTTTTAGCATGAATGGGTGTTGGACTTTTCCAAATGCCTTTTCTGCATCAGTTGACAAAATCAAGTGATTCTTATATTTTGAGTTATTTGTGTGGTTGATCACATTGTTTTTCGGATGTTGAACCAGACTTGCACCCCTGGTATGAATCCACTTTTGTCATGATGAAGTATGTGTTTGATGTATTGTTGAACTCTATTGAAAAGGATTTTGGTGGAGATTTTTGCATCTAGGTTCATGAGTGATGCAAAGTGTTATCGAGTTGGATCCAACTCATGGGTGATATTGGTCTGTAATTTTCCTTTTTTGTTGTATCTTTCTCTTGGATCATATCATCCACAAATGAGATACTTTTACTTCTTCCTTACCAATTTGGACGCCCTTTATTTTCCTATCCTGATTGCTGTAGTTCAACTGCAATGTGTTTTTAAGATAACAGTTACATTCTTCAAATTCCTCAATGTTGTATCACAAAGTTATAATTTATTTTTTACTGTTGTGTAGAAAATTCCATTATATGTCTATTTAAGAAAGTATTTATTAATTGTACTATTTATAGACATTTGAGTTGTCTCCATTTTTCTTGATGCTAAACTGTGCTGCTGTGAACATTCATGCCACCATCTCCTGGTGCACATCTGTAAGAATTTATCCAAAGTATGTATCTAGTAGGGAAATTGCTAGGTGTTAAGGATTGAATAGTGTTCCCCCAAATACATTTATCTTAACCTATAAGGAAACCCTGGTGGTGTAATGGTTAAATGCTTTTTTTTTTATGACTGAGTGAAAATGTACATTCCCACATAAATTTACATGCCCACCTATATGCAGCTTCCACTGCTCTCCCTGCCTGGCAACAGTACACTATTCCTCTCTGCTCCATATATGTCTCATCCTCCCAACAGTCTCCTTTCCCTTCCTCTACACCCACTCTTCTTCCTCCAGCCAGAGGTCAGCAGGATGATATCCTACTGTTAACCCAAAGGTCAACAGTTCTAATCCAGTCTCCCGTCTTGAGTCCACCCCCCTAAAGTTTTGCTTTTTACTTTTACATCCATTTGAAATTTTTGTGTATGGCCTTGAAAAGAGATTCTCTTATGAAGAGCCAGTTGTTGCAGAACTGTTTATTGAGATAATCATCCTTTCCCCACTGGTCTGCAGTACCAGTTCTCCTTAATCAAATTTTCTAATATGTATGGCTCTGCCTCTGAACTCTTAATTCTACCTCATTTGTCTGTCCCCCTGCTAATGCTAACCAAAACCCAACAAAACCCTCTGCTGTCGATTCCAAGTCATAGTGAACTTATAGGACAGAGCAGAGCTGCTCCACAGAGTTTCCAATGGGTACCCGGCCGATTTGAACTGCTGACCATTTGGTTAGCAGCTATAGTACTTAAACACTATGTCACCAGGGTTTCCTTAATTATAATAGCTTTATAAAACTGCTTGATAAGTGGTTCTTCTACTTGAAAATTGTCATGTCTATTCTTTGCAGTTTGTTCTGTATAAATTTTAGAATTATACTGCCAAGTTATACATACACAGACACACCTGTTGGAATTTTGTTTGATATTGCATTGAATCTACATTTTAATTTGAAATGGATTGATATTACTGTATATTAAGTATGCCAATCCATGGCTACAGTATATCTCTTAATTTATTTGTGTTTAATCTATTTTGTAATGTTTTATGATTACTGACATACAAATTTGCAATATATTTGGTTTTATTAAGCATTTTATGTCTTTATACTGTTTTACAAAGCATTCACTCTTACAATTTTTAACAATTATTTGCTGGAGATATGTAATTGATTTGGGCATTTGATTTTATATTCAGTAACCTTGCTAAATAGCTTTATTTTAATTAAGTATCTGTATATTATTTTGGGTGATTTTAACTTAAGATTAAATTTGCTGTGAATATAATCTTACACTTTATAAACAATAAAAATTTTATTTATTTATTTCAAATCATTAGACAGATGAATGGTGGCCAAATTCAAGAGGGGAAATAGACCCCATATGTCAATGGAATGAGGGTTAAAGAATTTAGTTTTTCTCTCTCTCTCTCCACATATATATGCTGCATCTGTAAAATTTTAATATGCACTGTTTTCATTACACAGTAGATTTTCTACTAATTACCATTATAATTTCTTCTTTGTTCTAAGATTTACTTACAAGTATGTTTTTTTAATTTCTAAGCATATGGTTATTATTGAGTATATTCTCACATCATTGATTTATAATTTAACTAAAATATAATTGCATAATTTATATAATGCCAACATTATTGAGATTTGAGTTTTCACTCAGAGTGTCATTTTTTTCTTTTGTATGTTTGACAGTAATCAGTACCTGCAGAGTCCTATACTGTCCATTCCAAAAAAAATCAAATTCATTGCTGTTGAGTCAATGCCAACTCATAGCGACCCTATAGGACAGAGTAGAACTGCCCCATAGAGGTTCCAAGGAGTGACTGGAGGATTTGAACTGCTGACCTTTTGGTTAGCAGCCAGAGCACTTAACCACTACACAACCATGTGTCCATTAGAAGTTATTAAATGACCTTGAGTGGACTTCAACTTATAGTGAACCTATGTATAGCACAACAAAACACTGTGCAGTCCTTCACCATCCTGACAACTTTTGTTATGCTTGAAGCCATTGCTGCAGCCACTGACTCAGTCTATCTCATTGAGAGTCTTCCTCTTTTTCACTGTCCCTCTACTTTACCAAGCATGATGTTCTTCTCCAGGGACTGGTCCCTCATGATAACATGTCCCCTCTTCCTTTTGAAAAGTCAACCATCCATTTAACTGAACTACTTTGTACGTGATATTACTTTTCCGGTTGCTTTTAAGACTTTTTTCCTTTGTAATATTCTTCACATTCCTTATGGTATGTCTGAGGGCAAATTTCTTTTTATGCAAACTTTTTGAAATTTACTGTGTTTGCTGAACTTGTAGATTGCTGTCTTTCCCAAGTTATGGAAAATTCTCACCCATTAAATATTCAAATAAAGGGCCCTGATGATGCAAGGATTAAGTGCCTGGCTGCTAACCAACAGGTCAGCAGTTTGAACTCACTGACTCCTCTGTGGGAGAAAAGAAGTACCAATCTGCTGCCAGGAAGATTTCGGTCTATGAGATCATATGGGACAGTTCTACTCTGTTTTATAGGGTTGTCTGAAGTCAGAATCAACTTGACGGCACACAGTAACACAATATTCAAATATCACCTCTCACCTTTTTATTCCCTTTTCTACTTTTGGAACTCCAGTTACCTAAGTGTTGAAATTTATTACTCTATAATCAATATCATTTAACCTCTTTTTAATACATTTCATCTCTTTGTCTCTACATGTGGCATAATGGTTGGATTCTTTTAGATCTATGCTCCAATTTTTTTAATGTGTATCTATATTTAATGATTCCACCTATGATCACAATTTTTAAAAATTATCAAATGGAATCTTCTAAAATTTTATCCTGTTCTTTTTCAGATGTATTTGCCATTGTTTATATTTTCAAGCCCTGTTTTTATGCTTTAAAACACTGAAGAGAATTATTTAACATTCTCTATCACATAATTTCAATTCTCAATGTCTTTTGTTACATTTTTGAAGTTGTTTGGAAACTGATGCAAGTGTAATAAGACAGAAATCTGACTAGATTTAATGTCAATACATTCATAGCAACATTATGAACCGATTCCATGAAAAATGATGACATTAGGATGGCCATTCAGAGTTGTCTTACTTGGAGACAAAGAAGCTGGACATTTTACTCCCATACTGACCAATCAGTAGATATGGAATATTCCTGGGGAAGAATCATAGCTATGGAAGAGGGGGCTTTCTGTTCTTGTTATTGTTGTTGAAGACAGTTCTAAGAGAGATTCACATAACTGTCAGCTGCTAATACTCCAGGTAGCTGGTGAAATGAGTGCCTCATTTCTAAAGCAGAATCTCTGCAGTTCATCACAGCAAATGTATTTTCTTTCCAGATTTTTTATTCATGTCTCATATAACTGCTACTTAGTATTGCATGGAGATGTTAGAAATTGAATTCCATTTCAATTCTCATATTTAAGCTCTTGGACAAGTCTTTGGAAAACTTGGCACCAGCACACCCCTATTCAATATGGGATCTCTGCACTGGGAAGATCTTGGAATCTGGAGACCAAGAGAGGGAGTAAGCTATAAGCCTGAAGATGGTGAGTAGTGGCAGGAGACTGAGTAGCGGGCTTCCCAGTGCACGAAGCAAAAAGCTGAATGTCTGTAGTGCCTTGAGAACTCATCCACAATGGCTAAAAGAGCTTTGTAACCCTTGCCTGAGCAGGGCAGACAGAGGCCTAAGACAAGTGAGAGGTGCACTAGTGAGCACATCTGAAAAGAGGCTGTCGTGTCCTGATGGAAAAACTGTGTCCCTGAGTGCTCCTGAGCCTGAATTGTAATCTGTTACTTTCCTAACAAACCCATAATTGTGAGTATGCTCTGTGAGTTCTGGGTGTCTATTGAAATGAATTCTCAAAACCAGCAGAAAAGTAGAGATTGCCATGGGAGGGATGGTCAGTGTCCGCACTGGTAAACATGGTGGAGAAAAGAGGTATGTCTGACTTTTGCCTCGTAAGAATCAGCCTTGGGTGGTTGATTTTGATTCTCCTTCCCCTTTGTGAAGTTAGAAGAGGTCCAACTCTGCCCCAATGCCACTTTTACTATGGGTATTTGGGAACTATTATGTTGGAAGCCAAACCTGGAAACTTTCAATTCTGTTTCCACAGAGACCAGTTACTTACCTCTTATACTCTTGAACAAATCTTTTGTGGATTTGGCATCAGCACATTCATATTCAATGTGGGATCTCTGCACTGGGAAGATCTTGGAATCTGGAGACCAAGAGAGGGAGTAAGCTATAAGCCTGAAAATGGTGAGAAGTAATGGCAGGAGAGAGAGCATACATATCCCTGACTCATCGATCTGTTATAGCACAGATGCATGTTATTAGTTGCGGGTTTCTTAATGACAAAATGTGGTCAGCTCAGAGATGATCTATTCCTGCTACTTAACAAACTTCAAAAAAAAAAAAAATCGCTTGCAGGCAGCAGTTGTGTTGGTGGGACAAGATTCACTGTGTAAGTTTGTTTTGTGTCTTGAGGCAGTCTCTTGAGACATAAGGGAAAGAAGCTAGCAGAGACATCTGGGCACCTCATACCATCAAGAAAGAAAGCAATGTCAGGGGCTGAGAGTGTCCTTTGGAAAGGACCAGGATCCTTGAGCCTCAAAAGCTTCCAGGGGAAGACTGATGACAGCAAACTTCCTCCACTGCTGGCAGAGAAAGCCTTCTCCTGGAGCTGACACCCTGAATTTGGACTTTTAGCTTACTGAATTGTGACTAATAAAACTTAAGTTTTAAAATCCCAAAAAAAAGAGAGAGAGAAATAAAAATCACTTGAAATTTGTATCTTAATTAAAAAAACAATTTCTTATTCAGTGACTATCATCAGTTTTCCTTTAACTTTCAGTTTCTGTCTACTCAGAAGCCTCAGACTGTTGATTATGATGTAAACTTACTGTCTGAATTGCATAGTGCAAGTTCTGAGACTCCCAGTCACTTCTAACATTTCTTCATTATCTCTTGGCAAAATAGATTATCTAAAGTTTTTTCTGTAGTTGTGCCAACCCTGGAATTAAAGTGAAAAAACACATTTTTCCTTTCTTTCGCTATCTTTCCTTCTTCCTACACCAATAGATAATAGAAGCTCTTCATCACTACTTCATCTTGGTCTCTGTCAAATACATTTCTCCTGACATGCTCTGACTGCTAATTCTTCTGATTCATGGGTTAGAAAATCAGGTAGGATACTAGTTGTTTTTTTTTTTTCTTTGTCCCAGTAATTTGAGGGGAGAAAAAAAAAAAAACATTGCCATCGAGTCAATTCCAACTCATCTGAGACAGAGCATGCTAAACATTATCATAATGATTGCCTCTTTATTTTCACTACCTATAGCCTTCAGATCCTGCCACGCACCCTTAGTCTAGGCAGCTGGAAGGAAATATGTAATGCCTCAGACATTGAAGGGAGCATTTGCTGACATTGACATTGCATTTGTAATACAATAAAATATACTTTTCTGCTTCTTGGCATGTACAGACTTCATTAACTTTATTCTAATTGTCTAAGCATAGTTTAGATATACTGATATAAATGAAGATAAGAGAAGATCCAACTGGACCCCAACGGTCACTTGAAACCACAGTTTTACTATTCAAGTTCATGTAGGAGTTAATCGAATGTTTCCAAATATTAACTGTAAAACATATGTATCAACAGAGTAGAAAAGAAAAGAAAGCTGTTGAGAGGGCATTGTTTGTATGTTGGAGACTAAATGTTTTAGTTGTAAGGAAATAACTGAGTCATGTTGTTTAACCCTCCTACTTAAATATATTAAATCGAATGCCATAATTCTTTGAATAGTACATTAACTAACTCAATCATAATATTATTTCTTTCATTAATACAATTAGAATGTGTTTGCCTAATGCAATCTCTGTTTCCTCTTGGGGTGCTCTGCTTCTTTTCAAACATTCAAATCTAACTTACTACATAATTTGATCAGTTGGGTAAGTTCAAAGAATCTTTGAAAGTAATTAAACTAAAATGTTATTTATATGAATTAAACATTAATTGAAGCATTCAATAGTTTTTTTCTCTTTTACTATTATGACACTAGCACGAGGGCTTTGACAGTTCTCCGTATGGCTTAGACATCCCACCCACCAGCCTGTTTCATTTTCCTTAAGCCTCTGGCAATGTTCCATTTTGTAGATTATATTAGCCTAGATCAGAATTTTCGAAGGGTGTTCTGCAGAACATTAGTGCCTTACGATGTCAATATGTGTTACATGAGGGAAGAACACTATGTTTAAATAATTGTGGGAAACACTTGGTTAAGTAAATGTAAATAGGATTTTTTATTCATTGTTCATTTGTTCAATGAATATTTATGTTCCAGGTACTGTCTTATCAGCATTCAAAAAGACACTTGGATTCTCTGGAAGGGTACATATGAACAGCAAATGTGGAATATTAATATAAGACAGAGAAAATTGCTGTGAAGACAAGGAAAATAGCATAAGGGATGAACAGTGATGGGGATGGGGTTTATTTTAGACATGTGGTAAAACTAAGATTCTCGGAGAAGAAATTATTTGAGCAGAGACTTGAATTAAATTAGGGAGTCAGTTATACCATGAATTGGGGATAGTTTTCAAAGCAGTGAGGACAGCAATCTCCAAGGCTCTGATGTCCAAAGAAGCTTGAGGTATTTGAGTACCAGTAGGAAGGTCAATGTGGCTAGAATTCAGTGGTGAGGTGGGTAGTGGCAGGGAATGAGGTCTGAGATGCATGGAAGGTCGAGATGGTGCAGTCTTTTAAGCCATAACAAAGATTTGAGGTTTTATTACTAGGGGACTTATCAGATTCTTGAAAGCTTTATTATGCTATTGTGCATTGTGAAGCATCAAGAATAGGCTATAGTATACAGTTTCTGAAAGTTATATAACCGTGGATTTCTCCTTTCCTTGAATACTTTTCAGAATTAGTGATCCTTGAAACGAACTTTCAGAAACATCGGACTAGATACATCTGAATCAGTAACTTCAGGTAGAATATTTAAATCATGATGATGGACTAAAATGTAAAGCACTCAGTTCATATTTATATTTGTAGTGCCATATTCCAGAATTAGTATAAGTTACTTTTCAGTCCACTCTTCAAACTAAATTCACTTTAAACATTCTTTGGAACAAAACAAATGAGCCAATTCATCTTAATGAGGGTTTCTGGAGGAAGAGAGCTTTAGGATGACAGTCTACTTAAATATTTTAAAACTTGCTATATTTATTGAAATTTTTTTTAATGGTAATTCCACAGGCATTTTAGATTCAAGAGCCATGTAATGACTTGTTATTTTTGTATTACAAATTAAGAATTGTTTTGGTGCTTTCTAAAATGCATTCCTCTTCCTTTTCTTTCTTTTCTTCCTCTCTTTTTCTTTTTCTCCTCCTTCCTTTATGCTGTCTTAGGAAACACTTTAAATCAGGAGATGAATGAGATTTATATATTAAGTAAATTTCTCTCCTATTCTTCCATCTCATACATGTATGCCTAAGTCATAATGTGATATACTTATTCAGTCCATTCACGTACATGGTGCTATATAAGACATTACAGAATACAACTTAATAAGTCATAGGTCTTTCCTTCTAGGAGTTTCTTGTTGAAAACAAGCTACACTGGGTGTGAACATACATTTATTAAGTACCTAGTAGGTGAAAGGCAATTTCCTCGAAGTATGTGGTTACATATAGAGAATAGAGGCTGTAAGAAGTAAAGAGACTTTGATGCCTATATATCAGTTATTTTGGCTTAAAGAGGCTAGATTTCTCCCTAGCTGTGAAAAAGGAGTGAATTACCACTATCTATCAGGTTGAGAGAAGCTACTAGACAAGAGAAGGGGCCAGTTAGTTTGGCTTAAATATGTGTTCCCAGGAGCCCCTAGAGATCAAATTTCAGAGGCCAAAGTCAATTTAAAGAACTTTTAGAAGTTTCACAACCATAATTGTTTAATCATGCTGTTGTTGTTAGGTGACACCAAGTCAGTAGCAACTCCTAACAATGCTATAGGACTGACTAGAACTGCCCCATAGCATTTCCAAGGAACAGCTAGTAGATACCAACCGACAGCCTTTGGGTTAGCAGTCATAGTTTTCAACCACTGCACCACACAGACATAAAAAAAATCTAGGCACTGTGGGAAAAGCAGCAGTGACCTCATTCTGTAGTTCTTGTGTTCTGGTTTGAGGCAAGCCACGACTGTATTTACTTGTCATTGCCACTTGGATGGGTCAAAAATACTCAAGGCACTCAAAAGCACCTAAAACTCAGTATGTCCAAAATATAACACCCAGAATCTTGCTCACACATCCCAAATCTGGTCCTATTTGCATGCTTTCTTAGTTTTGTGTGTATGGTACCTCCATGCCAGTAGTTGTATAAAACAAAAAATTTAGACTATTTCATCCCTTCTTCTCTTTCACCCCTACTTCCAGCACATCACTAAATTCTATTCATTTTACCTATTCCTAAATATCTCCTAAAACCACTCATTTGTTTCCATTACCAGCTAACTAAACTGTTCAAAACCTATCGCTGTGTAGTTGATTCCAACTCATAGCAACCCTACAGGACAGAATAGATCTGTCCCATAAAGTTTCCAAGGAATGGCTGGTTGATTTGAACTGACAAACTCTTGGTTAGCAGCTGAGCTTCTAACCACTGCACCACCAGCTATCATAAATTTTCTATTGAACTAAGCCAAGCCAAAAAGCAATAACTTTTTTAAGGATCCCCATCAATCTAGTCTCATTTTCTTCCCCCTACATTTACAATAGTCCAATATACAGGAGAATGGGTAAATTGATACATGCAGCAACGAAACCACACTTTATGCTGAGTGAAAAGACGTAGATTGAAAATTATACATTGTATGATTCCATTTATATGAAATTCTAAGTAGCCAAAACTAATGTGCTGTCTTAGTTATCTCATGTTGCTTATAATAGAAATACTACAAGTAGATGGCTTAAACAAAGAGAAATTGATTCTTTCACAGTCTGGGAGGCTAAAAGTCCAAATTCAGGGTGCCAGCTCCAGAAGACAGCCCTTTCTCTTTCTGTTGGCTCTGGAGGAAAGTCCCTGTCATCAGTCTTTCCCTGGTCTAGCTACTGTATAGTGCAGAGACCCTGGATCCAAAGGATGTGCACTCTTGACTCTTAATGCTTGGTGATAGTAAGTTTCCCTCTTTATGCTTGCTTCTGTCTTTTATATCGCAAACGAGATTGACTCAAGATACGACCTAATCTTGTAGACTGAGTTCTGCCTTATTACCATAACTCCCACTAATCCTACCTCATTAACATCAGAGAGGTCGAATGTACACCACATAAGAAAATTGTATCAAATGACAAGATGGCAAACAGTCACACATACTGGGATTGATGGATTAGCCAAGCTGACACACATTTGGAGGGGGTACACAATTCAGTTCATGATTCCTCCAGTGATAGAAATCAGATTTGTGGTTACTTCTGGGGGTAGAGATCGACTAAGAAGGAGCACAAATTTTTTTGTGTGAAAGAAATACTGTGACTTGGCTTGCATTCCTCACATCTCATACAATGATACCTTTAAGACATGTGCTTTTCATTCCATGTAAGTTACACCTTACTAGAATAATAATGCATATCAGATCACTTAGTCACCCTCCAACACAACAGATTTTCTAGCTTAGATATAATAAAAATCTTTAACATGATTTATAATCTTGGTTCTAGGTTTACCCTCCAACCTCAACTCCCTTTCTGCATTTCAACCACACTTTCTGCATTCCAGTCACTTTGTTCAGCTTCTCAAAATGTTCTTATGTTACCTGACACTTGGTCATTCCTTACATTTTCTCTATACCTGGAGTTTCCTCCTCCTGTAAGCTTTGCCAAGTTAGTGATATTCATTTTTCTGTTTCCAGTTAAAATATTACTTCTTTAGAGAAGCCTTCCCTGACCTTCCTAACTAGGACAGCTCTTTCTGTTAAATGCTATTAAATGTTCCTCATTTTCATACCTTTAGAATACTTATTTTTAAACAGAGTCTGTCTTCATCACTAGACTGTATTCTTCATTCTGTATTTTTTTTTTTTAATTCTTCTTCACCATTTTGTCCTCAGAGCCCAACACATTACCTGGTCCATCATGGGCATTCTATCGCTGTTGAATAAATAGATATATTATCGAGACTGGAGGATGATTCTTTGATCTGTGGTATATTAGAGAGAATTAAAGAGGCTTGTATTCAATGACATAATAATCCATAAAAAATACATGGTAAGAGTTATCCTAAAGAGAAAGAAAACTGCAGTTGGTTTCAAGATTGTTTAAGTGAGTTTAGTCTGATACAACAGAGGAAGGGGATAGGGAATCCAGCGCCACAGATCTGTGATTAATACTTTTGATGAAACAACAGTGTTTCACCATGACAGGAACAATAAGAAAAGAGAAAACACTGGAGACACAATCTACCGTTTGGAAAAGAAAGACTAAGTGCAAGTCATGGAGAAACCTGTTTGGGGTCACTGGCTGGAGGGACTTTTCAGTCATCACAAGTTTTCATCCACTGGATAGATTGCCTCATGAGACAAGGAACTCTCAGAAAATATTTCAGCATTATCTGGAATGTCATCTGTGTGCAATATTACAGAACAATATCCAACATTTGGTGGAAAATACTACAAAATGAATTTTCTTATTATTATGGATTGAATTGTGCCACACAAAAATATGTGTTGTAAATCCTAAGTTTTAAGGCTTATGGTTAAAATCCTATTTGAGAATTAGCTGTCTGTGTTATGTTAATGAGGCAGGATTAGTGTGGGGTGTATTTTGAGTTAATCTCTTTTGTGATATAAAAGAGATTAAACAAGCAAGCTAAGAAGCAGAGACAGGGGAAGACTGATGACAGGCTGCATGAAGATCTCCAAGGAACCAAGAAACAAGCTGAAGAGACAAGAACCTTTCCATAGTTCCCACAGACAGAAAGTATTCCCCTAGATTTGGCACCTAGAATTCAGACTTCTCCGAAACTATGAGAACATAAATTTCTGTTAATGCCATCCATTTGTGGCATTTCTGTTAGAGCAACACTAGATGACTAAGATGCTTCTGTTTAAAATTTTAAAATACTGTGTTTTATCCTTGAGACACTGATTATATAGTAGAAAAAATAAAGCATAAACATAAAGAACTGTGTAATAAATGGCTAAAGAAAGGTAAACTTAATGCTACTGGACTTATAAAATGCATAGATCCATTCTGACTGACAAAAAAGTAGCATTTGAGCCAAGCTTTGAGGGTAGATAAAATATTCAATTAGACAGCAAAAGAGAGCCATTTCTTTTAAAGAAAATCATTACAGCCAAGGTGGCAGCAAGGTATGAATTCCAGAAATAGTGAATATTTTAGATTGGTTGAAGTATCACTTGTGTACTATGAGGTTACTGAATGATAAGCTTAGAAACATAAAACAATAATAATATAGGCATGTCCTTATAAATCATCTAGTTCAAAACCACTCATTTTATGTAAGTGAACTAGGATTCAAAAGATTCACTGACTTGTCAAATGATACCTTGATATTAGGTGATTGAAAATGACTTTGAACCCTGGTTGTCTTGATTCTAAAACCAGTGATTTTCTATTATATTGTAGTACACTCTGCTTTCAGTGTAACTCATGCTAGATTTTCAGACAGCTGTGAGTGCTGCAAGAAGATATTTGGCCTTTTATTGGACTCATATTGGGGAGTCATGAAAAGATTTTGAGCAAGAAGTAAGTATTGTGATTAAAGCTGTGCTTTAGAAATACTTTTTATATGGCTGAACAAATAAATAAGGGAAGCCAAATAAGAAACCGAAATTTCAAAGGGAAGCTGTAGTCAGCATGACTTGCTATCAAAAATGTATCATGTTAGAATTATACAGGAGGCAAGATAAAATATGGGACTAGAGATCAGGAGAGTTTTTAGGTCTTGAGAAAGGGATCAGGATGTCATCCACATAAAGTGATAGAAAGTTTAAACCATGAGAGTAAATGACCTTTAAACCGACAAAAAAAAAAAAAAGCACAGTAAAAGTGGAAAAGGCTAAGTATACAAAACTTAAGGAGTATTCACATTTCTGGTTTGGGAGGAGGGAAGGAAACAAGGACAGAGATAGAGAGTGGTGAAGGGAGAGGAAGGTTTCTAACTTGCCACACAAAGCCAAGTTTTAAGAAAGACAGACTCGTAGAATGGTGTTCTGCACATATGAAGTATGGCAATTAAGTTCGAGAACTTAATTGTTCTAAGTGCTACGTACCTCATTGCTGAGTATCACTACAGTCACCTTCCAAGTACCCACCTTGCGAAGCTATGCACCAATGCCAGTGCTTAGTCCACCCTTCAAAGCAATTTTGGAACTCTTTCTAGAATGGCCATTGCACACGGTAGCAAAGTGGCAAGTTTGCAAATTTACGTGTAGAGCTGAATGTAAGGGAATTTTGAGCCAGTAAACAAATAACTGTATTGGAACACCCTCCCTACTCACCTGATTTGGCCCCCAATAACTTTTTTTTTTTTTCTTTTTCTCTTTCTTTTTTACCTGAAGGTAAAGGAAATACTGAAAGAAAGACATTTTGATGACATTCAGGACATCAAGGGTAATGTGACAACAGCTCTGATGGCCACTCCAGAAAAAGAGTTCCAAAATTGCTTTGAAAGGTAGACTAGCTGCTGGCATCAGTGCATAGCTTCCCAAGAGGAGTACTTTGAAGATGACTGTAGTGATACATAGCAATGAGTTCTGTAAAACTTTTTCTAGGATGAGTTCTCAAACTTAATTGACAGGCCTCATACATCCACGAAGAGATGGAGGAAGATGAGGGTTAAACAAAGGCTGTTGATGAGACACTCACAAAATGCTGTTAACAATATTTTTGGATTCAGAAAATAAGACTCTAATCCAGGCAGGGTGAGACAACCTTTCTTCCTTTCTGCTTCAATGGACCTTAAGCCTGTTTAAGTAGAGAAGCGCTCAGCTGTCATCAGGGGCCACCAGCTAACTCAGGGCCCTGACTAACTTCAAAAGCTGCTTAGGGAACTGTCATATCTGAAGCATAGCAGCAACTGCTACATGTTACACAAGGGAAAGTGTATGTTTCATTTTATTGCATCAGCTGTGCCAGTTTCCACATAGAGGGCAACTGAATGATACACAGGCTGCTGTGAGATAGTCTGGCTTTTTGGATCGCCTTTCTCTGACAGCTATCCTTTTTTTCACTAATGGAATAAAGAACTCACAATTCTTAAAGGTCTCCTTTGATATTTGTTCCCTCCTTTTCCCATTCTACCATTTCTTTTTGTTTTGTTTTTTTTAACAGAAAGATGAAGACAGCACTAGAATTTGCACTGTAACAACAAAATAAGAGAAGGCTTAATGTGATTATTACTAATTCTTTTCTTTTGTTAGCATTAATTTTCTTCTCTCTTGAATTGATAATTTTATATACCCCTTCTGGAAATTTTAAATTTGCTAAAGATACACAATTCTTGCAATGGAAATAAAGTGCCTCCCTTTTACACTATAGTGAACCAACTTCTGGATTGCTCCTTTAACTATCTTGTTTGTGTGAATCAAAACGCAATTTCATTAGTCCTGTGTATTGATATATTTTTTAAAATGCAATAGATGTATGTGGGTATACGTATACGCATAAATTTCCACCAAAGTATCTATGCAATGACCTTTGTAAAATAAAATAACAGTGTAGTTCATAGAAAACAGAACAAGATTGTTTGGATTGGAACTAGTACTTTACTTGTATGTATTTTTTGGCAGAATTAGGATAATAGAGTCAATTACCTAGTTTAAAAGAAATTCAACTGTCAATGCTGCTGAATTCCAAAATCATTTGAGAGCTAGTAAGTCACCTACATAGAGAGATGTATGATTTAATCTGAATTTTAAGAAATTAGGGTCTCGGACAATAAACCAGGTTGGTTAACAAATGGTGTTAATGAAGTAAAGTCTTAGTCCTATATTAATTTTAGCCAGTGTTTTTAACTGAGGTTGATTTTGTTCTCCCAAGGAACATTTGGCAATGTCTAGAGACATTTTTAGTTGTTTCAGTTGGCGGGTGAGGTGCACCAAGCTTCTAATGGGTGGAAGCGAGGGACATTGCTAAATATACTACAGTGCACAGGACACCTCCTCTTTAAAACAAAGAATTATCTGCTTAAAATGTCAATCATGTCAAGGCTGAAAAACTTTAGCTCAATCTGTGCTCTGCAGACGTTAACCCTCATTCCTTCACTGCAGCCACTCTTTTTTGTGATAGAAATCTCCATATCCCTCCTGCCTATTAGAGAAAGGACTGGAGCAGCAGAGAGTCAATTCTAGAAAACTTGGTACTTACTTTGAACTCCATTATGTACCACACATGTTATTTAGTATATCACACGTATTATTTCCTTTATCCCCACAGAAAAAGCCCTGTGAGGTAGGCCAGGTTCATGGATTTGTAAAACAAAGTTCCAAGAAGAAAGAGTAACTTTCCAAGGCCATACTGTTCATTGTACAGTTTGTAACGTCACAGCGAATGCTCTTGCCAAATCACTGGAAAAGTCATACAAAATGCATAACATAGATAGTGCAGCAGGGGCACAATGTTCTTGTATGAAGACTACCTCTTTACTATTCAGTAGAAGTCCTGAAGCACTGGGAAGAAATTTACTTGCAAAAACTGATTCAAGAACATGTCAAATTATGTCCTATCTTTGACAAAAAGACAGGCAATCTTTGCCTTTATAATAGCAAATTCATTGTTCAGTGAAAATGAAGGTCTTTTCAAAGCACAATTTGCTTCATTCATTCTATTACATCTGAACAAATCAAATGATTTCTATGTAACTCTTTTCCTATCTTAAGAGTGTATGGTCACCCAATGTTTCCTTATTTCACTAGTTTCTGTTACCTACATCCTAAATTTATATTTCATAAATAATCAAATATTCAGCAGTAGGCACTGAAAAAGATACAGAAGGAGAGACAGAGAGAATGAGACAACATTCTTGTGTCTAGGAGCATGCTTTAAGGTTATTTCAATACTAAGTTATGGCTGTGCCAGACAGGCAACAATGAAAATAAATTTTCAGTGTTTTTGAAACAATGTTAAGAACCAACTTACATGATGTAGCTAGTGCAGTTAGAAATTTGGGATCCCACTATGTTGGAAATTGGCAGTAGCAAAAAATATCTAATGGGTGAAATAGCTTCTGCTGTAATATATCTTGCTCTCTAGCTTTTAACAAGTAGACACACAGAACTTAGAAATAGCATTCAGGTCTCCAGAGCAATATTTTTTTTATTTCAACTGAAATGTCTATCTATCTGTCTGTCTGTCTATCTATATATCTATATATATGTGTGTATACATACATACACACACATACATGTATGATGAAAATAATTTTCAAAGATTCTGACATCCAGGTAGCTTTGAATATAAAATTTCAAGCAAATGCAAATTCTCTTGCAAAGTCAGAAGCCAATTATAAAATCCCTTTTGTTGTTCTGTGATGCCTCAGAGATGTAGCTGAATATATATATATGTACACACTTGTAACAAAATGAGTCATTGATGTTAATAACACCATTCAACCATTTTGACATCAGCAATTTTTTAGCCTTGCTCTACTTCGGAGCCTCTGTGGAAAGCTAAAAATCAATTTACAATTAATCCTTTCTTGACAAAATCAAATCAAACTCCTAGAGAGTTTTAAACAAACTATGCCAAACCATGTCCCAATATTTAATACATACACTTTAGTTTTAATGTAGATTGAACATTGCTCTTATGACAGATATTGCATTAAATTTATTTGCCAACTTTTGTGTAGGAGTAGGCTTGTTTGCAAATCTGCCTTAAGCAGACACAGGGGAGAGAAGACGACTCCTGTCTCCTTCAGGATTCCTCTCATATCCCTAACACTGGTGGCTCTATTTGGCAGACAGATATTCTACTGTATCCACAATTTCACTGTCTATACCCTGGCCTTAATTTACTTAAACAAATTGCAAACCTCATAGAACTCAATTAGAAAATGCTTAAACCGGAGATTGCTAGGGCTAAAAACAAGAAGTAAGAAAAAAAAGTGTGAGCAGTAGAACATTTTTTTCTTCCCTCTATGGTTCCAGCAGAAACTTTAGTGGCATAGTGGTTAAATGCTGTGGCTGCTAACCAAAAGGTCAGCAGTTCAAATCTGCTAGAAACTCTTAGGAAATTCTATGGGTCATTTCTACTCTGTCCTTTAGAGTCACTATGAGTTGGACTAGACACCATGGCAACAGGTAAAAGTTCAGCAGTTTACATCCATCAGGTGCTCCTTGGAAACCCTATGGGGCGGTTCTACACATCTTGCCAAGTCACTACAAATTGGAATTGACTCACTGGCAACGAGTTTGGGTTTGTTTTTCTTACAGTTCCAGAGGACAAGATAGAGATGTGAGGTGGTGGTTTTTCTGTAGTTCTTTACAAGGCAACAGTTTTTGTCACCATATTCTTAAAAGATATTTTGAGTCTATCAGGTGTCCTTAAATGAGAAATTTAGTCTCTAGACTGCTTCTACCCAATGTGCCCTAGGAAACAGATGACACTCTGAGACACAATGCCAGTAAGAAAAGAAAGGACTCCTCATACAGTGCTGGCATTCTGGTTCTTAAAATGACTTTTTCATCTAGCTCTAAATTCATGTGGTGATAAAGAAATAATAAAAACAGCATCGAAATTGGAATGTAAGAGATTGAGTGAGAACTGCTGTTTATATTTTAGAGGTAATCTAATCTAGAGTCAAGGAGAGGAAAGGCAACCCTTTATCACTGAAATGCCCTAAAGGTAAATAAACAAGCAAATAAATAAATAAATAAAATATTTAAGTAGAATTTTAAACACAGACACAGAGAGATGTAGATGGAAAAATGTGGTATTTCATTGTGCTGTGAAGCACTTCACAGAATGCTTCTTTATATCCATAAGCTTGGCCGCTTATAAGGTGCAAATGCAGAGCCCATTAGGATCTTGTTTAAATCCTTTATGGTCTCTCTTTCCATTTGCATCCAGTTTTACAATTTTAAATCCACCATATATACTGGTGACTTGAATTTGAAATTCAATAGCACTACTTTAAATTTTATTGGAACGAGACTTTATTAAAAGTAAGCACTAGAACTTCAGCACTCTTCATGTTGACCTCTAAAATCTCTGTAAGGTTTAGCAAAGGAGAAAGAAGAGATCATCCAAAATATTTACAAGATGAAAAAGGATGGTCACGAAATACACTGATGCAAAATGCAGAAATGTCTTTGTATTTTGTATTAATGTCATCTCCTCCTACTTTCCAGTGTGTCTCTATTCCTCCCAAGAGACTCATCTTTAAGTAAGGTGACACTGTGTCTGCAGAGTAATCTAGAGCCATCTGACAGCTTACTGAGAAAATCCTGCACAGTGAATATTTATGACACCTCTGATTATTTAAAAATGTATTGACTTTTAACATGTATTATGATCCAAAAAATGCAGGCTAGGTATGTGCATATGGATGGTATGCACAGGTATGTATCTTTATATATCATGGCACCTAACAGAGATAAAATGGAAACTTCCACCTTTATTAAAAACAATGAGGTAGATTATTTCTTGAACCTTACCAGCAGTCTGCACAATGGAAATTATCATCCAAATGACTAAAACTCCCACAGAGATGATATAAGATATCTGTTGTGCATTTGACAGGCTAATTATAAAGACAAGGATGATAACAGTAACTTTTGATTTGTCAATTTAAAATACAGGTAATAAACAAAGAGACACAGCATATAATTAAATTTTTTTAAAACAGGCACTTAATGACCACTAACGGTAATCAAAACAGGTGGGAAGTTAAACGATGAACCCTACAAAATTAGATTTACAGACTGGGTTTTGATACTTCTGATGCTCAGTTTTCAAGAACCTGCCCAAATAAAAGCAGGCAAAAACAGAATCCACTATGTTAAAAGGCATAGCATGTATGCAGAACACTTGGATAATACAGAAAATTGTGAGTGCAAAGTACTTGAACATAAGGATTCAAATGGTCTTTTAAAAAGTAGCTTAGCTCAGTTGGCAGCTAGCTGGCGGCAAGATGGCCAAACGCACCAAGAAGGTGGGGATCGTCGGTAAATATGGGGTCCGTTATGCCCCTTCCCTCAGGAAAATGGTGAAGAAAATTGAAATCAGCCAATATGACAAGTACACCTGCTCTTTCTGCAGCAAAACCAAAACGAAGACACTAGCTGTGGGAATCTGGCACTGTGGTTCCTGCATGAAGACAGTAGCTGGTGGTGCCTGGACCTACGCCACCACCTCTGTGGTCACAGTGAAGTCCGCCATCAGGAGGCTGAAGGAACTGAAAGACCAGTAAAGGCTCTACCATTCGAAAACCGTCTAGCCTGTAACAAAGGGGTTAAGTTATGTAATACTGAAAAAAAAAAAAAAAAAAAGTAGTTTAGCTCATAGTCCTATGTGACCATCAGGAAAACCTAAGTTGCTCATGTTACCACAAAAATATTAGAATATAGGCATTTGAAAAGTGTTCTTTTCTTTTCTCTTCTTTTCCAATGGAGATTGTTCTCAAAAGTCTGAATTTGAGAGATCCAATTCACATCAAAAGAAATAAAGGTGTTTAAAGAAGCAGGTCTCTGGTCCCTCTGGCTGCATAATCCCGTGACAAAAAGTGCAGTAATTCCAGCAGCATCCAGGCAGCTGCACAGAGCCCCAACCTGCCTAATGGTCTGTCAGCTCCCAGTGCTGCAAAGCTCTCACACACTCTGGCACACAGCATTAGGAATGACCATCTAGGCTGGCTGCATGGACACCAGGCGCAGAGTCTATGCTATTTGGACAAAAGGAAATCAAATCTAAAACTACAGGGAAGAACATGTGAAATATTTAAAGAGAAGTATTTTAAGGCAATTCTGTTGTTGACTAATTTGAAAATTTATCACATGATTACCTTTGAGGCAGAGAATATTTCAGCATTCTTGCAAGGAGGCTGGCTATTAAAGTATTCAGTGCTTTCCTCTTTATGGCTGTAAGTGCACTGAGGCATAATTCTCTATGGTTTGACACAGATGTGTATTTTGTAATGATAATGGTCAATCTTTGCTAAGCTGGAGGATATTGTCTGAAATACTGATGAGCCACCTTAATTGATTCTCTGGCAGATTGTTGCATAGGTTGTGGAGTGTAGATGGGGCAAAAAGAAGCCAAAGTATGAATTGAGGCACAGAAAATAAAATCCACATAAAAAAAAAAAAAATCTTTATAAATTTGGTTAAATACTACGATGTCAAGAACACCATAATGGTCAAGGAACTTTGTTAAAATAGATACGACTGACAATGTTTCATCAGTAGATTTTGGATTTAGTTACCTTTTATCCATACTACACGTGAAATGAACATGTGTGCCAATTTCAATAAAACACTATGACCTTTCAAAAATCTATGTCCTTCCTCAGCACTAGAAAATGAAAGGCTTAAGTAGGCACTATGCTTCTCAAATAGAGCATGAGTGAGTTATTCTGATAATTTAAACCCTTGGTCTACTTCCCTCTGAATTATCTAGAAATAGACTTCCTCTCTCTCCAAACTCTCGGCAGAAAAATAAACTTGCAATAAGCATTATATTAATAAATATATTTCATTATGATAGGCTAATGATAAAATATTTTTAATAGTATATATATCATGCCTGCTTTAAAAGACCACCCCTTATAGCTGGCACTTAGAGGGTATGAAGATCTCTCCACTTTCAGATACGGAGTCTCAATAAAACACATCCTGTGGCAAATTAGCAGGCTCTTTGTGTTACAGATGTAACAATTCATTCTCTTCCCCTTTTTTAGTTGTAAACTCACTTCTGAGATATTGAGTAGGTTCTCAGATATTTTAAACCCACACCTCACTGCAGATGCCAGTTGAAAGGATAGGTGCTTTGAGGGTGGGAACGATGTCTTACTCCCCCTTTTGTGTATTCACACAACTTATACTGTATAGCTGGCTTGGCATACTGTATATAGGTAGGTGCTTAATTAAATATTTGTAGATAGAGGGATAAAGATGCATTGAATATTTAGTGAGCCCCCACTGAGAACCAGATACTACTATGCTAGAAACTGGGACTAGATTGATAAACAGATAAAACATCAGGCTTAATGGATCTCATGTTATAGGGTAGGAGTCACTGGGTGACAAAATGGTTAAACACTGGTCTGCTAACCAAAAAGTTTGCCATTTGAATACTCCCAGAAACACCTGGGAAGACAGCCCCAGTCATTTACTTCTAACTCGTCATAGCTATTGAAGACTCCGAGTCGCAGTTCTACATGTGGAGTGATCATCAGTTACAGTCAACTTGATAGCAACTGTTTTGTGTGTGCATATGTGTGTAGATAGGCATATGCCCTTCTAACTAAATCTGAGAAAAATGCGTGTCTTTCTCTCGTGTGTATGTACGCATGTGTGTGTATGCATAAATATATATACACATACATGTATATATACACATACATATACACACACATTGTAAGGTAGAGGGGGCAGACAATAACACTTTGTGAAGAGTGAAGTCAAACTTGTAATAATTTGTGATAAGTGAAATCAAGAAAGCAACACAGGCAAATGTGATCAAAAATAGCTGGTCCCGGAAATGGAGAGTAATTTCAGAAAGGGGTCTCTGAATAGGAAACGCATGATTTAAGACCAAATTTTCTAATTTATAGTGTTCTTATCTGCACTTCTGTCTTGATCTTATAACTAAATTTTTAAGGAAAAAAAATCTTCTCTCTCCCCCTCTCTCTCTCTTTTATTAAGCATAGCATTAGGTCTGGTCTATAATTTTGCTTTAGGTTGAAAAGGAAATAAACAAATCTGATCTTTCTGGTGATTTGGGGCAGTGGATAAAAACACAAAAAAGAAAAACGATCATGTTGTTATGGTATGTAAACTTATCTGAACTACATTAAAAAATGCTTGGTTCAAGGTTTGGATGAAGGCTCATGGCTGGTCTTATTTTATTTGAACAAGTTTACTACCTTTAATCACATCCCTACAATGCTCAGTACATATCAATAAAATATATTTAATGATTTTTCTGAAGGTTCCATAGACAGATAGTACTACATATTTCTTCCTAGAGCTCCAAAAAAAAAAAAAAAAAACTTTCTGACTTAGAATATGTAAGTCCTTTTGCAGTCACCTTGCATTTTTTTTTTTTTTTTAGGAAGATGCTAAATTTCATCCTAATTTTTATCTTCCAATAAACTTGAAAATTCTGCTACGTTCTACAATGATCATATCACTCACCTAATTAAAATCCACCAATGAATCCTCACTGTTATTAGCATTAAACATTAAATCTTTACTGTGGTTTACAGTTGAAACTCTGGTGACATAGTGGATTAAGTACTACATCTACTAACCAAAAGGTCGGCAGTTCAAATCCGCCGGGGGCTCCTTGGAAACTCTATAGAGCAGTTCTACTCTGACCTCTAGGGGAGCTATGAGTTGGACCTGACTCTACGGCAATGGGTTTGGGTAGTTTACAGGATTCTACAAGCTATAACCCTGGCATACTTCTGTAACCTCATGTTGGCTCCCTTTCTCATTCATTTGTTTTATTAGAACTACCCTGGCCTGCTTTCTGCTCCTTGAATAGGCTGAATTCTTTTCTGCCTCCTTGTAATCACTAACGGTACTCTCGTGTTCCAACTCAAATGTCATCTGATTATCCTTTTGTATGTTGTATACCTCTGAACCAAAGTGAACCCTTTGCTGTCAAGGTGATTCTGACTCGTAAGTCTCTATCAAATTGCCATGTGTTAATCTGTTAGTTTTTGCCAGCAATGAGATTAAACCATGTATATCTATATCCATATACATACTATACATATACATATATTTGTATACTATGTATCCTTTACATCTAGATACAAGTAAAATGAGGTAGAAATCTTGTCTTTCTTATTCACACTGTATGCTTTGCACAAAGAATGGTGTCTTGCATATAGTGGGCACTTGTCAAATATTTCTTGATGAATGCATAGATATATAAGTTCATTGCGTTGGATCAATGTGCTCTCACATCCTTAAATTTCACTTGTCCTAGTTCTCGAAATTATAAACCTTCACAGTTACATTTTTAATTCACGGTAATCCACCATGACATATCAACACCAGGGAGGGTGTAAGTCTATAAATTTTCCTTTATAATGCTGGAATTATACTGTAAAACATTATTTAAGATAGGCTATTTATTGTTCTGTAATCAGTGTGTCTTCATGAACGTAGCTCTACCAATTCAGGTGGTCTTCAGACTTATTCCGCTATGAAAGTGTCATTTTCAACATTGCATTTCCTCCTTGTTTGGTTTAATTGATGGCATTAATTCAGCAAGCATTTATATGTAACCGTGTCCTTAGATCTTTGGATTCAAAGATGAATAAAAATCTTTACTCCTGAGGAGCTCAGAGTCTGGTGTAAGTGAGTTTAGTACAAAAATAACATTTTAATACTATAGTATAAAATAAGTTATCTGGCACTTCCTCACTAGAATTCTCAAAAATGAGTTATTAGCACTAATGTGAAAACTGATGTCTGAGTACAGCTGCCCAGTGTTGAAAGTCAACCACTGCCTCTTATTAACTGTGACCCTGGGCAAGCTGCTGAACTGCCATGTACTGTATTTCCTTCATCTGTAAAACTGGAGATAATAAGTCTCCACCTCATAGGACTTTCATGAGGTAATCTAATGAAATAATCCATGCGAAGTACTTAGCCCAGTGCCTGGCATACAGTGTGTTCTCTATAATCAATCACTACTACCATTGTTGTTGCTATTACTTTTTTATTATAGAGTTTCTGTCACACAGGTATTCCGACTTAGGACTCAGATTAAAGGAGTTCAATATGTTATTGTATTGTAATACACCACAGTAACTGTTACGGATAGAATTGTGTTCCTCCAAAATGTGTGTCAGCTTGGCAAGGCCATGATTCCCACTATTGCGTGGTTGCCCACCATTTTGTGATCTGATGTAATTATCCCATGTGTTGTAAAGCTCTATGATGTTAATGAGGCAGGATTAGAGGTAGTTATGTTAATGAGACAGGACTTAATCTACAGGAGTAGGCTGTACCTTGAGTCAATGTTTCTGAGATATAAAAGACAGAACCCAACAGAGAGGAGAGGAAACACCTAACACCAAGAAAGAACTGGAAGTGTAGCGTATCCTTTGGACCTGGGACTTCTGCACTAAGAAGCTCCTAGGCAAGGGGAAGGTTGATGACCAGGGGAGGGCTGGTGACCAGGGGAGGGCTGGTGACCAGGGGAGGGCTGGTGACCAGGGGAGGGCTGGTGACCAGGGGAGGGCTGGTGACCAGGGGAGGGCTGGTGACCAGGGGAGGGCTGGTGACCAGGGGAGGGCTGGTGACAAGGACTTTCCTGCAGAGCTGAGAGAAAAGACTGTCCTCTGGAGCTGGTGCTCTGAATTTGAACTTTTAACTTTTAACCACCTAAACTATAAAGAGAATTAGTCTTTGTTAAAACCATCTACTTTTGGTATTTCTGTAATAACAGCACTAGCTAACTAAGCCAGTAACATTCCTAAATTGTCTCTGAGGAAGAGTTAAATTTAGTTCTACCAAAACAAACACTTTGAAAATGAAAATAAGAAAAAATTGCAAAAAGCTAATAAATACGTGAATGCCTTTTTTTCTATTTTTTCCTCTTAAAAATTTACTTTATTTGGTATAAGAAAAAACTATAAGACTAATGGTTGTAAAGGACAAGTTAACATAAAGTGATGTGCCATTTTGGAAAATAAAATGGTTTCCTTTTACACCTTAAATCTCAGGGCAGACAGAGGATACATGCTTTGGAGTTAAATGTGCAAGAAAAATGGGAGATGGCTGAGACTGGAGGAAAAATGGAAAAAAAAAATCCTCATTTCTGTTGAGTCAGTTCTAACTCACAACAGCCCTACACCACAGAGTAGAGCTGCACCATAGGTTTCCAAGGAGTGGCTAGTGGATTCAAACTGCTGACCTTTTTGATTAGCAGCCAAGCTCTTAACCACCGTACCATGAGGGTTTCTAGTAGGCCTGCATAAAAAGAAAAATGGAAGAAGTAAAATTATCCTTTTCCTCTGATGATAAAATTCCATGTGGAAGAAACTGCAGACTCCATAAGAAAGCTACTTGAACTAATGAATGGACTAGCAGGATAATAGTATATACGGTCAACACACACAACATTAGCTATATTCCTATACATCAGAAGTGAGCATTCTGAAAAGGAAATTAAGGGGAAAATTAAATTTACAGTATCACCTGAAGGAATATATGCCTAGGAATAAATTTAGCCAAGGAAGTAGAAGGCTTGTACACTAAAAACTATAAATTATTACTGAAAAATCAAAGATATAAATAAATTTAATAAATTTTAATGAGTTGTAATCACCTCAACAGCACACAACAACAGCAAAATAAATTTAAGGATATTTGTGTCAGTGTATTGGAAGACAATGTTGTTAAGACATCAATACTACTCAAAGAAATCTACAGATTCAATGTCATCTGCATCAAAATTTCAACAGCCTTCTTAGCACAAGTGAAAAAGTCAATTCTTAATGTGAAACTGAAAGGAGCCCCAAATAGCCAAAGCAATTTAGAAAAAAAAGAACAAAGTATGAGGACTCATGCTTCCCACTTTCAAAAATTCCTAAAAAGCTAGAGTAATAAACACAGCTGGTACTGGTACAATGATAGAGATACTGGTGAATGGAATAGAACTAAAGATCTAGAAATAAGTCTGAGCATTTATATTTGACAAGGGTGCTAATTTCATTCAAGGTACAAAGAAGAATCTCTTTAATAAATGGTACTAGAACAACTGGATTTCCACATAACACAAAAGTAAATTTGGACAAATACCTCACACAATATAAAAAATAGACTAAAGATGGACTAAGGATCCAAATGGAACTAAAACCATAAAACTCTTACAAGGAAACAGGTGTAATGCTTTAGGACTTAGTGTTTAACAACAGATCCTTAGAGACAACACTGCAAACACAGCAAAACAAGATAGGTAAATGAAGCTTCAACAAAATGAAAACTTGTTCATGAAAAGACTTGATAAGTGAAAGTATCACCTACAGACTAGGGCAAAATGTTTTTAGAACTACCTATCTGATTAAGGTTTAATGTACGGAATATACAAATAACTTATATAACTGAACAACAAAAATACAAACAAGCAAATTAAAAAACGGGCAAAGGACTTGAACAGACATTTCAACAAAGAAGAAGAAATACAAATAGTCAACAAGCACATGACGATGTTTGATGTCAGTTATCATTAGGGAAACGCAGCTCAAAACCATAATGAAATATTACTTCACACCCACTAGGATGCTCACCCACTGCCATCGAGTCAATACTGACTCACAGTGAAGCTACAGGGCAGAACTGCACCAGAGTTTCCAAGGAGTGCCTAGTGCATTCAAGCTGCAGACCTTTAGATCAGCAGCCACAGCACTGAAACCGCCATCAGCGTTTCCCCCACTGAAATAACTATCATCAAAATAACAGAAAACAGGTGTTGGTGAGAATGTGGAGGAATCAACCCTCAATCATTGCTGGTGGTATTGTAAATTAGTACAGCAGATGTGAAAAATAGCTTGGTGTTTTCTCAAAATATTAAACATAGAAATACCATGTGATTCAGCAATTCCACTTCTTGGTATATACCAAGGACAAGTCCTTCAACAGATAAATGGATAAACAAAATGTGGTATATACATACAATAGAGTATTACTCTGTCATAAAGACAAATAGAGTTCTCTTACATGCTACAATATGCATGTTTCATTGTTTTAGTCACCTAGTACTGCTACAACAGAAAACAAAGTGGAATACTTTATGAAGAGAAACAGTCCGGTAAGCTGCAAATCCATTTATGAATTACAAGTCCACTCAGTAAGAGAAATTATCACAGTCTGGTAGGTTGAGTCCAAATCCATTGAGAACATCTCAGCACAGGAACCTCAGGTCCAAAGAACGTGCTCCGCTCTCAGTGCTGCTTCTTGGTAGTAAGAGGCTCCCAACTTATTCTGCTCAGTTCTCTGCCTTATATCCTGCAAGCTGCTAACTTGAGTGCTGCCTCACCAGCACAGCTGATGCCCATTCTCTCTCATCAGCATTACAGAGGCAGGATTCACAACACATGGGGGGAATCATGCCATGTGGGGACTCATAGCCAAGTCAAATCAATACATACATTTTTGCAGGGACACAATGCAATCCATGACACCTTTAAAACATTATGCCAAATGAAATTGTCAGTCACAAAAACACAAATACTGAATGATTCTATCTACATAAAGTATCTAGAATAGGCAAATAAACACAGACCACAGTTCGTTAGTGGTTATCAGGGGTGGAAGGGAGGGCTACAGAAGTCATAGCTTAGGGGACACTGAGCTTTTGTTGAGGGTGATAAGAAAATTTGGAAATGGATAGTGGTGATGGTTAAACAACAGGATGAATGTGATCAATGTCAACAAATTCTATATAAAAAAGTTGAATTGGCAACAGCTTGTTTTACATATAAACTTACCACACACATACAAACATACACAAACACAGAAGACTGATTCTTAGTCCAGACATATCTTTGTCAATTTCTGTCACAGTAGTAACCATGCAGATTTGACCCTGGAACTGAGAGAAACAGCATGCTGCACTGAGCAGACCCTTCCTCACTGGCTTTCCATGGTAGGTAGACTGGTAAGACACAGCACATACGTCAAAGAGGTTGTGCTTGTCATAAATGAGCTGGTAGGCACAGGCATGGTTTTTGCCACAGGCAGACAGGATTTGGGGGTTTGTAAAGCCACCTCAACCTTACTCTCAAACTGCAGCAGGTGCTCAACAAAGGTGGTAGCTGTCTTGAATTTTTGAGCTTGAAGAAGAGGCTGAGTGCTCTGCAGAGCACCAAGATCATGTGTACAGGCTGCAGGTCTTATGTGGGTGAAATAGGCTACCACTTACAGATGCACTTCTGCTGTTTTGGAATCGTCTTGGGTAGCTTCTTTCCTTTTGTTTCCATGGACAAATCTACAAAGTACGCATGGCAAATAATGATGAGCCGCTGGGCCTCTGCAATCTTCTATTTATTGTCCACAACAAAAAGTCGCACACTGAGTAGAATGAAGAAATTTCCACAGCCTCCTCCAACTCTGGTGAGCTGGTAGCACAGCTGCAACCCTTAGGCGAGGTCATGATGCTTCCGGCCACGACCAGTGTAACAGTCTTCAGCCCTGCAGTCTTCCAGTTGCTGCTAGGCTAATCTTACATAGAGTGTACTGCAGTGTTGGCAAACAACATTGAATACACCACGGACCAGTCCCGGGACAAAGACTTCATGCATGATTAAGTAGAGGGCAGGTGAAAAGAGGAAGATGCTCAATTAAATGGATTGACAGTGAGGTCAAACAACAATTGTGAGGGTGGCACTGGACTGGGTAGTGTTTGGTGCTGAGCTATACATAAGGTCACCATAAGTAAGAATCAAGTTAATGGCACCTAACAACAATATGGAAGAATATGGAAGGCAAACAAAGAGCTTTACACAGGTTTGGGCCCAGGCATTTGCCTATAGGAGAACTAGCTTTAAGGGACATACCCCGGCTGGTCATGAAGAAGCTGTGTGGCTGTTTCAAAAGAACTTGCCAGTATGTGATCAACTGGAAGCTGAGAGTTTGTTACACCAGATTATAGTTGGGCTGGTTCCTTGGTGACGGCACAAAGAAACCATCTTCAGACATACTAACTGCCTTCAGGAGACGGCTCCAGATCTTTTACATCCCAGGCATCTCCTTCCTTTTCTGCGCCAAGAGTGACATCCCCCAAATCTTCTGTAGCCTCCCCAAATTCATCATTTTTCAGCTGTAGTTCCGCATCCTCTACTCATCCCTCAGTACCAACAGTGTCAATGTCACTGTCAACAGTGTTCTGTCCTTCCTCTTGCTGTTAGTGGAGCCCACAAACATAGTAAGAGCCAATTTACATGTAATGGCATAATAGATACAGGTGGCTGTAGAAATTTGGCATTATGTCTCCTTCTTTGAGTCAAATGTCTTCATCAATATTTCAGCTTCCTCATTTAAGCCATAGTTATCAGCTATGAGGTAGGCCGGATTCTTCTTCTTTCCACAATTCTTCAAGATCCACACTCATTCTGACATATCATCCAGCACAGGACATTCTGATAATCACCAGTCATGTTCTTTCTAATCTCAGAATATTCACCCTCTTGAAAGTTTCACTACATGGACAATGGTAAGGTACAGGAAGAAAAATTTGTCAGTTTTTAGTGTAATGATGACATACTTCCACAATCTGGTAGTCGTCCATAGTAGGGCTACTTCTCCCAGCCTTTCCAATCTACTCTTGGCATCCAGTTGTTTGACTTCTTCTAGAACAGTCTCAGTGTTTCCACACTCCAGAGTCAGACTAAAGTGAGTTTTTTCATCCTTAACAAAGTACAGTGCCACTTCAAGATGTCCTTCTTCTGGAGATAATCAATGGTGGATTGTCCAACTGGTTTGGCATTCCTCATCTTGTTGATCAGGACCAGACTGAACTTGAACTCTGCAAAATCAATGGTGAGTGCCTGAGGATGATACTCCATGTCTAGGTGATATACAATGTGGCCCTTTACCCATATGACATAGATGGGTAAATTCAGAGTTGGAATGATCTCGTGCTCTCTGGTGATGATGGAATACACGATGTGGTTTCTTCTGCTATAGACAAGTATTCTACTCCCATTTCAGATCCCACTGTTGATACAAATATTCTCACAACACAGAACCTCTGGTTTCTGGTTATATATAAATCACAATGGCATTTTACTAGTAGTGCTTCATGGGACATGTCTGGTGAGCAGATGAAACATCTCACTTTGGAAATCTTCACAAATGCCAGACTCTATTTCAGATGTACAACAGAGGGTGGTGGAGTTCACATCTTCAAGCAGAAGTTTGCATGTACTAACACGGAAAATGTCATCACAGCTGAGCACCTATCTCTTTGTGGTGATCTCATTCTTCAGCTCCTTCACTAGAAGCACATGCATCTAATTTAGGATAGCAAAAAAGATTTGTCAGACTTGAGGAATATTTCACTTAAAAAAAAAATCCACTGCTATTGAGTCGATTCTGACTCATAGCGACAGAGTAGAACTGCCCCCATAGAGTTTCCAAGGAGTGTCTGGTGGATTTGAATTGCTGTCTTTTTGGTTAGCAGCCATAGCATTTAACCACTGTGATAATGTGATACCAGAGTTTCCATTTCTCTTCAAGGATGTCAGAATTCTATTAGCATCCTTAGGTGTACAAATCACAGGTAAAAACCAACCCCCCCCCCAACAAAACCCTTTGCTATTAAGTTGATTCCAGATATAGTAACCCTACAGGATAGGATCCAACTGCCTCATAAGATTTCCTAGGCTGTAATCATTCTGGTAAAAACTGCCATATCTCTCTCCCATGCAGTGGCTGGTAGTTTTGAACTGCTGACCTTTCAGTTAGCACCTGAGCACTTAACTACTGCACAACCAGGGTTCCTAAGTCATAGATGCTATACTCTAAATTACTGTCTCTTGTGCGCAGTAAGGAAACCCTGGTGGTAAAAGGGTCAAATGTTATGGCCACTAACCAAAAGGACAGCAGTTCAAATCTTCCAGGCACTCCTTGAAAACTTTATGGAGCAGTTCTACTCTGTCCTATAGGGGTGCTTTGAGTTGGAATCAACTTAACAGCAGAGGATTTGGCTTAGTTTGGGGTGCACAGTAGAACTGCATTTACTGAGGAGCTTACATGCTTCTCATTGAATTCTTAAGAGAATTTTATCAGTTAAATATAACTATATGCATTTCGTTGTTAGAGTGGTAGCGACTTTGGAGTCATTTATTAATTACATCTACATTTACTGTATACTGCTGTGCCTTAAACACTATACCAGGGCCAATACACGGCACCCATAGATTATGCTTTAGATTTTAATTCTTAACTATATCGTTTTTAATTAATTTTTAAAAGTCCTGATGGTATAGTGGTTTTTAGTGTCAAACTTTTGAAAGGAACAGGAGTGTAGTTTACAAGATAGAAGTTATGGATTGAATTTTGTCCCCCTAAAAAGTGTATCAGCTTGAGTTAGGCCATAATTCCAAGTACTGTGTGATTGTCCACCTTTTTGGTATCTGATGTTATTTTCCTATGTGGAAAAAAATTCTACCTCTATGTTAATGAGGCAGGATTTCAGGCAATTATGTTAATAAAGCAGGATTCAGTCTACAAGATCAGGTTGTATCTTTAGATAGTGTTTTATGAGAAGCAAAAGAGAGAAGCCATGGGGACCTCATGCCACCAAGAAATTAGTGCCAGCAGTAGTTGTAGTAGAGTATGTCCTTTGGACCTGAGGTTCCTGCACAGGGAAGCTTCCTAGACCAAGGGAATATTGATGACCTGGAACTTCTTCCAGAGCCAACATGAAGAGAAAGTTTTCCCCTGAAGCTGATGCTCTGAATTTGAACTTCCAGCCTATTAGACTGTGGAAAATAAACTTGCATTTTTTGAAGCCATCCACCTTTGACATTTCTGTTATTGCAGCATAAGACACAGGGTAACTGAGACATGTGTTTGTGTCTATATCTTCTCATCACAAAAATAGACCATGAAAGCAAGTTTTCTTATCTTGCAGACTATTGGCTGTGATCAGGATGAGAATACACTAGGTGTAGGAGGGACTCATTTGAGAATGCCTTGAAGTCATCCATTGAGATTGTTCAATTCTGGAAACGAGAAGCAAAAGAGAAACAACCAGCACTTCTGAGGAAAATAGGTGTTTTTTGCCTTTTCCCTAAGCAAAGAAGACAATAATGAAAGATGTAGGAGTTTTTTACAAAGTTAGTGATAGAGACTTTTGTATGACAAAGTAACACACAGCTGACTCATTATGTTTCTGAAAAAAAAAATTATGAGCCTCACTAGATTCAAGGATATTGATTGACTGTTTAGCATTCTTAAACGGATGGCTAACCTCTGTGTTTCACACACTTGGAACTCTTCTTTCTGACATGTCACTCAATCAATATAATTTATAGCATGAGAGCAGCAATCAGTAACAGTTGTAGATAGAGACATGGATATTTGAAATGGAAGTCCTGAAGCACGAGTGACTTTTAAAGTTTGGTATCATGTTTGATTTGGGTAGAAAATTGCAAGTCTCATTAAGCACAGTAAAAAATAGTCATATCTTTTGTTTCACTACAGAACATTCTGCGTGCCATGCTAAATTTATCCTTATTCAATTCTTTTCATGTGTTTCTTACATTCACTTACAGTCTTCCTAATGGAAAACAGAGTCCTCTCTTGTTACCTTTGCATTTTAAGTACCCTTCAGTTTACAAATACGTACAATGAAATGACTATTTTCATATGAACACTGTCCTCTTTTAGTAATTTTTTCATCATTGGTGAGAAATCTAAGTTATTTCTAATCACATTTTCCATAAACAAAATTGCATTAGGAAATACAAATTTACAGAATTTCTTGAGGATATAGTAAATTATTTCATTTGTTGCTTTTTCTAAAGAAATATTTTTATATACTGGACAGTATATTTGATATCAATAATAATCACTGTGATGAACTCTCTCTAACAAAATATAGTGCATTGATAAAATGCCATATGATATTTGTAGCAGGAATTACTATGAAGAAACTATTCTGTAGTATCTAGTCATTAAGTAATAACTTGTCATTTATAAAGTTGGTATATTGCTGATTTTGATTATAGATTTCAAACTAGTAATGATCACTATCACATATTGAAAAGTTATTACATTAAAGAAAATTGCAACTATTTTAAATTCACATATAATACTAACATAAACCAATATTTTTCACTGTTGAACACTTTAAAATTATGTATTTTCTACACAGCTGCAATTATTGAAAACCCTGGAAAGTAGTGGTTAAGTGCTACATCTACTAACTGAAAGGTCAGCAATTCAAATCTGTCAGGTGCTCTTTGGAAACTCTATGGAGAAGTTCTACTGTATAATTATACTAAACACATTATTATATATTCTCTTCACTCACAGCATAGTGTTTAACACGTTTTTATGGTTTAACAATTATTGTAAATTCCATGTATACTTAGTAGCTCAAAGTGCTAATATACGGTTTGTTAAGCTGTCTCTAATGCAGTTTGTTTGCATCAGAATTTTTACTTATATCAGTAATACTACAAGGATTCTGGAAAGATGATGGGATGAACAGGTATAGGTTCCTTACCCTCTCTCCACATAAACACCAAGAGATCTATGCTCATGCCTGTAGGGCTCTGAAATATTGGGCAAAGGAACTATGAATGAACTCACCCAAATCAACTATAACTTTCAAAGGGTAGGAAAAGTGCTTCTTCTGTGGTCCCCACCCTTCCCCCACCAGTCACAGTGGACTGTTGGCTGCTACAGACTAGATTATGGTAGTGCTATGTAAGTACAGACTGATGGCTCTGGCAGAGCCTGCTCCCCTAGACAAACCTGTGGTTTGTCTGTGCAGTAGAAAGAACACTAATCTGTGGCTCTGAAATTAATAAGACAACTCTCTCTTGTGGTATGTTCAGAGTATGTCCACCTGTCCTCTTCTGGTGCAGGAGATAGACAATAGCCATAGTCCTGGTCTACCTACAGAACACCTGAATGCAAATGGTATTTATCACCAGCTCTGAAAAGAGTGAGCCCTCACACAGTAAGGGAGGGAGCCGCAGAAAAGGATAGAGAGCTGCAATAAATTTCACCAGCAGTTCATTACCAGTTTGGAAGCAGCTAAAAATGTGGTCAGCTGTAGCCCTCACAGAGCAGGTAGCACCGGTGGGAAGCTTTAACAAAGAGAAATTAATTTTCTTCCAGTTTAGAAGGCTAGAAGTCTAAATTTAAGGTGTGTGCTCTGGGGAAGTCTTTCTCTATCTGCCTGTTCTGGAGGAAGGTCTTTATCTCATTTGAACTTCTGCTTCTGGAAGACCTAGCGGCTTGGCATGTGTCTTCCTTCGTCTCTACTTGCTTGTTTAATCTCTTTTATATTCCAAAAGAGATTGATTCAAAAACACCTACACTAGCCCTACCTCACTAATGTAACAAAGAAAATCCCTTTTCAAATGGGATTATAATAACAAGCATAGAGTTTAGGATTTACAGCATTTGGGGAGATCAAATTCAACCTGTAACAAAGAGAAAGAGAAATGATGACCATTAAAAAAAAAAAAGCTATACATTGTGGAGGGCAGTGTGTGTTCTCTATTTGGTTTGGAAGCTGCTACAAATATAGTCCGCACTCTTTGAAACAGTGAGACCAAAAGGTAAGCAAAGTCTAAATGTGCTGCCCATCTAACAGTTTCTTGCAAAAATACTGCACTGAAAACACCAAACACAGGCATATCTCAGAGATACTGTAGATTCAATTCCAGATCACTACAATAAAACTATTTACATGAATTCCCTGGTTTCCCAGTGCATATAAAAGTTATCTTTATGCTATGCAGTAGCCTACTAAACATGCAATAGCATTATTAAAAATATACAATGTAATACCTTAATTAAAAAAATGCTTTATTGTTAAAAAATGCTAACCATCACCTGAGCCTTCAGCGAGTCGTAATCTTTTTGCTGTTGGAATATTTGGCATCCATACTGATGACTGCTGGCTGATCAGGGTGGTGGTAATTTCTTAAATAAGACAATAATGAGTTTTGCCACATTGATTGACTATTTCTCTCATGCAACATTTCTCTGTAGCATACTATGCTGTTTGATAGTATTTTACCCACAGTAGAACTTCTTTCAAAATTGGAGTCATTTCTGTCAAACTCTGCCACTGATTTATCAACTAAGCTTATGTAATAGTCTAAATGTTTGTAGTTCATTTCAACAATGTTCATAACATCTTCACCAGGAGCAGATTCCATCTGGAGAAATCACTTTATTTGCTCATAAAAGGCAACTCATCATCAGTTAAAATTTTTCAAGAGATTGTAGAAATTCAGTCATAACTTCAGGCTCTACTTTTCATTCTAGTTCTATTGCTGTTTCCAGCATATCTGCCATTACTTCCTCCAGTGAAATCTTGAACCCCTCAAAGACACCCATGAGGGTTGGAATCAACTTCTTCCAAATTCCTGATAGCGTTGTTAGTTCTATCTCTTTCCATGAATCATGAATGTTCTTGTTCTTAATGACATCCAGAATGGTGAATCCTTTCCAGAAATGCTTCAATTTTACTTTGTCCAGATCTATCTGAAAACTCACCAGCCATGGAAGCTATAGTCCTACAAAATGCATTTCTTAAGTAAGCCTTGAAATTCTTTGATCCCTGAGCTACACAATGGATATTCTATTAGCAGGCAAACAACAACAAAAATCCATTAATCTCCTTATAAGTCTCCATCAGAGCTCTTCAGTGACCAGGTGTATTATCAATAAGCAATAATATTTTCAAAGGAATATTTTTCCTGAGCTGTGGGCTTAAAATATTCAACATATATGCTGTCACCCAGGCTTTGTTGTTCTATTTAC
Source organism: Heterohyrax brucei (assembly GCA_028571685.1). Classification (NCBI taxonomy): domain Eukaryota; kingdom Metazoa; phylum Chordata; class Mammalia; order Hyracoidea; family Procaviidae; genus Heterohyrax; species Heterohyrax brucei. Next base: position 127,743,252 of record CM053166.1, on the reverse strand, counting down.
ATAGCACAGGAAAAGAAGATTTAGGATAATTCCTAAGGTCAGCAGGATTTTCGCAATGGTAAATGAGCATTGGCTTCAATTTAAAGCCACCAGCTGCGTCAGCCTCTAACAAGACATTGAAACTTTGAAACCAGACATTAATTTCTACTCTTTAGTTAATAAAAGTTTTAGTTGATATCTTCATCCAATGTGAAATTGTTTCTTCTACACTGAAAATCTATTGTTTAGTGTGGCCACCTTCATCAGCTATCTTAGTTAGATTTTGATAACTCACTGAAGCTTCTACATCAGCGCTTCCCACCTTACCTTATACTTTCCTGTTGTTGAAATGACTTCATTCCTTAAACCTCATGAACCAATCTCTACTAGCTTCAGACTTTTCTTCTGTAGCTTCCTCCACTCCTCAGCCTTCATAGAATCAAAGAAAGTTAGAGTCTTACCCTGGATTAGGTTTTGGTTTAAGAAAATGTTGTGGCTGGTTTGATCTTCCATCCAAATCATTGAAACTTTCCTGTTTCACTTTTTCTTAACATGCATGTATTCACTAGAGTAGCACTCCTAGTTTCCTTTGAGAACTTTTCCTTTGCATTTACAACTTGAGTAACTGGCAAAAGAGGCCTAGTTTTCAACCTGTCTCAGCTTTTAACATGCCTTCCTCACTAGGCTTAACCATTTGTAGCTTCTGATTTCAAGCGAGAGACATGCAGCTCTTCCTTTCACTTGAACAGTTAGAGGCCATTGTAGGGTTTTAAGTGGCCTAATTTCAATATTATTATGTCTCAGGGAATTGGAAGGCCCAAGAAGAAGGACAGAAAAGGGGTAACGGCCAGTCAATTGAATAGTCAGAACATACGCAATATCCAATGATCAAATTCACAGTTTTATATGGGCACAGTTCGTAGAGCCCTCAAACAATTACAATAGTAACATAAAAAAAATCACTGACCATAGATTACCATAAAAGATAAAATAATGAAATATTTTGAGAATTACTGAAACATGACAGAGACATGAAGAGAGCACACGCTTCTGCAAAAAAGATGCTGATAGACTTATTTGATGCAGAGTTACCACAACCTCCAATTTATATATATTTTAAAAAAGGTTGTGCCACCAGGGCATTCTCTCTCTGTCTCTCATGAGTGTGTGTGTGGGTGTGTGGGTGTGTATGGAGGCCTGGTAACACAGTGGTTAAGTACTTGGCTGCAAACCAAAAGGACAGTGATGTGTGTATATCAGTCTGCTAGCCACTCCACAGGAAAAAAATATGGAAGTCTGCTTCTGAGATATATATATGGAAACCCTGGTGGTGTAGTGGGTTAAGTACTACATCTGTTAACCTAAAGATCAGCAGTTCAAATCCGCTCTTTGGGGCAGTTCTACCCTGACGTCTAGGGTTGCTATGAATCAGACTCGACTCAACAGCAGTAGGTTTTTTGGGTTATATATATCAGCCATGGTGTTTTGAATTGTCATATGCATGTGAAAGCTGAACAAGAATAAAGACTAAAAATGGATTTTTATACCTTTGGATTATGATGTTGGTGAAGAATATTGTATATAGCATAAACTGACAGAAGAATGAACAAATATTTCTTGGGGGGGTGAGGAAAATATGGAGGACTAGACATGTGTCTCCTCAATTCCCTCTGAGAACTAAGACCTGGAATGATCACTGAATAGAGCAGTGGGATCCTGGGAGCCCTCAGACCTGGCATAGTATTGTCAGATTTGACTAGGCACCATTATCAGACTAAATTACCCCTTTCAAAGATGAGCCAGTGCCCACTGATCCCCACTCTTGCTGACTCACCATATCAGAGAACTGCAGGTACTGATGCCTTTGTTATCCAGGAGGTGGGGACTGGACATGAGCGGACAAATTCTCCAAATTGCTGTGCTTGAGTAAACAGTGTACAGTGCAACAGAGAGACAGTCCATGGGATAGCCACATATTGAGAGACCAGCTGCTAACTGAGGCCACCGTGGCCGCTCCATCCTTTCTTTTCAGAGCTGTGCTGTAGACTGCTGCTTCATGGCAGGAAGGGCAGCTCAGCTGGGATGCCATCTTGGTAGACTGGGAGGCAGAGTCACCCAGCTGGGGGTCTTAGCCATGGCTGATTCTGAAGCAGAGCAGCAGCCTGTCTAGCAAGTGCTTCTCCAGCAGAAAATCATCATTTGAGAGAGTCTGTGTCTAGATTCACAGGTGGGGCCTGACAGAGGATGGCTGGAAGGTCTTACTCTCTTCCCCACATTACACCACGTCATAGCATCAGAGGATGGTCTATGAGGTACCCTTGTTGTCACCTGGAAGGGAGGGCCTGCCACACATGAGGGTGTGATGGTTTTTGTCAGCAGTTGACCAGCTGACCACTTATAATTAAGAGCTGGAGCTCTGACTGTTGAGAGGCGGGGCAGCTTCTTCCTTATCCTTCACTGACCACATTGTAAGATTGGCAGATGGCCTGCCAGTGACTCCATAAGTATGGCACTGTCTTTGTCAGCAAAGAAGTAGAAATGGGCACCTCAAAGAGTCCACCTGGAGCCAGTCACTAGAGTACATAGAGATGGCTGGTGACAAGCTCCCCTCTTGGAACTATGCCTCAGACCCTTTGAGATAACACTAGAGAAATCAAACAGCTTCTAGATGGCATGTAGACAACAGACCTTAGCTAACCATTTAAAGAGTAAGTCCACCATGCCTCCAGAAAAGTCCCCAAAATAAAAAATAAAAAAAATTTCCAGATGAAGAAGCCTTTCTGAAACTATCAGAGGATGAGTGCAAACAATAATATATAGACCCCTCCTAGGCCAAGCCAAGTGCCATCGAGTCAGAAGATTAAACAAAATGCAGCAGAACAAAATAAAAAACTAAGTACGCTATTTGAACTGATGTAATATCAGTGATCTGAAATGCAGGAGATTGATAAAAACAAAAAAAACACAGAATTAGACAATTCAATCTAATGCCAAAAGAGCAGAATTGAAGAAATAGAGATCAGACTTAGCAAGCTTGAGGACAGAGCAACTGACACCAGCAGTTATGGGGAGACATCAGAGAAAATAAATAAGAAAAATGAAGAGGCAATGAGAACCATGTGGGACTCTATCTAAAGGAATAATCAAGGATTAATTGGAGTTCCTGAACAGGGAGGGATAGCTGAAAACACAGAGAGTATTGTCATTGAGTTGTTGACAGAAAACTTCCCTGAAATTATGAAAGAAGAGAACATAGATATCCAAGACATGTATGGAACACCACAAAAACTAGACCCCAAAAGAAAGTCAACAAGACATACTATAGTCAAGCTTAATAAAATGAAACATAAGCAGAATCTCCTAAATGCAGTGAGACTCAAAGCAAAGCTAACATTCAGAGGAAAGCCCTGTTGGCTTTCATCTGACTTCTCAGCAGAAATGATGTTGGCATGGAGGCAGTGGGATGACACATTCAGAGCCTTGAAGGAGAAAAACTTTCAACCAGGAATTATATATACTGCAAAACTCTTTCAAATATGAAGATGAAATAAGACATTCACAGGTAAACAAAAGCTTAGAGACTCCGTAAAAACCAAACCCAAACTACAAGAAATACTGAAAGAAGCTCTTTGCTTGGAAAAGCAAAAACATTAAGAGTACATTTAAGGAGGCAATGTATGACACAGCATACAGAATTGTACTCATTCAGAGAAGTTAATAAGCTCAATCAAAACTACATTGTTTAAAGAAAGGAACCAGAAATCAACTTGATAGCAGGGTGGAGTCAAGATGGCGGACTAAGCACATGTCTCCTTATATCCCTCTGGAAACCAAGACCTGAACTGATAATCAAACGAAGCCTTCGGGTCACCTAGTGAGCCTCAGAACACAGCACATGGCTGTTAATTTGGACTTCATACGACTGAATGAAAAACCTCCTCTCTTTTGCTTACTGCCACTCCTGGCTATCCCTGGCTTTCATGGACTGAAGGTAATGCACCATTTTGACTTTTTTTTCTGTCTTGGCCGGTGGGTGGAGCTGGGTCTTGCCTAGCGGCTAGTCTCAGATGCACTGCTGGTAGGATAGGCAGGCAGTATTCCCATATTTTGAGAGCCAGGCTTAGGATTCTGTTCAACTACCCATGTTGGGCCTGTATTTTTATCTCTGTCACAGAGTGGTTTGTATGGAACCTGCAGCGCCTATGTGCGGGACGCCATGTTGGATATGGAGATTTTAGCAGGACCTAATTCTTAGCCTAGGAGTTAGCACCTACAAACAGGACAGTGCTTCTCTGACAGGAAAGCAGTAGTTTAAACAGAGTCATACATGGTGGGGGCCTGGCAACAGAGGCGGAGGATTCACTATATCTCGGCACCTTTAGCCCTTCTATCCACTGGCCATGTGGAGGGCACCATCTTAGATATGGTGGCCACAGGTGGACCCAATTCTTAGCTTGGAAGCCAGAGCTTGCCCACAGGAGAGCACTTCTTTTCTACCAGAAAAGCAGTAGTTTACACAGTGTCGCCTAAGGCTGCACCCTGTCAGCAGAGGTGAGCAGGGCAGTAGCATTGCTGTATTTTGAACTAGTTTGTATCATCTTGGGTTGGATATACAGCTGCTTACTTTGCCAGATGGAAAGAGGTACCTCTACACCTGAAAACCTGACTGACTTGGGAAGTGGTCAGATACCTTTTGTTTTACATTTTCAGACAGCCTAGAGAAACATCTGCAGTCCATCCTCACAGTATCTCTCCCAGCCTCTACTTACTCACATGAAACCCAAAAAGCAATAGACACTTGAGGCAAACAAGAAATCACCCATGGCTTCAGAAGGCTCCCGAATAAAACAACCAAGGAGTTTTCCACGTGAAGAAACTTTTCTAAAATCATTGGAAGGTGAATGCAAAAGGATTATATACAGAGCCCTTCTGGACCTTATACAAAATGCAGCTGAACAAAATGAAAAATTAAGCAAGTTGTTCAATCTGATGGAACACCAGTACTCTGAAATCCAACAGATCAAGAACAAAATCAAAGACACAGAAACTTCCATTGAAAGCCAAGAAAACAGAATGGAACAAATGGAAAAAAGAATTTCTGACTTGGAAGACAGAGCTACTGATGCCAGAGTCTATGAGAAGAAATCAGAAAAAAGAAACAAGAAAAATGAAGAAGCATGTGGCACTCTATTAAGAGGAGCAAACTTTGATTCATTGGAGTCCCTGGACAGGATGAGACACCTGAGAACACAGAGAGTATTGTTTCTGAGCTGCTGACAGAAAACTTACCAGAAAACATGAAGGCAGAGAATATAGATATCCCAGATGCATATTGTACTCCACCCAAGATAGATCTCAAAAGAAAGACTTCAAGACATATTCTAATCAAGCCTAACAAAATGAAACATAAGCAGCAACTCTTAAAAGCAGCAAGACTCAAAGCAAAGCTAACATTTAGAGGAAAACCCTGTAGACTTTCGTCAGATTTCTCAGCAGAAACCATGCTGGCACGGAGACAGTGGCACAACACATTCAAAGCCTTGAATGAGAAGAACTTCCAACCAAGAATTATATATTCTGCCAAGCTATCTTTCAAATAGGAAAATGAAATTAAGGCATTCCCAGACAAACAGAAGCTCAGAGACTTTGTAAAATCCAAACCCAAACTACAAGAAATACTGAAAGAAGTTTTTGGCTTTGGCTTAGAAGAACAAAGCCACTAACTTTATATTTTAGAACGACACATCATCCAGAATCCTACTGAGGGAAGGCTTCAAACCAAACACAGCTTTAATACTGAAACAAACAATCCAGTGATCATCATGAAAACTATGATGTCATCATATTAAAAAGAGGGATGTGCTACAGTCATTATAGTCCTTCAGGATGGAGAGGAAATTGATAAGACTGCTAGTAATTAAAATTGGACTTATATACAGTTTATTAAGGGGGATCTTAGGGGCAGCCGTAAAGCACAACAAAGATGAAACATACCATATCAAGAAATGTAATACAGGAGTCTCAACAACTTCAAAACTAGCCCTTAAAGAGGTGAAAAAATAGCTCACAAAAAGAATTTCCTAGAAAAGACTAATAAGAACAACAGAGAAAACATATACACAAAAATAAATGTATCGCAATGGCATCACTGAACACATACCTATCAATAGTTACATTGAGTGTGAATGGACTGAATGCTCCAGTAAAGAGACATCGAGTGACATCTTGGATCAAAAGACATGACCCATCCATAGGTTGTCTACAAGAAACTCACTTCAGACTTAAAGATAGCAGCAAACTGAAAATTAAATGATGGAAGAATCTACATCAAGCCAACGATGAACAAAGAAGAGCAGGTGTGGCAATTCTAATCTCAGACAAAATCAATGTTAACATAAAATCCACCATCATGGACAAAGATGGACACTATTTATTGCAGAAAAGTGCACTATACAAACAATATTTAACTATATTAAATATCTATGCACTTGGCAATATCAGAGCACCTAAATACATCAAAGAAACACTGACTACACTCAAAAAAGTGTAAGATGACTCCACAATAATAGTGGGAGACTTCAACACTCCACTCTCAATACTGGACAGATCATCTAGAGAAAAGTTCAATAAAGATAAGGAAGAACTTATTGTCACAATTAACTAACTAGACCTCATAGATATATACAGTGAACAACTACACCTTCTTCTCCAGTGCACATGGAACATTCTCCTGAATTGACCATGTGTTAGGACATAACGCAATTCTCAACAAAATCTGTACCATTGAATGACTGCAAAGCATCTTCTCAGATCAGAAACACATAAAAGTCAAAATCAATAGCAAAGAAAACATAGATAGAGTGTAACTCTTGAAAACTGAACAACATCTTGTGCAAAAAACCATGGGTAATAGAAGAAATCAAGGATGAAAGAAAGAAAGAAATGGATTCCAATTAGAACGAAAACACTTCCTACCAGAACCTATAGGATACAGCCATAGCAGGTCTCAGAGGTCTGTTTATCTCCATAAATGCACACACCTGGAAGGAAGAAAGGACCCAAATCAAGGAACTAACCCTAGAGCTTGAACAAGTAGAGAGAGAACAACAGAGGAACCCCTCAGGCACCAGAAGAAAACAGATCATAAAGATTAGAGCATGACTAAATGGATTAGAGAATAGAAAAACAATTCAAAAAATTGAAAAGACCCAAAGCTAGTTTTTTGAAAAGATCAACAAAATTGACAAATCACTGGATAAATTTACTAAAAGAAAAACAGGACAGGAAACAAACAACCCAAATTAGAAATGAGAGGGGAGTTGTCACCACAGATGCAACAGAAATCAAAAATATCATAACAGAATACTATGAAAGACTGTAATGTAACAAATTTGAAAACCTAGGGGAAATGGACCAATTCCTTGACTCATACCACCTATCCAAATTATCGCAACGTGAAGCAGAACAACTTAACAAATCCATCACAAAGGAAGAGATTGAAAAGGTCATCAAAACACTGCCAACCAAAAAAAAAGTCCAGGCCCAGATGGCTTCACTGCTGAATTCTACCAAGTATTTAGAGAAGAGTTATCTCCCATACTACTGAGACTATTTCACAGTATAGAAAGGCATGGAGTACTTCCAAACTCATTCTATGAACCCAGCATAACCCTGATACCTAAGCCAGGGAAAGACCCAACAAAGAAAGAGAACTACAGACCGATATCACTCATGAATCTAGATGCAAAAATCTTCAACAAAATTCTTGCCAACAGAATACAACAACATATCAAGAAAATAATCCATCATGACCAAGTGGGATTCATACCAAGGATGGAAGGCTGGTTCAACATCAGGAAAACAATTATTGTGATTCACCACATAAGTAACACAAAAGACAACGATCACCTGATTTTGTCCATTGATGCCGAAAAGGCATTTGATAAAGTCCAACACCCATTCATGCTAAAAACTCTTAGCAAAATGGTCATAGACAGCAAATTCCTCAACACAATAAGGGCCATTTATACAAAGCCAATTGTCCACATCATCCTGAATGGAGAGAGACTGAAAGACATTCCTTTGAGTTCAGGAACTAGACAAGGAAGCCCCCTCTCACCTCTTCTATTCAACATTGTGCTAGAAGTTCTAGCCAGAGCAATTAGACAAGACCAAGAAATAAACGGCATCTGCTTCGGCAAAGAGGAAGTTAAAATCTCCCTGTTTGCAGATGATATGATTGTATATACAGAGAACCCCAAGGAATCTATAAGTAAACTACTCAAACTGATAGAAGAATTCAGCAAAGTCTCAGGATACAAGATAAACATAAGTAAATCACTAGGATTCCTTTATACCAACAACAAGACTGTTAAGGAAGAAATTATCAAATCAATAACATTTACAATAGCCCCTAAGAAGATAAAATACCTAGGAATTAATCTAACCAGAGTAATAACAGACCTTTACAAAGAGAACTACAAGCCCTTACTACAAGAAACTAAAAGAAACTTAGATAAATGGAAAAACCTACCCTGCTCATGGATAGGAAGAATTAACATTGTGAAAATGTCTATTTTACCCAAAGCAATTTATTTATATAACGCAATCCCAATACAAGTTCCAGCATCATTTTTTAATGAGATGGAGAAACAAATCATCAATCTTGTTTGGAAAGGGAAGAAGCCCCGGATAAGTAAGATACTATTAAAGAAGAAGAACACACTGGCAGACCTCTCATTACCTAACCTTGGAACACGCTACACTGCCACATTTGTCAAAACAGCCTGGTACTGGTACAAGAACAGACAGATCGATCAATGGAACAGAATTGAGACCCCAGAGATGACACCATCTGCCTATGAACAGTTGATATTCGACAAAGGTCCTAAGACATTAAACTGGGGTAAAAACAGTCTCTTCAACAAATGATGCTGCCAAATTGGTTCTCCATCTGCAATAAACTGAATCAAGATCCATATCTTACACCTTATACAAAAACCAACTCCAACTGAATAAAAGACCTAAATATCAAACCTAAAACGATAAAGCTCATCCAAGAAAAGGTAGGAACAACAATGGAAGCTTTAATACACAATGAGGACAGACTCCAAAATCTGTCAAACAAACCTCAATCAAGAGAAAATAGATAAATGGGAACTATTAAGAATCAAACACTTTTGCTCATCTGAAGACTTTATTAATAGAATTAAAGGAACACCCACAGAATGGGAAAATATATTTGGCAACTCTATGTTAGGCCAACGCCTGATCTCCATAATCTATAAGATACTACAAAATGTCAATAAGAAAAAGATAAACTATCCAATTAAGCGATGGGCAAAGGAGATGGACAGACATTTCACTAAAGAGGAGATCCAGGCAGCCAAAAACACATGCGGACATGTTCACGATCTTTAGTTATTAAAGAAATTCAAATCAAGACGACAATGAGATACCATCTCACCCCAACAAGATTGGCCATGATCCAGAAAACACAAAACAACAAATGCTGGAGAGGCTGTGGAGAAAGTGGAACCCTCCTATACTGTTGGTGGGGTTGCAAAATGGTCCAGCCTCTTTGGAAAGCCATCTGGCGCTTCCTTAAAAAAATGGATATCGATATACTATTTGATCCAGTAATTCCACTACTTGGAATATATCCTACAGAATCAAGGCCTTTCACATCAATGGACACATGCACCAGAATGTTTATTGCAGCACAGTCCACGATAGCAAAAAGATGGAATCAACCCAGATGCCCAACAATAGAAGAATGGATAGGTTAACTATGGTACATACACTCAGTGGAGCACCATGTAATGATAAAGAATGATGATGATTCCAGGAAACATCTCCTAACCTGGTTTCAACTGGAAGACATCATGTTGAGTGAAAGTAGTCAGCAACAAAAGGACAAATATTGTATGAAACCTCTACGATAAGATCTCAAAAACAGACTTGTGTATAGAAGAAAAGACTTTGACAGCTGCAAGGGAGGGAAGGGAGGGAGGACAAGGGGGGCAGGGTTTAGTTTAGATAGTTACTAGAAATCTGGTTGGGAGAAAGCGGTGATAGCACACATTAGGAACAAGAACAACATTAAGTGGACTTCAGCATAACCTGAGTACTCCTTCCATTTTAGGCCAATATTGCAACGATAGAGTAGCTGGGGTGGGGGACAGGGGACCATGCTCTTAGGCGAAATCTAGGCCAATTGGCACAATTAACATTTTGCTAAGAGCGCTCTCTGCACCCCGTATTGGTGAGTGGTGTCTGGGTTCTTAAAAGCTGCCAAGCTGCCATCCGAGGACACAGCAAATGGTTTCAACTCAGCAGGAACGGATGCTCTCCGAGGACCAAAATGACATGCAGTAAGACAACCTAGAAGACAGACCCACAGGAGTGGGTGCCTACATAGACTTAGGACCGGAAGAACCGGATGGTGCCCAGCCACCACCAGTGATAGCCACGATGGAGCTCACAGAGAGGAGTCTCACTGGCAACACAAAAATAAAAAGGGCTGTATCCTGATATCTCCACTAAAAGACCTCAATTGATGGTCTAGCAGTTTCGGGGTTCCCCTGAGAGCATGGCCCCCGGCCGTGATGCTGCCCTTACCCATAAATTATAACGAAGGTCTACTCTTTGCACAGGAATGGATTGGACTTGGCAATGCAGAGTGATCCTATATTGGATGCACTTTATGGTTCTATACATCCACAGGATATTATCCTGCTGACCTCTGGCTGGAGGAAGGGGAGCGGACAGAGAGGAGGGGAAAGGAGGCTGTTGGGAGGATGAGACATGTATGGAGCACAGAGGAATAGTGTGCTGTCACCAGACGGGGAGAGCAGTGGAAGCTGCATATAGGCAGGCATGTAAATTTATATGGGAATGTACATTTTCACTCAGTCATGTTAAATAAAAAATAAAAAAAAATCAATAACTGGGGTGCACACTGAGATCTCCACTAAAAGACCACAATTGATGATCCAGCGACTTTGGGGTTCCTCTGGGAGCATGGCCCCTGGCCCTTATGCTGCCCTTCCCCATAAATCATAACCATGGTCCACTCTTCGGACAGCAAGGGATGGGACTTGGTGATGCAGAGTGACCATATATTGGATGCACTTTATGGTTCTATACATCTATAGGGTATCATCCTGCTGACCTCTGACTGGAGGAAGGAGAGTGGGTGGAGAAGAGGGGAAAGGAGACTGTTGGGAGGATGAGACATGTATAGAGTAAAGAGGAATAGTGTGCTGTCCCCGGGCAGGGAGAGCAGTGGAAGCTGCACATAGGTGGGCATGCAAATTTATATGGGAATGTATATTTTCACTCAGTCATAATAAAAAAAATCAATAACTAAAAAGAAAAAGAAATAAAGGATGTCAAATGGACAGACACCTGCACATGAATGTTTATTGCAACACAGTCTACAACAGCAAAATGACAGAATCACCCCAAATGCCAATCAACAGATGAATGGATAAACAACTTATGGAACATATAATCAATGGAACGTTATGCAATGATAAAAAACAATGACAATTTTAGGAAACATCTCATAACTTGGTTTCAATTGGAAGACATTATACTGAGTGAAATCAATCAGTGGCAAAAGGACAAATATTGTCTGAGATGTCCGCTATAAGTACTTAAAAATAGTCTTATGTACAGAAGAAAAGACTCTGTGGCTAAAAAAAAAAAAGGGTGGGGAGTGGAGAGTGAGGGTTTATCATAAATTAGATAGTTGATAGAAATTTGGTTTGGTGAATACAGTGACAGCACACAGTAGAAAGTAGATCAACCTACCTGGTCTTCACCATAAACCGAAAGCTCTTCTAACGTCAACTCAATATTGCAAGGATAGCATAGCAGAGGCTGGATATGGGGACCATTCTCACGGGAGGCATCAAGGTCAATTAGCGTAATTAGCCAATTGCTAAGAGCGTCTTCTGCACCCCACATTCTTGAGTGGCATCTGAGGTCTTAAAAGCTAGCAAGGTGCCATCTGAGGTACACCCAACGGTCCCAAATGAGTCAGAACAGATGATCACTGAGAACATCAAAGACACCAGGAAAAAAGAGCCCGAGAGACAGGAGGACCCACATAATGGGAGACTGTATCAACATATGACTAGAAGAACCAGATGGTGCCTGGCCACCACCAAAGGCAGCCATGATGGGGCACACAATGTTCAGTCCCTGTGGCAACATGAGAAAAAGAAGGGTATAGATCAAGAACTTTACTAAAAGGCCACAAATGATGGTCTGACTGCCTGGGAGATCCCCTGGTAGTATGATCCCTGACTTGCTGCTGCCCATGTCCAGAAAACACTACTGAGGTCAACTCTTCAGATAAAAATGAACTGGACTCAAGGATAGAATGTAACCACATGGTGGGTGTACCTTATGGTTCTATGCATTTATAGGAGGATGTCCCACTGGTCTCTTTGTAGACAGAAGAGAACAGGGTAAAAAGGAGGGGTCATGAGCTTGTAAAGAGGATACAATAAGTATAACATGAAAAGGAGAAGTGTGCTGTCGTGGGGCAAGGAGTGCAGAAGAGCTCTAGATAGGTCAGCATGCAAAACTGATTCAGATTGTATACTTTCACTTAATCACAATAATAATAATTTTTAAAAAATTTTCTTAGAAGGAATACGTCCAGAATGCTCCTTAGAGGCAAGGGTAGCAAGATTTCATATCACATACTTTGGATATATTACCAGGAGGGACCCGTCTTTGGAGAAGGACATCATGCTTGGTAAGGTAGAGAGTCAGCAAAAAAGAGAAAGACCCTCAACGAGATGGACTGACTGCAATAATGGACTCAAGATTAACTACAACTGTGAAGATTGTGCAAGATGAGCCAATGTTTTGTTCTGTTGTACATAGAGTAGTTATGAGTCAGGAAAAAACTCAATGGTAGCGTCTAGAAAGTATATGTATAAGCCAAGAGTTGTCGAGTCGGATCCAACTCATGGCGACCCTAGGGGCCAGGCTATAGATATGTATTTACTTAACATCAATATCCCTAAATACATAAAGGATTGAAAAGAGAAATAGACTTTTCTACAATAGTATGGAGACTTCAATACAGCAGTACAACAGACAACATCAAAAAGAAAATAGAGGACCCCAACAAGATAGGCCATGATCCAGAAAACACAAAACAACAAATGCTGGAGAGGCTGTGGAGAAAGTGGAACCCTCCTACACTGTTGGTGGGGTTGCAAAATGGTCCACCCTCCTTGGAAGGCAATCTGGCGCTTCCTTAAAAAAATGGATATCGATATACCATTTGACCCAGTCATTCCACTACTTGGAATATATCCTACAGAATCAAGGCCTTTCACACCGACGGACACATGCACCAGAATGTTTACCGCAGCACAGTCCACAATAGCAAAAAGATGGAATCAACCCAGATGCCCAACAATAGAAGAATGGATAGGTAAACTATGGTCCATATACTCAATGGAGCACTACGCAATGATAAAGAATAACGATGATTCCAAGAAACATCTCCTAACCTGGTTTCAACTGGAAGATATTATGTTGAGTGAAAGTAGTCAGCGACAAAGGGACAAATACTGTATGAGACCTCTACGGTAAGATCTCAAAAACAGACTTGTGTATAGAAGATAAGACTCTTTGACAACCGCAAGGGAGGGGAGGGAGGGGGAGGGGGGGAAGGTTTAGTTTAGATAGTTACTAGAACTCTAGTTGGGAGAAAGTGGTTATAGCACACATTAGAAACAAGAACAACATTAAGTGGACTTCAGCATAACTTGAGTACTCCTTCCATCTTAACTCAATACTGCAAGGATAGAGTAGCTGGGGCAGGGGGCGGGGGACCATGCTCTTAGGCGAATTCCAGGCCAATTGGCACAACTAGTGTTTTGCTAAGAGAGCTCTCTGCACCCCACATTGGTGAGTGGGCGTCTGGGGTCTTAAAAGCTGCCAAGCTGCCATCCGAGGACACAGCAAATGGTCCCAACTCAGCAGGAACGGATGCTCACCGAGGACCAAAATGACATGCAGTAAAGACAACAGAGAAGACAGAGAGACCCACAAGAGTGGGTGCCTACATCAACTTGGGACCGGAAGAACCGGATGGTGCCCAGCCACCACCAGTGATAGCCACGATGGAGCTCACAGAGAGGAGTCTCACTGGCAACACAAGAATAAAATGGGGTGCATCATGAGCTCTCCACTAAAAGACCTCAACTGATGGTCCAGCAGTTTTGGAGTTCCTCTGAGAGCATGGCCCCCGGCCCTGATGCTGCCCTTTCCCATAAATTATAACGAAGGTCCACTCTTTGGACAAGAATGGATTGGACTTGGCAATGCAGAGTGACCATATATTGGAAGCACTTTATGGTTCTATACATCTATAGGATATCATCTTGCTGACCTCTGGCTGGAGGAAGGGGAGTGAACGGAGAGGAGGGGAAAGGAGGCTGCTGGGAGGATGAGACATGTATGGAGCAGAGAGGAATAGTGTGCAGTCACCGGACAGGGAGAGCGGTGGAAGCTGCATATAGGTGGGCATGTAAATTTATATGTGAATGTACATTTTCACTCAGTTATGTTAAATAAAAAGAAAAAGAAAAAAAAAAGAAAATAGAGGACCTGAACAACACTGTAAATCAACTAGACCTTGCAGACATACATAGAATACCCCACCCAGCAACAGTGTTACTGGATCATTCTCCAGAATATATCACATATTGGGTCACAATAACTGTAAAATTACTTAAATCATATTTGAATCATATAAAATATTTTCTGTAATGAAAATAAAGTAAAACTAGAAATCAACAATAGGAAGTATGGGAAAATATAGAAATATATGGAAGTTAACCACACACTATTAAACAACTAATGGGCCAAGAATAAATCAAGAGATATTCAGAAAATACTTAAGGTTAAAATAAATAAAGAAAGTATAACACATTAAACTTATGAGATAGCGAAAGCAGTGCTATAGGAAAACGTATAGCTGTAAATGTCTACATTAAAAATGAAAAAGAAATATCGATGACTTATCTTTATAGCTTGAGGAACTAGGCAAAGAAGAACAAAACAAACCAGAAGGAAGGAAATCACAAAGATCAGAGCAGAGATGAAAGAAATAACAAAAAAAATCAAAAGAATCAGTGAAATAAAAAGATGACAGCTAACATTTTAAAATAATTCAAAATTTTGATAGAAAACCACTTCTGATCAACATGAGTAAAACAATGACATTTTTCTAGATTAAATATATTAAGTATATCTTTCATTTTCCTTTCTCAGGAAGCTACTGAAAGATATGTACCCTTTAAACGAGAGAATAAACCAACAAAGAAAAACATGGGATACATGACTAAGAGATCAGTCACAACAGTCAAAAAAAAAAAAAAAAAATACCCAGGTTAGTAGTGAAGGCAAATTCCAGCGTAACAGCTGCCATGGAGGCTTGGAAAGCAACCCCTCCAGACTAGAGTAGGAGGACAGAGGTCTTCACAAAGACTGACTGTAAGAGGGGGGAAATGATAAATTACCTGATGCATTAAATATATTGAGATAACATTTACTCTATCAGGGATTTTAGATACATAACAAACCAAGCAAAGGAGCAACTGATTCTACTATCAACTGCACAGGAACCAAAATCCTATAAATGGAAGGAAACATAATTGTAATATACTGCATGACTCAGCTGTGAACAACATTTACACAGCCATGAGCTAAACACTGAATATTGTTTAATTGGCAGTTACAATTTAATTATACTAAAAAGAAATGGAAAGGGGTTTTAAGAGAGGGAAAGAGTGTGTATGTGTGTGTTTGTGTGTGTGCATGTGTGCGGGGGGTGCGGGTGGTTGCAAGGAAAGCATGTCTAAGTTAGCTAAATTCTTATCATCTGTAACACATAATCATGAGATGTCTACAGATGAAAACTTTAGAACTTTTAATGTTGGCATGATTAGAAATATAGAAGTAAGTACTGGAAGAAACTATGCCAAGAAATTTGGAAGTATGGCTACCTGGCCAACTTTTTGGAAGAGTACCATATATGTATCCATTTCCAAGAAAGGTCTTCCTGTGCAATGCAAAAATTATAAAAGAAAATTATACTATCATACACAAGTAAAATTTTGTTGAAGGTAATTCAAATACAGTTGCAGTGATACATAGCCAGGGAGCTGCCAAACATTCAAGCAGATTCAGAAGAGTGTGTGCAACAAAGGAAATTGTTTCTGATGTCTGATGGATCTTGACTGAAAGCAGATGATACAAGAAAGATATTTATGTGTGTTTTGTTGACTATATAATTATAGGCATTTGACTGCGTATCATAACAAATTTTGAATAATATTGCAAAGAATGATAATTCTAGACACTAAATTGTTTTCACGTGGAACCTGTACATAAACCAAGAGGCAGTCATTCAAACAGACAGGGGAATACTATATGGTTTAAGATAGAAAAGGTATGCATCAGGGTTACATAGTTTTCCATACTTATTTAATCTGTTTGCTAAGCAAATAATTTGATAAGATGGACTACGTAAGGAAGAAACCCTGGTTAAGCCTATGTCTGCTAACCCAAAGGTCAGCAATTTGCATCCACCAGGCGCTGCTTGGAAACTCTATAGAGCACTTCTACCTGCTCTTGTTAGGGTCTCTATGAGTCAGAATCAACTCTATGGCATTAGGATGGTTTGGACTATATAAAGAAGAATGTGACATCAGAATTGGTTGTTGTTAGGTGCTGTGGAGTTGGTTGAACTCATACTGACTCTGAAAAACAGAACAAGACCCTGCCCTATCCTGCGCCATCATCACAATTGTTATGTTTGAACCCATTGTTGCAGACACTGTTCCAACTCATCTCATCAAGGGCCTTCCTTTTTTTCATCTACCTTATGTCTTACAAAGCATGATGTCCTTCTCCAGAGACCAATCTGTCCTGGTATCATTTTCAGTCTGTGAAATAAAGTCTCCCTTTCCTCACTTCCAAAGAGCATTCTGGTTACACTTCTTCCAAGACAGACTCATGTATTCTTCTGGAAGGCCAAGGTGTATTCAGTATTCTTCACCAACACCATAGTTCAAGTTTAAGGGCATCATTTCTTCTTTGGTCTTCCTTATTCATTGTCCAGTTTTCTCATGCACGTGAGGTGATTGAAACTATCATGGCTTGTGTCAGTTGCATCTGATACAAGTCCTCAGAATGACAGCTTTCCTTTTTAACACTTAAAAGGTCTTTTGCAATAGGTTTGCCAAGTGCAATGTAGCATTTTGTTTCTTGACTTCTTCACTCCTGTTTCCATGGGTTTTGATTATGGCTGCAAGTAAAATGAAATCCTTGACAGTGTCTATCATTTCCCCATTCATCGTGATGTTGCTTGTTGGTCCACTTGTGAGGATCTTTGTTTTCACTATGTTGAGTTGAGTTGTAATCCATACTGTAGTCTTTGATCTTCAATGGTAAGTGTCTCAAGTTCTCTTTGTTTTCAGCAAGCAAGATGATATCATCTGCATAATGCAGGTAGTTAGTCTTCCTTCAATCCTGATGCTGCATTCTCCTTCAGAGAGTCCAAGCTCTGAGATTGTTTTCTCAGCATACAGATTGAAAACACATGGTGAAATGATGCAATGCTGAGTCACAAGTTTCGTGATTTTTAAACCACACAGTACCCTCTTGCTTCATTTGGAAGACTGCCTCTTGATCTGTTACAGGTTCCACTTGAGAACAATAAAATGTTCACCAATTCCCAGCCTTAGAAATGTTATCCATTATCTGCTATAACCCATGCAGTCAAAAGAATTTGCATAGTCAATAAAACACAAGTAAACATCTTTCTAGTATTCCTTGCTTTCAGCCAAGATCCATCTGACTTCAGCAATGATATTCTTCATTGCATGTCCTCCTCTGAATCCAGCTTGACTTTCTGGCAGTTATCTGTTGATGCATTGCTGCAGCCATTTTGAATGATCTTCAGCAAAAATTTACTTGTGTGTGTAGCTATATTGCAAATCAGAATAGAAAAAAGACTAGCAACCAGCGATGTACAGATAACAGAACCTTGCTCACTGCCAGTGAAGAGGACTTGAATCACTTCTGATGAAAATCAAAGACTGCAGTCTTCAGTATAGATTATACCTCAACATAAGAAAAACAAGAACCCTCACAACTGGAACAATAAGCAGCATCATGATAAATGGCAAAAACATTGAAGTTGCCAAGGATTTTGTTTTATTTAGGTCCACAGTCAACATCCATGGAAGCAGAAGTCAGTAAGTCAAATGGAGCATTGCTGTGGCCAAGTTTGCTGCAAAAGACCTCTATTTAGCATTGAAAACCAAAGACATCGCCTCGAGGACTAAGGTGTACCTAATCCAAGTCATATTTTCAGTTGTCTTGTATGCATGTGAAAGCTGGGCAATGAACAAGGAAAACTGAAGATGAGTTGATAAATTTGAATTACAGTATTGGCAAAGAACATTGACTATACCATGGACTGCCGAAAAAACCAACAAATCTGTCCTGGAAGACATCTAGCCAGAATGCTCCTTAGAAATGAGGGTGGGGTGACTTCATCTCACGTACTGTTAACATTTTATCAGAAGGGACCAGCGCCCAGAGAAGGACATCACATTTTATACAGCCAACCAAGCCAAGTGCCGTCGAGTCAGATCTGAGGGTCAGCGAAAAAGAAGACTCTCAGCAGGATAGACTGACACAGTGGCTGCAACAGGGGGTTCAAGAATCACAAAGATTATGAGGATGGCCCAGGACCAGGCAGTGTTTCTTCTGCTGTACACAGGGTCACCATGGGTCAGAGCTGATTTGAAGGTACCTAGCAACAACAGTAAAAAGGGTAAGTGTGATTCATTTTTTTCTAAATGCTTATTTTTCTCAATATCATCCATTAAATGATCCTTAAGCAGTCCTAGTTTTGCAAAGTTAATTTTCTTGTACATAACTTTTACATATGGCTGTATCTATTTAAGAACTTTCAATTCTGTTCCACTCATGAGTATTCCTATTTCTTTCCCAGGTTGAATTACATTTTTTGATATTTTATTAAAAATGTAAAACAGATGTTTTAAAATCGGGCTATATCTCAAACCCCCATCTCAACCATATTGCCTTTCATTTTCAGAATGTCTTTGTATATTCTTATCCATTTATTTTTTCATATAAATTCTGAAATCATTTCATTGAGCAATGTTCTCTCTAGGAGAAAATAGTTCCTTGTCTAATTTTTATGGTAATTATATTACACATATAAATGAATTTGGAGTGTGCAGATATTCTTACTTCATTGTCTCATCTCGGTTTCTCCATTTTTTAATGTATAAGGTTTCAGATTATGTTTTTGCAAGTTATTTTAATATATAAAGGCCCAATACATCCTTTTTAAGTTTATTTCTACTATATTTTGTTGTCAGTATTAATGAAGCCTCTTGATTCTTTATACTTTTATAACTGAGTAGTACTTGTGGGCAAAAATGTTATTGAATTTTCAGTACTTTCCCCATACCTGATATTATAAATTAAATAGTGTCCTCCAAAAAAATATGTGATGAAATTCTAGCCACTATATCTATAAATTTTGCCCCGTTTGGAAATAGGATATTTCTTTTTTTATGTTAATGAATCCATACAAGATTAGGCTGTGTTCTAAAAGTAATCGCTCTGAATATTAAAAAAAGTGGAACAGACACAATGACACACACAAGAGAGTAATAGTTGCCAAAGAAGGCCAGGCCAAGGAACACCAAATATTGTAAAGAAATACCTTGTGCTACTGGCAAGAAAGGACCCTGCTATTAAGCTGATTTCCTGATTTGGACTTCTATGTGTGACACAATAAATTTCTGTCCTTCAGAGCCATCCAAGTGTGATATTTCTTTGCTACAGCAGCACTAGCTAACTAAGACACACCACTATCTTGTTAAATTATTTCATTACTCATAATATTTTGTAAAAACTAACTTACTGTTTTTTCTAGTTACATAAATGTGACATAAGTGAATGATATATTTTCTATCTTACCAATATTTATGCTTCTTATTTCCTTTCACATCTTACTACATTGAAACAAGTTTCAAAGCAATATTTAAGAATGGTAAATAGTTTTGTTTATTTTTAAAGTAAAAGAGAATGGCTAGAATTTTGTTGCTGGTGAGTTGGGGTTTTGTGTGTGTGTGTGTTTCTGTTTTGTGCACAAGCAGTTCTTATTTTACTTCCCTCTCCTGACAAGCTCCATTAATTTTATCACATGCACACTACATTCACATAAAAGCATTTTCTTTCTCCTGTAAGAGATTACCACATGAATTTTGGACCATTATTGGTATAATAGGAAATCCGACCCAATTCTTTTTAGTATTTCTTATGTCCTAGGCTGCTAAATCCAATTTCCATGCTGCTAGGTATAGTTTTCTGCATTAGTCTTGATTTAAAAAAAAAAAAGATATGAAAAGGCTCATGTACGTATTTTGGGTGTAGTTAAATGAGGCTTTGTGTGGACTAAGCTTATTGCTAGTTCTGTTGTAGATTCTCTGTTTTTCAAACCTACATCAGTTGGAACTTTTCCATGAGTTTTGCAGGTAATTATGGAAGAGTACTTACACATTTTCTCCTTTGAACACATTCAGAAATATTTTAAGATGTAAACATATTAACCATAAAGTGATTAGTATAGAAACTCAATTACTAGGTCATAACTTCTGGAGGCAAAATTTATTTTTCACATGTCCTTCAATTTTTCTCACAATAATTGTAACTTCTGTTTATGTTGGACTGTGTATCCTTATTTTACTGATGAAGAAACTGAGACTTTTCATGGCTCGAGGTCATAGAACCAGTTAATGACACTTAGATTCTGTGGTGGTCAGGATTATGTCAACTTGGCTACTCCATATTTGGCTGCTGTATTAAGTGGCAGGGAGGGGTTTGTGGTGGCTCCCTGCCCCTTGGCTCTCATCTTGCGACCTTTTACTACGGCTGCTGGTCACTCACATGGCCAGGAGCTTCTGCTCTCTTCTTCCAGCCTCTGGTTCTGGGACTTGAACTAGCAGCTGCTGGACTCATCAGTCCTTACAGTCGGCACTTGAGAGTCCTGCTCCCTGACCTGCTGATCCTGGTTTTGCCAGCCTCTGTCACTTCGTCTCGCCACCAGCTTGGGATCCACTGACCTACACAACTGGGATCTAGAACTCTGGTCTCTGACTTGCTGACTTTGGGTTCCTCAGCTTCCGTGGCCACGTGAGGCTTGTGCCAGAGCTTGGGACATTCAGCTTCTGTGATTATGTGAGCTGTTTCCTATATCTGTATCTATCTATCTATCTATTTCTATATTATAAATCTTTCCTTGTACCTACACGTGTTACTGGTTTTGCTTCCCTAGAAAACCCAGCCTAAGACAGATTCCTATTCATGTTTGTCATATTCCAAACCTGTTCAAATCTAGATGTCATATAGCATTCTAACTTTCAGGACATCTTGGAATCATCTTCTCCACTGGCTGCTTCACATTCACTCAGCCTTGGAAGTCATATTTGACTTTCACTGCTAGTCTCTGCAGATGCTGCTAACAACTTTGTCATATCTGATAGGCCTTTAGCTCTCTTCTTCAAGCTGTGATGAAACACTTAGGTTAATTTTAACATCTTAATAGAAGATAAAGATGAAATTATGTGTTTTTACGTGTGCTTGAGTGCACAGCTGTACACCTGTTTTTTTTTTCCCTCCTTCCACATGGTGTCATCTTTGTTCGCATTCTGTGCTGCGTGGTTGCTTTGGTGGTGGCAGTTGTTTTCAACCCCTTTCTCTTTTCATAGCAAGTCACTTTCGGAGCCCCCCTGTAGTCTCTTCCCAATCAGATACCACTCAACTCCCATCTCCACGTGCGTATTGAATTGCTTTTGAAAAAGGCCCTGCTGATTTTATCTACTGGCAGTCACATTACATGTCAGATGACCTTTTAGGTTGTTATTGACAACAAATTTATGCCAATATATGTTTAGATGAGTGCCAGTCTAATAAAGTGTAAGAGTTCCATGTATTGACAGATTTTTCACTTAGTCACAAATATCATTCAACATTTAAATGTTTCGGTTTAAAAACAGTTGAGGAAAACTCTTAATATCAGAATGAACTCCAAGAAATACCTTTTCTTCTCTTCAAAGCTGTACTGTCCATATTACAGTACGTGAAATGAAGGTTAACTGAATGTAACTATAATACACACAAATATGTAGAAGCTTTGTAGCACTATGATGTATTTTGATAAGCATCAAATTCAGATCCCTCAGAGTTTATATAATGAAAATATGATTCAGATTCTGAGAGATGACTAGAAATTAAAGTGAATGCCAAGTGTTAGCAGCACTGGTAAATCAACACATATTGGTTATCAAGCCTGACACATTACTAGGTAGGATGACTTTTATATTAGAGCTATTTGTGATTTCATTGTAAGTGAAACATCCTCATCTTGTAGAGGTAGAATTAAGTGAGGCTTTAAATCAGTGGGGAAAGGAATTTAAAATTAAAATCACATTGCACTGTGAAAGTTCCTCTATTCACCTTGTGAATATTTATCATAAAATGCTGAAACTTTTTATGTAAACTTGGTACTTTATTGATAAGAATTTAACAGTTTAGATGCAAAGATATACTCCTTTCTCTGTTAGATTTCATGGTATCATTTGTCTAATTGGAACACAGAGTACTGGATACCACTAAGGCTCTCCAACATACTCTCCTTCCAGCTTCAGCAGTGGAGAGAGTGTCGTACTTAGCTGTACATAACCTTAGCAGTGTTCTGTCTTGATTAGGTGGGATAGTGGAGCCATCACTTGGATACTCGGTCATTTGAAGGCAGTGTCTGATAAACACCAAAGACTTATAATTACATGTGCTGCTAACATTTTATAGTGCTGTTAGGGGTTTAATTTAATGATGCTTAAAGAATCAAATGACTGTTTTGTTGATGCCTTAAGTGCTTCAGAAAGAATTATCATCAGTTTACAGTACTAACTAGATCAAGAAATCTCTCACTGTATCAGAAAGCAGGTAAAAATGGACAGATTTTACAGCCAATTTGTAGAGGGGGGCATGGGGAAGTCCTTAAAGAGTGTTCGTTGATTCATTAATTTTACAAAACTTGTGATAAAGCAGTCATAATAACCCGTAGTACTGCATTGCAACATTACTGTATACTTATTACCACTTGCTTCCCCTTCCTCAAATTGCCCCTTTTACTGCAAGAAATATAAGAGTTTCAACTGGAGATGGAGTATTTTAAGGAAGACATTTTTTAATAGAATTCCCATTCCTTAGATTAGCATTCAACCCTTACAGACTACCTTTTACCAACCTTTCCAGAATTATCTTCATCTACACTTATATGTGAAACTTCTATTTTGACAAACCTGACTTACTTACTCCATTCCCGACACGCTTGTGAAAGTTCATACCCATACCTTTGCTCCTAACAATAACTACCATTTATTAAGCATTTGGTGTCCCTCGGTAGTGAAAACTGTTAACATATTTGGCTGCTAACCAAAAGGTTGGAAGTTTGGATTCACCACAGAAGCCTTAGAAGAAAGGCCAGTTGATCTACTTCTAAAAAACTCAGCCACTGAAAATTCTGTGGAGCACATTTCTATTCTGACACTTATGGGATTTTTGCGAGTCAGAATTGACTCAACAGTAACTGGTTACTGGTTAGTAAGCATTTGTCATGTACGGTCCACATGAAAAATGTCTTTCATGCATTATCATATTTAATTCTCATAACAGTTCTATTGTAGGTATTCTTCGTTTCTCCACTTAACATATGGGACTAATGAAATTCAAAGAAGTTAAGAGGTTGCCAAATATCACGCCAACAGTAAATGGTAGAGCCAGATTTCCAAACCACTTCTGCCTTATCTCAAAGAGGATGCTCTAAACCATGATACTGTACAGTTCATATCATTCCTTTGCTCTGGAATACCTCTGAAAATCAGCCCTACTAGATTACTTATTCACATTTACCCAAACCTTAACATCCAGGCTAAGTGCCAGCTCTGTCAAGAAGCCTTTTATTAACTATTCCCTGTATCATCCTCACTCACCCTTCTGAACTCTAATAGCCCACATTGATTTTATGACACATAGATCACTTCCTACACACCCCATTGATATATAGTTAGGTATTTATTCACCCTGTCGTATTTGTTTGACTTACTTGTAAGCATAGACATTGGCTTTTACATTATTGTAGCACTTCACCACCAAACCAAGCCCATTGCTGTCGAGTCAGATCTGAGTCATAGCAACCCTAGAGATCATCGTAGAACTGCCACATTGAGTTTCCAAGGAGCGCCTCGTGGATTTGAACTGCCAACCTTTCAGTTAGCAGATGTAGCACTTAACCCACTACACCACCAGGGTTTCCAATGCATGGTAGTAAAAACCAAAAAAACCAAACCTGCTGCCACTGAGTCAATTCAGACTCAGGGCAACCCTATAAGGCAGAGTAGAATTGCTCCACAGAGTTTCCAAGGAATGCCTGGTGGATTCAAACTGCCAATCTTTTGATTAGCAGACGTACCACCACGGTTTCCGTGCATGGTAGTAGATATTGAATAAATCTGTGATGATGGAATAAATATAGACTGATGGAATAAAGGAGTATATGAACTGAGACATTGCAATGCAACAGATGTCTTCGACTCTGGAGAGTTTATAGGCAAAGAAAATACTGCTATCTTTGACAACAGGGTACAAAACTAGCAGAGAAATTATGTTGGAAAAGCAGAGTTTTCATCATTGGCTATATAAGTTAGTATTTAGAAATGTAATGTCCCTTACTTCTAAACTTGCTAGAGTTAGTACTTATTGAGAACGTAGTAGGCAGTAAGCATATGCACTAGCCATTGCCACCTAGTCGGACTGCAACTGCTCCATAGGTTTCCAAGACAGTAATCTTTACGGAAGCCAACTGCCACATCTTTATCTCACAGAGCAGAGTGGCTGGGAGGTTAGAATCTCCCACCTCTCTGCTAGAAGTGGCCCATGTTACCAGGGTTCGTTAAGCCTGTGCACTACATAAGGGGAGGCATACCGAGTCTGTCAAGTCAGTTCATAAACTTATCCTAGAAAAAGTGCTACATACCTCCTTGCTGAACATTAACCATGGTCACCTTTAAAATACTCCCTTTGGGAAGCTATGCAATGATGCCAACATTGATTCCACCCTTCAAAGAAATTTTGTAACTCTTTTTCTGGAATGGCCACCAGAGCTGTCATCATATTATCTTTCATGTTCTAAAGGTCAATAAAATGTCTTCTTTTCAATATTTCCTTTATCTTCAGCTAAAGAAAAAAATTGCTGTGGGCCAGATCAAGCAAGTAGGGATCCTGTTCCAATTCAGTTGTTTGTTTACTGGCTAAAACCTTCCTTATAGACAGCTATAGAATTAAATTCATGAACTTGCCACCATGCAACCGTATGCAGTGGCCATTCCAGAAAAACAGTTCCAAAATGGCTTTGAAGCATGGACTAGGCACTGGCATAGGTGAATAGCTGCCCAAGGGAAGTACTTTGAAAATGACTGCAGTGATACTCAGTAACGTGGTATGCAGCACAGTTTCTAGGATGACTTCTCGAACTTAATTGTCAGACCTCTTATATGCAGCTTTATATAGAGAGAAAATCTTCATACGTATGTTTATTGAATACCTTCTCTGGCCTACTTTGTATTATATATACACACACACACACACACACACACACACATACATATATCACATCGGTAGCATAATGGTTAAGTGTTACAGCTGCCAAACAAAAGATTAGCAGTGTGAATCTACCAGGCGCTCTTTGGAAATTTAATGGGACAGTTCGATTCTGTCCTATTGGGTTCCTATGAGTCAGAATTGACTCAGTGGCAATGGATTTGGTAAGTATAATCCAAAATCCTTGCTGTGGACTCACAGAAACCCTACAGAACAGAGTTGAACTGTCCCATCAGGTTACCAAGGATCACCTGGTGGATTTGAACCAGTGACCTTTCGGTTAGCCGTGATAGTCCTTAACCACTGCAACACCAGTGTTTCCATATATATATAGCTGTATACACATTTATCAATGGTAGATATTATCTCTATTTCACTCCCAATTAAGGCATGAAACTCTTAGAGTTTAAATAAATTTTTCTCAAGATCAAACAGACCTAGGAGTTGAAGTGGAATTTGAACTTAAACCTGTGCATTCACTTTGGGTTAATAACTGTGCAAAGCAATTAGCTTTTTTTTTTTTTTTTAGTAGAAGGAAGGGATGGTGTTTGACATTAAGTTCTGTTCCATTTTAAACTATTTTAAGAGCTCTTTGTTGCAGGGAGAAGCCTAAGTTGTATTACCCACTGCACCGTTACAGATAAGCTTTCATTTAAATAGTACTCCTTTGTAAAAGCAGAGGCGCTCATTGCTGTGCCTTCTGCAATATTTTGCTCATGAATCGGTTATAGTGTTCTTCAAAATTCATTGTATCTAGACTGCTGTGACTAGGCTGTGATTCTCTTAGGAAGAAGGATCAACTCATAGTTGTCTTTGAATTGTCCCTACCCGATGTCTAACAAAGAAACTAGGACAGAGAACGTGTTCAATAAACATACATCTGAAGACTATTATTAGTGAACCATTGTGGTTGGTTGCTAGGAAAATATAAATAATGCTCTATCAAAGATTATACTTTATGATGAAGAATATAGCCAGCCAAGTGCCGTCAGAAGAATATATGGCATACGTAAAAATAACTGTATTGTCAGGCCAAAAAAGTAGTAAGCACTTTCAGAGAATACAAAATATTTGGCAAGGTCAGAAAAATGAAATATTACTTCTGATTGGGAGCGTTGAAGAATCGGGATACTAGAAGATAGCTGAGTGTCATAGGCTTTGGAGTCATTTGGTCATACATTTAACAAGCATTTACTGACAACCTGCTGTGTGTCAGACACTGTGCTAAACCCACTGGGGTACAAAGATGAGATCTTGCCTTCCCAAAGTCCAAAATCTAATGTGGAAGAAACATGCATCAACAGATAAGTATAAAATAACTTGGAAGAACTTTTACAAACTAGGCAAGTTTCTAAATACAACCACGATGGTAGCAGCCCTGACAGCGTGAAGGAAGATTTCCTGAAGGAAGTGTTGACTGAGCTGAAGGGGACAGAGCTAGATTTAACTACCGTTGTGAGATTAGTGTCCATTTAGCTTCAAAATCAGCTGAAAACTGGGTGTTAATTATAACTGCAGGGTTCTTGTGAAAACTAAAGTAGGTAATGCACGTAAAACTGTACTTTGTAAATGCTGTTCCAACAATGGTTAATTCCCTGCCCCTTCTCTCTATCTTTAGATCCAGTCTTTGCTTTCATATGTCAATATTTACATTTAGGTACAGCAAAAAATGCTAGATCTGTACACCAAAATGAAACATAAAGAGGATACATCTGCTGTTCATTAAATTGTGCAATTAGAAAATGTCTGTAAATGGAAACTGTCACTATTCCTGGACTGAAGATATTTAGAAAGAAAATGTGTCAGCTGGTATGGAATCTACTGGTTGCATCTAAGTGACCACAATTGTTCATTGTTGTAGACTGAATTTTCTCCTTTGTTTCGCTAATATTTTGAAGACTTCAGTCTCATTTGAATCATCTTACACAATTTTGACTAAATGAATCTCTGTCTGAATTGTGTAGACAATTAATTAACACCAGAGTTGTGCTATTTTTATGTAAGCTGAAATTTTCTACTGGGTTTGCTGTGTAGCAGAGTATTATTGTGGTGTTAGTAGAGTTTGTGTTAAACAGAAAGAAACTGTTTTACTAAGAAGACTCGAAAAAGGATACTACTCAACCAGTCAATTAGTGTCAAGGCAGAGATGTTAACCTCTTGTTCTCTAACCACAAAATGGTACAGTGACAATATCCATTAGTGCTGTTTTTTGGATAAGACTGCAAAATACGTTCTAACCCTGAACACCAGCAGTAACGAATGAGGCCACAAAATGCACAGTAGTCATTGTGAGCTCTGTGAAAGCTTGGTCACAGGGTCATAACAGCCCAGTTTTCTGACAACTTAATTTGCAAGTCATTACCACCTGCAAATCAGTCACAAAGGATCATTCAAATTAAAATATGAAGCAGTGGAAATCTCAGCCTTTTCATTTCAGTTATTTATCATAAACGGCTTTGTTTTAAATTTTGTTTGAAACTAAGCAGTATATTGATTAGTTTTCAACAACTCATGAATCACAGTTCAACACAAATTACCTTAAATTGAGGCAATCAAGAAATACTGCAGACCTATTTCAGCTTAGCTGCATATATTAAAGAGAATGTTGATACTAAAATTCTTGGCTTCATCTAGATGCCTCTGATTTTTTACAAGACAAATGGCATATGTACTATAATATGCAAAGAGGAAAATGGAGAAGAAAGTTAAATGCTGCACTGGTGGTCAGAGAAGAAGTTTTGGCAAAAGAATATAGCAATAGGTATTTGATTAGTATAGAACAGACAGAGGTATGTCTCCTCTGTGACAATGTAGGAGAAGTGCAATTTGTTATCATAACAAAGATAATGTATGCCTTATCTTCCTCTGCTATGATTTCTGATCACAAGTAAGGTCACCTTATATGAAAACCAACTAATATCCAAGAGAATAATTAGAAAGGTAATACCAGTTCTTTAAATAGTACTCATAATAAAATCTCCAAATGTGTATTCAATTCACATTTAACTAAGATTAAGAGTAAATCCACAGAAAATGAGTATGAATGTATGATTGTGTTTCTCTTCTTGGAAAGGACTCTTTTTTTCCAGTTTCATTTTACTGTTTTCTTTTTCTATTGTAACACATACATATTTGTAATAAGAAATGCTATTTCAGCATTGTTTACATACACAATTCAATGACATTAATTATGATTATCTTGTTGTCCCACCACTACCATCACCTAGTTCCTTTTAATCCATACCCGAAAGCACACAATATAACTTATCTGAGAAACAGAGAAAAGTGGTACCATGCTCCTATTTTCAGAAAGTTGCTATAACAAAGTCCCTTTTTTCTTTTCTACATGTGATCTCTGCCCACTTGAAATAAAACTGCTTAACTGATTGTATGGCAGTTTGGGGTATTTTCCAGTCAGCATGTGAATGCAACACAAATTCTCAGTGAATCGTTAGCTAGAAATGACTTTAGAACAGACAAAGTAAAACAAATGACTGCAACTTGAATGTAACCTGCACCATTTTCTTTCTTCTGTCTCCAAGCACATATTCCCAAGCATGAGTCCATTACTCCCATAGTTTCTCTCAAGTTAAAGACTAATCTATGCTCTCTTTAGGGTTGTGGAAAAACAAGTGGTAATAATCTAAAAGTCATTAAAAAAAAAGGAATCTGCCTCGTGACTTAGAATTGATATGATGCAGGACCCAAATAGAGATATCTGAGATGTAACTGCTCTGACCATCCAGGGAAGAACTAACATTCTACAGATTCCTAGGACTCATAAACTCTTACCCTCTTCTCCCTAAAAAAAACTCCAGCTAGTCTCCACTTTAGGGAGACAGACTTTGGAGGAACATATCCCCTGTGTCTCCTTATGTACAAGTACATAAAACCTCTGGTTTCTCATCTCACCCTCTCATTTCACCCCTATCTCAATGATTGGATGTTTGTGACAGGCAGCACAAACTCCACTTTGGTTTGTGTGTAACAAATTTGGCGCCCGGTGTGGGGTATTGCAGTTTGCAATGCAAGAGCAACAGGGCAGGCCTGGGCTTCTCATTAGCTCCATAGAAAATGGTTACTGCTAGATATTCTTGCATCTTCTAAACAGCCTGCTGGAAGGGTCTGGGGCTGGCCTAGGTACCACCAGTCTGGAGGGCAAGACTAATGTGTAAATTGGCTCAGAGAACAGAGAGTTATTTTCAAAGCTTTGAGGGCTAATGTAATGTGTTTTGCTGACTTGTTTGTTGCGTGTTTGCGCTTCCTTCTCCATTTGTAATGGAAATGTCTAACTTGTGCCTGTCCTGCCATTGTATCTTTGGAAGCAAGTAGCGGGTATTCTAGGTTTCAGAAATGTAGAAGGGTTTTTGGAACTGATTTAAGACCTCTATCATATGGGATAGACATGTTTTTGCTATGACTTTTTCTATGATGGGATGAATATGTTCCATGTTTTAAAAAGTGCCTTCAGGGGCCAAAGTGTGGAGTGTCATGGATTGAACTGTGCCCCCCTAAAATGTGTATACCCATTTGGCTGGGCCACGATTCCCAATATTTTATTATTGTCCTCTAGTTTGCGATTTTCCTATGGTGTACATTAAAGAAGATTAAAGTCGGACTGTAAATCCCTTCATAAGATCATCTCCCTGCTCCACTGTAAAGGGAGTTTCCCTGGAGTGTGGCTTGCACCAGCCTTTAGCCTTTTATCTTGCAAAAGATAAAAGGAAAGGGAAGCAAGCAGAAAACCGGGAGCCTCACACTATCGAGAAAGCAGCACTGGGAGAAGAGCACGTCCTTCAGACCTGAGGTTCCCACGTCAAGATGCTCCCTGACCAAAGACCATTGTGACAAAAGGACTTTCCTCAACAGCAACAGAGGAAAAGCCTTCCCCTGTAGTGGACACCCTGAATTTGGACTTGTAGCCTACTGGACTATATAAGAATAAACATTTTTTCTTTTAAAGCCATCCACTAGTAGTATTTTTGTTAGAGCAACACTAGCTGACTAAAACAACCAGTCTTCAATACACTGTAAAAGAAGTGAGTACTTAAGCAAGGCTTGGATGGGATCTTCAGGGGCCACCACAGGGCAAGAGCAGATAAGGTTAGAGTCCCATGGTTTCTGGGGCTAGCTCTGCCCTGGATGATCAACCTGTGAGTAGGATTATCAAGAGGGAATCTTGGTAGTTCTAGAGCTTTGGTGTGTGAATGCACATAAGGACTGCCTGGGAGGCTGAGGCTTCTAAGAACACCTCCATCAATCTAATATGTTTGTCTGGGAGGTTAAGGTGATCAAGAGTATCTTCATGAAGCTCGTGTGCTTGTCTGGAAGGTTGAGGCAGCTAAGAGTACATCTATTCTCTTGGGGTTTTAAGTGTTTCTTGTGTGTCTGTGTGTCTTGTATGTCTTTTCCAGACTGCTCTGTCTTGTCAAGTCATTGGTGGTGCAGGCTTTACTTGTATCACACCTATTCCCACCTGGTTTAACTATAGAATGTTTCCGGTTTAAATTCTTTGAGGATGACAACTGGTTTCACCAGTAATAAGAGATTTTTCATGCCCAGATCCTCCTGAAGTAATGTCTTTCTGGATCAGACATAGTGGTCTGACAGACTGCAGAGTCCCTAGAAGAAATGGTCCATGGACACTCTATTAGCCCAGAACTGAAACTGTTCCTGAAGCCAACTGTTGAGACAAAGATTAGACTGGAATAGAAGATATAAGATGATACTGGCAAAGCATGTGCTTTTTGGCTTAAGTAGATAAATAAGTCTAACCGGGCAGCTCCTCCTCTCCAGAGGCAAGATGAAAGGGTGGAAGGGGACAGCAGCTGTTTGAGTGAACGCAGGAAAAACAGGGTAGAAAGGAGAAGTGTGCTGTCACGGGCTGGGGAGAGCAGCTAGAATTATATAGCAGTGTGTGTGTACATTTTTGTTTGACAAATTGACTTGCATTGTAAATTTTTATTTAAAACACAACAAACTATTTCAGAAATAAATGTCTTTCTGAACCAGGCTGGGTAACACAAATAAGAATAAGGTGAGTCTTTGAGTCTTGGATGAGCTAATTGAGACTGGTGAGAAAGTAAAAGTAGTTCCTGAAATAAACTGTCACTGTGCTGAAAAGACTAACTTTAACAGCTATTAGTTGAAGGTCCTAGACAAGAAAAAGGATAGTTGTTTCTTAAAGTCCAAGTAGCAGTTCTAGAATATAAAAGGAAAAGAAATTAATTTTATCTTGCCCTTCAAATTTCATACGGCAACGTAAATATATGTGTCTTCCATGAGTCAAGAGAAAGAAGACAGGACAGGATTAGGCCTTTCTGTTCCCTAGCCTCCAGAGTCATGTAACTCCAGTGAAGCTTATGAAAGATCTTTTCCAACTAGGTGGAGACCTTTTTAAGACAAAAATAAGAACTGCTGCTTTACTATAGTTATCAGAAATTAGCTGGATCCCAGTCATAAAAGAACTGTGTCATGGATTGAACTGTGTCCCCCCAAAGTATGTGTAGTAATTTGACTGGGCCAGGATTCCCCGTATTCTATGACTGCCCTCCATTCTGTGATCTTCTGATGCTGTAAACCCTAATCTCTGCCTGTACTTAATAGATAAAATGATTATGTTAAAAGAGGATTAGGGTAAGACAGCAACATCTTTGCTAACGGAGGTTCCCTGGAGTGCAGCTTGCACCACCCTTTATCCTTTCATCCTACAGGAGATAAAAAAAGAGAGAGAAGCAAGCAGAGAAGAGGGAACTTCACAGCATCAAGAAAGCAGCGCTGTTAGTAGAGCGTGTCCTTCATGCCTGAGGTTCCTGCACTAAGATGCTCCCTGAACAGATTGATAGAACACAGGACTTTCCTGCAAGCTGACAAGGGAGATAGCCTTCCCCTGGAGTGGACATCCTGAATTTGGACTTGCCGCCTACCATACTGTGTAAGAATAAACTTTCCTTTGTTAAGGGCACCCATTTGTGGCATCTGTGTTACAGCAGCACTAGCTGACTAAAACAAACTGTAAACAAGTTCTCTCTATTAAAAGGGACTTGGAGACGTATCTGAAATGGCCTAGGAGGCCATAAGAAAGTTAAGGTTATACTCATGTCAATGAATTGGTCAGTTGAGCAGAGACTGTGATTTACAAAGCTAGTTGACAGAAACTCCAAGGGTTTAAATTAGAATTGGCAAAATATGAGACCTAATAAAAGGTGAATGAGAACTTCAAATTTTTAAACAAACTTTATTCCAGTTACAGGCTAAATTTCCAAGGTAACTAAACGATGTTAAATTGAGTTAATAGATATTTGTCAGAATTTAAGTTTATATACTTTTGCTTTTCATGCCACAGGAGAAAAAAAAAATCATATATAAGCCTGTTAATGAGTGAGTTCATTTTTACTATTTAAAGGGATACACTATAAGACGTTTATACAAAAAAAAATTATTTGATATGGTCAAAAGTTTTGTCTGACTAAAGTTCAATGATTTAGTTCATGAGAGTTTTAAGAGCTTAAATGTTAGCATATAAAACAAAGAATTGGGTTTTTCTGTTAAAATCACAATTTTCTCTGATTTCTGAGTTAAAGGGTTAATTTATTCTTTGTGTGTTCTCCCTCAAACATAAAGGTTTAGCCTTTCCTTAGAATAAGATTTCTGACTCAATGGAGCACTACGCAATGATAAAGAATAACAATGATTCCAGGAAACATCTCATAACCTGGTTTCAACTGGAAGACATTATGTTGAGTCAAAGTAGTTAGCGACAAAAGGACAAATATTGTATGAGACCTCTACAATAAGATCTCAAAAACAGACTTGTGTATAGAAGAAAAGACTCTGACAGCTACGAGGGAGTAGAGGGAAAGGAGGGAGGGAGGGCGAGGGGAGGAGGGTTTAGATTAGATAGTTGCTAGAAATCTGGTTGGGTGAAATCCATGATAGCACACATTAGAAACAAGAACAACACTAAGTGGACTTCAGCATAACATGAGTACTCCTTCCATCTTAACCCAATATTGCAAGGATAGAGTAGCTGGGGCAGGGGTCAGGGGACCATGCTCTTAGGCGAAATCGAGGCCAATTGGCACAATTAGCGTTTTGCTAAGAGGGCTCTCTGCACCCCACATTGGTGAGTGGCATCTGGGGTCTTCAAAGCTGCCAAGCTGCCATTTGAGGACACAGCAAATGGTCCCAACTCAGCAGGAACGGATGCTCGCCAAGGACCAAAACGACATGGGGTAAAGACAACCCAGAAGATAGAGAGACCCGCATCAGTGGGTGCCTACATCGACTTGGGACCGGAAGAACTGGATGATGTCCGGCCACCACCAGTGATAGCCGTGATGGAGCTCACTAAGTTGAGTCTCACTGGCAACACAAGAATAAAAAGGGATGCACCCTAAGATCCCCACTAAAAGACCTCAATTGATGGTCCAGCGGTTTTGGGGTTCCCCTGGGAGCATGTCCCCTCACCCTGATGCTGCCCTTGCCCATAAATCAATGTATGGTCACTCTGCATCACCAGGTCCACTCTTCGGACATAAATGGATTGGACTTGGTGATGCAGAGTGACCATACATTGGATGCACTTTATGGTTCTATACATCTGTAGGATATCATCCTGATGACCTCTGGCTGGAGGAAGGGGAGT
Organism: Heterohyrax brucei; assembly: GCA_028571685.1. NCBI lineage: Eukaryota > Metazoa > Chordata > Mammalia > Hyracoidea > Procaviidae > Heterohyrax > Heterohyrax brucei. Next base: position 127,708,820 of record CM053166.1, on the reverse strand, counting down.
GGGTGGAGAGGAGGGGAAAGGAGACTGTTGGGAGGATGAGACATGTATGGAACAGAGAGGAATAGTGTGCTGTCACCGAGCAGGGAGAGCAGTGGAAGCTGCCTATAGGTGGGCATGTAAATTTATATGGGAATGTACATTTTCACTCAGGCATATTAAATAAAAGAAAAAAGAAAGATTTCTGAGTCAAAAACTAAGCCACACAGCTTGAGAAAGAAAAAGCTAAGGTTTTTACTTTAAAATCATCAGGTAAGTAACTCAAATATTGTTTCCTGACAACTCTGAAACTTCTTGGAAAGTCACAGATATTTGTTTTTTATAAAGAAGAAGTGCTGAAAAGTTTTATTTAATTAATTGCATGGAATGAATTAAAATCAAGAGAAGTACCTGATTCTTGTTGGGTTAAGATTTATGTTACTTATGTCCTCTTGTGTTTCTACCTAATGCTACATAACAAATACATAATGCTACATGGTAATATTATTATTATCTCTTAATTGCTAACTTGGTTATAACTTTATTTTTTCTTTAATCTAGCATCATGTACTGCAATGCTTAAACTAGGGAATTCAAATTATTCACCTATGAAGTTAATTTTATACTATACAGGTGTCTAGAGACTTGATAATCATGGTGTATATATAATCTTGGTATATCCTGATTATAAGATACTATGCCTCTAGATTATTATATATAATGTCTCCCATGGATTGAATTGTGTCCCCCAAAAAATATTCATAGAAATTTGGTTGGATTGTGATTAACAGCTTTGTGTGATTGCCCTCCATTATGTGATTTTCCTATGCTGTATGTTAAAGAGTATTAAGGTGGGATTGAAAATCCCTTCCTATGGTCACCACCCTGCTCCATTATAAAGGGAGTTTCTCTGGAGTGTGGCTTGCACCAGCCTTTATCCTTTTATCTTGCAAAATATAAAAGGAAAGGGAAGCAAACAGAGAGCTGGGAACCCCATATCATCAAAAAAGCAGCACTGAGAGAAGAGCACATCTTTCAGACCTCAGGTTCCTGTGCAAAGATGCTCCCCGACTAAAGATTGATGCAACTCGACGACTTTTCTCCAGAGCTGCCAGAGGTAAAGCTCTTCCCCTAGAACGGACACCCTGAATTTAGACTTGTAACCTACTGGACTGTGTAAGAATAAACTTTTCTGTCTTAAAGCCCTCCACTTTGTGGATTTTCTGTTAGAATAGCACTAGATGGCTAAAACGATGTCTGAAGTTCTTTGAAAATACAGTTAATTGTTATATTTAGAAATACTATTATCTATAGTTTTTTAATAGACTTGATAGTATTAGACCTTTACATTTTGCTTGGAATTAAATTTTATCAGGTCTTTTCACTATTATTTTTATAAATTAATAATGGCCATGCTAAGTTTTGTTATCTATTGATGAGCTTTTCTTTGCTGATTTTCTGAAAATCCTTGACTAGGCTATTTCAACAAAAATAGGGCATACATAGGACTTGTGAAAAGCACTGTGAACCAAGATTTCTAAAGTTCTTAAACAGAAACTGATGGGTTTGCAAACTGCTGCTGATTTGGAATCACATGGAACAGAAAATAACCACATTAGACTAAGTAAACTACAGGATACTATTTTATGTGGGAATATTGTCGATGTTTTACGGTCCTACTTTCTGAATATAAGAAACCAATTTCCTTTCTCCTAAATTATTTACCTAAAGGGTTTAGATATCGTAGCTCTCAAATTAGATATTCCTGTTGGTAAACTTAACAAAGTTGTAAATACCATAACCAAAGAAGTTTCTGAAGTTTGAACTATGAATTTAAAAAATAGAGTAACATTAGATTTTCTATTGTATCAAGAAACAGTTTCTGCCTTAATAGACGAATGTTGCTTTATTTATATTAATACACAAACTGAAGTTTTCCAGAATGCAAATGCTGCTGAGGTATATAAAAAGAAGTTATTGATGCTGCTTGCATGTAGACAAAATTTGTGTGCTTTTTACAGATGTATGTTTCTGTATGTTAGATCCAATTATACTAATTTAGATGAGCTTTTCCAACTGACAGTGGAATCTTGTTTAGATTCCTGGAGAATGCATGGGTGATGCACTCTGGGAACTTTAAAATTACCATTTTTTATTCATAGTAATGACACCAGTAAATACTAGAAAACCAAACCCATTTCTACTGAATCAATTGTGACTCATAGCATCCCTGTAAGACAGAATAGAACTACCCCATAAAGTGCCCAAGGAATGCCTGGTGGACTTGAACTGCCAATGTTTGGATTAGCAGCCATAACACTCAACCACTAGACCATCATGGTTGCCAAATACAGAAATCCAAGCCAAGCCAAGCGCCGTCAAGTTGGATCAGACTCATGGCGACCCTAGGGGCCAGGGTAGACAGAAAAGTTAATGTTAAACTATTGCGCATTGTCAAATGAGAGTTAGAAGAAATCTTATTACTCCAGTACTCAGGGTGGAGTTAAGTATTTCTAAGAGCTTTAATTCCTACTTAGGGTATATTTGAATTAAAGTAATCTCTAAGAAATTATCAATCACTATGCGACAACAAATGAAGTTGTTAGTGGGATAGAAACACAACAGTGATCTCTGACCTCATAAAGCAAGCTGACATGAGACAACATAATAACCTTTTTATTAGGCCAAGAAGATGGTCTATGCTGTAAAATTAGACAACAGTCTACTTGGTTACACACTTAAAAGACAAAAGGAGGCCTTGGCTAAAATTCTGATGTACATTAAGTCTGCTTACTGTGGCAACGCTATTGAAGAAAACATTGCTCTTGCTTAAAAACCAGGTGAAGAAGCAGATGGCATCTGGCAGAAAACTAGCATCATGAGCTTAAAGAACCTGTAATGGCTGCCATAGAGGAGCTCAGCTAAGTCCAGGTACTAATCATCTATCAATCGCTGATGTGTTACCTCCAATTCTCAATCAAAAAGGAGGGGATAATTTGCAAAATAATGCTGGAGTCACTATTCTGTGTCCTTGACCACAGAAAATGTGACCTAGCTGGAGCTGGACTAGAAAAAATATATGAACTGGGCCTTGAGGTATAAAAACAAGAGCTAAGATACTCTTGAAAAAGATCTTCTAGAGACACTTTCACATAAGCCATTCAAGCAGAATACTAAAGACTTTCCACTCTCAACATTTTCTATTAAAATTTTCATGAACAGAAAGTTTGGGCCAATAAAGAACCTCCTGACTGTCAATAATCACTGATTTTTAAGAAAGGATTTCCATTCATTCTATGAAGCCAGCATAATCCTGATACCAAAGCCAGGAAAGGATCCAACAAAAAAGGCGAACTACAGACCAATATCACTCATGAACCCAGATGCAAAAATCTTCAACAAAATACTTGTTAATAGAATACAACAACACATCAAAAAAATAATTCATCATGATCAAGTTGGATTCATACCCGGGATGCAAGTCTTATTCAACATCAGAAAAACAATTAATGTGATCAAACACACAAATAACACAAAAGATAAGAATCACATGATTTTTGTCAATTGATGCCAAAAAGGCATTTGATAAAGTCCAACACCCATTCATTCTAAAAACTCTCAGCAAAATAGGAATAAAAGGCAAATTCCTCAATGCAATAAGGGCTATTTATACAAAGCCAACCAGCTACATCATCCTGAATGGAAAGAGATTAAAACAATCCCCCTTGAGAACAGAAACTAGTCAAGGATGCCCATTCTCACCTCTCCTGTTCAACATTGTACTAGAAGTTCTGGTCAGAGCAATTGGACAAGACAAAAAAATAAAGGGCATCCACATAGAGAAAGAAGTAAAAATCTCCCTATTTGCAGATTATATGATTGCATACACAGAGAATCTTAAAGAATCCTTAAGTAAACTATTCAAACCAATAGAAGACTTCAGCAAAATATCAGGATACGAGATAAAAATAAGTAAATCAATAGGATCCCTTTATATAAACAAAGAGATTATTAAAGAAGAATCACCGAATCAATACCATTTCCTATAGCCCCAAGAAGATAAAATACCTAGGAATAAATCTAACTAGAGAAATAACAGACCTTTACAAAGAAAACTACAAGACCTTACTACAAGAAACTAACAAGAGACTTATGTAAATGGAGAAACCTACCTGGCTCACGGATAGGAAGATTTAACATTGTGAAAATGTCTATTTTACCCAACGCAATCTACATATAATGCAATATATAATGCAATCCCAATACAATCTACATATATAATGCAATCCTAATACAAATCCCACTGGAATATATCTTACAGATGCAAAAGCAGTCACATGAAAAGATACATGCACATGAATATTTTTTGCTTCACAGTCCACAATAGCAAAAAGATCGAATCAATCCAGATGCCAAACAACAGATTAATGGATTAATAAACTGTGGTATAGATACTCAATGGAACACTATGCAATAATAAAGAACAATGATGATTTTAGGAAGCATCTCATACCTTGGTTTCAATTGGAAGATATTATGTTGAGTGAAATTAGTCAGTGGCACAAGGACAAATATTTTATGAGACCCCTACTATAAGGACTTAAAAACAGATTCATGTACTCTTTGACAGCTGCAAGGGGAGAGAGGGAGGGAGGGAGAGAGCTGGTTAGATAGTTGATAGAAATTTGGTTGGGTAAAATCAGTGACAGCACACATTAGAAAGGTCAATTTAACTGGATTTCAATGCAACCTGAAAACTCTTCCTCTTAACTCACTATTGCAAGGACAGAGTAGCAGGGGTGGGGTTCCAGGGACCACCCTCTCAGGGGACACTGAGGCCAATGGTACAAGTAGCCTATTGCTAAGAGACTCTTCTCTATCCCATATTGGTGAATGGCATCTGAGGTCTTAAAAGCTAGCAAGCTGCCATCTGAGGTGCACCAAATGGTCCAAACTCAGCTGGAACAGATGATCACCAAGGACCAAAACGACATAGGGTAAAGAGAAGCCAGAAGACAGAAAGACCCACGTGAGTGAGTGATTACATGAACATGTGACCAGAAGAACCAGATGGTGCCCGGCCACCACCAGTGATAGCAGTGATAGGGTTCACAAAGTTGGGTCCCAGTGGTAGTACAAGAAAAAAAAGGGAGTGCACCCTGAGAACTCCACTAAAAGACTACAACTGATGCTCTGAAGGCCTGGGTGTTCCCCTGGGAGCATGGCCCATAGACCTGATGCTGCCCCTGTTCATAAATCATTACTGAGGTCAACTCCTCGGAAAGGAGTGCATTGGACTCAGCAACACAGAGTGACCGTATCGTGTATATAATTTATGGTTCTATGCATCTATAGGATGTCGTCCTACTGGCTTCTTACTAGAAGGGAGTGGAGAGGGTAGAAAAGAGGGAACAGGAGATTGTTAAGAGGATACGACATGCATAGAACAGAAAGGAGGAGTTTGTTGTCACCGGGCAAAGAGAGCAGTAGGAGCTGCACTAGGTGGGCATGCAAATTTAAACCAGACTGTATACTTTCACTCAATCACAATCAATAAATAAAATATAAAAAAGGAAGAATTTCCTAACAGCTGAGTTGCCCCAGCTTTTATTCACTGATATTTTCTGTGTACTAGACCCAACGTTCCCTAAGAATATATACTTTTTTGTCTTAGTGTAACTCAATTTACTATACTAGTTGTCAGTTTCTGGGCTTACACGCTTTTGCGAGTCCTCCCTACTGCACTTAATGATATATTCTGCCCTAACTGAGACCCTGAGTATCTCTTTTCTCCTAGACATCAAGGGACAAACTTACCAGAACTGTGAGAAATGGACTCGTGAGTCAGTCCAAAATTTTAAATATTTGTTTTCCGGACACCCCTCTACATGGGTAAGATCCCCAAAGAGTATTAGCAGTACTCATGACTTTGATGTTGGTATTCTGTTTCCTACACCTGTATGCTCTATTTAAACAGGTTAGATTGTTCAGATGTTCAATAATTCTCTTAATTAATTTGGAGTTTCAACCTAGCCCTTTCTTATCACTCAACAGCTTTCTGCTAGTTCTTGTTCGGCATTGCCTTAGCATCTATTGGCTGAATAAGAGGAGGTTTATGTAGTAACTAACATCTCTTGTTGTACTTATGTCAACTCTTCAGCTGAGGTAGAAATTAACATGCAAAAAACTTTACAATAAAACTAAGTGGCTATGTAAATGCAGTCAGAGCCCAGATTCAACTGCCATTTGGAACACTATTAAACAAATACTGCCATCCATTGCCTGGTTCTTCTCTTTCAAGATTGAGAAACCTATAACAAAAGATTAGAACAGGCAGAGTAAAACAAGTGGCCACATCTTGAACATAATCTGCATCATTTTCTTTCTTAATTCTGTCTCCAAGTACATATTATTAAGCTGAGTCCATTGTTTCCCATAGATTTCTCTCAAGTTAAGGACTAATCTGTGCTCTTTTTAGGACTGTAGGAAAGCAAGTATTAATAACTTATAAAGAAAAAGACAGAATTTGCCCTGTGATGGGGAACTTACATGACAGGCAAATGACCTCCAGGCCCAAAATATCAACTGAGAGATTGTCATGGATTGAGTTGTATCCCCCCAGAAATGTGCATTAGGAATTTGGCTGGGCTATGATTCCCTGTATTATGTGTTTGCCCTCCATTTTGTGATTATCCTGTACTGTAAACTCTAATCTCTGCCTGCGGTTAATAGACTAGATTATGTTAAAAGAGGATTAGGGTGGGACTTTTGTAAAACCCTTCCTAAAATCACCTCCTTACTCCATTGTAAAGGGAGTTTTCCTGGAGTGTGGCTTGTACCACCTTTTATCCTTCTGTCCTGCAAAGATAAAAGGAATGGGAAGCAAGCAGGGAGTGGGAACCTCATGCCATGAAGAAAGCAGAACTAAGAGCAGAGTGTATCTTTTGGACCTGAGGTTTCCGTGCAAAGATGCTCTCAGACCAAAGAAGGGCCCTCCTCCAGAGCTGACAAAGAGGCAAAGCCTTCCTCTGGAGCTGACACTCTGAATTGGGACTTGTAGCTTACTGGACTGTGCAAGAATAAACTTTTGTTTGTTAAAGTCATCCATTTGTAGTATTTCTGTTAGAGTAGTACCAGATGACTAAGGCAGAGACCAACGCATGTGGGGTGCGACTGTTATGATCACCTTAAGGAAGCACTAACATTCTACACATTCCTAGGACTCATAAAACCTTATGCTCTTCTCCTCAAAAAGCCTCCAGCTAGTCTCTATTTCAGGGAGACAGATTTCAGAGGACTCTATCCCCTCTGTCTCCTTATGCACTGATAGTTAATAAAACTTCTTGCTTCCCATCTCATCTGTCTCAAAGATTGGCTATTTGCAGCAGGTGGCACAAACTCCACTTGGGTTTGCCAAAACAGTTAAGAGTCTCCTTTTCTTCCCTTGTCCCATCTGAGTGGAGAGTACAGTGTCACAAGAGCAGTGGCTACTCAACAAATATTTATTGATTGTCCTCAAGATCAACCAACCTCCTCATTCCCTTTGGTTTGTTTTTGTTGTTGTTGTTTTCCAATTTTAAAACTACTCAAAGGTCCCTGGGTAATGCTAGCATTTTGTGATCAGCTGCTGTCTAATTTTGGCAGTTTGAAAAAAAAAAAAAAAAAACGCTTCCTAAGATCACCCCTACTCCATTGTAAAGGGAGTTTTCCTGGAGTGTGGCTTGCACCATCTTTTATCCTTCTGTCCTACAAAAGATAAAAGGAAAGAGAAGCAAGCAGAGAGTGGGAACCTCATGCCATCAAGAAAGCAGAACTGAGAGCAGAGTGCATCTTTTGGACCTGCAGTGCCACAGGAAAAGGCCTGCTGATAAGCTTCCATAAAGATTACAGCCAAGAAAACTCATTGCCATTGAGCCAATAATTCTCACACATGGTGACCCAACATGTAACATGGTTCCCATTTTATTGACTCAGTGGCAACGGGTTACTGAGAGGTGGCTTCCTTCAGTTTTTCAAGTTACTTTCTTATATTGCAGATTAGATTCCTTGCTGTTCAAAGTATGGTCAATAGACATGTAGCTTCACCATCACCTGAAAGCTTGTTAGGAATGCAGAATTTGGAGTCCCACTGAAGACCTACTGAATAGTAGATGTATGTATACATTAGATGTATGTATACATTAAAGTTTAAAAAATATACATGGATCAGTGTCTAGCACATGGAAGGTACTTGTTACGGATCCAACTGTGTCCTCCAAAAAGCACACATTATAAATCCTAACCTATGTATCTGTGGTTATAGCACCATTTGGAATGAGTTTTCAATGATATGTTTTAATTATGGCAGTGTTAGTGTAGGTTTGTGTCTTTAATCAATGGAGGAAGACACAAGATGCCATGCCACACAAGATCTCCAAGGGACTGAGGAACAGAAGCCAAAAAAAGACAAGTGCTTTCCCCCATAATGAGAAATTCTTCCCTTAGAGTTAGTACCCTGAATTCAGACTCTAGCCTTCTGAACAGTGAGAAAATGAACTTCCATTTGCTAAAGCCACCCACTTGTGGTATTTCATTTGTGGCAGTGCTAAATGACTAAGACAGTGCTCAAATAAATATTTAATGGAATGAATAAACAGAACAAAAATTATAATAGGTGTACAGAGATTGTATATCATATTTATTTTAAAATAAAACAACATTCTAAGGATTTTGTGTAATATTTTCAACATCCAAACAAATTTTGAACATTGAAGTGTGGAAATAAGTGTCAGAAATAAATCATTTCAGTAGCCCTCTCTTTGCATAAAAAAAAAATGAATGAGTCATAAATGTGATCATGGTTTAGGATATGAGATTGTGTGCCAAACTCAGATTTATAAATTATATTAGCAAATGACATAAAGCTCTTATTATTAATTTTTTAATGGTACAACTTGAAATTAATAATTTTAGGAAAATTACTCTTTAAATGAAGTTGTGATCATTTTGATATATAAGCTTCCCCACTCACATATGTGACCCAACAATATCTCTGCCTTTTCCATTGTGCCCTATATTAACTTCCTGATAGTGGCTCTGTCCTTGCTCCACAGGGATCAGAATCTTCAGCATGACACTGTGACACAGAAGGGGAGGAGGACAAGCTTTTTATAAATAAAGATTGATTTGGAAAACTAAGTAGGTGATAAAATTGCATAATAAATGGGCAAAAATTGATTAAGCCATCAGTAAAGTGATTTATTGTTAGTTTAAAAAATAAATAGATAAATCTGATCAACCTGAAACCCTTAATGAATTAAGTATGAGCATCTGTTCTACCATAAATAAATAATCAAACAAAAATAGTATCTCTAAATTATGTAAAATATTTTTATAGACAGTGGTATTTAAAATAAACATTATTTAAACATTTCAAACAGTCATGTTCCTTATTCAACTCTCTTTCAACTACTTCTTAGTCAAAATGTGATAATTTAGATAAGCAAATTAAAAATATGTTATTATGAAATGCTGCTCTTTTGAAAAACTTTTGCTGACCTGCCTCTTTAAAAATAACTGGCACAAAGGTGTTGGTTTGAGTCCACCCAGAAGTACCTCAGAAGAAAGGCCTGGTGATCTACTTCTGAAAAATTAGCCATTGAAAATCTTATGGATCACAATTCTACTCTAACACACGTGGAATCAAGTGCAACTGATTACTTGTTGTTGGTTATGTATTATTAAATGAAAAAATAAGTGTATATATAATGATTACAACAAAAAATAATTGGCACAGACCAGTCAAAACTGGTAAGGCTTTCTGGGTTTGCTTTGGGCCTTGAGAAACAGAGCTCAGGTCAGTATTTTCTATTTTATGAACAATATGTCATTAGGTTAAAGTTAGCATTATGCCGTATAAAGCCCTTCTTAGGGACCACTTAAGAAAATGCTCATATACACACATCTCTTTTGAAATGAAAGTCTGTGGAATGATAATTGATAGTTTTGTTTTAAGAAATTATATTCTTATATAACCTCCTATCTTTTATTCTATTCTGGGGAAGCTATTATAAACAGCAAGAGAATTAGAATTTTACATATTAATGACACTGGAACAATGAAAAGCCATGCCTTTCTTTCTGCAGCTTTCTCATTCAAAGTCCCTTTTCCAATTAGTGGTTCTTAAGTTTTATTGGACATCAAAATTACCTGAGGAGATTGATAAAATACAGATTTCTGGGTCCAAATAAATCTGAGATGAGGCCCAGAAATCTTCATTCTTAACCAACCCATAGGTAATTGTAATGTTACATATGATTTTTCTAGAAACATTTCTCTATAATGTTAACATCCTCTTCCTTCCCTCAACTATACGATTGAATCAAAGTTTAAAAAAAATTAACTATCAAATTACTTTGAATACTAAACCACACAAAGGAATATTTAAACTTAGGAGTATAATAATCTTTTTGAAATACAAGTTTTATTTAATGTTAGCATATGTGTTTTATAAGGGAAATCAGTATTAAAATAAACATTTCTATTGATCTCAAATAATTAGAAAACAAGTGAAGTCTTGTTTATTTTCCTGGCTATTATTTTTATTTGAACATAGTCTGTAAGTCAGTATTAGCTGTTTCAGTACCTTTTATTTTGTGTCTACAAAAAAAAAGGTCAAGTAGACTTAATGACTCAAAGAGTCTTGACAATATTTGTATCTTTAAAACGTTGATAAAAGATAATTAGGAGGGGGCAGAGTGAAGATGGCAGACTAAACACACGTCTCCCTAAATCCCTCTGGAAACCAAGACCTGAAATGAAAATTAAACGGAGCCTTCTGGATAACTAGTAAGCCCTGGGATGCAGCATAGGGCTGTTAATTTGGACTTCATACCACTGAATGCAAAACTTCCTGTCTTTAACTAACCCCACTCCCCACAAGCAGAGCCTTGCACAGACCGAAGGTAACTCACCATTTTGATTTTTTTTTCCTCTTTTTGGGCTGCCAGGCAGAGCTGGGATGTGACTAGCTGCTGGTCTTGGATGCACTGCTGGTGGGACTAGGAAGCATAATTACCAGGTTCTGAGAGCCTGGCTTTGGACTCTATATACCTTGGCTTCCCTGGCCTATCTTTCTGCCTCTGCCATGTGGTAGCTATACAGATGTACTTGTGTGGGACTCAATCCTGATCCACTGGGAAATGGAGAAGCCCAGGCAGAGGCCCCGGCAGGACTTGGTTCCTAAGCTGGGAGGTGGTGCCTGCCGGGGGTAGAGGGCTTTTCCAGCAGGGAGGTAGTGTTTTGCACAGTGTCATCTGGGGCAGGGGCCCAGTGGCAGAGGCTGTGGACTCTCTTTCTGCCGGGATCCTGGGCCTGGCCTGCTGGCAAGCCTGTGGGGCATGCCATATTGTTTTGCTAGGAGGCAGAGTCATCCATACTGAAGCCTCAGCTGTACCTAATTCCTAGGCTAGGAGGCAGTGCCTACCCAGAAAAGACTGCTTTTCCAGCAGAAAAGCAGAATTCTACACAGTATCGCCTACAGCTGGGTCCTTACAGCAGAAGCCAGCAGGCCAGTAGCCATTCTGTATTTTGAGCTAGTTTATAACATCTGGGGTTCCAGATAGAGGTGCTTACTTTGCCAGCTGAGAAGAAGGACGTATACACCTGCAAACCTGACTGACTTTGGAAGTGTCAACTACTTTTTACTTCTCATTTTAAGACGGCACTTGGCTTTACTTGGCTTTTTAGAGAAACAACTGTAGTCCATCTTCACAGCATCTCTCCCAGCTTCTACTGACCCACAAGAAGCCCAAAAAGCAACAAATGTTGGAGAAGATGGTAACCCAGAAATCACCTATGGCATCAGAAGGCCACCAAAAGAAACCACCTGAAAACTACCCAGATGAAGAAGCTTTTCTGAAACTATCAAAAGGTGACTACAAAAGGATTGTATAGACATCCCTCCTAGACCTTACACAAAATGTAGCAGAGCAAAATGAAAAATTAAGCAAGCTGTTTGATCTGATGGAACATCAGTACTCAGAAATCCAACAGATCAAGAACAAAATCAAAGACATAGAAACTTTAATTCAAAGCCAAGAGAACAAATGGAAAAGAGAATTTCTGATTTGGAAGACAGAGCTACTGACCCCAGCATCTATGAGGAGAAATTAGAAAATAGAAACAAGAAAAATGAAGAAGCATTAAGAAGCATGTGAGACTGTATTAAGAACAATCTATGATTAATTGGAATTCCTGAACAGGGCCAGGCACCTGTGAACACAGAGAGTATTGTGGCTGAGCTGCTGACAGAAAACTTTCCAGAAAGTATGAAATAAGAGAATATAGATATCCAAGATACATATAAAACCCCACTCAATATATATTTCAAAGGAAAGACTCCAAGATATATTCTAATCAAGCTTACAAAATGAAACATAAGTAGAAACTCTTAAAGGCAGCAAGACTCAAAGCAAAGCTGACAATCAGAGAGAAACCCTGTAGGCTTTCATTGGATTACTCAGCATAAACAATGCTAGCATGGAGACAGTGGCATGACACATTCAAAGCCTTGAAGAAGAAGAACTTCCAACCAAGAATTTCATATCCTGCAAAACTATCTTTGAAATATGAAAATGAAATTAAGACATATGCAGATAAACAGAAACTCAGAGACTTTGTAAAAACCAAACCAAAGCCACAAGAAACACTGAAAGAATCTCTTGGCTTGGAAGAACAAAACTGCTAACTTTATATTTTAGAAGGACTCATTATCCAGAATCCTACTTAATTAGAGAAGGCTCCAAACACAATCAAAGCTATAACAGTGAAAGAAACAATCTAGTGATCATATTATGTAAACTATGATATCATCATATTAAAAAAAGAGATGTACTACAGTCATTATAGTCCTTCCAGATGGAGAGGAATTTGACAAGACTGGTAGATATCAAAACTGGGTTTATATATCATTTATTAAGAGGGGTGATAGGGGCAGCCATAAAGCACAATAAAGAAACAACATACCATATCAAAAAATGTAATACAGGAGTCTCAACAACCACAAAACCAACCCCCAAAAAAGTTAAAAATCAACTCACAGAGAAGAAGGTTGCAGAACAGATTAATAAGAACAACAGAAAAAACATCAACACAAAAGTAAACAAATCACCATGGCGGCACTGAACACATACCTATCAATAGTTATGTGGAATGTGAATCGACTGGATTCTCCAGTAAAGAGACACTGAGTGACACCTTGGATCAAAAGACATGACCCATCTGTCATGGTTTGAATTGTGTCCCCCCAAAAATGTGTGCAGCCACGTGGCTGGGATATGGTTCCCAGTATCTTGGGACTGTCCTCCATTGTGTGGTTTTGCTAACCTGTATGTTAAAGGATTAGGGTGGGGCTGTGAATTCCTGCTATGGGGGAAGTTTCCCTGGAGTATGCCTTGCCCCACCCTTAATGCTTTTAGCTTGCAAGGAATAAAAGGAAAAAGAACCAAGGACAATTTGAGAACCTCGCTACCATCAAGCAAGCAGCACCGGGAGCAGAGCACGTCGTTCAGACCAGAGGTTCTTGCGTTAGGACACTCCCTGGACAATGACTGATGCAATACTGGACTTTCCTCCAGAGCCGTCAAGGGGAAAGTCTTTCCCTGGAGCAGACACCCTGAATATGGACTTGCAACCTACCGGACTGTGTAAGAATAAATCTTTCTTTGTTAAAGCCATCCACTCTGTGGTATTTCTGTTAGAGCAGCCCTAGCTGACTAAAACACCATCTATATGTTGCCTACAAGAAACTCACCTTAGACTTAAAGATATGAACAAAAGGAAAATTAAAGGATGGAAGAATATATATCAAGCTAACAATGAACAAAGAAGAGCAGGTATGGGAATTCTAATCTCAGGTAAAATCAATTTTAATGCAAAATCTGCCATCGTGGACAAGGATGGCCACTATTTATTGCTGATAGGTCTGATACACAAGCAGGACTTAACAATATTAAGTATTTATGCACCTAATATTAGAGCACCTAAATACATCAAAGAAACACTGACTACACTCAAAAAGGAGATAAATCATTCCACAATAATAGTAGGAGACTTCAACACTTCACTCTCAATATTGGACAGATCATCTAGAAAAAAGCTCAATAAAGACACAGAAGACCTTATTGCCACAATTAACCAACTAGATCTCCTCGACATAGACAGAATTTTCTATCCATCAGTGGACAACTACAACTTCTTCTCCAGTGCCCATGGAACATTGTCCAGAATAGACCATGTGTTAGGACATAACACAATTCTCAACAAAATCCATAACACTGAATTAATGCAAAGCATCTGCTCAGATCAGAAAGACATAAAAGCTGAAATCAATAGCAGAAAACACATAGACAGAAAGTGGAACTCATGGAAACTGAACAACACCTTGCTGAAAAAACCATGAGTCATAGAAAAAATCAAGGATGAAATGAAGAAATTCATGGATTCCAATGAGAACAAAAACACTTCCTACCAGAACCTATGGGATACAGCCAAAGCAGTGCCCAGAGGTCAGTTTATCTCCATCAATGCTCACATCTGGAAGGAAGAAAGAAACCAAATCAAAGAACTGACCCTACAGCTTGAACAAGTAGAGAGAGAACGACAGAGGAACCCCTCAGGCACCAGAAGGAAACAGATCCTAAAGATCAGAGCAGAACTAAATGAGTTAGAGAACAGAAGAACTCGTGAAAAAATTGAAAACACCAAACGCTGGCTTTTTGAAAAGATCAACAAAATTGACAAACCATTGGCTAAAGTTACTAAAGAAAAACAGGAAAGGAAACAAATAACCCAAATTAGAAATGAGAGGTGAGTTGTGACCACAGATCCAACAGAAATCAAAAACATTGTAGCTGAATCCTAGGAAACACTTTATTCTAACAAATTTGAAAACCTAGAGGAAATGGAAAAATTTCTAGATTCATATCACCTACCCAAATTATCACAACGTGAAGCAGAACAACTTAATAAATGCATCACAAAGGAAGAGATTGAAAAAGTCATCCAAAAACTGCCAACCAAAAAAAGCCCGGGCCTAGATGGCTTCACCGCAGAATTCTACCAAGCATTTAGAGAAGAGTTAACTCCAATACTAGTAAGACTATTTCACAGTATAGAGAGGGATAGAATACTCCCAAATTCATTCTACGAAGCTAGGATAACCCTGATACCAAAGCCAGGGAAAGACTCTACCAAAAAGGAGAACCACAGAGTGATATCACCCATGAATCTAGATGCAAAAATCTTCAACAAAATTCTTGCCAGTAGAATACAACAACATATCCAAAAAATAATCCTTCCTGACCAAGTTGGATTCATACCAGGGATGCAAGGCTGGCTCAACATCAGAAAAACAAAGTGATCAACCACATAAATACCACAAAAGACAAGAACCA
Organism: Heterohyrax brucei; assembly: GCA_028571685.1. Classification (NCBI taxonomy): domain Eukaryota; kingdom Metazoa; phylum Chordata; class Mammalia; order Hyracoidea; family Procaviidae; genus Heterohyrax; species Heterohyrax brucei. Next base: position 127,693,410 of record CM053166.1, on the reverse strand, counting down.
CCTGATCTTGTCTACTGATGCAGAAGAGGCATTTGATAAAGTCCAATACCCGTTCATGCTAAAAACTCTCAGTAAAATAGGAATAGATGGCCAATTCCTCAGTGCAATAAGGGCCATTTATACAAAGCCAACTGCCTGCATCATCCTGAGTGGAGAGAGACTGAAACAGTCTCTCTTGAGAACAGGAACTAGACAAGGAGTGAAAGTAATCACCAACAAAAGGACAAATATTGTGTGAGACCCCTACAATTAGAACTTAAAAACAGACTCATGTACAGAAGAAAAGACTTTGAAGGCTGCAAGCACCCAGAGGGGGGGAGGGGGGAAGGGGAGGATTTAGATTAGATAATTAATAGAAATTTGTTTGGGTGAAATCGGTGACAGCACACATTAGAAAGAAGATCAATAATAGCTACACTTCAACACAATTTGAGTCCTCCTGCCATCTTAAACCAATATTGCAAGGACAGAGTAGCTGGGGCAGGGGGCCAGGGACCATGCTGTCAGGTGAAATTGAGGCCAATTTGCATAGCTAGCTTTTTGCTAATGAGGACTCTCTGAACCCCTCATTGGTGAGCAGCATCTGGGGTCCTAAAAGCTGCCAAGCTGCCATCTAAGGGTACAGCAAATGTTCCCAACTTAACAGGAACGGATGATCACTGAGAACAAGAACGACATGGGGAAAAGACAGAGGGACCCAGGTGAGTGGGTCTCTACATGGACTCGTGACCAGAAGAACCAGATGGTGCCCAGCCACCACCAGTGATAGCCACGATGGAGCTCACGAAGTGGAGTTTCACTGGCAACAAGAGAATAAATAGGGGTGTACCCTGAGATCTTCAATAAAAGACCCCAGTTGATGGTCCAGGTGCTTCCAAGTTTCCCTGGGAGCATGGTCCCTGGCCCTGATGCTGCCCCTGTCCATAAATCATAATGAAGGTCAACTTTTCTGACAGCAATGAATTGGACTTGGTGACGCAGAGTGATGGTATCTTGTGGGAATTTTATGGTTCTGTGCTTCTGTAGGATGTCATCCTGCTGACCTCTTGCTGGAGGAAGAGGAGTGGGTGGATAGGAGGGGATAGGAGATTGTTGGGAAGATAAAACATTGTATGAAGCAGAGAGGAAGAGTGTATTGTCACCGGGCAGGGAGAGCAGTGGGAGCTGCATGTAGGTGAGCATGCGAATTTATATGGCAATGTACATTTTCATTCAATCATCATCATCATAATAATAAAAGATTATTAGGAAATGTAGTTTTAAAAAAAGAATCTAAGAATTCACCAGCAGTGGGTGTCAAATACACATTAATTGTTCCAAAAAAGAAATCAGAGGCATAATTAAGCATTTTAAGTTTGCCTTTATATGCTCTGATTTTTAAATGATGAGGCAATGAGGGTTTTATGACTTCTTAGAGACCATTCCAGACTAAACACACAGATGAGCTGTTTTGGAAGTGTCCTTGTTCGTTATTCCTCTTGGGCTCTTTTCTCCTTGCTGTCCAACCTTTGCAAGTATATCTGACTTTCTTGTCTTTATCTGGTCAATTCTTACATTGACAGTTATACACCTAATGGCATCACAAGGCTTTAGTTGCCTGAAATACTCAGGGTTGGATATTCAAATATTTTGTTTATTTCAAATCCTTGAAAAAACTAGGGGAATAAATGAATATATATACAGTAGATCTTGTTACTGAAAATATTTTTAAAACATATTCATCAACTTTTTGGCCCAAGGAAGCTCTATATGCTGAAGACAGTTGTGTCTTTCTTTTCTCATTGAACTGACTTGGAGGCCAATCTGAGATCAATGACACTTGTGCAACTTGATACTTCTAGAAGAAGTAGGGGATTGATGTACTGATCCTACTATTCTAGAGCTTTGACCAAATCACATAAATGTGTTTATGTTACTGATTAGCAAAAAAATTTCAGTATTTGTATTTGGGCCCACCAATATTTTATGTGATATATACTCTTAAAACAAATAAATAAAAAAAAACCAAGAAACTCATTGCCACTGAGTTGATTCTGACTCATAGTGACCCTATAGGACAGGGTAGAAATGCCCAATATAGTTTCCAAGGACTGCCAGGTGGGTTCTAACTGCTGAACTTTTGGTTAGCAGCCATAGCTGTTAACCATTACACCATCAGGGTTTCCTATATGATACACAGAGATAGAATAATGTGGGGGTGCAGGGTGTGAAAGGCAGAGAAAGAATGACAGAGAAAGCAAGTTAGTACACAAACTTAAGCTCTAATCATTCTTTATGCCAAGTCTAGATCAGACGTTTTAAGGAAAATGCATCCCAAACTGAATACTATGTGAAAACTGAAAGCCAAATATGCTAGCATAACAAAAATCATTTATACATGTTTGGGCATCTAATGGTTTTTTTTTTTTTCAAGGCAAAAATTGCAAATCTCAAATATCAGTCTGCAAGGAATTTTATCAAAGTTGGATAGTAATGAGGACAGCACTTAATATTACGTGAAACACTTTTAATTTTTCTTTTCATGTATTTTCATATTCATTGTTAAATGTTTACATTTAAAAAAGACCTTTTTTTCCTCTACTGGATTACAAGTAAGCTAACTTTGCTGATTATTTTCTGTATATGTGACCATTTCATTTTATGCTCTAACATAATTACAGATTGTGTATTATTCAGCAAAAACTTGCCCAAATCCATAACCATTCTAATATTTTAAAATGATGCTGTTTTTATTGTTTTTGCATTTCTCCATTTGAGAGTGTTCTAATCGTATTTTGATTTCATTGCTTTCCAAATCTTGCTTGTTACTTTTCATTTAAGATTGTAATTTAAAGTTCCACTTTTTTCCTCCTAGCTCTACCATCTTGGAAAAAGATGTTTCAAGTTATTTCTTAATGAAATTTCTTTCAGTGTATACATATTGTCTGTATCTGAATACTATCACTGTTATAGCATAATTTTGGTGCTTAATACTTAACGAATATCAACCTATACCTCAGTACAGGCAATATAGGAAGGGCAGTTTAGTCAACGTAGTTTCTCCCCCCCCCCACCCGGTTTAAATACATGTGGGTCTATTTTACCTTTTTTTTTATTTTTTTATTTTTATTGGTCATAACTGAGTGAAAATGTACATTCATGTATAAATTTACATGCCCACCTATATGGAGCTTCCACTGCTCTCCCTGTCCGGTGACTGAACACTATTCCTCTCTGCTCCATACATGTCTCATCCTCCCAACAGCCTCCTTTCCCCTCCTCTCCGTCCACTCCCCTTCCTCCAGCCAGAGGTCAGCAAGATGATATCCTATAGATGTATAGAACCATAAAGTGCTTCCAATATATGGTCACTCTGCATTGCCAAGTCCATTCCATTCCTGTCCAAAGAGTGGACCTTTGTTATAATTTATGGGAAAGGGCAGCATCAAGGCCGGGGGCCATGTTCTCAGAGGAACCCCAAAACCACTGGACCATCAATTGAGGTCTTTTAGTGGAGATCTCATGATGCACCCCTTTTTATTCTTGTGTTGCTAGCGAGACTCCTCTCTGTGAGCTCCATCGTGGCTATCACCGGTGGTGGCCGGGAACCATCCAGTTCTTCCGGTCCCAAGTCGATGTAGGCACCCACTCTTGTGGGTCTCTCTGTCTTCTCGGTTGTCTTTACTGCATGTCATTTTGGTCCTCGGTGAGCATCCGTTCCTGCTGAGTTGGGACCATTTGCTGTGTCCTCGGATGGCAGTTTGGCAGCTTTTAAGACCCCAGACGTCACTCACCAATGTGGGGTGCAGAGAGCTCTCTTAGCAAAACGCTAGTTGTGCCAATTGGCCTGGAATTCGCCTAAGAGCATGGTCCCCATCCCCTGCCCCAGCTACTCTATCCTTGCAGTATTGAGTTAAAATGGAAGGAGTACTCAAGTTATGATGAAATCCACTAAATGTTGTTCTTTTTTCTAATGTGTGCACTCACCGCTTTCTCCCAACTAGATTTTTACAAACTATCTAAACTAAGACCCCCCTACCCTCCCTTCCTCCCCTCCCTTGCAGCTGTTAAAGCATCTTTTCTTCTATACACAAGTCTGTTTTAGAGATCTTATCGTAGAGGTCTCATACAATATTTGTCCCTTTGTCACTGACTACTTTCACTCAACATAATGTCTTCCAGTTGAAAGCAGGTTAGGAGATGTTTCCTGGAATCATCATTATTCTTTATCATTGCATAGTGCTCCATTGAGTATATGGACCATAGTTTACCTATTCATTCTTCTATCGTTGGGCATCTGGGTTGATTCCATCTTTTTGCTATTGTGGACTGTGCTGCGGTAAACATTCTGGTGCATGTGTCCGTTGGTGTGAAGGGCCTTGATTCTGTAGGATATATTCCAAGTAGTGGAATTACTGGGTCAAATGGTATATCAATATCCATTTTTGTAAGGATGCGCCAGATTGCCTTCCAAAGAGGCTGGACCATTTTGCAACCCCACCAACAGTGTAGGAGGGTTCCACTTTATCCACAGCCTCTCCAGCATTTGTTGTTTTGTGTTTTCTGGATCATGGCCAATCTCATTGGGGTGAGATGGTATCTCATTGTTGTCTTGATTTGAATTTCCTTAATAACTAAAGATCGTGAACATGTCCGCATGTGTTTTTTGGCTGCCTGGATCTCCTCTTTAGTGAAGTGTCTGTCCATCTCCTTTGCCCATTGCTTAATTGGATGGTTTCTCTTCTTCTTGATATTTTATAGTATCTTATAGATTATGGAGATCAGGCGTCGGTCTGACATGGAGTGGACAAATATTTTTTCCCATTCTGTGGATGTTCTTTTAATTCTATTAATAAAGTCTTTGGATGAGCAAAAGTGTTTGATTCTTAATAGTTCCCATTTATCTATTTTCTCTTCTGTTGATTGAGGTTTCCTTGACAGATTTTGGAGTCTGTCCTCATTGTGTATTAAAACTGCCATTGTTGTTCCTAGCTTTTCTTGGATGAGCTTTAGCGTTTTAGGTTTGATATTTAGGCCTTTTATCCAGTTGGAGTTGGTTTTTGTATAAGGTGTAAGATATGGATCTTGATTCAGTTTATTGCAGATGGAGAACCAATTTGGCAGCATCATTTGTTGAAGAGACTGTTTTTACCCCAGTTTAATATCTTAGGGCCTTTGTCGAATATCAACTGTTCATGGGCAGATGGTGTCATCTCTGGGGTCTCAATTCTGTTTCATTGATCGATCTGTCTGTTCTTGTACCAGTACCAGGCTGTTTTGACCACTGTGGCAGTGTAGTATGTTCTGAGGTCGGGTAATGAGAGGCCTCCCAGTGTGTTCTTCTTCTTTAGTATTATCTTACTTATCCAGGGCTTCTTCCCCTTCCAAACAAAATTGGTGATTTGTTTCTCCATCTCATTAAAAAATGATGCTGGAACTTGTATTTGGATTGCATTATATAAATAAATTGCTTTGGGTAAAATAGACATTTTCACAATGTTAAGTCTTCCTATCCATGAGCAGGGTAGGTTTTTCCATTTCTCTAAGTCTCTCTTAGTTTCTTGTAGTAAGGGCTTGTAGTTCTCGTTGTAAAGGTCTGCTGTTTCTCTAGTTAGATTAATTCCTAGGTACTTTATCTTCTTAGGGGCTATCATAAATAGTATGGATTTGATAATTTCCTCCTTAACAGACTCGTTGTTGGCATAAAGGAATCCTACTGATTTACTTATCTTTATCTTGTATCCTGAGACTTTGCTGAACTCTTCTATCAGTCTGAGTAGCTTACTTATAGATTCCTTGGGGTTCTCTGCATATACAATCATATCATCTGCGAACAGGGAGATTTTAACTTCCTCTTTGCCGATGCAGATGCCCTTTATTTCTTCGTCTTGTCTAATTGCTATGGCTAGAACTTCTACCACAGTGTTGACTAGGAGAGGTGACATTGGGCATCCTTGTCTAGTTCCTGATCTCAGGGGAAAGTCTTTCAGTCTCTCTCCATTCAGGATGATGTGGGCAATTGGCTTTGTATAAATGTCCCTTATTGTGTTGAGGAATTTGCCGTCTATGCCCATTTTGCTAAGAGTTTTTAGCATGAATGGGTGTTGGACTTTATCAAATGCCTTTTCTGCATCAATTGACAAAATCAGGTGATCCTTGTCTTTTGTGTTATTTATGTGGTTAATCACATTAATTGTTTTCCTGACGTTGAAGCAGCCTTGCATCTCTGGTATGAATCTCATTTGGTCATGATGGATTATTTTCTTGATATGTTGTTGTATTCTGTTGGCAAGAATTTTGTTGAAGATTTTTGCATCTAGGTTCATGAGTGATATCGGTCTGTAGTTGTCTGTCTTTGTTGGATCTTTCCCTGGCTTAGGTATCAGGGTTATGCTGGCTTCAAAGAATGAGTTTGGGAGTACTCCATCCCTTTCTATGCTGTGAAATAGTCTCAGTAGTATTGGGGATAACTCTTCTCTAAATGCTTGGTAGAATTCTGCCATGAAGCCATCTGGGCTCGGACTTTTTTTGGTTGGCAGTGTTTTGATGACCTTTTCAATCTCTTCCTTTGTGATGGGTTTATTAAGTTGTTCTGCCTCATGTTGTGATAATTTGGGTAGGTGGTATGACTCAAGGAATTGGTCCATTTCCTCTAGGTTTTCAAATTTGTTAGAGTACAGTCTTTCATAGTATTCTGTTATGATATTTTTGATTTCTGTTGCACCTGTGGTGACAACTCCCCTCTCATTTCTCTTGGGTTATTTTTTTGCTTTCCTGCTTTTCTTTAGTAAGTTTCGCCAGTGGTTTATCAATTTTGTTGATCTTTTCAAAAAACCAGCTTTTGGTCTTTTTAATTTTTTCAATTGTTTTTCTATTCTCTAATTCATTTAGCTCTGCTCTAATCTTTATGATCTCATTGCTTCTGGTGCTCAATGGGTTCTTCTGTTGTTCTCTTTCTACTTGTTCAAGCTGTAGAGTTAGTTCCTTGATTTGGTTTCTTTCTTCCTTCCAGATGTGTGCATTTATGGAGATAAACAGACCTCTGAGCACTGCTTTGGCTGTATCCCATAGGTTCTGGTAGGAAGTGTTTTCGTTCTCATTGGAATCCATGAATTTCTTTAATTCATCCTTGATTTCCTCTATAACCCATATTTTTTTGAGCAAGATGTTGTTCAGTTTCCAACAGTTCCACTTTCTATCTCTGTTTTTCTGCTATTGATTTCAACTTTGATGCCTTTATGATCTGAGAAGATGCTTTGCAGTAATTCAATGGTATGGATTTTGTTGAGCATTGCATTATGGCCTATCACATGGTCAATTATGGAGAATGTTCCATGTGCACTGGAAAAGAAGGTGTAGTTGTCTACTGATAGGTGGAACGTTCTGTATATATCAATGAGGTTTAGTTGGTTAATTGTGTCAATGAGGTCTTCTGTATCTTTACTGAGCTTTTTTCTAGATGATCTGTCTAGTAATGAGAGTGGAGTGTTAAAGTCTCCCACTATTATTGTGGACTCATCTAACTGTCTTTTGAGCCTAGTCAGTGTGCCTTTGACATATTTAGGTGCTCTGGCATTAGGTGCATAAATATTTAATATAGTTAAGTCTTGCTGTGTACTGAACCTTTCAGCAATAAATAGTGTCCATCTTTGTCCATGATGATGGATTTGACATTAAAATTGATTTGGTCTGAGATTAGAATTGCCACCCCTGCTCTTCTTCGTTCATTTTTAGCTTGATATATATTCTTCCATCCTTTAATTTTCAGTTTGTTCTTGTCTTTAGGTCTCAAGTGAGTTTCTTGTAGACAACATATGGATGGGTCGTGTCTTTTGATCCAACATGACACTCAGTGTCTCTTTACTGGAGCATTCAGTCCATTCACATTCAATGTAATTAGTGATAGGTATGTGTTCACTGCTGCCATTGTGATATGTTTATTTTTATGTTGATGTCTTCTCTGATGTTCTTATTAGTCTGTTCTGGGACACTCTTTTTTGTGAGTTGATTTTTCACCTTTTTCAGAGCTGGTTTTATAGTTGTTGAGACTCGTGTGTTAGATGTCTTGAAATGGTATGATACATCTTTGTTGTGCTTTACAGCTGCCTCTATGAACCCCCTTAATAAACTATTTATAAACCCAATTTTAATTACTACCAGTCTTGTCATCTTCCTCTCCATCTGGAAGGACTATAACGACTGTAGTACATATCTCTTTTTATTATGATGACACCATAGTTTTCATGATGATCACTGGATTGCTTCTTTCCATATCAAAGCTGTGATTTACTTTGTAGCTTTCCCTAAATGAGTAGAGTATTGAGTAGTGTGTCGTTCTAAAATATAAAGTTAGTGGTTTCGTTCTTCTAAGCCAAAGCCAAGAACTTCTTTCAGTATTTCTTGTAGTTTGGGTTTCGTTTTTACAAAATCTCTGAGTTTCTGTTTATCTGGGAATGTCTTAGTTTCATTTTCGTATTTGAAAGATAGTTTTGCAGGATATATAATTCTTGGTTGGAAGTTCTTCTCCTTCAAGACCTTGAATGTGTCGTGCCACTGTCTCCGTGCCAGCATGGTTTCTGCTGAGAAATCTGACAAGAGCCTACAGGGTTTCCCTCTGAATGTTAGCTTTGCTTTGAGTCTTGCTGCGTTTAAAAGTTGCTGTTTATGTTTCATTTTGTTAAGCTTGATTATAATATGTCTTGGAGTCTTTCTTTTGAGATCTATGTTGGGTGGAATATGATGTGCATCTGAGATGTCTATATTCTCTTCCTTCATGATTTCTGGGAAGTTTTCTTTCAGCAGCTCAGCAACAATACTCTCCGTGTTCTCAGATGTCTCACCCTGTTCAGCCACGCCAAGTGCTGTCGAGTCGGATCTGACTCAGGGACTCCAATTAATCGAAGGTTGTTCCTCTTAATAGAGTCCCACATGCTTCTTAATGTTTCTTCATTTTTCTTGTTTCTTTTTTCTGATTTCTGCTCATAGACTCTGGCATCAGTAGCGCTGTCTTCCAAGTCAGAAATTCTTTTTTCCATTTGTTCCATTCTGTTTTCTTGGCTTTGCATGGAAGTTTCTATGTCTTTGATTTTCTTCTTGATCTGTTGGATTTCAGAGTACTGGTGTTCCATCACATCGAACAACTTGCTTAATTTTTCATTTTGTTGTGCTGCATTTTGTATAAGGTCTAGAAGGACTCTGTATATAATCAATTTGTATTCACTTCCTGATGCTTTCATAAAAGTTTCTTCATCTGGAAAACTCCTTGGTTGCTTTGTTTGGGAGCCTTCTGAAGCCATGAGTGATTGCTTGTATGCCACAATTGTCTGTTCCTCTTTGGGTCCCATGTGAGTATATAGAGGCTGGAAGAGGTACTGTGAGGATGGATTGCAAATGTTTCTCTAGGCTGTCTTCAAATGTAAAGCAAAAGGTGTCTGACCAGTTCACAAGTCAGTTAGGTTTTCAGATGTAGAGGTCCCTTTTCTCTTCTGACAAAGTAAGTGCCACTATATCCAACCCCAGCTGATAACTAACTTGTTCAGAATACAGCAATGCTACTTCCCTGTTGGCCTCTGCTGACAGAGCCTAGCCTTAGCCAACAGTGCATCGAGTACTGGTTTTGTGATAGAAAAGCACTCTCCTGTGGGCAGGCTCTGGCTCCCAAGCTAAGAATTAGGTTCAGCTGCGGCCACCGTACCCAAGATGGCGTCCTCCACACAGACAGCAGACAGAGGAGCTAAAGGTGCCGAGAGGTAGTGATTCCTCTGATTCTGTTGCAGGGCCCCCATCGTAGGCAGCACTGTGCAGAATCACTACTTTTCTGTTGGAGAAGTGCTGTCCCGTTTGCAGGCGCTGGCTCCCAGGCTAAGAACGAGGTCCCGCTAAAATCTTGGTACCAACATGGCGTCCCGCACCCTGACCGCGCAGTTCCGCACAAACCCCACTGAGGCAGCTACAAAACGAAAGGCTCAAAGTGGCTAGATTAACAGAGTCCGGAGCCTGGCTCTCAGAATATGGGAATTTCGCCTGCCTATCCCCCCAGCAGCATGTCTGAGTCCAGCCGCCAGGCAAGACCCAGCTCCGACCGCCAGCCGAGACAGAGGAAAAAAAAGTCAAAATGGTGTGTTTACCTTCCGTCCGTGAGAGCCGGGGCTAGCCAGGAGCGGGAGTCAGCGAAAGAGAGGAGGTTTTTTGCTGAGTGGTATAAAGTCCCAATTAACAGCTCTGTGCTGTGTCCTGAGGCTGATTAGGTGATCAGAAGGCTCTGTTTGATTGTCAATTGAGGTCTTGGTTTCCAGAGGGATATAAGGAGACGTGTGCTTAGTCCAGCATCTTGACTCTGCCTCCCTCTATTTTATCTTTAAAATTTTTGATGTGTTTGCAAACTCTCCCTTTATTCCCTCTATAGACCAGTTCACTTGAAGGAACTCATTCTCATACTTACCACCTTTATCTCTTTCCAACCACGTCTTAGCTAACCATATATTTTCCTTGCAACTCTATTTTCCATATTGATCCTCTTTTCTTTGCCACCGTATCACCAAGTTCAATCTCTAGGTTTCTTATTTGTTTTTATCCATGCGAATCACAGATCTCGGGGCAGTATCTTATTAAGCCCTGATGATTTTTTATTTGTTGAAAAATTGGTGACTAATTATCACCTCTTGTAAGATGCTTTGTTTGTTTCTAACCAATTTAATTATCCCCTGTGCCTTTCAAGTTTCTAATTTTCTCAAAACACTTCAACTTCTTATGCCTTAAGCCTTCTGTGCTTTATAAACTAGCTTTAGTTGTAAACCAGGTAGTCAGGGATCACTGAGTCTGAGCTTTCTCACCTCACTTGCTCCTCTCCCACTATGAAGAAATAAATCTAAGTTTCACATCTTTGGTCCTTAATACTCCATTTATCTGTAATTGCTACCTTAGCATTTCCTCATAAATTCTGTATCAGATCGGTCATTTCAAGCACTTTAGTGCTTTATCTAGATAGTATTTTTTACTCCCACCACTGGATTGTCAATGATATGGAGAATTCCCAAACTTTATATTAGCCACATAAAGGCTATCATAGTAGTTCTGAATTTAGACACTTATAATATTAAAAAAGAAAAGTAGTTTACAGTGTCAACCACATCAGATAAGTATGACAGTGATTGAACTATGTCAGTGTTCCTTTCAAACAACTATTTCAATCATGATTTTTATTATCACTTAGTAAAGTAAAATGTGATTTGTGCAAGGGCAGATTGAAAGTTAATGGTACATAGGAAAGAGAACACTGGAAACCTGACTTTCCCTTTAGGTAACTGCTCTCATCAACAGAGGCAGCAAAACAGACAACGAGGTAGAGAGTGCCCTAGACTAAGACCCCAGATGCCTAGTTTCTGCAGTCCTACTATGATCACTTAATTGCTACTTTTGAGTAAGTTAGGCTTCATTTTTGTACCTCAGTTGGCATGAGAGAGTTGCAATAATCCTGCAAGTTTTTTCCAGCTCTAAAGTCTGTTTTTTCATAAATGTAGGGGATGATTGTCCCTGAGTAGGATGAGATTTCAGGGATCAACTTTGGTTACTGATTAAGTGGCTTTGGGAAAGCCAATTTCATAATAAGCAAGTATTATTGAATTTCTGGCAGAGTAGTGGCTAAGCTCAGAATCCCTGATGGTGTAGTGGTTAAGTGCTATGTCTGCTAATCCAAAGGTTGGCATTCACATCTTTCAGGCGCTGCTTAGATACTCTATGGAGTTGGAATCAACGCATAGTTGGAATCGATTCCAACTCAGTGCTAATGGGTTCACTTCAGTGATTAAGTGCTACAGCTGCTAACCAAAAGGATAATAGTTCAAATCCACCAGTTGCTCCTTGGAAACTCTGTGGGGCAGTTCTACATTGACTGACTTGACAGCAATGAGTTTTGTTTCTTTTTTTAATGGGGAGAGCTGTAGAAATGAGTCATCCTCTTAAGACAGGAAGTCAAGAGCTATATACACTCTTAGATAATGTTTGCCTTCTGGAAAATCAACTCTTTTAATTAAATAGGTACCTACTCTGCAATCTTCTGGAGTTTCCATCACATGGGTTATCATTTTCTTAAGAGTCAGCTTAACTTACTTTAACGCTTGACAGTCCTTAAAGATTCAGCCATAACAGTCATAATTATTTCCAGTGTCTAAATTAGATTTGCTTAACTTCATAATGTTGCAGGATGCTGCTTCGCAAATGTTATCATTCAGCTTGGGGATAGATACATTTTAGTGTTAAATGAGCTGATCCATTTAAAATGATGAGCTTTGAGGGATTCTTAAATCTGGTGATTCTGTTATTACCGTTGTGATTTATTACTCAAATTTATTTTATATGTTTTTCTGATTCACAATACTTGAAGAAGAATGTGGCTACCAAATTATTAAAATTTTGTTTGACTTTACCTCCATATTTAGCACAGCCCAAGGAATAAACAATCAGAAATGAAATGTGCATTGATGTGTTTGCTACTCCCTTCTAAAAAGGGTAATTTTCTTGCAGTGTACCAACCAGTTTATCAATATAAGTACATGAATTTTAATAGTGGTACCATTTGCATTGATAAACATTCTGAAAGTCCACTAAGAACTATTTCCACAATCTTGCTAGTGTTTGACAGCACTATTGATATAAATTGCTGAATTGAAAACTCCAACCTATTATGACATGATGCCATCCAATAGGTCATTGAAGCACTGAGTAGTTTAAAACAAATTTCAAAAGCATATTATGATTCTTATTAATTGAGTATCAAAAATTTGACCTTAGATGTACCTCTTTACCTTGAAAAAATAGACTTCTTATTAAACAAGATTGGTTCTATTGTATTTAACATATCCCAGATTGATGAAATGTTTGGCAGTGTCTTGAGAAATTAGAGTATAGTTGACTATGATGAATGTGTGGCTTTCCTTGAAAAACTTCCAAAAGGCAAGCAAGTTATGCACTGACTTGATGACACAAATAGAATTATGACATAAATCCATAATGATAAATTAAAAAGAGCCAAAGGAGAACAGGATAAAGTTATATTACCTAAGAACAACAACAGCGACAACAAACAATAGAAATTGCTCTGAAAATAAATGATTGCATTATCTTTCTTCATTACAGTAAATATGTGTTAAAATAGCCAGTAATCACAGATCCAATATTAGTTAAAAGGAATTTTGAATAAATAAATGATCAAATATTAGGCATATACTGTAGAGTAGCTTGGAAACCCTGGCTGCATGGTGGTTAAGTGCTGCATCTGCTAACCAAAAGATCGGCAGTTCAAATCCACCAGGCTCTCCTTGAAACTCTAAGGGGCAGTTTTCCTCCAATCTATACGGTCACTGTGAGTCAGAGTCCACTCCATGGCAGTGTTTTTTTAATTTTTTTTTTTCTTGGTGGGTTAGCTTTAAGTCAGAATCGACTTGAGGGCAATAGGTTTAATTCCAGTGAAATTAGGTATATGAAGGTCATACTTCTTAAGGTCCAAGCAAGATGTTTCAAGAAAGCAACGACAGCTAGTTTTTAAGAAAATTTTTTTTGTTTGCAGGTTTTGATATATACATTTGTGTACATCATGTTTGCTTACTGTGAATTTTTTTTAATAAATCAAGTTTTTTATTGTTAAAAATACACCCAGCAAAACATACACCAATTCAACAATTTCTATGTGCCCAATTCAGTGACATCGATGACTTTCTTTGAGTTGTGCGGCCATTCTCGCCCTCCTTTTCTGGATTCTTCCTTCTCCTTTACATAAACTCACTGCTCTGCAAGCTTCCTGTCTGAACTGTGAAATGTTGAACAACTGGCAGGTAAAATTTAAATATTGGAATACCTTTGGGGAAAATTTACCCCCCAAAGATTCTAGAATTTTCTGAGATAGGGTGTTGATAATCATACTTACACCCACCTATGTTTGCTTCAGCAATGGCTAATATTTTTGCTTGGTGTCTAACTTTGGATACTTATTTGAATTGAATGATAAAGCTCACATCTTTAGATACATATCAATTTTTAAATCACAGTATAACCAGATCACCATCTTTTCTAATTATTAGAGTTATTCTAATAATTAGAAAATCAATTATATTAAGTTTGTGCTTTTATTCACTATATTGCAGGGTTATCTTGAGTCAATTTCGTTAGGCACATGTAAAGGGAATACATTTGAAAATTATTTTTTAATTTCCAGGTGCATAGTTTTAGGCAAAATAATATTTATATCTTATTTTTAATCAAATATCCACCCAAAATTAGTGAAGATCTTTATAAGTTAGAGTCATAAAAATATTACTTACATCAATAGTATACAAGACATCTCCAGATTTGATAAAAAACTCTACAGGATGCCAGGTGATGTAGCTGGAGCATCGTGCTGCTTTTGTTGTTAGGTGCCATCAAGTTGGTTCCAACTCATTAGCAACGCTATGAACAACAGACTAAAACACTGCCCCTTCATGCAACACTTCCACAATTGTCCTTATATTTGAGACCATTGTAGCAGCCACTGTGTCAATCCATTTCATTGAGGGTCTTACTCTTTTTCTCTGACCATGTACTATGCCAAGCATAATGTCCTTTTCCAGGGACTGATCCCTCCTGAAAACACATCCAAAACATGTAAAATGCAGTCTCACCATCCCAGCTCCTAATAAACACTGGTTGTACTTAATCCAAGACAGATATGTTTGTTCTTTAGGTAGTCCATGGTATTTTTAATATTCTTCTCCAACACCACAATTCAAAGGCATCATTTCTTCTTCTGTCTTCTTTATTTATTGTCCAGCTTTTGTATGCATATGATGTAATTGAAAATACAATAGCTTGGCTCATGCGAACCTTAGTCTTCAAGATGACATCTTTGCTTTTCAACACTTTAAAGAGATCTTTTGCAGCACATTTCCCCAACGGAATATATCTTTTGATTTCTTGACTGCTGTTTCCATGGATGTTGACTGTGGATCCATGTAAAATGAAATCCTTGTCAACTTCAATCTCTTTTCCATTTATCATGATGTTGCTTATTGATCCAGTTGAGACTTTTTATATTCCTTATGCTGAGATGTAATCCATACCCAAGGGTATGGTCTTTGATTCTCATCAGTGTTTTAAGTTATCCTCACTTTAATGAAGCAAGATTGTGTCATCTGTGTAACGCAGGTTCTTAATGAGTCTTCTTTCAACCCTGATGCCCCATTCATCTTTATATAGTCCAGCTTCTTGGATTATTTGCTCAGCATACAGAATGAAAAGATATGGTGAAAAGATATAACCCTGATGCACACCTTTTCCAACTTTAAAACATGTAGTGTCCCCTTCTCCTGTTTCAACCACTGCCTTCTAATCTATGTACAGATTCCTCATGAGCACGATCAAGTGTTTAGGAATTCCCATCTCCAAAATGTTATCCATAATTTGTTATGATCCATACAGTTTGCATAATCAATGAAACACAGGTAAACATCTTTCCGGCATTCTCTGCTTTCAGCCAAGATGCATATAATGTAAGCAGTGATGCCCCTTAGTTAACGTCCTCTTCTAAATTTTGCCTGAATTTCCGGTAGTTCCCTGTGAATATACTGCTACAGGCACTTTTGAATGATTTTTAGCAAAATTTTACTTACATGTAATATTCAAGATATTGTTCGATAAATTCCACATTTCGTTGGGTCACCTTTCTTGGGAGTTAGTGTAAATATGGATCTCTTCTAGATGGCTGTCTTGGTAGCTGTCTTCCAAATTTCTTGGCATAGAAAGTGAGCACTTCCAGGGCTGCATCTACTTGCTGAAACATCTCAATTAATATTCTGCAAGTTTCTGGTGCCTTGTTTGTCACCAGTGCCTTCAATACAGCTTCACCTTCTTCCTTTAGTACCATTCGTTCCTGATCATATGCTACCTCTTGAAATGGTTGAACATTGACTAATTTTTTATATGACTCTGTGTATTCCTTCTATCTTATTTTCCATGCTTCCTGCTTCATTTAATATTTCCCCCCAGATAATCCTTCACTATTGCAACTCAAATCCTGATTTTTTTTTGTTAGTTCCTTCAGCTTGAGAAATGCTGTGTGCATTTTTCCCTTTTGGATTTCTATCTCCAGCTCTTTGCATGTCATTATCATTCTTTACGTTGTCTTCTCTAACTATGCTTAGAAATCTTCTGTTCAGTTCTGTCATTTCATCATTCTTTCCTTTTGTTTTAGCTACTTGACATTCAAGAGCAAGCTTCAGAGTTTCTTTTGAATCCATTTTGGTCTTTTCTTTCTTTCCTGTGTTTTTAATGACATCTTGCCTTCCTCATGTCATTCCACAACTCATCTTTGGTCATTGATGTTCAACACATCAATCCTGGTCTTCAGATAGTCTCTAAACTCAGGTGGGATATATTCAAGGTTGTACTTTGGCTCTTGTGGACTTGTTCCAATTTTTTGCAGTTTCAGTTTGAACTTGCGTATGAGTAATTAATGGTCTGTGCTGAAGTCAGCAACTGGCCTTGTCCTGTCTGCTGGTACTGAGCTTTTCCATCATCTCTTTGCACAGATAAAGTCAATTTGATTCCTCTGTTTTCCATATGGAGAGATCCATGTGAATAGTCGCCATTTATGTTGATGAAAAAAGATGTTCACCATGAAGAAGTTATTAGTCTTGCAAAATTCTATCATGTGATCTCCAGTCATAATTTCCAAATACCAATCTTTCTTCTTTGTTTCCAATTTTCACATTCCAATCACTAGTAATTAGCAATGCTTTCTGTTTGCATGCAAACCCTGGTGACATAGTGGGTTAAATGCTACATCTGCTAACCAGAAGACTGGCAGCTCAAATCTGCCAGGTGCTCCTTGTAAACTCCATGGGGCAGTTCTACTCTGACCTCCAGGGTCACTATGAGTGGGACCCGACTTGACAGCAGTGGGATTGGTTTTTGTTTTTTTTCTGTTTGCGTGGTTGATCAATTTTAGACTATAGAATCTGGCAACATTCTTCAGTTTCTTCACCTTTGGCCTTAAAGTTTGGTGTGCTAATTTCAGTAATAGTCATGTTGACTGATCTTCCTTGTAGATATATGGATATTATCCTATCACTTACAGTGTTGTACTTCAGGATAGATCCTGAAATGTTCTTTTTGACAACGAGTGCAAGGCCATTCCTCTTCAAGTTGTCATTTCCAGCATAGTTGATCATATGATTATCTGTTTCAGAATGGCCAATATCAGTCCATTTCAGCTCACTAATGCCTAGGATATGGACGGGTATGCGTTCCATTGCATTTTTTATGATTTCCAATTTTCCCAGATTCATACTTTGTACATTTCACATTCCAATCATTGATTGCTGTTGCTTCTTCTCATTTTGAGTAACGCCACATCATGAAATAAAGGCCCCAAAAGCTTGACTCCATCTACTTCATTAAGGTCGACTCTACCTTGAGGAGGCGACTCTTCCTCAGTCATCTTTTGAGTGCCTTCCAGCCTAGTGGGGAGGAGCCTGATCATCTGGCTCTGTACTCTGCTGCTGTTCAGAAGGTTTCAGACTGTGGAAGAATTAGCACTGGCTAATTCTTTTCAGAAGTAGACTGTCAGGTCCTTCTTCCTAATGTGTTTTAGCCTGGAAGCTCAGCTGAAACCTGTCCACCAAGGGTGACTCTGCTGGTATCTGAATACCAGTGGCATAGCTTTCTGCATTACAACACGCAAGTCCCGATAGTACAACAAACTGACAAACAAATGGGCATGAAGTATCATAGCTATGGACAACGTACTATCTATATTTATTTACTGCATATTTTGAAAGAAGACTCTTCAGTTTAGATGCACATGTCTCTAGATCACTTTTACATACAGGCAGTTCCTGGATTACAAACGTATATCTTACAAACCAACCCTGTAAAGTCTATTATATTAAAAATCAGAGATTCATGCAGAGGTTCATAATAACAAATGGACATTATTTTATGAATCACAACAAAAAATTACTATTACTATTGCAGTATTATGTAGTATTTAGTGTTTACCTGGAAGTGTTTCTTTAATGTTTCTGTGCAAACCACAGTTTACTATTTAAAATAATCCAGTGCTGTTAAGTTGATTCTGACTCATAGCGACCCTACAGCGAAGAGTAGAACTGCTCGATAGAATTTCCAAGGAGCACCTGGCAGATTCAAACTGCTGACCTTCTGGTTAGCAGCTGTAGCACTTAACCACTATGCCACCAGGGTTTCCCATACTATGGGACATTAGATGTTAACTATACGTGTTTCAGCTTACATACAGATCTGACATAAAGGCAGATCTATTAATGGAAATTGTTGATCCTGGGACTTCCTGTATTTTTTTCCTCATGGATAAGAGATTATTTTCCTAATGATGCTGGAACAAATTGCCATAAACTTAATGTTTTAAAAAATACAAACTAATTAATTACAGTTCTGGATGTAAAAGGGTCTCTTTGGGCTAAAATCAAAGTGTTGACCAGGTTGCATTTCTCTCAAAACTATGGGAGAATCTGTTTTCTTGCTTTTTCTAGCTTCTAGAAATGCCACTTGCATTCCTTGGTTTATAGTCCCCTTCCATCTTCAAAGCCAGAAATGACTCAACAAATCTTTTGTATGATGCTACCTGGTTTTGATTTTTTGTCTTCATCTTCTCCATTTAAGATCCTTGTGATTACATTTGACCCATTCGGCTAATCAAGGAAATTGCCTTAATGTCAGCTGATTAGCCACCTAATTCACCTACAATCTTAATATTCCCTTGCTATGTAACATAACTGGAAATCCTGGTGGCCTAGTGGTTAAGTGCTGCCTCTGCCAACCAAAATGTTGGAAATTCAAATCTGCCAGGCACTCCTTTGAAACTTGTATAGGGCAGTTCTACTCAGTTCTATAGGGTCACTATGAATAGGAATCCACTCAAGGGCAGTGGGTTATGGAACATAACGGAAATGCTACAGCTGCTAACCAGAATGTTGGCAGTCAAATCCACCAGGCACTCCTTGGAAACTTTATGGGGCAGTTTTGCTGTGTCCTGTAGAGTTGCTATGAGTCAGAATCAACCTGACAGCACTGGGTTTGGTTTTTTTGGATTAGTATAGCAGAAACCCTGTTGGAGTAGTGGTTACATGCTGTGTCTACTAACCAAAAGGTCAGCAGTTCGAATATGACAGACTTTCCTTGGAAACTGTCTGGAGCAGTTCTACTCTGTCCTATAGGGTTGCTATGAGTTGGAAATGACTGGGCAGCAGTGGGTTGTTATCTATCTATCTCTATCTATCTATCTATTTAATGTAACATAACATATTCAAAAGTTCTGGCGATTAGTACATGGATGTCTTTGGAGAGCATATTCCACCTATGACAACATATTAGTTTCCTGAGGCTGTTGTAATAAATCTCCACAAACTAAGTAGTTTAAGGCAACAGAAACTTACTCTCTCAAAGTTCTTGAGGCCAGAAGTCTGAAATCAGTATCACTGGGTTGAAATCTAGGCACTACCAGAGGCTATAGGAAGGGAATCCATTCCCTGCCTCTTTCAGCTCCTAGTAGCTGCTAGTGTTCCTTGACTTGTGGCCACGATGTTCTAATCTCAGCCTCTCAGGTCATATTGTCTTCTCCTGTGTGTGTCACATCTCCCTCTTCTTCCCTTTTATAAGTATACTTGTGGTTGGATTTACTGCCCATCTGGATAATGCAAGATAATTTCCTCATCCCAAAACCCTTTATAATCAGATCTGCAAAGACTCTCTTCCTTATAATCTAATATTTACAGATTCCAGAAATTAGGACCTGATGTCTTTGGGTGGCCATTATTGAGCCTGTTATTTCCAGATAGAATTGGAATTGTCAGGTTGGTAGGATCCAACAGAGTAGTGAGAAAAATCTGCGTTACAGTACTCTATTTTCTATAGTTTCAGTATCTGTTGAAAGTGTTTGATATCTAAGGAAGTGAATACAAAATAATAATGTAAGATAAATTATCTACATGTAATTCCAACATAAATTACTTTCAAGCATCAACATAGAGGCTCTTTCAAGACATTTTGTTAATGGTCTGAATATTTATCTTGAAATTTTCCAAATAATATTAGCCTCACCACACTTTGAAAAGCATGAAAAGGAGAAGTTGAGATATTATTCCCAAACTACTATTACTCTTTCTGTTCTCATTTCATGAGTGGAGTAACGTTTCCATCTCTCTATGAAACGTCAAAGCTCAGAACAAGGGAGGGAATGTATCTAATATATAGGAATTTGGCTCTCAATCATTCCCCACATCAGTGTAAAATGAAGCAGATTCTCAAAAGTATTTTATACTTCAATGAAACAGAATATTTTTTTGAGGTCCTACAATGTTTATGGAAACAGTGATCAAGAAATCAAATGACGTATGTTGGACAAATCTGTTGCAAATGCCTCTTCAGTGTTTTTTACAAAGACATCACTTTTATGATTAAGATGTACCTGACCTAAGCCATAGTCTTTTCAATCACCTCATTTGCATGTGAAAGTTGGATAATGAAAAAGAAAGACAAAAGAAGAATTCAAATTGTGGTGTTAGCAGAATGATGCATGTGATGTGTGAACTTTATGGTTTAATATATATATGAGGCTGTCCTACAGATTTCTTTTTAGAGGGGAAGGAAGAGAGTGCAGAGGAGGGACAAGTGTTGGTTGAGTAGACATTGGAAGCAAAGAGTGAAAAAGAAGAGTGCGCTGTCACAGGGGGAGGAGAGCAGGTAGAGTTGCACAAAGATGGGTACTTAGGGTTTTATGTGGAAAATTGACTTGGATTGTAAAGTTTCACTCAATCACAATTTTTTTTTTTTTAAATTGTAGTGTTAGTAAAGAGTATTGAATGTATCTCGGACTACCAGAAGAAAGAACACTCAGTTTTAGAAGAAATACAATCAGAATGTTCCTTAGAAGCAAAGATGGGAAAACCTTAACTTGCTTATTTTGTATACACATCAGGAAAGACCAGTTCTAGGAAAAAGACATCATGTTTGGTATTGTAAAGGGTCAGCAAGAATGAGGGAAATCCCCAATGAGATGGATTTATACAATAGCCACAACGATAGACTCAACCATACAAATTATCACGAAGATAACACAAAACTAAACAATCTTCATTCTGTTGTAAATGTAGGTGCCATGAGTCAGAATCAACTCAACAGCAACTAATAACAGAAACAAAATCATGGTGTACCTCTATTCAGTGGCAAGTTCATGAACTAATTGTATAGTTTCTTTGAGGGACCTTTTTTAGCCAGTAAACAAATAGCTGCATTGGAACACCCTCCCTACTTACCTGATCTGACCCCCCCCAATGGCTTTTTTCTTTACCTGAAGATAAAGGAAATACCAAAAGGAAAACATTTTGATGACACTCAGGACTTCAAGGGTAATATAATAGCTCTGATGGCCATTCCGAAAAAAGAGTTCCAAAATTTCTTTGAAGGGTGGATTAGGCACTGAGGTCTGTGTATAATTTCTGAAGAGGAGTACTTGGAAGGTAACCCTGGTGATATTCAGCAATAAGGTATGCAGCACTTTTCGTAGGATGAATTTGCAAAGTTAACTCTCAGTTCTCATATATATATATATATGTATGTGTGTATGTATATGTACATATACATATATAACATATATAATTATATATAAAAATTATAATAGTATATATATAATTTTCTTTATGATACAGAGATGCAAAATATAATACCAAAACAATGAGCTATTTGATAAAATTTCCTCAAAAACTAATCAAAAAATCAGTGCATGTCTTACACTATAAAGTAGATAGGAAATTTTCCAACATGCTTAGTCCCATACTTTCTGACCTCTGTGTATGTCAGTTGTCAATAAAAGGTGAAATGATTTCACAGACTTCTCATCTTTCTACATCTTCTTTTCCTCCTTACTGTCATATTAACTGGAATATGTTTATCTGTCATTTTTGGAAAAGGATTTTTTTTAGATGATTTGCAACCTGTCAGTGACTACAAACTACTTCTTCAACCCAAGTACTAATTAGACATTTATTTGAAATGTCATAGATCCCATAAGTAATAGTAGCAAACAAAATCACTTGACCCAGTTTTAAAAATCTAAAATCTAGTTTCTAGAAGAGACAAATTAGTCATACAAGACAAACAAGTGACTGTTTAATCATAGAGCTTATGTGTATGTATACATATGTGTGTGTGTGCACATGCATGCATGCAGGTGTATGTATGTATCAGATACCTTTGTGGGTCTTTTAATTTTTAGATTAAACTCCAAAATTATCTAAGAAACATTCTACTTTTTATTTAGAAGAAAAAAAGATACGATTTGAAATTTAAAAGAAGACTTCAATATGTTACTCAAACATTGTGAAACAACAGAATTAGTAGGTTTATTCAATGAGGAATATTTCTCATTGGTTTTTACCCTACAAAAATGTGTCTGATGCCTTTAGCACAATGATGGACCTAGAAATGAAGTATTCACCACTTGCACTGATGTGGGGGATTATAAAGATTATATTCAAGTTCTTAAAAAGATAGATTAATCTTTTCTTCACAAGTAAATGTTCCTACTGTAGGGCATTTGTTTAGTCAAATGAAGCAAGAAAGAAATGAAATAATAGGACAATTTGTCATTCAAAGCTTAAACAGAATTGAAATTGTGAATTTTATGCTGCTGCAGATGAATTTTATTAATAAAATGTGGCTTGCAGAGAATTTCAAAGAAGAGCTATGACTTTAGCAAATGCCAGATATATTTGACTTTTAAATGAATCTAAAAGGAAGAAAAGAAATAGAAAATTACCAAATTTTAAATGGCTGAAAGAAGTTCTACGAGAGCAAAAGAAAGTAGCTGTACCTTTGTGTCACCAAAATAGGATTATAGTAAAGGAAAATGTTTGGCAATAAGTAACATAGAGCTTCACTATGGAAATAAATATTGCGTGTGAAGAATCTGAATTTTTATTTTCTGATTTCTTTATTAACTTGATAATTTTCACAAGTTATAAATGTTGTTTCCAGCTTCCTTCCTTCTTCCCCCCCTTTTTACTATAAAAATGCACTTTTCAAAAAACCTTTGATTAATTGCAAGTATTTAATGTATGTAGCATTAATATTCAAGAATAATGTTGGCAAGACATGAAACTTCTAACTCTACAGCATGAGGATATCTACTATGCAACTGAGCCACCATCACAGTTAAGTATTTGAGTGTTTTTCTTTCAAGACAAAATCTTTTTCACTGTATTATGTAGTAAGTTCTCAAGCTGAGGGAGACACACACACACACATGCTACAACTTTATCTTTCACTGTTTTTAGAAACCTCGTGCCCTGAACACATTAAGACTGGAGTTTTAAAAAATTAGAAGTCATCAATTACTTCCAGTTAAGATGATAGCTCAGCTATAAGTACACGTTAACATTCTCCTACAATCAAGACTGGAGAAACCTAATGAAACACGCAATGACCCTGAATCCTTGAATATCAAATGGAAGGCTGAAGAATTGATCTCAGCATCAAATAGAAAGGGAGTTTCAATGAAATCAGCAGGAAAATGATGAGACTCTCAGAGTATCCATGCCCAGTCACCCAGGCTGGGACAGTGTGGCCACTTTGAAATGGAAGCAAACAACATCCCTGGGTGAGGAGACCAGGAAGGCAATTTCATGGAACACACAGCTAGAAGCAGAGGCGCTGAGTAAAACTGGAAATAAACGAAGTAGGCAGATTGTGTGCTAGGTCTTGAACCAGCTCTAAAAGACATGTGAAACTGCTGTAACTTTAAAATTTGGGAAATACAAGGAAGTATCATGGAAGCAAAGTGAGGTGAAGCATCATGATGGTGGATTGATAAGACAGAAAGTGCACTTATATGGAGGGACAAGGAAATACAGGAGGTGAATAAGAGGTTTGGAGTCCATGGTGAGTGCAGAGAAGAGCAAGATCTAGAAACTAGGGATGGTATTTCCTGTCAGTGATGATACCTTTCCATGTGGAAGAAAGAAGTCCATTAACTTGCAAAACAGCAGAGTACTAATCCGAAGTTTGCCACTTAACAAGCCTCATGCCACACCCGCCTTCTCTTTCTATTTGAGCATCCTCCTACCCCCATTGCCCACATAGCAAGGTGCCCTCCAGCAGCCTATCCACCACACACTCTGCCCTGTGTGGCAAGTTAACTCCAGAAATCTCCCTACCACATACTCCACCCAGTCTGCGCATTGAGGTGCCCTTGGCAATCAGCCCACTATTCACCCTGCCCACTGCTTGCCCAGCCCACATGGTGATGAGCCCCCAGGACCCTCCTACCACTTGCTCCAGCCACCACTTGCCCTGCTCCACCCAACCTGTGAGGCACCCCTAGACACCAGTCTACCACTCATCCCACCCATCCTACATGGTTAGGCCACTCCAGCAACCTGCCAATCACATACCTTGACTGTTCCATACCCAACACATGCCCTCCCTAGCCTACACAGTGAAACTCTCCTGGTGACCCACCAACTGTCCTCCCTGCCATTCTTTATGAAGAGACATCCGCAATGAAGTGCGACAGCTCACCCAGTCACTTCTTGTCATCTCTTGTCTTCAGTGACCTGTTCACTGCTTGTCTCACTTGACATGTTCAACGAAGTACCCTCAGTGACTTGACCCGCCTTGTACAACCCAGCCTATGCAATAAGGCATCTCTGGTGGCCCACCTACCACCTGCCCCACTCACCATTGTCCCAGTCTGCACACCACAGCTGTCCTGTACAGTGAGACACCCTGGTGGCTCACACATCCATAAATCATACTACCTGATCTTCAGCCATTGAGCACACCACCTAGGCCATAAGTGGAGGTGTTCTAGTGTCTTGCAAACTGTATGCCTTTCCCACATTCTACCTATTCCTTCAGGTAGTCCAAGCATATGTGGAGGTCCCTAAACCACCTCCCCTGTCTAGGGTATCAGTCCATGACTGAGTAGAGGGCCTACCTCATCCATTTGAATAATACTGACTCATTGGGTCTGGGAAGATGACCTGTTCTGCTCTCCAGAGGCTGCACTAACAGCATATGAAAACATGGAAGAACCAAGTGGACCTAAAAAAACTGTAGAAGGACCTCAACCACCTGACACATGGAGCCACACAGCAGGGAAGGGACCCACTCACACACTCCTATGCAATTCTGTAAGGGAAAACATATGGACCCAAAGACAGAAGTTCACATATTTATGTGACCCATCATACCCACTAGTGAGAAAAAAGTAACTCTCAAACAACCAGCAGTACCATAGCCATCTGAAGACCGATATAAAACAATCAAAACAATACGAAAGTAGACAATACAAAGAAACAGAGAAAAAGCTAAAGTCCAGATATATACATAACCATACAATCATTAAAGAAATAAATAAATAAAATTGAATGTTACTGTCTTGAAGACAGTCAATTACATACGATATGAAGAAACAGGATGAGATTGCTCAAGTAAATGAGGAAAATAAAGGGAGAGAAAATCTAAGAACTGATAATGGAGCAACACAATAAGCAGTTAAAAGAAACTAGTGTTAAGTCCCCTCAAAAAGGCCAAGGAAATCATGGGGAAAAGCTTAAGAAAATCACAGAAGAACAAAAGGACGAAGTCAATAAAGAAATGAAAATCATACAAAAACAACCACTAAAAATTCAGAAACTCATCAATAGAATACCAGCTTGCAGCATCACAGTGAACAGAAAGCTATGTCAGCAGTGTTCGAACACAAATGACCAAACAACAGACAAGTTATAGAAAGACTTAAAAGATATCATACATGAAGAAAGCAAGAGGTCATTAAAAAGACAGGAAAGAAAGAAGAAGCCAAATTGGATGTCATGATAGACTCTAAAACTTGCTCTTGAATATTGAGTAGCTAAAGCAAAAGGAAGCAATGATGATATAAAAATACTGAACAAAAGATTTCAAAGGGTGGCTTGAATAGACAAAGGACAGTATTGTAATGCATGCAAAGAACTAGAGATAGAAAACCAAAGGGGGGGGAAATCAAGCCTCTAGTTACAATATTGAAGGATTCTATGGGGAAAATATTAAAGGATACAGGAATCACCAAAGAAGATGGAAAGAATACAGAGTAATTATACCAAAAAGTCCTGGTTGATGTTCAACCATTTCAGGAGGTAGCATATGATCAGGAACTGATGGCACTAAAACAATAAGTCCAAGCTACATTGAAGGCACTGGCAAAAAATAAGACTCCAGGACTTGAGTGAACGTCAATTGAGATGTTTCAACAAATAGATGCAGTGAGTGCTAAAAGTGCTCACCCTTATATGCCAAGAAATTTGGAAGATAGCAACCTGCCAGCCGACTGGAAGAGATCCATATTTATGCCTATTCCCAAGAAAGGTGATCCAAATGAATGTGGAAATTATCAAAAAATATCATTAATATTACACACAAGTACAATTTTGCTGAAGATCATTCAAAAGCAGCTATAGCAGTACACTGACAGGGAACTGCCAGAAATTCAAACCACATTCAGAAGAAGACTTGGAAAAAAATTATCTTTGCTGATCTCAGATGGATCCTAGCTGAAAACAAAGAAAATCAAAAAGAAGTTTACCTGTGTTTTAGTGATTATGCAAAGGCATTCAACTGTATGACTCATAACAAATTACGGATAACATTGCAAAGAATGGGAATTCTGGAACATTTGATTTCACTCATGAGGAACCTGTACATAGAACAAGAGGCAGTGTTTGAACAGAACAAGGAGATACCATGTGGTTGAAAGTCAGGAAAGGTATGTGTCCTAGTTGTATCCTTTCATCATATCTGTTCAATCTGTTTGCTGAGCAAATAATCCTAGAAGCTGGACTATACAATGAAGAACAAGGCATCAGGATTGGAGGAAGACTCATTAACAACCTGTGTTATGCAGGTGATACAGTCTTGCTTATTGAAACTGAAAAGGACTTGAGACTCTTACTTACGAAGATCAAAGACCACAGCCTTCAGTATGGATTAAGTCTGAATGTAAAGAAAAAAAATGCTCACAACTGGGCTAATAAGCAACATCATGATAAATGGAGAAAAGTTAGAAGTTGTCAAGAATTTCCTTTTACTTAGATCCTCAATCAACATCCATGGAAAGAGCACTGAAGAAATCAAAAGAAGCATGGCTTCAGCCAAATTTATTATAGAAGACCTCTTTAAAGTGTTAAAATGCAAAAATGTCACCTTGAAGACTAAGGTGTGTCTGACCCAAACCATGACGTTTTCAATCTCCTCACACGCATGTGAAAGTTAGACAGTAAGTAAGGAAGACCAAAGAATTGATACTTCTGAATAGTGGTGTTGGTGAAGAATATTGAATATACCATGGACTGTCAATAGAACAAGCACATCTGTCTTGGAAGAAATATGATCAAAATACTCCTTGGAAGCAAGGATGGTGAGACTACATCTCATATATTTTGGATATGTTGTTAGGAGAGATCAGTCCCTGTAGAAGAACAGCATACTTGGTAAAGTAAGGGTCAATGAAAAAGAAGATCCTCAGCATCATTTTTGACACAGTGGCTGCAACAATAGGCTTAAGCATAATAAACCTCGTGAGGAAGGTGCAGGACTGGACAGTATTTTGTTCTGTTGTAAATAGTGCTGCTATCAGTTGGAATTGACTCAATGGCTCCTAACAATAACAACAATAAAATATCAGAAATAAACAACTCAGTGAAAGACCACAGAAGTAGAACTGAAACAGTGGAAGAAAGAATAGTGAAACAGAGAACAAAAACCCTGGTACTAATCCATTTGAGGAATAAACATAAAAAAGGATTGAATAAAAATGAAGAAAGCCTAGGGTTATGTAGGACACATAAGAATAATGTATGCATATTAGGAACCTCAGAAGAGCTAGGAGGAACAAGGAGTACAGAGAGAAATCTGAAAATATAATGGCAGAAATCTTCCCAAATATCATAATACACAAGTAAATTTCTAACCAAGAAGCTCAATGAACCCCATACAGGGTAGACTCCAAAAGAAATTTACTGACAAATATCATAATCAAACTTGCCAGAACCAAACAGAAAAATAATTTTTAGAGAAGCCCTTGAAAAGTGAAATATCATTTACTAGGGGGCCTCAATAAAGACAAGTGTTGATTTGTTGTCAGAAAACATGTTGACAAGATGGCAAAGGCATGAGGTATACAGTGCCCTGGAAGAAAAGAACTATCGACCAAGAATTATATATCCAAAAAAATGTCTTTCAAAAATGAGTTTGAAATTGGGACTTTATATACTAATAGAATGAATGATTTGACAAGAAGGTACAATAATTATACACCCAATGCCAGAGCTCCAAAATTTATAAACTAAACCATAACATAATTAAAGAGAGAATAGATACATCTACAATAATAATTGTGAGATGTAATCTCGTCATCTTTGCTTCTAAGGAATGCTGTGGTTGTACTTCTACCAAGACAGATTTGTTCTTTCTTTTCACAGTCCGTGGTATATTCAGCAGCATTCACCAACACCAGAATTAAAAGGTGACAATTCTTCTTTAGTCTTCCTTATTTACTGTTCAGCTTTCGTATGCAAATGAGGTAACTGAAAACATCAAGGCTTGGGTCAAGGGTGCTTTAGTCTACAAGGTGACATGTTTGCCTTTTAACTCCTTTAAAAGGTCTTTTGCAGTACCACTTTTGACAACTGATGCTGTAACTAGAACAAAAAATCAGCAAATATATAGAAAACTTGACTAGCACTATTAATCAACTGGACCTAATGGACATATACAGAACACACCAACCAACAGCAGCACTATACACATTCTTCTCCAATGCACATGAAACATTTTCTGGAACCTAATATACTCATAGCTTAGGTCACAAAGCAAACTTTAATACTTACAATCAAATGAGAATGAAAACACAATATATAAAAATTTGTGAAATGCATTAAAAGCAATTTTCAAAGAGAAATTTATAGCCAAAAAAAAAAAGATCTAAAATGAATAAGTTAGCTTGACAACTTGGACAGAAAAATAAGAATAAAAGAAAACTGAAGCTACCAGAAGAAAGGAAATCATAAAGATCAAAGTGGGATAAATGCAATAGAAAACAGGAAAACAATAGAAAGAATCCACAAGACTAGAAGTTGATTCTTTAAGAGAACCAATAAACCCTAAAACCACACGCCAAATGGACAAAGCAAAAAATAAATAAATAACAAGATACAAATAACCAAAACATGAAATGAAACTGGAGACATTACAATAGAGCCAACTGAGATTAATAAGATCATAATGGAATACTGTGAAAAATTATATTCCAACAAACTTGAATACTTAGAAAAAACAGAAAAATTCCTAGAAGCACGCTGCCTACCTAAACTAAAGGAGCCTTGATAGCACAGTGGTTAGTCACCGGGCTGCTGACTGAAAGGTCAGTGGTTCAAACTTACCAGCCAGGAGAAAAATGTGGCTGTCTGCTTTATGGCAGGCAGTCAAGATTACAGACCTAGAAACTGTATGGAAGAGTTCTACTCTGTCCCATAAGTCACTATGTATCAGAATCAACTTGACCACAATTTGTTTGGTTTTGGTACCTAAACTAATACAAACAGAGTTAGAAAATCTAAATAGACCCATGACAAAAAAGGAGATTGAGGATGTTATCAAAAAACTCCCCACAAAAGCTTTGGCCCAGACAGCTTCGCTGAAGAAATTTACCAAACATTCAGAGAAGAGTTGGCAAAAATTCTACTCAAACTTTTCCAAAACATAGAAAAGGAAGGAATACCCTTTGTCAAGGATTGAATTATGTCCCCTAAAAAATGTATGTAGCAATTTGACTGGGCTATGAATACCAATATTTTGTGGTTGTCATCCATTTTGTAACTGTAATTTTCATATATGTTTTAAATCCTAATCTCTGCCTGTGGGTACTGGGGCAAGATTGGATTGTGTTAAAGAGAAATAAAGTGGGACTGTAACACTTACTAAAGTCATATCCATGATCCAATGTAGAGGGAGTTTCCCTGGAATGTGGCCTGTACCATCTTATTATCTCTCAAGAAACAAAAATGAAAGAAAAACTAAGAGAGAGTTGAGAATCTCATACCATCAAGAAAGCAGTTCCAGGAGCAGAGCTTGTACTTTAGACCTGAGGTTCCTGAGCTGAGATGTTCCCAGACTAGGGAAGACTTACAACAAGGACTTTCCTTCAGAGTCAACAAAGAGAAAATCTTCCCCAGGAGCTGAATTTGGATTTGTAGGCTACTGGACTGTGAGACAATAAATTTTTCTTTGTTAAAGCCATCCACTTGTGGTATTTCTGTTATAGCAGCACTAGATGACTAAGACACCTCCTAATTCATTCTATGAAGCTAGTATCACTCTGATACAAAAACAAGTAGAGACATCACACAAAAGAGAAATTTACAGACCAATAACCCTTATAAACATAGAGAAAAAATTCTCAACAAAATTCTTCCTTACAGAAATCAGTAACAAGAAAATTATTCATCAAGATTAAATGTGCTGTACAATGGAGCACTATGTAATGATAAAGAACAATGAAGATTTTAGGAAGCAAGACTTAACCTCGTTTCAACTAGAAGACATTATGTTGAGTGAAATCAGTCAACTGCAAAAGTTCAAGTCTTGTATGAGACCTCTGATATAAGGACTTAAAAATGGACTTAAGTACAGAAGAAAAGACTCTTTGATGACTACAAGGATGGGGAGGGAGGGAGATAGATGTTCACAGATTAGATAGTCAACAGGAATTTGATTAGGTGAAGGGAGTGACAGCACACAGTAGAGAGCAGATCAGTATAACTGGACTATACCATAAACTGAAAGGTTTTCTAAATTCAACCCAATATTTCAAAGAATAGAGTAGCAGGGACAGGGGTCAGGGGACCATGTTTTCAGAGGATATCAAGATCAAGTGGCATAGCTAGATTTAGCTAAGAGAGTCTTCTTCACCCCACATTGGTCAGTTGTGTCTGGGGTCTTGAAAGCTAGAAAGCTTCCATCTAAGGTACACCAAATGGTACCATCCCATCTGGAATAATGACCCAAAACAATGTAGACACAAGGACAAATGAACCCAGGAGGCAGAAGGACTCATATGAATGGGAGACTGCATCAGCATGAGATCAGAAGAACCGGATGGTGGCCAACCACCACCAAAGGCAGCCATGATGAGGGACACAATGCAGAGTCCCTGAGGCAACATGAGAAAAAGAGGTGTGCCGTTCAAGAGCTCCTCTAAAAGACCATAATTGATGGTCTGACAGCCTGGAGGGTCCCCTGGGAACATGGCCCCTTGACTTGCTGCTGGCCTTGAACTGAAACCAGTACTGAGGTCAACTCTTCAGGCAAGGATGGACTGGACTCGGGGACACAGTGTGAGCAAGTAGTGTGTGTACTTTATGGGTTGATACATTTGTAGGAGACTGTCCTACTGGTTTCTTTCTAGATGGAAAGATAGAGGTTGGAGAAGAGGGGGCAGGTGTTTGTTAAGAGGATACTAGAAGGATAGAGTGAAAAGGCAGAATGTGCTGTCACAGGGTAAGGTGAGCAGACGGAGATGCACATAGGTGGGCATGCAGAATTGATTTGGATTGTATGCTTTCACTTATTCATAATAATAATAAGAGATTAAGTGTGCGCAATACCAAGAGAGCCAGATGGTGCCTGGCTACCACCAAAGACAGCTCTGACAGGGAACACATGTAAAGTACCTGATGTAGCACAAGAAAAAGAGGTGAGAAGATCAAGAACCCTATCAAAAGACCAGAACTGATGATCTGACAGCCTGGAGGGCTCCCTGAGAACACTGACCCTAGACTTGCTGCTAGCCCAGACCTCAAACCAGTACTGAAGCCAACACTACAGACAAAGAATGGACTGGACTTGGGGACACTGATTAATGTACGTAGTGTGTGTACTTTATGGTTTTATAAAGAGGAGGGGACAAGTGTTGGTGGTTGAGTAGATACTGAAAGTAAAGAATGAAAAAGAAGACTGCTGTCACAAGGTGAGGAGAGCAGATACAGTTGCACAGAGGTGGGTATGGAAAATTGACTTGGATTGTAAAGTTTTACTGAATCACAATGAAAAAAGGATTTTTTTTAAAAAAAAAAGATTTAAGAGTGCTTCGTATCAGGAATACAATGGTGGCTCATCATTAGAAGATCAATCAGTGTAATTCACTATGTACATTAATAAGAGAAAACAAGCACGTGACCATCTCAGTTGCTGCTGAAAATACATTTGATGAGATCTAACCCCCTTTCCTGATAAAATTCTCAGAAAAATTAGAATAGAAGGGAAATTCCTAGCATAATTAAGGGCATATATGCAAAACCAACAACTGAAATTATTTTCAGTGGAGAAAGACTGAGAGCTTTCCTCTTGAGTATAAGAAATGAGATAAGGATGCCAATTATAACCAATCTTACTCAATATTGTGCTGGAAGTCCAACTTTCTGGAAGCTAGAACTTCCAGAAGGAGAATAGAGGATACCCAAATTGGAACAGAAAAAGTAAAAATGTCTCTATTTGAAAAGGACATGATTCTTAATGTAAAAAAATCCCAGATATGTTACAAGAAAGCTACTGTATCTAATAAAATAATAATAATAAAATTGACAGGGTACAAAGTCAACATACAAAAATCAGTTCAGTTCCTATACGCTAACAAGGAGAACTGTAATAAGGAAATGAGAAAACAAGACTATTTACAGAAGCCTCCAGAATGATAAATACCTAGGAATAAACCTAATCAGGGATATAAAAGAACTATACAATGAAAACTACTGCAAGAGAGATCTGCATAATGGAACCACAGTCTGTGCTCATAGATTGGAAGACTTAGAACTGTGAAAATGTTAATACCACCGAAAATCATCTATAGATATAATGGCATGCCAATACGTATTCCAACAACATTCTTAACTGAAAAAGAAAAATTAATCACTCTTTTTATATGGAAAGGAAAAAAACAAATAAAAAACAAACCCATTGCTGTCTAGTCAGTTCTAACTGATGACAACCCTATGGGAGGGAGTAGAACTGTCCCACAGAGTTTCTAAGGAGCCTGTGGTGGATTTGAAATGTCAACTTTTTGGTTAACAGCTATAGCACTTAATCACTATGCCACAAGAATTTCCATGGAAAGGAAAGAGGCCGCAAATAACAAAAGCAATGCTGAAGAAGATAAAAGTAGGACACCTCACATTTCCTGATCTCAAAACGTACTATACTGTCACATCAATCAAAATGACCTGGTACTTGTGCAGTGACAAACACATGGACCAATGGAATAGAATTGAGAACTCATAAACAAATCTATCCAACTACAGGCAGTTATTT
The DNA here is from genome assembly GCA_028571685.1 of Heterohyrax brucei. Classification (NCBI taxonomy): domain Eukaryota; kingdom Metazoa; phylum Chordata; class Mammalia; order Hyracoidea; family Procaviidae; genus Heterohyrax; species Heterohyrax brucei. The sequence goes on along the minus strand of CM053166.1, from coordinate 127,660,023 downwards.
TAGACAAGGGGTTCAAGTCCATTAAATGGGGATGAAACAGTCTTTTTAACAATTTGTGCTGGCAAAACCAGGTATTCATTTACAGAAAAATGAAATAACATCCGTACCTCACACCATACACAAAAAACAAATTACAAGTGCGTGAAAGACCTAAATGGTAAGCTAAAACTATAAAGTTCCTGGAAGATAACATAGGAGAAAAATTGTAGAACCTAATTCTAAACCAATGTTATTGAACAAAACTACCAATGCACAAATTCCCAAACACCACTGCCATCAACTCCCATCCAACTCATAGTGACCCCGGAGATCAGACTAGAAATGCCCCCATAGAGTTTCCAAGAAGCCCCTGGTGGATTTGAACTGCCGACCTTTTGGTTAGCAGATGTAGCACTTAACAATGCACAAATAACAGAAGAGAAATTAGATAATTGGAATCTCTTAAAAATTAAATACTCATGCTCATCTGAAAACTTTGTCAGAAGAGTAAAAGACGTCCTATGGGCTGGGAAAAAAATATTTGGGAATGATGTATCTGATAAGGGTCTACTCTCTAAAATAAGTTATATGGAAAACTTCAACATCACAACAGCAGAAAGACAAACACTTCAGTGAAAAAAATGGGCAAAAACAGGAACACTTCACCAAGAAGGAAACCACTGTCACCAAGTGACTAAAAAAAACACAAAAAGATGCTCAAAATCAGTGGAAAATGGCGTGATTTTTTCTCAAAACACAGTTCTGTTGTTGTTGTTAAGTGCAATCAAGTCAGTTCCAACTCATAGTTTCTTCATGTATAACAGAATGAAACACTGCTCAGTCCTGTGTCATCCTCACCACAGCTACTGTGTTTGGTCGCATTGTTGCAGCTGCTGTGTCAATTAGTCATATCGAAAGTCTTTTTCTTTTCCTCTGGCCCTCTGCTTTACCAAGCATGATGCTGTTGTTCTCCAGGGACTGGTCCCTCCTGACAACATGCCCAAAGGATGTGAGATGAAGTACTAAAACCCTCACCTCTAAGCATCATTCTGGCTATACTTCTTCCAAGAAATTTCTTTGCTCTTCTGGCAGTCCATGGTATATTCAATATTCTTAACCAGTAAAATACACCAATTCCTTCCTTATTCATTGTCCAGCTTTCACATACATATGACATAATTGAAAATAACATGGCTTTCATCAGGTACACTTTCCTCCTTAAGGGGACATCTTCACTTTTCAACATTTTGAAGAGTTCTTTTGCAGCAGATTTTCCCATTGCAATGTGTGGTTTGATTTCTTGACTGCAGTTTCCGTAGAGATTTATTGGGCATGCAAGTAAAACAAAATCCTTGACAACTTGAAACTTCTCTGCATTTATCAGGATGTTGCTTATTTGTCCATTTGTGAAGATTTTTTGTTTCCTTTATGTTGAAGTATAATCTATACTGAAAGCTTTAGTCTCTGATTTACTTGTAAATGCTTGAAGTCTTCTTCATCGTCAGCAAACAAGATTGCATCAGCTGCATATAACTGATTGTAAACTAGACTTCCTCCAATCTTGATTTTGTATTCTTCTTCATACAGTCCAGCTTCTGGGATTATTTGCTCAGCACACAGATTGAATAAACATGGTGAATGGATACAACTCAGACGCACGTCTCTCCTGATTTTAAACCCACACCATACTCCCTTGTTCTATTTGAACCATTCATTACCTCTTGATGTATGTACAGATGGCACTTAAGCATAATTACGTGTTCTGGAATTCCTATTCTTTGCAATATTACTCGTAATTTGTTACAATTTGTCAAATACCTTGGCATAGTCAATAAAACACAGGTACATAACTTTCTGGTATTCTCTGCTTTCAGCCAAGATCCTTCTGACAGCAGTGATATCCTTTTCTAAAAAATATTTTATTGTGCTTTAAGTGAAAGTTTACGATCCAAATCAATTTGTCATACAAAAATTGTAAACACATTGTTACGTAACTGTAGCTGCTTTTACTACCCTGTAACAGCACACTCCTTTCCATGCTGTATTTCCTGTGTCTGTTCCACTACCTGCTGTCACTGTCTGTCCTGTCATCTTGCCCTTGGATAGAAGCTATCCAGTTAGCTTTATGTATCTACCTAGGTCGCCATGAGTCGGATCCGACGGCACTTGGCTGGCTTGGCAAGCCAAGAATCATACTCATTGTCAGTATCGTTTTATTTCTTGTAGTCCAATCTTTGTCTGAAAAACTGGCTTTGGGAGTGGTTTCCATTCTAGGCTAACAGAGAGTCTGAGGCCGTGTCTTCGTGGGACCCTCCAGTTTGTTGGACTATTAAGTCTGTTTTTTTGTTTGTTTGTTTTTTTGATAGGGTTTGAGTTCTGCAATTCATTTTTCTCCCACTTTATCAGAGACTCTTTGTTGAGTTCCCTGTCAGGGCAGTTGTCGGTGGTGGCTGGGCATCATCTAGTTCTTTTGGTCTCATGCTCATTTAACCTCCATATTCTGTGGCTTTTTCTGTCTCTTGGGCTCATATTTTTCTCATGTCTTTGATGTCCTTTATTCTCCTCTGACAGCAGTGATATCCTTAGATCCACGTTCTTTTCAGAATTCAGCTTGAATTTCTGGCAGTTCCCAGTTAATGTACTGCTACAATTGTTTTTTAATTACTGTCAGCAAAATTTTACTTGTGTGCGATATTAACGATATTGTTTGATAATTTCCACATTCAGTTGTTTCATCTTTGTTGAGAATGGTCATAAATATGAATCTCTTCCAGTCAGTTGGCAGGTAGCTGATTTTTAAATTTCTTGGTGTAGAAAAGTGACTGCTTCCAACGTTCCATCAGTTTGTTAAAACATCTCAATTGCTGTTCCATCAATTCCTGGCATCTTGTTTTTCACCAATATCTGCAGTGCATTTTCCTTCAGTATCTTTAGTTGTTGATCATGTGCTGCCTCCGGAAGTAGATGAATGCCAATCTTTTTGGTACAATGCCACTGTGTATTCTTCCATCTTCTTTTGATGCTTCCTGTGTCATTCAATAGTTTGTCTGTAGAATCTTGCAATATTGCATCTCAAGGCTTAAATTTGTTTTTCAGCTATTTTTGTGTTATAAATGTTGAGTGTTTTCTTTTTCCCTTATGGTTTTCTAACATCAGACTTTTGCTCATTTCATTATAATACTTTACTTAGTCTTCTTGACCTGCCCTAGTGTTCAATACATCAGATCTATTTTTGAGATTTCTCTAAATTCAGGTGGAATATACTTAAGGTCATTCTTTCATTTTCAAGAACTTGTTTTAATTTTTTTCAGTTTCAACTTGAACTTGTATGAGTAGTAGACCCTCTCTTCTCCAGTTGGCATCTGGCTTCGTTCTCACCTACGATACTGAGCTCCTCCATAGTCTATTTCTACAAGATGTAGTAGATTTGATTGCCGTGTATCCCCTGAGGTCCACATGTATAGTCACCATTTATGTTGTTGAAAAAAGAGACTTGCATTGACAAAGTCGTTGGTCTTGCAGAATTCTATTTTGTGATCTGTAGTGTCGTTTCCACTCACCAAGGCTATCTAACTACCTACCCTTCTTTTATGTTTCCAGTTTTTTCATTCCAATCGCCAATGATTGTCAATGCATCCTGATTCATAGTTGATCAATTTCAGACTACAGATTTAGTAAAAATCTTAATTTTCTTCATCTTTGGCATTATCTGAATAATATTCACATTCACTGGTCTTCCTTCTGGACATATAGATATTATCCAATCACTGACAGCATTATACTTAAGGATAGATCTTGAAATGTTCTTTTTGGCAATAAAGGCAACATCATTCCTTTCTCATTTTATTATTCCCGACATAGTACATCTTATGACTATGGAATTCAAAATGGCCAAAACCAGTCCACTTCAGCTCACTAATTCTTATATCTATCTTCAAGTGCTCCATTTCATATTTGACAACTTCCTATCTTCTTTGATTCGTACTTCATATATTCCATGTTCTGATTACTAGTGGATATCTGTAGCTATTTCTTCTAATTTTGTTGGTGCCACATCAGCAGATGAAAGTCCTGAAAGCTTTACTCCATGTACCTTATTAATGTAGACTCTACTTAGAGGAGACAGCTTTTCTCCAGTCATATTTTGAGTGCCCTCCAAACTGAGGGGCTCATTTTCTGACACCATGTCAGACAATGTTCTTCTATTATCTGTATATTTTTTTCTGGCCAATCATTTTAGCAGTGTATCACAAGGTCCTTCTTCCTAGTCTGTCTTAGGTTAGAACTCCACTGAAACCATTCACTATAGATGGCCCTGTTTGTACTTAAAATACTAGTGGCACGGCCTCCAGCATGAATGCAACACAGAAGCCACCACAGTATGACAAACTGACAGCTAAGTGGTCGAAAAAAGCTGGAAAAAGAAATACCCTATAATTCAACAAATCCCAAGTCTAGGTCTATATGCTGGAGATCTAACAAAAGAGACATGGACAGATATATTCACATCTACGTCCACTACTGTATTATTTATAATAGCAAAAAGATGAGAACAAACTATGTGCCTTACAGGGATGAATGGACAAACAAAATGTGGTACATGCATACAATAAAGCGTTGGATGACGATAGGTCTCATAAACGTTGCATAACATGGATAGATAAGTATACTTATTAGTGATTACTAGTGATGATGGGTGGGGATGAGGAGAGGGGAAAGAAAATTTCTAAATTTTTCAGCCATAGGGACTTTCACAGAGGGAACCCCAAAAGAGACAAACCCCAAAATAAAGAGAGGATGGAATGCTGTGACTGACGCCACATTTTCCTAGGTTCTACTGCAGATACCATTGCAACCACCATTGATTTCAGAAAAATCTCAGAGCAGCCAAGAGTATCAAGGGAATACTGTCAACTAGATTACTTGTGAAAATAGGATGAGAACCTGCTGCAGCCTGTTTCTTATTTGATTTTGGTTGGATTCCCTTTAAAAACCATTTTTCATGATTTCCTTGAAGACTTAGGGTGGAAGTTTGGAGTAAACTGAAGGACAAGATGACTGTGCTTAATTTATCATCATTGACTCAGAAACTTTTCATTGTGTTTAATCTTTTTATCTCTCATAGACAAAAAAAAAAGGATCATGTAGTGTACTGGTTAAGTGCTGTGTCTATTGGCTACTAACCCAAAGGTTAACAGTTCTAATCTGCCAGATGCTCCTTGAAAATTCCATGAAGCAGTTCTACTCTGTCCTATAGGGTCACTATGAGGTAGAATAGACTCAGCAGCAGTGGATGTATGTTTTGCATTGCATTTGCTTACAGCTTTCTTGACATATAAATGACATATAAGAAACTGCATATTAAACTGTTGACTGTTAAAAGAATGCATTTCAGTCTAACACAAGATAAGTTATCACTTTGGTCACTGTAAATTAAATGAATTTGGTATAGCTGTTGTTGGATGCTCATAAACTGAAAGTAGTTTGATATAGAAAGCAGTATTAGTGAAAGATGCTGTTAATTCAAAGTTAAATGTTCATGCTCACTAGGTTTAACACACTGAAATACAAGAATGACCTTAGTCTTATGGGTCACCTAACTTTTTATCATTAAATAACTAGATGTTGGTGATGAGTATTTCAGTGTCAAACAAGTACATGAAATATCTGCATCAATTAATGACTTAATTTAATGATTTCAAATATGTTCCTCTTCAAAGAAGTCTTGAAATTGACTTAAAATTACATTATTATCATCACAGAAACATGACTGATTAATCATGCTCCCCAGAGGTATGTAAATTCCTACTAGGCACATTTCATGTACCTTGGTCAACCATGAAGTAAGTTCTGGTACCTGTTAACATAGCCACAGGACAATAGCTAGATCATCTTAATGTATATTCAACTGAGAATTTCAGAATATTTGGAAGATGAACAAGTCAGTCATCACAGAAACATACTTGAGATAAGCACTGCCATATGTTTTCTCAAAAGATTAAACAAAATGTATAAATAAAGTCATTGCCGGTCATCTGTTAATGTTAATTTAAACCTCAAATGAATATATGTATTCATTTATCTAGTAGACATTTGTTGAACACTTATTTGGTGCCAAACATTCTGCTATGATCTTTGGATGCAATATCGATTAAGACGGACAAGTTCCCTTCCTTCATAGAACTCACACTGTAATGTGAGAAATGGATGTTAAGCAAGTAAACCAATAAAGAAACCATTTAATTACAGTTAATGATAGGTTATTAGTACTAGGAAGGAGTTAAATAGGGCAAGTGCTACAGAATAACTTGGAGGTGAGGGAAGGCAGCTAAGAAACATACTTCAGGTAGGACAGAAAGAGGATGTCACTGAAATGACCACACCTGATAGTCCATTAATCTGGAAGGCCTCCTGAGAACACGGTCCCCCAGACTCTTTAACGCCAAACCGTATCCAACACTGAAGCCAGCTCTCCAGACAAAGACTAAACTGGACTGTATAAGACAGGGAGCGATGCTGGGGACAAACAAATGTTTGGACTTAAATATATTCAAAGCGTTATCTGAGAAGGTCATCACTGGAGGTGAGATGATAGAATGAAGGGAGGCAGGTCTTCGTCAAATGGGCATGAGAAAATCTAGATGCAAAGGGGGAGTATGCTGCCATGCAGGGGAAGGGGAGGGAGGGGAGAGCAGTTAGAGTAGAATATTGGTGTGAGTTAATGGCATTATATGGCAAAATGAAATACATTGTAAACTTGTAATCATATCACAATAAAATTTATTTTAAAAAAAGGGGAGTGTCCCCCTAAGGAAGTGATATATCTGTGCTGAGATCTGAACGTTTAAGTCAAAACTGCGTGTTGGAGACACAAGAGCTGGGCCAATGCTTTAAGCTTTTCAGGAAGAGGAAAATTGCAAGTGTAAAGGTCTTGAGATGGTGGAAACTTTGCCTGTTCTAGATGGTGGCCAGCAGTTTTTTTGGTTTTGTTTTTGTTTTTTTGCTGAGGTAGGTAGGTTCATATGCGGCCAAGCATTATAGCTCATCTATGTCATGGACTGAATTGTATTCCCCAAAAAATGTGTGTGGCAGTTTGGTTAGACCATGGATCATGGTATTGTATGATGTTCCTACATGTTATAAATCCTACCTCTATGATGTTAATGAGAATGGATGGATAGCAGTTGTTTTGGTAGGGAAAGATTCCATGTGTAAGACTGTTTTGTGCCTTGAGTCAATCTCTTGAGATACAAAGGAAAGAAGCTAGCAGAGAGATTTGGAAACTTCATACCACCAAGAAGCTGAACAAATCCTTCAGAAAAGACTGGGATCCCTGTGCCTCAGAGGCCTCCAGTGCAAGAGAAGATTGATGACAAAGAGCTTTCTACAGATCCAGCAAAGAAACTGTTACCCTGGAGTTGGCATCCTGAATTTGGACTGTCAGCCTACTGGATTGTAGCAAAATAAAATTCCTCTTTTAAAGCCATCCACTCATGCTATTTCTGTTAGAGCAGTACCAGATGACTCAGACAGCAATCCAGGTAGAGGATAGCAGGATTTTTTTTTTTTTTTGCTGAGGTAGATGAGGTTCAGATGGGGTCAAGCACTGTAGCTCATGTGTTTGTTGTGGACATGAATTTTTTTGGCAATTGGAATCATAATATGTTTAAAAAACAAGCTACTCTTTTCCCACTGCTAAGAGATCTCACCTATCCTTATTTCACCGATCTACCAGAGTCAGAGATGTGAAAGATGCATCTTCTCTTAATGGCCTCTGCAGCCCATATAACTTCTGTCTTTTCTTATAGTCAAATGAATGAAATTCAAAATAGATTGGTACATGACTATCAGCCTCAATGAATTATTTTCCACATGAGCATCATATGATGATCTATTTTCCTTATTGGATAAAAGTTTGGTTCACAATCATTATACCAAGTATAATGAAAGCGTTATTTTAGGAAGAAGCAAGACAGGTGGCAGAGAATTCTGGCATGAATTTTTCTAATACTTCTTGGAAGAAGGTGGTGGAACAATTGAAAAGACCAGTCCTGGAACAGAAAAGTCATTATTTTGGTGAAACTCTGAAACTAAGTTTATAAGTTCATGCTTTGTATCTTGAAAGACTGGGGATCACTTACTGTTTTACATAACACTTCCATCTGCAAAATGTTTGCAATTCCCCAAGGTAATTCATTATGTGGAACTTTTCCAGGTGGCACGTTGCTCTTTTCTATTATTCTTGGGAATATAGGAAATATAGAACAAGCACTTTTACCACAAATTTATGCTAAGTAATTAGCAATAACCACTATGTAATACATATATATTTCACCAATGAGCATCCTTGCTGTACAAACAAAATGAGATGGAAAAATGGACAGAACACAAAGTAAGTTATATCTTAATATAGGCATTAGAGTTTCTTTTACTACACTTTTTCTATAAGGTTATGGACTGAAAGATTTTTTTTTTAACATGTTATTGTACGGTAAGTGAAAGTTTGCAGTCCAAGTCAATTTGTCATCAAAAACATGCACACACTGCTATGTAGCTCTAGCTGCTCTCCCAACCCTGTGACAGTACACTTCTTTCCACCCTGTATTTCTCATGTCCATTCAATCAGCTCCTGTTCCCCTCCACCCTCCTATCTCGTTTCTGGACAGGAGCTACTCAGTTTGCCTCATGTGTATACCTAAGCCAAGAAGCACACTGTTTGCCAGTACCGTTTTATCAGACTAAACGATTTTTGACCTACTGTGATCACGCATGCCTCTCTGTATCCATGCCTTTTGGTTGTGCATTTCCACACTGACTATGGTCTTGGCCCTGTGACTTGCGTTGGCCAACAGAACATCAGCAAGACTGATACAAGCAAAGACCTGAAAAGTATTTGTGTTTTTTTTTTTTTTTCCTTCTGTGACCTTTGCCAAAACTAGCCAAGACCCTTGGGTCAGCCTGATAGAGAGATGTAAGACACACATGGAGAAGTTCTCAAAGAAGTGTCATACTAGAAGAGACAGCTCCCACATGATCTGTTACCTGGCCACAAATATACAAGCTACTCAATTGCGTATGCCTGAAATCTCAGATAGTACCGAAGTATCTATCCCAATATATACTGTGTTTTTCAGGGGATGCCTTGCTGAAGTTCTTGTATAGGCTTAATGCTTCCTAGTACAACACATTACCATCAATCAAAACACATTTTATGTTTATGTCTTTCACCCACAAATGTAATGCCTTGTGAATCTTAACTAAGCACTTGTCACTCAATGTATTCATAACTTCTTCACAAGGAGGGAGAACATTCGTTCTTACTGTAGATATTAGCAACATCAGCATGCGATTTTTCCCCCCCTTTCCTTTTGGAGTCAAGAACTTTCAGCTTTTCCCTTAAACAAAATACTTTATAACTTATGTTTGACATATCCAAATTGCTGGCATCACTACTGTTTCACTTTGGGGCCATTATCAAGTAAAATAAGGATTGCTTGAACACAGGCACTATGATACAGGTACCAGGACAGGTAATCTGATAACCCTCACAGCTACTAACTGGGCAGGTAGCATAAACAGCTTGGACACACTAGACAGAGGGATGATTTACTTCAAGGGGGGGATAGAGTAGGGTGGTGTGAGATTTCATCATGTTGTTCTGAGTTCCTCATGATTTAAAGCTTATAAATTGTTTATTTCTGGAATTTTCCATTTAATGTTTTTGGACTGCTGTTTACGGGGGGCAACTGAAACCACAGAAAGGGAAACCATGGATAGGGCACTCTTGTACTGATGAGAGGTTGTTCTTAACAGCAGTAACTGACATGTCTATGCTACTTTGTGCCATCTCCTATCTTAGTCTTCAAGATCTTCTCAATGGCTCAAACTTTGCACAGTTCATTACAACTGGTATTTTTCTCCAATCCATAAGATCTTCCAGATCTCCCGGATGTCTGTATTCTGCTGCTATCTATCTACAGCTATGCTTGATTTATCAGATTCTCTATTTTAACCTTGCTTGGAAACTCTGTTGTCTTTCTTCCTAGATTCATTTTGACTGGTTAGCCATAAAGACAAAATAGTGTTCTCAAAAGGAGATTTTCTACTTGATATGATAATCCAGAAGGTTTTTAAGTTGAGCAGTCACATGATAGAAGTGTTAAGTAAAGTTAGTCTAACAATCCCATTGCCGTTGAGTCGAGTTCAAAGCTCTGTATTTGATGAATTTGAGTGGAAGGAGATTAGAGGCATTATTTCTACTTGATAAGTGAGTTCAGGAAGCTGGGGGAACATTTGTACTTTTGCGACCTGGTGAAGATATTTGGAAAGTGGAGCTGAATATGTGGGTTTTTGCTGGCAAGTGAGATGACTACATGCTTTTGTTCATATTCTAGTATGAAGAATTGTTTAGAAACTGTTGCTGAACTTTTTCCTGAACTCTCCAGAGCAACCTACCCTCAAGGTTCCCACTGAAAACTTTCAAATAGATTAGAATGAAATTGCATGAAGGTAGAACAGCAAGATTTACATGTATAATGAATGCCAAGCAAATACCTTCAAACTAAGATTACTCTGATAATTTAAAACCAATCTAACCAGCATCTTGAAATGTGTTATACTGAATCTTTCCTAGACAGGATTTTGCTCCACATTTGGTGTTAAAGAGTTTTATGTATCCTCAAATAGATGCAACTTGAAAGTACTAAAGTTTTGACAGCGTAGGTTCAAAATTAACTAAACATGATAATTATGACAACTTCTAAACTTAGTCTCCTGCCACGAGCAAGCTCTTTCAAAAATAGCTAAGAATAATGAAAAGGAAAGAATGGGGCAAGATATCTGATCTGTCATTCAATAGCTTCTACAGGATGAGAAATAACTAGTTTATTTCCTTAGTGCTGTTCCCCTTCTCTAAGAATAAACTATTTTTTATTCTTTAATAACAATAAGTCCCATGCTGTCAAGTGAATAAACTGCTTCTAGAGATATATATTTCAGTTTTCAACCCTAGAGTTTTTAGCACATACCTAAAATATTCTAGGAAAGTCACACCTATGAATTGTTTTTTTCCTTAGCTTGCCTGTTTTAGTGGGAATGGTCAAATTCAGGATATTCAGGGCTTCTACCTAGGAATAAGGTCACTAATTATCAGAGTTTTATATTTGGATATATCAAACTTTGCTGAAAGCTTTCTAAAGAAAAATAAATTCCAGAAATTAACGTAAGCATTGTATGCCTGAATGTGTAATCTCTGTTATTAAAATATTTTTGAGTAAGACATCACACTTGTTTTACATCCTTTTGAAATGTTCACTGTTAATTTGATAGGGAGAAGTAGTGGTAAATTCTAGATACATGTTTTTCTATTCTAATATATTACAGTGAAATAGCTAGTATTTAACAGGCATAGAATAAGTGTTTTGAGTATAAAGGAAACAGAAAATGGAAGTTACAGTAGATGGCAGGTGTTTGTTTTTTTTTAATACACACATACACATACACACACACACATATAAAGTCATTCCTTGTCTAATTTATTTTTCTATTTGGCTAGAAATTGAATGCCGTGAAAATCTGTAAATCAATATAAGGTTTAGAAAAAGAATGTGACAGAGATTAAAGGGGATGAAGAGGAAAGTGTGCTTATGGTTAAATAGCACATTTTCTAGGATAAACATACAAGTATTACTTTTTTATATCTCTATAAAAATATTTGCAAACGAAAGCACAGGGATATATTCACTCTTACAAACTAACTCACAAATATTCCACATGAATTTTGAGTGACCTTCCAAGTTGCTTCCTACTCGTACCTACGCTATACTCAGTAGACTGAAAGGTTGCCCAGTTTTGTGCCATCCTCGCTGTTGCTATACCTGAGCCCACTGTTGAAGCTACTGTGTCAGTCCGTATCATTGAAGGTCTTCCTCTTTTTCACTTCCCCTCTGTTTTGCCGAGCATGATGTTCTTCTCTAAACACTGGTCCTTCCTGACACTTCCAAAGTTTCTAATATCCAAGCAATTTTTATAATGTTTTTCTAATACTGGTTAGCAATATTTATTTATTATTGTTTTCTATGGATGCCTATTATGGTCATAATTGTTTCATTATTTTATTTTGTACATCAAAAGCAAATAATAATAATAATAGTAAAAATACCAAAGGTAACAAGTTACCTGCAAGCAAATGCTGTCTTCTCATCATGGGTGTCAGATCTCAAGATACACTCAAGACCTAATTCACTTTAGAAATTTTTCAGTTCCAGAAACTTCACTAGGCACCTGGGGAATGCTAGTAAACAAGATAGCACATGATGTTAAGTTCCTTTGGGAATACACAAAACCACACAGACAGTGTTAGTAAATTGTTTGGGATGATTAATAAGAAATGCTTTAAAATTCTGGTGAATATCTCCTCTTACTTAACAGGGGAAGTATACAAAAATTCACAGCCTTTCAGACCTAAGCTAAACTATCTCAAAAGCTTCTTATTAGCTAAGGTCTAGAATTTCATACAGAATCCCATTAAATGGATCATATTTGATCCAGAGGCTGCTCCGTTGTTCAAGAGCATTGCAACTCTCAGCTTGACTGATAAAATGAAAAATAAGTCCCCTGTCTCGTTATTGTTGTACAATTGGTCCTGGAGATATGGCAGACTGTGAATACTATAGGCACATTACTATAGATAGGTTGTGTTATCCTGTTTTACCTCTACCAGTCCTCTTTGTATTTCTGCCAATTTGAGAAGAAATACCTTACGCTTTCATGGAGTTCAGGAATTTTTCATTAATGTAGAGGTAAAGCAGGCTACCTGATAAATTGATTGTGACCGTTTGGCTTAGAAGCCAACAATAAAGGTTAGAATATGAAAAACTTAGCTAACAGTTGTATTTCAAGCATGAGTAGAAATGCCAGCATACTTAGGGTCATCAATCAATATGATTATAAAATCTATATAATAGACACTTCAAAAACGCCTTGATATCTAGGGTCCCTTCCATCCCTGCCAAGTCATATAACACTCCTACTAAACAGAGGACCATCTAACCAGTTTTGCATTTGGCTGGACTGAGATTGAACAGCCTAAATGTAATTTTCAGTTTGGCTGAATACCAGTAGAGATTCATTCATTCTAGCTCATATTGTGCCCTGTGATTTCAACTTGTTTACTTTTAGGCAAAGAAAAGAAAAAACAGAACATATATCCATCCCTCAGCAGGTGTTGTTGATGTTTTTACATTTAAGCAGCAGCTGTGCTCACATTTAATGGAAAACCTGGTTATCCTTTGTCAGGTAGGGTGTCCTTGTGAGCTATGGAGCAATTCCATGTATAATGCAGTCAAGTTTGGGTTTCTTTTAAAAGATACACATTCTTTCCTGTTTTTGAAATTCCATAGAGTCCTAGACATTTACTGTAGATATGTATGTCTACTGGAAAGACAAACTTTAAGTCCCTGAACCTCTTTGCAAAAGCCAGATAAGTAAACCGTTTTGTTTTTAATCTGAACTGCAGATTTATTTAGTAGTCGCAGAAGTTTTTCCCTGGGCTACACAGTGCCAGTTTTCAAAACTGCAAGAGACTTATCCCATACAAAAAAACAATGGTTTTACTCAAGCCTTGTTTCTTTCATGTTTTTGTGTTAAAATAATCAAACATATGTATAAGTTTTATTTATTTATGTATTAGGTCATCAAATGTCTTGAGTAGAATTTAACATTCAGAGAATGAAAGTTAAAAACTAAATGATGAGTAACTTGAGTTTCAGAGAAGTTTAGATACAGCTTGTGCAGAATTCTAAGCTGAGCATGGAATTTGGTAGTATTTGAAGGCAGGAGCAATAGGTGTAGCCTAAAGGTTCCTGCATGACAGTTCATCTGCACAAACATTCCTCAGAAGATTCCTGGGTATTTGGGACTGGGCTAGGCACTGAGGAAAACAGAGAACACAATATAGTGGAAAGAACAAAGAAGTGGAAATCGAGGTGTCTGGATTCTAGTTTGGCTAAGTTTTCTTTGAATATCAATGATTTCCTCATCTATAGAAATGAGGTATAGCTGCAAGATGACCTTAGAATTTTTATAGGCCTAAGGTCCAAAGATTCTGATTCAAGAGAAATAGAAAACATTGAACCATAAGACTCTATGATCATGCATCAATTAGGCATTAGAAATTCTTGAAATGGTGTATGACTGAGAATATTTTCACCAAAATTTAAAAAGAGAGAGAAAGAGAAAAGAAAAGGAAAAAAAAGCTTACAAGAATTGCTATTAACATGCAGAAGCACTGGAGGAGGTCAAGTGAGACTGAAGCGCTGTGTAGGGAAGGCTTTTTGGAAGAGGTAGCCTATGTGCTGGGTCTTGCAGGTTAAGTAGAGAAGAACAAAGGACATCATTGGTTAAAACAAACTACGGAATGACATAGTTGAACTTAAGCCTTATTCAAACTAGTCAATTAAATTGTTCTACAAGATATGAAGGCATTGTTCTCTATTTTGAAAGTGAACTAAAGTCTCTTCAGTAATTCAGATTGTGTAACATCTCTGGCTGTGAATTTGATATTTCTCATAAAAATGGATAAAAATGTGACCTTCTAGAAATATATTCCTTAGTAATTCTTGAAGGTACTTAAGGAATTTGGTTGATGGTAGAAAAAAAAATCTTACAAAGTTATTTATATAAGATGATGATACTAAATATTAAAGGAGCATACATTAAACTTCAATACACAGTGTAAGTGTGCATAACACTTTTTACATGAAGGATTTAATTTTGTGAAATTGTTTAATATCACAACAGAGACTAATAAAAGTTTGATATACATTCTATTTTGAGAAATACAAGAGTATATTTGATGCTCTAAAGTGTTCTCTTTATTTTCAGCCAAAAATGCATCGATTGCCCTTTTGAATGCTTGCTTGTATTTCTTCTGTGTTTCTAAAACTTTTTTATTAGAAAGTTTTTATTGTGGTGAAAATATACATATTTTTATATATAAAACAAAACATTTGCTTTTTTAACCATTTTTACGTGTACAGTCAACGACCTGAATTCCGTTCACTGGATGTGCCCCATCACGGCCATCCACTGGCAGATGTTCTTAGACCCCAGACACTCCTTATCCCTTAGGAACAACTCCTCGATTCCCCCTCAACTGAAATCCCGGCAACCAGTAATAAACTATTGTCTCTACACATTTGCCTACTCTAAGTATTTCATAAAGTAGGATTACAAATTTTTTGTCATCTTGTATCTAACTTATTCCACTTAGCATAATGTTTTCAAGTTTCATCCATGTTACAGCATGTATCAGAACTTCATTGTTCTTTCTGGCTGAATACTATTTCATTGCATACACATACCACACTGTGTTTATCCAGCCATCTGTTGAAGGACATTTGGGCTGTTTCCATGTTTTGGTTATTGTAAATAATGCTACAATGAGTATTAGTGTACAAGTATTTGTTTGAGTCTTTTGCATATAAACATGTACCTAATAATGGAATTGCTAATTCATATGGTAATACAGATACAAATAATATCCAATAAAATAGTAGCAAAACAAATCAAACAGCATATAAAGAGTATACAGTACACTATTTGTACCCAAAGCAGGTCCTTGATCATGGAGGGAGGAAGAGCATTCATTACAAGTGCCCAGGCAAGGATCAAGGAAGGGATACCTCAAATCAAGCTCTTCAAACAAACGCAGACATAATCTTTCACACCATCTCTCAAGAAAGTACATACAAACATTAACAGACTACATAGCTTACCATGGCATGCAAGCACAGTATGACAAATTGCATCTTTCCTGGGCTTGTAGGCTAGTAAACCGGGTTTGACTGGCTTGAGCTAAACCCAGTGCTTTGACAAACAAAGGACAGTAGGGGGCAGTTTCCACTCGGTCACAGGAGCTTCCAGTCAAGCCACACCCGTCGCCACCGCTTAAGGGTTTTTTGTTTGCTTAAGAACAGGAGGAGCAACTAAGCAGCTCCAGGCGGCACTGCCAACCCCCCTTCACCTTGGGCATACTGTGATAACCCATATTGTCTGTGATGTGGAAGGTCTCTTCTGAAGTACACAGCTGTTCCTCCGTGTAGGGGATTGTACTGGATAGAACCAAAAAAAAAAAAAAAAACCCCACTTTGTCAAGGCGATTCTGATTCATAGAGATCCCACAGGTCACAACAGAACTACCCCATAGAGTTTCCAAGGAGCGCCTGGTGGATTTGAACTACTGATCTTTTGGTTGGCAGACATAGCACTTAACCACTACGTCACCAGAGTGTCATCATATAGAACTGCAGACAAAAATTCCTGCTACAATTAAAAAAAATAAAAATAGTTAGCAAATGTTTTAGACCATTATAGTTAGGTAACCATAAAGTGAGCCAGTCAAAGACACTTGATCTATCTTAGTTACGAATGAAAACCTTGGTGGCTAAGTGGGTTAAGTGGTTGGGAGTTCAAATTCGACACGTGCTCCTTGGAAACTCTACGGGGCAGTTCTCTGACCTACAAGATGCTATAAATTGGACCTGACTCGTTGGCAGCGGGTTTGGTTTTGGGGGGTTTTAGTTAGGAATATGAAGCCAAGGAGCTTTCTAATGTTGGTCACACTTGGTACTGATTATGCTAATTTGACAAATGTGTTACTAGGCCAACACCATGTGAGTGACAGAGTTAGAAGAATGAAGGTGAGGTATTACAGCTTCATATTTGTATGAAACAGAGCCTAGCCTAAGAGATCTACTGTCTTAAATAGGTGAAATATGAACAGGAAGGAAAAAACCTGTTAACAAAATCTAAAGGTTAAAAACTCAGAGCTCTTAACTAGATACTTTAGGGTCTTCAGAGTTCCAGTTGTCCTGAAGAATTGTCACTGCAGGGTCCAGGTCTGGGGCAGGTGCTGCTTTCAGCCAGGTGTTGTGAATCCAAAGTTTGACTCCTTCCGGTTTGACCATGATATGGGTGATGACAAGCATCTTACAGAATCCTTTCCATTTGGGCTAGAGAGGATCTTTCCAGGTACACAGCATGACCCAGTCTACAGGTTGGAATGGGTGTACCCTAACCTAAGGAGAGTGTGCTTGTCAGGCAAGAGTGTATCTGTGAAGAGAATAAAGGACAAAAGAGAAATGCAAGAACTCTTATCCTCTGTACATTTTTTTTGCGCCTAACAAAATTAACTGGTTATCATTCATCAGCTCATGATTTTGCAAAAGGGGCTTCCTGTGGACTACCTCGAAATGTCTTAATTTGAGCTTGCTTCTGGGAACTGCCCTAACACTCAGCAAGTATATAGTGAGAGCCTGTGTCCATGTTCATTTTGTTTCTTGACACACTTTGCTATGTGTCTTTTTAGTGTCTGGCTCATTCTTTTAAATTTTCACTGAATTGAGGTCTCCAGGCTGCAAGTAGTTGCCATTTGACATCCAGGAAATGTGCAAATTTGAGTTATATTGGCTAGAAAGTGAAGCCCATTATCACTTCCCATGGAAAGATATAATCCAGACCTTTGAATGATGTCATGCATAAGATATTTAGCTACTTATTTAGTTTTTCAGTTCCACACGGGAAAGTTTCAACTTAACTGGAAAAAGGAGCTACAAGTTAAAAGATACTGTAGTTTTCAATAGTACGAGGCATTTCAATAAAATCTAGTTGACAATCTTCTCTGGGTGCTGGGCCTTGGTACTCTACTTCAGGAAAGGAGGGAGGATGAAGAGTTTTGGACTGTGTTTTATACAGATGGAAGATGTTTTGATAATTTGTTTACAGTGCGATGAACTTTAGTGCTTAATATATGCTGTCTTACCCATTCATAGATACTTTCATGTTCATAGTGCGAGGATGCATGGGCTTTTTTCAAAATGGGATACAACATCTGTTTGCAAATGAGCACTTTTCCTTGCCAACTACATTCCATTTTCCTATTTCGTGAGTGTCTCCCCACTCTTTAGCATATTTGAAGTCTTCTGAATACTCTGAATCTTCTTCTTTGGGGATCTCTAGCTAAGGTCTGGCCCCTAGGGTCTCCATGAGTCGGATCCAACTCGACGGCACTTGGCTGGCTCGCTAAGGTATGAAGAGGGGCCACAGTGGCAGACTGTGATTACATTTTGGCCACTGCTCTTGTGGCTTCATCAGGTCTCTGGTTTCCTTTAATAAACTCTGTATCTCCTCTCTCGTGTCCTCAGCAATGGATGATTGTTACCTCCTTTGGTAATCAGATACCAGCTAGTACCTGGAGGATTTCTGTTGTGTATTTAATTTCCTGCCCTTCGGTATTGAGCAGGCCCCTTTCTTTCCAAGGGGTTCCATGAGCATGAAACTTTCCAGAAATGTACTTTGCATCTGTGTGAACATTCACTGTTTTATCTTTTAATAGTTGGAAAGCCCTAAGCTCAGCCTTTTGAGATGAAGTTTATGGTAGAAGCAGTTCAGCTTCAAGGGTTTCCAAGAGAATCATTACAGGGTATCCAGTATATCTTATTCCATTTTCCAGGAAGCTGCTTCTGACTGTAAAAATCTCAAAGTCAATCAAGGTTTTGGAGAGGCTGGTACTCAAATCATGTTTGCTGGAATAAACTTCATCTATTATTTGGACGGCACTTGGCTTGGCTGGCATTATTTGGATAGAATTATAACTTAACCAGGGGTGGTCTGTGAAGGCCACAGTGCAGCTGGGTTTAAGGTGGTTGTTTCCTTTAAAGTTACATTTGAGTTGTCTAACAACGCAGCTTGGTACTAAGCTATTCCCCACTGCTGTCATCCAGTGGGATCCTTTTTGTTGTAGTTTTGTCAAGACTGATAGAGGAACAAACTTAGGTTTTCTGCCTCTTCTAAAATTAGCACTGTGGCTGCCACAGCTTGTAGACAGGCATGCCACCCATAGTGACCATGTCTGGAATCTTGGAAAAATAAGCAGTAGGTTGTTGCCAGTCCCTCAGGTTTCGGGTTAGATGTCTGCTCCTCTTCCTTGACTCTCCTGTACAGACAGTTCAAAGAGTTTTGCTAAATGGGGGAGCCTCAGGGCTGGGGCAATATGACCTCTTGAATCATGTGAAAGGCCTTCTGTTGTTCATCAGTCCAAATAGAAGAATCTGAATCTTTCCCTTTAGCTGCTTTATATAAAAACACAAACCAAACAAAACTCAGTGCCATCGAGTTGAAGCCAATTTAAAAAAAAGGCTTGATTATTTGTCCAAAGTTGGGATCCAGATTCTGCAAAAACCTGCCATTCTTGGAAATGTTGGAAGTTGCCCTGAGACTTGAGGCAAGATAGCACAAATAGTTTCCTTTCTGTCTGGTGTCTGTCGTTGTTTTAACTTGAGAGATACCAAATTCTAGGAATGTAAATTTGGCTTGGGAAATCTTTTCCTTAAGTCTGGATGCTTTGTACCCAGGCTGGCCCAGAAAGCTAAGAGTGGTGGGATTGTTTAAACCTGACTCTGCTTTAGTTGTTATTGCTATGAGCAAGTGTATATTGAAGCACAATTCTATTTTGAAGAGTTAGCAGTCTTAAGTCCTTAGCCAGAGCTGTATCAAACAACATGGGACTAGTTCTGAACCCTTGTGGGAAGACAGTCCTTCAGAACAGTTGTTTATTGCCCCTCTCCAGGTCTTCCTACTCAAAGGCAAAAACTTCTTGGCTTTCTGGTTCTAACAGTATACAGACAAAGTGTCTTTTAAGTCTCGAACAGTAAACCAGTCAAAATCTCTTAGAAGAGTGACTAGCGAAGTATATGAATTTGGCACTTCATGATGGATTGTAACTACTATTTGGTTAATTGCTCTGCGACTTTTAATAAACCTATATTCATTGGAATAATGTTTACTTACAGGCAAAATTGGTATATTATAAGTGGATTGGCACAGTCTTACGAGTCCAGATTCTAGATTAGTGGATAAGTGGGCAGAGATCTTGTTTAGCCTCTAGCCTTAGACAGTATTGCTTTAACTGTGGTAGATAAATTCCCAGTAATACTTCAGCCTTGACTGGAAAATGTTTTAGCTCACCCTCCTTGCCCTTGTGCTCATACCCAACAGACCATTGCATCTCATTTGTTTAGGGACAGTCTTGGGGGGGGGCTACAATGAGCATAGTGAGAGTCAGTAAGTGGGTCTATATTCTCTACCCTTGTTACTTAGGTGCTGTTAAATTTAGTTCATCGTTTTGGAAGTGGATTTGAACTTATAATTTTCAAAGTATATCTTGCCTTAGCAAAGGAATCAAGCATTCCACTAATCTAGAGAAAAGACTAAGTTAAAGAATTACCAACAGAACACTCTGTGCATTGGAAAAATTCCTTGGAATCTTTCTGCCAGTAACTCTTACCACAAATATTGATTTCTTTGATAAGAGTCCCTTCAGATTGTTAAGAACCAAATAAATGGCTCCTGTGTCCAATAAAAATTCAATCATTTCTCCCCCAAACTTTACTTAACTAGGGACTTGTCAGGGGTAACCGTAATAAGATTGGTCCCCAGTCACCTTCAGTCTACCTCTTCCCCTTGTTGTAGCCTAACCTGTTTGAGTTCCTTTGGTACCCTATGTCTCTTAGGGAATTCTCTCTTCCAATGCCCCAAGCATTGGTAAAGGATCTCCTGGATGCTTTGGGTAACACCATAAGCAAGTGGAACTTATCTCCAAAATGAAGGAGTGCCTGAATATAAGAAAAAAGGCCACTAGAGCTAATAAATCAATTCAGCTTTGCTTTCACCACTTCTATTCAACATTGCCCTGGAAGCTCTATTTAGAACAACTAAGCAAGAAATTAAATAAAAGGTATCCAAACTGGAAAGGAAGATACTATATTTACAGAAGACATGATCCTATATGTAGGAAACTCCAATAAATCCAGAAGAAAACTACTAGAGCTAGTAAATGAATTCAGCAAAATTTCAGGGAACAAGATCAACATACAAACTCAGTTGTGTTTCTATATGCCAGCAATGAACAATCTGCAAAAACAAATTGCTTTTTTTTTTTTTTTTAATGAAATGATCTTGATAGGGTACAAAGGAATTAAAATATAAAAGTGAATATAATGACTGCCATTTGACAACTACAATCAGGAAAGCAGTGTAGAAATGACTAGTTTTAGAAGATATGGTCACATGATACTTTGTGATTAATCTTGACTGCTTCAACATATCTTTGTGTGGAAAGATGCCTGAGCATTCAGCTTTTAAAGGAGTAAATGACCATGTTGCCTTATTCAGCAAATGTATAGAAATGAACAACTCCTAAAATACTTAAGAATTTCTATTCTGAGTAATTCTGCTGTTGTTACCTTTTTATAGAGATTAAAATTTTCATGAATAAATCTTTCATTTCCTAGTGAATTAATATTCAGGGTGTATGTACTATTGAATTGGAAATGACTCAACTGTGTGAAGGCATATTGGGACTGTTGTAGTTTAATTTTGAACATTAGCCTCATAGAAGCATCCATTACAGTGATGGTCAGAGCTTAGTTTATTTTTTGTAGTCTTCTGGCAGGAAGTCTACCTTGTCTGAAGATGAAGAGGATGAAACTCTTCTGTTGGAATAGTCCATTATTTCATCGAAAGCCTGTGGTCCAATTTTCATAATAAGTTAACATCCCACATTAACTGAAAATCGGACTATGGCATTTAGCAGTTTGCCACTTCTTGATATGGAAGAGTTAAAAAAAACAAAAACCAAACCCATTGCCATCAATTGTCACTCACAGCAATCCTAAAGGATGGAGTAGAACTGCTCCATAGAGTTTCCAAGGAGTGCCTTGCAGAATCAAACTGCTGACCTTTTGGTTAGCAGATATAGCACTTAACCACTACACCACCAGGGTTTCCTACATAAGAGTTACAGTAGTACTTAATTGTGGTTTTTACTTATGATGTCATTTATCAAGACTAACAGCTAACAAAGGATTTGCTAAATGTTTCATATTTTGAGATATGCAAAATATGAATTAATGGTCAGTTATTTCATGTATGAATGTATGATCAATTTCAAATTTTTAATTAAAAACTTCTTGTAATAGAAAAACTAACAGAAAGTCTATAAATTCCACTTAGTTTCAGAGGTAAACCACTTTTTTCAAAAGTGTTATTTTAGGCACAAGGGGAGAATTGTGGAATAACACAACATGCCTAAAATTAAGAAAAACAGAAAACAAAATTTTTAATATGCATTAAACATTTTCCTAATACATTTCCTTTGACAAGAGGAACTGGATTTAGGAGTACAAATAGGAATGCAATTTGAGGGTGCACTGACCTCCAAAAAGTAATCCACCCTTAGGGCATCCCTAGAGCCTACCATACTTTGGGCATTAGTCATTAAAAAGTAAATATTGCATCAGAGAGGTTGTGTCTTAAGTTCCTACCATTTACTCTGTAGCAAGGCTTGGTGGAAACATATTGCATAGGAACTTGAGGTACAGAAAGGAGAATGTGATGAAAGATTATTGGTAATGGGGAAGTAGTGAGTGCCAAGCTGATCCCCTTTCTGATTTTCCCGGAGTTAACTAAACATTTCCATCAGTTATTTATTGTATCTGTGATAGGGAACTTTGTAGCCTGTCTAGTTTGGGACTTTACCTGAGGATTTCAAGTATTTTCTCCGTGATACCCCAACATGTTGTACTGGAATTATAAAAGCAAGTATCCTTCTGTCAAAAATTTTTAGCCAACTGGATTCAGTACAGAATAGTGTTAAGTTTAGCTGAGCCTTGTGACATCTGCCAAATTTTAATTATAAGCAGCTCTGCTCAGAAAAACACAAGCTTTTTTTTTGCATTTGGTGGTGGGAGAGACAGTGATTGCTGAGGGACTAGAGTGACCTCAGCAAGCACAAATCTTTGCTTCTTGAAAAAGCAAGCAGAAAGTCACCAATGAAAGCCAACCCAAGTGCTCTTGAGTCGGATCAATGAAAAGCAGCATACAAAAGAAAAGCAATCCCCTAAAGAAGTGTGGCTTGATCACTTCTTGCTGTAATTTCTAAATACTCTACTTCTTAATCTGTGCTAGGTTAAACTTCTTTGAGCAGAAAAGGATGCTACTCTGTGAGATTTACTTAATATGGCATATTGCACATCTAGGAGGACAGCAGACAAGAAAATCATGTAGTCTTAGATTGGTGCTACGAGTTGTATGTGTTTGGCATGAATGCCTGCGTAGGAACAATAAATTAGCAAATAGTATGCTGATCCTGTTACTTTAAAAAAAAAAAAGCCATTTGGAGTAATATTTGATCTAGCAGCAGTTAAGGTTTAATAGCAGCTCCACAGGAAGGAAGTGAATAGCTTCAGGAGGTTAAAAGAGGACGATGGTTTGGAGAACTGATCAGGCCTCATGTTCATAATTTGTTATCCTTGTGTGTCCCCCTATTACCACCAGTAGTAAAAATCATTTAAAAATCATCCAAGCACACCATTATAATTATGGAAAATGCATTCTGCTTTACACCTAGTCTTTTCGGTAGCATAATCCATGGTGGTGACTGTTATAATGAAGAAAATAAAATGGGCTGGGTTACAGATGGGTAGCAAACTCAAATGTATCTAAAGTCCAGGAAGACAGCATGTATGTTTGAGGCATAATTAAAGACCATTGTGGAGGGGGCAGGGCCGAGATGATGGACTAAGCACATGTCTCCTTGATTCCCTTTGAGAACTAAGACTGGGAACAGTAATTAAAAGGAGCAGTGTGGACATTTTGGGAGCTTAAAGAGCAGGCATAGGGTTGTGAGGTTGGACTACACTACAGGAAGAGGGAAAATACTTTGTCCATGGCAAGACAGCAACACAGTGAGTACTGCTTCTGCTGGTGCAGTACCTGGGAGGATTGCAGGTATAGATGCCTTCTTTGTCAGCTAGGAGGCTGGGACTAGGTAGGCTGAGCATGTGAATCTGGCACAGCCTGGCTTCTTTGATGATCTGCAATACCTAAGTGAACAGCATATCCCGCAGCAGAGAAATGGTGCTTGGGACACCCAGATTCAGAGATCCCAGCAGTGGCGAGTGTCTGAAGGTGCCAGTGCCCCCCTTCTCCAACCTGCTCCATAGAACCTGCTGACTCATACTGTAACAAAGGCAGCTCAGGCAGGACACTATCTTGATCAGCTGAGAAGCTAATATTCATGCAAAGCAACACTACCTGTCAGATCAGTGACAGGCTGCTCCCAGCAAAAAAGCTGCTCTTAATACAGTTGTACCTATAGAAAGTAGTGGTGGCTGGGGGCTGAGCACAGCAGGGTCCCTAAACCCTCCTTTCTCTAAGCCACATCATAGCACCTGCTGACTGCTGACAAGGCACTGTCTTTGTCAGGCAGAAGGTAAGGCCTGCCACCCCTGAGGGCCCAATTACTATCAGCTATGGCTGGTCAATGTCTCTCTCTGCAGAAAATCAGATTTTAAGACCTATACCACAGCTCCTTTTGGTGTAACACCAAAGAAACTGAACAGCTTCTGGATGATGTAAAGACAATAACCAATATATAACATTTAAAGAAGCAGACCACCATGGCTCTGGAAAACTCCCAGAATAAAGATTTGAACAACTTCCCAGATGAAGAAGCCTTTCTGAAATTATCAGAGGTAGAATACAAGAGAATTACGTATAGAGCTCTTCTGGAAATTAAGCAACATGCAGCAGAACAAAATGAAAAATTAAGTAAGGTTTATGGACTGATAGTACCTTGATGAACTGAAATCCAGCAGATCAATAATAAAATTACAGAATTAGACAACTCAATGCAAAGGCAAAACAGCAGGTTGGAGGAATTGAACACAGAATTAGTGAACTTAAAGATAAGGAAACTCACAACAGCATTTACGAGGAAAAATCAGATAAAGGAAACAAGAAAAATGAAGAAGCATTAACATGGGGGACTCTATTAAGAGGAATAATGTATGAATAACTGGACTTGCTGAACAGCAAAGGATAGCAGAAAATAGAACTGTTGAAGAGTTGCTGACAGAGAACTCCAGCATCATGAAATAAGGGAAAATAGATATCCAAGATGCTTATTGAACACAACAAAAGCAAGACCCCTCCCCAAAAAGTCACCAACACATATTATAATCAGGCTTAATAAAATGAAACATAAAGAAAGGCTCTTAAGGCTTAAAGCAAAACTAATGTACAAAGGGAAGCACTGTAGGCTTTCATCTGACTTCTTGGCAGAAACCATATTGGCAAAAAGACAGTGGGATGACACATACAAAGCCTTGAAGGAGAAAAATTTCCAACCAAGAATTATATATCCTGCAAAATTGTCTCTCAAATATGACAGTAAAATTTAAGACATTCTCAGACCAAAACTACAAATAATAATGAAAGAAGCTCTTTGTTTAGAAAAAAAAAAAATAACATCAGTTGTATACTTAAGCAATGAAAGGCAAAACATTCAAAGTCCCACTCAGAGAAGTCACAGAGCTCAGTCAAAGCTAAAGTATTATAAGTAGGGAACCAGAGATCTTAACTATGATATCATCACACTATAATGAGGGATACATTACAGTTACAACTCTTGCAGATAGAGAGGAAATTAAGGAGATATACAGAAGTTAAAGATTGGTTTAAATTTAGAATATTAAGGGGGATCAAAGGGGCAGCTACAAAGCAAACTAACAATGTGAGATACCAGAACAAGAAATATAATACAGGAGTCTCAAAACACAGAAAATCAACACTGAAAAAGATGAAAAGAAAACCCATAAAGAAAAACAATGCAGAACAGAATATTAAGAGAAGGAAAGAAAACATCAACACAAAAGTAAAGGCATCAAAATGACAGCACTAAACACACATCTATCAATAATCACACTGAATGTAAATGGTTTGAATGCTCCAATAAAGAGGCAGAGATAGCAGCTTGGATCTAAAGGTATGATCTGCTTATAAGAAACACACCTTAGACTCAAAGATATGAACAAACTGACAATCAAAGGATGGAAAATTACATACCAAGCTAACAACACACAAAGAAAATAAGGAGTGGCAATACTAATCTCAGATATAATGAATTTTAATGTAAGGTCCACCATCACGGAGAAGGATGGTCACTATTTATTACTGAAAGATTCAGTAGATAAGCAAGATACAATATTAAGTATTTATGCATCCAATACCAGAGCACCTAAACACATTGAAAAAATGAGATAGATCACTCTACAATAATAGTAGGAAACTTCAACACTCTACTTTCAGTAATGAACAGATGATCCAGAAAAAAGTTCAGTAAAGATACAGAAGAACTTGTTGCAACAATCAACCAACTAGGCCTCATGAACATATACAGAACTTTTTACCCAATAACAGATAAGTACACCTTCTATTCCAAGGCACACAGAGCATACTTCAGAACAGACCATGTCTTAGGACATAAAGCAAGTTTCAACAAAATTCAACCCACTAAATTACTGCAAGGCATCTTTTTGAACCATAAAGCCATAGAATTGGAAATCATTAGCAGAAAAAACACAGGAATCTACACTGATGGAAACTGAACAACAACTTGCTCAAAAAATCTTGGGCTTTACAAGAAATCCAAAACACAATAAAATTTATGGAATCAAAAGAGAATGAAAATACAACCTACCAGAACCTATTGGATAGAGCAAAAGCAGTCCTTAGAGGTCAGTTTATGTCTATAAATGCACACATCCAGAATGAAGAAAGGGTCCAAACCAAATTGAACAAGTAGAAAGAGAGCAACAAAGGAACCCCTCAGACACTATAAGAAAACAAATAATAAAGATCAGAGCAGAACTAAATGAATTAGAGAATAAAAGAACAATTGAAAAAAATAACAAAACCAAAAACTGTTTCTTTGAAAAGATCAACAAAATCAATAAACCACTGACTAAACTTACAGAAGAAAAACAGGAGCGGAAACAAATAACACAAATAAGAAACGAGATCGGAGATGTCACAACAAATCCAACCAAAAACAAAAGCATCATAACAGAATACGATGAAAGACTATACTCTAACATATTTGAAAACCTAGATGAAATGCACAAATTTCTAGATTGACATCACCTAACAAAATTATCACAGGAGAAGTAGAACAACTTAATAAACTCATCACAAAGGAAAAGATTGAAAGAATAATCAAAAAAACTACCAACCAAAAAAAAGTTCTGACCCAGATGGCTTCACTGGAGAGATCTACCAAGCTTTTTCACAGCATAGAAAATGATAGAAAATTCCCAAATTCATTCTATGAAGCCAGCATAATCCTGTTACCAAAGCCAGGGAAAGATCACACAAAAAAGGAGAACTACAGACAAATATCACTCATGAACCTAGATGCAAAAATCTTCAACAAAATCCTAACCAATAGAATTCAACAGCATATCAAAAAAATAATTCATGAAATCCTTACAACTTGGGCAGAGTCAAGATGGAGGACTAAAAGCATGTCTCCCTAAATCCCTCTGGAAACCAAGACCTGAAATGATAATTAAACAGAGTCTTCTGGACACCTAGTGAGCCCTGGGATGTGGCATAGGTCTGTTAATTTGGACTTCATATCACTGAATGAAAAAACTCCTCTCTTTCACTGACCCCACTCTCAGTGAGCACATGCTTGCACAGACCGAAGGGAACTCACCATTTTGATTTTTTTTTTTTTCCCTCTGTCTTGGCCAATGGGCAGAACTGGGACTTGACTAGCTGCTGGTCTCACACACACAGCTGGTGAGACCAGCAAGCATAATTGCCAGGTTCTCAGAGCCTGGCTTTGGACTCTATACACCAAGGCTCCACTGGCCTATGGGAAATAGAGAAGCCCAGGCAGAGACCCCGGCTGGACTTGGTTCTTAGGCTGGTAGGTGGCTCCTGCAGGGGTAGAGTGCTTTTCTAGCAGGAAGGCAGTATTTTCTGCAGTGTTGCCTGGGGCTGGGGCCCATAGCAGAGGCTGTGGACTGTGGGTATTTTGGCACTCTTGGCCTCTCTTTCAGCCAAGAGCCTGGTCCCAGCCACCTGGTGAGCTTGTGCTGGACAAAATCTTGTTTCGCTGGAGGAGGGTCATCCAAATGGAAGCCTCAGCTGGACCTAATTCCTGGATTGGGAGGCAGTGCCTACAAAGAAGAGAGACCTTTTTCGACAGAACAGCAGAATTCTACACAGTATCACCTACAGCTGGGGCTTGACAGCAGAGGCCAGCATTTTGAGCTAGTTTATAACATCTGGGATTCAATATAGAGGTACTTACTTTGCCAGCTGGGAAGAGGGATGTACACAACTGAAAACCTGACTGACTTTGGAAGTCATGAAATACTTTTTACTTCTCATTTTAAGATGGCCTAGAGAAACAACTGTAGTCCATCTTCACAGCATCTCTCCCAGCCTTTATTGAAACACACAAAGCCCCAAAAGCAACATACATTGGAGAAGGCAGAAACCCGGAAGTCACTCATGGCATCAGAAGGCCCCCAAAAGAAACCACCTCGGAAATTTCCAGAAGAAGCTTTTTTTGAAACCATGAGAAGGTGAATACAAAAGGATTATATATAGAGCTCTCCTAGACCTTATAGAAAATGCAGCAGAGAAAAGTGAAAAATTAAGCAAGCTGTTTTGATCTGACAGAACATCAGTACTCAGAACAAGAACATCAGTACAACAGAACAAGAACAAAATCAAAGACATAAAAACTTCAATTCAAAGCCAAGAAAACAGAATGGAACAAATAGAAAAGAGAATTTCTGATACGGAAGACAGAGCCACTGAATCCAGCATCTATGAGGAAAAATCAGAAAAAAAGAAACAAGAAAAATGAAGAAGCATTAAGAAGCATGTGGGATTCTATTAAGAACAATCTATGATTAATTGGAGTTCCTGAAGAGGGTGAGACATCTGAGAACACAGAGAATATTCCTGTTGAGATGCTAACAGAAAACTTCTGAGAAATTAGGAAAGAGAATATAGATATCCAAGATTTGTATCAAACACCACTCAATATAAATCTCAAAAGAAAGACTCCAACACATATTATAATCAAACTCAACAAAATGAAACATAAGCAGAAACTCTTAAAGGTAGCAAGACTCAAAACAAAGCTAACATTCAGAGGGGAACCTTGTGGGCTTTTGTTGGTTTTCTCAGCACAAACAATGCTGGCATGGAGACAGTGGCATGAGACATTCAAAGCCTTGAAGGAGAATAACTTCCAACCAAGAATTATATATCCTGTAAAAGTATCTTTCAAATAGGAAAATGAAATTAAGACATTTGCAGATAAACAGAAACTCAGAGACTTTGTGAAAACCAAACCAAAGCTACAAGAAATACTGAAAGAATCTCTTGGCTTGGAAGAACAAAATCACTGACTTTACATTTTACAAGCACACATTATCCAGAATCCTACTCAGTTAGGGAAGGCTCCAAATCTAATCAGAGCTATAATAGTCAAAGAAACGATGTAGTGATCATAAGATGTAAACTATGATATCATCTTATTAAAAAGAGGGATGTACTACAGTCATTATAGTCCTTCCAGGTAGAGAGGAAGTTGACAAGACTGGTAGAAATCAAAATCGGGTTTATATATAGTTTATTAAGTGGGATCATAGGGGCAGCCATAAAGCACAATAAAGAAGCAATATACCATGTGAAGAAATGTAATACAGGAATCTCAACAACCACAAAACCAACCCTGAAAAAGGTGATATATCAACTAACAAAGAAGAGTGTCCCAGAACAGATTAATAAGAACAACAGAGAAAACATCAACACAAAAATAAAGAAATCAACATGGCAGCACTGAACACATATCTATCAATAATTACACTGAATGTGAATGGACCAAATGCCCCAGTAAAGAGACATTGAGTGACATCTTGGATCAAAAGACATGACCCATCTACACATTGCCTACAAGAAATTCACCTTAGAATTAAAGATATGAATAAACTGAAAATTAAAGGATGGAAGAATATATATCAAACTAACAGTGAACAAAAAAGAGCAGGTGTGGCAATTCTAATCTCAGACAAAACCGATTTTAATGTAAAGTCCACCATGGTGGACAACGATGGACACTATTTTCTATTTTTTACTGAAAGGTTCAATACACAAGCAGGACTTAACAATATTAAATATTTAGCCAAGCCATATTTATGCACCTAATATTAGAGCACATAAATATATCAAAGAAACACTGACTACACACAAAAAGGAGTTAGATCACTCCACAAGAAGAGTAGGAGACTTCAACACTCCACTCTCAATATTGGACAGACCGTCTGGAAAAAGCTGAATAAAGAAACAGAAGACCTTATTGCCATAATTAACCAACTAGACCTCATCGACATATACAGAACTTTCTGTGCATCGGCGGACAACTACACCTTCTTCTCCGGTGCCCATGGAACATTCTCCAGAATAGACCATGTGTTAGGACATAAAGGAATTCTCAACAAAATCCATTCCATTGAATTAATGCAAAGCATCTTCTCAGATCATAAAGCCATAAAAGTCAAAATCGATAGCAGAAAAAACACAGATAGAAAGTGGAACTCATGTAAACTGAACAACCTCTTGCTCGAAAAAACATGGGTTATAGAAGAAATCAAGGATGAAATAAAGAAATTTATGGATTTCAATGAGAACGAAAACACTTCCCACCAGAACCTATGGGATACAACCAAAGCAGTGCTCAGAGGTCTGTTTAATCTCCATAAAAGCACACATCTGGAAGGAAGAAAGAAACCAAATCAAAGAACTGACCCTACAGCTTGAACAAGTAGAGAGAGAACAACAGAGGAATGCCTCAGGCACCAGAAGAAAACAGATCATAAAGATCAGAGCAGAAGTAAACAAATTACAGAATAGAAGAGTAATTGAAAAAATCAAAAACCAAAAGCTTGTTTTTGACAAGATCAACAAAACTGACAAATCATTGGCTAAACTTACAAAAGTGAAACAGGAAAGGAAACCAAATAACCCAAATAAGAAATGAGAGGGGAGTTGTCACAACAGATCCAGCAGAAATAAAAAATATCATAGCTGAATACTGTGAAAGACTGTATTCTAACAAATTTGAAAACCTGGAGGAAATGGACAAATTCCTTGGTTTGTATCACCTACCCAAATTATCACAACATGAAGCAGAACAACTTAATAAATGCATCACAAAGGAAGAGATTGAAAAAGTCATCCAAAAACTGTGAACCAAAAAAGCCTAGGCTCAGATAGCTTCACTGCAGAATTCTACCAAGCTTTTAAAGAAGAGCTGTCTCCAATAATACTATTTCACAGTATAGAAAGGGATGGAATACTCTCAAATTCATTCTATGAAGCCAGCATAACCCTGCTACCGAAGCCAGGGAAAGACTCTATCAAAAAGGAAAACTACAGACCGATATCGCTCATTAATCTAGATGCAAAAATCTTCAACAAAATTCTTGCCAATAGAATATAACAACATAGCCAAAAAATCATCCATCCTGACCAAGGTGGGTTCATACGAGGGATGCAAGGATGGTTCAATATCAGAAAAACAATTAATATAGTCAACCACATAAGTACCGCAAAAGACAAGAATCACCTGATCTTGTCTATTGATGCAGAAAAGGCATTTGATAAAGTCCAACACCCATTCATGCTAAAAACTCTCAGCAAAATAGGAATAGACTGCAATTCCTCAATGCAGTAAGGACCATTTATACAAAGCCAACTGCCTACATCACCCTGAATAGAGAGAGACTGAAACTGTTTCCCTTGAGAACAGGAACTAGACAAGAATGCCCACTCTCACCTCTCCTATTCAACATTGTACTAGAAGTTCTAGCCAGAGCAATTAGACAAGACCAAGGAATAAAGGGCATCTACATCGGCAAAGAAGAACTAAAAATCTCCCTATTTACAGATATGATTGAAGATGAAGAGAATCTCAAAGAATCTGTAAGGAAACTACTCAAACTGATAGAAGAGTTCAGCAAAGTGTCAGGATACAAGATAAACGTAAGTAAATCAGTAGGATTCCTTTATACCAACAATGAGATTACTAAGGAAGAAGTCACCAAGTCAGTACCATTTACTATAGCCCCTAAGAAGATAAAGCACCTAGAAATAAATCTAACCAGAGAAATAACAGACCTTTACAAAGAAAACTACAAGCCCTTACTACGAGAAACTAAGAGAGAGTTACATAAACAGAGAAACCTACCCTGCTAGTGGATAGGAAGACTTAACATTGTGAAAATGTCTATTTTACCCAAAGCAAACTACTTCTGTGATGCAATCCCAATACAAGTTCCAGCGTCATTTTTAATGAGATGGAGGAACAAATAATCAACTTTCTCTGGAAAGTTAAGAAGCCCCGGATAGGTAAAGCATTACTAAAGAAGAAGAACACACTGCGAGGCTTCTCATTACCTGACCTTAGAATCTATTATACTGCCAGAGTAGTCAAAACAGCCTGGTAGTGGTACAAAAACAGACAGATAGATCCGTGGAACAGAATCGAGACCCCAAAGATGACATCATCTGCCTGTGAACAGCTGATATTCAACAAAGGCTCTAATACGTTAAACTGGGGTAAAAACAATCTCTTCAACAAATGGTGGTAGCAAAGTTGTATATCCATCTGCACTAAAACCAACTCAAAGTGGATAAAAGATCTAAATATCAAATCTAAAATGATAAAGCTTGTCCGAGAGAAAGTAGGAACAACAATGGAAGGTTTAATACACACTGTTGACAGACTTCAAGATGTGTCAAACAGACCACAAACAACAGAAGAGAAAATAGAGAAATGGGAACTACTAAGAATCAATCACTTTTGCTCATCCAAAGACTTTACTAATAGAATTAAAAGACCACCTACAGAATAGGAAAAAATATTTGGCAACTCTATGTCAGACCAATGCCTGATCTCCATAATCTATAAGGTACTACAAAATATCAATAAGAAAAAGATAAATCATCCAATTAAGCAATGGGTAAAGGAGATGGATAGACACTTTTCTACAAAGGAGATCCAGGCAGCCAAAAACCACACGTGGTCAGGCTAACAATTATTAGCTATTAAGGAAATTTGAATCAAAATGACAATGAGATGGCATCTCACCTCAGCAAGGTTGGCCATGATCCAAAAAATGCAAAACACTAAATGCCGGAGACGCTGTGGAGAGACTGGAACTCTCCTACACTGTTGGTGAGATTGCAAAATGGTGCAACCTCTTTGGAAAGCAATCTAGCACTACCTTAAAATAATGGATGTAGATATACCATTTGACCTAGTAATGCCACTGCTTGCAATATATCCTACAGAATCAAGGCCATTCATGCCAACTGATACATGCACACAAATGTTCATCACAGCACAGTCCACAATAGTAAAAAGATGGAATCAACCCAAATGTGCAACAACAGAAGAATGGATAGGTGAACTATGGTATGTATACTCAATGGAACACTATGCAATGATAAAGAACAACCATGATAGCAGGAAACATCTCTTAACCTGATTTCAACTGGAGGACATTATGCTGAGTCAAAGTAGTCAGTGACAAAAGGACAAATACTGTATGAGACCCCTACAATAAGAACTTAAAAGCAGACTCATGCATAACCGAAGATGCTTTGACAGCTGCAATGGTGGGGAGGGTGAGAGGGTGAGGGAGGATGGTTTAGATTAAATAGTTGTTAGAAATTTGGTTGGGTAAAATGGTGACAGCACACATTAATAAGATCAATATTAATGGAACTTCAACACAACTTGTGTACTCCTCCCATCTTAACCCAATATTGCAATGACACAGTAGCTGGGGCAGGGGGTTGGGGACTGTGTTCTCGGGGGAAATCCAGTCCAGTTGGCACAACTAGTGTTTTGCTAGTGAGGACTCTCCTCACCCCACACTGGTGGGTGATGTCCGGGGTCTTGAAAGCTGCCAAGCTGCCATCTGAGAGGACAGCAAATGGTCTCAACTTAGCAGGAATGGATGATCACCAAGTTCCACAATGACATGGGGGAAAGAGAATCCAGAAGACAGACAGACCCACGTGAGTGGATGTCTACACCGACTTGTGACTGGAAGAACCAGATGGTGCTCGGCTACCACCAGTGATAGCCGCGATGGAGGTCACAAAGTTTAGCCTCACTGGCAACACAAGTATAAATAGGGGTGTACCCTGAGATCTCCACTAAGAGACCACAACTGATGGCCCAGGGACTTTGGGGTACCCCTGGGAACATGGCCTCTGGCTCTGATGCTGCCCCTGTCCATAAATCATATTGAAGGTCAACTTTCGGACTGCAATGGATTGGACTTGGTGATACAGAGTGACCACATTGTCTGGGAACTTTATGGTTCTAGGCATCTATAGGAGGTTGTCCTGTTGACCTCATAATGGAGGAAAGGGAATGAGTGGAGGGGAGAAGGTAGAAGACGGTTGGGAAGATAAGACATGTGGGGAACTGAGAGGAAGAGTGTGCTGTCACCATGCAGGGAGAGTAGGGGAAGCTGCATATAGGTCAGCATGCAAATTTATATGGGAATGCACCTTTTCATTCAATCATAATAAAAAAATAATAATACTTCATTATGACCAAGTTAGATTCACACCAGGGATGCAAGGCTGGTTCAACATCAGAAAAACAACTAAAGTGATCAACCACATAAATAGCACAAAAGACAAGACAAAGAAATATAAGGTAACTGCATAGGCAAGCCAAGCCAGCCAAGTGCTGTCAAGTCAGATGAGATGAAGTAAAAATATACCTATTTGCAGATGATAGGATTGTACATGCAGACAATCCTAAAGAATCCATAAGTAAACTCCTGAAACTAATGGACGAGTTCAGCAAACTATCAGGATATAATATAAACATAGGTAAATTGGTAGGATTGTTTTACACCAAAGAAATGAACAACATCAAAGAGGAAATCACCAAATCAATACCATTTACTACAGCCCCCAAGAAGATAAAATATCTAAAAGTAAATCTAACCAGAGAAACATGAGACCTCTGCAGAGAGACTTGCAAGATCCTACTGCAAGAAACCAAAAGACATTTACGTAAGTGGAGAAACCTACCTTGTTCCTGGATAGACAGACTTAACATTGTGAATATGTATATTTTACCCAAAGTGATCTACATATACAATGCGATCCCAATACAAATTCCAGTGTCATTTTTTAATAAGGAAGAGAAAAAATTCACCAATTTTGTTTTGAAAGGGAAGAAATTCCAGATAAGCAAGGCACTACTGAAGAAGAGGAACACAGTGGGAAATCTCACTCTACTTGACCTTACAACCTGCTACACTGCCACAGTAGTCAAAACAGCCTAATATTGGTACAAAAAGAGACCCGTAGACCAATGGAACAGAACTGAGACCTCAGAGATATCACCATCATCATATGAACAGTTGATACTTGACACAGCCCAAAGTGGTAAAGTGGGGTAAAAACAATCTCTTCAACAAATGGTCTTGGCAAAATTGGATATACATCTCCAAAAAAACTGAAGCTGCAGCCATGGTCTTGTACCTTTCACAAAAAATAACTCAAAATGGATCAAAGACCTAAACATCAAACGTAAAATGACAAAGATCATGCAAGGAAAAACAGGGTCAGTAATGGCAGTTCTAATACACAGCTTAGACTTCAAAATCTGACAAACAAAGCAGAAACAACAGAAAAGAAAATAGATAACCAGGAACTAAGAATCAGTCACTTTTGCTCATTCAAAGACTTTATGAAGAGAGTTAAAAGACTACCTACAGAACTGGAAAAAATAATTGGCAACTATATGTTGGACCAACATCTGATCTCCATAATCTACAAGGTACTGCAAAATACCAGCAAGAAAAAGGTAAATAAGCCAATTAAACATTGGACAAAGGAGATGGGCAGACACTTCACCAAAGAAGATATCCAGGCAGCCAAAAGACACATGAAATGCTCATGATCTTTAGCTATTAGAGAAATCAAAACCCAAAGTACAATGAGATAGCATCTCACCCCAACAAGGTTGACCATAATCCAAAAAGCACAAAACAACAAATGCTGGAGTGGCTACAGAGAGATGGGAACTCTCGTACACTGCTGGTGGGAATACAGAATGAGATAACATTTTTGGAAAGCAATTTGGCATGTCCTTAAAAAGCTAGAAATGGGAATACCATTGATCCAGTAATCCCACTACTTGAAACATATCACAGAGATACACGCACACGAATGTTTATGGCAGCAATAGCAAAAAGATGGCATCAACCTAGATGGCCACCAACAGATGAATGGATAAACAAACTGTGGTACATATACTCAGTGGAACACTATGCGATGATAAAGAACAATGATGGTTTTACAAAGCATCTCATAACCTGGTTTCAACTGGAAGACATTATGCTGAGAAATCAGTCAGCAGCAAAAACTCAAATATTATATGAGACCTCTACTATGCCAAAGCCAAGTGCCATTGAGTCAGATCCAACTCATGGACCTCTACTATAAGAACTTAAAAAGAGACCTACACACAGAAGAAAAGACTCTTTGGTGGCTACAAGGGTGTGGAAGGAGGGAGAGGATGGATCATAGATCAGATAGTCGATAGAAATTTGGTTAGGTGAAAGCAGTGACAGCATAAAGTTGAAAGTAGAATAACTTAACTGGACTTCACCATAAACTGAAAGGTTTTCTAAACTCAACCCATTATTTCAAAGCAGTAATAAGGATGGGGGTCTGGGGACCAAGTATTCAGGAGACATTGAGGCCAATGGGCATAACTAGCCTATTGCTAAAAGGGTCTTCTATGCCTCATATTGGTGAGTGGCATCTGGGGTCTTAAAAGCTAGCAAGCTGCTGTCTGAAGTACACCAAAATGTCCCAACTCATCAGGAATAGATGATGACTGAGAAAACAAAGATATAAGGAAAGAAGAGCTCAGGAGACAGAAGGACCCGTGTGAATGGGAGACTGTACCAACATGAGACCAGAAGAAGCAGATAGTGCCTGGCCATCTTCTTCATACCACCAAAGACAGCCATAATGGGGCACACAATGTGGATTTCCCATGACAACATGAGAAAAAGAGGGGTACAGCTCAAGAACACTACTAAAAGACCACGGTTGACAGTCTGATGGCCTGAGGGATCTCCTGGGATCATGGCCCCTAGACCTGTTGCTGTCCCTGACCAGAAACCAGGTACGAGGTCAACAGACAAGAATGGACTAGACTTGGAGACACAGTGTGACCATATGGTATGCATATTTTATGGCTCTATGCATAATAGGAGGTGGTCCTACTGGTCTCTTTTTAAATGGGAGAGAAGAGGGTGGAGAGGAAGGGACAGATGCTTGTTGAGGGGACACTAGAAGTATGGAATGGAAAGGAGGAGCATGCTGTCACCAGGTGAGGAGAGCAGAAGGAGCTGCAGATAGGTGGGCATGCAAAACTGATTTGGATTGTGTACTTTCACTTAATCACAATAAGGACAAAAAAAAAAAAAAAAAAAAAACCTTTGTGAGTGATGTAGGCCTACAGCAACCTTGATCATGTAATACCTACCTAACCAAAACCAAATCCAAACCTCTTGTCGTGATCTAGTAGGTTCTGACTCACAGTGACTCTATAAAAACAAAAACATAACATTGCTGTCGAGTTGGGTCCTACTCATAGCAACCCCAGAGGTGAGAGTAGAACTGCAGTATAAGGTTTCCAAGGATCAAATGGTAGATTTGAACTTCAAACCTTTTGGTTAGCAACCTGAGCCCTCAATCACTGCACTACCAGGCCTCCAACAACTACTGGAAGGCAGTTAAATTCACATATTTAAGAAAACACGATTCAACAAACAAATCTATGAGCTAGTGCCCACCCAAAGGTGCTAGTTCATCCCTAACCTAGAACCTAGAAAATAAATATTAAATTTATAAAAGGGACCACAAAGGCCCGCCCAGGCCAAGGAAGTAGCCCGAGATTTAACACTGGAGGGTTCTTGAGTGATTCCCTATGAGGGCTTGGATAAGATTCTATAATGAAGGTGATAGCTGACCTGGAAATTGAGAGATGTATAAAATTTTCTACATAATAAACTGGGTTATGGATAAGGATGTGAGCAAAGGCACTGAGGCATGCAGTAGGTTCAGAAAACAAAACAATAATCTATTGTAATAAATAGTAATAACTAAGGCTAGAAATATAGACTGAGGCACTGTAATGGATCTTGAATGCCATGCTAAGAAGTTAGACATGTTAAATTTAATTTTTATTTATTTACTAGGTTCTAGGTCTGGGATGAACTAGCACCTTTTGGTGGGCACTAGCTCATAGATTTGTTTGTTGAACCGTGTTTTCTTAAATATCTGAATTTAGTACAGTATGTAGCAGTCAGGAAGATTTATCAGACTAAGTCTGCATCCATTTTGAGAACAAGTATCTATGGGGTAAAGAAGTCTCCTGGACTTTTTATGAGCAGTGGTTTCTAAGGCTGACTGTCTTAGTACAAGGAGATTTATGAAATAGATCAATGAAAAGATCTTTTTATATCATCTACTCCAGCTTTCTCATTTCACTGATGGGGAAACAGATCTAAAGAACTAAAGTAGCTTATTTAAGGTTAAACCAAAAAACAAAACCCATGGCCGTCAAGTTGATTCTGACTCATAGCAACCAATAGGACAAAACGGAACTGCCCTATAAAGTTTCCAAGGAGCACCTGGTAGATTCAAACGGATGACCTTTTGATTAGCAGCCGGACACCTAACCACTGTACCACCAGAGTTTTGCTATTTAAGGTTACTCAGGTACAAAAACTAGAATATTTTTTTCTATTGCTATAACATATCTATTTATCTCATCCATTCTCTTTCCAAGTTCTTTTTAAATTGCTGTAGCATTTTGCTTTGAGTTTTGCCAATTTTGAAATTCGTAGACTAGGTAAGGCAGTATAGCACTTCCAAAGAGTTATGTAAATTTCTGTCAGTGAGATCAATAGTATTTGATACTCTGAGGTATCCAGGTATGAAGCAATATTCCTTAATGGGATTCTGGCTAGCCTCTGCTGTTTTAGGTGAGCTGTTCAAATTATTAAAATATGGTGTACAATAACTGTGGCATGTCTGTTATCACAATCTTGAGCATGTTGATTTATAGGTAGTCATTCTCTTTTCAGTGTCTCATTTTGCATGTGGACTATGTTGCCCTTATCCAAAGGTAGAAGAGATAGAGGCTTATCTCGTGTGCTTTGAAGCCAGATCCGGACCAAAGTTTCTGATTCATAAGCCTAGTCTCATTCTCTGGAGCCCTGGTGGCATTGGGGTTAAATACTTGGCTGCTAACTTAAATGACAGCTGTTTAAACCCACCAATCACCTCCCAGGAGAAAGATGGCACATTTTGTTTCCATAAAGATTTACAGCTTTGACAGCTTTGGAAACCTTATGGAAGCATTGTACACTGTCCTATTTTGTTGTCATGAGGCTGAAGTAACTCAACAGTGAAAGGTGAGTTCATTTTTTAAGGGCCTGCTATAGGTGGTGTAGTGGTTACGTGCTACAGCTGCTAACCCAAAGGCTCACAGTTCAAATCCAACAGGTGCTCCTTGAAAACACTATGGGGTGGTTCTACCCCTCCTATAGGGTCACTATGAGTTGGAAATAACTCGAGGCAGTGGGTCTGTTTGGGTTTTGTATAGGTATATACAATTTAATAATATTGAAATGGTTAATAGCTGCATGAAAATTCTCAGCTAGCTCTTTTCTTAATTCAAAAACCCCTTCCACCCCACCCTCCTTGGGATGCTGACACATAAAGAAAATTGTAACCTCCATTCTGACCCATACTCACAAAGATTCTTGAGTTTGTTTTCCCAGGCTATTCTTGACCAATAACAGGACAGAGTGATGACAATCTACAGCCCACTATTCAGATAAGTAACTAGTCTGCAGAAGTCAAGGACAAGTCACCCTGAGACAAAGAAGTTGTGTCTTCGCCAACCTTGCCTCCTCTGAACACTTGCATGCCTGCATCCCTCACCTACCCCCTTCCCTTCCCCAAACCGTTCTATAAAACTTGCCAGCCTGGACTGAGATGTTAAGATGATTTTTAGGCTGCTACTCACCAGCTTCTCAAGTTGCCAGCAATCTGAATAAAGCACTTTTAAAGATTCGGTCCTTGTTTCTGCATAACTGGTTCAGTAGTGACAGGCAGCGTGAGTTTGCAACCAGCATTTTTCCAGTAACAGTGTCATATCTTCGCTATTGATTATAGCTCACATCACTGAAAAATAACCCACCTTATCTCATTTGGAAATCCTGGTGGTATAGTGGTTAAATGCTACGTGTGCTAACCAAAAGGTCGGCAGTTCAAATTCGCCAGGTGCTCCTTGGAAAGTCTATGGGACAATTCTCCTCTGACCTATAGGGTTGCTAACCATCAAAATTGACTCATCAGCAGTGGCTTTGGCTTTTGTCTCCTTTAGTATATTTTTTTCTTTAAATTTTACTTTTTATTACATTATAATGTTTACTTTTCATTGTATTCATAATGCCACCCTTGACACTTTCCTTCTGACTTTGGAATATACAGATTTTAAGTGCATTTGTGCATTCCGTTCTGAGAGATCAGACATTAACTAGGTAACATATTCGTGATGACCAGTTCATCCGATTCACCCATTGTATTATTAGTGTTCTATTGCTGATAACAAATTACTACAAAAGTAGAGGCTTAAAACAATGTGAGTTTATTATCTTCAGTTCTATGGGTCAGAAGTTCAGAATGGCTCAACGGGTTCTCTGCTGAGAGTTACACAAGATTGAAATCAATGTGTCTGTCAAACTAAGCTCTTATTTGGAGGTTCTAGAGAAGAACATGCTTTCAAGTTCATTCAAGTTGTTTGCCTAACTCAGCTCCTTGCAGTTTTGGGACTGAAGACCCTGTTTCTTAGATAGAGGTCCCTTGGGAGCCTCTCTTAACTCCTTAGGGCTTTATTCATGCTCCTTCATCTTGAGCTTAACAGTGGCCAAGTCCTTCTCATGCTTTGAATCTCTCACTTCCCCTTCTGCCTCTTCTTCCACTGGTTGTGGAAGTGCTCTGCTTTTAAGTGGTCATGCAATTAGAATAGGCTCACCTGAAAAAATAGGACCCCTTGGATAATCTCCGCTTCTTAAGAAGCAAGGCCCCTGTAAAGAGAGCATGGAGCCTCTCTATATTTTGATGGGAATAGGATATAAGACAACTTCCTGGGTATGTGCCAGTTTTCAACCTTGATATAGCACAACATAAAGATGGAAGTGAGAGATTGAGGGTAATAAAACGACACAGAGTGGTTGTCAAGCAGAGTGACCGAAGGGAGGGAAGTATGCTAGAAGATGTGTAGAGAGAGACCAAATAAAAATTTTCTACTTTCTATTACTGTTTTTTTTTTCTACTTTGGACTGGTCCAGAGGGTGATGTAAA
The DNA here is from genome assembly GCA_028571685.1 of Heterohyrax brucei. Classification (NCBI taxonomy): domain Eukaryota; kingdom Metazoa; phylum Chordata; class Mammalia; order Hyracoidea; family Procaviidae; genus Heterohyrax; species Heterohyrax brucei. The sequence goes on along the minus strand of CM053166.1, from coordinate 127,618,629 downwards.
CCTGCCTCAAAACTACAGAGTATCTGATATTGGTGATGTCTTCTGAGAAGTGCATTTCAATTACTGTGGAAAGATTGGTACTTCTATTTCCTACAGACTCTTACAGTGTCTATTAACCACTGACAGGGAGAGATGGGAGAGAAGGTCATTCTTCAAGCTTTGTGCAACAATACAGATATGTGTGCAGTACTGCACGCTTGCTTAGCATGACACATGACACAGCTCTACTAAGCTAAATACATATGACCTATAGAAGATAGCATAGTTCTCAAAGCAACTTTGATAGAGCGAACTTAAGTAGGGTAACTGCAGCAAGGTTATTCCACCTTTTTTTTTTTTTTTTGCTGTAGTTTGAAACTATTAGGGGCACTTGTTGGCCTGCGAGAAGCAATGATGAATTGACTGAAGCGCATAGTTATCTTTAAAACAGAACCAGAACCCTGAAAACAGAAACTTCTGCTAGAAATTAAAGGACAAATTCATCTGCATCTTCCAAAAGAACTGCTGAGAATGCTGCCCCAGTCTCCTCAACTCTATATTTTGATGAGCGCTAGTGGCAACATGGAAACCCTGGTAGCATAGTGGTTAAGTGCTGTGTCTGCTAACCATAAGGTCAGTAGTTCAAATCTGCCAGGTACTCCTTGGAAACTCTGTGGGACAATTTTACTCTGTCCTATAGGGTCACTAGGAGTCACAATTGACTCTGTGGCACTGGGTATTGTGGCAACATCTTTGAATTTTGAAAATTAATATAAATAGTCAAGGAAAGCGAGTTTTTTTGTTCATTTTTTAGTGGAAATTAATTACATATCCAATATAGTCTCTTTCAGAGATTAAACTAGATTGTGTCCTATGCCACTGGTATCTTCAATCCAATCACTAATTGAATTCCTTCAGAGTTGATAACATCCATTGATATCTCTTCCCGCACAGCGGTTAAGAGATCAGCTGTAACCAAAAGGTCAGCAGTTCAAATCCGCCAACCACTCCTTGCAAAGGACAGTTCTACTCTGTCCTGCAAGGTTGCTATGAGTCAGAATCAACTCAGTGGCAACGGATTTGGTTTTTTGGTCATCTGCTAAAGATACTGAAAGGGTCAATTCACTATGTCACGAATGAAATCATTTAGTAACAGCACATAGATATGGTTTAGATTTCAGTATCTGTCTTTCTGCCTTCGGTTTTCACTTTCCCCATTTGTTCTAGTATCATCTTTCCAGTGAATGGTGACATATTTGTTTCTTTGTATTCTATTTTCTCTGGAGTTTCGTTGCCCATAGATATGAAAATTTACAGTGTGCCGTACCTATCAAATGAAGTTGTCTTTGTGTGAATGAAGACAGATACACAAATTTGAACTCTGACCTTCAGATTTTTTAACTTTGTTGTCTTGTTAAATTATTTTTTGTTTTTTCAGTGAGGAAAAAGCATTTAAGTTACTGTGTAGACTGCACTGAGGTGAGATTTTATGACTTTGAAATGAGTGGTAGTAAACCACATTTCACTGATTTTGTTTTATAAGTCACAGTGCATTTTTTAAGATGAGATACAAATTCATTCTGCCAAATGTAGTTGGTTCTATAGATGATAAATATCACACAGGACTGATCAGGTTCTCTAACTGTAAAACTGTTCATGCCTTGTTTCAGGAAAATTAAAGAATAAATAACTCATGAAACAGAAAAACCTAGAATGTGTATGTCCATATTCAATGCATAAGTTACAAGAATCCAGCATCAACTATAATATTGAAGCAGCAAGCAACTTACTACGTTTTTCTGCCCATGGGATTGATATAATCTCTCTAAAATGTGCTCTCATTTCTCTGTGTTCCATTTCTTCTTTGACTAGGATGCCTTTGCTATGAATGCACAGTGATTAAGTGGTATTTGGACTTCCTTTAGGGATAAGGAATGTGCTATATGACCCCTAAATAAGATCAAACTGACCTTTAATCATTCTGCAGAAGAACTTCAAAATATTACCTATCCAACCAGCCTGTTATCAAAATGGTTATCTCCTATAATTTCTGAGATATGTTATTGTCATCTTTATTTTAGTATTACTCCAATAAATCTTCGTGTTCTAAATTCCAAGTACAAACTTCCGTTAGTAACAAACGAAATACAGGGTCTTTTGCCCATTTTATATATACAGGACTTGGCCCTTTCTTCTGCCTTAATTAAGGTGAAGGTGCCTGTGATGGTTATTTAATGTGTCAGCTTGCCTAGGGCTATGGTGCCCAGTTGTTTGGTCAAACACTACTCTAGATGTTACTATGAAGTGATTTAGATGGTATCGATATTCACAATCTGCTGATTTTAAGTAAAGCCTATTACCCTCCATAATTCGGGTGGGCCTCATCCAAGCAGCTAAAGACCTTAAGAGCAAAAAGTGAAGTTTGTCAAAGGGAAAAGGCTTTTGCCTCAAGACTGTAACCAAGACATACCTGCAGTTTCTAGCGGGCCTGGGATTTGGGACTCAATACTGCCAGAGTTTACAGCCTACCTCCTGACACACATATTTTAGACTTGCTAGCCCCCACAAATCCGTAAGGAAATTCCTTAGAATCTCTCTTTCTCAGAGTAGTCTGCACCCCATATTGGTGAGTGGTGTCTGAGGTCTTAACAGCCAGCAAGCTGACATCTGAGGTACACCAATTTGTCCCAATTCATCCAGAACAGATGATCACCAAGAACAACAAAGACACGAGGCAAAAAGAGCCCAGGAGACAGAAGGACTCATGTGAATGGGAGACTGTATCAACTTGTGACTGGAAGAAACAGATGGTGCCCGGCCGCTACCAAAGACAGTTCAACTCGTACAATGTTGAGTCCCTGTGGCAATGCGAGAAGAGTGGTGCAGCTCAAGAACTCTACCAAAAGACCACAACTGATGGTCTGACACCCTAGGGGATCCCCTGGGAGCATGGCCCTTAGATCTATTTCTGCCCTACCCAGAAAACACTACTGAGGTCAACTCTCTGGACAAAAATGGACTAGACTTGGGGACACAGTGTGACTACATGGTTTGTGTAATATACGGTTCTGTGCATTTATAGGATACTGTCCTACTGGCCTCTTTCTAGATGAGACAAGAAGAGGGTGGAAAGGAAGGGACAAAAGATTGTTGGGAGGACACGACAAGTATAGAATGAAAAGGAGGCGTGTGCTGTCACCAGACAAGGAGAGCACAAGCTGAGAAAGATTGGGATGTAACATTGATTTTGACTGTATACTTTCACCTAATCATAATAAAAAAAAAGTTAGAACCTCTCTGTCTCTCTCTCCACATACACACACATAAATACATATGTATGTGTTTGTGTATCTTGCTGGTTCTGTTTCTCTGGAGAAATTTGACTAATATCTGATACCGTATCTTAGACACTCAGGATACTCTTATGTCAGACAGTACAACCTCCAGGATAGGCAAGCATAGGTCACAAGAAATGCCATCCCCTTACCCCTTTAAAAGGTATAACCCATTGTCATGGAGTTGCTTCTGACTCATAAAACTACTGTTGTCGAGTCAATTCTGACTCATAGTAACCCTATAGGTCAGAGTAGAACTGCCCCATAGAGTTTCCAAGGAGCATCTGGTAGATTTGAACTGTCTGCCTTTTGGTTAGCAGACATAGCACTTAGCCACTTACACCACCAGGGTTTACAATAGCCAAGCCAAATGCCGTCAATAGAGACCCTATATATGATGTATTATTTTTTTAAATTAATTCCCTTTAACCCTAGAGAGGTTCTTCAGCCCTGGTAAATGTAGATCAGGCATGTGTGATCTGGCTTGTTGGAGGTACTGACCTTTCTTATCCTTTACCCTAGGCATAGCCTTGCACTAAGATATTTGAATATATTTGCATAACAATTAACATCTCTATTATTGAGGACAAGGTAGAAACTCACCACCTTAAGGAAAGATCCCCAATAAAGGATTGTTAGATTTAGCTGTAGTATGGCAAACTCTAGGGAAAGATAGTATTCATGAGGAAATGAGATGCAAATTTTACAACCATTGGAGCACTGGGAGGGCCCTAGAATCTGTTTTAGAGAACTCAAAAAACATAAACATAGACAACATCAAAAGATTTGCTATTCAGTACACTAATTCTGATGTTCAAGAAAACTGGAAAATAATGTTTAAATCACCTGTAAGAATATCATTGAGGCAAGGCTTAAAGATTTTATGTCGTTGCTATGACATCAAATTTTTAGAAATGATTTTCACAATAAGAGATAAAATGAACTATGCATCTTTTAAGATTAGTACATAAAAGACACTAAAGCATTACATATAGACAAACCAGGACTACAAATTAATTATAGGTAAAAAAGCAACTGAACTATTCTGTATAGCCTGAAACTAATATTCACTCGGTATAAACTGATAAGGTAAACAAGAAATAGGGCTAATTGAAAATATGGCAAGGCTTCCATGAAACATTAAATCAGTCAAATACACACACACACATATGCACACACAAACACACACACACATATATTTCTCATGAGCTATGCCATGATGTTTTCATCATACTGGAAACCCCAGTGACTTACTGGCTAAGTACTGTGGCTGCTAACCAAAAAGTTCAGCAGTTTGAATCCACCAGATGCTCCTTGGCAACTCTATGGGTAGTTCTACCCTGTCATCTAAGGTTTCTGTGAGTTGGAATCGACTTGACCAAAGTTGGTATTTTGGGGGGTTTGTTTCATCATACTTATTCAGTCTGTATACTGAGGACATAATCTGAGAAACTGGATTATATGATGAAGAAATCAAAACAAAACCCACTGCCATCGAGTTGATTCTGACTCGTAGCAACCATATGGACAGAGTAGAACTGCTCCATAGTTTCCAAGGAGCACGTGGCAGATTTGAACTGCTGACCTTTCGGTTAGCCGAGGTAGAACTTAACCACTACGTCACCACAGTTTCCATGAAGAAGAAAGGGTCATCAATATCAAGGAAAATTTATTAACAATCTGCAATACACAGATTAAACAGATTTGCTTGCTGAAAGTGAAGAGAATTTGAAGCACTTAGGAAGATCGAAGACCACAGCCTTCAGTGTGGATCACATCTCAATATCAAGAAAATAAAAATCATCACAACTATATCAATGAGCAACATGGTAAATGGAGAAAGGATTGAACTTTTAAAGGATTTCATTTTTCTTTTCTTTCTTTTTTAATTATGATTTAATGCAAATGTATATTCCCATATAAATTGGCATGTCTACCTATATGCAACCCTCACTGCTCTCCCTGCATGGTGACAGCACACTCTTCCTCTCTGCTCCACACATGTTTATCCTCCCAACAATCTCCTATCCCTTCCTCTCCACCCACTCTCCCTCCTCCAGTAAGAGGTCAGCAGGACGACATCCTATAGATGTATAGAACCATAAAATTCCCACGAGATACCATCATTCTGTGTCACCAAGTCCAATCCATTCCTGTCCAGGAGTTGACCTCCATTATGATTTAAGGACACAGGCACCATCAGGGCCAGGGACCGTGTTCCCAGAGGAACCCCAAGGCCTGTGGACCATCAATTGCAGTCTTTTAATGGAGATTTCAGGGTGCACCCTTTTCATTCTTGTGTCGCCAGTGAGACTCAATTTTGTGAGTTCCATCATGGCTATTACTGGTGGTGGCCGGGCACCATCTGGTTCTTCTGGTCACAGGTCGATGTAGTCACCCACTCACGTGGGTCTCTCTGTCTTCTGGGTTCTCTTTCCCCCATGTCATTTTGGTCCAGGTGATCATCCATTTGTGCTAAGTTGGGATCATCTGCTGTACCATCAGATGGCAGCTTGGCAGCTTTTAAGACCCCGGATGCCACTAACCAATGTGGAGTGCAGAAGGCTCTCTTAGCAAAACGCTAGTTGTGCCAGTTGGCCTCAGCTTCCCTTGAGAGCGTGGTCCCCGGCCGCCAGCCCCAGCTACTCTATCCTTGTAATATTGGATTAAGATGGGAGGAGTAATCATGTTACGTTGAAATCCAGTTAATATTGATCTTCTTTCTAATGTGCGCTGTCACAGATTTCACCCAACCAAATTTCTATCAACTATCTAATCTAAACCCTTCCCCCCTCACCCTCTCTCCCTTCCCACCCTTGCAGCCATCACAGAGTCTTTCTTCTATGCATGAGTCTGTTTTTAAGTTCTTATGGTAGGGCTCTCATACAATATTTGTCCTTTTGTTATAGGAAATCAACTGACACCCCAGGAGAGAAGAAGCAGCCGTTTATTGAATTAAAGCTAGCCGGCCAGAGGGGGCTTACAGACCTCCAACGACTGGCCCTAATGGGGAAGTGGAACAGGCTTTATAGGGCAGGTATGCAAGGCAGGGTGCATGGGCAGAACGGAGCAGGATAAGATTAGGGGAAGGTGCAAGACAGAGGGCTCTGGGCTGAACAGAGCCAGATAAGATAAAGGGAAGTTTCAGGGGGTCTTTCCTTTACATTCCCCCCATTTGATACCTCCCCCCCCTTTTAATGACATGGGGGAGGGGTATCACACAGGCTGTTCTGGGTATAGGCGCCAGTATCCCAGGAGTGCTAGGATACAGGTGGTGGTCCGGTAGACTATGGTTTGCTCCAGGGTCTGGGATAAGAACCGGAACATGCAGCGTCCAAAATTGGCAAGTGGGAAGATGATGAGAATCGATCCCAGGAACGGCAGCAGCCAGGGGAGCCATGAGGCCATTGTTGTCTATTCCGAGGAGGTAAGCTCTCTCTCTCTCTGTTCTATGCCACTTCTCAGCTCTAGTAACAACATTCTTCATTTAGGGCCTGACATGTTCCTCCCCAATCAGCCAGCAAGAGATCTAGGGCTCTGTGGTTCTGGAGGGCTACTGTGGCTAAGGAGTTGATTTGATTTTGTAATACCAGGGGAGTATCAGCTATTTGTTCCATAAGTGTGTTTAGTGCTTCAGAGAGTTTATGATACAGTGCGAATGATGCTGCCAGGTCTCCGGTGCCTGTAGCTAATCCTGCTACTGACTACTCCTAGGTGGCTAGGCCCAGACCCCGCCTCGGGATGACTATCCGTTCAAAATCTTCTGGGGTGTATAAGTGGTAATTGGGGAAAGCATATACCGGGGTGCAGGTGGGGTTCTGGGGTAGGCACTTATACAGGTTTCCCTTACACCACAGGAAGGTTGCGTTTTTAACGCATGTTAGGTTCTGGTAAGTGATGTTTTGGCTGCAGGTTAAGGAATGGTTTGGGTCAGTGCTGCTCCTTATCCAACAAACAGGTACCGTATGGTTTAGTAGTGGGACCCCAGTGGCCAAGGTTTTTAGTTTCCTGACACCACGGGTAAGGTTCTTCTTTGAAATTTGGGCAGCAAGAGTTTCATTCACAGGGGTGGCCATATAACTGTTATTCTAGAAAGGGACACACGTCAAGCAAGCTTCTTTGGTTACATTCTGTATGGTCTGTCCAATTGTTTTGAGGGTGCGAGTGAGGGGCTCTTTCAGATAGGTTACAATTCGGGGGGAGATAGGCTTATACCGAGGTTGAATAAAGCTTTGGGTAATGTTGGTCGCTGCCTGACTTGCCCACTCATTTCTGCTCTGGTCTGCAACCCCTCCTCCGTCTGACAGTCCCACTTGGGTCATTTTTTCGCAGCATACCAGCTTGCTGCAATATTGTTTACATCCCGTGTCTTGGCTAGCATGGCATGATTCAGTCTTTCTAACCTCCAGAGCTTTTTACTGCAGGCGGTAAAAAAAGGCAGTGGTGATTTCTGGATTTTGTCCCGCATAGCAGGCAGAGTGTACATAGGATACAATTTCAGTATGCTTTCCCAGCCCTCCCAGGCGTGCTATACGTTCTTGGAGACCCACCAGACTAGGTCGGAAATGGAATACAAGACAGCAAGAAGGCAAAACATGAGATTATAAAGAGATACAGTGTGGCTAGGCATAGTTTTTTGGCCCAGAGCAGAGTCTGCTGGGGCTGTTATAATCAATAGCACAGCAAGGAGTAGGGTGATAGAGGCTCCAAGAATGACCCACAGGATGGCATCTGAGAGGCTGAGTGTTAGTTGGCTCGCTTCAAGGTGCACTTCAGGGGCTGGTCCGGTTGCCTGATAATGGTCCATTCACATTCAGGAGCCGCTGGTTTTAAGCGGCTGTGATGTATCCAGGGCCGACCTTCTGCAACCTTAACAGCGCTCGGGGTGGATGTTTATGGGCCCTCCCACCTAGGCTTAAGGGGTTCTGGTTTCCACCATTTGACCCATACTCTTTCTCCTGGTTTGATTTTGTAAATTCGGTAGGTCAAAGTTGTAGGGGTTCTTTCTAGTACAAACTGTGATATTTGGTTTAAGGCCTTGGTCTGCCTGACCTGTTCTGCTTCTCCAAGTTCTCGGATTGTCTTACCTGAGGGACGATTGGTGATGGCCTCCCCAACAGGATTTCAAACGCAGAAAACGGGGGGTCCTGGCGTGTACCTGACCTTGAGTAAAGCCAGTGGTAACAACTGGACCCATGAGAGTCCAGTATCCTGACATAATTTGGCTAGGTACGATGTGAGGGTGCGATTCATTCACTCTACTTTTCCAGAGCTCTGGGGTCTCCAGGAGGTGTGTAATTTCCACTTGATTTTTAGAGCTTTAGCTAGTTCTTGAACAGTGCAGGCCACGAAGGCCAGTCCATTGTCACTTACCACGGACAGTGACATTCCATATCTAGGTATAATATCTTTTAGGAGAGCCTTAGTTACTTCTCTGGCCATGTCAATTCTGGTGGGGAATGCTTCTGCCCATCCAGAGTCAAGCTAAGTGACGTCGAGTCAGATCCGGCTCATGGTGACCCGCCATCCCAGTGTAGGTGCACACAATTACTAGTAAATACTGATATCCCCGCCAGGGGTAGAATTCAGTAAAGTCTATCTGGGGGTCTTTGAGGGGGCTGACACTGGAATGTTGAACTCCGGGCGGGGCCACGGGTCCCTACTTTGGGTTGTTTTGCTGACAGGTGATGCATGGTGTGGTTACCTGCGCACATAGGGTGGCCAGATTGGGAATGTACTAGTATGTTTCTAGAGCTTCTTGTAGCTTGGTCTTTCCCCAGTGAGCCAAGTCATGTTGGTGATGTACTAGGGGGAACCCCAGGTGCTGAGGAACGAAGATTTTTTGATTAGGTAGCCTCCACCAACCCTGGGGTTCTAGGCCTGCTCTTGCTTGGCCCACTGGTCTTCTGCCAGACTGTAGCTGGGATCTGGGGGCAATTCTGGGGCTAGGAGAATGTGTCTGGGTGTGAATGGCCCACGTTTTGACTCAGATGCTGCTGGCGCTGCCTGGTTGCCCTCTGCCTCTGGAGTGTTGGATTTCTGATGTCCTTTGCAATGTATGACTGCCACTTGGTGGGGCTTCCAAACAGTATCCAGAAGCTGGAGGATTTCACTCTTCTGTTTGGTGGTCTTTTCTTCAGCCGTAAGGAGCCTCCTTTCCTTGTAGATAGCTCCATGTATACGTAGGGTGGCAAAGGCATAACGAGAGTCTGTATATAGATTAATCGTCTGCTTTTCTGGCAATTCAAGTGCTCTTATGAGGGCTCATAGTTTCTGCTCTTTGTGCTGACCAGCCCGGCAGTAACTGGTTGCTTTCGATGACTTTGTGCTGAGTTATTACTGCATATCCGGCCATTCTCTCCCCTTCTCGGACAAAGCTGCTCCCATCTGTGTAGACAGCAAGGTCCGAGTTAGGGAGTGGCACGTCCAGGAGGTCAGGTCTGCTGAAGTAAATAGTTTCAACAGCCTCTTCACAGTTGTGTTCTGGGGGCCCATTTTCTGAGGGAAGGAACTTGGCTGGATTTAAAGTTTTTACTAGCTCTATGGTGACATTTGGGTTTCCACATAGCAGAGCCTGGTACTGAGTAATGCGGGCATTAGTTAGCCATTGATATCCCTTACTATTTATCAGAGTCTGGATGTTATGAGGTATTTTACTCTAACTGGCTGCCCAAAAGTTAGCTTGTTGGTTTCTCTTATTAGGACTGCCGTGGCTGCCAGGGCTTTGAGGCAAGGCAGCCATCGGGCCACTACCAGATCTAACTGTTTGGACTGATATGCTGCTGGTCTCTGCTACAGTCCCACTGTCTGTGTCAGAACACCCAGGCCTGTCTTATTTCTTTCACAGATGAAGAGATTAAAATCCCTTGTTATGTCTGGTATTTCAAGGGCCAGTGCCCTTGTGATGGCTTCTTTAATAACCTGGAATGCCCTCTCTTGGTCCTGGTTCCAGACAAAGGGGCTGTTCTTGGGGCCCTTGAGGATCTCATATAAAGGTCTGGCCAGATCTGCAAATCCATGAATCCAAATTCGGCAGAAGCCAGCTGCCCCCAGGAACTCTCTTAGTTGCCTCTTTGTCCTGGGCACTGGAAAAGAAGCAATAACTCATTTCCTTTCTGTCCCCAGGGCCCCGTGTCCCTTGGAGATAATGAGCCCTAGATATATGACTTGTTGTCAGCAGATCTATACCTTTTCCCAGGACACCTTATAACCTTTGGCCTCCAGGTGCCCTAGAAGGGCTCGGGTCTCCCGCCAGCACTGGTACTCAGTTTCACATGCCAGCAACAGATCACTGACATACTGTAACAATGCTGCCTATCTACCAGGATGGGTTCTGGGTTGGAACTCAGCTAAGTCTGCCACTAGGGCCTCCCCAAAGAGTGTAGGGGAGTTTTTAAATCCTTGTGGAAGTCTAGTCCAGGTGAGTTGTCCTTTCTGCCCAGTTTCTGGGTCTTCCCACTCAAAGGCGGATAAGAGTTGGCTGACTGGGGCCAGCTGAATGCAGAAGAACACGTCCTTTAGGTCCAGGCAAGTAAACCACGCTGCCTCAGGGGGTATTAGTCCCAGCAAGGTATATGGGTTGGAAACAACTGGGTGGACTCTCATTGTGCTCTGATTAATAGCCCTTAAATCTTGTAGTGATATCCCTTCCCCCACAGCTTCTTTCCTGGGAGTAAAGGCGTGTTCCAGGGCATGTGGCACCTTACCAGGACCCCATGGGCAAGGAGCCTATTCATGTGTGGAATTATCCCAATTCGGGCCTGTCTGGGGATCTAATATTGGGCCACTCAGACAGGCGTTGCTCCTGGGTTGAGCTCAGCGATGACCAGGGGTCTGTCTATTGCCAAGCGTAGTGGGTTTACTTCATCTCAGACACCCAGAAAGCCAGTTTTTAGATCAGAATGGTGTGTGTTCTCTTCCTTGGTTTCAGTAGCATATAGCTTCCATTTTTCTTCTTGGTTTACCATGACTAAGAAGATCAGGGGTCCTGGGCTTGGGAGAGTTAGCTTAGTTCCCGGGTTCGGGTGAAAGGTGATCTCTGCCCCCAGTTTGGTAAGGAGGTCTCTTCCCAGGAGTGGGACTGGACATTCAGGAATGTACAGAAACTCATGTTGTATGCTGTGCCCTCCCAGGGTGCAGGTTCTAGACTTGAATAAGGCTTTTCGGGCCTGGTTTCCAGTGGCCTCAGTTATGGTGACAGTAAGATTGGAGAGAGGCAGAGATGATGTGAGGATGGACCACAGTTATTTCTCTAGGCCATCTTAAAATGAGAGGTAAAAAAGTATCTCACAACTTCCAATATTAGTCATGTTTTCAGGTATATAGGTCCCTCTTCCCAGCTGACAGTATAAGCACCTGTATATCAAACCCCAGATGTAATAAACTAGCTGAAAATACAGAAAGGCTCCTGCCTTGCTGGCCTCTGCTGTTGGGCTCCAGCTGTAGGTGACACTGTGTAGATTAGTGCTAAAGCACTCTCCTCTGGGCAGGAGCTGCCTCCCAGCACAGGTATTAGGTCCAGTGAAGGCTTCTGGGTGTCTCCAAGTAGAACGAGATGGTGTCCTGCACAAGGTCGCCACCTGGCTGGGACCAGGCTACTCTATAGTGGAGGCAGAAAGAGAGGCCAAAGGTGCCAAGATGCACAGAGTCCACAGCCTCTGTTGCCAGGGCCCAGCCGTAGGTGACACTGTGTGAAATACTGCTTTTCTGCTAGAAAAGTGCTCTCCCCCAGACAGGTGCTGCCTCTCACCCCAGGAAGTAAGTCCAACTGGGTCTTCCGTATGGTGTTTCTGTCTACCAGTGGATCAAGATGGTGTCCTGCAGAAGGTCACCACCGTCTCAGTATCAGCTGCTACATGGTGGAGGCAGAAAGAGAGGCCAAAGGTGCTAAGATACACAGATTCCAAAGCTGGGCTCTCAAAATATGGCAATTTCGCTTGCCAATACCACCAGCAGTGTGTCTGAGATTAGCAGCTAGTCAAGTTCTAGCTCTGCCTACTGGCTAAGGCAGACAAAAAATATTAAGATGGTGAGTTACCTTTGGTTCATGCAAGCCCACGCTCGCCAAGAGTGGGGTCAGTGAAAGTGAGAAGGTTTTGTGTTCAGTGGTATGAAGTCCAAATCAACAGCCCTATGCAGCATCCTAGGGCTCACTAGGTGTCCAGAAGGCTCCATTTAATTATCAATTCAGGTCTTGGTTTCCAGAGGGATTTAAGGAGACGTGTGTTTAGTCCACCATCTTTGCTTCGCCCATCTCAGTTTCTTGAATACACAATCAACTTCCCATGGAAACAGCAGTTAGGAAATCAAAGGATGCATTGCACTGGGCAAATATGCTGCAAAAGACCTCTTTCAAGTGTTAAAAAGCAAAGATGTCAGTTTAAGGACTAAGGTGCACCAACACATCAAGCCTTGATGTTTTCAGTACCCTCTTGTGTATTTTAAAGCTGGACAATGAATAAGGAAGAATGAAGAAGAATTGAAGAATTGATGCTTTAAAACTGTGGTGTTGGCAAAGAATGTTGAATATACCATGAGAGCCAAAGGAGAGAACAAATCTCTCTTGAAAGAAGTACGGCTGGCATTTTCCTTAGAAGCATGATGGTGAGACTTCCTGTCACCTACTGTGAAAATGTCATCAGGGAGGACCAGTCTCTGGAGAAGGACATTATGTTTGGTAAAATAGAGGGCCAGTGAAAAAGAAGACCCTCAATTAGATGGATTGACACAGTGACTGCAGTGATGGGTTCAAGCATCACAATAATTGTGAGGATGGCACGGGACCAGGCAATGTTTTTTTCTATTGTACATAGGGTTGTTATGTGTTGGAACAGACTCGATGACACCTAACAGCAACACCATTCCATGATCATTACTGAGAATTTGTGTGATAGACACTTTCACCTCACAGATGTTAGATCTTGCTAAATCATCAATTCCTTCTCCTCCTTTCCCCAAATGGTAAGTGCTAGTCATTCATTTCCAAAAAACATCAAAGAACATTGACTTCAGATCCGGGTAGGGGTAATATAATGGACTCTAGCAAGAAGTCTTGCTAATTGTGGGATTAGAACTTTGCTTAAAAGCAAACCTAATAGCCCAATTGCAGGAGACTGGGCTAAAATAAAAAAATTAAGAAAAAATTCCTATCTTATAAACCATGCTTCTGTCAGAGCAAAGAGTTTTCTTAGGTGAATTGCTTTTCAAGCTAAAGATTAGGATCATCTTATTAGGAAAGAGCAGCAGGCATGATTGAGACTCTAGCAACAGCAAGATGGAAAAAAATGATTGGGAAGTTGAGGAAAATCTATGCATATGTGTGGAATACATATTGAGTCACTCAACTGAATGCCAGTTTCTTCTTGGTCTAGAGTAGTTAACTGTTGCAGGTTTTTACTGAAAGTTTACAATCCAAGTCAATTTGTCATATAAAAACATGCACACACAATGCTATGTAACTCTAGCTGCTTTTCCCACACTGTGACAACACTTTTCTCCTTTCCACACCATACTTCCCATGTTCATTCAACCAACTCCTGTCACCCTCCACCATCTTGTCTCACCTCTGGACAGAAGCTACTTAGACATCTCATGTTTATACTTAAGCCAAGAAGCACACTCTTTGCCACTATCATTTTATGCCTTATAGTCTAGTCCAATCTTTGTCTGAAGCACTGGCTTCGGGAATGGTTTCAGCTCTGGGCTAACAGAGAATCCGGTGGCCATGTCTTCCTGGTTCCTTCCAGTCTGTCAGACTATCATCACATCTGGTCTTTTTTTTTTATTATGACTGAGTAAAAATGTACGTTCCCATATAAATTTACATGCCCACCTATATGCAGCTTCCACTGCTCTCTACATCTGGTCTTTTTAACAGAGTTCTAGTTGGAACTGTTGGAGATCTTGAGGAAAGAAGTTAACAATGAAAAAGAGGGTAAAATGAATCCTATAATTTGAGTAAAATAATTAGAACAAAGAAGGATAAAATACAACAGGTGAGGTTTAAGTTAAAAGAAAATCATTACTATCAAAAAGCATGTAAAATCTATGTTCATATGTGTATCATTTGTGTCTTTGGATCTTGTTTAAGATTTGGAGCCTGATCTCAAGCTAAGAAGGCAGCATCAAGGGAATACCAACAAATGACCATAAACTGCATATACATGAATGTTTAATTTTTGACTGCCTATTATGGGAGTCCATCTTATTTCTTTCTTACAGCACTCTATGTCTTATTCTTGACTAATTATTTTGGTAAGATTACTCAGCCTGCTGTAGCCCACTACCAGCATGACTAAAACCAAAACCACACCCACTGTCAAGGAGTCAATTTCTACTAATAGTGACCTTACGGGACAGGGTAGAACTGCTCTACAGAGTTTCCAGGGAGTGCTTGGCGGACTCAAGCTGCCAACTTTTTGGTTATCAGATGTAGCACCTAACGATTACGCAACCAGTGTTTCCACCACTATGACTACTATACAACAAATCACTTTGGACATAAAAAAGTAAAACCCTTAGTGTGTTAGATTGCCTTATGACATTAAAGAAACAACAATAACATTAATGAAAGGAACCAAAATCCCAAGCCAAACCCAGAGCCATTGAGTTGATGCTGACTCTTTGTGACCCTATAGGACAGAGTAGAATTGCCCCATAGAGTTGCCAGTGAGCACCTAGCAGATTTTAACTGCCAATGTTTTAGTTAGCTTCTGTAGCACTTAACCATTATGCTACCAGGGTTTCCAATGAAAGGAAGAAGTAAATATAAAGAAAGTAAAATTCACTGTTGTGTTGTTAGGGACCATCAAGTGAGTTCTAACTAATAGCACCCCTATGTACAACAGAACAAAACACTGCCTGATCTTGCACCATGTCCACAATCTTTTTTATGCTTAAGTCCATCATTGTGGCCATTGTGTCAAGCCATTTTGTTGAGGGTCTACCTCTTTTTAGTTGACCCTCCACTCTACCAAGCATGTTGTCCTTATTCAAGTGATACAGATGCAGAGAGGCCCAGGACCACACTGAAACCCTACATTAAAGCTTTTCCATTTTTCACATGCCCCAAAAGCTGTAATTTTCACTACATAATATGTAAAATTTGAGTGTAAAATAAATGCAACTCATAAGACCCTCTGAAAAATCCTGCCTCATTAGCATGTCTGAGTAAATATATTTTATGTTTAATGTCCTAAATGTTGACCATTTAGAAACTTGGAAAATACATCACCAATCTTTCTGTTATTTAAGACAAGTTTCTTAGAAGTGAGATTTCATTGACTGGAAGAACAAATTTCCTTAGAAGTGAGAATGCAATGATTTTAATAGGTTTTTGGTATTTTTTTTTCCATGTATAAAAAAATTACCACAAACTTAGCCATTTGAAACAACATATGTAAATTTTTCCCATATTTCAGGATTCTGGGCATGGCCCTAGCTAAGTCCTCTGCGCAGTTATCTCTGCTGCACTCTTAATGTTAGGTGGAACGCATTTCTCTCTGAGGGAACCAAGTTCATGTGGTTGTAGGCATAAACCAGTTCCTTACAGCTGTAGGACTGAAGACCCTGCTTCTAGTATGACCCCTACCAGGGGTTGCTCTCACTTCCTAGAAGCACACACAGTTTCTTGTCACATGACCCTCTCTCAAGTCCTCTCAGAACATGGCTGCTTACTTCTTCAAAGCTGACAGGAAAATACCTCCCTTCAGTCAGCTAAGACAAGTCTTACATAATGTAATACCTGTGCTATATAATATAACCTAATCAAAGGAATTCTTTGCTATATACTACTAGCTAGAAACAAATTATAGTTTCTGTCAGCACCATAGCCAAGCCCGCCATAGAGGAGAAGATTATACAAGGAGGTGACTCACTGGGGATCATCTTAAAATTTTACGTACCACAATGAGTAAATGAAGAAGAATCTTAAGTATCAACTATGTCTTAGTGAATGTAAAACAAAATTAAGAGGAGGAATTACCTGAAGCCAGCTCTTCAGACAAAGATTGGACTGGGCTATAAGACATAAAATGATACTGGTGAAGAGTGTGCTTCTTGGCTTAAGTAGATACATGAAGCTAACCGGGCAGATCCTGTCCAGAGTTAAGATGAGAGGGCAGCGGGGGAAAGGAGCTGGCAGAATGAACACACAAAATGCAGGGTGGAAGGGAGGACTGTCCTGTCACAGTGTGGGGAGAGCAGCTAGAGTTACACAGCAAATTGTTAAGTTTTGTATGACAAATTGAAGTGGATTGTAAACTTCCACTTAAAACACAATAAAACACTTTGTGTTTAAAAGTGAGGAATTGAGTAATTTTTTCACTAGGGACATATTAATGAAAATGAGGAGAAAAACTCAAGATGAATTTCAAAGAATGTTATTCAAAAGTCCCAGAGCTGTAGCTGGACCAAAATAATAAGGATACAGTTCCCTCACATGTCAAAAATTATCTTTCAGGACATTTTTGTAAGCATAAGGAAAAGGTGGCAACATAAATGAATACAAAATTAAATTTTAGACTATTAGAAGATAACTAGTTGGGTAACAACCAGACATTTCACTTTTGATGTTTCATATTAGTGATTTCATTATTATTATTATTTCATAAGTACATCCACTTCTCACTTTTCAATGTGATTAGATCCCAAAGACCAGGTCCTTCTGTGAAAATTAGCATTATGTAAAAATTGAGGATGATGACATAAGATAACAAAATGGGAGATGAGTATGTAACTACATAACTGCCAAACCACTGAGAATCATGGTACAGCCATGTGGACACATACCCTTAACCACCACAACCAATGTTAACTCTCACCTCTGACCTCAGTGCTGGTTCCTGCCAGACAAATGTCATTAATACAGAAAATAGTCAGACAGTAGATGTTTTACTATTGTCATAAATGTGAAATGGCAGGTGAAGAAATAGTTGAGAAGTGGTTGCCAAGCCAAGCCAAGTGCCAAGTGGTTAGTAGGTATAATTTAGTTTTGGAAAAACATAATTTGCTTTATGTTGTATATATATGTTATATATATAACATATATAAAATATGCATAATGATTTAAAACAACAGACATTAACGATTACACTAGATTTCTAAGGAAAATTTTTGTGCTTCAATGACTTCCAGAAGATGGCCAAGTAATAATGATTACTGGGGTCATAGGATGATCCATTCTTAGGTCTTTCCCGCTTAATAACATCAATGCATTTTATCTATGATTTTCAGATTTTATGGAATGATGTAATGGAACTAGTAACCTTCTCTACAATTTTCTAGATAGTGCACACACTGAAAAGGGAACACTGAGCTTCAAAGCCTGTAACCTCAAGAATACTTTGATGAGAAATGCAGTGTTCTACCTCCGCACATCCCGCCATAACTATGAGGGGGCTGACACCTGTGGAAATTGATTAGGCTCGTACACTTGTGGTTAATCCTAAAATTACTTAAGATCATATATTAAGGTTTCTAATATTTTCCACTGTCATCTTCCAGGCTTTCTATACATGGTTTATCTATCTTCTTAACCTGAAGCATCTGGTATAAAGAAGTACCTATCAGGGAAAGTAATGAACTTTTTGCATACGTATGACATGTGATATATATTATAATAAACTTAAGTAGGTAGTCTGTTAGCTTGTAGGCCTTTTCTACATGTAAATGTCTTCTGGAGGTCTTCAAGGGCTATAGACAGTCAAGGGATCCTGTTTTAGACTTATTGTGATTTCAATGTGATGTTGTTAGGGAAATTTATGTTCTATATAACACAATTAAAAGTCTGTTCCATGTGTTTTGCCACAGGGAAGGTAAAATCAAAGTTAGAATTCTTTGTAATCTTCTGTGAATTGAATCTATTTGGATCAACTGTAGGATGATGCTCTTTGCAATATAACCCTGAATGTGGAGCCACTAGTGTCTTCTTGTCCCATCTGGGATGAATTCACAGCAGAATCCTGCACCTAAGCACGCAACATGTACTTTTACTCTTTTGGCAGAATTACAAATTCAATATCTTCAGCAAAATGAACATTTTTGCTTTGATTTGATTTTCAAATTGTCATTAATTTATTTACTTTTGTGGCTAGATTACACATTGTCATGGATTGAATTGTGTCCTCCCAAAAATATGTGCAGCCATGTGGCTGGGCCATGATTCCCAGTATCTTGTGACTGTCCTCCATTTTGTGGTTTTCCTATGCTGTCTGTTAAAGGATTAGGGTGGGGCTGTATCTCTTTATAAGATCACCTCCCTGCTCCACTGTAAAGGGAGTTTCCCTGGAGCATGGCTTGCCCCACCCTTAATCCTTTCTTCCTGCAAGAGATAAAAAGAAAGGGAAGCAGGCTGAGAATTGGGAACCTCACACCATCAAGCAAGCTGCTCCGAAGAAGAGCGCATCCTTCAGACCTGAGGTTCCTGCGCCAAGATGCTCCCTGGACAAAGACTGATGCAATACTGGACTTTCCTCCAGAGCAGACAAGGGGGGAAACCTTCCCCTGGAGTGGACATTCTGAATTTGGACTCATAGCCAACCAGGCTGTGTACGAATAAATGTTCCTTTGTTAAAGCCATCCACTCTGTGGTATTTCTGTTAGAGCAGCCCTAGCTGACTAAAACACACATGGTACACAAATGAACAGGTATAAACAGGTATATTGTAAAAAATATCCCTCCCAGGTCAATGTCCATGGACCTAGTTCCCACACATTTCACAATAAACCACTGTAAATTTGCTTATTCTATATCTTTTCCCATATTAGTAAACATAACCATATTGTCTTAAGTTCCACCATTTTTTGTGCAAGTGGTAGTAGGCTCTATACTGTCATACTTCTTGTTTTCTTTTGTTGAAAGAGGTTATTCCATGTTACCATGTGTTTGGCTCAATTTCTACATTTTTTACTTTGTCGCATTGATCTGTCCATGAGCTCATGCTCCACTACTGCTGTGTACTATTTTGAGGCTTTATATTAGGTTTTAATACATAATGGGACTTGTTCCCCCTAATTTCTCTTCTTTTTCAGTTTTTTTTTTTTCCCTACCAATTATTACCAGCTTATGTTTTCCATATGAACACTGGAATCAGCTTGACTAGTTTAAATTTATGTAGTATTTTCTTTTTAATGAATTCAGTTGAGTGCCCATATCAATTTAGGGAAAAATGATAATCTGATGATATTGTCTTTGTCTTCAGAAGTGCAGTAAAGTCTCTGGATAGTAGATTTACTGCTAGTGCTAAAAGACAAATGCAATCAAATTTTGGAAACTAGGATTTGTTTATCACAAACAACAAATAAGACACAAAAATGCTGCTATGAAAAAATGAATAAATCCTATAATGAGGAATCCTAACAAAAGTTACAGTGTTTAGGCACTGCGCTAGATATTGGTGATACCAGAATGCAAATCCAGAAAATCGAGGAGAGGATGCATATATAAATGTACAATTATGGTCTAGGGCGGCATATGCAAGGTACAAGGAGAAACAGCAATTCAAAGAAAAGAGAGCTATGCATGGCAAGAATTTACAGATTACCAGACACATGAGCAAGATTTTTAAGTGAAAATAGGTGTTTTCAGACACACAAAAAAGTAGGGAAAGGTATTCCAGGCAAAGTGTCATGGATTTGCAAAGTACAAACCACAATAGTGTGTTTAAGGTCATGGCACTGATAGTTTATAAAGTATGAGGGGATATTTAATATAAAACAGACCCAAATATGAAATAAGAAGTGGCAGAGAGATGTAGAGACCATAGATTATAAAGCAAATTGTAAAATATGATAACAATTACGTCTTTATTGTCTTATCATTATTTAAGTATAAGAATACGATCTAATAGGAATTTTCCAAAGTGCTTGAGGAATCAGGATTACAGTGTTTTGAGGCCAGATGCAGAAAGATTTGCTGGTAAGAATTTGGATAAGGCTGGACAAAGGTTTATGGCTTGAAGTGTGACAGCGGGTGGGTAGAGGAAAGGACTGCTATTTTTAGAGGTGTTTACAGAGTAAAATCAACAAGATTTACATGGGGGTGATATAGGGGTTGAGTTTGAAAATGATTTCCAAGTTTCTGATTTAGGATACTGGGTAGATGTTGACTTGAAAGACAACAAGGTATAGAGTAAAAAAAGGATACAAATCTCTACATTTTGTGTGGTGATGGACATAATGTGGAAACCCTGGTGGCGTAGTGATTAAGTGCTATGGCTGCTAACCAAAAGTTCGGCAGTTTGAATCCACCAGGCTCTCCTTGGAAACTCTATGGGGCAGTTGTACTCCATCCTGTAGGGTTGCTATGAGTTGGAGTCAACTCAACAGCAGTGAGTTTGTTTTTTTGGTTTTGGATGTTTATGTATGCTGTAGAGGAAGGAGAAGAAGAGTAACAAACTCCTTTTTGTTTGTTTTGTTTTTATCTTTCAACTTGAAAGTAGTTTCAAACTTCAAGACAAGTTTCAAAAATAGTATAAAGAACCCCTGAATACCCTTTGCCAGATTCATGTATTATTAAATTTGCCCCATTTTTGTGTGCAGAAGCACTGGTGTTGTAGTAATTAAGAGCTAAGGCTGCTAACCGAAAGGTTGGTAGTTTGAACCTATTGCCAGCCATGTGCCGTCGAGTCGGAACCTATTGGAGTGGCTCTGTTCTGTGCTGTAGGGTTGCTACGACTCAAAATCCACTTAATGGCCATAGGTTTGTGTTCTTTTGGGTTTTGCTTAACCCACACGTGCTCTCTCTCATGCTCTTTCTTTCTGTGTACACATACAAGAATCTCTTCACCATACATCAGGTTACAAAAGCCACTCACTAAAGACTGAATACATGACCAAATGTTTAGAGTTCCTAGGGGTGATATTTTTACCTTCAAGCCGCAAACTTTGGCTGGTTGCCCTCTGTAGATCACTGTAATCACACCAAATGAAGCACTGGAAAGTCAATATGTATCCTTCTGATAACTATTTAAGGTTGTGTTAATAATCAGTGCATTTATTTGAACTAAATGTCAAAGTCTTGTTATATTAGAGAACTAAACTGTAGAATGTAATTTATGGTGCACACTTCCTTAAATTTTCCAACTTGAATCTTTGTTAATATTGGGTATGAAAAATCAGATGCTAAGCCAGCCAAGTGCCGTCGAGTCGGATCCGACTCATGGTGACCTTAGGGTAGCTAAGTCATATATGTACATATATATATATATTAGATATATATATCTAATGCTGTTTCTAGTGCAATATTGTTTTTTAATGTAAACCTTACTCTGATTCTTATTTGCCACTCGAATCTCTCTGGTTTGTTTGTTTCTTCCGTGATGCTGTCTAAAACAAAAGAAACAGATAATGCTTTTCCTAATAACCACAAAATCTAAATAGGATTTTGACTTTGGAAAGAACATATTGCTGTAGATTAAAAGTAAATATCTTTTTTCCAGTGAATTTTCAAGAGTATGAATTTTGCCTTTATGGTAGAAAGTACTTGCGCAGGCTCTTAAGATTTCAGAAGCTCTTTAAGAAAATTTGTGTTTGGAATGTGTATGTATAAACACACATCTTTCTATGCCCTGCCCATGTATCTGTTCATGTAACATACAAATATTTTTTTTTCTCCTCCACTTCCTTTGTTATTTCCAAGGTAAATCAGTGGTAGTAGGAGCATTTCAGCTTCAATAAATCTTCCTCCCCTTTTTTTGTTGTTATTCCATTTCCCTTCTTTTATCCTCGCACAATTTGTGGGGAAAGGTGTTCTCTAAAGGCATTAGATGTTGATAATTTTTGTCTTGAGAGACTCCTGAATTCCTATTCAAGGACTGTAATTCACTCTATCTCTAGTTTCTAAAACTAACTTCTGTCATTGTGTGTGTTTTCTCTATTTCACTGAAGAAAGTTCTTCTTACCCAGTTTCTTCTGCAACCATTAGGTTTGAAATAAAGCTTTTTATACACACACGTGGGTGCACATGTGCACGCACATGCACATGCACATGTACTCTCTCTCTCTCACACACACAGAGGTACTGTTTTAAAAATCGTTGGCAAAAAATCCTAGCTGTGAGTTCAGCTTAATGTTAACATGTTAACACAGATACTAAAATGAGACATTAGTATGGCATACAAGTCCACCTCTTTATAAGTAAGTTGGGAGTACAAATTAAGAGTAACGTGTAAATGATAATAGTTGGTGATAACATTATTCTACACAGTTTTTACTCTTATTATATTAAAATAAAGCCAAAAATTAACAAAAATTCAACAAAGGGTCTTACATATCAGAATTAGAAATATTGCTTTAATGAAGTATCTGAAAAAGAGGAGTTTAATTTGCTTTTCTTTCATTTTTAATTTCTCTCCTTCCCAAATTTTGATGAATTTACTGCTCTAATTTCCACTTATATTTTCTAAAATATAAAATAATATTTGTGAAAGTTTAAAAATGAAGCTTTCTATTTAAAAAGTAAATTTAGTTTCTTGAAGCCTAATTTTGGCATTTTGCCCTTTCTAAAATTCTTTGTACTAGTAGTACAAATTTCTCTGTAGTGTACTTTTGGTTTGTTAAACACTCAGGATCAAACATCAAAAGTATTATATCACTTTTTTCTTTGGAATCTAATTCTTTTTACTAGCAAAACTGAATGCCATGGCAGCCCTATGATTTGAAAATTTAAGCTTTATCTGCATTTCAAAGTAAAGTCTTTTATTTTTTAATTTATTTTTACTGTTATTACTCCTACTACCTCACCTCATATCCTAACAACTTTTTGTTTAATCTACGTTTCTGAACTTCAGTCTTATGTTTACTCAAATCCTTTTTCTTATTACATCATTAAAATGTTAGTCTGACTTAGTTTACATATGATGTTACACTAAAAGAGGTAGTGTCATACAGTAAAAAGAGTATAATCCATTGTCATAATGTCTATTCTGTCTCATAGTGGCCCTATAAGACAGAGTAGAACTGCCCTATACAGTTTCCAAAAGCACCTGGTGAATTTGAAATGCCAGCCTCTTGGCTAAGTAGTCATAGCACTTAATCACTATGCTAGGCTTAAGAGAATCAGAACTGTGTTCACAACATGTCACTGACTAGCTGTGTTTCTACGCTCAAATAATTTAACCATGGCTTCCTTATCTTAATGTTAAAAACAATTCTGAATTTCTTTAGCGATTTTAAGGGTCAACCTAAATGATACACACAAAATAACAGCTACAGAATTGGCACATAGACAGTTTTCAGAATATGGTAGTTACTGTTGTTTCTATTATTACTGTTGTTCTTATAGATTGTTAAGACCAAGAGAGAACAAACTGGCTTGCTCTAAGCCAAAAAACCAAACTCATTGCTGTGGAGTCAATTCCAACTCACAGTGACATTATAGGACAGAGTAGAACTGCCTCATACAGTTTCCGAGGAATGCCTGGTGGATTTGAACTGCTGACCTTTTGGTTGGCAGCCATAGCACTTAACCACTATGACACCAGGATTTTCATAGCTTACTCTACTGCCTGATATACAGAGAGGTTGCAAATAGATTTCAGTATTGTCTCCGATTGCTTACAAGAGCTAGAAAAATTACTCTAACTTTTCACTTTTTCTCTGTGTAGCAGAAATACATCATCCATTTAGGAAGTAGTAATGGCTATTAGCTGATCAGTTTTCTCCGAAGATTCTGACCTTATCTATAGATACTGGGTTGTGGTCATTATTTATTTTTTCCAGTGAAAACTTTATTAGGGTTTTAATGGATCAGTTAGAATTCCTGTGTGTTTGTGTGACTACATAACTGGAATTACAAAAATGAATCTCAGTGGAAGAATTTCAGAGACAGCTACCATGTGTTTTTTCCCTTTAAGCAATACCTTCTTAAGATTTTATTTTGCTGGAGCCTTTTTAGCACTTCTGTGACAACTCTTCCCCTAAGCAAATCAGACAGTATCAAAGAACAGTGGGGGCTGTTAAAAATGGTATTCCGGCACATCACTCTCACTTCCCTTAGGGAACCATTTTGACATTTTATCAGACAATGCCTAGCAGTCTATGGAGCTGTTACTTATATTTAAGACTTAAAATCCATAAAAATCAATTGCATTTTTTGTTGTATTTGCATTTATATAGATCCTTTAATATATTTTATGTCATAGTTCTTTTACAGACCAATGAATTATATAGTTTTATGGAAAGGACTATAGCTGGTAAAATTGACAGCTATTATTTATGAAAATGCTCCCTTTAACACATTTCTACATGTGAGAAGGTGTGTTGAAGACCATGGAAAAGTGTATATGAAGGGAAACTAATTAACACAGAAGAATTATTGTCTTTCAGTGTCAACTGAAACATTATAATGAAAAAAAAAAACGACTACTGAGGAACTTTTCTCAACTCAGGCAGCCAACTAGATCCACCTCAACATCATCCCAACCAAGTTTCCTTCCATACTATGATCACAGCCTGTTGGCTAGGACATATTTCCAGAGCTGGCAAACATTTATTCACATCTTCTTTTGGTTGTGGAAGAAATACTTGAAAGCTATGTATCAGTGAAAAGGATTATAAGCAACCATTAACACAAATTATAGAATCTTGTCTACACTCCTGGGTTACTTTCACAGCAGACAGTTGGGAAGATTTACCATGGATTTTTAAGAATGTAAAAAACCAAAGCCATTGATCGGACTCATAGTGACCCTGTAGGTAAGGGCAGAACAGCACACACAGCATTTCCGGGGAGCGCCTGGCAGATTTGAATGGCCAACCAGTTGTTTTTTTCTGGGTCAGAAAAACAGCTGTATTTAACTACTCATAGACTCTGGATCTTTAGGCTAAGAAATAAAAATACCAGGGTTTCTTGTAAGAATTCAGATTATGAAATTAGCAAGTGAGTAATCTAATGAATTTGGTAGATATAAAAGACAATTTGTAGAAACTGTAATTTATTTAATAAATTACTGGGTTTACTATTCTCTAAATTGAATTCCATCACAACGCCCATCTTTTCTTTTTTTTCCCTCTCTCTCTCTTTTTAAATTAATAGCACATGCCTTAATAATGTGTATTCACTGACAGGAAAGCCGCTGGTCCACACAGTGGGAGTCTCCTCTGCTTCTTTGAAAAGATATGTGTGATTGTCCATGTAATTTAAATTCAATAAAAATATTTCAAGGAATTCTATAAAAATTTCTTTTTTGTACTTACATAGTTGACAATCTTGGTGCATATATGAAGTAAATAATAAACAACTGATGTGTGGATACTGTTAAAAAACTGGTTGCCATGGAGCAGATTCCTACTCATAGTGATTCTAGAGGGCAGGGCAGAACTGCCTCATAAGGTTTTCAAGAAGTAGTAGCCAGTGGATTCAAATTCCTAGCCTTTTCATTAGCAGCCATAGCACTTAACAACTATGCCACCAGGATTTTCTTGTACTGCATAGCTAAGTATACTCAGTAATGGGGATTCTACAAGGTTCCTAAACAGACAAAAAACAAACCCTTTCTCGTGGTGTCCATTCTGACTCACAATGACCCTATTGTTCACGGTAAAATTTTACCCTAGAATTTCCAAGGCTATACCCAAAACAAACCCATGGCCAATGAGTCAATTCCAACTCATAGCAGACATACAGGACAGAATAGAACTGCCCAATAGAGTTGCCAAGGAATGCCTGGTGGATTTGAACTGCCAACCTTTTGGTTAGCAGCCATAGCTCTTACTACTACACCACTAGGGTTTCTCAAGGTTATACTTTATAAAACTGACTGCCAGGAGTGGCTGGTACGTTCAGACTGCCTGACCTTTGTTAGCAGAGAATTGCATTAACTACTGTGCCACCTGGGCTGCAACGTAACAAAGTCGATACATAATGTATGTTTGGGATTAATTATCCTGCCAAGTCATAATTTTGAATGTCTTTTTGTTTTGTAAGAAACAGCTTGACCAACTTTATTATCAGCTGTTCAAAATGTTAAAAGAGTTATATCCCCAGGTACATTTTCTCTTAATATAACACAGTTTTTTACCCTTTTCTCAAAGGTCCTATTTTCTAACTCTTTAATGACTTTTGTTCTTCTGAGGAATCTAGTTTCTCCACATATAGAGATGTCGATACCAATAACAGGCAAAATCTGAGAAATATGTTTACTAATAAGTAGTTTCACTAGAATAACCATTTCAAATATCAGAAATTTAATCTCAATTTCTGGAGGTCATTAAGGCATGTAATTATTACTATATATGCATTTCTACTTTCAATCCAGTGAAAATCTGACTTGCCAATGACTGTATCTTCTTGAGGAAATCAAGAAGTCCTTTTGAAATTGAACTTTCACATCTTATTTTTTTAGTTAGCTTCTAAACACACCATTGTTATCAGAAGTGGTTGTTCTGACATAACTCTGGCCAAATTACATAACCTGATTTCTACCAGTTAAAACTTATTATTACAACAAGATCTTTGAACTAACCACTAGCCATTTCCACAACAAAAAAAATAACGAATTTAGCTAATTTGCTGAATTTAGCTAACATGTTGAAATATGAATCAACCCATACTTTTTTCCACTGAGTTTTTTTTTTTTACCCAAATCACCTAATGGACTGGCTAGAAAGAGAAACAACAAATTCAGATAGTTTCTAAAGCTATCTAAAACTGAAATATCAAACCATCTGCCAAATTCACTATCAATTGACTGAAGTGTTTTTTCTTTTATTCCTTAGTTCAAACAGCAAAATGTGGATATAACTGTATTTTTTCTGGCTCAATAGACAAATTAATTCTCAGGGGAAGAAGGAACAGATCTCTTTTAATCAAAAATCATCTGGCATCACACAATTAACCTTGGTGAATCAAAGCTGATTATTCTTAAATACTTTCTATTAGGTGAATCCATAGTGGTCCTACATACAGACATACTTATGATATCTATTACAATGACTATTTCAGAAGGTCATTTAGCTTATAAATTTCCTTGTTAATTTACCTGAGGATTTTCTTTGCTCTGCAGCAAGACAGCATAACTATTTTATAGAGTTTTCCAGTAAGAAAACTACACTTGTACAAATATTTAAATTAACTCAGTTGACGGACCCCTGGTATTTTCAAACTTGAGCTTCAACATAATACATTTTAGTCCAAACAGATAGTAAGCATCAAAAGCATCACTATTTTGGTATATATATATATATATATATATCGACGGCACTTGGCATATATATATATATAAAATGTGTGTTTCCCAATTTCTGTATGGTCATTTTAACTCTTCTCATCACTTTCACATTATTTCATTTAGCCACTTATTTTAAGTGCATTTTCATTCTGTTGTTGTTAGTTGCTGCTGAGTCAGTTCCAACTCATGAGAACTCTGTGTGTGCAGAGTAGAACTGTTTCACAGGGTTTTCAAGGCTGTGACCTTCAAGAAGCAGATTGCTAGGCCTGTCTTCTGAGATGTTTCTCAGTGCATTTGAACCACCAACCTTTCGGCTAGTATTCCAGTGTTTAAAATTCCCACATCATCAAAGCAACACAACTTGTACACATATTGAAATAACAAACATTTCTTCCTAAAAATGAAAAGAGAAACCTCATGTGTTGTTATCTTCTTCTGTTCCTTCCTCTTTTTGTACATAAGGTTATTTATATTCACTTAACAGTTTTTTTCCCTCTATCATCAATAAATATTTCAGTTCCTGCTATGTACAAGAAGCCTTGCTAGACGTTAAGGGGAATACAAAAATCAGTGAAATATTTTTTTTACCTGCAAGATGTTTCCATTCTAATAAGGAAAGTAAATATGCACTATTCTCTCTAATCAACCAAAGCACACTACTGTCAAGTCAATTCTGACTCATAGCAACACTGTAGGACAGAATAGAACTGCTCTACCATTTCCAAGGAACACCTGGCACATTTGAACTGCTGACCTTTCAGTTAGCATAGCCAAGCTAAGTGCGCATACACAGCCTTTAACCACCATGCTACCAGGAGCTCCTTTGTAAAATGAATAACTCTGAGCTCAAATTTCTAATTTGCTTTCATATTATCACACAGTTATCAGCATCTTGATTTCATGTCCTTCTTTTTCTGGCCATGAAATACGTGAAGGCAGACATTGAATGTTATTAATTTTGGAATCTCAACAAGGAGCTCAGTGTTGGGCATGTACTAGATACCTGGTGTCTAATGTTTCTCCCTGTTTTAAATCCTTTATTTCTCCTTACTGCCTTAAAGATAGACTCCAATTCCTCAGCATTAAATATAGTCCCCTTTTGTGATTTCAGACTGCCCTGTCCTTTGCCATAGCTACTAGCCACCTGAACACTTGAAATGTAACTAGTTTGAATTAAGAGGTGCTGTAAAAAGTAAACCAAAACAACCAAACCCAGTGCCATCCAGTCTATTCCAACTCATAGGAACCCTATAGAACAGAATAAAACTGCGCCATAGAGTTTCCAAGGAGTGCCTGGCAGATTCAAACAGTCAGCCTTCTGGTGACCCAATGGAGCACTTAACCACTATACCAGGAGACATTCCAGTAAAATATGCACTAAATTCTGATGACTTCACACAAAAGCAATGACACAAAATATGTCAATAATGTTTATCTTAATTTCATGTCAAAATTATACTTGATTACATTAAATTAAATATAAGTAATTACAACAAATTTCATCGTTTTTTACTTTTGTAAATGTGGTTACTAGAAAATTTAAACTTTCTTTATGACTCGCATTGTGGCACACATTATATTTTTATTAACAGCAATGCTCAAGCCCTTACCCATCTCATTTGTCATATGTCCCCCACAAACCTTTGTATCTGTCTACCTTTAGAAAAGAAAACAAGTAAAAAAAAAAATCTCTGTTGTCTTTCAAAATTACCTACCATATTTCTGCCTCAATTCCTTTGTATACTTGCTTGGTGTGCTCTCCCTTCATGGCACAGCCCATTGTCAAAGGCCCACCACTCCATACCTCTTCTGATCATCTGTCTTTTCCCCCAGGTCTATTTTAGATGCCCAGGATCTGTAATATCATATCACCATTTACAAAGTTTTAACTAGTGTTTACCACATTGTAGTGTATTTTTTGGTTTACTCCAGTCTCTTTTATGTCTGGAACTGAGTGTCTTTGGAACCCTTGCATTGAACATAGAGTCTGGCTCAAAATAACACTAAATGTTTGTTGAATTAACGCAAGCAGAGCCCTTGCTAGATAGGTAGTAACACCAGATAGCTCTAACCCAAATATACCATCTTATGCCCCCCAAAAAAGCCAAGTACATAGCAACCGAAGATGTGTTCATTCACCCCACTGAAAACAAAAAAAGTTAACCTCAAATGGAAATCACCACAGAAACAGTTTCTTTCAAACCTAATAAACGTTTATTTTTGAGAAATTTTTAACTTGTTAAAGAGAGAGAAAGAAAGAAAGAGAGAGAGAAAGAAAGAACGAAGAATCAGTGGCTCCCATATCGAAGAGTGGGAGGCAGGAGGGAAACAGACACACTGCCACCAAGTCGATCCTGACTCAAAGGAACCCCATAGGACAGAGTAGTACTGCCCCATGGAGTTTCCAGAGAGCACCTGGCAAATTCAAACTGCCGACCCTTTTGTTAGCGGATGTGGCACTTAAGCACTATGCCACCAGGGTTTCAAAAAAAAAAGTTGGTAGCTTCCACGTAGAGGAGGAAAGTCAATGGAATATAACTGTCTCTCATAAACAGCTGGAAAAAGTTGAGGCAAAAATAGAGATAGCTTCTTACAAAACAGTGTCTCAATCATTTCTTAGCAGAAGAACACAATTTTTCTTTCAACACAAGGTGGTTCTGCAGTGTTGACTTCATCTTTCTTCAGAAAAGCTGGTAATTTTCCTGGTAAGCACTACAGTAAGGAGCGTCTTGGTTGATGTCTGCATTGACATTAACGAACGTAGACGCGGGGTCAGGGTTCTCATAGTTATATCCAGAAAAACAATCTCCACTGTAGTCATCAAACATTGGCTGATCACTGCGGCCGTGTAACTGATCAGAACTCACTTCATTACAGGCTGAGAAGGGAACAGGATCAAGCATGGCAGAAAGATCGCCACCGCCAACCGCCCTTTGAACAGCAAGGTTTGTTCCATGGGCATACAGCTTTGCTCCGCCTGCGTACAGGCTTGCTCCACCGGCATCTGGGTTTGCATCGGAAGCACGCAGATTTGCATCGACAGCAAGTGGGTTTCCACCCAGAGCAAACGGGTCTGCATGTGTGTTTGCTCCACTGTCATCTGGGTTTGCACCCCAAACACCTTGGTTTGGACAGAAGCTTCCTCTTTCCCAGCTATGGCCTGGGCAGGCAAGTGGAGCATCTTTTCCCTTCTGCTTCAGCCACATAAATTTTTTCGGCAGTGCAATTTTAATTTCACACCACCAAGAGTCAATTAAATGGTAGGTGGTTTCTAACAGCTTTTTCACTGGTTCTTCATTCGTGTATGTGACAAAACCAAAAGCTCGTCTTTCATTTGTTCTGGGCCATACTGGAAGCTTAATACTCTCAATCGTTCCAAATGTTCCAAAGTACTCTCTAACCTTTTCTTCAGATAAATGAGGGCTCAGCCCACCCACGAAAACCTTTCTTGGAGAGAACGGGAAGTCTATGGCTCGAGCTCTTTTGAGCTCTATTGCCTTGCCATCCAGTTTGTGCTCTTTCATCTGGAGCACCTTCTCCACAGTGGCACTGTCCTTGAAAAGCACAAATCCAAATCCCCTGGATAATCCCGTGAATGGGTGGGTTTTAACAATAAAGTCAATGATCTCTCCAAATTGAGATAAGTAATCAAAAAGAACTTCCTTACTGGTATCACGAGGTACTCCTCCGATGAACATCTTTCGGGCATCGTCCTGAGATTTAGTGGCCTCGATTTCAAAGCCTTCAGGGAATTCCTGTACGTTGAGCTGGCTCATGGTGAAGTCGGTGGCATCCATGGCAGCAAGGCTGAAGATTGGAGAGAGTAGCTAGCTGAAGCTCCTCCGGCGGCCGGAAAGTCGCAAATGTGGAATGGCGAGGGAGTTGAGAAATAAGAGCAACAGGAACGTAATGACGTGTGAACACAGCAGTGAGGAGCGTAAATTTAAAATTGGGAGGTAAAAGAGAGTTCCGGGTTTTACAAAAGCTGTATCTGCCCCATAAAAATAGGCTTGCTTTAGGTCTTGTTCCCCACCCCCCCCCCTTGAGACAATAGCAAGGAAAACGGAATTTTGCCTTGAGCGAAACTCCTAGTCTTGTTCCAGGTCTTCAGGTTGTTATCTCAGGACTTTGTTAAACCTCTTTGCACTTTCTAGAGGGTGCCTTAACTGTCTGTCTTAGTAATCACGGGTTCATTATATCCTTGAGGTAAGTTTCATACTTCCTTAAAGTATTTGGAGCAGGAACAGGAAAGGTGGGAAGAGATAGAACTGGAAAGTACACTACAGGGATTGGAAAGTATCTTTGGATTTGTAGTTTATGATGAGAGGATCTAAAATAGCATTTGTAATAACTTTACTGAGATATAATTTACATACCATACAATTCATGCTTGCAATGTGTTCAGAGTATTTACCGAGTTGTACAATTATCACCACAGTATAATTTTTAGAAACCTTTCCCTCCCTGCCCCCTAAAAAAAGAAAAAAATTCCCCATAATCCTTAGCTGTCATTTCAGCTTTTGAGGAAACCCTCCCTATTGCAAAATACTGGTCTTTTGAGTCTCACTTCTTTCCCTTGGCATAATGTTTTCAGTGTTCCTTCATGTTGTGGCATTCATTCTATTTATGGGTGAATAATATTTATGGATAGAAGACATTTATTTATTCATTTCTCTAAAATAATATTTGTAAGCATTCATGTTATTATATCCCTTATCTGTGTCATGGAAACCCTGGTGGCATAGTGGTTAAGTGCCATATCTGCTAACCATGAGGTCGGCAGTTTGAATCTGCCAGGCGCTCCTTGGAAACTCTATGGTGCAGTTCTACTCTGACCTCTAGGGTCGCTGAGTCAGAATCAACTCCACTGGCAGTGAGTTTGGTTTTTGTTTATAAGCAGTCATTTGCATTATCTAATTTCTAGCATGGTCAGTGGAGATAGAACTCATTAAGCTGTCCATACTTTTGAGGTGTTATTTAATACTAGCTTAACTTTCTTGTTCTTGGAGAATGTCCTAGTTATCTTGAAGACTATTCTGTAATACTTCTGCTGTTACAGAAATACCACAAGTGAATGGCTTTAAAAAAGAGAAACATATTCTCTCATTCTAGGAGGCAAGAAGTCTGAATTTAGGGTGCTAGTTCCAGGGAAAGGCCTTTGTTTTCTCCTCATCTACTCCCTCTGCTTAACTTTTACAACCTCTTCTAAGAGCCTCTTCTCTATGAACCTATAACATTCTTTGTATTCTTCTTTTACTTTGGTACTTAGTGTCCAAGTGGCCAGTCAACAGCAATATTTTTTTGTTTTGCTTTGTTTTTTGTTTTCTTAAATTTGTGCAGTTGGGGCACTGGTGGTGCAATGGTTAAGCATTAGGCTGCTAACCAAAAGGCTGGCAGTTCGAATCCACTAGCTGCTCCTTGGAAATTTTATGGGGTAGTTCTGCTCTTCCGTAAAGGGACACTATCAGTGGGAATTAACTCCATAGCTGTGAGTTTGGTTTCAGATTATGTAATTTAATTAGGCCAGTGGTGATGTCACAGTTTTGACCCTCCCATTGGCTAGTTTGCTTTATTCAATTTCATGGTTGCAGACTTCATCCATTACTCAATCAACAGCCTTGCAAATGGTTGCCCTGGCTCATAAGGGGCCATAGAGTCTGATCAGGCCTGTGATACAAAACTGGGAGCATTTAACTTCCTGGTTTGGGATCAATAATGTCATTTTGGTACAAGAAAAACAACACATTATTACGGAAGAGGGAAAAAGGAACATTTTTATAAAGGACTGTGTCTACTTTTAGTCTTCTAAGGAAAATAATTACGCACATTGAGGTTCTCTGCTCTTACACACATGCACCATGAACTTTAGCTGTCAGGCATTCTACTGCAATGCCTGAAGAAATTAAATTCTGTGGTATTTAGCTTTAGTTTTCCATGGAAACGATGCCATGCAACTTAATTTTTTGGGGGTGTTGAAATATTGTCATCAGACTCCTAATGTTAACTTTCCTTATGGAGGTGTACAGTAACAATAATTCCAACTAGTAATTCAGTTTTATTCCATATTAACTCAAAATACATATACTGGAGATTTGAATCGTAGCAAATAGAGATTTCTTCATTGAGAAATGAATAAATGATTGAATGTTAGGCACTGAGACAGTTACTAAAGATATTTTACAAGTATAAAGTGCTGTAAAACAAACACTTCTAAGAACAAATAGCATGGGAGCTAGAGATATAAAATAAGGATTTGCAGTTGCTGTGGGAAGGAGAACTAAGTGCTGTGTAAGAGCAGGCTATCATATAATGTTTTATTCTAGGAAACGTGGAGTACTTGACTTAGGTTTATTTTACTATGACTGTAGATCACGGCTGCTGTATTTATAACTCTTAATTTGATTGTCCCTTGCTTGTTTGTATCTCATTCATAATTGTATAATCCTGAATAAGATGAAGGATGACACATGCCTTTAGAATTAATCTGCCTCTGTTATCTTGGGACTCAACCTTGGCAGAAAGATGGTGCAGGACTCATAAATCAGAAAGGTAGCCTGAATATATCCTGATATGATATGCTGGCATAGCACTGTCTCTGTGGTAATATGTTCTTTAATGCTCTGTTGAACCTGTTCTCTTTAGCGAAATGAAAATGCATGTGTTTGACATACTTGGTCTAGTTGGTTGTTTGATAAAATGAGATTTCCGTTACTCTTTTTTCCTCTCCATTTTCCACAGAAACTGTCAGTGCCCATTACTTAAATTGAGAGTGCTAGCAGATAGTTTGAAAAATGATCATTTAGGCAGTACTGTTCTCTAGTAATTTTGAGTGTATCCATATAGTGATCTAGCTGAATATAGTCCATTGGACAGAGACTAAAAATTAATTTGACTTCAAAAGTTTTCAATAGCTGAATCCAGCTGCTGGACTTCTGCCTAAATGAGAGTCACTTAAAAAAAAACCTCTGTGGCTGGAAAGGAGGGGACAGGAGATTGCTGGAAGGATGAGACAAGTAGAGAATGAAAAGAAGAAGAGCGCTGTCACCAGGCAAGGAGAGCAGAAGGAGCTGCAGACAGGCGGGAATGTAAAATTGATTTGGACTGTATACTTTCACTCAATCCTAATAAAGGAAAAAAAAAAACCTCTTTGCCATCTACAAAGAAAGCAAAAATGTCTGGCTGTAAGGAGACAAAATAAAATGGGCAGTTTCAAGAACTGCTTGATGAGACACCCATAAAAAACAAACAAACAAAACAAAACAAAACCATTGCCATCTAGTCAAGCACAACTCATAGCGGCCCTATAGGACAGAGTAGAACTGTCCCCATGGAGTTTCCAAGGAGCACCTGGTGGGTTTGAACTACCAATATTATGGTTAGTGGCTGTAGCACTTAACCGCTAAGCCATCTGGATTTCCTGGAAAGGTATAGGTATATTTAAACATGTATTTCTCATGGAAATACCACTTAAAATAGGTGGTTCTTTTATGGAGATATCAGAGAGACTGTATCCAAAACTAAAAAAAAAAAGAAGAAAAGGAAGGTTGTTAGAGAGGAAATCTTACTCTCCTCCTTTGCCCTGCAAGGGAATCTATGATGATGTCCTCTCTGTCTCACAGTCCTCCTAGGGATGATTGCTATTGTGTAATTTAAAGGCTACCAGGTTGCTTGTTTGATTACGATCTACCTCCAGAAAGAATGAGAATCCATCCTCTAAGTGCTTATGCATAATCTGGAGAATATTAGAACAGTACTGTTTGACCCTGTGTTTCTCTTTTTTTCCTCTTTATCCCCTAATTAGCCTATGCAGTTGGTGGTTCTCCATGGATGAAAAAATAAAAACACAAATTTCAAAAAAACTCTTTTTTCCCCCCATACAGGTCAGAGTGCCTCATATCTGTTGAGGTGATCTAGAATTTATAAAAGTTGTAGCCTATTTTGATTTTCTGCATCATTTAATTATTCATTTATTTTTGTGGTTTTGATTATTTTGATTGAGGCAGAAAAAAGAAAGGAAAGAAAAAAAAAATG
The DNA here is from genome assembly GCA_028571685.1 of Heterohyrax brucei. Lineage (NCBI taxonomy): Eukaryota > Metazoa > Chordata > Mammalia > Hyracoidea > Procaviidae > Heterohyrax > Heterohyrax brucei. The sequence goes on along the minus strand of CM053166.1, from coordinate 127,583,117 downwards.
ACCTGCCATCCCACTTTTTCTTTGTTATAGCTATTTGTAGGAAGGGGTGTGGTTGGATATTTTATTAAATTAATGGAATCTGTATTGTTTATATATGAATTTATAAAAGCCATAGAGGTAATGATGCTTGCATATGAATCTTGCAAAGGAGAGGTTAGATATTATTTCTATGCAAACATAGATATGAATAAATATGTAAAATCAACTTATACACTACGAAAGGTCTGTGCATATAATGCTATTGAAGACTTCTAAAGAATATTACTTTGTCAAGCCAAGCCATATACTATTTAATATGAACTCCTTTCCAGTTATTTTTACTGGGTCAAAAAACATCTATATTTAAATATTCATAAACTGTGGATCTTCAGGCTAAGAAATAAAAAATAAAAATACCAAATGTAGGTTTTATTTCTGTGGGGTTTGTTTTTGTTTTTTGGCTCATGAATGTTCTTGCACATTCCTCTAAGGAAAAAATACACTGACCAGTAATTCCAATTTTGATTATTTTATGAATATATAATCACTTGTTTTGTAAGAGAGAAAATTAAAAAAAATTGAAACATACAATCCTGGCATCGTGTATCTATTCCCCATCTATTATGGAACCACACACAAATCCAAAGCTTATCACAGAAAGAACTGTTGAAGAGTCAGAGAATCGCCAAAGTTTGTCCAAGTTTCTAGGACATGCAGAAAGGATTCAAGAATGCAATCAATACTGCCTTAGGTGGTATTGAGAGTAATCTGACAGAGATGGTCAAAGGAAGGTTAATACTCCCTCAGAGAAATATTTGAGTGGAATCCCAAGAGAAATTTCAGGTACATCTAGAACTACAAATGGTGTAGTTGTTAAATGCTATGACTGCTAACCTAAAGGTCAGCAGTTTGAGTCCACCAGGTGCTCCTTGGAAATTCTGTTTCTATTCTGTCTCATAGGATACTATGAGTCAGAATTAACTTGACAGCAGCAGGTTTTTGTTTGTTTCTTTCTCTTTTGGGGGGTTAGTTATGCCTAGCCACCTGCTCTTTGTTTTTCCTGATAAATGTCTTTCTGGAAAGAGCAGGCTCTAGAATTCTAAACAGTACAGTTCCAAGTGCTTTTTTGAATGCAGAGAACTATAATCCTTACCTGATGGTTCGCTTTTTTTTTTAATCTGCCAATGTCCAGCTCTTTTACCAATGTAGACTCTTTTGCCTACAATATATTACACTTTTTTTTTTCCTCAAATCTCTGGTAATCAAGGTTTTATACATTTTCTGACAATATCTCAATTATTTGTATTTCTCTGCCTAGGTATTGTTTCCTACCATACCATCTAATAAAGCAAGCCTAGGGTTTTCCGAAAGTGAGCTTCCACGAGAGTGTAACTCTTCTGTACATGTAATGTATTCAAATACTCAGCTGGCATTCAATAAGCATCAGGTGGAAGAGGGTGTAAAGGTATCCCAGGCAGAGAAAACAGTCCACATGGGCAAAAACTTAGACTTGTGCTAAAATCAACAATGTTGCAGCTAGAGTATAGTTCACATGGCAACATCTCATAAGAAATGAGGCTGAAACACTGAACAATTTTTGAGTCGGCAACCAACATAAATGATCCATACCCAAAACCAAACTCACTGCCATCGAGTCAATTCCAACTCACAGTGACGCCATAGATCAAAGCAGAACTGCCCCATAGAGTTTCCAAGGAGCACCTAGCAGATTTGAACTGCCGACCATTTGGCTAGCAGACATAGCACTTACCCACTATGCCACCAGGGTTTCCAAACAGTCCATGGACGGCATAAAAGCTTTGTACTCAACTGGTAACATAAAGTTTGGGAGTTCGAACTCACCCAGCAGTACTACAGAAGAAAAGGCCTGGCCATCTGATTACATTAATATTATAGCCAAGAAAGCCCTGTGGAAACAGTCATACTCTGTAACACATGAGATCACCATAAGACAAAATTGGCTAGAGTGCAACTGACAACAGCATGTGGCAGGCACTGTACTAGGATTTGGAGGTACAAAAATGAATAACCCATTTTTAGATATTTACAGTAGGATGGTGCTATACCTATAAACACCAGATCCGTTGTCATGTAAAAACAGTCATAAAGGTATATTTAAGGTGTTCTGGGAGGGTGGGGAAGGGGAAGCACCTCTCAGAATCTGGAGACAGGAAAGTATAAAATGTTTCAAAGAAAAAGAATAGAGTGAAAAAGTAAGAGAAACCATCACAATGTTCTGGATACTTCAGCATATAAGGACCGTGTAGCTTTTCAGGGGTCTATGGAATTTATGGCATTTTCAAGCTGAATCATATCAGGTGGTTTTTAGAAAGCTTTAGAAAGTGCTTCCTCTTCAAAGATTCAGAAAATGGCTAAACAATAGAGTTGCTACATTTTGTTGATTTTGTCCCTTAGAATACGATGTATTTATGTAACAATCTTCCTATATCTGTGTAATCACCTATTAATGTACCAAAAATAATAGAAGCATATGAATTAGTAATTTAAATATATGACATCAAAACCACAAATGAAAAATTGATATATTGGATTTCCTCAACATTTAAAATATTTGCATTTCAAAAGTCACTTTAAGAAAATGAGAAGCTACAAACTGGGAGAAAATATTTTCAAATTACATAAAGTTTGCTAATGAACGGATCCAACGCAACGGCACTTGGCTTTGGCAATGAACTTGTATCCATAATATATAATGAATATGTTCATCTCAATAAACTAATTAAAAAATGAGCAAAAGATTTGACTAGAAATTTCACCAAAGAAGATATCACAGTAACCCTGAAAGACAGTAGAACTGCCTCATGGAATTTCTATGAGATACCACCAAGGAGGGCCTCAAGCCCCTTGGACACAAAGGGTTCTTCCTTGCTTTTCTCTCCTAAGAATACACAGAGTATTTTTTAGTTCAGCTCTAGCAAGTTTATTTTACTGTGACAAGTAAAAGGAGTTAGTCGGGGCTCATGCCATCCCTAGAGACTGACTTGGCTCTACGGCTCAACTGCAAAGCATTTTATAGCTTATTGATGTCAAGGAAGTTGTGTTTTATCCTTAGCTTTTCCTAGAAAAGGCAGGGCTATTATAATTAGGTGAGCCTGTATTCAGCCTTCAAGATAAAGTCAGTTGGCCAACATGCAAAGGTTCAGTGTGGCCTTCTGCAGGCATTTGTTTCAGTGCCACCTCCCTTCTTTTGTCCTTTGGATTTAGCTCAAGGTCACTCTGCTCCTGCATAGTTGTCCAACTCCCACACTAAAAGATAATGTCAGTCATGTGGTAAAAGAGATAGTATCGTCTGTGTCTGCAATGATTTTCAGTAATAAGAAAGTGCATACTTTACTTTCTTTCTCATGGTCTCCAGCAGTGGCTGAGGTCAGAGCTTGAAGGTTACTTTCAGAATTTTCCAGATTGCTCAACACTGTCTCACAAGGATTTGAACTACTGGCCTTTTGGTTAGCAGCTGTATCTCTTAAGCACTACACCACTAGGGGTTCCAAAGAAGGTATTAAAAAACCCACTGCCAGCAAGTTCATTCTGACCCATAGAGACCCTATAGACAGAGGAGAACTGCCCCATGGAGTTTCCAAGGAGCACCTGGCTGATTTGAACTGTTGACCTTTTGGTTAGCAGCCATAACACTTAACCGCTATGCCATCAAGATTTCCAAAGAAGGTATAAATCCCACTGCCATCAAGTTCTACCCTGGCCCCTAGGGTCGACACGAGTCGGATCCGAACCCACGGCACTTGTCTGGCTTTGGCCATTAAGTTGGGCCCGACTCATAGCGACCCTAGAGGTCAGAGTAGAACTGCCCAATAAGAGTTTCTAAAGAGTGCCTAGCAGATTTGAACTGCTGACCAACTGTTGGTTAGCAGAGGTAGCACGTAACCCACAACTCCACACAACAGGCACATGAAACAATAATCAACATCATTAATCACTGTGGAAATGCAAATCAAAATCACAATGAGGCCACATTCACTCAAAAAACAAGTTCAGTTCGGACTGGTTGTGACTCCTGATGTCACAGAGTAGAATACATAGCTCCATAGGGTTCTCTTGGTTGTAAACTTACTGGAAGCACATCACTAGACTTTTTCTCTGCAGTGTCACTAAATAAGTTTGAATGTTCAACCTTTAGAATAGCAGCCAAGTGCTGCTATTGCATTACCCCTGGGACCTTTCACTCCCACTACAGAAAAGCTATAAGTACTTGCAAGAATGTGGAGAAACCGGGACCCTCAGACACTGATGGCGAAGTTGTGAAATTGCAAGCTTCTTTGGAAAATAGTTAGGACATTTCTAAAGAAAGAAATATGTTGTTGGGTGCGGTCAAGTAGGTTCTGACTCATACTGACCCTACTGAACAACAAAACTGTGTACAGACTGTCATGTGCCGTCATCAGAATCCTTGCTATGTTAGAACCTATTGCTGCAGCCACTGTGTCAGTGGGTCTCACTGAGAGTCTTCCTCTTTTGCACGTACCCTCTGTTCTACCAAGAATGATGTCCTTTTCCAGGGACTGATCCCTCCTGATAAGATGTTCAAAGTATGTGAGACTTGCACTACTCAAAAAAGTCCTTCATGTGCATTTGTGAACTCCTGTCTTGTAAAACATGCCCAAGTGCTTCGTTTGACATATGTTGTATTCACAAATGCGTACTGTTTAAAGAACATTTAGTGTATATATTCTGGTATGTTTCAGTGTGCAACTTGAAAAAAAAACAATAAGAATTTTTATTGAAATGCTGGAATCGTGCAATCCTTACTATATTCTAACTACATTAGCTAACTTTCTAATTGTAAATAATTACTTTTACAGTATAATATGCATATAGAAAAGAACACAGCACGATTGAAAAGTGTAACTTAATCTTTGACAAACTGAACTAATAATTGAATCACATTTCTCACAAGACTTATGAATTTGCTGAAAAAGCCTAGTAACATATGAACTGCAAAATTACTCTTATGATATTGTGTTACTCTGAGTACTATTAATGCTATTTTACCACCTTAACTGTAAGTCAAATTCATGTTCTTCTGAAGTGAAAGTTCCACATCAGTCCATAAATCCCAAAACCAAGCCCATTGCAGTCCAGTTGATTCCGCCTTATCCCGACTATATAGGGCAGGGTAGAACTGCCTCATGGGATTTCCAAGGAGCAGTTGGTGGATTTGAACTACCCATCTTTTGGTTAGCACCTGAGTCCTTAACCACTGCACCAGCGAAACTACTATTCCAGCCACAAAAAAAAAGCCCAAACCTGTTGCCGTCGTGTGGATTCCGACCTATATCGACCCTAGAGGACAGAGTAGAACTGCCCCAGAGAATTTCCAAGGACCATCTGGTGGATTCAAACTGCCGACCTTTGGGTTAGCAGCCCTAGCACTTAAACACCAGACCACCATGGTTTCCAGTCAACCCATAGTGGACATATATTTTCTCCTACTTTAGTGTGTAATTTCTGTAGTTGTCTTGAAAACTTTTGAGCACAGCAGGGGCTCCATCAACAGTAAAATCCTGATTTTGTAAGCACGCAAAGATTTTTCTAACAATGTAGATAAACTAAAATACCAAACTTGCTGTCTTGGAGTCAATTCTGACTCACAGTGAACCTACAGAACAGAAAAGAGCTGCCCCATAGGGATTCCAAGGAGCAGCTGGTGGATTCCAACCATCAGTGTTCTGGTTAGCAGTCGAAAGCTTAACTGCTGTGCCGCCAAGGTCCCCATAATGTATATAGGAAATCATTTTCCTGTAATACTCATAAGTTCAGAAATCATCACCTATGGCAAAGGAAAACAAGAAACAAACCCTTTAGTTTGATTTTATATTAACAGAGCGGTACATGCAGAATAGTTCCTAAAATGGATGCCCAATCATTTATTGAATTGCCTACTTTTCATTTAATTTTCTGAGGTTTAATAGCCAGCCCTCCAAAGCCTCAGGACAGAGAAATCAGTCTCCTTCCAAGGAAGCATTTAGGAAGCAGAAAGAGAGCTGATTTTTCTACACTTCAGGGAGAGTTTCCTCTGGATTGGTTTTTGTATCTTGGTCTGTTCAAACTAGATGTCTACCAGGTACATCCATCTACATTCCATGAAAACCCTTGAAAAAATATACATATACCCATAGCAGATAGTCTGTTTTCCTAAATGTATATACATAAAATTCTTCTGGAATCAAACATGTTTGAGACAATCAGTTTTTTTAAAGAAATGTGCCTGTGTTTCTAATGGTAAGCATGTAATGGAGCCACAAACTAGCCAAACTCTGGACAGCAAACTGCAGCTGCAATCTGAGTTTGTGAAGGTGAAAGCTAAAATAAACAGTAATTGCAAAGATCCTATTTCAAACATACTTTGATTCAGAAAAGGAGATAGAGAAAAGGTTTATGTTAAGAATTTCATAGTTTATTTTTTAAGACAGATTATGTTGGTTTTTTTTTTTTAAGAAACTTCTTATTTTAGAACTGCAAGTTTGCAGAAAAGTTGCAAAGACAGTACAGGGATTTCAGATGCCCCTTACCCAGTTTCCCCTATTGTTAACGTCTTATACTACTTTGGTTCATTTGTCACAGCTAAGGAACCAACCTTTGTGAATTTGTATTAACTGAGCTCCACTGTTTATTCAGATTTTACCAGTTTTTCCCTTATGTGTGAGTGTGTGTTTCTTTTTTTGTTCTTTCTTGGATACCACCTGATATTTAATTGTTATGTCTTCTCAGGGCTCCTCTCTGCTGTGACAGTTTCTCATGCTTACCTTGTTTTGATGACCTTGACAGTTCTGAAGCATACTGAGCAGGTATTCGGTGGAATGTCTCGCAATTTGGGTTGTTCTGATATTAGGCTGTGGTTACAGATTTTGCAGAGAAAGACAGAGGTGAAATGCCATCTTAATCACATCATATCAAGAGCACATGCTTTGCCCGTAACTTATCAGTGATAACCTTAATCACCTGGTTGACGTGGTGCTTGCCAGGTTACTACACTGTGTAATTATTTTTTTCTCCTTACCATACTCTTTTCATACTTTAATTCTGTCGGTTAACATATGTTGATCATGAAGTAGTTCTGGAAAGCTATTTTACTTACTGTTGCTTTTTCCCCCCTAAGAATTACATCTTCTTCTGATCTATGCACAAATATATCCCACCGTTTACATAATGTATTTTGTGTGTGAGGTTCATTATTGTGTCTCTTTTCTTAAAAAGGTCAGGATACCATTCAGAATTTTATTAATTCTCAACATAAACATCTTTATGTCATTTTATTATTTCTATTCACAATACAGCAATGTATGCTTGGAAACCTTATTAATTCTTTAAAGTTATTATTTCTGGACTTAATATTTCTGCTATTCTTCCTTGGTAATAGACTCGAATAGACTCTGTTGTCTCAGAGAAGTCTGCTCACCTTGTATGACCTAGGCCTGGAGTATGACCTCTGGCTGAAAAATCAGGTTTCTTATCCATGTTTTTACTCCTCCTGGGTGACTTGACGAAAAATATTGAAATAAAACTCTTCTTTCTGGAATCCTCACCCAAGCACCCAGATGTACCTTTCTGAGTTAATGTTAGGAAAGTGAGTTGTGTGACTAACATAAATAGCAATAATCTTTTTACTGTTGGTGGGTAGAGAACTTGGAATGCGTTACTGCCAAATATATAGTCCTGCCAGGATTTGTAAATCCGTCCTCAACCTGCCAAATAAATCTTTCAAGTGACTGAACATACTGTGCAGTCTTTAAGAAATTTCTCTGCTTGTCTGGGATTTTATGATAATGTGATGGCACAGGAATTAAGGGCTTGACTGCTAAGTAAAAAGTTCAGCAGCTCTGACACACTAGCGGCTCCACAGCAGAAAAACGTGGTGGTCAGCCTTAGTCAAGATTTATCTATTTGGAAGCCTTCTGGGGCAGTTCTCTGTCCTATAGGGTCCTTATGGGTCAGAATTCCACTCACCTGTTTGCTTTGGGTTTTCAGGAACCACTCAAGATTTTGAAACTAGAAACTTCACTCAGACTGCCAGTTTATCTTCACTGTTTCTGGGGCTGGCTGGTGAGGGCTCGTTTTTTAACCATCAACACCTTTGTAATCCATTTCCTTTGGAATAGTGCTCAAAGACTGCAACTTTGTTAAAGGCAGTTTGAGACTGGGGGGGGGAGGGGAAAAACAATAGCTGGCAGGAGAGGGAGAAGATGAAACAAAGACTCCACTTGCTGACTGCTCCTGAAATCAAGTTTTGTTTTGTTTTTAAATGGGAGCCCATAGCTTTGACTTGCATGCCTTTCTACTTTTTTAAACCTTGTGCTGATGCATGCAATCAATATTGTAGTTTTGGTGAATAAAATCCTTTTTGACAAAAGCTCCAAGATTGATTACCTAGATCAATACCATTTTTAAGAACAATTTATCAAGAATTGTATTTAAACAGAGACCATGATGCATTTAAACTGTTAATAATGCAAACTTTCCCCCCTTCCTCCCCTCTCTGTGGATTATCTTTTCCCCCATCCCCAAAGAACAGTAGGTTATCACAGAGTATACCGTCATATAGTTTTCTGGGGATAAAAATAAGATAGCAATTCTTCCAAATTGTTACTCTTCTCTGTCTGTTTCTCCTCATTGCACTACCAACAACAAACAAACAACAACAACAAAAAAGCTCTACGGTTTCACAGTACCAAAGTTTTAGAATTTGAGTTTTTCATTTTTAAAACTGAGTACATGTGTCTTAGAAGAAAACGAAGACAAAGAAATGCAAGGCTGTGCTTCAATCAGGCTCAATCACCAGCCACTCTAGGGGTAGGTGTAAATTGCTTTGGTAATTCAGGCAAAAGCACATTTTTGGCCTGAATGACTTTGGTAATTGTGGCTGTGTAGATCTAGTTTAATGGAGGATAAAAACTGTCCCTGTATGTCAATGCGTACTTCTAAAAATTCTAACAATAAAAAGCAGTGAGTAGCCATTACTGAAGCTCAAAATTGTTTAATGCAGTCAATTTTCCCCCAGCATCTTTGAAGAATTAAATAATTGTCCATCTGCCCAGAATGCAAATCTAACCTGGAACGACCGAGATGAGAATGATCTTCCAAACCACTTTTCCTCCATTCTTGCTGAAAATAACGAGGAAAGCAAAAGCATAGAAAATGGAGAAACATGGCTAAATGTAAGGTCTTGGGAGGTGGCACAAAAAGTTTGTGCTCAACTGCTCACCTGAAAGCTGGCAGTTTCAACCCACCCAGAGGTATTCCCCAGGGGGAATGGATCCTGCTTCTGTAAAGATTATAGTCACGTGTACTCTAAGGAGCTCTTCTATTCTGTAACACATAGGTCTGCCATGAGTTGGAATTGAACTGAAGGCAACTAACAACATAACTGCTAATAACTGGTGGTTTTAAATTCCTTCTAACTCATTTGGATAGGGACTTGATGCTATAAGCGTGAAGTAGATTCACATGGAGCCCATGGAATTTGGTTTGAAATTCAGGTGTCTTTTTCAAAGCTTTTTGTGTAAGTTGTATCTCGGTGTGGCTTTAGATTGTGTTAAACAAACGCAGCGTAGAGGGGGCAGAAATTCTGTAGGAAAACTGTTACCTGATTAGGGCCCATGCCCTGGAGCAGTGTAGCCAATATAAAATAGTCTGAGTCAGATAGAGTGAGAAGGTTCGTTAGGAGGTATATACAATGGAGATTCCACAGCAGCACAGGCTGTCGCTATGGAGTCTCAAAAGACAATTTTTACATCTGCATTTATATATAATTTTACAAAGGTTAGAAGTGTCTTTGTAGCCCACAGATGGCGTGGCTCGAGGAATTCTTTACAAGATAGTGGTAGGAGACTTTACCAGACAAAAGACATGAATACTTGACATCTCCTTGTCAGGGTACTTGGCTTGACTGGCTTATCAGGCTAAAGATAACCGAATCAGACACCTAGGCTCCAAAGTCACAGGTGGTCAGACAGAACAAAACGAAGTTACTTGCACCAGATAAAAAAAAAAAAAATAGCAAGGTTATTTGCATTAGATCAAAACAAAGTCATTAGCAAAGGTATGTGAAAAGAAGAAGGCAGGCAGAAGAAGGAGAAAATAATACGGGTTTATTACGGTGTTAGTGATGTCAAGTTTTTATTCCCTCATTTTAAAAAGGAGATAACATGTTGCAGTGTATTAGGGTCAGAAAAATTAAAGATTTATGCAAGCCAGGCCAAGAAAAATTATTGCATGTTATTTTAGGATAATAAAATACCAAAAGGAAAAAAAAATTGGCATGTTGTTTTCTATTTACAAATGAAACATCACAAAAAGTTTATAAATTCTGTATGTAAGTATCTTGTAAGGCCATTTTAGGAAGCATCAATGAAATTGAGTTTGAAGTGAACTTGGGTAGGCATAGTACTAAGTTTCAAAAGTAATCCACCATTAGTTGGCAGTGTTTTATGCATCCTCTGTTAGAATTTATTTAGAAGGAAGTAATAGAAGTTTTTGTAATGGATGGCAGATAGGTTTACTTATGCTTATTCTGCATACCGTGTGAAACCGGAGGCCTGAGAGGCCCAGTTTTCAAAGGTGAGACTGATGTAGGCAGTCAGAACTCATTGTTTACCTGGAAACCTTGGTGGCATAGTGGGTAAGCACTGTGTCTGCTAACAAAAAGATCAGCAGTTTAAATCTGCCAGGCGGTCCTTGGAAACTCTATAGGGCACTTCCACTCTGACCTTTAGGGTCACTGTGAGTTAACCTGACTTGACCTGTTTTTCTTAAAATTTCTGACTTCCTAACATTAGCTGGCTCAGGCAGGAAACCACATATTAACTTGCAGGAGCCACTGAGATAAAACCTTTGCAGCCTTTACAGCCTCTTCCTATAAAGATCAAACAAGTGGAGGTGCCAGTTCCATGAGGATCGCCTGCTCAGTGAGTGACAACAGAGAGCTTCCAGAACCACAGTTCTGATGCATATTTCACCTGGATCCCTGAGGCTGGATCCCAGAAGGATGCTCCCCCAGTTTCCTTTATCTGGAAATGAGTAGATTATTTTTCTTTTCTTTTTATTTTTATTGTGGTTTAGTGAAAGTTTGGAAACCAGATTAAGTGCTACCTCTGCTAACAAAAAGGTCAGCAGTACAAATCTGCCAGACACTCCTTGGAAACTCTATGGGACAGTTCCACTCTGACTTCTAGGTTCCCTATGAATGAGACTCGATGGCAGTGGATTTGTTTTTGGTTTTAGTGAAAGTCTATAGCTTAAGTTAATTTCTTTTTTTTTTCTTTTTTTCTTTTTATTTAACGTGACTGACTGAAAATGTACATTCACGTATAAATTTACATGCCCACTTATATGCAGCTTCCACTGTTCTCCCTGTCCGGTGACTGCACATTATTCCTCTCTGCTCCATGTATGTCTCATCCTCCCAACAGCTTCCTTTCCCCTCCTCTCCATCCACTAACCTTCCGCCAGCCAGAGGTCAGCAAGATGATGTCCTATAGATGTATAGAACCATAAAGTGCTTCCAATATATGGTCACTCTGCATTGCCAAGTCCAATCCATTCCTGTCCAAAGAGTGGACCTTTGTTATAATTTATGGGAAAGGGCAGCATCAGGGCCAGGGGCCATGCTCTCAGAGGAACCCCAAAACCACTGAACCATCACTTGAGGTCTTTCAGTGGAGATCTCAGGATGCACCCCTTTTTATTCTTGTGTTGCCAGTGAGGCTCCTCTCTGTGAGGTCCATCGTGGCTATCACTGGTGGTGGCCGGGCACGATCCAGTTCTTCCGGTCCCAAGTCGATGTAGGCACCCACTCTTGTGGGTCTCTGTGTCTTCTCGGTTGTCTTTACCGCATGTCATTTTGGTCCTCGGTGAGCATCCGTTCCTGCTGAGTTGGGACCATTTCCTGTGTCCTCGGATGGCACCTTGGCAGTTTTTAATACCCCAGACGTCACTCACCAATGTAGGGTGCAGAGAGCTCTCTTAGCAAACGACTAGTTGTGCCAATTGGCCTGAAATTCACCTAAGACCATGGTCCCCCGCCCCACGCCCCAGGTACTCTATCCTTGCAGTATTAAGTTAAGATGGAAGGAGTACTCAAGTTATGCTGAAGTCCACTTAATGTTGTTCTTGTTTCTAATGTGTGCTATCACCGCTTTCTCTCAACTACATTTCTAGTAACTATCTAAACTAAACCCTCCCCCCTCACCCTCCCTCCCTCCCCCCCTTGCAGCTGTCAAAGCATCTTTTCTTCTATACACAAGTCTATTTTGAGATCTTATCATAGAGGTCTCATACAGTATTTGTTTTTTTGTCACTGACTACTTTCACTCAACATAATGTCTTCCAGTTGAAACCAGGTTAGGAGATGTTTCCTGGAATCATCGTTATTCTTTAGCATTGTGTAGTGCTCCATTGACTATATGTACCATGGTTTACCTATCCATTCTTCTATTGTTGGGCATCTGGGTCCATTCCATCTTTTTGCTATTGTGGACTGTGCTGCGGTAAACATTCTGGTACATGTGTCCGTTGATGTGAAAGGCCTTGATTCTGTAGGATATATTCCAAGTAGTGGAATTACTGGGTCAAATGGTATATTGATATCCATTTTTTTAAGGAAGTGCCACATTGCCTTCCAAAGAGGCTGGACCATTTTGCAACCCCACCAACAGTGTAGGAGGGTTCCACTTTCTCTACAGCCTCTCCAGCATTTGTTGTTTTGTGTTTTCTGGATCATGGCCAATCTTGTTGGGGTGAGATGGTATCTCATTGTTGTCTGGATTTGAATTTCTTTAATAACTAAAGATCGTGAACATGTCCACATGTGTTTTTTGGCTGCCTGGGTCTCCTCTTTAGTGAAGTGTCTGTCCATCTCCTTTGCCCATCGCTTAATTGGATGGTTTCTCTTCTTCTTCTTGATATTTTGTAGTATCTTATAGATTTTGGAGATCAGGCATCGGTCTGACATACAGTTGCCAAATATTTTTTCCCATTCTGTGAGTGTTCTTTTAATTCTATTAATAAAGTCTTTGGATGAGCAAAAGTGTTTGATTCTTAATAGTTCCCATTTATTTATTTTCTCTTCTGTTGATTGAGGTTTCCTTGACAGATTTTGGAGTCTGTCCTCATTGTGTATTAAAACTTCCATTGCTGTTCCTACCTTTTCTTGGATAAGCTTTATCGTTTTAGGTTTGATATTTAGGTCTTTTATCCATTCGGAGTTGGTTTTGCGTAAGGTGTAAGGTATGGATCTTGATTCAGTTTATTGCAGATGGATAACCAATTTTGCCAGCACCATTTGTTGAAGAGACTGTTTTTACCCCAGTTTAATGTCTTAGGGCCTTTGTCGAATATCAACTGTTCATAGGCAGATGGTGACCTCTCTGGGGCCTCAATTCTGTTCCATTGATCGATCTGTCTGTTCTTGTACCAGTACCAGGCTGTTTTGACCACTGTGGCAGTGTAGTATGTTCTAAGGTCAGGTAATGAAAGGCCTCCCAGTGTGTTCTTATTCTTTAGTAGTACCTTACTTATCCAGGGCTTCTTCCCTTTCCAAACAAAATTGGTGATTTGTTTCTCCATCTCATTAGAAAATGATGCTGGAACTTGTATTGGGATTGCATTATAAAAATAAATTGTGTTGGGTAAAATAGATGTTTTCACAATGTTAAGTCTTCCTATCCATGAGCAGGGTAGGTTTTTCCATTTATCTAAGTCTCTCTTAGTTTCTTGTAGTAAGGGCTTGTAGTTCTCTTTGTAAAGGTCTGTTCTTTCTCTGGTTAGATTATTCCCAGGTACTTTATCTTCTTAAGGGCTATCGTAAATGGTATGGATTTCATAATTTCCTCCTTAACAGTCTCGTTGTTGGTATAAAGGAATCCTACTGGTTTACTTATGTCTATCTTGTATCCTGAGATTTTGCTGAACTCTTCTATCAGTTTGAGTAGCTTACTTACAGATTCCTTGGGGTTCTCTGCATATACAATCATATCATTTGCGAACAGGGAGATTTTAACTTCATCTTTGATGATGCAGATGCCCTTTATTTCTTTGTCTTGTCAAATTGCTCTGGCTAGAACTTCTAGCACAATGTTGAATAGGAGAGGTGACAGTGGGCATCCTTGTCTAGTTCCTGATCTCAAGGGAAAGTCTTTCAGTCTCTCTCCATTCAAGATGATGTGGGCAATTGGCTTTGTATAAATGGCCCTTATTGTGTTGAGGAATTTGCCATCTATGCCCATTTTGTAAGAGTTTTTAGCATGAATGGGTGTTGGACTTTATCAAATGCCTTTTCGGCATCAATGGAGAAAATCAGGTGATCCTTGTCTTTTGTGTTATTTATGTGGTTAATCACATTAATTGTTTTCCTGATGTTGAACCAGCCTTGCATCCCTGGTATGAATCCCACTTGGTCATGATGGATTATTTTCTTGATATGTTGTTGTATTCTTTTGGCAAGAATTTTGTTGAAGTTTTTTGCATCTAGGTTCATGAGGGATATTGGTCTGTAGTTGTCTGTCTTTGTTGGATCTTTCCCTGGCTTAGGTATCAGGGTTATGCTGGCTTCATAGAATGAGTTTGGGAGTACTCCATCCCTTTCTGTACTGTGAAATAGTCTCAGTAGTATTGGGGATAACTCTTCTTTAAGTGCTTGGTAGAATTCTGCCGTGACGGCATCTGGGCCCAGACTTTTTTTGGTTGGCAGTGTTTTGATGACCTTTTCAATCTCTTCCTTTGCGATGGGTTTATTAAGTTGTTCTGCTTTACGTTGTGATAATTTGGGTAGGTGGTATGAGTCAAGGAATTGGTCCATTTCCCCTAGGTTTTCAAATTTGTTAGAGTACAGTCTTTCATAGAATTCTGTTATGATATTTTTGATTTCTGTTGCATCTGTGGTGACAACTCCCCTCTCACTTCTAATTTGGGTTATTTATTTCCTTTCCTGCTTTTCTTTAGTAAGTTTAGCCAGTGGTTTATCAATTTTGTTGATCTTTTCAAAAAACCAGCTTTTGGTCTTTTCAATTTTTTCAATTGTTTTTCTATTTTCTAATTCGTTTAGCTCTGCTCTAATCTTTATGATCTGTTTTCTTCTGGTGCCGGAGGGGTTCCTCTGTTGTTCTCTTTCCACTTGTTCAAGCTGTAGAGTTAGTTCCTTGGTTTGGTTTCTTTCCTCCTTCTAGATGTGTGCATTTATGGAGATAAACAGACCTCTGAGCACTGCTTTGGCTGTATTCCATAGGTTCTGGTAGAAAGTGTTTTCGTTCTCATTGGAATCCATGAATTTCTTTAATTCATCCTTGATTTCCTTTATAACCCATGGTTTTTTCAGCAAGATGTTGTTCAGTTTCCAAGAGTTCCACTTTCTATCTATGCTTTTTCTGCTATTGATTTCAACTTTGATGGCTTTATGATCTGAGAAGATGCTTTGCAGTAATTCAATGGTACGGATTTTGTTGAGCATTGCATTATGGCCTATCACATGTTCAATTTTGGAGAATGTTCCATGTGCACTGGAGAAGAAGGTGTAGTTGTCTGCTGATGGGTGGAAAGTTCTGTATATATCAATGAGGGTTAGTTGTTTAATTGTGTCAGTGAGGTCTTCTGTATCTTTACTGAGCTTTTTCTAGATGATCTGTCTAGTAATTAGAGTGGAGTGTTAAAGTCTCCCACTATTATTGCGGAGTCATCTAACTCTCTTTTGAGCGTAGTCAGTGTTTCTTCGACATGTTTAGGTGCTCTGACATTAGGTGCATAAATATTTAATATAGTTAAGTCTTGCTTGTGTACTGAACCTTTCAGTAATAAATAATGTCCATCTTTGTCCACGATGGTGGATTTGACATTAAAATTGATTTTGTCTGAGATGAGAATTGCCACCCCTGCTCTTCTTTGTTCATTGTTAGCTTGATATATATTCTTCCATCCTTTAATTTTCAGTTTGTTCCTGTCTTTAGGTCTCAAGTGAGTTTCTTGTAGACAACATATGGATGGGTCGTGTCTTTTGATCCAAGATGACACTCGGTGTCTCTTTACTGGAGCATTCAGTCCATTCCCATTCAATGTAATTATTGATAGGTATGTGTTCACTGCTGCCATTGTGATATGTTTGTTTTTATGTTGATGTCTTCTCTGTTGTTCTTATTAGTCTGTTCTGGGACACTCTTTTTTGTGAGTTGAATTTTCACCTTTTTCAGAGCTGGTTTTATAGTTGTTGAGACTCGTGTGTTAAGTTTCTTGAAATGGTATGATACATCTTTGTTGTGCTTTACAGCTGCCCATTTGAACCCCCTTAATAAACTATTTACAAACCCAATTTTAATTACTACCAGTCTTGTCATCTTCCTCTCCATTTGGAAGGACTGTAACAACTGTAGTACATCCCTCTTTTTATTATGATGATACCATAGTTTTCATGATGATCACTGGATTGCTTCTTTCCATATCAAAGTTGTGATTTACTTTGGAGCCTTCCCTAAATGAGTAGAGTATTGAGTAGGGTGTCGTTCTAGAATATAAAGTTAGTTGTTTTGTTCTTCTAAGCCAAAGCCAAGAACTTCTTTCAGTATTTCTTGTAGTTTGGGTTTGGTTTTTACAAGGTCTCTGAGTTTCTGTTTATCTGGGTATGTCTTAATTTCGTTTTTGTATTTGAAATATAGTTTTGCAGGATATATAATTCTTGATTGGAAGTTCTTCTCCTTCAAGACCTTGAATGTGTTGTGCCACTGTCTCCATGCCAGCATGGTTTCTGCTGAGAAATCTGACGAGAGCCTACAGGGTTTCCCTCTGAATTTTAGCTTTGCCTTGAGTCTTGCTGCCTTTAAGAGTTGCTGCTTGTGTTTCATTTTGTTAAGCTTGATTATAATATGTCTTGGAGTCTTTCTTTTGAGATCTATATTGGGTGGTGTATGATACGCATCTCAGATGTCTATATTTTCTTCCTTCATGATTTCTGGGAAGTTTTCTTTCAGCAACTCAGCAACAATACTCTCTGTGTTCTCAGATGACTCACCGTGTTCAGGGACTCCAATTAATCTAAAATTGTTCCCCTTAATAGAGTCACACATGCTTCTTAATGTTTCTTCCTTTTTCTTGTTTCTTTTTTCTGATTTCTGCTCATAGACACTGGCATCAGTAGCTCTGTCTTCCAAGTCAGAAATTCTTTTTTCCATTTGTTCCATTGTGTTTTCTTGGCTTTGCATGGAAGTTTCTATGTCTTTGATTTTCTTCTTGATCTGTTGGATTTCAGAGTACTGGTGTTCCATCACATCGAACATCTTGCTTAATTTTTCATTTTGTTCTCTTGCATTTTGTATAAGGTCTAGAAGGGCTCTGTATATAATCCATTTGTATTAAATTCCTGATGCTTTCATAAAAGGTTCTTCATCTGGAAAACTCCTTGGTTGCTTTGTTTGGGAGCCTTCTGAAGCCATGAATGGTTGCTTGTATGCCACAATTGTCTGTTCCTCTTTGGGTCCCATGTGAGTATATAGAGGCTGGAAGAGGTACTGTGAGGATGGATTGCAAATGTTTCTCTAGGCTGTCTTCAAATGTAAAGCAAAAGGTATCTGACCAGTTCACACGTCAGTTAGGTTTTCAGGTGTAGAGGTCCCTCTTCTCATCTGACAAAGTAAGTGCCACTATATCTAAACCCAGATGGTAACAAACTAGTTCAGAATACAGCAATGCTACTGCTCTGTTGGCCTCTACTGACAAGGTCTAGCCTTAGCCAACACTGCATCGAGTACTGGTTTTGTGATAGAAAAGCGCTCTCCTCTGGGCAGGCTCTGGCTCCCAAGCTAAGAATTAGGTCCAGCTGCGGCCACCGTACCCAAGATGGCGTCCTCTACAGAGGCAGCAGACAGAGGGGCTAAAGGTTCCGCGAGGTAGTGATTCCTCTGCTTCTGTTGCAGGGCCCCCAACGTAGGCAGCACTGTGCAAAATCACTACTTTTCTGTTGGAGAAGCGCTGTCCCGTTTGCAGGCGCTGGCTCCCAGGCTAAGAATGATGTCCTGCTAAAATTTCAGTACCAACATGGCGTCTGGCACACTGACCGCGAAGCTCCGCACAAACCCCGCTGAGGCAGCTACAAAACGAAAGGCTCAAAATGGCTAGATTAACAGAGTCCTTAGCCTGACTCTCAGAATGTGGGAATTTTGCCTGCCTATACCCCCAGCAGTGCGTCCGAGTCCAGCCGCCAGGCAAGACCCAGCTCCGCCCGGCAGCCGAGACAGAGGAAGAAAAAAGTCAAAATGGTGCGTTTACCTTCCGTCCGTGAGAGCCGGTGCTAGCCAGGAGCGGAAGTTAGCAAAAGAGAGGTTTTTCGCTGAGTGGTATGAAGTCCCAATTAACAGCTCTGTGCCATGTCCTGAGGCTGATTAGGTGCTCAGAAGGCTCTGTTTGATTGTCAATTCAGGTCTTGGTTTCCAGAGGGATATCAGGAGACGTGTGCTTAGTCCGCCATCTTGACTCCACCCCCTTAAGTTAATTTCTGATAAGGAAATTTACATACATACAGTTGTGTGACCTTGGTTGCATTTATCACAATGTTACAGTGTTTTCACCCTTTTCACTGCAGGTTGCCTGTGTCCATTGGTCCACTTCCTGTCCCTTCCTGCCTTCTTCTACTTTTCGACAAGGGCTACCCATTTGTTCTCATATGCTTGGTTGCACTAAGAAGCACAGTCCTCATGTGTGTTATTTATTGTTTTATATGCCTTTCTAATCTTTGTAAAGTGGGCTTTGGGAATGGTTTCAGTTGCAGATTAGCAGAGTGTTGCTGGCCCATATTTTGAGGGGTTCCTTCAGGCTCTCTCAGAGTAGTAGGTTTGGTCCTGTTATGTGAATTTGAATTCTGTTCTGCATTTTTCTCCTCTGTCCTGGACTTTTTGTTGTGATTCCTGTCAGGGCCATCCTTGCAGTAACTAGGCACCATCTAGTTCTTGTCTGAGGCTGCTAGGGTCATGTAGTTCTTTAGTCTTTGGATTGATATTTTCTTTGCATCTCTGCTTTTCTTCATTCTCTTTTGCTCTGGATGGAATAGGACCAATACATGTATCTTAGATGGCCACTCACAGGCTTTTAAGACCACAGATGCTTGACAATGAGTAAATTCTTACTGAAACTAGATATTATGCTTGATCGACATTTATTAGAAGATGTTTTCAAGTGTGTATATTGTTAGGCTGAAACCCAAGCCCCCTCTGCTACCATTCCCGGAGCTGCTGGCTGGAGTCAAAACCTTTTATCTGCCAGCTATTCTTGAAATTCCATTCAAATGAGACTAGTTGCCTGGGCTGACTGGGTATCACTCCTTTCCCATAGGCTCAACTCCACTGAAATAAAACCCTCTTATGTTAATTAAGTGTCTTTAATCATCCACAACCCCATAGGCTACTTGCCATGGACACCGTTCTCATCCACACGGCTGCTGTTTTCAGTGCTGTCCTCAGTAAGGTCCGCCCCCCCTTTTTAAACCCCCAACCCCCGAGCCACGCCCAGTTTTGCAGGCTCCCTCCTGGGAGCTCTGTAAAGCCGCCCCAGACGCAAATGAACTTTTCCTTTTCTTTCGCCTCCTCTCTCTGGTTTTTCCTCTACATACTTTCGATTAAACGAAACTCACTACACCCAGAAATCTCTAACATATATATTATGCATAGGATAAATTCCTTCACATGGTTCACAGCTTTTTAATGATACAGGGCTTGTTTACTTTTCCATCTTCACCAATTTGAGAGCCCCTCCCCCCAAGATTTATTCAGTGAACTGACAGATTCAGCCAGTAAGAGATAGTGAACACAGATAGCTTTACTTACATTGAGAGTAAAAGCAATTATCAGTATGATGTCAGTGATCCACTTTTTTATCCATAGGATGACACCAAAACAAAGGTGTCCAGATGACAGGCCATCCAAAAGGTAGGGCACTGTGTTGCCAAAGAACCATTTTCATACTGCAATTCAGCAGTTTTGTAGCCTGAAGCAGTATCCTAAATGGGAGACATTGAAGAGTAAAGCTGCATACCTCAAAAAAATAAGGGAGGCAGGTGAAAAACTGCCTCATTGGCAGCTTCCCTCAAGATAGGGATGTAAGTATGAAATGGTCTTATAGCAGCTCTTCACTAGACTACGTAAATTCTCATGTCCAGAAGGATTACAGAGTGTTATGCCAGGTCTTAGGACAGCCTATGGTTGAGCCTTGCATATCTGATCTATGCAAGGCCACAACTGGCTATACTGAATTCCCTTACATGGCTATAAATTTTCCGTTGTTACTCTCATTTCAGGGTTTGGGGGCATGCCTCTACCCATGGTTTTATTTTCGACTGTGTTTCTTTGGTGTTTTCAGTGACTGACTATTAGAGACTTAAACCCCAGATCCTGAAAAATTCTTCTGGGTCAAAATCAACTAGTAAGTCTATGCATGTAACCAGTTGAACTTAGTTAATCTATAAAATTGGGAGGCTAAAACAGCCTCTTAGGCTATATATGTGCATGGAGCAATCAAACTGTATTTAAGGGGGGAAAAATACTATAACCAAAAACTGTTGTTTGACAACTTTTATTCGACTAAATTTAAGTTTTTAACTGGTCTTGTACCATGTAGATATACTTATTCAGAGAATAATTACCCAGCTTTGTATCCCCCTTACTGCTAAAATTATAGACTTATATGTGCAATTTAAACTTTGTTTGTTCCTAATTTTGACCCATATTTTTAAAACAAAGTGGCAAGAAATTGATAAAAGCATCAAAAACACATGTTTTGTCATATTCAAATAGACAAAGTAAGAAGAAGCTATATATGCACACCATTTCCATGAGTCGGATCTGACTCAACGGCACTTGGCTTTATCACTGTTCATAAAGACAATTTTAATAACTTTTCCTGAGATGAACCTTATGAAGAATGGAAATATTTGTACTTATATTTCCTAGATGACTAGGGAGGTTTTCTTGCTTTTTCAGTTCCATTTCTCCTATCCCTGCATTCAATATCAGAACAACAACAACAAAAAACAATAAGTGTCCTAGGAGTTGGCCACTCTACACACACACAAATATACATCACACAGACAGACATAGATACACACAAAGCGTGCACACGCACATACACAAACACGTGCCACTTTACCCTAGCCTGAGTCTTCTGAAGAGAAAAAAACTACGTTTCTAGAAAACACTGTTGTCTCTTTCAAGGGTTGGAGATTTAAACTAATTGTCTTATTTTTACCAGAATAGAAGAAAACTAAACAACTTATCTTCATAGTTTGTAAGATGAGTTTACAGATATAGTCTCTTTAGTGCTATGTCTCTTAGTGTCTAGAACAATACCTAGGACATAGGAAGCACTTACTAAAAATTAAAGAATGGATAAATGCTGAACGTGCACAAAGGATAGAGAAGGCCAGCATAAGTTTTAGTTTGGACATTTCTTTATTGTACAGGACCAACTTATTACCCAAGCACTAATAATATGGATAACTGAGGCTGAAAAATTTTCTTCCCCCTCCTTGCTGCCCCCACCGGCGCCTGATACGATACTCCCTTCCCATCTCAGCCGGCACTTGCCTGACGGGACACTTCCCCTTTCCTTTCTCAGCCCGGCTCCCCGGCTAGCAGGATACAGTATTCCCCTTCCCCTTCCTTTCCCAGCCCGACTCCCCGCCTGGCAGGACACGATATTCTCTTTCCCCTTTGCTTTCCCAGCCCAACTCCCCGCCTGGCAGGACACAATATTCCCTTTCCCCTTTCCTTTCTCAGACCGGCTCCCTGGCTGGCAGAATGTGCCCCCTCAGAACTCTGCCCACTCACCCCATTTGTCTCAACCATGACATCCTCAAACTGCACTATATCTACCCTCCCGAAACCCCACTTGGGGCCAATTGTTGGAACCTGAGAAGGTCCCTTTGGCCCGCCAGCATAATAAACAGCTTCTTGCCTCTTCCTGGGTATCTTTCGCTTCTTCGTTTTTCATAACACTAAGAATCTGTCATTTTGGTTCATGCTAAAATATAAATGAAGCGTAGCTTTTGTTTTGTGCCATTTAATTAATCAGTAGCCTTATTTCTCAGTGTGATTCTTCCAGGTGAATTTTATGGGGGGAAAATCAGTGAGCAAGAGAATGTGTAAAATGGATTTTTTTTTCCTAAGAAACATTCCTAAATATAGGCAGAGAAGGACTCACCTGAAGTAGTATATTTTTAAGTGTTGCAATAGGATTTTGTGTTTCTAAACCCAGTTACACTTCCTAGATCCTATATTGGATCTTTAAGTAGTTTCACTTTAAAATAAGTATACATTTGTAGATGTGGGACACATTAAGCTCTTCTCCTTCTCGGTCTTATAAAGTTTATCAGACACATTCTTCTAACAGTCCAGGGACGTTCTGACGAGGAATCGGCAAAAGTTTCAGAGCAGAAAATGCTTCCAGAGATGTACTGGGAAGCCAGGAACATAGTGTCCTGGGAGCAACAACCACAAAAATTTAGAGTTGTATATAAAGAAGAAAAGGGAAGTTTAGGAAGAACAGCTTGGTCTCTATTTGCACTTTTAACTGGCATTTATTTTCGTTTGCCTTCATATATTAATTGGCAGTTCTATAACTGAAAGTTAAAATGAGTTTAAGGGCAAAAAAAAAGAAAACCAGGAGAAAATCTAAAGAAAATACTTTTCAAAATTCAAGGTATTTCCATGTGGCTTATTTAAAAGGCCTCACTCTTGTTTAAATAATTGTCAGGCAAATTTTAAGGAGAACTCAAAGCCCTCAAATTCTAGACAGTTTATTTCTCCTTGCAGATTAGAAATAAATGTGGCTGTAACTAGGTCATTTAACTTATTTTGTGTTTCTTTATCATTTTATGCCTTTATGGGAAGAAAAAACTTATTCCTTTTTGCTACCTTCCATAACACAGAATTTAGAAAAGCTTTCATCAAGGAACCATCAATTTTGTTTTCTGTTTGTATCTTCTCACTGAACTAATGCTGTGGCAACCTTTCCACTGCTATTCTAGTTAAAAAAAAAAAAAAAAAAAGCCATTCCTTCCTTTCCAACAAATCAGAGTCATCTTTATTACGCAGCTACATGTCCTAGATTTCTAAATACCGATTCACTCAACTCTTCGTTTAGAAATGTTAGCTGTATTTTTTTTTAACCAGCAAGTTTTAAATAAGGCTGTGACTATTTCCAATGTTGGTGCCCAACGCTTTTTAAGTTTAATTCCATATCCCCTCAAAACCCTTACCTCATCATCTAGACATATTTTATACATAACAATTTTCTTTATATTATACATTTAGCATTCCACAGAATTTTACTAGCTTCAGTTATTACTTAAACCCCAAACACTTATAACTGATAGGGCTGTAACCAGTACCCAGAGTCTCTGTGCTTCTCAAAATATTATGGCCTGAAGGGCAGCAGCAGTGTTTCCAAGATAGTCAGCCAGATGTTTTCGAAGCAATAGGGTTGAAATAGTTTTGTACAGCCTATGTTACAAACAAACTACTGCTGATCACACTTATATCCTGGAGCCCCATATGTGATCTCTGCCCTGAAATTCTACTGTCTTGCATTTTAATTATTTTAAGTGACACCACTTTTCTGTTACACACAGGGTTGCTGTGTGTGAGAGCTGACTCAACGGCACATAACAACATGCTCTGTCATAAATTTTAATCCCCTTAAGAACTGTATGTTTTTTTATCTTTGTATTTTATTTAATTCCTACCATAATGCCTTGCATATAGTTAGTTTGATGTTTGTGAAATGAAAGAACTAGTAATCTGCAAACCAAAACAAGAAGCCAAAAACAAAACCATTGCCATTGGCATATTATGACTCACAGCAGCCCTGTAAGTCACACTGTTGGCACCTATTGTGGATTAAATTCTGTCCTCCTAAAATATGTGTTGCAAATCTTAGCCTGTATGCAAGTAGTCATAATCTCATTTGGGTATGGATATTCTTTGTTGTGTTAATGAGATAGATTAGTATAGGGTGTATTTTAAATCAGTCTCTGCCAAGATATGAGAGATGTAACAAGCAGAAAAGAAGCAGACAGGGGAAGAAAGATGCCAAGCCACATGAAGATCACCCAGGAGCAAAAGCTCAGTAGAGACAAGAACCTTAATTCACAGCCAACACAGAGAAAAAGCCAACTCCTAGAGATGGCACCCTGAATTCAAACTTCCAGCTTCCTAAACTGTGAGAGGAAACCCTGACGGTGTAGTGGTTAAGTGCTATATCCACTAACCAAAATGTTGCCAGTTCAAATCCACCAAACACTCCTTGGAACTCCACGGGGCAGTTCTAGTTTGACCTATAGGGTTGCTATAAGTAAGAATCAACTTGACGGTAGGGGCTTGTTTATTTTTGTAAACCGTGACAAACGTTGTTTGTTAATGTTACTTACTTGTAGTATTTCTGTTTTAGCAGCGCTAGATAACTAAGACAGATAACTAAGATGGTCAGACTGGTTCTAGGGGAACTAACTCATAAGGATGAGTTTTCTGATTTGATTCTCATGTCTACCTAGTCTCAAAGGTGCTGATAATTCTGTCTTCAATAGTGAAGATACACTGCAAAGACGTGGCATCAGGAAACAATAGAAATATGCAAAATGTTACCACCAATGGATCAAATCTTTGTGACAGACCAGATTTTTGGTGACTGCATATTGATACTTTCTGTAATTTTGTCAGAATGAGAATTATAAAGAAACTGGTTGGTTGGTCCTACTTTTGCAAGACAAATTAGTGAAAGAAAGGGATAAACTCAAGGCTTCAGGATTACAGCTCAAGTGAAGCATAGATGACCTGAAATTTGCTAATGCGCCCTGAAAGAAATCTTTATTTCTTGTAGTAACAGAGCTGATATTGCCAAAAACAAGCCCAGAGTCTTACCATGAGATTTGCTAAATTCTTTGCCAATAATTTTTATGCCAATTGAACTCTCAACTATGAATGTTATCTGAAGTTAAAGTGAAGGTATGGATTGGGAAAAAGTGGGATCCTGGCACTTGTGATGGGGACATTATTAGGAAGCTGGGAACACTGAGTCCTTAATTCCATTGAATCACACCCACCAGCAAAACAAGCCCTCTTACTCAGTATGAATAGATTGTCCCATCTTTGTCTGCTAAACTGTTTCTGAAGACTCTTGTCTGACATATTGCCTGGGGCAGTGTCTGGGGCAGCGTCTGGGGCAATGCCTGGGACATCACATGAAGCAGCTGTCTTACAAAACATTTCTGAATCTCCCCAGGGCATGCACTCACGAGTCATTTTTGCTTCCAGACCTATGTCTAGACTTAAATTGCAGGGAGCACCAAGAGGTAAAGTACAAATGCAACCAGGAGGAGGTATGCTACACTCCAGAAGCACTGTTTGATTTTTCTATATACAAAAAGAAACTTAGAGAATATGTAGAGGAATGATTATTAAGGATGGGGTATGTTGGTACAAGTTGCATAAAGTTGGGTTAGTCTGAGTTCATTAATGTATGCTGTCTTAGGCTAAATTTTCTAAAGAAGCAAAACATATAAAGCATATATCTCCACACAGGCATGCATACAGAGAAAGACAGAGAAAGAGAGATTTTATACAATGGAAGAAAAGAAGAGGCTATCTGCAATACAGGAGATCCCTTAGGACATCTGTTAGTGAGTACTACTATATCTACTGATTAAAGTCAATGGAAAATTATAGCAACCCAATCCTTGTCCATTTAAGAAAAAAAATAGTCAAAATACAATACATTGTTTTAAACTGAACTTCTTTCTTCATATAACATCTCTTTAAAAAATCCTAGATTGCTATTAAATACCATTGGCAAAATTGTCATTTACTACAAAATGCTGTTTGAAGGGGGAAGCAACATGCCAATCCAGTTCTGCATGTATAGTGTCTTAGTTATATAGTGGCACACTGGTTAAAAGCTACAGCTTCTACCAAAAGCATTGGCAGCTGGAATTAACTTGACTGTTGCAGGTTTGGTTGGTTTTACTAACCAAAAGTTTAGAGCTTTGAGTCCACCTAGTGGCACCTCAGAAAAAAGCACTGGCCATCTGATTCCAAAAGATCACCAGACAGGAAAACCCAAACCCAGTGCTGAACTCATAGCGACCCTGTACAACAGAACAGAACTGCTGCAGAGTTTCCAGGTAGTGCCTGGTAAATTCGAACTACCAGCCTTTATGGTGAGGAGATGTAGCACTTAACTACTACACCACCAGGGTTTCCCCAAAAGATCACAGTAATTGAAAACACTGTTAAGTACAGTTCTGCTTTGAAACACACTGGGCTGCCATGAGTTGGAGTTGACTTTAAGGCAACTATTTTTTTTCCTTTGTATCATTTGTTATTTTCTCAAATTAGAGCTTACATAGTGTTTGTATTGTGTATATATAGCTGCCTCCTCAAAGTAGAGTCCATCTTAACGATGTGGATGGAGTCAAGTTTTGGGGATCTGCATTTTCTAATCTGCCATGACTCAAAATGAGAAGAAATAGCTACAGACATCCACTAATAATTGGAATGTGGAATATACAAAGTATGAATCTAGGAAAATTGAAAATTTTCAAAAATGAAGTGGAATATATAAATGTCATTATCTCAAGCATTAATGAGCTGAAAGGGACTGCTATTGGCCATTTTAAATCAGACAATCACATGGTCTATATGCCGGGAATGACAACTTGAAGAGGAACAGTTTTTGTTTTCTTTTTTTCTAATTATGATTGAGTGAAAATGTACATTCCCCTATAAATTTGTATGTCTACCTATATGCAACTCCCACTGCTCTTCCTGCCCGGTGACAGCACACTCTTCCTCTCCATTCTATACATGTCGTAGCCTCCTAACAATCTCCTATCACCTCCTCTCCACCCTCTCCCCCACCTTCAGTAAGAGGTCAGCAGGACAACATCCTATGGATGCATAGAACCATAAAGTACACACACAATATGGTCACTGTGTGTTGCCAAATTCAATCTATTCCTGTCTGAAGAGTTGACCTCCATTATGATTTACGGACATGGGCAGCATCAGGGCCAGGGGCCACACTCCCAGGGGAACCCTGAGGCCCCTGGACCATCAACTGCGGTCTTTTAGTGGAGATCTCAGGGTGCACCCTTTTTATTCTTGTGTTGCCAATGAGAGTCAACATTGTGAGCGTCATCACGGCTATTGCTGGTAGTGGCCAGATACCATCCGGTTCTTCCGGTTACATGTCAGTATAGTCACCCACTCACGTGGGTTTCGAAGAGGAACAGTTTTGCGTTCATCATCAAAAATACCATTTTAAGATCTATCCTGAAGTACATTGCTGCCTGTGATAGGATAATATGCATACACCTACAAGAAAGACCAGTCAATATGACTATTATTCAAAAACATGAAGTCAGACAATTAGGTTCTCAAACTCATACTAGAAAAAGTGCTCCATACCTCACTGCTGAATATCACTACAGTTACCTTTAAGTACTCCCCTTGAGAAGCTATGTATGGACACTAGCGCCTAGTCCACCCTTCAAAGCAATTTTGGAATGTTTTTCCTGGAATGGCCATCAGAGCTCTTGTCCTCTTTTCCTTGATGTCCTGAATGCCATCCAAATGTCTTCCTTTCAATATTTCCTTTGTCTTTGTGTAAAGAAAAAGGTCATTGGGGGCCACATCAGCTGAGTAAGGAGAGTGTTCCAATACAGTTATTTGTTTACTATCGAAAAACTCCCTCATAGACAGCTGTTGAGTTTGTGAACTTGCCACCTTGCGACTGCATGAAATGGCCATTGCGAAAAGTGTTCCAAAATTGCTTTGAAGGGGGAACTAGACAACGGTATTGGTGCATAGTTTCCCAAGGGGAGTACCTTGAAGGTGACCTTAGTGATATTCAGCAATGAGTTATGTAGCAATTAGAACAATTAAGTTCATGGACTTAATTGTCAGACCTTGTGCGCATCAACCACTAAGGTTGAAGATGAAGAAACTGAAGATTTTTACCAGGTTCTGCAGTGTGAAATTTATCGAACATGCAAAAGTTGGGAACAAAGAAGGATTGGTAGTTGGAAAATATGGCCTCATTGATAGAAATGATGCTAGCGCTTACACGATAGAATTTTGCAAGATCAATGCTTCTTCATTGCAAATGTCTTTTTTTTATTAACATAAATGGCGACTACACACATGGACCTTGGCAGATGATAAATACAGGAATCAAATAGAATATATCCATGGAAAGACATCATGGAAAAGCTCAATATCATCAGTCAGAACATGACCAAGTGCTGACTGCAGAAGAGGCTATCAATTGCTCTTGTACAAGTTCGAACTGAAACTGAATAAAATTAGAACAAGTGCATGAGAGTGAAAGTATGACCTAAGTATAGCCCATCTAAGTTTATAGACCATCTCAAGAACAGGTTGATGTGTTGAACACTAATGACAGAAGAGCAGACAAGTTGTGGAATGACATCAAAGATATCACACATGAAGAAAGCAAGAGGTCATTAACAAAACAGGAAGAAAGATCAAATCAGATGTCAGAAGAGATTCTGAAAATTGCTGTTGAATACTGAGTTGCTAAAGCAGAAGGAAGAAATGGTGGAGTATAAGAACTGAATAGAAGATTTAAAAAGGTGACATGAGAAGGCAAAGTCAAGTATTATAATCACATGTGCAAAGAGCTAGAGATAGAAAACCAAAAGGGAATTACAAGCTCTGCATTTCTCAAGCTGAAAGAACTGAAGAAAAAATTCAAGCCTAGAGTTGGAATAGTGAAGGTTTCTACAGGGAAAATATTGAAGGACTCAGCATCAAAAGCAGATGATACGAATGCACAGAGTCATTATACCAAAAAGAAATGATCGCTGCTTGACCACTTCAAGAAATAGCACATGATCAGGAACTGATAGCACTAAAGGAAGAAGTTGAGGGTGCACTGAGGGCACTGGGAAAAAACAAGGTTCCAAGAATTGATGGAATATCAACAAAAGATGTTTTAACAAACAAGTGGAGACCTGGAAGTGATCACTCATTTATGCCAAGAAATTTGGAAGACAGCTACCTGGCCGACCAACTGGAAGAGATCTGTATTTATGCCTATTCTCAAGAAAGGTGATTTAACCAAATACAGAAATTACTGAAGGATATCATTACTTTCACACACAAGTAAAATTTTGCTAGCCAAGCTAAGGATCATTTAAGAGAGACTGCAAAGGTGTATTGACAAGGAACTGCCATAAATTCAAGTTGGATTCAGTAGTGGATGTGGAACTAGGGATATCACTGCTGATGTCAGATGGATCTTGGCTGAAAGCAGAGAACACCAGAAAGTTGTTTACCTAAGTGTTATTGACTATATAAAGGCATTCAACTATAACAAATTATAGATAACATTGCAGAGAATGAGAATTCTAGAACACTTAATTGTACTCATAAGCAATCTACATATGGAACTAGAAGCAGTCCTTCAAACAGAACAAGGGGACACTGTATGGCTTAAAGTCAAGAGAGGTGTGCATCAGTGTTGTATCCTTTCACCATACCAGTTCAGTGTGTATGCCAAGCAAATAATCCAATAAGCTGAACTGTATGAAGATGAACAAGGCATCAAGATTGAAGGAAGACTCATTAATAACCTGCGTTATGCAGATGACACAACCTCACTTACTAGAAGTGAAGAGGATTTGAAACACTTACTGATGAATATCAAAGACCACAGCCTTCATTATGGATTGTACCTCAACATCAAGAAAACAAAAATCCTCACAATGGGACCAGTAAGCAACATCTTGATAAATGAGGAAAAGACTGAGGTTGTCAAGGATTTCATTTTACTTAAGTTCCACAATCAACACCTGTGGAAGCAGAAGTCAAGAAATGAAAAGAAGTATTACATTGGGAAAATCTTCCACAAAGGATCTCTTTAAACTGTTGAAAAGTAAAGCCAGCCAAGCAGCCAAGCAGCCAAGCGCCGTCGAGTCGGAAAAGTAAAGATGTTACCTTAAAGACTAAGGTGAGCTTGACTCAAGCCATAGTAGTTTCAATTGCATCATATGCACGCAAAAGCTGGATAAGAATAAAGAAGATAGAAGAAGAACTGACGCCTATGAATTGTTGTGTTGGAAAACAATGTTGAATATACCACGGACTGCCAAAAGAATGAACAGATCTGTCTGGGAAGAAGTACAACCAGAGTGCTCCTTGGAAGCAAGAATGGTGAGACTGCATCACACATGCTTTGGACATGTTGTCAGGAGGGATCAATCTCTGGAAAAGGATATCATGCTTGGTAAAATAGAGGGATCATCAAAAAAGAGGAAGACTCTCAAGAAGATGGATTGACACAGTGGCTACAACAATGGATTTAAGCATAAAAATGATTATGGGCATGGTACAGGACCAGTGTTTCGTTCTGTTGTTCATAGACTTGTTATGAATCAACATCGACTCAATGACTCCTAACAACAACATACATAGATATGTATGAGTGTAGCATTAAGTCACATTTGATAACATTTATAATGTTTTGTTATAACCTTTGGTCTGTATAATTTTGTTGTAAATCCCTGATAAACTTCTCTGTGGAAAGCAGTTAATATCTTCTTGTACAAAACTACTTTATTTTCAAGTGTTCCCTAACTCTAAGCATGAAGGCATGAGAGTAAAAAGTTCATTTATGATTTACAATTATGTTAGATAGACAGCCTGGCCTGATGGGCAACAGTGCCCTGCACACTTCCAGCAAAACTGTGGCATAAAGTCACATCTAATCTCATCTAATCTCTGGAGACAAAAGGTCTGTAACCCTACAGACTTTATTGTGCATAAAAGTTATTTGTAGTGGGAGTAGTGAGGATGTGAAGAGTGGTCAAAAGAGGTTAAAAATCACACATTTCTTGCCATACCTTCTTCCCCTGCCAAATGTTCAGGAGATCTGGGATGAAGCCCAGTAATCTGAGTTTTTAAAGCATATGTAGGTGATTCTAACAAAGCTGCTGCTGATCTTATTTGAGTGCTCTAACCGCTTTTCGGAAATCCTGGTGGCACTGTGGGTTAAGTGCTATGTCTGCTAACCCAAGGTCAGCAATTCAAATCCACTAGGCACTCCTTGGAAACTCTATGGGGCAATTCTA
Source organism: Heterohyrax brucei (assembly GCA_028571685.1). Lineage (NCBI taxonomy): Eukaryota > Metazoa > Chordata > Mammalia > Hyracoidea > Procaviidae > Heterohyrax > Heterohyrax brucei. The sequence continues at coordinate 127,551,970 of CM053166.1, read as the reverse complement.
CTCTGACTTATAGGGTTGCTATGAGTCAGACCCCACTGGATGGTAGTGGGTAGGGTAATCCCTTCTCAGAAAACCTTGGTGGCCTAGTGGTTAAATGCTACATCTAACCAAATGGTCAGTAGTTCAAATCCACTAGATGTTCCTTGGAAACCCTATGGGCAGTACTACTCTGTCCCAGAGCATCACTGTAAGTCAGAATTGACTCAAATGGCAGTGGCTCTTTTTTTTTTTTTGGCAACCCCTTCTCAAATTCTGTCCAAATTAACAGTATAATTTTGTGGAATGACAAGATTTGCAATTATGACAAGTGCTCCAAAGAAGCCTTTAAAATAGATTTTTTTTTTAATTGTGATTTAAGATCAATTTAACAACTATATCAATTTACCATATAACACTGGGAACTGTCACTGCTATTCTATTCTAAATCCCTTCCCTTTTCCCGCCACAACTGCTGCCATGACAGCACACTTCCCCCTTTCATCTAGAACTTTCCAAGACCCTTTGACCAAGATCTGATCCCTCCTTGCCTTATAATCTCAGCTCCTGCCACAAGCCTATAGGACAGACCCACATACATATGTAAGTCCGAAGGTTTGTTGGTCACCAGCCTCACTCCCTGTTTTGTATTGTCCAGCTCAGCCTTTGTCTGGAAAGCTGGTCCCAGTGTTGGATGCAGTTTGGGGTTATACAGTCCAGTGGCCAAAATAAGCTTTTTCTCCCTCCTCTTGTCCTCCCTAAAGCTCAACTTAGACAGTAATTTTTCCAGACAGTTTTTCAGAATGCAGTTTTAATCCTATGGCAATTTTAGAGGGTGAGGCTTAGAAATCTAATGCATCTAGATAATATAATATCACGTATTAATATCTAAAATATCAATTGTGAGCCCCTCACCTGTTTTTGTAATGGAAGTTGACTTATATCCTACACTTGTCTAACATCAACTTTTGCTTACATACTGATTACCAGTGTGGAAAGGTCACTTCCTCTACCATGATAATTAATGCCAGCAATACTAGGAGCCAAGTATTTTTCTCTGCCAAAAAAAGAGCCACTGCCACTGAGTCGATTCTGACTCAAATACCTTATAGATCAGAGGAGAACTGTCCCATAGCGTTTCCAAGTAGCGCCTGGCAGATCTGAACTGCCAACCTTTTGGTTAGCAGATGTAGCACTGTTTTAGTCAGCTAGGGCTGCTCTAACAGAAATACCATAGAGTGGATGGCTTTAACAAAGGAAGGTTTATTCTTATACAGTCCAGTAGGTTGCAAGTCCTTATTCAGGGTGACTGCTCCAGGGGAAGGCTTTCCCCTTGTCGGCTCTGGAAGAAAGTCCGGTATTGTATCAGTCTTTGTCCAGGGAGCGTCTTGGCGCAGGAACCTCAGGTCTGAAGGACGCGCTCTTCTCCCGGTGTAGATTTCTTGATTGTAATGAGGTTCCCCATTCTCCTTGTTTCTCTTTCCTTTTATCTCTTACAGGCTGAAAAGCTTAAGGGTGGGGCAAGCCATACTCCAGGGAAACTCCCCCTACAGCAGAGCAAGGAAGTAATCCTATGCAGGAATTTACAGTCCCTTTGGCATACAGTTTAGTGAAACCACCGAATGGAGGACAGTCCCAAGATACTGGGAATCATGTCCCAGCCACACAGCTGCACATATTTTGGGGGGAACACAGTTCAACCCATGACAAGCACCTAACCACTACATGACCATGGTCCAGCAGACGGTAGGAAATATGATCTCGCTTCTAAATGATCATAACTCTAAACATGAAAGCATGCTGGACCTTGTATAGAATCTTAGATTAACATAGCTGGAGCAGAGTACTTCATACATACTAATCTTTTTAGATATTACAAAAACTCTATTATTTAGATATTCTTATTATCATCACTTAATGGATGAGAAAACTGAGGTACAGGCAGCCCTAATGTTACACAATAAGCAAATGGTATAACTTGGATTTAAAGGCAGTTCAGCTCTAACTCAGATTGTTTTAAGAAAATAATTGTGTGAGTTTGAGTTTCCTGTTTTATATGATGAGGGTTAAACAGCAATAAATGTTTGTCTAGGCACCAGAGGTATCTCTTTGTTAGATTCTCGAGAGCAATTAGATTGTCAGGTCCTCAGAAAGTGGCAAAAACTAGATTGTCAATTATTGGCTTAAGAAAAGTACGCAAGTTGGTGCAAGTGACAACATACACTCTGAAGTATCAGGGTGGCAGCAACTGGAAATGATCTTGGTTAAGTTCCAGAGGGCCTCAGTCAGCAAAATCTCAAGGCTGGGAGATCATTTGTTAAGTACCACAAGGGAAAAATTCCTCAATCATCAGAGGAAGTTTTCAATGAAGGCTAATAACAGATTCTAAACCACACAGAAGACTATCTCAAAGGAACTCCACTCTAAAAAAAAATAAAAATCAGGCTTATAAATGTTCATTATTAAAAGAAAATAGCTTATATTTTAAAACAAGTGGAATTCCTACACTTTGGATAATCAAGAATTACAGTGCATATTACTTTTATTTAGATTTATGGAATTAACCAGATACATGGCACCTTAACATGGAACTAAAATCCCTGACAACCTTTTTTAACTGACATTTGAGATTATTTAGAGAACCTAGTTAATAAAGCCTGATAAAATAGTAGCAACAATAATGCAATTCCAATTTTAAATAGTGCTCATTTGCCTATTAGTAGTCCTCAGTTCTTAAACAGAACTCAGAAAACTATGCCAATCCAAAATAAACTCTTGTAGAGCTGGCTAAGTTACACAATTTTTTTTTTTTATAATAATAAATGATTTTATTTTGTTTCACATTTGACAAACATCTTGGCAAAGCATGGGATTTTCAATTAAAAATCCTTTTCCCTCAGAACTCTGAACGCATTGTTACATGTTGCGGATGAAAATACAGCAGTTAGGAGGACCATTAAAAGATGGTGGACTAGACACATCTCTCCTCATTTCCCTCTGAGAACTAAGGCCCGAAGTGATATTTGTGTGGAGCACTGAAAACTTGGGGAGCCCTTGGCTTGGCAGGACCTAGCATATTTGACTAGGTTCCAGTGTCAGACCGATCTTCTTCCCCTCTCAAAAATGAGCCAGCGGCCATCTGACCTCCCTTTCTGCTGTTTCGTGGTGTCGGAGAACTGCAGCTTCTGTGAACAGCTGGTAATGTACATTCATTATCAGCTAGAAATTGGAACCTGCTGCCCCTGAAGGCCTGTTTTGGCCAGCATGTTGGACAGCTCCTAGTTAAACACCTGGACAGTTCTCTGTATAGAAGCAAAGTTTACTTTTAAGGCTGAGAGGCCTATGTATTTGCCTGGAGATCTGTCTGTTGAGAGGCCTGGTGTCTTTTCCTCCCACCCTTCTCTGACACACATTGTAGAGTTAGCTGACAGCTCCCAGTTTCTCCATAAGTAGGGAAGCCTCTTTGCCACCAAATAAGCAGAGACTTCCACCCCAGAGAGTACACCTGGGGCAAATCACTAAAGTATTAGAGACAGCTGGTGACCAGCAGTTCTCTTAGATCTAATACCAGAGAAATCAAACAGTGTCTAGATGGCAGGCAGGCAGCAGACCATAATTAATCATTTAAAGAAGCGTCCTTCAAATGCTCCAGAAAACTGCCAAAATAAAGATTCAAAAAGTTTACCAGATGAGGCTGTCTGAATCTATCAGAGGTTCAGTACAAAAGAATTATACATAGAACCCTCCTAGAGATTAAACACAATGCAGCAGAACAAAATGAAAAATTAAGTAAGCTATTTGAACTGATGGAACATCAACAATCTGAAATACATTAGATCAGTAACAAAACTACAGAATTAGATAATTCAATCCAAAGCCAAAAGAGTAGGACTGAACAGAGAGAAGTTAGACTCAGTGACCTCAGAGCAACTGACACCAGCATTTATGAGGAGAAATCAGAGAAAAGAAATAAGAAAAATGAAGAAGTATTAAGAAACATGTGGGAGTCCATTAAGAGGAATAATTTACATTTAATTGGAGTTCCTGAACAAGGGAGTATAAATGACAATATAGAGAGTATTGCTATAGAGATGCTGACAGAAAACTTGCCTGAGATTATAAGCAAAGAGAACACAGGTATCCAAGATGCTTATTGAACACCACAAAAGCTAGACCCCAAAAGAAAGATGCCAAAACAGGTTATAATCAAGCTTAACAAGATGAAACAAACAGATGCTTCTGAAGGCAACAAGGCTCAAAGCAAAGCTGGCACTCCAAGGGAAACCCTGTAGGCTTTTGTCTGACTTCTCTGCAGAAATGATGCTGGCTAGAAACCAGTGGGATGACACATTCAAAGCCCTGAAGGAGAAAAACTTCCAACCAAGAATTATTTACCTGCAAAGTTGTCTATCAAATGTAACGGTGAAATTAAGACTTTTGCAGATAAAGAGAAACTTAGAGACTTCATAAAAACTAAACCAAAACTACATGAAGTATTGAAAGAAGCTCTTTCCTTAGAAAAACAAAACCATTAAATGTATACTTAAGGTGACAATGCAGGACACATCATCCAAAATTCAAATTGGTTAGGGAAGTCGCAAAACTTAATCAAAGCTATGATATTAAAATGAAGGAATCTATGGTCATATAATAACAACTATAACACCATCACATTAAAAGAGGGATACACTACTTAGTTATAGTCATTTCTGATGGCCAGCCAAGTGCTGTCGAGTTGGAGCAGGGTGTTAAAGAGTTATGCAGTAGTTAACACTGGGTTTGATCTTAGAATGTTAAGGGCTATAATAGATGAAGTCATAAAGCAAATTAACAATGCATAGTATCAAAATAAGAAATGCAACACCAGAGTCTCAACAAACATGAAACCAACACTGTAAAAACACCCTTTAAAAAGAATGGCCCAGAAAAGAACATTAAGAACAATATAAAAAAATCAACACAAAATAATTACATCAAAATGATGTCGCTAAGCACACACCTATCAATAATTACATCGAATGTAAATAGACTGAATGCTTCAGTAAAGAGAAAATGAGTGACATCCTAGATCAAAAAACATGACCTGTCTATATGTTGCTTACAAGAAACACACCTTACACTGAAAATTAAAGGATGTGATAATATGTACCAAGCTAACAACACACCAAGAAAAGCAGGTGTGGCAATGCTAATCTCAGATAAAATATGTATTTAACATAAAATCTATTGTGGACAGGGATGGTCACTGTTTATTGCTGAAAGGTTCAATACTCAAGCAGGACTTAACAATATTAAATATTTATGCAACCAATACTAGAGCATCTAAATACATTGAACAAATATTGACAACACTGAAAAATGAGATAGATCATTTCACAGTAATAGTTGGAGACTTCAGCACTTCCCTTTCAGTTATGGATAGATCATCCAGGAAAAAGCTCAGTAAAAATACAGAAGATCTTATTACAACAATCAACCAAGTTGACCTTATCGACATATACAGATATTTTCATCTATCAACAGATAGCTACACCTTCTTCTCCAATACGCATGCAACTTTTCCAGAATAGACCATGTGTTAGGTCATAAAGCAATTCTGTATAAAATCCACTGACTTATTGCAAAGTATCTTCTCAGCTCATAGAGCTATAAAAGTCTAAGTCTACAACAGAAAAATCACAGTTATAAATTCAAACCTATAGAAACTGAACAACACTTTGTTCAAAAAGCCTTGGGTTATGGAAGAAATCAAGAACAAAATTAGAAAGTTGGAATCAAACAAGAATGAAAACACATCGTACCCGAATCTATGTGATACAGCAAAAGCAGTGCTCAAAGGTCAGTTTATCTTTATAACTGCACACATCCAGAAAGAAGAAAGGGTCCAAATTAAATAACTAACCTTACAGCTTGAACAAGTAGAAAGAGAGGAATAGATAATCCCTCAGTCACCAGAAGAAAACAGATTGTAAGGATTAGGGCAGAACTAAATGAATTAGAGAGTAGAAAAACAATAAAAAAAATTAATGAAACCAAATGCTGGTTCTTTGAAAAGATCAACAAAATTGATAAACCACTGGCTAAACTTACAAAAGAAAAACAGCAAAAGATACAAATAACCCAATTAAGAAATGAGATGGGAGGTGTTACAAAAGACCTAACTGAAGTAAAAAATATCATAACAGAATACTATGAAAGGCTGTACTCTAACAGGTTTGAAAACCTAGAGGAAGTGGACAAATTTCTAGATTCGTATGACTCACCAAGTTTACCACAAGAAGTAGATAAACTTAATAAATCTATTACAAAGGAAGAGATTGAAAAAGTCATCAAAAAACAACCAAAAAAAGTTGTAGCCCTGGTGGCTTCACCAGAGAGTTCTACCAAACTTTCAGAGAAGAGTTAACTCCAATACTATTGAAGCTATTTTACACCATAGAAAGGAATGGAATACTCCCAAACTCACTCTGTGAAGCCAGCATAACCCTGATACAAAGCCAGGGAATGATCCCACAAAAAAAGAAAATTACACATCAATATCACTCATGAACTTAGATGCAAAAATCTTCAACAAAATTCTAGCAAATAGAATTAAACAGCATATTAAAAAAAATTCACCAGGATCAACTTGTTTTCATTCTAGGGATGCAAGACTGGTCTAACCTCAGCAAAACACTTAATGTAATCAACCACATTAATAACACAAAAGATAAGAATCACCTCATTTTGTCAATTGATGCAGAAAAGGCATTTTACAAAGTTCAACACTCATTCATGCTTAAAACTCTAGGAAGAAAGGAATAGAGGAGCAATTCCTAAATGCAATAAGGGGCATTTATGCAAAGCCAACTGCCTTCATCGTCCTGAATGGTGAAAGACTGAAAGAATTCCCTTTGAGAATGGGAGCTAGACAAGGATGCCCACTCTCACCACTTCTATTCAACATTGTGCTAGGAGCTCTAGTCAGAGCGATTAGACAAGACAAAGAAATAAAGGACATCTGTAGTGGCAATGAAGAAGTAAAAATCTCCCTATTTGCAGATGACATGATTGTACAGAGAATCAAAGGAATTTGTAAGTAAACTATTGGAACTAATAGAGTCGGATTCGACTTGACGGCACTTGGCAGAGGAGTTAAGCAAAGTATCGGGATACAAGATAAAAGTAAGTAAATCAGTAGGATTCCTTTATACCAACAATGAGATCATTAAAGAAGAAATCATCAAAACAATTCCATCTACGACAGCCCCCAAGAAGATAAAATACCCAGGAATAAATCTAACTAGAGAACTAAGAGATCTTTACAAAGAGAAGTACAAGACCTTACTACAAGAAACTAAGAGAGACTTACATAAATAGAGTAATCCACCCTGCTCACGGATAGGAAGACTCAACATTGTGAAAATGTCTACTTGACCCAAAGCAATCTACTTATGTAATGTAATCCCAATACAAAATCCAGTGACGTTTTTTCATGAGACGGAGAAACAAATCACCAAATTTGTCTGAAAAGGGAAGAAGCCCTGGGTAAGTGAAGCACTACTGAAGAAGATGAACACACTGGGAGACCTATTACTGCTCGACTGTAGAACCTATTACACTGCCACAGATGTCAGGACAGCCTGGTACAGGTCCAAAAAGAGACATGTAGACCAATGGAACAGAGTTGAAACCCCAGAGATGCCACCATCCTCCTATGAACAGTTGATATTTGACAAAGGACCTAAGATTTTAAGCTGGGGTAAAACTGGTCTCTTTAACAAATGGTGCTGGCAAAATTGGATAGCCATCGGCAAAAAATTGAAACAAGACTCATCTCAAACCTTATACAAAAATCAACTCAAACTGGATAAAAGACATAGATATCAAATCTAAAATGATAAAGCTCATCCAAGAAAAAATAGGATCAACAATGGACGTTTTAATACACAATGTAGACAGACTTCAAAATCTGACAAACAAATCACAGTCAACAGTAGAGAAAATTGATAAATGTGAACTACTAAAAATCAAACACTTTTGCTCATCTGAAGACTTCATCAAAAGAATTAAAAGACTACCTACAGCCTGGGAAAAAAATATTTGGCAACTATATGTCAGACTCAACGGCACTTGGCTTATATGTCAGACCGATGCCTGATCTCCATAATCTACAAGGTATTACAAAATATCAGCAAGAAAAGAATAAATAATCCAATTAAGCGATGGGGAAAGGAGATGGACAGACATTTCTCTAAAGAGAATATTCAGGCACCCAAAAGACACATTCAGAATTGCTCACAATCATTAACTATTAAAGAAATTGAAATCAAAACTACGATGAGATACCACCTCACTCCAACAAGGTTGGTCATGATCCAAAAAACACAAAACAACAATCCTGGAGAAGCTGTGGAGAAATTGGAACTCTCCTACACTGGTGGTGGGATTGCAAAATGGTACAACCTCTTTGGAAAGCAATCTGGCCCTTCCTTAAAAAGCTGGAAATAGATATACCATTTGATCCTGTAATTTCACTGCTTTGAATTTATCCTTCAGAAACAAAGGTTGTCACATGAACAGACACATGTACATGAATGCTTGTTGCAGCACAATCCAAAATAGCGAAAAGATGGAATCAACCCCAATGCCCATGGATAAGCAAACTATGGTACATATACTCAGTGGAACACTATGCTATCATAAAAACAATGATGAGGTTGGAAAATATCTCATAACATGGTCTCACTTGGAAGTGATCATTCTGAGTGAAATCAGTCAGTGTCCAAACAACGAATTTTGTATGAAACCCCTGTTATAAGGACTTAACAAGAGAATCATCACAGAAGAAAATGACTGTGTTGGCTACATGGGTGGGTCGGGGGCCGAGGGTTTACCACAGATAATTGATAAATATTAGAAATTTTATTCTTTTACTGTAATTAATTAAAAAAAAAAACAAGCAACAGATACATAAAAACACCTATATATATATGTACATACACACATATATAGTGGGGAGGAAACACTCCATCCTCACCTTTATTGTAAAATAATTGTGAAAAAGGAATAAATTACATTGTAGCAAGCCTGGTAAGGGGAAAAAAAAAGAAAATACAGCAGTTGTCACATTGATTCTTGGTAGGTGACTGCTTTTATAGAGAGATTCTTATGGTTTTCTATCTATCTATCTACCTACCCATCTACCCATTTACTTATTTATATCTTGCTTTTGGTTAAAGTTTACAGGGTAAGTTATTTTTTTACTAAACAATAATACATAAATTGTTGCCAAATCAGCGATGTGTCAACACTCTCATCTTCTCGATCTTATGTTGTGCATTTCTGTTTGTTCAGCTTTCCTGTCTCTTCCTATCTTCTTATCTTTTCTTTTGGTCTAGTGTGCCCATTTAGTTTCACACACATGGTTGGCCTATGTGTGTTATTGTTTGTCTTATAGGCCTGTGTAATCATTGGCTGATGGCTGAACTTCAGGAGTGAATTTGGTACTGAGTTAAAAGGGTGTAAAGAGTCCATGTTTTAATGTTATCTTCAGTCTGTGTCAGTACAGGACTTTTGGCCTTTTTAAGGAGTTTGAATTTCATTTTACATTTTTCTTCCACTTTGTCCAGGAATATTTATTGTGTTTCCTATCAAAACACTGTTATTATAACAGTTCTTAACATATTTGTTTTCAATTTATTATTACTCCTTGTGAGTTTCACAAAACCTGCATTCATTAAATTCCTAAGAAATTAGTTGTATTTTTAGACTAATTCCAACATAACTGAGGCATTAGTATTTTTTCTTCACATGATCTTATAAATTTTAATAACCTACAAGGTTGTCAGTGTCAGATCTTAGAAGTTTAACCTTCTATCAGACAAGCTCATACAAACTAATGTTGAACTAAAAGGAAAGACCAGGTGCATGCTATACTGAGCTTCCATTTTCTGTGGCACATGCAGGGTGACCCACAATCAGTAAAATCTGGCCAATGGACCTACTATTAAAAAAAAAAAATCCAGTTGACATAATAGTGAACAACAACAAGGTATGAAGAAACCAAGTTTACCTCAATTGATAGGCTTCAAATAATTCTGCTGAAGGTCGAAACTCTTGCTTCTTGTGCTGGATCTACAAAACCCAAGTCTGTCTTTGGGGCCACAACCCTTCTTTTTTTTTAATTATTATTATGATTGAATGAAAATGTACATTCCCATATAAATTTGCATGCTCACCTGTATTATGCAGCTTCCACTGCTCTCCCTGCCTGATGACAGCACACTTTTCCACTCTGCTCCATACATGTCTCATTCTCCCAACAGTCTCCTATCCCCTCCTCTCTACCCACTCCCCTTCCTCCAGTAAGAGGTCAGCAGGATGACATCTTGTAGGTGCATAGAACCATATAGTGCCCACAAGATGTGGGGACCACAGCCCTTCTAATTGATTGTATTTAACTTGCTAAGGGTAAATTTAGGATGTTTTCTAATAATTGTGAAACTTCTCAATAAATTAATATTATCCATGTAAAAGAGATTGATTCCAGATTAGCGTCCTCAGAAACCTCGTAGAAATGGTGTTCAAGTGTACTGTCACTGGGCAGGGAGTGTGGTGGGAGCTGCTCATTGGCGGGTATGCAAATTTATATGGAACTGTATATTCTCACTCAATCATAATAGAAAAAAAGGTAAAGAAAGAAACGGTGTTCAGCAATGAAGTCTGCTCTTTTCTCCAACCAAGTAAATTTTTATTGTAAATATTTACCATAAGTGCCTGGTGGCATGGTAGTTAAGTGCTACGGCTGCTAACAAGAATGTCAGCAGTTTGGACCTGTCAGGTGTCCCTTGGAAACTCTATGAAGCAGTTCCACTCTGTCTACAAGGTTGCTGTGAGTTGGAATTGACTCGATGGCAGTGAGTTTTTCATTGGAGTTTACATTGAACAAGTATTTCTATAACACAGAGAATTCCAACTATAATAACCAAGTTGTATATCATCTGTCTATCTAAATTTTTGTCTGTGATAACATTCTCTCATAATCTTTAAAAAAAAAAATGTTTTCAGGTCCTATCCTATAAAACATGGTTAGAGAAGACACATCAAAAGACTTTCCTTGGCTTTATAATTATTTTACCTTCAAATTAAAGTCTCCATCAAAAATAGATACCCCAGTAGCAGAGATTGCAAACATAAAATGCTTATAAGCCTTAGAATCGTTGCTTTGTAAGTTTGACAAATACTCATCTCTTCAATATATTCTTATTTATTATCCACTTGTGTTTTCCAAAGCAGCTTAGCTTCAGGACACACAGATATCTCACTAAATTAAAGGTAAACTAATAATAGAAAATCATATCTAAATCAATGTGATTTTTGTTTTTATGTTATTTAGACAGTCATATCACTTCCCACAAATACACTGTACTGACTTAAAAATCTGTCAGCATAGCTGATAGCCTCAACATAATTAGAGCTTTCCTTCTGTCTCTAAAACTTCCATGGCTGCAATAGTTTCTCTTTCTTTTAGGCTCAAGGTATTTTTATTTTAACATAGTCTTTCTGCTAACTTACAACTATGCTTTGTTTTGTTGTTAGTATCAAGACTATAATTTAAATGTAATTGGCTTGGCTCTGTATACACACAAAAAATTATTACAGTGACTCCACACCAGAAATCCATCTGGCTATTACTAAAATTAAAAAAAAAAAAAATAGTTTTCCAAAATAAGCGTCTTAAAATAAATGAAATGTTAAATCACATAATTTTTTCCTTAATTTCTATTAGATATTATTTAGATATAATATGTTAGACTTAATATGATTAAATAAAATAAAGAAGTTTACATTTGTTTAGAGATTTAAGATATATATAATGTGGTATGTTTTCACGTAAGCTTGTTGAATACTCACATTCATTAACTCATGTGAGTTTAAATATCAGCTAATAGTACAACTAGGTAAAATGAATCATATTTACAAAGGCCATTTACCAATAATAATACTCAAGGAAATTTTCAGTTTCATCTATATGGGTTGTTAACAGTGTGTTATACCCACCCCAAATCAAACCCACTCCCTTCAAATTGATTCCTACTTATAGCAACCCTATGGGACTGAGTACAACTGCTTCGTGCAGTTTCCAAAGAGCTTGGTGGATTCAAACTGCTGAGCTTTTGGGTAGCAGGCGTGGTACTTAACCAAGACACCATTAGGGTTTCCACAAAATGTTACAGAATGCACAAAATTTACAGAAATCCCAGGTGCACTCAGATTCCTTGAATTAACTATATCTAAGATACTGGCATAAGATCTAGGATCAACAAAGCAGAAATTTACCGGAAATACTGAGACATAACCCCAAAAGATCTTTCTGCCCACTCACACCAACCATAGATTATGGTATAGACTTAAATACCTCACTGGTAAAAATAAACTATGCTAAACACAACACAACAAATCTGTCAACTCATTTTACAAAGCAAGTTGACATAAGAAGAGCACCAACTAAAATGATTGTGCAGATCCCTCTGCAAAATACGTTTGAGTTTCACAGAGCCTCCTTGGTCAGACAAAATACCCATCTTGAAGAGCAAAAATTCAAAGGCTGTAGACTGTGTGACTGGGAAGTGACAAATTCCATTTTGTGCTGAAGTATTTCTTTTTTTTTTTTACTTTTATTTAACATAACTGAGTGAAAATGTACATTCACATGTAAATTTACATACCCCCCCTATACGCAGCTTCCACTGCTCTCCCTGTCTGGTGACAGCACACTATTCCTCTCTGCTCCATACCTGTCTCATCCTCCCAACAGTCTCCTTTCCCCTCCTCTCCATCCACTCCCCTTCCTCCAACCAGAGGTCAGCAAGATGATATCCTATAGATGTATAGAACCATAAAGTGCTTCCAATATATGGTCACTCTGCCTTGCCCAGTCCAATCCATTCCTGTCCAAAGAGTGGATCTTTGTTATAATTTATGGGAGAGGGCAGCATCAGGGAAGGGGGCCATGCTCTCAGAGGAACCCCAAAACCACTGGATCATCAACTGAGGTCTTTTAGTGGAGATCTCATGATGCACCTCTTTTTATTCTTGTGTTGCCAGTGAGGCTCCTCTCTGTGAGCTCCGTCGTGGCTATCACTGGTGGTAGCTGGGCACCATCCGGTTCTTCTGGTCCCAAGTCTATGTAGGCACTCACTCTTGTGGGTCTCTCTGTCTTCTCGGTTGTCTTTACCGCATGCCGTTTTGGCCCTCAGTGAGCATCCGTTCCTGCTGAGTTGGGACAATTTGCTGTGCCCTCGGATGGCAGCTTGGCAGCTTTTAAGACCCCAGACGCCACTCACCAATGTGGGGTGCAGAGAGCTCTCTTAGCAAAATGCTAGTTGTGCCAATTGGCCTGGAATTCGCCTAAGAGCATGGTCCCCCGCCCCCCACCCCAGCTACTCTATCCTTGCAATATTGAGTTAAGATGGAAGGAGTACTCAAGATATGCTGAAGTCCACTTAACGTTGTTCTTGTTCCTAATGTGTGCAGTCACCGCTTTCTCCCAACTAGATTTCTAGTAACTACCAAAACTAAACCCTCCCCCCCTCGCCCTCCCTCCCTCTCCTCCCTTGCAGCTGTCAAAGAGTCTTTTCTTCTATACACAAGTCTGTTTTTGAGATCTTATCGTAGAGGTCTTATACAGTATTTGTCCCTTTGTCGCTGACTACTTTCACTCAACATAATGTCTTCCAGTTGAAACCAGGTTAGGAGATGTTTCCTGGAATCATCGTTATTCTATAGCATTGCGTAGTGCTCCACTGAGTATATGTACCACAGTTTACCTATCCATTCTTCTATTGTTGGGCATCTGGGTTGATTCCATCTTTTTGCTATTGTGGACTGTGCTGCGATAAACATTCTGGTGCATGTGTCCGTTGGTGTGAAAGGCCTCGAATCTGTAGGATATATTCCAAGTAGTGGAATTACTGGGTCAAATGGTATATCAATATCCATTTTTTTAAGGAAGCGCCAGATTGCCTTCCAAAGAGGCTGGACCATTTTGCAACCCCACCAAAAGTGTAGGAGGGTTCCACTTTCTCCACAGCTTCTCCAGCATTTGTTGTTTTGTGTTTTCTGGATCATGGACAATCTTGTTGGAGTGAGATGGTATCTGATTGTTGTCTTGATTTGAATTTCTTTAATAACTAAAGATCGTGAACATGTCCGCATGTGGTTTTTGGCTGCCTGGATCTCCTCTTTAGTGAAGTGTCTGTCCATCTCCTTTGCCCATCGCTTAATTGGATGGTTTATCTTCTTCTTCTTCATATTTTGTAGTACCCTATAGATTATGGAGATCAGGCGTCAGTCTGACATAGAGTTGCCAAATATTTTTTCCCATTCTGTGGGTGTTCCTTTAATTCTACTAATAAAGTCTTTGGATGAGCAAAAGTGTTTGATTCTTAATAGTTCCGATTTATCTATTTTCTCTTCTGTTGATTGAGGTTTCTTTGACAGATTTTGGAGTCTGTCCTCATTGTGTATTAAAACTTCCATTGTTGTTCCTACCTTTTCTTGGATGAGCTTTATCGTTTTAGGTTTGATATTTAGGTCTTTTATCCAGCTGGAGTTGGTTTTTGTATATGGTGTAAGATATGGATCTTGATTCAGTTTATTGCAGATGGATAACCAATTTTGCCAGCACCATTTGTTGAAGATACTGTTTTTACCCCAGTTTAATGTCTTAGGACCTTTGTCGAATATCAACTGTTCATAGGCAGATGGTGTCATCTCTGGGGTCTCAATTCTGTTCCATTGATCGATCTGTCTGTTCTTGTACCAGTACCAGGCTGTTTTGACCACTGTGGCAGTGTAGTATGTTCTAAGGTCGGATAATGAGAGGCCTCCCAGTGTGTTCTTCTTCTTTAGTAGTACCTTACTTATCCGGGGCTTCTTCCCTTTCCAACTAAAATTGGTGATTTGTTTCTCCATCTCATTAAAAAATGATGCTGGAACTTGTATTTGGATTGCATTATATAAATAAATTGCTTTGGGTAAAATAGACATTTTCACAATGTTAAGTCTTCCTATCCATGAGCAGGGTAGGTTTTTCCATTTATCTAAGTCTCTCTTAGTTTCTCGTAGTAAGGGCTTGTAGTTCTCTTTGTAAAGGTGTGTTGTTTCTCTGGTAAGATTAATTCCTAGGTACTTTATCTTCTTAGGGGCTATCGTAAATGGTATTGATTTCATAATTTCCTCCTTAACAGTCTTGTTGATGATATAAAGGAAACCTACTGATTTACTTATGTTTATCTTGTATCCTGAAACTTTGCTGAACTCTTCTATCAATTTGAGTAGCTTACTTATAGATTCCTTGGGGTTCTCTGCATATACAATCATATCATCTGCGAACAGGGAGATTTTAACTTCCTCTTTGCTGATGCAGATGCCCTTTATTTCTTCGTCTTTTCTAATTGCTCTCGCTAGAACTTCTAGCACAATGTTGAATAGGAGAGGTGACAGTGGGCATCCTTGTCTAGTTCCTGATCTCAGGGGAAAGTCTTTCAGTCTGTCTACATTCAGGATGATGTGGGCAATTGGCTTTGTACAAATGGCCCTTATTGTGTTGAGGAATTTGCCATCTATGCCCATTTTGCTAAGAGTTTTTAGCATGAATGGGTGTTGGACTTTATCAAATGCCTTTTCGGCATCAGTGAACAAAATCAGGTGATCCTTGTCTTTTGTGTTATTTATGTGGTTTACCGCATTAATTGTTTTCCTGATGTTGAACCAGCCTTGCATCCCTGGTATGAATCCCACTTGGTCATGATGGATTATTTTCGTGATATGTTGTTTTATTCTGCTGGCAAGAATTTTGTTGAAGATTTTTGCATCTAGGTTCATGAGTGATATCGGTCTGTACTTCTCTGTCTTTGTTGGATCTTTTCCTGGCTTAAGTATCAGGATTATGCTGGCTTCATAGAATGAGTTAGTGAGTACTCCATCCCTTTCTATACTGTGAAATAGTTTCAGTAGTATTGGGGATAACTCTTCTCTAAATGCTTGGAAGAATTCTGCAGTGAAGCCATCTGGGCCCGGACTTTTTTTTGGTTGGCAGTGTTTTGATGACCTTTTCAATCTCTTCCTTTGTGATGGGTTTATTAAGTTGTTCTGCTTCACGTTGTGATAATTTGGGTAGGTGGTATGAGTCAAGGAATTTGTCCATTTCCCCTAGGTTTTCAAATTTGTTAGAGTACAGTCTTTCATAGTATTCTGTTATGATATTTTTGATTTCTGTCGTATCTGTGATGACAACTTCCTTCTCATTTCTAATTTGAGTTGTTTGTTTCCTTTCCTGCTTTTCTTTAGTAAGTTTAGCCAGTGGTTTATCAATTTTGTTGATCTTTTCAAAAAACCAGCTTTTGGTCTTTTCAATTTTTTCAATTGTTATTCTATTCTCTAATTCATTTAGCTCTGCTCTAATCTTTATGATTTCCTTTCTTCCGGTGCCCGAGGGGTTCCTCTGTTGTTCTCTTTCTACTTGTTCAAGCTGTAGAGTTAGTTCCTTGATTTGATTTCTTTTTTCCTTCAAGATGTGTGCATTTATGGAAATAAACAGACCTCTGAGCACTGCTTTGGCTGTATCCCATAGGTTTTGGTTGGAAGTGTTTTCGTTCTCATTGGAATCCATGAATTTCTTTAATTCAGCCCTGATTTCCTCTATAACCCATGTTTTTTTCAACAAGATGTTCTTCAATTTCCAAGAGTTCCACTTTCTATCTCTGTTTTTTCTGCTATTGATTTGAACTTTGATGGCTTTATGATCTGAGAAGATGCTTTGCAGTAATTCAATGGTATGGATTTTGTTGAGCATTGCATTATGGCCTATCACGTGGTCAATTCTGGAGAATGTTCCATGTGCCCTGGAGAAGAAGGTGTAGTTGTCTGCTGATGGGTGGAAAGTTCTGTATATATCAATGAGGTTTACTTGGTTAATTGTGTCAATGAGGTCTTCTGTATCTTTACTGAGCTTTTTCTAGATGATATGTCTAGTAATGAGAGTGGAGTGTTAAAGTCTCCCACTATTATTGTGGAGTCATCTAACTCTCTTTTGAGCGTGGTCAGTGTTTCTTGGACATATTTAGGTGCTCTGACATTAGGTGCATAAATGTTTAATATAGTTAAGTCTTGCTTCTGTACTGAACCCTTCAGCAATAAATAGTGTCCATCTTTGTCCACGATGGTGGATTTGACGTTAAAATTGATTTTGTCTGAGATTAGAATTGCCAGCCCTGCTCTTCTTTGTTCATTGTTAGCTTGATATATATTCTTCCATCCTTTAATTTTCAGTTTGTTCCTGTCTTTAGGTCTCAAGTGAGTTTCTTGTAGACAACATATGGATGGGTCATGTCTTTTGATCCAAGATGACACTCGGTGTCTCTTTACTGGAGCATTCAGTCCATTCCCATTCAATGTAATTATTGATAGGTATGTGTTCACTGCTACCATTGTGATATGTTTGTTTTTATGTTGATGTTTTCTCTGTTGTTCTTATTAGTCTGTTCTGAGACACTCTTTTTTGTGAGTTGATTTTTCAACTTTTTCAGAGCTGGTTTTATAGTTGTTGAGACTCGTGTGTTAGATTTCTTGAAATGGTATAATACATCTTTGTTGTGCTTTACAGCTGCCCCTATGAACCCCCTTAATAAACTATTTATAAACCCAATTTTAATTACCACCAGTCTTGTCATCTTCCTCTCCATCTGGAAGGACTATAACGAATGTAGTACATCCCTCTTTTATTATGATGACAGCATAGTTTTCATGATGATCACTAATTTGCTTCTTTCCAATTCAAAGCTGTGATTTACTTTGGAGCCTTCCCTAAATGAGTATTGAGTAGTGTGTCATTCTAAAATATAAAGTTAGTGGTTTCGTTCTTCTAAGCCAAAGCCAAGAACTTCTTTCAGTATTTCTTGTAGTTTGGGTTTGGTTTTTACAAAGTCTCTGAGTTTCTGTTTATCTGGGAATGTCTTCACTTCATTTTCGTATTTGAAAGATAGTTTTGCAGGGTACATAATTCTTGGTTTAAAGTTCTTCTCCTTCAAGACTTTGAATGTGTCATGCCACTGTCTCCGTGCCAGCATGGTTTCTGCTGAGAGATCTGACGAGAGCCTACAGGGTTTCCCTCTGAATGTTAGCTTTGCCTTGAGTCTTGCTGCCTTTAAGAGTTGCTGCTTGTGTTTCATTTTGTTAAGCTTGATTATAATATGTCTTGGAGTCTTTCTTTTGAGATCTGTATTGGGTGGCGTACGATATGCATCTGAGATGTCTGTATTCTCTTCCTTCATGATTCCTGGGAAGTTTTCTTTCAGCAGCTCAGCAACGATACTCTGTGTGTTCTCAGATGTCTCACCCTGTTCAGGGACTCCAATTAATCGAAGGTTGTTCCTCCTAATAGAGTCCCGCATGCTTATTTATGTTTCTTCATTTTTCTTGTTTCTTTTATCTGATTTCTGCTCATAGACGCTGGCCTCAGTAGCTCTGTCTTCCAAGTCAGAAATTCTTTTTTTCATTTGTTCCATTCTGTTTTCTTGGCTTTGCATGGAAGTTTCTATGTCTTTGATTTTCTTCTTGATCTGTTGGATTTCAGAGTACTGGTATTCCATCTGGTCAAACAACTTGCTTAATTTTTAATTTTGTTCTGCTGCATTTTGTATAAGGTCTAGAAGGGCTCTGTATATAATGAATTTGTATTCACTTCCTGATGCTCTCATAAAAGTTTCTTCATCTGGAAAACTCCTTGGTTGCTTTGTTTGGGAGCCTTCTGAAGCCATGAGTGATTGCTTGTATGCCACAACTGTCTGTTGCTTTTTGGGTCCCATGTGAGTATATAGAGGCTGGAAGAGGTACTGTGAGGATGGATTGCAAATATTTCTGTAGGCTGTCTTCAAATATAAAGCAAAAGGTATCTGACTGGTTCACAAGTCAGTTACGTTTTCAGGTGTAGAGATCCCTCTTCTCATCTGACGAAGTAAGCACCACTGTATCCCACCCCAGATGATAACAAACTAGTTCAGAATACAGCCCTGCTACTGCCCTGGTGGCCTCTGCTGACAGGGCCTAGCCTTGTCCAACACTCCGTCGAGTACTGGTTTTGTGATAGAAAAGCGCTCTCTTGTGGGCAGGCTCTGGCTCCCAAGCTAAGAATTAGGTCCAGCTGCGGCCACCGTACCCAAGATGGCGTCTTCCACAAAGGCAGCAGACAGAGGGGCTAACGGTGCCCAGAGGCAGCGATTCCTCTGCTTCTGTTGCAGGGCCCCCAGTGCAGGCAGCACTGTGCAAAATCACTACTTTTGTGTCAGAGAAGTGCTGTCCAGTTTGCAGGCGCTGGCTCCCAGGCTAAGAACGAGGTCCCGCTAAAATCTCGGTACCAACATGGCGACCTGCACCCTGACCGCGGAGCTCCGCGCAAACCCCACTGAGGGAGCTACAAAACGAAAGGCTCAACGTTGCTAGATTAAGAGTCCCGAGCCTGGCTCTCAGAATATGGGAATTTCGCCTGCCTATCCCCCCAGCAGCGCGTCTGAGTCCAGCCGCCAGGCAAGGCCCAGCTCCGCCCGCCAGCCGAGACAGAGGAAAAAAAATGTCAAAGTGGTGCGTTTACCTTCCGTCTATGAGAGCCAGGGCTAGCCAGGAGCGGGAGTCAGCAAAAGAGAGGAGGTTTTTCGCTGAGCGGTATGAAGTCCCAATTAACAGCTCTGTGCCGTGTCCTAAGGCTGATTAGGTGATCAGAAGGCTCTGTTTGATTGTCAATTCAGGTCTTGGTTTCCAGAGGGATATAAGGGACGTGTGCTTAGTCGGCCATCTTGACTCCGCCCCCTGAAGTATTTCTTAAGAACTGAGACTAGGCTTACCATAAAGTTAATAAGAGAAAACTGGGTCTTAACAAATTCCACTGAGGTATAGACATTTCACATTTAACTCCTCTGGTATGGCACAGACCTCCAGAATGTTGCTGGCCAAATTTTATTAATATTATTCTCTTCGTTTGCTTCTCTTTTTGATTCCTGTTTAATATTCATAGATTTGTTTAACATTTAATGGACAGAGGAATCACAATTAAATTTATTCTTTAGATTTTTTTGTTATTTTGTTGATAAGGTACCCTAACATTACTGTTACTATGTTTTCTTAGAAAAGAAGCCCCAATCTGGGGATAAATAAACACTAATTTTGCTTTCTCAGTTAAACATCAATTTAAGTCTAAATTTACCTTTATTATAAGGACTTTATATCCCAATACTTAACATTTAATACTTTTGTTTCTTGTTTACTTAATTCCACCAGCTTGCTACAAAATGCCTTCGGACAAGTGGTGTACTGACTGTAAAGAGCCACATCTCCTCACTTGGGCTTTATCTAGGTCATTGTTTACAACAGACTAGACTTGTTCAAAATGGTTATTCTGAAGCTGAGCAAGAAAGAATGTTTAGTTAGCTTTTGCCTTCAGTGTCACCACGCAATTAAAGGTCTTACTCAGATTTCTTGGCCAGTTGAGTAAAACCAAACCAAACCTACTGCCATTGAGTTGATTCCAACTCATAGTGACTGAACTGTATCTGTATACACACGGATATGTATAGGCATGTGTATGTGTCTGTATATATATATTAAAATAGAGTATGTAGTAGAATCTTGTCATAAACATAATTTAAAATTGGCTAAAGTATTAGACACAAAATGGCTGTGCTTGAGCTAAGTAAGACAGTGAGAAAATACAATACAAAGTCATGGTGAAGATGTAAATGTGAGAAAATACAAAATCATGGTAAAGAAATGAAAAGAAGAAAAACACCAGCCAGGTGGACATGACCGCAGATGATCAGAGAGATGAGAAAGACCATAACCAAGGAGTCAACAACTGAAGGTGCCAGAAGGTAAGACTTATGGACTGACTGATAACCAGAATCAAGTGAATAACTTGTATTAAAAACCCAGTGCTTTGGAGTTGGAGCACAGCCAATCCTTAAATTGCTTAGAGCGAACTCCACCTTTAGGGAAGTGAATGTATTGATATACTAACCGTATAGCTTCACTGCTGCAGTCCCAGTGGGACCCGGTGGAACCTGTGGGGGTCTTAGTGCAAATGAGAGTTCCTAACTAATGTGAATGTAGATAAGAGTTCTGAAGTAATGTAAATAAGACTGCTTTACATCCTGGTGCTAGCACCCCCTCACCCCCCACCCCTCACCCCCCACCCTCCCACCTCCTCACCACCCACCCCCGCTTAATTGCAAATCTGTGTTTTGATTAAATAAAGCTTATTACTGACCCAAAGCCTTGTTAGTTACTTATTTTCCTCCTGCAACCCCTAATATTTTCTGGGTGCTCATGACAGCAACCCTATAAGACAGAGTAGAACTGCTTTATATAGCGTTTCCAAGAGGCACCTGGCAGATTTGAACTGCTGACCTTTTGTTAGCAGCTACAGCACTTAACCACTACACCATAAGTGTTTCCATCCAGCTGAGGAGGCAACCTCAAATTTTACCAGGTGGACACAAGAGAAGGCCTTCCACCCTATTCACTAAGACCCTTAACGGGTTAGGAAAAAAAAAAAGAAAAAGAAAATACATCAATCTGAACTGGTTGCTTTTAACTTTGTATTGCATTTTATTTTTTTCCAGAACTCATGAATTCCTAGCTCAAAGGCTTGGCGGTTATTTTGAAATACATCTGAGTGAAAAATACTTACAACTACTTCTTCAAGGTCTTTACAAGATGACTCTGCTGCTGAGGGTTCTTCCATAGAAGACACAGACTTAGTGTTATGTAAGGGCAGATTTATACCTGATAAGTTTCTCATGGAAAATCTAGACTACATTTAGGTAGCTGTCTTGTTCTGCTATTCAGTTAGTTCCAGCTTAGATCAAGTCCTCTTCCTACACTGATAAATCTAATTCTCTGTTTTCAGCTACTACCATGAAAAACATAGTCCAATCCCTAAACTTCTGTTTAAAAAGTGCTAACATGATGGTGTCTTAAGTAATTACTAACTTAAGATAAAGTGCAAATAACATTATACTTTTGTTAACCACAGTAAATGTGCTTTCAGACGTGCCCACGTTGCTTTAGTTATAGTTTTCCCTGAGCTCTACAGGGGTTTAACATTTAACTTGTGTGCATCATCTTCACAAAATTACTTATAAACATACTTAAAAAACTGTCAGTGGTATGCAGTTTAACATAATTCCTATTTACTTCTTATATTACTGATGACTATTCCCTTAATGCCAGATATAACACTGTAGGACTGGATAATTTAAATCTGTTAAAAGCCTCACTCAAGCACAATGGTTTTAAAAAGAACATATACCAGAACCAAATCCATGGCCGTTGAGATGATTCCAACTCATAGCGACTTCATACGCCAGAGAAGAACTGCCTCGTAGGGTTTCCAAGGAGCACTCCATGGATTCCAACTGCCGACCTTCTAGTTAGTAGCTGAGCTCTTAACCACTAAGCCACTAGGGTTCCAAAAAGTACAGACATTATTGTTGTTTACCTATATAATGGCATATAAGAATTGCCTCAGAAGTATCTGTGCTCAAAACAGGATGACGAAAGCTAATCATGTGTAATCATTGTAGTAGAAGTTATGGGGGAAAAGGGGAAAGATTTGGAAATATCAATGAATTCCAGAATGAAAAATACCGATTCTTACAAGTACACTGAAGTTTGCTTATTTGTTGTCTTATTCAGATGCATTTAGGACAGAAGAAGGGTAAAATACTCATTTCCCGTTCCACATTTCCCCTGCCCTCATCTTCAGCTCAGTATATTTGATCTCAGTGACTCAACTGTTTAGGAATAAATTTTCAAAAAGTTCTTCGTATTAGAAATTTCTAATCATCAGAAGCATCAAGACTTCTGTAAGGAGCAATGAACTGTAATAAAACCTGAAGTTTCTTGTATGTAAGATTATGTCTCATTATTTTGCTTCAGAGCTTTCTTCATCTTTGTTATCAAAGTTACTCTTGCCTATAGAATAAATGTTTGCTTGTGATGAATTACCACTGAAGAGTTACTAATAATTTCCTTTTTCATGAAAATATTCTCAAGTGATCTGAGCTAAAGAGAGCTGAGTTGAGCTTCCAAGAGTTGGAGCAGCCAGTTAAGATGAGTAGCCAAAGTGAAAGAACCAGTCAAGCCTTTAATCTCTTACTATGACAGTACAAGCAAGAGGCTAACTTGGAGGAAGTGCTGACTTCCCTCCACTCTCTGTTCCATTTTTCCTCATGAAATGGAGATGCTTGAGGGTTACGTAGATCAGCTCAGAGAAGTCCCCAACCGGAGGGCTGTTGGAGTAGGAGAAGAGGGAGAGAAGGAAAAGCTAGAAGTGAAAAAGTACTGAGTCCTGACATAGAGAAGTGTCTTAAAGAATTTTCCTCCCCTTCCTCTTAAGGTTTCAGCAGAGGAAAACAAGAAAGGCATTTGCTAAAGTCTCCCAATAAAGAAGCATTCAAATGGAAGTGTCTAGGCTAAGGAAGCAGATATAGGCTAGGCTAGGCAAGCGGATACTTTGGACATGTTGGCAAGAATGATCAGTCCCCGGAGAAGGACATCACGCTTGGTAGAGTGAAGGGTCAGTGAAAAATAGGAAGACCCTCTATGAGATGGATCAACACAGTGGCCCCAACAATGGGCTTAAGCATAAAAACAGTTGTGGACATGGCCCAAGACCGGGCAGTGTTTCATTCTGCTATTCATAAGGTCGCTATGAGTTGGAACTGACTTGATGGCACCTAACAATCAAAGAAAGCAGATACATGTGAAAAAGCATGGTCAGCCAGGAGGTCCTGAGTCTTGCAGTGCGTTAGCTGTGAATCAAATCAGGAACAGGGAAGATAACTTTCTCCCTGGGGCCTGTCAGGTAAGCTGTTTTATCTGGTAGCCTATGGTCAGGCCTGAAAAAAATCATACACAGATTTATAACCAGAAACTGACCTCCTCAAATATTCATGTCTATCAAATTCAATCATTGTGCTTGGTATATAACAGAAATGAAGATGTGGCCTGATGTATACTATTCACTGATTTATTTTTTTAATTTACTCGTTAATTCAGCAAGTACTTGAGTTCCTGTTCTACATCAGGCAGCATTGTAGACAAAGGAGACATAGTGTTAAGAAAAAACATACACTATTTTTGTCCTCATTTAAAAAAATATAGTGGTTGTGAGGGTGGAGCCAACATGACGTGATAGACAGAAGTACCACACAGTCTCTTTGCAGTGAAGATTGGAAAAACTCAGTGAAACTGAGACAGACATCAATTCTGAAACCCTAAGCATTAAATGAAGTGATGCAATACTCACTCAAGTACTAAATGGAATAAGAAACTGACAGAGAACAAGGAGAGACATGGGTGGAGATCCCCTGTCAGCTAGCATGGCACTGATCTGCCAGCTTGGACTCAATCCATCTTGGGGTCCTCAGCCACAGAGCACCTCATAACCAGGGATACACACTTCCCCACCTCTCAGCCTTCTTCCCCCTGTTACTCCTTGGCTGCTCCCCAACAGGCTGCTATTGCCTGGCTGGAGTCACTACTTGACACGCCTTCAGAGCCATTTTTTCATCGCTGCTGTTTTTGGCTTCTTTTGGTTACTTTTCTCTTTCACCTCCTTTTCTTCCTCCTTCACATCTAGCTCCGTGTCCATTTTTGCTTCTTCTTGACAGGTTGTGAAGCATTGCTTGGCTGGGGTCCTCCTTCCTTGGTCCATGCTGTCATGCTGGTGGGATAGCTGGAACCATAATTACTATTTTTTTTCCCTTTCCTCATTTATTGCTTTTTCATCTCTCTCTAATTTCTTTCTTTTCCTGGATCCTGAATACCTGGTACTGTGTGTTATGTTTGCACCTTCTAGATAGGCTGTGAGACTTGAGAGCCAGTTTCCCTGTGTGAGCCACCAAGCTATTGGGCCCCCTTGGAGACTGTCTTTTTCTTTTCTCAATTTCTTGCCTCTCTCACCATCCTTCCCTTCTTTTTTCCTCAACACTTGGCGCCACTTGTCATCTCTACCCCTTCTCTACAGGCTGTGTGTTGCCTACTGGCTGGAGAGCAACTTCATTGGTCCATACTGCCACACCAGTGGGCTCCCCCCAGCGCATTTTTTCCCCTTCTCTTTTCTTTTCTTGGTTTCTTGTCTTCTTCTACCTTCCTTCCTTACCCTTCTCTTGAACATCTGGTACTGTGTGCCATCTCTGTTCGTTCCTGACGTGCTATGAAGTTCCACCTATCTGGGGACCTGATGCTGGTAGGTTCCCTTGGACATTTTTTTTTTTAATTTACATTCTTTCTCAATTTCTTGTCCCTGTCTGCCTTCCTTTTCTTCCTTCCAACCACCTATCATCTTTTTTTTTCCCCTCAGTTTCTTGTCTCTCTTTACATTTCTTTCTCTTTATCACCTAACCAGGTAGGCTGTTCTCTCTACTTTTATTTTTAAACTTCAGTTTCTTATCTCTCTCTATGTTCTTTCCTTTTCTTTCTCCTGCTGATCTAGCATTTTGATGGGCTTCCCCTTACCACCTGGCTAGAAAGCCACAAGCACATGGCCTCCCCAGGCCTGTATCACTCCAACAGAAGGCTGCCCCCCTCGGCACTGTTTCTCTCCCCTCATACTCTTCTTTCCCAACCCACCTAACTCGACACATCACAACCTTCCCCCTCCCTCCTTGTTATCTTCACCATGTGTTGAACGTTACATCAATGAGCAGCCCAAGTGCAGTCTACTGAAGCTTACCCTGCCCTGACCCCTGGCCCCACCCTGTCAGTCCCAGTACATACCACAAACAACCCAATCCAGCCCCTTACCTTTCCCTGCCTGCCCTGTTACACTATAGCTGAGTGACTGGCCCTGTCCATTGGATCAGGTAGTGAGAAGTATCATGCCCACAGCTGAGCAAACAACAAAGAAGACCTACACTGTCTGCTTAAACATAACCAAATAAAACAAACCAAAAAGTAGAATGAACCAAACAAATCTACAATCAATCAATGAAGACACTGTCTACTGAACGTCCCAAAGAAAGCAGGCAATATAAAAAGTAGGACAAAATGGTTCTAGTAGGTATCCAAAATAAAATACCAGATGACCTTCCAGTAGAAGAAAAGGCACTGGAACTACTCAGTAGGGGAATTCAAATCTCTAATATTCAAAGCTATCCAAGAGTTGAAGGAAAAAACAGACAAAAATGAGGCAAAAATAGACAAAAGTCATGGAGAAGGCAGACCAATTCATGCAAATGAAATAATGAAAGAATTCAGGCAACTACTACACAAACATAATGTCAAGATAAATTCACAACTCGAAATTATACAAAAACAGTAATTAGAAATTAAACAGATAAACAGTGAGACTTCAGAAACGGGTAATGTCACAGAAGGCCCGAGGAGCAGGTTTGAAACAATGGAAAACCACATTAGTGAAAGTGAAGACAAATTCTTGAATACCACATTATTTGAAGTAAAATAAGAGAGAGAGAGAGAAAAAGAAGAAATCTTGAGAATGCTGTGGGATCAAATCAAAAGTAAACATTTTCAAGGGATTGGAGTTCCATTGCAGTGGGAGGAAATGGAAAACGCAGAGGATCATTGAAGAATTGCTGACAGAAAACTTACCTAATATCACTCAAGATACTTAGTAAACCCATGTAAGATAGATCGTACAAGACAATCATTAGGCATATCATAATCCCATTTGCTAAAACTGAAAACAAAGAGAAAATTCTGACAGCAGCTTGAAAAAGGTGAAAAGTCACATACAGAAAGAAAGCAGTAAGACTAAGCTCTGATTATAGAAAACACGTGGGCAAAAAGGTAATGGGATGATATATATTAAACTTGAAAGAAAAAAAAAATTGCCAAGCAAGAATAACATATCCTGCAAAAACTCTCACTCAGATACAATGGTGAAATTGGGACATTTCCAGATAAACAAAAATGTACAAAAACTCTTAAAAGGAGCTCTTTGGCTTGAGAATAAACGACATCAGATGACAACTTGAATGTAGGACACAAAACCACATTGGCCAGATACCAGTCTAGGTAATCAGCTCTCAAAGATTAGTGGAAACTAAGATTTACAACAAGGAGCTAGATAGTTTAATCTGTAAAAGGCAACAACGTCAGAGCAGTAAAAGGAAATAAACAATGTAGGTGCAGAACTTTCAAGTGGAGAGGAAGGCAAAGCAATACCAACTAATGAAAGACTGATTCAGACTTAGATAAAAGTAAATTTCAAGATAAATACAAGGAAAGTCAACAAATCTTCTCATCGAAACAAAGAAGAAAAACGAAGTCTCGGTAAACACAAAATTTACAGAAACCAAAGAAATGGGGGAAAAAAAGGCACAAACAAAAGGAATTCAGCCCAGAAGAGTAAGAGGAAGAAAGCTCTGTGTAATCCTCCTTCAAGGCTTTATTGGAGTTGTAAATTTGCATTTATTTGCATGATTATTTGCTGCTATATCACCACTGTGTATGTATTTTTTATTTTAATAATTTATCTAACCCGACATATGAGCTCCAGCATAGCAACAATTGTGAGGATGGCACAGGATTGGGCAGTGTTTCCTTCTGTTGTGCGTAGGTTGCTATGAGTCAGAACCAACTTAATGCCACCTAACAACAACATCCAACATGTTATTCTTCAACATGTAATCAATCTAATTTTTCTTTCTTTTTATTGTACTTTCGAGGAAGCTTTACAGAATAAACTAGCTTCTCAATAAACAATTAATACACGTATTGCTTTGTGACATTGGTTACCACTCCCACAGCATGTCAAAACTGCCTTCTGGATTGTGAGTTCCCTATTAAGAGCTTTCCTGTTTCCATCTGCCTTCTAATCCTTGCCCCTGGGCTGGTGTGCACCTTTCACGTCATTTTTTTTATGGGTGTGTCCTAATCTTTGGCTGAGGGGTGAACCTCAGGAGTGGCTTCATTACTGAACTAAACAGGTGTTTGGGGGCCATATTCTTGGGTTTCTTCTGTGTCTGTCAGGCAAGCAAGTCTTGTTTTTTTTTGTGAGTTAGAATTTTAGTATATATTTTTCTCCAGCTCTGTCTACTGTGATCTCTGTCAGAGCGGTCAGTGGTGGTAGCTGGTGAACCATCTAGTTGTGCCAGGCTCAGTCTGGTGGAGTCTGTGTTAGTTGTGGTCCATTAGTCCTTTGAATTAATCTTTCACTTTTATTTTGTTTATCTAGTGCTACAGACAAATAGTGAGACTTTATCTCATATACTTTGGACAGGTATCAGTCACTAGAGAAGGATATGCTTATAAAGTGTAAACCTCACTGGTTAACTCTAATAATTTTTGTAGATTCCTTGGGGCTTTCCAAATATATATAGCACATGTAATCTGCAAATGAAGATAGTTCTATGTATATATTTTCCTTTCCTGAATAGCACTGCAGGATGACGATAAAACAAGAAGGAAACATTGGGGGAGATGATACAGTCCTGGCTGTCAGTGAAGGAAACAGGAATATCTGAGATGACAATTTATCTTCTCTTACTGCTCAGTTTCCAACTTTTTAAGTCAAAAGTTTTTGGTATTTAAATAAAAGCTTGTAATTAGTTGAAATATAGATAACATGAAAAATGACACTTCATGGGGAACATTAAAAAGAAGGTAAAGCCAAAGTAAGAAACCAATGGAACAAATACATTTCAACATTTTTTTTAATTTTTATTTTTATTTAACATAACTGAGTGAAAATGTACATTCACATACAAATTTACATGCCCCCCTATATGCAGCTTCCACTGCTCTCGCTGTCCGGTGACTGCACACTATTCCTCTCTGCTCCATACATGTCTCATCTTCCCAACAGTCTCCTTGCCCCTCCTCTCCATCCACTCCCCTTCCGCCAGCCAGAGGTCAGCAAGATGATACCCTATAGATGTATAGAACCATGAAGTGCTTCCAACATATGGTTACTCTGCATTGCCAAGTCCATTCTATTCCTGTCCAAAGAGTGGACCTTTGTTATAATTTATGGGAACGGGCAGCATCAGGGCCAGGAGCCATGCTCTCAGAGGAACCCCAAAACCGCTGGACCATCAATTGAGGTCTTTTAGTGGAGATCTCATGATGCACCTCTTTTTATTCTTGTGTTGCCAGTGAGGCTCTTCTCTGTGAGCTCCACTGTGGCTATCACTGGTGGTGGCCAGGCACCATCCGGTTCTTCCAGTCCCAAGTCGATCTAGGCACCCACTCTTGTGGGTCTCTCTGTCTTCTCGGTTGTCTTTACCGCATGCCATTTTGGCCCTCGGTGAGCATCCGTTCCTGCTGAGTTGGGACAATTTGCTGTGTCCTCGGATGGCAGCTTGGCAGCTTTTAAGACCCCAGACGCCATTCATCAATGTGGGGTGCAGAGAGCTCTCTTAGCAAAACGCTAGTTGTGCCAATTGGCCTGGAATTCGCCTAAGAGCATGGTCCCCCGCCCCCCGCCCCAGCTACTCTATCCTTCCAGTATTGAGTTAAGATAGAAGGAGTACTCAAGTTATGCTGAAGTCCACTTAATGTTGTTCTTGTTCCTAATGTGTGCTGTCACCCCTTTCTCTCAACTAGATTTCTAGTAACTATCTAAACTAAACCCTCCCCCCCGCCCTCCTTTCCACCCCTCCCTTGCAGCTGTCAAAGAGTCTTTTGTTCTATACACAAGTCTGTTTTTGAGATCTTATCATAGAGGTCTCATACACTATTTGTCCTTTTATCGCTGACTACTTTCACTCAACATAATGTCTTCCAGTTGAAACCAGGTTAGGAGACGTTTCCTGGAATCATCGTTATTCTTTATCATTGCGTAGTCCTCCATTGAACATATGTACCACAGTTTACCTACCCATTCTTCTATTGTTGGGCATCTGGGTTGATTCCATGTTTTTGCTATTCTGGACTGTGCTGCGATAAACAATCTGGTGCATGTGTCCATCGGTGTGAAAGGCCTTGAATCTGTAGAATGTATTCCAAGTAGTGGAATTACTGGGTCAAATGGTATATCAATATCCATTTTTTTAAGGAAGCGCCAGATTGCCTTCCAAAGAGGCTGGACCATTTTGCAACCCCACCAACAGTGTAGGAGGGTTGCACTTTCTCCACAGCCTCTCCAGCATTTGTTGTTTTGTGTTTTCTGGATCATGGCCAATCTTGTTGGGGTGAGATGGTATCTCATTGTTGTCTTGATTTGAATTTCTTTAATAACTAAAGATCATGAACATGTCCGCATGTGTTTTTTGGCTGCCTGGATCTCCTCTTTAGTGAAGTGTCTGTCCATCTCCTTTGCCCATCGCTTAATTGGAAGGTTTATCTTCTTCTTATTGATATTTTGTAGTATCTTATAGACTATGGAGATCAGGCGTCGGTCTGACATAGAGTTGCCAAATATTTTTTCCCATTCTGTGGGTGTTCTTTTAATTCTATTAATAAAGTCTTTGGATGAGCAAAAGTGTTTGATTCTTAATAGTTCCCATTTATCTATTTTCTCTTCTGTTGATTGAGGTTTCTTTGACAGATTTTGGAGTCTGTCCTCATTGTGTATTAAAACTTCCATCGCTGTTCCTACCTTTTCTTGGATGAGCCTTATCGTTTTAGGTTTGATATTTAGGTCTTTTATCCAGCTGGAGTTGGTTTTTGTGTATGGTGTAAGATATGGATCTTGATTCAGTTTATTGCAGATGGATAACCAATTTTGCCAGCACCATTTGTTGAAGAGACTGTTTTTACCCCAGTTTAATGTCTTAGGGCCTTTGTCGAATATCAACTGTTCATAGGCAGATGGTGTCATCTCTGGGGTCTCAGTTCTGTTCCATTGATCGATCTGTCTGTTCTTGTACCAGTACCAGGCTGTTTTGACCACCATGGCAGTGTAGTATGTTCTAAGGTCAGGTAATGAAAGGCCTCCCAGTGTGTTCTTCTTCTTTAGTAGTACCTTACTTATCCGGGGCTTCTTCCCTTTCCAAACAAAATTGGTGATTTGTTTCTCCATCTCATTAAAAAATGATGCTGGAACTTGTATTGGGATTGCATTATATACATAAATTGCTTTAGGTAAAATAGACATTTTCACAATGTTTAGTCTTCCTATCCATGAGCAGGGTAGGTTTTTCCATTTATCTAAGTCTCTCTTAGTTTCTTGTAGTAAGGGCTTGTAGTTCTCTTTGTAAAGGTCTGCTGTTTCTCTGGTTAGATTAATTCCTAGGTACTTTATCTTCTTAGGAGCTATCGTAAATGGTATTGATTTCATAATTTCCTCCTTAACAGTCTCGTTGACAGTATAAAGGAAATCTACTGATTTACTTATGTTTATCTTGTATCCTGAGACTTTGCTGAACTCTTCTATCAGTTTGAGTAGCTTACTTATAGATTCCTTGGGGTTCTTTGCATATACAATCATATCATCTGCGAACAGGAAGATTTTAACTTCCTCTTTGCCGATGCAGATGCCCTTTATTTCTTCGTCTTGTCGAATTGCTCTGGCTAGAACTTCTAGCACAATGTTGAATAGGAGAGGTGACAGTGGGCATCCTTGTCTAGTTCCTGATCTCAGGGGAAAGTCTTTCAGTCTCTCTCCATTCAGGATGATGTGGGCAATTGGCTTTGTATAAATGGCCCTTATTGTGTTGAGGAATTTGCCATCTATGCCCATTTTGCTAAGAGTTTTTAGCATGAATGGGTGTTGGACTTTATCAAATGCCTTTTCGGCATCAATGGACAAAATCAGGTGATCTTTGTCTTTTGTATTATTTATGTGGTTAATCACATTAATTGTTTTCCTGATGTTGAACCAGCCTTGCATCCCTGGTATGAATCCCACTTGGTCATGATGGATTATTTTCTTGATATGTTGTTGTATTCTGTTGGCAAGAATTTTGTTGAAGATTTTTGCATCTAGGTTCATGAGTGATATCGGTCTGCACTTATCTGTCTTTGTTGGATCTTTCCCTGGCTTAGGTATCAGGGTTATGCTAGCTTCATAGAATGAGTTTGGGAGTACTCGATCCCTTTCTATACTGTGACATAGTTTCAATAGTATTGGGGATAACTCTTCTCTAAATGCTTGGTAGAATTCTGCCGTGAAGCCATCTGGGCCCGGACTTTTTTTGGTTGGCAGTGTTTTGACTACTTTCTCAGTCTCTTCCTTTGTGATGGGTTTATTAAGTTGTTCTGCTTCACGTTGTGATAATTTGGGTAGGTGGTAGGAGTCAAGGCATTGGTCTATTTCCCCTAGGTTTTGAAATTTGTTAGAGTACAGTCTTTCATAGAATTCTGTTATGATATTTTTGATTTCTGTTGCATCTGTGGTGACAACTCCCTTCTCATTTCTAATTTGGGTTATTTGTTTCCTTTCCTGCTTTTCTTCAGTAAGTTTAGCCAGTGGTTTATCAATTTTGTTGATCTTTTCAGAAAACCAGCTTTTGGTCTTTTCAATTTTTTCAATTGTTTTTCTGTTCTCTAATTCATTTAGCTCTGCTCTAATCTTTATGATTTCCTTTCTTCTGGTGCCCGAGGGGTTCCTCTGTTGTTCTCTTTCTACTTCTTCAACCTGTAGAGTTAGTTCCTTGATTTGGTTTCTTTCTTCCTTCCAGATGTGTGCATTTATGGAGACAAACAGACCTCTGAGCACTGCTTTGGCTGTATCCCATAGGTTCTGGTAGGAAGTGTTTTCGTTCTCATTGGAATCCATGAATTTCTTTAATTCAGCCCTGATTTCCTCTATAACCCATGTTTTTTTGAGCAAGATGTTGTTCAGTTTCCAAGAGTTCCACTTTCTATCTCTGTTTTTTCTGCTATTGATTTCAACTTTGATGGCTTTATGATCTGAAAAGATGCTTTGCAGTAATTCAACGGTATGGATTTTGTTGAGCATTGCATTATGGCCTATCACATGTTCAATTCTGGAGAATGTTCCATGTGCACTGGAGAAGAAGGTGTAGTTGTCTGCTGATGGGTGGTAAGTTCTGTATATATCAATGAGTTTTAGTTGGTTAATTGTGTCAATGAGGTCTTCTGTATCTTTACTGAGCTTTTTTCTAGATGATCTGTCTAGTAATGAGAGTGGAGTGTTAAAGCCTCCCACTATTATTGTGGAGTCATCTAACTCTCTTTTGAGCGTAGTCAGTGTTTCTTCGACATGTTTAGGTACTCTGACATTAGGTGCATAAATGTTTAATATAGTTAAGTCTTGCTTGTGTACTGAAACTTTCAGCAATAAATAGTGTCCATCTTTGTCCACGATGGTGGATTTGACAATAAGATTGATTTTGTCTGAGATTATAATTGCCACCCCTGCTCTTCTTTGTTCATTGTTAGCTTGATATATATTCTTCCATCCTTTAATTTTCAGTTTGTTCTTGTCTTTAGGTCTCAAGTGAGTTTCTTGTAGACAACATATGGATGGGTCGTGTCTTTTGATCCAAGATGACACTCGGTGTCTCTTTACTGGAGCATTCAGTCCATTCCCATTCAATGTAATTATTGATAGGTATGTGTTCACTGCTGCCATTGTGATATGTTTATTTTTATGTTGATGTTTTCTCTGTTGATCTTATTAGTCTGTTCTGGGACACTCTTTTTTGTGAGTTGATTTTTCACCTTTTTCAGAGCTGGTTTTATAGTTGTTGAGACTCGTGTGTTAGATTTCTTGAAATGGTATGGTACATCTTTGTTTTGCTTTACAGCTGCCCATTTGAACCCCCTTAATAAACTATTTACAAACCCAAATTTAATTACTACCAGTCTTGTCATCTTCCTCTCCATCTGGAAGGACTATAATGACTGTAGTACATCTTTCTTTTTATTATGATGACACCATAGTTTTCATGATGATCACTGGATTGCTTCTTTCCGAATCAAAGCTGTGATTTACTTTGGAGCCTTCCCTAAATGAGTAATGAGTAGTGTTTCATTCTAAAATATAAAGTTAGTGGTTTCGTTCTTCTAAGCCAAAGCCAAGAACTTCTTTCATTATTTCTTGTAGTTTGGATTTGGTTTTTACAAAGTCTCTGAGTTTCTGTTTATCTGGGAATGTCTTAATTTCATTTTCGTATTTGAAAGATAGTTTTGCAGGATATATAATTCTTGGTTGGAAGTTCTTCTCCTTCAAGACTTTGAATGTGTCGTGCCACTGTCTTTGTGCCAGCATGGTTTCTGCTGAGAAATCTGACGAGAGACTACAGGATTTCCTCTGAATGTTAGCTTTGCCTTGAGTCTTGGTGCCTTTAAGAGTTGCTGCTTGTGTTTCATTTTGTTAAGCTTGATTATAATATGTCTTGGAGTCTTTCTTTTGAGATCTATATTGGGTGGCGTACGATATGCATCTGAGATGTCTATATTCTCTTCCTTCATGATTTCTGGGAAGTTTCCTTTCACAAGCTCAGCAACAATACTCTCTGTGTTCTCAGATGTCTCACCCTGTTCAGGGACTCCAATTAATCGAAGGTTGTTCCTCTTAATGGAGCCCGACATGCTTCTTAATATTTCTTCCTTTTTCTTGTTTCTTTTTTCTGATTTCTGCTCATAGACACTGGCATCAGTAGCTCTGTTTTCCAAGTCAGAAATTCTTTTTTCCATTTTGTTCCATTCTGTTTTCTTGGCTTTGCATGGAAGTTTTTATGTCTTTGATTTTCTTCTTGATCTTTTGGATTTCAGAGTGCTGGTGTTCCATCAGATCGAACAACTTGCTTAATTTTTCCTTTTGTTCTGCTGCATTTCATATAAGGTCTAGAAGGGCTCTGTATATAATCCATGTGTATTCACTTCCTGATGCTTTCATAAAAGTTTCTTCATGTGGAAAACTCCTGGGTTGCTTTGTTTGGGAGCCTTCTGAAGCCATGAGTGATTGCTTGTATGCCACAATTGTCTGTTGCTTTTTGGGTCCCATGTGAGTATATAGAGCATGAAAGAGGTACTGTGAGGATGGATTGCAAATGTTTCTCTAGGCTGTCTTCAAATGTAAAGCAAAAGGTATCTGACCGGTTCACAAGTCAGTTAAGTTTTCAGGTGTAGAGGTCCCTTTTCTTATCTGACAAAGTAAGCGTCACTATATCCAATCCCAGATGATAACAAACTAGTTCAGAATACAGCAATGGTACTGCCCTTTTGGCCTCTGCTGACAGCGCCTAGCCTTATCCAACACTGCATCGAGTACTGGTTTTGTGATAGAAAAGCACTCTCCTGTAGGCAGGCTCTGGCTCCCAAGCTAAGAATTAGGTCCAGCTGTGGCCACCGTACCCAAGATGGCGTCCTCCACACAGGCAGCAGACAGAGGAGCTAAAGATGCTGAGAGGCAGCGATTCCTGTGCTTCTGTTGCAAGGCCCCCTACGTAGGCAGCACTGTGCAAAATCACTACTTCCTGATGGAGAAGCGCTGTCCCACTTGCAGGTGCTGGCTCCCAGGCTAAGAACGAGGTCCCGCTAAAATCTCGGTACCAACATGGCTTCCCGCACCCTGACCGCGGAGGTCCACACAAACCCCACTGAGGCAGCTAGAAAACGAAAGGCTCAAAGTGGCTAGATTAACAGAGTCCCGAGCTTGGCTCTCATAATATGGGAATTTCGCCTCCTATCCCCCCAGCAGCGCGTCTGAGTCCAGCTGCCAGGGAAGGCCCAGCTCCACCTGCCAGCCGAGACAGAGAGAAGAAGAAAGTCAAACTGGTGCGTTTACCTTCCATCCGTGAGAGCCGGGGCTAGCCAGGAGCGGGAGTCAATGAAAGAGAGGAGGTTTTTCACTGAGTGGTATGAAGTCCCAATTAACAGCTCTGTGCCGTGTCCTGAGGCTGATTAGGTGATCAGAAGGCTCTGTTTGATTGTCAATTCAGGTCTTGGTTTCCAGAGGGATATAAGGAGACGTGCGCTTAGTCAGCCATCTTGACTCCGCCCCCCCATTTCAACATTTAGAAAATTAATACATTAGGATGAGAACATTTAGTACTCTCAGTTTACTTATAAGCTATAATCATGAATCAGTATATAGTGTTGTCATCGAAACCTTGATATACTGAATATGTGTGGAAGCTCGTATAATAATACATTTCTATGTTAAGTGCGGTGTAGTGGATTGAATTGTGTTCCCCCCAAAATTCGTGTAGCCATGTGGGTAGGCCATGATTCGCAGTATCTTGTGACTGTCCTCCATTTTGTGATTTTCCTATGCTGTATGTTAAAGGATTAGGGTCAGACTGTAAATCCCTTTATAAGATCACCTTCCTGCTCCACTGTAAAGTGAGTTTCCCTGGAGTATGGCTTGTACCACCCTTAATCCTTTCATCCTAGAAGAGATAAAAAGAAAGGGAAGCAAGCCAAGAATTGGGAACCCACACCATGAAGAAAGCAGCATGAGGAGAAGAGCGTGTCCTTCAGACCTGAGGTTCTTGCACCAAGATGCTCCCTGGGTAAAGACTTATGTCATACTGGACTTTCCTCCAGCTCCGACAAGGGGGAAACACTTCCCCTGGAGTGCACATCCTGAATTTGGACTTGTAGCCTAGTGGACTGTGTAAGAAAAAACCTTCCCTTGTTCAAGCCATCCACTTTGTGGTATTTCTGTTAGAGCAGTGCTACCTGACTAAAACATGTGGTTTCAGCTTTTTATTGATATTTAAATATTTATACAGTTTACTGTAACCATCTTTCCATTTCTTACGTTATTTGTATTTTGTAATCAAGGAAATTTATATTTTCAGAATGACACAGTGATAGGAAAATGTCCGTTTTTCACAATTAAGAAAAACATAATTGCAATTGAGTTTTCACCTATAAGGTTATAGGTTACATTCCTGCTGTTAAATGTAGGAATTACTAAAAAACACATACACACAAATTTATACTTTAAAAACTATAGGTGACACTGTTTTAGATAACATATTACTGGTAATATGAAGTGGAGATCTAAATAACTGGCTGATTATAGCACTGACATATGCCATCAAAAACAGATACTGGCAGCCAATAATTTGGAACCACACAGAGGATGATTCTTTAACTGCACACTATCATTCTTTCTTTCACCAACAAAAAGCGTCATAGAAAGTAATTTCATGTCAATTACTGATAAGCAGTTACCCCAGTGAAAATAGAAAGTGCCATGGTCTGCTTTCACCTGGCTAATTTTTAATGCTGTATCAATTTTTTTAAGGGAAAGTTTCTTTTTAAAATGTGGAAACTATTTTCCAATTGATTTGTTCCTTTTTTCTGTATAATTCTTTATCTCTCCAGTTATTGCTATAATACACAATTGTTGTTAGTTCCCATTGAGTCGATTCAGACTCGTGGTGACCCCACGTGTGTAGAGTAGAACTGCTCCATAGGATTTTCAGTGGCTGAGTTTTCAGAAATTGTTCTTCAGGCTTGTTCTCTGAGGCACCGCTAAGAAGGTTTAAACCACTAACCTTTCAATCAGTAGTTGAATGCTTAAATATCTGTGCCATCTAGGGGGTCCCCATATAGTTGTAAATTATGTTGTTGTTGTTAGCTGCTATCTAGTTGGTTCTGACTCATAGAGACCCTATGAACAACAGAACGAAACACTACCCAGTCTTATGCCATTCCCATCATTGTTTTTATGCTTAAGCCCATTGTTGCAGCCACTGTGTCAATCCAGCTCATCAAGGGTCTTCCTTTTTTTCTGACCCTCCACTCCACCAAGTCCTTCTCCAGGGACTGATACTTCCTGACATGTGCAAAGTATGTGAGACACAGTCTTCCCATCTTTGCTTCCCAAGAGCACTCTGGTTGTACTTCTTCCAGAACAGATCTGTTGGTTCTTTTGGTGGTCCATGGTACATTCAACATTGTTCTCCACAATTCAAAGTCATCAGTTCTTTTTCTGTCTTCCTTATTAATGGCACAGATTTTGCATGCATATGATGCAGTTGAAAATACCATGGCTTGGGTCAGGTGCACCTTAGTCTTCAAGGTGACATCTTTACTTTTGAATGCTTTAAAGAGGTCCTTGGCAGCAGATTTTCCCAATGTGATATGTCTTTTGATTTCTTGACTGCTGCTTCCACAGGCATTGATTGTGGTTCCAAGCAAGATGAAATCTTTGTCAACCTCAATCTTTTCTCCGTTTATGACAGTGTTGCTTACTGGTCCAGTTGTGAGGACTTTTGTTTTCTTGCTGTTGAGGTGCAATCTATACTGCGGGCTGTGGTCCTCGATCTTCATGAGTTAAGTGTTTCAAATCTTCTTCACTTCCAGCAAATAAGATGGTGTCATCTGCGAAATGCAGGTTGTTAAGGAGTCGTTCTCCTATCCTGATGCTTCATTCTTCTTCGTATAATCCAGCTTCTTGGATTCTTTGTTCAGCATAAATGTTGAAAAGATATGGTGAAAGGATACAACCCTGACACACACCTTTCCTGACTTTAAACCATGCAGTGTCCACTTGTTCTGTTCACATTACTGCCTCTTGATCCATAGACAGATTCCTTAAGAGCACAATTAGGTGTTCTAGAATTCTCATTCTCTGCAACATTAGCCATAATTCAGTATGATCTACACAGTCGAATGTTTTGCGTGGTCAAAGAAACACAAGTAAACATCTTGCTGGTATTCTTTGCTTTCAGCCAAGACCCATCTGACATCAGTGATGGTGTCCCTGGTTCCACATCCTCTTCTGAATCCACCTTGAATTTCTGGCAGTTCCTTGTCAATATACTGTTGTAGTCGCTTTTGAATGATCTTGAGCAAAATTTTACTTGCATGTGATATCAACGATGTTGTTCAGTAATTTCCACATTTGGTTGGGTTGCATTTCTTTGGAATGGGCATAAGTATGGATCTCTTCCAGTCAGTTGGCCAGGTAGCTGTCCTCCAAATTTCTTGGCATAGATGAGAGAGCACTTCCAGTGCTGCATCTGTTTGTTGAAATATCTCACTTGATATTCTATCAATTCTTGGAACCTTGTTTTCGCCAATGCCTTCAATGCAGCTTCGACTTCTTCCTACAGTACTATTGGTTCCTGATCATGTGCTACCTCTCAAATGGCTGAACATTGGCCAGTTCTTTCTGGTATAATGACTCTGTGTATTCCTTCCATCTTCTTTTGATGCTCCCTGAGTTGTTAAATAGTTTTCCTGTATTCCTTCACTATTGCAACTAGAGGCTTGAATTTTTTCTTCAGTTCTTTCAGCTTCAGAAATGCAGAATGTGTTTTTCACTTCTGGTTTTCCATTTCTAGCTCTTTCCACATGTCATTATAATACTTACTTTTGTCTTCTGGAGCTGCTCTCTGAAATGTTCCATTTAGGTCTTTTACTTTGCTATTCCTTCTTTTTGCTTTAGCTACTCAACCTTCGAGGACAAGTTTCAGGGTCTCTTCTGACATCCAATTTGGTTTTTTCTTTCTTTCCTGTCTTTTCAGTGACCTCTTGCTCTTTTCATGGATGATTCATTTGATGTCATTCCACAATTTATCTGGTCTTCAGTCATTGGTGATCAGCATATCAAATCTGTTCTTGAGATGGTCTTTGAACTCAGGAGGGATATACTCAAGGTCATACTTTGGCTCTTGTGGACTTGTTCTAATTTTCTTCAGTTTT
Source organism: Heterohyrax brucei (assembly GCA_028571685.1). Taxonomy (NCBI): domain Eukaryota; kingdom Metazoa; phylum Chordata; class Mammalia; order Hyracoidea; family Procaviidae; genus Heterohyrax; species Heterohyrax brucei. Next base: position 127,512,412 of record CM053166.1, on the reverse strand, counting down.
CATTTGAATTTGCATATGAGCAATTGATGATCTGTGCCATAGTCAGCACCTGATCTTGTTCCAGCTGCTGATATAGAGCTTTTCAATCATCTTTTTCCATAGATATAGTCAGTTTCATTCCTGTGTATTATTCCATCCGGTGAGGTCCATGTGTACAGTCACCGTTTGTGTTGGTTAAAAAAGGTATTTGCAATGAAAAAGTCGTTAGTCTTGCAAAATTCTATCTCTGGCATTATTTCCATTACCAAGACTGTGTTTTACCACTACCGATCATTCTTCTTTGTTTCCAACTTTTGCTTTCTGGTCACCAGTAATTATCAATGCATCCTGATTGCTTGTTCGATCAATTTCAGACTGCAGAAACTCGTAAAAATTTTGAACCTCTTCATCTTTGGCCTTAGTGGTTGGCCTTCCTTATAGACATATGGATATTATCCTATCGTTGACAGCATGGTACTTCAGGACAGATCTTGAAATATTCTTTTTGATGATTAACACAACACTGTTCCTCTTTAATTTTTTATTCCCAGCATGGTAGACTATATGATTGTTGGATTCAAAATAGCCAAAACAGGTCCATTTCAGCTCACTAATGCCTAGGATGCCAATGTTTATGTGTTCCATTTCATTTTTACTATTTCCAGTTTTCCTAGATTCGTACTTCATGCATTCCATGTCCCAATTATTAGTGGATGTTTGCAGTTGTTTCCTCTCCTTTTGTGTCATGCCACAGCAGCGAAAAAAGATTCCAGAGGCTTACTCCATCCACGTCTTTAAGATTGATTCTACTTTGAGGAGGCAGCTCTTCCCCAGTTGTCTTCTGAGTGCCTTCCAACCTGGGGGGCTCACTTTCTGGCACTATATCAGACGATGTTCGGCTTATATTCGTAAGGTTTTCCCTGGCTAATTCCTTTCAGAAATAGAAGGCCAGGTCCTTCTTCCTAGTCCGTCCTAGTCTGGAAGCTCAGTCAAAACTTGTCTACTGTGGTTGACCCTGCTGGTATCTAAATACCAGTGGCATAGCTTCCCGCATCACAGCAACAAGCAAGCCTCCGCTGACAGAGAAGTGGGGGCTGCTCACTCTATCTTTACCCTCCTTATCTTTTAAATTATGAATACAGATTATGAATTGTTTTATGAATAGAATTATGTCAATTATGAATATGTTTTAATGCTTAATTACATAGAATCAGTGACTGAATAGAATCAATTAAACTGACACCTGGTATGCTACATTGAAATGTGTTGAATCAGAGAAATCTTCATTCTAATTGTTGAAAAACTTGAGTGAGTCACTACTAAAATCTTGTTTCATTGATTTTGTGAAAATTGTATGACAGATATATAACTAGAATTTTTGGTAAATAGATGTCACATAGTAGAAATGACATTAGGCCATAGGGACTTGATTAAAATTTTAAAAGATGTTGGTTATATAATTCTCTCCAAAGGGAGAATTCAGGCAATTTTTGTGGGAATATAGACACTACTTTCCATACTTCTCTCCTATAAAATTTTATGCATTACTTGAAAATAAACACATGTTGTTCAGCAACCAAAATTCCATCCAAAATATCCATGAGCTATAAACCAGTCTATTTGCCTTGAATAAAGAGAAAAACAACTTGGAAGATCCACATGGAACAAAAAGCAGTTAAGGTACATAACTTATCATAACAGTGGCTTCTTTTCTGTATCTAGTTTATTTTTGATAGAAACATAGATTGCAGAAAATTCTTTGTATTTTTGCTATAAGAAATCAACCGACACCCAAGGAGAGAAGAAGAAGCCATTTATTGAAGTCACACTAGTGAGCCAGCGGGGGCTCACAGACCTCCAACGACTGGCCCCGATGGGGAAGTGGAACAGGCTTTTATGGCTGAGGCAGGGTGAGGCATGGTCAGAGGTCATGAGCAGAGAGGTCAGATACAGAGCAGAGGGTCATTAGCAGAATGGGGCGGAATAAGATAAGGAAAAGTGCAAGACGGGGTTGTGGGCAGAATGGGGTAGAAGAAGACAAGGGGAAGTTTCTTTCAGGGGGGTTTTCCTTCCCATTTTGAGTGAAGACAAATTATTTACCTTATAATCCTCTAATTATATGATGTTGTAATTACTTGACTGGACAGATGCATCAATTAGTAAATGTTAATAGATTAATTACCATGTGCCCAGCAGTCTTGGCACTCTTATGTTCTGCATAAAGATAAAATATACAAGTATGTAATAACTGAAGGTCATTTTAAGACCCATGAGTCGGATCCGACTTGACAGCACTTGGCACTTGGCTGGCTCCTCACTTACTCATAATTACCAAATAACCCTTTTAGCAAATTTACTCTTATGCCAGATAGTCTATAATTCTACCATAAAGCTGGGTTAGCAGCCATGGCTGCTTGAAGAGATAGGAAATTTATGCTAGCTCCAGAACAATGTTTTATATGTAAAGAGAAAGACACATTCTGGAAGATCTCAAGGGCAGGTCACTAGAATTAATGGAAAGGTCGTGAAAAGAGTAATGGAGTGTGCATACCTGTGGACTGGGAACTGAAAGATGTGGGTTCTAGTTTATGCTAGTGTAGAATCCAGCATATATTACTTGATCTTTTTGTGATTTTTCCTTCCTCATTTTCACAGGGGTGATGAATGGTAAATATATGTTGCAAATAGACAATCTTTTTCCACAAATAAACTTACATTATTTAAATACACAAATGTTACTTTTATTATTGAAAGCAGATGAAATTACTCAGGGACACTATGTGAGGCAGTATTGACTATACACCGCAAAACTAAAATGAATCCATTTACTTGGACTATAAGGGACATTGTTGCTATTACTGAACATAGATTAGGTGGGTTCCCTCCACTCAAATTTAGTTTGCATACCAAGACCGATGACAGTGGACACTGCATACATTCACCAAGAAAATATGAAAATTTGACATAATGGGACTTTCTATGGGGAGTAGAATGGTTCCCAAACTAGTCTGAAGATGGCTTAAGACATCAGGGAAAGGAGACTGGTCTGGACTTGTAATGATGCTTAGGGATGAGGTCAGGATAATGATTTTTCCACATGGCAGAAGAGTTGAGTGGCTTGAAATTCTTACCAGTATCAAAAACAAGAGAACACTACGGCTGTCTTATCGGCTTGCTCAAATGTGGGGTAGAAAGACAAGGAAGTGGTGGGGCTTAAAAGCTGTAAGCAATCGCACATAAAAATTGGAACCAGGCTCTTTATTACAGACATGGATAACACTGAACACACAAAAATTTTTTATAAAAGCTTACATTAATATAGTATTCTTTGTTTATAAAACATTTTGAACTACTGAACTTCATGGTGTCCTCTCCTGATACAGAGAATTTGAGAGACAGGTTTCATGTCTAAAATCACAGTTAGTGATGAAATGTATCACTGTATTTCTGAAAATGTCCCTTAGCAGTGGAATTATTATAATCGAGTCTACAACTAGTGAATTGTCCAAATGAAAAACTGAACATATAATTACTCATTCAAGCGTTTTTACTATGGAGCTAAGTAACATGTTTTTCTATTTCTGCAGTTTATTCCACAGAGCTTGTATTTTACACAGTGCATTCTGCTAGATGCTGAAGGAACATAGAAATTAATAAAAATTGGTGTCAGATTTCTAGGAGTCTAACATATAACACATTTATAATCAACTAGTAACGAATTTGTTACCAGGCTCTTGCTTCATTCCTTTCAAGAATGAAAAGTCAATCCACAGAGAATCTTTCCCCATGAGTAAGACTTATTTAGAAAGAAAAAAAGAAGCCTGCAGGCAGAGATGCAGGTGGCTTGGTTGGCAGCATAGCCTCCAACTTGCTGAACAAAGGTTTGGCTGAAAAATTTAAAGGTTTTGAGATGGGAAGGGGAGTTATGATTTATGTAGTAAATGGTGGAGCAAAGTGCACACACAAGTGAATTTCAAGATGTTTTCTGCAGTAGAGGCTTCTGCGACTTGTAGTAGCACTTCTGTAACTGTACAGTACAGTTTCAGGATAATTTCCATAGTGAAGGCTTCTGGGACTTGCAGTAGAATTTATGAAGAGTCTTACACCTGCGCAGTTCCTTGCTCCCTTGGTTCGATTCTCCAGTCCTGATTGACCCTTCTGACCAAATTTGGACCTCTTGTTCATAACCCTGGAAACCCTGGTGGTGTAGTGGTTAAGTGCTATGACTGCTAACTAAAACCTCTGCAGTTCGAATCTGTGAGGTACTCCTGGGAAACTCTATAAGATTGTTCTGGTTTGTCCTAAAGGGTTGCTATGAGTCAGAATTGACTCAAGAGCAGTGGGTTTGGTTTGGTTTGCTATACATTCTAAGAATTAGTTTTACTTGAATTCTTCTGAGAAACAACTCTGAGGAATTTTACACAATCATGTGAATAACTTATCTCACTGTCCCAGGATGTGTTTATATTAGGGTTCTTTTCTTCCTCCACCACCTGTTTTTAGTTTGCTGTTATGTTTACAGAAATGAATCCCCATAAAAACACATTTATGAGGTCTGGTTCCAGGCACTCTGTTTTACTTGCAAAGAATTGAAAAGAGTTCAAAGAGGCCTCCTATACTGCCTGTCTTGCTTACTCATCAGAGATTTTATACACATAGTTCTATATGGAAACACAGATGAAGGTCTTATCCTCAGTAACTTCTTCATGCTGAATTGGGGTGTTGTTCCTGACTAGCTGAGTAGAAATGTCTTGCTATCTGTTCTAATATCTTGTTTGCTATCAAAGCCTCATTCTGAGGGATAGGTTGGAAACTTTGCATAACCATAGGCTTGATCCAAAATTGTTATAAACTGGAGGAAACACTTAACAGGGATGTTAAAGAGACAAGGTTCAAAAATAAGCAACAAAAGAAATGTCTACATAAGGATGAAAAACAAGTGATGAGAGATATGTTCTTATCTAATCCCATATGTTAGCTAATTATGACTGGGACTTTGAGTCACCTGGCATTTTCTAAGGCTAGAGAATGACAACCAGTATAGTAAATAGGGTCACACTAAGACAACAGTATGTATTTTCAGAGCACATTGAGTCTAGTGAATGGAAAATGTCAGTGAATAAAACCTGGAGATACTCAGTCAAAAGGATCTTCATTAGTCCAAAATTTCTATTCATTAAATATTAATAAACAAAGTTGAGTGGCAAGCCTTCTGGGTTCTGTTTGAATGATGTCATGGTTGGAATTGTGTACCCCCAAAAATGTGTGCAGCCACGTGGCTGGGATATGGTTCCCAGTATCTTGGGACTGTCCTCCATTGTGTGGTTTTGCTAACCTGTATGTTAAAGGATTAGGGTGGGGCTGTGAATTCCTGCTGTGGGGGTAGTTTCCCTGGAGTATGGCTTGCCTCACCCTTAATGCTTTTAGCTTGCAAGGAATAAAAGGAAAAAGAAACAAAGGACAATTTGAGAACCTCGCTACCATCAAGCAAGGAGCAGAGCGCGTCGTTCAGACCAGAAGTTCTTGCGTGAGGACGCTCCCTGGACAAAGACTGATGTAATACCAGACTTTCCTCCAGAGCCGACAAGGGGAAAGTCTTTCCCTGGACCGGACAACCTGAATATGGACTTGCAACCTACCGGACTGTGTAAGAATAAATCTTTCTTTGTTAAAGCCATCCACTCTGTGGTATTTCTGGTAGAGCAGCCCTGGCCAAGCCAAGTGACTAAAACAAATGGTTTATGTGAAAGTTTCCCTAAAAGATATATATATATATATATATATATATATATATATTACCTTAGCTATTGTCTTTATACCTCAGTCCAGTTGATGGGTCCTTGTGAATCTACCTCCAACTAGGTCACATTTTCCATATTCAAGGACAAGGAACAACGACTACAACATCATTTTTATATCATTTTCTCCTTTTCAGGATAACACATCAATGATCAATACCTGGACTTAGTTTAGACCTATATGGAGGCCATAGCAGGCTCTTTAAACTCATATGCTGGTTTTCCAGAAGATACCATCTGGTTGTTCACTAGGTTATTTAGCAAGAGCAATGTTCGAACTAATTGCATTGCCTGAGAGAGTAGACTCAACATATGTGTACATTTTAGCCCAAAGCCGTCTTTTGTATTAAGTGTGTAAGACACTAGAGAATAAGTTTTATTATGTTTAATACTATCAGGATGTAAGCTAAAATATCAGTATCTCTTTTAGTAGTGATTTAGCTCATGTACTTATTCTTGGTGGTAGCCAACCAAGCAAATCTTGTGTTGTTAAGGATGTTACAGTGTGAAAGTAAGTAGTTTGCTGCCTACTTCTAAAGCACAGACTATGCTCTTTTGGGATTAAAAAAAACAAAAAAACAAAAACTAAAGCTGTTTTGTTATCTTGTGACATCTTTGTTTATGAGGTCAGAGATCACTGTTGCACTTTTTATCTCACTACTAACTCAGTCTGTCCTTTGTCTCACAGCAATTGACAAACTTCTCAAAGACTTCTCTAATTTAACTATACCATAAGTAGGAATCAAAGCTCTACTAACTGCACCCTGAGTGCTGGACCAACGAGATCTTCCTTGGCCTTTTTTTACAGTGTGTAACAGTTTAATACTATGTTTTTAGCACCTATCAGCATAAGCACTATGAATAGATAAAAGCAATCTTAAAGTTTTCAAAGTGGACCAAGTGACCAACCGACCGACCTTACCTGTGACAAACAACACTTCACTGGAGAACTAATGGCTTGTAAACTAATGCGGAATGGACCAAGCCTACCAACAATTCCTCTAAAATGTGTTAAGTGTTTCTTCCAAGGACAGGCTGCTCTTCCTTGGTTTACTTATTAACAATCATGGGTCGCTACCTCAGAAGCAGAAATAGAGCTTCAGACAAAATACAGTCTAAGCTATGAGGTCAATTTCTTCTGAGAATCTGATCTCCTTAAGATACATGATTTTCTCTATAGCACAAGGGTGGTAGTTTGATTACAAACATTAGACAAATATGTCATATAACATTGTCTTGAAGGCCTATTAAACTATTTACTGATCTACCTTAAACATAGCTTTCAGTCTAATCTTTGGAGTCAGTTTTACAAAACAGATTTAATTCTACACATACAACAAAAAAAAGCATAATGCCCAGAGTAAAATGGTCACACTAGTTTATCTGGATCATCATTTGACCCAAAGCGGCTTCAGGAACCAGTTTTTTACAAAGTGCAGAGTTCAAAAGGATACCGAAAAGCAGTAGCCTATGTGGGTCACCACAACATCCATGAAAGTTAGAAATCTAGGTTCTAGAAGAATAACATATGACTCTCTTACAGTTTCTGCTTTTGAATCATGAACTCACTATAAAATCTTTGGTTAAAGTGTTCAATAAATGGTAATTGGACAACATCTGGTTTTTAAGATACCAGCCACCCTACAGTGAAGTAGAAAGCAGAAGAGAAATACTACCAATAGTTTTAAGCCAATTGTTTGAAACAACCAATAAAACAATAACCCTGAGATCTTCAGATGAGGAAACAAATTTCATGAGGTGTTTGTTCATGTATAAGCAGCATCAGTAACTGTTTTTCATGTGTCTCAGCAGCAACTGTGTTCTATAAAACCTCAGTTTGTGTATTAATATAAAATGGCAACATTTATCTTTTAAGGTACAAACTTTCTTGATAGAACAGGAAACATAATGTTATTCTAATTTATAAAATCATAGCTCAAATTTCAGATAGTTTTCTGGCTATATTTACAATTTTGTTAAATTTACCAATAGGAGTTCCTAATTTAAGAGTTACACTATCTCAACCCATTAGTTAAATAATTTAGGAGAAAGAAAAATGATTTTTTTTTTAATATCCAGAAAGTAAAACTTTAAAACATCAGTAATATTCTCACACAAAACTCTTAGCATCTTTGCCTTTACTCAGTCTTATGTAGTCGTTTTCTGTTCCGTATGATTCTGAATCAGCTCCAGTCTGCAAACCCATCAGTTTCTGCATAAAAGTTTTGGAAATCTCAATTTATATTCCTTTTTACAAGCCCAATATAGTCAATCTTTTTGTTGAAATATTTTGGTAAAAAATTTTTAGATAATTAGCAAAGCAAATCTTATCTGTTGATGGTAAAACTTAATTTGACCATGATTACTTTATAAATATAAATGTTTTTAATAGTGAAAAGACCTGACAAAAGTTGATTACATGTAAAACGTAAAGGCCAAAATGAAATCAAATATGTTAAAAAAAACTTTAGACAACAGTACTGTTAGAGATTTTTTGGGTGCAGTGAGTTTCGCTTAACCGAAAGTATGTAGAGGAAAAACCAGAGAGAGGAGGAGAAAGAAAAGGAAAAGTTTATTTGTGTCCCAGGCGGCTTTACAGAGCTCCCAGGAGGGAGCCTGCAAAACCGCACACTGGCTCAGGGGTTGGGAGTTTATAAAGGGGCCGGGTGGACCTTACTGAGGACAGCGCTGAAAACAGTGCCCGTGACGATGAGAATGGTGTCCGTGGCAAGTAGCCTATGGGGTTGTGGGCAATTAAAGTTACTTAATTAACGTAAGGGAGTCTCATTTCAGTGGAGTTGAGCCTATGGGAAAGGAGTGATAGCTATTCGGGCCAGGCAGCTCGTCTCATTTGAATGGAATTTCAGGAACAGCTGGCAGATAAAACGTTCAGTGCCACTCCAGGAATGGTAGGGAAGGGGGCTTGGGTTTCAACCTAACATTCCCGCCTTTTTTTGGTGATAATGGACGAAGATTTCGGTCGTTATCTACTTCCTGCTGGACGTGGGCGTGGTCAGATTAAAAGGGGCGGACTCTTCGGCAGAGGAACATAGGATTTCAGTAGTAACTGGTTCACGGTGACTCTGGACATCTCTTTCATGCGGTCTTTTAGGAACCTGAGGAAGCAAGGGGCAAAAAGAAAAAAGAGGCTTATTAGTATTAAGGGCCTGATAAATGGGGCAAGCCACAGCATTAATGGTGACTGGAACCAATCTAGTGGGGATGTTTCGACTTGATGCCTTCTCTTCAGCTCTTCACTCAGGTGAGTCAAGGTACCAAGGTTCTGTTCTATTTGGCCAGTTTTGTTCATGTAGTCACAGCATTCTTCTCTCAGGAAGAGGCAGGTTCCTCCTTTTTCAGCTGTAAGTAGGTCCGAGGCTCTCCGATTCCATAAAGTGACTTGGGCCAGAGGGATTAGTTGTCGCTGTAGGGAGGCTAGGGAGTCAGTGGTGGTTTCAAGGGCTATTTGTAGGTTGTTTTGGAAATTTTGTGCTGTAATTATACTGTTTCCAAAGGCTCTGCCTGCCAGTCCGGCGGCTGAGACTCCGGAGGCGAGGGTAAGACCCACCGTGATGGGGAGGAATACTGCTCGTTTGTGATGGGAGGTGGGTAGCAGCCAAGCTAGTTCAGATTCAGTGTAAAGGATTAATTGAGGCACTATTGTGACTGCAAAGCAGGGTCCCGAGGTGGTGGAGTTCAGGCACTTTTGTAAAGTTCCATTGTATCAAAAATAGGTACCCGGTATTGGGCCAGCTCCGTTATGTATGGTAATATTTCGGGTGCAGGAAGGGAGTGCTGTGGTTATGAGGCAGATTCAGGGAGGTTGTGTCTGATTGTTGATCTCAGGCTCCCGGGTACCTGTGGTGTGGGGGTAGTGCAGTAGTGGGTGTCTGAGGTGGTAGGGGTTGGGTGGATGTAGTTCATTGGAACCACCGCCAGCAGGGTTGCGGAAGTGAAGCACAGAGGAAACAGTCGGTGACACTGGGTAGAAAGTGTGGTTTCGAAAGGTGAGGGTGTGGTCGATGATTCGGGTCCACGAGGTTAACTGGGCAGTGTGTGTGGTTAACTACTTGGGCTTCTAGGAGTTGTTCTCATTGGGCGATATTCTGGGAGACTAGGGTGAGGGAGGGGGTGACATGCTCGTATTCATGGCTAATGTATAGTGTTCCTGAGGACTTGGAGCTCCATTCACTCCAGCATGTGCGTGTAACCACTCCTGAGACCCACTGAGGGTCCCAGGGGTCGTAGATGTGTATTCGGAATTTGCCGTGTTGGAAATGTAGGGAGTCGACAATGGTTTTGGTAATTGGATTTCGAGTATGTGAGTTTCCATGAGTTTTGCATGAGCGATATGGTCAGCCCCCATAGGTGTTGGGCCACCTTAGGCAAGAGGGATTAGTTTGGTCAAAGAGAAAGCAAGCATAGCATAGCTAGAAAAAAAGAAAATGCAGGAAGAAAAAGGAAAAAAGGAGGGGGATCTGAAGAAAGAGGCTCATCCACTGGCCTCTGTTCTGGGATCATTCAGAGGAAAAAGATGAGGAAGGTAATCAGCCAAAGGGGGACTACTGCTTTATTGACTGGCTTTATTGATTAGGTGTAGATTTTGTACTAGCCTGTAAGTGTAGTCAGACTTTTTTACTGGCAGGACAGGGGTGTTGTATGGTGAGTGGGTGTGTATTAAGAGACCCTTTGTGAGCAGTCTCTGGATGACGAGTTTTAGTCCCTATCTGTGAGTGGGGGAGATGGGAAATTGTGGTCTATACGGGAAGTGTGAGGGATCTTTTAGTTGTACGATGATGGGCTGGTGATGGGTGGCAATAGTTGGGGTTGAGGTATTTCAAACTTTGGGGTCTACGCGTTCTGGAGGTAGGGGAAGGTTAGGTAGGTGAGAGGGTTCAGCTATTAAAGAGAGTATGAGGGAAGCTGAGGGGTCTGAAGTAACCTGTAGAGTGGTTCCTAGTTTAGAAAGGAGATCTCTGCCTAGGAGTGGAGTGGGGCAGGGGAGTATTATTAGGAAGGAGTGTGTTAAGATTTTATTGTCTAACAGGCATGAAATGGGTCCCGTTGTTGGTGGGTTAGAGGGCTGTCTGTCACCTCCCATAACTGAGATTGGGGAAGAATAAGGTTGGCCCGAGTAGGAGGGGAGAACAGAATAGGTAGCCCCTGTGTCAATTAAAAATGATAATGACTTACCTGCTACCTTGAGAGTTACCCTGGGCTCAGCGAGAGTAATCGGGGTCGATGAGCTGGGGCTCCTTCAGTCCTCAGCTGCCAGTCCCAGGACAGCCAGCAGCAGGTCTGGGGATGGAGAGGATGGTCCCCCGTGGTCCTTCATAGAGGGACAGTCTATCTTCCAAAGGCCCCGCTGACCACATGCCGGGCACAGAGTGGTTGGCGGCGAAGGTTGTGGACAGAGTTTGGCGACCAAGGTTGTGGACAGAGTTTGGCCCAGCGCCTTTCTTCCCACATTTGAAACACGCTCCTGGTGGAGTGCGGCTTGGAGTGTTCTTCTTTCTCTCATTTGCTGGCCTCAGGGCTGCCACCGAGTCTTGGGCTTGTAAGTGTGCTTTTAGGCAAGTCTAGGTTTCTCCTTCTGCCCGCTCCTCTCGGGTGTTTAAGACTTTAAAGGCCATGGTAACCAGATCTTGTATGGGAGTTTGGGGACCGTCCTCAGCCTTTTTAGTTTTTTTTTCAGATGTGTGGGGCAGACTGTTATGAAGTGGGTTGCTAAGACAGTGGTTCTTGCTGGGGAGGTAGGATCTAAAGGGTTAATTGGGTAAGTGCCTCGGTGAGGTGGTTGAGAAAGGCAGCAGGGTTTTCATCTGCATAGGGTAGAAGAGAGAAGGACTCACAGGTCGTGACAAGTTAAGTCATAGGCCTGTGTAAGGTAATAGAATTCTTTTATGTAATTGGTAGGGTCATTTGAGAAGGAGTCTAACCTCTTTTCAGTTTGGGAAATGTCTGTTAGAGAGAAAGGGACGTGAACTCGGATCACTCCCTCAGTTCCCGCCACTTTGCGTAGGGGACAAAGGAGGAGTGGGCCCTGTGTGGGCTGGCCCTGTTGCTGGGAGTGAGTGTGGCTACTGACTGGGGAGGGTAAAGGAGGACTGGGTATGGTAATGTCTGTGGATGTGGGTGGAGATGATAGTGGGGGAGCTGTTGGGTGTGCTGGCTCTGGGTAGGGTGGGAGTTTCTGGGGAGGAGGTGAGAGGGACTCTGGTGAGTCAGAGAATGAAGAGGTTAGCTCAGGTGGGGGGTTGGGATCCATTTGGTCTGTTCCTTTGTTAGCTCGGATGGGGGTTTCTCTGGCTAAGAGGATTTGAGTGGTGTTACACACAGAGAGGAGTGAAGGACGGGAGCGCAGATAGAGAAAGGCTTGAACATAGGGGACTTCCGGCCATTTGCCTGTACACCGACAGAAGTTGTCAAGGTCTATTGGAACTCCGTAGTCAAAGGTTCCCTGTTCAGGCCATTTAGGCCCATTATCTAGTGGGTACTGAGGCCAGGCAGTGGTGTAATAAAAGATTAGGCGCTTAGGGCACAGGTCTTGAGCTAGCCCCAGAGCCTGGAATTTATGTAGGAGGCAACCCAAAGGAGTGGACAGGTCGCGCTTTGAGTTCTGGTTTCCCATGTTTCTGAACTCCGTGGAAAGAAACTTCTGAAGAGAGTGATGTCTCACTCGTTCAGAAAGGGTCTCGTGGATCGACGGTCTCAGAGTCACAGGGGACATCTCCCAACTGTGTTTTTCTGAGACTCACGCCTAACAGCTGTGGAGGTGCCTCTAACGTGGTACCATGATTTTCTGGACTGTCAGGAGGCAGAGACACCAGAAGGGTGGAATTAAGTGGACCAGAATTCGCCCAGGATCCGACCAGAGTGAGAGGGGTTTAGGAGGGCGAGTTGGGGAGGGATGGGTCGGGTTGAGGGGATTGGTTACTTACCCTAAGTGGTGAGTGGAGGAGGATGGAGGTTCCTGATTCGTCTGAGGAAAAATAGGTCAGGAGAGAGTGAGACAAAGGGTGAGGAGTGGGTACCTGCTTGCAAGCCCTCTCGGTCAGGAGAGAGAGAGGAGGAAACAAAGGGTGAGGGTTGGCCATAGCCCTTCCCGGTCAGGAGAGAGAACGAGACAAAGGGTGAGGGGTATGCACATGGCCACAGCTCTTCCCAGGTTTCGGCACTAAATGTTAGAGATTTTTTGGGGGGTGCAGTGAGTTTCGCTTAACCGAAAGTATGTAGAGGAAAAACCAGAGAGAAAAGGACAAAGAAAAGGAAAAGTTTGTTTGTGTCCCAGGCGGCTTTACAGAGCTCTCAGGAGGGAGCCTGCAAAACCGCACACTGGCTCAGGGGTTGGGGGTTTATAAAGGGAGCAGGCGGACCTTACTGAGGACAGCGCTGAAAACAGTGCCCGTGACGATGAGAATGCTGTCCGTGGCAAGTAGCCTATGGGGTTGTGGACAATTAAGATTACTTAATTAACATAAGGGAGTCTCATTTCAGTGGAGTTGAGCCTATGGGAAAGGAGTGATAGCTATTTGGGCCAGGCAGCTCATCTCACTTGAATGGAATTTCAGGAATAGCTGGTAGATAAAACATTTTGACTCAGCCATGCTACTCCGGGAATGGTAGGGAAGGGGGCTTGGATTTCAGCCTAACAAATACCTCCAGATATAACCATTAACAATATTTTAAAGTACTTTAAAAATTATATATAATAATCCTTAGGTATAATACTATATTATCAAGATATACCAAGATTATATATACTAAGGTTATCAAGTCTATAAATACCTGACGGGTATAAAAATAACTTCATAGGTAAATAATTTCAATTCCCCAGTCAGAGCATTGGCTTTGATGATTCTGAATTTAAAAAATTAGTTATAGTCAACTTAGCAAGTGAGGAATAGTAATAAAATTATGATGTAATTATTATACATTTGTTAAATAATATTAGGCAAAGAAAAAAAGAAGAAATAGCCAACATAAATTTTATTCTGATGAGCATTAGGCACTTCTTTTGATTTCAGCCCAAGCAACGTAATTTATTAAATAAAACTTTTCTAGCACTTCTCCTCTATTAAAAGATATTTGTAACTTTCCATGAGGTTTCAGAGTTGTCAGGAGTTCACTACAGGTTAACAAGAAATAACACTTAAGTTATTCAACCAAAGATCTTAAAGTAAAAAACTTAGTTTGTTTTTCTCTTTCTTTCTCAAGCCATGTGGCTTGGGTTTTGACTCCGGGTTCTTATTATAACAAGAGGCAGATTTATCTTTGAGGCAGATTACACAAAGAATAAATTAACCCTTCAACTCAGAAACTGTTTTAGTTATATAGTGTTGCTCTAACAGAGATAGCACAAGTGGATGGCTTTAGCAAAGAAAAATTGATTCTCACACAGTCCAGTAGGCTACAAGTCCAAATTCAGGATGTCTGCTTCAGAAGAAGGCTTTCATCAGCTCTGGAGGAAAATCCTTTTGTTGCATCAATCTTTGTTCAGGGAGCATCTTGGCTCAGGAATCTCAGGTCTGAAGCATGTGCCCTACTCCCAGTGCTGTTTACTTGATGATATTAGGTTCCCAGTTCTCTGTTTGCTTCCCTTTCCTTTTATCTCTTGGAAGATAAAAGGATAAAAGGTGGTACAAGCCACACTCCAGGGAAACGCCCTTTACATCCAAGAAGGGAGGTGATCTTAGGAAGGGATTTACAGTCCCACCCTAATCCTCTCTAACATGATCCACTCTGTTGACCACAGGCGGAGATTAGGATTTACAGCATAAGAACATCATAAAATTGAGGGTAATCACAGAATACAGGGAATCTTGACCCAACCAAATTACTACACATATTTTGGGGGGGGGGGGACACAATTCAATCCATGATAGAAACCAAAAAGAATTTTGCTATATAAACATTGAAAAACCCATCATCCAACACTGAAGTTCTTAAAAACTTCATAAACCAAACCACTAAACTTTTGTGAGACCATACTCTCCACCATATCAAATTTTTCAATAAACCTCTTACAGTGTATCTCTCCAAATAGCACAAATCAACTCACCCATTAAGAGACTTGTATGTATTTTCTCTAGTGGCGTGAAAAGCGAAAGTATACAAACTCAAACCATGACAAATACGTGTTAATTCAGTTTAGTATCAGTAAGCTACCCAAAAGATCTTGGAAATCACTTCAAGCCTGTAATTGAAATAAAGTTTGTTCAAACACTTTAAGTTTTCACTCAAGTTTTACTATGTCATATATATATATGTGTGTATATATACATATATATATATGGATTGCCAATTAAGTTTGCAAACTCATTCTAAAAAAAAGTGCTGCGTACCTCATTGCTGAATATCACTACAGTGCACATCACTATGCACCAATGCCAGCGTCTAGTTCGCCCTTCAAGCAATTTTGAAACTCTTTCTGGAATGGCCATTGCAGACAGTGACGAGGTGGTAAATTTGTGAACTACATTGTATAGCTGTCTGCGAGGGAGTTTTTAGCCAGTAAACAAATAACTGTTGGAACATGCTCCCTACTTTCCTGATCTGGCCCCCAATGACTTTTTTCTTTACCTGAAGATAAAGGAGACACTGAAAGGAAGACATTTTGATGACATCTGGGACATCAAGGGTAATATGATTAACAGCTCTGCTGGCTGTTCTAGAAAAAGAGCTCCAAAATTTCCTTGAAAGGTGGATTAGGTGCTGGCATCGGTGCATATCTTCTCAAGGGGGTACTTGTAAAGTGTAGTGATATTTGGCAATGAGGTACACAGCACTTTTTCTAGAGTGAGTTCGTGAACTTAATTGGTAGTGCTCGTATGTATATGTTTTTCTTTCTGGATGTTTATTAATGGTCTCCAAATAAGTGCTGGGGCCAAGCTGTGTTACAAGGAGAACAAACTTCATTTTCTCTAATCCATTCAGGGCAAAAGACGACCAATTGTTCAGTAAGCAGCTGAGAGGTGAATCCTTGGGAAAGTTATGCTCTATGCCCATTTCACATTATGTTCTACAATTAAAGGTACAGTCGGATTCGACTCGACGGCACTTGGCTAGCTTGGCTGGCCCAAGGCCTAATATCCTGGGACTCACACAAACAATAAATACTACCATGACAAAGATGACACCATTTCTCAGGACTTCTCACAGATAATTATAGATCTGAGCCCCCCAAAGAATGCAAACTTCAAAAACATTGCCAGAGAGAAGGCCAACATGACAGAGAAAAACACATAGAATGGCACTAAGTTTTAAGGACAGTCCATGGCACTAAGGGATCCCAGGACAAAAACAAAGGTGCCTAATAAAGAAAAAAAAATCAGGCTGGAAATAGATCAAGGGAGGAGTCCCCCAAATCTGGGCTGCCACATCCTTCTGTGCTTACACATAGAATAATTAGCAGGGTGGTAGAAGCAACATAATCCTTCAGGCACCTTCCATAGAAAGTTACACACATGGGATCCTCATAGACAAATACAGATTTCTCCGAAGTAATGAGAAGAAACAGGTGGCCAGACAAAGGCCATCGTGAAAGGGAAAACAATACAGATGGACTACAGTTCTGTTAAGAGAGTGCAAGTTTTCTTTCTTTGAAAATCTCTGCTGATGCATCAACTACCTGACCACAAGCTCCTCCCACTCCGTGGGAGTGGTGACTTATCTGCAAAGACCTTTTCTCCCTTAGTTCCAGAGGAAGGCATCCCTTGGGCACACAGGGGACTCTCCTTGGGTGTTTTAGTCATCTAGTACTGCTCTAACAGAAATACCACAGGTGGATGGTTTTAACAAAGAGAAAAATGTATTTTGTCACAGTCCAGTAGTCTAAAATTCCAAATTCATGCATCAGCTCTAAGGAAAGTCTTTCTCTCTGGGCCCTAGAGGAAGGTCCTTGTACTTCATCTTCTCCTGGACTGGAAGCTTCTGAGGTACAGGTATCCAGGTCTTTCCAAATGATGCATTGTGGTGCAGGCACTGCTTCTTGGTGTTACGAGGTTCCAATTTTCTCTCCTAATTTCTTTCTTTTATATCTCAAGAGATTGCCTCTAGGCACATTACAATCTTACAGAGTCCTGCCTCACCAACACAACTGCAACCCATCTTTCTTCATTAACATCATAGAGGTAGTGTTTCCAACATGTAGGAACATCACACAATACCAGCATTCATGGTCTAGTCAAATTGCTACATACATGTTTGGAGGACAAAGTTCATTCCATGATACAGGACCTGTCAGCAGTGCCTCCACCCCATTCAGATGACCACTTAGCCAATGGAGACTCCTGGGTGACTAGGCCCAGGTAAGTGGTGTTTCAGTCAGAGAATCTTCTGCTCCCAAGTTCACTAAGACCCTTCTGCAGTGACTCATGTATCTATTAATCCCTTGATAAGCTTACTAGTTCTTTAAAGGAAGACAGAAAAGACAGACGAGTTTCGCATCAGGACAGTGAGGACAGTGAAACTAAGGTTGGGTCATAAGGAACAGAAGAAAAACATGAGAGAAGTCAATCTCAGCAGCTGCTAGTTTACCTGCCAGGGTTGGGTGACCTCCCTTTCCCAGTTACCTCAGAACTAAGGATGGGGCACAAAGGGTCCTTGCCTCTTCCTGGAATTTCTGGGCTAGCTCACCCAAATATGTTACCTGGCTCTTGTCTCATTACCTTCAAGAATGAAAAGGCAAGGCACAGAGATTCTTTCCCCAAGAGCAAGGTTTATTAAAGAAGAAAAGAAACCTGCAGGCAGCAATGGACGGGGCTTCAGCAGCAGCATAGCCTCCAATTTTGTGAACAAAGACTTGTCTGAAATTGTTAAAGGCTTTCAGGCAGGAAGGGGAAGTAGGATTTGTGCACTATGTTGTGGGAGGGGAAGTGTGAGCAAAAGGGGATTTCAAGATGGTTTCTGCAGGAGAAGCTTTTAGGCCTTGTAGTAGGACTTGTGATGAGTGTTACAGCTGTGCAGTTCCTTGATCCCTTGGTTCGATTTGCTGGTCCTGATGGTACCCTTCTGAACAAATTTTGACTTCCTGTTCGTATCTGCAGAACTAGTTTTACTTGATGCCTTCTGAAAAACAACTCTAACGAATAGTACACAATCATTTGAATGACTTACCTCACTGTCCCAGGATGTAGTGAATGTGATGAATCTTTGGGTCCTTTTCATTCTCTACCACCTGTTCTTAGTTTTCTGTACTGTTTACTGAAATGCTTCCGATTAAAAAAGCATTTATGAGGTTTGGTTCCACACATTCTATTCTACTTAAAAGAAATCCAAAGGAGTTCCAAGTGGCTTTCTGGGCTCCCTGTCTCAAATTCACTTAGTATAGAATGCAAACCTAGACAATCTAAGACTACAGAAAAGGCTTTATTATATTAATCTACTATAAAATTAGTTAAAATCTTTGTTTATTTTTCCATATGCAAATGCCACTATAATTCTTTGGACTGCACTGATTGTAAGAGCTATGCCCACAATAAAAAGAAAATAAGAATATTCTGTAGTTTGAGTAAAAGCAAAAAACCCATTGCTGCTGAGTTGATTCTAACTCATAGTGACCCTATAGGATGGAGCAGAACTGCCCTACAGAGTTTCCAAGGAGCAGCTGGTGTATTTGAACTATTAATCTTTTGGTTAGTAGCTAAGCTCTCAACCACTACATTACCAATATAAAACCACAGTTAAGTATTAGAAATTGTGCTTCATAGTACATATTTTTAAATAATATTTTATTGTGTTTTTGGTGAAAGTTTGCATAGCAAATTATGTTCCTTCCTATTGCATGTTTTAATGTGGTAGCAATTATAGTACATTCTGAGCTTCTATATGGCTTAAGATAAAGAATATTAACTACTAAATCATTTTAATTGTTGTCTACATTTTTATTGTCAGTGTTAATGTATATTTCTAAGTGACATTTTGATGATGGCTGAAGTACACTGAAACTGTTATTTTTACTACTACCATTTTACTGCATAGATATTTTCTTCTTTACCAAGATAAAATTGAAGATCAAATTTAAAATATTTTTAGTAACTTAATTTGTATTTGTTTAACAATGATTAATTAATGTACTACTATTTTGTAGAATTGAAGTATATTTCTGTATTATATAATAGAGAATTGACTTTTTATAAATATTGAGCCAATATTTATCATTGATTTTCTATATACTCTACTGAATGCATTCCCCTTAGAGTGCAAATGTGGTATGAGAATACTTACAGTAGTTTAGTGTATGTAAAAATTAAAGAAACACACCAAAGTAGTATGAGATTAAATTATGACTTTTCATAATGGAAAAGTTTTAAAATAAAATCATGGTTTTAAGTTGTAAGAAGCTGTTTGAGTGGAAATTCCACATTTTTGAAAGCATGAATAACCAACAGTAGAAAATGAAGCATATATATATG
Source organism: Heterohyrax brucei (assembly GCA_028571685.1). Lineage (NCBI taxonomy): Eukaryota > Metazoa > Chordata > Mammalia > Hyracoidea > Procaviidae > Heterohyrax > Heterohyrax brucei. The sequence continues at coordinate 127,493,220 of CM053166.1, read as the reverse complement.
TACTCATATATATATATATATAGGCTCAGTAGTAATAGCTAGGTAATCTCATATTTGATCTATTACCTGTCTGTCATTTTGTCATACTGTGGTGGCTTACATTCTTCTATGATGTTTGAAGCTGTGTGACTGGTATTTCAAATGCCAGCGTGGTCACCACAGTAAATATGTTTTAATGGAGTTTCCAGACTAAGAGAGAGTAGGAAGAAAGGTTTTTTTAACCTAACTTTTGAAAGTTAGCTAATGAAACCCTATCATAACAGGGTATTCTCCTATATTGTGTTAGAACATGAGCCTGAGCCTACTACAGAAGAGATCATCAGTTGTTCATGTGCAAGATCAACTGGAAGCTTAAGAAAATCAAAGCAAGCTGATCAGGGCCAAAGTACAACTTTGAGCACATCCTGTCTGAATTTAGATATCGTCTCGGGAATAGATTTGACATACTGATGCTAGTGAATGAAGATCAGAAGAGTTGTGGGAAAACATCAAAGACCTACATGAAGATGTATCTGTAAGTTTGTCACACTGTGGGGCTTGCACTTTGCTGTGATGCTGGAAGCTACACCACTAGTATTCAGATACCAGCAGAGTCATTCATGGTGGACATGTTTTTGCTGAATCTCCAGATTAAGACAGACTAGAGAGAAGGACCCAGCAGTGTGAACTATGAGATGATAAATGGGAATTGATTTAAAAAAAAAGAAGAAGAAAGCAAAAGGTTATTAAACATTCAGAAAGAAAGAAAATACCAAAATGGATGTCAGAAGAAACTCTGAAACTTGCTTTTTAAGTTCAGAGCAGATAAAGATAAGGGAAGAGGCTATAAAGGCAGCTCAAGGAAACAATGAGATATGCAAAGACCTGCAATGAGAAAACCAAAAGACAAGAATACAACTGACATTTCTCAAGCTGAAAAACTGAAGAGAAAACTGAAGCCTCAAGTTGCCATAGTTAAGGATTCTATGGCTGTCTTAGGCTGGGTTTTCTAGGGAAACAAAACCAGTAACACCTATATGTGCAAGGCAAGATCTACATGCAAAGTACAAGGAAAGATTTATATATAAAGGAAACAGCTGACACAATTACAGAGGCTGAATGTCTCAAGTTCTGGCACAGGCCTCATGTGGCCGTGGGAGCTGGTGAACCCAAAGTCAGCAGGTCAAAAAACAGAGTTCTAGAGCACTGGTTATGTAGGTCGGTGGACCCCAAGCTGGCGGCAAGACGGAGCTACAGAGGCTGGCAAACCCAGGATCAGCAGGTCAGGGACCAGGACTCTCAAGCGCTGGCTGTAAGGGTTAATGAAGCCAACAGCTGTTAGCTCAGGTCCAGGAATTAGATGCCAGAAGACAGCAGGAGCTGCTGGCTATGTGAGCAGACCAGCCGAGGTGGTGGAAGGCAGAGAGGAGAGCTGAGAGGCAGGAAGCCACCACAGGCCCGGCCCCGCCACTTGATACAGCAGCCACACATGGAGTAACCAAGTTGACATAATCCTGATCACCGCAATGGCCAAAAAATGGAATAAGGCAGGAAGCATGAAAATAAGATGGAAAGAATAGACTATCACTGTGCCAAAATAGTTGGTCAGTGTTCAACAATTTCAGGAGATAGCATTTTATTAAGAATTGCTGATGCTGAAGGAAGAAGTTCAAACTTCACTGAAGGCACTGGCAAAAAAAACAAAGCTCCAGAAACAGACAGAAAACCATCTAAGATAGTTAAATCTGTCAAATGCTTACTCAGCTTTATCAAGAAAGCTACCAGGTCAAATGTCATGGATTGAATTTTGTACCCACAAGATATGTGCCAACATGGTTAGGCCATGATTTCCAGTATAGGGTGGTTGTCCTCCATTTTGTGACTGTAATTTTACACTAAAGAAGATTAGGGTGGAATTGTAACACCCTCACTACGATTGTGTCCCTGATCCAGTGTAAAGGGACTTTTCATGAGGTGTGGCCTGTGCCATCTTTTATCTTACAAAAGATAAATGGAAATGGAAGTTAGCAGAGATTTGGAGACCTCCTACCATCAAGAGCAGAGCACATCTGTTGGACCCAGGTTTCCTGCACGGAGAAGCTCCTAGTCCAGGAGAAGATTGATGACAAGAACTTTCCTTCAAAGCCAACAGAAAAAGCCTTCCCCTAGAGTAGATACCCTGAATTAGGACTTCTAGTCTACCAGACTGTGAAAAAGTAAATTTCTCTTTGTTAAAATAATTCACTTGCGCTATTTCTGCTACAGTAGTATTGGACGACTAAGACACAAACTGACAGGAAGATATTCACTTTCATGCCTGTTCTAATGAAAGATGATTTAAAAGAATTTGGAAATTAACGAACAATATAATCATCATCATGTTAGCAAAATCTTTCTGAAGATAATTCAAAAACAGCTGCAGGTGTACATCAACATGGAATTGAATGAAGCTCAAGACAGATACAGAAGAGGATGTAGGATGAAGATTATTATTTTTGATGCCAGAATGATCTGTTCCCAAAGCCAAGAATACCAGAAAAATGTTTACCCATATTTTACTGACTATGTGAAATCATTAGACTAAGGAAATCTTAACAAATTATGAATAAAATTGTGAAGAATGAAAATTCTAGAATTTTTAATTGTGCTCACATATAGCCTACGCATGGATCAAGCGGTACTCATTCAAACAGAACAAGGGGATACTGGATGGTTCAGAATTGGAAAAGATGTGAGCAGTGGAGTTGCATTATTTCATCTTACTTATTCAATATGTATGTTGAACAAATAATCCAGGCTATATGAAGAAGAATACAGCATCAGAATTGGAGAGACTCATTAACAACCTGAGATATGCAAATGATACACTTTGTTTGCCTAAAATGAAGACTCGAAACAATTACTGATGAAGATCAAAGGTTATAGCTTTCAGTGTGGATTAAATCTGAAAATAAAAGACAAAAATCCTCACTACTGGACCAATAAACAACTTCTTGTTAATGGAGAATAAATTGAAGTTTTGAATTATTTCATTTTACTGGGATCAACAATCAATGTCCTTGGAAGCAGCAGTCAAGAAATCAAGTGAAAGAGGTGGGGTCATACAATACAAATCCAAAAAAAAACCTCTCAAGTGAATCAGATATACATGACAATCTAAGAACCCTAAGCACCAAAGACAAAGCTGAAGAATTGGACTGAGCTATACGTGAAAGGGAGAGACAATTCAATAACAGCATAAACAGAGAACTATGGATTATTGGCATCCTGCTAGCTGAACCTGCACAGCATGGACATATTGAGACAAACAGCAGCATCCCAAGCCCAAATCCACACCATCTGGTGCAGCTAAGGTGAAATGACTGCACACACTTTCAGAATCAAACAGGAGTGATACCAGGCCTGTAGAAGCTAAGTGCTTGCTCCCAACCCACCAGGTGTACTACAGCCCCATCACCTCCATGAGCTCTGCAGGCCAAGGAGCACTCCCTGTCCTGGATTGAACTGTGTTCCCCCCAAAATGTGTGTGGCCACAGCTTGGCCATGATTCCCAGTATTTTATGTATTTATGTCCTCCATTTTGTGATTTTTCCTGTGCTGTATGTTAGAAGATTAGTGTGGGATTGTAAATCCCTTCATACTATCACCTCCGCGCTCCACTGTAAAGGGAGTTTCCCTGGAGTGTGGCTTGCACCACCCTTATTCCTTTCACCCTACAGGAAATAAAAGGAAAGGGAAGCAAGGAGAGCATTGGGAACCTCACCATCAAGCAAGCAGCAGCAGGAGTAGAGTAGGATGCTTGCAGCATCCTTCAGCCTTTCTGGTCAGCCACATCAGTGACTTTCTGGCAGACATTCGCATAAGGTGGGCAGAGTTTCTTTCTGAAGCCCATTTTCACTGGCAGCAGCAAAGTATGAACTACAGACCTGTGTAACTTGACACTGCTCCATCCTTTAAGCCAGTAGTTCTCAGCCTAATCTGAGGCACTTATCGCTTACCCCAGCCACTGGCTCAGGGTGTCTGCAAAATTGCAGTACCCTTTGTCCCCACCAATCATCTGCAACAGTGTTTTGCAGCATGGCTTTATTAGGACACTGTGGGCAGGGCTCCCAGATGAAGCTAATTTTCCCCTGTAGCAGCGAACTAGGAGTTGTAGATCTAAGGCATTCAATGCTCCTCCACCCCTTAAGATGGGCCCTCAACCACCCACAGCACTGGCCTGAGGGCCAGTGGTACTACCTCTTCTATCCTTCTGCTTGAGAACCAGCAGTGTCCCCTAATCCTTCTATCCAACAGCAGTAAGGGCCCAAGGAATAGCTGCACTACTCCTCCAACTACACGCTATAGCAAACAGGGACATATCTTCTATCCAGGCACCTGAGGACAGGTGACAGCCCCCTTCCTCACTGCCTGCATTGGTCGCCACAGCATCCTGCTCTAAACACCCCCCCCCCCACATCCTTGCCCATCCGGGACTGTAGATGAGAGTCTCTGAACCACTCACTTGGTGACCAATGAAATATGCACCTCTGCCCCAACCATCCATTTGTTGTGTGGAACACACACAACAACACCCAATCCAATAACCAGGAAGAAAATCCTTTGCACCTATGGCCAAGTGACCAGTGGGACAGGTATTTTACCTCACCAAAAATGCCACCTACATCCTCAGCAGTGCCAGAAAAACAATAAACAGAGTTCCAGACTCAAATACCTAGTATCTACTATGACAATGTGGAGACAGGAGGTGAGATCTTCACCATGGCTAGATTAAGGAACAGAGAAGCACATACACCTAGCCTGCTTGGGTATATCAAAATAAAAATCCAGGATGCAGTAAACAAAACCAAAACAAAGTAAGTAAATAACTATAACAGCTTCTTGATCCCTAGAGACAACAGTAAATATCAAGTCACATAAAGAAGCAGGGCAAGATGGCTCTGGCAATTACCAAAATACAGAACGAGAAAATTTTTCAGAGGAAGACAAGGCAATGGAACTACCTGATAAAGAATTCAAAAGATTAATATACAGAGGTCTCCAAGATGTCAAGCTGGAGAGTACGGAAAGTACAGACCAAACCAAGGAATGCACAGAGAAAGCAATAGAAGAATTCAGGAAAACAATACAGAAACAAAAAGATAGGATAAACATGTTACTAGAAACCATACAAAAACAGCAGGTAGAAATCCCAAAGACTGATGATAAAATTTCAGGATTAGACAACTCAGCAGAAAACTGAGACAATGGAATTCAGAAGCAATGAGATTGATGACAAATCCCTTGATGCTAATTTGTTTGAGGAAAAGTCTGAAAGAAAGACTGAAGAAAGCCTAAGAATTATCAGAAAGAAAAACATGAATGATCAGAGTTCTAACTTCTATAATATGAAATACAAGAAGGTACCTATCCAAGGAGCTCAACAAACTCCATACATGATCATACATGATAGGTATCAAGAAAAGGTACCAGCCAAGCCAAGTGCCAAGTGCTGTTGAGTTGGGAAAAAAAGGTACCAAGACATATTATAATCAAAGTTATCAAAATCAGAGACAAAAAAGTCTCAGAGCAGCTAGGGATAAACAAAAAGTCACCTACCTACAAAGGAGAACCAATAAGACCAAGCTCTGATTGCCAGCCACAGGCAAGAAGACAATAGGATGACATATGCAATGCCTTAAAAGAAAAAAAGTCTGGTGACAATTATGCATCCATTAAAATTGTCTCTCAAATGCCATGTCAAAATTAGGTCATTTCCAGAAAAGGAGAAACTAAAGAAATAAGTAAAAAACAAAAATTACAAGAAATATTAAAAGAAGTCCTCCAGTTAGAGAACTAATAACATCAGACAACAAAAGCCTAGGATCCAGGATAGATCAATTAGATATTAACTCAGATAGAGAATTTTCAAAAAAATAAAACTAAAAGACAGAAAGTAAGGAAACAGATATGTAATGTGTGCAGATATATCAACAATGAGAGCATCCAAACAAATGGAGGAAAGTCAAAGCAATAAAAAGGAAAAACAAAAAAAAAAGTCTAGTCTAATCTTAGAAAAATAAAAACAAAGATAAATTTCACAGTGACCAAAAAGGAAGCTGACATGGATTGAATTCCGTCCCCCTAAAAATGTGTGTAGTCATGTGGCTGGGCCATGATTCTCAGTATTTTGTGATTGTCCTCCATTTTGTGATTTCCCTATACTGTACGTTAAAGGATTAGGGTGGGACTGTAAATCCCTTCAGAAGATCACCTCCTTGCTCTACTGTAAGGAGACTTTCCCTGGAGTGTGGCTTGCCCCACCCTTAATCCTTCCATCCTGCAAGAGATAAAAGGAAAGGGAAACAGGCTGAGACTTGGGAACCTCACGCCATCAAGCAAGCAACACGGGGAGAAGGGCATGTCCTTCAGACCCGAGGTTCCTGCGCCAAGATGCTCCCTAGACAAAGACTGCTGTAATACCAGACTTTCCTCCAGAGTCAACAAGGGAGAAAGCCTTCCCCTGGAGCAGACATCCTGAATTTGGACTTGTAGCCCACTGGACTGTGTTAAGAATAAACTTTCCTTTTGGCTTGTTAGCAGTATATACTGTTGTCATCGAAGCCCTGATATATTGAATATGTGCAGAACCTTGTATAGTAATACATTGCTATGTTAAGAGCGGTGTATTGGATTGAATTGTGTTCCCCCAAAATTCATGTAGCCATGTGGCTGGGCCATGATTCTCGATATCTTGTGACTGTCCTCCATTTTGTGGTTTTGCTATGCTGTTGGTTAAAGGATTAGGGTGGGGCTGTAAATCCCTTCAGAAGATCACCTCCTTGCTCCACTGTAAAGGGAGTTTCCCTGGAATATGGCTTGTACCACCCTTAATCCTTTCATCCTACAAGAGATAAAAGGAAAGGGAAGCAAGCCAAGAATTGGGAACCCACACCATGAAGAAAGCAGCATGAGGAGAAGAGCGTGTCCTTCAGACCTGAGGTTCCTGCACCAAGATGCTTCCTGGTTAAAGACTGATGCGATACTGGACTTTCCTCCAGCTCCGACAAGGGGGAAAACTTTCCCCTGGAGTGGACATCCTGAATTTCGACTTGTAGCCTACTAGACTGTGTAAGAAAAAACCTTCCTTTGTTCAAGTCATCCACTCTGTGGCATTTCTGTTAGAGCAGCACTAGCTAACTAAAACAGAAGCTAACAAACTTACCTATCAAAATAAAAAAAGAAAAATATAAAGACTGAGCAAACACAAAGACACAAAGTCAATAGTAATAGAACAAACAAATAAATTCATAAACAAATAGAACTCAGCACAGAAAATCAGGGCAAAGAAAGTGTCAACACCACAAAAAAAGGCACCAGTAAACTCAAACCTATCAGTAATTACAATGAATGTAAATACCCTGCATGCACCAGTGAAGACACAGAAAGTGGCAGAATGGCTAAAAAGCTAACGAAAATCAAGAAATCGTCAACACCACACACACACACAATATGACAGCATTAAACTCACATCTGTCAATAATTGTATTGAATGTAAAAAGCTAACTGTGCAAGCGAAAAGACAGAGTGGATGAATGGATACAAAACATGATCCCTCTGTATGCTGCCTGCAAAAAACACAGCTTATACAGAAAGGCTTAAACAAACTAAAACTCAAAGGAAGGAAAAAAATGTATCTAGCAAAAAATAACCAAAAAGAGCAGGCATGGCAATATTAATGTCCAATAAAATAGATTTTAAAACAAAATCCACCACAAAGGATAGGAAAGGACACTCTATAATGATTAAAGAGTCGGTATACCAGGAGGACATAACCATAACAAACATATATGCTCCCAATGACAGGGCTCCAAAGTATATAAAGCAAATTAACAGCATTCAAACGAGAAACAGACAGTCCTAAGTAATGGTAGGAGACTGTCTTAGACTGGGTTCTCCAGAAAAGCAAAACCAGTAGAGCATATAGGTATATATATATATACCGAGAGAGATTTATAGCAAGGATACAGCTCACACAATTGTTGAGTCTTGAATGTTCCCAGTCCATGGGTTAGAAGAGACACTTCTCTTGATCATGTAGCCGCAGGGTCTGGCAAACCAAAGGTATGTAGGTCAGAGAGCAGTGCTCCCATTTTCGGGCTGTGAAGACAGATGAATTCCAAGATCTGCAGATAAACTAATAGCTCAAGTCCCAAGAGATGGAGGTCAGATGAACACAAGACAGCCACAGGATGTAGAGTGAGCAAAAATGCCAGATTACCTGCTTGTGTTCAGGTGTATCCCAGAAAAAGAGTTCTAAAATTGCTTAGAAGGGTGGACTAGGTGCTGGTGTCAGTGCATAGCTTCCCAAGGAGAGTACTTCAAAAGTAACTGTAGTGACATTTAGCAGTGAGGTACTGTCCTAGTCACCTGGTACTGCTCTAACAGAAAATATCATGAGTGGAAGGTCTTCATGAGGAGAAGCTTTTATTGACACAGTCCGGTAAGCTGCAAATCCATTTACAGGTTGTAAGTCCATTCAGAATGAGAAATCATCACAGTCCAGTAGGCTGAGTCCAAATCTAGTGAAAGCATCTTGGCACAGGAACCTCGGGTCCAAAGGACATGCTGTGCTCTCGGTGCATTTCTCTCGGTGGTGTGAGATTCCTAACTTCCTCAGCTCACTTCTCTCCCTTATATTCCACATGCTTGAGTCCTGCCTCACTAACACAACTACAAACCATTCTCCATCATCAATATCACAGAGGCAGGATTCACAACACATGGGAGGAAGGGCACCATACTGGAACTCCTAACCAAGTTAAATCAACACATACATTTTTGGGGGGACACAGTTCAATCCATGACAGGTACGTAGCACTTATTCTAGAATGAGTTCATGAATTTAATCGTCAGATCTTGCAAGTAGGAAATATAACATGCTGATGGATAGGAAAACTCAAGATTTTGAAAATATAAATTCTTCCCAACCGATACAATGAAATACCGATCCAAATTCCAACAGCATTCTTTTACCTGGTAGAGTAATAAATCACCAACTGTATATGAAAAGAGAAGAGGCCTTAAATAAGTAAAGTATTATTGAAGAAGAACAAAGTAAGAGACCTCACACAATCTAATCTCCAAACCTACTGTACAGCCATGGTAGCCAAAACAGCCTTATACTGGTACAGTAAAACAGAATTGAGAACTCAGACATAAATCCATCCATCTGATATTTGACACAGGGCTAATCCATTAAGTGAGGGAAAGACAGTCTCTTTAATAATGTTGGCATAACTGGATACCCATCTGTAAAAAAGTGAAACAAGGTTTATACCTCACACCATACATAAAAATTCACTCGAAATGGATCAAAGATCTAAATATAAAACCTAAAACAATAAAGATCATGGAAGAAAAAATAGACATCCCTTAGTGTTCTAATACATGGCATAATAGAATACAAACTGTAAATAACAATGTACAAACACCAGAAAACAAGATAGATTACTGGGAGATTTGAAAAATTAAACAATTATTCTCATCAAAAGACTTCACCAAAGGAATAAAAACAGAACCTACAGAGTGAGAGAAAAAAGAAATTGGCCATTAGCTATCTGACAAGGGTCTAATCTCTAAAATCTATAGAATACTTTTAACACCTAAACAACAGAAAGACAAATAACTTAATTAAAAAATGGGCAAAGAATATGAACAATCACTTCACCAAAAAGGACATTTGGGCAGCCAACAGACACATGAAGAACTGTTTGCAGTCATTAGCGATTAGAGAAATGCAATCAAAATTGCATTGAGACACCATCTCACCCCAACATTACTGGCACTAATTAAAAAAAACCAACAAATGTTGGAGTGGTTTCAGAGAGATTGGAATTCTGAGGCACTGCTAGTGGGTATAAAGCTGTACAATCACTATGGAAAATGATATGGTGTCTCCTTACAAAACTGGAAACAGAAATACTATATGTTCCAGCAATCCGACTCCTAGGAAAAAATGCTAGAAAAATAAGAGCTGTCACACGAATGGACATATGCACACCTATGTTCGTTGCAACATTATTCACAAAGAAAACTGATGCAAACAATGTAAGTGCCCATCAACAAATGAATGGGCGAATAAATTATGGTGAATCCACACAATGGAGTACCACACAATGGTAAAGAACAATATTAAATCTGAAACATCTCACCACATGGAGGAATCTGGAGGGTATCATGTTGCGTGAAATAACTGAGTCTCCAAAGGACAAATATTATACAAGATCACCATTATAAGCACCCAAGAAATGCTGTATACACAGAAAAAAGCATTCTTGGATGGATCTGAGGGTTGTGAGGAAGGAGGAGGATAAAGGGTTAACTAGACAGGAGACAAGTGTCAACTTTGGTGAAAGGAGAGACAACACACAAAACAAGGGGAGTCAGCAAAACCTGACCAAGACAAAGGCAGAGAAGTTTCCTAGACATATGGAAACACCCTGGGGAACCAATCTACTGGGGCTGAGGACTTGAGACCATACACTTGGGGGACATCTAGGTCAACTGACATACACAGTTCATGAAGAAACTTTTACATCCTTGCATCTGAGCTAGGATGTAACACTTTAACATGCAGCATCTGAGGTCTTAAAAGCTTGAGAGCAGCCAGTTGAAACACATCTATTGGTACTATCACGTTTGGAGCCAAAGAGAAGGAAGAAAACCAACAACGCAGGGAAAATATTAACGCAAAGGACTAAAGGACCACGGGAACCAGAGTCTCCAGCAGCCTGAGCTGAGAAGAACTAGATGGTTTCTATCACCACTGACCACTGTAGTAAGGATTATGACACAGAATCTTGGTTAGAGCAGGAGAAAATTGTAGAACAATGTTCAAATTCATGAAAAATATCAAACTTACCAGTAGGACAGTGACTGGAGAAACCCCTGCAAATATGGTCTCCGGATTCTGTGCTAACTCCGAACTTAAACCATTTCTGAAGTTCACTCCTCAGACAAAGATTAGACAGACCTGTAAAACAAACAAGAAAACATGTGAGGAATGTGCTTCTCAGTTCAATAAAATATATGAGACCAAGTGGGCAATTTCTTTCTCAAAAGGAAGGCGGGAAGGCAGGAAGGGACAGAAAAACTGGACATATGGACACAGGGAATCGAGTGGAAAGAGAGAGTGCTGTCACATTTTAGGGACTGCAACCAATGTCACAAAATAGTATGTATATAAATTTTTGAATGAAAGAAAATAAAACAAAAGCAAGCGATGCACTGCATTGGTCAAATCTGCTGTGAAAAACCCCTTCAAGATTTTAAAAATTAAAGTCAGTTGGGTGACTAAGATGGTTCTTAGCCAAGCCATAGACTTTTTTATTTACCTCATGTGCCCATGAAAGCTGGACAGTGAGAAATCAAGACAGAAGAATTGGTGCATCTGAACTGCAGGTGCTGACATTGCTGAAGGTACCACCGACTGTCAGTAGAATAACCAAAAGAAATACAACCAGAAGTTTCCTTAGAGGCAAGATTATAGGTGTTTGGAATTGTTTACCTTGGACACATTTTCTAGAGAAAGACCACTAGCAAAAGACAGTATACTGGCTAAGGAGAGAGCCAATGAAAAGAAAGGAAACCCTTGATGAAATGGATTGATGTAAAAGCCCCAGCTATGAACTCCGACTTATCAAGGATTATACAGGACCAGGCAACACTTCATTCTGTTATGTGTAAGGTCCCCATGAGTTAGGGCTGACTCGAAAGCAGCTAACAACAACAATTATATTTGATCAAATTTAAAATAAAACAAATTATAAGACATCTGCACTGTTTTTACACCAAGAAAGAAAAAAATGATGCTGCATATTAAATTCTCACAAGTCATCGCTTTTAAGAGGCATTCTGATATCAAAGATGCTAAGACCTGAAAAAAATATCAAATGTGGTATATCCTTGAATTTGTTTTGAACATCTTACTATTTAGTAGCATTCGTATGAAAGAACTTTGTTACATCCTGTCCAAGATTTGGTAATCAAGGTAGAAAATTGGTGTTATTAAAGTCAGTATCTCCTATAAGTTGGTGACATTTCCAGCAGTATTTCAAGCACAGTTTTTAGTGTAAATGATAGAGCTTTATCATATGCTTCACTGTATCTTAAAAAAATCTTCCTTTTTTATCCTCCATTATCCGTTTGTTTTTCATACAATGACTTCCGAATGATTTCTTGAATTAGATTGTGCTACTTGATTTGGAAATTATATTTTCTATACGAAATCAAAAGATGCAGTGCATTGGGAAAATCTGTTGCAAAAGATCTCTTTAAAATGTTGAAAAGCAAAGATGTCATCTTGAAGACTAAGGTGTGCCTGACCCAGGCCATGGTACTTTCAGTCACATCACATGCATGTGAACACTGGACAATAAATAAGGAAGACAGAAGAATTGATGGCTTTGAAATGTGGTGTTGGAGAATACTGAATGTACCGTGGACTACCAAAAGAACAAACAAATCTGTCTTGGAAGAAGTACAACCAGAGTGTTCCTCAGAAGCAAGGACAGTGAGACTGCAACTTCCATACTTTGGCCATATTGTCAGGAGAGGCCAACCCCTGAAGAAGGACATCAGGTTTGGTGAAGCAGAGGGCTGGTGAAAAAGAGGAAGACCCTCAACAAGATGGATTGAGACAGTGGCTGCAACAATGGGCTCAAGCCTAAAAGTGATTGTGAGCATGGTGCAGGACCAGGTAGTATTTTGTTCTGCGCCTACAGTTGCTGTGGGTTGGAACCTACCCGCCAGCCAGCACCTAACAGCAACTACAACGAATGAAATCAGAGCATGTCTTTATCATGCCCTCAGGTTCGAGAAGTACAAGGAGGAACAGGGAGCACAAAGGTTACGGCAAATGCCCACTGGTAATGAAGCGATCATTATTCAGGTTAAGGTTGGGGTCTAAAGAAAGGAAACCATGATGAAAAATAACGAGAAAAGTTAAATCTTCTTTCTTCTTCGAAATCCTTCAGACTCAATCGCAAAGCTTTAATACTCGTTGAGGTACCCTGGAAAGATTGCTGGTGATTATGACTCCAGGAATGCCACATTTTCCCTACACATTAACTAGGGTAGAAATTACCTGTTCTCTGTGCCAGGGCTCCTGCATTCTGATCTACATATAAGCAAGTGGCCAGGTTTTGTGAACTAATTTGCAAGCTAACTAATATTCTTTTAGGCATTGAAATTTACACAAAATTTGTAGTTTGTCCAGAGGTAAACATTGAACCTCTTTGGTCCTGGAGAAGATATAATGCAGAAAGACAATTTTTCAGGAATCATTGCCCAGAGAATGTGCCTTGTAGGAAAAATGACGGTGTCCACTTAATGTCTTTAGTTTAAGATACATAACATTTTTCATTGTTTATCTTTTGGGGGGGCGGAGTCAAGATGGCCGACTAAGCACACGTCTCCTTCTATCCCTCTCGAAACCAGACCTGAATTGACAATCAAACAGAGCCTTCTGAGCACCTAATCAGCCTCAGGACACGGCACAGAGCTGTTAATTGGGACTTTATACCACTCAGCGAAAAACCTCCTCTCTTTCGCTGACTCCCGCTCCTGGCTAGCCCCGGCTCTCACGGATGGAAGGTAAACGCACCATTTAGACTTTTTTTTCCTCAGTCTCGGCTGGCGGGCGGAGCTGGGCCTTGCCTGGAGGCTGGACTCAGACACGCTGCTGGGGGGATAGGCAGGCGAAATTCCCATATTCTGAGAGCCAGGCTCGGGACTCTGTTAATCTAGACACTTTGAGCCTTTCGTTTTGTAGCTGCCTCAGTGGGGTTTGTGCGGAACTCCGTGGTCAGGGTGCTGGACGCCATGTTGGTACCGAGATTTTAGCGGGACCTCGTTCTTGGCCTGGGAGCCAGCGCCTGCAAGTGGGACAGCGCTTCTCCGTCAGAAAAGTAGTGATTTTGCATAGTGCTGCCTACATTGGGGGCCCTGCAACAGAAGCAGAGGAATCGCTGCCTCTGGGCCCCTTTAGCCCCCCTGTCTGCTGCCTGTGTGGAGGACGCCATCTTGGGTACGGTGGCCGCAGCTGGACCTAATTCTTAGCTTGGGAGCCAGAGCCTGCCCACAAGAGAGCGCTTTTCTATCACAAAACCAGTACTCGACGCAGTGTTGGATAAGGCTAGGCCCTGTCAGTAGAGGCCACCAGGGCACTAGCAGTGCTGTATTCTGAACTAGTTTGTTATCATCTGGGGTTGGATACAGTGGCGCTTACTTGGTCAGATGGGAAGAGGGACATCTACACCTGAAAACCTAACTGACTTGTGAACTGGTCAGATACTTTTTGCTTTACATTTGAAGACAGCCTAGAGAAACATTTGCAATCCATCCTCACAGTACCTCTTCCAGCCTCTATATACTCACATGGGACCCAAAAAGCAACAGACAATTGTGGCATACAAGCAATCACTCATGGCTTCAGAAGGCTCCCAAACAAAGCAACCAAGGAGTTTTCCAGATGAAGAAACTTTTATGAAAGCATCAGGAAGTGAATACAAATTGATTATATCCAGGGCCCTTCTAGACCTTATACAAAATGCAGCAGAAAAAAATGAAAAATTAAGCAAGTTGTTCGATCTGATGGAACACCAGTACTCTGAAATCCAACAGATCAAAAAGAAAATCAAAGACATATAAACTTCCATGCAAAGCCAAGAAAACAGAACGGAACAAATGGAAAAAAGAATTTCTGACTTGGAAGACAGAGCTACTGATGCCAGTGTCTATGAGCAGAAATCAGAAAAAAGAAACAAGAAAAATGAAGAAACATTAAGAAGCATGTGGGACTCTATTAAGAGGAACAACCTTCGATTAATTGGAGTCCCTGAACATGGTGAGTCATCTGAGAACACAGAGAGTATTGTTGCTGAGCTGCTGAAAGAAAACTTCCCAGAAATCATGAAGAAAGAGAATATAGACATCTCAGATGCATATCGTACGCCACCCAATATAGATCTCAAAAGAAAGACTCCAAGACATATTATAATCAAGCTTAACAAAATGAAACATAAGCAGCAACTCTTAAAGGCAGCAAGACTCAAGGCAAAGCTAATATTCAGAGAGAAACCCTGTAGGCTTTTGTCAGATTTCTCAGCAGAAACCATGCTGGCACGGAGACAGTGGCACGACACATTCAAAGTCTTGAAGGAGAAGAACTTCCAACCAAGAATTATATATCCTGCAAAACTGTCTTTCAAACACGAAAATGAAATTAAGACATTTCCAGATAAACAGAAACTCAGAGACTTTGTAAAAACCAAACCCAAACTACAAGAAATACTGAAAGAAGTTCTTGGCTTTGGCTTAGAAGAACGAAACCACTAACTTTATATTTTAGAACGACACACTACTCAATACTCATTTAGGGAAGGCTCCAAAGTAAGTCACAGCTTTGATTTGGAAAGAAGCAATCCAGTGATCATCATGAAAACTATGGTGTCATCATAATAAAAGAGGGATGTACTACAGTCGTTACAGTCCTTCCAGATGGAGAGGAAGATGACCAGACTGGTAGTAATTAAAATTGGGTTTATAAATAGTTTATTAAGGGGGTTCATAGGGGCAGCTGTAAAGCACAACAAAGATGTATCATACCATTTCAAGAAATCTAACACACGAGTCTCAACAACTATAAAACCAGCTCTGAAAAAGGTGAAAAATCAACTCACAAAAAAGAGTGTCTCAGAACAGACTAATAAGAACAACAGAGAAAACATCAACATAAAAATAAACATATCACAATGGCAGCAGTGAACACATACCTATCAATAATTACATTGAATGTGAATGGACTGAATGCTCCAGTAAAGAGACACCGAGTGTCATCTTGGATCAAAAGACACGACCCATCCATATGTTGTCTACAAGAAACTCACTTGAGACCTAAAGACAGGAACAAACTGAAAATTAAAGGATCGAAGAATATATATCAAGCTAATAATGAACAAAGAAGAGCAGGGGTGGCAATTCTAATCTCAGACAAAATCAACTTTAATGTCAAATCCACCATCGTGGACAAAGATGGACACTATTTATTGCTGAAAGGTTCAGTACACAGCAAGACTTAACTATATTTAATATTTATGCACCCAATGCCAGAGCACCTAAATATGTCGAAGGAACACTGACTACGCTCAAAAGAGAGTTAGATGACTCCACAATAATAGTGGTAAACTTTAACACTCCACTCTCATTACTAGACAGATCATCTAGAAAAAGCTCAGTAAAGATACAGAAGACCTCATTGACACAATTAACCAACTAAACCTCATTGATATATACAGAACTTTCCACCCATCAGCAGACAACTACACCTTCTTCTCCAGTGCACATGGAACATTCTCCAGAATTGACCACGTGATAGGCCATAATGCAATGCTCAACAAAATCCATACCGTTGAATTACTGCAAAGCATCTTCTCAGATTATAAAGCCATCAAAGTTGAAATCAATAGCAGAAAAAACAGAGATAGAAAGTGGAACTCTTGGAAACTGAACAACATCTTGCTCAAAAAAACATGGGTTATAGAGGAAATCAGGGCTAAATTAAAGAAATTCATGGATTCCAATGAGAACGAAAACACTTCCTACCAGAACCTATGGGATACAGCCAAAGCAGTGCTCAGAGGTCTGTTTATCTCCATAAATGCACACATCGGGAAGGAAGAAAGAAACCAAATCAAGGAACTAACTCTACAGCTTGAACAAGTAGAAAGAGAACAACAGAGGAACCCCTCGGGCACCAGAAGAAAGGAGATCATTGTTTATCTTTTCCTTATCAATGGCATAGTTTAATGCAACTTGTAGAAAGAAGAAAAATAAACAACTCGGTCAAATATTGGTGCCCTTGCCTATTGACTTACGCTGGTTACTCATTGTCATGGTGATATCGGTGCCATCTTTATGTCTTACTTTTCAACTCAATATACTTATTGAAGTCAAGTTATGGTAAACAAAACAAACTGTGAGAGGAATGCATCTAGCAGTTGGAGCTGGAAATAAGTTGGAATTATAACCAGCAGGGACTTAGAAATACTGAGAAATAACTAAGACGAGACTAGAGAATATGAAAAGATAGAAATTAACAAAAGCTTCTCTTGGCAACGATGTATGAATGTCTCTGTACTGTTCATTTAATGATGTTCCAAGCATAGAAATGATCTCTCTTTGAAGAGGTGAACTGTGATGCTGCAACCATAAAATAAGTGTTCCTTATTGATTCTTATGTCGCTAGAGTTTACCAAAAGTACAACTTCTGCTTCTGCTGTCCATAAGGCAGCACAGAATCTCTTCTTTTGTTCAAAGACAACTAAATTGGGAGTGTTTTTGTTCTCTGGACTGAAACTGCCACTGTGTTGTTGTTCTTTTTTTGTTTTTTAATAAAACACACCAAAGTTAAAGACAGCATGGCCACAGGAGAAACATTAGGGAAAGCTGCACAGTCGAAAGTAAATTAAAAAAAAAATAAACAAATTATGAACACAACATGATGCTAATACTCAGTACCTATTTCTGCACTCTGTGCAATGCCTGCAGGTCAGGGCCAATCTCTTTTTCAGCATGGTAGGTCCTCCTGTTCAAACTGGGAAATGGATCTCCTGCGATAATACTTAGCAATACCGTCGTACTTCACTCATTTTTTTTTCTTAAAGATCTTTTCCCTTCTGAAATGCCATGTTTGTTCCATCCTTTATTAGCCAGTGTGCCATTAGTTAGTACACTACTGCATTCTTTGCCTGATCAAAGTGAAAATGGAAGTATGTCAGTGGTATGTGTGTGTGATGGGTTGCCATCAAACAAACATTAATATTTAGAATCAACTATGTTAGAAGATATTTAATAGTAGATCAAAAACACATAAACAGGTTAAGGTTTTAGTGCCGTCTTTCCAGAGTATCTGTCAGAAAACACAAACTAACACAATTTTTATAAAGCCAGGCTCAGATCTGGATATAGTAGACGACAGTTCTCAGGTACAATTTCAGAAGTCACAACAAAGGCTTATCTTCCATTTGCATTTTATAATTTTCTTTACTGCTATGGCTGTGGTATCTGGAAATTTTCATGTCACCTGAGATGCAACATTGAAAACCTGTGCTAAAATGAAAACCGTATCAGATATGGGAAGTATTTAAACAATTACCCCACATTAATTTACCTTGAATAAGTTTCAGCTTTCTAAAATGGGACAGAAGATAAAGCTGCATTAGTAGAGGTGGGAAATCAAGAAAGTCTTACAGCATGAGTTTTCAATTGTAGGTTTCTCTTTCTGGAAAGATGAGGAAAAGGGGTAATAAATAGATTAGGAGGCAGCTAAAGGCAAACCTTCTCTACTTAACACTCTTCCCAAGGGCTAATCTTAAATATGTACGTGTTAAAAATAAGGTACAGAAGATTTTTTGCTGGATGTTTGCTGGATGATCTATGATATTAACCAGAAATGGCAGTGAAAGGCCAAAATACTGCAAGGAAAAGTGTGTTTCTCATCCAAATGAAAGGCTGAAATTGAAAACTGAGAACACTAGTACATGAGATGAAATTTCCTAACTCGTGAACTTAACCTTAACCCACATAAAGACATACTTCAGTTTCTAGCAGGCATTTGAGTTACTTTGTGCAGATTATTTTGCAGTTACAGCTCGTGTGTACTGAGTTGTACTTAGGTTGATCTTGTGGTTCTATGAGTAGTGAAGGAAATATTTCTGCCTGTGGCTCTTGTAAAGTACATTGTTATTATTTTTATTCTTGTGGGTTCCAATTCAAAACAACCGCATGTACAATGGAACAAAAGGCTGCCGGGTACTGCACCATCCTAGCGATTGTTGCCATGTTTGAAGGCATTGTTGCAGCAACTGTATGAATCCATCTCATTGAGAGTCTTCCTCTTTTCACTGACCCTCCACTTTACCGAGAATGATGTTCTTCTCCGGCAACTGGTTCCTTCTGATGGTATGTCCAAAGTACATGAGAAAAATCTGCCCAATTCTTGCTTCCAAGGCGCATTGTGGCTGTACTTCTTCCAGGCCACAGTTGTTCATTCTTCTGACAGATGATGATATATTAAATAATCTTTGCCAGCAACATAACTTAAACACGTCGGTTCTTCAGTCTTCTTTTTTCATTGTCCAGCTTTCATGTGCATATGATGCGTTTGAAAATAGCATGGCTTATGTCAGGCACACTATAATCCTCAGAATGACTTCTTTGCTTTTTAACTCTTCAGAGTTCTTTTGGAGCAGGTTTGCCCAATGTAAAAACATCATTTGATTTCCTCACTGCTGTTTTCGTGGGTGTTGATTATGAATCTGAGTAAAATGAACTTGGTGACAATTTCAATTTTTTTTTCCATTTACGATGATATTGCTTATTTTTCCAGTTGTGAGAGTTTTTTCTTTTCTTTATGTTGAGGTATAATCCATATGGAAGGCTGTGGTCTTTGATCTTCACCAGGAAGTGCTTCGAGCCCTCTTCACTTTCAGCAAGCAAGTTATGTCATCTGCGTAAGTTATTAATCATCCAATTCTGGTGCTGCTTTATTCATTGTATAATCCAGATTCTTGGATTAATTTGCTCAGCGTACAGACTGAATAAGTATGATGAAAGGATGCAACCCTGATACACACCTTTCCTGACTTTAAACCACTCAGTATTCCATTGTTCTGTTCAAAGGACTCCCTATTAATTTACATACAGATTCCTCATGGGCACAATTAAGTGTTCTGGAATCCCTGTTCTTCACAATGTTATTTATAATTTATTATGATCCACACAGTCAAATGCCTTTGAGTAGTAAATAGAACACACCTTTCTGGTATTCTATGCTTCCAGTTAAGACCCATTTGACATTAGCAGTGGTACCCTGATTCGGTGGTGTACCTTGTTTCCAGGTACTTGGCTGAATCTGGATTTAATTTCTGGCAGTTCCCTGTTAATGTACTGCTACACTGCATGTGAGGTTAACAGTGTTATATTTGATAATTTCTACATTCTGTTGGATCACCTTTTTTTGGAATGGGCACTAATATGGGTCTCTTCCAGTTGATTGCCTGGGTAGCTCTCTTTGAAATTTCTTGTCGCAGATGAGTGAGAACACTTACATTATTACCACCTTTTGTTGAAACATTTTACTTGGTATTCCCTTAATTCCTGGAGACTTGTTTTATACGAATGGCTACAGTGGACCTTGGACTTCTTCCTTCACTGCCATCTGCTACCTTCTGAAATGGTGGAACATCAACCAATTCTTTTTGGTATGGTTACTCTGTGCATTCCTTGCATCTTCTTTTGGTATTTCCTTTGTTATTTAATATTTTGTATGTAGAATCCTTCAATACTGAGACTTGAGACTTGAATTTTTTTTCTTCATTTCTTTCAGTTTGAGAAATGTCAAATGTGTTCTTTCTGGTTTTCTAACTCCATTTCTTTTAACATTTTGTTGTAACATTTTACTTCGGTGTGTGTTTTGCTGTGTACATTGTCAACAACAACGAGACAGATCAGATTTAGAAAAAATACTTTACCTTATCTTCTTTAGCTGCCCTTTGAAATCTTCCGTTCAGCTCCTTTGCTTCATCATTTCTTCTGTTCACTTTAACTAGTTTATGTATGTGAAACAGCAAGTTTCAGAGTCTATTTTGACATGCTTTTGGATCTTTTCTTTCTTTCCTGTTCTGATAATGACCTCTTGTTTTCTTTCTTTTTTTTTAATTAATTTTTTATTTAATATAACTGAGTGAAAATGTACATTCCTGTATAAATTTACATGCCCACCTATATGCAGCTTCCACTACTCTCCCTGCCCAGTGACAGCACACTATTCCTCTCTGCTCCACACATGTCTCATCTTCCCAACAGTCTCCTTTCCCCTCCTCTCCACCCACTCTCCTTCCTCCAACCAGAGGTCAGCAGGATGACATCCTATAGATGTATAGAACCATAAAGTGCATCCAATAAATGGTCACTCTGCATTGCCAAGTCCAATCCATTCCTGTCCGAAGAGTGGACCTTCGTTATGATTTATGGTCAAGAGCAGCATCAGGACAAGGGGCCATGCTCCCAGGGGAATCCCGAAACCGCTGGACCATCAATTGAGGTATTTTAGTGGGGATCTCAGGGTGCGCCCCTTTTTATTCTTGTGTTGCCAGTGAGACTCAACTTCGTGAGCTCCATCGTGGCTATCACTGGTGGTGACCAGGCACCATCCAGTTCTTCCGGTCCCAAGTCGGTGTAGGTACCCACTGATGTGAGTCTCTTTATCTTCTGGGTTGTCTTTCCCCCATGTCATTTTGGTCCTTGGTGAGCATCCGTTCCTGCTAAGTTGGGACCATTTGCTGTGCCCTCGGATGGCAGCTTGGCAGCTTTTAAGACCCCAGACGCCACTCACCACCGTGGGGTGCAGAGAGCCCTCTTAGCAAAACGCTAATTGTACCAATTGGCCTCGCTTTCGCCTAAGAGCATGGTCCCCTGCCCCCTGCCCCAGCTACTCTGTCCTTGCAAAATTGGGTTAAGATGGAAGGAGTACTCATGTTATACTTAATTCCACTTAATATTGTTCTTGTTTCTAATGTGTGCTATCACCAATTTCACCCAACCAGATTCCTAGCAACTATCTAATCTAAACCCTCCCCTCCTTACCCTCCCTCCCTCCCTCCCCTCCCTTGCAGCTGTCAAAGAGTCTTTTCTTCTATACACAAGTCTGTTTTTGAGATCTTATTGTAGAGGTCTCATACAATATTTGTCCTTTTGTCGCTGACTGCTTTCACTCAACATAATGTCTTCCAGTTGAAACCAGGTCATGAGATGTTTCCTGGAGTCATCGTTGTTCTTTATTATTGTGTAGTGCTCCATTGAGTATATATACCATAGTTTACCTATCCATTCTTCTGTTGTTGGACATCTGGCTTGATTCCATCTTTTTGCTATCGTGGACTGTGCTGCGATAAACATTCTTGTGCATGTGTCCGTTGGTGTGAAAGGCCTTGATTCTGTAGGACATATTCCAAGTAGTGGAATTACTGGGTCAAATGGTATATCAATATCCATTTTTTTAAGGAAGTGCCAGAGTGCTTTCCAAAGAGGCTGGACCATTTTGCAACCCCACCAACAGTGTAGGAGGGTTCCACATTCTCCACAGCCTCTCCAGCATTTGTTGTTTTGTGTTTTTTGGATCATGGCCAACCTTGTTGGGGTGAGATGGTATATCACTTGTATTTCTTTAATAACTCAAGATTGTGAACATGTCCGCATGTGTTTTTTGGCTGCCTGGATCTCTTTTTTAGTGAAATGTCTGCCCATCTTCTTTGCCCATCGCTTAATTGGATGATTTATCTTCTTGTTGATATTTTGTAGTGTTTTATAGATTATGGAGATCAGGCGTCGGTCTGACATGGAGTTGCCAAATATTTTTTCCCATTCTGTGAGTGTTCTTTTAATTCTATTAATAAAGTCTTTGGATAAGCAGAAGTGTTTGATTCTTAATAGTTCCCATTTATCCATTTTCTCTTCTGATGATTGTGGTTTGTTTGACAGATTTTGGAGTCTGTCCACATTGTGTATTAAAACTTCCATTGTTGTTCCTACCTTTTCTTGGATGAGCTTTAAAGTTTTAGGTTTGATATTTAGGTCTTTTATCCAGTTAGAGTTGGTTTTTGTATAAGGTGTAAGATATGGATCTTGTTTCAGTTTCTTGCAGATGGATATCCAATTTTGCCAGCACCATTTGTTGAAGAGACTGTTTTTACCCCAGTTTAATGTCTTAGGGCCTTTGTCGAATATCAACTGTTCATAGGCAGATGGTGTCATCTCTGGGGTCTCAGTTCTGTTCCACTGATCGATCTATCTGTTCTTATACCAGTACCAGGCTGTTTTGACCACTGTGGCAGTGTAATATGTTCTAAGGTCGGGTAATGAGAGGCCTCCCAGTGTGTTCTTCTTTAGTAGTAACTTGCTTAGCTGGGGCTTCTTCCCTTTCCAAACAAAATTGGTGATTTGTTTCTCCATCTCATTAAAAAATGTCACTGGAACTTGTATTGGAATTGCATTATATAAATAGATTGCTTTGGGTGAAATAGACATTTTCACAATGTTAAGTCTTCCTATCCATGAGCAGGGTAGGTTTTTTCATTTATCTAAGTCTCTCTTAGTTTCTTGTAGTAAGGTCTTGTAGTTCTCTTTGTAAAGGTCTGTTATGTCTCTGGTTAGATTAATTCCTAGGTACTTTATCTTCTGTTAGAGTATAGTCTTTCATAGTATTCTGTTATGATATTTTTGATTTCTGTTGCATCTGTGGTGACAACCCCCCTCTCATTTCTAATTTGGGTTATTTGTTTCCTTTCCTGCTTTTCTTTAGTAAGTTTAGCCAGTGGTTTGTCAATTTTGTTGATCTTTTGACCTCTTGTTTTCTTTATGTATGATATCTTTGTTGTCACTTTACTAATGGTCTTCGACCCTTAGTATTCAGTGTGTCAAATCTATTTGTCAGATGGTCTCTAAATTCAGGTGGAATATACTCAAGGTCATACTTTGGCTCTGTGTATTTGTTCTCATTTTCATCAGGTTCATCTTGAACTTACATAGGAGCAATTCATGGTCTATTCCACAGTCAGCCCCTGAACTTGTTTTGGCTGGTGATATTGAGTTTTTCCATTGTTTCTTTCCAAAGATGTATTCAGTTTCATTCCTGTGTATCCCATCCAGTGAGGTGCACATGTATAGTTGCCATTTATGTTGTCAAACAAATGTAGTGCTAAAGAATAAGTAATTGTTCTTGCAGAATTCTATTACACAATCTCTGATGTCGTTTCTATCACCAAAGATGTATTTTCCAACTACCAATCCTTATTCTTTGTTTTCAACTTTTGCATTGCATCACAATTATCAATGTATCTTAATTGCATGTTTGATCAATTTTAAACTGGGGAAGTTGGTGAAAATCTTCAGTTGCTTCATCTTTGGCATTAGGGGTTGTTGGACAAATCTGAATGATGTTCCTATTAATTTCTTTACCTTATAGGCATGTGGGTACTATCCTGTCAGTGACACCACTGTAGTTCAGGATAGATCATGAAATGTACTTTTTGACAATGAATTTGATGCCCTTTCTCTTCAACTTGTCATTCCCAGCATATTAGACCATATGACTGTCTAATTCAGAATGACCGATATCAGTCCATTTCAGTTCACTAATGCCTAAGATATCTAACTTCAGGCATTCCATTTTGCTTTTGACAACTTCTAGTTTTCCTTGATTTATACCTCATACATTCCACATTTCAATTACTAATAAGTGGCTACAGTTGTCAATTTCTCATTTGGAGTCATGCCACATTAGAAAATGAAGATTCCAAAAGCTTGATTCCATCCAGGTCATTAAGGTCAACTCTATTTTGAGGAGGCAGCTCTTCTCCAATCATATTTTGAGTGCCTGAGGGCCTCATCTGGTGACATGATATCAGTAAATGTTGTACTACTATCCATAGGATTTTCACCAGTTAATCTTTTTTGGAAGTAGATCACAAAGTCCTCCTTCCTGGTCTGTCTCACTCTGAAAGTTCCACTGAAACTTGTCAACTTGTCTACCATGGATATTCCTGCTGACATGTGAAATACCAGTGGCATAGCTTCCAGAATCTCAGCAACACCCAAGCCACCACAGTATAACAAACTGACAGATAGGTGGTGGTGTGAGATACTAAGGCACTCTACTTTTAATATATGACAGTATTTTCTTAATCAATTATTAGGGTAAAATAAAGATTTGTTTTTGTTTTCCATGCGTTCATGCAAAATTTGCATCCCAGGCACTCGACTTAAGAAAGGTGCTTGAGAATAACATGATTTGAACATTATGTTCAGCACATGGTATTGGACCTTGTTCTCAGCACCTTTTGTTTATGATCATCTTTAATCTTCAAAATTGCTTTGTTAGATAAACACTATATATTTCCATTTTAGAAATCAAGAAACAGGTACAAAGGTGACCCAAGGTCACAAACCAATTGAAGTTGCGGAACTGAGACACACAGTCAACCTCTGTGCTGTATTGATATAACGTACACACCACACCATTTTTTATTTGGATACACCTGGGTTTTATTTACAGCTTAGCAATTTACTAGTGTTGGCAGACATTTCATGAGATAATTATACTGTTTCACTTTTTCCTACCCCATTTCAGTTGTTTTTGTTAGCTGCCTTCAAGTTAGCTCCAACTAACAGTGATCCTATGTACAACAAAACGAGACACTGCCCTTCCTGTGCTACTGTCATAATCATTGTTATGCTTGAGCCCATTGTTGTGGTCATTGTGTAAATCCATTACATTGAGGGTCTTCCTCTTTTTTGCTGACCCTCTACTTTATCGGATCCAACTCGACAGCACTTGGCTTGGCTTGGTTACTTTATCAAGCATGGTGTTCTTTTACAAGGATCCCTGTAATATGTCCAAATTACGTAAGACAAAATCTTACCATCCTTGCTTCTAAAGAAATTCTAGCTGCACCTTTTCCAAGATAAATTTTTTCATTCTTTTGATAGTTCATAGTATATTCAATATTCTTTGCCAACACCATAATTCAAAGGCATCAATTCTTCTTAAGTCTTTCTTATTCATTACTCAGCTTTTGTGTGCATATGAGGCAATAGAAAACACAATGGCTTGGATTAGGCTCACCTCAGTCTCCAAGGTGACATCTTTGTTTTCAATACTTTAAAAAAGTCTTTTTTGTAAGATAAGCATACATAAATCAGTTGGATTTCTTTACACCAACAAAGAGACAATCAAGGAGGAGATTTCAAAAGCATTACCGTTTACTGTATCCCCAAAGATGATAAAATACCCAAGAATAAACCTAACCAGAGATATAAAAGACCTGTTTAAAGAAAACTACAGGACTCTACTGCAAGAGACTAAAAGTGACTATGTAAGTGGAAAAACCTGCCTTGTCCTTGGGTAGAATGACTCAATATAGTGATAATGGCTACTCTACCCAAAGCTATCTGTACATACAATGCAATCCCAGTGCAAATCTCAGTGACATTGTTTAATGAGATGGAGAAACAAATAACCAACTTTCTATGGAAAGGGAAGAAGCTGTGGATAAATAAAGCATCACTAAAGAAGAAAAACAAACTTGGAGGCCTCATGCTACCTGATTTTAAAATCTATTATACTACCATAGTAGTCAAAACAGCCTGGTACCAGCACAAGAACAGACACGTAAACCAATGGAACAGGATTGAGAATGCAAATATAACATCATCCACCTACGAGCAACTGATATTTGATAAAGGCCCAAAGCCTATGAACTGGGGAAAAAACAGTCTTTTCAAAAAATGGTGTTGGGATAACTGGATATCCAGCTGCAAAAAATTTATAAAAGGTTCCTATCTCACAAAGTGTACAAAAATTAATTAAAAAATTGGTCAATGACCTAAATAGAACTATGTTACAGGAGTCTCTGTAGAAGGACTGCATGCTTGATAAAGGGTCAGCAAAAAAGAGGAAGACCCTCAATGAAATGGATTTACACAGTGGCTACAACAATGGGCTCAAGCATAACAGTGATTATGATGATAGTGCAGGATCAGGCAGTGTTTCCTTTTGTTGTACATGGTAAATATAAAACAACAAGGGCCTTAGAAGAAAAAAAAAATGGGGAAGACAATGGAAGCCTTAACCCATGGCATTAACAACCTACAAAAAATCACCAGTAACCCTCAAACACCAGAACTGAAAATAGACAAATGGAAACTGTTAAAAATCAAATAATTATGCTCATCCAAACCCTTCATCAAACAAGTGGAAAGACTACCTACAGAGTAGGAATTAATCTTGAGCTACCCTGCTTCTGATCAGTGTCTAGTCTCTCTAATCTACGAGATACTGCAAAACTTCAACAACAAAAAAAATACAAACAACCCAATTAAAAAATGAGCAAAGGACATGAAGAGGCACTTCACCAAAGAAGACATACAGGATGCCAACA
Organism: Heterohyrax brucei; assembly: GCA_028571685.1. Taxonomy (NCBI): domain Eukaryota; kingdom Metazoa; phylum Chordata; class Mammalia; order Hyracoidea; family Procaviidae; genus Heterohyrax; species Heterohyrax brucei. The sequence continues at coordinate 127,466,203 of CM053166.1, read as the reverse complement.
GATACATGAAGAAATGCTCATCGTGATCACCACCCATCAGAGAAATCCAAATCAAAACTACAAGAAGATACTATCTTGCCCCAACAAAGCTTGAAATAATCCAAAAAACACAAAATGATAAATGCTGCAGGGGATGTGGAGAGATTGGAACTCTGCTACAGTGTTGGTGAGTGTGTAGAATGGTACAACCACTATGGAAATTGATTTGGCGCTTTCTTAGAAAACTAGAAATAGAAATGCCATATGCTCCAGCAATCCCACTCCTTGGAATATATCCCAGACAAATGAAGACCACCATTCAAACAGACACGTGCACCCCAATGTTTACAGTAGTTCTCCACAGTAGCAAAAAGATGGAAGCAACCTAGACGCCCATCAACACATGAATGGTTAAACAAACTATCGTATATTTGTATAATGAAATACTACACAAAGATAAGAAACAATGATGGCTTAGAGAAATACCTGATAGTGTGGGACCATCTAGAGGGCATTTTGCTGAGTGAAATTAGCCAGAAGCAAAAGGGCGATATTGTATGAAACCATTGTTATAAGAATGCAACGAATCATTTAAGCACAGAAGAACTCAATCTTGGTGGTTACTAGCTTGGGGAGGGAGGGAAAGGGATTTAGACAAATTCAATAGTGTTTAGGATTTGGGTTGGGTGTAGGATGTGATAGCACATGCTAGAAAAGAGGTACTCACAGCTGCTCTACTTCAAAACTAAACTGCTCCTTAAATGTGGCCCACCTCTTTGGAAGGACAGAGTAACAGAGTCTGGGTTCAAGGGACCATGCTTTCAGAGAACATCCAGACTAACTGGCATAATGAAGCTTTCCTTTTTTTTCTCTCTCTCTTAAGAAAATGCAATGCATACCACCTGGCTGAGCGGCATCTGGGATCTTAAAAGGTACCAGTCTGCCATCTGAGTAACACCAATTGGTCCCAGTCCACCTGGACCAGAGGCAAACGGTGGACATCAAGGACAGGAAGAAAATATGAGCCCATCAGATGGATGAGGACATATGAACCAATGTCAGCTGCAGCAAGGGACCAGAATAACCAGATGGTGCCCAGCCATCACCAGTAACTTCCTGAAAGGAGTACATGGTAAGGAACCCTGGACACAGTAGAAGAAAGATTAGAGGGCAGAGCTAGAACTCTACCAAAAGACCACATTTGACGGTCCATCAGATTGGAGGGCCCCTTGGGAATGTGACCCCTGGATTCTCTAACCATAAACAACGTCCAACACCAAGGCCAGCTGTCCTGAAAAAGACTAAACTGAACTATACAAAACAAGGAGTGTGGCTGGTGATGAACAAACCATTGGACTTTACACAGGGCTATTCTAAAGGCTCAGCACCAGAGCCAAGATAATAAGGTGAGGGATGTCAGATTCTAGTTAAAGGCTCACTGGAAGTTCCGGATGAAAGGGAAAAGTGTGCTGTCAGGAGGGTTGGGGAGGTAGGGAGGAGCAAACAGCTAGAATAGAGAAGCAGAAATTCTGAGTGTTATATGGCAAATTGATACAGACTGCTAAATTGTCCTTAATCACACAAAAAAATTGTTTAAAAAAAAAGAAGAAGTCTTTTGCATCAGATTTGTCCAATGTAATGTATCATTTGACCCATTTCAATTAAAAGGGGAGAATTTTAGCGAGGGAGATAACAGAAAGATTTTCCATCTCTTGAGGAAGCCCAAATACAACAAATGAATGTATGTCCCTGAAGGATAAATGAAAGGGAAAAGCAACAGTTAAGGACAAAGGGAGAAAGAGAAGTGAGCTTTCTGGGAACTAGAATCAGAATAGTAATAGTTAGCTACCCATGGAACTCATGTAGAAAACTGTGGAAGCATTTCAGGAGGTGGTAACAACTCAGCTTGGTGGGATGGACAGTAAATCTAGAACCAGCTTCTGAGCTTTTCTCAGTATTACTGTACCACAAGTGTGGCATTGAGACAGCATACCCCAACACTTCTATGGGTCATGAATCAGTAGAAATCAGTATGAACCAATAACCGATATTATTTTTTAAAAAATGATATTTTATTGTACTTTAAGTGAAAATTTACAATACAAGTCAATTTGTCATACAAAAATGTTCACATGCACTGCTATGCAACCCGAACTACTCTCCCCACAGTGCGACAGCACACTCTTCCTTTCCACTCTATATTCCATGTCCATTCAACTAGTTCCTTTCCCCGTCTGCCCAATCATCTCGCCTTTGGACAGTAACTGCCCAGTTAGTCTCATGTATCTACTTAAGCCAAGAAGCACACTCTGTGCCAGTATCATTTTATGTTTGGTGTTCCAGACCAATTTTTGTCTGAAGATTGGGTTTCAGGAATAATAACCAATATTCTTAATCTCAGTACTTAACACACCAGTGTTTGCAAAATACAGCCTACCTGTAAGACAGGCTATAGACACTAAGTTGTCATGGCTCTTGGTGCACTTGTATTTAAAATGAAAATAATATCAAAATCATAGGACACTGGTAGAGATAAAATATAGTGGAAAAGATAAAGGATGCAATATAGTGCCAGGAACATAGCAGATGCCCAACAGTACTTACACTCTTCTTTGCCACCACCACTGACTTCTCCACTCTTTTTAGAGTTTATGCACTTTGATCTTCTTAAGAGACAGCAAAATATTGTGTGTTTTTTCAGTGTCTCCATTCAAAGAAGTTATATAGTTAATTCCTTTTGGAATTTAGCATAGAGAAAAAAAATTTGCTCTTGGAATACAGAGATGTTTCCTTTGATCAAACAATGAATACTGTGCAACCTCTCATGTTTCTTTGTTTTGCTTGCCAAGAAATTCACTCAGACCTAATGCTCACTCACAGCAATTATATTCACTTAGGGGACTGTTTCAAACCTTTGAAATCCTTTGCTCCATATTTAATATATATTTCTACTTCTATTGCACAGAGGTGCCTTTTGTTATTAGTTGCCTCAAGTCAATTTTGAAAAACAAAATGAATCTGTGGATATATTAACACCAGCAATAATAAATGTGAAGCTATTTGAAATAAAAGAAGTGAAATGGAGGTTTGGATTAATTAGCTTCATTAAATTGAATGAAGGTTATTAAAGAAATCAAAAAGAAGAGAACTTTAGTCTCCAAAATTTGATTCACAATATTTGTATGAATTAAATAATTGACTTTAATATGTCTAGTTGGGATACTCCAGTTCTCTATTCCTAGTTAACTTTGGGCCACTCATTTAAGGGAAAAGGAAGAGGTAGAACTCTATGAGTAGAATATAAATCTATGAATACTTTCTCCTGTCCTTGACTTGCTTACTAGCTTTTATAAAATCCAAACACTGCAAAGATTGCAGGTACCTCATTTTTGTAGATCACATTACTCAACCCCTCATTTTGAAGTTGAGAAAGCTGATACTCAAGGAAGGTAACTGTCTCAACAAAGATCAAATGGTTGGTGGTGAAATATGGTTTAGAAATCAGAAAACCTCAGAGTTTTAGTAAATTTATAAAGATCATTTCATCTATCCTATTACAAAATATGGTTCAATGGTGCATCTTTAATACCAGTTCAACTTTAAAAAGTAGTTATATGATGTAACTCTTTGGATGTTCCAAAATAAGTTCACACTCAACATATCCAAAACAGAATACATGATCTCTCTATTGCCAATTTACCAAACAAATAATCCAATAAACTGGATTATACAAAGAAGAACAAGGCATCAGTATTGCAGGATGACTCATTAACAAGCTGCATTACACAGATGACAACATCTTACTCACTGGAAGTGAAGAAGATTTGAAACACTTACTGATGAAAATCAAGGACCACAGCCTTCAGTATGGATTGCATCTCAACATCAAGAAAACAAAATCTTCACAACTGGACCAGCAAGCAACATCATCGTAAATGGAGAAAGAATCGAGGTTGTCAAGGATTTCATTTTACTTGGGTCCACAAACAAAGCCCATGGAAGCAGCAGTCAAGAAGTGAAAAGATGCACTGCATTGGGAAAATCTGCTGCAAAGGATCTCTTTAATGTATTGAGAATTCAAGATACCACCTTGAAGACTAAAGGGTGCTTGACCCAAGCCATGGTATTTTCAATAGCATCACATGTGTGCGAAAGCTAGGCAATGAACAAAGAAGACAGAAGAAGAATTGATGCCTTTGAATTGTGGTGGTGGAGAAGAATGTTGAATGTACTAAGGACTGTCAAAAGAACAAATAGATTTTTTCTGGAAGAAGTACAACCAGTGTGCTCCTTGGAAGCAAAGATGACAACACTACATCTTACATACTTTGGACATGTTGTCAGGAAGAATCAGTCCCTGGAGAAGGATGTCATGCTTGGTAAAGTGGAAGGTCAGCCAAAAAGAGGAAGACCCTTGATGAGATGAATTTATACAGTGGCTGCAACGATGGGCTTAAGGATAAAAACAATCGTGGACATGGCACAAGAGCCAAGCCAAGTGCCATCGGGTCAGGCAGTGTTTTTTTCTGTTGTACTTACAGTCACTATGAGTTGGAACTGACTCCACGGAACCTAACAACAACAACAACAACACTGCCAGCTTGGCTCCTTTTCAGTGTTATCCAACTAAGTGAATAACACAACTGTTCATTCAGTTCCACAAGCCAGGAAACAAAACAGTTGCACATTTAACTTATACTTTTTAAGATAGTTATTTAATAAAAGTTATTATATTTTTTTAATACTTATATAAATTATTTCATATAGTTATATATTTTATGTAACTTAAATTTTACATCTAAGTCATCCGTGAAACCTTCACTCTCCATAGCCAATCAGTCATTGTTTTTACCATTGAGATAATTCCAACTCATGGTGACCCATGTGTCAGAGTAGAACTGTGCTCCATAGGGCTTTCAAGTCTGTGTCTTTTCAGAAACAATGCCAGGCCTGTCTTCCAACATACTTCCCTATGGCCTCAAGCCTTCAAACTTTCAACTAATAGCTGAGCAATGAACCATTTGTACCACCCAGAGATATCTACTGCATCATCAAGTTCTACTAATTATACCTTTTAAATCCACCCACTGTTTTCAATATCTACTACCACCACTCTAGTCCAAGTGATTGTCATCTCTTTCTTGAATTATTACAATAGCCTCCTAAGTAGTCTATGTGCATACATCCTGCATTCCAACAAGGCAGTTAGAATGATTTTTTTTTAAGTAGAACGAGCTTGTCATTGTCACATAAAAACACACACATATGCACACACACACACACTTAAAACCTTCAGTGGAATCCTTTGTCTACTAAGACAAATGCATTATATTTTAAAATTGTGTGAAAGGTCCTGTACTACCTAACCTCTAATCACATTTCCATGTTGATCTTTTCCTAATCTCTCTTATTCACCATATTTCTTTTGACACAGGGTATTTGCACTTGTTTTTCTCTCAATTTGTGGCTATTTTCCCTCTTTGCATAATTTGCTTCTACTTTCCATCAAAAGTTGAATGTTCTCTTCTGTGTTTATTTAAGTTCTATATATGTTTGTGATTATTTGCTCCTGTGTTTTTGTTTTCAGATCTAGACCACAAGCTAATGTAGGCAGGGACCATTTATGGTTTTCCTTAGCATTTTATTTGATACTTAGACTATGGTAGGCACTATAGATGTATTAAGTGGATTGACGGATGGAAGGATGGAATCACAGAGTCATAGATTAATAAATATGCTTGCTGTTAATAAGAGCTAACATTTATTGAAGCTACTGTGTACCATGTTAAGTACATTGAATAACTAAGTTATTTAATTATCATGAGGATCTCATAAGATAGGTAATGTTACTCTTCTCGTTTTCCAGCAGAAACTAAGATTCAGGAAGGTAAAAAAGATCATCCATAATTATACAATTAGTAAGCAATAGAATCAAGATGAAAATCCAGGTCATATAATTTATAACCACTACACATACTGCCTCTAACAACAGATTATAGCAGTGAATAACATATAGCTCCTGTCAACAGTCTAATGATAAATTATCTTATGTAGCCCTTCCTTAGTAACACCAGTTATGTCATGTATTAAATCAGAAAACATTTATGTTTTATATGGATATGTAAGTGACTGACAGTGGGCACGGTGAAAGCCAAGAGATGAACTCTCTAATGGCAGAGTGTCAGACACTGTCATGGGATAGTGTATCAGTCAGAGACCTGGCAGAAAGCAGATGATAAACTCAAATAATTTGAGAAGAGTTTAATAAAGGTACTATTTACTAAGTAGTGAGCATCGCATAGCAAAACTACAAAGGACAGTTCAAGATCTTTGGGTTGGTTAATGAGGAGGTGGGGGCGGAATGGTCCCCCCAGATTTGAATACACAGGGGAAGGGCCACTTAATCATAATAAGAAAGAGCTGTGACCTTTAGTCAAGGGGTTCATCCAGCCGAAGATGAGTATTCAGGAAGAAAGCCACGGACTACATACTTCTCGAAGCCAAAGCCCTGTCTATTCATTTAAAACAATGTATAATCCTCAATTTCTGATACTCTCATTCTCCTCTCTCATTCCCCGGGTGGCACAAGTGGTTAAGTACTTGACTACTAACCTAAAGCTGATGATTTCAACCTCTGTAGAGCCACCTTAGAAAGGTCTTGCCATCTGCTTCTGAATGGTCACATCCTTGAGAACTCAGTGGAATGCAATTGTAAATATACCACCCTCACTCTCTTCCTTCCTCCTGGGCTCCTATCAGAGCTCCCCATTAGCCGAAACCAATCCAAAGTTGGAGGAGAAGGAGGCCTTTTTGATATGATCAATACAGGTCAGTCTCCTAGAACCCAGGGCAGTGTGGGTAAATGGCAGATATTCAGCCAGCCAAAGCCAAGTGCCGTCGAGTCGGAGATATTCAGCACAGGCGATAATAAATAGAGATTTTCGTTAGTAATATTATTCCTATAGCACTAATTAAATCACACCACTCTTTATACTGTATAAGGTAAGCTCTGCTTTTCAGTAGTGCCAATAAGGACAAAGGGGGAGAAAGAGCACCATACCTTGGGATTTAGTTTAGCTATATCACAATGAATACTTTTCTAAAGTTCAAAGCTTTCTAAGTTCGTTCAAACCTGTATAATTCTACACATAATTTGAATTCTTGGAAGATGAGTGAAGCCTTGAGTTTTTTGTAAGATATGAGCTCTTGAAATTCAAAGCATTAGGCTAGCATCATTAAAATGATGCCTCTGGCCTCCATTGTGAGTTCTGACCCAAGGTGCACTGAATATAGATAGGTAAAACTAGTGTTCTGCCTGGGTTGCCCTATGTTTGGCATGCTGCAGAATAACTGTGAAATACATGCCATTCTTTTTATGTGGTGTTAGAACACAAAGGAATTTGCATCTTCTAGCTGTTTGTCTTCCACAAAATCTGCTTGCTTACCCAGTGAATGCACAGTAAAATTGTTTTGGCACTAATTAAATTGGCTGATGTTTTTTGATGCTCTCCTTATACCACTCTGTGTTCTGGATGCCAATTCTAACACCTGGATAATGAGAAAAGATGTTATTAACTATTAATGAAAATCATACAGGTTTCATCCTGAATGTCCAAATAAATATTTACCCCAGGTTTTCACATACTGAGATTTGAGCATTCCATCTCAAATAGTTCTCAGGCTACTGAGTTTTGTATGGCTTAAATTAATAATGCCAATAATTATATAATCAAGCAGCATTACTAATAATCTCTATCAGGCATAAAATTTTGGAAAGATTGGCTAAGAAGAGATGAGGTTAAAGGAATATAAATCTGGAGTTTCCAAGGGAATTGAACATGATTTTAGAAATTTTTTCAAATGACGGCACTTTTGGGAAAAACAACTCAAAATTACAAAGCTCCAGTTGGTCATGTTATTGATGGCTTAATTACATCTAATTTTACTTTGCTGAGCACCTGATCCTCCATGTACATTTAAAGCAAATTTCTGAGTGAGCCAGTGTTGTAAAACTAGATCTTATTTTTTTCTCATGAATTGTTCTATATGTTCTTTAAAAAATATTCACATTGTTGATTTTGTTTACTTTCAAGAATCTTAAGGTAGTGAAAACAGAAGAGAAGCTAAATAACGTACCTATTAAGAGAATTATTTTAAAATCATACATTCTTGAAGTTCTCTCACTTACTGCATCTCTTTCACCTTAGCAAGTTACCCAATCCCTTTGAGTCTGTTTCCTTATCTGTACAATTAGGATAGCAAGACCGACCTCCTTCAAATCCTAATGTTGTATTAAGAGAGCCAGTGAATGTAAAATGCTTATCACAGTGTCTGACACATAACAAGCATGCAGTAAACAGAAAGTAGCTATTACCATATTTTATTGCTTTTATAATTTAGAGCCTAGAATTGCATTTATGAGTGGAAAGAAAGATGAGTTTCTTAGGTGGTCTGGTTTAGTGATTATTGGGAAGTCTCTTGAAGCAAAAATATATATTCTGGTACCTTATTCACAGAAGTTTCAGCAGAATAATTCATGCTTTGAGTAATTCTTCTGCAATAATCCTTAAAAATTCAAATATGCCAGTATGACTAGCATATTAAAATGTTATCCCATATCCTTCCTCTCTCAAAGGAGGGACTTGGCAGTTTGAGATAAAGGGAATACAAAAACATTGAAAGTAGAAAGAGAGTTAAGGAAAACTACCCACTTCACTAGTCTTCCTGTTACTGGAATTTTCCTTTTACTTCTTCATGCCGTGGCTGGTGGACTCTAGGGTAGATGATTAAGATTCCAGTCAGGCTGGGTACCTTTCCTAAGGGTTTTGTTTGGCTGTGGAGTATATCAGGACTATATACTTCTCGAAGCCAAAGCCCTGTCTATTCATTTAAAGCAATGTATAATACTCAATTTCTGATACTCTCATTCTCCTCTCTCATTCCCCAGGTGGCACAAATGGTTAATTACTTGACTACTAACCTAAAGCTGACGATTTCAACCTCAGAAGAGTCACTTTAGAAGAATGGTCTTGCGATCTGCTTCTGAATGGTCACACCCTTGAGAACTCAGTGGAATGCAATTGTACTCTGAGGATTGCCATAAGCCAAAATGAACTTAACAGCAACTGGTCATTCCTTCCTCATTGCCTTTAGGTGACTGGCTACAACCATAGCCTCAGCTCCACAAGTACTGCTTGAGCCTCAATTTATGTGACAGACACTGTCCAGAAGGCAGGTATACAAATGAAAATTAGACATGTTTCCAACCTTTAATGTGTCTGTAGCTTTATGAAACAGACAAAAATACTTAACCTGATAATCTCTATACAATGAGGGAGTACAAGGATAAGGTTATGCAGCAGAAAAACAGTCAATGTGATCAACCACATAAATAACACAAAAGAGAAGAATCACCTGATTTTGTCAATTGATGCAGAAAAGGTATTTGACAAAGTCCAACCCCCATTCATGCTCAAAACTTTCAGCAAAATAGGAATAGAAGGCAGATTCCTCAGTGCAATAAGGGCCATCTATGCAAAGCCAACCACCCACATCATCCTGAATGGAGAGACTGAAAGAATTTCCCTGGAGAAAGGGAACTAGACAAGGATGCTCACTCTTTCCTCTCTTAATCAACATTGCACTAGAAGTTCTGGCCAGAGCAATTACACAAGACAAAGAAATAAAGAGCATCCACATCAGCAAAGAAGAAGTAAAAATCTTCCCATTGGCAGATGATGTAATTGTACATGTAGAAAATTCTAAAGAATCCGTAAGTAAACTACTCAAACTGACAGAAGAGTTCAGCAAAGTATCAGGATACAAAACAAAAGTAAGTAAATCAGTAGGATTCCTCTATACCAACAAAGAGATCATACAAGAAGAAATGACCAAATGAGTATCATTTACTATAGCCTCCAAGAAGGTAAAATACCTAGGAATAAATCTAGCTAGAGAAACAGGAGACCTACACAAAGAGAACTCCAAGACCCTACTGTAAGAAACTAAGAGAGATTTGCATAAATGGAAAATGTATCCTACTCTTGGGTAGGAAGACTTAACATTGTAAAAATGTCTATTTGACCCAAAGCGATAAACTTATACAATGCAATCCCAATACAAATTTCAGTGACACGCTTTAATGAGACGGAAAAACAAATCCTCAACTTTGTTTGGAATGGGAAGAAACTCCAGATAAGCAAAGCACTACTGAAGAAGAGGAACGCAGTGGGAGGCCTCACACTACCCAACTTTAGAACCTATTACACTGTCACAGTAGTCAAAACAGCCTGGTACTGGTATAAAGATACATATAGACCAATGAAACAGAGTTGAGACCCCAAGATGCCACCATCCTCCTAGGAACCGTTGATATAATACAGAGGTCCTAAAATTGTAAACTGGGAAAGAAACAGTCTCTTTAACAAATGATGTTGGCAAATTGGACACCCACCTGCAAAAAATTGAAACAAAACCCATATCTCACACTTTACACAAAAACCAATTGGATAGCCAAGCCAAGCCAAGCCAAGTGCCGACGATTCGGATCAGACAAAAGACCTAAATATCACACCTAAAACGACAAATATCGTGCAAGAAAAAATAGGATCAACAATGGAAGTCTTAATACATGACTTAGCCTACAAAATCTGACAAAGCATGATCAACAGAAAATAGATAAATGGGAACTTCTAAGAATCAAACACCTTTGCTCATTCAAAGACTTTATCAATAGAAAAGACCACGTATAGAACAGGAAAAAAATGTTTGACAGCTATATATCAGACTGATGTCTGATATTCATAATCTACAGGGTACTACAAAATAGTAACAAGAAAAGGGTAAATAATGCAGTTAAGCACTGGGCAAAAGAGATGGACAGACATTTCCCTAAAGAGGATATCCAGGCAGCCAAAAAAACACATGTGAAAATACTCACGATTGTTAGCTATTAAAGAAACCCAAATCAAAACAAAGGTAGGATAACATCTCACCCCAACAAGGTTGGCCATGATCCAGAAAACACAAAACAACAAATCCTGGACAGGCTGTGGAGAGATGGGGACTCTCCTACGCTGCTGGTGAGATTGTAGAATGGTACAACCTCTTTGGAAAGCAATTTGGTGCTTCCTTAAAAAGCTGGAAGTAGATATACCATTTGACCCAGTAATCACACTGCTTGAAATATATCTTACAGAATCAAGGGCAGTCACACAAACAGAGGCATGTACATGAATGTTTATTGCAGCACAGTCCACAACAGCAGAAATTTGGAATCAACCCAGAAGCCCAAACAAACTATGGTGTATATACTCAGTGGAACACTCTGAAATGATAAAGAACAATGATGATTTTAGAAAGCATCTCGGGAGTCAAGATGGCAGACTAAGCACACGTCTCCTTATATCCCTCTGGAAACCAAGACCTGAACTGATAATCAAACGGAGCCTTCTGGTCACCTAGTGAGCCCCCAAGACACGGCACAGGGCTGTTAATTTGGACTTCTTACCACCGAACTAAAAACCTCCTGTCTTTTGCTGACTCCCACTCCTGGCTAGCCCTGGCTCTCACAGACAGAAGGGAAACGCACCATTTTGACTTTTTTTTTCTCTGTCTTGGCCGGCGGGTGGAGCTGGGTTTTGCCTAGCGGCTAGACTCAGACACACTGCTGGTGGAACAGGCAGGCGAACTTGCCATATTTTTAGAGCCAGGCCTAGGGCTCTGTGAATCTAGCCACTGTGGGCCTGTCTTTTCATCACTGCCAAATTGTGGTTTGCATGGAACCGCACTGCCAGTGTGTGGGACGCCATGTTGGATACGGAGATTTTAGTGGGACACAATTCTTAGCCTGGGAGCCAGCGCCTGCAAACAGGACAGCGCTTCTCTGACAGAAAAGCAGTAGTTTAACACAGTGTCGCCTACGGTGGGGGCCTGGCAACAGAAGCAGAGGAATCACTACCTCTTGGCACTTTTAGCCCCTGTATCTGCTGACTGTGTGGAGGGCGCCATCTTAGATATGGTAGCTACAGCTGGACTTATTTCTTAGCTTGGGAGCCAGAGCCTACCCACAGGAGGGCGCTTTTCTACCAGAAAAGAAGTAGTTTACACAATGTCGCCTAACGCTGGATCCTGTCAGCAGAGGAGAACAGGGAGGTAGCATTGCTGTATTTTGAACTACTTTGTATCATCTGGGGTTGGATATAGAGGTGCGTACTTTGCCATTTGGGAAGAGGGACCTCTACACCTGAAAACCTGACTGACTTGGGAAGTGGTCAGATACCTTTTGTTTTACTTTTTTTTTTTTATTTAACATGACTGAGTGAAAATGTACATTCCCGTATAAATTTACATGCCCACCTATGTGCAGTTTCCACTGCTCTCCCTGTCCGGTGACAGCATAGTATTCCTCTCTGCTCCATACATGGCTCATTCTCCCAACAGCCTCCTTTCCCCTCCTCTCCACCTACTCTCCTTCCTCCAGCCAGAGGTCAGCAGGATGACATCCTATGTATAGAACCATAAAGTGCATCCAATATATGGTCACTCTGCATTGCCAAGTCCAATCCATTCCTGTCCAAAGAGTGGACCTTGATTATAATTTATGGGTAAGGGCAGCATCAGGGCTGGGGCCATGCTCTCAGGGGAACCCCAAAACTGCTGGACCATCAATTGAGGTCTTTAGTGGAGATCTCAGGATGCACCCCTTTTTATTCTTGTGTTGCCAGTGCTCCATCGTGGCTATCACTGGTGGTGGCCGGGCACCATCTGGTTGTTCCAGTCCCAAGTCGATGTAGGCACCCACTCTTGTGGGTCTCTCTGTCTTCTAGGTTGTCTTTACCGCATGTAATTTTGGTCCTCGGTGAGCATCCATTCTTGCTGCGTTGGGACCATTTGCTGTGTCCTCGGATGGCAGTTTGGCAGCTTTTAAGACCCCAGACGCCACTCACCAATGTGGGGTGCAGAAAGCTCTCTTAGCAAAGTGCTAGTTGTGCCAATTGGCCTTGCTTTCACCTAAGAGCATGGTCCCCTGCCCCCTGCTCCAGCTACTCTATCCTTGCAATATTGGGTTAAGATGGAAGGAGTATTCAAGTTATGCTGAAGTCCACTTAATGTTGTTCTTGTTTCTAATGTGTGCTAACACCGCTTTCTCCCAAACAGATATCTACCAACTATCTAAACTAAACCCTCCCCCCTCAGCCTCCCTCCCTCCCCTCCCTTGCAGCTGTCAAAGCATCTTTTCTTCTATACACAAGTCTATCTTGAGATCTTATCATAGAGGTCTCATACAGTATTTGTTCTTTTGTCACTGACTACTTTCACTCAACATAATGTCTTCCAGTTGAAACCAGGTTAGGAGATGTTTCCTGGAATCATCGTTATTCTTTAGCATTGTGTAGTGCTCCATTGACTATATGTACCACCGTTTACCTATCCATTCTTCTATTGTTGGGCATCTGGGTCCATTCCATCTTTCTGCTATTGTGGACTGTGCTGCGATAAACATTCTCGTGCATGTGTCCATTGGTGTGAAAGGCCTTGATTCTGTAGGACATATTCCAAGTAGTGGAATTACTGGGTCAAATGGTATGTCGATATCCATTTTTTTAAGGAAGCACAAGATTGCTTTCCAAAGAGGCTGGACCATTTTGCAACCCCACCAACAGTGTAGGAGGGTTCCACTTTCTCCACAGCCTCTCCAGCATTTGCTGTTTTGTGTTTTCTGGATCATGGTCAATCTTGTTGGGGTGAGCTGGTATCTCATTGTCATCTTGATTTGAATTTCTTTAATAACTAAAGATAGTGAACATGTCCACATGTGTTTTTTGGCTGCTTGGATCTCCTCTTTAGTGAAGTGTCTGTCCATCTCCTTTGCCCATTGCTTAATTGGATGGTTTACCTTCTTCTTATTGTTATTTTGTAGTATCTTATAGATTATGGAGATCAGGCATCAGTCTGACATAGAGTTGCCAAATATTTTTTCTCGTTCTGTGGGTGTCATTTTAATTCTTTCAGTAAAGACTTTGGACGAGCAAAAGTGTTTGATTCTTAATAGTTTCCATTTATCTATTTTCTCTCCTGTTGGTTGTGGTTTCTTTGACAGATTTTGGAGTCTGTCCTCATTGTGTATTAAAACTTCCATTGTTGTTCCTACCTTTTCTTGCATGAGCTTTATTGTTTTAGGTTTGGTATTTAGGTCTTTTATCCAGTTGGAGTTGGTTTTTGTATAAGGTGTAAGATATGGATCTTGATTCAGTTTATTGCAGATGGAGAACCAATTTGGCAGCACCATTTGTTGAAGATACTTTTGGTTTACATTTTAAGACAGCCTAGAGAAACATCTGCAGTCCATCCTCACAGTATCCCGCCAAGCCTCTACTTACTGATATGGGACCCAAAAATCAATAGACACTTGTGGCATACAAGAAATCATCCATGGCTTCAGAAGACTCCCAAACAAAACAACCAAGGAGCTTAACTTTTCTGAAATCATCAGAAGGTGAATACCAAAGCATTATATACAGAGCCCTTCTAGACCTTATACAAAATGCAGCACAACAAAAGGAAAAATTAAGCAAGTTATTCGATCTGATGGAACACCAGTACTCTGAAATCCAACAGATCAAGAACAAAATGAAAGACATAGAAACTGCCCTTCAAAGACAAGAAAACAGAATGGAACAAATGGAAAACAGAATTTCTGACTTCGAAGACAGAGCTACTGACACCAGCGTCTATGAGCAGAAATCAGAAAAAAGAAACAAGAAAAGTGAAGACGCATTAAGAAGCATGTGGGACTCTGTTAAGAGGAATAACCTTCGATTCATTGGAGTCCCTGAGCAGGATGAGACACCTGAGAACACAGAGAGTATCCTTGCTGAGCTGCTGACAGAAAACTTCCCAGAAATCATGAAGGAAGAGAATATAGACATCTCAGATGCATGTCATACGCCACCCAACATAGACTTCAAAAGTAAGACTCCAAGACATATTATAATCAAGCTTAACAAAATGAAACATAAGCAGCAACTCTTAAAGGCAGCAAGACTCAAGGCAAAGCTAACATTCAGAAGGAAACCCTGTAGGCTCTCGTCAGATTTCTCAGCAGAAACCATGCTGGCACGGAGACAGTGGCATGACACATGCAAAGCCTTGAAGGAGAAGAACTTCTCACCAAGAATTATATATCCTGCCAAACTATCTTTCAAATAGGAAAATGAAATTAAGACATTCCCAGATAAACAAAAACTCAGGGACTTTGTAAAAACCAAATCAAAACTACAAGAAATACTGAAAGAAGTTCTTGGCTCTGGCTTAGAAGAACAAAACCACTATATATTTTAGAACGACACATTCAGAACTCTATTCAGTTAGGGAAGGCTCCAAATTCATTCACAGCTTTAATAGTGAAAGAAGCAATCCAGTGATTATCATGAAAACTATGGTGCCATCATATTAAAAAGAGAGAAGTACTACAGTCATTATAGTCCTTCCAGATGGAGAGGAAGATGATAAGACCGGTAGTAATTAAAATTGGGTTTACATATAGTTTATTAAGGGGGATAATAGGGGCAGCCGTAAAGCACAACAAAGATGTAACATACCATATCAAGAAATGTAACACAAGAGTCTCAGCAACTACAACACCAGCTCTCAAAAAGGTGAAAAATCAACTCACAAAAAAGAATGTCCCAAAACAGACTAAAAGAACAACAGAGAAAGCATACACACTAGCAGCACTAACACATACCTATCAGTAATTTCATTGAATGTGAATTGACTGAATGCTCCAATAAAGAGACATCGAGTGACATCTTGGATCAAAAGACATGACCCACCCGTATGTTGTCTACAAGAAACTCACTTGAGACCTAAAGATAGGAACAAACTGAAAATGAAAGGGTGGAAGAATCTATATCAAGCTAACAATGAACAAAGAAGAGCAGGGGTGGCAATTCTAATCTCAGACAAAATCAATTTTAATGTGAAATCCACCATCGTGGACAAAGATGGAAACTGTTCATTGCTGAAAGGTTCAGTAGACAAGCAAGACTTAACTATATGAAATATTTATGCACCTAGTATCAGAGCACCTAAATACGTCAAAGAAACACTGACTACACTCAAAAAAGTGTTAGATTATTCCACAATAATAGTGGGAGACTTCAACCCTCCACTCTCAATACTGGACAGATCATCTAGAAGAAAGCTCAGTAAAGATACAAAAGAGCTTATTGCCACAATTAACCAACTAGACCTCATCCACATATACAGAACTTTCTACCCATCAGCGGACAATTACATCTTCTTCTCCAGTGCACATGGAACATTTTCCAGAATTGGCCATGTGTTAGGACATAATGCAATTCTCAACAAAATCCATACCACTGAAATATTGCAAAGTATCTTCTCAGATCATAAAGCCATAAAAGTCAAAATCAATAGCAGAGAAAACATAGATTGAAAGGAAGCATCTCACAACCTGGTTTCAAGTGGAAGACATTATGTTGAGTGAAGTCAGTCAGCAGCACAAGGACAAATATTGTATGAGAACCTTAGTATAAGGACTTAAAAAGAGACTCATGTACAGAAGAAAAGACTCTTTGATGGCTGCAAGGGTTGGCAAGGAGGCAGGGAGAAGATTGGATATAGGTCAGATAGTTGATAGAAATTTGTTTGGGTGAAAACAGTGACAGCACACATTAGAAAGAAGATCAATCTAACTGGATTGCGACATAACCTGAAAACACCTCCAATCTAAACCCAGTATTGCAAGGATAGAGTAGCAGGGGTGGGGATCCAGGGACCATGCTTTCAGGGGACATTGCGGCCAATTGGCATAACTAGCCTATTGCTAAAAGGGTCCTTTGCACCCAATATGGGTGCGTGGTATCTGGGGTCTTAAAAGCTAGCAAGCTGCCATCTGAGGAGCACCAAATGGTCCCAACTCAGCTGGAAGAGATGGTCACCAAGGACAACAACAACACGAGGGAGAAAGAACCAGAAGACAGAAAGACTCATGTGAATGGGTGACTGTATCAGCATGTGACCAGAGGAACCAGATGGTGCCTGACCATCACCAATGACAGCCATGATGGTGCTCACAATGTTGTGTCCCAGTCGCAACAAGAAGAAAAAGGAGTCTACCCTAAGAATTCCACTAAAAGACCACAGTTGATGGTCCAAAGGCCTGTGAATTTCCCTGGGAGAGTGGCCCCTAGACCTGATGCTGCCCCTGATCGTAGATCATTAGTGAGGTCAACTCTTCAGATAGGAATAGATTGGACTTGGGGACACAAAGTGACCATATCGTGTGTACACTTTACGGTTCTGTGCATCTATAGGATATCGGCCTACTGGCCTCTTACAAGAGGGGTGTGGAGAGGAGATGGTTAAGCGGATATGACATGCATGGGACAGAAAGGAAGAGTGTGCTGTCACTGGGCAAGGAGAGCAGAGGGAGCTGCAGACAGGCGGACGTGAAAATTTGAATTGTACTGTAAACTTTCACTCAATCACAATGAAAAGAAAGGATAAGATTATGAACTAGGTGTTTTAGAACTGCCAATGAGCCGCGTAAAACCTACAATGGTGTATATAAAGGAAGGGGAACAATGAACTACTTTAGAGAGAGAACTGGGCCACAGGACAAGCATTATATAAATGGGTTACATAGTAGGGAGTTTCAGTCCTACTATTAGCAGGACCTTGACTGCTTCAGAGAAGTTCAAGGATGTTAATGGTGAAAACTATGGCAACTTATCATGAGGATGACGCAGTACTGGCCGATGTTTCATTCTGTTGTATACAAGGTGTCTGTCAGTCAGAACCAACTTAATGGCACCTAAAACAACAGCAAAGACGTGTACATCATTGATCATTATGCTGAAATATTTCATCAATGCTAAAAGACAATCTTTGAAATCTAAATTTGAAATCTGTAGGGAAAATTCTTAAAACTATTGAGGATGTTCTTCCATCAAATAAGTATTTGAATATTCAAGAAATACATATGTAAGTATATCCATAATATATACATATATGTGTACTTATATATACATATGGAAACCCTGGTGGCATACTAGTTAAGTGTTCTGTCTGCTAACCAGAAGGTCAGTGGTTCAAATTTACCAGGCACCCCTTGGAAACTCTGTGGGGCAGTTCTACTTTGTCCTGTAGTGTCACTATAAGTTGGAATCAACTTGATGGCACTGGGTTTGGTTCGTTTGCTTTAGCACGTATGCATGTGTGTATATGTTTGTGTATATATACATATCCACTCACACACACGTATATATATCCAAGTGTGCTACGAAAGGGGAGAGGGTCAAACAGCACCTTTATCACTAACTGCGTGGTATCACCGTGAATTGAGCTCCATCTGGAAGTAGGCCTAGGCTTCACCTTACCACATTTCCAGTCCTCACTGCCAGCCAATTTTAAGGAACTTCCTCACCCTAACCATGGACAAATACATCACATTTCATCCTGGCCACTCTGAGCTGGGTCAAAATATTTCTTGCCACCAAGAGCCAGGTAACTGGGTACCAGCTGTAGGATAAGGAGTCTGTACAACCCCTCACTTCAGACCAGCCATCTCCCTTCTCTCTAGCCTTGGGCTAGAAGGACTCTGTTCTTCATCAGTGACCTGCGAAGCCTTTCTCTGTCACCTGCATGCCCAGAGCTGCGTCTTCACAAAACCGACTACCTGCGTAGCCCTTTTCTGTCAGCCTGCTCCCCAAAGCTGGTTTCTCAAGATTTAGGACTCTGTCCTATGAATGCCTGTGCAATCTTTCTCTGAATTAGCCTCCTGAGCAAAGTCAGAGTCTCATTTTACCTTGTGGATTTGTTTAAGTCTACAAAACAGCTCACAAAATTTAGGAAGACTATTACCTATACTTACAGCTACCCATTTATTATGACCAGAAAGAATACAAGCAAAGACATGCATCACGTAAGATCTGAGAGTTCCCAGTAGGTGGCCTCTGTTATCACCAGGGACATACCACCTTCTCCTGGGCATCAATATTCTGGCCATTCTAATAAGCTTCAAAAAGAAAGCTCCAGGGTTCAAGATCTCTTAGTCATTGGGGCCTGAATGCACATGTATAACTCAGTGAACACGAGTGTTTGACTGCATCATGCCTCCCTCCTTTCATGAAGTTTGCTGCCAGAGAGAGGCCAGTGTAGACCCTACTTATTTACACATGCTTAAATGTTACCTTGAAGTCCTGGTGGCACAGTGTTTAAGAACTTAGCTGCTATCCAAAAAGTCAGCAGTCTGAATCTACCAGCTGTTTCTTGGATACCTTATAGGGCAGTCCTACTCTGTCCTATAGGACCACTATGAGTTGGAATTGACTCTATGCAACTAGTTTTTGCTTAAATGTTGCCTGGCTATTTTAGGGGGAAAAAGAGGCACCTTTATTTCTAGAGAATTTTAAGGGCTATTTTCAGGAACCAGAAACAAAGTTCAAAGTTCTTTGTACCGTATAATACATGCACATACCCAAAAACCGCTAGACTGCATCTGTTGAGTCAATTTTGACTTATAGCAATACTATAAACAGAACTACCGCATAGAGTTTCCAAGGAGCACCTGGTGGATTTGAACTGCTGACCATTTGGTTAGCAGCTATAGCACTTAACCACTAGGCTACCAGGATTTCCTACACATACATACATACATAACCAAAACTCATTGCCTGCCAAGTAGATTTTGACTTGTAGTGACTACACTGGACAGAGCAGAATTGCCCCATACGTTTTCCATGGTTGTAAATCCTTTGTATTTATTTTTCTTTTTTTCATTGTGATTAAGTGAAAGGTTGCAACGCAAGGCAATTTTCCATACAAAACCTTAGGCTCCCAGTTCCCTGCAACTCCATCTGCTCTACTCGCTCTGCAACAGCGCACTCTTCTTTTTCACTCTTTACTTCCAGTATCCACTCAAGCAACACTCTGCCCTCCTCTCTACCCTCTCCTCTCCCTTCTAAAAAGAAACCAGTGGGCAGTCTCATATATACATTAAACCATTAAGTACACCTACCGCATACATCACTGTGTGTCCCTAAGTCCCATCCATTCTTTGTCTAAAGTGTAGGCTTAAGTACTGGTTTCAGTTCTGGACTAGCAGCAGGTCCAGAGGCCATGTTCTCAGGGGACCCTCAAGGTTGTCAGACCATCAATTCTGGTCTTTTAATGACATTCTTGATCTGCACACCTCTTTTTTCTTGTGCTATGTCAGGGACTCTATATTGTGTTCCCTGTCAGGACTGTCATAACTGCCACATTTTCCTCCCACAGAGCAGCTTGTGGGCCTGAACTGCTAACCTTTCAGTTACTGGCCATTGTGCCACCGGGGCCACCCTATAACCACACATGCATAAAATATATACACACATATATGGAAACCCTGGTGGTATAGTGGTTAAGAGTCGAGCTGCTAATCAAACGGTCAGCAGTTTGAAGCCACCAGGCACTCATCAGAAATGAGTAGGGTTGCTTTGAATCAGAATCAACTTAATGGCAACAGATTGTGTGTGTGTGTGTGTGTGTGTGTGTGTAAAGACTCTAGTGCAAGAAACCAAAAGAGACTTGCATAAGTGGAGGAATCAGCCTTGCTCATGGATAGGAAGACTTAACATTGTGAAAGTGTCTCTTCCACCCAAAGCAATCTACATACACAATGCAATCTCAATACAAATTCAAATGGCTTTTTTTTTTTTATTATGACTGAGTGAAAATGTACATTCCCATGTAAATTTACATGCCCACCTCTATGCAGCTTCCACTGCTCTCCCTGCTTGGTGACAGCACACTATTCCTCTCTGCGCCATACATGTCTCATCCTCCCAACAGTCTCCTTTGCCCTCCTCTCCACCCACTCTCCTTCCTCCAGCCAGAGGTCAGCAGGATGGTATCCTACAGATGCATAGAACCATAAACTGTATCCAATATATGGTCACTCTGCATCACCAAGTCCAATCCATTCGTGTCTGAAGAGTAGACTTTCATTATGATTTATGGGCAAGGGCAGCATCAGGACCAGGGGCCATGCTCCCAGGGGAACCCTGAAGCTGCTGGACCATCAGTTGTGGTCTTTTAGTGGAGATCTCAGGGTGCACCCCTTTTTATTCTTGTGTTGCCAGTGAGACTCAACTTAGTGAGCTCCATCGTGGCTATCACTGATGGTGGCCAGGCACCATCTGGTTCTTCCAGTCCCAAGTCTACGTAAGCACACACTCATGTGGGTCTCTCTTCTGGGTTGTCTTTATCCCATGTCATTTCCATTCCTGCTGAGTCGGGACCGTTTGCTGTGCCCTCAGATGACAGCTTGTCACCTTTTAAGATCCCAGATACCACTCACCAATGTGGGGTGCAGAGAGACCACTTAGCAAAATGCTAGTTGCGCCAATTGACCTCGATTTTACCTGAGAGCATGGTCCCCGGCCCCCAGTCCCCAGCCCCAGCTACTCTGTCCTTGCAATATTGGGTTAAGATGGAAGGAGTATTCAAGTTATGCTGAAGTCCAATTAATATTGTTCTTGTTTCTAATGTGTACTACCACTGATTTCACCCAACCAAATTTCTATCAACTATGTAATCTAAACCCTCCCCTCCTCACCCTCCTTCCCTTTCCTCATTTGCAGCCGTCAGAGTCTTTTCTTCTATATATAAGTCTGTTTGAGATCTTATTGTAGGGGGTCTCATACCATATTTGTCCTTTTGTCACTGACTACTTGGACTCAACATAATGTCTTCCAGTTGAAACCATGTTATGAGATGTTTCCTGGAGTCATCATTATTCTTTATCATTGCATAGTGCTCCATTGAGTATATATACCATAGTTTACCTATCCATTCCTCTGTTGTTGGGCATCTGGGTTGATTCCATCTTTTTGCTGTCATTGACTGTGCTGCAATAAACATTCTTGTGCATGTGTCCATTGGTGTGAAAGGTCTTGATTCTGTAGGATATATTCCAAGCAGTGGAATTACTGGGTCAAATAGTATATCCATTTTTTAAAGGAAGCACCACACTGCTTTCCATAGAGGCTGGACCACCAAATTGCATTTTTCAATGAGATAGAGAAACAAATCACCAACTTCATACATAAAGGGAAGAAGCCCTGGGTATGTAAAGCATTACTGAAGAAGAACAAAGTGGGAGACCACACATTGTCTTACTTTTAAACCTATTACACTGCCACAGTAGCCAAAGCAGCTTGGTATTGGTACAAAAACAGATACATAGACCAGTGGAATAGAATTAGGAATCCAGACATAATATCCACTTATGAGTAGCTGGTATTTGATAAAGGCCCCAAGTCTGTAAACTCAAGAAAAGGTAATCTCTTTAACAAATCACATTGGCGTAATTGGATATCCACCTCCAAAAAAAAAGAAAGAAAGAAAAAGAAACTAGGTCCATATGTCACTGCATGCACATAAACAAACCCAAAATGTATCAAAGACCTAAATATAAAATCTAAAGCAATAAGGATCATGGAAGAAAAAATGGGGACTATGCTGGGAGCCCAACACATGGTGTAAACAGACTACAGAACATTACTAACAATGTGAAAACACCAAAAGAGAAAATAGACAACTGGAAAACCCTCAAAATCAAACATTTATGTATGCTCTTCCGAAGACTTCACCAAAAGAGAGAAAAAACAACCTATATACCAGGAAAAAAATTTAGGCTACTACAAATCTGATTAGCATCTAATCTTATAATTTACAATATACTGCAAAATGCAAACAACTCAATTTAAAAACGGACAAAGGATAAGAACAGGTACTTCACCAAAAAAAGACCTCCAGGAGCCTCACAGATTACATGAGGAATTACAATCATTAGCCATTAGAGATATCCAAATCAAAACTATGATGAGATACCATCTCACCCCAACAATGTTAGCATTAACAAAAAAATGGATAAAGAAAACCCCACAGCATAAATGTTGGAGAAGCTGTGAAGAGACTGGAATGCTGCTATACTGCTAGTGGGAATGTGAAATAGTACAACCACTTTGGAAATAAATTTGTCACGATAGGGTCCCTGGAGGCATGGTTCCTGTACTCTGTGTCAGCCCAGTGCTGAAACCAGTCTGAAGCCAACTCTTCAGACTAAGATTAGACTAGACTATAAGACACAAAATGATACTGGCAAAGAGCGTACTACCTGGCTCAAGTATATACATGAGGGTAACTGAGCAGCTGCTGACCATAGGAAAGATAATAGGGTAGTGGCGGACAGGAATTGGGTGAATGAACACAGGAAGTACGGGGTGAAAAGGAAGAGTGTGCTGTCACAGGGTGGGGGAGCAGCTAGAGTTATACAGCAGTGTGTGTGCCAAGGTTTTGTATGACAAATAGAGTGTAAATTTTCACTCAAAGTGCAGTAAAATATTAAAAACAAAAAGAAAGGATGCAACTGTATTACAAATGTATAATATCTCAATGAAGGGTTGAAGGAAAAGGGAGTTTATGTAAGTTACTTTGGAAATACAAAAAGAACTGTAAAAAACTTTTGGGCTCCAGTTGGTAAAGTTATTTCTGACAGAAGTTAAAAAAAGAAAAAAAGTTGCTGTCAAGTTAATTCTGACTCACAGAGTAGAACTGCCGCATAGGGTTTCCAAGGAGTGGCTGGTGGATTGGAACTGCTGACCTTTTGGTTAGCCGCCAAGATTTTAACTCACAACGTTCAGATTGGAAATTCTGTATCTCCTTTATGTGAATACTAAGGTTGAACTAATAAGTAAACAAATGATTGGTGGTGGTAGCCAGGTGTCTCAGAAGTGGAGAGGAAAGTTACAGAGAAACATGGAGGAAGGCTCTATGATACTGCATTAGACTTAGAAATCTTGATATGAACACATGGAGCTTTGCATATGTACAGATGAAGATGAAATGTATACAGAAATGTGTGTATACATGGGTTACTGTATATACATGTATTTCCCATATTCTGGGATGAAATGGAAGAAAGGACACACCAGTAATTGTGAGCACCTCCAGCACCAATATCTGGGTTTCAAGTACCATTTCCCAATAAAAAAGAACCAAGAGTCCTTGGAGAAATAGATGTTATTAGGACTAGTGTACAGATTATGCAATATGACCTTGTTCTTGATGGCCAAAAAGTCAGACAGTGCTCAAAACATAAATTGTTGGGAATATCAAAGGAACACAAACTTAAAGAGCACTCACTAACCAAAGCTAGAGTAATCTATGAAGCACAATAAAATCTGTAGAACTGGATACAACCCAAAGTCTAAAATAAATATCCATGAGTCTATACTGATATAAATACATGGTTGAATAAATAAATAAATGTGGGAGAAGGGACAAAACGTCCTTAGAGTAAGATTCCAAATAATTTTCATAGGTAATCCTCTTTCCTGGAGGAAGAGATTAATGCATCCCTCCTTTTCATTGCACATGGACTGTGCTTAGTGATTTGCTTCTGAAGAATATAGTATGGACAAAGGAAAAAATAAATTGTTGGTGGAGCAATCTAATAATCCCTACCTGGGCCAGGCAATCATAGTTAATAACCTTAATGGTAAGTTATGCTAATAGCATGTTCACCTAGTGTGATGTAATGAGAATGGCATTTCACCCTATGCTATATGCCCAACCATATTACTGTCTAACTTTGAGAAAAACCTCAGACAAACACAAACTGAGAGGCTTTCCGCAAAATACCTGACAAGCATTTCCTAAATCATCAAGGTCATCAAAAACAAGGAAAGTCTGAGAAACTCTCACATTCAAAGAGAAGCCTAAGGAGACACGATGATTAAATGTAGTCTAGTATCCTGGGTAGTATTCTGGACAAGAAAAAAACAATAGGCAAAAAACTGAGAAAATCTAAATAAAGTGTGGACTTCTATTAATGATCATGTATCAATATTGTTTATTAATTTTAACAAGCATAGGCTGAGTTCTCTAAAGAAGCAAAACCGGTCAAGTATATAAATACATATACAGACAGATTTATACCGAGGAAATGGCTAACACAGTTGTAGAGGCTGGAAAATTCTAAGTAGCTACAGGAGCTGGTGAGCCCAGGATTGGCAGGTCATAGAGTAGGGCTCTGGCTTACAAGCTGCAAAGACAAAGATAGGCAGGGAAGATGACAGGCAAACAGCTAGCACAAGTAGCAAGAACTGAAGGTCAGACGAGCAGGAGCTAGACGCAGAATCCACAGCAAGCAAAACGCCATGAACCTTGCTAGCAAGTCCACCTACATTGGATGCAGTTCCCATCCCTCAGAAAGTTCTTTTAGCTGATTAGTTTCTCACAGCAGATGCCATCGTGGAGGTGATCATGTTGCATCACATCTCATCATGATATTGGTAACATCATTGCACAGCAGCCAAACTACAACGTAACTACCAAGCCACTGAGAATCATGCTCCAGTCAAGTGGATGCACAACCTTAAAATTACACTATGCTAAAGTCAGATGTTAAAAATAGAAGAAACTGGATCTGAGATGTACAGTAATACTGTGTACTATCTTTGCAATTTTTCCATACATCTAAACTTTTCTAAAACTCAAAAACGTACAATTGGTAGCTTAGTGAAAAAGATTATATCAGGTACCACACAGAACCAGAAAACAGTTTCAGAAAGAATTACAATAATATGTACAAGTAAATACTATTCAGAGTTATTCTTTGATTATTACATGTTTTGATGCCAAAAGTAAATCAAGAACACACTGTCAAGATCATGGGCATTATAATTCTAAAATGTGAGTAGAGGAAATACACAAAATCTGATAATTAGGTTTGCAAACTCATCCTAGAAAAAGTGCTACATACCTCATCGCTGAATATTGCTATGGTTACCTTTGCAGTACTCCCCTCGGGAAGCTATGCACTGATGCCAGAGCCCAGTCACCTTTCAAAGCAATTTTGCAACTCTTTTTCTGGAATGACCATCAGAGCTGTTATCATATTACTCTTGATGCCCTGAATGTCAACAGAAAGTCTTCCTTTCAATATTTCCTTTATCTTCAGGTAAAGAAGAGTATCATTGGGGGGCAGATCAGTTGGGTAGGAAGGGTGTTCCATGTTTACTGGCTAAAAATTCCCTCACAGACAACCGTACAATTAAGTTCGTGAACTTGCCCCTGTGCCACTGTGCCACTGTGTCCAATAGCCATTCCAGAAAGAGTTCCAGGACTGCTTTGAAGGGTAGACTAGGCACTAGTGTTGGTGCATAGCTTCCCAAGGGGAATACTTTGAAGGTGATACTGAGCAGTGAGGTGTGTATAGAACCAGAACAGTAACGCTCTATAACGACCCCTTGGAATGCACCTATCGGAGGAATCTTGACCACAACCCTTCCTGCTTCCTGCCTAAAGTCATAAAGATAAGGATATTGAAAATCTGAGCTGAAAAACATCAAGTAGCTCATGCACAGATTCAGTAGTGCGTGTCGCCACACTGACCATTAGACATAAGGCAAGTTATAAACATAACATTACAATACCCACTGGGTGGAGACAGCATGCAGTCTCTGACTTCCGTAGCAGTGGACCTGAGTGGCAACATGTCATCACCACCCTTACTGGACAATCAGTCTAACCTTCATTAACATAAGATGCAACCCACAGGAGTAGAGCCAGTATGACCTAGGGGGAGGGGGTATCTATAAAAAACCCAGCTGCCCCTGCTACAGCATGGTTAACAGCCTGCCTAGCTGGCTACCACTAGATGCAGTACTGCTGTCCTGGTCTGTATTTTCCCTCTGATGAATAAACTCATGTTTTTTGGATTGCCTCCTCGTCATTTTTCAGGTTCTTGGAAACTACATATTCAGAAGCGTTTGCGTTGTTGGAAACAGATCCTAACAATCCAAACACTTAGAACAATTAAGTTCTCAGACTTAATTGTCTGACCTCGTATGACTAACTTGTGAAATCTACTAATTCAGAATAAATTATAAAATGTTATAAGAGTATTTTTTTCATAGCATTTTTATTTTTGTCAGTTACATGAGTAATTTTCAGATAGAGAGCAAACTGGAACTAGCTAGACAAAGGATCCTTGGTTGCACAGTGCTTGAGAGTTGGGCTATTTACCAAAAGGTATGCAGTTTCAATCGCCAGCTACTCCTTGGATATCTTACGGGGAAATTCTACTCTGTCCTATAGGGTCACAATGAGTCAGAATCAACTTGATGGCAATGATTTAGATAGACTAAGAACATAGCAGATTCACTGACTCATGTGATGGTTTCCCTTTATTAAAGACTGACATGTAACCAGTGGAAGAAGCTTCTATTTGTCCCTCCACATGAACGGGCACTTGCACTCCGACTTCACAAGAAATATGTGTCAGTCATAATTCTTGTCATCTCGTGGATCAGATAGCACTGTAAGAAACTCCATTGTACTGAGAAGTTGTTTTCCTGTTAATAAAACTTCTACGGCCTGTGAAAAGAATGTGCTGGATGTATGTAGTTATTAAACATATACAAATATTTCCTATTGTTGGAAAGTTCCCAATTTTGTATCTGTTGGGGCCAGGGCCTTCCCTCCTATCATAAAAGCCAAAGATGGTCAGTAGCAAGGATGCATCCTTTCTTTATTCTGTGTCATGCAGACTGTAGACATTTGTTGCAGGCTTCTAGAGGCTTTGCCAGTGAGATGTTATTGTTCAAGAATTTGAACCTTGAGTATAATCTTTCTAGGAAATGAAGAGTTCAAGGACATTAGACATTGAGGCATCTAGCTGTTACAATTCAATCAAGTAGTAGCAGTATATAGTGTGCGTTTTTTCTACAACGACAGTGATGTACAGTGGTAACTTGATGCTGAGGTGGAGTACCGCAAGGATAGCCTAATTGTTCTTGTTGACTCACATTAGAGCCTCTTTGGTTTTGTCCGTTTTCTAAGTCTTATCCTCTCCCTCCTGTGAATTTTGTTAATCAGTTACATTTAAGAGAGCTGAAGCTGAATTTCATTACTTTCAAGCCAAAAACCCTGATTAATATAGAAGGGGCTAGCATTATATACCATTCTGCTGGTAATGTAATTGTTGTTAGGTGCCATCAAGTTGGTTTTGAGTCATAGTGAGCTATGCACAACAGAATGAAACACTGCTAGTAATAGAAATTAAAATATGGAATTTACAAAATAGAGGGAATCCGTGAACGTAGTAAAGATACTATAATCTAAATCTAGGATTTTGACGATCTTTCTTATATAATGATGAATCAGTTGGTTGAACTGTGTCTTGTAATATGGATTCAGACTGTATAACCCCAGAGGCTTCAGTCACAGGAAAAATTCAGATGATGGAATGTGTCCTCAGCAAGGTCCTGCAATAAAAAGAAAAGTTTAAACTGGCACTTAAGAAAAGAAGACTGAAGGAAAACATGCTTAACCAAGTGATGTCCTTTTAGTCTGTTGACTGAAATAAACATGATCTAGGATTGGTAATCTGAAGCTAAGCATAGTTGAAAAAGACAACTGTTTTCCTCCAAATCCAAGGGGAGCAGGTTGATGCATCAGGTGATATTATTAAATTGTGGATAAAATCTGACCCAGAAGAAACGCTACCTAGGTAAAACCAAACCACTCCTCCTCAAAGGCTTACTTTCAAGAATTTTTTGTTAAGTGTTCTATGCCGGACCAAGTTACAATGACTTATTTTGAAGACGTCCTTGGAATGCAGCTACATGCAAGGAGCAAATTATCAGAACTTCTCCACCCAAGGCTATTGTTTCAAATTATCAGAAGTTAGAAGCCAAGATAAAAGGAAAACAAATTAAACTGCAGTCTGGAGGATAGATAAAACAAAACGGCCTAGTGCTATGAAATAAATTATCAAACTCAAAGATCTCTGACCAGGACTAGCTTAATTCTGGAGTGATCTATACAGCTGTACAGTGTCCCATGCTTACAAGGGTGTTATTCGTGATTTAATGCTAAGCTGTCAC
Organism: Heterohyrax brucei; assembly: GCA_028571685.1. Classification (NCBI taxonomy): domain Eukaryota; kingdom Metazoa; phylum Chordata; class Mammalia; order Hyracoidea; family Procaviidae; genus Heterohyrax; species Heterohyrax brucei. Next base: position 127,437,260 of record CM053166.1, on the reverse strand, counting down.
AAATATTATATTCTTAGATTTTATAAGTGAAGTCTGTGGGAACTGTAGATCATGGATGTGAGCAGAGAGATTATAGGAAAGACGGATAGCCACTCTTCTTGCATTTGTATAGAACATTAAAGATCATCATACACCTAGACTTCTGTTTGACCTGTAATGTGTGGGAGGTCAGTGAGATTTACGGTGAGTATTTTACACTGGGTTCTCTAAAGAAGCAAAACCAGTAAAATGTAGAGAGAGAAAATGGTTGAGAGAAAACGAGAAAGAGAGGTCAAAGGAATGGTTCACATGATTGTAGAAGCTAGAAAGTTCCAAGTCCGTGGGTCAGGCTGGAAGCTTCTCCTGATTTACATAGCTGCAGAGCTGGTGAACCCAAGACTAGCAGGTCAGACAACAGGCCTCTGCCTCACAGGCTGCAGAGGTTGACAAATCCCAAGATCAGCAGGTAGCAGGAGGCTGCTGAATCCTAAGACTGGCAGATAGGCTGCTGGCTCAAGTCCTAAAAAACAGATGTCAGGTGATGAGCCAGAGGTGGAATCTACAGGGAACAAAGTGCCCATGAGCTTTGTCAGTAAGTCCACATATGTTGGATACAAGCCACATCCCCAAGGAAACTCCTTTTCAGCTGACTAGCTGCTCATAGATAAGCATATCACAGAGATGATTGCATTATACAAGATTTCATTGTGGAGGTGATTTCATTAGTGCATTGCTGCCAAACCTCTGAGAATCATGGTCCAGCCAAGTTGACATACAACGTTAACTGTCACAGTGATTACTACCCTGATTCTGCAAATGATGACACAGAAGGAAAGGGAAAGTACCTCTTCCTTTCAGTCCTTCCTTACTCATCAATAAAGCAAAAGTAAATAGTGTTTTGCAATGCATGTGTTATTAACAAATGAAATAAAAACTGTTGACTGAATTTCCTGCAGTGTTTCCACTTTTCTGAGAAGAAAAAATACATACAGATGTACAATATATAAAGTAGTAATTGTGCAATTTTGATGAATCTGCGAGTGATTAAATACTCTTCAATTTGCAGTTAAAACTGACATTGCACAGCATAAAGATGAGTGGTAATATTGAAGCTAAAAATTTAATTTTATGTTTTACTTAAATTTTCTTCACACCAAAACGAAACCATATACTCACTGGGAGTCACTCTCTTTTCCTCACTACATCTAGCCCTTGGCAACCACCAATCTATTCCCTTCTCCGTGGATTTACCTGTTCTGACCATTTCATGTAAGTGGAATCACACAGTATGTAGTTTTTTAAACGTCTGTTTTTTTTGCTCAGCATGATGTTTTCAAGGTTCATCCGTGTTTTCCATGTAATAGTATCTCGTTCCTCTTTATGACTGAATAACATTCAGTTGTATAGATGTACTCCATACTATTCTATTTAATTGACACATTTATCTAGCCTTCTTCAAGTACTGCAGTCTCTTGAATATCACAATTGTGTAATATGTTTTGAAATCAGGAAATATGTGAGTGTTCTAACTTTATTCTTCTTTTACAAGATTGATTTGTCTATTCAGGATCCTTGCATTTCCATAGCAATTTATGAACAGCTTGTCAATTTCTGTAAAAAAAATCAAGCTGAGATTTTGATAGAGTGTCTCATTTTCCTAGTACTGCCACAAAAAAAAAAAAAAAAGAAAGAAATTATCACGAGTGGGTGATTTAAAGAGCAAAATTTTCTTCTCTCACAATTTAGGAGGCTAGAATTCTTAATTCAGGACCTGATTTGTGGAACAGACCTTTCCTTGTCTATTTCAGCTTCTAGTAGCTGCCAGCAATCCTTGTAAATATGTCTATCTCTTTTGTCTATTTTCTGTTTATCTGTCTTTGTCTCTGTGTCTATTCTGCTCTTTTGATAATCCAAAGAGTTGATTAGATTAAAAACCTGATTATTGTGATTTAATTAATATTACAAAGAAAACCATATTTCCAAATAATATTATATGGACAGGCATAGCTGTTAGGATTCTGCGTGAGAACAACCTCTGCAGCTGAGGCATCTGGCATGAAAATAACAAGAATGTGATTTGCGAAAGTTCATGAAATGCTTGTCTGAAGATAGTTATCAAAAAAGAGCAGCATCACCTAGGAAGAATGTGTGCTTATGAGAGGATTACTTATGGTTAGAGACACTGTGATCACGTGACTGCCTTGTGACTATGATCCTGCATCTTGTAACTTATAGTCATGGTACTCCTTGCCCAATTTATCGTATGAAAGGCTTACCCCTTTTCCAATGAGTTGGAACACTTTGTGACTCCCATTGTGTTTCCTGGCCAGGCTATTCTATTTTCCCGAATTACAGAATGTGTGTTAGTAGTCTTTTGAGCTTTAACATTTCTACCATCAAAAGCAGGATCCCAAAAGTTCATTAACCCCAACCTCCCTGAGGAATCCAGAACATGGTCTCAGGTGCTGACTAAAGCCATTTTTAGATTATCCATGTCCAGGGACTCCTCAGAGTCTCTTAAAGGTAAACAACCTCTCATATCTCAGCTCTGTGTCCTTTCATCAGAGCTCTCCAAGTTTTATTTGGGAACTTGTGGCATATTTGTTAGTTTGTCTCCTTTTTGTTACATGTAAGTTTGAATGATGAACAGAGTTTGATTTCATTTTTGTGCAGGAATCTCGGAGTCTATTGAGCTGCTAATCAGTTAGTGTGGGACAAAACTTTAAGAGCCATTAGGACATTTGCTACCACCTGAAAGACTCACGTAACAGGATAACATGGATCATGAGATGGGCCAAAAGCACTAGGCTGCTCACCAACTACAAGAAAACTCTCATGCAGTGAAAACACACCATAAATTATCACCCTGTTTCCAAACATCATAGCAATCCCTTTTGGAAATTTTATCAGACTCTGAGAAACTGAAAGTAACAATCAACCTTTGGTCTCTTTGTGCCCATTTCTTCTGTTCACTGAAAAATAAAATTGGGGAGTACAAAGTCTAAAAATAATTCAGAGCCACCATCTGGAACTCCTCTGGATTATATGAATAACATTTCATTTTCTCATGTGCATTTTTGACTGTGTGGAATTACCTTATTAATGAAAGTTTAGAGAATCAGTGGCCACTCTGGGGATCTTTTAATATTTCTAAATTGAGTTTTCTGCGCAGTAAATTTGAACATAAAGGCCACCAGGCTAAACACCTTCAAGGGGATGCCTATTTTGATTGCTATCTAGATGTCTCCAAAAAAATCTTAATAGCAAAATTGCTTCCCTGCAGTGTATTGTTTTTAAATTAGCTAAACAAAATAAGGAGCTACAATGTCAAAACTCCATTCTTGTTTCTACTGCTGCTCTGCCAAGTACTATTTCACTTTATCCTTCTTTACCTTCTTATTCCTCTGAGAACCCTAAGTAAACTACCTTTCTATTAGCAGAAAGAGTTGACAAGCTGTTACCTGAAATATGTTTTGAAATACGATCTACAGATTCTACAGACACATTAGTACCTTTGTTCTTTGGACTTGCACAAAACTGTGAAACACTGCAAGAAATTTTCTACAACTGAGGCCAAGATGTTGGAGTAGCCAAATGTTTCTCCTGACCTCTCTAATAATAAAGACAAAAAGAACAAATTAATCTATTATATATGACATCCTAGGAGCCCAGAACATCAAAGGCAAAGTTGAGAAATCAGACTGAACAATGGGCAAGGGAAAGTAAGATTCACCAGACCTAGTCACTAAAGAAGCAACTGAGGCCAGCATGGCAAGCTGAGTGTGGTGGTTGCAAGGCATCTTCTCAAGCAGAAGAAACTAACCAAAGAATCCATGTGTACCTCCAGCAGCAGTGAAAAACAGCACGAGATGGTACAGCCTATTTAAATATTTAAAGATGAAATAAAATACAGAACTAGAGCATAGTAGGCAAATATAAAATAAATAAATGCAAATTACTGATGGCTCAGAGGCAACAGTCACTTTCAAATCACTTAAAAAGACATACCATTATGACTTCAGAAAGCTTCCAAAACAAAGATTCCTTGAATTATCAGAAATAGAATACAAAAGATTAAATCATAGAGAGTGCTTCAAGAAATCAGGAAAGAGATGAGGCAAAATGCAACACAGTAGAATGACAAGTTGAACAGGCTGCAAGAAAGCACAGAGCTACAAGAATCATTAACTCAGAAAATTAATAAAATTACAGAATTGGTGCAATGGAAGTCAGAATTAATGAGATTGAAGATAAAGTACATGTGATTAATGTATTTGAGGAGTAATCAGATAAAAGAACTTTATAATATCACGAAACACTAAGAATTACATGGACCTCTATAAACAGAAATCATCTATGAGTGAATGGAGTACCAGAAGAAAGGGGATAACAGAAAATTCACAGAAAATTATCAAAGATCTGTTGACAGAAAACTTCCCTGATAGCATGAAAGATGAGAAGATATCTATCTGAGATGCTCATCAGACTCCAAACAAGGTAGACACCAAAAGAAAGACACAAAGACACATTATAATCAAACTTGCTAAAACTAAAGATAAGGAGACAATTTTAAAAGTGGTTAAGGATAAATGAAAAATAACCTACAAAGGAAAATCAACAAAACTAAGCTTCCATGACTCAGCAGAAACCATTCAGGCAAGAAGGCAACGGGAAGGCCATCTACACAATCTTGAAAGGAAATAATATCCAGCCAAGAATTACATGTCCAACAAAACTGTCCCTCAGATACAATGATGAAATTAGGACATTTCCAGATAAACAGAAATTCAGGGAACCTGCTAAAACCAAACCAAAATTACAAGAAATACTAAAATCAGTCCAAACACAGAACAAAGCAACTGGATATCAACCCAAATAAAGGAATTGCAAAAATAAATCAAAACAAAACACCAAAAGCAGGAAAAAGATATGTCATTATGTAAGCATTACAACAAAAAAGAGGGACTTAAAAAATGTAGTCATAGATCTTTCATATTGAAAGGACGTCAAGTTGACAGAAAGAAATTGAAGACTGGGGAAGAGGGAGTCTCTAACCAATGGTGCTGGCAAAACTGAATATCCAATTGCAAAAAAGTGAAGCAAGATTCGTATCTCACACCATGTTCACAAACTACCTCAAAAAGGACCAAAGCCCTAAATATGAAATCTAAAACAATAAAGATCATGGGAGAAAAGAAAGGACAATACAGGGAACTCATACAGAGAGCATAAACAGACTACAAAGTATTGCTAACAATATACAAACACCAGAAGACAAGATAGACAACCAGAAACTCCTAAAAATCAAACACTTAGTGCTCACTCAAAGACTTCACTGTAAGAATAAAAAGACCACCTACAAACCAGGAAAAAAAAAATGGCTACTATGCACCTGACCAGTATCTAATCTCCAAAATCTACAAGGTACTGCAAAATCTCAACAAGAAAAGACAAATAGCCCAATGAAAAAAATGGACAATGGATCTCCATTAACACAAAAGGTAGTCTCTCCTTGTGGGTTAAGTGCTACCATAGGACAAGTCCTGCTTTTTCTCCAGAGCCCCATCATTCCGCATCAAATTGGATGAAAGTTTTTCTTTACAGTTTTTCAGTGCCTTGTTCTTCAATTTGTAACATGTATTTTCCTAATGGCCAGATTTCTTACAATAATGTCAAAGGCCAGTTTTTGTGGCATTAGGACTATTGAAAGGTTTAGCACTTTTTTTTTTTGTAAATTTAGTGACTGCAGTTTTGCAGTTGGACAACCAATAATTTGGTAGTCTTTTTCTCTTTTTCAATATCTAAAATTTGAGAAGGTTTATAAATCTAGGTAAAATAATTCTGTGATTGTGATCATTTCTAAATCTAACTGATGTCTTTTAGTAAGGGCTGCATTATCAGGTCTCAGTCCTGATATAAAAACTGCATAAAGATTCTTGTGGTCTGTCTGAGCCATCCAGTAACAGAGATACCACAAGTGGATGGCCTCAACAAAGACAAGTTTATTCTCCCACAGCCCAGCAAGCCAGAAGTTCAAACTCAGGGCACTGGCTCCAGAGAAAGGCCTTCTCTGTCAGTTCTGAAGGAATACCCTTTGGCTTCATCAGTCTCACAAGGAGAAACTACCTTTGTGTTAATGGAGATCCTTGCAAATGTGTAATTCACATTAGAGTAACCTTATGTGCCATTAACCTCACTTCTTTACAAAAGTTCTTACCGTAGTGTACAAAAGCCACTAAAATAGTAGGGATTACAAACAAGGAAAATTATTGCCTAATTCTCAACTAATTTTTATATCTTGTGTTTGTTGAAGATTTCTACCCCTTTTTGCTCTGTCCTGATACATCTACTAATACATTAGACTGAGATCTTTTGTCTAAATGGAATTGTCAGCTGCATTTTCCTGAAAAAGGAGAAAATAATTTAAAATTTACTTGATGCCTCAAAATCCTCCAGAGCAGGTTTAGATTTAAAATAAGTTCAAAAGAAAGAAAATGTTTGTTGCTTGCAAACACTATTTTCTCATAAAGGTGATTCAACTCAAATTAATCCTCTTGCCCATGATACTGTTTCACTGATTCCTCAAAACACATGGGCTACAACATATACTAATGTAGGCTGAATTTTTCTGTGGAACCAATTTAAGATTCAAGTAAACACATTAAGCCCTTGCCAAGAATTTCACAATACCCCTTTAAACATGAAGTAAAGGAAGGATTGGCCCTCATAATTCAAGACTTTCTCACCAGAGATTTCATTACTCCCTGTACCAGCCCTTGTAACACCCCTGTTCTTTCTGTAAAGAAAACAAATACTAGGGGCTGGAGATTCGTTCAAGACTTGTGCACCATAAACCTAATTGTAATTTCTAAGTTTCTGGTGGTCCTGAATCTCTTTTACTGTTTTTTAATGCTCCTTAGATGCCACTGATTATATAGTAGTCGCTATTTGCAGCATTTTCTTTAGTTACACCTGTACACCTTGAAAGCTAATACCTGTTCACTTTCACTGGGAAAAAATCAGCAACTCAGTTGGACTGTAACGCCTCAAAGATTTACCAAATTGCCAACACATTTTTCTTAAGTAGTGCTCAATGATTTACCATTGCAGTTTCTAACAAATCTATATTGTTACAATATATTGATGACTTATTTGGTGTGCTCAAACTTCTAATAGACTTTTATTGATGATAGCATAACATTATGAAAGCATCTGGCTATTGGTGGACATAAAGTTTCCATAGAAAAGTTACAACTGTCTGAACCCAATGTTAAATATTTGAGCCATTTGATTTCTGCAGAACATCTCAGTTGACTCTAAATGAAAAGAGGCTGCTTTTTTTCCCTTTTTTTGTATTATGAGTGACTGAAAATGTACATTCCCATATAAATTTGCACACCCACCTATATGCAGCTTCCACTGCTCTCCCTGCCCGGTGCCAACACTCTATTCCTCTCTACTCCATACATGTCCTATCCTCCCAACAGTCTCCCGTGTCCTCCTCTCCACCCACTCCACTTCCTCCAGTATGAGGTCAGCAGGACAACATCCTATAGATGCATAGAAACATAAAGTGCCCACAAAATATGGGCACTCTGCTTCAAAAAATCCAATCCATTGCTGTCCGAAGAGTTGACCTTCATTATGATTCATGGACAGGGGCAGCATCAAGGCCAGAGGCCATGCTCCTGGGGGAGCCCTGAAGCCCCTGGACCATCAATTGCAATCTTTCAGTGGAGATCTTAGGGTGCACCGCTATTTATTCCTGTGTTGCCAGTGAGACTCAACTTTGTGAGCTCCATCGTGGCTATCACTGGTGGTGGCCAGGCACCATCTGGTTCTTCCGGTCACAAGTCGACGTAGACATCCACTCATGTGGGTCTCTCTGTCTTCTGGATTCTCTTTCCCCCACATTGTTATGCAGCTCAGTGAGCATCCGTTCCTGCTGAGTTGGGACCATTTGCTGTAGCCTCAGATGGCAGCTTGGCAGCTTTTAAGACCCCAGACGCCACTCACCAATGTGGGGTGTGGAGAGTCCTCATTAGCAAAGTGCTAGTTATGCCAGTTGGCCCAAAAGAGGCTACTTTTGCTTTTCCTTTGCTCAAAACTATGAACTAGCTACAGGGATTATTAGTACTTTGTGGCTATTATGAGACTTAATGTCTCAACTTCCCCTTGTTAGCCCAGCTCTTATATAAATATTTAAAGTCCTCTGAACCATATCATTCCAAATTTTATCAGACCAAAGGGCTATAGTAAAATTAAAAATGGTTTAATAAAGACTCCTGTCTTAGAGTTTCCTAAACACCACTGGGATTTCTCTTTATTTGTACATGAGTCATTTTGAAATGCCTAGGATGTAGTAACACAGAAACACGGGGACTACCAGAGGCCTGTGGGCTATGATAACCTGCAGCTTGATCTTATAGGTAAAGGATACCCTTCCTGTCTTGCAGCTGTAGCTGCTACTGCCAAATTAGTGGAAAGAATCACAGATCTAGTGTTAGGAAACTTCTTACATGTTTACGTGCTTCATACTGTATCTGCTATACATAATTCTGCTTAAATGTAATACCTGTCCACCAGCTGGCTCATTACTTACGATGTTCTCCTTTTGGTTTCATTTAATGTTAAATTACACCCTATCGCTTGTCTGAATCTAGCCAGACTTACCTTGGAATTGATCGCAATGATTGCCCTGTGTTTAACTGCCTGGATCTAGCAGAACAGCTTTTGATCCTTCAAAAGAATTTAAAGGAGACCTCTTTATTTAATCCTGGTTTATTTTTGTTTGTGCTCTTACCTAAAACCGGATCCAACTGACCCTTGTTACCAGGCTAGATATACTGTAACCACTCCCACTGAGGTCCTTGAAAATCAGATTCTTCCTGTAACAACCTAACAACCTCTGTCCAACAAGATAAACTAGAGATTGGGTCATTATGATTCAGAATTGACTTGACAGCAACAGTTTGTGAGTTGTTTTTTTTAGGCTTGCCAGCAGATGTTTAAAAAAAGTCTGTATCTATTTAAACTGATCTGAGTGTGTTACAGAGTTGTAAATGATTTTGGCATGTGATGAAAACAAACAGGATTTTTTAACCTCTTCTGAGGCTACCATAAAAATGGAACCTTACTATCAGATCTTTGAGGTGCTTTACTAACTCCTCTGAAATTTCTGTAATAAAAATATAAGCTTATCAGTCAAAAAGAGTCCCTCAAACTGGAGAAATCAGGGGAAATACTCTTGCTGATAAAGCAGCCATGTAGCGGCCTCTTGGATTATTTTTACTCTTATGAAAACCAAAGATGGAGATTATCCCAACCTGATTTTAGCCTTTGTGGATTAACCGAAGGAATTCTTTTAAAATATCAATAATTAGTTCAGACAGAGGAAACAAACCTGGATAAAAGAAGCCTGCCCTCAGGATCCTGGTACTAAACTATGGAATGGACCAAGTAATTAACTATTTTTACCTACATTTTTTCTTATGATGCAAGCCTTACACTGCAGCTCTTATCTAGGATGAGATAAGATGGTTGAAATTATGAAGAAAATGTTGGTGCAGAAATTTTTTTGAGGCTACCTTACATGCAACAACTTACTGCCACATTTGTTCTCACTACAACCCTGGAAAGCTTTTTAAAAATTCCACCTGGACAGCACCCTCTTCCTTGTAGCTCCATGCTTGAATGGCATCTAGATTTCATTTAACTTTCTCCTACTAATAGTTATAAATACATAGTTGTTATGGTTTTCTAGTTTTCACATTGTGTAGAAGCCGTTTTGCAGCAGCATGCTACTACAAACTTTGTAGCAAAGAAACTCCTTGAAAATATAATCCCCACTTGTGAAACTCCAAAAATCCTTTATAGCAAGATAGGAACCCATTTTACCAGTCTAGTTATTCAAGAAGAGTGTCAAGTATTTCCCATATTCCAGACGTTACAGTGTCCTTATCACCTTCAATCCTGTGGTTTAACTGAAGGATCTAATGAGATAACAAAAGCTCAACTTGCCAAATTTTGTGTAACTTTTGTTTTTCCTTTTACTAAAGTCCTTCCATTAGTTGTTTTAAATTTGAGGTCCGCACCATCTGTGCCCCATAGACTAATGCCTTATGAAATAATTAATAGAAGACCCATGGTTCTTCTTTATGTTGCCCATGTTGATTCCAACCTAGATCAAATCGACTGGTTAAAATACTGCCAATCTTTGATAAAATATTTTTTTTAAAGAAATACTCTTTACAAATCAAGAAAGTGTTTGAAAGTTGAAAGTTAGACATTGACCCTCTGCCTAATAGACTCAAGAGACTGCATTTTCTGGAAAATATCAACTAAAGGACTCTCTAGAACTCTTCTTGACAGGACTTGACTTGATCCTTCTTACTATCCTTTGTGTCTCCAAATCATAAGGAGTTAAAACTTGGATTCATTTACAACTAAACAAAGCAAAGACTCATTTGTAGATATGCCAGCCTCTTGAAAACTGAACATCACTTTGAAATGCCCTGGTGGCCAGAAGCAGGTGACTACAAAGTTGACCGCTAATCCCAAGATAAGTGAACAAGACTCCATGTACATTATTGACCCTCTTGGACTTTGTTTTATAATCATAGCTATTCCCATGCTATTTGCCTTGCTACATAAAGTTGATCTGGTTTCCTGGTAACTATTCACCTCATTCAGGTAGCTGAAATTAATGGAGCATACTTAATTGTTGATATTATGTTTATGCTATTTGCTTTCTTTTTTTTTAAATAGCTTTTCTTCATTATGAAGCTCTTACTACATTTTGTCTTTTGTCTTTCAATAACTGTCACTGATGCTTGGAAGAAAACAATGAGTTTGTTAAACTAGGCCAGTAAGTGGCTAGAACTAGCAATCTAACAGAGTGTTGGATATACCATCTTTTTCTGAAGTTTATGCATATAAATTCAAATCTGTTAGCACTGCCTCTAACTACAGCTTTCTATACAGAACTACTGTAAATTTCAGTGCCCCTATCAAACAAACCAGGGGCCCTGGTTTCAGAGTGGTTAAAGCTTGGCTGCAAACCAACAGGTCAACAGTTCAAATACACCACGTTCTCCTTGGAAGCCCTATGGGGCAGTTCTACTCTGTCCCGTAGGGTCACTAGGAATCGGAACTCATTTGACGGCACATAACAACAACACTATCGAACAAGCTATACATGTCAGACTACGGCATTTTTTTCCGGACCGACAGATGAATTTTAATCACCATGTTTTAATCTGGTCCTAAAAACGTATGGCTGATCCAGATGCAAGTTTACACCTACAGACTATTCTTGTATCCTTAGTCCACATTACCTTTCTTGCACAGAAACTACTAAAACAATCTGTTCCAATCATCTGTTTGTAATGATTTCTTAGCAGAAAATTGGCTTGAACAAGAAAATCAATCCATCCCCTTCCTACACAATGATACTAAAGCTGGTGCTATTTGTGCCTCTTATCAAGCACATATTTTTATGTAGAGGTCAAACTACCCCACAAAAATAGAACTAAATCCAAGTAATGAATCTCATGGCTGGGCACCACCTTGCCTGTATAGTTAGTGAGTAGTGGTTCAATGTATACCCGTGTAATGAAAGCACACTTTGAAAGAATAATTTAGAGACCCTTGTCAAGTCTGTGGAAACGCTGGTGGTGTAGTGGTTAAGTTCTATGACTGCTAACCAAAAGCCTGGCAGTTCAAACCCACAAGGCACTCCTTGGAAATTCTATGGGGCAGTTCTACTCTGTCCAGTAGGGTCACTATGAGTCAGCATCAACTTGACGGCACTGAATTTGGTTTGGTTTGTCAAGTCTGTAACCCAACAGGAAAGAAGATGGGAAGATCCTGGAAATCCAGTGACTGACGGACCAGGTATGGAGTGGGTGTTCCTTTGAGCCTCTTGCCTTAGCAGAGTATCCCTCAACTTGAACAAAATCCATTTGTAATCTATCTGCCACAACAGCTGGTGGAATGTCTGCCCAACAAAACTCTTTAGAATCTCTTGCCAAGATTTATTAGGTAACAGATAACAGACTAGCTCTTGAATTTGCTCACTCAGCAGGGAGGAGTGTTATTGCTAACACTTTCTGTTGTACTCAGGTAAATAACACAGGAGAAGTAGAAGAAGATAACATAAAAGTTGTCCAGAAGGTCACTTACTGTTGATTTTAGGTGCTGTCAAGTTGGTTCTGACACATAACAATCCTATGTGCAGCAGAAGGAAACACTGCCCTGTTGTGCTTAAGCCCATTGTTGTAGCCGTTCTATCAGTCTATCTCATTAAGGACCTTCTTCTTTTTCGCTGACCCTCAATGTTACCAAGCATGATGTCCTTCACCAGAGTCTGATCTCTACTAACAACATGACTAAAGTATGTCAGACATAATCTCACCATCCTTGCTTCCAAGGAGCACTCTGATCCTATTTCTTCCAAGACAGGTATATTCATTCTTTAGGCAGTCCATGGTATAATTGGTATTCTTCTCCAATATCACAGTACAAAGGTATTAATTTTTCTTCTGTCTTCCTTTTTCCTTGTCTAGCTTTCACATGCACTGCATATGAGATGATAGAAAACACCATCTCTTGGGTCTGGTGCATGTTAGTCCTCAAGGTGACATCTAGGCTCTTCAAGATTTTAAAGGGGTCTTTTGCAGCAGATTTGTCCAAGGCAATGCAACTTTTCTTTGCCTACTTTATTTTTGTTCAATCAGAGTAATACTGATTTCTTGAAATGTTTTGGATTATGTTCCCTCCTCCTCTGTATTTTGAAAGACCTTTGCAGAATTAGCATTAATTTTTATTTAAATGTTTGGTAGAATTCCAGTGAAACCATCCTAGGCCTGGACTTCTCTTTGCAGGAAGGTTATTTGTTCTAATTACTAAGTTCATCCCTTCACTTGTTAAAGATTTCAGTTTGGTTTTTTACTTTTTCATCACTTTTGGTAGTTTGTCTAAGAAATTGTCCATTTTGTCTAACTTATCCAGTTACTGACATATAGTTGTTCTTAAAACAAAACCCAAACCAAACCCACTGCAACTCATAGCGACTCTATAGGTCACAGTGGAACTGCCCCACAGAGTTTCCAAGGAGCATCTGGTGGATTTGAACTACCAACCTTTTGGTTAGCTGACTTATTGCTTAATCACTGTACAACCAGGGCTTCCATAGTTGTTCTTAGTACTACATTATAATTATCTTCATTCCTGTCATATTTTCAGTGATGTTTCCTCTTCCATTTCTGTTTTGGTCTCTTTAGTGTTTCTTATGCCTTTTATTGATCAGCACAGCTAATTATTCAATATTGTTGATCCTTTCAAAAATCAAATTTTGGTTTTGTTAATTTTCTCTATTGTTTTATATTTTTCATTGTATTATCTCTGTCCTTTGCTTTCACTGGTTTTAGTTTACTCTTGTTTTTATAGTTTCATAGGGTGGAAAGTTAAGTTATTGATTTGAGATCTTTATTATTTTTTAATGTATGTATTTTCCAGGTATAAATTTCCTTCCAAGCACTGCATTAGCTGCATTCTGTAGGTTTTGCTATGTTTTAATTTTTATTCATTGTGTTACTGATTTTTAATTTCATTCCATTGTGGTTGGAGAACATACTCTGTGTTATTTCAGTAGTTTTAAATTTATCATGACTTGTTTTATGGCTTAGCAGTACGGTGTATCCTAAAGAATATTCCATGGGCACTTGATAAGAATGTGTATTCTGCTGTTGTTGGGTGTAATGTTGTAAATATAGTCTGTTAGGATTAATCTTTTTATACTGTTTTACATGTCTTGTGTTTCCTTTTTAATCTTTTGTCTAGTTTAGAGTGAGGTAATAGAGTCTCCAACTGTTTTTGCATTGTTTATTCCTCCCTTAAATTCTATTTGTTTTTATTTCATATATTTTGGGGCTCAAGGATACTCGGTTGTGCAATGGCTACGTTTTGGCCTTCTAACTGAAAGTTCAGCAATTCAAAGACACCAGTGACTCTGTGCAAGAAAAGATTTGACCATCTGCTGCTGTCAAGATTGCATCCTAGGAAACCCTATAGGGAATTCTACTCTTTCCTATAGGGTTACTGGGAGTCAGAATCAACTCAATGGCACAGAACGACAGCAACATTTTGGGGTTTGTGGTTGGTTACATAAATATACATTTACAATTCTGATATTTTTCTTTCTAATAGAGTGATCCTTTAATCACTTCAAAATGTCATCTTTATCTTTAGTATCGTTATTATTGCTTTAACGTCTGCACTGTCAGATATCAATAAGATCAGTACAGCCTCTCTGACCAGTTCAAATTTGCCATGGTTACGATTTTTATCCCAAATTTATTCGTCTAGCAGCTTGAATTTTTCCTCTCTGGTCACTCCTGGAAGGGGGAGTCATACAAACTAGGATGAATGCATCTACTTGCATTTTTATATGTTGATTACTCAGAGTTGTTCCTGGGTCTAAGTAGTTTGCTGTTCAGCCACTTTTTGGTCAGAGGTTGGCTTATGCCTCTAGTGCCAGTGAGGCCAATGTGATATACACTGTACCTTGATATCTGTTGATTTAGTTGTGTGTGCCTCGAAAAATGTTTTTAAAATATGCTCCATGTACTTTTCTGGTTTATCCTCGGAGAGTTCAGCTTAGTACCTGTTCACAGACATCTTGATTCTAAGATTGACTGTGATTCCAGGAAGACCCATCTTGGCTATCTCTCACCTTAATTCTCTATGTAAATCTTCTGGTTGATCTGATATTTGGTTTGCTGCTACTGGTGCCATGGAGATAGATTTCTCCTCTTCATTGCTCTCCACAAAATCCATATTGACTTCAGCAGTGCTCTTAGGCGTGAAGTTCTTGCTCTGTTTCAGATGAAGCCAACCCCTATAAGCAGAGCTGTAAAACTGTTTTCTGTGAGGCCTACCTCTCTATGGGAAGAATTTCCACTCTACTGCACAAGATCTAGGGACAGGAACAGTGATCCACTTCTCACAGAGTGACTACCTTTTTCTCAGACCAGTTGCTGGAGGTGGTGGCATCCCTTGATCTTTTTAGTACCCCCCTACCTGTATGGAATCTTTACCTTATGACAATGCTGTGATTGAGTTGATAGAGATTCAGTGTTCTCAGTTTACTGTACCTAGGCTAGAGGACCGGCACAGAAAAAGAAAATCACAGAACTCTAGTTTGGGCATTCCTGTAATAGAGCTTCTTCCACATAGAGCTGAGGGTGTGAGATGAGAAACATCACTATCCTTCCCCTCCTGGGGAGAAGCAATTGTTCTAGCTTGGAAGAGGGGTAGGGGGAGCCTCATATCCTTGACTTCACAAGCCTGGGGTAGAACTTTCATAACATAGAGCAGATGGTGGTAGTGAGGCAGGTTGTGGATCAAATGTCACAGAATCTTGACATTTTATTAAGATGTAGTAGATTTCATTGAATGAATGTTTCTGCATTGGTTGTATGTTCTTAGGATAACTTTAAATTAAAATTTTTAAACAATTTTATACAGTTAAACTATTATTTGTTGGAAGTAAAGTATGCTTCACTCTTCAACACTTTGAAAGTTGGTCATAATTGGTTTTTGTACATTGATCTTATATCCTACAAATGAGTTTTCCTTAGAGTGTATTCTGCCTCCAGACTGTAAGTAGACATTTTCCCAGCACTTTCTGGCTCTACACGCTTCCCACTGCATGACATATATATTTTGGGATACAGGACTCTAGGAATCTCTATCCTGCTGCCTGACCTACAGATTTTCAACTTGTCAGTGCCCTCTCCACAATTACATGAGCCAAATTCTTAAAATCTATTTATCTACCTACCATCTATCTTACGGAATCTGTTTCTTGAGAGAATACTAACCCAGAGTCCATCTGTGACTTATTCTTGATCTTAGCAGTAAGCATCTAGGCCTTCAAATTTAAGTATGATGTTAGGTATTGATTTTTTTCTAGATACTCTTAATCAAGTTAAGAATGCTTCCTTTTCTTTTCACTTTACTGAGGGTTTAATCATAAGTGGATATTGGACATTTTCAAAGGCTTTTTGCCACATCTATTGATAGCCATTTGTTTTATTTCTTTTACTAAGTCAGTATGGTGAGTTATATCAATTCTTTTTAATGTTAAGTCAATGTTGCACTCTTAAGATAAATATCACTTGGTCATATTATAGTATACTTACCTAGAGAACTCGTATTTATCAACTTTATTGGTATCCTTAAATGAAAATTTCTTTATTGCTTTCATTTTTCTATTTTATTGATTTCTATAATGTACATTCTTCTTTTCTTAAAATATGAGCTAAGGGCCTTTATTTGAGATCTTTCCTCTATTTCTAAAAAGCTGTGGTAACTGTTTGAATTGGATCTCTTGAATCTTGGAACTGAAAGTATGGTAAGTTAAAAAAAAGATTCAGTTATAGTGTTCTGAGCAAATCGCTTTTCATAAATAGCTTGATTTGTGAAAGGAAGGGAAACCCTGGTGGTGTAGTGGGTTAAGTGCTACCACTGCTAACCACAAGGTCAGCAGATCAGATCCACCAGGTGCTCCTTGAATACTCTGGGGGTCAGTTCTACCCTGGCCGCTAGCGTTGCCACGAGTTGGATCCAACTCAACGGCACTTGGCTTGTGAGAGAAAGTATGCTTGTAGGTTGACTTTTTTTTCTGAGAATGAGTACAGGAATAAAATTTGGAAAAGTTTGGCTTCAGTTTTGAACCTGCAGTAAGAGACAAAGGACACTAGTACAAAGATTCTGAGTCCATGGTTGTATTTCTGTGGGATTTTATTTGATACTCTGACTTTTTCAAAGTTTTACTTCTTTAAAATAAATCTTCCATCTCTGCTTGCCAAGAAAACAAACCTTAGTTACACAAATTATCTTAGGGGACTATACTATTTTCTTTAACCTCTGAATTTTCTGATTTACTTTTGTGATTTCCCTGTCTGGGTTGATACCCAGTTACTCTGTCCTGTGTTCTAACCTTAGGCTGTTATTTGATATTGTTGGTATTCTAACCAAAGGCCTCCCTTTAGTATTTCTTGTAATTTTAGTCTGTTTTTTGCAAATTCTCTAAATTTCTGTTTATCTGGAAATGTCCTAATTTCACTATCATATTTGAGTGACAGTTTTGCTGGATATCCAATTCTTGGCTGGCAGTTTTTTTTCTGCCAAGGCTTTGTATATATTACCCCATTGCCTTCTTGCCTGAGTGGTTTCTGTTGAGTAGTCCCAACTTAGTCTCATTGACTCTCCTTTTTAGATTATTTTTTGTTTACCTCATCCTCCTTCAAAATTCTCTCCTTGTCTTTGGTTTTGGAAAAGTTTGATTATAATATGTCTCAGTGTCTTTCTTTTGTGATCTACCTTGTGTGGAGTTCTATGAGCATCTTGGATAGATATCTTCTCATCTTTCATGAATTGGACCCGACTCGATGGCACTTGGCTTGGCATCTTTCATGATATCAGGGATGTTTCCTGTCAACAAATCTTTGACAACTTTCTCTATATTTTCGGTTATCTCCTTTGTTCTTGTACTCCAATCATTCATAGTTTATTCTTCTTAATAGAGTCCCACATAATTCTTAGTGTTCCCACATTTTTTTTTTTTGAAATTCTTGTATCTGATTTTTCCTCAAATATGTTGCTGTAAAGTATTTTACCTTCAATCTCAATAATTCTGGCTTTAATTGTCTCAATTCTGCTTCTTTGACTTTCCATAGAGTTATGTAATTCTGTAATTTTGTTATTAATCCTCTGAATCTCTGCATACAGTTTCTCTGTGCTTTCTTGCAGCCTGTTTAATTTGTCATTATGCTCTGCTACATTTTCCCTCATCTCTGTCCTGATCTCCTGAAGCATTCTAAATACTATTCTTTTGTATTTTACCTCTGATAATTCCAGGAAGTTTCCTTCATCTGGGAAATTTTGTGATTCTTTGTTTTGGGAGCTTTCTGAAGTCATCATGTTTCACGTTTTTATGTGATTTGATATTGACGGTTGTCTATGAACCATCAATAACTTGTCATATTCATTTATTTTATGGTTGCTTACTATGTTCAAGCTTCTTGATGTTTTAGTTTTGAAATTCCAAAATAGGTTGGTAGTTTCAGCTAGTTTGATTATTGGTGGCTTTGAGGATCTAATGCCCTGTCATCAGATAATTAGAGCTGTTACTAGGCAGGTGAGCACAGGCATTCTTTTACATTTCTTGTAATAGTAACCTCATGTGTTCAGGTAGTTAGTCACCATGTGTGGTGCAGGCTCTTCCCCCCAGTCCTAGATGGGCAGGAGGGATTGGTGTAGGCACAGGTATCTAGCTGCATGCACTGAGAAAAGCAGGGGCCTGACAGCTGTCAGTGAGTGTCTGTGAGGAAAGTGTGTCCCCTTAAGCCTGACTCTAGGCAAAGGAATTTTTTCTGCCCTGAGTTCCCAGCTTAGGGGATCTAGAAGCTCATTTTACTTATTTATTTTTCTCCTTTTTTTTTAAAAAAAAAATTGTTCCTTTTCCATGTCTAGGAAAATGGCTTACAGCATAAGTAAAGAGACTTATTTCCAGTCCAGCTAATGGCATCAGACTCTGGAGCTGAGGCTCAGGTCAGAGAAGAGGAGTGGAGGAGCTGGGAAAAGAAAGAGAGAGGTTTACTCTG
Organism: Heterohyrax brucei; assembly: GCA_028571685.1. Lineage (NCBI taxonomy): Eukaryota > Metazoa > Chordata > Mammalia > Hyracoidea > Procaviidae > Heterohyrax > Heterohyrax brucei. Next base: position 127,418,610 of record CM053166.1, on the reverse strand, counting down.
AAGGAAAGATTCAGATCCTAGTGTAGTAGATTAGATACAATCTACTCAGCTGTTGACGATTGAATGCTATTTTCCCTTATTCAGAAGGTTTGAGTAGGTTCTCTGTTGCTTGGTATTTCCCACTGAGGAAGACACTTCATGAAAGCCACTGCTGTGCTCACTGACCTCAGCTCATCTTCAGGGTACTGATTCCTGTTGGGTCAGGTCAGCCAGTCCTAGGTACTTCTGGAGCTACTCTCCCTTCTCTGTCACTGAGTCCAGTTTCTCAGCTTTCCCTTTGATGTTCAGGATTCCTGGAATGTCCTGTATAATTGATTCATTTAATTTTTTGAGTATTCATTGTTAGAGGGATCGCATGAAGCATTCAGCTAAACTGCCACCTTAGCCCTGAATTTTTTCTCCTTTTATTATAGCTATTGAATCTTGCTTGAGTATCAACTAACCTTTATACTATTAAAAACCAGAATCCTTATTTTATCATTATCACTTGATTTTGTTATTCTGTGTGGAAAACAGCAAAGTGGGAGATAACTTTGTGACATACTTACGCTCTAAATAAATCGAACGAGTTATTATTTCCCCTTCTTAGCAATCCTGATGATTTTATTGAACCTTCGAAAAAAATCCCATAATCTAGGATCAGGAGTTTCCCTTGATTAGGAATATCCCAACTATCAAGGCATATGAGGTCTGGCAACTAAGTTTGTGAACTCATCCTAGAAAAAGTGCTACATGTATCGCTGCTAAATATCACTACTGTCACTTTTGAAGCACTCCCCTTGGGAAACTATGCACTGATGCCACTGCCTAGTCTTCCCTTCGTAGTAATCTCAGAACTCTTTGGCTGGAATGGCCATCAGAGCTGTCGTCATGTTACCCTTCATGTCCTGAATGTCATCAAAATGTCTTCCTTTCAATATTTCCTTTGTCTTTGGGTAAATAAAAAAGTCATTGGGGGTCACATCAGGCAAGTAGGGAGGGTATTCCAATACAGTTGTTTGTTTACTGGCTAAAAACTCCCTCACAGACAGTGCCAAGTGAGCTGGTGCATTGTTGTGATGCAAGAGCCATGAGCTGCTGGCAAGAAGTTCAGATCATTTTCATCTAACTTTTTCATGCAGACTTTTCTGCACTTATAAACGACACTTGGCTTTGCCAAATAATAAACTTGGTTAACTGTCCAGTTGGTACAAGTTCATAATGAACAATCCCTCTGATGTCAAAAACGATTAGCAACATTGTTTTGACTCTTGATTTGGACTGATGGAACTTTTTGCTCATGGAGAATTGGTTGACTTCCATTGTGCACTTTGACTCTTTGTTTCAGGGTCATATTGGTACATCTATATTTCATCACCAGTAATAACACAACCCAAAATATTGTCTTTATTCTCCAAAAGATCTTGACAAACTTCAATGCTGTCCTTTGCTTTTGTTCATCAGTGAGCTCCTTTGGGACCCTTTTTGCACTCACCTTTCTCGTATCAAGATTTTCAGTTAAGATTTTCCTGTTTCTCTGCTGATATTTACTTGGTCTGCTATTCTTCTCAGTCAGCCAACGATTTTGATGCACAATTTGATGAATTTTTGGAATGTTTTTGTCAGTGCTGCTCGTCACTGGCCACCCTGACCTCTCTTCATCAGTGATGCTGTCTCTCCCCTCAGAAAAATGTTTCAATCATTGTACACTGCTGTGTTCTTCATGGAACTATTACCTTAAACTTCGACTAACAAGTCCCTGATTTCACTTCCATTCTTGCCAAATTTAACAAGAGTTTAATGTTTGTTCATTGCTCAAATTCAAGCTCCAACATTCTGTGATAGCACACAAAAACACACGACAACAATGAACAACACTCAGCAAGACACCATCATGCATCAACATGAACACAGCTGTGTCACAGTTGTGAAACCTTACTGAGTTGTTTGTACAGTGTTGTCAATGTAAGCACATGGTGACAAGTTCATGATCTACAAATAACATATTTAACCTTTATCAGTAAGTGCTTCCTGTTGTCTTCAGTTTTGGTAAGTGAGGTTGCTGTGATAGTTAATGTTTTGTGTCAGCTTGGCTAAGCTATGATACTCAGTGATATGGGAGATACTACGTAATTGCGTTTCACAGAGTGATCTGGTGTGAGTAGCCAATCAGTCGAAAGAGGAATTTCCGTGGGGGTGTGGCCTGACCAGAATATCAGTGGATGTTTTGGCAAAGCTCACTTTCTCTTTCAACCTTGCACTCTTCTTTTCACCTAATCTTCAAGTTTTGGTAAGTAGGTCTGCAGAAATTCTCAGCCTGCCATCAGACCTTCAGATTTTGGAATCACTAGCTCCTGCAAGCCAATGAGCTGGCAGAGGCCTCTAGCTTGCCGCTTGACCTGCAGATTTGGGGTTCTTCAGGCCCTGCAACTACATGAACCAGCAGAATTCTTTAGCCTACCACATTACTCATGGATTTGAGACTTAAATCTCTCTATGTATTTATATACATACTTTACCAGTTTTTCTCCTCTAAAGAACCCATACTGTCTGGGGAAATCTGCTACAAAAGAACACTTCAATGTTTTCAAAAAATGTTACTTTGATGACTAATCAGTATCTGACCCAAGTCATGGCCTTTGAGTTGCCTCGTAGGCTTGTAAAAGTTAAATAATGAAAAAGGAAGATAGAATAACTAGTGTATTTAATCTGTGGTACTGATGAAAAGTGTTAAACACAAGCTGAACTGTCAAAAGAACAAACAAATCGGTTTTAACAGAAACACAACCAGAACGTTTCTTAGAAGCCAGAATGATGAATCTAGAGCTCACTTACTTTGGATACATCGTCAGGAAAGGTAGATTGTTATAAAGAGCCATCATGTTTGGTTAAATGAAGGACCAATGATAGTGAAGAAAGCCCTCAATGACATGGATTGACACAATAGCCACCCACAATGGACTCAACATATCAATAACAATAACAATAACAGCAGCACAGGACTGGGCAGCATTTTGTTCTGTTATACATGAGTCAGAGGTAATGTAACAGAAAGTAACAACAATATATTTAAAATACAGTTCCTGGGCATGTAGTTTTGGAGAAGTGTAATGGTAGCATGCAATGGTTGAGGACAATAGCTGTTGTCAGTGTATCATGTATCACGTATCATATTTAGTGTTTCATTATGATATTTCACTTAATCCTGGATAGTAACTTATTCCTACTTTTAAGATATAAAATTTGAAGCTTGCCAAGTGAAGCTTATCAACAATTAATATAAAAAATGGTATAGTCAAATCCACCTAGTTAGGTTTAAAAAAACAAAGTTCTTTTTACTGTATCATATTCTCCTCCAAGAGAATTATAATCTTATATCTACAAAGAACTGCTAGAACACTGTTTTTTGTTTTCTATAGCTATCATTTTCCCATCATAAAATGGTATATAATTAAACATAATTATTTCCAATTAATTCAGTCTCATTAATTAATTTGAGTTTTGTAGTAGCCTAACTTAAGGATTGTCTTTTTTATGACAACAAGAAAATTAGAGACATAATTTATTGTAAGTGCTCACTCCTCACTCATTTGGAAACCTTTCCCCATTTTTCAAATAACAGCAATAACTACCTTGTAGTGACTCTATTCTATGTCAGACACTTTGCATACATCAACCATAAGTCTTACAGCAACCTTCCATGTTGTTGCTAGGTGCTTTGGAGTCAGTTCAGACTCAGAGCAACATGATGTACTTCTCAACAAAGCACTGCTTAGTCCTGCACAATTCTTACAATCTTTGTGATACTTGAGCCCATTGTTGCAGCCACTGTGTCAATCCATCTTGTTGAAGGCCTTTTTCTGTTTTGCTGACCCTCTACTTTACCAGACAAGGTGTGCTTCTCTAGGCACTGATCCTTCCTGATAACATGTTCAAAATATGTGAGGAAAGTATTTCTACACTTGCTTCTAAGGAGCTTTCCCGCTGCACTTCTTCCCTGACAGATTTGTTGATTATTTTGCAGTCCATGGTAGAGTCAATACTCTTCACCAACAGCAAAATTTAAAAACATCAATTCTTCTTTGGTTTTCCTTATTTGTTGCTAGCTTTTGCCTACATATGAAGTGACCGAAGACACCATGGTTTGGGTCAGGTGCACCTTAATGTTGAAGGTGACATCTTTGCTTTTTAACACTTTAAAGAGGTCTTTTAAGCTTATGGGAGTCAAGACGGTGGATTAAACACATGTCTAAATCCCTCTGGAAACCAAGACCTGAATTGTTAACTAAATGGAGACTTCTGGACATGTACTGAGCCCTAGGAGATGGCATAGGGCTGTCAGTTTGGACATCATACCACTGTATAGAAAACTTCCTCTTTTTCACTGACCCCTGCTCTTGGTGAGTGTTAGCTTTCATGGGTTGAGCGTAACTTGACATTTTAACTTTTTTTCTCTGTCTTGGCCAGCAGGCGGTGCTGGAACTTGACTGCGAGCTGGTCTCGGGTGCACTGCTGGTGGGATAGGTGGGCTAAATTGCCACACTTTGAGAGCCTAGCTTAGGACTCTGTGCATCTCAACACCTTTGGCCTCTCCACCTCTGCCATTGAGTGGCCTGTGCTGTGGCAGGCATAGAGCTTGTGTGGGACACCATCTTGTTCTAAAAGGAGACAGATATACCCATACAGAGGCCTCAGTTGGAACTAATTCCTAAGCTGAGAGGAAGCACCTGCCTGGAGAAGAGTGCTTTTCTGGCAGAAAAGCAGGATTCTACACAGTGTCACCTACAGCTGGGACCTGGCAGCATAGGCCAGTAGGGCAGTAGCCTTTCTGTATTTTCAACTAGTTTATAACGTCTGGAGGTAGATATAGAGGTGCTTACTTTGCCAGCTGGGAAGAAGGACCTGTACATCTGAAAACCTGACTGACTTTGGAAGTTGTCAGATACCCTTTATCATTCATTTTAAGATGGCCTACAGAAACAACTGCAGCCCATCCTCACAGCAGCTCTCCCAGCCTTTCTTAACTCACATAATGCCTCAAAAGCAAAAAACTCTTGATAAAAGCATAACGAAGAAATCACCCACGGCTTCAGTAGGCCCCCGAAAGAATGAACCAAAGAACTTCCCAGATGCAGAAACCTTTCTGAAACTATCAGAAGAAGAATGTAAAAGGATTATATACAGAGCCTTCCTAGACCCTTACACAAAATGCAGCAGAGCAAAAGGAAAAATGATGCAAGCTGTTCGATCTGATGGAACACCAGTACTCTGAAATCCAAAGAACAAAATCAAAGACACAGAAACTTTAATTCAAAGCCAAGAAAACAGAATGGAACAAATGGAAAAGAGACTTTTTGACTTGAAAGACAGAGCAACTAACTCCAGCATCTATGAGGAGAAATAAGAACAAAAAAAAAAAAAAAAAGGAAAATGAAGACGCATTAAGAAGCATGTGGGACTCTGTTAAGAATAACAATCTATGATTAACCGGAGTGCCTGAACAGGGCAAGACACCTGAGAATGCAGAGTATTGTGGCTGAGCTGCTGACAGGAAACTTCCCAGAAATCATGAAAGAAGAATATATACATATCCAAGATGCATATCGAATGCCACTCAATATAGATCTCAAAAGAAAGACTCCAAGACAGATTATAATCAAGCTGAACAAAATGAAACATAAGCAGAAGCTCTTAAAGGCAGTAAGACTCAAAGCAAAGCTAACATTCAAAGGGAAACCCTGTAGGCTTTCATCAGATTTATCAGCAGAAACAGTGCTGTCACAGAGACAGTGGCATAATACATTCAAATCCTTGAAGAAGAAGAATTGACAACCAAGAATTACATATCCTGCAAAACAATCTTTCAAATGCTAAAATGAAATTAAGATATTTGCAGATAAACTGAAACTTGGAGACTTTGTAAAACCCAAACCAAAACTACAAGAAATACTGAAAGAATCTCTTGGCTTAGGAGAACAAAACCACTAACTTTACATTTTATAAGCAGATACAGAACACATCACCCAGAAACCTAGTCAGTTAGGGAAGGCTCCAAACTCAGTCAAAGCTATAATAGTGAAAGAAATAATCCAGTGATCATATCATGAAAACTATGACATCATAATAATAAAAAGAGGGATGTACTACAGTCATCATAGTCCTTCCAGATGGAGAGGAAGTTGATAAGAATGGTAGTAATTGAACTTGGGTCTATATACAGTTTATTATTATTATTTATCTTAGGAGCAGCCGTAAAGCACAGTAAAGATGCAACATATCAAATCAGGCAACATAATACGGGAGTCTCAACAACCACAAAACCAACCCTGTGAAAGGTAAAAAATCAACTCACAAAGAAGAATGTCTCAGAACAGATTAATAAGAACAATAGAGAAAACATCAACAGAAAAATAAACATATCATAATGACAGCACTAAACACATATCTATAAACCATTACATTGAATGTGAATGGACTGAATTCTCCAGTAAAGAGACACCGAGTGACATCTTGGATCAAAAGACACGGCCCATCCATATGCTGACTACAAGAAACTCACCTCAGACTTAAATATATAAACTAAAAATCAAAGGATGGAAGAATATATGTGAAGCTAACAATACACAAAGAGGAGCAGGTGTGGCAATTCTAATCTCAGATAAAATAGATTTTAATGTAAAATCCACCATGGTGGACAAGGATGGACACTGTTGCTAAAATGTTCAATACACAAGCAGAACTTAACAATATTAAATATTTATGCTCCTAATATCAGAGCACCTAAATACATTGCAGAAACACTGACTACACTCAAAAAGGAGATCACTCCACAGTAATAGCAGGAGACGTCAACACTTCACTCTCAGTATTGGACAGATCATCTAGAAAAAAGCTCAGTAAAGACACAGAAGACCTTATTGCCACAATTAACCAACTAGACCTCATTGACATATAAAGAACTTTCTATCCATCAGCGGACAACTACAGCTTCTTCTACAATGATAAAGAACAACAGTGATGTTGGGAAACATCTCATAACCTGGTTTCAATTGGAGGACATTATGTTGAGTGAAAGTGGTCAGCGACAAAAGGACAAATATTGTATGAGACCCCTACGATAAGAACTTAAAAACAGACTCATGCACAGAAGAAAAGATTCTTTGAGGGCTGCAAGGGTGTGGAGAGAGGGAGGGCAAGAGGGGGAGGGTTTAGATTAGATAGTTGATAGGAATTTGGTTGGGTGAAATCTGTGACAGCACATATTAGAAAGAAGATCAATATTAACTGGACTTCAACACAACTTGAGTACTCCTCCCGTCTTAACCCAATATTGCAGGGACAGAGTAGCTGGGGTGGGGGCCGGTGACCGTATTCGCAGGGGAAATCGAGACCAATTGGCACAACTAGAATTTTGCTAAGAGAGCCTTCTGCACTCCACATTGGTGAGTAGTGTCTGGGGTCTTAAAAGCTGCCAAGCTACCATCTGAGGGTACAGCAAATGGTCCCAACTCAGCAAGAACAGATGATCACCAAGGACCAAAACGACATGGGGGAAAGAGAACTCAGAAGACAGAGAGACCCACGTGAGTGGGTGACTACATCGATTTGTGACCAGAAGAACCAGATGGTGCCCAGCCACCACCAGTGATAGCCGTGATGGAGCTCACAAAGTTGAATCTCACTGGTAACACAAGAACAAAAAGGGGTACACCCTGAGATCTCCACTAAAAGACTGCAATTGATGGTCTGGGGGGCCTTGGGATTATCCTGGGAGCATGGCCCCTGGCTCTCATGCAGCCCCTGTCCATAAATCATAATGGAGGTCAACTTTTCGGACAGGAATGGATTGGACTTGGCGACACAGAGTGAGCATATCACGTGTACACTTTATGGTTGTATGCATCTATAGGATGTCGTCCTGCTGACCTCTCACTGGAGGTGGGGGAGTGGGTGGAGAGGAGGGGCTAGGAGATTGTTGGGAGGATAAGACATGTATGGAGCAGAGAGGAAGAGTGTGCTGTCACCAGGCAGGGAGAGACGTGGGAGTTGCATATGGGTGGGCATGCAAATTTATATGGGAATGTACATTTTCACTCAATCATAAAACAAACAAACCAACCAAAAAAAAGAGAAATATTTTGGAGCAGATTTTCCCAATGAAATGCATAATTTGATTTCTTGACTGCTGCTTCCAGGGACATTGATTGTGGATCCAAGTAAAACGAAATCTTTTTGTTTGTTTGTTTATCATGATGTTACTTATTGGCCCACTTCTGAAGAATTTTGTTTTATTTTTCTTTTTTAAAAAATAATTCTGTGTGTGTATGTGTTATTTAAGTACAAGTATACATTCCATATCAATATACCGTGTAACAACTGGAACTCACACTACTATTCTACACTAACTGCTCTCCCCTCCATTCTCCACCTTCCTGTGACAGCACACTCTCCCTTATCATCCAGAAATTCTCATGCCCATTTGATCAACACCTGTCCCCCCATCATCATATCTTCTAGTCTCCATCAATGAGCTTATTCTATAGCCCCCGTGTATTTATTTAAGTCCAAATGTTTGTTTGGTGCCAGGATCACTGCATGTCCTATATAGTCCAGTTCAGTCTTTTTCTGGGGAGCCAGCATTGCTGCTGGATGCAGTTTGGGGTTAGAGAGTACAGGAGCCGTGCTCCATGGGGCCTTCCTGACTGATGGACCATCAGTTGTGGTCATTTGGTTGAGTTCTAGTTCTGTATGCTTATGTTTCTCCTGCTGTGTCAGGGGCTCTATATTGTGAACCCCAGTCTGGCAGTCACTGGTGGTGGCCAAGTACCATCTGATTCTTCTGGTCCCATGTTAAAGTAATTTCTAGATTATATGCCACCTTCCATCAGCTGAGCTCGTATTTCCCTCCTGTCCTTGATGTCCTCCGTTTAGCTCTGGTCAAAGTGGATTGGGATCAGTCAGTGTTACTTAGATGGCAGTTTGTTAGCGTTTAAGATTCCATATGCCACTCACCCAAGTGGTGTGCGTAAGCTTTCCACATTCCCCCTCTGAGCAGTCATTGGTGATGGCAAGGCACCGTCTAGTTTTACAGGTCCCATGCTGAGGCAGACTGTCTTATATGGCTTCTTCTACCTGGTAGGTTTGTGTTTTCCTCCTGTCCTTGATATACACCATTTACCTCTGGTTCAGGTGTGTTGCAACCAACTGATGATTCTTAGATGGCAGCTTGTTAGGTTTTAAGACCCCAGATGCCACTCACTCAAGTGGTATGCAGAACATTTTCTTAAGAGAAAAGGAGAAAGAAAAAGAAGAAGAAGAACTTGGGTATGTCAATTAGTCTAATGTCCCCTGAGAATGTGGTCCCCCAACTCCAGAACCTACTGTTCTTTCTCTCCAAAGAGGTGGGCTGCATTTGAAGATTTCTGTTTTCCTATGTTGAGGTATAATCTGTACTGAAGGCTGTCATCTGTGCTCTTCATCTGTAAGTGCTTCAAGTCGTTTTCATTTTTAGCAAGTAAGGTTCTGTCCTCTGGAAATAATGCAAGTTCTTAATGAGTCTTCCTTCAATCCTGATGCCCTTTTCCTCTTCATATAGTACAGCTTCTCAGACTGTTTGTTCAGCATACAGACTGAATAGTAATGGTGAAGGGATACAAATTTGACACACACCTTTCCTGACTTTAAACCATGCAATATCTACTTGTTCTGTTTGCAGTACTGCCTCTTGATCTATGTCCAGGTTCCTCATGAGGGCAATCAAGTGCTCTGGAATTGCCATTTTTCGCAATGTTATCCACAATTCGGTGAAACTTTGTGATGTTTTTGTCAGTTCTGCTCATTACTGGCCACCCTGACCTGTCTGCATCAGCGACGCTTTCTCTAACCTCAGAAAAACATTTAATCCATTTGTACACTGCCATTTTCTTCACAGACTTATCCCTATAAAGTTGTACTGACATGTCCCTGATTTCACTTCCACTCTTCCCAGGTTTAATAAGAAATTTAGTGTTTGTTCATTGCACTAATTCAGGCTCTGAAATTCTTGCGATGGTACACAAAGACACACAACAATAATGAATGCCACACAGCAAGACACTGCCACACATCATACCAAGGTTAGGAAATGTAACCAAGTTATTTGTACGGTGTTACCAGTGTAAGCACGTGGTGACAAGTTTGCAAATCTAATTGTCAGACCTTGGAGTTTGTGTTCATCTACTAGCCTAAATAAAGGTTGGGATTTTGAGGCCACCCAGGGGCACCATGGAAGAACAAGCCAGGTGATCTACTTTTATGAAGATTACAGGGAAGGAAACCTCTATGTAGCAGTTCTAGTTTGTGACACATGGAGTGGCCATGAGATGAAATAAACTCTAAGACAAGGGTTTTTGTTTTGGCGTATAAAGTTAAAAAAATAGGATTCAGAACAGATTCCTTTCATTTCAAATGTCCAGTGTTTCAAAACTTATACTGATTACTCAACTTATCACTCAGTAACATCAATAATCCCACTCCCTGAATTATTTTTCTCCATTTCCACTTTCTCGGTAATAGATTTCTTTTTTTCAGATAGACCCTCATTTACTATCATTGTTTCTCACTTATCAACAATAATTAGGTTATACTTCTTGTGACATCTTTTTAAACATTCCTTATTTTCAGATGACATTGATTAAGAAACTCATCACTTACCACATCTCACACCACACCATTATATGTGAATATCTATAATAATTAGAGATCCTCACAGGAAAATAAAGCTGATGCATTTTCTGTGTCCTCAGTGCACAATGACTAAGTAGCTAAATTTTTGTGCTACACTGTAGAGGGAGTTTCCCTGGAGTATGCCTTACACCATCTTTTATCCTTTCATCCTACAACAGACAAGAGGAAAGGGAAGCAAGCAGAGTATTGGGAACCTCGCACCATCAAGAAAACAGCGCTAGGAGAAGAGTGTGTCCTTCAGACCTGATATTCCTGTGCCCAAATGCTCCCTGAACAAAGACTGATGCAACACAAAGACTTTACTCCAGAGTCAACAAGAGGGAAAGTCTTCTCCTGGAGTGGACATACTGAATGTGGACTTGTAGCTGAACAGACTGTGTAAGAATAAACTTTGCTTTGTTAAAGCCATCCACTCTGTGGTATTTCTCTCAGAGCAGCACTAGATGACTAAAACAAACACTAGTCACAAATTTTTGACAGCTTTAGAAACTTTACATAAGTATGTAGAACTGGAAAGATGAGTTCTTCCACATACACATAGTAAGTCCTGGGTTATGTCCTTCCAACTTTCGCTTGCCATTTAATATTGTAGAAGTTTGCCATAACTTTGAAGCAGTTGAAGCAACCCTACTGGCAATAAATTTTTCATCAGAATCACTTTGACTTGTTGCACATGCAGCGTTTTAATCACTGGAAACACTTTGAACCTCTTGTTGCTCTGAAGAAAGACTAAATTAGAACTGTAGGTACCTGTTCGAATTTACCTACAAATTCAACTTAAAGACACACTTAGGAATGGATCTTGTTCATAACTCAGGGACTGGCTTGCATTTGTACATTGAATTAACTGGTAAAGTAAGTGTAGGTCAGAATTTAGTTGACATCAGAGGTAAGTCTCTAAATAGAGAACGTGTGCGAATCTACTAGGTAAGTATTAACCGTTCCCTTTTCATATTTCACCTCCTTGTTGAGTAAAGAATAAGTCATTTAAATACACTCTTGTTGGTAAACTGTTTTCCCAAATCATCTAGCAATGCAGTAACAGAAGTAGGGAAGACTTAGGGTTAGGTATTTAATGACATAAAAGCACAACATATCTCCCTCCCCATCAGACTTTACCTCTTAAATGAAACATAGCTAAATACCTATTAGAGACCACCATAGGTATGTTATATCAATTTCTTAGCTTCTTGAATTCTAGTGTTGTCACAGGGTAAAGAGATTAAAAAGTAAAAGGTGTATTTATTTCCCCTTCCTACAAAAACACCTTGGAGCATGTTCCTACCATAAAATGTAAGTAAGATTTAATATGATAGTTTCACAAAGACATAGAATGGAATGCTGAAATGCTCCATGATACTCTAATATTCTGTTGCAGTCACACTAAACCTTTTAGAGCTAACTTTTAACATTTGCTGTCATTAAGAAAAATGTGCAGCTTTCTCTTCCATTGGAGAATCACAGTAGCCAATGAATAGTTATTGATCTGAGATAACTGAAAGGGTAAAAATCAGGAATTGAATTTGGATTAGATCCTTTATTGGGCTTTTCTTTAACATTTCCCAGAGCGGAGGTCACAGTGATAGCATCGATCAGGTGTAAAGCAGATGACATTTTGGTGATCTTGTTTGGCCCACTGCAGTGATGAGCTTGATTATCCTTCTGCATCTGGAAACAAACCATTGTCTGAGGGCAGAGGTGATATTAGTCATTTCAAATTCCTTTGTGCTATTTTCTCCCAAGCTCCCAAAGCACGTTAACATTTAGGAAAGAATTCCTTTTCTGCTCAGGCACTTATCTATCTATATATTATAGGATAGCAGGCTTCTGGGGACAGCTGATATTTATATAAGGAAGTGGCAAAGCCCCCTTTCACTCAGCCTGTCCTTACTTCCTCATTACTATGGCAACCTCATCATTCTTACATGATATTTTCTCATGATCAACTACTCCGACTCTAAATTTATCGTGTTCACTTATTTACATCAGTAGTTGTTCTTTTTTCACCTCATCACTGGCTTGCTGGGAAGGTAGTGCTCGTATAAAGCTAATATTTACTAGAGCAGTACTGAGTAACTAGTTGCCATAGTTATCTAGTGCTGCTATAATAGAAACACCACTAGCGAATGGCTTTAACGAAGAGAAATTTATTCTCTTACAGTACAGAAAGCTAGAAGTCTGAATTCAGGGTGCCAGCTTCAGGGGGAAGCTTTTTCTCTCAGTTGATTCTGGAGGAAGGTCCTTGTCAGCTGTCTTCCTCAGTTGAGCAGCTTCTCAGTGAAGAGACCCTAGGTCCAAAGGACATATTAATCTCTTGGCTCTTGGTTTCTCGGTGCTGTGAGGTCCCTCTGTCTCTTTGCTAGCTTCTCTCTTCCCTATCTCAAAAGAGATTGACCTAAGACACAATCTATTCTTGTAGATTGAGTCCTGCCTTGATAATATAACTGCTACTAATCCCACCTCATTAAGATCACAGAGGTAGGATTTCCAACATATAAGAAAAACCACATCAGATGACAAAATGGTGAACAATCACAAAATACTAAGAATCACAGACTAGCCAAGTTGACACACATTTTGAGGGGACAAAATTCAACCTGTAACACTAAAAACCCCCAACCAAACCCACTGCCATGGAGTCAGGTCTGACTCGTAGCAACCCTAGAGGTCAGAGTATAACTGTCCTGTAGAGTTTCCAAGGAGTGCCTGGCAGATTTGAACTGCCGACCTTTTAGGTTAGCAGACATAGCATTTAACGCACTATGCTACCAGTGTTTCCACTACACCGGCCTAATGTCTTAGCCTTTCAGTGATGCTTATAATGTGAAACAGGGCTCTTGGATAGATAAGCATTCTAACTCTGAGTAGTATATCTGTTGCCAACCACGATGAAGAAACATCTTTGTTGTTTGTATGAATAGGATTTATTGTGCATTATTACACCAGGATAATCACTTGCTTGGAATGGTATCTTTTTACTATTAAGAAAGTATATTCAAGCTAACAAATTGCTTTAATTAGAATCTTTGAAAATCTTCAGGACTTAGCATAGGCCAAGGTAACCTGGAAACAATGAATGCAGAATTGGCACAGACACTCAAGGCTGCATAAATACAGAAACCTATAACAAACTCTGTAGAAGTGTCTAGTTATCATGTCTGAAAAGGTATTCATATTCAAATACTTGATCTCATTGATATCAAGGTTGAAGCCATGACTGTTCTGACCTGTTTTTGCTCTAATTTTTGATAGTCTGCCTTATATTTCACAAAGAACAAGCTAATTCACCCTTTAAGTCAAATGATATTGTTCTAATAAAAATAAACAAACTTTGTCAGTTCTACGATGATACTCTTTCAAGAAAATGGAACTTTCTACAGATAAAAGCTCTAACTTCAAAAGCAAAAGTGTTATTTTCAAATTTATTTTGTCTGTAGAATGAAGACTGATTATGCTCACCCACACTGCAGTATTATTAATTTCAACAAAATGGAAAGTTCATCTTTGAATTCTTATGATGTACCATTATGACACTGTAAGATGAAGATTTACCAGTGCAAAATGAAGAAAAGTCTAAAACATGAGCCACTCATTGGATTATCAAAACAACCTTACTGTGAGATAAAACCTAACTTAACCTATTGCTGTTGAGTCAATTGTGACTTATAGTGACCTTATAGGATAAATTAGAATTGCTACATAGAGTTTCCAAGGAGCTATTTGATGGATCTGAACTGCTGATCTTTTGGTTAGCCATCATAGCTTTTCATTACTAAGCCACCAGGTTTTCCCATTGTGAGATAGACGTTTTTATTTCCACATTTTCACTGAACAAATGTCTCTCAAAGAAGTTCAATGATGTACTCAAAATGACACAGCTAGCAGATAGTAGGATGAGGAATTGAACTCAGATATGACTCCAAAGGCTATTCTAGTAATATATATTTTTTCCCATTTGGAGTATTTAGAAAAACATTTGATGAAACATTGAGGCACAGTAACTGGCACAGGAGATTCATAAAATTAATATAGTTATTATTGCATTCATAACTAACTTCATTGATCACATAGCAATACTGTTTTACAAATGAGAAATAAAAGGTCTCAGAATAATCAACTGATTTACCTGAGTTCACTCCATTTAACAAAATGGAAACAAACAAAAACAACCTGTTGCTGTCTTGTTGATTATGACTCATAAAAAACCTATAGGACAGAGTAGAACTGCCCCACAGTGTTCCCAAGGAACGGCTAGTGTATTTGAACTGCTAACCTTTCGATTAAGTCAGTAATAAATATAAGGCCTGAATTCTTGCCTGACTGACTAAAGAGTGCATACATTTTCCACTATGCTAATCTACCTTCTCTCCATAAAATGAGGACAGTAAAAAATATAACACAGCTTATGTATATGAGCTGTATTTCTAGTGATTGTCATTTCTTTTTGCACTACTGATGGGTAGTATCTTGGCTATCAGGGATTCCAGAATACAGAAAAGATAGAAATGTTTCCTACGTGATTTTTGTTGTTGTTGCTGACATAATTAAAATATACACACCAGCCTTTTAACCTCACTCATATATACATATATGTATATACATATATATACATCTCCAAAAGAGTATATATATATATATATATATATGCCAAGTGCCGTCGATTCGGATCTGACTCATGGCGACCCTATGTATATAAACCCACTGCCATCGAGTCAGGTGCGACTCATAGCGGCCCTAGAGGTCAGAGTAGAACTACCCCATAGAGTTTCCAATGAGCATCTCGCAGATTTGAACTGCCTTCCTTTTGGTTAGCAGGCGTAGCACGTAACCCACTATGCCACCAAGGTTTCCTTATATATGATTGTGGTTGGGTGAAGGTATACAGTCCAAACCAGTTTTGCATGCCCGCCTATCTCCAGCTCCTTCTGCTCTCCCCACCCGGTGAGAGCACACTCCTTTTCATTCTATATATCTAGTATCTTCTTAACAAGCATCTGTCTCCCTCCTCTCTCCACCCTCTTCTCTCCCATCTAGAAAGAGACCGGTAGGACAGCCACCTGTAAATGCACAGAACCATAAAGTATGCACACCATATATGGTCACACTGTGTCCACAAGTCCAGTCCACTCTTGTTTGAAGAGTTGACTCATTACTGGTTTCTGGTCAGGGACAGCAGAAGTCTAGGGGCCATGTCCCCAGGGAATCCTTCAGGCAATAGGACCATCAATTCAAGTCTTTTAGTAGAGTTCTTGAGCTGTACACCTCTTTTTCTCATGCGGCTTCAGGGACTCTACATTATGTCCCCCATCACAGCTGTCTTTGGTGGTGGCCAGGCACCATCTGGTTCCTCTGGTTTCATGTTGATACAGACTCCCATTCACATGAGTCTGTCTGTGTCTCATCGCCTCTTTTTTCTATCCTGTCTCTGATCTTCTCAGTGTTCACCTATTCCAGACAAGTTGGGGACCATTTGGTGTACTTCAGATGGCAGCTTACTAGCTTTTAAGACCCTAGATGCCACTCACTAACATGGAATCCATAAGACTCTCTTAGCAATGGACTAGCTATGCCAGTTGGCCTCAATATCCCCTGAAGACATGGTCCTGAGGCCCCAGTCCCTGCTACACTATCCTTTAAAATACTAGATCGAGTTGAGAAATCCTTTCAGTTTATGGTGAAGTCCAGTTAAGTTGATCTTCTTTCTACTCTGTGCTGTCACTGCTTTCACCTAAACAAATTTCTATTGACTGTCTAATCTATGCCCAACCCTTTCCCTCCGTCCCCACTCTTGTAGCCATCAGGATTTTTCTTCTGTGTATAAGTCTATTTTTAAGCCCTTACATCAGGGGTCTCATACAATATTTGTCCTTTTGCTGCTGACTTATTTCACACAGCATAATGTCTTCCAGTCAAAATCAGGTTATGAGATGCTTCCTGAAATCATCTTTGTTCTTTATCATTGCATAGTGTTGCAATGAGTACATATACCCCAGTTTGTTTATTCATTCATCGGTTGATGAACATTTGGGTTGATTCCATCTTTTTTTCTATTGTGGACTCTGCTGCAATAAATATTTGTGTGCACGTATCTGTTTGTGTGACCACCTTTATTTCTGTAGGATATATTCTGAGCAGTGGTATTACTGGATCAAAATGCATTTCTATTTCTAGCTTTTTAAGGAAGCACCAAATTGCTTTCTAAATAGGATACACCATTTTGCAATTCTATCAGCAGCGTAGAAGAGTTCTAGTATCTCTGCAGCCTCTCCAGCATTTATTGCTTTGTGTGTTTTGGATTATGGCCAACCTTGTTGGGGTGAGATGGTATCTCATTGTAGTTTTGATTTGGATTTCTCTAATAGAAATTTGGATTTCTCTAATGATTGTGATAATTTCATCATGTGTCTTTTGGCTGCCTGGATGTCTTCCTTGGTGACGTGAGACCCCATCTCCTTTGCCCATTGATTAATTGGGTTATTTACCTTTTTCTTGTGGATATTTTGCAGAACAGTGTAGATTACGGAAATCAGACTCTGATCTGACATATAGTTGCCAATTTTTTTTTTTCCGTTCTGTAGGTAGTCTTTTAACTCTCTTGATCAAGTCTTTGGATGAGCAAATGTGTTTGATTCTTAGTAGTTCCATTTTTCTATTGTCTCTTCTGTTGTTTGTGCTTTGTCAGATTTTGAAGTCAGTTTAAGCCATGTATTAGAACTTCCATTGTTAGCTCTGTTTTTTCTTGCATGCTCTTTATCTTTTTAGGTTTAACATTTAGGTCTTTTATCCAATTTGAGTTAGTTTTTATGTAAGCTGTGAGATATGGGTCCTGTTTCAGTTTTCTGCAGATGGATGTCCAATTTTGCCAAGATCATTTGTTAAAGAGACTGTTTTTACCTCAGTTTATGACTTTTGGGCATTTGTCGAATATCAATTGTTCAACAGAGGATGGTGATATTTTGGGGTTCTCAGTTCTGTTCCATTGGTCTATATGTCTCTTTTTGTACCATTAGCAGGCTATTAGGACTACTGTGGCAGTGTAGTAGGTTCTAAAGTAAGGTAATGTGAGGCCTCCCATTGTGTCCCCTTCTTCAGTAGTGCTTTACTTATTAGGGGTTTCTTTCCTTTCCAAATTTGGTGATTTGTTTCTCTATCTCACTAAAAAATGACACTGGAATATGCATTGGGATTGCATTGTATATGTAGATTGCTTTGAGTAAAATAGAGATTTTTCATAATGTTAAGTCTTCCTATCTATGAGCAGTGAAGATTTCTCCACTTATGTAAGTCTCTTGGTTTCTTACAGTAAGGTCTTGTAATTCCCCCTGTATAGGTCTCTTGTTTCTCTGGTTGGATTTATTCCTAGGTATTTTATCTTCTTGAGGGCTTTTGCAAGTGGTATTGATTTGGTGATTTCCTCTTTGATGTTTTCTTGGTTGGTGTAAAGGAATCCTATGAATTTACTTATGTTTATCTTATATCCTGATACTTTGCTGAATTCTTCTATTAATTTTATTAGTTTACTTATGGATTCTTTAGGATTCTCTGTGCATATGATCACATCATCCACAAATGGGGAGATTTTCCCTTAATCTTTGCCAACATGGATGCATTTTATTTCCTTGTGTTATTGTTCTGTCTAGAACCGCTAGAACCAATGTTGAATAGAAGTGCTGGCAGTGGGCATCCTTGTCTAGCTCCTGTTGTCAGGGGAATTCTTTCAGTCTTCGCATTCAGGATAACGTAGACAGTTGGCTGTGCATAGATGCACCTTATTGCATCAAGGAATTTTCCCTCTATTTCTATTTTGCTGAGAATTTTCAACATGAATGGGTGCTGGACTTCGTCAAATGCCTTTTCTGCATCAATTGACAAAATCAGGTGATTCTTATCCTTTCTACTACTTATATGGTTGATCACATTAATTGTTTTTCTGATGTTGAACCATTCTTGCATCCATGATGTGAATCCAACTTGGCCTTGATGAATTATTTTTTTTGATAAATTGTTGAATTCTATTGGCTAGTATTTTATTGAAGATTTTTGCATCTAGGTTCATGAGTGCTATTGGTCTGTAATTTCTCTTTTTTTGTGGGATGTTTCCCAGCTTTGGCATCTGAGTTATCCTGGCTTCATAGAATGCATTTGGCAGTATTCTACCCTTTTCTATGCTGTGAAATAACCTCAGTAGTATTGGAATTAACTCCACTCTAAAAGCTTAGTAGAATTCTCCAGTGAAGCCATATGGGCCAGGCCTTTTTTTGGTTGGTAGTTTTTTTTTTTTTATTACTTTTTCAATCTCTTCTTTTGTGATGGATTTATTAAGTTGTTCTGCTTCTCCTTGTGATAATTTTGGAAGGTGTTATGAATCTAGAAATTTGTGAATTTCATCTCAGTTTTCAAATCTGTTAAAAGTACAGTCTTTTGTAGTACTCTGTTATGATACTTTTAACTTTGGTTGGATCTGTTATGACATCACTTGGCCTGTCTCATTTCTTATTCGGGTTATTTGGTTCCTCTCCTTTTCTTTTGTAAGTTTAGCCAGTGGTTTATCAGTTTTATTGATCTTTCCAAAGAACCATTTTTTGGTTTAGTTAATGTTTTCAATTGCTCTTCTATTCTCTAATTTATTTAATTCTGCCCTAATCTTTATTATCTGTTTTCTTATGGTGTCTGAGGGGTTCCTTTGTTGTACTTTTTCTACTTGTTCAAGTTATAGGGTTAATTCTTTGGTTTGGGCCCTTTCTTCATTCCAGATATGTGCATTTATAGAAATAAATTGACCTCTGAGTTCTGCTTTTGCTATATCCCATAGGTTCTTCTAGATTGTGTTTTCTTTCTCATTTGATTCCTTTAATTTCTTTATTGTGTCTTTGATTCTGTAACTTGGGTTCTATAACTCTTGGATTTTTGAGCACGGCATTTTTCAGTTTCTATGAGTTCAGATTTCTACCTATTTTTTTGTGTGTTACTGATTTCAACTTTTATGGCTTCATGGTCCAAGAAAATGTTTGTCAATAATTCAATGGATTGGATTTTGTTAAGACTTGCTCTATGTCCTAATACATGATCTATTCTGGAGAATGTTCTGTGTGCATTGGAAAAGAAACTGTAGTTACCTGTTGTTGAGTAAAAAAATTGTGTACATGTCAATGAGGTCTAGTTTTTTGGTTGTCCCAACAAGAGCTTCTGTATCTTTACTGAGCTTTTTCTCTGGAAGATCTGTCCATTACCGAAAGTGGAGTATTGAAGTCTCTTAGTATTATTGTGGAGTGAGCTATCTCATTTTTCTATGTTGTCAGTGTTTGTTCACTCTATTTAGATGATCTTGGAGATACATTATTTTAATCAAGGTATTCCTTTGTTGAGCATCATGAGGAAAGTAAGCATATATGAATACATGCACAGATATATTTTTTGGTTATTCACAAGTGAAATACAGACTAAAGCTCCAATTCAGAGTTCTTTTCTTACTGAAGAGAATGCTCAATATTTTTTTAGGAGTCACTGAAACTCGTTTGATAGCAAACATCAGGGTGATACTTCAAGATTAGGCATGCATTACAGACTGAGAAAGTTCAAACAATTCTAGTCACTAGAATCATAATTGTCAGCCATCCTATGAAGTGTTTGTTGTAAATTTAAGATGCAGATTAAACATCTTTATTCTCAGTATTGAACAATTTCCCCTTATATCATTCAATAAGAGTCATCATTTCTACTGGAACACTAAAATCTACTAAATCCCCTGGGAAGTACTGCATATAAACTAAACCTAAGGGACCCGACTCGACGGCACTTGGCCTTGGCAAGGGTTATCTTTGCAATCTTCTTTCACTTATAACAACCAGAATTAGAAAATAAGAAAACTATGATATGTTCATTGATTTGAAGCACTGGAAATTTGAATTAATATTCTAAATATTTTGCTGATGACATCATCAAATCTGGGCTTTGGAGACACAGATACCTACTTATTAGTTTGTTAATTTCTTCAAAGGAAAGCACCAGATAAGAAAGGTTTTTTTGGGTTACTATTCTGTTAGCAATTCAGATCTATGGGAAAATGTAATGATTTAAAATTCTTATAGGCAGAACATTGGGTAGTTAGAGTAACAAACTGAATTTCAAATCCCATACACATTCATATTTGATTATACCATTGGATAATTTTCCAGTGGGTTTTATTTGTCTTTCTTGGTTTTCCAATCATAGTTTATGATATGGTTGCTTACATGTAAGTGAGAGAGTCCCTCTTTTGAAAAGAAGTGAAAACTTTAAAAAATTCTCTAATACCATCATTCTTGGAAAATGTATTCATTCCTCCCAGGGAAAGCAACATAAAGTTTCAACTTAAAAAAACAACACTTTGCTATTCTCTCTCATCTTGATATGATTTAAGCTTTCATCAGTAAAGCACAAGACATGTTATTTCAAATGAAAAGAAAATGCCAAAAATTCATCCTGAGTGTGGACTATGCATGCACTGAAAAGTAATTCAGCTTTTCATTTGAACAGCTAAAACCTTTCACATTTTCAACAACTCCGTTTTGAATCTCCCTGAGTTCCCAAATTCAGATGTTGAATATTACCCCAATTTTCTTTTTTTGCTTTTCAGAGATTTATTGAGCCAAATACTTGACAAAGACAGTGCCTGTAAGTGCTGAGATGCAGGTGTGCATGGCTAGGTTTGGCACCCAGAAGTGGTCATTGATGCCAAACCCAAGTCCATTGTACTTATATTGCTGCAGGCACAACAGATGTAGGTGCAACTTGTTTTGGAAATCATTCTGATTTTCTATAAATCCAGTTAGTGCTTCAGCAACAGTCTCCAACTATGGAACCAAGCCAATATGAAAAGTCACTGCTAGCAAAATATATGGAATTATAAAATATGAGACTCATCATAATACAGTGATCATTTATTGATTAGTCATCTAGTTCAAATTCTTGTCTCACACTGTGCACTTAAAATTGAATGTTAAACCTGCAAGGTTTTAAAATTGTTCTCATGCCTTTGCTATATAGCAAATGACCACATGCTTGTCTTTAAATAACGAGCTTGGCCCGAAAAATTGCTCATCTGTGCCTTGATGAAAGTCTTATGACAGAAGTTAGAGGAGATGGTTATTTATTTGAATCCATCTTTATTCATAATCAGAGGCCTGTTGCAATCAATCCTGTGATATGAATCTCCCTTTGAGCCTTTCTAAATGTGAAAATCTTCCTTGCTCTTGACATGGATTTCTCTGTCTGAATATACAGTGGATAAACAGCAGTGTTGCTGCAATGACACACTTGACATTTTGCATGAGTTGAAGGCAAAGCATTCTTTCAGATCCCCATTGCAATGCTGTTAAGAGATTACAACTGAGCCTACTTAGTGATCACTACTGCCAAGTGCCATCTAGTCGGATCCGACTCACTATTAGGAGGTCATTTTATGTTCTTTGATTCTCCTATTTACAGATTCAGTTGCACATGCTGTTTAGATTGTACATGCTTCTTGCTACTTTCACATTCTTCATGGTTTAAAGAAAATTTTATTAGACATGAGTAAAAATCTTCCTGTTGTATGCTGGCACGAGATATATGTATATATAAAACACTGACATTGAATTATTGAGAAAAACAGTAAACGATATGCTGGACATTTATTGAATGAGCAGATGCCTTGGTGTGATATGGCTATGATAGAAATTGGCTTCCTGGAAAGCATGCTCCAATTTGTGGGGTTATTTGTCGGCCATTGGTCATATTCCTTTTGTCTTCAGAGTCTCTATTTGATCTAGTTAGTTGGACAATAGGATAGTGTGACCATAACCAGATCAGGTCTGTAAATTCTTTAGCTAGTACAAGTCTGAACGGAAATCTCTACTGGGAAGCTATTGTCGTGAGCACCCAGAAAATATCAGGGTTGCCAGAGGAAAATAAGTAACTAACAAGGCTTGGGGTCAGTAATAAGCTTTATTTAATCAAAACACACATTTACAGTTAAGCAGGGGGAAAAGGAGGTGCTAACACCAGGACATAAAGCACTGTTATTTACATTGCTTAAGAACTCTTGTCTATATTCACATTAGTTAGGAACTCTCATTTAAGTTAGTTAAGACTCTCACAGGTTCCAACAGGTCCCACAGGGACTACAGCTGGTCAAATCATAACATTAGCATGTCAACACACTCACTTCCCTAAAAGCGTATTTCACTTTAAGGACTTTAAGGACTGGCTGTGTTCTCATTATTCAGACATCAGAAGAAGTAGAATTTTACAATGACAGGAAGTCTCTGAGATGAAGCAGGCAGGAACAACCCAGGAGGGTCAGACACTAACAGAAAACTGTCACAGTCACTGGAAGCAGACCAGTTTAGACGTCAAGAGAATGATAAGGTGTCTCAGAGGTAGATTGGCCAGTAGGGACAGCGCAGGAGACTCAGGCAGCAACGGGAAAACAGTCACAACCACTTGAACCAACCTTTGATGACAAGGGGATGAGATCTCTGGATCAAGTCACAGCAAACCAGTGAACACAGACTCTCAGGAGGAGATTGGGCCCAGGTCTTCCAGGATGAAGCAAATCGGGTCACAGCAGCAGAGCGCAGGCGCAGACTCTCAGAGGTGACTGCTGCACCCAAAATCCAGAGTGCTGTATTTTTAATGCAAGTTGTCCACTTGGTTCTGGTTGTTATCAGTTACTCTGTAAGTCTTCTCTACTGGTTCCTTCAGTTGTTGACTTCTTTCTGATTGTTTATTGTCTTTATCATCTGTCTGACCATCGCTACTACGTCCATCCGGCAGTTGTTTTTCTCATTTTTGCTTCTTCACTATGACTTTGTATTTCCCACAGTCTTACTTAGCTCAAGCACAACTGTTTTGTGTTTAGTAGTTTAGCCAATTCGTAGTTTAGTCAATTTTAACTTATGTTTATGACAACACTTCACTTTACTGTATATTCTATTTATACATATATACAAACACACACACATATATGTATATATACATACACATACAATATCCTCATGTTAGCTATGTGGCTTGCAGTTTTCGAGTCTGTGTGGTTGGATATGAAGTAAACATGTTGGATCAAGCTCACTTTGGATTGCTGCAAAGCCACAAAAATAAGCCACGGATAGGTTTTGTTTTTTGTGGATTATGTTAACTGTTTTGATGTATTCATATATACCTACTTATCATTTGCCAACTGTCTCAGTGTCCAATATTTCCCACTTACAGCAGTAGTAAAAAAAAAAATCTATTGTCTGAACTATCCAACCACGTTGTGCATTAATGAGGTGGTGGCAGCAACAGCTGTGGAGCGTTCACCCCCTTGAGGAGGGGGTTCTGTAGGCAGCCTCTGGGAAGTTTGGCTGTGCTGTTCTGTGGCCCCTGCTCCTTCCTGCCAGTGGGGCTGTCCAAGTCCAGCTGCTGTGTGGGGCAGTCCTCTTCAAGTAGGCCTCTGGAGAGAGGTACAGCCATCACTGACTCACTGGGCAACTCTTCCGAGCTCCGGGATTCTATGCAGCCTGAAGCTCTGTAGCTCAAAATTATTGTAGAGCAGGAAGAGAGGAAAGAAAGAGGCATCACAGTGGGTGTTTGGAAGAAATGTTTAAACTGGGCCTGAAACCTCTCCAACTCTTTGGGGTTGAGTGTGTTGCTACATTCCCTGCACCCTCAGAGTAAATGCAGAAACTCACTAGGCCTGGAGGGTAGAGTAAGCTAGTAGTAGATTATGAATGCAGAGCTTGCAGAGGTGGAGTGGATCCCTGGAGGCAGCTCTGTAGGGGAAGTTCTTACCCCTACACACAGAAGAGTTGAAGTGATTAAACTGTGTATCCTCCAGTCACAGAGCAAGGTTTATACAGCTTTGTCTCCTCCAAGCCTTCTCCACAGATGAATAATCATCACTAAATTTTAGCTGTTATTATTGTATGATGACTTTTTCTAAAAAAAATAAAAATAAAAATTGAAACAAATAGATGGTCTGAAAACAGAAAAAAAAGTTTCCATTTTTGCATAACACCAAGTGTCACATAACAATCAGGTCTTTCGAACTTGTGTCACTAAGTCAGGTGTGAATATACATTCAGACTCTTGTTATCATTGAACGTATAGTAAAATCCTGTGGAACCTTCTTTATCTTCTGATGGAAGAGTAATCGTCTTAAGGAAAAGGTTTATTTAAAAATAATTATTTGTCCACAAATTTAGCTATGACTGAGATGTCTGTGCTGAAACGTATGTGCCCTGAATAAAAGAACAGTACTAACTGAAACAAAATTATGTCAGTGCCTATGTACCACCTGGCAAATATTTGGAGCCCAGTAAATATTTGCTTACTGGATGATACTGTGAAATGAGTTTGAAGAATCAGGAGATGCATGTCTTTCTTTTTAAAGCTGAGCTGTAACGGTGAGGCTGGTTATGACCCTGTTCAAAAGAATTGACAGGAAAAAAATACAGTGATGGTGAATACATAATGCTCACAATTAAAATGACATTGGCTTTCATTACTATGTATATTTAAAAAAAAACAAACACAAAACAGCACTGCCATCAAGTCAATTCTGACTCATAGTGACCTTATACGACAGAAGAAAATTGTTCCATAGAGTTTCCAAAGAGTGCCTAGCAGATTCAAACTGCCAACTTTTTGTCTAGCAGATGTAGCACTTAACCGTGGTACCACCAGGGCTTCCTCATTACTATTTAACCACTAATAAAATAATATTGATTTCACAAATTTTATTAATTATATTTCTGTCACTGCAATAGTAAAATCCAAGAAAAAGTTAAAGCATAATTCTTCTTTAAAAAAAAGGCTTTTGAAATCTTATCTACCTCTTTCAGAAATGATAAATAACACTAACTTGGTCATACTTCTTAATTTTAGCTATTACATATTGTGGAAACCCTGCTAGTGTAGTAGTGAAGTACTATGGCTGCTAATGAAAAGGTTGGTGGTTCGGATCCCGAGGTGCTCCTTGGAAACTCTGCAGGGCAGTTCTACTGTATCCTACAGGGTCATTATGAGTCAGAATCAACTTGACAGCAGTGGGCTTGTTATTATATATTGTGTTTAAATCTAACAGCCAGCTTCACGATGTGTGAGCTACTGATCCAAACTTATGTTTGAAATAGGTGTATATTGGGGGGCGGAGTCAAGATGGCGGACTAAGCACACGTCTCCTTATATCCCTCTGGAAACCAAGACCTGAACTGATAATCAAACAGAGCCTTCTGATCACCTAATTAGCCTCAGGACATGGCACAGGGCTGTTAATTGGGGCTTCATACCACTGAACGAAAACGCTCCTCTCTTACGCTGACTCCCGCTCCTGGCTAGCCCCGGCTCTCACGGAGGGAAGGTAAATGCACCATTTTGACTTTTTTTCCTCTGTCTTGGCCAGCGGGTGGAGCTGGGTCTTGCCTAGCAGCTAGATTCAGACGCGCTGATGGGGGGATAGGCAGGCGAAATTCCCATATTCTGAGAGCCAGGCTTAAGACTCTGTTAATCTAGCCACTTTGAGCCTTTCGTTTTATATCTGCGTCAGCGGGGTTTGTACGGAATTCCGCAGTCAGTGTGCGGGACACCATGTTGGTACTGAGATTTTAGTGAGACCTAATTCTTAGCCTGGGAGCCAGTGCCTGCAAACAGGACAGCGCTTCTCCGACCGAAAAGCAGTAATTTTCCTAGTGCCACCTACATTGCAGGCCCTGCAACAGCAGCAGAGGAATCACTACCTCTCGGCACCTTTAGCCCCTCTGTCTGCTGCCTGTGTGGAGGACACCATCTTGGATACGGTGGCCGCAGCTGGACCTAATTCTTAGCTTGGGAGCCAGAGCCTGTCCACAAGAGAGCGCTTTTCTATCACAAAACCAGTACTAGACGCAGTGTCGCCTAAGGCTAGGCCCTGTCAGCAGAAGCCAACAGGGCAGTACCATTGCTGTATTCTGAACTAGTTTGTTATCATCTGGGGTTGGATATAGTGGTGCTTACTTTGTCAGATGAGAAGAGGGACCTCTACACCTGAAAACCTAACTGACTTGTGAAGTGGTCAGATAACTTTTGCTTTACATTTTAAGACAGCCTAGAGAAACATTTGCAATCCATCCTCACAGTACCTCTTCCAGCCTCTACATACTCACATGGGACCCAAAAAGCAACAGACAATTGTGGCATATAAGAAATCACCCAGAAGGCTTCAGAAGGCTCCCAAACAAAGCAACCAAGGAGTTTTCCAGATGAAGAAACTTTTATGAAAGCATCAGGAAGTGAATCCAAAATGATTATATACAGAGCCCTTCTAGACCTTATGAAATAGGTGTATATTATATTTCATACTGTTGTATAGATCATCATGTCACAGCATCTCAGCCGTTTGTTAAAATTCAAATTATATATTTAGAAAGATTGGATTTGTTCTTTTGTGTATATCATTGAAATTTTTAAACAATGACTTCAGTTCATTAAAGTCTTTTGTAACAATATAACAATATTTTACTGCCCATTAATTTTCTGATCTGGATTAAAGATTAAAGAGATTGTTGTGGTTAAAGGGATACCTATATTTTAGATACATAAGAAATGGAATTATAGTCATGTTTAAAATACTCAATATAAAAGTTATTTGTTAGTAATATGAATAATTTGTAGACTATATCATTTTTGAGGCATATGAGTAACTAAGATCTTATTCCAAAGCCAGAACACAAGTATTTAATTAAAAGAAGTAGGTTAATCTTTCAGTGAATATCTAAGTACTTAAGTGAACTTCTTGAAAATTTTAGGGATTGGAGCTAGTTGACTGCAACTTATTTGAAAACATATTGGTAAAGAAAAAAATAGGAGACTTCTACTTGAAATAGCACATTTGCTGAATTTACATACACTGGAAATTTATATTTCCAGAGTTTTACAAGTTGCCTGTGGTAGTTGCTAATGAAATATCAACACTAAAACTAACTGTGGCGGTAAAGTGCTGCAATATTATTTTAGAACATAAACATTTTAGACAGGCTGCTGCATCACTGAATAAATTTCAATGCAGCAAGAAACAGCTCAAAACTGGCAGCACAGTCTATCACATAGGGCAGTGGCTTATAGGTTTTTCACCCTTTAATAATTTATATGAAGTACAAAAATAGTATGTACTCATTGTAGTTAGTGAAACAATGCAAGGGTACATAAAAGCTATATGTCTTTCTTATTCTCTTTCTACATATTTTTAATGTTTATACAAACATAAACAAACAAACAGAAAACCAAACCCACTACCATTGAGTCAACTCCTACTCATAATGACCCTAAAGGACAGAGTAGAACTGTTCCACAGAGTTTCCAAGGAGCTCCTGCTAGATTTGAACTGCTAACCTTTTGGTTAACAGTAATAGCACTTGACCATAACACCACTAGGATGGTCATACAAACATAAGCACATATAAATATACCTATATATGATTTCGTGTCTATCTATTTAAAAAAACAGAAGCAATGTACACATTATTCTGTAGCTTGCTTTTTCACTCAACAATATATCATATACTATAAATCAAGATATCCTTTTTCAAAATATGCATATTCCATAATTTAATTATTCTTATATTACTGGACAATTGCATTAGTTTCATTTTTGTGTGTGTGATTAAATACAATGCCAATGGAATCATTTTGGTATGAATATCATTATATTCTTATGCTTTTATTTCTATAGGGTCAAATGGTATATGCAGTTTCTGGTGATACTGCCAGTATCTTTTAAGAAAACTTTACAACAACTGATATAGCTCGAAAGGAATATGTATATGTAATCACTTCCCCATGTCCTTGCCAGAACAATTGCCATTGATATCTTAATTTGACAATCTAATGAATAAAAATTAGTTATCATGGTTGTTCCAATTTTCACCTCCCTTAGTGTTAGGGAGATAGTGACCATATTTCAACATACTTGTTATTTATATTTTTTGTTTGGTGAATGCTATTTGGTTTTTTGTGTAAGAAATCTGTATATGTTATGCATTAGCAACCTGCATTACGCAGATGACACAGCGTTGCTTGCTGGAAGTGAAGAGGATTTGAAATATTTACTGATGAAAATCTAAGACCACAGCCTTTGGTAAGGATTGCACCTCAACATCAAGAAAACAAAAATCCTCACAACTGGGCCAGTGAGCAACATCATGACAGATGTAGAAAGGACAGAGGTTGTCAAAGATTCCATTTTACTTAGTTCTACAGTCAACACCCATGGAAGCAGCAGTCAAGAAATATAAAGATGCATTGCATTGGGAAAATCTGCTACAAAGGATGTCCTTAAAGTATTGAAAATTAAATAAGTTGAAGACTAAGGTGTGCCTGACCCAAGCCATGGTATTTTCATTCACATCATATGCATGCAAAAGCTGGACAATTAATAAGGAAGGCGGAAGAAGAATTGATGCCTTTGAATTGTGGTGTTGGAGAATATTGAATGTACCGTGGACTGCCAAAAGAACCAACAGATCTGTTCTGGGAGAAGTACCATCAGAGTGCTCCTTGGAAGCAAAGATAACGAGACTGCATCTTCTATCCTTTGAACATGTTGTCAGGAGGGATCAGTCCCTGAAGAAGGGCATCATGCTTGATAGAGTGGATGGTCAGTGAAAAAGAGCAAGATCCTCATTGAGACGACGGACACAGTGGCTGCAATGATGTGTGTCAACTTGGCTGGGCCATGAGTCCCAGTGTTATGTCACTGTTCACCATTTTGTCAACCCACTTGATTTTTGTTTATTGTAAATCCTACCTCTAGGATGTTAATGAGGTGAGATTAGTGACGGTAATATTATTAAGGCAGGATTCCATCTACAAGATTAGGTTGTATCTTGAGTTATTTTTTGAGATACAAAGAGAGAAGTGAGCAGAGAGACAGGGAGATCTCATATTAGGAAGAAAGTGGTGCCAGGAGCAGAACATGTCCTTTGGAGCTGGGGTCCTTGTGTCAAGAAGCTCCTAGCCCAGTGAAAGGTAATGACAAGGACCTTCACCCAGAATTGACAGAGAGAGAAAGCTTTCCTTAGAGCTGGTGCCCTGAATTCAGAAGTCTAGCCTTCTAAACCATGAGAGAATAAACTTCTAGTTTTTAAAGTCACCTACTGTGTTATTTCTGTTAAAGCAGCATTAGATCGTGGCTCTACTTTTCTTCAATGTGCAGTTAATATTACGCATTTCCTTCTAAGTTTTTGTTGAATATCACAGTTTCTAAATATTAAATTTTAATTTGTTTGAAAATATTTTCAAAAAATGTGAGTTTTCTGTGACTTAGTGATTACTAGAACTGCCTATTAATTCTAAAATATATACGTTTTTAAAAGAATTTATTTTTTGTTACTGATTTCTAGCTTACTTTTACTGTGGTCAGTAATTGTATTTTCAGTCTTCACATTTGTGGAGATGCCCAACATATTTCCAGTTTTGATAATAATTCCAATGTACTCGATAAGACAATGGAATCTGTTTTTGCTAGACGCAGTATTCTTTGTGTCACTTAGGTAAAACTGGTTTCTTCAGATTATGTTCTCACTGGCTTATTTTTGTGTGTTCTGTCAGTTACTCAGAAGATAAGTTAAAATATTCAACTATTATATGGTTTTGCTTGTTTAAATTCCAAGTTTTTCCTATTGTTTAATTTTATTTTTTTAATACTTATAGTAAAAGAATAAAATTTGTAACATCTATCAATTATCTCATCTATGGTAAACCCTCAGCCTCCCACCCACCCATGTAGCCAACACAGTCATTTTCTTGTGTGGATAATTCTGTTGTTAAGTCCTTATAACAGGGGTCTCATACAAAATTTGCCCTTTTGATATTGATTGATTTCACTCAGCATGATGTCTTCCAAATGAGACCATATTATGAGATGTTTTCTAAAATTATCATTGTTTTTTTTATCATTAGCATAGTGTTCCATTGAGTACATGTGCCATAGTTTGCTTATCTATTCATCTGTTGATGGGCATTGGGATTGATTACAACTTTTTGCTGTTGTGGACTGTGCTGCAACAAACATTCATGTACATGTGTCCATTCATGTGACTACCTTTGATTCTGAAGGATAAATTCCAAGCAGTGAAATTACAGGATCAAATGGTATATCTATTTCCAGCTTTTTAAGGAAGTGCCAGATTGTTTTCCAAAGAGGTTGTACCATTTTGCAATACCACCAGCAGTGTAGGAGAGTTCCAATTTCTCCATAGCTTCTCCAGCATTTGTTATTTTGTGCTTTTTGGATCATGGCCAACCTTGCTGGGGTGAGATGCTATCTCATTGTAGTTTTGATTTAAAACTTCCATTGTTAATCCTGTTTTATCTTGCATGAACTTTGTCGTTTTAGATTTTATATTTAGGTCTTTTATCTACTTTGACTTAGTTTTTGTATAAAGTGTGACATATAGGTCTTGTTTCAGTTTTTTGTGAATGGAGATCCAATTTTGCCAGCACCATTTTTTAAAGAGATTGTTCTTACCCCAGTTTAAAATCTTGGGGTCTTTGTCAAATATCAACTGTTTATAGGAGGACGGTGGCATCTCTGGGGTCTCAACTCTGTTCCATTGGTCTATATGTCTCTTTTTGTACCAGTACCAGGCTGTTTTGACTACCATGGCAGTGTAATAGGTTCTAAAGTCAGGTAGTGAGAGGCTTCCCAGTGTGTTCTTCTTCTCCAGTAGTGCTTTACTTATCCAAGGTTTCTTCCCTTTCCAAACAAAGTTGATGATTTGTTTCTCCATCTCATTAAAAAAAATGTCTCTGGAATTTGTATTGGGTTTGCATTATATAAGTGGATTGCTTTGGGTCAAATAGACATTTTCACAATGCTGAGTCTTCCTATCCATGAGCAGGGTAGACTACTCCATTTATGTAAGTCTCTCTTAATTTCTTGTAGTAAGGTCTTGTACTTCTCTTTGTAAAGATCTCTTATTTTTCTAGTTGGATTTAGTCCTAGCTATTTTATCTTCTTGGGGGCTATAGTAAAGGGAATTGATTTGGTGATTTCTTCTTTAATAATCTCACTGTTGGTATAAAGGAATCCTGCTGATTTACTTATGTTTATCTTGTATCCCATTACTTTGCTAAACTCCTTTATTAGTTCTGATAGTTTACTTATAGATTCCCTTGGATTCTCTGTACAATCATATCACCTGCAAATAGGGAGATTTTTACTTCTTCATTGCCAATACAGATGCCCTTTATTTCTTTGTCTTGTCTAATTGCTCTGGCTAGAACTTCTAGCACAATGTTGAATAGAAGTGGTGAGAGTGGGTATCCTTGTCTAGTTCCCATTCTCAAAGGGAATTCTTTCAGTCTTTCACCATTCAGGACAGTGAAGACGGTTCGCTTTGCGTAGATGCTACTGATTGTGTTGAGGAAGAGGGGTTCTTCTGTTGCTCTCTTTCTACTTGTTCAAGCTGTAAGGTTAATTCCTTATGCTCTTTCTTCTTTCTGGATGTGTGCATTTATAGAGATAAACTGACCTCTGAGCACTGCCTTTGCTGTATCCCATAGATACTGGTAGGATGTGTTTTCATTCTCACTTGATCCCATAAGTTTCTTAATTTTGTCCTTGATTTCTTCTATAACCCAAGGTTTTTTGAGCAAAGTGTTGTTCAGTTTCCATAAGTTTGAATTTATACCTATGAATTTTCTGTTATTGATTTCAACTTTTATAGCTCTATGGTCTGAGAAGATACTTCACAGTAAATCAGTGGTTTGGATTTTATAGAGAATTGCTTTATGACCTAACACATGGTCTATTCTGGAGAATGTTCCATGTCCATTGGAGAAAAAAGTGTACTTATCTGTTGATGGATGAAAAGATCTATATATGTCAATAAGGTCAAGTCAGTTGATTGTTGCAATAAGATCTGCATCTTTACTGAACTTTTTTCTGGATGATCTATCCATAACTGAAAAGGGAGTGTTGAAGTCTCCAGCTGTTATTATGGAATGATCTATCTCATTTTTCAGTGTTGTCAGTATTTGTTCAATATGTTTAGGTACTCTGGTATTGGGTGCATAAATATTTAATATTGTTAAGTCCTGCTTGAGTATTGAAGCTCTCAGCAATAGTGACCATCCTTGTCCACAATAGTGAATTTTACATTAAAATCTATTTTATCTGAAATTAGTATTGCCACAGCTGCTTGTCTTGGTATGTTGTTAGCTTGGTATATAT
The DNA here is from genome assembly GCA_028571685.1 of Heterohyrax brucei. Taxonomy (NCBI): domain Eukaryota; kingdom Metazoa; phylum Chordata; class Mammalia; order Hyracoidea; family Procaviidae; genus Heterohyrax; species Heterohyrax brucei. The sequence continues at coordinate 127,385,696 of CM053166.1, read as the reverse complement.
TATTCTATCCTTTAATTTTCAATTTTTGTTTTATGTAATTTAAGGCTATATTTTTATTGTATACAAATGTAGAATTATTATATATTCCATTATTTCATTATGAAATACCTCTCTTTGTAGACCTTTCTTAACATAAAGTCCAATTTCCTGTTGTTGTTAAAATAACATCAGATTTTCCATTAAAAAAATCTTTCAGTCTTTTGTATTCTTATATTTAAGGCATGTTTCTTATGAGTGGCATAAATAGCCTTTTTAAAATCCAGTCTTAAAATATTTTTGTTTATACATGTATTTTTTGAGTGACATTAGCAAAATGGCTAGAATAGGCAGCTCCAAATACCCATCTGCATTGTACCAGATTAGCAAATTCTTAGTGAAGGACCATTTAGAACAGAGTCTAGACCAGAAGCTATTCTAAAGGCATGATCAATAGGTATTTATTACTCGTAGTATAAACAGGACAGTGATGAGTAGAACAAATAACATCATCAGCCAAGGTCCCCTGAAATTAAACTCCCATTCTGGGGTGTGATGTTACAGTCACATCCAAGCATGCCCTGCTTTGAATCTTGGGAGAGGAACCTTTGAAGTCACTGTCTCCTGGGATTAATATACTACCATGAATACCAGCTATAATTACTATCTGCCAAACAGCATGCATGGAAAGAGAATAGGGGAAAGAGGTAGTAAAGGGGAAAATACATAATGAAAGGGGAAGGCCCCCTGTAGGCAATCATCATTACTCAGTGCTTCTGTTCAGGGTGTGTGAACATCTTCTGATCTGCCATTCTAAACTTACTGACATTTCGGAGCAGACCTTCCTCCTTTGCCCCATTTAGATAAAACAGTAAATGTTTAGGTCTCCCAGAGGTCAGTCATCGCCCCCTAAGGTACACACTTTACTTTGTGTACATTGTAGCTATGGAGACAGTGGGGGGATTACAATATAGTACACTTACACACCCAGCATCGTTTCTCTGCAGAAACATCAACAAACAAGCAAAAACTGTCAGAAACAACTTTGATAGAACTCTGGAAAACACTGGAATGTTTGCAGCAATCAGGTGAAAATAAATTAAGGAGAACAAATTTTTAAAATAGTAGAAAATCTATGTCTGGTTTTTACTTGCCTTTGCTCCTCTTTATACAAAGCTTGGTTATGACCTTGAATATAGAATTGTGCAGTCCTAATATGGGATCCAGCTATGGATGCCTGGAATTTGCTTTCAAAAAACTGTAGCCGAGCAAAAACTAAAGCAGCAGAGGCTTCAGTGATGATACACGAAAAGGAATACTGTTTTGCCAAAATATTTTGGATATATCACTAAAGGACTAGTCAATAAAAATGCCAAGCAGATCTCATTTACAAATTACTGTATCTGTCTATTTTAACCTGTATGAGGACTACCTTAAAGACAGATGTAAGGTGCCAATCTTTGTTGTGCCTGTTGCAGGGCTCACTTAGTACTAGAAAAGCAGTAGGAGTTGATATTAAACACTGAGATGCAAAAGAATATCACAGTTACCTAGAGCAAAAGATTACAGCTGACATAAAATATAGAGACTAAAACCTTGCAGTAAGTGTTACAAAGAGAGTATCTTTGGGAAATTTAGGATACTTTAAATAATCTTTGTATATGAGTATTTAGAAAGCAATGGCATGCCCAGGGCATGATGTATGCTCAGGGGGCGGAAAAAAAAAAAAAAAAAAAAAAACCAGAAAACTCAATGCTTTCACCTTGGACTGGTAATTAGGCTCAGTGCAAACAAAAAGGGAAAGGTAACACAGAGTGGTAATTAGCCTGGCTAAGCTTTCAAGGAGTGCACACACAGGAAACCTACCAAGACTTGGAAAATGTGTTTCTTGCTGTGAGTTTTTTTAATTGCCCTTTCAGTCTTTTCTCTTGTTATGAGTCTGTTCAAATTTTCAGCATCATTGTGTGTTACTTTGAGTAGGTAGTGTGTTTCTAGAAATGTGTCTATTTCCTCTAGGTTTTCAAATTTGTTGGAGTATAGTTTTTCATAATAATCTGTTATGATATATTTTATTTCAGTTGATTCTGTTGTAATATCCTCCATTTCATTTCATATTTGGGTTATATATGTCCTCTCTTGTTTTTCTTTTGTGAGTTTGGCCAGTGCTTTATCAATTTCATTTGTCCTCTGAAAGAACCAATTTTTGGTTTTGTTGATCCTTTCTATTGTTTTTCTAGTGTCTATTTCGTTTATTTCTGCTCTGATCTTTATTTCCTTTCTTCTGGTGGCTGTGGGCTTCTATTGCTGTTGTCTATTTGTTCTAGTTGTGCAGCTAATGTTTTGATTTTGTCCCTTTGTTAAAAATTATTTTATTGTATGTCCCTTCTTTTTTTGATGTTTGCATTTATTTCTATAAATTGACATCTGAGTAATGCCTTTGTTGAGTCCCAGAGGTTTGGGTATGCTGTATCTTCATTCTCGTTTGATTTTAGCAATTTTTTTTTATTTCATCATTGGTTTCTTATATTACTGAGTGGTTTTTAAGCAGGGTGTTATTCAGTTTCTATGTAGTTGATTTCTTTCTTTTTTTTTTTTTTTGCTTGCTCTTTCTGTTGTTAATTTCTACTTTGATGGCACCGTGGTCAGAGAAGATACTTTGTGTTATCTCAGTGTTTTGGATTTTGTTGAGTGCTACTCTGTCACCTAAGACATGGTCTACTGTGGAGAGTGTTTCATGTGTGTTGTAAAAAAAAAGATGTGTTTTTTGCAGCTGTTGGGTAGAGTCTTCGGTATATGTCTATGAGGTCAAGTTGGCTAATTGTGAACTTTAGATCTTATGTACCTTTGTTGAATTTTCTTTCTAAATATTCTGTCCTTTACTGGGAGTGGTGTGTTGGAGTCTCTTACTATTATTGTGAAACTATCACTTTCTCTTTTATGTGCTATTAGAGTTTGTTTTATGTATTTTGAACCCTGTTATTGTGTGGATATTTATCATGGTTATGTCTTCATGATGGATTGTCCTTGTATTTATTGCATAGTGCCCTTCTTTGTCTTTTAAGGTAGATTTTGTTTTAAAGTCTCTTTTATCTGAGATTAGTATTACTGCTCTTGCTCTTTTTCGGTAGGTGTTTGCTTGATATTTTTTACATCCTTTGATTTTTAATGCATTTATGTCTTTGTAAGATGAGTCTTTTGTAGGCAGCATATTGATGGAGTCTGTTTTCTTCTTGAATCCATTTTGCCACTCTGTCTTTTTATGGGTGTATTGTAAGTCATTTACAGTGTAATTATTTAGAGGTGTAAGTTTATTGCTGTCATTTTATAGTGTTCTTTTGTGTTTGTTTTGTGGTGCAAACATTTTTGTTGTTATAGTTGTTCTTACTCTCCTGTGCTGAACTCCTTTAGTTGGTGATTTTTTTTCATTTATGTTGTTTGTAGGTTTGTTAACTTTCTTTGTGGATATCTTGAAATTCACCCTTATGTTACTAGGTTTGAATCATTCTATTATTACTTGATATCCCCTTGACTTTTTTCTCCATTAGAAAGTTCTATACCTACACTGTTTATTCTGTATTTTATTATTCTTATTTTGTTGTCACTTACAGATTAACCTTTCTGGTTTCCTATTGTAATAGTCTTTGAGAGTTCATTTCCTAGGTTGCTTTCTGGCTGGTGCAATATTGCATCCTAGATTCAGGATGTGGTCTGATTTTGTTTGTCATCAAACTGAAAGACTCTTTTCAATAATTCTTGTAAGTTCAGTTTGGTCTTTTCATATTCCCTTAATTTCTGCTGGAAAAGTGTTTTTATTTGTTTTGTTGTTGTTTTTAGTTTATGTGTTAAAGTAAAAATCTGCCCAAACACTGTAAGAACAAAAAGTAGAAGAGTAAATACTTCAGTGACTAATCACAATGGAGAATGTAGTTTTTGTACAAATAGTTTGGAAACGTCAGTACACAAATGGGTATCTATAGCCTTCAACATTGAAGAGAATCAAACTCTAGACATGGAAGAAAAGCTGATTTCCACTATAACCACATTAAAATATTGAAGTATTCCAATTTTCAAGAATAACTAAGAAAGCATGGCCAATGGACAGAGGAAAAAAAATGACAGAAACAACTCTTGAGGAAGCTCAGACACTGATTTTCAGAAATTGTCTTAAATATGCTGATACAGTTAAAGTAGCCCCGATTTACAAAAGTAAAAGAAGATAGATAAATAATCATATAAGAAACTGAAACTTTCAGTAAAGAGATCAAAAAAATATAAAGAAACCAAAGAGGAAATAAGGAGCTAAAGTATGGAAAATTTACTAGAAGGGTTCAACAGCAAATGTGAGCATACAGAAGTAAAAATTAAACTTGAAGGCAATAGAAAACATTCAGTCTGAGGATTAAAAAAGAAAATGAAGAAATGTAAATAGAGTATAAGTGACCTGTGAGATACCAACGAGTATACAAATATATGCAATATAGGAATCTCAGACTGAGGAGATGAGAGAGAAGAGGGCAAAAAAATAATTGAATAAGTAATGTCCAGAAAGGTCCCAAATTCAGTAATTGTTGTTGTTGTTAGATGCTGTTGAGTTGGTTCTGACTCATACAGAGCCTATATGCAACAGAATGAAACACTGCCCAGTCCTGCTCCACATCCACAATCATTTTCATGCTTAAGCCCATCACTGCAGCTGCCATGTCAAGCCATCTCATCAAAGGTCTTCCTCTTCTTCACTGAGCCTCCACTCTACCAAGCACAATGTCCTTTGTCAGGGACTTGATCCCTCCTGACAACATGTTCAAACCATGTAAGATACAATCTTGCACTCTTTGCTTCTAAGGAACACTCTGATTGTATTTCTTCCAGAACAGATCTGTTGGTTCTTTTGGTAGTCCATGTTACATTCAACATTCTTCTCCAATACCACTATTCAAAGGCATCAATTCTTCTTCTGTCTTTCTTGCTCATTGTCCAGCTTTTACATGTATATAATATGACTTAAAATACGATGGCTTGGGTCAGGCACACCTTAGTCTTCAAGGTGCCATCTTTAGTTTTCAATATTTTAAAGAGATCCTTTGCAACAGATTTTCCCAATGTGATGTATCTTTTGATTTCTTGACTGCTGCTTCCATGGATGTTGATTGTAGACTCAAGTAAGATGAAGTTCTTGACAACCTCAATCCTTTCTCCACTTATGATGATGTTGCTTACTGGCCCAGTTGTAAGGATTTTTGTTTTCTTGATGTTGAGGTGCAATCCATACTGAAGGCTATGGTCCTTGATTTTCATCAGTAATTGTTTCAAAACTTCCTTACTTCCAGCAAGTAAGATGGTGTCATCTGCTTAATGCAGGTTGTTAATGAGTCATCCTCCAATCCAGATGCCTCATTCTTCTTCATATAATCCAACTTCTCTGATTATTTGCTCAGCATACAGATTGCAAAGGTATGGTGAAAGGATAGAACCCTGATGCACATCTTTCCTGATTGTAAACCATGCAGTGTCCACTTATTCTGTTCACATAAATGACTCTTGATCCACGCACAGATTCCTTAAGAGCACAATTAAATGTTCTGGAATTCACATTCTCCACAATGTTAGTCATAGTTTATCATGATCCACACAGTTGAATGCCTTTGCATTGTCAATGAAACACAGGTAAACATCTTTCGAGTATTCTCTGCTTTCAGCCAAGATCCATCTGACATCAGCAATGATGTCCCTGTTTCCACATCATCTTCTGAATCCAGTTTGAATTTCTGGAAGTTCCCCATTAATATACTGTTCCAGTCACTTTTGAATGATCTTGAGCAAAATTTTACTTGATATTAATGATATTGTTTGGTAATTTCCATGTTCCATTGGATCACCTTTCTTTGGAATGGGCATTAACATGATCTCTTCCAGTCAGTTGACCAGGTAGCTGTCTTCCAAATTTCTTAGCATAGATGAATGTGTACTTCCAGCACTGCTTCTGTTTGTTGTAATATCTCAACTGATATTCCATCAGTTCCTGGAGCCTTTTTTTTTTTTCCTAATACCTTCAGTGCAGCTTCAACTTCTTCCTTCAGTACCGCTGGTTCCTGATCATATACTACCTCTTCAAATGGCTGAACATCAACCAGTTCTTTCTGGTGTAATGACTCTGCGTATTCTGGCCATCTTCTTTTGATGCTCCCTGAGTTGTTTAATATTTTCTCTATAGAATCCTTCACTATTGCAATTCAAGGCTTGAATTTCTTCTTCAGTTCTTTCAGCTTGAGTAAAAGCCATCTACTTGTGGTATTTCTGTTATAGCCACAGTAGATGACTAGAATAATACCCAGCACTCAAAACCATTTACTGTACAGTCAATTCTGACTCATAGCAACTCTATAGGTCAGAGCTATACTGCTTCGATAGGGTTTCCAGGAACAGCTGGTGGATTTGAACTCTCAGTCTTATTTTGGTTAGCAGCCAAACTTTTTAACCACTATACTATCAAGAAGCCTGTTAAACCTAGTTAACCTGAACACATTTGCCATACCTAAGCTGTCTACCACAGTTCCAGGTTGCTCTTACCTAGTCTCTGGGTGTCAACCCCTGTGTGGTTGTAAGTAAAAACTTGCCCTCATTCAGAGCTTCAAGTAAGAAATAATTCTGTTTTTCACTTTTCTGAGCCTTTATGTTGCATCTCACCATCCAAAAATCGTAAAATCATACCAATAACTTATTTTATAAAACACATGCAGACCAATTGACTAAAACTCAGAGTCTAGAAACAAACTCATACACCTGTGAAAAACTGATTTTTTACATGGATGCCCAAACTCCTTAATGGTGAAAAAATAGTCATTTCAACAAATGGTGCTGAGACAACAGAGTATCTACGATAATGTTGGACACCCACCTAACACCCTGTACAAAAATTAGCTGACAGTGGGTAAAAAATGTAAGTATAAGTTCTAAAACCATAAAATCCTTAAGGCAAAAGATAGGGGGTAATCTTAATGACTCTGGATTTAGCAGCTGATTCTGAGATACAACACCAAAAGCAAAAGCAGTAACAACAACAACAAAATAAATTAATTAGACCTCATTAAACAAGAAGAGAATGGAAGCTCTGGTGGCATAGTGGGTTAAGTGCTATGTCTACTAAGCAAAACGTCAGCAGTTCAAATCTGCCAAGGGCTCCTTGGAACTCTACGGGGAAGTTCTACTCTGACCACTAGGGTCACTATGAGTCACACTTGACTCAACAGCAGTGGGTTTGGTTTGGTTTTGGTCTTATGAAGAGAATGAAAAGATAGACTACAGAATAGGAAAAAATACTTGCAAATCATAGATCTGACAAGCATCTCGTATTCAGAGTATACAGAATTGAAAGTAGGGCATTACTACTCACATTTTTAATTCTGCATATTCTGAATATAAAAATATTTATAACTCAAGAACAAAAGACAAATGACCCAATTAAGATAATGAGCAAAAGACTTGAAAAGGTATTTTTCCAAAGATATACAGATGGCATATAAGGACATAAAATGATATTCAACCTCATTAGTGACTAGGAAAAGCAAGTCAAAACCACAACATACCACTTTACATCAAATTGTATAGTGAAAATAAAAAAGCTTGGCAATAACGAGTGATGGGGAGGATGTGGCGCTAGTTCATTCCTAGATATATACTCCAAATAATTGAAAACAAGGTTCAAACATTTGTTCGAACATATAGTAGCACTATTTAAAATCACCAAAAGATAGAAACAGCCCAAATATCCATCAATGGATAAACTGAGTACACAAATTGTGTTATGTATATAAAATTCCTATATACACACATATATACATCTTAAGCCAGAAACCTGTTGTTGTCAACCCTATTCCAATTCATAGCAACCCTATAGAACAAAGGAGAACTGCCTCAGAGAGTTTCTGGTGGATTTGAACTGCCAACTTTTTGGTTAGTAGTCATAGCTCTTAACCACTGTGCAACCAGGATTTCCCAAGTCTTAGTCATCTAGTACTGCTGTGACAGAAACACCAAAAGTGGATGGCTTTAATGTGGGAAATTCATTTTGTCACAGTCCAGTAGGCTACAAGTCCAGATTATTGGCATTTGTTCCAGGGAGTCTTTCTCTGTTGGTTCTGGAGGCAGCTCCTTGTCATCAATCTTCCTTTAGATTGAGAGCTTCTGAGACGCAAGGACCCCAGGTCCTTTCCAAAGGATGTACTCTACTCCTGGCACTGCTTTCTTGGTGGTATGAGGTCCTCAGCCCTCTGCTTTCTTCCTTTTCCTTTATATCCCAAGAGATCACCTCAAGGCACAAAAAATTCTTATACATTGAGTCCTTCCCCATCAACACAACTGTCACCCATCCTCCCTGATTAACATCATGGTGGTAGGTTTACAACATGGAGGAACTTCACACAATACCAGGAACATAACTTAGCCAAACTGCTACATATACTGCTACACTCATTTTTGGGGAAACACAATTCAACCCATGATACTTCATACTTTCGTCCCCCCCTGCCAAAATCACATCTTTGCAACATGTAAAGCATATTCACCCCATCATAGCAAAAGTCTTAAATCCAAGTCCAAAATCCAAAAATTCTTCCACTATGAAATCTAGAACACAAGTTATTTGCTTCCAAAATATAATGGCAGAACACGCAGGCAAAAACTAGACATTTCCATTACAAATGGGAGAAACTGCAGGAAAAGAAGGCATAATAGTACCAAGCAAACTGGCAGAACATACTACAGTAGCACTCAAAGCCTTGAAAATAGTACTCCATTCTCTGAGACATTTTATACAATGGCCCTGCCATCCAGACTATAGCTATTGGTCGCAGTCTCCAGATTCTGGGTGGAGGGCCCTTGACACAAGGCTACAGTTCCAACTTTCAGGCTCACTGGGACAGCAACTCAGCTCACTCAGCTTTAGGTGCACCATTTTCCTAGTCTATCTGAGTGGCAACTCCCACCCTTAGAAACACCAGAGGCCACCACTCCACACTTAGAGATTCTTGAGGTCATCATGGCCATGTCTTTTGAGACTGACGCAGCTCAACTCTGTTTGCTCCTTGTCTCTTCAGCTTCTGGTTCCTGTGGCTTGTTGGCCAGGGCTTCACCCACACATCTGCCATGCTGGAGCAAGTATTCCAGAGCTCTGTAGCTCCACTGATTTAAGTGCCTGGAGGCACCCCAGTCCATCAGGAAGCCTCCTGAGCACAAGCATTCAGCTATTTTGTTCCATGGTTCAGCTCCTGTTTCTGTGTTGCTGGTTCACTGCTGCTTCTTACCATCTATGCCTTCCTTTATATAAACAATTCTCCTTAGTTCCTTAGGAGTCTTCTATCCATTCAGTTTCAAAAAGACTTCCAGATTTGAGGCATCTGTTAGAGCAACACCCCACTCTCATGATACTAAATTCTGTCACAGTCATACAGTGCTACTTTAACAGAAATACCACAAATGGATGGCTTTAAACAGAGAAATTTTACTTTGTCACAGTCCAGTAGGCTACAAGTCCAAATTCATGGTGTCAGCTCAAAGGGAAGGCTTTTTCTACCGTCTCTGGAGGAAGGTCCTTATAGTCAATCTTACCCTGGACTGGGAGTTTCTGAGGCACAGAGACACCAGGTCCTGTCTAAAGGATGAACTCTGCCCCCAGTGCTGTTTTCTTGGTGTTATGAAGTCACCAACTTTCTCTTCTAACTTCCTTCTTTTGTATCTCAAGAGATTGCCTCAAGGCACAATACAATTTTCAGTGGTGATTCCTGCCCCATCAACACAATCACTACCATCCCCCCCTCACTAATATCATAGAGGCAGGATTTACAACATATAGGAACATCACACAATACCAGGAATCATGGACAAGCCACACAGCTACACACATTTCTGTGGCAACACAATTCAATCCATGGCACCACACATACATAATATATATGTATATATTGGCATGTGTATGTATGTATACACACACGTATATATACATATAGGGTCTCTATGAGTCAAAATCACCTCAGCAGCACTGGGTATATGTATATATAGCCCTGGGTTTTCCTACACACACACGTGCGGGCATGTGTGTGCATGCACACATGCACACACATACACACACGTGGTGCCACATTGGTTAATAGCTTGGCTTCTAACCAAAAGGTTAGCAGTTCAAGCCCACCAGCCACTCTTTGAAAATCCTATCATTGTTAGGTGCTGTTGAGTTGGTTCCAACTCACAGTGACCCTATAAATATATAGTGTATATATACAATATTTTAAATATACATAAATAGGAATCTTTCTTGGGACTAGTATAGCCAGATTGCTTCTTGAAAATGAGAATGGGAAGACTTCATCTCACATACTTTGGACATGTTATCAGTAGAGACCAGTTCCTGGAGAGGGACATCATGCTTAGTAAAGTAGGTTAGTGAGAGGGAGAAAGACCCTCAATGAGATGAGCTAACACAGTGGCTGCAATGATGGGCTCTAACATAGCAATGTTTATGAGGATGGCATGGCATAGGGCTGGGCAGTGTTTTCTTCCATTGTACACAGGGTTACTGTGAGCTGAACCAACTCAATAGCACCTGACAATAATAAATGACAAGATTAACAAGCAGGAATATATATATATTCAATTTATGATGGAAATAAATAGGAATAAAGTACTGATACATGTATCAGTATGGACGAACCTCAAAAACATTATGTTAGGTAAAGGAAGCCAGACAAAAAAGATCACATATTGTATGATTATATTTACATGAAATATCTAGATTAGATATATCCATAGTGACAGAACGCCTTTGTATAGCTTTGGTATCCTGATAATGTTGTCCTCATAGAATGAGTTTGAAGTATTCCACCCATTTTTAGTTTTTGAGGAGTTAGTGAAGGATCGGAGTCAATTTTTCAAATGTTTGATGGAAATACCCAGTAAAACCATCTGGCATGGATCTTATCTTTGTTGGGTGATTTTTGAGTGCTGATTCAGTCTCTTCTCTTACTATGGGTCTATTGAGATTTTTTGTTTCTTCTTTTCCTAAATTGTATTTATTTTGTTGCAGTTGAAAACATACACAACAAAGCATACAACAAGTCAGCAGTTTCTCAGTGTATAATTTAGTGATACTGAGTACCTGCTTCTAGTTGTACAAACACAGCCACCTTCTTTTCCTGATCTGTTCTTTCCTCATTAATATAAACTCGTTTTATATTCTAATGTTTAAGTATTCTAATGTTTCTAGTTGTTGTTGCCAAATTAATCCCACTTAATACAGTTCTTAAAAATTCAGGGCAGATCACTTTTACCAGTTAAGCTAATTAAGATGACTTGACAGGATATTTCTGATTTAAGGTTTAGAATTATCTCTGGACAACAGTTTCAGGGGTTCATCCAGCTTCCATGGCTCCAGAAAGGTGAAGTTCACTTGAATTTGAAATTATGTCCTATATTTCCCTCATTCTAATCAGGATTCTTCTATGGAATCTTTTTTTTTTTTAATTTTTTATTTTTATTTAACATAACTGAGTGAAAATGTACATTCACATGTAAATTTACATGCCCCCCTATATGCAGCTTCCACTGCTCTCCCTGTCCGGTGACTGCACACTATTCCTCTCTGCTCCATACATGTCCCATCCTCCCAACAGTCTCCTTTCCCCTCCTCTCCGTCCACTCCCCTTCCTCAAGCCAGAGGTCAGCAAGATGATATCCTATAGATGTATAGAACCATAAAGTGCTTCCAATACATGGTTACTCTGCATTGCCAAGTCCAATCCACTCCTGTCCAAAGAGTGGACCTTTGTTACAATTTATGGGAACGGGCAGCATCAGGGCAGGGGGCGATGCTCTCAGAGGAACCCCAAAACCGCTGAACCATCAATTGAGGTCTTTTAGTGGAGATCTCATGATGCACCTCTTTTTATTCTTGTGTTGCCAGTGAGGCTCCTCTCTGTGAGCTCCGTCATGGCTATCACTGGTGGTGGCCGGGCACCATCCGGTTCTTCTGGTCCCAGGTCGATGTAGGCACCCACTCTTGTGGGTCTCTCTGTCTTCTCGGTTGTCTTTACCCCATGTCGTTTTGGCCCTCGGTGAGCATCCATTCCTGCTGAGTTAGGACCATTTGTTGTGTCCTCGGATGGCAGCTTGGTAGCTTTTAAGACCCCAGACGCAACTCACCAATGTGGGGTGCAGAGAGCTCTCTTAGCAAAACGCTAGTTGTGCCAATTGGCCTGGAATTCGCCTAAGAGCATGGTCCCCCATCCTCCGCCCCAGCTACTCTATCCTTGCAGTATTGAGTTAAGATGGAAGGAGTACTCAAGTTATGCTGAAGTCCACTTAATGTTGTTCTTGTTCCTAATGTGTGCTGTCACCGCTTTCTCCCAACTAGATTTCTAGTAACTACCTAAACTAAACCCTCCCCCCCTCACCCTCCCTCCCTCCCTCCCCTCCCTTGCAGCTGTAAAAGCATCTTTTCTTCTATATACAAGTCTGTTTTTGAGATCTTATTGTAGAGGTCTCATACAGTATTTGTCCTTTTGTCGCTGACTACTCTCACTCAATATAATGTCTTCCAGTTGAAACCAGGTTAGGAGATGTTTCCTGGAATCATCGTTATTCTTTATCATTGCGTAGTGCTCCATTGAGTATATGTACCACAGTTTACCTATCCATTCTTCTATTGTTGGGCATCTGGGTTGATTCCACCTTTTTGCTATTGTGGACTGTGCTGCGATAAACATTCTGGGGCATGTGTCCGTTGGTGTGAAAGGCCTTGAATCTGTAGGATATATTCCAAGTAGTGGAATTACTGGGTCAAATGGTATATCAATATCCATTTTTTTAAGGAAGCGCCAGATTGCCTTCCAAAGAGGCTGGACCATTTTGAAACCCCACCAACAGTGTAGGAGGGTTCCACTTTCTCCACAGCCTCTCCAGCATTTGTTGTTTTGTGTTTTCTGGATCATGGCCAATCTTGTTGGGGTGAGATGGTATCTCATTGTTGTCTTGATTTGAATTTCTTTAATAACTAAAGATCGTGAACATGTCCGCATGTGTTTTTTGGCTGCCTGGATCTCCTCTTTAGTGAAGTATCTGTCCATCTCCTTTGCCCATCGCTTAATTGGATGGTTTACCTTCTTCTTCTTGATATTTTGTAGTATCTTATAGATTATGGAGATCAGGCGTCGATCTGACATAGAGTTGCCAAATATTTTTTCCCACTCTGTGGGTATTCTTTTAATTCTATTAATAAAGTCTTTGGATGAGCAAAGTGTTTGATTCTTAATAGTTCCCATTTATCTACTTTCTCTTCTGTTGATTGAGGTTTCTTTGACAGATTTTGGAGTCTGTCCTCATTGTGTATTAAAACTTCCATTGTTGTTCCTACCTTTTCTTGGATGAGTTTTATCGTTTTAGGTTTGATATTTAGGTCTTTTATCCAGTTGGAGTTGGTTTTTGTATAAGGTGTAAGATAGGGATCTTGATTCAGTTTATTGCAGATGGATAACCAATTTTGCCAGCACCATTTGTTGAAGAGACTGTTTTTACCCCAGTTTAATGTCTTAGGGCCTTTGTCGAATATCAACTGTTCATAGGCAGATGGTGTCATCTCTGGGGTCTCAATTCTGTTCCATTGGTCAATCTGTCTGTTCTTGTACCAGTACCAGGCTGTTTTGACCACTGTGGCAGTGTAGTATGTTCTAAGGTCGGGTAATGAGAGGCCTCCCAGTATGTTCTTCTTCTTTAGTAGTACCTTACTTATCCGGGGCTTCTTCCCTTTCCAAACAAAACTGGTGATTTGTTTCTCCATCTCATTAAAAAATGATGCTGGAACTTGTATTCGGATTGCATTATATAAATAAATTGCTTTGGGTAAAATAGACATTTTCACAATGTTAAGTCTTCCTATCCATGAGCAGGGTACGTTTTTCCATTTATCTAAGTCTCTCTTAGTTTCTTGTAGTAAGGGCTTGTAGTTCTCTTTGTAAAGGTCTGTTGTTTCTCTGGTTAGATTAATTCCTAGGTACTTTATCTTCTTAGGGGCTATCCCAAATGGTATAGATTTGATAATTTCCTCCTTAACAGTCTCGTTGTTGGTATAAAGGAATCCTACTGATTTATTTATGTTTATCTTGTATCCTGAGACTTTGCTGAACTCTTCTATCAGTCTGAGTAGCTTACTTATAAATTCCTTGGGATTCTCTGCATATACAATCATATCACCTGCGAACAGGGAGATTTTAACTTCCTCTTTGCCGATGCAGATGCCCTTTATTTCTTCGTCTTGTCTAACTGCTCTGGCTAGAACTTCTAGCACAATGTTGAATAGGAGAGGTGAGAGTGGGCATCCTTGTCTAGTTCCTGATCTCAGGGGAAAGTCTTTCAGTCTCTCTCCATTCAGGATGATGTGGGCAATTGACTTTGTATGTATGGCCCTTATTGTTGAGGAATTTGCCGTCTATGCCCATTTTGCTAAGAGTTTTTAGCATGAATGGGTGTTCGACTTTATCAAATGCCTTTTCAGCATCAATGGACAAAATCAGGTGATCCTTGTCTTTTGTGTTATTTATGTGGTTAATCACATTAATTGTTTTCCTGATGTTGAACCAGCCTTGCATCCCTGGTACGAATCCCACTTGGTCATGATGGATTATTTTCGTGATATGTTGTTGTATTCTGTTGGCAAGAATTTTGTTGAAGATTTTTGCATCTAAGTTCATGAGTGATATCGGTCTGTAGTTCTCTGTCTTTGTTGGATCTTCCCCGGGCTTAGGTATCAGGGTTATGCTGGCTTCATAGAATGAGTTTGGGAGTACTTCATCCCTTTCTGTACTGTGAAATAGTTTCAATAGTATTGGGGATAACTGTTCTCTAAATGCTTGGTAGAATTCTGCTGTGAAACCATCTGGGCCCGGACTTTTTTTTGGTTGGCAGTGTTTTGATGACCTTTTCAATCTCTCTCTTTGTGATGGGTTTATTAAGTTGTTCTGCTCCACGTTGTGATAATTTGGGTAGGTGGTATGAGTCAAGGAATTGGTCCATTTCCCCTAGGTTTTCAAATTTGTTAGAGTACAGTCTTTCATAGTATTCTGTTATGATGTTTTTGATTTCTGTTGCATCTGTGGTGACAATTCCCTTCTCATTTCTAATTTGGGTTATTTGTTTCCTTTCCTGCTTTTCTTTAGTAAGTTTAGCCAGTGGTTTATCAATTTTGTTGATCTTTTCAAAAAACCAGCTTTTGGTCTTTTCAATTTTTTCAATTGTTTTTCTATTCTCTAATTCATTTAGCTCTGCTCTAATCTTTTTGATCTCCTTTTTCCGGTGCCTGAGGGATTCCTCTGTTGTTCTCTTTCTACTTGTTCAAGCTGTAGAGTTAGTTCCTTGATTTGGTTTCTTTCTTCCTTCCCGATGTGTGCACTTATGGAGATAAACAGACCTCTGAGCACTACTTTGGCTGTATCCCATAGGTTCTGGTAGGAAGTGTTTTCGTTCTCATTGGAATCCATGAATTTCTTTAATTCATCCCTGATTTCCTCTATAACCCATGTTTTTTTGAGCAAGATGTTGTTCAGTTTCCAAGAGTTCCACTTTCTATCTCTGTTTTTTCTGCTATTGATTTCAACTTTGATGGCTTTATGATCTGAGAAGATGCTTTGCAATAATTCAGTGGTATGGATTTTGTTGAGCATTGCATTATGGCCTATCACTTGGTCAATTCTGGAGAATGTTCCATGCGCACTGGAGAAGAAGGTGTAGTTGTCTGCTGCTGGGTGGAAAGTTCTGTATATATCAATGAGTTTTAGTTGGTTAATTGTGTCAATGAGGTCTTCTGTATCTTTACTGAGCTTTTTTCTAGATGATCTGTCTAGTAATGGGAGTGGAGTGTTAAAGTCTCCCACTATTATTGTGGAGTCATCTAACTCTCTTTTGAGCATAGTCAGTGTTTCTTCAACATACTTAGGTGCTCTGACATTAGGTGCATAAATGTTTAATATAGTTAAGTCTTGCTTGTATACTGAACCTTTCAGCAATAGTGTCCGTCTTTGTCCACGATGGTGGATTTGACATTAAAGTTGATTTTGTCTGAGATTAGAATTGCCACCCCTGCTCTTCTTTGTTCATTGTTAGCTTGATATATATTCTTCCAACCTTTAATTTTCAGTTTGTTCCTGTCTTTATGTCTCAAGTGAGTTTCTTGTAGACAACATATGGATGGGTCGTGTCTTTTGATACAAGATGACACTCGGTGTCTCTTTACTGGAGCATTCAGTCCATTCATATTCAATGTAATTATTGATACGTATGTATTCACTGTTGCCATTGTGATACGTTTATTTTTATGTTGATGTTTTCTCTGTTGTTCTTATTAGTCTGTTCTGGGACACTCTTTTTTGTGAGTTGATTTTTCACCCTTTTCAGAGCTGGTTTTATAGTTGTTGAAACTCGTGTGTTAGATTTCTTGAAATGGTATGATTCATCTTTGTTGTGCTTTACAGCTGCCCCTATGAACCCCCTTAATAAACTATTTATAAACCCAATTTTAATTACTACCAGTCTGGTCATCTTCCTCTCCATCTAGAAGGACTGTAACGACTGTAGTACATCCCTCTTTTATTATGATGACACCATAGTTTTCATGATGATCACTGGATTGCTTCTTTCCAAATCAAAGCTGTGATTTACTTTTGAGCCTTCCCTAAATGAGTATTGAGTAGTGTGTCGTTCTAAAATATAAAGTTAGTGGTTTCGTTCTTCTAGGCCAAAGCCAAGAACTTCTTTCAGTATTTCTTGTAGTTTGGGTTTGGTTTTTACAAAGTCTCTGAGTTTCTGTTTATCTGGAAATGTCTTAATTTCATTTTCGTGTTTGAAAGACAGTTTTGCAGGATATATAATTCTTGGTTGGAAGTTCTTCTCCTTCAAGACTTTCAATGTGTCATGCCACTGTCTCTGTGCCAGCATGGTTTCTGCTGAGAAATCTGACAACAGCCTACAGGGTTTCCCTCTGAATGGTAGCTTTGCCTTGAGTCTTGCTGCCTTTAAGAGTTGCTGCTTATGTTTCAGTTTGTTAAGCTTGATTATAATATGTCTTGGAGTCTTTCTTTTGAGATCTATATTGGGTGGCGTACGATATGCATCTGAGATGTCTATATTCTCTTCCTTCATGATTTCTGGGAAGTTTTCTTTCAGCAGCTCAGCAACAATACTCTTTGTGTTCTCAGATGTCTCACCCTGTTCAGGGACTCCAATTAATCGAAGGTTGTTCCTCTTAATAGAGTCCCACATGCTTCTTAATGTTTCTTCATTTTTCTTGTTTCTTTTTTCTGATTTCTGCTCATAGACACTGGCATCAGTAGCTCTGTCTTCCAAGTCAGAAATTCTTTTTTCCATTTGTTCCATTCTGTTTTCTTGGGTTTGCATGGAAGTTTCTATGTCTTTGATTTTCTTCTTGATCTGTTGGATTTCAGAGTACTGGTGTTCCATCAGATCCAACAACTTGCTTAATTTTTCATTTTGTTCTGCTGCATTTTGTATAAGGTCTAGAAGGGCCCTGTATATAATCCATTTGTATTCACTTCTGATGCTTTCATAAAAGTTTCTTCGTCTGGAAAACTCCTTGGTTGCTTTGTTTGGGAGCCTTCTGAAGCCATGAGTGATTGCTTGTATGCCACAACTGTCTGTTGCTTTTTGGGTCCCATGTGAGTATATAGAGGCTGGAAGAGGTACTGTGAGGATGGATTGCAAATGTTTCTCTAGGCTGTCTTCAAATGTAAAGCAGAAGGTATCTGACCGGTTCACAAGTCAGTTAGGTTTTCAGGTGTAGAGGTCCCTCTTCCCATCTGACAAAGAAAGTGCCACTGTATCCAACCCCAGATGATAACAAACTAGTTCAGAATACAGCACTGCTAATGCCCTGGTGGCCTCTGCTGACAGGGCCTAGCCTTATCCAACACTGTGTCGAGTACTGGTTTTGTGATAGAAAAGCGCTCTCTTGTGGGCAGGCTCTGGCTCCCAAGCTAAGAATTAGGTCCAGCTGCGGCCACCGTACCCAAGATGGCGTCCTCCACACAGGCAGCAGACAGGGGGGCTAAAGGTGCCCAGAGGCAGCGATTCCTCTGCTTCTGTTGCACGGCCCCCAATGTAGGCAGCACTGTGCAAAATCACTACTTTTCTGATGGAGAAGCGCTGTCCCGTTTGCAGGCGCTGGCTCCCAGGCTAAGAACGAGGTCCCGCTAAAATCTTGGTACCAACATGGCGTCCCGCACCCTGACCGCGGAGTTCCGCACAAACCCCACTGAGGCAGCTACAAAACGAAAGGCTCAAAGTGGCTAGATTAACAGAGTCCTGAGCCTGGCTCTCAGAATATGGGAATTTCGCCTGCCTATCCCCCCAGCAGCGTGTCTGAGTCCAGCCGCCGGGCAAGGCCCAGCTCCGCCCGCCAGCCGAGACCGAGGAAAAAAAAAGTCAAACTGGTGCGTTTACCTTCTGTCTGTGAGAGCCGGGGCTAGCCAGGAGCGGGAGTCAGCAAAAGAGAGGAGGTTTTTCGCTGAGTGGTATGAAGTCCCAATTAACAGCTCTGTGCCGTGTCCTGAGGCTGATTAGGTGCTCAGAAGGCTCTGTTTGATTGTCAATTCAGGTCTTGGTTTCGCGAGGGATAGAAGGAGACGTGTGCTTAGTCCGCCATCTTCACTCCCGAACCTTTATGGAATCTTTGATTAAAATGTTCATTAATGGTACCTAGGCACCATCCATTGCTTCTGATCTCATGGAAAATACATCAGTTTTTCATGGAGGCAATTGGTCACACATTCCATATCCTTGTCTTATTGCTGACTTTCCTTCTTCTCTTGGTCCAGGTGAAGAAAGACAAGTTATTGCTCCTTATATGGCCACTTGCAAGCTCTTAAGACCCCAAACACCATGCAACAGACTAAGAGGTAGAACAGAATCACTAAACATATTGTTAGGCCAGTTAATTAAAATGTTCCACAAAACTGTGACCCTAAACCTCCAAACCTGGGAGCCAAATCCCGTGGTATGTTTGGTTATAAATAAGAAGCCTCCGCAGCAACTCTTTTTTTTTTTGGTCACTGCTGTAAATATACCTGTCTTAGTCATCTAGTGCTGCCGTAACAGAAATACCACAAGTAGATGGCTTTAGCAGACAGAAAGTTGGTTTTTTGCAGCAAAGTAAGCTAAAAGTCCAAATTCAGGGTGTTAGCTCCAGAGGAAGGCTTTCCCTCTCTACTTTCTCACCAGTCCCCCTCTGGACTGGGAGCTTCTCTTCACAGGCACCCTGAGTCCAAAGGACATGCTTTGCTCCTGGCACTGTTTTCTTGGTGGTCTGACTTCCCCTACTCTCAGCTTGCTTACCTTTCCTTTTATCTCCCAAGGAATTGCCTCAAGATACAATACAAGCTTGTAGATTGAGTTCTGCCTAACTAACACACTGAGTGCCACCCATTCTCCCTCATTAGCATCATAGAGGAAGGATTTACAATATATGGCGGAAATCACACAATACCAGAAACCAGCCAAGTTGATACATATTTTGGAGGGTATGCAGTTCAGTGCCTGACGGTACCTATCACACAACTATTGCCAATTAGTCTTTGTATAGGTGTGCAACAATTAAAATAATTGGCTGTGAAAACCTATCCTTAATCAATGCCATTTCTCAAGTACCTTAACTGCTCTTTCCTTCTCCAACCTGCCAACAGTAATTACTAATAATCTTTGGTCTATATACATTTACCTTTTGTTGCCTTTTTATGTAAGTGAAGTCATATATAATATTTCTCCTTTTGTGATTGACTTATTTTGCTCAGTGTAATGTCCTTAGCCTCCATTCATATTGTAGCATGTATCAACACTTCGTTTCTACTGCTGGCCTAGTAGTATTCCATTGTATGTATCTGCCACATTTTGTTTACACATTTATTTGTTTGTTTGTTTTTTTATTGTGATTGAGTGAAAGTGTACAATCCAATTTAAATTTACATACCAACCTATCAGCAGCTTCTTCCACTCTCCTTGCCCGGTGACAGCACACTCCTCCTTTTCCATTCTATACATGTCATATCCTCTTAGCAATCCCCTGTTCCCTCCTCTCCATCCTCTCCAGTAAGAGGCCATTAGGATGACATCCTATAGATGCACAGAGCCATAAAGTGCACATGCGATATGGTCACTCTGTGTCCCAGAGTGCAGTCCATTCCTCTCCAAAGAGTAGACTTCAGTAATGATTTATGATCGGGGCAACATCAGGTCTAGGGGCCATGTTCCCAGGGGAACTCTCAGGCATTTGGACCATTAATTCTGCTCTTTCAGTGGAGTTCTTAGGGTGCACCCCTTTTTTTCTAGTGTTGTCCCTGGGACTTAACCTTCTGAGCCTTGCCATGGCTGTCATTGGTTGTGGCCACTTACCATCCAGTTCTTCTGGTCACATGTTGATATAGTCACCCATTCACGTGGCTCCTTCTGTCTTCTGGGCTCTTTTTCCCTCATATCATTGTTGTCCTTGGTGATCATCTTTTCTAGCTGAGTTGGGACCATTTGGTGTACTTCAGATGGCAGTTTGCTAGCATTTAAGATCTCAGATGCCACTCACCAGTATGGGGTGCAGAAGACTCTCTTAGCAATAGGCTAGTTATGCCAATTGGCCTCAATGTCCCCTGAGAGCATGGTCCCCAGACTCCTCGGTCTTGCTGCTCTATCCTTACAATCTTGGGTTAAGATTGGAAAAGTTTTCAGGTTATGTTGAAGTCCACTTAAATTGATCTTCTTTCCAATGTGTGCCGTCACTGATTTCACCCAACAAAATTTCCACCAACTGTCTAATTGATAACCAACTTTCTCCCTCCCTCCCTTTCCTCCCTTGCAGCCATCAAAGAGTCTTTTCTTCTGTACGTGAGTCTGTTTTTAAACCCTTATACTAAGGGTCTAATATACTATTTGTCCTTGTGCCACTGACTGATTTCACTCAACTTAATGTCTTCCAATTGAAACCAGGTTATGAGATGCTTCCTAAAATTATCATTGTTCTTTATCATTGCATAGTGTTCCACTGAATATATATACCACAGTTTGTTTATCAATCTATCTGTTGTTGGGCATCTGGGTTGATGCCATCTTTTTGGTATTGTGGACTGTGCTGCAATAAACATTCGTTTGTGTGTATCTGTTTGTGTGACTGCCCTTGCTTCTGTAGGATATATTCCAAGCAGTGGGATTACTGGATCAAATGGTATATCAATATCCAGCTTTTTAAGGAAGCACCAGATTGTTTTCCAAAGAGGTTGTACTGTCTTGCAATCCCACCAGCAGTGTAGGACAGTTCCAGTTTCTCAACAGCCTCTCCAGCATTTGCTGTTTTGTGTTTTTTGGATCATGACCAACCTTGTTGGGGTGATATACATTTATTTTTTGATGGGCATCTCTTCTTGATTTAGGCTAGGTAGTTTATGTACTTATAGGAATTTGTCCACTTCAGCAATGTCTTATTATTTCTTGGCATTCAATTGTTCCTTAGTATACTTTTATGATCCTTTTTATTTCTGTATGGTCAGCTGTAATGTCCTTACTTTCTTTTCTTGTTTTGGTTTTTTACATCTTCTTGCTTTATTTCTTTGTTAATCTTGCTAAAGTTTTTCCTGATTATACTCGACGGCACTTGGCCAGCTTCAAAGAACGAACTTCTGATTTTTTTTTATTGTCTCTGTTGTTCTATTTTTTTTTTTTTCAGCTCTGATGTTTTTTATTTCCTTCATCCTAATAGCTTTGGGCTTAATTTATCCTTCTTTTTCTCATTCCTCAGAGTTTAAAGTTAGCTGATTGATTTGAGATTGTAAAAACAGCCTGGGGGAGGTGTCTGACCTCCTCTGACCCCAAAGGGTGGGAGAGGAACCAATATTAATGGCACAAGGCTGACTGCCACAAGGTGGAGGCCAGACAAGCCTCT
The DNA here is from genome assembly GCA_028571685.1 of Heterohyrax brucei. Classification (NCBI taxonomy): domain Eukaryota; kingdom Metazoa; phylum Chordata; class Mammalia; order Hyracoidea; family Procaviidae; genus Heterohyrax; species Heterohyrax brucei. The sequence continues at coordinate 127,363,750 of CM053166.1, read as the reverse complement.
TCTCTCTGTCACCTCTACCAATTCTGACATCAACTGTCCTCCCACAGTAGTCTCTACCGAGTTTGAGAAATCATTCCAATGGCCACACAGAACTCACAGGCCATACTCCCAATTATGGGGTTTATTAGGAAAGTAACAGTTACAATTCAGGCTAAGGAACACTCAGGATACCGTTTTTCCATCAGGACAGCCTCTTCCCAGCCATGCTCACAGGCACAACTTTTCCCAGCCCTGTCTCTGCCCAAAAGCATTCAGCTTTTTCTCTCTCCCCATGGGCTAAGAAGCCCATCACACCATCTCCTGCTGCCAGTCTTTGATATTGGGTCTCTCCTTGGCCTTGGTAAGTTCCTTTCTGCTATGGAATTGCCTCTCTTTTAAGGAAGAACTGACCAATCCCCTTGGATTACCTTATGACACAGTCCTGCCCAGTCCTCTGAGTGGCAGTTACAAGACATAGCTAGAAAGACCACACAAAAGTAATCTATCATACTGTATAGATGTTTCTTATTTTTTTAATGCAGAGTTTGCTGCTATACATTTCTTGGTAAGCACAGCCTTCTCTGTGCCCAATAACTACTGGTGTACTACGTTTTTATTTTCATACTACACTATTTTTGGAGCCCTGGTTTCATAATGGTTAAGAGTTCAGCTATTAACCAAAAGATAGGCAGTTTAAATCCACTAGCTGATTTTTGGAAGTCCAGGGGGTAGTTTTACTCTGGTCTACTGGGTTACTATGAATTGGAACCCGCTTGACACTTGACAGCAATGGGCCTGGTCTTATTTTTCTAAGTATTTTCTGATTTCTCTATTGATTTCTTCTTTGATCCCTTGGTTGTTTAATTTTGGTAAATTTATACATATTTGGTAAATTTACACATATTTGTGTATTTCTAAGTTTTTTTCTTTCCCCTGATATTAATTTTGATTTCATTCTATGGGTGGTTAGAGAAGATATTTTGTTTGGTAGCAGTCTTTTTAAATTTACTGAGATTTGTTTCATGACCTAGGTTATGGTCTTTATTAGAATATGTGTACTGGAAAAGAATGTATATCATGTTGATTTTGGGTAGTGTGTACCATATATAAGTCTGTTAGTTCTGGTTGGTTTGTAATATTGTTCAAATCCTTTATTACCATCAACCTTCTGTCTAAATAGTATGTTAATTATTGAAAATGATGAACAGAAGTCTGCAACTATTTTTGTAAAGCTGCCTATGTCTCCCTTCAATTTTGTCAGTTTTGGTTTTTCCTTTTGGGCCTCTGATGTTTTATGCACAGATACACACACACACAAATAGATAACTATATAATATGTAATTATATATATATATAAAGTCATTAATTCTTTATGATGAATTGGCCCTTTTTATCGGTATACTATCCCATGTTGGCCATTGAGTTGATTCTGACTCATAGTGACCCTATAGAACATCATGTTTGGCAAGGTAGAGGGTCAGCAAAAAAGAGGATGAGACTTCATGAGATAGATTTACAGTGGCTGCAACAATGGACTTAAGCACGGCAACAATTATGAGGATGGCACAAGACTTGGTAGTGTTTTGTTCTGTTGTACATATGGTCACTGTGAGTAAGAATCAACTAGGCAACACCTAGCAACAACAACAATCACTGTATCATGCTCTTCTTTGTCTCTTGTAACAAATATTTACTTTAGGTCTCTTGTCTGATATTCACATAGCTGCACCAGCTCTCTTTATAATTTACATATCATATTTTTATTTTTCTATTCATTTTCTCTCTGTTTCTGTTTTGGATCTAAGGATTTTTTTTTCTAGACAGTATATAGCTGTATCATGTTTTTTATCCATTTCCCCAATATCTGCCTTTGACTGGCAAGTTTCATTTGTTTTTCTTTATAGTAATCATTGATAATGAAGAAATATGAAATGTTACTGTTTGTTTTCTTGTGTGTCATAGCTTTCTGTGCCTTATTCCTTCCTATAATATTGCTTTTATATGTTTAGATGATTTTGTGTATCAAACTTTTGATTTCCTTCTTTGAATATTTTTTAGATATTTTGTTTGTGGTTACCATGGTGATTATATTTAGCATCCTAACTTTCTAAGAATATATTTTAACTTAATATCAACTTAAGTCCAATAACATACAAATCTATTCCTATAGCACTCTTCCTCATCCTTTATTTGTTGTTAACAGAAATTATATCTTTATAATTATATGTCTAATAGCATAAATTTCTAATTATTTCTATGAATTTGTTATTTTAAATCATGTAGGATATAAAAACTGGAGTTACCAATCAGAGTTACTAAAAAATAAACCTCATATTTGTCCATGAATTTACTTTTTACTAAAGATCGTTTTTATTCTGTATGTCTTTGAGTTACTGTCTAGAGTCCTATTATTTCAATTTCAAAGATTCTCTTTACCATTTCTTATAGGGAATTTAAAGTCATAACCAAGTCCCTTGCCTTTTTTTTTTTCCTGAGAATGTCTTCATTTTCCCCAAATTCCTGAAGAAAAGTTTTACCTGATATGGACTTCTTGGCTGATGAGTCTTTTCTTTCAGTACTTTTTTATATGTAATCCCATTGCCTTCTGATCTCCAATGCTTCTGAGAAGAAACTGTTAATCCTATTGAGAATACTTTATAGGTGACAATTTACTTTTTTTTTTTCCTGCTTCAGAATTTCTATTTGATTTCAGAGACCTTGGCTAGCATTCATCTAGGTGTAAATTTCTTTGGATTTATCCTATTTAGGGTTTGTGGAGATTCTTGAATTTGTAGATTTATATCAGTCATTGAATATGGAAAGTATTCTGCCATCCCCTGCCCCTTGCCTGCTCAAATATCCTTTCTGTTCCTTTCTCGCACTTCTTTTTTTGTGACTCCCACATTGTGTGCATTGGTTTGCTTGATAGTATATCACAATTTCTGTTGAGCTTTTTTCACTTCTTTACTCTTTTGCCTTTTTATACCCAATAATTTCTGTCATCTTATTTTTCTAGTTCACTATTTCTCTCTTCTGGCAGCTCAAATTTGCTGTTTAGTACCACCAGTGAATTTTTCATTTAGTTAATTGCACTTTTCACCTCTATTATTTCTGTTTGGTTCCTTTTTATAATTTCTATCTTTTTAATGATATTTTCACTTGGTTCCTGCATTGTTTTCCTAATTTACTTTATTCTTTGTCCATGTTTCTGTTTATTTTTTTGAGCATATTTATACTATTGTTTTGCAGTGCTCTAATCTGACACTATCTGTACTTCCATGAATACAATCTCTATTGCTTCATTTCGTTCCTTTGAATGGGCCATTCTTTACTGTGCTGTTGTTTGTCTTGTGAAAGTTTTATTGAAATTGGAATATTTAATTATTGTAATGTGCTATCTCTGAGATTCAGATTTATTAAAGTCTTCAAGAGTTGGAGTTTTCTCTTTAACTGTTTAAAGCTGTAGCACTTCATCTGCTCAGCCAATACCCCTAAGTATTTTTGCAACAACTACCCACCCGGTTGTGTGCGGACTCTGAGAACTCAGTTCCCCAGCCTGTGCTTAGCTAGAGTTTTTGTTAAGGGTTTCCTTGTACACCAAGAAAAAGGAAAGAGGGAAAAAGAAATATTCCCAGTTGCAGTTTGGCTCTGCACTGAAACCTTCTTTCAATCCTTGAACTTTTTAAAACGGCACTTAGGAATCAGGCCAAAGTAAAATTACAGGATTGTGAGTGTATTATGCACATGTGTTTTGTCTGTATACATAGTGTCTTTGACAGTGCTAATTTTTGGAAAAAGAAAAACTCTGACTTCTTCAACCTGCTGATGTTGTTTCTATGTTCCAATTACATTGTTTAGTCAAAAGGGGGTACAGGAGGTCTCGGCCTTCAGATTTTGCTCACCGCTAATAAAGCTAAATTCAGAGGAGGATGTGGATGAAGGATATCACCACTGATGTCAAATGGATCCTGGCTGAAAGCAGAGAAGACCAGAGAGATACTTTCCTGTGCTTTGTTTTACTGAACATGCAAAGTCATTCAGCTCTGTGGATCATAAATAATTTATGAATAATGTTGTGAAGAATTAGAGTTCCAGAGCATTTGATGGTGCTCATTATGAATTTGTACATAGTCTAAAAGGCAGTCATTTGCACAGAACAGGGAAATACCATGTGGTTTAAAATCAGAAAATGTGTACATCAGAGTTATATCCTTTCATCATACTTATTCAATATATATACTGACTAAATAATCTGATAAGCTGGACTGTGTGAAAAAGAGTGGTACATCAGGACTGGAGAAAGACTATGTGGATAACAAAATCTTGCTAAAATTGAAGAAGACTTGAAGCACTTACTGATGAAGATCAAAGAGGCAATCATCAGTAGGGATTACATGTCAACATAAAGAAGACATAAATCCTCAAAACTGGAGAAATAACCAACACTATGATAAATGGAGAAAATATTGAAGTTGCCAAAGATTTAACTTTACTTGGATCCACAGTCAACGTTCATGGAAACAGCAATTAAGAAATCAAAGGACACTTTGCATTGGGCAAACTTGCTGCATAAGACTTCTTTACAGTGTTAAAAAGCAAAGATGTCACTTTGAGAAGGCATTCCTGACCCAAGCCATGGTATTTTCAGTCACCTCATATGCATGTGAAATTTGGACAATGAATAAGGAAGACCACAGAAGACTTGATGCCTTTGAATTTTGTGTTGGAGAAGAATATTGACTACAAAAGAATGAAAAAAAGATCTGTCTTGAAAGAAGTAGTCTGAATAGTCTTTGAAGCGAGGATGCTGAGAATTTGTCTCACATACTTTGGACATGTTGTCAGGAGGGACAAGTGGCTGGAGAAGGACATCATGCTTGGTAATGAAGAGAGTTATCAGCAAAAAAAAGAAGACCCTAAATGAGGGAAATTGACATGTTGGCTGCAACAATGGGCTCAAATACAGCAATGATTTTGAGGATGGCTCAGTGTCAGAAGATGTTTTGTTCTGTTGTACAAAGAGTTGCTATGAGTTGGAACTGACTCAGTGACACCTAACAAGGACAACTCCTCTTGGCTCTGCCCAGCATGAATTGTGAGGTAAACAAATTGAGAGGAGCATCTCATTTCAGTCTTTCAGGCTTCCCAAGACACGTCAGAACAGGCATACCCAATATTCTACCAGCAGAGTCTTCTCTTCTCACTTTAAAGACAGAGTCTTGATCCCTTCTTGGAATCTGCCGTCTGCCACCAGCATTGCTGTTGAGCAGCAGAGATGAAAGTATTTAGACAGCAGGAAAAGTTTCACTACCGTTTAAGTCATCCTTTATTCATCATTCACTCAATTACTGCAGCCATATAGTTGCTTTTCAGAGTTCTTGCACACGTGAGTCTACTGATGTTTCGGTTGTTTTCCTCGGTGATCCTGTTGGGGGATGGGAGCGTGAGACCACTCATGACAGCGTCTTCTAGAGAATCTCCTGATAATTTTTTTGTAGGTTAGACACTCCGTATAAAAGAATGGTGACTGTGGCTTATATTTTCATCCAAACCAGAAAAACAAAACAAAACAATAACCCACTACCTTTGAGTCGATTCTGACTCATAGTTACCCTATTGGACAGATTAGAATTGCTCTGTAGAGTTTGCAAAAAGCACCTGGCAGATTCAAACCACCAGCCTTTTAGTTAGCAAACATAGTACTTAACCACTACTTCACCAGAGTTTCCTATGTTCATGCGGGGAGAGCGTGTTTCTTCTTGCAGGCACATGGAATACTGTCAGCTCTTTTTGTTCACATAAAAAACTAGACTCAGATTTTTTTATTTCAGCTTAATATGTTTCTGTCTTACTCTTAGTTACGGGGTATAAAGACCATGAGTTTGCTTTTAACTCTTCAGGATTCTTGTCTGATATCCAAGACTGATTATCAAGGTTTATTTTCCACAGTATGCTTTGAACTTAAGGTTTTGTTTCCCTATCACTAACAGACAGCTGAGGTTCCGTGTAGGTTTTACACTTGTGTCTATTTCGTTCTGGTCTGTTTTCTCACAACGATCTTGTGTATCTGGAAGTGAAATTGCACTCAGAATGTTGGGCTCATATTTCTGAAGTTATCTTTTGTGGGATCTTGGCCCCTCAAAGCATCTGTTTTGGTACCCCTAAATTACAATTTCTGTCTCTCTCCTACTCTGGGCTATGCCTCCTGTTTTATCTCTGTGTTCTTTTATTGTGAGTTGGCAAATATCTTATAAATGGAAAAATTGGGTAGTGAAATTTTTTACCTCAGTGTATATCTCTTCACTCCAGGAATGTGACCTTTTAGCTTCTTACATCCATCCCTACTCTCCAGTGCTTCAAAACAGTTTTAATTTTTTTAAATAGAAAACAGACTTTAAAAATTATTCTTGATGCAGATTTACTCATATGCATGCATTTTGTCAAGGCCAAAAGCAAAAGCAAAATCCCTGATGCCTGTCTAATGACATCTGTGGTTACTCTTTTTTTATCTAACTCTTCTTGTGTGAATTTTCATAATTTTTTTTTTTTTTGCAGAGAAGTCATTAGTGCTATTCTTTTAATATTTATATTCTCTTCTGGACCTGTACACCTAGAGTATAGATACACCTAGAATATTTTCTAATATTTAAAAACTGTCCATAATCTGGTTTTTAATTTTTTCCCTCAAAGGACAGTTTTTTAAAATTTTATTTATCATGTTTTCTACTCTTCTGATTAATTAAATATATCTCTACTTCCTTTGCTCCAGTTTCATTCATTTTTATTGTTATTACTTTTAAAATGTTTTAAGTTAATGTCTGATTCTGAAATTTAGAAACAATGTATAATGTTCTAAATTTCAGCTGTGTCTCATAGATTTTTGTAATGTGCTTCTTTTTCATCAGTGTATAGATGATTTGGAAACCCTGGTGGCATAATGGTTAAGAGCTATGACTATAAACCAAAAAGCTGGCAATTCTAATCCACCAGGTGCTCCTTGGAAACTCTATGGAGCAATTCTACTCTGTCCTATAGGGTCACTATGAGTCAGAATCAACTTGATAGTAACAGGTTTACAGGTTTATAGATAATTTGTGATTTTGGTTTTTATTAGCTTTTTGGTATGTCTTTTTGGGTATTTACCCTGCTTGATGTTTTCTGAAATTCTTAGGTCTGTGTTTTGGTGTCTGTCAATAATTTTGAAAATATTTAGCCATTATTATTTCAAACATTTTTCTATTTATTCCTGGTATTCCTGAGACATATATGTTACACTTTTTGTAATGCTTCCACAGTTCTTGAGTATTTTGTTCTGTTTTTTTTTTTTTTTTCCCTCTTTGCTTGTCTGGGAAGTTTCTATCAACAAATCTTCAAGCTTACTGAATCAGTTTTTAGTCATATTGAGTTGACTGATGATCTCACAAGAGCATTCTTCATTTCAGTCACAGTAGTTTTTACTTCTAGCAAGTTGAATTCTTTCTTAGAGTTTCCATCTCTAATTACATTGTTGATGTGTGTTGTTAATTCTGACTTATAGCGACCCTCTTCTTGTGTGTTGCCCGTTTTTCCATTGGGTGTCTCAGTATGTTAATCATAGTTAATTTAAATTCCCAGCCAGATAATTCAAACATCTCTGCCATATTTGAGTCTGGCTTTGATGCTTACAGTTGTTTCTCCAGACTTTTTTTTTTCCCCTTTTAGCTTGACTTGTAATTCTTTGTTGAAAGCTGGACATAGTATATCAGGTATAGAGAGCTGAGATTTCTTTCTTTTGTGATCCCCTGGTGTGTTAGTAAATGTTTTAGGGGGAGGTAAACCGTTCATGATCCTGTTGTTACATCCACTCTTAGTGAGCCTGTGACCTTGGATTATGAACTTCACCAGTGCGTCTCATCTTTTTTATTTTATCTGAAAATGGAAACCCTGGTGGTGTAGAGGTTAAGTGCCACATCTGTTAGCCAAAAGGTTGGCAATTCAAATATGCCAGGTACTCCTTGGAAACTCTGTGTGGCAGTTCTACTCTGTCCTACACTTTTTGTAATGAGTTGGAATCAGCTTGACAGCAGTGGATTTGGTTTTTTTTTTTTTTTTGGTTATGTGAAAGGGGAGGGCTGGAGGAGTATGGAATTGAGTAACTCTTATCCCCTATGTAGAGTGTTTATGTTCCTCCACATTAGTTAGGCTCTGATAATGCCCACTTTAGTTAGCCTCTGGTAAAGTAATTTTCCCTTGAGGGAAGACAGTTGTTAGGGAGAAGAGAGTACTGTTTCAAAATGACTACTTTTCCCCTCTCCATCCTGAAAGTGAAAGAGAATTTTTCTCTGAGCTTCATAGTAAGAACCTGGTGGGGTCATGGAGGTAAAAGTCATCAAAGTGTAGAGTCTCACAAAGGCTGAGCCTCCAGTAGTTTTTATTTCTCTTATCCATTCTCCAGAATTTAGTCAATTATCAATGAAGTATTCCTACCTAATGCTGGGTACAGTGACTGTGACTGGTGCTCCGAGGAAGCAGAGAAATCTGTATTTGCCTGTCTCTTTAGATTTCAATTAAGTTATTTACTCTATGAGTCCATTTCTCTAATGAGTCTAAAATGAGTTATTAATTTTCAGATTTAGCTTTTTCTTGTTTTGAGAATGGGAGATATCTTCCAAACACTCTACATGCTGAACTGGAAACTGGAAGTTGAGATAGTACTGGAAATATGTTTCTTAATTTATATGTAGTTCCAGTTCCAAGTGTTTCCTTTTAGTTCAGTTTAAATGCTATTGAATCAAGACTAGAGAACATAGTCTCTGAAACATCTACCTTGCTGCATTTATTAATCTTTTTTTTTTTTATGGCTAAACACTTAATTCGGATCCGACTCGATGGCACTTGGAAGGAGATTATGTTACATATTCTCAAATGCTTAGTATAATTATTGCTTACTGATATGTCACTTTATGAAGAGAGAAGGAGCTTATATTTTAGATATATAAACTGAAACTTTGGTTCTGTTTAATGCTGTTTAATCATGGAATTCCACTTTTTGTGATAATAACTATAACTCTCCCACTGCCTGTTTATTTGTATTTGCTTATAATGCAATTGTCTGTCCCTCTATTTTCAACAGTTTTTGTCATTTTGGTTTATACATATTTCTTGAAATCATTGCATGTTTTGATATTGATTTTAATCCAATATGACTTATATGTATGTATGAGGTTTAATCTCTTTACATAATACCATAGCTGATATATTTAGCTTTCCTTCTTCAAAATTATTTTACACTTTGTTTATTTTGTTGCTGTTCCTCTCTTCTTATTTTTTTCTGACTTCACCCAGTTTCTGTTTGTTCTTTTTTCCTTTTGTTGATTTAAACATTCTATTACATATTTTAATTCCATAGGTAGTCAGGCACCTTTTCATTCTTAAAAGTGATTATTAAAACAAACACACACACACAGTGTATCAAAGTTAAATAATAAATCATCATTCCACCAAAATGCTTTACTTTTTCATCCTCCCTCCTCAGGTGAAACCTGAAATCATTAGAAATATTTACCTTTCAGGTGAGACACAATTTAACCAACCTTCATACAACATTTTGGTATTTAGAAGATCATGCTAAATGTTTATTTCTAGGCAATTATTATACTTCTCTTATTATCCTTTTGTGCTTCAATAATTCTGTATAAATTGTATGCTATTTATATATTGATTACGCTGAACTACGAATACCTTGCAAAATATATTTCTCAATAGTGTTTCTTTACACTGTTATTTTCCCTTCTCTTGGCATGACTGTTTTAATCAGATTAGCTTTTTTTTTTTTTGAGCACTTTCATATTTGCTTAGATTAGGGTATGTGGTAGTAATAATCTATGAACCTCATATATCTTAAAATCAACTTCTTTTGCCCTTATACTTGAACATAAGTTGACTAGATATAAAAGAATTTGATTTTAAACCTTTTCTTTCAGTGATGTGTGAATCATTCCTCTGTCTTACGACTTCCAGTCACAGTTTGCAGAGGGTAAGTCCTATACTGGTTTGATTATATTCCCTTTGTAAGTAACTTCTTCTTTGTTTGGTGAAGTTTGTATTATTTCTCTTTATTTCTTAATTCAGATATTTTACTAGGATATATTTAGATGTCCCCCCCCCTCCAATAAATTCTGTTATTCAGTAAAATTTTTCAGTCTGTACTTTGATTTATCTTCAGCTTGGTTAAATTTTCTCTAATTATTAATGATCATCTATTATCTTATTTGTTTCTGAAATAGTATTATCTGTATACTTAGTATCCTGGATCTGTATTCTGAGCCTCTTATCTATTTATTACTGATATGATAGAGAGGAGTAGATTTAGTAGCTTATTTCACTTAATACTTTGTAGACTCAAAGCAAACTGTTAAGTAGTAGCCTTGCTTTTACATGAAGGCTAGAGTGACATTTAGATCTCTGGGTTCCCTGAAGAGTTTTATTTTGGTGAGCTCTATGACTCTCTTCCAGTAAGTGACAAAATTACCAATTCTTTGGCTTATTTTGGTACTCTTGAAAAAGACATTCCAGTCTTTTGACCCAAGTAAACATATATGTATCCCACACTTGTGCGTCAAATGGATTTTGGTCCTTGTGATTAAAAGAAGGCTACCACTTGAAACTGGAGAGATTTGACAACAAGAAATTTTCTTTCAGACCCTCAGCAGAGACACAATGTTTAATCAAGTGTATTTGGAGTCAGATCAGATCACAAGGCTAACAACTGTTCTTTCTTCAACCGCTTACCAATGTAATGCACCTTGAGAGACTATAGTAAACTGACTTATATGGACAATAAGAGAACACAAGTACACTAAATGGAAAAGAAAACTTACAACACTTTTAGGAGTATTAAGGAACATGAATGGAAAAGGCAGAGCTGGGCATACAGAACAAGCAGTCCTCATCGATGATAGAAGAGAGGGACAAACACCTTAACAACAGCAGCAGCGAATGTAAGGAAAACTCCAGAGGCTCTTAAAAAGTACACTGCATAAAAAGAAACACTTTTAATAACTAACAAAAACATGTTTTATTTTGGTTTTTACTTTAAAAAATCAAACAGATGTGCTTCTGTTTGTCCCTATTCAATCACATCAAGTTAAAGTATTTTTTTAAGAAAGTAGTATGTGCCTAGATCTGTGTGAAGTGATGTTCTCAGATACTTTCTGTTCTATTTTCTATTCCTGTTGGGGCATATCAAAATTTTGACTATATTCTGGTGTAGCTTGGTACATATTGTCATGGTTTTGTTATCACAGTTTTGATCTCTGCATAAAAGAGAATGTTAGGTCATCAGCGCATTAGCCATTAGAATAATGATAGAAAGCTGAATGAATTTTCTTCATAGACATAGGTTATTTATTGGTAATGCCAAACAAATTTTAAATATCATGCATATATGTTTCCACTGTGTTATTTTCCAAGTTAGTGAAATGATTGCTTGATAGCAAAAAATAATAGTCTGTTGATGAAATTGATTCACATGGTGTTTGTTATATTGTGCATGTATTTTTCTAGTGGACTGCAGACTTTTATATATTTTCCATCATAGCTGAGATAAAACACCTTGCTATTTAAGACCTGAATGACTTATGTATCTGACTATATTGGTAATATTCCCTACAAAATCGCTAAATTTGGTTTTATTTTTTGATCCTAAGATGCTGTCTCTTTGATCTACTATTGAATGGATAAGTAGCATATGGAGTAATAAATTTCGAATATGTATCCTTTAGGTAGGTTTTTCCTATTCTCCATTAGCAAATGGCAACATTGTGATCAAATGTATTAAGATAACTATATTAAGATATATTTTTGTGCTGTATGAAAGAGTTTTGGTGTGAGCCATCTGTTGTATATTCCATTTACTTTTTTTTATTGTGTACAAATTTATTTTTAGATGTTTTAAGCAGAAATGTGCCCTGATCATAACCTTTCCATATGTTTCCTATATATTTCTATTAGCATGTTATTCCTTTTCAGTTATTATATGCAAAGCCATAAGTGTACACTGATTTGTGCCTGCCATTTTCCAAGAAAACATTTAGTCTATGCTTTTATGAATTGCTTCTTAGTATTTTTCATGATTCTATTCAATTTAAAAACCATTCATGGGGTCCCTGCAACATGTCAGTCACTGTGCTAGGGAAAGAAAAGGACACATATTATTCCCACCTTCATGGTACATACAAGGACTGCCAACTAAGTGCATGAACTCATCCTAGAAAAAAGTGCTACATATCCAGTTGCTGAATAACACTACTGTTACCTTTGAGATACTCCCCTTGGGAGGCTATGCACTGATGCCAGCACCACTCTTCAAAGTAGTTTTGGACCTCTTTTTCTGGAATGGTCATCAGAGCTGTCATCATATTACCCTTAATGTCCTGAATGTCATCAAAATGTCTTCCTTCCAATATTTCCTTTCTCTTCAGGTAAAGAAAAAAAGTCATTGGAGGACAGATCAGGTGAGGTGGTAGGGCGTTCCAATACAGTTATTTGTTTATTGAATAAAAACTCCCTCACAGACAACTATACAATTAAGTTTGTAAAATTGCCACCATGCCACTCTGTGCAATGGCTATTCCAGAAGGAGTTCCAAAAGTGCTCTGAATGGTGGACTAGGCACTGGCATCAGTGCATAGCTTCCCAAGGGGAGTACTTTGAAGGTGACCATAGTGATAGCGAGCAATGAGGTATGTGGCACTTAGAACAATTAAATTCACAGACTTAATTGTCGGCCCTCTTATATGCTGATGTAGGAAGGCGTCAAATACAAACTTAACACAGTGATATTTAATTAAATTTATGATACATACTACAAAAATTATGAGTTACTAAGAAACAAAATTATATTTAGCTCATTACCCCTATAAATAAGACAGTGTGATGGGTTATGGGAAATTCAAAGTTAGAAATGATGTAACTTCACCTCTTAAGGACTATACAGTCTATTGGGGAAGACAGACAACATAGTGAATGTAATTGTCTTAGGCTGGGTTCTTTAGAAAAGCAACACCAGTCAAAATATATAAATCAATCAATCTATATATACATATATATGCATAGAGAGAGAGAGCGCGCTATATCAAGGAAATGACTCACATAGTTGTAGAGGCTGGAACATCCCAAGTTTATGGGTATGAATAGAAGCTTCTCATGATTCACATAGTCACAAGGGCTAACAAATCCATGACTGGCATGTCAGAAAGCTGGATTCTTTCTCACAGGCTGCAAAGTCTGAGGAATCTCAAGATTGGCGGAAAAAACTGCAGGTCAGCTGCTAGCTGTCATCTCAAGAACTAGGGGATCAGATGAACAGGAGCCACCTGCAGGATCCAGAACAGCAAAAGCCCTCAAGTCCTGCCAGAATGTCTACTTATATTCACTAAGTGGAGGCCATATGCCCAAGTAAACTTCTTTTCAACTGACTGGCTTCTCATAGCAAATCTCATGATGGAGGTCATGACACTACATCAAATCACATCATCATACCACTGCTGCCACTGAGAATCATGGTCCAGCCAAGCTGACACATACCCTTAACCACCACAGTCCATACCTTTTCAATTTGTCACCATAACACATCTCCTTAAACTTTACGGAATCTCTGAATAAATATTATAAAGTCATACTTGCACCTAACATGATACAGTAAGCATACATATAGCTGAAAATGCACTAACCCTGTTTACATCTTATGTTCTGTATCTGAAGAAAGCAAAAATATGTGCTATACATATACAAAGCAGAAATACTCATAGAATTATAGTCCTCATTTCTGCCACTGGTCATGTGGTCACAATTCGTATTTAGAACTGCTTTCTTCTACTACATATTCTGTACTCCCACCTGCTCTCAGCAAGCACCTCAGGTGGTTGTGACTCTGTCTGGGGCAGGGGATGCAAAACATCGTTCCTGAAGGGTCTGGGCCATTAATAGCCACACTGGAATTGAGTTGCTGTAGTTTACCATTGACTTTAATCACCCGACATCATTATAATAAGAGACATGCCCTAAGGAATCTACTGTATTCCAAATACACTCTTCTTTACCTCCATTTTGTAATATCAATCCAATTTCCTTCAGGTAATCAGGATCAATCACAACAGCCAGTATGGTAATACTCTTTTTTGCCTGTTGATCACCTTTCTTGGGAATAAACATTAATATGGATCTCTTCCAGTTGGTTGGTCAGTTAGCTATCTTCCAAATTTCTTTGCCTAGATGAGTGAGCATTTCCAGGGCTGTATTCGGGTCTTGAAACATCTCAGTTGATTGTATGTCAATTCCTGGAGCCCTGTTTTTCATCAATACCTTCAGTGCAGCTTAGACATCTTCCTTCAGTATGACTGATTCCTGGTAGTTGTGGGAGGAGCCAAATACAATAACTTACCCTTCACTTTAGAAGAACTGTCTTGACATGCCTCACACCACCGGATCCTTAGAAATTTCACTGAGGTGGAAAACCCCTGAATTTTTGTGGGGTTAAATTTACCACCTCTAGCATGCAAATGTTTTACCAGTAAGTCTAGAGTCATAGAAACTTCTTCCTTACTTGGTCCAGTCAGGATAACGTCATCAGTGTAATGGACTGGTGTCACATCTTGTAGAAGGAAATGGCAGTTGAGATCCCTGTCGGCCAAATTGTGACATAGGTCTGGAGAGTTGATTACTGATATATGCAACTGAAGGTTTATTTTTGGCCTTGCTAACTGATGACAAACTGTTTGTGGTGGTCCTTTGAAGCAGTCATCGAGAAAAAATCATTAGTCAGATCAACAGCTGCATAGCAGGTACCAGGAGATGTGTTAATTTGCTTAAGCAAAGTAACTACGTTTGAAACAGCAGCTGAAACTGGAGTCTCTACCTAGTTAAATTTTCTATAATCCAGTGTTCTCTAAGATCCATCTGATTTTCGCAGAAGCCAAATAACTGTGTTGCGTGGGGATGTAGTAGGAATCAGTACCTCTTCATCCTTCAAGTCCTTGATGGTGGCAGTAATTTATGCACTCCTTCCAGGAATGTACTATTGCTTTTTATGTATTATTTCTCCAGGTAGAGGCGATTCTAATGACTTTCCCTTGGCTTTTCCTAGCGTAATAGCCCTTACTCCATTTGTCAGGGATCCAGTGTTGGGGTTCTGCCAGTTGCTGAGTATATCTATTTCATTGATGCATTTCTGAACTGGGGAAATCACTACAGGATGCATTCAGGGATGCACTAGACTTACTATGAAATGGACAAGAGCTAAGACTCCATTAATAACCTGACCTCCATATGCCTCTACTTTGACTGATGGGCCACAGTGATGTTTTGGGTCTTCTAGAATTATTTTCAGTTCAGAGCCAATATCCAGTAATGCCTGAAAAGTCTGATTATTTATTTTTCTCCAGTGAATGGTAACTCTCGTAAAAAGCCATAGATACCTTTGGGGAAGGCTGGAAGAATGATTAACAGTATAATTTTTGGACAGTGTTTTCAAGTCCTTTGTCAAGTTGACCTGACCTACCCTTCAATCATGGGGTTGTGGGTCTTTAAACTCATTCAAGTCTGGGAATTTATTGGGGCTTGTGACTTTCTATTCTGGTAATTTGAGTTAGACTACTGGTCACTTGACAATGCGTCCACTTGTACAGATCAAGTAAATATTTAGTACATTTCCTATCTATTTCACTACTATAGACACCAAGACTAAGTAACCAAAGTCTTAAACTCACACAAAGTCAGACTATTCTAATTACTGCTTTGACTCAGATGTCTATTGTGGTAACTATACCTACTTTTTCTTTGTTGATTGAATGCAGCTGTATGGCCTTACTACCATACAGTGCAATCGGCCCTATTGTGGTTTGAAGTATTTTTTTTTTTTTAATTATAACTGAGTGAAAATGTACATCCCCATATAAATTTACATGCCCACCTATATGCAGCTTCCACTGCTCTCCCTGTCCGGTGACAGCACACTATTCCTCTCTGCTCCATACATGTCTCATTCTCCCAACAGTCTCCTTTCCCCTCCTCTCCACCCACTCTCCTTCCTCCAGCCAGAGGTCAGCAGGATGATATCCTCTAGATGCATAGAACCATAAAGTCTAAATTCAGTTACAGCAGTTCCTACTTTCATATCTAACTTGCATGATGCTGGGAATCTCTTCACAAACTTACTGGTTACCATTGTGATGAAAGGTATGTCCTCTGGGGACTTCATGTGTGGGTCTGTGGGTCTAACCCAGTAAATCCACTCTATCATGCCAATTCCCTAAGCATTTGGATACCTTCTTCCACAGTATACCAAGACAGGTCTGGTATTTCAACTTCATTTAGTGTAGGACACTGTGTAGTGTAATCAATCCATGCTTCAACAACTCAATCAAACAAATCCTTTCCTATCTTCTCCAGCTGAAACACTGAATGGTGATTCTGTGCTTAGTGGCCCATATGAATAACCTTAGCCTGATCCATGCTTAGGTTCCTTTCACCATTGTCCCACACTGTTAATAGCCATTCCCACACATATTCCCCAGGTTTCTGTTTGTACATTTTTTAAAAATTCAAGAAGTTCTTCTGCAGTGTAGTGTACCTCCTCCTGGGTTGCACTTTGTATTTCACCATTTGGTGCTTTACTGGAATTAAGCCTATTTATAGGTCTGGAAGTCAAAATTAGGGGTGGAGAAGTGTTTTGAGAATATTTAACATTGTTTTATAAAGCATCTATCTCAAGTAACGGCACTTGGCTGGCTGGCTATCTCAGGTAACACCCTGGGCAACAAGTCAGACAAAGGCTCTTTAGACACAGGTGGGCTAATCTCATTAGATAGGAGTGGAGGGTCTAATGGTTTTCCTGGAGAGGGTGAGTGTGGTGGTCAGAATTATGTCAATTTGGCTACTCCATATTTGGCTGCTGTATCCAGTGCCAGGGTGAGGTCTGTGGTGGTTTCCCACCCCTCAGCTCTAATCGCTGCACCTTCCACCACCACTGCCAGTCTGCTCATGTAGCCAGCAGCTCCTGTTCTCTTCTTCCAGTGTCTGGTTCCTGGACTTGAACTAGAAGCTGTTGGATTCATCAACCCTTACAGCCAGTGCTTGAGAGTCCTGTTCCCTGACCTGCCGATCCTGGGTTTGCCAGCCTCTGCAGCTCTGTCTCACTGCCAGCTTGGGATCCACTGACCTTCACAAACAGTGGTCTAGAACTCTGGTCTCTGACCTGCTGACTTTGGGTTTACCAGCTCCCATGGCCACGTGAGGCTTGTACTAGAACTTGGGACGTTCAGCTTCTGCAATTGTGTGAGCTGTTTCCTATATCTATATCTATCTATCTATCTATCTATCTATCTATCTATATAGCTTTCCTTGATCTGACTCGACGGCACTTGGCTGGCGTGGCTGTACTTTATATACATATAAATTTTTCCTTGTACATACATGTGTTACTGGTTTTTCTTCCCAAGAAAACCCAGCCTAAGACAGTGGGCGAGTAGACAAACATGGAATAATCTCTTCGTATGTGGGTGAGAGGGCTAGTTCTGTTGGCAAGAGTGACTCAACCAAATTTAAGGGCTCAGTGCCTCTAGCTTCCTGATTATGTGCCCATATGCCCCTAGTCCAAGTTTCAAAATCCCCTTTCTTCCCAATCAATGCCCTTACTTTAACTTCAGACACTTTTCAAGGTTGACAGTTGAGTTGGCATTGTAATTCAACCACTCTTACAATAAGACTGGGTTTGGTTTTGGGCAATATCAGTTCTGATACTACAAGAAATCAGCTTGCTTTCAAGGTACAAGTGGAAAATATGAGATCATTTGTCCATCACTTGAGCTTTGACTCTGAAGCTCTGAGTGCATCTCTTTTTTTATGCTGCTTTATCTAGTGAAAGCAGGAACAATCAGTTTCCTTAGTCTTCTCATTATGACAAAATTGTAGAAGGATATTACAGATGTTATTACCAGGGAGCTCCACATTTCACTAATGTCTGTTTGATTGGCGGTGATATTATTTGTATTGCGACCTTATGCCATGCATTAGAAGTGTACTCTGTACTAATAGAAGCAGAGTCATCAACATTATTAAGACTACCTAGACTGGAGAACCAATATAAAAAAATCATCCTTACACTTTTTTTTCCTCTATAATCCCACTCTTGGTATCACAATGTCTTAGGCTGGGTTTTTTACAGAAGCAAAACCAGCAAAATGTATAAACTTGCATATAGAGAGATCTATATCAAAGAAATGGCTCATGTAGTTGTAGAGACTGGAACATCCCAAGTCTGTGGATCAGAATAGAGGCTACCCCTGATTCACATAGCCACAGGGGCCAATGAACCTGTGATCAACAGTTCAGAGAGCAGGGCTCTAGCTCATAGACTGTGAAGATCTACGAACCCCAAAATCATCAGGCAAGACTGTAGGATGTTGCTAGCTGGAGTCCCAAGAACCAGGGGTTAGATGAAGAGGAACCAGATGCAGAATCCAGAGCAAGTAAAAGCCCTCCAACATTGCTGAAATGTTCACTTATATTCAAGAAAAGGAAGTCTCTTTCAAGTGATTGGCTACCTACAGCAGATCCCATCATGGAGGTGATCATATCTAAAATTTCATCATGGCAGACATCACAACATCATACAACTGCCAAACCACTGAGAATCATGATCCAGCCAAGATGACACATAACCTTAACTATCATAGTAATAAATGTCACTGAATTATGCACTTAAAATGGCTAAAGTGGAATTTTTTAAATCACATTTATTTTTCAGAATAAAATTTTTAAGAAGACAAGTCTCTATGATAAGTGCTCTCACAGGTGTAAGCAGTGTCCTCTGGGAACACATACGAGGACCACCTACTGCAGTATTTGTAGCTCAGGAAAGGGTTCTTGTAGAAGGGATCATTAAAGTTGAGTGCTTTAAAAGACTAAGATTGTCAGAAGTCCAGTGAGGATGGGAAAGCGGTTATCATTCTATGGTTTAATACCTGGCAATGGAGCCTGGGGCAGTAAAGAGAATAAATAACTGAAAACCAAAAGTAAATTACAGATGGAGTATAGTATTTTGTCTATTTTTTAATACAGGGTTGATGACTACTCATATGATAATAGCATGTACTTTGGAGCCAAAGTCCCTGAGCTTGAAAAGTGACTCCGTATCTTCCTGGCCTTGTGATCTTGGGAAAGTTATTTAAACTCTCTTTACTTCGTTTTCCTTATCTTTCATACAGGGAAAACAATAGTATTCCCCTATATTCTTCTCATGAGTATCATACATCTCTACACAAAAAAGTACTTAGAAGAAGACTTGATGCATAGGCAGACCTTATGAAATATTAGTCATTATTTAATATGGACATGTACATTAATAGACAATAGGCAAGAATGGTATAACAGGAGGTATTGCGATGTGATAGAAAGGATATAGGATTAGAATTCCAAAGTCTTGAAACGTAGTCCTGGTTCAATCACTTAGTACTAGTTGTGTGATAGGCAAGTTACTTAACATCTTCAGCCTCAGTTTACTCATTTGTAAAATGGACATAGTATTATTTCACCTTCTGCACTGTAAACAAGTACAAAAATGATAGCTGTAACTATCTGTTTTAGTCAGTTAGGGCTGCTCTAACTGAAATACCACAGAGTGGGTGGCTTTAACAAAGGAAGGTTTATTCTTACACAGTCTGGTAGGCTACAAGTCCATATTCAGGGTGTCCGCTCCAGGAGAAGGCTTTCCGCCTTGTCGGCTCTGGAGGAAAGTCCAGTATTGCATCAGTCTTTGTCCAGGGAGCATCTTGGCACAGGAACCTCAGGTCTGAAGGATGAGCTCTTCTCCCGGTGCTGCTTTCCTGATGGTACGAGATTCCCAGCTCTCAGCCTGCTTCCCTTTCCTTTTATCTCTTGTAAACTGAAAGGATTAAGGGTGGGGCAAGCCATACTCCAGGGAAACTCCCTTTACAGTGGAGCAGGGAGGTGATCTTATAAAGAGATTTACAGTCCCACCCCAATCCTTCAACAGACAGCATAGGAAAACCACAAAATGGAGGACAGTCACAAGATACTGGAAATCATGGCCCAGCCACGTGGCTACACATACTTTTGGGGAACACAGTTCAATCCATGACACTATCCTTATTATTACTATCACTACTATCGCAGTATCACTATGACTACTATTACAATATTGCTATCATTACTAGAGGGTCAGTGAAAAAGGAAAAGCCTCTCAATGAGACGGATTGACATAGTGGCTGCAACAACAGCTCAAGCATAACAACAATTGTGGGCATGACACAGGACCAGGCCATGTGTCATTCTGTTGTACTATGATTCAGAACTGACTCAATGGCACCTAACAACAATAACAACAATATCATTACTACTACTACTACCTATATTAATTACAGAAGAGGAATATCAAATTTGGACACATTTTCTTTTTCAAAATTTCTTTTTCCAATTTGTGTTTTAAGTGAAAGTTTATAATTAAAGTCAATGTCTCATAGAAATGCTTACACACTTTATTATGTGATCTTAGCTGTTCTTCCCACACTGTGACAGCACACTCTTCTTTGACACTCTGTATTTCCTGTATCCATTCAACCAGCTCCTGCCCTCCTCTGCCTTCTCACCTCTCTCCCAGTATCTCCTCTACTGGGGGTTGCCTTCTCCACACAGTAGCTACTCAGTTCTTTACTGTGTCTCCTTAAGCCAGGAAACATACTCTTCACCCGTATCAGTTTAAATCTTATAGACAAGTTCAGTCTTTGTCAGAGCAGATGGTTTCTAGAATAATTTCAGTTCTGGGCTAACAGACAGTCTAAGGGCCATGTCTTCCATAGACTCACCAGTCTGTCAGAAAATCAAATCTGGGCTGTTTGCTGGAGTTCAAGTTCTGCACCTGTGTTTCTCCCACTTCATCAGAAGCTTTGTTGAGTTCACTGTAAGGGCAATTATTGGTGGTAGTCGGGCATCATCCAGTTCTTCTGGTTTCAAGCTGATGTAGTCTCTGGTTTATATGGCCCTTTCCATCTCTTGGGCTCACATTTTCCTTGTGTCTTTGATGTTCTTCATTTTCCTTTTTTACAGGTGCACTGAGAACAAATGATACATCTTAGATGGCTATTTGCTAGTGTTTGAGACCCCACACAGCACTCATCAAAGTGAGAGCAGAACCTTTTATTAATAAAATTTGTTATGCCAGTTGCTCTAGATGTCCCATCATTCCACGGTCCTCAGACACCAGACCCTGCTGCTCTGCCTCTTGAAGTTTTTTCTTGTATTTATGTGAAACTTCTTAGCTTTTGGTTTATTCTGGTTGTACCAATGTCTTCTCTACTGGGTATTGTCCATCATTTCACCTAAAATAATTCTTGTCTACTATCTAATTAGTGAATACCCCTCTGTCTCCCTCCTCACCCTCATAATCATCAAAAACTGTTTTCTCATTTAGATCTTTTCTTGAGTCCTTACAACAATGGTCTCATACAATGTACTTTTTCAACTCACTATTTTCATGCAGAATAATGGCGGCATATTATGTTTCCCCAATTCATCCTTGCTCTTTATCACTGAGTAATATTCTATTATATGATATACCATAATTTGTTTATCCACTCGTTCATTGATGAGCACTTGGGTTGATATCATCTTTTCGCTATTGTGAGCAGGGCTGTGATAAACATCAGTGTGCATGTATGTGACATCTGACAATTAAGTCTGTGAAGTTATTTTTTCTAAGTGCTACTTACTCATTGCTGAATATCACTATAGCCACCTTCAAAGTACTTTCCTTGGGAAGCTATGTACCAACGCCAGTCAGTACCTAGTCCATCCTTCAAAGCAATTTTGGAACTCTTACTGGAATGGCCATTGTGCATGGTGGCAAGTTCATAAACTTAATTGTACAGTTGTCTGTGAGGGTGTTTTTAGCCAGTAAACAAATAACTGTATTGGAACACTCTGCCCACTCACCTGATGTGGCTCACAGTGACCAAAGATAAAGGAAATATTGAAAGGAAGACATTTTGATGACATTGTTTTAGTCATCTAGTGCTGCTCTAGCAGAAATACCACAAAGTAGATGGCTTTAGCAGAGGAAATTTTTTCTTACACAGTCCAGTAGGCTACAAGTCCGAATTCAGGGTGTCAGCTCCAGGGACAGGCTTTTGCCCTTGTCAGCTCTGGAGGAAAATCCTTGTGTTGCATCAGTCTTTCTGGTGCTGCTTTCTTGATGGTGTGACTTTCTTAATTTTCTGCTTTCTTCCTTTTCCTTTTATTTCTTGTAAGATAAAAGGATGAGGGATGGCACAAGCCACACTCGGGGGAAACTCCCTTTATATTGCAGCAGGGAGGTAACCTTAGGAAGGGATTTACAGTCCCACCTTAATCCCCTTTAACATATACCATAGGAAAAAAAATCACAAAATGAAGGACAATCATAAAATATTGGGGATCATGGCCCAGCCAAATGGCTGCACACATTTTGGGGGGGCACACAGTTCAATCCATGACAGACATTCACTTATATCAAGGGTAATGCCATGACAGCTCTGATGGCCACTCCAGAAAAAGAGTTCCAAAACTGCTTTGAAGGGTGGACTAGGCGCTGGCATCAGTGCATAGCTTCCTGAAGGGAGTACTTCAAAGGTGACCACAGTGATACTAAGCAATGAGGTTTGTAGCACTCTTACTAGGATGAGTTGACAAACTTAACTGTCAGACCCATATATTTGCGTGACAGCTCTTATTTCTCCTGGATGTATTCCAAGAAATGACATTGCTGGATCATATGATATTGCTATTTCTAGCTTTTTAAGGAAGTGAAAAATTGATTTCCAAAGTGCTTGTACCGTTTTACATTCCCGCTGGCAGTGTGTAAGTGTTCTGATCTCTCCACAGTGTCTCTAATACTTATTGTTTTATGTTTTTTGGATTATTGCCAGCCTTGTTGGGGTAAGAAGTTATCTCACTGTGGTATGATTCGGATTTCTCTCGTGGCTAATGATTGTGAGCATTTACTCATGTGTTTACTAGCCACCCGAATAGCTTTGGTAAAGTGCCTATGCATATTCTTTGCCCTTTTTAAATTGAGTTGCCTTTTTGTTTGAAGGTTTTGCAGTATCTTGTAGATTTTAGAGATTAGATGCTGATTGAATTTGTCTTATACAAAATATTTTTTTCTCAGTCTGTAGGGTGTCTTTTGACTCTTTTGGTGAAGTCTTTTGATGAGCGCAAGTGTTTGATTTTTAGGAGTACCCAGCTATCGACTTATTCTTTTGGTGTCTGTACATTGTTAGTAATGTTTTATGTTCTATTTTATGCTATGTATTAGGGCTCCTAGCATTGTCCCTATTTTTTCTTCTATAGTCTCTATTGCTTTAGGTTTGATATTTAGGTCTTTGATCCATTCTGAGTTAGTTTTTGTTCATGGTATGAGGTGTGGTCCTTCCTTTCTTCCTTCCCTCTCCCTCCTTTTTTCTTGCCTGGCTGCCTGCCTTCCTGCCTCCTCGCCTGCGCATCCACCTGCCCGCCTGCCTGCCTTTCTGTCTTCCTGCCTGCCTCCCTCGCTTCTTTCCCTCCCCTTTATGCCTTTATGGTCTGAAAAGATGCTTTGCAATATTTTGATGCTTTGATTTTGTTAAGGATTACTTTGTAGTCTAATACGTGGTCTATTCTGGAGGGTTTCCTATGTGCACAGAAAAAGAAGGCATACTTGGCTGCTGTTGGGTGGAGTGTTCTTTATATGTGTATAAGATCAAGTCATTTAATTGTGGCATTTAAATCTATTGTGTCTTTAATGGGAAACCCTGATGGCATATTGGGGTTCAGTGCTACAGCTGTTAACCGGAAGGTCAGCAGTTCAAATCCACCAGGTGCTCCTTGGAAACTCTATGGGCAGTTCTACTCTGTCTATAGGGTGCTACGAGTCAGAGTCAACTTGACTGCAGCTAGTTTTCATTGGTTTTTTGTTGTCTTTATTGAGCTTCTTTCTGGATGTTCTGTCTTTCAGCAAAAGTGGTGGGTTTAAGTTCCATACCGTTATTGTGGCGCTGTTTCTATTTTCAATGCTGTTAGAATTTATTTATGTATTTAGGAGCCCTATCATTGACGTGTCAATATTTAATATGGCTATGTCTTCCTAGTTTATTGACCCTTCAGTTGTTAAGTAGTGTCCTTCCTTCTTTATCCATTGTGGTGGATTTTGTTTTATGGTTTATTTTATTAGAAATTAATATTGCTACTCCCTCTCCTTTTTGAATGTTGTTTGCTTGATTTTTTCCATTCTTTGAGTTTTAGTTTGTGTCATTCAGTCTAAAGTGTGTCCCTCGTTGGCAGTATATAGATAGATTATGCTTTTTATAATCCATTCTGTTACTCTCTTTCTCTTTATTAGAGCATTTAATCCTTTACATTCAGCTTAATTATTTATAGGTATGAATTTAGTTTTGCCATTTTGATACTGTTTTTCTACCTCGCTGCCAGACTTTTGTGCCACTTAATTTTCTGCACTAAATTTTTCTTTGTAAGTTTCTTTTTCATCTTTTGGTGTTGGTTTTGTATTTGCTGAGACTACATGTTTTTTTCCCATGTTGATGTGCAACATTATTAATTTCCTTTGTGTTTAACTTAATGTTTACCCCTATTTTTCTAAATTTAAACCAGTTTGTTATTTCTTTGGAAACCCTGGTGGTGTAATGGTTAAGGGTGACATCTGCTAAGGGAAAAATTGACAGTTTGAATCTGCCAGGTGCTCCTTGGAAACTTTTTGGAGAAATTCTACTCTGTCTTGTAGGTAACTATGACTTGACAATTGTGGATTCAGTTTTTTGGTTAATTTCTTTGTATTCCCTTGAGTTCCTCTTCATATAAAAGATCTACAGCTACATTTCTTAAGTCTCTCTTTTTTGTTATAATGTCATCTTTAACATAATGACATCTCTGTGCCCCTATTTTCAGTGTTTTAGCTTAGATTTATTTTTGCGATTTACATATCTGGGTTGGTATCTGTTTGCTGTGTCCTGTTTTCTAGTTTTATGTTGTTATCTGATGTTACTGATTTTCTAACCAAAAGGCTCCCTTTAGTAAATGGTCTTCGAATAAGGGTGTCCTGTCTTTGAACTTGAATAAAACAAGTTGTGTAAATGAAACAGTCTTAATTGTTTTATTATTTTTAAGTACATTTGATGGCATTATGTGTAGAAAATAACTGCGGATAACTGGCTATTGTGGCCCCTTATGAATGGGGCCAAAAGTAATCATTTACCATAGCCTGATATCTTTCACCATTGACAGTCACAGCCTCTCCTTGTTCATCTAGAAAAAAATAAGGGCGATCGATTCCATTGGACCAAAGTCCACACCAGATGGTAACTTTTGAGTATGAAGTATAAATTCTTGAATCTACACTGGATTCTCATCACTACAGATGTGACTGTTCTGTTTGTTAACAAAACCATTCATTCAAAAACGGGCCCCATTGCTGAAGATAACTTTGGCAAAAAGCAGAGTCAACTTCCAGTTGTTCCAGAGCCCAGTCAGCAAATGTACAGTGCAATCCATGGTCATTGGACCTCAGTTCTTGAGTTAAAAAAATTTTGTAAGGGTAAAACTTCAAGTCCAGATGCCAAATCTGCCAAATTGTGATCAAAAGGCCCAGTTTTTGTGCTCCCTGAGAAACTGATTCGGTTGGATTCTTGCATACACTCTGACGAATGATGGCGATGTTTTTAGCGGAATGTGTGATTCACTGATGCACAGGCATTGTCTGGCAACAGAACCAGTTGTATAAAATTTTTTGATTAAACATTGAATTGTACTCTCTGTGGGAAGATCATGCACATCATAAATGTCATGTAACACAGAATTTTTGGTGAACGGAACACCCATTTTGATAATAAGCTATAATAATTTCTATGCATGTTGGCATCATGTAACTTTCCACAATTATTTGTCAAGACTAATAAAAAAAAAGTGACAAATACAGCTGCTACAGCTTCACAAATATAGCCACTGTGAACTGTCGAGAATAAGATATCACTATTGGGAGACCCTTTATTTCTTGTAATTTGGGTTTGGTTTTTGAAAATTCTCCAAATTTCTGTTCATCTGGAAATGTCCTAGTTTCTCCATGATATTTGTGATAGAGTTTTGTTCTATATGTAACTCTTGCCTGGCATTTTTTTTCCTTGAAGGCTTTGTATGTATCACCCCATTGCCTTCTTTCCTGTATGGTTTCACTGAGTAGTCCAAACTTAGTCTTATTGACTCTTCTTTGCAGATTATTTTTTGTTGATCCCTTGCCCTTTTCTAAATTCTCTCCTTGTTTGGTTTTAACATGTTTAATTATAATATGTCTTGGTGTCTTTCTTTTAGGAGCTACCTGTGTAGGGTTCAATGGACATCTTGGATAGATATCTTTTCATCTTTCAGGATACCAGGGAAGTTTTCTGACAACAAATCTTCAACATTTCTCTTGGCATTTTTCACCCTCCCCAGTCTGATATTCCAGTCATTTGTAGATTATTCCTCTTCGTAGAGTCTTATGTAATTCTGGCTGTTTCTTTATTTTTTAAACACTTGTTGGATTTTTCCTCAAATATATTGGTGTCAATTGCTTTATCTTCAGTCTTACTAATTATGACTTCCATTACTTCAGTTCTTCTCTTTTGCCTTTTTGACAAGTTATTTAATTGTGAAATTTTATTGTTAATTAACTGAATTTCTAATTGGTGCGTCTCTGTGGTTTCTTGCAGCCTATTCAATTTGTCATTATACTCTGCTGTGTTTTGTCTGATCTCCTTTCTCATCTCTTGAAAAGTTCTGTATGTTAATCTCTTGTATTCTACCTCCAATAATTCCAGAAAGTTCTCTTAATATGCAGCATTTCCTCATTCTTTGTTTTGGGCACTTTCTGAAACCATCATGGTCCATATCTTTATGTGATTTGATATTGACTGTTGGCTCCAAGTAAACCCTTGTTGGGTAGTGGTTAAGCTATAGCTGATAACTAAAAGTTCAGCAGTTTGAATTCTAGACACTCCTTGGGAACTCTACAGGGCAGTTCCAGTCTATTCTATAGGGTCTCTATGAGTTGAAATTGACTTGAAACAGTGGGTTTTGTTTCTTTTCTGTATTGTTTCCAACCCATCAGTAAGCTATTGTAATTATTTATTTTATGTTTGTTTATTGTGTTCTAGCTTTTTGTTTTGTCTTCAAATGCTTGAATAGGCTGGTTGTGTGAGCTTGTTTGCTTATTGGCACCTTTGAAGCTTTAATGTTGAGCCACTGGGTGGATAGAGTTCTTACTTGCTCTCAGAAGTCCATTTACTTTTCTTGTACAGAAGCAGCTCAGAAGTCCAGTTATTAGGTCACCAAGTGTGTGATGCAGGCTTTTCCCAAAAGTCCTGGATGAGGTGGTATGATGTACATATCTCAATATATATTCTGAACAAGGCAGTTTGCTGAAAGATGCCCCTGAG
Source organism: Heterohyrax brucei (assembly GCA_028571685.1). NCBI lineage: Eukaryota > Metazoa > Chordata > Mammalia > Hyracoidea > Procaviidae > Heterohyrax > Heterohyrax brucei. Next base: position 127,336,277 of record CM053166.1, on the reverse strand, counting down.
TGTCTGAGAGGAAAGCATTTAACTGTTCCTTTGACTACGTAGATGGATAAGTTTTGCAGTCAGCCTATGAGTGGCCAATGATATATGCAAGGGTGAAAGGCATTCAAAGTCAATGGATACCTTATGCCTGTGTCTAGGCAAAGGAACTGTATCTGCCCTGAGTTTCCAGCTTAGGGAACATGGCAGATTATTTTTTCCCCCTGTTTCTTAATTTGTTCCCTCTCCAAGGCTGGGAGAATGTCTCAGGAGACTTAAGGAGTCTACTTTCTGCTTAGGTGTTGCATCAGTCTCTGGAGCCAGTTCAGGAGCAATGCCTAATAGGGAGGGGAAAGGGCAGGTAAAAAGGACAGAGGTTTATCCTGAAGGACCATTTTACATATGTGCATGGTAGTTTAGAAACAAGCTATTTAATGTTTGACAGTTGAATGCTTTTTTTCATTGCCTCTGGAGGCGTGAGTTGTCTCTCAGCTGCCTGGTCTCTTCTGCTATGGAAGGTGCTTTCCAAATGCCACTGCTTCCCTCACCACACTTGCTGCAGTGGATCTGACTATAGGGTGTTAATTCCCAACAGGTCATATCTGGACAATCCTAGGTAGGTCTGGACATACTCTCCTTTCCCTGTCACTCAGTCCAATTTTTCAACTTTCCTGTTGATGTTTTGGGCTCCTAGAAGGTCATATATAATTTATTCCTCTATGTTTGTTTTTTATTATTTTTGGTCTTTGTAGGAGGGATCAAAAGAAGCATCAGACTACTCCTCCATCTTAGCCTGGCTTTGGTAAATATTCTTTATCATAATTCAATAGGAGCTATTAACTTCACTATTTGCATTGAGAAGGATATTGATTTTTTTAATGCTTTTCTTTTCTTTAACATGACTGAGTGAAAATGTACATTCCTGTATAAATTTACATGCCCACCTATATGCAGCTTCCACTGCTCTCCCTGTCCAGTGACAGCACACTATTCCTGTCTGCTCCATACATGTCTCATCCTCCCAACAGCCTCCTTTCTGCTCCTAGGATGTTGATTTTTAATTGTAAATGAGATCTTTTGTCCTATAAAGTATTATTATTCTGTAAACAAAGGGTAGCACGAACTAATGTAAAACATACCAACTTCATATGTAAAAGTAATTCAGGAGCTCAATATTCCATTGTGATAAGTAATTGTAAACATCTTGTTTAAATAAACATATGAATGTATTTTATAAATAGCATAAATACGACTGATTAACAAATGCATCTATATCTTCAACTTGGAGACTAATTCAAATTTCGTCCTTAAGTGGATCACAAATCTCTCTTGCTCATTCAGCCTCTCTTGTGGAATTTATAACATGACAACTTTTTCATGTGTCTTCTATTTGTTGTTGTTGGGGCTGTCAAGTCATTTACAACTTATGATGATACAATGACAACAGAACTAAATACTTCCTGGACCCATGCCATCCTCACAATCATTGCTATGGTTGAGTCCATTGTTGCAGCCACTGTGTCAGTCCATCTGATGAAGAATTTTCTTCTTGTTCACTTACTCTCTACCTTAGCAAACATGATGTCCTTCTCCAAGGACTAGTCCCTCCTGGTTACATGTCTAAAGTACATGAGACAGAGTCTCGTCATCCTTGCTTCTAAGGAGCACGCTAGTTGTACTTCTTCTAAGACAGATTTGTTTGTTTGGCCATAGATGGTATGAGGTCTGACAATTAAGTCCATGAACTTCATTGTTCTAAGTGCTATGTACTTCATTGTTGAATATCGCTGAGGTCACCTTTGAAGTACTCCCCTTGGGAAGCTATGCATTGATGCTAGCACCAAGTCTACCCTTCAAAGCAATTTTGAAACTCTTTCTGGAATGGCCATTGTGCATAGTGGCCTGGTGGCGAGTTCACAAACTTTAATAGTATAGTATAGTTCACAAACTTTAATAGAGGAAGTTTTGAGCCAGTAAACAAATAAATGTATTGAAACACCCTCTCTACTCACTTGATTTGACCCCCAAATGACTTTTTTCTTTACCAAAAGATAAAGGAAATATTGAAAGGAAGACTTGGATAGCATTCAGGACATCAAGGGTAATAAGGCACCAGCTTTGATGGCCATTCCAGAAAAGGAGTTCCAAAACTGCTTTGAGTGGTGAACTAGGTGCTGGCATCAGTGCATAACTTCCTAGGGGGAGTACTTCAAAGGTGACTATAGTGATATTCAGCAATGAGATATGTAGCACTTTTCTAGCATAAGTTCAAAAACTTAATTGGCAGTCCTCATATATTCAGTATTCTTTGCCAACACCATAATTCAAAGACATCACTTGTTTAGTCTTCCTTGTTTTTTTCCCATGATTTAATCAAGCCTAACTATATATTATATACCCACTTTAAAAAAAGACGCTGTTTATGTGAATATGCAGAACATAATTGTCAGAAGCATCATTTTATTGCCTATGTACAAGGCCCTGCCTATGTGGCAGTTTAAACCATAGTGATTTGGAAGACACAGGGCCAAGATGGTAGACTACACACATGTCTGCTCAATTCTCTCTGAGAACTAAGGCCTACAATGATAATTGAACAGAGCACTCTGGACACCCAGGGAACCCTAAGATACGGCATAAGCTTGTCAGATTGGACTATGCACCACTAAATGGGAAATCACCTCTCTCTAACATGAGGCAGCACACACTGAGCCCTGCTCCTGCTGACTCACTGGTGGGGTGGACTGCAGGTGCTCATGCCTTCTTTGTTATCTGGGAGGTGGGGGATGGGCATGAGCCAGCAAACATGCTGCCCTTCAGTGCTAAAGTAAACAGTGTCTAGAGACAGTGCATGAGATAGCCACATTTTCAGAGGCTGGCTGCTGACTGAGGCCACCATTGCCCTCCACCCTCTCTTTACTGAGCTGTTGTAGATTGTGCTGTTTCATGGGGGGAAGGGCAGCTTGGCCAGAATGCCACCTTGGTCAGCTGGGAGGCAGTTGCCCAACTGGAGGTCTCAGCAGGGGCTAATTCCCAAGCTGAGGAGCAATGTAAGTCCAGAAAACACTTTTCCAGCAGAAAGGCTGTATTTAGTACAGTGTTACCTTATAGGTGGGGCCTGGCTGCAGATGGCAGCAAGGCCATAACCCCTCCCTACTTTAAACAACATCATAAAATCTGTAAAGAGCTGAAGAGGTACATCCATTGTCAGCTGGAAAGAGGGACTGGCCACATTTGACGGCCTGACTGATTTCAGCAGCTGTTGGACAGCTCTCAGCTTTTTAAACTAAGATTGTCTGGAAAAATAACTGATGAGATGCCCTGCAGCATCTCCTCCAGGCTTCACTGACCCACATGATAGTGTCAGCTTACAGCCCCCAGTGACTCAATAAGTAGGGCACTGTCTTTGCCAGCCACCCCAGAGAGTCCACTGGGGCCAGTCACGAGAGTACACAGAGGCAGCTGGTAATGAACTCTTTCTCAGAACTATGCTTCAGCTTCTGTTGAGGTAACACCAGAGAAAATGAACAGCCTCTAGATGGTCTGAAGGCAACAAAACGTTGATAACCATTTAAAGAAACAGTTCAACACGGCTGTGGAAAACTCCCAAAATAAAGTATCAAAAACCTTCCAAGATGCAGAAGGCTTTCTGAAATGTTCGGAGGTTGAGTACAAAAGAATTGTATAGAGAGCACACCTAGAGATTAAACAAAATCCAGCAGAGCAAAATGAAAAATTAAGCAAGCTATTCAAACTGATGGACTATCAATGATCTGAAATTCAGCAGATCAATAGCAAAACTACAGAATTAAACAATCAAATTCAAAGCCAAAAGAGTAGAATTGAGGAGATAGAAGTTGCACATAGCAACCATGAGGATAGAACAACTAACATCAGCATTTATGAGGAGAAATTAAGAGAAAATAAATAAGAAAAATGAAGAAACACTAAGAAACATGTGGGACTCTATCAAAAGGAGTAATCTATGAATAATTGGCGTTCCTGAACAGGGAGGGATAGCTGAAAACAGAGTATTGTTATTGAGTTACTGACAGAAAACTTCCCTGAAATTATGAAGCCAAGCGAAGTGCCGTCGAGTCGGATCCAACTCATGGGGAAAACATAGATTTTCAATATGCATATTGAACACCACAAATACCAGACCCCAAAAGAAAGACATTAAGGCATATTATGATCAAGTGTAATTAAATGAAACATAAGCAGATACTCTGACAGGCAGCGAGGCTGAAAACAAAGCTACCATTAAGAGGGAAGCCCAGTAGACTTTCATCTGACTTCTTGGCAGAAATGATATTGCAAAGAGGCAGTGGGATGATGTATTCAAAATCTTGAAGGAGAAAAAATTCCAACCAAGAATTATATGTGCTTCAAAATTGTCTCTCAAATATGAAGATGAAATTAAGACATTCACAGATGAACAGAAGCTTAGAGACTTTGTAAAAACTAAACCAGAACTACAAGAAATACTGAAAGAAGCTCTTTGCATAGAAAAACAATACCATTAAGTGTATAAGAAGGCAATGCAGGACACAGCATCCAGAATCCTGCTCAGTTAGGGAAGTCACAAAACTCAATGAAAGCTACAATATTAAAAGAAGGGAACCAGCAAATATATCACAAAAACCATCACACCATCACACTAAAAATGAGAACATACTACAGTAGTTATAGTCCTTTGAGATGGAGAGGAAGTTAAAAAGATATGCAGAAGTTAAAATTGGATTTAAACTTAGAACATTAAGGGGGATCACATGGGTAGCTGCAAAGCACAAAAACAATGCAACATATCAAAACAAGAAATGTAATAAAGGAGTCTCAATAAACACAAAATCAACACTGAAAAAGATGAGAAGTCAACCCATAAAATAGAGTCACACAGAATGGAATATTAAGAGAAACAGAAAACATCAACACAAAAATAAATACATCAAAATGACAGCACTAAACACACTTGTCAATAATTACACTGAATGTAAACAGACTGAACAATCCAATCAGAAGACATGACCCGTCTATATGTTGCTTAGACTCAAAAATATGAACAAATTGAAAATTAAAGGATGGAATAATATATACCAAGCTACCAACATACAAGGAAGAACAGGTGAAAATAGATTTTAGTGTAAAACCCACCATCGTGGACAAGGATGATCAGTATTGTTGAAAGGTTCAGTACACAAGCAGGACTTAACAACATTAAATGTTTATGCACCCAATAATAGAGCATCTAAATACATTGAACAAACACTGACAACATCAATAAATGAGATAGATCACTCCACAATAACAGTCAAAGACTTCAACATTCCACATTCCATAATGGACAGATCATCCAGAAAAAAGCTCAGTGAAGACACAAAAGATCTTATTTCAACAATTAGCCAACTAGACCTCATTAACATATACAGAACTTTGTATCCACCAACAGATAAATACACTTTCTTCTGCAATGCACATGGAACACATTCAAGAATAGACCTTGAGTTAGGACATAAAACAAATCTCAACAAAATCCACACCACTGAATTTTGCAAAGCATCTTCTTGGATCATAAAGCCATAAAAGTCTAAATCGATGGCAGAAAAAAGGTGAGTAGAAATTTGAACTCATGGAAACTGAACACTTTTCTCAAAAATCCATGGGTTATAGAAGAAATCAAGGACAAAATAAAGAAATTTATGGATTCAAATGAGAATGAAAACACATCCTACCAGAACCTATGAGATACAGCCAAAGCAATGCTCAGAGGTCAATTTATCTCTATAAATGCACATATCTGGAAGGAAGAAAGGACCCAAATCAAAGAACGAACTCTACAGTTTGAACAAGTAAAAAGAAATCAACAGAGGAACTCTCAGGCACCATAAGAAAATAGATAATAAAGATTAAAGCAGAACTAAATGAATTAGAGATTAGAAGAACAACTGAAAAAACTAGCAAAACCAAAAGCTGTTTTTTTTTTTTTTTTTAAATAAGATCAACAAAATTGATAAACCACTGGCTAAACTTACAAAAGAAAAACAGAGGAGGAAACAAATAACCCGAACAAGAAATAAGATGGGGGATGTCACAACAGACTCAACTGAAATCAAAGGTATCATAACAGAATACTACAAAAGACTGCACTCTAACAGATTTGAAAACCTAGAGGAAATAGACAAATTTCTAGATTCATATCACTGACCAAAATGATCACAAAGTAGATCAACTTAATAAACCCATCACAAAGAAAGAGATTGAAAAAGTCATCAAAAAACTACCAATCAAAAAAATTCCTGCCCCAATGGCATCATCGGAGAATTCTATAAAACATTTAGAGAAGTGTTAACTTCAATACTACTGAGACTATTTCACAGCATAGAAAGAGGTGGAATACTCCCAAATTCATTCTATGAAGCCAGCATAACCCTGATACCAAAGCTAGGGAAAGATCCCACAAAAAAATGAAAATTACAGACCAGTATCACTCATGAACCTAGGTGCAAAAATCTTCAACAAAAATCTTACCAGTAGAATTCAACAACATATCAAAGCAATGATTCTTCATGACCAAGTTGGATTCATACCAGAGATGCAAGATGGTTCAACATTGGAGAAACAATTAATGTGATTAACCACATAAATAACACAAAAGGTAAGAATCACCTGATTTTGTCAATTGATGCAGAAAAGGCATTTGACAAAGTCCAACACCATTCATGCTCAAAACTCTCAGAAAAATAGGAAAAGAAGGCAAATTCCTCAATGCAATAAGGGGCATCTATGCAAAGCCAACCACCTATATCATCCTGAATTGAGAGAGACTGAAAGAATTCCACTTGAGAACTGGAAATGCCCATTCTCATCACTTCTGCTCAACATTGTACTGGAGGCAGTAGTCAGAGCAATTAGACAAGATAAAGAAAGAAAGGGCATCCACATTGGCGAAGAAGAAGTAAAAATCTCCTTATTTGCAAATGATATGATTGTATATGCGGACAATCCTAAAGAATCTGTAAGTAAACTCCTGGAACTAATAGAAGAGTTCACCCAAAGTATCAGGATATTAGATAAACATAAGTAAATCAGTAGGATTCGTTTATACCAACAAAGAGATCATTAAAGAAGAAATCACCAAATCAATGCCACTTACTTTAGCCCCCAAGAAGCTAAAATGCATAGGAATAAATCTAACTAGAGAAATGAGAGACTTATATATAGAGAACTACAAGACCTTACTGCAAGAAACTAAGAGAGACTTACATAAACAGAGAAACCTACCCTGTTCACTGATAGGAAGACTTAACATTGTGAAAATGTCTATTTTACACAAAGTGATCTGCATATACAATGCAATCCCAATATGAATTCCAGTGCCATTTTTTTAATGAGATGGGAAACAAATCACCAACTATGTTTAGAAAGGGAAGAAATCCCAGATAAGTAAAGCACTACTGAAGAGGAGGAGCACAGTGGGAGGCCTCACACTACCTTGACTGCCACAGTAGTCAAAATAACCTAGTACTGGTAGAAAAAGAGACACATAGAGCAATGGAACATGGTTGAGACCTCAGGAATGCCACCATCGTCTTATGAACAGCTGATATTCAACAAACACCCTGAGATTGTAAACTGGGTTTAAAACTGTCCCTTTAATTGATGGTGCTGTCAAAATTGGGCATCCATTTGCAAAAAATTGAAACAAGACCCATATCTCACACCTTACACAAAAGCTAAATGAAACTGGTTAAAAGCCTTAAATGTCCAACTTAAAATGATAAAGATCATGCAAGAAAAAATGGGGTCAACAATGGAAGTTTTAAAATACTAATTAGACAGACTTCAAAATGTGACAATCAAAGCACAGTCGACAGAAGAGAAAATAGATCAATGGGAACTACTAAGAATCAAACACTTCTACTCATCTAAAGCCTTCATAAAAAGAATTAAAAGATCACCTACAGAATGGGAAAAAAATATTTGACAAACATCCAGGTTCCATAGTCTACAAGGTACTGCAAAATATCAACAAGAAAAAGGTAAATAACCCAATTTAGTGATGGGCAAAGGAGATGGACAGACACTTCATCAAAGAGGATCTCCAGGCAGGCAAAGGACAAAAGGAAATGCTCACGATCATTAGCTATTAGAGAAATCCAAATCAAAACTGGAACGAGAGACCATCTCACCCCTAACAAGGTTGGCCATGATCCAAAAAAGACAAAGCAGCAAATGTTATGGAGGCTGTGGAGAGACTGTACCTCTCCTACATTGCTGGTAGTATTGCAAAATGGTACAACCTCTTTGGAAAGCTGTTCAGCGCTTCCTTAAATAGCGGGAAATACATATACCATTTGATTCAGTAATCTCACTGCTCATAATATATCCTGCAGAATCAAGGGCAGTCACATGAACAGACACATGCACACAAATGTTTACTGCAGCATAGTCCACAATAGCAAAAAGATAGAATCAATCCAGATGCCCAAGAACAGAAGAATGGATAAACAAACTATGATATACATACTCAGCAGAACACTGTGCAATGACAAACACCAATGATCATTTTAGGATGTATCTCATAACCTGGTTTTAACTGGAAGACATGCTGAGTGAAATCAGTCAGTGGCAAAAGGACAAATATTGTATCAGACCTCTCATATAAGGACTTAAAAACAGACTCATGTACAAAAGGAAGGACTCTTTGATGGCTGCAAGGGTGAGGAGGGAGGGAGAGGGCTGGTCATAGATAGTAGATAGAAATTTGGTTGGGTAGAAGTAGTGACAGCCCACAACAGAAAGAAGATTAACTTAACTGGACTTCAGTGTAAACTGAAAACGCTTCTAATCTTAACCTGATATTGCAAGGACACAGTAGCAGAGGCAGGGCTGGTGACTATGCTCTTAGGGGACATCAGGGCCAATTGGCATAACTAGCCTATTGCTAAGAGAGTCTTCTCCACCCCATATTAGTGAGTGGCATCTGGGGTCTTAAAATCTAGCAAGCTGCCATCTGAGGTACACCAGATGGTCCCAACTCAACTAGAACAGATTATTACCTAGGACAACAAAGACATGAGGAAAAAGAGCCCAGAAGACAAAAGGACCCATGTGAATGGGTGACTGTATCAACGTGTCATTAGAAGAACCAGATAGCTCCTGGCCACCACCGAAGACAGCCATGATGGGGCTCACATTGTTGAGTCCCAGTGACAACATGAGCAAAAGATAGGTGCACCATGAGAACTCCACTGAAAGACTGCAATTCATGGTCTGGTGGCCTGGGGGTTCCCCTGGGAGCATAGCCTCTATACCTGCTGCCTCTGACCAGAAATTTTTACTGAGGTCAACTCTTTGGTGAGGAGTGGACTGGACTCAGTGAAATAATGTGACCATATGGTATCTGTACTCTGTGGTTCTGTGTATCTATAGGATGCTGTCCTACTGACCTCTTACTAGAAGAGAGCAGAGAGAGTGGAGAGCAGGGGACGGGAGATTTTTCAGAAGATACAACATATACGGAACAAAAAAGAGGAGTGTGCTGTCACCAGGCAAGGAGAGCAGAAGGAGCTGTAGATAGGTGGGCATGCAAATTTAATTTGGATTGTATACTTTCACTTAATCACAATAAAAAAGAAAATTCAACAACTTAACAACAAATAGACAAATAAGAGAATCATAAAGTGGGCAAAGGACTTGAATACAGATTTTGCGAAAGAGGAAACTCCAGTGGCCACTAAACATGTGAAATGGTGTACAGTATTATATGCCACCAGAGAGATGGAAATCAAAACCACAGTATGATACTACAGCATTCTCACTAGAATGGCTAAGATAAAAACAAAAACAAAAACAAACAAAACACAGAGCATAAAAAATGTTGAGGAGGATGTAGGTAAATTGGAATCCTTATATATTCCTGATGGGAATGTGAAATGGCATAGCTGTTGTGAAGAACAGTGTGGCAATTCCTCAGAAACAAAAAAATAGAACTTTGTGTGATTCAGCAATTCCATTCCGAGGTATATATGCACAAAAGTTGAAAGCTGAGACTCAGGCTTGCACACCAATCAATGTTCCCTGCAGCACTATTCACAATACCCTCAAAGTAGAAACAACCTAAAGGCCTATCGACGGATGAATGAATAAACAAAATAAGCACATATTTTTGGTGAGGCAACTGCCCTCAGCCTTTCCTGGTTTCTTTCCATTTTATAGTTTGAGCAGTATCCTGGCTGGTTGCTCCTAGAGTGGTATGTTCTATTAACCATCACCATGGTGTTCTGTGGCTCACTGTCTCTTCTTACCCCCAGTTGCTGATCTGACCCTATTGTTTGTGATAATTATTACACTTGCCTTGCTTCTGATTATGAAACAGGGAGCCCTTTCTGTGATGGTATTTCCTCCTGTGGCCACTGTATCACATTTTTTCAGCAAAAATTTTCTGAAAAAGGCCAGGTGGAAGGTATTTTAGACTTCTTGGGACATACTGTCTCTGGCTAGATGAAACTTTTTCCCACAAAAGTAGTCATGGGGTCAGGTTTGTCATATGGGCTATAGGTTATTAACCCTTGATAAAGACTATATCCTTGGTTCATATTCTTGTACTGATAAACTCTTTCTTACCCAAATCTATGTTCCATTCTCCTTGATTCAACATCATTATAATCTACTGCCATATATACTGTCCTGGTCCCTGCCTAGGTACTGCCATTTCTTTGATGCATAAGTCATTTCTTCCTCTAGTAGACACAGCACATTCCTGGAAACATTATGCTGTGACTTGACCCTATTAATTGGTGTAACAGTCAGGAAAGGAGGTGAGGGAATGAGTATTTCAGTTCTGATGGGGGATTTTTGTTGGTATACATCATTTGCTACAACTCAACATCTAACCAGTTGGCTTATTCTGACATAAGTACCTATAAATGCAAATGGATAGTAATGAATAAAATCAAGCATTCAGTCTGAAAACTTCACTTTGTGATCTAGAATAGCCAAATTCTTGGTTTACACAAATACTTTGTTAGAAAATGTCTATCTCAGAGATATGGTGATGCTTTACAAGATCAACCTTATTCGAAATAGTAAAGCAAGTGAAATATTACAAGCACTCAAAAGTTTGTACCCTTCCCCTATCTTGTAGATGCATTGTTCCCTATACTTTAACTTCAGGAGCCTAGTATCTTTCATGATGAATTACCTGTTTCTTTTATAAGTATCTGTTCCCAGGAAAGAATATGATAAGCTGAACTACACTGAAATGTAAATGACTGATAAGCCTTAAAATTCCTTCATTCATCCAATGAATTTAATATTTATTGGGTTGTCTACTTTGTGTCAGTCTTCTATGTGCTGTGTATAAAAAATCAAATCAAACCTGGTGCCATCAAGTTGATTCTGACTCAAAGTGGCCCTAGGGGATAGAGTAGAACTGCCTCACAGGGTTCGAAAGAATGCCTCAAGGATTAGAACTGCCTGTCTTTGGTTAGAAGCTGTAGCTCTTAACTACTATGTCACCAGGAGTTCCATGTGAAAACATACAGAATCCCCGGCTGTCATGGATTTAATTGTGTCCCCTCAAAATATTCTTAGTATTGTGTGATTGTCCACCATTTTTCCTCTGACATGATCTTCTTCTGTGTTGTAAGTCCTGTCTCTATGATGTTGATGACATGGGACTAGTGGCAGTAAGAATGAATCTACAAGATTCAGTTGTATCTTGAGCCAGTATCTTTTGAGACATAAAAGGGAGAAGTGTGAAGAGAAACACAAGGAACTCATACCACTGAGAAGGCAGATCCACTGGTGGTATGTCCTTTTTGGACTCAGGGTTTCTGTATGAAGAAGCTCTCATAACAAGAGAAGACTGATAGCAAGGACCTTCCTGGAGAGTCGACAGAGAGAGAAAGCCCTTTCCTGGAGCAGGTGCTCTGAACTTGGATTTCTACTCAATTAGATTGTCAGAGAACAAACTTCTCTTTGTTAAAGCGATCCACTTGTGGTATTTCTGTTAGAGCAGTACTAGATAGCTAAGACACCAATCTATTGGATCTGACATTCTAGTAGGAGAGGTGACATAAGATAAAATTTTAAAACTTTTTTTCCATAGATGCTTCTTTATTTTTTATATCATTTTTTTATTATGACTGAGTGAAAAAGTACATTCCCATATAAATTTACATGCTCACCTATATGTGGCTTCCACTGCTCTCCCTGACCAGTGACAGCACACTATTCCTTTCTGCTCCATACATGGATCATCCTCCCAACAGTCTCCTTTTCCCTCCTCTCCACCCACTCCCCTTCCTCCAGCCAGAGGTCCTCAGGATGATATCCTATAGATGCACAGAACCATAAAGTGTATCCAGTATATGGTCACTCTGTGTCTCCAAGTCCAATCCATTCGTGTTTGAAGAGTGGATCTTCATTATAATTTATGGGCAAGGACAGCATCAGGGTGAGGGGCCATGCTCCCAGGGGAACCCTGAGGCCGCTGGAACATCAATTGCAGTCTTTTAGTGGAGATCTCAGGTTGCACGCCTTTTTATTTTTGTGTAGCCAGTGAAACTCAGCTTAGTGAGCTCCATTGTGGCTATCACTGGTGGTGGCCGGGCACCATCCAGTTCTTCCAGTCCCAAGTCTATGTAGGCACCTACTCATGTGGGTCTCTCTATCTTCTGGGTTGTCTTTACCCCATGTCATTGTGGTCCTCGGTAAGCATCCGTTCCTGCTGAGTTGAGACCATTTGCTGTGCCCTTGGATGGCAGCTTGGCAGCTTTGAAGACCCCAGACACCACTCACCAATGTAGGGTGCAGAGAGCCCTCTTAGCAAAATGCTAGTTGTGCCAATTGGCCTTGATTTCGCCTAAGAGCATGGTCCCCTGCCCCCTGCCACGACAACTCTGTCCTTACAATGTTGGGTTAAGATGGAAGGAGTATTCAAGTCATGTTGAAGTCCACTTAATATTGTTTTTGTTTCTAATGTGTTCTATCACCGATTTCACTCAACTGAATTTCTACCAACTATCTAATCTAAACCCTCCCTGTCTTCACGCTCCCTCCTTCCCTTCCCTTGCAGCTGTCAAAGAGTCTTTTCTTCTATACATAAGTCTGTTTTTGAGATCTTATTGTAGGGGTCTCATAAAATATTTGTCCTTTTGTCACTGACTACTTTTAACATAATGTCTTCCAGTTGAAAGCAGGTTATGAGATGTTTCCTGGAATCATCATTATTCTTTATCATTGCATAGTGCTCCACTGAGTATATATACCATAGTTTACCTATCCATTCCTCTGTTGTTGGGCATCTGGGTGGATTCCATTGTTTTACTATTGTGGACCATGCTCCGATAAACAGTCTTGTGCATGTGTCCTTTGGTGTGAATGACCTTGATTCTGTAGGATATATTCCAAGTAGTGGAATTATTGGGTCAAATGGTATATCTATATCCATTTTTTCAAGGAAGTGCAAGATTGCTTTCCAAAGAGGCTGGACCATTTTGCAACCCCACCAACAGTGTAGGAGGGTTCCACTTTCTTTACAGCCTCTCCAGCATTTGTTGTTTTGTTTTTTTTGGATCATAGCCAAACTTGTTGGGGTGAGATGCTGTCTCATTGTAGTTTTCATTTGAATTTATTTGAATTTCTTTAATAACTAAAGATCGTGAACATGTCCACATGTGTTTTTTGGCTGCCTGGATCTCCTCTTTAGCGAAATGTCTGTCCATCTCCTTTGCCCATTGCTTAAATGGATGATTTATCTTCTTCTTATTGATATTTTGTAGTATGTCTATCTGACATAGAGTTGACAAATATTTTTTCCCATTCTGTAGGTGGCCTTTTAATTGTATTAATAGTCTTTGGATGAGCAAAAGTGTTTGATTCTTAATAATTTCCATTTATCTATTTTCTCTTCTGTTGTTTATGGTTTGTTTGACAGATTTTGAAGTCTGTCTATATTGTGTATTAAACTTTCCATTGTTGTTCCTATTTTCTCTTGGATGAGCTTTATTGTTTTAGGTTTGATATTTAAGTTTTTCACCCAGTTTGAGTTGGTTTTAGTAGAAGGTGTAAGATATGTGTCTTGTTTCAATTTATTGCAGATGGATATCCAATTTTGCTAGCACCATTTGTTGAAGAGATTGTTTGTACCCCAGTTTAATGTCTTAGGGCCTTTGTCGAATATCAGCTGTTCATAGCCAGAAGGTCTCATCTCTGGGGTCTCAATTCTGTTCCATTGATTGAACTGTCTGTTCTTGTACCAGTACCAGGTTGTTTTGACCACTGTGGCAGTGTAGTATGTTCTAAGGTTGGGTAATGAGGGGCATCCCAGTGTGTTCTTCTTCTTTAGTGGTACCTTACTTATCTGGGGCTTATTCCCTTTCCAAAGAAATTTGGTGATTTGTTTCTCTATCTCATTAAAAAGTGACGCTGGAACTTGTATTGGGAGTGCATTATATAAGTAGATTGCTTTGGGTAAAATAGACATTTTCACAATGTTAAGTCTTCCTATCCATGTGCAATGTAGGTTTTTCCATTTATCTAAGTCTGTCTTAGCTTCTTGTAGTAAGGGCTTGTAGTTCTCTTTGTAAAGGTCTGTTATTTCTTTGGTTAGATTAATTCCTAGGTACTTTAACTTCTTGGGGCTATAGTAAATGGTATTGATTTGACGATTTCTTCATTAACAGTCTCGTTGTTGGTATAAAGGAATCCTACTGATTTACTTATGTTTATCTTGTATCCTGAGACTTTGTTGAACTCTTCTATCAGTCTGAGTAATTTCCTTATAGATTCTTTGGGATTCTCTGTACATACAACCATATCATCAGCAAATAGGGAGATTTTGACTTCTTCTTTACTGATGCAGATGCCCTTTATTTCTTGGTCTTGTCTAATTGCTCTGGCTAGAACTTCTAGTATAATGTTGAATGGGAGAGGTGAGAGTGGACATCCTTGTCTAGTTCCTGTTCTCAAGGGAAAGACTTTCAGTCTGTCTCCATTCAGCATGACGTAGGCAGTTGGCTTTGTATAAATGGTCCTTTTTGGTTGAGTAATTTTCCTTATATGCCTATTTTGCTAAGAATTTTTAGCACGAATGGGTGTTGGACTTTATCAAATGCCTTTTCTGCATCAATGGACAAAATCAGGTGATTCTTGTCTTCTGTGATATTTATGTGGTTAATCACATTAATTGTTTTTCTGATGTTGAACAAACCTTGTATCCCTGGTATGAATCTAACTTGGTTCGTCATGATGGATTTTTGTTTTAGATATGTTGTTGTATTCTATTGGCAAGAATTTTGTTGAAGATTTTTGCATCTAGAGTCATTAGAGATATAACTCTGTAGTTCTCCTTTTTTGTTGGGTCTTTCCCTGGTTTTGGTATCAGGGTTATACTGGCTTCATAGAACGTGTTTGGGAGTACTCCATCCCTTTCTATACTGTGAAATAGTCTCAGTAGTATCAGAGATAACTCTTCTCTAAAAGCTTGGTCGAACTCTGCAGTGAAGCCATCTGAGCCCGGGATTTTTTTTGATTGGCAGTTTTTTGATGACTTTTTCAATCTCTTCCTTTGTGATGGCTTTATTAAGTTGTTCTGCTTCACATTGTGATAATTTGGGTAGGTGATATGAATCAAGGAATTTGTCCATTTCCTCTGGGTTTTCAAATTTGTTAGAGTATGGTCTTTCATAGTAGTCTGTTATGATATTTTTGATTTCTGTTGGATCTGTTGTGACCACTCTCCTCTCATTTCTAATTTGTGTTATTTGTTTCCTTTCCTATTTTTCTTTAGTAAGTTTAGCCAGTTTAGCTTTTGGTCTTTTCAATTTTTTCAGTTGTTTTTCTAATCTCTCATCAGCTCTGCTCTAATCTTTATGATCCGGTTTCTTCTGTTTCCTGAGGGGTTTCTTTGTTGTTCTCTGTCTACTTGTTCAAGCTGTAGGTTTAGTTCCTTGATTTGGTTTCTTTCTTCCTTCCATATGTGTGCATTTATGGAGATAAACAGACCTCTGAGCACTACTTTGGCTGTATCCCATCGGTTCTGGTAGGAAGTGTTTTCATTCTCATTGGAATCCATGAATTTCTTTATTTCCTCCTTGATTTCTTCTATAACCCATGTTTTTTTGAGCAAGATGTTGTTCAGTTTCCAAGAGTTCCACTTTCTATCTATGTTTATTCTGCTATTGATTTAGACTTTTATGGCTTTATGGTCCGAGAAGATGCTTTGCAGTAATTCAGTGGTATGGATTTTGTTGAGGATTGCATTATGTCTAACACATGGTCAATTCTGGAGAATGTTCCATGTGTACTGGAGAAGAAGGTGTAGTTGTCCGCTCATGGGTAGAAAGTTCTGTATATATCAATGAAGTTCAATTGGTTAATTGTGACAATAAGGTCTTCTGTATCTTTACTGAGCCTTTTTCTAGATGTTCTGTCCAGTATTGAGAGTGGAATGTTGAAGTCTCTCACTAGTATTGTTGAGCAATTTCACTCTTTTTTTGAGTGTAGTCAGTGTTTCTTTGACGTATTTAGGTTCTCTGACATTAGGTGCATAAATATTTAATATAGTTAAGTCTGGCTTGTGTACTGAACTTTTCAGCAATAGTGTCCATCTTTGTCCACGATGGTAGATTTTACATTAAAATTGATTTGTCTGAGATTAGAATTGCCACCGCTGCTCTTCTTTGTTCATTGTTAGATTGATATATATTCTGCCATCCTTTAATTTTCAGTTTGTTCCTATCTTTAGGTCTCAATTGAGTTTCTTGTAGACAACATATGGATGGGTCGTGTCTTTTGATCCAAGATGTCACTTGATGTCTCTTTACTGGAGCATTCAGTCCATTCACATTCAATGTAATTATTGATAGGTATGTGTTCAGTGCTGCCAGTGTGATATGTTTATTTTTGTGTTGATACTTTCTCTGTTGTTCTTATTAGTCTGTTCTAGGACATCCTTTTTTGTGAGTTCATTTTTCACCTTTTTCAGAGCTGATTTTGTAGTTGTTGAGACTCCTGTGTTACATTTCTTGATATGGTATATTACATCTTTGTTGTACTTTACAGCTAACCCTATAATCTCCCTTAATAAACTATATACAAACCCCTTTTTAATTACTAACAGTCTTGTCATCTTCCGCTCCATCTGGAAGGACTATAATCACTGTAGTACATCCCTCTTTTTAATATGATGGCACCATAGTTTCCATGATAATCACTGGATTGCTTCTTTCAATATTAAAGCTGTGATTGAATTTGAAACCTTCCCTGAGTAGAATTCTGAATAATGTGTCATTCTAAAATATAAAGTTAGTGGTTTTGTACTTCTAAGCCAAAGCCAAGAACTTCTTTCAGTATTTCTTGTCATTTTGGTTTGGTTTTTACAAAGTCTCTGAGTTTTTGTTTATCTGGGAATGTCTTAATTTCATTTTTATATTTGAAAGATAGTTTGGCAGGATATATAATTCTTGGTTGGAAGTTCTTCTCCTTCAAGGCTTTCAATGTGTCGTGCCACTGTCTCCGTGCCAGCATAGTTTCTGCTGAGAAATCTGACAGAATCCTACAGGGTTTCCCTCTGAATGTTAGCTTTGCTTTGAGTCTTGCTGCCTTTAAGAGTTGATGCTTATGTTTCATTTTGGTAAGCTTGATTATAATATGTGCTGGAGTCTTTCTTTTGAGGTCTATATTGGGTGGTATACGACATGCATCTGATATGTCTATATTCCCTTCCTTCATGATTTCTGGAAAGTTTTCTGTCAGCAGCTCAGCAACAATACTGTCTGTGTTCTCAGGTGCCTCATCCTGTTCAGCTACTCCAATTACTCAAAGATTGTTCCTCTTAATAGAGTCACACGTGCTTCTTAATGCTTCTTCATTTTTCTTGTTTCTTTTTTCTGATTTCTGTTCATAGAAGCTGGCATCAGTAGCTCTGTCTTCCAAGTCAGAAATTCTTTTCTCCATTTGTTTCATTCTGTTTTCTTGTCTTTGAATGGAAGTTTCTATGTCTTTGATTTTGTTGTTGATCTGTTGGATTTCAGAGTACTGGTGTTCCATCAGATCGAACAACTTGCTTAATTTTTCCTTTTGTTCTGTTACATTTTGTATAAGGTCTAGAAGGGCTCTGTATATAATCATTTTGTATTCACCTTTCCATAATTTTAGAGAAGTTTCTTCATCTGGAAAACTCCTTGGTTGTTTTGTTTGGGAGTCTTCTGAAGCCATGGGTGATATCTTGTATGCCACAACCATCTGTTGCTTTTTGGGTTTCCTGTGAGTAAGTAAAGGCTGGGAGAGATACTGTGAGGACGGACTGCAGATGTTTCTCTAGGTTGTCTTAAATGCAAAACAAAAGGTATCTGACCACTTCCCAAGTCAGCCAGATTTTCAGGTGTAGAGGTCCCTCTCCCCAAATGGCAAAGTAAGCACCTCTGTATCCAACCCCAGATGATACAACCTAGTTCAAAATACAGCAATGCTGCTGCCCTGTTGGCCTCTGCTGACAGGGCCCAGCCTTAGGTGACACTGTGTAAACTACTGCTTTTCTGGTAGAAAAGCATTCACCTGTGAGCAGGCTCTGGCTCCCAAGCTAAGAAATAGGTCCAGCTGTGGCCACCGTATCTAAGATGACGACCTCCACACGATCAGCAGATAGAGGGGCTAAAGGTGCAGAAACGTAGTGATTCCTCCATCTCTTTTGCCAGGCCCCCACTCTAGGTGGCACTGTTTAAACTACTGCTTTTCTGTTGGCGAATTGCTGTCCTTTTTGCAGGCCCTCGCTCCTAGTCTAAGAATTAGGTCCCCCTAAAATCTCCATATCCAACATGACATCCCACACACAGGCACTGTGGTTGTGTACAAACCAGGCTGTGGCAGAGATAAAAAGACAGACCCAAAGTGACTAGATGAACAGAGTCCTAGGCCTGGCTCTCAAAATGTGGCAATTTTGCCTGCCTATCCTACCAGCAGTGCATCTGAGTCTAGCCGCTAGGGAAGACCCAACTCTGCCCACCGACCGAGACAGAGAAAAAAAAAGTCAAAATGGTGTGTTTACCTTCCGTCCATGAGAGCCAGGGGTAGCCAGTAGTGGGAGTCAGTGAAAGAGAGGAGGTTTTTTGTTCAGTGGTATGAAGTCCAAATTAACAGTCCTGTGCCGTGTCCTGGGGGCTCACTAGGTGACTAGAACGCTCTGTTTGATTATCAGTTCAGGTCTTGATTTCCAGAGGGATATAAGGAGATGTGTGCTTAGTCTGCCATCTTGACTCCACCTCCAGAATTTTAAGCTTAAAAATATAGTTTAGTGAAAAATGTTTTAAAGCAAATAAAGAAAAGGAAATGAGAAAAGTGACTAGAAGTGGTGGTCAAACTCAATTCAAGTAGAAGCTTTCTTAACTGAACCCTGAATTATGGCAAAGAGCTAGTCTAATGAAATTCTCAGAATATTTTTACAAAAAAGTTAAGATAGAAGGTGCAAACGTGCTAACTCTGGAATGAGCTGGGCATACTTAAGGCCTGTCAGAACATCACTGTGACTTCAGTGGAGAGAGTAAGATGGAGAATCTTAAGAAATGGGGTTGGGTAGAGCTTAGAACACATTCAGTCTTGTTGATAAATACTTCAATGTTATTTTAATTTTAATGAGAAGCTTTTGGAACATTCTTGCACTAGAATAATATCAAGTTTTCCATTTGATAAAATTATTGTGGTTATTGTGGGGTAAAGCAAAGCAAGATGGAAGCAAAGAATCTTGTGAGCATGCTATTACAATGTCAAGGAGACAACTTGGGCTCCTTGAACTAAAATGATAACACCTAATATAGAGGGTAGTAGATGGATACTTTCAGGAGTATTTTCACTGTGTACAAGGATTAAGACTTTAAATCTCATTAATAAAGCAGTCAAACTATAATATAAAGAACCAACAAGTGGTAGATGGACTTATTTGTTGTTTAGCATAAAATCAACAATCCTTGTGAAATCTCACCACAAAGGCAGCTGTACAATGTATCAGGGTATAAACACAATCTTGGTAACTTAAAAAAAAAGTCAGTATAAAAGTTTCTGAAAACATCTTTATATGACATTTTATTGCTATTTAAAAGGAATTCATGTCAGATACTTGGAGTGAGAATATTACATTACAAAATATTTGTAGTGTCTGTTAGAACAAATTCTTGGAAACAAACTTCGTCTTCTAACAAATCAAGTTCACTTCTTGAAAATTATTAGACTTTGATGAGAACCTTCCAAATGTTTTCTCAAAATACTAATGTGTTTAACTTTTATCTACTGTTCATATGTTTTTAAAAAGCTTTTATTTTCCAAACTCCTAAAAATTGGAAAAGTTGAACTAAATTTCTTAAGGGAATTGTTACATCATATTATACTTCCCAGAAAGTAATTTAAACTGTTTTCTCTATATGTGATACTTACTGCTAAAAGACAGCATTTCATGTTTTTTTTTCAGATATGCCTCTATCCTGTGGTTTCTTGGCTTATGCTGCAGAAATTTATTTCAAAATGGCTGTGAGTTACCAGTGTTTCAAAAACTTTAAAAAAGACATTTTGCACAAACATATATGTAAACGTATTTTAAAGATCTCAAACAAGAAAATAAAAATGTTTGTCTTCATTAATCCAATGACTATAGCACCTTAGATGATAAGGAACTTAAGAACAGTTGGATAAGGAAAAGGTTTATGGAAAATTGAACTCAGGAATGACTACAATATTATGGGTTTATTCAGACTAAGGGGAATGCTACAAGGTGAACAAGGCAGACTTTGCAAAGGCAGAAAAAATAGTAATTATGAGCTAGGACTATAGAGTCAGGGAGATCTTGCTTGAGGCCTGTTTCTGCCACATACAAACTATATAATCTTAGACAAGAGTCCCAAACTTTCTGTACCTCAATGTTTTCATCTATATAATTGAAATTCAGCCATTTATTCGATAATTTCTCAGCAAATGTTTACTGCGTATCTGTTATATGCCAGACACAGACTCTATAGTGAAAAAGACAAATCGAGGCTCTTGTCCTCATGTAGATCATGTCGATCTAGGGAATAATACCAAAACCAAACCCATTGCCATCAAATCGATTCAACTCATAGCAACCTTATATACAGAATAGAACTGCCTAGTAGTTTCCAAGGGGTACGGCAGATTTGAACTGCCCTCCTATTGGTTAGCAGCTGTAGCACTTAACCACAACACTACCAGGGTTTCCAGGGGATAATACAGTACCAACCTAATAACAGTGATGTGGAAATGTGTTCAAGTAAAGCATGTAAAATAGCAGCAACTAGCCCATTGCTGTCATGAAATAAATTTAATGTTTAATTAATAAGTTATATTTTTCAAATAATTTATTTAAAAAAATAATTTATTTATTACAGTAAATGAATAAAATTTATAACATTTATCAAGTATCTCATCTGTGATAAACTGTCACCCTGCCCTCCCTTGTAGCCATCAAAGAGTTTTTTCTTCTGTAGATAATTCTATGTTTAAGTCCTTATAACAGGGATCTCATACAATATTTTTCCTTTTGCCACTGATTTCAATCAGCATAGTATCTTCCAATTGAAATCATGTTGTGAGATGTTTTCTAAAATCGTCTTTGTTTTTTTATCATAGCATAATGTTCCATTGAGTATATATACCCTAGTTTGTTTATCCTTTCATCTGTTGATGGGCATCTGGGATGCTTCCATCTTTTTTGCTATTGTAGACTGTGCTGCAATAAACATTCTTGTGCATGTGTCTGTTCGTGTGACAACCTTTGTTTTTGAAGGATAAATTCCAAGCAGTGGGATTACTGGATCAAATGGCCTATCTATTTACAGCTTTTGAAGGAAGAATCAGATTTCTTTTCAAAGAGATTATACCCTTTTTCAATCCCACAAGCAGTGTAGGAGAGTTCCTGTCTCTCCACAACTTCTCTACCCCAGGAAAGATGGTCATGATCCAAAAAACACAAAACAACAAATGCTGAAATAATTCTGTTTAAGATAAGAAATTCTGTGTACATTGTAAAGCAAGAGAGTGTTTTATTTTCTTGGCATTAGTATTGAATAAAGTAGTTATTCATTTCAACATAAAGAAGACTGTTTGTTGCTTCCTAAAACTTCAAACCTGGTGGCTTAGTGGTTAAAGTCCTATAGCTGCTAGCCAAAAAGGTCATAAGTTTTAAACCCACCAGGTACTCCTTGTAAACTCTATGGAGCAGTTTTACTCTGCCCTATAAGGTTGCAACTTGATGGCACTGGGTTTGGTTTTGAGTTTTTAATGCTTCAATGGAAACTCTGGTGGTGTAGTTATTAAGAGCTATGGCTGCTATCCAGAAAGGGGGCAGTTCAAATCTGCCAAGTGCTCTTTGGAAACACTATAGGGCAGTTCTGTTCTATTTATAGAGTTGCTATGAGTTAGACTTAACTCGACAGCAGTGGCTTTGGTTTTTGTCGTTTGATGCTTCAATAATGAAAGTAGAAAGAGAAGAGCTTATTTGGAAGATAAAACTTCCTAAGACTGTGTTATCATGTGAACATCTCCAATGTATTTAGATATAAACAGATGGGTTAAAAGAGAGTAATAACACAGATCAAAACAATTAGCACTTGAGAGTAAGAAAAAATAAAAGAGAAAATTTTACTTTCTTCAAATTTTAAAACAGTATAACTTAAAAATGCTTTAGAAATTATTTTTCTGAAATGCTTGCTTGAAAGCTATTTTGTGTCTTATAACATTTACTATAAAGTCTTCATTTATGTTTATATGAAACTATTCATATGTTTTAATTAGCTAGTAAAATAAAATTTTGACTATGCTGAGTAATCTGATGTTATTCACATACTAAAAGCCTTCCAATAGTTTTCTATTGCATAGTTAAATCTAATATCTATACATTTGTCTTTTGTTACTGTTGTACGCTGTCAAGTTGATTTTGACTCATAATGACCCTATATGACAAAGTAGAACTGTCACATAGGGTTTTGTAGGCTGTAAACATTACTGAAGGAGATTACCAGGTCTTTTCTCCCATGGGGAGCCTGGTGGGTTCAAATCACCAATCTTTATTTTAGTGAATCTACAATGTCCTATTTAACCTAACGTCTGCCAGACTCTGAATCATCATCTCTACTCCTCTGTCCCTTGCTTACTAGCTCTTTCTGAAATATATAGAACATGTTTGCATTTGCTGTTCCCTATTCCTTGAACATTCTTGCCAGCTATTCTCATTGCTGCTTCACTTCCTTCACAATTCTGCTGTAACCTTATCTCCTCAGAGGAGCCATTCCTCAGTAGCCTAATATAAAATAGTCCCCCATCCCTCTCTTTTCTCTTACCCTTCTTTTTTTCTTTGTAGTACTTATCATCACTCAGCTGTATGTGTTTTTTCTTTTAATATATTATTACTTTTTTTTTAGTGCAGAGTCTTTTTCTGCTTTGTCCACTACTGCATATTCAAAAAAGTAAACCCAGGGCCATCGAGTCGATGTCAACTCGTAACAACCCTATAGAATAGAGTAGAGCTGTGCCATAGAGTTTCCAAGTAGTGCCTGGCTGATTTGAACTGCCAACCTTTTTAGTTAGCAGCTGTAGCACGTAACTGCTATGCCACCAGGGTTTCCACTGCATATTAGAGGCCTGGAAAAGTGCTTGGCATATGGTTAACACTCAATATAAATATTGTGGAATGAATGTATAGTTTAATGAATGAATAAATCTCTGTTTTCTCTAACATCATTGTCTGAAGAATAAAATTGATGAAATGGGTACCTGGTCACACATATCTAAACCAATGACTTCATTAGCACTAAAGAAACTTCTTAGGGAGGTCTATAGGGCCACTATGAGTGGGAATCTACTCGATGGCAGTGGGTTTGTTTTTTGGGGGGGTTATTAGGTAGTTCAATGCCATTTCAGTAATGTTCATATCTTAGGCTTCCTCTTTTTCCTATTTTCTAATGAAACTTAAATCTTGGCTAGATCATGGTCAGTGTCCATGTACTCATGCTGAAGTCACTTATACAGGATACTTTTGTAGATATGAGAAAACTATTCCTTCAAATCTTAAACTAAGTACCACTTTTTGTCTAAAAGTCTTCTTATTGGTGAGTTATAAACTTAAATCACCAGGGAATTAGAAATGATAAAATACTTTATTTAGGTTCTATATGGCAACTCCCTGGGGTTTTAATTGAAATATCTAAATAAAGTTCATTTTTGCGTTACCTCTTAAAGTCAATTCTTGGTTTAGTAGCTGTCAGTGATCTTTAATATGCAATTATTTTAGCTTATGCACTTTGCAATTTAATATTCTAAATTGTGCTTAGGATGTTTTTAGAACTAGAAAATTTCATGAAGACATATACTCCACAGTAATATACTGCTATGTACTATTCACTATTTTTAGTTGTGCTTTTTAAAATCTTTGGTTTGGGGTTTGAGTTAAAATTTTTATGTACTCAGAACCCTACTTTCTCACATTCTTGATTAAGATTTGTTGTTAAAAGTACATTCAATAAGGTTTGCTCTAGTTGTTTTGTTTTCCCCTCCCCCAAGTACACAGTATTTGATGCAGTTAGCCTGTTTCTTCCACCTCTGTCCTTATTTGTCTCTCCTAGTGTGGCACTGTATTTAAGTGCTCTGCTGCTAACTGAAAGGTTGGCAGTTTGAACTCACCAGCTGCTCTGTGGAAGAAAGATGTGGCAGTAGGTTTCCATAAAATTACAACCTTCAGAACCCTATCGGGCAGTTCTACTCTGTCCTACAGGGTCACACTATAGTCTGCACTGGCTTGATGGCAGTAGGTAGTGACTCTGAACATGGAAAATAAGCCAAACAGCTTGATCTTGTTAGCAGTATGGTTTGAATAGTAACAACAATGCATTGATTTCAGAAGTAACAGATGAGGATGACAAAAACACATAAAGAAAGTTATCTAGGGTTTAGGTCAGAATTCCATTCTAAATAGCTATGTGACCTTGGATAAATTAGTCAACATTTCTGAGTCTTTGCTTCTTTATCTGTAGAAAGAAACTGGTCATATTTTTTAGTATAATTCATAGGGTTCCTGTAAAAATGAACTATTTAAAAATAAGAAAAGAGTTAAAGCACAGTCTGACAATGGGAATTGTAAATACCATCTGGCATATATGGTGTAAAAACAGTATATTTTAATTTACACAAAGATTTTAAAACTAATTAATTATTATAATAGGCATTTTTGGTGCCTTGTTTTCTAGGCACTGCACAAGGCTCAGATACAAGTGCTGTTTGAAGGACCACACAGGGTTATGAAGGAGGCATTCAATGAAACAGAAAGTAATGAAACAAAACGGAATCCTGTGAGGTGGTATCATGATATTTTGTGCGTATCTCTATGAACTAAACTTTAACAGTAGGAAGAATAAGAAGAAATTGTGAAAGGGAAAAGAAATAGTGGTTGAAGAACTGTGAGAAGAATAAGGTGTGTTCAGGCCACAAATGCCAAGAAAGAGGCAAAAATATGAATATGTCATCAATAACAGGGTAAAGGACCATCAGGATAAATTCTAGAAAATGTTCATTGGATTTGTCAGTTAGGAGGTTATTGGTGAGTCTAATGAGAACAATTTCAATAGAAAGGTTAAAGAAGAAACAAAATTACAGTAGGCTGAGAATTCAGGAAAATATAAGTAAGTAGAGATACTGTAAATTGGTTAATTTTTCATACAGCTTGGCGGAGAGGGACAAGAACATGAGGAGACAAAAGAACAAAGTATGTCCACCAACTCTTTAACCTTTATTTCAGGTATTTTGTATTTTAGATGAGATAAGGTCATTATGAGCTGGAAATGGAACCCAGAGCAGTGGGTTTGGTTTTGGTTTGGAGCTTACACAGAAATAGACAAATTCCTTTAAGCCTATGGGAACAGATGTCAATTTTAATAGTTGTGGATGTGGCAAAATTTGCAGACAGAGAGAAAGGAGCTTGAGGAAATCATACCTCAACACCTGATTTTTCACAGTCAAATAGACATAATAGTTGAAATGTGGTCTTGATGCACATGGTGAATGTTTGAAATTTTCTCTGGGAATAATGAATGAAAGTGCAAGGATGTAAGACAGAAAATAAAGATGGGTAAAATAGTATCCATCGTAATTACACGTGCAGGATTTACATTCAGAAAGCCTGTATTCAAATCCAACCCTTGCCATTTACTAGCTATGTGTCCCCTCTGTGTCTCAATTTGTCTGTAAAATGGGACATTTATAGTATCTACTCCATAGGATTTGAATGAGTACAAATGAAATCGGGTCTATAAAACACAGTGTCTGGCACAAAACAAGACCTCAGTAAACACATAGTATTAACCTGGAAAAATAAAGTAAGGGAACATCATGTCAAGAGTAACGTGTAGCTAGAATGAAAGCATGGAGAATATTAGGAAACTGTTCAGGGACTGGCCATAGGAGACGATTGCCAATGTAGAACCGAGGTCAAGTTCATTGTAGTTGCAAAGATCTAAGCTTTACAAGATTAAGCTGTTGGATGGGAATTCTAAATGGGTTTTGAAATCTCTGAAGATAGTGACAGGGGTTAAGTTAGAAAGGTGTTATGCAAGTCTGAAAATCTTTGATGAGAAAGAGTTGAGAAGGAAGCTTTCAAAGGCATTTTTTTTGTCTATGTCCACTGTAAACTTTCTGCTAAGGGATAGTTTGTACCTCTTTGTCTGAAAATATCTATTCTCCTTTCTATTAAGTTGATCAGCCAGCAAGTAAAAATGTTTTAGATGAAGACAGTGTTTGAAAAGAATAATTAGATCCTTCATTAAGTATGCTAAAGTTATGAACTTATCTACAGTTAATAAAATGTCTCAGTAACCTACTTGGCTATAGAAATCATAAATGATAAGGTCATTCTTCTCATTACAGCAAATCTTACACTTTAAACACTTAAATAAGGCACATGGGATTTCAGGGACAGTATTAGTACCAAAAGTTTCATCTTAATCGTATCATTTTTAATTTTTACCTTTTCATATTCTGAATACTGAAAAACAAGTACTTTTTTAGTTAGTTTCTGGTTTCCATATTTGTTAACAAATGTGGATTTATTACAGAATCTTCATAAATATATTGACAACTTAGTAAGCAATTTCTTTTATTATGTATTTAATGATAGCAGTTTATTTGAGAGGTAGGAATATTTTAAAGCAATTTCACATGTCTGCTCATTTAATATAATGACATTTGAGGATAAAATATATTTTATGATATTTAATAACCCAAGAGTACTTCCTTATCCTGAACTGATTTTTCATGCTTTTGAAAAAATATGCCCTGGGGGGAAAACCAATAAATCAAATCTTTTAATCTTTAAAAATGTAATGTGACACCTAAATCTAAGTGTCCGACTTTCATAGATGTTGCATCAGAATTGATTTGGAGAGTAAAAATAATAATAATAATAATTACCATTCAGTGAATCTACAATATTTCATTTTATTCTAAGTATGTGATAAGTCATTAATAATACAAACATCACTTGCAAAGAAACTCATCAGATAGTTTTAGGCCTGGTTAATATAACATCTGTAATATAGATTCTACCATTTAGCCAAGCACTGAGAAACGGATTAGCTAGGCTTCTGGCAGAGAAAATTCTAGTCTGTCACTTAACACCAATGTCCTTGGAGACTAGTTGATCCTAAAGATCTTAGACATAAAATACTGAGTTAAGCCACCTAACAAAATTTTAGAAAATCCAGACTAGATCCAGAGATTCTGTGATACTTCTGAAGCTGATTTGAAAGCTCCAATATGTTATCAGACATGCACTGAACATTTTGAGTCCCTTTAATAATATGTTATACCGTAGGCAGAAGTCTTACTTTGAAGATAGGTCTATGAACTCTGAAACCTTATATATTACTGGAAAAACAGAATTAGAGTCTTTACGGGTATTGAATATACCCCAGTACCAACTTAACATGTGTAATAATGAAAAAGTTACTAAGATAGCTAATTTCAAGTAGCTTATTTTGATGCCTTCATGGAAACCCTAGCGGGGTTGTGATTAAGTGCTTCGGCTGCTAACCAAAAGGTCAGCAGTTCAAATCCACCAAGTACTACTTTGATCTATTCCCCTTGGAAAGCTTTACACTGTGCCAGCATCTAGTTCACCCTTCAAAGCAATTTTGGAACTCTTTTTCTGGAACAGCCAATGGAGCTGTCATTAGATGAGTTATAACAATGAAGTTCATGAACTCATCCTAGAAAAAGTGCTGGCATGTGTGCAGAGCTTCTCAAGAAGAGTAGTTCGAAGGTGCCCACTGTGATATACAGCAATGAAGTATGTAGCATTTTGTCTAGGATGAGTTTGTGAACTAAACTGCAGACCTTGTACAGTGACAACTCTGATGAACGTTTCAGAAAAAGAGTTCCAAACTTGCTTTGAAGTGTCAACTAGGTGCTGGTGTTAGTGCACAGCTTCCCAAGGAAAGTACTTCGAAGGTGACTGCAGTGATATTCAGCAATGAGGTATGTAGCACTTTTTCTAGGAAGAGTTCACAAACTTAATTGTCCCTCCTAGTATACTTCCATACCTTATTTTTCTCTTGTGCCTTAAAGAAATTGTGTGGTTCATGGAAACAGCTATTTAAAACATAAATAATCTTTTTTTTCCTACTTAATTTCACCCACCTGCATTTGTACAAAAGGAGAATAACTGATTTTAACTACATTTGAAAAATAAGTACTTTGATTTCCAAACATACACCAATGATTTTAAGAGCTTGATCTTTAGATTGCATTTATTTTTGCACCTGCAATTTCTCCACAGGGATAATCCATATTCTACCCATGTTTGGCACTGAAAAGTAAGCCTTATCCCCAGAAAGATATTCAGCTTTCTTAAACATACAGCATACCATCAGAGTAGCAGAATTAACATTTGTAGTTTTGTTTATTTACCTTAAAATCCATAATATGTTGTGATTTGTAATTTCACTGAATCACTAATTTGAATCATGTATTTTTAAGTGGAGATGAATAAATTCAGTTGATAGCTCAGCACTCATATATCTAAGAAAGAGAGAGTAAAGGAAGGAAGAGAGGGAGGGACAAAGAGAGGGAGGGACAAAGAGAGGGAGGGAGAGAGGGAGGGAGGGAAGGAGGGAGGGAGGGAGGGAAGGAGGGAGGGAGGGAGGGAGGAAGGAAGGAAGGAAGGAAGGAAGGAAGGAAGGAAGGAAGGAAGGAAGGAAGGAAGGAAGGAAGGAAGGAAGGAAGGAAGGAAGGAAGGAAGGAAGGAAGGAAGGAAGGAAGGAAGGAAGGAAGGAAGGAAGGAAGGAAGGAAGGAAGGAAGGAAGGAAGGAAGGAAGGAAGGAAGGAAGGACAAAAAAACTCCACTAAAAACAAAAACCAGCCTCTGACATTCAGAAGCTGCTCTGGTAGTAACATGTAGTCCTTGGTGATATTTTAAGCTGAGCTGGAGCTTGCAATAAAGGCTTAATGTTCTCTCATTGAACATAAACACTTTGTCAGAACATCATTGTGAGAGAAAATCACTCTGTGATCATGATGAAGTGAAATTAAAGACAAGATCATGTCAAATTCCGAACACAAAAATATTTTTCAAATAACAACAGACCCCCTTATATTAATTTTCTCTTGCTGCTATAACTAATTACCACAAACTTGGCAGTTTATAGTGATGCCCACTTATTATCACTCAGTTCTGTAGGTCAGAAGTCAAGATACAAGAGACTTCTGGAAAGGCAGTATCATGAACAGGTCTAAGGTCCTGCCCCACAAACATGAATACTAAAAAAACAAAAATAAAAACAAAAAACCAATCAAACAAACAAAAAACTAGAAATATGTAATTTCAAATCTGTAAGAACTCTGAAAAGAAGACTACTGAAAAGAAAACACAAACTTGGCATGACTGTCTCAGTGATGGCTGTAGTAGAGGGTGACCACAGTTTGCATTCTTAGAGAGGGTGCCCAATCTCTGGCTCTGGAGTGATCAGAGAAGACTCTGTTGGTACACTATTACATATGTCTATTCTGATCTGTCTGAGAGATGCCTGAAGGACTGATGTCTTAATCTGACCTGAGACAGAGCTCACACAGGGAGAGGAAGGGACCAGTGACCAAATTCTACAGGCTGTTACCACCCGAGAGTTTCTTGCAGAAATTAGCACTTTCCAAAGCATTACATTTATACAGGAACTGAGAGAAACGCACACATGCTCAAGTTAACACACTAATATTTTCATATCCCAGCTTCAAGACACTCAAAAAACTGGTAATTATGTTAAATACAAAAGAACAAGATGAATAAAGATAAGTCATCTCCATGGAAGCCTGTATAATAGATAGACAACGAAGACTTTAAAGGTGGTGAATGAAGTACAGGAAAACATGAAACAAGAACTAAAGGAAGTCAGCAAAGCAATACACGAACAAAACAAAATATCAAAACAGATATAGAAAGTATAAAAGGGAACCAAACAGACTTACAAACGCTGAAAAACAACTGGCATAAAAAAAAATGTTGGAGGTACTCAGCAGCATGTTTGACCTGACAAAACAAAGAACCAGCAATCTGGAGTACCAGACAAGCAAATCATTGAGTCTGAAGAGTAAAAGGAGAAAAAAGGATAAAGAAAACAATAAAGCCTAATAGAACTGTGGGACACCATGTAGTGAAGCAATTTGTGCATCATGGGAGTACTGTAAGGAGAGAGAGAAAGGGACAGAAAGAATATCTGAAGAAACAAAGGCAGAAAACTTCAAATACAGTGAAGGTCATGAATCTACAAATCCAAGAAGACAGTAAACTCCAAGTAGGATAAACAAAAAGAAATTCATAACATCAAGCCTTATAATCAAACTCTTACAAGCCAAAGATAGAGAATCTTGAAAGCAGAAAGAACTGTCATATAAAAGGGTTACTTAAAAGATTAAGGACCCATCTCTCCTCATAAGCCTTGAAGGTCAGAAGACACTGGAATGACATCAAAACTAGTAAAAGAAAATAACTACCAGCCCCCAAATTTATATTTATCAAAACTATCTTTCAAGAATGAGGACAAAATGAGGACAGTGCCAGATAAACAAAAGCAGTAGTTAGTGACAACAAGACATGCCCTATACTATGATAGAGGAATTACTTCAGATAGAACTGAAAGGACATGAGACAATTCAAAGCCATATTTAGAAAAGAAAGATATTCAATAAATCATAGCCTCAGGGGCAAATAAAAGGGCCAGTTTTATGATATTTTTGATCAAAGGCAGAGAACAACAGAATGGATAAACTAAACAAACAAAAACCCCTGATCCATTGAAATGCTGTCTACAAGAGATTCATCTTAGACTCGAAGACACAAGCAGGTTGTAAGTGACAAAAACACATTGCCATCAAGTCGGATCTGACTCATAGTGACCCTAGAGGTCAGGGTAGAACTGCCTCGTAGAGTTTCCAAGGAGCACCTGGCAGATTTGAGCTGCTAACCTTTTGGTTTGCATATGTAGCACTTAACCCACTGAAAGGATGGTAAAAAATATTCTATGCAAATACTAATCAAGAGAACTGAGTATTTATATCAAACAAAATAAACTTTAAGTTAAAATCTGCTGTAAAAATCAGAGGGGAATTATATAATTAAAAAAAATTGCCATCAATTCAATTCTAACTCATAGGAAACTCTATAAAACAGAGGAGAACTGCCCCATAGAGTTTTCAAGGAGTGACTGGTGAATTTGAACTGGTGAACTTTTTGTTTAGCAGCTGTAACTCTTAACTACTATGCTATCAGGGTTTCCTATATAAAAATAGGATTAGTTTATTACGAGTGTTTAACATTTACAAATGTCTTTGCACCTGACATCAAAGCCTCCAAATATACGAAGCAAACACTAAAAAAAATGGTAGTATAAATAGAAATATAAAAATAGTTAATAACTTCAATACACCACTTTCAAGGACGGACATAAAGAAGTCAATAAGAAAATAGAGGGTTTGAAACAGTGGTGGTGAGTGGTTAAGTGCTATGGCTACTAATCAGAAGGTCAGCAGTTCAAATCAGCCAGGCACTCCTTGGAAAAACTCTGTTGGAGCAGTTCTACTCTGCTCTATAGGGTCGCTATGAGTCGGAAACGACTTGAGAACAGTTTTTTCATTTGATGGTTGTTGTTGTTTTTTAATAAACCAGCTAGATCCAACAGACTCATAGAATACTACACCCAATGACAGCATAATACACCTTCTCCAGTGCACACTGATTACGCTAAAAGATATGTTAGGTCACAAAAAAAGTCAAAAAACTTATAAAGATTGTGATTAACTATGCTGTTTTCTGTGACCACAGTGTAATGAACTAGAAATTTATAACAGAAGATAACAGGAAAGGGGGATGTGTGAAAACTAATCAAACAATCAGTTGACTAAGGAGGTAATCACACAGAAACCAGAATATAGTTACAGTCAAATGAGAATGAAAACATACCATACTAACCCATATGTGATACAATGAAGCACTAAATTCCTACATAAAAAAGAAAGATCTCAAATCAATAACATAACTTTACAACTTGAGGAACTAGAAAAAGAAAGGTAAACACAATACTGTTAGAAGGAAATAGCAAAGATAATGACAGAAATGTTCGACTGCTACTCATAATGTTTTCCCTGACTGATTCTTTCCAGAAGTAGACTGCCAGGTCCTTCTTCCTAGTCTGTCTTAGTCTGGAAGCTCAGCTGAAACTTGTCTACCATGGTTGACCCTGCTGGTACCTAAATACCAGTGGCATAGCTTTCCACATCACAGCAACAAAATAGCCTCCACTGACAAATGAGTGAGCCCCCCAGGTTGGAAAGCACTCGGAAGATGACTGAGGAAGAGCTACCTCCTCAAATAGAGTCAACCTTAGAGACATGGATGGAGTAAGGTCTCCAAGATCTTCATTTGCTGATGTAGCATGACTCAAAATGAGAAGAAACAGTTGGAAACATCCATTAATAGTTGGGACATGGAATGCACAAAGCATGAATCTAGGAAATTGGAAAGTGGCAAAAATGAAATAGAATGCATAAACATTGACACCCTAGGGAGAAGTGGTCTGAAACGGGTCAGTTTTGGCCATTTTGAATCCGACATTCATATAGTCTACTATGCTGGGAATGAAAACTTGAAGAGGAATGGTGTTGCATTCATCATTAAAAAGAGCATTTCAGGATCTGTCCTGAAGTACAGTGCTGTCAGTGATAGGATAACATCCACACACCTACAAGGAAACCAGTTAATACAACTATTAGTCAAATATACCCATCAACCACTAAGGCCAAAGATGAAGAGGTTGAAGATTTTTACCAGATTTTGCAGTCTGAAATTGATCAAACACGTAATTAGGATGCATTGATAATTACTGGTGGCTGGAATGAAAAAGTTGGAAACACAGAAGAAGGACTGGTAGTTGGAAAATATGGCCTTGGTGATAGAAATAATGCTGGAGATCGCATGATAGAATTTTGCAAGACTAACGACTTTTTCATTGCAAATATCAGCTTTAACAAAGACACCCAGTGACTGTACACATGGACCTCACCAGATGGAATACACAGAACCCAACTGACTACATCTGTGGAAAAAGACGATGGAAAAGCTCCGCATCAGCACTCAGAATAAGACCAGGTGCTGAATGTAGCACAGATCATCAATTGCTCACGTGCAAATTCAGATTCAAACTGAAGAAAATTAAAACAAGTCCACAAGAGCCAGAGTATGACCTTGAGTATATCCCTCCTGAGTTTAAAGACTATCTCAAGAACAGATTTGATGTTTTGATTGCTAATGACCGAAGACCAGACGAATCGTGGAATGACATCAAAGACATCATCCATGAACAGAACAAGAGGTCATTAAAAAGACAGAAAAGAAAGAAAAGACCACAATGGATGTCAGAAGAGACTCTGAAACTTGCTCTCTAATGTCGAGCAGCTAAAGCAAAAGGAAGGAATGGTGACGTAAAAGACCTAAACAGAAAATTTCAAACAGCAGCTCAAGAAGACAAAAGAAAGTATTATAATGACATGTGCAAAGAGCTGGAAATTGAAAACCAGAGGGAAGGACACATTCGCATTTCTAAAGCTGAAAAAACTGAAGAAAAAATTCAAGCCTCGAGTTGTAATAGTGAAGGGTTCTACTGGAAACTACTAAAAGACTCAGGGAGCATCAAAAGAAGGTGGAAGGAATACACAGAGTCATTATACCAGAAAGAACTGGTCGATATTCAGCCATTTGAAGAGGTAGCATATGGTGAGGAACCAATGGTACTGAAGGAAGAAGTCGAAGCTGCATTGAAGGCATTAGTTAAAAAACAAGGCTCCAGGAATTCATGCAATATCAATTGTTATATTTCAACAAACAGATGCAGCGTAGAAGTGCTCAGTTGTCTATGCCAAGAAATTTGGAGGACAGCTACCTGGCCAACTGACTGGAAGAGATCCATATTTATGCCCATTCCAAAGAAACATCATCCAACCGAATGTGGAACAATATTGTTGATATCACATGCAAGGAAAATTTTGCTCAAGATCTTTCAAAAGCAACTACAACAGTATATTAACAAGGAACTTCCAGAAATCCAAGGTGGATTTAGAAGAGGACATGGAACCAGGGATATCCTCGCTGATGTCAGGTGGATATTGGCTGAAAGCAAAGAATACCAGAAAGATGTTTACTTGTGTTTCATTGACTATGCAAAAGCATTCATTTGTGTAGATCATACTAAATTATGGCTAGTGTTGTGGAGAATGTGAATTCCAGAACACTTAATTGTGCTCTTAAGGAATCTGTATATGGATTTAGAGGCAGTCATGCAAACAGAACAAGGGAACACTGTGTGGTTTAAAGTCAGAAAAGGTGTACGTCAGGGTTGTATCCTTTCACCATACCTTTTTAATCTATATGCTGAGGAAATAATCTGAGAAGCTGGATTATACAAAGAAGAACAAGGCATCAGGATTGGAGGGCAAATCATTAACAGCCTGTGTTACACAGATGACGTCACCTTACTTGCTGGAAATGAAGATTTGAGACACTTATTGATGAAGATCAAGGGCCACAGCCTTCAGTGTGGATTGCACCTCAACATCAGGAAAACAAAATTCCTCACAAATGGACCATAAGCAACATTGTCCTAAATGGAGAAATGATTGAGGTTGTCAAGGATTTCCTTTTACTTGGGCCCTAATCAACGCCCATGGGAGCAATAGTCAAGAAATCAAAAGATGCACTGTACTGCAAAAATCTGCTGCAAAGGACCTCTTTGAAGTATTCAAATGTAAGGATGTCACTTTGAAGACTAAAATGTGCCTGACCTAAGCCATGGTATTTTCAGTCACATCATATACATGTGAAAGCTGGACCATGAACAAAGAAGACAGAAGAATTGATGCCTTTGAATTGTGGTGGTGGAGAAGAATGTTGAATGTACCATGAACTACCAAAAGAACAAATAGATCTGTTCTGGAAGCAGTACAACCAGAGTAAAACCAGAGTACTCCTTGGAAGCAAAGATGGCAAGACTGTGTTTTACAGACTTCAGACAAGTTGTCGGGAAAGATCAGTCCCTGGAGAAAGACATCATGCTTGGTAGAGTGCAGGATCAGTGAAAAAGAGGAAGACCCTCAATGAGATGGATTGACACAGTGGCCACAAGGATGGGCTTAAGCATAAAAATGATTGTGGACACAGTGTAAGACCAGGCAGTGTTTCGTTCTGTTGTTCATAGGATCGTTATGGGTCAGAACCAATTAGATGGCACCTGTCGTGGATTGAATTTTGTCACCCCAAAAATATGTGTACTCATGTGGCTGGGCTATGATTTCCAATATTTTGTGATTGTCCTCCATTTTGTGATTTTCCTATGCTGTATGTTAAAGGATTAGGGTAGGACTGTAAATCCCTTTATAAGATCACCTCCCTGTGCTACTGTAAAGGGAGTTTCTCTGGAGTATGGCTTGCCCCACCCTTAATCCTTTGGTCCTACAAGAGATAAAAGGAAAGAGAAGCAAGCAGAGAATGGGAAATCTCACACCATCAAGAAAGAAGTACAGGGAGAAGAGTGCATTCTTCAGACATGAGATTCCTGTGCCAAGATGCTCCCTGGACAAGGACTGATGGAATACTGGACTTTCCTCCAGAGCCGACAAGGGGGAAAGCCATCCCCAGGAGCAAACATCCTGAATATGGACTTGTAGCCTGCCGGACTGTGTAAGACTAAACCTTTCTTTGTTAAAGTCATCCACTCTGTGGTATTTCTGTTAGAGCAGCCCTAGCTGAGTAAAACAGCACCTAACAACAGTAAGTACAGAAATAACTGAAATAGATGATAGAAAAACAATAAAGAGAATAAACAACCCAAGAGTTAGTTCTTTGAAAATATCAATTAAATCAATAAATGTTCAGCTAGACTGACAGAGACAAAGAGAAAGATGATGAAAATCAGAAATAAAGTGGGGACATTGCTACCAATCCTACATAAATTAGACATATCATGAAGGAACAACATGAACAATTGAATGAAGAATTGATAATCCAAATGAAACAAATTCCTAGAAACACTTAAAGTGCCTAAATCATCTCAAGAAGATATAGACATTCTTTACAGATGTATAACAGATGAATAAATTTAATCAGTTTCCAAAAACTTCCCAATAGCAACAAAATATCCTTAATTGGATGACTTCATTAGGGAATCTTTCAAACATTAAAAGAAAAATTAACATTCATCCTTTCTTTCATTTATTAATTACAGTAAATGAATGAAATTTCTAACATCTATCAATTATGTCATCTATGATAAACCCTTACCCCCACCCCCACCCCTTGTAGCCAATACAGTTATTTTCTTCTGTAGATAATTCTATTTTAAGTCCTTGTAACAGCAGTCTCATACAATATTTGTCCTTTTGACACTGATTTCACTCAGCGTATCTTCCAACTGAAACTGTCATGAAATGTTTTCTAAAATCTACATTGTTTTTATCATAGCATAGTGTTCCATTGAGTATATGTACCATAGTTTGTTTATCCATTCATCTGTTGATGGCCATCTGGGTTGATTCCATCTTTTAGTTATTGTGTGCTGTGCTGCAATAAACATTCATGTACATGTGTCTGTTCGTGTGACAACCTTTGTCTCTGAAGGATAAATTCCAAGCAATGGAATCACAGGATCAAAAGATATATTATCTCCCACTTTCCACAAAAACTAACTCTATATGGATCAAAGACCTAAATATCAAACCTAAAACAGAAAAATCATGCAAGAAAAAATAGAATCATGATGGATCTTCTAATACACAGTTAGATAGGCTTCAAAATCTGACAGAGCATGATTAACAAAAGAGAAAATAGATAAATGTGAACTACTAAGAATCAAACACTTTTGTTCATACAAAGATTTTATCAAAAGAGTTAAAAGGGCACCCACAAAATGGGAAAAAAAAATATTTGGCAACTACATGTCGGACCATCATCTGATCTCCATAATCTACAAGGTTATGCAAAATATCAACAAGAGAAAGGTAAATAACCCAATTAAGTGATGGGCAAAGGAGATGGGCAGACACTTCACTAGAGAGGACATCCGTGCGGCCAAAAAACATATGAGAATATGCTCATGATCATTAGCTATCGGAGAAATCCAAATCCAAACTACAGTGAGATATCATCTCACCCCAACAAGGTTGGCCATGATCCAAAAAACACAAAACAACAAATGCTGGGGAGGCTGTGGAGAAATTGGAACTCTCCTACACTGTTGGTGGGATTGCAAAAGGGGACAACCTCTTTGGAAAGCAATCTGGTGCTACCTTAAAAAGATGTTAATAGATATACCATTTGACCCAGTAATTCTACTGCTTTGGAATATATCCTACAGAATCAATGGCATGCACACCACAGTTACATGCACATGAACATTTATGGCAGCACAGTCCACAACAGCAGAAAGATGGAATCAACCCAGATGCTCAACAACAAACGAATGGATAGGTAAACTATGGTATATATACTCAATGAAACACCATGCAATGATGAAGGACAATGATGATTTTAGGAAGCATCTCACAGCCTGGTTTAAATTGGAAGGTATTATGTTGAGTGAAAGTAGTCAGTGGCAAAATGACAAATATTGTATAAGACCCCTAGGATATGGACTTAAAAACAGACTCATGTACAGAAGAAAAGACTCTTTGGTGGCTGCAAGGGTTGGTAGGGAAGGAGGGAGAGGGTTAGTTATAGATTAGATAGTTGATAGAAATTTTCTTGTGTGAAATCAGTGACAACACACATTAGAAAGAAGATCAACTTAACTGGACTTTAACATAACATGATTACTCCTCCAATCTTAACCCAATATTGCTAGGACAGAGCAGGAAGGCTAGGGGTCTGAGAACCACGCTCACACGGGACATCGAGGCCCAATTGGCGTAATTAGTGTATTGCTAAGAGAGCCTTCTGCACCCTATATTGGTGAGTAGCATCTGGGGTCTTAAAAGCTAGCAAGCTGCCATCTGAGGCACACCAAATGGTCCTAACTCAGCAGGAACTGAGGATCACCAAGGATCAAAATGACATGGGGGAGAGTGAACCCAGAAGACAGAGAGACTCACATCGGTGGGTGACTGCATCCACACGTGACCCGAGGAAACAGATGATGCTCGGCCACCACCAGTGATAGCCATGATGGGCTCACAAAGTTGAGTCTCATTGGCAACACCAGAATAAACAGGGTGCACCCTGAGAACTCCACTAAAAGACCCGAATTGATGGTCCAGGGGCCTCGGGGTTTCCCTGGGAGCATCACCCCTGGTCCTGATGCTGCTCTTGTCCATAAATCATTACTGAGGTCAGCTCTTCAGACAGGAATGGATTGGACTCGATGACACAGAGTGACCATATTGTGTGTGCACTTTATGGTTCTGTGCATCTATAGGATGCTGTTCTGCCAGCCTCTTACTGGAGGAGGGGGAGAGAGGAGAGAGGAGGTAATATAGAGACTGAAAAATTTTCCTCCCCCCCCTCCTTGCAGTTCCTGCACTCGCCTAACGCCCCCTTCACAGCAGCTCTTGCCAGACAAGGACACTCTCCTTTGATAAGCTTGGCGCCCGCTCGACAGAACATTCCCTGCTCCTGCCTCCCGCCTGAGGGGTCACTCCCCTCTGGAGCTCCCCGCGGCTCCACAGAACACTCCCCGCTCCTGCCTGACGGGTCACTCCCATCTCCCTTTGCCTGACAGGATATTTCCCTTTGATAAGTCTCACTCCTGCCAGGCAGGATGCGCCACTTCAAAGCCTCACACCTGCCTGATAAGATGCCCCCCTCCCGCCGAGCAGGATGTGCAACCCCCCCTCCATAACCATTTGTCTTAACCATGACATCCTCAAATGGCACTATATCTACCCTCCTGAAACCACACTCGGGGCCATTTGTTGGAACCTCCAAAGGTCCCTTAGGCCCGCCGGCATAATAAACAGCCTCTTGCCTCCTCCTGGGTGTCATTCATGCCTTCATTTTCTATAACAGAGGGGACAGGAGATTTTTAGGAGGATATGACATGTATAGAACATAGAGGAGGGGTTTGCTGTCACCAGGCAGGGAGAGCAGTGGGAGCTCCACATAGGTGGGAAAGTAAATTCATGTTGGATTGTACACTTCCACTCAATCACAATAAAAAAATTAAAAAAATAACATTACTGAATTGTACACATAAAAATGGTTGATATGACAAACTGTGTGTATATATATATATATAAAACAATAAAATAAAATAAATAAGTCCAGGTACAGAGTGGCTTGTCTTGATCATCTTCACAGGGCTGAAATCAAGGTGTTGACAGGGCCAAGTTTTTTTCTGTAACTCGGGGAAAATTTTGCTCCTAAACTCATTAAGTTTCTTGGCCTAACTCAGTTCCTCACGATTAAAAGATTATGCTTCTACTTTTTTTGCTAGCTGTCAGCTGGTGACTTGCTTTTGCTTCAAGAAGATTTTTTTATTTCTTCTCATGGTTTCTATGAGGTCTTTCTTCCAGCAATGATTGGTTAAGCCATGTTTCCAATTTTTTCAATTTCCCCTTTTGCAGCATCTCTACTGCCACCTGCTGGAGGAAGTTCTCTGCTTTTAAGGGTTCAGGGAAGTACCTTGTATCCACCTGTTTAATCTAGGATTATTCAGATCCATGGAAACACGAATGGCTTAGTGGTTAAGTGCTACAGCTGATGACTAGAAGGCTGGTGGTTCAAATATGCCAGGTGCTCCTTGGTAACTCTATGGAACAATTCTACTCTGTCTATAGGGTTGCTACAAGTCAGAATCAACTCCATAGCAGTGGGTTTGTTTTCTTTGGTTTATACAGATCCATAACATTAATTACATCTGCAAAACGCATTTTTCATTCTCCAAGTTTCATGGATCAGGTGTGGATATCATTGGGGATCCAACTGCACCTGGCTACCATGAGTGACTGCTGTTTCTCTATCAATAATGGTTTCACCTTTGTTTAAGTATGCCTTCCCTATAAATAAGATTTATTTAGATGCCCAGTATCATGGATTGAATTGTGTTTCCTGCTCTCCCCTCACAAATATGTGTAGCAATTTGGCTAGGACATGATTCTCCGTATTGCGTGATGTTCTTCCATGTTGTAAACCCTGACTCTCTGATGTTGATGAGGGAGGATGGGTGGCAGTTGTGTTGGTGGGGCAGGAGTCAGAAAACGTAAGACTGCATTGTGCCTAGAGGCAATTTCTTGAGCTAGAAAGGAGAGAAGGTACCAGAGAGATTTGGGGACCTCATAACACCAAGAAGAAGTGCCGGGAGCAGAGTGTGTCCTTTGGAAAAAACCCTGGAGTCCCTGCATCTTGGAAGCTCACAGTCCAGGGGAAGATTGATGACAAAGAGTTTCCTCCAGAGCCAGCAGAGAAAGCTTTCCCTTGAAGCAGACACCATTAATTTGGACTCCTAGCTTACTAGACTGTGACAAAATAAAATTTGGTAATCATCTATCTGATGAGCATTTTATATCCAGAATATGTGAAGAATCCCTACAACTCAACAACAAAAAAGATAAACGATGTAATCAAAAAAAGAGCAAAATCTTGACTAGACGTTCACCAAAGAAGATATACAAATAAAAATAAAATAAAATTTCCCTTTTTAAAGCTATCCACTTGTGGTATTTCTGTTAATGCAGCACTAGATGACTAAGACACCTTGTTATACAATTATCTCCATTTCCTGAGAACATACAATCCAGATCACAGCCTCATTTCTTTGATCACTCTATGTTGTTGTTATGTGTTTTTTAGTTGACTCTGACTCTTAGTGACCCCGTATGAGAGAGTAGAACTGCCTCATAGGGTTTCCTAGGCTGTAATATTTATGGAACCATGTCTTTTTTCCTTTGGTGCAGCTGGTCAGTTTGAACTACCCACTTTCTTGTTACCAGCCAAGCACTCAACCATCGTGCTACCAAGGACCTTTCAATTAATTACCCAGTGCAACCCCATAACAACATAAGTCAAAATTCTTAACAAATATTTTCTAACACCCTCTTGCTGACAATAGGATTGTTAGGCAAAATACAGGAATTCCTACTTAAATTTTAATGAATTTTGAGTACAAATGTTTTATATGGAAAATATTTATTTTAAAAAACATTGTTTATTTCAATTAATGTTTAACTGGGCATCCTGTATTTCTTAATTAATTAATTTATTATTATTTTTTCTTATGATTAAGTGCAAGTATACAATCCAAGTTACTCTGGATGCCCGTCTGTCTTCAACTCCTTCTGCTCTCCTTGCCTGGTGACAGCATAGTCCTCCTATGCATTCTATACTTGTCATATCTTCTTAACAATTTCCTGTTCCCTTCCCTTCACCCTCTTCTCTCCCATACAGAAAGAGACCAGTAGGACAGAATCTTATAAATGCCTAGAACCATAAAGTACACACACCACATGGTCATACTCTGTCCCCAAGTTCCGTCCATTTTTGTCCAAAGAATTGACCATAGTAGTGTTTTCTGGTCAGGGGAAGCAGCAGGTCTAGGGGTTTTGCTCCTAGGGGATCCCCCCAGGCAATCAGACCATCAGTTGTGGTCTTTTAGTAGAGTTTTTGAGCTGCACCCCTCTTTTTCTCATATTGCCACAGGACTCAACATTTTGTGCCCCATAATGGCTGTCTTTGGTGGTGGCCGGCCACCATCTGGTTCTGGTCATGTGTTGATACTGTCTCCCATTGAAATGGGTCCTTTTGTCTCCTGGGCTCTTTTTTACTTATGTCTTTGTTGTTCTCAGTGATTGTCTGTTCTGGCTGAGTTGGGACAGTTTGGCGTACCTCAGATGACAGTTTCCTAGCTTTTAAATCCCCAGATGCCACTCACCATTATATCATTCAGAAGATTCTCTCAGAAATAGCCTAGTTACGCCAATTGGCCTTGATGTCTCCTGAGAGTGTGCTCTCGAGGCCCCACCCATGCTACTCTATCATTGCAATATTGAGTTGAGATTAGAAGAGTTTTCAGTTTATGTTGAAGTCCAGTTAAGTTGATCTTCTTTCTACTGTGGGCTGTCACTGCTTTCACCTAACCAAATTTCTACCAACTATCTAATCTATGAGCAACCCTTGCTCTCACTCTGCACCCTTGTAGCCATCAAAGAGTCTTTTCTTCCACACCTAAGTCTGTTTTTAAGTCCTCGTAGAAGGATTCTCATACAATCATTGTCCTTTTAGGGCATTCTGTGTTTTTATTTGCTAAATATGGCAAGTGTGTCAAATGTTCCATGATTCACCATGGTTTGCATTCTCCTTTGCCCCAACATGAAAAAAAGCTCAGTTTTTGAACTACACAGGGATTCCTGGTAATCTGTAGATGAAGTGCATTGACATACCTAATAGGCTATATTGTTTCTCATGTACCAATGTGTAAGGATTTTACAGAGAATAAAAGTTATTTTAGCTATTAGTGCCTGATTTAGAACAATACTCTTAAGATACAATGTTTGGGGGTCTACTTTCATATAAAATGTAGTAATAACTAGATTTACATTCCTGCACAAAACACAACATACACACACAAACCACATGTGCATATACATAGAAATATGAATACACACACACACACTCACACACAAATATATGTATGTAGACAACAGCTTTACCAGTAAGCAACATCATAGTAAATGGAGAGAAGACAGGTTGTTAAGGATTTCGTTTTACTTAGTTCCATAATCAACGCTTAGGGAAGCAGCAGTCAAGAAATTAAAAGACTTACTGTGTGGGGAAAATCTGCTGCAAAGGACATCTTTAAAGTATTGAAAAGTAAAGACATCACCTTGAAGACTAAGGTGTGTCTGATGCAACCTGTGGTATTTTCAATTGCACCATAAGGATAGAAAAGCTGGACAATGGATAAGGAAGACAGAAGTACTGATGCTTTTGAATTTTAGTATTGGAGAAGAATGATGAGTGTACATAGATTGCCAAAGAATGAGCAGATCTGTTCTGAAAGAAGTACAACCAGAGTGCTCTTTGGAAGCAAAGATAGTGAGACTATGTTTCACATACTTTGGACATATTGTCAGGAGGGATCAGTCCCTGGAGAAAGACATCATGTTTGGTAGAGTGGAGGGTCAATGAGAAAGAGGAAGACCCTCAACAGGACGGATTGACATAGCAGCTACAACAATGAACTGAAGCATAAAAACTACTGTGGGCATGGCACAGGACTGGGCAATGTTTTGTTCTGTTGTGCATAGGGTTGCTGTGATTTGGAACCAACTCAAAGGCACCTAACAACAACATATAGACAACATACATATTATATGATACATATTATAAATTATTGTGTATGTGTATCTGCAAAATGCTGGTTTTCAAGATACTGGATATTAGGCAGAAATGTTCAGTGATCCCTGTGATACTGGAAAGAAAAAATGAGCCCCACAGTTGTCTTAACTTACTGCTTTGAGATTGTTTCTAGTACGGAGACAGACTAGGGAAGAGGATCCTAGGTGGAACCTACTGGAGTCTTCCTTGTAAAAGAAAGATATGAGTGCTAGGGAGACTAAAGTGACTGAAAGTAATCTACACAGAGAATCCTGAAGACATATGAAGGGTTATCCTGAAGTTCTCGGCAGAATGTTGAATATAACATGTGTATGAGGATATCAGGAACCATTGTTGCACAATGGTTAAGAGTTACAACCACTAACCAAAAGGTCAGTTGTTTGAAATCCAACAAGTACTCCTTAGAAACCCTATGGGGAAGTTTTACTCTGTCCTTGCAGGGTTGCTATGAGTTCGAATTAGCTCCGTGGCAATGAGTTTTTGGAGTGTAAGGATATCAGGTGAAACTAATTGTCATGGATTGAATTATTTCCCCCCAACAATGTGTGTGTCAGTTTGGCTGGGCCATGATTCCCATGACTGTGTGGTTGTTCTCCATTTTGTGACTTTCCTGTGTTGTAA
This sequence comes from Heterohyrax brucei, assembly GCA_028571685.1. Lineage (NCBI taxonomy): Eukaryota > Metazoa > Chordata > Mammalia > Hyracoidea > Procaviidae > Heterohyrax > Heterohyrax brucei. The sequence continues at coordinate 127,291,765 of CM053166.1, read as the reverse complement.
ACCCTATTCTCTGCCAGTGGTTAACAGGATACTCAAATTATGTTAAAGGTTACATCCCTCATCCAATGTGAAGGAAATTTCTCTGGGGTGTGGCTTGCATCACCATTTATCCTTTTATTCTACAAGAGATAACAGGAAAGGGAAGCAAGTAGAAAGTTGAGAATCTCTACCATCAACAAAACAGCAGCAGGAGCACAGGGTGCCCTTTGTACCTGAGATTCCTGCCCTGAAATACTCCCAGATGAAAGAAAGACTGATCCAACACAAGATTTTCCTCTCAGAGTTGATAGAGAGAAAGTGTGTTCCTCTGTTGCTGGCACCCTAAATTTGAATTTTTCACCTACTGAATTGTGAAAGAATAAACTTTTCTTTGTTAAAGCCATCCACTTGCAGTATTTCTGTTACAGCAGCACTGATGAATGATTGATATAAATACATTAAGATTAAAGTGTCTGACATTCACATTGGTCCAATCGTAATAACTTATGCTATCCTTGACTGCTACTTCTACAATTTGTGTCAGAAAAACAGAAAGTATAAATTATTATAAGTATAATAAAAACTTTACTAGTTAAGTAAAAACATGAAAGATATGTGAAATACTGAAATTGAACCTTAGAGATGAAAATGATAAAGTCTGAGATAAGAAATGCACTGGATTGAATAAATGGCATATTAGAGAGCAGAAAAAAAGATCAGTGAACCTGAATATATATCTATAGAAACTATTAATAATGAAACACACAGAGAAATAAGAGTTAAAATAAATGAATACAGAATCAGGAGCTGTGGTAAAACTGCAAACAGCTTAAAAGACATGAAATTGAAGCTCTTAAAAGAAAAAGAGATAGTAGACCATGGAAAAAAGTGTTTGAAGAAATAATGGTATAAATACCTCTAAATTTGATTTAAAAAAATTCAGTCACATGTCTTAGAAGTTCAACAAAATCAAAGAAATATGCTGAAAACTATTTTAAGGAACATCACAATAAAATTACTCAAAACTAGTGATGAAAGAGGGCAGAGCCAATATGGGGCTATAAGCAGAGGTGTAATGCCATCTTTCACAGCAAAGACTCAAAAAAATAAGAAAAACAGACAAACATCAACTCTGAAATACTAAGAGTCAAATGAAGAAATAAAGAATCAAGCATCAAAAGGCACAGGAAACTGACAGGGAATGGAGAGGGAGGAGAGATACCAAATGTAGGTCAAACTCTTTCTCAAATGTGATGGTGAAATTAAGACATTTCTAGATAATCAGAAATTAAGGGGATATGTACAAACTGAGTCAAACTTACAAGACCTATTAAAGGTATTCCTTCAGTTAGAAAACAAATATCATACGAGGTCTGATGATGAAGTGTGTGAATTTAATTTTTCTAAGTGTTTAATACCTTGTTGCTGAATATCACTACAGTCACCTTCAAAGTACTCCCCTTGGGAAGCTATGCACTGATGCCAGCACCTAGTTCACCCTTCAAAGCACTTTTGGAACTCTTTTTCTGGAATGGCCATCAGAGCTGTCGTCATATTACTCTTGATGTCCTCAGTGTCACCCTTTCAATATTTTATTTATCTTTGGGTAAAGAAAATGTCATTGAGGGCCAGATCAGGTGAGCAGGGAGGGTGTTCCAATAGAGTTATTTGTTTACTGGCTAAAAACTCCCTCACGGACAAATATACAATTAAGTTCATGAACTTGCCACTGTGCCACCATGCTCAATGGCCATTCCAGAAAGAGTTCCAAAATTGCTTTGAAGGGGGACTAGGTGCTGGTGCTGCTGCATAGCTTCTGGAGGGGAATATTTTGAAGGTGACCATAGTTAACATTCAACAATGAGGTATGTAGCACTTTTTCTAGGATGAGTTCATGAACTTAATTGGCAGTCCTTGTAGGACAGTTTGAACCCAGGATGTGAGACTGCATCAGCCAGGTAACAACCTAGGTAATGAACTGTCAAGGATTAATTAAAACTGAAATATTTACAAGATGGACCAGAACAGTTAGTCTGTAAATGACACTGGCATCAGAACAATAAAAGAGGGAATAAACAGTACAGGTACAGAGCTTTCAAATGGAGAGGAAGGTATGGTGATAACAAATAATAAAAGGCTTGTTCTAATTTAGAAAGATAAGAGTAAATTTTAAGGTAATCACAAAGAAAGTTAACTAACTTGTCAAAATAAGCACAAAAAGTATAAAGTCTCAGTAAACACAACATTTACAACAACAAAATAAATGAAAAAAAATTCCACAAACAGAAGGAATTCAGCACAGAGAAATAAGAGGAAGAAAATATCAGCACACACACAAAAAAGCACGATAATACATAAGAATTTAAAAAAGTGAATACAGAATCAGTGAGCTGTGGTACAACTGCAAACAGCCTAAAAGACATGAAATTGAATAAGCTCACACCTGTCAATAATTACAGTGAGTACAAAAAGTCTGAATGCACCCTTAAAAAGATAAAAGAGTGAATAAAAAACAGAATCCATCAATATGCTTTCTAAAAGAGACACATCTTAGAAACAAATTTAAATTTATTAAAAATCAAAGATTGGAAAAGTATATGTCAAGCAAATAGCTACCTAAAAAGATCAGAAGTGGCAAACTAATCTAGATAAAATGGACTTTAAAACAAAGCCCAACATAAAGGACAAACAAGGACATTGTTTAATGATTAAAGGGACCCAACACACTGTCATCAATTAAAGGGACAATCCTTCATAAAGACATAACCAAAATAAATATCCACACACACAATGGCAGGGCTCCAACATACATAAAACAAACTCTAACAGTGCTGAAAAAAGAAACTGACAGTTCCACAATAGTAGTAGGAGACGTCAACACATTACTCTTGGTAAAGGATAGAACATCTAGAAAGAAGCTCAGCAAAGATACAGAAGATCTAACTAAAGGCCACAATCAACTAACTTGACCTCATAGATGTATATAGAACACTGCACCCCAGAGCTGCAAAGTACACATTCTTTTCCAATGCACATAGAATGTTTTCCAGAATAGACCACATCTTAGGCCACAGGACAACCTTCAACAAAATCCACAATGTTGAGATAATACAACATGTCTTTGCTAATCTCAAAATCAGTGGTCAAGTATAAATTTTAAAATCAAAAAAAAGAAAAAAATAACCTGTTATGCAGTAGGAACTGAAATAAGGATGGAATCAGATTCCTCACTGGAAATAATATAAGTGGTAATACAGTAGAATAAAACCCTTAAAGTAATAAAACAAAATTTACCAGTTTAGAATTCTTTGCTCAGGGGAAAAAAAAATCTTTTAATAAACTCTGTTGCCATCTAGTTGATTTTGTCTCATAGTGACCCTACAGGACAGAGATTTCCTCATACTATTTCCAAGGATGCAATCTGTGGAAGCTGACTGCCATATCTCGGGGTTCAAAGTGCCTACCTATTGTTTAGCAGCTGAGTGCTTAAACACTGTGCCACCTGAGTTCTTTATCTTTTAATAAAACTACAACCCATTACCATTGAATCCATTCCAACTCACGGTGAGTGACTCTATAAGACAGAACAGAACTGTCACATAGGGCTTCCAGAGAGGGGTCAGTGGATTCAAACTGCCAACCTTTTGGCTAGCAGCAGAGCTCTTATCCATTAGCTCTACCAGGGCTCTTTTCTTTCAGTAACGAAGTTGAAATAGAGGCTTTTGCTGATATTCAAAAGCTGAAACAATTTATTGTCAGGAGACCTAGTGTACAAAAATGTTAAAGGTTTTTGTAAATGGATTTAATTGTGTCCCACTGAAACATATGTTGCAGCTCTAATCCATATACCTATGAATGTGACTGTATTTAGAAATAGCATTTTGCTTTTGTTAACAGTTAAAGGATGTCATAGCAAAGTAGGATGAGTTTTAATCCTAAGCACTTTTTGTTGGTGTTACATAAAATGGGGAAAAAATACAGAAAAAAAATCGTACACAAGGGGAAGAAACCATGTGCTGAGAGAGGCAGATAAATCTCTCTTCAATAAAGGAACATCAAGGATTTCCAGTAGCCAGTAGAAAATAAGAGAGAGGCATGGAATGGTTCCTCTCTCAATGCCCATGGATGGAACTGACATGGCTGAGAACCTGATTCAGACTTGTAGCCTCAAGAATTGTAAGAAAATAAATGTCTATTCTTTAAAGCCACTCGCTTTGTAGTATTTTGTTATGGCAACACTAACAGATTAAGATAGAAATCTTGAAGTAGAAGGAAAATGATGTCAAATGGAAATTTGGATTCATACAAAGGAATTAAGGACACTGGAAATGACAATTACATTAGTAAAAATATGAAATTAAATTTCTTGCTTTTTAAATATCTTTAAGAGATAAATTACTCTTTAAGGAAACAAACAAAATAACACTTAAATTTATCACTCTGAGTCAGAATTGATTTGACAACAGTGGATTCAGTTTGGGTAATAAAAATAGAAGGAATGTTTAAACAGTAATATAAAGTCGAGGAGGGAAGTAGTGGAAGTTAACATAAGATATTATATGTGAAGTGATATAGCCAAGCCAAGTGCCGTTGAGTCGGATCCGACTCATGGCGACCCTAGGGGCCAGGGTAGAATAGTATCATTAAAAATGGACTGTAATAAGTAAAAGATATGTACTGTAAATCATAAAGCAAACAGTAACAACACAAAAAGCTATTGTTAATACACTAATAAAAATGATAAAAGTGGATCATAAAAAATCAGTTAATGGAAAAGAAGATAGCAAATGTAAGAAATGTAGGACAATAGGTAAAACATGGAAAACAAACTGTCATATGGTGGAATTAAACTTAGCCGTATTAATGAACATTACACATAAGTATCAAAACACTCCGATTAAAAGACAGAGACTATCAGGGTGGGTGAAAAAACTAGACTCAGCTATACAAATTATGCCTCAAGAAACTAAAAAAAGGTGAAAAAATGAAACATAAGCCAAGCAAAAGAAAGAAAATAATAAAAATCAGAGCACATATTAATAAATTAGAAAACAGAAAGAATTATAGAGAAAACCAAGGCAAACAAAAGTCGTTTACTTGAGAAAATCAATACAGCTGATAAACCACAGACAAAGAAATACAGAAAATACACATTAATAATATCAGCAATAGATAAGGTGATCCTGCTGTCATCAAGTTGACTCTGACTCATATATCTATATCACTGTGAATTTTACAGAAATGAAAATATTTCAGGAATTATATGACTAAATTTATGAAAATGAGTTCAAAACTTTAAATGAAATAGATATATTTTTTGAAAAACACACAGTATCCAAATTCACTCAAGAACAGATTGGATGCGTTGAACATTAACGACCAAGGACCAGATGAGTTATGGCATGACATCGAAGAAAGTAAGAGGTCATTAAAAAAGACAGAAAAGAAAGAAAAGATCAAATCGGTGTCAGAGGAGACTCTGGAATTTGCTCTAAAAAACATCAAGTAACTTTGGCCCCTAGGGTCGCCATGAGTCGGATCCGACTCAATGGCACTTAACTTGACTTTAACTAACGAAAAAGGAAGGAAAGATGAATTAAAAGAACTGAACAGAAGATTTCAAAGAGTGGCTTGAGAAGACAAAGTAAAGTATTATAATGACAGCAGCAAAGAGTTAGAGATAGAAGATCAAAAGGCAAAAACATGCTCTGCATTTCTCAAGCTGAAAGAACTGAAGAAAAAATTCAGCCCTCCAGTTGCAATAATGAAGGATTCTACACTGAAAATACTGAATGACTCAGGAAGCATCAAAAGAAGATGGAAGGAATACTCTGAGTCATTATAGCAGAAAGAATTGATTGACATTCAACCATTTCAGGGTAACATATGATCAGTAATTGATGGTAATAATGAAGCTGCATTTAAGGTATTGGTGAAAAACAAGGCTCCTTGAATTGATGGAATATCAACTGAGATGTTTCAACAAGTGGACGCAGTGCTAGAAGTATTCTTTCATTTAAGAAGAAATTTGAAGGACAGCTACCTGGCCAACAAACTGAAAGAGATGGTATTATGCCTATTCCCAAGAAAGGCAATTCAACTGAATCTGGAAATTATTGAACAACATCATTAACATCACACACAAGTAAAATTTTGCTAAAGATCATTCAAAGGTGACTATAACCGTATATTAACAGGGAACTGCCAGAAATTCAAGCCAGATTCAAAAGAGGATGTGGAACCAGGGATATTGTTGCTGATGTCAGTTGGATTTGGCTGGATGTGGAGAATATCGGAAAATGTTTACCTGTGTGTTGTTGACTACGCAAAGGCATTAGACTGTGTGGATCACAACAAATTTTGGATGAAATTGAGGAGAATGGGAATTTCAGAACACTTAAATGTATTCATGAGGGATGCGTACATGAATCAAGAGGCAGTAGTACAAACAGACACTGCACGTTTTAAGGTCAGGAAAGGTATGCATCAGGATTGTATCCATTTTGTTTTTTCCAATATGCATGCTGAGCAAATAATCAAAAAAGCTGCACTATATGAGGAAAACGAGGCATCAGGTTTGGAAGGAGGCTCATTAACAACCTGCATTATGCGGATAACATAACCTTGCTTGTTGGAAGTGAAGAAGATTTGAAATTCTTACTGATGAAAACCAAACACCACAGCAAGTATGGCTTGCACCTCAACATCAAGAAAACAAAAATTCTCATAACTGGACCAGTAAGCAACATCATGATAAATGGAGAAAGAATTGAGGTTGTCAAGGATTTCATTTAACTTGGTTCCACAATCCATGGCCATGAAATCAGCAGCCAAGAAATCAAAAGACACATTGCATTGGAAAAATCTACTGCAAAGAACCTCTAAAGTTTTAAAAAGTAAAGATTCCACCTTAAGGACTAAGGTGCGCCAGCCCCAAACCATGGTATTTTCATTCACATCATATACATGCAAAAGATGAACAGGAAGACAGAAGAATCAATGCCTTTGAATTGTGGTGCTGGAGAAGAATATTGAATGTATCACAGATTGCCAAAGAATGAACAGGTCTGCTCCTGAAAAAGTACAACCAGGGGGCTCCTTGGAAACGAAGATGGTGAGACTGTGTCTTACATATTTGAGACATGTTGTCAGGAGGGATCAGTCCCTGGAGAAGGGTATTATGCTCGGTAGAGTAAAGGGACAGTGAAAATGAGGAAGACCCTCAAGAAGAAGGATTGTCACAGTGTCTGCAACAATGGGCTTAAGCATAAAAACAACTATGGGCATGGTGCAGGACTGGGCAGTGTTTCATTCTGTTGTGCATAGGGTTGCTATGTGTCTGAACAGACTTGATGACGCCAAACAACAACGACAGAGAGAAAGGAAATATAACTTACAAAGAAGAATCAATAAGACTAAGCTTGAACTTTTCACTAGAAGCCATGCAGACAAAAAGGTAATGGAAAGACATATACAAAGCCTTGAAAGAAAATAATTGTCAGCCAAGAATTATTCATCCAGTAAATTGTCTCTCAAATATGATGGTTAAATTAGAACATTTCCTGATAAACAGAAATTTAGGGAATTTGCAAAAACTAAATCAAAATTACAAAAACTAATAAAAGAAGTTTATTGGTTAGAAAACCAGTAACACCAGGTAACAGCAGGACATGGAACACAGCAACTAGATATAACCCAAATAGGGCACTCATAAAAGCAAATTATAGGTCAAACACTGAAACTAGGGAAACAGAGATGCCATTATGTAAACATTGTAACAAAAGGGGGACTCAAAAGAAAATATAATCATATGTCTTCTATATGGAAAGGAAGTCAGGTGATATAAACATTGGTTTAAATTTAGAAAAATCGAAGTAAATATTAAGGTAACCACAAAGGAAACTATCAACATATGCATCAAAATAAACAAGAAAAACAAAAAGTCTCAGCAAATATGAAACCACCAACATTGAAGAAGATGAAAAGAACACAGATAAAGAAAAAACACTCAGCATGGAAAATCAAGTCGAAAAAAAGAAATTGTCTACAATGTACAAAAAAGACATCAATATGAGAGAGCTGAGCTCATAACAATAGAAAGAAGGGTTGTCACACAAACAGATACATGCACACCAATGTTCACTGCAGCACTGTCCACAATAGCAAAAGGATGGAATCAACCTAGGTGCCCATCAATAGATTAATGGATAAACAAACTATGGTATATTCACACGATTGTGCAATGGTAAAGAACAATGATTTTAGGAAACATAATATGGAGACATCAGGGAGACATGTTGAGTGAAATCAGTCAGTTGGAAAAGGACAAATACTGTATGAGAGCACTATTACAAAGACTTAAGTAAAGGTTTAAGCACAGAAGAAAATAATCTTTGATGGTTACAAGAGGGGGAAGGGATGGAGAGGGGTATTCAAAAATTAGCTAGTAGACAAGAATTAAGTTCAGTGAAGGGAGTGACAGCTGACAGTAGAAGGGATGTCAGCATAGCTGGACTACACCAAAAGCTAAGTGGTTTTCTAAATGTAGCCTCACATTTTGCAGAATAGAGTGGGTTCAGGGGACATCTAGGCTAACTGGCATAACCAAGCTTTTGTTTTTCAAGAAAATGTTCTGCATACCACTTTAGTGAATGGCATCTGGGGTCTTAATAAAGGCTAACAAGTGGCCAAGTAGCATCAACTGGTCTCAGTCCATCTGGAGCAGATAATGAAAAACATCAAAGATGTGAGGAAAATATGAGCCCAGAAGACAGAAAGTGCCATTTGATCCAGACAGTCTACATCAACATGAGACCAGAAGAACTAGTTGGTGTTTGGCCACCACCAATGACCGCCCTGACAGGGAACACGGCATAAAATCTGTGATGTAGTGGGAGAAAAACGGGAGTGCAAAACTAGAACTTCGTTTAAAGACCACACTTGATGGTCCATCAGACTGAAGGTTCCCTTGAGATTACGGCCCCCAGACTTTCCGTTAGTCTGGAACTGATACCAGTACAGACAACTTTTCAGACAAACATTAGACTGGATTATAAGACACAGATTGATGCTGGTGAAGAATATGCTTCTTGACTTAAATTTATACATGAAATTATCTGAGCTGCTTCTTATCCAGATGTGAGATGAGAGGGTAGAGGGGGACAGGAATTGGTTGAATGGATGCTGGAAGTACAGGGTGGAAAGGAGGAGTGTGCTGTCGTGGGGGTTGTGGGAGGGGTGTCAGTGTGGAGTTTTATATGGAAGATTGATTTGGATTGTAAATATTCACTTAGCGAAGCCAAGTGCCGTCGAGTCGGATCCGACTCTAAAGCATAATAAAATTAAAATAAATCTTCAACAATTTTCTCTGTATTTTCTGTTATCCCTCCTGCCACGTTCTGTACTTCAATTATTCCTGAACTGTTCCTCTTGATAAAATTCCACATAACTCTTATTGTTTCTTCACTTTTAAAAACCTCTCTATCTGACTTTTCTTCAAATATGTTGGCGTCAGTTGTGTTATCTTCAATCTCACTAAATTTGCATCTCATTGCCTGGATTCTGCTCCTTTGAATTTCTACTGAATTGTCTAATTCTGAAATTTTATTGTTAATCTGCTGAATTTTAGATCATTGTTGCTCAGGTATTTCTTACAGCCTGTTTTATGTTTCCTTACTCTGTGCTGCACTTTGCCTAATCTCCTTCCTGATGCCTTGAAGAGCTCTAAACACTAATCTTTTGCATTCTGCCTCTGATGACTATAAGAAGTCATCTTTGTATGGAAATTTTTTTGATTCTTTATTTCGGGAGTTTTGCGACACCACAGTGAATCTGAGCAGACTTGATGGCAACTATCAACCGCTCTGGAATTGCATTTAACAGTTTAATGTGTGTCAAGTTAGTTTGAATCAATATCAACTTGACTTAAATGGTGTGTAATGATCCCTGTGTCTATACATACCTCGCCCCTTTGTATATTTATTTTCACAAATTATGTCTTTACATCTTATGAACCCATTAACAGATTTATGCTTAAAGTTTTATGCACTTGTCTTTTAAATCACATTGAAAAAAAGAGGAGTTACGAACCAAAATTATTTAATAATGCAGGCTTTTATAATTTACCTATATCATTAAATCTATCATTGGCCTTTTTCTTCATATGGCTTCAGATTACTGTTTAGTATCCTTTCACTTCAAACTGAAGCCATCTTTTTAACATTTCTAGTGACAAAATCTTTCAACTTTTGTTTGTCTAGAAATATCTATTTCTCATTCATTTTTGAAAGATGATTTTTCTTAATATAGATTCATTGGTCTATACTTTTTCTGTTTTATCACTTTAAATAAGTTGTCTTATTGCCCTCTAGTCACCATGATTTCCAAACAAAAATTTCATGTTAGTCTTGTCTTAGTTGACCTAGTGCTACTACAAATGAGTTGTGTTAGAAACAGAGATTTGCTTTCTCACAGTGTGGGAATCTAGAAGTCCAAACTCAGGGAACTGGATCTTCAAGCTTCTAGTAGCTGCCAGCAATAATCGGCATTTCTGGCCCTATCAATTCATCTTTCTCCATCTTTACATAGCATCTATCTCCTGTGCTTCTGTGTCTATTATGATCTTTTTGTAAGATACCACTCATATAATATTAGGTTTGGCCAGCCAGCCAAACCATTTATGATTCATCATATGCCAGTATTATATCATTACCATAACAAAAGAAAAATCCTATTTCCAAACAAACTTGAGAATGCTTTGTATATGATAAGTTTTTTCTCTCTTGATAATTTTAGCATTGTTTTTGTCTTTGCCTAGGGACAGTTTGTTTTTAATGCACTCTACGTGAATCTTTTTGTGTTTATCCTTCTAGAAGTTTGATGGGCTTCTAGAATGTGTGTATTTTTGTCTTTCATGACATTTGGGAACTTTTTGACCATTATTTCTTCAAACATTCTACCCCTTTCTCTCTCCTCTCCTTCTTGGTCATAGCCATCAATTCATCTTGCATTATATTGTATATTTCCAGTACTTAGCATAACACAGATGTAACAATACTTTTGCTGGTGAATATACAAATCAGAATTTAGCAAGTTGTACAGTTTGTGTCAATTATACACCAACAAAAATATTAAAAATAGTTCAGTATTTGCAAATTGACTTCACATTGAAAATGTCCTTATTTACTGAGGCAAAAAATAGAAGCCAACTGTATGATTAAAACAACAATTTAGTAGGTTAGTAATGATACAGATAATTGAATGTTGGAACTTTTTTTTTAAACCTCAACGTGAGGATTCTTATGTGTCAGTGATATTTTTTTGACTTAATGTAACATTACCTAAGGAAAGACCAGTCCCTCAAAAGGGACAACATCCTTGGTAAGATTGCAAAGAAGAAGAAGATCTTCAGTGAGATAAAAATGTCTCAAACCTACAGTGATTGTGAGTATGGCACAGTGTTTCGCTGTGTCGTGCCCAGGGTCACTGTGAGTTGGAACTGACTCAACAGCAGCTAACTACTCACAGAATGCATTGTATGTAGCCTAAAGAATACTATCTTTCAAGGGATTATCCAGCTCTAAATTGAAAACATTCTCTCTGAATCCTTGCAACTCTGTTTTGGAGGAGGTGAGTCTGTGTTGGAGTCACATGAAAATCCATAAATTCTGCTTACTAAGACAGAGACTTACAGCAAGGGAAGTGCTGTGACTGCAATTTCATTGCGGTAACTCATACCTTTGCTGGGATATAAACATCTGGACAGACAAAACAGTTTCATGCAATAAAGGTTGTTTATCAATATAACCATCTGTATTATGTTTCAAGTCTATGCCTCCTAGTCACATTTTGCACAGGGATATGCATTTATAATTCCTATGTATAGATATCCTTCTATAGGCATTTTTTTTTTTTCTCAAGAATCCTTTAAGAAACTGTTAGGCTGAAACCCAAGCTACCTCCCCTACCATTCCCGGGAGTGGCACGGCCCAGTCAAAATGTTTTATGTGCCAGCTATTCCTGAAATTCCATTCAAATGAGAGGAGCTGCGGGCCGGAATAGCTATCACTCCTCTCCCATAGGCTCAACTCCACTGAAATGAGACCCCCTTATGTTAATTAAGTTAACTTTAGTCGTCCACAACCCCATAGGCTACTTGCCACAGACACCATTCTCATCGTCACAGGCGCTGTTTTCAGCGCTGTCCTCAGTAAAATCCGCCGGGCCCCTTTATAAACTCCCAACCCCCGAGCCAGCGCGCGGTTTTGCAGAGTCCCTCCTGGGAGCTCTGTAAAGCCACCGGGGACGCAAATAAACTTTTCCTTTTCTTTCTTCTCCTCTCTCTGGTTTTTCCTCTACATACTTTCCATTAAGCGAAACTCAACTGCACCCAAAAATCTCTAACAGAAACATCACTGTGAAAAATAATTTTTTAACTAACTGTATGACATATGGCTACTTTTGGGTCAAAATACCTGTTGAGTAGCACATCTATTGCTGTTGAGTTGATTGCAACTCATAGCAACCCTGTAGAACAGAGTAGAACTGCCTCATAGGGTTTCCAAGGAAGTAGTTTGCTTTATTCATGGAACAGACGATGGGTTTGAACTGCCAGTCTTTCACTTAGCAGGTGAGTGCTTAACCACTCTAACACAGGGCTCCTTATTAAGCAACATAAGCTCATTATGAAGTTAATACTTTCAATTTCTATATATATTGACTATATTGACAAAGAACCCTTGCGTCCCGTAAATGGTTGACATGTCTGGCTGCTAATCGAAAGATTTGAGGTTTGAATTTACTCATCTGCTTCAGAAAAATCAGTCACTGAGAATGTTACAGAGCACATCACTATTTGGATGCAAACGGGGCTACCATGACTTAAAATCAGCTGGACTAAACGATCTTTTACTGGGAGAAAAGTTAAATGATTTTTAAAAACATTAGTTTTTTCATTCCTCATTTCGTCTATAAATATATCCATGCCAAGCCAGCCAAGTGCCGTCGAGTCGGATCCTACTCATGGCGACCCTGGGGGCCAGGGCAGAACTGACTCCTACAGTATTCAAGAAGCACCTGGTGCCATACTACAAAATATAGCCATACTACAGATGTTTTTAAAAATTAATCCATTTTTACTTAATGTAGGAAAGTGATCAAGCGGTAGTCAGTTTCTTAGGGGGTGATGGGGAGAGGTAAGCTTCATTAAAGAATAGTTTGCTATCAGGCTTGCTGGCCTGACAGAGACTGGAGAAACCCTGAGAGCACCGCCCCTGAACACCTATTTGGCTCAGTGATGAAGTCACTCCTGACATATGCCCTTTGGCCAAAGATTGGACATGCCTGTAAAACAAAATGAGACTAAAGGGGCACATCAGCCCAGTGGAAAGGACTAGAAGGCAGGAGGGACAGGAAAGCTGGTAATAGAGAAGCCAAGGTTGAGAAGGTAGACTGCAGACATGTTGTGGGCTTGTGAAGTAATGTCACAAAACAATGTGCACTACGTGTTTAATGAGATACTTGTTTCATAAACCTTCACCTGAAGTACCATTTAAAAAACAATAGTTTGACATAAGCATTTAAAAGTAAGATTTGTATACATGGTTTTTAATCTGATAATCTGAGTGTTATATCCTGGATTTGCTACCAGCAGCCTTTACTGGTTCTCAAAAGAGTGGGGACAAAAACATAGATAAGTTAATTCTTACATTGTTAAAAATTTTGGGTTCCTTTTAGCCTCCTTATACTTCCTGATTTCACTTCGTAACTGAAAAAAGTAAACAAGTTACTTTTGTTTTCACTGCTACTTGTTGTGTGATGGAATACATGTAATTAGGTATTACAACCTTTAATGTTAGTGTACTCTCTTACCTGATGAAATTCCTTGAACACTCACAATTGAAATCTGTGAAGTATGGTGATGGGGTTTGTAGTTTTCAAAATGTCTAACTCAGATTACATGTTTTTTTCTGCACATATTTCTTGTCCTTGAAAGAAGCATTAATTCTAACTTCCTAAGGGAAATGAAAGTCTGAGAATGGAAGAGAGATTTTCAACTTGAGGTAACTTTTATACTCATTTACAAGTGCAAACCCCAACAGCCCTAGGCTTCCATAATACAAAGAAGGTATCCCAATCATATTTTTATGAGACCATTGAAATAAGGAATTATGAAAAGGATCTCTGTTTAGTTAGAGGGGAAAAGGTCAATTTGCTTAGAATATCATTAAATGGACAATATTCCTGGAAGTAGAAGGCAGATGATGAGGTAAAGAAGTTAATCATGAAAATGATTCTCTTTGTTAATAATGGAGAAATACAAACTATAATGGACTCTGACCCTAACATTTTAACATGCTCTAAAATAAATTATTCAATTTGGTGAATTGCTAATTTTAAAATATGGGTAAGGAAATTAAAATAAGGTAAACAAATTATAAGAACTTCATAATTATTAATCACCTTACATAATATGATATTGTAAGCCTACATATTTTATTATACACTATTCCAAAATTTTTGTATATTAAAATTTATGAATATCATGCTTTAGCATTCACCAAATTTGAGTAAATAAGTAAGTTAAAATGATGTGTTTTACTAAGACTATACATATGTTCTTAAACATTCTTGAGAATAAATGACAAAAGGCTCAGAAAACTTATAAATTCCTGGACTAGACATTCCTCACTATGCTTTCTCAGTCTTAGGCTCCTTCACACATGTCAACTTCACACAATTCCATTAAGACAGACCCCTAAAGTGGCAGTTGTTTGCAAAGTTCCTGTGATTTACTGTGTTATAGTAAAGATGCCACATTTTTCCATAGTATTATTGTTTTAACTTATATATGTTAGAATATTGCAAGTAAAGCATAAGATAAACTTTCCTATGGAGCTCTTAAAAGCCCCTCATGTCTCAATCTAGACATTTTCCATAGGAAAGATAACTGGAAAATTCTGCTATAATTTTGAGTTATAGATGAAGTAGAAAAGTGGAATTAAGCTGAAATATGCATCAAAGGAAAGTACAGCACCCTCTTTATTCAAATGTGTTTGGTTCGGTAATAGTTGTTGCTGTTGAGCCCTGGTGGCACAGTGGTTAAGAGCTCTGGGTGCTAACCAAAAGGTCAGCAGTTCAAATACACCAGCTGCTCCTTGGAAACCCTAAGGGGCAGTCCTACTCTGTCCTATGAATAGAAATGAATGTGATGTCTTTTTTTTTTTTTTTTTGTCTTTGAATCCATGAAGATAATTTCAAAGGTCTAAGTTGTCAGACCATGTGTCTGTCCATTTGTGTACTATGGGAGCTTGCATGTTGTTGTGATACTGGAAGCATTGTGATATTGGTATTCCACATACTGGCAGGGTCACCTTTGATGGACTGGTTTCAATAGAGCTTCCATACTAAGACAGACTAAAAAGAAAGAACTGACAGTCTGCTTCTGAAAAACTTGGCCAGTGAAAACTGTATGATATACTGCAGGAAGATCAGCCCCTCAGATTGGAGGGCATCCAGAAGATGGCTGGGGAAGAGTCTTCTCCTCAAAGTAGAGTTGACCTTAATGATGTAAATGAAGTCAAGCTTTCAGAACCTTCATTTGCTGATGTGCCACAACCCAAAATGAGAAAAAAAACAGCTGCAAATGTCCATTAAGAATTGGAATGTGGAATGTATGAAGTATGAATATAAGAATATTGCAGGTCATCAATGATGAAATGGAACACATAAAGATTTATATCCCAGGAATTAGTGAGCTGAAATAGATTGATACTGGTCATTTTGAAGGATACGATGGGCAAAATATTGAAAGAAGCAGAGTGCATCAAAAACAGATGGAAATAATACACATCATCACTGAACTAAAAGAACTCGTCAGTGTTCAGCTATTTCAGGATGTAGCATATGAGCAAGAACTAATGGTTTGAAGGACAAGGTCCCAGTTGCACTTAAGGTATTGGCAAAAACAAGCTCCAGGAAGTGACAGAATACCAACTGAGATGTTTCAACAAACAGGTGCAGCACTCTTATGTGCCAAGAAATTTAGAAGGCAGCTACCTGGCCAAGTGATTGGAAGAGTTCCATATTTTTGTCTACTCCAAAGAAAAGTGATCGAACTGAATGAGGAAATTATTGAGCAATATTATTAATACCACATGCAAGTAAAATTTTTCTGCAGTGATCAAAACAATGTGGTACTGGCATATAGACAAATCAACCAATGGAATATAATTGAAGGTCCAAAAATAAACCCTTGCTTCTACAGCCAACTGATTTTTGATAAGGGTAATAGTTTCATTCAATGGGGACAGAATAATCTTTTCAAGACACGATGCTGGGATAACTGAATTTTCACATAAAAAAGGAAAAATTTAGACTCCTACTTCACGTGTCTGTCAGGTTTTCACGCTGTAGAGGTGAGCATGTTGTTGCGATACTGGAAGCTATGCCATTGGTAATCAAACAGCAGCAGGCTCACCAAAGGTAGACAGGTTTCAGCTAAGCCTCCAGACTAAGACTAGGAAGAAGGTCTTCGTGGTCTACTTAGGAAAACAACCAGTGAAAACCCTATGAAAAGCAGTAGAACATTGTCTGATATAGTGTGGGAAGATGAGCCCCTCAGATTGGAAGGCACTCAAAAGACAACTAGGGAAGAGATATATCCTCAAAGTAGAGTTGACCTTAATGATGTGAGGGGAGTCAAGCTCTCAGGACCTTCATTTGCTGATGTGGCAGCACTCAAAATGAGAAGATACAGATGCAAACATCCATTACTAGTTGGAGTGTGGAATGTATGAAGTATGAATCTAGGAAAATTGGAAATCATCAAAAGGAAATGGAATGTATAAATATTGATATCCTAGGCATTAGTGAGCTTAAATGGACCGGTACCGGCCATTTTCAATCAGACAATCATATGGATTACCTTCTTAGAAATGACAACTTGAAGAGGGATGGTGTTACATTCAGAGTCTAAAACAGTATTTCAAAATCTATTTCAAAGTGCAATGCCATCAGTGATAGTATAACATCCTTACGAGGAAGACCAGTTAATCCAACCATTATTAAAATTTACCCACCAACCACTAAGGCCAAAGATGAAGAGAAGATTTTTACCCACTTGTGCAGTCTGAAATTGATTGAGAATAAAATCCGAATGCATGAATAATTACTGTTGATTGGAATGGGAAAGCTGGAAACAAAGAAGAATGAGAAGTTAGAAATTATGACCTTGGTGATAAAAAATGATGCCAGAGATGGTGTGATAGAATTTTGCAAAGCCAACAACTTCTTCATTGCAAATGCCTATTTTCATCAACATAAACGATGACTATACACATGAACTTACCCAGATGGAATATACAAGAATCAAATCAATTACATATGTGGAAGGAGACAAAAGAAAAGCTCAATATAATCAGTCAGAAGGAAGATAGGGGCCAACGGCAGAACAGACCATCAATTGCTCATATGCAAGTGGAAATTGAAACTGAAGAAAATTATAACAAGTTCATGAGATCCAAAGTATGACCTTTAGTATATCCTACTTAATTTTAGAGACCATCTGAAGAATAGATTTCATGCACTGAACACTAAGTGGCTGAAGACCAGAAAATCTGTGAAGTGACATTAAGGACATCACTTATACAGAAAGAAGTAGGTCATTAAAAAAGATAGGAAAGAAAAGAAAGATCAAAATGAATGTCAGAAGGGATTCTGAAACTTACTCTTGCGTGTAAAGTAGCTAAAGCAAAAGGAAGAAATGGTGAATTAAAAGAGTTGAACATGTAATTTCAAAGGATGGCTTGAGAAGACAGTAAAGCATTATAATGTCATGTGGAAAAACCCGTAGACAGAAAATCAAAAAGGGAGAACACACTTAGCATTCCCCAAACTGAAAGAACAGGAGAAAAAATTCAAGTCCCAAGTTGCAGTATTGAATGATTCTATGGGGAAACTATTAAAGTTCACAGGAAACATCAAACAAAGATGAAAAGAATACACAAAGATACCATATAAAAAATAATTGGTTGATGCAACAATTTCAGGAGGTATTATATGATGAGGATCTAGTGGTGCTGAAGGTAGAAATTCTCACTGCACTGAATCCTTTGGAGGAAAACAAGTCTTCAGGAATTCATGGAATACCAATTGTGATATTTCAAGAAACAAATGCATTGCTGGAGGTGCTCACTCCTCTATGTCAAGAAATTTGGAGGATGGCTACCTAGCCAACTGGAAGAAATCCAAATTCATGCCTGTTCTCAAGGGAGCTGATCAAGTCAACTGTGGAAATTATCAAACAGTAGAGTCATCATGAGTCGGATCCGACTCGACGGCACTTGGCTGGCTTGGCTATCATTAATATCACATGCAAGTAAAATTTTGCTGAAGATCCAAGAGACTTTAGCAGTATACTGACAGTGAACTACCAGAAATTCAAGCCAGATTCAGAAGAGGACATGGAACCAGGGACATCACTGCTGATTTCAGATGGATCTTGGCTGAAAGCAGAGAATATCAGAAAGACGTTTACCTGGCTTTTATTGATTATAAAAAGAAATTTGACTGTGTGGATCATAACAAATTATGGATAACATTGTTATGAATGGGAATTTCAGGGCACTTAACTGTGTTCATGAAGAACCTGTATGTACATCAAGAGGCAGTTATCTGAAGAGAACATTGGGATGCTTCATGGTTTAAAGTCAGGAAAGGTGTGTGCCAGGGTTGTATCCTTTCACAGCACCTTTTCAATGTGTATGCTGAGAAAATAATCCAAGACACTGGACTAAACTCATATGAAGAAGAACTGGCATCAGGATTGGAGGAAGACTCGTTACAACATGTGTTATGCTTGCTGAAAGGGAAAAGACTTGAAACACTAATGAAGATCAAGAACCATAGCCTTCAGCATGGATTACACGTCAACACAAAGAAAACAAATTCTCACAAGTGAACCAATAAGCTACATCATGATAAATGGAGAAAAGATTGAAGTTATCAAGGATTTCATTTTACTTAGATCCACAAATGCACATGGAATCAGTAGTCAGGAAATCAAAGGACATATTGCATTGGGCAAAACTGCTGCAAAAGACCTCTTTAAAGTTTTGAAAAGCAGAGACGTCACCTTGAAGTCTAAGGTGCACCTGACTCAGTCTGTTATTTACAATCACATTATATGAATGCCAAAGCTGAATGATGAGTAAGGAAGATTAAATAAGAATTGACTCCTTTGAATTATGCTATTGACAAAGAATATTGACTACACCATGGAATGACAAAAGAATGAACAAAAATGTCCCGGAAGAAGTATAATCAAAATGATCCCTAAAAGCAAGAATGATGAGATGACATGCCACATACTTTGGACATGTTATTAAGAAGGATCAGTCTCTGGAGACGGATATCATACTAAGAAGAGAGTCAGTGAAAAAGAAGAGGACCTTCAATGAAATAGACTGGCAGAGTGGCTAAAACAAGGGGCTGAAGCAAAACAACAACTGTGAGGCAGTCTTTCATTCTTTTGTACATAGAGTTACCGTGAGTTGGAACCAATTCAATGACACCTATCAACAACTTCACATAATATAAAAAATTTAACTCAAAATGAATAAATGACCTATATATAGGAGCAAAAACTATAAATAACTTACAAGAAACAAAAGGGATAAACCTTACCGACCTTGCATTTGGAATAGATTATTAGACACAATACCAAAGTTACTAGCAATAGAATTTTAAAATAGGAAAATTGGACTTCATCAAAATTAAAAATTTTAGTGCATCAAATGACATTAAAAATTCTAGTGCATCAGCTGGCCACAATAGCAAAAAGATGGAATCTACCTAGATGCCCATCAACAGATGAATGGATATATAAACTATGATACATATACTAAATTGAACATTACGTAATAATAAAGAACAAGGATGATTTCAAGAAACATCTCATAACCTGGTTTCAAGTGGAAGACATTATGCTCAGTGAAATCAGTCAGTGGCAAAAGGACAAATATTGAATGAGACTCCTGCTTTAAGGACTTAAAAGTAGACTTATGCACACAAGAAAAGACTCTGATGGCTACGAGGGTGGGAAGGGAGGGAGAAGGCTGGGCATTAGATAGTTTATAGAAATTTAGTTAAGTGAAAGCAGTGACAGCACACAGTAGAGAGTGGATTAACTTAGCTGGATTTCACCATAAACTGAAAGGTTTTCTAAACTCAACCTAATGCTTCAAAGGATAGAGTGTCAGGGATGGGAGTCTGGGGACCATGTATTCAGGGCACAATGAGGCCAACTGGCATAACTAGTCTGTTGCTAAGTCTTATGCATCCCATATTGGTGAGTAGCATCTAGGTTCTGAAAAGCTAATAAGCTGCCATCTAAGATATAACTAATGGTCCCAACTCCTTCAGGACAGATAATCTCCAAGGACAACAAAGATATGAGGAAAACAGAGCCCAAGAGACAGAAGGACCCATATGAATGGGAGACTGAATCAACTTGAGACTAGAAGAACAAGATGGTGCCCAGCCACCACCAAACACTGTTGTGACAAACAGTAGAGTCCTTGAGGCAACACACACAAAAAGAGGTGTTCAGCCCAAGAACTCTACTAAAACACCTGAACTGAAAGTCTGACAGCCTGGAGGGTCCCTTGGGAACATGACTTCTAGGCTTGCTGCTTCAGACAACAATGGACTGGACTTGGTGACACAGTGTGATCATATGGTGTGCATACTTTATGGTTCTATGCATTTACAGAAGGCTGTCCTACTGGTCTCTTTCTGGATGGGAGAGAAGAGGGTGGAGAGGTGGAGCACAGATGCTTGTTAAGAGGATACCAGATATATAGTGTGAAAAGGAGGAGTATGCTGTCACCAGGTCAGGAGAACAGAGAGAGCTACACATGGGTGGGCATGAATAACTGATTTGGGTTATATACTTTCACTTAATCACTCAAAAAAAAAAAATTCTAGGTCATCAAATAATATTACCAAGAATGTGAAGAGGTAAATTATAACCTGATAACAGTTCAGTATCCACAAAAACTGTGACAAACTAAAGACAAAAAGACAAGTAATTTTTAAAAAATAAGCCAATGACTCGAAGGAATATTTTTCCAAGATGATATGCAAATAATCAATAAACACAGGAAAAAATTGTCAACCTTATTAGTCACAAAGAAATGTAAATCCTAACCACATTAGGTTATTGTTTTACATCTACTAGGGTGATTATTATTAACAAAAAAAAAAAAAAAATTGAAAGAACTGTTGACCAAACATATGGAGAAACTGGAATCTTTGTGCATTCCTAGTGAGGGTGTATAAAATGGTGCAACTGTCACAAAAATAACTTGATGCTTCTTTGAAAAGTAAAGCATGCAATTATCATATGAACCAAAAATTCTGTTCCAGGAAATATATGCAACAGAATTGAAAGCAGGGACTCAAGAAGGTACCTGTATACTAATGTTTATTGCAGCATTATGCATAACAGGCAATATGTGGAAACAATCCAAGTGCTGGTTGCTAGATGAATGGATAAGCAAAATTTTGTATAGACACACAATGGTGTACTATACAGCCATAAAAAGGAATGGAATTCTAATACGTGTTGCAACGTAGATACACCTTGAAAACATTAAGCTAAAGGAAATAAGCCAGACACAATAGTATAAGTATGATCTCACTTATATGGCATATGTGTTGTGTGTGTGTGTGTGTGTGTGTGTACATTCAAGTCGATGCCAACTGATAATGATACTATATGATGGAGTGTAATTGCATCATTATGTTTATTAGACTGTAATCTTTAAAGGAAGAGGTCATCTGGTCTTTTCTTCTGTGGAGGCACTAGATTTGTTTGAACTCCCAACATTCTGCTTAGCAGCAGAGTGCTTATCCACATATAAATTCATAGACACAGAAAGCAGATTAATGTTTACAGGAACCGGAGAGAGGGAGAATGAGCAGTTATGCTTCTTTGGATGCAGAATTTTTTGTCTGATGTGATTAAAAAGCTATGGAAATTGATCTTGGTGATGACTGTACAACATTATGCATTTAACTTGTGTCAGCAAATTGTGTTAAAGAAACAGTTAAAATGGCTAATTTTATATTTTGTACATTTTAACACAATAAGGTTAAAAGAATAATTTTCAAAATTTATGACCTTTAAAATATGTTGACATCTCACTCAAAATAGCCTTGAACTATACTGAGTTTTTATTTATTCTATGTAGTCATTGAAAAAACAAGAAAATATTTTTTTAAAAAGAAGATGTTATCTTAGACAACAAAGCCTAGAAAGTTAATTTTGAAATTCCTCTACTGAAACTCCAATTATTTAACAGCAGACAAGTTGATTATGGTGACCTATGTCAATATTTTGCATCCCCAAGTCTCTGTCAGAGCTTCCTGCCAAAGTGTGATAACTTCAACAAATGCTGATAAAGCCAGTTCTAGAAAAAGAATACTGACAGATTATAACAGTGTAGCCTAATCAAATTTCAATTACTTTAGGTTATTTCCTTAAACACCAAACTTATCTCAACTTGAATTAGTGTATAAGATTATGTGTACAAACAGTATGCTTTTTTATAGTTGTTCATACTACTATTTTGTAGAAACGACTTGGAAATTAGATAAGTACCAATTCAGAGGCTAAGTGATGTTTTCATTGTCGTTAGTTGTCCTCAAGGCAGTTCTGACTCATAGTGACCTTATGTACCACAGAAGAAAACACTCCTCAGTACTGCCCCGTACTCACAATTGTTATATTGAGCCCATTGTTGTAGATTCTGTGTCAGTCCACATCGTCGAAGGTATTCCCCTTTTTCACTGAGCCTCAAGTTTAACAAGGATGATGTCTTTCTCCAGCCTGTGCGTATTAAACAATATCTACCAGAGGTGTTTCATCTTGCCAGTTTTATGATGTGTGGCCTTAACTAGGGGTTGTTTGAAGAAACGATTTTGTAGCTTGTGCAGACCTTCAAATAACAGACTACACTCTGGCTGTGGCTATGTGACAGAATGTTCTGAATGTTGTCTCTGTCATACCAAATAGGTAGCTTTTCTGAAATATCCTAATTAACTCAACATTTCTGATTTCATCAAGACATCCAGCACTGTATAGACAGTGTTACATTTGTTATATCCCTCTATTAATCCTTTTTAAAAAATAATTGCCAAGAGACATGTATTTAACTGCGGGTTTTTAATGAACTTCTGTGTGTCTTAGAAATGGTAGTAGCAAAGGAAAGTGAACATAAAGGAAGAAAGGGGAATGGGGGAATGCTTCAAACTGGTTGAAAAGCAAACAATTTAAACTTGTCTTTAAAAAATTCTTTTCATGTTAGATTGGCAGCTTTTCTCTCTGTGAGTTACAACTCTCTGAAGCTCATTATCTTAGCTTTCCCAGGGAAGTTTGTGACTAAAATCAAATATAAACTGCATAGGTCCCCTGATTACTTCACTATGGCCTAGTTCTATTCTTTCAGACTTAAGACTATGTACTTCAAAAACATTAGTTGCACCTACATGTTCAGTTTATTGACTCTCTTGAGGACACAGTCTTGGCATACTTAGAAAATTAAAATACAATTTATTTTAATGACTTGTTAGATGATATCTGAATAGATAAAAGATAAATTTGGGATCTATTCTAAATTTGCCGGTTTACTCCATTTGTTTTCCTTCTTCCTTTTTTTAAAATTTATATCTGATATTGTTTGTTTTTTCAGCTGGTTCTACTCGGTATCTCAAACATTATTCTGTAGGAGGAAAAGGCTATATTCTTGAGGCAATTAAGGAAACCCTAGTTGGGTAGTGGTTCAGTGCTACAGATGCTAACCAAAAGGTTTATAGGGTCACTATGAGTGGGAATCCACACAACCGAATGTCTTTGCATAGTCAGTGAAACACAGGTAAACAAGTCAGTGAAACACAGGTAAACATCTTTGTGGTATTCTCTGTTCTCAGCCAAGATCCATCTAACATCAGCAATGATATCCTTAGTTCCATGCCCTCTTCTGAATCTGGTTTGAATTTCTGGCAGTTCCCTGTCAATATACTGTTGTATTCAGTTTTGGATGGCCTTTAGCAAAATTTTAATTGCATGGGCATGGCATATGACTGGGCAGTTTTTCCTTCTGTTGTGCATGGGATCACTACGAGTCAGAATGGACTGGATGGCACCTAACAACAACAACATGAATTGGAATCAACTGGACATCATTTTTTTTTTTTTCCTTTTGAGGCATTTGAATGAGCTGAACAAGTCTACCAGGATCTGGTGAGAATTGTTTGTATGAAAATTTTTTCCTATCATTAAAATTGGAGCCCTGGTAGAGTAGTAATTAAGAGTGCATCTGCTGACCATAAGGTCGGCAGTTCAAATCCACCAGTTGCTCCTTGGAAACCTTACTTTGCCCTATAGGGTCACTGAGTTGGAATCAGCTAAACAGCACTTAGCAAAAACAACCATCATTAAAATCATCCTGAGTAATCCTAGAGAATTCAAAAAATATTAAGAATGTCCCCCTCAGGAAAATATACATAAAATGTTTTTAGAAGAAAGAGTAGTATTCTTTCCCCTAGCTAATAGATTACATTAGTATTATGTTTGATGTTTTCACCTTAACTGCATCTGCCCTCCCAGGATAAAGCATAGTTTTGAAAAACATCTGTTTTGTTGTAATTTTTACCAAACATTTCAAACTCTATTGACCTAGAAGAGAAGAAACCTTGAAAATCAAAACTAAAACTATACATATGGGTTCCAGTAGGGGGTCTTGATGAAGAACAGTATTCTTCTGATAAGATGCTTGAACCTATTGCTCTGGGAAACTGTTTTGTTTTATTGCATTAAGGGCTTTCTTTAGCCAGCTGGTAGATCAGTACTTTATGACAGTGAAAATGATCAATTTGCATAAGTCTTTAAGCTACTCTGCTGGTTTCTTGATTTTACCAATTTATCAGAAATTCTAATTTTCTTGCACTTGTCTCATCATTTACTCTTGACCTATTTCTTAAGTCTCCCATGATTTTTCTTAAGTTTCAGTATTTCTGTGTGTCAAATTGTTTGGTTTTATTTGAGAGGCTTTACTTGCTTCCACATAATTCAATTGATTTTGACTGGTCACTGAAAACTCAGTGATTAATTTTGAACCCAATAACTCTTCAGACAGTACATTTTTTACATACAAGTTCTATGCCCAAAACGTTGGTGGAATACAATTCATCTGTTTGGTTGATTTTGTCACTTAATAATCGTGGCAAATATATTTTTGCTTATGGCAGTCTTGAATTATGGACATGGATGACGTGTGATGTATAATTCTACTTCTTGATTTTTCCTATAACACTCTCTGTGTTAAGCTGGGTTTTCTAGGGAAGCAAAATCAGTAACACGTGTAGGTACAAGGAAAGATTTATAATATAGACAAATAGATAGATACAAATATAGGAAACAGCTCACGTAATCACAGAAGCTGAATGTCCCAAGCTCTGGCACAAGCCTCACGTGTCCACGGAAGCTGAGGAACCCAAGGTCAGCAAGTCAGAGACCAGAGTTGCAGATCACTGGTTGTGTAGGTCAGTGGATCCCAAGCTGGTGGCGAGACGAAGTGACAGAGGCTGGCGAACCCAGGATCGGCAGGTCAGGGAACAGGACTGGGCAGAGGCTGGCGAGCGCAGGATTGGCAGGTCAGGGAGCAGGACTCTCAAGTGCCGACTGTAAGGACTGATGAGCCCAACAGCTGCTAGCTCAAGTCCCGGAACCAGACGCTGGAACAAGAGAGCAGGAGCTCCTGGCCACGTGAGCGATCAGCAGCCGTAGTCCAGGGTCACGAGATGAGAGCCGAGGGGCAGGGAGCCACCACAAACCCCGCCCTGCCACTTAATACAGCAGCCAAATAGGTAGTAGCCAAGTTGACATAATCCTGACCACCACACTCTCTAAGCCATCAAAAGTGCTCCTAAAATTAGAGAAAGTTGCACAAGTATTTATTTGGCTTTGGCTAACAGAGAAACTTATCTAATTTTCAGGATACTAGATAAGCTAAATTAGATCATTGTGAGGATGAGATGAAAAGCAATTTGAAGAGTGAGGAGAAAATAAGAATCAGGTCATATTGAGGGGAATAAAAAATAGCTATGTGGGGGAGCAAGTGAAAATATGTTGAAAAGCTGAAAACTATTAGCAATTCTTGACACTGATTTTCTTGCATTGTTTACTGAAATATGGTTTCTGGCTTAGATAAAGCTTTAAATCTACAATTCACCAGAGGGTCAGATACACTGGTCAATACAACTCCAACCCTAACACCACATCAAGGGAGTATATATTATATTTTTTGTGTGGTTATAGAGTTGATACACTGGGAGTCAGTTCTACCCAGGCCATGAGTCGGATCCAACTCAGTGGCACTTGGCTGGCTTTGGCATAGAGTCAAATGATGACCAATATTAAAAAAACAAAACAAAAGAATCAAATTCAGAATCTGTGGAAAGCACATGAATTCTATTTTAAATTGCATTATCATATATTTCAAAATATGTTATACACTCACATACATATTGCAAGATCTGAGATAAGTGAATTAATGTCTCCCTGAGTATCAAGAAGAAAAAAGAAAATAAGAAAAGTGTGAGGCTTTTCTGGACTTTCCAGTTATTTTGTGAACAAGCCTGTTTTATCCTCAGACAAAGAACAGACATATATACAATAGTCCACAAACACCAGCACTATACATATTCTTCCCAATGTATGTGGATCATTGCACACAATAGAGTGTATTTTAGACTACAAAACAAGTCTTAAGAAATTTAAAAATCTTTAAAATAATGAAAAGCATCTTTTGTAACCATATGAAATGAAGCTAAAAGTAAATAACAGGAAGAAAATGGGGAAAGCAAAAATGTGGAAAATAAATAATACACTACTAAACAATCAATGGATCATAGAAGAAAGTGAAAGAGAGAGAGAAAAAACAACAACTTAGAATTGACCAAGAATGAAAATGCAACATATCAAAAGCTATGAATTACAGTGAAGGCAATGCTTAGGGAGAAATTCATAGTAATGAAAAATTGCATTGAAAAAGAACAAAGATCACAAATGAATAACTTGACTGTACAACTTAAGGAAATAGAAAAGGAAGCAAAAGTGGCCCAATACTAACAAGAGAAAGAAAACAATAAATTTCAGAGCAGACATAAATAAAATACAGGATAGAAAAGTAATAGAATGACTCAGATGAAACCAGAAGTTGGTTCTTTGAAAAGATCAGTAAGATAGACAAACCAATTGTGGGCTGACAAAGAACAAAGACAAAAAAAGCAAGAGAATGCAAAATCAAGATAAGAAATAAAATCAGAGACATTACAACAAGTCTAATTGGAATAAAAAGAATCATAACAGAATATTATGAAATGTTGTACTCCAACAAACTTGAAAACATAGATGAAATGGATAAATTCCTAGACACACAAAACCTAGCTAAAGTAATGCAAAAAAAAGTAGGAAATCTCAACAGACTTACAGGAGAAGAGATGGAATCAGTCATCACAAACTTCCCAATAACAACAACAGCAGTAACGAAGCCCTGGAGCAGACAGTTTCACTGAGGAGCTTTACCAAACATTTCAGAGAATAGACAACAATCCCATCCAAATTCTACCAAAGCACAGAAGATGAAGGAATGCTCCTAAATTCATTCTATAAAGTCAGAATTATTCTGATACTAACGTCAGACAAAGACATCACAAGTTAAAAACAAAAAATACTATTGCTGAACATATTTCATAAGTGCAAAAACTCTCAACAAAATTCTAGTGCCAGCAATGCATTAAAAGAAGTACATGCCATGGCAAAGTGAGATTTATTACAGGAATGCCAGAATAGTTCAGCATTGGAAAATTTATCAGTGTAATAAATCACATTAACAGAACAAAAGAAAATTAAGGCAACCAAGATTATCTCAAGAGACATAGGAAAAGCATTTGATAAAATATATATAAAAATGATATAATCTATAAAGTATTACAAAATATCAACAAGAAGATGATAAGTAATCCAATTAAGCAATGGGCAAAGGAGATGGACAGACATTTCCCTAAAGAGGATATCCAGGCAGCCAAAAGACACACGCAGAATTGCTCACTATCATTAGCTATTAAAGAAATGCAAATCAAAACTACACTGAGATACCATCTCATCCCAACAAGGTTGGCTATGATCCCAAAAGCACAAAACAACAAATGCTGGAGAGGCTGTGGAGAGATTGGAACTCTCCTACACTGCTAGTGAGATTGCAAAATGCTACAACCTCTTTGGAAAGCAATCTGGCACTTCCTTAAAAAGCTGGAAATAGATATACCATTTGATCCTGTAATTCCACTGCTTGGAATTACCCTTCAGAAACAAAGGTTGTCGCACGAACAGACACATGTACATGAATGTTTGTTGCAGCACAGCCCACGATAGCAAAAAGATGGAATCAACCCCAATGCCTATCAACAGATGAATGGATAAACAAACTATGGTACACATACTCTACGGAACACTATGCTATGATGAGAAAACAATGACAGTTTTAGAGAACATCTCATAACATGGTCTTATTTGGAAGAGATCATGCTGAGTGAAATCAGTCAGTGTCAAAAGGACAAATTTGTATGAGACCCGTGTTATAAGGACTTAAAAAGAGAATTAGCCACAGAAGAAAATGCATTGGCTACATGAGTGGGTAGGGGGCTGAGAATTTATCATAGATGAGATAAATGTTAGAAATTTTATTCTTTTACTGTACTTAGCCAAAAAAATTCAATATCTTTTACTAATAAAAACTTTCAACAAGATAGAAATAGAAGATAAATTTCTTAATATGATTAATGATATCAATGAAAAACTAACTGCTGACATTATAGTTAATGGAGAAAGATTGAGAGCCTTCCAGGAAAGAAACAAGGATGCCCATTATCACCACTTTTATTCAGTATCATACTGGAAGCTTTAGCCAGAGCAATAAGACAAGAAAAAGAAATAAAATTTATATAAACAGGAAAGGAAGAAGTAAATCTAATTATATTTTCAGATAACATGCATATGCTGTGGTGTTGCTAGGTGCCGTCAAGTCGATTCTGACTCATAGCGATCCTATGAACATCAGAACGAAACACTGCCCGGTCTTGCACCACGTCCACAATCGTTTTTATGCTGAAGCCCATTGCTACAGCCACTGTGTCAATCCATCTCATAGAGGGTCTTCCTCATTTTCACTGACTCTCTGCTCTACCATGTATATAGAATATTAAACAAAAAACAAGAAAGTGTCTCAACTAACGGAAAAATTGAACTGAGTTGCAAGGTACAAAATCAACATACTCATAGGGTTTCTATACTTTAACAAGTTGCCAAGAATGTCACTGTACGTGGGTCCACAATCAACACCCATAGAAGCTGCAGTCAAGATATCAAACAACATATTCCAGTGGGCAAATCTGAGACAAAAGACCTCTTTAAAATGTTAAAAAGCAAAGATGTCTCCCTGAAGACTAAGGTACACTTGACCCAAGCTATGGTATTTTCAGTCTCCTAATATACATGGGAAAGCTGGACTTTGAAGAAGACCAAAGAAGATTTGATGCCTCGGAATTATGGTGTTGGTGAGGAATATTAAATATACCATGGACTGCCAGAAGAACAAACAAATTTGTCTTGAAGTTCAGCCAGAATGCTCCTTAGAAGCAAAGACAGAAAGGCTTCATCCCATATACTTCAGATAGGTTACTGGGGGGATCAGTCCCTGGGGAAGGACATCATGCTTGGTAGAGGGTCAGCAAAAAAGTAGACCCTCAATCAGATGGATTGACACAGTGGCTGCAACAATGGGCTCAAACATAACAATGATTGTGAGGATTGCTCAGGACCAAGCAGTATTTCATTATGTTGTACATAGGGTTGCTATGAGCCAGAACCAGCTCAATAGTACCTAACAATACCAAGAAGAAGAAGTATGAGAGGGAAATAAAATAAATAAATAAAACCATTTACAATAACACCTAAAAAATCAACATACTCATAGAATTTCTATACATTAGCAAGTTGCCAAGGATGTCAATAAAAATAAAACACCTAAGAAGAAACCTAACTCAGGATTATAAAGACTTATACAACAAAAGCTATAAAACACTGCTGCAAGAGAAATAGAGCTAAATAAATAGAAAGACATTCTATGCTCATGTATGTACTGAATGAATGAATACTGTGAAAATATCAGTACTATCCAAAGTGATCTTTGGATTCATTGCAATCTTGCTTAAAATTTCAGCAGCACTCTTCACTAAAATAGAAAAACTAATCCTCAAGTTTATATAGAAAGGAAGGAGGCTCAGAATAGCCAGGGCAGTTTTATTTTGTTTTATTTTTTAAGTTTTTGTTGTTTCAAATATGCACAGTAAACCATACACTAATTCAACAGGTTTTTGAAAAACAATAGGTTAACAGGCCTCATGCTTCCTGATTTCAAAGTATCGTGTTCAGACTACAGTAATCAAAACAGCCTGGCACTTGTTTAATGATAGACACATAGACCGACGGAATAGAGTTGAGAGCCCACAAACAAGTCCATACACTTAAGCACATGTGATTTTAAACAAAGTCACTAAATCCATTAAGTCAATTCAACGGGGAAGGAATAGCCGCTTCAAGAAATGATGCTACCAAATTGGACTTCAAGGTGCAGCAAAATGAAGCAGGCCCCATACCTCTTGCCATACACATAAGCTAATATAAAACGAATCAAGCACCTAACTGTTAAAGGCATAACCATAAAGCTCTTGGAAGAAAAACCCCCAAACCAAACCCACTGCTGTCAAGTCGATTCTCACAGCGACTCTATAAAGAGTAGAACTGCTCCATAGAGTGTCCAAGGAGTGTCTGGTGAATTTAAACTGTCAACCTTTTGGTTAGCAGCTGTAGCACTTAACTCCTACACCACCAGGGTTTCCCTTGGAGGAAACATGCAAAATTATGGAATATGGGGTTTGTTTTTTAATGTTAGATAATCAAATGCACAGCAGGAGAAGAAAAAGTAGATATTTGAGACTTCAAGAAAATTAAATGGATTAATCGAAAGAATAGAAAGATAATCTACAGACTGGGAATAAATCTTGGAGAATGCTATATCTGATAAGGGTTCAATACACAGCAAGCAAATGAAACTTCTACAACTTAACAACAAAAAGACAAATAATCAGAAAATAGGCAAAGGACATGAACAGACACATCACCAAAGAGGATAGTCAAGTGGCCAGTAAAAACATGAGGAAATGCCCATCACCACTGTTGTTGTTAGGTGTCGTTGAGTCTGTTCTAACGCATAGCAACCCCATGTACAACAGAATAAAACACTGCCTGGTCTTCTGCGATGTCCACACTCATTTTTATACTTAAACCTATTGTTGCGGCTACTGTGCCAAGCCATCTTGTTGAAGGTCTTCCTCTTTTTTGCTGACCCTCCACTCTACCAAACATGATGTCCTTCTCCAGGGACCAATCCCTCCTGACAATGTGTCCAAAGTATGTAAGACACAGTCTTTCCGTTTTTGCTTCCAAGGAGTATTCTGGTTTTACTTCTTCCAGAAGAGATCTTTTTGTTCTTTTGGAGGCCCATGGTACATTTAACATTCTTCTCCAACACCAGAGTTCAAAGGCATCAACTCTTCTTCTGTCTTCTCTGTTCATTGTTCAGCCTTCACATGCATATGATGCCACTGAAAATACCATGGGTTGGGGTCAGGTGCACTTTAGTCCTCAAGGTGACATCTTTACTTTTCAAAACTTGAAAGAAGTCCTTGGCAGCTGATTTTCCCAATGTAGTGAGTCTTTTGATTTCTTGACAGCTGCTTCCATGGGCACTGATTGTGGACCCAAGTAAAACAAAATCCGTGACAACCTCACTCCTGTCTACATTGCTTACTGGTCCATTTGTGAGCATTTTTGTTTTCTTGATGTTGAAGTGCAATCAGTACTGAAGGCTGTGGTCTTTGAACTTCATCAGTAAGTGTTTCAAATCTTCTTCACTTCCAGTGAGTAAAGTGGTGTCTGAGTAACACAGGTTGTTAATGAGTCATCCTCCAATCCTGATGCCTTGTTATTCTTCATGTAATCCAGTTTCTCAAGTTATTTGCTTGGCATACAGATTGAAAACGTATGGTTAAAAGACACAACCCTGAGGCACACCTTTCCTGACTTTAAACCATGCGGTGTCCCCTTGTTCTGTTTGCATGACTGCCTCTTGATCCATATATGGATTCCCTAAAAGTACAACCAAGTGTTCTGGAATTCCCATTCTCTGCAATGTTAGCCATAGTTTATTATGATCCACACAGTTGAGTCTGAATCAACAATCTTTCAGTTAGTAACAGATCACTCAACCACTGTACCACCAGGGCTTTTTCATTAACCATTAGAGACACACAAATAAAAACTACCATGAGATTCTATCTCACCTCAAGAAGAATACAAATGATCAAAAAGCCAGAAAACAACAAATACTGGAGAGTGTGTTGCAGGGTCTGGTGAGCAGAACCTTTTTCCACTGCTAGTAGGAATGTAAAATGGTACAAACACTATGGAAAACAGTATGGTGCTTCCTCAAAAAATTAGAAATAAAACTTCCATGTGACCAAGCAATTCTTCCATGTGACCAATCAATTCTTACTGTTATATATCCCTATATAATTAATCTAAAAGTAGAGACACGAGCAGGTATGTGTACACTTAAACGTTCATTGTGTTCACAATAACAGGAAGGTGAAAACAACCCAAGTGCTATGAACAGATGAACTAATAAATAAAATGTGGTACATGCATACAATGAAATATTACTCAGCCTTAAAGATAAAGTTCTAAAACATGCTACAATATAGATGAACACTGAAGACATTATGCTGAGTGAAATAAGTAAATCAAAAAAGAACAAATGTTTCATGGTTGCAGTGGTTATAGCGGTTACCAGAGGTGGAATGGGAGAGGTAGAGGGGGAATCATTCTCTGTGAAACAGTGAGTTTTTATCAATGGTGGTAGGAACATTGGCATTGACTGAATGTAAAGGTTATAAAACTTGACTCTTGTTAACCGATAACCTGAACTGTTCACCAGAAAAAAAAAAGTGAAATAACAAATGCAGTGTTATATATAATTTTACAGCAACGGTAGGCTACATTGTTGATACTACTACGGTACAACTAAATACTTCATGGGACTAGATTTCTGAGTTCAAAGTCTGAGATCATGGCTCTGTGGGTAGACCCAGCCAAATCGCCTAAGCTGTTTTTAGAATTTCTGATCTAACCTCCTAGTTCAGTGAGTAGTACCTGGTGCCTTAAAAGCTTGTTAGTGACCACTCGAGATCCAACAATTGCTCTATATTCACCTGGAGCAGTAAAAGGGCACCCAGGATTGGAGAATGAAATAGACTGCAGGTCTAATTCTCTTCATGAACTATTACCCACTTAGCCAGGAGACAGAAGAAATTGTAGGTGCCTGGTTAATCATTACTAAATCTTTTAATCAAGTTTCCAGTAGATGGATCCTGATACAACAGAGAAAAAAACGTGTAACAAAAGTCTAATTCTTATGGCACCTAGACTTACTGGCTCCACTGAGTCTAGGGGAACCCTCACATTTATTGTCCTGAATTAATCTTCAAACCTTGATGTAAAACTATCTCATAGAGTTATCTTTAAAAACAACAGCTTAGCTCAATAAATTATGTTAGGCTTGAACACTGTGCTTGTTTGATGAATGGTCTACATGAGATCGAATTTACAGCAGTAACTTTAAAGCATGGCTAAAAACTTGAGGCACAGAGAGTGAAAGTTAATTGTGATGAAACTATTTGCATAGAGATAATGAGCATGCTGATACAATGTGATGAATATAACCATTGGCATTGATCTGAATATGAAGAAATTGTTGAGTGGGTGCATTTTGTTGTATATACTTTCACCAAAAATAAAAAGGAATCCATGGAAAGCACAAGAATTCTGTTTTAAAAAGAATTATATATATATTTCAAAACATATATATACACATACATGTGTTCCAAGATTTCAGGTATTTGAATTGATATCTCCTTGGATATTGAAAAGTACAAATGACGGTAAGGAAGATCTGAGACAAGCTCCATCCTGAACTTTCCAGTTATTTTGAGAATAGTCAGTCCTTATCTCCAGATAATGGCCAGTAATGAATATGAAAAAAGATTCACTCAACAAATATTTATCTGTTCTCTAAGAATGATTTTATTAAAAGTATTAGGCCTTTGAGCTTGTAAAAGTCAAATGCAAAGGAGAGAGAGGGAAGAGACAGGGAGAGAGAGAGAGGGAGAGAGAACAACAAAGGAAGGGAGGGAGGCAGGGACGGAGGGAGAAAGGAAGGAAAGAAAAAAAAGAAAAAAAAGAAAGAAAGAACATAAGAGAATAATTAAACAGTGAGGTAAAGGGGGAGAAAAGCTTTTAATCTATGACCCTTATTGAAAACCACTGCCACGTTTTTAAAAATTCTCTGACAGGATGTTACTATATAATTCATTGACAAATCCGCCTTTCCATGCTCCATACTAATAGGCAAACACTATGCCTAATAAATGTGTAATTAACCCGTTGGTGGTTTAACTATTGTGATCCTTGGATATGCAAAAAATAGTTGTTATACCTAGATTATTAAAAGTGGCAAACAACTATATAGTGGGATATTTTGCTCTTTCAATATTTGTGAACTTAATCTTGCACGATATTGTTAATTTTCTGACACATTTGATTTTCTACAAATTTACTTAGTGAAACATATACTGATTCTTCTTTCTTACACACCTGTATTAAGTGCTTACTATCAAGTCATCGTCTACAAAATACTGAATTATAACCTGTTTCTGACATCAAGGTGCTCACAGAGTGGTGGAGGAGTCATAAGAAAACAGGTAACTACAATGCAGTATGGTAAGTATAAATGCAGCAGTATGAATAAGAAAGGAAGGGCTCCCTGAGCAGTGATTGTATGTATCGGATTGGAAGGATATTAGGGTATATGAGATCCGACAATTAAGTCAGCGAACTTAATTGTTCTAAGTGCTGCATACCTCACTGCTGAGTATCACCATAGTCACCTTCGAAGTGCTCCCCTTGGGAAGCTATGTACCGACGCCAGCGTCTAGCCCACCCTTCAAAACAACTTTGGTACTCTTTCTGCAATGGCCGTTGCACACGGTGGCACGGTCCTAAGTTTGGGAACTTAAAGGTAAAGTTGTCTTTGAGAGAGTTTTTAGCCAGTAAACAAATAACTGTATTGGAGCACCTTCGCTGCTCCGGTGACTTTTCTTTACCTGAAAATAAAGGGAATATTGAAAGGAAGACATTTTGATGCCCTTCAGGACGTCAAGGGTAACACTATGAGGGCTCTGATGGCTATTCCAGGAAAAGAGTTCCGCTGAAGCATGGACTAGGCTCTGGCATCCATGCATCCCTTCGCAAGAATACTTCAAAGGTGACCGTAGTGATATTTGGCAATGAGGTCTGTAGAGCTTTTTCTAGGTTCAGTTCGCTAACTTACTGGCAGACCTCATGGTAATAATCAGCTCTGGTCAAGGTGCCTAGCTCTCCTTCAATCCTCGGTCTCACATGAGTCTGCAGATTGAACCAGTATGATTTTACCTGAATTCTGCTGGACATCTTTTCCATAATCTCTTACATTATAGGATTTACGTTTTAGAATCTATTTTCATATGTGAAGGATCTCTGATTGCATAATGCTTAAGTGCTCGGGTGCTAACTGCAAGGTGGGTGGTTTAAACGCCACCAGCCTCCCTGTGAAAGAAAGATGTGGCGATCTGCTTTATTTTCATATTATGAAAGCATATGATAACAAGCATATTTTTATTTTAGAATTGAATGTTTATTCTATTTGTGTTTAAAATGGAATCTAAGGATGACCTCTGTCATAGACATACCGGTACTGTCATAAAGTCACATGAAATACCTGTTCCCTTTTCTTTCCACCTAGTACGTATTATTAGATAAGCTTCAGCTGTTATCTGCTTTCTACCCTTGTTATAATGACAGACACTGAGAATAATTGTTATGATTAGATGAACGAGAGATGATTAAACCTTGATACCACAAATAATTGCCATGCTACAGAAGTGATTATGCAACCTCTTGTACTATGAGAAGCTAACAATCAGAAGAATGCAAAGCAACAAGTAATTGAAATTAAAACATTCTGAGCAACCAGTTTATGCAAGTTGAATTTCACAAAAGCATTCTATTAATCTCCAAATATTTGATGAAAATTCTCAAAGTTTTCTCTTGATCTTATTTGACGTGAGACCAACATTGAATTAATTGTAGAAAAGTTGTAAAAGAAATGGAGAGTTTTTTTTAATAGCTGAAATTTTACAGAACATAAGGGCAGCACATTTGCATGTGTTAACATATATATTTCCATTGGCTTTAAAAAACCATAAAAAAAAATTTAGATAAATAAATCCTTAGGAATTATCTGTGAAAAGATGAAAAAGCCTTTCAAACTGCAGGGTCCAACTAATTCCATATGTTCTCACTGTAGTCAATTATGTTCCATTTCTTGAATTGCGTTGCTCTTCTTTCCTCTCTCTTACAGAACAATATATATATATGTTTTTTTAATGATTATTACCTTTTCCATGCTATGTATTGTTGAAGGAGAATGCTACAATTAATTAATACGTATGCAATCTTCAAAGTGTAGGCATACCCTATAAGGAAACTTTTTTTTTTCTGCCGTGGCCAAATTTTCCTGTATTGCTCATCCTAACACTGACATACTTTGTTAAATTGTTACAATTTTTCAGTTTTTAAAGATGCCTGTAAGTCAGGGGTCAGAAAACTTTTCTGTAAAGGACCACGTAATAAATATTTTAGGCTTTGCTGTGACAACTACTCAACTCAGCCATTGTCTATTGAAAGCAGCCTTAAGCTATATGTAAATTAATGAATAGATCTTTGTTCCAATAAAATTCAATTTAAAGAAACGCCAAGAGGGTCAGATTTGACCTGCAGGCTGTAGTTTGCTGACCTTTGCTCCAAGCCGAGGGATAACTGCCTTACATTACTCAAAATAGCAACATATTATTGACGACAGCCCCATAACTTTGTTGATTATTGCTCCTTTACTCCTATCTCCTTGTCAAGAAGCTGGTACTCACATATGCCCTTTTGTCTGTCCAGGACTCTTCGCTACTCCCTCTGATTTACTAGCTCCAGAGAGTACTTGATGCTCCTGATCTCCTGTCAATCAACATTACCTGTCTCATAACATGTTCACAGCAAGATGTTTTTTCTGTTCGCTTAGGTAATAATCAGGGAGATCATGTAAGAGAGCACTCAGACCAGGATTGTTTTGAAAGTGAAAGAAGAGTATATACCATGATTATCCTAGAAAAACTTAGATAAATGTTTACTCTAGAGATAATGGTCTTGTCCAGATAAATAACTTCTTTCCATGGGATTAGCTAACTGTTGAGTTATCCAATCTAGGTTATACTCTATCTTTGTTGTCATTATTAGCTGCCATTGAGTTGGCTATTATTTCTAGAGACTCTGTAAAATGGAACAAAATGCTGCCTGTTCCTGCTCCTTCCTCATGATGGTTATTACGCTTGAGCGCATTTTTATAGCCACTGTGTCAACCTATTCTTGTTTGGAGTCTCTCTCTTTTTTGCTGACCCTCGATTTTACCAAACCTGGTGTCCTTCTTCAGGGACTGATACTTCCTGATAATGTGTCGTAAGTATGTGAAATGAGATCTTGTCATCTGCACTTCCGAAGAGCACTCTGGCTGTATTTATTCCAATACAGACTTGTTTATTCTTCTGACAGTCCATAGCACACTCAGTATTCTCCACCAACACCATAATTCAAGGGCCATCATTTTTTTTGTGGTCCTCTTTATTATTTGTCCGACTTTTATCTGCATATGAGGCATTTGAAAATACAATAACTTGAGTAAGTCACCTTAATCCTCCAAGTCACATATTTGCTTTTGAACACTTGAGAGAGATCTTTTGCTGTAGATTTATACAATGCAGTAAGTGGCTTCATTTCTTGATGGCTGCCTCTATAGGTGTTGATTATAGATCCAAATTCTTGACAACTTCTATCTTTTGTGCATTTATCATGATGTTGGTTTTTGGTACAGTTGTGAGGATTTTTGTTTTCTGTATGTTGAAGTGTGATCCATAGTGCAAGTTGTAATCTTTGATTTTCATCAGTAAATGCTTCAAGTCCTCTTCTCTTTCAGCAAGCAAGGTTGTGACATTTGCATATTGCAGTTGTTAATGAGTCTTCTGTCAATCCTAATCCCAAATTCTTCATATAGTTCTGGCTTTTAGATTGTTTGCTCTAACTGCAGACTACATATGGTAAAAGGATACAGCCTTGACATGCACCTTTCCTGTTTTTAAATTGCAAGGCATCCTCTAGTTCTGTTGGAAGGACTACAACTTGGTCTATGTACAAGTTCCTCATGAACACAATTAAGTGTTCTAGAATTCCTGTTCATCTCATTGTCACAATTAATTTGTTATGATCCATGGAGAATGTTTTGTATAGTCATTAAAATGCAGGTAAACATCTTTCTGGTATTCTGTTTTTAGTCAAGATCCATTTAACATCAGAAATGTTATCCTTTGTTCCATGTCTTCTCCTGAATTTGGTATGAATTTCTGGCACTCCTCTGTTGATGTATTGCTGCAACCATTTTTGAATGATATTCAGCAAAATTTTACTTGTGTGAAATAATAATGATATTGCTCAATAATTTCCAGTCTGTTGGATGACCTTTCTTTGGAATGGGCACAAATATGGATATCTTGCAGTTGGCTAGCCAGGTAGCTGTTTTCCAAATTTCTTGGCATAGATAAGTAAGAACCTCCAGCACTGCATCTGTTTGCTGAAATATCACAATTAGTATTCCATCAATTCCCAGAGCCTTGTCTTTTCACCAGTGCCTTCAGTGCAGCTTGGACTTCTTCCTGCAGTACTGAGAGAGGGAGAAAAAGCTTTTAAGAAGATGCCACTTAAATTCCAGAAGGCCAGATGCCTCCCTCAGGGGCCAGCCCAAGAACACTCCCTCCTCCCCCTATTGAAGTCTTGAGATAGGCCCAGTTTCTAAGGAAAAATTAAAAGTCCAGATGCCTCTCTCTGGCACCAGCCCAAGGACACTCCCTCCTCCCCATCATAGAAGTCCTAGAGATAGCCCAGTTTCTAAGGAGAGGGTAGTTTCTTCCCATGTAACTTAGTGCTAACTGCTTATCTAGTGCCTCTTTAAGTATACTGTGCCAATAGGAATGCAATATGAAAATCTGTATACCTGTAGTTGCTATTAAGAGGATATATGGAAATTTCTTTGTCTGCTTTCTTGAGGAAATGTATATATCTGTATGTCTGATAATGGAATGATGTTCATGGCTATTTTTTGGACTTGAGTCCATCTGACACACTGCCGGCTAAGAAAAGCCTCTTCCTCTACAAACAAAGTGGTGTTCAAGGTGCTTTCTGCTGCACGGGGCAAACTTCTCTTTTTTCCTGCTACATTTTTTGGTTCCCTGAGCAGGAAGCAAGACACCTATAAAGAGCAGACTCGCCTGGTGATTTTTCACCCAGCCTCTAACAGCACCTGGAGGAGGCTCCTTCAGCCCCGGATGAAATGAGCTACTGAATGTGCCAGGAGTGTCTAGTTTTGCCCTCTGGTGTGATCACCTTGGTGACCAGAGGAAAGGGCTCCCTCGGAGGGCTCTCAAGGAGTCAAACTCCAGAAGGAACAGGCTTTGGAAAGCAAATGTCTGAATCACTTTAAGACTGGTCTGGATTAAAAAGGACAGGAAAAGCCGCCTCCTAGAGGTGAAGGGGAGCTTGATCACCTCCTAGTACCTCCTGAGTACCATTCAGAGTTTCACTGAGGGAGCGCTTGAGTGAGAAACCAAGGCTGCCTATGTATAAGATGTAACTTGGAAAAGGCTTTACCCATGGGTGCAGAAGGAGAGCTTGGTCATCTCTCAGCACCTCTTGAGTATCATTCAGAGTTGCACTGAGGGTTCTTGAATGTGAAACTGAGGCTGCCTAGGTATAAGGTATAACTTGGGTAAGGTTCTGCCCATGGAGGCAGAGGAGGAGCCTGACAACCTCCTGGCATCTCCCTAGAACTGTGAAGGATCCTATATGCAGGAAACCAAGATTTCCAAGGTTTGG
Source organism: Heterohyrax brucei (assembly GCA_028571685.1). Lineage (NCBI taxonomy): Eukaryota > Metazoa > Chordata > Mammalia > Hyracoidea > Procaviidae > Heterohyrax > Heterohyrax brucei. The sequence goes on along the minus strand of CM053166.1, from coordinate 127,251,480 downwards.
ATGAAGGGTAGAGTTGTATGAGGGTGTGTGATTTTAGGTTGACTGAGACGAGCCATGAGGTGAGGGTCCTGACTCCCTCTCACTTGTTTGAAGTGAATGTATGTCTCAAACCACGTTTCCATAGGGCACCTCATACGGCTAAGAGGCAAAGACATGCTGATGGCTTGTATGAGCTTGCCATAAGCTAAGAGGGCCCGACGTTCCCATGAGGGAAGCGGCTGGTGATGGATGAAGCAATTGTGCGACCCCTTCTTTTAACCCTCACCCTCTCCTTTACCCTTCTTGTAGCGTGTTTGTCATTTGTCTGAGGGAAGGATATGGGAAACACAAAGAGAAAGTCTATTCCACTGGGGAAAATGCTACAGTATTTTAGGAAGGAGTTTACAGGGGACTATGGAGTGACTATGACCCTTAGAAAGTTGAGAGCTCTTTGTGAAATATATTGGCCAGCTTTTAGAGTTGGATGGCCAGCAAAAGGAAGTATATACACAGACATAGTCAAGAGGGTGTGGTCAGCTGTCATGGGAGACCCAGGGCACCTGGACCAGTTTCCTTATATAGATAGTTGGCTCCAATTGGTGTTACAGCCGCCCCCATGTCTTAGGGGCCAAGTTTCCAGACTGTTATAGGCTAGAATAGTGGAGTGCTCCACCCAGCCTAGAAGGCCCCAGCAGCCTGCAATCCCCGAGATCCTCATAGCTGAGCCACAGGAGCTCAAACCGCCACCATATCCTTGGACTACGGAGGCAGCCTATCCAACACAGTCCCCATCACTGGGCTCAACACAGCCTGAGGTGGCCAATGTAGCCCCCCCCGCCCCCCCCCCCCCCGCATCTCAAGAAGCTAGCCTGACCTCTACTCCCTTCTCTGAAAGATTTTGCTCACAAGCACCTCAGGCAGTCCAGATGCCATTGAGGGAAGTGAGGGATGAGGTAGTAAATGCTGAGGGGCAGGTCACTGAACACCACGTTCTGATGTAGCTACCCTTTACCACAACATATCTTGTTAGCTGGAAACATCATACTCTGTCTTACACAGAGAAGCCCCAGGCCCTTATCAATCTGATTCAGTCTGTCTATCAAGCTCACAACCCCACATAGGCCAACTGTCACCAGCTCCTCTTTACTTTGTTTAATACTGAAGAAAGATGTTGAGTAATTAAAGCTGCCACTAAATGACTTGAGGAAAATGCTCCAGAGGATTCTTTAAATCTCCAAGCGTATGCCCAGAGCTCCCTGCCTCAGGAGGATTCATGGTGAGACCCAAATAATGGAAGGGACATAGAGATGCTAAAGGCGTACCAGGAGGCATTAATGTAGGGGATGACAAAGACGACCCAGAGAGTCATAAATGTAAGCAAGGTGGCCAAGATTCAACAAAAAACAGACGAGAGTCCGGGGTATTTCTATGAGAGACTGTGCGAGGCATATCACATCTACGTGCCTTTTGATCCTGAGAGTCAGGAGGCTCAGATAATGGTAAATATAGCCTTTGTGAGCCAGAGTGCAGGAGATATTAAACGAAAGCTCCAGAAGCTAGAGGGATTCGCAGGCATGAGCACAACTCAGCTTTTAGAAGTGGTCAGTAAAGTTTTCATAAACCAGGAAGTAGAGGAGAAAAAGAAGGTGGATCAGAGAATGAAAAAGAAGGCCGATCTCATAGCTACAGCTGTGACTCAGAGGCAGACCCCTCTGCCATTTAGGCAAGGAGGGAAAAAAAGGGAGGGACAGCAGAACCACCCTAGGGGACTTCCCTTATGGTGTGACCAGTGTGACATCTTCCAGGACACCACACATTCAAAAAATGAGTGCACCCAGAAAGGAGCGAATGAGGGAGCTCCAAAAAAGCCAGCCTCTAAGGGGGAAGCTGCTACATTGTTCAGTGTAGCTGAGAATTCCATCTTTGATGACTGAAGGAGATCTGATTCGGAAGAGCCCCCCCAACCAATGGTCTGAATGGAAGTAGAGGGGCAAGAACTAGACTTTCTAGTTGACACTGGAGCTGACCATTCTGTAGTCACTAACCCTGTAGCACTCCCTCTCTTCCCACTGAACGAATATACTTGGGGCAATGGGAAACATAACCCAGCAGTTTTTCTGTCAACTAAGAAAGTGCTCCATATGAGGACATGAAGTGATGCATGAATTTTTATACATGCCAGATTGCCCCATCCATGTCCTGGGTTGAGATTTATTAGGAAAGTTACGGGTCACCATCTCCTTTTCTGATGAAGGCCGACTAGACTTATAGCTGCCCAGGCCAGGACTAGTTCTAACACTAATTGTCCTAAGAGAGGAGTGGAAACTCTTTATTAAGACAGGAATAAACCTGTCTTAGGCTGGGTTTTCTAGGGAAGCAAAACCAGTAACACGTGTAGGTACAAGGAAAGATTTATAATATAGATAGATAGATAGACATAGATATAAGAAACAGCTCACGCAATCACAGAAGCTGAAAGTCCCAAGTTCTGGCACAAGCCTCACGTGGCCACGGAAGCTGAGGAACCCAAAGTCAGCAGGTCTGAGAACAGAATTCTAGATCACCAGTTGTGTAGGTCAGTGGACCCCAAGCTGGTGGTGAGATGAAGCGGCAGAGTCTGGCGAACCCAGGATCGGCAGGTCAGGGAGCAGGACTCTCAAGTGCCGACTGTAAGGACTGATGAATCCAACAGCTGCTAGTTCAATTCCAAGAACCAGACTCTGGAAGAAGAGAGCAGAAGCTCCTGGCTACGTGAGGAGACAGCAGTAGTAGTGGAAGGTTGAGAGATGAGAGAGCTGAGGGGCGAGAAGCCACCACAAACCCCACCCTGCCACTTCATACAGCAGCCAAATATGGAGTAGCCAAGTTGACATAATCTTGACCACCACCACAAAACCCAAAGCTTATTCGGTGATGGCCAGGAGTTTGGGCAGAGCACAACCCACCTGGGCTGGCAGTCAACCAGACACCAGTGAGAATTCAGCCGAGACCGGGAGCTCAGTCTACCAGTCAGAGAAAATATCCAGTCCCTTGTGAGGCCTTAGACAGGATTCATGTACATTTGAAAAGATTCAAAGAACATGGCATTATCATCCCATACCAGTCTCCTTGGAACACCCTGCTCCTCCCTGTGAGGAAGCCCAGAACAAAGGACTATTGGCCAGGTCAGGACTTGAGGGCAATAAATCAGGCGGTTGTGTTTTTACATCCAACAATGGCAGATACATATACCTTGCTGAATCTGTTGCTGGCACAAGCCTCCTGATTTACTTTTTTGTACCTAAAAGATGTGTTCTTTAGCATAAGGTTGGCACCTGAGAGCTATGGGCTATTTGCCTTTCAATGAGAAGAACTCCTTACAGGAGTAAAGACACAACACACTTGGACCCAGCTCTCCCAAGGATTTAAAAACTCACCCACTACTTTTGGAGAGGCTCTTGCTTGAGACCTTCTCTAGTTCCTAGCACAGGACACCAGTTGTGTCCTCTTACAGTACGCAGATGATCTTTTATTGAGCCATGAGTCACTTAAAGGGTGCACTTGGGGCATAGATTTGCTCCTATGGAATCTACATACTTGTGGATATAAGGTTTCTTGTAAAAAGGCCTAGATCTTTCAGACATAAGTGAAGTACTTGGGATTTATCCTCCAGAAGGGAGAGAGAAGACTGGAGGTAGAACAGAAGTGGGTTATTCAGAACATACCGACCTCCAGAACACACAACAGATTAGAGAATTCCTAGGAGCAGTGGGGTTCTGTCACATATGGATCCCCAATTTTGCAGAATTAGTGAAGCCTCTATATGAAGCTACAAAGGGGAGAAAAGGAGCCTATAGAATGAGAGGCAGACCAACAAAGGGCCTCTGAGAAGCTAAAGGAAGAATTGCAGACAGCTCCCAACTCTCTGCTTCCCAGACCTAGCTAAACCCTTCATACTGTATGTGTCAGAGAAAAATAAAATGACAGTGGGGGTTCTTACTCAGAATATAGGATCATGGGCAAGGCCAGTTGCATACCTCTCTAAGCAACTCAATGGAGTTTCAAAAGGATGGCCCCCTTGTGTGAGGGTGCTTGCTGCCACTGCTATGTTAGTACAGGAGGCTGATAACCTGACTCTGGGACAGCACTTCAAGGTCTGAGTGACCCATGTGTAGTCACTCTTATGTATACTAGGGGACACCGTTGGCTAACTAATGCAAGCCTCACAAAATACCAGGGTTTCTTGTGTGAAAACCCTAGGATAATTATAGAGACTGTGTCTTCACTGAAACCAGCTATCCTACTCCCAGTTGGAAAAGGGAATCCCACTCATGACTGTGTGAAAGTCATTGAGGCCATGTACTCAAGCTGGTCAGACCTGCTCAGTCAGCCTCTAAAAGATACAGACCTTGAGCTCTTTGTGGATGGGAGCAGTTTCATTGACTCTAGGGGAGAGACAAGCTGTCTATGCAGTAGTTACTCTTCCTGAGGTGGCTGAGGCAAGGGCTCTACCCCAAGGAACATCTGCACGGAGGGCCGAGCTGATAGCACTGATTTGAGCCCTAGAGCTGAGCAAGGGGAAGAGTATGAAAGTTTTCACAGACTCAAGGTATGCCTTTCTTAACCCTTCATGTCCACAGAGCCATTTATAGAAAGATAAGGCTCTTAACAGCAGGAGGAAAAGACTTAAAATCCCCACGTGAGATCCTACAGCTACTAGAAGGTATATGGGAACCCAAGCAGGTCACAGTTGTCCATTGCTGAGGACATCAAAAGACAGGAACTCTGGAAGTGAAAGGAAGTGCAAAGGCAGATACTGAAGCAAAAAGGGAAGCAACCCTCCCATATAATGGGGCTACCATTGCTCCTTTAATCCCATGGACTCCAGACCTGATTCCTACATATTCACAGGAAGAGAAGGAATGGATAGAAAAAGAGGGAGCAGAACAGGCTGGGAAGAATGGAAAAGACTGCCAGATGGGAGGATTGTAATTCCCCATCTCCTAGGATGGTCAGTTGTCCTTACAATGCACAAAGCCACCCACTTGGGGTGAGAAAAGACTGAGAAATTGTTGGGAAGATACTTTTATACTCCCTTCCTGGTTACCCTAGCAAAGAAAGCTAGACAATGATGTGTGACTTGCAACCAACACAGTGCCAAACAAGAACCATCCTTGCTGCTGGGGATTCAGTCCTATGGGGTGGCTCCCTTTGAGGATGTACAAGTGGACTATACTGAACTGCCTCAGTGTGAAGGGAACCAGTATCTATTAGTTTTGGTCTGCACATACCTGGAGTGGGTAGAAGCTGTCCCACCAGAACAGAAAAGGCTTGTGAAGTGGTGAGGGCGTTGCTCAGAGAAATTATTCCCTGATGTGGGCTGCCACTGTGAATTGGATTGGACAATGGACTGGCTTTTGTGGAAGAAATAGTACAGAAGACTTCCAAGGCTTTAAACATCACTTGGAAACTACGTGCAGCTTATAGGCCTCAGAGCTCAGGCAGGGTAGAGTGCAGGAACAGGACTCTAAAAGCAGGAATTAGTAAGCTCTGTCAGGAAGTGAAACTTACTTGGGTGCAAGCCTTGCCACTAGTTCTGTTTAAGATCAGGTGCACTCCCTCTATGAGGACAGGATATTTCCCTTATGAAATAATGTATAGTAGGCCTCCATCTATCCTCTGAAATCTACTAGGGACCCCCAAAGAGCTGAGAGAAGCTGAGTTACAGACAACTAGAGGCTGTGGGGAAAATAGCTAGAGATTTCAACCTGGGTGACAGAGTGGGTCCCAGATAGCCATTTTGAGTCTGTCCACTCTCTCTAGGAGACCAGATCTGGGTTAAAGATTGGAGTCTGGTGCCACTAGAGCCCAGGTGGAAGGGCAGCTACACTGTCATCCTGACCACACCCATGGCAGCAAAGGTAGAAGGAATCCCCTCCTGGATCCACCACAGCAGGCTGAAGAAGGTGTCACTGCCACAGCGGGAAGCAGAAATCAACCCTACCAACCCCTGCAATGTGACATTGAGAAGGTCAGTGGCATGCCTTGCCCCAGCCACACACCAGAAGCTGGCTGTCTATGTTCGGCCAAAACTTGAGGACATCCATTGTGGGACTCCTCTTAATTGGACTGTGGACTATGGGGAAAGGGGAAGAAGAGTGTAATTTGTGTATTCACACCATTAAGGTGGGACAAGAGTTAACAACTGTACTGTTATTCTATAGTTTTTATGAATGCAGCAGCACTCGTATGTGGTCATAACCAGACACAGTACTCTATATGTGATCCTGGGGAAGGTAAAGGCCCATATATATGTTACAACCCTTCTGAACCGCCTACGACTGTGACATTTGAAGTAAGCCCCAGAAAAGTTTGGTTTCTGAATGGAGAGGGACCTGCAGTAGCCCAAACTGAGGTGAAAGGGAATCCTACCCAGGTGATCTTAAAGTTTGATGCCTGTGCTATCCTAAGTTATTCTACAAGCTTGGGTAGGTGTGGTTCTCTTAGCTGGCAGAAGAGTTACACAAACAAACATAAGTACATATGTCGATACTTGCCGATGTGTAATGTAGGCTACCAATGGTGGTTGTGTGTGTGGTGGGCTACTTGGGAAGGCAATAATTCAGAGAAAACATACCTAAGTAAGGGAATAGCCCCCCAAAACTGCAAAGCCAATCAGTGTAACTCACTAGAGCTAGAGATCACTGACCTGATGGACCCCGATGGGAACCAGGGGCAAAAATGACATTGGGGATAGATGGTTTTGGACAAGATCCTAGGGTCCCCATTCTCATCAAAAGACAAATCCAAACCTATCCAGGAAAGATTTCTTGGATATTTCCATCCTTCTATAAGGAGGTCATCAAACCTGCACTTCAACTTCCTCCAAATGGTAAAAATCTATTCTTAGAACTAGCAGATGGTATAGCTCAGTCCCTGAATATCAAATCATGCTATGTGTGTGGAGGAACTCTGATGGGAGATCAGTGGCCATGAGACACAAAAGAATTACTTCCTCATGAAATTACTAATATGACATACCAGGAGAGACCACCTCATAATGAGGCTTTCCTGGGCCTAAAATCCTCCATAGTAGGCCAACACTGCTTTGGTAGAGGGGGAAGAACTTCAGTATGTTTGTCGAAGAGACAAAATGTTTGGGACAAAAGACCCTAAACTCCTCCACTAAGAAAGGTGAGTGGTGGGGGAAAAATGGGATGAAATGAAAGCCCCTCAATAGATTTGAACACCTAAGAGAAGGCTGAGAAAACCCAGGGGGTCCAAGAGATTGGGCTTCCCTGACTGGACTATATTGGATATGTGGAAATAGAGCATATGCCTGGCTCCCAGACAACTGGAGTAGGAGCTGTGTAATAGGTACCATAAAGCCTTCTTTCTGCTGCACCTAAAGAAAAGAAAACTTCTTGGTTATCCAGTTTCTGACACCCTGTCTTGACGCAGAAGGGACATTAAGATAGGAGATTGACAGTATAATGAGTGGCCACCTGAGAGAATAATTCAATACTATGGGCCCACCATATGGGCACAAGATGGATCTTGGAGTTACGAACCCCCATTTACATGCTAAACTGCGTAATTAGACTGCAGGCAGTGCTGGAAATCATAACCAATGAAACAAGTAGAGCTCTGTTGCTCATAGCACAACAGCAGTCCCAAATACGAAATCCTGTTTATCAGAACAGTCTAGCCCTGGACTACTTGCTGGCCCAGGAAGGAGTGTGCAGGAAGTTCAATTTAACAAACTGCTGTCTAAAAATTAATGACTGAGGAAAAGTCATGGCAGACATAGTAAAGGAGATTCAGACATTAGCTCATGTCCTGGTACAGACATGGAGCAGGTGGAACCCCCAAAGTCTATGGGGAGGATGGTTCTCAACCTTCAGAGGAATGAAGACCTTAATAGGAGGAATACTAGCCATGATGGGGCTATGTCTAATCATTCCTTGCCTTCTCCCATTAGCAGCAGGAGCTATATGCTCTATCACTAAGGCCACTGTTGATCGAAAAGAAGCCTCACACTTGTTTTATGTAAGACGCTACCAATCTCTACAGGAACAGGCAAATGGAGAGACCTCAAATTAAAAGGTATATATGGGGTCTCAAAGAGGGGAATGAGAGAGGGAGGAAAAGCTTTGAAGAAGATACCACTTAAATTCCAGAAGTCCAGATACCTCTCTCTGGGGCCAGCCCGAAGACACTCACTCTTCCCCCTATAGAATTCTTGAGATGAGCCCAGTTTCTAAGAAGTAGGTAAATGTCCAGATGCTTCTCTCCAGCACCAGCCCAAGGACACTCCTTCTTCCCCACATAGAAGTCCTAGAGATAGCCCAGTTTCTAAGGAGAGGGTAGCTTCTTCCCATGTAACTTAATGCTAACTACTTATCTAGTGCCTCTGTAAGTATACTGTGCCAATAGGAATGCAATATGAATATCTGTATACCTGTAATTGCCAATTAGGAGGCTATATGGAAATTTCTTTGTCTGCTTTGTTGGGGAAACATATACATAAGTATGTCTGATAACAGAACTGTGTGTGTGGCTATTTTTCGGACTTGAGTCCATCTGACACACTGCCGGCTAATAAAAGCCTCTTCCTCTACAAACAAAGTGGTGTTTGAGGTGCTTTCTGCTGTGCAGGTCAAGCTTATCTTTTTTCCTGCTACAGCACCATTGGTTCTTGATAGTACATTACTGTCTGAAGTGGTTGCAAGTTGACCAGTTCTTTGTGGTACAATGGTTCTGTTTATTCCTTCCATTATCTTTTGATGCTTGCTATATCTTTCAATATTTTTGATGTAGAATTCTTCAGTATTGCAGCTCAAGACTTGAATTTTGTCTTCAGTTCATTCAGCTGAAGAAATGCCCAGTGTGAACTTTTCTGTTGGTTTTCTGACTCCAGTTCTTCACACATTTCATTATAATACTTTGTCTTCTTGAGCCACTTTCTGAAATCTGTTCAGCTCTTTTACTTCATCATTTCTTTCATGCCCTCTAGCTATTCTACCTTGAAGAGCAAATTACAGAGTCTCTTCTGACATCTATTTTGGTCTTTTCATTATTTCCTGCCTTTTTAATAAGCTTTTGTTTTCTTCATGTGTAATGTCCTTGGTGTCACTCCACAACTCATCTGGTCTTCATTGGACTTACTTGAATTTCCTTCAGCTTCAGGTTAAATTTGTACATGAGCAACTGACTGCTGTTTTGCAGTTGGCCCCTGGCCTAGTTATGACTGATGATACTGTGCTTCTCCAACCACAGATAGAGTCAGTTTGAATTTTGTGTTTCCTATCCAGTGAGGTCCATGTATATAGTCACCATTTATGTTGTTATAAAAAACTATTTACAATAAAAAAGCCGTTGGCCTTGAAAAATTCTGTCATGCAATCTATAACATCATTTCTATCACTGACGCTATATTTTCCAACTGCTAATCAGTTGGAATTTACTCGACAGCACTGGGAATTTTGTGTGTGAGTCTTCTTTATTTTCAACTTTAGCATTCCAATCACAAATGCTTAATCAATTTCAGACTGTAGAAGTTGCTGAAGATCTTCAATTTCCTCATTTTTGGTATTAATAGTTGATTAATAGTTGATTAATAATAATCATGTTTACTTCTTTCCGCAGCACTGAGTCCTTAATATGGCACTATTCCTCAAGGTGATCAGCCAGTAACCTGGTGGCAAGTAGGTTACACTGGACCTTTCCATCAAGGAAAGGGCAGCATTTTGTTGTTACTGGACTAGACACTTACTCTGGACATGGGTTTGCCTTCTTGGCACACCATGCTTCAGCCAAAACCACCAGCCATGGACTTACAGAATGCCTTATCCAGCATCGTGGTATCTCACACAGCATTGTCTCTGGTCAAGGGACTCACTTCACAGCAAATGAAGTGCAACAATGGGTAAATGTTTGTGGAATTCACTGGTCTTATCATGTTCCCCATCATCCTGAAGCAGCTGACTTGATAGAACAATGGAATGGGATCCTAAAGACATAATTGCACTGACAGATAGGTGGCAGGCAATACCTTGCAGAGTTGGCAAAATGTTCTCTAGGAGGCTGTATATGCTCTAAATTAGTGTCCAATATATGGTGCTGTGTCTTCCATAGCAAAGATCCATAGGTCCAGGAAACAGCAGTGGCACCACTCACTATTACCTCTAGTGACCAACTTGCAGGATTTTTGCTTCCTGTCCCCATGTGCATATGCTATTCAAGACCAAATGTCTTAGTTCCAAAGGGAAGAATGCAGCTACCTAGATACACATTGATGATTCCTTTGAACTAGAAGCTAAAATTGTCACCAGGGCATTTTGAACTTCTTGTGCCTTTGGATTAACAGACATAAAAGGAGTTACTATATTGGCTGGTGTGACTGATCTTGACTACCAAGATGAAATTATGTAATTCACATTACATTACATAATGTAATTAGTAATTACATTGTGTAATGGACATTACGTAATGGAGGGCAATCACAGAACACAAAGAATCCTGGCCCAGCCAAATTGCTACACATGTTTTTGGGGGGACACAATTCAATCCATGACATACTGCCCTTTGGTCCCCCCCAAAACCACATCTTTGAAAGATATAACACATTTATAAAGGCACTTGGCTGGCATTCCATCATAGCAAAACTCATAGCATCCCATATGATGGAAGTCTTAAGTTCCAAGTCCAAAATACAAAAATTCCTCTACATCTGTGAAACCTAGAATGCAAGCTACCAGCTTCCAAAGGTACAATGACAGGCACAAGCTAGACAATTCCATCACAAATGGGAGAAGGAAGGCCAAAGAGGCAACAAGTCAGCAAAATGTGTTACATTAGCCCTCAAAGCTTTCAAAACAATCTTCTGTTGTCTGAGACAATTTATACATTAGCTTTGACTTCTAGACTCTAGGTGTTGGCCACATTCTCTGAATTCTGAGTGGAGACCCCTTGGCTCTGTGTTACAACTGTGCTTTCCAGGTCCATTTGGACAGCAAATCTTTCCTCTCAGCTTTATGTGTACCCTAAGCCCAGGTGAGTGGCAACTCCACCCTTACAAACACAGAAAGCCATGGCTCTACCCTTTCAAATCCCTGAGGCCATCACCATACCTTTTGAGACTGAAGCAGCTCAGCTTCTTATACTCTTCGTCTCTACAGCTTCGGTTTCCTGTGGCCTCATGGCCTTGACCTCAGGCTCACATCTGCCCCGCTGGTACAAGTGATTCCAAAGCTCTGTAGCTCCACTGATTGAAGTACTCAGAGTCATCATGCTCCACCATGTAGCCTCCTGCACACAGATGCTCAGCTCTCCTGTTCCATGGGTCAGCAAGCCTAGTTTCACTGATTCAAGTGCCCAGAGGCACCCAACTCCACCACAAAACTTCTGTGGACAGGCATTCAGGTCTCTTGCTCTGTGGGTTGGCTCCAGCACTGTCTTGTGCTGCTCTGGTTCTGCTGCTGCCCGTCTGCCACCACTGGTTCTCTGCTGTTTATCATCATCTGTGCCTTCTTCAATGTTAACAGTTCTCTATTCCTTCTGAGTCTTCTATCCATTCAGTTATAAAATTGCTTCCACATTTCAGGTATTTGTTAGAGCAGCACTCCACTCCTGATACCAAATTCTGTTTTAGTCAGCTAGTGCTGCTCTAACAGAAATACTACAGAATGAATGGCTTTAGCAAAGAAAAGTTTACTGTTTCACAGTCCAGCAGGCTGTAATTCCAAATTCAGGATGTGCTCTCCAGGGGAAGGTTTTTCCACTTGTCAGTCCTGGAGGAAAATCCTTGTGTTGCATTGCTCTTTGGTCAGGGAGCATCTTGGCGCAGGAACCTCAGGTCTGAAGGACGTGCTCTACTCTTGGTGCTTCTTTCTTAGTGATGTGAGATTCCAGCTCTCTGCTTGTTTCCCTCTCTTTTTATCTCCCATAAGATGAAAGGATAAAAGGTGGTATAAGCCACACTCCAGGGAAACTCTCTTAGTGAGGGTGTGGTAGACCCACCCTAATCCTCTTTTAATATAATCATCCTATCTATTAGCCACAGGCAGAGATTAAGATTTACAGCATCAGAAAATCACAAATGGAGGGCATTCATAGAATACAGAGGGTCCTGGTCCAGCCAAATTGCTACACATATTGTTTGAGGGACACAATCCTATCCATGACAAGGGGTATGGATATTATACTATGACCCACCCACAGTGTTGTACTTCAGGATAGACCTTGGAATATTTTTTAAAGACAAATGTGATGCTATTCCTCTTTGATTTGTCATTCTGGGAATACTAAAATCATGTGATTTTCTGATTTAAAAATGGACAGTGCTAGTTGATTTCAGCTGACTAACGCTTAGGATGTCAATTTTTATGCTTTCCATTTTATTTTTGACCACTTAACCAGATTCATACTTTGTACATCCCAGTTTATGATTGTTAGTGGATATTTGCAGCTGTTACTTCTTTTGAGTAATGCTACATCAGCAAATATGGTACCAAAAGCTTGACTACATCCAAGTCATTAAAATCAACTCTGCTTTGAGGAGGCAGCTCTTTTTCAGTCATATTTTGAGTGTCTTCCCACCTGAGGGGCTCATCTTCCTGCGGTATTAGCAGACAATGTTCTGCTCTGCATAATGTTTTCACTGGCCAATTTTTTTTGGTTTGCTTTTCAGAAGACTGGCAGGTCCTCCTTCCTAGTCTGTCTTAGTCTGGTAGCTCTGCTGAAACCTGTCCACCATGAGCGACCCTTCTGTTATTTGTTACAGGTAACATAGCTTTCAGAATCACAGCAATGCACAAGCAGTGACATACATGTGGTGGTCATCTGTATTTAACCAAGTTAAACTGTACCGTCTTCTTCCAGTAAGAGAGAGATTTGCTAGAGGTCTCTTCATGAAGTGAAGGAGTGGTGGATTTTCTTTCATCATGTTCTTTACATTAGGCCATAGATTTAAAAAAAAAAAATTAAAAAGGAACAAAACTTGTCCTTAATTAAATGGTCATTAGATGCTAACCACATGCTTACAACTAAACTTACTGTCTAATTGAATCATTTCAATAATAGTATGAAATATGTATTATTAGTATTCTTTTGCAAATGAGTATATAGAGTTTCTAAAAGGCTAAGGAACTTGCTCAAAGTTTCATAGTTACTAGGCCTAATGTTCCTCCCATGTGGTACATAGGAATAACTAGATTTAATCCTTCTGACTGCTCCTGTGTTTGCTTTTATTTTTTTCTCATTTTTTTTTTGTCTCTGTTGTTTTAGTGTTCTCATTCACTTTACCTAAAAGGCTCATCAGTAGACTATTCCTGACTGCTGGCATGTTCATCTAAAAATCCTCACCAACTACTGTGGGACAGAGAGGTGCTAGTGAGAGTTGAAATTTGCTTTCAATTATAGGTTGCATCTGAGATTATTTTTATAGAAAGCATTTCTTCATTTAAAATAAAAAATAGAACACCTAGCTAAATAACAATAAAAACAAATTGATTACAAGTTGCTGTTTCTTTCCATTTTTAATGAGTTGTATTGCTGTCCCTGATGGTTTATAAAAATGCTTCAGCTATCCGTAATATTCTGAAGTTTGAAAAATGTTATTTGAAAGACTTGGCAATTCATAAACTACTGTTGACAAAGGTGTGAGTCTTTCAGCTGACAATACTTGAACAAAACTAGAATTTATGAATGTGCAAAGTAAAACTCTCCTAGTATTCACTTAGCAAGCAGATACTGTTAAAACACGGGAAAAATCTGATCAAATACCTATCATCAATATATAAATTGTATACACTATTATGTTACTGTTTGGAACCATGTTTCATAAGTACTTGCATAAAATGCTTGCTAGATCTTTCAAAAAGACAAAGCCTTTTTCTTCTCATTTAATTCTGACACTGATGCGTTTGTTTCTGTTTGGAACATTAGATTGCTCTGTAAGAGACGTGGCTATTGCAGCTATGCCCACTTCTGATTAGGCAAGCAAAATGTGCCCCCTGTGGCATTGCTACTACACTTGCCACCACAGCTTAATGATTGCAAGAGCGTGTCTCCTGACATTTGGAAAGGGTGGTTCTTATACCAAGGGATATGAAGGTTGAGCTAAAATAAAACTAACTTTTCCTCAGTAAGGCTTCAAAAGGTCTACTTATCCCCCACAATTTTTGGCTTCAAAATTCTGTGAAGCAGCAACTGGGAAATGCTGCCCGCTGTGCCAAGTGCGTTATTCCACAGGATGGTGTTTCTTTCCCCTAATGGACTGACTGAAAGCCAGGCTGGCCGACCTGCTAGACTAAATATCTCGGGAATGACTGCCAGTGGGTGGGCCAATAATTTCAGGTGAAATAATATTATACTTTGATGTTAATGCACTTTAATAAAAATAACAGAATCTATGCTACAGTTCTTCTAATAAGCTGAGCAGCAGACTATAGTTTCCTACTGAGTAATACTTCCCTAGCCATTTAGAAAAGGCTCTTGTGAAATGAGATGTTGCTACAAAGAGCACAGTTCATACCTTAATAAGGCCATTCTCACTTGGCTTAAAGTATCTACTTGTGCATCTCATGTTTTGACTTTGATATACAATGATTCCCTCACGTGTCTGTCAGTTTGCTGTACTGTGCGGGCTTGTATGTTGCTGTGATGCTGGAAGCTATGCCACCAGTGTTCAGGCACCAGCAGGGTCAGAAGTGGTGAACAGGTTTCAGCTGTGTTTCCAGTCTGAGAAAGACTGGGAAGAAGGACGTGGCAGTCTACTTCTGGAAAGTATTAGCCATTGAAAATCTTATGAGTAACAAAAGAACACTGTCTGATACAGTGCTAGAAGACTCCCCTCCCCCCAGGTTGGAAGGCACTTAAAAGGCAACAGAGGAACAGCTGCCTCCTCAAAACAGAGTTGACCTGAATGACATAGATGAAATCAAGCTTTTGAGACCTTCATTTGCTGATGTAGTATAACTCAAAATGAGATGAAACAGCTGCAAATATCCACTGATAATCAGAAATGGAATGCATTAAGCACGAATCTAGAAAAATTGGAAATTGTCATAAATGAAATTTAAAGCATAAACATCAATATCTTAGGCATTAGTGAGCTCAAATGGACTGGTATTGGCCATTTTGAATCACATAATCATATTTTCTATTACGCTCGAAACAACTACCTGAAGACGAATGGTGTTGCATTCATGGTCAAAAGAACATTTGAAGATTTATCCTGATGTACAATCCTGTCAGTGATAGGATAACATCCATACCCCTACAAGGAAGACCAGCTAATAGGATTATTATTAAAATTTATGCATCAACCACCAATGCCAAAGATGAAGAAATTGATTATTTTTACAGCTTCTGCAGTCTGAAATTGATCAAGTGCACGGTAAGTATTCATTGATAATTACTAGTGATTGGAATAAAAATGTTGGAAACAAAAAGGAAGGATTGGTTGTTGGAATATGTGCTTTTGATGATAGCAACAATGCTGGAGACTGCATGATAGAATTTTGCAAGACCAAAGGATTTTTCGCTGCATGTATCTTATTTTTTACCAGCATACATAGCAACTATACATGTGGATTTTATCAGATGGAATGCACAGGGATCAAATTGACAACATCTGTGGAAAGAGACGATGGAAAACTCAATATCATCAGTCAAAACTAGGTCAGGAGCTGATTGTGGCACAAATTGTCAATTGCTCATATGCAAGTTCAAACTGAAACTGAAGAAAATTAGAAAAAGTCCAAGAGACTCAAAGTACAACCTTGAGTTTATTCCACTTGAGTTTACAGACCATCTTAAGAATCGATTTGATGTGGTGAACACTAATGATCCAAGACCAGAGGAGTTGTGCAAGGATGTCATCTATGAAGAAAGCAAGAGGTCTTTTAAAAAAACAGGAAAGAAAGGAAAGACCAAACTAGATGTCAGAAGAGTCTCTGAAACCTGCTCTATATGTCAAGTAGCCAAAGTAAAAGGAAGAACTGATGAAGTAGAAACAGAAAACAGAAGATTTCAAAGGGTGGCTTGAGAATACAAAGTAAAAAATTAAAATGACATGTGAAAACAGCTAGAGATGGAAAACCAAAAGGGAAGAACATGCTCTTCATTTCTCAAGCTAAAAGAACTGAAGAAGAAAATTCAAGCCCAAGCTTCAATAGTTAAGGATTCTAGAGGGAAAATATTAAAAGATGCAGGAAGCCTCAAAAGAAAATGGAAGGAATAGAGAGTCATTATACGCCCCCAAATTGGACGATGTTCAACCATTTCAGGAGGTATCATATGATCAGGAACTGATGGCACTGAAGAAAATAGTTGCAGCTGCATTGAAGAATTTGGCATAAAATAGAACTCCAGGAATTGAAGGAATATTAAGTGAGATGCTTCAACAAACAGATCCACCAGAAATGCTCACTCATCTGTGACAAGAAATTTGGAAGACAGCTACCTGGCCAGCTGAGTGGAAGAGATCCATACTTAAGCCTATTCCCAAGAAGGGTGATCCAACCGAAGGTGGAAATTGTCAAACAATATCATTAATATCACACCCGAGTAAAATTTTACTAAAGATCATTCAAAATTGGCTGCAGTAGTATATTGACAAGGAACTGTAAGAAATTCAGGCCAGATTCATAAAAGGACATAGAAGCAAGGATGTTGGTGGTGTTGTCAGATGGATCTTCGTTGAAAGCAGAATATACTAGAAAAATGTTTACTTGTGTTTTATTGACTATGCAAAGGCATTCAACCGTGTGGATCAAATTATGGATAACATTTTGGAGACTAGAAATTTCAGGACGCTTAATTGTGTGCATGAGGAATCTGTATGTGGATCAACAGACAGTCATTCAAACAACAAGGGGACACTCTGTGGTTTAAAGTCAGGAAAGGTGTGCATTTCAGGGTTGTATCATTTCACCATACCTTTTTAATCTGTATGCCAAGCAACTATTCCAAGCATGTTGACTGTATGAAGAAGAACAGTGTACTGGGATTAGAGGAAGACTCATTAACCACCTGCTTTATGCAGATGACACAAATTTACTTGCTGAACATGAAGAGGAATTGAAATACTGATGGACAGCAAAGACCACAGCCTTCACCATGGATTATGCCCTAGCATCAAGAAAGCAAAAATCCTCACAACTGGACCAACCAGCAACATCATGATGAATGGAGAAAAGACTGAGGTTGTCAAAGATTTCATTTTACCTGGGCCCGTAATCAATGTCCATGGACCAGCAGTCAAGACATCAAAAGACGCATTGCATTGGGCAAACTGGGTGCAAAGCACCTCTTTCAATTACCGAAAAGCAGAGATGTCACCACGAAGACTAAGGTACGCTTGACCCGAGTCATGATGTTTTCTGTTGCCTCATATACATGCAAACTCAAGACAACTAATATGGATGACAGGAGAAGAATTGATGCCTTTGAATTGTGGTGTTGGAAAAGAATATTCATTATGCCATGAACTGCCAAAAGAATCAACGGATTTGTCCTGGAGGAAGTATGACCAGACTTCTCCTCAGAAGCAAGGATGGTGAGACTGCATCTTACATGCTTTAGTCTTGTTGTCAGGAGGGATCAGCCTCTGGAGAAGGGCACCATTCTTGGTAAAATAGAGGGTCAGCAAAAAAGAGGAAGGAATGGATTGAAATAATGGCTGCAACAATGGGCTCAAGCATAACAATGATTGTGGGCATTGAGCAGGACCAGGCATTGTTTTTTTTCTGTTTATATAGGGTTGATATGCGTCAGAAGCAACTCAGTGGCATCTGACAACAACATCACACAGTGATTGTCAATGGTATATTTTAATTTTAATTATCATGTCCCCTCAAGTCAAATCTATATTTTTACTGTACTTTAGAAACACATAGACTACTATAAAATTACAAAAATAATAATGTTTGGCAAAATTTACCAGAAGGAAACTGTTGGTTGCATATAGTTCCTGTGTGGGCCTCAGACTTCTTTACATCCCCATACTACATCTTTCTGGGATATGTAATGGTTGTCTCATGATACCTTTGTCAATGAAACTGGAAATAAGCAAAAGTTCTAGTTCTTTGAGTACAGGAGATGACTTGTATTTGATATGATTTTAGGGTGTCCAGGAAGATTCAAAGGCTTTCAAAAAAATCTCATTTTTTCACACTAAATATTAGAACTTACTAATCAGAAATTATATCTTTGGTTAAAAAATTTAGTGTCCTTCTGAAAACTCTAATGCCTATAAGAGAGTTTGTATGTGTGTATGTCTTCATGTGAGTGTAGTGCATGAATGTAGTGTTGGTGGTGACCATGGTGATGGTGGGTGTCTTAGTTATCTGGTACTGCTCTAACAGAAGTACTGCAAGTGGATGGCTTTAGCATAGAAAATTTTATTCTTACACAGACCAGTAGGTTGGAGGTCCAAATTCAGGGTGCTGGCTCCAAGGGAACACACACTTTCTCTGTTGGCTCTGAAGGAAGGTTTTTGTTTTGCATCAGTCTTTCTTTGGTCCGAGAGTATATTGATATAGGAATCTCAGGTCTGAAGGACATACTCTGACTAGGCACCAACATGGGTGCATGTTGCTTTCTTGGTGACTCAAGGTCTGGCAATTAAGTTTGAGAACTTGTCATGAAACATTTATGTTGGCACCACTGTACAAATAGCTCCGTAAAGTTCACCAGTGTCTCACAGCTGTGTTCATGTAAACATGTGGCGGTGTCTTGCTGAAAGGTGTTCATTGTTGTTGTTGCATGTTTTTGTGTGCTGTCATGAGAATGTCGGAGCTTGAATTAGAGCAGTGAAAAAACATTGAATTTCTTGTTAAACTTGGCAAGAGTGGAAGTGAAATCAGGGACGTTTTAATCTAGGTTTGAGGGTATAGTGTCATAAAGAAAAAGGCAGTGTACAAATAGATTAAACATTTTTCTGAGGGGAAGATAACTCACTGATGAAGAGAAATAAGGGCAGTCAGTAGTGAGTGGAACTGATGAAAACATTGCAAACATTTGTCAAATTGTGTGTCAAAATTGTTGGCTCACAGAGAGAACCATAGCAAACCAAGAAATCATCACTAGAGAAACAGGAAAATCTTAACTGAAAATCTTGGCCTGAGAAAGGTGTGTACAAAAATAGTCCCAAAGGAGCTCAGATGAACAAAAACACAGGAGAGTCAAAGTTTTCAAAGACATTTTGGAGAGGCAAGATGATATTTTGGGGGATGTTATCACTGGTGATGAAACATGGGTGTACCAATACGATACTGAAACAAAGCATAAAAGTGCACAATGGAAGTCAGCCAGTTCTCCACTACCAAAAATGTTCTATCGGTCTAAATAGAGAGTCAAAATGATGTTGCTCACGTTTTTTGATATCAGAGGGGTTGTTCATTATGGATTTGTACCAACTGGACAAACAGGTAACCAAATCTACTATTTGGCAGTGTTGAAAAGGCTGTGTGAAAAAGTTAAATAAAAGTGACCTGAACTTTTTGCCAATAACTTATGGCTCTTGTATCATGACAATGTGTCAGCTCATATGGCACTGTCTGTGAGGGAGTTTTTAGCCAGTAAACAAGTAACTATATTGGAACATCCTCCCTACTCACCTGATCTGGCCCCCAGTGACTTTTTTCTTTACCCAGAGATTAAGGTAATATTGAAAGAAAGACATTTTGATGACATTCAGGACATCAAGGGTAGTACAAGAACAGCTCTGATGGCCATTTCAGAAAAGAGTTCCAAAATTGCTTTGAACTGTGGACTAGGCACTGGCATGGGTGCATAGCTTCCCAGGGGGCATTCTTTGAAGGTGACAGCAGTAATAGTCAGCAGTGAGGTATGTAGCACTTTTTCTAGGATGATTTGCAAACTTAATTGGTAGAGCTGGTATGAGGTTGCCAACTCTTTGCTTGCTTCCCTTTCCTTTTATCTCTTGTAGGATAAAAGATGGTGCAAGCTACACTCCAGGGAAGCTCCTGTTACACTGGAACAGAGAGATGACCGTAAGATTGGTGTTATAGTCCCACCCTAGTCCTCTTTAACATAATCCACTGTTAACCACAGGCAGACATTAGGATTTACAGTGCAGGAAAATTATAAAAATGAAGGACTATCCCACTATAATGTGAATCATGGCCCAGCCAAATTGTTACATGTATTTTTTGGAGAACACACTTTAATAATGACAGCGGGTTAATAACTCTGCTCTGCCAGTCATTTCTTTTTATTCAAATATGAGTGTTTGCAAGCTTTCTTGACAGTTTATAATATTGCATGTGGATAGAATGATTTGAACATGCTATTCCTGAAATTAAAAAGGGCATTTCCTCACAGATATTGTCTGCATCCAATATGTATATATGTAACTACATATGTATATATATATATACATATATATATATGTATGTATGTATATGGATGCTATGTCAAAGCTCACTTAACTTGCTCTGGATCCTCCATCCCACCTCCAGTTTTAGGGACTTGGGCCAGAGTCCTGTGTATTGCCTGCTGATCTTGGGACTTGTCAGCCTCCGCAGCCTGTGAGTCAGTGGCCTGACATCTGACGTATGATATTAGGTTCACTCTCCCTTGCAGCTACATGAGTTAGGAAAAACTTCTAGCCTGATATCTGACTCACAGACTTGAGATTTACCATCCTCTACAACCACGTGATCCATTTCCTTGAGATAAATCTCTTTGTCTCACTCACTCTTAATGTGCTTCACTAGTTTCTCTCTAGAGAACCCAGCCTAAGAAAAAGATACAGTGACTAGTTCAAGGATAGGCCCATGACTCAAACTCAGTCTATCCGTGTTCAATCCCAGATATTCAATGGAACTACTAGAAAAGTAGAATTCTCTTGGTGCTTCATTTCTAAGCTAGCATGACATATTTTAGAGACGCTGGTGTTCATCTTTTCTAACCTGAAATTTTTTACTTGCTTGTAAATCAAGTCAGTAGTGAAAACAAAATAACTGAGAGACAGCTTTCTGATGGAATCATTTTAGTAGCCAAGTCTACCTGTACCTGGATTATTAGATATATGAGCTAATAATCTCCACATCCTTTTAAAATCATCTGTTGTTTTCTGCCACTTTGAACAGAAATAATCCAGAAAAAATAAAGCAAGCATAAAGATATCATTGTAACTCACATTGCAGTTAATTTGACTGAATCATATTATCCCTATGGAGGATGAAAATGGTTTGCAGCAGCTCCAAGTGAAGCAGTGTAGAGGTGGATCAGGTAAAACTCACTGGTACAGAGTTGATTCCAATTCATAGTGACTCTACTTACAGAGTGGAACTGCACCACAGAATTTTTGGGGAGCATCTGAATGATTTGAACTGCTGACCTCTTGTAAAGGAGGGAGAATATTCCCAATTCATTGGCGTTTAAGATCTCTCATGCCCTAAGATTAACATTCTGAGTATCAATTCTCCTCATACAGCACTGAAGACATCAACTTTGTAGAGAGATGGAGTCATGATGAGTGAGATGAAATTTATACCTTGTAGAAGAGAAAATCATATTAAATTTATCAAATATATATTGAGCATCTACAGAGGACAAGGTATTGTACTGAGTACTGGGGATGTAAAGTTGCATAAAACTTAGCCTAATAGGAACAAAGGAAAGGTAAAAGGATACTTAGAATGCAGTATACTAAGTGGAAAAATAAATATATATACAGGGTACAAATGTAATCTACTTTCATAGTTCTCTTTGGAGGGAGATATTGAAAAAGTCTTCATGCACAGAGCAGTTAAAAGTTGTGCTATATTTTGGAGGCTATCATATTGTGCTTTCAAATATTTCCAACTTCCTTGAATAAAGCATGTGTCTGTAGTGTAGACCAGCTTTGTGGTGCTATGGAGTTTGATGCGGTTTTGCTTTTGAGTTTAATGCCATGTACTTGTCTAAGTTCATAAGCTGTAAGAACTTGGCATGACTTTGGCAACTTAGCACCCTGAATTGAGAATATATTTCAGGTGAAACAAAACATTTCAATATTTTTTAATTCTCCCAAGTTTAAGCCAGTGCTCCTGAGCTAATTTTGACAAATGCAACATTAAATTAGAAAATTCAGTAATTATACCACAAATTATCATTGCCTAAATAACATCAAATTAAAAACTAGGACTCTCCAGCCTCCTTAGAAGAATTACCTCAACATTGTCAAAAGGAAAAGAAAGACTGAAGATGAATTGGTTGCTTTGAATTATAGTGTTGGTGAAGAGTATTGAATTTACCATTGGCTTCCAGAAGAAAGAACACGCCTGTCTTGGGAGAAGTGCAGCCAGAGGATGGTGCGGCTTTGTCTCATGTGCTTTGGACATGCTATCGGGAGTGGCCATTCCCTGGAGAAGGGCATCATGCTTAGTAAGGTACAGGGTCAATGAAAAAGGGGAATACCTTGGACAAGATGGATTGGCACAGTGGCTATAACAATCGGCTCAAACGTGGAAATGATTATGAGGATGGTGCAGGACTGGGCAGTATTTCTTTCTGTTGTACATAGAGTTACTATGAGTAAGAACTGATTAGAGCACACCTAACAACAACAATCAAAAGGAATCAAGACAAGTTCACAAATATTTATGATACACCCAGTGCACGTTAAACTATGTGTCATATGATTTGTTCCATCCATTGTGAAGAGGAGCAAATGCCATGCTACTTTTGTAGTCAAGTTAGGTCAGTGAGTCTGAATCAGCAGCCTCTTTCCTACTAATGCTGATTTCCCAACAGTTATCTTTCTCTGGAAATTTTCTACTTTTTCTTTTTTTGGTTTATTTTTTGGCTTCCCTCTCCTTGTTCATGTTACTAGAGTTATAATGATGAATCAACTACCGTAGTAGCCAGCTAGCCAGTTTAAAAACAAATCTCCTTAAAATGATCAGTCAGTCTTTATTGTGTAGTAAATTAATTCTAGTAATGAATACACATAGCAGATCTTTGCAGGTAATTAGCAGCTCCCATTAACCAGGAGCCTCAATCAATTTTCTTGGAAGCTGCAGGTAGATAGGATAAACAAATCCTGTGATTTTTAACATTTTTCATTAAAGAAAAAAAAAAACACTATGCATGACAAGTTCAGGAAATATTGCAGAGAAAAATTTCAAGATGTACTCCTTTGAGAACATGGACCATGAGTACAGTGATGTCATTGAGAAATCTCAGAGCACTCTTTGCAAATGAATGATTGGGTGTTGATTTTACAGTTTTGGAAAAAAATTTTCAGAATTTTTTTTTGCAAATAGAAGCTTTTTGTTCACTCTATATGTTCCTTGGCATAGACATCACACAAACATCTGAGCTGAGTTTGCATTTTTCTGCAAAAAAAAATTATAAAGAAGAGATAGTTTAATATCCATTTGAAATAGTGAAGATGAAAATTCATTATTCTTCCACTCAGTGAATTCTTAATGAATTACTTAATTTGATAACATATAAATTACCTTGAGGGCTAAGTTGTAGCTAATATGAGCCATTATGAGAGCGGATTACCAATAAATGGAATCTGAAAATGTTCTTCAACAATTCTCCATCACTAAAAATTTCAGATAAGTTCCATTGTTTTAAAAATATTTTTTCTTCTATAAATAGATTTACAACATCACCTGGATAGAGTTATCTGCATTAACATACTTTTAACACATTCTGGCTGGCACTACCAATCTTTCTGTGCTGAAGGCAGAATGAATACCAAAAGCATGCAGTTGATACCTTGAAAGTAATGTTTCAAGTGAACCTAGAGGCTTAAAAAATTAATTGGAGCACAAGAAGGTGTCTGGAAAAATTAAAATGATATTTTCAAAAGTCTGAAATTATTCTCGCTCAACTGAATCTAATTCAAAATGGGTACAGCTTGAGGGGAGAACAATAACTAGGGTATTCTGTATAATGGGAGCCTAGGTTCAGCTATTTAACCAAATGAAATATGATGGTGTTATAATCTTCTGAATGGAAAACAGCCAAGTGCCTATAAATCATAATTGGAGTTGAATGCATGTTTATGGGTAAAAAGGTTGCCCTTGAATCAATGCCTAGGCTCATTTCTTTTTGAATTATTACTTGGCTAATGATTATGATATCTGTATAAAGCTAACAGTTTAGGAGGCTTCTGCCACCTCTCTTGTGAAATCTGTTGTAATTACAGATGACAGAATTTTTAAGATTATCATATAAGACCATCTAAGAGAACTCAGTGCAGTATTATCTTTCATCTTCTATACCAAATAATGCAAAATAGCTAGACTTTCAGGCATATTTTTCTTTGAACTTACTGTTGTACTTGTTTCAGTCAACATATTTTCTTCAGAGATAAACCAATCAAGCCTATTTATTTTGATTTTGAAATGACCTACAAGGAGTTTGTTGAGTACTAGTGACACTAGCCCTATGGTCAAAGGAAGTGAGGAAAGACATAGTGCAGAAAGTATTAAGCAAATGAAGTTTTCCTGTAGGGACTTGCAATTCCATTTTGCTGCTGTAGTTCATGGCATCTACCAAATTAGTTTGTCAAACCGAAGTCTTAGAGCTATCTGCAAAGCCAAACTCTTGACTTATGATAAAACTGGTACCTGCAGAGCTCTGCCTTTCTCATGCCAAAGTACACATCTCTCAGGGCTTCTCAATCAGTACCCAGCAAGGTTGATAAAATCATACCTTGTTCCTCTGTTGTTTTCTAAGTTGTATATAGACAACCAGAGACATGAACCACGAAGGATGGAGTACACATATGTGGGACTGAGTGCCTAAAGCAAACACAACTTATCACAGAATTAATCCCAGGATGTATATTTAATGATATTCATGATTATTGTTGAACTGCACAGCAGTTAGGCACAACAGTAGGCGCATCAAATAGATGAGTATAATATACTTTTTTCTTTTTTTTTTTGGAAACCTTGGTGACTAAGTGCTACAGCTGCTAACCAAAAGGTAGGCTGTTCAAATCCACCAGGTGTTATCTGGAAACTCTATAGAGCATTTCTATTCTGTTTTATAGGGTCACTATGAGTCAGTATTGACTCAAAGGCAGTTTTTTTGTTGTTGTTGTTTGAATGCACTTTTTCTTCACACTTTGCTAGTTTACCTATATTTATACTACATGTCAATACTGAAGGATTTGCCTGATATTATACATCTTTTAATCAGCATCATCATTACACACACTAACATGCAAATGCACATTATCAGTCACACAAGTCAGAAGGCAAAGTTCATGTGATTCATTTTCCAACAGTTGGGAAGTACTTGCTGTAATACTACCTCATTTCTAAAATCTGATACAAAAGACAAACAAACAAACAAACAAAAAAAAAAAAAAAACAAAGATTGCTTTTGTGGCTAGATACTATCTAGTCAGTTCTGACTGGTAACAACCTATGTACAACAGAAAGAAGCACCAATGAGTCCTGCACCATTCTCACAATAGTTGCTATGTTTAAGCACATTGTTGCAGCCACTGTGTCAAAATATCTAGTTGAGAATCTCCCTCTTTTTACCTGACCCACTAATTTACCAAGCATGATGTCATCTTCTGAGGACTGGCCACTCCTGATAACATGTCCAAAGTATATGAAACGTCTCACCATTCTTGCTTCCAAAAAGCATTGTGGCTCTGATTCTTCCAATAGAGAAGGTGATTTTTTTACAGTTCGTGGTATATTGAATATTCTTTGCCAACACGACAGTACAAAGACACTGATTATTCTTTGGTTCCCTTATTCACTGTAGAACTTTCACATACATAGAAGGCAATTGAAAATATCATGCCTTGAGTCTGGCACACTTTAGTCCTCTGTGACATCTTTGCTTTTGAACACTTTAAAGAGGTCATTTGGAGTACATTTGCCAAATACAAAGCATTTGTTGATTTCTTCATTGCTGCTTCCGAGGGGATTGATTGTGTATCCAAGTAAAAAAAAAAAAACAGAAGTGGCGGCAATACTCATCTCTGATAAAACAGACTTTAAAGTAAAATCCACCATATTGGATAAGGAAGGACATTATGCAATAATTAAAGAGTCAGTACTCTAGGAGGACATAGACTTTTAAATGTCTGTACATCAGATGACAGGGCTCCAAAACACTTAAAATGAACAATATCTGCATTGAAAACAGAAATAGACAGCTCCACAATAATAGTAGAGGCTTCAACACACCACTCTAAGTGAAGGACAGAATATCTTTAAAAAAGTGCAATAAAGACATGGGGAGGTCTACCAAATGCCACAAATCAACCAAATTGGTCTCATAGACACATACAGAAAACTACAGCTGATAGCAACCAAGTATATTTTCTTTTCCACTGCATGTGGAACATTCTCCAGAACCAATCATATATTAGGCCACAAAGCAATCCTTAAAAAATTCAAAGTATTAAAATACTACAAAGCATCCTTTCAGACTATGAAGCCATAAAAGTAGAAATCAGTAACAGAAAAAAGAAGGGGAAAAAATCAAACATAGAGAAACTGAACAACCTCTTGTTCAAAAATGACTGGGTAATGGAAGAAATCAAGGATGGAAAAAAAGAAATTCATAGACAAATGAAAACACACCCTACTAGAATTTATGAGACAGAGCAAAAACAGTGCTCAGAGATCAATTTGTCTCAATAACTGCACACATTCAAAAAGAAGAAAGGGCCCAAATTAAAGAATAAACTCTACAACTTGAACAAGTAGAAAGAGAGCAGCAAAAGAACCCCTCAGAGATAAGAGTAAGGGAAATAATAAAAATTACAATAGAATGAAATGGAGAACAGAAAAGACTGAAAGAGTTAAGACCAAAGGCTGGTTTTCTGAAAAGGTCAACAAAATTAATAAACTATTGGCCAAATTGACAAAAGAGAAACATGAGAGGAAGCAAATAAACAGAAATAAGATAAGCAGCATTACAACAGACTCAGCTGAAATTAAAATAATTATAACAGAATACTATGAAAAAAAATAATTAAGTTCAATAAATGCATCTCCTACCAAAACCAGCTCAGAAAGAAGCAGAACAGCTAAATAAACCTATTACAAAAGAAGAGACTGAAAAAAAAATTTAAAAACTCCCAACTTGGCCTGGTGGAGGCAGGACAAGATGGTGGACTAGTCACACGTCTCTTCTGGTCCCCCTAAACAAGTAAAGCTGTGAAAATGACATTCAAGGAGCCCCAATATCAGGCAGGAAAAATGTGTGAAATCAGACAGGGTGACACCAGCCAGCCAAGTGCTGTGGAGTTGGAGACTGGATGACAGAAAGGGGAAAAACTACTGTTGTCAAAGGCAAATCAGCAATGGAAAGGGTCTTGATTGTGCTGACATGGTGGGGGAGAGGAGGCTCAAGAACAGAGACCATCTTTGTTGGCTGGGAGGCTAGGACTGTGACAGCTGCTTCCAGGAGCGTGGCTGGGGCTGGCTGTCATGCTGAGCAGAGGCACCTAACTGGAGAGAGTCTCTTTCAACCAAGAAGCTGAGCTTGGGATGGCCACAACTGGGGAGCGTGGCAGTGGCTGGTGGCCAAGTGCAGCAACACCTTTCACCCTTTCCTTCTCTGAGCTACACTGGAGACTGGAGACAAAATTCTGGTGCACTACCTGGACCGAAAGTGGGATTGTACATGTGTGCCCCGAGCTTTTCTCTCAGTCACAGAGAGGGAAGCAAAAGGAAGTACGTAAGCAAACCTCTGCTGAATAACCTGAGCACAGTCCAGGGCTCAAAGTTAATTCCAATGATCATTTCAAGATAAGTGTTCATGATTTCTTGGGGCTCAATCTTTTCCTAAGTACTGATATCCCCCCATCCCTAGCCTTTTACACTTACCTTGTCTGCTTTACACTTGAGCACAATCAGGAAGAGGTGGGACATTTTACTTGTATGCCCTGATTTTTTATCCTGGTCTTGGAGAGTGAAACAAAGGGAAGGGTATAGGACAAGTTCCACTGGCTGCTCTGAGCTATAGGTTGTTAATCCTACAGACTCATAGAAGAAGTTCAACTTTCATGACTCAAACTTTTCCTATGCACTGACTACACTCCGTATACCTAACTTATTCACCCTCCATCCTTCACTCTACACATGACTTCCAATTCTAGAGCACTACCTGTGTCATTAGTGGGGTATTGTAAGGGAGTATCTGGAGATTTTGTCACAGACTTGTGGAGGGAAATAATGGAAAGGCTGGAAGAAGAATTCTACTACTGGCTTCTCTGAGCCAGCAATTTTTACTATATTTCTCAGTGTAGGCATAACTCCAACTGTTGAGTGACAGGACATCAGAATTATTAAGGGTCTGATAACCACTCTAGCTCAAAAGACTAGACAATTTCAGCAGTCAAAATCAAATTAAAATGCATGCATACATACATATATATAAGAGTTAATTGCATTGGCCAAGTGTCGTCGAATTACCTTAACAATTAAACTACAACAGCTTTCTGATGGCTCAGAGACAACAATCAATGTCTAATGGTTTAAAGAAACAGACCACCATGGCTCTAGAAAACTTCCAAATAAAGAATCGAAAAATTTCCCTGATGAAGAACCCTTCCTGAAATTATTAAAAGTAGAATATAAAAGAATTATGTGTGGAGCCTTTCTACATCTTAGAGTGAAGATCAGACAAAGTACAACAGAACAAAATAAAAAATCAAACAGGCTGCATGAATTCCTAGATCAACAATCTGAAATTCATCAGATAAATAATAAAATTACAGAGTTAGACAGTTCAATTTAAAGTCAAAAGAGTAAGATCAAGGAAATGGAAGGCAGAATTAGCAAGACTGAAGATAAGGCAACTGACACCAGCACTTGTGAGGAAAAATCAGACAAGGGAATCAAGGAAACTGATGAACCATTGAGAGTTATGTGTGACTCTATCAAAAGGAATAACTTACAAATCATAGGAGTTCCAGAAAAGGGACAGATAACAGAAAATACAGACAGAATTGCTGAAGAGTTGCTAACAGAAGACTTCCCTGACATCATGAAAGATGAGACGATATCTATCCAAGATGCTCATAAAACTCCACAAAAGGTACATCCTAAAAGAAAGACACCAAGATGTATTATAAACAAGCTTAACAAAAGGAAGCAAAAGGCTCTTAAATGCAGCTAACCCTTTTTTCAAAAAAAAAAAAAAAAAAAAAAAAAAACTTTTTAATCTGCACGTCTTCCAGAGAACAACCATCTGTTCCTCCTGCTCTCCTCTACAAGGTTCCAGTCCTCAGGTCCCCAGGTTGGCCCAAAGAGTATCAGGGAATGGAAAGGGGATAGGTTCTAGTCAGAGCACTAAGATGGGCCCCGTGGGGTTGCCCAACTCTGCTCAGGGCCTAGGCAACGACAGCAGCTGCCTGACCTTGAGGAACCCACTGTCGATGGGGGCTGAGGACCAGCAGCTCCAAGAGGGGATCCAGAGCCATGGAGGTCATAGGGAAGGGATTTCACTGGCCCCCAGAGTTCTCAGTGGCATGGGTCTGTGCTTCATGACAGACAGAAGAGGCAGGCTGGAGAGGCTGGCCTGGGAAGACAGTAGCTGCCACTCTGTCATGAGGAGCAAGGTCCAGAGGGATTGGTAGCACCGCCATGTGCCCACGGAGGCACTATGGGCAGTACATGGCAAAGAGTAGGGGACTGAGGAGCAAGGTAAAGCTGGCTAGGCCCAGCATGGCAATCAGGAAAGAGGAGCTGGTACTGGGTCTGACAGTACCAGAGCAGCAGCAGCATCAGAAGCAGCAGGGGCAGCAGGAGGCTGCCTACTTCCAGCCCAGAGGGGCCTGGCTCTGACCCTGATGGACAGGAGGGATGTAGAGGTCTGACCCATGTGGACATGTGGCAGTGGAGAATACACCTTGGAGGAAGGTACTGATTGCTCAGGGTCTGGGAATCATCTCCTAGAAGTTGTCCTTGGTAGATGAGTTGCACTTGCTGTCCCTAGCCAGGTAACTGGGTCATTTCCAAGAAGCAGATGATATCCTGGAGCCAGGCCCTGGCTAATGGCTGTGCATCATTGAGGAATTTCAGTCAAAGCATGAGGGGCTCCTGTGAGGAATCTAGTAGCAGTGGTGTTGCTGGGAGCTCTGCACCAGGCTCTGTCTGTGTATTTCGACCTTGTGTCTCAGGCTGGGGGCCTCAGCTCCTGAATTTGCCCCTCTGATGTTATGAGTAGCTAC
This sequence comes from Heterohyrax brucei, assembly GCA_028571685.1. Classification (NCBI taxonomy): domain Eukaryota; kingdom Metazoa; phylum Chordata; class Mammalia; order Hyracoidea; family Procaviidae; genus Heterohyrax; species Heterohyrax brucei. Next base: position 127,221,332 of record CM053166.1, on the reverse strand, counting down.
CATGGCTTTGCTGGGCTACGCTGAAGTTGGGATCTCTGATGACTGGGGCAGTGGGTCAGTCTTCTTGGTGCTGTGCATTGATAGTCAGGCAAGAGCCAGCACCAGGAAGCAGGCAATCATGGATAAAAGGACAGTCATCTCACCACCCACCCCTTCAATCAGGGTGATAGCATCCACCTTGCCTGCTAAGCTGCTGAGCTACTGAACACCCAGCCTTGTGGGAGGAAGTGTGCTAGTGAAAAATCAATCAAATAACTACCAACCAAAAAAAGTCCTTGCCCAGATGGCTTTATTGGAGAATTCTCCCAAGCTTTTAAAGAGGAGTTAATGCCAATACTACTGAAGATATTTCACAGCATAGAAAAGGAAAGAATACTCGTTATTTCACTCTGTGAAGGCAGCACAACACTGACACCAAAGCCAGGTAAAGATCACAGAAGAAAATAAAATTACAGATGAATATATATCATGAACGTAGAAGCAAAAATCCTCAACAAAATCCTAGCTAACAGAATTCAACAACATATCAAAAAATAATTCAATATGACCAAGTGCAATTCATATCAGGGTTACAGGGCTGGCTCAACATCAGGAAAAGAATTAATGTAGTCAACTGCATAAACAAAACAAAAGATAAAAATCACTTGATTTTGTGAATTGATGCAGAAAAGGTATCCGACAAAGTCCAACACCCATTCATGCTTAAAACTTTCAGCAAAATAGGAACAGAAGGGAAATTCCTCAATGTAATGAGGGACATATATGCAAAGCCAACAGCCAACATCATCTTGAATGGAGAGAGATTGAAAGAATTCCCTAGGAGAATGGGAAACAAACAAGGGAGCCCATTTTCCCCACATTTATTCAACATTGTGCAAGAGGTTCTAGCTAGAGTTATCAGACAAGATAAAGAAATAAAGGGCATTCACATCAGTAAAGAAGAAGTAAAAGTATCCCTATTTGCAGATGATACACAGACAGAAAACCCTAAAGAATCCATAAACTACTGGAACTAATTAATAGAAGAGTTTAGCAAAGTATCAGGATATAAGATAAATATAAATAAATCAGTAGGATTCCTTTACACCAACAAACAGACCATCAAAGATGAAATCACCCAAATCAATACTGTTTACATTAACTCCCAAGAAGATAAAATACATAGGAATGAATCTAACCAGAGATGTAAGAGACCTATACAAAGAAAATTACAAGACCTTACTGTAAGCAACCAAAAGACTTACTTAAGTGGAGAAATCTTCCTTGTTTATGGATAGGAAGAATTAATAACATGAAAATGTCTATTCTACCCAAAGCGATCTTTAGATACAACACAATCCCAATACAAATGCCAATGGAATTTTTTATTGAGATGGAGAGACAAAACACCAACTTCATATGGAAATGGAAGAAGCCCCAGATAAGTGAAGCATTACTATGGAAGAGGAGCGAAGTTGAAGACCTTACTCTACCTGCTTTTAGAACCTATTACACTGCCAAGGTAGTCAAGCAGCCTGGTACTGGTACTGAAACAGATACATAGATCCACAGATCAGAACTGGGAATCCAGATAGAACATTATCCACCTACAAGCAGCTGATATTTGATAAAGGTTCAAAGGCCATAAACTGGGGAAAAGACAGTCTCTTTAATAACTGGTATTGGCAATATCCATCTGCAAAAAAAGGAACAAGACCCATATCTCACACTATGCACAAAAACTCAAAATGTATGAAAGAACTAAAGAGAAAATTTGAAATAATAAACATCATAGAAGAAAAAACAGACAACACTTGGAGCTCTAATAAATGGCATAAAGAGAATACAAAATATTACTTACAATGCACAAACACGAGAAGAGCAAATAGATAACTGGGAACTCCTAAACCCCAAACACGATCATCCAAAGACTTCATCAAGCATTAAAATGACTACTTATGTAATGAGAAAAAAATTTTGGCTACCATGAATCCGATAGGTGTCTAATCTCCATAATCTACAAGATACTGCAAAACCTCGACAAGAAAAAGACAACCAAATTAAAAAATAGACAAGGGATATGAACAGGCACTTCACCAAAGAAGACATCCAGGAAGCTAACAGATACACGAGTGAATGTTCAAAATCACAAGACATTGCTATTGTTGTGTTGTTTTTATGTGCCATCAAGTTGGTTCCAAGTCATAGTCACTCTATGCACAACAGAATGAAACTCTGCCCATTCCTCTACCTTGCACACAATAATTTTTATGCCTAAACCCACTGTTGCAGCCAACTTGTTGAAGATCTTCTTCTTTTTTGATGACTTTCTGCCAACCATTATGTCCTTCTTCAGGGACTTATCCCTCCTGACAACACATCCAAAGTATGTGAGATACAGTCTGGCTATCTGCTTCCAAGAAGCATCTGGTTGTACTGCTTCTAGAACAGATCTTTTTGTTCTTCAGCAGTCCATGGTACAGTCAATATTCTTCTCGAACATCACAATTCAAAGGCATCAGTTCTTCTGTCTTCCTTACTCTTTGTCCAGCTTTTGTGTGCATATAATATCATTGAAAACACCATAGCTTTTGTCAGGCACACCTTATTCTTCAAGGTGACATCTTTACTTTCCAATACTTTTCCTTTGCAGAGTTTCTGAAGCAACGTGTCTTTTGTTTGATTTCTTGATGGCTGCTTCCATGGGAGTAGACTGTGAAAACTAGTTAACTGAAATCCTTGACAACCTAAATCCTGTCTCCATTTATCATCATGTTGCTTACTGATCCAGTTGTGAGAATTTTTGTTATCTTGATGTTGCGGTTCAATCCATACTGAAGGCTTTGGTCTTTGATCCTCATTAAGAAATCTTTCAAATTTTCTTCACTTGCAGCAAGCAGGGTTGTGTTATCTGCATAATGCAAGTGGTTAATGAGTCCTCCTCCAAACCTGATGCCTTGTTGTTCCTCATATAGTCCAGCTTCTTGGGTTATTTACTCAGCATACAGAGTGAAAAGGTATATTGAAAGGATACAACTGTGACACCCACAACCTTTCCTCACTTTAAACCACGCAGGGTCCACCTGTTCTGTTCACACTACTGCTTCTTGATCCATGTACAGATTCCTCAATGAGCACAAGTGTTGTGTAATTCCTATTCTCTGAAATGTTATCCATAATTCATTATGATCCACACAGTCAAATGCCTTTGCATAGTCAATGAAACACAGATAAACATCTTTCTGATAGTCCCTGCTTTCAGCCAAGATCTGCCTGATATTAACATTGATATCCCTGGTTCTACATCCTCTTCTGAATACAGCTAGAATTTCTGGAAGTTCCCTGTCAATATACTGCTGTAGTCTCTTTCGTATGATCTTGAGCAAAGTTTTACTTGCATGTGATATTAATGATATTGCTCTATAATTTCCACATTCAATTGGATCACCTTTCTTGGGCATAAGCATAAATATGGATTTCTTCCAATTGATTGGCCAGGTAGCTAGCTGTGCTCCAAATTTACTGGCATAGTCAAGTGGGTACTTCCAGTGCTGCATCTGTTTGTTGAAATATCTCACTTGATATTCCATCAGTTCCTGGAGCCTTGTTTTTCACCAATACCTTCAATGCAACATTGGCTTCGTCCTTCAGTACCATTGGTTCCTGATTACATGCTACTTCTTGAAATGGTTGCACATCCACCAGTTCTTTCCGGGTATAATTACTCTGTGTGTTCTTTCCATCATTTTTTGATGCTTCCTGAGTAATTTAATGTTTTCCCTGTAGAATCCTTCATTTTTGCAACTCAAAGCTTGACTTTTTTCTTCAGTTCTTTCAGCTTGAGAAATGCAGTGTGTTCTTACCTTTTGGTTTTCTGTTTCCAGCTCTTTGCTCATGTTGTAAAATACTTTGTCTTCTCAAGCCACCCTTTGGTATCCTCCGTTCAGTTCTTTCACTACATTCCTTTCCCTTGCTTTAGCTACTCGATGTTCAAGAGCAAGTTTCACTCTCTTCTAACATCCAATTACTTCCTCTCTCCTTCCCTCCCTCCCTTCCTCCTTTCCTTCCTTCCTCTTTCCCTCCCTTCTTCCCATCCTACCTTCTCTCCCTTCTTTCCTTTCTTCCCTCCCTCCCTCCTTCCTTCCTTCCTCCCTCCCTTCTTTCTTCTTTTCTTCCTCCCTTCCCTCCATTCTTTCCTCCCTCCCTCTCTCTCTCCTTCCTTCCTTCCTTCCCTCTTTCCTTCCTGTCTTTCTCTCTTTCCTCCCTCCCTATCTTTCTTTTTCTTTCTTTTTTGTCTTTTTAATGACCTCTTGCTTTCTTCATGGATTATGTCTTTGATGTCATTCCACCACTTGTCTAGTCTTCAGTCGTTAGTGTTCAACACATCAAATCTGTTCTTGAGATGGTTTCTAAACTTACTTGGGATGTACTTAAAGTTGTACTTTGGCTCTCAGGGACTTCCAATTTTCTTCAGTTTCATTCAAACTTGCATATGTGCAACTGATGGTCTGCACCACAGTTAGCACCTGGTCTGGTTCTCACTGCTGATACTTCGCTTTTATATCATCTCTTTCCACAAATGTAGTCGATTTGATTCCTGTGTATTCCATCTGGAGAGGTACATATGTATAGTTGTCATTTACATAGGAGAAAAAAGGTATTTGCAGTGAAGAAGGTACTGGTCTTGCAAAATTCTATCATTCTGTGTCTGGCATTTCTATCACCAAGGCTATATTTTCCAACTACTGATCCTTCTTATTTGTTTCCAATGTTTGCGTTCGCATCAGTAGTAATTATCAGTGCATCCTGATTGCATGTTTTATCTATTTTGAACTGAAGAAGCTGATAAAAATCTACAAGTTTTTTTTTTTTTATCTTTGGCCTTAGTGGTTGGTGAGCAAATTTGAATACTAGTTGTATTGCTGACATTCTTTGTAGGCATGTGGATACTATCCCATCACTGACAGTAATGCACTTCAGGAAAGATCTTGAAATGTTATCTTTGATGACAAATATACCATTCCTCTTTAAGTTCTCATTCTCGGCATAGAAGGCCACATGATTGTCTGATTCAAAATGGCCAGTACTGGTCCATTTTAGCTCACTAATGCCTAGGATATTGATATCTATGCATTTCATTTTATTTTAACAATTTTCAGTTTTCCTAGATTCTTACTTTTTACATTGTACGTTCTGATTATTAATGGATATTTCCAACTGTTTCTTTTCATTTTGAGTCATGCCACAACAGCAAATGAAGATCCCCAAAGCTTAACTCCATCCAAGTCATTAAGATCAACTCTACTTTGAGGAGACAGCTCTTCCCAGTCATCTTTTCAGTACATTCCAACCTGGGGTGGCTTATTTTCCAGCACTATGTCTGGCAATGTTCCACTGCTATTCATAGGGTTTTCACTGGCTAACTCTTTTCAGAAGTAGACTGCCGGGTCCTTCTTCCTAGTCTTTCTTAGCCTAGAAGCTCAGCTGAAATCTGTCTACCGTGGTCGACCCTGCTAGTGTCCAAATACCAGTGGTATAGCTTCCATGATCACAGCAACACACAAGCCCACACAGTATGACAAACTGACAGACAAGTGGTGGCACTAGCCATTAGGGAAATCAAAATTAAAACTACAATGAAATGCCATCTCATGCCAACAAGGCTGGCATTAATCCAAATATCACAAAACAGTAAATGCTGGAGAGACTGGAATCCTTATACATTGCCAGTGGGAATGGTAAATTTCATAACCACTTCAGAAATTGATTTGGTGCTTTCTTTTTTTTTTTCTTTTGGATGCTTTGGATGAATTTTATTTTATTTATTTATTATGACTGAGTAAAAATGTACATTCCCATATAAATTTACATGCCCACCTGTATGCAGCTTCCACTGCTCTCCCTGCCTGGTGACAGCACACTATTCCTCTCTGCTCCATATATGTCTCATCCTCCCAGCAGTCTCCTTTCCCCTCCACTCCACCCACTCTCCTTCCTCCAGCCAGAGGTCAAAGCTGGAAATACAAATATCGTGTTATCTGCCAATCCCACTGCTTGGACTATATCCTAGAGAAATAAGGGCTGTCACATGAGCAGATACATGCACACCATTGTTTATTGCAGCGATGTCCACAACAGCAAAAAATATGAAATCAAACCAGGTGCCCATCAACAGATGAGTCAGCCAAAACAAAATATGGTATACTCACATGATGGGACACTATGCAATACTATAAAATGATAATCTTAGGAAACATCTCATAACATGCAGTCAGCTGGAAAACATTATGCTGAGTGAAATTTGTCAGAGGCAAAAGGACAAATAACGTATGAGGCCATTATCATATGGACTTAAGAGAAGGTTTTAACACAGAATTTTTTTTTTTTTTTTTGATGGTTACAAGTATGAGCATGGAGAGGTGTACTCATAGATTAGATTAGTAGATAGGAATTGGATTAGGTGAAGGGAGTCACAACAGGCAGTAGAAGGGAATTTAGCACAACTGGACTGTACCACAAGCTGAAAGGTTTTCTAAATATGACTCAACATTTTGAAGGACAGACTAGCAGGGACACAGGTCTGGGGACCACAGTTTCAGGGGACATCTAAACCAATTGGCATAAATAAGTTTTTTTTTTGTTTTAAATAAAATATTCTGCATCACTTTGGTGAGTGGCATCTGAGATCTTAAAAGCTAGCAAGTGGCCATCTAAGTAGGATCAATTGGTCCCTATCCCTCTGGAGCATAGGAGAATAAAGGACATCAAAGACATGAGGAAACTATGAACCCAACAGACAGAAAGTACCATATAATCCAGAGACTACATCAACGTGAGACCGGAAATACTAGGTGGTGTCCAGCCACCACTAATGACTGCCCTTACAGGGAACACGATGTAAAGTCCCTGATGTAGCAGGAGAAAAGTGGGTGTGCAGAACTGGAACTCTATTTCAAGATCACAACTGATCGCCTGTTAGACGGGAGGGTCCCTTGAGGACATGGCTCCTGGAATCTCTCTTAGCCCAAAGCTGAAAACAGTACCAAAGACAACTTTTCAGACAAAGATTGGACTAGACTGTAAGACATAAAAAGTGATGCTGGTGAATGATATGCTTGTTGGCTTAAACGTATATACAAGACTGTCTGGGCAGCTCTTGTCTGGAGGGAAGATGAGAGGGTGGAGGTGGACAGGAGTTGGTTGAATGGGTGTGGGAAGTACACAGGGCAGAAAAAAGGAGTGTGGTAGGGGAAGACAGCAGTTACAGTTGCTTAGTGATGTGTGTGCTGTGCTTTGTACGGCAAATTAATTTGAATTGTCAACTTTCACTTAAATCATAAAATATTTTTAAAAACATAGAACGAAAAAGAAATGGCACCAAGGTTGCCATCAGCAACCAGGGAAGTGGCTCCCTGGCCTCAGGGCAGAGCCTGTCAAGAAGTAGCTGAGTTGGCACACAACACCATGTATTCAGGAGACAGGAAAAGAACGAAAGTAGAAAAAGATGAGAAACTGAGAAACGAGGAAGAGCAAAATGTAAAACAGAGAAAAGAAAAACAAAGAAATGCATGGAAATAGAAATATCCTCATGGATCCTACCAGCAACTAGGCAAGTGACTCCCAGGCCTCGTGGCACAGGCCATCTAGAAGGGTCAGAGACACCACACAGCACCAGATATTCAGGAGACAGGAAGCAAAGGTAAGTAAAGAGAGATCAGAAACTGTGTAATTAAGAAAATAAAAAATAAAAATGAAACGCATAACTGAAAAAAAAATGATCCTGGGGGTCTCATCAGCCAGGGACTGCCTCCCAAGCCATGCAGTACAACCTGGCTATAAGGAGCAGAGATGGAACAAAGGGTATGCCATGCTGATATTCAGGAGACAGGAAAAGAAGGTAAATAGAGAGAGGCAAGAAACAGAAACAAAGAGAAACAAAATGGAAAGGAGAGAGAAAATAAACAATAACGACAAAAAAGTCTCCAGGGATCCCACCAGTGTGGTGACATGAAACCCATTTTGAATGTCTGATATTCAGAATTAACCTAATGTCCACAGTGTTCCAAAACTGTTATTTCAGGCATACTACTGCAAACTACATTTTGAGGAAAAGTTAGTAATATGAAGCAATCAACATGAAATTGGTAAATTAAAATCCCTTTATTTGTTATTAATGGTAAATGCATTTTTTTCTGATGTCTAAATTCTTTTCTCCTAGAATTTGGGGAGAGGGAAGAAGAGGCGCTGTTGTGAGGTAATGAAGAAATTTTGTATCACGACATCTGCCTAGATTTTCCTGCTTCTTTTCACTTAAAAATTTACAGAATAATCTAGGATACAAATGGAAGTATTTAATCATACAGTCTTTTTATAGTTTTGTTTAAATAAATGTTTTAAGATTTTAAAAATAAAATACATAATTTATATATGGTGAAACATTCAGATTTTAAGTATATTATGGAATTAGCTTTGACACACGAATATCAAGATACAGAATAGTGTCATCAATGCAGAGACTTCCCTCATATCCTTTCCAATCAATAATCCCTTCATCAGAAGCGTTAATTGTTTTACTTCAGTCACTAAACTGGCTTTGCCCAATGGGTTATTTTTTCCCCTTTATTGTATTGTTATAATTTATATGCCAGAAGAATCACCCTTTTTAAAATAATAAATTATTACATTTTCAGTTAAAGTTTACACAGCAGTTTAGGTTCGCAATTAACAATTTCTGCACAAGTTGTTCGGTGACATTGGCTTCGTTCTTCACAATGCATGAACATTCTCGTTATTTCTGTTGCAGTTCTTCCATTTCCGTTAATCTAGTTTCCATGTTCCTTTATATTCTCTTTTTTTCTTTAAAGTAATTGTTGACTTGTATATGTGATTTATAAATGAGTACAGTGCTTATTAGTAATATTAACTGTTTTGTGAATCAATCTGTTTGTTTCAAGATTTGAAGAGTATCTCAGGGCAATAATTTTGGGGTGTCCTCCAGATTCAACCAGTCCAGTAAAGTCTGTTTTTCTGTTTATTTTAGGAATTTGAGGTTTTGTCCCACATTTTTCTCCCTTTCTTTCAGGATTCATATATTGTGGCCTTGATTAGAACAGTAGGCAATGATAGCTGGGCACCATCTAGTTCTTCCAGTCTTAAAGTAGATGAGGCTGTGGTTTCTGCAGGCTATTTTACCTTTGCATCTTTGTTGAATATCAGTTGACTGTGTCTTTGTGGGTCTGTTTGTGGGATTTCTGTTCTATTTCTTTTATCCATACGTCTATCCTTTCTCTAATGCTACTTCATAGTACATCCAACTTTGTTCTTTCTTTGTATATCCTGGTTCCGTTGCCTTTTCGTGTAACTTTTAGAGTAGTATGTCATTTTCCACACACATGAAAAAAAAATACTTGGAGATACATTACTGAGAAATGCAGTGTATGTAATTACAATTTGGGGGAAAATTGACATCTAAACAATATTGAGTTTTTCCAATTCATCAACATGATATATTTTTACATTTATGTACTGTTTTTTTTTCTTTCATCAGTGATTTGCAGTTTTCAGCATACAGATCTTTCATATATTTTAAAAATATTTTTACCTAAGTATTTTATGATCATGTTGCTGTCTTAAATGATATTGCTTTTATATAAATTTTCAGTGGTACGTTACTAAAATGTAGAAATGCTTTTTTGTGTGTATTGCATTTGCAAGGTCCCTCAGTAATATAAACAGTTTGCTCTCTGCTACTAATTGAAAGACTAGAGGTTTGAACCTACTCAGTTGTGCTGGATACGAACAACCTGGTGATCTGCTTACTCAAATATTAAAGCCAAGAAAATCCTGTGGAGCTCAGTTCTACTCTATAACCTACACGAACACCATGAGTAGGTATCAGCTTCACTGAAATGAGGCTTTTTGGTTTATTGAACTTACAGCCTATCACCTTGATCAATTTTCTTGTAGCATGTATTAGTTTATTTATAGGTTCCTTCAGATTTTCTAACTAGACAGTAACATCGTCTGTGAATAAGAAGAGTTTTATTGTTACATCTCTTCCTACTAACATATACTTTTTATATTTTTCTTATTACACTTATGTAGAGCCTCTGGTATCACGTTGAAAAGCAAAACTGAGAGCAGACAACTTTGACCTGTTCCCAACTGTTAGGGTAAAAGAAAGAAATGTGTCCTTAAATAAATAAATGCTAGTGACAATATTTTTAAAGATATCCTTTATAAAATTTAAGAACTCAGCTGCTAACCAAAAGATTGGCAATGCAAATCCACCAGCTGCTCCTTGAAAACCCTATGGGGGCAGTTCTATTCTGTACTACAGGATAACTATGAATTGGAATGTACTCAACAGCAATGGGTGTTTTTGTTTCTGGTTGTAAGATTGAGAAAACTCACTTTTATTTTTAGTCTGCTGAGAATTTTGTTGCTGCTAGTAGGGAAACAATACTGGATACTGTCAAATGTTATCTGCATCTGGAGTGATCACATAGCTTTACCTTTTAATCTGTTGATATTGTGAATTACAGTAATCAATACTTGAATGTCGAACAGGCCTTGAAGTCTCAAGATGATCTCTACTTGGTCATGATATATACATGTTTTCAAATCAGTTAGCATGTATTTAGCTTAGATGTTTTGTGTTTTTGTTCAGGCGGATTTTTGGTCAATATTTTTCCTTTCCAGTTATTTATTTAGTCATATTTGGTGTTACACTGGCCTCATTAAATGAGGAAGAAAATGTTTCCTTCTTTCTGTATTCTGGTTTAGTTTATATAGGATTGGTACTATGTTTTCCTTAGATGTTTGGTAGACTTTTGCCAATGAAGCCATCTGGACATGAAGGTGATATTTTCAAAGAAGGTTTTAAATTAGAAATTGAATTTAGTTTATTGCTTAAGACTATTTCTATTGTCTATTTCTTTGAGTGAGATGTTGCAGCTGTTTACTTTTAAAGATAATATGTTCTAAGGTTACAGATTTATGGATATATAGTTTTCTATAATGTTTCATCATTATACCTTTCATGTTTGCAGAATTCTTATGGAGTCTTTTTGTTTATTGCTCGTGTTGAAAATTTGTCTTCTCCCTAGGGTCGCCATGAGTCGGATCCGACTCGTCGGCACTTGGCTTTTTTTCCCCCTTGGTCATTTTAGCTAGCAATTCATCATTGTCATTGATATTTTTTGTCAAAAAGCTGACTTTCAGTTCCTTTGTCTTACTATGTATTTTTCTACTCCTAATTTTATGTGTTTCTGCTCTTCATCATCTTTCTGGTTGTTTAGGGCTTAGTTTTCCCTTTTTTCTAATATTTTAAAAGTTGAAGCTTAGATCATTGATTTTTGATCACCATAAATTAACATAAACACCATTCTGAGCACTTCTTTACCTTCAGATATATATTTTATGTCATGTTTTTCAATTACAAACATTTTCAAATTTCCCTTGCGATTTCCTCTTTTATCCATGAATTATTTATTTGTGAGCTCTTCAGTTTAAAATGTATGTGTTGGGAGAGATTTCCAGATGTTCTTTTTTTCTTCTACTGGTTGTTAGTTCAATTTTGTTAGAATCTGAGAACAGTCTTTTTACAATTTCAATACTTTAAAATGTCAATATTTGTTTTATGGCTTAGAGTATGGTCTATGTTGGAGAATGTCCCGTAAGCACTTGAGAGGAATGCATATGCTGCTATTGTTAGGTGAAATGTCCTAAAACATCTGTTAGGTCAGTTAGGTACATAGTGTTGCTGGTATCTCCAGTATAGTTACTGATTTTCTATCTGCTTGTTCTAACAAGGAAATCTTGTTAGAAAGAACCAAGAAAGAGTGGTTAAGTGCTATGTCTACTAACCAAAAGATCAGCAGTTCAACTCTACCAAGTGCTCCTTAGAAACTCTATGCGGCAGTTGTCCTCTGACCTATAGGGTTACTATGAATCTGAATCAACTCAATGACTGTGACTTCTTTTTGGTGTTGTTCTAGCAATTACTGAGAGAGGAGTGCTGAAGTGTCTAACTACAACTGTGGATTTGTCTACTTATACTTTCAGTTCCATCCAATTTTTCTTAATTTTTTTGAAATAAGTTAGATTATCTTAATTTATTAGGTACACACAGAATTAGGATGATCATGTTTTCCTGAAGAATTTTCTACTTAATTATTATATAATATCTTTATTTCTGATAATATTCTTGATTCTGAAGTCTATTTTGTTTGCTATTGATAAAACTATCATAGCTTTCTTTTGATTAGTGCTTGACTGATATATGTGTTTCTGTTCTCTACTTTTAACCTACCAATGACTTTATGGCTAACCTGAGTTTCTTGTAGACTGGATATAGTTTACCCACTGCCATCAAATTGATTCCTACTCATAGTGACCCTAGAGGACAGAGTAGAACTGCCCCATAGAGTTAAGTTTCCTTTTTTTTAATCCAGTCTAGCGATCTTTGTGTTTAAATGGTGAGCTTCAACAATTTACATTTAATGCAATGTTTGATAAGATTTAATTGAAATTTATTATACTACTATCTCTTTTCTATAATTTATTTGTTTCATTTTTCTTATTTTTATTTTTTCTTTTGGATTAATTGATTATATTATCTCCACTACCAGATTACTTACACTCCATTTTTAATTTGCTTAGTGGTTTTCCATAGCCTTATATTACACACAATCAGAGTCGACCTTCAAATCCTTTTATATGACTTCAAGTGTAATAAAAGAACTTACTACAGTATACTCCAGATTCCTCCCTGCCTGTCGTTTGTGCTGTTGTCACTGTTCACTTTAGTTTTGCTTGTTATAAACACACAATTTATTGCCATTATTTCCGCTTAAACAGTCAGTTATGTTCAGATCAGTTAAAAATGAGAACAGAAATGAATTTTATATTTTCTATTTTGTATTTCTTCTTCTTCCGATGTTCTTCATTTCTTTGTAAAGATCCAAATTTTTGTCCATTGCATTCCTTTTGCCTGAGGAATTTCCTTTTATATTTCTTGTAGTGTAAGTATGCTGTCAAGAAATGCTGTAAGTTTTGCCTGAAAATATTCTTATTTGGGAAAGGTGTTATTACTTGGTACAGAATTCTGGATTGGCTGATTTTTTTTTTCTTTCAGCACTTTGAAGATGTGATGACACTGTCATTTGGTTTGCAAAGTTTCCGACTACAGTGTGATATGATTCTTGTCTTTTTTCCTTACGTGAGCGAAGTATCTTTTTTCGCTTACTGACTTCAAAATTTTCTTTCCCTTTTTTTTTTTTTTTTTGTCATTTTAAGTATAACACCTCTAGATATGTTCTTGTTGCTGTTTTTGTTTTCTTATTTTTCTGCTTTGGTACCTCCAGAGCTTCTTGGAACTGTGTTTCATAAATTTTGGACATTCTCGTCTTTTGCCCTATCATCTCTCTAATCTCCTTTTGGAACTCCAGTTCCACATTTATTTGTCCATTTGGCATATTTCCAAAATCTTTGGATGGTCATTTTGTCCCCCCATGTCTTTTTCTCTTTTGTCTTGGTTGCAATAATTTCTGCTTACCTGTGCTGAAGTTTACTCACTCTTTTCTTGTTGTGTCAATGCAACTGACAAGCCTGAAGAAGCCATTCTTCATTTCAGTTACTATCATTTTTGTTTCTCACATTTATATTGAATTATTTCTTGTATGGTCCTTGTCTCTGCTGAAATCATCTGTCTGACCATCTGTGTTGTCCATATTTACTACTAGCACTGTAGCACATTAATTATGGATATTTTAAATTCTCTGTACAATAGTTCCAATGTCTATGTCATATCTGTGTTAGTCTGTTGATGTCTTTGCTTCCTGACACTGTATTATACAATTCTTTGACTCTTGGCATGTCACGTAACATTTTTGCTGAAAGCTGGACACCTTGCATAGTACAGTGGATTCCAAGATAAATGATTTTTCTGGTTGGAAATAGACACACCTTAGCTCTTACGCTAGAACTTACATGAGGAGAGTTGAGTCAATATAGTCAGGAATTGAGCTAGCTATATTAGCCATCTATTTTTTGCCATAACAAATTACTATAAACTTAGTGGCTTAAAGCAATACTTGAATATTATATTGCGGTTTTGTAGGTGAGATCAGTGAACTTGTCTGGATTTTCTGGTCAGGATCTAACAAAGCTAAAATCAAATTATCAGCTGTCTAGGGCTCTTACATGAAGGCTTTGGGGATAGAATACATCTCCCAGATCATTCAGTTTGTTAGCAGAATTCATTTCCAGATGTTGATAAGACTGAGGTCCCCACTTCCTTTCCGGCTGTCAGTCGCGTATCCTTCTAAGCTTCTATAAATCACTTGAATTCCTTGACTTGTGGACTTCTTGTTCCATCTGAAAAGTCAGCAGTGGTAGGTCCAGTCCTTCTCACTCTTCAAATGTCTCTGATCTCCTTTCTGCCTTATTTTCCTTGCTTACCTTGTCAGTCTCTAGCCAGACCAATTGCTCTGGTCTTAGGTTTTCCAGTTGCTAAAATAGCTTCCATGTACCACAGACGTTAAATTCCTGTATCACGATCTTGTGGTAAGGTGTGGGCTTGTATCCCAGAGTGGTTTTTTTCACTGTCTTCTTCGCTATCAGCTTTAAGTCTTCTATTTGTGCCTGAACCTCTGAAAGAGTCTCCCTTCACACGTTTTTTCCTCTTCCAGAGCTAGGTTTCTGTTACTTGTTGGCCAAAATATAGAGGGTTGGTGGTATGGGACAATGGTGTGGGTCTCTGTTTTTTATTCAGCTTCCTTCTAAGCAGACCCTGGAGACTAGAAGTAAGGACCTTCTCATTGATCCTAGTCTGCCCATCTTTGTTGTTGTGTACCCTAGAGTTGATTTTAACTTATAGCACCTTTATAGGGCACAGTAGGACTGCCCCATAGGTTTCCTAGGCTGTAATTTTTACAGGAGCAGATCACCAGATCTTTCTCCTGTGAAGCCAGTGGGTAGATTAAAACCACCAACTTTTCAGATAGCAGCTGAGTGCTTAACTATTGCACAACCAGGGATCCTCTTCCTTAGTTTAAATGTTCTGAGTCCAAGGCGTGTCCCTCCCCTTCCTCACACATATAGCTCTTTTTTATCCTGTTCACATTCTCCAGATGAAATGGGTCTGCACTAAGGCCCTCAGTACAACAAGATTTATTTCATTTTTCTCTAATATCTGAAAGATGTTGTTTTATAGAGGAGATAGAAAAAATGCTCCACAGGGGGAGTCCTGACTCCCCCAGAAGATGATGTTCCCCTTTCATTCATCTGCACCATGAGAAATACTTTAACAGGAATCTTTCCTTGCCCCTGGTCTTCCTTATGAGCACCTAGTGAGGTCCATGAAGAAGAGCATGCAAGTGAGTGTGAATTCCTTGTATGTCTGAGACTCTTAGGATATGGCATGACAGTCCTACTCTTCTTGCTAGCTAGTAAGGTCTCCAGTATAATTGACTTCAGGGAAGCAAGTGCTTATGTCTCATCTCTTCTTGAAGGCACCTGTCTTTCCTTAGACATTGATTATGTTGCTCTACAACTTTAGTTTTCCAAAAAAAAAAACCCACTGCCATCGAGTTGATTCCAACTCATCAAAACCCTATAGGACGGGGTAGAACTGCTCCATAGAATTGCCAGGCAGTGCCTAGCAGATTTGAACTGCTGATCTTTTGGTTAGCAGATGTAGCGCTTAACCACTGTGCCACAAGTTCTCTGATAGGTTCAATTTTTTTGTGTGAATTTGCAGATTGCCAACTTTTTTCTTTTTATGAGTGTGGGGATTGTGTTCTTCACATTTTCTGCATTCTGAATTGAATCCAGAAGTATCAAGAGAACATTTTTATAAGAGCACAACGGTCTTAGTATTTTCAATTATTTTTATATTTAGCATAACTTTTACAAAAATAGTAGTCTAAAAGTTTTTAAACCGGATCCGTGAACATATCTCAATGTAGCTTTCAGGTGTTTTACAGGACTAGTAGTCCTATATAACAATATTAATTTTAATGTATATGATCACTTTTGCCTATCTGTCCCAGAATTTTCTTAGGAAAGATCAGATGCCTTGAAGTTGCGTCTGACTCGTGGTGATCCTGTTTGTGTCAGAGGAGAACTGTTCCCCTTAAAGTTTTTAACAGTTGATTTTTTTTAACAATGACCAAGCCTTTCCTCTGAAATGTCTCTGGGTGGACTCAAACCTCCAACCTTTCAATTAGCAGCTGAGGGTGTTAACTGTTTTCACCTCTCATGGACTCCTTTTTACGAATAAATAGAGTAATTCGTCCTCAAGGTGGTATATTTTGAGTCGTTCTGGCTCTTCAAAACCAATTTATCTCACGTTAGTTTGTTGCTAATACCATAACTTTTACTAGTAGAAGTTCACTTATTTCCACTTTTCATTTTATATGTGAGATACAAGTACATACATATAGAATAACGTTACCCGTATCAAAGCTTTCTCATGAGGCAGCTTGGTGGCCCTAATTTCCTGAGAAAGCACAATTATGTCCAAGGGAATAAATTCAGACATAAGTATTGCAAAGGAAAATACTGGAACACATTAATCCTGCATATAACTGTTAGCTTCAAATCAGAAAAAGAAACGAAATTATTAATGCCTTTGAATACTCCCACTTCTCCTTTTGGAAACATTATTTTACTTACCACTTTCTTACTCATTTGTTACTTAGAACCCTTTTCCTGTCTCTCGAATGCCTCATTCATGTCTGCTGCAGCAGCGTTATATGGGTATTCTGATTGATATCAATTAGTACACTGCCTTATACACCACCTAAATTGGCGTCAATGCATAGTAGGCCCTCAAGCACAGGTCTGACAGTTAAGTCCACGAACTTAGCTATTCTAAGAGCTGCATACCTCACTGCTGAATATCACTAAGGTCATCTTAGGATTACTCCCCTTGGGAAGCTGTGCACTGATGCCAGCACCTAGGCCACCCTTTAAAGCAATTTTGGAACTCTTTCTGGAATGGCCATTGTGCATGGGGGCATGGAAGTTCACAAACTTAACTGTATAGTTAGTTGTCTGTGAGGGAGTTTTTAGCCAGTAAACAAATAACTGTATTGAAATACCCTCACTACTCACCTGATCTGGCCCCCAATGACTCTTTCCTTGACCTGAAGATAAAGGAAATATTGAAAGGAAGACATTTTGATGACATTCAAGACACCAAGCTTGATACGACAATAGCTCTGATGGCCATTCCAGAAAAAGAGTTTCAAGATTTCTTTGAAGGGTGAACTAGGTGCTGGCAACTGTACATAGCTTCCCAAGGGAAGTACTTCAAAGGTGACCATAGTGATTGATAGTCAGCAATGAGGCAAGTGGCACTGTTTCTAGGATGAGTTCATGAACATAATTGTCAGACTTCATATGTTTTCTCATCAATTAAGGAATGAGAGAATCTCAATTAAACAGGAAGAAGTATTTAACCACAAATCCCAAGCTGCCAGTGAAACATAACTTTAGATACATTCCAATTTTCCTTATCTAATTCAGGATTAAGGAATAATCCTGCAGTTTGAGTATGGTCTTTCTGTTACTTTTAATTTCATTCTTATTCCTCAAGTGGTAAGCAATGTGGTAGAAATGATGATGGGAAATAATTGTGAAGGTTACACAATTATGAGTACTGTTAAAGATTTTGAAAAAATATGCCCAGTGTATAAAGTATGTTTGTGATATGTATAGTGGAAAATGATAGCACAAATGTAGCTTAGGGCTAGGATATCTTTTAGTCTCCTCTTTTCTCTGTATGTCAGACAAGTCTTTATCAAATGCTATTTTTTCATTATGTACCTTAGCTACTGCATCTGCCAAAACTGAATCATTTTCCAGATCATGATAATTTCATAGAATGTATTCTACTTGAGAGATGTGAACACTATCTGAATGAGTGAGCTGGAAATTTTGAATCCTCTAATAGAATTGTTTCATTCCAGGGGTATAGGAAGAAGACATGTTCCCCAAAGGTAGATATTTCTTCTGACTGCACATGAAGTTTGCTCTCATTACTAACATTTAGAGTTTGTTTTGTTTTTGTTTTTTTTAAAATGGAAAGTGTGTGAGAGGACAAAGTTTGGTATTGTTTATTGGCAATATGGGCAATATGCATCTGGAAGCAAATGGAACAACATCTGACACACTGTATATATCCAACAAACACTTAAAAAAAGCCAAAACAGTAGCAACAACAAAAAGAGGTAAGACAACACGTCACTTCTTAAATCCACCTCTTTCAAAAGGCCTTTCCACTTCTCCTTATTTGGAATTTCTCTCTCTCCTCTTATCTAATTGCCATTTGTTCCACTAACAGCACATATCACCCTCCACCTTGTGTGCAGGATAACAGATTCTGTGTAGATATTTGTGGAATGGATTGGCTGAATTTCAGTTTACTAGCTTCTTTTATTTGATTTTCCATGGAATAAGAAGAAAACAGGACTCACTGAAATGGACTTCTCATTATTCTTTAATTAGAAATATCTCCTAGAGCAAATATGGGATTCACTTTTTTTAGTGAACCTAGTCTATGAGACACAGATTCTCTCTACTTGAAATAGGCCATTTTACCCATCTAAGCTTATCTCTGCAAAGGGATTAACCTGCTGTACTTTTCTGTAATTCTGAAGGAGATTGTTGCTAACATCCTCCAGATTGTAGGAGAATGAGAAAAGAAAGAAATGTCTAATTAGGGAGAACTAAATTCAGGGAGCATTTTGGGTGTACTCATGAATATGTATTCCTGTTTCCCCCCCAATTAGAGAAGCAACAGCTTTAAACACATTTTGGAGTCAAGGATCAGGACACCTGCAAGTTGAGTTTGTTCTTACAATTTCTTAATGTGGGTTATGCAAAGCACTGAAAAAATGCGAAATAGAAACGTTTCTGCTTTGGAAAGGGGGTGTAATTTGACTTGTCATTATGCTGGATAATCTACACATCATCTCCATTTCTATGTCTTCGAGGAATGACCCCAGGCTGCTCTCTATCAATAGACAACATGATTGAAAATTTCCCTTTTTACTTATTCAATTATACCTAAAACTACTGTATTAAAAATAGATATTGAAATTTATTCAACGGATAGCATAGTGAGAAAGGGAGCTAATTCTATGGGATGAAGTGCAATGTTGCTTATTGATGAGTGATTTCCGCTAAGTTGTCTATCTTCTTGCTCTCTCCTTTGAAAGAAGTCTGTTGGGACCCTTCTGAGGTTGTCTTCAAAGGTCCTAAGCCTTACCACATTAAAGAGGTTCACTTTTGAATTCATTTCCAATCACATGTATATCAACCACAATGCTATCTATTGTGATTAGGCCGGTATCACAAGTTAGAATTTCTTGGAATGATCATCACAGTAATGCTGTGAAGTATGTACCATTATCAACATAAAATCCATCCTAGTCACATCACCTTACAGCGTGTAGAACATTGACTTTAGAAGTCTCCCCATGGAAGCACACTCTTATGAAACTGTGCCAAAGATAAGGGTAATGTAGCCACCTTAGTATAAATCAGCTGTACTTCTGGAAAGGCAATTTAAAGTTGTTATAAGTTTAGTTTTGTCATGTAAAGAATAATACATGTGTTATTTCCCTCCCCCTTTGGCCCATGAAGGCATAATGCTTCAGATTGTTAAAGAAACCAAGGAAAATATCACAGGGTCTGCAAACCCTGTGGCCAAATCACAAAGATATTTGTCTGAGTACAAGTATAAGTTTCTATAAAAAAGATAAATGCAACTGCAACACAGTTCCTGGATTTTCTCCTGTGACTGCATTTCAGTCCCAGTTAACGTATCACTTCTGAAGTTCTGCAGGTGTTGAAAGAGCTGGGAAAATTGTTATGGTGTAGTAGCTGTGAGTGTGCATATGTGTGCATGGAATTACTGCTAACATATGTTTCAAATTATTTATCTGTGAAAGATCTTTTTGGTTATTTTTCTTTTGATTAAAACAAGATATATAATATCCAGAATTCTGGTGGACATAAGTATCTAGATTTGAAATATGCTAGTTTCAGTTATCACTGGCCAAGACCAATTGAATATGCATGAGGAGCTGAATGTCTTTCTGGAAAGCCAACTCAGTTGTATTTCAGCTATACCACCAGGATTTGGTGAGAGATACCAAAGAGTTCATTAGCAATGTGTGTTGTAGTTAGAAGCAACATTCTGAATTCTTATCTGAAATTTGGTAAGTTATTATAACTCTGCTTAGTATTTGTCTTCAGTGGCCATAACAGGACTGAAAATGGGCAATTTTGTAATGACATCTGATCCCTTGGGCAGTATGATATGTGATTCTGTCTCAAAGACCAGTGAGAGGCTTTGAGCAAATTGATTAGGTCAATAAACTTTGTGCCAGCTGCCCTTCCATGCTTCTTATTTTGTTCCTCCCTCACTTCTAGTCTTCCTGCTATATGCTTTTTTATGACTCTTATCCATCTTAGAGCTCCAGATCAGTGCTGCTATATATGGTTGTACAGACTGTGAACTTCCCAAGGGCATCACATGTAAGAGGGGTTTCATTCACATTGTATATGTCATAAATTGTGTACAATTTTTTAAGGGATGGCACAGAAGCCCACTGGGCTAAAACATTAATATATTACTAAATCTTTCTGACTTATGGAAGCAGTGTATCCTAAGAATAAGGGAAATTTTAGTTTTTCATTAGCACAAAGGCATTGTTCGGCTAAGGGTAGCCCTGGCCTTATTTTTACCTGCATCCTACTTCTGTTGCTCCCGCTTGCAGCGCTCCACTTGAATTTCCATAGCACACTACAATTCCTAACTTCTGCCCACATCAGAACATACCTACTTGTAGTCTAATCCTTTGTTGACCATTATACAGTATATGCAAATGTCACCCCTTGCTAAATGTTTTGGTTTCTTAGCACTACTATAAACAGAAACACCAGAAATCTGTGGTTTTAACTAGCAGAATATCATTTTCTTAGTGTGAAATGCTAGAAGTCTGAGCTCAGGGCACCAGCTCCGAGGGAAGATCCTTATCTCTTTTCAGCTTCTGTTCCTAGGTTCCAGAGATCTTCATGTCAATGGCATCTATCTTCCCTTACCTATGCTTACTTACTTCTATGCCTGATTTGTTCCTTTTGTATCTAAAAAGTGATTGGCTTAAAACACACCTTAAAATGAAATGGCCTCGTTAACATAACAAAATCCTATTCTTGAATAGGATTAAGACCATAGATTAAAAAAAAAAGAAGAAAAGAAAAAGTAACCATTGTCGCTGAGTCAATTCCAACTTATGGCCAAGCCAGCAACTCATAGTGACCCTATAAAAACCAAGCCAAACACGTTGCCGTCAAGTTGATTCTGACTCATAGTGACCTTAAAGAACAGTAGAACTTCTCCATAAGGTTTCTAAGGAGCACCTAGTGGAACTGAACTACCAACCTTTTGGTTAGCAGTCAAGCTTTTAACCACCTTGCCACTAAGGCTTCCTATTCCTAAATGGGATTACAACCATAAGTATAAGGGTTAGGATTTACAGCACGTGTTTTTGGAATGCATAACTCAATCCATAGACTGAAGTGTCATAGTTTCCTAGCATCACCATAACAAAATACCAGCAGATGGGTGGCTTTTAAAAACAAAGCAGTCCCTGGATGGTGCAAACTATGATGTTCTCCACTACCAGCTGAAAGGTTCCCAGTTTGAAACCACCCAAAAGCACGTCAGAAGACAGGCCTAGTGTTGTGCTTGTAAAAGGCTATCACCTTGAAAACTTTGTGAAACTGTTTTACTCTGCACACATGGGTTCCGCATGAGTCAGAATTGACTCAATGACAACAAACAACAGCAAATAACAGAAATTTGTTTTCTGACTATTTTTGAAGCTAGAAATCCAACTCAGGATTTTGGTCTTATCGATTCCTTTCAAGAGCTCTGAAAGAGGAACTGCTCCATGTGACTCTCCTAGTGTCTATCAGCTTCTGGAAATCCTAAGTGTTCTTTGCTTCTTGTAGATGCAGCTTCTCAAGATGCTCTTTCCTGTTTGTGCTCTCGTATGAGGAAATATAATTTTTCTTTGCTAATGTTATTAGTTAAGTTAAAGATATCATACAGGTACTAATCCTAATTCCTTTTGAGTGGTTGTTCAAAAAGGGAGAATAGACATACAACAGTCATATATGGGGAGAAAAGCATGTGAAGATTCATCTACAAGCCAAGGAATGCCAAGGATATCAGAAACTGAACGAAAAAGGAGGAATCTCCCCTTAGAGCTGGCAGAAAAAGAGTATATCCCTGCTGATCCCCTGAATACCGACTTCTTACCTCCAGAACTGTGAAAAAATATTTGTCTCTTTTTAAAGCTACCTACTTTGTTGTATTTTGTTATTGCAACCCCAGGTATTAAAACACTAACTAATCTTAATCTAGGTGATTTTTGGAACTTGGCATGAAACTGAGTGAGGTGGAGTGATGATGTATCACACTTAAAGATAGGTTACAAAGTCACCACATAAAGTGAAAGGAATATGTGGTTAAAATTAGTCTTGAAATGCCATGGGAATGCATCATGTTGAAAAATAATAAATAGGTTCTTAAAACATTCTACACAGCCAGTTTTATTCCTGCCTTGAGAAAATATGAAGTCATTGACTTGTAGTTAAGGACCATAAACTATAAAATTATGTATCTTTACAGATTGCAATTGCAGAGAACGGCAGAGAGCTGAGATTCTGAGAGGTTTACAGGATTATTGACTAAAGGGTGAGAACAACTCACTTTGGGTATGATTCTCAATGAGTTCCGTGGTGGAAATAATTACTTGTACTATTAAATACTTACTTGTACTAAATAATTACTTGTACTATTAAATCTGTCAATCTCTTTCTCTCATTCACTCACATGCAAAGTAGAATTGGTTTAAGTTTTTAAAAAAGTAAAATGCTATTACAGTATATTTTTTCAGTGAGTGTTTTAGTAGTCTTCAAATCATGTCATGTAGAATTTTACTCATAAAATTGCCTGTGTGCAACAAAATGAGCTAAATCAATAGATATTTGGTTATTTCTAAAGTGCTTAGAGTACGTAAGCAAGAAGTAGGCTACTAGGAGACATTCTCAAAGTGTTAGTGTTTCTTTGTATACAATTTCATCAACTTTGATGTCTGTTCTTCAAATGTTTTCTAATATTTAAACAAACTTGGGGATTGATTAAGATATGACATAGAGATAACCAGTTATATGTAATCTGTGGCCTGGCAAGAAACATGAAGAACTTGTGTTCTTCCTCACTTTACTGGTTCAGAGATGTTGAAGAGTTTTTTGACTAAGTATATTGTGCTATTATAAATTCATCTATCCACCTGCCTTAATCATCTAGCAGTACTATGACAGAATACCACAAATGGATGGTTTTAACCAAGAGAAGTTTATTCTCTCACAGTCTAGTAGGCTACCAGTCAAAATTTAGGGCATCAGCACCAGGGAAAGATCTCTATCCGTCAGCTCTGGAAGAAGGTCCTTGTCATGAACCTTTTCTTAGTCTGTGAGCATTTCAGAGCAGGAACCTCAGATCCAAAGGATGTACTCTGCTACCAGTACTGCCTTCTTAGTAGTATGAGGTCCCCCACTCTATTTGTTTCCCTTTCCTTTTACCTCTTGCAGGGTAAAAGGTGGTACAAACCAGACCCCAGGAAAACTCCCTTTACATCGGGTCAGGGAGGTGACCTTAGTAGGGGTATACAGTCCCATCTTAATACTCTTTAACACAATCAATCTTGCCTTATTAACCGCAGGTAGAGATTAGGATTCACAGCATAGGAAAATCACAAAACGGATGACAACCACACAATGGTGGGAATCATGGCCCATCCAGTTTGCTATAAACATTTTTGGAGGTACACAATTTAATCCATGACACCATCCATTGAGTCATTGAGTCTTAGGATGGGTTGTCTAGAGAAGTAAAAACCACTGCAGTGTCTATATATGTGTGCATATAGAGAGATTTATATCAAGGAAATGGCTTGAGTGGTTTTAGAGGCTGGTAAATTCTGAGTCTATAGGCCAGGCTTGAGGTGTCTCCTGACTCTTGTAGATGCCCCAAGATGGGCAGGTTAGAAAACAGGCCACTGGATCACAGGCTGCAGAAGTGAACAAATCCCAAGTTCAGCAGGTAAACTGGCAGGTCACTGGCTCACCGACTGCAGAAGCTGATGAATCCCAAGATCAGCAGATAAGCTGTTAGTACAAGTCCCAAGAACAAGAAGTCCAAGGAACAGAAGCCAGCCTCAGGATCCAGAGTCAGTGAAAGCCCGTTAGCCTTGACAGAAAGAAATTCACTTATATAGGATGTAGGTCACACCGTCAAGGAGATTCCCTTTCAACTGATTGTCTACTCAAAGCAGATCCCATCATTGAGGGGATCACATTATATTAGATCTCAACATGGAGGTGATTACATCCTTATACAATTGTCAAACTAGAGTGTGACTGCCAAACTACTGAGAATCATGACCCAGCCACCAAACTGACATACAACCTTAAAGATCACACGTCTATTCAGTAATCATATGTTGGGTATGTTTTATGTTCCAGGCACTACTGAATGATGCCTGGGATACAAAGATGAATAAGAGACCTTAAGGGCTTCATGTCCAGATATCTATCTATCTGGCTGGCTGTCTATCTATCTGTCAGTCTTACCTACCTGTCTGTCTGTCTAAACAGATTGTTTTCCAGTGGTAGAAGCAATGACAGTGATATACAGGGGGATTTGTTGGGGAGTACAGAAGAAGGTTTCGTTATTCAGCTTGTAGGGTGATGGACTCAACTGTAAGGGATAGGATCCTGGAGGAAGTGACGCATGAGGTAGAAGCAAAGAAGTAAATTGATCAGGAAAACTGTCATTCAGGCAGACGGAAGAGTAGGAGCAAAGGCATGAAAATGAAAATGAGAAAAAGCATTGTATAAGTTAAGGAACTGTACACATTTTCAGTCTTATTGGTGTAGGAGTATCAATTGTGAATCTGGTTGAGGGGATTAGCCTGAGAAGTTTGCCAGAGACTGAGGTTCTTTTGTATCAGTGTGTTAGATATTAAAAATACAAAGCTGAAAACACATAGTATAATAGAAAGCACAGGAACTTGGGATACTTATGAGCCTTAGGTCAACCGTGCCTTATTCTTTGCTATAGTTGAGATGTTGGACAAGCTCATTAATTTCTCAGAGGACAAATAACGAAGACCTTTGTATTTCATGAAACCTGGTGGTGTAGTGGGTAAGTGTTATGGCTGATAACTAAAAAGTTGGCAGTTCGAATCCATCAGGTACTCCTGGGAAACTCTATAGGACGGTTCTTCTCTGTCCTGTAGAGTCGATACAGTGTTGCTGTGAGTCAGAATTAACTTAACAGTAGTAAGTTTGGTTATTTTATTTATTTATTTTATTGGTATGTGATGTTAAAAAAAAATATGGGCTTCATCCCTTACCCTTTATCAAGAAATCACTCTTCCTTTTTTCAACTTTATATGGAAGAGCAAGAAACATATTCCTTAATTTCTATAAACATTTTCAATGTGCATAACTCACCATAGTCTTTGTAATAAAACCTGAATAATAAGGAAAACAGTTTCCTAAAAGCATAATGGTAAAAAAAAAAACAGTATTGGAGATACATGAATTTCAAGATGTAATTGCCATTTCAGAGCTTTCCCCGGGGTAGAATTTGCTTGGCCAAGAAAAATGTGTGGAAATGTTTGACTAAGATGCAAGTTTGATGCAAGTTTGAAAGTGCCCTTGAGCATATGTGACAAAATACATCTTACTACAGTCCTCAAAAAGAAAACCAATTTGCAAAGTGTTCATCTCAAGAATGTATAAAATAGGAGTGCCTGTTATGGGAAAATAAATATAGGTAAATATATCTTATAGGATAAACAGATGACACATATCTAAGTTTTCTTTGTCATACACAGTTTACTTTCTCCCAAACAACTGTAACCATGCGTAAATTATAGCAATCCTTATGTAATGTCTTATGTAATGGATCATGGGTCATGTGTTCAGAACAAGACACACAGGGTGAGTGTGATTTGAAGTCTTTTATAGATAAGAATATTTGGAAAACTAACTGAGATGGTCATAAGTTGCACTTTAGTTCATAAGATTCTCTGAGACTGTGCTATTTGGGTGAATAAAGACAACAGGCAATAGGTCAGGCAAAACCTTTATAATGCATAGCTCTAACACTGAAATCTAATATTGAAATTTGAAATCTAAACTAATATTCCTAGTAAGTACAAAGTTTCTACATTTAGAAATAGGTATTTACTGAGGTTCTATTGTATCAGTGTGTTAGATATTAAAAATATAAAGCTGAAAACACGTAGTGTAATAGAAAGCACAGGAACTTAGGATACTTATGAGCCTTAGTTCAACTCTGCCTTATTCTTCGCTATAGTTGAGATGTTGGACAAGCTCATTAATTTCTCAGAGGACAAAGCTTTTCAGTGATAAACTAAAGAATAATCGCATAAACTCAGTGTTATTTTGAATATTAAATGACATAATGCATATAAAACAAGCACAGAAAACATTCAATAAATGGTAGCAACTATTACTATTTAAGACTATTTATTGTTGTTCCCAATTTTAAAATAATAAAAGTTTATTATAGAAAATTCAGGAATTCAGGAAAATTTAGAAAAATTTTCAGTCTCACTACATAACAAAATTGATGTTAAGTATTTTGGTGTAGCTCCTGACGGACACATTTTTCTGCCTAAATTTTTCAAATTTAAATTAATGTTTTAGCAGAAACTGTATCTATGCTATTATGTTATTATATATTCAAATGACTGCAAAAGGCCTATGTATTTACATAACTTACTTTAATATGTCAGACTTTACATAATTGTTACACTGTCAAACATTTATGTTGTTGCCATTTTTTTCTGATATTATATTAAATAGAATCATACCTACGTAATGGAATATTATTCAGGTAGTGGAAATTTATAATACCAGAACTTGAAAATAGTATAAATGTACAACTAGAGAAACATGGGTAAGAAAGTTATATTCATATTATTATTACTTATTTATAGACTATACCCATTGCTGTCAAATTGATTCCTACTTATAACAACCCTATAGTGCAGAATAGGACTGCCCCATTGGGTTTCTAAGGTGTAGCTGCTAGATTCAAATTGCCACCTTTCTGGTTAACAGCCAAGCTCTTAACCACTGAGCAACCTTGTAAACCCTATGGAGCAGTTTTACTCTGTCCTATAGGGTTGCTATGAGTTGAAATTGACAGCAATGGGTTTGAGGTTTTGTTTGATTGCTTTGTTCTTATAGACTAGGCATACAATAGCATGGATCGGACTCACAGACACTTTGTTAAGGGAAAGAAGCTGGACAACACAAACTATATACTGAATGATTTGACTTTTAGGAAGCTCATTAACAGGCTAAATTAATCTGTTCTAAAAAAATTATAGTAGTGGTTGTCTTGTGGGGTAATTGACTAGAAAGAGATCTGAGGGAACTTTCCGAGGTGATGGAAGTATAGCACTCACTATAGGGTTGTTGCCACCACCTATCTGTTAGTTTGTTGTACTGTGGTGGCCTGTGTATTGCCATGATGCTGTAAGCTTTGCTACTAATACTTCAAATAACAGCAAGTCCAGCCATGCTGGATGGATTTTAGTGGAGCTTCCAGACTAAGACTACAAACAAAGGCTTGACAACCTGTTTCCAAAAACTTTTCATTGAAAACCCTATGAATCCCAGCAAAATATCATCTGATGAAATGCTGGAAGATTAGCTCCCTAGGTTGGAAGCCACTCAAAATACACAGTGGCCACAGCAATTGACTTGAGTGTACTAACGACCATGAAAATTGTGCAGAACTGGCGATGTTTTGCGACATTTACATGGTGTCACCATGAGTCTGAGCAGAATCAATGCCAGCTAACAACAACAATCCAGTGGTGTTAATAATATAGCTACATCTACTTGTCAAATTTCATCACACTGTACCCTTAAGATTTGTGCATTTTGTCCCATGTAAATTATACCTAGGTGGGCGGCCTCCACTTGTATTAATTGACTTGACAGCACCTAGCAACAACAAAAAATTTTACTTCAATGTAAAAATAATTATAAAATATCTGTCCATAGACTTCTAGATAGTAGAAGAAAATATCAAGGCTATAATGCTAAATGAGAAAGGACTAAAAAACTGTGTAGTAGGGGTGTGTGTGTGTGTGTGTGTGTGTGTGGTGTATAAACACAGAGAGGAACCTACTGATATTTTGTGAACAGTAGTTAAAGGTGAGACTAAATGTGTTTGTCTTTACACTTTTTATATTTGAAGATATCTAAGATGAGCATGCAATGTATTATATTAGATTGGATATACATGTAGGTGTAGTGTACACACACATACACACACGTATTTGCGAGGACTGACAATTACATTTGTGAACTCATCTTAGGAAAAAATACTATATACCTCATTGCTGAATATCACTACAGTCAGTTTTGAAGTACTCCCCTTGGGAAGCTATGCACTGATGCCAGTGCCTAGTCCACCCTTCAAGCAATTTTGGAACTTTTTCTGGAATGGCCATCAGAGCTGTCATCATATTACCCTTGATGTCCCTAATGACATGAAAATGTCTTCCTTTCAATATTTCCTCTATCCTTGGGTAAAGAAAATAGTCATTGGGGGCCTGATCAGGTGAATAGGTAGAGTGTTCTAATATAGTTGTCTACTGGCTAAAAACTCCCTCACAGACAACTATACAATTAAGTTTGCAAACTTGCCACCTTAACACTCTGTGCAATAGCCATTCCAGAAAGAGTTCCAACACTGCCTTGAAGAGTGAACTAGGTGCTGGCATCAGTACATAGCTTCCTAAGGGGAATACTTCAATGGTGACCATAGAGATATTCAGCAATTAAGTATGTAGCATTTAGAACAATTAAGTTCGCAATCTTAACTATGAGACCTCATATATACACAGAGTGAGAACTTTGGATTGTCTCGTGCTAAGCTGTTAGGTTAGGGGTTATCAACTACACACTTCACTGATCACTTAGCTCGCTGGGTTTCTGAGATAAAGGAAAATGAAACAGCACTTAGTGCATACTATAACTGGAACCTGAATCAAATATCTGCATGCATTAATATTCTGCTTTCCTCATTGGCTTCTGCCCCAGAAAAGTGGATTTAAGAATTTGGAACTCTCAGACTGTCACTTTATTCTTTATTTCACATAATATTTTTTAAAAAGCGCCCTTTCTTCTGGTCTGTTTGTTGCTAACTAATGTATTAGCTTGCCCTGGCCTTTCTACTGGAACACTCTTGGGTTAAGCATTCTCATTCATGAATAACTGTTTAATTATTATAATTTTGTTATTTGTAGAGTCCTGGCAGTATACCCAGAGCTATATAAGCAAAGACATGCTTGCTGACTAAAAGACTTATTACTGAACAAAAGATGACTTACTGAGTACAAAGGAGCATATTTTGAGCAATGATGGATTTTTACCATGGTGCTTCAAATATTACATGCTATGCAAAGTGACATTACAATGGGAATACATTAACTATGATCAAGATAGCGTTTAGCAATCATTTTTTTCTGGGGCCTTTATGGTGACTTTATGATTTCTCCGAAAAATACAAGTAGAATTCAAGTTTGAAAATAATTGCTAAATATGGAAGAATGAATGGAACACTGATTTGATGATAATGATGTTTATTTCTCAGCTTCATTGAAAGTCTGTCTATGAAGACACCCTAAAGCTTAGATAACTGCTTTCTGGACTTCAAGAAGTCAGGAAATGTACCATTTGCATCATCACCAGTGCCTACCAACCAAATGGGAAGAATTCAATAAATGTAAGTGGATAGGAATAAAGACTGGTAGTTGGAACATTGCATTTCTGAGACTAATGTAGTCTGGCAGTCTTCTTGTACACACCGCATTTTTTTCTTCATATCCCCAGTTAAGCTCTACTTTAATCTTCATAATGTTCATTATGAAGTTTCATAGTGAAACCATAACTTTGAAGTTTGCTGTTATTTTAGTTACTTAATTTTCTATCGTGCACACTTCCAAGAATTGTATCTCCCACTACCTAGAGATTGTTTCCCTGGTCTGACCCCTTCCAGCCCTCTTAGGAAGTACTGTACCCCTCTTAAACCCTGACAGTTTTCTTTTGCTTTAGACATTTCCTAATGGCCTATAAACATCAACCTATCCATCTAGTAGCTCCTTAACTCAGAACTGTAATAGATGAGGAGTGTAAGGACTATAAATAAATCTGTGTCGCCATGAGTCGGATCCGACTCGACGGCACTTGGCTGGCTTGGCTTGTGGTATTAAGGACTGATAGTGTGTTATTATGTTACCCCTCTTTCTTTGATAATCCATATGATGTTTGATCTTAGAATTTCAGTAGGCAACTCGCATTTGTCTGATGTCTCTGAAATGACACCAAGTGGGCAACTAGCAATACACTGAAGCACCAACACTATTTGGCATCTGATTCCTGCTTTACATTTATAATACTTACACACTTAGCTTCTTGGCCTCAGAGGCTTTGAGAAGCTTTTGTTCAAAGTAAGTCAGTAAGTCACCTCTGTTCATGGCACACCTCTAGGCCTACTGGTTTTTGTTTTCTCATAGTACATGAATCTTAAGGCTTTGGAATAGTGTTTTTGTTTTTGTTCGTTTTGTCTTGTACTGTTCTGTTATTAGTACCATATCAACTCCTTTCTGCTCTAAGTTATTTACATAGAGTGTATACATTATTCGTTAAAAAGAGACCTGGTGGTACAATGGTTAGGAGTTTGGTTGCTACTCAAAAGGTCAGCAGTTGGAATACACCAGCCAGTCCTTGCAAATCCTATACAGTAGGATTACTCTGTCTATAGGATTACTCTGAGTCTGAATCAACTCAACAACGATTGGGCTTTTTTTCCCCCCTCATTAAGTTAACAAAGAAGATGGATAAACAAATTACCAACACAATATAAAATGTCTTGTGAAACACCAGGGGATGATTACCTATGACATATCCTCAAGAGGTAATAAAGACATGCAAAAACAAGATTGTAAATTAAAATACAAAAAAAAATTGTCCTTTATAAAATACATTTTTTGTCTTCAAAGTTTACAGAAACTCTTGGCAAAATTATAGAAAATTTCAGAAGAGAGTTAGTTTAGAAAGTTGTTTTTGTTGTAACTGCTGAATTATTAGGAAGTATCTTGAGTTTTGAAATTCTATCAGAAATTAATATGCCCCTTCTGTAAAGGCAGTTACAATGAAGTAGGAGTTCACTCAGTAATTCCCTAATTTACGTGTTTTATGTTCTTCAAGGTAAAATATAATTATGTGTGAGACAAGACAAAGAGTGTAATTCTACATGTTGTTTATTATTGCTACTATTTTTATTATAGTATAGCCATTAGCCTTAGAGACTTTGTCTTGCTATCATATTTATACTCCCTTGGGTTCTTAGTTGAATATTATTGTTTTTAGTGGTTTTTCTTTAAGTAATTATGGTAGTAAAAAAAAAAATTCACAAAGTTTTGTATTGGTATACACTAGTGTGTATTTAAGAGACAGAAAAATCCTAGAAAATGAATTAAATTGATTTTTTTCATTCTATTTCAGAATGAATGAATGCTTTTATATATGCAGAGAGGGTAAGTAATGTGTTTTAAATGTGTAGGAGGTGTTATTCTTAAGAATTTCTTTAGCACTTTATATTACTTGTGAAGCAATGGAATAAGTTAATCTTCAAGCCCCATTCCCTCAGATTTATTAGGTGACAAGTTTGTATTTCTACATAAAGCATCAAAGTAACAGAACATCTCATTTAAGCCTTTCCCTTTGGGACTGAGCTTTCATTTCCACTGTGGACTTCCTAGCCTTATTCTAAAGTAATAAGGTATGTGGGACTCTTAGGCACCATCATAGGGCTTTTTTTGGCAGAAACTTCCAGCTTCCTTCCAATATGCACCTTTCCCTTTTTCCAGAATAAGAAAATTATAAGTCCTAATTTTTGTCTGGACACATTAACACCCCAAATAAAGTAATATTTTCCCAGAATCCCTTGCAAATGTGTATGGCCTCGTGATTAACACCTGGCCAATTAAATATGAGTACATGTTTTGTGTGAGTCTTCTGGGAAATTTCCTTAAATAAGAGGAGTGAGCTCTTATACCCTCCCTTCTTTCTGATTCTTGAATGCAAATGTAATTTAGGGCAAAATACCTTCCTTACATTATTGCACAAAAGCAAATAGAAGATCCAGAAACAAACTGTGGCTGAAGTTGCCAAAATTAGCCCCTCTTTCATATTCAGTGGGCCCCTAACTAGGGTATGTGCTATGCTGCTGCATAATACCCATAGGCATTACCAACTTTTCTAGGCAAACAACGGAGTTATTCAGGCTAGTGTCCCTTCAGTTCAGTACTCGATATCTATATGCAGACTTTTGGCACCTTGGAACACTCTACCAATGTTTTTCTACCCTTTTCCCCTCATGTCAAACTTTCCCTTCCTTAGTTCTAGTCCTATAGATCCCTGTTAGCTAATGTAGTAAACCCCATCAAGCTGTGGTTTTAACAGCTGCTCTGATAACATTTGCCTTTAAGAAAAGGGCTCACTTTACCTGATGCGGCAGGACAAATGGAGAAGATATAGTCACAGAATACTACAGTTGGGATGGACTTGAGAAATTTTCTCAGTGAAAATGTCTTATTGTAAAAATGAGGAAGCTAACTAGACAATAGATAAGTTGTAAATTCTGTGAAGGATAAGACAGTACAAAATACTGGAGAAGCCAGTACTACTTGACCAACGCAAAGCCTCCACTTGACTGAGTCCAGCACAACTAGTTGGTGGGTGCCACCATCAACTGCTCTGACACGGATCACAACAGTGGATCCCAAACAGAGCTGGAGAAAAACGTAGAACAAAATTCAAACTCATAAGCAAGACAGACCAGGCTTACTGACCTCAAAGAGACTGGAGAAGCCCAGAACGTATGAGTCCCGGCCACCCATTTGAGTCAGTATTGATTCTCTCCTGAGGTTCACCATTCAGCCAAGGATTAAAGAGTCCTATAAAACAAACAACAATGTATAATCCAACCGTGTATATGAGACTAAATTGGAACACCAGGACAGGGGCAAGGATAAAAAGGCAAGAGTGGGCAGACAGTAAAACTGGACAAATAGAAGTGGGGACCAAATGTCAAAAATGGGAAAGTGTTGACATGTAGTGAGGACGGCAATCAATGTCACAAAAGAACATCTGTACTAATTTTTGAATGAGAAACTAATTGTTCATGTGAACTTTCACCTAAATAACAATAAAAATAAGCAAATAAATGTGCTGCTTTAAAAAGAAAAAAAAAAAAAAAGAGGAAACTAGGACCTAGTGAGTAAAAGTCATTTGCCTGTGGCCTAAGAGCTTATTAGTGGCAAATGAAAGACTAGAAGTCTAATCTCCTAATTCTCAACTCAGAGCTCTTTCCACCTCTCCACAATGAAGGAGGAAAGTCTTTTGGAAATAATCAAATCACCACATATAAGAGCATTAACTCTACATGAAACCAAGCCTGTTTGATGTAACAATTTTCAAATTATTTTGCAGTCTTTTCTGCCACCCAAACCTAGAAAATTTTTCTAGGATGATTCTAAATCCTTTAAAAGGCAGAGCCTATCTCCTACACATCAAATCTCATAAGCTTCCTTAACGTTTTTTGAAATTTAAAGATAAATATGACTTCAGAAAGAAAAGAAGAGGAGGTTTAATTTTAGCATATACCTTCTCTAAGAGTACATGTATCCCAGTTCATAATAATGGTATACACTCTCAAGAGATTTAGACTTCCTGATGGAGTCTTCTCTTCTAAAACATATACTTACAATGAGGACAAAATTTTATGTGCAAAGAGATGAGACATCCTATCTGACAGTTTTGTGTTCTCAAAATCTATACTGTTTTAATGTCACTGTGATTTTGGGATTCTACAATCTCATTGCTATAAAACTGAACCTTCTTTTATTACCGGAAATAGTGTATTAGGCTTCTTTTCCCCAGACACTACCTTTTATCTCCAATTTTTCCTCCCCTGAGAATTTCCTGGCTCGTTTGTAAAAGGAAGTAATAAATTTCCTAACTGACAAAAGTAGACATCCTTATTTAAGTAGAAGGCCCTTGTCATTTTTCATTAATAGCTACATGGGACTACATGGACTGGCAAAGGTAATTTCAGCCACAAGACATGATGTTACTTCACTTCAATAACCATTAATATAGATATGCCATTTTAAGTTCAGCTTCTACTTTTAGGACTTTTCCTATGACTATTTTAGACCACATATGTCTTGTTTAGAAAACATGTTGTCACCTATACAGCAATGTTGTTCAGTGCTGAGATGCCGAAGGCCTTTGCTTCCATACAAACTATTGGTTGTAAACGTATTTTAATTTTTAGAATTTTAAAAGATTAAGACAGCAAATCTTGGAAATAAATCTCGTTAATTTTTTTTTCTGATGTTTACAGAGGTAACAGTGGAAGAAAATCCTTGGTGTACATAATAGTTACTGTTCTGTAGTTATCTACTGCTGTATAATAACTACCTTAAAATTTAGTGGCTGAAACAACTACCATTTTATTATAACACAGATTTTTATGTGTTTAGAATTCACAAAGGGCAGGACTGATCCTTTACTCCATTGCGTGGCTAAGGTCACCCAGCAACATTCAGCTGAACTCTCGAATGGACAGTCCAGTATAGCTTTGCTCACAGGCCAGAATGTTAGCAGTGATGGTTGTGTTTAACCAGGCTCTTCTATCTCTCAGTGTACTACCAAGGTCTCTCCACAGTCTCTCCATCATTGGACTTAGATTTCTTACACGAGGGCTAAAGACTCCAAGAGTGGCTGTTCCAAAAGGGAGGAAACAGAAGCTCTTAGTCTCTTAAGACCCGGGCATGGGAGCTGACACTTCTACCATGTTCTATAGCGAAAGCAATCTCAGAGCCCACTCAGCTTCAAGGGCAAGGGGCATAGACTATCACTTCACAGTGTGGGATAAATCAGAGGATTTGTGGTCATCTTTAATCTGCTACAATTAGCAACTGATAATAACATTCTCACAAAGCAGGCAACTTATGAAGCTTTCTTTCCTTGACAGGTGTAGCTTTGCACTTAATCATGAATGGAAATGGGTATATATATAAATAACATGGCCAGGTACTCATCACGGGTTGGCTGTGAAGCTCTCATTTACTTCTGCTTTCATTCATGGTAACCTTACTATTATTATCATCCTCAGACATGTTTGTGAACACATGGCATTTCAACCATCTAAGTCTTTTTGCTGCATCACTTTAGAATCCACTTGGAAGCTTCTCTTTTAATGAGAATTATCACAAATCTCAGAGCCTTGGAGATGCAATGGTTAAAGTGCTTGGCTGCTAACTCAAGAGCCAGTGGTTGGAACTGCCACTCCGGATGTGGCAGGCTACTTCTACAAAGACTTACAGACTTGGAAACCATTTAATGCAGTTCTACTTTGTCCTATAGGGTTGCTATGAGTTAGAATCACCCCAAAGGCAGTGGGTTTTTGCTTGGACAGGGGTGTTATTCCAATGTTCTGCATTATTTTCATCCTTCAGTCCCAAAGATTTGGTGGTACTTAAGCACTGTTCTTGCTTGTTTCATTTGTTTCCCGGTCTGAATAACTTTGATTCATTCTAAGTATAACCAGTATTTCCTTATTTGGTATACTTTTGAAGTAGAAACTATTAAACTTCCTTGAAAAATACTGGACTCAAAGAAATGCTAATTGGGGCAGTCACAACAGATGTTGTGACTGTTTTAAATACGAATATATTTCTTTATGTTGTTTTGTCATTTAGGTCAATATGTGGTAAATTAAGGAGCTAATAGGAGGCAGATAAGAAGAATTCAGACATTAGAAACTACCATTTGATTAAGAGGCTGAATAAATGCTTTGTAGCAAAACGAAGCAGGTTGTTCAGTGTAATATTGCCAGTTAACAGGAAATTCAGTCTAGTAACATGTGTAGTATACTTTATGTTTGCTCGTTAAACACTGACTTTCATTCAGGGCTTTTAGGTTCTACTGTTTTGTGGGTGGTACTTTAGTTTTTTTGTGTGTGATTTTTGGCAAACTGGTTGTCACTGATACAACTTCTTGTAGTGAACAGAGTAGTAGTGTGTATGAACATCGGTGTGGGTAGGAAAAAGGCAGAAGTGCTTAAAAGATGTTCACAGCACTGTCAGCACAGGTTTTTTCTGTCATGTTTCATTCCACATTTATCATCCATTTGAATATGGATTTTTAATCCTTTACATTCTGAGGATATGAATGGGTTGAGGAGAGTAAATTGATGACTTCTTTATCAAGACGCTGTACGTATTTCATTTGAGCCTTAATCATGTCTGCCAAATGCTATTATTTTTTCTGTCTCCCCATAGGTAAATGGAGGAATTTAGTTACACTGACAGTGAAACATTGTTTGTAACTCTCTATCCCAGGTTCAGAAACATGCTACCTAGCTGGTTCCAACCAATACCACTGCTGTTGAGTTAATTCCAACTCACAATGACCCTATAGGTCAAAGTAGAACTTCCCATAGAGTTTCCGAGGAGCACCTGGCAGATTTGTACTGCTGGCCTTTTGGTTGGCAGATGTAGCAGTTAACCACTATGCCACCAGGGCAAATGTGACAATGAAAATTCTGACCAAGTCTTTTCAGGGAGGCAGCATGTTATATAGTACAAAGAACAAGATATTTTAATTAGAAAATTGAAATTCAGGTTCTATCTCTATGTTATATATAGTTTGGTCTTTAGTGTGTCATTTGTTTTGTGCCATGTCTTAGTTTCCTCATCTGAAGAATGAATATAAAACTAATACCTACATTAACAATATTTCTGTAAGGGTGAATACAATACCGTGTATGAAAGCATGTTATAAATTGTGATTAACCACTCCCAATCATTCTATCAGAAACTATGTGTTCATAGGTGAAATAGCTTAGACCATTACTTTACAGCTCTTCAGTAATAAACATTTCAATTTGTTCTAAAAATCTTTTCATGAAAAAGAAAATCTAACAAAACATTTTGGTGAAGAACTCTGAAACCCAAAATGGTATATATTACTTGGAACTAAAGAGAGAGCTAAGTAGAGTTCATTAACGAGGAGACTAGTCAATAGCAATTTTTAAAAAAAATGAACTTTTGAGATAAAATTTCTTTGAAATATTTCTTTAAAAATTATCATCAAATAAAAATTCTACAACGATCAGAAGAAAGATGAAATAAAGGGAAAATTTGCAGTTGAATCTCTCATCTACCTTTTAACAAGAAAAAAACAATTATTACTATTTTTATATGCTTTGCTTAAAGAATCATCGTATGACTGAAGAGCTGATGAAATAAAAGAGTTCTTTGGATCCTCAGCAAAGTATGATTTCCACAAGTATGTTAGGAGCAAGGGTCATTAGGGCTAATGAGAAAATTTGTTACACTAAAAGGACGGTATTAAGAATGAATGGCCAAGTATAAAATGTTAGATTAGTTAAAAGTTACTTGTTAGAACAGATTAGATTCACCTTGGCCATCTAGGTACCAAAAAAACATACCACCAAAAAAAGAAAGAAAGAAAAAGAATAAAATCCTTTAAACATCATGTTTACCAATGTATCCTAAATGCAAACAGCAATAATTACAAATTACCTCATATTGCTGTCTCAAAACTTGTTCCATAGTTTGTTTCCCCTCTTATCTTGAAAATTATAATTTGCAATAATATGTTTTTATCAAGCGACTCATTGTATATTGAAACTATGGCTTCCAATTATTGATGTTTCTTTAAATATACATGTGAATGTAATTTCTTTAGTCAATCTTCCAGGCAAAAAAGTTTGAAAATGGGAACTAAAAGATTTAGCACCGTTGTAGTTGCTTCCCAAACTTAGAGCCAAACCACTGAGTTGA
Organism: Heterohyrax brucei; assembly: GCA_028571685.1. NCBI lineage: Eukaryota > Metazoa > Chordata > Mammalia > Hyracoidea > Procaviidae > Heterohyrax > Heterohyrax brucei. The sequence goes on along the minus strand of CM053166.1, from coordinate 127,183,269 downwards.
TTCTAACTCATAGTGACCCTAGAGGACACAGTAAAGTTGCTCCATAGAGTTTCCAAGAAGTGCCTGGTGGAATTGAATGGCTGACCTTTTGGTGAGTAGACATAGAACTTAACCACTACGCCACCAGGGTTTCCTCCCTGACTTAGAGGACTGGAAGAAATAGAAAATATTCAGTATTTATGGAGCTATTACTATATTTCAGGGATCACACTAAATATTTTGAAAGTTATTTTACTTAATTAACTTTCAAATCTCCAAAACTTCAGATGAAATGAAGAGGTACAGTAATTCTCCATTAACATCGTATTTCAAAGTTCATGTACACTTTACTATGAATTTCCTACAAAGCAATCAAGACTCCCATACAAGAGGAAATGGTTTTCAAAAAAGAGATTTTATTTTCTATAAACAGTTCACTTTAAGAAAACTTTTACAAGTTTAGGATAGTAATTTTATGCTGCTGATGCCCACTAAGCTGTAGTAAGAAACTTAAACAAACAAAAAAATCTTTCAGAAATCGTTCTTTTCCTTTTAAATTGTTCAAGATTATGGAATTGTTGCTGTTTGTTCTTAGTAACTGCTATAGAGTATATTCCGATTGTTACGGTTCATTAAAGTATAGAAAACAGTTTAACAGTAATACATAAAATACCTATCCTGATTTAACAAATGTTAGTCTTTCATTGTGTTTGCTTTAATTCTTTTTATTTAACTAAAGCGTTAATGGTATTCATAGCCTTATCCAATCCCTCCCCCAGCATACTCATATCGGACAGACAAGTACTGTCCTGATTTTCACGTGTGCTACAAATGGGATCACTGTGAGGTGAAACTGACGTTATACTAAAAGCATTTAAGAAAAGAAAAATTTGTGGGCTGCTGATTAAGTTTGTGAACTCATCCTAGAAAGAGTGTTACATATCTCGTTGCTGAATATCACTATGGTCACTTTGGAAATACTCTGGGGAAACTAAGCCCTGATGTCAGTGCCTAGTTCACTCTTCAAAGTAATTTTGGACCTCTTTTTCTGGAATGGCCATTAGAGCTGTCATAGTATTACCCTTGATGTCCTGAATGGCATCAAAATGCCTTCCTTTCATTATTTCCTTTGTCTTTGGGTAAAGAAAAAAGTCATTGGGGGCCAGATAAGGAGAACAGGGAGGGTGTTCCAATATAGTTATTTGTTTGCTGGCTAAAAAGTCCCTCACAGACAACTACACTGCTAAGTTCATGAACTTGCCACCGTGCCACCGTGTACAATGGCCATTCCAGAAAGAGTTCCAAAACTGCTTTGAAGGGTGCACTAGGCACTGACACTGGTGCATAGCTTCCCAAAGGGAGTACTTCTAGGGTGACCATAGTGATATTCAACAATGAGTTATGTAGCACTTAGAACAAATAGGTTCCCAGACTTAATTGTCAGAAATTATATATATATATTATACTTTAACTAAGAATGTATGTAACTATAGACATACATATAGTTTTAGTTTGTGTTTCTAAAGTGCATAATTTATATGAATGATATCAGGTTGTTGTTCTTTGGCAACTTGTTTTTTTTTTTCCACACAGTATGTTTTCAAGATTTAGTCATCATTAAAACTATAGATCTGGTTGTGTAACTGTGTGAGAATATGTGATGCTCCCACTATTTTCTTTTTCTTGTTTTTAAATCCATTCTCCTATTGTTGAACACTTAGGTCATTTCCAAATTTTATCTCTTTGATCTTTTATAGATGTCTCTGGTTTTTTTCATTATATTTTCTCTTTCTTATTTTCCATCCCTGAAAGTTAAGCATATTATACTTTATTTCTAGTGGCATACCTGCTAACAGCTGTTGCTGCTAACCAAAAGGTCAAGAGTTTGAATCCACTAGGCACTCCTTGGAAACTCTATGAGGCAGTCTACTCTGTCCCTTATGGTATCTATGAGTTGTAGTCAGCTTGATGGCAATCGGTTTGTTTTAATTATCTTAAGTTAATGAAGTTTGAATCTACTTTTTTTTTTGTGTCTGCTGACTTTCCTTCATGGTAGATGCTTTTTCTTAATATGGTCTGTAATTTTTATTTTTGAGTACATCTCTTGCAGAAACTTTTCCCTGTTGTGTGAATGTTCTGTTCTCTTTGTTATATATCTGTCCCCAAAGAGAGGTTTTACGTCAAGGCAAAGCAAGGTTTACACCAATCTGTTTTATATATTACTTTCCTCAGTTTTGAGATTCCTTTACCTCGTGGGTAGTATAAATTCAGATTCCACACGTACATATGGCACAGGTGTGAGTTTTGATTTTATAAATATATATATACATATATATATACATGTATATATGTAAGAAACTATTGTATGTGAATAATGACAAGCTTCTTGATTGCTTTCCTGGGTCACTGGGAAGAATTATTTTAATTCTCCTTTCTATGAAGAGACAGTCTCTCAGCACAGAACTCTTATTTCTACCACTCTCACTCTGGCAAAATCAATACCATGTCTCATATTATGATAAAAAAAAAATTTGCACTGAAGTCAGTTCCAACTCATAGCACACTATATCTTCATATGAACATTAAATCTCCTGGCCCTAAGAATTAGAACTTGTATTAATAATTAATTGTTTAATAATGTCCCTGGGCTACTACAGAGCCAAATAATAAGCTTATTATTGTAGCTTTATTGCTCTATTTTATCATTTGTGGCACCTATAATTTTATTTTCAGGATTTTAAAAATTTATCTCTACATTTACTTTGTCATTTCATCAAGATTTTCTATGTATTAGTACCTGGGCATGGGGAAAATGTCAGTGTAGTGTCTATGATGTTGTTGTGGAAGCAAACAGCTTTAGATGTTTTCCTTTCCAAGAATGTATACCATTTGAGACCATTTGATACAAAGGGGAGTCTCTATCTTTGGTTGTCAAGTTGAAGAGGACCATATGGAAAAGACCTGAGTGTGGCTTTTGTGAGCTATAAGTGGTCTCTAGCCAACAGAAGTAAGAAAATGGGGATTTCAACCTTACAACTATAAGAAATTGAGCTCTGTCAAGTGCTTTAATGAACTTGAATATGAATTTTCCCTAGATCCTCCAGATGAGAATTCAACCCAACCCAGATCTTGACTTTAGCCTTGTTACACACTGAAAAGAGAACCAAGACATGCCATGCTGAGACTTATGACCTACAAAGGGAGCTAATAAATGGGTGAGTTTTTTATTCTTAAGAGCCTATTGTGGCCATTTGTTACACATCATTGGAAAACTAATGGTTATTTTGTTACTTAAAAGTAGAGTGTTACTGTAACTAATACCTGTAAACATGGGGATGATATTAGAACCAGAGGATGGATCGAGGCTAGACCTAGGACATGGGCTAGGCTACCTCACAAAAATAGCCTAGACTGCTTTGAATGGATTGTTAGTAGAAATATGAACATTAAAGATGCCACTGAATAGAGCATGCACACAGAAAAGATGAAATTATGGGAAACTGTAAGAAGAGAGAATCTTGTTATGAAATGACAGAAAGATTGGTGAAGTTGTCTCCTGCTAGTTATATGGAAAGCATACCCTGTAAGTGATGGACTTGGATACTGAGCTAAGAAGATTTCCAAGCAAAGTGTTGAAAGTGTGATCGATTTTTTTCTTGCTAATTATAAAAGAAATCTGAATTTGATAATTTCAGAAATTCTCAGCCTTTACAAATGACAAATGATGCTAAAAATCAGAAGTGTCTGCTAAAACTGTAGCATACAGAAAAGGCTGTATGTGTGCTGCTACAACCCTTTGCAAAGATCAGACATTCAGGTTATTGAATCATACACAAGGCTCTTGGAAAAGACAAGCATTTGCCTTACAAATCCTCTCAGATGAATTCAGGAAGCTCGAGAACATTGTCCTTCAGCTGTCTGAATAGAAGGCAAGAGACAAGAAATTATCTCACGTAGGTTTATGAGTGTGGTTTTGGTCTAATAGAGTAAATCCTTTTGGCATCCATGGAACACCTGCCTACAAGTTTCTTGAGGAATTTATGTTGGCAAAAACATCTCACACAGACAGACAGACATTGCTTTTGGGTCAATTCAGACTCACAGTGACCCTGTAGGACAGAGTAGAACTGCCCCATAAGGTGAATGCAAATTGCCAACCTTTTGGTTAGCAGCTGAACTCTTAACCAATGTGCAATCAGGGCTCTGAAACCACCAGCTTATACCAAACTGGTATAAGAGATAGCAAGAAATAAAAGGAGATTGTTAGGCTCTCAAAATTTTACCAATAACATGAATGAACTTGACAACATTATGCTCAGTGAAATAAGTTAATCATAAAAAGATAAATATAGGGGGATGGAGTAAAGATGGCAGACTAAACACACATCTCCCTAAATCCCTCTGGAAACCAAGACCTGAATTGATAATTACACAGAGCCTTCTGGGCACCTAGTGAGCTCTAGGATGTGTCATAGGGCTGTTAATTTGGACTTCATACTGCTGAATGGGAAACCTCCTTTCTTCCACTGAGTGCATTCTTGGTGAGCACTGGCTTGCATGGACTGAAGGCAATGCACTATTTTCACTTATTTTCCTCTGTCTTTGCCAATGGGCAGAGCTGGGACTTGACCAGCCACTAATCTCAGATGCAATGCTGGTGGGATAGGCAAGCACAATTGCCATATTTTGAGAGTCCAACCTTGGATTCTGTGCATTTTGACACCTTTGGCCTCTCTTTCCGCCTCTGCCATAGAGTAACCTGGACCCAGCCAGGCAGGGAGCTTGTGCAGGATTCCATCTTGATCCATTGGGAGGCAGAGCTTGCATAGGGAGGCCCAGCTGGACTTAGATCCTAGGCTGGGAGGCAGTGCCTGCCCAGGGTACAGCGTTTTTCCGGCAGAAACGCAGTATTTTACAGTGTGGCCTATGGCTGGGGCTTGGAAACAGAGGCTATGGACTCTGTGCATCTCGACACCTTTGGCCTCTCTTTCTACCTCTGCCATAGAGTAGCCTGGACCCAGCCAGGTGGCAGGCTTCGGTGGGACACAACTCATTCCACTGGAAGGCAGAGATACCCATAATGAAGACTCAACTGGACCTGATTCCTGGGATGGAGGCAGTGCCTGCCTGTAGGAGAGCACTTTTCTGGCAGAAAGCAGTATTCTACACAGTGTAATTTACAGCTGGGGCCTGACAGCAGAGGTCAGCAAGGCAATAGCCTTTCTGTATTTTGAGCTAGTTTATAACATCTGGAGTTCGATATAGATGTGCTTACTTTGCCTTCTGGGAAGAGGGACCTGTACACCTGAAAACCTGACTGACTTTGGAAGTTGTCAGATACTTTTTACCTCTCATTTTAAGATGGCCTAGAGAAACAACTACAGTCCATCCTCACAGCATCTCTCCCAGCCTCTATGGACTCACATGATGCCCCCAAAGCAACAAATTCTGGAGAAAAGTATAACCAAGAAATCACCCATGGCTTCAGAAGGCCCCCAAAAGAAACCACCTCAGAACTTCCCAGGCGAAGAAGCTTTTCTGAAACTATCAGAAGGTGAACACAAAATGATTATATATAGAGACCTCCAAGATCTTACACAAAATGCAGCAGAGCAAAATGAAAACTTAAGTAAGCTGTTCGATCTGATGAAACACCAGTACTCTGAAACTGAACAGATCAAGAACAAAATCAAAGACATAGAAATGTCAATTCAAAGCCAAGAAAACAGAGTAGAACAAATGGAAAAGAGAATTTTTGATTTGGAAGACAGAGCTACTGACTCTAGCATCTATGAGGAGAAATCAGAAAAAAGAAACAAGGAAAATGAAGAAGCATTAAGAAGCATGTGGGACTCTGTTAAGAGGAACAATCTATGATTAATTGGAGTCCCTGAACAGGGTGAGACAGCTGAGAACACAGAGAGTATTGTGGCTGAGCTGCTGACAGAAAACTTCCCAGAAATTATGAAACAAGAGAATACAGATAGCCAAGATACATATCAAATGCTACTCAATATAGATCTTAAAAGAGAGACTCCAAGACATATTGTAATCAAATTTAACAAAATGAAACATAAGCAGAAACTCTCAAAGGCAGCAAGACTCCAAGCAAAGCTAACATTCAGAGGGAAACCCTGTAGTCTTTTGTTGGATTTCTCAGCAGAAACAATGCTGGCACAGAGACAGTGGCATGAGACATTCAAAGCCTTGAAGGAGAAGAGCTTCCAATCAAGAAATATGTATCCTGGAAAACTATCTCTCAAATATGAAAATGAAATTAAGACATTTATGGATAAACAGAAACTCAGAGACTTTGTAAAAAACAAACCAAAGCTACTAGAAATACTGAAAGAATCTCTTGACTTAGAAGAATGAAACCACTAACTTTATATTTTAGAAGCAAATACAGGACACATCACCCAGAATCCTACTCAGTCAGAGAAGGATCCAAACTCAATCAGAACTGTAATAGTGAAAGAAATGATCCAGTGATCATATCATGAAAACTATGATGCCATCATATTAAAAAGAAGGATATACTATGGTTGTGATAGTCCTTCCATATAGAAAGGAAGTTGATAAGAATGGTAGTAATTGAAATTGGGTTTATACATAGTTCATTAAGGGGGAATATTAGTGGCAGTCATAAAGCACAATAAAGATGCAACATATCAAATCAAGAAACATAATACAGAAGTCTCAACAACCACAAAACCAACCCTGAAAAAGCTGAAAAATCAACTCACAAAGAAGAATGTCCCAGAACACATTAATAATAACAGAGAAAACATCAACATAAAAATAAACATATCACAGTGGCAACACTGAACAGATACCTATCAATAATTACATTGAATGTGAATGGCCTGAATGTTCCAGTAAAGAGACATTAAGTGACATCTGGGATCAAAAGACATGACCCATCCATATGTTGCCTCCAAGAAACTCACCTTAGACTTAGACATAGCAACAAACTGAAAATTAAAGGATGGAAGAATATATGTCAAGCTAACAATACACAAAGAAGAACAGGTGTGGCAATTCTAATCTCAGATAAAATCAATTTTTATGTCAAATCCACCATCGTGGACAAGGATGGACACTATTGCTGGAAGGTTCAATACACAAACAGGACTCAACAATATTAAATATTTATGCACATGAAGTTTGAGCACCTAAATACATCAAAGAAACATTGACTATACTAAAAAATGAGATAGAACACTCCAGAATAATAGTGGGAGACTTTAATACTCCACTCACACTATTGGACATGTCATCTAGAAAAAAACTCAATAAAGACACAGAAGGCCTTATTGCCACAATTAACCAACTGGATTTCATCGACATATACAGAGCTTTCTATCCATCAGTGCACAACTGCAACTGCTTCTCCAGCACACATGGAACGTTCTCCACAGCAGACCGTGTGTTAACAAATAAAGCAATCCTCAACCAAATCCATAGCATGGAATTAATGCAAAGCATCTTCTCAGACCATAAAGTCATAAAAGTCAAAATCAGTAGCAGAAAACACATAGATAGAAAGTAGAACTCATGGAAACTGAACAACATATTGCTCAAAAAGCCATGGGTTATAGAAGAAATCAACGATGAAGTAAAGAAATTTATGGACTCCAGTGAAAACGAATACATTTCCTACCAGAACCTATGGGATATACCCAAAGCAGTGCTCAGAGGTCACTTTATCTCCATCAGTGCACACATCTGGAAGGAAGAAAGAAACCAAATCAAAGAATTGACCCTACAGCTTGAACAAGTAGAGAGAGAACAAAGAGGAACCCCTCAGTCAACAGAAGAAAACATATCATAAAGATTAGAGCAGAATGAAGTGAATTAGAGAACAAAAGAACAATTGAAAAAACTGAAAAGACCAAAAGCTGGTTTTGCTAAACTTACTAAGGAAAAACAGGAAAGGAAATAACTAACCCAAATAAGAAATGAGAGGGGAGTTGTCACAACAGATCCAACAGAAATCAAAAATATCGTAACAGTATACCGTGAAAGACTGTACTCCAACAAATTTGGAAAAATAGAGGAAATGAATAAATCCCGATTCATATCAACTATCAAAATTATCTCAAGGTGAAGCGGAACAACTTAATAAGTACATCACAAAGGAAGATATTGAAAAAGTCATCCAAAAACTACCAAAGAAAAAAAGCCCAGATGGCTTCACTGCAGAATTCTAGCAAGCTTTTAGAGAAGAGTTATCTCCAACATTATTGAGACTATTTCACAGTATAGAAGGGAATGAAATACTCCCAAATCCATTCTATGAAGCCAGCGTAACTTGGGTACCAAAGCCAGGGAAAGACCTAACCAACAAGGAGAACTATAGACTGATATCACTCATGAATTTAGATGCAAAAATCTTCAACAAAATTCTTACCAATAGAATACAACAACATATCCAAAAAATAATCCATCCCGACCAAGTTGGAGTCACACTAGGGATACAAGGCTGGTTCAGCATTGGAAAACCCATTAATGTGATCAACCACGCAAATACCACAAAAGACAAGAATCACCTTATCTTGTCTATTGATGCAGAGAAGGCATTTGATAAAGTCCAGCACCCATTCATGCTAAAAACTGAGCAAAACAAGAGTAGACGGCACATTCCTCAATGCAATAAGGGCCATTTATACAAAGCCTGCTGCCTGTGTCATCCTCAATGGAGAGACACTGAAAAGGTTTCCCTCGAGAACAGGAACTAGAGAAGGATGCCCACTCTCACCTCTCCTATTCAACATTGTACTAGAAGTTCTAGCAAGAACAATTAGACAAGACCAAGAAATAAGGGGTATCTACATCAACAAAGAAGTAAAAATCTCCCTATTTGCAGATTATGTGATTATATATGCAGGGAATCCTACAAAATCTATAAGTAAACTACTCAAACTGATAGAAGAGTTCAGCAAAGTCTCAGGGTACAAGATAAACATTAATAAATCAGTAGGATTCCTTTATACCAACAACGAGATTATTAAGGAAGAAATCACCAAATCAATAGTATTCACTATAGCCCCTAAGAAGATAAAGTACCTGAGAACAAATCTAACCAGAGAAGTAATGGACCTTTACAGAGAGAATTACAAGTCCTTACTACAAGAAACTAAGAGAGACTTAAACAAATGGAGAAGCCTACCTTGCTCATGGATAGGAAGACTTAACGTTGTGAAACTGTCTATTTTGCTCAAAGCTATTTACTCATATCATGCAATCCCAATACAAATTTCAGTGACATTTTTTAATGAGATGGAGAAACAAATTACCAACTTTCTTTGCAAAGGGAAGAAGTCCTGAATAGGTAAAGCACTACTGAAGAAGAAGAGCACACTGGGAGACCTCTTACTACCTTACTTTAGACCCTATTACACTGCCACAGTAGTCAAAACAGCCTGGTTCTGGTACAAAAAGAGAAAGATAGATCAGTGGAACAGAACTGAGACTCCAGAGATGACACCATCTTCCCATGAACAGGTGATATTTGACAAAGGCCCTCAGACATTAAACTGGGAAAAAAATAATTCTTTAACAAACGGTGCTGGCAAAATTTGATATCTATCTGCAATAAATTGAAACAAGACCTATATCTTACACCTTATACAAAAACGAACTTAAACTAATTAAAAGACCTAAATATCAAATCAAAAACAATAAAGCTCATCCAAGAAAAAGTAGGAACAAGAATGGAAATTTTAATACACAACATAGACAGACTTCAAAAGCTGTTAAGCAAACCTCGAACAACAGAAGAGAAAGTAGATAAATAAGAACTATTAAGAATTAAACACTTTCACTCATCCAAAGACTTTATGAATAGAATTAAAAGGCCCCCTTCAGAATGGGAAAAAAAATATTTGGCAACTATATGTCAGACTGATGCCAGATCTCCATAATCTATAAGGTACTACAAAAATATCAGTAAGAGAAAGGTAAATATTCCAATTCAATGATGGATGAAGGAGATGGACAGACACTTCTCTAAAGAGGAGATGCAAGCAGCCAAAAAACACGTGCAGACATGCTCACGATCATTAGCTATTAAAGAAATTCAAATCAAAACTATAATGAGATACCATCTCACCCCAACAAGACTGACAGTGATCCAGAAAATGCAAAACAACAAATGCTGGAGAGGCTGTGGAGAAAGTGGAACTCTCCTACTCTGTTGGTGGCATAGCAAAATGTTTTAACCTCTTTGGAAAGCAGTCTGGCACTTCCTTAAAAAGCTGGATGTAGATATTCCATCTGACCTAGTAATACTGCTGCTCGGAATATATCCTACAGAATCAAGGCCATTTACACCAACTGATGCATGAACACGAGTGTTTATTGCAGCACAGTCCACAACAGCAAAAGTATGGAATCAACCCGGATGCCCAAGAACAGAGGAAAGGATAGGTGAACTGTGGTATATATACTCAATGGAACACTATGCAATGCTAAAGAACAACGATGATTGCAGGAAACGTCTTATAACCTGGTTTCAATTGGAGGACATCATGCTGAGTGAAAGTACTCAGCAGCAAAAGGACAAATATTGTATGAGACCCCTATGATAAGAACTTAAAAACAGACTCATACATAGAAGAAAAGACTCTTTGATGGGTGCAAAGGTGGAGAGGAACAGTGGGCAAGGGACGGAGGGTTCAGATTAGATAGTTGATAGAAATTTGTTTGGGTGAAATCTGTGACAGCACATGTTAGAAAGAAGATCAATATCAACTGGACTTCAGCATGATATGATTGCTCCTCCCATCTTAACCCAATATTGCAAGGAAAGAGTAGCTGGGGCAGGGGGCGAAAGACCACACTCTCAGGGCAAATAGAGGCCAATTGGCACAACTAACATTTTGCAAAGATAGTCCTCTGCACCTCACATTGGTGAGTGACGTCTGGGGTCTTAAACGCTGCCAAGCTGCCATCTGAGGGTACAGCATATGGTCCCAACTCAGCAGGAATGGATGATCACCAAGGACCAAAATGACATGGGGGAAAGAGAGCTGGTAGACAGAGAGACCCACGTGAGTGTGTGACTACATCGACTTATGACCAGAAGAACTGGATGGTGCCCAACCACCACCAGTGATAGCCGTGATGGAGCTCACAAAGTTGAGTTTCACTAACAACACAAGAATGAAATGTGGTGCACCCTGAGATCTCCACTAAAAGACCATAATTGATGTTCCAGGGCCCTTGGACTTCCTCTGGGAGCATGGACCCTGGCCCTGAGGCTGCCCATGTCCATAAATCATAATGAAGTTCAACTCCCGGACAGGAATGGATTGGACTTGGATACACAGAGTGACCACAGTGTGCTGTCACCGGATAGGGAAAGCAGTGGAAGCTGCATATAGGTGGGCATGTAAATTTATACGGGAATGTACATTTTCAATCAGTCATATCAAATAAAAAAATTAAAAAAAAAAGATGTTGTCCTGATGACTTAACACTGGAGGCATGGGAATGGATGGAGAAGAGGGGATAGGAGATTGTTGGGAGGGTAAGACATGTATAGAGAGGGGAGGAATAGTGTGCTGTCACTGGGCAGGGAGAGCAGAGGGAGCTACATATAGGTGGGCATGCAAATTTATATGGGGGAACGAGCACCATTACATTGAATCATAATTTTAAAAAGGATAAATATAGTATGAATTCACTATTATGAAACACTGACCATAGACAAATGTAGGGAGATCAGAGCTTAACAATGGTTACAAGGTACAGGAAGGAAGGGAAAGGAGGGAAGAATCTGTCTAGCAAGTATTCCATTTTTGTTCATGGGGATGGGCAATATTGGTGATGGTTGTACAACATGACTAATGTAATTGGTTTTTTTGAATTATACAAGTAACAAATGTTAAATTGGCCAACGTTCTGTTATCTAATTTTTTGCCACAACAACAGAAATAACAAAAAACTTCTCAGATGAAAACATGAAATGTCACAAAAAAAGAAGAATGAATTGGGAAGAGGAGGTGAGAAGTGAAGGGATAGAGTACAGAGTAAAACTGATCCATAGAGTTTCCAAGGAGCACCTGGTGGATTTGAACTGTCAACCTTTTGGTTAGCAGCCATAGCACTTAACCACTATGCCACCAGCGTTCATACACTTGCATAATTTTCTCTCATGTTTTTGTTTTTTACAACAACAAGAAACACATGACATTTTTCATGCAAGAGATAGAATGATTCAGGAATTGGAGATGAGAATCAAAAGGGTGCAGTCAAGAGGCCAGCATACAGAGCCCAGAATGTAATCTCCTCTCTAAGTATAGATGGAGCCTTGAACATGTGAGGATGCTACCCTTGTAATTATGTTACTTCACATGGCAAAAGACATTTTTGTAAATGCAATTAAGGTTACTAAAAATTAGTTTAAATTGACTTAGTTAAAAGAGAAATAATCTGGGTGGGTCTGACCTAATCACACACATCTTTTAAATTTGGGTCTAGAAATCAAAGGGATTCAAAATATGGGGGAGTCTCCACTCTTGGCTTTAAAGGTGGAGAGGAGTACTTGGCAAACACCAGAAGGCAGTCTCTTTGAGATAAGAACAATTCCTAGAGCACAGAAAGTAAGAAAATGAGTACGTCAGTCATGAAACTGTATGGAATTGAACTCTGCCTACATTCCTCCTGAATGAACATAGTAGTTTTTTTTTTCTTAACCAGGTTCTCCAGACAACATCTCAGCTTGGTAAAACTTTGATTCCATGACTGTGATACTCTTGGCAGAGAATCCATTGATGTCCTGCAGAGTTTCTGTCCCTTGGAAATGTGAGGTAATAAATAAATATTATTTGATTGGTTTTTATCCTTTCAATACATTTATTATTAAAGAAGTCTTAAAAGTGTTTTTATTTTTACTGTACCCATTGCCATCAAGTTGATTCTGACTCATAGCAATCCTATAGACAGGGTAAAACTGCCTTACAGAGCTTCCTAGGAGCGCCTGGTTGATACGAACTGCCATCCTTTTGGTTAGCAGACGTACCACTTGACCCAGGTTTCCTCTTTTTATTATAGGTAACACAAACTTTTTCACATGTGCTGAAATATTCAAATGGCATGAAGAATGTAGAAAAAGTTTCCATTCCCTCATTGGTAGCCATCTTATTCCCTTCCTATAGACAATTAGTTACCAGATTTTATTTGTGTATCTTCTTTGAAATAGTCTGTACATTTAGAAACATTTTTATGCACATATTTTCCTCATAGAGAAGATAGTGCACTAATTGCATTGTTCCACGCATTGCATATTTTTTCCACAACAGCATACTTTTGAAATCATTTTGTCAGTACATTAAGCCACTGACTTAGTGGTAATTTGTTATACAACAACAGAAAGTTGTGGGAGAAAGACACGGCAGTCTGCTCCCATGAAAATTTACAGCATTGGAAATCCTATGGGAGAGTTCTGCCTTGTCCTATAGGGTTCCTTGAGTTGGAATGACTGGATGACAGTGAGTCTGGTCTTGTTTTCATTAATGGAAAAATTAATACAGTTCTCCTCTAGGTGTGATCTTGATAGAGAAGATAAACGTGTCTAGTAAACTCATGGAGATAAGGATAGGAAGTACAGTTTCAACTGGCAAGGGTAAAATGGAAATTTTAGTCTATTCTGCTTATGGAGATATGGTTGGCATAAAGGAGCCTGGTGGCGAAGTGGTTAAGATCTCTGCTGCTATTCAAAAAATTGGAGTTATGAGTGGCAGTCTGCTTCCAAATAAATAACAATGGATTTGTGATCCAACTCAACGGCACTTGGCTTGACTGGCTTGTTGATTTTGGGTGGGCCTATGTGAGATGTTGTTATTGTCTGCCATTTAGTCAATTCTGACTCATAGCAACCATATAGGACACAGTAAAGCTTCTCCATAGGATTTCCTAGGCTGTAATCTTTATTCAAGCAGATTTTCAGGTCTTTCCTCTCACTAAGCTGATGAGTTGAAAGCATTCACATTTTGTTAGCAGCCAAGTGCTTAACCATGGCAGCACCAGGACTCCTTAAATGATAGTTAATCCCACTGAAAACACAATATAAGGAGAAGTTAAAGTGCTTGTCATAGTACAGAATTATTAGCCAAACAAATATAATAGAAAAATGTTATTATATATTGGGAAACCCTGGTGGTGTAGTGGGTTACGTGCTACCACTGCTAACCACAAGGTCAGCAGTTCAAATCCACCAGGCGCTCCTTGAAGACTCTGGGGGTCAGTTCTACCCTGGCCCCTAGGGTCGCCATGAGTCAGATCCGACTCGACGGCACCTGGCTGGCTGTTATATATGGAAAATTTCTTCTACATTGTAAAATAGGAAACAATTCTTGTAAAGAGAGTGCTAATGAGATAATTCATCTTTCGTTCACTTATTTCCTGCATCTTTTCTTCTTTAAGACATAGTTAAAGTTCTTCCCTTGTAAACAACGCAGTGTTTTGTTTACATATAAACAACACAGCCTTTTCCTTTCTACTACTATGAGGAGGGACCCAAAATAGTGAAAATAACAAAGCAACTGCCTTCAAGATGCCTAGGTGACTCACAATATTTAAATATGCTGTGAATTTGTAATCTAACCTCTATTTATTTTCAACGTTTATGTCTATTTCAAAGCTGGTACTTTAATTTAAACAATTTACAGTATTGACTGGGGATATTATTGCATTTGTTCATTGCATATTGACTAAATTGTCAGTGAAGATAAAATATTTGCATAATCTGTATGAAAATGTCTGTTATTCAGAACACTGAAACAGTGCTCACAGTTTCTCATTTTTGAGACAAATTATCTCACAAATGGAGACAGTACAGGTGATACATCATATATGTTTGCCTCTGCCTTTCAACCAACATGAACATATCAACTTAATTCCAGAAAATGCAAAATGGCTACTTACTAGCGAATTTTGTCTGTGAAAGAGAGTATTTTAGCATACGATGTCCCTCTCTGAGTAAAAATAATTCCTAGGAAAGTGGTGGAGTGTCAAATTGTATTTCTGCATGCTAAGTAGTACTTTTTACTGGAAGGGAAACTAAATAAAGAAACACGACTTCCAGCTGAGTAATAGCTACTGTGGAAACAGTCAAAAAATGGCCCCTGGCCATCCCTAGATAAAGCTCCAACTGCCAATAGTTCAGACTATGACCTTCTTAATTTTGCATATGTAAACTTCGTCCATACAAATCAGTACTTTGTAAAAGTACAGTTTACGAATTTGGAAGGCCAGCCTAGGAGGAAGTTACGATGTGTCTGGGAAGAAATATTTTTTTTTATTATACAGTGTAGACAACAGACAGTCGGTGCAAAGTAAATCCCGTAGAGGATTTGAATGGAATGCAATTCAGAGATTCTGCTTCCATAAAGCATACTTATTAACTCCAAGTATTCCTGGCAGATTTCATATTTCTGATTCAAAAATGCCCTGCGCATTTAATTTTACTCATAGGTAAAAATCAAATTGCTTCTATTAATTTTAATGATTATTATCGACTAGTCACACAATCCTGGATACGCTGCAACTCAGAATTGGAAAATTGGAGTTAGGACATTTTAAGTGCTTTAATAAACTGATAGAAAACTTTTAAATAAAGAATTTCCATTGACTTGGATTGTAAACTATCCCTTAATCATGATAAAAAACATAAAATAATTTAAAAAATAAAGAATTTCCCCTTTTGCTCCTTCTTTTGTTTGGGAATGTCTGTATTTTATTATTTAACTTGAATGATTTCCCTTGGTGAAATCATTACTACATCTGTTATTTTTATTCACATTTTTTTTTTAATTTTTAACATGACTGAGTGAAAATGTACATTCATGTATAAATTTACATACCCACCTATATGCAGCTTCCACTGCTCTCCCTGTCCGGTGACTGCACACTATTCCTCTCTGCTCCATACATGTCTCATCCTCCCAACAGCCTCCTTTCCCCTCCTCTCCATCCACTCCCCTTCCTCCAGCCAGAGGTCAGCAAGATGATATCCTATAGATGTATAGAACCATAAAGTGCTTCCAATATATGGTCACGATGCATTGCCAAGTCCAATCCATTCCTGTCCAAAGAGTGGACCTTTGTTATAATTTATGGGAAAGGGCAGCATCAGGGCTGGGGGCCATGCTCTCAGAGGAACCCCAAAAACGCTGGACCGTCAATTGAGGTCTTTTAGTGGAGATCTCATGATGCATTCCTTTTTATTCTTGTGTTGCCAGTGAGACTCCTCTCTGTGAGCTCCATCATGGCTATCACTAGTGGTGGCCGGGCACCATCCGCTTCTTCCGGCCCCAAGTCGATGTAGGCACCCACTCTTGTGGGTCTCTCTGTCTTCTCGGTTGTCTTTACCGCATGTCATTTTGGTCCTCGGTGAGCGTCCAGTTCCTGCTTAGTTGGGACCACTTGCTGTGTCCTCGGATGGCAGCTTGGCAGCTTTTAAGACCCCAGACGCCACTCACCAATGTGGGGTGTAGAGAGCTCTCTTAGCAAAACGCTAGTTGTGCCAATTGGCCTGGAATTTGCCTAAGAGCATGGTCGCCCGCCCCCCGCCCCAGCTACTCTATCCTTGCAGTATTGAGTTAAGATGGAATGAGTACTGAAGTTATGCTGAAGTCCACTTAATGTTGTTCTTGTTTCTAATGTGTGCTATCACCGCTTTCTCCCAACTAGATTTCTAGCAACTATCTAAACTAAACCCTTCCCCCCCTCCCTCCCTTCCTTCCCTTGCAGCTATCAAAGAGTCTTTTCTTCTATACACAAGTCTGTTTTTGAGATCTTATTGTAGAGGTCTCATACAATATTTGTCCTTTTGTCGCTGACTACTTTCACTCAACATAATGTCTTCCAGTTGAAACCAGGTTAGGAGATGTTTCCTGGAATCATCGTTATTCTTTATCATTGCGTAGTGCTCCATTGAGTATATGGACCATAGTTTACCTATCCATTCTTCTATTGTTGGGCATCTGGGTTGATTCCATCATTTTGCTAACGTGGACTGTGCTGTGGTAAACATTCTGGTGCATGTGTCGGTTGGTGTGAAAGGCCTTGATTCTGTAAGATACATTACAAGTAGTGGAATTACTGGGTCAAATGGTATATCGATATCCATTTTTTTAAGGAAGCACCAGATTGCCTTCCAAAGAGGCTGGACCATTTTGCAACCCCACCAACAGTGTAGGAGGGTTCCACTTTCTCCACAGCCTCTCCAGCATTTGTTGTTTTGCGTTTTCTGGATCATGGCCAATCTTGCTGGGGTGAGGTGGTATCTCATTGTTGTCTTGATTTGAATTTCTTTAATAACTAAAGATCGTGAACATGTACACATGTGTTTTTTGGCTGCCTGGATCTCCTCTTTAGTGAAGTGTCTGTCCATCTCCTTTGCCCATCGCTTAATTGGATGGTTTATCTTCTTCTTATTGATATTTCGTAGTATCTTATAGATTATGGAGATCAGGTGTCGGTCTGACATAGAGTTGCCAAATATTTTTTCCCATTCTGTGGGTGTTCTTTTATTTCTATTAATAAAGTCTTTGGATCAGCAAAAGTGTTTGATTCTTAATAGTTCCCATTTATCTATTTTCTCTTCTGTTGATTGAGGTTTGTTTGACAGATTTTGGAGTCTGTCCTCATTGTGTATTAAAACTTCCATTGTTGTTCCTACCTTTTCTTGGATGAGCTTTATTGTTTTAGGTTTGATATTTAGGTCTTTTATCCAGTTGGAGTTGGTTTTTGTATAAGGTGTAAGATATGGATCTTGATTCAGTTTATTGCAGATGGATATCCAATTTTGCCAGCACCATTTGTTGAAGATACTGTTTTTACCCCAGTTTAATGTCTTAGCGCCTTTGTCGAATATCAACTGTTCATAGGCAGATGGTGTCATCTCTGGGGTCTCAATTCTTTTCCATTGATCCATCTGTCTGTTCTTGTACCAGTACCAGGCTGTTTTGACCACCGTGGCAGTGTAGTATGTTCTAAGGTTGGGTAATGAGAAGCCTCCCAGTGTGTTCTTCTTCAGTAGTACCTTACTTATCTGGCGCTTCTTCCCTTTCCAAACAAAATTGGTGATTTGTTTCTCCATCTCATTAATCCATGAATTTCTTTAATTCATCCTTGATTTCCTCTATAACCCATGTTTTTTAGAGCAAGATGTTGTTTAGTTTCCCATAGTTCCACTTTCTATCTCTGTTTTTTCTGCTATTGATTTCAACTTTGATGGCTTTATGATCTGAGAAGATGCTTTGCAGTAATTCAATGGTATGGATTTTGTTGAGCATTGCATTATGGCCTATCACGTGGTCAATTCTGGAAAATGTTCCATGTGCACTGCAGAAGGTGTAGTTGTCTGCTGATGGGTGGAAAGATCTGTATATATCAATGAGGTTTAGTTGGTTAATTGTGTCAATGAGGTCTTCTGTATCTTTACTGAGCTTTTTTCTAGATGATCTGTCTAGTGATGAGAGTGGAGTGTTAAAGTCTCCCACTACTATTGTGAGTCATCTGACTCTCTTTTGAGCGTTCAGTGTTTCTGCGACATATTTAGGTGCTCTGACACGAGGTGCATAAATATTTAATATAGTTAAGTCTTGCTTGTGTACTGAACCTTTCAGCAATAAATAGTGTCCATCTTTGTCCACGATGGTGGATTTGACATTAAAATTGATTTTGCCTGAGATTAGAATTGCCACAGGGTTTCCCTCTGAATGTTAGATTTGCTTTGAGTCTTGCTGCCTTTAAGAGTTGCTGCTTATGTTTCATTTTGTTAAGCTTGATTATAACATGTCTTGGAGTCTTTCTTTTGAGATCTATATTGGGTGGCGTACGATATGCATCTGAGATGTCTATATTCTCTTCTTTCATGATTTCTGGGAAGTTTTCTTTCAGATCAGCAACAATACTCTCTGTGTTCTCAGATGTCTCACCCTGTTCAGGGACTCCAATTAATCGAAGGTTGTTCCTCTTAATAGAGTCCCACATGCTTCTTAATGTTTCTTCATTTTTCTTGTTTCTTTTTTCTGATTTCTGCTCATAGACGCTGGCATCAGTAGCTCTGTCTTCCAAGTCAGAAATTCTTTTCTCCATTTGTTCCATTCTGTTTTCTTGGCTTTGCATTGAAGTTTCTATGTCTTTGATTTTCTTCTTGATCTGTTGGATTTCAGAGTACTGGTGTTCCATCAGATCCAACAACTTGCTTAATTTTTCATTTTGTTGTGCTGCATTTTGTATAAGGTCTACAAGGGCTCTGTATATAATCAATTTGTATTCACTTCTGATGCTTTCATAAAAGTTTCTTCATCTGGAAAACTCCTTGGTTGCTTTGTTTGGGAGCCTTCTGAAGCCATGAGTGATTGCTTGTATGCCACAATTGTCTGTTGCTTTTTGGGTCCCATGTGAGTATATAGATGCTGGAAGAGGTACTGTGAGGATGGATTGCAAATGTTTCTCTAGGCTGTCTTCAAATGTGAAGCAAAAGGTATCTGACCAGTTCACAAGTCAGTTAAGTTTTCAGGTGTAGAGGTCCCTCTTCTCATCTGACAAAGTAAGCACCACTATATCCAACCCCAGATGATAACAAACTAGTTCAGAATACAGCAATGCTACTGCCCTGGTGGCCACTGCTGACAGGGCCTAGCATTAGCCAACATTGCGTCGAGTACTGGTTTTGTGATAGAAAAGCACTCTCTTGTGGGCAGGCTCTGGCTCCCAAGCTAAGAATTAAGTCCAGCTGCGGCCACCGTATCCAAGATGGCGTCCTCCACACAGGCAGCAGACAGAGGGGCTAAAGGTGCCAAGAGGTAGTGATTCCTCTGCTTCTGTTGCAGGGCCCCCAACGTAGGCAGCACTTTGCAAAATCACTACTTTTCTGTCGGAGAAGCGCTGTTCCATTTGCAGGCGCTGGCTCCCAGGCTAAGAACGAGGTCCTGCTAAAATCTTGGTAGCAACATGGCGTCCCACACACTGACCACGAAGCTCTGCACAAATCCCACTGAGTCAGCAACAAAACGAAAGGCTCAAAGTGGCTAGATTAACAGAGTCCTGAGCCTGGCTCTCAGAATATAGGGATTTCGCCTGCCTATACCCCCAGCAGCGCGTCTGAGTCCAGCCACCAGGCAAGACCTGGCTCCACCCGCCAGCCGAGACAGAGGAAAAAAAAAATCAAACTGGGGCGTTTATCTTCTCTCCGTGAGAGCCGGGTCTAGCCAGGAGCGGGAGTCAGTCAAAGAGAGGAGGTTTTTCGCTGAGTGGTATGAAGTCCCAATGAACAGCTCTGTGCCGTGTCCTGAGGCTGATTAGGTGATCAGAAAGCTCCGTTTGATTGTCAGTTCGGGTCTTGGTTTCCAGAGGGATATAAGGAGACGTGGGCTTAGTCCGCCATCTTGACTCCGCCCCCAAAATCTTTTTCACATTCTTATTTTCTTAATTTAATATTAAATGAAGAGTGCAACTAAATACATTCTTAGTCTTGTGAATTCCTTTAAGAATTTCTTCTTAATAAATTTAAGAATCTATCCCTTCTCTTAAGTTTTTGAAATTGAGAGTGAATATACTGAAATGTCCTCTTCGTATTTTCCTGGAACGAACAACACAGTGGAAAGATGGATGAAGTTTTTTGGCTGAAGGCTTGGTTTTAAATCACTGGTGGGTGCTAATTTGCATAATTGTAGCATACCAGGGAAACTTGCTGCCCCAAATACACCTCCAACTCAAGTTGAATGCCACTTTTGACAATTCTATACTTTGTGTTAAACATTTCCTTTACCTGAGATTCTTATTTTAACATTTGCAATTCCTCAGACGACTCACACTCTAAGCCATCAATAATATTCAAGTGAATTTGTCAGTTCAGTTTCCTTAAGAGTAGTAATCAACCTCATGTTATTCTTGGATACCTCTGAGAAAAGAGATGTTGCTGTATGGAGAACGATTATTGACAAAGGAATGCTAAAGAAAAGATTTCTCTGGAATTAGATATAAATGGTTCTGTATTTATTATTTCCTACATTAAAATGACTGACATAACTGCTAGAAGGGTTATCTAGTTTCTATTCCTTCAACACTGTTATTGCTGTTCCTCCTCAAAGACCATTACTATCTTGATCTGTTGTCCTTGGTTTGCTTACATTTGTCTTTCTCTGTGCTGTCCCCTGGACTACTGGTATTCATGAGTTCTTAGAGATTCTTTATAAGAAATGAAAAAGTGTTTATTCCATGGAACACTGTGATGCAGAATATCTATAGAATTGTTTTTGTCAACCACCAAATCCTGACTAGAGTAATTCACATTTCTAATAGCCAAAACTTTATAAATAATAACAACTGTAGTTACAGCTAACAGTTATTTAAATTTATTAGGTATCAGGTATTTTTCTAGGCATTTTACATGAATTATTTCATTTTTTATCATCAAATCAATTCTTACTCATAGCAACTCTGTAGGATACAGTAGAAGTGTTCCATAGGGTTTCCCAGGCTAATCTTTATAGAAGCAAATTAGTAGGTCTTTTCTTCTTCAGAGCAGCTGGTGAGTTCGAACAACTGATCTTTCAGTTTAGCAGTCAAACTCTCAACCATTGTGCCACCTAGGCTTTTTTACATGGATTGTCTTAATGTAATTATTTCAATATTCCCATTTCCTTTGGGTGATAGGACAAAAACAGAGAGAATTAAAAAGAAAAACTTTCCTAGGGTTGCACAACACACAAGTAGGCATAGTCAGAATTTGAACTTGCATCTCCCAAAGATGAGGCCTGTGCCCTTTAAAACTATTCAGTGTTACCTAATACAGAAAACATTTCCTCCCAACAATGTCCTTTCCCCTCCTCTCTACCCACTCTCCTTCCTCCAGCCGGAGGTCAGTGGGATGATATCCTACAGATGTAAAAGAAAAAAAAAAAAAGAATACATTTCCAATACTTTTAGCCTGTTTGTTGTTTTATGAACACAGTTCCCTCATGTTAGTACATTTACCAAGTGTAAAACCTACTCAGTAAAACAGAAACTGTTCCTATTACAAATTTTCAGCATACAACATTGGTAATTAATCTATACATATTTCTTTTATTAACACTCTTTTTCTTTCTGTATATTGAGGTAATTTAAAACAAGCATATCACTCCAGATTTTTATCCTTAAGTGTAAATTATATAATAATTTGGCTTAAGTGGCAACCCTGAGTCGGATCCGACTCGACGGCACTTGGCTTGGCTAAGTGGATGAACTCGAACCAGCTTGTAATTTACTGCACTACAGCACACATGTTAGCTATTGACACCAGAAAGAGAGACATTACCTTTGGTAGTTGTGGATTCAAACAATGAATCTTTTGTCTTAATTTCAGTGCATTATTAGGAGGCAAATGCTGATGACTAGCTTGACTAAATGTCTTCTCGAGGTCTTAAACGTGGAGCAGAAGACACAAACTGTCTCATTTTTATCCATATAGGGGAACTGTTCTAAGCCAAAGCCAAGCCAAGTGCCAGCTTGGCTTTGGCTTAGAACAGTTCTGTTCTAAACGGCACTCAAAAGTCTTCATCCACTGTTATTGATATGCACAATATATATTTTTTTAATTATGACTGAGTGAAAATGTACATTCCCATATAAATTTACATGCCCACCTATATGTAGCTTCCACTGCTCTCCCTGCCCAGTGACAGCACACTATTCCTTTCTGCTCCATATATGTCTCATGGTTTTATGTACTTATAGGATATCATCCTGCTGACCTCTGGCTGGAGGAAGGAGAGTGGTTGGAGAGGAGGGGAAAGGAGACTGTTGTGAGGATATGCACAGTATTTTGTTTTCTTTGGCAGATGAGAAAATACTTTTCCAGCTAGCAGTATGTTATTTCTGCCTGTTTACATCCCAGTGAGAATTATTTCCCCTTATTTTTGGAGATATGACGCGTTTCTCCCTACTAATCAATAGAATTCCTAGGCAGGCTCAATTGTATGGAAAATGGCACTAAAAATATTTTGTTATTCCAAGTTCTCTCAGAAATTTGCCAGATGATGACTATATGGACCAGAAGTTTAGAGGTCATAGAATTTGGATTGTTATAAAGAAGTATACAGGCTATCATTTAAAGAACAGGGAGAATAGGCTTTTTTTTAAAAAAAACAATGGAAAATAGAGTAAGATATGTTCATTAATGTCGATCACGCTAAACCAGTTTGAATAACCCTACTGCCGTGGAGTCGGGTCCGACTCATGGTGACCCTATAGGTCAGAGTAGAACTGCCCCCTAGAGTTTCCAAGAAGCACCTGATGGAAAACCAGTTTGAGTAACAATAATAAAAATAAGTATCTTATTATGTCAGTGGGCTCAAATATAACAGTGAATGTGAGGATGGTGCAGTGTTTTGTTCTATTTTACATAGGGTCACTATGAGTTGGAACAGACTCAAATGCACCTAACAACAGTTATATCAGTCAATATGACTCTTGGTAAGCATGTGTTCTACATAATAAATTAAAGTAATTGGTCTATCAAATTATCCAAAGGCAGAATGAGCCATGGAAATGGAACACTTCTCTCATTCCTAAAACTGGCTATCTAAAGGAAGGTAGAGATACATGAAACCTTGCTAAAAAGTTCATAAAAATCACCTGGGGATTTTGTCAGACTATACATTCTGATTCAGTATAAATGAAAAATCTTAGCAGGATACTTGTTAGAAGTGCAAATTCTCAGCAGGAATTCAAACCAGAATGAACCAGTTTGAAGCCCTGGTTACCACATCTAAAGTCTCAGGTTCATTGTCTTTCAGAAAGTAAACCTCTGGGCTCCTTTGAGAGAGAAAATAGTCACTTATTTATAAACTGGAGCAAATAGTGCTTACCATGACTAGCTACACAGGATTATTATGAAGAGCCAATGATATGATGGATATGAAAAAAAACTTTTGTGAACTGTCAAGTACTGCAACAATGGGCTCTAACACAGCAGTGATTGTGAGGACAGTGCAGGGCCAGGCAGTGTTGTGTATGTAGAGACACTATGAGTCAGAATTGACTGGATGGCACCTCACGACAACAAGAAGTACTGATAAGAATAATTTCTATGTAGTTATTATGTTTAAAGAGTTTTAAATAGAGAAAAAGATAATGAACAAGTTTTTGATCTGGATATCATCATCACTTCTTTTCCTATGGATTTTCAGAACCCCAAAAGTTTTAGCTATGCTTGTTACACTACTCACCATGCTCTTGGATGTTTGTTTTTGTGATTTTGTCAAATTAATTTGAATCTGGTAAAATCACTTGGTCAGGTGTTGAAGGGAGTCTATATAGTTCAACTTGTGTAATTTTCCTCTGGATGCCTAAACTGATTATTATAGATAATGGAAGTAGGAAACATAGGAGCACTTTACTAATTTCTTATGTTTGTTGGGAATGCCTAAATAAATTTGTAATGTCATTCATTCCAAAATACATGGAAGAATGAGATATAGATATGGAGGATAAATCAACAAGGAATAAGGCTGAGAACAGCTTAGATAACATCAGGAATTAAGTGGAAAGAAGGTAGATAGCACTAGAATTATATACCCTGTGACATAATTGGAGTAGTTTCTTAAAGGAAACATGGTGGGACTTTCTAATACCTAGATTTAAAAGGAAGAGAAAGAGGCTTATTCAGGGAAGTGTAGAAGAGGACAGGCTCGCTGCCCCTTATGTGTAGCAAACTTGAATTTGGCAGAGAGGACATCCATGCTCAAGGATGTGCATGATGTGACATGAGGATTATAAATTTAGAAAGCAGGCAGTAATTGACATTGAGTGAGTAGCCATTATACTTACAGAATAATCCCATTTAGTGACAAAAGAGACAGGCAGTGTAATTCATCCATACACCCTTCTCCAGGGTTTTTAATTCAAAATTCAAATGGACCAGTTGACTAGAGCTCCATCCCTGTAAAGTTTTGAGCACCAGGCAGGTTGAACTGACACACAATCCCAGTTGTACCACCTGAAAATAGAGAAAAGTGAGAGGTAATCACACCAGGACATAAGAATCTAGCTATGTGATAGCAAAGCAAGTTTCACTATACATTACTCTTTTTTTCAGTCAAGAAGAATTTCTGAGCTAGATGGTAATCCAAATACTAGAGTACAATGAGACATCTCTTAACAACTACTGTGCAGCTGTGATGCTGTGCTATGAAACCAAGTTTTCCAATGCAAAAACAATGTCATCTAAAGCCAAAATCAAGTTTAAGTACTTGGTGAGTACAATAGGAAGGTAATTCATCTGGAGAGGTAGTACAGTAGTCTGAAAACAAAGCCATCTCCAAATGAATACCTGCCAAAAAGTCAATATATTTAAGAGATGCAGAACAAAATCATACAGTAGGTGTACATAGAACCTTAGCTTATTATGAGCATCTAGTTTTTATGTAGTCATCATCATCAAGATCAGAGGGCAGGGCTAAGGGACAATTAAAGTTGTCAAGTTTTGGTTATCTTGGAATTTGCATCTGGCTTGCATGTCACAGGTGTTAGTGATTCAAGTTTAGTGATTCAAGTTAAATAGCTGAACTATATTTTTGGGAAACTAAGAAGATACTGATAAGATTTGCTTTCATTCCACCACTTAGCATAGATTTCTCAACCCTCTGCACAAAAAGAATAAGGCCAAAAAAAAAAAAAAAAAAAAATCCGCATCCCTTTTGTCTGAATTCCATTTCATTTGTCATGTGTTAATTCTTTTGGTATTTCGTATCATGTATACTTTAGGAGAGATAATCACTTTAATAAGGAAAGAATCATGTACAGTACTAACTTCCTGTGGTTGTTCAAAAATGTTAAATAATAAGTATCATTATATGGAACAATGTCAGTTTTTGATACATGTGGTTATTGAAATTCTTCCAGAGTTCAATATGTAACCAATCACTTTTGATTTCTCTGTATCATGCTTGAGTGTGTTGTACAAATCAAGAAGAGAAGTTCGAATAAAATATGACTTTACTTGGCGAGTTGTTTCGCTTGTGTAAAGTGACTAAAAACAATGTAAGAATTACCTCAGATGGATAGTGGGTTCATCGTGAAACGAGAAAGCAAAGAATCCTTGGACACAGAATTATATTCAAAAGACACCATCAAAAAGGAAATATATCGCCTCATAGAAGATGGGGCTACATGCATTCCTGAATAAGATACTCCTGAGGGCACTTAACATAATTTCATTTGGGATTAAACTTAGATTTAAATGGAAATCTTAAATCAAACATCTAGCTTAGTACTATAATATGGTTCACAGTAAAATATTCTACCCAAGTTAGGGCTTGGTTGGAGTCGTAATTTTCAATTTTACAACTGGTAAAACTGAGTGGAATTAATTATTTTTGAAACCTCAGGAATTCAAACTTTTATCATTGCCAAGCAGATTGAAGTGCTTGAGGGAACCTGAAACCAGAGTCTCCAGCAGAATCCAAGATGAAGGGAATCATTTTGTTTTGTTAAATTGAGGCTTAAATTTCCAAAGTTAACAACTAACACCACATGTTTAATTGTGCAGTTTCTTGATTCAGAGACAGCTATGGAGTAAGCTTCTCCCTGTATGTAATTACGTATGTTAAACACATTTTAGCCAAACACATTTTGGGAACGTGTATTATCTATGAAACACAAGGATAATTGTTTGTCTTCTCTAAATCAAAAACTAAAAGCCACCACCCCCCCCAAATCAAATCAAACACAAAACAAAAAACAACCAGTTGCCTTCCGGTTGATTTGGATTCATGGAGAACCCATATGCTCTGTTGTTGTTGTTAGCTGCTGTCAAGTCAGTTCCGACTCATGGCGACCCTATGAACAACAGAACGAAACACTGCCTGGTCTTGTGCCATGTCCACAATTGTTTTTACTCTTAAACCCGTTGTTGCGGCCACTGTGTCTATCCGTCTCGTCGACCCTCCACTCTACTAAGCCTGATGTCCTTCTCCAGGGACTGATATTTCCTCCAAGTTTCTTGGCACCATATGTTCTAGGTGTATTTATCTGCTTTAAATTTGTTTTATTATTCAAGCAAATGATTGAATTATAGGGAAATATCCTAAAATCAGTAGCAATATTCCCAGCTTTTGATTTATCACTCATTCTTCAAATATGTTGTCCAAAGATTTTATCAAATTGTATATTTTGAAATATGAGCTGATACAGGTGTTTTTACTATAGTCTTACAGCACCATCATCAAAGAGCCACTGTCATGGATTGAACTGTGTCCCCACAAAAATGGTTGTAGCAGTTTGGCTGGGTGATGATTCCCAGTATTGTGTGGTTGCCCTCCATTTTGTGATTTTCCCGCATAGTGAATCCTAATCTCTGCCTGTGGTTAACAGGGCAAGCTTGGATTATGCTAAAGACAATTAGAATGGGAGTGTAACAACCTTACTAAGGTCACCACGCTGGTCCAACATAAAGGAGTTTCTTTGGAATGTGGCTTGCACCACCTTTTATTCTACAGGAGATAAAAGTAAAGGGAAACAAGCAGAGAGTTTAAGGGACCTCGTACCACCAAGAGAGCAGTGCCAGGTGTAGAATGCGGGCTTTGGAAGTGAGGTTCCAGCGCTGACATGCTTCCAGGCCAAAGGAAGACCGTTGCATCACAGGGACCTTCCTCTAGAGCCAACAGAGAGAGAAAGCCTTCCCCGGGAGTTGATACCTTCAGTTTGGACTTGTAGCCTACCAGACAGTGAGAAAATACACTTTTCTTTGCTAAAGTCATCCATTTTGTGACGTTTCTGTTAGAGCAGCACAAGATGACAAAGACAGTCACTCTCAGAATAGTTCAGCTAAGGGAAATCAAATATTGTGTTAAATAATTTTCCTTGAAATCTGAAGGCTTCATTTCCAGATTTATTTTTTGGGAGCAACATTTATTTATATATGTCTCTGTACCTAAGGGCATAAAAGAAGCATTTACATTTGTATGCAAATTTTGTGAATATGTGAAACTTTGCATTTTTCTGGAGGGAAATGTTTATAATTTTCACCAGATTTTTAAAGAGGTCTGGAAAACAAAAATTGATAAGACAAATTTCTTTAAAGTTTAAAGACAATCAACTTTTCATCCCAAGGACTGCTTTTAATTGCATTTTTTAAAAATATCTTATTGTTTCCTAAGTGAAAGTTTACAATCAAAGTCAGTTTGTCATACAAAAACTTGTACACACTACTATGTAACCCTAGCTATCCTCCCCACCCGGTGACAGTACATCCCTCCTTTCGACCCTGTATTTCTCATGTCAGTTCAGTTAGCTCCTGTCCTCCTCCATCCTTTCATCTTCTCTGGACATGTATATACTTAAGACAAGAAGCATCCTTTTTGCCAGTATCATTTTATGTCTCATACTCTAGTACAATTTATTCCTGAAAAGTTGGCTTCGTGACTGGTTTCAGCTCTGGGCTAACAGACAGTCCAAGGGCCATGTCTTCTGGGGACCCTCCAGTCTGTCATATTATCAAGCCTGATCTTTCAATAGACTTCTAGTTGTGCATCCTCATTTTTCTCCTGCTTTGTTATAGACTATGTTGTATTCCCTGTCAGGGTAGTCCTTGGTGGTAGCCAGGCACCATCTAGTTCGTCTGATCCCATGCTCATGTAGTCTCTGACTTATGTGGCTTTTTCTGTCTTGTGGACTCGTGTTTTCCTGATGTCCTTCATTCTCCTCTTTTCCAGGTGGATTTGGAACAACTGATGCTACTTAGGTGGCCTCTTGCTAGCTTTTAAGATTCCAGACACCACCCACCAAAGTGGGACGTGGAACGTTTTCTTAAAACAATTTATTATGTCAATTGACCTAGATGTCTCCTGAAACCATGATCCCCAGACCCCATGTCCCTGCCACTCAATCCTTCAAAATGTTGGGTTATATTTAGGAAAACTCTTAGCTTTTGGCTTACGTCAGCTATGCTGACCTCTCTTCTACTGTGTGCTGTCACTTCCTTCACCTAACCTAATTCTTATCTTCTGTCTAATCTTTGGGAAACCCTGATGGCATAGTGGTAAGTGCTATGGCTGCTAACCAAAACTTAATAGTTCAAATTCACCAGGTGCTGCTTGAAAACTCTGTGGTACGGTTCTACTCTGTCCTATAGGGTCTTTATGAGTAGAAATTGACTTGACAGCAGTGTTTTTTTTTAATCTAATCTGTGAATATCCCTCTCTCTTCCTCTACACCCTTATAACCATCAAGGATTATGTTCTTCTGTGCTTAAACCTTTTCTTACGTCCTTATAATAGTGGTCTCATTAAATATTTGCCCTTTTACATCTGACTATTTTCACTCAGCACAATGTGTCTTCCAAATAACTATGTTGTGAGATGTTTCCTAAGATCATTGTTGTTCTTTATCATTGCAGAGTATTTCATTATTTGAATATCCCTTAGTTTGTTTATCCATTCATCTGTTGATGTGCATCTAGGTTGGTTCCATCTTTTTGCTCTTGTGGACAGTGCTGCAATAAATATTGGTGATCATCTGTCTGTTCATGTGACAGCCATTATTTCTCTAGAATATATTCCAAGAAGTGGTATTGCTGGATCATACTATATTTCTATTACTAGTTTTTTAAGAACATGCCAAATCAATCTTTATAGTGGTTTTATTGACTGCACTTGGCTTTGGCTTGGCTACCATTTTACATTCCCACCAGCAGTGTAGAAGTTCCAGTCTCCCTACAACCTATCCAACAATAATTATTTTGCGTTTTTCAGACTAATGCCAGCCTTGTTGGGGTTATCTCATTGTAGTTTTGATTTGGATTTCTCTACTGGCTAATGATCATGAGCATTTCTTCAAGTATCTCTTGGCATCCTAGATGTCTTCTTTGGTGAAATGCTTCTTCATGTCTTTTATCCATTTTTAATTGGGTTATTTGTCTATTTGTCTTGTTGAGGTTTTGCAGTACCTTGTAGATTATAGAGATTAGATGACCATCAAATTTGTAGTAGCCAAAAATTCTTTTACAGTCTGTAGGTACTCTTACTCTTTTGGTGAAGTCTTTAAATGATCATAAGTGTTTGATTTTTAGAAGTTCCCATTTATCTATTTTCTCTTCTGGTGTTTATATACTGTTAACAATATTTTGCAGCCTGTTTACACCATGCATTAGGGCTTCCAGAGTAGCTCTGCTTTTTCTTCCATGATCTTTATTGTTTCAATTTTATATTTAGGTCTTTGATCCCTTTGAATTAGTTTTTGTACATGGTGTGAGATAGGGGTCTTGTTTCATTTTTTTGTAGATGCATATACAGCT
Organism: Heterohyrax brucei; assembly: GCA_028571685.1. NCBI lineage: Eukaryota > Metazoa > Chordata > Mammalia > Hyracoidea > Procaviidae > Heterohyrax > Heterohyrax brucei. The sequence goes on along the minus strand of CM053166.1, from coordinate 127,152,995 downwards.
GTGCCAATACATTTGTTAAATAGTCATTTCTCCAGTTTACAAATTTTGGTCTTTTGTAAAATATTAGCTGTGCATAGGTGATACTGTTAATACTGGATTCTTAATTCTGTTCCATTGATCTATGTATCTGTCTTTGTACCAGTACCAGGATGTTTTGACTACTGTTGTTCTAAAGTCTGGTAGTGTGAGGTGTCCCAGTTTGTTCTTGTTCTTTAGTAATGCTTTACTTATCCATGGATTCTTCCTTCCCTTTCCTGATATTGATTTCTACTTTTATGACTTTATGGCCTAAACAGACGCTTTGTGATTTTTCTATACTTTGGATTTTGTTCAGAATTACTTAGGCCTAATATATGGTCAATTATGAAGAATGTTCTGTGTGCACTGGAAAAGAAAATATACTTGGCTGTTGTTGGGTGGGATGTTCTGTGTATGTTTAAATTTAAAGTGGTCTTTATTTTGTTTATATCACTTTGATTTCCTCTCCATATGAAAAATCTGTGACTACAGTTTTTTTTCAAGCTCCTCTTTTTTGTTATAATGTTTATGTAATGACATCTATGTTTCCTCATTTTCAGTGTTTTGCCTTTGCTTTTGTTTTGCGATTCCCCTATTTGGAGAATACCCTATTTGTTATCCAGATGCTATGTTTTGTGTTCTAGTCTCGGGTTGTTACCTAAAGTTACTGATTTTCTAACCAAAGGACTTCTTTTAGTATGTCTTGTAGGATCCGACTCGATGGCACTTGGCTTGGCTTGGCTGTAATTTTGGTTTGCTTTTTGAAAATTCCCTATATTTCTTTTTATCTGGAAATGTCCTAATTTTGCCATCATACTTGAGAGATAATTTTGCTGGATATATAACATTTGGCTGGCAATTACTTTCATTAAAGGCTTTGTATATGTTATCCCATTGCCTTCTTGCCTGCATGGGTTTCTGCTAAGTTTTGAGCTTAGTCTTATTGATTCTCCTTTGTAGGTTATTTTTTTGTCTATCCCTAGCCAGTTTTAAAATTGTCTCCTTATCTTTAGCTTTGGAAAGTTTGATTATAGTATGCCTTGATGTCTTTCTTTGGGGTCTACCTTGTGTGGAATTCAATGTGTTATCTTGGATAGGTAAATTCTCATATTTCCTGGTAACTTGGAAGCTTTCTGTCAACAAATCTTTGGCAATTCTCACTGTATTTTCTGCTGTCCCCCCTTTTCTGGTACTCCAATCACTCATAGATTTTTCCTGTTCATAGAATACCGTGTACTCTTAGTGTTTCTTGATTTTTTTTAATTTTTTTTATCTGCTTTTACCTCACATATGTTGGTGTCACATGCTTTAACTTCAGTCTCACTAATTCTTGCTTCCATTTTCACAGTTCTGCTCTTTTGAATTTTTATTAAGTTGTTTAATTCTGTAATTTTGTTGTTAATCTTCTGAATTTGTAAGTCTTTCTGCAGTGTGCTTTATCACAGCACTTTCAATTTGTCATTATTCTCTGCTGCATTTTTCCTAATCTCCTTCTTAATCTCTTTAAGAGTTCTAAACAGTAATCTTCTGTATTCTACCTCTGATAATTCTAGAAAGTTCTTGTCATCTGAAAAACTTCTTGATTCTTAGTTTTGGAAGCTTTATGAAGCCATCGTTTTCTGTCTCTTTAAGTGATTTGATGTGGATTGTTGTCTCTAAGCCATCAGTAATTTGTTGAATTCCTTTATTTTATGTTTGCTTTCTGCATTCTAACCTCATGCTTTATTTGTTTTGAAATGTCCAAATAGGCTGGTCATGTGTGCTAGTTTGGTATTGCTGCCTTTGAAGCTCTAATGTCGTGTCACCAGGTCATTAAAGCTGTTACTACATATGTATGCCCAGGAACCTGTTTACTTATCTTGCATAAATTCAGCTTAAGTGTGTAGGTTATCAGTCACCAAGTGTGTGGTACAGGCTCTCCCCTACTGTTCTAGATGAGTAGGAATGATTGGTGTAGGCACAGATATTTGTCTGCAGGCACTGAGAAACACAGGAGGTTAAAAGATGCTCCTGAGTGTCTACTATGATGTCCCCTTTTGTCTTATTCTGTGTGGAGTCACCTCCCTGAATTTCTGGCTCAGATGAACTGGCAAGTTTTTTTCCCCCAAGTACCTCTGTTTGTTAAATTGTTCCCTCTCTGAGTCTAGGAGAATGGCTCAGGGTGGGCTTAAGGAGTCCTATTTCCAGCTGAGTTAATGGGATGAAACTCCTGAGATGAGTTGGGTGCAATGCGGAGAAGGAAGAGAGATTTATCACAAAGGAAAGATTAGATCTGCATACATGATAGTCACTTAGCTTTTGATGGTAAAATGCTACTTTTAACTGCTTCTGGAGGCTCAAGTATACTTCCCACTGTGCTTTGCTGCTGAGGAAGTCACCCTCAAATGCCACTACTCTGCTCACCAAGCTGGCTTTGTCTGATTCCTGGAAGGTTGGGTCTGGCAGTTTCAGGTACTTCTCATTCTACACTCCCTTCACCGTTGCTCAGTCCTACTTCCTAACTTTCCCTTTGATGTTCAGGGCTTCTAGGATGTCATATGTAATCAATTCATTTGTTCTTTTGAGTCTTTGTTGTTAGAAGGATCACAGGAGGCATCTGGCTACCATATTGGCCCCACCTCCTTTTAACTGAATATTAAGTAACATTGTTAAAAGTCTGAATAAGTTTTTTAAAACTCTAAAGTGACATCTGGCATACTTCAGAATCTTTACATGACTCACAGTACAAATTTCATCTTGCTTTACAACTCAAAATTCTTATGAATTTTTATAACAATTGTCCATAAAAAGTACATGTGATACAAAAGAGATTGCCTGACAAGTGCTCTAGGGAACGACTAAAGGTGATGATTGAAGAACATGAAGTGCATAATTAATGTAACTGAGTTGCACATATGAATACTGAGGAAATGTCAAATGTTTGGTTACATTTATATTTACCAAACATGATGTTTCCATGAGTCACAATAGACCCAATAGCTACTGGTTTGGATTATTATTATGGATCAAATTGTGCCTCCTCCCACTCCCCTCAAAATACATATTGGAGTACTAACTCTTATACCTGTGAATACAATCTCATTTGGGAATGTAATTTTTATTTTGTATGTTAATAGGCCTTATCAGTGTAGAGTGTGTCTTAAACTGATCACTTTGAGATACAAAAAAGCAAATCATGCAAGCAAATAAATACAGAAGGGAGTAACGTCAAGCTATGTACAGATTTCCAAGGAACCAAGGAACAGAAGCTGAAAAAAGACAAGGACCTTTTCCAAGAGCCGGAAGAGAGAAATCTTCCCCTTGAGCCAATGCCCTAAATTTGGACTTCTAACCTCCTAAAACATGTTAAAATAAATTTCTGTGCCTTACAGGTACCCATTTGAGATATTTCTATTATTTATTGCTACAGTGAGACATTAAGAAATTGTGTTTACTACAATTAAAAAAAAAACTTAAAAAGCTGAAGGATCATCCGAAAATGATATGATGCTGAGAAGTAAATATGAGCAGCAGAAGCCCATGAGCATCCAGTGCAACCCTTAGCAGGGAAGTTCACCAACTGAGAGTATTTCTAGAACTACAGCTGCTACTTGACTTCTATGTGGCAGCAATAGGGAGCTCTCATACAACTCTACTGAGATGAAGATTAGAATCTTTCACAGCAACCTATACTCTCCTGTCAGTCAGAGAGGACAACAACTAGAAGAACGGCCCCTATCCTTGAAGGCCACTTGGTCAGTACCACTGATACCACTTAAAAGTGTACAGTCGTTCCCATTCTTTCCAGAAAAAGTTATTCATTTATCACATTAATCACATTTATCACATACGCACAAAACTCATTGCCTTATTGGAGTCGTTTCTGACTCACAGTGGCCCTATAAGCCAGTGTGTAATTGCCCCATCAGGTTTCCAAGGAGTGGCTGGTGGATTCAAATTGCCGACTTTTTGTTTAGCTGCCTAAAATCTTAACTACTATACCACCAAGGCCCTTTAAACCAAATACCCCTTTCCATCCACATAGTAATTAGGATTAGCTGAAATACCCTTGCCACTGAGCCTCTGATTTTAATCGGAGGTAAACAGAAGTGGTATGTATTCCTGTCACAGCTTTGCTTTCAGGAAAGTCTTTGCTGTCTCAAACTGACAGGAAAGTGAGGCTGTATTTCTCAGTCTGTTTTATTCGAGTGAGTTTCTCTTGGTATCTATTGAGAGTTGACTGTTACAATGTGCTTGAACTGTATATTTTGAACTACATCTTATAAATCACCTTTTAATTTCTACATTACAGAAAAATAGATAATCTTCATGGAATTTTATGAATTTTATTAATTTATTTTTTTGGACAATATTTAGGCTTAGTATTAAAGAATCAGGAGTGATGCTTATTTCTCCTTTCTCAAAATAATAGTGTTACTGGTAGGGCTGAAAGTGAGAGAACTAGAAGTAAGAAATTATCAGTATGCCTCGTCAATGTCAGGAGGAAGAACAGAAAAGCAGAGGTAATATAATGGTAACACTAAGGAATACGAGATTGGGCCCTTGGGGATGTGAGCTCACTCTAGTGTCGTGTATGTTATGGTTCTGTCTACATAATACCATAACATTTCAATGGAGATAAACTCTTAGTTGATATTCTGATTAGTTTGTGTATATTATGAAAATTAGGCTAACCACCCCCCTATACTTCCAGTCCAGTGTTCTTTTCTCTTCACATGCTGCTTTATCAATACCTGTTGCCATCGAGTAGGTTCTGACTCCTAGTGACCCTATAGGACAGAGCAGAAATACGCCACAGAGTCTCCAAGGAGCACTTTATGGACTTGAACTGTCAAACTTTTGGTTAGCAGTCGTAGCACTTAACCCACTACACAACTAGGATTTCCTCAATAATAATTATCAGCCAGTATGTATGACATTGAGTCTATATCTTAGAAAAACATAAATAACTGGTTCTCTTTGGATTATATCAGCATACAAAAAAATGTGTCTGGGAAGATTAAAATCGGTCAACAGATATAGGAACCTCATACTTCAGGATGATTACAGTATTTCTTGTTAGTCAATGTGTTGCAATTAATTATTTCTCTGTGTGGACTTTCTAGCCGTAGCCTTGTAACTCCCACCCAGGTGACTGTGTGATAGGGTACTTGTGGCCTTCCAAGAGGACTGGTCAATTTTCCCTTAAGAGTGACCCAGTTCCAGAGTGGAGAGGGGGAACTCACCAAGAAGGAACAAGGTAACAGAGAGCCACAGAAGCAGAAAACGCTGTGGTGGGCTTCTCAGCCCACTGAGAGAGCAAGCTGATTGCCTTTGGGAGTAGACCGAGTGCCAGGGAGGGGAGTGCCTGGGACTGTACCTGAGGAGTGGCCTGCTGATCAAAGAATTTTACCTGGAATGTTCTTGAGCCTCAGTTGTAACAGTTACCTCCCTAATGTACATCATAATTGCAAGTATTGTCTGAGTTTTGTGTGGCCATTGCAATGAATTATTGAACCCATCAGAAACTTAGAAAGTGTTGTGTGAGGTACAGTTCATGTCAGAATTGGGGAAGATGGTTCAGAGAGGCGGCATGTCTGACCTCCATCTCATAGCAGTCAGCCTTGGGCTGTTGATCTTTGTTCTCCTTCCCCCTTATGGCATCAGAGGAGGTCAATACCTCCACTCACCCCATTTTTATGGTCAAAAAGGGATCCTACCTTCCATCTGAGTCACATGACATGTAGTTGACTCACATTTTTAAACGTGGACAAACTCTTTGCCGTGGAGTCAATTCTAACTCATGATGACCCTACAGGACAAGAAGCACTGTTCTGAGATTTCTAATTGCCATTTTTTTTGAGAGGGTCTAAACCCACCCAGTAAGGAGGAGAATCGTATATATACACATAAATACATTTTGAACAGCTGTGATCTATGGATACTCACATTATACTTTGTATTTTCAACAAGTAATACTAGTATTTTCCTGAAAGTAGAACAAGTTCTCAAACCATTTTTCATGTATGGGAGTGAAAAAACAAGTCTAAAGAAGAGGTGATGCAAAAAAATCCAGTCCATAAATATTCTCCCCTATGTTTTTCTGAGTTGCCCAGGGATTCAGTGATAGTGACACTCTTCTGTGTTGGTCAAAGTTCCTATGAAGAATAGAGCTGAGAATTAAAATGACACCATGAAGTCAAAATAAAACAAAACAGAAGCAAAATACCAAAAACACGTGCCTGACTATAAAGAAGGCACACACAAGACAACTTAAAAGACAGGAGAGTGAACAGAAAGAAAAGGAAGCCAATATCAGGTGCTTACTTCCCTCTTAGCACCTATCCTTGTCCCTGAAGAAGTCAATCCATTTCCATCAGTTGTAGGCCAATTTGGCTTGTTTGTTTTAGCTTTTCCTTCACAAAGCAAAAAATGTGAAATGAAGAAAATTATCTCAAAAATACACAAATAATATACTGAAACAATTAATCTTGAACCTCTTTTCAACTAGCTTAGGTGGAAGACAATTTTCTGTAATGGCTAAAGCCATAATAGATAAGGAGAAATACATTTAGTTTTTAATCATGAATCAGCATTTAGTCTTGAGAAATAATTCTATGTCTGTAAAAGCAGTGTGGGGGGTTGGTATTTGAAGCAAAAGGAAATGAAGAATGTGAGAAAATATATTGTTACTGTTAACGTTTAGTCATAAATTTGGATTTCATGTTACTTAAATAAAAGGTAAATTTAAATGTGTATGTTTTTCAATGGCAGCATTGATCATGCTTTGGGTCAATGTTGGTGAATTAATATAGTTGTATTTTCTGGTGGCATAACAGATTTTTAGAATGTAGTGTGGTTAACTAAATTATATATCAAATAAAATCTTTTCTATGTAATCCGTTAGTAATAATAAAGTAATTCTCATGTAAAAACTTACCTTTGTTTCTTATTATGTTGTATAACACATTGAGAAAGCATTGTAGAATTTAAAATTTTTAGCCAAAGCCCACTGTGTAAAAATACAATAACATAGATTTCTATATGTTTTCCATGTATGTGTGCGTGTATACACACATGGATGTGTATGTGTGTATATATATATATGTATATCTTAGATTGTGTGCTGTACTGAAACAAGACCAGTGAAGCATCTCTATATAAATACGTTACATACAGAGATTTATCTCAAGGAAATGGCTCATGCTGCTGTGGATGTTGGCAAGTCCCAACTCTGTGGTCAGGTATCAGGATAAATTGTTCTCCCTGGCAAGTCCTAAGACCATAAGTCAGGCATCAGGTGGGAGGTTCCTCCTGACTCATGTGGTTATAAGGGTTGGCGAACCCATGATCAGCAGGTCAGATGATCCGTTTCCGGCTCATGGGCTACAGAAGCTGATGAATCCTGAAATCAGCAGGTGAGGCCACAGGCTCAAATCACAAGAACTGGAGATCAGATGATGATGAGCCGAATCTAAGATCCAGAGTGTAAGTGAGCTTTTCCAGAACATCTGTTTGTACTGGAAGCAGTACAAGGAAACTCCCTTTTCAACTGAGTGGTTGTGCACATCGAATCACAAAATGAAAAATGACTACATCAGACTACAAAATAGAGGATGACTACATCATTATGACTGCCAAATTGCATCATAATATAACTGCCATCCTACATTATTACATAACTTCCAAACCTCTGAGAATCATGGCCCTGCCAAGTTGATATACAACCTTAACCAAATTCTTCTATAACAATCCTGAGCTCCTAAATAGGAATCCAGAAATACTGACAATTTACAGCTTTACAAAACCTTTGTTGGGTATACCCATCAATGAGCAGTACTGTATAAATTATATTGCATGTCATAAAAAGCCATAAATTGTAAAACTTCCTGTGAATTATTATCATTAAATTTGTTTTCTATCCAAATGCAATTTTGAGTTTCCATGGTTCCATTTCAAGTTCTCTTATTAATGATTTTGGCATCTGCCAAGTGGAGAAATGTAAATGTAGTGGGTGGCTGATTAGGTAGCAAGATTGCCTTAAAGCTGTGAAGTCAGATATTAAACTACTTTCTAGTGAAAATACTATAAACTTACCTCCAAAGAAAGTTGTCAGTAGATGTTTCTGAGTAACAATTAAACTGGATTCCCTTTTCCATTTGTCTTGCTTATATTTGCATAATATAAATCAATGAAAATTCATTTAAATATAGTCTACTAACTTGCCATTGGCAACACGTCTTGGAGGGAAAGCTTGACATTTCTCCATAAACAATCACACTGGAAACCAGTGCATGATTTTTAAACATCAAAATGTTCTCATTCTCCATTTAGTCTTTGAACTGTGATAGAAAATCTCTAGTTGAAAGCCTTTCAGACAAGTGTAACAAAATCTAATACTGAATCAGCCAAGTTTTCAGGTGCCTGGCTACTTAGTGGTCAATGTTTTGTCAAGAATTATCTAGTTATAATGTCCGTAGCAGAGAAAAACAAAAAACAAAAACACTCTTTGTACCTCACCTTAAAATTCTCCAGAAAATGAGGTACTGTTATTTTAGGAATTACACTTAGTTTGAAGCTTACCTTTTCCCTCTCCCTTCTAAACCTATTATCAGTTTCCTGTACAAGATTTCTGGCAATTGGATGTCACTAACATGAAAATTATAACAAGCATCTTGGAAATTACAATTCAAATGAGTCAAATAATTTACTTTTTCTTCTGTTCCCTGTGCAAGATCGATCTTTCCCCTGAAGAGTTCAGCACGACTAGATTCATCAAGGATTTGAAAGCTTTCTTGGCATTGCCACCTCTTATTTTTTTACCTTACTTTGGAGATTATCCTCTTTTGCTTGCTTGAATTTAGTGTTTTAGAGCTACTCTTCCAAATATCTTGTTAATCTCTTTATCTGAAGCATGATAAAATGATTATTATGATAAAAATTAATGTTAACATCTTGTTAGCCATTTTTGTCGCATTGTGACAAAAAAAGCTTCTTACATTGTTTTTTAAGTAACTTCTACATTTATGACTAAAGCTTGCCATCTAGTGGGGATTCTGAATAAATAGCAGATTGCTGTATTTATTTGCTTCAGAAAATGAATTTGCTTTTATCAAACTGAATTTACAGGACTTATTAGTTTCAGTGGAAACCATGGTGGCATAGTGGGTTAAGTGCTATGTCTGCTAACTAAAAGGTTAGCAGTTCAAATCTGCTACGCACTCCTTGGGAACTCTATGGTAAAGTTCTACGCTGACCTATAGGGTTGCTATGAGTCTGACCTGACTGAAGGCAGTGGGTTTGGTTTTTTTTTTTTTTGGTTTTACTAGTTTAGGTAATATTTTAATAAGGAAATCAAGTGCCAAACTTAGTCACACTGGCTACACTGAGGAGCCTTGTGTAAAGGTTCAGCCTGAATGAATGGATTAAAATTTTAAAAATATTTTTGAAACATTAAATTTGATTTCACTGGAAAATAGTTTGTGTCTCAGACGTGAAATGGTTTTATATCATCTTTTACCTTTCAAGGTAACTGCTGACAGTAGGTCCTTTCTCTTCTTTCTTCAACAGATATTCCTAATGAATGCCTGTGCAAGGCAATTTCTATATGAATACATCTACACAGTAAAAATCAACCAGTTTGAAGAGAAACAAAACAGAATTATGGTCCTTCGTGATATATCCTAAAATCAAACCATTTCTTTCTAAATTTTTTAAAAATTATGTTAATGAACCAAACCCATTGCTTTCAAGTCTATCCACACTCCCAGCTACCTTATAGAAACAAGGATAGTCTATCATTTAGCAAAGTATGATTTCCCTTCAGATAAAATGATTAAATGAAATATTTTCATGAAGAAAAAGCTTCTTTGTTCAGACTTGCACTCCTCTGCCTCAGAGCTCTGAAAAAGAAAGCTTCAATTCTCAACCTTGGGGGCTGTTTAAAAGCTGTCATCAGTGATTGTGAATCACTAAGTAGCTTTTGGGTTCTTTGGACTCACTGAGGAGGCAAATCAGGTGGGTGGCAGGAAGTGGGAAGTGATTATAGTGATGATCTGAGCACAATGACACAGAAGAATTCATATGCTGTTCTACGGAGTTTTCAAGCAAAAGTGGCAGAGGGCAAACGTGTAGAGTGGAAAATTGCAACAATTCACTTAAGAGAAAAAGCAAAGGCAAGACAGGATGACCACATTTTATTTATTTTTATGTTATGGCTGCAATCATTGAGTTCCTCCCTATAATGTAAATACAACTGGTACCATTTGGGAAAGAAAGATCATAGTACTCTTAGCCATATCAACCACAAAAAGACCATGGGAACTTGTTTTCGTCTCCCAAATGTCACACATTTGCTTTGAAAGTGTGAATCTATTCTGTAAACATCCGTTGTCGTCAAGAGGATTCTGACTCATGGCAACTCTATAGCACAGAGTAGAACTGCCCCATAGAGTGTCTGTGGATTCGAAATACACGTTTTTGGTTAGCACTCATAGCGTTTAACCACTACACACCAAGGTTTTATGCATACGTCTGTGTACATGCGTGCTCCCGCACATTTCTTACTGCTTTTGAGTAGTAATGTCTGAGCCTAACCACTTCCCCATGGTGTTAAAAGAATGCGTGCCCTAGAGTTTCCTTCAGTCTTCCAAAGACGAACATCTTTATCCAACAGACAGAGAGAAAGAAGAAGCAAAAGCAAATATAAACCATTTAAGTCTTTTGATGCTAGTCAAATAGAATAACCTGTTTCTTCTTCCAACTACAAAGTTATTTAAATTTCTTTTTTTAAAAAAAAGCCTGTAATTCTGATGCTACAGTTGATGTTGAATTGTCAAGGAGTACGACCCTGGTAGCACAGAGGTTAAGAGCTAGGGCTGCTAATCAAAAGTTCAGTGGTTCGAATCCATCAGGCACTTCTTGAAAACTTTATGGGACAGTTACACTTTGTTCTTAAAGGATTGCTACGAGCCAGAATCAACTCCATGGTAATGGGTTTGTTTGTTTTGGTTTGACTGATCCTATAAGAAGAGAGACTGGATTGTCATTTTTAATACTTCCTCTCTCACTTTGCAAGTATTACATTGCCGGTAGTTGCTTCTTTAAATTGTGGTAAACATTTGCTTACAAAGTCATAGCGCTTTCATAAAAAGCCCATTACTTAAGCAATTCAAAAACAAATATTCTTAAGTTACAAAGAGTCGTGATATTAGTTACCTTGCTAATTCAGTTGGGTTATTATAACACTTGATGTAGAGGACTTTCTTGATTCAGTCTTATATGAACTGCCTAGATTTTTGTCCTTAAGGGTATGGAATGTGGTAGTTAATTATTAGAATCAAAAACATCTGGCCTTAAGTATGGTGCTGATCCATTAGCTGTTTGATATCAGACAAGCCACACAAACTTTCTGATATCTCTTCTCAATTGTGAAATATATTAACTTGTAAGATTATTGTGTGGATAAAGTAAGATAAGTATTCAAAAAAACTTTGTAAATAATGAAGTGCTATACAATTGTAGGAAACCCTGGTGGCACAATGGTTAAGCGCTACGGCTGCTAACCAGAAGATCAGCAGTTTGAGTCTACCAGGCAGTCCTTGGGAACTCTATAGGACAGTTTTACTCTGTCCTATAGGGTCGCTATGAGTTGAAACTGACTCAGTGTTATCGTATTACACTGAGAGATGGCATTAGTCCGTACGATCATAGTTTTTGAGATCTTATTAAAAATTTCAGCAATTATTCAATTTTTGTTGATTGTAAACTCATTTGTTATACTAAGGACCAGCACACTTTATCTTCTGCAGCCTCCTTAATTCAGTACATGGATTTAGGTTTTTGTATTCTGGAAGATATCTTTCATACATAATGAAAAGGTGGAGATCTTACTTACATGCAAAAATCCTGCCATCATTGCTGTCACTCCCTCTTGCTTGGCAGATTCAGAAACATTCACTAAAACTCAGGATGATGCAGCGATGATTTAAAAGTTTTTGTTTCCACTTTATGTTTTGTTGAATGATGCTGAGGTATCACGGATTGAATTGCTTCCCCCCAGAAATGTGTGTAGCCTTTTGGCTAGGCCGTGATTCCAGGCACTGTGTGATGTTTCTATATGCTGTAAACCTTGCCTCTATGAAGTTAATGAGGGAGAATGAATAGCAGTTGTGTTGGTGGGGCAGGACCCAATATGTTAGATTGTATTGTGCCTTTTGTCAATCTCTTGGAATACAAACAACAGGGAAGCAAGCAGAGAGTTGGGGACCTCATACCATCGAGAAACAGTGCTGTGAGCAAAGCATGTCCTTTGGGAAAGATCCATATTGACTGTAAGGACATTCCTCCAGAGACAACACAGAAAGCCTTCTGCTGGAGCTGATGCCCTGAATTCAGACTTACAGCCTACCGGACTGAGACAGAATAAAATTTCTCTTTTTAAATTCATCCACTTGTGGTATTTCTGTTATAACAGCACTAGATAGCTAAGGTAGAGCTCGGTAATAAGTGGGGTGCTGCTCTAACAGACACCTAAAATCTGGAAGTGTTTTTGAAATTGTGAGTGGATAGAAGACTCAGAAGAAACTGAGGAGACCTGCGAACAACAGGGAAAGCACAGATGGTGGTACGAGGCAGCAGACTGACAATACAGAACCAGGAGCTGACCCATGGGGCGAGAAAGCTGAGTGCCTGCATGCAGCAGGTGTCTTGGTGGAGTAGGGTGCTTCTGGGAACTTAAATCAGTAGAGCTACAGAGGGTTGGAACACTTGCCCCTGCAGGGCAGATGGGGGCCTGAAACCTGGGCCAGGAGGCCACAGGAAGCAGAAGCTAAAGAAACAAGGAACACAAGGAGCTGAGCTGCTTCCGTCTCAAAAATTATGGCCATGACCTCAGGAGTTTCAAAGTGTGGAGCCATGGCTCTTGGTGCTTCTACTGGTGGAGATGACGCACAGATGAACTAGAAAAATTGTGTTCCTAAAGCAGAGGGAGCAGAGTTGCTGTCCCAGTGGACCTGGAAGGTGAAGCTGTAGCCCAGGGCCAAGGGGCCTCCATTCAGTACCTGGAGAATGTGGCCAATAGCTGGAGTTTGGAGGGCAGCACCACTGTGGAAAATGTCTCAGAGAGTACAGTATTACTATCAAAGCCTTGAGGCCTAATTAATGTGTTCTGCTTGTTTCCTTGGTGCCTGTTATGACTTCTTTCCTTGTAATTTCTCCTATTTGTAATGGAAATGTCTAGGTTGTGCCTGCCTGTTCTGCTATTGTACACTGGAAACACATAACTTGCGTTCTAGATTTCACAGTTGAAGACGAATTTCTGGATTTTGGATTTAGACTTACGACTTTTGCCATGATAGGGTGAACGTATTTCACATTTTGTAAGGATGCGATTTGGGGGGCAAAAGGATGCAATGTTATGGATGGAATTGTGAACTCCTGAAATGTATGTATAAATTTGGCTAGGCCAAATCTCCCCCCAAATCGCCCCCCAAATCGCATCCTTACAAAATGTGAAATATGTTCACCCTATCATGGCAAAAGTCCTAAGTCCAAATCCAAAATCCAGAAATTCCTCTTCAACTGTGAAATCTAGAACACAAGTTATGTGTTTTCAGTGTACAATGGCAGAATAGGCAGGCATTTGTGATGTATTGTGTGATGTTCCTACATGCTGTAAATCCTGCCTCTATGATGTTAATGAGAGAGGATAGCAGCAGTTGTGTTGGTGCGGCAGGATTCAAGTGCGAAAGATTGGATTGTGCTTGAGACCATCTCTTGAAACATAAAAGAAAGAAGCTAGCAAGAGAGAGTGGGGGACTTCATACTACCAGGAAGCAGTGCCAAGAGCAGAACATGTCCTTTGGAAAGGACTTGGGGTCCTTGTGCATCAGAAGCTTCCGGTCCATGGGAAGAGTGATGTCAAGTAACTTCCTCCAGAGCCAGCAGAGAAAGCCTTTCTCTGGAAATGATGCCCTGAATTTGGACTTGTAGTTGACTGGACTGTGGCAGAATAAAATTTCTCTTTTTAATGTCATCTACTTGTGGTATTTCTATTACAGTAACACTGTATGACTAAGACATGAGGTCAAGGTCAAAAAGGAAGAGAGGGATTTTAAATATAAATTGCCAATTCATTTTCAAGTCAATAGTACTACTAAAATGATTATACAAAATGGCACAAGAACTAAGAGTTTGTATTATGCAGAACGTCAACATTAATGTATTAATGTAGACACATTTTACATGCAGCGTTTTACAATGATTCATGAAACCATTCAATCTCTGGAAGGTAGAGAAATGCTGTCAAACAGTTTACTGAGTAACAAATTGTATCCTGGGTAGTCTCTAAACCAGTGACAGAGACAGTGATATTTAACATCGTGTGTTGACTTGACTAGACTATGATTCTCAGTGGCTTAGCAGCCATTGGACTGATTGCTCTTCCATAGTGCAATCACCTTCCTGATGAGATTTGCTATAACCAGACAATCAGTTGAAAGAGGAATTTCCTTGTGGGTGTGGCCTGTTTCCAATATATAAATAGATATCCAGCAACACTTACTCTCAGTTTTGGAGACTGCACCCAATTTATCATCATCTAACCTCAAGTTCCTGGGACTTGAGCCAGCAACCTGCCTCCTGACATGAAACTTTTGGGATTTGTCAGCTCTTACAGCCCAGTGAGCCAGCAGCCTGCCGTCTCACCTGCTGATTTTAGGTTGATCAACCCCTAGAACTATGTGAGTTAGAAGAAATTTTCCAGCTGGAAGCCTTAAGCACAGATTTGGGACTTGTGAATTTCCATAATTGCAAGAACCATTTTGTTGAATTAAATTTCTCCTATATGTACTTATGAGCCATAGTGGAGCAATGACTAAGAGCTCAGCTTGTTAACTAAAAGGTCAGCAGTTTGAATCCACCAGCCACTCCTTGGCACTCTATGGGCCAGTTTTGCTTTCTCCTGTAGGATTGCTGTGAGTCAGAACCAACTCCATGGCACCTAACAACAACAAAAACAACATATATATATATATATATAAGGACATAAGGGATATAACTTAGAGACTCAGACCTAAATGTACCAATTATTTTTGTCAGTAGAATGCTGAGCCCACTAATTCCAACTCTAAGGAACCCTGGTTTCACTCAGGTGTTAAGCAAAATATCAGCAGTGAGGATCTGCAGGAGATAAGACCTGGCAGTCTGCACTTGTGGAGATCAACATAGAAAATCTTGTGGGGGAATTCTACTCCATCATATATAGAGTCACTGTGAGTTAGATTCAACTCGATGGCACAAAATAAAACTACTGATTTTAATCTGAAAATTGAGTTGGCTAGATTTAGGGCCATCTTGTTGTTAACACTGGGGGCTATTGAGTCAGTTTTAACTCATAAAAACCCTATGCACAGCAGACGAAACACTGACCGGTCCTGCACCATCCTCACAATTGTTGCTATGCTTGAGTTTTTATTTGCAGCCACAGTGTCAGTCCATTTGGTTGAGGGTCTTCCTCTTTTCTGCTCACTTTCTACTTTACCAAGCATGATTTCCTTCTCCAGGAACTGGTCCCTTCTGCTAACATGTCCAAATTTGAAGTCTCACCATCCTCACTTATAAGGAGCATTCTGGCCATACTTTTTCCAAGACAGTTTTGTTCATTCTTCTGGCAATCTATGGCATATTCAGTATTCTTTGGGAATGCCATGACTAAAAGGCATCAATTCTTCAGACTTCCTTATTCCTTGTCCAAAACTCACATGCATATGAGGTGACTGAAAGTGCCGTGGCTTAGGTCAGATTCATCTTAGTACTCAAAGTGACATCTGTGCTTTTTCACACTTTAAAGAGGATTTTTCCAGCAGATTTGCCCATTGCAAAATGTTTTATTTCTTGACTGCTGCTTCCATGGGTGTTGTCTGTGGATCCAATTAAAATGAAATCCTTGAAAGGTTCAATATTTTCTGTTTATCATGATATTACTTATTGGTCTGGTTGTGAAGAATTTTGTCTTTCTTTATGTTGGGATGTAGCCCACAATGAAGTCTGTAGTCTTTGATTTTCACCACTAAGTGCTTCAAATATTTTGATTTGAGAAAGCAAAGTTATATCTTCTGCATATCTGACATTGTTAATGAGCCTTTCTCTAATCCTAATGACAATTCTTCATATCGTTCAGCTTCTAGGATTATTTGCTGAGCGTGTAGATTGAATAGGTATGGTAAAATGACACAATTCTGACACACACCTTTTCTGAACTTAAACCACAGAGTATCCCCTTGTGCTGTTCAAATATCTCTCTCTTGGTCAATGTACAGGTTCCCCTTGAGCACGATTAAGTTTTCTGAAATTTCTGTTCTTCTCAATGTTATTCATAATTTGTCCTGATTCACACAGTTGAATGCCTTTGCATAGTCAATAAAACACGGGTAATCATCTTTCCGATATTCTCTGCTTTCAGCCAGGATTGCTCTGACACCAGCAATGATATCACTGGTTCCATGTCCTCTTCCGAATCTAGCTTGAATTTTTGGCAGTTCCCTGTGTGTGTACCATTGCAACCATTTTTGAATTACCTTCAGCAAAATTATACCTCCGTGTTATATTAGTGATATTTTTTAATAATTTCCACATTACATTGGGTTATTTTTCTTTAGAATGGACACAGATATGTACCTCTTTTAGTTGGCAGGCCAGGTAGCTCCAGTCTTTTGGCACAGATAAGTGAGTATCTCTAGTGCTGCATCCATTTGCTGAAATATCTCAGTTGGTTTTCTGTCAATTTCTGGAGACTTGTTTCTTGCCAGTGCCTTCAGCACAACCAGGACTTCTTCCTTCAAACCACTGGTTCTTGATCGTGTGATACTTCCTGAGATGGTTCAACATCGACCAATTCTTTTTGGTACAGTGACTCTCTGTATTTCTTCCATCTTCTTTGGATGCTTACTGTGTCATTCAGTATGCATGGCTTAAGAGCTCAGCTGCTAATCAATGAGGTTGGTAGTTCAAATCTGCCAGCTGCTCATTGGAAACCTGTCGTGTGGACCTACTCTGTCCTATAGGGTCACTATGAGTGAGAATCAACTTAGTGGCACTGAGCTTGGTTTCAGTTGTGTCATTTATTATTAAGATCATAGAAGCCTTCAGTATCTCAACTAGATAGATTTTCTTCAGTTCTTTCAGCTTGAGGTATGCTGAGCATGTTATTCTCTTTTGATTTTCTAACATCAGGTCTTTGCATATTTCATTACAATACTTTACTTAGTCTTCTGAAGCTGCCCTTCATCTGTTTAGATCTTTTGCTTCGTCATTTCTCAATTCACTTTAGCCACTCTATATTCAAGAGCTAGTTTCAGACTCTCTTCTGCATCCATTTTGGGCTTTTCTAGCTTTCTTGTCTTTGTATGTGTGTGTGTGTGCTTTTGACAGAAGTTTATAGAGCAAATTAGCTTCTCATTAAAATTAGAGTTGGGTTGCTCGCCCTGGAATGTGTTATCATTCTCACTTTCTCTACCTTTTGTCCCCTCTTTCTGTTCCTTCAAATTTCCTGTCCCTTCCTGCTTTCATTTCTTCTTCCCTGAACTGGTGTGTCCAATTAGTTTCACATACACGATTGAGCTATTTGTATGATTTTTATTCTATGGGCCTGTCTAATTGTTGGCTGAAGGGTGAGCCTGAGCCAAGAAGTGACTTCAGTGCTGAAATAAAAGGGTGTCTGGGGGCTGAAGGTTTCTCCAGTCTCTGTCAGACTAATGAGTGTGTTTTCTTCTTCTTCTTTCTTCTCTGTCTGCCTTTCTCTCTTTTTCTCTCCCTCTCTTTTGTGAATTTGAACCTTGTTCTCTATTTTTCTCCAGGTCTGTCTGGGCTCTCTATTGTAATCACTGTCAGAACAGTCAGTGGTTGTAGCCAGGCACCATCTACCTGTGCGGGATGCTGGACTCAGTCTGGTGAAGGCTGTAGTCATTAGTCATAGACTAATCTTTCCCTTTGCCTTTGGTTTCTTTTGTTCTCCCTTGTTTCAGACATGGTGGAACCAGTAGATATATGCATGATGGATGCTCATAACCTTTTAAGACCACGTATATATTCTGACAATTAAGTCTGTGAACTTAGTTGTTCTAAGTGCTGTGTGCCTCATTGCTGAGTATCATCTTAGTCACCTTTGAAGTACCCCACCTTAGGAAACTGTGCACTGATGCCAGTGCCTAGTCCACCCTTCAAAGAATTTTTGAAAGTTTTTCTTGAATATCCATTGTTCAGGGTGGCAAGGTAGCAAGTTTGTGAACTTAATCGTATAGCTGTGTATGAGACAGTTTTTAGCCAGTAAACAAATAACTGTATTGGAGCACCCTCCCTACTCACCTGATCTGGCCACCAATGACTTTTTCTTTATCCGAAGATAAATGAAATATTGAAAGGAAGACATTTTGACCATATTCAAGACATCAAGGGTAATATGACAACAGCTCTGATGGCCATTCCAGAAAAAGAGTTTGAAAATTGCTTTGAAGGGTGGACTAGGTGCTGGTGTCTGTGCATAGGTTCCCAAGGGGAGTACGTCAAAGGTGACTGTAGTGACAGTCAGCAATGAGGTACGTAGCAGTTTTTCTAGGATGAGTTTGTAATCTTAATTGGCCATCCTTGTATGGTACTCAACATAGCAGGATATATAAGATTTTCTTTATAAAATATATTATGCTAATTGAGCTAGATGTCCCCTAAGACCATGGTCCCCAGCTCTCAGTCCAGTAATTCAATTCCTTAAGGATTTTTTAAAAATATTGATAGTTACCATTTGATAAGCACATTTACATGCTGTCATTGTACTAAGTTTGTTGTTGTTGTTGTGTTTAGTTTTTATTCAAAAATTTATACACAGATTGTTTAGTGACATTTGTTGCAGTCCCTTAAGGTGTACATTCTCTTGACTTTCTCTTTCTACCCTGGATTCTCTGTGCCCATTCCTCAAGTTTTGCTGTCCCTTCTTGTCTGCTTGTCTTTGCTTTTGGGAAGGTTTGGCCATTTGGTCTTGTATACTTGATTGAACTAAGAAGAATGTTCCTCATGTGTATTTTTGTTTTACAAACCAGTCTATGGAGTGTCTTCAGTTCAGAGTTAGAAGGATGTCAGGAGCCATAGTCTCAGTGGTTCCTTCAGACTCATTCCAATCAGTAAATCGAATCTTTGTGTGTGTGTGAATTAGAATTTTGTTCTATTTTAATCCCTGTCAGAACAGTTAGTGGTGGTAGCCTCCCACCGTCTACTTCTTTAGGGCTTAGGTTGGAAGAAGCTGTAATTCATGTCATCCATTAGTTTTTTGGACTAATATTTTCCTTGCCTCTTGGGTTTTTTCATTTGACTATATCCAAATGTGATGGGACTAAAAGCTGTATCTTATATGAATCATTAAGATTCATAATGAAATATGCAAAGAACTTCAGATAGAAAACCAAAAGAGAAGAACACTATTGGCACTTATATAACTGAAAGAACTGAAGACAAAATTCAAGTCTTGAGTTGGAATATTGAAGGATTCTATGGGGAAAATATTAAATGACACAGGAAGCATCAAAAGAAGATGGAAGGAATATAGAGTTACTGTACCAAAAATGATTGGTTGACATTCAACCATTTCGGGAGGTAACATATTACAAGAACCAATGATAGTGAAAAAAGAAGTCTAAGTTCTACTGAATACATTGGCAAGAAACAAGGCTTCAAGAATTGACAAAATTCCATTTGAGATGTTTCAACAAATGCATACAGTGCTGAAAGTGCTCAGTTGTCTACACCAAGAAATTTGGAAAATAGCTACTTGGATAACTGGACACAAGAGATATATGTTTATGCCTATTTCCAAACAAGGATCCAACTGAATACAGCATTTATCAAACAATATCATTACTATTACACTCAAGTAAAATTTTGGTGAAGATCATTCAAAAGCAGCTTCAGCAGCATATCAATGAGGAACTGTCAAAAATTCAAGCTGGATTCAGAAGAGGAAGACCAAAGAAGAATTGATGCCTTTGGATTATGGGATTGAAGAAGAATATTGAATATACCATGAAATTCTGAAAGAATCAACGAATCTGTCTTAGAAGTACAACCAGAATGCTCTTTATAAGCCAGGATGATGAGGCTTCTTCTCATGTACTTTAGACATGTTATTAGGAGGGGTTGGTTCCTGGAGAAGGAAGCCATGCTGGGTGAAGCAGAGGGTCAGTGAAAAACAGGAAGGGCAAAGAGATGGACTGACACAGTGGCTGCAACAATGGGCTCAGGCATACAGAAAATTATGGACGTGGTATAGTACCAGCCAGTATTTTATTCTGTTACACACAGGGTTGCTATGATTTGCAACCACCTCAGCGGCACTCAAGAAAAAACAGAAAGCTTCTATCACTTTGCCTTGTTCAAGTCAGGCAACATTCCCCAGTATTAATGTGTTTCCTTTACCGCAGTTAATTTGTCTGCTATTTAGTTAGTAACTTCTTTTCCCCACCTCTCCCCTCCCTCTTAAGTGCGTAAACCTTTATTCGGGTTTTTATAATAGTGGCTTTATATCATATTTGTCCTTCGGTGATTGACTTATTTCACTCAATATAGTGCCCTCCAGATTCATCCATGCTGTCAGATATTTCACAGATTCACCATTTTTCTTTACCATTAAGTACTACTCCATTGTGTGTTATTTACGGTAATTGTTTATCTATTCATCTGCTGATGTGCACTTAGGTTGCTTGGACCAGTCTTTAATTACTTGGTATTGCCTTGACTTTCTCTCCATTTGAAAGTTCTATACCTACAATATTCCTTCATCTATTGTTTTTTTTTTAATTTTTATTTAACATAACTGAGTGAAAATGTACATTCATGTATAAATTTACATGCCCCCCTATATGCAGCTTCCACTGCTCTCCCTGTCCAGTGACAGCACACTATTCCTCTCTGCTCCATACATGTCTCATCCTCCCAACAGTCTCCTTTCCCCTCCTCTCCGTCCACTCCCCTTCCTCCAGCCAGAGGTCAGCAAGATGATATCCTATAGATGTATAGAACCATGAAGTGCAACCAATATATAGTCACTGTGCATCGCCAAGTCCAATCCCTTGCTGTCCGAAGAGTGGACCTTCGTTATAATCCATGGGCAAGGGCAGCATCAGGGCCAGGGTCCATGCTCCCAGGGGAACCCCAAAAATGCTGGACCATCAATTGAGGTCTTTTAGTGGAGATCTCATGATGCACCTCTTTTTATTCTTGTGTTGCCAGTGAGGCTCCTCTCTGTGACCTCCGTCGTGGCTATCACTGGTGGTGGCCGGGCACCATCCGGTTCTTCCGGTCCCAAGTCGATGTAGGCACCCACTCTTGTGGGTCTCTCTGTCTTCTCGGTTGTCTTTACCGCATGCCATTTTGGCCCTTGATGAGCATCCGTTCCTGCTGAGTTGGGACCATTTGCTGTGTCCTCGGATGGCAGCTTGGCAGCTTTTAAGACCCCAGACGCCACTCACCAATGTGGGGTGCAGAGAGCTCTCTTAGCAAAACGCTAGTTGTGCCAATTGGCCTGGAATTCGCCTAAGAGCATCGTCCCCCACGCCCCGCCCCAGCTACTCTATCCTTGCAGTATTGAGTTAAGATGGAAGGAGTACTCAAGTTATGCTGAAGTCCACTTAATGTTGTTCTTGTTCCTAATGTGTGCTGTCACTGCTTTCTCCCAACTAGATTTCTAGTAACTATCTAAACTAAATCCTCCCCCCCTCGCCCTACCTCCCTTCCCTCCCTTGCAGCTGCCAAAGAGTCTTTTCTTCTATACACAAGTCTGTTTTTGAGATCTTATTGTAGAGGTCTCATACAGTATTTGTCCTTTTGTCGATGACTACTTTCATTCAACATAATGTCTTCCAGTTGCAACCAGGTTAGGAGATGTTTCCTGGAATCATCGTTATTCTTTATCATTGCGTAGTGCTCCATTGAGTATATGTACCACAGTTTACCTATCCATTCTTCTATTGTTGGGCATCTGGGTTGATTCCATCTTTTTGCTATTGTGGACTGTGCTGCGATAAACATTCTGGTTCATGTGTCCGTTGGTGTGAAAGGCCTTGAATCTATAGGATATATTCCAAGTAGTGGAATTACTGGGTCAAATGGTATATCAATATCCATTTTTTTAAGGAAGCACCAGATTGCCTTCCAAAGAGGCTGGACCATTTTGCAAACCCACCAACAGTGTAGGAGGGTTCCCATTTCTCCACAGCCTCTCCAGCATTTATTGTTTTGTGTTTTTTGGATCATGGCCAATCTTGTTGGGGTGAGGTGGTATCTCATTGTTGTCTTGCTTTGAATTTCTTTAATAACTAAAGATCGTGAACATGTCCGCATGTGTTTTTTGTCTGTTTGGATCTCTTCTTTAGTGAAGTGTCTGTCCATCTCCTTTGCCCATCACTTAACTGGATGGTTTATCTTCTTCTTCTTGATACTCTGTAGGATCTTATAGATTATGGAGATCAGGTGTCGGTCTGACATAGAGTTGCCAAATATTTTTTCCCATTCTGTGGGTGTTCTCTTAATTCTATTAGTAAAGTCTTTGGATGAGCAAAAGTGTTTGATTCTTAATAGTTCCCATTTATCTATTTTCTCTTCTGTTGATTGAGGTTTCTTTGACAGATTTTGGAGTCTGTCCTCATTGTGTATTAAAACTTCCATTGTTGTTCCTACCTTTTCTTGGATGAGCTTTATCGTTTTAGGTTTGATATTTAGGTCTTTTATCCAGTTGGAGTTGGTTTTTGTATAAGGTGTAAGATAGGGATCTTGATTCAGTTTATTGCAGATGGATAACCAATTTTGCCAGCACCATTTGTTGAAGATACTGTTTTTACCCCAGTTTAATGTCTCAGGGGCTTTGTCGAATATCAACTGTTCATAGGCAGATGGTGACATCTCTGGGGTCTCAATTGTGTTCCATTGATCGATCTGTCTGTTCTTGTACCAGTACCAGGCTGTTTTGACCACCGTGGCAGTGTAGTATGTTCTAAGGTCGGGTAATGAGAGGCCTCCCAGTGTGTTCTTCTTCTTTAGTAGTACCTTACTTATCCGGGGCTTCTTCCCTTTCCAAACAAAATTGGTGATTTGTTTCTCCATCTCATTAAAAAATGATGCTGGAACTTGTATTGAGATTGCATTATATAAATAAATTGCTTTGGGTAAAATAGACATTTTCACAATGTTAAGTCTTCCTATCCATGAGCAGGGTAGGTTTTTCCATTTATCTAAGTCTCTCTTAGTTTCTTGTAGTAAGGGCTTGTAGTTCTCTTTGCAAAGGTGTGTTGTTTCTCTGGTTAGATTAATTCCTAGGTACTTTATCTTCTTAGGGGCTATCGTAAATGGTATTGATTTAATAATTTCCTCCTTAACAGTCTCATTGATAGTATAGAGGAAACCTACTGATTTACTTATGTTTATCTTGTATCCTGAAACTTTGCTGAATTCTTCTATCAGTTTGAGTAGCTTACTTATAGATTCCTTGGGGTTCTCTGCATATACAATCATATCGTCTGCAAACAGGGAGATTTTAGCTTCCTCTTTGCCGATGCAGATGCCCTTTATTTCTTCGTCTTGTCTAATTGCTCTGGCTAGAACTTCTAGCACAATGTTGAATAGGAGAGGTGACAGTGGGCATCCTTGTCTAGTTCCTGATCTCAGGGGAAAGTCTTTCAGTCTGTCTCCATTCAGAATGATGTGGGCAATTGGCTTTGTATAAATGGCCCTTATTGTGTAGAGGAATTTGCCGTCTATGCCCATTTTGCTAAGAGTTTTTAGCATGAATGGGTGTTGGACTTTATCAAATGCCTTTTCGGCGTCAATGGACAGAATCAGGTGATCTTTGTCTTTTGTGTTATTTATGTGGTTAATCACATTAATTGTTTTCCTGATGTCGAACCGGCTTGCATCCCTGGTATGAATCCCACTTGGTCATGATGGATTGTTTTCTTGATATGTTGTTGTATTCTGTTGGCAAGAATTTTGTTGAAGATTTTTGCATCTAGGTTCATGAGTGATATCGGTCTGTAGTTCTCTGTCTTTGTTGGATCTTTCCCTGGCTTAGGTATCAGGGTTATGCTGGCTTCATGGAATGAGTTTGGGAGTACTCCATTCCTTTCTATACTGTGAAATAGTTTCAACAGTATTGGGGATAAATCTTCCCTAAATGCTTGGTAGAATTCTGCCGTGAAGCCATCTGGGCCCGGACTTTTTTTGGTTGGCAGTGTTTTGATGACCTTTTCAATCTCTTCCTTTGTGATGGGTTTATTAAGTTGTTCTGCTTCACGTTGTGATAATTTGGGTAGGTGGTATGAGTCAAGGAATTGGTCCATTTCCCCTAGGTTTTCAAATTTGTTAGAGTACAGTCTTTCATAGTATTCTGTTATGATATTTTTGATTTCTGTTGCATCTGTGGTGACAATTCCCTTCTCATTTCTAATTTGGGTTATTTGTTTCCTTTCCTGCTTTTCTTTAGTAAGTTTAGCCAGTGATTTATCAATTTTGTTGATCTTTTCAAAAAAACCAGCTTTTGGTCTTTTCAATTTTTTCAATTGTTTTTCTATTCTCTAATTCATTTAGCTCTGCTCTAATCTTTATAATCTCCTTTCTTCTGGTGCCCGAGGGGTTCCTCTGTTGTTCTCTTTCTACTTGTTCAAGCTGTAGAGTTAGTTCCTTGATTTGGTTTCTTTCTTCCTTCCAGATGTGTACATTTATGGAGATAAACAGACCTCTGAGCACTGCTTTGGCTGTATCCCATAGGTTCTGGTAGGAAGTGTTTTCGTTCTCATTGGAATCCATGAATTTCTTTAATTGATCCCTGATTTCCTCTATAACCCATGTTTTTTTGAGCAAGATGTTGTTCAGTTTCCAAGAGTTCCACTTTCTATCTCTGTTTTTTCTGCTATTGATTTCAACTTTGATGGTTTTATGATCTGAGAAGATGCTTTGCAGTAATTCAATGGTATGGATTTTGTTGAGAATTGCATTATGGCCTATCACGTGGTCAATTCTGGAGAATGTTCCATGTGCCCTGGAGAAGAAGGTGTAGCTGTCTGCTGCTGGGTGGACAGTTCTGTATATATCAATGAGATTTAGTTGGTTAATTGTGTCAATGAGGTCTACTGTATCTTTACTGAGCTTGTTTCTAGATTATCTGTCTAGTAATGAGAGTGGAGTGTTAAAGTCTCCCACTATTATTGTGGAGTCATCTAACTCTCTTTTGAGCGTAGTCAGTGTTTCTTCGACATATTTAGGTGCTCTGACATTAGGTGCATAAATGTTTAATATAGTTAAGTCTTGCTTGTGTACTGAACCTTTCAGCAATAAATAGTGTCCATCTTTGTCCACGATGGTGGATTTGACATTAAAATTGATTTTGTCTGAGATTAGAATTGCCACCCCTGCTCTTCTTTGTTCATTGTTAGCTTTATATATTCTTCCATCTTTTAATTTTCAGTTTGTTCCTGTCTTCAGGTCTCAAGTGAGTTTCTTGTAGACAACATATGGATGGGTCATGTCTTTTGATCCAAGATGACACTCGATGTCTCTTTACTGGAGCATTCAGTCCATTCACATTCAATGTAATTATTGATAGGTATGTGTTCAGTGCTGCCATTGTGATATGTTTATTTTTATGTTGATGTTTTCTCTGTTGTTCTTATTAGTCTGTTCTGAGACACTCTTTTTTGTGAGTTGATTTTTCACCTTTTTCAGAGCTGGTTTTATAGTTGTTGAGACTCGTGTGTTAGATTTCTTGAAATGGTATGATACATCTTTGTTGTGCTTTACAGCTGCCCCTATGAACCCCCTTAATAAACTATTTATAAACCCAATATTAATTACTACCAGTCTTGTCATCTTCCTCTCCGTCTGGAAGGACTATAACGACTGTAGTACATCCCTCTTTTATTATGATGACACCATAGTTTTCATGATGATCACTGGATTGCTTCTTTTCAAATCAAAGCTGTGATTTACTTTGGAGCCTTCCCTAAATGAGTATTGAGTACTGTGTTGTTCTAAAATATAAAGTTAGTGGTTTTGTTCTTTTAAGCCAAAGCCAAGAATTTCTTTCAGTATTTCTTGTAGTTTGGGTTTGGTTTTCACAAAGTCTCTGAGTTTCTGTTTATCTAGGAATGTCTTAATTTCATTTTTGTATTTGAAAGATAGTTTTGCAGGATATATAATTCTGGGTTGGAAGTTCTTCTCTTTCAAGACTTTGAATGTGTTGTGCCACTGTATCCGTGCCAGCATGGTTTCTGCTGTGAAATCTGCCGAGAGCCTACAGGCTTTCCCTTCTGAATGTTAGCTTTGCCTTGAGTCTTGCTGCCTTTAAGAGTTGCTGCTTGTGTTTCATTTTGTTAAACTTGATTATAATATGTCTTGGAGTTTTTCTTTTGAGAGCTATATTGGGTGGTGTACGGTATGCATCTGAGATGTCTATATTCTCTTCCTTCATGATTTCTGGGAAGTGTTCTTTCAGCAGCTCAGCAACAATACTCTCTGTGTTCTCAGATGTCTCACCCTGTTCAGGGACTCCAATTAATCAAAGGTTGTTTCTCTTAATAGAGCCCCACATGCTTCTTAATATTTCTTCATTTTTCTTGTTTCTTTTTTCTGATTTCTGCTCATAGACACTGGCATCAGTAGCTCTGTCTTCCAAGTCAGAAATTCTTTTTTCCATTTGTTCCATTCTTTTTTCTTGGCTTTGCGTGGAAGTTTCTATGTCTTTGATTTTCTTCTTGATCTGTTGGATTTCAGAGTACTGGTGTTCCATCAGATCCAACAACTTGCTTAATTTTTCATTTTGTTCTGCTGCATTTCGTATAAGATCTAGAGGGGCTCTGTATATAATCAATTTATATTCACTTCCTGATGCTTTCATGAAAGTTTCTTCATCTGGAAAACTCCTTGGTTGCTTTATTTGGGAGCCTTCTGAAGCCATGAGTGATTGCTTGTATGCCAGAATTGTCTGTTGCTTTTTGGGTCCCATGTGAGTGTATAGAGGCTGGAAGAGGTACTGTGAGGATGGATTGCAAATGTTTCTCTAGGCTGTCTTCAAATGTAAAGCAAAAGGTATCTGACCGGTTCACAAGTCAGTTAAGTTTTCAAGTGTAGAGGTCCCTCTTCTCATCTGACAAAGTAAGCGCCACTATATCCAACCCCAGATGATAACAAACTAGTTCAGAATACAGCACTGCTAGTGCCCTGGTGGCCTCTGCTGACAGGGCCTAGCCTTAGCCAACACTGCGTCAAGTACTGATTTTGTGATAGAAAAGCACTCTCTTGTGGGCAGGCTCTGGCTCCCAAGCTAAGAATTAGGTCCAGCTGCGGCCACCGTACCCAAGATGGCGTCCTACACACAGGCAGCAGACAGAGGGGCTAATGGTGCCGAGAGGCAGCGATTCCTCTGCTTCTGTTGCACGGCCCCCAACGTAGGCAGCACTGTGCAAAATCACTACTTTTCTGACGGAGAAGCGCTGTCCCGTTTGCAGGCGCTGGCTCCCAGGCTAACAACGAAGTCCCGCTAAAATCTCGGTACCAACATGGCGTCCCGCACCCTGACCGCGAAGCTCCGCATAAACCCCACTGAGGCAGCTACAAAACGAAAGGCTCAAAGTGTCTAGATTAACAGAGTCCCGAGCCTGGCTCTCAGAATATGGGAATTTCGCCTGCCTATCCCCCCAGCAGCGTGTCTGAGTCCAGCCGCCGGGCAAGGCCCAGCTCCGCCCGCCAGCCGAGACATAGGAAAAAAAAGTCAAAATGGTGCGTTGACCTTCCGTCCGTGAGAGCCGGGGCTAGCCAGGAGCGGGAGTCCGCGAAAGAGAGGAGATTTTTCGCTCAGTGGTATGAAGTCCCAGTTAATAGACCTGTGGCGTGTCCTGAGGCTGATTAGGTGATCAGAAGGCTCTGTTTGATTGTCAATTCAGGTCTTGGTTTCCAGAGGGATATACGGAGACATGTGCTTAGTCAGCCATCTTGACTCCGCCCCCCATCTATGGTTTTTAAGTTGTCATCATTTACAGATTGATGTCACTGTCCCTGTGTTAAATCTTTTTGCTTTGATTTATTATTGAGAGTTCTTTACCTAGACTGGTATTTGGCTGATGATGTCCTGTGTTCTAGACTCTGTTGCTGGATATTGGTTCTCTAACTGGCGGACTACCTTTAATGTTTCTTGTAAGTTTGATTTGCTTTCTATAACTTCCATTAATTTCTGTTTATCTGGAAATTTCTTAATTTTGCCATCATATATGACAGTGAGTTTTATACGATATATTGTTCTTGGTTGGATTTTTTTTTTATTATTCTACTGTCACTTTACTTGAGTAGTTTCTACTGACTACTCAGAGTTTAGTCTTATTGTTTTCCCTTTAGGCTTACTGTTTTCATTTTTCTTGAACTGCTCTCAGGACTATTACTTTGTCTTTGGTTTTTATAAATAGAATCATAATATGTCTTGGCGACTTTCTTTTCGAAGTCTATCCTATACAGAATTTGCTGGGCTTCTTGGATGGTCAGTTTTTCATCTTTCATGATATTTGGGACATTTGCTGTCAGCAAATCTTCAACAATATTCTCTGTGTTTTCCATTGTCTCCTTTGTTCTGGAACTCCAATCATGTGTACATTTTTCTCTTGATTCTGTCTCACATAATTCTTAGGTTTCCTTCATTTATTCCTTTACGTTTTCTCAAACAGTGTGATATCCATGGATTTGTCTTCAGTCTCTCGGATTCTGTCTTCCATTTTCTCAAATTAGCTCCAAAAGCCTTCTATTGAGTTGTTCATTTCTGAAATTTTGTTATTTTCTGGATTTCTAATTGCTGTTTTTGTATGATTTCTAATTGTTTATTTTGATGTTTTGTCTTTGTATTGTCTTCCTAAATTCTTTTATATCTTTGTCCATGTTTTCCATGACTTTGTCTATTTCTTACAAGGTTTTGTCTGTATTTTCTGTGATCTCTTTCCTAATCTCTTGTTGTTGTTGTTAGGCATTGTCAAATCAATTCCAAATCTCATGGAGAGCTCTAACTATTAGTCTTTTGAATTTCCTACCTTGTAGGTCCACTGCCCTTTCTATCAGAATGTCATCTGATTCTTTATTTCAGTCACTTGTCAGACTCATTTTTAAATGTTTTATGTTTGGTATTATCTGCTATTTCTGAGACATAAAGTATTATTTTCTTTATTTATTGTTCATTTGTTTGATGCTTCTTCTTTGTTTTGTTTTGATATGCCAGGGAAAATAGGCCAGGCATATTTTCCTGCTTGCTCATCTGTGGGCATGATAGCTCTCGGCACCTCATCTGGATAGGTGGGGCAGTTATAGGCAAGGCAAGCTTGCTTCATTGTGCACTGGTTTGGTGAAGTGGCTGAGGACAGACTGGGCAGTCTTTATCTGCCTCTTGATGTTAGTTTAGCTGTTTGGGAACATTCACAGCCTCTCATCGGGTAGAGAGGATGTCAGATGGCTAGTGATATGGGCTCAGTTCCCACTGTTCAGCAGCTGGTTGAGTAGTGAGAGAGAAGCTTCAGTGCCAGCCTTGTGCAGTGATGGGCCTGAATAGAGGATTCTCTAGCTGTGGGTGACAAATCAAGGGCTGAATTGAAGGCCAGTGGCATATGGGGCTAGGTGGGGTGAAGCAAGAAAACAGTGACAGAAAAAGGATAGCCAGTGGGTGTGGGTGGGTTAGACCTGGATGCCAGTAGGAAGGGGCAAAAGGTGGCATATGGGGCTAGATGTGGGGAGAGAGTGCTGGCAACTGGGGCAGCTGGGGGTAGGTGGGCCCCAGTTTGGTGATAAGTTTGTAGCTCTTTACCGAAGACTGTGAGGCAAACGTTGGTGGGAAGGGGTAGAGGTGGGATATGAAGCTAGGTTGGAAAAAGAAAGGAAAGAGAGAGAAAAAATAAACTCTCATGATAAGAAATGGCAGGTGGGGAGAAGGCAGACACTGGCTGTTGGTGTGTCAGTGGCTCTCTAGCCAAGGTGGTGAGGCGTGGCCCAGGTGGTGTTGGGTCAGATGGGAAGGAGAAAGAAAAGGAGGAAAGGGGAAAAAATGTCCCAGCCTGAGCCAGTGGATAGGGGTTGGAAGTTCTCATTATGATGGTAGGATGATGTCTCTCTAGCCAAGCAGCATAGCATGGACAGTCTGGAAGCAGTATGGGTGGCATACAGGCCTAGGGGGGAAGAGAAAGAAAATGAAGAAAGGGGAAAATTGTATTGGAGGATCCAGTGGGTGAAGGTGTGAAGGGCCCAGGGTGCTGTTGGGCTGATAATTATCTAGGTGAACAGCATGGTATGGCCTGTCAAGTAGGAGTAGGAGTGGCAAACAAGGAAAAGTGAAAAGGGAAAAGGGATGGAGAAGTGTATTTTTCTGGTTACCTAGTATTCTTTCTCCTGTTGGGAACTCCATGAATTTGCCTTCCCATACTCCTTTTCTGGGGCTGTTACTGGCTGTGCTCTAAATGGTGACAGAGTGCTGTGTTAGTTACCAGAGACCTCTACTCAGTATCTCTCCTTGTTCTCTATCTTTCTTCATTTTGTTCTTCAATTAGATATTTAATTTAGTTGTTTATCCCTTCATTTGGTGCTTAGGGTTCAGTGTTTGACATTTGTATCTGTTTTATATAGTTTTTTTTTTTTTTGGTCTTTGCTCCAGAGGTGCAACATGATGCACCTGTCTAAGGTACCATGTTGATTCTGCCTCCTTTTGCCTGTCTTTTTTAACGGCCTTTTGCTTTCTTCATATATGGTGCTTTTGATGTCATCTCACAATTCATCTGTTCTTTGGTCACTAATTTTCAGTGTGGAAAATCTACACACATTCTTGAGATGGTCTCTAAATTCAGGTGGGATATACCCAAGATTATACTTTGGCTCTTGTAGATTTGCTTTCATTTTCATCAGCTTCAACTTTCGTATGAGCCATTGATGGTCTGTTCCCCAGTCAACCTCTCAACTTGTCCTGATGACATTTTGCTTCTTTATTGTAACATTCCTCAAGTGTTTGATTCCTATATAATCCTTCCAGGGAGATTCACATGTGTAGTTGTCATTTGTGTTGTTGACAAATGATATCTGTACTGGATGAGTTGGTCTTGCATTCTATCATCAAGTCTGTATTTTCCAACTACTGATCCTTCTTTATTTCTAATTTTCACATTCCAATGCCCAGTAATTGCTAATGCATCTTGATTATATGTTTGATCAATTTCAGAATGCATAAGTTGGTAAAAATATTCAATTTCTTTATCTCTGGCTTTAGTGGTTGGTGTGTAAATTTGAATAATAGTTTTATTAAATAGTCTACCTTGTAGGTGCATGGATATTATGCATTTTAGTTATGTAGTGCTGCTATAACAGAAATATCACAAGTGGATGTTTTCAGCAAAAAAAATCTATTGTCTCACAGCCTAGGAAGTTAAAAGTCTGAATTCAGGGTGCCAGCTCTAGGGGAAGGCTTTCTTTCTTTCTGGCACTGGGAAAAGGTCCTTGTCATCAATCGTCCCTAGGTATAGGAGATTTTCTGCTCAGGAACCCCAGGTCCAAAGAATGCACTCTGCTCCTGACACTGCTTTCACAGGGGTATGAGGCCCTCCTGTCTCTCTGCTCACTTCTCTGTTCTAAGTCTCAAACGAGATTGATTTAAAACATACTCTAATCTTGTAGATTGAGTTCTGCTTTATTAACATAACTGCCACTAACCCCACCTCATTAACATCGTAGAGGTATGATTAACAACACATTGAAAAATCATGTCAGATGACAGAACAGTGGACAATCACACAATACTGGGAATTATGGCCTGGCCATATTTACACATTTTTGAGGGATACAATTCAGTCCATAATGTTATCCTATTATTGACAGTGCTGTAGTTCAGGTTAGGTCTTGAAATGTTCTTTGTGAAGATGAGAATGCAATACCATTCCTCGCTAATTTGTCATTTCTAACACAGCAGAAGATATGCTTGCCTACTTTAAAATGTCCAGTACTGTCCCTTTTCAGCTCACTAACACATTCCATTCCATTTCATTTTTTTTTTTATTTTTTATTTAACATGACTGAGTGAAAATGTACATTCCCGTATAAATTTACATGCCCACCTATATGCAGTTTCCACTGCTCTCCCTGCCCGGTGACAGCACACTATTCCTCTCTGCTCCATACATGTCTCATCCTTCCAACAGCCTCCTTTCCCCTCCTCTCCACCCACTCTCCTTCCTCCAGCCAGAGGTCAGTAGGATGATATCCTACAGATGTATAGAACCATAAAATTTCTAATTTTCCTATAGTCATACTTCATACATTACACCTTCTGATTATTAATAGATACTTGAAGCTGTTTTGTCTCACTTTGAGTGGTGCCACATCAGCAAATGAAGGTCCCAAAAGCTTGACTCTGTCAACATTATTCTAGTCAACTTTACTTTGAGGAGGCAATTCTTCACCTTCGTATCTGGAGTGTCTTTCAGTCTGAGGGCTCATCTTTCTTTGCTATATCAGACAATATCCCACTGGTAATCATAATGTTTTCACTGGCCAGTTTTTTCAGAAGTAGACATCCAGAACTTTCTTCTTAATCTGTCTTAATCTGAAAGCTCTGCTGAAATTTGTTCCCTGTGGATGATCCTGCTGGTATTTGAAATACTGGCAGCATAGCTTCCAGTTTCACAGCAACACACAAGCTACCACATTACAACAAACTGATAGACAAGTGATGGTTTTGGTTCATAGCTTTCCTTAATTATTACAAAGTGTTAACAAACAGAGTTAAAAAAATGTATCAATTATTGATGCTTAGTTTTTGAGATGATCCTTCAGTGTTAGTCAATGTGAATTTTCTATCTGTGCTATTCAATATTGGGAAATATTAGAAGTTGAGTATATGGCTACTACTTAGACATTTCTTCTCCATTCTTCCTACCTCACTTTCCCGTGAACTATATCATACATACCAAAAAAGTGTATGAAATGCATATGCACCGTTGTAGAATGTTACAAAATGAGCATTTGTCTATCTACTGCACATTTTTAAAAGCAGTTTAATAGAACCTCAGAAACAAGATTCTTGTGTGAACCATTTATATTACAGTCTCTTTCCCTAGATTTAAGCATTGCTCTGAATTTTGTATTAATATTTACCTTGATATTCTTTATAGTTTAAACACAGATGTATGTATCATTAAATAAAATATTCTTTATTTTTGCCTGCTTGTGAAATTTAAATAAACAGAATCATGGTTTATGCATTCTTGTGTAACTTGTTTCTTTCTCTGAATATTATCTCTTAAGAGTCCTTCATATTGATACATATAGCTATGGTTCAAACCTTTTCCATTCTCTGAAGTAGTTGAATCTGAAGGTCAGTTTGTGAGGAATTGACATTGTAACAATACTGAGTCTTTTGGATTAAGATTAAGGTATATCTCCCTTCAGGTCTTCCAGAAATTTCACCAGTATTTTGCAAGTTTTGATGTACAAGTATTTCATAGTTTTTTTTTTTCCTTTTTTTTTATGATTGAGAGAAAATGTACCTTCCCATATAAATTTACATGCCCACCTATATGCTGCTTCCATGGCTCTCCCTGTCCGGTGACAGCACAGTATTCCTCTCTGCTCCATACATGTCTCATCTTCCCAACAGTCTCCTTTCCCCTCCTCTCCACCCACTCCCCTTATTCCAGCCAGAGGTCCACAGGATGATATCTTAGAGATGCATAGAACCATAAAGTGCATCCAATATATGGTCACTCTGCATCACCAAGTCCAATCCATTCGTGTCCGAAGAGTGGACCTTCATTATGATTTATGGGCAAGGGCAGCATCTGGGCCAGGGACCATGCTCCCAGGGGAGCCCCAAAGCCGCGGGACCATCAATTGTCATATTTGTCCTTGAGCATATTATTTTTGCTGTTATTTTAAATGGCAGTAGTTTTATTTCCACTTCAGATTACTTGTTGCAAGTCTATGGAAATGGAGTGGCCCAATTTCTGCCTCCATCTTCACCTGGCAGTCTTTCCTCTGTCTGTATCTGTGTCTCTATGTATCCTTTCCTCATCTTATAAGGACACTAGTCACATTAGAGTCAGGTCCCTCCTAAATCCAGTATGGCTTTGTCTTTACTAATTTCATCTGCAAAGATCCTATTTCCAAATAAGGGCCCATTCTGAGGCTCCACTGTACATGAATATTAGGGAGGAAATATTCGTCAATCCAGTACAGTCCTCTCTGCCCCTCAAATGCACACCTGTCCCATGTGCAAAAATATATTCACCACTTCTGAACATCCTCAAAAGTATTAACTCAAACTAACATTAAATCTAAATATCATAAATTCAAAACATTCCACATCTCATCATCTAAATCACTTAGCCAAAACTCTTGATATGATCCATTCTGGGGCAAAACTTTTCTACATCTGAGGACTTGCATAACTAGAAAGCAGTTCATGTGCTTCCAAATTACAATTGAGGGACAAGCATAGAATATGTATAGATATTCTCATTCTGAAAGGAGGAAATGCAAGAAATAAAAGAATCACTCACATAAAGGAAATTTGTAACCCATCAGACTAAGTTCCATTAAGCTTTAAGGCCTGAAGGTGTTTCTCTGTGGCTTAATGCTCTGTCCTCTGAGCCCATGGACCTGGGGAGGACCCATCAGCCCTGCCAGCCTCACACCTGCTCTCAGAGCCATTCTTCTGTTTTTGTAAAGGATAATGTAAATCCACAACCTAGTAGCTATAATCTGTTTCCCAGCTACGGAATCCCAGATGTTTAATCTACCTTCTTTCATTTTTCCCATTTCTGGGCCCTTCAGTTCAAATTGGAAGTGTTTTTGGTGGTATAAAACTCTCAGAATCCTCATGGGTCTTCTTTGTATAAGTTTCCTTGTCATTTAGACATGAGCTTTCTCCACAAATTCTTCCAGGATAACCCATCTTTATTCATAGCTCCTGCTGAAATGATTGATTGGATTCATGAGTCACATGCTTAATCTCTCTAGCAGAAGGTTTCCTAGCCACTCCTGTGATGTTCTCTCCAGAGCATGCCTTATCATCTTACGCAATATGGATAGACTGAAATTTTCCAAATCTTTAAGTTCTGGTTCCCTTTTGTTAAACAATTTGTTCTTCACTTTTTCTCTTCTGTTTGCCTTTTCCTATAAGCAGCAAGAAGAAACCAGGCCACATGTTTCCTAGAAACCACTTTCAGTTGAATATCTGCTTATCATTTCCTCCTGAGCCTTTGCCAAAATTACCTTTAACATTCATGCTTCTGGCAACAATCTCCTCAAGGCAATCCAGTCACTATCTTGACATTTATGCATTGCGAACATACATTTTCCATATGTAAGCCTTATATGCCAAATAATACATTGTTAATGTACTTTTGGAGCCCTGGTGTTAGAGCGATTAAGAGCTCCAGTTGCTGACCAAAAGGTGAGCAGTTTTGAACCACCAGCTGCTTCTTGGGGACATTGAGACAGTTTTACTCTGTCCTTTAGGGGCACTATCAGTTGGAATTGAGTAGATGGCAATGGATAATACGTTTTTAAACATTTCACTTTCTTTTAAAAAAATTCTTGTGAACATACTGACTCATGTAGTTGCTGTATTTGATGCTCTTCATTTAATCTAATTCTATTTTCCTTCTTTTTAGATGAGTTCTTTTACTGTTTCATGAAGGGCAGATAGAATTGTGATTAATTATTTTTATTTTTGTATCTCTGAAAAAGTCTTTACCTTCTTTGTTAAAAGATATTTCACTGGGTATATAATTCTAGGTTGACAATTTTTTCTTTTAGTATTTAGCATTCTTTTAGTATTTTAAATATACTGTTTCACTGTCTTCTCACTTGCTGTGCTCCTGACAAGAAAATTTTTTATTCATGCTTCTTGTGTTTTTGATTATCTCCTTGACTCTGTGATTTTGTTTTTATTGCATTTCAAAATTATTCTGACATAGTTTCTTTAAATATTTTTGTAACCCCTTCTCTTTGGGACTCCAATTGTGTATATATTAGGACACTTAAATTAAAATGTTCTCAGTTGAATTTTTTTAGTCTCTATTCTCTCTGTTTAAATTTAGACTGTTCATATTCCTGTATGTTTATTAATCATATTTTGCAATATTTAATCTAACATTTATCCCATTGAAGACACTGTACTTCTCATCTCTCTGACAATTATATCTTTTATATGATACACATCTCTGCTTAAGTTTTGAACATATAACTTGAATTTATAATTAACTGTTTTAATATACACGTCTGATAGTTCTACCACATATGGAAATTCTGAGGTGGTTTTTGTTTTCCTCCTTTAAATGACTGGTAATGTTTGATTAGATTTTAGACATTTGAAATTTTACCTGGCTTTGTGCTACATATTCTTGGTCTTTATTTTTGGATGCAGTTATGACACTTGGAAACAGTTTGATTCGTTTTGATCTTGCTTTTTTATGGTTATTAGTCTGGTCTGGGGAAGTGTGTTATTTAGGGCTAATTTTTTCTCTCCATTGAAGTAAGATCTTGAATACACTATCCAAAACTTCACAAACTATGTTTTTCAGTCTAGCAGGTGGGAACAAGGATTATTCCCAGCCAGTGTGATTACCAGGTACTGTCCCCTAATTCATTCATTTTTAGTCCTTGAGTTGTTAGTCATGCACTGATCAGGGAACATCAAAATACTGAATAGGAATCTTGTGCAGATCTCCAGTGCTTTTTCACAAACAGCTCTCTCCTCCAGAAATCATTCCTGCGAACTCCAGAAATTGTGGTCTCCTCTGATTTTTTAATTTTCAACTGGTTTCCTCCTGGGTTGCCTCTCCATATCAACCTGGAAACTCTAAAGGCAGTAAGATGTGACAATTTTACAGATCATCATCTTGTTAGTTTTCCTTCTCTTAGGGTCCACTGTCCTTATCCTGATATCAAGTGTCTTAATACATACATACATACATTTTTTAATGTATGACTATAACGTTAGGGTGAAATGCTGTCTCATTGAAGTTTTGACCTGCATTTCTCTGATGGCCAAGAATGTTGAATACTACTCACATGTGTTTTAGCAGCCCAGTAAAGTGTCTGTTCACATCCCCTGGACATTTTTTATTTGTATTATTTGTCTATTTTGTTGTAGAGGTGTTGGATTTTTCTATAAATTTCAGAGAGCAGACCTTTATTGGATCTGTCATAGCAAAAAATATTCCCTGGCCAGTAGGTTCTCTTTTTACTCTTTTGGTGAAGTCTTTCAATAAATATAAATGTTTAATTTTTGGAGGTGGAGTCAAGACGGCGGACTAAATGCACATCTCCCTAAATCCCTCTGGAAACCAAGACCTGAATTGATAATTAAATGGAGCCTTCTGGACCCCTAGTGAGCCTTAGGATGAGGCATAGTGCTGCTAATTTGGACTTCATACCACTGAATGGAAAACCTCCTCTCTTTTGCTGACCCCACTCTCGGTGAGCAGGGGCTTGCACAGACCAAAGGTAACTCACCATTTTGATTTTTTCCCTCTGTCTTGGCCAGTGTATGGAGCTGGGACTTGACTAGCTGCTGGTCTCAGACGCACTGCTGGTGGGATTGGCAAGTGTAATTGCCGTGTTCTGAGAGCCCAGCTTTGGACTCTTTTCATCTCACCTCCTCTGACCTATCTTTGTGCCTCTGACATGTGGTAGCCATACAGATGCGGGATGCCATCTTGATCCATTGGGATATGGAGAAGCCCACGTGACGGCCCTGGCTGCATTTCGTACCTAGGCTGGGAGGCTGTACCTGACAAGTGGAGAGTGCTTTTCAGGCATGGAGGTGGTGTTTTGCACAATGTCACCCGAGGCTAAGGCCCAGCAATGGAGGCTGTGGACTCTGGGCATCTCAGCACTCTTGGCCTCTCTTTCCACTGGGAGCCTGGTCCTGGCCAGGTGGTGAGCCTGTGTGGGGCACCAACTTGTTTGCTGGGAGATGGAGTTATCCATATGGAAGCCTCAGAAGGACCTAATTCCTGGTCTGGGAGGCAGTGACTACCCAGAAGAGACTGCTTTTCCAGCAGAAAAGCAGAATTCTACACAGTATTGCTTACAGCTGGGGTCTGACAGCATATGCCAGCAGGGAAGTAGCCTATCTGTATTTTGAACTAGTTTATAACATCTGGGGTTTGATATACAGATACCTACTTAGCCAGATGGGAAGAGGGATGTATACACCTGAAAACCTGACTGACTTTTGAAGTTGCCACATACTTTTTACTTCTCGTTTTGAGACAGTCTAGAAAAACAACTGAGGTCCATCTTCACAGCATCTCTCCCAGCCTCTGTTGACACACATGAACCCAAAAAGCAACAAACTCTAGAAATAAAAGTAACCAGGGAATCACCCATGGCATCAGAAGGCCCTCATAAGAAACCACCTCAGAACTTCCCAGACTAAGAAGCTTTTATGAAACTATCAGAAGGTGAATACAAAAGGATTATATACAGAGCCCTCCTAGAATTTATACAAAATGCAGCAGAGCAAAACAAAAAATTAAGCAAGCTGTTTGATCTGATAGAACCCCAGTACTCGGAAATCCAACAGATCAAGAACAAAATCAAAGACATAGAAACTTCAGTTGAAAGCCAAGAAAATAGAATGGAACAAATGGAAAAGAGATGTTCTGACTTGGAAGACAGAGCTACTGACTCCAGCATCTATGAGGAGAAATCAGAAAAAAAAGAAAGAAAAATGAAGAAGCATTAAGAAGCATGAGGGACTCTATTAAGATGAACAATTTATGATTAAGTGGAGGTCCTGAACAGGGTGAGACACCTGAGAACACAGAGAGTATTGTTGCTGACCTGCTGACAGAAAACTTCCCAGAAATTATGAAAGAAGAGAATATAGATAGCGAAGATACATATTGAACACCACTCAATACAGATCTCAATAGAAACACCCCAAGACATAATATAATTAAGCTTAACAAAATGAAACATAAGCAGAAACTCCTGAAGGCAGCAAGACTCAAAGCAAAGCTAACATTCAGAGGGAAACCCTTAGGCTTTCATCAGATTTCTCAGCAGAAATGATGCTGGCACAGACACAGTGGCATGACACATTCAAAGTCTTGAAAGAGAAGAACTCCCAACCAAGAATTATATATCCTGCAAAACTGTCTTTCAAATATGAAAATGAAATTAAGACATTTGCAGATAAACAGAAACTCAGAGACTTCGTAAAAACCAAACCAAAGCTACAAGAAATACTAAAAGAATCTCTTGGCTTACAAGAACAAAACGACTATATTTTAGGAGGACACATTATCCAGGATCCTACTCAGTTAGGGAAGTCTCCAAACACAGTCGAAGTTATAATAATGAAATAAATGATCTAGTGATCATATTATGTAAACTAGGATGTCATCATAATAAAGAAAGGGATGTACTACAGTCATTATAGTACTTCCAGATGGAGAGGAAGTTGACAAGACTCATAGTAATTGAAATTGGGTTTATATATAGATTATTAAATGGAATCATTGGGGCAGCCGTTAAAGCACATTAAAGATGCAACATACCATATCAAGAAATGTAATGCAGGAGCCTCAACAACCACAAAACCAACCCTGAAAAAGGTGAAAAATCAACTCACAAAGAAGGTCGCAGAACAGATTAATATGAACAACAGAGAAAATATCAACACAAAAAGAAACATATCACAGTGACAGCACTGAACAAATACCTATTAATAATTATACTGAATGTGAATGGACTGAATGCTCCAGTAAAGAGACATCAAGTGACATCTTGGATCAAAAGACATTACCCATCTATATGTTACCTACAAGAAACTCACCTTAGACTTAAAGATAGGAACAAACTGACAATGAAAGGATGGAAGAACATATATCAAGCTAACAACACACAAACAAGAGCAGGTGTGACAATTCTAATCTCAGATTAAATTGATTTTACTGTGAAATCCACCATCATGGACAAGGATTGACACTATTTATTCCTGAAAGGTTCAATATACAGCAGAGTCAGATTTGACTTGATGGCACTTGGCTTGACTAATATTAGAGCACCTAAATATGTTGAAGAGATACTGACTACCCTCAAAATGGAGATTGATCACTCCACAATAATAGTAGGAGGCTTCAACACTCCACTCTCTATATTGGACAGATTGTCTAGAAAAGACCTCAATAAACACACAGAAGACCACATTGCCACGACTAACCAACTAGACCTCATCAACATATACAGAACTTTCTATCCATCAGCAGACCACTACACTTTCTTCTCCAGTGCACATGGAACATTCTCCAGAATAGACCATGTGTTAGGACACAAAGCAATTCTCAACAAAATCCATACCATTGAATTAATGCAAAGCATCTTCTCAGATCAGAAAGACGTAAAAGTCAAAATCAATAGCAGAAAAAACATAGATAGAAAGTGGAATTCATGGAAACTGAACAACACCTTGCTCAAAAAGCTGTCGGTTATAGAAAAAGTTAAGTATGAAATACAGGAATTTGTGGATTCAAATGAGAATGAAAACACTTCCAACCAAAACCTGTGGGATACAGTCAAAGCAGTGCTCAGAGGTCAGTTTATCTCCATCAGTGTATACACAGGGAAGGAAGAAAGAAATCAAATCAAAGAACTGACCCTACAGCTTGAACAAGTAAATAGAAAACAACAGAGGAACCCCTCAGTCACCAGAAGAAAACAGATCCTATAGATTAGAGCAGAATGAAACAAATTAGAGAATAGGAGAACAACTAAAAAAATTTCCAAAACCATAAGCTAGTTTTTTGAATAGATCAACAAATTTGACAAAACATTAGCTAAACTTACTATAGAAAAACAGGAGAGTAAACAACCCAAATGAGAAATGAAGTGGGAGTCATCACAACAGACCCAATTGAAATCAGAACTATCATAACAGAATACTACAAAAGACTGTATTCTAACAGATTTGAAAAACTAGAAGAAATGGGCAAATTTCTAGATTCATATCACCTACCAAAATTATCACAGAATGAAGTAGAACAACTTAATAAGTACATCAGAGAGGAAGAAATTGAAAAAATCATCAAAAAAAACTACCAAGCATAAAAAGTCCTGGCCCAGACGGCTTCATTGCAGAATTCTACCAAGGTTTTAGAGAAGAGTTAACTCCAATATAACTGAGACTAGTTCACAGTATAGAAAGTGATGAAATACTCCCAAATTCATTCTGTGACACCAGCATAACTCTGATACCAAAGCCAAGGAAAGAACCCACAAAAAAGGAAAATTACAGACCAATAGCACTTATAAACCTAGAGGTAAAAATCTTCATCAAAATCCCTCCCAATGGAATTCAACAACATATCAAAAAAATAATTCATCATGACCAAGTTGGATTCATACCACAGATGCAAGTCTTGTTCAACATCAGAAAAACAATTAATGTGATCAACCACATAAATAACACAAAAGATAAGAATCACTTGATTTTACCAATTGATGCAGAAAAGGCGTTTGACAAAGTCCAACACCATTTGTGCTAAAAACTCTCAGCAAAATAGGAATTCTTCAATGCAAGAAGGGGCATCTATGCAAAGCCAACTGCCTACATCATCCTGAGTGGAGAGAGACTGAAAGAATTCCCCTTGAGAAAGGGAACTAGACAAGGATACTCATTCTCACCTCTTCTATGCAACACCTTATTAGATGTTCTGGCTGGAGCAATTAGACAAGACAAAGAAATAAAGGGCATCTACATCAACAAGGAATAAGTAAAAAAATCTCCCTATTTGCAGATAATGTGATTGTATGCACAGATAATCCTGAAGAATCTGTAGGTGAATTACTCAAACTAATAGAAGAGTTCAACTATGTGTCAAGATATAAGATAAACATATGCAAATCAGTAGGATTCATTTACACCAACAAAGATATCATCAAAGAAGAAATCACCAAATCAATACTATTTACTATAGCCCCCAAGAAGATAAAATACCTAGGAATAAATTTAACTGGAGAAATAAGAGACCTATACAAAGAGAACTACAAAGACCTTATGGCAAGAAACCAAGAGAGACTTACATAAATGGAGAAACCTACCCTGCTCATGGATAAGAAGACTTAACATTGTGAAAATGTCTATTTTACCCAAAGTAATCTACATATACAATGTGATGCCAATACAAATTCCACTGACATTTTTTAATGAGATCAAAAAACAAATCACTCATTTTGTTTGGAAAGAGAAGAAACTCTGGGTAAGCAAAGCACTACTGAAGAAGAAGAACACAGTGGGAGGCCTCACACTACCCAACCTCAGAACCTAGTACACTGCCATTGCAGTCAAGAGTCTAGTACTGGTACAAAAAGAGACATATAGACCAAAGGAACAGAGTTGAGACTCCAGAGACACCCCTATCCTTCTATGAAGACTTGATATTGACAAAGGCTCTAAGATTATAAACTGGAGTAAAACAGTCTCTTTACCAAATGGTGCTGGCAAAATTTGATATCCACCTGCAAAAAAATTGAAACAAGACCCATATCTCATACCTTACACAGTAACTAACTCAAATTGGATCAAAGACCTAAATATCAAACCTAATATGATAAAGATCATCCAAGAAAAAATAAGGTCAACAATGGAAGTTTTAATACACAGCTTAGACAGACTAAAATCTGACAAAGCTCCATCAATAAGAGAGAAAATATATAAATGGGAACTACTAAGATCAAACACTATGCTCATTGAAAAACTTTACCAAAAAAAATTTTAAAAAAACTTATAAAATGGGAAAAAATATTTGGCAGCTCTATGTCAGATCGACGTCTGATCTCCATAATCTGGAAGATACTGCAAAGCACCAATAAGAAAAATGTAAATAACCCAATTAAGCAATGGGCAAAGGAGATGGACAGATACTTCACTAAACAGGATGTCTAGGCAGCCAGAAGACACATGAAGAAATGCTCATAATCATTAACTATTAAAGAAATCCAAATCAAAACTACAATGAGATAACATCTCATCCTAACAAGGTTGGCCATGATCCAAAAAACAGAAAACAACAAATTCTGGAGAGTCTGTGGAAAAATTGGTACTCTCCACCTCTGCTGGTGGGATTGCAAAATGGTACAACCTCTTTTGAAAGCCATCTGCGGCTTCCTTAAAAAGCTAGAAATAGACATACCATTTGATTCAGTAATCCCGCTGCTTGGAATATATCCTACAAAAGCAAGTGCAGTCACAAGAACAGATACATGCACATAAATCTTTATTGCAGCACAGTTCACAATAGCAAAAAGATGGAATCAACCCAGATGCCCAACAATAGATGAATAGATAAACCAACTGTGGTACATGTACTCAAAGCAACACTATGCAATGATAAAGAACAGTGATGATTTTAGGTAGCATCTCATAACCTCATTTCAATTGGAAGACATTATTTTGAGGGAAAACTGTCAGTGTCACAAAGACATATATTCTACAAGACCCCTACTCTAAAAACTTAAAAACAGACTCGTGTACAGAAGAAAAGACTTTTTGACAGTTGCAAGGGAGGGGAGAGAGTGAGGGGGAGGGTGAGTTATAGATTAGATACTTGATATAAATTTGGTTGGGTGAAAGCAGCGACAGCACATGTTAGAAAGAACGTCAACTTGACTTCAACACAAACCGTAAACTCTTCTAATCTTAACCCAATATTGCAATGGTAGGGTAACAGGGGCAAGAGTGTGGAGACCATGCTGTCAAGGGACTCTGAGGCCAGTTGGCATAATTAGCCTATTACTAAGAGAGTCTTCTGCACCCCTTATTGGTGAGTGGCATCTAGGGTCTTAAAAGCTAGCAGGCTGCCATCTGACGTACACCAAATTGTCCCAACTCAGATGGAATAGGTGATCACCAAGGACAACAAACACATGGGGGGGAAAAAAAACCCAGAAGACAGAAGGACCCATGTGAATGGGTGACCAGAAGAACCAGATGGTGCCCAGCCACCACCAAAGACAGCCATAATGGGGCATACAATGTAGAGTCTCAGAGGCAACATGAGAAAACAAGGGGTACACCTCAAGAACTCCACTAAAAGACCACAGTTGATAGTCTGAAGGCCTGGTGGTTCCCCTGGTAGCATGGCCCCTAGATTTACTGCTGCCCTTGACCAGGAAACATTAATGGAGTCAAGTCT
Organism: Heterohyrax brucei; assembly: GCA_028571685.1. NCBI lineage: Eukaryota > Metazoa > Chordata > Mammalia > Hyracoidea > Procaviidae > Heterohyrax > Heterohyrax brucei. The sequence goes on along the minus strand of CM053166.1, from coordinate 127,108,755 downwards.
TCGGACAGGAATGCATTGGATTCAGGGACACAGTATGACCATATGACATGTGCACTTTATGGTTCTATGCATGTATAGGTTGCTGTCCTATTGGCCTCTTACTAGAAAGGAAAGGAGTGGGTGGGGAGGAGGGGACAGGAGATCTCTAAGAGGATATGACATATATAGAACAGAAAAGAGGAGTGTGTTGTCACCCAGCAAGGAGTGCAGATAGGCGGGCATGCAAATTTAATTTGGATTGTGTATTTTCAGTCAATCAGAATGAGGGGAAAAAAAGCAACGTGGACAGCATGTGGGGCTAGGTGGGTGGGAGAAAGAAAAGAAAGGAAGCGAGAGAGACTGAGAGATAAGAATACCAATAAAAAAGAAACTACACTGAGAAGGCTTGCTGGTAGGGCGGAATGAACCTGGGGACTGTGTGCCAGTGGCTCTCTAGTCAATCTTCCTGGCAAACCCTGTCAAGAAGGAGCGGAGACAGCACACTGTTAGCTGGGCAGGAGTAAGGAAAGAAGAAATTGGGAGTACTAAAGAAGGTACAAAAATTTAAAAAGAAAAAATGGTGCTAAAGGATCTGCCTGGTGAGGGCAGAGCAATTCCCTGCAGCAGGTAGCTGATGTCTCTCTGAATAACTGTGGCCCATTGGAAAGCAGTAGAAGTCATATAGAAGGAAGAAGTGTAGGGGTGTGCTCCTGATTACCAGGCAGTCCATCTCCTTTTGGGAACTCTATGAAGTTATCTTCCTGTATTTCCTGTCCACAGTTCTTGGTGGCTGAGGTCCAAGATGGTGAATCCAGATGGCAATCAATGGGTGTCTCTCTGGCTAAGTGACCATGACCTGCTGGAAAGTGGTGGAGGCTTTCTACAGGGAAGAAGAATAGGGGTAGGAAAGCATATATACAGGTTATCTGGTATTCTGTCTCCTGTTGGGAGTTCCATGAAGTTGCCTTCCCATGTTTCCTGTCTGTCCTTCTTGGTAGCTGAGGTCCGAGATGGCAAATCACGCCGCATTAGGTGGTGGGGGACCTCCACTTCATAGCTCCCTTTGTTCTCTGTTCTCTGTCAGTTTTTTATTCAGTTTAGTGCTTGGTTGGGCACTTTATCCCTTCATTTGATGCTTAGGGTTCCAGGATTGAAACTTATTTCTATTTTACTAAGTTTTCAGGGTCTTCAGTGTAGAGGGATGGCATGGCTGTTCTGTCTATAGTGCTATGTTGACTCCCAATACAACTTTTTTGTTAATATATTAACATTTTTATGTACTTTGATGCAATGACATTAGGTGTACAGATGTTTAAAATTATTATACCCTTATACTGAATTAAATCTTGTATAAGCACATTGGTTCTCACTATGCCTGGTAATTATTTTAGCTTTGAAGTGTATTTTCATGATTTCAGCATAGTTAATTAACCTTTCTTTTGCTTAGTTTTTTTGTTTTTCCTAATCTTCACTGACAATACATGTCTTTTTATTTACAAGCATTATGATAACATATTTTAGAATTATTTTTAAGATCCATGTACATACTATTTCTGCTTTTTTCTTTCCCCATTACGGACTTTTTCTTTCTAGTTCTATTTTTATCTCCATGTTCTTAGAAGCTATATACTTTACACTGGCCATTTGTAGTTATCAACATGAAATTGTCAAATTTTTAGATAAAAATATTTGTACACCAGCAATACAATATCTGAAAATATATATTTACTCTAACATAGCATATACTTAATGACTACACCTTAATATCAAGAAAACAAAAAGCCTCACAACTGGACCAGTAAGCAACATCTTATTAAATGGAGAAAGGTTTGAGGTTATCAAAGATTTCATTTTACTTGACTTCACAATCAACCCCTGTGGAAGCAGCAGTCAAGAAATCAGAAGATGAATTGCATTGGGAAAATCTAAGACATCATCTTGAAGACTAAGGTGCACCTACACAAGCCATGGCATTTTCAATAGCATCATATGGATATGAAAGCTGGAATGAATAACAAAGACAGAAGAATAATTGATGTCTTTGAATTGGGATGTTAGAGAAGAATATGAAATGTATCATGGACTGATGAAAGAAGTAACAGATCTGTTCCAGAAGAAGTACAAACAGAGTGCTTCTTGCAAGCAAAGATGGCAAGACTGCGACTTACGTGCTTTGGGCATGTTGTCAGGAGAGATCAGTCCCTGGAGAAGGACTTCACAATTGGCAGAGTAGAGGGTCAGGGAAAAAAGAGGAAGACCCTTAACAAGATGGATTTACACAATGGCTACAACAATGGGCTTAAACACAAAAACAATTGTGGGCATGGGTCAGGACTTGGAAGTATTTCCTTGTGCATAGGGTAGCTATGAGTCAGAACCTACTTGATAGCACCTAACAATCAAACAAACAGTGCTGTAGCTCTAATCACCTTAATTCACATTTATACTCTTTTGTCTACATTTGAGTTATAGTCAATTTTCCACATAACTTAGTCATTATTTTTATGAACTTGTACTGAAAATATTTATTTCAATCTATAATATAACTGCAAACATCTTCTAGTACCATTTTTTTTCCCTGAAATTTAAGTCTTTGATTTGCTATTATGTCTCTTTTCCATGAGATGCATCTTTTAGGGGGGCCTATTGGTGGCAAACTACTTTAGGTTTTGTGGGATTTCTTTCTTTCTTTTTTGGCCTGAGAAAAAAACAGTTTTATTAAGTTTAGAATTCTAGCAGATCAATACTGTTCTCTCATCAACTTGAAAATATCTTTCCCTGTATTCAGATGTTAATGTATTCTCCATTCACTTGAATTAACTTTACCTTATAACTGATCTTGTTATCATAAAACATGAATCCATGCTGGCTGTCTCAAAGCCAATACTGAGACAGGGGTGAAGTGAGTGTGATCAAGCCTCTAGGGTCACCGTGAGTCAGATCTGACTCAGTGGCACTGGGTTTTTAATATACAAGATAAAGGGGAAATCAAGTCCTCAAAGCCTGTCTGCCTTCTTCAGTCAGGCTGAGGGTTTTTATTGAGGAGCTAATGGTAAATATTTAGGTATGTGGGATAGTACAGTGGAAGAACATGAGCATTTCATGGGGGGCATCTGGGGACTGATATCTGAAGCCCAGAAGGGGTCTGTCTGGGAATAGATGTTCAGAGACTGGAGAGGGTCCGTCCAGAGTTCTCCAGTGTTGATTTTATGGGCAGTGGAGGCCATGACTGGTGGCTTCACCTGTCTAAAGTTTCAGAGAGAACCTCAAACAAACCAGCTGCAAAGATTTTATTGTACCCGGTTCCTGGTGCATCACCTCCCCTCCTCATAGTTTCAGTGGGTCACAAGATACTGTGTAATCTTCCAGGGACTAGATAGTGCTAGGAAACCAGGACTTTAAGAGAAACACTGTATCTATGGAAAGAAATGGAGTAAGTCCTGTTCAGTTCTTTACACCACCTACTTCAATAGGTCTTCTTTCTATGATGGCAATCATTTGTGGAATATCTCTGATGTACTCAGGTATGAATTTCTTTGTATTTTTCCTGCTTAGAGTTTATTGGTCATCCTGGATCTAGCTTTCTTATCCTTAAACAATTTTGGAAAGTTCTTTGCCATAATAGCTTTGAATATTGCCCTTAACCATTCTCTCCATTATACCCTTCTGAAACTCTACTTATATGTCCAGGCATTTGACTGCGTGAATCATAAAAAATTATGGATAATAATGCAAAAAAGATGGGAATTCCAGAATGCTTAATTGTATTCATGAAGAACCTGTACATAGACCAATAAACTCTAAGCAGGAAAAGTACAAAGAAATTCATACCATTTTATGTTCCCTTAAGCAAGGTATGAGAGTTCCAGTGGGTGCACATCCTTGTAAATACTTGATATTGTCACTTTAGTTATAATCATTCTAATGACTGAGTGGCACATTTCACTGATAGGTATTGATGTAGGTAGCTATTCACTGATAGCTATTTTCATGTACTTATTAACCATCCGTGTATCATTCTTGTGTTTAAATGTTAGTTCAAATACTTTGCCAGTGGGTACACATCTTTGTAAATACTTGGTATTGTCATTTTAGTTATAATCATTCTAATGATTGAGTGGCACATTTCACTGATAGCTATTGATTTTTACAGCTATTCACTGATAGCTATTCTCATGTACTTTATTAACTGTTCATGTATCATTTTTGTGTTTAAATGTTAGTTCAAATACTTTGCCCACTATATGTCTTTAAAAGTTACATTTATTGAAGTATAATTTGTATACAGTAAAATGATTATTTAATTTTGATAAATATGTACAATCTTGTAACAATCACCACAATAAAGGTATACATTATTATTATTCTCATATTTCACTCATGCCCTTTGATGTCAATGTCCTCTACCATGTGCAGTCTCATGTAACCACTCATCTGATCGTTGTCTTGCAATTCTAACTTTTAAAAAATTTAATTTTAGTAGAACCAGACAGTAGGAAGATCACAGCCTTCAGTATGAATTAATATCTTAACATAAAGAGAACAGAAGTCCTCACAATTGTACCAATAAGAAATATCATAGCAAACATAGAAAATATTAATATTTTGGGGGATTTCATTTTACTTGGTTCTACAATCAATGTCCCTGGAATCAGTGATCAATAAAACAAATGCTGCATTGCACTAGGCAAAACTGAGTAAATTATCTCCTTTAATTTTAAAAAAAATATAATATGGCCTTTTGAGACATAGTCCACATAAGATATATTTCACTTATTTAAAAACTAAAATATAGTGATTTTGACCACATTCACAGAGCTGTGAAACCACCACCCCAAAGAGATAGCCCATAACCATTATACACTTCTATTTTCCCCAAATCCATCGACAGAAGGTCTAATCTTCCTTCTGTCCCTATGGATTTGTCTAGTGTGCACAGTTCATTTGAATGGGGTATTGCAACACATGGTGTTTTGTGACTAGCTTTTTTTAGTCAGCATACTATTTTCAACGTTTACCCCTTTGTAGAACATGTCAGTATATATATCAGTGGAATAAAGTGATGGACATTTGTGTTGCTTTCACTTTTTGTCTTTTATGAATAATGCTTCTATAAACATTCATGTACAAGTTTTTGTGTGGTCATATGTTTTTATTTCTCTTTGGTATATACCTATGAATGCAATATTTAAGTCATGTAACAATTTTCTATGTTTAGAATTTTAAGTGTTGGGTTTCAATCTTTTTCACATCCTCTACAACATTTGTTTTCATCTGTCTGCTTAATCACAGGCATCTTATGTGGTGTAAAGTGATATATCATTATTTGTTATATGAATTTCCATAGTGGCTTATATTCAGCATCTTTTCTCCTGGTTATTGGTCATTTGCTCACGTTCAGATCCTTTGACATTTCTGAATTGAGCTATTTTTATTATTGACTTCTAAGAGTTATTTACTGGAAACCCTGTTGGTGTAGTGGTGAAGTACTATGGATGCTAACTAAGAAGCCAGCAGTTCAAATCCAGTAGGCATTCCTTGGACGCTCTATGGGGCTATTCTACTCTGACCTTTTCAGTTGCTATGAGTTGGAACTGACTTGATGGCATGTAACAAGTTATTTATACATTTTAGATAAAAGTCCTTTATCACATGTGTGATTTGCAAATGTTTTTCCTGTTCTGTGGGTTGTCTTTTCACTTTCTTTGTAGTATCATTTGTTAGCCCTGCCATTGATCGAATTCTGTCCCCCAAACATATGCATCTGCTTGGTTAGGCTACGACCCCCACTATTATGTGGTTATCCTTTAACTTGTGATTGATGTAATTTTCCTCAATGTCATAAATTCTGATCTCTGCTTGTGGTTAATGAGCAAGATTTGAGTATGTTGAAGAGGATCAGAGAGGGATATGACACCCTTCCTCAAGTCACATCTGTGATTCAGTGTAAAGATAGTTTCCTTATGGTATGGCTTGAACCATGTTTTATCTTACAAGAGATGAAAGGAAAGTGACCAGAAATTTGGGCACCCCATACAGGGTCACTGTGAGTCATCATTGACTCGATGGCACTGGGTTTGGTTTGGTTTTTTGGTACACAACCAAGAGAGAAGCACCAGGAGCATAGCACATCCTTGAACTCTGGATCCCTGAGCAGAGAAACTCCTAGTCAGGGGACATTTGAATACAAGGACCTTCCTCCAGAGCTGAGAGAAAAAGCATTCCCCTGAAGATGAAGCCCTGCATTTGAACTTCTAGCCTCATAGGCCATGAGAAAATAAATTTATATTTGTTAAAGCCATCCATTTGTGGCATTACTGTTATAGCAGCACTAGATATCTAAGAGAAAACCCAAATTTGAATTATGTTGGAAGTCCAGTTTCTTTTTTACACTATAATTTTGATGTTATATATAAAAAGTGTTGCCTAGCTAGAGTTCATAGAGATTTTACCTGTTTTATATTATAGCACTTAAAATTTAGTTCTATGACCCAGTTTGAGATATTCTTTTGTGTATAGTGGGAGGAGAGAGTCCAACTTTATTATTTTGTGTGTAGATACTCTTTTGTTCCACTATCATTAAGAGCATTCATTGCCGATTGTGTTACCCCTGCACCTTTGTTGAAAATCAACTGACGATAAATGTGACAGTTTATATCTGGACTGTCCCTTATCTTCCATTCATCTCTTTCCTCTGCCACACTGTCTTAATTACAGTAGCTTATAGTAAGTTTTGAAATCAGAAAATCTTTATCAAGATTGTCCTGACTATTCTTGGCTCACGAATTTCCATATGAATTTTTGGCCACCTTGTCAATTTCTACAAATAAGGATTTTGACAGGGATTACATTGGATCTGGAAGTAATTCTTGGAATTATAGCCATTTTTAAAACTTGTTATTCATAGTTTTTCAATCCATCTGCATAAGAACCCTTCAATTACACAGGACTCATAAGTCTTTCAACAATGTTTTATAGTTTTCACAGTATAAATTTTGTACTTGTCTTAAATTTATTCCTAAATATTTCATTTTGATGCTATTGTTAATAGAATTATATCCTTAACTTAAATTTTAAGTTGTACATTGCTAGTGTACAGAAACACAACAGATTTATATATGTGTGTGTAGAGAGAGAGAGAGGCAGAGAAGAGAGATTTTGTATTCTGCAACTTTGTGAGACTCATTTATTAGTTTCAATTATTTTTAGTAGATACCTAGGGATTTTCCATATACTATGCCATGTCATCTGCAAATAGAGACAGTTTTACTTCATTTTATTGTTTTCAATCTGAGTTCTTTTAATTTCTTTTTTTCTTAACTAATTTCCCTGCCTAAAATCATCCAGGCAATATTGAATAGATGTGACAAGTGACAAATATGGACATCCTTTTCTTGTTCCTGATCTTAGGGAGAAAGCATTAAATCTTCCATGTCTAAAATGATGTTAGTTGTGGGATTTTTGTAGCTGCCCTTTATTATGTTGAGTTTCCTGCATGTTTTTTCTGCATCTATTGAGATGATCATGTGATAATGGCCATTTATTCTAATGATATAGAGTACTATATTAGTTGATTTGTCAGTTTTAAAGCAGCCTTACATTTGTGTGATAAATTCTACTTGATCATTCTGTATAATCCTCATTGTGATGTGCTGTTGAATTAGATTTGCTAGCATTGTTTCATTATTGTAGAGTATATTATATCACATATATTTATGTAGGTATATATATATATATATACACACGCACACACACCAAAAAGAGAAAAAAAATCCCTTGCTGTCAAGTCGATTCCAACTCATAGTGACCCTATAGGACAGAGTAGAACTGCTCCATAGAACATCTGGTGGATTTGAACTGTGACCTCTAGCAATTAACCACTACGTCACATATATATCACAACATTTGCTAATTCAAGATTTTTAGTGAACAATTTATAGATTCTAATTATATTAGTCACATTGTCCAACTATCTGCAGTATTCACAAATTTTCTGTCACTATAAATAGAAACTGATTGCTTACTAAACAATGCTTCCTTCTTTCCTCCCTCTCTTCTGGCTTGGTAATCAGAGGCATAGAAAGGGGTGGAGGCAAAGGGGAGCACATCCCTGGGTGCAAGTTGAAGAGGATACCACAGGAGGCGTAGACATAGGTGACAAGGCACCACAAATATGAAAGGCACATGACTGAGGCAGCTAGGCAAGAGGAGGAAGGGTTTTCTGCTGACACACTGCTGTTAACATCTATTTATCTTGAAACTGGGCTGTAGCACAACTTAGAGGTTGCCCCTAAGCACTCTATATACTTACTTCATCTCTGCTGGTAATCACTAATAAACTTTGTTCTCTGTGCATTTGCCAACTCTTGATATTTCATATACGTGAGATCATGCAATATTTGTTGTTTTGTGATTGACTTACTTCATTTAGCATAATGCTTTCAGGATTCATCTATTTTGTAGCATTTTCCACTATTACAACTTCATTTCTTCTTATGGTCAATTACTACTGCATTGTATATATGTATCTTACTTTGTTTACCCATTCATCTGTTGATGGACATTTAGGTTGTTTCCAACTTTGGCTGTTGTGAATAGTGCCACAATGAACACTGGTGTACAGACATCTGTTTGCATTGCTGCTTTCAAGTTATTTGGTTGTATAAATAAGATTGAAATTGCTGGGTCCTGTGATAGTTTTCACTTTTTGAGGAACCACCAAACTATTCTCAACAACGGTTGTACTACTTAGCATTCTCAGAAGCACTGGACAAAGGTTCCAATTTCTCCACGTGCTCACCAACATTCACTTCGAAAGATTTTTCAAAAAAGATCGAAAAAATCGAAAGATTTTTCAAAAAAAATCTCAGCGGTTTCAGTGGAGGTGAAATGGTGTCTCACTGCGATTTTGGCTTGCATCTCCCTAATGACCTAGAACACAGTGGTTGAGAGCTCAGCTGCTAACCAAAAGCTCAGCAATTCTAATGTACCAACTGCTCCTTGGAACTCCTGTGGGGCAGTTCAACTCTGTCCTATAGGGTCACTGGGAGGAGGAATCAACTTGAAGGCAATGAGTTTGGCTTTGGCTGCTTTAATTGCTAATGGCACTGAACATCTTTTCGTGTGCTTGCTGGCCATTTGTATACATTCTTTTGCAAAATGTCTGTTCAAGTCCTTTTTTAAAATTGTTTTGTCTTCTTATTGTTCTGTTGCAGTAGTTCCCTGTATATTCTGGATAATAAATCTTATCCAATATTTGATTTCCAAAAAATGTTTTCCAGTCTGTAGGTTGCCTCTTCACTTTGCTGAAAAAGTCCTTTGATGTACAAAAGTGTTTAATATTGATGAGGTCATATTTATTTATTCCGTCTTTTGTTGCATGTGCTTTTGGTGTCATATGTAAGAATCCCTTGTAGAAGACTGTGCCTCAAGTACTACACTTGTGTTTTCTTCTAAGAGTTTTGTGGTTTTAAGTCCTACATTTAGGCCTTTGATCCATTTTGAGCTAGTTTTTCTATATGGTATAATGTATGGGCTCAGCTTTATTCTTTTTTATGTGGAAATCAAGTTGTCCCAGTTTGTTAGTATTTTGTTGAAGGCTCTGTATCTATATTCATAAGAGATAATATCAACTAGTTTTCTTTTTTGTGATTTCTTTTTTATTCTGGTGTCAGTAATACTGGCTTCATACAATGATTTGGGAAATGTTGCCTCATCTATATTTTTGGAAAGGATTATGGAGGACTGTTACTAATGTTCTTTTTAAAAATCTTTAAGTAGAATTTACCAGTGAAATGATCTGGGTCTGGGCATTTCTTTATAGGAAGGATCGGATTACCAATTCAGTTTATTTACTTCTTAAACGTATGTTGAGATTTTCTATTTTTTTTCATTAGTCGCTATTAGTAGATGTGTCTTTCTAGGAATTTGGCCATTTCATCTAGTTATCTCATTTGCTGGTGTACAGTTGTTTATAAACTTTCCTTATTAACTTTTTTGTTTCTGTAAAGTCAGCAGTAATGCCCTAATTTTAGTAATTCAAGTCATCTTCTTTCTTGGTCAATGTAGCTGGAGTTTCACTGATTCTGGTGATGTTTTTAAAGAACCAGCTTTTTAAAAAAGTTGTTTTCTCTATTGATTTGCTAGTTTTTATTTTCTTACTTTTTGCTCCCATCATTATCATTCTATTTCTTCTACCTGCTCTAGGTTTAGTTTGCTCTTCTGTATGGTCACTGTGGGTCACAATTGATTTGATGGCAATGAGTTAATGGGTTAACAGTGCCTTAGGGAGGAAAGACAGATAATGGATTTGAGATTTTCTCTTTTAGTATAAGTATTTACAGATACAAACTTTCATCTCAGCACCGTTACGGAAACACTGGGGGCTTAGTGGTTAAGTGCTACTTCTGCTAACCAAAAGATCAGCAGTTCAAATCTGTCTGGTATTTCTTGGAAACTCTATGGGGCTGTTCTACTTTGATCTACAGCGTTGCTATGAGTCAGGAATCGACTGGACAGCAGTGGGTTTTTGGGGTGGGTAACATTGCTAAAGGTGTAACCCATATGTTTTGCTTTGTAATGTCTTAGTTTTTAATAGCTAAATATTTTCTAGTTCCACTTGCTGTGCTTTGTTTGATCTATTGGTCGTTTCCCTGGAGGCATAGTAGTTAAGTGCCACAGCTGCTAACCAAAAGGTTGGCAGTGCAAATCCACCAGGAGCTCCTTGAAAACTCTATGGGGCAGTTCTACTCTGTCTCGTAAGGTCACTATGAGTTGGAATCAACTCGAAGGCAGTGGTGTTTTTTGTCTGTTTGTTTGTTTTTGCTTATTGGTTATTTAGAAGTGAGTTCTTTAGTTTCCATATATTTGAGAGTTCCCCAAATTTCTTTCTTTTTTTATTTCTATCCATTTGAATTTATTGAGGATTTTATTTTATGGCTCAGTGTATGGTCTACCTTGAAAAATTTTCTATGTCCACTTGAGAAGAATAGTTTTTCACCTGTTGCTGAATGGAGTGTTGTAGAAATAAATGTGTGCTAGGCCTAACTGATTTACAGTTTGGATCAAATATTCTATTTCCTTGTTAATCTTCTTCCTAGTTGTTTTATCCATTAGTAAAAATAAGATATTGAAGCCTCTTACTATTATTATTGAAATATCTATTTCTCCCTTCAGTTTTGACAGTTTTTGCTTTGTATTTAAGGTTGTATTTTTAACTGCTTGTATATTCACTTTTGTTCTCTTTCACTGATGTATTGCCAGTATTATCATTATTAATTGTCTGTCTATACGCTTATTAAGATTTTTTGTTTAGCTGCCATCTGAGGACACAGCAAATGGTCCCAACTCAGCAGGAACGGATGCTCACTGAGGACCAAAATGACATGCGGTAAAGACAACCTAGAAGACAGAGAGACCCACAAGAGTGGATGCTTACATTGACTTGGGACTGGAAGAACCGGATGGTGCCCGGCCACCACCAGTGATAGCCACGATAGAGCTCACAGAGAGGAGTCTCACTGGCAACACAAGAATAAAAAGGAGTGCATCCTGAGATCTCCACTAAAAGACTTCAATTGATGGTCCAGCGGTTTTGGGGTTCCCCTGAGAGCATGGGCCCCGGCCCTGAAGCTGCCCTTACCCATAAATTATAACAAAGGTCCACTCTTTGGACAGGAATGGATTGGACTTGGCAATGTAGAGTGACCATATATTGGATGCACTTTATGGTTCTATGCATCTATAGGATATCATACTGCTGACCTCTGGCTGGAGGAAGGAGAGTGGGTGGAGAGGAGGGGAAAGGAGGCTGTTGGGAGGATGAGACATGTATGGAGCAGAGAGGTATAGTGTGCCGTCACCAGACAGGGAGAGCAGTGGAAGCTGCGTATAGGTGGACATGTAAATTTATACGGGAATGTACATTTTCACTCAGTCATGTTAAATAAAAAATAAAAAATTAAAAAAAAGATTTTTTGTTTAAAGTCCATTTTTTTACTATACTAGTACATAAATATTGCAGCTTTATTTTTTGTTGAGATTTGTGTGACATAACTTTTTCCATCCTTTTACTTGCAACATATTTGTATCTTTGAATCCAGAGAGCATCTTCTGTAGACAGCATATGGTTGGACTTTGTTTTTAATCCATTATGACATTCTTTGACTTTGTTTGGATTTTTAAACACATTCACATTTAATCTTAGCATTGATGTAGTCGGATTTACACCTGCCATTTTACTTTTTGTTTTCTACGTGTCTCATGCATTTTCCTTCAGTTCTTCTTTCCTGCTTTGTTTTGTGTTAAATAAGCACCACGATTTTTTTTTTTCCAATGGCCCCATATGCTTGAAAAAGCTAGGCAATGATTAAGGAAGACCTAGGAAAAAATGATGCCTTTGAATTATAGTGTTGGTGAAGAATATTGACTGTATTATGGCCTGCCAGAAAAAGAACAAATCTGTATTGGAAGAAGTACAACCATAATTCTCCTTAGGAGTAAAAATAGTGAGACTTTGTCCAACATATTTCAGACATGCTATCAGGAGAGATCGGCCCTAGAGAAGGACATCATGCTTGATAGAGCAGACAGTGAGCAAAACAAGAGGAAGACCTTCAACAACATAGACTGACACAGTGACTGCAGCTATGGGTTCAAGTATAACAACGATTATGAGGATGGCGCAGGACTGCTTAGTATTTTGTTCTGTTGTGCTTAGGGTCATTATGTGTTAGAACTGACACAAAAGCAATTAACAACAATAACAAGTATGATAGTTTAATTCTCTTAATAACTATTCATTAATTTTGACTCAATTTCATTGCAGTTTCTCTAGGGCTTGCTATATATGTCTCAACTTTTCAAAATCTAGTTCACACTTACACCAAAATAATTTCAGTCATACATGAAAATACTACTCTTTTGTAATGAACCCTTCTCGATGATATCAGATTGTTTGTTTGTTTAGTGACCTGGATTAACTTTTCTAGTGAAGTCAGTTTCCTTCACAAGAAATTCTCTGATATCATTTCTCAGAGGGTGCAGCCATGTTTATGAGTGCAATCACTCTGAGATGATGATGGTTTAAAAAGTTTCCTTTCTTTTTTTCTATTTTATTTCTCCCTCATATACCTGCTAAACTGTCTATCTTTGTTGCTATTACACAAGACTAGTAGAATAGTGTGGAACTTCTGCTCTACAAGTCAGCTGGGTTAAAGGCAATTAAAACCAAAACCAGTGCCATCAAGTTGACTCCCACTCATAGCGACCCTATAGAACAGAGTCAAACTGTCTCCCAGGGTTTCAAAGGAGCATCTCCTGGACTTGAACTGCTGAACTCTTGCTTAGCAGCTCGGCTCTTAACCACTTTACCACTAGGGCTCTGAAGGGGAATTGAGATCTTAGTATATTTGACGTGCAGCACCTGAGTTAGAGGTGACTGGAGCCTTGGTGGAGGAATAGAGCTTTTGATATCTCAGTTGAACTCACTTGCAATTTAGTCTCCACATACAGCTGGGAGAGATGAAAAATGTCTGTGGCCAAGCTCTCTCATGGAAATATCACAGCCCTTGATTAGCTGTTGGGTGTAGTGGGGGCCTCTTCCTTTGGGCCACACCTTCCCTGAGGAGAGCTTTTGCCATACTGATCTGGGAAGAAGGTAAGGAGCAGCTCATGCCTAAAGTACCACAGCCTCTTCCTGTTCTCATCAAGATTTGGTAGGTTTTCTTGAATAAATATTTCTTCATAAGGAATTTCTTCAAAATTCAGTACTTTGAATTGTGTTCATCTCTATATTTTGTAATTAGTTTTGAAAGTGGCAATACTGACCTATTTCTTTCTACACATTTATTAACAGTTAAAGCTAGAGTAAGAAGAAATATTTCCAGAGGCTTTGATTTCTTTTCTATGAAAATTTTCAACCATTATGGTTGTCTTTTCTGGGAACTCTTTCCACAGAACCCCTCGCTTCTCCATCCCAGAAGTGTAATGAAGTCAATTGCTTTCTAATTTATCCTTATTTGTGTCTGATAATCAATTCTATTCTGAGTGTGACACTTCTCTCTTGGATTTGAAGGAAAGTGAGGGTTAAAGTATATGTTAAGTAACTATCCTGAGCTTCCATGGATTTGGTGTTTTTCCATTAGAGCCAGAGCTCCAAATCATTTTTTTTCTATTCTGGTTATGACTCTGGTTCACCAAAATTTTCAAAATGTGGTTCTGTTCCAGTTTTGCTTCATTAACCATGACTGAACCAGTTCGAATGGAATTTGAACCTGTTTTTTCACGCTCAGATCTCAAGGTTATATTCTGCAAATGGATAACCCGGAGCAATTTCATCTAAAGAAATATGGCTACTAAATTCATTACTTATATTGCAAATAATATTGAATTATTTTATTAATTTGAATTTTGTTCATCCCTAGGATTTGTAGTTAGTTTTGACAATACCAGTATCAGACTATTTTTTCTATATATTTATTAACAGTTAAATCTAATGTGACAGTGAGCTCAGTTTTAAACACTATATGAAAACATCTCTATACAAGGAAAAACACAATATAAAATATATTATTTTTTAAAAAATCATATTTTTTTAAATACACTAGAATTCACTGCAGACTGACTTATTTTAAAAATAGTATTGTGATAAAACCTTCCTAGCATGCTGTATAAATATTAAAGATTCAAGATGCATTTAGTAGGAAATTCTTAATACTGTAAAATACATTGAAAACCAACTTAATTTTGATGTAGGTTATATTTCACTACTAACACTTAATAGTCCCATAAAATTGATAAGAATTTATTCACAAAATACTGAAAATATAAGTATGCTATCATACCTAATATATCAATACACCCCACTACTAAGCAGAAGAATTACCATACCGTTACATAAAATAAACATTTTATTACAACTATGGATTTAATCCATATACAATGATTCACTTGATTTAAAAAAATCATTGCAATAAGCCATAATTACAACTAATTAAAAGAATGTCTTCTAATATTTTTTCAGTTAAGCTATCCCTGTTGTCTTGCAAGACGAATTTCAAACCTGAGAAAGCTCTCTCAACACTGACCTGAGTAGCTATTATACCGAAAACAACAATAGCAATTTCACATAACTGGGATTATTGTGAATGCTGTTCTTCCCAAAATTCGTAAGTAATTATTTTTCTCTCAACTCTTTGTATGCTATCCAAGTCGCTAATGTGGAGTCAATATTAGCAGTATGGTCATTTGATCTCTGACTTTCCTTTCTCTCATTTTGAGAAATAATTCCATCTCATCAGTATCATTTGAAATGAGCATTTTCTGAATTGATTTCTTTTGTTACACTTTTAGTATTGCTCTTTTTCAGGTTTTCTATCATTTGCCAAATGCTTTTTAAGTGTAACACGGCCTTCACCTTAAGTTCAGAACTAATTAGAACTTGCTAATGAATCGGATCCGACTCCACGGTATTGGTTTTTTTTTTTAATGAGGATCTAGATAAAGTGCTTCTGCTATGCCACCATTTTCAATGATAACTTTTCCCTTGACATTAAATTTTTCAATCAATGTGTTTTCAGATGTATTATTAAGAGTTCTTAATTTTAGCTGAGTGTTCACCCACATACCTAAAACATCACTCATGGTTAATTGTTCCTTACGCAATCTTAATTGTCTTTAAAGGTTTTAAAGTTTTCAATATTAATTTGACATATGCCCATCTGTCATTAGAACAGTAATAATTCATATTATTCTCAGTGCACCACAGAGATTTTTGCATCCCAGTAAACTTTCTGACATTGTGCATATACTGTTCTATCTTGTTGGGAAATCCAGCAAAATTTCTTTAAATATCTAAAGGTTTGGTAGACAGTGTGAGACTATGGAGTATTCAAATGAATTCATGACCAAAACTCACTGCCATCGAGTCTGGTCTGACTCATAGTGACCCTACAGGTCAAAGAAGAACTGCTCCATAGAGTTTCCAAGGAGCATTTGGTGGATTTGAACTGCCGACCTTTCAGATAGAAGACGTAGCACTTAACCCACTATGCCACCAGGGTTTCCGAGTTCATGACATTCCCTTAAAAATCTTCCATTTCAGCATCTTTTGTGTCTTTAACAACTAATTGAAACGTGCATGCAACACACTTTATACCAATTTTTTCTTATAAAACTTGTCACCTTCACCCTATTCTGCAACGGTTAATGTCTGTAAGTCAGAGGGCACCAAGGCAAGGTCTTCAAAATTTTCAGTTTGTACTGATATTTGACATTCAGTTTCACTGTCATTTCTGAACAAACCAACAAATTAAATATTGTTAGAGTTATTATTTGTGGTTACAGAATAAATTGATTATAAATCAATGCTGTACTTCTCTAAAATTTGACACACAGTGTTTTCTATGTACAGATCTGTATATCTTTGTTTTAAGTACTTCATTCTCGGTGTCAACAGATGCACCTTATCATTTTGTGACAAACCAAAAAAAAAACAAACCCACTGCTGTGGAGTCAATTCCAACTCACAGCAACCTGATAGGTCAGAGTAGGACTGCTCCATAGAGTTTCCAAGGAGTGCCTGGTGGATTTGAACTGCCCACCTTTCAGTTAGAAGACATAGCGCTGTAACCATTACACCACCAGGGTTTCCTCATCTTGGGACAACTGAGCGTTAATTCCTAGAGCTGACTCCCTCATTTTACTGGCAACGTCCACTTTCAAAGCCAATATTCATTTTTCTAGATTGCTACTAATCTTGGAGCTAAGTTTTGAGGACATGTGAGATATTATTTCTCTAATATTCTCTGGATCGATTGAAAATTTTTGACCAATTTAAGCAATAACTGGATTCAAAATTTTACAGAATCCTAAATGTGCAATTAACTTCAAGAAACAAATATTAACAGTACTAATTCAACACACGCATTGACAAACTTTTGTTTCTCTAATTTCAAAGCATTCTGGAACAGCAAACTCAGCTAATGTTTTCTCTGCTTACTTGGAACACTTCTGGCACTTCCTTTGTTTTTTTTGTGCTCTAAGTAAGTTTACAATCCAAATCACTTTGTCACATAAAAGCCCAAACAAACACCACTGTGCAGGTCTAACTGCTCTCCCCCAACACCAGCCTGTGAAAGCACCCTCCTCCTTTCCACTCTGTTGATTCAACCAACTCCTGTCCCCCTCCACCCACTCATCCCACCTCTAGAGAGGAGCTGCTCAGGTAGTCTCATTTATATATTTCAACCAAGAAACATTCTTAGTTATCACTCTAGGTCTTACAATCTGGTCTAATCTTTGTCTGAAGACTTGGATTCAGTACTGACTTCATCTCTGGGCTAACTGAAAATCTGCGGGTCATGTCTTCAGGAATCCCTCCCTTCATCTAAGAAAACATCCAGTGTGGTATTTTAACAGAGTTCCAGTTGTGCATACCCACTTTTTTCCCCACAACATCAGGAACATGAGGTTGTGTTCCCTGTCAGAGAAGTTCTTGGTGGTAGCCCGGTGTTATCTAGCTCTTCTGGTCTCATGCTGATGCAGTCTCTGGATCATATGGCATCTTATGTTGGGCTCATATTTTCCTCATGTGTTTAATATCCTTTGTTCTCCTCTGCTCCAGGTAGATTGGGACAAATTGATGCTACATAAATGGCCAGTTGCTAGCTTTTAAGACCCCAGATGGCACTCACCAAAGTGGAATGCAGAACACTTTAACTGGGTTATTTATTTTTCCTTGTTGAGGATTCATTACCTTGTAGATTGCATTAGCTTGTAGGTTATGGAGAGTAGACACCAATTAGATACATGGTAGCCAAAAATTGTCCCCCACTCTGTAGGTAATCGTTTTACTCTTTTGGTGAAGTCTTTGGATGAACATATGTGTTTGATTTTTAGGAGTTCTCAGCTATCTGCTTTCTTTTCTGGTGTTTGTTCATTGTTAGTAGTGTTTTGTAGTCTGTTTATGCTGTGCATTAGGGCTCCTGATATTATCTCTATTTTTTCTTCCTGATCTTTATTGTTTTAGACTTTATATTTAGGTCTTTGATCCATTTTAAGTTAGTTTTTATGTATGGTGTGAGATACTGGTCTTGTTTCATTTTTTTGCAGATGGATATTCAGTTATGCCAGTACCATTTGTTAAAGAGACTGTTTTTTCCCTAGTTTATGGACTTTGGACCTTTGTCAAATATAGCTGCTCCTAGGTGATGATATTATATTTGGATTCTCAATTCTCTTCCTTTGATCTATGTATCTGTTTCTGTACCAGCATCATGGTGTTTTGACTATTGTGGCAGTGCAATAAGTTCTACAGTCAGGTAGAGTAAGGCCTCCCACCTTGTTCCTCCTCAGTAATTTTTTACTTATCCAGATCTTCTTCTTTTTCCGTATGAGCATGGTGATTTCATTTAAAAAATACCGATCGCATTTGTGTTGTGATTGCATTGTTTCTGCAGACAGCTTTGGGTAAAACATTTTTCCACAATGTTAAGTCTTCCTATCCATGAATAAGGTAAGCTTCTGCACTTATTATGTAGGTCTCTTTGGGTTTCTTACAGTGCAGTCTTGTAATTTTCTTCATATATGTCTTTTACATGTCTGGTTAGATTTACTCCTAGGTATTTTATCTTCTTGGGAGCTATAATAAATGGTAATGATTTGGTAATTTCCTCTCTGATGGTCTCTTTGTTGGTGTAAGGAATCCAACTGCTTTATGTATGTTTATCTTGTATCCTGATATTTTGCTATTAGTTCCTGTCGTTTCTTTTTTGTGGTCTCTTCAGGGTTTTCTGAATATAAGATCATATCATCTACAAGTACAGATACTTTGACTTCTTTCTTGCCAGTTTGGATGCTCTTTACTCCTTTATATTGCCTGGTGGCTTGGCTAGAATCTCCAGGACAATGTTGAATAGCCAAAGTGTTGTTGTTGTTGTTGAATAAGAGTGGTGAAAAATAAAGCATCCTTTTCTGGTTTCTGCTCTCAAGAGGAATGCCTTCAGACTATCTCCTTTTAGGGTGATATCGGCTGTTGGCTTTGCATAGATGATCTTTATTATGTTGCGGAATTTTCCTTCTATTCCTATTTTGCTGAGAGGTTTTTTAAATAACATGAATCAGTGTCGGACTTAGTCAAACGTCTTTTCTGCATCAAATGATAAAATCAAGTATTTCTTTTGTTTATTTATGTAGTTGATTGTTTTTGAATGTTGAACCATCCCTGTATCTCTAGTATGAATTGGTCATGGTGAATTATTTTTTTGATACATTGTTGAGAGTTCTCTTGGCTAGAATTTTGTTGAGAATTTTTGCATCTAAGTTTATGAGAAATACTGGTCTGTAGATTTCCTTTTTTTGTTCTTTCTTTGCCTGATCTTGGCATCGGGGTTATACTGGCTTCATAGAATGAATTGGGAATATTCTAGATTTTTTCTATGTTCCAGAATATCTTTAGTAGTGGTGGTATTAATTCTTCTCTGAATCTTTGGTAAAATTCTCCACTGAAGCCCTGATGTCCAGGGCATTTTTTTGGTAAATTCCCTTTTCTTCTATGTGATAGGTTTACTTAGTTGTTCTACTTCTGTTTGTTCTAGTTTTGGTAGGTGACGTGTTTCTAGAAATTTGTCCATTTCCTCTAACTTTTCTAATTCATTAGAGTACAATTTTGCATAGTATTTTGTTATGGTTCTTTTAATTTCAGTTGGTCTTTTGTGGTATCACTCATCTCATTTCTTATTCAAGTTATTTCCTTCCCTCCTATTTTCCTGTTGTCAGTTTGGCCAGTGGTTTATCAATTTTGTTGATCTTTGAAAAAAAAAAAACAGCTTTGGGTCTTGTTAACTCTTTCAATCACTTTTCTGTTCTTTGTTTCATTTAAGTCTGCTCTAATTTTTGTTGTTTGCTGTCTTCCAGTTTCCAAGGGGTACTTCTACTGCTCGCTTTCCACTTTTTTGAGTTACAGAGTTAATTCTTTGATTTGGGGCTTTTCTTATTTTTTTGATGTATGCATTTATTGACCTTGGGACACTACTTTTAAGTTGCCATACATTCTGACAGGATCTGTTTTCATTCTCATTTGATCCTATGAGTTTCTCTGTTTCATCTTTGATTTCTATTATTCAGTCATTTTTGAGCAAAGTGTTGTTCTGTTTCCATGTGTTCGATTTTTCCTTCTTTTTTCTGTTACTGATTTCTACTTTTATGGCTTTGTCGTCTGCAGTGAAGCTTTGTAACATTTCAATATTTTATATTTTGTTAAGGATTGCTTTAAGGTAGTTAATTCTAGTGAATGCTCCATGTGCATTGGGAAAAAACAGTATGCTTGGCTGCTGTTGGGTAGAAGGTTCTGTATATGTCTACGAGGTCAAGTTGGTTGACTGGCATTTAGATCTTCCCTTTTTTTTATGGGGAAACCCTGGTGGCGTAGTGGATAAGAGCTATGTCTGCTAACCAAAAGTTGGCCATTCATATCCACCAGGTGCTTCTTGGGAACTCTATGGAGAATTTCTACTCCATCCTATAGGGTCACTATGAGTCAGAATTGACTCGATGACAGTGGGGATTTTTTGTCTGTGTTTTTATGGAGCTTTTTTCTAGATGTTCTGTCCTTCACTGACAGTAGCATGTTGAACTTACCTATTATTATTGTAGAACTGTCTGTTTCTGTTTTCAATGCAGATAGTGTTTGTTTTATGTATTTTGGAGCCCTGTCATTGAGTGCATAGGTATCTAATAGAGTGATGTCCTCCTGGAGTATTGAGCCTTTAATATTTATATAACATCTTTCCTTATTGTTATGAGCTAGTGCTGCTCTAACAACATTACCACAAGTGAATGGCTATAGCAAAGGAAAGTTTGTTCTCACACCGTCCAGTAGGTTACAAGTCTGAATTCAGGGAGTCCATTCCAGGGAAAGGGCTTTCCCTCTGTCAGGTCTGGAGGAAGCTCCCTGTTTTGCATCAGTCTTCGACTAAGGAGCATCTTGGTGCAGGAACCTCGGGTCTGAAGGATGTGCTCTTCTCCCAGTGTCGCTTCCTTGATGGTGAGAGGTTCCCAACTCTCCACTTGCTTCCCTTTCCTTTTATCTCTTGTAGGATGAAAAGATAAAAGGTAGTACAAGTCACACTCCAGGGAAACTCCTTTACATTAGAGCAGGGATGTGACCTTAGGAAGGGATTTACAGTTCCACCTTTAACATGCAGCATAGGAAAATCACAAATGGAGGACAATCACAGAATACTGGGAATCATGGCTGAGCCAAATGGCCATACAGATTTTTGGGGGGACACAGTTCAGTCCATGACACTTATCCAATATGGTGGATTTTACTTTAAAGTGTATTTTATCAGAGATTAATATTGCCACTCCTGCTCTTTGTCATATGTTGTTAGCCTGATAAATTTTTTTCCATGCTTTGAGTTGTAGTTTGTTCCTGTTTGAGTCAAGATATGTCTCTGGTCGCCACGCCAAGTGCCGTTGAGTCGGATCTGACTCATAGGTGACATATAAACGGGTC
Source organism: Heterohyrax brucei (assembly GCA_028571685.1). Lineage (NCBI taxonomy): Eukaryota > Metazoa > Chordata > Mammalia > Hyracoidea > Procaviidae > Heterohyrax > Heterohyrax brucei. Next base: position 127,087,259 of record CM053166.1, on the reverse strand, counting down.
TTTTTTTTTTTAAATCCAGTCTGCCACACTCCATTTCTTTATTGGTACATTTAGTTCATTTACATTCAGTGTGATTATTGATAGGTATTAGCTTAGTGCTGTCATTTTGATGTCTTTTTTGTGTGTGCTGTAGACAAGTCCTTTGTTCCATTTAATTTTCTGTACTGAGTTTTTTTTTCTTGTGTTTTCATCTTTTTCAATGTAGTTTGTTCTGTATTTGCTGAGACTTCATGTTTTTCTTGTTTTTTATTTTGAGGCATAGGTGGATAGTTTCCTTTGCAGTTGCCTTAGTATTTACCCCTTTTTCTCTAAATTTAAGCCAGTCTTTAATGTCTTTATATTGCCTTGACTTCCTCTGCATGTAAAAGATCTATGACTACATTTTCTTTTGTCTCCCCCTTTTTATTATAATGTTTACACAATGGTATCACTGTTTCCCTATTTTAATTGTTTTTCCTATGATTTATTTTCATGATTCTCCTATTTGGATTGAAATCCAGTTACTCTGTTCTGTGGTCTGGTTGCCACCTGGTGTTACTAGTTTTCTAACCAAAGGACTAAAACTACAGTTTTGTTCTGGTTTTTGCAAATTCCCTTTATTTCTGTTTATCTGGAAATGTCCTAATTTTGCCGTCATATTTGGAAGACAGTTTTGCTAGATAAATAATTCTTGGCTGTCAATTATTTTCCTTCAAGGCTTTGTATATGTCATCCCATTATCTTCTTTCCTGCATGCTTTCTGCTGAGTAGTCTAAGCTTAGTCTTATAGATTTTCTTCTGTAGGTTATTTTTCACTTTCCCTGGCTACGTTTAAAAGTGTCTCCTTATCTTTACTTTCAGTAACTTTGATTATGATAACGGCTTGGTGTCTTTTGGGGGAGATTTACCTGGTGTGGAGTCTGATGAGTACCTTGGATAGGTACCTTGTCATCTTTGAATATATCAGGGAAGCTTTCCATCAGCAAACATTTGACAAATCTCTCTGTATTTTCTGTTATCCCCCCACCATTCATACACCAATCACTTATAGATTATTGTTCTTCATAAAGTCCTACGTAAGTCTTGGTGTGTCTTAATTCTTTTATCTGATTATTCCTCAGATATGTCGATGTCCCATTCTTTATCTTCAATCTCACTCATTCAAGCTTCCGCTACCTCATTTCTGCTCCTTTGACTTCCCATTGAGTTGCCTAATTCTGTAATTTTATTTATTTTCTGAATTTCTAATACTTACAGTTCAATGCTTTCTTACAGCCTGTTCAATTTGTCATGCTCTGCTGCATTTTGCCTCATCTCCTTCTTCATCTCTTGAACAGTTCTCAGTATTAATCTTTTGTATTGTACCTCTGATAATTCCAGGAAGTTCTCTTCCTCCAGAAAATTTCTTTATTTGGGGAGATTTTGAAAGAGACCAGGGTCCGCCCCTTTAGGTGCTTTGATATGGACTGGTGTTTCCTGGCCATAAGTAAATTGTTGATAATTATTTTATGTTTGCCTACTGTGTTATAGCTCCTTGTTTTAAAATCTACAGTTTAATTTTCTTTTCTATATTCAACTCAGTTGCCTGTATTGTCAGTCTCCAAGTGTGTGGTGCAGGCTGTCACCTATTGTCCTAGATGGGCAGGGGTGATTGGTATAGGTACAGGTGTCTGGTTGCAGGCATGGAGAAAGGAAGTGAGTTAACAATCATCCCTGAGTGTCTGTGAGATTGTCATATCCCCTTGTATCTGAATCAGGTGAAGGAACAGTTTCTGCCTTGATTTTCCAATTTAGGGGAGTTTGCAGAAACATTTTTAAAAATGTTTCCCTCCCTTCCCTGAGCTTGCTAAGCCATTTACCCCTCCAAATCTCAGAAAATGGCTTAGAGAGAGCTTAAGGAGTCCTTCTTCTGGCTCAGCTAATGGTGCTAGACTCCAGAGTCAGGCACAGTACGGAGAAGGGAAGGGCAGAATGACTCGGGGCAGCCTGAAGAGTCCTACTTCCATCTCAATTAATGGTATAAGACTTTAGTGCTGGGCACAGTTCAGAGAAGAGAGGGGCATGCTAGGAGAAGGGATATGGGCCCTATTGAAGGAAAGATTCAGATGAACATGCAGGACATGCAACAACTTAGATTTCAATGATATGGTTCTGTCCCTCACTGGCTCTGGAGGCAGAAGTGGATTCTCCAGATAATCACCTCCACTAAGGGGAATACCCACCAACTTCCAGCCTGGCCCCACCACATTGCAGCTGCAGCTGCTTCCTGGCATGTCAGGTCTTTGGAATCCTGTATACTCCTGGCACTATTCTCTCTTTCCTTTTGCTCAATCCAGTTTATCAACTCTCCCTTTGATGTTCAGGGCTCCTAGGATGTCATATATACTGGATTCATTTGTTCTGTTTGGTCTTTGATTTTAGAGGGGGCATAGGAAGCATCTATCTATTCTGCATTTTTTGGCACTTCCTTCAGTCTTCTTTATCTTCTTGCTTTGCACAGCATTGTATCCATCTGTGTGGTGATACTTCAAGTGCCATTCTAAATTTTCTGCATAATTCCAAACATATCTGTGATGCAAATTTTGGATGTGCTTTTCTTTCTTTTTGACATTTTTTAAATTGTGAATTAATAACAATTTTACAGTCTATGTCACGTTACCATATAACACCCAGAACTTTCACCTCTGTGCTATTCTAGCTGCCCTGCCCCCCTTTCACAAATGTGATAGCGCGCTTCCCCTTTTGTTCAGAACTTCCCACGACCTTTTGACTAAGGTCTGGCGCTCCTCACCCAAGCAACTCAGCTCCAGCAAAGTGTCCCTCAGACAACTCCTATATATTTTTGAAGGTTTGTCTGTTCCACGATCATTCTATGTTTTGTATGGTCCAGGTCAGTCTTTGGGGAGCTGGCCCCAGTGCTGGATGCAGTTTGGAGTTAGAGAGTTTGGGGGCCATGTTCCCAGGGGGCCCTCTGTTCAGAAGGACCACCAACTGTGGTCTTTTTGTAGAGTTCTAGCTCTGTCTTCTACTCCATCACCGCCTGTGTCCAGAGCTCTTTTCCACGTACCACATCCAGGCTGTCACTGGTGGTGGCCAGGTACCATCTACTTCTTCTGGTCCCATGCTGACACAGGCTATCGCTCATATGGCTCACCAACAGTATAGAAGAGTTTCAATCTCTATACATCCTCTCCAGCATTTACTATTCTGTGTTTTTTGGATTATTTATAGCTTTGTTGAGGTGAGATGGTATTTTAGTCACCTGGTACCGCTCCAACAGAACACAAACACAAGCGTATGGTTTCAAGAAGAGAAATTTTATTGACACAGTCTGGTAAGCCACAAATCCATTTACAAGTTACAAGTCCATTCCATATGAGAAATCATCACAGTCCAGTAAGCCAAGAGTCCAAATTCAACAAGAGCATTTCAGCACGGGAAGCTAAGGTCCAAAGAACGTGCTCTGCTCTTGGTGCTGCTCTCTTGGTGGTGTGAGGTTCCCAACTTCCTCTGCTCACTTCTCTCCTTTATATCCCACAAGTTTGTAGCTTGAGTCCTGCCTCACCAACACAACTGCTGCCCATTCTCTCTCATCAGCATAATGGCAGCAAGATTCACAACACATGAGAGGAATGACACCATACTTGGTCTCATAGCCAAGTCAAATCAACACATACATTTTTGGGGGGCACAATTCAATCCATGATAGATGGTATCTCATTGTGGTTTTGATTCAGATTTCGCTAACGGCTAGTGATCATGAACATTTCCTCATGTATCTGTTGGTGACCTGTATGTCTTCTTTGGTGAAGTGCCTGTTCATGTCATTTGCCTGTTTTTTAATTGGGTTGTCTTTTTCTTGTTGAGGTTCTGCAGAATCTTGTAGATTAGAGATTAGGCACTGGTTAGAAGTGTGGTGGGCAACTATTTATTCCTGCTCTATAGTGGTCTTCTTACTCTTTTGATGAAGGCTTTGGAAGAGCATAAGTGTTTAATTTTTAAGAGTTCCCAATTATCTATTTTCATTTCTGATAAATGAAGGTTGTTGCTGGTTTTGGGTAGACTGTCGTTGCCATGGGTTAGCACTTCCAGTGTCTCCCCAACTTTTCCTTATAAGAATTTTGTTGTTTTAGCTTTTATGTTTAGGTCCTTGATCCATTTTGAATTAGTTTTTGTGTGTGGTATGAGACAAGGGTCTTGTTTCATTTTTCTGTAGATGGATATCCAATTATGCCAACACCATTTGTTGAAGAGACTGTCTTTACCCCAGTTTACTTTCTTTGAGTCTTTATCAAATATCAGGTTTTCATAGGTGGATGAAGTTATATTTGGATCTTTTATTCTGTTCCATCAGTATATGTGTCTGTTTTTGTGTCAGTGCCAGGCTGTCTTGACTACTGTGGCAGTAGTAGGTTTTATGGTCAGAAAAGGTGAGGCCTCCCACTTTATTCATCTTCTTTAGTAATAATTTACTTATCCGTGGCTTCCTCCTTTTCCATATGAAGATGGTGATTTGTTTTTCCATCTTGTTAAAAAATGTCATTGGAAGTTGAATTGGGATTGCATTGTATGTATAGATTGTTTTGGGCAGTATAGAAATTTTCACAATGTTAAGTCTTCCTATCCAGGAGCTGGGTAGGTTTCTCCACTTGTGTAAGTCATTTTTCTTTTCTTGCAATAGGGACTTGTATTTTTCTTTGTATAGGTCTTTTACATCTCTGGTTAGATTTATCCCCAGATATTTCGTCATCTTGGGGGATATAGTAAATGGTGATGAGCTCATGATTTCCTCTTTGGTTGTCTTTTTGTCTGTGTAAAGGAATTCCACTGATTTATGTATGTTTATCTTGTATCCTGATACTTTGCTGAAGTCTTCTATTAGATCCAGTAATGTTTTTTTTTGTGTGTGTGGATTCTTTAGGTTTTTCTGTGTATAAGATCATGTCATCTGCAAATAGCCATGCTTTGACTTCTTTGCCACTTTAGATGCTGTTTATTTCTTTATCATGCTTAACTGCTCTGGCTATGACCTCCAGAACAATATTGAATAGAAGTGGTGACAGTGGGCATCCCTGGATAGCACTTGTTCTTAAAGGGGAATGTTTTCAACTCCACTCCAGTAAGTATGATGTTAGCTATTGGTTTAGTGTAGATGGCCTTTATTATGTTGAGAAACTTCCTTTCTATTCCTATTTTGTGGAGAGTTTTTAACATGAATGGGTGTTGGACTTTATCAAATGCCCTTCCTGCATTGGTTGATAGAATCAGATGGTTCTTGTTTTTTATTTTGTTTATGTGGTTGATTACATTAATTATTTTCCTGATGTTGAACCATCCCTGCACCCCTGGTATGAATCCCACTTGGTCGTGATGAACTACTTTTTTGATGTGTTGTTGAATTCTGTTAGCTAGGATTTTGTTAAGGATTTCTGTGTCTGTGTTCATGAGAGATATTAGTCTGTGATTTTGCTTTTTTGTGCCGTCTTTACCTGGTTTCAATACCGGGGTTATACTAGCTTCATAGAAGGAATTTGGCAGTATCTCATCCTTTTCTATTCTCTGGAATACCTTTAGAAGTGGTGATGCTAACTCTTCTCTGACATTTGATAGAATTCTGCAGTGAAGCCATCCAGGACAGGGCTTTTTTTGGATGGAAGTGTTTAAATTCCTTTTCAATTTCTTCTTTTGTACTGGGTTTGTCATTAGTTGCTTTGTCTCTGATTTGACTAGTTTAGGTAGGTACTGTTTTTGCAGAAAATTGTCCATTTCTTCCAGGTTTTCAAATTTATTAGAGTGTAACTTTTGATAGTATTCTTCTATGATTCTTTTTATTTCAGCAGAGTCCATTGTGAGATCACCCATCTCATTTCTAATTCAGATTATATGTTTCTTCTCCTGGTTTTCTTGTGTCAGTGTGGTAAATGGCTTATCAATTTTGTTAATCTTTTCAAAACACCAGCTTTTGGACTTTTCTACTCTTTCAATCATGTTTCTGTTTTCTATTTCATTTATTTCTGTTCTAATTTTAATAATTTGCTTTCTTCTGGAGCCTGCTGGGTCCTTTTGCTGAGATCTTTCTAGTTGTTCACGTTGATGAGTCAATTCCTTGATTTCTGCCCTTTCTTCTTGGACATATCCATTTATTGGGATGAAATGACCTCTGAGCACTGCTTTTGCTGTGTCCCATAGATTTTGGTAGGATGTGTCTTCATTCTCATTTTATTCTAAGAAATTCTTAGTTGCACCCTTGATTTCTTGTATTACCTAGTAGTTCTCGAGCAAAATGTTATTCAGTCTCCATGTTTTTGATGTAATTTGCATCTTTTTTTCTGTTGTTGATTTCTAGTTTTATGGCTGTGTAGTCTAAGAAGCTTTGCATTATTTCAATATTTTGAATTTTGTTGAGAATCATCATTCTGTGGCCTAATATGTGATCATTTGTGGAGAATGTTCCATGAGTATTGGAAAAGAAAGTACAGTTGGCTGCAGTTGGACGAAGTGTTCTGAATATGTATGTTAGGTCAATTTGGTTGATTACAGCATTTAGATCTTCTGTGTGTTTCTTAAGCTTTTTTCAGGATATTCTGTCCTTTACTGAGAGTGGTATGTTGAAGTCTCCTACTATTGTTGTGGAACTGTCTATTTCTGTTTTCAGTGCAAATAGTGTTTCTTTTATGTATTTTGGAGCGTTGTCATTGGGTGTGTAGATATTTATTATGATCATATCCTCATGTTGAACTGAGCCTTTGACCATTAGTTTGTGACCCTCTTTATCTCACATGGTGGATTTAACTTTAAAATCTATTTTGTAGGAGATTAGTATTGCTACTCCTGCTCTTTTTTTGAATGTTGTTAGCCTGATATATTTTTTCCCAAACTTGGAGCTGCAGTTGGTTTGTGTCTTTGAGTCTAAGGTGTGTCTCCTGTAAGCAACATATAGATGGATTATTTTTTCAACTCAATCCGCTACTCTTCTTTTCTTAATTGGTGCATTTAGTCCGTTTACATTCAGATGTTAGTGTTGCCATTTTGATGCCTTTTTGGGGGTGGGGTGGACAGTTCCTCTGTTGCATTCCATTTCCTGTGCTGTCTTTTATTTACATATTTCCTCTCCATGGCTTTTGGTGTTTGTTTACTTGAAATTGTGATTTTGTGTGCTGCTTTTTGGTGTGTGGAATTATAAGTCTCTTTAGCCCTGACTCCCTTAGTCCCCTTTATTAATCTAAAAAACCTCCAAACTTCGATGTCTGTATTTCCTTGTCTTCCTTTGCTTCCTGAAGGTCTGTGTGTACCTTTCTTTGACCCTCTTTTTCATATAATGCAGCTGTCAATTATATCTTGAGATCTCTAAGTTTCTATTTTTGTGATTTGTTTTTGGTTATCATTTTTGGATTTCCTTTCCTAATGTTACCTAGAAACTCTGTCAACTGTTGGATATTTAAGTCTATATCTATTGCTATTGATTTTATAATCTAAGAACTTTTTTAAATGTTTCTTATAATTTTGGTTTGTTCATACAAATTCTCTAAATTTCTGTTTATGTGGGAAAGTCTTAATTTCACATTCACACTTGAGATACAATTTTGCAGGATATATTATTCTTGGTTGACAGTCCTCCCCCCCTTCAGGGCCTTGTATTACTTTTATTTTCTATCTTTTTATTCTTGAAAAATTACTTGGATTTTCTCTGGCTTATCCCATACTAGAATTCATTTAAGAATAATATTATTATTAGGGCATATTTTATAGTCATATAGTGGTTAAGAGCTCAGTTGCTAACCACAAAATCAGCAGTTCAGCTCTACCATCTACTTCTTGGAAACCCTGTAGGGCAGTTCAACTCTGTCCCATAGGGTTGCTATGAGCCAGAACTGACTCAGTTGTAATAGGTTTGGTTTGTTTTGGGTTTTATTGTTTTTGTTCTTTAACATTACATAACAGAAGCCCTGGCGGCACAGAGGTTAAAATGCTCAGCTTCTAACTTGGTTTATTTATCTAGTAGGCTAGAAGTACAAATTCAGGGTGACACCTCCAGGAAAAGACTTTCTGTCTCTGTCAGCTCTGGAGGAATGTCCTTGTCAATCACCCCTTGGACTAGGAACTCCGTGCAGGAACCCAAGGTTCAAAGGATGCACTCTGCTTCTGGTACCACTTTCTTGGTAGTATGAGGTCACCAATCTCTGCTTGCTTCTCTTTCCTCTCATCTCTTGTAAGATAAATAGCAGTTCAGTACATTCTTTCAGGAAACACACTTTACATTGGATCAGGGATATGACCTTAGTAAGGGTGTTAGAATTCTGCCCTAATACTCTTTAGCATAAAATTACAACCACAAAATGTAGGACAACCACACAATACCAGGAACCATGGCATAACCAAGCTGATACATATGGGGTGCACAACTCAATCCATGACATAACTGAAAGGTCAGCAGTTGAAACCTTCCACTTTTTCCATAAAGATTTACAGCTTGCATCTGTGGTCTTAAAAACTAACAAGTAGACATCTAAGAAGCATCAACTGGTCTGTCTACATAGAGCAAAACAGAATGAAGAACATCAAAGGCATAAAGGAAATATGAGCCCAAGAGACAGAAAGGACCACATAAACCAGAGACTAGATCAACATGAGTCTAGAAGAACTGGATTGTGCCCAGCTACTAGCAATGGGCACTCAACAAAGTGCCCATTATGGGGAACTCAACAAAGAGTCCATAATGGAGCAGGAGAAATGTGGGTTGCATAAGATGGAACTCTAGTAAAAAGATCCAACTTGTTAGTCTGACAGACTGGAGGGTCTCCAGAAGACATGACCCTTGGACTTTCTGTTAGCAAAGAACTGAAACCAGTCTAGAAGCCAACTCCTTATACAAAGATTGAATTAGTCTATAAGACATAAAATGATACTGCTGAAAATTGTGTTTCTTGGCTTAAGAGATACAGGACACTAACTGGGCAGCTCCTGTCTGGATGTGAGATGAGAAAACAGAAGGAGACAAAAGTTGGTTGAATGGACACGGGAAATATGAGGTGGAGTGGAAGAGTGTGCTGTCACATTGCAGGGAGAGCAACTAGGCTCACATAACAAAGTGTATGTAAGTTTTTGTATGGGAAACTGATTCGAATTACAAACTTTTTTACTTAAAACAATAAAAAATAATAAACAATAAACATAAAGCTTTACAGCCTTGGAAACCCTATGGGATTGCTATGAGTTGGAATGGAGTCCAAGACAATGGGTTGGTAGTCCTTTTACATTACAGGAAAACTTTAATAACATAAAGAGAATAGAATGCATAAATTCATTTGTAGAAGTGAATTAGAGCCCAAATCAAACCAAACTCATTGCCTCTGAATCCGTTCCAACTCGTAGCAACCGAGTACAGCTGCCCCATATAGAGTTTACAAAGAACAGCTGGTAAATTCAAACTGCTGACCTTTTGGTTAGCACCTGAACTCTTAACCACTGCACCACCAGGGCTCTGAATTACAGCCAATACATATTAAAATACTGATGATATATAGAAGCATTTTAATATGAATAAGAGCCAGTGTGTATTAAAATCCTTTTATCTATATATTGTCAGTATATTAGAAGAACTGGAATAACCTTGACATTACATTTGCAGGGTTTTCTGATTTCTTCCAAAGTCCCACTTTACAGTGTTCTTGTATGTTCATCTAGTACATTTTGAAGAAAATCTTACTTCATAGTGATGCCATCAAGTTGTTTTCAGTGAAATATGGTATATCTCAATGGAAACATTAACTTTCTTCCTGTGGGTTGTTGATGTTTGTTAACATTTTAATTCGTGAGATAAACATCGGATTTAAACATGTAAATACAATGTGTGATTATACATTTTAATTGAGATTGAATACAGGAATGGGATCATCAAAAATTACAGCTTTTTTTTCTCAAATTTAATTATCACACTTTAAAACGTGAATATTACATTTAAATCATTTACACTTACCTGACCAATTTCCATTCACATGAAAATCTGTTTAGAATTCGGTGCACTTTGAGTAGCTCTTTCAAATTTCTGATTACTAGTGTTCTCAACCACCGAACATTTCTCACATCTTCAGTGGGTACAGATTGTGAACTGTGAGAGAGGTGAAGCATGGAGAGGAAACAGGGATCTCTTTCTTGTATAAAAGTAGTTGTCACCTACAGCTGTGGCTGCGCAAACTCTCTTGCTGAAGCAGTGAACTGTGCCCTTACCAGCCATGTGCCACAGAACTACTTGGCACATAGGGGCACGAGATGTGAATCAAACATAGATGGTCCAGTGGTCTTGCTTACAACTTAAAAATTTTAGTTAAACTGAAAATAGCAAAGATTAAAAAGTAACAGTTGTTGATGTTGCTTTGAGATCAGAGAAACTTTTTTTTTAAGACTTCAGTTTGGGATTAACTCTGGTGGCAACTTCAGGTTTTTTTTCAGGTTCACTTTTTGGTTCTCTTCTGGTTCAAATTCCTGATTATAGCCAAAGGAAGTCAAGTTTGAGCTATTTGTGCTAAATAAGGAATGATTTGTCTTGGATAAACCATAAAGCTCCCTATTGTACATGTTTTCATTCTTCTGCGTTTTCTTACAAACAAAATTATATCTTGTGTTCTTGAAGAGATTTTTAGAGCATAATCTTTGTTTCCACTTTTAGAAGTCTCTTTACTTTTCCTTACCTAGTTTTTTTGGGAGGCAAATTTTCGTGCATTTTTTATAGTTGCTACTTACAAATGCCCTAGAAAGATAACATCAGAAACTGTTTTCTGGAGAAATAAAGCCTATCTCATCCAACACCTTTTAAACTAATGTAAGAAAATATTCACTAGCAGATATTTCAGTGCTTTTTCTGCATGCACCACTATGTACACACATACCCAAGCAACAATACGGAAATCGAATAAGGCTATGTCTCTTTGAATGGTCATAAATATACCTACGCACACACAATCTTGAACACACACAAAAACAAAAACAAAATCTACATTAAAAAAAAGTAAGATGCAAGGAGACACCTTGTTGCAATAAAAAATCATTTGCTCTCAACTTTTTAGCTCTTTGGAGTTGTACAGAAAGCAAACAATTCTAAATCTGTTTCCCCATTCATAAACTGGAGTAGTCTGTTCTTACAAGATTGAGTTGCTTGCAAATATTAATATATAAAGCATATATTGTATATAAATATATATTGTATTTCTAAACTTTACAATATAAATATGTGCTTTAATAGGGTAATAGTATTCAAACATTTGGAAGCTAGGTAAATAATTTAATCTGAATATAATTTAAAACGAGTTTTATTTTACCAATAAAATAAGCATTTTTATTGCATAGTCGAATATACATTTCATAGTTTTAAAGAAAAGGAAATTGTTACAGAAAAAAGGGAGGTTCTAGATATTTAATTTAAAGTCCCCTCCAAGACCCCCTGTTCACATCACATCATGTATGTATTTGTGTTCACTCTCCTTCATTTCCAGTAAAGATTTGAGAAAAACTATCTCGAAAGATGGTTCCTAGAGGTGTGACTAAGAATGAATAGGAATTTTTGAGCATAATCAGAGTGACAATAGTAGATCTCTTGACTATAATATAACTAAAAAAAAGATTTACCCTAATCAGTTGTATTTTAAGTTCCCTGCAAAAATGATGGGCAATAGAATCATGATTGTCTACAGATAGAAAAATGAAGTATTGTTATGTGAATATATCACTTATTTGTCCAGTAAAATACATATATATCATATATTTTTATCATTCTAACTACTTTGGAGCATACATGTTAGTGTAATTAAGTATACTTACAATGTTATGCAACCGTATCGCTAGTTCCTGAGGTTTCCATCACCCCAATGGAAAGCTCGTATCCATTAAGCAGTCATTACCATTGCACCATGAGTCGGTTCTGACTCGACGGCACTTGGCTATCATTGCTCTTCTTTCAGACCCTGAAAATCATAAATCTAAGCTCTGTCTCTATGTATTTCCTTATTCTTTATATTTCATATAAATTGACTTATATAATAAGTGGCCCCATTTTAATCTCAAATTTTAATAAATTGCTTATTCTCTTTTTAAAGTTTAGCTAATTTTTTTTTAAGTTGTAGATAATTTCAAATAAAAGCTTTCAGTTTTGATCATTTTATTCATTTATTCTTCTTATATATTCTTATATAATAAGAATATAAGAATATATTATATATAGGCTATTATATATTCTGTATTTCATTTATCTTTAATCTTTATTATTTCCTTACTTTTGATAGCTTTGGATTTAGTTTGCTCTTCTATTTCTAGTTTCTTAAAGTTTAAGTTAGGTTTTTGATTTAAGATATTTCTTCTGTCTTAATACAGGAACTTACAACTAGCTGTAAATTATCCTCAGAGCACTGCTTTTGTTACATCTCACAAGTTTTGGTATATTGTGTTTTTGTTTTTATTCCTATCATATTCCTATCATATTTTATAATTTCTCTTGTAATTTATTATTTTATTCATTGGCTGTTGAAGAATGTGTTGTTTAATTTGAACATAACTGAATTTTTCGAGTTTTTTTTCTGTTAATTGATCTCTATTTTCATTTCATCGTGGTCAGAGAGAATACTTTGCATGATGTCAACTTTTAAAATATATTTAGAATTATTTTGTGTCCTAATTTATAGTATATTATAAAGTTTACTTGGAAAAAACGAGTATTCAGTTGCTGAGTAGAGGGTTCTGTATACAGCTGCTAGGTCAGATTAATTTTAGTGTTGTTTAAATCCTGTTTTCATATCAATCATCTATCTAGTTGCTTTATTTATCAGAGTCAGGTATTTAGGTCTACAACTATTTTTATACTATCATCTCTCCCTTCATTTTTGACAATGTTTTCCTTACACATTTGGGGACTGTCTCACGTGTTTGTATCTTTATAATTTTTATATCTTCTTCATGAACAGACACACTTACCAACATGTAATCTTATTTTTTAACTTTTGTAACAAGTATTGACTTAATGCCTATTTTGTCTGATATTAGTATAGGCTCCCCAGCTCCGTTTTATCTACTACTTGCATAGACTATCTTTTCCATACTTTAAACATTTTCTATCTTTGGATCTAAAATGAGTCTCCTTTAGACAGCATATGGATGAATTAATTTGTTTTTTACATTTTCTATTAATTCTGGCAATTTGTCTTGCGATTAGAGTTTAATATATTTACAAGGTCTGACAATTAAGTCTGCAAATTTAATTGTTCTAAGTCCTACACACATCATTGCTGAATATCACTACAGTCACCTTCTAAGCACTCACCTTGGGAAGATATGCACTGACATTAGTGCCTAGTCCACCCTTCAAAGCAATTTTGGAACTCTTACTGGAATGGCAATTGCACGTGGTGGCAAGGTTGCAAGTTAGAGAACTTAGTTGTGTAGCTATCTGTGAGGGAGTTTTTAGCCAGCAGACAAATAACTGTATGGGAACACTGTCCCTACTCACCTGATCTGGCCCCCAATGACTTTTTTCTTTACCCAAAGATAAAGGAAATATTGAAAGGAAAACTTTTTGATGATGTTCAGGACATCAAAGGTAATACAACAACAGCTCTGATGGCCATTCCATAAAAAGAGTTCCCAAATTGCTTTGAGGGGTGGACTAGGCACTGGCATCAATGTACAGCTTCCCAAGGGAAGGTGACTTCGAACATGATCATAATAAGATTCAGCAATGAGGGATGTAACACTTTTTCCTAGGATGAGTTCACGAACTTAATGGCAGTCCTTATACATTAATTACTGATAAAGAAGGTCTTCTATAATTTTCCTATCTGCTTTCCACATCTTCTATTCTTTTTGCCCCTGAGTTCCTACATTATTGCCTTATTTTGTGTTTAAATGATTTTTGGGAAAAGGAGGGAATACTGCATTCTTTATAATTTAAAGAAATACAAAGGGATGTGCTAATTTGGAGGTATTTTGGACAGAAGTGGTACCTATATTGATTAAAATTTGCTGTGTAAATAAGACATACAGTTTCAAATACAAGTCCTCATCTATCATCTCTTTCCATCTGTGGACGTTTCTTTTAAAAATAAAATAGTGGTGTTGGTAGCCATAGAGTCTCCTTGACTCAGAGCAACCTTATGTATAACACAGTGAAGATTGCCTGATCCTGCACCATTTTCATGATCAATGGTATGTTTGAGCCAGTGTTGTGACTACTGTGTCAATTCATCAATTGAGTGATTCCTTTCTTTGCTGATCTTTTTATTTTACCAAAAAGTATGGCATTTTCTAGCAATTGATCATTCCAGAAGACATGTCAAAGTCAGTGAGTCAAAGTGTCTCCATCCTAACTTCTAAAGAACATTCTGGTTGTATTTCTTCCAAGACTGATTTTCTTTCTTTCTTTTTTTTTTTATTTAATATGACTGAGTGAAAATGTACATTCCCATATAAATTTACATGCCCACCTACGTTGTTCATTCTTTTGGCAGCCCACAGTATATTCAATAGCATACTGTTGTAAATATCTGCTCTCTTGAATATATTGACAGTCATTTTTGTCTTTGTGTAGTCTTTCTCCAAACTGCTTTTTTTTTTGTCTCTTGTCTTTGGTGTCTAACAATTCTTGTTCATTAGCTTATATTAAAGAATGAGCCAGACTTTTCTTACTTCCTTTTTTTGTTGTGTTTTAGGTGAAAATTTATAGACCAAATGAGTTTCTCATTCAGTGAATCAGGTTTCTTAAATCTGCTAAATCATTACTACTTGTTTGCTTTTTCTAGCTTCCTTTTAAGTCTTCCTCGCTTGCCTCCATACTGATGTACGCATACCTTTTTACAAATTTTACTCTACTGTCTTCCTTTAAGAAGAATATTTTATTTTGTTTTTGGTGAAAGTTTTCACAGCAAGTTAGGTTCCCATTTGACAATTGCCACACAAACTGATCATTGAAACTAGTTGCGTTTTCCACAATGTGTCAACATTCTTTGTAACTGTGCTTTACTTTTTCTGTTTCTAGTACTCTAGCTTCTCTGTCCCCTTATCATTTCATCTTTGTTTTAGATTAAATGTTGATCTTTGGACTCATACAAATAATTTTTTAGTGGAGCACTAATCTGATGGTAACTATCCTTTATTTTATGTGTCATATTGCTTTTCTGCTGAAAAGTGGGCTCAAAGGATGGTTTTGGCTCAAGGTCTAAAGAGTATTTTGAGATGATAGTTTCAGCAAGTCCTCTAGTCTCAGGTGGTCTAGTTGTTCAGGCCCTTCTAAAATAATGAGTTTTATTCATATTTTTTATCCTATTCTGTCCAGGAACACCTACTTTGACACCAGTCAGATCAATCAGTGGTGGTAGCTAGGCACCATCTAGTTCTTCTGGTCAGTCACTGCACCTGTAGGCTATTGGACTAGTAGAATTGACTCTTCCCTGAGATTTTGGTTCCCTTTTTAGTGTATTGTTCCAGATGAGTAGGGACTAATAATTGTATCTTATAAGCCACCTGAAAGTTTTTAAGTCCCCAAATGCTACTCAATTCACTAGGACACAGAACACGAACTTTGTGACCTATATTGTGTCAACTGAGTTGCATGAGGTTATGGTCCTAAGTCTTTCAATCCTGAAAACTGATCTTGGTAAGTATTTGGTTATATCTGGGTAGTATCCAGGTCTTCAGTGAATGTATGTGCTTACCTACATATATTCTATTTACCCATACATATACAGGCAGTCCTTGAGTTATAAATGGACAAGTCGTACTTGCCTTCTAATTTTATGTAAATTTGTCTTCACTTTGAAATTTATGACAAATTTTTCATCAGAATACATTTGCTGCACCTGCAGTTTTTAAATCATTCGAAAGCTTAAAGCCTTTTCTTGCACTAATCAAACCCGCTGCCATCAAGTAGATTCCAGCTCACAGACACCCTATATGACAGAGTAAAATTGGCCCATAGAATTTCCAAGGAGCAGCTGGAAGATTTGAACTGTTGGACTTATGGTTAGCAAATATTGTCTTCAAACAGTACACCACCAAGGTTTCCTTCTTGCACTAAAATAAGGTAAAATAAGAACTGTATGCACCTGTTCCAGCTTACCTACAAAATAGACTTAAGGGGTTAAGAGCATTAGGTGCCAAGGCCTGTTACCCACAAAGGCCTCTATGAGCAGAGCTATATGCCTATGTGATGACAAGTGGATGCATTTCACCCTTGATATATTTTTGGCCGACTCTCCCTAATGATACTTTGCACCCTAAATAAATCTTCCTCAAAAATATCCTGTTATCTCCCGGCACTAGGACCAAAGAAGACACTTTCTGAGAAGGGTTTTACAACTCCCTTGGCTTAATGAGTTCCAACACAGCATGCCCAGCCCGAGAATACTGAAGCCGGCCCGATTCTGCTGGCTTCCCCCAACTGCACTTAACATGAGATTACAGGAAAGCCCCTGGGAAGCTTCCCAAAGACAACACTCCATACAACTTTTAGAAATAGACATCTCACTCCCTATAGCAGGAAGATAGATAGGTTCCCAAGTTTATTGTAATTGGTATGACAAATGAATAAACACTAAAGAAATATCCTTCTTAGAACAGCTTAAGTTTGGGGGACGGTGGGCACTGACTATCCTCACAGAGAGATAAAATAAGAACATAGGAGGAACAAATAGAGACAGCTAAATAATAAAGCTTTGAGGAGTCTACCCTTCTTTCTGTGCCCTTGACCTTGAGGCATGAATAGAACCATTAAGCTCAAAGCATAACTTTGTTTTTACTGTTAAACTTTGTTTTCACTGTCAATCATCACCACAACACACCTGCCTCGGGCCATTATCTAGAAGGCCTTGACAATTAACAAGAAAAAGGAGACCACGAGGGGTCAGTTTCTTGCTAGCCAATAGCTTACATGATGAAAAGAATAGGGTGAAAATCACGTCACCTCAATTATAAAAAGAAAGAAAGAAAGACCTTAGTGGGCTGCCATTCATCAGACTTCTAGTTGTCTCAGTCTCATTTCTTTCCTTCGCCAACGCCACTTCCTCCCTTCGTGGTCCCGAAACCCTGCTGGGGCTGGCTCCCGGCAATTAGGGACTGTCTATAGATATTTCTGTATGTCCTCACACACGTGTATACCTGTATTTACCCATTTATGTATATGCCTATTGCTATCTGTATGTGATCCTAGACTTGCGTTTTGGCCTTTGTTAGAGTTGTTGTCATGTTATATATGTAAAATTATTTAGTGCAGACATCCTTTTCTTTATGAGCATTGCTCAACTACATCATTTATTTTGCTCGTACTGTGTTGACTACATTCATGTTCAATGCAGTTTTCCCATCACCAAAAATAAAAAAGTATCTGTAATATAAAGTGTGTTTTCCCCCTCTTGACTCTCCTCCCTCTGGTAACCATCAATGAACTTTTGAGTACTTTTTATTTTTCTTCATCTGTGAAGACTTTCAGTAAAATGTTGACTAAGAAAGGTGATAATGGACAACATTGTGTAATTCCCTTTCTCAAGAAGATGGATCTCAGTCTTCACTAAATATAATGTTGGCAGTTGGTTTTGTGTATATACTCTTTATTGTTTTGAGAAATTTCCTTTCTATTCTTATTTTGCTAAGCATTTTTATCAGGAAAAGGTGTTGAATTTATCAAAAGTCTTTTCTACAGCTATTGATATGATCATATGGTTCTTTTCCTTTGTTTTATTTATGCGGGGATTATATTGACTGATTTTCTGATATTGTACCATCCTTGTAGTCTTACTTGACCAAGGTGCCTGATTTTTTTTTTGATCTGTTGCTGAACTCTGTAGGCTTGCACTTTGTTGAAAAAAATTGAGTCTATGTTTCTGAGGGATAGTGATTTGTAATTTTCTTTTTCTGTGGTGCGTTTGCCTAGTTTAGGCATGAGGTTTATGTTGTCTTCATAGAAAGAGTTAGAGAGTGTTATTTATTCTTTTACATTTTTAAAGACTTTGAGTAGATTGGTGTCCATTTTTTTTTCTGAATGTTTTGTGAAATTTCCCATTATAACCTTCTGGTCCAGAGCTTTTTTTGTTTGTCTGTTGGCAGTCTTTTGATGATATCTTCAATCTCTTTTTTTGTAACGGGTAGTTTAGATTCTCTACCTCTATGTTAGTTTAGCTAGGTAGTGTGTTTCTCAGAATTTGTCCATTTCACCTAGGTTTTCAATTTTTTTTTGAAGTACATTTTTTTGTAATAATCTCTCATGATCTTCTTCACCTTATTTGTATCTCTTGTAATGTTTCCATTTTCTTTTAATTTGTTTATTTGCCTCCTTTCGTTTTTTCCATTGTCAGCCTAGCTAGTGGTTTGTCTTTTTCTTTTTTTATTTGTGCTTTGAGTGAAAGTTTACAATTCAAGTCAGTTTATCACACAAAAGCTTACACACACATATTATTATGCAATCCTAGTTTTATTCTCCCTACAATGTGACAGCACACTCCTCCTCTCTGCTCTGTATTTCCTGTGTCCATTCAACCAGCTTCTTTCCCCGCTCTGCCTTCTCATCTTGTCTCTGGACAGGAACTGCCCATTTAGCTTCATGCATCTACTTGAAGAAAGAAATGCACTCTTCCCCAGTATTATTTTATGTCTTTGGTTTGTTTATTTTATTGATCCTTTCAAAGAATGAGCTTCACAATTTGATAATTATTTGTATAGTTTTTCTAGTTCATTTATTTGCACCCTGGTGTTTATTACTTCCTTTTTTACTGGTAGATTTTAGGCTTCTTTTTCTCTTCCTTTTATATTCATGTTGTCAGTTTAAGTTTTTTATTTTAAATCTTTCTTCTTTTTTTAATGTATGCCTGTTTTTCTTTCTTCTTTCTTTTTTTTACCTTTCTGTGTCCCATAAGTTTTGGTATGTTGGGTTTTCATTTTTGTTTGATTCTAGGAATTTTTAAAATTTCATTTCACTTTGGACTTCTTCTATGACTCAATAGTTTTAGTAGTTTATTAGTTTCCATGTATTCATTTTTTCTGTTGTTGATTTCTAGCTTCACACTGTCATAAACTAAGATCATTATCTTAGTTATCTAGTGCTGCTGTGATAGAAATATCACAAATGGATGGCTTTAACAGGGAGACATTTATTATATCACAGTGAAACCTCTTAAGAGCCCAAATTCAGGGAGTCAACTCCAGGAGAAGTCTTTCTCTCCTGGTTATGGAGTAAGATCTTTGTTGTCAATCTTCCACTTGAAAACATCTAGCTTGTGTGTTCAGACATGGTATTTCGTATTTTGGAGGCAGGTAACTTCTGTCTAGATTTCACAGCTAGAAAAAGAAATTCCTGATTTTGTACTTGGACTTAAGATTTTTGCTGTGATGGGGTGAATATATTTCACATGTTGGAAGGACATGATTTTGATGTGTCCTGCCTCCATGATGTTAATGCAGGAGATGGTTGGTATTTGTACTGGTGGGGCAGGACTCAGTTTGTAAGACTGTGTGGTTGCTTTCATGCAATCTCTTAACATATAAAGGAAAGAAGCTAGCAGAGCAATTTGGGAACCTCATACTGAAGCAGGTGGGAGCTTTCAGGTCCCTGATTTCAAAGGGGAAATTAAAATAGGACTAATTGTTTGCCTGTTTTGTAGAACTGACTTTTATTGTTTGTTTTTGTTTTTTTTCCTTTTCTTAAACTTCCTGGCTTCTTTTACTTGGCTCCGGCAGGAAGTCACACATTAGCTAACAGGAGCCACTGAGATAATAGGTCTGCAGCTTCCTTTTACAGCTGTTGTTTTTTCTTTTGAGAAATATTGAGCGAGTGGAGTTGCTAGTAAAAGCCATGGTGAGGAACCCCTGCCTTAGCAGACAACTCAGAGTTTCCTGAACTTCAGATCAGATGCATCGTACTCTGGTACAGGTACTTCTCCCAAACTTCTCTTAGTGTACTCCTGACTGCTCCTCACCCCTCGGCCCTTGTGCTGGCACAGCAGGTAGCTTCCTCTTTAAATACACTGGCCTTGCTTGATGGTGTTGGACAGGCTCGGAGAACGAAAATGCTGTCTGTTCCCCGTGTACATGGCTAATGAGAAAAGCACTTTATCATTCACCCACACCTGTCTCCACAAATGGCTTTTTGGGCAGCAGGCAGCCATGGACCCCAGGTCTTTGTCCAGTAACAGTACCACCAAGAAGTAGTGCAAAGAACCAGATCACACCCTTTGGAAAGGACCTGGGGTCCCTGAGCCTTAGAAGCTCCCAGTCCAGGGGAATATTGACAAAAAGGACCCTCCTCCAGAGTCAACACACAAAGACTTCCCCTGGCTCTGATGCCCTGAATTTGGACTTGTAGTCTTCTGGAGGGTAACAGAAAAAATAAAATAATAAAATAAAATAATTTCTCTTTTTAAGCCATCCACTTGTGGTGCATCTGTTATACCAGCACTAGATGACTAATAAAAACATGTTTTGTAGGTTTTAAATATTTTTACATTCGTTAAGACTTATTTTGTGCCCTAGCATATGGCCTCTTCTGGAGAATGATCCATTTGTACTTAAGAAGAATATAGTTCTGATGCTGGGTAGAGTGTTCAATATATTTGCGTTAGGTCCAATTAGTTTACAGTTTTAATTTTTAATGTCTTTAATCTTAGTTACTCTGGCTACAATTGAAAGTAGTGTGTTAAAATTGCTGCTGTTGTGACTTAGTCTATTTCTCCTTTCATAATTGCCTGTATTTGTTTCGTGTGTTTCTTTGGAAGGGTGCTGTTAGGTGTGTATATGTTTATAATTGTTAAGCCTTCTTGCTGAACTGATCCTTTAATTGTTATGCAATGACCTTCTTTATCTCTTGTAATCGATTTTTATTTAAAACATACTTTATCTGGAATCAGTATGTCTACCTCTGCTCTTTTTTGTTTACTAGTTGAGTTGGATCTTTCTTTTGTCTCTTTATTTTCAGCCTATTTGTATCCTAAAGTCTAAGGATTGTGTCTTATACCAAAAAAAATAATAAAAAAATTAAAACCCAAACCCACTGTTGTCAGTCAAGTCAGGTCCAACTGTAGTGACCCTAGTGGTCAGAGTAGAACTGCCCCATAGAGTTTCCAGGGAATGCCTGCCAGATTTGAACTGCTGACCTTTTGGTTAACAGACATTGCATTTAACCCACCATACCATCAGGGTTTCTGTATTTCTTATAGACAGAAAAAGGGTGGATCTTATTTTTTGTCGATCTTTCCACTCTCTGCCTTTTGCATATGGAATTTAGACTATTTATACTTAAGGTTATTACTGATAACCAAATGCCTATTTCATTCATTTTGATATTTGTTTTGGGGTGTTTTGTATCTTCTTTGTCTTTTTATTCTCACTGTTCTGTTATTATTTGTGTTTGGTTGCTTTCTTATGATTAGTAATTTTTTATTTCTTCTTTGGACTTTTTACAGGTGATTTCTTAGAGGTTACTACAACACAGTACATTGCACAACTTGCAATTGTAATATTTAAAATGTGAACAAGAGATGACATGCAACATTAATGTATTACATCTATTTCTAATTTGCTCCTCCCTCCTCTATATTTGTTGATGAGTTTCTATTAACTTTATTGTATATGCTATATCCAATAGTATTATTTTGTTCTTATTTCTTGCTAACTAGATGTAGTGCTTGCACAATTATTGAGTTTATTACCTGAAAATCATTGAGTTTATTTCCAGTGATTACTCTGTTTTTTGTTTTCTTTTTGTTTTTCAGGTCTCTTTTCTTTTTTCCCCACTGTGTTGATTCTTTCTGTTTGGAGAACTCCCTGAGTAATAATTGCAAGAGTGGCAAATTCTCAGAGCTTCTGTTTATTTGGAGGATATCTTCATTTCCCCTTTGTTTTTGAATAACAGCTTTTCTGGGTAAAGGATTCTTAGTTGGCAATTGTTTTCGTTTGATATTTTGTACATGTCACTCCATTGTCTTCTGGTCTGTAGAGTTTCTGGGACAAATATGCATTGATTCTTATGAAGGATCCTTGGTATGTTGTATTGTGTTTTTCTCTTTCTGCTTTCAAAATCCTATTATTTGAGAAATTTTATTAGGAAGTTGTATGAGGTTGATAATTTTGTGTTTACTGTAATTGAGGTTCATGTAACTTCCTGTATTTGCTCGTTTGGGATTTTCCCTTGGTAAATTCTTTCCATGTGTACTGCCACTGTGCTGGGAGAATCCAATGATTCTAATGTTATATATCTTAATTGAGTCCAATATTTCCACTTGGCTTGGCTTGGTTTTCTTTTTTCTCTTGTGATTGATATTTTAATTACTCTGTCTTCAAGTTCACTTAGTCAGTCTTCTGTCTGAATCTTTTAAGGGTTTCTCTTACATTTACTAGTTAAGTTGCTTTATTCTTCAGTTCTAATTATATTCTTTGTTGTTTTTCAATGTTTTCTATTTTCTTATTGAGTTTCTAATTTTGTTCCCTAATCTGTTTCCTAATCTCTGTTTGTTTTCTGTGAGCTTTTTGATTTCTTTAAATTTATTTAATACCATTGAAAACCCTGGTGGTTTAGTGGTTGAGTGACATGGCTGCTAATCA
Organism: Heterohyrax brucei; assembly: GCA_028571685.1. Classification (NCBI taxonomy): domain Eukaryota; kingdom Metazoa; phylum Chordata; class Mammalia; order Hyracoidea; family Procaviidae; genus Heterohyrax; species Heterohyrax brucei. The sequence continues at coordinate 127,064,717 of CM053166.1, read as the reverse complement.
AAAGGTTGCCAGTTCAAATCCCCCATGGGTTCCTTGGAAATTCTATACGGCACTTCTACTTTGTCCTATATGATCGCTATGAGTCAGAATTGACTCACCGGCAGTGAATTTTGGTTTTTTGAGTACTTCTCAAGTTCTGTGTTGCCTCTACTCCTTGTCTCCCATGTCTCTGGATTCACCTCAACTCTCCAACATCACAGCTGCCGTCTGAAGTTCTGAGATCTCATTCTGTACTTGTTTTTCCGGATTAGTTGCTAAAGAATAAATGGGAGCAATCATTTGCTTCATCATCCTGAAGTGATACATTTTGTAGGATACTGTTTTTATTTCCTTCTATGTATATTTGTAATTGTTTTCCTAGTGGTTACCTTGGAATTTTAAATTAGTTCTTTGTTCTTGGCCTTCCTTAGCTCTGTAACAATACTTAAGATACTTAAAGTCTTTATCTAGTAAGTTCAATGTCTGTGCCTCTTCTGGCATGGTTTCTGTTAAATTGTTTTTTTCTTTTCCTGTGAATGGGCCAGAGTACTTTACTTCTTTTCATGTTTCATAATTTTGTTCTATTGTTGAAAACTGTACACTTTGAGTATTGTAATATGGTAAATCTGAAAATTAGATTCTCCTCCGACTCGACGGCACTTGGCTTGGCTTGGCTCCATTCCCCAGATTTGTTGAAGTTGCTGTTGGTTATGAGTTGTGGTTGTTGTTCAGTGACTTCCCTAAATTATTTTTGTAAAGATTGTATTCTTGTTGTATGGTCTCTGAGGTCTCTGTTCATTTAGTTTAGTGTTTAGCCTGTACCAAAAAGATATGTGTGTGTGTGCGTGCGCACGCACACACACACACACACTAAGACCTCGAGAATTTCTCTCTCTGTAAACAGAGAGAGAGAGACAGAGACAAAGAAAGAGAGAGAGACACACACAGAGAGAGACTCTATCTATATATACAGAGAGTCTCCAGGTCTTAGCATATTGGATCAGTTTTGAGGCATACCTTCATTGCTTACCCAGGCCATTTACAACTCTGACTTTCTGTGCTGACACTGAAGTTAGTCAGAGATAAAAGTTTATGGTTTTCTCAGGTCTTTTTTGAACAGGTGTCTTACCCTGGACATATGTGTGTCTTTCTAAGTTCCCTGTTATACATAAGAGCTACCCAAAGCCCTAAATTTCCGAAGTGGCTCCCTCTCCACTTATTCTTCTCATGCTTTCACCATGTCTTTTCATTGCCTAAACTGTTACTTTTTTGCCTCAGGTGCACTGGCTTCTTCATTTGCCTTTCAATGTTTTAGAGGAATGTCTCTGCATGACTACTTCTGAGACAGTTACACATTAGGCAAAACAAAGGCATCTCCCCTACTTGTGTCATTCAGGAGCCCCCATAAAGTTGAAAACAGACACAGCTTTTTGGTAGAAATATCTATTCTTCTTCCAAAAACAGGTACCCACACTAGTTGGGCTGCTGTTTTTAAAATCATAACTGGGCTAGGGAAGGTGGGAGAACAACAGTAATGTGTTTTGTCTTTCACTTATCCATCCTGGGAATCCCCTGCTTTGCCATTTTCTCTGACATCACTCTGGAGCCATTTTTTTTTAAATTTAATATGACTGAGTGAAAATATACACTCCTGTATAAATTTACATGCCCACCTGTATGCAGCTTCCACTGCTCTCCCTATCCGGTGACAGCACACTATTCCTCTCTGCTTCATACATGTCTCATCCTCCTTACAGTCTCCTTTACCCTCCTCTGCATCCACTCTCCTTCCTCCAGCCTGAGGTCAGCAGGATGATATCCTATAGCCATTTTTGATGACACTTTATTATCCTACACATCACATTACTCAGTGAATAGTACAGAATTTTCTGTGATGACTTTATTGTAATTAATTATATCATATATAAAATACTAACAGCGCTGGTGGTATAGTGGCTAAGTGTTTGGCTGCTAACTGAAAAACTGGAAGTTCGAACCCAATAGCAATTCTGTGGGAAAAGATGTGGCAGTCTGCTTCCATAAAGATTACAGCCTTGGAAACCCTAACGTGAAGTTCTACACTGTACTATAGGGTCACTATGAATCAGAATCAACTTGAAGGCAATAGGCTTTGTTTTGATTATATATACAATGCAAATAAATCTTACTCTGATTTGGCTATTAAATTCCTTCTTGAAAAGTTGCATGTAAATAGCTAATCTATGTATCATTTATGGCACTTGGCTTTGGCTTGTATCATTTATATTTTATTGATTTCTGTGGCAACCTCCAAAATGTATAATTTCAAGATAAATTACTAAACCAAAAATATATTAAAAATTATGCTTCAGTATTTCCATTAATTTGGGGGAATATTTTGATTTCAAACATTCAGACTATGTGCATTTAATTCTACCAGATAACCTCTGCAAAAGTCAAATGGACAGCCAACCTCCGTGCTTTTTGCATCTGATTAAGAACTTATATACATTTAAATATGCTTCAGAGCTTATTCTCATTTAATGGAAAGAGCTTACTATTTACAGCTGGTATCATTTGCTACACAAATGCATTTTCTGTCAAAATTTAGGGTAAGCTTGTGGAGCAGTATCGTTCCACAATCATTTTTTAAATGTACTTGGTTTTTAAGTATACCGTGGGATAGTATTTTTGTATGTTTGTTTCTGATGTGTTAATGTAGTTAGTTCACATTTCCCAATTATTTAATCAAACTAGTGTAGGTGTTGCTGCAGCCAAGTGCCATGGAGTCAGATGAAAGCATTTTTCAGATGTAATTAATGCCCTATTTATTTAAGTTAAGGGATTGTCCTCCAAAATCTGAGTAGCCTGAATCAATCAGTTCACAGACCTTTAAAAATAAGGTTATATTTAAAACAACCACAAAAAAGATCAGCTGCTGAGGCTGCTCATGTACAATCAAATACCTCATTGGACTTGGTGTCTTGGTTTGGAGGTGTAGGTATCATGGAACCCCATTGCGGTCGAGTCGGTTCTGACTCATAGCGACCCTATAGGTCAGAGTAGAACTGCCCCATAGAGTTTCAAAGAGCACCTGGCAGATTTGAACTGCTGACCTTTTGGTTATCAGACATAGCACTTAACCTACTATCTGAACATCCAAGTTAATTGGAAACTAGTGGCATGGTGGTTAAGAGCTACAGCTGTTAAACATAAAGGTTGACAGGTTCAATTTACCAGGCCTGATAGACTGTTTAGCTCTTCTGTTTTACCTTCTAGTATGATGCGTAATGCCTGGAGACTTAAAAAGCTTGCAAGGAATCATCCAAGCTATAATAGTTTTTTGGTCTATAAAGATGTCTGAAACAACAGAGGAAGAAGGAGAGTGAGGACTAGGAAGAAAATATGGAATATGTGGCTAAGTGCCGCTGTGAAGAACTGTCTTTTTACCGTGACAGAAGAATTGGAGAGTGCCTGGCAAATATTACTGAACATTTCTTTTCTTGTTTTTTTGTTTGTTTTTTTTTAACTGTGCTTTAAATGAAAATTTACAACTCAAGTCAGTTTACCATACAAAAATGTATGTCCACATTGTCATGGGACCCTAGTTGCTCACCCTACAATATGACAACATACTCCTCCTCTCCACCCTGTGTTTCCCTTTCCCATTCAACCAGCTTCTGTCCCCTTCTCCCTTCTTATCTTGTCTCCAGACATGAGCTACTCATTTAGTCTCATGTATCTACTTGAGCCAAAAAACATACTATTCACCAGTATTATTTTATGTCTGATAGTCCAGAGTAATCATTGTCTGAAGAGTTCGCTTCAGGAATAGTTTCACTTCTGGGCTCACAGAGATTCCATGGGCCATAACTTCCAGGATCCTCCCAGTATATCAGACCATCAAGTCTGATCTTTTTACCAGAATTTGAGTTCTGCACCCCACTATTCTTCCGCTTGATAAGGGCCTCTCTGTTGTGTTCACTGTCAGGGAAGTCATTGGTGATAGCCAGTTACCATCTAGTTCTTTTGGTCTCATGCCGATGTAATCCTCAGTTTGTGTGGCCCTTCCAGTCTCTTGGGTTCCTATTTTCCTTATACCTTTGGAGTTGTTCATTCTTTGCTCCGGATGGTTTGGGAAAGCTGCTTGCCAGCTTTCAAGACCCCAGACACCACTCACCAAAGTGGGATAAAAAAAAAAAAAAACATTTTCTAATAAACTTCGTCATGCTAATTGAGCTAGCTGTCCCCTGAAACCATGATCCCCTCACTCCAACCCCTGCTACTGGGCCCCTCAAAGTGTTTGTTTATGTTCAGGAAATGTTTTAGTTTTTGGTTTAGTCACTTGTGCCGATGTCTCCTGTATTGTATGTTGTCTTTCCCTTTACTTGAAATAAAGGTATATCTAGTTAGTGAATACTCTTCTTCCCTTCCCAACCTCATAACCATCAAAGGCTGTTTTCTTCTGTGTTTAAACTTTTTCTTGAATTTTTATAGCGATAGTCTCGTGCAATATTTGTCCTTTAGTGACTAATTTCACTCAGCATAATGCCTTCCAGATTCCTCAACGTTATGAGACGTTTCACATTCGTTGTAGTTATCACTGCATAGTATTCCATTATGTGTATATCATAATTTGTTTATACATTCGTCTGTTGATGGACACCTAGTTTCTTTCTATATTTTTGCTATTATGCACAGTGCTACAATGAACATGGATGTGCATAAATCTATTTGTGTAACAGCTTTTATTACTCTAGGATATATTCCGAGGAATGGAATTGCTGGATGATATGGTTCTTCTATTTCTAGCTTTTTAAGGAAGACCCAAATCAATTTCCGAAGTGGTTGTACCATTTTATATCCTCACCAAAAGTGTATACATCTCCCAGTCTTCCTACAACCTCTCCAACTTTTATCATTTATTTATGTATTTTATTTTATTATTATTATGACTGAGTGAAAATGTGCATTCCCATATAAATTTACATGCCCACCTATATGCAGTTTCCACTGCTCTCCCTGTCTGGTGACAACACACTATTCCTCTCTGCTCCATACATGTCTCATCCTCTCAACAGCCTCCTTTCCCCTCCTCTCCATCCACTCTCCTTCCTCCAGCCAGTTTGAATTAATGCCAGTCATGCTGGGGTGAGATATATCATTGTAATTTGGATTTGGATTTCTCTAATGGCTAGTGACTGTGAACGTTTCCTCATATAACTGTTAGCCGCCTGGATATCTTTGTTGAAGTGTCTATTCCTATCCTTTGCTAACTTTTTTAATTGGGTTTTTGTCTTTTGGTGAGGTGTTACAGTATCTTGTAAGTTATGGAGATTAGACACTGGTCAGATGTGTTGTATCCAAAAAATTTTTCCCAGGCTGTAGGCTATATTTTTACTCTTTTGATGAAGTTTTTGGATGAACATGAATGGTTGATTTATAAGAGTTCCCAGTTGTCTATTGTCTCTTATGGTGTTTGTGCAGTTAGTCATATTTTATATCTGTTTATGCCATGTATTAGGGCTCCCAGCATTGTCCCTATTTTTCTTCCATGATTTTTATAATTTTAGATTTTATATTTAGGTCTTTGATCCATTTTGAATTGGCTTTTATGCACAGTGTGAAATATGGGTCTTATTTCATATTTTGCAGATGGATCTCTAGTTATGCCAACACCATTTGTTAAAGAGACTATGTCTTTCCCAGTCAGTTCCTCACAGATGGATGAATTTACATCTAGATTCTCAATTCTGTTCCATTGGTCTATGTATCTGTTGTTTTAACAGTACAAGGCTATTTTGACTACTATGGCAATATAATAGATTCTAAAGTCAGGTAAATTGAGGCCTCCTACTTTGTTCTTCTTCAGTACTGCTTTACTTATCCAGCACTTCTCTGTTCATAGGAAACTGGTGATTTGTTTCTCTGTCTTATTAGAACATGCCATTGGAATTTGTATTGGACTTGCATTGTATCTATAGATCACTTTGCATAGAATATACGTATTCACAATGTTGAGTCTTCTTACCCATGAGCAAGGCAGACTTCCCCATTCATGTAGGTTTCTTAGTTTCTTGTAGTTTTCCTTGTATAGGACTTTTACATCTCTGCTTAGGTTTATTCTTAAGGCTTATGTCTTCTAGCAGGCTATTGTAAAAGGCATTGATTCAATGATTGCCTCTTTGATGTTCTCTTTGTTGGTGTAAAGGAATCCAACTGACTTTTGTATGTTTATCTTCTATCCTGATGCCGTGCTGTACTCTTCTGTTAGTTCCAGTAGTTTCTTCACAGATTCTTTAGGGCTTTCTGTGTATAAGATCATATCATATACAAATAGAGACATTTTTACTTCCTCCTTATCAATTTGCTTTCCCTTTATTTCTTTATCTTGCTGGATTGCTCTGGCTAGAACCTTCTGCATAACGTTGAATAAAAGTGTGACAAAGGGCATTCTTGTCTGGTTGAGACTCTGCATTTTGGATGATGTTCACTGTTGGCTTCCCATAAACACCCTTTATTATCTCGAGGAATTTCCCTTCTATTTTGTTTTGTTGAAGGTTTTTGACATGAATCGGTGTTGGACTTTTTCAAATGCCTTTTCTGCATCAATTAATAAAATCAAGTAATTCTTGTTTTTTTGTTTTACGTATGTGGTTGATGACATGGATTGTTTTTCTAATGTGGAACCATTGCTGCAAACCTTGTATAAATCCCACTTGGTCACACTGAATTATTATTTTGATATGTTGTTGAAATCTATTGGCTAGAATTTTGTTTAGCACTTTTACATCTAAAGTTCATAAGACATAATGGTCTATGATTTTCCTTTTTTGTTCTCTTTACCTGGTTTTGGTCTTAGGGTTATGCTGGCTCCATAGAATGAGTTTGGGAGTATTCCATAATTTTCTATGCTCTGGAATACTTTTAGTAATGGTGATATTAACTTTTCTTTAAAAGTTTGATAGAATTCTCCAGTGAAGTCATCATAGCTATGTTTTTTTTTTTTTTTTTTGGTTGAGATATTTTAAGTTACCTTTTCAATCTCTTCTTTTGTGATAGGTTTATTTAGTTGGCCTGCTTCTGTTTGTATTAGTTTAGGTAGGTGGGTTCTAGAAATTTTTTTTTATTTTGACTAAGATTTTCAAATTTATTAGAGTACAGTTTTTCATAGTATTCTCTTATAATTTTATTATTGTCATTTCAGTTGGTTTTATTGTTATAGCTTCCATCTCATTTTTTTTTAGTCCTGCCTGTTTTACTTTTTTCAGTTTGACCAATAGTTTATTGATTTTGTTGATCTTAAAGAACCAACTTTTTGTGTTAACTCAGTCGTTTTTCTACTCTCTATTTCATTTAGTTTTGCTCTAATTTATAATTTTTTGCTTTCTTTTGTTGTAGGAGGGCTTCTTTTGCTGCTCTCTTTCCACTTATTTGAGTTGTAGGGTTAATGCTTTGCCTTAAGCCCTTTCTTCTTTTTTGGATGTGTGCATTTATTGAAATGTACTGACCTCTGAACACTGCTTTTGCGGTGTCCCAAAGGTTCTGGTAGTATATGTTTTCATTCTCATTTTATTCTGTGCATTTCCTTAGTTCATCCTTGATTTCTTCTGTAACCCAGTTGTTTTTTAAGGAAGTTGTTCTGTTTCCATGTATTTGATTTTTCTTTCCTTTTTTTTTGTGATTGATTTCTACTTTTATGACTTTATGGTCTAAAAAGATGCTTTGTAATATTTCAATGCTTCGAATTTTTAAGGCTTGCTTTATGGCCTAATAGTGGGTATGAAGTCTATTCTGGAGAATGTTCCATGTGCACTGGAAAAGAAAGTGTACTTGACTGCTGATGGTTGGAGTGTCCTGTATTTGTCTATTAGGTCAATTTGGTTGATTGTGGCATTTACATCTTCATGTATCTATTAAGCTTTTTTCTAGATATTCTGTCCTTCACTGAGATTGGTGTGTTGAAATCTCCTACTATTATTGTGGAGCTGTTTATTTGTTTTCAATGCAGTTAGAGTTTATGTATTTTGGAATCCTGCCTTTGGCTGCATGTATATTTAATATGGTTATATCTTTCTGGAGTATTGACCCTTCGATTGTTACAATGACCTTCCTTATCTAATCTGTTGGCTTTTACTTTAAAGTTTATTTCATCAGAAATTAATATTGCCACTCCTGTTCTTTCTTAAATGTTGTTTGCTTGATATATTTTTTCCATCCTTTGAGTTTTAGGTTGTTTTTATTTTAATCCTAACGTATGTCACCGGTAGGCTGCATATAGATGGGTCATGTTTTTTTAATCTAATCTGCCACTCTTCTTCTCTTTATTGTTGCATTTAATCTGTTTACATTCAGTGTGATTATTGATAGATACGAGTTTAATTCTGTCATTTTGGTGTCTTTTTTTGTATGGTATAAACAATTCCTTTGTTCTACTTTATTTTCTGTGCTGAGTTGTTTTTCTTTATGTGTTTTATTTTCATCTTTTTCATTGGTGGTTTTGTATTTTCTGACACCCCATTTTTTTTTTTTTTGGTTATTTATTTCGTTGCATAGTATTGAGAATATCCTTTGTGGTTACCTTAATATATACCCTTATTTTTCTAAATTTAAACTAGTCTTTAATTTCTTTATATTGTCTTGACTTCCTCTCCATATAAAAGACCTATTTTTAATGTCCTGCATTCTTATGTCCCCATTTTTGTTGTTATAATGTTTACATAATGACTCGTCCGTTTCCCCAGTTTCAGTGTTTTGCTTTTTATTTACTTTTGTCATTTCCCTATTTGGGTTGATGTCCGGTTTCTGTTTTCTGCATTCTAGTCTTTGGTTGTTATATAATGTTATTGATTTTTTAACCAAAGTACTCCCTTTAGTATTTCTTGTAATTTTTGTTTTTGTTTTATTTTTTATTTTTGCAAATTCTCTAAATTTCTGTTTATCTGGAAATGTACTGATTTCACCATCATATTTGAGAGACAATTTTTCTGGATATATTTCTTGGCTGGCAATGATTTTCCTTCAAGGATTTATATATATCATCCCATTGCCTTCTTGCCTGCCTGATATCTGCTGATTAGTCTAAGCTTAGCCTTATTGGCTCTCTTTGGAGGTTATTTTTCATTTATCCCTAACAGTTTTAAAATTGTCCCCATATCTTAGCTTTGGCAAGTTTGATTATAACATGTATTGATGTCTTTCTTTTGGGATCTGCCTTGTGTGGAGTTTGATGAGTGTCTTGGAGAGATGCCCTCTGATCTTTCAGCATACCAAGGAAGTTTTCTGTCAATAAATCTTTGACCATTCTCTCTGTATTTTCTGTTATACCCTCTGTTATGGTACTCCAGTCATTTATAGATTATTCCTCTTGTTAGAGTCCTACATAATTCATAGTGATTCTTGGTTTTTTAAAAATTCTTTTATCTGATTTTTCCTCATATATGTTGGTACCACATGCCTTGTCTTCATTCTCACTAATTCAGTCTTCCTTTGCTTTAGTTTTGCTCCTTTGATTTTCTATTGAGTTGCCTAATTCTGTAATTCAATCACTAATTTTCTGGATTTGTAAATCCTATATCTATGCTTTTCGCAGCCTGTTTGATTTGTCATTATGTTCTGTTGAATTTTGCCTCATCTTCTTCATCATCTCTCCAAGAGTTCAAATAATAATCTTTTGTATTCTACCTCTCATGATTCCAGGAAGTTCCTTTAATCTGGAAAATTTCTTGATTCTTTGTTTAAGGAGCTTTCGTAAGACATCATGGTCTGCTCCTTTAAGTGATTTGATATTTTGTTGTCTCAGAGCCATCGGGAAATTGTTGTATTTATTTATTTGTCTATGTCTGCCTACTGTATTCTAAGCTTCTTGTTTTATTTTGTTTTGAAATATCCGAATAGGCTGACCATATGTGCTAGTTTGCTTATCAGTGCCTTTGAAACTCTAATGTCCCGTCATCAGGTGGTTAGAGCTCATACTAGACATACAAGTCCAAGAGTCCATTTACTTGTCTTGTATGAATTCAGGTTACATGTCCAGGTAGTCAGTCACCAGTTGTGTGGTTAAGTCTCTCCACTAATTTCCTAGGTGGGCATGGGTGATTGGTGCAGGTGATGAGAAAAGCAAGGAGCTAACAGCTGTCCCGAGTGGCTGTGAGTATAGGGTGACCACTTGTGCCTGAATCTAGGTGACAAAACTGTTTCTGCCCTGAATTTCCAGCTCATGGGAATCAGAAGATTTTTTTGTCCACATTCCTTCCCCTAGTTTGTTAATTTGTTCCTTCTTAATGTTTGTGAGACTGTCTCAGGGCAACCTTAAGGAGTCCTACTTCCATCTCAGTTAATGGTGTCAGATTCCAGACCTGGGCACAGTGAAGAGAAGGCAGGGGCAAATGCTAGGATAAGGGAGAGAGGTTTACAAGGTCTGACAATTAAGTTTAAGAACTTAATTGTTCTAAATGCTACATACCTCACTGCTGAATATTGCTATAGTCACCTTTAAAGTACTCCCCCTGGGAAGCTATGCACCAATGCCAGCATCCAGACTACCCTTCAAAGCAATTTTGGAACTCTTTCTGGAATGGCCATTCTGCATGGTGGCAAACTTAATGGTATAGTTTTTTTGTGAGGGAGTTTTTAGACAGTAAAAAAATTGTTGTATTGCAACACCCTCTCTACTCATCTGATATGGCCCCCAGTGACTTTTTTCTTTGCCTGAAGATAATGGAAATATTGAAAAGAAAAACTTTTGATGACATTCAGGACATCAGGGGTAATATGATGACAGCTCTGATGGCCATTCCAGAAAAAGAGTTCCAAAATTACTTTGGAAGGTGGACTAAGTACTGGTTTCAGTGCATAGCTTCGGAAGGGACGTACTTCGAAGATGATCATAGAGATATTCAGCAGTGAGTTATGCAGCACTTTTTCTAGGATAGGTTTCTGAACTTAATTGGCCATTCTTGTATTGCAAATGAAAGATTTACGTCCTTACAAACTACATAAACTTTGATGATCTAGTGCTGTTTTTCACTGCCTCTAGTAGCATTAGTTGATTCTTTGGTCACTTTGTGCTGCTGTGGAGGATGTCTGCCAACTGCCACCACTCTGCTCACCACACTGGACACAATCAGTTCCCGGCAGGTCAAATCTGGTCAGTGCTACGTACTTCTGAAACTACTCCCCCTTCTCCTTTTCTCAGTCCAATTTCTCAACTTTCCTTTTGGCAGTCAAGCTCACAGAATATCACATATAATTGATTCATTTATTCTTTGGGGTCTTTGTTGTTAGAGGGATCACAGGAAGCATCTGACTATTCCATCATATTGACCGCAGCTCTATTTCATCCTTTTCTGTGATCTGAAATACATTTAGGAATAGTAGTGGTGTTAAATCTTCTCTGAAAGTTTGGTAGAATTTTTCGGTTAAGTTGTCAGTGCTAAGGCTTATTTTTGTTGAGAGTTTTAAAATTATCTTTCAGATCTCTTCTTTTGTTATCTGTTTAGTTGTTCTACCTCTGTTTTAGTTTACATATATGATGTTTCTAGAAATCTGTCCATTTCCTCTAGGTTTTCAAATTTGATGGAGTATAATTTTTCATAGTATGGTATATGATTCTTTTAATTTCAGTTAGCTCTCTTGTAGCATCATCTATTTCATTTCTTATTGGGCTTATTTACTTCCAGTGGTTTATCAATTTTGTTGATCTTTTCAAAGAACTAACTTTTGGTCTTCTTCTTTCAGTTGATTTTCTATTCTCTATTTCATTCTTTTGCTGCTCCCTTCCTATTTCTTTGTGTTATAGGTTTAATGTTTTGATTTGGGCCCTTTCTTCTTTTTGGTTGTATGCATTTACTACTATAAGCTGACCTCTAAGAACTTTTTTTGTTGTGTCTCAGGGGTTCTGGTAGGATGTGTTTCCATTCTCATTTGATTCTGTAAATTTATCCATTCTAGCCTTAATATCTTTTATAACCCAATAATTATTTTGCTTTAGTGTTAGAACGGTTTTGTTTGGTTTTCATTTGTTTGATTTTTTTCCTCGCCTTTTTTGTTATTGCTTTTTTCTATTATGGCTTTGTGTTGTGAAAAGATGCTTTGTGATATTTTGATGCTTTGGATTCCATTAAGGCTTGCCATATCACCAGATAGCTGATACAGTGAAATTAGGTTTCACGTATATACCCTAAACCCACCAGCTGCTCCATGGGAGAAAGATATGGTGATCTGCTTCTGTAAAGATTATAACCTTGGAAATACTATGGAGCTTTTCTACTCTGTCCTACAGGATCACTATGTGTCAGAATCAACTCAGTGGCAATGAGTTTTGTTTGGTATATGAGACTGAATTGACAACAGCAACTCAAAAGATTAGATAGGAAATTTATGGAGCAGTGAGTTTGTGTTGGGGGTCTACAGATCTACCTTACTAATTCTGCTTCTCTAGTTGAATCTCAGCAAATACAGACTTTGATATTTGAAGTGCAGTACTGCTGTAACAAATACTTAGAAAGATTTTGGATAGTGATCCAATGCTCAAAAATTTTTGGTAAGCATTACAGATTATTTCAACATGCTGTTAGTAGAAATATGGACTTGGAGGACACTAGTAGTTTAGGACTCAGAATTAAATAAAGAACATATTATTGAAAACCAGAAGAAGGGATGTGTTATACATTCACAAAGATCTTAATGAAATTATTTCCTAAAATTATGCAAACACTAGAATTTGTAAGTGATAGCATGGTCATTTAGCAGACATTTCCAGGCAAAGTGCTGAAGATATGTCCTGGCTTATTCTGGCTTCTTATAGTAAAATGACTAACGGAAAAGATGGAATTAAGGAAAGAGTTGGTAAAAAAAATATAGCCAGGACTTGATGATTTGTGAAACTTTGAGCCTCCCCAGATGGCAAAGGATACTGAAATTAAGGAAAACACGCTTTACAGAAAAGACTGAAGGTATGACTTTCTAATATTTTGCTGAAACCTCAGAAAATTCAAAATATAGGATTCTGTCACACAAGAGGTCCTTTGAAAAGAATGAGAAGGTGTTTAGAAAGCTGAACAGAATTGTCCCTCAGCCATCACATCAGAAGACAAAATTAGAGAAGGAATTATCTTTGAAAGATCTACGGAATTTTATGTCTATTGGAGTAAATTTGTGAGACATACATAGGAAACTCAGAAAGTTCTTGAGAAATTTGTCAGAGAAAACACAGGCAGCTTTAGACTGAAATGCACAGAAGGAGTAACCAGTAATTAGTTACTGACAATTCTGACTCATGGTAACCTCAGGAGCATCCAAAGAGAACTGTGCTCTTTAGGATTCTTTTGGAAGTAGATTATCAGGCTTTTGTTTTGAGGCACTTCTAGGAAGACTAGGATTGCCATGCTTTTGGATACCAGCCAGGTAAACATATTAACCATTTGAACCACCAGAAAACCCACAGAGGGAGTAATGAATGTTAAACAAACATAAAAGGTTTTCAGATCTCTGAATATGTAGTAGCAGAAAGCAGCCTAGTAAAATTTCTCAGTTACAGACACATGTTACCTTTCCTGATAAATGAAGTGTAACTCAGACGACTTACAGCCACAGATAATTATCTGAAAGATTTGAAATCTAAGGAAATGTGCACAGCTGCATTTTAAAACATTTTTGGAGCAGTGATTCCTTTTTATCTTCTATTAGTTCCCTGTTTGACCTTGAATCAGAATGTCTATAACTGTTCATCCTATGCATCTATTGTATTTCTCGAGTTTTACAGGACTACAAACAGAGAGAAATTGTACCCAGAGCATCATCCCTATTTCATACAAAATGATTTAGATTATGAAATTTGGGACATTTGAGCTGATGAAATTGGAGTTAGATTTTTGGAATTTGAGTTGATGCTGTGATGAGATGAAGCTTTAGAGATTTTAGGATTGGATAAGTATGTTTTAACAAATACCTAAGAATAATCAATAAATAATAAATTAATAAAATACCTAGAAATAAATCAAACCAGAAAGATAAAAGACCTATACAAAGAAAACTATAAGACCCTCCTGCAAGAAACTAAGTGACATACGTAAGTGGAGAAACCTACCTTGCTCTTGGATAGGAAGACTTAACATTGTAAAAATATCTATACTTCCCAAAATGATCTATACATACAATGCAATTCCAATTCCAATTCCAACAGCATTTTTTTAATGAGATGGAAAAATAAATCACCAACTTCATGTGGAAAGGGTGGAAGCCACAGATAACTAAATTATTGCTACAGAAGAGGAACAAAGAGGGAGGCCTCACTCTTCCTGAGCTTGAAACCTACTACACTGCCACAGTAGACAAGACAGCTTATTACTGGTACAAAAAGGGACACATAGACCAATGGAACAGAACTGAGAATCCAAATATAACTTCATCACCTATGAACAGCTGATATTTAATAAAGACCTGAAGGCTATGAACTAGGGAAAAGACAGTCTTTTCATCAAATGGTGTTGGCATAACTGGTTATTCATCTGCAAAAAAATGAAACAAAACCCTTACCTCACACCATGCACAAAAGTAATTAAAATGGATCAAAAACCTAAATATAAAAGCTAAAATGATGAAATTATTGGAAGAAAAAATTGGGAAGATACTGGAAACCCTAACCCATGGCACTAACAGTCTACCAGAAACTACCAACAACCTTCAGTTATCAGAAATGAAAATAGATGGTTGGGAACCCTTAAAAATTAAAGACTTACGCTTGTCCAAAGTCTTCATCAAAAGAGTAAAAAGACTGCCTACAGAGTGGGAATGAATATTTGCCCACGACACTTCTGATCCATGCCTAATCTCTCTAATCTACAAGATACTGCAAAACCTCCACAAGGAAAAGACAAATAACCCAACTACAAATGGGTAAAAGATATGAACAGGCACTTCACCAAAGAAGACATACAGGCTTCCAACAGATACATGAAGAAATGCTCATGATTTCTAGCCATCAGAGAAATATAAATCAAAACCACAGTGAGATACCATCTTACCCCAACAAAACTGGCAATAATCTGAAAAACACAGTATTGTAATGCTGGAAAGCATGTGGAGAGATTGGAATTCTACTAAACTATTGGTGGGACTGTAAAATGGTTCAACCACTACAGAAATCGATTAGGCACTTTCTTAAAAAATCTAGAAATAGAGATACCATATGATCCAGTAACCCAACTTCTTGGAATATATCCCAAAGAAATAATGATTACTCAAACAGATACATGCATGCCAATGTTTATTGAAGCTATTTTTCCAATAGCAAAAAATTGGAATCAACTTAGATGCCCAACAACACATGAATAGTTAAACAAACTATGATATATTCGTGCAATGGAATGCTTTGCAATGATAAGAACCAATGGTAGCCTATAGAAATACCTGTCAATGTGGGACTATCAAGAGTAAATTCCTCTGAGCAAAATTACCAAGACACAAAAGGACAAATTTTATGTGAGATAATTATCATAAGGACACAAGAAATCAATTAAGCACAGAAGAAATCAATCTTTGACATTTACTAGGGTGGAGGGGGAGGGAGGAAGTGGGAGTTTTACAAATTAGATAGTGGTTAGGATTAGAGTTGGGTGTAGGATGTGACAGCATGCACTAGAAACAGGGTCTGGGATCAAGGGACCACGCTCTGGGGGACATCCAGAATAATTGGCATACCTGAACTTTTTCTCTCTCTCAAGATAATGCTTTGCATTCCACCTGGGTGAGTGTCATCTGGGATCTTAAAAGCTAGCAAGCTGTCATCTAAATTTCACCATGTGTTCCCAATCCACCTGGACTGGAAGTAAATGGTGGACATTGAGAACGGGAGGAAAATCTGAGCCCACCAGACATAAGGGGCCATATAAGCCACAGTCCACTACAGCATAGGACCAGAACTAAATGGTACTTGACCACCACCAATGACTGCCCAGATTAGGTACAGGGAACAGAGCCCTAGACATAGCGGGTGATGGAGTAGAGAGCTGAGCTAGAACTCTACCAAAAGACCACACTCAATGGTCCTTCTGAATGGAGGGCCCCCAAACTCTTTAACTCCAAACTACATTGAGAGCTGGGGCCAGCTCCCTAGACAAAGACTGAACTGGACTATACAAAATGTAGAGTGAGACTGGAGACGAACAAACCTTTAAACATGTACACAGTGTTGTCTGAGAGGCTCTTCGCGGGAGCCAAGTGAGAGGCTCTTCACTGGAACGAAGACGATTGGGTGACGAGGGCCAGACCTGGGCCAAAAGGTCATGGGAAGTTCGAAACAAAAGAGAAACATGCTGTCTCATGGTGGGCGGAAGGGTTGCGGCAGCTACAGTAGAATAGTGGTGAAAGTTCTGGGTGTTGTATGGTAACACAATATAGATTGTAAATTGTTCTTAATTTACAATAAAATAGATTAAAAAAAATAAATATTTCTTATAATGATCTCAATGCCATTTCTTTCTGTGTTGTCATTCCCAGCATGGTAGATCTCATGATTGTCCTATGCAAATGGCCAATACCAGTTCATTTCAGCTCACTAATGTCTTTGATGTCGATGTTCATGTGCTGCATTTCATTTTTGACAATTTTCCTAGATTCATACTTTGTAAATTCCATCTTCTAATTATTAATGGATGTTTGCAGCTGTTTATTCTCATTTTGAGTGTTGCCACATCAGCAAATGAAGGTCCTGAAAGCTTGGCTCTATCCATGTCTTTAAAATTGACTCTAATCTGAGGAGGCAGCTCTTCCTCAGTCATCTTTTGGGTGCCTTCCAACAATATATCAGACAGTGTTCCACTGCTCTTCATGTTTATTGGCTAAATCTTTTCAAAAGTAGACTGCTGGGTCCTTCTTCCTAGTCAGGCTTAGTCTGGAAGCTCAGCTGAAATCTCTCAACAAATTGTGTCACTAATCCATCTTATTAAATCATACTGATAGAATTTACAACACATAGAAACGGGAATGTACATTCTCACTCAGTCATATTAAATAAAAAAGAAAAATTTCATCAAATGGTGGACAATCACGCAACACTAGCACTCATGTCTCAGCCAAATTGCCACAAACATTTTGGGGGAGACATATTTCAATCCATGATATTTGCTAATGACAAAATTTGAACCTTTGTCTGATAATTAGAGTTTTGGATAACTTATCTACTGTGAGCTTGACAGCTTTCAAATAACTGGACTTTTCTGATATCATCAGTAATGATGATAAGATGATTTTTTAAAAATTTTATATATGTAAAACTATGTTTGAATGATTTTCGTAACTCAATGATCCAATATTTTCCAAATGAAATGTATGCTATTACAAACTAATGCATGAGTAAAGGATCCATTTAAATTGTTTAGGACAGACTAATAGATTCTAATGTAACTGTTGATGTGATTTCTGATTCCACATTGCAAGTGGTCTTTAAGAAACTACCATTTGGGAAGTTTTCATGTAGTATCAAAGATGAATATTCCAATTATCTGAAAAGTTTATTAAAAATACTCTTTCTTTTCCAAATAAAAACCTCTATGAAGTCAGATTTTCTTCATCTGTTTCAACCAAAGTAATTATAATTCAACAGATTCAATGCAGAAATGAATATAAAAATCCAGTTGAAATTTATAAGGACAGATTTTAAAAAAGTTTTCCAAAACATAGTGTAATGCCCCTCTTCTCACTAAACTTTTTGTCTGGTGCAAAATAGACTTTTGTCATCAAAAGTATTTCTTGTGTTTTGGGTAATATGCTAATTAGTATTTTAAATGAATTAATAAATGTATTACAAGTTTCTCATTTTCAATTTCCAATACTATATACATAGATGTATGCCACATAAACAGAAGCACTTTGAGGTCTTCAAAATTTTCAGAGGGTAAAAGAGTCTTGAAGACAAAATAAAGGATCTTCCAATAAGGGTGTCCTATCTTTGAACTTGAATAAAACACATTATGTAAATGATACAGTTTTATTTGTTTTATTATATTGAAGTACATTTGATGGCATCATGTGTGGAAAAGAACATTGGGCAAATGGCCACTGTGACACCTTCCAAGTCGGGCCCAAATTATCATAGCCTGATATCTTTTGCCATGGACAGTTACAGCCTCTCCTTGTTCATCATGGAAAAAATAGGGGCCAACCATTCCACTGGACCAAAATCCACAGCAAACGGAAACTTTTCTGAGATGAAGTGGACATTCTTGAATCTCTGTTGGATTCTCATCACTCCAAATGCATAGTTTTATTAACCACCAACAAAACTATTCACCCCAAAATGGGCTTCATTGCTGAAGATGGTTTTTTAATCAAAAGCAGGGTCAGCTTCCAATTGCTCCAGAGCCCAGTCAGCAAATGTACAGTACAATCTGTGGTCATTGGACTTCAGTTCTTCAGTTAAAACAATTTTGTAAGGGTAAAGCTTCAAGTCCAAATGCAAAATTCACCAAATTGTGGTTGACGAAAGGCCCAGTTCTTGCACTCCATGAGAAATTCATTGGAATGAATTCTTGCTTACACTGGGGCTAACAGTGGTGATGCTTTTACTGGAACATGCGGTTCATTTACACATGTGCTGTTTGGTTGGCAATAGACTCGGTTGTGTCAATTGTTTTTATTAAACGTGGAATTGTTCTCTGGGGGGAGAAGATTATGCGCATCGTAAAATTTCACATAATGCATGGAATGTTTGGGGGAACAGAACACCCATTTCGATAATAAACTTTAATAATTTCTATGTGTTGTAGAATCGTGTAACTTTTCATGGCCTTTTGTCAAGGAAAAAAACCACCCTCTGCTGTCCAGTGGATTCTGACTCATAGTGACCCTATAGGACAGACTAGAACAGCTCCCTAGAGTTTCCACAGAGCACCTGGAGGATTTGAACTGCCGATCTTTTGGTAAGCAGATGTAGTGCTTAACCACTACTACACCAGGGACTAATAAAAAAAAAGAAATGATTCATATGACTGTTGTAGCTTCACAAATATGGCCATTGTGAACTGTCAAAAATAGGACATCCTTATTGGAAGACCCTTTTTGTTACAGAACCACTGGTGTAGAGTATAAATTAGGTGTCCAGGTTTCAATCTCAGTTAGTATTTAACCAAACACAGCAGTCAAGTAGTCATTAATGAATAATAGGAATAAATATTTGTATGTGCTAAGTGACACCAGAAGCAATTTTTTAATCTCTTTTAGGTTTTGTGCATCTAGCATTTATAGTTTCTTTAAAGTTTCCTTCTGGAATAAAGGGACTTATAACATGAAGGCATGGAAAATGCTCACATGCCATTAAGTAGTTATATATAAATTAGCAAATTTATTCATAATCAACATTTTCTTCTTTAATTGCTTAACCTGAGGATTCTTGCCTTAGTTGATCAGTCAATCAATCAATTTTTGGCACACTCTGGTTCTGCTTGTTCTTAGAGATTAGGGCACAGAAGCTAAATTAAGTATCAGTCACTAGATGGTCTTTGTCTTTCTGGCCCTTAATTTAAAAGTTGTGTTCCAGAGTGTTTCTAGCAAACTGCGTTCTGACAAGGCAGTGTAACAAACAGCAGTGAAATTATCATACTAGATTATAGGTGGAACTACAGGCAATAAAGTATTTTCAATCTTCTATGTATTAACCTAATATAAATCAGAGAAAATAAATGTTAAAATATAAATTACCATTTTTCCTTTAACTTCTTTCCCTGATACTTGTATTTATCCATTTACTCTTTGTTGGTCAGTCTGACATGACTTAGTTCAGTAATTATCAATTTACATATGCTTTTTGGTGAATCTATTGTCTTTAGGGTCAGAAGATTAAGCTGCTTTTAATTTGAAGACATGGTTGCTAGTGTGCAGTTGCCAAGAACATTTTCCAAAGTGAAAGCAATGCTTGAATCTTCCCTGGCAGTTGTGACAGTATGATTTACATGTGGATTACATTAACGTACGAATATTTTGGTATAAGTAGTGATAAACCTGAAAATGAATGGCAAGACAAATGACTTTTTTTTTAATGATTAACTTACTTTTCGCTGTTACTACAATATACTCTGTTCTATTATAAATTATGAGTTATTAGATTATAACAGAACAATTAAATGATTCAGTATGGTATACTTTCTCTGTCTTCTTGACTGTACCTAAATCTTTGCGCATACAATTCTACCTTAGTCCATTACTTGGTCTATATGTTAATAGAAGCCAAAGGCCAAAATTCAAACTTGCTCCTATGTTGAATTTAGACGGATATTAATATGAATTCCATTTATTTTTAAATATAGCAAGGACACATTATACAAATCATGTTCATAATAATTTAAGACTTAACTTCTGTTTTAATAATTACCAACTCATTTTAATTATTCATGGTATCTGTAATTCATATTCAATCATGAAATTAAGACTGCATTATAAAGTTATGAAAAATTGATTTGCACAGTCCTTCGCTCCACAGGGGAAAAAAAATCCTTGATTACACTATTGTACCTCATTATTGAAGGAGCCCTGGTGGTGCAGTGGTTAAACACTGGGTTGCTAATCCTAAAGGTTGGTATTTGGAACCCAGCAGCCTCTCTGCTGGAAAAGGATGTAGCATGCAGCTTCCATAAAGACTGATAGTCTCAGAAACAGTATGAGGCAATTGACTTGACAGCAATGGGTGTTTTGGTTTTACCCACTGTTGTCCTTAAGAACATCTTGTTACAGTTGTTGCTGGACTTCATTTCTAAGATGATTTAGAATAATCTTATTTTGTTCTTGAGTTCAGAATGTGAAATTCTCACAGAAGTATTAGTGTGTATGCATATGTGCATATGTCATATGCAGAAATGTTTCAGAATCTTAGCATAATTTGCATTTCAAAGTAAAGATTACCTGGAGGTAACTATTGAATTTAACTTGTATTCCTAGAAATATTTACATTTGAAAAGTGGTGAGTTTGTCTTTTCTTTCTAAATTTTATTTTCTTGTTGTTGAGAATATACACAGCAAAACATATGCAATTCTACATGAGCAATTTAGTGACAATGATTGCATTCTTATTCTCCTTTTCTGAGTTGTTCCTCACATGTTAACATAAACTCATTGTCCCTTAAAGTTCCTGTCTAATCTTTTGAGTTGCTGCTGTCAATTTGATCCCATAGAGTTCTTAAATGAACACAGTACCCCATAGTCATGGCTAATTTTTATCTGAAGAGTAAGGAACTTGATTGTAATTCAATCAGACATTTGAGACTAAACGGGCAGCTCCTGTCTAAAAGCAGGATGAGAAGGCAGGAAGGAACAGGAACAAGATGAAGGGACACAGGGAACCTGGGTGGAAAGAGGAAGGGTGGTGACATTAATAGTACTGCAACCAATGTCACAAAACAATACATGTGTAATTGTTTGAATAAAAAATTAACCTCAGCTGTAAATTTTCACCTAAAACACAATAACAAACAAACAAATACAATAAAAAGAATATAATACCCAAGGGAAGACCCTTTTTACTAGCTAAGCTAAACTACTGTTTGATTTTATGATGAATTCACGGGATATTTTTGTTTTAAAGTTTAAAGATTATCTCAGGGCAATAGTTTCAGTATCAGGGGTTCATCCACCCTCCATGGCTCTAGAAAATTTAGAATCTATGAGATTTTGAAATTCTGTTCTGAATTTCCCCACCTATGATCAGGACTTTTGTATGGAGTCTTTCATCAAAGATGTTCAATAATGAATGCTGTTTAGTTCTAGTCTCATGGCGGAAGAGACAGTTGTTCATAGAAGCAGTTACCTATACATTTCATGTCCTCCTCCTGTTCCTGACTCTCTTTAATCTTCTGTTGCTCAAGTTGAACAGAGAACAAATGTTGCGCTTTAGATGGCTACCAGCAAACTTTTAAGGCTCTAAGCACTATACAATGAACTGGGAGGTAGAACAAAGCACTAAACACATTATTAGGTCAATTCACTTGAAGGGGAGGAGGAAAAACCATTGCCATCGAGTCAATTCTCTATAGAGATGCTATAGGACAGAGAAGAACTACCCAATAGAGTTTTCAAGGAGTACCTGATAGATGTGAAAGGTTAAGCTTTTGATTACTAGCCATAGCACTTAACCACGATGCCACCAGGATTGACCCCAAACCTCCAAATCAAGGAATCTAATCCCATGAGGCATTTGCTTATAAGGAAGCAGCCTCAACAGCTTCTCATTTTGTTGTTTTTGTCATAGTAAATATATCACACAATATTTTTCAATTCAACTTTTTACAGTAACTACAATAATTGGCTATGCAAACTTACCCTTAATGTGATTTTTCCATCACTTTTAGTCCCCCTTTTCCCTGGTAAATGCTAATAAACTTTGATCTCTATACGTTTGCCTTTCCTTGTCCTTTTATACAAGTGAGGTCATCAAATATTTGTCCTTTTGTGACTGTCTTATTTCTCCTAGCATAATGTTTTCAAGCTCCATCCATACTGTAGCATGTATCAAGACTTCATTTCTTAAAGTTTGTGTATCTTTTATTGTAGTACCTCTAGTTTGGTTCCATAATGAAGTGGAGTGTTTTAAATTTCCTATGAAATTTAGCTGGAGGTTTTTTTTGTAATCTGTTTTAAAGCGTGCTGCTTTATTGTCTTAAGCAGTTACGAAGTTTTTGAAGTCCACTTGGGGATTGTTAGGGAAATGTGTTATAGGTGTGAAATTATGATATTTACTATGCTGAGTGTTTTGTAGATGCACATTAGACAAATATTCCCATCAGCTCAAGGAACATAGCTGATCTGAGGTTAGAAGAAGAAAGAAATTTGCATAGTCTAATATAACTAGAGGCATAATTGAGTTCTTTGTTTTAATTAAAGCAACAATTAATGTGCAATAGATTTTTTTATGCTACATGATTTGACTGGTTGGCTGAATTATTTAGGAAATTGTATGTTCTACCATTCATCTGCCAGTTTGTTGTACTGTGGTGGCTTGTGTGTTGCTGTGATGCTGGCAGCTATACAGCTGATCTTTCAAATAGCAGTGTTACCCATGGTGGACAGGTTTCTGCAGAGCTTCCCCGCTAAGACTAGGAAGAAGGACCTAAAGTTTACTTCTGAAAAAATTGGCCAGGGAAACTTGAAGAATAGCAACAGAAGCAACAATGGACTCAAGCATAGCAATGACTGTGAGGAGGACACAAGAGCAGGCAGTGTTACATTCTATTATACACAGGGTCACTGTAAGTTGAAACTGAGTTGGCCACACCTAATAACAACATGTTTCACTTACACACAGACTGGCTTTGCTTAAACAATGAAGTATTCCATGTTGTCTAAAGATGTTTAGTTTCTGCTCTCAAAGATTTCTAGATTGATGTACTGTGAGGCTAAATAGTTTTGACAGAGTATATCGCTTCCCTCTTAATTTATGTGTTTTTCTCCTAGAAGTGTAGTGCTGAACACCATAGTGGAAATAGTTGAGGCTTTTGAGCACAGCAGACATGAGTGTGAATCCTGTCTCTTTTTTCATTCATTCAGTCAGTGATTATTTATTGAGCCATGTATTCAAGCCTTATGTACTCAAGACACAGTGGAGAGAAACATAATTCTTGCCCTTTCAGGACTTAGAGTTTATTGAGGTGGATAGTCAAGAAAGCAAGTAATTATAACAGCATATGTTTTAGGGTGAGCTTTTGTCTCAGTCATCTGGTACCACTCTAACATGCCAAGCCAGCCAAGTGCCGTCGAGTCGGAACCACTCTAACATAGGATGCCACAAATGGATGGATTTAATAAAGAGAAATTTTATTGTCATAGACCAGCAAGCTACAAATCCATGTGTAAGCCACAAGTCCATTCAATATGAGAAATTACCACAATCTGTTAGGCTAAGAGTCTAAATTCAGTATGAGAGCATCCTGGTGCAGGAACCTCAGGTCCAAAGAACGCACTCTGCTCTCTTTGCTGCTTTTTTGGTGGTATGAGGTTTCTAGTACTCTGCTTACTTCTCCTTTTATTTCCTAAGAGATGACCTCAACAAAATCCAAGCTTGTCAATTGAGTCCTGCCTCACCAACGTAACTGTCACCCATTCTCCCTCACTACCGTCATAGAAGCAGCATTCACAACACATGGGAGAAATTACCCCATATTGGGACCAATGGGAGAGCTAAACTGATACACAACTTTTTGGGGGGGACACAAATGTAATCCATTAAGCTTTGGGGTTCCCCTGGGAGCATGGCCCCTGGTCCTGATGCTGCCCTTGCCCACAAATTATAACGAAGTTCCACTCTTTGGATACTAATGGATTGGATTTGGCGATGCAGAGTGACCATATATTGGATGCACTTTATGGTTCTATGCATCTATAGGATATCATCCCGCTGACCTCTGGCTGGAGGAAGGAGAGTGGGTGGAGAGGAGGGGAAAGGAGGCTGTTGGGAGGATGAGACATGTGTGGAGCAGAGAGGAATAGTGTGCTATCACCGGGCAGGGAGAGCAGTGGAAGCTGCATATAGGTGGGCATGTAAATTTATACGGGAATGTACATTTTCACTCAGTCACTAAAAAAAAAAAAAGCAAAAAAAAACTTTGTAAGAACAGACCCAGAGATGTAAATTTTCATGTCAGATATTTTTCTGAGACTGCTGTCAGGATCAATACTTGTGAGGGAGAAAAGGCAGTAAGACAGGGCAGAGGGAGGACATGAACACAAATGAAACATTAACAAAAGCCTCGAAAAGTCCTTTGGGGCACTCTAGAGGTGAGAAGACCCCCAAAGTTGTACCAAGTTGAGGCATGGCACTTGGGCCTTATTTGAAGGCAATAGGTTTCAGTCTTGGATGACTCAGGGGTGGAGTGGGGCTCTGAGCTAAGGGATCTTTCTTTGGTAGAATGTAATTCCTAGAAAAGAACTCAGGTGAGAGCCATCAGTTAACAATATTCTCCAGCAGTTGAGCAAATGAACACTTCAGTTCTGAAGATTTGGGCAGTTCAACTTGGCATCCATGACCTAATCTGTTATGTGCTTCAGTAGGGGCCGTACAAATGTAGTGTGAGACCATACAGGATAAGTATTCTACCTACACTGATAAGTTAACCCAAAGGCAATGTCTTCTAAAGTGAAACCTGGAGAAGTGTTTGGAGGGCAAGCGCTGGGAGCTACACATCAATTATTTCAAATGTCAGTGGTTAAGACAAAACAGTGCTGAGAAAATCAAAACAAAAGTGTGGCTGAATTTAGACTTAAGGAGAGAAAAAAAGGAGCTGTGAGAGACAAAGACAAAGAGGTAAATAAGCTAGATCGTGTCTTCTCTGTTACGTGAAAAAATTAACCCTAAGGACTATGTGACCTTGAGCAAATTATTTCACTCCACTGTGCCTTACTTTCTTCATCTATAATATGAATCAAATGACACCAACTTCAAAGGATTATCATGAGGATGGAGAGAGACAGCATGTAACAATTTTAGTATGGTACCTTGCCAGTGGTAGGCTTTTGTTTCCCTTCCAAGCAGAAATATACCAGGCAAGATTTTAGCCTCAAGCAAAGAAGTGATAACTTAGTTGTAATATAGGTGTACGTCAAGTGGGCTTCATACCATATATGCTCTTCCACACTGATGATGGGAATTTTTTGCCTTCCTTAATTTTGTGAATCAAATTTTACATTTCTAAAGATGGTAATAAAAGGACAGTATAATGAGATAACTTCATGTTTGGACAGAGGTGGAAGGAATGTTGAATGTAGAAGGAAAGATGGTAGAAGAGGGATGATGGTATCACTAAAGACATTTTTACCTGTTTTACAATTTAGCATCCTGTCAGCCTTCGGAATTTATGATTTTAATAATGTATTTGGTATACTTTTATATGTAAAACAGTCATTTTGTTGTTATTTATCAATTTGGAAGGAAAAAAAGATCATCCTATGCAGGGTGGGATGCAGTGAGGTGGGCCCTTGCTTTTTGGCTGGTGAGAGTATAAGCTGGGGGACCATCTTTCCAAAGAGCTTTTTGGCTGTATAGATACAGATTCAGAAGGTGTTTATACCCTTTGACCCATAAATCATATATAGAAATTCATGCTCTGGAAATAATCAGTGATAAGCACCCACGTTTATATACAGGAATATTAATCAAATTATTCCTTGGGAAAACAAAACATAGGAAAAAAAAACCAGAATGTCAAACTGTAGGAAAATAATTATATACACTGAATTACATTTCCAGAGAAGATTATTAGCCAAATTTTAAATTTCAATTTTTCCGAGAATATTTGTTCCACAATGAAATTTATATTACACAAACTTTTAAAAAGAAGTATATAGAACTGTGTGCAGAATGATAACATTTTAAAAAGTATTCATTCTCTCTCTCTCTCTCTCACACACACACATACACGTACACAGACACAGCCTGGAAAACACAGGCCAACATTTTTAAAAATAGTATCTCTTGATGGGGAAATATCACTACTAGTTTTTCATCCTTGCCTACAACTTTCAAATTTTTTAGAATGTGCCTGTAGTTTTAGTTTGGGTTCTCTAGGGGAACAAACCAGTGAAAAGTATATATATATATATATATATATATATATATGGTGATTTATTTCAAGGAAGTGGTTCATGCAATTGTGAAGGCCAAACCACAGAAACCAAATGCATTCCATCAAGTTCAATTCTGACTCATAGTTACCCTGTAGAACAAAGTAGAACTGCCCAATAGGGTTTTCTAGGCTGTAATCTTTGTAGGGTTGCAATGAGTCAGAATCAAGTCAATGGCAATAGGTTTGGATTGGCTTTTTAAAAACCTTTATGAAAACTTACTGCCATATTTTTCCCCTGCAGAGCCACTGGTGGGTTGAACTGCCAACCTCTTGTTAGCAGCTGACAGCTTAACAACTGTTCAGCCAGGGCTAGCAAGGTCAAATCCATGGGGCAGGCAGAAGGCTGGGGACCTCTATTGGCTCACAGACTTGCAAAGGCTGGAGAATCCTCAATGTGCAGGATGCCAAGCCAAGTGCCGTCGAGTCGGATCCGACTCAATGTGCAGGATAGGAAGCAGGTTTTTGCATGCTTACGTCCCAAGAATTGGGAGTCAGACAACAAGAAGAGTGTGGTTTCAGGGTTAAGAGAGAGAATACAAGCAAGCTTCACCAAAACATCCATTTACCTACTGGAGCCTGACCACAGCCATGAGGAAACTGTTCATTTAAGTGACTGGTTGATCACATCATAAAAAGGTGATTATATTATATTACATTATAGAAGAATACCCAGTCTACTGTCTGTCATACCACTAAGAATTATAATAGCCTTGGAAAAGTTGACGCATTAACCTTTGTACCTGTGATACTTCATAAGCACAAGAAATATTGCTTCTTAGAATATAACTATATTGACCTGGATTATTGGCAGGATATATTTCTCATTTGGCTTTGCAAGCATTTTTAAATGATTATGGCCAGAGAAGATAAAACTCTGCTGAATATGGATGATGGCATTTTGCACTGCCCTGTGTTTTCTCAGAAAACAAATAGCACTTAAGATGCACTTTGACCTTCTTGAGTGAAAGAGCTTTCAAACTTCAAATGTTATTTTTATCAATATTTAAAATTACTTCTGTCAATTTCCACGGGGACAATAATAGGTTACACTTGTCTTTTGTGGCTATTATAACTTTATGTTTCAAGACAAAAGCCAAAAAACCACTGCCAATGAGTTGATTCTGACTCATAGTAACCCCATAGGTTAGAACAGGATTGTCCCATAGGATTTCCAAGGAGTTCCTAGCACTTAACCACCATGAGACCTTTGGAATTCCAAGACAGAATATTTTTATTTTTGTAATAATAGTGATAATAATAAAAACCCTAGGAGCATGCAATGGACTGCTGTCTCAGTTTCCTAGTGCTGCTACTACACAAACAACACGTATGAGCGGTTTTAAAGAACGGAAGTTTATTTCTTCATAGTTCTGGAGTCTAAGTACAAATCTGGGTCCTGACTATGTCAATTCATTTCTTATAGGTAATATGAGGAGTTCCTTGCTCCTGCATAACGTCTTTTATCCCCCACTTTGTGCCTCTCTTTGGGTGTAATCTGCTCTTTATGTAACTCAGAAGTGATTAGATTTATAACCCATGCTACTCAAGCATGATCTGATTAACATAACACAGAAAGCCCTATTTCTAAACAGAATTACATCCACAGTTACAGGGGTTAGCATTACAACATATATTTCACGTGAGTACAGTTTAATCCATAACAACTGCCTTCTGTATGCATCAACTAAAAGTTTTGTAACATTTAACCTTGAATGTGCGCTGAAAACAGAGAAAACAAGCTGTTTACTTGTGTTCTAGCTGCTATTCATATGTGAAGGAATTCTACTATGTGGATCATAACAAATTATAGATATTATTGCAGAAAAATAGAAATTCAGAGTTCATAGTTGTGCTCATGTAGAAGCTGTATGTGAATCAAAAGGAAGTTATTTGAACAGAATGAGAGATACTGTATAGTTCAGAATTGGAAAAGATTCACAGCAGGATTTTATCCTTTCACCTTACTTCATACAAACAATCCCAGATATTAGACTGTATGAATAAGAATACAGCATTAGGATTGGAAGAAGATTCCTGAACAGCCTACAAAACAAAGATGACACAATTTTGTTTATGTAGAATGAAGATAACTTGAAGCACCTTGCAATGGTGAAAGACCACATTCTTCCATATGGATTATACCTCAACATAAAGAAAATAAAAATTCTCACAACTGGACCAATAAGCCACATCATGGTAAAGAGAAAAAATATTGAACTTATCAAGGATTTCATTTTACTTGGATCAATAATCAATAGCTATGGAAGCAACAGTCTAAAAACATCAAGCAATACATTGGGAAAATCTGCTGCAAAATAACTGGCTAAACTTTTTAAAAGTGAAATTTCACTTAGATGACTAAAGTGTACCTGATCCAAATAGTGGTGTTTTCAGTCAGCTCATATGCATGGAAGCAGCAGAAAAGGAAACAAGAAGAATTGATGCATTTGACCTGTCAGATTGTCAAAGAATGTGAATATACTATATACTGCCAAAAGGAAGGAAAAAAATGAGTTTTAGACAAAACACAACCAGAGTTCTGCTTAGAAGCAAGTGCAGTGGAACTCCAGCTTGCTTGCTTGAATACGCCATCAGGAAAGACCAACTGCCAGAAAAGGACATCATAGTTGGTAAAGTGAAAGATCACTGGAAACAAGGGAGGCCATAGGTAAAATGAATTGATATAGTGACTGAAATAATGGACTCATACATAACAATGACCATGAATGCTGCACAGCACTGGGATGTATATATATATATATATATATATATATATATATATATATATATATATATATATATATATGAAAGCCATTCACTGGAGCCAGCTCAAAGGCAACTAACAACAAAACTTAAACTTATTGTCGTCAAGTCAGGTCCAACTCACAACAACCCTAGAACTAACAACAACAGGATTTATTTCAAATCTATCTGTAAAACAATGAGACATATGAGCAGATTAAGTGTGGATGGCACATCAAATCTGAGAACAACAAGTTAGTCGATAATCTGTACAACTCAAAAGTATAAACAAACGGAAATATAGGTCAAGAGAAGATAAATAATATCTTAAACCAAAAAACAGACCTACTGCAGTGAAGCCAATTCCGACTTATAGTGATCCTATAAGATACAGTAGAATGGCTCCATAGTTTCCAAGGAGCACCTGGTGGATTTGAACTGCCGACCACTTGGCTAATAGACGTAGCACTTAACCACTGCTCCACCAGGGTTTCCAATTATATCTTAGGTGATATTTACTGTACATAACAAATGGTTTAAAGGACTTTTTAGATAAAGTCATAAATGTGTGATACGTATAACTGAGTATATATAGAACATCTTCTCATTCTTTTAGGATGGTAAGAACACTTGTAATAATTTTCATTTCTACCTGGTTTTGTATCCATAAATCACCTCATTTACCATAACCTTTGTTTTAAGCAATGTAAATAAATACAAGGATGGTGTCTCAAGCGTTTTGGTATCCACTGAAGTTGTTACTACCATGATTACTGTTATAATCTGTATCAATTCTGTTGAACTGTATTGAAGAATCATTCTCTCCCAGAAAACAGTAATTGAGCAGAATAATGGACTTACTGGATCATTGGTTGGCCTTGTAAAAGGTTAGTTCAGTAAACCAGAAATCCAAATCCATTGTCCTTGAGTCAATTTCAACTCATACTGACTCTATAGGATAGAACACAATTCCCTCTTTAGGTTTCCAAGGAATGCTATTGGATTCAAACTGCCAACATTTTGATGAGTAGCCACACTCAACTAGTATGCCACCTGAATTTCCTAGTTCAGTAAACATGAGAGTAATTCTAGTATTGAAATTTGAGACTTCACACTAGCAAGTGTGGACAAAGTTATGCCCCAATCATATATAAGAATAAAATAAGATTCAAAGAGTCAAGAGAATGTGGCTTTCTGTAATAACAAGCTCACTGACATACATCTGCAGAAATATGTCATACTTTTTGGTAAAAGCAATTAGAGCACTATAGACCTAATATTTTAGGAATACTTAAGACCACTGGAAAAAAAAGGGTATATGTATGTATAATGTAATGTGAAGTTAAATGAAATGTATACACATTTCTTTCATACCATGTTTGTGAGAATTACAGAGGGACAGTTAGATCCTGGACTACACTCAGAACCATTACCGCAGTTGGCTCAAGTTTAAGTGTTTTATGGTGATTTTTCTTTTTTTAGATGTAGATATATTGGGAAGAAATATGTTCTAATGTCTATATTTCTAGACACTCTACATTAAGCAGCAGTAATCAATAAGTTTTTTAAAATAGAAGGTGCAATTTCAACAGCATATGCACACTTTCCTCAGGAAGCCAGTATACCCTCTGCACATGTATTTATGATATGATAATAAATCTAGGAAAGATGAAGAACATGAAGCTAAGGATCTATTTCTTAAAGAAGGTGTAGAGTAATGTGCAGGACAGGCCATGTACCTGCAGACGTTGGAGAAAAGAAGCCTCAGTACAATTCATAAAGCACCACTTACAAAACCCAGCTACCAAGATACCTTTTTGGGAAATGTCTACACCTCAAATGAGTCCACTTTGCATTTATGTCAGTAAATTTTATTCTTCCCTATTGCAATCAGTGGGAGAAAATAATTGTCAACAATTCCTAGAGGCTTATCCACTAAAGGGTTTTAGTATGGTATGAAAAAAATAAGGGCTCAGAAAAATATATCATCCTTCTTGGAATCTAGTCCCAGTGCTTTGGATATTACAAACTCAAGGCTATGAACTCTAAGTAAAGGGCATGTGGTAAAACAAGTTCTTTTTGTGGCCTTTTGCCTTGTTTCTTGGGAAAAACAACTTGAATGATTTTCTTCTAAGATCTGAGGAGGGTATCTTTGCCATAGTTTTCTACCCCAGGTTTGTTATTTTGGTCCAGGTTCTTTCCTGGATATGTTGTAAACAACTTAGTTTGATACTTTTGTCTGATGTTGGGCTACAGCTTGCCCTGCGATTGGTGCACCTTGCAGGGATCAGTGGATGGACTGTGCAAGGGTGATAAGTTGCAAGCCAGCTACCTCTACAATGCAAATCAAGTAGCCCACAGAGAGGGGACAGCTCAGTTTGTGGCCCCTTGCTGGGAGGGTTGTTCCTTAATATTCACAGAGGTTTGCATAGACAGAAAGAAGCAGGAAGAGAAGCAAGAAGAAAGGCAACAGAGAAGCAGCAGAGAAAGGAAAACAATCTCCTCAAAGATCTCTAAACGCTGGTCCAGGGCTGTAACACTGAAGACAAGGAGAGGCCCTGGAAGGAGACCAGCAGCAGAGCCAGTGGTAACAAGACCTCAAGGGGCCAAATGACAGAGCCAGTGGTGACAGTCCTGCCAGCAGTGACAGACGGCAGGGCAAACAGGAGGTTGTCCTGGGGGGCCATGAGGAACCTGAGAGAGCTGTCCAGCACTGAGGAAGGGAGGCTTAGCCTACGTGCTTCCTGATCTTGATTTTTGAATTGAAGCCTGTTCCTTAAATACACCACTTAATTGTAAGTACGGTTTGTGAGTTTTGTGAGACTTTGCAGCAAATCACCTGACCCAAACAAGGGAGGAAAAAGTGCTAAGGGGAAGGAGAGTGGCCAGTGTCAGAGATGGAGTGGTAAAGCAGCTTCAGAAGTGTAAATGTCTGGGATCTATTTGACCCTTGCCTCGTAAGAAATGACTTTTTGCTGGTTCCTATATTAGAAGTTATTCAAACAGGGCATTTATCCAGATGTGAAGAACTCTGTAACATCTATTTTGATGATGATGATGATGATGCTTTGTTATTCTTTACAAAGTATTTTCATTTGTATTGTCTCTTTTTATCCTTATAATATACCTAAAAGATAATTAATAGAATAAAATGGGAGGCCCTCAGTGAAATGGATAGGCACATTTACATATGGACACATTTACATATAGAGTACATATAGACTCAGAATGGGCCAGTGACTTGCAAAAAGTCACAAAAGATTTAAAATGTATTTTTTCCACATTTCAATCCAGTGTTTTTACTATTGAGATATGAGTGCAGGCAGGAAAATTTTGAATAGAACTGTTCAGTATAAATCTTTCCAGCCAGACTTTAGAAGACAAAAAGGTTTTCACATTTGGTTGGCAATGAGTTGAAACTAACAGATTTGGAGTTAAGACAAATCTGAATTTGAATTATAGCTCCACTGTCACAGTAGAGTGACCTTGGAAAGTTAATTTATTTCTCTAAACTTCACTTCCTTTTTCTGTAATATTAAAAAAAAAACAGTAATACCCATTTCTTATAGTGTGCTTGTGAGGATAAAATGAGACAGCATAAATGAAAGTGTCTTGCATGTGTTAAGTAGTCAGTAAAAATTACTTCTATCTTATTTAGAGAGATACGAAGCTAGAAAACTCAGGCACACAGTGACCATAGACTGAGTTCAGAGAATCATTACAGTCTGGATGGGTTAACCCATGGTTTGGGGGAACATCTAAGCTAGTTGATATAGCAGTTTTTATTATTTTTATTGCTATTGAAAGAAAATGTACATCCTCATATAAATTTGCATGCCCACCTATAAGCAGCTCCCACTGCTCTCCCTGCCCAGTGACAGCGCACTCTTCCCCTCTGCTCCCTACATGTCTTATCCTCCCAAAAGTCTATCCCCTCCTCTCCACCCACTCCCCTTCCTTCAGTAAGAGGCCAGTAGGATGACATCCTATAGATGCATAGAACCATAAAGTGCACACATGATATGTTCATTCTGTGTAGCCAAGTCCAATCTGTTCCTGTCCGAGAGTTGAACTCCATTATGATTTATGGACAGGAACAGCATCAGGGCCAGGGGCTATGCTCCCAGGGGAACTCCGAGGCTCCTGGACCATCAGTAGTGGTCTTTAAATGAAGATCTCAGGGTGTACCCCTTTTATTGTTGTGTTGCCAGTGAGACTCAACTTTGTGAGCTCCATCACGGCTATTCCTGGTGGTGGCCGGTTCTTCAGGTCACAAGTTGGTGTAATCATTAACTCATGTGGGTCTCTCTGTCTTCTGGGTTCTCTTTCCCCCATGTTGTTTTGGTCCTTGGTGATCATCAGTTCCTGCTGAGTTGGAACCATTTGCTGTACCCTCACATGGCAGCTTCGCAGCTTTTAAGACCCTAGACAGCGACTCACCAGTGTGGGGTGCAGAAGGCTCTCTTAGCAAAATGCTAGTTGTGCCAATGGCCTCAATTTCCCCTGAGAGCATGATCTTTGGCCCCCTGCCCCAGCTACTCTGTCCTTGCAATATTGGGTTAAGATGGGAGGAGTAATCATGTTATGTTGAAGTCCAGTTAATATTGATTTTCTTTCTAATGTGTGCTGTCACAGATTTCACCCAACCAAACGTCTACCAACCATCTAATCTAACCTCTATGCCCGTCGCCCTCCTGTCCTCCCCACCCATGCAACCATCAGAATCTTTTCTTCTATGCATGAGTCTGTTTTTAAGTTCTTATCGTACAGGTCTCATATAATATTTGTCATTTTGTTGCTGACTACTTTCACTCAACATAATGTCCTCCAATTGAAACCAGGTTATAAGATGTTTCCTAAAATTGTTGTTCTTTATCATCGCATAGTGTTCCATTGAGTATATATACCATAGTTTACCTATCCATTCCTCTGTTGTTGGGCATCTAGGTTGGTCCCATCCTTTTGCTATTGTGGACTGTGCTGCAATAAACATTCATGTGCATGTATCAGTTGGTATGAATGGCCTTGATTCTGTACTGGGTCAAATGGTATATGTATATCCAGCTTTTTAAGGAAGCATAAGATTGCTTTCCAAAGAGGTTACACCATTTTGCAATCTCACCAACGTTGTAGGAAAGGTCCAATTTCTCCACAGCCTTTCTAGCATTTGTTGTTTTGTGTTTTTTGGATCGTGGCCAACCTTGTTGGGGTGAGATGATATCTTGTTGTACTTTTGATTTGAATTTCTTTAATAGCTAATTATCGTCAGCATGTCGGCATGTGTTTTTTGGCTTCCTGAATCTCTTTTTTAGAGAAATGTCTGTCCATCTCTCTGGACCATTGCTTAATTCGATGATTTATCTTTTTTCTTATTGATATATTGTAGTTCCTTACACATTATGGAGATCAAGTATCGGCCTGACATATACTGGCCAAATATTTTTTCCCGTTCCACAGGGAGCCTTTTAATTCTATTGATAAAGTCTTCTGATGAGCAAAATTGTTTGATGCTTAATAGTTCCCGTTTATCTATTTTCTCTTCTGTTGTTTGCAGGTTCTTTGACAGATTTTGAAGTCTGTCTACGCTGTGTATTAAAATTTCCATTGTTGTTCTTACTGTTTCTTGGATGAGCTTCATTGTTTTAGATTTGCTATTTAGGTCTCTTATCCAGTTTGAGTTGGGTTTTTTGTATAGGTGTAAGATACGGGTCGTGTTTCAGTTTTTTACAGATGGGTGTCCAATTTTGCGAGCACTGTTTGTTGAAGAGATTGTTTTTTCCCCAGTTTAATGTCTTAGGGCCTTTGTCAAATATCTACTGTTCACAGGAAGATGCTGTGATCTCTGGGGTCTCAATTCTGTTTCATTGTTCTGTCTGTTTTTGTACCAGTACCAGGCTGTTTTGAATACTGTGGCAGTGTAATAGGTTTTACAGTTGGTTAGTCAGAGGCCTCCCAGTGTGTTTGTCTTCTTCTATAGTGCTTTACTTACCCGAGGCTTCTTCAGTGTCCAAACAAATTTTGTAATTTGTTTCTCCATCTCATTAAAAAGTGTCACTGAAATTTGTATTGAGATTGCATTATATAAGTTGATTGCTTTGTACAAAATAGAGATTTTCACAATGTTAAGTCTTCCTTTCCATGAGCAGGGTAGGTTTCTCCATTTATATAAGTCTCTCTTAATTTCTTGTAGTAAGGACTTGTGGTTGTCTTTGTAAAGGTCTGTTATTACTCTGGTTAGATTTATTCCTAGGTACTTTATCTTCTTAGGAGCTATAGTACATGGTATTCATTTGGTGATTTCTTCATTAATAATCTCCTTGTTGGTATAAAGGAATCCTACTAACTTACTTATGTTTGTCTTGTATCCTGACACTTTGCTGAACTCTTCTGTCAGTTTGAGTAGTTTCCTTATGGATTCTGTAGGATTCTCCCTGTATACCATTATATCATCTGCAAATAGTGGGATTTTTACTTCTTCTTTGTCAATGTGGATGCCTTTGTTTCTTGGTCTTGTCTGATTGTTCTGGCTAGAACTTCTAGTACAGTGTTGAATAGAAGAGGTGAGAGTGGGCATCCTTGTCTAGTTCCTGTCTCAAGGAAAACTGTTTCAGTCTCTCTCCATTAAGGATGATGTAGGAGGTTGGTTTTGTGTAAATGGTCCTTATTGCACTGAGGAATTTACCGTCTATTCCTGTTTTGCTGAGACTTTTTTTTAGCATGAATGTATGTTGGACTTTATCAATGCCTTTTCTACATCAATAGGCAAAATCAGGTGATTCTTGTCCGTGTTATTTATGTGGTTGATCATATTAATTGCTTTTCTGATGTTGAACCAGCCTTGCATCCCTGGTATGAAGCCAACTTGGTGATGATGGATTATTTTTTGGATATGTTGTTGTATTCTATTGATGAGAATTTTGTTGAAGGTTTTTGCATCTAGATTCATGAGTAATATCAGTCTATAGTTCTCCTTTTTGCTTGGGTCTTTCCCTGTCTTTGGTACCAGGGTTATGCTGGCTTCATAGAATGAATTTGGGAGTATTCCATCCCTTTCTATGTTGTGAAATAGTCTCAGTGGTATTAGAGATAACTCCTCTCTAAAAGCTTGGAAGAATTCTGTGGTGAAACCATCTGGGCCCAAGCTTTTTTTAGTTGGCAATTTTTTTATGACTTTTTCTGTCTCTTCCTTTGTGATGGGTTTATTAAGTTGTTCTGCTTCCCATTGTGATAATTTTGGTAGGTGATATGAATCAAGCAATTTGTCCATTTCCTCTAGGTTTTCAAATTTGTTAGAGTCTTTCATAGTATTCTGTTATGATATTTTTGATTTCTGTTGGATCTGTGCTGACAACTCCCCTCTCATTTTTTATTTGGGTTATTTGTTTCCTTTCCTTTTTTTTCTTTAGTAAGTCTAACCAGTAGTTTGTCCATTTTGTTGATCTTTTCAAAAAACGAGCTTTTGATCTTTCCAATTTTTTCAATTGTTCTTCTGTTCTCTAATTCGTTTAGTTCTGCTCTTCAGATCTTTATGATCTGTTTTCTTCTGGTGCCTGAGGGGTTCCTCTGTTGTTGTCTCTCTACTTGTTCAACCTGTAGGATGAGTATATATGTAACACCGTAGAGTTAGTTCTTTGGTTTGATTTCTTCTGTAACTCATGGGTTTTTGAGCAAGATGTTGTGCAGTTTCCATGAGTTCCATTTTCTGTCTATGTTTTTACTGCCATTGATTTCTACTTTTATGACTTTCTGATCTGAGAAGATGCTTCGCATTAATTCAGTGGTATGGATTTTGTTGAGAATTGCTTTATGTCCTAACATATGGTCTATTCTGAAAAGGTTCCATTTGCACTTGAGAAGAAGGTGTAGTAGTCAGCTAATGGATAGAAAGTTTTGCATATGTTGATGAGGTCTATTTGGTTAATTGTGGCATAAAGTCTCTGTGTCGTTGTTGAGTTTTTTTCGGGATGATCTGTCCAATATTGAGAGTGGAGCGTTGAAGTCTCCAACTATTATTGTGGAGTGATTAGTCTCATTTTTGAGTGTAGTCAGTGTTTCTTCCATGTATTTAGGTGCTATAATATTAGGTGTATAAATATTTAATATTGTTTAGTCCTACTTGTGTATCGAAACTTCAGCAATATATATTGTCCTTCCTTGTCCACAATGGTGAATTTTACATTAAAATCGATTTTATCTAAATTAGAATTTCCACACCTGCTCTTCTTTGTTCACTGTTAGCTTGATACATATTCTTCCATCCTTCAATTTTCAGTTTTTTCCTATCTTGAAGTCTAAGATGAGTTTCTTGTAGGCAACATATGGATGGATCACGTCTTCTGATCCCAGATGTCACTCGATGTCGCTTTATTGGAGCATTCAGTCCATTC
The DNA here is from genome assembly GCA_028571685.1 of Heterohyrax brucei. Lineage (NCBI taxonomy): Eukaryota > Metazoa > Chordata > Mammalia > Hyracoidea > Procaviidae > Heterohyrax > Heterohyrax brucei. Next base: position 127,027,027 of record CM053166.1, on the reverse strand, counting down.
ACATTCTGTGTGATTATTGATAGGTATCTGTTCAGTGCTGTCATTGTAATATGTTTATTTTTGTGTTGATGTTTTCTCTGTTGCTCTTATTAATCTGTTCTGGGACATTCTTATTCACCTTTTTCAGGGTCGGTTTTGTGGTTGTTGAGACTCCTGTATTATGTTTCTTGATTTGATATGTTGTATCTTTATTGTGCTTTATGGATGTCCCTATCATCCCCTTTAATAAACTATGTGTAAACCCAATTTCAGTTACTACCATTGTTATCAGTTTGCTCTCCATTTGGAAGGACTATAACAACTGTAGTACATGCCTCTTTTTTAATATGATGGCATCATAGTTTTCATGGTATGATCACTGGATTATTTCTTTTACTATTATAGCTTTGAATTTGGAGCCTTCCCTACCTGAGTAGGATTCTGGGTGATGTGTCTTGTATTTGCTTCTAAAGTATAAAGTTAGTGGTTTTGTTGTTCTAGGACAAAGCCAAGAGATTCAGTTTTTCTTGTAGCTTTTGTTTGGTTTTTACAAAGTCTATGAGTTTCTGTTTATCTGTGAATGTCCTAATTTCATTTTCGTATTTGAAAAATAGTTTTGCAGGATATATAATTCTTGGTTGGAAGTTCTTCTCCTTAAAGGTTTTGAATGTGTCATACCACTATCTCTGTGCCAGCATTGTTTATGCTGAGATATCTGGTGAAACCCTACGGATTTCCCTCTGAATGTTAGCTTTGCTTTGAGTCTTGCTGCCTTTAAGAGTTTCTGCTTATGTTTCCTTTTGTTAAACTTGATTATAGTATGTCTTGGAGTCTTTCTTTTAAGATATATGTTGAGTGGCCTTTGATATTTATCTTGCATATCTATATTCTCTTCTTTCATAATTTCTGGGACGTTTTCTGTCAGCAGCTCAGGAACAATACTCTCTGTTTCTTCAGGTGTTTCGCCCTGTTCAGGAACTCCAATTAATCATAGATTGTTCCTCTTAATGAGTCCCACAATCTTCTTAATGCTTCTTTATTTTCCTTCTTTCTTTATTCTGATTTCTTCTCATAGATGCTTGAGTCAATAACTCTGTCTTCCAATTCAGAAAGTCTCTTTTCCATTTGTTCCATTCTGTTTTCTTGGCTTTGAATTTGAAGTTTCTGTGTCTTTGATTTTGTTCTTGATCTGTTGGGTTTCAGAGTGCTGGTGTTCCATCAGATCGAACAGCTTGCTTAATTTTTTATTTTGCTCCGTTGCATTTTATATAAGGTCTAAGAGGCCCCTCTATATGATCCTTCAGTTTTCACCTTCTCATAGTTTCAGAAAAGCTTCTTCGTCTGGGAAGTTGTGAGGTGCTTTTTTTTTTTGCGAGCCTTCTGGAGCCATCGGTGATTTCTTGGTTACAGTCTTCTTCAGAATTTCCGTCTCGAGCCACAGGTGATTTCTTGGTTATGGTCTTCTCCAGAGTTTGCTGCTTTTTGAGCAACATGTCAGTCAATAGAGGCTGGGAGAGATGCTGTGAAGATGGACTACAGTTGTTTCTCTAGATTGTCTTAAAATGAGAGGTAAAAAGTATCTGACAACCTCCAAAATCAGTCAGGTTTTCAAGAGCATAGGTCCCTCTTCCCAGACTGCAAGGGAAGCACCTCTATATGGATCCCTAGATGTTATAAACTAGCTCAAAATACAGAAAGGCTACTGCCCTGCTGGCCTCTGCTGTTCGGCCCCAGCTGTACGTGACACTGAGTAGAATACTGCTTTTCTGAAGGAAAAGTGTTCTCCTCCGGGCTGGCGCTTCCTCCTATCATAGGAATTAGGTCCATCCGAGGCTTCTGTATTGGTATCTCTGCCTCCCAGTAGAACGATGGTGTCCTGCACAAGCTCAACACTGTGCTGGGTCCAGACTACTCCATGTCGGAGGCAGAAAGAGATGCCAAAAGTGCCGAGATGCACATATTCCAAAGCCAGGCTCTCAAAATATGGCAATTTCACTTTCCGGTTCCACCAGTAGTGAGTCTAAGATTAGTGGCTAGTCAAGTCCCAGCTCTGTCCACCAGCTAAGACAGAGAAAAAAAAGTTAAAATGGTGAGTTACTTTTGGTCCGTGCAACCCTGCACTCACTGAGATTGAGGTCAGCGAAAGAGAGGAAGTTTCCCATTCAGTGGTATGAAGTCCAAATTAACAGTCTTATGCCGTGTCCTCAGGCTCACTAGTTGTGCAGAAGGCTCCATTTGGTTATCAGTTCAGTTCTTGGTTTCCAGAGGGACTTAAGGGAGATGTGTGTTTAGTCTGCCTTCTTGACTCTGCCCCCTAGATTTTTTGTTCTAGTTTTTTAAGAAAATGTTCTGCATACCACTTTGGCAAGTGGCATCTGGGGTCTTAAGAGCTAGCAAGCTGTTGTCTAAGTAGTATCAACTGGTTCCAACCCACCTGGAACAGAGGACAAGGAAGGACATCAAAGACATGAGGAAAATATGAGTCCAGCAGACAGAAGGTACCATATGATCCAGAGACTACATCAGCATGAGACCAGAAGAACTAGATGGTGCCTGGCTACCACCAATGACTGCTTTAACAGGGAACACAATGTAAAGTCCCTGATGTAGCAGGAGAAAAATGGATTTGCATAACTAGAACTCTATTGAAAGACCAGACTTGATGGTCTGTCAGACTGGAGGTTTCCCCAAGGGCATGACTCCTGTACTGCCTGTTGGCCCAGAGCTGAAACCAGTACTGAAGCCAGCTCTTCGAAGATTAGACTGGACTGTAAGACAGAGTGATGCTGGCAAATAATGTGCTTCTTGGCTTAAACATATACCTAAGGCTGTGAGAGCAGCAGCTGTCCAAAGGTGAGATGAAAAGGTAGAGGGGGATAGGAGTTGATCCAATGGATACAGCAAGTACTGGGTTGAAAGAAGGAGTGTGCTGTCAGTGGGGGTTAGGGGAAGAGCAGTTAGAGTTGCATAGTGGTGTGGGGGGAAGGGTTTCATACAGCAAATTGATTTGGATTATAAACTTTCATTTGAAGCACAATAAAATACTTTTTAAAAGTCTGGATGGGTTTAGCAGATCTCAGAGATGAGGTTTACAGTGTAAGCATCTACAATAGAGACATTAAGAAACAAGAAGCACTACATGGATCATTCCCCAGGATAGAGCATACATTACAGAACAAGTCTCAGTAAATTTTAATAGATTGAAATTATTCAGTATAACTTCTTCTACCACAATGAAATGAAACTAGAAATTAACAACACTAGATGTTGCACAGATATGGGGATATTAAATAACACACAAGTCTTAGTTACCTAGTGCTACCATAACAGAAACACCACAACTGGATGGCTTTAAAGAACATAAAATTATTTTATCATAATTCTAGAGGCAAAAAGTACAAATCAGAGTCTCAGTCCTATAGATTCCTTCCTTGTTGGTAGTCTTGATCATTCCTTGGTTTCTTGACAATCCTTGCATGATGTTTGTTTTCTCCAGTTTGTTCATACCTCTGTGTCTAATCTGCTCTTTTTATAACTCAGAAATGCTTAGGTTTAAGAGACAGCCCCTCCAACACTGCTATGATGTCATTAATATAACAAACCGAATCCTATTTCCAAATAGAATTAAATCAACAGGAATAAGGGTTAGGATTTCAACACACATTTTGGAGGAATATAATTCATTAGCAACATGGTTACACAACCAATGAGTCAAAGAAGAAATCACAAGGGAAATCAGAAAGTACATATAGATGAACGAAAATTGAAGCACACCATACTAAAACTTACAGGATTTGGCATAGGCAGGGCTTAGAGGGAAATCTATAGCTATAAACACTTATATTAGAAAACAAACATTTCAAAGCAATAACCTAATTTTACAACTTAAGAACCAATAAAAAGAAGAGCGAATTAAGCACAAAGCCACCATAAAGAAAGAAATACTAAAGACAACCTACAGAATGGGGCAAAATGTCTATTTTACATCTGATAAGAGTTTAATATCCAGAATACATAAAGAACATCTACAGCTGAATAACAATAAGGCAAACAACTCAAATGAAAATCAGCAAAGGACTTGAATATACATTTCATCAAAGAAAAATGCAAATGTCTAAAAAGCATATAACAACAGGCTCAGCATCCTTAGTCATTAGGGAAATGTATGTGAAAACTACAATGAGTTGCCAGTTCACACTCACTAGGAACAGAACTCTGGTGCTGTAAATGGTGAAACACTTGACTGCTAACACAAAGGTTAGTTGTTCAAACCCACCCATCTGCTGCATGGGAGAAAGACCTGGTGATCTGCTTCTGTAAATATTGCAGCCAAGAAAACCATACAAGTTGGTTCAGCTCTGTCACACTTTGTCATTACGAGTAGAAATCAACTGGAGAGGATTTAATAACATGAAGATAGAAATTATGAGAAAAACAGAAAAATCATAAGGATGTGGAGAAATTGTAACACTTCTCCATTTTTATAAACTATAAAATGGTGAAACACTGTGGAAAATGGTTTGGTGGTGTTATGGGTTAAATTTCAAAAACCCTCAAACCAAATACATTGCTGTTGAGTCAATTCCAACTCAGAGATTCTATAGACAGAGTAGAATTGCCCCATGGAGTTTCCAAGGAGCGCCTGATGGATTTGAACTGCTGACCTTCTGGTTAGCAACTGTAAGCACTTAAACACTATGCCACCAGGGTTTCCAGTGGATTGAATCATGCCCCCCAAACACAATCCTGACCTCTATGCCTGTGATTATAATTCCACTTGGAGATGGGTTGTGTTTGTTACGTTAAAAAAGTAGGATTGATTTAAGGTGTATCTTAAATTAATTCTTTTTGAGATATAGAAGACATTAAACAAGCAAGCAGAGGACAGATCGGGGAAGACAGATGCCAAGACACGTGGAGAACTCCAGTGAGCCAGGAAGGAGAAACTGAACAGAGAAGGCCCACCCTTCAGAGCTGACAGAGAAAGTCATCCCCTGGAGCTGCCACTCTCAATTTGGACTTCTAGCCTCCTAAACTGAGAAAATAAATTTCTCTTTGTTAAAGTCATTCACTTGTGTTATTTCTCTTACAGCAGCACTAGATACCTAAGACATGGGGTTCCTCAAGAAGTTAAACATATAATTACCATATGACGAAGAAATTCATTCCTAATACACCCCAAAGATTTGAAAGCAGGGTCTTTGTAGATTCTAATAAGCTAGTGTCCATTGCGTCATAATTCACAACAGAGAAAAGGTGGAAACAACCCAAGTATTCATCAACAGATGAATGTATATGAACAAAGAAGTATATAATATTATGCAATATTATTTAGCCATAGAAAGAAATGAAGTTCTGATACATGTTAGGACCTGAATCAGCTTTGAAAACATTATGCTGCATGAAGTAAGTCAGTCACAAAAGGAAAAATATTGTATGGCCCCATTTGTATGAACTTTATAGAGTAGACAAGTGTACTGAGACTTAAGTTTATGTCTCAGCTACCTAGTACTGCTATAACATAAATACAAGTGAACGGCTTTAACAAAGAGAATGAATTTATTTAGTTATTTATCTGTTTATTGGCTGCCCATTCATTCGTCCGTCCGTCCGTCCATCTGTCTGTCTGTCCGTCTCTCTCTCTCTCTCTCTCTCTCTGTCTCTCTTTTCCTCACAGTAAAGTAGGCTAAGAGTCAAAATTCAGGGCCTCAGCTCCAGGGGAAGGCTTTCTCTGTGGGTTCAGGAGGAAGATCCTTCTTGTCAGACTTCCCCTGGACTAGGAGCTTCTCCATGCAGGAACCCTGGATTCAAAAGTTCACTACCACCAGTGCTTCTTTCTTGGTGCTAAGAGGTCCCTGCTCTCTGCCTGCTTCCCTTTCCTTTTGTCTCTTGTAGTATAAAAGATGGTGCGTGTCACACTCCAGGGAAATTCATTTCGCACTGGATGAGGGATGTGACTGTAGTAAGGGTGTTACTATACCATCTTAACCTTCTTTGTCATACAATTTCATTTCCAGAGGACAGCTACACAATACCAGGAATTATGGCCTAACCAAGTTGACAAATATTTGGGGGAAAGTACAACCTTTTGTTCCCTCCCCAAATTCATATCCTTGCAACATGTAAAGCATATTTACCCCATCATATCATAGCAAAAGTCTTAAATCAACTCCAAAATCCCAAAATTCATCTTCATCTGTGAAATTTAGAACAAAAGTTTTCTGCTTCTGAAGTCCAGTGATGCAATAGGCACAGACTAGACATTTCTATTACAAATAGGAGAAATGAGAAAGAGGGAAGGCAGCAGGCACCAAGAAAGTCAGCAGAACACATTGTATTAGCCCCGAATATCTGAAAATAATACTCTGTTCTCTGTGAACATAACCCTTGTCTACAGTTTCCAAGTATTGGCCATACTCTCCATATTCTGAGTGGAAATCCCTCTGCCCTGGTCTTCAGCTCCACCTTCAAGGGCCACTGGTACAGACACTTTGTTCCCCCAATGTCATGGATTGAATTGTGTTCCCCCCAAAATCTGGGTAGCAATTTGGCTAGGCCATTTGGTATTGAGGCATGTTCCTCTATGTTGGAATTCCTGCCTCTGTGGTGTTAATGAGGGTGGATGGGAGGCAGTTGTGTTGGTTGGATAGGATTCAATCTGTAAGATTGTTTTGTGCCTTGAATGTGGTCTCTTGAGATATAAAGGAGAGAAGCTAGCAGAGGCATTTGAGAACATCATACCATCGAGAAAGTAGCACCAGAAGAGTGCATCCTTCAGAGCCGAGTTTCCTGCTCTAAGATGCTCCCTGACCAAAAACTAATGCAACACAAGCACCTTCCTCCAGAGCCGGCAAAGAGGCAAAGCCTTCCCCTGGGGTGGGCACCCTGCATTTGGATTTGTAGCCTACTGAACTGTGTAAGAATACAGTTTTCTTTGTTAAAGCCATCCAGTTTTGGTATCTCTGTTAGTGCAGCACTACCAGATGACTAAGACAACCAGCTTTAGGCACTCCGTTCTCCTAGTCCATCTGAGTGATGACTCCACCCTGAAAAGTGTCAGAGTCCATGGCTCCACCCTTTGAATTCCTGGAAGCCTTGGCCATACCTTTTGAGACTGAGGCAATTTAGCTACCTGTGTTCTGGGGCTTTTTGGCCCTCGGGTCTCATACCCACATCTGCTCTGCTCAGGCAAGTGTTCTAAAGCTCAGTAGCTCCACCAATAAGTGCCTGTAGGCACCCTTATGTGAAGAAGCCTCCTGTACAAAGGCACTCAGCTCTCTCACTCTTTGAGTTGGCTCCAGCACTGTCTGTAGCTGGTCCCCTGGTTCTGCTGCTGCCAGTCCTCTGCTGCTATTTCTTACCATCTATACCTTGTCTGGTATTAACAGTTCTCCTTACTTCCTTCTAAGCTTTATATCCATCCCACATTTTAGTTACCTAGTGAAATAATTCAGTCAGAAAAAGGAACAATGCTGTATGATCCCACTTGTATCAACTACACAGGACAGGCAAGTATCTAGACACCAAAGTTAATTAGTGGTTACCAGGGAAGTAGAAAAGTAGCCCAGGAAGTCTCTATGTTTTGAACCAAGTACGGTTGGTGAGGGAGCCTAGAAATTTCAATGAATGGGAGAAATGCAAGTCTACTCTTATACTTCATATGGATTAGGATTCTGTCAGTGCTGTAGAAGATTAACAGTGACTCTTTTCCTTTGCTCTTACCATTAGTAACTTTGAAGTACATTGTACCTATTTCTTCTGTGATTATTTGGAAAGCAAAGGAAGAGGAATCCAAACTAGATTGTGGTTTCAAAAACAAGAAGAACTAAAGCAAAGCAGAAGCCAGAATACATCACCACATGCCTCCTCATAGATTCAGGACTGTCAATAAAAACTACAAAAACTGCATCTGGGCGAAAACTTTGCTTTGCAACAAACAAATTAATACTAAAATTATTCTCATTTGATAAAATTCATATACAGTAGAAAGAGAGTGGTTTTCAAATTCATATGATACAATATGTTGAGAAAAGTACAGTTACTTGATTAAAAAGGATAACAGTAATATTAATTATTTTTAACTTTAATTTTAGATCTGTAATAAAACCAACATATTATTTGTCATTTTTACTATTTTGTAGTTTTCTACAGCTTTTACAAAGTGGAGGACACCACTTAAAATAAAGTTTCAAATAAAATTAAATATATAACATTCAAAAAGATGTAAATTTCAGTGTGGTGGTTTTCAAGGACTAGTACAAATATTTGTATATTCCATATGAATAATGTTCTTCATCTTTCTGGACTGAGTGTATACCAGGTATGACAATTAGTCCATGCACTTAATTGTTCTAGGTGCTGCTTCACTGCCGAATTATCACTATAGTCACATTTGGAATGCCCCCTTGGGGAAACTACGCACCGATGCGAGTGCCTAGCCCACCCTTCAAAGCAATTTTGAAACTCTTTTTGAAATGGCCGTTGCACACGGTGACATGGTGGCAAGTTCGTGAACTTAATCGGATAGTTCTCTGTGAGGGAGTTTTCAGCCAGTAAACAAATAACTGCATTTGAACACCCTTCCTACTCATATGATCTGTCCCCCAAATGACTTTTTTATTTACCCGAAGATAAAGGAAATATTGAAAAGAAAATATTTGGATAACATGCAGGACATCAAGGGTAATATGAGACAGCTCTGATGGCCATTCCGGAAAAAAAGAGTTCCAAAATTACTTTGAAAGGTGTACTAGGCCCTGGCGTTGGTGCATCACTTCCTGCAGTGAGTGCTTCGAGGGTGACCATAGTGATAATTCAGCAATGAGGTATGTAACGCTTTTTCTAGGATGAGTTTGCTAACTCAAATGGCAGACCTGGGAGCTTCAGTAGGGACTAACATGATATCCTCAAAGCAAAGAAATGTATATCCCTTAACTATTTAGGTCAACAAAAACCAACTGAGTTATTAGACCATTTAATCAAAATAACCCAAAATGTTTTTAAGGATAATCTCCTCAGTCTTTTACTAAAAAAAATACACAAAATGCTTGTTTCCAAATATGAAATACTGTTGTTTTTTATGTATTGCTGCATGAATTCATACTCATAAATTACTCACTCATCGTGTATCACTTGACTGTTGACTGAACTATTTACAAAAGAAGTATAATAATTAGAATGAACTTTTATCCATTTTTTGGCACTTGCACAAAGTGATTAAAAAGTAATGGCAAAGCAGACGTTTTTAGTTTTTAGACTGTTTTTAAATATGATCAATTCTTTCACATAAAGAATTGCCCTTATTATAATTAAGCTGGTGTGAATTTCTATATACCACTGTATATTTTAAATGATAAGAGGTGGTGCTGTTTGGTTCTTAAGAACACGGAAAACTCTAAATTTAAGTAACACCCCACTTTATTTATCTTTGGTCTTGTAACAGTTGTGTAACTATTTTGATTCTATATTCTTATATGTAAAATAAAAATGAAAATCTACTTTGCAGGTTTGCTTGGTGTGTATATATGTGAAACCAAAAAAACAACCAAATCCACTGCCACTGAGTCTATTCCAACTCATGGTGACCCTACCATATGGAGTAAAACTGCTCCAGGGAGTTTCCAAGGAGTGCCTGGTGGATTTGAGCTGCTGAGCTGTTGGTTAGCAAATGTAGCACTTAACCACTAGTCTCTCTCTCTCTCTCACACACACATCCCTCTGTATCTACCCATATCTATCTGTCTGTCTATCTGTTTGTCTGTCTCTCTGAATATCTATCTAGTAGTATGATGATTAAGATTGTATGTCAGCTTTGTTGGTCCATGATTCTCAGTGTTTTGCAGTAATATAATGTTCTGATCACTTCCCAGTTCAAATTTGATATATGATCACCCTCACGATGGAATCTGCTGAGTGGTACCAATGGGGTCAGCATCTGTGACAGCTCACTGTCCCCTCAGCTTCATCTCTCTACCCTCTGCCACCTACTTCCTCCTGTTCATCTTCCCAGAGTTTTGTATTGTTCCTGATCCAGCAGCTACCTCTTGTTTGTCTGACCTCCAGTTCCTGGGACTTAAGCTAGTAGCTTACCTGCCCATCTTGGTATTAATCGATCTTTACAGCTTGTGAGAAACAGTTTTGCTCCTCAGTGTGTCTGTCTTGTGTTCATCAGCCCTAGCAGCTGTGTGAATCAGGAGAAGCCTTGTAGTCTTGCCTGCTGATCTTGGGATTTGTTAACCGTCACTGCCTTTGTGCGGGAGCCCTTCTTTCTAACCTGCTGATCTTCGGATTACCAGCCTGTTCAGCTTGTAAATTGTGAGACATTCTAGCCTCTAGAGTTGCCATTTATTTGATATAAATTTGTCTCTATATATTTATATGCTTTACAGGTTTTGCTTCTCTAGAGAACCCAGCCTAAAACAAGTAATAGATACTCAGTATATGTTAACTAGTTTGCCATGAGTGGACACCAACTGGATCACAACTAACAACAACAAAGCATCATGGCTGTCTTTGTCTTAGCTGTGCCTAACGTACTAATCACTAATCATTTATTATATGTCCAGCTGTATTTTCTATTCTTGTTGTTTTGGGGGTTGTATGGAATAAAGGAAAGTGCCAGAGTTCTTGTCCTTTATGTACGATAATGAACAATTTAGAGCATGATATTGATGTGGTCCTATAAAAGAGAAAGCAAAGGGAAAAAAAACTGATGAAGTTATTTAATAAGTAAAATAGTAACTTTATTCATAAATGTAAAAATGTAACTACTTGGATATTTTGAACTATCTGCTTTATTTTGACATGTCATATTGTTTAAATATGTTCTGATAAAGAATTTTAGAAAATATGGTCACAATAAAATGTTCAAGAAAGGAGGAGGTTGAAAATACTTTGGATAAAGTTGATTCGAGCTCTAGATCTCAAGACAAGTTGCACATCAGAATCATATAGGGATCCTTGAAAAAAATTACTGAAGCCATGAATTCACCCCCAGAGATTCTTATTTAATTGGTCTTTGGTGAGTGAGGCCTATGCATGGGTATTGTTTTTAAAAAGCTCCCTGGATAATTATAATGGCAAGGCTAAGAAGCATTGCCACAGAACATTGATTAATAGGTAAAACCCAACCTGGAGTGATTTTTCTAGTGATGCCCCAAAGGATTTTGTGCTTGATTCTCTTCCACTGATCATTTAAAAATTCTATTTAACAGTTAGAAGTCAAGCCTTTTAAATATACAGATGCTATTGTATCTGGAAGGATAAAATGAAAGAATCAGAATTCTAAAAGATCTTAAGGCTGAAGTGAAGAGCCCCAGATCATAGGGTAAAATTGAATGGGAATACATGTAAAGTGTTGAATTTAAAAAAAGCAGTTGTACAGTTACAAGGCATGGCAGACCATGTTAATAGTCATTCTCAAGAAAAAGCCATTTCATTTAATGTGCCTATCTAATTGGATTTAACTTGTGACATGAAGGTGCAGATGCGGCCGGGAGCACTAGTGTTAACACGAGTTGAACTAATAGAATATGCAATGTTTGGAACAAAGGCAGTGAGACTCTCCTCGTGCTTTACTCCATCAGACCAGGTTCACATGAGAAAAGGAGTGACTAAAATTTCAGATTAGAAGGGGCATGAAAACGGCATTCAAATATTTTAAAGACTCTGATGAAGAAGAGACACTCAATTTCTTTGGGAAGTTCCAGGAAGCGGAACTATAATTGTTCTTGTTGCTAGCTGCCATTGAGTTGGCTTTGAGTCAGAGGGTTTTCAAGGTGGTGACCTTTCGCAAATTGGTCACTAGTCCTTTCTCCTGAGGGATCTCTGGACAGATTTGAACAGCCAACCTTTTGGCTAGTACTAAGCACTTAACCATTTGAGACACCCTAGAACTTCAAAACTAGAATTAGTGAATAATAATTGCAGAAAACGGAGTAAGGAAAAGGGTCAGCAAAAAAGAGGAAGACCCTTAACAGGATGGATTGACAGTGACTATGTCAGTAGGCTTAAGCATAAAAATGATTGTGGGGATGGTGCAGGACCGGGTAGTGTTTCATTCCATTGTGCATAGAGTTGCTATGAGTCAAAACTGACCCAAAGTCACCTAACAACAACACAACGATTGTAGAAGGATACATTTGCATTGGTATATATGAAGAATTTCCCAGCAGTTGAATCTATCTGAATACAAATTTTGCTGTTTTGAGTGGGTGTTGACATAGTTAGAACCTAAAAAAAATCACGTTCAAACACTTAGATATATTCACAGAAAATACAATTTTAAATATATATAACAAGTGTTGAGTGAAAAAGAATATGTAGAAACTCAATGTTTAGATGAGACAGATCAGGTATTCATAAATTCACATGTTTTTAACGACCATTTCCTTTCTGTCCAATATATTCTAAATCATAGTGACTCTATAGGACAGAGTAAAACTGCCCTATGGAGTTTCCAATGTTGCAATTTTTAAAAAATCATTTATTTTCTTGTTGTAGTTACTAACAATGTACACAATAAAACTTAAAACGTCTGACAATTAAGTCTGTGAACTTAATTGTTCTAAGTGCTACATATCTCATTGCTGAATATCACTATGGACACCTTGAATTACTTGGGAAGCTATTTCACTGATGCAGTGTCTAATCAACCCTTCAAAGCAATTTTGGAAGTCTTTCTGGAACAGCCATTGTGCAATGGTTGCATGGTGGCAAGTTCCTGAACTTATAGTTGTCTATGAGGGAGTTTTCAGCCAGTAAACAAATAGCTGCATTGGAACATCCTCCATACTTACCTAATCTGACCCCCAGTGACTTTTTTCTTTGCCGAAAGATAAAGGAAATATTGGAAGGAAGACATTTTGATGACATTCAGGATACCAAGGGTAATACGACAACAGCTCTTATGGCCATTCCAGAAAGAGTTTCGAAACTGCTTTGAAGGGTGAACTAGGTGCTGTTGTCAGTTCATAGCTTACCAGGGGAGTACTTTAAAGGTGACTGTAGTGATATTCAGCAATGAGGTATGTGGCACTTTTTCTAGGATGAGTTCATGAACTTAATTGTCAGTCCTTGTACACTGATTCAGCTGTTTCTACATGTACAGCTCAGTGACACTGATTACATTATTTGTGCTGTGTAACAATTCTCACTCTCCTTTTCTGAGCAGTTCCTCTAACATTAACATGAACTCACAGCCCACTAAGTTCCTATCTAATCTTTCAAGTCACTGTTGCCAATTTGATCCTGTATAGATAGCTCTTAAAAGAGCATAACAGACACACATTTTTTAGTAGCTAAGCTAAACAATTGCTTGGTTTTAAGAAGACCTCAAGGGATGTTTTCAGTTTAAAGTTTAAAACTTATCTCAGGGCAATTGTTTCAGGGGTTCATTCAACCTCCATGCTCTAGAAAGCCTGGAGTCCATAAGAGTTTTAAATTCTGTTCTACATTTTCCCCCTTTTGATTAGGACTTTTCTATGCAGTCTTTGAGCAAAATCATCAGTAATGGTAAATGGCGCCATCCAGTTTTTCCAGTCTGATGGCAAAGGTGGCAGTTGTTAGTGGAAGCAATTAGTCACATATTCAATATCCTCCTCCTCTTCTTGGCTGTCCTTCTTTCTATTTCTCTATGTGAAGAAAGACCAATTTTAATCTTTATAGGAGAAGACTATTCCTACCTTTTTTGAGAGAAATGGCTGGTGGGTTTGAATGACCACCTTTTTGGTTAGCAGTTCAGTGCTTAATCACTGCACCATCAGTGCTCCTTTTTAATGGTCATAATATATTGTCTTTTTTTTTTTTTTTTTGAAAGTTTCCATTGTACATGAATTCTAAGGGGGTACTTTGGCTGTGAGCAGTGATTTACTGTAACACATTGATTTCCAACCATGGTCAGATATTTCTGCAGATAATGTGCTTTATAATACTTTGATGATGCTAATGTACAGACACTTTCTTATTGGCCAGTAATAGACTGAATAAAATATTAGAAAAGATATTCAGCATGGTTCTGAGAAAGCAAATGCTAAAATCTAACAATGTTCATGTAGACATAAAAACAGAATTTTATTGATCTTGGAAGTGATTTTCAAAATTGAAATTTGGTTGTTTCAAAATCACTGTTAAATTGTGAATGTCATTCTATAGTCTCTCTAATTTCAAGTGCTGTGTTACTTTGCCAAGGGTTACATATGTGTCCAAATGCTACATATTCTGTTATCTATGTGGATGGTTCAGAAAGCCATATTTCATCTGGGAGTTTAAGTTTAAAATTTAGACCTATCTACTTAAAAATGTATTTTCAGACTATATTGAGTTAGCTCTCCATCAGCTGACTTCAGCAGGTACTAACAATAAAGATCTGCAAGGAAAACAAGTGGTCTAGACACCAGAAATCCTAGAAAAATTGGGAGGAATGTTGAGCCTAGGTTTAAGAAGTGGAGACAGAAGTTCAGCTGATAAACAGACCTGAATTGAGAAATAAAACGAATATGACTCAGGAGCCAGAATCCAGAACTGGCTGTTGGTCATGGAGCAGAAATTAGTAACAGAATAGAACCAAGAAGTACATGAGGGAAAATAATCAGACAGAGAAATTATAGGGTCTTAGAACTTACTGTTCCCTACTCACCCTCCAGGATGGTAAAGGAATCCCAATTGTTGTGAAGAGAGAATCCTTAACATTTGATTACAAAAAAAATCCTACAGTAAATATTTTGTCTTCAGTTCAAACTAAATATCTGTCTCCATGATGCCACGGTGGTTGTTGTTTAATATCTCCAAATTCTAAACAAATATGTTGAGGGTATTGTTGTAATCATCTCTGTTCTTACCTTGCATATTAAATAGATTTTTGGCTCCAGTTGTTTCTTTCCACAAAATCCATTTTTGTTGATAGTTGTCATTGAATCAGTTCCAATTCATGGTGAGTCCAGGCGTGTGGGGTAGAATTGCTCTGTAAGGTTTTCAAGACTGTGACCTTTCTGAAGCATGTTGCCAGTCATTTCCTCCAAGGTGCATCTGGGTGTGTTCAAACGGCCAACCTTTTGGCTAGCAGAAAAGCATTTAACTGTTTGAGCCACCCAGGGTTCTCAAAATACATTTTTCTTTTATTTAGAGACCATGGAGAATGTAAATGCTAAGTCCTATACTACTATCCATAAGGATGGCAATTAGAATCCACACAGAGTCAACTAGGAAAACAGGTTTGGTGATCTGCTTCCATAAAGTTTACAGCCAAGTAAAACCCCATGGAAAAGTTCAGCTGTAACACATAGGGTCACCATAAGTTAAAACAAACTTGATGTCAACAAACAAAGAATGATATAGCATGTGTGCACTAAAATACATACACACAGATGTATATAAATGTATATATACACCACATATATAGCATTATGTATTAATCGTTTGCTTCTTTGTAAATGATCAAACTAGAGTTATCGAGTATAAAGTACATAATGCTGGAAATAAAGAAAACAATTAATAAAAATAAATTTAAATTTCAGGAAGCTTTTAGAAAACTACGTATGGCATTATCTACTTAATTGTTTCCTGCTTTGTAAATGATATGATTTAAATCTGAAGAAGTTTTTAGAGCATTGTTTGTCTTTGATATCTTCAGTTTCTTTACATGTTTAAGCACTGTCATTATTAGGTGCCATCAAGTCAGTTCTGACTCATAGTGACCCAGTGAACAACAGAATGAAACACTGCCTGGTCCTGCACCATGTCCACAATTGTTTTTATGCTTAAGCCCATTGTTGCGGCCACTATGTCAATCCATTTTGTTGAGAGTCTTCCTCTTTTTTGCTGACCCTCTGCTCTACCAAGCATGATGTCCTTCTCCAGGGACTGATCCTTCCCGACTGCATGTTCAAAGTATGTAAGGCGCGGTCTTGCCATCTTTGCTTCCAAAGAGTACTCTGGTTGTACTTCTTCCAGAACAGATCTCTTTCTTCTTTTGTCTGTCCATGGTACATTCACCGTTCTTCTCCAACACCACAATTCAAAGGCATTAATTCTTCTTTCCTCTCTTCATCGTCCAGCTTTCACATGCGTATGGTGTGATTGAAAATACCATGGTTTGAGTCAGGACCACCTTAGTCTTCAAGGTGACATTTTTACTTTTCAAAACTTGAAAGAGGTCCTTATCAGCAGATTTCTCCGATACAATGCGTCTTTTGGTTTTTTGACTGCTACTTCCATGGGCGTTGATAGTGGACCCAAGAAAAATGAAATTCTTGGAAACTTCAATGCTTTCTTCATTTATGACAACGTTGCTTACTGGTCCAGTTGTGAGGATTTTTGTTTTCATGATGTTGACATGAAATCCATAGTGAAGGCTGTGGTCCTTGATCTTCATCAGTAAGTGTTTCAAATCTTCATTTCCAGCAAGTAAGGTGGTGTTGACTGCATCATGCAGGTTGTTGATGAGTCATCTTCCAATCCTGATGCCTCATTCTTCTTCATAGAATCCAGCTTCTTGAATTATTTGCTTGGCATACAGATCGAAAAGGTATGCTAAAAGGATACAACCATGACACACACTTTTCCTGAATTTAAACCATGTGATGTCTCCTGTTCGTAAGGCTGCCTCTTGATCCATGTACAGATTTCTTAAGAGCACAATTAGGTGTCCTAGAATTCCCATTCTCCACAATGTTACACATAATTTATTATGATCCACACAGTCGAATGCCTTTGCATAGTCAATGAAACACAGATAAGTGTCTTTCTGGTATTCTGTTTTCAGGCAAGAGCCATCTGACATCAGCAGCGATATCCTGGTTCCACATCTTCTTCTGAATCCAGCTGGAATTTCTGGGAGTTCCTTGTCAATATACTGTTGCAGTCACTTTTGAATGATCTTGAGCAAGATTTTACTTGCATGTGATATTAACAACATTCAGTTGTGTCACCTTTCTTTGGAATAGGCATAAATACGTATTTCTTCCAGTCAGTTGGCCAGGTAGCTGTTCTCCAAATTTGTTGGCATAGACAACTGAGTACTTCCGGCAATGAATCTGGTTGTTGAACTATCTCAGTTGATATGCCATCATTTCCTGGAACCTTGTTTATTGACAGTGCCTTCAGTGCAGCTTTGACTTCTTTCTTCAGTACCATTGGTTCCTGATCATATGCTTCCTCCTCAAATGGCCAAATGTTGACCAGTCCTTTCTGGTATAATGACTGTGTGTATTCCTTCCATCTTCTTTTGATGGTCACCAAGTCATTTAATAGTTATCCTGTAGAATCCTTCACTATTGCAACTCAAGGCTTGAATTTTTAATTCAGTTCTTTCAGCTTGAGAAGTGCAGAACATCTTCTTCCCTTCTGGCTTTCCATTTCCAGCTCTTTGTGTACGTCATTATAATACTTTCTTTTGTTTTCTGGAGCTGCTCTTTGAAATCTTCTGTTTAGGGCTTTTATTTCATCATTCCTTCCTTTTGCTTTAGCTGCTTGACCTTCAAGAGCAAGTTTCAGAGTCTCTTCTGACATAGAATTTGGTCTTTTCTTTCTTTCCTGTATTTTTAATGACCTCTTGCTTTCTTCATGGATGATGTCATCCCACAATTCTTCAGTTCTTGGTCATTGGTGGTCATTGGCATTTAAGCATTAAGTGTAGTTTTTATCAGTACTGTTTGACACTTTAAGTGTTACTTTCAATTTGAGATTTCATTTCTTTGCTTTGTTATTTCATTCTTGCAAAATTTTTATTTCTTTCAATTCAGTTATTATGTTACCGTAACCTTTATTATGTGAATTAAGACACTTCTCTATCCTATATCTCTTGACTTTTGTTTAATATTTGTCATCTCTTCTTTTTTTTCCTCCCAATAATTGCTGTTAGTCAATCCAACATTATACATTTTATACCCAGTAACTATATTTTGTTCATTATTACTGATTTTTCCTTTTCTATTAGTCTACCTTATCTTTATGGGAATACATGTTACAACTTGTTTTACGTTGTTGTAATCGCTGATCTGTTAATTCTACTGCTTCTTGTATGGGAGGTCTACCAATTAAGTTCACAAACTCATCCTAGAATAAATGTTATATACCTCATTGCTAAACGTCACTATTGTCGCATTCCAAGTACTCTCCTTGGGAAGCTGTGCACTGACACCAGCACTTATTCTACCCTTGAAAGCACTTCTGGGGCTCTTTTCTGGAATGATCATCAGAGCTGTCATTGTATTACCCTTGATGTCCTGAATGTCATCAAAACGTCATCCTTTTTAGTATTTCCTTTATCTTTGGATAAATAAAAAGATCACTGGAGACCAGATCAGGTGAGTAGAGAGAGTGTTCCAATGCAGTTATTTGTTTACTGGCTAAAAACTCCCTCACAGATCACTATAAATTAAGTTCATGAACTTGCTACCTTGTTACCATGTGCAATGGCCATTCCAGAAGAAGAGTTCCAAAATTTTTTGAAGAATGGACCAGGTGCTCACATAGCTTCCAAGGGGGGTACTTTGAAGGTGACCACAGTGATATTTAGCAATGAAGTATGTAATACTGAGAACAATTACGTTCACAAACTATAGTTTGATGTCATTCTTGAGAGTGTTAGGTGCTTCTGTTATTAAGATGTATCTCCCTATGAATGGAAGAAAGGAAGAGGCAAGGAAAAGGACTCAGAGCAATGATTTCAGAGAGATTTTACTTTATAGTGTGGGATTTGACAGGACATCATTATCTGCTAGGAAAGCAGATAATTAGATATATCATTCTAGAACCCTTCTGAGTCCCTGCCCTGACATTTTTCTTGGCCAAGAGCTGACTCTCTTATTTGTAATCACCTGTCCCTTGGATGGAATCCCTGGTGGCCTGCTGGTTAAATGCTGTGTCTGCTAACCAAAAAATCATCAGTTCAAATCCACCAAGTGCTCCTTGTAAACTCTGTGGAGCAGTTGTACTCTATCCTGTAGGGTCATTATGAGTCAGAACTGACTCAGTGGCAGTGGGTTGGTTTATCCCTTGGATGTGAATGGAATATCCAGGGAGAAAGGAGAGAATGTTTACTGCCTAAACCCTCTGCTAGAACATCCTATTTATCTGCTCGTGCATCCAGTTTGTCTCATGTGGTGTCCTTGTTGTAGCTCCTCTGGCTCCAGTGGGTTCTTGACTGGCATTAATTATTATTGTTTTCTAGAGTGATGGCATAGTAAGAGATGATACACCTATGACAAAGCTGGGACATAAAAAGCACAGTTAAAAAGGTCCTATTTAATTCATCCTCCATCCCTAGACATTTACCCAAGGAAACTTCTGTACACTGCCACTTTGTCACTCTACCCTGATTCTCACAGGTTTTGTGCTAAGTTCCAAGAGCCATCAACTTTACTCTCATCTTTGGAGGCATCTGAAAAATTCAGCCCAAAAGTTGGTAGTTTTTGATGGTTTGCGGTCTTGTCAGCATCCACTTTTAGTGTTTTGTGATCATGGCAGTAATGCATATTCACTATGGAAAAGCTAGAGAAATAAGTAAAATGAAGAAAATAAAAGTAGTTGATAATCTTATCACTCAGAAACAACTGCTGCAGTTTAGCATATTTAACTGGTTTGTTTTCTGTGAATGAATATATACATATTCACATATTTGACATAATTTAAAAAGTACTATTTACGTATACAACACTACAATTTTGTATTTTTGTTTGGTTAATAATTTGGTGAAAGTATTTTTCCATTCCATTGAAGTGTGTATATAGAGAATATAAACATACACAAACATATATTAGTGTATTACATACATGTAATTGAGAGCCCTGGTTACACAATGGTTAAAGCACTTGGCTGCTAACCGAAAGATAGGCAGTTTAAACCCTCCAACTGCTCCATCGGAGAAATCTGTGGCAGTCTGCTGCTGTAAAGTTTTACATCCTTGGAAACACTATGGGTACGTTCTACTCTGTTCTATAAGGTCACTATGTGTCTATATAGACTCCAGCAATGGATGTATATTTGTAACTTTAATTGTTATACAGTGTCAGCTTCATAGTGGGTTAAGTGCTATGTCTGCTAACCAAAAGGTCAGCCGTCAAATCCTTTAGGAACTCCTTGGAAACTCTATAGGGCAATTGTACTCTGACCTCTAGGGTCTCTGTAAGTTGGACCTGGCTCAAAGGCTGTGGGTTTGGGTTTGGATTTGTGCTACAGATAATTGGTAGCTGTCCTAGGTGAGGGAGATAAGTGTAGCTCATGACCCATACACAAACAGAACAGTCTTTTTGGTGTTGAGGTTTCTTTAGTGACATATTACTGCATTTTGTGACTTTTCCTAAAATGGTCATTTCAGACCATGTTTTTCTAAATGTGAGTTTCTTGGAAAGAGAGTTTTTAAGTTGGCCAAGTGATATCCATTTCCCCCCCTTATAGTTTTCTCAATTTCCTGACTTTCATCAGTAAGCACTGATGACTACCTGCTGGGTTTTATTCTAAATTATTTCAATGAGCATTAAAAACATGGAGATGTTTGGTAAGATTATTATAAAATATCTCAGGCATTATACATCCTTGTTGATTGCAGACTTTTGGGAATGTTGGCTTTAGAGTAGAAAGGGTGGGATAGGTAAATATTTTTCCATTTAAAATATGAACTAAGAAGTACAATAACTTCAGTTCTATTAAAAAAGAAAACCAAACCCATTGCAATTTCAACTCATAGCAACCCTATAGGGCAGAGTAGAACTGCCCCATGGAGTTTTCAAGGAGCACCTGGTCGATGCAAACTGCCGATCTTTTGGTTAGCAGCTGTAGCTCTTAACTGCTATACCACCAGTGTTTCCATGGTTGCGTTTAAACTAGAATATGCCAATATCTTCTGACTCCTACTTCAGTACTCTGCTTGTTATGTTATATTTAAATCAGTAACTGTCTCTGCCATTGCTCCTCCTTGAAGATCTCACTCTCTGGTGAGAAAGGGGAGAATTAGCTTTACATTCTTACACTTTGCAAGATTAAGACACAGGTTCAGACAAACCTTTCTTTCCTGAACAGTTGAAACTCCAAAGATTATATGTACTTCACTACAATGTAAAGAAAGATTTTTATTTTACAACAAACACTACAAAACGAAGCAAAAATTGAAACAAAAAAACAGAGCAACCACAGTTGTGGAATTTCCTATTTCTAGTTTAATCTCCTGAAGTCACAGTTAAATTGAACTTAAGCTGTATTTTTAATGGCTCAAATAAGGATTCAGACAGTACATTTTAGGAGACTGTTAGATTGCTGGCAATGTGAAAGCGTAATCAAATCATGTATCTAGTTCACTTTTGATTATTTTTGATTAAAAGCTCATTTTCATAGGTAAGTTAACATTCTAAGTGGGGAGCTAACAGCCATTTTGAACTTTTTATAACGCTTAAATTAATAATATGATAATATTTTTATGTGGAACAAATATTTGCATCTAGTATTATTGTGAAAATACAACTGATGGCCTTCTACATTGTTGGCAGTTAGGTGAAATGGCAGAAAATGTAGTCTGCTCTGAAAATTCAGGGGCTCAATTCAGAAATGTTTGCTGGAGTCCCTGAGGAGATGTTGGCATCTTTCAAGTTTATCAAGGTTCCACATGGAAGAATTTTACTGAAAATGGCTCCAAATTGCTTTCCATTTTGAAATCACATAAATAATCAAGGCAAAGCAGTTTAGTTATTTTGAAAATTCTAAATATAATATTTTGTTTTATTATTTGAAAAGTTGTTGCTTCTCATTCAAAATCTGTTTTTCCATGGAAATGTATTTTTCATATATTTCTGTTTTCCTTAAATAGAATATATAAGAAGGCAGGAAAACTATACGGTTTATTATCTTAAAACATTTGACACTCATATCAACCCCATAAAGTACAGATTTTATTATCACTTAATGATTGATTAAAAGAAAACTGAAGTATAGACAAGTTTAAGTAACTCACCCAGTGTCACACAGAAAGTTAATGACAGCAGCATGAATAGAACTGAAATCTTTTTTATTTTGAGTCTACTGGCTTTTCTACAATACTTCACTAAATTTTACCTGTTACTGCAGATACCTAATCCTTCATTATTATTTATTATAATAAGGCAACCAAATTTGAAGATATGTGTGTGCAAGGATAACAAAAAAAAAAAAAAAAAAGCCAAGCCAAGTGCTGTCGAGTCGGATCCGACTCATGGCAACTGCAACAAAAAAGGATATTTATAATACTTCAAGAGCTTAGGGGCACCCTGGCTGTTCTCCTCTAGACATGTTAGGTACTGCAGATGATGGCACTTAGTTAACAAGGAACTCCATATGAATAACTTGATTTTTGTAGCATTTTGTACCATTATTAAGCAGAGTGGGGTGAGATTAAGATAGCTCTGCTGGCTGGTGAGGTCAATCAACTCACACTATCTAATTTTTAAAACCCTGTGGAGAGGGAAAGTGTCAGGACCCCAATCACTGCCAGTAGTCAGATTCTTAGTCCAGACCTTCTGGTAAGTAACCTACTTGCCCTGAGAGGTCACAGGGTTAGTGTGCATGATCAAAGCAGCATTAGTATTCTGTGATACTTTTAGTGGAAATCTCTCTTTTATTTATTTATTTTTTGGTATACACTTTGCCTTATGGCTCATTCTCTTCCAGATTTCAATCCTGAAAGGCTATGCATATGTTTCTTCTTTCAATTGGTCTATTTTTTATTTATACTCTGGTCTTCCCTGGGGTGGTTTTATTTTATTTCTTAATTTATTTATTCCTTAGCAAATTCATGAAGCACAAATGACTGAAGACTAAAGACACCACAATGTGATTCTTGCCCTTGAATTCTCCTGCCTGTTTGTGTTGTGACAGAACAGTGTATCTGAAACCACCCCCCTCCCCTTTTCTAGCACAAATCTGAAAGAAACTGGCATGTCTGCTAATGGCACTAGTATCAAAAGTGTACTAATTATACACCTCAGGTTCCAACCTTTAAATACTCATGTTACGTTACTATTAGTTATTACAAAATCTCCTTCCTTGTAAAGGGTTCTTAGATTTATATTGGTGAGCTGAGGTTTGGAAATAACCTTAATAAATACTGAAATATTCATGCCCGATAGCTTTCACTGTCTTTATATAATATTTTTGATGTGAGAGTTTAGTTTGATATGAGTAACTATAAAATATTTTGAAATCAGTGACCATAACAAATATTACTCCCCAGTGCAATTGATGAAGTTGGATGGGATAGATTAATGGTGTTAGTAACAGATGTTCAATAGCTATTCTCCCTATAAACGCAAGTTCAAATCACAGCAAAAATGACCTTTTATACAATATACCTTAGAGCACTGATTATATGTAACCTTGAACTGCCTTATAAACATATCACATTTCACATCTCCAAGATGATCCAAAGCCCTTTGAAGGTCTTTCAAAAATGTATTTTCTAATTCTTATGTCCATTCAAAATGTAAAAGTCCATATCTATTGATATTTATTGATTTTTATGCATTTTATAAAGACAAAAAGCAAAACTGCAAATTGTCGGTTTTTAATATAAGTAATTCAACACATTAATTGAAAACTTACAGTTTGACAGGCATTCCATGAGTAGGAAACCCCGGTGGGGTAGTGGTTAAGTGCTACATTTGCTAACCTTACAGTCGACAGTCTGAATTCACCAGGTGCTCCTTGGAAACTATGTAGAGCAGTTCTACTCTGTCCTATAGTGTTTCTATGAGTTGGAATCAACTTGACAGCAGGGAGTTTGTTCTGAGAGCTTTATACACATTAACCTATGTAATGCTCATAAAACTACATGAGATTGTAGTGACTGCCTGTTACAAAATGAGATTGAATAGACATAGTTCCCCCTATCTCTCCTGTTGAATACACCTAAAAATCCTGGCTCTTATGTATGAAACACCTGATGACTCTGGATGGTGAACATGAAAGATGTGAGAAATGACAAGTTTGTGAGTATCCAGGTAATTTTTTTTTTTCCTTCTTCATATATCCCATACTGGGTGATAGAGATGCTGGCAAACTCAAATGGCCATTAGGTACAGACAAAAAAAGCATCAAAGAAAGCTTACTCTAGCCAAAAGACTAAAAAAGGACATCCTAGGAATAGAGAGCTTTTAGACAATAACCATTCTAAAACCAAAAACCAAACCAAACCTATTGCCATGGAGTTGATTCCAACTCATAGCAAACTTACTGGACAGAGTAGAACTGCTCCACAGAGTTTCCAAGGAGTGCCTGGTGGATTTGAACTGCTGATCTTTTGGTTAGCAGATGTAGCATTTAACCACTACAGCACCAGAGTTTCCATGACTATTCTACCCCAGACAAATATCAAGGGAAAAATTGTGAACCTAACCCCAGCACCACTGTAAAAATCCATGAGGAAAGCCTAGACTTCCACTCTTGCCAGGATGTAAACCATCTTTCTCAATATCACCTTCTCTGCAAGGTGGTTCCAGAGAAGGCCAAAAGAGGAACTGAAATGTTCATCTCTGACCAGCAGTTATGAAGCACACTTCTTCACCCCCCCACTATGCCTAAATGTCAGTGGAGACCGCTTGGAGAGCAGTGATGAGGTGGTCTTCCCCTCTCGGACAAGATGTTGCCGGTGGAGGACGTTCTATCCTTAGTGAGCAGTAATGACTACACCTACCTGCCGGATGATAATGGAGGCCAAGTTGGAAACCTGCATTGCCAACCTACCTGGCAGCAACAAGGCAGCACCTAGCCCTTTCCAGGTATCAACTGTGTCAATACAAGTTAGCTAAAGTTAAGGGCTTAAATAAGAATCAGGGTTTCATAATATATTACCTAAAATATCGAGAGTAAGGAATTGAAAAATCACTTGTCATGCTAATAACAGGGAACATCACAAGTTTAATGAAAAGACAATAGGTGCCAACCCTGAGATAACACAAAATACTAGAACTTTCTGACAAAGAATTTAAAGCAATCATCATTAAAATGCATTTGTGTCATTGGGGTCCAGGAAGGAGAGTAGAAAGATTGTATGGCTGAAAGCGGAACATTTTTGCAAAACACATAAACAGAAATTACCAGAGGAGTCTAATATAATGATTAAAGGGTCAATCCACTAAGAAGACATAACAGTCCTAAACGTGTATGCTGCAAAAATAGAGTTACAAAATATGTGAAGCAAAACTTGATAGATGTAAAAGAAGAAAGAGAAAAATCTGCAATTTTATTTGATGATGTCCACACCCCTCTCACAGTAGTTGGTATAACCACTAGCCAGAAAATCAGCAAGGACAGAGAAGAACCAAACAATGCCATCTATGAGCAAGACTAGTCGACATCTGTACAACATCTCACCCAGCAATAGCAGAATACATATTTTTTTCAACTACACATAAAAAATTCTCTAAGATAGGTCATATCCTGGCCCATAAAACAAATCACAACATATATAAAAATAACTGAAATAATACAAAAATAATTGAAATGTCTAAAATTGAATTACCTATGCACTACGTACTGTGTATGTAGAAGTCAATAACAAAGAAATAACAGGAAAATATTCATGCACTTGAAAACAAAACAACACACTCCTAAATAATTTGTCAAAGTGGAGTTGCATCATTAGAAAACTTGCAAAGAGTAGTAAAAGCAGTGCTGAGGGAAATTTCTATCTTTTAATGCTTATATTTGAAAAAATCTCAGAAATCAATAATGTAAACTCCCACCTTAATAAACAAGATAAAGAAAAACACAGTAAAGGAAAATGTCAAAGCAAGTAGAATAACTAGAATAATTAGAAAGTATGCATCAAAGCAAATTAAAAGAATTTCCTGTTCTGTTATTAGTGTACGTCCTGTATTAGGGAGTGTGCAGCAACTGCCTTGCCTTCAATAATGCATTTATATGCATCACATCTATCGTGATTGCTCTAACAGAAGTACCATCAGTGGATGACTTGAACAAAGAAGAATTTGTTCTCACACAGTCCAGCAGACTGGAAGTCTCAGTTCAGGGTGCTGGCTCCCCAGGAACACAGTCTGTGGGCTCTGGAGAAGGTTCTTGTATTGCATCAGTCTTTCTTTGGTCTAAGAGCATCTTAGCACAGGAAGCTGAGGTCCAAAGTATGTGCTCTGCTCTCAGTGTTGCTTTCTTGATGGTATGAGGTCCACAACGCTCTGCTTCCATGCATTTCCTTGTATCTCTTGTAGGATAAAAGATGGTACAAGCCTACGGGAAATGCTTTTTGTAAGGGTGTTACAGCCCCACCTTATTCTTCTATTAACATAATATGGTCTATTAACCACAGGCAGAAATTAGGATTTACAACATAGGAAAATCACAAAATGGAAAGCAATCACACAATACCATGTAGTCAAATTGCTGAACATATTGTTGGGAGACGCAATTCAATCCATGACCTTCTCCTCTTTGACCCTCACAAAAATCACATCTTTGCAACATGCAAAATAGATTCACCCATCATATTATGGCAAACAAATTAACTCCGAGTCCAAAATGTAAAAATCCCTCTACATCTATGTAATCTAGAATACAAGTTATCTGTCTCCAAAGCTACAATGGCAGAACAGGCACAAGTTAGACATTTCCATTACCAATGGGAGAATTTCCAGGAAAAGAAGGGACAACAGGCAACAAGCAAGTGAGCAGAATACATTACGTTAGCCTTCAAAGCTTTGAACATACTTTTCAGTTCTATGAGACATTTTGCACAACTGTCCTGCCCTTCAGACTCTAAGGTATTGGCCACCCTCTCTAGATTCTGAGTGGAGATCCTTCAGTCCTGGGCTACAACTCTGTCTTCCAAGCCCACTAGGATAGCAACTCTCCTTCCTTGGCTTTAGGTGTATCATTTTCCTAATCCATCTTAGTTGCAACTCTACCCTTAGAAACACCAGAGGCCATGGCTCCACCCTTAGAGATCCCTGAGGTCATGGCCATACCTTTTGAGACTGAGGCAGCTCAGCGTGTGCTCCTTTTGTCTCTTTAGCTTCTGCTTTTTGTGGCCTCTCGGTCCAGGCCTTACTACTCCATCTGTCCTTCAGGGGAAGTGTTCCAAAGCTCTGTAGCTTCAGTAATAAATATCTAGAGGTGCTCCATACTGCCAGGAAGCCTCCTGCACACAGGCACTCAGCTCTCTTGCTCCATAGGTCCACTGAAGCACTGTTTAGCTCTGGTATCTTGGTTCTGAGTTGCCATTTCACTGTTGTTATTTCTCATAATCTGGAACTTCATTGAGGTTAACTGTTCTCCTCAGTTCCCTGAGTCTTCTATCCGTTCACAATTTCAAAACTGCCTCCACACTTTAGGTATCTGTTGGAGCAGCACCCCATTCTCTGGGCACCAAATTCTATCATAGTCACACCCTAACTCAAGATGTTTATCCCGGGGATTCCTCTTAAGTTTCAGGCCAATATATCCAGCTGCCCACTGGACATCCACAATCAACACTCACAGAAGTAGCAATCAAGAAATCAAATGACGTGTTGAAGTGTTAAAAAGCAAAGCTGTCACTCTGAGGGTTAAGGTGCACCTGACCCAAGACATGATGTTTTCCATAACTTCATATGTATACAAAAGCTGGACAGTGAATAAGGAAAAAGACTATGGAAGAGTTGATGCCTTTTGAGTATGGCATTGGCAAATAATACTGAATATGCCGTGAACTAGAAGAAGAACAAGCAAATCTGTCTTGGAAGAAGTACAGCCAGAATAGTCAGAAGTGAGCATCCTGAGACTTCATCTCACATGCTTTGGACATATTATCAGCAGGGATCACTTCCTGGATGAGAACATAATGCTTGGCAAAGTAGAGGGTTAGTGAAAAAAAAGTCCCCTCAGTCAGATGGATTGACGTGGTGGCTGCACAATGGGCTCAAACATAGCAATAATTGTGATGATGGTGCAGGACTCAGTAGTTTTTCATTCTGTTGTACATAGGGTAACTATGAGTTGGAGTCATCTGAAAAACACCTAACAACAACAACAATTGGGCATCTCCACTTGTCTATCTTCATATTACTCAGTATGTCTCTCGTGGTGAATTGTGTACCCCAAAAAATATGTGTACCCATGTGGCTGGGCTGTGATTCCCAGTATTTTGTGATTCTCCTCCATTTTATGATTTTCCTACACTGTATGTTAAAGAATTAGGGTGAGACTGTAAATCCCTTTACAAGATCACCTCCCTGCTCCACTGTAAAGAGAGTTTCAGCAGGGGGTTGACATGATCAATTTGGTTAGCTTTGCATTTAAAGCCTATATGATTTGGTCTATGCCTACCTCTGCATGTGATTTTCTTCCTCATCCAAATCTGTACTCTTTTTCTAGATATGAATCTTTACACTTATGAGTCTTTTTTATCTTTGAGTCTTTTCATAGGTTACTGCTTCTGTAAGACGACCCTGCTCACCACAACCTTTGCCTGGAGTGTGACTTGCCCCACCCTGAATCCTTTCAGCTTGCAGGAGATGAAGGGAAAGGGAAACAGGCTGAGAACAGGGAACGTCACACCACCAAGAAAGCTTGCACCAGGAGAGGAGCGCATCCTTCAGACCTGAGGTTCGTGTGCCAAGATGCTCCCTGGACAAAGATTGACAATATGGGAACTTCCTCCAGAACTGACAGTGGGGAAAGCCTTCTCCTGGAGCAGACATCCTAAATTTGGACTTGTAGCCTACCGGACTATGTAAGAATAAACCTTCTGTTGTTAAAGCCACCCACTCTGTGGCATTTCTGTTAGAAGAGCACTAGCTGACTAAAACAATGTCCAAAAATCAAATTACCTTTTCACAAAATCTAATGTTTCTCTTTCTGTATTTTTTATCTTGGTGAATAGTACTCAGTTGCCCAAACTGGAAATCTGTGACAAATTCTTGACTTCTTCATCAAGACCCCCAAAGCAATGATGAGTTCCTGTTATTTTTATCACATTTAGAGCTTTTGGAGCCATGTCGACCAATTCTTTACCTTTGCGGATACAAGTTTAGTTGAGAACATATGTTCTCATTTGCAGCAATTCCTGCCTTCAGTATTGACCCTCTTCAATCTATTTTTCATACTAATGCTAGAACAGTCATTATAAAACCAAATTGATCATGTCAACCCCCTGCTTAAAATACTTTAGTGACACTCTGCTAATTAGACAAAGGAATGAAACCTGCTTAGCTTTGCATTTAAAGCCTATATGATTTGGTCTATGCCTACCTCTGCATGTGATTTTCTTCCTCATCCAAATCTGTACTCTTTTTCTAGATATGAATCTTTACACTCATGAGTCTTTTTTACCTTTCAGTCTTTTCATAGGTTACTGCTTCTGTAAGACGACCCTGCTCACCACAACCTTTGCCTGACTAGTTCCTCTTCATATTCTAAAACTGGTTTTACTGTCTGAATTCTCTTTCTGTCTACGCTAGTCTAGTTGCCATGAGTCAGATCTGACTCGATGGCACTTGGCAGTCTAGTTTAGGTGCCCCTTTACTTACCTTTTGCGGTACCTTTATTGTTGTTGCAGAACTATGAAGTACTGACAGCTGGAACTGCTTTTCATAAACTTACCTGTTTTTCATCCCTACCAGCTTGCAGCAGAGGGCAGATCATTTCATTTGACCTACTTTTGAAAATCTGCAGTCTAGGAATAATATTAATATCAGTCTACTCTTCACTTATCAACCTGGTTAGATTTCAAATACCAGGTCATTATGTGAAAATCAGCATTATAAAATAACAGATGATGACCACATCAGATCACAAGATGAAAAATGACTACATCATTACATAACTACTAAATTGTATCACGATATAACTGCCAAACCAATGAGAATCACCAGCCAAGTTAACCCATAGCCAGTGTTAATCTCATCTTCCACCACAGCATTAGCTACTGCCAGATGTATGTTTTTAATGCACAAAATAGTCAGGTAGAATTTTTACTATTGCCATAAATGGAAAATGCCAGATAATGACATAGTTGATAAATGTAAGAGTATTTCAGAAAATTTGTTAAATGGATTAACTGAAATCATGTGTGCAAAACATTTATTATAGCACTTGACACATACTAAATGCTCAGTAAATTTCACCTGTTACTGCTACTAATTTAATAATTAGTAGTAGGAAGAGTTGTAGCAGTATTTCTTCCATACTTAGTGCATGCTCCAAAATAATTGTTTGCTTAATGTTTAGTCAGTGAATATGTCAACACTGTGTTTTCACTGGAGTTTTGTGAAGAAGTTTTGTTCTCTGTTCAAAATTAAACTTTTTACACTGCTTTGTTGTTTTAGGCAAACAAATATTTGTGCATCTTGCAATTTTCTGTTTGCCAATTTGATATAGATAGGATGTTTAACATTAAAAAAAATGGAAGCGACCCGTCTTGTATCTTCTTTTCCTTCGTTATTTTCAGTACTGATAGAATCTGTCTCTGTTATCAAACATACACTTGGATATTAACTTTAGGATTCCTTACTAAACTTGCTTTATGAATATTATTACTTAACGAACATGAATTTTGGTGATGATTTTAGATTTATAATTAGTGAAGCTTAGATTTGTATCCCAAAGCCCTGTGGGATGACAGATGGAATCATTCAAATCTGACTTTTGGCATTGCCTATTTTGTTATGTCACTTCATGGTTGACTTATCAGCATGTGTCTCAAAGGTACTATCTGGAACTAGGTCAATTGACAGATCTAAGTCAAGTTTCCTTCTTATATATTGAAAAATAAGGTTTCAACCAAGGTATATGCATTAAAATCATTAAGGTGTTACTGAAAACAGTTTAACCTTTTATATTGTAATTAGTATTCAAAACATAAATATCTAATAAAAAATGTCCCCAATTGGCAAATAAGAAATAAGCAGTACAATACGAAAACCTTAGATGCTACGTTAAAATGATACGTTTTAAGGAAAAAATGTGTTATTGAAAATTGGTTCTTGTGCATTTCAGCAGTTATTTCATAGTTGCAGAAATTAGACATACCAAAAGATTTTATGTTTAAGCAAGTTGTGGGCAATACTACATGATATTTTATATCTGAGAACTCAATGGGGACATGTAAATATGATTGAAGCACACAAATATAACATGTTATTTACAAATCTGAAAAATAGAACTTTACTATTTTGAGATCACATTTGAAAATTAAAAATTTACATATGTGCTTAGCTGCAACTAAAACATCCATTTATTAAGCACTTATTATGCACTAGGTAGCTTGCTAAAAATTAATTAAATCATGATATATGATATTTAATCTTCACACAAATACTCTGATGGCAGAAACAGTTATTACCACTATTTTTCATGGTAGCTAATGTAGTTAACTGTTCAATATCAAGAGAAACACTGTCAGAAAGAGAATTCTAATCTATGCTGTCTTTCAAAGTCCTCATGTTAATTTATAAATTAAATGTAATCTCAATCAACATTCCATTCATTTTTCAGATACTTTGAAAAAAACAATTCCAAAATGTATATGAAAATTTAAAAGATTGAGGTAAGCCAAGACAATGTTGAAGAAGTGGTACTAGGTCGAGGACATCTATCTATCTATCTGTCTGTCTGTCTATCTATCTATCTAATTCATCTAATCTACCTATCTATCTGTCATGATTTAAACTGTGTCCCTCCTTCCAAAATGTATGTAGCAGTTTGCCTGGGCCATGATTCCCAGTATTGTGTGATGTTGCAAACCATATGTCAGTGATGTTAATGTGGGAGAATGAGCTTGTGTTGGTGGTGCAGGTCTCAACTGTGCCTTGGGGCAGCCTCTTGGGATATAAGGAAGGGGAGGCAAGCAGAGATTCCAGAGCCCAAAGTAGAATGCATCCTCTGGAAAAGACCCTAGGGTCCCTGTGCCTCAGAAACTCCCAGACCAGGGGAAGACTGATGACAAAGAAAAGACTTTCCACCAGAACCAGCAAGGCAAACTTTTGCTGGAGCTGATGCCCTGAATTTGGACTTGTAGCCTACTGGACTGTGACACAAAGAATTTTCTCCTTTTAAAGCCATCCATTCGTGGTATTTCTGTTAAAGCAGCACTAGATGACTAAGACACCCTCAGTGAGATGGACTGTTACAATGACGGCAACAAAGGACTCAAGTATAACAGGGATTGTGATGATGACATAGAACCAGCTTAGTTTTCTTCTGTTGTGTATAGGGTCTCTATGAGCAGAACCTAATCAAGAGCATCTAACAAAGAAATAATGCTAATCCTTCAACTTGGGGATGTGAACCATTGGGAATAAGGTATCCAAAAGTCTTGGAATTACTGGTCTTCTTTTTTCTATTCTGTTTCGTTTCAATAGAAGGCTATCAAAAAGCTAAGAAGAAATAGGTACATGCAATTCATATGAAAATTGACTGGTGACTTAAAAATCTTTTTGTTACTCTGAACTTACCTTAGACTTACAGAAAATTTACAAATACGGTATACCACCAAACCAAACCCACTGCTGTCTAGTTGATTCTGACACATGGGGACTTTATAGGACAGAGTAGAACTGCCGCATAGAGTTTCCAAGGAGTGCCTGGTGGATTTGAACTGCCAATCTTCTGGTTAGTAGCTGTCGCTCTTAACTGCTATGCCAGGGTTTCCTTATACTGCTACCCTAACTTCTCTTAATGTTAATTAAGTCTTTCACAACCATAAGAATATTACCAAAACCAAAAAATTAACAGTGGAACAGTACTGGTAACTAAACTACAGACCTCATTTAAATTTCCTCAGATTTGTTCACTCACATCTTTATTCTGTTTGATATGTTTTCTTTTTTCCCTTGTATTAGCCATATTGTATTACCATATTGATAATGCATAATCTAGAATTTCTATCTCTCCCTTTTTTAATTTTAGTGGAGTGAGAATTTAAAGATACTGTAGATCAGTACAAGTGTAGAATTCTCCCCCACTTTCACTGGTTTTTTTCCTATAATGTACCATTGTACAAAATTTAACAATTTTTCATTCGTGTTTTAGACATCTGATACTACTCTAACAGTAGTACTACGAGTAGATGGTTTCAAAGAGAGAAATTTATTTTGTCACAATCCAGTAAGTTACAAGTTCAAATTCAGGGTATCAGCTCCAGGGGAAGTATTTCTCTCTTGGCTCTGGAGGAGGGTCCTTATGATCAGTTGCCCCTGGACTCAGAGCTTCTGAAACACAAGGTCCCTGGGTTTGAAGGATGCCTTCTGCTCCTGGCACTGGTTTTATTCCTGATGGCGTGAGGTCCCCAAATCTCCCTGCTGGCTTCTTTCTTTTATATCTCAAGAGGTTGCCTCAAGGCATAATACAGTCTTACACATTGAGTCCTGCCTCACCCAACACAACTGCCACCCATTCTCCTTCATTAATATAATAAGCCAGGGCTTTTAGCATACAGGAATATCACACTACTAGGAATCATGGCCTAGTGAAATGGCTATACACATATTTGGGAGACACAATTGAATCCATTACACTTTGTTTTATCAATTATTTCCAAAGCATGCAATAACCCTCTTTTGTACTCATATTTAATTACATGATGCCTATTTAACTGGTACAAAAATGTGTATAAACACTGTTGTTGTGTGTTGTCAAGTTGATTCTGACCCATAGCAACCCCATAGGACAGAGGAGAACTGCCTCACAGCATTTCCTTGGCTGTATCTTCATAGAAACAGACTGCCAGGTCTTTTCTTTTGTCAAGTCACTGGTGCATTTGAACTGCCTATCTTTTAGTTAGTAATTCAGAGCTTAACCATAACATCACCAAGGTTCTTGGTATAAACACTATTTTGTGTAAATATATTACTCATCTAATAGAAATAGGAGAGACCAGACATACTAGATTTTCATTTCCTACCTTTTATCATTCAGTGAGTTGTGGAAATTTCTTAGTATGTTTTACAGAAAGAATACAGAATATTGGCTATTTGAGGAATCAGTGAAGGATGGGTTGGTTGGGAGAATTTATTTGAAAGGTGCTTATCTTATTTAAACAGTTCTAGAATTTCCTAAACATTTTTCTGTTCCTATTAGAAATAAACAGAGTTTTTGGAAGATGCTGTTTAGAGAAACCTACTAAAAAGTCTTTGAAATTCAAAGAGAAATCCTGACTTCTATCACTCAGCAAGGATAAAATAATGTATATCAAGGTTAGTTTTCCATTGAGGCAAAATCTCAGTGATCATGTACATATGTATGCAAAGACAGAGACTTACTTTGAAGTCTTCATAAAAATCAGACTGCATTAAAATTTCATAAGTATCCCCTCTCACTATTTCACAGTTGAGGATAAAAAAAATGCAAAACACTTGTTCACACTTCATGCTCAATGTATGTCATGCTGCCTTAGTTTTCTTATTAAAGCTATTGTTCATCAAAGCATTGGGAAGACCTAAAAGGGATTAAATAAAACAAACACAGAATATAAAAAAGAGATGGCAGGAAAATTTAAACTTTCTCTGTGCCAACATTATATCTTCAAGTACAACTTTTGACCTTGTTTATCTGTAATGGGTTATGGAAACGCTTTCAGAGACTGGTGAAAACTTTGAGGTTGTGCCTGCATAGGAGAGTACATTCTATGTAAATATAATCACATTAAAGACTTGTGCAGCCTAGTCAGTAGCTTATGGCAGATGCTGTTGTACTTCCTCAATAGTTGTTATTTTCATTGTTAGTTGCAGGTAGAGTTGGTTCAAACTCATGGAAACTTTGTATATTAACAGAACAAAACATTGCCTAGTCCATCATTTCCACCACGTGTGTTTCAATACATTGTTGTGGCTGTTGTATCAGTCCAGCTCCTGGAAGGTTTCCATCTACCAACTATGATGTCTTTTTATAGTGATTTATCTTTCCTAATGATGTGTCCACAGTAACTTAACCAAAGTCTTGCCATCGTCACCTCTAAGAGCACTCTGGCAGTCTTCCTTCTAAGACTACTTTGTTCATTCCGTAATAGTCCATAATACATTGAATATTATTCACCAACACCAAGTGTGAGTGTATCCATTCTTCAGTCTACCTTTGTTATTGTTCAAATTTGGCATGAAAATAGGTGACTGAAAAGAGTATGACTGAGTCAAGCAAAACTTAGTCATCAAAGTGCTTTGATTTTTGAAACTTTAAAGAGATCTTTTGCAGCAGATTTGTCCAATGCAGTTCATAGTTCGATTTCCTGACTCAGTGTGTCATAATGTGGCTTAACGCTGTTGTCATTCTGGAAGCTATGCAACCAGTACTTTAAATACCAGCACAGTCACCAATGATGAACAGGCATCAGAAGAGCTTCCAGACTAAGACAAACTAAGAAGAAAGACCTAGCACTCTAATTCCAAAAATCAGCCAGTAAAAGCTTTACAAATAGCATCCATTATCTTACTTTTATTCCTTGCTAGCAGAGACTACCACTCACTGTACAGTTAAAAATAACAGATGCATTCCCAGCCTCTCTGGCAGGTATGGTATGTGTGGGACAATGTACCAATTCTGCATGATGTCACAGGAGGCCATTAGAAAAAGGAAACTGATAACTAATATGAATTGCTCCACTTCTGGTACATTCTTCCAATCAGAGTCAGAGCACACATTGGTACATGGAAAGTAGCTGTTATTACTTAACAACAACAACAAAAAGTGGCAAACAGCATGCAAAAGGAAAAAATTCCATGGTGAACAGTCTTCTCAGGCTCAAAAGCTGTCTGGGGTAAGATGACAACTCTTCCACATACACCCCAATTTAGGTAACAGGTGATGAACAGTCACATGACATACTAATTCCCTCTGGCTTCTGAAAGCTCTTCTGGTAACTACACAGAACTCTTTTATTCAAGCCCTCTACCTGGCATTGTAGGTAAGCAACACAGTAGACTGCTTTCTGCTGGTCTCCTCCTAGCTGGGTAACTCTAGTTAGGTGGTGCATAAAGCTGCTTATGGCCCACTAGCACTATAGCTGAAGAGCTGGAAAACAATTCTCCCCTTTCTGTTTTATACCCCTAGCCTAAGTGACTGAATGCATCATTTTAACCCTATCACCTTAGGCTGGGTCTCTAGAGAAACAAAACCAATAAAGCATGCATATATATATGTAAACCCACTGCTGTCACGTCAGGTCTGACTCATAGTGATCCTAGATGTCGGAATAGAATTGCCCCATAGAGTTTTGAAGGAGCATATATACATATCTATCAAGGAAATGGCTCATGATATTGTAAAGGCTGGAAAAT
Organism: Heterohyrax brucei; assembly: GCA_028571685.1. Taxonomy (NCBI): domain Eukaryota; kingdom Metazoa; phylum Chordata; class Mammalia; order Hyracoidea; family Procaviidae; genus Heterohyrax; species Heterohyrax brucei. The sequence continues at coordinate 126,990,827 of CM053166.1, read as the reverse complement.
ACCAAGTTCATGGATCAGGATAGAGTCTTCTGATTTGTATAGCCACAGGGCCTGCAAACTCAAGATGGGCAGGTAATAGAGCAGGGCTCTTGCTCACAGGGTGTGAAGACTCACATATTCTAAGGTCAGCAGATAAACTCTTAGCTCAAGTCCAAAGAACCAGTGGTTGGGCAAACAGCAGGAAGCTGCAGGATCCAGAACACACAAAATCCAGAACATCCACCTGTATTTGGATATAGGCCACATGCCCAAGAAAATTCCTTTCAACTGATTTAGTACTCACAGCAGATCTCATAATGGGGCTGATCACATATAAACACTGAGAATAATGGCCTAGCCAAGTTGACACACAATCTTAACCTTCATATCTGCTAACAATCCTCGGGCCTCAGTAGGGGTAGTAGTTTGTTATGAAGCCTACTCCACGATGCCCTGATTTCTTGAGAAGGAAGGGTGGTTACACCAGAATTGTATCTTTTCAACTCTACTAATAAATTTCAGACATCAGAATTGGAGTACTCCTCAAAAACTCATGTTATGCAGATGAGGCAACCTTGCTTGCTGAAAGTGAAGAGGACTTCACTTACTGATGAAGATCAAAGACCATAGCTTTCAGTACCAATTACACCTCAATACAAAGGAAAGAGAAATCCTCACAACTAGACCAGTGAATGATGTCGTGATAAATGGAGAAAAGATTGAGGTTGTCAAGGATTTGTTTTACTTGATCCACAATCAATGCCCACAGAAGCAGCAGTCAAGAAATCAAAAGACACAGTGCCTTGAGAAAATCTGCTGCAAAAGATCTCTTTAAAGTGTTGAAAAGTAAAGATGTCACCTTGAAGACTAAAGTGTGCCTGACACAAGCCATGGTATTTTCAGTACATCATATGCATGCAAAAGCTGGACAATGAATAAGGAAGGGAGAAGAAAAACTGTTGCCTTTGAATTGTTATGTTGGTGATGCCTTTAAATTGTTGTGTTGGAGAAGAATGTGGACTGCCAAAAGAACAAACAGATGTGTTCTGTAAGAAGAACAACCAGAGTGTTCCTTGGAAGCAAAGATGGTGAGACTGTGTTTCATATACTTTGGCCATGCTGTCAGGAGGGATCAGTTCCTGGAGAAGGGCATCATGCTTGGTAGAGTGGATGGTCAGTCAAAGAGGAAGACCCTTAATGAGACAGACTGGCACAGGGGCTGCAACAATGGGCTTAAGCATGACAGTGATTGTGGACATGGCACAGGACTGGGCAGTGTTTTGTTCTGTTGTACATAAGGTCTCCATGAGTTGTAACTGACTGGAAGGTGCCTAACAGAAACAACAACAACAACAATAACAATAAGTATCAGGCCTCAGTGGGAGTGATGGTTTATTCTGAGGCCTAAAGATGCCAGGAGAGAGAGGAATAGGGAAAATCGTGGCTGCCAGGCTTGTCCCAAGGACTGCATCCTCAAAGCAATTGCTGGTCAATGGAACCTTTGAGGAAGTCATCTGTAGTGAAACCTTTGGAGAAATATTTTCCTCCACTATAAAAAAGAGACATGTTAGTAAAAGTGATTCCCACTGCTTCTGTCTTAGATGTTAGTATGGGATGATACTGTGCTTGTAACCAACACAACGTTGTTTCAGCGGTGACAGGATCTGAGATAATTGCTGAGATACCAATCTGGAGACCTGAATTAAACAACCCACAAACTGCCTACGTCCAGCCTGTTTATATCATACAATTAAATACTTCAACTACTTTTGAATATTATGTTACTTACAGATAAATGATTGTAAGTTATTCAATGCTGGTGGTTAATGAGGCTAAGAACGTCAAGGATATAAAAACCTGAAGTGAAATTTGAAACTCAGTGCCTTGTAGAATAGACAACTGAGTCAGTCCAAAGGGATGACAGATTTTTTTTTAAATAGCCTTCCTGAGAAAAGTACATATAAAGGAAACAGAAAATAATACAATATCAAAAATAACAGAAAACAATAGTTTTACTTCAAAACCCTGTCCTTACCATCCACTAACTGGAAGAGGAGTGTGAAAACTAAGCACCCTGATTATTTTTTAATTTTTTTTTATTATGACTGAGTGAAAATGTACATTCCCATATAAATTTACATGACCACCTATATGCAGCTTCCACTGCTCTCCCTGCCCGGTGACAGCACACTCTTCCTCTCTGCTCCATACATGTCTCATCCTCCCAGCAGTCTCCTTTCCCGTCCTTTCCACCCACTCGCCTTCCTCCAGCCAGAGGTCAGCAGGATGATATCCTATGGATGCATTGAACCATGAAGTGCATCCAATATATGGTCACTCTGCATTGCCAAGTCCAATCCATTCGTGTCTGAAGAGTGGACCTTCGTTATGATTATGGGCGAGGGCAGCATCAGGGCCAGGGGCCATGCTCCTGATTTTTAATGTATATATGTTTTTATTGTGATTAAGTGAAAGTATGCAATCCAAATTAAATTTGCATGCCCACCTATTTGCAGCTGTTTCTGCTCTCCCTGCCTAGTGATAGTCCTTTTCGTTCTCTATATATCATATCCTCTTAACAACCTCCCATCTTCTCCTCTTCCTCCTCTCCTCTCCCTTCTACTAAGAGGCCAGTAGGACAGCATCTTATAGGTGCTTAGAACCATAAAGTACACACACCATATGGTCACATTGTGTCCCCGAGTCCAGTCCATTCTTGTCCGAAGAGTTGACCTCAGTAATGTTTTCTGGTCAAGGGTAGCAGCAGATCTAGGGTCCATGCTCCCAGGGGAACCTCCAGGACTCCCGGCCATCAATTTTGGTGTTTCTGTAGAGTTCTTGAGGTGTACCCCTCTTTCTCTGGTGTGGCCACTGGGACTCACCATTGTGTGGCCCATCATGGCTGTCTTTGATGGTGGCCTGGCACCATCTGGTTCTTCTGGTCACATGTTGATACATTCATCCAGTCACATGGGTCCTTCTGTCTCCTGGGATGTTATTTCTTTGTGTTTTTGTTGTTCTTGGTGATCATCTGTTCCAGTTTAGTTGGGACGATTTGGCATATCTCAGATGGCAGCTTACTGGCTTTTAAGACCCAGATGCCCCTCACCAATATGGGGTGCAGAAGAGTCCATAGCAATAGTCTAGTTATGCCAATTTGCCTCCATGTTCCCCGAGAGCACGGTCCACAGACCCCTACCACTATTACTCTATCCTTGCAAGTATTGGGTTAAAATTAGAAGAGTTTTCAGTTTATGTTGAAGTCCAGGTAAGTAGATCTTCTTTCTAATGTGTGCTGTCATTGCTTTCACCCAATCAAATTTCTATCAACTATCTAATCTATGATCAGACCTCTACCTCTCTCCCTACCATTGCAGCCATCAGAGTCTTTTTCTTCTGTGTATAAGTCTGATTTTAAGTTCTTATAGTAGGGGTCTCATACAATATCTGTCCTTTTGCCACTGATCTCACTCAGCATAATGTCTTCCAATTCAAACTAGTTTATGAGATGTTTCCTGAAATCATCATTGCTTTTTATCATTGCATAGTGTTCCACTGAGTATATCTGTCATAGTTCGTTTATCCATTCCTCTGTTGTTGGACATCTGGGTCAATCCCATTTTTTGCTATTGTGGACTGTGCTGCAAAAAACATTTGTATGCATATATCAGTTCATGTGTCTGCCTTTAATTCTGTAGGATATATTCTAAGCAGTGGGATTACTAAATCAAATGTTATATCTATTTCCAGGTTTTTAAGGAAGCTCCAGATTGCTTTCCAAAGAGGTTGTACCAGTTTGTAATCCCACTAGCAGTGTAGGAGAGTTACAATCTCTGCACACCATCTCCAACATTATTTGTTTTGTGCTTTTTGGATCATGGCCAACCTTGTTGGGCTGAGATAGTATCTCATTGTAGTTTGCATTTGAATTTCTCTGATAGCTAATGATCATGAGCATTTCCTCAGGTGTCTTTTGGCTGCCTGGATGTCCTCTTTGGTGAAGTGTCTGTCCATCTCCTTTGACCCTTCCTTAATTAGATTCTTTACATTTTTCTTGTTGATATTTTGCAGTACCTTGTAGATTGTGGAGATCAGACATCAGTCTGACATGTAGTTACCAAATATTTTTTTTTCCATTCTGTAAGTGGTCTTTTAATTCTTTTGATAAAGTCTTTGGATGAGCAAAAGTGTTTGATTCTTAGTAGTTCCTGTAGATCTATTTTCTCTTCTGTTGTTCATGCTTTGTTTGTCAGATTTCTGAGTCTGTCTAAGCTGTGCATTAAAACTTCTGTTGTTGACTACATGTTTTCTAGCATGATCTTTATCATTTTAAGTTTGATACTTAGGTCTTTTATCCAATTTGAGTTAACTTTTCTGTAATGTGTGAGATATGGGTCTTCTTGTAATTTTATGTAGGTGGAAATTCAATTTTTCCAGCAGTATTTGTTAAACAGACTGTTTTTACCCAGTTTAGAATCTTAGGGCCTTTGTTGAATATCAGCTGTTCATAAGAGGATGGTGGCATCTCTGGGGCCTCAATTATGTTCCACTGATCTATCTGGCTATTTTTGTACCAGTACCAGGCTATTTTGACTACTGTGGCAGTGTAATAGTTTCTAAGGTTGCATAATGTGAGGCCTCCCACTGTGTTCCCCTTCTTCAGCAGTGCTTTACTTATCGTGGGCTTCTTCCCGTTGCAAAGTGGATGAATTTGTTTCTCCATCTCATTAAAAAAATGACACTGGAATTTGTATTGGAGTTGTGTCACATATGTAGATCACTTTGGGTAAAACAGATGTTTTCACAATGTTAAGTCTTCCTATCCATGAGCAGGGTAGATTTTTCCATTTATGTAAGTTTCTTTTGGTTTCTTGAAGTAAAGTCTTCTAATTTTCTCTGTATATGTCTCTTATTTCTCTAGTTAGATTTATTACTAGGAATTTTATATTCTTGGAGACTACAGTAAATGTCATTGATTTGGTGATTTTTCCTTTGACAATCTCTTTGTTGATATAAAGGAATCCAACTGATTTACTTATGTTTATCTTATAGCCTGATGCTTTGCTGAACTCTTCTATTAGTTCAAATACTTATGGATTCTTTAGGATTCTTAGCGTATATAATCATATTATCTACAAATGCCAAGCCAAGCCAGCCGATCTGCAAATAGGAAGACTTTTACTTCTTTGTCAATAGCAATGTCCTTTATTTCTTGGTCTTGTCTGATTGCTCTGGCCAGAACTTCTAGTAAAACGTAGAACAGAAGTGGTGAGAGTGGGCATCCTTGTCTGGTTCCCATTCTCAAGGGGAATTCTTTCAGTGTTTCAGGATGATGTAGGTGCTTGACTTTGCTTAGATGCTCCTTATTGCATTGAGGAATTTCCCTTGCAATCCTATTTTGCTGAGAGTTTTTAGCATAAAATGGGTGTTAAACTTTATCAAATGCCTTTTCTGCGTTAATTGACAAAATCAGGTGGTTCTTATCTTTTGTTTTATTTATGTGGTTGATCACATTAATTGCTTTGCTGATGTTGAACCAGCCTTGCATCCCCGATATGAATCCAACTTGGTCATGATAAATTACTTTTTGATATGTTGTTGAATTCTATTGGTTAGGATTTTGTTGAAGATTTTTCGTCTATGTTCATAAGTGATATTGGTCTGGAATTTTCTTTTATAGTGAGTTCTTTCCCTGGCTTTTGTATCAGGGTTATGCTGGCTTCACAGAATGAATTTAGGAATGTTCCATCACTTTCTATGCTGTGAAATATTCTCAGTAGTACTGGAGTTAACTCTTCTCTAAAAGCTTGGTAGAATTCTCTAGAGATACCAACTGGGCCAGGACATTTTTTTTGGTTGGTAGTTTTTAGATGACTTTTTCCATCTCTACCTCGGGTCACCATGAGTCGGACCCGACTTGAGAGCAGCAATTGTTGATTGACTGTTTTTCCATCTCTTCTTTGTGATGGGTTTATTAAGTTGTTTTATTTCTCCATGTGATAATTTTGGTAGGTGATATGAATCTAGGAATTTGTCCACTTCCTGTAGGTTTCCAAATCTGTTAGAGTGCAGTCATTCATAGTGGTCTGTTATGATACTTTTGATTTCTTTTGGATCTGTTGTGACATCTCACATCTCATTTCTTATTCAGGTCATTTGTTTCCTTTCCTGTTTGTCTTTAGTAGGTTTAGCCAATGTTTTGTCAGTTTTGTTGATGTTTATGAAAGTGAGCTTTTGGTTTTGTTAATTTTTTCAATTGTTCTTCTATTCTTTAATTCATTTAGTTCTGCTCTAATCTTTATGATTTGTTTTCTTCTGGTGCCTGAGGGGTTCCTCTGTTGCTCTCTTTCTACTTTTTCAAGCTCTATGGTTAATTCTTTGGTTTGGAACCTTCCTTCCAGATATGTGCATTTATAAAGTGACCTCTGAACAGTGCTTTTTCAGCATCGCAGAAGTTCTGGTAGGATGTGTTTTCATTCTCACTTGATTTCATAAATTTGTTTATTTCACCCTTGATTGCTTCTATAATCCATGGATTTTTGAGCAAGGTATTGTAAAGTCTCCATGAGTTTCAATATCTAACTATGTTTTTTCTGCTATTGATTTAGACTTTTATGGCTTTATGGTCTGAGACGATGCTTTACAATAATCCAGTGGTTTGTGTTTTGTTGAGATTTGCTTTATGTCCTAACACATGTTCTATTCTGGAAAATGTTCCATGTGCATTGGAGAAGAAGATACAGTTATCTGTTGATGGATAAAAAGTTCTGTATATGTTAGTGAGGTCTAGTTGGTTAATGGTTGCAATAAGATCTTCTGTGTCTTTAGTGAGCTTTTTCCTGCATGATCTGTTGATTACTGAAAGTGGGGTATTGAAGTCTCCCAGTATTGTTGTGGAGTGATCTATCTCATTTTTCAATGTAGTCAGTGTTTGTTTGATGTATTTAGATGCTCTGTTATTGCGTGCATAGGTATTTAATATTGTTAAGTCCTGCCTTTGTATTGAACCTTTCAGCAATAAATAGTGATCATCCTTTTGTCCATGATGGTGGATTTTACATCAAAATATTGTTTATCTGAGATTAGTTTTGCCACATCTGTTCTTCTTTGTATGTTGTTAGCTTGGCGTATATTATTCCATCCTTTAATTTTCAGTTTGTTCATATCTTTGAATTTAAGTTGTGTTTCTTGTTAGCAACGTATAGATGGGTCATGTCTTTGGATCCAGGACGTCACTCGTTTTCTCTTTATCGGAGTGTTCAGTCTGTTTGCATTCAGTGTAATTATTGATAGGTATGTGTTAATGCTATCATTGTGATGTATTTATTTTTGTGTAAATGTTTTCTGTGTTGCTCTTAATATTCTGTTGTGGGTCATTCTTTATGTGTTGACTTTTCATCTTTTTCACTGTTGATTTTGTGTTTGCTGAGACCCTTGTATTACGTTTCTTGTTTTGATATGTTTCACTGTTATTGTGCTTTGCTGCTAGCCTGATAGTTCCCCTTAATATTCTAAGTTTAAACCCAGTCTTTACTTCTGCATATCCTTTAAATTTCCTCTCCAATTGAAAGGAGTATAACTACTGTAATATATTGTTCTTTTTAGTGTGATGGAATCACAGTTTTTGTGACATGATCACTGGTTCCCGTTTTTTAAATATTGTAGGGTTGTTTGAGCGTTGTGACTTCCTTGTCTAAATGGGATTCTGCATGCTTTATCTTACATTGACTCTTGAAGTATACACTTAATGTTTTTGTTTTTCTAAGCAAAGAGCTTCTTTTGGTATTTCTGTTAGTCCTAGTTTGATTTTTACAGTCTCTAAGCTTCCGTTTATCTGCAAATGTCTTAAATTCATCTTCATATTTGAGAGACAGTTTTGCAGGATATATAATTTTTGTTGAAAGTTTTTCTCCTTCAGGGCTTTGAATGTGTAATCCCACTGCCTCCATGCCAACGCTGTTTCTGCCAAGAAGTCGGACGAAAGCCTACAGGGCTCCTTTCCTAATGTTAGCGTTGCTTTGAGCCTTGCTCTCTTTAAGAGACTCTGTTTATGTTCCATGTTATTAAGCTTGGTTATAACATGTCTTTCTTTTGCGGTCTGTTTTTTTGTGGTGTTGGATTCATATCTTGAAAGTTTATGTTCTCTTCTTTCATAATTTCAGGGAATTTTTCTTCTGGCAACTCAACAATACTCTCTGTCTTTTCAGCTGTCCCTCCCTGTTCAGGAACTTCAGTTGATCACAGATTATTCCTCTTTATAGAGTCCCACATGTTTCTTAATTTTTTTTCAGTTTTGTTTTGTTTCATTTGCCCTCAAATGTCAGTGTCAATTGCTTTTTCCTCAAGGTCTCTAAGTCTGACTTTCTTCTCCTCAATTCTGCTCTTTTTTGCTTTTGATTGAATTATCTAATTCCATAATATTATTCTTCTGCTAGATTTTGGATTGTTGATGTTCCATCAGTTCAAATAGCTTACTCTTCTTTGCATTTTCTCTGCTGCATTTTGTTTAATCTCTAGGAGTGCTCTGTATGTAATTCTTTTGTACTCAACCTCTGATCATTTCAGAAAGGCTTCTTCATCTGGGAAGTTTTTATTATTATTATTCTTGGGGTTTTTCAGAGCCCTGGTGGACTGTTTCTCTAAATAGTTATCAAAGGTTTGTTGCCTTCATGCCATCTAGAAGCTGTTCAGTTTCTCTGGTGCTACCTCACAGGAGCTGAGGCATAGTTCTAAGAAGGTGCTGGCTGCTACCTACCTCTGTGTACTCTAGTGACTGGCCTCAGTGGATTCTCTGGGAGGCAGACTCCACCTCCTTGCTGGCAAAGATGGTACCCTACTTATGGAATCACTGGAGTGCCATCAGCCGACCCTATGATGTGGGTTAGTCTAGGGTGGAGGAGATGCCTCTGGGCCGCTCAGCAGTAATTTCTCCAGACAGTTTTATTTGAAAAGCTGGGAGCCATCCAACAGCTGGCAAAATCAGTCAGGCTGTCAGGTGTGGCAGGCTCTGCCTTTTGGCTGACAATGGAAGTACCTTTTCAGCCTTCCTGAGATTCTAGGACACAGCTCATTGTAGGGAGGAGTTATGGACTCTTGGTATCCCCTTCTGGGCCCACTCATAAGGAAACACTGTCCTACACACAGCCTTTTTGTTGGAAAAGTGTTTTATGGACTTACACTGCTTCTCAGCTTGGGAATTAGCCCCAGCTGAGACCTTCAGCTGTGTGACTCTGCCTCCCAGCTGACCAACATGGCATCCCAGCTGACCTTCTCTTCCCACTGTGAAACAGCAGAATCTATGGAGCAGCTCAGAAAAGAGAGTAGATGGTCAGTGGTGCCCTCAGTCAGCATCCAGGCTCTGAAAATGTGGCTATCCGACATATTGCCTCTCTGTTGTGCTATACACTGTTTACTTTAGTACTGCAGTTCAGCATATTTGCCGTCTCATGCCCATCTCCCACCTCCCAGCTAACAAAGAAGATGTCATTATCTACATTCTGCCTGAGCAGTGAGTCAGCAGGAGCAAGTGTCAGTGTGCTCTGCATTGTGTTAAAGAAAGGTAGTTTCCCATTTAGTGGTGTGTAGTCCAATCTGACAACTCTGTACTGTATCCTAGGGTTCCCTGGGTGTCCAGAGTACTCCATGCAATTATAATTCCAGGCCTTATTTCTCAGAAGGAATTGAGGAGACTTGTGTCTAGTCTACCATTTTGGCCCCCACTTCTGATCTGTAAATATTTTAGTAGCAAAATTTCTCAGTTTGTGTAACTATTACTAGCAAATTCTCTAATGTGTGTAAACTTGCTTAATGAGTGAAACTACTCACTTGTAATACTCCTAGCTGATATTACATTAATTAAATGAATTTATTAAATTTATTTTACTTTAACAGAAAAAAATTAGTAAATAAATTCAGTTTCCTGTAAAGTTGTAAAAACTGCAGGTATCTGGCCTCCTCCAACTTCATAAGGAGGAAAATCAAATTCAGCAGCCCAAGGCTGAAGCGATAGAGGTCAGAGATGGCTCCTTTCTCCACCATCTTTGCCCAACTGAAACACTAACCATTCCTCCCACAACATTTTCTACTTCTCTGATAGGTTTGATAATTCATTGCAATTGCAACACTTCACTCACAGGATATACTCATGATTATGGAATTTATTAGGGAAGTAACAATTGCAGTTCAGGTTCAGGAACATTCAGGATATAGTTCTTCCTTCAGGGACATATCTCTCCATTGTCCTGGATCTCTGCCCAAAGGCATTCAGCTTTCTCTCTCCATGAGCCAGTAAGCCTAACCTGTCATCCCTCTTCCTGGGTCTCTGATACCACTTTTCACTATCTTTAGTGTTACAGCTTTCTCTCTCAGTCTCCTGATTCTATCTCTCTATCTGTTGGATCCTGGGTCCAGAGGAAGTGCTGACTTCTGGCTGTTCTTCCTTGGTGGTTGTTGGATCTTTTCCTTTCCTGTCTCTGTAGTGGCTCATTTCAAGCTCAGTGGAATGACAAAACTGATCAATTCCTTTGGTGGGCCACAGTTACCTTATCACACAGTTCTATTCAATCACTGTAGTGGGAGTTGCAAGACCATGGCTAGAAAGGCTACACACAAAAGTGATCATTGTACTGCAATAATATACATAAAGTTATTCAATTTCTGTTAAATGAAAGAGTTATTTCATTGATGTAATTACCAATGCCCTCCATTAGATGATTAAATTAGGTAATTGCACTGTTGGAGTCTGGGTTCTCCAGGGAAGCAAAACTACTACAGCATATGAAAATATATACAAAGAGACTTATATAAAGGAAGCAGTTCATACAGTTTTAGAGGCTGAAACATGCCAGGTCCTGAATTGGAAGACAAGCCTCATGCAGCGATGGAAGCTGGTGAACTGAAGGTTAGCAGACTAGAGAGCAAGGTTCCTGTTCAAAGGCTGTGAAGGTCAGCACATCCCAAGATGGCAGGTGAGACTGCAAGGTTTCTCCTGATCCATGTAGCTCTAGGGGCTGAAGAACCCAGGATCAGCCAGACTGTTACTTGCAGGCTATAAGGATCAAGGAAACCTATGAGCTGCTAAATTCAGTCTCAATAACTGGATATCAGAAAACAAGGGCACAGCAGCTGTTGGATCCACATACCAAAATTGGGGCAATGTGAGCAGACAGGAAGTAGGTTGCAGAAGACCAAGAGATGAAGGCTGAGGAGGCAATGAGACCCCACAGGCCCCACCCCTGCTACTCCGTGACACATTCCATCATAGTGATGACATAACACTGCACAACTGCCAATACACTGAGAATCATGGCCCAGCCAAGTTTAAACACAATCTTAACCATCACATGTACCGAGTTCAAATAACAACAGTTGCACTTGAGTTATGCCTATCAGGCTGCATTGATATCTACAAATAATTTTGTATGACACTTAAAAACATGGGTTCTTGGATGAGAGAGACTGTTCAAATCCTGCCTCTGTCAATTGAAAGCCAAGGGACTTTGGGAAAATTTCTTAAACTTCTCTAAATCTCAGATTCCTATATGTGAAATGAGGACTGTATTATTATATTCCAAGAGATGGCTCTTGGAAATCAGTGAGCCCAGTGCCTAGTACAAACGAATTTCTCAGTTTGTTACTATAATTGAAGCCTTGATTGCACAGTGATTAAGACCATGACTGCTAACAGAAAGGTCAGCTGTTCAAATCTACCAGCTTTTCCTTAAATCCTGTTGAGAAGTTCTACTCTGTCCCATATGATTGCTATGAGTTAGGATGGACAGCAACAGGTTTGGTTTGATTTATTACTGTTATTATCTAATAATTGCACAATACTAAGGGATAATACGCTTCAAAATAGATGGATTCAGGCAATATTGGATAAAAATAAATGTATTCAGCACTCTGAATACATTTTCTTGAATAAATAAATGGTAAATATTGTTGTATAGAATATTGTCTTAGTACCTTAGCTTTTGTCCAGCTCACTATGTTAAGCATACCTAACCACTGCAACTGAACACTTTTTTTTAATACATTTTAGGGGTTAGAGAAGAATGACTTGTGGTAGACATCAAAAAATCAAGCATTATGTGTGAAAAGGTTTCATGTTGAAAAAAACGAGAGAAAGGCAAAAAAAGAAAAACATGGAATTGTAATGAAAAAATTTACTGGTGCGATATACATATATAACATACGTTCCTCTCCCGCCACCTTGATTTTTTTCTAATTTAACTCACAACATGATTACAAACCATTCCAGTCCTTCCAATCACTCTAATAATATTTATCCAAATATCAGTGTAACTCCTTGAATCTTTTAAATGTATTATTTTCAGGAAAACAAACTAATCCTCTCCCCTCCACCCCTACTGCCCCAAAACATGGACTGTTTGTTTTTGGAGGTTCAAAACCTTTTTTGGGGCCTAAGTGTCTAAGGCAAGGTACATAGACTAGCTTCTTTTTCCATAGAATTAGCCCCTAAACTCAGCACAAAATAAAAATAAATTTTAAATTAAAAAATGAAACATATTTCAAAATACATGGCTCCTTACCCCAAACATGAAGTACTAGAAACCTACGAAAGGCACTGATATCTGAAAACTAGAGCTAAAAGATAAAAGGTTCAAATGAACTCAGGGATCCATTTTCTTGTCTTCAATTTTTGAAAATGAATAAGCTGAGTTCTCAGTTCACTGGAAATCAGTCACAGTCAAGCTGTTAAGATATATAACAATTATCTATAACACAGAATACAAAGGCCTGAAAAAGCCTCTGCATAAACTTCTCAGTGTATACTATTTGTAAGTGTCCACAAATTTGAAACTTTGACAGTAAGACAAAGAAAAAGAGAAAGAAAGAATACTGTACATTATTCAGCATATTTGCTACTTGGTTATGCTGCAGTAACAACTCCTCTAACAGGTTAAGAGTGATATTCAACTTCATTTGTAAGCCACAATGAGTTGACAGGAGTTGGATTGTTTTTGTATAGTTCATGGGACATTAACCTTATAAATTGTATTATTAATAAGTTAATATAGTCTTTGCACAAAAATGATTAATTTTTACAATGGATTAGGCCATGAAAAGTTGTTTTGTATTAATAATAACTACTTGAAGTTCTTATCTTTATTAGTCAATTGATCATTAATGCTGATAGCAAAAATATAGATTGTTATTACCTGCAGAGCTAACGCTTACTTAATCATAATTATCCATTGCAAAGAATAGTCTTTACTAACTGGCCAGAAATCAGTGAAAAAATTTTGGCTAGAAAGAAATCTGCTTTGCTCAAGTCAGACATTAGCAAAAAAGAAACTTATCTGGGAGATTACTTTTAAAGGTAATTTAATATAAGGTAAAATAAGATAGTGAAAAGATTCTTTGAAGATTGGTTCATTGGAGATAGTTGAATTAATGTTACATTTTTCATGCCATTTCCAGTTATCAAAGAGCTTATCTGAAATCAGTGTGTTAAAAATACATACTGAGAAGATAATATTTTTATAGCTATTAAAATATACTTTCCTATCCTCTTAGAAACTCTTTTACCTGGTCACTTAATTTGTCCTTTTAGGAAACCATAACATACTTAATTATATCAATATGTAATCTGCTGTGCATCCGTCTTAATATAATCTGTTAATCTTTTCATATTTTTCTTTTCTGTAGTAAAAATACAAAATATAAAAACAACATTGGAATAATATTATAGAATTTAATGTGAAAACCATAATAAGAAGGTGAAAATGTAATTTTAAAAAGTGACATTACTAGTATTTCTTCCTTTGAGTCACTTACGGTAAGAGATTGTTGAGTACTCATTTCATTTGTTAAATACAGTACTTATTTTCTAACCTACATGGATAGCTCTCTGAAAATTTTTACTGTGAACTAGCATTCTCAGTTTTTAACATTATAATTCATGATACACATCAATAAATAAAGAAAACAGGACAGTTTTTATTTAGCATAGAGGTGACAGGAAATAGGCTCATTTCATCTTGTGAAGACAGGCTGAATTGTAGTACTCTGTGTGAAGCATGTCCTTAATCTTTTATTCACATACAAAATATAATTGAAAATGAAAAATTATACAAGAAATGTTCATGTGAAAATTTTATTGGGAAAACTACAAATGAAGACAATGAATAGGACACACACATTTATCTCTACCTCACTATATATGATGACTTTTTAACGCATACAGCTATAATAAAAGTGAAGGAGCACAACAGCCACAAAATTTGGAAGCTGAAAATCAGATGGGTGATTAATATGTGATTTAGCAGAATCAAGGATTATGAATTCTAAGGTGGAAGTAAGAAAAGTTAAGAAAATTTCCAAACATTTAGGAGCTGGTAACATGAGGTATGTTTGGCCATGGTGAGCAATGTCGGATTGAAACCAAGAGGATAAATTAGAAAACTAACAATAAACTCCCATATCTTCTCCTTTTCTCCAACTCTGGCAGAAATTTTAAATTTTATTCTCTAAACAATAGAAAATAGAGGGTCTTTGAAGGACATTCCAGGAACAGTTGATATAATACTGAATACAGAGATTAAGTAAGAACTATACATTGGTTGGTGCCTGGTAGTGCAGTGATTAAGAGGTATAGCTGCTAAGCAGAAGGTCGGCAGTTCAAATCCACCACTCACTCCTTGGAAACTCTATGGGACAGTGCTACTCTGTTTCATAGGATTGCAATGAATTGAGGAGGCAGAGTCAAGATGACAGACTAAATGCACATCTCCCTAAATCCCTCTGGAAACCAAGACCTGAAATGATAATTAAACGGAGCCTTCTGGACACCTAGTGAGCACTGAGACATGGCATAGGGCTGTTAATTTGGACTTTATACCACTGAATGCAAAACCTCCACTCTTTCACTGACCCCACTCTCAGTGAGCACAGGCTTGCACAGACTGAAGGCAACTCACCATTTTTAATTATTTTTTTCTTCTGTCTTGGCCGGTGGGCAGAGCTGGGACTTCACTAGCTGCTGGTCTTCGATGCACTGCTGGTGGGACTGGCAAGCATGATTGCCAGGTTCTGAGAGCCTGCCTTTGGACTCTATAACACCTTGGCTCCCCTTCCTATCTTTCTGACTTTGCCATGTGGTAGCCAAACAGATGTGCTTGTGCAGGACACAATCTTGATCCACTGGGAAACAGAGAAGCCCAGGCAGAGGCTCCAGAAGGACTTGGTTCCTAGGCTGGGAGGTGGTGCCTGCTGGGGGGAGAGTGCTTTTCCAGCAGGGAGGCGGTGTTTTGCACAGTGTCACCAGGGGCTGGGGTCCAGTGGTGGAGGCTGTGGACTCTGAGTATTTCAGCCCTCTTGGCCTCTCTTTCCACCTGGTCCTGGCCAGCTGGTGAGCTTGTGTGGGACGCCATCTTGTTTCACTGGGAGGTGGAGTCATTTATACAGGAACCTCAGCTGGACTTAATTCCTGGGCTGGGATGCAGTGCTTACCCAGAAAAGACTGCTTTTCCAGCAAAAAGACAGAATTCTACACAGTATCACCTACAGCTGGGTCCTGACAGCGGAGGCCAACAGACCAGTAGCCTTTCTGTATTTTGAGGTAGTTTATAACATCTAGGGTTCAATATAGAGGTGCTTACTTTGCCAGCTGGGAAGAGAGACATATATCCTGAAAATCTGACTGACTTTGGAAGTTGTCAAATACTTTTTACTTCTCATTTTAAGATGGTCTACAGAAACAACTGTGGTCCATCTTCACAGCATCTCTCCTGGCCTCTACTGACCCACATGAAGCCCAAAAAGCAACAACCTCTGGAGAAAATGGTAACCTGGAAACCACCCATGGCGTCAGAAGTCCTCCAAAAGAAACCACCTCAGAACTTCCCAGATGAAGAAGCTTTTCTGAAACTATCAAAAGGTGAACACAAAAAGATTATATAGAGAGCCCTCCTAGACCTTACACAAAATGCAGCAGAGCAAAATGAAAAATAAAGCAACCTGTTCGATATGATGAAACATCAGTACTCTGAAATCCAACCGTAGGTGAAGAGGAGGGGTGTCTTAGGCTGGGTTTTCTAGGGAAGCAAAACCAGTAACACGTGCAGGTACAAGGAAACATTTATAATAGATAGATAGATGGATAGATGGATAGATAGATAGATAGATGATTGATAGATGATAGATGATAGATAGATAGATGATAGATAGATGATAGACAGACAGACAGACAGACAGAGGAAACAGCTCACGTCATCACAGAAGCTGAATGTCCCAAGCTCTAGCACAAGCCTCATGTGGCCACAGAAGCTGAGGAACCCAAAGTCAGCAAGTCTGAGACCAGAGTTCTAGATCACCGGTTGTGTAGGTCAGTGAATCCCAAGCTGGTGGTGAGATGAAGCGACAGAGGCTGGCAAAACCAGGATCAGCAGGTCAGGGAGCAGGAGTGGCAGAGGCTGGCGAACCCAGGATCAGCAGGTCAGGGAGCAGGACTCTCAAGTGCTGACTATAAGGACTGATGAGTCCAACAGCTGCTAGTTCAAGTCCCAGAACCAAATGCTGGAAGAAGAGAGCAGGAGCTCCTGGCCATGTGAGCGACCAGCCGCTGTAGTAAAAGGTAGCAAGATGAGAGCCGAGGGGTAGGGAGCCACCACAAACCCCGCCCTGCCACTTAATACAGCAGCCAAATATGTAGTAGCCAAGTTGACATAATCCTGACCACCACAAGGGGAAAGAAGACTGTTGGGAGGATGAGACATATGGAGCACAGAGGAATACTGTGCTGTCACTAGGCAGGGAGAGCAGTGGAAGCTGCATATAGGTGGGCATGTAAATTTATATGGGAACGTACATTTTCACTCATAATAATAATAAAAAAAGAATAAAATCAAAGACAGAAACTCAATTCAAAGCCAAGAAAACAGAATGGAACAAATGGAAAAGAGACTTTCTGACTTGGAAGACAGAGCTACTGACTCCAACATCTGTGAGGAGAAATCAGAAGAAAGAAACAAGAAAAATGAGAAAGGATTAAGAAGCATGTGGGACTCTATTAAAAAGAATGATCTACAATTAATTGGACTTCCTGAACCAGGCAAGACACCTCAAAACACAGAGAATGTCACTGCTGAGCTGTTGACAGAAAACACCCCAGAAATTATGAAAGAAGAGATTATAGATATACAACATATGTATCAAACAGCACTCAATATAGATCTCAATAGAAAGACTCCAGGACATACTATAATCAAGCTTAACAAAACGAAACCTAAGCAGAAACATTTAAAGCCAGCAAGACTCAAAGCAAAGCTAAACTAACTTTCAAATATGAAAATGAAATTAAGACATTCGCAGATAAACAGAAACTCAGAAACTTTGTAAAAACCAAAGAAAAGCTACAAGAAATACTGAAAAGAATCTCTTGGCTTGGAAGAACAAAACCACTAACTTTATATTTTAGAAGGACACATTATCCAGAATCCTCCTTGGTTATGGAAGGCTCCAAACACAATCAAAGCTATAATAGTGAAAGAAAAAAATCTAGTGATCATATCATGTAAACTATGATGTTATCATATTGAAAAGACGGATATGCTGCAGTTGTTATAGTCCTTACAGATGGATAGGAAGTTGACAAGACTGGGAGCAATCAAAATTGGGTTTATATATAGTTTATTAAGCGTGATCACAGGGGCAGCCATAAAGCACAATAAAGAAGCAACATACCGTATCAATAAATGTAATATAGGAGTCTCAACAACCACAAAACCGATCCTGAAAAGGTAAAAACTCAACTCACAAAGAAGAAGTTCACAGAACAGGTTAATAAGAACAATAGAGAAAACATCAACACAAAAATAAGCACATCATGGTGGCAGCACTGAATACATGTCTATCAATAATTACATTGAATGTGAATGGACTGAATGCTCCAGTAAAGAGACATTGAGTGGCATCTTGGATCAAAAGACATGACCCGTCCATATGTTGTCTACAAGAAACTCACCTTAGACTTAAAGATAGGAACAAACTGAAAATTAAAGGATGGAAGAATCTATATCAAGCTAACAATACACAAAGAAGAGCAGGTGTGGCAATTCTAATCTCAGATAGAATGGATTTTAATGTAAAATCCACCATCGTGGACAAGGATGGACACTATTTATTGCTGAAAGGTTTAATACCCAAGCAGGGATTAACAATATTAAATATTCATGCACCTAGTATTAGAGCACATAAATACATCAAAGAAACACTGACTACACTCAAAAAGGAGACAGATTACTCCACAATAATAATAGGAGGCTTGAATACTCCACTGTTAGTATTGGACAGATCAACTAGAAAAAAGCTCAGTAAAGACACAGAAGACCTTATTGCCACAATTAACCAACTAGACCTCATAGACATAGACAGAACTTTCTATCCATCAGCAGACAACTGAACCTTCTTCTCCAGTGCACATTGAACAGTCTCCAGGATAGACTATGTGTCAGGACACAAAGCAATTCTCAACAAAATCTATACCATTTAATTAATGCAACACATTTTCTCAGATCATAAAGCCATAAAGGTCAAAATCAATAGCATAATAAAACAGACAAAAAGTGGAACTCATGGAAACTGAACAACACCTTGCTCAAAAAACTATGAGTTATAGAAGAAATCAAGGATGACATAAAGAAATTTGTGGATTCCAATGAGAATTAAAACAGTTCCTACAACAATTTATCGGATACAACCAAAGCAGGGCTCAGAGGTCAGTGTATCTCCATAAATGCACACATCTGGAAGGAAGAAAGAAACCAAATCAAAGAACTGACCCTACAGCTTGAACAAGTAGAGAGAACAACAGAGGAACCCCTCAGTCACTAAAAGGAAACAGATCATAGATTAGAGCAGAACTAAATGAATTAGAGAATAGAAGAACAATTGAAAACATTGAAAAGACCAAAAGCTGGTTTTTCGAAAAGATCAACAAAATTTAAGAAAGTCCAACACCTGTTCATGCTAATAACTCTCAGCAAAATAGGAGTAGACAGCAAGTTCCTCAGTGCAGTAAGGGCCATTTATACAAAGCCAACTGCCTACATTATCCTGAATGGAGAGAGACTGGAACGGTTTCCCTTGTGAACAGGAACTAGACAAGGATGCCCACTCTCACCTCTCCTATTCAACATTGTACTAGAAGTTCTAGCCAGAGAAATTAGACAAGGCCAAGGAATAAAGGGCATCTGCATTGGCAAAAAGAACTAAAAATCTCCCTATTTGCAGATGATATGATTGTATATGCAGAGAATCCCAAGGAATCCATAAGGAAGCTACTCAAACTGATAGAAGAGTTCAGCAAAGTCTCAGGATACAAGATAAACATAAATAAATCAGTAGGATTCCTTTACACCAAGAAGGAGATTATTAAGGAAGAAATCATCAAGTCAATACTATTTAGTATAGCCCCTAAGAATATAAAGTACCTAGGAATAAATTTAACCAGAGAAATAACAGACCTTTACAAAGAGAACTACAAATCCTTACTACAAGAAACTAAGAGAGACTTAGATAAATGGAGAAAGCTACCCTGCTCATGGATAGGAAGACTTAACATTGTGAAAATTTCTATTTTACCCAAAGCAATCTACTTATATAATGCAATCCCAATACAAGTTCCAGTGGCATTTTTCAGTGAGATGGAGGCACAAGTTACCAACTTTGTCTGGAAAGGGAAGAAGCCCCAGATAAGTAAAGCGTTACTAAAGAAGAAGAACACACTGGGAGGCCTCTCATTACCTGATCTTAGGACCTATTACACTACCACAGTAGTCAAAACAGCCTGGTATTGGTACAAAAGCAGACAGACAGATCAGTGGAACAGAATTGAGACCCCAGAGATGACATCATGTGCTTACGAACAGTTGATATTTGACAAAGGCCCTAATACATTAAACTGGGGTAAAAATAATCTCTTCAACAAATGGTGCTGACAAAATTGGATATCCATCTGCACTAAATTAAAACAAGAATTGCAATGAATCCAAATTGACCCAATGGTGACAGATTTGGTTGTATTTTTTTGTTTGTTTATGCTGATGAATAACCCTTCTTGGCACAAATGTTTCACACTTGGCTGCTAACCTAAAGACTGACAACTTGAGCCTACCCAGTGACTCTACAAGAACAAGGCCTGGATATCACCTTCTGTAAAGATCACAGCCAAGAAAAGCTCAATTCTTTTCTGTAACACATGGGGTTGCTGTGTTAGTTATCTAGTGTGATATCTGGAGATAGCACAAGTGGAAATCTTTCACAAAGAGAAATGCTATCTGTCACAGTACAGTAGATTGCAAGTACAAATTTAGGGCATCAGCTGCAGGGAAAAACTTCCCCTGTAGGCTATGGAGAAAGGTCCTTATTGTCAGTCTTCCCTGGACTGAGAACTTTTAAGGCATACGGACCCTGGGTCCAAAGGACACACTTTGCTCTTACCTCTGCTTATTTCTCAATGGTATGAGGTCCTCAAATCTCTCTGCTAGCTTCTTTCTTTTTTATCTCAAGAGACTGCCTCAGGGCACAACACAGTGTTATACAATGAGTCCTGCCCCACCAACACAGCTGCCACCCATCTTCCCTCATTAACATCATAGAGGCAAGGTTTACAGCCTGTAGGAACATCGCACCATATAAGGAACCATGGTCCAGCCAACTTGCTACACATAATTTTGGGGAGACAGAGTTCAAGCCATCGTAGCCACCATGAATCTGAATTGACTCAATGACAATGAGTTTGTTTGTTTTTAATACACTGACTAAACATTGAGACTCCTCCCTACAACCTTGAATGATGGCAAACAGAAAACACCTGAAAGACAAAGATTGGATATACTTCTCTGTGGGAACATACTTCTCAAGAAAGAGACTTAAAGATAGAGACATTGAGGTTTCCTATACAAAAGGGAAACAGTAGTCAAGATGGTGGACAGAGTGTGCATCTCCCTAAACCCCTCTGGAAACAAAGACCTGAATTGATAACCAAATGGAGCCTTCTCAACACCTAGTGAGCCCTAGGACACGGCGTAGGGCTGTTAATTTGGACTTCATACAACTAAATGGAAAACTTCCTGTTTCGCTGACAGCCATTCTTGGTGAGTGCAGGCTTCACAGATTGAAGGTAACTCACCATTTTAACTTTTTTTTCTCTGTCTTAGCCAGCAGGTGGAGCGGGGACTTCACTAGCAACTAATGTCAGATGCATTGCAGGTAGGATCAGCAGGTGAAATTGTCGTATTTTGAGAACCTGGCTTTGGACTCTGTCCATCTCGGCAGCATTGGCCTCTCTTTACACCTCTGCCATTGAGTAGCAAATACGAGGCAGACGAGGAGCTTGTGAGGGATGCCATCTTGTTCCACTGGGAGGCAGATTACCCGTATGGAGGCCTCAGTTGGACCTGATTCCTAGGGTAGGAGTCAGCCCCTGACCGGAGGAAAGCTCTTTTCCTGCGGAAAAGCAGTATTCGACATAGTGTTGCCTATGGCTGGGGCCTGACAGCAGAGGCCAGCAGGACAGTAGCCTTTCTGTATTTTGAACTACATTATAGCATCTGGGGTTGGGTATAGAGGTGCTTACTTTGAGCTGGGAAGACAGACCTGTACACTTGAAAACCTGACTGACTTTGGAAGTTGTCAGATACCTTTTACCTTTTATTTCAAGACAGCCTAGAGAAACATCTGTGGTCCATCCTCACAGCATCTCTCCCAGCCTCTATTGACTCACACGATGCCCAAAAAGCAACAAACTCTGGAGAAAAGCATAATCAAGAAATCACCTATGGCTTCAGAAGGGCCCCCAAATGAAACAACCAAAGAACTTCCCAGGTGAAGAAACCTTTCTGCAGCTATCGAAAGGTGAACACAGAAGGATTATCTACAGTGCTCTAATAGACCTTATACAAAATGCAGCAGAGCAAAATGAAAAATTAAGCAAGCTGTTCCATCTGATGGAACACCAGTACTCTGAAATCCAACAGATAAAGAACAAAATGAAAGACACAGAAGCATGTGGGACTCTAGTAAGAGGAACAATCTATGATTAATTGGAGTTCCTGAACAGGGCGAGACACCTGAGAACACAGAGAGAATTGTTGCTGAGCTACTGATAGAAAACTTCCCAGAAATTGTGTAAGAAGAGAACGTAGAGGTCAAAGATGCATACCTAATTCCACTCAATTTGATTTCAAAAGAAAGACTCCAAGACATATTATACTCAAGCTTAACAAAAGAAAACAGAAGCAGAAACCCTTAAAGGCAGCAAGACTCAAAGCAAAGCTAACATTCAGAGGGTAACCCTTAAGGCTTTCATCAGATTTCTCAGTAGAAACCATGCTGGCACAGAGACAGTGGCATGACACATTTAAAGCCTTGAAGGAAAAGAACTTCCAACCAAGAATTATATATCCTGCAAAACTATCTTTCAAATATGAAAATGAAATTAAGACATTTGAAGATAAACAGAGACTAGGATTTTGTAAAAACCAAACCAAAGCTACAAAAAATACTGAAAGAACCTCTAAGCTTAGAAGAATAAAACTGTTAACTTTATATTTTAGAAGCAAATACTGGACAGAATCCTACTCAGGTAGGGAAGGCTCCAAACTCAATCAAAGCTATAATGGTGAAAGAAATGATCAAGTGACCATGTCATGAAAACTATGATGACATCATATTAAAAAAAGGGATGTACTACAGTTGTTATAGTCCTTACAGATGGATAAGAAGATAATAAGGCTGGTGGTAATTAAAATTGGATTTATGCATGGTTTGTTAAGGGGGATCACAGGGGCAGCTGTAAAGCACAATAAAGATCCAACATATCAAATCAAGAAATGTAATACAGGAGTCTCAACAACCACAGAACCAACTCTGAAAAGATGGATCAAAAGACACAACCCATCCATATGTTGCCTACAAGAAACTCACCTTAGACTTAAAGATGGGAAGAAACTGAAAATTGAAAGATGGAAGAATCTATATCAAGCTAGCAATACACAAAGAAGAGCAGATGTGGCAATTCTAATGTCAGATAGAATAGATTTTAATGTAAAATCCACCATCGTGGACAAAGATGGACACTATTTATTGCTGAAAATTTCAATACACAAGCAGGCATTAACAATATTAAATATTTATGCACCTAATATTAGAGTACATAAATATGTCAAAGAAACACTGACTACACTCAGAAAGGAGATAGATCACTGCACAATAATAGTGGGAGACTTCAACACTCCACTCTCAGCATTGGACAGATCATCTAGAAAAGAGCTCGATAAAGACACAAAAGATCTTATTGCCACAATTATCCAACTAGACTTCATCAACATATACAGAACTTTCCATCAGCAGACAACTACAACTTCTTCTCCAGTGCACATTAAACATTCTCCAAAATAAACCATGTGTTAGGACATAAAGCAGTTCTCAACAAAATCCATACCACTGAACTAATGCAATGCGTCTTCTCAGATCATAAAGCCATAAAAGTCAAAATCAAATAGCAGAAAAAACATGAACATAAATTGGAACTCATGCAAACCAAACAACATCTTGCTCAAAAAGCCATGAGTTATAGAAGAAATCAAGGATGAAATAAAAAAAATTTGTGCATCCCAATGAAAATGAAAACTCTTCCTACCAGAGCCTATGGGATACAGGCAAAGCATTTCTCAAAGGTCAGTTTGTCTTCATAAATACACCCATCTGGAAGAAAGGAGAAGCCAAACCAAAGAACTAACCCTACAGCTTGAACAAGTAGAGAGAGGACAACAGAGGAACCCCTCAGGCACTAGAAGAAAATAGATCATAAAGATTAGAGCAGAACTAAACGAATCAGATAATAGAAGAACAAATGAAAAGACCAAAAGCTGGTTTTTTGAAAAGATCAACAAAATTGACAAATTATTGGCTAAACTTACTGAAGAAAAACAGGAAAGGAAACAACTGAAATAAGAAATAAGAGGGGAGTTGTCATAACAGATCCAACAGAAATAAAAAATATCATAACAGAATACTATGAAAGACTATACTCTAACAAATTTGAAAACCTAGAGATAATGCACAAATCCCTGGATTCATTTCACCTACCAAAATTATCACAGGGTGAAGCAGAACAAGTTAATTAACTCATCACAAAGTAAGAGACTGAAAACATCATAAAAAAACTACCAACCATAAAAAGCCCTGGCCCAGATGGCTTCACCGCAGAATTCTACCAAGTGAAGAAATCACCAAACCAATACCATTTACCATAGACTCTAAGAAGATAAAGTACCTGGGAATAAATCTAACCAGAGAAATAACAGACCTTTACAAAGAGAACTACAAGTCCTTATTACAAGAAATTAAGGGAGACTTACATAAATGGAGAAACCTACCCTGCTGATGGATAGGAAGACTCAACATTGTGAAAATGTCTGTTTTACCAAAAGCAATCTACTTATATAATGCAATCCCAATACAAATTCCAGTGACATTTTTTAATGAGATGGAGAAACAAATAACCAACTTTGTTTGTAAAGAGAAGAAGCCCCGGATAAGTAAACACTACTGAAGAAGAAGAACACACTGGGAGTCCTCTCACTCCCTGACTTTAGAACCTATTACACTGCCACAGTAGTCAAAACAGCCTGGTACTGGTACAAAAAGAGATAGATAGTTCAATGGAACAGAATTGAGACCCCAGAGATGACACCGTCTTCCTATGAGCAGTTAGTATTCGACAAAGGCCCTAAGACATTAACCTGGGGTAAAAACAACCTGTTCAACAAACAGTGCTAACGAAATTGGATATCCATCTGCAGGAAATTGAAACAAGACCCATATCTTACACCTTATACAAAAACCAACTCAAACTGGATAAGAGACCTAAATATCAAATCTAGAACAATAAAAGTTATCCAAGAAAAAGTAGGAACAACAAAGGAAGTTTTAATACACAGCGTAGACCGACTTCAAAATCTGTCAAACAAACCACAAACAACAGAAGAGAAAATAGATAAGTGGGAACTATTAAGAACCAAATACTTTTGCTCATCTGAAGACTTTATTAATAGAAGTAAAAGGCCACCTACAGAATGGGAAAAAATATTTGGCAACTATATGCCAGATGGACACCTGATCTCCATAATCTATAAGGTACCACAAAATATCAATAAGAAAAAATGAAGAATCCAATTAAGAATTGGGCAAAGGAAATGGACACTTCTCTAAAGAGGAGATCCAGGCAGCTAAAAAACCACATGCAGACATTCTCACAATCATTAGCTATTAAAGAAATTCAAGTCAAAAGTACGATGACATACCATCGCACCCCAACAAGGTTGACCATAGTCCATAAAACACAAAACAAGTGCTCTAGAGACTGTTGAAGTGGAACACTCCTATTTTGCTGGTGGGATTGCATAACGGTACAACCTCTTTGGAAAGCAATCTGGGGCTTCCTTAAAAAGCTGAATCTGGATATACCATTTGACTCAGTAATTTCACTGCTCAGAATAGATTGTACAGAGTCAAGGCCAGTCACACCAACTGATACATGCACACGAATGTTTATTGCACACAGTCCACAATAGCAAAAAGATGGAATCAACCCAAATGCCCAATGGCAGAGGAATGGATAGGTAAACTATGGTATATATACTCAATGGAACACTATGCAATGACAAAGAACAACAGTGATTTTAGGAAACATCTCATAACCTGGTTTCAATTGGAGGACATGATGCTGAGTGAAAGTAGTCAGTGACAAAAGGACAAATATTGTATGAGACTCCTACAATAAGAACTTAAAAACAGACTCATACATAGAAGAAAAGACTTTTTGACAGCTGCAAAGTTGGGGAGGGAGGGATGGTGAGGTGGGGAGGGTTTAGACTAGACAGTTGATAGAAATTTGGTTGGGTGAAATTTGTGACAGCACCCATTAGAAAGAAGATCAATATTAACTGGACTTCAACTTAACATGATTACTTCTCTCATCTTAACCCAGTATTGCAAGGACAGAGTAGCTGGGATGGGGGGCCGGGAACCATGCTCTCAGGGGAAATTGAGGCTAATTGGCACAACTAGCTTTTTGCTAAGTGAGCCTGCTGTACCCCACATTGGTGAGTGGCATCTGGGGTCTTAAAAGCTGCAAAGCTTTCATTTGAGGGTAGAGCCAATCGTCCCAACCCAGCAGGAACAGATGATTACCAGGGACCAAAACGACATGGGGAAAAAGAATCCAGAAGACAGAGACCCATGTGATTGGGTGACTACATCGACTTGTGACCAGCAGAACCGGATGGTGCCCGGCCACCACCAGTGATAGTTATGAGGGAGCTTACCAAGTTGAGTCTCACTGGCAACATAAGAATAAAAAAGTATGCACCCTGAGATCTTCACTAAAAGACTGCAATTGATGGTCCAGGGGCCTTGGATTTTCCCTGGGAGCATGGCCCCTGGCCCTGATGATGCAGCTGTCCATAAATCATAATGGAGGTCAACTCTTTGGACAGGAATGGATTGGACATATCATGTGTGCACTTTATGGTTCTATGCATCTATAGGGTATCCTGCTGACCTCTTACTGGATGCCAGAGAGTGGGTGGAGAGGAGGGCATAGGAGATTGTTGGGAGGATAAGACATGTATGGAGCAGAGAGGAAATGTGTGCTGTCACCAGGCAGGAGGATCAGTAGGAGTTGCTTGTAGGTAGCCATGCAAATTTATATGGGAATGTACATTTTCATTCAATCATAATAAAAAAAAGGTGGCACAAACAGATCTCCCTGCACTGAATACCACCTTCTAAGAACGCTTTTCTTTTACACAGAACTTCTAATCAGATTTTCAAGTTTCAATCTCAAGTTTAAGCATGTAGTCAGGCATTACTGGGCCCTGAAGAAAAAGAAGAGATAATAGAGGGAATGCAAAGTATGTGAACAAATAGAACATGAGATAATTTGTGGAAACAGAGGCCATGAATATGAATACAATGGATAAGAGAACCTAAACTTACACACATTTGTATCCTATGAAATAAGAGCAAATTACATAGAAGTGAAACATTTAGGGAAAAGAGGAATTCCTGGTAATTAAAATTGTGTCATGAAAAATTAAATTAAAAAACCC
This sequence comes from Heterohyrax brucei, assembly GCA_028571685.1. Lineage (NCBI taxonomy): Eukaryota > Metazoa > Chordata > Mammalia > Hyracoidea > Procaviidae > Heterohyrax > Heterohyrax brucei. Next base: position 126,963,708 of record CM053166.1, on the reverse strand, counting down.
TCAAAGATAGATCACCTAAAACAGAACAAGCAAAGGAAAAATCTGGTAAGATGAGGCAACTAGGGATTAAGTTATTCTTAATGTGTGTTGGGGGGTTGAGGGTGAAAGAGAGAGAAGAGGGCAGAGAGAGAGAGAGAACAGTGAAAATATGTGAGAAAATCATCAAAGAGAAAAATTCAGATAATTGCAACAGTGCTAAGTGCGTAAGTTTCCAATTTGGTACCCAGTGCCATCAAGTTGATTCATAGCTACACTGTAGACAGAACAGAACTGTCCATGGAGTTTCCAAGGAACATTTGCTGGATTTGAAGTGCTGACTTTTTGGTTAGCAGCCATAGCACTTAACCGCTACACACCAAGGATTCGTCCAGACTGATAAAAACAAAAAAACAAACCCAGTGCCACTGTGTTGATGCTGACTCATAGTGACCCCATAGGACAGAGTAGAACTGCCCCATGGAGTTTCCAAGAAGCACCCAGCAGATCTGAACTGATGTCCTTTTGCTTAGCAAATATAGCACTTCACCACTACGCCACCAGGGTTTCCCTTCAGATTGATAGAATCTATCAAATCCCAGAACAGCATTTGAAAGTAGACGTATATCAGCAGCCATAAGAAGGAAACAACTCAATGACGATATGAACATTTACTGTGTGATTAACACTTTTCATGTTTTATCCCATTTTAATGCTCAGGAAATTGGCTGGCTGGCTTCATTCTTCTAGATGATGTTAATTTACGTATGAGATTTTTACAGTAGTTAATTACCTAAGATTACACAGAGCTGTAGTTTGATTCCAAAGACTGTTAACCACTGTATTGAAATGTCATCACACTAGGGACGAAGATTCTAGAAGTGTCCAGAATCTTGGAAAACAAAGAAAAGATTCATTTAGTTGAAGTGTATGTGAGGACTGCCAAGTAAGTTTGCGAACTCATCCCAGAAAAAGTGCTACATACCTAGTTGATGAACACCACTAAAGTCACCTTTGAAGTATTCCATTTTGGCAGCTAAGCACTGACACCAGCACCTAGTCCATCCTCCAAAGCCTTTTGGAAACTGCTTTTCTGGAATGGTCATCAGAGCTGTCGTCACATTATACTTGGTGTCCTGAATGGCATCAAAATGTCTTCCTTTCAGTATTTCCTTTATCTTCAGGTAAAGAAAAAGTCATTGGGGGCCAGATCAGGTGAGTAATGAGGGTGTTCCAATACAGCTCTTTGTTTACTGGCTAAAAACTCCCTCACAGGCAACTAACTATACCATCAAGTTCACGAACTTGCCACCATGTGCAATGGCCATTCCAGAAAGAGTTCCAAAGTTCCTTTGAAGGATGGACTAGGCACTGGCATTAGTACATAGCTTTCCAAAGGGAGTACTTTGAAGGTGACTATAGTGATACTCAGCAGTGAGGTATGCAGCACTTAGAATAACTGAAGACAACTGGACTTCTCAATAGTAAGACTTGAAGCTGGAACACGCTTAAGCAATATCCTGAAAATTCTATAGTAATATAATTGTTATTCTAGAATTCTAAATATAAACTATTAGCCAAGTGTGAGGATTGATTAGAGTTGTTTGCAGATACACATTGTCTCTGAAAATTTGCTTTTTAATGCATCCCTTGTCAGTACACTACTGGAGGATGTGTCCTACCAAGACAAATAAGACCAAGTGTTTAGGAAACCAAGACATCCATTGTAAGAGAGAAGAAAAAAACAAAACAAACAGCGTGACGGCTGAGGGAGATGATATGGGAAGTGTTTGTAACAGGCCTAGAGATAAACTAGTCCAGACTGTGATAGGCAGAAGCCCTTGGACAGACTTCTTTCATAAAATGAATTGAAAGATTATCTAATATGTTTGAATGCATGAAGAAGAAAAATGGCAAAACTGAGAGGGGCAGTTTGGGAGTTGAGTGAGTAATAACAACATAGGCTGTTAATCAAATAAGAATCCCCCAAAAGATTAATTCCAGGAAAAATAAAAAGCCATGAAATACAATAATAGTATGCTTACAGCTTCATTTTGAAAGGCATGGTATGTAGAAGTTATAATTAAGTAAACAATAAATACTGATATTCAAATTTCCATATAACTATAATAGAAGATCTTAATTGCAAACTTAGCATGTGTGTTTGCGTAGGAATTGAGGAAAGAAGTGTAAATCTTCCTCTGCCTGAATGGAAAATCTGTAAGATAATACATAAAATTGAAAAATTAAGAAATAATGTGACCATGTTATTTTTCTATAATCTTTCAGATACCAAAAGAACCACCCAAATAGTTGAAAGTGTATGGCTCTGGGGAAGGAGAAAAAAAGAGGTGCCAGGGGTTTGTTTTTTAAATAAGCTTTATAAAGTAATTGACACTGAAACCATGTACATGACTAACTAGGATGAAAATTAAAAAAAAAAAAAAACTGAAGAAGGCATGCATTGGCTTTTTTTTTGGTAAAATAGCAGACTAAATGCTGTAGATTAATTTTAGATAAATGCTATCCAAACCCATTGTTACTGAGTTGATTCTGACTCATAGTGAACCCATAGGACAGAGTAGAACTCTCCACCTACGTAAGTGATAAACATACTCAGTATCAATTATTCTTAACAATTATAGCACTGATAGAAGAAAAAAAATGTACACAAACATGTTGTCATAGTAAAATGTAAATTTCAGTTTGTTCACTCACCAAATATACATGCATAATGAAATTGTACAAGTACTGGCTAAAATGCCACCTCTGAAGTCTCAACTTTCTAGAAGAGTTACAGAGATTGTTCTGGAATGAGGTAGATTGGAGAACAGGTACTCATCTTTACTTCAATTCGAGCAAAATTTTTTAAGGGACAGATAGGTGAATAGTTTCTGATTTTTGGTAGATTAATATGACCTGCATACAAATGTTAGAGAACACTGATTTTAGATAATTACTTAATAATCATACCTAGTCATTTAGAAGTTTAGATTCTTTGTTTTAATTGTTGCTTTGAAAATTTATATTTTATGAATGCCTCATAAATCATCCACCATTCGTTTCCTATACTTGTTCCTATCATTTCCCCTGCTAGTACATATCCCTCTTACCCCATCTGTTCTGTGACTTAGTTGAACAGGGGTTTAAAATATAATTTTGTGCAAAACTTCATTTCCCTAGATATTTTCAAGTGGGAGTACAGAGATTAGAGATTAGAGACTGTTGGGAGATATTTTAAATTTCAGAGGCAACACTTTGAAAAAGATTAAGGTTTCTCTTATAAGACATAAAGAGCAATACCATCAACATAACTAGTGTTTGTATGTCACATATTAATAATCTTCAGTGTTGTTTAGGTAGCAAAATATAAAGACTATTTTAGGTTGTCATGTGTACTTTTAGCACTATCAGAATCTGAGACTTTCAAACACTTTCCAATTACAAAAAGGACTGTAGTTTTTGCGAACTGTAAATAAACCTGTTCATCAGTTTCAAAATATTTTGTCTTGTTTGTATGTGAACAAAAACGAGGACTTGTGTCCTTAACAAACTGAGTGGTATCTTACAGTTTAGAGGTAACCGTGAAAATGTAAATTAAATTAAATACCGTTGGGATGGTGCTCTCCCCATGTTTCTTCCTAATTAAAGGAGGAAAGTCAAATAATGTTGAAGTCTCGGAATCAGAAAGCAGTAGAATGTAAAATTATGCTGTGTGAAATTTTTGAAATTTAATGCTGAGAGTAACAGAAATATGTTAATAATGTATTTATCCTGTGTGCTTTAACCATCACAATAAGATTGAAAGGGTCGGCCAGAGGTAAAGAAATGGCACTGGGCAGCCTGAAGGGGAGGATGGGGGTGGTTATGTTTTGAAAGCGCTCAGTGGAGATAAAGAACCTTGGTGGAACAATAGTTAAGAGTTCAGCTGCTAGCCAATAGGTTTGTGGTTTGAACCTACCAACAGGTCCTCCAAAGATATGGCAATCTACCCCCTAATGCCCTGTCTTACAGAGTCACTATGAGTCATAATTGACCTCATGGCAGTCGACAATGGTAAAGAGATGAAACACTTCATTGATAAAACAAATTAATAGGACATATACTTACAATTTTTTGTTTTATGTATCACTAAACATTTAAAAATAAGAATGAAATTTTATTTTATAAGCAATACCACATATTCATGTAGGACAAACTTCTGTTTATTTCTTCTATAGATCTAAACTAAATCTAACAGGTAATAGTATTCAAATAAGACACTACTTACCAACCAATCAGAAACCCTGGTGATATAGTGGTTGAGTGCTATGGCTGCTAACCAAAAAAGTTAACAGTTTGAATCCACCAGGTGCTCCTTGGAAATTCTATGGGGTGGTCCTACTCTGTCCCGCAGGGTTGCTGTGAGTTGGAATCCCTTTAACAGCTGTGGATTTGTGGGGGTTTTTTTGTTTTGTTTTGTTTCTGGTGAATTAATGTAGCAGTGCTGAAACTGAAGGAAAAGTACCTTGAAGAAGTTAAAAGACCACTCTAGGCGATCAACTGAGAGCATAAAAACTTTTCTGATGCATTTGTTAATTTAATTCAATTAAAATATTTGTACCTACAATGTGCCAGATATTAGATGCTAGGATTTGCAGTATCGGAGTTTCTACCTTGTAAATTTTACAGATGAAGTGAAAGATTGGAATGTGTCACCCCAATCTTTTTATTTAAGTACATGGAAAGATCTCAAGCTCTTTGTATGTGGACCGTGATAGAAGTTCAGTCAGGATGTAATTCAAAGCTCTGTGGTTACATAGGAAACCCTGGGAGCTTAGTGGTTAAGTACTACACATAGTAGGTCTGCATTTTGAATCCACCAGTAAACTCTATGGGACAGTTCTACTCTGTCGTATAAGGTCATGTCATTACGGGTCAGAATCCACTCTACTGCAGAAGGTGTTTTATGGTGTGGGGGGGTGATGGTTATGTAAGGCCATACAATATAAGGGTGATTTGCACATTATGAGCCCTTGCTTTCTTTCTTTGTTTAGGAGCACTGGCTTACTTTGTACCTGACTCTTTATGGCCCTTTCGCCTAAGTGTTTCATAGGTTACTTCATTCAGACTGAAATGTTCACCTTTTGTGTCTTTAGGAACCTTGATTTTCAGGCCCCATTTAAAAAGACGACATAGTTAAGCAACATGGAAATTTTCATTGCTTCCTAAAAAGGATCACTGCCTCAGCTTTGATTTACATTTCAGTATTACAAGAAGTAGGGGTGGTTAATCCAGAAAACTTATTTTATATAGCCTAGCAATCCCCTGCAATTTTGAAAATATGAATTGCACAGCTTAAGGTTTTAGTGCGGTAGCGTTGTTATGAGAACATCACTATTTTATCTGAGTTGATGAGGTTACATCTCTAAGATGTCCAATGGTCACTTTATAAACTTCAAGTTCTTTGCCATCCTTTGGGATAAAAGGCATTCACCTATATCTAAGATCTTAATTGTATTCCATGGTCAGAGTGCTAAATTGATATTTTGCAACTTGGCTGAATTGAAGGCAAAAGTTTACACATGAGGAAGCAGCTCAAACTGAATTGTGACTGCAAATCTAATTGTAAAAATGTTCCTTGTCTATTTCACTCTCATTTTCTTGATACTGAACTTCATTTCCCAAGTCCCAAAGTCCATTTCAGACTTTTACTTTATAATATACAACTCATTATAAGATGCAAAATCCTTTGCTTGAGTGAACACCTTTTGAGTATCAATGAGGAATGTTAAATGTAATTTTTATCAAGGAAGATGACCCAGGGGAGTGTCAGGAATAAATGAATAAAAGCACCAGACAACAGTATGAATTGGCCTCTCACAGAAAGTCTCAAAGGAGAAGTCAAGAACTTGGTGCACAGAGACTCAGAAAAACATCTTTCACTTTTTGATGAACAGAATCAAGGTCACACTGAGGATTATATGACAAAGGATCTACTTTAAACTAAGTAATCATTGCCAAAAATAATTAAGTATCTAGATGATTTTTCAAAAGTGTAAATGTAAGTAGTCTTTTCCTTACTTCCTAAAAATTCTTTGTAGAAACTGAAAATAAAGACTAACTTGAGCTATGGCTTGGCTGGCTGAGCTATAATTTACCATTGCATATAATTTGTATGAAATCACTTGGCCAGTGATCCTCAGGGACTGATTTTCAGGAACTGATCCAGAATTGTTGACAACCCCTGCCTATAATGCCATCATTTTGTAATGCTTTTAAAATAATTTATATACATCAAAATGCCACAGGTCTGAGTTTAGAAAGAAAAAAAGTTTTTTTTTTTTCTTTTCTGTATTTTTTGCTGCGTGTGTGTGTGTGTGTTGTGTGTGTGTGCGGTGGGGATAATTTTGTTCTCTTTGGGATGTAGACAATGAATTGTTAGCAACCAGAAAAATAGTTTACTCCTGAAAGATAAGTATGCTGAAAGACCATGGTATAGGGCCAAATTCAGTGCCAAATTCAGGGCCAAAGTCTGACTGGTCAGAAAGCAGTAGTCTTTCTAACAAAAGTGGCAAAGTACGATTGGCTGGAAGGCATCACTATAAATAAAAGTCTTCATAGAGAAGTCTGCCTTTGTATAGATGTTGAGGGAGACCTACATTTCTGATGAAAGCTGACAGAGTCACTAAACACGGTAGTTTTAATTCTACTGAAAAGTTCTGCATGAGCTTGATGAGAATGGAAGGAGTTGTAGATGCTTAGTGTAAGTCTTCAGGTAGATCACATTAAGCTGCTACTTTTATATTATAAAATGCACAAACATTTTCATCTTAATAAATGAAACAAAATTACTTCAACTTTCAAGTATTGATTAATATTAAAGGTGCTTGATTGAGCATACGATAGTCACTTGAGTACTCCATTTTAAATGACCACAGAGATACTTCAGGAATCTTGAACTACATTTAGCAGTAATTCTACACTGACATCCAAGTGTAATGGTTTTAGTTAGATTGTTACTGAATAGTCTGTTTGCCCTTAAATCATCATACAGATATTTTTTAAATTCTCTAAAATAACTTTAAATATGCTGTACTGTATTACCATTATTACTGCATTGTATGGAACCTTCAATATTACACACATGCATGTCTTTGAGTTCAACCAATATGACTTGGGAAAAAGATACGTTCCTCTGTTTTCTGTCCAGAATTGTTTATAGTCCTTCCTGTACCCATCATATTGCTCATTTTAGGGAAGTAATATCCCCAAAACTACTTAACCAAATTTTTACTCACTTAATAATATTTCTAGGATATCTCTATGAGTACAACTGATTTGAGTTTTATATCCGTTTTGATGAAACTGGTGGCATAGTGGCCAAGTGCTACATCTGCTACCAAAAAGTCTGCAGTTCCAGTCTGCCAGCCACTCCTCAGAAACTCTGTGGGGCAGTTCTCAGACCTATAGTGTCGCTATGAGTCAGAATTGACTCAGTGGCAATGAATTTTGAGTTTATTGATGATCCTTCACTTCTACTTTTTTATTCAGATTCAAGTAATTCTACATTTTTTTATGTGGAGCAAATGTTTACATTTGTTACTTTTCTGAATGTATTTCCTACATAACCTAACCGTGTGAAAAAGGTAAAATTTCTTTTTGTCATCTATATATGCAGATGTTTCCATGCATAATAGTCATCAGACAGTGTTTTGTTTTTCCTTCAGTATCATTAGGTTATCTTTTTATTGATAGCTTTCTAGCAGGTGCAAGAACAAAGGGAATTATGTACTGCGAGAAATTATATTTAGGGCTAGAATGTGGAAAACATGTAAGCTGGAAAATGACAGAAAAAGACTGATTTTAAAAGAGTTTGAAAGCCTCTGTGGCTGATCAAACATTTCTTTATATATTTTGTAGTATTTTAGGACAAGAGAAATTAAGTTTCTGTAGTTTGATAGTGCAAAATGAAAGATTTGCTAGAAAGTTGCAATTTAAGCTTATAAAAATTGTGCATGATAATTATAGTAATTTTTTGAAGAATTTTTATTCCTGTGATGTACCATTCATGGCAACTACTGCTCTAGCTTGGAATTTACCATTACTGAAAAAAAATGACCAGTATTCACTGATATCTAGTTGTCTCATATATAGCGCTTCAGGCAACTGGCCAAAATTAGACTGAGAAAAAGAAAAAGATGATTTATAAACTCCAGAGGATGGATGAATAAGAAATGTCATCAGAATTTTCTGTGTACATTTCACTCTAAGTTTTCTGATGAGACCCAAAATATTTGTCCAGAAGGTGAAAAGACAATACTTAATCACAAATTATGTTTAAAATCTTATATACATTTCTTACTGAAGTATTTTCTATTTTTACAATTGTAGGACAAAGCTGTTGGAGTAAATTGAATGATGTATAGAATATTTTACAGCTGCAAATTAATTGGTCTCTGAGCTTAAAAATGTAATGCTTTAAAAGATAATTTTCCTTACTAACTTCTTAGCTTGTATTTCTTTCAGTAATATTTAACCTTTATGTTTGAAAGATGATGTTTCGTATTTGTTTTGTGATTTATTTAAAATCATGAGGTCCCTGTGGAATGAGGGATAAAATTGTGTGTGTATGTGTGTGGGGAGATGATGGTGTTGTGTGTTGGTGTGGGTGTGTGGATGTGATGCTGCAAATACTCAGTATAACAGTGGGGACGCTTTCTATGCTAGGATATCTGGAGAATAAACAAAAGATAATTGTGGAAGAATCTAGAATAAATGGAGGTTGGCATCGGGATTCTCTAATTAGTAACAATTGATGTAATATATTTTATTTTCATTGTCTTCGTGAAGTAATGAAGCTCTAAGGATAAATTTTGTCCTAAGAATCTGCTCTAATCCTTAAATTCCCATTTACCAATTCATTCTTAGGACACATATTTCTAGGTGTCTCTCAAATTTTCCACATCAGACTTCTATCTGATTAGATAAAAAAAGTCAGATTTTTCTAGCGTGCCACATGCTAACCAAGTTGGAGATTTTAGGGAACTCAACACATTCCACTTCTTAGAACTTTTCCTTATTGTGGTGGCAAAGTTGTTAAGCTATGATAAGCCTTATTATTTGCTGGTGGAAAGAAAGTCCACTTGTATGTAAAACTGTCTGGCTTAAGACAGAAAATTTACATACACAAGTTGAAAGTAATAATTTCATGCCTGGATTTGGGGAGACTTTTTTACAGATCTGTTTCATAAGTCTTACTGATACCTCCTCAGACACTGGTGGTGTAGTGGCTAAGAGCTACAGCGGTTAACAAGAAGGTCAGCAGTTCGAATCCATCAAGCGCTCTTTGGAAGCCCCATGGAGCAGTTTTATTCTGCCCTGTAGGGCCGCAAAGAGTTGGAATCAACTTGACAGCAACAAGTTAGCTTTATTTATTTATTTATTTACCTTGGGACATCTCAGAATATTGTGTAATATTCTGATTCAGCTCCTAATCACATATTTGTGGCTATGAAAATAAGAAAAATAAATTCATAAATCATAAAAATTATATGACTTGAACATAACCACACACATTTCTGCCCAAAGACTTTATTATTGAGCCTTACAGATAAAATGCACTGATTAACCAAAGAAAATGGCGCTTACTGAATAGAAGCCCTGGGTGCACAATGGTTAAGAGCTTAGTGGCAAACCAAGAGGTCAGCAATTCAAATCTACCAGCTGCTCCTTGGTAACCCTGTGAGGCAGTCTGCTCTGTCCTATAGGGTCACTATGATTTGTAATCAACTGAAGGAAATGGATTTGGTTTGGTTTGGGTGCTTTATAGATATTGAACTATTTTTGCTAAATCTTTGCAAACGTGAGTAATTTTCTATAGCATAGTATACTGTAATGGACTTGACAGCAATGGGTTATATTTATAAAACAATGTAGAATTGTAGAAGGGGTGAGTCACAGTTAAAAAAAACTAAATAAAATGGAATCTTAGTAATACTGGAAAGAAACTGAAACCCAGTTAAGTGTGTTATCCAGGGTAACATAGTACCAGTACAACTGTAATTAGAATCTAAGTATTTCTTCTTCTATGCTCAAAGTTAAATGTAAAATTAAAAACCTTAATCTTCCTAGCCTCAACTTTTTAAGAATTAGCTTTAATGTATGTTGCAAGAATTAGTGATTATATAGAGAGATTCAAATATTAGTGTAACTGTGAAGCCCAGAGAGTTACATACTGTATACATGAACAATTTCACAGTCAATGAAAAGTCGAATTTAGTAAATTTAAGTTGCCAATTGCTTTTAAGTCTATTCTGACTCACAACAATCCTATAGGACAGAGTGGAAGTGCCATATAGGGTTTACAGAGCTGTAGTTTTCACAGAAGCAAGCTATCACATCTTTTTCCTGAGGAGCAAATGGTGAATTTGAACTACTGACCTTCTGAACTGTGGCTGGGCACTTAACCCTTGTACCACCAGGGCTTCTTAAATTTAAAATGATACTATTAAAATACTTTTTAAGAAATAATTGCTTTATTCTTTTGAAAAAAAAATTTGTTTTGCTTAAGTGAAAGTTTACAATCCAAGTCGATTTGTCATATAAAAACTGCCGTGTAAATGGAGCTCCTCTACCCACTGTGTGACAGCACAATTCTTCTTTCCACCCTGTATTTCCTGTGTCCTTTCAACCAGTTCCTGTCCCGTCCCAGTCTCTCATCTTGCCTCTGAAAGGAGCTGCCCATTAGTCTCATGTACACTTAAGCCAAGAAGCATACTCTTTGCCATATCATTTTATGTTTTTTCTATGACTAAGTGAAAGTATACAATCCAAATCAATCTCTACAACTCCATCTGTTCTCCTCACCCTCTGACAGCACACTCCTCCTTTTCACTCTTCACTTCCAGTATCCTCTTAATGAATACCTGTCCCCTCCACTCCACTCTCTCCTCTCCAATCTAGAAAGAACTCAGTAGAACAGCCTGCTATAAGTATATAAAACCATAAAGTACATGCACCACATGCTCACGCTGTGTCTCTGAGTCCACTCCATTCTTCTCTGAAGAGATGACCTCAGTAATGGTTTCCATTCAGGGCCAGCGGCAAGTCTAGGGGCCATGTTCCCAGGGGATCCTCAGGCTTTCAGACTATCAGTTCTAGTCTTTCCGTAGAATTCTTAAACTGCACACTTCTTTTTCTTCTATTGCCTCAGTGCCTCTACATTGTGTCCTCCATCTCAGCTGCCTTTGATGGTGGCCAGACACTAGCTGGTTCTTCTGGTCTCATGCTGACGCCGTGTCCCATTCACATGGGTCCTTCTGTCTCCTGGGCTCCTTTATTTTCATTTCTTTGATGTTCTCAGTTGTCATCTGTTCCAGATGGGTTGGGACAATTTGGTATTCCTCAAATGGTAGCTTGCTAGCTTTTAAGATCCAGATGCCACTCATGAATGTGGGGTGCAGAAGACTCTTCTAGCAAAAGACTAGTTATGTCTATTGATCTCGATGTCCCCTGAAAACGTGGTCCCCAGACTCTTGTCCCTGCTACTCTATACTTTGAGATAATGCATTGAGTTTAGAAAACCTTCAGTTTATTGTGTAGTCCAGTTATGCTGAACTGCACTCTACTGTGTGCTGTCACCCCCTTCAGCTAACCTATTCCTATTGACTATCTAATCTATGAATATCCTTCTCCCTCTCCACTCCTGCAGCTGTCAAAAGGTCTTGTCTTCTGTACATAAGATAATTTTTAAGTCCTTATAGCAGAGGTCTGATACTATACTTGTCCTTTTGCATCTGTCTGATTTCATTCAGCTTACGGCCCTGTAGTTGAAATCAGGTTATGACGTGCTTATTAAAATCACCATTGTTCTTTATCATTGCATAGAGTTCCATTGTGTATATGTACCATCATTTATTCATCCATTCATGGGTTGATGGGCACCTAGGTTGATTCCATCTTTTTGCTATTGTGGACAGTGCTGCAATAAACATTTGTGTGCATGTATGTCTTTGTGTCACTGTCTTTATTTCTGTAGGGCATATTCCAAGCAGTGGGATTTCTGGATCATATGTTATTTCTAGTTTACCTTTTAAGAAAGTGCTAAATTGCCTTCCAAAGAGGTTATACCATTTTGCATTCCCACCAGCAGTGTAGGAGAGTTTCAATCTCTCCACAGCCTCTTCAGCATTTGTTATTTTGTGCTTTTTGGATTATCGCCTATCTCGTTGGGGTTAAATATCTCATTGTAGTTTTGGTTTGGGTTTCTCTAATAGCTAATGATCATGAGCATGTCCTCATGTTTCTTTTGGCTGTGTGGATGTCTTCTTTGCTGAGGTGTCTGTCCATCTCGTTTGCCCACTGCTTAATCAGGATATTTTGCAGTACCGTGTAGATTATGGGAATCAGATGTGAGTCTGACACATAGTTGTCAATTTTTTTTCCCCATTCTATAGGTAGTCTTTTAACTCTCTTGATTAAGTCTTTGGAAGAGCATAAGTGATTTTTAGTAGTTCCCATTTATCTATCTTCTCTTCTGTTGTTTGTGTGTTGTTGGTCAGATTTTTCAGTCTAAGCCGTGTATTAGAACTTCCATTGTTGTCCCTACTCTTTCTTGCATGATGGTTATCGTTTTAGGTTTGATATTTAGGTCTTTGATCCGTTTCGCGTTAGCTTCTGTGTAAGTTGTGAGCTATGGATCTTGTTTCAGTTTTTAGCAGATGAATATCTAATTTTGTCAACATCATTTGTTAAAGACACTGTTTTTACCCCAGTTTACAACCTTTGTCGAATATAAACTATTCATAGAAGGACGGTTATGTTTCTGAGTTCTCTATTCTGTTCCATTGGTCTAATGTCTGTTTTTGCACCAGTGCCAGGCTGTTTTGACTACCGTGGCAGTGCAGTATGTTCCAAGGTTGGGTAGTGTGAGGCCTCCCCCTGTGTTCTTCTTCAGTAGTGCTTTATTTATCCAGGGTTTCTTCCCTTTCCAAACAAAATTGGTGATTTGTTTCTCTATCTCATTAAAAAATGACACTGGAATTTGCACTGGGATTTCGTTGTATATTTAGATCACTTTGGATAAAAGAGACATTTTCACAACATGAAGTGTTCCTGTCAGTGAGCAAGGTAGATTTATCCAATTATGTAAGTCTCTTTTGGTTTCTTGAAATTGGGTCTTGTAATTTTCTCTGTATAGGTCTCTTACTTCTCTGGTTACACTATTCCTAAGAATTTTATCTTCTTGGGAGCTATTATAAATGGTATTGATTTGGTGATGTCCTCTGTTTTTATGAAGGAATCCTACTAATTTATGTTTATCTTATATTCAGACACTTCACTGAACTCTTATATTAGTCCTAGTAGTTTATTTATGGATTTTTTTAGGGTTCTCTGTGTATCTGATCATATCATCTGCAAATATGGATATTTTTACTTCTTTAGTGATGCTGATGCTATTTATTTCTTTGTCTTGTCTGATTGCTCTGACCAGAACCTCTAGCACAATATTGAATAGCAGTGGCAACAGCAGGCATCCTTGTTTAATTCCTGTTCTCAGGGGGAATTCTTTCAGTCTCTCTCCATTCAGGATGATGTTGATGGTTAGTTTTGTGTAGACACCCCTTATTGCACTGAGGAATGTCTCTTCTGTTTCTATTTTGTTGAGAGTTTTTAACATGACGGGGTATTGGACTTTGTCAAATGCCTTTTCTACGTCAATTGACAAAATCAGGTGATTCTTATCTTTTGTGTTATTTATGTGGTTGATTGCATTAATTGTTTTTCTGATGTTGAACCAGTGCTGCATCCTTGGTGTGAGTCCAACTCGGTCGTGATGAATTATTTTTTCGATATGTTGTTTAATCCTATTGGCTAGGATTTTGTTGAAGATTTTTACATCCAGGTTCATGAGTAATATTTGTCTGTAATTGTCTCTTTTTTTTTTTTTTTTTTGTGGGTTCTTTCCCTGGCTTTGGTGTCAGGGTTATGCTGACTTCATAGAATGGATTTGGGAATATTCCATCCTTTTTTATGTTGTGAAATAGCTTCAGTAGTATTGGAATTATCTCCTTTCCAAAAGTTTGGTAGAATTCTCCAGTGAAGCCTTCTGGGCCAGGGCCTTTTTTGGTTGGTAGTTTTTTGATTAATTTTTCAATCTCTTCTTTTGCGATGGCTTTATTAAGTTGTTCTGCTTCTCCTTGTGATAACTTTAGTAGGTTATCTGAATCTAGAAATTTATCCATTTCCTTTAGGTTTTCAAACCTGTTACAGTAGAATTATTTATAGTATTCTGTTAGTGATACTTTTAATTTCAGTTGGATCTATTGTGACATCACCTGTCTCATTTTTTATTTGGGTTGTTTGTTTCCTCTTCTGTTTTTCTTTTGTAAGTTTAGCCAGTGGTTTATCAATTTTGTTGATCTTATCAAAGAACCAGATTTTGGTTTTGTTACTTCTTTCTATTTTTTTTTATTCTCTAATTCATTTAGTTCTGCTCTAATTTTTATTATCTGTTTCCTTCAAGTGCCTGAGGAGTTCTTTTGTTGCTCTGTTTCTACTTTTTCAAGTTGTAGGGTAAATTCTTTGGTTTGGGCTCTTTCTTCATTCCATATGTGTGCGTTTTTAGAGAAAAATTGACCTCTGAGCACTGCTTTTGCTGTGTCCCATAGGTTCTGGTATGATGTGCTTTCATTTTCCTGTAATTCCATGAATTTCTTTATCACATCTTTGATTTCTTCTACAACCCATGGATTTTTGAGCAAGATATTGTTCAGTTTCCATGATTTCTAACTTCTACTCATGTTTTTTCTGCTACTGATTTCGACTTTTATGTCTTTATGGTCTGAGAAGATGCTTTGCGATAATTCAATGGTTCGGATTTTGTTGAGACTTCTTTTATGGCTTGAAATGTCATCTGTTCTGGAGAATGTTTCATGTGCATTAGGAAAGAACGTGTACTTATCTTTTGTTGGGGAAAAAGTTCTGTATATGTCAATGAGGTCTAGTTGGTTAATTTTCTCAATAAGATCTGTATCTTTATTGGGCTTTTTTCTGGATGATCTGTCCGTTACTGAAAGTGAAGTGTTGAAGTCTCCTACTATTGTTGTGGAGCGATCTATCTCACCTTTCAGTGTTGTTGGCATTTGTTCAATGTATTTAGATGCTCTGGTGTTGGGCCCATAAATATTTAATATTATCATATCCTACTTACGTATTGGACCTTTCAGCAATAAATAGTCACCATCCTTGTCCACGATGGTGGATTTTACCTTAAAATCTATATTATCTGAGATTAGTGTTGCCACTCCTGCTCTTCTTTGCATGTTTAGTTTGATATCTATTTTTCCATCCTTTCATTTCCAGTTTGTTCATATCATTGAGTCTAAGGCGTGTTTCTTGTAAACACCATATAGATGGATTGTGTTTTTTGATCCAACCTGTTAGTCTCTGTCTCTTTAGTGGAGCATTCAGTCAACTTACATTCAGTGTAATTATTGATAGATATGTAATTAGCGTTGTCATTTTGGTGCCTTTATTTTTGTGTTGTTGATGTTTTCTTTTTTCCTTTTCATTTTTCCGTATGGGTTTTCTTTTCATCATTTTCAATGTTGGTTTTGTGTCTGTTGAGACTTCTGTATTAAGTTTATGGTTTTGATATGTGGTATTCTTAGTTTGCTTTGTAGCAAATATTCCCCCTTAATGTTCTAATTTTAAACCAGTTTTTAACTTCTGTATATCTCTTTAACTTCTTCTGTATCTGAAAGGGCTGTAAATACTGTAATATATCCCTTTTTGTAGTGTGATGATGTGATTGTTTACATGTTATAATCTCTGTTTTCCTATTTATAATATTTTTAGCTTTGATTGAGTTTCGTGACTTCCCTAACTGAGTATAACTCTGGATGCTGTGTTCTACATTGCATCCTTGAATATACATCTGATGTTATTGATTTTTCTAAATGAAGAGCTTCTTTCAGTATTTCATGTAATTTTGGTTTGGTTTTTGCAAAGTCTCTAAGCTTCTGTCTGAGAATGTCTTAATTTCACCATCATGTATGAGAGACAGTTTTGCAGGACATAAAATTCTTAGTTGCAAGTTTTTATCCTTCAAAGCTTTTATGTGTTATTCCACTGCCTTTTTGCCAACATGGTTTCTATCGAGAAGCCAGAGGACAGCCTACAAGGCTTCCCTTTCTGCACTAGTTTAGATTTAAGCATGGCTGCCTTTAAGTGCCTCTCCTTATGTTGCATTTTACTAAGCTTGATTATAACGTGTCTTTCTCCTGGGGTCTACCTTTTGTGCAGTTCAGTATGCATCTTGAACTACAATGTTCTCTTCTTTCATGATGTCAGAGAAGTTTTCTGTCAGCAACTCTTCGACAATTCTCTCTGTAGTTTTCTGATATCCTTCTCTATTCAGGAATTCCAATTATTCATAGATTATTCATCTTGATAGAGTCTCACATGCTACTTAATGCATCTTTGTTTTTCCTCATTCTTTTCTCTGACTTCTCCTCATAAATGCTGGTGTCAGTTGCTTTAGTTTCAATCTCTCTAATTCTGCATTCTATTTCCTCTGTTGCTTTGGCTTTGCATTGAATTGTCTAATTCTGTAATTTTATTATTGATCTGCTGGATTGCAGATTGTTGATGTTCTAGTGGTTCATATAGCTTGCTTAAGTTTTTGTTTTGGTCTGCTAACTTTGATTAATCTTTAGAAGGGCTTTATGCATAATTCTTTTGTATTCTACGTCCTATAATTTCAGGAAGCCTTCATCTGGGAAGTTTTTTTATTCTTCATTTTGAGAGTATTCTGCAGCCGTGGTGGTCTGCTTTTTCAAATGTTTAGATATTGAGTGTTGTCTTTGTGGCATCAAAAAGCTGTTCAGCTTCTCCAGTGTTGCACCAACTGGAGCTGTGTTGTAGCACTAAGAAGGCAGTGAGTAATGACACTGCCAGACTTGGCCACCAGCTGCCACTGCAATTTCTAGATGCAGCTGACTTATGTACAGCTTCTTTGGTGGGAGAGATGTTGTCCAGCCTCCCAATGCTGCTTGACTTGGTGGCTGGCACCAGCTGGGCCCTCAGTGGTGGCAGCTCCCATCTCTTGGCTGATAAAAATGGTTAACTATTTGTGATGACTCTCCTGAGTCACACTAGTTGACTCTATGTCATAGCTCAGAGAAGGGAGGAGAGGATGCCACCACTTGGCTGCCAGGCACCACTGCATTCTGTAGATACACTTATCTTAAAAGCCTGATTTCCTATTGAGAGAGACACTGTCCAGCAACAGCCAATAGCAGCTGGACCCTCATGAGTAGCAGGCCCCAACTCCTGGCTGACAAAAATGGTGCCCTACTTACGAAGTTTCTCAGAGGCCTATCAGCAGATGCTATGGCATGGCTCAGTGAATGGAGGTGGAAATGAAGCCACCACACTCAGCAGCCAGTCACTGCTGCATTTTCTAGATGTGTTTATCTTAAAAACTGATTTTCTGCTGAGAGAGATGCTATCCAGTGGCAGCTGTTATCAGCAGCGCCCTCTGGGGGAGGCAGGCCCCTCCTCCTGGCTGACAAAGATGGTGCTCTACTTATGGATTCTCCTGGGAGTCTGTCAACAGATGCTGTGATGTGGCTCAAAGAAGGGAGCAATAAGGGCACCATTACAGTTGGTTGCCAGCTGCCACTATGTTCTCTAGGTAAGACTGTCTTAAAAGCAGCTTTTCTGCTATGAGAGGCACTGTCTAGACAGGCACTGTTGCTTGGCATGGCAACAATCCACAGCCAGGCCCTCAAATGTAGCTGACTCCACCTCTCAGCTGACCAAGATGGCATCATGCCTGAGCAGCCTCTCCTGCACTGATTTAGCAGAATCTATGGCACAACTCATAGAAGAGAGGTGGGAGAGGCCCTGGCATCCTCAGTTGCCAGCTGCTACTGAGTTCTCTAGATGTGATTGTCCCAAGCACAGCCTCTGTGCTGTGAAAGAGGCTGTTTACTTAGGCATTGCAACTTAGCATAGCAGCCAGGCTCTAAGACTCAGCAGTTCCAGTTCCACTCTCCCAGTAAACGAAGAGTGTCTGTACCTATAAGCCTCTTAGCCCCTACACTAGCAGAAATGAGCCTCATTGCACTGCGGTCTCACCTGTGACAAAGGTAGTTTTCCCCTTCCCATCTCCCAGTCCTGTCTCATAACCCTACGCCTGATCTTGGGGCTCTCAGAATATCCATCCACACTGCTCCATTCAATTATTTCTCCAGGCCTTCATTCTCAGAGGGAATCGAGGAGATGCGTTACTAGTCTGCCATCTTGGCCCTGACTCTCATTTTATGTTTTATATTTCAGTCCACTCTATCCAAAGAGTTGGCTTCTGGAATGATTTCAGTTCTGGGCTAACAGAGAGTATGGGGGACATGTTTTCCAAGGACCCTCCAGTCTACTGGACCATCAAGTCTGGTCTTTTTAATTGAGTTTGTGTTCTACACACCCATTTTTCTCCTGCTACGTCAGAGACTCTATGTTTGTATTCCCTGACAGGGCAGTCATTGGTGGTGGACAGGTACCATCTAGTTCTTTTGGTCTCAAGTTGATGTAGTCTTGGATTATATGGCTCTTCCTGTCTATTGGGCTCCAATTTTCCTTATTTACTTGATGTCTTTCATTCTCCTGTGCCCCAGGTGGTTTGGGCCCAACTGACGATACTTAGTTGTCTGCTTGATAGCAGACACTGTAAAGATGACATACAACGAAGTAGGAGGCAAAACAGTTTCTTAAAACACTTTGTTATTCCTGTTGACCTAGATGTCCTTTGAAACTGTGGTTCCCAGGCTCATGCCCTTACTATTCTGTCCTTAGAAGTGTTGAGCTATATTTAGGAAACTTCTTAGATTTTGGTTTAATCTAGCTGTGCTGACCTCCCCTCTGCTGCACTTTGTCCCTCTCTTCACCTAGCCAAATTCCTATTTACTGTCTAATCCCTGAATATCCCTCTCATTCCCTATGTTTGCAACAATCAAAAACTGTTTGTGTTTAAACTTTCCTTCAGTGCTTCTAAAGTGTTCTTGTACAATATTTGCCTTTTTCCAACTGACTAATTTCACTCAGTATAATACCTTCCAGGTTACTCCATGTTACGTTTCCCAAGATCCTCATTGATCTTTATCACTGCATAATATTCTGTTATGTGAATATACCATAGTTTGTTTATCCATGCATCTGATGATGAGCAGCTAAGTTGATTCCTTCTTTTTGCTATTGTGGGCAGTGCTGCATAAAGGTTGGTCTGGGTATATCTTTTCATGTGGCAGCCCTTATTACTCTAAAATATATTCTAAGAAGTGAGATTGCTGGATCATATGGTATTTCTATTTCTAGCTTTTTAAGGAAGCACCAAATTGATTTCCAAAGTGATTGTGTAATTTTACATTCCTATCAACAGTACATACATGTTCAACTCTCTCATAACCTCTCCAACATTTATTATTACTAGTAGTATTATTTGACTGATGCCATCCTTGTTGGGCTAAGATGATATCTCATTGTAGTTTTGATTTGGATTTCCTCACGTATCTGTTAGCTACCTGGATGCCTTCTTTGGTGAAGAGCCTGTTCATATAGTTTACCCATTGTTTATCTGGGTTATTTGTCTTTTTATTGTTGAGATTTTGCAGTATCTTGTTGATTATTGAGATTAGATGCTGAACAAATTCGTTGTAGCCAATTTTTTTTTCTCAGTCTGTAGGTTGTTTGTTTATTTTTTTGGTGAAGTCTTTGGATGAGCGTATGTGTTTGATTTTTCAAGACTTCCCAGTTATCTGTTTGATCTTCTGGTGTTTGTGCATTGTTAACAATGTTTTCTATTCTGTGCATGCCATGCTTTAGGGCTCCCAGCTTTGTCTCTATTTTTCTTCCATGTATTTTATCCTTTTAGATGTTATATTTAGATCTTTGATCCATTTTGAGTCAGTTTTTGTGTGCGTGTGAGATGTGGCTCTTGTTTCCCTTTTTTTGCAGATGAATATTCAGTTATGCCAACAGTATTTATTAGAGTCTGACATTTCCTTGATTTATGGATTTGAGCCTTTGTCAAATATCAGTTGTTCACAGGTAGATTTTATGTCTGGATTCTCAAATCTGTTCCATTGGTCTATGTATCTGATTTTTTACCAGTCCCAAGATGTTTTGACTACCATGACAGTGTAGTAGGTTCCAAAGCCAAGTAGTGTGAGGCCTCCCACTTTGTTCTTCTTCAGTAATGCATTACTTACCTGGGGCTACTTTCCTTTCCATGGGAAGTTGATCTGTTTCTCAATTTTACTGTAAAATGCTGTTGTAATACGTACTGAGATTATTCTGTATCGATTTTCAGAATGTTGAATCTTCTTATCCATAGGCAACATAAGTTTCTCCACTTATGTAGGTCTCTTTTTGTTTCTTGCAGAAGAGTGTTTTGATTTTCTGTGTATAGTTCTTTTACATCTCTGGTTAAAATTATTCCTAAGTGTTTTATCTTCTTGGGGGATATTGTAAATGGTATTGATTTCCTCTGTGATGTTCCGTCTGTTGTTGTAAAGGAATTCAACTGAGTTTTATATGTTTGTCTTATATTTTGATCCCTTGATGAACTCTTCTATTTGTTCCAGCAATTTCTATGTGGACTTCTTTAGGGATTTCTGTGCGTAAGATCATATCTTCTGCAAATAGAGGTAGTTTTACTTCTTCCTTATCAATTTGGATGACCTTACTTACTTTTTCTTGCTTGATTGCTATGGCTAGAACTTCTATCACTGTGTTGAATAAAAGTAGTGACAAAGGGCATTCTTATCTGGTTCCTGTTCTCAAGAGGAATGCTTTCAGACTGAATTTCGGATGATGTTGGCTGTTGGCTTTGTATAAATGCCCTTTGTTATGTTGAGGACTTTCTCTTCTCTTTGCCTTTTACTGAGAGTTTTTAACATGGGTGGGTATTGGGCTTTGTCTGTTGACATTTCTGTATCAGTTGATAAAATCAAGTGGCTCTTGTCTTTTGCTTTATTTATGTGGTTTCTACATTGATTGTTTTTCTAGTGTTGAGCCATCCCTGCATCCCTGGTATAAATCTCACTTGGCCATTGTGAATTACTTTTTTTTTTTGACGTGTTGTTGAATTCTATTGGCTAGAAATTTGTTGCGGAATTTCACATCTAAATACATGAGAGATATTGATCTGTAATTTTCCTTTTTTGTGTTGTCTTTACCTGGCATGGAAACCCTTGTGGTGCATTGGATAAGTGGTACATCTGCTAACCAAAAGGTCATTAGTTCAAATCCACCAGGTGCTCCTTGGAAACTCTATTGGGTAGTTCTACTCCATTCTATAGGGCTGCTATGACTTGGAATCAACTTGATGGTAGTGGAGATTTTTGGCTACTTGGTGTTGGTATGATGGTTATGATGGCTTCACAGAATAAATGTGGCAGCATTACATCCTTTTCTGCCCTCTGAAATACCTTTAGTAAGAGTGGTGTTAACTTGTCTCTAAAAGTTTGGTAGAATTCTCCACTGAAGCTGTCAGGACCAAGGCTCTTTTTTTAGTAGTTGTTGGGAGTTTTTAAATAACCTTTTTAATCTCTTCTTTTGTTGTGCATTTATTTAGTTGCTGTACCATTGCATTACTTTAGTTAAGTAGTGTGTTTATAGAAATTTGTCCATTTCCCCTTGATTTTCCAATTTGTTAGAGTACAGTTTTTCATAGCATTCTAATTTCAGTTGAGTCTATTATGATATCACCAGTCTCACTTTTTATTTGTGTTATTTTCTCTGTCTCCTGTTTTTTTCTT
The DNA here is from genome assembly GCA_028571685.1 of Heterohyrax brucei. Taxonomy (NCBI): domain Eukaryota; kingdom Metazoa; phylum Chordata; class Mammalia; order Hyracoidea; family Procaviidae; genus Heterohyrax; species Heterohyrax brucei. Next base: position 126,941,932 of record CM053166.1, on the reverse strand, counting down.
TCGTCTGTTTTGGCCAGTGGTTTACCAATTTTGTTGATCTTTTCAAAGAACCAGGTTTTGGTCTTGCTAACTCAGTAATTTTTATATTCCCTAATTCATTTAAATCTGCTCTAATTACTATTATTTACTTCCTCCTGGTGCTCAAGGGCTTCTTTGGGTGCTCTCTACTTGCTCCAATTGTAAGGTTAATGTTTTTATTTGAGCTCTTTCTTCTTTTTGGATGGGTGGACTTACTGAGATACATGAACCTCAGAGCACTGGTTTGCTGTGTCCCAAAGGTTCTGATAGGATGTGTTTTCACTCTCATTTGATTCTGTGAATTTCTTTATTCAATGCTTGGCTTCTTCTATAATGTAATAGTTTTTGAACAAGTTGTTATTCAGTTTCCATGTGTTTGATTTTTTTTCATTTTTCTGTTATCGATTTCTACTCTTATGGCTTCATGGTATGAAAAGATGCTTTACAATATTCCAATGCCTTGAACTTTGTTATGGCTTACTCTATGGCCTGATATGTGGTCTGTTCTGCAGAATGTTCCATATGCATTGAAAAATAAGGTGTACTTCTCTGTTGAGTGGAGTGTTCTGTATATGTGTATGAGGTCAATTTTGTTTATTGTGTATTTAGACCTTTTGTGACTTTATTCAGCTTTTTTCCTGGGTATTTTTTCCTTCAGTGAAATTGATGTGTTGAAGTCTCCTACTATTATTATGGCACAATCAATTTCTGTTGTTAATGCAGTTAGAGGGTTTTCTGAATTTTTTTTAATTGTGATTGTGTGAAAATATACAATCCAAGTTAAATTTCCATGCCCATGTATCTGCAGTTCTTTCTGCTCACCTTTTATGGTGACAGCACACTCTTCTGGTCTATACAGGTCATATCCTCTTAAAAAATCTCCTGTACCCTGGTCTCCTCTCCATTCTAGTAAGATGCCGGTAGGACAGCAGCCTGTAAATGTATAGAATCATAAAGTGGTCACATCATATGGTCACTTTGTGTCTCCAAGTCCAATCCATTCCTGTCTGAACAGTTGACCTCAGTAATGATTTATGATCAGGGGCAGCAGCAGGTATAGGGGCCATGCTCCCAGGGGAACTTGGGCCTTAGAACCACCAATTGCAGTCCTGTAGTGGAGTTCTTGAGGTGCATCCCTCTTTTCCTCATGATGCCACTGGGACTTCACATTGTGTGCCCCATTACAGCTGTCACTGGTGGTGGCCACACACCACCTGGTTACTCTGGTCACATGTAGATACAATCACTCATGCACACGGGTCCTTCTGTCTTCTGGACCCTTTTTCTCTCATGTCTTTGTTGTCCTTGGTGATCATCCGATCCGGCTGAGTTGGGACCATCTGGTTTACTCAGATGGCAACCTGCTAGCTTTAAGACGCCAGATGACCCTCACCCATATGGAGTGCAGAAGACTCATTTAGCAATAGGATAGTTATGCCAATTGGCCTCAGTGTCCCCTGAGAGCATACTCCTCAGACCTCCACTGCTGCTACTCTATCCTTGCAATATCAGGTTAAGATGAGAAGAGTTTTTAGTTTGTGCTGAAGTCCAGTTAAGTTGATCTTCTTTATACTGTGTGCTCTCACTGCTTTCACCCAACCAAATTTCTATCAACTATCTAACTTATAAGCAACCTTCTTCCTCCCTCCTTCTCCCTTGTAGTCATCAAGCAATCTTTCCTTCTATACATGGGTCTGTTTTTAAGTCCTTATAATAGAAGTCTCATACAATATTTGCCGTCGTGCTGTTGACTGATTTCACTCAACATAAAGTCTTCCAGTAGAAACCGAGTTATGAGATGCTTCCTAAAATCATGATTGTTCTTTATCACTGCAGAGTGTTCCATCGAGTATATGTATCACAGTTTGTTTATCCATTGATCTGTTGTTGGGCATCTGGGTCGATTCCATCTTTTTGCAATTGTGGACTGTGCTGCAATAAACATTTATGTGCATGTCTGTTTGTGTGACTGCCCTTGGTTCTGTAGGATATGTCTTAGAGCAGTGTGATTACTGGGTCAAATGATATATCTATATCCAGGTTTTTAAGGAAGTGCCAGACTGCTCTCTAAAGAGGTTGTACCATTTCACAATCCCACCAGCAGTGTAGGAGAGTTCCAATTTCTCCACAGCCTCTCTAGCATTTGTCATTTTGTGTTTTTTTGGATTATGGCAAACTTTGTTGGAGTGAGGTGGTATCTCATTGTAGTTTTGATTTGGACTTCTCTAATAGCTGATGATCATGAGCATTTCCTCATGTCTCTTTTGGCTGCCTGTATGTCATCTTTAGTGAAGTGTCTGGCTATCTCCTTTGCCCAATGCTTAATTGTGCTATTTACCCTTTTCTTGTTGAAATATTGCAGTAGCTTGTAGATTATGGAGATCAGACATCAATCTGACATACAGTTGCCAAATATTTCCTCGCATTCTGTGGGTAGTCTTTAATTCTTTTGGTGAAGTCTTTGCTTGAGGAAAAGGTTTGATTCTTAGTAGTTTATGTTAGTCTGTTTCCTCTTCTGTTGATTAGGCTTTGTCAGGTTTTGAAGGCTGTCTAAGTTGTATGTTAAAACTCCCATTGTTGACCCTATTTTTTTCTTGCATAATCATTCTCATTTTCAATTTGATATTTAGGTGTTTTATCCAGTTTGAGTTGGGTTTTGTGTAAGGTGTGAAATATGGGTCTTGTTTCAATTTTTTACAGATGGAAATCCAGTTTTGCCAGCACCATTTGTTAAAGAATCTTAATGCTTTTGTCAGACATCAACTGTTCATAGAAAGATAGTGGTGTCTTTGGGGGCTAAACTCTATTTCATTGGTCTATATGTCTCTTTTTATATCAGTACCAGGCTGTTTTGACTACTGTGGCAGTATGATAGTTTTGAAAGTCAGGTAGTGTGAGGCCTCCCGCAGTGTTCTTCTTCAGTAGTGCTTGGCTTATCCTAGGTTTCTTCCCTTTCCAAACAAAGTTTGTGACTTTTTTTCTCCATCTCATTAAAAAAGTCATTTGAATTTGTATTGGGATTGCATTGCATATGTAGATTGCTTTGTGTAAAATAGACATTTTCACAATGTTAAGTCTTCCTATACATGAACAGGGTAAGTTTCTCCATTATGTAAGTCTGTCTTAGTTTTTAGTTCTCTTTCTATAGGTCTCTTATTTGTCTCATTAGATTTATTCCTCGGTATTTTATCTTCTTGTGGACTATAGTAAGTGATATTGATTCAGTGATTTATTCTTCAATGGTACAAAGAAATCCTACTGACCTACTTATGTTTATTTTCTATTCTGATACTTTGCTGAACTCTTCTATTAGTTCAAATAGTTTACTTATGGATTCTTTAGGATTCTCTGTGTATAGAAACATATCATCTGCAAATAAGGAAATTTTTACTTCTTTGCTGCTGTGGATGCCCTTTATTTTTTTTGATTTGTCTAATCGCTCAGGCCAGAACTTCTAGTACAACGTTGACTAGAAGTGGAGAAAGTGGGCATCGTTATCTAGTTCCCCTTCTCAAGGGGAATTCTTTCCGTCTGTCTCCATTCAGGATGATGTGGGTGCTTGGCTTTGCCTAAATGCCCCCTATTGCACTGAGGAACTTTCTGTCTATTCCTACTTTGCTAAGCATTTTTAGCATGAATGGGTGTTGAACTTTGTCAAGTGCATCAATTGACAAAATGACATTATTCTTATTTTTTGGGTTATTTATGTGGTTGATCACAGTAACTGTTTTTCTGATGTTGAAACAGCCTTGCATCCCTGGTGTGCATCCAACTTGATCATGATGAACTACCTTTTTAATGTATTTTGAATTCTGTTGGCAAGGAATTTGTTGAAGGTTGTTGCATCTAGGTTCCTGAGTGATACTGGTCTGTAATTTTCCTTGGTAGCGATATCTTTCCCTGGCTTTCATATCTGGGTTATGCTGGCTTCATATAATAAATTTGGGAGTATTCCATCCCTTTCTATTCTGCAAAGTAGTCTCAGTAGTATTGTAGTTAACTTCTCTAAAAGCTTGATAGAACTCTGTGGTGAAGCTATCTGGGTGTGGGCTTTTTTGGTTGGTAGTTTTTAGATGATTTTTTCAAGCTCTTTCTTTGTGATGGGTTTATTAAGTTGTTCTACTTCTCCTTGTGATAATTTTGGTAGGTGATAAGAATCTAGGAATTTGTCTATTTCTTCAAGGTTTTCAAATCTGGTAGAGTACCATCTTTTGTAGTATTCTGTTATGGTATTTTTGATCTACTGTTGAATCCTTTCTGACTTCTCCCATCTCATTTCTTATTGAGGTTATTTGTTTCCTCTCATTTTTCTTTAGTAAGCTTATCCAGTGGTTTGTCAATTTTGTTATTCTTTTCAAAAAACTAGCTTTTGGTTTTATCAATATTTTCAATTGTTCTTCTATTCTCCAATTCATTTAGTTCTGCTCTAATCTTTATGCTCTGTTTTCTTCTGGTGCCTCAGGGGTTCCTCTGTTGTTTTCTTTTAATTGTTCAAGCTCTATGGTTAATTCTTCAGTTTGAGTCCTTTCTTCCTGTCAGATGTGTGCATTTATGGAGATAAACTGACCCCTGAGCACTGCTTTGGCTGTAACTCATAGGTTCTGGTAAGATGTGTTTTCATTCTCACTTGAATCTATAAATTTCTTTATTCTGTTCTTGATTTCTTCTATGACCCGTTGCTTTTTGAGCAAAGTTTTGTTAAGTTTCCATGAGTTTCAGTTTCTATCTATTTTTTTTTCTGCTATGGATTTCAACTTTCAAGGCTTTATGATCTGAGAAGATGCTTTACAATAATTCAGTAGTTTGGATTTTGTAGAGATTTGCTTTATGTCCTAACACATGGTCTACTCTGGAAAATATTCCACGTGCATTGGAGATGAAGATGTACTTATCTGTTGATGGATAAAAAATTCTGTACATGTTGGTGAGGTGTAATTTGTTAATTGTGGCAATAAGATCTTCTGTGTCTTTACTGAACTTTTTTCTAGATGATCTGTCCATTACTGAAAGTGGAGTGTTAAAGTCTCCAGCTACTATTGTGAAGTAATCTATCTCATTTTTCAATGTAGTCAGTATCTGTTGGATGTATTTAAATGTTATATTGTTGGGTGCATAAATATTTAATATTGCTAAGCCCTGCTTGTGTAGAGAACCTTTCATCAATAAATAGTCATCATCCTCCCCCATGATGGTGGATTTTCCATTAAAATCTATTTTACCTGAGATTACTATTGCCACATCTGCTCTTCTTTGTATATTGTAAACTTGGTTTGTATTAGTCTATCCTTTAATTTTTAGTTTGTTCATATCTTTAAGTCTAAGGTGTGTTTCTTCTAAGCAATGTACAGATGGGCTTTGTCTTTTGATCCAAGATGACACTCGTCCCTTTACTGGAGTGTTCAGTCCATTTACATTCACTTTAATTATTGATAGGTATGTGTTTAGTGCTGTCATTTTGATGTATTTATTTTTGTGTTGGTGTTTTCTGTGTTGCTGTTAACATTCTGTTGTGGGTCATTCTTTATGTGTTGACTTTTCATCTTTTTCAGTGTTGGTTTTGTGTTTGTTGAGACTCCTGTGTTACATTTTATACCTTGATGTATTGCTGTGTTTATTGTGCTTTGCAGCTACCCTATGATCCCCCTTAATATTCTGAGTTTAATCTCAAATTTAACTTCTACGTATCTTATTAACTTCTTCTCCGTCTGAAGCAACTAAAGCTGCTGTAGTATATCCCTCTTTTTAATGTGATGGTATGTTAGTTTTCATGCTACCATCACTGGTTCTCTTCTTTTAATATTATAGCTTTGATTGGGTTTTGTACCTTTCCTAACTGAGTAGGTTTATGGATGTTGTGTCCTGCATTGTTTCCTTAAATATACACTTAATGGTTTTGTTTTTCTAAGTAAAGAGCTCCTTTCAGTATTTCTTGTTGTTCGAGTTTCATTTTTACAAAGTTTCTTAGCTTCTGTTTATCTGTGAATGCCTTAATTTCATCTTAATGTTTGAAAGACAGCTTTGCAGGATATATAATTATTGGTTTGGAAATCTTTCTCCTTCAAGGCCTTGAATGTGTCATCCCATTGCCTCCATGCCAACATCATTTCTGCCAAGAAGTCAGACAAAAGCCTACAGGGTTTCCTTCTGAATGTTAGCTTTGCTTTGAGTCTTGCTGCCTTTAAGAATTTCTGCTTATGTTTTGTTTATTAAACTTGATTATACTATTTATGGTTTCTTTCTTTTGGGGTCTACTTTTTGTGACATTCAATACACATCTTGGTTATCTGTGTTCTCTCATATTTCAGGGAAATTTTCTCTCAACAACTCAAGCAATACTGCTCTGTGTTTTCAGCTGTCCCTGCTTGTTCAGGAACTCCAATTATTCATATATTATTCCTCCTGATAGAGTCCCACATGTTTTTTAATGCTTCTTCATTTTTTCCCTGATTTATTTTCTCTGATTTCTCTTCATAAATGCTGGTGTCGGTAGCTCTGTCTTCAAGGTCAACCAGTCTAATTTTCGATTTGTCATTTTTGCTCTTTTGGCTTTGAATTGCATTGTCTAATTCTTTAATTTGGTTATTGATCTGTCAGATTACAGAATGTTGATGTTCAATCAGTTCAGACAGCTTGTTTAAGTTTTCATTTTGTTCTGCTGCATTTTGTTTACTCTCTAGAAGAGCTCTATATATAATTCTTTTGTACCCATCCTCTGATAGTTTCAGAAAGGCTTTTTCATCTGGGAAGTTTTTTTATTCTTTATTTTCAGAGTTTTCTGGAGCCATTGTCAAATGTTTCGTTAAATGCTCACCAATGATTTGCTCCCTATGCAACACCTAGAGGCTGTTTAGTTTCTCTGGTGTTGGCTTAACAGGAGCTGAGGCATAGCTATAAGAATGGAGTTGGTCACCAACCACCTCTTTGTACTCGAATGACTGGCCTTTGTGGAGTCTCTGGGGTGGCAGTTTCTGCCTCATGGCTGGTAAAGACACTGCCCCACTTATGGAGGCACTGGGGTGCTGTCAACCAACCCTATGATGTGGGTCAGTAAAGGCCAGCGGAGGTACAGTCAGGCTGCACAATAGTTCTTTATCCAGGTGGTCTTAACTTAAAAAGCTAAAAGCTACCTGACCACTTCTAGAAACAGTCAGGCATGTGGCATGGCAGATCCCTTCTTCCAGCTGACATCACAGGAAGCTCTTTGGCCGTCTCCAGATGCTGTGATTTATTTCAATGAATGGAGACACTGCTGCACTGTTGTTGTTGCCTACCTGGGTCTACCTGTAAGGCAACACTCTGCTAAATGCAATATTACTGTGGGAAAAGCACTCCCCAGACTGGCACTGCCTCCCAGCCTGGTAAGTAGCCCTTGCTGAGGCCTTTGCTAGGGTAATTCCACCTCCCGGGCACAGAACATAGCATCCCAGTCAGACTTCCCCACATGTCACATAAGAGCCAAATCTATGGCTGAGCTCCATAAACGGAGGGTGGAGGGGCTGGGGTATGCACTGAGTCCACCACAAAGCTCTCAAAACGTGGTTATTCTACACACTGTCTCTCCACTGCAGCACTCGCTGTTAACTTCAGAACTGCAGTGCAGAATCTGCCGGCTCGTGCCTGGCCCCAGCCTACCAGCTAACAAAAAGAAAAAAAGTTAAAAACACCAAATACCTTTGTCTCCACAAGCTAGCCTCTCAGCGAGAGTGGAATTCAGTGGCAGAGAGGAAATTTCCCACTTAGTGGCATGTAGTCCAAACAGATAGTCATTTACTATGTCTTAGGGCTCACTGGGTATCCAGAAAGCTCCATTCAATTATCAACCCAGACTTTAGCTTTCAGAGTGAGTTGAAGAGACATGTCTATACTGCAATCTTAACTCTGAAACCCCCCCCTTTTTAATATGTACTTTATAGTCCTATCTTTCATTGGGTAAATGTAAGTATTTAATATGGTTTTGTTCTCCTGGAGTATTGATCCATTAAGCATTATATAATATCCTTCCTTGTCTAATGTGGTGGATTTTACTTTAAAGTATATTTTATCAGAAATTATTATTGCCACTCCTGCTCTTTCTTAAGTGTTTGCTTGATACATTTTGTTTGATTCTTTGAGTTTTACTTTATTTGTGTCTTTTGAGTCTAAGGTGTATATCCTAGAGTCAACATATATACGAATCTTGGGTTTTCTTAAAATCCAATTTGACACACTCTTTATTGGTAGATTTAGTCCATTTACATTCAGCATAATTATTGCTAGGTATGAGGTACGTACTGTCATTTTGATGTCTTTTATTGTGTATTGTACACAATTCATTCATTGTACTTGATTTTCTGTTTCAGATCTTTTCTCTTCATTTATTTATTTTTTCATCTCCTTCAGTGTTGGTGGAGATAAAAGCACCAGGAAAGGAGAGTAACACCATCAGACAGGCAAGGAGGATAACAGCATTAAGTAAGGCAGATAACCACATCAGGTAAGGAAGGTAACAGCATTAGGTAAGGAGAGTAATAGCTTCAGGTGAGGAGGGTAACACCATCAGGTAAGCATTGTAACACCATCAGGTAAGGAGGGAGTGAGCACCCACCACTTGTCTGTCAGTGGAGGCTCGCTTGTTTCTGTGATGCAGGAAGCTATGCCACTGGTATTCAGGTACCAGTAGAGTCAACCATGGTAGATAAGTTTCAGCTGAGCTTCTAGGCTAAGACAGACTAAGAAGAAGGACCTGGCAATCTACTTCTGAAAGGAATTAGCCAGGGAAAGCCTTATGAATGGCAGGTGAACACTGTCAGATATGGTCCTGAAATTGAGCCTCCTAGATTGGAAAGCACTCAGAAGACAACTGAGGAAGAGCTGCTTCCTCAAAGTAGAGTCTATCTTAATGATGTAGATGGAGTAAAGCCTCCAGGATCTTCATTTGCTGATGTGGCATGACTGAAAATGAGAAAAAACAGCTGCAAACATCCACTAATAATTGGAACATGGAATGTATGAAGTACGAATCTAGGAAAACTGGAAGTTGTCAAAAGTGAAATGGAACACATAAATATTGACATCCTAGGCATTAGTGAGCTGAAATGGACCGGTTTCGGCCATTTTGAATCTGACAATAATATGGTCTACTATACTGGGAATGAAAACTTGAAGAGGAATGGTGCTACGTACATCATCAAAAAGAACATTTCAAGATCTGTCCTGAAGTACAATGCTGTCAGAGATAGGATATTTTATCTATACGCCTGCAAGGATGACCAATTAATACAATCATTATTCAAATTTATGCACCAACCACTAAGGCCAAAGATGAAGAGGTTGAAGATTTTTACCAGCTTCTGAAGTCTGAAACTGGTTGAACATGCAATCAGGATGCATTGATAATTACTGGTGACTGGAATGCAAAAGTTGGAAACAAAGAAGAGGGATTAGCAGTTGGAAAATATTGCCTTGGTGATAGAAATAATTCCAGAGATTGCATGACAGAATTTGACAAGACTAACGACTTTTTCATTGCAAATACTTTTTTTTAACGAACACAAACGGTGACTGTACACATGGACCTCACCAGATGGCATACACAGGGACAAAGTTGACTACATCTGTGGAAAAAGACGATGTAAAAGCTCCGTATGAGCAGTCAAAACAGGGCCAGGTGCTGAGTATGGCACAGATCATCAATTGCTCATATCCAAATTCAAATGGAAACTGATGAAAATTAGAACAAGTCTATGAGAGACAAAGTATGAACTTGAGTATATCACTCCTGAATTTGAAGACCATCTCAAGAACAGATTTCATGTGTGAATCACTAATGACTGAAAACCAGACAAATTGTGGAATGATGTCAAAGATACAATCCACATAGTAAGCAAGAGGTCGTTAAAAAGACAGGAAAGAAAGAAAAGACTAAATGCAATGTCAGGAGACTCTGAAACTTGCTCTTGAACGTTGAATAGCTAAAGCAATAGGAAGGAATGGAGGAGTAAAAGAAAAAAAAAATTAACAGGAAAAAAAAAGACCTAAACAGAAGATTTCAAAGAACAGCTCGAGAATACAAAATAAAGTATTATAATGACATGTACAAAGAGCTGGAAATGGAAAACCAGAAGGGTAGAACATGTTCAGCATTTCTGAAACAGAGAGAACTGAAGAAAAAATTCAAGCCTCTAGTTGTAGTAGTGAAGATTCTACAGAGAAACTATTAAACGACTCAGAGAGCATCAAAAGAAGATGGAAGGAATACACAGAGTCATCATACCAGAAAGAACTGGTCGATATTCAGCCATTTGAAGAGGTAGTATATGATCAGGAACCAGTGGTACCGAAGGAAGAAGTCAAAGCTGCATTGAAGGCATTGGTGAAATACAAGGGCCCCGGTATAGATGGAATATCAACTGAAATATTTCAACAAACAGATGCATTTCAGGAAGTACTCACTTGTCTATGCCAAGAAATTTGGAGGACAGCAACCTGATTAACTGACTGGAAGAGATCCATATTTATGCGCATTCCAAAGAAAGGTGATCCAACCGAGTGTGGAAATTACCAAACAATATCGTTGATATCACATGCAACTAAAATTCTGCTCAAGATCATTCAAAAGCAACTACAACAATATGTTGACAAGGAACTGCCAGAAATTCAAACTGGGTTCAGAAGAGGACATGGAATGAGGGATATCATCACTAATGTCAGATGGATCTTGGCTGAAAGCAAGGAATACCAGCAAGATGTTGACTTGAGTTTCATTGACTATGCAGAAGCTTTTGACTGTGTGGATCATACTAAACTATGGCTAACATAGCAGAGAATGGGAATTCCGGAGCACCTAATTGTGCTCTAAAGGAATTTGTATACAGATCATCAGGCAGTCGTGTGAAAAGAACAAGGGGACACTGCATGGTTTAAAGTCAGGAAAGGCGTGTGTCACAGTTGTGTCCTTCCACCATACTTTTAAAATCTGTATGCCAAGCAAATAATGTGAGAAGCTGGATTATGCAAAGAAGAACAAGGCATCAGGATTGGTGAATGACTCATTAACCACTGCATTATGCAGACCACACCACCTTACTTGTTGGAATTTAAGATCTGAGGCATTTACTGATGAAGATCAAGGACCACAGCCTTCAGTACAGATTGCACCTCAACATCAGGTAAGTAAAAATCTTCAGAACTGGACCAGTAAGCAACACTGTCATAAATGGAGAAAGGATTGAGGTTGTCAATGATTTGATTTTACTTGGGTCCACAATCAATGCCCTTGGAAGCAACAGCCAAAAAATCAAAAGACACATTGCACTGGGAAAATCTTCTGCAAAGGACCTCTTCAAAGTATTCCGAAGTAAGGATGTCACCTTGAAGAGTAAAGTGCACCTGACCCAAGCCATGGTATTTTCAATCGCATCATATGCATGTGAAAGCTGGACTATGAACAAAGAAAACAGAAGAATTGATGCCTTTGAATTGTAGTGTTGAGAAAAATTTTGAATGTACCATGGACAGCCAAAAGAACAAAGAGATCTGTTCTGGAAGAAGTGCAACCATAGAGCTCCTTGGAAGCAAAGATGGTAAGACAGCGTCTTACATACTTTGGACATGTTGTCAGGAAAGATCAGTCCTGGAGAAGGACATCATGCTTGGTAGAGTGGAGGGTCAACGAAAAAGAGGAAGACCTTCGACGATATGGATTGATAAAATAGCTACAACAGAAGTCTTAAGCATAAAAACAATTGTGGACATGGCGTAAGACCAGGCAGTGTTTTGTTGTGTTGTTCACAGGGTTGCTATGAGTCAGTGCTGACTTGACGGCACCTAATAACAACAACAAATGTTGGTGATTTTGTATTTGCTGAGACTACTCTTTTTTTTCTTTGATGCATAAGATTCTTAATTACCTATGTGGTTACCTTTATATTTTCTCCCATTTTAAAAAAGTAAATAAATCAGTCTTTAATTTCTTTATATCACCTTGACTTCGTCTCCATATAAAAGATGTATTAGCACCTATTTTTTAAGTTCCGCTTTTTTTTTTTGTATGATGTTTACATACTGACATCTCTGTTTCCCTATTTTCAGTGTTTTGCCTTTCATTTATTTTTGTGATTTTCCTCTTCTGGTTGTTATCTGATGTTCTGTTTTGCCTACTAGTCTTGGGTTGTTATCTGGTATTATTGACATTCTAACCAAAGGAGTCCTTTTAGTATTTCTTGTAATTTTGGCTTGGTTTTGAATATTATCTAAATTTCTGTCTATCAGGAAATGTCCTAATTCACCAGCATATTTCAGAGACAGTTTTGCTGGATATGTAATTCTTAGGTGGCATTTATTTTCCTTCAAGGCTTTGTATAAGTTGTCCTGTTGACTTATTGCTTGCATGCTTTCTGTTGAATATTCCAAGCTTAGTCTCTGTATTTTCTTTCTTTTGTTTGTGTGATTGAGTGAAAGTGTACAATCTAGTATAAATTTGCATGCCCACCTATCTGCAGTTCCCGCTGGTCTCTCTGCCTGGTGACAGCACACTCCTCCTATCCATTCTATACATGTCATATCGTCCTAACAATCTCCTGTCCTTTTCTCTCCACCATCTTCCCCGACTCCAGTAAGGGGCCAGCGGGATGGCATCCTATAGATACATAGAACCATAAATTGCACACACGATGTGGTCACTCTGTGTCACCAAGTCCAATGAATTCCTTTCCGAAGAGTTGACCATTATGATTTATGGACAGGGGCAGCATCAGGACCATGGGCCATGCTTCCAGGGGAACCCCAAGCCCCCTGGACCATCAATTGTGGTCTTTTAGTTCTCAGGTTGCACCCCTTTTTATTTTCATGTTGCTCGTGAGGCTCAACTTTGTAAGACCCATCATGGCTATTCCTGGTAGTGGCTGGGCATCATCTGCTTCCTCTGGTCACATGTCGATGTACTCACCCACTCATGTGGTTCTCTCTGTCTTTTGGGTTCTCTTTCCACCCTGCCATTTTGGTCCTTGCTGATCATCTGTTGCTGCTGAGTTGGGACCATTTGGTGTACCCGACATGACAGTTTGTGAGCTTTTAAGACCCCGGATGCCACTCACCAATATGTGGTGCAGAAGACTCTCTTAGCAATACACTAGTTATGCCAATTGGCCTCAATGCCTCATGCGAGCATGGTGTCCAGACCCCTACCCCTGTTTCTCAGTCCTTGCAATACTGGGTTAAGATTAGAGTATTCATGTTATATTGAAGTCCAGTTAAATTGATCTTCTTTCTAATGTGTGCTGTGAGTGATTTCACCCAACCAAATTTCTATCAGCTATCGAATCTGTAAGTACCCCTCACCCTTCCTCATTCTCCACTCTTTCTGCCATCAAAGAGTCTTCTTGTGTACACAAATTTGTTTTTAAGTCCTTATAGTAGAGGTCTCACACAATGTTTGACCTTGTGCCACTGACTAACGACTCAACATAATGTCTTCCAGTTGAAACCAGGTTATAAGATGCTTTTAAAAATCATGGTTGTTTTTTATCATTGCACAGTATTCCATTGAGTATATATACCATAGTTTATGTATCCATTCATCTGTCGTTGGGCATCTGGGTTGATTCCATCTTTTTGCTATTGTGGACTGTGCTGCAATAAACATGCGTGTGCACGTATCAGTTGGTGTGACTGGCCTTGACTCTGTACGATCTATTCCAAACAGTGGAATTACTTAGTCAAATGGTATATCTATTTCCAGCTTTTAACAGAAGTCCCAGATTGCTTTCCAAAGAGGTTGCACCATTTAACAATCCCACCAATAGTGTAGAAGAGTTCTGATTTCTCCACAGACTCTCCGACATTTGTTGCTTTGTGTTTTTTGGATCATGGCCAACCTTGTTGGTATGAGACAATATCTCATCATTGTTTTGATTTGAATTTCTTTAATAGCTAATGATCGTGAGCATTTCTGCATGTGTCTTTTGGCTGCCTGGATATCCTCTTTAGAGAAGTGTCTGTTCATCTCCTTTGTTCATCACTTAATTAGATTACTTATCCTTTCCTTATTGATATTTTGTAGCATCTTATAGATTATGGAGATCAGACTTCAGTCTGAGATATAGATGCCAAGGATTTTTTTCCCATTCTGTAGGTGGTATTGTAATTCCTGTGATAAAGTCTTTGGATGATCAAAAGTGTTGGATTCTTAGTAGTTCCCATTTATCTACTTTCTCTTCTGTTGATCATGCATTGTTTCTCGGCTTTTGAAGTCTGTTCTACGGTGTATAGTCTACTGTTGATTCTATATTTTCTTGCATGAGCTTTATTGTTTTAGTTTTGATACTGAAATCTTTTATCCAGTTTGAGTTGTTTTTTTGTATATGGTAGAAGATATGAGTCTTGTTTCAATTTTTTACAGATGGATATTAAATTTTGCCAGCACTGTTTGTTAAATTAAAGAGGTTGCTTTTACCCCAATTCAAATTCTTAGGGCCTCTGTGAATATCAGCTGTTCATAGGAGGATGGAGGCATCTCTGGGTTCTCAACTCTGTTTCATTGATCTATCTGTCTCTTTTTGTACCAGACTGTTTTGACAACTGTGGCAGTGCAATAGTTTCTAAGGTCAGGTAGTGGGAAGTCTCCAGTGTGTTCTTCTTCTTCAGTAGTGCTTTACTTATCCGAGGCTTCTTCCCTTTCTAAATAAAGTTGATAATTTGTTTCTCCATCTCATTAAGAAATGTTACTGGAATTTGTATTGGGATTGCATTCTATAAACAGACTGCTTTGGGTAAAATGGACATTTTCACAATGTTAAGTCTTCCTATCCACCAGCTGGGTAGGTTTCTCCATTTATGGAAGTCTCCCTTAGTTTCTTGTAATAAGGTTTTGTAGTTCTCTTTGTAAAGGTCTGTTATTTCTCTAGTTAGATTTATTCCTAGGTATTTTATCTTCTTAGGTGCTATAGTAAATGGTATTGACTTGATGATTTCTTCTTTAATAATCTCATTTTGGGTATAAAGGAATCTTACTGATTTACTTACATTTATTTTGTATCCTGATAATTTCCTAAAGTGTTCTATCAGTTTGAGTAGTTTACTTATGGATTCTTTAGGATCCTCCATGTATCCAATCATATCATCTGCAACTAGGGAGAATTTTACTTCTTTGCCAATACAGATGCCCTTTATTTCTTCATCTTGTCTAATTGCTCTGACTAGAACTTCTAGTACAATGTTGAATAAGAGAGATGAGAGTGGGCATCGTTGTCTAGTTCCTGTTCTTAAGGGGAATTGTTTCAGTCTCTCTCCATTCATGCAGTTCACTTTGCATAAGTGGCCCTTATTGCACTGAGGAATTTGCTGTCTATTCCTATTTTGCTGAGAGTTTTTAGCATGAATGGGTGTTGGACTTTGTCAAATGCCTTTTCTGCATCAGTTGACAAAATCAGGTGATTCTTGTCTTTTGTGTTATTCATATAGGTGTTCAGATTAATTGTTTTTGTGATGTTGAACCAATCTTGCATCCCTGGTATGAATCCAATTTTCTCATGATGAATTATTTTTTTGATATGCAGAATTCTATTGGCTAGTACTTTGTTGAAGATTTTTGCATCTAAGTTCATGAGTGATATTGGTCTGTAATTCTTTTTTGTTGAATCTTTCCTTGGCTTTGTTATCATGGTTATGCTGGCTTCATAGAATGAACTTGGGAATATTCTATCCCTTTCTATGATGTGAAATAGTCTCAGTAGTATTGGCATTAACTCCTCTCTAAAAGCTTGGTAGAATTCTGCAATAAAGCTACCTGGGCCAGGGCTTTTTTTTTGGCTGGTAGTTTTTTGATGACTTTTTCAATCTCTTCCTTTGTGATGTGTTTGTTAAGTTTTTCTAATTCACCTTGTGATAATTTTTTGTAGGTGACATGAATCTAGGAATTTATCCATTTCCTCTAGGTAGTGTCCTGTTACGATATTTTTGATTTCTGCTGGATGTGTTGTGACCATTCCCCTCTCATTTCTTATTTGGGTTATTTGTTTCCTTTCCTGGTTTTCTTTAGTAAGTTTAGCCAATGGTTTCTCAATTTTGTTGATCTTTTCAAAAAACCAGTTTTCAGTCTTTTCAGTTTTTTCAATTGTTCTTCAGTTCTCTAATTTGTTTAGTTCTGCTCTAATCTTTATGATCTGTTTTCTTCTAGTGCTTACCAACCACCAGTTGGGAAGACTGTCTTGTTTCTACTTGTTTAAGCTGTAGGGCTACTTCTTTGATTTGGATTCTTTCTTTCTTCTGGATGTGTGCATTTATAGAGGTAAAATGACTCCTGAGCACTGTTTTGGCTGTATCCCATAGGTTCTTGTAGGAATCCATAAATGTCTTTATTTCATCGTTGATTTCTTCTGTAACCCATGGCTTTTTGAGCAAGATGTTCAGTTTCCATGAGTTCCCATTTCTATCTATACTTTTTCTGCTTTGATTTTGAGTTTTATAGCTTTATGGTCTGAGAAAATACTTTACAATAATTTAGTGGTATGTATTTTGTTGAGATTTGCTTTATGTCTTAACACATGATGTATTCTGGAAAATGTTCCATGTGCACTGGAGAAGAAAGTGTAGTTATCTGCTGATGGATATGTCGATCAGGTCTAGCCGGTTAATTGTTGCAATAAGAACTTTTATGTCTTTATTGAGCTTTTTTCTAGAAGATCTGTCCAATACTGAGAGTAGAGTGTAGAAGTCTCCTGCTATTATTGTGGAGTGATGCATCTTATTTTAAATGTAGTCAGTGTTTCTTTGACATATTTAGATGCTCTAATATTGGGTGCATAAATATTTAATATTGTTAAGTCTTGCTTGTGTATTGAACATTTCAGTAATTGATAGTGTCCTTCATTGTCCATGACAGTGGATTTTACATTAAAATCTATTTTACCTGAGATCAGTATTGGTACACCTGCTCTTCTTTGTATATTATTAGCTTGGTATATATTCTTCCATCCTTTAATTTTCAGTTTGTTCATATCTTTAAGTATAAGGTGTGATTCTTCTAAGCAACATATAGGTGGGTCGTGTCTTTTGATCCATGATGTCACTCATCTCTTTACTGGAGCTTTCTGTCCATTTCCATTCAGTGTAATTATCATAGGTATGTGTGAAGTGCTGTTATTGTGATGTGCTTCTTTTTGTGTTGATGTTTTGTCTGTTGCTCTTATTATTCTGTTCTGGGACGTTCTTTTTTATGTGTTGATTTTTCACCATTTTCTGTGTTGGTTTTGTGTTTGTTGAGACTCCTTTATTACATTTCTTGATTTGATATATTGTGTCTATATTGTGTCTTTATTGTGATTTGAGGTTACCCCTGTGATCCCCCTCAATGTTCTATGTTTAAACCTAATTTTAACTTCTACATATCATATTAAGTTCCTCTCCATCTGGAAGGACAATAACTACTGTAGTACATCCTTCTTTTTAATATGATGATATCATAGTTTTCATGATATGATCACTGGATCACTTCTTTTAATATTATAGCTTTGATTGAGTTTTGTGCCTTCCCTAACTGAGTAGGTTTCTGGATGTTGTGTCTTGTACTGCCTCCTAAAATATAGAGTTAATGTTTTTGTTCTTCTAAGTCAAGAGCTTCTTTTAATATTTCCTGAAGCTTTGGTTTGGTTTTCACAAATTCTCTGATTTTCTGTTTATCTGTGAATGTCTTAAATGCATTTTCATATTTGAGAGATAGTTTTGCAGGATATGTAGTTCTTGGCTGGAAGTTTTTCTCCTTCAAGACTTTGAATGTGTCATCCCATTGCCTCCGTGCCGCCATCATTTCTGCTGAGAATTCAGAGGAAAGCCTGCAGGGTTTCCTTCTGATGTAAGCTTTGTTTTGAGTCTCGCTGCCTTCAAGAGTTTCTGCTTATGTTTCATTTCGTCAAGCTTGATTATAATAAGTCTTGGAGTCTTTCTTTTGGGATCTATATTGAGTGGCATTGTATATACATCTTGGATATCTATATTCTCTCCTTTTGTTATTTCAAGGATGTTTTCTGTCAGCAGGTCAACAACAATACTCTGTGTTCTCTGGTGTCCTGCCTTGTGCAGGAACTCCGATTAATCATAGATTGTTCCTTTTGACAGAATCCCACATGTTTCTATATTCTTCTTCATTTTTCTTGTTACTTTTCTCTGATTTCTCATGGCGATCTGACTCGACGGCACTTGGCTTGGCTTTCTCTGATTTCTGCTGATAGATGCTGGAGTCAGTAGATCTGTCTTCCAAGTCAGAAAGTCTCTTTTCCCTTTGTACAATTCTGTTTTATTGACTTTGAATTGAATTTTATATTTCTTTGATTTTGTTATTGATCTGTTGTATTCCAGAATACTGGTGTTCCATCAGTTTGAACAGCTTGCTTAATTTTTCATTTTGCTCTCCTGCATTTTTGTATAATGTCTAGGAGGGCTGTATGTATAATTCTTTTGTGCTAAGCCTCCGATCATTTCAGAAAGGCTTCTATATCTGAGAAGTTCTTTCATTTTTTTCTTTTGGGGGCTTTCTGGAGCCACAGGTGAATTTTTCTTTAACTTTCTGGCCCAAGTTTACTGCTTTTTGGGCTTCTAGAGGTCGTTTAGTTTCTCCAGTATTACCTTAATAGGATCTAAAGCACAGTCTGAGAAGGAAGGTGATCACCAGTCACCTCTATTTACTCCAGTGACTGGGCCCAGTGGAATCTCTAGGGTAGTAGTTTCCACCTCCTGATTGGCAAAGACACAGCCTTGCTTATGGAGTCCCTTGGTTGCCATCAGCTGACCCTGTGATGTGAGTCAGTAAAGGCCGGAATCCTGGCTGAAAGCAGAGAATACCATAATGATGTTTATCTGTGTTTTATAGACTATGCTAAAACATTTATCTAATGTGGATCATAACAAATTACAGAAAACATTGTGGAGAATGGGAATTCCAAAACACTTAATTGTGCTCATGAGGAATTTGTACATGGATCAAGAGGCAATCCTTTGAATAGAAGAAGGGGACGCTGCATGGTTTAAAGTCAGGAAATGTGTGTGTCAGGGTTGTATCCTTTCACCATACCTGTTCAATATGTATGCTGGATGAATAAGTCCAGAAGCTAGACTATATGAACAATAATGCAGCACCAGCACTGAAGGAAGACTCATTCATTAACAGTGTGCTTTATGTGGATGACACTACTTTGCTTGTTGAAAGTGAAGAGGACTTGAGACACTTATGATGAAGATCACTTTGATGAAGATCAAAGACCACAGCCTTCAGTATGAATTACACTTCAAAATAAAGAAATCGAAAATGCTTACAACTGGACCAATAAGCAACATCATGATAAACGGAGAAAAGATTAAAGTTCTCAAGAATTTCTTTTTACTTGTATCCAAAATCAATGCCCATGCATTGGGCAAATCTGCTGCAAAAGACCTCTTTATAAGTATTGAAAAGTAAAGATGTTGCCTTGAAGACTAAGATGCACCTGATCCAAATTATGGTATTTTCATTAGCATCATATGCATGCAAAAGCTTGTCAGTGAATAAGAAAGATGAAAGAAGAATTGATGCATTTAAATTGTGGTGTTGGAGGAGAATATTGACTATATCATGGACTGCCAAATGAACAAACATACGCGTATCTTTCTAGGTGAAAGTACAACCAGAGTGTGCCTTAGATGCGAGGATGGTACAACTGTGCCTTACATATTTTAGACATGTCAGGAGGGATCAGTACCTGAAGAATAACATCGTGCTTGGGGGCAGCAAAAAATAGGAAGACTCCCAATGACATGGATTCACACAGTGTCTACAACGATGGGCTCGAGCATATCAGTGACTGTGGATGCGGTGCAGGACTGGGCAGTGTTTTGTTCTGTTGTACAAGGGAATTAACTCAATGGTACTTAACAACAACAAAATTACCTAATCTCATCACTTGTTCTAATAATGTTCACCTTCTGTTCTAGAATGTAATCCAAGATCTTGCTCTCTACTAGTGGTCATGTCTCCATAGTATGCCCACTACCCCCCAAGAGTCCCTCACAGTTTTGTTGTCTTCCATGACCACGGGAGATGTGCAGAGTAGCGAGCAGGTATTTTTGTAGAACATCACTAAGTTTAGTTTTGTCTGATATTTTCTCATTATTAGATTCTAGTTTTACAATTTTGGCAGGCATAAAGTGAAAGCAAGTTGTGCCCTTCTCAGTGTATCACATCAAGGAGTACATGATGTCAGTATGCTAACTTACTAGAAATATTGACTTTAACCAGTTGATTAAGTTGGTGGCTTCTAGCATTATATACTGTAGAGTCATAATTTACTATTTGTAATTAAAACATATTTTGTGGTGAGATGCTTTTGCAATATGTGCATATGATGCTTTTGCCCATTTACAGATAATTACTATCTGCAAAAATAATATTGTGATGTTGGCTAAAATAAAGATGATTTTATATTTCCAGTTATTCCCTATTTGCAATTCTATTATAAAGATATTCTGTCCCTTTTATCTTATTTATTTAAACAGTTGTGTGTGTAGAACAGTGTGGACTCACTATCATTTGTCTTTTTCTATAGGTTATATTCATTGATTTTATTATTCATTTTACTATTCATTTTGTCCCAGATATGGGTAGTGGGTCTCATCATGTTGGTTTCATATGTTTTCAACACGTTGCCATCATTTTTTGAGCATGTTCCTATTTTATTACACCACCAGGTATTCTGTATTCATTGCTACTGACATTTCATTAACCCTAGGATTGTTCAGTAGACAGAGCTAATCCAAATATACTGACAAATATGTTTTTTGTTTGTTTGTTTCTGTATGTATTTACCTGTATTTGAGTGGGATGAGGGATATCATTACTAATGTCAGATGGATCTTGGCTGAAAGCAGAAAATACGTGAAAGATTTTTACCTGTATTTTATGGATTGTGCAAAGGCATTTGACTGTGTGGATCATAACAAATTAGGAACAACATTTCAAAAAATGGGAATTCTGGAAAACTTAATTGTGCTCAGTCTCAACTTATTCATAGTCCAAGACACACCCATTTAAACAGATCAAAGGGATGCTGTGTGGTTCAAAATAAGGAAAGTTTTGTGTGAAAGTTGCATCCTTTCACTGAACCTATTCAATCTGTAGGAAGAGCATATAGTTCCAAGAAGGTAGACTATATAGAGAACAGCATGGTATCTGGATTAGAGGAAGACTCATAAAAAACTTCTGATAGGCAGATGATACAACCTTTGTTAATGAAGAGGACTTTAAGCACTTGCTGATGAAGATCAAAGACCATAGCCTTCAATATTGATTATATTTCAACATAAAGAAAACAAAAATCTCAATAAATAAACCAATAAGCAACATCATGATAAACAAAGAAAATTTAGAAGTTGTCATAGATTTCATTTTACTGGGATCCACAATTTGTGATCATAGAAGCATCATTCAAGAAATAAAATGATGTATTGTGCTCCGTTGCCATGGAGTCGAATCAGACTTATAGAGACCCTATCTGCTGCAAATAACCGCCTTAAAATATTGAAAAGTAAAGATCTCACCTTGAAAAATAAGGTGATCCTGACACAAATCATGGTATTTTTAACCACAGCGTATGCATGTGAAAGCTGGACAATGAATAAGGAATACAGAACAAGAATTGATTCCTTTGAATTGTGGCATTAGAGAAGAATATTGAATATACTGCCAAGCCAAGTGCCGTCGAGTCGGATCTGACTAGGGACGGCCTAAAGAACAGACATATCTGTTTTGGAAGAAGTACAACCAGTGTGCTCATTGGAAGCAAAGATAGTGAGAGTGCATGTCACATACGTTGGACATGTTGTCAGGAGGGATCAGTCCCTGAAGAAGGATATTACTCTTGGTCAAGTACAGGGTCAGTGAAAAAGAGGAAGACCCTCAACAAGATGGGTTCACACAGTGCCTACAAAGACAGGCATAAGCACAAAAATTATTGTGGGCATGGTGCAGGACCAGGCAGAGTTTTGTTCTGCTGTGCACATGGTCACTATGAGTTGAAACTGACTTGATGACAACTAACAACAACAGCAACATCTGACAGAGTAGAACTGTCCCATAGGGTTTCCAAGAAGCATCTGGTGGATTCAAGCTGCCAACCTTTTGGTTAACCACTGTGACTTCATTACCACTATGCCACCAAGGTTTCCATTTGTTGCAAAAGACCACCTTAAAGTGTCAAAAACAATGATGTCACTTTGAAGACTAAGGTGTGCTTGACCCAAGCCATGATATTTTCAGTCTCCTCATATTCATGCAAAACTTGGTGTCTCAATCATTTAGTGCTGACATAACAGAAATACCATGAAAGAATGACTTTAAAAAGAGAAACTTTATTTTGTCACAGTCTAGTAGGCTAAAAGTCCAAATTCAGGGTGTCAGCTTCAAGGGAAGACTCTCTCTGCTGGCTCTGGAGGAAGGCCTTTGCTGTCAGTCGGCCCCTGGACTGGGAGCTTCTGATACACAGGGACCCAGGTCCTTTCTAAAAGATGCACTCAGCTACCAGCACTGCTTCTTCGTGGTATGAGGTCCCCGAATCTCTCTGCTGGCTTTTTTCTTTTTTATATTCCAGGAGATTGCCTCAAGGTACAATACAATCTTATACAGTGAGTCCTGCCCTACCAACACAGCTGCCACCCATCATCCCTCATTAACATCGTAGAGGCAGGATTTACAAAGTGGAGGAATATCACACAAAACTAGGAATCACAACCTAGTCAAATTGCTACACACATTTTTGGGGAAGACAAGATTCAATCTGTGATACTTGGACAATGGATAATGAAATCCAAAGAATCTATCCCATTGAGTTATGGTGTTGGTGAAGAATACTGAATTACCAGAATACCAAATAAATCTGTCTTGGAAGAGGTACAGCCAGCATACTCCTTCAAACTGAGTATGATGACACTTTGTCACATGTACTTTGGACATATTATCAGGCAGAATCAGTCCCTTGAGAAGGAAATCTTGCTTGGTAAAGTAGAGAGTCAATGAAAGAGGAAGACTCTCAATGAAATAGATTCACACCGTCGCTGCAACAATGAGCTCAAATATAGCAACAATTGTGAGGATACCGAAGAACCAGATAGTGTTTTCGTTCTCTTGCTCTTGTCCTTGCTATGAGTTGGAACTGACTCAACGTCATTTAACAACAACTTGTGTTTGTGCATGTTATAATTTCATGTTGATATCACTTATTTTTCAATAGCATGGAGTTCATTTGAGCATTCACCTTTTAATTCCTTTTAAATACCTTACCTGACACTGATATTTATTATCTGCCACAAATTTATTTATTTTACCAGTACAAGAATACATATAAGGTAGCTTCAGAATGGCCTACATACACCTCAGAATACTGGAGTGTGGGCCTCTGTAGTCCACTCCCTTATGGAAACAACAACAAAAATATTGCTTAAATAATAATAATTTTTCAGAACGCTGAAATTTAAGCAGTGGCTAAGAGCAACCACACTTGTGACACTCATTAACCTTCTTCCATTCTCTCAGTAACTCTGTGAGATCCTTGAAAATGAGCAGCCTAGTAACCACAGCAGCTGTGAAAATCACTAGTCTTGAAGCCACTAGAGTGAACAGAGCAGGTATGAAGTTTATTACTAAGTCTTATCCCTAGAACATTGTCTCTGTTTAACCTGTCTCACAAATACCTACAAAAGCTCCGTTTTCAGCCTGAGTTTGCTAAACTAGTTTGAGAAAATAGGAGCCTGGCCAAAAGCTTAAATGGAAAATCTGGAGAATATTATGTCTATAATAGGCTTTGAGAAGCTCTGACATATTTCTGGAGATCTGGAAGGATATGTACACATATAAAAATGTATTGGTGCCCTAGAAAAATCTGAGAGGATCATAATCTTCTCTCTAGTTACCTTTGAAATTCTACGGAGGAAGAGATGAAACCTAAGGTGGAGTTGTAAACTGCCAAAATGTTAAAAGCATGCTGCAAAGCACAGAGGGCATGGTCAAATGGTGGAAGACTTATTTGTCAAAGATATTTAAGAAAATTTCTCACCTGTGATCAGCAGATCACTAAGCTCCCAAGGAGAAACACACTGTAGAAAATACAGAATTAGTATAGAAGAGTCACTAAACAAACAGTAACAAAGAAAAGTGAATTTAAAATAGATAAGAACAAACCTTGGAGGAAGAGAACATCTTATTTAAAATTTGGTTGTATTATACAAAATGTTCAGTTTTCAACAAAAAATTACAAGAAACATAAAGAATCAGAACAGTCCAGGAAGATAGAAGTTCGAATTCAGGATGCTGGCTCCAGGGGAAGGCTTTCTCTCTCTTGGCTCTGGAGGAATGGTCCTTGGTCTTCCCTTGGTCTGGGCACATCTCAGCATAGGAATATCAGGTCCAAAAGATGCAGTCTGCTCCCTGTATTGCTTTCTTGGTGGTATTGGGTCCCCATGTCTGTCTGCTCAACTCTCCCTTTTATACTGAAAAAAAAAAGATTGGCTTAACACATTATCTAATTTTGTAGATCTCAAAAATATAACTGCCATTAATACATCTTATTAAATAACAATGATAGAATTAACAACACAGGAAAATCTCATAAAATAACAAAATAGTGGGCAATCACACAATACCAGGATCATGGCCCAGCTACATTAATACACACATTTTTGGGGGGACACAGTTCAATTCATGACACTGGCCAACCAACAGGAAGAGTTCCATATTTGTAACTATTTCCAAAAAAGTAAATTGTCTTAGCTATGTACTGCTGCTATAACAGAAATACCACAATTGGATGACTTTAACAAAGAAAAATTCATTTTCTCTCGTAAAAGTAGGAAAGTCCAATTTCAGAGACTGCCTTAAGAGACAACACAAGCTTGTAGATTGAGTCCTGCCTCACCAAAACAACTGCTACACATCTTCCACCAATGCTATCATAGAGGCAGGATTTACAACATGTGGGAAAATCACACAATACCAGGAATCATGGACCACCCAAATTGACACACAAATTGGGGGGGCACACAATCAAATCCAAGATAATGATCCAACCGAATGTGGAAATTATAAAATAATATTGGTAATATCTTATCACATGCAAGTAAAATTTTGCTGAAGAGCATCAAAAGTGACTTAGGCAGTATATTGAAAGGGCACTGCCAGAAATTCAGGCCAGATTCAGGAAAGAATGTGGAATCAGAGGTATTATTGCTGATATCAGATGGATCCTGGCTGAAAGCAGAGAATACCAGAAAGATGTTTGCCTGTGTTTTATTGACTATGAAAAAGCATTCAACTGTGTGTAACAACAACAAAAAATGGATAACATTGGAAAGAAAGGAAACTCCAGGACACTTAGCTGTGGTCATGAGGAATCTGTACATCGATCAAGAGGCAGTTATTTGGACAGCAAAAGGAGATACTACATGGTTTAAAATCAGGAAAAGCCTGCATTAGGGTTGTAGCTTTTTACCATACGTATTCAATATGGATGCTGAGCAAATAATCTGAGAGTCCGGACCATATAAGAAAGAATGGGGCATCAGTATGAAGGAAGACTCGCTAACAAACTACGTGTATTATACAGATGATACAAACTTGCTTGCTGAAAGCAAAGAGGACTTTAACTATTTGGTAACAACGGCAGGCCATAGACTTCTGTATGGATCATACCTCAACATAAAGAAAATAAAAATCTCTGCAACTGGACCAATTAGCAGCATCATGATAAATGGGGAAAAGATCAAAGTTGTTAAGGATTTCATTTTAGTTGGATCCACTATCAATACCCATAAAAACATCAGTCAAGAAATTAATATGCAAAATTGTGCGGCCAAGATGGAGAAGTAGTCAGATGCCTCCTGTGCCCCTTTTACAACAAACACCACCCCCCAAACAAGTGAATTAATTATGTATGATATTCTAGGGGTCCTGAATATCAAAGACAAAATCGTGTAAATGGATTGAGTGCTGGGGCGAGGGGGAAGAGACTCTTCAGAAGTGAAGAGCAGATGCCGGACCTGACCTGGTAAAAACTGGCACCCTTCAGGAGGGATGTGCCAGTGCACATGCGACAGGTAAGGCAAGCAGCATGTTTAGGCAAACATGTTTAGACATGTTTACTATATCAGGAGAGACTGTGCAGCACAGTCTGCTCACACCTCCAGAATCAGTAAAAACTGGCACTTGATCAGCAAAAGATAAGTTTTTTTTGTCTAACCTACTGTCAGGAAGCAAAAACACACATTTGGTATAAAAGTCTCCCCCATTTACTTGCCTCTCTCTCACTGTGTACTGAGTCTGAGCTGATATACCCCCTGCACCTGAAGTAGGATCACTTATATGCCCTGAGCTACTACTCCGGTCTTGGAGATTGAACAAATTAAGAAACAAGGAAAAAATAATCTGATGGACCCCCTAAGCCAAGAACTCAGGGCAGCAACTATTTATTTGCCTAGGCAGAGGCATAAGGGGTCCACAACATTTGTGTATTTTTTTACCCCTGTATAGACCTTTGAGGGGACAGTACAACAGCATAGGTCCTCTCTAGCAGAGTACAACAGGGTATATACCTGAATTCTAATTTCATTGTATCAGATGTATGGTAGTAAGGTAGTTTTGTGACATTTGACACGACACTGCCTATTAAACAGGGTCCTCACCTACATACATCAGGGGCCTGAGGACTGGTGGCTCCACTCACACCACTGAGCTGCCTGTCACAGGGGTTGAATAACTGATGCCTTCTAGTCCTTACAGCCAACAGGATTGGATACCCATAACCTGGCTGTAAAACCCAACCACCTACGTGCTCTAGGGAACAGGGACATACTTTTCTCACAGACACTCAGAGACAGCTGTCAGCCCCTTGCCTTACTCAGCATTTGACACCCTACTGCAGTCAGATACCTAAGTGAGAGGCCTGCACTACACACTAAGAGACCACCAGTCTGGATATCTGAGTTGAATTCATGCAAGAAAAGAAAACTAAGTCCTGGGATCACATGCCTAGTAACAACTCAAACCACGTGGTGACAGGATGTTAGAACTTTGAAGGCACTAACAATCAAATTAGTTCACATGATCAGCCCATTAGGGCATATCCAAATAACTCAAAATAAGAAGCTAAGACACAGTAGAAAACACAAATAAATACAATAACTTATTGATGGTTTGGAAACCCTGATGGCATACTGGTTAAGTGCTATGGCTGCTAACTAAAAGGTTGGCAGTTCAAGTCTCCCAGACAATCCTTGGAAACTCTATGGGGCAGTTCTATAGGGTCACTAAGAGTTGGAATTGACTTGACAACAGTGGATTTGGTCTTACTTGGTATTGATGGTTTAAAGACGATAGTCAATATCAAATCACGTAAAGAGACAGACCATCATGGCTTCCTTAACAAAGAATCAAGAAGTCTTCTAGGTGAATAGAACTTCCTGGAATTACTAGAGTTACAGTACAAGTGATTAATATACAGAACACATCAAGAGATCAGAAAAGAGATCAGGCAAAACAGAACAAGCCAAGATGCACACAGACACAGCAATAGAAGAACTTAAAAAACATTAGAGAAGAACATAATGACAAATTTAACAGTCTCCAGAATTGTAGAGAATACAGGCAGAAATCCAGAAGATTAATTATAAAATTTCATAATTAAAAAATATAAAGTCATAGGGACAGAATTGAGGCAACGAAAGTCAGAATTAGTGAGACTGAAGATAAAGTACTTGATAACATATTTGAGAAAAAAAATCAGATGAAAGAATTTTTAAAAATGAAGAAATCTGAGGAATTATGTGGCACTCTATAAAGACAAATAACATGTGAATGATTGGAGTACTGGAACAGGGGGACATATCAGAAAATACAGAGAAAATTGCTGAAAATTTGTTGACTGAAAACTTACCTGATATCTTGAAGGATGAAGAGATATCTATCCAAGATGCTCTCAAACTCCACACAAGGTATATCTCAAAAGAAAGTCACTAGGCATGTTATAACCAAACTTGCCAAAACCAGAGATTTAAAAAAGAGAATTTTAAGAGGGGCTAGGGATAAACAAAAAACCTTTTACAAAGGGAAGTCAGTAAATTTGGACAATTAAGTAGAACTCGTACAGGAAAGAAGGCAATTGGTGATGTGTTCAAAGCACTGAAGGACGAAACATGACAGTCAAGAATTATATATCCAGCAAAACTGTCTCTTAAATATGATGACAAAATAGGGACACTTTGAAATAAACAGAATTTTAGGGAATTTTCAAAAACTAAACCAAAAATAAATACTAAAGGGAGTCCTTCAGTTGGAAAACTAGTAATATCAGATAACAACCCTACATTACAACACAGGACCGAGCAATCAGACATCAAAACAGATAGAGGAATCACAAAAATAAATCAAAACTAAAACACTGAAAATAGAGAGACAGAGATGCCATTATGTGAAGGATGACAACAGTAAAACAAAAAAAGAGAGACTAAAAAATGTAGTCATATGGATAGCAAGTTAAGGCAATATAAAGAAAAGATTGGTTTAAACTTGGAGCAGTAGACCTAAATATTAAGGCAAACACATAGAAATCCAGTGAGTCTACACATCAAAATTAGAAAACAAGAAAAACACCAATTCTCAGTAAATATAAAAACAAAACAATGAAAAGAAAATACATAAAGAAAAATGACTCAGCACAGTAAATTAAGGGAAAAAGAAAAGTGTCAACCACATATACACACAAAAGCATCACAATGACAGCCCTGAATACATATTTACCAACAGTTATGCTGAATATAAAGATACAGAGAGTGGCAGAATAGATTGAGAAAACAGGATTTGTCTGTATGCTGCCTATAAGAGCCATGCCTTAGACTTAAAACACAAATGCAAAGTCAAACCTAACAAACCAAACTCATTGCTGTTGAATTGATTCTGACTCATAGTGACCCTATAAGACAGAGCAGAACTGCCCTGATAGACTTTCCAAAAAATGCCTGGTTGATTTGAACTGCTGACTTTTTGATTAACAGATGTAGCACCAAGGTTTCCCTAAAGCTCAAAGGGTGAGTATATATACCATGCAACAACATTCAAAAACGAGCAGGAGTGGCAATATTACTTTCTGACTAATCAGACTTCAAAGTAAAATTCACCATGATGGATACAATAGGACATTATATAATGATTAATGGGGCAATAACCCAGGAGTACACAACCATATTAAATACTTTCTACCCAATGTTAGTGCTCCAAAAATACATAAAAGAAACTCTCGCTGCGTTGAAAGGAGAAATGGCTCCATGACAACAGTAGCAGACTTCAATACAGCATTTTCCATGAACGACAGAACGTCCAAGAACAAAGTTCAATAAAGACATGGAAGATATAAATGCTGCAATCAACCAACTTGATCTCATAGACAGACAGAACACTCCATCCAACAGCACTCAAGCATACTTTCTTTTCCAACTCACATGTAAGTCTCCAGAATAGAACACATATTAGGCCATAAAGCAAGCCTTAACAGAACCCAAAGCATGGGAATATCACAAAATAACTATTCAGAACACAAAGCCACAAAGGTAGAAATCAGTAACAGAAAAAGCAAGGGAAAAAAAAAAATCAAACACATGGTACCTGAACAACACCTTGCTCAAAACTACTGGGTTATAGAAGAAACTAAGGTCTGAATCAGATGATTTCAGGCCTGCACCATCCTCACAGTAATTGTTATGCTTGAGCTCATTGATGTAGTCATGTGTCAGTCCATCTCATTGAGGGTCTTTTTCATTTTCAGTGACTTTCTACCTAACCAAGCATGATATACTTCTCCAGGGACTGATGCATCCTGATAACATGCCCAGAGTGTTTGAGATATAATCAACACCTTTGCTTCTAAGGAAAATTATGGTTGTACTTCTTCTGAGACAGATTTGTTTGTTCTTTTGGCAGTCTAAGGTATATTCAGTACTCTTCACCAACCAGTTCAAAGGTGTCAGTACTTCTTCAGTCTTCCCTTTTCATTTTCTAGGTTTTGCATGCACATGAGGCAATTGAAAACACCATCCTTGGGTCAGGTATATCTTAATCTTCAAGGGGACATGTTTGCTATTTAACACTTTAAAGAGGTCATTCCATGAAAGGATACTCAGTAATCAAAATAAACCACCTATCAGTGAATGCAATAATCTGGGTGGATCTCTAAAATATAATGCTGAATGAAAACCTATCCAAGAAAGTTGTATGGTATATGATACAATTTATAAAACATCCTTGAAATAACAAAAATACAGAAATGGAGAAGAAATTAATTTTTGCCTGAAGTAAAGGAAGGAGTGAGTTTGAGGCAGAAGTGAGTATAACTTTAAAAGTGCTACATAGTGGATCCTTGTGGTGATAGAATTTTTCTGTACCATGACCATATTTAATACCTGTGTTCTGATTGCAAGCAGTTACCATTAGAGGAAACTGAGTGAAGAGTACAGAGGATTTCTGTGTATTATGCGATTATGTACATACGGAAATATAACCTATGTTCGTTTCATTGGAACAGTTAATGCTGAGATAAAATTGATCTACAGAGTTAATGCAATCCTCATCGAAAACCAAGGTACGAGTACTTTTTGTCCTGAGAATTTAACAAACTGATCCTAAAATTCTCATGAGAATAGAAATAATTCGTCGTGGCAAAAATAACCTTTAGAAAAAAGAAAAAGTTGGAGGACATATACTTCCAGGTTCAAAACTCAACATCAAGCCACAGCTATCAATCAATCACATGGATCAATCCAGCACTCATTTGACAGTTTGTCATACTGTGGCAACTTATGAATTGTTATGGTACTGGAAACTATGCCACTAGTATTTCAAATACTAGCAGAGTCATCCATGGTTGACAAGATTCAGTGAAGCTTCCAGACTAAGACAGAAATTTAGACAATGAAAACTTTATGTCTAACCACAGAATACCATCCAAGATACAGCTGCAAGATGAGCCCCCCATTTGTTGGGAGGCACTTAAAATATACAGTGGCCACAACAATGTACTCATGCATACCAATAATGAAAATTATGCAGGACTGGACAGCATTTCATTCTGTTGTACTTGACAGCAACTATCAACAACAACAAAGAGATCAGTGGAATGGAATTGAGAGTCCATTAATAAATCTATACATCCATGGTAAAATTAGTTTTTAACAAGGGTCCCAAGGCAAGTGAATGAGGAAAAAAGATCTTTTAAAAAAAGGGTACTGGGACAAGTGGATGTCCACATGCAAAAAGAATGAAGTTGTACACTACCTCATACAATATACAAAAGTTAACCCAAAATGGATCCTAAATCTAAAAGAAAGAACTTAAAATTTGAAACTTTTACAGTAAAACTTAGGAGGAAATCTTCATAACATTAGATTAGACAATGATTTCTTAGAAACAACACCAAACACTAACAACAAAACTGTAAATTAGCCTTTTGTCATAATTTAAAAATGTCCCAAATTAATCTGTAAATTCAGTGTAATACTCATCAAAATATTAAAATTCTTCTTCACAGAGATAGAAAAGTCAATCTTCAAATTTATTTTGAAGAAAAAGGGATCCTGAATAGCTAAAGCAATTTTGAAGAAGAAAAAAGTAGGCAGATGCACACTTTTTTGGTTTCAAAATCAAGAAGTCAAAGCAATTAATACAGTCTGGTACTGGTATAATAACTGACATATAGACAAATGAAATAGTATTGAGTCCAGAAATCTGTGCATCTTATGTTCAACTAATTTTTGACAAGATTGCTAAGTTCATTCAAAGGGAATAGAAGAGTCTCTTGAATGGTGCTGAGAAATTTGGAAATTCACATGAATCAGGATCCATACCTCACACCGTACCAAAAGAAAAAAAAAAGTCTGAAATGAATCAAGGACCTGAATGTGAAAACTAAAACCATAAAATTCTCAGAAGAAAATATAGTGACAAGACTGTGGGAACCTAGTTCTAAATGATGCATTTTCAGATATGACAACAGCACCATCAGAAAAAGACAGCACATATAACTGGGACCTAATAAGAATTTTTGTTTATCAAAAGATTTTATCAAAAAGATGAAAAGACAACCAACAGATTGGAGGAGAACTTTCAGGAATCATATATCTGAGAAGTGTCAAATATCTAAAATATATCAAATAATTCTACAATTTAACAATAAAAAGTCTCACAATCCAATCAATAATGGACAGAGGATTTGAACAGACATTTCACCGAAGAGGATGTTCAAATGGCCAACATGCACATAAAAAGATATTCAATGTCATTAGTCACTGTAGTTTTAGTTAGGTACCATAAAGTACATTTAGACTTATGGTAACCTCATGTGACAGAGTAGGATTTTCTAGTTTGTCGTCTTTATAGGACCAGATTGCCGGGTCTTTTTCCCACAAAGTGGCTGGGTGGCTTTGAACTGCCAGCTTTAAAGTTAGCAGCTGAGAAGTTAACCACTGCACCACCAGAGCTTCTTAGCCATTAAGAAGATACAAATCAAAACTGCAATGAAGTGCTACTTCACCCCTATTATAATTAAGAAAAAAAAAATACCTGTTGTCCTTGAGTCAATTCTCCATGGCTAAGAATTGGGCTTCTAACAAAATTGTCAGTGGTTTAAATCCACCAGCTCTTCTTGGAAACCCTGTGGGTTTCCAGTATTATAGGATTGCTATGAGTTGGAATCTACTCGGTGGTAATGGGCTTGGTTTCCAGATCTCTGGTGTCATAGTGGTTAAAGGATCAGCTGCTTACCAAAAGTTCAGCAGTTTGAATTTACCTTTGCGTCCTTGGAACCACTATGGGGCAGTTCGACTGTCCTATAAGATTGCTATTAAGTTGGAATTGACAGTACAGTAACGGATTCACTGTTAAAATATCAATGATAAAAAAAGGATACTGGCAAGATTGTGGATAAACTGGTACCCTCATCCATTGCTGGTGGGAATAGTACAGCCTCTGTGGGAAACAATTTGCCATTTCCTCAAAAAGTTAACAGAACTATAACACAATCCAGAAATCTCAATTCTCAGTGTATACCCAGAAGTAAAGACAGTGTCACAGACAGAAACCTGTACACCAGTACTTTTCACAATAGCCACAAGCTGTAAACAACCAAAATGTTTCCATTTCATCAGAATATGAAGGGATAAGCAAAATGTGATACATACATACAATGAACTATTATTGAGCCATGAAGAAAAATGAAGTTTTAATGCATGCCCTAACAAGGAACAACCTTGAAAACATCATACAGAATGAAACATGTTACTCATAAAGAGACAGATACTGTATAATCTCACTTACATGAAATAAACAAATAGAAAGCAAAGAGTATCAGTAGTTAAAGGGCTATGATGAGAGCAGAAAAGGGAAGCTTTTGCTTAAGAGGCATCTTAGGCTGTGTTCCCTAGAGAAGCCAAACCAGGGAAGTGCATATATACAGAGAATTTTTCTCAAGACAATAGTTTGCACAGTTGTGGAGGCTGGCAAGTCACGAATCCATAGGTCAGGCATCAGAGTTGGAGGCTTTTCTTCAATCACATGGTTGCAGGGGCTGGCGAACACAAATAGGCAAGTCATAGGAAAAGCAGCTGGATCACAGGGCTTGGTGAATCAGATGAGACAAGAGGCTGCTGGCTCACAGGGCTATGGAAGCTGTCAAACCTCTGAATCTGCAAGTAAGATGATAGGTTGGTGGCTCAAGTTCTAAGAACCAAGGGTTAGATGATGATGAGTTAGAAACAGGATCCAGAACAAAACAACTTTGCCAGAGCATTCATATGTATTGGATACGGGCCACACCCTAAGGGAAATTCCCCTTACTTGAGCAAACTGGTGACTTTCGAGTAAAGCTGTAAGTCAAGATATGTCCCACACTAAACCTGCTTTATCAACATGAGTATTCAGGATTTACAGCATGCAATTACACAATACCACCAAATTGAGAACAGTTACACAATACTGAGAATCATGTCTTAGCCAAGTTGACACATAACATTAACTATCACAGGGTGCCTTTAATATCTGCTAACAGTGGTGGAATGATTTGGAAAAGGACAATGAGAATGGTTGCACCACCTGAATAATCAATATTACTAAAGAGTATATTTAAAAATTGTGGAAATGGCATATGTTTTATGTACAGTTTCACTATAATAAATTTTTTAAAAACTAAAAATTTGGGTGCTTCAAATAATGACATCAACAAAGTTATCCCACCAAATGAGAGAAACTGTTCACAAAACATATACAGCAGAAACTGTGAGAGTTGAAACTCAATAGGACTGCCTTGTTTTTCTCGGTCTTGCAAATTTTCCACATTTGACAATGTGCAATCACCACATTTCCATTGCTCTTTATTTAGTGGAAAACATTTGCACTTTTCTTCTCTGACAGGTTTCCACTTTACACCAATCTGGATTTCACAGGTTTTACTGTATCGTATGCCAAGCCAAGTGCCGTCGAGTCGGATCCAAATGTAGCCATATCCTGAATATGTGATGAAAACTTGCAACTAACTAAGGACAAATGATTCTATTTTGTAACAGGCAAATGCTCTGAGTAGGCATTTCTCAGAAGAAGATATGCAAATAACAAATTAACACATGAAAAGATGATCAACATTATTAGCCATCAGGAATATGCAAATAAAAACACAGTGATATAACATGTCACACTCATTTTTTTAAAAAAGTAAACAAACAATTTCTGTTCAGTTCGTTACAACTCATGGCAAACCCATGTTGTGCCTGAGTAAAAGAACTGTGCTGCACAGAATTTTTGATACTTGAATTTTTGGAAGTAGATTGCCAGACCTTTCTTCTGAATCATATCTAGGTAGACATGAACCAACAATCTTTCTGTTGTTAGCTGAGTGTGTCAACTGTTTGTACCAACCAGGAACTCCTCACACCTGACAGGGTGGCTAAAAAACAAACAAATAAACAAAAATCAATAACAAATGTTGACAAAGATGTGAAGAAATGGCCATCATCATACACTTCTGATGGGAATGTGCAAAATTGTAGCATTTTGGAAAATATCTGGCAGTTTCTTAAAATATTAAATTCAGTTACTATAAGACCCAGAAATTTCACTCAAGATAAAGCAAAACGTGTCTACACAAAACTTGTGTACACATATTCATAGCAGCACTATTCATACTAGCCCCAAAGTAAAAAGTGATGAATAGGCAAACAGTATATGTGAAAATGTTTATATGTTCTTCATATAGAAAAATATTAGTCATCAAAAAGGTATGAAGAAATGAAATATGATTCTCACTGTAATGTAGCTCAATCTTGAAAATATAATGTTTAGTAAAAGAAGCCATATATTACATGAATCCATTTATATGAAATGTGCTACAGATTAGATAAATCAATAGAGAACAGAAAATCAATAGTATATTTCTAGTTGCCAAGAGCTAAGTGCATGCTTGCATGTGTGCGTGCATGTGTGTGCGGGTGTGTGTGTGGCATGGCGGGGATGGGTGGGATATCATTGTTAATAGGTTAGTGTTTCTTTTGGGGAAAGCTACTTCAGAATTTTTACATGTACAATTAAGTGACATAAATAACATTTGTTTGATCAGTTTCAGAACTGGTAAAAATCTTCAATTTCTCCATCTTTGGCCTTAGTGGTTTCTGTGTAAATTTGAATAACAGAGCTGTTTAGTGTCCTCCCGTGTAGGCATATGGTGTTATCATATCACTGACAGTGTTGTACTTCAGGAAAGATATAGAAATATTATTTTTGATGATGAATGCAAGCCATTACTCTCCAAGTTGTCATTCCGGGTATAGTAGACCAAATGATTGTCCAATTCAGAATGGCCAAATACCAGTTCATATCTGTTCAGTAATGCCTAGAATACCTATGTTTAGATGTTCCATTTCATTTCTGATGACTTTCAATTTTCTGAGATTTATACTTCATATATTCCATATTTCAATTATTAATGGATGTTTGCAACTATTTCTTCTCATTTTGAGTCTTGCCACATTACTAAATGAATGTCTTGAAATCTTTACTCCATCCAAGTTAGTAAAGTCGACTGTCTTTTGAGGTGGCAACTCTTCCCAGCCATCTTTTGAGTGCCTTTCAACCAGAGAGGCTCATCTTCCAGGGCTACATCAAACAGCGTTCTGCTGCCATTCATAAGGTTTTCACTGGCTAATTCTTTTCAGAAGTAGACTGCTGAGACCTTCTTCCTAGTCTGTCTTATTCTGGAAACCCAGCTGAGACTTATCCACCATGGATGACCCTAGTGATATTTGAGTTTCAGTGTTGTGCCTTCCAGCATCATAGCAAGACACAAGCTCCCACAGTACAACAAACTGAAAGACACATGAGAAATATGGCCTTGGCATTAAAAAAGATGGCTGAGATCATATGAGAGAATTTTTCAAGACTGACAGCTTCTTCATTGCAAATACCTTTTTTCACCAACATAAATGGTGACTATACACATTGACCTTGCCAGATGGAATATACAATAATCAAATAAACTACAGCTATGGAAAGAGACAATGGAAAATCCCAATAACATCAGTCATAATAAGACCATAGACTGACTGTGAAATAGAGTATCAATCGCTTATATGCAAGTTCAGGTTGAAAATGAAAAAAATTAGAACAATCCCATGAGAGCCAAAGTATAACCTTGAATATATCCTACCCAAATTTAGAGACCATCTCAAGAATAGATTTGACACATGGAACAGTAATGACCAAAGGGCAGATGAGTTGAAGAAGGACATCATCCATGAAAAAAGCAAGAGATTATTAAAAAAAAAAAAAGAAAGAAAAAGAACAGGGAAGAAAGAAAACACCAAAATGGATGTCACAAAAGGTTTTGTAACTAGCTCTTGAACATGGAGTAGTTAAAGCAAAAGGAGGAAATGACGAAGTGACATAGCTGAGGAGATTTTTAAATTGGCTGGAGAGTATGTGCAAAGGCCTAGAGATAAAAAACCAAAAGGGAAGAACATGCTTGGTATTTCTCAAAGTGAAAGAACCGAAGAAAAAACTCAAGCATTGAGTTGAAATATTGGAGAATTCTAAGAGGAAAATTTTAAATGATACTGGAGGCATCCAAAGAATATAGAAGGAATACAAAGCCACTGTAATAAGAAGAATTAGTCTATAGTCAACTACTTTAGGAGGTAGCATGTGATCAAAAACCAATGGTACTGAAGGAAGATGTCCCAGATGAACTGAAGACGTTGGTGAAAAAAAAAAAAAACCCAAAGTTCCAGAAATTGATGGGACACCAATTGGGAAATGCTTGTTCATCTATGCCAAGAAACTGCAAAGCTAGCTACTTGACCAACCCGCTGGAAAAGATTAGTATTTATGCCTATTCCCAAGAAAAGTAATTCAACAAAATGCAGATTATCAAGCAATACTGTCAGTATCACACATAAGTAAAAGTTTGCTGAAGATCATTCAAAAGCAGCTGCAGCAATATATTGACAGGAAACTGCCAGAAATTCCAGCTCAATCCAGAATAAGATGTGGAACCAGAAATAATGTCAATGCTGATGTCAGATGGATTCTGGCTGAAAGCAGAAAATACCAGAAAGGTATTTACTTGTGTTTTATTGACTATGCAAAGGCACTCAACTGTGAGGAGCATAACAAATTATGGATAGCATTGCAAAGAATGGGAATTCCAAAACACTTAACTATGCTAATGAGGAATCTGTACACGAATTAAGAAGCAGTTGTTAGAAAAAAGGTGTACATGTATGGTTTAAAAAAGGTGTACATCCTTTTATCATACCTATTGAGTCTGTATGTTGATTAAATAATCTAAGAAAGTAGACTATGTGAAGAACATAGCATCTGGATGGGAGGAAGAATCATTAACAACCTGTGACATGCAGATAACACAATCTTACTTGCTGAAAGTGAAGACTTGAAGCACTTACTGATGAGGATCCAAGACCACAAACTTCAGTACGGATTATACCTCAGCATAAAGAAGACAAAAATCCTCATAAATGGACCAGTAAGTAACGTCATGATAAATGGAGAAAAGCTTGAAGTTGTTAAGGATTTCGTTTTAGTTGGCCCCACAGTCAACACTCATGGAAGCAACAGTCACAGAATCTAAGCACATATTTAGTGGGCAAATCTACTGCAAAAGATCCCTTTATAGCATTGGAAAGCACAGATGTCACCTTGAAGACTAAGGTGGACCCAGTCTAAGCTATGAATTGATGACTTTGAATGGTGGTGTTGGTGAAGAACATTTCATGTACCACGGGCTGCCAAATTAACAAATCTTTCTTGGAAGATGTACAGCCAGAATGCTCTTTAGAAGCGAGAGTGAGGAGACTTCATCTCCCATACTTTGGACATGTTATCAGGAGGGACGAGTCTCTAGAGAAGGACATCATTCTTGGTAAAATGGAGGATCAGCAAACAAAGGAAAACCCTCAACAAGATGGATGGACACAGTGGTTCCAACAATGGTCTTAAGCTTAACAATGATCATGAGAGTGGCACAGGATTGGGCAGTGGTTCCTTATGTTGTGTATAGGGTCACTATGATTTGGAAATGGCTGGAGGGCACCTAACTACAACAGCAACAATAAGGTTTATTATTGTGCCAATGTCTGCAATATCTGCTTCTAAATGTTTTCATTATACATAACAGATGCTTAATAATGATAATTTTACAACTCTATTAATAACACTTTTGAATAACCTCTATGAGTAGTAACACCTTTGAACTTAGTATTGCAAGTAATATATGGGTGAATGGTACGATGTTTGGTTTACATCTCATTAAAGCTCTTAAAATAGAAATATTTAAAATTAAACAATGAACTTACTAACTAGAAGATAATCTTTTTGTGTAATTCTTTTTTTCTCTGTCCTCATGTAATCAGTACATTGTTTTCCAAAATTCGTTATTTCCAATCCCCTTCTGTGTAGTAATGCTGCATCTTTTTAACAATTTGTTTCATTTTTTACTGTTTATATTCCATTCTGGGTTCTCCCCCACTTCTTGGAGGATTTTAATTCTTTATGTCTTGTATTTGTGAAATATTGCCATGATCCTAAATGTCAAAACTTTATGAAATGTTATACTCAAATACACTGTCCACTCCCTTTAGCTCTTCTATTTTTTTCTTATACACCAATGCTTCTAACCCATTCTCATCTAGCTAATTAGGTAATTTATCCCTATAGTTTCTGACATATTCTTCCCATATTTATTTTTCCAGAAGTTAGCTGGTAAGTGTATATATTCTTATATCTCCTCTTTATGAAATTCACCACACTGTAGATACTCTTTTGCATATTGCTGCTATCATTTAACAACCTATTCTGGAAATCTATCACTATAAGTTCATAGAGATATTTCTCACTGTTTTTACAGCTGTATAGTACTCCATTTTGAGAATGTGCTCAAGTTTATTCAACTGCTGTTTTATCCCCGGGCTTTTACTTAAATAATGTTGCAATGAATGTATTTGTGCATATGTATTTTTATATTGTTGAGTGTTTATTTTAGGAAGAATGCCTAGAAACAGAATTGCTGGGT
Source organism: Heterohyrax brucei (assembly GCA_028571685.1). Lineage (NCBI taxonomy): Eukaryota > Metazoa > Chordata > Mammalia > Hyracoidea > Procaviidae > Heterohyrax > Heterohyrax brucei. The sequence goes on along the minus strand of CM053166.1, from coordinate 126,902,312 downwards.
GAAAGGGTAAGCACACATGTAGATTTCTTTTGTTAATATTGCCAAATTTTCCTCCTGAAGTGCTGTTAGTTTTATTTCTCACCAATAGTGTATGAGAGTGCTATTTCCCCACAACCTCATCAACAGGATGTGTTTTCATACTTTTTAAATTTTTGCCAATGTGATAGGTGAGAAATGGCATTTCAGTGTTGTTTTAATTTGTATTTCTCTAAGTTATGAATGAATTTAAACATATTTTTGTGTTGTTCAGGGTCACTTTATATCTTTTGCGTGAATTGTATATTTGCCTTTTTTTTGTCTGTCTGTCTTTTTTGGGAGTTATTTATCTCTCAGAGGAAACCCTGGTGACGTAGCGGTTAAGTGCTACATCTTCTAACCAAAAGGTTGGCAATTCAAATCTGCAAGGTGCTCCTTGGAAACTGTATAGGGCAGTTCTACTGTGACCTATGGGGTTTCTGTAAGTCAGAGCTGACTCAACAGCAGCGGCTTTTGTATCTCACATGTTAAGATTAATTTACATAAGAAATTTAATGGCCTGTAGGATTTACTTTTAAATGAACTTTAGAATAATTTTTATTAAAGTAAAAATGAGGGTATGAAATTACACTATAAATTCTTTAAAAATAGACATTAATTATAAGGATAAACAAAGACATATAATTGTTTATAGTTTGATGACTTGGATATGATAAAAATGAAAAAAGTAAAATTGTTTCTAATCTTCATAGAATAAAAGTATATATGATTAGTTTGCCAATAAATATTTTTAGGATGATTGAGGAATTAAAAATAATTTACTATACCTCATTATGTTTTCAGCATTAAGTATAATCTTCTAGCAACAAATGTCTTTACATGTTATGTTTTATGTATTTAGATATTTAGTTCTAGTTGCTAGAATGAGTCAATCATGAGGCTGACAATGCCCCAGTAGAAACCATCACATTCTATATTTTCACAAACTATAGTTGAACAGCTTAGATACAGAACTATTTTCTCAAATCTTAAACATTTCCAATTGAAATTTTGACCTTCTTGGGGTCATTGATTGAACTGTGTTCCCCAAAAATTGTGTATAAAAATTTGGCTAGGCCATGATTCCTGGTAATATGGATACTGTAAACCCTGCCTCTGCGATGAGGGAGGATGGAGTTGTGTTGATGGAGTAGGACTCAATGTATAAAACTGTTTTGTGCCTTGAAACAGTCTCATGAGATACAGAGGAAAGAAGCTAACAGAGAGATTCGAGGATCTTATACTATCGAGAAAGAAAGCAGTGCTGGGAGCTGAGTAGGTCCTTTGGAAAGGACCATGGTCCCTGCACCTCAGAAGCTTCCAGTCCAGGGAAAGATTGATGACAAGGACCTTCCTCCAAAGGCAGCAGAGAAAGCCTTCCTGTGGAGTTGACACTGGGAATTTGGACTTTTAACCTACTAGGCTGTAATATAATAAAATTTCTCTTTTAAAAGCGATCTACTTGTGGTATTTCTGTTAAAGCAGCACTAACTGACCAAGACACTTGGTAGTAGCATTTTTTCTCTGTTAAGTCTTAGAGTTGATGTTCAGCATTTTACTGTAATATATATATCCAGTAATGTGCTACATTCAAAGTTGAGCTTCTCAGTAAAATTTAGTCAAAATACTTCACACTTCAAGAAATCATTCTGTAATCCCTTTGTTTTATATACCAGATTAGGTTATCCAGTCGCTTTGAGTTTTACCTCCGAGGACTATTCCCCATTCACTAAAGTTACTTCTTTTCTGGGTGTTTTTCACATTTATCAGGTTTGCTTGCTAGGATTCCTTGAGCAAATATTTGTAAATTGACAAAACTCAGTCTTTCTATAATTAATTGCTTAGCATTTACTTGTAAATGTATACCGTAATGTCTATGCAGTGTCTGTGAGAAATAGAAAAATAGGCCAGCTTGGAGAAGGAGGCATTATAGATCAGAAACTAGAACGTTCTATCAAAATGTCATTTGAACATAATGTAAAATAAATTGCTTCTGATATCAGTGTTTTCTTCTTCATTGTGAAATGGATCTGAATCTAGCAAAGTTAAGAGGATAGTGTTTATATTTCCACTGGGTTATGCATTATAGCTCATGCATATTATGCCTATGCATTTAGTTTAGGCCATATATTGTCACTATTGTTAGTTGTTATTAAGTTGTCTGTGACTCATAGTGACCTTGTATATAACAGAACAAAATGTTGTCCAGTCTTGTGCTATCTTCGTGATGCCACTTTCCTATTAATCCCTTTCTACAAAAAAGCAATCACTGTTCTGATTTGTATCACCATTGATTAATTTTCCCACTTCTTGACTCATTCAGGGGCCCTGGTGGTGCAGTGGTTGAAGTGTATGGCTGCTAACCAAAAGTTCAGTGGTTCAAACCCATCAGTCACTCCACGGGTGTAAGATGAGGCAGTCTGCTTCCATTAAGACTTACAGGTTGAAAACCCTATGGGATAGTTCTACTCTGTCCTATAGGGTACTTATGTATCAGAATCAACTTGATGGCAGTAAACCTGGAGTGTGTTGACTCATTCATCTTATTCGTAACTGTGATTTTATTGTAAACCTTGATTTAATAAATGCTTATTGAATCTTTCAAGACAAAAAAGTACTTATTTCTGCAAAATACACTTGATACTTGCAGGTATCCTCTTCCTGTTGTGTTACATCATGTTTTGAATGCAGATGTACGATATCAGCACAGCACACTACACTGCAGTTGGAGATAAATTTGCATGAGGAAAGAAGAAAGCTGTCTCTTTATGTGTGTATATGCAAGTGTGTATACATATATATACACATGTATATATATATGCAAATATATATTTGCACGTACATAAACCCATTGCCATCAAGTCACATTTGACTCATAGCAACCCTAGAGGTCAGAGTAGAACTGCCCTATAGAGCTTCCAAGGAGCATCTGGTGGATTTCAACTGATGACTTCCTGGTTAGCAGCCATATCACTTAACCACTGCACCACCAGGGTTTCCAAAACTGCTGTATGTCCCACCTGTTCCACTCCTAGGCTTATAACTTAAAATTGTGAAAGCACAGTTACTGAACACTTTGATCAAAGATCCTATAAAAGAATGCAGATCAAAAAGGGAGAAATGCAGAACAAAATTTCAAATTCTCATGGAAACCAGACATTCTGGAGCCATGGAAGCTGGGTAAATTCCTGAATCTATTGCTGTGAGGTAATCTTTAAACCTTTAACCAAAAATATCCCCTAAAGTCTTCGCAAAACCGAAAAATAGTAAACTAGTAAAAAATGTCTACCTTGTACATTGTGTTCTTTTAAGATCTATCTATATGAACCTTATACTCCACTCTAAATAAAAGAATTATGTTGCATAACAGATGGAGTTATAGAAGCTACTGTATTAAATGTGCAGTGAGAGGATATGAATAGGAAAATAAAGGATGCACTAAGAGACTTAAAATTTAGGCACTCATTAAAAATTTTATTGGCGTTTGACAAACTGTCAATAAACTGTAGTTGAAGTTGATTCTAGGAGAAAGACATTCTTTGGGAACTGTGGCTCTTTAATGATAATATTATAAAATACAAAGTGCTTGTAATTTTCATTTTTATCTTAATACGACATTACTGTTTTTACCTTTCAACCTTCACTAGATTCATTTCTCTGACATTTCTAAAATGGCCTCATTGAAACTCATGCATATAAAATCATAGTATAATAGAGAATACAAAAGCATTGCATTGATTTTAGAATGAAGTTGTGGCCAAAAGTTTGATAAAAGTGACTTTGTAACTTGTCAGGATATGTATTTCAATTTCTGATGAATACATAAGTAAATAAAAGTGGTTTTTTTTTTTTTGGAGGGGAGACAACATAGTTGAATTATTCTATTGTAAAATGCCTACCACCTATTATGAAAGAATTCAGTCTTCCACTTGCCAGAATGTAAACCAATGTCTCAATGTACTACACCAGGAAATGTGACTCATTCTACATTTTCCATCGTAGGATGTCCAAATCCTTGATAACAAATCACATAACAATGATTTTAGGATATCCTCTTTGGGATCAATTAATCCATCTTATTGCTAACAGTAGGGGAGCCCTAGTGGCACAATGTTTAAGTGCTTCAGTATTAACCAAAAAGTCAGCAGTTTGAACCCACTGGCCTCCCTGCAGAAGAAACATATATCTATTTCCATCTATGAAGATTACAGCCTTTGAAACCCCATGAGACAGTTCTACTCTGCCCTACAGGGTACTTTGCTTAATAACACATATGTATACTTAGCTCCACCATCATATCATGAAGGATATTACTGTATAGTTAAAGGAACATATAGAAAACTAGACTTAAATATGATTTCATGATACTAGAATCTTTTTTTTTTTTTGGTCTTAATACAGTGCTAACAATTGTATTTAGTATTCTGTTTTATTCGTTTGTATCTATATTCAGCTTGCTCATCATACCATAAATTATTGTATTTGAGTGTTAACATACAGAAAACTAGGCTTAACGTTGAATTCATGACACTAGAAATAATACTTCATTATTCATTTATTTATTTGCTCTTAAATTCATCCTATAAAATTTATGTCTTCTCATTTTGTGAGTTTTAAAAACACCTGAAGTAAACCAGTGCCCGTATACACAGAAGAAAAGAGATAAGATAATAACATTTAATGAATGTTAACCTCTTTTATGTGCTAAGGGTTGCATTTGTTACAGTAAGTATCTACAATATACCATGTTCACAAGTTGTTAAGTAAGGACCATTTGGAGAAGAGCATAGAGCAGACAATGCTCTGATTGTATGGTCAGTAGGCAATAATTATTTAGAGAAAATAAACAGGACAAGATGAATAGAACAGAAAATATCAGTCAAGGTTCTCCAAATCTAGGCTTCTAGCTTTGGATGTGATACTGTAATTGCATTTGTGCATACCACACTTCCAATCATGAAAGAACCCCAAAGCTGCTTTTTCCCAGGGTTAATGTACTAGCAAGCTACAACGACTGTGTGATAAAGGAGGTAAAAAGGGAGAAAGGGTAATAAAACGGGACATTCCCTGGAAGGTAACTGACATTACTTATTGCCCATGTTCAAGGTGGATGACCATCTCTTGATGGGCTATTCTAGACTTACTAGAATCAGAGAACAGACCTTATTCTTTGATCCCACAATGATGAAGCAATACATTTCAGGGTCTCCCATAGAGCAATAATCACCCCCTAATGCACATACTTCACTTTGTGTCCATTAGTAGCTTTTCATTCTACGCAGATGCAGAATCAACGCCCATGGAAGTAACAGTCAAAAAATCAAAAGACGGGGCGGAGTGAAGACAGCGGACTAAGAACACATCTCCTTATATCCCTCTGGAAACCAAGACCTGAATTGGAGCCTTCCCATCAACTAATCAGCCCCAGGACATGGCACAGGGCTGTTACTTTGGACTTCATACCACTGAGCGAAAAACCTCCTCTCTTTCACTGACTCCCGCTCCTGGCTAGCCCTGGCTCTCACCGACTGAAGGTAAATGCACCATTTTGACTTTTTTTTTTCCTCTGTCTTGGCCAGTGGGCGGAGCTGGGTACTGCCTAGCGGCTAGACTCAGACACGCTGCTGGGGGGACAGGCAGGCGAAATTACCATATTTTGAGAGCCCGGCTTAGGACTCTGTTAATCTAGCCACTTTGAGCCTGTCGTTTTATATCTGCCTCAGCAGCATTTGTATGGAATTTCGCAGTCAGTGTGCAGGACGCCATGTTGGGTATGGAGATTCTAGCGGGACCTCATACTTAGCCTGGGAGCCAGTGCCTGCAAACGAGACAGCGCTTCTCTGACAGAACAGCAGTAATTTACCCAGTGCCACCTACGTTGGGGGCCCTGAAACAGAATCAGAGGAATCACTACCTCTCGGCACCTTCAGCCCTTCTGTCTGCTGCCTGTGTGGAGGGCGCCATCTTGGATACGGTGGCCACAGCTGGACCTAATTCTCAGCTTGGGAGCCAGAGCCTGCCCACAGGAGAGCGCTTTTCTACCAGAAAAGCAGTACTCTATGCAGTGTCGCCTAAGGCTAGGCCCTGTCAGCAGAGGCCAACAGGGCACTAGTATTGCTGTATTCCTTTATACAAATAACAAGACTGTTAAGGAAGAAATTATCAAATCAATAACATTTACTATAGCCCCTAAGAAGATAAAGTACCTAGGAATTAATCTAACCAGAGAAACAACAGACATTTACAAAGAGAACTACAAGCCCTTACTACAAGAAACTAAGAGAGACTTAGATAAATGGAAAAAGCTACCCTGCTCATGGATAGGAAGACTAAACGTTGTGAAAATGTCTATTTTATCCAAAGCAATCTATTTATATAATGCAATCTCAATACAAGTTCCAGCGACATTTTTTAATGAGATGGAGAAACAAATCACCAATTTTGTTTGGAAAGGGAAGAAGCTCCAGATAAGTAAGGCACTACTAAAGAAGAAGAACACACTGGGAGGCCTCTCATTACCCGACCTTAGAACATACTACACTGCCACAGTGGTCAAAACAGCCTGGTAGTGGTACAAGAACAGACAGATCGATCAATGGAACAGAATTGAGAGCCCAGAGATGACACCATCTGCCTATGAACAGTTGATATTCGACAAAGGCCCTAAGACATTAAGCTGGGGTAAAAAGAGTCTCTTCAACAAATGGTGGTGGCAAAATTGGATATCCATCTGCAATAAACTGAACCAAGATCCATATCTTACACCTTATACAAAAACAACTCCAACTGGATAAAAGACTGAAATATCAAACCTAAAACGATAAAGCTCATCCACGAAAAGGTAGGAACAACAATGGAAGTTTTAATACACAATGAGGACAGATTCCAAAATCTGTCAAAGAAACCATAATCAACAGAAGAGAAAATAGATAAATGGAAACTATTAAGAATCAAACACTTCTGCTCATCCAAAGACTATTAATAGTATTAAAAGAACCCCCACAGAATGGGAAAAAATATTTGGCAACTCTATGTCAGACTGACGCCTGATCTCCATAATCTATAAGATACTACTAAAAAGAAGATAAATCATCCAATTAAGCGATGGGCAAAGGAGATGGACATTCATTTCACTAAAGAGGAGATCCAGGCAGCCAAAAAACATGCGGACATGTTCACGATCTTTAGTTATTAAAGAAATTCAAATCAAGACGACAGTGAGATACCATCTCACCCCAACAAGATTGGCTATGATCCAAAAAACACAAAACAACAAATGCTGGAGAGGCTGTGGAGAAAGTGGAACCCTCCCACACTGTTGGTGGGGTTGCAAAATGGTCCAGCCTCTTTGGAAAGCAATCTGGCACTTCCTTAAAAAAAATGAGTATTTATATACCATTTGACCCAGTAATTCCACTACCTGGAACATATCCTACAGAATCAAGGCCTTTCACACCAAAGGACACATGCACCAGAATGTTTATCGCAGCACAGTCCACGATAGCAAAAAGATGGAATCAACCCAGATGCCCAACAACAGAAGAATGGATAGGTACACTATGGTACATATACTCAATGGAGCACTATGCAATGATAAAGAATAATGATGATTCCAGGAAACATCTCCTAACCTGGTTTCAACTGGAAGACATTATGTTGAGTGAAATTAGTCAGCGACAAAAGGACAAATATTGTATGAGACCTCTACGATAAGATCTCAAAAACAGACTTGTGTATAGAAGAAAGGACTCTTTGACAGCTGCAAGGGTGGGGAGGGTTTAGATTTGATAGTTGCTAGAAATCTGATTGGGAGAAAGCAGTGATAGCACACATTAGAAACAAGAACAACATTAAGTGGACTTCAGCATAACTTGAGTACTTCTTCCATCTTAACCCAATATTGCAAGGATAGAGTAGCTGGGGCAGGGGGTAGGGAACCATGCTCTTAGGTGAAATCGAGACCAATTGGCACAACTAGCGTTTTGCTAAGAGGGCTCTCTGCACCTCACATTGGTGAGTGGCATCTGGGGTCTTAAAAACTGCCAAGCTGCCATCCGAGGACACAGCAAATGGTCCCAACTCAGCAGGAACGGATGCTCACCGAAGACCAAAACGACATGGGGTAAATACAACCTAGAAGACAGAGAGACCCACAAGAGTTGGTGCCTACATCTACTTGGGACCAGAAGAACCGGATCGTGCCCGGCCACCACCAGTAATAGCTGTGATGGAGCTCACTAGGTTGAGTCTCAATGGCAACAGAAGAATAAAAAGGGTGCATCCTGAGATCTCCACTAAAAGACCTCAATTGATGGTCCACCGGTTTCGGGGTTCCCCTGAGAGCATGGCCCCTGGCCCTGATGCTGCCCTTGCCCATAAATCATAACGCAGGTCCACTCTTTGGAAACGAGTGGATTGGACTTGGCAATGCAGAGTGACCATATATTAGCCAAGTGCCGTCGAGACCATATATTAGATGCACTTTATGGTTTTATACATCTATAGGATATCATCCTGCTGACCTCTGGCTGGAGGAAGTAGAGGGGGTGGAGCGGAGGGGAAAGAAGGCTGTTGGGAGGATGAGACATGTATGGAGCAGAGAGGAATAATGTGCTGTCACCGGACAGGGAGAGCAGTGGAAGGTGCCTATAGGTGGGCATGCAAATTTATACGGGAATGTACATTTTCACTCAGTTATATTAAAGAAAAAAAATATCAAAAGACACATTGCACTGGGCAAATCTTTGGCAAAGATCTCTTTAAAGCATTTAAAAGCAAAGATGTCACCTTGAAGACTAAGGTGCACCTGTCTCAAACCATGGTGTATGCAATAGTTTCGCATGCATGTGAACTCTGAAAAATGAATAAGGAAGACTGAAGAACTGACACCTTTGAATTGTAGTGTTGGTGAAGACTGTTGAATATACTGTGGATTGCCAAAAGAACAAAAAATAAACATCTATCTTGGAAGTACAGCCAGAATGCTCACCCCAAACCAGGACGGTAACACTTTGTCTCACATTGGACTTAGCAGGAGAGATCGGTCCCTGGACAAAGACATTGTGCTTGGTAAAGTATAGCGTCAGTGAATAAGAGGAGGAACCTCAACAAGATGGACTGACACAGTGGCTGCAACAATGGGCTCAAGCGTAAAAATGATGCTTAGGAATATGCAGGACTGGGCAGTGTTTCCTTCTATTTTACATGTGGTTGCTGTGTGTTGGAACCAACCTAATAACAACAATAACAACATGTAGCTATGGAGATAGCTGGGGGAATAATTATAGTATAGAATACCTGTGCTACAAGCAGTATCTCAGTTAGTCCTCAAAAATATGTGCAAAATAGATGTTACTGAATCTACTGTATGGTAGAGAAAATGGAGTCTCAGAGAGGTTAAAATAACTATCATGATGTTGTGTAGTAAGTGGAATTGTCATACGAATCTGAATTTGTATGATTACAAAACAGGTTCTCTTTCTACTATCCTATACCACATTTAGAGATAAACTCGCTGCTGTGGAATCGATTCCAACTCATAGTGGCCCCATAGAATTTCCAGGCTGTAAATAATCTGCAGAAGCAGACTGCCACATCATTTTCCCAGGGAGCTGCTGGTTGTTTCAAACTGCTGACCTTTAGGTTAGCAGTCCATCACTTTAACCACTGTATTACCAGTGGTTATTTAGAGATAGTATACTTTAAATTATGAATGGACTAAATCACTTATCTTTTGGGGGCTGCTGGTAAGTACGTGTCTTAGGCTAGGTTCTCAGAGAAGCAAAACCAGTAAAGTGTATAAGTCTATATAAAAGCCACTGCCATTAAGTCGATTTTGACTCACAGCAACCCTATAGGACAGCGTAGAACTGCTCCTTAGAGTGTCCAAGGAGAGAGATTCAAAATGCCAACCTTTTGGTTAGTAGACTAACACCTAACCACTAGGCCACTAGAGTTTCCATAAATCTATATAGGGACAGATTATATTAAGGAAATGACTCACAAAGTTGTATAGTCTTGAATATCACAAGTTTGGGGGTCAGGCTTCTCCTAATCAGGAGTCTTCTCCTGATTGAAATAGCTGCAGGGGCTAGCAAACCCCAAATTGGCAGGTTAGACAGCAAACCTGTTGCTCAGGCTGTGAAAATACAAGAATTCTGAAATCAGCCGGTAGATCTCAGGGAATTTGCAAGCTCAAATTCCAAGAATCAGAGATCGAACTAACAATAGTCAGTTGCAGGGTCTAGAGCAAGTAAAAGATTACAAGTCTTGATAGAAGGTCCACTTAATTTGATGCATGCCAGATGCTGAGGAAAACACCTTTTCAACTGATTAGCTTTTCACAGCAGATCTCATCATGCAGGTGGTCACATTGTATCAAATATCAACATGAAAGTGATGACAACATCATGACCCAGCCAAGGTGACACAGAATCTTAACCGTTACTGTGTGCTCAGGACACTGTTTATTTAAAATTCTTACTGCTGCAGGTATCAGAGATTCTAGGCAAAATGTAACACAAACAATTTTTTTTGGCCTCTGTAGGACACATTTGATGAAAACCAGCTCATATTTTGTGTTTCTTCCATATAAATACATCATCTTCCAATTATGACTGAGATGTTATTGAAAACTGTGTAAGAACAGATAATTCATTTTAAGCACTAGAATTAAGCATTTTACTAAAGATTTTATCCTAAAAATTGAGTACTCTATAAACGAACATTTTGGAAGTTTTTCGAAGTATTTTATATCAGAGATTTATCTGCTGAGATGTTTCACTCTGTCTTAAACTAAAGCAAAAAATCTTAAACATGTTGTGTAGGACTCTAATGCTAATCGAAAGCTTTCTGTTAAATAACACTGTAATGTTTTTAGTTGATATTAATGCATACCTTTCTGGTATCTTGTAACTAGCAGTCTGCAAACCTTTACTGTAAAACATCTGAAAGTAAAAATTTTTGTCTTAGTGGGTCATGTACAATTTCTGTCAAATCTTCTTCTTCCCCTTCTCTTCTTTTTCTTCTATTCTTCATTCAGTCCTTTAAAAGTATTAAATGAATAAGTAAATATGCATTCTTAGCTAGGAAGCCATACAAAAAGCAGCCTGATTTGACTCTTGCTTTAAGCTGATGACTTGAATTTCTTTTCGTTTTTCTAAGCATAAAATGAGTATAAGCAGGAAAGTGATTCTTCTGTCTAACCAAATACCAAAATAAAAGAAAACCTCCAAAATAAATCAATAAACCAGTTTAATATCAACATTGTCAAAAAAATTATAAAGGGAAATTTTCTGTTGTCCAATAGATTATTTCAAGCAAAGACAGCTAGTAAGTTGAATTTTTCAGTTTTGTTGTTTTCTCATTTTTAAAATCAGCACTACAGAAAAGCAGACATTCTGCAGGAGCCAACTTCAGGTTAATTTAGAGTTGTGGAAGACAACTTTTTTTTATCTTTACTCTTAGGTTAAAAAATTATCCTAAGCTCTTTATTGAAGAACTCTAGGGTTTCCAGTGAGTATTTGCCAGCACAAGTAGAACTAAAACTGTTATTTATTCTTTGATAACATCTCTCAACATCTTTGCTTCACCTAGCTCTAGACTTTTGAATTGGATTAATGCCAGTGTGGCTATTACAGATTATATTTCATAGATGTTTCATCCTTCTTAGCATAGTAGCTTGCTGAATTCTCTAGATATGAATCTGGTCATATTGTACCTTTTTTGTTAACCATCAATTGACTACCAACTAAATTTTCAGTGTAGTTTACCAGCTTTATTTCCTGCTACAAACCTACTCACATCATATGTTTAAGTCACACAAAATTATTTAACAGTCTCCAAATATGTATTGTCATGCTTCCAATGTCCTTTCCAAATTCCACCCTAAAAAATTTACTGGTTATTCATTTTGTGTCATCTTTTCACTGAAATAAATTTGACAGTCAGCTCCGACTCGACGGCATTTGGCTTGGCTTAACTCCTAGGAGAAAAGCAATGTTTAATTAGTGAAGCTGTCCATATACATGCCACAGATTTTAAAGAGGTAGATTTTAATAAAACACAGTGTTGTATCTCAACAGAGAACTGTTGTCACACATATTTAGTCTCTAGAATATCTTAATATTAGTCAAGGAAAGCCAACTAATAAGACAGAGCATACTTACATCAACTTTGTTTGCAGATTCAACAATTTGCAATAAAAACAAGGCCATGTGAATTGGCACTGTTGTTCATAATTCATTAGATGAAATTTCAAGAACTAGATATTAGGTGATCATGATTGCTCATGTAACAGTGGAGCATTGAGTAATTTAATAGGTCTTATGTAGAAGGCCTAAAGATAATGTATTTCCAAGAGATTCCTACATGCCTGTCAGTTTACATCAGAAGTAATCCTGGGGGAATGCACAGAAACATTAGTTAAAGATGAATTCCATTATATTTTTTCACAAGGACCAATCATTTAACAGCATGTTTTATTTGAGGAAAGCTATGTTCTGAAAGTACAATTTGGGAGCTCACAATATTAAGATTCATGTGCACGGTATTTACAAAGTTGGACAATTAAGTCTGTCAACTTAATTATTCTAAGTACTACATACCTTGTTGTTGAGTATCACTGTGATCACCTTTGGAGTAACCCCTCTGGGGAAACTATGCACCGCTGCCAGTGCCTACTCCACCCTTCAAAGCAATTTTGGAACTCTTTCTGGAATGGCCATTGAGCATGATGGCACGGTGCCAAGTTCACGAACTTCTCTGTATAGTTGTCTGTGAGGGAGTTTTAGCCAGTAAACAAATAATGTATAGGAACACTCTCCCTACTCACCTGATCTGGCCCCAGATGACCTGAAGATAAAGGAAATAGTGAAAGGAAGACATTTTGATAACATTCAGGACATCAAGGGTAATACGATGATAGCTTTGATGGCCATTCCAGAAAAAGAGATCCAAAATTGCTTTGAAAGGTAGACTAGGTGCTGGGCACCAGTGTATAGCTCCTTAAGGAGAGTGCTTGGAAGGCGATCCTAGTGGTGTTCAGCAATGAGGTTATATAGTGCTTTTTCTAGGATGAGTTCATGAACCTATGTCAGACCTTAGGATAGATACACTAGAAAGTCTTGAGCATAATTCTCAAAAGAAGCTGTCATCTCACAGAAGTCAGTGGCACTCCATCACTGTGTAACCTCTAAATCAATTAATTTTAAACAAGATATGATGCTTTTATTTTATTATTTTTATTCCAATGTTTTGTTGCACTTTGGATGAAGATTTATGGAGCAAATTAGTTTCTCATTAAACAACTAATATACATATTATTTTGTGGCATCGATTACCAACTCTTTGATGTGTTAATACTTTCCTCTTCTGTACCTTGGGTTCCCTGTTGCCAGCTTTCTTGTCCCATCCTGACTTCTCATTAATGCGCCTGGGCTTGTGTGCCCATTTAGTCTCATTTTGTATAACATTTTTACATTAAAGGATGAATGCATTCAAACAAGTATAGCATCAAATCAAAGAGGCTATCTTGAACCAGTGGCCAATTTTAATCCAACCAATACCTAATGTGTAAATGATTTAGATACAGCAATGATTTAAATGTATATATTAGGCCAGAATAATTTTCCCCATCAAACAGACCTTTTGATACAGGTTGATTCATTCCTGATTATTTAGCATTAGTTACTAAACATAAGTGCTCAAATAAGGATCTCATAATAAACAAAAAGAGTCATTAAGTTCTGAGATTGTGAATGTATATTCAAAAAGTAAAGGAGAAGAGGCACTCAGCTCATCCTTTAACATTTAACTACAGATTTTACCAAGGAAACTCGTTAGGTCATAGTCAATTTAACTCTTCTGTTTACGTATTTTAATATTGCAAACCATATGATCTCCTTTTTAGGAATGTAAAAGATACAAATTAAAATAAACTAAAGGTGTTTTATTGGTATAATTATCTATATTGAATTTATATTAAATGTTTAAGAGAGTATTCAGATTCATACTTCAGTTCTACACAATTTATCACAAGATGAGGTATAACTATCTTACAAATGAGTTAAGGAATAATTTTATTGCATTGAAGCTGCAATGGGTCATTGGAAGCCAAAAGTAGAATTTTAAAGGATCTTTACACACCAATGAAATGTGGATTTAGTTGTGTGAATACTTCCCCAAATATTGTTGTATGAACTACAAGTGTACAGTTTGAATCTAAGTGATTATCTAAACAACTATTACAGCCCTTTGCTAAACTCCTTTATGAACATGATCTTAATTCGTCAACAACTCTGTGAAGGACAAATTACAAATTATTATCTTCCTCTACAGAGGAAAAACATCAGGCTCAGAAAAATGATAAGAATTGTAGAAAGTCACACAATTATTAAGTAGCAAAGCTACAATTTTAACCCTAGTTGGACTCCAGGTCCTGGGAGTTTTCCATAATAACTTTGCTTTCTATAATCAACGAAGAAGTCAGCTTGTTGGAATATTTACAAAATAAACCAGTTAAACTACATGTGTGAAGAGACATGGCCAGAGCTTAATATCATAGATTATGTCTTAAGGCTTTCAAAAAGAATCTCTTGAGAATAACTTATTGATAGGTCATTATTTAAACTCTATTAAGAGCTGTCCTTAGAAAGGAAGTTAAGGCAATGAATTAGTTTCCTAAAAACAAACAAAATCTCTATTACTGTTGAGTTGATTCCAACTCATAGCAACCCCATGGGACAGAGTAGAACCATCACATAGGGTTTCCAAGGAGCAGCTACTGGATTTGAACTACTGAGCTTTTGGTTAACCACTGCACCACTGGGGATCTTAGGGCTGTCATAAAAAATACCACCAACTGGGTGATTTAAGAATAAAAGTTTATTGTCTTTAGGGGCAGATCGATTCTTGTATCACCCAGCTTTTGCAAGCCAGAGGTGTTCTTGGTTTATACTTGTATCTTCCTTTGGCTGCCCTTCCTGTGTCCACCTTGCTGTTTCTCTTTTATTCTGTAACCACTCAAACTGGATTAGGACCCATCTTACTCCTATACAACCCATCTTAAAAGACCCTATTTCCAAACAAGGTCACATTTTTAGGCACCAGAGTTTGTAATACAACTTTGACATGTCTTTTTTGAGGGGAATACAATTCATAGCAGTTTATTATTTGGCCTCAAATTTTATGTTTTTCCATGTGCAAAATACAGTCATCCTACTTTAGCATCTCCAAAATTCTTAACTCATTATAATATCAACTCTAAGTCCAAAATTTCATCTTCTAAATCATTTCAATCAGGTATGGGTGAACTCTGGGTATGTTCCATAATGGAGATAAAAATTCTCTCCATCTGTGGGCCTGTGAAATCTAGAATAGAAGGCATCTGCGTCTAAAGTACAGTGGTAGAACAGGCACAAGATAAGATACTTTTATTTCAAAGGAAGAAACTGGAGAGTAAAAGGAGGTCATAGGACCCATGTAAGTCTAAAAAGAAGTAGAGCAAATTTCTTTACATTTCAAAGATTAAAAGTAACCCTCTTTAACTGGATATACTTCTCTCTAAGTACAATGGGATTATGGCTCAATCCTCTTAGACCAGTGGAGTGGCATCCCTGCTTACTTGGCCCACTGAAGTGGGAACCCAGTCCTCTCTTACCTGGGTGGAAGCTTGCTCTCTGGAATCAAAGAGACAGCCCTTCTCTACAAATCTGTGGAGGTAACCCTACTGTCTACAAACAGAGACGTCCCTGCCTTCCAGAACCTTGGAGGTGATTCTGCCTTCTGTAACGCAGAAGGCAGCATACCCCCCATCCATGTCCATACCCTCTGGGGCTGTGGTTACAGTGACACCCTTGCTTCATTTTGTCCCATTTCTGTCCTCTTTCAGCCTTTCTGCAGAGATAATAGAGTCTATAATTCACATGCCCGACTTCTTTAACTAGTGGATGTCTAGCCATACCCATAGTGTTCTCTCCAAGTCCACTTTGTCATAGTTTAAAACATGAGTGGCTGAGAAACCTTTAAATTTTGGTTGCTTTGTGTTTAAGAGTTCATTCTTCAACTCATCTCTTTCCTCTTGCATTTACTATAAGCAGCAAGGAGAAACCAAACTGCACATTCTATGTTTTGCTTACAAATCTCCTCAGATAAATAACCAAATTCTTAATAAAAGTTCTACCTTCCACAAAACATTTGAAGATAATTCAGACAGGTTCTTTGCCACTTTATGCAAGGATTGTCTTTCTTCCATTGTCTGGTAACATAATCACCATTTCCTTTCAACGTCTCACTAGAAGCACATTTAGCATAGCATGTCTAGCAACATTCTGTTCATGATGATGATTCCTTAAGTTGATAGATTCTTTTTTTTTACATCAGCACTTCTGAGACCTCAACAGAATTGTTTTTAATAGCCTTAATTTTACTAGAAGTCCCTTCACAGCAATCTATACATTGACTATCAAGCACGTCATAATTCTTCCACCCTCTACCTATTACCCAATTGCACAGGCACTTTCACATTTTTAGTTATTTGTTACAGTAGTACCCCACTTTCCATTACTAAAATTGGTTTGTTTCCTAGGACTGCCGTACAAAACAACACAAACTCAGTGGCTTACAAAACAAATACATTCTCTCCAGTTCTAGGGGCTAGAAGTCCAAATTAACATGATAACCAGGTCTTATGCTCTCCAAAATCTCATGGGGGAAATCTTGTGTCTTCCAGCTTCTGGGAGCAGTAGCTGTTCCCTAAATTATGGGTACATGGACATCTGTCTTCATTATTTAGTGCTGCTATAACAGGAATAAGATAAGTGGGTGCTTTAACAAGCAGATATTTATTTTCTCATGGTTTAGGAGGATAGAAGTCCGAATTCAGTGTGTGAGCTCTAGGGAGAATCTTTATCTCTCTGCCAGCTCTGGACAAAAGTTCTTCTCCCTTTGAGATTCTGCTCCTGGAAAAATCTTCATGTGATTTGGCATCTTTCCCCATCTCTGCATGCTTATTTAATCTTGTTTGTATTTTGAAAGAGATTCCCTCAAGAAGTCCTTACACTAATCCTACCTCATTAACACAAAGAAGGCAACCATTTCCAAGTGGGACTATAACCACAAAGAAGTTAGAACATGCAACACATATTTTTAATATCTGTAACACCATGCTACCTCTGTCTGTCTTTCTGTGAGCCTTCTCTTTTATAAGGACACCACTCAGGTTGGATCAGAACTGGATTTACTCTAATATAACCTCATGTTAACTTGACTGATAATATATTCAAAGACTTTATTTTTAAACAAGGTCACATTCACAGGTACTAGACATTAGGATTTAAACATACCTTCTGGGAGGACACATTTCAATACATAACAAGGAATATAGTACATGCCAGCCAAGCCAAGTGCCGTCGAGTCAGATTGAACTCATGGCAACCCTAGGGGCCAGGGTAGAAATGTATTTAGAACATAATTTAATCATTTCGTTTTACTCATGATAGCCACTATATTGTAAAATAAACATTTAAAATTTATGGTTGCCAATGTCACAAGCCAGCCAGCCAAGTGCCGTCACAAGATCATTTACATTTATGCCAAACAAGCATAAAAATTCTACAGATCAATATATGATTGTTACAACCTTCAAAAGCTGAAGAATTAATGACCAAGGCTAACAGACTGTCAGTTAATGTCCTGATATAAATTTCTGTGAAAATCTATTAAACTTAATGATTTAAAGATTACAGAAAAGTCTTAAATCTAGTTTTCTTTTCTTTTTTTTTACCCCAACATTATTCATTTTATTCTAACTGAAGAGCATACTCCACATAATTGTTTCTGGTTATGTTAAGGATATGACATGGCTAATTGGAAAAGTCATGCCATTGAAATAAGAGATGAGTTAGAAAATCCATTGCTTTACCGTGAGCAAGAAAATCACCTACAGAAATGCAGCTTTCTAACTAAAATGAGCAATGCTTGACAGTATGCAATAATAAGCATCATTCCAAGAGACTTACCAGTCTGAGAGGCATTTTGATTCTTAATTGCCATGATTATTCCACCACCACCCCATCACCTCCCCCCATCATAAAAAAGAATAGGCAAAAGAGAGATGAATGAAGCCAAATATTAGTATTAAGTTTTAGGTTTCCTAATATAGTAAATAAAATCTGAATGGTAAAGATTTTTCTATCTGGTGAATTTATAGAGTACAGAGATGTTACCCAAACAATATCTGACAGTTTGTCTTATGTTGTGGCTTGTATTGTTCCATGATGTTAGAAGCTATGTGATCAGTATTTAAAATACCAGCAAGACATCCATGGTGGACAGGTTTCAGCACAGCTTCCTAAGATAGATTACAAAGAAGAACTTGACAGTCTAATTCTGAGAAAAATTGGCCAGTGACTACCTTATGAATAGCAATGGAATGCTATCAAATATAGTGCCTGAAATTGAGAACCTAGGGTTGGAAGGCACTGAAAATATGACTGAGGAAGAAATACGAAGTCAAAGTAGAGTTGATCTTAGTGCACGAGACAGTCAAGCTTCCAGAATCTTATTTACTAATGTGGCATGATGAAAAATGAGAAGAAAGGGCTGCAAACATCTATTAATAATTGAAACATAGTATAAATCTAGGAAAATTGGAAGGCTCCAAAGCTGAAATGGAATGCAAAACTTCAATATGCTAGGTATAAGTTAGCTGAAATGGACTAGTAATGGCTCAGAGGTCTGTTTATCTCCATAAATGCTCACATCAGGAAGAAATTAAGAAACTGAACCAAAGAACTCACCCTACAGCTTGAACAACCAGAGAGAGAACAACAGAGGAACCCCTCAGGCACCAGAAGAAAACAGATCATAAAGATTAGAGCAGAACTAAATGAATTAAAGAATAGTAGAATAATTGTAAAAATTGAAAAGACCAAAAGGTAGTTTTCTGAAAAGATGAACCAAATTGACAAACCATTGGCTAAACTTACAAAAGAAAAACAGAAAATAAGCAAATAACCCAAATAAAAAATGAGAGAGGAGTTGTCACAACAGAAATCAAAAATCTTATAACAAAATACTGTGAAAGTCTGTAGTCTAACAAATTTGAAAACCTAGAGGAAATGAATAAATTCTTTGACCCGTATCACCTACCCAAATTATCACAAGGTGAAGCAGAACAAATTAATAAACCCATCATAAAGGAAGAGATTCAAAAAGTCATCAAAAAATTACCAACAAAAAAAAGCCCAGGCTAAGAGGGCTTCACTGCAGAATTCTACCATGGTTTTAGAGAAGAGTTATCTCCAATACTACTGAGACTATTTCACAGTACAGAAAAGGACGGAATACTCCCAAATTCACTGTATGAAGCCACCATAACCCTGGTAACAAAGCCAGGGAAAGACTCAACAAAAAAGGATAACTACAGACTGGTATCACTCATGAATCTAAATGCAAAAATCTTCAACAAACTTTGGCCAACAGACTACGACAACATATCCAAAAAGTAATCCATCCTGACCAAGCTGGATTCATACTAGGGATGCAAGGCTGGTTCAACATCAGAAAAACAATTAATGTGATTGGCCAAAAAGCCAAGTGTCATTGAGTCGGATCTGACTCATGGTGACCCCAGGGGCCAGAGTAGAACTGATCCCCATAGTATTCAAAGATTTTAGTCTTTCATGATATTTATGTGATTAACCACGTAAATATCATGAAAGACTAAAATCACCTGATTTTGTGTATTGATGCAGAAAAGGCGTTTGATAAAGTTCAACACCGATTCACGCTAAAAACTCTCAGCAAAATAAGAATAGATGGCAATTCCTCAATGCAATGAGAGCCATTTTTACAGAGCCAACTGCCTACATCATCCTGAATGGAGAGAGACTGAAGCAATTTCCCTTGAGAATGGGAACTAGACAAGTATGCCCACTCTCACCTCCCAACTCAGCATTGTATTAGAAGTTCTAGCCAGAGCAATTAGACAAGACCAAGGAATAAAGGGCATCTGCATCTCCTTATTTGCAGATGTTATGATTGTATACACAGAGAATCCTAAAGAATCCATACGTAAACTACTCAAACTTACAGAAGAGTTCAGCAGTGTCAGGATACATTACTTATATAAATATAAGTAAATCAGTAGGATTCCTTTATACCAACAACGAGACTGTTAATGAAGAAATCACCAAATCAATTTCACTCACTACAGCCCCTTAGAAGATACAGTACCTAGGAATAAATCTAACCAGAGAAATAACAGACCTTTACAAAGAGAACTACCAGTTCTTACTACAAGAAACTAAGAGAGACTTACTTAAATGGAGAAACCTACCCAGCTCATGGATAGGAAGACTTAACATTGGGAAAATGTCTATTTTACCCAAAGCAATCTAGTTATATAATGCAATCCCAATACAAATTACTGTGATTTTGTTTTAATGAGATGGAGAAAAAAATCACCAAATTTGTTTGTAAAGGCAAGAAGCCCTGGATAAGTAAAGCACTACTAAAGAAGAAGAACACACTGGGAAGCCTCTCACTACCCGACTTTAGAAGATATTATGCTGCCACAGTAGTCGAAACAGCCTGGTACTGGTCCAAAAAGAGACAAGTAGATCAATGGAACAGAACTGAGACCCTGGAGATGACACCATCTTCCTGTGAACATATTTGACAAAGGCCTTAGGACATTAAGCTGGAGTAAAAACAATCTTTTCAACAAATGGTGCTGGCAAAATGGGATATTCATCTGCAATAAATTGAAAAAAAGACCCGTATCTTACACCTTATACAAAAACTAACTAAAACTTTATAAAAGACCTAAGTATCAAACCTAAAATGATAAAGCTCATCGAAGAAAAAGTAGGAACAACAATGGAAGCTTTAATACACAACATAGACAGACTTCAAAATCTGTGAAACAAGCCAGAAACAACAGAAAATAGATAAATGGGAACTATTAAGAATCAAGCACTTTGGTTCATCCAAAGACTTTATTAATAGAATTAAAATGCCACCTACAGAATGGGAAAAAATATTTGACAACTATATGTCAGACTGACACCTGAACTCAATAATGTATAAGGCACTGGAAAATACCAATAAGAAACAGATAAATTATCCACTTAAGCGTTGGGCAAAGGAGATGGACAGACACTTCTCTAAAAAGGAGATCCAGGCATCCAAAAAACATGTGCGGACATCCTCATGATCGTTAGCTACTAAAGAAATTCAAATCAAAAGTACAATGAAATAACATCTCACCCCAGCAAGGCTGGCCATGATCCAAAAGATGCAAAACAACGAATGCTGGAGAGACTGTGGAGAAATTGGAACTCTCCTACACTGTTGGTGGGATTGCAAAATGGTGCGACCTCTTTGAAAAGCAATCTGGCTCTTCCTTATAAAGCTGGATATAGATATACCATTTGACACAGTAATTCCACTACTTGGAATATATCCTACAGAATCAAGGCCATTCACACCAACTGATACATGCACATGAATGTTTATCACAGCACAGTCCACAATAACAAAAAGATGGAATCAACCCAGATGCCCAACAACAGAGGAATGAATAGGTAAATTATTCAAGGAACACTTTGCAATGATAAAGAACAACGATGATTTTAGGAAACATAAACTGGATCCAAGTGGAGGACATTATGTTTGACTGAATGTAGTCAGCGACAAAACGACAACTATTATATGAGACCCCTATGATAAGAATGTGAAAACAGACTCATGCATAGAAGAAAAGACTCTTTGATGGCTGGAAGGGTGGGGAGAAAGGAAGGGTGATGAGAGGGTTTAGATTAAATAGTTCATAGAAATTTGGTTGGGTGAAATCTGTAACAGCGCACATTAGAAAGATGATCAATATTAACCAGACTTCAGCATAATATGATTACTCCTCCTGTCTTAACCCAACATTGCAAGGACAGGGTAGCCAGGGTGAGTGGCCAGGGACCATGCTCTCAGGGGAAATCAAGGCCAAATTGGTACAACTAAAGTTTTTCTAAGAGAGTCTTCTGCACCCCACATTGATGAGTGATGTCTGGGGTCTTAAAATCTGCCAAGCTGACATCTGAGGTACAGCAAATGGTCCCAACTCAGCAGGAGCAGATGATCACTAAGGACCAAAATGACATGGGGGAAAGAGAACCCAGAAGACGGAGAGACCCATGTGAGTTGGTAACTACATTGACTTGTGACTGGAAGAACTGGATGGTACCCAGCCACCACCAGGGATAGCCATGATGGAGCTCACAAAGTTGAGTGTCACTGGCAACACAAGAATAAAAAGAGGTACACCCTGAGATCTCCACTAAAAGACTGCAATTGATGGTCCAGGGGACTCAGAATTCCCCTGGGAGCATGGCTCCTGGCTCTGATGCTGCCCTTGTCCATAAATCATAATGGAGGTCAACTCTTCAGACAGGAATGGATTGGAGTTGGCGACACAGAGTGACCATATCATGTGTACACTTTATGGTTCCATGGATCTATAGGATGTCGTCCTGCTGACCGCTTACTGGAGGCAGGGGAGTGGGTGGAGATGAGGGGATAAGAGATTGTTGGGAGGACAAGGCATTTATGGAGAGGAGAAGAAGAGTGTCCTGTCACCAAGCAGAGAGAACACTAGGAGCTGCATGTAGGTGGGCATGCCAATTTGTATGGGAATGTACATTTTCACTCACTCATAGTAAAAAAACAATCAGGTCTTGAGTTGCAATATTGAAGGATTCTACGGCAAAATACTGATTGACACAGGGAACATCAAGAGAAAGTGGGAGGAATATACAGAGTTGCTGAACCAAAAATAACTGGTTAACTTTTAATCACTTCAAGAGGCAGTATATGGTGAAGAATGATGATACCAAAGGAAGAGGTACAAGCTGAACCAGTGGTGTTGAAGTAAGAGATCCTGGCTACGCTGAAGAAACTGGGAAATACTGGGGCTCCAGGAGTCGAGCACTGGAAGTGCTCACTGCTCTATGCCAATAAATTTGGAAAACAGCTACCTGGTCAGCTGACTAGAAAAGATCCATACCTGTGCCCACACCAAAGCAGAATGCAGAAATTATCTGACAATATCACTTGTATCACACACAAGTAAAATTTTTCTGAGGATGTTTCAAAAGCAATTTGCAGAAATACATTAACAGGAAACTTCCAGAAATTCAAGCTGGATTCAGAAGACTTGAAATGAGAGATATTGTTACTGATGCCAGATGGATCTTCATCAAAAAGAAAGAATACCAGAAAGATATGTATCTGTGTTACATTGACTACTCAAAGTTATCTGAATGTGTGGGTTGTATGAAATTATGGATAACATTGCAAAGAAAGGAACTGCAGAACACTTAATTGTGCTCATGCAAAACCTTGTACACAGACCAAGAGACAATCATTCAAAGGAAACAAGGAGATAATGGTGGTCTACAGTCAGGAAAGGTGTGTGGGTAAGTATTGTATCCATGCACCTCACTAATTCAGTCTGTATGCTGAGCAAATAATCCAAGAAGCTAATCTCTAAGGAGAAAAATTTGGCTTCAGGATTGTTGGGAGACTTATTAACAAATTGCAATATGCAGATGACACAACCTTGCAAGATGAAAGTGAAGAGGACTTGAAGCACTTACTGGTGAAGATCAGAGATCAACACCTTCAGTGTGAATTACAGCTCAACATAATACCAAACCACCCACAGCTGAACCAGTAAGTAAGATGATGCTATGTGGAGGAAAGACTGAAGTTGTCACGAATTTTATTTTACTTGAATCCGCAATCAACACCCATGAAGGTATCATTAAGAAAATGAAGCAACGTGAAACACTGGGAAAATCTACTGAAAAAGACCTTTTTAAACTGTTAAAAAGCAAATATGTCACTTTGAGGATGTGCCTGACCCAAGCCATGATATTTTCATTTGCCTAGTATGCATGTGAAAACTGGACAATGAGTAATGAAGATCGAAGAAGAATTAATGCCTTTGAATTATATTGTTGGTGAAGAATATTAAAGATAGCAGAGACTGCCAGGAGAATGAGCTAATCTGTCTTGGAAATAGTGCAGTCAGAAAACTTAGAAGGAAGGAGGACAAGATTGTATGTCAAGTACTTCGGACGTGTTATCAGGTGGCACCAACCCCTGGAGGAACACATCATGCTTGAAAAATTAGAAGACAAGGAAAAAGAGGAAGATTCTCAGGCAGATGAACTGACACAGCTGCAACGATGACTTCAAGCCTAACAATGCTTGTGAGAATGGCACAAGACTAGTCAGTGTTTTGTTCTGTTGTACATAGGGTCACTATGAGCTGGAACTGACCATATGGCACTTAACAACAACAACATATTTTAGATAACAGAGCGAAAGTAATGTCACCTAACAAAAGAAGCGTTGTGTATTGAATTGTGACCCCTACAAAAGGTATGCGTAAATCCTAACCTCCAGTACCTGTGAATATCACATTTTAGAGTAGTTTCCATTCCTCACATAGTGGATCCTTGCCAATCCTGCTCTAACTTATATTTTTAGCTTCATTCTCACTATTTGTAACCTGTCTTCTCTCACATATCAAGTGCTCTGATTGCACCAGACTCTAACCTTATAATTTGTGTTTTTATTCATGCTATTTACTTAGTTTTAAGTGATTGTTCCTCCTTAGCATGGAAGACTCTTACCCAGTCCTCAAAGTTCAGTCCAAAACTCTCTTTATGACTGACCTTTTCCATTACGGTCTCAGGGAATTAGTATATCATCTCTCAGAGTATTTACCGTACTGTATTTGATTTGGGAGCTTGTTTCTTTAGTTAGTATATAAACCGTTAAACTATTATAGTATATAAACCATTAAAACTAGTATATAGTATATAAACCATTAAAACTAGTATATAGTACATAAACCATTAAAACTATTTTTTTGTGCCTAGTACAGTACAGGGTACCATCTTAGTTTCCTTAGGCTGACATAGTAAAATACCACAAAGTCGGTGACATTAAGGAGCGTAAGTTTATTAGTTCGCAGTTGTAGTGGCCAGAAGTCCAAACCAGGGTGGAATGAGCCCAAGCAATTTGATTACCAGAGGAAGCTGTCACTCTCCTAAGATCTCTGTAGCTTCAGGAAAACCAACTTTAGGTCTTGCTGAAAAACAATTGCATGAAGTTCCAAGTAACTCTACTAACCCTTACTTCAATGTTTTCTTCGCTAAGACAGAAGTAAAGGGAAAGGACAGAGTAAGGTAGAGTGGGTGGAGAATGGTAAAGGGGTGGAAAGAGAAGAAAAAGAAGAGACAATTATTCAAAAATGAAGAGTTAGCCTATTTATGGTTGCAGTGTGGTTTTTCCTATTAATTTGATATGAAACATGTCTACTACAAGGAACACCTCAATATGTAAATGACAGCAATGAACTCCTACCTACAGATAATCACACTGAATGTAAATCTCCTAAATGTACCAGTAAAGAGACAGAGAGTAGGTGAAAGGATAAAAAATAAACATGACCCACGAGTGTGCTGACTGCAAGAGATAAGCCTTAGTCATAATGACGTAAATAAACGAAAACATAAAGGATGGAAAAAGATGCATGAAGCAAACAATAACCAAAAAAAAGAGCAGGAGTGGCAATACTAATCTGATAAAATAGATTTTAAAGTGATCTGCTTAAAAAAACAAAGGACAGTATATAATGATTGAAGGGTCAATCTACAAAAAAGACATAACCATAATAAACATATGTGCATCCAATGACAGAGTTCCCAAATTAATAAAACAAAATCTAACAGCCCTAAAAAGAGAAACAAACTTCCCCAATAATTCTTGGAGACTTTAATGCGCCAATCTTAATGAAGGATAAAACAGCTAGAAAGAAACTCAACACAGGCACAGAATATTTAAAAACTACAATCAAGCAGATGGACCTCACAGACGTACATAGAGCATATCACCCAGTAGGAATATACTCTTTCCCAATCTCCATCTTTCTTTCCGCTATTTGGCCTCCAGCTGCTTGTTGATGGGCTACAGTTGCACAGTTGGAAAGACTGCCACTAATGTCTGCCCTACTCATACCATTCAGTCCCTTCAGCACCAGTTTTTTGCTTAGTTGGTTTGTTTTTCATTTTTGTTTGTTTGTTTTATATATATTTTTGACTCTTTTTGTTGTTGTTTTTCCTTCTGTTTTGCCCTTCCTTCCTTTCTTTTCTCCTGCCTAGCTAGCCCCGTTGCCATCCCCTCCTCTTGTTGACTGACTGTGATTTTTCTTTCCTGTTTTTTCTGTCTCTATGCTGCACATTTCAGTTGGAAAATAACTGCGCACAGCCTTATCAAGTCTGTGCCACTCCCACAGGCCAGCTCCATATTTTTTTTATCTTTCACATTTTCCTTTTCTTTTTCTCTCCTACCTAGTATCTTTTATGCCTCTGTTCCTTCTGATGGTCTGTGAAGTACTATCAATTCTACCCTGCCACCAAGGGCTGGTGCTCCCACCACAATATTTGTTGCTGTTGTTGTTTTCATTTCTGTTAATTATTTACTTGTTTGATTGACAGACATTTTGACCAATGGAATAGAATTGAGATCCTGTATGTAATTCGATTCACCTACAGTCACCTGAACTTCAACAGGCTCAAAGTCCATCCAATAGGGGAAAGACAGTCTTTAACAAGTAGTGTTGGAAAAAGTGGATGTCCACCTGCAAAAAAATGAAACAAGACTGATACTTCACACCATATACAAAAACTAATTCAAAATAGATCAAAGACCTAAATATAAAACCAGAAACTGTAAAGATCATAGAAGAAAAAGTAAAGTCAATGCTAGAGGCCTTAATATATGACATTAGTGGGATATAAATTATAGCTAACAATACATAAGCATAAGATAAGCTACATAGATGGGGTCCTCTAGAAATTAAGCCCTTAAACCTGTCAGAAGACTTTTAACAAAAGAGTAAAAAGAGAACCTAAAGAATGAGAAAACATTTTTGCCTATTACAAATCCTGCAAAGGTCTAATCTCTAAAATCCAGCATCCCTACAGCAAAAATACAAATAATCCAGTCAAAAAATGAGCAGAAAATAAGAACAGCTATTTCACTAAGCAAGACATTTATGCAGCTAACAAACGCATAAAGAAATGCTTGTAATCAGTAGCCACTGGAGAAATACAAATCAAAACCATAATGAGATACCATCTCAACCTGACATTACTGGCACAGATCAGAAAATAATAAATTTTGAAGAAGCTATAGCTCTTATACACTGTAGGTGGTAATGTAAAATGGTACAATGATGAATCTGTGAAACATCTCACAACGTAGATGAATCTGGACGGCATTATGCTGAGTGAAATAAATTGGTCATAAATGGAAAAATATTTTATGAGGCCACCACTATAAAAACTAAAAGTTAACACACAAAAAAGAAACAATCTTTGATGGTTAAAAGGGAGGGGAAGGATGGGGATGGAAAAGCTCTAAGTAGACAACTGATAAGTGATAACATTGGCGTAGGGGAAGACAGTACACAATATTGGGAAAGGCAGCACTACTTGTACAAGGCAAGTTCATGGAAGCTCCATAAAAACATCCAAACTCTCTGACAGACTTAGTTACTGGGCTAAGTGCTGTGGGTACAATAGTCTCTGGGAATACCTAGCTCAATTGGCAGAACATAGTTTTAAAACTTGTGCGTGGCCATCTAAGATATTGCTGTGGTCTCACCCCATCAGGAGCAGAGGTTAAGTGAAGAAAACTGAAGACACAAAGGTAAGATTAGTCCAAAGGACTGATGGACCACAAGCATCACAGCCCACACCAGACTGAGACCAGCACAACTAGATAGTGCTCTCCTACCACCCCTGTGCTCTCTTAGGTATCATCCCAATAGAGGATCCTGAACAGAGCAGGAGAAAAATGTGGAACAGAATTCTAACTCTCTCTCTGTGTTTCTCTCTCTGTCTCTGTCTCTCTCACACACAGACCAGATATACTGGTCTGACAGAGACTGGAGAAACCCCAAGAGTGTGGCCCCCAGATACTCTTTTAGTTCAGTAATAAAGATACTCCTAAAGTGTATCCTTCATCCAAAGATTAGACAGGCCCGTAAAACAAAACAATATGACTAAATGTGCACACTACCCCAGGGTCAAGGACGAGACTGTAAGAGGGGACAGGAAAGATAGTAATGTCCCACTCAAGGTTGAGAAGTGAAGGGTGTTGACATGTCATGGGTTTAGCAACCAATGTTGCAAAAACAATGTGTGCATTAGTTATTTAATGAGGAACTAGTTTGCTCTGTAAACCGTCATCTAAAATACAGTTTAAAAAATTCTAAGAGGCCAAGTAGAGAAGCCTGGGGAGCATAGATGAGACAAGGGAATAATATGTGTGAATGCACAACATTGTATAAGGAGAACTTAACAGTTTGAGACATAATAGGTGACTTCTGCTCTTCGGTAGCAGAAAATCCATAAACCATAGCTTGCCAAACCGTAGCTTAGGTAACCATTTTCTCTTTGGAATATTTGATTGATTTTTTCATGCCTAGTGAAAATGCTGCAAGGAGGGGGGAACCCTAAATAATAGAATAAAAACAGCATATCAAAAAAAGAATGCATCATGACCATGTGGGATTCATAACAGGAGTGCAAGGTCGCTTTAACATTAAAAAAAAATCTATCAAGATAATCCACCACATAGATAAAACTAAGGAAAAGAATCTCATGATCATATCAATCGATGTATAAAAGGCATTTGATAAAGCACAACACAATTTCTTATTTAAAAGAAATACTCTCAGCAAAATAGGAATAGAAGGGAAATTCTGCAAAATAATAAAGGGAATTTCTTTAAAACCAATAGTGAACATTACCCTCAGTGGAGAGAATCTGAAAGAGTTTGCCTGGAGAACTAGACACAGATGCCCTTTATCACCACTTATACTCAACATTGTAATGGAAGTTCTAGCAAGAGCAATAAGGCAAAAAGAAAAAAAAGGAAATAAATGCTGTGCGTATTGGTAAGGAAGAAGTGAAACTATATTTTCCCCCTTCCTCATCTCTGCTTCCTAGCCCTCTGTAGTTGGCTTATTCTCAGATGATATGACTCTTTATGTAGAAAATCCTAAGGACTCCACAAGAAAGCTATTGTAACTGATAGAGGCATTAAGCAAAGTGGCAGAATTCAAGAGCTACATGCAAAAATTCATTAGATTCATCTACATCAACAAAAAGAACTATGAAAAAGAAAGCGATATAATTTACAATAGTTTTCTAAAACATAACATACTTAGGGATGAATCTAATTAGGGACAGAAAATGTTTGTACAAAGAAAGCTGCAAAACACCACTGGAAGAAATCAATAAACCTATATAAATGGAAAAACATACCTTGCTCTTGGATAGGAAAACTTAACATTGTGAAAATGTCAATAATACTCAAATGGATATATAGATATAAAGAACTCCCACTTCAAATCCCAACAGCGTTCTTCACCGAGATTGAAAAACTAATCACTAACTTTACATGGAAGGGAAATATTCTCTGAATAATAAAGGTTTTGTTTAAAAAAAGAAGAGGAAGAAAAAGAGCACCAAAGTAGTAGGCCTCACACTACCTGGTCTCGGAACCTGCTGTACAGCTACAGTAGTCAAAGCAGCCAGATACAAGGACAGACACATAGGACAATGGAGCAGAGCTCATAACTCAGACATAAATCCACCCGCCTATGGACTACTGCTTTTAAACAAAGTGCCAAAGATCACTGGGGAAGTAACAGTCTTTTCAACAAACGGTGCTGGCAAAATTGGATATCAGTCTGCAGGAAAATAAAATAGGGTACTTACCTCACACTGTACACAAAAACTAACTCAAAATGGATCAAAAACCTAAAACCCTAAATATGATAGTATAAAAATTATACACTATGGTGTTGTTAGATGTTATCTAGAGGGTTATGACTCATAGCAAACCTATGTACAACAAAACAAAACACTACTCTTTCCTGTGTCATTATCACAATTGATATGCTTGGGCCCACTGTTGGAGCCGGTGTGTCAGTCTATCTTGTTGAAGGTCTTCTTCTTTTTCACTGACTCTCTACTTTGCCAAACATGAGGTCCTTCTCTAGGGACTGCTGTCTCCTGATAACATATTCAAAGTATGTGAGACAATATCTTGCCATCCTTGCTTTTAAGGAGTATTTTGTTTGTACCTTTTCCAAGACTGATTTGATTGTTCTTCTGGTGGTCCGTAGTATGTTTGATATTCTTTACCAACGCCATAATTCAAAGCTAATGATTCTTCTTCCGTCTTCCTTATTCACTGTCCACCTTGAACATGCATATGAGGTGACTGAAAATACCACGGCTTGGTCAGGTGCCTCTTAGTCATTATTAGAGGTTGCTCATTGGTCCAGTGTTGCGGATTTTTGTTTTCTCTATCTTAAGGTGTTATCCACACTGAAGGAGGTAGTCTCTGGCCTTCATCAGTAAGTCTTTCAAGTCCTCTTCACTTTTAGCAAGCAAGGTTATATCATTTGCATATCAAGGTTGTAAATAAGTCTTTCTGTAGTCTTTGTTCTTCAGATAGTCTAGCTTCTTTGATTAGAGATTAAGTATAGTGAAAGACTAAACCCTGATGCACACTGTTCCTGATCTTAAACCTTGCAGTATCTCGTGTTCTGTTTGAAGGAATCTTTGTCTATGTACAGGTTCAGCATGAGCAAAATTCAGTGTTTTGGAATTTCCATTCTTCACGATATTAGCCCTAAGTTCTTGTGATCCATGCAGTCAAATGTCTTTGCTTGGTAAATAAACACAGTTACACATATTTCTGATGTTCTCTGCTTTCAGCCAAGATCCATCTGATGTCAGCAATTATTGTCCTTATCCATGCCCTCTTCTGAATCCTGCTTGACTTTCTGGCAGTTCCCTGTCTATACATTGCTACAATTGTTTTTAAACTATCTTCAGCAAAATTTTACTTTCACATAACATTAGTAATATTGTTTGATAATTTCCACGTTGCGTTCAATCACCTTTCTTTGGAAAGCCCACGATAGGCACTCAGTAAATGTGTGTGGGGGTATTTGCTTGTTTATAAATATTATTGTTGATATTATTTTTGAAGAGTCTCATTGCGTACATTCATCTATGATCAATGTTTGTATTCATCACCTCTCCATTTCCTCATATGACACCTAATAAGATGAGGTAGAGGTTGCTAATATTGCCTTATACCAGGAGATCTTTAGTATCCCTGCTAATTGTGTAACCAAAACTTTTGTTCTCCTGGCCAATGTATTCCCTCCATCATTATTTCAGCCACCATTGAAACGAAAATGGGTGGCTTGGGACGATTTCACAGAAACCTTATTGTGGCTGTAATGTAGGCAAGTCCATAAGGAGGGAAATTCCCATATCCATCATCCTGTGCTGGAATAATGTTTTCACTGCCTTACGCGATAAGAGGAAAGTTTGCCTGCCCTCCTTTTCAGTTGTCATCACCTATATTTTCTTTTCACTGTGTTCTTGTTTCTTTCATTCATCACTTGGTGTTCTTTATGTAATTTATTCCAGTTACCTCACTTAGATGCTGAATTTACCCCCTACCAATATATACATATACATATACACATACATACACATATACATATATATATGCACATATACAATGTATGTACACACACACATATATGTATACATACTTTTTTTTCACAAAATTTCTTCAGTGAGAAAAATTCTCTGGAGCTTTTCTAAATCTGTGAATCACGAGTGCCTAAACTGGGAGCCATTCATTAGTTCATGAAAATCAGTTCAGAAGAGTTTAATAATTTTCAGCTTGTTGGACAGTAAAACATGGTTATCTCACCACGATACCTTTGCTGTGATTTCTGAAACTCTGTATATTTAGAATTAAACGAGAATCCTTTGAATCTGACCTTTGTAGGATTCCAGTGGAGAGAGTGAACCTTGAGAGCCACATCTTTTGTCCTGTCACCTCTCAAATACTCAGATTGCCAGCAGCCATTTCTGTTTGTCTGTGACGATGAGACAAGCTGCTAACAGCCTTTGTCATTTCAATTTTTCACACATTTTTTTCTTGTAACAGTCCTTGCCATTTCAATTTTTCACACATTCCCCTCTCTCTCTTTCTCTCTCCTTATGTGTGTACATTCTCTCTATGTGAGTGAAAACTACTCTCAGCAGCCAGCTGCCACAGGCCACTCGACTGTAAGAAAGCACAGCTTCAGAACTGTCAAACAAAATGAAAATGAAGCACATCACAAAAGAGGCAGTTGGTTATGATAAGGCCTGGGGATCCTACTCTAGCTATTTCAGGTTGCTGCAGATCATCAAGAAAAGTCTGAGGTATGGAAGCATTTCTCCTCCACTTTTGTAGCTGCTCTGTCCATTTTCACAGAAGCATTATCCATCAAAAGTATGCCTCCTAAAACCTGCTTTGGGAGGACTGACTACCAAGCAACGGTGAACCTGTGCCTCTGACATTTGTGTAAGGACACAGAGTTACTATGGTGATTACAAGATACAATTTTCCACAGATGCTGTGCATGTACCATTTCCGAGTGTTATTGATCCACTTATGGCCCTCCCAGGAAAGCCAAAATAATACCCTTTCAGCTTTAGAGATGTAGTGGGAAGAGTGACTCTTAACTTGGCCCTAAAAAGTGTTTCTTCATTGGGGGTCTAAAAGAATTAATGGAATGAAAATTATTTACTGTTCTTCATGTGCTGTGCCAGTGAAACCACATTGCTCTGAAAAGTATTTGTCTCTTAGGTGGAAACCATATACAAAGTAAAATGTGTGCTTCTCAGGGGATAGAAGAACTTATAAAAGTAATATATCTTGTGAATCTATTTTGCTCAGTTTTTTTCTGATAAAGCAAGTGATGATAGACACTGAGGAAAAATGGCTCCTGAGCCCAACAATGAAACACTGTGAGCCAGTTTCTCCTAAGGCTTGAACTGCTTCTGGATGGGATCACATTGAGCATTCACTTTTCCAAGTTTCCAGGCTCTGCTGACATCCCTGTTTAATAAGTCTTACTCTGAGAATCTGAAAACAAGAATGCCTGGTGTAACACCCAACAGTACCTTTTAGGCCTCAGGAGATCCTACCTTTTTATTTCTCTTCATTTTAGGGGTAAATTAGAACAAAGCGTTTCTATGAATTTAATTTAGTCCCAAATGCCAGCCCCTGAGATGTGCAGAGATTATATTCACATTCAGACAAACTACTATGCTACCAACAGTTCCCCTCTTATTACTTGTGACCCCTAGCTGGCTTTTCCTAGTGTGGGCTCAGCATCCTAATCCATACAGTATAACCTTTTGCCTTTGTAGCTCCTGTTATTCAGCAAGGCAAATGAAGTCACTAGCACTTCACTGCTGGAATTTCTGCTCCATGTGGAGAATGGCCTTTCCTTTAAGAGCCTTCTAATATTTTGCCTTTCCTTTAAGAGCCTTCTAATATTTTACTTCAGTGGGAGGGAGAAAGAGTCAGTGATCATTTTTATGACACTATAAATTTGTGAAGAGCTCAGTGGAAGTTTAAAGAATGGTATGATTAAGAGAGTTATAGGTCTGAACAGAAAATAGTTGAAGGAGTTAAATATTTTGGGTTGCATAGTCTGTTTTGGTGTAGAAATGGAACCTTACTATTTTTGAAGGTTGAAGATAGCCTATGTGAAGTAGATTATGGTAGCAAAATTGGCACAAGATTGATTTTGAATGTTGGCATATGTTGGCATTTTGAATTTTCCTTAGTGGAAAAAGCACAGCCTTGGGACTGAGATCTGAGTTTTGACCTAGTTTTGTAGATGACTAGCTATGTGACCTCTGGTTGATCATCATTTCCTTATCTATATAATAAAGGATTTGAGGATGATTTTTGAGGCTATTTTCTGCTCTGTCATATGATAATTCTGTAATCTGTGAACTTTCTATTATAGTCATCACCAAGAATTCCTGGTGCTCTGTATTCCAGGCTTTTACAGAAACCTTGTGTATAGTGGAACTCAGTGTCTAGTATTGCAAATTAGAGCTTCTGTAAGTACTTCTATAAACAAAAGTGATGTCCTGTCTGAGTCACAATATCTGTTTACCAATATGAGACTTTCCTAAGTATTTTTCTCTTTTTCATAGCTAAAAGCAAAGTCAAGATGGTGTCTACTCTGTCACTTTGGGTCTCTGAAGTATAACAATGAACAGCGATTCCCTAGTACTAAATGAACATGAAGCATGAGTGAAGAATAAGTCGTTATGATTTTAACACGCTGAGAGTCAGGAGGTGTTTGCTACTGCAGCATAATCTAGCCTATCTTTACTGATATACCTGTCTCTCAACAGCACTTGGCTGGCTCTATTAGTCTGTAAATTTCTTAACGGGAAGATCATGTTGTTTACAGCTGTTTACAGCTTTGGAAGATTTCACTGTGTAGCAGAAGATGTATAATAAATTTTGTCTTAATTGCTGACTTTTCAAAAGAATATTTTGGTTGAGTAATTGGGTTATAATAGAGAAAGGAAGAAATAATTATATTTAAAACTGTCTTAGGTACAATAAGATTAGTGTTTCTATGATACATAGGCCTCAATTAAGCAAATGCTAAATGTATATACATTAGAAAAATTATATACTCTTTTATTCAAAGATACACTAACCACAAAGTAAAATCAAGTAATAATTTGATGTTCATTAGTAACAGATATGATAGTCAAAATTAGTCAACTGCTTCTCAAGTTAAGGCAAAACATACAGATATAACAATCAGAAATGCTTGTTTGTCATCAAATTTTTCAACAGATGTCTAAACCCACTGCCGTTGAGTCAATTCTGACTCATAATAATCCTATAGGACAGAGAACTGCTCCACAGAGTTTCCACCAGCCCCTGGCGGAGTTGAACTGTCAACCTTCTAGGCATTTACTATATGCCAGCATTTGAAGATATGCTGCAGATAAACCAGCAAATAAGATACACACAATTCTGTGGATACAGAGTTCATAATCTAGCAAGTTGAAAATTTAGGTGAAAACTGTGTGAAAAGTAGTCAGACACTTATCTTTTGAAGAAAAATGCCAAAACTTAATGTTAATATTCATGTAAATCAATCAGTGACTAAGCCCATGCAGGGCTAGGCAACTAACTTGATTTTTTTCCCTATAAGAAGTGGATTTATTGCATTGTTTCATCAAGCAATACTTTCTTACAGTGTCATTTAGATACAGCTTTATTTTTTCTTACTTATTTCAATAATTATTTTTCTTAAAA
This sequence comes from Heterohyrax brucei, assembly GCA_028571685.1. Lineage (NCBI taxonomy): Eukaryota > Metazoa > Chordata > Mammalia > Hyracoidea > Procaviidae > Heterohyrax > Heterohyrax brucei. The sequence goes on along the minus strand of CM053166.1, from coordinate 126,866,990 downwards.
ATCTTACATCATCATGTGCTTTCATCATAAATGTATGATCCTGGTGACATAGTGGTTAAGTGCTGCGGTTGCTAACCATAGGTGAGTAGTTCACCTCCACCAGGAGCTCCTTGGAAATGCTATGGGACAGTTCTACTCTGTCCTCTAGGGTGGCTGCGAGGCAAAATCAACTCGATGGCACTGGGTTTGGTTTTGGTTTGGTAATTCTGGTAAGGCATCTAGTTTGGAACTATGCCCATATTTGACCTTGGAGAAGTTACTTGACCTGTTTTTGTTTCAGTTTTCAAAATTGTAAATGAGAGTATTAGATTAAAGATCTTTCTGTTCTAAAATTCACTTGCCCTTTCAGTGGAAAAAGAGAAATTAAGCCCTGGACTAATAGGGAAACAGAAAATGAATCCCTGAGTTCTTATTTGTCAAAAATTCCTGGAAGACTTGTGGATGTTATATACTTGACAGAGCCAAGCCTGTTTGGGTTGTCCACTGCACATTTGAAAACCCTGGACTGGCTAGCTCTTTGCTGCATCACATTATTCAGGGTCAGTTGGCCCTACCGTGTATTCAAGGTATGTCCAGAAGTATGCTGTGTTAATACATTAATTTATCAGATATAACCAGGAAGGGTATCTGCTAAAAATTCAAAATAACTAAATAGAAGCAATCCAAGGAATTTAAGATGAGCTGTTCCCATTGTGCTTATGGTGCCTTAACAATTTGTATAGTTTAATTTCTTGGGTATTTCTCATAATTGAATTCTTCAAAGAAAATGTGTGTTTGAAGAGATAGGCAGGTTTTTGTTTATGCCTGTCTGTTCTCTTTAGAATCTGATCAAGATATCACATCTCCACACAACCATTTTTGCCCTGGTGGTTGATATTGGTTGATTTTGAAAGCTTGCAGTGCCACCTTGTGGTTGAATGATGACAACAGTGAAATATGTGAAAACTTTCTGAGAAATATCCTGAAATTGGTACCTTTGTATCTTGGCGAGTTTTAATTCAAGATTTATTTTTCCTAGATTAAAAATAAAATCAGAATAAATATCACAGTTAGTGTCTGTTGTTTTCTTGACATTCACAGCTGAAGAAAAAAAAAATAAGTTGCTGCTGATAGCTTGTGCTGGGTATTAGTTTAAAATGTTCACTGAATCAAAATTACCACACCAAAACGTTCTGCTTAAACTATAAATTTCTTCTCTGATGACCATTAAGTAATATACATAAAATTATTTGGAAGCAATTTTGGAATCAAACTTCAACTCTTTACAGTGGCAATGTGTAGTCTGTATCTCACTGAAAGCATCTAAATATACATACATGTTTATAATATGTATACTTGTAATATATATGTATATTTGGATTAAAATATATTTAGATTGAAAAATACATGCATATATATACATGCATTGAAAAATTCATACATACACATATATATGCATCAATGAGATAGGAGGTAAGGTAAGCACTCAGAGATTAAATGATACGTGAAAACAGGGACCCAGAGAGGTCATCTCAGCAATTAACTACCTGTCATCCTTCAGGCATTTTCTAAACCTGAGAATCTTGGTTTTCATGGTCTTTAGAGTGAGTAGTGAGGGAAGGGTAAGGAGACAAAGAGAGGGCTTGTCAAAGATAAGGAGTTTAACTGTATACCCCAGGCAGAAAGTCTTCCACAAGTGTTATCTTTGTGTAAGCATAAGCCAGGAATAAACCTACCCCTCATAATTGCCCCTACCACCAGGGGACAAGGGGAACTACTGCCTATATCAAAACACATTACTATGTGGAGGGAAGAAAAGTCACTAGTGAGAAGGTATAATCAAAAGTTATCCCTCATTGATTTATTGGGTACATTGCTCCTTAACTTCTGGAAACATGGGGGAGATTGTCTAATACCCTTCATATCAGTAACTTATTCTTTAAAGCTTTTATATTGCTGAGGACATGTGTTCCTGATATAAGAAAACAAAAGAAAAAAACTTCAAAACAGGACTGAAAGCATTCACATCACTATAGCTCACAAAATATATGAGCTCATAGTCTGGTTTATATATTGGAATTATCAGAACCAGCACTACTAGGTAACTAAGCTTACTATTTGTATTTAATATTCTATGTGGGTTTGAGAATGTGAAAAAGTAAAAAGAAACTATAAAAAGGAGTCAAAGAAAACTTACAGGAGTAACAACACATTGTCGTTGTTACCTACTATCCAATCTATTCTGCCTGAAAGTGATGCTAAGCACAGCAGAACACGATACTATCTAGTTCTGCAACATTCTCACAATCATAGTTGTGTATCAGCCCATTGTTGTAGCCACTATGTCATCCAACTCACTGAGGGTCTTCCTCTTTATGTTGACCCCCTACCCTGGACTGTTCTTAATGGGCAAGTCCCTCCTAGTAACACATCCAAAATACACTAGAAAAGTCTTGTCATCCCCACTTCTAATGGGCACTACAGCCGTACTTAATCTTGTAATAACTTGTTCATTCTTCTGACACTCATTTTTTATATTCAATATTCTTTGCCAACACTGTAATCCAAGGACATCAATTCTTCTTCAGTCTTATTCATTGTCCGGCTTTTTCATGCATATGAGGTGATTGAAAATACCACAACTTGGGTCAAGTTCACCTTAGTCTTGAAGGCAACATCTTTGCTTTTTCGCACTTTAAAGAGGTCTTTCACTGCAGATTTTCCCAGTACAATGTGTCATTTGATCTCTTGACTGCTGCTTCCATGGGTGTTGATTGTGGATCCCAGTAAAAGGAAATCCTTGACAATTTAAATATTTTCTCCTTTCATTATGCTTATTTGTCTATTTATGAGGATTTTTTTCATTATGTTGAAGTGTAATCCATATTGAAAATTGTAGTCTTTTATTTACATAAGTAAGTACTTCAAGTCCTCTTGTCTTTCAGTAAGCAATGTTGTGTCATCTACATATTTGAGGTTGTAAATGAGTCTTCCGCCAGTCCTGATGCCACATTCTCCTTCTTATAGTCCATCATCTGGGATTATTTGTTCAGTGTACAGATTGGATAAGAATGATGAAAAGATAAAACACTGATGCACACCTTTACTGATGTTAAAGCACTGGTGTCCCCTCCTCCTGTTTGAATGACTTCCTGTTGGTCAATGTATGGGTTCCTGATGCGATTTTCGTTCTTTACAATCCTATCCATGATTTGTGATTCACACAATCAAATACCTTTGCATAACCAATAAAACACAGGTAAACATCTTTCTGGTATTCTCTGCTTTCGGCCAAGACCATCTGACGTCAACAATGATATCCTTTTTCCAAGTTTTCTGAATTCAGCTTGACTTGCTGGTAGTTCTCTGTCCATGAACTGCTGCAACTGTTTTGGAATTATCTTCAGAAGAAAATTTGTTTGTGTAATACTAACAATGTCATTGAATCATTGCTATACTCTCTTGAGCAGCCTCCTTTGGAATGGGACATGTGTATGGATCTCTTCCAGTTGGTTGGTCAGGTAGCTGTCTTCTGAATTTCTTGACATATACAAGTGAGTGCTTCCAGTGATGCATCCATTTGTTGAAACATGTCAATTGATATTTGACAATTCCTGGATCCTTGTTTTTCTGCCAATGTCCTCAATGCAGCTTTGATTTCTTCCTTTAGTACCATTAGTTCTTGATCATATGATGTGTCCTGCAATGGTTGACTGTTGGCCAATTGTTTTTGGTACATTGACTCTGTCTATTCTTTCCATGTTCTTTTAATGTTTCCTGTGTCATTCAACATATTACCAAAGAGTCCTTCAATATTTCAACTTGAGGCTTGATGTTTTTCTTCAGTTCTTTATAAGTCCAAAGTACAACTGTTGATATCTCAAGCTCCCATTTTATATCTTCTGTTCAGCTCTTTTATTCCTTAATTTATTCTTTTTACTTTAACCATTCTAATTCAAGAGGAAGTTTCAGAATCTCTTCTAACATCCATTTTGGTCTTTTCCAAAAATTAAAAGTGCATTGGATATAATAAGAATGGGAGAACTGAATATGGGAATACAGGGATTCTCTGAAGTAGCTTTACAACTTTTTTGTAAATCTAAAACTATCCTAATGTAAAATATTTATTAAAAAATAATAGATAAATTTTAAATCAGAATAGAAACAGCAGAATAAAAATAAGTGAACTGGAAGACAAGCCTAAAGAATCCAAAAACAAACCACCTGTTTCTGTTGACTTGATTACGACTCATAGTGACCCTATGTGACAGAGTACAACTGCTGCGTAGCATTTCCAAGGAATTCCTCATGCATTCAGACTACCAACTTTTGAGTTACCAGCCTTAGCTCTTAACCACTACATCACAAGTGTTTTAGAAACATTAAAAAAAATTGGCTATTGATGGATAGTATGAGAAATTCTGAAATAAATGTCTTTGTAATTTCAAAAGGGCAAGAAAAACACTGAGGAAGAACATTTGTTTACATAGAGAATTTTCTGAATTTGATGAAATAATTTTTTGGAACTGATGAAAGACTGAGAAAGCCAAATGAAGCACAAACGTTAAATAAAAACGTCTGCATCTAGATACATGATGGCAAACGGCAGGTGACCAAAGAGAAAAATAAAAACAACTAGAGTTAAGAAGCAGGTTACTTTCAAAGACATAGAAATTCTCTGAAAGATGACCACTCAAGAGCAAGCATGAGAACCACAAGAAAGTCAAATAATGTCCTCAGTGTAACAATAATAACAAGAAAATAATTGCCTAAAAGTAAATATCTAGCAAGAATACTTCCAATAATTAGGGAAAAATGAAGACATTTTCAGGCATACGAAAACAGATTCTTATGAAAGTTAATCTTAACAGATGTTCTTTGGTCAAAAGGAAATAATACTCAGCAGTTCTATAATGGAGAGGAAATGAAGAAAAAAAAAGAGGTGATTATATTGGCTAATTTAAACAAATAATATTTTTTATAAGGCAAGAACAATAGTCTCTTGTGTGATTAAAAAAATGAAAAATAAAAACTAGGTAGAAATGACATACTCAACAATAGTTTATATGAAAGAGTTAGATTATAAAAGTTAAAGCAGTCAAATGTCCTTATATTATGCAGGAGAAAAACAAAAATATTAACTTTAAGATTTAATAATCTATGAAGCCATCTTAGAAAATTTTTAGGACAGTGACTAAATAATAAAAAGTACCTTTAATAAATTCCAAAATATTAGAGTAAAAATTAAAACTGATCAATCTAAGTAAAGATAGCAAAGGAGAGAAATAGAAATAAACATAACTCAGGACAAATAGAAAACACAAAACCAGATGGTAGAAATAAATGAAAATAAACTAGTAATTTGATTAAGTATAAATGAACAAAATACTCCAATTGAAAGACAAAGTTTATCAGTCTGAATTAAAAATAAAAAATAAGAATGAAAAGTTGATGTATAAGATGTTTTTAAGACACACATATTAAACATGAGAACTAGGAAATACTAAAGAAGAAAAATAGTAATACACTAGGCAAAAATACGTGTAATGAAAACATATGTTGTTGTATCAGCTAACATCAGACAATATAGATTTTAAAGTTTAGAGGCATTGCTAGAGATACCACATAAAAGGTAAAATTTGGGGCGGAGTCAAGATGGCGGACTAAGCACATGTCTCCTTGTATCCCTCTGGAAACCAAGACCTGAACTAATAATCAAACAGAGCCTTCTGATCACCTAATCAGCCTCAGGACACAGCACAGAGCTGTTAATTGGGACTTCATACCACTGAGCGAAAAACTTCCTCTCTTTTGCTGACTCCCGCTCCTGGCTAGCCCTGGCTCTCATGGACGGAAGGTAAAGGCACCATTTTGACTTTTTTTTCTCTGTCTTGGCCGGCGGGCGGAGCTGGGTCTTGCCTAGCGGCTAGACTCAGACACGCTGCTGGGGGGATAGGCAGGCAAAATTCCCATATTCTGAGAGCCAGGCTTAAGACTCTGTTAATCTAGCCACTTTGATCCTGTCATATTATATCTGCATCAGCGGGGTTTGAACGGAATTCCGCAGTCAGTGTGCGGGACGCCATGTTGGTAAAGAGATTTTAGCGAGATCTAATTCTTAGCCTGGGAGCCAGCACCTGCAAACAGGACAATGCTTCTCGGACAGAAAAACAGTGATTTTCACAGTGCCACCTACGTTGCAGGCCCCGCAACAGAAGCAGAGGAATCACTACCTCTTGGCACCTTTAGCTCCTCTGTATGCAGCCTGCGTGGAGGACGCCGTCTTGGATACAGTGGCCACAGCTGGACCTAATTCTTGAATGTGAATGGACTAAATGCTCCAGTAAAGGGACACCAAGTGTCATCTTGGATCAAAAGACATGACCTATCCGTATGTTGTCTACAAGAAACTCACTTGAGACATAAAGATAGGAACAAACTGAAAATTAAAGGATGGAAGAATATATATCAAGCTAACAATGAACAAAGAAGAGCAGGGGTGGCAATTCTAATCTCAGACAAAATCAGTTTTAATGTCAAATCCACCATCGTGGACAAAGATGGACACTATATATTGCTGAAAGGTTCAGTACACAAGCAGGACGTAACTATATTAAATATTTATGCACCTAATATCAGAGCACCTAAATACGTCGAAGAAACACTGACTATGCTCAAAAGAGAGTTAGATGACTCCACAATAATAGTGGGAGACTTTAACACTCCACTCTCATTACTAGACAGATCATCTAGAAAAAAGCTCCGTAAAGATACAGAAGACGTCATTGCCACAATTAACCAACTAAACCTCATTGATATATACAGAACTTTCCACCCATCAGCAGACAACTACACCTTCTTCTCCAGTGCACATGGAACATTCTCCAGAATTGGCCACGTGATAGGCCATAATGCAATGCTCAACAAAATCCATACCATTGAATTACTGCAAAGCATGTTCTCAGATCATAAAGCCATCAAAGTTGAAATCAATAGCAGAAAAAACATAGATACAAAGAGTAACTCTTGGAAACTGAACAACATCTTGCTCAAAAAAACATGGGTTATAGAGGAAATCATGGATGAAATAAAGAAATTCATGGCTTCCAATGAGAATGAAAACACTTCCTACCAGAACCTATGGGATACAGCCAAAGCAGTGCTCAGAGGTCTGTTTATCTCCATAAATGCACATATCTGGAAGAAAGAAAGAAACCAAATCAAGAAACTAACTCTACAGCTTGAACAAGTAGAAAGAGAACAACAAAGGCATCAGAAGAAACGAGATCATAAAGATTAGAGCAGAGCTAAACGAATTAGAGAATAGAAAAACAATTGAAAAAATTGAAAAGACCAAAAGCTGGTTTTTGGAAAAAATCAACAAAATTGACAAACCACCGGCTAAACTTAGTAAAGAAAAACAGGAAAGGAAACAAATAACCCAAATTAGAAATGAGAGGGGAGTTGTCACCACAGATGCAACAGAAATCAAAAATATCATAACAGAATACTATGAAAAATTGTACTGTAACAAATTTGAAAACCTAGGTGAAATGGACCAATTCTTTGACTCATACCAGGTACCCAAATTATCACAACGTGAAGCAGAACAACTTAATAAACCCATCACAAAGGAAGAGATTGAAAAAGTCATCAGAAAAATACTAATGAAAAAAAGTTCAGGTCCAGATGGCTTCACTGCAGAATTCTACCAAGCATTTAGAGAAGAGTTATCTCCAATACTACTGAGACTATTTCACAGTATAGAAAGGGATGCAATACTCCCAAATTCATTCTATGAAGCCAGCATAACCCTGATACCTAAGCCAGGGAAAGACCCAACAGAAAAGAACTACAAACCAGTATCACTCATGAATCTAGATGCAAAAATCTTCAAAAAAATTCTTGTCAATAGAATACAACAACACATCAAGAAAATAATCCATCATGACCAAATGGGATTCATACCAGGGATGCAAGGTCAGTTCAACGTCAGAAAAACAATTAATGTGATTAACCACATAAATAACACAAAATACAAGGATCACATGATTTTGTCCATTGATGCAGAAAACGCATTTGATAAAGTCCAACACCAATTCATTCTAAAAACTCTAGGCAAAATGGGCATAGATGGCAAATTCCTCAACACAATAAGGGCCATTTATCGAAAGCCAATTGCCCACATCATCCTGAGTGGAGAAAGAATGAAAGACTTTCTCTTGAGATCAGGAACTAGACAAGGATGCCCACTCTCACCTCTCCAATTCAACATTGTGCTAGAAGTTCTAGCCAGAGCAATTAGACAAGACGAAGAAATAAAGGGCATCTGCATCGGCAAAGAGGAAGCTAAAATCTCCCTGTTTGCAGACGATATGATTGTATATGCAGAGAACCCCAAGGAATCTATAAGTAAGCTACTCAAACTGATGGAAGAGTTCAGCAAAGTCATAAGTAAATCCCTAGGATTCCTTTATACCAACAATGAGACTGTTAAGGAAGACATTATCAAATCAATACCATTTACAATAGCCCCTAAGAAGATAAGGTACGTAGGAATTAATCTACCCAGAGAAACAACAGACCTTTACAAAGAGAACTATAAGCCCTTACAACAAGAAACTAAGAGAGACTTAGAGAAATGGAAAAACCTACCCTGCTCATGGATAGGAAGACTTAACATTGTGAAAATGTCTATTTTACCCAAAGCAATTTATTTATATAATGCAATCACAATACAAGTTCCAGCATCATTTTTTAATGAGATGGAGAAACAAATCACCAATTTTGTTTGGAAAGGGAAGAAGCCCCGGATAACTAAGGTACTACTAAAGAAGAACACACTGGGAGGCCTCTCATTACCCGACCTTAGAACATACTACACTGCCACAGTGGTCAAAACAGCCTGGTACTGGTATAAGAACAGACAGATCGATCAATGGAACAGAATTGAGACCCCAGAGATGACACCATCTGCCTATGAACAGTTGATATTCGACAAAGGCCCTAAGACATTAAACTGGGGTAAAAACAGTCTCTTCAACAAATGGTGCTGGCAAAATTGGTTATCCATCTGCAATAAACTGAATCAAGATCTATATCTTACACCTTATACAAAAACCAACTCCAACTGGATTAAAGAGCTAAATATCAAACCTAAAATGATAAAGCTCATCCAAGAAAAGTAGGAACAACAATGGCAGTTTTAATACACAGTGAGGACACACTCCAAAATCTGTCAAAGAAACCACAATCAACAGAAGAGAAAATAGATAAATGGGAACTATTAAGAATCAAACAGTTTTGCTCATCCAAAGACTATTAATAGAATTAAAAGAACACTCACAGAATGGGAAAAAATATTTGGCAACACTATGTCAGACTGACGCCTGATCTCCATAATCTATAAGATACTACAAAATATGAATAAGAAGAAGATAAACCATCCAATTAAGCAATGAGCAAAGGAGATGGACAGACATTTCACTAAAGAGGAGATCCATGCAGCCAAAAAACACATGTGGACATGTTCACGATCTTTCGTTATTAAAGAAATTCAAATCAAGACAACAATGAGATACCATCTCACCCCAACAAGATTAGCCATGATCCAGAAAACACAAAACAACAAATGCTGGAGAGGCTATGGAGAAAGTGGAACCCTCCTAAACTGTTGGTGGGGTTGCAAAATGGTCCAGCCTCTTTGGAAAGCAATCTGGCGCTTCCTTAAAAAAATGGATATCGATATACCATTTGACCCAGGAATTCCACTACTTGGAATATATCCTACAGAATCAAGGCCTTTCACACCAACCGACACATGCACCAGAATGTTTATCACAGCACAGTCCACGATAGCAAAAAGATGGAATCAACCCAGATGCCCAACAACAGAAGAAGGGATAGGTACACAATGGCACATATACTCAATGGAGCACTATGCAATGATAAAGAATAATGATGATTCCAGGAAACATTTCTTAACCTAGTTTCAACTGGAAGACATTATGTTGAATGAAAGTAGTCAGCAACAAAGGGACAAATACTGTACAAGACCTCTATGATAAGATCTCAAAAACAGACTTGTGTATAGAATAAAAGACTCTTTGACAGCTGCAAGGGAGGGGAGGGAGGGAGGGGGAGGGGGGAAGGTTTAGTTTAGATAGTTCCTAGAAATCTGGTTGGGAGAAAGTGGCAATAGCACACATTAGAAACAAGAACAACATTAAGTGGACTTCAGCATAACTTGAGTACTTCTTCCATCTTAACCCAATATTGCAAGGATAGAGTAGCTGGGGCAGGAGGCAGGGGACCATGCTCTTAGCTGAAATCGAGGCCAATTGGGACAACTAGAGTTTTGCTAAGAGAGCTCTCTGCACCCACATTGGTGAGTGGCCTCTAGGGTCTTAAAAGCTGCCAAGCTGCCATCCGAGGACACAGCAAATGGTCCAACTCAGCAGGAACAGATGCTCACCGAGGACCAAAATGACATGGGGTAAAGACAACCTAGAAGACAGAGAGACCCACAAGGGTGGGTGCCTTCATCGACTTGGGACCGGAAGAACCGGATGGTGCCCAGCCACCACCAGCGATAGCCATGATGGAGATCACAGAGAGGAGTCTCACTGGCAACGCAAGAATAAAAAGGGGTGCATCCTGAGATCTCCACTAAAAGACCTCAATTGATGGTCCAGCAGTTTCAGGGTTCCCCTGAGAGCATGGCCCCCGGCCCTGATGCTGCCCTTACCCATAAGTTACAACAAAGGTCCACTCTTTGGACAGGAATGGATTGGACTTGGCAATGCAGAGTGACCATATATTGGTTGGAGTTTATGGTTCCATACATCTATAGGATATCATCCTGCTGACCTCTGGCTGGAGGAAGGAGAGTGGGTGGTGAGAAGCAGAAAGGAGACTGTTGGGAGGATAAGACATGTATGGAGCAGAGAGGAATAGTGTGCTGTCACTGGATAGGGAAGCAGTGGAAGCTGCATATAGATGGGCATGTAAATTTATATGGGAATGTACATTTTCACTCAGTCATGTTAAATAAAAAGAAAGAAAAAAAGGTAAAATTCACTAAAACATGAACAATGTAGTTGCTAATTGTTGTTAGGTGCCTTCAAGTTTGTTCCCTACATAAGCTGAAGGAAGCTGCCTAGTTCTGTCATTCTCAGCATTGTTGTTATGTTTGAGCCCATTGTTGTAGACACTGTGTCAATCCATCTTGTTGAGGGTCCTCCTCTTTTTTGATGATCCTTTGCGTTACCAAGCATGATGCCCTTCTCCGAGGACTGATTCACTCCTGATAATATGTTCAAGTTATTTGAGACAAAGTGTCACCATCCTTACCTTTTAGGATCATTCTGTCTGTACTTCCTCCAAAACAGATTTGTTTGTTATTCTGGCAGTCTATGGTATATTCCATATTCTTTGCCAGCACCATAGTTCAGAAGTGCCAGTTCTTCTTTAGTCTTCTTTATTTATTGTCCTGCACTTGCATGCATATGATGCAAAAGAAAAATACCACGGTTTGGGTCAAGTACACCTTCATCTTCAAGGTGACATCTTTGCTTTTCAATTCTTTAAATAGGTCTTTTGCTACAGATTTTCACTATGCAACATATCATTTGAGTTTTTGACTACTGCTTCCTTAGGTGTTGAATTTATATCTAAGCAAAATGAAAACCTTGACAACTTCAATCATTTCTCCATTTAAAAAAGCAAACAAAAAACAAATACATGCAAAACATTTAAATTTGTATGCATCTAATGACAGAGACTCAAAACATACAACGACAAAAATTGATATTACCACCCACCAAAAAAAAGGAAATATTATAATCCATCATCATGTTGGGTGATTTTTATATTAATGTTTTCTTCTAATTTTTTATTTGCAAACTTTCAAAATGGACACAAATATAAAGAGATTATAATGAACCACTATGTACTTACCATCCAGATTTAATAAGCATCAGTGTTTTGTTAATCTTGTATTATGTACCACATTTTTATACAATAAGGTACACCATCTGTTTAACAACTACTCCCTCCCCCAACAAGGTGTTTTCATAAGGCCACTATGCCAGTTTTTTTTACATGTTGCTATAAAAAATTAGCATAACTTGTGGGAAGGGAGGAGCTTTTAGCAAACAAACTTACAATGCATGTTTTACTTGCATAAAAATACTGTATACATTGTTTTTCCAGAGAACTTTAAAGCAAACACTTTCAGCAATTGTATTATTGCATCAGTGTGTATTTGGCAGGAAGCATTCTAAGATGATCTCTAATGACCCTTGCCTATGTAAATTTCCCTCCCTACTGTGTGAATATAATGAACAGGAACTGTAAATATGACGAACTATCACTCATGGTGATACAGTAAAAAGGATTTTCTAGATGTAATCCACGTCTATAATCATCTGAAATTATCAAAAAGCACTTGCCCAGATGGGCCTCATCTAATCAGACGAGATCTTCGGAAGGCCTGGGCCCTTCTAGTAATAAGGTAGATTAGTAGAGGAAATTTAATGTGGGGAGTATTATCTGTTGCTGGCTTTTAAGACAGAGGAACCATTTGGCAACGAATATGGATAGCTTCTTGGAACTGAGAGTGGCCTCAGCCGACAGCCAGCGATGAAACTGAGACCTTGGTCTTACAACCAACTAGAAGAAACTGAATTCTACCAATAACCAGAATGAGCTTGGAACCTGATTCTGCTGTAGACCCTCCAGAAAGCAATGCAGCCCTGCAAGCACCTTGGTTTTAGCCGTGGAAGATTTTGAGCAGAAAGTACACTCACATCATGCTTAGGTTTATAATTTACAAAGCTGTGAGCTATTAAGTATGTGTTGTTTTAAGCTACTAAGGTTACAGTCCTTTTCTATTCACCAATAGAAAACTGGTACAGATTTGGTGCTGAGAAGCAAGCCATTGCCATAGCAGTCTATTCTATACAGTCCCCATGAATACTGAATTAACAAATACAAGACTAACTTTGTTTAACCTCAGCTGGGAACATGCAAATCAGGCAGCTAAGTTTTTCTACTGTTCTATGCATGCATATGTCCATCAATGACCCTGAAAGCACCTTACGTACTGATTTGGGGGATGCAAACACATTTTAGTGACTAGGTGAATGCACAGATATGTAATCTGTGAATAACGAGGATTGACTGTACTTAAAATGTATGTGGAGGATGGAAAAATTTTGACATGTGCAATAGAGAAAGCCTAAATCACGTTAGAGAGAGTCTAATTAACCTGTAAAAGACTGTAGAAATCAGCTAGTGAATGTTCACAAGAAAGCAAGGAACATGTTACTGAAAACTGGAGCTAGGAAAACCTTTTATTATATAGAACCAAAAAAGCTAGTGAAATTGTCTTCTGCAGTTACGTGGAAAGCAAACTTACTTGTAAGATGTGAAATTGAATATTAGTTGTGGAGATTTCCAGGCAAACTGTTAAAATTGCAACCTGCTTCCTTCTTGTTTAGAGTAAAATGTTGAGATGCCAGAGAGAAAAACATGTTGGAGGAACTGTTAAGCTAAAAATACAAAGACTTGGTAATTTTAGGGAATGTCAGCCTCCTCATGTGGTCAATGACAAAAAACAAAAAGAAAGAAAGAGACAAAAAGAAAAGAAAATCCTAAACCAACTGCCCTTCCTTCCAGTTGGTTCTGACACATAGAGACCCTATAGGGCACAGTAGAACTTCCCTATAGGGTTTCCAAGGCTATAAATCATTCAAAAGCTATAAATCACATCTTTGCCCCCTGTACAGCAGCTGGTGGGTTTGAATTGATGAATTCTTGGCTAGCAGCTGAATGTTTTAACCACTGTACCACCATGGCTCCTTCAGATGGCAAAATATGATAAAATTAAGAGATTTCTTTCAAAGTGCAGTACTGGGGAAGAGCCGAGGCATTACAAACTTTTACCAAAATTTCAGAATTATCTAATGGTGAAAGTATTCAGTCACATAAATGGATTTTTCAAGTGATTAATGGTGTGCTTCATGAACTTTCTCAACCAAACTAGAGGGTCTCTAGGAAGCTTAAGATTTTTGCCTCTCAGCCATTCAAAATCCTCTAAGTGTGTGGTAATTTGTTACATACTAGAGAAAACTAGAGTTTCTGAGTGGTTCAAATGGTTACGAGCTCCACTACTAAAGCAAAGGCTGGAAGTTTGAACTCATCCAGAGTTCCCTTGGAAGAAAGGCCTGGAGATCTTCTTCCAAAAGGTCACAGCCTTGATAAACCTATGGAGCAATTCTACTACTTACACACAGGTCAAGATGATGTAAAATTGACTCAAAGGCAACGGATTTGTTTGTATTTTAAGAGAAAAGCAATGTAGTGCATCTTTCATTGATGAGGATATTTTTAAATGTAACCATCATGCCACTAGAGCACTTAAGAGAATTAACAACAATTCATTAATTTGATGTGAATACAGTATTAGATTCCTACAGTTTTCTTTCAAAAATATTCTAATAAAATTTTAAAAGATATAACATATCATAAAGTTTTCCCTTTTATACTGTACGATTCAGTGGAAAAGTATCTTTTCACTTGGATTAGGCTTGGCATATCCCTTTTTGTCTGTTTGAATCACCTCCACCTTTTTTCTTTTTAAAGGTATTTTATTTATAAAGAAGAAAATGTAGTATTTTCCATGTTCTGGATTCATCTGTTTGTTTTCTTATGGAGTTGATGTACTTTTTCTTTATTCCTTGGTATTTTTTTGTGCTGCCATTTACATCTGAAAGTTCGATTAGATTTTGATTCAATTTTAAAACAAGGAAAGTTGCTTTGTGTTTTCATATGTTGTCTGAACGATTTTTAATGGTTTAGCCACTAGTTCAGATGGTATCACCCTAAAATGTCTATTTTAAAGTTGCCAGTCAAGCTTTTAGCTAATAGTTAAATTATTGTGGTTTAGATTCATTCTAGTGTTTCTCCCTAATAGCACATGCTGGAATGCTGAAAGTGTGTATCTCAAACTTTCATGCAGTTAATGTTCAGGCTGTGAGTTAGATTCCACCAATGAGGTGCATACCCATGACAGATATTCAAAAAGGAGAAATGAAGGACTTAGCTTCTTCAGGCTTTGGTTGGCTTTCATAGGTTCAATGTTTTTAAAAGCAGTGTTCAAATGACCATTACTAATTTTGTAGATGTCAAGAGACAGTTACAGAACTGGCTTCCTGCGATACAGGTCACAGCTGGGTGGTGAATTTCCAGAGCTAAGAGTTCTGTCTTGCTATTTTTTCTCTTCCTTGCTGTGGCAGAGGTAGTTGCTCCTTCATGGACTAATTTATCAGGATTTTTCTGTGAACTGTTCCTGAAAACCCGGCTTTGGGCTAAATCTTGCTGCCCTTCCAGAAAAGTTGAAAGCACATAGCTCACTGTGTTAAATTTTCTTATGGGTAGAGAACTGAAGTATTTTATATTTTCTGCAAATAACCCTGACTGATACAAACAAGAGTGAACCTCCGGAAAATAATGTTGAGTGGAAAAGACAGTGCTGAATAATACATGCAGTATTATTTTTTTGTATATAGCAGTCCCTGGGTTACAAATGTCTGACTTAAAGATGACTCAAACTAGCCCTTCAGTGTTCTGTAAAGTTGCCCTCACTTTGAAACCATTGAACCAAATGTTACTCGTAACAAATTCTTCACAATCATATTCACTTGCTGCACCTGCTGCATTTAATTCACTGAAAAAAGTCATCTTTTTAAAATTATTTATTTATTACAATAGATTAATACAATGTGTAACATCTATCAATTATCTCATCAGTAATTAACTCTCACCTCCCACTCTTGTAGCCAATAAAGTTATTTTCTTCTGTAGATAATTCTATTTTTAATTCCTTATTGTATAAGTCTCATACAATATTTGTCCTTTTGACACTGACTGATTTCAGTCAGCATATCTTCCAATTGAAACTATGTTATGAGATGTTTTCTAAAATCTACATTGTTTTTTATCACAGCATAGTGTTCCATTGAGTATATGTACCATAGTTTGTTTATCCATTCATCTGATGATGGGCATCTGGGTTGATTCCATCTTTTAGCTATTGTGGACTGTACTGCAGTAAACATTCATGTACATGTGTCTGTGTGACAGCCTTTGTTTCTGAAGGGTAAATTCCAAACAGTGGAATTACTGAATCAAATGGTATATCTATTTCCAGAATTTAAAGAAGCTCCAGATGGCTTTCCAAAGAGGTTGTACCAACTTGCAATTCCTCCAGCAGTGTAGGAGAGTTCCAATCTCTCCACAGCCTCTCCAGCATTTATTCTTTTCTGTTTTTTGGATCATGTTCAACCTTGTTGAGGTGAAATGATATCTCACTGTAGTTTTGAATTTCTCTTATATCTAATGATCATGAGCATATTCTCATGTATCTTTTGGCTGCCTGGATGTTCTCTCTAGTGAAGTATCTGGCCCTCTACTTTGCCTATCACTTAATTAGGTTATTTACATTTTTCTTGTTGATATTATGCAGAATCTTGTGGATTATGGACATCAGACGATGGCCCGATGTGTAGTTGCCAAATATTTGTTCCCATTCTGTAGGTGGTTGTCATGAATTGAATTGTGTCCCCCCAAAAATATGTGTGGCCATGTGGCTGCGCTGTGATTCCCTGTATTCTATGACTGTTCTCCATTTTGTGATTTTCCTATGCTGTATGTTAAAAGATTAGGGTGGAATTATAAATCCCTTTATAAGATCACTCCCCGGCTTCACTGCAAAGGCACTTTCCCTGGAGTATGGCTTCACCCAACCTTAATCCTTTCATCCTACAAGAGATGAAAGGGAAACAAACAGAATCGGGAACCTCACACCATCAAGAAAGCAGCACGGGGAGAAGAGCGTGTCCTTCAGATCTGTGGTTCCTGTGCCAAGATGCTCCTTGGACAAAGAGAGATGTAATACTGGACTTTCCTCCAGAGCCTACAAGGGGCAAAGCCTTCCCCTGTAGTGGACATCCAGAATTTTGACTTGTAGCCTACTGGACTACGTAAGAAGAAACTTTGCTTTGTTAAAGCCATCCACTCTGTGCTGTTTCCCTCAGAGCAGCACTAGCTGACTAAAACAGTGGTCTTTTAACTCTTTTGTTAAAGTCTTTGAATGAGCAGAAGAGTTTGACTCTTAGTAGTTCCCATTTATCTATTTTCTCTTCTGAATTCTACTGTGTGGATCATGCTAAATTGTAACTAACATTGCAGAGAATGGGAATTCCAGAACACCTAATTATGCTCTTAAGGAATCTGTATATGGAACAAGAGGCAGCCATGCGAACAGAGCAAGTGGACACTGCATGGTTTAAGCTCAGGAAAGGCGTGTGCCAGGGTTATATCCTTTCACTGTAACTTTTCAATACGTATGCTGAGCAAATAATCTGAGAAGCTGGATTATAAGAAGAACGAGGCATCAGGATTGGAGGATGACTCATTAGAAACCTGCATTATGCAGATGACACCACCTTACCTTCTGAAAATGAAGAAAATTTGAGACACCTACTGATGAAGATCAAAGACCACAGCCTTCAACATGGATTACACTTCAACATCAGGAAAACAAAAATCCTCACAACCAGACCACTAAGCAACATTGTCATAAATGGAGAAAGGATTGAGGTTGCCAAGGATTTCATTTTACTCAGGTCTACAATCTACACCCTTGGAAGCAGCAGTCAAGAAATCAAAAGATGCATTGCACTGGGAAAATCTGCTGCAAAGCACCTCTTTGAAGAATTCAAAAGTAAGGATGTCATCTTGAAGACCAAAATGTGCCTGATCCAAGCCATGGTATTTTCAGTGACATTATATGCATGCAAAAGCTGGACCACGAACAAAGAAGACAGAAGAAGAGCTGATGCCTCTGAATTGTGGTGTTGGAAAAGGATGTTGAATGTACCATGGACCACCAAAAGAACAACCAGATCTGTTCTGGAAGAAGTACAACCAGAGAGTTCCTTGCAAGCAAAGATGGCAAGACTGTGTCTTACATACTTTTGACATATTATCAGAAAAGGTCAGTCCCTGGAGAAGGACATCATGCTTGGTAGAGCTAAAAAGAGGAAGACCCTTGGCGAGATGGATTGACGCAGTGGCCACAACAATGGGCTTAAGCATAAAAACGATTGTCGACATGGCACGAGACTGGACAGTGTTTCGTTCTGTTGTTAATAGGATCGCTATGAGTCCGAACCAACTTGACGGCACCTAACAACAACAAACATGCTGCATTTTTTAGATTTTGAAATCTGTCTAAACCGTGTGTTAAAATATTCAT
Organism: Heterohyrax brucei; assembly: GCA_028571685.1. NCBI lineage: Eukaryota > Metazoa > Chordata > Mammalia > Hyracoidea > Procaviidae > Heterohyrax > Heterohyrax brucei. The sequence continues at coordinate 126,848,689 of CM053166.1, read as the reverse complement.
CACTGATACTATGCCAGTGTCATTTTTTAATGAGATGGAAAAACATACCACCAATTTTATTTGGAAAGGGAAGAAACCTCAGCTTAGTAGGGCACTACTGAAAAAGAGGAACACAATGGGATGCCTCATACTACCCAACCTTAGAACCTATTACACTGCCACAGTAGTTAAAACAACCTGGTACTGGTACAGAAGGAGACATATAGATGAATGTAATAGAGACCCCAGAGACGCCACCATCCTCTTATGAACAGTTGGTATTTGACAAAGGTCCTAAGATTGTAAACTGAAATAAAAACTGTCTCTTTAACAAATGGTGCTGGCAAAATTGGATATCCATCTGCAAAAAACTGAAACAAGACCCATGTCTCACACCTTACACAAAAGCTAACTCCAAGTGGATCAAAGACTTAAATGTCAAGTCTTTTCTTTCAGTAAGAAAAACAAACAAACAAAAGAAACCTGTTGCAGTCCAGTAGATTCTGACTCATATTAACCCTATAGTACAGAGTAGGACTTCCCCTGTGGTTACCAAGGCTGTAAATCTTTACAGAAGCAGGCTCCATATCTGGTGGGTTCAAACTGCTGACCTTTCAGTTAGTATTTGAACTTTTAACCACTGTACCAACAAGGCTCCTTCTTACACTGACTAAAGGCTAAATAAGAACAGTATGCATCTGTTTCACTCAGCTAGTGCTGTTCTAACAGAAATGCCACAGAGTAGATGGCTTTAACAAAGGAAAGTTTATTCTTAACACAGTCCAGTGGGCTACAAGTCCAAATGCAGGATGTCCGCTCCAGGCGAAGGCTTCCTCCCTTGTTGGCTCTGGAGGAAAGTCCTTATGTTGCATCAGTCTTTATTCAGGAGGCATCTTGTCAGAGGAACATTGAGTCTGAAGGATGCACTCTTCTCCTAGTGCTCCTTTCTTGATGGTGTGAGATTCCCATTTCTCTCTGTCATATTTTTTCCTTTTTAATTCAAAAGACTGGCTCAGGGCACAAAACAAACTTACACATTGAATCTTGTTCTGCCAGTGCAACTGCTGCCCATCCACTATCATGAACATCATAGAGGCTGGAATCACAACATAGAGGAACATCACAGAATACCAGGATTTACGGCACAGCCAAATTTTTACAAAATTTTCAGGGAACACATTCAGTCCATGACAGCATCTGTTTGGACTTATCTACAAATTCTACTTAAAGACTTAAAGACACAGATAAGAACAGATCTTACTTGTAACTCAAAGTCTAACTGTATAACGTTTGAAAACATTCGTGTTTTTCAATTAAAGATACAAATAACCATGATAAAGCTACAAAGAAAAGGAAGAGAATGACAAACCTAAAATTCATGGCAGTGTTTTGTTCTAACAAGGGAAGAAATAAAATGGAATTGGAGAAGGGGTCAAAAAGAAGATCATAATGGTAATAATGAACCACAGACCAAACTCACTACAGTCAAGCTGATTTTGGCTCATAGACTGTAGGACAGAGTAGAACTGCCCTATAGTCAGTTGCTGCTCATGGATTGAAACTATTGGCCTTTTGGTAAGCAGCTAAGCTCCTAATCATTGCACCACCAAGGCTCCTTAAACATAACAGTAATATTCTATTCCTTAGGCTGGATAGCGGATACACAAGTGTTTACTATATATGTATATGTATATAGAAACCCTGGTGGCATAGTGGGAAAGTGCTACATCTGCTAACCAAAAGGTGGGCAGTTCAAATCTTCCAGGTGCTCCTTGGAAACTCTATGGGGCAGTTCTAGTCTGTCCTATAGGGTTGCTATGAGTCAAAAGCAACTCGACAATACTAGGTTACATATATATGTATGTACACTCAGAAATATTGTCTACATACTATTAAATAAAAACTTTGAAATATATGGCAGTACTAATAAAATATATATTAAAATAACATTACACAGAGAAAATTGTCATGGACCATGTGCTAGAATGACATGCAAATTTGTGAAGCAAAGTATATGTTTCAACAGAAGTTACATTTAAAACAAATGAAATCATTACAGCAGACCAAAAAGTTGGCCTATTATTGTTGCATCTTTAGCAAATACATTAATCCTTAAGTATAACCAATAAACTTATCTTAGTAAAAAAAAAAGGAGAGAGTAGTTGACATGGACACAGGAGAGAAGAGGGAGAAAATGCATCTTAATTTTGTATGATATCAGAATATATGCTCTGCTGTATATTAATTATCTCATTGAAATATCACAGCAACCCTTGAACTTACAGATATCCTACTTTTACTTATTTCAAGCCAACAAATATTACAACGGTGGACATCAGATACCATCTTAGGGATTGAAACCTGTGCTGCTTACTTACATTATATCTAGCATTGACAAATAAAGAGGGATTGTGGCTTCTCTTCATGATTTTGAGTATGGTCATGCTTAGTAACTCAAAACTAAGAGGAAGCAATGAGTTACTGGCATATAAAATATAACTGACATCAGGCTTTAGCTTCCCCCATGTTTCCACCTCCATGTCTTGTAAATCTCTTAGTACAGCATTTCTCTATAGAATGCTAGATCTATGAACTAATAGTCGTGGATTGACTTATGTCCCCCCAAAAATGTGTGTAGCAATTTGGCTAGGCCATGATTCCTGGTATTGTGTGATGTTCCTCTATGTTGTAAATCCTGCCTTTCTGATGTTAATGAGAAAGGGTGGGTGGTGGTTATGTTAGGGAGAAAGGACTCAGTGTATAACAGTGTACTGTGCCTTGAGGCAGTCTCTTAGGATATAAAAGGAAAGGGAAGCTGCAGCGAGTTGGGGACCTCAAACCACCAAGAAAGTAGTGCTGGGAGCAGAGCATACCCTTTGGATCTGAGGTCCCTGTGCCTCAGAAGCTGTCATTCCAGGGGAAGTTTGATGAGAAGGACCTACCTCAAGAGCCAACAGAGAAAGGCTTTCCTTGGAATAGAATCCCTGAATTTGGACTTGTAGCCTACTGGGCTGTGACAAAATAAATTTCTCTTAAAACCATCTACTTATGGTATTTCTCTTACAGCAGCAGTAGATAAATAAGACACTATTTTAGCCAGCTAGTGCTGCTCTAACTGAAATACCACAGAGTGGATGGGCTTAACAAAGGAAAGTTTATTCTTACACAGTCCGTAGGCTACAAGTTCATATTCAGGGTGTCCGCTCCAGGTGAAAGCTTTCCCCTTGTCGGCTTTGGAGGAAAGTCTGGTATTGTATCAGTCATTGTCCAGGGACCATCTTGGCACAGGAAGCTCAGATCTGAAGGACACGCTCTTCTCCTGGTGCTATTTTCTTGATGGTGCGAGGTTCCCAATTATCTGCTTGCTTCTTTTTCTTTTTATCTCTTGCAGGCTGAAAGGATTAAGGGTGGGGCAAGCCATACTCCAGGGAAACTCCCTTTACAGTGGAGCAGGGAGGTGATCTTATAAAGGGATTTACAGTCCCTCTCTAATCCTTTCACATACAGCGTAGGAAAGCCACAAAATGGAGGACAGTCATAAGATACTGGGAATCATGGCCCAGCCACATGGCTACACATATTTTTGGGGGGGACACAATTTGATCCATGACAGACACTAACAATATATACCAAAGATTCTGAAGGGACGGAGTCAAGATGGCAGAATAGAAACATGTCTCCTTAATTCCCTCTGAAAACTAAGGGCTGGACTGATAATTTAAACTGAGACTTCTGGATACCCAGTGAGCCCTAGGACATGGCATAGGGCTGTCAATTTGTACTACATGCCACTGAACAGGAAACTTCTTCTCTTTCACTGACCCCCACCCTTGTTCAGTGGCAGGCTCTCGAGGACTAAAGGTAACTGGTGTTTTTAACTCTTTTTTTCTTTGCCATAGCCAGCAGGTAGGGTGTGGGCTTAACTGGTGCAAAGCTAAGCCACACTGCTGACATGATCAGCAGGCAGAATAGCTACATTTTGAGAATCTGGCTCCAGACTCTGGACACCTCAGCACCCCCAACCCTTTCTTTCCAGACCTCCACCATTGATTCAGCTATTTCACAGTAGGTGGGAGAGTTTGTGTGGGACACTATCTTGTTTGACTGTGATGCAGTTACCCAAACAGAGGCCTCAGCGTGAGCTAATTCCCAGGCTGGGAGACACTGCCATTCCCAGAAGAAAAGCTGTGCTTAATACAGTGTAGCCTTATGGGTGGGGCCCAGCAGCGGATAGCAGCAGGGCAGTAGTCTGCCCATACTGTGAACTACATTACAGCTCCTGGGGATGGATATAGCAGTGCCTCCACTGACAGCTGGAAAGAAAGGCTTGCACAACCGACAGCCTGACTAATTTTGGAAGCTGATAGCTTTTACATTTCAAAATAAGATTACTTAGAGAAATAACTGTGGTGCATCCTGACAGCATCTCTTCTAGCCATCACTGACCCACATCATAGGGTCAGCTCAAGGCCCCTCAGTGAGTCCATAAGTAGGGTCATGTCTTTACCAACCAGGAGATGGAGTTTGGTACCCCAGAGATTCCACCGGGCGCAGTCACTGGAGTACATAGAGGTGACTGCTGATCACCTTCCTTATCAGACTGCACCTCAGATCCTGTTAAGGCAACACTGGAGAAAGTAACAACATCTGCCAAGCCAAGTGCCGTTGAGTTGGATCCAACAACATCTAGAGGCCCAAAAAGCAAAAAATTTTGGTGAGAAACTTAAAGAAAAATCCACCCACTTCTCCAAAAAGCTCCCAGAAGAAAGAATCAAAGAACTTCCCAGACAAAGAATCCTTTCTGAAACTACTGAAGGTTGAGTACAACAGGATTATACAGAGAGCCCTTCTGGACATTATACAAAATACAGCAGAACAAAATGAAAACTTAAGCAAGCTGTTCGAACTGATGGAACATCAATATTCTGAAATCTGACAGATCAATAACAAAATTAAAGAATTAGACAACTCAATTCAAACCCAATAAAACAGAAATGAACAACTGGAAAACAGACTTTCTGACTTGGATGGCAGAGCTACTGACACCAGCATTTATGAGGAGAAATCAGAGAAAAGAAACAAGAAAAATGAAGAAGCATTAAGAAACATGTGGGACTCTTTCGAGAGGAACAATCTATGACTAACTGGAGTTCCTGAACAGGGAGAGACACCTGAAAACACAGAGAGTATTGTTGTTGAGTTGCCGACAGAATACTTCCCTGAAATTATGCAAAAATAGACCATAGAGGGGGCGGAGTCACGATGACAGACTAAGCACACGTCTCCCTAAATCCCTCTGGAAACCAAGACCTGAATTCATAATTAAATGGAGCCTTCTGGCGACCTCGTTAGCCATAGGACATGGCATAGGGCTGTTAATTTGGACTTCATACTGCTGAACTGAAAACCTCCTCTCTTTCACTGGCTCCCAAGCCTGGCCAGTCCTAGCTTTCACGGTCCGAAAGTATCTCACCATTTCAACTTTTTTTTCTCTGTCTTGGCTGGCCGGTGGAACTGGATCTGGACTAGCAGCTGGTCTCGGATGCACTACTGATGGAACCAGCAGGCAAAATGGCCATGTTTTGAGAGCTCAGCTTAGGAATCTGTACATTTTGCTACTTTTGCCCTCACTTTTATCCTCTGCCACAGTGTAGCTGGTACAGAGTGGTGGCAAGCTTATGGGGGATGCCATCTCGGGTAAGGAACCCGCAGCTGTACTTAATTCTTAGCCTGGGAAGCTGCGCCTGCCTGCAGGAGAGTGCTTTTCCAGCAGAAAAGCAGTAGTTTACACAGGGTAGCCTATGGCTGGGGCCTGGCAACAGAGCCTGTGGTCTCTGTGCATCTCAGCACCTGTGGCTTCACTTTCCATCTCTGCTATAGTGCAGTTTGTATGGTGACAACCTTGTGTCGGACACCATCTTGATTACAGTGGCCTCAGTGAGACTTAATTCTTAAGCTGGGAAGCAGCGCCTGCCAACAGGAGAGCACTTTGCTGGAAGAAAAGGAGTATTTTTCAGTCTTGCCTGTGGCCGTGGCCTGTCAACAGAGGCCAATATGGCAGTAGCCTTACTGACTTTTGAACTAGTTCATAACATTTGGGGTTGGATATAGAGGTGTTTACTTTGTCATTTATGAAGAGGGGCCTGTACACCTGGAAATCTGACTGACTTGAAAAGTGGTCAGATATATATATATTTTTTAATGACTGTGTGAAAATGTACCTTGCCATATAAATTTACATGCCCACCTATATGCAGCTTCCACTGCTTTCCCTGCCCGATGACAGCACACTATTCCTCTCTGCTCCATGCATGTCTCATCCTCCCAACAGTCTCCTTTCCCCTCCTCTCCAACCACTCCCCTTACTCCAGCCAGAGGTCAGCAGGATGATATCCTATAGATGCATAGAACCATAAAGTGCATCCAATATATAGCCAATCTGCATCGCCAAGTCTAATCCATTTGTGTCTGAAGAGTGGACCTTCGTTATGATTTATGGGAAAGGGCAGCATCAGAGCCAGGGGCCATGCTCCTAGGGGAACTCCAAAGCCAATGGACCATCAATTGTGGTCTTTTAGTGGAGATCTGAAGTGCACCCCTTTTTATTCTTGTGTTACCAGTGACACTCAACTTTGTGAGCTCCATCGTGGCTGTCACAGGTGGTGGCCAGGCATCATCCAGTTCTTCCGGTCCCAAGTCAATGTAGACACCCACTCTCGTGGGTCTCTCTGTCTTCTGGGCTATCTTTCCCCCATGTCGTTTTGGTCCTCAGTGAAAATCCGTTCCTGCTGAGTTGGGACAATTTACTGTGCCCTCGGATGGCAGCTTGGCAGCTTTTAAGACCCCAGATGCCACTCACCAATGTGGGCTGCAGAGAGCTCTCTTAGCAAAGCCCTAGTTGTGCCAATTGGCCTTGATTTCACCTAAGAGCACGGTCCCCTGCCCCCTGCCCCAGCTACTCTGTCCTTGCAATATTGGGTTAAGATGGAAGGAGTATTCAGGTTATGCTGAAGTCCACTTAATATTGCTCTTGTTTCTAATGTGTGCTGTCACCAATTTCACCCAAATAAATTTCTAATAGCCATCTAATCTAAACGCTCCCCCCTCCCTCGCTGTCCTCCCTTACAGACGTGAAAGAGTCTTTTCTTCTATGCATAAGTCTGTTTTTGAGTTTTTATCGTAGGGGTCTCATACAATATTTGTCCTTTTATCTCTGACTACTTTCACTCAACATAATGCCTTCCAGTTGAACCCTGATTATGAGATGTTTCCTGGAATCATCATTGTTCTTTATCATTGCATAGAGCTCCACTGAGTATATACGCCATAGTTTATCTATCCATTCCTCTGTTGTTGGGCATCTGGGTTGATTCCATCATTTTGCTATGGAGGACTGCTCTGCGATAAACATTCTTGTGTATGTATCCGTTGGTGTGAATGGCCTTGATTCTGTAGGATATATTCCAAGTAGTGGAATTACTGGGTCAAATGATATTTCTATATCTATTTTTCTAAGGAAGCGCTGGATTGCTTTCCAAAGAGGCTGGACCATTTTGCAACCCCACCAACAGTGTAGGAGAGTTCCACTTTCTCCACAGCCTCTCCAGTATTTGTTGTTTTGTGTTTTTTGGATCATGGCCAACCTTGTTGGGGTGAGATGGTATCTCATTGTAGTTTTGCCTTGAATTTCTTTAATAATTAATGATTGTGAGCATGTCCGCATGTGTTTTTTGGCTGCCTGGATCTCCTCTTTAGTGAAATGTCTGTCCATCTCCTTTGCCCATCGCTTAATTGGATGATTTATCTTCTTCTTATTGATATTTTGTAATACCTTATAGATTGTGGAGATCAGGCATTGGTCTGATATAGAGTTGCCTAGTGTTTCCCATTCTGTAGGTGACCTTTCAACTCTTGTGATAAAGTCTTTGGAGAAGCAAAAGTGTTTGATTCTTAGTAGTTCCCATTTATCTATTTTCTCTTCTGTTGATTGTGGTTTGTTTGACAGATTATGAAGTCTGTCTAATTGTATATTAAAACTTCCATTGTTCCAACTTTTTCTTGGATGAGCTTTATTGTTTTAGATTTGATATTTAGGTGTTTTATCAAATTTGAGTTGGTTTATGTATAAGGTGTAAGATATGGATCTTGTTTCAATTTATTGCAGATGGATATCCAATTTTCCCAGCACCATTTGTTGAAGAGATTGTTTCTACCCCAGTTTAATGTTTTAGGGCCTTTGTTGAATATCAACTGTTCCTAGGCAGATAGTATCATCTCTGGGGTCTCAATTCTGTTCTATTGACCGATCTGTCTGTTCTTGTACCAGTACCAAGCTGTTTTGACCACTATGGCACTGTTCTGAAGTCAAGTAATAAGAGGTCAGTGTGTTCTTCTTATTTATTCATACTTTACTTATGCAGGGTTTCTTCCCTTTCCAAACAAAATTGGTGATTTGTTTCCCCATCTCATCAAAAAATGCCACTGGAACCTGTATTGGGATTGCCATATATAAGTAGATTGCTTTGGGTAAAATAGACATTTTCACAATGTTAAGTCTTTCTATCCATGAGCATGGTAGATTTCTCCATTTATCTGTCTTTCTTAGTTTCTTGTAGTAAGGGCTTGTAGTTCTCTTTGTAAAGGTCTGTTATTTCTCTGGTTAGATTAATTCCTAGGTACTTTATCTTCTTGGGGGCTACAGTAAACGGTATTGATTTGATGATTTCTTCATTAGCGATCTCTCTGTTGCTATAAAGGAATACTACTGATTTACTTATATTTATCTCGTATCCTGAGACTTTGCTGAACTCTTCTATCAGCCCAAGTAGTTTACTTATAGATTCTTTGGGATTCTCTGCATATACAATCATATCATCAGTAAACAGAGAGATTTTGACTTCTTTGCCAATGCAGATGCCCTTTATTTCTTGGTCTTGTCTATTTGCGCTGGCTAGAACTTCTAGTACTATGTTGAACAGGAGAGGTGAGAGTGGGCATCCTTGTCTAGTTCCTGTTTTCAAGGGAAACTTCTTCAGTCTCTCTCCATTCAGGATAACATAGGCAGTTGGTTTTGTATAAATGGCCCTTATTGTGTTGAGGAATTTTTCCGTCTATGTCTATTTTGCTATGAGTTTTTAGGATCAGTGGGTGCTGGACTTTATCAAATGCCTTTTCTTCATCAATGGACGAAATCAGGTGATTCTTGTCTTTTGTGTTATTTATGTGGTTAATCACATTAATTGTTTTTTCTGCTGTTGAGCCAGCCTTGCATCCCTGGTATGAATTCCACTTGGTCAGGATGGATTATTTTTTTGATATGTTGTTGTATTCTATTGGCAAGAATTTTGTTGAAGATTTTTGCATCTAGATTCATGAGTGATACCGGTCTGTAGTTCTTTTCTGTTGAGTCTTCCCTGGCTTAGGTATCAGGGTTATGCTGGCTTCATAGAATGAGGTTGGGAGTACTCCATCCCTTTCTATACTATGAAATAATCTCAGTCTCAGAGATAACTCGTCTCTAAAAGCTTGGTAGAATTCTCTGGTGAAGCCATGTGGGCCCAGGATTTTTTTGTTGGCAGTTTTTTTATGACATTTTCAATGTCTTCCTTTGTAAGGGGTTTATCAACTTGTTCTGCTTCACGTTGTGATAATTTTGGTAGGTGATACGAATTAAGGAATTTGTTCATTTCCTCTAGGTTTTCAAATTTGTTAGAGTCTTTCATAGAATTCTGTTATGATATTTTTAATTTCTGTTGTATCTGTTGTGACCACACCCCTCTCATTTCTAATTTGGGTTATTTGTTTCCTTTCTTGTTTTTCTGTAGTACGTTTAGCCAGTGGTTTGTCAATTTCGTTGATCTTTTGAAAAAACCAGCTTTTGGTCTTTTCAATTGTTTTTCTATTCTCTAATTCATTTAGTTCTGCTCTAATCTTTGTGGTCTGTTTTCTTCTGGTACCTGAGGGGTTTCTCTGTTGTTCTCTCTCTTCTTGTTCAAGCTCTAGGGTTAGTTCCTTGATTTGGTTTCTTTCTTCCTTCCAGATGTGTTCATTTATGGAGATAAACAGACCTCTGAGGACTGCTTTGGCTGTGTCCCATAGGTTCTGGTAGGAAGTGTGTTCATTCTCATTGCAATCCATTAATTTATTTCTTTCATCCTTGATTTCTTCTATAAACCATGTGTTTTTTTTTTTAATTTTTATTTATTTATTTATTTGATATGATTGAGTGAAAATGTACATTCCCATATAAATTTACATGCCCACCTATATGCAGCTTCCACTGCTCTCCCTGCCCGGTGACAGCACACTATTCCTCTCTGCTCCATACATGTCTCATCCTCCCAACAATCTCCTTTCCCCTCCTCTCCAATCATTCTCCCTCCTCCAACCAGAGGCCAGCAGGCTGATATCCTATAGATGTATAGACCCATAAAATGCATAAAATATATGGCCACTCTGCATTGCCAAGTCCAATCCATTCGTGTCCAAAGAGTGGCTCTTCATTATGATTTATGGGCAAGGGCAGCATCAAGGCCAGGGGCCATGCTCCCAGGGGAACCCCGAAACCGCTGGACCATCAATTGTGATTTTTCAGTGGAGATCTTGTGTTGCCAGTGAGACTCAACTTAGTGAGCTCCATCATGGCTATCACTGGTGGTGGCCAGGCACAATCTGGTTCTTCTGGTCCTAAGACTGTGTAGACACCCACTCATGTGGGTCTCTCTATCTTCTGGGTATGGTTTTTTGAGCAAGATGTTGTTCAGTTTCCAACAATTACACTTTCTATCTGTATTTTTTCTGCTATTGAATTTGACTTTTATGGCTTTATGATCTGAGAAGATACTTTGCAGTAATTCAATAGTACGAATTTTGTTGAGAATTGCATAATGTCCTAACACATGGTCCATTCTGGAGAATGTTCCATGTGTACTGGAGAAGAAGGTGTAGTTGTCTGCTGATGTAGTTGTCTGTCTATATATATCGATGAGGTTTAGTTGATTAATTGTGACAATGAGGTCTTCTACATCTTTACTGAGCTTTTTTCTTGATGATCTGTCCAGTATTGAGAGTGGAGTGTTGAAGTCTCCCACTATTATTGTGGAGTCATCTAACTCTTTTTATAGTGTAGTCAGTGTTTCTTTGACGTATTTAGTTGCTCTGATATTTGGTGCATAAATTTTTAGTATAGTTGAGTCTTCCTTGTGCACTGAACCTTTCAGCAATAAATAATGTCCATCTTTGTCCAGGACGGTGGATTTTACTTTAAAATTGATTTGTCTGAGATTAGAATTGCGACCTCTGCTCTTCTTTGTTCATTGTTAGCTTCATATACATTCTTCCATCCTTTAATTTTCAGTATGTTCCTATCTTTAAGTCTCAAGTGAGTTTCTTGTACACAACATATGGATGTGTCCTTTTGATCCAAGATGTCACTCTATGTCTCTTTACTGGAGCATTCAGTCCATTCACGTTCAGTGTAATTATTGATAGGTATGTGTTCACTGCTGCCATTGTGATATGTTTATTTTTGTGTTGATGTTTTCTCTGTTGTTCTTATTAGTCTGTTCTAGGACATCTTATTTTTGTGAGTTGATTTTTCAACTTTTTCAGAGCTGGTTTTGTAGTTGTTGAGACTCCTGTGTTACATTCTTCATATGGTATGTTGTATCTTTGTTGTGCTTTATGGCGGCCCCTAAGGTCCCCCTTAATAAAGTATACGTAAAGCCCATTTTAATTACTACCAGTCTTGTCAACTTCCTCTCCATCTGGAAGGACTATAACGACTGTACACATCCCTCTTTTTAATATGATGGCACCATAGTTTTCATGATAATCACTGGATTGTTTCTTTCAGTATTAGAGCTGTGATTGAGTTTGCAGCCTTCCCTAACTGAGCAGAATGATGGATGATGTGTCGTCCTAAAATATAAAGTTAGTGGTTGTGTTCTTCTAAGCCAAAGCCAAGAACTTCTTTCAGTATTTCTTATAGTTTTGGTTTGGTTTTTACAAATCCTTTGATTTGCTTCTGTTCATCTGGGAATGTCTTCATTTCACTTTCATATTTGAAAGATAGTTTTGCAGAATATTTAATTATTGGTTGGAAGCTCTTCTCCTTCAAGGTTTTGAATGTGTCATGCCACTGTCCCCTGTGCCAGCATGGTTTTTGCTGAGACATCTGACGAAAGCCTACAGGGTTTCCCTCTGAATGTTAGCTTTGCTTGGAGTCTTGTTGCCTTTAAGAGTTGCTGCTTATGTTTCACTTTGTTGAGTTTGATTAGAATGTGTTTTGGAGTCTTTCTTTTGAGATCTATTTTGGGTGGTGTATGATACGTATCTGGGCTATCTGTATTCTCTTCCTTCATGATTTTTAGGATGTTTTCTGTCAGCTGCTCAGCAATGATACTCTCTGTATTCTCAGGTGTTTCATCCTGTTCAGGGGCTCTAATTAATCGAAGGTTGTTCCTCTTAATAGAGTCGGACATGGTTCTTAATGCTTCTTCATTTTTGTTGTTTCTTTTTTCTGATTTGTCCTCATAGATGCTGGCATCAGTAGTTCTGTCTTCCAAGTCAGAAATTCTCTTCTCCATTCGTTGCATTCTGTTTTCTTGGCTTTGAATGGAAGTTTCTATGTCTCTTATTTTATTCTTGCTCTTTTGGATTTCAGAGTACTGGTGTTCCATCAGATCAAACAGCTTGCTTAATTTTTCATTTTGTTGTGCTGCATTTTGTATAATGTCTAGAAGCGCTATGTATATAATCCTTTTGCATTCATCTTCCGATGATTTCAGAAAAGTTTCCTCATCTGGAAAACTCCTTGGTTGTTTTGTTTCTGAGCCTTCTGAAGCCATGGGTGATTTCTTGTATGCCACAAGTGTCTGTTGCTTTTTCGGTCCCACGTGAGTAAGTAGAGGCTGGGAGAGACACTATGAGGATGGACCACAGATGTTTCTCTAGGCTGTCTTATAATGTAAAACAAAAGATATCTGACCACTTCCCAAGTCAGTCAGATTTTCAGGTGTAGAGGTCCCTCTTCCCAACTGGCAAAGTAAACAACTCTATATCCAACCCCAGATGATACGAACTAGTTCAAAATACAGCAATGCTACTGCCCTGTTGACCTCTACTGACAGGGACCAGCTTTAGGCGACACTGTGTAAACTACTGCTTTTCAGGTAGAAAAGTGCTCTCCTGTGGGCAGGCTCTGGCTCTCAAGCTAAGAATTAGGTCCAACTGCAGCCACCATATCTAAGAAGGCTCCCTCCACATGGTTGGCAGGTATAGGAACTATAGGTACTAAGAGATAGTGATTCCTCAGCCTGTGTTGCCGAACACCCACTGTAGGTGACACTGTGTAAACTACTGCTTTTCTGTCAGAGAAGTGCTGTCCTGATTGCAGGCACTGACTCCCAGGCTAAGAATTACGTCCTGCTAAAATCTCCATATCTAACATGGTGTCCTGTACATAGGCACTATGGTTGTGTATGAACCGTGCTGTCACAGAGATAAAAAGACAGGCCCAAAGTGACTAAGTTAACAGAATCCTAAGCCTGAATCTCAAATTATAGCAATTTCGCCTGCCTATCCCACCAGCAGTGTGTCTGAGTCTAGCTGCTAGGCAAAACCCAGCTCCACCCACTGGCCAAGACAGAGAAAAAAAAGTCAAAATGGTGTGTTTACCTTCAGTCCATGACAGCCAAGGCTAGCCAGGAGCGACAGTCAGTGAAAGAGAGGAGGTTTTTCATTCAGTCATATGAAGGCCAATTTAACAGCTCTGTTCTGTGTCCTGGGGGATCACTAGGTGATCAGAAGTCTCCATTTTATTATCAGTTCAGGTCTTGGTTTCCAGAGGGACATAAGGAGACGTGTGCTTAGTCTGCCATCTCGAATCCGACCCCTAGTCAGATATCTTTTACCATTTATTTTAAGATTGCCTAGAGAAATATCTGTGGTCCATCCTTACAGCATCTCTCCCAATGTTTAAGGATGCACATGCAGCCCAAAAAGCAACAGAATTTGGAGAAGACTGTAACCAGGAAATCACTCATGGCTTCAGAAGGCCCCCAAATAAAACAATCAAAGCTTTCTGGATGATGAAACTTTTCTGGAATTAGCAGAAGATGAACATAAAGGGATTACATAGAGAGCCCTCCTAGACCTTATACAAAACGCAGCAGAGCAAAATGAAAAATTAAGCAAGCTGTTCGATCTGATGGAACACCAGTACTCTGAAATCCAACAGATCAAGAACAAAATCAAAGACATATAAACGTAAATTCAAAGCCAAGAAAACAGAATGGAACCAATGGAAAAGAGACTTTATGACTTGGATGACAGAGCTACTAACTCCAGCATCTGTGAGGAGAAATCAGAAGAAAGAAACAAGAAAAATGAACAAGCATGTGGGACTCTATTAAGAGGAACAATCTACGCTTAATTGGAGTTCCTCAACAGGGCAAGACACCTGAGAACACAGAGAGTATTGTTGCTGAGCTGCTGGCAAAAAACTTCCCAGAAATAATGAAAGAAGAGAATATAGATATCCAAGATGCATACCGAATGCCACTCAATTTAGATCTCAAAAGAAAGACTCTAAGACATATTATAATGAAGCTTAACAAAATGAAACCTAAGCAGAAACTCTTAAAGGCCACAAGATTCAAAGCAAAGCTAACATTCAGAAGGAAAGTCTGTAGGCTCTCATCAGATTTCTCAGCAGAAACCATGCTGGCACGGAGACAGTGGCATGACATATTCAAAGCCTTGAAGGTGAAGAACTTGCAACCAAGAATTTTATATCCTGTAAAACTATCTTTCGAATTTGAAAATTAAGACATTTATAGATAAACAGAAACTCAGAGATTGTGTAAAAACCAAAGCAAAGCTGCAGAGAATGCTGAAAGAGACTCTTGGGTTTGGCTTAGAACAACAAAATCACTAACTATATATTTTAGAGAGACATATCATTCAGAATCCTACTCAGTTTGGGAAGGCCTCAGACTCAATCAAAGCAGTAATACTGAAAGAAGTAATCCAGTGATTATATCATGAAAACTATGATGTCATCAAATTAAAAAGGAGGTACTACAGTCGTTATACTCCTTCCAGATGGAGGAAGTTGGTAAGACTGATAGTAATTAAAATTGGGTTTATACATAGTTCATTAAGTGGCATCATAGGGGCAGCCGTAAAGCACAACAAATATGCAATATGACATAACAAGAAATGTAATATAGGAGTCTGAACATCCACGAAACCAACCCTGAAAAAGGTGAAAAATCAATTCACAAAGAAGAATGTCTGAGAACAGATTAATAAGAACAACAGAGAAAACATCAGCACCAAAATAAACATATCATAATGGCAGCACTGAACACATACCTATCAATAAATACATTGAACGTGAATGGATTGAAAGCTCCAGTAAAGAGACATTGACTGGCATGTTGGATCAAAAGACATGACTCATCCATATGTTACCTACAAGAAACGCACCTTAGACTTAAAGATATGAACAAACTGAAAATTAAAGGATGGAAGAATATGTATCAAGCTAACGATGAACAAAGAAGTGCAGGTGTAGCAATTCTAATCTCAGATAAAATAGATTTTAATGTAAAATCCACCATGGTGGACAAGGATGGACACTATTGCTGAAAGGTTCAATACACAAGCAGGACTTAAGAATATTAAATATTCATGCACCTAGTATTAGAGCACCTAAGTGTGTTGAAGGAACAGTGACTACACTCAAAAAAGGAGATAGATTACTCCACAATAATAGTGGGAGACTTCAACACTCCTCTCTCAATGTTGGACAGGTCGTGTAGAAAAAAGCTCAGTAAAGACACAGAAGACCTTATTGTCACAATTAACCAACTAGACCTCATCGACATATACAGAACTTTCTATCCATCAGCAGACAACTACACCTTCTTCTCCAGCACACATGGAATATTCTCAGTATACTACTGAGATTATTTCACAGCATAGGAGGGGATGGAATACTCCTTAGTTCATCCTTTGAAGCCAGCATAACCTTGATACCAAAGCCGAGGAAAGATCCCATCAAAAAGGAGAATTACAGACCAATATCACTGATGAACCTACACTCAAAAATCGTCAACAAAATACTTGCCAATAGAATTCAACAACATATCAAAAAAATAATCCAAAATTCTAATCAGTTAAGGTAGTCACAAAACTTCATCAAAGCTACAGTATTATAAAGGAATCTGTGATTGTAGCATGACAACTATAATACCATCACATTAAAAGAGGGATATATTACAGTCATTATAATTGTTTTAGATTCAGAGTAAGTTTCAGAGTTATGCAGTAGTTAAAATTGAGTTTAATCTTCGTATGTTAAGGGAGATAATATATGTAGCCATAAGGCAGATTAACAATGCATTGCATCAAAATAAGAAATGCAATACAGGAGTCTCAACAAACATAAAACGAACACTGAAACAACAACCCATAAGGAAGAATGGCCCAGAAGAGAATACTAAGAGCAATATAGAAAACATCAACATAAAAGTAATTACATCAAAATGATGGCACTAAGAATACACCTATCAATAATTACAATGTAAATGGATTGAACACTCCAATAAAGAGTAACATCGTGGATCAAAAGACATGATCCGTCTAAATGTTGCTTACAAGAAACACACCTTAGACTTAAAGATATGAACAAATTGAAAAATAAAGGTTGGAATAATATATATCAAGCTAACAATACACAAAGAAGATCAGGTGTGGCAATACTCATCTCAGATAAAATAGATTTTAATGTAAAATTCGCTATTGTGGAGGAGGATGGTCACTATTTATTGCTGAAAGGTTCAATACTCAAGCAGGACTTAACAATATTAAATATTTATACACCTAATACCAGAGCACCTAAATACATTGAACAAATACTGACAACATTGAAAAATGAGACAGATCATTCCACAATAACAGTTGGAGACTCCAACACTCCCCTTTGAGTTATGGATAGATCATCCAGAAAAAAGCTCAGTAAAGATGGAGAAGATCTTATTGCAACAATCAACCAACTTGACCTTATCAACATATACAGATCTCTTCATCCATCAGCAGATAAGTACACCTTCTTGTCCAATGCACATGGAACATTCTCCAGAAGAGACCATGTGTTAGGTCATAAAGTAATTCTCTATAAAATCCAAACCATTGATTTGCTGCAAAGTATATTCTCAGACCATAGAGCTATAAAAGTTGAAATCAATAAAAGAAAATTCATAGGTAGAAATTGAAACTTGTGGAAACTTAACAACACTTTGCTCAAAAAGCCTTGGGATATGGAAGAAATTATGGAGAAAATAAAGAAATTTATGGATTCAAATGAGAAGGAAAACACATCCTACCAGAATCTATGGGATACAGCAAAAGCAGTGCTCGGAGGTCAGTTTATCTCTATAACTGCACACATCTGGAAAGAAGAAAGGGCCCAAATTAAAGAATTAACCTTACAACTTGAACGAGTAGAAAGAGAATAACAGAAGAGCCCATCAGGCACCAGAAGAAAACAGATTATGAGGATTAGAGCAAACTAAATGAATTAAAGAATAGAAAACAATTGAAAAAATTAACAAAACCAATAGCTGGTTCTTTAAAGAGATCAACAAAATTGTTAAACCACTGGCTAAACTTACAAAACAAAAACAGCAGAAGATACAAAAAAACACAATTAAGAAATGAGATGGAAGTTGTTACAACAGAACCAGCTGAAATAAAAAATATTATAACAGAATACTATAAAAGGCTGTACTCTAACAGGTTTGAAAACCTACGGGAAATGGACAAATTTCTAGATTCATATGACTCCCCAAGTTTATCACAAGGAGAAGTAGATTGACTTATTAAATCTAGCAAAATGGAGGAGATTGAGAAAGTCATCAAAAATCCTCTAACCAAAAAATGTACTGGCCCAGATGGCTTCATTGGAGAATTCCATCAAATTTTTAGAGAAGAGTTAACTCTGATACTATTGAGGCTATTTCACACCGTAGAAAGGAATGGAATACTCCCAAATTCATTCTATGAAGCCAGCATAACCCTGATACCAACGCCCAGGAAAGATCACAGAAAAAAAGAAAATTATAGACTAATATCACTCATGAACTAGATGCAAAAATCTTCAACAAAATTCTAGCCAATAGAATTCAACAGCATATAAATAAATAGTTCATCATGATCAAGTTGGTTTCATTCCAGGGATGCAAGTTTGGTTCAACATCAGAAAAACACTTAACGTAATCAACCACGTTAATTACACAAAAGATGAGAATCACTCGATTTTACCAATTCATGCAGAAAAGGCATTCGACAAAGTTCAACAAGGATTCATGCTTAAAACTCTCAGAAAAGTAGGAATAGAGGGGAAATTCCTCAATTCAGTCAGTAGCTTCTACATAAAGCCAACGGCCTCCGTCATCCTGAATGGTGAAAGACTGAAAGAATTCCCTTTGAGAATGGGAACTAGACAAGGATGCCGACTCTCACCACTTCTATTCAATATTGTGCTAGAAGTTCTAGCCAGAACAATTAGAAAAGACAAAGAAATAAAGGGCATCCATATCAACCATAAAGAAGTAAAAATCTCCCTCTTTGCTGATGATATGATTGTTTATACAGAAAACCCATAGGAATTCATAAGTAAACTATTGGAACTAATAGAGGAGTTTAGCAAAGTATCTGGATAAAAGATAAACATAAGTAAATCAGTAGGATTCCTTTATACCAATAGTGAGATTATTAAAGAAGAAATCGCCAAATGAATTCCATTTACTGTACCTACAAGAAGATAAAATACGTAGGAATAAATCTAACTAGAGAAGTAAGAGACCTTTACAAAGAGAACTACAAGACCTTACTACAAGAAACGAAGAGAGACTTACATAAATGGAGAAACCTACCCTGTTCATGGATAGGAAGACTTAACGTTGTGAAAACGTCTATTTTACCCAAAGCAATCTACTTATATAATGCAATCCCAATACAAATTTCAGTGACATTTTTTAATGAGATGGAGAAACAAATTATCATCTTTGTTTGGAAAGAGAAGAAACCTTGGATAAGCAAAGCACTACTGAAGAAGAAGAACACACTGGGAGGCCTCTCATTACCTGACTTTAGAACCTATTACACTGCCACAGTTGTCAAAGCAGCCTGGACTTGTACAAAAAGAAAAATACAGATGAATGGAACAGAGTAGAGACACCAGAGATGCCACCATCATCCAATGAGTGGTTCATATTTGACAAAGGCCCCAAGGTTTTCAACTGGGGTAAGACCAGTCTCATTAACAAATGGTGCTGGCAGAATTGGATATCCATCTGCCAAAAATGGAAACAAGACCCATATCTCACACCTTATACAAAAACCAACTCAAACTGGGTAAAAGACCTAAATGTAAAATCTAAAATGATAAAGCTCATCCAAGAAAAAATAGGATCAACAATGGAAGTTTTAATACACAATGTAGACAGGCTTCAAAACCTGACAAACAAAGCACTATCAACAGAAGAGAAAATAGATAATTGAGAATTACTAAGAATCAAACACTTTTGCTCATCCAAAGACTTCATCAAAAGAATTAAAAGATCACCTACAGAATAGAAAAAAATATTTGGCAACTCTATGTCAGACCAACGACTAATCTCCATAATCTATAAAGTACTACAAAATAGCAACAAGAAAAGGATCAATAATTCAATTAAGGAATGGGCAAAGGAGATGAACAGACACTTCTCTGAAGAGGATATCGAGGCAGCCAAAAGACACAAGTGGAATTGCTGGTGATCATTAGCTATTAAAGAAATTCAAATCAAAACTGTGATGAGATATCATCTCACCCAAACAAGGTTGGCCGTCATCCATAAAACACAAAGCGACAAATGCTGGAGAGACTGGAGAAACTGGAACACTTCTAGACTGCTGGTGGTGTTGCAAAATGGTACAACCTCTTTGGAAAACAGTCTGGCACTTCCTTAAAAAGCTGAAAATAGATATACCATTTGACCCGGTAATTCCACTGCTTGGAATATATCCTACAGTAGCAAGCATAGTCACACAAACAGATGCATGCACACAAATTTTTATTGCAGCATAGTCCACAATAGCAAAAAGATGGAATCAACCCAGAAGCCCAACAACAGATGAATGGATAAAGAAATTATAGTATATATACTCAATGGAACACTATGCAATGATAAAGAACAATAACGATTTTAGGAAGTATCTCATAACTTTGTTTCAATTGGAAGACACTATGTTGAGTGAAATTAGTCAGCAGCACAAGGACAAATACTGTGTGAGACCCCTACTATAAGGACTTAAAAACAGACTCATGTACAGAAGAAAAGACTCTCTGATGGCTGCAAGTGAGGGGACGGAGGGAGAGAGAGGGCTGGTTGTAGATTAGATAGCTGAATGAAATTTGGTGGTGTGAAATCAGTGACAGCACACATTAGAAAAAAGATCAGTTTAAGTGGACTTCAACAAAACCTGAATGCTCTTCCAATCTTAGCCCAATAGTTCAGGGACAGAGTAACAGAGGTGGGGGTCCAGGGACCATGCTCTCAGGGGACATTGAGGTCAATTGGCATAACTAGCATATTGCTAAGAGAGTCTTCTCTACCTCATACTGGTGAGTGGTGTCTGGGGTCTTAAAAGCTAGCAAACTGCCATCTGAGGTACACCAAATGGTCCCAAACTCAGCAGAAGCAAATGATCACCAAGGACCAAAGTGACATCAGGGAAAGAGAACCCAGAAGACAGAAAGACCCACGTGAATGGGAGACTACATCAACGTGTGACCAGAAGAACCAGATGGTTCCTGGCAACAACCAGTGACAGCCATGATAGGGCTCATGAAGTTGAGTCTCAGAGACAATAAAAAGTGGAAATAAAAGGGGTGCACCCTGAGAACTCCACTAAAAGACTCCAATTGATTGTCCCAAGTCCTGGGGGTTCCCCTGCAAGCATGGCCCCTAGACCTGATGTTGCCCCGTCCACAAATCTTTGCTGAGGTCAACTCCTCAGACAGAAATAGATTAGACTAGGCAGCACAAAGTGACCACATTGTGTGTACTTTATGGTTCTATGCATCTATAGGATGTTGTACTACTGGCCTGTTACTAGAGGAGAGTGGAGAGGGTGGGGAAGAGATGACAGAGATTGTTAAGAGGATATGACATGTATAGAAAGGAAAGGAGGAGTGTGCTGTCACCAGGCAAGAAGAACAGTAGGAGCTGCACTTAGGCGGGCATGCAAATTTAAACTGGACTGTACACTTTCACTCAATCATAATAAATAAAATAAAATTTAAAAAATTCTGAGAATACTGTGGGAAAAAGTCTGATCAACTTTATTTCAGATGAATTTTTCAAAGTTGTGTGATCAAAGAACCCTCCTGAGTTATAACAACTATTAATTCCTTCCAGGATATTCCTTTGAAAAACAGACTGTC
This sequence comes from Heterohyrax brucei, assembly GCA_028571685.1. Taxonomy (NCBI): domain Eukaryota; kingdom Metazoa; phylum Chordata; class Mammalia; order Hyracoidea; family Procaviidae; genus Heterohyrax; species Heterohyrax brucei. The sequence goes on along the minus strand of CM053166.1, from coordinate 126,827,211 downwards.
CACAGTACTATTATTGATACTTTTTTTGTTGTTGTTAACTATTGGAAACCCTGGTGGTTAAGTGCTACGACTTCTAACTAGAAGGTCAGTAGTTCATATCTGACAGGTGCTCCTCAGAAACTCTATAGAGCAGTGTTCTGTCGATAGAGTCGCTGTGAGTCAGAAATGACTCAATGGCTGTGGGTTTGGTTTAGTTTGCATATAGCTCTTTCTATGTGACAATTGATGTACCAATGCTTTATAAAAAACTCAATTATTGCTCACAACAATTAGGTTCTATTGATCCCTTTTTACAGATGAAGGAATTGAAGAAAAAGTGGTTGAGTTATTTGCTCACAGCCATACCACTAGGCTGTGGTGACGCTGGAATTCTAATTTAGGCTGCCCATTATTTTAAGAACTATGTCTTTCTTATATTACGTGTTATAAATGAGAGACCACCATATTATGTCTTGACCATGATCATATTTTTCAAGAGATGATCCTGGTCTTTATCAGTTTCATCCTATCTTAGTCATTGATACAAAGGAAGATTAAATTTTTTTAAGGTCAAAATTTCAAAATTGTATTTTAAACTAGCAACAGTATATTTAGGCACACTTAGGTGCTTCTCTCATGTTATAAGTTTTTATAATTTTAGATGGGTATTTTATAATTGATTAACTTTGGAATGACATTTACATGATACAAACGAAAATATGTCATGGATTGAACCGTGTCCTTCCAAAAATATGTGTAGCAATTTGGCTAAGCCATGATTCCTGATGTTGTGTGATAAGGATAAAGATACAAATAATCATGATAAAGCTATAAATAAAAGCAAGATAATGATAAACCTGAAAACTATGTTTAAGTGGAGAGCTGTAGTTATTTCCAGAAATCTGTTGAAGCGACACAGATATTTAGCTTCATCTTTTATTTACTATAATAAAGGGTTATAAAGGTGATCAGAAAGTATACATTCTGTGCTAAAAATAATAGTGATGGTGATAGGGCAAGAAGGACCATAAGCTTGAACAAAAAGTAGGGTGTGCTCAACTCAGGATTTACTTAATGACGCTTAGGTTTTATATGTACGTACTTATATTGTTGTTAGGAGTCATCCAGTCAGCTCTGACTCATAGAGACCCTACGTACAACAGAACAAAACTCTGCCAGAGGCTGTACCATCCTCATGATCTCTTTTATGCTTGAACCTGTCATTTCACCCACTGTGTCCATCTTGTTAAAGGTCTTCCTATTTTTGGTGATGCTCTGCTTTACCAAGCATGGTATCCTTCTGTGGGGGCTGATCCCTCCTGATAACATGTTTGAAGATGTAAGATGGAATCTCATCATCTTTATTTTTAAGGAGAAATCTGTCTGTACCTCTTCCAGGAGAGACTTGTTCATTCTTTGCAATGTTACGCATAGTTTGTTATGATCCACACAGTCAAATACCTTTGTATGGTCAGTAAAATACAGGTAAACATCTTTCTGGTATTCCCTGCTTTTAGTCATGATTCATTTCAATCAACAATAGTAATCTCCATTCCATGTCCTCTTTTGAATTTCTGGCAGTTCCCTGTTGTACTGCTGTGACCACTTTTGAATGATCTTCAGAAAAATTTTATTTGTGTATGATATTAATAGTATTATTCAATCATTTCTGCATTCTGTTGGTCACCATAAGTATAGATATCTTCCAGTCTTTTGTCAAGGTAACTATCTTCCAAATTTCTTGGTACAGAAGAGTGAGAACTTCCAGAGCTGCATCCATTTGTGAAACATCTTAGTGGGTATTTGGACTCCAGTTCCTGGAGTCTCGTTTTCTCCCATTGTCTTTAGTGCAACTTTGACTTCTTCCTTCAGTATTGTTGGTTCCTGAAATGGTTGAAAATTGACCAATTGTTTTTGGTACAGTTACTCTGTGTATTCCTTTCATCTTCTTTTGATTCTTCCTGCGTTGTTCAGAATTTTGTCAGTATAATCCTTCACCATTGCAACTGGTGGCTTGAAAATTTTCTTCAGTTCTTTCAGCTTGAGAAGTGCCAAGAGTATTTTTTCATTTTGGTTTTCTAAATCCAGGTCTTTGTACACGTCGTTATAATACTTTGCTTACTCCAGCCACCTTTTGAAATATTCTGTTCAGCTCCTTTACTTCATAATTTCTTCCTTTTTCTTTATCTACTTGACATATAAGAGCAAGTTTTAGAGTCTCTTCTGATAACTAGTTTGGTCTATTTTTTTTTTCTGTCTTTTTAATGACCTCTTGCTTTCTTCATGTATAACATCCTTGATGGCATTCCACAACTTGTCTGGTTTTTGGTCACTAGTGTTTAATGTGTCAAATCTATCACTGAGATGGTCTCAAAATTCAGATGAGATATATTGAAGGTCATGCTTTGGTTCTCTTGAATGTGTTCTAATTTTATTGATTGATTTTCAACGTGATCTTGCATATGAGCAACTGATTGTACTCCTCTCAGCCCCTGGCCTTGTTCTGACTAATGATATTGAGGTTCTTCATTGTCTCTAAAGCTTGACTCCATGCAAGTTATTAAAGTTGTCTCTTCTTTGAGAAGGTGGCATTTTCCCTACTGTGTTTTGAGTGACTTCCAACCTGAAGAGCTCATCTACTGGCACTATTTCCAGCAATGGTGGGGTCGATTTGATTCATGTGTATGCCATTCAGTGAGGTCCACAGGCATAGTTACTATTTATGGTGTTGAAAGAGGTATTTGCAATGAGAATGTCATCATTCTTGCAAAATTCTATCACACTGTCTCTGCCATTATTTCTATCATGAAGGCAATTATTTCCAACTTTTGCAATCACCAGAAATATCAGTGCCTCCTGATTGTATGTTCATGGAATCGAAGACTGCAGAAATTTGTAAAAATCTTTAATTTCTTCATCTTTGGCCCTTAGTGGTTAGACTGTAAATTTGAATAGCAGTCATATTAACTGATCTTTCTTGTTGTCTTATGGATATTATCCTATCACTGACAGCATTATGTTTCAGCATAGATCTTAAATTATTTTTTTTACAATGAATGCAATGTCATGCCTCTTCAATTTGTCATTACCTGCATAGCATACAACGTAATTGTCTGATTCACTATACACAATACCAGTTCATTTCAGTTCACTAATCTTAGGTTATTGACATCTATGGATTTCATTTCATTTTGATGATTTTTAGTTTTCCTCAGTTCATACTTTGTACATTCTACTTTCAGATTATTAATGGATGTTTGCAGCTGTTTCTTCTCATTTTGCATCCTGACACATCAGCAAGTGAAGGTCTCTAAAGCTTCACTCCATCCATGTTATTAAGATCGACGCTACTTTGAGAAGGTAGCACTTCCCCCATTGCGTTTTGAGTGCCTTCCAGCCTGAGGGGCTCATCTAATGGCTTTATTTCCAACAGTGATATTCTACTATTCATTAGGTTTTCACTATAAATTTTTTTCAGAAGTAAATCTTCAGGTCCTTCTTCCTAGTCTGTCTTAATCTGGAAGCTCAGCTGAATCCTGTCTGCCGTGGGTGACCCTGCTAGTATTTGAATATCAGTGGCATAGCTACCAGCATTATAGTAACACACAAGACCCCACAGCATGATAAACTGACAGACACGGGGGCGTGAACAAGGGGATATTGCTGATTTAAATTCAGGAAAGGAATGTGTCAGGATTATAAGCTTTTATCATATTTATTCAATCTGTATGCTGAACGACTAATCTGAGGAGGTGGACTATATGTAGAAGAACATAGCATCAGGATTGGAGGAACTCATTGACAACTTGCGAAATGCAGACAATACAATACTACTCACTGAAGGGAAAGAGGACTTGATGCCCTTACTGATGAAGATCAAAGATTACAGGCTTCAGTATGGATTACACAGCAACATAAAGGAAAGAAAAATTCTCACAACTGGACCGATAAACAACATCACGATACATGGAGAAAAGAAAAAAAAAAGTTGTCCAGGATTTCATTTTGCTTGCTCATACTCACATGCAAAACTCTCGGAGGCAGCAGTTAAAAAATCCTATGACATACTGCATTCTGTAAATCTGAAACAAAAGACTCTTTAAAATGTTAAAAAGTAAAGATGTCAACTTGAGTACTAAGGTAGGCTTGACCCAAGCTTTGATATTTTCAAAAGGAGATAGGTAAGGTGCAGAACTCAAAGTCTAGTAAAAACATTACCTTATATAGATGAAAACGTTTGAGAGTGAATAAGGAAGACTGAAGAAGAACTGATGTCTTTGAATTTGAGCATTGCAGAAGAATACTGAATATTCCATAGAATGCTGGAATGAACAAATCCGTCTTAAAGGAAGTACAGCCATAATACTAATTAGAAGCAAGGATGGCAGACTTTATTTCACGTGCTTCGGATGGGTTGTCGGGAAGGAACAGTCCCTGGAGAAGAACATAATGCTTGATGAGTGTCATTGAAAAAGAGGAAAACTTTTAAGTAGATGCAGTGACACAGTGGCTACAACAATGGGCTCAAACATAGGAATGATTATGAAGATGGCACAGGATTAGGTAATATTTCATGTTGTTGTATACAGGGTTGGTATGAGTCAGAACTAACTCAACAGCACCTAAACAATAACATGGAAAAGAGAGACAAACCTACTTTTGAAACTTAGCTCCACAATTGAATAAATTACACTTTTTAATAGTGGTTTCTTGAGTGACTAAATGGAAGTAACAATACATTATTGTGAGAACTGATTAGGATAACTATAAAAATAGTGACTGTTACAGAGTATGTGTTCAGTATTTAGTAGTTCCCACTGCCCATTCAGATGTCAGTTTCATTCCTTGTAATATATTTTCATGTATCTCCTTCCTTTACACTTCCTCTTCTATCCCACTAGTGTTCTAGAATTCTACTGTCACTGTTTTCCTATTAAAGATATTTTTTCTGTTTTATTGTGTTTTAGGTGAAAGTGCATAGTTAAGTTAGTTTCTCATTCAAAAATTTATACACGTATTGTTATATGATTGTAGCTGCTATCCCTATAATGTGACTATATATTCCTCCATTCCACCCTGGATTTTTGTGTCCATTTGAACATCTTATATCTCTTTCTGTCTTCTCAACTAGCCTCCAGAAACGTATGTCTAGTTGAACTAAGAAGCACACTCTTCACAAGTGTCATTTTATGTCCTGTAGTTCAGTCTATTATTTGTCTGAAAGGTTGGCTTTGAGAATGATTTTAGTTTTGGGTTAACAGAGAATTAAGAGTCACATCTTCTGCAGTTTCTCCAGTCCTAGTCATACCATTAAATCTGGTCTTTTTACTAGAATTTGAATTTTGCAGCCCACTTTTCTCCTGCTTCATCTGGAGCTCTCTGTCACATTGCCTGTTTGGGCAGTTATTGTAGGTAGCCAGGCACCATCTATTTCTTCTGGTCTCAGGCTTATGACGTCTCTTGTTTACATAGCCCTTTCTGTCTCTTGGGCTAATACTTTTTTTGTGTCTTTGCTCTTCTTCTTTTTCATTTGCTCCAGGTAGATTGGGAGGAATTGATGCATTTTAAATGGCTGCTTACAAGCTTTAAAATCCTAGACACCACTCACCAAAGTGGAATGGAGAACATTTTCTTAATTAAATTTTGTTATATTAATTGACCTAAATGTCCCCTGAAACCATGGTCCCTAGACCACAATCTCTGCTACACTGTGCCTCAAAGTATATGGTTGTATTCAGGAAACTTCTTAGCTTTTGGTTTAGTCCAGTAGTGCTGACTTTCCCTGTACTGTGTGATAGCCTTCCTTCCACCTAAAATAATTCTTGTCTACTATATAGTTAGTAAATTCCTCTCTCCTGTCCCCACCCTCATAACCATCAAAGAATAATTTTCCTCTGTGTTTAAAGCTTTCCTTGCACTCTTATAATAGTAGTCTCATACAACATTTGTCCCTTGTGGCTAATTTAACTCAACAAACTGCCTTCCAGGTTCATCCACGTTATGTTTGACAGATTCATTGCTGTTCTTTTTGTTGCGTAACAGTCCATTGTGTGAGTGTATCGTAATTTGTTTATTCATTCATCTATTGATGGGCATATAGTTTCCAGTTTTCTGCTGTTGTGAACAGTGCTAAAATGAATATGGGTGTGCATATGTCCCTGTGAAAGCTCTTGTTTCTCTGGAATATATAATATTCCAAGGAGTGGAATTGATGAATTGTATGGTACTTTCATTTCTAGCTTTTTAATAAAATGGTAGATCAGTTTCCAAAGTGGTTGTACAATTATGCATTCTCATCAGCAGTATGTAAGTGATCCCATCTCTCCTCAGTCTCTACAACATTTATTATTGTGTGTTTTTTGGATTAATGTTAGTCTGGTTGGGATGAGATGGTACCTAATTGTAGTTTTGCTTTGCCTTGCTATGATGGCCAATGGTCTTGAGCATTTCCTCAAGTAAATTTATCTGTTAGCCATCTGAATGTCTTCGGCAAAACACCTGTTCACGTATCTTGCCCATTTTTAATTAGGTCGTCTTTTTATGGTTGAAGTTTTGTGGTATCTAGTGGATTTTAGAGATTAGAACTTGAGTGAATATGTTTTAGCTAATTTTTTTTCCCAGTCTGCAAATTGTCTTTTTACTCTTTTGTGGAAGTCTTTGGATGAGTGTAAATGTTTGATCTTTAGGAGCTCCCCATTATCTAGTTTCTCTTCTGATGTTTGTGAAGTTAGTTATGGTTTGTGTTCTGTGTATGCCATGTATTAAGTTTCCCAATATCCCTATCTTTTATTTAATGATCTTTATTCTTTTAGGTTTTATATTTAAGTCTTTGATCTGTTTTGAGTTAGTTTTTGTGTGTGGTATGAGATATGGGTCTGTTTCTTTTTTTTTACAGATGGATGTATAGTTATGCTATTTGTTAAATTATCTTTTCTCCCATTTAACTGACTTTGGGCTTTTGTCAAGTATCAGATGCACACAGGTGGATGAGTTTACATCTGGATTCTCAATTCTGTTCCACTGATCTATGTATCTGTTGTTGTACCAGTACCAGGCTGTTTTGACTGCTGTGGTGGTATGGTAGTTCCTAAGGTCATGTGGTGTGAGACTTCCCACTTTTTTCTTCTTCTGGGGACTCTTCTCTTTCCATTTGAAGTTGGTGATTTGATTCTCAATCTCATTAAAAAAGGACATTGGAATTTGTATTGGGATGGCAATGTATCTATAGATTGCTTTGGGTGGAACAGACATTTTCACAATGTTGAGTCTTCCTACCCACAGACAAAGGTTATGAATAGGCATTTCACAGAAGAAGACATCCAGGTGGCTAACTGATGCATAAGGAAATGGTCATGATCATTAGCCATCAGAGAAATCCAAATCAAAACTACAAGGAAATACCATCTCACACCAACACAGCTGACATTAATTCAAAAAACACAAAATAATAAATACTAGAGAGGTTGTAGAGAGACTGAAACTCTACAATTCTGGTGGGAATGTAAAGTGGCACACCACTTTGGAAATAGATTTTGTGCTTACTTAAACAGCTAGAAATATAAATACCATATGATCCAGCAATCCCACTACTTGGAACAGAAAAATGAGGACTATCACACAAATAGATACATGCACACCAATGTTTACAGCAGTACTGTTCACAGTAGTAAAAAGGTGCAATTCATGTAAGTGCCTGCCATCAACAGATGAATGAATATACAAGCTATGTATATTCATACAATGCAATACTATGGAATGATAAAGAACAATGATGACTTTGAGAAACATTTATAACACGGCATCATCTGAAAGACATTATGCTGAGTGAAATTAGTCACCCAAGGACAAATATTGTATGAGATCACTATTATAAGGTCTCAAGAAAAGATTTAATCGTGGAAGAAAATAATCTTTGATGGTAATGGCTGGGGAGAGAGGGTATTTGTCTTAGTCACCTGGTACTGCTTCATCAGAAAATACCACAAACAGAAAGCTTCAGGAGGAGAAACTTTTATTGTAACAGTCTGGTAAGCCACAAATCCATTCACAAGTTACAAGTCCATCTAGTGGGCTGAGTCCAAATTCACAGAGAGCATCTTTGCACAAGAACCTCAGGTCTAAAAGACGTGCTCTGCTTTTAGTGCTGCTTTCTTGGTAGTGTGAGGTTCCCAACTTCTTCTGCTCTTTCTTATATCCCACAAGCTTGTAACTTGAGTACTGCCTCACTAACACAACTGCAGCCCATTCTCGATCATCAGTATCGCAGAGGCAGGATTCACAACACAGTGGAGAAATGACACCAATCGGGGCTCAGCTGAGTCAAATCAACACATAGATTTTTTAGGTGGGCACAATTCAATCTGTGACAGTATTCATATGTTAGACAGTAAATAGGAATTGGGTTAAGTGAAAGAAGTGACAGCATGTAGTAGAAGGGAGATTAACACTACTGGACTGCACCAAAAGCCAGTAGTTTTCCTAACCACAAGGTCGGCAGTTCAAATCCACCAGGTGCTCCTTGAATACTCTAGAGGGCAGTTTTACTCTGGCCTCTAGGATGGCCGTGAGTTAGATCCGACTCAACGGCACTTGGCTTGGCTAACTACAACCCAACATTTTGAAGGTCAAAGTAGGAGGGGCAGCGGTCTAGGAATCATGGTTTCAGGGGGTATCTAGGTGAACTGGCATAACTAAGTTGTGTGTGTGTGTGTGTTTTTTTAAAATATAATGCATACTACTTTGGTGAGTGGCATCTAGGGTCTTAAAAGGTAGCAAGAAGCCATTAAGCAGCATCAATTGATCCCAATCCACCTGGGGCAGAGGACAGTGAAGGACATCAAAGAGAAGAGGAAAATATGAGCCCAAGAGATAGAAATGGCCATATAATCCAGAGACTACATCAGCATAAGGCCAGAAGAACTAAATGGTGCCCAGATACCACCACTGACTGCCCTGACAGGGAATACAATGCAGATTCCCTGATGTAGCATGATAAAAATGGAGGTGCAGATCTAAAACTCTATTAAAAGACCAGACTTGATGGTCAACATGTTGGAGGGTCCCTCAAGAACATGCCCCCTGGACTCTCTGCTAGCCCAGAGCTGAAACCAGTACTGAAGCCAACTATCCAGACAAAATTGAACTGGACTCTAAGAAACAGAGTAATGCTGGTGAAGTATATGCTTCTTGGCTTCAGTATATACATGAGACTGTCAGAGAAGCTCCTGTTCAGAGGTGAGATGGAAGAGTGTGGAGAGGTGGACAGTAGTTAGTTGAATGAATATGGGAAGTATAGGGTGGAAAGGAGGAGTGTGCTGTCACAGGGTGGAGAGAGCAGCTAGAGTTAAATAGCAGTGCTTGTGAAGCTATTCATATGGCGAACTGAATTGGATTGTAAACTTTCACCTAAAGCATAATAAAACATTTTCAATAAAAGAGTTCTGTACACTAGTCTTTTTAATTCTTTCTCTGGCAATTCTAAGAATTTTGCTTTCTCTGAAAAGTTTTCTGACTCTTTTTTTCTTTGGTTTACTGAAGCCATCATGGACTGCCTCTTTATGTGATTCAATACTGACTGTTGTCTTCAAATCATCAATAAATTATTATCATTTTTTTTATGTTTGCTTAGTGTTTCCTGGCTTCTTGTTTTGATATGTCCAAGTACACCAGTTGTGTGTGCTAATTTACTTTTTTTCTTAGAAGCTCTCATGTCTTTTCTCCAGATGTCTAGAGCTGTTACTAGATATGAATTACCTGTAGTCCATTTAGTTTTCCTGTGTAGATTCGGCTCAGGTGTCCACCTTATTGGTTACCGAATGTGTAGTGCAGACTCTCACTTACAATCTTAGATTGGGTAGGAGTAATTGAAGTGTTCACAGCTATCTAGCTGCAGTAGGGGTTTTGCATTGATCAAAGTAGGGGGTGAACGTAGCTCCTGAGTTTCTGAACATGTCATAGGTTGAATTGTGTCCCCCTAAAAAGTGTGTAGCAAATTGTGGATCATGGTTCCTAGCATTGTATGATTGTCCTCTATTTTGTGATTTTACTATGCTGTAAATCCTAGTCTTTGTCTGTGGTTTATAGACTGGATTATGATAAAAGAGGATTGGGGTGGGACTATAACACCCTTACTAAGGGAGTTTTCCTGGAGTGTAGCTTGTGCCACCTTTTATCCTACAAGAGATAAAAGGAAAGGGAAGCATACAGAGAGTTGGGGACTTCATAACACCAAGAAACAGGGCCAGGATCAGAACACATCCTTTGGAAAGAACCTGGGGTCCTTGCACTTCAGAAGCTTACAGTCCAGGGAAAGATTGACAACAGGGACTTTCCTCCAGAGTCAGCAGAGGAAGACTTCCCTGAACCTAATGTCCTGAGTATGGATTTGTAGCCTACTAGACTGTTACAGAATTTTTTTTTCTTTTTAAAGCCATCCACTTATGATATTTCTGTTATAGCAACAATATATAACTAAAACAAGATGAAAAGTGGGTCCCTGTTCCCTACAGCAGGTAGGTAGGTGGGTTTCGTAGCTGGATTATTGCTTCCAATGCTATTGACTAGAAGGACTAGGAGGGATCACTTATTCTTGGACCCATCATGGGTAGTTTTGTGGAGTGAGTGGAGACAGCAGTCTTCAGGCCCCTGAAGTAGGTACATGAGGATCCTGCTTAATGGGCAGGGTAGTATCATATGTCATGAATCTTCTGCTTCTCGTTATAGTAGATACAGAAAAAAATAGGTTTCAGGTATATAACCTGTTATACTGTGCTAAAGAGAGTCCATGCTGTTGAAACAGTCCCACACAGTTCTATGCAGGGGAGAATGTGGACATCTTATGCCTGTGCCTAGGCAAAAAAGCTGTGCCTACCCTGATTTTCCTGCTTAGAGAAGCTGGCAGACTACTTTTTCATGTTTGCTCATTTGTTCCCCCTCCAAAGCCCAGAGAATGGCTAAGGGTGTGTGTAAGGTCCTACTTCTGGCCCACAAAGTACAGCAATCATTGAAGCTGCTCCAGGACCCAGAGCAGAGTGGGGAGGGGCAGGTAAATAGAGAGAGTTACTTCACATAAGGGTGTTTTGTTTTGGTGTGAGTGGAGTCCGAAAGGTGGGTTAGATTATTGTACTTTCACTAGTCAAGTGCTGTTTCTTGCTGGTTCAGGAGGTTTGAGCCGACTCTCTGCTGCTTAGTCTCTTCAGATGTGGGAAATATGTCCTGAGTGCTACTTCTTGCCTCACCACTCACTCTAGCCAATCCAGCCTGCAAGATACCAGTAATGGTCAAGTTATGTCTGACAATTCCTCACTGCTTCTGAACAGTCTCTCCCTACCCCTGTGACGCAGTCTGATTCCTCAACTTTGTTTTCAATATTTAGGCCCCCCAGATTGTCATATATAATCAATTGTCTTTTTTTTTCCTGGGTTTTTTTTTCAGTCTTTTTTGTAAAAAGGACCACAGGAAGAGTCTGACTACTCTGCCCTCTCGGCCCCAGCCTAAGATAGCTAATAGAGCATCTGCATTACCCACTCAGAGTTTCAAGTGCTATATGTCTTAATTGCTAGCCACAGAAAAATGACAATTGTTTTCAGTAGTCTACTAAAATTATTTAGAAATTCCTAAAAGCATAAAAATATACTCACACTTATGTCGGATCTGACTCGACGGCACTTGGCTTGGCTATATATGCTTCCTCATGCCCAAATCTATTCATGACCATAGTGGAGATGAAGAACAGTAACTCTAAATTCCCTTTATAATTACTTCCATCTTTTTGGAGGTCCTTATTTGTCACTGCCTAACTATCCGCCCCCGGATGGAAGACAGGACACACAGATATGAGCCACCTTGCAAGTTACTTGCTTTATTCTTCTTCCTATTCTACTACCTAGTCTACTTCCTATGTTCTTCTCTGTACTTCTTTATATCCCTTTTTACACATATATCCCTTTTACACCCACTACAATGTCCCTCACCCATTATATAGTCCAATCCCACCAATCATAAGGCACAGCTGATTCATGTGTAGTGCATGAGCAGAACATAGCATTGCAAAGAGAAGCTGAGTGGCTATGGGCTCTAGAGGCCAGCAATCAGAAAGCTGATCACGAGCTGTTCACGTGCCAGCAAGGAACTGCGTCAGCAGGCTAATCATCAGACCGGGAGTGTCTTGGGGAGGAGCTCCTGATAACAGGCGCCATCTTTATGGCGCAGTTTCTTTTCGCTCCCGACATCTCCCCCTTTTTTCTTTATAAAAAAAGCGCTCCTGGTCACACGGCTTAAATAGTGTCGCCTACTGTATTCTGATAGGACAAACAATATCCAATCACAGGGGGGCTTGCCTAATTTCCAGGCAAAGCCTTACACTGGGCAGGCCATCAAGCGGGGTAAACAAGGCTGCGGCCCTGCAGCACGGCGCCATTTGCAGGCAGCAAGATCTAAAGCTTTCAGGAGGTATGTGGGCCATGGCTCTCAACATCTCCTAGTGCTTGAAGCGCCTGGCTTAGGTCATTCTTGGCTGAGGCGTCTCTTACCCGTCATGGGGAGAGTCCGCAGCGAAAGGCGGAGTCCCTGTCTTAGGTCGATGACACCCCCAAAGAAGGTTGCCCGTCATTGACTGCCTTCAAGCATTTGTAGCCAGACCTCTGGCGAGGACTGTTTGTCCTGCATGGCTGCAATAGCCTGCACAGGCAGGGCCTGCTCTTGCCGCCTCATCTGCGTGTCTGTACATTCTGAGTAGTGACCACGGCGATTATAGCGGATACAAGTGCAGTTATTCCCATAATAACTAATCCCCATAGCCTGCTTAGGCCTAATCAACTCTTGTAATTTTTCTATCACTTGTAGCCCTTTGTCCCGACAAGTTTACAGGCAGTAACACAAAGGGAGGCTGATGTAGAACAATCATAAGTTTCCCTTCCCCAAGGGGGCCCACACAATTAGCAAAATTACAGTTAAAACACATTATGTTAAAACAGGTTACATTGTGGCAGGTTTCATTGCCCTGTGTGACAGTCATTCCCCCCTTTTTTTTTAAGTGATGATTACATTTTTCTCATTGACATTCTTTTTAAGGATTATGTTGGTTTCTGTTACACAAGTGGTGACTGTTTTATTCAGGAGAGATTGGGTCAGTTTATGTCCAAGTCCAGAGTTCTTTACATTTCGGCCATTGGCAGCACAGTCCCTTGTGTCATTTAAGTTGGTGATGTTGTAGTGTCTAAAAAGGGTTAATAATGAAAGAGCTGATGGGCACCAATCACACGACGTTTCGGCGGTGACTTCACTGTTGCTGGGGAGATTCCTCAGAGGGGATGGTGTCAGGTTGTATTTGTAAGTTGAGTACCTGTGAAAATATAATTTCTGCCTTGTGGCTTGGTTAGTGACAGCAAGTGATTGATAACAAAAGGGTATATTTTATTAAATGATATGGTAAGCTGTGTTTATAATTTTAAGGGTGTTGTAAAATTTTTGAAAGCTTCTAGAAGTATAAGCCAGAGCAGTCTGTTTTTCTCTCCCTTACTCTTTCTTTCCTTTCTTTCCTGCATTTTCTTTCTTTTTAGCTATCCAGCCTTTTCCTGCATATTCTTCCTTTTTAGCTATCCAGCCTTTTATTTTTTCTTTTTTCTACATCCTCTTCACCCACTTTTTCACTTGCTCATACTTTCTTCATATTCCCTTTATATTTGTCACACTTGGGGTTCCACAGATAACTGTATATATCATAAAATAGTCACAGGAAACTCTAGCCAGGTTGTTTACATCAGGCAAAGTTTAAAACCTAAGAGAAAATTTTTTTCAGTTAACGGAATTAGTCTGTTAAACTTACATTTTTACAGAGATAAGAAACAAGAAAGCATGTTATGAATATATTAAATGTAGTTTTCGTTTTCTGGTCCGAAGGCCATGTCCTTGGAGATTAAAGGAGAAGCAACAAAGGAATCTGTAACTGGTTGTGATTAATTAGTTGTAAGCTCCACGCTGCACTGGTGGGAGTTAATTTTAGTTTTAAGGGCTGCAGTTAGTTGATTTATAAATTCTTTGCTGGCTAAAGCTGCAAAGCGGCTGAGGCAGGTGCGAGCAGGGAAGAAAAAATGAGTAACCTGTCCTTTTAAATTTTCTGCTGGCTGAAGCTGTAAAGTTGGTTTGAGCTTGAAAAGCACAGCCAGTTTTAAGAAGCTTGCTTTATACCAATGCCATGCTGCTTGAACAAACTTTTACAGGCTATTAATAGCCGCTGTGAAGAGGGGTGATTACCCATTTTATACAATTATTAGTTACTTTTCCTGGTCAATGCCAGTTTTATTTCCCTGGTCAATGCCAGTTTTATTTCCCTGGTCAATGCCAGCCCCCGGTCTATACCGGCCCCCGGTCAATGCCAGCCCCCGGTCTATACCGGCCCCCGGACTATGCCGGCCCCCGGTCTATGCCGGCCCCCGGACTATGCCGGCCCCCGGTCTATGCCGGCCCCCGGACTATGCCGGCCCCCGGTCTATGCCGGCCCCCGGACTATGCCGGCCCCCGGTCTATGCCGGCCCCCGGTCTATGCCGGCCCCCGGTCTATGCCGGCCCCCGGTCTATGCCGGCCCCCGGTCTATGCCGGCCCCCGGTCTATGCCGGCCCCCGGTCTATGCCGGCCCCCGGTCTATGCCGGCCCCCGGTCTATGCCGGCCCCCGCTCTATGCCGGCCCCCGGTCTATGCCCGCCCCCGGTCTATGCCCGCCCCCGGTCTATGCCCGCCCCCGGTCTATGCCCGCCCCCGGTCTATGCCGGCCCCCGGTCTATGCCGGCCCCCGGTCTATGCCGGCCCCCGGTCAATGCCGGCCCCCGGTCAATGCCGGCCCCCGGTCAATGCCGGCCCCCGGTCTATGCCGGCCCCCGGTCTATGCCGGCCCCCGGTCAATGCCGGCCCCCGGTCAATGCCGGCCCCCGGTCAATGCCGGCCCCCGGTCTATGCCGGCCCCCGGTCTATGCCGGCCCCCGGTCAATGCCGGCCCCCGGTCTATGCCGGCCCCCGGTCTATGCCGGCCCCCGGTCTATGCCGGCCCCCGGTCTATGCCGGCCCCCGGTCTATGCCGGCCCCCGGTCTATACCGGCCCCTGGACTATGCCAGCTCACCTTTCCGGGCGTCCCCGAGGTGAAGGTCGCTTCAGGTCCCTGTTCCGGGCGCCAAATGTCACTGCCTAACTATCCGCCCCCGGATGGAAGACAGGACACACAGATATGAGCCACCTTGCAAGTTACTTGCTTTATTCTTCTTCCTATTCTACTACCTAGTCTACTTCCTATGTTCTTCTCTGTACTTCTTTATATCCCTTTTTACACATATATCCCTTTTACACCCACTACAATGTCCCTCACCCATTATATAGTCCAATCCCACCAATCATAAGGCACAGCTGATTCATGTGTAGTGCATGAGCAGAACATAGCATTGCAAAGAGAAGCTGAGTGGCTATGGGCTCTAGAGGCCAGCAATCAGAAAGCTGATCACGAGCTGTTCACGTGCCAGCAAGGAACTGCGTCAGCAGGCTAATCATCAGACCGGGAGTGTCTTGGGGAGGAGCTCCTGATAACAGGCGCCATCTTTATGGCGCAGTTTCTTTTCGCTCCCGACACTTATTAAACTTTGCTTTAGAATAAAATATTTCTGGTTCACAAAAAAAAAGAAAAGAAAAAATTATAATGAATTGTAATGTTCTGAGCTATTTATTCTGTCTTCCTGTAAGGGGACTGTGTTTCCCTGGCTACTGCCATCAGTTTTACAATACCTCCTATGGGATGGGTGTATCTCTCCACCTTGTATTATGTTTCACAATGTAATTCTATTTTGTTGATGAAATGTGGGGACACCCTGGTGGCTTAGTGGTTAAGTGCTATCCAGCTAACTGAAAGGTTGGCAGTTTGAACCTGCCAGGCACTCCTTGGAAACTCTATGGGGCAGTTGTACTCTGTTTTATAGGGTCTTACGAGGTCTCTATGAATCGAAATCAACTCGATAACACTGTTGTTTTTAAATGAAATGTGAGTAGATGTGATACCTAACCAGACACTTTAAGAGCCATTGCATGTATCTGCTAGCTTTGTTATCACCTGCCCCTCTTTCTGCAATAATATCAGCGTGAATCAAAATATGTTCCAGATAGAGTCCGTTCATATAGATTGGGCTCAGGATCAAAGAAATGAGAAGCAAAGCCGCAGCTGCCCTATGCCAACAGAAAAAAGAGTGCAAGAAATAAACCTATACGGTGATACACTCCTGAGATTTTAGGGTTGGTTGTTACCACAGCAAACCTGACAAATATAAACTGTAACATCCTGGTTTCTGCGTTATGGATTCAATTGGGTCCCCCAAAGTAAGTGTTGTAAATACTAACCCCTATATGTGTGAATTACACCTCAACATAAATAAAACTAATCCTCATAACTGTACCAATAAGCAACACCACAATAAACAGAGAAAATATTGCAGTTGTCAAAGATTTCATTTTACTCGGATCTACAATCAATGCCCATGGAAGCAGCAGTCAAGAAATCAAATGACATATTGTGCTGGGCAAATCCGATGCAATAGACCTCTTTAAAGTGGTAAGTAGCAAAGATGTATGTTTGAGGACTAATGTATGCCTGGCCCAAGCTGTGATATTTTCTGTCACCTCATGGATATACCAAGGCTGGAAAATTGGACAATGAAGAAGGAAGACAGAAGATAGATTGATGCTTTTGAATTATTGTGTTGGCAAAGAATATTGAATACACCATGGAATTATAGCAGAGAGAACAAATTTAACTTGAAAGAAGTACAGCCGGAATGTTCCTTGGAAGTGAACACAGTGAGACTTCAGCTCATAGGCTTTGGACTAGTTTATCAGGAGAGAACAGACCCTGGAGAAAGACATCTTGCTTGGTAAAGTGGAAGGTCAGTGAAAAAGAGGAAGACCTTCAGTGAGATTTGCTCAGCACAATATGTCATTTGATTTCTTGACTGCTGCTTCCATGGGCATTGATTGTAGATCTGAGTAAAATGAAATCTTTGACAACTGCAATATTTTCTCTGTTTATTGTGGTGTTGCTTATTGGTACAGTTATGAGCATTAGTTTTGTTTATGTTGAGGTGTAATTCACAGTAGCTACAAGAGCCAGCAAATATAGCACTAATTGTGAGGATAATGTAAGACTTGGAAGGGTTTAGTCCTGTTGTGTACAGAGATACTGTGAGTCAGAACTGACTCTACGGCACCTAAAGACAACATACTTGTGAATGTAATTTCATATGGGGATATTATTTTCTTTGTTACATTAATGAGGCCATACCAGTGTAGGGCGTGTCCTAAGCCAGTCACCTTTGAGATATAAAAGGTATAGATCAGTCACGGAGAAAGAAGTTGAGATGGTGGAAGATAGATGCCAAGCCACATGAATTTCTCCAAGCAACTGAGAAACAGAAGTTGAAAAGAGACAAAGACCTCTTCCAAGAGATAACAGAGAGAGAAAAACCTTCCCCTATAGTCGATGCCCTGAATTTGGACTTCTAGACTCCTATACTGTGGAAAAATTAATTTCTGGTTATCGAAGTCACTTGTTTATGTTGTGTTTCTGTAACAGCAGCACGAGATAAGTAAGATATGATGCCAAAAAAAAAAAAAAAAAAACCCAAACAAAAAACTAACATATAGTACTGGTTTGGGGCCAGGTCATGGGAGACAGGGAAACCGTCACCAAAGGGTGAAAAAATGGAAGCCTATTGTCATGGACTGAATTATGTTGCCCAAAATATGTGTCAATTTTGCCAGGCCAAGATTCCCAGAATCGTGTGGCTTTCCTCCATTTTGTGATCTGATTATCCTCCCTTTTACTATGTGTTGTAAATCCTAGCCTCTGTGCCTGTGGTTCTGGTCCCATTTGGGGCATGAGCTGTCCATTTCATTAATTATACAGGACTAGAACACATTAATGAAGATTAAAGTGGGCTGTATCTTGAGTCACCACCACCACCTGTGATAACTGGAGTACAGATAATGATGTAAAAAGTTTGTTGTTTCAGAAGAAGAAACAGAAAACAGAATGCCAGAAGCACAATTTTACTTTTCTGTACTGTAATTTGACAAGACGCCACAGGAAAGAGGTAATTAAAAAATAATAAGTGGATATTTTTAAAGTATGAATGAAAGCAAAAGAGAGAAAAACGCATCTGCTAATACTAATCATGTAGTAAAAGATAAAGTTAATAAATGCTTCCAGCAAATTAAGGCAATTAAGATTCATTCTGTATTAAGGACCAAATCAAGGGCAGGCATGGAGACATGTTTTGTTAAAGATTTTTGAGTGGATTTAGGTGATTCTCGGTGAGCTCTTTAAACTGGATTAAATAGCTCAGAGAAAACAGTCTGCGATTTTGGTCACCCAAAATTCTGGTAAATTCAAACTACCTTTAGGTAAATCTAGGGAAGAGGTAAGTTTTCAAAGAACTGTAGGTATACTCAATGACACATGAAACAGACTAGAATAAAACAGGGCAATCTATTTTCCATTCTGTCTTCATATGTGGCTAAGGAGGATCATGGAAAAGGAAGTACTTTTCAGAGGCAGAGCCAAGAGCCATTGAAGAAAATAAACTGCAATTCTTCTTCCGAAAAGCAGAACTGGAGTATAATCAAGGAACAATTATGTTTTAGTCAGCTAGTGCTGTTCTAACAAAAATATCACAGAGTGGATGGCTTTAACAAAGGAAGATTTATTCTTACACAGTCCGGTAGGCTACAAGTCCATATTCAGGGTGTCTGCTCTAGGGGAAGGCTTTCTCCCTTGTTGGCAGTGGAGGAAAGTCCAGTATTACATCAGTCTTTGTCCAGGGAGCATCTTGGCACAGGAACCTCAAGTCTGGAGGACACGCTCTTCTCCCGGTGCTGCTTTCTTGACAGTATAAGGTTCCCAATTCTCTGCTGGTTTCCCCTACTTTTTATCTCTTGTGGGATGAAAGGATTAAGTGCGAGTCAAGCCATATTCCAGGGAAACTCCCTTTGCAGCAGAGCAGCGAGGTGATCTTATAAAGGGATTTACAGCCTCACCCTAATCCTTTACCATATAGCACAGGAAAATCACAAGATGGAGGACAATCTTTGAATATATGGAATCACGGCCCAGCCACATGGCTACACATATTTTGGGGGGACATAATTCAACCCATGACGCGAAGAACAATTCCTCTTGCCAGAAAGGATACTTTCACAATATTGGCAGGATTTTAAAATTCTTACTGACTATGGAGTGACTCAGTACCCTTGGAGATGCAATGTTTAGTGCTTGGCTGCTAACTAGGTTGATGGTTTGAACACACCTAGCATTACCCTGAAGAAAAGACCTGGCAACCCATTCTTGTAAATATTACAGCCTAGGAAACCCCATGATCCTATAGGGTCACTGTGAGTCAGAATTGATTCAACAACACACAACATCAGACTTAGTGACTACTGTTCGTCTTACCATTTTTGGAACAGAAGAGTTCATTGAGGTTATCCTGTCCCTGTTCCACCATTACATGCTAAGGGTTTGAGAGACCAGTAGATTTGTCTTTCTAATTCCTCACTTCTGAGATTTAAGAGTAAAGCTATATTACAAACTTAATATAGAGACTATTCCAAAGTCTTAGACTTTGGGTCTGGTGCTATGATTTTTTCTAGAATGAGTGAATTTATTTTACATGCAAGAGGGAAAAGTGAATAATTGTGACTAAGAGGGTGGAATGTGATTCATTGTATTTTTTGCTCTCAATTATTTAGTCTTTTCGGTAACAGGTTTGCATGTTTTATATATTGCCACTGGATTTGTAATGCCTTCTTGTCATTTGACTTGTAGTGCCTAATTGTAGTGAGTTTGAGATAATTTGGCTAATCAAAGAAAATAGTGTTACTATGAGACAATATTGTACAACAAAGTAATATTGCATTGACAGCTTTATACGGAGAGCAACACCCCATAGCCAGATGTCTGCCAGAGGCAAATGACGGGTGCAGGATCCACCAGAAGGGGAAGAAAGGGTAAAAAAAAAAAAAAAAAAAAAACAACCCTGAGGAAGAAGAAAAGCGAGAGGAGGTTTATGGTTTATGTGCCCCTTAAGCAATGTCCTTCTGTAGTAAGGTGGGAAGTATCTGGGTTAGAGAACTCCAAAGAACAGCAACATCTCAGAGTCCTCATACCTGCAAGGTTTTATCTTACTGAGGATTGCAGATACAGGATGTAAGTTTCACAGGTATGTAAGTGCTGTTCACTTATCTAGCTTATCACATTTTAAGAGACATCTACTGTATGAAAGACATGAACACTGATGGAGATGTGCAACATGAAGCACAGACCTAAATTTTCTGATTCCAACATCAATCCTCTTTCCATTGTATTACAAGTGTCAACTCACTTTTATCTTAGGGTACCTGTACCCATTATTGTCAAGCCAATTATGACTCACAGGCACCTTTTAGAACAGAGTAAAACTTCCCCATAGGTTTTCCAAGTGACAACTGATGGATTCAAACTGCTAACCTTTCAGTTCGCAGCCATAATTCTTAACTACTGAAATACCGGGGCCCCTATCTTAGGGAAAACCCCCAAATCCTTTGCTGTTGAGTCAATTCCAACTCATAGTAACCCTATAGGACAAATCAGGACTTCCCCAACAAGTTTCTAAGGAGTGCCTGGTGGATTCTAACTGCTGACCACAGCCATAGCACTTAACCAGTACACCACCAGGGTTTCCTATTTTAGGGATGAAACTTGAGAAAACAGAACAAAATCCCATTGTTTGCAGATGCCATGACATGACTCAAAGAAGGGAGGGGTTATGGCACCGCCACACTCTGTCATCAGCTGTCACTATGTTGTCTAGGTATGATTGTCTTAAAAACGGCTTTTCTGTTGGGAGAAGCACTATCCAGATAGGTACTGTTGCTCAGTGTGGGAATTAGTCCCAGCTGAGCCCTCAGGCATGGCTGACTCTGCCTCTCAGCTGACCAAGATGATATCCCTGCTGAGCTGCTTCTCCTGCAGTGAGTAAGCAGGATCTGTGGCACAGCTCAGAAAAGAGAGGGGAAGGGCACTGACAGCCCTGGTCACCAGCCACTGCTGAATTCTCTAGATGTGGGTGTCCCAAGCATAGTCTCTCTGCTGCAGCATACATTGTTTACCCAGGGACTGCAGTTCAGCATAGTAGCCGGCCAGTGCCAGGCTTTCAGGCTCAGTGGACCCACTCTCAGCTTCCTGGTTAATAAAGAAAGCATCTACCTGTAGTCCTCTCAGCCAACATGCCAGCAGGAGTAGGACTCAGTGCATCACCATCTTGCCTCCCTCAAAGGTCGTTTCCCCCTTCTTGTCACCCAGCCCCATCTGACGACCCTATGTCTTATCTTGGGGCTTCCAGAATGTTCATACTACTCCATTCAATTATTTTTCTAGTCCTTAGTTCTCAGAGAGAATCAGGGACATGTTTGTGTAGTCTACCATCTTGACCCCTCCTCCCTGACTTTTACTCTTTAATGAAAAGGAGACACTGAAAAGAAACAACTCTGTTGGATTGTGCTAGCTTGAGGGAGTCAGATCCGACTCGACGGCACTTGGCTGGCTTGGCTACTGGTTTTGAACAATGCTGACCCAAGATCTAGAGCAATTACTCCCCTTCAACAGAAGCATGGTCTAGCAATATATAGATCTCCTGAAAGACAACAAGTCTGAGGAAGACTATTGCAAATACTCTATTTTTTTGGCCTAAGCTGAATACTGAGTGTCTAAGAAAGTTACAAACTAACTTCTAAGAACACTGCAAGCTAACTTCCCTGTCAGGCTACTGGAGAGAGGGAGGGTAGGTGGGGAGTGACAGGTCCTATTAAATGGACTTGTGAGAGTAAACAAGTATTTTTGATTTAAAGTTCCAGTTGATGAAAGCCACATCCTAGAGTTTTATCAAAAACCCAGCATTTGGGGAAATAAAATTTGACTTTTGTGAATTGTTCAAGGCTGAACATCAGATACAAAATTTACCAGTGTGTGTAGATTCTTTTTCAGGCTGGATATTTTTCCCTGCTGGACCCAGATAGCTTGAGATGGTACAACAGGTTTTAGCTGCCTTAAGAATAAATTGGAAACTCCATACAAAGTGGAGATCTCAACCTAGTGAGAAGGGTGAAAGAATGAATCAGCCTATAAAATGTCATCTTAGTAAATTGTGCCTAGAGACTAGGCTACATTGGACTGATGTTCTACACTGGCCCTCCTCTGAGTCTGTACTGCACCGTGGGGTAAACTGAAAATTAGTCCTTTTGAAATACTTTATGAGAGACCATGTTTGTCGCTGCCTAACTGTCCGCCCGCGGAAAGAAGACAGAACACACGGATACGAGCCACCTTGCAAGGTGCTTGCTTTATTCTTCTTCTGCTTTATTCTTCTCTCCTTATTCTTCTTCCTATTCTACTTTCTATTCTACTACCTATTCTACTTCCTATTCTACTTCCTTTGTTCTTCTTCCTCGCTCTCCTGCTGCGCCGCGTCCCTGAACGCGGCGGCAGCTGCAGCTCCCGAGGCTGTATCTGCTTCCTTTGTTCTTCTTCTTTCTACACCTGGTCCCCACACGCTTTTATCTCCCAGGTTCCTCCAATCACCCAAGGCCATGTCCTCCCAAAGCGGGGCTCTCAATAGGCTGATCAGCAGCCACTGCTCACAAGCATGTGCTATGCAAGCCCTAAGTCTGGTAAACAAGGGTGTGGAATAAGGAGGGGCTCCAGCCTTGGGCGCTATCTTGGGCCGGACGCTCCGCTCCCCACACATGTTGTCTTAACAAACTCTCCCCTCCTCCACCCAACCCCCTAACATAATGGTGTCTAACTATTTGCTCTCTCTAACCAAAATTCTCTCCTAGTTGCACTGAGAAATGTGGATTCAACAGAAGTTTCCTCTTGAGATAGCAACACATTCTTTGCAAACAGGAGATCAGGTGCTTCTCTGAACATGGAAGGGGCACCATTTAAAGCCCAGCTGGACTAGACCCTTCACCATACTATTTATCTCTCAGACAGTCATGAAACTTGCAAAAGCTAAACTAGGAATCTACCATTCCCATATCAGGCCTGCCCAGCCTACAGGGACAAGGAGTAGAAAGCTCAACCCACTGACAACTTGAAGTTAAGGCTTTCTAAGGTTAAAAAGTAAAAATGTTTATGATCTTACTTTGACTAGAATTACTATTAGGAACAATATACCATTTTTTAAGCACATAAATAAATAGTTTAAATATTCTGATATTTATAGTTGAAGGCCCATTGCAAGATTCAAAGACAGAAATGAATACTCTGGTTTCCTTGATAACTGTGTCTAACAGTATAATGTTCTCAAAGTGACAGATAAACTGTGTTAATCTAAGAGTCTAGGTGGAGGCTTGGAATAAATATGTATGATCAAGCTTCCGAATAAGGGAATATGTAACCTTAATGCCTTGCAACGTGTTTTCTCCTTTTCAAAATAAGTAATTGAGTGCTTGACATAACTGATGCCCTGATGATACTCTAAATAACCTGTGTTTTTTACCGCACCATCTACACTGGCCCCTTTCCAAAGACACGAAGAGCCCCCTCAGTTTCTCCAGCTTTGATTTCCCTCCTCTTCTTTGCCCTCTCGAGAAACGGCCTTCAGTCTGTGAGATAGCAGCTAGAGAGCCTGCCTGGCATTTTTTGTATCTACAACTTTCTTTCTTGCTCTTTATCTCACTCAGAGTGGACTTGGCAGGCTAGTTCCACTAGCAGAGGAATTTTTATAGAAGTTTTGTCTTTGCCTGTTAAAAATATACAGATAAGAGTCCAGGTATTTGACACACATATGTGTAGTTTAATACAGTTTCTTGTGGTTATTTTATGATATATACAATTATCTGTGGATTATATGCTTAAAACATGAAATAATCCTTTCCAAAATGAAATATAAACTCTGATGTAAAAATTGTCTTTTGAGACTCCAGGGAGCATAGCCTGTGTTGCTGTCGAGTTTCTGGTGGTATCATGCCTCCTAATAAACCTTCTTCCTTTCTGACTTGGAGTAGATTTCATTGGCTTCACTGCTCCAGACCACAGACCCAAGTCATGTAACATTCGATTCATGCATTTCTTTTAATAATTTCCATCCTATTTCTACCAAAAAAACCCTTGGTGGCATAGCGGATTAAGGGCTATGTCTACTAATCAAAAGGTCAGCAGTTCAAATCCACCAGGCTCTCCTTGGAAACTCTATGGGGCAGTTCTACGCTGACCTCTAGGGTTGCCATGAGTCAGATCCAACTCAATGGCAGTGAGTAGGTTTTATTTTTACAAAAGATTAGGCCCCTTTTTTTTCTAGGAAATTTAGTTTTAGGTTTAACATTTAAGCGATTCTTCCATTTTTGGTTTGTTTTTGTGTACCGAGTAGGATGTGAGTCCTGTTTCATTTCTTCTACAGATAAACATTTTGCCAGCACGATTTATTAAAGAGATTGTTGCTGCCCCACTGAATGGACTTTGACATCTTATCAAAAGCCAATTGTCCATAGATGCCTAGGTTTCATTGTGGGTTCTCAGTTCTGTTCCACTGATGTATGTGTTTAGTGTTGAACCAATGCCAGTCTGTTTTGATAACAGTGTCTGTATGGTATGTTTTGATATCAGGCAGTGTGAGAACTCCTGCCTTCTTTTTTTTTTTTCCCAGCATTGCTTCAGCTATTCATGATTTCTTTCTTTTCTGGACAAAGTTGGTTAATATTTTTTCTGTTTTAGAAAAGAACGTTGTTAGGATTTGTATTGGAATTGCATTGAATATGTAGATCACTTGAGGTAGGATTGACATTTTCACTACATTAAGTCTCCCATCTCGTGATCACAGGATGTCTTTCCATTTTTGTAGACATCTTTTAGTCTCTTGTAATAGTGTTTCTTTATTTCCATTGTGTAAGTCTTTTATGTTGCCAGTTAAGTTAACCCCTAGGTATTTTACAGATTTGGGGCTATTGTTAAAGGCACTGTTTTCTTGGTTTCTTTTTTGGAGTAGTCTGTTAGTGTGGAGGAACCCAACTGATTTTTGTGTTGATTGTGTATCCTACAAAAGCTTTTAGTGGAGTTCTCTTAATTCCAGAAGCTTTCTTGTGTAATCTTTAGGGTCTTCTATATATAGTAACGACGGCACTTGGCTTGGCTATGTATAGTTCATATAAAGGTATTTTTACTTCTTCCTTTCCAATTTGGACACCTTTTATTTCTCTTTTTTGCCATGTTGTCCTGGCTGGGACTTCCTATACAATGATGAATAGCAGTGGCGATAATGGACATCCTTCTCTCATTCCCAGTCTCAAAGGAGAGCTTTTTGTGTGGAGTATGTTTTATCTGTTGGTTTTGAATGTATGTCCTTAATTATGTTGAGAAATTTCCCTTCTATTCCTATTCTGCTGAGAGTATTTATCAGGAAAGTGTGTTGAATTTTATTAAATCCATTACTGCATCAATTGTTTTTTGATCATGTGGTTGTTTTCCTTTATTTCCCTTATGTGATGAACTACAGTGATTGATTCTCCAATGTTAAACCACCCTTGCAATCCTGACATGAATTCCACTTCATCATGATTTATTTTATATATGTGTTTCTTTAGTCTGTTGGCTAAGATTTTGTTGAGAATTTTTGCCTCAATGTTCATAAGGAATATGGACTGGCAATTTTCTGTCCCCTCCCCTCCTATCTCTTCTCCTCCCCTCTCCATTCTTCTTTTCTTTTCTCAATGTCCTTTCCTGGTTTAGGCATCAGGGTTGTGCTAGCTTCATAGAATTTGGTAGTGTTCCTTCTCTTCTATGATTTTGAAGAGACTGAGTAGGTCTGATGTCAACTCTTCTCTGAATGTTTGGTAAAATTTTCCAGTTTAGATATCTGGTCCTGGGCTTTTTTGTTTTGGTCAGTCTTTTAAATAACATTTTCTATCTCTTATTTTACAATGAATTTGTTTAAACTTTCTACTTCTGTGTTAGTTTGAGTATGTATGTGTTTCAAGGAACGTGTCCTGTTCATATAAGTTTTCAAACTTTTGGGAGTAAAATTATTCATACAATTTAGTTATGATCTTTTTCTGCATTGGATTAGTTGTAATGTCACCAATTTTATTTCTTAATTTGCTTGTTTATGTCTCCTTTTTTTTTGGTCAACGCAGCCAGTTATTTGTCTATTTTATTAATCCTTTTGAAGAATCAACTTCTAGTCTTGTTAATTCTTTCAATAGTTTTTCTATTTTCAACTTTGTTTATTTTTGCACTGATATTGTCATGGATTGAATTGTGGCCCCCCAAAAATGTTTGTGTCGATTTAACTTGGTTTGGAGTTCTAATATGGTGCCCTTCCTCCCATGTGTTGCGAATCCTGCCTCTATGATATTGATGATGGAGAATGGTTTGCAGTTGTGTTAGTGAGGCAGGACCCAAGCTACAAGCCTGTGGAATATAAGAGAGATAAGTGAGCTGAGGAAGCTGGGAACCTCATACCACCGAGAGAGAAGCACCGAGAGCAGAGCACGTCCTTTGGACCCGAGGTTCCTGTGCCGAGATGCTCTCA
Organism: Heterohyrax brucei; assembly: GCA_028571685.1. Classification (NCBI taxonomy): domain Eukaryota; kingdom Metazoa; phylum Chordata; class Mammalia; order Hyracoidea; family Procaviidae; genus Heterohyrax; species Heterohyrax brucei. Next base: position 126,800,642 of record CM053166.1, on the reverse strand, counting down.
CTGGATGTGGACTCAGCCTACCGGACTGTGATGATCTCTCATTCTGAATGGACTTAGAATTTATGAATGAATTTGCAGATTACCAGACTGTGTCAATAAACCTTCTTCTCGTGTAATCTTCCACTCTGGTATTTTCTGTTAGAGCAGTACCAGGTGACTAAGACAGATATGTATAATTTCTTCTTTCTGGTAGTTTTTCCTTCCTTTGCTGTTAACTTTCTATTTGTTCAAGTTATTGATTCAAATTACTGATTTGGGGATCTTATTGTTGAATGTAGGTATTTATTGCTGTACGTTTCTTTTTGAGCACCAATTTTTCTGTCTCAAAGGTTTCACTATGTTGTGTTTTCATTTAATTATAGGACTTTTTGAAGTTTAGTTTTTATTTCTACTGGAACCAATAGCTTTTTCTTTTTTTTTTAGTGGTGTATTGTTTAATTTCCATGTATTGATTTGTTTTCCTTGCTTATCATGTTGCTGATTTCTAGCATTATATTGTTCTGGTCAGAGAAGTTGCTTTGTACTATTTCAATATTTTTAAATTTGTTGAAACTTGTTTTGTGTCCTAGCATATAGTCTATTCTGGAAAGTTATCCTAGTGAGTTGGAGAAGAATGTGTCTATTTTAATGCTGGGTGAACTTTCCTATATATGTTAGTTTGGTCCAGTTAGTTTCTGGTTTTATTTAAGTTTTCCGTGTCCTTAGTGTGTAAGAAGACACAGTCTCATCATCCTTGCCTCCAAGGAGAATTCTAGTTGTAATTCTTCAAGGACAGACATATTTGTTCTTTTGGCAGTCCATGGTATATTTAATATTCTTCTCTAGCACCACAATTCAAAGGCATCAATTCATGTTCTTCCTTATTCATTGTTCAGCCTTCACCTGCATGTAATGTGATTTAAAATACCATGGCTTGGGTCAGGCACACTTTATTCTTCAAAGTAACATCTTTTCAAAACAAAGAGGTCCTTTGCGGCAGATTTTCCTAATGCAATGTGTGTTTTGATTTCTTGACTGCTGCTTCCATGGGTTTTGATTGTGGAACCAATAAAAATGAAATAGTGATGGTTTAACTTCTTCATTATTAGTATGGATGCCTTTTGTTTCTTTTTCCTGCCTTATTACTCTACCTAGGCCCTAAGTATTATTGTTGTTAGGTGCCATTGAGTAAGTTCTGGCACACAGCAACCCTATGCACAACAGAACCAAACACTGCCCAGTCTTGTGCCATGTCCAGAATCGTTTTAATGCTTAAGCCCATCATTGGAGCTACTGGGTCAACCTATCTCATTGAGGATCTTCCTCTGCTTTGCTGACCCTCTACTCTTCCAAGCATGATGTCCTTCTTAAGGGACTGATCCCTCATGGCAACATGTCCAAAGTATGTGGGATGCAGTCTCACCATCTTTCCTTCCAAAGAGCACTCTGATTGCACTTCGGCAAGAACAAATCTGTTTGTATTTTCAGCAGTCTATGGTAAATTCAATATTATTCTCCAACATCACAATTCAAATGCATCGATACTTCTATCTTCCTTATTCATTGTCCAGATTTCACAGTCATATGATGTGACTGAAAATAAGATGACTTGGGTCAGTTGCACCTTAGTCTTCAAGATGACATATTTACTTTTCAATACTTTAAGGAGATCCTGTGCCATAGATTTTCTCAATGCATCTTTTGATTTCTAGACTTCTGCTTCCATGGACATTGATTGTGGAACTAAATAAAATGAAATCTTTGAAGCCTCAATCCTTTATCCATTTAGGACAATGTTGCTTACTGGTCCAGTTGTGAAGATTTTTGTTTTCTTAATGTTGAGGTGCAATTCATATGGAAGGCTGTGGTCTTTGATCTTCATCAATAGATATTTCAAATCCTCTTTACTTCCAGCAAGCAAGGATGTGTCATCTGTATAATGCAGGTTGTTAAAGAATCTTCCTCCAATCTTGATGCCTCATCCTTCCTCATATAGTCCATATTCTCAAATAATTTGCTTGGCATACAGACTGAAAAGGTAGGAGAAAAGATATAACCCTGATGCACACCTTTTCTGATTTTAAATCATGCAGTGTCCCCTTGTTCTGTTCACATGACTGCCTCTTGATCCATGTGCAGAATCCTTAAGAGCACAATTAAGTGTTCTGGATTTCCCATTCCCTACAATGTTAGCCATAATTTGTTATGATTCGCAGTCAAATGCCTTTGCGTAGTCAAGGAAACATAAGTAAATATGTTTCTGGTATTCTCTGTTTTTAGCCAAGATCTGTCTATCTAACATCAGAGATAATATCTCTGGTTCCATGTCCTCTTCTGAATCTGGCTTGAATTTCTGGCAGTTCCTTGTCAATATACTGTCACAGTCACTTTTGAATGATCTTTAACAAAATTTTACTTGTGTGTGATGTTAATGATATTGTTTGGAAATTTCCAAATTTGGTTGGATCACCTTTCTTGGGATAGGCATAAATACGAATGTCTTCCAGTTGGTTGGCCAGCTAGCTGTCTTCCAAATTTCTTGGCATACGTGAGTGAGTACTTCCAGCACTGCATTCATTTGTTGAAACATCTCAGTTGATATTCCATCGATACCAGGAGCCTTGTTTTTCACAATGCCTTCAATGCAGCTTTGACATCTTCCATTAGTACCATTGGTTCCTGATAATATGCTACCTTTTCAAGTGGTTGAACATCTGTCTGTTCTTTCTGGTATAATGACTCTATATTCCTTCTATACTCTTTTGATGTTTCCTCAGTCATTTAATATTTCCCTGTATAATTTTTCACTATTGAAACACCAAGCTTGAACTTCAGTTTTTTCAACTTGACAAATGCAGAAAGTGTTCTTCCCTTTTGGTTTTTATTTCTAGCTCTTTGCGCATGTCATTATAGTACTTTATTTTGTCTTCTTCTCGTGCTGCCCTTTGAAATCTTCAGTTATTTCACTTTATCATTCCTTCCTTTTACTTTAGCTGCTTGACATCTGAGATCAAGTTTCAGTCTCTTCTGACATCCAATTTGGTCTTTTCTTTCCTGTCTTTTTAATGACCTCTTGCTTTCTTCATTGTTGATGTCTTTGATGTCGTTAGTGTTCAACACATTAAATCTGTTCTTGAGATGATCTCTACATTCAAGTGGAGTATACTCAAGGTTATACTTTGGCTCTTGTGGACTTGTTCTAATTGTCATCAGTTTCAATTTGACTTGCATATGGACGATTGATGATCTGTGCTGCAATCATCACCTGGTCTTGTTGTGACTGCCCTTCCATTGTCTTCTTCCACAGATGTAGTCTATTTGATTCCTGCATATTCTTTCTGGTTAGCACCATGTGTATAGTCACCATTTGTGTTGGTGACAAAACATATTTGCAATGAAGAAGTCATTAGTCTTGCAAAATTCTATCATGTGATCTTCAACATCATTTCTATCACCAGGGCTGTATTTTCCCAATACTGATCCTTCTTTGTTTCCAACTTTAGCATTCCAACTAGCCAGTGATTATCAATGCATCCTGATTGCATGTTCGCTCAATTTCAGGCTGCAGAAGCTGCTCAAAGTCTTCAATTTCTTCATCTTTGGCCTTAGTCATTGTTGTGTAAATTTGAACACTAGTAATATTAACTGGCCTTCCTTCTAGGTGTTTGGATATTATCTTATAAATGACAGCATTGTACTTCAGGACAGACCTTGAAATGTTCTTTTTGACGAGGAATGTGACACCATTCCTCTTCAAGTTTTTGTTCCTGGCATAGTAGACTATATGATTGTATGATTCAAAATGACCAACACTAGTCATTTCAGCTCACTAATCCTTAGGATATCAATGTTTATGTGTTCCATTTTATTTTTGACAATTTCCAGTTTTCTAGATTCATACTTTGTACATTCTGTGTTCCAATTATTAATGGATGTTTTCAACTGTTTCTTCTCAATTTGAGTCAAACCACATCAACAAATGAAGACTTCAAAGTTACCCTATCCACATCATTAAGGTCAACTCTTCTTTAAGGAGACAGCTCTTCCCTAGTCGTCTTCTGAGTGCCTGAGCAGCTCATTTTCTGGTGCTATGTCTAACAATATTCCACTACTTTCCCAATGTTTTCACCGGTAATTCTTTTCAAAAGTAGACTTCTGTGTCCTTCTTCCTAGTCTGTCTTTGTCTGGAAGCTGAGCTGAAGCCTTTCCACGATGGGTGGCCCTGCTGGTGTCTAATCACCGCTGACATAGCTTCCGGTATCACAGAAACAGGCAAGCCCCCGCAGTATGGACAAAGTGACTGAACAAGGTAGGTAGGGCATAGAGCACAATGATAAATAGGAGTGTGATAAAGAGCATCCTTTTCTTGTTCCTGTTCTCAAGGGGAATTTTTCCAGACTCTCTCCATTAAGAATGATGTTGGCTGTTGGTTTTGCCTAGATGCCCTTTATTGTGCTGAAAAATTTCCCTTCTATACCTGTTTTGTCAGGAATGGAGGTTGGAGTTTGTTCAATGACTTTTTCTGCATCGATCGAGTTGATCATGTGATTCTTTCCTTTCTTTTTATTTATGTGGCTGATTACATTGATTGGTTTTTTTAACGTTAAACCATTCATGCATACCTGGTATATATCTTATCTGTTTGTGATGTATTATTACTTTTTGACATAATGTGGAATTGTATTAGCTAGAATTTCCTTGAGAATTTTTGCATCTATGGGCATGGTAGATAATTAGTAATTTTTGCTGTGTTTTTGCCTGGTTTTGGTATCAGTGCTATGCTGGCTTCAAGGAATGAATTGGAATGATCACTTTCTTTTCTGTATTCCTAAATAGTTTGAGTAGTAGTGGTATAAGCTCTTCTCTGAATGTTTGGTAGAATTTGGACAAGAGGTTTTTGGTGTTGTTGGGAGTTGTTTTTCTAATTACCTTTTCAATCTCTTGTTATGAGTCTGTTCAGATTTTCAACATCATTTTGTGGTAGTTTGTATAGGCAATGTGTTTCTAGAAACTTGTCCATTTCATCTAGGTTTTGATATTTTTGGAATAAAGGTTTTCATAATAACTATGATCCTTGTTATTTCAGTTGGGTCTGTTATAATGTCCTCCATTTCATTTCTTTTTTTTTTTTTTGTCCTTTCCTGTTTTTCTTTTGCCAATTTAGCCACTACTTTGTTGATTTTTCTTGCTTGTTATGAAGAACCTACTTTTCAACAAAAATTATTTCTGTAATTTTTCTGCTGCAGCCACTTTTGAATGTTCCTTAGCAAATTTTACTAGTGTGTGACATTAATCATATTGTTCAATAATTTCCCCCATTAGGTCAGATCACTTTTCTTAAGCATTGTCATAAACATGAATACCTTGCAGTTAGTTGGCTAGGTAGCTATTTTCCAAATTTCTTGGCAGAGGTATGTGAATACTTTCAGCACTGCATCTGTTTGGAAACATCTCAACTAATATTCCATCAATTCTTGTAGCCTTGTTGTTCACCAATGCTTTCAATAGAACTTTAATTTTTTTCCTTCAGTAGCATCAGTTCCTGATCATATACTACCTCTTGATATGGTTGAATGTCAACCAATTATTTTTCATACAGTGATTTTGTGTATTCTTTCCATTGCCTTTTGATGCCTCTAGCATCATTTAATATTTTCCCTGTAGAATCCTTCACTCTCGCCACTCAAGGCTTGAATTATTTCTTCAGCTCTTTCAACTTGAGAAATACAGAGCCTTTTCTTTCCCTTTGGTTTTCTATCTCTAGCTCTTTGCGCATGCCACTACAATAATGTACTTTGTTTTCTCAAGCTGCCCTTTGAAATCATCTGTTTAATTCTTTTACTTCATCATTTCTTCCTTTTGTTTTAGATTCTTGATGTTTCAAGAGCAAGTTTCAGAGCCTCATCTAACACACAGTTTGTTTTTTCTTTCTTTCCTGCATTTTTAATGACCTCCTGCTTTCTTCATATGTGATGTTCTTGACATCATTCCACAACTCATCTGGTCTTCATTCATTAGTGTTAAATGCATCAAATATATTCTTGATGTGGTCTCAAAGTCAAATGGAATATACTCAAGGTTGTGCTTGACTCTTTTGGCTTTTTCTAACTTTATTCCATTTCAGTTTGAACTAGCATATGAGCAGCTGATGATGTGTGCCACTATTGGTACTGTATGAACAAGAACAGGGAACCAAGATTGGAAGAGGACTCATTAAGAACCTGTGCTATTTAGATGACACAATCTTTCTTGCTGAAAAATGAAGAGGATTTGAAATACTTACTGATGAAAATCAAATACAATAGCTTCCAGTATGGATAACACCTTGGCATCAAGAAAACATAAATCCTCACAACTGGATCAATATGCCACATAACCATAAATGGGGAAAAGATTGAGGTTGTCAAGGATTTCATTTTACTTGGATCCACAATCAACACCCATCTAAGCAGCAATCAAGAAATGAAAAAGACACATTGCACTCGGCAAATCTACTGCAAAATTTCTCTTTAAAGTATTGAAAAGCAGAAATGTCCACTTTAAGAATAAGATGCACCTGACCCAAGCCATGGTGTTTCCAGTCACATCAGATGAGTGTGAAACCTGGAAAATAAACAAGGACAGAAGTAGGATGAATGCCCTTGAATTGTGGTACTGGAGTAGAATATTGAATGTACCATAGTCTGCCAAGAGAATGAACCAATTTGTCTTGGAAGAAGTATAACAGGAGTGCTCCTTAGAAGCAAGGATGATGAGACTACATCTTATATCCTTTGGATATATTGCCAGGAGGGATCAATCCCTGGAGAAGAACATCACACTTACTAAGCTAGAGAGTCAACAAAAAGAGAGAGAGACCCTCAGAGACAGGGACTGACACAGTGGCTACAACAATGGGCTAAAGGATAACAATGGTTGTGAACATGGTGCAGAATCTGACAGTGTTTTGTTCCATTGCACATGGGATCGCTGTGAGTCGGAACTGACTTGATAGCATCTAGTAACAACAACATAGTATTTTTTTTCTCTATTTCAATTATTTCTGCTCTAATCTTTGTTAATATCTTTCTTCAGATGTCTAAATGATTCTTTTGCTGTTCTCTTAATTATTTGAGTTTTGTAGATAATGCTGTGATGTTGTCTCTTTCTTCCTTTTTGATGCGAGCATTTGAAAACTGCCATTGTTGTGTCCCCCAAATTTTGGTATTATGTGTTTTCATTCTCTCTTTCTTTTTTATTGTGATTGAGTGGAAGTATACAATCCAAATTAAATTTGCATGCCCACCTATCAGTAGCTCCTTCTGCTCTCCTTGCCCAATGACAGCACACTCCTCCTTTTTGTTCTATATTTGTCATATCTTTTTAACAATCTCCTGCCCCTCCTCTAAATCCTCTCCTCTCCTTTCTAATAAGAGGCCAGTAAGACAACATCCTATAGATGCATAGAGCCATAAACTACACACACCTATTGTCACATTGTAACCATGAGTCCAGGCCATTCCTGACTGAAGAGTTGACCTCAGTAATATTGTCTGTTCAGGGGCAGCAGCAGGTCTAGGGTCCATGCTCCCAGGGGAACCACCAGGCCTTCAGACCATCAGTTGCAGTCTTTCAGTGGAGTTGTTTAGGTATACCCCTCTTTTTCTCATGTTGCCACTTGGACTTGACAATGTGTGCCCCATTATTTCTGTCTTTGCTGATGGCTGAGAAACATCTGGTTCTTCTGGTCATATGTTCATACTGTCACCCCATGTGAGTCCTTCTGTCTCTTACGCTCTTTTTTCCTTGTGTCATTGGTGTTCTTGGTGATTATCTGTTACAGATGAGCTGGGACGATTTGGTGTACCTCAGATGGCAGCTTGCTAGCTTTTAAGACCCCAGATTCCACTCACAAATATGGGATGGAGAAGACTCTCTTAGCAATAGCCTAGCTGTGCCAACTGGACTCAATGTTCCCTGAGAGTATGGTAACCAGACCCCCACCCATGCTAATCTATCCTTGCAATATTGGGTTAAGATTAGAAGAGTCTTCAGTTTATGTTGAAGTTTGGTTAAGTTGATCTTCTTTCTACTGTGTTCTGTAACTGCTTTCACCCAACAAAATTTCTATCAACTATCTAATCTATGACCAGCTCTCTCCCTCCCTCCCCTCCTTTGTAGCCATCAAAGAGTCTTTTCTTCTATGCATGAGTCTATTTTTAAATTGTTACAGTGAGGGTCTCATACAATATTTGTCCTTGTGCTGCTGACTGATTTCACTCAGTATGATGTCTTCCAATTGAAAACAGGTTATGAGATCCTTCCTAAAATCATCATTGTTCTTTATTATTGCATAATGTTCTGCTGAGTATAGGTACTGTAGTTTGTTTATCCATTCATCTGTTCTTGGGCATCTGGGTTGATTCATCTTTTAGCTATTGTGGACCGTGCTGCCCTAAAAATTTGTGTGCATGTATCTGTTCATGTGACTGTCCTTGATTCTGTAGGATGTATTGTGAGCAGTGGGATTAGTGGATCAAATGGTATATCTAGTTTTACCTTTTTAAGGAAGTGCCAGATTGCTTTCCAAAGAGGTTGTGTCATTTTGCAATCCCACCAGCAGTGTGAGAGAGTTCAAATTTCTCCACAACTTCTCCAGAATTTGTTGTTTTGTGTTTTTTGGATCATGGCCAACGTTGTTGGAGTGACATGATACCTCACTGTAGTTTAGATATGGATTTCTCTTATAGCTAATGATCGTGAGTATTTCCTCATGTGTCTTTTGGTTGACTGAATGTCATCTTTGGTGAAGTGTCTGTCCATCTCCTTAGCCCATTGATTAATTGGGTTATTTACTTTTTCTTGTTATTTTCAGTATCTTGTATATTATGGAGATCAGATGTCGATCTGACAGATAGTTGACAAATATTTTTCCCATTCCATAGATGGACTTTTTAAAGCTTTTGATAAAGTGTTTGGATGAGCAAAAGTATTTGATTCTAAGTAGTTCCCACTTACCCATTTTCTCTTCTGGTGATTGAGCTTTGTCAGATTTTGAAGTCTATCTATGCTGTGTATTAAAGTCCCCATTGTTGATTCTATTTTTTCTTGCATGATCTTTATCATTTAGATTTGATATTTATGTCTTTGATCCAATTTGAGTTAGTTTTTGTGTAAGGTGTGAGATACGGATCTTGTTTCAATATTTTGCCGATAGATATTCAATTTGGCAGCACCATTTGTTAAAGAGACCATTTTTACCCCAGCTTAAAATATTAGGGCCTCTGTTGAATGTCATCTGTTTATAAGAGGATGGTGGCATCTTTGGGTCTCAAATCTGTTCCATTAGTGTACATGTCTCTTTTATACCAGTACCAGACTGTTTTGACTACTGTGGCAGTTTAATACGTTCTAAGGTTGAGTAGTGTGAGGCCTTCCACTGTGTTCCTGTTCTTCAGTAGAGCTTTGCTGATCTGGAGTTTCTTCCCTTTCCTAACAAAATTGGTGATTTCTTTCTCCATTTGATTAAAAATTGTCACTGGAATTTGTATTGGGATTGCATGCATATGTAGATTGCTTTGGGTAAAATAGACATTCTCACAGTGCTAAATGTTCCTATCCATGAGCAGGGTAGCTTTCTCCATTTATGTAAGTCTCTCTTAGTTTCTTGTAGTAAATTCTTGTGGTTCTCTCTGTATAGGTCTCTTATTTCTCTAGTTAGATTTATTCCTAGGTATTTTATCTTCTTGAGGGTGTAGTAAATGGAATTCATTTGGTGATTTCTTCTTTAATAATCTCACTGTTGGTATGAAGGAATCCTACTGATTTACTTATGTTTGTCTTACATCCTTATACTTTGCTGACCTCCTCTATCAGTTTGAATAGTTAACTTATGGATTCTTAAGGATTCTCTGTGTACACAATCATATCATCTGCAAACAGAGATTTTTACTTCTTCTTTGTTGATGCAGATGCCCTTCATTTCTTTGTCTTGTCTAATTGCTCTGGCTAGAACTTCTAGTGCAATGTTGAATAGAAATGGTGAGAGTGGGCATCCTTGTCTAGTTCCCATTCTCAAGGAGAATTTGTTCAGTATCTCTCTATTTAGGACGATAGAGGCAGTTGGCTTTGGCTTTGCTTATATACCCCTTACTGTGTTGAGGAATTACTCTTCTGTTCCTGTTTTGCTGAGAGTTTTTAGCATGAGTGGATATTTGACTTTATCGAATGCCTTTTCTGCATCAATTGACAAAATCAGGTGATTCTTATATTTTGTGTTATTTATGTGGTTGATCACATTAGTCGTTTTTCTGATGTTGAACCAGCCTTGCATCCCTCGTATGAATCCCTCTTGGTCATGATAAATTATTTTTTGATGCGTTGTTGCATACTATTGGCAAGGATTTTGTTGAAGGTTTTGCATCTAGGTTCATGAGTGATATTGGTCTGTAATTTTCCTTTTATTTTGTGGGATTTTTCCCTGGCTTTGGTATCAAGTTTATACTGGCTTCATAGAATGACTATGGGAGTATTTCATCATTTTCTATGCTGTGAAATAGTCTCAGTAGTATTGGAGTTATATTTTCTCTAAAAGTTTGGTAGACTTCTTTGGTAAAGCCATCTGGGCCAGGACTTTTTTTGGTTGATAGTTTTTCGATGACTTTTTCAGTCTCATCCTGTGTGTGGGGGTTTATTATGTGGCTCTGCTTCTGCTTGTGATAGTTCTGGGGTAGGTGATATGAATCTAGAAATTTGTCCATTTCCTGTAGATTTTCAAATCTGTTAGAGTACATTCTTTCATAGTATTCTGTTATGATACTTTTGATTTCAGTTGGGTCTGTGGTGACATCTTCCCATATCATTTCTTATTCTGGTTATTTGTTTCCTTTCCTGTTTTTCTTTAGTAAGTTTAGCCAATGGTTTATCAATTTTGTTGATGTTTTCAAAAAAACCAGCTTTTCGTTTTGTTAATTTTTTCAACTGTTCTTCTGTTCTCTAATTCATTTAGTTCTATGCTAATCTTTATTATCTGTTTTCTTCTGGTGCCTGAGGGATTCCTCTGTTGCCGCCTTTCTGCTTGTTCAGTTTGTAGGGTTAAATCTTTGGTTTGGGCCCTTTCTTCCTTCCAGATGTATTTGCAGACACAAACTGACCTCGGAGCATTGCTTTGGCTATATCCCATAGGTTCCGGTAGGATGTGTTTTCATTGTTATTTGATTCCATTCATTTATTTCATCATTTATGTATTCTATAATCTGTGGTTTTTTGAGTAAGATGTTCAGTTTCCATGAGTTTCAATTTCTACCTATGTTTTTTTCTGCTGTTGATTTAGACTTTTATGGCTTTGTAGTCCGAGAAGATGCTTTGGAATACTTCAGTGGTTTGAATTTTGTTGAGATTTGCTTTATGTCCTAACATATGGTCTATTCTGGAAAATGTTCCATGTGTTCTGGAGAAGTGTACCTATCTGTTAAGGGATAAAAAAGTTCTGTATACTTGGCATATGTTAATGAGGTCTGGTTGGTTAATTGTGGCAGTAAAATTTTCTGTGTCTTTACTGAGCTTTTTTACTGGATGATCTGTTCATTACTGAAAGTGGAGTTTTGAAGCCTTCAGCAATTATTTTACAGTGATCTTTCTCATTTTTAAATGTATTCAGTGTTTGTTCAATGTATTTAGATGCTCTAGTATTGGGTGCACAAATATTTAATACTGTCAAGTCCTGGTTGTGTATTGAACCTTTCAGCAATAAATAGTGACCATCCTTGTCCACAATGGTGGATTTTACATTAAAATATATTTTATCTGAGATTAATATTTCCACACTTGCTCTTCTTTGTACTTTGTTAGTTTGGTACAAATTATTCCATCCTGTAATCTTTATTTTGTCCATCTCTTTAAGCCAGTGTGATTCTTGTATGCAAAATATAGGCAAGTCATGTCTTTTGATCCAGGATATCACTCGTTGTCTCTGTATTGGAGTGTTCAGTACATGTACATTCAGTGTAATTATTGGTAGGTATGTGTTTAGTGCTGTCATTTTGATGTATTTATTTTTATTTTGGTGTTTTCTATGTTGCTGTTAATATTCTGTTCTGGGTCATTCTTTGTGGGTTGAGTTTTTATCCTTTTCATTGTTGGTTTTGTGTTTGTTGAGACTCTTGTATTACGTGTTTTGCTTTGATATCTTGTACTGTTATTGTGCTTTGAGGCCACCCCATGGTCCCCCTTAATATTCTAAGTTTAAAACCAATTTTAAATTCTGTATATCTTTTTAACTTCCTCTCTATCTGAAAGGACTGTAGTATATCCTTCTTTTTAGTGTGATGGTCTCATTTGCTTGTGATATTATTACTGATTCCTTTCTGTTAATATTGTAGATTTAATTGAGTTTTGTGCCTTCACTAACTGAGTAGGTTTCTGCATGCTGTGTCCTGCATTGCCTCCTTAAATATTCACTTAATGGTTCTGTTTTTCTAAGCAAAGAGCTTCTTTCAGTATTTCTTTTAGTGTCGGTTTTGTTTTTACAAAATCTCAGTGCTTCTGTTTATCTGCAAATGTCTTAATTTCATCTTCATATTTGAGAGATAGTTTTGCAGGATATATAATTATCAGATGGAAGTTATTATCCTTGAAGGCTTTGAATATGTCATCCACTGCCTCCTTGCCAACGTCGTTTCTGCCAAGAAGCCAGACAAAAACCTACAGGATTTCCCTCTGAGTGTTAGCTTTGCTTTGAGCCTCACTGTCTTTAAGAGAATCTGTTTATATTTCATTTTATTATGGTTGATTTTAATATGTAGTAGTGTCTTTCCTTCAGGGTCAGTTTTTGTGACATTCAATATACATCTTGGATATCTGTGTTCTCTTCTTTCATAGTTTCAGGGAAGTTTTCTGTCAGCAACTCAACAATACTCTCAGTGTTTTCAGATATCACTCCCTGTTCAGGAATTCCAGTTAATTGTAGATGATTTCTCTGAACAGAGTCTGACATGGTCTTTAATGCTTCTTCATTTTTCTTATTTCTTTTCTCTGATTTCTTCTTATAAATGCTGGTGTCAGTTGCTCTACCCTCAAGATTACTATGTCTGAGTTCCATCTCTTCAAGTCTGCTCTTTTGGCTTTGGATTGAATTGTCTAATTATGCAATTCTGTTATTGATCTGTTGGATTTCAGATTGTTGTTGTTGTTTCACTTCGAATATCTTGCTTAATGTTTCATTTTGCTCTCTGCATTTTGTTTAATCTCTAGGCGTGCTCTTTTGTAGTTGGTAGTTAACCTCCAATGGTTTCAGAAAGCCTTATTCATCTGGTAAGTTTTTTGATTCTTTTTTGGGGAAGTTTTCTGGAGCAATGGTGGATTGTTTCTTTAAATGGCTAGTGGTGGTTTGTTGCCTTTGGGCCCATCTGTATGCTGCTAGTTTCCCTGGTGTTACTTTAACAGGAGCTGAGGTATAGTTCTGAGAAGGGTGTTGGTCACCAGCTGCCTCTGTATACTCTAGTTGCAGTGGACTCTCTAGGGTGGCATGCTCTGCCTCCTGGTTGTCAAGGACTGTGCCCTACTTACTGGAGTCACTGGGGGGGGGCATCAACTGACCCCATGATGTGGGTCAGTAAAGGCTGGAAGAGATGCTGCTGGGCCACTCAGCAGTAAAAGCTAGTTGCTGTCCAACAGCTGTCAAATCAGTCAGGCTGACAGATGTGGCAGACCCCTGTCTCCCAGCTGGCAACAGAAGCACGTCCTTAGCCACCCCCAGGTGTTATGATATAGTTCAAAGTATGGAGAGGTTATGGCCTTGCTGCCATCCTCAGCTGGGTCCTAACCATAAGGCAATACTGTGCTTAACCAGCCATTCTGCTGAAAAGCACTTTCCAGACTGGCACTGTTTCTCAGCTTGGGAATCCTGTGGCCTTCAGTTGGGTGTCTCTTCCTCCCAGATGACCAAGATGGCCTTCTGGCTAAGCTGCCCTCCTGCTGCAAAGCAGCAGAATCTATGGCACAGCTCATAAAAGAGAAGGCAGAGGGGCAATGTCACCCTCAGTGATCATCTGGGCTCTCAAAATGAGGTATCCCATGCTCTATCTCTGCTGTGCTATATGCTATTTCCTTTAGCGCTGTATTTCAGTGTATTTGCTTCCTCATCCCCATCCCCCACTTCCTGGATAACAACAACAAACAAAGAAAAGGAAATAAAAGAGAGGAGAGGAGAGGGGAGGGGAGCAGAATAGAGGGGAGGGGACAAAAAAGCATCAGTATCTGCAGTCTGCCCAAGCAGCGAGTCAGCAGGAGCAGGGTTTACTGTGTGCTGACTTGTGCCAGAGAGAGCAAGTTTCCCATTAAGTGATGATAGTCCAATCTGACAATCTTACATAGTATCATAGGGCTCCCTGGGTGTCTAGAGTGCTCCATTCAGTTATAAATGCAAGCCTTAGTTTTCAGAGGGAATTGAGGAGACGTGTGTCTAGTCTGCATCTTGGCTCCACTCTCCCCATTGTTCTTTGATTCTAGGAATTTTTTATTCCATCTTTCATTTCTTCTATTACTCAGTTGTTTTTAAGCAGGGTGTTATTGATTTTCCATGTAACTGATTATGTTTTCCTTGCTGTTCCTGTTGTTAATTTCTACTTTGATGGTGTTATGTTCAGATAAAATACTTTGTGTTATCCCAATGTTTTGGATTTTGTTGATTGTGCTCTGTGGCCTAAAATGTGGTCCATTCCATGTGTACTGGAAAAGAATGTATTCTGTGTGGCTGTTGGGTGGAGTCTATGTATGTATCTTTGAGGTCCAGTTGGCTGATTGTACACTTTAGCTCTTCTGAATCTTTGTTCAATTTCTTTCTGCTGTTCTGTTCTTTAGTGAGAGTGGTGTGTTTGAGTCTCCTATTGAAATTGTGGGATTCTCAATTTCTCTTTTCAGTGCTGTTAGAGTTTATGTATTTTTGAGTCATGTCATTGGATGCGTAGGGATTTATTATGGTTAAGCCTTCACGATACCAAAAAGAATAGAATTAAAAACACAGTGCCATCAATTCAATTCCAACTTGTAGCATTATAGCAATGCTATAGCTCATGGTTTGAGTTCACCTACAGCCAAGCCAAGTGCCATCAAGTCAGATCTGACTCATGTGTATATAAGTATATATGCCAAGCCAGCCAAGTGCCATCAATAATATATGATATATATATATATATCATATATATATATTACAGGCAATCTGTTTTTGAAAAACCAGCCATTGAAAACCCTATGATGTACAGTTCTATTCTGATACAAAAGGAGTCACCATGAGTTGCACTTGAATTGAAAGCAAAAGGTTTAGTTTATATATTCTAGGTACTAGTCCTTTGGCAGCTATTTGGTGTACAAAGAGCTATTCTTTATCTGTCTTGATTTTTCATACTTATAACAAGATTTTTTATAAAGAATGTTTCAAATTTTATGAGGTCTGATATATCATTTTCATTTTCAAGAAATTGTGTTGATATGCTTAACCATTCATAGTAGAATAGTATGTATAAATTAATAAAGAAAAATTGACCTAAAAATCACATCTTACAAAAAAATTGATTCAAAATAGATCACACACTGAAATGCAGGTAAGTAGTTATAAACTTTTAGAAAAAAAAAATAGGAAAATATTTGGGATCGAAGTCTAGGAAACACACTAATTTTCAGCATCAAAAATTAATTTTACCTGAATCTTCTCTTTGTGTTTCTCTGTAGCAAATTCTAATATTATTTCAGACAGATTGATGCCTCAGGCAGACCAGAGAGATAACTGTGTGTTTGGAAGGGCAAAAGAAAAAATTCCATTCTTATTTTTCAAATTATTACCTCATCTACTCAAGTCAATATGAAATTGACCATTATTATCACAAATTACTTTAAATAATCAATAAACATATCCATGAGTTTGCCTTCTTTTCAGTGAATTTTCTTGGGAATTAACTTCCTTGACATTGTACCTCAGTAGATTTCTTATGGATAGAAATATACCAATGTAGGCAGTGTATCGTCTCTCTGATTTTCCTGTATCTATATTTATATTGAAACCTGATGGACAGAAAAAGGAAGCCTACCAATAATTCACTAGGTTTAATCTAATATTCAAGCTAATCAGTACATTTTGTTATCTTAACAGGAAAAAAACAAAACAACTAAATCAGCAACAGAAAAGAGTGACTTAGCTCAAAGTAACAATGAGAAATGATTTTACAGGTTCCTTAATCACTATATCATTCATAATTTTCAAATATTTAACTGAAAGCAGGTAATTTATTTCCCATGGGAATCAACATGTATGATACTTAAATCCTATTCCAATGAATAATTAAAAGCTTCACACCAGTTAAATACTTCCTGAAATTCATCAGAGAAGTCACTGTTTTTAAACTCCAGGAAAAAGTGGGTTTAAAGTTTACTAAAAATATTTTAACACAGGCGAGGCTGAATCAATGAGAACATACAAACATTAAATGTTGGTGGAGATCAGAGAAGCCTCCAAAAAGGAGAAGAAGTTAAATGCAAAGAAGATGGAGACACTGTACTTGGTTTTCCACACATGTTGCCAACTGCAGTAGAATGACTGGTAACTTATGTGGTTGTGTAGTTAGAGCTCACTGCTCCCTTTGCCTTCAATTTAGTGTTGGAATATATACCCAGAAAAGACCTGGGGGTGCAATAGTTAAGAGTTCAGCTGATAACCAAAATGTTGCTGTTTGAACCCACCAACTGCTCCACGGAAAAAAAGATTTGACAATCTGTTCCTGCAAAGATTATAACCTAAGAAACTCTGAGACACTTGTACTCTGTCTCTTAGGGTTGCTATGATTTGGAATCACCTCAGCAGCACACAGCGGAAATAAGCAGCATATTCAACCATAACAGACTGAAGGTAGTCTGAACTGCTCACACTAAAAAGCAGACAAAATGAACAAAGTTTCTAAGTGTGGCCCATCACTGTCCATATTAGCTGGGCTTTTAAATTTATTGAAGTTGTTAATTTTTTTTCATGGAAAAAAGTAAATTACTGCGCAACTAACTTTTGGCTGTTGTTATGTGGCACTGAGTGGATGATTACAACTCACAGAGACCCTACAAGATAGTGTAGAACTGACACACAGAATTTCTGAAGATTTAACCTTTATAGAAGACAAGTGACATGTTTTTCTGTCATGGAGCAGCTGGTGAGTTCCAATCACTGATACACAGCAGTGTTTGACCTCTACATCACTAGGGCTCCTTAACTAACTTAATGAAGTTAAAATATTTAAATGATGGCTTATGATTACTCAGTATTCATAGTATTTCCCCCATTTGACTCTCATTCCTCATCACTTGTCCCTATAAAGATATGTTATATACCGACATTTTCACTAAATGCTAATGTTTTCCCTTTTTATATGTTCTTTAATGAAAACTAGGTATATTTTTAAGTTTATATGACATCCTTAAGAAAAATACTCTAACTCAGATACTATAATACTCTATGATGATAATACCCACTTTATTTGAGAATTCAAGGGTGAAAGAAGATTAAGTATACTAAGATATTTTTGTGTTATACACATTTTTATAGCATAGTTGAAGTAATAGCTTTTAAATTCACCTTATTAATGATTATTAAGGCATATTTTCTGGGTTCTGACTACTGGAATATGGTTTTCCATTGTTGTTTTTCTATTTCTCCAAACAGAAAGAAATCTCTATATGCAAACTCTTTCATCAAGTAGCTTTTAAAATATTATTTCATCTCCATAGTAACCGTCTGTGAAATGAACACTGCAGAAACTTAATCTGAATGCCAGACTTCTCCCAACCAGTTTTTACAGGACTGATTTTTGAAGAGACAATGTATATGGTTCATGCCCAATAGTTTTCTTAATCTAATCATCTCTAGAAATAATTATTTCTTCCTCAGGCTAAATGTAGTATCAGGAAGATATGACCTATGATTATAGTCCAGAAAATGACAGATTAAATTGTGAAATAAAATGATTTTTACGAGTCTGTTGAAATACATTTCAACAGAAGCACCTAAAAATTTGTACTAAAAAAAAAGCAAAACAAAAAATCAAACACCTACTGCCACTGAGTTGAGTCAGATGTATAGTGAATCATGTAGTCTTACGGAACAGAACTGCCTGGTAGGGTTTTCAAGGCTATAAATCTTTACAACAGCAGATTACCACATCTTTCTCCTGTGGAGTGACTGGTGAGTTTGAACTGCTAACATTCTGGTTAGCAGCTAAGAGCTTTAAATACTGTGTCACCAGCCAAGCCAAGTGCCACCAAGTCATCTTATTATTTATACTTGTTGTGTTTCTCTGAGTTGACTCTGACACACAGAGACCCTATAGGACAGAGTAGAACTGCCCCATAGAGTTTCCAAGGGGCAGCTTATGGATTTGAGCTACCAGCCTTTTGGTTAGCAGTCTGAGCTCTTCACTGCTTTGCCAACAAGGCTCTATAATTTGTGCTAGGATAGTTAACTGATAATTATCATGTTGAGGACAGTTCTTTAAAGGACTTAGTCCATTTTCCTAACATAAAGGTAACAGTTCATACGCAGTACCCAGTTTTCCTAACAATATGAAATGTAAATTCTCAGTGTATGCAGTTCACAACTTATAAGTGGCTTGATTTTGAAGGCTCGTGTTTAAGTCATATTATAGTATGCAGAACGAAAAGCACATTTTATAAAAATCATAATATAAATGACAGTAGCATTCATACACCAGTCGTGAGGACCTACTAGGTGAGTAATGTAGTTTATATATTGTGTATTTGAAATTGACAAGAAAAGCTTAAGTAAAGGTACTTATGTACAACTGTTGTCTTTATTTATAAAACAATTATAAATTCCTAAAATGTGTTTTCACAGTAGTTTCCTGGCATGTTGAAATATTATCAATAAAAAATCAAATCAAAGAAGCACACCATTAAAAATGTTATCTTAATCATTAAATGGGAAACAGGTAGTTTCTTTAACAAATGGTACTATCATAACTGAATATTCATCTGTAAATAAACGAAACAGAACACACATCTCACACAATACACCAAATCTAACTCAAAATGGATCAAAAACCTAAATCTAAAATAATAAAGATCATTGAAGGAAAAAATAAGGAAAATTCTAGGAGCCCCAATACACAGCATAAAGAAAATTTATAGCATTACTAACAATGCATAAACACCAGAAGAGAAAATAGATAACTGGGAGTTCCTAAAAATCATCCAAAGACTTCACCAAAAGAGTAAAAATGAAACTTAAGGACTCGTGAAAAACTTTAGGGTATGACATATCTGATAAAGGTCTACTCTAAAATCTACAAGATGATGCAACATCTCAACAACAAAAAGACAAATAATCCAACTAAAAATGGGCAAAGAGTATGAACTGACACCTCACCAAAGATGACATTCAGGCAGCCAACAGACACATGAAAAAATATAATCAATAGCCGTTAAGGAAATTCAAATCAAAACTACAATGAGAAACCATCTCACCCTAACAAGGGTGGCACTAATCCAAAAAATACAAAATAATAAATGTTGGAGAAGTTGTGGAGACATTGGAACTTACGCATTGTTGGTGGGAATGTGAAATGATCCAACTGCTTTGGGAAACTGACACTTCCAACCAACAATCTATACCTGAGAGAATTATGAGCTGCCACATGAATAAACATGCACAGTCATGTTCATTGCAGTGCTATTCAGGATAGCAAAAAGATGGAACAGAAGAATGGATAAATAAATTGTGATACATACACACAATGGAATATTATGCAATGATAACAATGATGAATCGATAAATATCTCACAACATGGATGAATCTGGATGGCATTGTGTTGAGTGAAATTACTCAGTCACAAAAGGACATTGTATGAGACCATTAGTGTAAGAACTAATGAAAAAGTTTAAACACAGAAAAAAGCTTTTTTTGATAGTTACAAGGCTGAGAAGGGAGAAAAGGGAAATCACCGATTAGATAGTAGACAACAGTCAACTTTGGTGAAAGGAAGGACAACATACAGTACAGGAAAAGTCAGAACAACTGGTTCAAAGCAAAAACTATGAAATTTCCTGGACACATCCAAACATTTTGAGGGACAGAGTAGCTGGGGTTAAGGCCTGGGGACAACAGTTTCAGGGGACATCTAGGTAATTGTAATAACAAAGTTTATTAAGAAAACGTTCTACATTCCCCTTTGGTGAATAGTGTCTGGAGTCTTAAAAGCCTGCAAGTGGCCATCTAAAATACTCTGTTTGGTCTCATCCCATTAGGGAGCAAAAGAGAATTGAGAAAACCAAAGACATAAAGAAAATATGAACTCAAAGGAGTAAGGGACCACATGAACCAGAGATTCCAGAAGCCAGAGACCAGAAGAAGTAGATTGTGCCCAGCTACCACCAATGACTGCCCTGACAGGGAACACAACAGAGAGTTCTGGACAGAGCAGGGGAAAACGTAAAACAAAATTCAAATTCATGCAGAAAGACCAGCCGTAATGGTCTGACAGAGACTCGCAGAACCCCTGACACTATGGCTCTTGGACTCACTGTTAATCCAGAACTGAAGCAATTCCTGAAGCCTATTCTTCAGATAAAGATTAATCAGGAGTATAAACACACAAAAAAGCATGTGAGGAATGTGGTTCTTGGCACAATCAAATATATGAGAACAAATGAGCAGCTCCTGTCAAAAAGCAGAGTGAGAAGGCAGGTAGGAAATGGAACTAGTCAAATGGGCACAGGGAACCTAGGGTGGAAAGGGGGAATGTGCTGTTACATTGTGAGGACTACAACTAATGTCACAAAACAGCACGTGTGTAAATTTTTGTCTAATAAATTAACTTCATCTGTAAACATTCACCTAAAGCACAATAAAAAATCTGTTTAAAAATATTATTTTAAAAAACATCTTATTTATGCAAGAGAAAAATTAGATATGGAAGTAGATAGGACTTTCCTAGAAATCATTATTGGTAATATTTGGCTATATGTAGGATTATAAATGGTGACAGAATTAGTTCCTTATAACACCCACTGGTCACTTATAGACTTGGTTAGGTTCTGAAGACCAGGTTGTTATGCAAAAATTGGCATTATGTGAAGCTGGAGGATGACTACATTAGATCACAAAATTAAAGATGGCTACATCGTTATGTAACAGTTAAATTGTATCATTATACAACTGCCAAACCAGTAAGAATCATGATCTAGTAAAAAGTTAATAAAAAACAGAGAAGAAACAAGTCTCTAAGAGCTACAACCTCTTTTTTTTCTGAGAGCAGAACCAGATGGTACCCAGCTACTATACTGACCATTCTGACGAAGAGGCCTCAGTAGTTTGTTTGAAATAGAACAGGAGAAATGTGTGGAGCTGAACTCAAATTTTTTGAGAAAAAAAAAAGTCAGAAAAATTTGTACAGTAGAGAACAGGAGACTCCCTGAGACTATTGACCTGAGACACTCTTTAAAGCACAATTTGAACTTAGTGCCTCAGATTACCTCTTAGGAAAATAGCAAAGTGGCTCACAAGATAAAAGAAATTGCTCATAAGATCTGGTCCTTACTTAAAAATCATCAGTATGAGACCATCAACAATTTCTCAAAAGCAAAAATGAGAAGGTAAGGAAGCAGCAGAGAAGCTAGAGAATTGGAAAGTGAACAAACAGAACACAAAGAGAATGTTGACACACTGTGATAAATAGAAACCTAATGTGGTACGTAAACTTTTACCAAAAAACTCAACATAGTATTATTTAAAAAATGTGAATGGTTAAACAAACTGCATGCATCCATACTATGGAATACCACTGAGCCACAAAAAGGACAGACTCTCGATATACACGATGGTCTGAATGAATCTTCTGAGAATCATTTTGAGTTAAAAAAGTCAATCTCAAAGATTTTATACTCTATGATACCATTTATATAACATTCTTAAAATGACAGAGATGTACAAATGGATGGCAGATCAGTGGTTGCTAGTGGTTAGGGATGCAGTTGAGCGCAGACTAGGTGAAAGTTGGTTCAAATAAAACGATTTAGAATGGTATCTGACACACAATAAAAATTAATGCTTGTTATTACATTTCTGATAAGTAGTACTTGAGGGCAAGGATGTAGTTTAAACGACCTCTGAGCAGAGAAGAGAACTTGAGGTCCTTAGTCTCTGAATCTTCTGTTCTTCTCTGCGCCTCTTGGTCATGTCACTTGTCTACCTGTACACTGTTTTGCTGACTGAATTCACAGCTGAATTTAATGGCTGATAAACAATATGGTCTGGCCTCTTTGCCTTAGTGATGGACCTGAGGTGCTCCAGTTACCTCAAAATATCATGGTTCATTTAGTCAGTAGAGACCTTCTGGAGCCTGGCATTGGTTTCCATTTTTCCGGGGATTGGACATTCAGCTGTGTTGCCCAAAGTGGACCGCAATACTCCCTTTTATCCCATTTTAACAAGTACCTTTTACAAGTTTTTCAGCCGAACAATTACTGCTGGGTCCTTTTTATGCCACATAAGAATCAAAGGAGTATAATTTGTCTGTGTTATCAAAATCTTCCAAAATATGATATACTGTGATTAGGAAATACAGCTTCTAGAGACAAATTCACAAAGCATACGCACTAACATAATCATTAAAACATTGTCTAAAATGAGCTATCACATGAATGGACATATGCACACTCATGTTCATTGCAGCACTAGTCACAATAACACAAAGATGGAAACAATCTAAGTGCCCATCAACAAATGAATGTATAAACAAACTATGGCACATGTACACAATGGAATACTACTCATCAGTAAATAATAATAATGAATCTTGGAAACATCTAACAACATAGATGAATCAGGAGGTCACTGTGTTGAGTGAAATAAGTCAATCACAAAAGAACAAATGCTCTATGAGACCACCATTATAAGAATATGAAAATGTTTCCACACAGAATGAAACAATCAGTGATTCCTGACCAAGCAAGAGAAATATGTAGAACACAAGTCAATTTCTCAAAAACAAAGAAAGAAAAAAGACTAAGCTTGCTGGTCTGATGGAGACTGGAGAAACCTAGAATATGGCCCCTGGCTATGCTTTCAGCTCAGTATGATGTCAGTTCTGAGGCTTACCCTTCATCCAAAGATTAAACAGGTCTATAGGGCCAAAAATAACATACACGAGGGACATGCTTTGTAGTTCAATCTTGTATCCAAGACTAACAGACGTATAAGCCCAAAAGCAATAACAAGAAGGCTGGAAGGGATAGGAGTGGTATATCAACAGAAACTGGGAATATGAGACAGAGAAGGAGAGAGTGTTGACACATCACAGAGATGGCAACCCATATCACAAAACAATTTGTGTGTTAATTGTTAAAAGATGGAATATAGTGAGTAGGATTACAGTATTTTGGTTTACTCGTCAATGAATATGGATTACTTTTCTTTTAAAGGAAAATACTTTTATTGTATGAAAGGAAAAAAAACATAAAGGCTGATAAATGAGATCCTGTTTGAAGGTGAAGCAACAGAACAGGTGGTAGCCCAAAGTTATTTCTGCCCTCAGATGTATATAATTTGTTGGCTATTGTCTTGCACATCAATAGCCAAAGCATGCACAAAGAACTACTTATGAACTCCATGCAAATGATTTTTAATCTTTAAAAGTTATTTAACATACTCTTCCTAGTAACTTTCTTATTAGAGAAGAATTAAATATGATTTAAATAGTTAATTTAAACTCTGAATCATAGATTAATGATCAAATACAAATCAGAATGTATTCTTTTTTCAGTCCCTTACTAAGGAAATTATTATTGTTGGTATAGTCTAAGCAGAACATGATATTAGATAGGTGCAAACAATGAAAGGAGATTCCAGGTGGTAATGGGAAGTAAATTAGTAAACTTCTTCCATACTCTGGTGATGCTTCTTTGCAATGTGATTTCTTACCCAATTTCCACTAACACTCAGAAAAATTGATATTCAGCTCAGACAGCTATAAAATGTCAAGTAGTATATTTCGAAGTTGAAGATTAATTTGTGCACAGTGAACTGGGGTTGAAAAGCAATTTCAATCAGAGATTTTTAAATAGCCTTTCAAAAAGTGTAAAAACAATATATTCTAAGAATAATCTCTCCAGTTCTTTTAATTGGTACCTATATTCAAAGACTGTGAACAGGAATGATTAAGGTTTCACATCCTTACATTGTATGTGTAGTAAATAACCTTCAAATACATGCATCCCAGGTTGCATGTTCTTTAAGTGTAGTTTTGCTTCAAAAGAAACCACTTTGGGGCTGAAGTTAGTAGAGCCTCTTAAAGATAATTTAGTCAGTCAATGTGCTATTACTCATACTGGCAGTCATTCATATGGATGTGTAACATCTAAGTGGTCAATAAATATCAAGGGAAACTATAAAAATAAAATAACTCTTTCAAATATTATTACCAATAATAAAATAGAAAGGGGAATTTTCTCTTTGTGTATGTGTATGTTAAGTTATAATAGTAAGACCAATATAAGGAAATGTAATGTATGGCCTTACTGAACACAGGAAGATATTAAAATATTTTTTTCTTCTGGTTCCAAATTGTTTCACTTGGACACTGGGGGTCTTGAACTAGGTGATCTCTATGTTCTTTTACAGCTCTATTACCCCATAATTCTATACTTACTTGCTTTCACAAATAAATTATATTATACTTACTTTGATTTTATGGAGAATTTATACTTTAGAAAGGTTTAAGGAAATATTTTCCAGATCGATGATAAGATATGTGCATCAATACTGATTTTATACTTCTAAAATACTAATTTCCTCTTTGGCATAGTGAAGAGTACACAGCCGGTACTGGAGTAACCAATCAGGGATGTTTATTTATTGAGCTTTGCCTTTGGCTTAACATCAGAAAAGCTGCACATCAGGGTTATATGCTCTTACTATACTTATTCAATCTACATGCTAAGCAAATAATCTGAGAAGCTGGACAATATGAAGAACATGGCACAATGACTAGAGGAAGACTCGGTAACAACCTGTGATATGCAGATGGCACAACCATGCTTGCTGAAAGAGGACTCAAAGCACTTGCTGATGAACAGTAAAGACTACAGCAGCATTCAGTGTGGATTGCTTCTCAACATAAAGAAAACAACAAACCTTACAACTGGACCAAGCAACATCACAAGAAACTGTGAGAATACTGAAGGTTTCAAGGATTTCATTGTTCTTGGATCCACAAACAACATGCATGAAAACAGCAGTGAAGAATTCAAACAACATATTGCATTGGGAAAATCGCTTGGTAAAGACTTCTCTAAAGTGTAAGAAAGCTGTCACTTTGAAGGCTAAGATGCTCCTGAACCAAGCCTTGATATTTTCAATTGCCCATATGCATTTGGAAGTTGGACACTGAATAAGGCCAAAGAAGAATTAATGTATCTGAATTATAGTGTCAGTGGAAAAATACTAAATATACCATGGAATGACAGAAGAACAAATAAATCTGTCTTGGAAGAAGTACAGCCAGAATACTCCTTAGAAACAAGGATGGTGAGATTTGTCTTATACACTTCGGACAGGTTATCAGGACGGACAAGCTCCTGGAGAAGAACATCATGCTTGGTAAAGCAAATGGTCAGTGAAAAAGACGAAGACTGTCAATGAGATAGATTGACGGTGGCTACAACAACCAGTTCAAACACAACAACAATTGTGAGAATGGTGCATGACCAGGCAGAATTTCCCTCTGTTGTACATACAGTTGCTATGAGTTGCAGTCACCTTCAATACATCTTACAATAACATCCAAGAGTATAAAAGTATAAATTGTAAAGGAATTTCCTCACCCATGAAGTTATCACAGTCTTGTTTACATTAGGACCTATTTCTTCCATCTGTAAAATATACATATAACCATTGCTGTTGACTCAATTTACTCATAGCAACCCTATAGCAGATTAAAACTGCACTATAGTTTCCAAAGAGGCCCTGGTGGATTTGAACTGCTGACCTGTTGGTTAGCAGCCACAGCACTTAACCACCATGCCACCAGGATTTTCAAATATACATATATAGTAGTGAATTCTGCGTCTATATTAGTGTACTTAGAAATCAAATGGTTAGTATGGTTGACTTTCCAGCTAGCTTTAGGATGTATTTCTTGTTTAGAGTAAAGCCTTAATCCTTTAGCCTGACCTAAAACCTCAGTGCGTAAGTTCTGAAAATATTAGAAAGCCGTTCTGTGTTAACATACTCACCAAATTTTCTTCTTGAGTTATCTGGCATGAAATGACAATTTCTTTTCACTATTTGCATTAGAAAAGCATTAAGCCTTTAAGTTATCTCTCAAATACTAATTACACTGTCCAGTGCATTAAATCAGCTTTTGATTGAATTATGATTCAGTTTTAAACTATATTATTGCTGAATAAATGTTCTTAAGAAGATGATTCCAGAAATATTATGACTTAGCCACAAGACTAACAAAACTTAGTGTGTGATAGAACACAACTACTAAAACATAAGAGTGCCAAAGAGTTCCCCTTAATCATCAAACTAATTATTAGTGGATATCAGAAAGACCTTTCAGTGTTTATCACATTACAAACACTCTACAATAGGCTCTGACGGTGATTTTAATAAATACAGATAATGGATTCCATATCCAATATTTTTTATTGATACTCAGTGAACTGGACACAAACAAGAAACTCACCATTAATTTTTATTATGCAAATAGTTCACTAAGGTGAACATTTCCCTAGTTGCATATTTCTCGTTTTAATACTGACAACTTCCTTGAAAGAAAGTGCATACTGGCCATTAGATCCACTGTTCCGAGGATTTAAAACTCCAGAGGGCCCTGTTAAATTCAGCTTTATGTTGGCACAAGTATCTGCAAATTGTGTCAGTAATTTACATTTAGGGAGAGATAAAGTCCTTTTCTTTCTGTTGCGTCTCCTTTTTTTTTCCCTTTCCTGCCCTTGAATGAAATAAAGCTTCTTAGTGTAGGAAGTTAAATGAACTAGTACTTTTTTTGTCATTTCTTTTCATAGCTCACCCTAAATGCTCAATTTGAAACTAAAATCGTGGAACGCAACATGTATTTTATTATCTCCTAGGGACATTGCTTTTTTGGTGAAAAGGTGGCTTTTGTCTCAGCCAAATATAATATTCTCTACCTTTTAAAAATACCTAAGAATATACAGTATGAGAATTTGAAAGATAATGTATGGAAAAAAGGAAGGCATCAGGAACCGTAGATGAAGGGAATGTGAAAAATAAATCAAAAGATTATTAGCAATGTATCGCCTTAGGCCAATCAGTAAATTTGTTGTTCTGGAAAGGACTTAGGGAACATCTGGATTAGGCCTTTTCCTGTTGGCAGGAGTGTCCTTAATGCATAGTGGCAATAACAATGATAGAAATTCTTACTCAGGAGTGTAGACAGTACAGATGTTGAAAAGTATATCTCGTGACCCTTAACGTCAGTAGTTTCAAAGTAAGTACATATCATTTTTCTCTCACAAGATTACCACAGTAGAATGGCTGCAACTAATTGGAATGCGTGCTGTTACCTATGGCAGGAACTTCCTGGGGATGGGGTAGATTACGTTTGTAAGATTGGGGATGGTTTGTTGGCTTTTGGCTAAACACAACATATTAACCATGCATTTATCATTCCTCCCATATGAAAACTCGATATGATGATATTCATGATATATACAAGATATAAACTGACAAGAACAAAGTGCATAGGATGGGCGCATCAGTAGAAAAAACATGCAATAAATTTTTTGAAGGCAGAAAGTGACTGAGAGAGTAGTAACAGTCTTTGTAGAGTGGAGAAATCTATAAGCTAAAATGCTTGCAGGGGTTGCTAAAAGGTAGTGGATCAGTCCTCTCCAATGAGCCTTTGAAAGCTTAGAACTTGAAGGCCATTAAGTAGTGTGGAAGGAAGAAAGAAGGATGTAGTCCTGGAAATTGGTTTAACATTTTTATTCACAGTCATTAGACTGTGAAATTCCCCAGAACTTGCCCTTCCCTCTACTCCAATCTCTTTTTCCACCTTCAGAAGAAGGTTATAGATGTATTCACTGAAGAAACTGGACATTATCAAATAGGGAGGTTTCCCATATTACTAATTGAAGTTTAAGAAAGACAGAAGAGAGAGAGAAAAAAGAGTAAATGTAATTATATACTGAAAATAAAAGTTAAAAAGGAAATGTTCCACTCCTAGCACACTAAATAAAACAAAAACCTAACCAAGGAACCTGGTCAAAAAGTGTATTATCCGTAGAGATTAAGGAAGGGCCTCAAAAGTGTTGTGGAGAAAATGTCACAATCACAAAGCATAAGAAATAAGACAATGTGAAAGTAATGCTGCAGTAGAACAATGCCGTCAGTATTCTGAGAGAAAATAGTTTTCTATGTTGAATTCTATATGAAGCCAAACTGTGAATCATTCGTAAGGGTAAGTTATCGAAGATTTTTCCTTTCATGTACTTCTTTTTCAGAAACTGTGTCCTTCAAAACAAACGATTTAAACCAAATATGAAGAAGACGTGCAATATACGACACAGGAGATAAAATCCAACGAAACCAAACCCACTGCTGTAGAGTCGATTCTGACTCACAGAAGCCCTATAAAACAATAAAACTGCCTCATAGAGTTTCTGGGGAGCACCTGGACGATTTGAACTGCTGACCTTTTTGGTTAGCAAATGTAGCATTTAACCACTATATCACCAGGGTTTCTTAAGCAAGGAAAGAAGTTAAAGGAAATTCTGCTGTAAGCCTGGAGAACAACAAATCAGAAGCGATACAAGACAAAAGACTTAGGAAGGAGTTTTCCAGGGAAGGAAAAAAAAATTCTGATAGTTATGATAACTAAGATAAATAATGCATAAAGGTACGTAACAGATCTGAAAGTGTAGATAGTAATATTTAAGGACGTTGTTGTTAGGTGCTGTAAAGCCTATTTCAACTCAAAAGTGACCCTCTATGACAGAGGTGACTCACCCCATAGGGTTTTCTAGGCTGCTAACCAAAAGGTTGGTGGTTTGAATCCACCAGACGCTCCTTGGAAACTCCATGAGGCATTTAGTAGGGAGCACTGAACCACTGTTGTTGTTAGGTGCCGTTGAGATGGTTTGACTCACAGTGATCCTATGAACAACAGAACGAAGCACTGCCCGATCTTGCACCATGTCCACAATTGTTTTCATACTTAAGCCCATTATTGCAGCTGCTGTGTCAATCCGTCTCGTCGATGGTCTTCTTCTTTTCCGCTGACCCTCCACTCTACCAAGCATGATGTCCTTCTCCAGGGACTGATTCTGCCTGACATGTCTAAAGTATGTAAGATGCAGTCTTGCCATCTTTGTTTCCCCTTAACCATTGCACCACCCTAAAAGCTTAATGCAAAACTAAAATTTTGGAACACAGCATGTATTTTATTACCTTCTATGGGTAATTATTAATTCCTGGAGAATATCATTGTATAGGAATGAAAACCCAGTCAGAGTCCTTCAATCTGCAATGAATAATAACAAAGTCGTAATAATATAAATATTAATTATGGATTTAAGGAACAATATTTACATAAGTTAAAAGAATGGAGAGAAGAGAGAAGAGATTGTGGAGTACTAAATTCTGTATCAATCAGGTGAAAGCATTATAAACTCATTACTTAGAAACTGGAAGGTAAATTTCAGAAAAATTGCTAAGAGAGTTGAAAGCACTCATTTCTGGGTGTGAAACTGTGATCGAGAAAGATGAGGCAAGAAATCATTTGTCATACTTTTTCCTCCATATAAGCCTTTTTTATATGCTTTCATTTTAAATCATGCTGTTGTGTTATGTAGATAAAAATTAAAATTTATTCTGAGTAGTCTTTGCTGGATAGATGGAGTTCTTAGTTCTTTTATGTTTTATGAGACATCGGCACAAACTGTGTAGACAGCCTACTTGGGGCCAAATCTCGACCTGCCACCACTTGCTAGCTTTTTGACACTTAGCATGTTACTTGTTCTCTGAGTGCCTCAGTTTTCTCGACTCTACCTGATATGACAGTTGTGATGGCTAAGTGAATTAATAAATGTGAAATGGTTACAACAGTGCCTGACATCATCTATTCAGCAAAATTTTAGCTTTCATTATTGTTATTAATATTTGCAGCTCATCATATTGTTTATTCATGAATTATTGCTACTCTAAACTTCAAACCATAATGAGAACAAGGCTTCTTGGTCATTTTAAGCAGAATTACTAGCGAAAGTAGAAGGTAAAACAAAAATATTTTGCTTGAATACACTTTTGCTTGTGGACAAATGGCTTTAAAATGAATAGTTTTAAAAGCCCTAATGAGTTCTCATATAATAAATGTTCTCATAGTTTAAATAATATATAAGTATGTTAAGTGCAGGTAGAAAGAATTTGCCATTTAAAATTACAACAATTCAAGTTAATTATTCTGGTAATAAAAGTTCCTGCAGCTTGTCTTTGCAAGTGAAATAAGCATTAGATTAAAATTCTGAAATTAAGCCACTGTAATAAGAATTCACTGAGACTTTACTCCCATATAATAGTGTTGAAATTGTTCTGGAATATAGAAAAATAAATAAGAATTCTCAGCAATAATACCCTCTAGTTGGAATACCTGCCTTATATTGTCACCCCTAAAGGACAAGCTGACAACGTAGACCGTTTTTAAACAGACAGTCAGTGGACAAATTTATTAATCAAATAAGACTGCATTACATTCTGAAGACACTTCTCCAAAGAAGATACACAAATAGCCCACCAGTACATGAAAAGACATTCAAAATCATTAATCATTAGCAAAATGCGAATCAAATCACAATGAGATACACTTCACATGCACTAGGATAGCTATTGTCAAGAAGAAAAAGAAAGAAAAGGAAAACAACAAGTGCTGGAGAGGAGTGGAGAAAATGGATCCCTCTTCCATTGTTGGTGGGATTGTATAAAACAGTTTGGAAGATTCATGTGCAAATACAATTACATTTTATCAAAACTTCAGGTGTACAAAATATGGAAATGGGTATCTCCAACCAACATAAGCAGTTAGCATTTCAGTTGAAATGAAAAGCATTTTGCCTTTTCTAGGATCCCTGGTGGTACAGTGGTTAAAGTTTTGGATGCTAACTGGAAGGTCAGCTGTTTGAACTCACCAGCCTCTCTATGGGAGAAAGATGTGGCAGTCTGTTTCCCTAAAGATTTATAGCCTTCAAAGCCCTATGGGGCAGCTCTACTCTGTCCTACAGGGTTACTATGAATAGGGACCTACTTAAAGGCAATGAGTTTGTTTTGGTTTTGGTTTATGTGAAACCATTACCACTGAGTAAGTGAAACAAAAGTTTTCATTTCATTTTATTTTTTAAATTATAATAATTAGAGGTGTATTTCACTTTCTCACCTTTTTCATATTATGAGTATTATCGGTCTTTCTAACATGGTTGTCTGTGTTATACTGTGTGTTTATGGACCAGAGTAAGACTAAATAGTCTATCCTAAGCAGTATGAACTTGGCCACATTACATTAACATTCTAATCAACGGACTTGTCCAAAGACAACAGAAATAAGTAATAAAAGCTCTACTTAAATTGATTGTTTTTCTTATCTCCTGGGTGTAACTTGATTGGTGTAACAGAGATTAAGGTTAACTATCTGGATTCTGCTTCTCTGAGGAACTAGGTGCAATTCTGAATTTTCTGGAGAGAAATACTGCCTTGAGTCAGCCCCTGCAGTAACCAAGGGTCTCCATAGCACAAGTATTCGCTTATCTGATGTGCTATATTTAACACATTTAACAATTCTGAGAATTTTTAATGGCTTAAATGTTTAAATATCATCATTACCTGAAATGGAATTATTTGGAAAATTTCTTACTATATACTTCATAAACAATTCAGATTAATACAGATTTATACTTTATGTGCTTTGGAATCCCTGCATGGCACACACAAACTCAGCTACTGATTAAATGGTTGTTTTCCATATATTGTCTCCTGTTTGACATTGTAGTAATGCGTTTAAGGTCAACTTTAGCATCTGCAATCTTTGTATGTATTCTTTTAATCTTTTGTCTTTTTCTACTAAAAACAAATAAGAACAAGGAAATTTAAAAGTGTGGACCATTTTACAAGGATCTACAGCTATGAAAATACACAATAGCTTATATGGTCAGAGTTTTTATGAAATCTGAGTTTTCATGTACTGTTTCCGTAAGAAGATAAGGGGCCTGGAGGGAGAGTCTGTATTTCTCCATACCGACTCATCCATGTAAAATCAGGACAAAATGAACGACAATTAATATCTGGAAGAGAATGGGGATATCATAGAGGAACAACTTGCAAAGTGGAGTTGACGGGAATAGTACAAATGGAATGGATAAGAAAGCTAGAAAGCATTTTTGTGCAGCAAATACCTCTTCATCTTTATTGTCAAGACTTTTATTTTCTGATTGTGCTGTGTTTGTATTAGATTCTCTGATAATTTTCAGGGTCAGATGGGGAGGCAGAGAAGGGAATAAATTATTATTGATTGAGTGTCAATTATATGTCAGGGGCTGTGTTAGGCTCCTTAAAAGCATATCTCAGCAAATATGTCTACATCAGCCTCACGAGCTTGCATTATTGTCGTCTCCATTTGGCTAATGAAAAGAGTCAGGCTGAGAGGTAGGTTATTTGTTCTAGATTACATAGGAAATAAAGACAGAGTCAGGATTCGATCGTAGACTGGCTTCACTACAGAACTCACACTCCACGCACTCCTGTATGCTGCCTTTCCCTAACTGGGGCCATGATGCTATTTGTCATGTCTAGTCTGCATAACAGTGTGCCTTGTGCCTTCCTCAATCCAGAGATGAAAGCAATAAGTACAATTTTTGAGTCTAAGGATGAATCTGAAGACATATTCTAATTCGGAAATTCAACTGACTGGCTTTCAAAACTTCATTTTTCTGTCACTATTAAAGAAAATTGCTTCTGAGAAATTACATGTTTTTCATATCATAAAAGGAAGAAAAAAAAGAAGAAACACTTTAGGGTGCACTCTAATTTTCCAGTGCCATAACATCTTTTTTTTTTTTTTTTTTTTTTGCTCATATTGAAGTAAATGGAATGAATCTCCACAGAGACTCATTAAGAGAAGAAAATAGTCCTGTTGACTTCTCTCATTTTCTGTGCCTCTATAGGAAAGTTGTTAGTCTGTGAAGTCACCTTTAATAAAAGTTATATTCTAATGAGAAAAGTCCATAATTTCCCAGCATTAAACCTTTTACTTCAAGCATGTAAAAGCTTGAGATCAGAATTTTATAAAACAGTAATTGCTTAACTTTACAAACTCTTTGGATAAAGTATCCCTTCTCTGTTTCTCTGCTTTGGTCTTTCTATTTCTTTTCTCTGATGTCTGTAATTACTCTTCACCAGGAACACTGTTAGGAGAAATGTAAAAAAGATATGGTTGTCAGAAAAACTATTCCGAGAAACTATGTTGTTTATGCAGCATGACACTTGGTGTGAAATTGAGTATTTCCCTACCCCTCTCTTATTTCTATTCCCATAAACATTCAGTATCTATTTATCAAATTGTAGCTGCCCTATCTTTTTGCAATGCTTGCCCTTTATGTTAAAATGACAGTATTTTACTTGAAACCAAATGTTCTATCAAGTACAGTTTATGCGTGACTTTTCAATTGGTCATGGCTCTTCTAAAGAATGAAACTTTTTAATTCCTAAAAAAATTAAAAAGGGTGAATCTGTGAAGTTCATTTAAACATTCACATAAGAAATTTCACTTTTTTCATTTAGTTTATCTTCTGTATATTGACATGCAGGTGTACTGTTAAGTACACTTAACAGTAAATGAAGGTATTGAGGGAAAAAATTAAAAACTACAAGTTAATAAAATTGTTAATTCAAAATTGTAAATGACAACAGTAAACTTGAAACTTAATTGAAATAATTACTGTCTACATAAATCATGTTGTATCATTTCCTTTTCTCACTGGATTAAAAAAACTGTGACTAAGTCATAAATTGAAACTTGGTCACCAAAAATAATTGTAAAAATTGTATATTTACTCCACATATCTCTTTCCTGTTTTCTGTTGAAATTGCTTAGATCATACGATGGATGTGCATTCTAACTGAAGTGTTTAACAAATCAAGATGGAAAACTATTAATGATTTTTTTCCCAGCTGTCTTCTTGTCAAGTCATTGGTGTATTGGAACAAATGGATACATCAGTGGATAAATCAATCCAGCTTTTCCTGAAATAAGGCAATAGGTTCAATTTGCCTTTTAGCAAAGTCTAATAAACAACTTCATACTAAATTTGAAATTAAAGAAGTTACTTAAAATGTTTTCTTTAAAAAACATAAGCCCATACTACAACACTTAAATGGTCTAAGAAAGTTAATTGTGCTGTGGGGTATTATTTGTGTGAAGAATAAAGTGGTTGCTCACATTGGTCACCTATTGCTGTGTATGTGGTGAGGAAATTGATGAGTTTTGGCAGCTGACCACCATCATTAGCAGCAAAAACATGTGTGTCTGTATACTAAATTAACTGATGTAATATATGACACACTTACAAAATCCTTAGGCAATTAGAACTACATTTTGTATACCCACCACTGCTGTCAAGTCTATTCCAACTCATAACAATCCCATAGACAGCATAGTACTGCCTCATAGAGTTTCCAAGGAACAACTGGAGGAACTGAACTGCAGATCTTTTGGTTAACAGCAATAGCACTTAACCACTGCACCATAAGGGTTTACACATTTTGTACGGTTAGATTAAATTTTAGGATGTTATACACACACACACACACACACACCCCTATGGAGCCTTGGTGACAAAGTGATTAAGACCTTGGCTGCTAATGAAAATGTCAGCAGTTTGAATCCTTCCACCACTCCACCACTCCTTGAAAATCTTTTGGGCAGTTCTACTCTGTCCTATATAGCGTTGTTATGAGATGGAACTGACTAAATGACAACAGATTTGTTTATTATTTATATACATTTATATAAACATATTTCACAAGAATTTTTAGTACTTCCTGAGTGATGATCTTATAAGATATATTTATATTACTTTTATCGATGAAATCATGCTCACCTAACTTTTGTGTTTAGTAGCATATGTAAATGCCCTATCCAACTGATTGGAAAATAGGTTTCAAAAAGTATACAAAACCTTGAGAATAAATCACATTAAAAAGTTAAATTAAAAAAAGCACTTCTTAAAAGTGTAATTCTAACATTTTAATTAATTGTAGTTAATTAGTAGAGAAACACACTGGTTACTTAATAATTATTTTCTTCAGGAAGAATGTGTATTTGCAGGAGCTAATAAAAATCAAACACTTATCCAAAGACTTTATCAAGAGAGTTAAAAGACTACTTACTAAATGGGAATAAATATTTGGCAACTACATGTCAGATTGATGTCTGATTTCCATAATCTACAAGGTACTGCAAAATATCAACAAGAAAAAGGTAAATAATCCAATTAAGCGATGGGCAAAGGAGATGGACAGACACTTCACCAAAAGAGACATCCAGGCAGCTAAAAGACACATGAGGATGCTCATGATCACGAGTTATTAGAGAAATCCAAATAAGGACTACAGTGAGATATCATCTCACCTCAACGAGATTGTCAATTATCCCCCAAACACAAAACAGTAAATGCTGGAGAGGCTGTGGAGACATTGAAACTCTCCTACAATGCTGGTGGGAATGCAAAATAGTAAAACTCTTTGGAAAACAAATTGACGCTGTCTTAAAAAGCTACAGATAGAAATGCTGTAGGATCTAGCAATCCCACTGCTTGGAATATATCCAATAGAAACAAAGGCTGTTACATGAACAGACACATTCACACAAATATTTATTGCAGCACTGTCCACAATAGCAAAAAGATAGAAACAGTCGAGGTGCCTATCAACAGATGAATGATTAAACAACCTATGGTACATATAAACAAAGGAACACTATGCAACGATACAGAACAATCATCATTTTAGGCAGCATCTCATAACCTGGTTTCACCTGGAAGACGTTATGCTGAGTGAAATCAATCAGCGACAAAAGGACAAATATTGTATGAGACCTCTGCTATAAGGACTTAAAAATGGACTTATAGGCAGAAGAAGAGACTCTTTGATGGCTACAATAGTGAGGAGGGAGAGAGTGGGTTGGTCATAGATTAGATAGTCAATAAGAATTTGGCTAGGTGAAGGGTATGACAGCATGCAGTAGAGGGCAGATCAGAATAACTGGACTACACCATAAACTGAAAGGTTTTCTAAACTAAGCCCAACATTTCAAAGGATAGTAGCAGGGTCAGGGATCTAGGGGCCATGCTTTTAGGGGACATCGAGGTTAATTGGCATAACAATTCTGCTAAGAGAGTCTTCTGCATCCCATATTGATGAGTGGTATTTGGAGTCTTAAAGGCTAGCAAGCTGTCATCTGAGAAACACCAAATGGTCCCAATCCATCTGGGAGAGGTGACAACAGAGAACAACAAAGATGCAAGGAAAAATGAGTCCAGGAGACAGAAGAATCCATACAAACGGCAGACTGCATCAGCATGAGACCAGAAGAACCAGATGGTGTCCAGCCACCGCCAACGGCAGCTGTGAGGAAAGATGCAATGTAGAGTCCCTGAGGAAACACAAGAAAAAGAAGTGTGCAGTTCAAGAACTCTACTAAAAGACCAGAATTTATAGTCCAACAGCTTGGAGGGTCCCCTGGGTACATGGCCTCTAGAATTTCTGTTGGCCCTAACCTGAAACCAGTACTGAGATCAACTCTTCAGACAAGAATAGACTGGACTCTGGGACACATTGTGACCATCTGGTGTGTGTATTTTATGGTTTTATACATTTATAGAAGTCTGTGCTACTGGTTTCTTTCTAGATGGGAGAGGAGAGGGTGGAGAGGAGGGGACAGGTGTTTGCTATGAGGATACAGTGCTGTCACAGGGTGAGGAGAGCAGATAGAGTTGCAAACAGGCAAGCATGCAAAATTTATTTGGATACTATACTTTCAATTAATCACAATAAAAAAGAATGTACATTTGCAATTAAGAGTATCATTAAAATTCCACATTAATCAGTATAACTTATAAAATAAAAAATACAGTTATAAAATGATGCAGAGCTCTAAACTGAAAGTACAGATTTAAATATAATTTTATGAACACAACTGCAGAAAAAAATCAAACATATATACAAAATTGAGAGGAAACAAAAAGCCAAACCATTTGCCATCTAGTTGATTTTGACTCATGAAAAACCATTATGTTACACAATAAAACTACTCCATAGGGTTTTCTTGATTGTACTTTTTGTGGAATTACAGATTTACAGAACTTTCTTTTGTTGTACTGCTTGGTGAATTTGAACCACCAATCATTATGTTAGTAGTCAAATGAAAACCATTCATGCCAGTTTGTTTCTTGTTAGATGCCACTGATTCATTTCAGACTCAGAGCTACACTCTGTACAACTGAAGGAAACATCACCCAGGCTTGCTCTGTCCTTATAATCATTGTTATGCTTGAGCCCATCGCTGTAGAGACTATGTCAATTCATCTCACTGAAGGTTTTCCTTTTTGGATAACAGTCTACTTTACCAAGCATGGTGTCCTTCTCCAGGGACTTGTGCCTCCTGTTAACACATCCAAAGTACGTGAAATGTAGTCTCATCATTTTTGCTTCCAAGGAGAATCTGGCTGTAGTTCTTCCAAAATAGATTTGCTTATTCTTTTGGCAGTTATGCACACTCAGTATTCTCCACCAACACCGTAATTAAAAGGCATCAGTTCTTCTTTCATTTCACTTATTCATTGTACATTTTTTTTCACATGCATATGAAACGGTTGAAAACACCAAGGCTTCAGACAGATGCACCCCTAGTTCTTAAAGTGGTATATTTGCTTTTTAACATTTTGAAGGAGTCTCTTGTATCTGATTTATCCAGTGCAGTGTGTCTTTTATTTCTTTCTTTCTTTTTTTACTGTAAGAGAAAGTATACAATCTAAATCAATTTTGCACACTTACCTATCTGCAGTTCCTTCTGCTCTCCTTGCCCTGTGACAGCACACTCCTCCTTTTCATTCTATACTTGTTGTACCCTCTTAACAAGCTCCTGTCCCTCTTATCCACCCTCTTCACTCCCATTTAGAAAGAGGCCAGTAAGATAGTATCCCATGAATTTATAGAACCATAAAGTACACACACCGCATGGTCACGTTGTGTCCCCATGTCTAGTTCATTTTTCTCCAAAGAGTTGATCTCAGTAGTGTTTTCTAGACAGGAGCAGCAGCAGGTATAGGGACGACACTTCCAGCATACCCCCTTGGCGAATGGATGATCAACTGTGGTCTTTGAGTAGAGTTCTTGAGCTGCACCCCTCTTTTTCTCATGTTGTCACAGGGACTCAACATTGTGTGCCACATCAAGGCAGTCTATGGTGGTCACCGGGCACCATCTGATTCTTCAAGTCACATGTTGATACAGTATCCCATTCACATGGTTCCTTCTGTCTCCTGGGCTCTTTTTTCCTCATGTCGCTGTTGTTCTCAGTGATCATCTGCTTCAGATGAGTTGGGACCGTTTGGTGTTCCTCAGATGGCAGCTTACTAGCTTTTAAGATCCCAGACGCCACTTACCAATATGGGGTGAAGAAGACTCTCCTAACAATAGACTAGTTGTGCCAACTGACCTAATTCCTAAAGTGGAATATTTGCTTTTTAACATTTTGAAGGAGTCTCTTGCATCTGTGGATGGATCAATGATCCAAATCATTGTAGCTTTGATTTGGATTTATCTAATAGCTAATGATCATGAGCATTTCCTCACGCATGGACCATGTTCCATGAGAGAATGGTCCCCAGACCCTGCCCCTGCTACCCTATCGTTGCAAGATTGGGTTGAGATTAGAAGAGATTTCATTTTACGGTGAAGTCCAGTTAAGATGATCTGCTTTCTACCGTGTGCTGTCACTACTATCACTTATCCAAATTTCTATGAACTATCTAATCTATGACCAACCTTCGCCGTCCATTCCCACCCTTGTAGCCATCAAAGAGTATTTTCTTCTGGACATAAGTCTATTTTTAAGTCCTTATAGCAGGGGTCTCATACAATACTTGTCTTTATGCTGCAGACTGATTTCACTAAGCATAATGTCTTCCAATTGAAACCAAGTTATGAGATGCTTCCTAAAATCATCACTGTTCTTTATCCTTGCATAGTGTTCCGTTTACTACCATAGTCTGTTTATCCATTCAATCTGTTGATGGGCATCTAGGTTGATTACATCTTTTTGCTATTGTGGACTGTACTGCAATAAACATTAGTTCATATGGCAGTCTTTGTTTCTATAGGATAAATTCTGGGCAGTGGGATCACTGGATCAAATAGTGTATCTATTTCCAGCTTTTTAAGGAAGCACCAGATTGCTTTCCAAAGAGGTTGCACCATTTTGTGATCCCACCAGCAGAGTAGGAGAGTTCTGATCTCTCCACAGCCTCTCCAGCATTTGTTATTTTGTTTTTTTTTTTTTTTTTTTTTAAATTATGGCTAACCTTGGTGATGTGAGATGATATCTCATTGTAGATTTGCTTTGGATTTCTCTAATAGCTAATGATCATGAGCATTTCCTCATATGTCTTATGGCTGCCTGGATGTCCTCTATGGTGAACTGTCTGTCCATCTCCTTTGCCCATCACTTAATTGGGTTATTTACCTCTTTTCTTGG
This sequence comes from Heterohyrax brucei, assembly GCA_028571685.1. Classification (NCBI taxonomy): domain Eukaryota; kingdom Metazoa; phylum Chordata; class Mammalia; order Hyracoidea; family Procaviidae; genus Heterohyrax; species Heterohyrax brucei. The sequence continues at coordinate 126,760,850 of CM053166.1, read as the reverse complement.
TAATATTTTGTAGTACCTTGTAGATTACGGAGATCAGATGTCAGTCCCACATGTAGTTACCGAATATTTTTCCCATTGTGCAGGTGGTCTTTTAACTTTTTTAAAATTTTTATTTATTGACTTATCTATTTATTTATTTTTATTATGATTGAGTGAAAGCATGCAATCCAAATTAAATTTGCATGCCCACCTATCTGCAGGTCCTTCTGCTCTACTTGCCCAGTGACAGCACAATCCTCCTTTCTGTTCTATGCATGTCATATCCTCTTAACAATCTCCTTTCCCCTCCTCTCCACCCTCCTCTCCTCTCCATTCTAGTAAGAGGCCAGCAGGACAGCACAGACCATAAAGTGTACATATCATAAGATCACACTGTGTCCCCGAATCCTATCCATTCCTGTTGGAAAAATTGACCTCAGTAATGTTTTCTGTTACCCTCCTTACCTGATGCTGTTACCTTCCTTACCTGATGCTGTTATACCAGAAAGAACTGGTCGATCGTGTTATCTCTGTGATTAAGTGGCTGAACAGTTGATATTCAACAAAGGGCCTAGGACATTAAGCTGGAGTAAACAATCTTTTCAACAGATGGTAGTTTCTTGTATTCCATTCCTTTCTATGGTGTGAAATAGCCTCAAAATTATCAGTTTTAAGCATAAATTGGTGTTGAACTTTGTCAAATGTCTTTTCTGCATCTCACTGGCTCCCGATCCTGCCAAGTCCTGGCTTTCATGGTCCGAAGATATCTCACCATTTCAACTTTTTTTTTCTCTGTCTTGGCTGGCCGGTGGAGCTGGGTCTGGACTAGCAGCCAGTCTCGGACATCCTGGATCAAAAGACACGACCTGTCTATACATTGTTTACAGGAAACACAACCAATGATGGAGAGGCTGTAGAGAAATTGGAACTCTCCTACACTGTTGGTGGGATTGGAAAGTGGTGCAACCTCTTTGAAAAGCAATCTGGCTCTCCCTTACAAAGCTGGATATAGATATACCATTTGACCCAGTAATTCCACTGCTTGGAATATATCCTACAGAATCAAGGCCATTCACACCAACTGATACGTGCACACGAATGTTTATCGCAGCACAGTCCACAATAACAAAAAATGGAATCAACCCAGATACCTAACAGCAGAGGTAGGAATAGGTAAACTATTCAATGAAACACTGTTCAACGGAACATTTTGCAACGATAAAGAACAACAATGATTTTGGGAAACATAAACTAGTTTCAAGTGGAGGACATTATGTTTGATTGAATGTAGTCAGTGACAAAAGGACAAATATTACATGAGACCCCTATGCTAAGAACTTGAAAACAGACTCATGCATAGAAGAAAAGACCCTTTGATGGCTGAAAGGGTGAGGAGGGAGGAAGGGTGGTGAGAGGGTTTAGATTAGATAGTTCATAGAAATTTGATTGGGTGAAATCTGTAACAGTACACATTAGAAAGACGATCAATATTAACTGGACTTCAGCATAATACGATTACTCCTCCCGTCTTAACCCAATATTGCAAGGACAGAGTAGCTGGGGTGAGGGGCCAGGGACCATGCACTCAGGGGAAATCAAGGCCAAATTTGTGCAACTAGAGTTTTTCTAAGTGAGTCTTTTGCACCCCACATTGGGGTCTTAAAAGCTGCCAAATCAACACATACATTTTGGGGGGACACAATTCAATCCATGACATCCCACCCTTTGGCACCTCAAAAATCACATCATTAGAACACACAAAATATAGTCACTCTTAGCATAGCAACAGTTTTCATTCAGTGTAAGTACCTTCATTTTGATGTAATTACTTTTATGTTTGCTGAGCTCTCAAAACACTGGAATTTGTATTGGGATTGCATTATATAGGTATATTGCTTTGGTTAGAATTTTGTTGAAGATTTTTGCATCTGTAATTTTCTTTTTTTGTGCTACTTGTGTCTTTTTGGACCAGTACCAGCATTTATGAGGAGAAATCAGAGAAAAGAAACAAAAAAAAATGAAGAAGCATTAAGAAACATGTGGGACTCCATGAAGAGGAACAATCCATTCACTATAGCCCCTAAGAAGATACAGTACCTAGGAATAAATCTAACCAGAGAAATAACAGACATTTACAAAGAGAACTACAAGTCCTTACTACAAGAAACTAAGAGAGACTTACATAAATGGAGAAACCTACCGATTCCGAAGAAAAGTGATCCAACCGAATGTGGCATTTAACAAACAATATCATTGATATCACATGCAACCCTTAAGATCATTCAAAAGCGACTACAGCAGTATATTGACAAGGAACTCCCAGAAACTCAAGGTGGATTCAGAAGAGGACATGGATCTAGGAATATTATTGCTGATGTCAGATGGACCTTTGCTGAAACTGAAGAATGCCAGAAAGATGTTTACTTGTGTTTCATTGACAATGCAAAAGCATTTGACTGTGTCGGATCCGACTCAACAGTACTTGGCTTGGCATATGGTTCAAGAGGCAGTCGTGCGAACAGAACAAGGGGACACTGTATGCTTTAAAGTCGGGAAAGGTGCTCATTTCAGATGGAGAGGACGTTTAAGAGTTATGCAGTAGTTAAAATTGGGTTTAATCTTAGCATGTTCAGGGGGAAAATAGATGTAGCCATAGAGCAAGTTAACAATGCATTGTATCATAATAAGAAATGCAGTACAGAATGAACACAAAACCAGGCTAAGAATTAAGTCCAGTGGTTCCTTATCCAAGCTGTATCAGCTACACTGTGGCAGAGGAGAAAAGTGAGGACAAAAGTAGCAAAATTGATTTATGAACTGTAGTGTATTGAATTTTTATATTTCAATGTAATTTGAAATAAAACACACAGTATTTTCTTCCAAACATTTCTTTAAATGATGCTGGGTTACCAAGCAGTAGATGCTATCAATTACTTCATTGGATGGATATTTTATTTTTTACTATATGTCTTGTTGTGTTATGTACATATACTCCACAGAATGACGTGGTTTTGAATAATAGCTTGAAAATGGAATTTCTGTACAAATAAAAAGATAGAAACCATTGTGCAGACTTATACTAGACCTGTAAAGAGACAATTTACTCAAATATTTAGATGTTTACCTGCCCCGAGGAAAGAGAAAATAACTCTTTCCTTGGGGCAGATGAATAAGTAGCCCATAAAAATGTTCCCATCTTCCGCAGTTTTAAGAACCTAATCTTTAAGAAGTCCACTATATTAAGGGAAAAAAAATGTCAATAGGTTAATTCCAACTCATAGTGACCCTATAGGACAGAGTAGCATTGCCCATAGAGTTTCCAGAGTGCCTGGTGAATTTGAACAGCTGACCTTTTGATTAGCTGACATAGCTCTTAATCACTACACTATCAGGGCTTCCATAGTATATCTTACTAAACTTCTTGTTTAATTCCATTTATTCTTGTTTGGTTGCCTGAAAACAAGAAGAAATACTATTCAGTGCTTACCACATTAAAATCCTTTGTAAGCTGTAAATCAGTAATTAAGTTACTCTGTTTTACTTTTCTTTATACTAAAGAAATCAGTCCTCTGAACTTTCCTTATGGGACCTGTTCTCACCACTTTAAATAATTCTATTTCTCTTTTCTGAAACTTGCCTACATCTAGTCATAATGCATTACAGTATAGATCTAGTGATAATACACTAAAATTTAGTAAAATATTTCAACAATACCTAAATCCCTCACATTATTACAGACTTTGCACAATAACAGTACAATGATGAGCTTCAGTGTTTCCTATTACATGGGGGGGTCTAGATAGTCCTTCAATACTCAATATTTTGGTGGCATTTTGACTCCTCTACCCACCCCAAATACATAAATACTCAACTCACAATCACCTCATTGAAAAATATCTATTATATCAAAAAAACCACTGCCATCGAGTTGATTCCAACTCATAGCAACCCTATAGAACAGAGTAGAACTGCCCCCACAGGGTTTCCAAGCATCTGGTAGATTCAAACTACGTACATTTTAGTTAGCAGACCTAGCACTTAACCAGTAATCATGGTTACTTTTAATATTTTCTGCCTTTGAGAGTATTAATATTTTCTAGGAAGTATTTTTGAAATACTTAGATTAATAAGGTCCCATTTATTTATTTATGACTTTATGTTCAGTTGTCTGGAAACACTGTTTCCCTAATGGTTAAGAGCTGCTAACCTAAGTCGACAGTTCAAATCTACTTGGCACTCCTTGCAAACTCTATGGGCCAGTTTTATACTGTCTATGGGGTTGTTATGAGTCAGAATTGACTCGAGGGCAGTGGGTTTAGTTTTTGTTTATTTAGTTGTCTAATTCTGAAATTTTATTGTTAATTTTCTGAATTTCTAATGGCTGTCTCTTCATGATTTTTAGCAGCCTGTTCAATTTGTCATTATGCTCTAGTGTGTTTGCCCTGATCTCTTCAAGAGTACTAAATATTAATCTTTTGTATTCTATCTCTGATAATTCCAGGAAGTTTTCTTCATCTGGAAAATTTCTTGATACTTTGTTTTCAGAGTTTTCTGAAGCTATCATAGTCTGCCTCTTCATGTGATTTGTTGTTGACTGTTGTCTCTGGGCAATCAGTATTTCACAGTATTTATTTTCTGTTTGCTTGCTGTGTTCTAGCTTCTTAACTTTGTTTTGAAATGCCCAAATATGCTGGCCATGTGAGCTACTTTGATTATTGGTGCCTTTGAAGCTCTAACGTCCTTGCAGCAGGTAGTTAGAACTGTTACTAGGCAACTAGGAATGTGAGTGCATGAATCCACTTCCTTTTTACATGTGTATTCAGCCCAAGTGTCCAGATAGTTGGTCAACAAGTGTGTGATGTAGGCTCTCTCCTATAGTCCTAGATGGGCAGGGGTAATTAGTGTAGACACATATATCTGGCTGCATGTGCTGAGAGAAGCAGTGGACTGATAACTGCCCCTAGGTATCTGTGAGAAAATCCTGTCCCTGTTTCTCAAAGAACTTAAATGTATAGGTTTTGTGGTTGACTGTGGGAGCCAGTGTTGTGTGTCTAGGTGAAAGACATTCAAATCCATTGATACTTATGCTTGTGCCTAGGCACAGGCGTTGTTTCTGACCCAAGTTCCTGGCTTAGGGAAGCCAGCAGATAATTTTTTTCTCAATGTTTGTCCATCTATTCACTCCCAAGGGCGAGAGAAATGCTCAGGGCATGAAAGGGGTCCTTCTTTCTACCTGGGGGATGCTGCAGTCTCTGGAACCCTTGGGTGCAGGGCAGATCAGGGAGACAGAAGGGCAGCTAAAAGGGAGAGAATTTTATCCAGAAGGAAAGTTTTAGACCCATGCACAGTAGGTTAAATGCAATCTACTCAACTTTTGATGATCAAATGCTGCTTTTTGCTGATTCTGTAGATGTGAGTGGGATTCCACTGCTTAGTCTCTCCTGCTGTGGAAGATGCTTGCCAAACTCCACTGCTTCCCTCACCACGTTTGCTGCAGCTGATCGGCGTTATGGGGTGCCAATTCCTACCTGGTCAGGTCAGGCCAGCCCTAGGCACTTCTGGACCTACTGTGTGTTCCCTGTGGCTCAGTGAAATTTCTCAGCTTTCCCTTTGATGCTCATGGCCCCTAGAATGTCATATATAATTGATTCATTTTGGGGCATCTTTATTGTAAGAGGAATGAAAGGAAGTGCGTGACTACTCTCATCTTAGACTTGCCTCCTATTTATTTTTTATTATTGTATTTTAGAGGAAGGTGTACAGAACAAACTAGTTTCTCATTAAACAGTAAGTATGTATATTTTTCTGTGACTTTGTTTACCAACCCCATGACATCTCAATACTCTCCCTTCTCTTTATTATCAGTTTTCTTGTCCCTTCCTGCCTTCTAGTCCTTACCCCTCAGCTGACAGCAATTTATCTCATTTGGTTTTTCAGGCCTGTTCAGTCTTTGATTGAAGGGCAAACCTCAGGATTGACTTCATCACTGAACTAAAAACTGCGTCCATGGAGCATATGCTCAGGGTTTCCCCAGTCTCTGTTAGGCCAGTAAGTCTGGTTTTCCTTTTGTGAGTTAGAATTTTGTTCTTTTTTTTTTTCCAGGTCTGTCCAAGAACCTCTTCTGTGATCTCTCTCATGGAAGTCAGTGATGGTAGGTGGGCAACATCTAGTTATACCGTCTGGTAGAGGCTGTGGTAGTTGTGGTCCGTTAGTTGTTTGGACTAATCTTTCCCTTGTGTCTTTAATTTTCTTCATTCTCCCCTGCTTCCTACTGATTAATATGTTTTTTAATTACCAAAATAAATGTATTCATTCAAATAGGTGTCACCCATGTGCTAACAACAAAACAAAGCAAATTTGAAATAATATAATGTTTTTTCTATCGCTTTCTTTCAAATATTTTTCTTGAATCACATAGAATTATGTAACAAATGGTCATTTCCTTGTTATTGGGATTTATTTTCACTTTATGAACTATATTTTATCAATATTAAGTTATGAGAAAAACAAAAACGTTGAAAAGGTTAGTAACTGCTTTGTGCATTTATCAAGTAAGTAATTTAATCCCTATACAGTTTGAAGCACACTGCTCTATATGAATAATTCTTTTTGTTGTTGTTGTTTGTTTTATTTCATTTATTTTTAAAATAATTGATTTAATTTTTTGCTGGTTTTGAAAATATATACAGCAAAAATACACCAATTGTAGTTTCTACATGTACAATTTAGTAACACTGATTATGTTCTTCCTATTGTGCAACTATTCTCTTCCTCATGTCTGGGTCTTTATCCATTATTAACATAGACTCACTGTTCCTCAATGTTTTTACCTAACCTCTCAAGTTGTGCTTGTCAGTCTGATCTCATACAGATAGATCTTAAATGACCGTAATGCTTAAGAAAGACATTTTTTTACTAGTTAAGATAAATTATCGTTTGGTTTGAAGAGACTTCAGGGGGATATTTTTGGTTTAAAGTTTATGATTACCTTAGGACAATAGTTTTGGGCATTCTTCCAACCTCTATACCTACAGAAATTCTGGATTCTATGAGAATTTGAAGTTGATGATTAAAATTCTAGGGTACTAGTTAGCAGATGGGAATGTAAAAGGAAATAAATTGACCACCTTATGTAAAATCCTTAATTAAATATATCTTGTTCTGACTTGCAAATAATTTATGTTTGTATATACCTATGTATATGTATGTGACAGGCCCATTGTAATGTACTCTATATTATGAATTCATGTGTAAATCTTTATTTGCAAATAAAGAAAACATTAAAATGTTAGAAGTTGCACTTGATTAGTATTTTAGATGATTGAGCTGAAATCTATGCTCACTTTGATTCATTCTGTAGAATGACAGTCCCTACCTTTACAGCTTTTAAATGATGTTTCTCAACTCAGAATACCTGTTACTTTTATCAATCAAACAGACATTGGACAGTCTTGCCTATTGAGGATTTTCAAGCAGTAATAAAAAGCTGAATTTGGGTACTTGGGAAAATTTTCCACTCTAAACACTATCTAGAAATAAAAAGAAGTTTTTTGGAGTCTTTCTTTTCTTTTTTTTTCTTTTAAAATCATTTTTATTTTGGAACATTGAAAAATTTAACATTAATTCTTGGTATAAAATTTCTAGTAGGATTAGTAACGATTATTTCTACTTCCTAATTCTTAGTATAAAATTTCTAGTAGGATTAGTAAGGATTAGGGCTCCCCCCCAGACTAAGAGCTCTTCTGAGTATGAATCAGGGTCCAAAGGACATGTTCTGCTACTGGTGCCGCTTTCTTAGTAGTACGAGGTCCCCACTCTCTGCTTGGCTTCACTTTCATCTCTTGTGAGATAAAAGGTGGTACAAGCCACACTCCAGGGAAATTTCCTTTACTTTGGATCAGGGATATGATCTTAGTAAAGGTGTTACAATTCCACCCTAATCTTATTTTATGTAAAATTACAAACACAAAATGGAGGACAACCATAAAATACTGGGAATCAGGGCATAACCAAGTTGACATGTATTTTGGAGGGACACAGTTCAATCCATGATATTATTAAGATGTTTTTATCATTTCCCTCCTATTCAAGTTGATCCTCTTTAGGGGGAAGCAGCTAAATTGGTCAGGCATGATGAGGTTTTCACAAAAGCATTTAAAATAACCCAACTCAGCAGGAATGGATGTTCACCGAGGACCAAAATGACATGGAGTAAAGACAACCCAGAAGATAGAGAGACCCACATCAGTAGGTGCCGACATCGACTTGAGACCACAAGAACCAGATGGTGCCTGGCCACCACCAGTGATAGCCGCGATGGAGCTCACTAAGTTGAGTCTCACTGACAACACAAGAATAAAAAGGGGTGCACCCAGAGATCTCCACTAGAAGACCTCAATTGATGGTCCAGCAGTTTCAGGGTTCCCCTGGGACCATGGTCCCTAGCCCTGATGCTGCCCTTTCCCATAAATCATAATGAAGGTCTACTCTTCGGAAACGGATGGATTGGACTTGACAATGCAGAGTGACCATATATTGGATGCACCTTATGGTTCTGTGCATCTATAGGATGTCATCCTGCTGACCTCTGGCTGGAGGAAGGAGAGTAGGTGGAGAGGAGGGGAAAGGAGACTGTTCGGAGGATGAGACATGTATATGGAGCAGAGAGGAATAGTGTACTGTCACCGAGCAGGGAGAACAGTGGAAGCTGCATATAGGTGGGCATGTAAATTTATATGGGAATGTACATTTTCACTCAGTCATAATACAAATAATAATAATAGTTTTTTGATGTGATTGTAAATCATTTACTGAACTTTCCTAGGGAATCTTGCTGAATTATACACTTTGTCATTTCCATAGATATATTTTTACTTTTTTTTTTTCCTCTCCTTTTAAAGCATAAACATAAGGGTTGTCCTTTTCTGGTTCTTGGGGATTTTCATCTGTCCTCTCCCAATCCTTACTGATTTTCACACTCTGAGATAGTACCTTCTTTAAAAAAAAAAAAAAAATTGCAAGTGTTTCCTGTAGGATAAAGCAAAACCTCAGTATGACACTAAAATTCTCACTTCAGATGCCAATACTTGAAACTATGTCATTCATAAATCTATGTATTAATTTTGGTCAAGCATTTCATCCTCTAGGTCTATTTCCTCACCTGTATATAGAGTTAGAGAAATCTCTAATTTCTGTGGTAATAGCACTTATTGAACATTTACTATGCACCAAGGACAACGTTCAACATAGCATTATTATCTCATATATGTTCATTAGCAGTACAATTAAGTAAATGTTAATACCTCATTTTGTACAAGAAAAAATTAGCTGAAAGGTAGACAAATTATAACAATTTACAGCCAGTGACTGAGCCAGAAATCTAACCCAGATCTATATGACATCAGAGCAAACCCTCTTTACACAGTACGTGTTAACTAAATACTAAAGTAAATGTATTTCATGCTTTAAAATACATTAATCAGTAAAAATTAAACCCAAATTATTTTTATTTGCACAAAAATTGATCTAACTGATAAACCATAAAATAACCTGAATATTAATAAACAAAATTCCTTTTAAGTAATCTCTACAGAAACAAAGATGTTCTATTGACTAGGCAAAAGCATTTGACTGTGTGGATCGTAACAGATTACGAATAAAATTGAAAAGATTGAGAATGCTAGAACACTTAACTGTGCTCAAGAGGAACCTGTACATAGATCAATAGGCAGTCATTTGAACAGAGCAAGGGGATACTGCACACTTTAAAATCAAGAAAGATGTGTGTCAGGGTTGCAACCTTTTACCTTACTTACTCAATCTATAGGCTGATCAAATAATCCGAGAAGCTAGACTATACAAAAAAAAAAAAAGTGGAGCATCAGTCTTGCAGGAAAACTTACTAACAACCTCCATTATGCAGATGACAAAAGCTTGACTGATCAAAGTGAAGAGGCCTTGATGCCATTACTGATGAAGTTCAAAGACTACAACCTTCACTATGGTTGCACCTCAACATAAAGAAAACAAAAATTCTCACAACTGGACCTATAAACAACATCATGATAAATGAAGAAAAGATTGCATTGTCGAGGATTTCATTTTATTTGGATCCAGAGTCTGTGCCCATGGGAGCAGCTGTCAGGAAACCAAATGATACACTATTGGATGAATCTTGTGCAAAAGTCCTCTTTAAAGTGTTAGAAAGCAAAGATATCACTTTGAGGACTGAGGTGTGCCTGACTCAAGCTATGATATTTTTAATCACCTCATTATGCATTTGAAAGCTGGACAATGAATAAGGAATATTGAAAAAGAAATAATTCTTTTTAATTATGTTGTTGACAAAGAATATTGAATATACAGTGGACTTCCAAACTAACAAACGAGGCTGCCTTGGAAGAAGTACAGCCAGAGTACTCCTTGAAGCAAGGATGGGGAGGTTTCATCTCACCTAATTCAGACATATTTTCAGGACAGACAAATCCTTGGAGAAGGACATTGTGCCTGGTAAAACAGAGGGTGAGCCAAAAGAGGAAGACCTTGGACCAGGTGGATTAATACACTGACTACAACAATTGACTCAAACATAGTCAAGAATAATGAGGATGGCACAGGACCAGGTAGTCTTTTGTTCTGTTGTATATAGGGTCGTTGTGAGTCAGAATTGACTCAACAGGTGGCAACAACAGCACAGAAACAGGGTCATCCAACTTCATTCCTAAAACTTGAGTTTTCTCAAATAAGAAAAATTTCACTTTTCTTTTTTATAACAGGTATGCCTCATCTGGAAATCCTGGTATAGTAGTAAAGTGCTACAGCTGCTAACCAAAAAGTCAGCCATTCAAATCCCCCAGGTGCTCTTTGGAAACCCTATGGGGCAGTTCTATTCTGTCCTAGAGGGTTGCTATGAGTCAGAATTGACTCGACAACAATGTCTCTTTTCTTTCTTTCTTTTTTTTTTTTTTTTTGGTTATGCTTTCTCTACAGTAATTTTCATCTTACATATTCTAAGTAAGAGTTTCATCTTTGGCCATGGTTATACAGGATCCCTATGCGTAGGAATCAGCTCAACGGCAACAGATTTTTGGTTTTCTTTTTAATCTGGATATATTTCAAGATTCATGTCCTCTGTTGATCTCCTTGTTAAGTTTCCTTGAGAAAGGTTTACCAGAAATTGTCTATCATACTCTTAGTGAAACAAGAGCCATTTAAAATCAATGTCCTGTCTCAGCAATTGTTTATATAGGATTTATAAAGAGTAAGCTACCTATTTTTTTAACATTTGCATTGAGAGAAGTGAAATAGATCACCGTAGCTAACAAGTTCTTGACTGGAGAATGAAGGCTGGATAAATAAGCAGTGGTTGGAGAGTTGGGGACATCAGATTAAATTTTGATACATCCTAGATGGTTTCTCAACCTCCCTTTGCTCTACTGCTTTTCGTAATGGTCTAACAATCCTCAGTTTCAGGGATCAGCTGTAGTCCATAAGGAATCTACAAGATAATGCATGCCACAGATAAGTTTGAAAATTTTCATCATAATCTAACATAAAGAAAGCAACTTTTCACCAGTGTTTAACTATTTCTGTTGTCCGATTTTTTCTTGTGTAACATTTTGAGCTTCAGAGATATATATTACTTATCTGAAGAATACCTCATATTATGACTGTGAATTGAAGTTCCTTGGTGGCGCAAACAGTAAAGCTCTCAAATGTTAGCAGAAAGGTTGGCAGTTTAAACCTGTTCAGAGGTACCTCAGAAGATGGGCCTGATAATCATGTTTCGGAAATGTCACAGCCTTGAAAAAATTGTGGTATAGTTCTATTTTTGCACACGTGGGTTCTCCATGAGTGCCAGTCAGCTCACTGCTAACTAGCAAGAGCAGTAAATTGAGCACCTCTTAGGAACGCTGGTGTCTCAGTGGTTAAGCATTTAGCTACAAACTAAAAGATCAACAGTTCAAAGCTACAAACCCAACTGTGGAGCAGCTCTATTCTGAGCTGTAGAGTTTCAAGAACTCAGAGTCAACTGGACAGCAGGGAGTTCAGTTTTGTTTAGACTAGAGAGGAAAAAGCAGCTGGATCGCCTTGATTTTTGGAGTGAGCAGTAGCAAATGGATGGTACATCTGATTTGTTGTGTTTTAAAATTTATTAGTAATTTTAAAAAATCTGATCAGTTTGTCTATGGTATTGAAGAGAGGAAGTGGCACAACGATAGCAGTTGTATACAAAAATTCAGAGAACTAAGAATGTGTTTTAATGTATGCAGTTGCAGAAAAAGGTGACATACACACATCTAGATAAAGCACTCTTTGAAGACTATTCATGATATTTAGGCTGCCTTTCCATAACTCAGTATTGAATAGTATTGAAATTGCTTTCACCCTTTATGGCTGTTATTCCTGTATTTTTTCCAGTGATAGAACAGGTCATACTTGCCTTCCCAGGATATGTGATTGGAATGCTGGGCTGACTTTTATTTTATTTTATTTTTTTAAAAAAAATAATTAGCAAACTGACATGCTTTGACACAACCTGCTGAGAAAAGAGCCTTTGCTACACCTCTGCATTCAGAGAGAGACAGCTCTTAGGAAATTAATAAGAGCCTTCAGTTTCACATTTGAATGCTATCCTATGTTCCATTTCAATGACTTCAACTTGATCAATAAATGAGATTGAGATTCAACAGAAACTGCCATGAAAATTCCAAATTGGAAAAGCACGTGGTACAACAGACATGACTAAGTTAATTTAGAATAAAGGACACCTGACACATGATGGTATTGTTCCTGCAAGGTAATTATTATCTCCTTTTGTATATGTTGTTTCAAAATGTATATGATACTGTGTAAAAGCTGTCTGAATGTCCTAACTTGACAGCTATACTCATCTCCACTATTATTTAAAGAGAATCTTTCTTTATAGAACATAGCCTTCAAAGGAATCGGAGAGAATTATTTTCCATTTGAACTAATTTTTATCCCTTTCAAAATAATGAACCCTAAAATGAATGTCTTTTGTATTTCTTTTTGATACCAAACTGCCTCATTTATCATCAATGGTGTATCTGAGGAGATATAAAAGTATTGGAAATCCATCATTTATTGGCAATTTAAATCTTTTATTTCCTACAGTGGCTGTGGAAATACCAACTAGTTGGTATGCAGTTCTAACATGATTCTTTTGGCTATTGAATTTAGATAATGAAAAAATAAACTAGAAAACAGGAAAATTAAATTATTTGCTTAAATACACCACATGTTTAGATGTTTCCCTTTGAGAACAGGATTAATTGAAAAATTTAACTTGTGCTTTATTACCACTACAGTTACTATAGAACAAAATAACAAGCAATATTTCACCTAATTAATAATATAGATGAGCAAGTGGGGCTATTGCCAGAAATGTAGTTTTAAACATGAAACATGATTCTTTCACACAGATCTCATTCTAGAAATACATTTTCACTTTCTTGTTTTGCAGGGTTATTAAGCATTCCATCCTCAAACAAAATGATGATGATTAAACCCCAATAGATGTTAAATCACATATTCACAGGCAAGGATCTTGCTGTTATGTCTTTTTAATTTTTGACCCATCAATCTTCTTTAAATTAACTGCCTGTACGTAGAGGTGCAAATAATCACATTATGCACCAGAGATTTGCTCTTCCTGATGTCATGTAAGAAAGGATCGAAGGATGTAAGGTTTGATCATGATGATGACTGCCCTAAATGCTTGTATTTCTAGTTGATACAGGGACTCACATATGATATGATGTTACTAAGTTTTAACAAAAAAGTCCTATGTGGTTTTACTTTCAAACATAATTCTGTTTATCTTGTGAGGTGACTTTATTCCAGCTTACTTATGAGAGGTAGCCTTATCATTCTGTAGCTCCTCAAAGAGCTGAGTTTAATTGAAAGGAAAATTACCACAACTTGAGCCAGTTTCCTCCACTATGCAATGGGTAAAATACTCAGTGAAGGTCCCTTTCAGGCAGACATATGAAGTTTCATATGATGAAAGAAAAATGTTCCCCAGAGTTGCTTATTATTAAATATTTATGCAAATTTAGAAAAACAGCTTAGATATCTCTTAAGTATTTCACCTCTAAAGGCAGAATTGCCACTTCAGCAAGGCAAGGAGAACGGAGAACTTGGACATTGCATTTAGCATAGTGGTTGACCAAGGCACTGTTCCTGATCCCTTTTTTCTAAACATTATTAAAATTCCATTTCAAAAATTTTGTCCTTAATGATAGCCCATGGGCCTATTTTAAGGTTTAAGTACTTTGAGCCAACCCCAAATAGTTACGTTTTCTCCAGTTTTATACCCTTCTAAGGAAATCCCTTCTTAAGGGGTTTTCTTGAGTGCCCTTCTCCTTTCATCACAGCTCTAGTGGAAGTTCTTCCCCTTACACAAATTGTCCTAGAGTTTGTGCACAAGGAAACTTCTAATTAGCTTTTAAAAAAGCTTTATTCATATATACTTAATCTAACTGCTCCTAGTTAGGTAGAATGTCATGTCATTTCTTCTTTCACAATATGTTTTAGGTTCTTACATTCCTTTCTCAGCCTCATATATAAGCTTTTAGTGTGAAATGCCTATGTGTTAGTCAGGATGGAATAGACCGTATTGTGTTATAAAACAAATTCATACTTTCAGTGACTTAATACATACTTATGTAAAGTCTTCTGCAGTTCACCAGGGCAATTTAGAAATCTAAACTGTTTGATATTGCAGCTCCACTACATCAACACATGACCTCTTTCACAAGCACTAGGGAATAGGGAATATTCCAATCAGCAAGTAATTAAAAGCTTCACCTTGGCAACATTGACCAAACTGCATTGTCTAATGTCACCTAATAAATCAAGTTCAAAGTCAGTAGCAGAGTATTCAAGGACTCTTATAATCCACTAGCATCCTTCATATTCTACCTATCACACAGCCTAAAGTTTTCTGAACATACCATATGTTTTCAGGCTTCTTTGCTCTATGATTGTTTTCCTCAGCTTAGGGAATGAATTTTATCTAATATTCTGAATATTTAATATCTATTTATATTTCAAAATTCAGTTAAAATGGAAACACAAAGAAGTCTTTTTCTCTTGATCAAAATAAACTAAGTATCCTCTCCTTTTAAATTTATGTCATTGGAATTTACTATATTTTAATATTCTCTGTGTCAATAAGTTATAAACAACCTGATGAAATGTACCTGGACCTATTTATTTGCATATCTTGTTAGTGTCCAATACATGTTTGGTTTAGTGATTATTTTATTTATGGTAGAGAAAAGGGCCATTTGTAAAGGAACTCTGAGGTCTCAATGCAAAAAAGATGTGAGTGGCTCCATCTGAGTATTTTCAGCTTGAAGGTAAAGCATACTATAGATAGAAATGAGTAAGGAAGACCTAAGAATAACTGATGCATTTGAATTATGATGTTGGCAACCTTCTGTAAGATAGTTGACATAATATATGCAATTAATATGGACATCGTATACTCTTGGTATCTGTTTTTCTATAACACATGTTTGAACAGAATAAGGAAATACTATGTGGTTTAAAATCAGGAAAAGCATATGTCAGGATTGCTTGTTTTTTGCCAAACTTAGTCAATCTGTATGCTGAGCAGATAGTCTGAGAAGCTGGAGTATATGAAGAAGAACACATCAGAATTAGCATGCAACATGCAAAGGACACAACATTGCTTGCTAAAGTGAAGAGGACTTAAAGCATTTACTGATGAAGATCAAAACTACAGCTGTCAGTAAAGATTACACCTCGATATGAAGCAAATAAAAATTTTCACAACTAGACCGATAAGCAACATTTTGAGAAACAGAAAATACTGAAGTTATCCAAGATTTCAGTTTACTTGGATCCACAGAAAATGCCTATGGAAGTAGTAGCCAAGAAATCAACAATATTTTGCATTGACCAAACCTGATGCAAAAATCTCAAAGTTTTCAAAAGTAAAGATGTCACTTTGGAGACTAAGGTCTATTTCACCCAAGCCATGATATTTTCAATAGCTTCATATGTTTGTGTAAGCTGGAAATGAATAAGGAAGACCTAAGAAGAATTGATGCATTTGAATTATGGTGCTGGCAAAAAAAAAAATATATATATATATTGAATATCTGGGTCAGTTCTACCCTGGCCCCTAGGGTCGCCATGAGTCGGATCCGACTCGACGGCACTTGGCTTGGCATGGACTGTCAGAAAAATGAACATATCTGTCTTCGAAGAAGTGCCACCAGAATGCTACTAAGAAGCCAGATGACAAGATTTTGTCTCACATACTTTTGCACATGTTATCAGGAGGGATTATCCCCTGGAGAAGAGCATCATCCTTGGTAATGCTTTAGTGTGAATGCTCAGCTGAAACCTTTCTGCCATGGGTGACACTGCTGATATATTCATATTCATATTCACATTCACATCCATACCCATAACCATACCCATACCCATGCCCATGTCCATGTCCCTGTCCATATCCAGATCCATATCCATATTATGCTTCCAGCATCATAGCAACATGCAAGTCCCTACACTACGACAAACTGACAGACTTGTGGGTAAGTGCAAAAAAGAAGAAGGCTCACAACCAGATGGACTGACACAGTGGCTGTAACAATGGGCTCAAACAGAGCGATGGTAGTGAGGATGGTGCAAGACCTGACAGTTTTTCCTTTTGTTGTACATAACATCATTATGAATCAGAACCAACTCAATGGTACCTAACAACGCAATACATATCTAATTAATTTCTGTCAAAATTATGTTTTAAGGACTGTAGCATGTAACTCCAGTATTAGGTAGAACTTTAGGCACATCTTATCATAATCTTTAATTTAAAACATTAGAGAAGTGATGTTTTAGGAGCCAAAAAGTTATTTACCTTCAAGAAAGTATGTTTTTCTTGATCACAGACTCTAAAATATACACATAATATTGAGATTAAATGTCCTTGTTGATCTGAAATCTTGAGAGTTTTTAATGTTGATTGTTTTTTGGCAGTTAGCTTAAAAAAGAAAATCAGATTCATTCTGCATTGTTATAAAAGTGAAAGGCTACAATAAACAATTCTACCACATCTGAGAAAAGCATAATCTTCAGAATATTTATCATTTTTATATGCCATAGAGATATAGATATGTATATTACTGTGCATATGGTTATAAATACAAATATAGATATGCCTGTCTGTTTTGGGAAACTGGAGTCCTGGTGGTATGATGGTTAAGAGTTCAGCTGCTAACCAAAAGGTCAGTTCAATTCTACCAGCTGCTCCTTGGAAACCCTATGGGTAAGTTCTACTCTGTCTGGTAGTGTTGCTATTAGTCAAAATTGACTGGGAAGCAAAGAGGTATTTCAGTCTTAATCAATGTGTTTTTGTTTCAGCTACCACGTATCAGCTTCCTAGGGCTGCCATAACAAAATACCAAATTAAGTGGTGTATTAAGAACAAAAGTTTATTGTCTTACAACCTGGAGGCTGGAATTCCAATATCTGGGTTTCTGCTGGGTTGATTTTTTCAGAAGCTTTGAAGAAAAATCTGCTCCATGCCTTTCTCCTCATTTCTGGTAGCTCTAGGTGTCACTTGGCTTGTAGCTGCAGCATTGTGTGGCATCTTTTCTCTGTCTCCTTGTCTCTTCTCTTTTATAGGGGCACCAGTCATATAAGATTAGAAACTACACTATCCCAGAATGACCTCAAATTAACTGAATTGATAAAATTTTCAAACATTTTATCCCATAACAGGGTCATATTCACATGTACAAGGGTTAGTATTTCAGCATATTTTGGGCAAAACAGAATTCAACTCATTACATGCTGTTGCACTAATACAATAATGTGTACATTTGAATCATCTGCTAATATTAGTAACTACTCACAACTCAGATGATACTGTTGACAGATCATCTAGAAAAAAAGCTCAGTAAAGATACAGAAGACCTTATTGCCACAATTAACCAACTAAACCTCATTGAAATGTATAGAATTTTCTATCCATCAGTGGACAACTACACCTTCTTCTCCAGTGCACATGGAACATTTTACAGAATAGGCCATGTGTTAGGACATAAAGCAATTCTCAACAAAATCCACAGTGTTGAATTAATGCAAAGCATCTTCTCAGATCATAAAGCCATAAAAGTCAAAATCAATAGCAAAAAGAAACATAGAAAGTGGAACTCTTGGAAACTGAACAAGATCTTGCTCAAAAAAACCACGGGTTATAGAAAAAATCAAGGATGAAATAAAGAAATTCATGGATTCCAATGAGAAAAAAAACACTTCCTACCAGAACCTATGGGATACAGCCAAAGCAGTACTCAGAGGTCAGTTTATCTCCATAAATGCACACATCCGTAAGGAAGAAACAAAGCAAATCAAATAACTGACTCTACAGCTTCAATAAGAAGAGAGAGAACAACAGAGGAACCCCTCAGGCACCAGAAGAAAACTGATTATAAAGACTAGAGTAGAGCTAAATGAATTAGAGAAAAGAAAAACATTGAAAAAATTGAAAAGATGTAAAGGTGGTTTTTTTCAAAGGATCAACAAAATTGATAAACCATTGTCTAAACTTACTAAACAAAAAACAGGAATGGAAACCAATAACCCAAATAAGAAATGAGAGTTGTCACAACAGATCCAACAGAAATAAAAAATATTGTAACAATACTATGAAAGACTGTACTCTAACAAATTTGAAAACCTGGAGGAAATGGACAAATTCCTTGATTCATACAACCTACCAAAATTATTACAAGGTGAAGCAGAACAAATTAATAAATCCATCACAAAGGAAGAGATTGAAAAAGTCATCAAAATACTGCCAAACCATAAAAGCCCGGGCCCAGATGTCTTTACTGCAGAATTCTACCATGCTTTTAGAGAAGAGTTATCTCCAATACTACTGAGACTATTTCACAGTATAGAAAGGGATGGAGTGCTCCCAAATTCGTTCTGTGAAGCCAGCGTAACCCTGATACCAAAGCCAGGGAAAGACCCAACAAAAAAGAACTACATACCGATATCATTCATGAATCTGGATGCAAAAATCTTTGACAAAATTCTTGCCAATAGAACACAACAGCATATCAAAAAAAAAAAAAAAAAATCCATCATGACCAAGTTGGATTCATACCAGGGATGCAGGACTGGTTCAGCATTAGAAAAACAGTTAATGTGATCAACCACATGAATAACACAAAAGACGAGAATCACTTGATTTTGTCCATTGATACAGAACAGGCATTTGATAAAGTCCAACATCCATTCACGCTAAAAACTCTCAGCAAAATAAGCATACATGGAAAATTCCTCAGTGCTATAAGGGCCATTTATACAAAGCCAACTGTCTACGTCATTCTGAATGGAGAGAGACTGAAGGAGTTTCCCTTGAGAACAGGAACTAGACAAGGATGCCTACTCTCACCTCTCCTATTCAACATTGTACTAGGAATTCTAGCCAGAGCAATTAGGCAAGGCCAAGAGCTAAAGGGCATCTGCATCGGCAAAGAAGAAGTCAAAATTTCCCTATTTCCAGATGATATGATTGTATACACAGAGAATCTGAAAGAATCCATAAGTAAACTACTGAAACTGATAGAAGAGTTCAGCAAAGTCTCAGGATACAAGATAAACATAAGTAAATCAGTAGGATTCCTTTATATCAACAATGAGACTGTTAATGAATAAATCCTCAAAACAATACCATTTACCATAGCCCCTGAGAAGGTCAAGTACCTAGGAATAAATCTAACCAGACTGTTAAATCTAACAGACTGTTACAAAGAGAACTACAAGCCCTTACTACAAGAAACTAACAGAGACTTATGTAAATGGAGAACCCTGACCTGCTCATGGATAGGAAGACTTAACATTGTCAAAACGTCTATTTTACCCAAAGCAATCTATTTATACAATGTAATCCCTATACAAGTTCCAGCATCATTTATTAATGAGGTGGAGAAACAAATCACCAATTTTGTTTGGAAAGGGAATAAGCCCTGGATAAGTAAAGCACTACTAAAGAAGAAGAACACACTGGGAAGCCTATCATTACTCGACTTTAGAACATATTACACTGCCACAGTAGTGAAAACAGCCTGGTATTGGTACAAAAATAGACAGATAGATCAACGGAACAGAATCGAGACCCCAGAGATGACATCATCTGCCTATGAACAGTTGATATTCTACAAAGGCCCTAAGACATTAAACTGGGATAAAAACAATCCCTTCAACAAATGGCACTGGTAAAATGGGATATCCATCTGCAAAAAATTGAAACAAGATCCATATCTCACACCTTATGCAAAAACCAACTCAAATTGGATAAAAGACCTAAATATCAAATCTAAAACGATAAATCTCATCCAAGAAAAAATAGGAACAACAGTGGAAGTTTTAATACAGACCATAGACAGACTTCAAAATCTATCAAACAAACCAAAATCAACACAAGTGAAAATAGATAAATGGGAACTATTAAGAATCAAAAACTTTGGTTAACCAAAGAATTTATTAATAGAATTAAAAGGCCACCTACAGAATGGGAAAAGATATTTGGCAACTATATGTCAGACTGATGCCTGATCTCCATAATCTATAATGTACTACAAAATATCAGTAAGAAGAAGATAAATCATCCAATTAAGCGATGGGCAAAGGAGATGGACAGACACTTCTCTACAGATAAAATCCAGGCAACCAAAAAACACATGCCGACAAGCTCATGATCTTTAGCTATTAAAGAAATTCAAATCCCAACTACAATGAAATACCATCTCACCTCAGCAAGGTTGGCGATGATCCAAAAAAATGCCAAACAACCAATTCTGGAGAGGCTGTGCAGAAATTGGAACTGTCCTACACTGTTGGTGGGATTGCAAAACGGTCCAACCTCTTTGGAAAGCAATCTGGTGCTCCCTTAAAAAAAGGGATATCGAGACATCATTTGACCCAGTAATTCCACTACTTGGAATATATCCTACAGAATCAAGGCCATTCACACCAACTGATACATGCACACGAATGTTTATGGAAGCACAGTCCACAATAACAAAAAGATGGAATCAACCCAGATGCCCAACAACAGAGGAATGGATAGGTAAACTACAGTATATGTACTCAATGGAACATTATGCAACGATAAAGAACAATGACGATTTCAGGAAGCATCTCATAACCTGGTTTCAACTGGAGGACATTATGCTGAGTGAAAGCAGTCAGTGACAAAAGGACAAATATTGTATGAGACCTCTACAATAAGAATAAAAAAGAGACTTATGCATAGAAGAAAAGACTCTTTGAAGGCTGTAAGAGAGGAGAGGGAGGGAGGGCGGGTGAGTGTGGGAGGGTTTAGATTAGATAGTTGATAGCAATTTGGTTGGGTGAAATCGGTGACCTCACACGTTAGAAAGAACAATATTAAGTGTACTTGAACATAACTTGAGTAGAGGACCATGCTCTCAGGTGAAATTGAGGCCAGTTGGCACAACTAGCATTTTGCTATGAGGGTCCTCTGCACCCCATATTGGTGAGCAGCTTCTGGGCTCTTAAAAGCTGCCAAGCTGCCATCTGAGGGTACAGCAAATCGTCCCAACTTAGCAGGAACGCATGATCACTGAGGACCAAAACGACATGGGGAAAGAGAACCCAGAGGACATAGACCCACATGAGTGGGTGTGTACATCGACTGATGACCGGAAGAACTGGATGTTGCCTGGCTACCACCAGTGATAGCTACAGTGGAGATCACAAAGTTGTCTCACTGGCGACACAAGAATAAATAGGAGTGCACCCTAAGATCTCCACTAAAAGACTGCAAATGATGGTCCATGGGCTTTGGGGTTCCCCTGGGAGCATGGCCCCTGGCCCTGATGCTGCCCCTTCCCATAAATCATAATGAAGCTCCACTTTTCTGACAGGATTGACTGGACTTGGTAACTCAGAGTAACCATGTCTTGGATGCACTCTATGGTTCTATACATTTATAGGATATCATCCTACTGACCTCTTATTGGAGGAAGGGGAGTGGCTGGAGAGGAGGGGAAAGGAGACTGTTGGGAGGATGGGACATGCATGGAGCAGAGAGGAAGAGTGCTGTCACCGGGTAGGTAGACCAGTGGAAGCTGCATATAGGTGGACATGCAAATTTATATGGGAATGTACATTTTCATTCAATCATAATAAAAAAATCAAAAAATCAAATGATACTGTTAATGTATTCAGAGACAACATTACCTATATGAAATATTTCTCATCGCTGAAATCACTAAAATGTTAGGATCGGCATTAATGCCATTAAAAATATTGCTTTAATGAAAGTAAGCATAAATGAAGCAATTATTTGATCTAAAATGGAAGTTGTTTTCAATATTTATCACTACTATTTTTAAGACTTTATATTTTCCAGTTTATAAACCTAAATTTAAGGTGGCATGCTTAATTTCAGTGCTTCAGGACATTAGATTTACTGATTAATTTTTATATGCTAACCTTTAACGTTCTGCCTATAACCATTTAAAACACTGGCAAATACAATGACATACTTCGGTCCTAGTATGCAAATTTACTGAGTTTATAGTTTTTTTTCCTACTACATGGAAAGATGTTTCTCAACACACTTTTTAAAAAAGTAATAATTCTTTTTTTAATTGTGATTAAGTGAAAGTGTAGAATCCAAATTAAATTTGCATGCTTGTTTATTTATGGCTTTTTCTGCTCTCTGTGTCCGGTGATAGCACACTCCTCCTTTTTGTTCTATATATGTCATATCCTTTTAAGAATCTCCTGTCCCCTCCTCTCCACCCTCTTCTCTCCCTTCTTATAAGAGGCAAGTAGGACAGCATGGTATAGATGCATAGAACTATAAAATACACATACCATATAGTCACATTGTGCCCTCTAGTCCAGTCCATTCCTGTCCAAAAAGTTCACCTCACTAATGTATTCTGTTCAGGGGCCATGCTCCCAGGGGAACCCCCAGGCTTCCGAACTATCAATTGCAGTCTTTAGTGAAGTTCTTGAGGTGTACCCTTCTTTTTCCTTTGTTGCCACTGGGACTTGACAATGTGTGACCCATCAAGATTGTCTTTTGTGGTGGCTGAGCATCATCAGCTTCTTCTGGTTACATGTTGATACAGTCACCATTCACATGGTTCCTTCTGGGAGTCTCCTGGGAGCTTTGTTGTTCCTGGTGCTCATCTGTTCTGGATGAGTTGGGACCTTTCGTTGTATCTCAGATGGCAGTTTGCTACCCTTTAAGGCCCCAGATGCCACTCAATAATATGGGATGAAGAAGACTCTCTTTGCAATAGGCTAGTTATATCAGTTGTCCTCGATGTCCCCTGAGATCATGGTCCCCAGGACCCCACCCCAACTACTCTATCCTTGAAATATTGGGTTAAGATTAGAAGAGTTTTCAGTCTATATTGAAGTCCAGTTAAGTTGATCTTTTTTCTACCGTCTGCTGTCACTGCTTTCACTCAAACAAATTTCTGTCAACTATTTATGACCAGTCCTATCCCTCCCTCCACACCCCTGAAGCTGTCAAAGAGTCTTTTCTTCTGTATGTGAGTCTATTTTTAAGTGCTTAGAGTAGGGGTCTCATACAATATTTGTCCTTGTGCCTCTGACTGATTTCACTCCGAATGTCTTCCACTTGAAATCAGTATATGGGATACTTCTAAAATCATCGTTGTTCTTTATCATTGCATAGTGTTCCATTGAGTATATGTATCACAGTTTTTTTATCCATTCATCTGTTGTTGGGCATCTGGGTTGACTCAATCTTTTAGCTTGTGGACTGTGCTGCAGTAAACATTTGTACGTGTATCTGTTGGTGTGACTGCCCTTGATTCTGTAGGATATATTCCAAGAAGTGGGAATACTGGGTCAAATGGTATATCTAGTTTCAGCTTTTTAAGGAAGTGCCAGATTTCTTTCCAAAGAGGTTGTACCATTTTGCAATCCCACAAGGAGTATCGGAGAGTTCCAATCTCTCCACAGCCTCTCCAGCATTTGCTGTTTGTCTTCTTTAGATCATGGCCAACCTTGTTGGGGTGAGATGGTGTCTCATTGTAGTTTTGATTTGGATTTATTTAATAGCTAAACATTATCAGCATTTCCTCATGAGTGTTTTGGCTGCTTGAATGTCCTCTTTGGTGAAGTGTCTATCTCCTTTGTCCACCACTTAATTGGGTTATTCACCTTTTTCTTGTTGATATTTTGCAGTACCTTGTAGATTATGGAGATCACACGTCTGTGTGACATGTAGTTGCCAAACATTTTTTTCCCGTTCTGGAGGTGGTCTTTTAATTCTTTTGATAATGTCTTTGTATGAGCAAAAGTGTTTGATTCTCAGTAGTTCCCATTTAACTATTTTCACTTTTATTGATAGTGCTTTGTCAGATTTTGAAGTCTCTCTATGTTGCATATTAAAGCTTCCATTGTTGAGCCTAGTTTTCCTTGCATGGTCTTTATTGTTTTAGGTTTGATATTTAAGTCCTTGATCCAATTTGAGTTAGTTTTTGTGTAAGATGTAAGATATGGGTCTTGTTTCATTTTCTTTGCAGATTTATGTCCAAGTTTGCCAGCACTATTTGTTAAAGAGACTGCCTTGACCCCTGTTTGTAATCTTAGAGCCTTTGTTGAATATCAACTGTTCAAAAGAGGATGGTTGCATCTCTGAGTCTCAACTCTGTTCCATTGGTCTATGTGTCTCTTTTTGTATCAATACCACCAGTCTGTTTTTACTACTGTGGTCGTGCAATAGGTTCTAAGGTTGGGTAGTGTGAAGCCTCACACTTTGTTCCTGTTCTTCAATAGTGCTTTGCTTACCCGGTGTATCTTCCCTTTCCAAACAAAGTTGGTGACTCACTTCTCCATTTCATAAAAAAAGTGTCATGGGAATTTGTATTGGGATTGCATGATATATGCATATCACTTTCGCCATGAGTCGGATCCAACTCGACGGCACTTGGCTGGCTTTGGCTTCAGTAAAACAGAGATTTTCACCATGTTGTTTTCCTATTTATGAGCTGGGTAGGTTTTTCCATTTGCATAAGTCCCTCTTGGCTTCTTGCAGTAATGTAGTTCTCTTTGTACAGATCTCTTATTTCTCTAGTTAGATTTGTTCCTAGGTATTTTATCTTCTTGTGGACCATAGTAAATTATATTGATTTAGTGATTTTTTTTCTTTGATAATCTCTTTGTTGGTATAAAGGAATCCTACTGATTTACATATGTTTACACACATCCAGATACTTCACTGAACTCTTCTATAAGTTCCAGTAATTTACTTAAGGATTCTTTAAGATTGTCTGCATATACAATCTTATCATCTACAGATAGAGAGATTTGTACTTCTTTGCCGATACGGATGCCCTTTATTTCTGTCTTGTCTAATTGCTCTGGCCAGAACTTCTAGTACAATCTTGAATAGAAGTGGTGGGAGAGGGCATTGTTCTCTATTTTCTGTTCTCGAGGGGAATTCTTTCAGTCTCTCTCCATTCATGAAGGATGTCATGGGTTGAATTGTATCCCCCTCAAAATGTCTGTTGATTGTGAGTCCCAATATGGTGCCCCTCCTCCCCTGTGTGGTGACTCCTGCCTCTGCGAGATTGATGATGGAGAATAGGCAACAGTTGTGTTAGTGAGGCAGGTCTCAAGCTACAAGCTTGTGGAATATAAGGGAAAGAAGGAGCAGAAGAAGTTGGGAACCTCACACTACCGAG
The DNA here is from genome assembly GCA_028571685.1 of Heterohyrax brucei. Lineage (NCBI taxonomy): Eukaryota > Metazoa > Chordata > Mammalia > Hyracoidea > Procaviidae > Heterohyrax > Heterohyrax brucei. The sequence continues at coordinate 126,735,102 of CM053166.1, read as the reverse complement.
AGAGAAGCACCGAGAGCAGAGCACATCCTTTGGACCTGAGGTTCCTGTGCCGAGATGCTCTCACTGGATTTGGACTCAGCCTACCAGACTGTGATAAATTCTCTTACTGAATGGACTTACAGTTTGTAAAGGGACTTGCAGCTTATCGGACTGTCTCACTAAAACCTTCTCCTCATGAAACCTTCCACTCATGGTATTTTCTGTTAGAGCAGTACCAGGTGGCTAGGACAATGATGTAGGTGGTTGGCTTTGCCTAGATGCCCTCTGTTGCACTGAGGAATACCCTTTCTATTCCTATTTTTCTGAGAGTTTTTAGCATGAATGGGTATTGGACTTTGTGAAATGTCTTTTTTGCATCAGTTGACAAAAACAGGTGATTCTTATCTTCTGTGTTACTTATGTGGTTGATCACATTAATTGTTTTATTGATGTTGTACCAGCCTTACATTCCTGGTGTGAATCCAACTTGGTCATGATTTTTTTTTTTTTGATATGTTATTGAATTCTATTGGCAAGTATTTTGTTGAAGAGTTTTAGATCTGGGTTCATGAGTGATACTGGTCTGTAATTTTCCTTTTTTGTGAAATCTTTCCCCGGGTTTAGTATCAGGATTATGCTGGCTTCATAGAATGAATTTATGAGTATTATATTCTTTTCTATGCTGTGAAATAGTCTCAGTAGTATTGGAGTTAACTCCTCTTTAAAAGCTTGATAGCATTCTCCAGTGAAGCCTTCTAGACCAGGACTTTTTTGGTTGGCAATTTTTTGATGCCTTTTTGAATCTCTTCCTTTGTCATGGGTTTATTAAGTAGTTCTCCTTTGCTTTTTGATCATTTTGGTAGGTGATACAAATCTAAGAATTTGTGCATTTTGTCTAGGTTTTCAAGTCTGTTAGAGTACAGCCTTTTGTAGTATTCTGTTATGATATTTCCAACTTCTGTTGGATATTTTGTGACATCTCCCATCTCATTTCTTATCTGGGTTATTTGTTTCCTCCTGTTTTTCTTTAGTAAATTTAACCAAAGGTTTGTCAATTTTATTCATCTGTTCAAAAAATCAGTTTTGGTCTTCTCAATTTTTTCGCTTTTTCTTCTATTCATTTAGTACTGCTCTAATTTTTATGATCTGTTTTCTTCTGGTGCCTGAGGGGTGCCACTGTTGTTCTCTCTCTACTTGTTCAAGCTGTAGGGTTAGTTCTTTGATTTGGGTCCTTTCTTCCTTCCAGATGTGTGCATTTATAGAGATAAATTGACCTCTGAGCACTGTTTGGCTGTACCTGGTTCTGGTAGGAAGCGTTTCATTCTCATTTGAATCCATACATTTCTTTATTTCATCCTTGATTTCTTCTATAACTCATGGCTTTTTGAGCAAGATGTTGTTCAGTTTCTATGAGTTCCCATTTCTATCTATGTTTTCTCTGCTATTGATTTAGATTTTTATGGCTTCATGGTCTGAGAACATGCTTTGCAATAATTCAATGGTTTGGATTTTGTTGAGATTTATGTTCTAACATGTGGTCTATTCTGTAACATGTTCCATGTGCGCTGGAGCAGAAGGTGTAGTTGTCTGCTGATGGGTAGAAAGTTCTGTATATGTTGATGAGGTCTAGTTGGCTAATTGACGCAATAAGATCTTCCATGTCTTTGCTGAGCTTTTTTCTAGATCTGTCTAATACTGAAAGTGGAGTGTTGAAGTCTCCCACTATTATTGTGGAGTGATCTATCTCATTTTTGAATGTAGTCAATGCTTGTTTGATGTATTTAGATGCTCTAGCATTGGGTACATAAATATTTAATATTGTGAAGTCCTGCTTGTGTATTGAATCTTCCAGCAATAAGTAGTGACCATCCTTGTCCACGATGGTAGATTTTACGTTAGTATGTTTTGTCTGAAATTAGTACTGCCACACCTGCTCTTCTTTGCACATTGTTAGCTTGGTATACATTATTCCTTGCTTAATTTTCAGGTTTTTTTCATATCTCTAAGGTATGTTTCTTGTAGGCAACATGTAGATGGCTCGTGTCTTTTAATCCAAGATGTCAGTCATTGTCTCTTTACTGGAGCACTCAGTCCATTTACCTGCAGTGTTTATTGCTGTGATTTTGATGTATTTACTTTTGTGCTGGTATTTTCTCTGTCTCTGTTGATATTCTTTTCTTCGTCCTTCTTCTTTGAGTTGATTTTTCATCTTCTTCATTGTTGGTTTTGTGTTTGTTGAGACTCCTATGTTACATTTCTTGTACCGATATGTTGCTTTGTTAATATGCTTTGTGGCTACACTTATTCCCTTAATATTCTAAGTTTAAACCCAATTTTAACTTCCACATATCTTATTAAATTCCTCTCCATATGAAAGGAGTATAAGTACTGTAGTATATCCTTTTTTTAATGTGATGGTATCTCAGTTTTCGTGATATGATCACTGGTTCCTTTCTTTTAATATTATAGGTTTCATTGAGTTTTGTGCCTTGCTGAAGTGAGTAGTTTTCTGGATGTTGTGTTCTACACTACCTTCTTAAATATACACTTAATGGTTTTGTTTTTCTAAGTGAAGAGCTTCTTTCAGTATTTCTTGTAGTTTGGGTTTAGTTTTCACAAAGTCTCTAAACTTCTGTTTATCTGTGAATGCCTTAATTTCATCTTCATATTTGAAAGACAGTTTTGGAGGGTATATAATTCTTGGTGAGAAATTTTTCTCCTTCAAGGCTCTGAATGTGTCATCCCACTGCCTCCATGCCAATATGGTTTTTGTCGAGAAGTCAAACAAAAACCTACAGGACGTTCCTCTGAATGTCAGCTTTGCTTTGAGTCTTGCTGCCTTTAAGAGTTTCTGCTTATGTTTCATTTTGTTAAGCTTGACTATAATATGTCTTGGTGTCTTTCTTTTGGGGTTCAGTTTTTGTGGCATTTGCTATACATCTTGATATGTATCTTCTTTTCTTCAATTTCAGAGAAATTTTCTGTCAGTAACCCAACAACAACACTCTCTATGTTTTCAGGCATCTCTCCCTGTTCAGGAACTCCAATTAATCATAGATTATTCCTCTTGACGGCACTTGGTTTGGAATTCCTCTTGATAGAGCCCCACATGTTTCTTAGTGCTTCTTCATTTTTCTATTTCTTTTCTTTGATTTCTCTTCATAAATACTGGTGTTAGTCACTGTATCTTCAAGGTCCCTAAGTCTGACTTCCAATTCATCAATTCTTCTCTTTTGGCTTTGAATTGAATTGTCTAATTCTGTAATTTTGTTATTGATATGTTGACTTTCAGAATGCTGATGTTTCATTAGTCCAAATAGCTTGCTTAATTTTTCATTTTTCTCTGCTGCATTCTGTTTAATCTCTAAGAGGGGTCTATAATTCTTTTGTACTCTACTTCCAATAGTTTCAGAAAGGCTTCTTCATCTGAGAAGTTTTTTTTATTATTATTATGACTGAGTAAAAATGTACATTCCCATAATTTACATGCCCACCTATATGCAGCTTCCACTGCTCTCCCTGCCTGATGACAGCACACTATTCCTCTCTGCTCCATACATGTCTCATCCTCCCAACAGTCTCCTTTCCCCTCCTCTCCACCCACTCTCCCTTTTGGGAGTTTTCTGGAGCCATGGTGTGTTGTTTCTTTAAACGCTTGGTGATGGTCTGTTGCTTTGGGGACATCTAGAGGCTGTTTAGTTTCTCTTATGCTGCCTCAAAAAGAACTTGAGATGTAATTCTGAGAAGGGAGTTGGTCACCAGCTACTTCTGTATACTCTAGTGACTGGCCCATGTAGACTCTCTGGGGTGGCAGGCTCTGACTTCTGAGTTACAAAGACATTGTCCTACTTATGGAGTCACTGGAGGGCCATCAACTGACCCTATGATGTGAGTTAGTAAAGGCTAGAAGAGATTTGGTTGGGCTACGTAGCAGTTGTTTCTCCAGGCAGCCTTAATTCAAAAAGCTAAAAGCTAACTAATAGCTTTCAAAATCAGTCAGGCCATCAGTTGTGGCAGACAGCTCCTTCTGGCTTACAATGGAGGCACCTCTTCAGCCATGGTTACTGCGCTGCTTCCATTGCCTGCTAGGTGCTGCCTGTAAGGCAACACTGAGGAAAACACAGCATTTCTGCCAGAAAAGCACTCCCTGGACTGGCACTCCCAGCCTGGGAATGAACCCCTGCTGTGGCCTCTGGTTGGGTAACTCCACCTACCATCTGACCAAGATGATGTCCTGGTCAAGCTACAACTCCCCATGCATGACAGCCAAATCTATGCTGGAACTCCAAAAGGAGTTCAAAGTTCTTAGAATAAGTTTACTCAAATTTCAAGATGTTTTTTAAATTTGAACAATAATCATTCTCAAGACATATGAGAATATTACATATTTTATTCTTAGCATGGCACAAAAACTTGGTTTGGCCTTAGTCTCTGGTTTCCTAAAACTACCCATTGGAATTTGCTAGTAATCAAGGCTTCTTTATGTGTGTACAAATACAGTGTGAGCCCTAAAGGCCACATTTAAGATTAACTTCAAGAAGGGAAGACAGCCTATTTATTAATTTGATAAATCATGCATATGCAATGAGGTACTGATCATTAACTATGCATAGCATTTGGAAACTTCTCAAAGCTTCCGGAGTGATGATGCATATGGGAAGACCTTACGTGTCTGAGGAAAAGAAGCTTCATGCAGAGACCTTCTCCCAGCTGAGCCTGTGCGTCTCTTTGTGTATCTCTTTGTGTATATCCTTTTGGGGTTTGTATCCTTTCTGTGTTGAGTTAAAGAAGCCCCTTTCACTTTTGGTTGTATCTTTTCTCTGCTAATTTAGGGAACGTCATTTTCAAGGAGTTGGTGAGGCACTGCAAAAACTTATTGGACCTAAAGGAATAGTGGGAACTGCTAGTCTAATGTGAAGGGAAATACATGTACTCTGTAACTTGCAGCTGACCTAAGCCTAGGTGAGAGAAAGGGCTGTATGGAGCAGCTGGGATATGAGCTGACCAGGGAAGGAAAGTTAAGATTTCCTAGGGCTAGTTTGATACCACAAATTGATGTCAGTAAAAGTGTGGTCCAGTGCAATGATCCGCAACTGAGGGAAGCATGGCGTTTTGGCAAAGAAAAAACAGATGGGTAAGGGATTCTTCTGGATGATTACTTTGTTCTTTGAGTGATTAAATGATTTTTATCTGCTAAAATTCTGTGAGTGCCTTCTGAGTGTCTCAGTGAGACTAGATAGACTCAGCACCCCATGTACTAGTTGATGCCACTGGGTAGAATCGTCATTCCAGCAGTCTTATGGCTGCTTGTAATTTTGAAGCAACCTGTGTGTGTAGCGCACTAAGTATACCCAAATAACTAGCATTTTAAAAATTTTACATGAGTCTGTTTTTGGCTGAATCACTGCATTTTTTTTTTTCTGTGTGTGTGTGTGTCATGATGCCAACTCTCAGTAAAATTAAGAAATATAATGAATTGTTACAATAAGCAGCATTGGACTGCTTGCCTTGGATATGTATCCTACTCCAAGATCCTATTTTGTCTCACAATACTGTTAGTTGCATTACCTCTCTGAAGTTCAATTTTATTATCTGCAAAATGAAGCAATAGAACACACGAAGGATAACCTCTGGCATTCTTTGACTAAAATGTTATCTTAAAAACATCTCTCATTATTTCCACTTTTGCTATTTGTCTTATTTCTATAGTATTCTTTCTTAATATCATAATCAATGTATGGCTACCTAATATCTCCCACTATAGCATATGATGTTCAAGATTGTTTTTGCCCCTTCCTCTCATCCAATGATCAAGAGATGCGGAATGTGGAGACTAGTAGCTTTTCTTAAGACGAGGTGCTTATAAATAGCTGCCTTGATATAGGTCAACCATTTTGAAATACTATATATTATTAACTACTGACGGCACTTGGCTTTTATTGACAAATGTTAGTTACTACTTTCTATTTCATTTTCCACGTCACTGAAAATAAAACAAATAACCTGATTATATTCCATATATTTAAAACCACAGTAAAAAAGTAGTATTTACCCTCAGAAAGACAAAAATTGTAAAGATATCCTATATGATAATATATCTAAACATTGTACCATAGATTCCTATTGACTGACCATTAGTGAGAAATCCTTATCATGTCTACTTTCTACAGACCATGATAAATACAACCACAAAAACCTCTCTGGTTTCAGAGGCTTCTAATATCTATGAGCTAAAAGTAGGTATAAGATATCACTTAATAGTTTAGGGGTTAGTGTACATATCAGGTTTTGACCATATTTCCTTTCAGTCAATGTTCCAAACTGTAAGTGAAAGCATATTTTCCTTACATCAGACTCCTCCCAAAAATGTGCTTTAGGAGAAAGCATAAATAAGGGAAACAAATTAGGGAAGTAATGGTAGAGTAATGGTAGAGAAATGTTGAGGGAAATTGGAAAATTTTGAAATTATTTAATAATTCAAAAAAGTGTTGTTTAAAAGGAATTGAAATAAGAAATAAATACAAAATGAAACAATAGCCAAACTTGTTGCCATGGAGTCAATTATGACTCACAGCAAGCCTAAAAACATGAGAGATGGTGCCAGTCAATTAACTTCTAACTCTTTAGAAATAAAGGCTAGAATCTTTAAACTGAAGTCTGCCTAAGTAAAATTTCTGTTTACAGTCATTCTTTGCTTGTTCTTTGAAATGTGAGAAAATGATTGTCTAAATCCAAATTTGTATCCTAGTAAATATGAGCTGCTTGCAAGGTGGAACCATATCTTTTTTATCAATGTATCTTGGCATGCAGACATGTAAAGTGTTTCTTAGGTAAATGAGTGAATGAAGAGAAAAACAAAGAAACAGTACTAATTTTTTGTAGAAGACTTATATGGAATATGAACTAGTGTACACGGAATTGAGATACTAAGCTCATTATCAGAAAAACATTATTAGTGGAAAAAGTGTTGAAACAAATAAGGTCTGTAGTTTAGTTAATCACATATGTCTAATATTTATTACTTAATTTTGCCAAATATAGTACGGTTATGTAAGACTTATTGACATTGGAAAAAAAAGGAGTGAAGGTGTATGGGGACTCTACCTTTGCAACCTTTCTCTGTATCTAAAATAATTCCAAATTATATGGCTTAAAATTAAAACAAAATCAGTCTTTTTAATTTTAATTTTATTATGATTTAGTGAAAATGTACAATCCCGTATTTATTTGCATGCCTGCCTATGTGCAGCTTCCCCTGCTCTGCCTGCCCAGAGACAGCATACTCCTCCTCTCCATTTTGTATATGTCATATCCTCCTAACAATCTCCTATTCCCTCCTCTCCACCCTCTCCTCCTTCTCCAGTACGAGGACAGCATGGTGACATCCTGTAGACGCATGAAACCATAAAGTGCACATGATATAGTTACTCTGAGTTGCCAAGTCCAATCCATTCCTGTAATCTATTACGGAAAATGCTCCATGTGCATTGGAGAAGGAAATGTATTTCTCTGTTGATGGATAAAAAATTCTGTGTATGTCAATGATGTCTAGTTGGTTAATTGTCTCAATAAGATCTGTGTCTTTATTGAGGTTTTTTTTCTGATAGATCTGTCCGTTATTGAAAGTGGAATGTTGAAGTCTCCAACTATTATTGTGGAGTGATCTGTCTCATTTCACAAAGTAGTCACTATTTGTTCAATTTATTTAGTTGCTCTGGTATTGGGTGAATACATATTTAATATTGCTAAGTCCTTTTTGCGTACTGAACCTTTCAGCAACAATGTCCATCTTTGTCCATGATGGTGGATTTTACATTAAAATCTATTTTGTCTGAGATTAGTATTGGCCCACCAGCTCTTCTTTGAATGTTGTTAGCTTGTTATATATTACTCCATTCTTTAATTTTCAGTTTGTTCATGTCTTAAATCTAAGGTGTGTTTCTTGTAAGTGACATATAGACAGGTTAAGTCTTTTGATCCAGGATGTCACTCTCTCTTTGTTGATGTGTTCAGTCCATTTACATTTAGTGTAATTGTTGATAGATATGTGTTTAGCACTGTCATTTTGGTGCATTTATTTTTGTGTTATTGATGCTTTTTCTGTTGTTCTCAATATTCTGTTCTGGGTCATTCTTTATAGATTGACATTTCCTCTTTTTCAGTGTTGGTTTTGTGTTTGTTGAGACTCCTATGTTTCTTGTTGTGATATGTCACATACTTATTTTCCTTTATGGTCCTCTATGATCCCCCTTACTATTCTGAGTTTAAATCAGACTGTAACTTCTACATATCTTTTTAATTTCTTCTTCATCTGAAAGAGTTATAACTACTATAATATATGCCAGTTTTTAGTGTGATGCTGTTATATGATCACTGGTTCTCTTCTTTTAATATGGTAGCTTTGTGACTTCCTTGAGTCTGATTTTGAATGCTGCATCCTGCATTGTCTCTTAAGTATGCACTTAATTTTTTTCGTTTTTCTAAGCAAAGACTTCTTTCAGTATTTCTTGTAGTTTTGGTTGGTTTTTACAAGGTCTCTAAGTTTCTATTTGTCTCAGGACATCTTAATTTCATCTTCATATTCGAGAGACAGTTTTACAGGATATATTATTCTTGGTTGGAAATTGTTCTCCTTCAAGACTGTGTGTGTCATCCCACTGCCTCTTTGCCAACATTGTTTCTGCTGAGAAGCCAAATGAAAGCCTACAGGACTTCCCTCGGGATGTTATCCTTGCCTTGAGCCTCTCTGCCTTTAAGAGAATCTGTTTATGTTTCATTTTATTAAGCTTGATTATAATATGTCTTAGTGTCTTTCATTTGGAGTCTGGTTTTTGTAGTGTTTGATATACATCTTGGATAGCAGTGTTCCTTTATAATTTCAGGGAAGTTTCTTGTCAGCAACTCTGCAACAATCCTATCTGTATTTTCAGCTATCCCTTGCTGTTCAGAAGCTCCAGTTATTCAAAGATCATTCCTCTTAATATAGTCCCACATGTTTCTTAATGATTCTTCATTTTCCTTATTTATTTTCTCTGATTTCTCCTCATAATTGCTGGCGTCAGTTGCTGTATCCTCAAGGTCACTACAATTGATATCTATCTCCTCAATTCTGCTCTCTTTGCTTTGGATTGAATTGTCTAATTCTGTCATTTTGTTATCAATCCCCTGGATTTCAGATCATTGATGATCCATCAGTTCAGATACCTTACATAATTTTTTTCTTTTCCTTTTTTTTTAATTATGACTGAGCAAAAATGTACATTCCCATATGAATTTGCGTGCCCACCTATATGCAGCTTCCACTGCTCTCCCTGCCTGGTGACAGCACACTATTACTCTCTGCTCCATACATGTCTCATCCTCCCAACAGTCTCATTTCCTCTCTTCTCCACCCTCTCTCCTTCCTCCAGACGGAGATCAGCAGGATGATATCCTATAGATGCATAGAACCACAAAGTGCATCCAATATATGGTAACTCTGCATCACCAAGTCCAATCCACTCGTGTTGCAAGAGTGGACATCTGTTACGATTTATGGGAACGGGCAGCATCAGGGCCAGGGGCCATGCTCCCAGGGGAACCCCAAAGACACTGGACCATCAATTGAGTTCTTTTAGTGGAGATCTCAGGGTGCACCACTTTTTATTCTTGTGTTGCCAGTGAGACTCAACTTAGTGAGCTCCATCGTGGCTATCACTGGTGGTGGCCAGGCAACATCTAGTTCTTCTAGTCTCAAGTCTATGTAAGCACCCACTCATGTGGGTCTCTCTATATTCTGGGTTGTCTTTACCCCATGTCATTTTGGTCCTAGGTGAGCATCCATTCCTGCTGAGATGGGACCATTTGCTGTGTCCTCGGATGGCAGCTTGGCAGCTTTTAAGACCCCAGATTCCACTAACCAATGTGAGGAGCAGAGAGCCCTCTTAGCAAAACACTAGTTGACCCAATTGGCCTCAATTTCATCTAAGAGCATGGTCCCCTGCCCCCTGCCCCAGCTACTCTGTCCTTGCAATATTAAGTTAAGATTGAAGGAGTATTCAAGTTATGCTGAAGTCCACATAATATTGCTCTTGTTTCTAATGTGTGCTATCACCGATTTCACCCAATCAGATTTCTAGCAACTATCTAACCTAACCCCCCCTCGCTCTCCCTCCTTCCTCTCCCTTGTAGCTGTGAAAGATTCTTTTCTTCTATACGTAAGTCTGTTTTTGAGATCTTATTGTACGGTTCTCATACAATATTTGTCCTTTTGTCGCTGACTGCTTTCACTCAACATAATGTCTTCCAGTTGAAACTAGGTTAAGAGATGTTTCCTGAAATCATCACTGTTCTTTATCATTGCATAGTGCTCCACTGAGTGTATATACCATAGTTTACCTATCCATTCCTCTGTTGTTGGGCATCTGGGTTGATTTTGCTATCGTGGACTATGCTGCAATAAACATTCTTGTGCATGTGTCCATTGGTGTGAAAGGCCTTGATTCTGTAGGATATATTCCAAGTAGTGGAATTACTGGGTCAAATGGTATACCTATACCCATTTTTTTAAGGAAGTGCTAGATTGCTTTCCAAATTTTGTTCTGCTGCATTTTTATTTTAAACTCTAGGAGGGCCTATACATAATTCTTTTGTACTCATCTTCTGATAGTTTCAGAAAAGCTTCTTCATCTGGGAAGCTTTTCATTCTTTATTTTGCAAGTTTTCAGGAGCCATTGTGGATACCTTCTTTATACGGTTAGCTATTGATTGTTATCTTTCTGCTATCTACAAGCTGTTTGGTTTCTCTGGTGCCACCTTTACACAGGTGAGGTGTAGTTCTAAGAGGGGAGTTGGTCACTACCCGCCTTTGTGTAGTCTAGTGACTGGCCTCAGGTAAACTCTCTGGGGTGGCAGGCTCTGCCTCCTGGTTGGCAAAGAAAGAACGCTACTTAGGGAGTCACTATGGGGCCATCAGCTAATGCTATGATGTAGATTAGTGAAGGGGGGTGGAGATGCTGCTAGGCTGCTCAGCAGTAATTTCTCCAGGTGGTTTTATTTCTAAAAGGTTACTGCTAAGGGAAGAGCTGTCCAATAGCTGCCAAAATCAGTCAGGCCCTCAAATGTGGCAGGCCCTGTCTTCCACCTAACAACAGAAGCACCTAGATGTTACGACATAGTTCAAAGTAGGGAGGGATTAAGGCCTTGCTGCCATCCTCAGCCAGGCCCTGCCGATAATGTAACACTGTTCTAAACACAGTCTTTTTGCTGGAAAAGCACTTTCTGGACTTGATGGTACCAGCCGTCAGACGAACAGAGCTGAGGGGAAAGCACGGGAGCTGAATAAGACCGAAGTAATCACATCAGGGGGGACTCAGTCAAGCTGAGACACCGAACTTTATTTTTCAGTTACATATATATTCTACACATTTCCTTGTTTCCTTTTCCCAAGCATTCTTTTGCTAGTCATATCGAAACCAAATCGGGGGCATGCTGACCTCTGCTTATTCTGGGGACAATGCTGGGTGTACAATACTTGGAATGTGCTTAATTTAGATCTTGTTAATACAAGAGTTAACTTGACCATATTCTGGCCTTGATTTGGGAAGTCTCGGCATCCCACATCTCACCCTTATTTATTCTATAAGTCAACTGGCTCCCAGCTGTCCCATCTGCGTGCCTGTCTTAGGTTGCGCTTACTGACTCTATCTCTTACCCATCATTGGAGTCCAAGCTCTGCGATTGGGTCCTGTCTTAGGTTGAGATAGTTCAGTTAAATGTCATACCTGTCACTGACTACCACAGAGGGTTAGAATGTGAAGGTGGGGGGGTTCTCATCGAGTCTGCAGTTTGAGACGGTGCACATCTATTAATAGTTGCTGCAGAGTTTTGCAAACTTGTTTAAGCAGACAAGGTGCGCAGAGTATTATGAAGAGGACAATTCCCCCTATCATAATCATGGGGATCAATAGGTGCCATATTTGGTCAAGAGGCCCGGAGAACATGTTTTTAAGATTATTCAGAAGATTTTCAGCTGTCGCAGCAGCATTACAGGGCAAGTGGGCATGACTTAGTGCCAAAATTTCTGAATGTAACTGTGCTAGGTCCACAGTTTCATTAGTATGTTCCCACATACCTTCTAAACGTTGTTTAACTCTCTCCCATGGATCGGTGCTTATATTATAAGTTTTGTTGGTCACACAAATCAAAGTAAACTCAGCATGACAAGCCAATTTATTCTGGTGTTGTAGGATTTGAACCTGGTTTCCTAGAAACTCTATAGTTTCAAATAGTAAGTTTAATTTCTGTTCTCCTTTCATGTCAAATATTTCTTGGGTACTCATGAGTCGTGATATGTTATGTGTCACATCTTCTACAAATTGTGCAGTTTGTACATTTTGGATAAGAGCCACGGCAGCCATAGTGGTTGCGATTACTGAAGATACAAATGTAGTTATTCTCATAACAACTAATCCCACAGCCCGCTTAGGCCTAGTCAATTCTTGCAGTTTTTCTATTACTTGGAGCCCTCTGTCCTGATACCAGGGTCCCGACAAGTTTACAGGCAGTACCACAAAGGGAGGCTGATGTAGAACAATCATTAGTTCCCCTTCCCCAAGGCCGGGTCTACACAATTAGTAAGATTACAGTTAAAGCATGTTATGTTGAAATGTGTTACTTTGTGGTGGGTTTTATTGCCCTGTGTGACAGTCACCTTTGTCCAAGTGATATTCATATTTTTCTTACTGAAGTTTCCTTTAAGTATTACGTTGGTCCCTGCCACACAGGTGGTGACTGTTTTATTCAGGAGAGATTGGGCTAATTTATGTCCAAGTTCAGAGTTTTCTCCATTTTGGCCATTGGCAACATAGCCCCCTATGTTATTTAGGTTGGTGATGTTGTAGCAGCCGCTGTACACTGTAGGGATGTTGTTTCCTAGACAGAGTACTTGCCCTGTTCCTAGACCCGTGTAATTCCACACTCGGTGAATTGTTGTTTGATTGTAAGCGATGAGCATCTCCCGACCCCAAACACTGGCATGCAGCACTGGAGGACTCTGAACATATGCCCAGTATAGTGCCCCTTTAGCCGCCAGTGTCATCAGGAGGAGCCACAGCCACACTGTCACCCTTGGGTTCCTCTGCCAGGTGCACCAACCTCTCAGGAAGCCACCGCGCTCCATCAGCATCCTGTGGAAAAACACAAACATGCCCTCGTTCCCAGATAAGTACAGGGTCGGGGCTGTTCCATACCCCTGTTAGGGGGTCCTTCCACTTTACTAAAGCGAAATGTGTGCGTGTATGTGGATGCCAGAAGCACTTTGCAGGTGACTGCCCGTCCCGGTCTAAAGTTAAAAAACTTAAGATGAAGAGTGAATGATTAAGAAGGTTCTGAGGGGTACAGGAGTATAATTCCCCCTTTTTTATTTTTTCAAGTTGGTGTTTGAGGGTACTGTGGGCTTGTTCAACAATACCTTGACCCTGGGGGTTATATGGTATTTCTGTTTTATGTTGAATGTGTAATTGTGTGCAAAAGGTTTGAAATGTCTGACCGGTGCAGCCAGTGCCATTGTCAGTTTTTATGATTCGTGACAGTCCTAAAATGGAGAAACACTGGAGACATTGGGTTATAACATGCTTACCTTCTTCACCCGCAGCGGCGATGGTGATAATGAAACCGGAAAATGTATCTATGGTAACGTGGACATACTTACTTTACCAATAGAAGGGATATGAGTAACGTCCATTTGCCACAGGTGATTAGGTAGGAGACCTCGTGGGTTTATTCCATAATGGGGGACTGAAAGATGTGGGCAAGTCTGACATTGTTTTACAATTTGCCTTGCGGCTTCCTGGGGGATTTGGAACATGCGGTGGAGACTGTAACTATTTTCATGATGAATTGCATGAGAGGATTGAGCCTCCTGAATCTTAGAAAGTCCAATGATTTGTGTGGCTTGATCAACAAGATTGTTTCCCTGTGAGAGGGGTCCCGGGAGCCCAGAATGTTCACGAATATGAGCAACAAAGAAATAGTGTGTTCGCTCCCAGATACTGGTTTGCATTTGACTGAACAATTGATTAACTTCTGGATTGGCAGCTTGGATAACCAGTGCGGTTTCAAGCCAAGGAAGAGCATTAGCAATATATTGACTATCAGTATAGAGGTTGAATGGCTGCTGTGCACACTGTTGAAATACCACAGCAACGGGTTGGAGCTCTACTATTTGTGCTGAGGCAGAAGGGGATGAAATCTTATAGAGTCTGCCGTTAATGGAATGGGCAAACGTACCATTAGAGGAGCCATCAGTAAATACCAAAAAGGCATCGTGAATGGGACGGAGGCTGGTGACTTTGGGGAGAAAAAAAGCGTGCTCTGAAGCAAACTGCAACATCTTTTGGGACGGGTAGCGGGATTCTAACTGTCCAGGGTATTACACCAATGCTATACCCCAGCTGTCAGAGTTGGTGAAGAGCCAGTGAATTTTATGTTTTGGAATTGGTAAGATAATTTTAGGGGTCTCTTTGCCGAAATATCGGTGAGCTTCTGTGCGACACTGTTGAACTAAGGCAGCTAGTATTTCATCATAGGGTTGTAGCACTCTGGAAGGGAAAACGGGCAAGTGATTCCAAAGAAGAGGACCCTCCTGCCAAAGAACAGCGGTTGGCATATGTTTTGTAGGAAGGACACAGGCACACCAGGTTGTGTCATAATCTATGTATATCACTTGTTGACTGGAAAGGGCCTTCTCAATCTTCTGTAAGGCCAGGCATCCCTCAACAGTAAGTTCTCTGAGAGATGTAGGATTAGAATTTCCTTTAAGTATATCAAATAAGGGTTGGAGATCTGCCGTGCTTATAACTAAGCTTGGTCTGAGCCAATTAATGTCCCCCAAGAGCTTTTGAAACTCATTGAGGGTTTTTAAGTTGTCTTTCTGTAGCTGAATTTTTTGAGGAATAATATGTTTAGCCAGCCAACCAAGTGCTTAGGATATAACAAATAACCAAGTAAGAAAAAGGTGAGGTTGTCTGAATTTTTTCAGGGGCAATTTGGAGTCCTGCTACTTGGAGGGCTGTGGAAAGCTCTGAGTAGACAAAACATATCCCTCATTCTTATGAGCCAGCAGGATATCATCCATGTAATGAATCATGTACAATTCAGGGTGGTTTTCACGTACATTTGCGACTGCTTGATCAACGAATTTTTGACAGAGAGTAGGGCTGTTGGCCATCCCCTGGAAAAGTATCGTCCAGTGGTACCGGCGCATGGGGCGAGCATAATTAGAGGTAGGAACATTGAAAGCAAAACACTCGCAATTGTTTGGGTGTAAAGGAATAGTGTAAAAGCAATCTTTTAAGTCAATTACTATTTTATAAGTGTTGGCTGGAATAGCAACAGGATGAGGAAGCCCAGGCTGAAGAGCCCCCATAAGTTGCATAGTTTTATTAACTTCCCGAAGGTCTTGCAATAGTCTCCATTTTCCTGATTTCTTTTTTATTACAAAGATAGGCGAGTTCCATGATGAGTTAGATGGTTTTATATGGCCTCTGTCTAACTGTTCCTGCACCAACTGTTCTGCAGCTCTAATTTTTTTCTTGATTCAGGGGCCATTGGTCCACCCATACAGGCTCATCACTTTTCCATGTGATAGCATCTACATGGGATGCAGGAGAATCAACAGCCCCTGTTAAAAATACCCTAACGCAGTTCATTTTGGGCAAGGCTGTGGCTGGATGGGCTCCACTCTTCCTTGGTTTTGGGTTCCCAATCCCTGTTGTGGGAGGAGTCCTTGATCTAGTAGCTGTTTAGTAACTAAAGGATTGGGACTGTGGAGATAAACCCCCATTTGTGACATGACATCCCTTCCCCATAAATTTATCAGAAGATGGGATACAATATAAGGTTGAAATGTTCCCGAGTTTCTCTCATCATCAGCCCAAGTCAGGATATTGCTACTTATTTCGGGGTCCTGAGTTTGTCCGATGCCCTTTAACTGAGTAACACTGCTGTGTTTTGGCCACAGGCTAGGCCATTGGACCAGGGTAATAATGGAAACATCGGCTCCGGTATCCAACAAACCCAAGAACCTTGATCCCTGTATGATGAGCTCCAACTTGGGGCATTTGTGTCCAATGGCCTGCACCCAATAAGCATCTGAGGACCCAAATCCCTGACTGCCTCTGATTTTTCCTTTGCTTCTAAATTGTTTCTGTGTTCTGGGAAATAACACAATTTGAGAAATTCTCTGTCCAGCCTCAATTACTGAGATCTGTTTGGGGGAGGAGGCCATAACTCTAATTTCCCCATGGTAGTCTTCATCAATGACTCCTGGATGAATTTGAATGCCTTTTAAGGTGGTACTACTTCTTCCTAACAGGAGCCCAACCACGCCCTTGGGCAGAGGTCTGTAGACCCCTGTGGGTAGGACCTGGACTCCCATGTCAGGGACTAGTACTGTGTGGGCCGCGGCACAGAGATCCAATCCTGTGCTGCCAGGGGTGGCTTTCCTGAGCTCACAAAAGGATTGTTTCCCTGATCATTTGAGGGACTGCACTTGATTGCCCCATAACATTGATTCGGGGCCTGGGGCTGGTCCCTCTTCCCATTTCCCTGCTGGATGGGATTCCCGTCCTTATCAGTTTTTGACCTGCATTCATTATCCCAGTGCTTGCCTCGCTTATACTTAGGATAAAGCCCAGGCGGGACACCTTTAGCCCCCTCCTTTTGTCCCTTTTTTGAGGGGCAGTCCCATACCAGGTGCCCTGACCACACCCAAAACAGGCTCCGCGGCCACCCTTCCCTCCCGTTTGCTGAAATAGGACTTCTTTAATAGTTTTTCCCTGCAAGGCTGTGGCCAAGGTGACTCCTTGAACATAGCCAGATCCTATATCAGCGCACAGTCTGACATAGTCCGATAAATCAGACCTTTTTCTCCATGGGCGAATGGTTGCTTGGCACGCCGAATTGGCATTTTCATAAGCTAGCTGTTTAATTAAGAGCGTTCCAGCTTCGGTGATGCCCAAAAGCCTTTCTGCTGTTTTTAAAAGGCAGGAGACAAAATCTTGAAAGGGCTCATCAGGTCCTGGCCTAATCTTAGGCAAGTCCTCAGTTGGCTTTCCTGTAGGGGGTAACTTGTTCCAGGCTTTTTTAGCAGCCGCATTGATTTGTGCATAAATTCCAGGGTTATACTGTAACTGATTACTCAGGTCGCCCCACTGCCCTTCCCCCACCAACATCTCGTAGGGAGCCACGACCTGGTTGCGTCTATTTATGTCTGCAATTGTTTGACATTGGTCTAAAAACTCTGATTTCCACAGCAAAAAATCCCCTCCTGAAAGACATGCTTTTGCCAGCATTTTCCAATCTGCCAGAGGCAGAGCGTCCGTGGCAGTGTTTTCCAGCAGCGCCAGAGTAAAAGGCGCTGTAGGGCCATGGGACACGCTGGAAGTTTTTAGTTCTTTTAATTGCTTAAAGGGAATTGTCCTATGCATTCTTTGTGGATTTCCCTGCTGATCTAATTCCTCATATGCTGGATACAAATGCTCAAATCTCTCAGTGCTCTCCCCTTTTCTAGTCGCTTGTTGAAGAGATGCTTGCAGAGGGGATATTTGCATTTTTATAGGCTAGAGCCGGGGTTGTTGTACCACCGCGACCACTGGCTCCGGAACTGCCGGGTCGTCAGGTGGATCTAAGCCTGCTGTAACACTGGGTGTGGGGCTGGGCGGCAATGGAAGACTCAATAGTTTCAAGGGGGAAAAATGAGTCAACAATTTATTAAGTTGCTGTTGCATCTCCTCAACAGCCTTAAGGAGATTGGGATCACTTGCTGGAGGAGCAGGTTCGGCCAAATTGATCAGGGCTGCAGGGTAATCTCTGGGATGATATAAAGCAGCTGCCTCCTCTAAATCAGCTGCGGATGCGAGATCTAACTCCTCATTTTCCTCATTCTCTTCCTCCAAAAGGCGTGCTGGGGAGAATTCCATTACCAGCGCCGTTGCTTTTCCTTTCGGAGGAACCTTCTCTATTTCATGACTGGGATCCAAACAATCCCTGACTAATGCCCAACGACTAAAGGCATCTACAGGCATTTTTTCTGGCCCATGGGCAGAAACATAAGCTTTCATTTTTTCTCCTACTTTCATCCATGTTGCTAGATCAACACCTCCCTCTTCAGGAAAACAAGGATATATTTTCTCAACAAATTCAAGAAATCTTAAAAGTTGATTGTGCCCAACCTTCATACCCCGACCTTTTAGCATGTGTCGGAGCATTTGTGCGAATAGGACTCTACTGCTGGTAGTTCCCATTCTTCCCCTGATGTTTTTCTAATATCGCCGGCCCTTTACTTACCTCATGTGCACACCTTATAACTTGCGGTGGCTTGTCGCGGTATTCTTTCGTACCTCAGGTCCCTTGTTCGGGTGCCACTTGACGGTACCAGCCGTCACAAAGTGAACAGAGCTGAGGGGAAAGTGCAGGAGCTGAATAAGCCCGAAGCAATCTCAGCAGGGGGAACTCAGTCAAGCTGAGACACCGAACTTTATTTTTCAGTTACATATATATTCTACACATTTCCTTGTTTCCTTTTCCCAAGCATTCTTTTGCTAGTCATATCGAAACCAGATCAGGGGCATGCTGACCTCTGCTTATTCTGGGGACAATGCTGGGTGTACAATACTTGGAATGTGCTTAATTTAGATCTTGTTAATACAAGAGTTAACTTGACCATATTCTGGCCTTGATTTGGGAAGTCTCGGCTTCCCACATGGACTGGTACTACTTATCATATTGGGAATTAGACCCTGCTGAGACCTCCAGTTGGGTAACTCTGCCTTCCAGCTGACCAAGATGGCATCTCACCCAAGCTGCCCTTTCCACCATGAAACAGCAGTGTCTATGGCGCAGCTCTGAAAATATAGGGTTGAGGTACTGTGGTGCCCTCAGTGAGCAGCCAGGCTCTCAAAATGTTGGTATGCCAAGCACAAACACTGTGTTGTGTTGTATGCTGTTTGCTTTAGCACTGCAGTTCAGTGTATTTTCTGGCTCATATCCAGCCCCAGCCTCCCAGATAACAAAGAAGGTGTCAGTTTCTGTAGCCCTCCCAAATAGTGAGTCAGTTGTATCAGGATTCAGCGTGCACTGCCTCATGTTGAAGAGAGGTAGTTTCCCTTTTTGCAGCACATAGTCCAATCTGACAACCTTATGCTACATCCTCAGGCTCCCTGGATGTCCAGAGTGTTCCATTCAATTATTATTCCATGCCTTACTTCTCAGACAGAATTGGTGAGACGTGTGTCTAGTTCTCCATCTTGGCCCCTCCCTCAGGGAAAATATTAAATGATGCAGAAAGCATCAAAAAAGACAGAAAGACTACACAAAGTCATTATATCAAAACGAATTGGTGGACATTCAATCATTTCAAGTGGTAGAACATGATCAGGAACAAATGGTACTGATGGAAGAAGTTGAAGCTGCATTGGCAGAAAAATAAAAGGCTCCAGGAATTCATGGAATATCAATTACAGTAGTTCAACAAATGGGTGGATCTGTGGAAGTGCTCCCTCATCTATGCCAAGAAATTTAGAAGACAACTACCTGGCCAATTGACTGGAATAAATACCTATTTATGCCTATTTCTAAGACAGTTGATCTAATTGAATGTGTAAATTATTAAACAAATAACTAGTATCACACACAAGTAAAATTTTGCTGAGAATTATTTAACAGCAGCTGCAGCAGCATATTGAAAGGGAATCGCCAGATTCAGAAAAGGACATGGAACCAGGGTCATCACTGCTGATGTCAGAAGGATCTTGGGTGAAAGAAGAGAATACCAGAAAAATGTTTACTTATGTTTTATTGACTATGCAAAGGCATTCAACTGTGTGGATCATAATAAGCTAAAGATAATATCATGGAGAATGGGAATTCCCTAACACTTAATTGTGCTGATGAGGAATACATACATGGAAAAAGAGGCAGTCACTTGAAAAGAAGAAAGGGACACTGCATGTTTAAAAGTCAGCAAAGGTGTGCATCAGGTGGTATTCTTTCTACATACCTACTCAATTTGTATGCTGAGAATATAATCCAAGAAGCTGGACTATATGAAGAAGAACGAGGCATCAGGATTGGAGGAAGATTCATTAACATCCAATACCATGCAGATGATACAACTTTGCCTACTGAAAGTGAAGAGGACTTAAAGCACTTACTGGTGAAGATAAAAGACCACAGCCTTCAGTATGGATTGCTCCTCAACATCAAGAAAACAACAATTTTTTCAACCAAATCAATGAACATCATCTTGAGAAACGAAGAAAATGTTGAGGTTGTCAAGGATTCCATTTTACTGGCTCCACAATCAATGCCTGTAGAAGCAGCAGTCAAGAAATCAAAAGATTTATTCAGCTGGGCAAATCTGCTGCAAAATACCTGTTTAAAATGTTCAAAAGCAAAGATGTCACCCTGAAGACTGAGGTACATCAATCCCAACCCATGATGTTTTCAGGTGCTTTATATGCGTGTGAAAGCTGGACAAGGAATAAGGAAGAGAGAAGAAGCACTGTTGTCTTTGAATTGTGGTGTTGGATAAGAATGCTGAATATTCCATGGAATACAAAAAGAACAAACAGATCTCTCTTGGAAGAAGTACAACTAGAGTGTTCCATAGAAACAAGAATGGTGAGACTTCATCTTACATACTTTAGACATGTTGTTAGGAGGGATTGTTCCCCAGAGAAGGACATCATGCTTAGTAATGTAGTGGGCCATCAAAAATTAGGAAGACTCTCAACAAGATGGATCAACATAATGGCTATAAAAATGGGCACAACTGTACTCATGACAAAGGAACAGGCATTGTTTCATCCAATTGTACATAGGGTTCCCGTGAGTCAGAACCCACTCGACGGCACCTAACAAAAACAGTGACAATATATTATTCAGTTTAGGCACAGCAGCAATGTATGTAGTTGCCTCCTTGTCTCTCAGTGGTATTCTACAAAAATGGATTTTAAAAATAGATAATCAAAAGAGGGAATTGATCAACCAAGATGAAAGTGCACCAAAGAAATTAAAAAAAAAAAAAAAGGAACAATTTTGATGCTGGAAGTAAAATTAGAATTATACATAAATGGAGTTATAAAAGTAATAGCTAGCCTTGGGAATTTTAATACTGCCACTGTCCAAAAGGCTTGTAGAAATGAAGCAAGAATAACTTAGTAAAACTGCATTTATTGGATAAATGTAATGCGTGATTGTGACGAAAAAGGAAGACAAGAGCCCAGAAGAAGTTACATCATTAAACAACTACACATTAAAAGAACTCTCAGATATAATTCACAGCATCAGATGCAAAAAGGGTAAAACGTTGGAAGCTGATCCAAACTTAAAAAGACGTATGACAGTTCTCAAGGCATAGAAAATACACTCACTCTGGAAATTCTGGTAGTGTCATGGTTAAGTGCTAAGGTCTGCTAACCAAAAGGTCGGCACTTCAAATCACCAGGCATTCTTTGGAAACAATATGGAGCAGTTCTACTCTTTTACATAGGGTCACTAAGAGTTGGAATAGACTCAACAGCAGTGGGTTTGTTTTTTTTGCTTGGTCTATATTGAAAGTTGTGCAATGAGAAGCCAGTCTCATTTCAAACTACTCTTTATAAATTTTCTTAAAAGAAAGAAAACACTTGAATTTTCAATCCTTCTAATATTCTAAATTCTAATATTCTAATTCTAAATTGTATGAGTTTACAATTTTGTTCTATTTTTATTTCCCTGTACATTTATAATTAACAATAAGAGAGTTTTTAATGTTTCAACAGAAAAATTTAAAGGTCACAGAACACTCACAGTTTTTTCCATTGATTAAAATCACTTTTCATGGCAATGCAGGGCACTGCATACAGAAATCTACTCAGTTAGGAAAGTCACAAAACCCAATCAAAGCTACAATATTAAAAGATGGAAGCCAGTGATCACATCATGAAAACTATGACATCGTCACACTAAAAAGAGGAATATTCTACAGTAGTTATATTCTTCTCAGATGGACAGAAAGTTAAAAAGACATGCTGAAGACAAAAGTGGGTTTAAAATTAGAATATTAAGGGGGATTATAGGGGTAGCCACAAAGCACAATAACAACATATCAAAGCAAGAAATGTAACACAGGAGTCTCAAAACCCACAAAACTGAAAAAGATGAAAAGTTAATCCATAAAGAAAAATGACTCAGAACAGAATATTAAAAACAACATAGAAAACACCAACACAAAAATAAGTACATCAAAATGACAGCACTAAACATATACCTATCAATAATTACAATAAATGTAAATGGACTGAATGTTAATACTCTGATAAAGGGACTACAAGTGATAAATCCTGGATCAAAAGACATGACCCATCTATATGTTGCTTACAAGAAGCATATCTTAGACTCAAAGAAATTTAAAAAGCTGAAAATTAAATGATGGAATAGAATATACCAAGCTAACAATATACAAAGAAGAGCAAGTGTGGCAATAGTAATCTAAGACAGAATAGATGTTAATGTAAAATCCACCATTGCGGACAAGGATGATCACTACTTATTGCTGAAAGTTTCAATACGCAAGAAGGACCTAATGATATTACTTATTTATGTAGCCAATAACAGAGCATCTAAATACATCAAACAAACACTGACTGTATTGAAAAATGAGATAGATCACTCCACAATATTAGTGGGAGACTTTAACATTCCATTTTCAATAACGGAAAGATCATCCAGAAAAAAGTTCAGTAAAGACACAAAGATCTTATTGCGACAATTAACCAACTAGGCCTTGTTGACATATAAAGAATTTTTTAGCCATCAGTAGTTAAGTACACCTTCTTCTCCAATTGGCTCTTCTCCAATGCACATGGAATATTTTCCAGAACAGGCTATGTGTTAGGGCATAAAGCAAATCTCAATGAAATACAAACCACTGAATTATTGCAAAGTATCTTCTCAGACCATAAAGCCCTAAAAGTTGACATCAATATGAGAAAAAACATGAAAAGAAATTTTAACTCATGGAAATTGAACTACACCTTGCTCAAAAAGCCATGGGTTATAGAAGAAAACCAGGAAGAAATAAAGAAATTTATGGTATTAAATGACATGGAGAGCACATTCTTCCAGAACCTATGGGAAATGAGATGGGAGATGGCACAACAGACTCAAGTGACATCACAAGTATTATAACAGAGTATTACAAAAGAATGTACTCCAACAGATTTGCAAACTTAGAGGAAATGGAGAAATTTCTAGATTCATATCACCTACCAAAATTGTCATAAGGTGACATAGAATAACTTAATAAACCCATCACAAAGGAAAAGTTTGAAAAAGTCATCCAAAAACTACCAACTGAAAAAAGTCCTGGCCCAGATGACTTCACTAGAGAATTCTACCAAACTTTTAGAGAAGAGTTAACTCCAATAATACTGAGATTGTTGCACAGCATAGAAAGGGGTGGAATACTCCTAAATTCATTCTATGAAGCCAGCATAATCCTGATACTAAACCCAGGGAAAGATCCTACAAAAAGGAAAATTACAGACAAATGTCACTTATCAACCTTGATGCAAAAATCTTCAACAAAATCCTTCCCAACAAAATTCAACAACTTATCAAAAAATAATCAATCGTGACCAAGTTGGATTCATACCATGGATGCAAGGCTGCTTTAACATTGCCAATGCCAATAATTAATGTGATCAACCATGTAAATAACACAAAAGGTTAGAATCACCTGATTGCATCAATTGATATAGAAAAAAAATTCAAAAAAGTCCAACACCTATTCATGCTAAAAAATTCATCAAAATAGGAATAGGCAAATTCCTCAACACATTAAGGCCCATCTACGGAAACCCAACAACTACATCATCCCGAATGGAGGGAGACTGAAAGAATTCCCTGTGAAAACTGGAACTAGAAAAGGATGTCCACCGTCACCACTTCTATTCAAGATTGTACTAGAAGTTCTGGCCAGAGCAATTAGACAAGACAAAGAAATGAAGGGCACCCATGTCGGGAAAGAAGTAAAAATCTCTCTATTTGCAAGTGCTATGATTATGATATTATTATATATGCATACAATCCCAAAGAATCTATAACTACTGGAACTAATAGAAGAGTTCAGTAAATTATCAGAATATAAAATAACTGTAATACATCAATATGATTTCTTTATGCGAACAGAGATATCATCAAAGAAGAAATCACCAAGTCAATACAATTTACTATAGTCCTTAAGAAAATCATGAGATGGAGAAACAAACCACCAATTTTGTTTGGAAAGGGGAGAAACCATGGATAAGCAAAACACTACTGAAGAACAGGAGCACAATGAGAAGCCTCACACTACCCAATATTAAAAACTGTTACACTGCTACAGTCATCAAAACAGCCTGGTACTGGTACAAAAAGAGACATTCAGACTAATGGAAAAGAGTTGAGACACCAGAGATGCCACCATCCTCTTATTAACAGTTGCTATTTGACAAAGGCCCTAAGATTAGAAACTGGGGTAAAAACTGTCTCTTTAACAAATACTGCTGGCAAAATTAGACATCCATTTGTAAAAATTGAAACAAGATCCGTATCTCACATCTTATACAAATCTAATTCAAATTGGATCGAAGACCTAAATATCAAACCTAAAATATCATGCAAGAAAAAATAGGGTCAACAATGTAAGCTTTTGTTCACAACTTAGTCTTCAAAATCTGACAAACAAAGCATGATATGGGAACTACTAAGAATCAAACATTTTTGCTTATCCAAAGACTTTACAAAAAGAATTAAAGGAGCACCTACAGAATTGGAAAAAAATATTTAGCAACTACATGTCAGACCAATGTCTGACCTCAATAATCTACAAAGTACTGCAACATATCAGCAATAAAATGGTAAATAGCACAATTAAGTGATGGGGAAAAGGACATAGACAGACACTTCACCAAAGAGGACATCCAGGCAGCCAAAAGACACATGAGGAAATGCTCATGATCATTAGCTAATAGAGAAATCCAAATCAAAACTACAATGGGACATCATCTCACCCCAGCAAGGTTGGCCATGATCCAAAAAACACAAACAACAAATGATGGAGAGGCTGTGGAGACACTGGAACTCTACTACATTGCTTGTGGGATTGCAAAATGGTACAACTTCTCTGGAAAGCAATCTGCCACTTCCTTATAAAGCTGGAAATACATTTACCATTTGATCCTGTAATCTTGCTTCTCGGAATATATTCTACACAATCAAGGGCAGTCACACAAATAGCTACGTGTACATGAATATTTATTGTAGCCCAGTCCACAAGCTAAAAGATGGAATCAACTCAGATGCCCAACAACAGATGAATGGATAAACTGTGGTACATATACTCAATGGAACACTATGCAATAATAAAGAACAATGATGATTTTAGGAAGTATCTCATAGCCTGTTTTCAATTGGAAGATATTATACAGAGTGAAATCAGTCAACATCACAAGGACAAATATTGTATGGGATCCCTACTCTAAGGGCTTAAAAATAGACTCACATACAGAAGAAAAGACTCTTTGACTGCTGCATGGAAGGGAAGGGTGGGAGAAGGCTTGTCACAGATTAGGTAGTTGATAGAAGTTTGGCTGTGTAAAAGCAGTGACAGCACATGTTAGAAATAAGATCAACTTAACTGGACTTCACCATAAACTGAAAACTCTTCTAATCTTAACCCAATATTTCAAGGAAAGAGTAGCAGGGGTGGGGTTCTGGGGACCATGCTGTCAGGGGACATCAAGGCTAATTGGCCTAACTAGCCTTTTGCTAAGAATGTCTTCTGCACCCTATGTTGGCAAGTGGTGTTTGGGGTCTTAAAATCTAGCAATCTACCATCTGAGGTATACCAAGTGGTCCCAACTCATCTGGAACAATCAGTAAGAACAATAAAGACATGAGAGAAAAAGAACCCAGGAGACAGAAGGACCCATGTGAACGGGAGACTGTATCAACATGTGATCGGAAGAACAGGATTGTGCCCACCCACCACCAAAGACAGCCATGATGGGGCACACAATGTCAAGTCCCACTGGCAACACTAGAAAAAGAGGGGTGCACCTCAGGAATTTCACTAGAAGACCATGATTGATGGTCTGGCAGCCTGGGGGTTCTCCTGGGAGCATGGCCCCTACCTAGACTTGCTAATGCCCCTGACCAGAATACATTATTGAGGTCAATTCTTTGGACAAGAACGGACTGGACTCAGGGCCACAATATGACCATATTGTGAGTGTACTTTTTATGGTTCTATGCATCATTAATAGGATGCTGTCCTACTGGCCTCTTACCAGAATGGAGAGGAGAAGGTGGAAAGGAAAGGACAAGAGATAGTTAAGGGGATATGATATATAGAGAACAAAAATGAGGAGTGTGCTGTCACCGGGCAAGGAGAGCAGCAGGAGTTGAAGGTAGGCAGGCATGCAAATTTAATTTTAATTTGCATTGTATATGTTCACTTAATCACAATAAAACAACAACAAAAAATGAGTATATACAAATCTGAGTTTGTGTTAAAGAATCTTAGCTTGATATGAAGAATAAACAACTTGGTGCCCATAGATAGAGGCTATGTTTGTCTCATTTATGCAATAGTAGCTAACTACTAACCTCTTTGAGTTTTGAGGGACCACCACCTGGTGTTACAGTCCACGAAGGTTCCAATTTCCCCACATCATTATGAACACTGGTTTTCTGGTTTCTGTTTGTTTGCTTTATATTAATCTTTCAAATAAGTGTGAAGTGGTATCTAATTGCGTTATTTATATTTGCATCTCTCTGATGGCTGATGAAGGAGCCCTGATGGTGCAGAGATTAAAGCAATCTACTGCTAACCAGCTGTTTGAATTCACCCTTGGATCTGTGGAATTAAGATGGGGCAGTCTGTTTCCGTACAGACTTACATACAGCATCGGGATTCCTAGTGGGTTGTCATTATGAGTTGGAATTGACTCAGTGGCAGTGGGTTTGATTTGGGGGATATATAAGTCTGACTATCTTTTTATGTGTTTGGACGCCATTTGACAGTTCTCTTAGGTGAGATGTTTGTTCAAGTACTTTGCCCATTTTATCATTAGGTTATTTAACTTCTTGTTGTTACGTTGTCAAAGTTTCATATATATGTTGCGCTATTTGATTCATGTTGTATACATGGTTTCCATAGACATTCTCCTAGTCAGTATCTTGTCTTTTCACTTTTTTGGTAGTGTTTTTTTTTTTTTTTAAATTTTTATTTTTATTTAACATAACTGAGTGAAAATGTACATTCACGTATAAATTTACATGCCCCCCTATATGCAGCTTCCACTGCTCTCCCTGTCCGGTGACTGCACACTATTCGTCTCTGCTCCATACATGTCTCATCCTCCCAACAGTCTCCTTTCCCCTCCTCTCCATCCACTCCCCTTCCTCCAGCCAGAGGTCAGCAAGATGATATCCTATAGATGTATATAACCATAAAGTGCTTCCAATATATGGTTACTCTGCTTTGCCATGTCCAATCCATTCCTGTCCAAAGAGTGGAACTTTGTTATAATTTATGGGAAAGGGCAGCATCAGAGAAGGCGTCCATGCCCTCAGAGGAACCCCAAAACCGCTGGACCATCAATTGAGGTCGTTTAGTGGAGATCTTACGATGCACCTCTTTTTATTCTTGTGTTGCCAGTGAGGCTCCTCTCTGTGAGCTCCGTCGTGGCTATCACTGGTGGTGGCCAGGCACCATCCGGCTCTTCCGGTCCCAAGTCGATGTAGGCACCCACTCTTGTGGGTCTCTCTGTCTTCTCGGTTGTCTTTACCACATGCCATTTTGGCCCTCGGTGAGCATCCGTTCCTGCTGAGTTGGGACCATTTGCTGTGTCCTCGGATGGCAGCTTGGCAGCTTTTAAGACCCCAGACGCCACTCACCAATGTGGGGTTCAGAGAGCTCTCTTAGCAAAACCCTAGTTGTGCCAATTGGCCTGGAATTCACCTAAGAGCATGGACCCCGCCCCCCCGCCCCAGCTACTCTATCCTTGCAGTATTAAGATGGAAGGAGTACTCAAGTTATGCTGAAGTCCACTTAATGTTGTTCTTGTTCCTAATGTGTGCTGTCACCGCTTTCTCCCAACTAGATTTCTAGTAACTATCTAAATTAAACCCTCCCCCCCTCGCCCTCCTTCCCTCCATTCCCTTGCAGCTGTCAAAGAGTCTTTTCTTCTATACACAAGTCTGTTTTTGAGATCTTATCGTAGAGGGCTCATACAATATTTGTCCTTTGGTCGCTGACTACTTTCACTCAACATAATGTCTTCCAGTTGAAACCAGGTTAGGAGATGTTTCCTGGAATCATCGTTATTCTTTATAATTGCGTAGTGCTCCATTGAGTATATGTACCACAGTTTACCTATCCATTCTTCTATTGTTGGGCATCTGGGTTGATTCCATCTTTTTGCTATCGTAGACTGTGCTGCGATAAACATTCTGGTGCCTGTGTCCATTGGTGTGAAAGGCCTTGAATCTGTAGGATATATTCCAAGTAGTGGAATTACTGGGTCAAATGGTATATCAATATCCATTTTTTTAAGGAAGCACCAGATTGCCTTCCAAAGAGGCTGGACCATTTTGCAACCCCACCAACAGTGTAGGAGGCTTCCAATTTCTCTACAGCCTCTCCAGCATTTGTTGTTTTGTGTTTTCTGGATCATGGCCAATCTTGTTGGGATGAGGTGGTATCTCATTGTTGTCTTGATTTGAATTTCTTTAATAACTAAAGATCGTGAACATGTCCGCATGTGTTTTTTGGCTGCCTGGATCTCCTCTTTAGTGAAATGTCTGTCCATCTCCTTTGCCCATCGCTTAATTGGATGGTTTATCTTCTTCTTCTTGATATTTTGTAGTATCTTATAGATTATGGAGATCAGGCGTCGGTCTGACATAGAGTTGCCAAATATTTTTTCCCATTCTGTAGGTGTTCTTTTAATTCTATTAATAAAGTCTTTGGATGAGCAAAAGTATTTGATTCTTAATAGTTCCCATTCATCTATTTTCTCTTCTGTTGATTGAGGTTTCTTTGACAGATTTTGGAGTCTGTCCTCATTGTGTATTAAAACTTCCATTGTTGTTCCTACCTTTTCTTGGATGAGCTTTATCGTTTTAGGTTTGATATTTAGGTCTTTTATCCAGTTGGAGTTGGTTTTTGTATAAGGTGTAAGATATGGATCTTGATTCAGTTTATTGCAGATGGATAACCAATTTTGCCAGCACCATTTGTTGAAGAGACTGTTTTTACCCCAGTTTAATGTCTTAGGGCCTTTGTCGAATATCAACTGTTCATAGGCAGATGGTGTCATCTCTGGGGTCTCAATTCTGTTGCATTGATCGATCTGTCTGTTCTTGTACAAGTACCAGGCTGTTTTGACCACTGTGGCAGTGTAGTATGTTCTAAGGTCGGGTAATGAGAGGCCTCCCAGTGTGTTCTTCTTCTTTAGTAGTACCTTACTTATCCAGGGCTTCTTCCCTTTCCAAAC
Source organism: Heterohyrax brucei (assembly GCA_028571685.1). Taxonomy (NCBI): domain Eukaryota; kingdom Metazoa; phylum Chordata; class Mammalia; order Hyracoidea; family Procaviidae; genus Heterohyrax; species Heterohyrax brucei. Next base: position 126,705,556 of record CM053166.1, on the reverse strand, counting down.
AAAATTGGTGATTTGTTTCTCCATCTCATTAAAAAATGATGCTGGAACTTGTATTGGGATTGCAGTATATAAATAAATTGCTTTGGGTAAAATAGACATTTTCACAATGTTAAGTCTTCCTATCCATGAGCAGGGTAGGTTTTTCCATTTCTCTAAGTCTCTCTTAGTTTCTTGTAGTAAGGGCTTATAGTTCTCTTTGTAAAGGTCTGTTGTTTCTCTGGTTAGATTAATTCCTAGGTACTTTATCTTCTTAGGGGCTATCGTAAATGGTATTGATTTAATAATTTCCTCCTTAACAGTCTCATTGATGGTATAGAGGAAACCTACTGATTTACTTATGTGTATCTTGTATCCTGAAACTTTGCTGAACTCTTCTATCAGTTTGAGTAGCTTACTTATAGATTCCTTGGGGTTCTCTGCATATACAATAATATCATCTGCAAACAAGGAGATTTTAACTTCCTCTTTGCCAATGCAGATGCCCTTTATTTCTTCATCTTGTCGAATTGCTCTGGCTAGAACTTCTAGCACAATGTTGAATAGGAGAGGTGAGAGTCAGCATCCTTGTCTAGTTCCTGATCTCAGGGGAAAGTCTTTCAGTCTCTGTCCACTGAGGATGATGTGGGCAATTGGCTTTGTATAAATGTCCCTTATTGTGTTGAGGAATTTGCCATTTTGCTAAGAGTTTTTAGCATGAATGGGTGTTGGACTTTATCAAATGCCTTTTCAGCATCAATGGACAAAATCAGGCGATCTTTGTCTTTTGTGTTATTTATGTGGTTAATCACATTAATTGTTTTCCTGATGTTGAACCAGCCTTGCATCCCTGGTATGAATCCCACTTGGTCATGATGGATTATTTTCTTGATATGTTGTTGTATTCTGTTGGCAAAAATTTTGTTGAAGATTTTTGCATCTAGGTTCATGAGTGATATCAGTCTGTAGTTCTCTGTCTTTGTTGGATCTTTCCCTGTCTTAGGTATCAGGGTTATGCTGGCTTCACACAATGAGTTTGGGAGTACTCCATCCCTTTCTATACTGTGAAATAGTTTCAATAGTATTGGGGATAACTCTTCTCTAAATGCTTGGTAGAATTCTGCCGTGAAGCCATCTGGGCCCGGACTTTTTTGGGTTGGTAGTGTTTTGATGACCTTTTCAATCTCTTCCTTTGTGATGGGTTTATTAAGTTGTTCTGCTTCACGTTGTGATAATTTGGGTAGGTGATATGAGTAAAGGAATTTGTCCATTTCCCCTAGGTTTTCAAATTTGTTAGAGTACAGTTTTTCATAGTAGTCTGCTATGATATTTTTGATTTCTGTTGTATCTGTGGTGACAACTCCCTTCTCATTTCTAATTTGGGTTATTTGTTTCCTTTCCTGCTTTTCTTTAGTAAGTTTAGCCAGTGGTTTATCAATTTTGTTGATGTTTTCAGAAAACCAGCTTTTGGTCTTTTCAACTTTTTCAATTGTTTTTCTATTCTCTAACTCATTTAGCTCTGCTCTAATCTTTATAATCTCCTTTTTTCTGGTGCCCGAGGGGTTCCTCTGTTGTTCTCTTTCTACTTGTTCAAGCTGTAGAGTTAGTTCCTTCATTTGGTTTCTTTCTTCCTTCCAGATGTGTGCATTTATGGAGATAAATAGACCTCTGAGCACTGCTTTGGCTGTATCCCATAGGTTCCGGTAGGAAGTGTTTTCGTTCTCATTGGAATCCATGAATTTCCTTAATTGATCCCTGATTTCCTCTATAACCCATGTTTTTTTGAGCAAGATGTTGTTCAGTTTCCAAGAGTTCCACTTTCTATCTCTGTTTTTTCTGCTATTGATTTCAACTTTTATGGCTTTATGATCTGAGAAGATGCTTTCCAGTAATTCAACGGTATGGATTTTATTGAGCATTGCATTATGGCCTATCACGTGGTCAATTCTGGAGAATGTTCTATGTGCACTGGAGAAGAAGGTGTAGTTGTCTGCTGCTGGGTGGAAAGTTCTGTATATATCAGTGAGGTTTAGTTGGTTAATTGTGTCAATGAGGTCTTCTGTATCTTTACTGAGCTTTTTTCTAGATGATCTGTCTAGTAATGAGAGTGGAGTGTTAAAATCTCCCACTATTATTGTGGAGTCATCTAACTCTCTTTTGAGCGTAGTCAGTGTTTCTTTGACATATTTAGGTGCTCTGACATTAGGTGCATAAATGTTTAATATAGTTAAGTCTTGCTTCTGTACTGAACCTTTGAGCAATATATAGTGCCCATCTTTGTCCACGATGGTGGATTTGACATTAAAATTGATTTTGTCTGAGATTAGAATTGCCACCCCTGCTCTTCTTTGTTCATTGTTAGCTTGATATATATTCTTCCATCCTTTAATTTTCAGTTTGTTCCTGTCTTTAGGTCTCAAGTGAGTTTCTTGTAGACAACATATGGATGGGTCATGTCTTTTGATCCAAGATGACACTCGGTGTCTCTTCATTGGAGCATTCAGTCCATTCCCATTCCCTGTGGGCTGGCTCTGGCTCCGAAGCTAAGAATTAGGTCCAGCTGCGGCCACCCAAGATGGCGTCCTCCACACAGGCAGCAGACAGAGGGGCTAAAGGTGCTGAGAGGCAGCGATTCCTCTGCTTCTGTTGCAGGGCCCCCAACGAACGCAGCACTGTGCAAAATCACTACTTTTCTGATGGAGAAGTGCTGTCCCGTTTGCAGGCGCTGGCTCCCAAGCTAAGAATGACGTCCCGCTAAAATCTCGGTACCAACATGGCGTCCCACACCCTGACCGCAGAGCTCCGTACAAACCCCACTGAGGCAGCTCCAATATCAAAGGCTCAAAGTGTCTAGATTAACAGAGTCCCGAGCCTGGCTCTCAGAATATGGGAATTTCGCCTGCCTATCCCCCCAGCAGCGCGTCTGAGTCCAGCCGCCAGGCAAGACCCAGCTCCGCCCGCCAGCCGAGACCAAGGAAAAAAAAGTCAAAATGGTGCGTTTACCTTACGTCTGTGAGAGCCGGGGCTAGCCAGGAGCAGGAGTCAGTGAAAGAGAGGAGGTTTTTTTCTGAGTGGTATGAAGTCCCAATTAACAGCTCTGTGCTGTGTCCTGAGGCTGATTAGGTGATCAGAAGGCTCTGTTTGATTGTCAATTCAGGTCTTGGTTTCCAGAGGGATAGAAGGAGACGTGTGCTTAGTCGGCCATCTTGACTCCGCCCCCCTGGTAGTGTTTTGAGGAACACAAAGAAGTTCAATTTACTTATTTATTTTGCCTTTGTCCATTTGCACTTTTGTGATTAGATCAGTTAACCCTTTGTTAAAAATTAGCCTCCACAGCATTGCCTATGGATTTGCTTCTCAGAATTTTATGACTTTAGTTTCGTATTTAGGTCTTTAATCCATTTTGAATTTGGTTTTGTGCATGATGTGAGCCATATTTCATTTTACTGCATGTGGAAATCCAATTTTCCCAGGACCAACTCTTGAAAACTCTCTCATTAACCATGAAATGGACTTAGCACTCTTGTCAAAAGTCAGTTAACCACAGATGTGTTGGTTTATTTCTGGACTGTGAATTCTATTTTATTGGTATATGTGTCTATTGTTATGCCAGTATCTTACTATTTACTGCAGCTGTAAAGTATGTTTCGAAATCAGGAAATGTCAATCCTCCTACTTTATTCCTCTACTTCAAGATTGCTTTAGCTATTTGGGGCCTTTTGCCATTTCATATAAAGTTGATATATTTTTTTTCATTTATGTAAAGAAAGCTGTTGGAATATGGAATGATATTGTACTGAAGCTATAGATCACTTTGGATATTGAAATATTAGCAATATTAAGTCTTCCAACCCATGAACAAGGAACATCTTTCCATTTTTAAAAGTCTTCTATAATCTCTTTCTGCAGTGATTTGTAATTTTCATTGTAAAGTATTCCACATACTTGGTTAAATTTATTTCTATGCTTCTTGTTCTATTTATATTATTGTAAATTGAATATTTTCCCTAATTTCAATTTCATATTTCTCATTGCTGGTATATTGAAATTCAACTGAGATTTGTTTGTTGATTTTGTCCCCATGCCGCTTTGCTAAATTCTTCTATTAACTATAGAAGGTTTTGACAATATTTTTTAATTCAGTGAGCTGTTGTTTCTTACTGTAGTAATCTTTACAAAAGAAAAATATTTTGATCACACATGCAATTTTAGGAATAAGATGGGTAAATAAACTTTTAACCATTGTTGTTGAGTCAATTTCAACTCATAGCGAACCTGTAAGACAGACCAGATCTGTTTCATAGAGTGTCCAAGGAGAACCTGGTAGATCTGAACTGCCGACCTTTTGGTTAACAGTCATAGCACTTAACTCTACACCACCAGGATTTCCAAGGTGGGCAAATAAGACCCATGAAACTGAGGAGGATTGAAATATTCTAGGTTTAAGTTACCTGAAGCTTGTGTAAGTTGATGTATCTTTATGTGAGTTTTGTTTTGTGGTAAAAGAGAGTAATGACAGGAATAACAAGTCAAAAAAGATAATTCATGTTATATGTTTTGGTTAAGAGCTACAGCAAGAATGCTTATAGGTCTAATCATAGTCACAAAGAATTTAAAAAAAAAAAAAAAAACGCTGCCATCTAGTCAGTTCCAACTCATAGCAACTAAGTATTGAGAAACAAAAAATCATAATTTTACAAACACACATCCAGGCAGATAGGTATAACAAATCAGTTCATGTCTAAAGAATGTGCTTCTTTGCACCTAAATGGCTAGGATTTTATAAATCTTCATAGAGAAACATCAGTCAATTCATTTCATTTTCACTTGGTATTATCTTAGCTCCATTGTTAGGAAAAAAAGAACTTAGATTAAAAAGATACACTATTCTTTTGAATATTATACAAAATAACTTATTCACTTAGAAGTCCTCAAACATTGTGGCACCTTTTTTTCTTAATAAAGTAACAGACTTCAGTACAAAAAGTTGGCATTGGTTTCCTTTGAAGAATGTTTGCTTTTATCATAAGTGTTCTATATTTCAGTGTGTACAAAAATCTTTGGAATCCTTGTCTAGACATTTAATGGATTTCTTCACCTGAATGTTTAGACACAAAGAATTATTCTTGTTTCATCTGCTGAAAGAAATTATAGATGAGCTCCTACTTGAAGACTACTGAGAGTTATATATCAACAATACAGTTTATTGGTTTTTTTTTTTTTTGTTTTGTACTTGGAAAACCATTAAGATTGAATTTCTCATTTTAATGGCATTGAACCTATAATAAAATTCATTACTGACTGAAATAAAATGACTTTTTCTTGGCTATTAAAAGTTCAATGACAGTTGAAGAGACTATTACAAGAAACAGTGATTTAAATGATTTATTTCACAACAAAATTTACTTTTGTCTTTGTGTCTCTCCAAAGGAAGAGAAGACTGTATGTCTACTAGAGAAATTGAAACATAGAGCAAAAAATGTACATTTGGGACAAGGAAGATATTTCAGTTCTATAACTTATGTCTCCAAGCCAAGCCAGCCAAGTGACATCAAAGGAGACCATATTTTATTTCATTTTTCTATTTGTGTATATTAAAATATTTTTACATTTCAAATTTAACTGTTTCATAAATCCTTAAAATAGTTTTATTTTCTTAAAATGACTTTGCTCTAGTAATCATCGCTATGTAGCAAAATACTGAAAAGCTTAATGATGTAAAATAGCAACAATTTTTTATATGAATCTGCAATTTAAGTAGGGTTCAGTGGGTACAACTCATCTATATTTCATGTAGCATCAGCTGGGGAAACTCCACAGAAGGAGGAGTTCTATTTCAAAAGTGTATCCCACACATGGCTCACAAGCTAATGGTGGCTCTTCCTTTCTATATGGGTGCTCCACAGAACTGCTTGGACTCTCGAGTAGAATAATAACCATCTCAAGAGACAGAAAGTGGAAGATGCCAGTTACTTAAGCCTTCAGCACAGAAAATGGCAAATTGTTTCACTTCTACCATATTCTGTTGGTCAAGTAATTCCAGACTCCAAACTTAAAGGAAGTTAACACAAAACCCACAGTTTTTCACATTAGTACCGTAGAAATTTGTGGTATGGATTTAAAGCCACCACAGTCACAGAGAAACCTTTTTTACAGGAAAAATTAGAATCTGTCTATGAGGAAAGCTATTATCTTACAGATGGTTATCTCAAGACATATTTTGTGTGTTTTATCTTTAAATCACAAAGTTATAGACATTATTTCATTTTTCTAATTTTCTATTACTTTAGGAAAAGTTATACTTCTAAAGCCAGCCAAGTGCCGTCGAGTCGTATGAATAAAAAAAGTTTTCTGACAAACATGTCTGTCACTTTGTTGTAGTGTGGGGGCTTGCATGTTGCTATGGTGTTGGTAGCTATTCCACTAGTATTTACTGTAAGGGTCACCCATGGGAAAAAGGTTTCAGCTGAGCTTCCAGAGTAAGACAGACTTGGAAGAGAACCAGGTGGTCTACTTCTGAAAAGAATTAGTCAGTGAAATGCTTCTGAATAGCACCAGAACACGTCTGATATAGTGCCAGATTTTAAGCACCCCAGGTTGGAAGGCACTCAGGTATGACTGGGGAAGAGTAGCCTTCTCAATGTAGAGTCGACCATAATGACATGGATGGAATCAAGCTTTCAGGACCTTAATTTGTTGATGTGCCATGACTCAAAATGAAAAGAAACAGCAGCAAATATCCATTAATAATCAGAATGTGGAATTTACAATGTATAAAACTAGGAAAATCAGAAATTTTGAAAATGAAACGGAACAAACATCAATACCCTAGGTATTACTGAGCTGAAATTGTCTGGCATTGGCCATTTTGAATTGGATAATCATATTCTCTGTCAGTTTGTTGCACTCTGTGGGCTTGTGTGTTGCTGTGATGCTGGAAGCTATGCCATCAGTATTTAGATACCAGCAGGGTCACCCACGGTGGACAGGTTTCAGCTGAGCTTCCAGACTAAGACAGACGAGGAAGAAGGATCTGGAAGTATATCCAGCAGTCTCCTTCTGAAAAGAATTAGCCAGTGAAAACATTATGAATAGAAGGTGAATATTGTTGGATATAGCACCAGAAAATGAACCCCCCAGGTTGGAAGGCACTCAGAAGACAACTGGGAAAGAGCTGCCTCTTCAAAGTAGACTTGACTTTAATGACATGAGTGGAGTAAACCTTTGGGATCTTCGTTTGCTAATGTGGCATGACTCAAAATAAGAAGAAACAGCTGCAAATATCCATCAATAATCAGAACATGGAATGTATGAAGTACAAATCTAGGATAACTGGAAATCATCAAAACTGCAATGGAACACATAAGCATCAATACCCTAGGCATTAGCGAGCTGAAATGGATTGCTATTGGCCATTTTGAATCAGGCATTCATTTGGTCTACTATGTCAGGAATGAAAACTTGAAGGGAATAGTGTTGTGTTCATCACCAGAAAGAACATTTCATGATCTGTCCTGAAGTACAATGCTGTCAGTGACAGGATAATATCTATATGCCTACAAGTAAGGTCAGTTAATATAGCTATTATTTAAATTTGCATACCAACCACTAAGGCCAAACATAAAGAAATTGAAGAATTTGATCAGCTTCTGAAGTCTGAAGTTGATAAAAAATGCAATCAGGATGCATTGATACTCACTGGTGGTTGAAATTCACAAGCTGGAAACAAAGAAGAAGGATCAGTAGTGGGAAAATATGGCCTTGGTGATAGAAATGATGCTGGAGACCTCATGATAGAATTCCGTAAGATGAGCTACTTCTTCACCGCAAATACCTTGTTTCACTGACACAAACAGCAATATACACAGGGACCTCATAAGATGGAGTACACAGCAATCAAATCAATTACATCTGTGGAAAAAGACAATGGAAAAGCTCCATATCAGCAGTCAGAACAAGGTCAGGTGCTGACTGCAGCGTAGACCATCAACTGCTCATATGCAAGTTCAAATTGAAATTGAACATAACTAGAACAAGTCCACAAGAGCCCAAGTATGACCTTGAGTATACCACACCTGAGTTTAGAGACCATCTCAAGAACAAATTTGATGTGTTGAACACTGATGACCAAAGACAAGATGAATTGTGGCATGACATCAAAGATATCAACCATGAAGAAAGCAAGAGGTCATTTAAAAGGCAGGAAAGAAAGAAAAGACTAAACTTTATGTCAGAAGAGACTCTGAAACTTGCTTTTGAATGTCGACCAGCTAAAGTAAATGGAAGGAATGATGAAGTAAAGGAACTGAACAGAAGATTTCAAAGGGTAGCTTAAGAAGACAAAATAAAGTACTATAATGACATGTGCACAGAGCTGGAAATAGAAAACCAAAAGGGAAGAACACATTCTGCATTTCTGGGGCTGAAAGAATTGAAGAAAAAATTCAAGCCTCTAATTGCAATAGTGAAGGATTTTACAAGGAAAATATTAAAATGAATCGGGAAGCATCAAAACAAAATGGAAGGAATACACAGTTATTATACCAGAAAGAACTTCTCGATGTTCAGCCATTTGAAGAAGTAGCATATGATCAGGATCCAGTGGTACTGAAGGAAGAAGTCAAAGGTGAATTGAAGACAATGGCAGTAAACAAGGTTCCAGGAAATGATGGAATATCAACTTAAATATTTCAACAAACAGATGCAGTGCCAGAAGGGCTCACTGATCTATGCCAAGAAATTTGGAGGACAGCTACCTGGCCAGCTGACTGGAAGAGAACCATATTTATGCCCATTCCAAAGATAGGTGATCCAACCAAATGCAGTAATTACCAAACAGTATCATTAATATCACATTCAAGTAAAATTTTGTTAAAGGTCTTTCAAAAGCAACTGCAACAGTATGTTCACAAGGAACTGTCAAAAATTCAAGCTGGATTCATAAGAGGATGTTGGAACCAGGGATATCATTGCTGATGTCAGATGAATCTTGCCTGAAACCAGATAATACCAGAAAGACGCTCACCTGTGTTTCACTGACTATGCAGAGGCATTCAACTGTGTAGATCATAACAAATTATGGCTAACATTGTATAAAATGGGAATTCCAGGACATTTAAATGTGCTCTTAAGGAATCTGTACATGAATCAAGAGGCAGTTGTATGAATGGAACAAGGTGACACTGCATGGTTTAATTTCAGGAAAGGTGTGCGTCAGGGTTGTATCCTTTCACCATACCTTTTCAATCAGCAAATAATACAAGAAGCTGGCTTAGAAGAAGAAGAACAAGGCATCAAGATTGGTGGACTACTCATTAATAACCTGAGTTACACAGATAACACCACCTTACTTGCTGGAAGTGAAGAAGATTTGAAACACTTACTGATGTAGATCAAAGACCAAAGCCTTCAGTATGGATTACACCTCAACACCAAGACAACAAAAATCTTCAAAAGAGCACCAGTAAACAACATCATGATAAATGGAGAAGGAATTGAGGTTGTCAAGGACTTCCTTTTACTTGGGTCCACAATCAACACCTTCGTAAGCAGCAGTTACAAAACCAAAAGACATATCACTTTGGACAACCTGCAGTAATGGACCTCTTGCAACTGTGAAAACGTAAAGATGTCACCATGAAGACTAAGATGCACCTGACCCAAGCCATGGTGCTTTCACTTGCATCATATGCATCTGAAAGCTGGTCAATGAACCAGGAAGACAGAAGAAGAAGTGACATCTTTGAATTGTGGTGTTGGAGAAGGATACTGAATATACTGTGGATTGCCAAAAGAACAAACAGATCTGTTCTGGAAGAAGTACAACCAGAGTGCTCCTTGGCAGTGAAGATGACAAGACTGCGTCTTACATACTTTGGACATGTTGTCAGGAAGGATCAGTTCCTTGTGAAGGACATCATGCTTGGCAGAGTGGAGGGTCAGTGAAAAAGAGGAAGACCCTCAGTGAGGTGGACTTACACACAATGGGCTTAAGTATAAAAAAGATTGTGGGCAAGGCACAAGAACAGGCAATGTTTCATTTTGTTGTATATAAGATTGCTATGCGTTAGAACCAAGTTGATGGCACCTAACAACAACAAAATGCAAAGGCATTCAACTGTGTGGAACATATGAAATTATCGATAACATTACATAGAATAGTTACTCAAGAATACTTACCTATGCTCATGTGGAACCCGTACACAGATCATGAGGCAGTTATTTAAACAGTATTAAAATTAAAATCAGGAAAGATGTGTGTGAGGGTTGTATTCTTTCACCATACCTATTCAATTTACATATTGAGCAAATAATCTAAGAAGTGGGACTCTATGAAGAAAGGGGTGTCAGGATTGGAGGAAGACTCTCTGACAACCTATGCTATGCAGATGACACAACCTTGCTTGCTGACAGTGAAGAGGAGTTGAAGTGTTTACTGATAAAGATCAAAGACCAGAGCCTTCAGTATGGATTACACCTGAACACAAAGAAAATGAAAGTCTTTACAGAGGGACCAAAACAACTTCATGATAAATGGAGAACAGATTGAAAATGTTAAGGATTTCATTTTACTCAGATCCACAATCAACAACTATGGAAGCATTAGTCAAGAAATCAAGAGACGTGGAAGCAGAGTCAAGATGGCAGACTAAGCACATGTCTCCCTAAATCCCTCTGGAAACCAAGACCTGAAGTGATAATCTAATGGAGGCTTCTAGTCACCTAGTGATCCCCAGGACATGGCACAGGGCTGTTAATTTGGACTTGATACCACTGAATGAAAAATCTCCTCTCTCTTGCTGACTCCTGCTCCTGGCTAGTCCTGGCTTTCATGGACTGAAGGTACCTCACCATTTTAATTTTTTTTCCTCTGTCTTGGTTGGTGGGCGGAGCTGAGTCTTGCCTAGTGGCTAGTCTCAGACACACTGCTGGTGCGATAGGCAGGCGAAATTGCCATATTCTGTGCATCTCGCACTTTTGGCCTGTCTTTCTGCCTTTGCCACAGTGTAGTTTGTACGGAAGTGGTGGTGCCCTAATGCGGGATGCTATCTTCGATATGGAGATTTTAGCTAGACCTAATTCTTAGCCTGGGAGCCATTGCCTGCCCACAGGAGAGCGCTTTTCCGACAGAAAAGCAGTAGTTTACACAGTGTCACCTATGGCTGGGGCCTGGCAATAGAGGCTGAGGACTCCCTGCTTCTTGGTACCTCTGGCCCCTCTTTCCACCTGTGCCACAGGGTAGTGTGTACAGAAGCGGCAGTGACCTTGTGCAGGGCACTATCTTAGATAAGGTGGCCACAGATGGACCTAATTCTTAGCCTGGGAGCCAATGCCTTCCCACGGGAGAGTGCTTTCCTGCCAGAAAAGAATTAGTTTACCCACTGTTGCCTATGGCTGGGCCTGTCAGCAGGCCAACATGGCAGTAGCATCGCTGTATTTTGAACTGGTTTATATCATCTGGGGTTGAATACAGAGGTGCTTACTTTACCAGTTGGGAAGAAGGACCTCTATACCTGAAAACCTGACTGACTTGGGAAGTGGTCAGATACCTTTTGTTTTTCATTTTAAGACATCCTAGAGAAACATCTGTGGTCCATCCTCCCAGTATCCCTCCCAACTTTTGTTGACTCACATAAAGCCCCCAAAGCAACAGACCCTTGATAAAATGGTAAACAAGAAATCACCCATGGTTTCAGAAGTCCTCCAAAATAAACAACCAAGGAGCTTTCTGGATGAAGAAACTTTTCTGAAGTTACCAGAAGGTGAATACAAAAGGATTATATACAGAGTTCCTCTAGACTTTACATAAAATGCAGCAGAGCAAAATGAAAAATTAAGCAAGCTGTTTGATCTGATGGAACACCAATACTCTGAAATCCAAAAGATCAAGAACAAAATCAAAGACATAGAAACTTCAATTCAAAGCCAACAAAACAGAATGGAACAAAGGCAAAAGAGACTTTCCGACTTGGAAGACAGAGCTACTGACTCCAGTATCTAAGAGAAGAAATCAGAAAAAAAGAAACAGGAAAAACAAAGACGCATTAAGAAGCATGTGGGACTCTAATAAGAGGAATAACCTATGATCAATTGGAGTCCCTGAACAGGGCAAGACACCTGAGAACACAGAGTATTGTTGCTGAGCTGCTGACAGAAAACTTCCCAGAAATCATGAAGGAAGAGAATATAGATATTCAAGATGCATATCAAATGCCACTCATTATAGATCTCAAAAGAAAGACTCCAAGACATATTACACTCAAGCTTAACAAAAGGAAACATAAGCAGAAACTCTTAAAGGCAGCAAGACTCAAAGCAAAGCTAACATTTAGAGGGAAGCCCTGTAGGCTTTTGTCAGATTTCGCAGCAGAAACAATGCTTGCACAGAGACAGTGACATGACATATTCAAAGCCTTGAAGGAGAAGAACTTCCAACCAAGAATTATATATCCTGAAAAACTATCTTTCAAATATGAAAATGAAATTAAGACATTCGCAGATGAACAGAAACTCAGAGACTTTGTAAAAACCAAACCAAAGCTACAAGAAATACTGAAAGAATTTCTTGGCTTTGGCTTAGAAGAACAAACCACTAACTTTATATTTTAGAAGGACACATTATCCAGAATCCTACTTAGTTAGAGAAGGCTCGAAATTCAGTCAAAGCTTTAAGAGAAAACTGAAAGAAATAATCCAGTGATTATCATGAGAACTATGGTGCCATCGTACTAAAAAGAAGGATGTACTACAGTCATTATAGTCCCTCCAGATGGATTGGAAGTCGAAAAGACTAGTAGTAATTAAAATTGGGTTTATACATAGTTTGTTAAGAGGGGTCATAGGGGCAGCCATAAGGCACAACAAAAATGCAACATATCATATCAAGAAATGTAACACAGGAGTCTCAACAACCACAAAACCAACTCTGAAAAAGGTGAAAAATCAACTCACAAAAAAGAAGGTCCCAGAACAGATTAATAAGAACGACAGAGATAACATCATTACAAAAATAAACAGATCACAATGGGAGCATTGAACACATACCTATCAATAATTACATTGAAGGTAAATGGACTGAATGCTCCAGTAAAGAGACATCGAGTGACATCTTGGATCAAAAGACATGACCCATCCATATGTTTCCTACAAGAAACTCACCTTAGACTTAAAGATAGGAACAAACTGAAAATTAAAGGATGGAAGAATCTATATCAAGGTAACAATGAACAAAGAAGAGCAGGTGTGGCAATTCTAATCTCAGATAAAATTGAATTTAATGTAAAATCCACCATCGTGGGCAAGGATGGACACTATTGCTGAAAGGTTCAGTACACAAGCAAGACTTTACTATGTTAAATATTTATGCACCTAATATTAGAGCACCTAAATACGTCAAAGAAACATTGACTACACTCAAAAAGGAGATAGATCACTCCACAGGAATAGTGGGACACTTCAATACTCCACTCTCAATATTGGACAGATTATTTAGGAAAAAAGCTCAATAAACATACAGAAGACCTTATTGCCACAACTAACCAACTAAACCTCATCGACATATACAGAACATTCTATCCATCAGCGGACAACTACACCTTCTTCTCCAGTGCACATGGAACATTCTCCAGAATAGACCATGTGTTAGGACATAAAGCAATTCTCAATGAAATCCATACCACTGAATTAATGCAAAGCATCTTCTCAGATCATAAAGCCATGAAAGTCAAAATCAATAGCAGAACAAAACATAGATAGAAAGTGGAACTCTTGGGCATGCAAATTTATATGGGAATGTACATTTACATTCAATCATAATAAAAGAAGATGAAATCAAGCGATGCATTTCATTGGACAAGTCTACTGCAGAACATCTCTTTAAAGTGTTAAAAAGCAAAGATGTCGTCTTGAAGACTAAGATGTGCTTTACCTAAGCCATGGTGTTTTCAATTGCCTCATGTGCATGGGAAAGCTGGAAGATGAATTAGAAAGACTAAAGAAAAATTGATGCCTTTGAATGATAGTGCTGGTGAAGGTTTCTGTGTATACTATGCACTATTAAAAGAACAAACAAATCTGTTTTGTAAGAAGTACAACCAGAATGATCCGTAGAAACAAGGATGGAGAGGCTATGTCTCACGTGCTTTGGACATGTTAATCAGAAAGTATCAGTCTCTGGAGAAGGATATCATGCTTCATAAAGCAGACGGTCAATGAAAAAGAGGAAGACTCTTGACAAGATGGACTGACACAGTGGCTGCGATGATGAGCTCAAGCACAATTGTGAGACTAGACAGTGTTTCATTTTGCAGTACATACAGAAGGTCTCTATTAGTTGAAACTGGTTTGATGGCAGTTAACAAGCATGGATAATTTTTGGATTTCTATATACCAATATATATTATATCAATATATTAAATTTATAACTGTAGTGACAAATTGATTCAAGTGAACACAAAATTTAAGTGTGATGTACATTTGGTGAAGACCTTTTTTATACAGAAGGGTAGACGGTATGATTTGAGGAAAGCCTAAAGGAATCAGTGGTCTCATGATCCTTGGACGTTCTACCATTAGAATGATTTGGTTGATATCATTACCCTCAGAACATCTTTCAAATGTCTAGTAGCCAATAGTAAGTGTATGAATTCATTTTCTCAGAAGTCAGCTATTATTTGGAAGAAGTAAGCAGGGCATAGGATGTAAGATTGGATAAAATTTAACAGTGGGAAAGATTTAGGGGAAGTTGACATGCTTACCTAAGACAGTAAAATATATCACGGGGACAGTATAGCATAAGTGTGATCAATTTATTTACCATCCAAAATGACATACCAAGAAGAATAAAGAGGATGCCATTAGGAAGGGATGCTGAAGCACAAGACTTAAACTAGAACTATCCCAGGCAAAGAAAAACACGTTTTCCCTAAAAATAACACTTAAGAACACAAGTTGGAATGAGAACAAATTGGTTTTAAACCACAAATCTGCCACTTAATAACCATGCAATTTTTACAATTAAGTTTAATCCTCCAAACATTTTCCTGTTTAGTTGATTACACCCAATAGTGACCATATAGGATAATGTAGAAATGCCACCACAGAATTTCTAAAGAGTGCCTGCTGAATTTGAACTGCCAACCTTTTGGTTAGTACCTGTAGCTCATAACTACTATGTCACCAAGGTTCCTCCAGGTCCTATCTTTTCTTATCTCTAAAATGCAATTGAACATGCATGCCTAAAACATTGATAGTGAAGACTAAACAATAGAGTTAAAGAACTTCACATTTGATTAACGGAAGTGCTGCCTATATGTTACACATATGTAAAAAGTTGAAGCAGCAAAAATTGGGTGAAAGAATTGTAAGAACAGTTGTGGCTGCTTGTGTATAACCAAACACCTCAGGGTATTTGACTCCTTGGTTTGGCGATTTAGAGCCATGGTTTCATAAGCTACCCTAGTCAATTAGCCTAATTATCATATTTAGTGCATCTTTCTATTTTTATAATAAAAAGAAATTATTGTGCTTTAAGTGACAGTTTACAATTAGACCAATTTGTCACATAAAATCCTGCACCCACACTGCTACACAACTCTAGCTGCTCTCCTAACCCTATGATAAGACACTCCTATTTTCCACCCTGTACTTCCTGTAACCAACCAGCTCCTATCCACCTCCACTGTCTAATTTCACTCATGGACAAGATCTGCTCAGATAGTGCCATTTATATATTTAAGCCAAGAACCAAATTTTTTGTCAGCATCACTCTGTTTTACACTCCAGTTCAATCTTTGTCTGAAGAGTTGACTTTGTTATTGTTTTAAGCTCTGAGATAACAGAGTCCTGTGTCCATGTCCTCAGAGGACCCTCTGGTAGAATTCACCATAACATGTGGTCTCTTAACAGAGTCCTAGTTCTGCACACCCATTTTTGTCCTTTGTCAGGGACTTTACGTTGTATTCCCCATCGGGGCAGTCATTGGTGGTGGCCAGCCACCGTCTAGTTCTTCTGTTCCCATGCTGATGTAGTCTTAGATTATGTGGCACCTTTTGTCTCTTGGGCTCACATTTTCCTCATGTCTTTGATGTCCTTCATTCTCCTCTGCTCCAGGTGGATTGGAACCAACTGATGTAACTTAGATGGCCCCTTGCTAGCTTTTAAGACCTCACATCAGAAAGTGGTATGCAGAACATTTTCTTTTTAAAAAAAGGCTAATTATGCCAACCAGCCTAGATGTACCCTGAAACCGTGGTCCCCAGATGCCTGTCCCTGCTACTCTGTCCCTCAAAATGTTGGGTTATATTTCAGAAACCTTCTAGTTTTGGGTATAGTCCAACTGTACTAACCTCTCTTCTACTATGAGCTGTAATTTCCTTCATCTAACACAATTCCTGTCTACTATCTAATCTATGAATACTCTTCTCTTTTCCTCCCCTCCCCCCCATAACCATCAAAGATTGTTTTCTTTTGTGCTTAAACCTTTTCTTAAGTTCTTTTGATAGTGGTCTCGTACAACATCTGTCCTTTTGCACCTGACTAATTTCACTCAGCATGTCTTCAGATGACTTTATGTTAACGAGATGTTTCTTAACATCATCATTGCTGTTTATCATTGCACAGTATTTTGTTGTGTGAATATACCATAGTTAGGTTATCCATTCATCTGCTGATGGGCACCTGGGTTGATTCCATCATTTTGGTACTGTGAACAGTGCTGCAATAAACATTGATGTGCATAAATCTGTCTGTGTGAACACCCTTAATTCTCTAGGATATATTCTGAGCAATAGGATTGCTGGATCATATGGCATTTCTATTTTTAGGTTTTTAATAAAGCATAAAATCAATTTCCAAAGTGGTCATACCATTTTACCTTCCCACCAGCTGTGTGAAAGAATTTTAGTCTCTCCACAAAATCTCTAACATTTATTACTTTGTATTTTTTGGATTAATAATGGAACAGTTCCACTCTGTCCTATAGGGTTGCTTTGAGTCAGAATTGACTCAAAGGAAGCAGGGATTTTTTGTTGTTGTCAGGGTGAGATGGTATCTCGTTGTAGTTTTGATTTGGATTTCTCTAACGGCTAATGATTGTAAGTATTTCTTCATGGATATGTTAGCGTCCTGAATATCTTCTTTGGTGAAGTGCCTGTTCTTATCCTTTGCCCATTTTTTAATTGGGCTGTTTGTCTTGTTGAGGTTCTGCAGTACCTTGTAGATTATGAAGATTAGATGCCTGCTTCCACTCTGTAGGTAGCCTTTGTACTTTTTTGCTGAAGTCTTTGGATAAGCATGTTTGATTTTTAGGAGTTCCCAGTTATCTGTTTTATGACATTTATACATCATTAGTAATATATCATAGTATGTTTATGCCCTGTATTATAGCTCTTAATGTTGTCCCTATTTTTTCTTCCATGATTTTTTTTTGTTTTGTTTTAGGTTTGATATTTAGGTCTTCAATACATTTTGAGTTAGTTTTTGTACATGATGTGAGATATGGGCCTTGTTTCAATTTTCTTTTATTTTTTGCAAAGATATATCCAGTTACGCCAGCACCATTTGTTAAAGGGACTGTTTCTTTTCCAGTATAGGAACTTTGGACCTTTGTCAAATATCAATTGCTCATAGGTGGATGATGTTATATATTAATTCTCAGTTTTGTTCCATTGGTCTATATACCTCTCTTTTTGCAGTACCAGGCTGTTTTGACTACTGTGGCAGTGTAACAGGTTCTAAATTCAGCTAATGTGAAGCCTCCCACTTTATTCTTATTCAGTAATGCTTTACTTACTCATGACTTCTTCCCTTTCCGTTTGAAGTAAGAGATCTGTTTCTTCATCTCATTAAAAAATGTCGTTGGAATTTGTATAGGGATTTCATTGTAACTACAGATTACTTTGGGTAGAACAGACACTTTTACAATGTTAAGTCTTCCTATGAACAAGTAGGTTTCCATGAACAAGTAGGTTTCTCCACCTATGCAGGTCTCTTTTCATTTGTTGCAGTACAGTCTTGTAATTTTCTTTGTAAAGTCTTTTATGTTTCTGGTTAGATTTACTCCTAGGTATTTTATCTTCTTGGTGGCTACTGCAAATGTATTGATTTGATGATTTCCTCTTTGATGGTCTCTCTGTTGCTATAAAAGAATCCAAATGACTCACGTGTGTTTATTTTATATCCTGATACTCTAATAAACTCTTATATTAGTTGGAGTAGTTTTTTCGTGGATTCCTTAGGGTTTTCTGTGTATAAGATCATGCCATTTGCAAACAGAGATATTTTACATCTTCCTTCCAATCTGGATGCCCTTTATTTCTTTATCTTTACTGTTTGCTCAGGCTAGCACATCCAGGACAATATTGAGCAAAAGTGGTGGCAATGGGCATCCTTGTCTGGTTCCCGTTCTCAAGGGTAATGCTTTCATACTATCTTCGCATAGGATGATGTTGGCTTTGCATAGATACCTCTTACTATGTTGAGAATTTCCCTTCTGTTGTTATTTTACTGAGTTTTTAACATAAATGTGTGTTAGACTTTGTCCAATGTCTTTTCTGCATCAGTTAACAAAACCAAGTGATTCTCATTTTTTGTTTGTGTGGTTGATTAATTGTTTTTCTAATGCTGAACCATCCCTACACCACTGGTATGAATCTCACTTGGTCATGGTGAATTATTTATTTATTTTAGGTATGTCGTTGAATTCTATTGGCTGGAATAACAAAAGGATATTTTCATCTAAGTTAACGAGAAACATTGGACTCTAATTTCTTTTTTGTACTGACTTTACCTGGTTTTTGTATCAGGGTTACGGTGGCTTTATAAAATGAGCTTGGGAGCATCTCATCCTTTTCTGTGCTCTGGAATACCTTTAGTCATACTAGTATTAACTCTTCACTGTAAGTTTGGCAAAATTCTCCAGTGAAGCCATCGAGGCCAGGGCTTTTTCAGTTGGGAATTTTTCGAGAAGATCTGTCCAATACTGAAAGTGGTGTGCTGAAGTCTCCCACTATTACTGTAAAGCAATCTATCTCATTTTTCAGTGTAGTCAGTGTTTCTTTGATGTATTTAGGTACTCTAGTATTGGTGCATAAATATTTAATATTGTTAAGTCCTGTTTGTGCATTGAACTTTTCAGCAATAGATAGTGACCTACTTTTCCACGATGATGGATTTTACATTAAAATCCATTTTATCTGAGATTAGTATTGCCACACTTGCTCTTCTTTGTGTATTGTGTGCTTGGTATATATTCTTCCATCCTTTAATTTTCAGTTTTTGTTCGTATCTTTAAGTCTAAGATGAGTTTCTTGTAAGCAACATATAGATGGGTCGTGTCTTTTGATCCAAGATGTCATTCGTTGTCTCTTTACCGAAGCGTTCCACCCATTTACATTCAACGTAATTATTGATAGGTATGTGTTTAGTGCTGTCATTGTGATGTGTTTATTTTTGTGTTGATGTTTTTCTGTTGTTGTTACTATTCTGTTCTGGGATATTCTTCTTTATGAGTTAATTTTTCACCTTTTTCAGAGTTGATTTTGTGGTTGTTGAGGCTCTTGTTTTACATTTCCTGATTTGATATGTTGCATCTTTATTGTGCTTTATTCCTGCTCCTATGATCCCCCTTAATAAACTATGTATAAACTCAATTTTAATTACCACTAGTCATTATACTACTTTATTTTGTCTTTTCATGCTTCCTTTTGAAATCTTTTTTTCAGTTCTTTTACTTCATTATTCCTTCCTTTTGCTTTAGCTGCTTGATGTTCAAGAGCAAGTTTCAGAGTCACTTCTGACATCCAATTTGGTCTTCTTTTTCTTACTTGTCTTTTTAGTGACCTTTTGCTTACTTCATAGATGATGTCTTTGATGACATTCCGCAATACATCTCTTCTGTCATCAGTGTTCAACACATCAAATCTGTTATTGAGATGGTCTGTGAAGTCAGGTGGGATATACTCAAAGTCATACTTTGGCTCCTTTGGGCCTGCTCTAATTTTCTTCAGTTTCAATCTGAACTTGCATGTGAGTACTTGATCTGTGCTACTGTCAGTACCTGGTCTTGTTATGGCTGTTGATATGGAGCTTTTCCATCACCCTTTTCCACAGATATAGTTGATTTGATTTCTGTTTATTCCATCTGGTGAGATCCATGTGTACCGTCACCATTTTTGGTGGTGCACCATTGCACCATTTGCAATGAAGAAGGCATTGGTCTTGCAAAATTCAATCATGCCATCTCCAGTTTCATTTCTGTCACACCAAGGCTGTAGTTTTCAACTACTGGTTCTTCTTTGTTTTCAACTTTTGCATTCCAATCACCAGCAATTATCAATGCATCCTGATTGCATTTTTTATCAATTTCAGACTGCAGAAGCTGGTCAAAGTCTTCAATTTCTTCAGCTTGGCCTTAGTGGTTGGTGCATAGATTTCAATAATAGTCATATTAACTGGCCTTCCTTGTAAGTATATGGATATTATCCTATCCCTGACAGCATTGTACTTCAAGATAGATCTTCAAATGTTCTTTTTGATGGTGAATCCAACACTTTTACTCTTCAAGTTTTCATTCCAAGCATCGTAGACCATATGATTATCTTATTCAAAATGGACAATATCAGTCCATTTCAGCTCACTAATGCCTAGAATATTGATGTTTATGTGTTCCATTTTCTTTTTGATGATTTCTACTTTTCTTGGCTGGCTCTACTTTTCCTAGATTCATACTTCGCATATTCCACGTTTGATTTTTAATGGATGTTTGCAGCTGTTTCTTCTCATTTTTAGTTGTGCCACATCAGCAAATGAAACTTCTGAATGCTTTGCTCCATCCATGTCATGAAGGTTGAGTCTAGTTTGAGGAAGTAACTCTTTCCCAGTCATCTTCTGAGTGCCTTTCAACCTGGCACTGTATCTGACAATGTTCTGCTGCTATTCATATGGTTTTCACTAGCTAATTATTTTCAGAATTAGACTTCTGGTTCTTTCTTCCTAGTCTGTCTTAGTCTGGAAGCTCAGTTGAAACCTGTCCACCATGGGTGTCCCTGCTGGTATCTAAATAGTGGTGGTGTAGCTTCTAGCATCAAAACAACATGCCAGCCCCCACAGTATGACAAACTAACAGATAAGTGGAAGATTTTTGTCCATAGAATCATTTAATTTTTTGCAACTCAAAGTTTCCATTTCCTCTTCAGTTCTTCCAGCTTGTGAAACGCTGACTGTGGTCTTCCTGTTTGGTATTCTAATTGCAGATCTTTGCACATTCATTCACTCATTTATTCATCTCTTTATCATTTATACATTGTGTTAATTTTGTAACCATTCTCCTGTCATTTTCCAAATTTCTACCACCATTAACATAACTGGCATAGTGGTTAAGTGCCACAGCTGTTAACCAAACTGTCAGCAGTTCAAATCCACCAGGCCCTCCTTGAAAACTCTACAGGGCAGTTTCTACTCTGTCCTAAAGGGTCATTATAAGTTGGAATTGACTTGATGGTACCGAGTTTGACTGTTGTTTTAGTAACATAATCTCACTGCCTCTTAAGCTAAAACTCCCTCTTTCCCTCCTCTAGTGATCGCTAGCAATTTTGGGTTTGTGTATTTCTTCTTATTTCACATAAGGGAGATAATACGGTATTTGTCCTTTTGGGATTGACTTATTTCACTCAAAATGTTGTCAAGTTTCTTAGCATGCATCACAACTTCACTTCTCTTTATGGCTGAGAAGAGTCTACTCTATGCATATACCACATTTTGTGTTTTCATTCATCTGTTGATGGATATTTTAGTTGTTTGCCTCTTTTAGGTATTGTGAAAAGTTCTACAAAGACCATTGATGCACATATTTTTGCTTACAATTATGGTTTCATTTCTTCTGGGTATGTACCTAAGATTACAATTGCTAGGAAGTATGGTAGTTCTATATTCAACTTTTGAGGAACTGCCTTTCTGTTTCCTAGTGACTGTACTATTTTATGTTCCCATCAACAACAGATTAGGGTTTATATCTTTCATTTTAATGTTTCATCTTGTTTTCTTAAGCTTCCCCTTTGACATTTTCTGTTCAGCTTTTTTTACTTAATCATTTCTTTTGTTGAATTTAGCCACTGTGCACGTAGGAACAAATTTCAGAGTCTTTTCTGACATTAATTTTGGACTTTTTCCTCTTTAATCTTTTAAATTTTCTTTTAGTTTCTTCATGTGTAATTTCCGTGATGTCATCTGACAATTCTTCCGGTCTTCAGGTTGTTAGCTAATGCATCAAATTTGTTCTTAAGATGTTCTCCAAGTTTGGGCAGTATGTAAGCAATGTAATACTCTGTCCCTGTGAACCTGCTTTGATTTTCTTCTGATTCATTTTGAATTTCATGTAAGCAACTGATGTTCTGTTCTGCAGTCAGTTCCTGACTTTCTCTCTCTCTCTCTCTCTTTTTTTGGAAGTTGCTCTTTAAGAAAGAAATTTAGCTGAGAACTACAAGCTTTTAACTGCTTTTAACAAGTTGTAATTTTGATTCAGAATTGTTTATTTATTTATTTATTATGACTGAGTGAAAATGTACATTCCTGTATAAATTTACATGCCCACCTCTATGCAGCTTCCACTGCTCTCCCTGCCCGGTGACAGCACACTATTTTTCTCTGCTCCATACATGTCTCATCCTCCCAACAGTCCCCTTTCCCCTCCTCTCCACCCACTCACCTTCTTCCAGCCAGAGGTCAGCAGGATGATATCCTATAGATGCATAGAACAATAAAGCGCATCCAATGTACGGTCACTTTGCATACCCAAGTCCATTTCATTCATGTCTGAAGAGTGGATCTTTGTTATGATTTATGGGCAAGGGCCCCTAAGAAGATAAAGTACCTAGGAATTAATCTAACCAGAGAAATAACAGACCTTTACAAAGAGAACTACAAGCCCTTACTACAAGAAACTAAGAGAGACTCAGATAAATGGAAAAACCTACCCTGCTCATGGATAGGAAGACTTAACATTGTGAAGATGTCTATTTTACCCAAAGCAATATACTTACATATGCAATCTCAATACAAGTTCCAGCATCATTTTTTAATGAAATGGAGAAAGAAATCACCAAATTTGTTTGGAACGGGAAGAAGCCCCGGATAAGTAAGGTACTACTAAAGAAGAAGAACATACTGGGAGGCCCCTCATTACCCGACCTTAAAACACACTACACACTGCCACAGTTGTCAAAACAACCTAGTACTGGTACAAGAACAGACAGATCGATCAATGGAACAGAATTGAGACCCGAGAGATGACACAATCCCTGACTTTCTCTTGACTGATAATTTTGTGTTTTTCCTTTATCACTTTCCACGGATGTAGCTGATTTGATTCCTGTGTAATCCATCCAGCAAAGTCCATATATATAGTAGTTGTTATGTTTTCGAAAAAAAAAAAAAACTTTCCAATGAATAAATCATTTGTTTTGCAGAGTTCTATCAAAATCTCTCCAGAATCATTTCTATCACTATGAAAGTTATTTTCCAACTACTGATCCTTCTTTTTTTCCCAGCTTTTTCATTAAAACCACCAATAGTTTTCTATGTATCTTCAATGCATGCTTGATCAAATTCAGACTGCAGCAGTTCAGTTCTTAAAAATATTCAATTTATTTATATTTGGGTGTTGAATTTGTTCATAAATTTGGATAATTATTATGTTTAACTGGTCTCCCTTATAGTCACATGGATATTAACCTACCACTGATAGCACTGTATTTTTGGATAAATTTTCATTTTTTGGGGGGCGGGATGATGTATAAAACAATTTTTCTTTTCATGTTGGTGTTCAAGAAAGTAGTCCACATAATTGTTGGATTTCCAAAGATCAATGTCAGTTCTTTTCAGCTTGTCAATACCTGAGTTACCATTATTTGAGTTTTATTTAAGTTTTTGGAAATTTCTAATTTTTTTTTTTATCAATTCCAGTGCTTACATTCCCTGTTATGATTTACTGATGAATGCTTGCAGCTGGTACTATTTATTTTGAGTCATGCCACATCAATACTATTAAGGTTGACTATTTTGAGGAGACAGTTTTTCCCAGTCATATTTTGAGTGTTTTTCACCTGAGGGGCTCATCTTCTAGCACAATATCTGATAATGCTCTGATATTGATAACAGTTTCATTGGCTAATTTCTGGAAGTGGGTTTCCAGATGCCTCTTCCTCATCCACCTTAGTCTGGATGTTCTGTTGAAACCTGTCTACCATGGATGATGGTGCCATAAGTTTTAGCATGAGAGCAACAATAAGGGATCATAGTTCAACAGAATGACAAAGAGGCAGTTGGTTTATCTGTATCTATATCTATATCTAATCTAATCTATACCTATAATCTATATCCATATCCATATCTATCATCTATCTATCCATCCATCCATCCATCTATGTTGTTGTTAGGTGCTGTCGAGTCCATTCCAACTCATAGAGACCCTATGAACAGCAGAACGAAACACTGCCTGGTCTTGTGCCACATCCACAATCGTTTTTATCCTTAAGCCCATTGTTGCGGTCACTGTGTCAGTCCATCTCATCAAGGGTCTTCCCCTTTTTTGCTGACCCTCTGCTTTACCAAGCATGATGTCCTTCACCAAGAACCGATCCTTCCTGACATGTCCAAAGTATGTAAGTTGCAGTCTTGCCATCTTTGCTTGCAAGGAGCATGCTGGCTGTGCTTCTTCCAGAACAGATCTGTTGTTCTTTTGGCGGTCCACGGTACATTCAAAATTCTTCTCCAACACCACAATTCAAAGGCATCAATTCATCTTCAGTCTTCTTTGTTAATGGTCTAGCTTTCACATATATATGGTGTGACTGAAAATACCATGGCTTGGGTCAGGCACATTTTAATCTTTAAGGTGACCTCCTTACTTTTGAATACTTTAAGGAGGTCCTTTGCAGCAGATATTCCCAATGCAATGCATCTGTTGATTTCCTAACTGCTGCTTCCAAGGGCATTGATTGTGGACCCAAGTAAAATGAAATCCTTGACAACCTCAATCTTTTCTCCATTTATGACAATGTTGCTTACTGGTCCAGTTGTGAGGATTTTTGTTTTCCTGATGTTGAGGTACAATCCATACTTAAGGCTGTAATCCTTGATATTCATCAGTAGGTGTCTCAAATCCCCTTCATTTCCAGCAAGTAAGGTGGTATCTGCCGTCTGCATAATGCAGGTTGTTAATGAGTCGTCCTCTAATCCTGATGCCTCATTTTTCTTCACATAATCCAGCCTCTCAGATTATTTGCTCAGCATACAGATTAAAAATGTGTGGTGAAAGGGTACAACCCTGATGCATGCCTTTCACGACTTTAAACCATGCAGTGTCCCCTCGTTCTGTTCGCACGACTGCCTCTTGATCCATGTACAGATTCCCTAAGAGCACATTTAGGTGTTCTGGAATTCCCATTCTCCACAATGCTAGCCATAGTTTAGTATGATCCACACAGACGAATGCTTTTGCATAGTCAATGAAACACAAGTAAACATCTTGCTGGTATTCTTTGCTTTCAGCCAAGATCTATCTGATATCAGCGATGATATCCCTGGTTCCATGTCCTCTTCTGAACCCAGCTTGAATTTCTGGTAGTTCCTAGTCAATATATTGTAGCCACTTTTGAATGATTTGAGCAGAATTTTACTTCCTCGACGGCACTTGGCTTTTTACTTCCATGTGATACCAACAATATTGTTCTGTAATTTCCACATTCATTTGGATCACCTTTATCACCTTTCTTTGGAATGGGCATAAATATGGATCTCTTCCCGTCAGTTGGCCAGGTAACTGTACTCCAAATTTCTTGACATAGATGACTGAGCCCTCCCAGCACTGCATCTGTTGAAATATCTCAGTTGATATTCCATCAATTCCAGGAGCCTTGTTTTTTGCCAGTGCCTTCAATGCAGCTTCAACTTCTTCCTTCAGTACCGTTGGTTCTTGATCATATGCTACCTCTTCAAATGGCTGAACATCGACTAATTCTTTCTGGTAGAATGACACTGTGTATTCCTTCCATCTTCTTTTGATGCTCTGAGTCATTTAATAGTTTCCCTGTCGAATCCTTCACTATTGCAACTCAAGACTTGAACTTTTTCTTCAGTTCTTTCAGCTTGACAAATGCAGAATGTGTTCTTCACTTCTGACTTTCCATTTCCAGCTCTTTGTACATGCCATTATAATACTTTCTTTTGTTTTCTCGAGCTGCTCTCTGAAATCTGTTTAGGTCTTTTACTTCACCATTCCTCCCTTTGGCTTTAGCTACTTGATGTTCAAAAGCAAGTTTCAGAGTCTCTTCTGACATCCAGTTTGGTATTTTCTTTCTTTCCTGTCTTTTTTAATGACCTCTTGCTCTCTTCATGGAGGATGTCTTTGATGTCCCTCCACAATTCGTCTGGCCTTCAGTCATTAGTGATCCACCCATCGGATCTGACTCGACTGCACTTGGCTTGACTGGCATCAAATCTATTCTTGAGACAGTCTTTAAACTCAGGAGGGGTATAGTCAAGGTCGGGCTTTGGCTCTCATTGACTTCTAGTTTTCTTCACTTTCCATTTGAATTTGCATATGAGCAATTGATGATCTGTGCCACAGTCAGAACGTGGTCTTGTTCTGACTGCTGTTGGAGCTTTTCCATCATCTTTTCCCATGGATGTAGTTAATTTAATTCTCGTGTATTCCATCTGGTGAGGTCCATGTGTACTGTCACCGTTTGTGTTTGTTAAAAAAGGTGTTTGCAATGAAAAAGTCATTAGTCTTGCAAAATTCTGTCATGTGATCTCCGACATTATTTCTATCACCGAGGCCATATTTTCCAACTACTGATCCTTCATTGTTTCCAACTTTTGCATTCCAGTCACCAGTAATTATCAACGCATACTGATTGCATGCTCTATTCATTTCAGACTGTGGAATCTGGTAAAAATCTTCAATCTCCTCATCTTTGGCCTTAGTTGTTGGTGCATAAATTCGAATGTCATATAAACTGATCTTCCTTGTAGGCATATGGATATTATCCTATCACTCACAGCATTGTACTTCAGGACAGATCTTGAAATATTCTTTTTGATTACAAATGTAACACCATTCCTCTTCAAGTTTTCATCCCCAGAATAGTAGATTACGTGATTGTCAGATTCAAAATTACTCAATCCTGTCCATTTCAGCTCAGTAATGCCTAGGATGTCGATGTTTATGCACTCCATTTTGTTTTTGACAATTTTCAGTTTTCCTAGATTCATACTTCATGCATTCCATGTCCCGATTATTAGTGGATGTTCACAGCTGTTTCTTCTCATTTTGAGCAGTATCATGTCAACACAGGAAGATCTTGGAGGCCTTACTCCATCCACGTGATTGAGGTTGACTCTACTTTAAGGAGACAGTTCTTCCTTGGTCATCTTCTGAGTGCCTTCCACCCTGGGGGCTCACTTTCTGACACCATATCTAACAATGTTTGGCTGTTATTCATAAGGATTTCCCTGGCTAATTCCTTTCAGAAGTAGACTACTGGGTCCTTCTTCCTAGTTTGTCCTAGTCTGGAAGCTCAGCTAAAACTCATCTATTATAGGTGACCCTGCTGGTACCTTAATACCAGTTGCATAGCTTCCTGCATCACAGTAACAAGCAAGCCTCCACTGACAGACAAGTGGGGTGTCTCGCTCCCTCCTTACCTGATCTATCTATGTATATGTACATATATCTCCAAAATCAAACCCAGTGTCATTGAGCTGATTCTGATTTATAGCGACCCTACAGGACAGAGTAGAACTGCCCCACTGAGTTTCCAAGGAGTGCCTGGTGGATTTGAAATGCCCAACTTTTGGTTAACAGACATAGCACTTAACCACTACACCACCAGGATTTGTATACACACATATACAAATACATGGCCATGAGAGATGTCACTGTATTACCCTTGATATCCTGAATGTCATCAAAATACTTTCCTCTCAATATTTCCTTTATCTTCAGGAAAAGAAAAAGTCATTAGGGACCAGATCAGGAGAACAGGGAGGGTGTTTCAACACCATTATTTCTTTATTGGCTACATACTGCCACACAGACAGCTCTACAACTAAATCTGCAAACTTGCCACAGTGTCACCATGCACAGTGGACATTCCAGAAAGAGCTCCAAAATTGCTTTGACGGGTGGACTAGGAGCTGACATCAGTGCATAGCTTCCCAAGGAGAGTACCTCAGAGATGACAGTAGTGATATTCAGCAATGAGGCATGCAGCACTTTGAACAATTAAGTTCATGGGCTTAATCATCAGACTTGGTACACACACACACGCACACAGAGGATGTTATATAACCACCATCAAAATCACTATGTAAAACTTTTACATTATCCCAGATATCTCCCTTATGTATCTTTCCAATTATCCCTTCCCCTGACCACTGGCTCTTGACAACCATCAACCTTTTTCTGTTTCTGGAATTTCACATAAATGGAACCTCACTGAAAGTTATTAGGTATTGTTTTCTTCTTTAACATAATGTTTTCAAGATTCAATAATGTCATTTGTATCAAAGATTGTTCCTTTTTACTGTCAAATAGTATTTGAAAGATTATTCAGTGAATAAAAATCAGCATAAATCTTGTTACTATGAGGTACAGTCAAGTGTATCTCTGCTTTCCAACTTCTCTATTATCATTGACACCAACTGCTGGAACAGAAGTGCTCTTTTTCTCTGTTAGGCTTGATAATTTGCTTTAAGATTTCACAGAGCTTACAAAGTATACCTACGGTTCTGTGGTTTGTTAGGGTAAAGGCATACAACTCAGAAATAACAGAATATAGTCAGGAATAACAAGACACAACTTCCTACCAGCATTAGCAAGAGATACTGTGGCAAGAACTAGAAGGCTTTCTAAAGCATAGAGTTCATCACTCCCTTCTTTAGGCAAGAAGCTCTTTAATCAACAACTGCTAAAAAATATCTCTTGGTCTGCATAGTTTTTGTCAGGCCTTGTTGCTCTCAGCTGTTGTTGGTTCTTGGCCATCTCCACTTCTCCATCAGCACCTCTTCTAGACTGGGACAGGCACAGCTCTCAAACCGTGCAACTGTCAACCAGCACAACTGTCAATGAAGTCTGGTAGGATTTTCAGTTGCAGGGCCTCCATGTACCAAAGGATGAGCTGTCCCTCCTGGTGGTCATCAACCAAGAAGACCTGAATCTCCGTCTTCTGAGGGCTGTTCTTGGCTACTCTAATTGTTCCAAGTGCTACTTATCAGTTACCAGGTGAGATTACTACATAGACAGGTACCTAAAAAATCAGGGGTAGTTAATTACTTAGGAAATCTCCTGAGTTTTTCCAAAAAAACAAGCATAAAAGTAGCAATCTGTTGCATTGTACCCTTAGTGTCTAGTCAATTCTAATTCCTAGCAATTCCCAGGAGTATCTATTTACTTAGAAAAACCCTCTAAGATTATTTTCCCAAAAACCAAGGACAAAAGTTTCAAATAAATTCATTTACACTACAACATTCTGTTCATACATACTTCAAAATGTGTATATGCATTTGCCAGTTGATGGACATTTGTGTTGTGTGTAAGTTTTGGCAATTAGGAGGACAGCTATCAATGTTCAAGTGAAAGTATGTGGACCCACGTTTTCATTTCGACTCGCGGCACTTGGCTGGCTAGGTAAATACCTAGAGGTAGATTTGTTTGCTGGTGCAGTGTCTATTTAATTTTATAAGAAACTGTGCAACATATTTCACAGTGTTTGTACTATTCTGCAATCCTGATAGCAACTTATGATAGTTACAGTTACTGCATATCATTTTAACTTTAGCTATTTAAATTCATGTATAGAGTTTTTTTTATTTTTATTTTAATTTGTATTTCCATGATGCCTAATAATGTTGAACATTCTTCCATGTGCTTTCTTGTGATTTTTATATTTGTTTGGTGAAGTGTTGATGCACATATTCTGGCATTTTTAAAAAATTGTGATAAATACCTGTATAAAAATATTTGCCAATTCAATAATTTCTATATACACAATTCTGTGGCATGGATTACATTCATCAGTTGGTGCACTCATCACCATTATCTTTTTCCAAATTATTTCACCACCATTAACAAATACTCAGTGTTTGCTAAGCTATGAGTCTTCCTTTTCCCCTTGCTTTCTCCTCTGGTAATCACTAACAGTATTTCAGTCTCCATATACTTGCCTTTCAAAGTAAACTATCAAGTAGTTAAAAGGTAATCCTAC
Source organism: Heterohyrax brucei (assembly GCA_028571685.1). NCBI lineage: Eukaryota > Metazoa > Chordata > Mammalia > Hyracoidea > Procaviidae > Heterohyrax > Heterohyrax brucei. The sequence continues at coordinate 126,675,317 of CM053166.1, read as the reverse complement.
TGATTTGGAGAAACAATTTGCAAATTACACATCTGATAAGGATCCAGTTCTAGAATATATAAGAAATCTTTACAATACAACAATAAAACAGAAAAATCACATTAAAAGTGCAAAAGTTTGAATAGCCATTCTCCAATGACAATATAGCAACAGCCAATGAGCACATAGAAGAATGTGCAACATAATTAGCAACTAAGAATGTTCAAATCAAAGCCACAATAAGATATTGCTTGATACCCACAATAGTCAATATAATCAAGAAGTCACACAAAACGTGTGTTGACAAGAATATGGAGAAATTAGAACTGTCACACATTGCTGGTAGAAATGTATAATGATTCATCCCCTGTGATAATACTGTGGCAGTTCCTCAAAAAATTCAACATAGATTTATCATATTATGTAGCAGTTCCACTCCTAGGAAATCACACATCTTTGCAAAAAAATGTACATGAATATTCATAGAAACATAGTTTATACTAGCTAAAATGTGGAAACAACCTAAATGTCCATTAGCTTATAGATGAATAAAAATATTGGTATATCCACATAATGAAATATTATTCATCCATAAAAAAGAATCAAGTACAGACACCTGCTGCAACATAGATGACATTTCAAAACAAAATGTTAAATGAAAGATTATAGACACAAAATGCCTGACTCCGTTATATGACTGCATTTATATGAAATTTCAAGAATAGGCAAATCCAAAGAGCCACAAAATAGATCAATGGCTGCAGGGCCCGTAAAAATAAAGGAATAAGAAGTATCTTTTTAAAAGGTATGGAGATTCTTTTGGAAGTGTTAAAAATATTCTAGAATTTGACAGTGATGATTTTTTTTTTAATATAAGCAAAGGACTTGTATTTACATAGAACTCCTAACACTTAATAAGATACCTAAAAGTATAAGAAGGCTTACATACATGTTTCTACAGAGAAGATACATAAAAGGCCAACAAGCACAAGAGAAGATGTTCTGCACCATTATCATTGTTAGGTACCATTGAGTTGGTTCCCACTCACAACAACCCTCTGTATGACAAAAAGAAACTCTGCCTCGTCCTGTGCCATCTTCACAATTGATGCCACTTTTGAGTCCGTTGTTCAGCCACTCTGTCAGTCTATCTTGTTGACAGGCTTCTCCTTTTTCAAAGACCTTTTTCCAAGTATGATGACCTTCTTCAGAAACTAGTCTCTTCCAATAATGTGTCCAAAGTGAGTGAGACTGAGTCTTACTACTCTTCACTTCTAAGGAGCATTCTGACTTTACTTTCAAGACAGATGTGTTTGTTCTTCTGGAAGTCCACTTTATATTCAACATCCTTCACATGGCTATGGGCCTCACAAACACAAGGTGTACCTGAACCAGGCCAAAGTATTTTCCGTAACCTCATATGCATGTAAAAATTGGACAGTGATGATGATTTTTACAACCTGCTGAACACAGTAAAACCTATTGAATTTTACATGTAAAAATGTGAATTTTATGATACGTGAATTATATTTAAATTAAAAAAATCCAAACGTCACCCTTATTCAAAAACTTCTTTAGAGATTGTATCACAGTCATTTTTCTTCTGGTATACTTTATCAGATCTAATATGTCATAAATTATTGGTTTTGAGATGAAATCCATCTAGATCAAGTTGTACTCATTTTTATGTACTAAAGTGTCTACGTGTTATAATACCAACTGTTTCTATAATCAGCATTGGATACATGGTCTGCATCTCAGCCTTATAGTTACTAATTTTACCAGGCAAGGACAAAATGAAAATAAAATAAGTTTAATTTTACTTTCTATTTTTGTAATAATTTGATAATTTTTCTATTGTAATCATTTCAAGAGTGAGGAGACAAGGAGCAGTAATAAAACTAACATTAGTATTGATATGAAATCATTTATTTTAAATGCATTTATGTGTGAGCAAAACTAAATAATTCCACTTAAAAGTAATATAAAATTTATAAAAATACTCTAGTTGTGAAAATAATCATATAAAATATTTTCATAAGCCAGAATTTAATAATAAAGCTCAATGTTATAAAATTAGCAAAATATTATATTACAACATAATATTATATATTATACAGCTTTTGATAATGCTGGAATGAAGAAATTTTCCCAACTGTAGTCATTAACAAAGCTAATGTTGTTAACCTAGTCCCTAAAGAAACAATAATAATCTTATTTTATAGAGTTGCTTTGAGAATTACATGAGTAAATGTATGTAAAACACTGTACTCATTTCCTAGGGCTTCAGTAATAAAGTACTACAAATTGGTTGACTTGTTGGGATGGAAATTTATTGTCTCACAACTTTGGATACTAGGAGTCCAAAATCAGCATGTTGGTATATTTATTCCGTCTGAGAATTCTGAGTGTTAGGACTGAGGTAAAATCCATGTCTCTCACCTTGATTCTGTTGTCAGTCAGGCGTCCTTGGGTTTTCTTGGCTTTGGGAAGCTTAACTCCAGTCTCTGCCTCATCTTTACGTGACCATCTCTGTATGTCTGTTTTCATGTCTCTTCTATTTTGATAAAGACATCAGTCATATTATAATAGGATCAACCCTTTCCCATTATGTTGTCTGTTGTTAAGGACCACTGATTTAGTATCAACTCGTAGTGACCCTGTATACAACAGAATGAAACACTACCTGGTTCTGCACCATGATCACAATTGTTGTTATACTTGAGCCTATTGTTGAAGCCACTGTGTCCTTCTATCTCCAGTATGAGCTCATATTAAGTGATAACATCTTCAAAAACCCTATCTCCAAACACACAGTTATAGATACCTGGAGTTTAAATGTCAACATATCTCTTTGGAGGACACAATTCAATTCATACATAGTAAGTGATGAGAATATTAGCCTTCATTTATCCACAGGTATGTAAGCTTCTGATAACAGTTACTTTGACTGTTTGATTCACCGCCTTATACCCAGTGCCTAGAACAGTGCATGGCATATGAAAAGTACTCAATAGATTATCATTAGAAGAATCAATACTGTTGAATGATTGAAAGCACTAGAGGAAACGGTCTATCTCCTTGATGTAACTAAGACTTGTTGGAACTATTTCAAGAAAGGATATTTAGTTAATGTGAATTTAATTTTTTATTTCATTTCCTAGAGTTGCATCTCTAAAAACAAAGCTACAATTCATTGCCTTTATTTGGGTCCTAACAACTTGTGAATCAAGTTCCTATGGCTAAAATGAAACTTTTTTTTTTGGAAAACAGTGATCTTATTTGGCTTTCTTAAAAGGCTCAGATGCTAACAAAAATACAGTTACAGAGAAAAACTTTATCAAAGCATAATTGATTGTGTTGAATAATTAAAATGCTCTTATGAATAATTGCATAAAATGAAACATTTTAAAGAAAGACTTTCAATAATCTGTGAGCATGTTGTGGGTGGTTTTCCCTGACACTTTCCATGCTGTGATTCTGAAGTGATTAAAAGGGGGCCTTGCTTGAATTGTCAAACTGGCCACCTTCTCTGGAAACAATGTCACTTAACGGAAAAAACAAACAAACAATAATCATCTTTCTTCTTCTATTTCAACTAGGGACTATGTATTTTACACAAGATCATTTTACCAGCCCCATGTCTACTCCTGCTCAACATCTTGATGGAGCAAGCTTTCGTAGTCATTTAGCAATTCCAACATCCGTAAGATAGAAAAATTAAACTGTTGTTGTCATTTCAGCTGTGAGAAGAGTGACAGTAAATGTCAACAATAAATTCCTCAATTGGAAATGGAATTGCTTTTAGTTTTAATATGAAGCATAAATCTGCCAAATGGAGAAACACTTTCAGTATACAGTAAGTAAATTCTGACAGAACAAATTGATTTTCTTTCAGCTGTTGATGCTGTATTATCTAAAAGAAAAGCAACATGGTTGTTTAGAAAAGTATCAGAATGTCTTGGTGTTTGACAATCAAATATATTCTATCTGAAATCTGAGGAGCTTGAGAAAAAAAAAGTAGAAGTGATTAGCTATTTCTGAGTTCCTCATCAAAGATGCCTGCTTTACTCACTGGATCCTTATCGGATATCACAAATTTGAACATTCTTAGCAAACGATAGCTAAGTCTTTTGGTTTAAGAGAATGACTCTTGTTTATTATTACTATGAGTGAATGAAAATGTACATTCCCATATAAATTTGCATGCCCATCTATATGCAGCTCCCACTGCTCTCCCTGCCTGGTGACAGAACACTCTTCCTCTTTTCTCCATACATGTCTTATCCTCCCAACAATCTCTTATCCCCTCCTCTCCACCCACTCCCCTTCCTCCAGTAAGAGGTTAGCAGGACACATTACATCCTATAGATGCATAGAACCATAAAGTGCACACAAGATATGGTTACTCTGTCACCAAGTCCAATTCATTCCTGTCTGAGAGTTGACCTCCATTATGATTTACGGGTGTGGGCAGCATCAGGGCCAGAGGCCATGCTCCCAGGGGAACTCCGAGGCCTGTGGACCACCAATTGTGGTCTTTTAATGGAGATCTCAGGGTGCACCCCTTTTTATTGTTGTGTTGCCAGTGAGACTCAACATTGTGAGCTCCATCACGGCTGTCACTGGTGGTGGCTGGGCACCATCTGGTTCTTCCCGTGACAAGTCGATGTAGTCACCCACTTGCGTGGGTCTCCCAGTCATCTGGGTTCTCTTTCCCCCATGTCGTTTTGGTCCTCAGTGATCATCCGTTCTTGCTAAGTTGGGAACATTTGCTGTACCCTCAGGAGGCAGCTTGGCGGCTTTTAAGACCTGACACCATTCACCAATGTTGGGTGCAGAGCTCTCTCTTAGCAAAATACTAGTCGTGCCAATTGGCCTTGATTTCCCCTGAGAGCATAGTCTCCAGCCCCCTGCTCCAGCTACTCTGTCCTTGTAATGTTGGATTAAGATGAGAGGAGCAATCATGTTATGTTGAAGTCCAGTTAATATTGATCTTTTTTTCTAGTGTGTGCTGTCACAGATTTCACTCAAACAAATTTCTATCAACTATCAAATCTAAACCCTCCCCACCTTGCCCTCCCTCCCCACCCTTGTAGCCATCAAAGAGTTTTGTCTTCTATGCATGAGTCTGTTTTTAAATTCTTATTGTAGGGGTCTCATACAATATTGGTCCTTTTGTCGCTCACTACTTTCACTCAACATAATGTCCTCCAGTTGAAACCAGGTTATGAGATGTTTCCTAAAATCATCATTGTTCTTTATCATTGCATGGTGTTGCATTAAGTATATATACCATAGTTTACCTATTTCTCTGTTGTTGGGCATCTGGGTTGATTACATCATTTTGCTATTGTGGACTGTGCTAAGATAAACATTTGTGCACATGTATCAGTTGGTGTGAATGGCCTTGAATCTGTAGGATATATTCCGAGCAGTGGAATTACTGGGTCAAATGGTATATCTATATCAAGTTTTTTAAGGAAGTGTCAGATTGTTTTCCAAAGAAGTTGCACCATTTTGCAATACCACCAACAGTGGAGGAGAATTCCAGTTTCTCCACAGCCTCTCCAGCATTTGCTGTTTTGTGTTTTTTGGATCATGGCCAATTTTGTTGGGGTGAGATGGTATCTCATTGTAGTTTTGATCTGAATTTCTTTGATAGCTAAAGATCATGAGACATCCACATGTGTTTTTTGGCTGCCTGGATCTCCTCTTTAGAGAAGTGTCCGTTCATCTCCTTTGCCCATCGCTTAATTGGATTATTTTTCTTTTTATTATTGATATTTGGTAGTACCTCACAGACTATGGAGATCAGATATCAGTCTGACATATAGTTGCAAAATACTTTTTCCCATTCTGTAGGTGGCCTCTTAATTCTATTAATAAAGTCTTAAGATCAGCAAAAGTGTTTGATTCTTAGTAGTTCCCGTTTATCTATTTTCCCTTCTGTTGTTTGTGATTTGTTTGACAGATTTTGGAGTCTGTCTGCGTTGTGTATTCAAATTTCCATTGTTGTTCCTACTTTTTCTTGGATGAGCTTTATCGTTTCAGATTTGCTATTTAGGTCTTTTATCCGGTTTGAGTTGGTTTTTGTAAAGATACGGGTCTTGTTTCAATTTTTTGGAGATAGATATTCCATTTTGCCAGCACCATTTGTTGAAGAGATTGCTTTTTCCCCACTTTAACTTAGTCTTAGGGCTTTTGTTGAATATCAACTGTTCATAGGAAGATGGTGTCATCTCTGAGGCCCCAATTGTGTTCCACAGATCTATCTGTCACCTTTTGGACAAGTACAAGGCTGTTTTGACTACTGTGGCAGTGTAATAGGTTTTAAAGTTGGGTAATGAGAGGCCTCCCAGTGTGTTCTTCTTTAGTAGTACTTTACTTACCTGGGGTTTCTTCCCTTTCCAAACAAAACTGGTGATTTGTTTCTCCATTTCATTAAAAAATGTCACTGGAATTTATATTGGGATTGCATTACGTAAGTAGATTGCTTTCGGTAAAATAGACATTTTCACAATGTTAAGTCTTCCTATCCAGGAGCAGGGTAGGTTTCTCCATTTATGTAAGTCTCTCTTAATTTCTTGTAGTAAGGACTTGTAGTTCTCTTTGATAAAGTTCTGTTATTTCTCTGGTTAGATTTATTCCAATGTACTTTATCTTCTGAGTGACTATAGTAAATAGTATTGACTTGGTGATTTCTTCCTTAGCAATCTTGTTGTTGGTATAAAGGAATCCTACTGAGTTACTTATGTTTATCTTGTATCCTGAGCATTTGATGAACTGTTCTGTAACTCTGAGTAGTTTACTTATGGGTTCTTTAGGATTCTCTGTGTATACAATCATATCATCTGCCGATAGGGAGATTATTAATTCTTCTTTGCTGATGCAGATTTCCTTTATTTCTTGGTATTGTCTAATTGCTCTGACTCGAACTTCTGGTACAATGTTGAATAGGAGAGATGAGAGTGGACATCCTTGTCTAGTTCCTGTTCTCAAGGGAAACTGTTTCAGTCTCTCTCCATTCAGGATGATGTAGGCAGTTGTCTTTGTATAAATGGCCCTTACTGCATTGAGCAAGTGGTCGTCTACTCCTGTTATGTTGAGAGCTTTTAGCATGAATGGGTGTCGGACTTTATCAAATTCTTTGTCTGCATTAATAGACAAAATCAGGTGATTCTTATCTTTTGTGATATTTATGTGATCGATCACATTAACTGTTTTTCTGATGTTGAACCAGCCTTGCATCCTTGGTATGAATCCAACTTGGTTGTGATGGATTATTTTTTTGATGTGCTGTTGTGTTCTATTGGCAAGAATATTGTTGAAGATTTTTGCATCCAGTTTCATGAGTGATATCGGCCTGTGGTTCTCCTTTTTGGTTGTGTTTTCCCTTGGTTTTGGTATCAGGGTTATGCTGGCTTCATAGAATGAATTTGGGAGTATTCCATCCCTTTCTACACTGTCAAATAGTCTCAGCAGTATTGGAGATTACTCTAAAAGCTTGGTAGAATTCTGCAGTGAAGCCTTCTGGGCCTGGACTTTTTTTCATTAGTAGTTTTCTGATGACTTTTTCAATCTCTTCCTTTGTGATGTGTTTGTTAAGTTGATCTGCTTCACCTTGTGATAATTTTGGTAGGTGATATGAATTAAGGAATTTGTCCCTTTCCTCTAGGCTTTCAAATTTGTTTCAGTAGAGACTTTCATAGTATCCTGTTATGATGTTTTTAATTTCTGTTAGATCTGTTGTGACAACTCCCCTTTCATTTCTTATTCTGGTTATTTGTTTCCTTTCCTTTTTTCTTCAGTAAGTTTAGCCAGTGGTTTGTCAATTTTGTTGATCTTTTCAAAAAACCAGCTTTAGGTCCTTTCAATTTTTTCAATTGTTCTTCTATTTTCTAATTTGTTTATTTCTGCTCTAAACTTTATGATCTGTTTTCTTCTGGTGACTGAGAGGTCCCTCTGTTGTTCTCTCTCTACTTGTTCAAGCTGTAGGGTTAGTTCTTTGGTTTTGCTTCTTTCTTCCTTCCAGATGTGTTCATTTATGGAGATAAACTGAGCACTGCTTTGTCTGTATCCCATAGGTTATGGTAGAAAGTGTTTTCGTTCTTATTCCTATCCATAAATTTCTTTATTTCATCCTTGGTTTCTTCTATAACCCATGGCTTTTTCAGCAAGATGCTGTTCAGTTTCCATGGGTTTCACTTTCTATCTATGTTTCTTCTGCTACTGATTTTGACTTTTATGGCTTTCTGATCTGAGAAGATGCTTTGCATTAATTCAATGGTATGGGTTTTGTTGAGAATGCTTTATGTCCTAACACATAGTCTATTCTGAAGAATGTTCCATGTTCACTGGAGAAGAAGGTATAGTTGTCCACTGATGGTTAGAAAGTTCTGTATAAGGTCTAATCAGTTAATTGTGGCAATAAGGTCTTCTGTGTCTTTACTGAGCATTTTTCCAGACGATCTGTCCAGTATTGAGAGTGGAGTGTTAAAGTCTCCCACTATTATTGTAGGGTGATTTATCTCATTTTTGAGTGTAGTCAGTGTTTGTTTGATGTATTTAGGTGGTCTAATATTAGGTCCATAAATATTTAATATTGTTAAGTCCTGCTTGTGTGTTGAATCTTTCAGCAATAAATAGCATGCATCCTTGTCCATCATGGTGGATTTTACATTAAAATCTATTTTATCTGAGATTAGAATTGCCACCCCTGCTCTTCTTTCTTTACTGTTAGCTTGATATATATTCTTCCATCCTTTAATTTTCAGTTTGCTCCTATCTTTAAATCTAAAGTGAGTTTCTTGTAAGTAACACGTGGATGGGTTTTGTCTTGATCCAAGATGTCCCTTGATGTCTCTTTTCTGGAGTGTTCAGTCCATTCACATTCAATGTGATTATTGATAGGTATGTGTTCAGTGCTGCCATTGTGATCTGTTTATTTTTGTGTTGATGTTTTCTCTGTTGTTCTTATTAATCTGTTCTGAGACATTCTTCTTTACAAGCTAATTTTTTCACCTTTTTCAGGGTTGTTTTCACAGTTGATGAGACTCCTGTATTACATTTCTTGATTTGATATGCTGCATCTTTATTGTGCTTTACAGTTGCTCCTGAAATCCCACTTAATAAACTATGTATAAACCCAATTTTAATTACTACCATTCTCATCTACTTTCTCTCTGTCTCCATGGACTGTAATAACTGTACTACATCCCTCTTTTAATATGATGACATCATAGTTTTCATGATATAATCACTGGATTATTTCTATCACTGTTACAGCTTTGATTGAGCTTGGCGCTTTCCCTAACTGAGCAGGATTCTGGGTGATGTATCCTGCATTTTCTTCTGAAATATAAAGTTAGTGGTTTTGTTCTTCTAAGCCAAGAGATTCTTTGAGTATTTCTTGTAGTTTTGGTTTGGTTTTTACAAAGTCTCTGGGTTTCTGTTTATTTGCCAATGTCTTAATTTCATTTTCATATTTGAAAGATAGTATGGCAGGATATATAATACTTGGTTGGAAGCTCTGCTCCTTCAAGGCTTTGAATGTGTCATGCTATTATCTCTGTGCCAGCATAGTTTCTTCTGAGAAATCTGATGAAACCCTACAGGGTTTCCCTCTGAATGTTTGCTTTGCTTTGAGTCTTGCTGCCTTTGGGAGTTTCTCCTTAGCTTTCATTTTGTTAAGCTTGATTATAGTATGTCTTGGAGTCTTTCTTTGGAGATCTATATTGAATGGTGTTCAGTATGTATGTCGGATATCTACATTCTCTTTTTTCATAACTTCTGGGAAGTTCTCTGTCAGCAGCTCAGCCACAATACTCTGTGTTCTCAGTTGTCTCGCCCTTCTCAGAAACTCCAATTAGTCGTAGATTGTTCTTAATAGAGTCACACATGCTTCTTAATGCTTTTTCATTTGTCTTGTTTCTTTTTTTCTGATTTCTCCTCATAGATGCTGGAGTCAGTGACACTGTCTTCCAAATCAGAAAGCCCTCTTTTGCATTTGTTCTGTGCTGTTTTCTTGGTTTTGAATTGAAGTTTCTGTGTCTTTGATTTTGTTCTTGATCTGTTGGATTTCAGAGTACCAGTGTTCCATCAGATCAAACAGTTTGCTTAGGTTTTCATTTTTCTCTGCTGCTGTATAACGTCCAGGATGGCTCTCTATATAATCCTTTTGTATTCACTTTCCAATAGTTTCAGAAAAGGCTTCTTTGGGAAGTTCTGAGGTCCTTTCTTTTGGGGGTCTTCGAAGGCCAAGGGTGATTTCTTGGTTATGGTTTTATCCAGAGTTTGTTGCTTTTGAGGCATCATGTGAGTCAATAGAGCCTGGATGAGATGCTGTGAGGATGGATTGTGGGTGTTTCTCTAAACCCAGTGCCATTGAGTCGATTTCCAAGGAGCACCTGGTGGATTTGAACTGACAACCTTTGGGTTGTTTCTCTAGGCCTTCTTAAAATGAGAGACAAAAAGTATCTGACAACTTCCAAAATCAGATTTTCAGGTGTATAGGTCCCTCTTTGCAGCCGGCAAAGTCGGCACCTCTGTATAGAACCCTAGATGTTATAAACTAGCTCAAAATACTGAAAGGCTACTGCCCTGCTGGCCTCTGCTATCAGGCCCCAGCTGTAGGCAACACTGTGTAGAATCCTGGTTTTCTGTCAGAAAAACAGTCTCCTCCAGGTAGGCGCTGGCTCCCAGCCCAGGAATTATGTCCAGCTGAGGCTTCCGTATGTGTATATTCATCTCTCAGTTGATCAAGATGGTGTTGTGCACAACTCAACAGCTGGCTGGGAGCAGGCTACCAGTGGAAATAGAGGCCAAAGGTACTGAGATGCACAGATTTCACAGCCTCCGCTGCCAGGCCCCAGCCGCAGGTGACACCATGCAAAACTCTGCCCCTCTGCCTGAAAGGCACTCTCCTACAGGCAGGTGCTACCTACCAGCCCAGGAACCAAGTCCAGCAGGGGGCCCCCAGGGGATAAAGATGGCATCCCTCTCAAATTTGCCACTGCATCAGTATTGGCTAGTACATGGTGGAGGCAGAAAGAGAGGCCAAAGGTGCCAAGATGCACACAGTCCAAAGCCAGGCTCTCAAAATATGGCAATTGCACTTTCTGAACCCAACAGCAGTTCATGTGAGATCAGCAGCTAGTCAAGTCCCAGCTCCTCTCACTGGCCAAGACAGAGGAAACAAATTTAAAGTGATGAGTTACCTTTGGTCCGTGCAAGCCTGCACTTGTTGAAAGTGGGGTCAGGGAAAGAGAGGAGGTTTTGTGTTCAGTGGTATGAAGTCCAAATCAACATCCCTATGCCACATCCTAGGGCTCACCAGGCGTCCAGAAGGCTCTGTTTAATTATCATTTCAGGTCTTGGTTTCCAGAGCGATTTAGGGAGATGGGTGTTTTGTCTTCCATCTTGACTCCACCCCCTAAGAGAGTGATTTTTAAAAATTTCTGTATACTTTAGATTAATTTCAATGAAATGTCAATTATTTGACCCCAGAGGACCCATGATATCCTGAACATAGTAGACACTTGGAGGTAGAATGGTATCATTGAAAAAACAACCCTGTCACAAAATGATTATTTGCCCCTGGAAAAGTGACTCTGTCACCTCATTGAATATTTGCTTCTCATCTGTAACATGTGCTGATTTTTTTCTACAGAACTGATGATAGCCTCGAGTCCATTAAGGTGCTTAAAACTATACAAAAGTGAGTAGTAAATACTTAGTACTATTAATTTTATTTGACTCCTTTTCCAGTTCTGAAAAACTTTATGAAATATTTCTGAATTAAAATTATTATGTATGTTTTTAAGATAATTAAATATTGTATTCTGAAGTTTTGAATTATTATCATGAAATAATTTTAGACTTACATGAAATCAAATTTCCCCATATACCCTTTATTCAGTTTTCCCTAATATTCATAACTTACATAATGATAGAACTATTATAAAATACAGGAAATTAAATTTAATTAATCTAGGGACCTTATTTGAATTTGCCTAATGTTCCCCACTAACGTCCTTTCTTCGGACCCAAGCTCAAATCAAAGATGCCAGGGTACATTAGTCCGTTTTTTGTTATTGGGTGCCCTCGAGTCAGTTCCGACTCATGGTGACTTTATATAAATTAAAATGAAACACTGCGTGTTGCTATGTGTGAGCCCATCATTGAAGCCACTGTGTCAGTTCATCTCATTGAGGGTTGTCTTCTCTTTCAATGACCCTTCACTTTACCAAGTGTGATGCCATTCTCCAGGAACTGGTTCATCCTAATTATATGTCAAAACTGCATGAGATGAACTCTCATCATCCTCATTTCTAAAGAGCATTCTGGTTGTACTCCTTCCAAAGAGACAGTTGGTTCTTCTGGCAGTGCACAGTATATTCAGTATTTTTCAACAGTGCCATAATTCAAAAGCATGAATTCTTCTTCCATTTCCAATATTGATAAATATTAAAGTGTATGTGAGGTGGCTCAAAATACCATGGCTTGGGGCAGGCACACTGATATGTTCTTTGGTCTTTATCCTTTATATCTGGACAGTTTTGAACAATATTGATAATTTCTTTTGTATAGTTTGGGCATGTCTGTTGTTGTCCAATGATTAGATTAATTTTTAGATTTTTTTCGTGATAAGGAAGTTAACAGTCATCCTAACTGAACTCTTCTTATAGGTATCTATATGCATTTAGCCCAAGTTAGCTTTGCTTATGTCTCATTTTTCCCTGTCTTACCTTAGAGTCGGGGTCAATTGGTTGCCCTATGAACTCAGAACACTGTCAGGCTCAAGAAAACTGTTGTTCTTCCTCCTTTTTCTTTCATTATAGTGTTGGGGACAATACTTTTTCCAGCTGTGTTGCCAGGAAGATAGCTTCATGTTCTTTTCCTGTGGTTTATGCTCTCATCTGTCCAGATACTTGCTTTTAAAAATTTCAGAATTAGGTTGGATTTACTGTTTCTGGCATTGACTTTGTATCAACCTAACACTAACACTGATTACTATTTTTCATTCTCTCTTTTCTGTAGTTTTTTTCTTTTCTTATTCTGTCTTTGCTTTCCATGAAGATGCAGTGAGACAGAGGATGAAAGGGGCAGAACTGAGAGAGATAATGGGTTGGAATATCATGATTTTCTCATTTTATTTACAGTAATTTTTAAGTATTGGTGTTTTGGTCTTCCAACTCTGATGAATCATTGTGTGTGTATGTATGCATTTTTGTAATTTTTCCTTTTTGTTGTTCTATATATTGTCATAGTTATTATTATCTTTAGCTATTTGGAAGTCCATGCCATGTTTGTATCTAGTTTACTATTTCTTCACATTAACAGACTGTAATCTATTAATCTTTCAAACAAAGTACATGATTCTCCAACAACAGACTTGCAAGAAATTCTATGAGAATGAAGAAATCAGTAAAATTTGTTAAAAATAATGTACAAAATATTATGTTGTATAGGTATGGAGAATAAGTGCTTGTGTTGACCTATGTTATTACTTGAAATTCAGAAAGATGAGTGTTTCAGTTGTCCAGTACTGCTCTAACAGAAATACCAGAAGGGGATAGCTTTAGCAAAGAAAAGTTTATTCTTACATAGTCCAGTAGGCTACAAGTCCTAATTCAGGGTGTGTGCTGCAGGGGACAGCTTTCCCTCTTTGTTGGCACTCGAGGAAGGTCCTCATGCTGCCTCAGTCTTTGCTCAGGGAGAATGTTGGCACAGGTATTTCAGGTCCGAAGGACACACTGTGCTCTTGCTGCTGCTTTCTTGATGGTATAAGGTCCCCAATTCTCTGCTTGCTTCTCTTTACTTGTATCTCTTGTGGGATGAAAAGATAAAACGTAGTGCAAGCCACACTCCAGAGAAAATCGCTTTACCTTGGATCTTAGAAAGAGTCACACTATCCTCTTTAACATAATCCAGTCTATTAACCACAGCATAGGGAAATCACATAATGGAGGGCAGTCACACAGTACTGGGAATCATGGCCTTGCCAAATTACTTACACACATTTTTGAGGGGACACAATTCAATCCATGGTATTGAGTGTTCATGCTATGTTACATTAAGAAGTGATTATTCAGACAGTATGTTAATCCTGTTGTTGATTCTACTCTATCCATTGCAGTGTATTTATAGTCTATCACAATTAGTTAAGGCTTTTAAACCAAAATCATCAGTAATTTTGTATGAAATATTTATGCATTAAACCTTGTAAAGCAGGCAATATTATAATGAGGACTTTTGAAAATGCTTTCAGTCCTAAATATGTGCTCCATGTCATTGAAAATCACCAAATTAAATTGACATGACAGCTCTTTATCTTTGAGGAAATAACAATTCTGTTATTTAGCAAGTACAGTAGAAAAATGTCACTCAATGCACTAGTATACTGAAACTAAGTTATGTTGTTTTTAATCACCTCACATGTGTGTGAAAGCTGGGCAATGAATGGGGAAGACTGAAGAAAAATTGACACTTTTGGCTTACAGTGTTGGGGAAGAATGTTAAATATACCATAGACTGCCAAAAGAACTGAACAAACCTGTCTTGGAAGATGTACAGCCAGACTGCTCTTTAGATTGAAGGATAGTGAGACTATGTCTCATATACTTTGGACATTTTATCAGGAGGGATTAGTCCCTGGCAAGGATATCACGCTTGGTAAAGTAGAAAAACGGCAAAAAAAAAAAGGCCTCATTGAGATGGATTGACACAGTGATTCCAACAATAAGCTCAAACATAAAAATGATTATGAAGTTGGCAGAGGACCTGGCAATGCTTCATTCTGTTGTACATAACTATGAGTTGGAAACAACTACATGGCACTTAACAACAAGAAGTTATTTTTACTGTACATGGTTGGATCATATATACAATAAAATGAATACATAATACTACTAATACTGTTACTTGTGGAGCATATTTCCTATTACCTAAAAGGGAATTAGTAAACCTGATTTTACGCGTTTTTATTTGATTGCTGCTACTTCATTAACAAATAAGGTGCTGTAATGAATTGAATTGTGTCCACCCACCCCCAAAATGTATGTAGCCATTTGGTTAAGTCATGATTCCTTGTATTGTGTTATCTCCCTATACACTATAAACCATGTTTATATGATGTTAATAAGGGAGGAGGGGTATCAGTCGTGTTGGTGGGGCAGGACTCAGTGTGCAAGGTTATATTGTACCTTGAAGCAATGTCTTGAGATACAAAAGAAAGAAGAAAACAAAGACAGCTGAGGACTTTGTACCTTCAAGAAATAATGCCTGACATACAAAAGAACCCAGTGTTTCTGTACCTCAGAATCTCCCAGTCCAGGGGAAGATTGATGGCAAGGACCTTCTTCCAGAGCCAACAGAGAAAGACTTCCCCTGGAACAGATACACTGAATTTGCACTTATCGCCTACTGGAGTGTGTCAGAATTTCTCTTTCTAAACCATTCACGTGATATTTCTGTTAAACCAGGAATAGATGACTAAGACAAAGCCAAGATACTGGGATTTAAAAATGATTTTACAATAATTATGTTAGAAAAAAAGAATAGAGAAATAATTCACTATCAGTTTTTAAATAAAGTACATAATAGGGTTTTTTAAAAAAAGAAGACCTCATTGAGATGGATTGACATAGTGGTTCCAGCAATAAGTTCAAACATAGCAATGATTATGAGGTTGGCACAGGACCTGGCAATACTTCATTCTGGTGTACATAGCTATGAGGTGAAAATTACTTGATGGCACTTAACAACAAGAATTCGTTTCTACTGTGCGTGGTTAGGTCATTAGCCCCTGCCCCCAAAATTGATTTTAAAAGTAATCACAGAAAGTGACACTAAGATTTTGTTATAGTGGGTGGGCTCAAGATGGCAGCCTAGACACGTCTCCTCAATTCTCTCTGAGAACTAAGGCATGGTAATTGGAATGATAATTGAATGAAGCATTCTGGACACACAAGGAGCCCTAGGATATGGCAAAAGGCTGTCAGATTGGACTACATACCACTAAATAGCAAACTACCTGTCCCTAACAGGAGGCAGCACACCCTTAGCCCTGCTCCTGCTGACTCACTGCTCAGGCAGACAGCAGGTACAGCCATATTTGTTATCCAGGAGGTGGGGGATGGGCATGAGCTGGCAAATATGTTGAACTACAGTGTTAAAGTAAACACCATATAGTGCAGCAGTGAGATGGTACATGAGGTAGCCACATTTTGAGAGCCCTGCTGCTGACTGAGGGTACAGCTGCCCTTCTACCCTCTCTTTTCTGAGCTCTGCCATAGAGTCTGCTGTTTCACTATGGGAAGAGCAGCTCGGCCATGACACCATTTTGTTTGGCTGGGAGGGGAGCGACCAAACTAGAGGCCTCAGTACAAGATAATTCCCAAGCTGAGAAGCACTGCCAGTTCATAAAGTGCTTTCCCAGCAGAAAGGCTGTGTTTAGTACGGTGTTACCTTATATGTGGGAACTGGCTGAGGATGGCAGCAAGGCCATAACCCCCTCCCTACTTTGAACAACATCATAGCACCTGGGGGGGGCTGAACAGGTGCTTCTGTTGTCAGCTGGAAGGTGGGGTAGGGCCTGTCACACCTGACTGATATTGGCAGCTGTTGGACAGATCCAAGCTTATTAAAATAAGACTGCCTGGAGAAATAACTGTTGAGCATCCCAGCATCATCTCTTCTACCCTTTAGTGACCCACATCATAGAATCAGTTGACAACCTCAAGTGACACAATAAGGAGGGCACCATCTTTGCAAGGCAGGAGGTGGAGCCTGCCACCCAAGAGAGTCCAGTAGGGCCAGCCACTAGAGTACACAGAGCGGGCTAGTGACCAATACCCTTATCAGAACTATTCAGCAGCTCCTCTTCAGGTAACACCAGAGAAACTAAACAGTCTTTACATGGTACAAAGACAACAAACCATTCCAAAACATATAAAGAAACAGTCCACCATGGCTCTGGAAAACTCCCAAAATAAATAATCAAAAACTTCCCAGAGAAAGAAGGTTTTTGGAAACTATCAGAGGTAGAGTACAAAAGAATCATATATAGAGACCTTCTAGAGATAAAATAAAATGCAGCAGAGCACAGTTAAAAATTAAGCAAGCTCTTTGAACTGATGGAACAAAAATGATCTGAAATCCAGCAGATCGATAACCAAATTATAGAATTAGACAATTCAATTCAAAGCCAAAACAGAAGAATTGAGGAGATGAAAAATCAGACTTAGTGATCTTGAGGACAGAGCCACTGACACCAACATTTATGAGGGAAAATCAGAGAAAATAAGAAAAATGAAAGATTAAGAAACATTTGGGACTCCTTCAAGAGGAATAATCTACGATTAATTGGAGTTCCTGAACAAGAAGGGATAGTTGAAAACAGAGTATTGTTGTTGAGTTGCTGACAGACTACTTCCCTGAAATTATGAAAGAAGAGAACATAGATATCCAAGACGTGTATAGAATGCCAGAAAAACTAGACTCCCAAAGAAAGACACCAAGATATCTTATAATCAGGCTTAATAAAATGAAACATAAAAAGAGGCCCTTAAATGCAGTGAGGCTCAAAGCAAAGCTAACATTCAGAGGGAAGCCCTCTAAGCTTTCATCTGACTTCTCAGCAGAAATGATGTCAGCAAGGAGGCAGTAGGATGACACATTCAAAGCCTTAAAGCAGAAAAACTTCCAACCAAGCATTTTATATCCTGCAAAACTGTCTCTCAAATATGAAGATAAAATTAAGACATTCACAGATAAACAGAAGCTTAGAGACTTTGTAAAAACCAAAATAGAACTAAAAGAAACACTGAAAGAAGCTCTTTGTTTTGAAAAACAAAACCAATAAATGTATATTTAAGGAGGCAATGCAGGATGCAACATCTAGAAACCTACTCAGAAGTCACAAAGCTCAATCAAAACTACAATATTAAAAGAAGGGAACCAGTGAGCATATCATGAAAACTATGACACCATCACACTAAAAAGAAGGATATACTACAGCAGTTATAGTCCTTTCAGATGGAGAGGAAGTTAAAAAGATATGCAGAAGTTAAAATTGGGTTTAAACTTAGACTATTAAGACAGATCATAGGGGTAGCTACAAAGCACAGTAACAAAGCAACATATCATAACAAGAAATGTAAGACAGGAGTCTCAACAAACACAAAACCAACACTGAAAAAGATGAAAATTTAACCTGTAAAGAAGAATAATCCAGAATGGAATATTAAGAGCAACATAAAAAACACCAACACAAAAATAAATACACCAAAATGACAGCATTAAACACATGGCTATCAATAACCAAACTGAATGTAAATGGAATGAACTCTCTAGTAAGCAGACAACGAGTGACATCTTGGATCAAAAGACACAGCTCCTGTATATGTTGCTTACAAGAAACATACCTTAGACTCAAAGATATGAACAAACCGAATATTAAAGGATGGCATAATATATACCAAACTAACAGCATACAAAGAATAGAGGAGTGATCTCAGATAAAATAGACTTTAATGTAAAATCCACCATGATGGACAAGGATGGTAACTATTTGTTGCTGAAAGTTTCAATACACAAGCAGGACTTGACAATATTAAATATATATGCACCCAATACCAGAGCATCTAAATATGTTGAACAAACACTGAGTACATTGAAAAATGAGATAGATCACTTCATAATAATATTTAAAGACTTCAACTCTCCACTTTCAGTAATGGACAGATCATCCAGAGAATAGCTCAGTGAAGAGACATAAAAGGTTATTGCAACAATTAACCAACTAGACCTCATAGACATATGCAGAACATTATATGCATCAACAGATAACTACACCTCTTTCTCCCATGCACATGGAACATTTTCTAGAATAGACCATGTGTTAGGACACAAAGCAAGTCTCAACAAAATACAAAATTTTCAATTATTGCAAAGCATCTTCTCAGACCACAAAGCCAAAAAGTCAAAATCAGTAGGAAAATAAAACATAGGTACAAATTTTAACTTAAGGAAACTGAACAAAATCTTGCCCCCAAAGCCATGAGTTGTAGAAGAAGTGAAAGACAAAGTAAAGAAATTTATGAAATCAAATGAGAATGAAAACACATCCTCCCGGAACTCATGGAATACAGCAGAAGCAGTGTTCAGAGGTCAGTTTATCACTGTCGATCCACACATCCAGAAGAAAGAAAGGATCAAAACCAAATACTTAACCTTACAGCTTGAACAAATAGAAAGAAAGTAACAGAGGAATCCTTCAGGTACCAGAAGAAAACAAATAATAGAGTTTAGAGCAGACCTAAATAAGAGAATAAAACAATTGACCAAAAGCTGGTTTTTTGTAAAGATCAAGAAAATTGATAAACCATTGGCTAAACTTACAAAAGAAAAACGGGAAAGAAATAACCCGAATAAGAAATGAGATGGGAGATGTCACAACAGACCCAACTGAAATCAAAAGTATCATAACATAACACTATGAAAAACTGTAGTCTAACAGATTTGAAAACCTAGAGGAAATAGACAAATTTCTAGATTCATATCACCTACTAAAATGATCTCAAGGAGAAGCAGAACAACTTAATAAACTCATTACAAAGGAAACGATTGAAAATGTCATTAAAAACAAAAAACTGACAACTAAAAAATGTCCTGGCACAGATGCCTTCACTAGAGAATTATACAGAACTTTTACAGATGAGTTAACTCCAATACTACTGAGACTATTTCACAGAATAGAAAGGGATGGGATACTCCCAAATTCATTCTATGAAGCCAGCATAACCCTGATACCAAAACCAGGGAAGTATCCCTCTAAAAAAGGAAATTACAGACCAATATCACTCAAGAAACTAGATGCAAAAACTGTCAACAAATTCCTAGCCAAATGAATTCAACAATATGTCAAAAAAATAATTCATCATGACCAAGTTAGATTCATACCAGGGATGCAAGGCTGATTCAGTATCAGAAAACCAATTAATGAAATTAACCACATAAATAACACGAAAGATAAGAATCACCTGATTTTGTCAACTGATGCAGAAAAAGCGTTTGACAAAGTACAATACCCATTTGTGTTAAAAATTGGCAGCAAAAGAGGAATAGAAGGCAAGTTCCTCAATGCAGTAGGAGCTTTCTATGCAGAACCAACTGCTTACATCATCCTGAATGGAGACAGACTGAAATAGTTTCCCATGAGAATGTGAACAAGACAAGGATGCCCACTCTCACCACTTGTATTCAACACTGGGTTAAAGTTCTAGCAAGATGATTGCTCTAGTAAGAATAATCAGACAAGAAAAAGAAATAAAGAGCATCTGCATCAGCAAAGAAGTAAAAATCTCCCTACTTGTAGATGATATGATTGTATATGCATAGAATCCTAAAGAATCCATAAGTAAACTATTCAAACTAATACAAGAGTTTAGCGACCCATCAAGATATAATATAAATATACGTGAATCCGTAGGATTCTTTTATACCAACAAAAAGATCATCAAAGAAGAAATTACCAAATCAATACTTTTATACAGTCCCGAAGAAGACAGAATACCTACAAATATCTCTGCAGAAATAAGAGACCTATACAAAGAGAACTACAAGACCTTACTACAAGAAACTAAGAGACTTATATAAATGGAGTAATCTACCCTGCTCATGGATATAAAGACTCAACATTGTGAAAATGTATATTTTACCCAAAGCAATCTACTTATATAATGCAATCCCAATACAAATTCCAGTGACGTTTTTTAATGAGATGGAGAAACAAACATCAACTTTGTTTGGAAAGGGAAGAAACTTCGGATATGTAAAGCATTACTGAAGAAGAAGACCACACTGGGAGGCCTCTCGCTACCTGACTTTAGAACCTATTACACTGTCACAGTAGTCAAAACAGTATCATACTGGTACAAAAAGAGACATGTAGACCAATGGAACATACTTGAGATCCCAGATTTGCCACCATCCTCTTATGAACAGTTGATATTCGACAAAGGCCCTAAGACTGTAAACTGGGGTAAGAACAGTCTATTTAACAAATGGTGTTGCCTGCAAAATATGAAACAAATGCCATATCTCGCAACTTACATAAAAACTAACTCAAAATGGATCAAAGGCCTAAATATCAAACCTAAAACAATAAAGGTTATGCAAGAAAAAATAGCGTCAATGATGGAAGTGTTAATACACAGCTGAGACAGACTTCAAAATCTGACATACAAAGCACAATCAACAGAAGAGAAAACAGACAAATGAGAACTACCAAGAATCAAACACTTTTGCTCATTCAAAGACTTTATCAAAAGATTAGAATACCATTGACAAAATGGAAAAGTATATTTGTCAACTACATGTTGGAGTGACTTCTGATCTCCATAATCTACAAGGTACTGCAAAATGACAACAAGAAAAAAGTAAATAACCCAGTTAAGCAATGGGCAATTAAGATGGAGTGACACTGCACCAAGGAAGACATCCAAGCAGCCAAAAGACACATGAAGAAATTCTCATGATCATTAGCTATTAGAGAATTCCAAATCAAAACTACAATGAGATACCATCTCACCCCAACAAGGTTGGCCATGATCCCCAAACCACAAAACAGTAAATGCTGGAGAGACTGCATAGAGATTGGAACTCTTCTGCACTGCTGGTGGGATTATAACATGTTACAACCTCTTTGGAGAACAATATGGCACTTCCTTAAAAAGCTGGAAATAGATATACCATTTGGTCCAGTAATTCCACTGCTCAGAATCTATCCTACAGAAACAAAGGCAGTCACACCAACAGATACAGGCACCTGAATGTTATTGCAGACAGTCCACAATAGCAAAAAGATGGAATCATCCCAGATGCCCAACAACACATGAATGGATAAACAAACGATGGAACAGTATGCAATGATAAAGAACAATGATGATTTTAGGAAACATCTCATAACCTGGTTTGAATTGGAAGACATTACGTTGAGTGAAATCAGTCAGTAGCAAAAGGACAAATATTGTATGAGACTCCCACTGTAGCGAATTAAAAATAGACTTATGTACAGAAGAAAAGATTCTGACAGCTACAAGGGATGGGAGGGTGGGAGAAGTTTTGTGATAGATTAAATAACTGATAGAAATTTGGTTGAGTGAAAGCAGTGACAGCACACAGTAGAAATAAGATTAACTTAACTGGATTTCAACATAAACGGAAAACTCTTCTAATCTTAACCTGTATTTCAAGGATAGAGTAGCTGGGGTAGGGGGTCTGAGGACCACGCTCTCAGGGGATGTCAAGGCCAATAGGCATAACTAACCTATTACTAGGAGAGTCTTTTGCACCCCATATTGGTGAGTGGTGTCTGGGGTCTTAAAAGCTAGCAAGCTGCCTTTTGAGGTACACCAAATGGTCCCAACTCAGCCAGAACAGACAATCACCCAAGAACAACAAAGACATGAGCTAAAAAGAGCTCAGGAGACAGAAAGACCCATGTGAATGGGTGACTGTATCAACTTGTGACTAGAAGAACCCGATGGTGCCCAGCTACCACCAAAGACAACCATGATGGGGCACACAATGTCGAGTCGCAGTCCAACTTGAGAAAAAAAGGGGTACAGCTCCACAATGCCACTAAAAGACCACAGCTGATGGTCTGGTGGCCTTGGGGTTCCCCTGCAAGCATGGTCTCTAGATCTGCTGCTGCCCCTGACCAGAAAAATTATTGAGGTCAACTCTTCAAACAGGAATGGACTGGATTCGGGGACACACTATGTCCCCTTTATTGTTCTATGCACCTACAGGATGCTGTCCTACTGGCCTCTTACTACAGGGGGGAGGAGAAGGCACTATGCTGAGTGGAATGGATCAATCACAGAGCAACAGGAATTGTGTGAGATCACTACAATGAAAACTCATGAAAAGACTTACACACAAAGAGAAATTATTTCTGATGTTTACCCTGGAAGGCAGGGGTGGGAAAGCAAAATAAATGAATGGATTGACAAGCAGATAAATAAGATGATGTTTGATTGCATGACAGACCCAACTGAAATGAAAAAGAATCATTAGAGAATACTATGAAAAAATTTAACAAATTTCAAAACCTAGAGGAAATGGAAAAATGTCTAGAAACACACTACCTACCTAAGCTAACACAAACAGAGGCAGACAAACTAAATAAACTGATTTTCTTTTAAAAGAGGAAACTGAAAGGGTACTTTAAAAAATTTTTACCCCATGTCATTTTGGTCCTCAGTGAGCATCCGTTCCTGCTGAGTTGGGAACGTTTGCTGTGCCCTCGGTTGGCAGCTTGGCAACCCAGAAGATAGAGCCACATGAGTGGGTGCCTACATCAACTTGGGACTGGAAGAACCGGATGGTGCCTGGCCACCACCAGTGATAGCTGCGATGGAGCTCACTAAGTTGAGTCTCACCAGCAACACAAGAATAAAAAGGGGTGCAGCCTGAGATCTCCACTAAAAGACCTCAATTGATGGTCCAGCAGTTTCGGGATTCCCCTGGGAGCATGGCCCCTGGCCCTGATGCCACCCTTGCCCGTAAATCATAACGAAGGTCCACTCTTCGGACACGAATGGATTGGACTTGGCGACGCAGAGTGACCATATATTGGATGCACTTTATGGTTCTATACATCTATAGGATATCATCCTGCTGACCTCTGGCTGCAGGAAGGCGAGTGGGTGGAGAGGAGGGGAAAGGAGACTGTTGGGAGGATGAGACATGTATGGAGCAGAGAGGAATAGTGTGCTGTCACTGACAGGGAGAGCAGTGGAGGCTGCATACAGGTGGGCATGTAAATTTATATGGCAATGTATATTTTCACTCAGTCATATTAAATAAAAAAATAAAATTTTTAAAAAGCCTTGGCCCCAACTGCTTCACTGGAGAATTCTACTAAGCTTTTGGAGAAGATTAAAGACCACTACTACTAAAGGTATTTCAGAGCATATAAAAGTATGGAATAGTCGCATACTCATTCTATGAAGACAGCATAACTCAGATACCATAAAGACACCAAAAAAAAAGAGAGATGAAAGAAAAAGAAAATTACAGACCAATATATATCATGAGGAAGTCCTAGTGGTGTCGTGGGTTAAGTGCTATGTTTGCTATCCAAAAGGTAAGCAGTTCAAATCTGCCAGGTGCTCATTGGTAACTCTATGGAGCAGTTCTACTCTGTCCTCTAGGGTCACTATCAGTCTGACCTGACTTGACAGTAGTTGTTTTTTTGTTTGTTTTTTGTTTTTTAGTATATATTTCATGAATTTAGATGAAAAAAATCCTTGCCATTAGAAATCAACAACATATCAAAGGTATAATTCACCATGATCAAGTGGGAGTCATACCAGGGATGTAGAGATGGTTCAACTTTAGAAAAACAATATATGGAATCAATCACATAAATAAAAGACAATCATCATTTCATTTTATTAATTGATGCAGAAAAGGCATTTGACAAAGTCCAACACCCACTCATGAAAAAAATTCTAAGCAAAATATGAAAAGTAGTCAAATTATTCATCATAACAAGGAGCATTTATAAAAAGCCAATAGCCAACATCATCCTAAATGGAGAAAGTCTAAAAGCATTCCCCTTGAGAAAACTAACTGGACAAATAAACCTGTTATCACCATTATTATCTAGTATTGAATTGTGAGTCCTAGCCAGAGCATTTATGCTAGAAAAATAAATAAATGGCAAATTGGTGAGAAAGAAGTAAAAGTACCTTTATTTGCAGATGATATGATCTTAGATACAGAATACCCTTAAAGAATCCACATGAAGGCTACTGAAACTAACAGAACAGTTTAGAAAAGTAGCAGGATGCAAGATAAAAATACAAAAATCATTCAGATTCATCTATACAACAAAGAACATGTTGAAGAGGAAATCACTGAATCAATACCATTTACCACAATAGCTGCCAAGCCAATAAGATATTTAGGAATAAATTTAACCAGAGACATAAAAGACACAAACAAAGAAAACTATAAGACTTTCATGCAAGAAACCAAAAGAAACTTACATAAGTGGAAAAATGTATCTTACTCATGGATAGGAAGACTCAAAGCTGTGAAAGTATTTAGTCTATTCAAAGCCATCTGTAGATATAATGCAATTGTGATTGAAAATCCAATGGCATTTTTTAATGAGAGGGAGATATAAGTCACCAACTTCATACAGAAAGGGAATAAGACCTGGATAAGTAAAGCATTACTGAAGAAGAACGAAGTAGGAGGCCTCACACTACCTGATTTAGAACCTATTATATCCCTGTTGGCATAGTGGTTGAGTTCTGGGCCTGCTAACCAAAAGGTCAACAGTTCAAATCCACCTGGAACTCCTTAGAAACTCTATGGAGCAGTTCCACTCTGGCCTATAGGTTCACTATGTGTTGAAATTGATTCAATGGCAGTGGCTATATCCCAACAACAGTTAAAGTAGCTTGGTACTGATACAACAACAGATACATAGACAAACGGAACAGTATTGAGAATCAGTTGTAAAATCATCCACCTATGAGCACTTGATATTTGACAAAGGCCTAAAGTCCATAAATTGGGGAAAACATAGTCTCTTTAACAAATGGTGTTGGCATAACTGGATATCCATTTGCAAAAAAAATGAAAGACTCATATCTCATACAGTGCACAAAAACTAACACAAAATGGACCAAAAACTGAAATTTAAAATCTAAAACAATAAATATCATGGAAGAAAGAACAGTGACAATGCTGGGTGGTCTAATGCGTGGTGTAAGCAGAATACAACATTAGTAAAAATTGACAAACACCAGAAGAGAAAATAGATCACTGGGAACTCCTAAGAATCAAATACGTTTGATTTGCTTATCCAAAGACTTCACCAAAACAGTAAAAAGACAACCTACAGACTCGGAAAAACTTTAGACTAAAACAAATTTGATTAGTGTCTAATGTCTAAAATCTAAACTGTATTACAAAACCTCAACAACAACAAGACAAATAACCCAATTAAAAAAATCAGGTATGTAACAGACCCATGAGGAAATGCTCTTGCTAATGAGCAATTACAACAAAAAGAAAGGAAACAAAAAGTGTTGTTGTTGAGTGATTCCAACTCATAGTAACCTTAAAGAATAGGGTAGAACTGGCCTCAGAGGATTTCCAAGGAGCACCTGGCAGATTTGAACTGCTGAGATTTTGGTTAGCAATTGTAGCTTTTACCACAGTGCCACCAGGATTTCAATTTGTCAATAAAGAATTGCAAATCAAAACTACAAGATACCATCTCAAATCAGCAAGGGTAGCATTAATCCAAAACACACAAAATATAATGTTGGAGAGGTTGTAGAAAGACTGGAACAATTACATAGTGCTAGTTGGAAGGTAAAATGGAAATTTGGCAACTGATTTGGGCTTCCTTAAAAAACTGGAAATAGAAATTTACCATCCTACAATTCCACTCCTTGGAATATACCCTAGAGAAATAAGAGCCCTCATGGGAATAGATATACACACAACTAAGTTCACTGCAGCACTGTTTACAATGGCAAAAAGATGGACTCAACCTAGGTGCCTATCAACGGATGAATGGATAAACAAATTACGGTATATTCACAACAGAACAGTAAGCAACAATAAAGAACAATGATGACTCTGAAAAATATCTCATAACAAGGATGAAGCTTGAAGGCACTATGCTGAGTGAAATGAGTCAGTCATAAAGGACAAATATTGTATGAGACCAGTATTATATGAACACAAGAAAAGATTTAGAGAAGTAAACATTTTGTTTTTTTATGACTACAAGAGTATGGAGGGACAGAGTGGGTATCTGCTAACTAGATAGTAGACAAGGATTATTTTAGGTAAAATAAAGGACAACACAAAATGCAAAGTAAGTCAGCACAACTAGATTAAACCAAAAGCTAAGAAGTTCCCTCTATATGACAAAACACTTCAAGGGACAGATTGGCTAGTGCCAGAATCTGGGGACCATGGTTTCAGGGGATATTTAGGTCAATTGATCCGACTCGACGGCACTTGGCTTAGCTGGCTATAACAAAGTGTATTAAGAAATATTCTGCATCCCACTTTGGTGAGTGCCACTGGGGGTCTTAAAAGCTAGCATACATCCATATAAGATGCAACAATTGGTCTCAACACCCCTGGAGCAAAGGAGAACGAAGAAAACCAAAGATATAAGGAAGTTATGAGCCCAAGAGACAGAAACAGCCATCTAAGCCAGAGACTCCATCAACCTGAGACTAGAAGCACTAAAGGTTGCCAAACTACCACCAATGACTGCCCTGACAGACTGTCCCTGATGGAATGGAAAAAAAGTGTGTTGCAGAACTCACATTCTTGTAAAAAGACCAGACTTGACGGTATAACTGAGACTGGAGGGACTCCAGAAGATATGGCCCCTGAACTCTGTCAACCCAGAATTAAAATCATTCCCACAGTCAACTCTTCAAAGATTAGACTGGACTATAAGACATGAGGAAACCCTGGTGGTGCAGTGGTTAAGTGCTCCCTCTGCTAACAAAATGGTCAGCAGTTTCAATCTGCCAGGCACTCCTTGGAAACGCTGTGTAGCAGTATTACTCTGTCCTATAGGGTCACTATGAGTTGGAATCAACTCCAGAACAGCGAGCTTAGATGTTATTTTTTTCTTTTACCTTTTTTTTGATACGAAATAAAAGTATACTGGAGAAGAATGTTTCTCTTGGCTCAAGTAGATACAGGAGCAGCTTCTGTCCAGAGGCAAGATGACAGAGCACAAAGGGACTGAACTGGGTTGAATGAAGAAAGAAAATACAGGGTTGAGAAGACTGTGCTGTCACATTTTAGGGAGAGCAACTAGGGTCACATAAAAGTGGGTATATTATTTTTTGTAGGAGAAACTAACATGAATGGTAAACTTTCATTTAATGCACAATAAAAAAAATAAAAATGGCAATATGGAGAGTACTGCTGTAGAGATACTGACAGAAAACTTTCTTGAGATTATGAGCAAGAGAACATAGGTATCTGTTTTAGTCAGCTAGGGCTGCTCTAACAGAAATACCACAGAGTGGATGGCTTTAACAAAGGACAGTTTATTCTTACATAGTCTGATAGGCTGCAAGTCCATATTCAGGGTGTCCGCTCCAGGGAAAGGCTTTCCCTTTGTCGGCTCTGGAGGAAAGTCTGGTATTGTATCAGTCTTTGTCCACGGAGCATCTTGGCACAGGAACCTCGGGTCTGAAGGATGCGCTCTTCTCCTGGTGCTGCTTTCTTTCTTTCTTTTTTTTAATTATAACCGAGTGAATTCCGGTATAAATTTACATGCCCACCTATGTGCAGCTTCCACTGCTCTTCCTGCCCGGTGACAGCACACTATTCCTCTCTGCTCCATACATGTCTCATCCTCCCAACAGTCTCCTTTCTCCTCCTCTCCACCCACATGGTACGAAGTTCCTGCGCCAAGATGCTCCATAGAGAAAGACTGATGCAATTCCGGACTTTCCTCCAGAGCCCTCAAGGGGAAAGCCTTCCCCTGGAGCAGATATCCTGAATATGGACTTGCAGCTTACCAGACTATGTAAGAATAAACTGTCCTTTGTTAAAGCCATCCACTCTGTGGTATTTCTGTTAGAGCAGTCCTAGCTGACTAAAGCAGAATTTGGTACCAGGAACGGTTCTAGGGAAACAAAATTGTAAAAATGAATCCTTTCAAGTGGTTCTTGAGTCTGGCTAATAGTAACACTGTTGCTAACTCTGCTCCTACGGTAAAGAGTGCTGTGCTAGTCTGTGGGCTAAGGTGGCGGCACACATCCGCAAAATAGCCCCACCAGTAGATCAGATATTGGCCAAAGGTGACGCTCAGGGTGAAAACATGTGTGATAACTTCTTGAAATTATGTGCGGATGAGAAGTATAAGGAAGTTGGTTGGTTGGTCCCGCTTGCATTAAATAAACTGGTGAAGGAAAGAGATGAGCTCCGGGCCTTGGAATCAAAGCTCTCATGTCTTGTAAGAGACCTCAAAGCTTCCACTTGTGCTTTAAAAGAAAGCCTCATTCCCCGTAATAGTAGAGCCGATACTGCTGAGAGCCAAACCCATATATGTTTATCATTAGAATGGCAGAATTGCAACACCAGCTCATTTGCCAATCTCAAGAAGTATCTGAAATTAAAGTGAGGGCATTGATTGGGAAAAATGGGCCCTGAAACTTGGAATGGAGACATATGGACTGATGATATGGAAGCTGGGGACACTGAGCCCCTAATTTCCAGTGAATCACTCCTGCCAGCTGAACCACACCCATGTGAAGGGATTACTTCTTGTTTGTCTGCTAAACCACCCTGCCCAGTAAAGCCATTATCCCCTCCACTCCGATCAATCGAATGAGATTAGCTGTAGCCCAGCTGCCTCTGAAGAACCTCCGCCTGAGTCATTGCCTGGGGCATGGCCTAAGGCAAATTCCTTAGGAGAACATGCTGAAGGTTCTAAAAACACTTTGGCACTGCCAATTTTGGCTTCTAGACCTGTAACTAGACTTAAGTCCAAGCAAGCCCCAAAAGGTGAAGCACAAAGTGTGACCCAGGAGGAGATACACTATACTCCAAAGGAATTACTTGACTTTTCTAATACCTACAAACAGAAACCTGGGAGGTATGCTTGGGAATGGCTGCTAAGGGTGTGGGATAATGGTGCAAGGAACATAAAGTTGGATCAGTCTGAATTTCTTGACTTGGGTCCACTGAGCAGACTTTTCATTCAATGTTTCAGCTTGAGAAGTTAGGAAAGGACCTAATAGTTTGTTTGGCTGGATTGCTGGATCATGGATGATGCAGTGGCCTACACTAAATCAAGCTGAATTGCCAGACTTGTCTTGGTATACTGTAGAATAATATAGCCAAAGGCTTAGGGAAATTGGCATACTAGAGTGGATTTATTAAGTTAGACCTTCAAATCCACACATAGAATGTCCAGAGGACACAAATTTTACCACAACTGTGAGAAACAAATTTGTGAAGGGAGCTCTGGGATCCTTGAAGACTGCTGTGATTACCGTTTTTATGTAAATCAGATATGACAGTGGGAGCTGTCCTAGCTGAATTAAGACACCTAACTACAATGGGGCTTACTGGACCCTGTGGTAGTAGGGGTCAAGTGGCTGCACTGAATCGACAAAGACAAGGTGGGTGTGCTTACAGTAATGGACAGTGGAGGCAAAATAGTAATCATAATAGTCTGAGTCATACAGACATATGGAACAGGCTACTTAGTCATGGTGTCCCTAGCAGTGCAATAGATAATCAGCCTACTAAATATTTACTTGACCTGTATGAAAGGATGAAATCTAGGTCAGGTGAACAGCAGTCTAACTCAAATCGCCAGAAGAGAGAGTCATAGTCCCTCAATCAATTCCCAGACTTAAGCGAGTTTAAGGACCCACAACCCCTTGAATGAAGGGGAGGCCAGGTCTCTTTGAGGAAGAATTCTGATACCTTAGCAAAAATTTATACTGTTTATCTTTCTCCTGCCCTTCCCCAAAAGGATCTACAGCCTTTTATGAGAGTGACTGTTCACTGGCCAAGCCTGTTTACTATGGAAAAGGAAATAATCAGACTTTTGGGGGACTGCTGGATACTGGCACTGACACTGTATCCAAGATGTTCATCAAACACCACAAAAGCTAGACACAAAAAAGAAAGATGGCAAGACATATTATAATCAAGCTTAATAAGTTAAAACATACACAGATGCTTCTGAAGGCAGCAAGGCTCAAAGCAAAGCTAACACCACAAGGGAAGCCCCATAAGCTTTCCTCTGATGTCTCTGCAGAAACAATGCTGACTAGAAAATAGTGGGAGGACACATTCAAATCCCTGAAGGAGAAAATCTTCCATCCAAGAATTATTTATCCTGCAAAACTGTCTGTCAACTATAATGGCGAAATTAAGACTTTTGGAGATAAAGAGAAGTTCAGAGACTTCGTAAAAGCTAAACCAAAATTATATGAAATATTGAAAGAAGCTCTTCCCTTAGAAAAATAGAACCATTAAATGTATATTTAATGTGACAATTCAGGACACACCATCCAAAATTCTAATCAGTTAGGGAAGTCACAAAACTTAATCAAAGCTACAATATTAAAATGAGGGAATCTGTGATCATATCATGACAACTATAATATCACCACATTAAAACAGGGATACACTACAGTAGTTATAGGAAGATGCAGAGAAAGTTTAAGAGTTATGCAGTAGTCAAAATTGGGTTTAATCTTAGTATGTTAAGGTGGATAATATGTGTAGCCGTAAAGCAAATTCACAATGCATTGTATCAAAATAAGAAATGCAATACAGGAGTCTCGATGAACACAAAACCAACACTGAAACAACAACCCATAAAGAAGAATGGCCCAGAACAGAACATTAAGAGCAATATAGAAAACATCAACATAAAAGTAATTACATCAAAATGATGGCCCTAAGCTCATACCTATCAATAATTACACTGAATGTAAATGGACTGAACTGTCCAGTAAAGAGACAGCGAGTGACATCCTGGATCAAAAGAGATGATGGGTCTATATGTTGCTTACAAGAAATACACCGTAGACTTAAAGATATGAACAAATTGAAAATTAAAGGATGATATAACATATACAAAGCTAACAATATACAAAGAAGAGCAGGTGTGGCAATACTAATCTCAGATAAAATAGATTTTCATGTAAAATCAACTATAATGGACAAAGATGGTCATTATTTATTGCTGAAAGGTTCAATACTCAAGCAGCACTTAACAATATTAAATATTTATGAACCCAATACTAGAGCACCTAAATACATTGAATACTGACAACACTGAATAATGAGATAGATCATTCCGCAGTAATAGCTGGAGACTTCAACACTCCCCTTTCAGTTATGGATAGATCATCCAGAAAAAACTCAGTAAAGATGCAGAAGATCATATTGCAACAATCAACCAACTTGATCTTATTGGCATATACAGATCTTTTCATCCATCCAGTGCACATGGAACATTCTCCAGAATAGAGCATGTGTTAGGTCATAAAGCAATTCTCTATAAAATCCAAACCATTGATTTACTGAAAAGTATCTTCTCAGACCACAGAGCTATAAAAGTTGAAATCAGTAACAGAAAATTCATAGGTAGAAATTCAAACTTATGGAAACTGAACAACACTTTGCTCAAAAAGCCTTCTGTTCTAGAACAAATTAAGGACAAAATAAAGAAATTTATGGAATCAAATGAGAATGAAAATACATTCTACTAGAATCTATGGGATGCAGCAAAAGCCGTGCTCAAAGGTCAGATTATCTCTACAACTGCACACATCTGGAAAGAAGAAAGGGCCCATATTAAATAACTAAACTTACAGCTTGAACAAGTAGAAAGAGAGTGACAGAAGAAACCCTCAGGCACCAGAAGAAAACTGATTATAAGGATTAGAGAAGAACTAAACAAATTAGAGTATTGAAAAAATTAATAAAACCAAAAGCTGGTTCTTTGAAAAGATCAACAAAATTGATAAACCATTGGATAAACTTACAAAAGAAAAACAACAGAAGATACAAATAAGCCAATTAAGAAGTGAGACGGGAGATGTTACAATAGACCCAGCTGAAATAAAAACTATCATAACAGAATACTATGAAAGGCTGTACTCTATACAAGTTTTAAAACCTAGGGGAACTGGACAAGTTTCTAGATTCATATGACTCCCCAAAATTATCACAAGGGGACATAGATCAGCTTAATAAATCTATCACAAAGGAAGAGACTGAGAAAGTCATAAAAAATCTATCAACCAAAAAAGTCCTGGCCCAGATGGCTTCACTGGGGAATTCTACCAAACTTTTAGAGAAGAATTAATTCTGATACTATTGAGGCTTTTTCACAGCATAGAAAGGGATGGAATACTTCCAAATTCATTCTATGAAGCCAGAATAATGTTGATACCAAAGCCATGGAAAGATCCCACAATAAAAGGAAATTACAGACCAATATCACTTATGAACCTAGATGCAAAAACCTTCAACAAAATTCTAGCCAATAGAATTCAACAGCATATATAAAAAATAATTCATCATGATGAAGTTGGTTTCATTCCGGGGATGCAAGGCTGGTAACACTGAAGGTAATGAACTACATTAACAACACAAAAGGGAAGAATCACCTGATTTTGTCAATTGATGCAGAAAAGGCATTTGACAAAGTTCAACATCCATTCATGCTTAAAACTCTCAGAAAAATCAGAAAAGGGGAAATTCCTCAACGCAATCAGTAGCACCTATGCAAAGCCAACTGCCTTCATCATAATGAATGGTGAAAGACTGAAAGAATTCCCTTTGAGAACAGGAACTAGACAAGGATGCCTACTCTCACCACTTGTATTCAGCATTGTGCTAGAAGTTCTAGCCAGAGCAATTAGACAAGACAAAGAAATAAAGGCATTCATATCAGCAATGAAAAAGTAAAAATCTCCCTATTTGCAGATGATATGATTGTTTATACAGAGAAACCAAAGGAATCCATAAGTAAATTATTGGAACTAATAAAGGAGTTTAGCAAAGTAACGAGATACAAGGTAAACATGAGTAAATCAGTTGGAATCCTTTATACAAAGAGATTATTAAAGAAGAAATCAACAAATCATGTCCATTTACTATAGCCTCCAAGAAGATAAAACGTCTAGGAATAAATCTAACTAGAGAAATAAGAGATCTTTACAAGGAAGACTACAAGACCTTACTACAACAAACTGAGACTTACATAAATGGAGTAACCTACCCTGCTCATGGGTAGGAAGACTCAACATTGTGAAAATGTCTATTTTACCCAAAGCAATCTACTTATATAATGCAGTCCCAATACAAATTCCAGTGACGTTTTTTAATGAGATGGAGAAACAAATCATCAACTTTGTTTGGAAAGGGAAGAAACCTCGGATATGTAAAGCACTACTAAAGAAGAACACACTGGGAGGCCTCTTGCTATTCAACTTTAGAACCTATTACACTGTCACAGTAATCAAAACAGCCTCGTACTGGTACAAAAAGAGACATATAGACCAATGAAACAGAGTAGAGACCCCAGAGATGTCACCTTCCTCCTATAAACAGTTGATATTTGACAAAGGCCCCAACTTTTTAAACTGGGGTAAGAACAGTCTCTTTAACAAATGGTGGTGGCAAAATTCAATATCTATTTGCAAAAAATTGAAAAAAGACCCATATCTCACACTTTATACAAAAACCAACTCAAGTTGGATAAAAGACCTAAAACGATAAAGTTCATCAAAGATAAAATAGGATCAACAAAAGGTTGCCATGAGTCGGATCCAACTCAACAGCACTTGGCTGGCAATGCAAATTTTAATATACAATGTAGACAGACTTCAAAATCTGACAAGCAAAGTACTTTCAACAGAAGAGAAAATAGATAAATGGGAGCTACTAAGAATAAAGCACTTTTGCTCATCCAAAGAATTCATCCAAAGAATTCACCACCTACAGAATGGGAAAAAAAAAAATATTTGGCAACTATATGTCAGATCGATGTCTCATCTCCATAATCTATAAGGTATTACAAAATATCAACAAGAAAAGGATAAACAATCCAATTAAGCAATGGGCAAAGGAGACAAACATTTCTCTAAAGAGGATATCCAGGCAGCCGAAAGAATTGCTCATGATCATTAGCTATTAAAGAAATTAAAATCAAAACAACAATGAGATACCCTCTCACCCCAACAAGGTTGACCATGATCCAAAAAACACAAAACAACAAATGCTGGAGAGGCTTTGGAGAGATTGGAACTCTCCTACATTGCTGGTGGGCTTGCAGATTGGAACAACCTCTTTGGAAAACAATCTGACACTTCTTTAAAAAGCTGGAAATAGAGATACCATTTGATCCTGTAATTCCATTGCTTGGAATTTATACTTCAGAAACGAAGGTTATTACACGAACAGACACATGTACACATGTACACAAATGTTTGTTGCAGCACAGTCCATAATAGCAAAAAGTTGGAATCAACCCCAATGCCCATCAGTAGACGAATGGATAAGCAAACTATGGGACATATACTCCATGGAACACTATGCTATGATAAAAAACAATGACAATTTTAGAAAACATCTCATAACATAGTCCCACTTGGAAGAAATCATGCTGAGTGACATCTATGCATGTCAAAAGGACAAATTTTGTGTGAGACCCCTGTTATAAGGACTTCACTAGAGAATTATCAACATAAGAAAATGACTGTGTTGGCTACATGGGTGGGTGGAGGGCTGAGGGTTTATCATACGTGAGATAATTGACAGAAATTTTATTCTTTTACTGTAATTAATAAAAAAGAAAGTTGAAAACAAACAAAAATTATATATAAAAAAGGAATAAAAAAGAAAAAAAATGAAAAAAAAGAAAATTATGGACTAATATCCCCTATAAATACAAATGAAAAATCCTTAAGGAAACACAAGGAAACAAAATCTAGCATCATCTTAAAAGTATTATGTACTCTGACAAATTAGAACTTATCCTAGAAATGCAAGCGTGCTTTAAAATTAGAAAAACAATGTAATATCCCACATTAATAGAACAAAAGAGGAGATTAACAAGAATATCTCATCTGACTCACGAAGGCATTTGACAAAATTTAACACTCTTTCATCATTAAAAAACAGACCAAGGGGAGTGGGGCCAAGAAGGTGGACTAGTCATACATCTCCTCAAGTCCATCAGAGAACTAAGGCCTAGAAAAACAAATGAATGCAGCAAAGTGGACATTCTGGGAGCCCCAAGATCAGGCGTGGAACTGTGAGATTGGAATATATAAAGTAGAATACTACCTTTGTCAAGGGCAACACAATAGCACAGAGTCCCTTTCCTGCTGGCATGGCAACTGAGAGCCTTGCAGGTATCGGTGCCATCTTTGCTAATCAGGAGACTGGGACTGGGGTTGCTGAGCCTGAGAGCCTGGCAGGGGCTGGCTGCCATGCTGAGCTGTGGTGCCTAAGTAAACAGCATCTTTTGTACCAGAGACACTATGCTTAAGACAGTCACATCTACAGAACTCAGCAGTGGCTGGTGGCTGAGGGAACCAGTGTGTGTTTCCCCCTCTCTTCTCTGAGCCATGCCATAGATACCATTTGTTCAGCACAGGAGAGATGGCTCAGGAAGGACGCCATATTCATCAGCTAAGAACCAGGGTCCACGGCTGAGGATGACTTCCACACTGAGCAACAGTGCTGACTGGACAGTGCCTCTCCCAGCAAAAAGGCTGTTTTTGAGACAATTATACCTAGAGAATGTAATAGCAGCTGGTGGCTGAGTGTGATGGTGTCCTTACCCCTTCCTTGAGAGACTCCACAAGTAGGTTGCCATCTTTGTCAACCAGGAGGCAGTACCTGCCACCCCTGAGGGCATGGCTGGTACTGGCTGCTGCTGGACAGACAGTTTCTCAGCAGAAAAGCAGTTCTCAAGAAAGTCACATCCAGAGAAGCAATGGTGGTTGGTGGCTGAGTGTTGGAGTTCCATTTTCCCCTCCTTTCACTGAGTCACACCACAGCATCTGATGATGGGCCACTGAGAGACTCTGTAAATAGGGCACCATCTTTGTCAGCTAGGAGGCAGGGCCTGACACCCATGACGGCCTGGCTACTAACAGCTGCTGCTGGGCAGCACTTCTTTCAGAAGAAAAGCACTTTGTAAGATAAGCACATCAAGAGAATGTAGCAGGGGCTGGTGGTCAAGTGTGGAAGCACCCTTCTCTCCTTTTTTCTTGGAACTGTGCTGTAATGTCTGCTGGCGTGACTCTGGAGAGTTGGCACAAGTAGGTTGTCGTCTTGATCAGCCAGGAGGGGGTCTGCCATCACTGAAGGTCCTGTTGGAAACAGACACCAAGTTGAGCAGCATTGCTGGGCTTCACAGTATCTCACCAGAGAAGCTGTACGTAATTCAGCTGCTCCTAGAGAATGTAGCAGCAGCTGGAAGGCAAGTCTAGCAGTGCTCGTATTCACTCTGCTCTTAGAGCTACAACATAGCTTCTGTTTGTGCACCACGGGAGAAACTCAACAGCTTTTTGATCGTGCACAGACAGCAATCAATCTCTAAACATTTAAAGAAGTAGACCACCACGGTTCCAGAAAACTCCCAAAATAAAGAATTAAAAAACTTCCCAGATAATGAAGTCTTCTGGAAATTATCAGAGGTAGAATGTAAAGGAGTTATGTATAGAGCCTTTCTAGAGATTAAACGATGTGCAACAGAACAAAACAAAAAACTAAATAAGCTATATGAACTGCTAGAACATCAATGACCTGAATTTCAGCATATCAATAATAAATTTCAGAGTTCGAAAATTCAATGCAAAGCCAAAAGCATGGGACTGAGGAAACAGAATGCAGAATTAGAGAGACTGAAGATAAAGCAACTGACACCAGCATGTATGAGAAGAAATCAGATAAAAGAATCAAGAAAATGAAGAAGCATTAAGAAACATGTGGGACTCTATCAAGAGGAACAATCTACAAGTAATTGGAGTTCCTGAACAGGGAGGGATAGCAGAAAACACAGAGAGAATTGTTGAAGAGTTGCCACACATGACTTCCTTGGCATTCTAAAATAAGAGAACATAGATATTCAAGATGCTTAACGGACTCCACCAAAGGTAGACCCCAAAAGAAAGACAACATGCTTAATAAAATGTAGCATAAGGAGAGGCTCTTAAAGGCAATTAGACTTAAACCAAAACTAACACACAAAGGGAAGTGTTGTAGGCTGTCTTCTGACTTCTTGGCAGAAACCCTGTTGGCAAGAAGGCAGTGGGATGACACAAACACAGACTTGAAGGGGAAAAATTTCCAACCAAGAATTATATATCCTGCAAAATTTTCTCTCAAAAATGATGGTGAAATTAAGATATTCTCAGATAAACAGAAGCTTATTGACTTTACAAAAACCAAACCAAAATTACCAAAAAATATTGAAGGAAGCTTTTCATTTAGAAAATCAACAACATCAGATGTGTAGTCAAGGATGCAACGTAGGACACAGAATCTAGAGTCTGACTCAGTTAGGGAAGTCACAAAGTTCAACTGAAGCTGAAATATTGAAATTAGGAGACCTTAATATGTAAACTATGACATCATCACAATATAAAGAGGGATACACTGGAGCATTTCTAGCCCTTTCAGATGGACAGGAAGTTAAGGAGATACACATAAGTTAAAGACTGGTTTAAAATTAGAACCTTAAGGGGGAACAAAGAGAGAGCCACAAACAAACAATACTACATATCAAAACAAGAAACATAATACAGGCGTCTGAAAAGGCACAAAACCAACACTGAAGAGGGTGAAAAGAAAACCAATAAAGAAGAACAACACAGAACAGAATATTAAGTGGAACAAATAAAACATAAACAACACAAAAATAAAGGTGCCAAAATAAAAACACAAAATATGTATCTATCAATAATTCCACTAACTATAAATGGATCAAATGCTCTAATAAAGAGACAGAGAATAACAGATTGGATCAAAAACATGATCCTTCTATGTGCTGCTTATAAGAAATACACCTTAGACTCAAAGACATGAACAAACTGAAAATCAAAGAATGGAAAAATATATACCAAGCTAACAACATGCAACAAGGATGATCATTATTTATTGCTGAACGTTTCAATACATAAGCAGGAAACAACAATATTAAATATTTATGCACCCAATATCAGAGTGCCTAAATACACTGAACAAATGCTGACAACACTGAAAAATGAGATAGATCATTCCGCAGTAATAGCTGGAGACTTCAACACCCCACTTTCAGGAATGGACAGATCATCCAGAAAAAAACTCAAAACAGATACAGAAGGTCTTGTTGCAACAATCAAACAACTCAACCTGATAGAAATATACAGAACTTTTTACCCAACAACCGATAAGTACACCTTCTTTTCCAATGCCCATGGAACATTATCCAGATTAGACCACAAATTAGGCCAGAAACCATGTCTCAGCAAGATCTAAACCACTGAATTATTGCAAAACATCTTCTCAAACCATTAAGTCATAAAAGTTGAAATCAATAGCAGGAAACACATGGTCAGAAATTTGAACTCATGGAAACTGAACAATATCTTCCACAAAACTTCACGAGTTATAGAAGAAGTCAAAGATGCAATTAAAAAATTCATAGAATCAAATGAGAATGGAAACACACCCTGCCTATGGGATACAGCAAAAGCAATACTTGGAGGTTATATTATCTCTATAAATGCACACATTCAGAATGAAGAAAGGGCCCAGTCCAAAGAATTAACCCTACAGCTTGAACAAGGAGAAAGGTAACAAAAGAACCCATAGAGAATAGAAAAACAACTGAAAGAATTAACAAAAACAAAAGTTGGGTTTTTTTTTTTTTTTTTTTTGAAAAACTCAACAAAATCGAGAAAGTACTGGCTAAATTCACAGAAGAAAAACAGGAGAGGAAACAAATAATCCAAATAAGAAATGAGACAAGAACTGTTACAAAAGACCCAACCAAAATTAAAAGTATCATAACACAACACTATGAAAAACTACTCTAACAGATTTGAAAACCTAGAGGAAATGGACATATTCTAGATCTATATTACCTACCAAAATTATCATAAGGAAAAGTAGAACAACTTAATAAACTCATCAAAAAAGATGGAAAAATTAACCACAAAACTACCAACCAAAGTCTTAGCCCAGATGGCTTCACCACAGAATTCTAGCAAACTTTTAGAGACAAGTTAATTCCAATACCACTGAAACTATTTCACAACATAGAAAAGGATAGAATATTCCCAAATTCATTCTATGAATCCAGCATAACCTGAATACCAAAGCCAGGGAAAGATCCCACACAAAAATAATTTACAGACCGATGTCACTCATGAACTTAGATGCAAAAATCTTCAACAAAATCCTAGCCAACAGAATTCAACAACATATAAAAAAAAAAAAAAATTCATGACCAAGTGGGATTCATACCAGGGGTGCAAGGCTGGTTCAACCTCAGAAACACAATTAGTGTGATCAACCACATAAATAACACAAAGTATAAGAACCACCTGATTTTGTCAATTGATGTAGAAAAGGCATTTGACAAAATCCAATACCCATTCATTTAAAAAACTCTCAACAAAATAGGAATAGAAGGGAAATTCCTCAGTACAGTGAGGGACATCCACAGAAAACCAACTGCCAACATCATCCTGAATGGAGAGAGACTGAAAGAATTTTCCCTGAGAACGGGAACTAGACAAGGATGCCCACTGTCATCCCTTCTATTCAACATCATGCTAGAAGTTCTGACCAGCTCAAGCAGATAAGACAAAGAAATAAAGGGCCTCCGTATTGATAAAGAAGAAGTAAAAGTATCCGTTTGCAGATGAAGTGACTGTATGCACACAGAACTCTAGAGAATCCATAATAAGCTATTGACACAAAGAGTTCACCAAAGTATCAGCATACAAGATCAACATAAATAAATCAGTAGAATTCCTTTACACCAACAAAGAGATCATCAAAGAGGAAATCACCAAATCAATACCGTTTACCATAGCCCCCAAAGAAGATAAAATACCTAGGAATGCATCTATCCAGAGAAGAGACCTGTACAGAGAAAATTGCAAGACCCTACTGCAAGAAAGCAAAAGAGACTAACTTAAGTGGAGAAATCTACCTTGCTCATCGATAGGAAGACTTGACCTGGTGAAAATGTCTATTTTACCTAAAATGATCTACATATTCAATACAATCCCAATACAGATTTCAGTACCTTTTTTTAATTGAGATAGAGAAACCATCTACCAATTTCCTTTGGAAAGGGAGGAAACGCCACCGGATAGGTAAAGCACTGCTGAAGAAGAACAAGAGTAGGAGGAATCACGCTACCTAACCTTAGAACCTACTACACAGCCACGGTAGTCAAAACAGCCTGGTACTGGTACAAAAACAGACACATAGACCAACAGAACAGAACAGAACAGAGAATCCAGAAATTTCACTATCCTCCTATGAACAGTTGATATTTGACAAAGGCACAAAGCTTGTAAACTGGGGTGAAAACATTCTCTTTAACAAATGGTGTCAGCAAAAATTGGATACTCTTCTTGCAAAAACTGAAACAAGACCTATATCTCACACCACACACAAAACTAACTCAAAATGGATCAAAGACTTAAAGATCAAACCTAAAATGATAAACATCATGCAATAAAAAATAGGTACAACAATGGAAGTTCTAATACACAGTTTAGGCTACAAAATATGACCAACAATGCACAGACAATGGAAGAGAAAATAGCTAAATGGGAACTAATGAAAATCAAACACGCTCATCCAAAGACTTTATCAGGAGAGTTAAAGACTGCCTACAGAATGGGAAAAATATTTGGCAACTACATATTGGATCAACACCTGATTTCCATAATCTACAAGGTACTGCAAAATATCAACAGGAAAAAGGTAAATAACTGAATTAAACAGTGAGCAAAGGAGATGGAGTGACCACCAAAGAAGCCATCCAGGCAGCCAAAAGACACATGAGGAAATGCTCATGATCATCAGCTATCAGAGAAATCCAAATCAAAACTACAATGAGATACCATTTCAAACCAACAAGGTTGGAAATAATCTAAAAGCCACAAAAAACAAATGCTGTAGAGGATGTGGAGAGACCGGAGCTCTCCTACACTGCTGGTGGGATTGCAAAATGGTACAACCTCTTTCAAAAGCAATTTGGCGCTTTCTTAAAAACCTAGAAATAGAAATACTAAATGATCCAGCAAACCTACTGCTTAGAATATATCCTACAGAAAGAAAGGCAGTCACACAAAAAGATACATGCACTTGAATGCTTATTGCAACACTGTCCAAAATAAGAAAAAGATGGCATCAATCTAGGTTCTCATCAACAGATGAATAGATAAACAAACTATGGTACATATACACAATGGAACACTATGTGATCATAAAGAACGATGATGATTTTAAGTGGCATCTCAACCTGGTTTCAACTAGAAAACATTACGCTGAGTGAAATCCTTCAGTGGCAAAAGAACAAGTACTGCATGAGACCTCTGCTATAAGAACTTAAAAATGGACTTATGCACAGAAGAAAACACTCTTTCATGGCTACAAGGGTGGGGAGGGACAGAGAGGATTGTTCACAAATTAGTCAACAAGAATTCAGTTAGGTGAAGGGAGTGACAGCATGCAGCAAAGGACAGAGCAGCTCAAGTGGACTACACTATAAACTCAACCTAACATTACAGAGTAGCAGGGACAGGGGCCTGGGTACCATGTTTTCAGTGGACATCGAAGTCAATTAGCATAATTAGTCTTTTATTAAGAGAGTCTTCTGCACCCCATACAGGTGAGTGGAATCTGGAGTCTTAAAAGCAAGCAAGCTGCCATCTAAGGAACACCAAATGATCCCAACCCATCTGGAAGAGAGATGACAACAAAGAACATCAAAGACACATGGAAAAATGACCCCAGGAGACACAAAGAATCATATGAATGGGAGACTGTCAGCATGAGACAAGAAGGACCAGATGGTTCCCTGCCACCACCAAAGGCAGCCATGATGAGGGACACAATGTAGAGTCCCTGATGTGGCATAGAAAATGAGATGTGCAGATCAAGAGCTGTACTAAAAGATTAGAACTGACAGCCTGACAGCCTGGAGAGTTCTCTAGAGACATGGTCCCTAAACTTGCTGCTGGTCCTAACTTCAAACCAGTACTGAGGTTAACTCTTCAGACAAGAATGGACTAGACTTGGGGACACAGTGTGACCATGTGGTGTGTATACTTAATGATATTATACATTTATAGGAGGCCTCCCTACTGGTTTCTTTCTAGAGTAGAGAGTATGGAGAGGAGTGGACAGGTATTCGTTAACAGCATACTAGAAGAGTGAAAAGGAGGTGTGTGCTGTCACAGGGTGAGAAGAGCAGATGGAGTTGCAGATAGACAGGCATGCAACATTGATTCAGATTATATACTTTCACTTAATCATAATAAAAAGAATATTAAATGTCTGTATTGTTAAAAAAACAAAGACCAAAAAATAATAAAACCCCAACATTCTAGGAATAAAGGAATATTCCTTATCATGATTAAGAGCATTTATGAAAAGAACAAAAAGAAACACAGAGAACATCATACTTGCTGGAGAAAGACTGAAAATTTTCCACCTAATATCTGGAGGAACAAGAAGTTGGCCGCTTTCACCAATGGCTTTTTAACATTCGTCTGGATGTTCAATTCGGAATAACTAGGCAAGTAAAAGAAATAAAATATATCTAAATCAGAGAGGAAGAAATAAAACTATTTACATCTCCATTTGCAGATGACACAATCATATACATTTATACGTGTAGCTATATATGTATGCCAAGTGCCGTCCCCTGGTGGTGTAGTGGTTAAGAGCCATGTCTGTAATCCAAATGTCAGCAGTTCAAATCCACCAGGTGCTCCTCGGAAACTATTTGGGACAGTTTTACTCTTTCCTACAGGGTTGCTATGAGTCAGAATAGACTTGACGGTAATGGGTTTGATTGGTTTTATATGTAAATACACACGCCAAG
Organism: Heterohyrax brucei; assembly: GCA_028571685.1. Taxonomy (NCBI): domain Eukaryota; kingdom Metazoa; phylum Chordata; class Mammalia; order Hyracoidea; family Procaviidae; genus Heterohyrax; species Heterohyrax brucei. Next base: position 126,631,654 of record CM053166.1, on the reverse strand, counting down.
CCAAGTGCCGTCGAGTCGGATTCGACTATGAATAAAATCTCAAAGATCCACAAGAAATCACCACAGCTAATAAATTAATTCACGAGAATCACAGGGTCTAAGATTAATACAAAGAAACTACAACTGAGTTGTGTTTCTATACACCAGCAAGGAACTATTTAGGAATACAGTTTACCGTGGTGAAAAAAGAAAGACTCTTACACTGAATTGTATTAAACATAGCTGAAAGATACTTTTAAAACCTCAGTAGTTGGAAAAACATCACGTGTTCATGGTTTGGGAGTTTTAACATTGTTACGATGTCAATATTACCCAAAGCGTTCTACGGAATAAGGATAATCCTTACAAAAATTTCAATACTTTTTTTTTAAATAAATGGAAAAACCAATCCTAAAATTAGTATGAAATTGCAAGGGGGCCCTGAGTAGACAAAGCAAACTTGAAAAAGATGAGCAAAGTAGGCAGACTCATGATTTTATTATATCAAAATGTGAAGTTACAATCAAAGCAGTGCAATACTGATACAAGGATAGGCATATTTACCAATACAATTGAACTGAGATTCCATATACAAGCCTATGTATGTATAGCCAATCAATTTTACTCAAGAATGTCAAGTCCACTCACTGAGGAAAGAATACTTTTTTCAATAAATATTTCTGAGACAACTGTATTGTCATATGCAGAAGAATGAAGTTTGACCCTTACCTCAGGTCACACTTGACAATTTACTCAAGATGGGTCAATGGTCCAAATATAAAAAACAAAGCTATAAAACTGATAGACAAAAGCATAGTGGTAAAATTTCAAGACCTTGTTTTTGACATAGAATTCTTAGATAAGACACTAAAAAAGCAAACAATGCAGGCAAATGTACTTCATCAAAATTAAAATCCTTTGTGCCTCAAAGGACTTAATCATGAAAATGAAGGGAATCTACAGAACAGGACAAAATATTTGAGAATCATGTAACCGATAAAGATTTAATTTCCAAAATATATATAAAGAACTCCTACAACTCAGCAGCAGACAGACAAACATCTTAGTTAAAAGATAAGAAAAGAATTTGAACTGATATTCCTTCAAAGATGATTTATAAGTGCCCAATAAGCCCATGAAATGATGATTAATGCCATAAGTCACTAGGGAAATAAAAATCAAGGCCATGATGAAATATCATTTCACACCTACTATGATGGCTATTATCAGAAAAATGGAAAATAACAAGTACTGGCTAGGAAGTGGAGAAATTGAGGCCCTCGTTATTGCTAATGGGAAAGTAAAATGGTGCATCTGTTGTGGAAGGCAGTTTGGTGGTTCCTCTTTTAGGAAGTTAAGCAGAAGTGCTGTATGATTCAGCAATCCTCCTGTTAGTCATGTACCCCAAGGACTTGAAAGCAGGGTAGGGAAGCATCGGTGGTGTAGTACTTAAGAGCTACAGCTGCTAAGCAAAAAAAAAGTCTGCAGTTTGATTCCACCAGGCATGCTTTGGCTCTGTTTTATAGGGTCCTTGTGAGCTGTAATCAGCTTGATGGCAACAAGTTTGGTTTTAGTTTTGGGGGTAGAGGGCTAGAATGAATTGGAAATGGAGAGTTATTGTTTAGAGGGCACTGAGTTTCTCTTTAGGATGATGAAAAAAATTGGAAATGGATAGCAGTTATGGCTACACGACATCATGCATGTAAATAACAGCACTGAATTATATACTTAAAAATAGTTACAATGACACATTTCTTGCTATATACATTTTAACACAATAAAATTTAACAAATATAATAGCTAACACATTCTGCATGTTTATTATCTGATTGGCATAGTATCAGGTATTATATATATATTGCCACATTTAATCCTCACAACCACCTTATCATTCAGATATTATATCAGCCTTTTTTAAGTCATGTGACAACTGAGACACAAAGAGATTAACTACACTTTCAAAGTGTAGTGGGCTGCCTCATACTCTAATAGGAAAAGCAAGAGTACAGTGTGGTGGCAGGAAAGATAGTGGCACAGAGAGGTCCTTAGGTGAGTGGTAGGTAGGTTTGGTTTAAATAATGATTCTTCCATGCCCAACCATTAGATGCTCAGCTGGTAAGAAAATGATCAGCATTTTGAACACACCCAGCACCTACATAAGAGAAAGATTTGGCAGTCTGCTCTTGTAATGATTACAGCCTAGAAAATGCCACTCTGTCACATGTGGTCTCTATCAGCTGAAAATGTGACTCATCTGTTTAGCTCTGAGCCTCAGTTCCTGTCCAGTGAAAATTAGCATAATACCTTTCAAAGTTTTTGTAAGGATTAAGTGAACCCACTGCCACTGAGTTAGCTCCAACTCCTAGAGAGAGATTCTACAGGACAGAGTAGAACAGCCCCACAGAATTTCTAAAGAATGCCTGGTAGATTTGAACTGCCAGCCTTTTGGTTAGCAGCCAAAGCAGTTAAGTACCACTACACTTAGGATTAAATAAAGTAATGCTAATAATAGTCTAGCAAAGTTACTGGCATATAAGCAGAAATTCAATAATTTACATTATTATGATATATTGAACAGAACTGTTAGTACTATAGTCATTTTATACAGAAGGATGTATATTTAGAAATCAAGTTTTTTGCTTGTAATTTGGAGTTTCTTTATGTTCTTACATAGACTTTCTAATTAAAATGAAGTATATTAGAAATATCTCTCTAGAACTGAATGTTTATTCAGGTCTCCTTGGATAGGGTTGTTTTATTTCTTAAAAATCTAATCAGGCAAAACTCATCTTTAAATCATAGTATTTAGTTTGTTCACACTGAGTGAAACAATTTGATATTTCATTTTTGTGGATTGTTTATTTTATGTTGTGTTCTTTCATTTCACATACTGATTTTTAAAAAAGAAGTTGTTATTCTGTCTTTTCATATTCATGTTTACTTGGAAACACATTGTGCATTTCTAGTCACTTAAATCACTTTCATTTTCAGCTCTAAAAATCAAATGTATATTTTCTACCATTATATTCAAATAACCTATTAATTGTTTTGCTCATCAAATCTTCCTGATTTCCCATTGCTTTCCCTCCACTCCCCCAAAGTTAAGAATTTTAGAATACTTTCAAATTTCTATTCTCTTTTCAACCTTCAGAAGAGACCATGGAAACCTTTTATATCTCCCCTCTGTGTCACAGTTACATAACTTTATTTTTAATTCTTCATTAACAGGATATTATTAGAAATTTCTGTTTAGTAATTTAAAAATTACCTCATCTACTTCAATAACTCTTACTGGTTATTTATATTACACAATCCCAGATGGATTCCATTTCTATTTAGATGTGATTCAGTGTATTGTAAATTTCATTTCTTAGTACTCACTCCATTCTTTTTTTTTTTTTTTTTTCTATTCAGCATTGTATTGGAGGTTCTGGTCAGGGCACTTAAACAAGAAAATGAGATAAAATGCATCTAATTTGAAAAGAAATATGCCAGCTGTTTCTCTTTGCAGATAACATAATCTTATATATAAAACACCCTAAGGAACTGACTAAAAATCTACTAGAACTGATAAGTTCAGCAAGATTACAAGACATTGGATTAATATACAAAACGTAATTGTATTTCCTTTTTTTTTTCAGGGACAGGTGTATTTTATTAAATCATGAAGGAGTATTACTTTGGAAATAAGGGACATCAGTAAGTTTTCCTTGGATGCTTTTTTCTGGACTTATCTCTGCAGATTTCAGAACATCTCATTCCATTCTTTGGTGACTACTTTGGTCTCTAGATTTCAGGCCTACTTTATTGTTTTCTATTAGAGACCTGAAATCTTCAGATTGTTTATATGCATATTATTATTTTTAAGCCCTTTTAAAATACAGTTATCATTCTCTGATCTGGATAGTTGAGTGTATCATAGCAGTATATAAGTTTTTTAGCTTGGCAGTCTTTTCCCCTCCCTCATGAGCTTCAAATATTACAGGGACCAAAACAAAAACAAAATAGTAATCTGATGCTTTTCCTTTACAAATACTTTATTCTTTGTGTTAGAAAATTTTTTTCTCATTTTCCCAGTGTTTAGTACTTTTGCCTGATTTCCATGTGTGTCTTTTCTCATAAGTCTAGCTAAAACTCAATGAATCTGTGAAGTCTTTTTGTATTTTTTTTCTCCTAACTTAGGGAAAGTTTGCAATTTCTTACCCTTACTCTATTTGTTCATTACATTTTCTGGAATGCTTTTGGTTGGCATGTTATTTCTTCTGGACCTATTATCTAAATCTCATATCTTTTATGGTTTATAACATTGTGTTTTTATTCATTGCTTAAAGTGGTTTTACAGTTTGTGATATAAGACTTACAGAATTATCCACAGTGGCCATCATCTCCTTAAATTCACTAACTTTAACCCCCCAAAATCCACTTGCACTGAGTCTGTTCTGACTCCCAGTGACCCTATAGTACAGACAACTGCCACATATAGTTTCTAAGGAGCTCCTGGTGGATTTGAACTGCCAACCTTTGGGTTAACAGCTGGGGCTCTTAACTACTATGTCACCAGGGTTTCCAATACAACTTACCATATCTTAGTTTAAAACCCCCCAAAAACCTCTTTGCTGTTGAGTTGATTCAAACTCCTAGTGACCCTATAGGACAGAGTAGAACTGCTCCATATGATTTACAAGGAGTTGTTCATAGATTTGAACCACCAAACTTTTGGTTAGCAATCAAGCTCTTACCTACTGCACCACCAGAGCTCCAGTTTAAAAATAGTGTTTTATTTCTAGAAAGTCCCTATTTGTACAATGTTTGAACATTTTAAGTACCTTATTATTATATATTTTTTCTTTATTTCTTTTGTCATTCTACTTTACTACAGTCTACTTATGAGTATTTTGTTGTTGTTTTTGTTGTATTTCTTTCTTTCTCTGGCTTTTAAGACCTTCCATCTTTTGTTTTGTTTCACTGGAGCACCTTAAGTAGCATTGGCTCCAGGAGTGATGGCGTATACTTTATCCTTGCTCCATTTAACTCCTTGCATAACATCAGGTAAATTGTCAGTGCCATGTTGAGAAATCAGAAAGAACCCTCTATGTGCCTGAGTATATTCTTGTATCTTTAAGAATGGATGACCCTGATCACCAGTTTTATCAGAGAAATAGCATCAGCTTGTAGTGAACAACTTCATCTTTGCTGGCAGTGCGGACGATGAAAGGACAGAGTGCTGAAAACTAAGCTTTCCCTCCTGTCAACCCTAGACTTTTAGAGTTTCCCAAAGCTCTCTTCAGGCCTAGAGAAGAAGAAGTCCTATCATATTTCCTCTTGGGATTGAAACTGGGTTCTTACTGCTTGACACATACCTGCTTGTCTCAGGACAAGTAAATGAATCATAGTACAAACAACTTGGTAAGGTTTCAGAACCTTGGTATTTCAGTGTCTCACAGCTGTATTTGTGTCAATGTGTGGTAGAATCTAGCTGAGTGGCATTCGTTATTGTTGTTGCATGTTTTGGTGTGCCATCATGAGAACGTCAGAGCTTGAATTAGAGCAATGAATAAACATTAAATTTCTTGTTAAACTTGGCCAGAGTGGAAGTGAAATCAGGGACAAATTAGTCCAAGTTCATGGGGATAATTCATTTACTTCTATAGTAAGTAGAGTCAAGAAAAGTGTTTTTGACAAGCTGCTTACAGAATTTCTATCCTGATAGCATAGTGGGTTAACTGTTATGTCTGTTAACCAAAAAGCTAGCAGTTCAAGTCCTCCAAGCACTCCTTGGAAACTCTATGAGCCAGTTCTACTCTGACCTATAGGGTCTCTATGAGTCAGACCTGAATTGGTGGCAGTGGATTTTTGTTATATGAGATGTATACATTTTAAGGCTTCTGATACAGCTATGTTGTGAAATCGCCCTTCAGAAGAGTTTTATTAATTACACTTCCATCATAATATATGGGGCTGTCTATTGTTGAACCTTCACGACAGTTTATTTATTTATTATTATTGTTAATTTTATTAATTGTTAATTTTATTATCACATTAATTTTAATTTCAATATGTGTATTAATGAAAAAAGACAATAGTTAAAATCTATTGACAGTTTATTGTTTGCCAGGCACTGCTTACATGCATAAACAATCCTCTAAGCTACACTATGTATCATTATTTTAGTAACTATCCTCCAGAAAATGCTAAGCGAAAAATCGGTCTTAAAATTATATAGTGCAGGATGTAATTTATTAAGACTAAAGAAAAGTTATATATACATATAGCAATCAATATAAGTAAATGGAAAGAAATAAAACACAACAAAGTGTGAGTGAATAGATCTGGGATTAGCCTGAGTAACAACTTTACTTTCTCACTACATATACTGTGTATATTGAATATTTTAATACAAAACTGGTTCATGTAGTGCTTGTATAGTTGATAATACAATGAAAAGAATTCTAAAAATAAATAGTTGTATCACACTTGATTTTCAGAACTTTGCTTAGCGTTGTACATATACTGTACTAATCTTTCAAAGAACACTTTGCTAAAGATACTGTTGTAATCCCCAGTTTGCATGTCAGATAAAAGGTCTAGCAACTAAGTTTGTGAACTTGCTACCGTATGGTTATGTTGGCAGCCCTATACAAAGAACTTGGTAAGGTTTCAGGACCTTGGTACTTCAGCATCTCTCAGCCGTATTTGTGTCAATGTGTGGTGGTATCCAGCTGAGTGTCATTCATTACTGTTGTTGCATGTTTTTGTGTGCCATCACAAGAATGTCAGAGCTTAAATTAGAGCAACGAATAAACATTAAATTTCCTGTTAAACTTGGCCACAGTGGAAGTGAAATCAGGGACAAATTAGTCCAAATTTATGGGGATAATGCCGTGAAGAAAACTGCAGTGTACAAATGGATTAAATGTTTTTCCAAGGGGAGAGAAAGCATCACTTATGAAGAGAGGTCAGGGAAGTCAGTAACAAGCAGAACTGAAGAAAACATTGCAAAAATTCATTGAATAGTGTGCGTCAAAATCATCAGCTGACTGTGAGAAGCACAGCAGACCAAATAAACGTCAATGGAGCAACAGGAAAAGCTTAACTGAAAACATTGGCATGAGAAATGGTCCTGAAGGAGCTCACCGGTGAACAGAAGCAAAAGAGAGTCAAAATTTGTCAAGACCTTTTGGAGAGGCAAGATGGTGCTTTGGACTGGGTTATCACTGGTGATGAAACATGGCTGTACCAACATGACCCTAAAACAAAGCATCAATGTGCACAATGGAAGTTAGCCATTTCTCCAGGAAAAAAAAGTTCCATCAGTCCAAATCAAGAGTCACAACAAGGTTGCTAAGCTTTTTTGATATCAGAGGGATTGTTCATAACTAATTTGTACCAACTGAACAAATAGTTAACCAAGTTTACTATTCGGAAGTGCTGAAAAGGCTATGTGAAAAAGTTAGATGGAAACAACCTGAACTTTTCGTCACCTACTCATGGTCCTTGGATCATGACAACATACCAGCTCACACAGCACTGTCTGTGAGGGAGTTTTTAGCCAGTAAACAAATAACTGTACTGGAATACCCCCCCTAATCACCTGATGCATCCACCAATGACATTTTTCTTTACTTGAATATAAAGAAAATACTGAAAAGAAGACACTTGGATGACATTCAGGACATCAAGTTTAACACAATGAAAATTTTCATGGCTATTTTATAAAAAGAGTTCCAAAATTTCTTTGAAGTGTGGACTAGGCAGTGGCACTGGTGCATAGCTTCTCGAGGGGCATACTTTGAAGGTGTCCATAGTGATATTTAGCAATGAGGTGTGTAGCACATTTTCTAGGATGGGTTCTGGAAATTAATTATCAGACCTCATAAATATGAAAGCAATAATATCTCACTGAAAAGCCACACTGTGAGCAAGTTGTAGAAATCAAATTTGAAATCAGACAGTCTTTCTCACTTCTCCATTCTGTTCTTAGAGCACAAACAGTCTGAGAGGTCATTACCACTCTGCACACATGGGTAGCGATCATTCAGAACAGACTTGATGGCAACAACAACAAATTAGACAGTAAGGTCTCTTTGCAGAAGGGTATATGGGAAATGAGATACTTTTGGAAAACAAAATCTACAACAGTGTCCTATCCAAATGTGGACACTCCAGGATACTTTACTGATCAGAAATAATGGTCTGAGTGAGAGCAGTTTTAGTGAGCATCTAGGCTTCCTCAGTTATCCCGTAATGTTAATCACATGGACAGAGCACAGATGCCTACAATGGTAGAGAAATACTTATCTACAGCCACCAAGAGCTTAGAAGAGGCAAAGAGATCACTGCAGTTTACTATAATTATTGGCCAAGCTAAAAACTACTGTACACGAAATGCAGTATCGGAGATCAGACGATGGCCTGACAATCAGGCAGTCAGCAAATATTGTGGAAGTGAGCTAGCACAGAAGAGAGCATCATTTTTTCTTACCATATATCTAGACACTTTGGTAAGGAGAAAATGGAAGAAAGGTGTTGATATTCTGGGCATCTTTATTTGAGAGACTCTTAGCATTATTTGAAGTGACCACTTAAATTATCAAATTTGGTAAAACTTTAAACTGGATTTTACACTTAGATCATTTATACTCAATTGCTTGTTGATTTTCCCTTGTTTCTCTCCCTACAACGATGCTTGAGTATAAGGTTATAAAGTCTTATGAAGTGAATTAATATACCTGACACGATAATATAATTGTATATAAAAACAAAAGGTGATAGAAGACATGAACAAATTCATAATCAGATGGTATATAATACCATATAAAAGAATATTAAAGATATGGAAAATTTGAAGTTGCCAATTAATAATGCTAGCCTAATAACTATATGGAGAAACATACTGTCAGTAAGCACAGAAAATGACAGACTTTCTGGGTACATGTAAAGTTTAAAAATTAACTACATATTAGAAGGCACTTGGCTACATATTAGGCTGTTTTGGTCAGCTAGGGCTGCTCTAACACAAATACCACAGAATGGATGGCTTTAACAGAGGATGGTTTATTCTGACACAGTCCGGTAGGCTGCAAGTCCATATTCAGGGTGTCTGCTCCAGGGGAAGGCTTTCCCCCTTGTTGGTTCTGCAGGAAAGTCCAGTATTGCATCAATCTCTGTCCAGGGAGTGTCTTGGCGTAGAATCCTCAGGGCCGAAGGACGCGCTCTTCTCCTGGTGCTGCTTTTTTGATGGTACGAGGTTCCCAATTCTCTGACTGCTTCTCTGTCCTTTTATCCCTCATAGGATGAAAGGATTAAGGGTGGGGCAAGCCATACTCCAGGGAAGCTCCCTTTCCAGTGGAGCAGGGAGGTAATCCTATGAAGGGATTTACAGCCCCACACTAATCCTTTAACATACAGTTTAGTAAAACCACAAAATGGAGGACAGTCACAAGATACTGGGAATCATGTCCCAGCCACATGGCTACACATATTTTTGGGGGGACACAATTCAATCCATGACATCAGCCATAAAATAAATCTTTAAAAAATTCAAGCTGTCAAAGTCACTTGGGTTATTTTCTTTAATTTAAATGCAATTAAAATAGAAACCGGCAATAACAAGATACTTAAAGTATAAAAGTAGTCATTTCTAATCTAATAAAAGGTCCCAAATGACATAGAGACTAAAGGACATTACATCATTTTAGAATTATTTTTAATGGTCATACAGTTAGTTTATGTCAGAATTTGTGAGATGTACTTAACCCAGAATTTAGAGAAGGTAAAAGTTAGACTTGAATAAATGGAAACATTGGCCAAATCCCTAAGTAGAAAGATTATGCTGATTGATAACAATTTCCTCATAAATAATCTAACAGTTATTTGCAATCTACTTCAAAATTTTGACAGATAAATGTAACGTCAAAATAAAACTTACTTTATAATTCATATAAAAATCATGTTCCATAAATATCAACACTACTTTAAAAAGGCATAACAAAATGGAAGGGCACACCCCACCATATAGTAAGGCCAACCATAAACCTACTGTAAATGAAAATAATGTGCAAGTGTGGTACTGCTTCAATAGTAGGCATGAAGATCAGTGGAACAGGAAAGGGAATCCAGAAATACAAGAATACAAATATTAAAATTCTATATATGACAGATGTGAGAGGTAACTTTAGAAGTCATATGAAAAGAATAGACTATATTAAAAATGCTGTTCAGACAATTGGCTCTCCATATGGGAAAAATATCATCAATTCTTTCTTCTCACAGCATAAGCAAAATGGCCCCCAAGTGTCTGTCAGTTTGTTGTACTGTGGGGGCTTGCACAATGATGTGACGCTAAAAACACCAGTGTTCAGATACCAGTAGGTTACCCATGGCAGACAGGTGTCAGCTGAGCTTCTAGACTACGACAATCTAAGGAGGACCCAGCAGTCTAATTTCTGAAAATGATTGGCCAGTGAAAGTCTTACAGATAGCAGTGGGACACTGTCTGATACAATGCCTGAAGAGGAGACCTCCCAGGCAGGCAGATACTCAGAAGACAACTGGGGAAGAACTGCCTCCTCAAAATACATGACCTTAATAATGTGGACGGAGTCAAGTTTTCAGGACCTTCATCCACTGATGTGGCATGACTCACCAATAAGAAGAAACAGCTGAAAACATCCATTAATCAACACAACATGGAACATACAAAGTATGAATCTAGGAAAATTGGAAATCATCAAAAATGAAATGCATAGGCATTGATATCCTAGATATTAGTGAGCTGAAATGGACGCTATTTGCCATTTTTTGAATCAGATAATATCCCATACTATGCTGGGAATAACAACTTGAAGAGGAATGACATTGCATTCATTGTCAAAAAGAATATTTGAAGATCTATCCTGAAGTACAGTGCTGTAGTGATAGGATAACATCCATGTCATGGATTGAATGGTGACCCCCCAAAATATGTGTAGCCATGTGGCTGGGCCATGGTTTCCAGTATTCTATGATTGTCCTCCACTTCGTGATTTTCCTGTGCTGCATGTTAGAGGATTAGGGTGGGGCTGTAAATCCCTTTATAAGATCACCTCCCTACTCCACTCTAAAGGGAGTTTCCGTGGAGTATGGCTTGTCCAATCCTTAATCCTGTTATCCTGCAAGAGACAAAAGGAAAGGGAAGCAGGCAGAGAATTGCGAGCCTCATACCATCATGAAAGCAGCACTGAGAGAAGAGTGTGTCCTTCAGACCAGCGGTTCCTGTGCCAACATGCTCCCTGGACAAAGACTGATGCGATACCAGCTGTCCGTCCAGAGCCTACAAGTGGAAAGCCTTCCCCTGGAGCAGACACCCTGAACATGGACTTGTAGCCTACAGGACTATGTAAGAATAAACATTCCTTTGTTAAAGCCATCCACTCTGTTGTATTTCTGTTAGAGCAGCCTTAGCTGACCAAAACAGAATTTAGTACCGAAAGATTGTGGTGCGGCTCTAGCATATACCTAAAATGTGGGATCCCTTTTGAAACTGAATGGATAGAAGATTCAGAGATAACAAAGAAAGTGAAGATGGTTAGAAATAACAGGACTGGTGGCAGCAGTAGAGGCAACAACAGAACCGGAGGCAGCGGTGGAGCCGACCCATGGAGCAAGAGAACTAAGTGCCTGTGCACAGAGTTTTCCTTGTGGAACGGGGTACCTCTGGACACTTGAATCAGTGGAGCTAGATTTGCTGACCCACAGAGCAAGAAAGCTGAGTGCCTTGTGCAGGACGCTTTCCAGCAAGAGTGGGGTGCCTCTGGACTCTTGTATTAGTGGAGCTACAGAGCTTTGGAACACTTGCCCCTGCAGGGCAGATGTGGGCCTGAGGCCAGGGCCATGTGGCCATAGGAAGCTAAAGAGACAAACAGCGTGAGAAGCTGAGCAGCCTCAGTCTCAAAAAGTATGGCCATGACCTCAGGAGTTTCAAAGGGTGGAACCGTGGTGTCCTGTGTTTGTAAGGCTGGAATTGCCACTCAGTCAGGCTTAGAGTGCACCTAAACCTGATGGGGCAGAGTTTCTGTCCAAGTGGGCCTTGAAGGCAGAGTTGTAGCACAGGGCTGGAGGTCTTCGCTCAAAATCCAGAGAGTGTGGCCAATACCTAGAGTCTGCTGGGCAAGGCCATTGTGTATAATGTGTCAGAAAATATAAGAGTATTTTCAAAGCTTTGAGGGCTAGTGTAATGTGTTCAGCTGACTTGCCTGTTGCCTGTTAATCTCTTCTTTCCATACAATTTCTCCCATTTGTAATGGAATGTCTGACTTGTGCCTGTTCTGCCATTGTACCTTTGGAAGCAGATAGCTTACCTTCTAGGTTTCATAGATGTAAAAGAATTTTTGAATTTTTGACTTAGAACTGATTTAGGACTTCTATCATATGGGATGGACATGATTTTGCTATGATGGGATGAATGTGTTACATGTTTTAATGATGTGATTTTGGGGGTACCAAAGGGTGGGATGTCGTGGATTGAATGGTGTCCCCCAAAAATATGTGCAGCCATGTGGCTGGGCCATGATTCCCAGCACTGTATGATTGTCCTCCATTTTGTGATTTTCCTGTGCTGTATGTTAAAGGATTGGGGGGGGGGCTTTAAATCCCTTTATAAGATCACCTCCCTACTCCACTGCAAAGTGAGTTTCTGTGGAATATAGCTTGCCCCACCCTTAATCCTTTCATCCTGCAAGAGAAAAAAGGAAAGGGAAGCAGGCAGAGAATTGGGAACTTTGTACCATCAAGAAAGCAGCACTGGGAGAAGAACGTGTCCTTCAGACCTGAAGTTCCTGTGCCAAGATGCTCCCTGGACAAAGCCTGATGCAATAAAGGACTTTCCTCCAGAGCCGAGAAGAGGAAATCCTTCCCCTGGAGCAGACACCCTGAATATGGACTTGTAGCCTACCAGACTATGTAAGAATAAACCTTCCTTTGTTAAAGCCATCCACTCTGTGGCATTTCTGTTAGAGCAGCCCTAGCTGACTATAACAATCCATAAGCCTATAAGGAAGAGGAGACAACATGACTATTATCCAAATTTATACACCAACCACTAAGGCCACAGTTTTAAAATAGTGAATGCAGAGAATATTACTTCCAAGGAGGACTATGGGATTCATACAACTATCAGTATTTTTTTTTCTTTTAATTAAAAAACATATGACACACGAATGACATAATACTCAAGTTCAGAATCAGACATTTCTACTTCATATAAGATGGTGAAAACAGCAACAAACACCTATAAATGTTGTATAAATGTAAATACATATATATATACTGCATTAATAGGTCCTCATAAGAGAAATTTTTAGAACTACAGAACAAATTGGTCAGCAAAAGCCAAAAAGATAAGATCTTGAAATATTTCAAGTTTACTAAAGAGAAGTTCCATGTCCTCTTCTAGATCTGGCGTGAATTTCTGGAAGTTCCCTGTCAATGTACTGCTGAAAATGCTTTTGAATGATCTTCAGCAAAATTTTACATATCTGTGACACTAATGATATCATTTGAAAATTTCCACATTCATGGATTGAATGCGGTCCCTAAAATATCTGTAAAAATTTGGCTGTGCCATAATTCCTGGTATTGTGTGATGTTCTTCCATGTTGGAATTCTTACTCTATGATGTTACTATAGGTGGATGGGCAGCAGTTGTGTTGGTAGAACCAGATTCAGTGTATAAGTTTGTTCTGTGCCTTGAGGCAGTCTCTTGAGCTGTATCAGGAAAAATCTGGCAGAGACATTTGGTAAACTCACACCATCAAGAAAGCAGCTCCGGGAGGAGATTGTGACCTTCAGGCCTGAAGATCGTGTGCCGAGATGCTCCCTGAAAAAAGACTGATACAACACAAGACTTTCCTCCAGAGCAGACAGAGGAAAAGCCTTCCTCTGGAAGGCTTAAATTCAGAACTGTAACCTACTATACTGTGTAAGAATGAACTTTCCTTTGTTAAAGCCATACACTCATGGTATTTCTGTTAGAGCAGCACTAGCTGACTAAAATAATCACTTTTCTTTGGACTGGGCACAAATAGAGAACTCTTCCAGCAGATTGGCCAAGTAACCATCTTCCAAATTTCTTAGAACAGATAAGTGAGCACTTTCAGCTCTGCTTCCTTTTGTTGAAACATCTCAGTCAGTATTCTGTCAATTCCTAAAGCCTTGTTTTCTGCCAATGTCTTCAGGGCAGCTTGGACTTCTTCCTTTAGCACCATCGGTTCTTGATCATATGCTACTTTCTGAAATGGTCGAACATTGAACAATTCTTTTAGGTACAGTGACTTGGTGCATTCAACCTTCTTTTGATGCTTCTGAATTATTCAGTGTGTTACCCGTATAATCCTTCAGTGCTGCAACTTGAAGCATGAATGTTCTTCTTTAGTTATTTCAGCTTGAGAAATGCTGACCATGTTCTTTGTTTTTGCTTTCTAACTCCAGGTGTTTGCACATTTCATTATAATATTTTACTTGAATATGCCATGAACTTCCAGAAGAACAAATCAATGTGTATTGGAAGAAGTACTGCTAGATGCTCTTTATATATAAAGATGACTAGACCTCATTTTATGTACATTGGATATGTTATTAAGAGGGACAAGTTCCTGGAGAAGGACATCATGTTTGGTAAAAAAAAAAAAAGCAGAGGATCAACAAAAGGGAGGGAACTTAATGAGATGAACTGACACAGTGGCCGCGATGATGGGCTCAAGCTTCACAAAGATTGTAAAGATGGAATAGGACCAGGCAGGATTTCCTTATGTTATACAAGTAGGAGTTGGAACTAATTTGATGGAACTTAACAACAAAAACAGAAAGGGGAAATTTTTTTATTCCAGGGAATCTAGGGACTTGAGAATAGATAGCAGGTTAAGAAAAAGTCATGGAATAATAATGTGACATACTCTAAGGCAACTTTTGTAATAGATGTGCTACTGGTATTATTTGTGGTATGGTTATTAGTTGTGGAAAGAATTTACTGAATTTATTAGGATGCTTTTCATCCTTAGTTCCTGCCAACTAAATTCAAGAAATGTTTTCTATTCATTTATACAACTTTGACGCTTCTCACATATTCCAAAATACCTCTTGATAAGGCAGTATCCCTATTGTTGAAAGTCAGTAAAAGCTGCACCCTTCTTGAAAACTTTAAAAAAGCCATCAGTTATCAGAGATAGACAAGAATCCTAATTTCTTGACCAGAATAAAGTTTCTCTGGGTTAACAAATACACTAGAATCTGATAAATGCTGTTCTGGAAACCCTGGTGGTGTAGATGGGTTAAGTGCTACGTCTGCTAACCAAAAAGTCAGCAATTCAAATCTGCCAGGCACTCCTTGGAAACTCTATGGGGCAGTTCTACTCTGATCTATATGGTCACTACGAGTCTGACTCAACTAGACAGCAGTGGGCTTTTTGTTTTGTTTTGCGATTCAAATGTATACTGTCTGGTAGGCCTAACAAATTCCAAAGGCTGGGGGCAGGATTTGGTACAAAACTGGTCCTGTGGTACCTCTAATAAAAATAAGTGGTAAAAATACGTATCTCATCCTCCCAACAGTCTCCTTTCCCCTCCTCTCCACCCACTCTCCTTCCTCCAGCAGAATAATACAACATTTCTTGGACAAAATACTTTCAAAACCTAGAACACAATTCTAAAGGAAAAAAAGTCCTGCTGTGAGAATAATTTTTAAAAAAAAAAAATGAGGAATGAAAACAAAAATCCAAACTTGTTACCATGGAGCTGATTCTGAATCATAGCCATCCTACAGGATAGAGTAGAGCTGCCCCAAATGGTTTACAAGGAGTGTCTGGTGGATTTGAACCAACAACTTTTTGGTTAGCAGATGTAGCTCTTAATCACTGTGGCACTGGGGTTTACATGAGGATTAAACTACCAATAATGTGAGAAAATAGGCAATCAGAAGAGGAAAAATAAATATTTTTAAATAATTAGATACAAATGTTAAGCAATGCTTGTGCTGTTGTTAGGTGCTATTATTCAGTTCAGACTCACAGCGACCAATTGTACAACAGAACAAAATACTACTTGATCCTGCACCATCCTCAAAATCACTGTAATGTTTGAGCCCATCGTTACAGCAATATATTGTTGAGGGTCTTTCTCTTTTTTTGGTGATCCTTTACTTCACCCAACATGATGTCTGTCTCCAGGTACTGATCCTCCTGTCCATAGTACAAGAGAGGAAGTCTCTCTCCATTCTTGCTTCTAAGGAGCAGCATCATTAAGAAAAAAATCTAAACTCTCCCTCCCTTGCCCTCCCTTCCTCCCCTCCCTTGCAGCCGTCAAAGAGTCTTTTCTTCTATACATAAGTCTGTTTTTGAGATCTTATCATAGGGGTCTCATACAATATTTGTCCTTTTGTTGCTGGAAGCTGCATATAGGTGGGCATGTAAATTTATATGGGAATGTACATTTTCACTCAGTCATAATAAAAAAAATGAGATCAGTAGATAGCTGCAGTCAAGTTGACTACAACTCATGGTGACTTTATGTACAACGGAAGAAAACATCACCCAGTCCTGAGTCAGCATTACCATCACCGGCCTGTTAAAGTCCATCCCTGTAACCAATATGACAATTCACCTCACCAAAGATCTTTGTTGGCTCTCTGCTTCATCAAATATGATGTCTTCTTTCAGAAACTCATCTCTTTTGATGACGTATCAAGCATATGAGTCAGACAATGTTTGGTTGTGATGCATAATTTTTTCCACGGCTAATTTTCAGAGGTATCACCAGGCCTTTCTTTCTAGTCTGGTTTCCTGTAAAAGCTGCACTGACACTTATCTACTGTGGGTGACTCTTCTGCTATTTGAAATACTGGTAACAAAGCTCCCAGCATCACAGCAACAAGCGAGACACTACAGTACAAAAACTGACAGACAAGTGGTGATTAAAAAACAAAAAAATTCCTAGGTTTTAAAAAAGGGCCAAACCTAGACATAAAATCATACTCACTGAAATTCAATAGTCAATGGCTGGGTTTAATGGCAATGTAGGTGCACCTGAAGATAATATTAATGAACAAATTATAGAAAGTTAAACACAGAAGGATGAAAGAATGGAAACAAAACAAAACAAAAAACAGACCCAAGAGTCATGCAAAAAAAATCATACAGTGAAATATACATCTATTTGGAATTTCAGAAGGAGATGATAATGTAGGACAGGCAACATTCAAAGACATACTGAGAGTTTCCTAGAATTGTTTAAAGATACGAATAGAAGACGAATGTTAATTCCTAATTATAATAAATAATAAATCTACACTTTAGAAAATCTGTAGTAACTTTGTAGAACATCACAGAAAGAGCGAGCTAATAAAATTCAAACACAAGAATAAAAAGGGGTGCATGCTGAGATCTCCACTAAAAGACTTCAGTTGATGGTCCAGCGGTTTCAGGATTCCCCTGGGAGCATGGCCCCTGGCCCTGATGCTGCCCTTGCCCATAAATCATAACGAAGGTCCACTCTTTGGACACAAATGGATTGGACTTGGCGATGCAGAGTAACCACATATTGGATGCACTTTATGGTTCTATGCATCTATAGGATATCATCCTGCTAACCTCTGGTTGGAGGAAGGAGAGTGGGTTGACTGGACAGGGAAAGCAGTGGAAGCTGCCTTTAGGTGGGCATGTAAATTTACATGGGAATGTACATTTTAACTCAGTCACAATAATAAAAAAAAAGAAATAAACAAAAAAGACAGAGGAGTAACATATTTAAAGCCCCAAGAGACTATAGATCTCAAGCTACAGTGGTACACTTAAGAAATTTTGTTTAAAACAAGGAAAAAGGTATTTTCTGACTGAAAATGAAACAGATAATTTACAAACTTTGCATCCCTTCTTAAAGACTTACTGAAAGATATACTCTGGGAAAAAGGAAATTGAATTCCAAAGGCAAGAATGGGATAGAAGAAGAATAGGTAAGAAAAAAAAAATCTGATAAACACTTAGGTAGATATGAACAATCATTGACTGTATTAAATAATGATAATCAATTTCATAATTATATAAGCAATATATTGCTATTAGAAAGAACAATAGCATATAAAGTGGATGATGGGTTAATGAAATTATAATGGTCTAAGCAAAATTAATTCTGGTTAACTTTAGTCTTTCTATCCTGTATCTATATTTCAATTTTCAGAGTGAATGCTAAGAAAATAGAATTGGAATGTATAATTTTCAAATAGAAGGATAAAATAAATGATTAGCATTCAGAAAACTGAAAAATACAAAAAAAAACAAAATCCATAGTAAATAGAATAATAGAGTTATATACCTCAGCTAGCACCTGATAACAAATGACAATTAGAACATGTAATATATTTAAATGTTACTTATATTAGTAGCCGAAAAAAATATGAAGGGATAACAAAAAATATGAAGAACATTTAAGAAGACAATAAGGAAACATTACTCTAGAATAAAAAAGAAAAGTAAATAGAGTAATAGATTATGTTTATTCTGGGATGACTCATCATTTACCATGAATTCTCAACAGATTAATTGATAAATTCAAAGCAAGTCCAATAAAAATTTCCAGAGTCATTTTGTGGAATTTGACAAGCTGATTCTAAAATTCATTTGGAAGAATAAAGGGCTGAGATTAGAAAAAATGATTTTGAAGAACAAAACCTATCTAATCACCACATACATGATCACAAATTAAGTTAAAGATTGCTAGACTGAAATTTTTGTTTTGTACCTAAAGATATTTTCACGTACTGCCAACTGGTTGTTAGTTGTCATCAAGCCCACTCTGACTCACCGCCATGTCACATCCGACAGAATAAAATGTTATCTGATGCTGCAGTATTTTCACAGTCTTTTGTTGTAGTCACTGTTTATTTTTAGTAAGTTTGCTAAGCAAAAGGTCAGCAGTTTGAATCCGCCAGGTGCTCCTTGGAAACTCCAAGCGGCAGTACTCCTCTGTTCTCTAGGGTCTCTGTGAGTTGGAATCAACTTGATGGCAGTGGGTTTGGGTTTTTGGGTCCAACTTAGCAGTCTCCTTTTCCAGCACTGGAGTGGACAACATGTGGTTGTTTTCATTGGCTAATTTTCAAAAGTAGATCACCAAACCTTTCTTCCTAGTCTTTCTCCACATAGCTACTAAACTATCAAAGTATATATTATTACCAATTGGAAAAAAAAATCATATTTTAAAGACAGCACCAAATGGTTGCAATCTACGTCTGTAACTAAATATTCTACTTTCTCATTATCACCCTTTCACCACATTGACCTTTTTTCAAATACATCGTTTTTTTTTCTTTTGAAAACTACCTTTATATTGTTTCTTCAACTTGGAATACATTGTCCCTAGGTTTTCTCATGACTTCCTTCTTCTCTTCCACGAGTACTCTCACAGCATTCTCTATTACATTACACTGTTGCTTTTATAGATTTGTCTCTACCAGAATGTAGCCCATTGTTTTCTTTAGATACTCAGTGCTTGTATTCTTATGCTGGAATACAGATTTTTTGAAGGAAGCACCTCTGTCTATTTCACTGCCTTACCCTTTAAAAGAAAAGCTTGTTTATAATAGATTCCCAACCAAAAACTTGTATACCAACCAAGATGGTATTTCAATTCAATGCTACGTGGGTGGCTTGGTTAACAAAAGTAAAAAATTGGCTGTCTATCTGGAATAAAACAACGTTAGAAATACAAGTCAGAGATATGTAAAATTATGAACAGATATAAATATTAACTGAACATATCACCGCAGTATAAGAGAGTATTTATAAAGCCTCAGGTTGGGGTGGTGAGGTACCTTCTTACGCAAATAGAAAGTGTATAAATCATAAAGAGGAATATAGACATATTTAATTATATAAATATTGCTAAAAGGTATACCAAAGAAGAGCACAAAGACGGTGAAAGGAAAGGATACATTGGGAGAAGATATTGCACACTATATTAGCAGGCAAATTTTAACATCTAGCATAATAAATACTACCGGGGGGGGGGGGGGCCTTTGTGGTCGATTCAGTTCTGACCCTTAACAACCTTTTAGGACATAATAGAATTGTCCATAGGTTTTCCAAGGAGTGGCTGGTGGATTTGCAATGCTGAGTTTTTGTTTTATTAGCAGTCATAGCTCTTAACCACTGTGCCACTAGGGCTCCATAATGTACAGTATATGTAATAATTTAATATATAGTATATATAGAGAATGCACAACTCATAAGAAGCAGACAAGTAATAGAAATAACTGGTAAATGTAAAAGCAGACAATTCCAAGTACAGCACAAATTCCCAATACATTTATGAAAAGATTATAAGCCTCGCTTTGCAGTCCATGAAATTCAAACCCAAACAGTGAGATTTCATTTCTTATTTCTCACATTAGCGAAAATTAAAAATACTATCAACATTTAATTTTGGCAATGTTGCAGGAAAGCTGGCACCCTCATGCACTGCAGATGGGAATGTGAATTATGAATTGTAGAAAAATAATTAGGAAATATCTCCAAAGTATGTTATCAGGAGGGACCAGTCCCTGGAGAATGACATCAAGCTTGGCAAAACAGGAGGTCAGCAAGAAAGAGGAAAGCCTTCAATGCGGTGGATAGACACAATGGGCACAAACATAGCAATGGTTGAGAGGGTGGCCCAGGACCAGGCAATGTTTTATTCTGTTGTACATAGGGTCACTGTAAGTCAGAATTTACTCTACCTAAATACAATAATAACAACTCGGAAATGCCTATTAATTTAAAATAATAGTTTCCTTGACCTGAAAATCCTATATATAAAAGAATCACACACACACATATATACGTATGTGTGTTGTATATATATAACACACACATATATATGCGTGTGTGTTGTGTATATATTATGAATATACATATAAATATCTTTACTTACATATATATACAATATATACAACACACATACATGCACACATGTTACGTATTATTGAAGCACTAAGTAAACAATGGTCAGACCTTGTGAAAACAAAACTCTGACCTACAGTCTGCAACATCCAGTCCAGGAAATCAAACCATCTACAGCTATCAGTCTAGGAAGACAACAACACTTCCCATAACAATGGCCCCAAATGGCCAGGACTTAATAAATGTCAATTTCATTAATTTCTGTCCCCACTTCCAAATAGAACCAACCAGAGAAACTTAAATATGTTCCTGTAACCCATCACAGAGAATGTCCCCCTTTTATTTTGCCTGCGTCTAGCTTCCCCATGTTAGTAGCTTCCGATCACCTTGTAACAGAAGCCTTTCCTTTCTTCCACTAGAAAGCTTACCTACTTTCTTGTCTGTCATTGAATCACTGCCAAAGGAAAGCAAAGGCGGCTGGCAACCTTACCATAGTAAGCTCTGAATAAAAAGCCTTTGTTTGTTCTAATTTGGGTGTTCTTTGTCTATTTCCATAGCATCTTTCTTATATAATTATTTAAAAATTTAAAAAATGTAAACAATTTATCTACAAACAGGATAAAGGTAGAATTAAGCTGTGGAATATTTTCCCACTACTAGATATTATATATTAAACTTTTGTTTGGGGCCTACAGAAGGCATCTATGATACAATTCTTAATTATAACTAATGTATAATTATGTATATACTGTAATACTTTTTTGTACAAAATAAAAGCAAACATATATGAGTATATTTGTCTTGAACTTTAGAAAATGAGTGGAAAGATATACTCTGAATGGGACTGAAGGTGATTATCCAATTAATTTGTCTATCTGGTTTTTGTTTGAATTGTTGCAATGAACCTGTACTACTTACATGATGAACATAATTAATTGTGACCAAACTGTTGTTGAAATGTTAAATGTTTTGTTACATACATATTTACCACAATAAGAACTGCAATGAAATAAAATCAATCTTATAATTTTAAAATATTTTATATTCCTTGGAAGTAGGGTACTTTTATATTCTACTGTTTTAGAAAACTGGAATCCTGGTGGTATAATGGTTAAGAACTACTGTGAGCTATGGTTGCTAACCAAAAAGTCAGCATTTGGAATCACCCAGCTGTTCCTTGGAAACCATATGGGGCAGATTTACTCTGTCCTATAGGGTCACAATGAGTTGAAATCAACTTGTCTTAGCAAAGAGTTTGTTGTTGTTGTTGAAAGAAATTCAATTCTTCAACAAATATTTCCCAAATGGCTACTACGTTCAAGGCACTATGATAGTTTTATTAGGGACAGGAGCATGGGTACAGATGACAGATTTCAGGCAAACACTGATTCTTGGAAATCAAATTATAATGCTTCAGACAAAAATATATATCTGTGTTTTGTTCTCTGAAGTAATAGTTAATACTTGGTGTAGAATATATTAAGAGAAATTTAGGATAAAACTTAAAGACAAAATTAAAGCAATTTTCTCATCAAACTTCTGGGCTTCTGTTGCATTGGTTAGATTTTTTCATTGTCTGTTCTTAAGGTTTTCAGGAAGTGTATGTCTATCTCTACAAGCTGAAAACTACTAGCAGTAACAATGCTTCTAAATGCTGATTATTTAGAATGTTAACTCCAAACTTTTTTTGATTAAAAGAAATTCTGTTCTTTTGTAGCATTCTTACCAGATAAGCAGTTTCCCTACTCAACGAAAAATCATAAGGAATATAGTTTTTTTTTTTTTAATTTTATTCACAGAAAAATCCCCATGTCTGGTAGTATCCTTGAGGGAAATAAGTTTGGAAACAGAGATCACAATAGTATATAAGTTTTGTCACTCTGTATAACTACTTTCTTATCAAACAAAGGTAGGGTAGCTTAAAGCTGGCTCTTTTTATTTTTTACTCATTTAGAGATAGACTGAAACCTTGTCTTAATCAGTAAACATATCTGAATCGTCTCCTTGTGTAATATATGAAGCATGCATTTTTGAATTATGTTTTTAGTAATATCAGAAAAAAAGAACAAACAGTATTCTCCCATGTGGTGTAATTTAGAGAGTTTTTAACATCCTGTCCCAAATTATTTTTTTCACTGCCCTGAAATACTTTCTGAAGTTTTTATATAACTCAATCTTTCTGCCTAAGGTTCCAAACACTTTCTTTGAAATACCCAGTTGCTAACTAGGAGCGGAGTTGTGACCCATTATATTGAATGAGTTAGTTCACCTCCTAAGTTCCCAAGGAATATAACACAGGATAATACATTGTGATGGCTGGAAGGGAGTTAGGAAAGATTGTGATGGCCGGAAGGGAGTCAGGAAAGATTGTGATGGCTGGAAGGGAGTCAGGAAAGATTGTGATGGCTGGAAGGGAGTCAGGAAAAATCAAGGGGGCCCTGGGAAGAAAGAAATTTTTCTTTCCAGGAAAGTACTGAATGTCTGAGCAGGGCTAGCTCTCAAAACCTCACAAAAGAGTGTTCATAAAACAAATTCAACCTCTTCACATTTCTGTTTTGCAGTAGATTTTTCAAATAAAAAACAAATGTGAACTTAGGGGGTTGTTTTATTCAGAAAGAATGATTACTGTAAGAGGTGAAAGGGACTATTACAATAAGAATAAATACACTGCCATCAAGTCGATTCCAAATCATAGCGACCTCATAGAAAGAGAACTGTCCCATAGAGTTTCCAAGAAGGGCCTGGCAGATTTGAACTGCCGATCTTCTGGTTAGCAACTATAGCACTTAACCATGACACCACCAGAGTTGAGGAGGACAGTTGAATCTTAAACTTAAGAAGCATTTCACAAGTTAGGAAAAATGCATTTTTCTTTTATATGTATGTTGATTCAGGTAGAGGGGCACATTCCAGCAGCTTGGAAAAGGGGAGAAGCTTAAGCAAAGTTTGGTTAACAAGCATTTTGTTTCTGAGTGATTGGTGGGAACAAACAATTCAGTTACTAATTTTTGAGATAGGGAATGGGAGTTTATAGTGTCTGTGTCTCACCTTGTCATAGGTAAACAAAGGGGCATCTGTGAGTCTTACCTAGTCACAAGAGTAAAGATAGTTACTTGCAGTAGCCATTTTTCTAAATACAAAGGCTAGAGAGAATTTCTTTAGCTATGGCTATTTTCCTGTATCTCAGGGTTCAGGTAAAATTCATAATTGTCAGGTTTGATTAGTAATGTCAGCACTAGTTTTTGCTGTTTCTGGGAAAGTGAAAGAATTAATACATGCCTAGACAATGTATCATAAATATACTAGGAAAATTTTAGTACCCTCTCTTTTTCCTAATTCTGGGTAGTGAAAAGAATGCTGAAAACACTGAGCTTGCATGAATGAACACATGAATGAAAAGACACACAATCTCACTTTCTTTCCCAAGAGAAAACTGCAATATATACCAGAAAGTAAAATATGTCTGAAGAGAAGACATTCTAAAAATTAATTTAAAGTTTATAAAAATAAAATCCCTGTTGAAATAACTACAAACAAGATAGTTTAAGGAAGCTACTTGCATGGCCTCGTCAACAGCCCAGAAAACTAGTCTTTGGCTGATGCATTTGCAATTAAATCTGTGCTATAAACAGCTTGTGCTTTCTCTGAACCTTGTCCAAATATCAGGAATTCTATATAATGAAATGACTTCTTTATGTGCTATTTGCATGCCAAGTGGAAAGACAAAAAGCAAACTGACATTTTACAGTCCTTTGTTCTACCATCAAGAAGCAATTTCCTTCTATTTTCCCCCTACTTCTACATCTGTTGGTTCAAAAACAAAATCCATGTAAATCTCCAAATCCTTCAGTCAAAGAGCATATTCAAAGAGCCAGGAGCTAAGAGGATTGAATGGTAGATATATCTTAGTCTTTACCCTCGTGGATTAGAAGAGAATATTTTTCTTACTAGGTCACCGGAGAGTAACAGGGTCAGTTTGCTTTTATTTCTGTCTCTTTAGGACAGAATCAAGCTACATTATCTAGCAATGTATTCTTTATAATAAACTTCTGTGTGGATACCATGGCAATTTGTCCTGAGCAAGCCTTCCTGCTGAGAGTGACTCAGCAGCCAAGGCCTTCCAGCTGAGAGTGATTCAGCGATAGTTACGTAACTTGTTTGTAACCTTGAAGCTCATGTATCTAGCTGACAGCCACCTTTGGTTAAGCCTGTGTGTAAGGCCACTGTGCCATGAGGCTGGAAGAACCACCAAATGCTATACCTGCCTGCAGCCATTATACCAATAAAGCTGATGGGACTGCACCTGCTCTACTTCCATTGCTGAATCTTCCTGAATCATGAATCAATACTCTTGGTCTCATGTACCTGAGTTACAACAATTTCCATTAGAATTGATGGTGAGGAGAGGTCATTATACAGTATTGATACCTATATAAATGAAAAGTGGTCACCTAAGATGGGAACTGATAATACACACACACGCACACACACACACACGCACGCACGCACACACACACACACACACACACACACACACATATGTATATTCCTCAAAGCCAAAATATTTCAGTGAAGGAACAGGTACTTGTCTGTCCACCAGCTCAGCAAAGAGCATTAGTAATGTGTTGGCAATAGTGGGTGTTGCTGTCACTAGCAGCAGGCTTCTAGGAAGGAAGCTGATTTAAAGGAAATCATTTCCAATTACATACAGTAAGGTACTTTTCAAAGCAGTGTACTGGGATTTAGTCATGTGACTCATATTAATATTAATGGACATCATGCAGCAAAATCCCTATGCAGTGCTTTGTACAAGTACCCTAGAGAGGTTTACAAAGAGGCACTATTTGCCTCATGCACACGTTTTGACTACAAATCACCATGGTTATTAAAGTGAGTTATAAAGGGGAAGTACTGTTTTAGGATTTAATGTTTCCTCTTTTGCTACATGAAATGATATACCAGTTATTATTAATGCCATCTGTCAATAACAGCTTGACTGGGGATCATGAGATTGCAAGAGTTCCTATTTCTAAAACCTTAAAGATAACAGAATTTGAGTTTTGGTTCTGCACTTCCTTATGTGAGTTAAATATAAATGAAGACTTGTTATCTCTTTTTGCTATGTTGATCCAAAAGCTTCTAGCTGCATCACTTTGACAAAAATGGCCTTCTCAAATTATGTTTTGGCTATACTCTGGGTCAAAGAGCTGATTCAAACAAAATAACAGGAATGAAAATTTTACCAACTATAGAGTAATACACGGGAGGATTCAGAAATTAAGTTATAGATCAATTACATTTACACTTTCTGGGGGTGGGGTTGTTCCAAATTTGTATTTAAGCAGAAGTATTAGCAATTTATCAGGTTATGTTGTGTGGAAAAACAAAGCCACAGAAGAGTTTTCAGTTGAGCCTGCCAGATTTTAATGAATTTTTACCTTGGTCAGAATATTATTTTCTTATTCCTTCTCTAAAAGTCATGTGCTGACTCACTTATCCTTTATTAGGCTGTAATCTTCATCAAAAAGCAAACCAAAAACTTACACACAATGTAGCTTAAAATTATCCAACATTTTTTTTTTTTCCCCAGAGCCATGGCCAGCCAAGGGTTACTTAGTTGTTGATTCTACAAAATAGCTCTACAATAGATGATTTCATAGTTCAGTGAAGGATTCAGACTAGAAAACAGATCATTTATAATATGATGTCATATATGCTGGTAGAAGTATCTATGGGTGCTATGGGAGAACAAAGAAGGAGAGATAGGAAAGTAAGTTAATAAACTGAGCTGAATCTTCACAGCTGAAAAATCATTAGCCACAGGTACAAAATAGAGTTTGGATGGGTAGACAGTGCATTTCAAAGAGTGAGAGCACATGTGCAAAGGCAGAGTGAGCAAGGTCACGCTGCCTTCCAACCTGGCTTAATACACATATTTGCTAGGCAGTTAAAAATTGTTTGCTGTTGTTTTTAAATTCCTAAGCCATATAACTATGTAGAAAAATATTTTCTTAGATTATGCTGAAATCTGAGAATCATTAACTTTTTAACTCTTCCTTTCTTTGATGCTATTATTACATACTACACTCTCTACTCTCATACTGATGTGCTGTTTGTTGATTCCTTCTCTACTGTACCCTCTTTTTTACCCTCTGACATCTTCCAAGGTCCTGGTTGTTCACCATCATTCACTGAAGTTTTGGTATTTGGTATCTGAAGTTTCTACTCTGCTGTCCATCCAGTCACAACCTTTTGATCATTATCTTTGTGGCTGTGCAAGTTACTAATTAGTATACTAGTCTTGCAGTTTTGTTTGTTTTTTAGTTCCTCATCATTTACTTCAAGCACTCACAGCCACGAACCTTAGCAACCTACTGAAATCATTCTTGTAATTAATATCAACTAGCTTGAACTGTTATCTTAGGAATCCAAGACTAGTTCCATTTAAGCAAAGTAATAAAATTAATCTCATTGACAATTCAAAGGTAGAACCCAAATGTAATTATTTCTTAAATACCAAAAGTGGCATTTGGTATATATCAATATACATTCTTAAAAACAAACAAACAAAAAGCTGAGGAATCAAGGAATAAAAGGATACTTAAAATGTTTATTCTGGAAATGGACTGCACTGTTTTTGAATTTCCCCCCACTTATCTGTCAAGAAAGAAAGAAAAGGCCAGATTGGATGTCAGAAGACACTCTAAAACTTGCTCTTGAACATCAAGTAGCTGAAGGAAAAGGAAGAAATGATAAAGTAGAAGAACTGAGCAGAAGATTTCAATGGGTGGCTCAAGAAGAAAAAGTAGAGCATTATAATGACATGTGCAAAGAGCCATAGATAGAAAACCAAAAGGGAAGAACACTCTGCATTTCTCAAACAGAAAGAATTGAAGAAAAAATTCAAGCCTCACATTTCAACAGAGGGAAAACATTAAATGACTCAGGAAATACCAAAAGAAGATGGAAGGAATACACAGAGTTATTATATCAGAAAGAACCAGTCGATGTTCAGTTGTTTGAAGAGGTAGCACATGATCAGGAACCAGTGGTACTGAAGAAAGAATTTAAAGCTGTATTGAAAGCAAAAAAAAAAAACAAAGCTCCAGAAATTGAGGGCATATCAACTGAGATGATTCAATAAATGTATGCAACACTGGAAGTACTCATTCATCTATACCAAGAAATGTAGAAGACAGCCACTTGGCCAAATGACTGAAATAGATCCCTATTTATGCCTATTCCCAAGAAAGGAATGAGGAAATCATCAAACAGTCTCATTGATACCACATGCAAGTAAAATTCTGCTCAAGATCATTCAAAAGCAACTACAATAGTATATTGACAAGGAACTTCCAGAAATTCAAGCTGGGTTCAGAAGATGACATGGAACCAAGAATATCATTGCTGATGTCAGATGGATCTTGGCTGAAAGCAGAGAATACCAGAAGGATGCTTACTTCTGTTTTATTGACTATGCAAAGGCATTCAACTTTGTGAGTCATAGAAATTTTGAATAACACTATGAAGAATGGGAATTACAGAACACTTTATTATGTTCATGAGGAAACTTTACATGGATCAACAGGCAGTCATTCTAACAGAACAAGGGGGCACTGCATGGTTTAAAGTCAGGAAAGGCGTGTGTCAGGTTTGTATACTTTTGCCATGCTTAATCAATTGTTACGTTGTGTCGAACTTGCTGGTTGTGGATAGCACATTTCCCAAGAGATATTCTACTCTAAATATCACCATAAATGGAGCAAACATTGAAGTTGTCAAGAATTTCATTTTATTTGGCTCTACAATCAACACCCATGTAAGCAGCAGCCAGATGTCAAAAGACACATTGCTTTGGTAAAATCTGCTGCAAAGGACCTCTTTAAAGTACTGAAAAGTAAAGATGTCACCTTGGAGACTGAGGTGTGCCTGACACAAGCTATGGTATTTTTAATTGCATCATATGCATGGAAAGCTGCATAAAGAATAAGAAAGACAGAAGAATTGATATTTTTGATTTGTGGAGTTGGAGTAGAATATTGAATATACCATGGACTGCCAAAAGAACAAACAGATGTGTGTTGGAAGGAGTACAACCAAAGTGCTTCCCGGAAGTAAGGATTGAAAAACAGTGTCTTATATACTTCAGACGGGTTGTCAGGAGGGATCAGTCCCTGAAGAAGGTCATCATTCTAGGTAAAGCAGAGTACAGGGTCAGAGAAAAAGAGGAATTCCCTCAAGGAGATGAATTGACACAGTGGCTGCAACAATGGGCTTAAGCATAAAAATGATTGCGGGCATGGCAGAGGACTGGACAGTGTATCCTTATATTGTTCATGGGGTTGCTATGAGTCGGAACCAACTTGTCGTCACCTAACAACATGTTTGAATTTTGGCTCTACACCTCAAAAACTATGCAACCACAGGTATGTTAACTAATATCTCTTACCTCATTTTACAAAACAATAAAAATGGTTAAAATAATAATAATTGTATCATAGGGTACTCCTGAGGATATAATGAAATAATTCATGTAAAAACACTTAACGCAGTGCCGGCTGCAGAGTACATTTTGAAAACTGCAGCTACATGAAGGAATAGTCAAATTTTTTTCATGATGAAAACCTAGTGACAGCAGGAGTTCTTATTAATATCAGAAACAAATTAAGCACTATCAACCCTACTATTTAATACTGTTGTGGAAGTTTCGGTCTGGAAACTGAAGTGAGAAGTACTGGCAAGGAGATAAAGATGTGACTTTTGCTAGTGTGTGTGTGTGTGTGTGTGTGTGTGTGTGTGTGTGTGTGTGTGTGTGTGATTACATGTCCCAATTGACTAGATATTCATCCAAAACAATCTATGAGAAATTATGAAAGGTCCTAAATGTAAACAATTGCAAAGTAAATATTCAAAAAGGATAGTGAAAAATATTCTATTTATAATAGAAATGAAAGCATAAAACACCTAAGAATAATGTTCAGATCATATTTGAAGACAATTGGAAAACTGTTTTGAAACAAATAAAACAAGGTTGAAATAGATGAAAGAATTCATCATGTTTTGTGAATAAGATATTCAATATTTGCAAGATATTAATTACACATATATTCCTTCATTAATTACTAACACATTGTAAATTTATCTGGGAGAATGGATAGTCAAGCCTCGACAAAAGTGTTTGAATAAGAAAGGAATTGTGGAGTGCTTCTATCCCATTGAGATAAGTCAAACGTGTTACTAACGTACAATAATTTAAACAACATGAGTAGGATCCGACTTGACGGCACTTGGCTGGCTGGCATGTCACATGTTTAAGAATGGGTAAACAAAACATGAAAAAGTTAAAAAGCCCAGAAGTCACCTTGAGTATAAGCTTATTGGTGGGTAGAGACAGTTTTTATTTGTTCATTGATGTACTTGTTTTTAGTTGTTCATTGTTTATTTACACTGTCTTGTATGGTACCTATCATATTCAGTAAATGCTCTTACTTTCAATGGAGATATGGAAATATTATTAAATGAAAATTTGTGCTGAGATATCCCCTGCAATCACAATTTTAGAACTACACCTCTATTGCCAAGCCTACTCTTAAATGCTCTTATATTCAGTAGATGACCTTACATCCTGCTTAATTAAAATGCTTAAGATAATTAGATGTTATTTCCATCACACCTAATCACTATCCACCACTTAGAAAATTATCAACACTAAAGGGATTAGAAATAACCTCTGATAATTTTCAAAAATTTTACACAATTCTCATGTCTTTGCTGGGTTTTTGTTCCATAAAATATCATCTCTCTCCTATACTTCATCAGTACATTCTTTCTCTACTCCCCCTTTACTGTAGATACATTCTTATACTAAACCAATCAAATAACACAATATCTCTTGATACAGCACCCCTGTAACTTTTGTACTCTTTTCTTATCTAACTTTCTAGAAATAGTAGCCAATCCATATTGTCTCTGAAAGAGGAGGGAAAAAAAACACCACCTTGACTGGTAGTCAATTTTGACTTATAGTGACCCTATAAGAAAAAGTAGAACTGCCCCATAGAATTTCCAAGGAGTATGTGATGGATTTGAACTGCTGACCTTTTGTTTAACAGCTATAGCATTTAACCACTACTCCCCTAGGGTTTCCATATTGTCTCCATTCCTCATATCAGTGAAATAATATTGATTGAGTGCTATTATATGTCACATTCTGTTACAGTTGCTGGGGTATAGCAGTAAGGAAAACATTCTGCCAAGATTATGAATGAGTTCTGTTCTTAAATATTTATTTAGGCTTAATTTGTAGGTAAGTCAGAACAGTTAGGTGCAGTTCACATCTAATATCAGTTAGTCAAATGTCTTAGTATATAGTGCATAGTGTACCTTTGTACCATACACATATGTGAATTTATAAAAACAATTTTAAATAAAGACGTTAAAAATAAGATATTACAAAATATCTGTAACATAATACGGTAACAACAATACTTCGAGGCACATCACCAAGTAGCACCCATTTGTTATTACAAACCATTTTATGTGCCTTCAGCACAATAGAACTGAGATACCTACAAGAGCAAACATTACCCCAAATTATCAGAAGATTCCATTTTATAAAATCATTAAGACACACCAGTTAGATACTTTATTGTTAACTCTAAACTAAAAAATCCAGATAATAGCATCAGTGGTATTTCTGCTGGGGTTTGAACCCTCCTCGGCAGTGGAAGGGAGGGTTGAGGGCATGGCTATGATGGTGCTGGGGCCAGTCGGATCATTCTTCCAACACCTCCTCCACAGACCTGTCAACCCCGTGCACCAATTATGAGGCCTCTGCCTGTACATGAAGGGTGAAAGTGGCGCCAGGGCCCAAGTGTTGGAAGAGTATGTTTAGGTAAGTACAAATCTAAAGTTCTACAAGGATCCCTGGAATCCATATGAACATACAGAAGTCAAGAATCTGACTATTCCATCCTTTGCCCCCACCAAAAGGCCAAAAACTACTGCAACAGTGAAATCCCACATGTGTACATGTGTAAGGTAGGAGACACAGAAGCCCAGAGAGGTGCTGTCATGACCTTGTGCTGCACATCACAGGGGGCTCAGTGGGATATGGTGGGTGGAGCTGGGTAAGAGGGCCCTGTGGAGGCCTGGCTGTGGGCCCAGCATAACCTACACAGCACTCACGTTCAGGCCTCCCACACCACTACTTGCGGTCTGCATAAGACTGTGTGTCTGGCCCTTTGTGAGCTCAGAGACAGGAATGTGCCTGTGGCCTCTCCACTTGCTGCTGCAGGCTGTGGCTCAGTGCAACATGTTGCAGGGGTGTGACAGCCACCAGCAGCTGCTTAATGACCCACTGTGGCACCTGTGCACGCAGGAGAAGCAGAGCTGGTTGTGGGAACCCAGGGGCCCAACCATCAAGTCAGTTTTTGTTTTTTTTCCTGATAAGTTTCGGGGGGCTTGGTTTGTGATAGATTACTAAATAGGAGTTGTGTGTAAGTTGAACTTCTGTGAGCCAGGCACTGCTTGTATTGCTGATGAAATTAAGTTTACCTTGTACAGTAACAGAGCCTTGGTGGAACAGTGGTTAAGAGCTTGGCGGCAAACTAAAAGGTGAGGAGTTTAAACCCACCAAGCCACTTCTTGGGAATCCTATGGGACAGTTTTATTTTATCTTACAGTGTCACTGTGAGTCGGAGTCGACTCGATGGCAATGTGTTTGCTTTTTTGGTTTTGTACAATAGAAAATGTTTTTCCCTTTAAGAATTAATCATTAGTGCATACATATACTGTAAGATTAAATTTAAAATGGGAAATATAAATAATACATATTTATTAACTGCAATTAGTGAATGTAAGGTATAAAATGGTATAGCTGACTATTAAAGTGATAGGTGATCTCACTTCAGTTAAGTATCTTTTTGAAAACATTCTAAACCTCATGGCAGCAGAGGGCAAAATAATCATATTAAAAATAACAAAACATAGTTTAAAAAAGAAGTCTCATATTTAATATAAAAATACAACCATCCTATAAAACCTAATTTTACTTTATAATTAGTTTACTGAGTTATCATTTAGTTGGAGACAATATGCTAATCCATTCCAATACTATCCTTTGATGCTTTATCTTTGCTTTCTCCACTGAGACTTAAAGAAAAATGAACAAAATGATGATATCTTTTTGACAGCTTATAAATGTTTTTCATTTTTTGTCTCAGTAGGCTTAATTTTAACATTTTATCTAACTTGTTATGCTAAACTTCTGTGTGTTACTTAAAAGAGGCATAATTTCTTTTGTTATCTTTAATGATCTCTATGCTAGACTTCCTCTGATTTGGGTCCATACAAGATTTTAAACGAAACTTTTGTAAAGAGAATAGGGTGTATGCTGTGCAATATAAATTAACTATGGTCCTAGTAATAATGATATATATATTTTTTTATGTGTAGTGATGTCTCACTCTGATGTTCCAGCTCCTATTTGTGAGTAATAAATTACCCCAACATACAGCAAATTAAAATATTTATTTTATTATGCTCATGGATCCTTTGGGTTTTGGACTTGAACATGGTACAAGAAGAAAGGCTTGTCTCTGCTCTTGTGTAGGGATGACAGAAAAGCTCAGAGGGACATCTGAAGGTGTCTACACTCCCATGCCTGGAAGTTGATCCTGATATCTGGCCAAGAATTCTGCTCTAAAAGCCTGAAATATTTATTATTTGGCCTTTAACAGAACAATTCT
This sequence comes from Heterohyrax brucei, assembly GCA_028571685.1. NCBI lineage: Eukaryota > Metazoa > Chordata > Mammalia > Hyracoidea > Procaviidae > Heterohyrax > Heterohyrax brucei. The sequence goes on along the minus strand of CM053166.1, from coordinate 126,598,023 downwards.
GTTGAGTGCTGCATTACACACTGCTTTTTCTTATAAGAATTTGCAACTGTAAATTTCTCTAGTCATGACTTTTCCTGTGAACCATATATTTTTCCAAAATTTGGTTATAAAAATTTTTATAATTGAAATGATTTCACAATTGCTATCCATACACCCTTTTCCTAAATTATAAACTGTACGTTTTGCTATGTTTTTTTAGTCATGTACCTATCTATCCCTCTATTCATCCATTTACACATTCTGTTCTGAAGACGTGTTTTTTGAAAGTATTTCAAAGTAATTTGCAGACACCTCTAGACATTTCAGCGTGCATGTAATAAACTAAAGTTCAGTGTAAGATTTGTTATTGTTGTTAGTGGTCCTCGAGTCAGTTCTGACTGTTGGCAACCCCATGTGTGCACAGGAGAACTGCACCCTATAGTTTTCAAGTCTGTAACCAATTGAAAGCGTATTGCTGGGTCTTTCTTCTGAGGTGGATTTAAACTGCCTCTCTTCTGGGAAGGTTTGTATTGCCAACTTTTTGGCTGGTAGTTGACCACTTTAGTGCTTTCATCACTCAGGAAATCCGTAATATGAGATTAATTATTTTGTTTTTTCTTTGCAGTATCATGTACGTACTGTGAAATGCACAATTTCTACATATGCGGTTTCATGAGTTTTTATAGTTTCATGCATCCAGGTAATGAAACATGCTGTCACCTTATGGACCATCATCTCAAAAATTTCTGTATGTCCTTGGCCTTCTCACAATATACTGTCAAATCTGATTAGTTTTTAAAACACACTATTAGTTTAGCCCATTGTAAAACATACAATGGAATTATAGAGTATGCACTCTTCATTTCCCATATTTCACTCAGTATGCTTCTGTGATATGTCCATATGGCTATATGTATCAATAGTACATTCCTTTTTATTCCTGAGCAGTATTTGACTACATGAATATCATGCAGATTGTTTTTAAGATGAAAATGTTATTTGTTCTTTATTCAAGAAGGAATTTTTGGCTGACTAAATGAAAGTTTATTATTATTTTTCACTGATTTAAAGGTTTTTTTTTATTGTGATTGAGTGAAACCATATAATCCAAGTTAAATTTGTGTACCCAACCATCTGCAGCTCCTTCTGCTGTCGTTGCGCGTGACAACACACTCTTTCTTTCCATTCTACACATGTAATATCCTCTTAACAATCTCCTGTCTCCTCTTCGCCACCCTCTCCTCTTCCTTCTAGTAAGGGAACAGTAAGATAGCATCCTATAGATGCATAGAACCGGAAATTACAAACACCATATGGTCACTTTGTGTCCCCCGTCCAATCCATTCTTGTCTGAAGAATTGACGTCAGTAATGATTTATGATCAGAGCAGCAGCAGGTCTAGAGACCATGCTCCCAGGAGAGCTACTGGCCTTCAGACCATCAGCTGTGGTCTTTTAATGGAGTTCTTGAGGTACACTCTTCTTTTTCTCATGTTGCCACTGGGACTCCCCATTATGTGCCCCATCACAGCTGTCTTTGGGGGTGGCCAGGAGCCATCTGGTTCTTCTGATCACATGTTGATACAGTCGCCCATTCATGTGGGTCGTCCTGTCTTCTGGGCTCTTTTTCCCTCATGTCTTTGTTGTCCTTGGTGATCATCAGTTCCAGATGAGATGGGACCATTTGGCATATCTCAGATGGCAGCTTGCTAGCTTTTATAGGACCCCAGACACCACTCACCAATATGGAGTGCAGAAAATTGTCTTAGCAATAGCCTAGTTACGCCAATTTGCCTCAATGTCTTCTGAGAGCATGGTCCCCGGACCAATGCCCTGTTACTTTACCCTTGCAATAGCAGGTTAAGATTAGGAGAGTTTTCAGTTTATGTTGAAGTCCAGTTAGGTTGATTTTCTTTCTAATGTCTGCTGTCACTGCTTTCACCCAAATTTCTATCAACTAATCTATGAGCAGCCCTCTCCCTTCCTCCCTCTTCTCCCTTATGGCAATCAAAGAGTCTTTTCTTCTGTACGTGAGTCTGTTTTTAAGTTATTATGGTAGGGGTTTCATACAATATTTGTCCTTGTGCTGCTGGCTGATTTCACTTAACATAATGTCTTCCAATTGAAACCAGGTTATGAGATGCTTCCTAAAATCATCATTGTCCTTTATCATTGCATAGTGCTCCACTGAGTATATATACCACAGTTTTTTTTTTTTTTTTTTTTTTTAATCGAGTCTTTGTTGATGGTCTTCTGGGTTGATTCCATCTTTTTGTTATTGTGAACTGTGCTACAATAAACATTCATGTGCATGCATCTGTTCATGTGACTGCCTTTGACTCTGTAGGATATATTCTGGGCAGTGGGATTACTGGATCAAATGCTATGTCTATTTCCAGCTTTTTAAGAAAGGGCCAGATAGCTTTCCAAAGAGGTTGTACCATTTTGCAATTCCACCAGCAGTGTCTGAGAGTTCCAGTCTCCCCACAGACTCTCTAGCATTTGTTGTTTTGTGTTTTCTGGATCATGGCAAACCTTGTTGGGGTAAGATGGTATACCATTGTAGTTTTGATTTGGATTTATTCAATAGCTGATGATCGTCAGCATTTCTTCATGTCTCTTTTGGCTTCCTGGATGTCCTCTTCAGTGAAGTGTCTCTGTCTGTCCTTCTCCTTTGCCTAATGCTTAATTAGGTTATTTACCCTTTTCCTGTAGGTATTTTGCAGTACCTTGTAGATTATGGAGATCAGACATTGGTCTGATATGAGCCAAGTGCACCAAGTGCCGTCGAGTCGGATCCAATATATAGTTGCCAAATATTTTTTCCCATTCTGTGGGTGGTCTTTTAATTGTTGTGATAAAGTCATTGGATGAGCAAAAGTCTCTGACTCTTAGTAGCTCCCATTTATCTGTTTCCTCTTCTGTTGATGGTGATTTGCTTGTCAGATTTTGAAGTCTGTGTAAGTTGTGTATTAAAACTTCCATTGTTGACCCTACTTTTTCTTGCATAATCTTTATCATTTTAGGTTTGACATTTAGTTCTTTCATGTAATTTGAGTTAGTTTTTGTGTAAGGTGTGAGATATGGTTCTTGTTTCAATTTTGTGCAGATGGATGTTCAGTTTTACCTGCACAATTTGTTAAAGAGACTGTTTTTAATCCCAGTTTACAATCTTAGGGGCTTGGTCAAATACCAGCTGTTCGTAGGATGGTGACATCTCTGGGATCCCAGCTCTGTTCCATTGGCCTATATGTCTCTTTCTGTACCAGTACCAGGCTATTTTGGACTACTGTGGTGGTGTAATAGATTTTAAAGTGGAGTAGTGAGAGGCGTCCCAGTGTGTTCATCTTCTTCAGTAGTGCTTTGCTTATCTGACATTTCTTTGCTTTCCAAATGAAGTTGATGATTTGTTTCTCCATCTCATTAAAACATGTCCCTGAAGTTTATATGGGGATTGCATTGTATATGTAGATCGCTTTGGTAAAATAGACATTTTCACAATGTTAAGTCTAGCTATCCTTGAGCAGGGTAGATTTCTCCATTTAAGTAAGTCTCCCTTAGTTTCTTGTAGCAAGGTCTTGTAGTTCTCTTTGTACAGGTCCCTTATTTCTCTAGTTAGATTTATTCCTAGATATTTTATCTTCTTGGGGGCTATAGTAAATGGTATTGGTTTGGTGATTTCTTCTTTAACGATCTCTTTGTTTGCATGAAGGAATCCTACTGATTCACTTATGTTTATCTTATATCCCGATACTTTGCTGAGCTCTTCTATTAGTTCGAGTGGTTTACTTATGGATTCTTTAGGATTCTCTGCGTATACAACCATATCATCTGCAAATAAGGAGATTTTTACTTCTTTTTTGCCAATAGAGATACCCTTTATTTCTTTGCCTTGTCTAATTGCTCTGGCCAGAACTTCTGGTACAATGTTGAATACAAATGGTGACAGTGGGCATCCTTGTCTAGTTCCTGTTCTCAAGGGGAATTCTTTCAGTCTCTCTCCATTCAGGATGATGCAGGTGGTTGGTTTTGTGTAGATACCCCTTACTACATTGAGGAATTTGCCTTTTATTCTTATTCTGATGAAAGTTTTTAGCATGAATGGGTGTTTGTCAAAGGACAAATGGACTTTGTCAAATGCCTTTTCTGCATCAATTGACAAAATGAGCTGATTCTTATTTTTTGTCTTATTTATGTGGTTGATCTCATTAATTGTTTTTCTGATGTTGAACCAGAGTTGCATCACTGGTATGACTCCAACTTGGTCCTGATGAATTATTTTTTTTTAATGTTGTTGAATTCTATCAGCAAGTATTTTGTTGATTTTTGCATCTAGATTCATAGTGATATTGATCTGTAATTTTCCTTTTAGTGAGATCTTTCTCTGGCTTTGGTATCAGGATTATGCTGACTTTATAGAATGAATTTGGGAATACTCCATCCCTTCCTATGCTATGGAATAGTCTCAGCAGTATTATAGTTAACTCTTCTCTAAATGCTTGGCAGAGTTCTGTGATGAAGCCATATGGGCCAGGGCTTCTTTTAGTTGGTAGTTTTTTTATGACTTTTTCAATCTCTTCCATTGTGATAGGTTTATTAAGTTATTCTACTTCTCCTTGTGATAATTTTGGTAGTGTTGTTAGGTGCCGTCAAGTTGGTTTGGACTCATAGTGACCCTATGAACAATAGAACGAAACAGTGCCCAGTCTTGCACCATGTCCACAATCGTTTTTATGCTTAAACCCATTGCTGTTGCCACTGTGTCAATCCATCTCGTAGAGAGTCTTCCCCTTTCTCACTGACCCTCTACTCTACCAAGCAAAATATCCTTCTCCAGGGACTGATCTTCCCTGACAACATGTCCAAAGTATGTAAGACACAGCCCTGCCATCTTTGATTGCAAGGAGCACTCTAGTTGTACTTCTGCCAGAAGTACAGTTGTTTTGGCAGTCCATTGTACATTCAATATTCTTCTCCAACACCACAATTCAGAGGCATCAATTCTTCTTATGTCTTCTTTGTTCATGGTCCAGTTTTCACAAGCATATTATGTGATTGAATAAACCATGGCTTGGTTCAGGCGCACTTTAGTCTTCAAGGTGACATCCTTACTTCGGAATACTTTGAAGAGATATTTTGCAGCCAATTTTCCAAATTTAATGCATCTTTTGATTTCTTGACTGCTGCTTCCAAAGGCATTATTGTGGACCCATAGTTTAGAATGATCCACATAGGTGAATGCCTTTGCATAGTCAATGAAACACATGTAAACATCTTGCTGGTATTCTTTGTTTTCAGCCAAGATCTATCAGACATCAGTGATGATATCACTGGTTCCACGTTCTCTTCTGAACCCAGCTTGAATTTCTGGCAGTTCTTTGTCAGTATATTGCTGTAGTCGCTTTTGAATGATCTTGAGCAGAATTTTACTTGGGTGTGATATCAATGATATTGTTCGGTAAATTCCACGTTCATTTGGATCACCTTTCTTTGGAATGGGCATAAATATGAATCTCTTCCAGTTCGTTGGCCAGGTAGCTGTCCTCCAAATTTCTTGGCATAGACAAGTGAGTTCTTCCAGCACTGCACCTGCTTGTTGAAATATCTCAATTGATATCCATTCAATTTGTATAGCCTTGTTTTTCACCAGTGCCTTCAGTGCAGCTTCGACTTCTTCCTTCAGTACCATTAGCTCTTGATCATATGCTACCTCTTCAAATGGCTGGACATCGGCTAGTTCTTTCTGGTATAATGACTCTGTATATTCCTTCCATCTTCTTTTGATTTTCTCTGAGTCGTTTAATAGTTTCCCTGTAGAATCCTTCACTATTGCAACCAGAAATTTCAATTTTTTCTTCAGTTCTTTAAGCTTGAGAAATGCAGAATGTGTTCTTCCCTTCTGGTTTTCCATTTCCAGCTCTTTGCACATGTCATTATAATACTTTCTTTTGTCTTTGTGAGCTGCTCTCTGAAATCTTCTGTTTAGGTCTTTTACTTCACCATTCCTTCCTTTTACTTTAGCTGCTTGACCTTCAAGAGCAAGTTTCACAGTCTCCTGTGACATTGAATTTGGTGTTTTCTTTCTTTTCTGTCTTTTTAATGACCCCTTACTCTCTTCAATTTGTCTGGTCTTCGGTCATTAGTGATCCACACATCAAATCTGTTCTTGAGATGGTCTTTAAAGTCAGGAGGAATATACTCAAGGTCATACTTTGGCTCTCATAGACTTGTTCTAATTTTCTTCAGTATCCATTTAAATTTGCATATGAGCAATTGATCTGTGCCACAGTCAGCACCTGTTCTTGTTCCAACTGCTGAAATGAAGCTTTTCCATGGTCTTTTTCCACAGATGTAGTCAATTTGGTTCCTGCGTATTCCATCTGATGGGGTCCATGTGTATAGTCACCATTTTATGTTGGTTAAAAAAGATGCTTGAATACTCTGGGGGTCAGTTCTACCGTGGCCCCTAGGGTCGCCATGAGTCGGATCTGACTCGACAGCACTTGGCTGGCAATGAGAAAGTCACTAGTCTTGCAAAATTCTATCATGTGATCTCCAGCATTATTCTATCACCAAGGCCATATCTTCCAACTACTGATCCTTCTTTGTTTCCAACTTTTGCACTCTGCCAAGCCAAGTGCCGTCGAGTCAGATCCGACTCATGGAGACCCTAGTCACCAGTAATTATCAATGCATCCTGATTGCATGTTCAATCCATTTCAGACTGCAGAAGCTGATGAAAATCTTCAACCTCCTCATCTTTGACCTTAGTGGTTGGTGCATAAATTTGAATAATTGTCATAGTAACTGTTCTTCCTTGTAGACATATGGATATTATCCTATCACTGACAGCATTGTACTTCAGGACAGATCTTGAAATGTTCATTTTGAAGACGGATGCAACACCTTTCCTCTTCAAGTTTTCAATCCCAGCACAGTAGACCATATGATTGTCGGACTCAAAATGGCCAAAACCAGTCCATTTCAGCTCACTAATGCCCAGGGTGTCAATGTTCATGTGTTCCATTTTGTTTCTGACAATTTCCAGCTTTTTTCCTAGATTCATACATTTTACACTCCATGTCCCAATTATTTCTGGATGTTTGCAGCTGTTTCTTCTCATTCTGAGTCATGTCACGTCAGTGATCGAAGATTCTGTAGGAGTTATTCCATCCGCATTGTTAAGGCTGACTCTACTTTGACGAGGCAGCTCTTCCCCAGTCATCTTCTGATTGCCTTCCAACCTGGGAGGACCATGTTCCGGCACCATATCTGACAATGCTTGGCTGCTATTCATAAGGTTTTCCCTGGCTAATTTCTTCCATAAGTAGACTGCTGGGTCTTTCTTCCTAGTCTGTCTCAGTCTGGAAGCTCAGCTGAAACTTGTCTACCATGGGTGACCCTGCTGGTAACTAAATACCAATGGCATAGCTTCCAGCATCACAGCAACAATCAAGCCTCCACTGACGGACAAAGCGGGGGCTTCTCACTCCTTCCTTACCCGATGGTGTTACCCTGCTTACCTGATGGTGTAACCTTCCTTACCTAAAGCTATTATCCCCCTTACCTAATGCTGTTACCCTCTTTACCTGATGCTGTTATACGCCTTTCCTGATGCTGTTATCCTCCTTGCCTGATGCTATTACTCTCCTCGCCTGATGGTGTTACCTTCCTTACCTGATGCTATTACCTTCCTTACCTGCCGTTGTTACCCTTCTTGCCAGATGCTGCTACCCTCCCTGCCTCCACTGACGGACAAGTGGGGGCTGTTCACTCCCTCCTTACCTGTTGATGTTACCATCCTTACCTGATCCTAGTACCCTGCTTAGCTGATGCTGTTACCCTCCTTAGCTGATGGTGTTATCCTTCTTATCTGATGTCACAAAATGTGGCCATTTTAAATTTTCAAACTTTTTAAAGTGTAGGAGGTGGTCACAGATGGTGACATAATCACACACATTTTAATGTCTTCCTTACAACAAAGACCCAGATAATTTTGGTAGGTGATATGAATCTAGAGATTTGCCCATTTCCTTTAGATTTCCAAATCTGTTAGAGTACAGTCTCTTGTACTATTCAGTTATATTTTTTATTTCTGTTGGATCTTTTGTGATATCTCATTTCTTATTCAGGTTATTTGTTTCCTCTCCTGTTTTCCTTAGTAAGTTTAGCCAATGGTTTGTCAATTTTGTTGATCTTTTCAAAACACTAGCTTTTATCATTTTTTTAAATTGCTTTTCTATTCTATAATTCATTTAGTTCTCTAATCTTTATTATTGGTTTACTTCTGACATCTGGCGGATTCCTCTGTTGCTCCCTTTCTACTTGTTCAAGCTATAGGGTTCATTCTTTGGTTTTGTTCCTTTTGTCCTTCCAGATGTGTCAATTTATAGAAATAAATGGACCTCTAAGTGCTGCTTTGGCCGTATTCCATAGATTCTGGTAGGATGTGTTTTCACTTGCATTTGCTTCCATAAATTTCTTTATTTCATCCTTGATTTCTTTTATAACCCACTGCTTTTTGAGCAAGGTGTTGTTTAGTTTGCATGAGTTCCAACTTTTGTCTATGTTTTTTTCTGCTATGGATTTTGACTTTTATGGCTTTATGGTCTGAGAAGATGCTTTGCAATAATTCAGAGGTTTGGATTTTGTTGAGATTTTCTTTATGTCCTAACACATTGTCTACTCTGGAAAATATTCCATGTGCACTGGAGAGGTGTATTTATCTGTTGATGGATTAAAAGTCCTGTATAGGAGATGGTGGAGTAAACAGACATATCCTAATTTCCCTCTGAGAACTAAGACCTGGATGATATCTTTATGGAGCATTGAATATCTGGGGAACCTTAGGACCTAACATACTTGACTAGGCAACAGTATTGGACTAATCCTCTCCTCTCAAAAATGATCCAGTGACTGTCTGACCTCTGCTTCTGCTGCTACATTGTAACAGAGAACTGCAGCTTCCACAAACAGCTGATAATGGTAACATACTTTCATTATAAGCTGGCAGGTGGAGTCTGCTGTTCCCCACTACCTGTTCGGGCCAGCCTGTTGGACAGCTCCTAGCTCCCAGTTCAGCTCCTGGACAGCTGCATACATAGAAGTGCAGTTTACTTTTAAGACTGACAGGCTTGTATTTCTCCCTGAACATTTATTTCTCTATTAAAAAGCCTCTTTTCTCTTACATTGTAAGATTGGCTGACACCCCCATAGACAGAGCAGCCTCTTTGCTACCCAATAAGCAGAATCTTCCACCCGTGAGAGTCCACCTGGGGCAAATCACTAGAGTAATAGAGACAGCTGGTGACCATCAATTCTCTTAGTTCCATTATCAGAGAAATCAATAGTATCTAGATGGCATGCAGGTAGCAGACCATAATTAATCATTTAAATAAACAGCCTTCAAATCATTTAATAATCATTAGTCATTTAATAAACAGCCTTCAAATGCTCCAGAAAATTCCCTAAATAAAGATGCAAAAAATTCAAAAAATTTCCCAGTTGAATACAAAAGAGTTATATATAAAACTCTTCTAGAGATTAAACAAAATGCAATAGAACAAAATGAAAAATTTGGTAAACCATTTGAAATGCTAGAACATCAATGATCTGAAATACATCAGATTAATAACAAAATTACAGAACTGGATAGAGTAGGATTGAACAAATGGAAGTTAAAATCAGTGACCTAGAAGACAAAGTAACTAACATCAGCATTTACAAGGTGAAATAAGAGAAAAGAAATAAGAAAAATGAAGAAGCATTAAGAAACATGTGGGAATCCATGAAGAGGAATAATTTACATTTAATTGGAGTTCCTGAACAAGGGAAGACTAATTACAACATAGAGAGTATTGCTGTAGAGATGCTGACAGAAAACTTTCCTGAGGTTATGAACAAAGAGAGCATAGGTATCCATGATGTTTATCGAACACTGCAAAAGTTAGATCCAAAAAGAAGGATGCCAAGGCATATTATAATTAAGCTTAATAAGCTAAAACACAAACAGATGCTTTTGCAGACAGCAAGGCTCAAGTCAAAACTAACATTTGAAAGGAAACCCTGTAGACTTTTATCTGACTTTTCTGTCAAAACAATGCTGGCTAGAAAACAGTGGGCAGACACATTCAAAGCCCTGAATGAGGAAAAGCTTCCATCCTAGAATTATTTATTCTGCAAAATTATCTATCAAATATAATGGTGAAATTTAGACTTTTGAAAATAAAGAGAAATTTAAAGACTTCATAAAAACTAAACCAAAATTACATGAAATATTGAAAGAAGCTCTTCCCAAAATGTATGTTTTAGGTGATAATTCCAGATACTTTATCCAAATTTCTAATCAGTTAAGGAAGGCACAAAACTTCAGCAAGCCAAAAGCTATAGTATTATAAGGGAATCCATGATCATATCATGACAACTATAATACCATCACATTAAAAGAGGGATACACTACAATAGTTGCAGTTGTTTTTGATACAGAGAAAGTTTCAGACTTATAAAATAGTTAAAATTGATTTCAATAAATATATGTTAAGGGGGATAATACATGTAGCCATAAAGCAGATTAACAATATACTATTTGAAATTAATAAACACAATACAGGATTCTCAACAAATATAAAATCAACACTCATACAATCTATAAAGAAGAATGTCCCAGAACAGATTAATAAGAACAACAGAGAAAACGTCAACAAGAAAAAAAAAATATCACAATGACACCACTAAACATATACTTATCAATAATCACATTGAATGTAAATGGACTGAATGCTCCAGTAAAGAGACAGTGAGTGATATTTTGGGTCAAAAGACATAGCCCATCTATATGTTGCTTTCAAGAAACACACCTTAGACTTAAAGATAAGAACAGGTTGAGAATTAAAGTTTGGAATAATATATATCAAGCTAGTAATATACAAAAAAGAGCAGATGTGGCAATATTAATCTCAGATAAAATAGATTTTAATGTAAAATCCTCTATTGTGGACAAGGATGGTCATTATTTATTGCTGAAAGGCTCAATACTCAAGCAGGACTTAACAATATCAAATATTTATGCACCCAATACCAAAGTACCTAAATACATTGAACAAATACTGACAACATTGAAAAATGAGATTGATCATTCCACAATAATAGTTGGGACTTTAACATTCCCCTTTCAGTTAAGGATAGATCATCCAGAAAAAAGCTCAGTAGAGATACAGAAGATCTTATTGCAACAATCAACAACTTGACCTTATCGACATATACAGATCTTCTCATCCATCAGAAGATAAATACACCTTCTTCCCCAAAACACAGGGAACATTCTCCAGAATAGACCATATGTTAGGTCATAAAACAATTCTCCATAAAATCCAAACCAGTGATTTATTGCAAAGTACCTTCTCAGACCACAGAACTATAAAGTTGAAATCAATAACAGAAAATTCATAGGTAAAAATTCCAACTTGTGGAAACTGAACAACACTTTACTCATAAAGCCTTGGGTTATAAAAGAAATTAAAGACAAATTAAAGAAATTTATGGATTCAAATGAGAATGAAAACACATCGTACCAGAATTTATGGGATACAGCAAAAGCAGTTCTCAGAGGTCAGTTTATAAATGTACACTTCCAGAAAAAAGAAAGAGTGCAAAATAAGAATTAACTTCACAGCTTGAACAAGTAGAAAGAGAGCAACAAAGGAACCCCTCAGGCACCAGAAGAAAACAGATTATAAAGATTAGAGCAGAACAAAATGAATTAGAGAATAGAAAAACAATTGAAAGAAATTAACAAAACCAAAATCTAGTTCTTTGAAAAGATCAACAAAATTGATAAACCATTGGCTACACTTACAAAAGGAAAACAGCAGAAGACACAAATAACCTGAATAGAAATGAGTTGGGAGATGTTAGAACTGACCCAACTGAAATAAAGTATAACAGAGTACTATGAAAAGCTATACTCTAACAGGTTTCAAAACCTAGGGGAAATGGACAAATTTCTAGATTCATATGACTCACCAAGACTATCACAAGGAGAAATAGATCAACTTAATAAATCTATCACAAAGGAAGAGATTGAAAACGTCATCAAAAATATATCAACTAAAAAAAGTCCTGGCCCAGATGGCTTCAGTGGAGAATTCTACCAAACTTTTAGAGAAGAACTAACTCCAATACTATTGAGGCTATTTCACACCATAGAAAGAGATGAAATACTTCCAAATTCATTCTATGAAGCCAGTATAACCCTGATACCAAAACCAGGGAAAGATCCCACAAGAAAAGAAAATTACAGACCAATATCACTCATGAACCTAGATGCAAAAATCTTCAACAAAACTCTAGCCAATAGAATTCAACAGCATATAAAAATATAATTCATCATGATCAAGTTGGTTTCATTCCAGAGATGCAAGGCTGGTTTAACATCAGAAAAACAATTAATGTAATCAACCACATTAATATCACAAAAGATAAAAATCACCTGATTTTGTCAATTGATGCAGAAAAGGCATTTGACAAAGTTCAACACCCATTCATGCTTAAAACTATCAGAAAAATAGGAATAAAGGGGAAATTCCTCATTATAATCAAAGCAAAGCCAACTGCTTTCATCATCCTGAATGGTGAAAGACTGAAAGAATTCCCTTTGAGAACGGAAACTAGACAAGGATGCCTGCTCTCACCACTTCTATTCAACATTGTGCTATAAGTTCTAGCCAGAGCAATTAGACAAGTCAAAGAAATAAAAGGCATCCTTATTGGCACTGAAGAAGTGAAGATTTCCCTCTTGGCAGATGATATGATTGTTTATACAGAGAATCCAAAGAAATCCATAAGTAAACTATTGGAGCTAAAAGAAGAATTCAGGAAAGTATCGGGATACAAGATAAACATAACTAAATCAATAGAATTCCTTTATACCAACAGTGAAATTATTAAAGAAGAAATCACCAAATCAATTCCATTTACTATAGCTTCCAAGAAGATAAAATACCTAGGAATAAATCTAACTAGAGAAATAAGAGATCTTTACAGAGAAAACTACAATACCTTACTACAAGAAACTAGGAGAGACATAAGTGGAGTAATCTGCCTTGCTCACGTGTAAGAAGACTCAGCCAAGCCAAGTGCCGTCGAGACGGATCACAACATTGTGAAAATGTCTATGTTGCCCAAAGCAATCTACTTATGTAATGCAATCCTAACACCAATTCCAATGACAGTTTTTATTGAGATGGAGAAACAAATTATCAGCTTTATTTGGAAAGGGAAGAAGCCCCGGATAAGTAAAGCACTACTGAAAAATAAGAACACACTGGGAGGCCTCTCACTACCTGACTTTAAAACTTCTTACACTGCCACAGTAGTCAAAACAGCCTGGTAATGGTACAAAAAGAGACATATAGACCAATGGAACAGAGTAGAGACCCCAGAGATGCCACCATCCTCCTATGAACAACTGATATTTGACAAAGGTCTTAAGATTTTAAACTGGGGTAAGAACAGTCTCTTTAAACAAATGGTGCTGGCATAATTGAATATTCATCTGCAAAAAACTGAAACAAGACCCGTATCTCACACCTTATACAAAAATCATCTCAAATTGGATAAAAGACCTAAATATCAAAACTAAAACGGTAAAGCTCATCCAAGATAAAATAGGGTCAACAATGGATGGTTTAATACACAATATAGACAGACTTCAAAATCTGACAAACACATTCATCAGAAGAGAAAATGGATAAATGGGAATTAATAAGAATCAAACACTTCTGCTCATCCAAAGACTTCATCAAAAGAATTAAAAGACCACCTACAGAATGGGAAAAAATATTTGGCAACTCTATGTCAGACCGATGCCTGATCTCCATAATCTATAAGTACTACAAAATATCAATAAGAAAGAGACAAATCATCCAATTGAGCAATGGGTAAAGGGGAAGAGCACTTGGCTTTGGCAAAGGAGATGGACAGACACTTCTCTAAAGAGGAGATCCAGGCAGCCAAACAACACAAGCGGACTTGCTCACAATCATTAACTATTAAAGACGTTCAATTCAAAACGACAATGAGATACCATCTCACCCCAACAAGATTGACCATGATCCAAAAAAGGCAAAACACTAAATGTTGGAGAGGCTGTGAAGAGACTGGAACTCTCCTACACTGTTGGTGGGATTGCAGAATGGTACAATCTCTTTGAAAAGCAATTTGACATTACCTTGAAATCATGGATCTAGATATACCATTTGACCTAGTAATTCCTCTGCTTGGAATATAACCTACAGAATCAAGGTCATTCACACCAATGGATACACGCACACGAATGTTCATTGCAGCACAGTCCATGATAGCAAAAAGATAGAATCAACCCAGATGCCCAGCAACAGAAGAATGGATGGGTAAACTTTGGTATATGTACTCAATGGAGTACTATGCATTGATAAAGAACGACGATGATAGCAGGAAACATCTCTCAATTTGGTCTCAACTGGAGGACATTATGTTGAGTGAAACTAGTCAGCGACAGAAGGATAATTATTACATGAGACCCCTATGATAAAAACTTAAAAGCATACTCATACATAACAGAAAAGACTCTTTGATGGCTACAAGGGTGTGGAGGATGGGAGGGCAGGAAGGCAGGGGGCGAGAGTTTAAATTAAATAGTTGTTAGAAATTTGCTTGGGTAAAATTGGTGACAATACACATTAGTAAGAAGATCAATGTTAAAAAAATTATTCTGTATATGTCAATGAGGTTGCATTGGTTAAATGTGACAACAACATCTATGTCTTTACTGAGATTTTTACTAGATGATCTGTCCATTACAGAAAGTGGAGTGTTGACATCTCCAACTATTATTATGTTGTGATCTATCTCATTTTTCAATGTAGTCACTTTGTTCAATGTATTTAGATACTCTAGCATTGGGTCCATAAATATTTAATATTGTTAAGTCCTGCTTGTGTGTTCAACTATTCAGCAATAAATAGTGAGTGTCCCTGTCTATGATGGTGGATTTTGCCTTAAAATCTATTTTATCTGAGATTTGTATTGCCACACATGCTCTTCTTTATATATTGTTAGCTTGGTATATATTATTCCATTCTTTAATTTTCAGTTTGTTCATCTCTTTAAGCCTAAGGTGTGTTTCTTGTAAGCAACTTATAGACTGGTCATATCTTTTGATCCAAGATGTCACTTGTCTCTTTAATAGAGTGTTCAGATCATTTACATTCAGTGTAATTGAATGTCAATAACTATTGATATGTATGTATTTAGTGCTGTCATTTTCATGTATTTATTTTTGTGTTGGTGCTTTTGACGGCACTTGGCTTTTTTGGCTGGCTTTCTCAGTAGCTGTTAATATTCTGTTCTGAGTCATTCTTTATAGGTTGATTTTTCATCTTTTTCAGTGTTTGTTTTGTTGAGACTCTTGTATTACGGTTCTTGTGTTGATATGTTGCATTGTTATTGTGCTTTGCGGCTTCCTGTCTAATCCCCCTTAATATTCTATGTTTAAACCCAATTTTTACATTTACATATCTTATTAACTTCCTCTCCATCTGAAAGGGTGATAACTACTGTAGTATATGCCTCTTTTTAATGTGATGGTATCTTAGTTTTCATGATAATGATCACTGCTTCCCTTCTTTTAATACAGCTTTGACTGAGCTTTGTGCCTTACCTGAGTAGGTTTCTGGATGTTGTGACCTGCAAAGTCTCTATAAATTCACACTTAATGGTTTTATTTTTCTAAGGCAAGAGCTACTTTCAGTATTTTTGTAATTTTGGTTTGGTCTTTACTAAGTCTCTAAGTTTCTGATTATCTGTGAATATTTAATTTTGTCTTCATATTTGAAAGACAATTTTGCAAGATATATAATTCTTGGGTGGAATTTTTTCTCCTGCATGGCTTTTAGTGTGTCATTCACTGCCTCCATGTCAACATCATTTCTGCCAAGAAGTCAAACAAAAGCCTACGGGACTTCCCTCTGAATGTTAGCTTTGCTTTGAGTCTTACTGCCTTTAAGAGTTTCTGCTTATGTTTTATTTTATTGAGCTTGATTGTAATATGTTTCAGTGTCTTTCTTTTGGAGTCTGTTTCCTGTGGTGTTCAATACATATGTGCATATTTACATTCTCTTCTTTCATGATTTCAGATAAGTTTTCTGTTAGTAACTCAACAACACTCTGTGTTTTCAGGTATCTCTCCTTGTTCAGGAACTCCAATTAATTGTAGATTTTGCCTCTTGATAGAGTCCTACATGTTTCTTAATGTGCATCTTCATTTTTTTTGTTTCTTTTCTCTGATATCTCCTCATAAATGCTGGTGTCAGTATCTTCAAGGTCAACAAGTCTGACTTACAATTTGTCAGTTTTGTTCTTTTGCCTTTCAATTGAATTGTCTAACTCTGTCATTTTGTTATTGATCTGTCAGATTTCAGAATGCTGACATTCCATCGTTTTGAGTAGCTTGCTTAATTTTTAATTTTGCTCTCTAGGAGGTCTCTATGTATAACTCTTTTGTATTTTACCTCTGATAGCTTCAGAAAGGTTTCTTCATCTGGGAAATTTTTTGATTCTTTATTTTGGGAGTTTTCTGGAGCCATAGTGGACTGCTTCTTTAAATGGTTAGCCATTGATTGTTTTCTGTGTGCCATCTAACAGCTGTTTCACTTTCCTGGTGTTACCTCAACAAGACCTGAGGTGTAATTCTAAGAGGGGAGTTTGTCACCAGCTGTCCCTGTGTACTTTAGTGACTGGCTTCTTCATCTGGGAATTTTTTGGTTCTTTATTTTTGGAGTTTTCTAGAGACATGGTTGGTTGTTTCTCTAAATGCTTGGAGAGGATCTGTTACCTTCGGTACATCTAGAGGTTGTTTATTTTCTCTGGTGTTGCCTCAACAGAAGCTGAGGCATAGTTCTAAGAAGGGAGTTGGTCACCAGCCACCTCTGTATACTCTTGTGACTGGACCCAGTGGACTCTTTGTGGTGGCAGGCTCCACCACCTGGCTGGCAAAGACACTGCCCTCCTCATAGAGTCACTGGGGGCCTGTCAACTGTCCTCATGATGCGGGTCAGTAAAGACTTGGAGAGATGCCATCAAGCTACAAAGCAGTAATTTCTCCAGCCAAAGCCAGCCAAGTGCCGTTGAGTCAGATCCGACTCATGGCGACCAGGCAGTCTTATTTTAAAAAGATAAGCTATCTGACCATTTCCAAAATCTGTCAGGCTGGCAGGTTTGGCAGGCCTCTCCTTCATGCTGACAATAGAGGCACCTCTTCAGCTGTCCCCAGATTCTATGATGAAGTTCAACATAAGGAGGGGCTACTTCACTGCTATCATCACCCAGCAGGCACTACATGTAAGGCAACACTGTGGTAAACACAGCCTTTCTCCTGGAAAAGTGCTCCCCAGATTGGCACTGCTTCTCAGCCTGGGAATTAACCCCTACTGAGGTCTCTGGTTGGGTAACTCCACCTCCCAGCCAAACAAGGAGGTGTCCTAGTCTAGCTGCCCCTCCCACTGCAAAACAGCTGAATCTATGGTCGAGTTCCATAAAGAGAGAGTGGAGGACCTGTGGTGCTTTCAGTCTGCTACTAGGCTCTCAAAATGTGGCTATTCCACACACTGTCTCTTGGCTGTAGCACACACTGCTCACTTCAGCACTGCTGCTCAGTATAGCTGCTGGCTCCTGCCCATCCCCCACCTACCAGCCAACAAAAAGAGAAAAAGTTAAAAACACCAGTATCTTCAGTCCACACAAGCCGGCCTTTCAGCAAGAGTGGGGCTCAGCAAGAGAGAAGAAGTTTCCTGTTTGATAGCATGTAGTCCAAACTGACAGCTCTATGCTATGCCCTAGGGTTCACTTGGTGTCCAGAAAACTCCATTCAATTATCAATTCAGGTCTCAGTTTTCAGAGGCAATTAAGGAGTCATGTGCCTAGTCCACCATCTTGCCTCCACCCCTAAAGTTTTTGTACCACTGCTTTCTGGACTGAATTTTATTTTACGGGAAGTTACCCAGTCATTAGAATTGTTGTTCTCCTGTATGAATGTGTCAGTTTCTTTAACTTTTTACAACTTTTCCTTTTCATGTTTGACTTTCATTAGTCTGACTATATTATCCCAGATAATTATTTTTATTTAGCTTTGCTTTCAATAAGAAATTCCATGAATTTGAAAATTTATGTCTTTTACAAATTATTAAAATATTCAACAATTTTTTTAAATAAATTTTATTGGTTTGACTACAAGTTTATACTCTATGTCAATTTGCCATATAACTCCTTGAATGTTCTCCCCTATTCTACTCTAACTGCTCCTCCCCATGACAGCACACACTTCCTTCTCATCCAGAACTTCCTGAGTTCATATGATGAAGATCTGTCTCCCCTTACCCTATCCTCTTGCCTCCAGTAATGAGCCTCAGACAGTCCCATGTACATATTTAAGTCCAAAAGTTTGTTCCTTGACTTCATTCAGTTTCATAGACTCCACTTCAATCCTGGTTGGAGATCTGGCTTTGGTGCTATATGCAGTTTGGGGTTAGAGAGCACAGGGGCCATGTTCCCTGGCAAGCCTCCAGACTGACAGAACATCAAGTGCAGTCATTTGGTAGAGGTCTGGTTCTGCCCTCTAATCCTTATCCTGCTATGTCAGGGGCTCCACGCCATATGCCCCATCTGGGCTGTCATCAGTGGTGGCTGGGCACCATCTAGTTCTTCAGGTCCTGTGCTGAAGGAGACACTGGCTCCTACGGCTCCTTTCATCTAGATGGCTAATATTTTCCTCCTGTTCTGGATCTCTTCATTTAACTCTCATTTGGATGGATTAGGACCAATAGAGTCTACTTAGATGGCAACTTGCTAGCTTTTAAGACCCCAGATGCCACTCACCCAAGTGGTATGCAGAACATTTTCTTTAGTGAAAAAGAAAAAAATGCTTGAGTATGCTAATTAGACTGGACACCCCCTGAGAACATGGTCCTTCTATCCCTGACCCTTCTACTCTGTCCTTCCAAAAGTTGGGGCATATTTAGGGAACAATTTAGGTTTGATGTTGTACAATTGTTGGTACCTCTTTTTTAGTGCATGCTGTTGTACCCTACACTCAACCTGAATCTTAACCACTATCTAATTAGCAGAAATCTCTTCTCCTCTCTCCCTACACTTGCAACCATCGAAGATTGATTTCTTCTGTGCTTAAGTGTTTTGTTGCATCCTTAAAATAAGCATGTCATACAATATTTGTCTTTTTGCATCTGGCTAATTTCTCTCAGTATAATATCCTCTAGATACTCCTACTTCAACAGGTATTTCCCTAAATCGTCATTGTTTCTTATCATTGTGTAGCATTCCATTGTAGTAATATATCACGATTTGCTTGAACATTCACCTGTTGATGGGCATCTAGGTAGCTTCCATATTTTTGCTACTGTGGGGAGAACTGCAATAAAAATTGGGGTACATGTATCTGTTTCTGTGGTGGCCTTATTTTCTTCAGATAGAATCCAAAGAGTGAGATTGTTGGATCATATGGCATTTCTATTTCTATTTTTTCATGAAAGCACCAAATCAATTTCCACAGTAGTTGTACAATTTTACACTTCCACGAACAGTGTAGAAGAGTTCCAATCTCTCCACATTCTCTCCAGCATTTATTATTTTGTGTATTTTGGACTATTGACAGCCTTGTTGGGGTGTGATGGTATCTCATTGTAGTTTTGATGTGGATTTCTCTTATGGCTAGGGATCATGAGAATTTCTTCATGTATCTCTTGACATCCAGTACATCTTCTTTGTTAAAGTGCCTGTTCAAGCCCTTTGCCCAATTTTATTGGGAATTTTTGTCTTTTCAACAATTTATTTCTTTTTCTTCAGTTGTGATTAATGACAATATACAATCCAAATTAATTCTACCTACTCACCTGTCTCCAGTAATTTCTGCTCTCCTTGCCCAGTGACAGCACACACACTCTTTCATTCTATACTTGTCATATCCATTTAACAGGCTCCTGTCCTCTTTTTTCCACCCACTTCTCTCCTCTCTAGAAGGAGACCAGTAAGACAGTACCCTATAAATGTATAGAACCATAAGTACAGACACCGTATGGTCACATTGTGTCCCAGAGTCCAGTCCACTTTTGTCTGAAAGGTTGACCTCAGTCATGTTTTCTGATCAAGGACAGCAGCAGGTCTAGGGGCCATGCTCCAGGCCATCAGACCATCAATTGTGGTCTTTTAGTAGAGGTCTTGAGCTGCACGTCTCTTTCTCTCATGTTGCCACAAGGACTCAACATTGTGTGTCCCATCACGGCTTTCTTTGGTGGTGACAGGGCACCATCTGGTTCTTCTGTTCACGTGTTGATACAGTTTCCCATTCGCACAGATCCTTCAGTCTCCAGAGCTCTTTTCCCCTCATGTCTTTGTTGTTATTGGTGATCATCTGTTCCAGATGAGTTGGGACCATCTGGTGTACCTCAGATGACAGCTTGCTAGATTTTAAGATCCCAGATGCCACTCACTAATGTGGGGTGTAGAAGACTGTCTTAGTAATAGGCTATTGTTGTTGTTAGATGCTGTCGAGTCAGTTCTGACTCATAGTGACCCTATGAACAATAGAACAAATGCTGCCCAGTCTTGTGTCATGTCCACAATTGTTTTTATGCTTAAGCCCATTGTTGTGGCCACTGTGTCAATCCATCTTGTCGAGGGTCTTCCTCTTTTTCGCTGACCCTCTGCTCTACCAAGTATGATTTCCTTCTCCAGGGACTGATCTTTCCTGACAACATGTCCAAAGCATGTAAGACTTAGTCTTGCCATCTTAGCTTGCAAGGAGCACTCTTGTACTTTTTCCAGAATGGATCTGTTTGTTCTTTTGGTAGTCCATTGTACATTCAACATTCTTCTCCAGTACTACCAATCAGAGGCATCAATTCTTCTTCTGTCGTCTTTGTTCATAGTCCAGCTTTTGCATGCACATGATGTGTCTCAAAATACCATGGCTTTGGTCAGGCATATTTTAGTCTTCAAGGTGACATCCTTAATTTAGAATACTTTGAATAGGTCCTTTGCAGCCAATTTTCCAAATGCAATGTATCTTTTGATTTCTTGACTGCTGCTTCAATGGAAGTTGATTGTGAACACAAGTGAAATGAAATCTTTAACAACATCAACCCTTTCTCCATTTATGACAATGTTGCTTACTGGTCCAGTTGTCAGGATTTTTGTTTTCCTGATGTTGAGGTACAATCCATACTGAAGGCTGTGGTCTTTGATCTTCATCAGTAAGTGTCTTACATCATTTTTGGCAAGTAAGGTGATGTTGTCTGTATAATGAAGGTTGTTAATGAGTCGTCCTCCAGTCCTGATGCCTTGTTCTTCTTCATACAATTGAGCTTCTCAGATTATTTGCTCTGCATACAGATTAGTTATCTGTGAATGTCTTAATTTCACCTTCATATATGAGAGAGAGTTTTGTATATATATAATTCTTGGTTGGAAGTCTCTCTCCTTCAAGGATTTGAATGTGTCATTCCACTGTTTTCTTGCCAACATCATTTCTGCTAAGAAGTCAGATGAAAACCTACAGGGGTACCATCAATACTTAGCTTTCCTTTAAGCCTCTCTGCATTTAAGAGAATCTGTTTATGTTTCATTTTCTTAAGATTGATTATAATATGCCTTGGTTTCTTTCTTTTGGGGTGTTTGATAAACATCTTGGATATTTGTGTTCTTTTCTTTCAGAATTTCAGAGAAGTTGTCTGTCAGCAACTCTACAACAATATTCTTTGTATTTTCAGGTGTCACTGTCTGTTCAGGAACTCCAGTTATTTGTGGATTATTCCTCTTGGTAGGTACCTACATGTTTCTTAATGTGTCTTCAATTTCTTATTCCTTTTCTCTCATTTCCCCACATAAATACAGATGTCAGTTGCTCTATCCTCAAACTGACTAACTCTGGCTTTCAGGCCCTCAGGTGTGGCAGGCCCTGCCTTCCAGCTGAACACCGAAGTACCTCATAGGCTAGCCCCAGATGCTATAATGTGGTTTGTAGTAGCGAGGGTTTATGGTCATGCTGCCATCCTCTGCCAGGCCCCACCTCTACCTCTAGGCACCAGTGACCTAAACAGCTTTTGTTCAGGAGAAGCACTTTCCAGACAGGCCTGTAACTCTAGGCAACAGTGTCCTAAACAGCTTTTGTGTAGGAGAAGCGCTTTCCAGACAGACCCTGCTTCTCAGCATGATTATTAGCCCCGAATAAGACCTCTGGGTGGGTGACTGCACCTCCCAGCTGACCAAGATGGCATCCTGCCTGAGCTACCTTCCTGCTGTGAAACAGAAGAATCTATGATGCAGCTAAGAAATGAGAGGTTTGAGGGGCAGTGGTGCCTTCAGTCTGCAGCTGGCCTATCAAAATGTGTCCGTCCCAAGCACAGTCTCTCTGTTGCACTATACACTGCTTGCTTAATCTCTTCAGTTTAGTATATTTGCCAGTCCCCAACTCCCAGAAAACAAAGAATTTGTCAGTATCTGTAGTCCTTCTAAATGGTGAGTCAGCAGAAGCAGGACTCAGTGTGCAGCTGCCTTGTGTTAGAGAAAGGTAGTTTCCACTTTACTGGCATCCAGTTCAATCTGACAATGCTATGCCAGATCCCAGGGATCCCTGGATGTCCAAGCTGCTCAATTCAATTCTTTTCAGGCCTTAGTTCTCAGAGGGAAACTAGGAGATGTGTATCTAGTTTGCCATCTTCAACATTTTTTTACTGGTGTGATTTCCACCCTATTCTTTCCTGTCCTGAGATTCTAACAATATTACACTTACTGACATTATCTCTTGATTCACTGAAATCCTGGATTTTATCCAATATTTTTTTTCATGCTTCATTTTTCAGATTGTATAATTTCTGTTTATTTATCTTGTCCTATTTTTATCTGCCCTGTCAACCTAAGTCTTTCCTCAAGTTCGCCATCTCTTCTGTCATCTCCAACCTGATATTAAGCCCATGAAGTGATTTTTTCTGTTAAGATACTGTGTTTTTCACTATCTAATTTCACTATTTTGTTCTCTTTTATACTTCCTTTTGATGTGTAGCATAGTAGCTAAGAGCTACGGCTTCTAATCAGAAAGTCAGCAGTTCAAGTCCACTAGGTGCTCCTTGGAATCCCTATGGGGCATTTCTTCTCTATCTCTAGGGTCTCTCTGAGTTGAAATTGACTCAACAATAGTGAATGTTTTATTGCTCTGGTAAGATTTCTTATTTGTACATTTATTATGTGGAAATTTTTTTGTCATTATTTAGGGTGTTATAAAAGCTAAATTAAAATTCCTGCTGCTAATTCCATCATTTGCATTACCTTGAGGTCAGCACCCATTAATTACCTTTTATTTGAGTATAGCCAATGTTTAGTATATCCCATATGAATTTAGAATCTATTTCAAGATTAGATTTGATTGAACTCTAGTGAACAAAGACCTCAAGATTTGTGAAATGACTTCAAAGGCATCATTAAGAGATCATTAAACAGATAGGAAGGAGAGAAAAGACTGAAATGAATGTCTGAAATGACTCATACTTGCTCTTGAATGGTGCTTAGTGGAAGCAAAGGAAAGAAATGATGAAGTAAAAGAAGTGAAAAGAAGATCTCAAAAGGCCAGTTTAGGAAGACAAAGTATTATAATAACATGTGCAAAGACTTAGAGTCAGAAAACCAAAAGGGAAAAACATGCACTGAATTTTTCAAGCTGAACAAACTGAAGAAAGAATTCAAACCTTGAGTTGTCTTTTCGAAGGATTGCACCTAGAAGATACTAAATAATACAGGAAGTTTCAAAAGAAGATGGACAGAATACACAGTCACTATATGAAAAAGACTTGCCTGGGAGGGGTGAGGTCAAGATGATGGACTACACATGCATCTCCTCAATTCCCTCTGAGAACTAAGGCTTGGAATAATAATTGAGTGGAGCAGCATGGACATCGAGGGAGACCTAGGACCTAGCATGCAATTGTCAGATTGGGCCAGCCACCACTAATCATGTAACTACCTCTCTCAAAGACCAGGCAGTGGCATGCTCAGTCCAGGTTCTGCTGACTCACCATTTGGGAGGACTGCAGTTACTAACACCTCTTTTGTTATCCAGGAGTCCGGGATTGGGCATGAGCCAGCTAATATGCTGAACTGCAGTGCTTATGTAAACAGCATACAGCACAGCAGAGAGATTGTACTTGGGGTAGCCACATTTGGGGAGGTCTACTGCTGACTTAGGATATCACTGCCCCTCTACCCTCTCTTTTCTGAGCTGCTCCATAGATTCTGCTGTTTCACCACAGGAAGCACAGCTTGAAAGAGATACTGTCTTGGTCAGTTGGGAGGCAGAGTCACCCAACAGGAGGTCTCAGTGAGGACTAATTCCCAAGCTGAGAAGCAGTGCCTATCCAGAAAGTACTTCTTGTGCACTGAAGCTGTGTTGAGGTCAGTGGTATCTTATGAGTGTGGCCCAGAAAATGATGGCAGCAAGGCTGTAATCCCTCCCTGCTTTGAACTATGTCACAGTATCAGGGGATGACCTATGAGATGCTTTCATTGTCAGCCAGAAGGTGGGCCCTACCACATGTGAAGGCCTGAGTGATTTCAGCAGCTGTTGGACAGCTCCTCACTTAGCTGTAAAGTACCTTTTTAAAATAACACCTCCTGGAGAACTGCTGAGCAGCCTGACAGCATCTCCTCCACACTTCACTAATCCACATCATAGTGTCAGCTGACAGTCCCCTGGTGACTCCATAAGTAGGGTGCCATCTTTGCCAGCCAGGAGGCAGATACTGTCACTCCAGAGTCCACCTAGGACCAGTCACTAGAGAACTCAGAGGTGGCTGATGATCAACTCCCCTCTTAGAACTATGTGTCAGCTCCTGTTGAAGTTAACACCAGAGAAATGAACAGCCTCTAGATGGTGTGTAGGCAACAATCAATTGCTAACCATTTAAGGAAACAGTGCACCATGGCTCCAGAAGACTCCCAAAATAATCAAAAAACTTCCCAGATGAAGAAGCTTTGCTGAGAATATGGAAGGCCGAGTACAAAAGAATTATATATAGAGCCCTCCTAGAGATTGAACAAAATGCAGCAGAACAAAATGAAAAACTTAAGCAAGCTATTTGAACTGATGGAATATCAATGATCTCATATCCAGCAGATCAATAACAAAATTAAAGAGTTAGACAATTCAATGCAAAGCCAAAAGAGAAGAACTGAGGAAAAGAAAGCCGTAGTTAATGAGCTTGAGGTTAGAGCAACTGACACAAGCATTTATGAGGAGAAATCAGAGAAAAATATTCAGAGAAATTAAGATGCATTAAGAAATATGTGGGACTCGACGGCACTTGGCTTGGCTGGCTATTAAGAGGAATAATCTAAGACTAATTGGAGTATCTGAACAGGGAGGGATAGCTCAACATACAGAGCATTGTAGAATTGCTGACAGAAAACTTCCCTGAAATTATAAAAGAAGAGAACATAGATTTCCAAGATGCATATCAAACATCGCAAAAGCTAGACCTCAGGGAAAACACCAAGGCATATTACAAGCTTAAAGAAAGAAACATACACATTTTTTTGAGGCAGTGAGGCTCAAAGCAAAGCTAACATTCAGAAGAAAGCTCTGCAGGCTTTATCTGCCTTCTCAGCAGAAATGATGTTGGCAAGGAGGCAGTGGGAAGACACTTTCAAAGCCTTGAAGGGGAAAACTTTCAACCAAGATTATGTGTTCTGCAAAACTGTCTGTCAGATATAAAGACAAAAGTAAGACTTTTGCAGATAAACAAAAGCTTAGAGACTGTGAAAACCAAACCAAAACTACAAGAAATACTGAAAGAAGCTATTTGTTTAGAAAAACAAAAACATCAAGTGCATACTTAAGGAGGCAATGCAAGACACAGTATCCAGAATCCTACTCAGTTATGGAAGCCACAAACTTCAATCAAAGCTACAACATTAAATGAAGGGAACTAGTGATCAGAACATGAAAACTATGACATCATCACACCAAAAACAAGGATATATTACAGTAGTTACAAGCCTTTCAAATGGAGAGGAAATTAAAAGGAAATGTAGAAGTTAAAGTCTGCTTTAAATGCAGAGTATTTAGGGGCATTACAGGGGTAGCCACAAAGCAAAATAACAATGTAACATATCAAAATAAGAAACATAATACAGGAGTTTCAGCAAACATAAAACCAACATTGAAAAAGATGAAAAGGTCAACCCATAAAGAAGAATGACTGAGAACAGATTATTAAGAGCAACATGGAAAACATCAACACAAAAATAAATGTATCAAAATGGCAGCACTAAGTACACACCTTTCAATAATTATGGTGAATGTAAATGTACTGAACACTCCAATAAAGAGACAGTGAGAGGCATCCTGGATCAAAACACACCTTAGAATCAAAGATATGAACAAATTGAAAATTAAATGATGGAATAATATATACCAAGCTAACAACATACAAGGAAGAGTAGGAGTGGCGATACTAGTCACAGATTAAAGAGACTTTAATGTAAAATTCACCATCATGGACAAAAATGTTCCTTATTTATTGCTGAAAGTTTCAATAAATAAGCAGGACTTAACAACATTAAATATTTATGCACCCAATACCAGAGCACCTAAATATATTGAACAAGCAGTGACTACACTGAAAGATGAGAAAAAGACTTGGTTGACTTTCAACCATTTAGAGGCAGCATATGATCAGGGTCTAACGGTGTTTTAATCAGCTAGTGCTGCTCTAAGAGAAATGCCAGAAGTGGGTGGCTTTTAAAAAATAAATTTCATTTGTCACAGTCAAAAAAGTTAAAAGTCCCAGTCCAGGGTGTCAGCTCCAGAAGGCTTTCTCTGTCGGTACTGGAGGAGGGTTCTTGTAGTCAATCTTCCCCTCGACTGGATGCTTCTAAGGTGCAGGTAATATTCTTTTGGGGGGGGGTATCTTTGCCTGATTTTGATGTCAGGGTTATACTACATTCATAGAGAGAATTCAGAAGTATCACTTTCTTTTCTATGTTCTGAAATAGTTTTAGTAGTACCGATATAAGCTCTTCTTTGAATGCTTGCCAAAATTCTCCAGTGGAGCCATCTGGCCAAGGTTTTTTGGTTGTTGGGAGTTTATTATTATTTCCTGTTCAATCTCTTCTCTTGTTATGGGTCTGTTTAGATTTTCAACATCATTTTGTATTAGTTTGGTTAGGTAGTTCATTTCTAGAAATTTGTCCATTTTGTCTAGGTTTTGAAATTTGTTTGAGTATAGATTTTTGTAATACTCTGTCATGATCTTTTTTACTTCCATTGGGCCTGTATTAATGTCTCTAATTTCATGTCTTATTTCTGTCCTATCCTGTTTTTCTTTTGCCAGTTTGGCCAGAAGTTTGTCAATTTTAATGGGTCCTTTCAAATAACCAACTTCTGGTTTTGCTGATTCTATCATTTTTCTATTCTCTGTTTCATTTATTTCTGCTGTGATGTCTATTATTTCTTTTTTTATTGGTGGTTATTATGGCTGTTTACTTCCTTTTTTGTTATTCTCTTTCTATTTGTTTGCGTCTAACATTTTTATTTTGGCTCTTCTTTTTTTTTGATGCATGCATCTATTGCTATAAATTGACCTCTGAGCACTGCCTTGGATGTTTTGGTATGATGCGTTTTCATTCTTGTTTGATTCTAGCAAATTTTTTTATTCTATCTTTGATTTCTTCTACTATCCATTACTTTTTAAGCAGTGTGTTATTCAGTTTCATGTAATTGACTTTTTCCCCATGTTCTTCCTGTTGCTAATTTCCTATTTTGATGATATTGTGGTCAGAGAAGACACTTTGTATTATCTCAACATTTTTTATTTTGTTAAGGGTTGCTCTGCAGGCTAAAATCAAACTAAATCAAACCAAACCAAATCACTGTCATGAAGCTGATTTGACTCATAGCAACCCTATAGACAGAGTAGAACTGCCCCATAGAGTTTCCAGGGGGCATTTGGCAGATTTAACAGCTAACCTTTTGGTTATCAGACGTAGCACTTAACTACTATGCCATCAGAGTTTCCTCTTTAGACTAAGATGTAATCCATTCTGGAGAACATTCCATATACACTGGAACAGAATGTATACTTTGAAGCTGTTGGGTGGAGTGTCCTATACATGTCTATGAGGTCCTTGAGCTCTCGTGTATCTTTGTTGAATTTCTTTGTAGATGTTCTGTCATTTACCAAGAGTGGTGTGTTGAAGTCTCCTACAATTATTGTGGAACTGTCAATTTCTCTTTTCAGTGCTGTTAGTTTGTTTTGTGTGTTTTGGAGCCCTGTCCTTGGGTATGTAGATGTTTATTATGGCTAAGTCTTCTTAAGTGCTACATCTGCTAATCAAAAAGTCAGAAGTTCAGATCTGCCAGGGACTCCTTGGAAACTCTATGGGGCAGTTTTCCTCTGACCTCTAGGGTCGCTATGAGTCAGATCTGACTCAAGGGCAGTGGGTTTGGTTTTTTGGTTTCTTTGTGATGGGTTTGTCCCTTTAAACATTACATTTACATAGTGCTGTTCTTTTTCTTTATATGGTGGATTCCATTTTAAAGTCTATTTTATCTCAGATTAGTGTTGCCACTCTTCCTTTCCTGGTAATTATTTCCTTAATATATATATTTTCATTCCTTCATTTTTAATAAGGTTATATCTTTATGTCTAACATGTGTCCCTTTTAGACGGCATATTGATGAGCCCTATTTTTTTCATCCCTTGCGTGAATCTGTCTCTTTATGGATACATTTGGGTCATTTACATTCACTGTAATTATTGGTAGTTGTGAATTTACTGTTGTAATTTTATAGTGTTTTTTGTGTTGCTATCATTTTCTTTGTTCCTTTTCCTCTCCTTTGCTGAATTCCTTTTTTTGTGGATTTCCTTTCCATTTCTTCTTCTTTTTGTTTGCACTGTGGTTTTGTTTATCGAGACTTTACATTTTTTTCTTTATTTTGATGAGTACCAAAAACCCAAATCAAACCCAGTGCTATGAAGTTGGTTCCAACTCAGAGCAACCCTATAGGACAGAGTAGAACTGCCCCATAGAGTTTCCAAGGAGCACCTGGTGGATTTGAACTGCTGATCTTTGGGTTAGCAGATGTACCACTTAACCACTACACCACCAGGATTTCCATTTTGATGAGAAGATTTGTAAAATTTCTTTGTTGGTTACCTTCTAAGTTACCCTTACCATCCTAAATTTGAGCTAGTCTATTATCATTTTGTATCACCTTGCCTTCCTCTCCATTATTAATTTCCATAGTGACATTGTTTATTCCATCTTTTACTGTTCTGATTTTGTTGTCATTTACAGGTTGACTTCTCTAGTTCCCTGTTATAATTATTCTTTTTCTAAAAAACCTTGAAAGTTCATTTCCTAGTTTGGTATCTGGAGGGTACAATCTTGCATCTTAGATTCAGGCCATGATCTGACATTAGGTGTTCTAAGAGCAAGCCAGCCAAAGCCAAGTGCTGTCAAGTCAGATCCGAGCAAAGGGTACCCTAAAATAATTCTTGTAATTTTATTTTGGTTTTTACATATCCCCTTAATTTCTGTTTATCTGGAAATGTCAATATTTCACTATCATATTTGAGAGTTTTGTAGGGTATATTATTCTTGGTTACAATTTTTTTTCTTTCAAAATTTTATATGTGATCCCATTTTTGTCTGCGTGGTTTCTACCATATAGTGAGACCTCAGTCTTATCATTTCTCCTTTTTAGGTGACTTTTTGTTCTTTTCAGTTGCTGTTAGAACTTTGTCTTTGGTTTCAGTGAGTGTCATTATGATACACTTGGTGATTTTCTTTAGGGAGTCTATAGTATATAAGTTCATTGAGCTTTGGGATGGTCAACTGTTTTCTTTCATATTAGGGGTGTCTTCTGTCAGTTCTACCCTGGCCCCTAGGGTCGCTATGAGTCAGATCCGACTCGACGGCACTTGGCTGGCTCTCTCAGCAATTGTTCAATTATCCTCTCTGTATTTTCCTTTCCCTCCCCCTGTTCTGGAACTTCAGTCACTTGAAACTTTTGCTTTTGCTTTTATCCCACATAATTTTCAGTGTTTCTTCATTTTTCTTCTTTGTTTTTTTTTTGACTTTTCCTCTTAGTGGTATGCAAATTTTTCTCTTCAGTGTTACTGATCCTATCTTCCATCATTACATTGTGTTCCCCAGACTTTGTATGACACTTTTTGTTTCTGAAATCTTCTCATTTATCTTTTGTATTTCTAATTGTTGTCAGCATATGACTTCTAGTTGTGAACTTATTTTGGCATGTTGTTCCTGTATTATTTTCCTGAATAATACCTTTTTTTGTCTATATTTCCACGATTTTTCCTGCCTTTGTTGTGAATTTCTTTATTTTTTCTTCATTTCTGTCTGGTCATTGTTTCAACTCTGAATATTAGAGATTTGAATTCCCCACTAGGTGGTTATAGCGCCTTTTCCTCTCTCAGAAAGTCATCTTGTGACTTATTTTGGACACCTGTTGGAAATATCCTGTCTTGTTTTCTATGTTTTGATGTTGTTTACTGTCTTCAGAGCATTCAGTTGTTATTCTCTCATTTATTGGTCGCCATGAGTTGGATCCGACTCAGTGGCACTTGGCACTGATTGTAAATCTGTTTGTCTAGTCAATTTTTATTATTTGGTTCTGTCAGAGAAGGAGGGTTGTTCATCTTTTGTTGGTTTCTTATCTGTAGTCATGATACTTTTTACCTCTTTGTCCAATGGGCAGGGCTAGTAGCTCAGTTATGCTGCAACTGGGCAGATCCAGCTGAAGGGGAGGGGCTGAAATGAATGAGTTGTTTGTGGCACACAGTAGGGCCAGCAGAATGGGCTTGGAGTCAGTGCTGTGTAGGTTCTGGTTGACCCTGCCAGTTATGCTCAAGGGTTTGATGTTCAGCTCACAGGGCAGTAAGCTTGTCCTTGTGCTGCTGATTGATTTCACTCAACATAGTGTCTTCCAGTTGAAATCAGGTTATGAGATGCTTCCTAAAATCATCATTGTTCTTTACCATTGCATAGCGTTCCACTGAGTATATGTACCATAGTGTTTTTATCCATTCATCTGTTGTTGAGCATCTGGGTTGACTCTATATTTTTGCAATTGTGGACTATGCTGCACTAAACATTTGCGAGCATGTCTCTGTTTGTGTGCCTGCCCTTGACTCTGTAGGATATATTCCAAGTGGTGGGATCACTGGGTCAAATGGTATATCTATTTCTAGCTTTTTAAGGAAGCATCAGATTGCTGTCCAAAGAGGTTGTACCATTTTGCAATCCCACCAGCAGTGTACAAGAGTTCCTTTCTCTCCACAGCCTCTCCAGCATTTGTTGTTTTGTGCTTTTTGGATTATGGCCAACCTTGTTTGGGTGAAATGGTATCTCATTGTAGTTTTCATTTGGAATTCTTTAATAGCTAATGATCATGATCGTTTCCTCATGTGTCCTTTGGCTGCCTGGATATCCTCTTTAGTGGAGTGTCAGTCCATCTCCTTTGCCCAGCACTTATCTTTTTATTGTTGTTATTTTGCAATGCATTGTAGATTATGGGGATCAGTCATTGATCTGACATATAGTTGCCAAATATTTTTTCCTATTCTGCAGGTGGTCTTTTAATTCTCTTAATAAAGGCTTTGGATGAGCAAAAGTGTTCGATTTTTAGTAGTTCCCATTCATATTTTCTCTTCTGTTGATCGAGCTTTCTTTTGTCACATTTTGAAGTCTAAGTTATGTATTAAAACTTCCATTGTTGACCCTATTTTTAATTTCATGATCTTTATAGTTTTAGGTTTGATATTTATATATTTTATCCAATTTGAGTTTTGTGGGTTTTTAAAGCAATGAACTAAATATGCTATGACATATATATCACACATGAATATGAAAACCTTATCTATTTATTATTTGGTATTTGTAGATAAAGTTAATTTTTTTCACAGTTGAATACAGAATAAGTAATTTTGTGGGGAAAAATACCCCCAGAACCTTCAATATTTAATGATAAAAGTTATAACATCATATTTTTATAAAAGACAAAAAATAATTTGTTAAGTTGTATCTATCCATAGTAAAGACATAATGCTTTAATTTTGATATAATAAACTGACCTTGTTCTTACTACATTAAGGAGACTTATATCTGTTGCTACTTGAGAAGACAAGTAACAGGCAACAACTCACAATATATCATCAAGTAATGTGAAGGATGATATATCATGAGTTTTTGCCTGTTACTTCTACCACTGCTAACCATAAGGTCGGTAATTCAAATCCACCAGGCACTCCTTGAATACTCTGGGGGTCAGTTCTACCCTGGCCGCTAGGGTCGCCATGAGTCAGATCCAACATGACAGCACTTGGCTTGGCTTGGCAATGTGAAGGAAGAGATTTTGATAAGAGATTATATTGGTACTCTGTGTACATGTGTGAAAACCCTAGTGACATAGTGGTTAAGTTCTACTTCTGCTAATGAAAAGGTGAGCAGTTCAAATGCATCAGGTGCTCCCTGGAAACTCTATGGAGCAGTTCTACTCTGTCCTATAGGGTCACTATGAGTTGGAAATGACTGGATAATAGTGGGTTTGGTTTAGTATATGTGTGTATGAAAGTTTATATATGTGTATTCTATATAAATTTTTAGAACTCTATAAATTTGTAGAATACACATATATACACATTTATCTAAATACATACAAACACACATAAAATTATCAGCATGGGAACAACTTCTGTTTAGAGCTGAAATTAGAGTGGAATGGTTTTAGAATTATTTCCAGGAAAGATGAGAAATTACATCTGGAACTAAGTTTAAATATCAATATTTCAAATAGTTTAATACATTGAAAGATGAAATTATATAGTTAAATGCAATTAACATTTCCTTTTTGGTGTGACTCAATAGAATAAGATTCATAGTCATGGCTGGATATTATGGAGTGTACCTAATAGGATTTTTATTGAATGGCCTGATATTTGGGATATACATAGGTCAGGTTTGGATTATAGTCAAAGTGAGAAAGATCTTTCTGAATAAAATCTTAAGAAAAACACATATTCAGATACAAATGTTAAATTATTTATATGATTCATTCTACTGATACATATGAAATACAGACTATAAAAATCTGAAACATTGTTCAAACTGACAACAGTTATTAAGCTGCTTTGTGTGCTTAAAGGAGAAATTTGAGGATGTGTAGAATAACTGACAAGCTGCACAGACTTTTCGTAGTAAACTTGTCATGTGAAGATGAAATCTCTTTTGCTGTAAACAGTCTTTTGAGCCTTTTATTAAATAACACTTGGATTCAAAAGCAACTATTTTCGTGTGTGAAAATGAGTTTTGTGACCTTAGCCCAGGTCCTAGCAGATGTTTGTTCATACTGAAAATATTTTATTTGTTTGACTATTCTGCACTCAGCATGTCGTGCCTTTCGGGTAACACCAGATTTTGCTTCCCAGACAGAGTGGAGTGACAAATATTCCTTGCCTGGCATGGCAGAATTTTTGTAAATTGTTGCAATTGCTAGATCCCAGGCAATTTTGAACCACAATTTAACAACTCTTGTCAAATCAATGATATTAATATCCCACATAAAAATAGCTTCTTTTAAACACAAGTATTTGCTTTTTGACGATTCAAAGACAAAAAAACTGTCTGAGAAATACAGTCTCACCTGGATTAAATGTCTGCAAGGTTTTTTTTTTTTTTCCCCCAATGGGAGCTATGCATATATCTCTTTGCACATACATACACACACAGAAAAAAAGAAATAAAATGCAAGAGTAATAAATGATCCGACTGGCTATTCTGTGTGGAAAGATTTTCATCAAGTATAATTTGACCAATGTTATCTGAGGATAAAGAGGGATTATGCCTTAATATGGGAAAATTTGCTTATTACATTTTCTTGACATTAAAAAGAAACTGCCTAATTATTTATGCATTTCCATAGACAATGCTTAATTTATGAATCATTAGAGAACATTGCTCTTAAAATTGCATTTTCATTTCAAAGAAATTCTAATTTTTATTATGTAAATATTTTTTATTAAAGAAATTTTAAGTGTTTTACATGGCTCGACGGCACTTGGCTTGGCTACATGGCTAGACACTATGCTGAGTGATGAGGGCACAGAAATGATGTCTGAGATGAAAAAGAAGGAAGGTAGACTTAATAAAGAAAAGGCTTGGGGGAAAATGTGTTCTAAGCCAGATAGCATTAAAAAGAAAAGTAATCATGTGAGGGCTGAAATAACTTTACATAATTTATTGTAGGAGCAACATATACTGAAGCAAGGAATAGTGATAATGCTGAAGGTGAGAGAAGGGGTTGATCATGCAAGACAATATATATAAAATGAAGGAATTCAGACATTTCTTTTATTAGGAAAGTACATTCTAACCACAGTCACCTATAACACTGCTGAAAAATATTAAAAAGTGTTCTATGGTACTGAAAATTAGTGCAATAAGACAAGAAAAAAATAAAACATATATGGATTATACCAGAAGTTATAAAACTTTCTGTTCTCAGATGACATGACTATCCATGTAGAGATTCTCAAAAATTGGCCAAAATTAAAACACACACACACACAACTCCTGGAACAAATAAGTAAGTATAGCAATGTCACTGAATACAAGGCTTATATAAAAAAATGAATTGATTTCCTATACACCAACAATGAGAATTTGAAATTAAATAAAATTAATATCATTTGCCAAGCACAAAAATAAATGAAATACTTATGTATGAATCTAACGAAGTATATACAGGGTCTCTGTGGGCGGGAGAAGCCCATCAACTACAAATTCTGATGAAAGAAATCAATTAAGATCTAAATGAGTGGAGAGCTGGCCTATGTTTACAGAATATATTGTGGATTGATTTGCATTCCTCCAAAATATATGTCGAAATCTTAACATCTGTACCTGTGAATGTGACTCTGACTGGGAAAATAAGTTTTTGTTTGTTATACTATTGATATCATATCACAGTTAATGAGGTCATATCATTTCTGTTTCTGAGTAGTCTCTTGTAAAAGGGAAAGACAAACTCCTAGAGATATACTTGTACATACAGGGCAAAGACACCATGTGAGAATATTTCTACAACCCACAAAATGCCAAAAGATTCTCAGGAATATACTAGCCTAAAGATACAACAAGGATCTTTCCCCTAGATCTGACAGAGATATCCTAACCCTCCCAAAGTCCTAAGTTTGGACGTCAGCCTTCAAAACTGAGAAAATAAATTTCTGTTCTCCAAAGCCATCTATCTGTTTTAGTTTTGTCATGGCAACACTAAAAAACTAAAACAGACTGGAAGATGCAATATTGTTAACATGTCAGTTTTACCCAACTTCATCTATACATTTAATTTCAATCAAAATCCCATGCAGTAATGATTAACAAACAAACAAAAAAACAAAAACAACAACAACTTGTTTCCATGCAGTTGACTCCAACTCACAGCAACCCTTAGGAGAGATCAGAACTACACCACAGAGGTTTCCAAGGAGCACCTGACAAGCACTACTAATCCACCAAGCTGGAGAAATAAATATGGGCTCTGGTATAACTTACTATGTATACAAATGTTTACAGGTAAAAATATTTATAGATATGTGCATACACAGGTTAATATGCACATATATAGTTCCTTATTCGGTCATCTGAGACAGCCTAATATTCTCCAATAAAAGGAACCAGGGTTTCCTGAAATGGCTAATTTGAGGACTGGGGAAGAATATATGCAAGATGAACTCAGAGCATCTGTAGTGCCAGAAAGTAAGGAAGTACACTTCCCCTCCAACACACAAAACTATAATGATGCGACTATGGCAAAGGGATACAAGAGCCAAGTGAAAAAACTCCTGGACAAAACTTGAAAATTAAAGAAACTGCAACCAAAAACAAAAACAAAATTGTACTGGATAATAA
This sequence comes from Heterohyrax brucei, assembly GCA_028571685.1. Lineage (NCBI taxonomy): Eukaryota > Metazoa > Chordata > Mammalia > Hyracoidea > Procaviidae > Heterohyrax > Heterohyrax brucei. The sequence continues at coordinate 126,562,015 of CM053166.1, read as the reverse complement.
CTGAAAGTGTAAAATAAATTTTCATGAGTCCATACTGATATAAATAAGTGACTGAATTAAAAAAAAAAAGGTGTGGGGAGAATAAGAGGCAAATTTCCTAAATGACTTTTGTAGGCCCTTAGCCTTTAAGATGGTGACGTGTAACTCCTGACCTCTTAAGGGTGGACTCTGGGTAGCAACTTTCTTCTGAACAGCACAGTAAGGAATGATGAAAAAAAGAGCAACCTAACAACAGAGAAACAAGATGAACTCAGAGGAACTTGACAAACAGTACCTTAGTTAAGTGATGAAGTTTAGCATCAACAGTAATAAACCATGTTGATAGTATGTACTTTTCACATGATGTGATGAAAATAGCACTTTATTTCTCTGATTTTCATAAGAAAAACATCAGACAAATTCAATTAACGGAGTTTCCTATAAAATGCATGACCAGTACTCAAGCTGTCGGGTCATCAAAAAAGAAGAAAGTCTGAGTAAATTGTACCAAGAGAAGCTTAAGCAGATGTGATGACTAAATGTAATGTGATATCATGGATGGGATTCTCAAACAGAGAAAGAACATTTACATAAAAAATTAAAGATCTACATAAGTTGTGAACTTTATTAATACTAATGTATCAATATTGGCTCATTAATTGCAACATGCATCTAACTAATGTTAGACATTAAAAATGGCAGAAATTGGGTAAGGAATATAAACAAATTCCACTGTCTTCACGATCATTTCATAAATGTTTAAATCTATTCTAAAACAGTTTATTCGGAAACTGTGATATTATACTCAAATGATTGTTGAGAGACTACATTTTAGATTGTGCATGTTTTATTTTGTTTTATCCATTCTTTATGTGCACATTCTTCTTGACATGCTGTTCCCCACAGTACTACAGAAACCTAGATCCATGCAATTGGGATGTTTTGTGACAAAATTAATGGGTAGATAAAATGGTTGAATTTTTCACTTATCTCTCTCTGAAATTCTCTACAGTGTACATCAGTGGGATTATAGAGGATTTCCTTCAAGTTTTCCTTTGATCCAAGTAATCTACTATGAATTTTACTGTATTTATAAATTTTATAATTTACACATTAAAAGCAGAGTGCATAGTTTTGCTTCTGTAAATGTTAGCTTAGGTGTTTTAGATCAACCCTACTGAAAAAGACAGAAATAAACACACACACATACAAAGAGACACACGGCATAACTTGATAGCAGAATGTCAACTCTGTCACCTCCTTCATGCAATGCTGAACAAATGAGGCCTACAACAGTTTATAAGGGCTTTTTTCTCCTTTTAATTTTTATATATAAGTTCATGGACAACTTCTCAACGTGAAATTATTAAAGTAGTTATAAATATATTCTTTTGTTGAATTCTATTAACGGAAGAATTAAGACTTTCAAATATGTTAAATATGAATTCATTTTCAAGTCAACAGTTGCCCTACGTACAAGGAATCTTCATATTTTAAAACTATTAAGATATCAATATTTTTCATTCAATCTGTTTCTTTTTTGGTCCAGAAAACTGCACAAGAGCAAGGTACTGAGTGAACCTATCACATTCTTTATGGAGAAATTAATCTTCGCTTTGAGTGCAGCAATTACAAAAACCACAGTAGTCAAAGATACATTACATGTATCATTTTAAAGATTTTTGAGTGATTGCTTTGAACTGGGTAATTTTAAGCTAGTTTGCACCATCTCTAAAACATCAAAGTGACATGTTTTCAGTCACAGCTTAATTACTGTGTTTTGCAGACCTGTTGATAATGCCTACAGGAATTCTAATTAGCTGTGATTCTGCATTGCTCTCCTTGTTATATAAACCACTGCTCTCTAGCTTGTGCTCTCTAGTACTGAGACTTGCTCAGCCAAGGGTGAATAGAGCTGCTGGCCTCCTGGCTTCCATCCAAGCTTAAAAACCTGCCAGATTTTTTTCAGCAAGGTCTACTTACTAATCTTTTTCTTTTGGTCTCCTAGCTCCAATCTAAGTGTGAAAAGTTCTGAAGTTGATGTAAAAGAGTATAAGCCTTGTTTCTAGCTATAATTTAAAAGACACTGTTTCATGATGTTTTTCAATGTTAAAATAGTGATTTATAATGCAATCTCTTCACAAATGGTAAATAAATACAATATTCTGCCAAGGCTTTCAGTTATGAATTTAGTCAAAGTGTGTCATCTTTTTCTGCTAGTAGTGGCACATGATTTTAAAGGATATTTAAGTGGAAATCTGAGTTTCATTTTAACAATCTTAAATTTTAATAAGACTCCAAATAAAATTGAGCCATATGTAGCAAATAAAATGTATCTTGGATGATAATTTAAAGGATCTTTGAGTCAATATCACCACTTAAAGTCAAATGATAATGCAAAGGTGAGGGGGAGTTGAGCTTCTCACAATGTTTTGTAGGTTCTACTTTTTAAAGTGTTCAAAAATACGTGAAGATCTTTTCTTAAACATGTAATTATAGACAAACAACCTTGGGGACTGTGTGTCTTAAAGGAATAATCATTTTTGTATTCTTACGAAGTCTTAAACTATCGCAGAAAAATGTTGGAGAAGATGTCACAAGAAAATGTAACCATAACTTTGTGAATAAAATAACCAAATTTAGCGACTTTTTTTAAAAAAAAAATATTTAATATAACTGAGTGAAAATGTACATTCCCGTATAAATTTACATACCCACCTATATGCAACTTCCACTGCTCTCCCTACCTGGTGACAGCACACTATTTCTCTCTGCTCCATACATGTCTCATTCTCCCAAGAGTCTCTTTTTTCCCCTCCTCTCCACCCACTCTCCTTCCTCCAGCCAGAGGTCAGCAGGATGACATTCTATAGATGTATAGAACCATAAAGTGCATCTAATATATGGTCACTGCATTGCCAAGTCCAATCCATTCCTGTCCGAAGCGTGGACCTTCGTTATGATTTATGGTCAAGGGTAACATCAGGGTGAGGGGACATGGCTCCCAGGGGAACCCCGAAACCACTGGACCATCAATTGAGGTCTTTTAGTGGGGATCTCAGGGTGCACCCCGTTTTATTCTTGTGTTGCCAGTGAGACTATACTTAGTGAGCTCCATCACAGCTATCACTGGTGGTGGTCGGGCACCATCTGGTTCTTCCGGTCCCAAGTCGATGTAGGCACCCACTGATGTGGGTCTCTTTGTCTTCTGGGTTGTCTTTTCCCCATGTCATTTTGGTCCTCGGTGAGCATCTGTTCCTGCTGAGTTGGGACCGTTTGCTGTGCCCTCGGATGGCAGCTTGGCAGCTTTTAAGACCCCAGACGCCACTCACCAATGTGGGGTGCAGAGAGCCCTCTTAGCAAAACGCTAGTTGTGCCAATTGGCCTTGCTTTCGCCTAAGAGCATGGTCTCCCACCCCCTGCCCCAGCTACTCTATCCTTGCAATAGTGGGTTAAAATGGAAGGAGTACTCATGTTATGTTTAAGTCCAGTTAATGTTGTTCTTGTTTCTAATGTGTGCTACCACCTATTTCACCCACCAGATACCTAGCAACTATCTAATCTAAACCCTCACCCCCTCCCTCCCTCCCTCCCCTCCCTTACAGCTGTCAAAAAGTCTTTTCTTCTACACACAAGTCTGTTTTTGAGATCTTATCGTAGAGGTCTCATACAATATTTGTCCTTTTGTCTCTGACTACTTTCACTCAACATAATGTCTTCCAATTGAAACCAGGTCATGAGATGTTTCCTGAAGTCACCGTTGTTCTTTATCATTGCATAGTGCTCCATTGAGTATATATACCATAGTTTACCTATCCATTCTTCTGTTGTTGGGCATCTGGGTTGATTCCATCTTTTTGCTATCACGGACTGTGCTGAGATAAACATTCTGGTGCATATGTCCGTTGGTGTGAAAGGCCTTGATTCTGTAGGATATATTCCAAGTAGTGGAATTACTGGGTCAAATGGTATATCAATATCCATTTTTTTAAGGAAGTGCCAGATTGCTTTCCAAAGAGACAGGACCATTTTGCAACCCCACCAACAGTGTAGGAGGGTTCCACTTTCTCCACAGCCTCTCCAGCATTTGTTGTTTTATGTTTTTTGGATCATGGCCAACCTTGTTGGGGTGAGATGGTATCTCATTGTCGTCGTGACTTGAATTTCTTTAATAACTAAAGATCGCGAACATGTCTGCATGTGTTTTTTGGCTGCCTGGATCTCTTTAATGAAATGTCTGTCCATCTCCTTTGCCCATCGCTTAATTGGATGATTTATCTTCTTCTTGTTGATATTTTGTAGTATCTTATAGATTATGGAAATCAGGGGTCGGTCTGACATAGAGTTGCCAAATATTTTTTCCCATTCTGTGGGTGTTCTTTTAATTCTATTAATAAAGTCTTCAGATGAGCAAAAGTGTTTAATTCTTAATAGATCCCATTTGTCTATTTTCTCTTCTGATGATTGTGGTTTATTTGACAGATTTTGGAGTCTGTCCATATTGTGTATTTAAACTTCCATTGTTGTTCCTACCTTTTCTTGGATGAGCTTTATTGTTTTAGGTTTGATATTTAGATCTTTTATCCAGTTGGAGTTGGTTTTCATATAAGGTGTAAGATATGGATCTTGTTTCAGTTTCTTGCAGATGGATATCCAATTTTGCCAGCACCATTTGTTGAAGATACTGTTTTCACTTCAGTTTAATGTCTTAGGGCCTTTGTTGAATATCAGTTGTTCATAGGCAGATGGTGTCATCTCTAGGGTCTCAGTTCTGTTCCACTGATTGATCTGTCTGTTCTTATACCAGTACCAGACTGTTTTGACCACTGTGGCAGTGTAATATGTTCTAAAGTCAGGTAATGAGAGGCCTCCCAGTGTGTTCTTCTTCTTTAGTAGTACCTTGCTTAACCGGAGCTTCTTCCCTTTCCAAACAAAATTGGTGATTTGTTTTTCCATCTCATTAAAAAATGTCACTGGAACTCGTATTGGGATTGCATTATATAAATAGATTGTTTGGGGTAAAATAGACATTTTCACAATGTTAAGTCTTCCTATCCATGAGCAGGGTAGATTTTTCCATTTATCTAAGTCTCTCTTAGTTTCTTGTAGTAAGGGCTTGTAGTTCTCTTTGTAACAGTCTGTTGTTTCTCTGGTTAGCTTAATTCCTAGGTAGCTTATCTTCTTAGGGTAAATGGTATTGATTTGATAATTTCTTCGTCAACAGTCTCGTTGTTGGTATAAATTTAGTGACTTTTCTTTATAATTTTAACTGCCAGCTAGCATTAAATTTAATACTTTAATACAGCATATAAAGTTTATATTTGATTCACAAAACATGTGAGTCTTCTTAATGTTATTTTTAATTTGTTGATGAAACAGAGTTCATAAGCAAATCATCAGTCTAGATGGTAAATGTGTTTACTGAAGTGAAAGATTCAGACAGATCTTGCATATTTTAACCTATCAATCAATGCTAGTCAATCTAATGATTGAGCAAAAGATCACTATAAAGACAAGAATGGCAAGGCCAAAATGGATGTCAGAAGAGACTGTGAAACTTGCTCTTGAACATAGAGTAGCTAAAGGGAAAGGAAGAAATCATGACATCAAAGAGCTGAAGAGGAGATTTCAAAGGGCAGCTCCAGTAGACAAGGTATTGTATTGAAATGTGGAAAGACCTGGATTAGAAAATCAAAAGGGAAGAATAAGTTCAACATTTGTCAAGTTGAAAGAACTAAGAAATATTTGAATCTCAACTTGCAATTTTGAAGGACTCTAAGGGCAAAATATTGAATACTCTAGAGGGCAGTTCTACTCTGACCTCTAGGGTCAACATGAGGCGTATCTGACTCAATGGCACTTGGCTGGCAGGAAACATCAAAAGAACTGGGAAGGAATACAGAGTCACTGTACCAAAGAGAACTGATAGACATTCAGCCATCTTAGGAGATAGCATATGACCAGGAACTGACATTACTGGAGAAAGAAGTCTAAGATGTACTCAAGACATTGGTGAAAAACAAGTCTCCAGGAACAGAAGGAATACCAACTGACATGTTTCTACAAACAGATACAATGCTGGAAGCCTTGACTCGTTTATACCAAGAAATTTGGAAGATGGCTACCTGGCCAACTGACTGGAAGAGATTCACATTTGTCCCTGTTCTAAAGAAAGGTGATCCACTGGTACGTGGAATTGTTGAACAAAAATTTCATTACTATCACACGTAAGAAAACTTTTGCTGAAGATAATTCAAAAGGGGTTGCAGCAGTACATTGACAGGGAACTGTCAGAAATTCAAGCCTGATTCAGAGGAGGATATGAAACTATGGATATCATTGTTGATGGCAGATGGATCTTGGCTGAAAGCAGAGAACATTGGAAAGATGTTTACTTCTGTTTTATTTTCCGTTCAAAGGCATTTGGTTGTGTGGATCATAATAAATTATGGATAATGTCAGAAGGATGGGAATTCCAGAACAGGTTGAACTTCTTCCTTATACTACCATCTATTCTTAGTCATATGCTAGCTCCTGAAATGGTTGAACATTGAACAATTATTTTTGGTTCAATGACTTCCAACTTCTTTTGACACTTCCCATGTCATTCAATATTTTCCTCATGTCATTTATGTTAAGTGCCACTAAGTTGGTTCTGACACAGAGTGACCCTATGTACAACAGAAACACTGCCTAGTCCTATGGTATCCTCAGAATTGCTGCCATGTAAGAGCTCATGTGGCAGCCACTGTGTCAGTCTTGTTTTTCTTTTTTTAACTTAGTCTTGTTTATCAAGCATCATGTTCTTTTCCAGAAACTGGTCACTCCTGATACCATGTCCAAAGTACAGGAGACAGAGTCATGCCATCCTTGCTTCTATGGAGCATTCTGGCTGAACTACTTCCAAGACAGGTTTGCTTGTTTTTCTAGCAGTCTGTGATAGAATGTCCTTCTTCAACATCATGATTCAATGTATTGATTCTTCTTTGATATTCCTTATTCACTGTCCAGTTTTAACATGTATATGAGGTAATTGAAAATGCCAAGTGTTGTGTCAGGTCCACCTTAGTCCTCGAAGTAGCATTTTTGCTTTTTAATACTTTAAAAAGGTCTTTTATAGCACATTTACCCAATGCAACACATCTTTTGATTTCTTTACTGCTGCCCATGTGTTTTGATTGTGGACCCAAGTAAAATGAAATCTTTGACAACTTCAATATTTTCTCCATTCATCACTTTATTGTTTATTGGTTCAGTTGTGATGACTTTTGTTTTGTCCATGTTGACATGTAATCTGTACTGAAGACTGTAGTTTTTGATCATCAACAGTAAGTGACCCAAGTCCTCTTCGCTTTCATCAAGCAAGGTTATGTCTTCTGCATATCACAGATTGTTAATGAGTCTCCAGTCTTGATAGCCTGTTCTTCTTTGTATAGTTAAGTTTCCCAGATTATTTGCTCAGCATACATATTGAATAAGAATGGTAAATGGATACATCCCTGATGCCCACCTTTCCTTATTTTAAACCATGCAGAATCTTCTAGTTCTGTTCAAACAGCTACTTCTTGATCTATGTACAGGTTCTTCATGAGCAAGGTATTCATTCTTCCCAGCATCATCTATTGCCCATAGAATCCTTCAATATTGCAGCTGGAAGCTGGAATTTTGCCCTCAGTTCTTTCAACTTGAAAATTCTTGTTTGGGTTTCTACCTCCAAGTTATTGTACATTTTGTTACAATACCTTACGTTGTCTTCTTGAGCTGCCATTCCGTTCACCTTTTTTACATGACCATTTCTTTTGTTGGTTTTCATCACTTTATGTTCAAGAGAAAGTTCAGAGTCTCTCCTCACATTCATTTTGGTCTTCTGTTTATTTACAGTCTTTCAAATAATCTTTTGTTTTCTTCAGGCATGATATTCTTGACATCATCCTATAACTCATCTTATCTTTGGTAATTAATGTTCAATGTGTCAAATTTATTCTTGAGGTGGTCTTTAAATGCAGGTGGATTATACTCTAGGTTGTACTTTAGTTCTCATGGGCTTGTTTTAATTCTATCAGCTTTAACTTAAACTTGTATTTGAGCAATTGATGATCTGTTCCAATATTGTCTCCTGGCCTTGTTTTGACTATTGATATTGAGCTCCTCCATCATCTCTTTCTACAAATGATGTTAGTTCCTGTTTTTTTTTCATCCATTGAGATCCATATGTATAGTCACTATTCATGTTGTTGAGAGAAAGATGTTTGCAATGAATAAGTCATTGATCTTGCAAAAATCTATTGCAGGATCTCTCACATTGTTTTTAACACCAAGGCCACATTTTGCAACTACCAATCTTTCTTCTTTGTTAATATTTTTCACCTTTCAATCATCAGTAATTACCAGTGCATGTTAATCAAGTGCTTTATCAGTTTGTAATTGCAGAAGTTGTTAAAAATCTTCAGTTGCTTTATATTTTGTATTAGTGGTCGTCATGTAAATATGAATAATAGTGATCTTAATAAGTTTTCCATTCAGTTGTATGACTATTATCCTATCACTTACAGGTTATACTTCAGAATGGTTCTTGAAGTGTTCTTTTTGATAATGAATGAAACACCATTCCTCTTCAGTGTGTTTTTCCTGGCATAGTAGACCATATGATTGATAAAAATAACAAATACCAATCCATTTCAGCTTACTAATGTCTGCAATATTGATCTTTCATTTCATTTTTGATGTTTCTCTAAATTTACCTTCTTTTTCTATCTCCTTTATACATGAATGACACTGTGTGACATCTTGTACTTGTTGTAGACAGGCTATATCACACAGCATGGTAAACACTTCCTTGGTCTTCACAACAGCACTGGCCCCCTTTATTTTCATTTTTTCCCAAATTTTTAACTAGTTATTTTTTTTTTAATTCTTTCTTTATCCTTATTTTTTCTTTTTGCTTTTTCTCCATTTCCTAGCTTCTCATGTCTCCACTGCAATGGCAAGCTCCCTTAGCACTCTTCTTTTCTGGATCCTCTTTCTCTCTTTTCTCCCATACCCCTCTTAGCTTCACATAGTACAACCTCCTTGCTCCTTCCCACCTCCCTGTGCCTTGCATTGAACATCATACCCCTGAGAAGGAAAGGTACAACCTACCAGAACCTGTGACAACTGACTCCTAGCTTGGCTTTCAACCCTGGTAGGTGCCACAAACAACCCATCACAGCCCATTCCCTTCAGCTGAACCTCCATGAGCAATTGTCCCTGCCCACTGGACAATGAGGTGAAATGTATCATGACCACAGACAAGAGAATAACAAAGGGTACGCAGACTGCCTGCTCTGAAATAAACAAATAAAAAAGTAGAACATAATAGCAGATCTACAAAGAACAAAGAAAACAATTACTGGATGCTTCAAAGCCTTTTTTTAGAGGACAGGATGGTTCCAGAAGTCATTCAAAATAAAATACTAAATGGATTTCCACCAGAATAAAAGACACTAGAATATCTTACAGGGAATTCAAAATTCTAATATGCAGAGCTATCTGAGAGTTGAAGCAAAAAGCACATGAAGATGAGGAAAAAATAGACAAATTCATGGAATAATTCAGGAAAATATTATGGAACAAAATGCCCAAATAAATTAACAATTAGAAATCATACAAAATATACAGTTAGAAATCCACATAGTAAACAACAATATTTCAGAAATGGACAGTATTGCAGAAGGACTGAGGCGCAGATTGGAAATGAAGGAAAACACAATCAGTGAAATTCAAGACAAAAAATTGCATAATACTCTGAGGAAAAATCAGAGAGAAGAACAAAGAAAAATGAAGAGACCCTAATAATTATGTGGGATACTTATCTATCTGCCTACCTACTTGCCTACCTATGACTTGCCTACCTACCTATTTGCCTGTCTACCTACTTATCTGACTATCTATCCATATTTACCTATCCATCCATCCATCTATTCATGCATCCACCCATCCATCCAACTATGCATCTATCCCATCTATCTAAAACACTTTATGAGTGATCATAATTCCAGAACAGGGATAGAAAATGGTAAATACAGAGATGATTATTTAAGAAATTCTGACAGAAATCTTCCCTAATATTGTGAAAGATGAAAAGCTGACCATCCGAGAAACTCAATGAACCCCATATAGGATAGATCCTCAAAGAAAATCACCAAGGTGTATCTTAAACACACTTGATAAAACCAAAAAGAAAAAATGCTGACAGCAACTCAAGGAAAACAAAATATCACATACAGAGGAAAAGCAATAAGACTAATCTCTGATTATTTGGCAGAAAGCATGCAGGCAAGAAGGCAATGGGATGATATATATGAAGCCTTAAAAGAAAAAAAATTGCCAACCAAGAATAATATATCTTTTAAAACTCTCAGTCAAATATGATGCTGAAATTAAGACATTTCCACATAAACAGAAATTAAGGGAATATGTATGAACCCTACCAGACCTTTAAGAATTATTAAAGGGAATCTGTAATTCTAGGAACAAACAATGTCAGACCACAACCTGTAGCTAGGATGCAAGATTGTGCCTTCCAGATACCAGCCTAGGAAATAACTGTCAAGTAATATTAACACCAGAAGAATTACAACAGAGAACCAGAGAGGTTAATCTGTAAATGACAACAATGAAGCCAAGTGCCGTCGAGTCGGAGCCAACTCATGACAATGTCACCTTAATAAAAGAGGAAACAAATGGTGTAGGTATACAACTTTCTAATGGAATAGAAGACAAGAAGATAAGAGTAAATTTCAATGTAACTATAAAGAAAGTTAACAAACTTGCTCATCAAAATAAAGAAGAAAAACATACAGTCTCAGTAAAAATCTACAAAAACAAAAGAAGTGAAAAAGAAACCCAAACAGAAGAAGTTTAGGAAAGGAGAGAAAAAGGAGAAAAGAAAATGTCAGCACTACAAAATGATGTCAGTAAACCTACCCCTATCAATAATTACAATGATTGGAAAATGGCCTAAGTGCACCCATGAAGAGACAGAGTAGTAGAATGGGTGAAAAAAAAAAAACAGAATCCATCATTGTCTACAATACATATACCTTAGAAACAAAGGGGCAAATTTATTAAAAATCAAAGGATGTAAAAAAATATATATCAAGCAAATAGCTACCAAACAATAGCAAGAGTGACAATACTAATTTCGAATATAGAATACTTTAAAGCAAAAGCCACTATGAAAGACAAATAAGGGCACTATACAATGATTAAAGGCATGATCCATCATGAATACTTAACCGTAACAAATATCTATGCATCTAATGATAGGGCTCCAGATACATAAAAAAAAAACTCTAACAACACTGAAAAGAGAAATTTTTAGTTCCACAACAATAGTAGGAGACTTCAACACACCAATTTCAGTGATGCATAGAACATCTAGAAAGAAACTCAAGAATGGTACAGAAGAGCTAACGGGCACAATCAGCAAGCTGTTCCTCATAGACATTTATAGAACACTCCACCAAAGACCTGCAAAGAACACATTCTTTTTTACCACACATGGAATGTTTTCCAGAATAGATGACATCTTAGGCCACAGAGTAACCCTCAACAAAATCCAAAACACTGAGATAATACAAAGTATCTTCTCTGACCACAATGTCATCAAAGTACAAATTAACAAGAGGAAGAGCCGGGAGGGGTGGGGAGGGATCAGTTACATGGAAACTGATTAACACCCTGCTTAAAAACCACTGAGGAATAAAAGAAATCAAAGAGGGAATCAGATTCCTAGGATCAAAAAAGAATGAAAACTCATCATACCAAAACATTGGAAACACAGCAAAGGTAGTTCTTAGAGGTTGATTTTTATGAATAGGTGTATACACTGAAAAATAAGACAGGTACAAAATCAAAATATTAACTACCCAACCTTGACAAATAGAAAGAGAACAGCAAAAGAAGCCCACAGTTGGCAGAAGAAAGGAAATAATTAAGATAAGGGCAGAAATAAATGAAATAGAGAATAGATAAACAATAGACAGCATCAACAAAACCAAAAGTTGGTTCCTTGAAAGCATCAACAAAAGTGGTTTATTTGCCAAACTGACAAAAAAAAAAAAAAAGAAAAAAAAAGAGAGGGATAAAATAACCCAATAAGAAATGATACGGAAGACAGTAAAACAGACACAACTGGAATAAAAAAGATAATAACAGAGTATTAGGAAAAAATGTGCTCGAATAAATTTGAAAGCCTCGAGGAAACGGACAAATTTATAGAAGCACTCTACCTAACAAACTAACACAAAATGATGTTGAAAATCTGAACAGACCTATTACAAGAGATGGAAAAGGTAGTAAATAACAACAACAAAACAAACAGACAAAAACCTCCCAGCAATGACAAAAAACCCCTGCCCAGATGGCTTCACTGGAGAATTCTACCAAACATTCAGAGAAGAGCTTACACCAGTACTAGTAAAACTATTTCAGAACATAGAAAAGGAAGGGATACTTCTGAATTCATTCTATGAATCTGGTATAACCCTGATACCAAAATGAGGTGAGATGCCACAAAAAGGAAATAAATAAAATTACAGACCAATACTGCTCATGAATATAGATGCAAACATTCCCGCCAAAATCCTAGCTAGTAGAATTCAGCACCATATCAAAGTAATAATATACCACAATCAAGTAGGATTCATATAAGTTATGGGAGGATGGTTCAACATTAGAAAATTAATCAACATAATCCACCACATGAATAAAAGGAAAGAATTGCTTTGTCATCTCAATAGATGCAGAAAAGGCATTTGACAAAGTCTGCCATCCATTCCTGATAAAAACTCTCAGTAAAATAGATATTGAGGGGAAATTTCTCAAAAAAATAGAGGGCATCTATACAAAACTAATGATCAACATTTTTCTTAATGAAGACAGGCTGAAAACTCTTGCCTGGACAACAGGAAGAAAACAGGGATTCTGTTTATTGCTCATCTTATTGTACTGGAAGTCCTAGCTACAGCTATAAGGCAAGAAAATAAATAAAGCACACCCAAACAGGCAATGAAGGAGCAGAGTAGACTATCACTACTTGATAATGATATCATACTCTATATAGAAAAGTGAAAAGACTCCATAAAAAAAAAAAAAAAAAACTACTGGAACCCAGAAAGATTCCACAGAGGAGATGGATACCAGATCAGTATACAAAAATCAGTTGGACTCCTGTACACCAATAAAGAGAATGATGAGGAAAAAGTAAGGAAAACAAGAATAACTCCCAGAAAAATAAAATATGAGTAAATCTGTCCAGGCAAGTAAAAACAACCTGACTCCATCGAGTCAGGTCCAACTCATAGTGACTCTGTAGGAAGGGTAGAACTACCCCATAGAGTTTCTAAGGAGTGCCTGGTGGATTCGATCTGCTGACATTTTGGTTAACAGACTTAGCACTTAATCCACTATGCTACCTGTGTTTCCAGGCAAGTAAAAGTCCTATATATATACTATTACAAAAAAGTATTGCAAGAAAACACAAGTGATATACATAAGTGGAAAAACACACCGTGCTCATGGAAAAGGTAGACTCAACACTGTGAAAATGACAAGTCTTCCCAAAGTGATTTACAAATACAATGCAATGACAATCCAGATGCCAATAACATTCTTCAAAGAAATGGAAAAATGTATCATTAAGTTTACATAGGAAGAGAAGACCAGATAAGAAAAGCACTCTCAAAGAAGAAGAAAGTAGGAGGACTCATACTACAAGAACTCAGAACCTACTATACAGCTATGGTAATCAAAACTGCATGGGGGAGTCAAGCTGAGGGAATAAGCACACACCTCCCTAAATCCCTCTGGAAACCAAGACCTGAACTGATAATCAAACGGAGGCTTCTGGTCACCTAGTCAGCCCCAGGACACGGCACAGGGCTGTTAATTTGAACTTCATATCACTGAACGAAAAACCTCCTCTTTTGCTGACTCCCACTCCTTGCTAGTCCTGGCTCTCATGAACTGAAGGTAACTCACCATTTTGACATTTTTTCCTGTCTTGGCCAGCAGGCAAAGTTGGGTCTTGCCTAGCAGCCGGTCTCAAACACCCTGCTGGTGTGATATACAGGTGAAACTGCCATATTTGGGGAGCCAGGCTTAGGACTCTGTGCATCTCACCACTTTTGGCCTGTCTTTCTGCCTCTGCCACAGTAGGGTGGCACCCTTGTGCGGGATGCCATCTTGAATAGAGAGATTTTAGTGGGACCTAATTCTTACCCTGGGAGCCAGCACCTGCCTACAAGAGAGTGCTTTACCGACAGAAAAGCAGTAGTTTACACAGTGTCACCCATGGCTGGGGTCCGGCAACAGAGGATGAGGACTCACTGTTTCTCAGCACCTTTAGCGTCTCTTCCCATCTCTGCCACAGGGTAGTGTGTATGGAAGTGTATGGAAGCAGTGGCAACTTTGTGTAGGCTGCCATCTTAGATGGCGTGGCCACAGCTGGATCTAATTCTTAGTCTGGGAGCCAGCATCTTGCCACAGGAGAGCACTTTCCTGCCAGAACAGCTGTAGTTTACACAATCTCACCTACAGCTGGGGCCTGTCAACAGAGACCAACAGGGCAGTAGGATTGCAGTATTTTGAACTAGTTTGTATTATCTGGGGTTGGATACAGAGGTGCTTACTTTGCCATTTGGAAGAAGGACCTCTACACCTAAAAACCTGACTGACTTGGGAAGTGGTCAGATACCTTTTATTTCTCATTTTAAGACGGCCTAGAAAAAACATTTGTGGTCCATCCTCATTGTACCCCTCCCAAATTTTATTGATTCACATGAAGGCCAATAAGCAGCAGATCCTTGAGAAAACAGTAAACAGGAAATCATGCATGGCTTCAGAAAGCCCCCAAATGAAACAGGCAAGGAACTTTCCAAATGAAGAAAATTTTCTGAAATTATCGGAAGGTGAATACAAAAGATTATATACAGAGTCCCTCTAGACCTCATATAAAATGCAGTAGAGCAAAATGAAAAATTAAGCAAGCTGTTGGATCTGATGGAACACCAGTACTCTGAAATCCAACAGATCAAGAAGAAAATCAAAGATATAGAAACTTCAATTCAAAGCCAAGAAATCAGAATGCAACAAATGGAAAAAAGAATTTCAAACATGGAAGACAGAGCTACTAATTCCAGCATCTATGAGGAGAAATCAGAAAAAGGAAACAAGAAAAATGAAGAAGGATTAAGAAGCACGTGGCACTCAATTAAGAGGAACAACCTATGATTAATTGCAGTCGCTGAACAGGGCGAGACACCTGATAACACAGAGTATTGTTGCTGAGCTGCTGACAGAAAACTTCTCAGAAATCATGAAGGAAGAAAATACAGATATCTAAGATGCATATCAAATGCCACTCAATATAGATTTTAAAAGAAAGACTCCAAGACATACTATAATCAAGCTTAACAAAATGAAACATAAGCAGAAACTTTTAAAGGCAGCAAGACTAAAAGCAAAGCTAACATTGAGAGGGAGACCCTGTAGGTTTTCGTCGGATTTCTCAGCAGAAATGATGCTGGCACAGAGACAGTGGCATGACACATTCAAAGCCTTGAAGGAGAAGAACTTCTAACCAAGAATTATATATCCTGCAAAACTATCTTTCAAAAATAAAAGTGAAATTAAAACATTCACAGATAAACAGAAACTCAGAGACTTTGTAAAAACCAAACCAAAGCTACAAGAAATTCTGAAAGAATCACTTGACTTTGGCTTAGAAGAACAAAACCACTAACTTTATATTTTAGAAGGATACATCATCCTGAATCCTACTCAGTTAGGGAAGGCTCCAAACTCAATCACAGCTTTAATACTGAAAGAAAAAATCCAGTGATTATCATGAAAACTATGATGTCACCATAGTAAAAAGAGGAATGTACTACAGTCATTACAGTCCTTCCAGATGGTGAAGAACTCTACAAGACTGGTAGTAATTAAAATTGGTTTTATACATAGTTCATTAAGAGGGATCATATGGACAGCCATAAAGCACAACAAAGATGCAAGATACGATATCAAGAAATGTAACACTGGAGTCTCAACAACCACAAAACCAACTTTGAAAAAGGTGAAAAATCAACTCACAAAAAAGAATGTCCCAGAAAAGATTAACAAGAACAGAGAAAACACCACCATAAAAATAAACATATCACAATGGCAGCACTGAACACACACCTATCAATAATTACATTGAAGGTGAATGGACCAAATGCTCCAGTAAAGAGATACTGAGTGACATCTTGGACCAAAAGCCATGACTCATCCCTATGTTGCCTACAAGAAACTCACATTAGACTTAAAGATATGAACAAACTGCAAATTAAAGGATGGAAGAATCTATATCAAGCTAACAATGAACAAAGAAGAGCAGGGGTGGCAATTCTAAACTCAGATAAAATCAATTTTAATGTAAAATCCACCATCATGGACAAAGATGGACACTATTACTGAAAGGTTCAGTACACAAGCTAGACTTAACTATAATGAATATTTATGCACCTAATATCAGAGCACCTAAATACTTCAAAGAAACACTGACTACATTCAAAACAGAGTTACATCACTCCACAATAATAGTGGGAGACTTCAACACTCCACTCTCAATACTGGATAGATCATCTAGAAAAAAGCTCAATAAAGATACAGAAGACATCACTGCCACACTTAACCAACTAAACCACATCGATATACACAGAACTTTCTATCCATCGGCGGACAACTACACCTTCTTCTCCAGTGCCCATGGAACATTCTCCAGAATTGACCATGTGTTAAGACATAATGCAATTCTCAACAAAATCCATACCACTGAATTACTGCAAAGCATCTTCTCAGATCATAAAGCCGTAAAGGTATAAATCAATAGCAGAAAAAGCATAGATAGAAGAAAGCGGAGCTCTTGGAAACTGAACAACACCTTGCTCAAAAAATCATGGGTTATAGAAGAAATCGAGAATGAAATAAAGAAATTCACGGATTCCAATGAGAACAAAAACACTTCCTACCAGAACCTATGGGATACAGCCAAAGCAATACTCAGAGGTCAATTTATCTCCATAAATGCACACATCTGGAAGGAAGACACCAGATCAAAGAACTAACACTACAGCTTGAACAAGTAGAGAGAGAACAGAGGAACCCCTCAGGCACCAGAAGAAAACAGATCACAAGGATAGAGCAGAACTAAATGAATTAGAGAACAGAAAAGCAATCAAAAAAATTGAAAAGACCAAACATGGGTTTTGTGAAAAGATCAATGAAATTGACATACCATTGCCTAAACTTACTAAAGAAAAACAAGAAAGGAAACAAATAACCCAAATAAGAAATTAGAGGGGAGTTGTCACAAAAGATCCAGCAGAAATCAAAAATATCATAACAGAATACTATGAAAGTCTCTAACGAATTTGAAAACCTAGAGGAAATGGACAAATTCCTTGATAATTATCACCTACCAAAATTATCACAAGCTCAAGCACAACAACTTAATAAACCAATCACAAAGAAAGAGATGGATAGTCATTAAAAAACTGCCAACAAAAAAAGCCCGGGCCCAGATGGCTTCAATGCAGAATTCTACCAAGCTCTTAGAGAAGAGTTATCTCCAATATTGCTCAGACTATTTCACAGTATAGAAAGGAATGGAATACTCCAAAATTCATTCTATGAAGCCAGCATAACCCTGATAGCAAAGCCAGGGATAGACCCAATCCAAACAGAGAACTACAGACTGATATTACTCATGAATCTAGATGCAAATATCTTCAACAAAATTCTTGCCAATAGAATAAAACAACATATCCAAAAAATAATTCATCCTGACCAAGTTGGATTCATACCAGGGATGTGAAGCTGGTTCAACATCAGAAAAACAATTAATGTTATTAACCACATAAATATCACAAAAGACAAGAATCACCTGATTTTCTTCATGATGCAGAAAAGGCATTTGATATAGTCCAACACACATTCATGCTAATATTTCTCAGGAAAATAGACATAAGTGGCAAATTCCTCAATGCAGTAAGGGCCATTTATATAAAGCCAACTGCCTATGTCATCCTGAATGGAGACAGACTGAAGGAGTTTCCCTTGGGAACAGGAACTAGACAAGGATGCTCACTCTCACCTCTCCTACTCAACATTGGACTAGAAGTTCTAGCCAGAGCAATTAGACAAGACCAAAACATAAAGGGCGTCTGCATCGGTGAAGAAGAAGTTAAAATCTCCCTGTTTGCAGATGACATGATTGTATATGCAGAGTATCCCAAAGAATCCAAAGTAAACTACTCAAACTGATGGAAGAGTTCAACAAAGTCTCAGGATACAAAATAAGCATAAGTAAATCAGTAGGATTTCTTTATACCAACGAGACTGTTAATGAAGAAATCATCAAAGCAATACCATTTACTATAGTCCCTAAGAAGATCAAGTACTTACTAATTAATCTAACCAGAGAAATAATAGATCTTTACAAAGAGAACTACAAGTCCTTACTACAAAAAACTAAGAGAGACTTACATAAATGAAGAAACCTACACTGCTCATGGATAGGAAGACTTAACATTGTGAAAATGTCTATTTTTCCCTAAGCAATCTACTTATATAATGCAATCCCAATACAAGTTCCAGTGACACTTTTCAATGAGATGGAGAAAGAAATCACCAATTTTCTTTGGAAAGGGAAGATGCCCCAGATAAGTAAAGCACTACTAAAAAAGAAGAACACACTGGGAGGTCTCTCATTACCCAACTTTAGAACCTATTACACTGCCATAGTAATCAAAACAGCCTGATACTAGTACAAAAAAAGACAGATCGATCAATGGAACAGAATCAATACCCCAGAGATCACACCATTTGCCTATGAACAGTTGATATTCAACAAAGGCCCCAGGACATTAAGCTTGGGTAAAAATAATACCTTCAACAAATGGTGCTGGCAAAATTGGATACCCATCTGCAAAAAATTGAAACAAGACCAGTATCTTACACCTTATATGAAAACCAACTAAAACTGGATAAAAGACCTAAATAGCCAAGTGCCAAGTGCCGTCGAGTCGGATCCAAAAGACCTAAATATGAAATCTAAAATGATAAAGCTCATCCAAGAAAAAGTAAGAACAACAGTGGAAGTTTTAATATACACTATAGACAGACTTCAAAATATGTCAAACAAACCACAATCAACAGAAGAGAAAATAGAGAAATAAGAACTATTAAGAATCAAACACTTTTGCTCCTCCAAAGACTTTATTAATAGAATTAATGTACAGAATGGGAAAAAAAATATTTGGCAACTATATGTCAGACTGATGCCTGATCTCCATAATCTATGAGGTACTACAAAATATCAATAACAAAAAAAATCGTCCAATTAAGCAATGGGCAAAGAGGTGGACAGCCACTTCTCCAAGAGGAGATCAAGGCATCCAAACAATACATGCGGACATGATCACGATCACTAGCTATTAAAGAAATTCAACTCAAAACGACAGTGAGATACCATCTCACCCCCACAATGATGGCCATGATCCCAAAAACACAAATCAACAAATGTTGGAGAGGCTGTGGAGAAACTGGAACTCTCCTACACTGTTGGTGGGATTGCAAAATGGCCCAGCCTCTTTGGAAAGCAATCTGGCTCTCCCTTACAGAAAATGGATATAAATATACCATTGACTCAGTAATTTCACTGCTTGGAATATATCCTACAGAATCAAAGCCATTCACACCAACAGATACATGCATACGAATGTTTCTTGCAGCACAGTCCACAATAGCAAAAAGATGGAATCAACCCAATGCCCAGCAACAGAGGAATGGATAGGTAAACTATGGTATATATACTCAATGGAACACTATGCAATGATAAAAAAACAACGATAATTGCAGGAAACATCTCATAACCTGGCTTCAACTGGAGGACATTATGTTGAGTGAAAGCAATCAGCGACAAAGGGACAAATACTGTATGCTTTTTTTTACAACAAGAACTCAAAAACAGACTTATGCATAGAAGAAAAGACTGATGGCTGCAAGGAAGGGGAGGGAGGGATGGAGGGAGGCAAGGTGGGTGAGGGTGGGAGGGTTTGTATTAGACGATTGATAGAAATTTATTTGGGTGAAATCAGTGACAGCACACATTAGAAAGAAGAACAATATTAAGTGGACTTCAACATAACTCGAGTACTCCTTCCATCTTAACCCAATATTGCAAGGACAGAGAAGCTGGAGTAGAGGGCTGGGGACCATGCTTTCAGGAGAAATCAAGGCCAATTGGCACAACCAGCATTTTGCTAAGAGGGCTCTCTGCACCTCACATTGGTGGCGTCTGGGGTCTTAAAAGCTGCCAATCTGCCATATGAGGGTACAGCAAATGGTCCCAACTCAGCAGGAATGTATGATCACTGAGGACCAAAACGACATGGGGGAAAGAGAACCCAGAGGACACAGAGACCCACATCGACTCATGACCAGAAGAACCGGATGGTGCCTGGCCTCCACCAGAGATAGCCGCCATGGAGCTCACAAAGTCAAGTCTCACTGGCAACACAAGAATAAAAAGGGGTGCACCCTGAGATATCCACCAAAAGACTGCAATTGATGGTCCAGCAGCTTCGGGGTTCCCCTGGGAGCATGGCCCCTGGCCCTGATGCTTCCCCCTCCCATAAATAATAATGAATATCCACTCTTTGGACAGGAATGGATTTGACTGGCCACATAGAGTGACCATATCTTGGGTGCGCTTCATGGTTCTATGCATCTATGGATATCATCCTACTGACCTCTTACTGGAGGAAGGGCAGTGGGTGCAGAGGAGGGGAAAGGAGATTGTTGGAAGGATGAGACATATGGAGCAGATAGGAAGAGTGTGCTGTCACTGGGCAGGGAGATCAGTGGAAGCTCCATATAGGTGGGTGTGCAAATTTATATGGGAATGTACATTTTCATTCCGTCATAAAAAAATATAAAAAAAGAAAAAGAAAAAAACTGCCTGGTTCTGGTACAAAGACAGATACATTGACCAGTGAAACACAGTTGAAAAGCCAGCTATAAATCCATCTAACTTTGGATCCTGTATCTTCCACAAGGGCCAAAGTCCATTATATGGGGAAAAGACAGTCTGTTTAACAAATGGTATGGACAAAACTGAATGTCCATCCCCGCACCAAAAAAATTAAACAAAACCCATACCTCATACCTCATACCACATACAAAACTGATATAACATGGATCTAAGTCATAAATACAAAGACAAAAGCTATAAAGTTCACAGAAGAAAAGAAAGGAGCAATGCTAGAAGCCCTAATACATGACATACACAGGATATAAACCATGAAGTACCACACACAAACTCTAGAAGATAGGCTAGATAATTGGGATCTTCTAAAAATTAAACACATATACTCATCAAAAGAGTAAAAAGAAGAACCTACAGACTGGAAAAACATTTTCAGCTAGACTGAAAAAACATTTTTAGCTATGACAAATCAGACAAAGTTCTAATCTCTAAAATCTAGAAGAAGATCCAGCACCTCTACAAAAACAACAAAATGAGCCAATTAAAAAAATGGGCAAAGGAAATGAACAGACACTTCAACAAAGAAGACCTGAATGCAGCTAACAAACATAAAGAAGTGCTCGAGATGAAAATGCAAATCAAACCACAATAAGATAACCATTTCACCCTGGTGTTACTGGCGCAAATCAGCAAAACAGGAAATATCAAATATTGGAGAGGCTGCAGGGAGTTCCGAACTGTTATGCACTGCTAGTGGGAATGCAGCATGATATAACCATTTTGGAAAACAATATGGCATTTCCTTGGAAAGCTAGAAATAGAAATACCATGTGATCCAGCAATCTCACTCCTAAGAATATATCCTATAGAAATAAGAATTGTTGGATGAAGAGACATATATGCACTCCCATGTTCACTGCAGGATTTTTCACAGTAAGAAAATGTTGGATACAATCTAGATGTCCATCAACAGGTGAAAGGATAAATTGTGGCACATGCACACAATGGAGCATCACACAACAATAAGGGACAAAGATGGATCTGCGAAGCATCTCATAACATAGAAGAAACTGGAAGACATTATGCTAAGTGAAATAAAGTCAACCGTAAAAGGACAATATTGCATTAGGTTACGACCACAAAAACTCAAGAAAAGATTTACAAACAAAAAGAGATAATCTTTGGTTGTTATCACATAGGAGAAGGGTGGGGTGGGAAAACACTAAATAGACAATAGATAAGTGATAACTTTGGTGTAGAGTAAAACAGTACACAATACTGAGGAAATCAGCACAACTTGTACAGTGCAAAGTCATTGAAGCTCCACAGATACATCCAAATGCCCTAGGGAACCAAATTGCTGCACTGAGGGATGGGGGGACCATAGTCTTGGGGAACACCTAGCTCAGATGACATAATATAGGTCACAAAGAAAATGTTCTACATTCTACTTTGGTGAGTAACATTTGGGGTCTTAAAAGGTTTGAGCAGCCATTTAGGATACTCCACTGGTCTTACAGCTTCAGGAACAGGAACGAATGAATAAAACTGAAACAAAGGAAAGATTTGTCTAATGGACTTCATCTCCAACAGCTTCCAAAAGACTGAGTCCAGTGCAGCTAGATGGTGCCTGGCCACCACCACTGACTGCTCTGACAGGGATCACAAGGGAGGGTCCCAGATAGAGCTGGAGAGAAATGTAGGACAAAAGTCTAACTCAAAAAGCAAGATCAGAATTGTTTGCCTGACAGAGACTGGAGAAACCCTCAGAGTATAATCCCTGGATATGCTTTCTGCTCATTGGTGAAGTTGCTCCCAAGGTTCATTCATCAGCCAGAGATTAGATAGGCCCATAAAATAAAATGAAGCATAAAGGGCACTTCAGCCCAAGGGCAAGGACTAGACAGCACAAGAAGCCAGAAAAGCTGGAATACAGAACCTAAAGTTGAGAAATGAGAGTGTTGATCTGTTGTGTGGTTGTTAACCAGTGTCATAAAAGTGTATATGAACTTTTTAATGAAAACAGGTTTTTTTTTTGGAAAGCTTCATCTAAAGAACAATAATAAATAAATAAATAAATATGGGGGAAAAAAGTAAGTCTCAAAACTTTGACTCCATCCACATCATTTAGGTCAACTCTACTCAGGATGCCATTCTGCCCTAGATGTATATTCAGTGCCTTCCAAACAAACGTCCTGCACTACATCAGACAATGTTGTGTTGCTATTCACAAGCTTTTCACGCTGGATGACTTTTTTAGAAGTAAACCACCAGATCTTCTTCCTCCTAGTCTATTCGAGTCTGGAACTCTTCTGACACTGTCCATCATGTTGACCCAGCTGGTATTTGAAATACTGGTGGCATAGTATCCAGCATCAACACAACCACAATGAATTTCTCCATTCTACTGTTAATGGCCTTTTCAGTTGTTTCCAGTCTGGGGTTATTATAAATGATGCTACTGTGAACGTTCTTAAACATGTCTTTTAGTTTACATGTGCACACAATTTTAGGTTGGATATCTATATATACATAAGAATAGAATTGATAGGATATAGGGTAAATGTATGTTCTAGGTGTTTTTCCAAAATTCTTTAACACTTTGCATTCCCATTAGCACTGTGTAAGAGTTCCAGCTGCATCACATCCTTTAACACTTAGTATTAGCAGCCTTTTTTCATTTTAGTGATTTTGGAAGATTTGTAGTTGTATTTCATTGTGCCTTTAAGTTGCATTCTCCTAATGACTAAATAAATCTAGTACGTCTTCCTATGTCTGTTGGTAGCCATGTATATATTTTCTTCTGTGAAGTGCCTGTTCCAATTTTTTGCTAATTTTTTTTCTGTAGTGTTTTCTGTCTTTGTGTTGATTGGTCAGGTTCTTCATACATTTTGGATACAAGCTGTTAGTTAGTTATATGTTTTCCGAAGTTCATCTTTCATTCACTGACTTGCCCTTCCACTCCTTTAATAGTGACTTTTGATGAGTAGACATTTTGAATTTTAAAGTATTCTAATTTGTCAATGTTTTATATATGGTAACTATGTCTGTTGTGACCCCTGTTAAGAAATCATTACCCCTAAATATACTTTCCTGTTACTTCAATAAAATCTATTGTATTATCTTTAACGTTTATATTTACAAGCTTCCTAGAATTTTATTTTCATAGGCTGTGACATTGGTGTTGGATAGCCAATTGGCAGAGCACTATTTAATGAAGAGACCATGAATTACTAACTGTTATGTTATGTCAGTTTTGCTGTAAATCAAGTGTCCATGTTTGTATGAACTAATTTCTTGACTCTCTCATTAGTTTCGTTAGGTTGTTTGTCTAAACTTGCACTAATTGTGCACTGTAATAATAACTGTAAATTCATAAGAAGTCTTATTATTTGGTACAACTAGTTCATACAACTTTTTCTTCTTTATGAGTGTCATATCCATTCTTGACATTTTACATTCCGTATTGCCATGTTTCACAAAAATTATACTTTTATTAGGTGAAATATAATTTTATAAATTAATTGATCTGTGTGTAGTGATGTGTTTTCCTATATATAAACATGGTATATCACTTCTATCCCCCTTTCTACTTTGGGTTTCTTATACTTCTGTGTATAATATTTTATAATTTTCTAGGGAGAGGTCTTGCATACCTTGTGATAGACTGATTCCTAGATGCTTGACACTTTGTATTATGAATTCAATTTTTTTAGTTTTATTTTCTGTTTGACACATGTAAGTAAATAAATTTTTTATAGAGATATCATATCAATCAAGCTTATTACGTTCATTTCTTAGCTCTAATAATACATGTGAATATTTATTTTGATTTTCTATGTACATAGTGACACCACTTACAAATAACTATTTCTTCCTTTTCAAACCTTATGCTTTTAATCTAGTCTTGTCTTGTTGCACTTTCCAGTACTTTAAAGATGTCCTTTGCTGCAGATTTTTCCAATGCACTGTATCTTTCAATTTCCTGACTGCTGCTTCCATGGACATTGATTGTGGAATCAAGCAAAATGAAATCCTTGACAATCTCAATCCAATCTCCATATATCATTATGTTGCTTACTGGTTCAGTTGTGAGGATTTTTGTTTTCTTGTTATTGAGGCATAATCTGAACTGAAGGCTGTGGTCTTTGGTCTTCTTCAGTAAGTGTTTCAAATCCTATTAATTTCCAGCAAGCAAGGTTGGGTCTTCTGCATAACACAGGTTGTTACTGAGTCTTTCTACAATCTGATGGCTCATTCTCCTTCATACAGTTCAGTTTCTTTGATTATTGGTGGCCTACAGGTATTAGGGATCTTCAACACAGTTACCTCCAAGCAAGGCATCAGCTGTCTTCCTGAAATTTTGATGTGTCCTATTTTAGTTTCCTTAGGATACAGTTCAAATATTCTCTTAGCTCCATTTTCAATGAGTCCTACCACTACTAACCACAAGGTCAGCAGTTCAAATCCACCAGGCGCTCCTTGAATACTTGAATGGTCTGGGGGTTAGTTCTACCCTGGCCCCTAGGGTCACCATGAGTCGGGTAGCCATGAGTTGGATCCAACTCAACGGCACTTGGCTGACTGTCTAGGATACAGTTCAAATATCCTCTTAGCTCCATTTTCAGTATTTTAAAAACATTAGTTATGTAGCAGAATATTTCTAATGTACAAATGTATTGGGATTTTTTGTTATCTTTTATTTATCTTCTAGCTTATTTTAACTTTGATAAGGGAATACAAGTCTAAGTTGAGCTTCTAAACTAAGACAGACTATAAAGAAAGACCCAGAAGTCTACTTCTGACAAGAATTCGTCAAGGAAAACATTATGAATAGCAGCCGAACATTGTCAGATATGATGCTGGAAAGTGAGCCCACCAGGCTGGGAGGCACTCAGAAGATGACTGGGGAAGAGTTGCCTCCTCAAAGTAAAGTGGTCCTTAATGACGTGGATGGAGTAAGCCCTTCAGGATCTTTGATGGCTGACGTGGCATGACTCAAAATGAGAAGAAACAGCTGCAAACATCCATTAACAATAAGGACATGAAATGTACGATGTATGAACCTAGAAAAACTGTAAATCATCAAAAATGAAATGGAATGCATAATCATTGACATCCCAGACATTAGTGAGCTGAAATGGACTGGTTTTGTCATTTTGAATCTGACAATTGTATAGTCCACTATGCCAGGAATGAAAACTTGAAGAGGAACGATGTTGCATTCATCATCAAACAGAACATTTCAAGATCTGTCCTGATGTACAATGCTGTCAGTGATAGGATATTATCCATGTGCCTACAAGGAAGGCCAGTTAATACAACTATTATTCAGTTTTACACACCAACCATTGAGGTCAAAGATGAAGAGACTGAAGATTTTTTACCAGCTTCTGCAGTCTGAAATGGATTGAACATGGAATCAGGATACATTGATAATTACTGGTGACTGGAATGCAAAAGATCGAAGCAAAGAAGGATCAATAGCTGGAAAATAGTCTTGGTGATAGAAATAATGGTGGAGATCACATGATAGAATTTGGCAGACTAACAACTTTGTCGCTGCAAATACCTTTTTTAACCAACACCAATGGTGACTGTACACATGGACTTCATCAGACAGAATACACAGGAACCAAATTAACTACATCTGTGGAAAAAGATGATGGAAAATCTCCATATCAGCAGTCAGAACAAGACCAGGTGTTGGCTGTGGCACAGATCATCAATTGCTCATATGGAAATTCAAAAGGAAACTGAAGAAAATTAGAACAAGTCCACGAGAGCCAAAGTATGACCTTGAATATATCTCTCTTGAGTTTAAAGACCATCTCAAGAACAGATTTCATGTGTGGATCCCTAATGACCAAAGACAAGACGAATTGTGGAATGACATCAAAAACATCATCCATGAAGAGAGCAAGAGATCATTAAAAAGACAGAAAAGAAAAAAAAAGACCAAATTGGATGTCAGAAAAGACTCTGAAACTTGCTGTTGAACATCGAGCGGTTAAAACCAAAGGAAGGAATGGAGAACCAAAAGAAAGAATGGAGAACATTTCAAAGAGCAGCTCATGAAAACAAAAGAAAGCATTATAATGACATGTGCAAAGAGATGGAAAGGGAAAACCACAAAGGAAGAACATGTTCTGCAATTCTCAAGCTGAAAGAACTGAAGAAAAAGTTCATGCCTCAAGTTTCAATAGTGAAGGATTCTACACAGAAGCTATTAAAAGACTCAGGGAACATGAAAAGAAGATGGAAGGAATACACAAAGTTATTATACCAGAAAGAACTAGTTGATGTTCAGCCATTTGAAGAGGTAGCATATGATCAGGAACCAATGCTACTGAAGGAAGAAGTCAAAAGTGCATTGAAGGCATTGGCAAAAAACAATGCTTCAGGAATTGATGGAATATCAATTGAGATATTTCAACAAACAGATGAAACAATGGAAGTGCTTACTTGTCTATGTCAAGAAATTTGGAGGACAGCAACATGGCCAGCTGAATGGAAAAGATCCATATTTATGCCCATTCTAAAAAAACTTGACCCAACCGAATGTGGAAATTACTGAACCATATCACTGATGTCACACGCAAGTAAAATTTTGCTCAACATCATTCAAAAGCTCCTGCAACAGTACATTGACAAGGAACTTCCAGAAATTCAAGCTAGGTTCAGAAGAGGACGTGTAACCAGAAATATCAGTGCTATTGTCATATGGATCTTGGCTGAAAGCAAACAATACCAGCAAGACGTTGACTTGTGTTTCATTGACTGTGCAAAAGTACTTGACTGTGTGGATTGTACCAAAAAGCTGGATTATATAAAGAAGAATGAGGCATCAGGATTGGAGGATGACTCATTAACAACCTGCATTATGCAATACTCTCTACATTTTCATTAATCCTCCCTTGTTCAGGATCTCCAATTAAACATAAATTATTCCTCTTCATGAAGTCCCACATCTTTCCTAATGCTTCTTCATTTTTCTTATTTCTTTTCTCTGATTTTACCTCATAAATGCTGGTGTTATTTACTTTGTTTTCTAGGTCACTGAGTCTAACTGCCATCTGTTCAATCCTACTCTTTTGGCTTTGGATAGAATTCTCTAATTCTGTAATTTTGTTATTAATCTGATGCATTTCAGATCATTGATTTTCTAGCATTTCAGATAGCTTACCAAATTTTTCATTTTGTTCCACTGTATTTTATTTACTCTGTGGGAGGGTTCTGTATATAAGTAGTTTGTATTCAACCTCCGATAGATTCAGTGAGGCTTCTTCATCTGGGAAATTTTTTTAATTTCTTGAATCTTTATTTAGGGAATTTTCTGGAGCATTTGTAGACTGCTTCTTTAAATGATTAATTATAGTCTGCTGCCTGCGTGCCATCTAGACACTGTTTGATTTCTCTGATAATGGATCTAAGAGAATTGTTGGTCACCAGCTGACTCTAATACTCTAGTGATTTGCCTTAGGTGGACTCTCAAGGGTGGAAGACTCTGATTATTGGGTAGCAAAGATGCTGCTCTGCTTATGGAGAATCTGGGGGCTGTCAGCCAATCCTACAATGCGAATAAGAGAAAAGAGGCAGGAAAAGCTGAGGCTTCTCAACAGAGAGATGTTCAGGCAGATACACAAGCCTCTCAGCCTTAAAAGTAAACTGTGCTTCTATTCAGGGAGCTGTCCAGGTGATGAACTGGGAGTTGGGAGCTGTCCAACAGGCTGGCCTAAACAGGCAGTCAGGAACAGCAGACTCTACCTGTCAGTTTATAATGAAAGTACGTTACTGGCCGTTTGCAGAAGCTGCAGTTCTCTAATACAATGAAACAGCAGGATCAGAGGTCAGACGGTCGCTGGATCATTTCTGACAGGATAAGGTTAGTCTGATACTGTTGCCTAGTCAAATATGTTAGGTTCTAAGGCTCCCCAGATACTCAATGTTCCATATAAATCTCATCCAGGCCTTAGTTCTCAGAGGGAAATGAGGAGACGTCTGTTTACTCCACCATCTTTTAACAGACTCAAAGAGAGAGTGTTGCTGTAGAGATGCTGACAGAAAACTTTCCTGAGATTATTAACAAAGAGAACATAGGTATCCAAGATGTTTATCAAACACCGCAAAAGTTAGACACAAAAAGAAAGATGACAAGGCATGTTATAATCAAGCTTAATAAGCTAAAGTATAAACAGATGCTTCTGAAGGCATCAAGGCTCAAAGCAAACCTAACATTACTAGGGAAACTATGTAGGCTTTCACCTGACTTTTCTGTTGAAACAATCCTGGCTAGAAAACAGTGGGCAGACACATTCAAAGCCCTGAATAAGAAAAACTTCCATCCTAGAATTATTTATCCTGCAAAATTGTCTGTCAAATATAATGGTGAAATTAAGAATTTTGAAAATAAAGAGAAATTTATAGACTTCATAAAATCTAAACCAAAATTACATGAAATATTGAAAGAAGCTCTTCCCTAAATGTATATTTTAGGTGACAGTTCAGGACACTTCATACAAATTTCTGATCAGTTAAGGAAATCACAAAACTTCACCAAAGCTACAGTATTATGATAAGGGAATCCGTGATCATATCACGACAACTATAATACCGTCCCATTAAAGAGGGATACACTATAATAGTCACAGTTGTTTTTGATGCAGAGGAAGTTTCAGAGTTATGAAGTAGTTAAAATTGGTTTTAATCTTAGTATGTTAAGGGGGACAACACATGTAGCCATAAAGCAGATTAACAATGCATTATATCAAAATGAGAAATGCAATACAGGAGTCTCAATGATCCCAAAATTAGCACTCAAACAACCCATAAAGAAGAATGCCCCAGAACACAACATTAAGAGCAATATAGAAAACATCAACACAAAAGTAATTACATCAAAATGACGGCAAGAAGCACATACCTATCAATAATTACAGTGAATGTAAATGGACTCAATGCTGCCTTAAAGAGATAGTGAGTGATATCTTGGATCAAAAGACATGGTTTGTCCATATGTTGCTTACAAGAAACACACCTTAGACTTAAAAATATGAGCAAGGTGAGAATTAAAGGTTGGAATAATATATATCAAGCTAACAATACACAAGGAAGAGCAGGTGTGGCAATATTAATTTCAGATAAAATAGATTTTAATGTAAAATCCACTGTTGTGGACAAGGATGGTCATTATTTATTGCTGAAAGGTTCAATACTCAAGCAGGACTTAACAATATTAAATATTTATGCACCCAATACCAGAGCACCTAAATATATTGAACAAATACTGATAATATTGAAAAATGAGATTGATCATTCCACAATAATAGTTGGAGACTTCAACACTCCCCTTTCAGCTATGCATAGATCATTCAGAGAAAAGATCAGTAAAGATACAGAAGATCTTATTGCAACAATCAACCAACTTGACATTATCGACATATACAGATCTTTTCATCCATCAACAGATAAACACACCTTCTTCTCCAATGCACATGGAACATTTTCCAGA
Organism: Heterohyrax brucei; assembly: GCA_028571685.1. Classification (NCBI taxonomy): domain Eukaryota; kingdom Metazoa; phylum Chordata; class Mammalia; order Hyracoidea; family Procaviidae; genus Heterohyrax; species Heterohyrax brucei. The sequence goes on along the minus strand of CM053166.1, from coordinate 126,531,452 downwards.
ATAGACCGTGTGTTAGGTCATAAAACAATTGTCTATAAAATTCAAACCATTAATTTACTGTGAATTATCTTCTTGGACCATAGAGCTATAAAAGTTGAAATCAATAACAGAAAGTTCATAGGTAGAAATTAAAACTTGTGGAAACTGAACAATACTTTGCTCACAAAGCCTTGGGTTATAGAAGAAATTAAGGACAAAATAGAGAAATTTATGGATTCAAATGAGAATGAAAACACATCCTACCAGAATTTATGGGATACTGCACACATCCAGACAGAAGTAAGGACCCAAACTAAAGAATTAGTCTTACAGCTTGAACAAGTAGGAAGAGAGCAACAGAAGAACCCATCAGGCACCAGAAGAAAAGAGATTATAAGGATTAGAGCAGAACTAAATGAATTAGAGAAAAGAAAAACAATTGAAAAAATTAACAAAACCAAAAGCTGGTTCTTTGAAAAGATCAACAAAATCAATAAACCATTGGCTAAACTTACAAAAGAAAAACAGCAGAAGATACAAATAACTCAATTAATAAATGATTTGGGAGATGTTACAACTGACCCAACAGAAATAAAAAATGTCATAACAGAATGCTATGAAACACTATACTCTAACAGGTTTGAAAACCTAGGGGAAATGGAGAAATTTCTAGATTCACATGACTCATCAAGATTATCACAAGGAGAAGTAGATCTACTTAATAAATCTGTCACAAAGGAAGAGATTGAAAAATATACCAACCAAAAAAAAGTCCTGGCCCAGATGGCTTCACCAGAGAATTCTACCAAACTTTTAGAAAAGTGTTAACTCCAATACTATTGAGGCTATTTCACAACACAGAAAGCGATGGAATACTTCCGAATTCATTCTATGAAGCCAGCATAACACTGATCACAAAACCAGAGAAAGATCCCACAAGAAAAGAAAATTATAGACCAACATCACTCATGAACCTAGATGCAAAAATTTTCAACAAAACTCTAGCCAATAGAATTCAACAGCATATAAAAAATAATTCATCATGATCAAGTTGGTTTCATTCCAGAGATGCAAGGCTGGTTCAACATAAAAACAATTAATGTAATCAACCACATTAATAACACAAAAGATAAAAATCACCTGATTTTGTCAATTGATGCAGAAAAGGCATTTGACAAAGTTCAACACCCATTCATGCTTAAAACTGTCTGAAAAATAGGAATAGAAGGGAAATTCCTCAATGTAATCATTAGCATCTATGCAAAGCCAACTGCTTTCATCATCCTGAATGGTGAAAGACTGAAAGAATTCCCTTTGAGAATGGGAACTAGACAAGGATGCCCGCTCTCACCACTTCTATTCAACATTTTGCTAGAAGCTCTAGCTGGAGCAATTAGACAAGTCAAAGAAATAAAGGGCATCCTTATTGGCAATGAAGAAGTAAAGATTTCCCTCTTTGCAGATGATATGATTGTTTATACAGAGAACCCAAAGAAATCCATAAGTAAGCTATTAGACCTAATAGAAGAGTTCAGCAAATTATAGGGATACGAGATAAACATAAGTAAATCAATAGGATTCTTTTATATCAACAGTGAGATTATTAAAGAAGAAATCACAAAATCGATTCTGTTTACTATAGCCCACAAGAAGATAATATACCTAGGGATAAATCTAACTAGAGAAATCAGAGGTCTTTACAAGGAGAACTACAAGACCTTACTACAAGGATCTGGGAGAGACTTACATAAGTGGAGTAATCTGCCCTACTCATGGGTCACCAAAGCCAAGTGCCGTCGAGTTGGATCCGACTCATGGATAGAAAGACTCAATACTGTGAAAATGTCTATTTTGCCCAAAGCAATCTACTTATATAATGCAATCCCAATACAAATTCCAATGGCACTTTTTAATGAGATGGAGAAACAAGTCATCAGCTTTCTTTGGAAACGGAAGAAGCCCCAGATAAGTAAAGCACTACTGAAGCAGAAGAACACACTTGGACACCTCTCACTACCTGACTTTAGAACCTATTACACTGCCACAGTTGTCAAAACAACCTGGTGCTGGTACAAAAAAGAAACATATAGACCAATGGAACAGAGTAGAGACCCCAGAGATGCCACATCCTTCTATGAACAACTGATATTTGACAAAGGCCCTAAGATTTTTAACTGGGGTAGAAACAATCTCTTCAACAAACGGTGCTGACAAAATGGGATAGCTATCTGCAAAAAATTGAAACAATACCCATATCTCACACCTTATACAAAAATCAACTCAAAATGGATAAAAGATCTAAATAGAAAATCTAAAACGATAAAGTTTTAGTACACAGCATAGACAGACTTCAAAATCTGACAAAGCACATTCATCAGAAGAGAAAATAGATACATGGGAATTACCAAGAATCAAACACTTGTGCTCATCCAAAGACTTAATCAAAAGAATTAAAAGACCACCTACAGAATGGCAAAAAATATTTGGCAACTCTATGTCAGACTGATGCCTGATGTCCATTATCTATAAGGTACTACAAAATATCAATAGAAAAAGACAAATCATTCAATTAAGCAATGGACAAATGAGATGGACAGACACTTCTCTAAAGAGGAGATCTAGGCAGCCAGAAAATACATGTGGACATGTTCACGATCATTAGCTATTAAAGAAATTCAAATCAAAACGACAGTGAGATATCATCTCACCCGAACAAGGTTGGCCATGATCCCCAAAACACAAAACAACAAATGCTGGAGGGGCTGTGGAGAGACTGGAACTCTGACACTGTTGGTGGGATTGCAAAGTGTGCAACCTCTTTAGAAAGCAATTTGGCATTACATTAAAATAATGGATATAGATATACCATTTGACCCAGTAATTCCTCTGCTCGGAATATATCCAACAGAATCAAGGCCATTCACACCAACTGATACATGCACACAAATGTTCATCGCAGCACAGTCCACAATAGCAAAAAGATGGAATCAATCCAGATGCCCAGCAACAGAAGAATGGATAGGTAAACTATGGTATATGTACTCAGTGGAACACTATGCAATGATAAAGAACAACGATGATAGCAGGAAACATCTCTTAACCTGATTTCAACTGGAGGACATTATGTTGAGTGAAGGTAGTCAGTGACAGAAGGACAAATATGAGACCCTTATGATAATAACTTAAAGGCAGGCTCACATGTGAAAGAAAAGACTCTTTGAGGGCTGCAAGGGTGGGGAGGGTGGGAGGGCGAGGGTTTAGAACAGATAGTTGTTAGAAATTTGGTTGGGTGAAATTGATGACAGCACACATTAGTAAGAGGATCAGTATTAACGGGATTTCAACACAACTTGTGTACTCCTCTCATCTTAACCCAATATTGCAAGGACAGAGTAGCTGAGGCGGGAGGCTGGAGATCGTGTTCTTGGGAAATAGAGGCCAATTGGCACAACTAGCATTTTGCTAATGAGGACTCTCCACACCCCACACTGGTGAGTGGCATCTGGGGTCTTAAAAGCTGTCAAGCTGCCATCTGAGGGTACAGCAGATGGTCCCAACTTAGCAGGAATGGATGATCACCAATGTCTATAACGACATGGGGGAAAGAGAATCCAGAAAACAGAGAGACCCATGTGAGTGGATGTCTATATTGACTTGCGACCAGAAGAACCAGATAGTGCCCAGACACCACCAGTGATAGCCATGATGGAGCTCACAAAGTTGAGTCTCACTGGCAACACAAATATAAATAAGGGGTGTACCCTGAGATCTCCACTAAAGGGGCACAATTCATGGTCCAGGGACTTCGGGGTTCCTCTGGGAGCATGGCCCCTGGCCCTGATGCTGCCCCTGTCCCTAAATCATAATGAAGGTCAACTTTTCAGAGAGCAATGGATTCGACTTGATGACGCAGAGGTACCATATTGTGTGGGCACTTTATGGTTCTAGGTATCTATAGGAGGTCATCCCGTTGACCTCATAATGGAGGAAGGGGAATGGGGGGAGAAGAGAACATAGGAGATTGTTGGGAAAATGAGACATGTATGGAGCAGAGAGCAAGAGTGTACTGTCACTGTACAGGGAGAGCAATGGAAGCTGCATAAAGGTCAGCATGCAAATTTATATGGGAATGTACATTTTCATTGAATCATAATAAGAAAAAACCTGGGTTATGCAGATTACATCACCTTACTTGCTGGAAATGAAGATTTGAGACATTTACTGATGAAGATCCAGGATCACAGTCTTCAGTATGGATTATACCTCAAAATCAGGAAAACAAAAATCCTCACAACTGGACCAGCAAGTAACATTGTCATAAATGGAGGAAAGACAGAGTTGTCAAGGATTTCGTTTTACTTGGGTCCACGATCAATGCCCATGGAAACAGTCAAGAGATCAAAAGACACATTGCATTGGGAGTCTGCTGAAAAGGATCTATTTAAAGTATTCAGAAGTAAAGATGTCACTTTGAGGGCTAAGGTGCACCTTACCAAGCTGTGGAATTTTCAATTGTACCATATGCATGTGAAAGCTGGACAATGAACAAGATGACAGAAGAATTGATGTCTTTGAATTATGGTGTTAGAGAAGCATGTTGAATGTACCATGGACCACCAAAAGAACAAACAGATGTGCTCTGGAAGAAGTCTTACATACTTTGGACATGTTGTCAGGTAGGATGAGTCCCTGGAGAAGGACATCATGCTTGGTAGAGTGGAGGGTCAGCGAAAAAGAGGAAGACCCTCGAGATCAACTGAAACAGTGGTTGCAACAATAGGCTTAAGCATACAAATGATTGTGGACGTGGCGAAAACCGGGCAGTGTTTCATTCTGTTGCTCATAGGGTCACTATGAGTCGGAACCGACTCAACGGCATCTAACAACAACAAGAGAATATATTTGCAAGTAATGTTGAACTTTCAATTTTTATTGATGTTTGATTCCGGGAGAAGGTGATAATTTTTACCATGAGGGTTTTTCTTTATATCTCTTGTTCAAGTATTAATAGTGCTTCTATATACACTGAAATATCCCCAGTTTTGTTGGTTGTAGGATTATCCTTTCTCTGGTTGAATATATGACACCCTTTTTGAAGTCTCCATGTATACATATCGTACTGTTTTCATCTGAAGTTGTTGTAAACAGTTTTCTGATATACACAAGCACACACATATACATTTTATCATGTTGCTCAATTGTACTATCTCCTTACTAACTTTTCTGTCTTACCAGTTTCTAAGAAACACGTGTCGAAATTAACCACAATGATTTAAAAGTTTTTTGCTTCTCCTTTTATTTTTGTCAAGTTTTGCCTTAGTTTTTGACGCTTTTCTTTTTTTTTTTATTATGACTGAGTGAAAATGTACATTCCCATATAAATTTACATGCTCACCTATATGCAGCTTCCACTGCTCTCCCTGCCCGGTGACAGTACACTATCCCTCTCTGCTCCATACATGTCTCATTCTCCCAACAGTCTCCTTTCCCCTCCTTTCCACCCACTCTCCTTCCTCCAGCCAGAGGTCAGCAGGATGATATCCTATAGATGCACAGAACCGTAAAGTGCATCCAATGTATGGTCACTCTGCATCACCAAGTCCAATAGATTCACGTCTGAAGAGTAGACCTTCGTTATGATTTATGGGCAAGGCAGCATCAGGGCCAGGGGTCATGCTTCCAGGGGAACCCCGAAGCCGCTGGACTATCAATTGCGGTCTTTTAGTGGAGATCTCCGGGTGCACCCCTTTTTATTCTTGTGTTGCCAGTGAGCCTAAACAGTGAGCTCCATCATGGCTATCACTGGTGTTGGCCGGGCTCTCTTAATAGGTACCTCCAAATTTATAATACTTATGTCATTCTGGTTCTATGAACCAGTTCTCTTTGGAAAGTGTCTCTTCATTTCTACTAATTTTTATTTTTTTGTCTGCTAGTAATAAAGCAATGGTAGCTTGTTTTTGATTAGTGCTATGCTATACAGGTTTCTGTTTCTTCTTTCCATTTATTTTGTGCCTCATATGTTAGACTCAGGTTCTCATAGTCAGAATATAGTTTTGGTTTGTTTTACCCAATCTAAGAAATTTGTGTTTCAATTGAAGAACTTACATTTAAATGTATTTATGTAATATTTGTAATTATTGCACTAACATTTTTATTATTGGTTGTTACTTGTCCTGTGTAATTTGTTACAATTATTTTTTCTGTGTTTTGACTCAATTGAATGTTCTTTATCAGTTAACTTGGAATGTACCTCTTTACCATTCTTTCAGTAATTAGTGTGGAGATTAAAAATATTTCCTTTATTTATCAAAAACTCATATAAATGAGCATTTCTTACTTCTTGTGAGACAGCACACAGAGCATTGAAGTCTTTACCTATTATCTCAAAACTTTTAATTTTATACACACACACACACACACACACACACACACAGCAATTAGGCATGATCCTTATTATTTAGCTAGATTCCCGTACCTGGATTATTTGGTGCACAGGATTCCTCACTGTCTCTAAACTTCCACTTGGGATCATTTCACTATACTATTATCTTTAACGCAAGTCTGGTCATGTCAAATGCTTTATTGTTGTCTGTTTGATAATGTTTTTAATTAAAGTTAAAATTTTAAGGATACTTTTGCATGTAAAATGACCCTAGGCTTGGATTTATTTTTAACACTGTGAAGATTTTTTTTTTTTCATTTATTTTCTTTCAATGCTACTTCTGGCAAATACATTTTGTGTCTCTTTGGTCTTTTGAAAGCAATTTGTTCTTATCCTAAATGTTATTTTCATAATATTTTCCATTTAAGGTTTGCTTTTAGCAATTTTATTATAACGTGCCTCAGTGGTGTTTTGTATTTGTTTTCCTTGCATCTCAAAAGTTTTTAATCTGTAGCTTTATGTCATTAATATTAGGAAAAGGTGCACATTTATTACTTTATATATTGCTTCTGTGTATTAATTCTCCTCTATCTTTGTAGGACTCCAATTCATACGTTAAACTGTCTCACTATATTTCCCCCATCCGTTTTATTTTATTCTTTCCTATTAGTGTGTTATCCTGGATATTTTTCAAACTTATCTTACAGTTCCTAACTTAGTGTCACTTCCTTTGAACTCATTTTTAGTTATCTATTCTTAGTTACTTTTATAGTTTCAATTTTCAATAAAAATTAACAATCCTGTTTATTTTCTTGAACATTTTAGTTATTTTAGAATCTGAATTTTCAGACTTGATTACCTGGAGCCCCTTATTGTCTTTCCTATCATCAGACACTTCTATTCATCTTGGAAAAAATAGTTTTTGTCATATGCCATGTTATTTTTGGATGAGTGTTACAGTTTATAAATGAAAATATATAGAAATAATGTGAAGGCTGCGTTAATGTCATCTTCCTGAAAATAGGATTTTGTTTTGTGTCTGACAGGTAGCTAGAGGGCTGAACAATTCCAGACCACCTGTATCCAATTAGTATTTGAGTTTATTTGAAGCTGGAAACTAGTACCTATAAGAGCCCGTGTACTCATTGGCTATCCTTGTTCTTAATGTCATTTCTTTGGGGCCCAACTCAAATATGTTTCGTGATATGGAATTAAGACACTAATATTGCAAAGGTGAAATTTTCATGCTTTCATTTTAAAAGATTGATCTTATCTGTTGGATTAAACTAGCCTTATTCCTGATTTAAATTTCTTTCCAAATGAGTCTCTCACAGATTCATACTTTGTGTGTGTGTGTGTGTGTGCATGAACATATGCATGTATGCATGTGTGAAATAGAACAAACAGCAGTTAATGGTCCCTGTCAGGAAAGAAATACCAAACATTTTTGGTAACCTCATGTGAAACTTTTTGTTTGTATTAATTTGTGTACATGCTGACTAAGCCATTCAAAGCACTGCTTTGAAACATAAATATGGAAATGCTCATGAAACTTCAAATATATTATCATTTACTGAAAAGTGCCACAGAAGACATGTATTAATTCAAAGTAATGGTTACAGTTGAAAATCAAAAGTTAGATTTCAGCTGTATGAACAGATCATATATATCACATACTCTGTGTTGTATTAGCATAGTCTGTTTTACATATAGAAAACACCCATGATCCATATTGTAAAATATGTTTTATAAATTTATATTCATTAAAGATATCTCAGAATCACAAATACCTGGGAAACAAGTGGATGATAAGATAAATAATAATAATGAAATGATTTCAGTAGTATGTTGATGGAGCTGCCAGAAATTTAAGCTGGATTCAGAAGAGGATATAGAATCAGGAATATCATTTCTGATGTCAGATAGATCTTGGCTCAAAGCAGAGAATACCAGAAAGACATTCACTTGTGTCATATTGACTATGTAAAAGCTTCAACCTGAACTTGTAAAGGTCAATTGATGGTCTGCTCTGCAGTCAACCCCTGGCCTTGTTCTGACTGCTAATATTGAGCTTCCCCATTGACTTTTTCTACAGAAAAAGCATCATAGAGTCACTGTATAGAGTCACTCCACCACAGGGTGGAGGTACACACACATACACAACTGTGAACATGGCACAGAACTGGGCAGTATTTCATTCTGTTGTGCTTATGGTTGCTTTGAGTTGGAGATGGCACTAACAACATTAATTTATACATATATCATGAAATCTTCAAGAGCTGGAACTTGAACAGACTGTTTTGCTTTCTAAGTCTAAAATTTTTTCACGTTTGATAGAAAGCCATCTTATCCCTTCTTAAATCTTCCTTTCAGTGGACAATATCTGAGTTTTCCTTCTCTGACAGGTCTGTACCTTCCACAGGTTCCACCTTTTGCAATGGTTGTAATCTCCTGGAAGCAAATCAGCAGACCTTTCTTACAAGGTATACCTGGTTGCACCTTGGTGAAACAGACACACGTTTCCTCAATTCCCTGTGAAAACTAAGGCCTGGATTGATAATTGTACAGAACACTCTGGAAACCAAGGGAGCCCTAGGTTACAGCATAGGGTTGTCAGATTGCACTACATGCCACTAAACATGAAACTTACCCTCTCGAGCATGAGCCAGCACACGTTGACCCTGCTACTGCCAACTTGCAGCTTGGACAGACTGCAGGTACCTAAACTTTTTTCTTTTTTATTATCTGGGAGGCAGGAAATGGCATAAGCTAGCAAGTACGCTGAACTTCAGTGTTAAAGTAAACAGCATATATATCACAGTAGAGACACAATGCATGCGATAGCCATATTTTGAGAGTCTGGCTCCTGACTGAGAGCACCACTGCTCCCCCAAATTCTCTCTGCTGAGCTCCACTACAGATTCTGCTGTTTTGTGGTGGTAAGAGCAGCTTGGCCTTGATGTCATCTTGATCAGCTGGGAAGCAAAGTTACCCAACTGCAGCACTCAGCAGGGGCTAGTTCCAAAGCTGAAAAGCTGTGTCACAGAGAAAGCACTTTTCCCACAGAAAGGCTGCATACAGCAGTGTTACCTTGTATGTAGGGCCCGGCTGATGGTGGCAGCAAGGCTGTAACAACTCCCTACGTTGAACTATGTCATACCATCTGGAGACAGCCTAAGAGGTGCTTCTGTTGTCAGCCAGGAGGCAGGGCCTGTCACACCTGATGCCCTGACTGATTTTAGCAGCTGTAGGATAACTCCTAAATTTTGAAGATAAGATTGCCTGGAGAAATAACTGACAGGATCTCTTTCAGTCTTTACTGACCCACATCACAGGGTCAGTTGGCAGCCCCCCAGTGACTCCACAAGTAAGACATCATCTTTGCCAGACAGGAGGTGGAGCCTGCCACCCACAGAGTCCACTGGGGCCAGTCACTAGAGTACACAGAGGTGCCTGGTGACCAACTCCCTTCTCAGAATTACACCTCAGCTCCTGTTGAGGTAACACCAGAGAAACTGAACCACCTCTAGAAGGCCTGAAGGCAACAAACCATCACTAACCATTTAAAGAAACAGCCTAACATGGCTCCAGAATACTCACAAAATAAAGAATCAAAAAGCTTAGTGACACAGAGTGACAATATCGTGTGTGCACTTTATGGTTCTATGCATCTATAGCATGTCGTTCTATGGGTCTATTACTAGAAGGGAAAGAGGGGACAGGAGACTGTTAAGAGGATATGACATGTTAAGAACAGAAAAGAGGAGTTTGCTGTCACCAGGCAAGGAGAGCAGTAGAAGCTGCACTTGGGCAGGCATGCGAATTTAAACTGGATTGTGTACATATATATATATATATATACATACACATATATAGTATACATACATATACACATGTATATGTGTCTGTGTATATATATGCACTGGATTGCATATATATATATATGCTTGCCAGATGAAGAAGGCTTTCTGAAGCTATTGGAGATTGAGTACAAAGCAATTATACATAGAAACCTCTGAGAGATTAAACAAAATAGAGCAGAGCAAAATGAAAAATTAAGCAAGCTATTTGAGCTGATAGAACATCAACAATCTGAAATCCAGGAGATCAATAAAAAAAAATTACAGAATTAGACAAGTCAATCCAAAGCCAAAAGAGCACAATGGAGGAGACAGAACTCAGATTTAGTGACCTTCAAGATAGAGCAACTGACACCAGACTTTATGACCAGAATTCAGAGAAAACAAATAAGAAAAATGAAGCAGCATTAAGAAATATGTGGGACTCTATTAAGAGGAATAATCTAAATTACTTGAAGTTCCTAAACTGGGAAGGATAGTTGAAAATACAGAGTACTGTTGAGCTGCTGACAGAAAAATTCCCTGAAATTATGTAAGAAGAGAACATAGCTATCCAAGACATGTATCAAATGCCACAAAAACTAGACCCCAAAAGAAATACACCAAGACATATTATAATTAAGCTTAATACAATGAAACATAAACAGATTCTCTTAAAGGCAGTGAGGCTCACAGTAAAGCTAATGTTCAGAGGGAAACACTGTAGGCTTTCATTTGCCTTCTCAGCAGAAATGACTTTGCAAGGAAGAAGCGGGATGACACATTCAAAGGTTCAACGGGAAAAGCTTCCAACCAAGAATTATATATCCTGGAAAACTGTCTGTCAAATACAAAGACGAAATTAAGACATTCACAGATAAACAAAAGCTTAGAGACTTTGTAAAAATCAATCCAAAACTACAAGAAATACTGAAAGAAGCTCTTTGCTTAGAAAAACAAAACTATTAATTGTATATTTAAGGAGGCAATGCATGACACAGCATCCAGAAATCTATTCAGTTACAGAAGTCACAAAACTCAGCCACAGCTACAATATTAAAAGAAAAGAACCAGTGATCATGTCATGAAAACTATCATGCCAGTGCATTAATAAGGGGGATATACTACAGTAGTTATAGTTCTTTCAGATAGGAAGTTAAAAAAAAACATGCAGAGGATAAACTCAGGTTTAAACTTAGAACATTAGTGGGGATCATAGGGATACACACAAAACACAATAACAATGCAACATATCAAAACAAGAAACATAAGACAAGCGTCTCAATAAACACAAAACCAACACTGAAAAAATGAAAAGGCAACCTATAAAGTAGAATGACTCAAAACAGAATATTAAGAACATAGAAAAATCAACAACACAAAAATAAATGCACCAAAATGACAGCACTAAACACATACCTATCAATAACTACACTGAATGTAAATGGACTGAGCACTCCAATAAAGACACAATGAGTGATATCCTGGATCAAAAAACATGACCCGAGAATATGTTGCTTACTAGAAACACATCTTAGACTTAAAGATATGAACAAACTGAAAATTAAAGAATGGAATAATATATACCAAACTAACAATATACAAAGAAGAGCAGGTGTGGCAATACTAGTCTCAGATAAAATAGAATTAAATGTAAAATCCACCTTCGTGGACAACGATGGTCACTATTCATTGCTGAGAGGTTCAATACACAAGCAGGACTTAACAATATTAAATATTTATGCACCTGATACTAGAACATCTAAATCCATAGAACAAACACTGATTAAATTAAAAACGGATAGATTACTCCACAATAACAGTTGGAGACTTCAACACTCCACTTTCAGTAATGGACAGATCATCCAGAAAAAAGCTTTGTAAAGTCACAAAAGATCTTATTGTGACATTTAACCAACTGCACCTCATCGACATATAGAAAACTCTTTTATCTCTCAACAGAGAAGTACACCTTCTTCTCCAATGCACATGGAACATTTTCCAGAACAGACCGTGTGTTAGGACATAAAGCAAATCTCAAAAAAGTCCAAACCAATGTATTATTTCAAAGCATCTTCTCGGACTATAAAGCAATAAAAGTCGAAATCAATAGCAGAAATGATAGGTAGAAATCTGAATTCATTGAAACCGAACAACACCTTGCTCAAAAAGCCATGAGTTATAAAAGAAATCAAGGATGAAGTAGAGAAATTTCTGGAATCAAATGAGAATGAAAACACATCCTACCAGAATCAATGGGATACAGCCAAAGCAGTGCTCAGAGGTCAATTTATCTCTACGAATGCACACATCTGGAAGGAAGAAAGGACACAATCTGAAGAATTAGCCATACAAGTTGAACAAGTAGAAAGAGAGCAACATAAGAACTTCCTCAGGAACCAGAAGGAAACAGATAATAAAGATTCGAGCAGAACTGAATGAATAAGAGAATAGAAGAACAATTAAAAAAAATCAACAAAACCAAAAGCTGGTTCTTCGAAAATGTCAACAAGATTGATAAACCACTGGCTAAACTTACAAAAGAAAAACAGGAGAGAAAACAAATTACCCAAATAAGAAATAAGATGGAAGATGTCACAACAGAGCCAACTTAACTGAAAAGTATCATAACGGAACACTATGAAAGACTATACTCTAACAGATATGAAAACACAGACGAAATGGACAAATTCCTAGATTCATATCACCTATCAAAATTATCACAAAGAGAAGCAGAACAGCTTAATAAACTCATCACAGAGCAAGAGATTGAAAAAGTCATCAAAAAGCTATCAACTAAAAAGAGCCCTGGACCACATGGCTTCACTGCAGAATTCTACCAAGCTTTTAGAGAAGAGTTAGCTACAACACTACTGGGACTATTTCACAGCCTAGAAAGGGATGGAATACTCCCAAATTCTCTCTAAGAAGCCAGCATAACCCTGATACCAAACCAGGGAAAGATCCTACAAAAAAAGAAAATTACAGACCAATATCACTCACAAACCTTCAACAAAATACCTGCCAATAGAATTCAATAATAGATCCAAAAAATAATTCACCATGACCAAGTTGGATTCGTACCAGGGATGCAAGGCTGGTTCAACATCAGAAAAACTATTAGTGTGATCAACCACATAAATAACACAAAAGATAACAATAATCATTCTGTTAATTCATGCAGAAAGGACATTTGACAAAGTCCAACACCTACTCTCAGAAAAGAAGAATAGAAGGGAAATTCCTCAGCGCAATTAGGGGCATCTACATGAAGCCAACCACCTACATCATCCTGAGTGGAGAAAGACTGAAACAATTCTCCTTTAGAATGGGAACTAGACAAGGATGCCCACTCTCACTTCTTCAACTGAACCTTGTACTAGAAGTTTCAGCCAGAGCATTTAGACAAGACAAAGAAATAAAGAGCATCTCATTGACAAAGAAGAGGTAAACATCACTCTGTTTATACATGATGTGATTGAATATGCAGAGAATCATAAAGAATCCTTAACTCAACTACTGGAACTAATAGGAGAGTTTAGGAAAGTATCAGGATATAAGATAAACATAAGTAAATCAGTAGGATTCCTTTATGCCAACAAAGAGATATCTAAAGAAGAAATCACCAAATCAATACCATTTATTATAGCCTCCAAGAAAATAAAATACTAGTAATAAATCTAACTAGAGAAATAAGAGATCTATAGAAAGAGAACTACAAGACCTTACTGCAAGAAACTGAGATGTACAGAAATGGAGAAACCTATTCTGCTCATGGATAGAAGGACTGAATATTGTTAAAATGTCTCTTTTACCCAAAGCGATCTACATGTACAATGCAATCCCAATACAAATTCCATTTACTTTTTTTAATGTGATGGAGAAACAAATTGCTGATTTTGTTTGGAAAGGGATGAAACACCGGATAAGCAAAGCACTACTGAAGAAGATGAACACACTGGGAAACCTCTCCCTACCTGTCTTGAGAAACGATTACACTGCCACAGTTGTCAAAACAGCCTGGCACTGGTACAAAAAGAGACATATAGACCAATGGATCAAAGTTGAGACCTCAGAGACGCCACCATCCACCTATGAACAGGTGATATTTGGCAAAGGCCCTAAGATTGCAAACTGGGGTAAAAATATGTCTTTAGTAAATGGTGCTGGCAAAATTGGATATCCATCCGCAAAAAAAAAAAAAAAAAAAAAGAAAGAAAAGAAATGAAACAAGATCCATATCTCACACCCTACACAAAAGCTAACTCAATTTGGATCAAAGACCTAAATATCAAACCTAAAACATTGAAGATCATCCAAGAAAAAACAGGATCAACAATGGAACTTTAAGACACAACTTAGACTTCAAAGACTGACAGACAAAGCACGATCAACAGAAGAGAAAATAGATAAATGGGAACTATTAAGAATCAAACACTTTTGCTCAGCAGGAAATGCTCATGATAATTAGCTATTAAAGAATTCCAAATCAAAACTACAATGAGATACCACTTCACCTCAGCAAGGTTGGCCATGATCCAGAAAACATAAAACAGCAAATGCTAGAGAGGCTGTAGGGACACTGGAATTCTCATACACCGCTGATGGGACTGCAAAATGATATAACCTCTTTGGAAAGCTATCTGGCCCTTCCTTAACAAGCTGGAAATAGATATAGCATTTGATCCAGTAATCCCACTCCTCGGAACATATCTTACAGAATCAAGGGCAGCCACACGAACAGATACACGCGCACGAATGGTTATTGCAGCATAGTCCACAATAGCAAAAAAATGGAATCAAGCCAAACGCTCAACAATAGATGAATGGATAAACATACTATGGTATATATACTCAGTGGAACACTGCAATGATTAAAGAACAATCATGATTTTAGGAAGTATCTCATAACCCGGTTTCAATTGGAAAACGTTTTGTTGAGTGAAATCAGTTACTGGCACAAGGACAAATATTGTATGAGACCCCTACTATAAGGACTTAAAAACAGACTCACATACTGAAGAGAAGACTCTTTGATGGCTGCAAGAGAGGGGAGGGTGGGAAGGTGGAAGCTGCTTATAGATGAGATAGTTGACAGAAATTTGGTTGGGTGAAAGTAGTGACAGCACACATTACCAGAAATATCAACTTAACTGGACTGCAAAGTAAACTGAAAGCTCTTCTAATCTTAACCCAATATTGCAGGATGCAGTAGCAGGGTCAGGGGTTTGGGGACCATGCTCTGCTGCTTATAGATTAGATAGTTGATAGAAATTTGGTTAGGTGAAAGTAGTGACATTACACATTACCAGGAATACTTGACTGGACTTCAACATAAACTGAAAACTTTTCTGATCTTAACCCAACCTTGCAAGGATGGAGTAGCAGGGTCGGGAGTGTGGGGACCACGCTCTGAGAGGACATCATAGGTAGTTGATACAACTAGCCTGTTGGTAAGAGAGACTTCTGCACTCCACATTCATGAGTGGCATCTGGGGTCTTAAAAGCTGGCAAGCCACCACCTGAGGCACACCCAACTCAATCGGAGCAGATGACCACCAAGGACAACAAAGATCTCAGGGAAAAGGAGCCCAGGAGTCAGAAGGCCCCACGTGATTGGGTGACTGTATCAACATGTGACCAGGAGAACCAGCCGGTGCCCAGCCAGCACCAATGACACCTGTGATGGGGCACACAATGTCGACACCCAGTGGCAACATGAGAAAAAGAGGCGTGCTCCTCAATAACTCCACTAAAAGACAGTAATTCATGGTCTGAAGGCCCGGGAGTTCCCCTGGGAGCATGCCCCCCAGACCTGATGCTGCCTCTGATCATAAATCATTGTTGAGGTGAAGTCTTTGGACAGGAAAGGATTGGACTCGGGGAAACAAATGGACCATATGGTGAGTGCACTTTACGGTTCTATGAATCTATAGGATGTTGTCCTACTGGCCTCTAACTAGAAGAGAGAGGAGAGGGTGGAGATGAAGGGGTAGGAGATTGTTAAGAGGAAACTACAAGTATAGAATGAAAAGAAGGAGTGTGCTCTCACCAGGCAAGGAGAGCAGAAGGAGCTGCAGACAGGACGGCATACAAATTTAATTTGGATTGTATAGTTTCACTTAATCACACTAAACAAGCAAAAAAAAAAATGCCAACCTTTCAATTAGTTATGAAGCACATAACCATCTGTACCCATGTATACACACACACACACATACACATTCACACGTTCTGTGAACAAATACATATATTCACATATTTTGCAAACAAATTTCCAATCTGTGGTTTGCATTTGCTTTGTTTTTAATCAGCGATTTTTGATTATTACAATTATTGATTTTCCTTCATAGTTACTGTTTATTTGTTTCCTAGCTGAGAAAACTTGCCAACTCTAACACAGTAAGATTTAAGTTTTCAAAGAGTTCATTTACTTGGATTCATAATCAACACCCACAGAAAGAATATTCAAGAAATCAGATGACACATTGCATTGGGCAAATCTAATGTAAAAGACCTCTTTAAAGCATTAAAAACAAAGATGTGGCTTTGAAAACTAAGGTGCTCCTAACCCAAGCCAGGTTGTTTTCAATTGTCTCATATGTATACATAAGCTGAATGATGAACGAGGAAAACAGAAGAATCGATAGCTTTGAGCTGGCAGTTGTGGCTTTCTCAAATAATTCTGAATATACGATGACCACCAAATGAATGAAAGGTCTGTCTCTTAAGTAGTAGAATCAGAATGCTCCTTAAAAGTGATGAAAACAAGACTTTGTAGCACATACTTTGGACATTTTATCAAGAGGGCCCAGCCCCTGTAGACGAATATCATGTTTAGTGAAGTGGAGGGTCAGTGAGAGAAAAGAAGATCCTCAACAAAATGGATCTACACAATGGCTGCAAAAATTAGTTCAAGCATCACAGAGATCATGAGGATAGTGTAGAATCAGGTAGTATTTCACTCTGTTGTAAACAGGGTCACAATCTATTGAAACTCACGTGATAGTATCTAACAACAGTAACAGCCATGTGACAAAGATGTGTCCTTATATATTCTTTATTCCAGAGGGTTAACTGTTTCAGCAATTAGGAATAAGATCCTTTTTAAATTATTCCTGTGTATGCTGAGAAGAAAGTCTAGGTTAACTTTTTCCCTGAGTATTTATTTCATCAAAAATATTTTGATAAGTCTTTCCCCCATTTAATTTTTTTGGCATCTTTATTAAACAATATTGGCTACAAATGTGTTAGTCTACTTTTTTATTGTGTTATAATAACATATTTGCCTTTCCATACTATTATATCACACCACCCTGATTACACTAGCCATATGGGGACTATTTAGTCAAATATCTAAAGTCATTAATAAACAACGAACATGTCATATACTCTGATGGTTGTTGGAGATGCCTGTTATGATCCTTCTGAATAAAACAAAAACAAATCAGTAAGAACACTAATATATTGGAAGGCATTTGTGACCATTAAAGTCAGGATTATAAAAATAAGAAGAATGTGCACAGTCACAGGTTGTTTATCATTGTTCTGGTTATTAGCCAACATACAGTATGTGGAAAAGAGAAAAAGTTATAACTGGAAAATTCTCATTGCTGTAGGGTGACACATATGTGCAAAAACAAAGTATTTATATCCAGGGCAAATAGGCATTTGTGCTTTCTTAGAAAAACCAGCATTAATAACTGGAAAAAAAAGACAACTAACAGATCTTCGCAACATGACTAGAAACAAAATCAGTAACTGTGCTATAAACCAGTGATAAACTATTATAAAGTAATCCAGAAAAGAATCACAACAGATTTTTAAAAATGCTAAATACATGTGAGATTTTTAATAAGAAATACATAGAAATTAATGAAAGAAAGTTAAAGTTTGTGAAGACGGCTTTGTATTTCCAATTTTATTGATTGTAAGGCATGATATATACTTTCCATAACATAATAAAATTTACTAATGTGCTCAGATGCTAACCAAAAGTTTTGCTATGTGAAACCACCAGTTGCTTCACAATAGAATGATGTGGTGGTCTGCTTTCATAAAGGTTAAAGCCTTGGAAACACTATGAGACAGTTCTACTCTGTCCTATAAAAACCCACTGCATTGAAGTTGATTCTGACACAGAAATCCTATGGAATTTCCAACTCTGTCAGTCCCTGCAGAAGCAGACTGGCAACATTCTTCTCCCGGAGAGTCCTTTTTGGCTTTTAACCACTGACCTTTGTGGTGGCAGTGAAAAACTGTAACCACTGTCACCAGGGTTCCCATTCTGTTTTATATGGTTGCTGTAAGTTGGAATCAACTCAACGGCAATGGGTACTAATAATGTATATAATTAATAAATCCACCAATTTGGAATTACTTTTCGTGTTTTCTTGCAAATACAATTTTTTTTTTTTAGTGTGAACTAAGTTATTCTGTCTTTTTTGTAAATTTGGGTGATAACTAAATTAGAAAGATACAATATGCATGGATACTGTTTCATCCATCTTTAACTTCCTAAGAGGTTTCTTGGATAGATAAATTCATTCACATAATGACAGCTTTATGGAATCAGGGAATGTGATGATTCATATTGCTAGAACTACTAGATTTTTTAAAAAATATATTTTATTGTGCTTCAAGTCAAAGTTTACAATCCAAGTCACTTTGCTGTACAAAACCCCACACACGCACCGCTATTGTACTCTACCTGCTATCTGCACCCCGTGACAGCACAATCTTCCTTTCCACCCTGTACTTTCCGTGACCATTAAACTAGCTCCTGTAACCACACCACCCTCTCATGTGATGTCTGTACATAAGCTTCTTAGTCAGGCTCACACCCTTCAGCAGCATCACTCTATGCTTTACAAGGTCCAACAATCAAGTCTGTGACCTTAACTGTTCACATACCTCAGTGCTGAATATCCTACATCACCTTCAAAGTACTCCCCTTGGGAAGCTATGCAATGATGCCAATGCCTAGTCCTTCCTTCAAAACAATTTGGAACTGTTTCTGTAATGACCATTGCACACAGTGGTAAGGTGACAAGTTCATGAACTCAATTGTCTAGTTGGTCTGTGAGGTAGTTTTTAGCCAGTCAACCAATAAGTGTATTGGCACACCCTCCCTACTCACCTGATCTGGCCCCCAGTGACTTTTTTCTTTACCCAAAGATAAAGGAAACATTGAAAGGAAGACATTTTGATGACATTCAGAACATCACGAGTAACACGACAGGTCTGATAGCCATTGTAGAAACCAAGTTCTAAAATTGCTTTGAAGAGTGGGCTAGGTGCTAGCATCAGTGCATATAGCTTTTCAAGGGGAGCACTTTGAAGGTGACCATAGTGGGTCCGACTCGATGGCACTTGGCTGGCTTGGCATAGTGGTATTCAGCAGTGAGGTATGTAGCCCTTTTTCTAGGACAAGTTTGCTAACTTAATTGACAGACCTCATATGTACTAGTCCAGTCTTGTTCTAAAGAGTTGGCTTTGGGACTGGTTTCAGCTCTGCGCTAGCAGAGAGTCTGGGGGCCACATCCTCAAGGGATGCTCATGTCTGATTGACCATGATGTCTGGTGCTTTCAACAGTGACCTAGTTCTGCACACCCATTTTTTTTTCTGGCTATATCAGGGACTCTAAGTTGTGTTCCCTGCCAGAGCATTTGTCAGTGGTGGCTTGGCACCATCTAGTTCTTTTGGTCTAACACTGCTGTAGCCTGCGGATCATATAACACCTTCTCTTTTGTCTCTTGGGTTCATATTTCCCTCACATCCTGGATGTCCTTCAATCTCCTCTTCTCCAAGTGGGTTGGAACAAAATGATGGTACTTAGATGGCCACTTGCTAGCTTTTAAGACGCCAGTTGCCACTCAGCAAAGTGGGATGCAGAAAATTTTCTTTAAAAAAAGTTACAGCAGTTGACCTGCATTTCTCCTAAAACTACGGACCCCAGATCTCTGCTCCTGCTACACTGCCCTTTGAATAGTGGGGTTATATTAAGGAAAACTCTTAGATTTTGGTATAGTCCGGGTGTGTTGACCTTCCTTGTACAACATACTTTCATTCTGTTCACTTAACCCAATTCCTACCCACTACCAAATCAATGAATACCCCTCTCCCTCCATCCTCACCCTTGTATCCATCAAAGACTATTTTCTTCTGTGCTTAAACCTCTTCTTGAGTCCTTATAATGGTGGTATCATACAATATTTGTGCTTTTGCAAATGACTAATTTCGCTGACCATAATGTCTTCAAGATTATTCCATGTTACATTTCCTAAGAGTATCGTTGCTCTTAATCATTGCATAGTATTCCATTGTGTGGATATACCACAGTTTGTTTATCCATTCATCTGTTGATAGGCACCTGTGTTGATTCCATCTTTTTGCTCTTGTGGACAGTGCTGCAATAAACATTGGTATGCATGCGTCTGTTTGTGTGACAGCTCTTATGTTTGTAGAATATATTCCAAGGAGTAAGATTGCTGGATCATATGGTATTTCTATTTCTAGCCTTTAAAAGAAAGCAGTAAACTTATTTCCAAAGTGGTTGTATCATTTTACATTCCCACCAGCAGTGTAGAAGAGATCCAGTCTCTCTACAACCTCTCCAGCATTTATTATTTTGTGTTTTTTAGGTTAATGCCACCCTTGTTGGAGCATTATAACGACTTACAAAAAAAGTTTATGCGCAGAAGAAAATGATCTTTGATGACTACAGGGGTAGTGAGGAAGAGAGGGGGTATTCTTAGATTTGATAGTAGACAGGAACTGGGTTAGATGAAGGGAGTGACAGCATGCAGTAGAAGAGAGGCTAGCACAATTGTATTACTTCAAAAGTTAAAAAGGTTTTATAAATACAACTCAACATTTTTAAGGACAGAGTAGCAGAGACAGAGGTCTGGAGACCATAGTTTCAGGAGATAACTAGGCTATTGGCATAACTAAGTTTTGTTTTAAGAAAATATTCTGCATCCCACTTTGATGAGTGCCGTCTGGGGTCTTAAAAGCTAGTAAGACGCCATCTAAGTAGCATCAATTTGTCCCTGTCCATCTGGAGCCCAGGAGAATAAAGGACATGAAAGACATGAGGAAAATATGAGCCCAGCAGATAGAAGGTGCCATATGATCCAGAGACTGTATCATTATCAGAGTAGAACTAGATGGTGCCCTACCACCACCAATGACTGACCTGACAGGGAACACAACAAAGTTCCTGATGTAGCAGGAGAAAAACAGGTGTGTGGAACTAGAACTCTCTGAAAAGATCACACTTGATAGTCCATCAGACTTGAGGGTCCCCCAAGGACATGGCTCCTGGATTCTGTTAGCCCAGAGCTGAAACCAGTCCTGAAGCCAACTCTTCAGACAAAGAATGGACTGCACTGTGAGACCTAAAGTGATGCTGGTGAAGAACATGCTTCTTGACTTAAATATATACAAGAGGCTGCCCAAGCACTCCTCTCTAGCAGGGAGATGAGAGGGTAGAGGTGAACAGGAGCTGGCTGAATGGGTATGGGAAGTACAGTGTGGAACAAAAGTGTGCTGTCATGGGGTGTTTGGTGGAAAGAGCGGTTAGAATGGCATAGTGGTGTGTGTTTGGAGTTTTATATGGTAAATTGATTTGGACTTTAAACTTTTACTTAAATCATAATAAAACATTTTTTAAAAGTTGTCTAATTCTACATTTTACTGTCTTTTAAATTTCTAATTCTTGCTGTGCTATGCTTTCTTGAAGCCAGTTCAATTTGTTACACACACTGTTGCATTTCCCCCTCATCCTTCCTGACCTCTTGAAGAGTTCTAAATATTAATTCTTTGTATTCTACCTTTGATAATTCCACAAAGTTCTCTTCCTCTAAAAATTTTATTTTTTGTTTTGAGAGTTTTCTAAAGTCTTTATGGTCTTCTTTAAGTAGTTTGAAATTGACTGTTGTCTCTAAGACATCAGTAAGTTGTCTTTATATATTTTGTGTTTTGCCTAATGTAGCTAGAAGCTACCTGATTTATTTTGTTTTGAAATACTTTGGTTATTGTTGTATGAGATAGTTTGGTTATTATTCCTTCGAAGCTGTAATGTCCTGTTACCAGGTGGCTGGAGTTGTTACTAGGCATGCAAGTCTAAGAGTCTATTTACTTTTCTTGTATGGATTCAACTCAGGTGTAAAGGTAGTCAGTCACCAGACATGTGGAGCAAGCTCTCACCCACTGTTCTAAGTGGGCAGGGTTGTTTGGTGTAAGCACAGATAGCTGGCAGTTGCTGAGAAAGACAGGGGACTAATAGCTGTCCTTGAGTATCTGTAACGATGGCTTGTCCTTTAATGTTCTGACTCTAAGGGAAAGAATTGTTTCTGTCCTGAATTTCTGGCTTCGGGGAGTTTGCAGATTACCCAGCTCCAGTTGCTAAAATGTTCCCTTCCCTAGTCTCAAAGAATGACTCAGGTCTTGTTTAGGGAATCCTACTTCTGGCTTAATTAAACGCGTCAGACTCAGTAGCTGGATGCAGTGCAGAGGAGGGAGGAGGAAGTGCTGGGGGCAGAGAGAGAAATTTATACCAAAGGAAAGACTTAGATTTGTCACCAGTGCGTTACACGCTAAGACTTAGCTTTTGATGATCTAGTGTTATTTTTTCCACTGATTATGGAGGTGTGAGTGAATTCTCCGGTCAGCTTCTCCTGTTAAGGAGGATGCCCTCTAACTGCCATTACTCTGTTTCTCTCACTGGCTGCAGCAGTTTCCCGATGAGTCAGGTCTGGCAAACCCTATGTAATTCTGGAAATACTCTTCCCTGTCACTTAGTCTGATTTCCCAACCTTCCTTTAGTTCAGGGCTGCTAGGATGTCATATGTAATAGATTCATTTTTTCTTTTAGGTCTTTGTTGTTAGAAAGGTCATGGAAAGCATCTGACTACTCTGAGAACTTAGCCCTGCCCCCTATTAATTGGTTTTGAGGGATTAAAAACTTTTTTATAAATATACACTGAAATAATAAAATACACATAAGTGTACTTACTATGTACTATGTATGACATGAAATTAGAACAATGCAGTCATACCCGGTTTCACTGCACTTTGCTTTATTATGTTTCACAGTTATTGCAGTTTTTACACATTGAACTTTTGTGGCAACACTGAATGGAGCAAGTCAATCAGATGCTCCATTTTTTCCATCAGCATGAGCTCCCTCATGTCGTTGTGTCACATGTTGATAATTCTCATAATATTAAAAACTTTCCCATTATTAACGTATCTGTTGTAGTGATCTGGGCTCTGTGATCATTGATGTTACTATGGTAATTGTTTGGGGGCACTATGAACTGCACCTGTATAAAATGGCAAATTTAATTAACAGATGCATGTGTTCTGACTCTTCCACCTACTGGCTGTTCCTGCATCTCTCTCCCTCTCTTCAGCCTTCCCTGGTCTCTGAAACATGAGAATATTAAAATTAGGCCTATTAATAACCCTACAGCGGCCTCTAAGTGTTCAAGTGAAAGGAGGATTCACACCTCTCACTTTAAATCAAAAGATAGAGATGATTAAGCTTAGTAACGAAGGCATGTCCGAACCTGAGACAGGCAAAAAGCTGTCTCTTGTGCCAGTTAGGCAAGTTTTGAATGCAAAAGAAAAGTTCTTGAAGAAAATTGAAAGTGCTACTTCAATGAAAGTATGAATGATAAGAAAGCAAATCAGCATTTTTGCTGATGTGGCGAATGTTTTAGTTGTCTGGATAGAAGATCAAACCAGTCAAAATAGTCCCATAAACCAAAGCCTGATCCAGAGAAAGGCGCTAACACTCTGAAATTCTGTGAAAGCAGAAAGAGTGAGAAAGCTGAAGGAGAAGAGTTTGAAGCTATCAGAGGTCGGTTCACGAGGTTTAAGGAAAGAATCCATCTCTATAACATAAAAGAACAAGGTGATACAGCAAGTGCTGATATAGAAGTTGCAGTAAGTTTTCTGGAAGATCTAGCTAAGATAATAAATGAAGCTGACTACACTAAACAACAGATTTTCAATGTAGATGAAACAGCCTGATACTGAAAAAGGAAGTCATCTTGGACTTTCATAGCTAGGGAGAAGTCAATGCCTGGCTTGAGGCTTCAAAACTTCCAAGGACAAGGCTAATGGTCTTATTAGTGGCTAATGCTGCTGGTGACTTCAAGTTTAAGCCAATATTCATTTTTCATTCCAAATATCCTAGGGTTCATGAGAATTATAGTAAATCTACTCTGCTTGTACTCTATAAATGGAAGAATGAAACTTGGATGACAGCACATCTGTGTATAATAGTGGTTACTGAATATTTTAAGCCCACTGCTGAGACCTTCGGAAACCCTGGTGGGGTAGAACTTAACCCTAGTGGTTAAGCGCTATGTCTGTTAACCAAAAGGTTGGCAGTTTGAATCCACCAGGCACTCCTTGGAAACTCTGTCGAGCAGTTTTACTCTGTCCCATAGAGCTGCTTTAAGTCGGAATTGACTTGACAGCAGTGGGTTTAGATTTTGTTGTTGTTGAGAACTTCTGCTCAGAAAAGAAAAAAAAATCCTCTTAAAATTGTACTGCTCATTGACAATGCACCTAGTTGCCTAAGAAAACTGATAGAGATGTACAAGGAGACTAATGCTGTTTCTACACCTACTAACATAGCACCCATTCTGCAGTCCATGCATCAGTGAGTTACTTTGGCTTTCAAGTCTTATTATTTAAGAAATACATTTCATAAGACTGTACTGCCACAAATCGTGATTCTTCTGATGGATCTGGGAAAAGAAAATTGAAAACAACCATTCTAGATGCCATTAAGAACATTTGTGATTCATGAGAGGACTTCAAAATACCAACATTAACAGGGATTGGAAAAAAGTTGATTCCAACCCTCATGGATGACTTCAAGGAATTCAAATCTCAAGTGGAGAGAGTAACAGAACACATGGTGGAAATAGCAAGAGAACTAGAATTAGAAGTGTAGACTGAAGATGTGACTGAATTGTTGCAATCTCATGATAAGACTAACACACAAGGAATTGCTTCTTATGGGTGCACAGGAAAGTGATTTCTTGAGACGGAATCTACTCCTGGTGAAGATGCTGTGAACACTGTTGAAAAGACAACAAATTATTTACACTGCTACATAAGCTTAGTTGATAAAACAGCATCACGGTTTGAGAGAACTGACTTCAATTCTGAAAGATGTTCTACTATGGACAAAATGCTACAGAGAAATCTCTTGTGAAAGAACGAGTCAATAAACCTGGCAAACTTCATTGCTGTTTTATTTTAAGAAATTGGTAAAGCAACCCCAGCATCCTGCAACCACCAGCAGACATCACAATCAAGACAAGACCACAAACAAAAATGATATGACTTGCTGAAGGCTCAGATGACAGTATTTTTTAGCAATAAAGTATTTTTAATTAAGTTATATAGATTTTTTTTAGGCATAATGTTATTGCACACTTAATAACCTACAATGTAGTATAAATATAGCTGTGTAACCTTAATATGCACGGGTAAACAAAAACTTCTTGTCACTCATTTTACTGAAATATTTGCTTTATTGTGCTAGTCTGGAACTGAACCTGAGGAATTCCTGTAAGTGCTTTATAGAATGTACAGTATTTCAAAATGTTCTCTTCCTGAGTGTTTGCAAATACAGCAAAGCTGAAATGATGTTATCACTACAGGAGAGCAAAATCAGTTGGAAAAAAGACAAGAACACAGGCTAATCAGTTGAGCATGAGGGGTAGTCATTGGATTCTGATGTACAGACTAGAGTGTGACAAGGATCTGAGAAGTACATCTCCAAAAACGGCACACAAAGTGGTGTCCCACAGACCTGACGTTGCTGGCTTCAGTTGATGATGTCTCAGACATTTGCACCTGGCTCGGAACCCCCCCTTTCATAGTTCTATGGGCTGCCTTGATTTGTTGTTGTTGTTGTTAGGTGCAATCGAGTTGGTTCCTACTCATAGTGACCCTATGAACAACAGAATGAAACACTGCCCGGTTTTGTGCCACGTCCACAATCATTTATATGCTTAAGCCTATTGTTGCAACCACTGTGTCAGTTGATCTCGTTGAAGGTCTTCCTCTTTTTTGCTGACCCTCCACTCCACCAAGCATGATGTCCTTCTCCAGGGACTCATTCTATCTGACAACATGTCCAAAGTATGTAAGACTTCTTCCAGAGCACATCTGTTTGTACTTTTGGTGGTCCATGGTACATTCAACATGCTTCTCCAACACCATAATTCAAAGGCATCAATTCCTTTTGCTTTCAGCCAAGATCCATCTGACATCAGTGATGATATCGCTGGTTCCATGTCATCTTCTGAACCCAGCCTGCATTTCTGGCAGTTCCCTGTCAATATATTGTTGTAGTTGGTTTGGAATGATCTTGAGCAGAATTTTATTTGTGTGTGATATCAACGATATTGTTTGGTAATTTCCACATTCGTTTGTGTCACCTTTCTTTGGAATTGGCATAAATATGGATCTCCTGCAAATTTCTTGGCGTAGACGAGTGAGTACTTCCAGCGCTGCATCTGTTTGTTAAAATATCTCAATTGATATTCCAACAAATCCAGGAGCCTTGTTTTTCGCCATTCCCTTCACTGCGGCTTCGACTTCTTCCTTCAATAGCATTGGTTCCTGATCATATGCTACCTCTTCAAATAGCTGAACATCGACTAATTCTTTCTGGTATAAGGACTCTGTGTATTCCTTCCATCTTCTTTTGATGCTCTCTGAGTCATTTAATAGTTTCCCCGTAGAATCCTTCACTATTGCAATTAGAGGCTTGAATTTCTTCTTTAGTTCTTTCAGCTTAAGAAATGCAGAATGTGTTCTTCCCTTCAGGTTTTATATTTCCAGCTCTTTGTACATGTCATTATAATACTTTCTTTTGTATTCTTGAGCTGCTCTTTGAGATCTTCTATTTAGGTCTTTTACTTCATCATTCCTTACTTTTGCTTTAGCTGCTTGACGTTAAAGAGCAAGTTTCAGAGCCCTTCTGACATCCAATTTGGTCTTTTCTTTCTTTCCTGTCTTTTTAATGACCTCTTTCTCTCTTCATGGATGATGTCTTTGATGCCATTTGACAATTCGTCTGGTCTTCGGTCATCAGGGATCCACACATGAAATCTGTTCTTGAGATGGTCTTTAAACTCAGGAGAGATATGCTGAAGGTCATACTTTGTCTCTCGTGGACTTGTTCTAATTTTCTTCAGTTTCCTTTTGAATTTGCATATGAGCAATTGATGATCTGTGCCACAGTCAGCACCTGGTCTTGTTTGGACTGCTGATATGGAGCTTTTCCATTCTCTTTTTCCACAGATGTAGTCAGTTTGCTTCCTGTGTATGCCATCTGGAGAGGTCCATGTGTACAGTCACCGTGTTGGCTAGAAAAGATATTGGCAATGATGAAGTTGTTAGTCTTCCCAAATTCTATCATACGACCTCCAGTATTATTTCTATCACTAAGACTGTATTTTCTGGCTACTGATTCTTCTTTTTTTCCAGCTTTTGCATTCCAGTCACCAGTAATTATCAATGCATCCTGATTGCATGTTTGATTCATTTCAGGCTGCAGAAGCTGGTAAAAGTCTTCAGTTTCTTCATCTTCAGTCTTAGTGGTTGGCATGTAAATTTGAATAATAGTTGTATAACTGTCCATCCTTGTAGGCATGTGGATATTATTCTATCACTGATAGCACTGTACTTCAGGACAGATCTTGACATGTTCTTTTTGATGATCAACACAACACCATTGCTCTTCAAGTTTTCATTCCCAGCACAGCAGACCATATGACTGTCAGATTCCAAATGGCCGAAACCAGTCCATTTCAGCTCACTACTGTCTACTAGGATGTCAATGTTTATGTGTTCCATTTCACTTTTGGCAATTTCCAGTTTTCCTAGATTCATATACGTGCATTCCATGTTCCAGTTATTGGTGAATGTTTACAGCCTGTTCCTTCTCATTTTGAGTTGTGCCACATCAGTGAATGAAGATCCTGGAGGACATCATTAAGGTCAACTCTACTTTGAGGAGGCTGCTCTTTTCTAGTCATCTTCCGAGTGCCTTTCAACCTGGGGCTCACTTTCTGGTACCATATCTGACAATGTTCAGCTGCTCTTCCTAAGATTTTCCCTAGCTAATTCCTTTCAGAAGTAGGCTACTGGTCCTTCTTCTTAGTCAGTCTTAGTCTGAAAGCTCAGCTGAAACTTATCTACAATGGTTGACCCTGCTGGTACCTAAATACCAGTGGCATAGCTTCCAGCATCACAGCAACATGCAATCCTCCACTGACAGACAAGTGGGAGCTGTTCCTTCCCTCCTTACTTGATGGTGTTACGTTTTGTCAGGAAAGTATTCCTAGATATTCCTAACTAGGTCAAATTTCCTCATTTGATCCCCTGGCTCACTGTACCTTTTTTTTTTTTTTTTTTTTTACATTTTTTATAACATCTATTAAAACCTAATTTATTTTTTAAAACACACGTATCCTTTGTTCCATCCAAACAACCTCCTGTTGATCTATATACAGGTTCCATATGCACAATATTAAGTGTTCTGGTATTCCCATTCTTCACAGTGACAACTTGAAGCACTTACTGATGAAGACTATACAAACCTTCAACATAGATTGCACTTAAAAATCGTGATAACTGTAGAAAATATTGAAATTGTCAAGGATTTCACATTACGTGGATCTACAATCAATGCCCATATTGGCAGCAGTCAAGAAATTAGACAATGTACTTATTTCGCTCATTTGATGCTGCTCTAACAGAGACATCACAAGTGGATGGCTTTAACAAACAAAAGTTTATTCTTACGCAGCCTAGTATGTTACAAGTCTGAATTCAGGGTGTCCATTTCAGGGGAAGACTTTCCTTCTGTCAGCTCTGGAGGCAAGTCCTTATATTGTGGCAGTCCCTGGTCGGAAATCATCTTGGTGCAGGAACCTCGGGTTCCTGGAACCTGTAGCTCCTGGTGCTACATTCTTGATGATATGAGGTTCCCAACTCTCTGCTTGCTTCTCTTTCCTTTTATCTCTTACAGGATAAAAGGTGCTGCAAGCCACACTCCAGGGAAACTCCCATTACAGTAGAGCATGAAAGTGACCTTAGGAAAGGATTTGTAGTCAGCCCACCCTAATCCTCTTTTAACATTATCATCCCATCAGCCCCAGGCAGAGATCAGGATTTACAGCATAGGAAAATCACAGAATGTTGGGAATGATGGCCCAGTCAAATGGCTACGCACGTTCTGGGGGTGACACAATTCAATCTATGACAGTACTGCATTGGGAAAACTTTCTGCAAAAGGCAGTTTTAAAAATCTTTAAGAGGAAAGACGTCACTTTGATGACTAAGGTGTGCCTGATCCTAGTCCTGATATTTTCAATCACCTCATACACATGTGAAAGCTGGACAGGGAAAAAGGAATGCTGAATAACTGATCCCACTTGTATTATGGTGTTGGTGAAGAATATTAAATATACCATGGGCTGCCAGAGGAACAAACAAGTCTCAAAATAAGTACCTCTAAAATCATTCTTAGAAGTGAAGATGGTGAGATTTCATTTTTCTTACTTTGGACATGTACTCAAGAGGGACCAATCACTGGGCCAAGACATCATGCTCAGTAGAGTAGAAGGTCATCAAAAAAGGGGAAGACCCTCAAAGACATGGATTAACACAGTGACTACAAGAACAGGCTCAAACATACATACTATTGCATGTGCAGGACTGGGTGAAATTTGTCTTTTACACATAGAGTCACTATGAGTCAAAGTCAAGTCAGTGGCGTCTAACCACAACATTAAAATTATATATATATTGGTGTTTTAAATTATTATTTAATAAAATTCATGCTCATCACTAGATAATTAAACTCCATCATGTCTGGTTTTATTCATTATTATATCTTTGGTGCATTCCATAGAGTTTTACCCATATTGGAGTTTAATAATTATTTTTTTATTGTGCCAAATACATGTATCTATATAAGTAGACCTGATGTCACAGTGCTTAACAGCTATGGCTGCGAAATATCAGTAGTTCAAATTCACTATCTCAAAACTTTTTACATGTAAAATTCAAAGACATTAATTGAATTCATCATGCTGTGCAACTACCATCATTCTTCATTTCCATATTTCTGTTATCCTTTACAGAAACTCAGTAGTTTTTGAATAGACATGACATGTAGTCTCCTTTGTGACAATTGTGTTTCTTTTCATTATTATTATTTCATATAAATTGCAACAGTAAGGTCCCTGTCAACTGTACCACTATCTGGATGACTTATTTTCTGATTTATTAAAATCAAGTATCATGGTGTCATAAATTTTTTGAGCTGGAAGTAACCTTAGACACAGTGTGTTTGGTGTCATAGCGTCGATTCCAATACTGGTTTTTAATACTTTACGGAGGTAACTTAAGGAATGCTGAAGGGAGTTGTGAGGGAAGGATTGATAAAATGGAGGTTTGGAACTCAAGCTTTGGGATCCCAACAACTCCACTTTCATGTATTTCATATTCTGGAATCCCATGTGATCTTTCTTTTAATAAATAGAGGTTCTAGTGCTTAAAGTGTTTTGTTTTTTAAAAATTCTTATCTATTTCAAACTCTTTTAATGACAAGAAATCTGAGTCTTAGGGATCAAAGTTACAGTACTAAGACATACAACTAGTTAGTATCAGTGATGGACGTGTGTTGTAGGGAAAAGAAACATCAAAGTTTAGCAAAGCAGAAAGAAACTTCTACTCAGCATATATTCAAAAAGGTAAAATTTGGAAGTAGAAACAAGTGCCTCCAGAGCTAATGTCTGCCCACATCATAAGAATATTAACATCACAGAATGGGTAGATCATTGAAAGCTTCACCTTTTCACCAATTGGCTAAAAGCTACTAAAGCAATGTGGTTCTAAATTTTGAATCATCTTTCTTAAAAATCATTGGTACAGGTTTCAGTGATGCCAATCAGTAGGTTCTTCATTGGTCCAGCAAATTTTCTATTTACTAAATGCTAAGAGAAAAAGGTAAGAGAGGAAAGTCTTCTGTGCTCTGTTTGATTGGTTTATGTGTAAGAATTCCTAAAATATATTTTCTTTCCCAAGGTTTAAACACAGAAGAAAACATGATTACAGGGGGGGTGGGGAGGATAATGGGTGTCCAAAACCTAAGAAGTTTCCAAAATATAACCAAACATTTCAAAGGAAAGATTAGCAGGGACAGAGGGTCCGAGAAACATTATTTCAAGGGATATCTAGGTAAACTGGTATAACAAAATATTTAGAGAAAATTTTCTGCACCTCACTTTGGTGGGTGGCATCTAACAACTTAGAAAATGGCCATTTAAGTAGCGTCAATTGGTCTCAAATCACCTAGAGTAGAGGAGAGTGAATGATATCAAAAACATAAGGAAAATATGAGTCCAAGAGACAGAAAGGGTCACATAAACCAGAGACTACATCAGCATGAGGCCTAAAGAATAGATGGTGCTCAGCAACCATTAAAGACTGCTCTGGCAGGAAATACAACATAGAGTCCCTGACGTAGTGGGAGAAAAATGGGACACAGAACTCAAACTCTATTAAAAAACCAGATTTGATGATCTGACTGGAGGGCCCCCGGAAAACATGGCCCTGGACTTTCTGTTAGCACAGAACTGAAACCATTCCTGAAGTCAACTTAAAGCACAATGAAGTATTTTTTAAAAAGATAGTTTCTTCCCCAAAACATAATTTCCAAGATTATCCTAACTATTGTCTTTATCTCATGGCCCAGTTGATTTCTTGTGAGTCTTTGTAGGGTCCTTGTGATCCTAGCTCCAGCTGAGTCACGTTCTATATGCTCAAGGACAGGGAATAAATTGCAATATTATTCTTTAAATCAAGTAAAACACAGATGATTTGACTTCATGTAACTTCAGCAAGTTCAGACTAGCTATTGTACCCGACAGTGGATTAATATTTAATACTGAAGCTGGTGTAATTTTAGTTCTCCAGTTAGCTCTCTGGTTAACAAAACCCTCAAAGAGATGAATTGACCCGGTAGCTACCAAAGTGAGCTCAAATACAGCAACGATTGTGACGATGGTATAGCCAGGCAGTTTTTTTGGTAATATTCTACATAGGATTGTTATGTGTCAGAACCTAACAACAACAACAGTTAACAAGATGAGTTAAGTTTCATGTGAAAATTACATTAAATCAACTCATTATTACTCTTCATTTTCTCAACTAATCAATCTATAGACTTACGTGTATAGCTACGAGTTTTGGAATACATCTTGGTAAGATAGAGGAAATAATATTTTTTTCTTCAACACATCTGGGTTGGTTTGATTCCCCATTATACCACTTACTAGCTATAAAACTAAAGTACAGAAGTTAAATTCTCTGAGCTGCATTTTACACTTATGGCAAGTGGGAATAATACTATCATCTTCGAAATGGGGATTGCTTTGAAGATTAAATGAGTTATATTAAAGTGCCTAGCAGAGTGGTACAGAGTTGGCTATCAATAATTACAAGGTTCCTTTTTTGTCTGCCCCTTTCCGGTTTCCTTTGTAGTTGTTTATTTGCATGCATTTGCAGATACATGGTGTTTTCAGTCTCCTCACACACATATGAAGCTGAACAATGAATAAAAAAGACCAAAGAAGAAAAGATGCATTTGAATTATGATGTTGGAAAAGAATAACAAGTATACTATGAAACAGCCAGAAGGACAAATAAGTTTGTCTTGGAAGAACAACAGCCAGAATGTTCCTTAGAGGTAAGGACCAATCCCTGGAGAAGGACATGCTTGGTAAAATAGAGCATCAGCAGAAACAAAAAGATCCCCAGAATGACGGATTGACACAGTAGCTACAATAACAGACTCAAACACAGAAATGATTGTGAGTAAGGCACAGGACCAAGCAGCGTTTTGTTCTATTGTACGCAGGGTCGATACGAGTCAAAACCAACTGAATGGCACCTAACAACAACAACAATATATAGTTGTTTTGGTCAGCTGGGGCTGCTCTAACAGAAACACCACAAAGTGGATGGCTTTAATAAAGGAAGATTTATTCTTACATAGTCTGGTAGGCTACGAGTCCATATTCAAGGTGCCCGCTACAGAGGAAGGCTTTTTCCCTTATCGGCTCTGGAGGAAAGTACAGTATTGCATCAGTCTTTGTCCAGGGAGCATCTTGGCACAGGAATCTCAGATCTGAAGGACGCGCTCTTCTCCCGGTGCTGCTTGCTTGATGGTACGAGGTTCCCAATTCTCTGCCTGCTTCTTTTTCCTTTTATCTCTTGCAGGATGAAAGGATTAAGGGTGGGGCAAGCCATACTCCAGGGAAACTCCCTTTACAGTGGAGCAGGGAGGTGATTTTATAAAGGGATTTACAATCCCACCCCAATCCTTTAACAGACAGCACAGGAAAACCACAAAATGGAGGACAGTCATATGATACTGGGAATCATGGCCCAGCCACATGGCTACACGTATTTTTGGGGGGCACAATTCAATCCATAACAATAGTTTATAAACATATCTATACTTATGAAAAATAATTATGTATTTTGTCTAGACAAGTTATTAGTGCCCATCAATTAAAAAACTATATACAGGGTATTCCATTAGACTCTTGATATTTAATCTTTCACATTTCACAATTAAGGCCTAGACTAGTCACTACTTTCCTTTTATAACACCTATGGTTATCATAACCTAACATACAAATATCTTTCATAATACAAATACAAATGAAATTCTGCTTTATGCATTTGTTAATTAGACTTCTTTTTTGTGAATTTTGGCAGTGATTAAGTGCTACACTGGTAACCAAAAGGTCGGTAGTTCGAATCTGCCAGGTGCTCATTGGAAAACCTATGGGGCAGTTCTACTCTGTCTATAGGGTTGCTATGAGTTGGAATCAACTCCATGGCAGTGGGTTTGGTGTTTGTTTGTTTGTTTGTTTGTTTTTTGATGAATGTTAGCCACTATTAACTTTTATTTTTTGTGCTGTATTTTGTGCAACAATTGATACATTTGTGCTAAAAAGAAGAAACCCTGAAGAAAAAGACAACTTGCTTCATAATCAGATACTTCACTTTTTTTTTTCAAACTTTGTTCTGTTTCTTTTTAATAGTTTAGGCTGTGTTGCAAATGTAATCCTAATTAGAAAAATACATATATATGCACATATAAAAGAAAAGCTCTTCAAAGAATTTCTTTATTCTCCACTCATACTCAGCTATCAGCAGGTATTATCATGCTGTCAACTTAATAACTCACATAAAAAAATCAACTACTCAGTTTCAAAGCTTAAAAAGAAAGTTTGCAATTCTTACCCTCTGGTGTCATCTATTGGTTAAATATGAGAATTACAAAGCTTCTTTTTATGAATTTTCTCAAAATTACCTGTTTCCTAATTTTTGCCTTCCTAGTGGAAACCTGTCTCATAGAGACTGTAGGACAGAGTAGAACTGCCCCTTAGAGTTTCCAAGGAATGTCTGGTGGATTGGAACCACTGACCTTTTGGTTAGCAGACATAACACTTAAACACTATGCTATAGGGTCACTGTACAGCAGCTATTAGTCAGAATTGACTCGACTGCACTGGGTTTGGCTTTGCTTTAGCGGAAACCCTGGCGGTACAGAGCTTGTGAACCACAGCTGCTAACCAAAAAGATCAGCAGTTCAAATCCACCAGGCACTCCGTGGAAACTCTATAGAGCAGTTCTGCTCTGTCTTATGAGTTTCCATGAGTTGGAATCCACTAGAAGGGAGTAGGTGTTTAACCCATCTATTTTTTAATGGCAGTACTTGGAAATTCTGGTGGCATAGTAGTTAAGAACTATGGTAGCTAACGATAAAGTTAGCAGTTCAAATTTGCCAGGCACTGCTTGGAAACCATATAGGACAGTTCTACTCTGTTTTGTAGGGTCACTGTGAGTCAGCATCAATTCCAAAGCAATGTTTTTTTGCTTTTCTCCCCATGGTACTACTGTAGAGTAATAATGAGTCAGAATCCACTGGATGGCAACTTTTTTTTTTTTTAAGTAATGGTACTACTATAATTTGGAATCCATTCTACAGCAACTGATTTTGCTTTTTTGGTGTGGTAACACTATTTATTTGTATTGTTTTAAACTGAGTTGTTTGAATTTCTTATTGTTGAATAGTTAAAAGGGTGCCTAAGTCTCTAGCCTAAGGACAATGACATTACTCAGTCATAAATTATACCACAGGGGAAGAAATTGTGCCTAAAATTTCACCAATTGAAAACTCCAAAAAATTACATAGAATTATCATCCAACTCTTTATTACCATGTGGGAAAATGCAATCCAAAATTAAGTAATGTGTCTTTTAGTATTTGGTGAAAATATCACAAAATACACTTACTTTGAATTCCTACATTTGTGTCTCTCTGCATGTTAGAATATCTGTCTTTTGTATTTCTCAATTTAACTCAAAAGAAATTATCTGAAGTCATAGTGAAACCAATATTAATAACAAAATGGAATCAACCTTTTCACATATTGAAATTGTTAGTCACAAATACTACAATATATCAGTCGTTTCCAGTACTGGAACAACTCATCAGAATAACAAAATCTTTTGAAGAAATACTTTTTAAGAGGTTGAGTATGCAAGATAGATTTGTGTATCATACTCCTTTCATATTTCTTTTCATCAGGCTTCAGAGAAGCTAACAATATCTGAAAATTGAAAATGAAAAATTGTTGTTGCACATGATGTATTTCAGGGAAGCAAAAATATTATTATGTTTGCTATATGACTCAAGAATTGCTATTGTTAGTTATCCTGGAAAAAAAAAATCCTTTTTCTCTGGCATTTACAATATACTGCTTTGTATTTTAAGTTCAGAATTTCTAGTTCTTTGTTTTGGAAACTTGGTCTTTTAACATATTATCAGTGGCCCAACAGATAAATTAATCAAATGGCAAACTAAGGTTAAGCATGAATATGTATCTTCAAATCTTTTTCTATTATTTATTTATGCTGATACTGTATGCTTTCACAGACAGTTTAAATGAAATGAGAAAATAAAACAGTTTTTCTATTTCAGAAATAGTTCTTAGTCATTTCACTCTCACTGAATTATTTTCTTTCAGAATTAATCATTGATGATATAATTTATTTTATTTGGTCAAAAGAAAATATATTTTGTTATTAGATCTAAGAAACTTGCTGTATCACCATTGGTCATGTAATTGCTTAATATATAAAAAACCAAAAAGAATCAAACTCATCCCACCAAGTCAATTCTGACTTAATGTAATCCCATAGGACAGTGTAGAACTGCCCCACAGTTTCCAAAGAGCACCTGGTGGGTTTGAACTGCCACCCTTTTGGTTAGCAGTGGTAGCCCTTTACCACTATGCTGCTTAAAATACAGAGATTATACTAAATGACAGCTTTCTTAATATAGGGACATAATCTATACAATATACAAACCATCAATATAGATTGATAAACTGACATGGGGAATAGTTCCTGTATTCATTCTTATAAAATACAGAGATGACTCTTTCAACTTGGCTTTATTTAATCTTACCTTTCTGTCCCCCTTGACCAGTGCTTCAGCTGTTCTTCTTTTGGCATCTCACCATTGATCAGTGCTATTTATTATGTGAGGTCATTGATTGTGTGTTCTGTTGTCTGTGTTTTCCTCAACATGGATACAATAAAGTATAGTTACAGATAAACTGGATTTGAATTCAATATAATTGTGTTCTAGTCTTCTGTCCAGGCAATGTTTTGCTGCTATTCATAATGTTTTCACTGACAATTTTTTTTCAGAAGTAGACTGCTGGGTGCTTCTTCATAGTCTTAGTCTGAAAGCTCCACAAAACTTGTCCTCCATGAATGACCCTACTAGTACTTAAAATATTGATAGCATAGCTTCTAGCATCATAGCAACAGGCAACACACCACAGTGTGACAAACTGACTTATGAATAACATCAGAACACTTTCCTGTATAGTGCCTAAAGATGAGCTTCTCATGTTGGAAGGCTTTTCAAATATGATCGGGGAAGAGCTGCCTCCACAAAGTAAAGCCAATCTTAATAATGTGGACAAAGTAAAGCTTTTGATAATTTTATTATTTGAGGTGGCAAAACTCAAAGTGAGAAGAAACAGCTGCAAACATCCATTAATAATCAGAACATGAAATATACAAAGTATGAATCTAGGAAAACTGGATATCATCAAAAATGAAAAAATGCATAAAAATTAAGACTAGATATGAGTGAGTTAAAATGGACTGGTATTGACCATTTTGAGTCAGACAATCATGGTGTACTATGCAGGGAATGACAAATTGAAGAGAAATGACATCATATTCACAGTAAGAAAGAACATTTGAAGATCTATCTTGAAGTATAGTGCTGTCAGTGATAACATCCGCATGCTTACAAGGAAGACCAGTTGATACAATTATTCAAACTTATGCACCAACCTCTAATGTCCA
The DNA here is from genome assembly GCA_028571685.1 of Heterohyrax brucei. Lineage (NCBI taxonomy): Eukaryota > Metazoa > Chordata > Mammalia > Hyracoidea > Procaviidae > Heterohyrax > Heterohyrax brucei. The sequence goes on along the minus strand of CM053166.1, from coordinate 126,493,736 downwards.
AGATGGAGAAACAGAAGATATTTACCAACTTCTGCAGTCTGAAACTGACTGCATATGCAATCAGAATGCATTGATAATTACTAGTGATTGGAATTCTAATAAAGAAAAACATAGTCCTGGTGATAAAAATGACACCAGAGATCTCATGATAGAATTTTGCAAGTCCAACGACTTCTTCATTGTGAATCTTGTTTTTTAAAAAAATATAAGTGGTCACTATTAATGCAGACATTATCATATGGAATACACGGGAATCAAATCCACTATGTTTGTGGAATGAAGCAACGGGAAAATTCAATATCACCAGTCAGAACAAGGCCAGGTGTCAGCTGCGAAACAGACCATCAATTGGTTATATGCAAGTACAGGTTAAAGATGAAGAAAATTAAAGCAAGTCCATGACACCCAAAATATGACCTTTAGTATATCTCATCTGGATTTAGAGACCATCTCAAGAACAGACTTGGTTAACTGAACACTAATGATCGAAAAACAGATGAGTTATGGAAGGACATCAGAGTTGAAGAAAGCAAAAGGTCATTTAAACAAAGGAAAGAAGTAGAAGATCAAAGTCAATGTCAGAAGAGACTCTGAAACTGGCTCTTGAACACAGAGTAGTTAAAAGGAACAGAAGAAATGGCGAACAGAGGTGAATATATCTAAAAGGACACAAGATGACAAAGTAAACTATTATAGTGACACGTGCAAAGACCTGGAGTTAGAAAACTAGAAGGAGAGAACATGCTCAGTATTTCCTAAAATGAAGGAACTGAAGAAAAAATTCAAGACTTGAGTTGCAATACTTCACTGATTTCTACAGATGCAGCACTTCAGGTGTTCCCTGGTCTACGTCAAGAAATTTGGAAGAGGTTTTCCTGGCCAACCAACCAGAAGAGATCTATTTATACTCATTTGAAAGAAAGGTGATCCAATAGAATGCGGAAGTTTTAGAACAATATCAGTAACATCACATGCACATAAGATTTTGCTCAAAATCATTAAAAAAAGTTTGTAGCAGTATATCAACAGGAACCACCAGAAGCTCACGTGGCATTCAAAAGAGAACATGGAACAAGAGCTATCGTTGATGATGTGAGGTGGATCTTGGCTGAAAGCAGTATGAATACCAAGAAGAAGTCTACCTGTGTTTTATTGATTATGCAACAGCACTCAACTGTGTGAATCATAACAAATTATGGATAATATTGCAAAGAATGGGAATTCCATAACACTTAATTTTGCTCATGCAGAAACTGTACATAAACAAAGAAGCACTCTTTCCAACAGAACAAAGTGTTGCTACATGGTTTGAAGTCAGGAGGGGTGTGTGCATCAGGATTGTACCTTTCTACCATACTTACTCAATTCAAGAAGTGAGACTATGTGAAGAACAGGGCATCAGGATTGGAGGAGGATTCACTAACCTGAAATATACAGATGATTCAACCTCATTTAGTAAAAGTGAAGAAGACTAGAAACATTTGCTGATGAAGATCCAAGATCACAGACTTCAGTATGGATTACATATTTCAATATAAAGAAATCAACAATCCTCACAACTGGACCAATAAGCAATATCATGAGAAAAATGAGAAAAAAATTGAAGCAGTCAAAGATTTCTATTTACTTAGATGTACAATCAATGTCCATGGAAGCAGCAGTCATGGCATCAAATAATGTACTGCATTGGGCAAATCTGTTGCAAAAGGTCTTTTTAAAGTGTTAGAAAGCAAAGATGTCACTTTGAGGACACAGGTGTGCCCGTCCTAAGCCATGCTATTTTCTATCATTTCGTATGTACATGAAAGCTGTACAATGAATAAGGAAGAGACCAAAGAAAACTGTCACCCTTGATTTATGGTGTTGGTGAAGAATATTGATGACTATACCATGCACTACCAGAAAAATTAACAAATCTATCTGGTAGGAAATACAGCAAGAATGTACCTTTAAAGCAAGGATGGAGAAACTTCATCTCCCATACTTTGAATATGTTATTAGGAAGATTCAATTCTTGAAGGACATCATGCTTGATAAAGTAGAAGGGGAGTGAAAAAGAAGAAGACTCTTAATGAGATGTAATAACACAGTAGCTGCAACAACAGACTCAAGTATAAGAATTATGAGAAAGGTACAGGACCTGGCAGTGTTTCATTCTGTTGTACATAGTATTGTCATGAGTCTGAACTGACTCAAATGCACCTAACAATCATAATTTTACTGTTTGACCACAGGCTGACTCCTGAGACCTGAGACAAGCATTTCATACCTTACTAATGTTAGTAACTTCAAAATAAGGGGGTTGACCTAGTCCTAAATATTATCAGATTTCCTACTTAAATTTCTACCTCCTCCATGACATTGTCCTTGATCATGTTCCTCAAAACTAACCATTTTTACCCTTCTTTCCCACTTATTTTATACTTCTGACAAAAACTTACCTACAACTGAATAAATTATATAGTTTCCTTTCCCATGTTATGAACTTTTAGGAGCTCATACTCCAAATACGTAACATGATATATGGGACCTAATGAATTAATACTTCATATATTCTGGATATGTTCATTTACCCTGGCTCTGAAAGCACTGTATAAATAAAATAGCAATTGTAGGGAAGGCAAGGCCAAGATGGTGGATCAGTCACAACTCTCCTTGATTCCTTCTGAGAATTAAGGCCTAGAAAAACAACTAGACAGACCAAAGTGGAAATTTTAGGAAGCCCAAGATCACATGGAAAGTTGTGAGATCAGAGTGGGCAACAGGAAGGGGAAAACTACCTTTCTCAGAGGAAGGACGGCAGTGAAAAGGGCCCTGCTTCTGCAGGTGCAGCAGTGGAGAGGCTTACAGGTATAGACACCATCTTTGTCAACTAGGAGACTGGAACTGGAGCTGCTGTGCCTGAGAGTCTGGCTGGGGCCAGCTGGTACACTGGGCAGCTGCACCTGAGTGGACAGCATTTCTCACAGCAGAAAGGCTGTACTTATGACAGTCACATCTAAAGAACCTAGTAATGGTTGGCAGTCTAGTTCAGAAGTACCCTTCCCCTCTCTTTTCTCTGAGCAATGCCATAGATTCTGCAGGTTCAGCACAGGAAAAATGGCACAGGTAGGATGCTAATTTAGTCAGCTGAGAGGCAGAGTCAACTAAGCCTGAGGGCCTGGCTAAGGCTGGCTGCCATGCTGAGCAGTAGTGCCTGACTGGACAATGTCTCTCTCAGGAAAAAAGCTGTTTTTAAGACAATCACATCTAGAAAATGCAACAGTGGCTGGGGACTGAGTGCATCAGTGCCCTTCCACATTCCTTTCTCTGAGCTACAACATAGCATCTGCTGGTATGGCTCTAGAGAGACTGCACAAGTATCTCTCCACATTCATCAGCCAGGAGGTGGACTCTGCCTCACTAGAGGGCCCAAGTAAGGCTGGCTGCCATGCTGAGTAGCAGCGTCTGACTGGATACCAACTGTCTCAGCAAAGAAGCTGTTCTTAAGACAGCCACACCAACAGAACACAACAGCAGCTGGCTGCCAAGTGAGGCAGTGCCATTCCCTCCTCCCATCTCTGAGATATGCCATAGCGTGTGCTGGCATGACTTCAGAGAGACTGTACAAGTAGATTACCATCTTTGTCAGCTGGGAGGCAGAGCCTGCTATACTTGGGGCCCCAACTGGGGCTGGCTGCTGGGCTCAGCAACACACTGTGACGGAACAGTGTCTCTTTCAGTAGAGCTGTACTTTAGGCAGGCACAACTAGAGAACACAGAGACAGCTAGTGGCCAAATGCAGCAACACCCTTCACCCCTGCCTTGTCTGAGTTAAGCCATAGCTTCTGTTGGTGTAACACCAGGGAATATGAACAGCTTTATGATGACTCAAAGGCAGCAATCAATATCTAACCATTTAAAGAAATACACTGCGATGGCTCTGGAAAACTCCCAAAATAATCAAAAAACTTCCCAGATGAAGAAGCCTTCCTGAAATTATCAGAGGTAGAATACAAAAGAATTATGGATAGAGCCTTTCTAGATCTTAGGATGGAGATTAGAAAAAGTGAAGCAGAATAAAATGAAAAATTAAATAAGCTATGTGAATTGCTAGAACAACAGCAATCTAAAAGTCAACAGATCAATAATAAAGCTACAGAGTTAGACAACTAAATTGAAAACCAAAATAGCAGGATTGAGGAAATGTAATGCAGAATCAGGGAGACTGAAGATAAAGCAACTGATACCAGCATTTATGAGAACTCAGATGAGAGAATCAAGAAAAATGAAGAACCATTAAGAACTATGTGGGACTCTTTCAACAGAAACAATTTATGAGTTACTGGAATTCCAGAAAAGGGAGGGACAGCAGAAAATACAGAGAGAATTGTTGAAGAGTCATTGACAGAAAACTTCCCAGACATCACAAAAGAGAAGACAAGCATTCAAGAAGCTCATCAAATGCCACAAAGTTAGATCACAAAAGAAAGATACATTATAATCAAGCTTAATAAAATGAAACACAAGGAGTGGCTCTAAAAGGCAGCTTGGCATAAAGCAAAACTAACGTACAAATAGAAGTCTTTTAGACTCACCTCCAGTTTTTCAGCTGAAGCCATACTGGCTCAAAGACAATGGGATGACGCCTACAAAGCCTTGAAGGACAAAACTTCCAACCACAAATTATATATCCTAAAATTGTCTCTCAGATACAATGGTGAAATTAAGACATTCTCATGTAAACACCTTAGAGACTTTGCAAAAATTAAATCAAAATTACAAGAAATACTGAAAGAGTTCTTCTGTTAGAAAATCAGTAACACCAGAGGTATACTCAAGGATGCAATACAAGGCACAGACTCCAGGGTCCTACTTAGGGAAGTGACAAAGCTCAATCAAAGTTAAAATACTAAAATTAATGAAACAGAATTCGACATGTAAACTATGACAATATTACACTGTAAAGAGGGATATATTACATTATTCATAGACCTTTCAAATGGAGAAGTTAAGAAGATGTAAACAAGTCAAAGACTGGATTAAACTTAGAACATTAGGGGAGGAAAAGGGGGTAGCAACAAAGCAAACTAAAAATACTACATATCAAAGCAATAAACACTAAAGAAGTCTCAACAGACACAAAACCAGCACCGAAGACGAAAGAACAGACTATTAAGTAGAATAAAGAAAATGTCAAAAACAAAAAAAGCAAAAGCAAATAACAGCACTAAATACATATCTATCAATAATTACTCTGAATGCAATGGACTGAATGCTCCAATAAAGAGACAGAGAGTAACAAGTTGGATCAAAAAAAAAAAACCATGGGGGGCGGAGTCAAGATGGCGGACTAAGCACACGTCTCCTTCTATCCCTCTGGAAACCAAGACCTGAATTGACAATCAAACAGAGCCTTCTGATCACCTAATCAGCCTCAGGACACGGCACAGAGCTGCTAATTCGGACTTCTTACCACTCAGCGAAAAACCTCCTCTCTTTCGCTGACTCCCGCTCCTGGCTAGCCCCAGCTCTCATGGACTGAAGGTAAATGCACCATTTTGACTTTTTTTTTCCTCTGTCTCGGCCGGCAGGTGGAGCTGGGTCTTGCCTGGCGGCTGGACTCAGACGCACTGCTGGGGGTATAGGCAGGCGAAATTCCCATATTCTGAGTGCCAGGCTTGGGACTCTGTTAAACTAGCCACTTTGAGCCTTTCGTTTTGTAGCTGCCTCAGCGGGGTTTGTGAGGAGCTTCGCGGTCAGTGTGCGGGACGCCATGTTGGTACCGAGATTTTAGCGGGACCTCATTCTTAGCCTGGGAGACAGCGCCTGCAAACGGGACAGCGCTTCTCTGACAGAAAAGTAGTGATTTTGCACAGTGCTGCCTATGTTGGGGGCCCTACAACAGAAGCAGAGGAATCACTACCTCTCAGCACCTTTAGCCCCTCTGTCTGCTGCCTGTGTGGAGGACGCCATCTTGGATACGGTGGCCGCAGCTGGACCTAATTCTTAGCTTGTGAGCCAGAGCCTGCCCACAGGAGAGCGCTTTTCTATCACAAAACCAGTACTTGACGCAGTGTTGGCTAAGGCTAGGCCCTGTCAGCGAAGGCCACCAGGGCAGTAGCATTGCTGTATTCTGAACTAGTTTCTTATCATCTGGGGTTGGATACAGTGGCGCTTATTTTGTCAGATGAGAAGAGGGACCTCAACACCTGAAAACCTAACTGACTTGTGAACTGGTCAGATACCTTTTGCTTTACATTTGAAGACAGGCTAGAGAAACATTTTCAATCCATCCTCACAGTACCTCTTCCAGCCTCTATGTACTCACATGGGACCCCAAAAGCCACAAACAATTGTGGCATGCAAGCAATCACTCATGGCTTCAGAAGGCTCCCAAACAAAGCAACCAAGGAGTTTTCCAGATGAAGAAACTTTTATGAAAGCATCAGGAGGTGAATACCAATTGATTATATACAGAGCCCTTCTAGACCTTATACAAAATGCAGCAGAACAAAATCAAAAATGAAGCAAGTTGTTCGATCTGATGGAACACCAGTACTCTGAAATCCAACAGATCAAGAACAAAATCAAAGACAGAAACTTCCATGCAAAGCCAAGAAAACAGAATGGAACAAATGGAAAAAAGAATTTCTGACTTGGAAGACAGAGCTACTGATGCCAGCGTCTATGAGCAGAAATCAGAAAAAAGAAAGAAGAAAAATGAAGAAATATTAAGAAGCATGTGGGACTCTATTAAGAGGAACAACCTTCGATTAATTGGAGTCCCTGAACAGGGTCAGACACCTGAGAACACAGAGAGTATTGTTGCTAATCTGATGAAAGAAAACTTCCCAGAAATCATGAAGGAAGAGAATATAGATATCTCAGATGCATATCGTACACCATCCAATATAGATCTCAAAAGAAAGACTCCAAGACATATTATAATCAAGCTTAACAAAAGCAGCAACTCTTAAAGGCAGCAAGACTCAAGGCAAAGCTAACATTCAGAGGGAAACCCTGTAGGCTCTTGTCAGATTTCTCAGCAGAAACCATGCTGGCACTGAAACAGTGGCATGACACATTCAAAGTCTTGAAGGAGAAGAACTTCCAACCAAGAATTATATACCTGCAAAACTATCTTTCAAATATGAAAATGAAATTAAGATATTGCCAGATAAACAGAAACTCAGAGACTTTGTAAAAACCAAACCCAAACTACAAGAAATATGGAAAGAAGTTCTTGGCTTTGGCTTAGAAGAAAGAAATCATTAACTTTACATTTTAGAACGACACACTACTGAATACTCACTTAGGGAAGGCTCCAAAGTAAATCACAGCTTTGATATGGAAAGAAGCAATCCAGTGATCATCATGAAAACTATGGTGTCATCATAATAAAAAGAGGGATGTACTACAGTCGTTATAGTCCTTCCAGATGGAGAGGAAGATGACAAGACTGCTAGTAATTAAAATTGGGTTTCTAAATAGTTTATTTAGGGGGTTCATAGGGGCAGCTGTAAAGCACAACAAAGATGTATCATACCATTTCAAGAAATCTAACACACGAGTCTCAACAACTATAAAACCAGCTCTGAAAAAGGTGAAAAGTCAACTCACAAAAGCGTGTCTCAGAACAGACTAATAAGAACAACAGAGAAAACATCAACATAAAAATAAACATATCACAATATACTGAATGGAGCACTACGCAATGATAAAGAATAACGATGATTCCAGGAAACATCCCCTAACCTGATTTCAACTGGAAGACATTATGTTGAGTGAAAGTAGTCAACGACAAAAGGACAAATACTGTATGAGACCTCTATGATAAGATCTCAAAAACAGACTTGTGTATAGAAGAAAAGACTCTTTGACAGCTGCAGGGGAGGGGAGAGAAGGAGTGTGACGGGGGGAGGGTTTAGTTTAGATAGTTACTAGAAATCGAGTTGGGAGAAAGCGGTGATGGCACACATTAGAAACAAGAACAACATTAAGTGGACTTCAGCATAACTTGAGTACTCCTTCCATCTTAACTCAATACTGCAAGGATAGAGTAGCTGGGGCAGGGGGCGGGGGACCATGCTCTTAGGTGAATTCCAGGCCAATTGGCACAACTAGCGTTTTGCTAAGAGAGCTCTCTGCACCCCACATTGGTGAGTGGCGTCTGAGTTCGTAAAAGCTGCCAAGCTGCCATCTGAGGACACAGCAAATGGTCCCAACTCAGCAGGAACAGATGCTCACAGAGGACCAAAATGGCATGTGGTAAAGACAACCGAGAAGACAGAGAGACCCACAAGAGTTGGTGCCTACATCGACTTGGGACCAGAAGAACTGGATGGTGCCCGGCCACCACCAGTGATAGCCACGATGGAGCTCACAGAGAGGAGTCTCACTGGCAACACAAGAATAAAAAGGGGTGAATCCTGAGAACTCCACTAAAAGACCTCAATTGATGGTCCAGCAGTTTTGGGGTTCCTCTGAGAGCATGGCCCCCGGCCCTGATGCTGCCTTTTCCCATAAATTGTAACAAAGGTCCACTCTTTGGACAGGAATGGATTGGACTTGGCAATACAGAGTGACCATATATTGGAAGCACTTTATGGTTCTATACATCTATAGGATATCATCTTGCTGACCTCTGGCTGGAGGAAGGGGAGTGGACAGAGAAGAGGGGAAAGGAGGCTGTTGGGAGGATGAGACATGTATGGAGCAGAGAGGAATAGTGTGCAGTCACCCAACAGGGAGAGCATTGGAATCTGCATATAGGTGGGCATGTAAATTTATACGTGAAAGTACATTTTCACTCAGTTATGTTAAATAAAAATAAAAACATGATCTGTCTATATGCTGCTTACAGGAAACACACCTTAGATTCAAAGTTATGAACAACTTGAAAATCAAACAATGGAAATATATGTACCAAGCTAGCAACATGCAAAGAAGAGTAGAAGTGGCAATATTAATCTCAAATAAAGTAGATTTTAAAGTACAGTCCACCACCATGGACTAACTTGGTAACTATTTCATGCTTAAAAGTTCAATACATATGGAGGATATAACATTATCAAATATTTATAAAGCAATTATCAGTGCATCTAAATACATTGAACAAATGCTGACAACACTGAAAAATAAGATAGATCACTCCACAATAATAGTAGGAGACTTCAACACTCCGCTTTCAGTAATGGGCCTATCATCCGGAAAAAAAAAGTGCAATACAGATACTGAAGATCTTATTGCGACAAACAACTAACTTAACCTCATAGATATATACAGAACATTTTACCCAACAGTAGACAAGTACATCTTCTTTTCCAATGCAAATGGAATATTCTCCAGAATAGACAATATATTAGGACATAAAGCAAGTCTCAAGAAAATCCAAACCACTGAATTATTTCAAAGCATCTTCTCAGACCATAAAGCCATAAAAATTGAAATCAGTTACAGAAAAAAGAAAAAACATAGGTAGAAATCTGAACTCATGGAAACTGAATAACACTTTGCTCAAAAATCTATGAGTTACAAAAGAAATCGAAGCAGCAATAAAGAAATTCATGGAATCAAGAGAATGAAAACACATCCTACCAGAATCTAGGGGATACAGTAAAAACAGTGCTCAGAGGTCAGTTTATCTCTATAAATGCACATATTCAGAAGGAAAAAATATCCTAAACCAAAGAATTAACCCTACAACTTCAACGAGTAGAAAGAGAACAACAAAAGGACCCCCTTGAGCACCAGAAGAAAAGAGATAACAAAAACTAGAGCCGAACTAACTGAATTAGAGAATAGGAAAATAATAGGAAGAATTCACAAAACCAGAAGTTTGTTTTTTGAAAAGATGAACACAATTGATAAACGATTGGCTAAACTCACAAAAAGAAAAACAGAAGAGAAAACAAATAAACTGAATAAGAAATAAGACAGGAGCTGTTCATAACAGACCCAAACAAAATTAAAAGTATCATAACACAATACTACAAAAAATTATACTCTAACAGACTTGAAAACCTAGAGAAAATGGATAAGTTCTAGAGTCACATTACCTATACAAATTATCAGAAAAAAGAGTGGACAACTTAATAAATTCATCACAAGAAACTGAAAAAGTAATCAAAAAACTACCAACCAAAAAAACTCTGGTCCAACCATCTTCACCAGAGAAATCTAGCAAACTTCTAGAGAGGAGTTAACTCCAGTACTACTGAAACGATTCCACAACATAGTAAAGGATGGAACATTTTCAGATTCATTTTATGAAGCCAGCACAACCCTGATACCAAAGCTGGATAAAGATTCAATAATTACAGACCAACATCAGTCATGAAACCAGATGCAAAGTCTTCAACAAAATCCTAGCCAATAGAATTCAACAACATATCAAAAAATAATTTGTCATGACCAAGTAGGATTCATATTAGTGATGCAGGGTTGGTTCAACATCAGAAAAACAATTAATGTGATCAACCACATAAAAAACACAAAGGATAAGAATAACTTGATTTTATCAATTTAATGCAGAAAAGGCATCTGATAAAGTCCAATATTCATGTTAGAAACTCTCAGCAAAATAAAAATAGAAGAGAAATTTCTCAACACGATTAGGGGCATCTATGCAAAGCCAACTGTCAACACCATTTTGAATGGAGAGTGACTGAAAGAATTCCCCCTATGAACAGCAGCTGGACAAGGATGCCCACTCTTAGCATTTCTGTTCAGTATTGTGCTAGAGGTTCTGGCCAGAGCAATCAGTCCAGACAAAGAAATAAAGGGCATCTGTATCAGTAAAGAAGAAGTAAAAGTATCCCTATTTGCATGTGACGTGATTGTATACACAGAAAAGTCTGCAGAATCCATAAACAAGCTACTGGAACTAATAGAAGAGTTCAGCAAGGTATCAGGATGTAAGATAGACATAAATAAATCAGTAGGATTCCTTTACACCAACAAAGAGATCATCAAAGAGGAAATCATCCAATTAATACCATTTTCAGTAGCCCCCAAGAAGATGAAATACTTATGAATAAATCTAACCAGAGATGTAAGAGACTATACAGAGAAAATTACAAGACTCTACCGAAAGAAACCAAAAGAGACTTATGTAAGTGGAGAAATCTACCTTGCTCACTGATAGGAAGACTTAACATTGTGAAAATATTCTACTCAAAGAGACCTACATATACAATGTAATTCCAATACAAATTCCAATGTCACTTTTCAATGAGATGGAGAAACAAATCACCAACTTCATTTGGAAGGCAAAGAAACCCTGGAGAAATAAAACACTGCTGAAGAAGAGGAACACAATGAGAGGCCTCACACTACATGACCTTAGAACCTGTTACACTGCTATGGTAGTCAAACAGCCTAGCACTGGTACAAAAAAAAAGATATATAGACCAATGGAATAGAATAGAGAATACCAAAATATCACCATGCCTCTACGAACAGCTGATAGTCGACAAAGACACAAAGCTTGTAAACTGCAGTTTAAACAATATCTTAACAAATGGTCTTGGCAAAATTGGATATCTATCTTAAAAAAAAAAACTATTACAAGACCCATATCTTACACCTTACACAAAAACTAACTCAAAATGGATTGAAGACCTAAATATTGAACCTACAGTGATAAAGATCATGCAAGAAACAAAAGAGATGACAATGGAAATTCCAATACACAGTTTAGACAGACCACAAAATCTTACTAACAATGCACAAATAACAGAAGTGGAAACAGATAAATGGGAACTACTAAATATCAAACACTTATGCTTATCCAAAGACTTCTTCAAGACAGTTAAAAGACTGCCTATAGGGTTGCCATGAGTCGGATCCGACTCGACAGCACTTGGCTGGCTTGGCATAGAATGGGGGAAAAATTTTGGCAACTATATATCAGATTTTCATTTAATTTCCATGATTTACAAGGAATTGCAATGTATCAACAAGAAAAAGGCAATCCAACTGAACAACAGACAAAGGATACAGACAGACACTTCAAAGGTGACATTCAGGCAGCCAAATGTCACATGAGGAAATGTTCACAATCATTAGCTATTATAGAAATCTGAATCTAAACTACAATGAAATAGCATCTCACCCCAATGAGGTTTGCGATTACCCAAAAAACACAAAACAACAAATGCTGGGGAGGCTGTGGAGAGATTAGAACTCTCCTGCACTGCTGGTGGGAATGCAAAATGGTACAATCTCTTTGGAAAGCTATTTGGCACTTTCTTAAAAATCTAGAAATAGAAATACCATGTAATTCAGCAATCCCCCTGCTTGGAATACATCCTACAGAAATAAGGGCTGTCACATGAATGGATACATGCACATGAATATTTATTGCAGCATGTCTACAATAGCAAAAAGATGGAATCAAACTACATGCCCATCAACAGATGAATGGATAAACAAACTATGGTGTACATACACAATGCAACATTATGCAATGTTAAAGATGATTTTAAGAAACATCTCATAACCTTGTATCAACTAGAAGACATTATGCTGAGTGAAAGCAGCCAGCTGCACAAGGACAAATATTGTATGAGATCACTACTATAAGGATGTATAAAAAAGATTTATTCACAGGACAAAGGACTCTTTGATGACTACAAGAATAGGGAGGGAGGAAGAGGGCTGTTCATAGAATAGATAGTAGATAGGAATTTGGTTAGTTGAAGGGAGTGAAAGCATGCAGTAGAAACCAGGTCAGCATAACTGGACTGCATCATAAGCTAAAAGGTTTTCTAAATTCAATCCAACTTTTCAAAGGACAGAGTAGCAGGGCCAGGGGTCGGGGGACCATGTTCTCGGGGGACATAGAGGTTAATTGGCATAACTAGTCTTTTGTTAAGAGTCTTCTACACCCCGTATTGGTGAGTGGCCTCTGAGTCTTAAAGCCAGCAGGCTGCCATCTGCAGAAAATCAGTTGGTCTCAAACCTCCCAAACAGATGATAACCAAGAACATTAAAGACACAAGGAAAAATGAGCCCAGGACAACTGGGGTCTTAAAAGCTAACAAGCTGGTATCTAAATAGCACCAAATGATCCCAGCCCACCTGTACATGAGGTAAACGGTGGAAATCGAGGACAGAAGAAAAATACGAGCCCACCAGATGGAAGGGGCCATAGAAGGCACAGCCTGCTTGAGCATGGGACCAGAAGAACTAGATGGTGCCTGGCCACCACCAAAGACAGCCCAGTTAGGGTATTCAGAATGGAGCTCCAGATACAGTGGGTGATGGAGTAGAGTGCAGAGCTAGAACTCAACCAAAAGACCACACTTTATGGTCCTTCTGAATGGAGGGATCCTGCGAGCACGGTTCCTGGACTTTCTAACTCCAAACTGCATCCGACACCAGGGCCAGCTCCCCAAAGACTGATCTGAACTATGCAAACATAGAGTGATACTGGAGATGAATAAACCTTTAAATGTCTACACAGGATTGTCTGAGGGACTACAATGGACCGAGTTGATTGGTTGAGGAGGGCCAGACCTTGCTCAGAAGGTCATAGGAATTTCCTAACAAAAGGGGAAGTGTACTGTCATGTGTGTGTTGGGGGCAGCCAAAATAGAATAGAGGTGAAAGTTTTGAGTGTTATATGTCAACATGACATAGACTGTAAAAGAGTTATTAATCCACAACAATTAAAAAAAAAAAATGAACCCAGGAGACAGAAGTACCTGTATGATTGAGAGACTACATCAACACAAGACCAGAAGAACTAGATGCTGCCCAGCCTCCACCAAAGACAGCACTAACAGGGAACACAATGTAGAGTCCTCTGACTTAGCACAAGAAAAAGAGGTGTGCTGATCATGAACTCTATTAAGGGACCTGAATTAATGGTATGGCAGCCTAGAGGGTGCCCTGTGAACAAGGTCCCTAGACTTGCTGGTAGCCCACCCCTGAGACCAGTACTGAGGTCAACACTTCAGACAAAGAATGGATTGGACTCAGGGACATAAAGCATGTGGTGTGTATAGTTTATGGTTTTATACATATATATGAGGCTGTCCCACTGGTTTCTTTCTAGAGAGGAGAGGAGAGGGTAGAGAGGAGGGAACAGATGTTTGTGGACACTGGAAGTAAAGAGTGATAAGGATGAGTGTGCTATCACAGAGTGAGGAGAGCAAGATAGAGTTTCAGAGAGGTGGGTATGCAAAATTGACTTGGATTGCATACTTTCACTTGACCATTAAAAAAATGAAATGTACATAGGCCCATACAAAAGAAACACTTTGCTTTATCCAGTAATCCACTGAGAGAAGTATATACTCACACTGCAGACTGAATAAGTAACTATATAAAGAATGATTATAGCAACAAAGCAAATGAAATATGTTATAGAAACTTAAGATAAATGTGCACGAAATGTATGAAAAATAAGACTTGAATAGTTGGAGAGATGTATCACACTCCAGAGTGCAAATATGAATGTTACAAAGATGTTAATGCCTTTTAAATATATTCCCAATTTAAGACATATTCCATCCATATCCAACCATATAATTTTGAAACCAAGTTATTTTAAAAGGTATGTAAATGAATAACATGTGAAATTATTCAAGGTATTTTCTAAGCAGAAGGTTAATGAGGAAGACCTTTCAATATTAAATTTTGAAATTAGACAATAATATTATTAGTAATAATATTAAACCATGAGCCAGTAGCAAGCATAGTGCATAAATATAAATCTATCTTGGATATTTAGTATTTCATGATGGTGGTACTATAAATCAACATATAAAATTAGCATTATGCAAATGTTAGTTAATCTTTTAGGAAAACAAAAAGCGATTGGTTAACAGGTCTGACAATGATGTTCACAAATTCATCCTAGAAAAAGTGCTATATATCTCATTGCTGAATATCTCTACAGTCACCTAGAAGCTATGCACTGATACCAGTGCCAGGTAGGTTCACCATTCAAAGCAATTTTGGAACTCCTTTCTGGAATGGCGATCACAGCCATCATCATATTACCAGTGATGTCCTGAATGTCATAAGAATGTCTTCCTTTCAAAATTTTCTTTATCTCCAGGTAAAGAAAAGAGTCATTGAGGGCCAGATTAGGTGAGTAGGAGGGTGTTCCAATACAATTATTTGTTTACTGGCTAAAAATCCCCCTTCCAGGAAGTGTCGTGTGTGATGGTGTATAGTAGCAATGCAAGAGCCATGAGTTGTTGGCAAAAAGTTGAGGCTGATTTCGTCTAACTTCTTCAGGCAGCCTTTTGAGCACTTCCAGATAGTAAACTTGGCTAACTGTCCAGTGGGTCCAAATTCATAATGAACAATCCCTCTAATATCAAAAAAGTTTAGCAACATCTTTCTGACTCTTGATTTGGTCTGATGGAAATTTTTTGATCATAGAGAATTGGCTGACTTCCACTGCGCACGTTGACACTTTGTTTCAGGGTTGTATTGGTAAACACATGTTTCATCACCAATAAGAACATGGCCCAGTATATCATCTTGTCTCTCCAAACGGTCTTGGCTAACTTCGACTCTCCTTTACTTTTGTTCATTGGTGAGCTCCTTTGGGACCATTTCTGCACACACTTTTTTCATGCCAAGATCTTCAGTGAAGATTTCCCTATTTCTTTATCAATGTTTACTTGGTATGCTATGCTTGTCACAGTCAGCTGATGATTTTGATGCACAGTTTGAAGGAGTTTTGCAATGTCTTTGTCAGTTCTGTTCTTTACTGGCCGCCCTCACTTCTCTTCATCGGTGACACTTTCTGTCCCCTCAGAAAAATGTTTAATCCATTTGTACACTGCTGTTTTTTTTTCATGGCATTATCAGCATAAACTTGGACTAACATGTCCCTAATTTCACTTCCACTCTTGCCAAGTTTAATAAAAAATGTAATGTTGCTCTAACTGAAGCTCTGACATTCTCGTAATGGCACACAAAAGCACACAACAATAATGAGTTCCAGTCAGCAAGACACTGCCACATGTCAACACAAACACAGGTGTGAGACCCTGGTATATCAAGGTTATGAAACCTTATGAAGTTGTTTGTACAGTTCTATCAACATAAGCGCATAGTGGTAAGTTTACAAACTTAACTGTCAGACCTCTGTTCTAACCTCTGATCTTTCTTCAAAATAAATTCCGTGTAGATAGATGAGTAGAATGTAATAAAATAACATCATAAAAATAAGAGGAAAAAAAAGCATTTCTCTAATGTTGGCAGGAGAAATTATTTTCTCGGCCTAAACGTGGGTGAAATTATAAGTGCAATATAAGAAATGCATGAAGAAACAACAGACCTTTACAAAGAGAACTACAAGCCCTTACTACAAGAAACTAAGAGAGACTTAGATAAATGGAAAAACCTACGCTGCTCATGGATAGGAAGACTTAACATTGTGAAAATGTCTATTTTACCCAAAGCAATTTATTTATATAATGCAATCCCAATACAAGTTCCAGCATCATTTTTTAATGAGATGGAGAAACAAATCACCAATTTTGTTTGGAAAGGAAAGAAGCCCCGGATAAGTAAGGTACTACTAAAGAAGAAGAACACACTGGGAGGCCTTTCTTTACCCGACCTTAGAACATACTACACTGCCACAGTGGTCAAAACAGCCTGGTACTGGTACAAGAACAGACAGATTGATCAATGGAACAGAATTGAGACCCCAGAGATGACACCATCTGCCTATGAACAGTTGATATGACAAAGGCCCTAAGACATTAAACTGGGATAAAAACAGTATCTTCAACAAATGGTGCTGGCAAAATTGGTTATCCATCTGAATCAAGATCCATATCTTACACCTTATACAAAAACCAACTCCAACTGGATAAAAGACCTAAATAGCAAACCTAAAATGATAAAGCTCATCCAAGAAAAGGTAGGAACAACAATGGAAGTTTTAATACACAATGAGGACAGACTCCAAAATCTGTCAAAGAAACCTCAATCAACAGAAGAGAAAGTAGATAAATGGGAACTATTAAGAATCAAACACTTTTGCTCATCCAAAGACTTTATTAATAGAATTAAAAGAACACCCACAGAGTGGGAAAAAATATTTGGCCACTCTATGTCAGACCGACTCCTGATCACCATAATCTATAAGATACTACAAAATATCAATAAGAAGAAGATAAACCATCCAATTAAGCGATGGGCAAAGGAGATGGACAGATACTTCACTAAAGAGGAGATCCAGGCAGCCAAAAAACACATGCGGACATGTTCACGATCTTTAGTTATTAAAGAAATTCAAATCAAGACAACAATGAGATACCATCTCACCCCAACAAGATTGGCCATGATACAGAAAACACAAAACAACAAATGCTGGAGAGGCTGTGGAGAAAGTGGAACCCTCCTACACTGTTGGTGGGGTTGCAAAATGGTCCAGCCTCTTTGGAAGGCAATCTGGCACTTCCTTAAAAAAAATGGATATTGATATACCATTTGACCCAGTAATTCCACTACTTGGAATATATCCTACAGATTCAAGGCCTTTCACACCAATGGACACATGCACCAGAATGTTTATCGCGGCACAGTCCACAATAGCAAAAAGGTGTAATCAACCCAGATGCCCAACAATAGAAGAGTGGATAGGTCAACTGTGGTACATATACTCAATGGAGCACTACGCAATGATGAAGAATAACGATGATTCCAGGAAACATCTCCTAACCTGGTTTCAACTGGAAGACATTATGTTGAGTGAGAGTAGTCAGCGACAAAAGGACAAATACCGTATGAGACCTCTACGATAAGATCTCAAAAACAGACTTGTGTATAGAAGAAAAGATTCTTTGACAGCTGCAAGGGAGGGGAAGGAGGGAGGGAGGGTGAGGTGGGGAGGGTTTAGTTTAGGTAGTTACTAGAAATCTAGTTGGGAGAAAGCAGTGACAGCACACATTAGGAACAAGAACAACATTAAGTGGACTTCAGCATAACTTGAGTACTCCTTCCATCTTAACTCAATACTGCAAAGATAGAGTAGCTGGGGCGTGGGACGGGGGACCATGCTCTTAGGCGAATTCCAGGCCAATTGGCACAACTAGGGTTTTGCTAAGAGAGCTCTCTGCACCCCACATTGGTGAGTGGCGTCTGGGGTCTTAAAAGCTGCCAAGCTGCCATCCGAGGACACAGCAAATGGTCCCAACTCAGCAGGAACGGATGCTCACCGAGGGCCAAAATGGCATGTGGTAAAGACAACCGAGAAGACAGAGAGACCCACAAGAGTGGGTGCCTACATCGACCTGGGACCGGAAGAACCGGATGGTGCCCGGCCACCACCAGTGATAGCCATGATGGAGCTCACAGAGAGGAGCCTCACTGCAACACAAGAATAAAAAGAGGTGCATCATGAGATCTCCACTAAAAGACCTCAATTGATGGTCCAGCAGTTTTGGGGTTCCTCTGAGAGCATGGCCCCCGGCCCTGATGCTGCCCGTTCCCATAAATTATAACAAAGGTCCACTCTTTGGACAGGAATGGAATGGACTTGGCAATGCAGAGTAACCATATATTGAAAGTACTTTATGGTTCTATATGTCTATAGGATATCATCTTGCTGACCTCTGGCTGGAGGAAGGGGAGTGGACGGAGAGGAGGGGAAAGAAGACTTTTGGGAGGATGGGACATGTATGGAGCAGAGAGGAATAGTGTGCAGTCACCGGACAGGGAGAGCAGTGGAAGCTGCATATAGGGGGGCATGTAAATTTACATGTGAATGTACATTTTCACTCAGTTATGTTAAATAAAAATAAAAAAAAAAGAAATGCATGACATGAAAAATAAAATATAAATTAAAATTGGGAAATACTTCCAAAATACATGAATAACAGCATATATGGTAGTGTTTATGCAAATCTATGGACAATGTCATATTTTCTGTCACTGAAATGTGGTGCCCTTAATTAGACAATTGTGAAATGTTTTTCTGGCATTGCCATTTGGTTATTTCTTATAGTATCCATATCTGCCCTGAAATTACCAGTATGGTTTTGTATGTTAGCTACCTTTTTCATTTACAGCCCTTAACATGTTTGTTACAGCTGTCATATATCTGAGTCTAATTCTTACGATTGCTTTGTCTCCTAAGAATGCCTTTTTCCTACCTTTTACAAGCCTTGTAAATTATTTTTGTTGTCACTGATGAAAGCTGGATGTATTGTATAGGATGATTGTTATTTAACCAAAAAAACCCCTAAACCCATTGCCAGAAAGTCTATTCCAACTAAAGGAGACCCTATAGGAGTGAACAGAAGTGTCCCATAGGGTTTCCAGGAAGTGACTGGTAGATTTAAACTGCTGACATTTTGGGTAGCAGCTAAACTCTTAACCGCTGTGCAACCAGGGCTCCAACAGATATTTAGGTGAATAATTTTTTTATGATTAGAGATAAGAATGTCTTTCCTTCTGCTATGTCTTTATAGTGAGGCTTTTGTTAATTTAGTCAGAAGCTGAGTTGGATTTGAGTTTGTTGTGCTGTGGTTACCCTCGCTCTGCCAAAAGCTTTAAAGTCTTCTTTTGATAGCTTGTATTTAAAATGTGGGGTAATTTTCTAGAGGTTTTTTTCTTAATGTCAGCTCTCCACTTGGCTATAGGTCTCCCTGTTCGGCTGTGGGTAACCCCATTTGACTGTGATCTTCCCATGTGTTTCTTCCCAGAGAAAATCTGTCCTTTGTATCTCTCCCAGCTGTATTCTACTGTTATTTGTACTACATGCTTGATAAAGTTGAAGTCAGGGGAGGAGAATGGGGACATTATCTAATGTTGTGATCAAGGCTCAGTCTTAATCCTATTTAGGCACAGTGGATCTTGGTCTTGGGAGGGTGGCCTTCAATAGTGCTCCTTCCTCTTCTCCACATATAATGTAAAGTCTAATGTAGAATTGCATTCTTGACATTCTCCCACAGGTAAAGTTCAGTTTTGCCTTATTTTTCTCTCCTGGCTGAAGTGGAGTCCCTGAATGAAGCAAATAGTTAAACTCTTGACTACTAGCAGTAAGGTTGGCAGTTCAAGCCTCTTCAGGGGCATGTCAGCAGACAGGCCTGATGATTTATTCAAGATTACAGTCCTCAAAACCTTACAAAGCAGTTCTACTCTGCACTTACGGGACCACCATGAGTGAGAATAGATTAGACAGTAACCACCAACAAGCTGAAGTGAGTTTCAGCAGTGCCCTGTAACTAGAGTTTGTATTGTCCTTCCCTTTGCAGATTAAGGTTTTTGTATTTTAGGGGAAATAGAGGGAATGATATAGGCAGGGTTTTCGCAGTTGCTGCTGTTTCCTTCTCTTTCCCTTAGGAAAGCAACATCTCTGTAAAGCTTTCTCAGAATTCGATCCACAAAGTACCTTCTAGGTTCCTGGCAGAAGCACTTACAGGAGTGTGAAACCCCTCCCCATTTATGTTGCTACCAAGAGTTTACATTCTCTTTCCAGCTCAGTGGACATTCAGCAATTTGTTAAAATTTTCTAGCTGAATCTTCTTACTGGTTTACATGGCAACTGACCAGGTATGTAAATATTAATGACCTGTTTCTCCTTGCGGACACTTACCTCTCTGGCTGTGAGATTAATTGCCTTGTGACCTCAGTTCTCTAATGGTTCCAGAATTGCTAACTTGTACTTTTTCTCGTTTTTATGTTGTAGTAATGGGAGTGGCACTTTTTCTAGCTCTCTCCATGTTTGAGTTGAGACCAGATGTGATAAAATTTTAATTTATGAGATTTTGAAATCATCAAAACCCATTTGAGAAAAGTGTGGCAGGATTTTGGAAGGTTATGTGAGTACACGTACTGATTCCTAGGACTGAACATTATTATAATGAGAACTTAATTCAACACAGAGATGAGAAAGATGTAATGTAGCTTTCTTCCCTTCAGGTGAATTATAAAGGATTTATGGTATTGAGTTTACATTTAAAAGGAAGGAAAATATGCATTTTTCCTGGGAGTCAGATTAGTGGTTCTTAATAGTATATTGAGGGTTATTCTGACAGGGTTTGATGGGACAGCTGTACTCTAGCCTCTAGGGTCGCCATGAGTCAGACCTGACTCGACGGCACTGGGTTTTTCTGACAGGGTTTGGTGGGCATATTTTCAAACATAAAATATATACAACATATAATGCAACATGTAACCCTCTTTGTATATACCAGGGAAAAACAAACTATGGCCTGCCATCTAAATCCAGCTCCATTTTTATATGGCTTGTGAAGTAAGAGTGATTTCACATTTTCAAAGAGCTGTAAACACAAAGAAGTATATGTGGCAGTGATATCTGTGGGCCACAATGCCTAAAATATATATTATTTGGCACTTTATTCATTTATTTTAAGAATATTTATTTATTCATTTAACAAATATTACATTAAGTCAGAGCTCACTATAGGTAAGACACAACTCTAAATTCTGAAGATACAGTAAATGAACAAAATTTCTAATCTCTATCCACTATCTAATCTATGATCAACCTTCACCCTCTCTCTCTGCCCTTGTAGCTGTCAAAGAGACTTTTCTTCTGTACACAAATCTATTTTTAAGTCCTCGTAGCAGGAGTCTCATACAATATTTGTCCTTTTGTTGCTGATTGATTTTATTCAGCATGATGACTTCCAATTAAAACCAGGTTGAGATGTTTCCTAAAATCATCATTGCTCTTTATCACTGCATAGTGTTCTACTGAGTATATGTACCATAGCTTGTTTATCCATTCATCTGTTGAAATGCATCCAGGGTGATTCCATCATTTTGCTATTGTGGACTGTGCTGCAATGAACATTCATGCACATGTGTCTATTGGTGTGACAGTGTTTGTTTCTGTAGGATAAATTCCATCAGTGGGATTACTGGATCAAATGGCATATCAATTTCCAGTCTTTTAAGCAAGCGCCAGATTGCACTTTACAGAACAAAATTCTATAAATAAACATATAAAACAGGTATCTCTGGATATGTCCCATATCTGAATTTTTGCCCAAATGTAAAATGAAGCAATACCCAAATGGAAAAATTGTTATAAACTTGGCAGTCAAGGAAAGTCTCAGTAAGGTGAGACCTATTGGAAAAAGGATATGGTATTCTACTTTGAGAAGCCAATAATTCACTGTATCTTCAAATCGCAGTTTGTTTCTATTCCTATCCACTGGTATTCATTTTTTATTAAATAAATATTTTTAATACATACTATATGGTAGACAGTTCTCTATTTCACCACTTCTCTGTCAGTTTATTTGACTGTGGTAGTTTGCATGTTGCTATGGCATTGGAAGCAGTGTCCCTGGTATTTCAAACACCAGCAAGATCATTCATAGTAGACAAGTTTCAGTGATACTTTCAACTAAGACGAACTAGGAAGAAAGGCCTGGTGATTGATTTCTGAAATTAGTTAAACATATATAGGACCAGACAATGTTTTCCTCGTTTGTACATGGGGTGTCCATGTTGTTAGGTTGTTGTTAGGTGCCATTGATTCAGTTATGACTTATAGTGACCCTATAGGGCAGAGTAGAACTGCCACATAGGGTTTCTAAGGAGCAGCTTGTGGATGAGAACTGCAGATCTTTTGGTTAACAGGCATAGCATTTAACTGCAATGCTGCCAGGCCTACAGTTGGAACTAGATTCACGGCAACTAACAACAGCAACTCTATTTATTAAGTCTGCAAGTGTGAAAAACAATCAAACAAACAAAATTCCCTGTCCTCATATAATCTGCATTCTGGTGAACATAAACTGAAAATAAGAACAAATAAATGAGTAAACATGATACTGTGCTAAAGGGTGACTGGGGCCATTAAGGGAAGAAATCAAAACAGAAAAAGGAGTATGGACTTGTCTGAAATAAGAAGGTGCAACTTTAAATGAAGTATTCAGAGAAGAATCTATGAGAAACATTTATTTGATGATTTTGACAATTGTCAGGAAGTGACACATGCAGAAATCTGGATAAAAAGTATTTCAGGAAGCAAGAAACAAAACAGAAATGTCCTAAGACTGAGTATGCTTTTGGCGTATTATAGGAACAGGAAGGTGGTCAGTGTACTGAGAGCTGAGTGAGATACGGTACAGTATTAGGATATGAGGTAAGAAAAGTAATGAGTAAATACTCGTAGGATACTTTTTAAAAAAGTTTGGATTGTATTCTGAGATAGAAGATTAAAGTATTAGAGGACTTTGAGAAGAGAAGTGACGTGATCTAATTTAATAATTAATAAAGTCATCTTGGTTTCTCTACAATGAATAGTCTTGATCAGATCCATAGGATGTAGAAGGAAGACCAGTTATGATGATTTTGCAGCAATTTCAGTGAGAGATAATAGTGGATCATACTAAATAAGTAAGAATAGAATTGGCAAGAAGTGGTCAGACATCAGATCTATTTTGAAGACAGACCCAAAAAACATTTTTTAATGGATCAAATGTGGGCTTTGAGATATAGAGGAGAGGTAAGAATATCTCCAAGGTCTTTGACGTGAACAACTAATGTGAGGAAGAATACAGGACCAGTTTAAGTATGGGATACCTAGAGTTTGTTTTTGTAAATAAATAGGTTTCTTGATACATAAGTGTCCAGTTCAGAATATAGTTCTGATATAGAAATATAAAATTGGAAACCATCAAAATATAAGTGATATTTAGATTCACAAAACTGGATAAACTACCAGTGAAGCAAGTTTAAATGATATATCCAAAGTTTGAGAATTGGGCACTGCATTATTAAGAACTCAGGGTCATTAAAGTATATTGGAAATTCCATCTTTGAATTAAGATGTGGAAAGCTAAAAAAAAAAAAAAAAAAAAAAAGGATCGCTCCCACTCTTACAAGCAAAAGAAGAGGCAGGAAAGGGAGGTAGAGGGGGAAGATGAGGAAGGGTAAGAGGAGGACAAGAAAAAATCAGACAATCTATAAATCTGAAAGTTTCCTTGAACGCATTAAAAAGTTGAGGGTAAGTTGTGGGACCAAGATGGCCAAGTAAACAGACTCTTCCCGTGACCACACTAACAGAAAAGACCAGAAGAACAAATGAATCCACTACAAATGGCATTCTAGGAGCCCTGAACATCCAAGGGAAAAGTTGAGAAATTGGACTAAGCAAAGGAGAAGAGAGAAAA
The DNA here is from genome assembly GCA_028571685.1 of Heterohyrax brucei. NCBI lineage: Eukaryota > Metazoa > Chordata > Mammalia > Hyracoidea > Procaviidae > Heterohyrax > Heterohyrax brucei. The sequence continues at coordinate 126,469,620 of CM053166.1, read as the reverse complement.
GTGACATAAATACATAGCATTCAACAGACCTGACCTGTTGGGAAGCAGCTGCAGCTGCTGGGTGGTGGACCCAGTGAGGAGGTTGGTCGGCATTTTTCTCCATTCAGGTGATCATCTCTAGAATCCACTCACACCTCCAGGGCCAGTAAGGCAAAACACTGAATATACAAAGCTAAGTCATTGCAGTAACATAGAGTACATGGATCTGAATCTTTCTTTCAGTATAGGCCTATCCCCCCTCTCCCAGCTCTTCTCCCTCCCTTCTCTGAACTTTACCCTGCACTAGACTCTGGTGCCATTAACTGAGCCAGAAGTAGAACTTTTAAGCCCATCCTGAGCGATTTTCTGAGACTCAGAGGGGGAACAGTTTAGAAAACTTGGGAAGGGGGAGAAAAAGGAAATTCCATATGTATTTTTCTGCCAAATCCCTTAAGTCACAAAATCAGGGAAGAAATTTTTCCATTACCTAGATTCAGACATAACAGGATATGTCAACATCATATACTTGTAGGGGTGGCCCTTAGTCCCCTGGCTTTTTAGTGGCTGAAGCCAGACACCTATGCTTATCGCAAACAACACTGCTTATCTACGACACTAGATGAAACCCTATACCACACACTTGGAGACTGACCAAAAAGACACTTGGACTGAATCCATATAAGAAAAGTACACTGTACATTTTATTTTTTTATTGTGATTAAGTCAGAGCATACAATTCAAACAATTTTGCATGCCCATCTATCTGCAGCTCCTTCTGCTCTCCTTGCCTGGTGAGAGCACACTTGTCCTTTTCATTCTATTCTTCCAGTATCCTTCTATAAAGCTCCTGTCCCCTCCTCTCCACCCTCTTCTCCCCATTCTAGAAAGACACCAGTGGGACAGCCTCTTATAAGTGCATATAACCATAAAGTACGCACACTATATGATTATATTGTGTCCCCAAGTCCAATCAATTCTTGCCCGAAGAGTTGACCTCATTAGTGTTTTCTGGTCAGATGCATCAGCAAGTTTAGCAGCCATGCTCCCAGGGGATCCTCCAGGCCTTTGGAATATCAATTGTGGTCTTTTAGTAGCGTTCTTGAAATGGACCCCTCTTTTTCTCTTGTTGCCAAGGGACTCTACATTGTGTGCCCCATCACAGCTGCCTTTGGTGGTAGCTGGTCATCATCTGGTTCTTCTGGTGTCATGTTGATACAGTCACCCATTCACATGGGTCCTTCTGTCTCCTGTTTCCTTTTTTCCTCGTGTCTTTGTTGTTCCCAGTCATCAACTGTTCTGGATGATCTGGGACCATTTGGTGTACCTCAGATGGCAGCTTGCCAGAACCACTTACCAACATGGAATGCAGAAGATTCTCTTAGCAATAGGCTAGTTATGCCAATTGGCCTCAGTGCCCCCCAAAAGCATGTCCCCCAGGCCCCTGCCCTTGTGATTCTATACTTGAAATATTGGACTGAGATTACAGGAGCTTTTGGTTTATGGTGTAGTCCAGTTAATTTGATCTACTTTCTACTGTATGTTGTCACTGCATTCACCGAAGCAAATTTCTATCAACTATCTAACCTATGACCAACCCTCTCCCTCCTTCCCCACCCTTGTAGCTGTCAAAGAGTCTTGTCTTCTGTACATAAGCCTATTTTTAAGTCCTCATAGCAGGGGTCACATACAATATTTGTCCTTGTGCCATGACTGATTTCACTCAGCATAATGTCTTCCAATTGAAACCATGTTATGAGATGCCTCCTAAAATTATCATTGTTATCATTGCATAATGTGCCACTGAATACATGTAGCATAGCTTGTTTATCCATTAATTTGTTGACGATCACCTAGACTGATTCCATCTGTTTACTATTGTGAACAGTGGTGCAATAAACATTTGTTTGCATGTATCTATTCGTGTAACAGCCTCTGTTTCTGTAGGATATATTTCTGAGCAGTGGGATTACTGGATCAAACAGTTTCTAGCTTTTTAAGGAAGTGCCAAATTACTTTTCCAAGCAGTCATATCATTTTCCAATCCCACCATCAGTGTAGGGGAGTTCCAATTTCTCCACAGCCTCTTCCACATTTGTTGTTCTGTGTGTTTTACATTAAGACCAACCTTGCAGAGGTGAGATGGTATCTCAACTTAGTTTAGATTTTGATTTCTCTAATAGCTAATGATCTTGTGATATTTCCTCATGTGTCTTTTGGTTGCCTGGATGTCCTTTTTGGAGAAGTGTCTGCCCATCTCCTTTGCCTATGACTTAACTGGGTTATTTACTTTTTTCCTGTTGCTATTTTGAAGTACACTGTAGATTATGAAGATCAGATGTCAGACCAACATGCAGTTGTCAAATATTTTTTCTGTAGGTGGTCTTTAACTGTTTTGATGGAGTCTTTGAATGAGCAAAAGTGTTTAATTCTTACTAGTTCCCATTTATCTATTTAATTTTCTGTTGTTTGCTCTTTGTCAGATTTGGAAGTCTAAGTCTTCTATTAGAACTTCCATTATTGACTCTAATTTTTCTTGCATGATCTTTATTGTTTTACGTATAATATTTAGGTCTGTCTTTGATCCATCTCGAGTTAGATTTTGTGTAAAGTGTGAGATGTGGGTCTTGTTTCAGTTGTCTGCAGAAGAATATCCAATTTTGCCAATGTCTTTTGTTAAAGAGACTATTTTTATGCCAGTCTACAATCTTAGGGCCTTTGTTGAATATCAACTGTTCATAAGAGAATGGTGACATCTCTGGGGTCACAACTCTGTTCCATTGGTCTATGTATCTCTTTTTGTACCAGTACCAGGCTGTTTTGACTACTGTGGCAGTGTAATAGGTTCTAAGGTCGGATAATGTGAGGCCTCCCACTGTGTTCCTTTTCTTCAGTGGTGCTTTGCTTATCCGAAGTTTCTTCCCTTTCCAAACAAAGTTGGTGATTTGTTTCTCCATTGCATTAAAAAATGCCACTGGAATTTGTATTGGGATTGCATTGCATACGTAGAAGGCTTTGGATCAAATAGCCATTTTCACAATGTTAAGTTTTCCTATCCATGAGCGGGATAGGTTTCTCCGTTTATGGAAGTCTCTCTGGAGACCTGCAGTAAGGTCTCTTTCTATAGATCTCTTATTTCTCTAGTTAGATTTATTCTTACATATTTTATCTTATGGGCTATAGTAAATGGTATTGATTTGGTGATTTCTTCTTCAGTAATCTCTTTGTTGGTATACAGGAATCCTACTGATTCACACATTTATCTTATATCCTGATACTTTGCTGAACTCTTGTATTAGTTCAAGTAGTTTACTTACAGATTCTTTAGGATTCTCTGTGTATTCAATCACAACATCTGCAAATAAGGAGATTTTTACTTCTTTGCTGATGCAGAGGTCCTCTATTTCTTTGTCTTGTCCAAATGTCCTGGCTAGAACCTCCAGTGCAATGTTGAACAGAAGTTGTGCAAGTGGGCATCCTTGTCTATTTCTTGTTTTCAAGGGGAATTCTTTCAGTTTCTCTCCACTCAGGATGATGTAGGCAGTTGACTTTGTGTAGATGCCCCATACTACACTGAGGAATTTGTCTTCTATTGTTATTTTGCTCAAAAATTTTAGCATGAATGGGTGTTGGACTTTCTCAAATGCCTTTTCTGCATCAATTGACAAAATCAGGTGATTTTTATTCTTTGTGCTATACATGGTTGATTACATTAATTGTTTTGTGATATTGAACCAGCCTTGCATTCCTGGTATGAGTCCAACTTGGTCATGAGTAGCTATTTTTTTGTGTGTTGTTGAATTGTATTTGCAAGGATTTTGTTGACGATTTTAGCATCTAGGTTCATGAGTGATGTTGGTCAGTAATTTCCTTTTTTGTTTTAGGATCTTTCCCTGGCTTTGATATCAGGGTTACACTGGCTTTATGGAAAGAATTTGGGAGTATTCCAGACTTTTCTATGCTGTGAAATTGTTTCAGTAGTATTGGAGATAACTCTTCTCTAAAAGTTTGGTAGAATTCTGCAGTGAAGCCATATGGACCAGGACTTTTTATAGTTGGTGGTTTTTTTATTTTTATTTTTTCAATCTCTCGACAGCACTTGGCTTGACTTGGCTTGGCTCCTTTGTACTTGGTTTATTAAATTGTCCTACTTCTCCTTGTGATAATTTTGGTAGGTGATGTGAATCTAGAAATTTGTCCATTTCCTCTAGGTTTTCAAGCATGTTAGAGTAGTCTTTAGTAGTATTCTGTTATGATACTTTTGATTTCAGTTGGGTTGTTGTCAAATCGTCCATCTCATTTCTTATTTCAGTTATTTGTTTCCTCTCCTGTTTTTCTTTTGTAAGTTTAGCCACTGGTTTATCAATTTTGTTGATCTTTTCAAAGAGGCAGCATTTGGTTTTGTTAGTTTTTTCAATTGTTCTTCTATTCTCTAATTCATTTTGTTCTACTCTAATCTTTATGATCTGTTTTGTTCTGGTGCCTGAGGGGTTCCTCTGTTGCACTCTTTCTACTTGTTCAAGCTATAGGGTTCATTCTTTTGTTTGGCTTCTTTCTTCACTCTGGTTGTTTGCATTTATTGAGATAACCTTACCTCTGAGGACTGCTTTTGCTATATCCTATAGTTTCTGGTAGGAGGTGTTTTCATTCTCATTTGATTCCATAAATTTCATTATTTCATCTGTAATTTCTTGTATAACCCATGGATTGTTGAGCAAGGTGTTGTTCAATTTCCATGAGTTCAACTTTCTATGTATGTTTTTTCTGCTATTGATTTCAACTATTACGGCTTTATGGTCTGTCACGGATTGAATTGTGCCCCTCCCAAAATGTATATGTTTATTTAACCTGGCTATGTGTCCTAAAATGGTGCCCTTCCTCCCATGTGTTGTGAATCTCACCTCTGTGATAACTGATGACAGAAAATGGCCAACTGTTGTGTTACTGAGGCAGGACTCAAGCTACAAGCTTGTGGGATATAAGGGAGAGAAGTCAGCAGAGGAAGCTGGGAACCTCACACAACCAAGAAAGCAGCACTGAGAGCAAAGCACATCCTTTGGACCAGACGTTGCTGTGCTGAGATGTTCTCCTTGAATTTGGACTTAGCCTCCCAGACTGTGATAACTTCTCTCGTTGAACAGATTTGTAACTTATGAAAGGATACGTGGCTTACCGGATTGTGACAATAAAAGTTTCTCTTCATGAAGCATTCCATTCGTATTCTCTGTTGGAGAAGTACCAGGTGACTAAGACATAGTCCAAGAAGATGCTTTGCAATAATTCAATAGTTTGGATTTTGTTGAGACTTGCTTTATGTCCTAACACATGATCTATTCTGGAAAATGTTCCAGTGCATTGAAGAAGAAGGTATATTTATCTGTTGATGGGTAAAAAGTTCTGTATATGTTGATGAAGTCTAGTTGGTTAATTTTCACAATAAGATCTTCTGTATCTTTACTGAGCTTTTTTTCTAGATGTTCTGTCCATTACTAAAAGTGGACAGATGGAGTCTCTAATTGTTATTGTGGAGTAATCTATCGCATTTTTCAATGTAGTCAGTGTTTGTTCGATGTATTTAGATGCTCTAGTATTGAGTGCATAATTGTTTAATATTGTTGTGTCCTGCTGATGTATTGAACCTTTCATCATTAATGACCATTCATGTCCAAGATGGTGGATTTTACATTAAAGTCTATTTTATCTGAGATTAGTGTTGCCACTCCTGCCTTTCTTTGCACATTTTTGGCTTAGTATTTGGCTTATATGTTATTTCATCCTTTAATTTTCAGTTTGTCCATATCTTTGAGTCTAAGGTGTGTTTCTTGTAAGCAATATATAGATGTATCATGTCTTTTGATCCAGGATCACTGTTTCTTTATTGAAGTGTTCAGTCCATTTACATTCAATGTAATTATTGATAGCTATGTGTTTAGAGCTGTCATCTTGATTCATTTATTTTTGTGTTGTTGAGGTTTTCTGTGTTGTTCTTAATACTCTGTTCTGGGACATTCTTCTTTATGGGTTCATTTTTCATCTTTTTTGGTGTTGGTTTTATGCATATTGACACTCCTGTGTTTTATATGTCTCTCATTTTGATATGTCTCATTGTTATTTTGCTTTGTGGCTACTCCTGTAATCCCCCTTACTATTCTAAGTTTAAACCAGTCATTAACTTCTGCATACCATTTTAATTTCCTCTCCATCTGAAAGGGTTATAACTATTGTAATATATTCCTGTTTTTAGTGTAATGATGTCATAGTTTTGTGATATGATCACTGGTTCCCTTCTTATAATATTTTAGCCTGGATTGAATTTTGTGACTTCCCTAACTGAGTAGGAGTCTGGATACCGTGTCCTGCATTGTCTTCTTAAGTATATGCTTAATGTGTATGTTTTTCAAAACAAAGGACAGTTTTTTAATAAGGTTTCTAAGCTTCTAAAATGTCTTATCTGCAAATGTCTTATTTTCATCTTCATATTTGAGAGACAGTTTGGCAGGATATAATTCTTGGTTGGAAGTTTGTCTCCTTCAAGGCTTTGAATGTGTCATCCCACTGCCTCCTTGCCAACATTGTTTTTGCTGGGAAGTCAGACGAAAGTCTACAGGGCTTCCCTCTGAATGTTAGCTTTGCTTTAAGCCTTGGTGACTTTAAGAGCCTCTCTTTATTTCATTTTATTAAGCTTGATTATAATATGTCTTGTTGTCTTTTTTTAGGGTCTAATATTTGTGGTGTTCAATACACATCTTGGAAATCTCTATTCTCTTCTTTCACAATTTCAGGGAAGTTTCTGTCAGAAACTTTACATTACTCACTGTATTTTAACTGTCCCTCCCTGTCCAGGAACTCCAATTATTTGTAGATTATTCCTCATAATAGGGCCCGACATGTTTCTTAATTCTTCTTCATTTTTCTTATTTACTTTCTCTGCTTTCTCCTCATAAATGCTTATGTTAGTTGCTCTATCCTCAAACTCACTAGCTCTGGCTTCCAACTCATCAGTTCTACTCTTTTGGCTGTGGATTGAGTTGCCTAATTCTGTAGTTTTGTTATGGATTTGCTGGATTTCAGATCATTGATGTTCCATCACTTCAAATAGCTTGCTTACTTTTTCATTTTGTTCTGCTGCACTTTTTTTTTTTTAATTTCAAGGAGGTGTCTATATATAATTCTTTAGTACTCAATATCTGAAGTTTCCTAAGAGTTTCTTCATCTGGAAAGTTTTTGATTCTTTATTTTGGAAGTTTTCTGGAGCCATGGTGGATTGTTTCTTTAAACGGTTTGCTATGGATTATTGCCTTTGCACCATCTAGAAGCTGTTTGGTTTGTCTAGTGTTTCCTCAATAGGAGCTGGGTCATAGTTCTAAGAGGGAAGTTGGTCACCGGACACCTGTGTGTACTCTAGTGACTGGCCCCAGGTGGATTTTCTGGAGCAGCTGTCTCTGCTTCCTTGATAGCAAAGATGGCACAATGCTTATGGAGTCACTGGAGGGCCATCACCCGATGCTATTATGTGGATCCGTGAAAGATAGAGGAGATTCTGCCAGGCCTCTCAGCAGTCAGTTCTCCAGGTTGTCCTACTTTAAAAAGGTACTTTACTGCTGTGTGAGGAGCTGTCCAACAGCTGCCAAAATCAGTCAGGCCCTCAGATGTGACAGGTCCCGCCTTCCAGGTGACAATAAAAACACCTTATAGGCCATACCCAGATGCTATGACGTGGTTCAAAGTAGGGAGAGGTTATGGTTTTCCTGCCCTTCATGCCAGACCCCACCTGTACCTCCAGGCATCACCATCTTAAACATAGCTTTTCTGTTAGAGAAACACTTTCTTGACAGGCTTTGCTTCTCAGCTTGAGAATTAGCCCCAGCTAAGACTTCTGGTTGGATCACTCTTCTTCCAAGCTAACCAAAATGATGTCTCGCCCAAGCTGCCCTTTGGGCCATGTAACAGCACACTCTATGGCACAGCTAAGAAAAGAGAGAGTAGTGGGGCAGTGGTGCCCTCAGTCAGCAGCTGGGCTCTCAATATGTGGTTATCCCAAGCACAGTCTCTCTGCTGCACTATATGCTATTTACTTAAGCACTGCAGTTTAGCCTATTAGACAGCTCATGCCCTGTCCCCACCTCCCAGATAACAAGGAAGGCATCAGTACCTGCAGTGTTCCCAAACAGTGAGTCAGCAAAAATAGGAGCTGTCTCATCTTTGAGTGAGGTAGTTACCCCATTATTGAAATGTAGTCCAATCTGACATCCCTCTCAGATCCTAGGGCTCCCTGGATGTCCATGCTACTTCATTCAATTATCACTCCAGGCCTTAGTTCTCAGAGGGAATTGAGGAGATGTGTGTCTAGGGCACCATCTTGGCCCCCTGAAAGGAAGACAGTTTTGTGACATTCATGACATCAAGGGTAATACAATGACAGCTCTAATGGTCATTCCAGAAAAAGAGTTCCAAACTTGCTTTGAAGGGTGGACTAGGTACTGGCGTCAGTGCACAGCTTCCCAAGGGGAGTACTTTGATGATAACTAGTGATATTCAGCAATGAATTAGGAAGCATTTTTTCTAGAAAGAGTTCAAAAACTTAATTGGCACTCCATCATTTTTAAAGTGTCCAAGTAGGATAGCCAACTGTGCTTTTTTGTTAACTGGAGCAGTATAAAGTCAGATTTGCTATCACCAGATGGTTGGAACTGTTGCTAGGGATGGGTGCCCCAGAGGCAGTTTAGTTCTATTGTGTGTGTTTGGCTGAGGCACCTAGTCAGTTGGCCCCCAGCTGTGCAAGTCTGTATGGGAATGCTGATTAGTGCGGTCTCACATTGCCAGTTGTGTGGACTGTGAAAGGCAAAGTTTTAGCATCTATGCACCAAGAAAGAGAGGAGTCATGCACTGTGAAATAAAAGTGGCAGGCAGACCTGAGCCTGGGGAAATGGTCTGTTTATCCTCTAGGCTTTCTGCTCAATGGCACCACTTTAGGGACAACATCAGAGTCAGGCACCTGGGACAGCACAGAAAAGAAAGTGTGGAGCTCCCCAAAGAGAGAAAGACCCTGTGCTCCAAAGGAAGAGTTCTGAGCTACAAATGTCAGTGTTTACTTATCTTTATGCATTCAAATGGAAGAATGCTACAACTCTGTAGACATGTGTTCCTGAAATTTGTCTTCCCTGCAAGAAATAGGTTAAAAGATGGCAGACTAGATACATATCTACTCATTTTCCTCTGAGAACTAAGGCCTGGAATGATATTTGTATGAAGCATCAAAGATTTGGGAAGCCCTAGGACCTAGCATATTTGACTAAGCACCAGTATCAGACTAATCTTCCCCTCTCAAAAAATAGCCAGTGGCCATTTGACCTCGACTTTTGCTATTGGAGAACTGCAGTTTCTGTGAACAGTCAGTAATGTACTTTCATTATCAGCCCGAAAGTGGAACCTGATGCTCCTGATTGTGCTTTGGCCAGCACAGTGGACAGCTCCTAGTTCAACACCTGGACAACTCTCTATACAGAACTTAAATTTACTTTTAAGGCTGAGAGGCCTATGTATTTGCCTGGAGATATGTCTGTTGAGAGGACTGGAATTTTTTCCTCCCCACCTTTCTCTGACACACATTGCAGGGTTGGCTGACAGCCCCCAGTTTCTGCATAAGTAGGAAAGTCTCTTTGCCACCCATAAGCAGAGATTTCCACCCAGAGAGTCCACCTGTGGCAAATCACTAGAGTATTAAAGACAGCTGGTGACCAACAATTCTCTTAGATATAATACCAGAGAAATCAGTGTTTAGATGGCCCACAGGCAACAGACTGTAATTAATCATTTAAAGAAGCAGACTTCAGACCTCCATAAAACTGCCAAAATAAGATTAAAAATATTCCCCAGGTGATGAGGCCTTTATGAATCCATCAGAGATTGAATACAAAAGAATTATATATAGAACCCTCCTAGAGACTAAACAAAATGCAGCACACCAAAATGAAAAATTTAGTAAACTATTTGAACTGATGGAACATCAACGACCTGAAATTCTTCAGATCAATAACAAAATTACAGAGTTACATAATTCAATCCAAAGCCAAAAGAGTAGGATCGAACAGACAAAAGTTAGACTCAGTGACCTTGAGGACAGAGCAACACCATTTTTTAGGAGAAATCAGAGAAAAGAAGTAATAAAAATGAAGAAGCATTAAGAAACATGTGGAAGTCCAGTAAGAGGAATAATTTACATTTAATTGGAGTTCCTGAACAACCAGAGATAGATGACTATATACAAAATATTGCTGTAGAGATGCTGACAGAAAACTTTCCTGGGATTATGAGCAAAGAGAACATAGGTATCCAAGGTGTTTATTGAACATGACAAAAGCTAGGCCCCAAAAGAAAGAGACCAAGACATATTATAATCAAGCTTAATAAGATGAAACATAAATAGATGCTTCTGAAGGCAGTAAGGCTCAAAGCAAAGCAAAGCTAATACTCCAAGGAAAACCCTGTAGGCTTTCACAGGACTTCTCTGCAGAAACGATGCTGGCTAGAAAACAGTAGGCTGACACATTAAAAGCCCTGAAGGGGAAAAACTTCCAACCAAGAATCATTTATCCTACAAAATTGTCTATCAAATATAATGGTGAAATTAAGACTTTTGCAGATAACGAGCAACTTAGAGAGTTCATAAAAACTAAACCCAAACTACATGAAATAATGAAAGAAGCTTTTTCCTTAGAAAAACAAAACCATTAAATGTGTATTTAAGGTGACAATGCTAGGCACATCATCCAAAATTCTAATCAGTTAGGGAAGTCACAAAACTTAATCAAGGCTACAATACTAAAATGAGGGAATCTGTGATCATATTATGACAAATATAACACCATCACATTAGAAGAGGGATACACTACAGTAGTTATAGTCATTTCAGACAGAGAGGAAATTAAAGAGTTATGCGGTAGTCAAAATTTGGTTTAATCAGAATATGTTTAGGGGGATAATAAATGTAGCCATAAAGCAAATTAACAATGTATCATATCAAAATAAGAAATGCAATACAGGAGTTTCAACAAACACAAAACCAACACTGAAAAAACAACCCATAAAGAACAATGGCCCAGAACAGAACATTATGAGCAATATAGAATACATCAATATAAAAGTAATTACATCAAAATGATGGCACTAAGCATGTACCTATCAATAATTACACTGAATGTAAATGGACTGAACTCTCCAGTAAAGAGAAAGTGAGTGACATCCTGGATCAAAAGACACAACCTGTCTATATGCTGCTTATAAGAAACACACCTGAGACTTAAAGATATGAACAAATTGGAAATTAAAGGATGGAATAATATATACCAAACTAACAACATACGAAGAAGAGCAGATGTGGCAATACCTACCTCGGATAAAATAGATTTAAATGTAAAATCTGCTATTGTGGATAAGGATGGTCACTATTTATTGCTGATAGTTCAATACTCATGCAGGACTTAACAATATTAAATATTTATACAGCCAATACCAGAACATCTAAATACACTGAATAGATGCAACACAGAAAAATGAGACAGATTATTCCACAATAATAGCTGGAGGCTTCAACACCCCCCTTTCACTTATGGATAGATAATTCAGAGAAAAACTCAGTAAAGATACAGAAGATCTTATTGCAACAATCAACCAACCTGACCTTATCACTATATACAGATCTTTTCATCCACCAAGGGGTAAGTACACCTTGTTCTCCAATACACATGGAACATTCTCCAGAATAGACCATATGTTAGGTCATAAAGCAATTTGCTATAAAATCCAAACCACTGACTTACTGCAAAGTATCTTCTTGGACCATAGAACTATAAAAGTTGAAATCAGTAACAGAAAAATCACAGGTAGAAATTCAAACTTATGGAAACTGAACAACACTTCACTCAAAAAATCTTGGGTTATAGAAGAAATCAAGGACAAAATAAAGAAATTTATAGAATCAAATGAGAATGAAAACACATCCTACCAGAATTTATGGGATACAGCAAAAGCAGTGCTCAGAGGTCCATTTATCTCTATAACTGCATACATTCGGAAAGAAGAAAAGGCAAAAAATAAGGAATTAACCTTACAGCTTGGACAAGTAGTACAAGAGCAACAGAAGAACCCTTCAGCCACCAAAAGAAAACAGATTACAAGGATTAGAGCAGAACTAAATGAATTAGAGAATAAAAAAACAATCAAAAAAGTAACAAATCCAAAAGCTGGTTCTTTGAAAAGATCAACAAAATTGATAAACCATTGGTTAAACTTACAAAAGGAAAACAGCAGAAGATGCAAAATAACCCAATTAAGAAAAAAAATAAAGAAATGAGATGGGATATGTTACAACACACCCAGCTGAAATAAAAACTATCATAAAAGAATGCTATGAAAGGCTGTACTCAAACAGGTTTGAAAACCTAGGGGAAATGGGAAATTTCTAGACTCATATCACATAACAAGATTATCGCAAGAAGAAGTAGATCAACTTAATAAATCTATAACAAAGGAAGAGATTGGGAAAGTCATCAAAAAACTACCAACCAGAAAAACTCCTGGCCCAGATGGCTTCACAGGAGAATTCTACCAAACTTTTAGAGAATAGTTAACTCCGATACTATTGAGGCTATTTCACACCATAGAAAGGGATGGAATACTCCCAAATTCGTTCTATGAAGCCAGCATAACCCTGATACCAAAGTCAGGAAAAGATCCCACAAAAAAAGAAAATTACAGACCAGTATCACTCATGAACCTAGATGCAAAAATCTTCAACAAAATTCTAGCCAATAGAATTCAACAACATATAAAAAAAATAACTCTTCATGATCAAGTTGATTTCATTCCAGGGATGCAAGGCTGGTTCAACATCAGAAAAACAATTAATATAATCAACCACATTAATAATGCAAAAGATAAGAATCATCTGATTTTGTCAATTGATGCAGAAAAGGCATTTGACAAAGTTCAACACACATTCATGTTTAAAACCGAGAAAAATAGGAATAGAAGAGAAATTCCTCAGTGTAATCAGCAGCATTTATGCAAAGACAACTGCCTTCATCACCCTGAATGGTGAAAGACTGAAAGAATTCCCTATGAGAACGGGAAATAGACAAGGATGTCCACTCTCACCACTTGTATTCAACATTGTGTTAGAAGTTCTAGCCAGAGCAATTAGACAAGACAAAGAAATAAAGTGCATCCATATTGGCGATGAAGAAGTAAAACTCTCCCTCTTTGCAGATGATATGATTGTTTATACAGAGAATCCAAAGGAATCCATAAGTGAACTATTGGAACTAATAGAGGAGTTTAGCAAAGAATCAGGATACAAGATAAACATAAGTAAATCAGTAAGATTCCTCTATACCAACAATGAGATTATTGAAGAAGAAATCACCAAGTCAATTCCATTTACTATAGTCCCCAAGAAGATAAAATACCGAGGAATAAATCTAACTAGAGAAATAAGAGACCTTTACAAAGAGAATTACAAGACCTTACTACAAGAAACTAAGACACACTTAGATAAATGGAATAACCCATACTGCTCATGTATAGGAAGACTTAACATTGTGAAAATGTCTATTTGACCCAAGGCAATCTACTTATATAATGAAATCCCAATACAAATTCCAGGGACATTTTTTATTGAGATGGAGAAACAAATCACCAATTTTGTTTGGAAAGTGAAGAAACCTCGGATAAGTAAAGAACTACTGAAGAAGAAGAACACACTGGAGGCCTCTCTCTACCCGATTTGAGAACCTGTTACACTGCCACAGTTGTCAAAACAGCCTGGTACTGGTACAAAAAAAAGACACCTAGACCAATGGAACAGAGTTGAGCGCGCAGAGATGCCACTATCCCTCTATGAACAGTTGATATTTGACAAAAGCCCTAAGATTTTAAACTGGAGTAAAAAATGGTCTCTTTAACAAATGGTACTGGCAAAATTGGATGTTCATCTGCAATAAATTGAAACAGGACCCATATCTCACATCTTATACAAAAAACAACTCAAACTGGATAAAAGACCTAAATATAAAATCCGAAACGATAAAGTTCATCCAAGAGAAAATAGGATCAACAATAGAAGTTTTAATACACAATGTAGACAGACTTCAAAATCTAACAAACAAAGCATGTTCAACAGAAGTGAAAATGGATAAATGGGAAGTACTAAGATCAAACACTTTTGCTCATCCAAAGACTTTATCAAAAGAATTAAAAGATCACCTACAGAATAGGAAAAAGTATTTGGCAACTATATGTCAGATTGAACACTGATCTCCGTAATCTACAAGGTATTACAAAATACCAACAAGGAAAGGATAAATAATCCAAGTAAGCTACAGCAAAGGAGATGAAAAGACATTTCTCTAAAGAGGATATCCAGGCAGCCACAAGACACATGCAGAATTGCTCATGATCATTAGCTATTAAAGAAATTCAAGTCAGAACTATGCTGAGATACCATCTCACCCTAGGAAGGTTGGCCTTGATCCAAAAACCACAAAACGACAAATGCTGGAGAGGCTGTGGAGAAACTTGAACTCTCCTACACTGTTGGTGAGATTACAAAATGGCACAATTTCTTTGTAAAGCAAATTTGATCCTGTAATTCTACTATTTGGAATTTATCCTTCAGAAACAAAGGTTGTCACACGAATAGACACATGTACATGAATGTTTGTTGCAGCACAGTCCACAATAGCAAAAAGATGGAATCAACCCCGATGCCCATCAACAAATGAATGCATAAACAAACTATGGAATATATACTCAATGGAACACTATGCTATGATAAAAAACAATGACAATTTTAGAAAACATCTTGTAACATGGTCTCATCTGGAAGAGATCATGCTGAGTGAAATCAGTCAGTGCCAAAAGGACAAATTTTGTATGAGACCCCTATTATAAAGACTTAAAAAGAGAATTATCCACACAACAAAATGACTGTGTTGGCTATATGGGTGGGTGGGGGGCTGAGGGTTTATCATAGATGAGATAATTGATAGATGTTAGAAATTTTATTCTTTTACTGTAATTAATAAAAAGACAATGTTCCACATCCTAATTTGGTGAGTGATGTCTAGAATCTTAAAAGCTTGTGAGCAGCCATTTAAGTTACAATGACTGGTCTCTACTTTTCTCCAGCTAAAGAGAAAGAAGGAAAATAAGGAATCAAAGAAGAAATTAGTCTATGAAATCAATATGCTACACAAACAATGGCATCATCTACCTGGAGACCAGGGGAACTAAATGGTGCTCATCTATCACTGCTGTCTATTACGACCAGAAAATCAACAGACAGAACCAGACAGAATGGGAGAAAAATGTTAAACAAAACTTAAATTCCTTTTAAAAAAGATCAGATTTTCTAGACTAGTCAAGACTAGATGAACCCCTGAAACTATCACCCTGAGATATTTCAAGCTGGAACTCAGACCACTTCTAGATATCATCTTTCAGCCAAATGACGGATTGGTACATAGAATAAATAATATTACCTGTGAATACCGTGCTCCTAAAGATAATTATATAGATGTAACCAAATGGCAAACATTTACCCTAGACCACAGATATGATGGCAAAGAGAGACAGGAGGTTAGATTAATGGAAATAGGACAGCCAAAATGGAAGTAGTGAGATTGCTGATAAGCTTGAAGAATGTAACTAATGTCACAGAACAATATATACAGAAATTGTTAAAGGAGAACCTAATTTTCTGTATAAACTTTCACCAAAAACACAATAAAATATTTAAAAAGGAGAAGAAAGAAATAGGTTCTCCAAACATGGCTGTGTTTGTGGCAGTGGTGGATATGTTTTAAAGATAGCAGCTGTGTTTGCACCACTGGTGCAGCGGGACCTCCTTTGGAGTGTGGTCTCCCAGTAGCCCATCGTGTCTCATCTGAGCAATTCAGCACTCCCTCTCAGCTCTCTGTCAGCCAGCTCTTCCTCACAGTTTTCCCCTTGGTGTTCATAGCTTCTGGGATGTCCTATTTAAACTGTTTTCTTTTCCCCTGGGCTCTGGCTATTCTGCTGTGTTAGTCCTGCCCTTTACACTATTTTTGAGTGTAAAGAGATGGATAAGTTAAAGGTAAAGCCTGAAAGATTGTGTATGACACAAACACTAACCAAAAGAAAGCTGGGGTAGCTGCATTAATATTATCAGACAAAGTAAAGTTCAGAATACATCAATCAGAGAAAGAAAAGAAAATGAACATAAAGAGATATGCAATGATCAGCAAAGAACACTGAGTAGGAAGAACCTTAAAATAAAAGGAAAAAAAAGAGATTATATTGCTTTGGAAGAAAGCTAAGTGAAAAACAGTTTTGTGTCTGTCCATTCCTGCTGAAAACTCAAGATGATGACTGAGGTTTCAATATTTGATTCAGTTACTTAAAGACAGCACATTGTGACACAGTTTCATTGGTGTCATGCAGGCAGAGGCCTAATTGGACTAGGTTTAATGGAAAATGAGTAGCAGTAATACAAGACTGTTAATACAGAATAATACTTTTAGAATTGTTTGATAAAGAGTAGAGGAAGAAGGCAATAGCTGGATTGTCTAGAGGAATCAAGAGGTGTCTTTTACATGAGAAAACAATAGCAAAATTTGTTGGTGAGAGTGATTCAGTGGTAACTTAATAACGGATGCAAGAGGAAAAGTAATAGCTGGAATGATGCTCTTGAGTAGGGAAACAGTTATGATATGTTGTCAAGCACTTCTATATTGCCAGGAAGGAATGCAAAGTTTCTGGAGCATGGTGTTGATAGGTTAGTAGAAGTGATGACAGATTCTTGGAAAATGTCTTTTTTAATTGATTTTATTTTATTGAAAACCCTGGTGACATAGGGGTTAAGAGGTACAGCTCCTGGCCCCTCCCCTCCTCCCCCAAAACCGCAGCAGTTCCATTCCATCTGGTGGTACTCCTTGGAAACACTGTGGGGCAGTTCTACTCTGTCCAGTAGGTTGCCATGACTCAGATATGACTGCACAGCCATGGGTTTGGGGCTTGTTTTATTTTGGTTATTTTCTCAGAGAAACAGAAAGTAAAAGTATTTATAAGCTGAGATTAAGGTTGATGTAGGAGTATTCAGCTTCAGGAGTGTGAACATGAATAAGGTGGATAATTATATTTAATCAGAGTTGAAGTTTTAGCAAACAAATTCAAAGTCATGTGTGTGAGAGAGAGTAGGGTTTTCAGCTGTATGCAGGAAGATGATTATGATGATTCACAAGTGAATTTCAACTGCATAATGAGGGAAGTGAAAATATAGGGAGTGTAAAAAGGCAGTAGAGTTAAGGTATTGTAATGAGCTGTTGGAAAGACATTAGTAATAACTGAAAAAAGCTAAAAAACAGGAAGTGCTTTAAGAGTAGGATACAAGAAACTGAGAAGACAGACTTTCTGTTACTGATAATTACAAAGTCTAAGTAGAGCAAGCACAGATATTGGGTAGATAATCGAAGAAATCAAAAGCAAAGAAATGAGAGTTTAAACTATTGGGTATATCATTGCTTAATTAATGAAATATCTAAGAATTATGGAAGGACTATTGTTGAATAGGCTACACTGAAGAAATCTTCAAGAACTGAAGAGTGGCTCCAAGGGCACTAGCTAACTGCAATATGGAATTACAGTCTTTTACAAATTTTCCATATAGGAATATACTGTTCATATTCCAGAGTACACAGAAATGAAATGAAAACAAGAGGATTCACCATTTTCCTCTTGGGTATCCATATGTCAAGAAACTTACCGGGCAGGGAGAGCAGTGAAAGCTGCATATAGGTGGGCATGTAAATTTATATGCCAAGCCAAGTGCCATCGAGTCATTTTCACTCAGTCATAATAAAAAAATAAAATTAAAATTAAAAAAAAATAAAAAAAGAAATTTAAATTGAGGCAGTAATGTATTGAAATAGACATATGAGCTTGGTTAAAAAATAATAAGTAGAAATTATTCTTTATCTTTTGGCACCTGACTATTGTAGTTCAGATTGGTATAGAAAACTTCACATTTGGAAGAATGGACTGATACCACTGATATTTAATATGCTTGAATAAGAAAAAAGTATAACGATAATAGCACGTGTTCTTTTTCTTCTTTCTTATAACCTATTAACAAATTAATATGAAAACAAGTATGAATGAACCAAGAAGTTAAAGATGAACTTAAAAAATGAGAGAACACTGAATGAGTAAGCAGTATTAATCAGCCAGCCAGCCAGCCAAGTGCATTAATCAGAGAAGAAATTTATTGTCCTGAAGGAGAAGAAAATATCAAGGCTGATAATTAAAATTTGAAGGCAAGAAGTCAGTGAATTCAGAGAGCTATGTTACCAAGACCTGAGTAATATATAGAAAAAGTAAAAGGAAGAAATTATAAATTTTTACTTCTGTAATCAAAACACAGGTGAAGTGATGAAAGAATGAATGGGACGTATGTTCCAACTGAGTCATGATTGTTCATGGTGTACTCCTAATTGAGCTCTCAATAATATTTTTTCACAGGGTAAATGATATTACAATGAGCAGAAATACAAATGACCTTACTTTCCACAATAATGTGGAACTGTAAAAGTGACTATACAATATGAAATTGTGCAAACTGCTCTTGTTAATTTATGGGGAAAAATTACAATTGTTCTATTACCATCAATTTTTCTTTTGCAAGAACATTAAAAAGACTTTCTCTTTAATTTTGTTTTTGGTGAAAATACACACAGCAAAACTCACTACAATTTCAGAATTTCTACACATAATGAATATATGTCATAATTGTATAATGATCATAATATCAGTTATATTCTTCACATTCTGTCAGCACTCTAGTTTCATCTGTTCTAGATGTTTCACTTTCATTTACTTAAACTCCCTGCCCCCTAACTTCTCATCTGGGCTTTAAAATACCTGTTGACTCTTTGGTTTTATGAATATTTTTTCTTTTTTTGTATGCAATAATAAAAGGTGACAGTCTTCATACTTTGGGATAAACTATTACTAGTATAAAGTTGATTTTTATGGAATAGTTACAACTTAAGTTTGGAAAGCAACTCAGGACCATAGTCTTATGAACTTCACCAGACTCAGTAGGTCCAGTAAGTCTGGATTATTGAAGAATTTGAAAGTCTGTTCCACATTTGCCTTCCCCTCTCTTTTTTTCTCAGCATTAATCTACAATGTTCCTGATCATGATATCTAAAAATGGCAGCAGGTTGTTGTTAGGTGCCAATTCACAGTGACCCTATGAACAACAGAATGAAACATTGCTTGGTCTTGCACCACATCCACATTTTTATGCTTAAATCGTTGTTGCGGACACTGTGTCAATCCATCTCATCAAGGGTCTTCCTCTTTTTCATTGACCCTCCACTTTACCAAGCATGATGTCCTTCTCCAAGGACTGATGCTTTCTGATCATAAGTTCAAAGTATGTGAGATTCAGGCCTACCATCTTTGCTTCCAAGGAGAACTATGGTTGTACTTCTTTCAGAACAGATTGGTTTACTCTTTTGGCAGTCGGTGATAAATTTAACACTCTTTTCAAACACCAGAACCAAAGACATCAATTCTTCTTCTGTCTTTTTTGTTCATTATCCAGCTTTTTCATGTGTATGATGTGATTCAGAACACCATACTTTGGGTCAGGTGCACCTTAGTTTTCCAAACGACATCTTTACTTTTCAAAACTTTAAAGAGATCCTTTACCGCTGATATTCCCAATGCAATGCATCTTTTGATTTCTTGACTGTTGCTTCAATAGGCATTGATTGTGGACCCAAGTAAAATGAAATCCTTGACAACCTCAATCTTTTCTCCATTTATGATGGTGTTGCTTACTGGTCCAATTGTGGAGATTTTTGTTTTCTTGATGTTGAGATACAGTCAGTACTGAAGGTTGTCTGGTCTTTGATCTTCATCAGTAAGCACTTCAAATCTTCTGCACTTCCAGCAAGTAAAGTCGTGTCGTCTGCATAATGCGGGTTGTTAATGAGTGGTCCTCCTTGTTCCTTTTTTGTATTTCTTTTTAATATTTTATTGTGATTTAGTGAACGTATACAATTCAAATTAAATTTGCATACCCGCCTATCTGCAACCCCATCTGCTTCCCTTGCCCAGTGACAGCACACTCCTCCTTTTCATTCTATATGTGTCATATCCTCATAATGATCTCTTGTCCCTTGCTCTCCACCACAGTAACCTATACATGCATAGAAACATAAAGTACACACACCATACAGTTACATCGTGTCACCGAGTCAAGTCCATTCCTAGCCAAAGAGATGATCTTAGTAATATTTTCTGGTCAGGGGTACAGCAGGTTCAGGGGCCATGTTTCCAGGGGAACCTCTAGGCTGCCAGACCATTGACTGTGGTCTTCTAGTGGAGTTCCTGAGATACACCCTTCTTTTTCTCGTGTTGCCACTGGAACTCGACAATGTATGTCCCATCATGGCTGTCTCTGGTGGTGGCCAGGCACCATCTGGTTTTTCTGGTCACATGTCGATACAGTCACCCATTCACATGGGCCTTTCTTGTCTCTTGGGATCTTTCTTCCTTGAGTATTTGTTGTTGGTGTTGATTATCTGCCCCAGATGACTTAGGACCATTTGCTGTACCTCAGATGACAGTTTTCTAGCTTTTAAGACCACAGTCACCACTCACCAGTATGAGGTGCAGAAAACCCCCTTAGCGATAGGCTAGTTATACCAATTGGCCTCGGTGTCGCCTGAGAGCATGATGCCAGCCCCCTGCCCCTGATACTCTAGCCTTGCAATGTCGGGTTAAGATTAGAAGAGTTTTCACCTTATGTTCACATCCAGGTAAGTTGATATTCTTTATACTGTGTGTTGTCACTCCTTTCAGCTAACCAAATTTCTGTCATCTAATCTATGGCCAGGTCACTCCCTCCCTCCCCACCCTTGCAGTCATCAAAGATCCTTTTCTTCTGTACAGGAGTCTATTTTTAAGTCCTTATAGTAGGGGTATCATACAACATTTGTCCTTGTGCCGCTGACTGATTTCACTCAGCATAATGTCTTCCAATGGAAACCATGCTATGAGATGCTTCCTAAAATCATCATTGTTCTTTATCATTCCATCGTGTTCCATTGAGTATATGTACCATAGTTTGTTCATCCATTCATCTGTAGTTGGGTATCTGGGTTGATTCCATCTTTTAGCTATTGTGGAGTATGCTGCAACAAACATTCTTGTGCATGTATCTGTTTGTGTGACTGTCCTTGACTTTGCAGGACATATTCCGAGCAGTGGGATTACTGGATCAAATGGTATATATATATGTATATATATATATATTTCCAGATTTTTAAGGAAGCGCCAAATTATTTCCACAGAGTTTGTGCCATTGTGAAATCCCACTAGCAGTGCAGGACAGTTCCAATCTCTCCACAGCTTCTCCAGCATTTGTTATTTTGTGTTATGTGGATCATGGCCAACCTTGTTGGGGTGAGAGGGTATCTCATTGTAGTTTTGATCTGGATTTCTCTAATAGCTAATGATAGTGAGCATTTCTTCATGTGTCTTTTGGCTTCCTAGATGTCCTCTTTGGTGAAATATCTGTCCATCTCTTTGCTCATTGCTTCATTGGGTTATTTACATTTTTCTTGGTGGTATTTCATAGCACCTTATAGATTATTGAGATCAGACGTTGGTCCGACATGTAGTTGCCAAATATTTTTTTCCCATTCTGTAGGTGGTCTTCTAGTTCTTTTGATAAAGTCTTTAAATGAGCAAAAGTGTTTGATTCCTAGCAGTTCCCATTTATCTGTTTTTTCTTCTTTTGGTCATGCTTTGTAAAATTTCAAAGCCTAAATTGTGGATTAAAACTTCCATTGTAGTCTCTATTTTTTCTTGCATGATCTTCATTTTAGGTTTCATATTTAGGTCTTTGATCCAGTTTGAGTTAGTTTTTGTGTAAGGGATAAGATATGGGTTTTATTTCAGTTTTTTGCAGATGGATATCCAATTTTGCCAGCACAATTTTTAAAGAGACTCTTTTGACCCCAGTTTACAATTTTAGGGCCTTTGCTGAATATCAACTGTTCATAAAAGGATGGAGTCATCTCTGGGGTCTCAACTCTGCTCCATTGGTCTATATGTCTCTTTTTGTACAAGTACCAGGCTGTTCTGACTACTGTGGCAGTGTAATACATTCCAAGGTTGGGTAATGTGAGGCCTCCCACTGTGTTCCTCTTCTTCAGTAGTGCTTTGCTTATCCAGGGTTTCTACCCTTTCCAAACAAATTTGGTGATTTGTTTCTCCATATCTTTAAAAAAATGTCCCTGAAATTTGTATTGGGATTGCATTAATATGTAGAATGTTTTGGGTAAAATAGACACTTTGACAATGTTAAGTCTTCCTAACCATGAGCAGGGTAGGTTTCTCCATTTATGTAAGTCTCTTTTGGTTTCTTGCAATAAGATCTCACAGTTCACTTTTTATAGTTCTTCTGTTTCTCTAGTTGGATTTATTCTTATGTATTTTATCTTCTTGGGGACTACAGTAAATTGTATTCATTTGGTGATTTTTTCTTTAATGATCTTTTTGTTGGTATGCAAAATCCTACTGATTTACTTGTATTTATCCTGTATCCTGATGCTTCACTGAATTCCTCTATTAGTTTACTTATGGATTCTTTGCATATATAACCATATCATCTGAAAATAGAGAGATTTTTACTTCTTCTTTGCCGACATGGATGCTTTTTATTTCTTTGTCTTGTCTAATTGTTCTGGGTAGAATCTCTAGCACAATGTTGAATAGAAGTAGTAAGAGTGGGCATCTTTGTCTATTTCCCATTTTCAAGGGGAATTCTATCAGTTTCTCTCCAATCACGATGATGCAGGTGGTTGGCTTTGCATAGATGCCCCTTATTGTATTGAGGAATTTCCCTTCTATGCCTATTTTGCTGAGAGTTTTTAGCACGAATGGGAGTTGGATTTTGTTGAATGTCTTTTTCTGCATCAATTGTCAAAATCAGGTTATTCTTATCTTTTGGGTTATTTATGTTGTTGGTCACCTTAACTGTTGTTCTGACTTTGAATCAGCCTTGGTATAAATCTATCTTGGTCATGATAAATTATTTTTTTGATGTGTTGTTGCATCCTATTAAGAAGTATTTTGTTGAAGATTTTTGCATTTATGTTCATGAGTGATACTGGTCTGTAGTTTTCTTTTTCAGTGGGACCTTTCCCTGGCTTTGGTATCAGGGTTATGCTGGCTTCATAGAATGAATTTGGGAGTAGTCTATCACTTTTTATGCTACGAAATAGTCTCAGTAGCACTGGCGTTAACTTTTCTCGAACAGTTTGGTAGAATTCTCTGGTGCAGCCATCTGGGCCAGGACTTTTTTTGCTTGTTAGTTTTTTGGTAACTTTTTCAATCTCTTCCTTTGTGATGAGTTTACTAAGCTGTTCTACTTCTCCGTGTGATCATTTTGGTAGGTAATGTGAATCTAGAAATTTATCTGTTTCCTCTAGGTTTTCAAATTTGTTAGAGTATGGTCTTTCGTAGTATTCTGTTATGATATTTTTGACCTCAGCTGTATCTGTTGTGACGTCTCCCATCTCATTTCTTAGTCAGGTTATTTGTTTCCTCTCATTTCTTTTTTCATAAGTTTAGCCAGTGTTTATCATTTTTGTTAATCTTTTCAAATAAACAGCTTTTCATTTTGTTATTTTTTTCAATTGTTCTTCTATTCTCTAACTCATTTAGTTCTGCTGTAATCTCTATTATCTGTTTTCTTCTGGTGCCTCAGGGGTTCCTCTGTTGTTCTTGTTCTACTTGTTAAAGTTGTAGGGTTATGTCTTTGTTTTGGGTAGCTTCTTATATAGGATGTGTGCATTTATAGAGATAATGTGACTTCTGATAACTGCTTTGGCTGTATCTCATAGGTTCTGGTAGGATGTTGTCCTAGTCACCTGGTACTGCTCTAGCACAAAATACCACGAGTGGAAGGTTTCATGAAGAGAAGCTTTATTTAGACAGTCCGGTAAGCTGCAAATCCATTCAGTAAGAGAATTTATCACAGTCCAGTAGGCTGAGTCCAAATCCAGTGAGAGCATCTCTGCACAGGAACCTTGGGTCGAAAGGACACGCTTGGCTCTTGGTGCTTCTCTTAGCTTGGTGGTATGAGGTTCCCAACTTCCTTGCCTCATTTCTCTTCCTTATAACCCACAAACTTGTAGCTTGAGATATGCCTCACTAACACAACTGTTGCCCATTCTTCACCATCAATCTCACAGAGGCAGGATTCACAACACATGGGAGGAAGGTCATCATACTGCGACTCATAGCCAAATCAAATCAACACATACATTTTTTGGGGGGGACAAAATTCAATCCATGACAGATGTGTTTTCATTCCTATTCTTTTATTTCATCCTTGATTTCTTCTATACCCCATGGCTTTTTGAACAAGGTATTGTTCAGTTTCCATGAATTCAAATTTTATCTATTTTTTTATGCTATTGATTTAGACTTTTATGACTTTATGGTCCAAGAAGATGGTCTGCAATAATTCAGTGGTTTGGGTTTTGTTGAGATTTGTTTTATGTCCTAACATATGGTCTATTTTGGATAATGTTCCATGTGCATTGGAGAAGAAGGTGTATTTATCTGTTGATGGATAAAAAGTTCTATATATGTCAATGAGGTCTAGTTGGTTGATTGTTGCAATAAGATTTTTTGTGTCTTTACTGAGCTTTTTTCCTGGATGATCTGTCCATTACTGAAAGTGGAGTGTTGAAGACTTCAGCTATTACTGTGGAGTGATTTGTCTTATTTTTCAAGGTAGTCAATGTGTGTTTGATGTATTTTGATGTTCTGGTATTGTGTGCATAAATTTTAATATTGTTAAGCGCTGCTTGTGTATTGAACCTTGCAGCAGTAGTGACCATCCTTGTCCACAAAGGTGGATTGTACATTGAAATCTGTTTTATCTGGGATTAGTATTGCCATACCTGCTCTTCTTTGTATGTTGTTATGTTGGCATATATTATTCACTCCTTTAATTTTCAGTTTGTTTATACCTTTGAGTCTATGGTGTGTTTCTTTTAAGCAACGTATAGACCGGTAATGTCTTTTAATCCAGGATGTCACTCATTGTCTGTTTATTGGAGTGTTTAGTCCATTTACATTCAGTATAATTCTTGATAGGTATGTGTTTAGTGCTATCATTTTGATGTATTTATTTTTGTGTTGGTATTTTCTATGCTTCTCTTAATATTCTGTTATAGGTCAATCTTCTTTAAGGGTTGACTTTTTAACTTTTTCAGTGTAGGTTTTGTGCTTGTTGAGACTCCTGTATTTGAATTTTTGTTTTGATATGTTGTGTTGTTACTGTTCTTCACAGCTACCTCAAATCTCCCCCTTAATAGTCTAAGTTTAAATGAAATTTTAACTGCTGCATATTTTTTAGCTTCCTCTTCAACTGAAAGGATTATAACTACCGTAGTATATCCTTCTTTTTAGGGTGACAGTATCATAGTTTTCATGATATGATCACGGGTTGCCTTTTTTTAATATTGTAGCTTTGATCAGTTTTGTCACTTCCCTAGCTGAGTAGGATTGTGGATGCTGTGTCCCGCATTGCCTCCTTAAATACATACTTAACGGTTTTGTTGTTCTAATCAAAAAGCTTCTTCTAGTATTTCTTGTAGTTTTGGTTTGATTTTTACAAAGTCTCTAAGCTTCTTTTTATCTGTGAATGTCTTACTTTCATCTTCATAGTTGAGAGGCAATTTGCAAGATAGATAATTCTTGGTTGGAAGTTTTTCTCCTTCAAGGCTTTGAATGTGTCATCCCACTGCCTCGTTGCCAATATCATTTCTGCTAGTCAGATTAAAGCCTGCAGGGTTTCCCTCTGAATGTTAGCTTTGTTTTGAGCCTCACTGCTTTTACAAAACTCTGTGTATGTTTCATTTTATTAAGCTTGATTATGTCTTGGTGTTTTTCTTTTGGGGACTACTTTTTGGGTTGTTTGATACATGTCTTGGATATCTATATTCTCTTCTTTCTGAGTCGGATCCGACTCGACGGCACTTGGCTGCATAATGTCAGGGAAGTTTACTGCCAGCAACTCAACAACAATACTTGCTGTGTTTTCAGGTATCCCTCCCTGTTCAGGAGCTCCAATTAATAGTAGATTATTCCTCTGAATAGATTCCCACATATTTCTTAATTCTTCTTCATTTTTCTTATTTCTTTTCTCTCATTTCTCTTCATAAATGCTGGTGTCAGTTGCTCCATCCTCATGGTCACTAAGTTTGACTTCAGTCTCCTCAGTTCTGCTCTTTTGGCTTTGGATTAAATTGTCTAATTCTGTAATTTTGTTATTGATCTGCTGGATTTCATATTCTTGACATTCCATTAGTTCATATAGCTAGCTTAATTTTTCATTTTGATATGCTGCATTTTCTTTAATCTCTAGAAAGGGCTTATATAGAATTATTTTTACTCATCCTCCAATATTTACAGAAAGGCTTCTTCATCTGCAAATTTTTTTGATTCTTTACTTTGGGAGTTTTCCAGAGCCATGATGGACTGTTTCTTTAAATGGCTAGGAATGGTTTGTTGCCTTTGGCTCATCTTGAGGCTGTTTGGTTTGTCTGGTGTTAGCTCAACAGGAGCTGAGGCATAGTTCTGAGAAGGGAGTTGGTTACTGGCTGTCTCTGTGTACTCCTGTGTCTGGCCCCAGTGGAATCCATGGGGTGGCAGTCTCCACCTCCTGGCTGGCAAAGATGGTTCTCTACTTATGAATTCACTGGCAGGCCGTCAACAACCCTATGATGTGAATCAATAAAGGCTGGAAGTGATGCTGCCAGGCCATTCAGCAGTTAATTCTCCAAGGAGTCTTATTTTAAGAAGTTGGAAGCTGAACAACAGCTGCCTCTATCAGTCAGGTCATCAGGTCTGGAAGGCCCTGGCCTCCAGCTGACAACAGAAGCACCTCTTCAGCTGTCTCTAGATGCTATGATGTAGTTCAATTAGGGAGGGTTTACAGCCTTGCTGCCGGTCTCAGCCAGACCATCCTCATAAGGTAACACTGTCCTACACAGTTTTTCATCTGCAAAGTGCTTTCCGGACTGGCACTTCTTCTCAGCTTGGAATAAAACCCTGCTGAGGCCACTGGTTGGATGACTCCACCTCCCAGCCAAAGAAATGGCATCTTGGCTGAGCTGCCCTTCCCCCTGAAAAACCACAGAATCTATTATGCATCTCTGAAAAGAGAGGGTGGAGGGGCAGTGGAGCTTTCAGTCAGCTGCCAGGATCTCAAAATGTGCCTGTCCCACATACTATCTCTCTGCTGCACTATAGGCTGTATATTTTAGCTCTGATGTTCAGCCTATTTACTGGCTCATGCCCATCCCATGCCTCCCAGATAACAAAGACAACATCTGTACCTGTAGTCTGCCCAAGCAGTAAGTGAGCAGGAGCGGGACTCAGTGTGCGCTGCCTTGTCAGAGAGAGGAAGTTTCCCATTTAGCAGTGTGTAGTCCAGTCTGACAACCCTATGCCATGACCACAGTGCTCCATTCAATTGTTAATTCACGCCCTAGTTCTCAGAGGGAGTTGAGGAGGCATGAGTCTAATACATCATCTGTTCTGCTTTGTATAGTCCAACTTCTCAGATAATTTGCTAGGCATACAGATGGAAAAGGTTTGGTGAAAAGATATAGCCCTGACACATCCCTTTCCTGACTTTAAACCATGCAGTACTTCTTGTTTTTTTCACATGACTGCCTCTTGATCCATATACAGATTCTTTAAGAGCACAATTAACTGTTCTGGAATTCCTATTCTCTGCTATTGTAGCCATAATTTATTATGATCCACACAGTCCAATGCCTTTGCATAGTCAGCTAAACACAGGTAAATATCTTTCTGATGTTCTTTGCTTTCAGCCAAGATCCATCTGACATCAGCAATGATATCCCTGGTTCCACATCCGTTTCTGAATCCAGCTTGAAGTTCTGGTACTTCCTCGTCAACATACCGTTACAGTCACTTTTGAATGATCTTGAGCAAAGTTTTACTTGTATATGATATTAAGGATATTGTTTGGTAATTTTTGCATTTGCTTGGATCGCCTTTCTTTGGAGTGGGCTTTATAAATATGGATCTCTTCCAGTCAGTTGGCCAGGTAGCTGTCCTCCAAATTTCTTGGCATAGATGAGGGAGCACTTCCAGGGTTGTATCTGTTTCTTGAAATATCTTCATTGACATTCTATCAATTCCTGGAGCCTTTTTTTTCACCAATGCCTTCAGTGCAGCTTTGACTTCTTCCTTCAGTACCATTGGTTCCTGAACATATGTTACCTCTTCAAATGACTGAACATCAACCAGTTCTTTCTGGTATAATGACTGTGTATTCTTTGCATCTTCTTTTGATGGTCCTTGAGTCATTTAATATTTTCTTTGTAGAATCCTTCACTATTGCAACTTAAGGCATGAAATTTTTCTTCAGTTCTTTCAGCTTAAGAAATACAGAATGTGTTCTTCCCTTCTAGTTTTCCATTTCCCGCTCTTTACACATGTCGTTATTTTATTTTGTCTTCTCGAGTTGCCCTTTGAAATCTTCTATTTATTCACCATTCCTTTATTTTGCTTTAGCTGCTCTATGTTCAAGAGCAAGTTTCAGGGTCTCTTCTGACATCCAATTTAGTCTTTTCTTTCCTGTCTTTTATATATATATTAAATTTATTTATTGTGATTGAGTGAAAGTGTACAATCCAGTTTATATCTGCATGCCTGCCTATGTGCATCTCCTACTGCTCTCCTAGCCTGGTCACAGCACACTCCTCCTTACTGTTCTGTACATGTCATATCCTTTTAACAATCTCCTGTATCCTCTTCTCCACCCTCACCACTCCCCTCTATTTAAAGAGGCCAGAAGGATGACATCCTATAGATACATAGAACCATAAAGTGCACACTAGATATGATCACTCTGTGTCACTGAGTCCAATCCATTCCTGTCTGAGGAGTTGACCTCAGTAATGATTTATGAACAGGGGCAACACCAGGTCTAGAGGCCATGCTCCCATAAGAACCCCCAGGCCTTCAGACCATCAATTGTGGGTTTTCAGTGGAGTTCTCAGGCTGCACCCCTTTTTATACTTGTATTGCCATGGCACTCAACTTTGTGAGCCCTATCACAGCTGTCACTGGTAGTGGCTAGGCACCATTTTCTTCTGTTCACATGTTGATGTAGTCACCCACTCACCTGTTTTTTTCTGTTTTCTGGGTTCTCTTTCCCCCATGTCATTTTGGTCCTTGGTGATCATCTGTTCCTGCTTAGTTGGGACCATCTGATGTATCTGAGATAGTAGCATGCTAGCTTTTAAGACCCCAAATGCCACTCACCAATATGGGGTGAAGACTACCTTATCAATAGGTTAGTTGTGTCAATTGGTTTTGATGCACCCTGATAGCATGATCCCTGGGCCATTACCCCTCCTACTCTGTCCTTCCCATATTGGGTTAAGATTGGAAGATTTTTCAGGTTTTGTTGAATTTCACTTAATCTTTCTAATGTGTGTTATCGCTGATTTCACCCAATCAAATTTCAGCCAACAATCTAATCTATAACCAACCCTCTCCCTTCTTCCTTCCCTTCCCTTGCAGCCATCAAAGAGTCTTTTCATCTGTACTTGAGTCTGTTTTTAAGTCCTTATAATCAGGGTCTCATACTATATTTGTCCTGTGCCACTGACTAATTTCACTGAACATAGTGTCTTCCAATCGGAACCAAGTTATGAGATGCTTCCTAAAATCATCATTGTTCTTTATCATTGCATATTTTTCCTTTGAGTATCTATGCCATAGTTTATCAATTCATCTGTTGTTGGGCATCTGGGTGAATTTCGTCTTTTTGCAGTTGTGGACTGTGCTGCAGTAAACACTTGTGTGTATATACTGTTCATGTGAATGCCCTTGATTCTGTAGGATATATTCCAAGAAGTGGGATTACTAGGTCAAATGGTGTATCTATTTCCAGCTTTTTAAGGAAGTGCCACATGACTTTCCAAGGAGGTTGTACCAATTTGCAGTTCAACCAGCAGTGTAGGAGACTTCCAATTTCTTCACAGCCTCTCCAACATTTGTTGTTTTGTGTTTTTTGGATCATGGCCAATGTTGTGGGAGTGAGATGATATCTCATCACAGTTCCAATTTGCATCTCTTTAATAGCTAATGATTGTGAGCATTTACACATGTGTCTTTCGGCTATCTGGATATTCTCTTTAGAAAGTATATCTTCTGTACATCTTCTTCACACATTGCTTAATTGGATTAATACTTTTCTTGTTGATATTTTGCAGTACCTTGTAGAATATGGCGATCAGACATCAGTCTGACATACAGTTGCCAAATATTTTTTCCAGTTCTGTAGGTGGTATTTAATTCTTTTGATAAAGTCTTTAGATGAGCAAAAGTGTTTGATTCTTAGCAGTTCTCATTTATCTAATTTTTCTTCTGTTAATTGTGCTTTGTCAGCTTTGGAGTTTGTCTACATTGTGTATTAAAACTTCCATTGTTGATCCCATTTTTTCTTGGGGGAGCTTTATTGTTTTAGATTTGGTATTTCGGTGTTTTATCCAATTTGAGTTTGGTTTTGTATAATACAAATATACAAAAAGTAAATAATTAGAAAATTCAACTCAAAAACAAGAGAACAGAACTGAACAACAGGAAAATAGATATTCTGACTTGGAAGACAGAGCTACTGACACCAGAATTTCTGTAGATAAATCAGAGAAAAGAAACAAGAAAAATGAAAAAGCATTAAGAAATATGTGGAACTCTATCAAGAGGAACAATCTATGATCGACTTGAGTTCCTGAACAGGGAGGGACACTCGAAAACATAGAGTGTTGTTGTTGTGTTGTTGACAGAAAACTTCTCTGAAATTATGAAAGAAAAGAACATAGATATCCAAGATGCATATCAAACACCACACATTGTAGACCCCAAAAGAAAGACATCAAGACATATTATAATCCGGCTTAACAAAATGAAACATAAGCAGAAACTCTTAAAGGCAGTGAGACTCAAAGGAAAGCTAACATTCAGAGGGAAACCCTGTAGGATTTAGTTTGACTTCTTGGAAGAAATGACGCTAGCACAGAGGCAGTGGGATGATGCATTCAAAGCCTTGAAGGAGAAACACTTCCAACCAAGAATTATATATCCTACAAAACTGTCTTTCAAATATGAAAATGAAATTAAGACAGTCACAGATAAACAGAAACTTAAAGAAATTGTAAAAACCAAACCAAAGCTATAAGAAATACTGAAAGAAGCTCTTGGCTTAGAAAAACAAAGCCATTAACTCTATATTTTAGGAGACATTGCAGGATACAGTATACAGAAAGTTAGAGAAGGCACAAAACTCAATCAAAGTTACGTTAAACGAAGGGTTTCACTGACCATATCATGAAAACTAAGACACCATCATAATAAAAATAGGGATATACTACAGTAGGTGTACTCCTGCCAGATGGAGAGGAAGTTAACAAGATATGTAGAAGTTAAAATTGGATTTAAATTTAGATTATTAAAGGAGATCATAGGGGTGGCCACAAAGCACAATAAAGATGCAACACATCAAAAAAAGAAATGCAACACAGGAGTCTCAACAAACACAAAAACAATACTGAAAAGAGTGAAAAAACAACCCATAAATAATGACTCTTAAATGAATACTGACAGCAACAAAGTAAAAACCAACACAAAAATAAATACCCCAAAATGACAGCACTAAACACGTACCTACCAAAAACTACACTGAATGTAAATGGATTCAACCCTGCAGTAAAGAGACAACTACCGACATCTTGAATCAAAAGACATGACCCCTCTATATGTTGCTTCTAAGAAACTCACCTTAAAGATATGAACAAATTGAAAATTAAAGGATGGAAGAATATATACCAAGATAACAATATAAAAAGAAGAACAGGTGTGGCAATACTAATCTCATATGAAATAGATTTTAATGTAAAATCCACCATTGTGGACAAGGATGGTCACTATTTATGGCTGAAAGGTTCCATATACAAGCAGCACTTAACAATATTCAATATTTATGCACCCAATACTAGAGCATTTAAATACATCGAAGACACACTGTCTATCTTAAAAAATGAGATAGATCACTCCAAAATAATAGTGAGAGACTTGAACACTCCACTTTCAGTATTGACCAGATCTAGAAAAAAGCTCAATAAAGACACAGAAGATCTTATTACTACAATTAACCAATAGACCTAATCGACATATACAGAACTTTTTACCCATCAACAGAAAACTACACCTTCTTCTCCAGTGCACATGGATTGTCTTCTGGAATAGACCACGTGTTAGGCTGTAAAGCAAATCTAAACAAAATACAAACTACTGGATTATTGCAAAAGCATTTTCTCAGACCTTAAAACCATAAAAGTCTAAAGAAATAGCAGGAAGAACATAGATAGAAACTGGAACTCATGGAAACTGAACATCTTGCTCAAAGAGCCATGGGTTACAGAAGAAATCAAGGATGAAATAAAGAAATTTATGGATTCCAATGAGAATGAAAACACTTCCTATCAGAACTTATGGGATGCAGCCAAACAGTGCTCAGAGGTCCATTTATCTCTATAAATGTACACACCCAGAAGGAAGAAAGGACACAAACAAAAGAATTAACCCTACAGCTTGAACAAGTGGAAAGAGAGCAACAGAGGAATCCCTCAGGCACCAAAAGAAAACAGGTAATAAAAATTAGAGTAGAACTAAACAAACTAGAGAACACAACAACTGAAAAAATTGGTAAAACCAAATTCTGGTTTTCTGAAAAGATCAACAAAGTTGACAAATCAATGGCTAAACTTACTAATGAAAAACAGGAAAGAAAACAACCTGAATAAGAAATGAGATTGGAGATGTCACAACAGATTCAACAGAAATTAAATTTATTGTAACAGAGTGCTACAAAAGACTGTACTGTGACAGATTTGAAAACCTAGAGAAAATGAACAAATTCCTAGATTCATATCACCTACCAAAATTATCACAAGGAGAAGTAGAACAAGTTAATCAACCTATTACAAAGGAAGAGATTAAAAACATCATCCAAAAACTATCAACCCCCAAAAAAGCCCTGGCCCAGATGGCTTCATCACAAAATTCTACCAAGCTTTTAGAGAAGAGCTAACTCCAGTACTACTGAGACTACTTCACAGCACAGAAAGTGATGGAATATTCCCAAATTCATTCTATGAAACCAGCAAAACTCTGATACCAAAGCCAAGGAAAGATTCAACAACAAAAAAGGAGAACTACAGACCAATATCACTCATGAACCTAGATGAAAAAATCTTCAACAACATCCTTGCCAAAAGAATTCAACAACATATCAAAAAATTAACTCATCATGACCAAGTTGGATTCACAACAGTGATGCAAGGCTGGTTCAGCATCAGAAAAACAGTTAATGTGATCAACCACATAAATAACACGAAAGATAAGAATCATCTTATTTTGTCAATTGATGCAGAAAAGATATTTGAGAAAGTACAACACCCAGTCAAGTTAAAAACTCTCAGTAAAATAGGAATGAGTCAGATCCGTCTTAACAGCACTTGACTGGCTGGCATACAAAGCCACCCACCTACATCGTTCTGAATGGAGAGAGACTGAAAGAGTTCCCCTTGGGAATAGGAACTAGACAAGGATGTCCACTCTCACCTCTGTTATTCAATATTGTACTAGACGTTCTGGCCAGAGCAATCAGACAATACAAAGAAATAAAGGGCATCCACATCATCAAAGAAGAAGTAAAAATCTCTCTATTTGCAGATGGTGTGATTGTATCTGCAGAGAATCCTAAAGAGTCCATGTGATCTACTCAGACTGATAGAAGAGTTCAGCAAAGTATCAGGATACAAGATAAACATAAGTAAATCAGTAGGATTCCTTTATACCAACAAAGAGATTGTTGAAGAAGAAATCACCAAATCAGTATCATTTACTACAGCCCCTAAGAAGATAAAGTACCTAGGAATAAATCTAACTACAGAAATAAGAGCCCTTTACAAAGAGAACTACAAGATCTTACTGCAAGAAACTAAGAGAGACTTCCATAAATGGGGAAACCTACCCTGTTCGTGGATAGGAAGACTTAACATTGGGAAAATGTCTCTTTCACCCAAAGCGATCTACAGATACAATGCAATTCCAATACAAATTCCAGTGACATTTTTAATGAGATGGAGAAACAAATCACCAAATTTGTATGAAAAGGGAAGAAACCTAGGATAAGCAAAGCACTACTGAAGAACACACTGGGAGGCCTCTCACTACCTGACTTTAGAACCTATTACACTGCCACAGTAGTCAAAATAGCCTGGGACTGGTACAAAAAGAGACAGATAGACCAATGGATCAGAGTCGAGATCCCAGAGATACCATCATCCTCCTATGAACAGCTGTTATTCATCAAAGGCCATAAGATTGCAAACTGGGATAAAAACAGTGTCTTTAGCAAATGGTGCTGGCAAAATTGGATATCCATCTGCACAAAAATGAAACAAGACCCATGTCTCACACCTTACACAAAAACCAAATCAAATTAGATAAACCACCTGAACGTCAAACCTACAATGATAAAGCTCATGCAAGCAAAAATAGGCTCAACAATAGAAGTTTTAATACACCCTTAGACTTCAAAAACTGATAAATAAACTAGATTAACAGAAAATAGATAAATGGGAACTACTAAGAATCAAACACTTTTGCTCATCTAGTCCTTTTTTTAATGTAGTTTGTTATTACTTTTTTTGTTGTAATTTAGATGAAGGTTTACAGAATTGGCTTCTCATTAAACAGTTAGTGCACGTATTGTTTTATGACACTGGTTAACAGACCCATGGGATGTCAACACTCTTCCCTCTCGACCTTAGATTCTCTTTTACCAGTTTTCCTGTGCTCTCATCCTCACCCCTGAGCTGGTGTGCCCCTTTAGCCTCATTTTGGGTTATGGATGTGTGTGATTTTTGGATGAAGGGTGAACTTCAAGAGTGACTTCAGTATTAAGTTGAATGTGTGTCTTGAGGCCCATACTCTCAGTCTCTGTATGCTCTTTCATTGTGAGTTAGAATTTTGTTCTACATTTTTCTCTAACTCAGTCCAGGACATTTCATTGCAATTGCTGTCAGAGCAGTCAGTGTTGTTAGCTGGGATACGATCTCACCGCAACAAAGTTGGCCATGATCCCAAAACCACAAAACAACAAATGCTGGAGAGGCTGTAGAGAAAGTGAAACTCTTCTACACTGTTGGTGGGGTTGCAAAATAGGCCAGCCTCTTTGGAAAGCAATCTGGCGCTTCATTAAAAAAATGAATATAGATATACCATTTGATCCAGTAATTCCACTACTTGGAATATATCCTACAGAATGAAGGCCTTTCATACCAATGGACACATGCACAAGACTGTTTATCACAGCACAGTCCATGATAGCAAAAAATGGAATCAACTCAGATGCCCAACAACAGAGGAATGGATGGGTAAACTATGGTATATATACTCAATGGAGCACTATGCAATGATCATCTAAAGTCTTTATCAAATAAATAAAAGAACATCTACAGAATGGGAAAAAAATATTTGGAAACTACATGTCAGAGTGACATCTGATCTCCATAATCTACAAGGTACTCCAAATATCAACAGGAAAAAGATGAAAAACCCAATTAAGCATTGGACAAAGGAGATAGACACTTCTCTAAAGAGGATATACAGGCAGCCAAAATACATATGCAGAATTGCTCATGATCATTAGTTATTAAAGAATTCCAAACCAAAACGATGATGAGACATCATCTCACCCCAACAAAGTTGGCCATGATCCAAGAAACACAAAACAACAAATGTTGGAAAGGCTGTGGAGAAACTGGAACTCTCCTACACTGTTGGTGGGATTGCAGAATGGTACAACCTCTTTGGAAAGCAATCTGGAACTTCCTTAAAAAGCTGAAAATAGATACACCATTTGACCCAGTAATCTCCTATAGAATTAAGGGCAATCACATGAACAGATACACGCACATGAATGTTTATTGCAGCACAGTCCTCAGTTCCAAAAAGATGGCATCAACCCAAATGCCCAAAAACAGATGAATGGATAAATTATGCTATATATACTGAATGGAGCACAATGCAATGATAAAGAACAATAATGACTTGAGGAAGCATCTCATTACCTGGTTCCAATTGGAAGACATTATGTTGAGTGAACTTAGTGGCACAGGGACAAATATTGTGTAAGAGCCCTACTACAAGGACTTAAAAACAGACTCATTTTTAAGAAACAAAAGACTCTTTTTGATAGCTGCAAGGGAGGGGAGGGAGGGGGATTGCTGGCTATAGACTAGATAGTTGACAGAAATTTGCTTGGGTGAAATCAGTGGCAGCACACATTAGAAAGAAGATCAGTTTAACTGGACCTCGACGTAACCTGAAAACTCTTCCAATCTTAACCCAAAATTGCAAGGATAGAATAGCAGGGGCTGGGGCCTGGGGACCATGCTCTCAAGGGACATTGAGGCCACTGGCATAACTAGCCTATTGCTAAGAGAGTCTTCTGCACCCCATATTGGTGAGTGGCATCTGGCGTCTCAAAAGCTAGCAAGTTGCCATCTGAGGTACACCAAATGGTCCTAACTCAGCTGGAACCAATGATCACCAAGGACAACAACATGAGGGAAAAACAGCCCAGAAGACAGAAAGACCCACGTAAATGCATGACTATATCAACATGTAACAAGAAGAAGCAGATGGTGCTCAGCCATCACCAGTGACAGCCATGATGGGGCTCACAGGGTTGAGTCCCAGTGGCAACACAAGAAAAAAAGGGATACTTCCTAAGAACTTCACTAAAAGACCAAAACTGATGGTTGAAGGCCTTAGAGTTCCCCTGGGAGTGTGGACACTAGACCCGATGGTGCCCCGATCATAAGTTATTACTGAGGTCAACTGTTTGGACAGGAATGGAATGGACCTGGGGACACAGGGTGACCATATTGTGTGTACACCTTATGATCCTATGTATCTACAGGATGTCGTCCTACTGGTTTCTTACTAGAGGAGAGTGGAGAGGGTGGAGAGGAGGGGACAGGAAATTGCTAAGAGGATATCACATATATTGAATGGAAAGTAGTGTGCTGTCACCAGGCAAGGAGAGCAGAGGGAGCTGCAGACATGTGGGCATGAAAATTTGAATTGTACT
The DNA here is from genome assembly GCA_028571685.1 of Heterohyrax brucei. Lineage (NCBI taxonomy): Eukaryota > Metazoa > Chordata > Mammalia > Hyracoidea > Procaviidae > Heterohyrax > Heterohyrax brucei. The sequence continues at coordinate 126,432,305 of CM053166.1, read as the reverse complement.
GTAAATTTTCACTCAATCACAATAAATAAAGAAGGGGGAAGATAAAAGACGCATTGTGTTGTCCAAATCTGCTGTGAAAGAACTTTTCAGAGTGTTGAAAAGCAAAAATATTACCTTGAAGTCTATGGAGCACCTGACCCCATCCGTGGTATTTTCGATCACATCATATACATTTGAAAGTGGTACAAGGAATAAAGAAGACAAGAACCGACACCTCTGAATTGTGGTGTCAGAGACTATGGAATATACCACAGACTGCCAAAAGAATTAACAAATTATTTTTGGAAGAAGTACAACTGAGTATTTCTTATAAACAAGTATGGCAAGACTACCTCTTATGTACTTTGGACATGTTGTCAGGAGGGATTAGTCCCTGTAAAAGGACATCATGCTTGCATCAGCAAAAAAGAAGACCTTCAGAGAGATAGACTGAAACAGTGGCTGCAGCAATGGGCTAAAGCATAATATTTGCGGGGAATGCCATGGGACCAGGCAGTGTTCTGTTCTTTTGTACATAGGGTCACTATGTGTCAGAACCAACTTGATGGTACCTAACAATAACGACAAATCAAATCTGTTCATATTGGAATAGTGCAAAGCCAAAACTGTCTAATTAAAGGCATAGCTACTCATAGTTTCCGTTATCTTCATCTAGGAAACATCTAATATGATGTTAGTAGATTTTGTGACAAGAGATAGTGAAGAAGAATTTTGCTATATATTTTAATAACTATAGTAATGCGAGCACTTTTACAAGTTGCTGTGGAGTTTTCTGTAACTCATGGTGACTCAGGTATGCCAGAGTAGGACTGGGCCTCATACAGTTTTCAGTGGGTAATTTTTTTTCCTGAAATAGTTCATCAAGCCTGTTTCCCTAGGCATTTTTGAGTGAGCTTGAACCTCCAGCATCTTGGTTAGCAGCATAGTGCATTAACCATTTGTACCACCCAGGCATTCCAGAATTATATAGTTCTGTAGAAAAAAAAAACAAACAAAACTACTAGATTTCAGTGGCTTAACAGTATAGAATTTTATCTATAACTCAAGTAATAGTAAAATACTGGCATTACTGGGATGGAAGGGGTGTGGTCTACATCATACAGTCATTCAGGACCAAGACTGATGAAGGCTCTTCCATCTTCAACAAATGGCTTCCAAGGTCACTTACAGATTAGACTATCAAATGAGAAAAAGTATTCTCATATGGGAGGTTTTAAGGGCTAGGCAAACAGTAACACAGATCACGTCTCCTCATATTCCACTGATTAGAATTCAGTCGCACATTTCAATCTTACTGTAAGGCAAATTGGAAAATCTAGCTCCTGGATAAAAATCTACTTCCTAGCAACAATCGTGTACTATAGAAAAAACAATATGCTTTGGGGAGAACACATAACCATCTCTGAGAAATTTATGAAAGTGTTACTTTGTGAGCTCAAAAGCCATGAAACATGGATTCTGTTTGGGAAACCAAATTAAGAGTTTACCAAAAATAGTTCATTTTTTTTCCTAGAAAGGGGGAAGTATCAGTATTTCTAGAATCAAGAAGGCATAGTCAGACTATATTATAAAAATTAAATCTATTTATTTATGTCCATTCTCTTCTAACAATGATTTCTGGATGAACTAGTGGAAACTTATAACAGAAAATACTGGAACTGAAAATGTAGCAATTTTGCATCGTGTACAAACAATAGAGACAAATAAAATTCTCATATACAGGTGTCATTAGAATGTATTCTATTTATTTGTTGAATAAATTATATCGATAGGATACCAGGATGTTTTTAGAGTATACTGTACGATCACAGCAATGAAGATTGGTGCACAAAAAGTAAACAAACCAATAACCAATAGTGTTTAATATTAACTTTAAGATACAAGACAGCATGACTATTCTGTAAGTCTAATTTTTAATCGCTGACTTTATTCATTGATTATTATGTTTTTAAGGGAAATAGCACACACAATTTTAAACTAGCATGGTAAGAAATGGAAGTAATGTCCCACTATGTTTTCTCTTTCTAGATATCCAAGTACTTTTTACATGAAATGAAAAATCAAAATTTTTTTTAAATGTTTGATTTTGTGCTAATTTATTTTCATTATTTCCTGCACATCTGACGTTTTAAAGGTTTTGCACGATTGCTTTGCTGGTAATCACTGTATCCTCCTTCATGAAATCTATAGTTAACTGACTAAACCTTAGAATTTATTTTCTGGATAAAAAATGTACAAAAACCCCTATTAAGTTCAAGATATACATGGACTTGTCAAAAATCATAAAGAAATATTTCATTTCCTGCTATATACCAGGCATAGTCTAGGGAATGGATGGAGTGAGATACTAGCACTAAATAAAAACAACAATAAGAGATTCCACAGACTGAATACTTAAAATGTGTTGGACATTCTCCCAAGCACTTTTCCTACACTGACTCATCTGACCCTCAATATACCTTTGGTGAATTTAATCTTGGACAAGTTTCTTAATTCTTTGAGTCACAGTATCTTTACCTACACAATAGTTGTGATATTTGTTTCCTTCTTGATTACATATATTCTGCTAGAAGAGTTAATATTGCTGTCTTGATTCCCAGAAATCACAATCTGGAATAAACATTCTATTTTTTTCCCCCCATACCAATCTTCAAGTCTCTATTGACCATCAAATCTATAACTAACAATTATAGTATCTAAAGCACATTCTTTCTGACAGGAGGAGATAATGAGAGGGGAGAATCCTTTCATCATGGTAATAGAATAGACATTACAAAACAACCCAAACTCAATACTGAATTACATAATAACATGAAGAATAAATACATTTTTTATTATCTCCAACTTTCATAGCCAATGAAAGTAGAATTTTTGACCAAATGCATTTTCTGCTTGTTAAATGATCTTTCTCATGGACCTCCACAGCCAACTTAATTTCTTCTGCCATCCAGCTCCTATATTTTAAACTTTTCATTGTTTCACACACCTCTAAATATCTGGGGGTATTTGTCAGATCCTGGTCTTGTGTGTTGAAACTTGTATGTTTAAAGAAACAGGTTTCCCCACAATGAGCATCAGCATCTAATAATCTCTACAACCTCTTCCTCCTTCCTTTATTTCTGCTTCCTTTCCCTCCCTCTCTTTGTAAATACAAGATTTCATGTAAGATATAAATACAGCTCAGATTATTCAGTTCTTAGATGGTTTATGAATCTATTGTCATTACATCTATAAATTACAGGATGGTGTATCGCTGCTTCAGAATGTAAGACTCTCACATATGCTCAGTTTAAGAAAAAAGCATTTCTTTAGATTTATTTAAATTTCTTTAAATACACTGAGAACAAATTGAAGTCTACTCAATGATAATTTACTTCTTGCAGTGTATGCTTCCAATTACTACGCAATATATGTTAATGACAGAGCTAAGAGTTTACTTGTTATCTTGATAAAAGATTACTCTCTGATTATATGTATCTCTCCCCTTTTTATGCCACAGTTTGATATCTATAAAAGAGCAAAACTAACAAGCTATTCGAATAGTCATTTTTAGAAGTCTACATTTTAAAACTTTCCTTTTCTTCCTCCTATTTGTTGCTACTATGAGTTCAGTTTTATTCATCTGAGATGTGGTATTTTTTCTCTGACATAATTACATGACTAGATGCTGCATAGCCGGTGCTACAGAGTGATTTGGTAGAAATTAACAATAGACACTCCCTAAAAGCAAATCTCCCACCTATGCTCTTTCCACTCAGCTACGGGAGGTTGCCTTTTCCTATTGTTCTGTCTCTGTACATTATATATGAGGTTATCATTTACTTAGTTTTAATTTGTATGCCAGAATTCTGATGCATGGTACTTATTGCTCTTAAATTTCTAATAAAAATTCGATTACACTTTTACATGAACAAGAAATTTATTACACTACTTATTACCAGCTTAGCACTTTGACTCTAGGCTGAATGTGTAAATACCATTTTAAAATAAGATGAGACAATCTTTACAAAAGGAATTATTTTCTTTTTGTGATATATAGGCTCATTATTCTTAATTATTTTGTATTTTTCCCAAAGACAGCACCCCTTTACATTTACAGAGAGTCAAAACCATTAACTAGTTTTCTTTAAAATGGAAGTAAATTCTGAAAGATGACTTACCTATAATTATTTCTGTCATCTGAAGAAAACTTACATTGTTCAAAATGTCAAGATTCATTAAGAAAAATTGTTTATGCATAGTCAATTCTACCAGGAGAAATATATATTTTATGAATAACTTCTTGCAGAAATTGAGTAAGTTTCATTGTTAACTTTCCAGGTGTAAATTTGTAATAACAAGTTTGAGGGCTGTGTGCAGTAAGCAAAAACGTCAGAGAAAAGCAAGCTTTTTGAAATAATAATATTCTGAGTTGTATTTTAAGTCTACTAAGATGTCTTAATGCCATTTGGCAAATTGGATAGAATTTTTTAAGCAGAAATGACAGGGGTAATTTGTGATTGTCATTTTAGATTTACTGTTTATTTTCTACATTTTGTCGTTTTTGTTGTTGTTGATCAAGGTCAGTAAAGTATAAAGGGAAGACAGATCTAGTGTATAAATCAATTAGGTATCATTCAACTATACTTCTTAAAGATTATTTGTTAAATTATATATACTTACATTATAGGATACTATGCAGATATCTGTTGATTTTGTTTCATAAAGTAACTTTTAAAATATTTTATCTGCTAATAATTTATTCTTTTAAGATTATTAATTTAGGAATCAGGGTTTTGAACTAGTTTGTTCCTGTCCAAACCCCTGTTAAGAATGTGCAGTTCTAACAAGTTCCCAAGAAGTTATACAGAAAATTACCTAGGGGTCTTGTTAACACGTGATCCAGATTCAGTTTATCTGGGGTGCAAACGTAAATTCTCAGCAGGGGTCTAATCCAGAACAAACTGATTAGAAGCTCTGGTACGAATGTAACAGTTTAGAATGAATAAATGCTTATAACCCATGATTTTAAAAGAATTAATCTCTTGCCATACGGTTGGGTGTTTATCAAATTCTTTTCAATTCCCACCTGAAATTTGAGGATTGTAATCCTCACTAAATTCAATTAAGATTGTTTCTTGTGAAGGTCATTTTCATGAGCTTGTCAAATCTTCTTATCCTTCCCAAGTTGAAAAGAAATTTGATATTACCAACTAACTTGGTATTAGTTCACAAAAAGAAAAAGAAAAAAAAAAGTGTATCCACAACTTTAATAGATAGCAGAAAATATTTCTTTAGTTTAAATGCATTCATGTCTGAGTATCAATGCTCTGAAAATTCCAGTGTTTTTCAGCTACCAATTGTTTGTAGGACCTCAGGCTGCCTACAGAGTTGAAAATATTTTCTAGTTACTTAATGTTTTCATTTTTTCTGTATTTACTCTGATGAAGGGTGACACAGTTACAATGTTAGTATTTCAGCAAAAATAACTTCATGAGATCTTGGACGTTTTAAAGTCTGTTCACTTTATATCATTTGAATTCCAGGTTTTGATGTCAGTCCATTGTTTGCATTCCTGCTAAGCAAGATAACAGGAATTCAATTCTGCACAACCTAAGTTCTTACTTCATATATATGTATGTAAATATGTATCCTTATTTTCAATTCACATTTCAAACAATTATTCCTCTTTTTTCTTGAATTCAGTAGTTTTGTTTTGTTTTGTTTCCCTACTGCAGAAAAAAATACACTTACCCATTTAACGTCCAGCAATTATTTATAATTTTCTTTGATTTTGGTCCTCCCTGTAAGAGACCAGAAACCCTGGGTGTCATAGTGGCTAAGTGCTTTAGCTGCTAACCAAAAAGTTGGTGCTCCATGGATACTCTGTGGAGCAGTTCTGTCTACCACAGGGTTGCTGTGAGTCGGAATTGACTTGATGGCAGTGGATTCGTAAGAGACCAAAATTCATTGCTGTCAATTCGAGTCTGACTCAAAGTGACCCCCAGGTGAATGCTTATTTCTTCATTATGACGGTGTTCAAACACTTGTGCATAGAAGGTACATACTGTCTTTTTAAATTCTTTCACCCCTCAGACACCAGAATAAAACAGATCATAAACATTACACCAGAACTAAACGATTTAGAGAATAGATGAGCAATTGAAAAAATTGAAAAGACCAAAATCTCTTTTTTTGAAGAGATCAACAAAATTGAGAAGTCATTGGCTAAACTTACTGAAGAAAGACAGCAAAGGAAAGAAACAAACCAAATAAAAAATGAGAGGGGAGTTGACATAACAGATCCAACAGAAATAAAAAATATCATAACGGAATACTATGAAAGCCTGTACTCTAACAAATTTGAAAATCTAGAGGAAATGGACAAATTCTTGATTCATATGACCTACCAAAACTATCACAAGGTGAAGCAGAACAACTTAACGTATCACTAAGAAAGAGATTGAAAAAGTCATCCAAAAACTACCAACCAGAAAAAGCCTGGGCCCAGATGGCGTCACCACAGAATTCTACCAAGCTTTTAGAGAAGAGTTATCTCCAGTACTACTGAGACTATTTCACAGTACAGAAAGGGATGCAATACTCCCAAATTCATTCTATGAAGCCACCATAACACTGGTACCACAGCCAAGGAAAGACCCAACCAAAAAGGAGAACTACAGACCGTTATCACTCGTGAACCTAAATGAAAAACTCTTCAATGAAATTCTTGCTGACAGAATACAATGACATATCAAAAAACAATCCATCATGACCAAGTTGGATTCATACCAAGGATGCAAGGCTGGTTCAACATCAGAAAAACAATGTGATCAACCACATAAATACAACAAAAGACAAGAATCACCTGATTTTGTTTATTGATCCGTAAAAAGCATTTGATAAAGTCCACACCCATTCATGCTAAAAACTCTCAGCAAAATAGGAATACATGGAAAATTCCTCAAAGCAATAAGGGCCATTTCTACAAAGCCAACTGCTTACGCCATCCTGAATGGAGAGAGACTGAAACAATTTCCCTTGAGAACGGGAACTAGGCAAGGATGCCCACTCTCACCTCTCCTATTCAACATTGTACTAGAAGTTCTAGCCAGAGCAATTAGACAAGACCAAGAAATAAACGACATCTTCGTTGTCAGAGAAGTAAAAATCTCCATATTTGCAGATGATATGATTGTATATGCAGAGAGTCCTAAAGAATTCATAAGTAAACTACTCAGACTGATAGAAGAGTTCAGCAAAGTCTCAGGATACAAGATAAACATAAGTAAATCAGTAGAATTCCTTTATACCAACAGTGAGATTATTAAGGAAGAAATCACCAAATCAGTACCATTTACTACAGCCCCTGAGAAGATAAAGTACCCAGAAAAAAATCTAACCAGAGAAATAACAGATCTTTACCAAGAAAACTACAAGTGCTTACTACAAGAAACTGAGAGACTTCCATAAATGGAGAAACCTACGCTGCTCATGGATAGGAAGATTTAACATTGTGAAAATGGCTATTTTACACAAGACAATCCACTTATATAATGCAATCCCAATACTAATTCCAGTGACATTTGTTCTTTTTCTTTTTTTATTATGATTGAATGAAAATGTACATTCCCATATAAATTTTCATGCTGACCTAGATGGAGAAACAAATCATCAACTTTGCTTGGAAAGAGAAGAAGCTCCAGATAAGTAAAGCACTACTGAAGAAGAACACAATGGGAGGCCTTTCATTAACTGACTTTAGAACCTATTACACTGCCACAGTACTTAAAACAACCTCGTACTGGTCCGAAAAGAGACAGATAGATCAATGGAACAAAATTGATATCCCAGAGATGACACCATCTTCCTATGAACAGTTGATATTCGACAAAGGCCCTAAGCCACTAAGCTGGGCTAAAAACAGTCTCTTCAACAAATGGTGCTGGCAAAATTGAATATCTATCTGAAATAAACTGAAACAAGACCCATATCATACACCTTATACAAAAACCAATTCAAACTGGATAAAGGACCTAAATATCAAATCTAACACAGTAAAGCTCATCCAAGAAGAAGTAGGCACAATGGAAGCTTTAATACACAATGAAGGCAGACTTCAAAATCTGTCAAACAAATCACAAACATCAGAAGAGAATATAGATAAATGGAAACTACTAAGAATCAATCACTTTTGCTCATTCAAAGACTATATTAATAAAATTAAAAGGCCACCTGCAGAATGGAAAAATATATCTGGCAACTATACACCAGACCGACACCTGATCTCCATAATCTTTAAGGTACTACAAAATAGGAATCAGAAAAAGACAAATAATCCAATTAAAAGATGGGCGAAGGAGATTGACTTACACTTCTCTAAAGAGGAGATCCACACAGCCAAAAAACACATGCAAACATGCTCACGATCACTAGCTATTGAAGAAATTCAAATCAGAACTACAGTGAGATACCATCTCACCCCAACAAAGTTGCCCATGATCCAAAAAAAGCAAAACAACAAATGCTGGAGAGGCTGTAGGGAGATTGGAACTCTCCTGCACTGTTGGTGGGATTGCAAAATGATGCAACCTCTTTGGAAAGCAGTCTGGTGCTTCCTTCAAAAGCTGGATATAGATATATCATTTGATCCAGTAATTCCACTGCTCGGAATATATCCTACAGAATCAAGGCCAGTTCACACTGACTGATACATGCACACGAATGTTTATTGCAGCACAGTCCACAATAGCAAAAAGATGGACTCAACCCAGATGCCCAACTACAGAGGAATGGATAGGTAAACTATGGTATATATACTCAATGGAACACTATGCAATGATAAAAAACAATGATGATTTTAGGAAACATAACCTGGTTTCAACTGGAGGACATTATGTTGAGTGAAAGTAGTAAGCGACAGAAGGACAAATATCACATGTGAGTCCTATGATAAGAACTTTAAAACCGACTCATACATAGAAGAAAAGATTCTTTGATGGTTGCAAGGGTGAGGAGAGAGGGAAGGCGAGAAGGGGAGGGTTTGGATTAGATAGTTGATAGACATTTGGTTGGGTGAAATCAGTGACAGCACACATTAGAAAGAGATCAATGTTAACTGGACTTCAACATAACATGATTACTCTTCCCATCTTAACCCAATGTTGCAAGGACAGAGTAGCTGGAGTGGGGGGGCCTGGGACCATGCTCTCAGAGGAAAGCAAGGGCAAATGGGCACTACCAGCACTTTGCTAAGAGAGACTTCTGTACCCCACATTGGTGAGTGGCATCTGGGTTCTTAAAAGCTGCCAAGCTGCCATCTGAGGATACAGCAAATGGTCCCAATTCAGCAGAAATGAATGATCACCAAGGACCAAAATGACATGGGGGAAAGAGAACCAGAACACAGGCAGACCCACGTGAGTGGGTGACTACATCGGCTTGTGACCAGAAGAATAGGATGGTGCCCGGCCACCACCAGTGATAGCCGTGATGGATCTCACAAAGTTGAGTCTCACTGGCAACACGAGAATAAAAAGCATGCACCCTGAGATTTCCACTAAAAGACTGCAACTGATGGTTCAGGGGCCTTGGATTTCCCATGGAAGCACGGGCCCTGGCCCTGATGCTGCCCCTGTCCATAGATCATGATGGAGGTCAACTCTTCGGACAGCAATAGATTGGTCTTGGAGACACAGAGTGACCATATCATGTGTGCACTTTATGGTTCTATGCATCCATAGGATGTCACCCTGCTGACTTCTTACTGCAGGCGGCAGAGTGGGTGGAGAGCAGGGGGTAGGAGATCATTGGGAAGATAAGACATGTATGGAGCAGAGAGTAAGTGTGCTGTCACCAGGCAGGGAGAGCAGTGGGAGCTGCATACAGGTGGGCACGCAAATTTATATGGCAATGTACATTTTCACTCAATCATAATAAAATAAATAAATAAGAGGAAAAAATTTTTTTCCAGGTATGATCACATTGGTTTTATCAGCTATACAACTAAATTGAATAAACCATATCTGAATCCTCTGATTGCTTTACTAAAGTCAATCACTTCAGTTATTTGAAGCAACGTGGTTGATCAGAACAATTGCTTTGGTGGTTGCTTACTACAATGTTATGAAAAAAATGTGAAAAATAATTCACTTACTCTATATAAGTGCAACTGAATCATTAATTCAGAATAGCAGAGTTCTTTTAATTTGGTAAATGATAGCTTTAAAGAGTCAACAAAGTAATTTCCCTGAAATAGCAGTCCAAAACAATATAGTTCCAATTTTATGCAACATTTCACTATAAGAAAAAATCCTATACAACATATTTGGTAGAGGCATAGTAGAAGAAAAATATGCTCTGTTTCCTCACTCTTCATAGTTAAAAGTATTACCTGAAAACATATTCTGTACGTAAAATAAAAACGCAGAATTTGAGAAGCTGTGGATGCAGAAGCCAAGAATTGTTTACAAATTGGTCTTGCTATTATCTTTGTAGTTACACTTACCTATCCGGAAACTATCCCAATGGTCACCATCATGAAACAAGAGTAACGTGGTTCAGAACAAGAGGATTTGTAACTTGAATTTTAACAGAAAAAATTGAATGCAGAGGTCATTCCTTATTTTTTAGCTGAAAGATTCACCCGTGTCTTGATGAGAGCTATTAATAACTAATATAATCTGAACCCACTTTATTGTATTTGTAGTTTGCATAACTTTCAAAATTTTTCTGTAATAAATTGTTCATTGTGTTGCCTGTTTAAATTGTTCTGTGATGATTTTGGGAAACTCTCTTGGTATAATTGTTAAGTGCTATGTGTGCTAACCAAAAAGATCAGCAGTTCAAGTCTGCCAAGTGCTCCTTGGAAACTGTGGAGCAGTTCTACTCTGTCCTATAGGGCTGTTATGAGTTTGAATCGACTCAGTGGCTGTGGACTTGGAACAAGTGGAAAAGACAGTAAAAGTATACTATTATTTGATTTTGCTACCCTTCCTTCAAACTGAAATTTTGCTTCCTTTAGATAACTGTTTTTTGAGTTTTTACACCCAAATTCTGTATTTTTTCTAAGCTTCTCAATAGTTCTATAGGGTAGGAGTTAAAAGCAACCATATGTAGGGCATTTACTATGGCCCAAAACAGTACTAGACATCACATAGGAATCACATAGATAGATGTCACACATCAAAATGCTAATGTGGACACAAACTTGCATTTAAACATTCCAAAGTACAGTGCATAAAAACAGGAGCTTAGAATTAGATGGGGCTTGGTTTAGAACCTGGTTCTGTCACTTTCTATGCAAGTTTCAGGAAATTATTCAACTTCTATGAAACAAACACAAGTTCAGAGAAAGACAAGATTAAAAGAATACCTTTATGATAATGTTCTTCTGAGGATTCATATTTTGCATATGAATGAAAAAAATGGAAATCATAAGAAATGCAATGAAACACATAAACATCGATATGCTAGGCATTATTGACCTGAAATACACTTAGGCCATTCTGAGTCAATCATTTGATCTACTTTGCCAAGAATGGCAACTTGAAGAGAAATGGCACTACATTCATCATCGCAAAACATTCCAGTATCTGTCCTGGAGTACTACACTCTCAGTGAAGACATTCGTATGCCTACACAGGAGAACAATTAATGGGTCTGTTATTCAAATTTGCACACTGTTTACCAAGGCCAAAAATTAAGAAAATGATTATTACCAACTTCTGCAGTCTGAAATTAATCAAACATGCAATCAGGATGCATTAATAGTTATTGCTGACTGGAAAGTAAAAGTTTGAAAAAAGAAGGACTCATAGTTGGAAAATACAGCATTGGTGATAAAAATGTCACTGAAGATCACATGACAGAATTCCATAGGATCAACTTATTTGTAATTATAATTTTCATCAGTGTAAATGGTGACTAAACTCGTGGGCCTTCCCAAATGGAATACAGAAGAATCATACATGAGGTCTGATAATCAAGTTTGCAAACTCATTGCAAAAAAAGTACTACATACCTCACTGCTGAATATCACTGTGGTCACCTTCGAAGTAACTCCCCTTGGGAAGCTATACACTGATGCCAGCACCTAGTTCATCCTTCAAAGTAATTTTGGAACTCTTTTTTCAGAATGCCCATCAGAGCTGTTGTTGTATTATCCTCAATGTCCTGAATGTCATCAAAATGTATGCCTTTCAATATTCCCTTTAATGTCGGATAAAGAAAAAAAGTCATTGGAAGCCAGATCAGGTGAGTAGGTAGGGTGTTCCAATACACTTATTTGTTTACTGGCTAAAAATACCCTCACAGACAGTTCTGTGTGAGCTAGTTCATTGTCATCATATGAGAGCCATGAGTTGGTGGTGAAAAGTTCAGATTGTTTTCAGCTTACTTTTTCACATATTCTTTTCAGCAAGTCTACTGCATGGCCTGGCAACTGAAGGATTAAATAACTCTTCTATATCTAGCCTTTACAGCATGCTTGTCTTGTTCAGCAGATCTAAGTAAAACTTCTGCAGATCTTTGTTTATTCCCTCTATGGTGACAGCAATCGTGATCTGGTTTTGATGCTTATCACAGTGCAGGATTTGGATAGTGGTTGCAGTTTTTCATTCCAAGTCTTGACTATAGTACTACACTGTTGTTCTTTGGAGGTGTGACCTGTAGTTTAAAGTTGTTCCTGAAACTGAGCCAAAATCTCTTCCTGAGCTGTCTTAACATTTTCTGGCTTACCAGAGACTGTAATGTCAAGTACTTTGTCTTTGATTAACATGAATTCTTCTAGGTTGGCATCAGTCCTATGAATGATAACTAGAAAGAATATAGCTTGTCTACCACCTTCACTAACCTGATTCACATACTTTCTCTCCTCCAGAGGCACATAAAGCATTTTATATGTAACTGAGGTTGAATTCCTAGTTTGGATATTACTGTCTGTGGTTCCAGAATGTTCCTGGGCAGTTTCCAATGATTTGTTTTTATCCAGGAGTTGAGGGATTTTGTCTGTGTAGACTGCAGTGTTAAGCATCTCTGCTGAATTTAAAGTAGTCGCATAATTTGCTCTCTGAATGTACTTGCTTTGGTGCTCAGCAATGCTTTCTTCAGTCAACTTTTGTTTGGAGTTCATCATTGATTTTCAGTGAGCTATAATCCAGAAGTGTTGTAGCCAGCTGATCATTAGTTTAAAAATTACTTTCACAGTACCGGTTGCATTTCCTGCATGGGAAGAATAAACATTTTAAAGATTTCATTATTTTCTAAAATGATCTATAAACAGAAGCCAATAATCAGTGAAATCTTAATATTTATACAACTTGACAATGAATTCTAAACTTATCACAGTTTTTTGAGATTAGAAAGACAAGGCTTCAGTTGGATGGACTGTGAGGAAACAATCATTTTGCTAAAAGTTACTTTTCATTCTTATCACAGTCCTCAACAGATCTCATTTTGACAAAACTAGTGTAACTGCTTTATTAATTTTTTTTCTTATGATTGAGTGAAAATGTACATTCCCACAGAAATTTGCATGCCCACTTATAGGCAGCTCCCACTGCTCTTGCTGCCCGGTGACAGTACTCTTTTCCTCTCCATTCCATGTCTGTCTTATACTCCCAACAACCTCCTATCGCCTCCTCTCCACCCACTCGCCCACCTCCAGTAAGAGGTCAGCAGGATGACATCCTATGGATGCATAGAACCATAAAGTGCACACACAGTATGGTCATTCTGTGTCACCAAGTCCAATCCATTCCTGTCTGAAGAGTTCACCTCCATTATGATTTTTGGATAGGGGCAGCATCAGGGCAAGGGGCAGCATCAGGGCCAGGGGCCATGCTCCCATGGAAACTCCGAGGCCCTTGGACCATCAGTTGTTGTCTTTCAGTGGAGATCTCAGGGTACACTCCTTTTTATTCTTGTGTTGCCAGTAAGACTCAACTTTGTGAGCTCCATCACGGCTATCACCAGTAGTGGCGGGGCACGATCCGGTTCCACCGGTCACAAGCCAATGTAGTCACCCACTCACGTGGGTCTGTCTTCTGGGTTCTCCTTCCTCCATGTCATTTTGGTCCTTGGTGATTACCCGTTCCTGCTGAGTTGGGAGCATTTGCTGCACCCTCAGATGACAGCTTGGCAGCTTTTAAGAATCTAGACGACACTCACCAATGTGGAGTGCAAAAGGCTCTATTAGCAAAATGCTAGTTGTGTCCATTTAGCCTTGATTTCACCTTACACTATGCTCCCTGGCCCCCCACCCCAACTACTCTGTCCTTGCAATATTGGGTTAAGATGGGAGGAGTAATCATGTTATGTAGAATTCCAGTTAATATTTATCTTCTTTCTAATGTGTGCTGTCCAATATTTCACCCAACCAAGTTTCTATTAACTATCTAGTCTATATCCCACCCTGTCTCTCCCTCCCTCCTCGCCCTTGCAGCTGTTGAAGAGTCTTTCCTTCTATGCATAAGTCTGTTTTTAAGTTCTTATCGCAGGGGGTCTCATACGATATTTGTCCTTCTGTTGCTTACTACCTTCACTCAACATAATGTCCTTCAATTGAAACCAGGTTATGTTTCCTAAAATCATCATTGCTTTTTATCATTGCATAGTGTTCCATTGAGTATATATACCATAGTTTACCTATCCATCCCTCTGTTGTTGGGCATCTGGGTTGAGTCCATCTTTTTGCTATTGTGGACTGTGCTGCAATAAACATTTGTGTGCATGTATCAGTCAGTGTGAATTGGCCTTGATTCTGTAGGATATATTCTGAGCAGTGGAATTACTGGGTCAAATGGTGTACCCATATCCAGCTTTTGAAGGAAGCGCCAGATTGTTTTCCAAAGAGGTTGCACCATTTTGCAATCCCACCAACAGTGTAGGAGAGTTCCAATCTCCCCACAGCCTCTCCAGCATTTGTTGCTTTGCTTTTTTTGGATCATGGGCAACCTTGTTGGGGTGAGAAGATATCTCAATGTTGTTTTGATTTGAATTTATTTAATAGCTAATGACCGTGAGCATGTCCGTATGTGTTTTTTGGCTGTGTGGATCTCCCCTTTAGAGAAGTGTCAGTCCGTCTCCTTTGCCCATCGCTTAATTGGATTATTTGTCTTTTTCTGATTCCTATTTTGTAGTACCTTATGGATTACAGAGATCAGGCATCAGTCTGATGTATAGTTGCCAGATATTTTTTCCCATTCTGCAGGTGGTCTTTTAATTCTATTAATAAAGTGTTGGATGAGCAAAAGCGTTTCTTAGTAGTTTCCATTTATCTATGTTCTCTTCTGTTGCTTGTGGTTTGACAGATTTTGAAGTCTGTCTGCGTTGTGTATTAAAGCTTCCATTGTTGTTTCTACTTCTTGGATGACCTTTATTATATTAGGTTTCATATTTAGGTCTTTTATACAGTTTGAGTTGGTTTTTGTATAAGGTGTAAGATATGGATCTTGTTTCAATATATTGCATATGGATATTCAATTTTCCTAGCACCATTTACTGAAGAGACTTTTTTTTTTTTACCCCAGCTTAGTGGCTTAGGGCCTTTGTGGAATATCACCTGTTCATAGGAAGATGGTGTTGTCTCTGGGGTCTCAATTCTGTTCCATTGATCTATCTATCTCTTTTTGGACCAGTACGAGGCTGCTTGGACTACTGTGGCAGCGTAATAGCTTATAAAGTCGGGTAGTGAAAGGCCTCCCAGTGTGTTCTTCAGTAGTTCTTTACTTATCAGGAGCTTTTTCCCTTTCCAGACAAAGTTGATCATTTGTTTCTCCATCTCATTAAAAAAAGTTACTGGAATTTGCATTGGGATTGCATTATATAAGTGGATTGTCTTGTGTAAAATAGCCATTTTCACAATGTTAAGTCTTCTTATCCATGAGAAGGGTAGGTTTCTCCATTTATGGAAGTCTCTTTTAAGGACTTGTAGTTCTCTTGGTAAAGGTCTGTTACTTCTCTGGTTAGATTTATTTCAAGGTACTTTATCTTCTTAGGGGCTATAGTAAATGGTATTGATTTAGTGATTTCTTCATGAACAGTCTTGTTGTTGGTATAAAGGAATCCTACTGATTTACTTATGTTTATTTTGTATCCTGAGACTTTGCTGAACTCTTCTATCAGTTTGAGTAGTTTATCTACAGATTCCTTGGGATTCTCTGCTTATACAATCATATCATCTGCAAATATGGAGGTTTTTACTTCTTCTTTGATGATGCAGATGTCATTAATTTCTTGGTCTTGTCTAATTTCTCTGGCTAGAACTTCTAGTACGGTCTTGAATAGGAGAGGTGAGAGTGGGCATCCTTGCCTAGTTCCCGTTCTCAAGGGAAATTGTTTCAGTTTCCATTCAGAATGGCGTAAGCAGTTGGCTTTGTATAAATAGCCCTTATTGCTTTGAGGAATTTTCCATCTATTTCTATTTTGCTGAGAGTTTTTAGCATGAATGGGTGTTGGACTTTATCAAATGCCTTTTCTGCATCAATAGACAAGATCAAGTGATTCTTGTCTTTCGTGTATTTATGTGGTTGATCACATTAATTGTTTTTCTGATGTTGAACCAGCCTTACTTGCCTGGGATGAATCCAACTCAGTCATGATGGATTATTTTTTTGATATGTCATTGCGTTCTGTTGGAAAGAACTTGGTTGAAGATTTTGCATCTAGATTCATGAGTGATATTGGCCTATGGTTCTCCCTTTTGGTTGGGTCTTTGCCTGGCTTTGGTATCAGGGTTATGGCGGCTTCATACAATGAGTTTGGGAGTATTCCACCCCTTTCTATACTGTGAAATAGTCTCAGTAGTATTGGAGATAACTCTTCCCTAAAGACTTGGTAGAATTCTGTGGTGAAGTCACTGGGCTCCAGCTTTTTTTAGTTGGTAGTTTTTGGATGACTTTTTCAATCTCTCTCTTTGTGATGAGCTTATTAATTTGTTGTGTTTCAGCTTGCGATAGTTTTGTTAGGTGATATGAATCAAGGAATTTGTCCATTACTTCTAGAATTTCAAATTTGTTATAGTGTTTCATAGTATTTTGTTGTGATATTTTTTATTTTTGTTGGATATGTTATGACAACTCTCCTCTCATTTCATATTTGGGTTATTTGTTTCCTTTCCTGTTTTTCTTTAGTAAGTTTAGCCAATGGTTTGTCAATTTTGTTGATCCTTTAAAAAACTCAGCTTTTGGTATTTTCAATTGTTCTTCTATTCTCTATATCGTTTAGTTCTGCTATAATCTTTATGAACTGTTTTCTTCTGGTGCCTTAGGGGCTGCCCTGTGGTTTTCTCTCTCCTTGTTCAAGCTATAGGGTTAGTTCTTTGGTTTAGTTTCTTCCTTCTTGATGTGTCCATTTGTGGAGATAAACTGACCTCAGTGCACTGCTTTGGCTGTATTCCATAGGTTCTGGTAGGAAGTATTTTCATTTCTATTGGAATCCATAAATTTCTTTATTTCCTCCTTGATTTCTTCTATTATCCATGTTTTTTGAGCAAGATGTTGTTCAGTTTCCATTTGTTCCACTTTGTATCTATGATTTTTATGCTATTGATTTTGACTTCTATGGCTGTATGTCCTGAGAAGATGCTTTGCATTAATTTAATGGTGTGGATTTTGTTGAGAATTGCTTCATGTCCTAACACATGGTCTATTCTGGAGAATGTTCCATGTGCACCAGATAAGAAGGTGTAGTTGACTGCTGATGGATAGAAAGTTCTGTATATGTCGATGAGGTCTAGTTTGTTAATTGTGGCAATAAGGTCTTCTGTGTCTTTATTGAGCTTTTTTTCTAGATAATCTGTCCAATATTGAGAGTGGAGTGTTGAAGTCTCCTACTATTATTGTGGAGTGATCTATTTCCTTTTTGAGTATAATCAGTTTTTCTTCCAGGTGTTTAGGTATTCTAATATTAGGTGCATAAATATTTGATATTGTTAAGCTCTGCTTGTGTACTGAACCTTTCATCTGTAAATAGTGTCCATCTTTGTCCACGATGGTGGATTTTACATTAAAATTCATTTTATCTGAGATTAGAATTGCCACACCTGTTCTTCTTTGTTCATTGTTAGCTTGATGTATATTCTTCCACCCTTTAATTTTCAGTTTGTTCCTATCTTTAAGTCGAAGGTAATTTTCTTGTAGGCAACATATGAATGGGTCGTGTCTTTTGATCCAAGATGTCACTCAATGTCTCTTCTAAAATATAAAGTTAGTATTTTTGGTCTTCTAAGCCTAAGCCAAGAGATTCTTTCAGTATTTCTTGTAGCTTTCATATGGTTTCTACAAAGTCTCTGAGTTTCTGTTTATCTGTGAATGCCTTAATTTCATTTTCATATTTGAAAGATAGTTTTGCATGATATATAATTCTTGGTTGGAAGTTCTTCTTCAAGTCTTTGAATGTGTCATGCCGCTGTCTCCATGTCATCATGGTTTCTGCTGCAAAATCTGATGAAAGCCTAGAGGGTTTCCCTCTGAATGTTAGCTTTGGTTTGAATCTTGCTGCCTTTAAGAGTTTCTGCTTATGCTTTATTTTGTCAAGCTTGATTATAATATGTCTTGAAATCTTTCTTTTCAGATCTATATTGAGTAGTGTTCGAAATGCATCTTGGATATCTATATTCTCTTCTTTCATAATTTCTGGGAAGTTTTCTGTTAGAAGCTCAGCTACAATACTCTCTGTGTTCTCAGATGTCTTGCCCTGTTCAGGAACTCCATTAATCGTAGATTGTTCCTCTTAATAGAGTCCCACATGCTTCTTAATCCTTCTTCATTTTTCTTGTTTCTTTTTTTCTGATTTTTCCTCATAGATACTGAAGTCAGTAGCTCTGCCTTCCAAGTCAGAAAGTCTCTTTTCCATTTGTTCCATTCTGTTTTCTTGGCTTTGCATGGAAGTTTCTATGTATTTGATTTTGTTCTTGATCTGTTGGATTTCCGAGTATTAGTGTTCCATCAGATTGAACAGCTTGCTTAATTTTTCATTTTGCTCTGCTGCATTTTGTATAAGGCCTAGGAGGGCTCTACACAGTCCTTTTGTATTCACCTTCTGATAGTTTCAGAAAGGTTTCTTCATTTGGGAAATTCTTTGCTTGTTTCTTTCAGTAGCCTTCTGAAGCCATGCGTGATTTCTTCGTTATGGTTGTATCCAGAGTTTGTTGCTTTTTGGGCATTATGTGAGTCAATAAAGGCTAGGAGAGATGCTGTGAGGATGGATTGCAGTTGTTTCTCTAGGCCATCTTAAAATGAAAGGTAAAAGGTATCTCACAACTTCCAAAGTCAGTCAGGTTTTCAGGTGTACAGGTCCCTTTTCCCAGCTGACAAAGTAAGCACCTCTGTATCCAACCCCAGATGTTATAAACTAGTTTAAGATACAGAAAGGCTACTGCCCTGCTGGTCTCCTTTGCCGGGATCCAGCCATATGTGATGCTGTGTAAAATACTGCTTTTACTAGAAAAACACTTTTCTCTGGGTAGGCGCTGCCTCTCAGCCTAAGAGTTAGATCCAGCTGAGGCCTCTGTATGGGTATACCTGCCTGCCAGTGGAACAAGATGGCATCCCACACAAGCTCCCCAACTGCCTCGGTACAGGCTACTCAATGGCAGAGGTGGAAAGAGGCCAAAGGTGCTAAGATGCACAAAGTCCAAAGCCAGGCTCTCAAAATGTGGCAATTTTGCTCACCAATCCCACCAGCTGTGCATCTAAGATTAGCTGCTAGTCAAATCCCAGCTCCACCCACTGGCTGAGACAGACAAAAAACACTTAAAATAGTGAGTTACCTTCGGTCCATGAAAGCCAGCATTCACCAAGAGCAGGGATGACAAAAGACAGGAGATTTTCTGTTCAGTGGTATGAAGTCCAAATTAACAGCCCTATACCATGTCCTAGGGCTCACTAGCTATTCCCAAGGCTCTGTTTAATTAGCAGTTCAGGTCTTGGTCTCCAGAAAGATTTAGGGAGATGTGCGTTTAGTCTGTTATCTTGACTCCACTCCCTAGTATCACTACTTTTTAATCTCTGGGAATATTTGTCTTTGTTAATTGCAAAATACTTTTACAAAAATCTAATTTTCTTGTCTCCAATTATATCCAATTTAACAGTTTACTATCTTTAATAAATCTTTATTGAGGAATAATTGATAGGCCAAGCCATAACTGATATACATTAAAATTTATGCAGGTGATGTACAATTCATGAATTTCAGTAAATTTATAGTATTGCTCAACCACCACCAAGATTTAGTTATAGAACATTCCCATCACCCTGTAGAGATCTTTCATGCTCATTTGCAGTCAATCCCCATACCCTGACAAATGCTAATTTTGTGTCTGTATACTTGCCTTTTTTGGACATACACATAAATGTTAGAATACATATCATGGGGTCTTCTATGCCTTGCTTCTTTGCTTAGCACAATGTTTCTGAGATTCATTCATGTTGCAGTAGATAGTATGCTCCTTTTTACTGCTGAATATTTCAGTTCTATTTTACCTTTACGGTTTTTCTGACTTAGTATCTTTTTCTGATTCTACCTCCTCCAGCAGAACTTGACATACTGAAGTGTCACAGGGTCATTTTTACCCCTTTCTTCTTCTCTTTCCTATCCCTAGTGGTGTAGTGTTTAAGCAGTACATCTGCTAGCAAAAATGTTTGCAGTTCAGGTCTACCAGGCATTCCTTAGAAACTCTATAGGGAAGTTCTACTGTGTTCTATAGGGTCACTATAAGTCAAATTGACTTGATAGCAGCGGGTTGTTTTCCTGCTTGATGTAATTCAGACTCAACATTGAACATCAACAACATGCTGATGGTTCTCAAATCTGTTACCACCTCCCTGAGCTCCAAACATATATATATGAAAGGATGTACAATACCACCATTTATGTTTCTACCAATACCTTCAAGCTCAATACATCCAATGAACTTGTAATTTTATGCCCAGTTTTACCCCCATGAAATATTACAGAACTCAGTAAATGACAAATAACTTTCCTTCTGTTGCTCAGGCCAAGTACTTGTTATCACTGATTTTTCACTGTCTCTCACATAAGGTATCCAAAATAAATCATTCCTGTTAAATCTATGTCTGACTTGTTTTTTGACATTTCCAACCTATATCCCTAGTCTAATACATATTCCTAGTCTTGTCACTATGGTAACAAATTTTCAAATGTTCTATCTGCTCCTACTGTTGACCTCCTATGGCCTATTTTCCACATAACACCAAGATTCATTTTTGATAAAGTGTGAAGAAAATCGTATTATTTTCTGTGGCACCTTCTAGTAGTTTCTCGTTATAACTAGAATGAAAACCATATATTTCCACATGAATGAAAACCTACACAGGCATATATACACACACATGTACACAGATGTAAACTCCTTGATTTTAAGCAGTTGGCTTGTTCATTGTTGCAGTCACATTGCCTGGAGAGTGTGTGCCATGCACTAAGCCCTGAGTAAATATGCTTGATATCATTGGAAAAGACAATCAGAAAACCATAAGAAAATAATTAAAACCCACAGAATATTCTAGAGAATACACAGTGAAAGTTTCAAATCAATAATCAACACAATAAAAAAAATGAGTAGTGGATGTAAACAGAAGCAATAGGAATGTTTAATAGATAAAAATAGATTTTCTGATGTTCAGGAAAATTCAAATAAAACATATATAATAGTATAATTTTAATAACATTAGTAAATATTAAAACTTTTAACCAAACAAATGTTGACTTAGGACAATTCTTACTCTCACTTACTGTACTTGCCATGTCATTAGCCTATACCAAACAGTTCATGGACCTGTACTGGTCAGTGGACCACTCTTTGAGTGGCAATGAACCTGATGTACAGTAAGGACACCGTAGTATTAGAAATGCCAACTGGTAGCTTCAGTTTGAGGAGCAAATTGTTAATACATAATGAATTACGCATGTCATTAGGAGCCCCGGTAGTGCCATGATTAAGAACTCAGCTTCTAAGCAAGAGGTCACCCGTTTGAACCCACCAGCTGCTCTTTGACAACCCTGTGGGGCAGTTCTACTCTGTCCTACATGGTCACTGTAAGTTGGCATCAACTAGATGTCAGTGGATTAGGATTACTATTTTTTTTTTTTTTGGATGTTTTTTACCTCAGGATTTAATTGCTCAGAATAAAAATATGTGTCTTTTTGTATCATGAATTAATTATCAGGATGCTCATATCTGAGCTCTTTGCATTAGAAAAAAGTTAAGACGACATACATATTTATCTTAGTTACTGCTATAGATTGTTTGTATTCCCCTAAAATATGTTTTATTAATCCTAACCCGTATTATGGTTATAATCCCTTTTGGGAATGGGTTTTATTTGTTTTGTTAATGAGGCAGTATTAGTGAATGGTGTGCCTTAATCTTTTTTGAGATATATAAAAAAGCAGATTGAACAAGCAAAGGAGCCAGCAGAGACAGAAGAAGATAGATGTCACTCTAACTGCGGAACATGAAAAGAGACAAGAACCTTCCTCCAGAGCCAACAGAGAGAGAACACCTTTCCCCAGAGGCAGTGCACTGAATTCAGACTTCTAGAGGCTCCTTCACTGATGGCATAGTGGTTAGGTGCTATTTTTGCCAACCAAAAGTTTCTAGGTGCTCCTTGGAAACTCTGTGGGGCAGTTCTACCCTGACCTACAGGGTTGCCATGAGTCAAAATGACTTAATGGCAGCAGCTTTTGGTTTCCTTTGGTGTGCTATACTTTGAGTGAACAAATTTTTATTTGATAAATTCGCCTGTTTGTGGTATTTCTGCACTGGATAACTAGTTACTGTGTGCTGCCATAACAGAAATATTGCAAGTGCATGGCTTTAAAGAATTGAAATTAACCTTTTCACAGTTCAGGAAAACAGAAATACAACTTCAGGGGAAGGTTCTAGGGGAAGGTCCTACTTTGTCTATTTTAACTTCTGCCAACAGGCAATCTTTAAAGTTTCTTGGAGTGCAGATGCATCTGCCATGTATGTCTGTCTTCATATGGAATCTCTGGATATCTCTGTGTCTCTTCTGGCCTTTCTGTAACCTAGAAATGATTTGGTTTAGGACCCATAATGCATTGGTATGACTTCATTACACCAACAAAAGAAAGCCCCCTATATCCACACAAGGTAATATTCATAGATATAGGGGTCAGGGTTTCAACACATATTTTGCAGGGGCACAATTAAGTCCATAGCATTCCACCATTTTACTTGATAGTGATCAGCTTAGACAGAGTAGAACTGCCCTCTAGGGTTTCAAAGGAGTGGCTGGTGGATTCCTACTGCTCATTTTTGGTTATCAGCCAAGCTCCAAACCACAACACATCAAAGGCTCTAATCTAACATATGGCCCCCCAAAATTCATGACTATCCCTTGTACAAAAGATAGCCTATCATCACTCCAAAAAAGTTTTAACCTGTACCAGCACCAACTCTTAAGTTCAAAATCTCACCTTCTGAATCAACTAAATCAAAATATGAGTGAGACTGGGTGGGTTTCATCCTGTGGCATAATTCCTTTCCATCTGTGGACCTGTGAAACCTAGAATACATGTTATGTGCTCCTACAGTGCAATGATGAGCCAGATATTCCCATTTTAAAAGAGAGAAATTCCAATTTTAAAAAAGATAAACTGGGAAGAAAGAAGGTTTCACAGGTATCCAGCAAGTTCAAAACTCAGGAGGGCAAAAATCATTTGCTCTAAAGGCTTGAAAATAATCCTTTGTTTTTCAGACACATCTGAGCAATGGCTTTGCCCTTCAGGCTATGGGCATTGGCAGTGCTGCCTGGATTATGGGTAGAAGACCCTCTTGCCCTGTGCATCATCCTATCGCTTCAAGCCCACTGGAATCAAACTTTGCTCCCTCATTTTAGAGCAACCCATTCTTACTGTCCATTCTTCTGGACCCCAGCCCCTAGCCCTGGGGGAGAGGGGCTGTTCTCCCAGCCCACAGGCATAGCAGTTCCATCTCCTCAACTTTGGGCACTGTCCCTATTCTTCTGACCCATTTCAATGGTTTTTTCATCCTCCAGAACCAAGGTACTGGCAATTCTGTTCTTTGAAACCTAGGTGGTAGCCCCACCCTTTGAAAGTAAGGAAGTGTGAGCCCCGCCTGTGTTGCTTCTGATAGCTTTGCTGGTCTCTGAACTGCTACAGGGATGATATCTTTCTTTTTCAGAATGACAAAGGATGCTTGCAAGCAAGTAGATTCACTGGCCCATATCCTGCCTGTAGAATTCCATAAGACAAAAAATTCAGTGTATCACCCAATAGAAATCCACTTCCACATTTAAGTATTTGTTAGAGAAGCACCCCATTTCTGGTACCAAACTCTGTAGTAGTTATCATGTACTGCTGTAAAAGAAATACTGCAGAGAGTGGCTTACAAAACAGAATTTTATTTTTTCTCAGTTCAGGAAGGTGTAAGTTCAAATTCAAGGCATTGTCCTAGGGGGAGGTCCTTCTTTGTCTATTTCAGCATCTAGTAGCCAGCAATCCTTGAAGTTCCTGAGCTTATAGATGTATCAGCAGTAAGTATCTACTATCACATGTGTCTTTACTCTGTGTGTGCCTCTGGTTCTACTCTACTCTTTTTTATAACTCAGAAATTAGTAGGTTTAAAATCCACTCTACACTGGTATAGCCTTATTAACATAACAAAATAAAATCCTATTTACAGGTAGAGGGGTTAGGATTTCAACACATTTTGGAGGGGCACAATGCAATCCATAAAAAATACTCATAAGAAGGGTGTACAAGGTCTGCCAATTAGGTTCGCAAACACATCCTAGAAAAAGTGCTACCTATCTCATTGCTGAATATCACTACAGTTACTTTTGAGATACTTCCCTTGGGAAGCTATATACTGATACTAGAGCCTAATCCATACTACAAAGCAGTTTTGGAATTCTTTTTTCTGGAATGGCCATCAAAGATGTTGTCACATTACCTTTGATGACCTGAGTGTCATTAAAATGTCTTCCTTTCAATATTTCCTTTCTCTTTGGGTAAAGAAAAATGTTATTAGAGGCCAGATCAGGTGAGTAGGTAGGGTGTTCCAATACACTTATCTGTTTACTGGCTGAAAGCTCCCTCAAGGTGTTGAGTGAACTGGTACACTGTAGTGATGCAAGAGCCATGAGTTGTTGGTGAAAAGTTCAGGTCCCTTTCAGCTAATTTTTTCATGCAGCCCTTTCAGCACTTCCAGGTAGTAAACTCGGATAACTATTTGTCAAGCTGGTACAATTTCATAATGAACAACCCCTCTGATATCAAAAAAGGTTAGCAACATCGTTGTGACTCTTGATTTGGACTGCTGTAATTTTTTAGTCGTGGAGAACTGTCTGACTTCCATTGTGCACTTGGATACTTTTTTGCAGGGTCGTATTGACATACCTGTGTTTCATTACCAGTGATAACATGCCCCAATACATCATCTTGCATTTCCAAAAGGTCATGGAAAACTTCAACTTTCCTTTACTTTTGGTCATTGTTGAGCTCCATCAAGACCATTTTTGCACACACCTTTCTCACGCCAAGATTTTCAGTTAAGATATTCCTGCAATGTTAACTTGGTTTGCTATGCTTCTCACAGTCAGCCAATGACTTTGACTCACAATTTGATGAATTTTTTCAATACTGTCATCAGTTCTGCTCATTACTGACCACCCTGACCTCTGTTCATCAGTGACACTCTCTTCATTCAGAAAAATATTTAATCCGTCTTTACACTGCCATTTTCTTCATGGCATTTTCCCCATAAACTTGGACCAACATGTCACCAGTTTCACCTATGCTCTTCTTAAGTTTGACAAGAAATTGTTGCTCTAACTGAAGCTTCAACATTCTCATAGTGGCATACAAAAACACACGACAACAACAATGAACGCTACTCAACAAGACACTGCCACATTTTGATACAAACACAGGTGTGAGACAGTGACATATCAAGGTTATGAAACTTACAGAGTTGTTCGTACAGTACTGTCAATTTAAGCATGCAGTGGCAAGTTCACAAACTTAGTTGTCAGACCTCATATTTGCATTTTCAATGTATATCCATCCATTCAACTGAACACGGAATATGTGATAAAATGAAATAGATTAAAATATATCAATATTGATAGATACCAATAATCAAAATATTGAGTGAAAAACACGTTTATAATTTTATAACATTATGCCATCTCTATGCTTAAGATTTTATTTAAATATTTGATGATAAATTATGAATATTGAATACATATGTTTTAATGATGCTGAACTTAGTAAATATTTGGTGTATGTGTTTCTGCTTATACCTGGTGAAAGTCATTAGTATGTATATATAAAGGAATACAATAAACAATGGATTTGGGACCAGGGAGAGGACATTATGGTATCACACTTCTAAGATATCAAGTTGCAATTTACTAAATACAAATGTCTATCAACAATAAGGAGATGTACTCAGAACTTCATGAAGGAAATACAAATACAGATGAGAAATGACTGGCAGGCATACATGTTCTGATGAATTACTTATATTTCATGGTCAGGGGAGAGCAGTTAGAGTTGTATAGCAGTATGTTTTCAGGGTTTTATATGATAAATTGACTTAGACTGTAAATTTTCACTTAAAGCACAATAACATATTTTTTAAAAGATGCACTGATAATGACTGGTGATTGGAATGCAACGTTAGAAACAAGGAAGAGTGATCAGTGTTCTGAAAACATAGCCTGGGTGGAAAAATGACACTAGAGATCCCACAGGTAATTTCACAACACCACTGATCAATTCACCCAAAATACCTTCCTTCCACAACAGAAGTGGCAATAATACACCAGGATTTTCACCATATGGAATACACAAAAATCAAACTGACTACATCTGTGTGAGGACATGATGGAGAAGGTCAATAATGTTAGTCAGAACAAGGTCAGGGGCCAAGTATGGAACAGATCACTAATTGCTCACTCGCAAGTTCAAGCTGAAACTGAACAAAATTAAAACAATCTGTAACAGCCAAAGTATGACCATGATTGTATGTCAACCTCAATTTAGAGACCATCTCAAGAACAGATTTGACTACTGAACAACAATGACCAAAGACAAGATGAGTTGTGGGGTGGGTGACATGAAGGACACCAAATATGAAGAAGGCAAAAGGGCACTGTAAAAAAGAAAAGACCAACATAGATGACAGAAGAGACTTTGAAACTTGCTCTTGAATGTAGAGTAGCTAAAGTAAAAGAACTGATAGCGTAGAAGAGCTGAACAGATGATTTAAAAGGTGGCTTGAGAAGACAAAGCAAAGTATTCTAATGAAACGTGCACAAATCTAGAACTAGAAAACCAAAAGGGAAGAACACAGTTGGCATTTCTCAAGCTTAAAGAACTGGAGGGGGGCTGGGTATCAAGTCTTGAATCACAATATTGAAGACTTCTATGGGCAAAACAGGGAATGACACAGGAAATTGAAAACAAGATGGAAGGAATACACAAGGTCACTGTAACAAAAAGTATAGGCTGATGTCCAGCTATTTCAGGAGGTAACATATGATCAAGAATTGATGGTATTTAAGGAAGAAGCTCAAGCTACACTGATGCCATAGACTTTGGGAATTAACAGATTACCCCAAGATGTTTCAACAAACAGATATAGTGCTAGAAGTGATTGCATGTCTTTGCCAAGAAATTTGGAAGACAGCTACTTGGCCAACTGAATGCAAGAGAGCTATACTTGTCCTCATCCCAAACAAAGGGTATTTAAAAGAATGCAAACATCATCAAACACTATCATAAATATTATATTCAAGTAAAATTTTTCAGAAAATAATTCAAAAACAATTGCAGCAGTACATCCACAAGACTGTGAAAAAATCAACCGGATTCACACGAGGTCATCAAATGAGAGATACTGCTGATGTTAGATTGATCTTGCTCGGAAGCAGAGAATAACAAAAAGATATCTATCTGTGTTTTATTATATTTCAAAAGATATTCAACTGTGTGTATCATAAAAAAATTATGGATAACATTTCTAGGAATGAGAATACCAGAACACTTAATTGTGCTCCAACAGAAGTAGCTACTGCAAGGTTTAGTGTCAGGCAATGTTTGTAACAGAGTTGTATCCTTTCACCATTGTTATTAAATCTGTATCCTCAGCAAATAATCGGAGAACCAAATTTTACGAAAAAGAACTCACATCAGGATTGGAGGAAGACTCATTAACAACTTTGCCATATGCAGATGACACAACCTTGCTTGCTGAAAGTGAGAGAACTTGAGGCACTTACTTATGAAGGTCAATACGGATTATATCATAACATAAAGAAAACCAAAATCCTCACAAGTGGACCAAAAAGCAACATCATGATAAATGAAGAAAATAATGAAGTTGTCGTTTCGTTTTACTTGGGCCTACAGTCAACACTTATGGAAACAGCAGTCATGAAATCAAATAATGTATTGCACTGGGCATATCTGCTGCAAAAGACCACTTTGAAGTGTTATAAAAGAAAGATGCCACTTTTATTAAAGTGCACCTAACCCAAGTTATGATGTTTTTGATCACCTCATGTTCATTTGAGAGCTAGACAATGAATAAGGAAAATTTCAGAAGAACTGATACCTTTTAATTAAGGTGAAGAATACTGAATGCATCATGGCTGCCAGAAGAATGGACAAACCTGTTCTGGAAGAACTACATGGAGAACGCTCCTTAGAAGTAAGGATGGTGAAATTTGTTTTTTGTGTTTTGCACATATTGTCAGGAGGGACCAATCCCTGGTGAAGGAGGTCATGCTTGATGGAGGAACAACGAAAACGAGGAACACCCTCAATGAGATGGACTGACACAGTGGCTGCAACAATAGGCTCAAACATAGCAACAATTGTGAGGATGACGGAGGACCAGGCAGTGTTTCCTCCTGCTGTACATAAGGTTGCTAGGAGTCTGAAGTGACTTGACTGCACCTAACAACAGTATGTATACTCAAGAGAATTTAGAACACACTACAGAAAATGTCTATAGCAGCATTATTCATCATAGCCAAAAAGCAGGAAAAAATACTAAATGGCCATGAACTGATGAACAAATAAATATAATGTGGTCTATCTACACAATGAGATGTTATTACTCAATAAAATAGAATGACATTTTGATTTGTGCTACAATATGGATGAACCTTTAAAACACTGTCTCAAGTGAAGGAGGCTAGATCCAAAAGGCCACATATTTTGTGATTCCATTTGTATGCCAAGTGCCGTCGAGTCGGATCCGAATGTCCAAAATAGGCAAAGCCATAAAGCCAAGAAGTTATATTAGTGGCTGATAAGACTTGAGGGCGGAAGAAAAGGATGTAACTGCTAATGAGCAGAATGTGTTCTGTGGGAAAATTGGGATGATGACAATGTTTTGAAATTAAATGGTGCTGACTTACAGAGCTTTGGAAAGGTACTAAAAACAAACACTTGTTCATTTTTAAACTTTACTGTGAAAAGTTAAAAATGCACATTAGAAATAATCCATAGAATGTAGACTGAAAAAGACATACTGAAAACCTGCATGTAAATTGAAATGGAATTTAACATAGTATTCAACACAAGAAGCACGGAAAGGAAAAAGAAATGAACAAAAAATAGCGAGAAATTGAAAACAAACAGGAAGACTGTAGATCTGAATCCAAATTTATCAGTAGTTACATTATTTACAAATAGAAAAATACTCCAACTTAAAAGCTGCAATAACTAGAATGCACTGAAGAGCTATGGCTAACTACAAGCATAGACAGGTTGAAGGTAAAATAATGGGAAAAAAAAGGACGCCACAAGTAATCATAAAAATGCTAGAGTTGCCGTATTATTAAGTGGTAAATCAAGCTTCAATATTAATAACATTTACCAGAAATCAAGAGGACATTTCATAACTTTATAATGATAAAATGGCCAACCCAGCACAGCCATAACAATTACAAATGCATGTATATAAAAGCCCTGATGTCATAGCGGTTAAGAGCTTGGCTGATAACTAAAAAGCAGTTTGAATCCACCAGATGCTCTTAAAAACACTACAGGGCAGTTCTACCTCTGTCTATAGGGCCTCTATGAGTCAGAATCCACTCAACAACAACAGGTGTGTGTGTGTGTGTGTGCGCGCATGTGTGCGTGTGTTTGTATAAATGAACTTCAAAATACACAAAATGAAAATTGACAAAATTAAAGGAAGAATAAGGTAAATTGACAAACATATTGTGGAATTCTAACACACCCTCCGTACACAGTTCAACAACTACACTAAAATAAAAATTCAGCAATGGCACACCTGCACAACACTATCAATCACCTTGACCTAATGCATGTCCACTGATGACTGCACTCAACCACCACAGAATTTGTTCCATTAAGCACATATGGAAGTAACATCCAAAAGGGACCGCAGGTGGGACTTAAACAAGCTTCAGTAAAATTTAAAAGAATTGTAAACTTATTAACTAGATTTTCTTATAATGGTAGTATTGAATCAGACATAATCAACAACCCAGCAAGACACCAAATATTTGAAAATTAAAAATACATTTCCAGATTAGCCATGGGTCAAAGGTACAATGGGGAAATAGTACCTGTATAGCAAAAACACTTGATTAATCTCTGTAATCAAGTTAATCTATTTAATCATCTTCTTAATCAAGCTTTCAAGCCTCGTGTCACCAACAGTGGGAAACCCGACATTATATTCCTCCTGCTGTGATGCAAGGAGAGGTACCTTCTCACCTACTATGTAGTATCCCAGCTAAAAAAATCTATCTTGAGTACAACTGTAAGTAAGTAGTCACACAAATCCAGAATGTGAGATTTTATTATTATTATTTTTAAAAGCTCCCGGTTTCTACAAAGGTCATTCTCTTGAAATGCAAGCACATAAAATCACACAAAAGACAGACGAGCCACTCTACTTCAAGAGACATAATCAAACAAAATGTGCATGCTTTGATTGGAATCCAAATGAAATCAAGCTGAAAAAGTTACCATCTCTTTTGAAAAACTGTGGAAATTTACATAGACTGTATGATACTGTACAATTGTTACTACTCTTAGCACTTATAACATTGAGGGTATATATAACAATTGTATATTTTGAATATATGAATTCTGAAAGTATTCAGGGGTGAAGTTGGTTACTTTAAAATATATTTTATAAGAAAAAAGTATCTGCACAGAACTATATAGCTGCATGTATCAACCAAGAGGCATAAATCAAATCTGCTAAAGACATAACACTTGGTGACTCAATGTGACTGGTGCAAGGATCTTCATTGTACTCCATATTCTCCTTCAAAGGGTTGTGAAATTTTTTCAAAATAAAAAGCTGGGAAAGAAGACGAACAATAATTCCCCACAAAGAAGACTTCAAGCTAACATAGCTCTGCAGGTGAATATCCGCGAGTATTTAAGGAAGAAATAACAATCTTATACACACACACACACACAGAGAGAGAAAAAAAAACTAAGAGGAGATAAAAGGACGCACTTCCAATCTGCGTTTAAATGGCAAAACCTTGACAAAAACCTGGCAAGATTACAAAGAATAGAGAAAGATGCATATCAAGAACAAAATTTCAAAGGCTCTCAACAGAAAATGAATAATTTAAAGAATATAGAAAAAGGAAAATACAGCATGATGAAGAGGGGTTAGACAAGAATTGCAAGATTAGTTCAACATGGGAAACGTAATCAATGTAACCCACCCCATTAACAGAACAAAGGAGAAAAGGGTCACCTCAGCAGATGGAATAAACCCAAGCCAAGTGAAGGCAGGCAATGATCGTGTTTAAGATTCACAATGAGGTGGCAGTTTTGTGTGTCTAACCCTTTGCCATCGAGTCGATTCCAACTCAAAGCGACTCTGTAGGACAGAGTAAAACTGCCCCATAGAGTTTCCAAGGAGCAGCTGGTGGATTTGAACTGCCAACCTTTTGAGTGGCAGCCAAGCTTTTAACCAGTGTTTCTAGAGCTCCGTTATGTACCTATAATAGAGTGCCATCATTCATGAAGAAAAAAAGAGTGACTTAACCTCCAGTTTCTCCATGCCTGAGAGCTGGGAGAAAAAAAAAAAAATGTTGACGACATATACATTCAAGCTCACAATTCTCAGACTTGACTGCGTCTAGTAGCATTCGTCCACAAACGGCTATAATTTATCCTTTGGTTTATTTCCCGGAATGCCTCGCTTCTGTCGGGGCGGAGCCAGGCGAGCAAGGGGGAGAACGTCTAGCATCCGGGACATTCCAGTCCCACAAGTCTTTGCGTGTCACGAGGCCCAGAAAAGTGAATGCTACGTTTTTTTTGGTAGCCATTGATGAATAAATGCCGGGAGGAGAGTTGGCTCCAGATTATTGCAGAGATACTTGATACCACATTTCAGGTACGCGGGTGCCAGGATAGACATCAGAGAAGTGGTCCTGCCCCCGTCCTGACAGAGGAGCAGGTAGATCACGGAAACTCCATGGGGCCTTGGGGTTTCGCGTCTAGCGCTGTATCTACTCCCACACCACTGCACCCCGCTTCCATCACATTTCGCTGAAAATACCAATTCCCACCAAGTGCTTATGCTTACGGCAGGGCTTGCCAGAAAATTTTGCTTATCCTGTGTCTATGTGATGGTTAAGTGCTATGTCTGCTAACCATAGGGTCGGCAGTTCAAATCCGCCAGGTGCTCTTTGGAAACTCTATGGGGCAGTTCTACTCTGACCTCTAGGGTCACTGTGTGTCGGACCTGCCTCGACGGCATTAGGTTTGCTTGTTTTAATGTCTATGTAGTGGTTAAGTGCTGTGTCTGCTAACCAAAAAAGTTGGCAGTTCGAATCTGTCAGAAGCTCCTTGGAAACTCTACGGAGGACTTCTACTCTGCTCTACGGGGTCATTATGAGTCAGAATTGACTTGATAGCAGTGGGTTTGGTTTTAGTTTTGTATCTTCAGCCATTCGAGGTTGGTTTCACAGTAATACCTCACCTCGTTGTATGATACACGGGACCAGGTGTCTGACCATAGTGTGCTTGGGAGGGTGACGGAAGTCAGGAAGTGGTCTCGGCTGTCATAAAATGGCTGAAACTTAAATGCCTGCGTGTTAGGGAGACCTGTCTCTGTACTAAGCTTATTAGGAGGCTGGCCCCTAGGAATCTCCTAGCGGTGATGAGGAAGCCTGAAATCCACCACTGCAGGTGCTGGTGGAAAGCTGCCAGGTCACGGAAGCGGGCCTTCCAGCCATTCTGTCTAGGACATCCTCCTTGGAGCCAGTCTTGAGCTCTTACTTCAGTCCCCATGCTGTGGTTGAAGAAGTCTAAATACAGGCACATTTTAAATTTTGAATATATGTGTATGTATGCAGCCCTAGTGATGTAGTGGTTACGAGCTTGGCTGCTAACCAAAAAATTGTCAGTTCTAATCCACCAGCTAATTCTTGGAAACTCTGAGACAATTCTACTCTGTCATATATGGATTTGGAATCATCTGACTGGCAATAGTTTATTTTTTAAAATGTGTAGAAAAGAGAAAAACATAGCATGGCATGTCGAGTTAGAAAGGTCATTAACGCTCTGAATTGCTCGACACTTTGGATGGAATTGCAGTTTAAAGATGATTCAGAGTAGTCTAATGATTTATCGTTGGCAGTTAACATAGTTTAGTTTTCTGTGTTTTGTCGTATTTCTTTTTTTTTTGTATTTGAACTGTTTAACTGAATCGTGTTTTGATTTGCCTATTATTCTCTTAGAAGTTTTTTTTTTTTCCCCTGGAAATCTGGTCAAGAATTCTTTTTTCCTATCCTTATTCGTCTTTTTTTCTATCCTTATTCATCTTTTTTGGTCTGTTTTACCACCAGCATTTTATAACATAATTTCTGGTTTTTTGGAGGGAGAGTTTCTATTTTTATTTCTCATTGGGTACAGTATATCTTACATATTCTGCTATAACCTGGCTGGGATTTTTATTTTATCTCACAGAGTTGCTAAAAATTCTTCATAAATTTTTCTGACAATTTTCACGTGCTTAGTACTTCAGATATGTCTTAGACTTGTCAAGTAATTCACCATTTATGGGTAAAATATTAAATCTATATTTCTATTGAAATTTTAAATTATGTGTATGTGCTACTGTCTTTTGTATATAAAAATCACTTAAGTTAAACATGGTGTCATATTCATTAACATAGATAATATAAATAAAACTTTTGTCCTTAATGCTAACTGCCATCATTAAAAAATTAAATGCTTTTGCATCTGTACATGTCAAAGTAGGATAAATCAAAATAGCAACTACTGAATTTCATAGTAAGTATGCTTTTCAGTAAACAATTCATTTTTAATACCTACATATTCCATTAATGACATGCACTGGTTTCTATTTAGACATTTATAGCACACTGTAATTTTTATTCAAGAGACTGTAAATTCTGAAAGTAACAATCTATTTATGTTGCGGACAAATAAATCATCTTGAATTGTTCTGCCAATAGAATTTTGGGGTGAGTCTAGACACCTAAATTTGCTGTGCACGCTTAACCTTCATTAGAGAAAAGGACTTTCGTTTGCTCTTGAAAACATTTGTTTGACAAAGCAAATTTGATAAAAAGATCCTTTTAAACGCAGAATCATTAAAAGTTTCAGGCAATACAAGAATACAGTTCTTACCCTGTCTCTTTTCAGGGTTTCAGTTTGTATCTGGGCAAATCAGCAGATACAGGAAGTTATCATCTCAAAAATATTTTGAACATATAAGGTAAGTTTGTGAGAAGTTTATCAACTACATTGACACTACCGATGACTGAATTTGGAAAAAAGACAAGGCAGGGCAAGTCCATGTACTAAGTATGTTCTAGAAATAATCTGTTTTTATTGTTCAGCTCAACACTTTCACAGGAAAGCACGTTTAAAGAATAATGATTTATTAGTCTTGCAAGAATGACTCACACATGGTAGATTTTTTACAAAATCAGATGGAAATAATTTACCTATTTTTACTTGATGACTTCTGTAATAACTATAACACACATATAGCCAGTATTTTAACTTTGGGAAAATGCTAGATGTTTGAGTCATAGTTTCTATTAAGGAAAAAGGACACTTGGACACTCTCCTAACTTAACACGTGTTTTCCTTCATGGTGAATCCTTAAAAGAGTTATTTACAAACAACTATGTTTAGTGGAATAGTGGTACTTCAACATGATTTTAGATAAGCTACAGTATAACAAATGTTCTAAGATTACATAAATTTTGAAAATGTATATGCTTTTATTTAACTCTTTATTTTCTCTAGGTTTTTTCTCAATTTACAGTTTTATATGTAATAACCAAAATTATTTTATGGAAGTATTCAAAAAATTTTGAATACTTTGGATAACATTGCCTCAGTGTTAATAACTGAACATTTTCTCTTTCATGACTGGCACTGGTTTGTGTCTTCTTTATTTTTGTTTTAGTTGAGCAGTCTGACGAGAGGTTTATCTGTTACTGTTTTTCTAAAAAACAGCTCTTGATTTTATGGATTTCAATATTGCTTTTCTGTTCTCTTGAAAAAGGTTTTTGCCTGTTAATATTTCCTTCCTGCTCTTTTTTTGATGATCTTTTCCTTGTCTCTTTAGATATAAGCCTAGACCGTTGATTTTGAGGCATCCTATTCTAATGTGAGCATTTGAAGCTATAAATTCAGCTCTAATTACAACTATAGATACACTCAGCAACTGTTTACATTCCATGTTTTCATTCAGTTCAAAATATTTCCTAGCATTTCTTATGATTTCTTCTTTTATTCAACATTTATTTAGAAATGTATTGTTCACTATCCAGGTAGTTGGTGATTTCCTGGTTAAGTTATTGTTGATTTAATTTCATTGTGGACATAATCTGTGTAACTGTAATGTTTTAAAATTTACAGAGACTTGTTTATGACTCATAATATGCTTATCCTAGTAAAGGTGCCATCTGGACTTGTAAAAAATGTTTATTCATCTCTTGTTGGGTGTAGGGTTCTGTAATTACAGAGTAATCTTTTCCACATGGACCCACATTGCTCTCTGTTCCATATTGACCGTGGATGCAGGGATTTTCATATAAAACTCCCTGTCTCTCCTCCAAACATGCATGTACTGCAAACAAAATCTGTCGGTCCCTGTTCATTCTCCAACACCTGCAGGTAGTTGATTTTTCAGTTATTTACAGGTATTATAATTTGTTTGTGCCAGGAAAAGTTGATCTGTAGGATCTTAGTCAGTGGAAACTGTCTTAGGCAGAGCTCTCTAGAGAAGCAAAGCCAGTAAAGCGTGTAAATGTATATACAGAGAGATTTTTATCAAAGAAATGTCACATGGCAATGTGGAGGCAGGAATATACCAAGTCTATGAGTCAGATAGAGACTTCTCCTGATTTCATGTAGCTTCAGGGACTGGCAAAGCCATGATCAGCAAGTCACACAGCTGGAAGCTCTTGCTTGCAGGCTTGGAAGTTTGACAAATCCCCAAAACCAACAGGCAAGGTAAGCTGCTGAGTCAAGTACCAAGAACCAGAGTTCAGAGAAACAAGAGCCACCTACAGGATCCATAGTGAGCAAAAGCCACAACAAGCCTTGCCAGAATGTCCACTTATATCAATGCAAGCCATCCACCCAAGGAAACTTCCTTTCAGCTGACTAGCTACTTACAGCAGATTCTATCACAGAGCTGATCACAGTATATCAAATTTCATCATAAAATCAACCACATAACTGCTAAATGACATCATGACAGCCAAACAACTGAGAATCACAACCCAACAAAGTTGACACACAACCTTAGCCATCACACAGTCTAGCCAGTTTTTATTGCTTCAGAATATATCCTAGAATATATCACGATTCATTCAAGCATTCAAATGTTGATAGGTTTTTTTGGTTGTCGTTTGACACTGTTATAAGAGAATTGCCAGGTTAGACTTAACATTCTTTAATTGTTGATCATTATATTTCTTCTTCAGAAAACTAACTTGTCATATCTTTTTCCCATTTTTATATTTATTTTCTTATTGTTTGTTTCACATTTAGTTTTGTTTTATTATTTAGTAGAAGCTCTTTATGCTTAACCCTTTATTTGCCAAAGGTAAAGTAAATAACTTCTAAGATTATACCCTTTTTTTTACCTGTTTCTGTTTTTCTTCGTTTTCAAAAGTTTCATAACCAGAATATTTCAGACATAAAATGTAAAGTATTAAGATGTCTGCTGATGCCCACCGATGATCTAAAATTAACAAATATTTACATTTTACTGTTATGGTGCAAGACCAGGCAGTGTTTTGTTCTGTTGTGCATAGGGTTACTGTAAATCAGAACCGACTTGACAGCACCTAACAGTAGGATTATGGCTTTAGATCTGTGCAAATGTTTACTAGTGCAAACCCTGAGCCAGAAACTGCTATATATATAATTTTTACATTTGCAACCTAATTCTTTCCTCTAAAGAAATCTATGAGATAGGTAGTATTATTAACATCACTTTAAAAAATGAGGACTCTGAAGCATATAGTGAATAATAGCTTGTTCAAAGTCAGATAGTGTGTAAAATAGTCCTCTTCCCAAGATTTCAGTGGAAGAAGTGGCCCTTTAGGATTACTTCAGTAACAAAAAGAGAATGTTAATGCATCCTAATCAGTAGCCATTCTTCTAGAGAGGGCCCCAAAAGTAGCTGCACAGACTGCTCTATTCCAGTTTCCAAATGCACGTACTAGATAGAGTATAGCTTGTGACAGATTAAGAAGGGGAGAAGGGTGACAGGAGTACTAATCTAAAAGTGTATGCAGATGGAAACATGAGGCCATGGGAAAAAGAGTTTCTCAGTGAAATTTGATAGATAGCAGGGATAGATATTACGCTTTTTAAAGAAAAATTAATATGCTGTGCTATTTTCATTTTTTTCCTTATTCTGTAATTATCTTCATTGGAATTATTTTGCATTTAAATTTAATTTTTCATATATTAGTATTGTTACACTGAATTTTTTTGTTTGTATGTATGTTTTTAATTGATTAAACTTTAAAGTTTTATGTGCATTTATATTTTGTGAACAAATTATAATTAAAGTTCTTGCAATTAGAGAATTTAATCAACCAATATCATTTCCAAAACTAATGCTAATGTACTAGTTAAATCTCCTCATTTTTTGCTTTTTTACTGTTTTTTTGCTTTCTGTTTTATTGGTTTTTGGTACCCTGTATGTTATTTCATGTTTTCCCTTCATTTATTTTCAAGGCATACATTCTGTTTTTAATTATGCTACAGATTGTAGTGTGTTTTCATATGTCAGTATTACACATGGACAAACATCTTAATTTTACTTTGTATGCAACTTCAGAAATAACATTTGTGCCTGTGATTCCTTGTCCACATCTGTTGATAAAACATATATATGTATATTTTTTATTAAACTGTCAAACAACTGAAAGGCATTACAAGGTTTAGGAAGGGGCAAGTGGGAAGAAGGAATATTAGTAGGGAAGGATCTGAGTACTTTGCCCCCTGAGATTATCTTTCTGCCTTCTTCAACCTAAACTATAATTTCCTTGGTACAGGATTTTAGAGACTCTGAATTAAAGGAGAGTAACCTGAAAAATATGAGGAGAGCGTCTAACATAGAGATTACTCTTTTAGCTGAAGAAGCTTAAAGAGAAACATTTCAACACCTTGGATAAGTCCATTTGTTGTACAGCTCCTTTATATATCTGTATCTATATATGAGGGCTACCAGTAAAGTTTGTGAACTCATCCTAGAAAAAGTGCTATATACATCATTGCTGAATATCACTGAAGTCACCTTCAAAGCACTCCACTTGGGAAGCTATGCAGCAACTCCAGCACCTAGTCCACCCTTCAAAACAATTTTGGGACTTTTTCTGGAATGGCCATCACAGCTGTCATCATATCACCTTTGATGTCTTCAGTGTCATCAAAATATCTGCCTTTCAATATTTCCTTTATCTTCAGGTAAAGAAGAAACTCATTGGGGGCCAGATTGGGTAAGTAGGGAGGATGTTCCAGTACAACAATTAAGTTGTACTTAATTGACAGACAATTATACAATTAAGTTTGTGAACTTGCAACCATGCACACTGGCCATTCCAGAAAGAGTTTCAAAATTGCTTTGAAGACTGCACTAGGCACTGGCATCGGTGTCTAGCTTCCAAAAGGGAGTCCTTCGAAGGTTACTGTAGTGATATTCAGCAGTGAGGTATGTAGCACTTGGAACAATTAAGTTCATGGGCTTAATTGTCATATTCTAGATTTCAGAGGTCCACAGATGGGAGGAATTATGTCCCAGGATGAAACACACCCAGTTTTAGTCATATTTTGATTTAGGTAATTCAGGATTTGAGATTTTGCACTTAAGAGATGATACTGGAACAGGTGTTGCTGTGGTTAGGAAATTGGCTGTTAATCAAAAGATAAGCAGTTTGAATCCATCAGCCACTCCTTGGAAACCTTATAGGGCAGTTCTACTCTGTCCTGTCAGATCACTGTGAGTCAGAACCGACTTGACTTGATGACAGTGTGTGGGTAAATGGTAGAATTCTATGGGTTTAATTGTGCCTCTGCAAAATATGTGTTGAAACCCTAATCCATACATCTATAAATATTACCTTATATGGATATACAGAGTTTTCTTTTGTTAGATTATTGAAGTCATTATACTGTGGGTTCTAAACCAAATCACTTTTGAGTTACAAAAAGTTCAATTAGAATAAACAGAAATGGAGATACGCGTTCCATACGAAGACAGATAGACATGCCAGATATATTGACACTCCCAGAAAATTCAAGGGTTGCCTGTTGCCAAAAGGTAAAACAGACAAAGAAGGACATGCCCCTAGAGCCATGCCCTAAATTTGTGCTTCTGTTCCCCTGAATTGTGAGAAAATAATTCTACTTTTTAAAGCCACCAAGTTGGCATTGTTTCTTTCATAGTATCACTTGGTGACTGTTTTAGTTATCGAGTCCTGCTCTGACAGAAATACCACAAGTGTGTGACTTTATCAAATAGAAATTAATTTTCTCAACATATAGGAGGCTAGAAGTCTGAATGCAGTGCACTGGCTCTAGGAGAAGGCTTCCTCTCTCTGTTGACTCTGGAGGAGGGTTCTTGTCTCTGTAACTTCTGCATTTGGCATGGCATGTATCTTCTCCCATCTCTGCTGGCTCCTTCGCTTGTTTAGTCAGCTGTTTTATATATCTCAAAAAGATTGATTTAAGACACACCCTACTGTAATACAGTGTCTCATTAACATGACACAGAAAATCCACTTACAAATGGGATTATAACCATAATAAGAGTTAGGATTTCCAAAACATATTTTGGGAGACACAGTCAATCCATATCAGTAACTGTTATAGTTATGTATGTGGTCTTAAATTTTTCATTAATGCAAAGAGTTCAGATATGAGCATCCTGATAATTGTTTCATGATAGAAGTATACATATATTTCTCTTCTCAGAAATATAATACTGGGGTGAATAGCATGCAAAAAATGATTATAGTCCTTTGCCATTCAGTTGATTTCAACCAACAGTGACTCTATCAGACTGGTCGATTTGAACTGCAAACCCCTTGCTGGCAGCCAGGTTCTTAGTCATGATGCCACTGGGACTCCAAATAGCATGCATTATGATATATTAACAATTCACTTCTGAAACTGATTCTACCAGTTGGCATTTCTATCAGTACAATGTCCTTTCCATACACCATAGTTCACTGCTGCCAAAGGGTGGTCCACTGACCAGTACAGGTCCATGAACTGTTTGGTATAGGCTAATGACAAGATAAGTATAATAATTGAGATAATTGTTCTAGTCAACATTTGTCTGGCTAAAATTTTTAATATTAGCTAATATTATGAAATTTATACAATTATATATACATATATTATTTGCATTTTAACAAACATCAGGGAGTCTAAACTTTTGTTTATTGATCATTCATATTTCTTCTTCTGTTCACATCCATTGCACATTTTTTCATTATGTTGATTGTTGTTGATTTGCAACTTCCATTGTATATTCACTAAAATATACTTTGGTTGTAATTATTTTTTTCTGGTGTTTTGCTTGTGTTTTCTTATGTTAACAAGAATATTTACTCAGGCTTTGGTTCATAACACACACCCTACAGGTGATATGACTGCAGTAATGAATAAGCCAAGTGCTTAAAATCAAGGAGTTCGCGTGTGTGTGTTCACATGCACATACACCTGTGTAGGTTTTCATTCATGTAGAAAGATACGGTTTTCATTCTAATTACAATAAGAAACCATCAGAAGGTGCCACAGAAAATATGAAATTGTATGATTTTCTTTGCACTTTACCAAAATGAATCTTGGTGTTATGTGGGAAATATCCCATGGGGCCCAGTAGTAGGTAGAATATTTCAATGCTTTTACAGTAATGACAAAATTAGGAATATGACTTCTACTAGGCATATAGATTGGAAATGGTGAGAAAAAAATCAGACATAGATTAACAGGAACACTTTATCTTGGATTCCTTATGTAAGAGAAAGTGAGAAGTCAGTTGACACCAGCTACTTAGCTTGAGAAACAGAATGACAGTTATGTGTCATTTACAGAGTTCTGGAACATTTCACGGTGAGAAAGCTGGAGATAAAATCATGCATTCCTTGGTAGTATTAAGTTCGAAAAGATTGGTAGACACAAGTGGTGATATTACAGATCATTTCATACATATGTATTTGGAGCTCACAGTGGTAGTAATAGATTTGAGAATCATCAGTGTGTTGGTATTCAGAGTTAGTATAAATTATATACAATGATAGGATAGAGATAAAGGAAGGGATAGAAAGAGTATCCTGTAGCACTTCATTATATAAAGTTTTGCTGGAGAAGGTACAGTCAGGAAAGGAGATTAAGTCACAAGTCATTAGGGTAAAAGTAAATAGAAATGGAATATCACTTAGCAATAAAAATGAACATACTATTGATACATGCAGAAACATGGATGACTCTTAAAACCATTTTGCTAAGGCAAAGAAGCCAGGTATAGAAGACCCCATGAACTCTATGTCATCATTTGTGTATAATGTCCAGAAAAGCCAAGTTAACAGAGAAAAAAAATAGCATTTCTTAGGGTATGGGGATGAAAATGTGGATCAACTGCAGATGAGCATGAAAAATCTCTACGTGGGAATCGGAATATTCTACAACTGAATTTTGGTGGTGATTGCACAACACTGTAAATTTACTAAAAATCATGAATTGTACATCAGCTTGATAAATTTTAAGGTATATGAATTATTCTTCGGTGTAGCTGTCAGTAAAGAGTAAACTTTGGTAAATGTGATGTAACTGGAGACAAGAAAATCAAATTTTTGTAACAGTATTTTGTAATTAACAGTGACAAATGTTTCTAAAGGTTAAAAAATAATGACACTAGCTTTAACAAAATGATGTTTTTTGATGACTGGGATGAGAATGAATGGTAGCTTTTTTTCCTTTAGCAAAATGATGATTTTTTTTCCCTCACAGTCTCCAATTTGAGCCTTATCTTACTAATGTCACAACAGTATAGTAGACAAACTGTAGAATTTGTTGTGAAATTGTACAAATGTTAAGATTTTATTTTTTACTGCTTGTAGTTTATAGATTGATTTTGGAAAGAGTAACATCTTTAAAATGTTTACTCTTCCCATGCAGTAATATGGCATTGCAGCTACAGAAGAAAATTTTTTATCTGCTTGTCATTCAGCTAAAAGATACCTGGATTACATCTCATTGAAAGTCAACAATGAACTCAGAAGGAGATTTAACTGGCAAAAGCTTTGCTGAGCACCAAAGCAAGTGCATTCAGAAAGAAAATTATGTTCCTGCTTTAAATTCAGCAGAGGTGCTTGACACTCCAGTCAACACAGACAAAGTCCCTCAACTCCTGGACAAAACAAATTCATTGAAAAATTCTCAGGAACCTTCTGGAACCTCAGGCAGTAATAGTCAACTTAGCAGTTTAACCTCAGTCACCTCTCAAATTGTTCATGTGCCTGTGGAAGAGAGAAAGTATTTGAATCAGCTTAGTGAAGGCAGACAAGCCAAATTCTTTCTAGATATCATGCAGACAACTGGTGCTAACCTAGAAGAATTCACTTTCATCAAAGACCAAGGTCTATGTATTACAGTCTCTGGTAGGCCAGAAAATATTAAGAAAGCTGAGACAGCAATTTTTGCTCAGTTTCAAGAACATATTTCAACCACAGTCTGTGCCCCCAAAGAACAACACTGTAGTGTTACAGGCAAGACTGAAGAAAAACTACAAGACATGGAACAAAAAACTGCAACCAGCACCCAGATCCTACGCCATAATAACCATCAGAACGATGCCAAGATTGTTGGTAACAAAGAAGGCATACAGAAAGGTCTACATGGAGGTTTTTATATGTCTGCCGAACAAGACAAGCATGTTGTAGAGAAACTACATTTAGAAAATGTATTTAATCCTTCAGTTACCAGGCCATATGATAGACCTGTTGACAAAGTCATGCAGGAAGAAGAAGCATGCAAATATATTCCATTAACTAGTACCAGCTGCACAGAGATCACGTTCACTGGAAAAAAGAAACAGCTAAATCAGTCTGTGGCTTCTGCAGAGGAGATTTTTGAGGATACCAAAAAGAGAACTACCACAGCCACAGCTGCAGAGAAGAAATTGCAGCACAAATGTACTACAGGGCGTAAGAGCAGTTCTGAGCAGGAGATCCTAGAAAGAACTAGAGTTTCAGAAGAGATTTCAGCCTCAGAGAGGATAACAGATTCTGAGACCCTCCAAGGTGAGCCTGAAAGGTCTTCAAAGTCACTTACTAAAGTTTATTCAAAGACCGAGGATTACACCATTTCCTCAGTTTCTGCTCCATCCTGGATTCACAGGTTTATTATTG
The DNA here is from genome assembly GCA_028571685.1 of Heterohyrax brucei. NCBI lineage: Eukaryota > Metazoa > Chordata > Mammalia > Hyracoidea > Procaviidae > Heterohyrax > Heterohyrax brucei. The sequence goes on along the minus strand of CM053166.1, from coordinate 126,388,377 downwards.
GTAAGAAAGGTCAAAATATGTCCAGAATAACTCAGAATATGCCAAAAGTTCTGATAGAATTTAGTCAACATGATGAAATTATCATAAAAGGACCTACAGAAGATGTTAATTGTATTCAAGAAAAATTTGAAGCCATAGTCAAAGACTTAACAGACAGAATGAATTATGAGGAGATTAATATTGACTATAAATTTCATAGATATCTGATAGGGAAGAATGGTATCACCATAAACCAGATTAAAGAGAAGAATAAGGTTTCTGTGTTAATCTCACCTGAAAATGAAAAGAACAACTTGATCAGAATTGAGGGTGAAATTCAAGGTGTTCAACAGGCCAAGAAAGAACTTCTGGAGCTTGTTGCTCATGTAGATAACGAGCAGAGCAAAGACTTAATTATTGAGCAAAGATTTCATCGCAAGATCATTGGGCAGAGACGCGAACAGATTCGTGATATCCGTAAGAAATTCCCAGAAGTTAAGATTAATTTTCCTGATCCATCACAAAAAAGTGACATTGTCCAACTCAGAGGGCCCAAAAATGAATTAGAACAATGTGCAAAATATTTGGAGAACGTGGCGACAGACTTTATAGAAAATAACTATTTCATAACTATTCCCATATTAAAACAGTTTCACAAACATATCATTGGAAAAGGAGGTGCAAGCATCAAAAAGATCTGTGCAGAAAGCAACACTACTATTCACCTCCCGTCAGCAAGTAGTAGTTCAGAGAATATTGTCATCAGTGGAAAACGGGAAAACTGTGAATTAGCCTGTAAGCGGGTTCTTGCAATTCAGAAAGATCGTGCGAGCATTGCAGACGTGGAAATTTCTATACCTTCTAATCTACACAAAGCCCTTATACATCCTAAAGGCTGTTTGACTGGTTCTATCCTGGAAGAATGTGGAGGGATCACCATTCACTTTCCAAAGTACAACTCAGGTCTTCAAAGGGTTGTCATTAGGGGACCTGCCCAAAGTGTTGAGAATGCTAAGAAAAAGTTGCTGCAACTAGTAGAAGAAAACAAGTGTTATGCTGTGGTCCTCGAAGTCAAACAACAGTATCATAAATTCTTCAAGAGTGAATATGGTGACAGTGTTTCTAAAATCTGTCAAGAGACTGGAGCACGTGTCATTTTCCCTAGCCAAAAGGATAAAAGTCAAGATGCGTTCACTATCACTGGCACAGAAGAGGCTGTTAAAAATGCAGAAAAGGAACTAGAAGCTCTAATAAAAAACCTAGATGATGTTGTAGAAGACAGTATACTGATAGATCCCAAGTACCATCATCACTTTACCATGAGAATGAGCCACCTTTTAAAGGAAGTGACTGAGGGATACGGTGGTGTAATTATTAATTTTTCATGTTCACGAAAAGAGGGCAACAAAATCATAATTAAAGGAGCAAAGCCTTGTGTGGAAGCAGCCAAAAGACAGATCCAGAAAGTTATTGACGACTTAGATAGGCAAGTCACAATGGAATGTGTTATTCCCCAGAAATTCCACCATTTTGTCCTGGGACCAATGGGCTCCCATGTCGAAAAAATCACTAGAGACTATGATGTTCAAATCCATTTCCCAGACAGAGGAGAGAACCCAGTTACTAACATAGAGCCAGCTGTTCAGGAAGATGAAGACGAAATTGGGAAAAGGAATACTAAGGAGGATGATCCTATTTCTCAAAAAAAATGTGATGCCATATATGTCACAGGTCAGAAGGAAAAGTGTGAAGCAGCCATGGAAGCTCTTGTAGCTTTAATTCCTGTCACTGCTGAAGTAAATGTGCCCTCTCAACTTTACCGTTATATTATTGATCTGAAAGGAAAAGGTATACGTAAGGTGATGGACGAATTTGGTGTTAATATAAAAGTCTCAGCACCTGGATTACAGTTCAGTCGTGTTTTTATCACTGGTCTTGCTGCAAATGTTGAACAAGCCAAAGCTAGATTACAAGAAAAAGTGGTGGCATTGCAAGCTGAAATAGAAGATCAAGCATTAAAGAGTTTTAAACTAAGCTTTACACTAGACCCCAAATACCACCCCAAGATCATTGGTCATAAGAGTTTACTTATTGCTAAGATTTGTTTGGAACATAAAGTTACTGTCCATTTTCCAGGTAAAGATACCAGTGAATTACAAGATCAAGTCATTATTACTGGGTATGAAAAAAATGTCATTGCTGCCCAGGATGCAATTATGAAAATGGTGCATAAATTTGAAAAAATAGTAACTAAGGAAACTCCACTAAACCACTGTGTCCGTGATAAAATTATTGGTTTCCATGGGAAGGCCATTAATAAAATCATGGATCAATTCCAAGTTGATATCCGTTTCCCTCCCAGAGGGGCCCCGGATCCAAACATTGTTATTGTGACTGGACTTCCTGATAAGGTCACAGAAGCAATTGATCACATCCTTAGTCTTGAAGACCACTGTCTGGCTGCTGACACAAAGCTTGACTCTCAGCAGGAGTGTTTGGAAGGAGTCTCTCTGTTTAATGCATCCAGTGCTGCATCAAAGAGTTTTGCAGTAAAAGATTCTCCTTCTATTGCAAGCACCAGACACGAGGTCCCTGACATAAACAGCCCTGAAGAGTTTCCCAGTTTGGGGAGCCCGATAGCTCCTAAGACTCCCCATTGGGGACCCAAACAGTGATAAAAACAGTTTTATTCACGTGAAAAAAACAAATTGTTCCAGACAGGTGACCTGAAAGTGCCACAAGAATTCTCACCAACTTGACCCAACTGCTGAACTGTATGCATATCCTTTCTTAAATACTCTGACATATGTTTTAGTGAAAAGTATTCAGTCCTGTATGCCTTCAGTAAGTACCAATTCAGTGTCTAATTTCTACACAGGACCTGTTGTTTACTTTTTTTAAAATAGACATTCCATTACTTTAAATGTAGTCCATTAAAATATTAAATACTACTTCTTAAATTATGTTGTCTGTTTAGTGTGTCATTCAATTTCATTCTGAGATCTAAACTGTGGCAAGGAGATTACATATGTGCCACCACCTGAAGGCAAAGAGTTCCTTAACTTCAAAAAAGCTACAACTGACTACTCATTTTACTTTTTTCTAAATATTTTATTTGTAATACAATATTCTGTTTTCTAGACTGCAACCAGCTATCCGCCAGGAGTCAAATTGCTCATCTAGCGTGGCTTATAAAGTAGGGAAAAATAAAATTTGGATAGTGTGGTTGGATTCTGGAGGCAGTGGTAGCTATTAGAAGTAACACAGCAGTAATGTAGAGAGAAAAAGAATGACAGAATTACTCAGAATGACTTACTCGTGGTCATAATTACTATTTGGGGGTTTGAGACTTCCCTTTTTTATACATTCCCCAGCATACCTTTCAAAGGCTTCTTTGAGGAAAAATGTACAACTCAAGAGACCTTTTTCAGCTCCTACTTACTGGTGAGTCCTTAGGTCTGATTAAGACTTCAGATGTTATTTTAGTGGGTGCTGTTGGGCATCAGTCGTATCCCCCCTCACTACCCAATCTACTGTAGCTGCTAACAGCTGACACTTAACAACTAAACCCCACCTCCAACATTTCCTTCATTTTCCAGCCTTATCATTCTACTGAAGAAAAGCACCTTGCCCAAGGTAATGACTTCATTCTCAGGGGCAGCATTGATTCAGTAACTAGTCAACATGGTCATAAGTGCCCAACTCTGTTTCCACCATTTAAGAAAACTCTGTAGCACCATACCAGATCTCCAGCTCCCCATGAGCTTAGCAGAATCCTTTATTGTGATTGCAGTTGAAGTTAAACTTCTTCCTCTGCCTAGTTTTTTTCCTTCATTCCTATATAGGTATTTATTTGAAGATCACGTCCCAGTAAACTTTCTAAATACAAATCCTCTATTCAGAGTCTAGGGCAGCTGTAGTTGCTATGATAAATTACTATGATCTGAGAATCATGCTTGTAAGGGATATGAAGGTTTGTGAAGAGGAGAAATGGAGATACATCTTTATTGTCAAAGATTATGGCCAAATAAGTAAGGGGACACTTGTTTTCTTCTGAATAATCTCAGGTTCTATGGTAGTAGGTACCAAGTGATGGGACTCAATTAACAAAGACAAAGTGGACTGGTTACAGTAATGGACAGCAGAGTGAAAGCAATAATCAGAATTATTTGGCTTCTATGTAATTACAATGTTGACTACTTAGTCATGATGTCCCTAGGGGTAAAATAAATATATCAACTAAATGTTTACTTGATATGTACAAGCAGAATTATTCTAGGTCAGGAGAAAAGCACTCAACTTGAATAGTCTGAACAAAGAGTCATGTCTCAATCAATTTCCAAACTTGAGTGAGTTTGCAGACCTAAAATTTGTTGAATGAAGGGGAGACCAGCTCCCCATTAAGAAAGACTCCATTACCTTGCCAAAAAATTCTAAAATTTCTAATATTTCTCTCAGCTTTACTCAAAGACATCTATGGCTTTATAACACAGTGACTGTTTATTGGGGGAAAGGAAATAACCACACTTTCTGGAGACTCCTGGATACTGGCTCTGAATACCAATCCCAGGAAACCCAAAACATCACTGTTGCCTACCATAGTGGTGGAATATGGAGGTCAGATTATTAATGGAGTCTTAGCTCATACTTATTTCACAGTAGGTATAGTGGGTCCCCCAGCATTCTGTAGTGATTTTCCCAATCCAAGATTAGATATACTCAGCAACTGTCAGAACAGTCCCATCCCCACCATTGGATCCCTGAGAAGTACACTAAGGGCTGCTATTGTGGAAAAAGCCAAGTTGAAGCCATTAGAACTGCTCCTACCTATGAAAGTTGGTAAATCAAAAATAATACTATACAAGAATAGACTGGACTTGGAGACACAGTGTAACCATATGATGTGTGTACTTTATGATTCTGTGCATTTATAGGAGGTTGTCCTACTGGTCTCTTTCTACATGGGAGAGAATAGGATGGAGAGGAGTGGACAGGAGCTTGTTAGGAGGAGACTAGAAGTATCGAATGATAAGGAACTGCAGATAGGTAATTATACAAAATTGATTTGGATAGTATAGCTTCACTTAATCACAATTCATAATAGTAATATACTCCTAGAGGGATTGCAGAGATCACTGCCCAGATCAGGGACTTGAAGGATGCAGGGGTGGTAATTACCACCTGATATCTATTAAATTTTCCTATTTGGCCAATGCCAAAAAAAACAACAACAACAACAACAACAGATGAATCTTGGAGTATGACAGCAGCTTATTGAAAACCAGATGAATAATTGGAGCTGCTGTTCCAGATACAGTTTTTTTGTTTGAAGTATTTTTTTTTATTATGATTGAATGAAAATGTACATTCCCATATGAATTTGCCATATGAATTTCCATATGAATTTCCCATATGAATTTGACCTACATGCAGCTTCCACTGCTCTCCTTGCATGGTGACAGCACACTCTTCCGCTCTGCTCCATGCATGTCTGATCTTCCCAACAGTCTCCTGTCTTCTCCTTTCCAACCATTCCCCTTCCTCCAGTATGAGTTCAACAGGACCATCTCCTGTAGATGCCCAGAACCTTAAAGTGCCCACACAGTAAGATCACTCTGCGTCACCATGTCCAATCCATTGCTGTCTGAAAAGTTGACCTTCATTATGATTTACGGACAGGGGCAGCCTCAGGAACAGGGGCCCTGCTCCCAGGAGAACCCCGAGGCCCCTGGACCATCAATTGTGGTCTTCTAGTGGATGCACCCATATTTATACTTGTGTTGCCAGTGAGGCTCAACTTTATGAACTCCATAGTGGCTATCACGTAGTAGCTGGGTACCATCTGGTTCTTCCAGTCACAAGTCGATGTAGACATCCACTCACATGGGTCTCTCTGTCTTCTGGATTCTCTTTCTCCCATGTCTTTATGGACCTTGGTGACCATCTGTTCCTGCTAAGTTGAGACCATTTGCTGTGCACAAAGATGTCAGCTTGGCAGCTTTTAAGACCCCAGACACCACCCACCAATGTGGAGTGTGGAGAGACCTCATTAGCAAAACGCTAGTTATGTCAATTGAACTCGATTTGCCCTGACAGAATGGTCCCCGGCCCCCCGCCCCAACTACTCTGTCCTTGCTATATGGGGTTAAGATGGGAGGAGTACACAAGTTGTGTTGAAGTCCTGTTAATATTGATCTTCTTACTAATGTGTGCTGTCACCAATTTCACCCAACCAAATTTGTAACAACTAATCCTTCCCCCTTTGCCCTCCCACCCTCCCCAAACTTGCAGCCGTCAAAGAGTCTTTTCTGTTATGCATGAGTCTGCTTTTAAGTTCTTATTGTAGTGGTCTCATACAATATTTGTCCTTCTGTCACTGACTACTCTCAACATAATGTCCTCCAGTCAAAACCAGGTTAAGAGATGTTTCCTGCTGTCATCGTTGTTCTTTATCATTGCATAGTGGTCCATTGAGTATATATACTGTAGTTTACCTATCCATTCTTCTGTTCTTGGGCATCTGGGTTGATTCCATCTTTTTGGTATTGTGGAATGTGCTGCGATGAGCATTCATGTGCATCGTGTGCGATGAACATTCGTGGCCTTGATTCTGTAGGATATATTCCAAACAGTGGAATTATTGGGTCAAATGGTGTATCTACATCCACTTTTTTAAGGGAGTGCCAGATTGCTTTCGAAAGAGGTTGCACCATTTTGCAATCACACCAACACTGTAGGAGAGTTCCAGTCTCTCCACAGCCTCTCCAGCATTTAATGTTTTGTGTGTTTTTGGATCATGTCCAACCTTGTTGGGGTGAGATGGTATCTCATCGTTCTTTTCATTTGAATTTCCTTAATAGCTAATGATCGTGAGCATGTCCGCTTGTGTTTTTCTGGCTGCCTGGATCTCCTCTTTAGAGAAATGTCTGTCCATCTCCTTTGCCTATCACTTAACTGGATGATTTAACTTTTTCTTATTGATATTTTGTGGTATCTTACAGATTATGGAGATCAGGCAACAGTCTGACATGGAGTTGCCAAATATTTTTCCCATTCTGTAGCTGGCCTTTTATTTCTCCTAATAAAGTCTTCAGATGAGCAAAAGTGATTGATTCTTAGTAGTTCCCGTTTATCTATTTTCTGTTGTTTGTGGTTTGTTTGACAGATTTTGAAGTCTGTCTATGTTGTGTATTAAACCTTCCATTGTTGTTCCTACTTTTTTTTTGGATCAGCTTTATCGTTTTAGATTTGATATTTAGATCTTTTATCCAGTTTGAGTTGGTTTCTGTATAAGGTGTCAGACATGGGTCTTGTTTTAACTTAGTGCAGATGGACATCCAGATAAAGTGGGAACATCTGGAGGACATTATCCTAAAGTGACATTTTCCAGAGGCAAAAGGCCAAATAATTTATGAGACCATTATTATGAGAACACAACAACAGAGTTAAGCACAGGAGAAAAGAATCTTTGATGGTTACAGGAGTTGGGAGGAAAGGAGATAAATTTCTATAAATTAGGCACTAGTTAGGATTCAGGTTAGGTGTGGAGTGATAGAATGCACTGGAAAAGTGGTATCTGCAACTGGACTACATCAAAACTAAATTGTTCTCTAGATGCAACCCAACTCCTTGGAAGGACAGAGCAACAGGGACAGAGGTTGTGGGACCATGCTTTCAGGGAACATCTAGACTAATTCACATACCCAAGATTTTTCTTTTTCTCTAAGAAAATGTTCTTCATACGAGTTGGGTTAGTGTCATCTGGGGTCTTAAAAGCTAACATGATGCCATCTAAGTAGCATCAATTGGTCCCAGTCCACCAGAACCAGAATACAACAGCGGACATCAAGGACAGGAGAAAAATATGAGCCCAGCAGATGGAAGGTGCCATATGATCTAGAAACTACTCAGTACTGGACCAGAAGAATCAGATGGTGCCCAGCCATCACCAGTGACCACTCCGATGCATGGAACAATATAGAGCCCTTGACATGGCAGCAGGAATGTAAGTTTGCAGAACTAGAACTCTACCAAATGACCATACCTGATGGTCCATCAGTCTGGAACTTCTCCCGAGAACATGGCCCCTAGACTCTTTAACCCCAAACCTCCTCCAGTACTGAAGCCAAATATCCATACAAAGACTAAACTGGACTATATAAACTTGGAGTGATGCCAGCAATGAACAAACTTTTGGACTTATATATATACACACACACACAAGGGGCTGGCTGAGAAGCTCACGAGAGGCAAAATGATAGGTGAGGCGAGACAGGTCTTAGTCAAATGGGCATGGGAAGATCTGGATAAAAAAGGGGTTATGTACTCTCAAGGTGGGAGGGAGGAAGGGTAGAGCAGTTACAGTAGAACAGTGATATGAATTATGGGTGTTATATGGCTAATTGATATGAATTATAAACTTGTACTTAAATCATAATAAAATTTATTTAAAAAAATTTTTAAAAAGTAACTCATTTTATAAAGTCAGCATAATCCTGATATTAAAACCAGGTAACAACAGCACAAAAAAGGACAATTACAGACCAATATGTCATGAACTTAGACACAAAAATCTTCAACAAAATTCTAGCAAATAGAATAAACAATATAAAGATGCTACTAAAAGTAGACCAATGAAAATGTCCCCATAAAGTTATTTGGAGCTGAATAAATACTCAAGTATATTAAAACGTGAAATGTTCAAAGGTAGGTTAAAATATATGAAACAGAAACACTATAGCAGACATAAAAGATGTCAAATGGCTGGGGTCTGATGGTTGTTTGGCATGATTGTTCAGAGATAAAACACTGTGATTTTAAGATATCTGTTCTTAAACTAAAATTCTCAACATATACATGGAACTGTGTTAGATTTCTAGAACTGCTTTAACAAAGTGCCATCAAGTGTATGTGTCTTAAGCTGTGCTCTCTAAGCAAGGAAGATTAGTAAAGCATACAAACTTATATAGAGAGATTTATGTCAAGGAAATGGTTCATGTGATTACAGAGGCTGCAATGTCCCAAGTAGTCAGGTCAGACTAGAGGATTCTTCTGATTCATGTAAAAGTAGAGTCTGGTGAACCCAAGACCGCATGGTGGATTTGAACTGCCAGTCTTTTGGTTAGCAGCCATAACATTTAATCACTATACTACCGGGGTTTCCTTTAGCTGTTTAGGAGATATTATAAATGGCATTGTTTTCCTGATTTCATTTTCCTCATTCTTTTACTGGAGCATAGGAATCCTAATTTTTGTATGTTAATCTTGTATCCTGCTACTTTTCTAAGCATGTCAGTTCCAGTAGTTTTCTTGTGGTATCTATGGGGTTCTCTATGTAAAGAATCACACATCTTCTGTCAATAGAAATAGTTTTATTTCTTCCTTTCTAATTTGGATGTATTTTATTTCTTTTCATTGCCTTATTGCTCTACTTAAGATTTCTAGCACAAAGGTAAATAGGAATGGTGATATAGGGCATCCTTATGTTCCCGTTTTCAGAACAGGCTTTCAGCCTCTTTCCCTTGAGAATAATGCTGTGGTTGGTTTTGCAAAGATGTCCTTTATTATGTAGAGGAATTTCTCTTATATTCTTATTTTGCTGAAAGGTTTCTCATGAGTGGGTATAGCACTTTATCAAATGCCTTTTCTGTGTTGATTGAGATGATCATGTGGTTCTTTTGTTCTATTTATGTGATGGATTACATTGATTTTCTTATGGTTAACCATTCTTGTATAACTGGTATGAATTCCACCTTTAATATGTTATGCTGATTTCTCTAGGCTAGAGTTGTGGTGAGAATATGAACATTTATATTCATCACAAATATTAGTCTGTAATTTTGTTTGTGGTGTCTTTCCTAAGCTTGGTATCAGAGTTATGCTAGCGTTATAGAATGAATTTGAGAATATCATTTGATTTTCTATGCCCTGAAATAGTTTCAGTAGTACTTTTGAGATCTATATTGAGTGGCATTTGATGTGCATCTTGGATATCTATATTCTTTTCTTTCATAACTTCTGGGAAGTTTTCTGTCAGCAGTTCAGCAACAGTACTCTGTGTTCTCAGGTGTCTCACCCTGTTCAAGAACTCCAGTTAATCACAGATTGTTCCTCTTAATAGAGTCCCACATACTTCTTAATGCTTCTTCATTTCTCTTGTTTCTTTTTTTCTGATTTCTCCTCATAGATGCCGACGGCACTTGGCTTGGCCTCATAGATGCTGGAGTCAGTAGCTCTGTCTTCCAAATCAGAAAATCTCTTTTCCATTTGTTCCATTCTGTTTCCTTGGCTTTGAATTGAAGTTTCCATGTCTTTGATTTTGTTCTTGATCTGTTGGATTTCCAAGTACTGGTGTTCCATCAGATTGAACAGCTTGCTTAGTTTTTTGTTTTGCTCTGCTGCATTTTATATAAGGTCTAGGAGGGCTCTATGTGTATTCCTTTTGTATTCACCTTCTGATAGTTTCAGAAAGATTTCTTCGTCTGGGAAGTTCTTTGATGCTTTCTTTTGGGGGCCTTCTAAAGCCATGGGTTATTTCTTCATTATGCTTTAATCCAAAATTTATTGCTTTTTGGGCATCATGTGGGTCAATAGAGGCTGGGAGAGATGCTATGAGGATGGACTGCAGTTGTTTTTCTAGGCCATCTTAAAATGAAAGATAAAAGGTATCTGACAACTTCCAAAGTGAGTCAGGTTTTCAGGTGTACAGGTCCCTCTTCGCAGTGGGCAAAGTAAGCACCTCTATATCTAACCCCAGATATTATAAACTAGTTCAAAATACAGAAAAGCTACTGCCCTGCTGGCCTCTGCTGTCAGGCCCCAGCCGTAGGTGACACTGTATAGAATACTGCTTTTCTGCTGGAAAAGCACTCTCCTCTGGGCAGGCACTGACTCCCAGCCCCGGAATTAGGTCCAGATGAGGCCTCTATATGGGCACATCCATCTCCAAGTAGAACAAGATGATGTCCTGCACAAGCTCCCCACCTGCCTTGTACAGGCTACTCCATGGCGGAGGCGGAAAGAGAGGCCAAAGGCACAGAGATACACAGAGTCCAAAACCGGGCTTTCAAAATGTGGCAATTTCGCCTGCTGATCTCACCAGCAGTGTATCTGGGATTAGCTGATAGTCAAGTCCCGGCTCAGCTCGCTGGCTAAGACAGAAAAGAAAAAATTAAAATGGTGAGTTACCTTTGGTCCATGAAAGCCAGCGCTCACCAAGAGTGGGGGTCAGTGAAGGAAAGGAAATTTTCCATTCAGTGGTATGACGACCAAATGAACAGCCCTATGCTGTGTCCTAGGGCTCGCTAGGTGTCCAGAAGGCTCTGTTTAATTATCAATTCAGGTCTTGGTTTCCAGAGGGTTTTAGGGAGATGTGTGTTTAGTCCTTTATTTTGACTCCGCCGCCTGTTTCAGTAGCACTAGTGTATGTTCTTTGAATGTTTTATAAAATTCTCCAGTGAAACCATCCAGGGTAGGCCTTTCTCTTGTTGCTGTTGGAGCTTTTTTTTTTTTTTTTTTTTTTTTTAATAGCTTATTCAATCTCTTCTCTTGTGAGTCGCTTCAGGCTTTCTATCTCATTTTGTGTAGTGTGTTTCTAGACATTTTTACATTTTTTCTAGGTCCTCAGATTTGTTGAAGTACAGTTTTTCATAGTGTTTTAGTATTATCCTTTTTATTTCAGTTGGGTCTATTGTAATGTCCTCCATCTCCCTCCCTCCCTTTCTCTCTCTCTCTCTCTCTTTTTTTGCCACCTAGTTATTTGCCTCCTCATGCTTTTCTTTTGTCAGTTTGGCCAGCAGTTTGTTGATTTTGTTGATATTTCAGAGTCAATTTTTGATCTTGTTGATTCTTTCTATTTCATTTATTTCTGCTCTAATATTTATTATTCCCTTCATACTGGTGCTTGTGGCTTCCTTTGCTGTTCTCCTTCTCTTTTTTGAGTAGTAGGGCTAACATTTTGATTTTACCCATTCTTTTTTGATTGCTTTAAATTGACTTCTTATCACTGCTTTTCCAGCATACAATAGCCTAGTCATGATGTGAGTTTGTTTTATTTGACTCTAGGAATGCTTTTGTTCTCTCTTTGATTCGTTCTATTACTCAGTTGTTTTTGAAGCAAGATATTATTCAGTTTCCATGTATTTGATATTTTTCTGTATTTATCTTGTTACTAATTTCTACTTTTATGGTATTGTGATAAGAAAGAATGCTTTGTATAATTTCAGTGTTTTGGATTTTTATTGAGTGTTGTTTTGTGGCCTAAAATGTGGTGTCTTCTGGAAAATGTTTCATGTATGTTGGAAGAGAATGTATAATTTTATGCTATTGGGTAGAATTTTCTATATATGTCTAGGAGATCATGGTGGTTGGTTGCAGCCTTTAGATCTTCTGTATCTTTGTTGAGTTTCTTTCTATTTGTGCCATCCTTACAGAGAGAAATGTGTTGAAGTCTCCTAGTATTATTGTGAAATTATTTATCTTTTTGGTACTGTTAAGGTTTTTTTTTTTTAATGTATTTCAGAGCACTGTAGTTTGGTGCTTAGAAATTTATTAGGGTTGCGTCTTTTCAGTGTATTGTCCCTGTAATCATTATATAATGTCTTTCCTTGTCTGTTATGGTTCATTTTGCTTTAAGCCAAATTTTATTTGAGATTAGTATTGCCATTCTTGCTCTTTTTTGGTTAGTGTTTGGTTGATACATATTTTCCCTCCATGATTTTTAATGTATTTATGTCTTTGTTTCTGTCAAGAGTTGAATTGTGCCTCCCAAAAAATGTCTGTAACAATTTGGCTGAGCTGTAATTTCCAGTATTGTGCCGTTATCCTCCATTTTGTGATTTTCCTGTGTTGTAAATCCTGATCTCTGGCTGTGATTAATAGGGAAATAATGGATTATGTTAAAGAGGATTAGGACTATAACACCCTTACTAAGGTTGTGTCCCTGATCCAATGTAAGGGAAGTTTTCCTGGACAGTCACTTGCACTACAGTTTTCAAGAGACAAAAGGAAAAGAAAACAAGCAGAGATTTGGGAACTTCATATCATCAAGAACGTGGCACTTGGAACATGTTACACCCTTCAGACCCGAGATTTGTGCTCTGAGATGCTGCCAGACTAAAGGAAGACTGACATAGCATGGCAAACTTCCTTCAGAGCCAGCAGAGAGAGAGAAAGCCTTACTCCAGATCTGGTTCCCTGAATTCAGAGTTGTAGCCTACTAGACTGTGAGATAATACATTTTTCTTTGTTAAAACCATCTGTCTATGGTATTTCTGTTACAGCAGCAATAAATGACTCAGACAATTTCTAAGGTGTGTGTCCTGTAGACAGTATATTTAGAGATTTTGTTTCTTGTATGTTTGGTTTGGTTCTTACAAATTCTCTTAATTTCTGTTTGTCTAGAAATGTTCCACATTTACCTTCTTATTTGAGAAAGAGTTTTGCAGGAACCAGAATTGACTTGACAGCAGTGAGTTTGAGTAATTCCTGGTTGGCAATTTTTTTTTCTTTCAAGGTTTTATATATGTCATAAAATTGTCGTCTTTCTTGCATAGTTTCTGCTGAGTAATCAGACCTTAGTCTTATTGTTTTCATTATTATTATTTATTAATTACAGAAAATGAATAAAATTTCTAACATCTTTCAATTATCTCATCTATTATAAACCCTCACCCCCACCCTTGTGACCAACACAGTTATTCTCTTCTGTAGATAATTTGACTTTTAAGTCCTTATAACAGGGATCTCATATAATATTTGTCCCTTTAACACTGATTGATTTCACTCAGCATAATATCTTCAAATTGAAACAATGTTATGTGATGTTTTCTAAAATCTACATTGTTTTTTTATCATAGCATAGTATTCCATTGAGTGTATGTACCATAGTTTGTTCATCCATTCACCAGTCTTGCATCCCTGGAATGAAACCAACTTGATCATGATGAATTCTTTTTTCTATATGCTGCTGAATTCAATTGGCTAGAGTTTTGTTGAAGATCGTTACATCTAGGTCCATGAGTGATAATGGTCTGTAATTTTCTTTTCTTGCAGAATCTTTCCCTGACTTTGGTATCAGGGTTATGCTGAATTCACAGAATGAATTTGGGAGTATTCCATCCCTTTCTATGCTGTGAAATAGCCTCAATAGTATTGTCACTTAACTCTTCTCTAAAAGTTTGTTAGAATTCTCCAGTGAAGCCATTTGGGTCAGGACTTTTTTTGGTTGGTAGATTTTTTATGACTTTTTCAATCTCTTCTCTTTTGATAGATTTATTAAGTTGATCTACTTCTCCTTGTGATAATCTTGGTGGGTTGTATGAACCTAGGAATTTGTCCATTTCCTCTAGGTTTTCAAACTTGTTAGAGTACAGCTTTTTGTAGTATTTTGTTATGATATCTTTTATTTCAGCTGGGTCTGTTGTAACATCCCTCATCTCATTTCTTAATCAAGTTATTTTATCTTCTGTTGTTTTTCTTTGGTAAATTTAGCCATTGGTTGCCAATTTTGCTGACATTTTCAAAGAACCAGCTTCTGGTTTTGTTAACTTTTTGATTGTCTTTCTATTCTCTAATTCATTTAGTTCTTCTCTAATTTTTATGGTCTGATTTCTTCTGGTCCTGAGGTTTGTCTCTGTTGCTCTCTTTCTACCTGTTCAAGCTGTGGGGTTAATTCTTTAACTTGGTCCTTTTCTTCTTTCTGGATGTGCATAGTTATAATGATAAATTGACCTCTGAGCACCACTTTTGCTGTATCCCATAGATTCTTGTAGAGTGTATTTTCATTCTCAGTTCATTCCATGAATTTCTTTATTTTATCCTTGATTTCTTCTGTAACCCAGTGCTTTTTGAGCATACTGTTGTTCAGTTTCCTTAAGTTTGAATTTCTATCTATGATTTTTCTGCTACTGATTTCAACTTTTATGGCTCAATGGTCCAAGAAGATACTTTGCAGTAAATCAGTGGTTTCAATTATGTAGAGAATTGCTTTATGACCTAACACATGGTCTATTGTTTTCAAGTTGCAAGTAAGTTACCATTTTTCTCAAGCTTCTCTCACAATTATTTGTCTTTGGTTAAGTAAGTATGATTATGATGTGTCATGGTGACTTTTTGGTATCTATTCTATATGGGGTTTGTTAAGCTTCTTGGATGGTCAGCTTTCCATCATTCAAGATATTGGGAATTTTTCTGTCAGCAAAACATTGTCTCTGTATTTTCCTTTTTCTCCTTCTGTTCAGGAACTCTGATAATGGGCAAATTTTTTTGTTTTGATTGTGTCCCACATAATTCTTAAGGTTTTCTTCATTCTTTTCTCTATTTTTTTTTCTCAAAGTGTCATCTGTGATTAATCTTCAGTCTTGCTGATTCTGTCCTCCATTGTTTTAAATCCTCTCCTATGACCTTTTCCTAACCTATCCGCCTTTGGAATTTTGTTATTTATCTTTTGGATTTTTAGTTGTTGTTTCTGTATTATTTCTAATTACTTATTTTGATGTTTTGTTCTTGTATTATTCTCCTAAATTCTTTTATTGCTTTGTCTGTTTTAGCCTTGATTTTGGCTATGTTGTTATTAGCTTTGCCTGTGTTTCTAGGATTTCCTCTATTTTTTTGTGTGGTTTTCCTTAATCATTTTCCTAATCTTTTAGAGACCACTTAACACAGTCTTTAGAATTCCATATCAAATAGTCCCATTTTCTTGTCTTCTACTGAAAGTTCATCTGATTATATTTGTCACTTGCTGGAGCCCTCTTGTCTTGCTTTTTTATACTGTCTCTGAGAGGTTAAGGCATCATTTTCTTCATTTATTGATTATAAGATCATTTGTTTCCACTTGTATTTTTTTAAATTTTGTTTTGATATGTCAGGCTAGCTGTGGTTTGCTGCTTGCTTGTCTGTTGGCACAATAGCTCTTACCACCTGGTCTTTGTTGGCAGGGTAGGAGCAGCTGGCAGAATGAGCTTGTGTCACTATACACCAGTTTAATGAAGCATCTAGGGGCAGACCAGACAGACTTTGTCTGCCTCTTTATCTTGGTTCAGTGGTGTGGGAGCATTCACAGTCTTACCCAGATAGGTGGTGGTGTCAGATCGGGAGTAACACGGGCCCACTTGCCACCTGTCAGCAGCTAGTCAATTGGTGAGAAAGGAGTGGCACTTCAGGCGTATTTCAGTGGTTGGTTTGAGTGATAGACACACTCTAGATACAGTGGCACAGGAGGGGCCAGATGGAGGGAGGCTGGTGTATGGGGCTAGGTCAGGGGTGAATAAAAGAGGGGGGAGGAAGAGAAAGAGAAAAAAGAAAGAAAAAGTAGCTAGTTAGGGAGAGCAGAGTTGACCTGGGACTCGGCAGGGACTGGGGGTACATGGTATACAGGGCTGCATGAGAAGTATAAAGAAAAGGAAAAAAGAAAATAGAATAAAATAAATGGCAGCACAGTGGGATGCAACTAGTGACTGCAGTGAAGACCATGGGCAGTGGTAGAATGGAGTATTGGTGACGCTATCTGCCATGGCACAGTGGAGGTTAGCAGAAAGGGGAAGGAAGGTGTCCTATGGGGCTAGGTGGGAGGGATAAGGAAAAGTAAGAAAGGAAAAAAATGATGGCAGAGCAGACACATGAGAGTAGGGATAGGGTGATTTTGGGTCTGGTGGAAAGGGAAGAGAGGTGGCTTATGGGGCTATGTAGAAGGGGGAAAGAAAATTGAAAAGAAAATAGTGAGAAAAAAATGGTGACATGGTAAGAGCTGATGAGTGGGCCATGGCTCAGACTTGGGACAGTGGCAAGTTAGTGGCTTTCTAACTGAAGTAGTATGGCTTGGTCTGGTGGGGAGGGGTCTAAGTGGAATACTTGGCTAGATGGGGCAGGGAGAAGGAAAAAGAGGAAAGGGGGAAAATACTTAAAAAAAATGTCCTCATGAAAGTCAGTGAGTAGGATTGGGGTAAGACCTGGGGCAACGGTGGACTGGTGTGGCTCTCCAGCTAGTGTCATGCCTCATGGTCTGGCAGAAAAATGTGTAGATGGCATACAGTCTAGGTGAAATGGAGAAAGAAAAGGAATAAAAGTGCAAAAATAGTGCAGTGGGAGCTGGCCAGTTGGGGGGGGCAGAACCTGGGTAGCAGCAGGCATGGCCCATTGAGAAGGGGTGGAGGTGGCATAAAGGGGAGAAAGGTGAGGGGTTTGTGAGAAAACATGTTTCTATGGCTACCAGGGACTGCTATTCCTGTTGCATACTCCGTGAAG
This sequence comes from Heterohyrax brucei, assembly GCA_028571685.1. Lineage (NCBI taxonomy): Eukaryota > Metazoa > Chordata > Mammalia > Hyracoidea > Procaviidae > Heterohyrax > Heterohyrax brucei. The sequence goes on along the minus strand of CM053166.1, from coordinate 126,371,157 downwards.
TTCCCTTCCTGTACTCCCTGTCCAGGGTCATTGCTTGCTGTGTTTCAAGAAGCCAACATTGTGCTGTTATTCATCGCTTTCTTCTTCCATTCAGTGTTTGATCTAGTTCTTTGTCCAGAACTGATGTTTGTGTCTGTTTTATTTAGTTAGTTTTTCACATTTTTGTTGCAGAGGTTTAAAATGGCACATCTGTCTATGACACCATGTTGGCTCCACCCCAGAGTGTGGCTTTCCTGTATCACAAGACTTTTACTTAATTTGGAAGTAGAGTGAATAAGAATGAAAAAGAGAAAATTCAAGTCTTCTGAAGAATAGACTAAGTCTATCACAGCCTTTCAGGGATAAACAGATAAAAACTTAGCAGGCAGTCTATCAATAGCATGGGAAGGATATGCTACAGAAAGATAAAGAAGTAGAAGTGAACTGAGTATGTAACTGTAATTTATACCCTTTTCAGGTAAATCCCTTATTGGATTCAGACAGTAAGCCCCTCATTTTACCTGCCTAGTAGAAGAAAAAAATCACCATTGATGAACGATATTATCTGACGCCTTAATCATTACTTTCTGTACAACATAAAATGTAGAATAAAAACAATACTGGTGATCTGAACTACTATATAGTATATATGGAATATATGCAGAAGAAAGGAGCATTAGGGTTGGAGAGAGACTTATTAACATGTGCTATACATACCAAAAAAATCCCTACCTGCTGAAAGCAAAGAGGTCTTAAAGCACTTACTGATGAAGATCAAAGACTACATAAAGACTTCAGTATGGATTGCCCCTCAACATAAAGAAAACAGAAATTCTCACAACTAGGCCAATAAGAAATACCATGATAAAAGGGAGAAAATATTGAAATTTTCAAGAATTTCATTTTACTTGGATTCTTTTTTTTTTTTTAATGAACTCTCACGGAAGTAACAGTCAAGAAGTTAAGTGACATTTGTTATTTTCATTCTAAAGATGAGGATGACGGACACAAATTTAGGCATGCTCATTACACCTCTGTGGGTAAATGGACAGATGTTTTACTTTCCTTAATTTTATCAATTTTACTTTCCTTAATTTGATCAGTTTTATCAGTAGAGTTGCAAAAGACATTTGCGAAAAGCCTATGTTAGTGCTTCTGTAAAGTAAATTAATGATTAGATGGTGGTACCCCTGCCTATAGAATTGAGTGCATTCAATCAATGATTTGGTTTGGCTTCTAATTTAACATCAATTCAGTTTAAGTATCTCATTTTCTTACCAAAATAAGAAAAATTTAAAATAATATATTTTAATACCAGTGTATGTGCTTTTAAAACATCTTTTAAAAGGCTGACTTTACTTTGGGGCTCTTCAGCTGGGATGTGCCTAGAAGGAGGCTTCAGGTTAGAAATGGCTATTCTTTTACAATAGGTTGGGTGGCTTGGGGGTGAAAGGTGTCTATTTACAGCATAGATATTTTAAGAAGAAGATTGCTTTATGTAAGAGGAAAGCCATGACAAACTTTCTACCTCAGATCCGTGTTCATCCACAGTGTTGGAAATAGCTGTATGGTGCTGCAGTATGCAAAGTTTAGAGCTTTTATCAGGCCATATCATACCAAGAAAGACGCCTATTTAAAGAAAACAAAATCCCTGAATTTTAAATTCCAAGTTTTAGATTTTGTATCTTCTCTGTTCTTATTTTCTGCCTGTATTTGTATGCAAAGTTTCCTCTGCTATTAACGAGAAAATACTTAAAACATAACATTGCCCCCTTCTTCTTTGTAGAAATAAAAAAAGAAACACATTGTAATAACAAAAAAATAAGGAAATCAAGTGACATACTGAATTGGAGAAATCTGCTGCAAAAGAACTCTTTAATGTGTTGAAAGGCAAAGATGTCACATTGAGGACTAAGGTATATGTGATTCAAGCCATGGTATTTTCAATCACCTCAAACGCATGTGAAAGCTGCACAATTAGGAAGAGAGAAGAACTGATGTCTTTGATGTGTAGTATTGGAGAAGAATATTGAATATACCATGGATTGTGAGAGAATGAACAAGTATGTCTTGGAAAAAGTACAGCCAGAGTGCTTTTGGTAGTGAGAATGGTGAGACTTTGTCTCATGTTACTTTTGATACGTTATTAGGAGGGACTAGTCCCTAGAAAAGGATATCATGCTTGGTAAGGTAGAAGGTCAGGAAAAAAGAGGAATACCCTCAACGAGATGGGTTGACACAGTGGCTGCAACCATGGGATCAAATACATCAATGATTGTAAGAATGGTCCAGGACTGGAAAGTGTTTCATTCTGTTGTGCATAAGTTCACCATGAGTCAGTATTAATTTGATGGTACCTAATAACAAGAGCGGTGTGAGAAGACAGAAAAGTATAACCAAATATCAAAGGAAGAAAACACACAAGAAAGGAAGATGCAGAGATGATCCAGATGATTAATTTTCAAAGAATTGAAAGTAAGTATAATGTCTATCTTAAAGCAATTAAAAGAGATATAACAAATGAATGAAAACTAAAAACCAAACCAAACCTACTTCTGTTGAGTCAGATCCAACTAGAAGTCAAAGTAAAACTTTCCCATAGAGTTTGCAAGGAGCACCTGGCAGATTTGAACTACTGACCTTTTTTGGTTAACAGATGTAGCACTTAACCCACTAATGCCACAGGGTTTCCAAATAAGTTAAAGGATAGGGAAAACCAAAACCAAACAAACAAAGAAACACTGCTATCGAAAAAGAAACTCTGTAATTTGATTCTACAAAAAAGAATGAAATGAGAAGTGAGGCTAAGATGGCAGAGCAGCCACATGCATCCCGGAATTTCTCTAACAACAAAGAACCAGAAAGTCAACTCTGGATTACATAGGAAATTCCAGGAGCTCTGAGTACCAGGGTGAAAGCTGAGAGAGTGGACTAGATGACAGGGAAGGGAGAGCAGGTCCAGAAACAAATACTTTAGCCAGAATTAAACTCAAACCCTGCAGAAGGACCCAGTTCTGCCAACCAAGTGGAGCAGCAGCGTGGGGGCTAGGTGGATGAACAGAGAAGTGGCATGGTGAGCAGATTATGTCTTCTCAGTGAGGAAGCTGAGTTTCAGACAGCTGTGCCTAGAAAACCACAGGTGACTTTCATCTGAGCGTCATAAGATATGCACTTGCAAACTCTTGTGGATTTAAATTTTTCCTACTGGCTAGTCTTCTGTCCCTTGGCTCATCACACCCCCCTTCTCTGCAATGCACTGGGCAATAAACTCTGATGCTCAACCTGGGCCAGAAATGGGGTATCTTACATGCTCATCCTGAGATAGTCTCTCAGATTTGGAGAGGAAAACAAAGGAAGAGGGTAGAAGAAAGAAGTCTTCCGGGTCCCCTGAGCTGAGAACTCCCCCAGACTTTCTCAGGGTGCTCACAGCTCTAACCACCTATTGACAGGGCAATGGAATTTCCAAAGCTCCAATAAAAAAAAAAATTATATATGTCTATATACACACACGCAAACTGCCAGTTAAGTTTGTGAACTCATCCTAGAGAAAGCTTTACATATCTCATTGCTGAATATCACTATGGTCACCTTTGAGGTACGCCCCTTGGGAAGCTATGCACTAACACCAGCATGTAGTCTCCCCTTCAAAGCAATTTTGGAACTCTTTCTGGAATGATTATTGCTCACAGTGGAAAGGTGGCAAGTTTGCGAACTTAATTGTAGAGTTGGCTGTGAGACACATTTTGGCCAGTCAACAAATAATTGTATCTGGGCACAGCTTCCCAAGAAGAGTACTTCCAAGGTGACCATAGTGATATTCAGCAATGAGGTATGTAGCACTTAGAACAATTAATTTCATGAACTTAATTGTCCTGTGCATTCTTTCCAGAAAAGCCCTTTTGCATAGTCACTTGTTTTGTTGAAGAAAAGTATTTCCTGTGAATAAGTCATTGGGCTTGCAGAGTTCTGTCTTGAGAGCACCAGTATTGATTCTGTCACAGAGGTCATGTTTTCCACCACATGTCAGTTTGTAGTACTGTTGTGGCTTGCATGTTGTTGTGATGTTAGAAGCCATGCCACCAGTATTTCAATGAATGATAACTATCATTAACCTTTGAAAGACAATATCATTTTTTTGTCCCTTGGTAGAACCACTAATTTCAGAGACTGTATAATGTAATGGCTAGAAACATTGTTTCTGTAGTCAGGTGTAGTTCTAAATTCCAGTTCTGCCATTTATGACCTCTGTGACCTTGGGCACGTTGTTTAATTTCCTTTTACGTATATGTCTTTATACATATGGTCTACCACTGCATAAATATAAATACTAATACTATTCCTTACAACAGCATTTATTTTATTTATGTCCAGATTGTATACTGATTATTAAAGAGCTGCTACTCTGTGCTTTACACCACTACATGACACTGAAGAAATGTCGAAGTTTCTAGTTCTTTCATTTATCTTTTTCCACCCAGCAGAGAGTCTGAACTTGTCAAAAACCACAGCATCGTTTTTATATATTAGGAGTCATCTTTTTTTAATCTTTAAAATTACTTCAGCCAGCAGGCCATAAGATGGCAATGTTACCCTTTTAGATGCTTTGTGAAAGTTACTGAGAAAAGTTGAAATTTAAGTTTACTTTGAATACTGTAGATTATTTCTTTATAAAGTCTGCTTTGGATTAAATTAGGCCTATTAAACCATAGTTTAGTTTTTAGTCTACTCGTAAAATGATTAGTAAAATGATTTCTTGTAGCATATCATGGGCAATTTTCTGTACCAACTTATGAATTATAAATTTTTGTATCTACTAGATACTACTATATGAATTATCAAGATTCTGTGATAGTGTAGAGATACTACATAGTCAAAGATAAGAAAACAATAAAGTTATTAAAAAAAGTAAAGTACCTTTATACTGAATATTGAAAAAACTATCGGAGGCTATTAATTACATATTGCTTTCAATAATTTCCAAGCATGGCTTACAGAATTTTATTTAGCTTTACAAAGATACATTTGTATAGTTTGGTAATTATCTATGTAGAAGAAGTGAAACATACCTGCTCAGTAAATAAAGAGTTCTGGGGTGACTTTCTGTGCATGCTTGACTAGATCATTCTTTCACCATGCAGAAATACTAATCTATAATCCTTTGAGGCCCAGTGCTTCCTACCAGGTTAGAGTAAAACTTTATAATCATTATTAATTTTTCCAGACACCCACTTTTAAAGCACACTAATTATATGCTAAGTATATTTTTAGATATTATTTTGTCTATAAGTGATCTCAATTGCATTTTTTAATGTGCATTTATGTCCTTTGAAAACACCAAATGCTTTACTTTTTTGATGTACAAGCTGTTACAAAAAGAATGAATAATATCATCTTAATCATAAAGTAAATTTGTTGTGACCATATTTTGAAATATTGATTAAATTTTGGTTTTTCCTCCCTGTATTTCTCCCCAACATATAACTACTCACACAGATTGAAGTGAGTGCACATTTCCTTCTAGAAGTCATGTGTTGAGGTGGCGAAGAAAAGCTGCCTGCTGGAGGAAAGAGAGAGAGTCAAAAGCATAGGGGGAGTGTCTTGAACAGAAAGTTAATGGTAGGTTCAGTTTTACCTGAGTTTTAAAAAGTTTTCTACCCAAAATACAAGGAAGAACAAATCATCAGACTGTGTTCTGATGTAGCAGGAAGCAGCGTTTGGTATCCTGGCAACATTCCTGGGAAGCCGCCAAACTTCAGAGAGAAATGAGTGCATGATGAGTCTATTTGATGTTTTTTGATGTTTGGGAACTGAGGCATTACTTGAGTGTAAACTGGGGAAAAGAGAAAAAACCCAGAATGACTAAACTGTTTAACAGCTTGGTTGAACTGGCATACAGAATCAGAAAGTAAGTTGTATTACAGTAAATAACATACTTCCTGCATACCTAACTTTGTGAACTGAAATTCCCTCACACTAAATATAAGATATTATCTACAAGGAATTCTAAGTAGGAAAAATTATCAAGTAAATACTCATATTTAGTAGGTTTAGAGTGGTGTCAAGATATCTACAATTTAACAAGTTCCCCCCTGTGTGTGTGGAAATATTTGGGATACGATGATCTGAGTTTGCTTATTCAAAAATCTGTATTTTTTAGTTAGATATCCCACCACAATGCTATTCCATTTCAGTTTTCAGGAAATCTCAGTTGAAAGTATTATTAAAGTAAGGAAACAAAATAGATTTTAGCCTTCCTCCTCAAAATATTCTCTGAATCTGAGTTAACTCACTATACTCAACCTTTTGTAAGACACCCTGATATACTGACAAGTTTTAAATGATATAGTTTCCCACATGGACCTTTAAAACCATTCTTCTGGTAGGAGTTTGATACTGATTTTTGCTCATTATTATTGCTCAGTCACCAGCGCAAATTTCTGAGCAGGCTGCAGTTTCAATACTCTCTTTTCTCCTTCCCAGGAATATGTATTTAAGTGGCTCTGTTGTTATTATTAGGTGCTGTCAAGTCAGTTCCAACTCATAGAGACCCTATGTACAAAAGAAGAAAGCACTGCCTGGTCCTGCCCATCCTCAGGTTTATTGTTGTGCAGCCCATTGCTGCAGCCACTGTGGCATTTGATCTCACTGAGAACCCTTCTCTGCTGCCCTTATGCTTTACCAAACATGATATCTTTATCCAGGGACTAATCTCACCTGATAACACATCCAAAGTTTGTGATATGATGAAGTCTTGCTGTCCTTGCTCCTAAAAAACATCCCAGCTATATACTTCTCCCAAGACAGATTTGTTTGTTCTTCTGGCAGTCAATAATCTTTGTCAACACCATAATTCAAAGGCACCAATTCTTTTGTCTTCCTTATTCACTGCCCTGCATTCACACGCATATGAAGCTTGAGTCAGGCCCATGTTAGTTCTTAAAGTGATATCTTTACTTTTTAAAGCAATCATTTGCAGCAGATCTGCCCAATGCAATGTCATTTTATTTCTTGACTGCTGCTATTATAGGTGTTGATTGTGAATCCAAGTAAAATGAAATCCTTGACAAACTCAATCTTTTTTCCATTTATCATGATGTTGAATGCTGGTCCACTGGTAAGCATTTTTGTTTTCTTTATATTGAATGTAATCCATATGGAAGCTGTGGTCTTCCTTCTTCATCAGTAAGTACATCAAGTTCTTTTCACTTTCAATAAGCAAGATTGTTTGATCTGCATAATGCAGATTGTTAAAGAGTCTTCCTTCATTCCTGATGCTATGTTCTTCATATACTCCAGCTTCTTGGTTTATTTGCTCAGCATACATTCTGAATAAGTATCATGAAAGGATACAACCTTGATGCACACTTTTCCTGACTTTTCCTAAGCAGTGAACCTCTTGTTCTGTTTGAATGACTGCCTCTTTGTCTACGTACAGTCTCTTCTGGAACACAATTAATTGTTCTGGAATTCCTATTCTTTGCAATGATATCCATAATTTCTTATGATCTACACAGTAAAATGTCTTTACATAATCAATAAAACACAGGTAAACATCTTTCTGGTACTCTTTAATTTTAGCTAGCATCCATCTGAAATAAACAGTGATATCCCTGGTTCCACATCCTTTTCTGAACCTGACTTGAATTTTTGGAAGTTACCTGTCGATATACTGTTGCAACTGCTTTTGAATGATCTTCATCAAAATTTTACTTGCATGTGATGTTAGTGATATTGCTAAATAATTTCTGCATTTTGTTGGATCACATTTCTTTGGAATGGATACAAATATGGATCTCTTCCAGCCAGTTGGCTAGGTAGCTGTATTCTCATTTTCTTGGCATAGATGATTAAGCACTTCCAGAACTGTATTCATTTGTTGAAACATCTCAGTTCATATTTGGTCAGTTCCTGGAGCCTTGTTTTTCACCTGTGCTTTCCGGGCTGCTTGGGCTTCTTTAGTACCACAGATCTTGATCTTAATCTATCTCCCTACATGATTCAGTGTTGGCTGGTTCTTTTTGTTACAGTGACTCTGTATTTCTTCTAACTTCCTTTGATTCTTCCTGTGTCTTTTCATAATTTTTCCTAAAGAATCCTTCAATATATCAGAGACTGTTCTTTTATCATAAGGTTATCACTGGGTAATTACTTTCAGAAGTAGACTGCCAAGTGTTTCTTTCTTGTTTGTCTTAGCCTAGAAGTTCAACTGAAACATGTCCACCTATGGTTGGTATTTGAAATATCAATGGCAAAGCTTCCAGTATCACAACAACACACAAAACATCAGAGTTCAACAAAACAAATAGACATGTGGTAGAAAGTGACAATTGCTTAATGGCCATGTGGCTGTCCCTTGTTAGCAGCCATTTTGTGTCCTTAAGGATACTATAACACAACCTTGTTTGATGAAAATGAAAGTGAACTGAAATACTTAATGATGAAGGTCAGAGACTGCAACTTTCAGTATGGATTACATATGAATATGAAGAAAACAAGAAACCTCATAAATAGAGCAATAAACATTATTATGATTAGTTTAGTAATCTAGTATGCTATAACAGCAAAACAACAAGTAGCTTGCTTTAAGAAACAGAAATTCATTCTCTCACAATTTAGGAAGGTATTAATCAGACCTCAGGTTGCCAGCTCCAAGGGAAGGCATTCTCTCTCTGTCAGTTCTAGGGGAAAAACCTCATTATCAAATTTCCCTTGGTCTAGGAGCTTCTCAGCACAAGGACCTCAGGTCCAAAAGATATGCTCCACTCCTGGTTCTTCTTTCTTTGTGGTAATTGTGTCCCTATCTTTCTGGTCACTTCTCCCATTTGTATGTCAGAAGAGACTGCCTCAAGATACAACTAATCCTGCAGATTTGATTCCAGCCTTATTAATAATATCTGCCTCTAATCTTGCCTCATTAACATCATAAAAATCAAATCTGTTGGCTTTGAGTAGATTTTGACTCACAGCAACCCCGTAGAACAGAGTACAACTGCCCCATAGTGTTTCCAAGGAGCTCTGGACAGATTTGAAAAACTGACTTTTTGGTTAACAGTATTAACATCATAGAGACTAGGATTTACAGCACAAAAAAGATAATCATATCAGATCACAAAATGGTGGGAAACCACACAGTACTGGGAATCACAGCCTGGCTGAGTTGACACATATTTTGAAGGGACTTTACTTAATCCTCAGCACTGAGGAATGAAGAAGAAAAGAGGTGTCCACTGAGAGTTCACACGCTCCAAGTAGCTGCTGTGAAAGACTGAGTGTGACCCGTGTAGGAGGCACTTCAGGTAGCTGGTGCCACCAGGGAGTGCATGTGCCTGGGTGAGACTCACCAGACAGCCAATGTGCTCCAGGTAGCTGCTGGAGAGGAAGAGTGAGTGCAGGACCAAGGAGGCAGCCTGGGAGAGCTCACATGATCCAGGTAGCTGCTGTGGGAGACTAAGTGTGAACCAAGCAGATGGCACCAGAGAGCTCATGCTCTCCAGGTAGCTCATGTGGGAGCGTGGGTGCAGCCCAGGGAGGAGGCACCAGAGAACCCATGTGCTCCAGATGGCTGCTGTGGGGAACTGAATGTGGCTCTGGGGGGTGATGCCAGAGCATCCACTTGCTCCAGTTAACTGATGTGGAGAGTGAGTGCACACAGGGAGGTGGTGCCTGAGAGCTCCGTGCTGCAGGTAGCTGCTGTGGGGAACTGAGTGCAGCCCAGGAAGGTGGTGCTGGAGAGCCCACATGCTCCAGATAGCTGATGTGCTGCACTGGGGAAGGAGCCCCAGAGAGCTCTGAAACTCCATGTAGCTGGCACAGGGAAGTGAGTGTGCCTGGGGGAGGGAGAGCTGAAGAGCCCACATACTCCGGGTACCTGCTAAGAGGGAGGGAGTGTACACTGGGGAGGCAGCCCCAGAGACATGCTGTTCTCCAGGTAGCTGATGCAGCGGAGTGAGTGCGCCTAGGAGAGATGGCACTAAAGAACACATGTGCTCCAGGTAGCTGCTGTGGGAGAGTGAGTATGGCCCAAGAGCCTATGCTGGGGAGCACAAGTGGTGCTGAGAGGAGGGGCCACACTGCTGATCTCTTGTGGGCTGGGTAGGTGGCACAGGGGAGTAAGTGCCACACAGGGAGGTGGCACTGGGGAGTGCACACAGTCTGAGAAGGAGCTCACACAGCTTGAACCAGGGAGGAAGTCACAGGGGAACCAGAGTGACCCACGGACATGGCACAGCTGAGGAGAAGGCATGAGGAGTTAGGGGGCTGGACTAGTGTGAGACCAAGCTGGCAAAATCTCTGGCCCCAAATACTATACCAGACAGTAGATCACAGTGTGCAAGATCATGAGGGCAGAAGTTTGTGGGCCAGTCCAACTCCAAAAGAGCCAAGCAGGACAGATCATCCAGAAAACAAACCAGCTCAAATGACTTGAATATCTACAGATATGAATCAAAGTACTATAACCAAAAAAGTAAATAGAATTCACCAACATGTCAAAAAGCTGGCTTGACATGACCAAGTAAGATTTATACCAGGGATACAACGATGTTTCAACATTAGAAAAACAATTAATGTCTTCTACCAAATAATGAAAACAAAAGACAAGAACCACTTGATTCTATCAGTCGATGCACAAAAAAACATTTGCTAAAATCCAACATCCATCCATGTTAAAAACTCTCAGCAAAATAGGAACAGAAGAGAAATTCCTCAGTGTAATAAAGGGCATCTATACAAAACCAACAGCCAACATCATACTGAATGGAAAGAATTTCAAAACATTTATCTTAAGAACAGATACCAGACAAGGAAGCCCATTGTCACCACTTCTATTTAGCATTGCTCTGGAAGTCCTAGCCAGAGCAATCAGACATGACAGAGAAATAAGGGGCATCCAGATTGGCAAAGAAGAAGTTAAAGTATCACTATTTGTGGATGACTTAATCCTATACACAGAAAACCCTAAAGAATCCACAAAAAAACTACCAGATCTCAGAGAAAGACCTCAGCAAAGTATCAGGATACAAGAGAAACATAAAGAAATCAGTTGGATTCCTTTCCACCAACAGAGAGACAAAGAGGAAGTCTCAAAATCGTTGCCATTTACCATAACCCCCAAATGATAAAGTGCCTAGGAATAAATCTCACCGGAGACTTAAAAGACGTCCATAAAGAAAACCACAAGACCCTAACTGTGGTGAGAAACTAAAAGCGACTTACATAAGTGGAGAAACCAACCTTGCTCTTGGATAGGAAGACTTAACATTGTGAAGATGTCTATTTTACCCAAAGCAATCTATATACACAATGCAATCCCAATAAAAATCCTAATGACATTTTTTAATGAGATGGGCAAACAAATCACCAACTTTATATGGAAAGGGAGGAGGTTACAGATAAGTAAAATATTACTAAAGAAGATGAACAAAGTGGGAGGCCTCACTCTACCTGACCTTAACACCTACTACACTGCCAAGACAGTGCCAAGACAGCCTGGCACTGGCACAAAAACAGACACATAGACCAATGGAACAGAATTGAGAATCGAAGTATAACATCTTCCACTCATGAGCAACTGATATTAGATAAAGTTGCAAAGACTGTGAACTAGGGAAAAGACAATCTTTTCAACAAATGGTGTTGGCATAGCTAGATAGCTATCTGCAAAAAAAAGGAAAGAAACAAGACCCTTATCTCACACCACATACAAAAAGTAACTGAAAGTGGATCAAAGACCTAAATATAAAAGGCTACAACACTGAAGATCTTGGAAGAAAAAAATAGGACAACTCTGGAAACCCTAGTCCATTATAACTAACAATCTATAAAAAATCACCAGCAACTTTCAAACACCGGGAATGAAAATAGACAGTTGCAAATTTTTAAAAATCAAACACTTATCTAAATCTTTCATCAAAAGAGTAAAAAGACACCACTTAAAAGCTGCCAAGCTGCCATCCGAGGCTACAGCAAATGGTCCCAACTCAGCAGGAACAGATGCTCACTGAGGACCAAAATGACATGGGGTAAAGACAACCCAGAAGATGGAGAGATCCACATGAGTGGGTACCTAAATAGACTTGGGACAAGAACTGGATGGTGCCCGGCCACCACCAGTGATAGCTGCGATGGAGCTCACTAAGTTAAGTCTCACTGGCAACACAAGAATAAAAAGGGGTGCACCTGGAGATCTCCACTAAAGACCTCAACTGATGGTCCAGCGGTTTTGGGGTTCCCCTGGGAGCATGGCCCCCGGCCCTGATGCTACCCTTGCCCGTAAATCATAACGAATGTCCACTCTTCGGACACAAATGGATTGGACTCGGCGATGCAGAGTGACCATATATTGGATGCACTTTATGGTTCTATGCATCTATAGGATATTATCCTGCTGACCTCTGGCTGGAGGAAGGGGAGTGGGTGGAGAAGAGGGGAAAGGAGACTGTTGGGATGATGAGACATGTATGGAACAGAGAGGAACAGTGTCCTGTCACCAGGCAGGGAGAGCAGTGGAAGCTGCATATAGGTGGGCATGTAAATTTATAAGGGAATGTACATTTTCACTCAGTCATAATAATAATAAAAAAAGACTAAAAATACTACTTATAGAGTGGGAAAGAATTTTCAGCTACCATGTTTCTGACTCACATCTAATCTACCTAATCCACAAGACACTGCAAAACCTCAACAATAAAGAGGCAAATAACCCAGTTGAAAAATAGGCAAAGCACTCTCACCTCTCCTATTCAACATTGTACTAGAAGTTCTAGCCATAGCAGTTACAAAAGACCAAGAAATAAAGGGCATCTGCATTGGCATAGAAGAAGTAAAAATCTCCCATCTGCATAAGACATGATTGTATATGCAGAGAATCCCAAAGAATCCGTAAATAAACTACTCAAAGTGATAGAAGGATTCAGCAAAGTTTCAGGATACAAGATAAACAAACATAAGTAAATCAGTAGGATTCCTTTACACCAACAACGAGATTATTAAGGAGGAAATCACAGAGTCAATACCATTTACTACAGCCCCTAAGAAGATAAAGTACTTAGGCATAAATCTAACCAGAGAAATAACACACCTTTATAAAGAGAAATACAAGCCCTTACTACAAGAAACTAAGACAGACTTACATAAATGGAGAAAGCTATCCTGCTCATGGATAGGAAGACTTGACATTGTGAAAATGTCTTTTACCCAAAGCACTCTACTTATATAATGCAATCTTGATACAAGTTCCAGTGATATTTTTTAATGAGATAGAGAAACAAATTACCAACTTTGTCTGGAAAGGGAAGAAGCCCTGGATAAGTAAAGCACTACTGAAAAAGAACAACACACTGGGAGGCCTCTCAGTACCTGATTTTAGAACCTATTACACTGCCACAGTAGTCAAAACAGTCTGGTACTGGTACAAAAAGAGACAGATAGATCAACGGAACAGAATTGAGACCCCAGAGATGACAACATCTGCCTATGAACAGTTGATATTTGACAAATGCCCTAAGACATTAAACTGGGGTAAAAACAATCTTATCAACAATGGTGCTGGATAAATGGGATATCCATCTGCAACAAACTGAAACAGGACCCGTATCTTACACCTTATACAAAAACCAACTGAAACTGGATAAAAGAACTAAATATCAAATCTAAAATGATAAAGCTCCGCCAAGAAAAAAGTAGACACAATGGAAGTTTTAAAACACAACGTAGACAGACTTCAAAATCTGTCAAACAAACCACAATCAACAGAAAATAGATAAATGGGAACTATTAAGAATCAAACACTTTTGTTCATCCAAAGGCTTTATTAATGTAATTGGAAAAAATATTTGGCAACTATATGTCAGATCTCCGTAATATATAAGGTACTACAAAATATCAGTAAGAAAAAGATAATTCATCCAGTTAAGTGATGGGCAAAGGAGACGGACAGACACTTCTCTAAAGAGGAGATCCACACAGCCAAAAAACATGCGGACATGCTCACGATCATTAGCTATTAAAGAAACTCAAATCAAAACGACAATGAGATACCATCTCACCCCAACAAGGTTGGACATGATCCAAAAAATACAAAACAACAAATGCTGGAGAGGCTGTGGAGAAATTGGAATTCTTCTACACTGTTGGTGGGATTGCAAAATGATGCAACCTCTTTGCAAAGCAATCTGGCGCTCCCTTAAAAAACTGGATATAGATATACCATTTAACCCAGTTATTCCACTCCTTGGAATCTATCCTACAAAATCAAGGCCATTCATACCAACTGATATATGCACACGAATGTTTATCGCAGCACAGTCCATAATAGCAAAAAGGTCGAATCAACCCAGATGCCCAACAACAGAGGAATGGATAAGGAAACTATGGTATGTGTACTCGATGGAGCACTATGCAATTTTAAAGAACAATGATGATTTTAGGAAACATCCCATAACCTGGTTTCAACTGGAGGACATTATGTTGAGTGAAAGTAGTCAGCGACAAAAGGACAAGTATTGTATGAGACCCCTACAACAAGAACTTAAAATCCGACTCATGCATAGAAGAAAAGAATCTTTGGTGGCTGCAAGGGTTATGAGGGTGGGAGTGTTGGGGGGCAGGTTTAGAGTATATAGCTGTTAGAAACTTGGGTGAAATCGGTGACAGCACACATTAGAAAGATCAATATTAACTGACCTTCAACATAATTTGACTGGTCCTCCCATCTTAACCCAATATTGCAAAGACAGAGTATCTGGGGCAGGGGCCCAGGGACCGTGCTCTCAGGCAAAATCAAAGCCAGTTGGCACAATTGGTGTTTTCTTAATGAGTACACGTTGCGTGCCACATTGGGGAGTGGTGTCTGAGGGTCTTAAAAGCTGCCAAGCTGCTATCTGAGTGTACAGCAAATGGTCCCAACTCAGCAGGAACCGATGACCACAAAGGTCCATAACGACATGGGGGAAAGAGAACCCAGAAGACAGAGAGACCCACATGAATGGGTGTCTACATTGACTGGTGACCAGAAGAACCAAATGGTGCCCATCCACCACCAGTGATAGCCGCGACAGAGCTCAGAAAGTTGAGTCTCACTGGCAGCACAAGAATAAATAGGGGTGCATCACAGATCTCCACTAAAAGACCACATTTGATGGTCCAGGGGCTTCAGGGTTCCCCTGGGAACATGACCCCTGGTTCTGATTCTGCCCTTGTCCATAAATCATAATGAAGTTCAACTCTTCAGACAGCAATGGATTGGACTTGGCGATGCAGGGTGACCATATTTTGTGGTCACTTTATGGTTCTATGCATCTATAGGATGTCGTCCTGCTGACCTCATAATGAAGGCAGGGGAGTGGGTGGAGAGGAGGAGACAGGAGACTGTTGGGAGGGTAGGATGGGTATGCAGCAGAGAGGAAGAGAGTGCTGTCACCGGGCAGGGAGAGCAGTGGGAGCTGCATATAGGTGAGCATGCAAATTTATATGGGAATGTACATTTTCATTAAATCATAATAAAAAGAAATGAGCTTCCAATTACTGAGTTGATATTAATCTTTTATGGTTATGCACAACAATTTTGAAAATGCTTTTTCAGTTCTGAGGAGGTTACCTCAAGTGATTCTAAGTGGGTATATGACTTCAAAGATCCAAGAGAGGTCTTCGATATGACAAACTACAAATGTATCTAAAAAAGGAACTAATTTATTGGAACTATCATTAATTGTGGAGAATTTGGTTGTGCAGTGGTTAAGAGCTACCACTTCTAACCAAAAGGTCAGCTGTCCAAATCCACCAGGCACTCCTCAGAAACTCTATAAGGCCTTTCTACTCTGTCTTATAGGGTCACTGTAAGTCATAATCAACTTGACAGCTATGGGTTTTTTTATTGTTTTTACTATTAAGTACAGATTTTTGCAAAATTTGTATTAGTATTTTTACACTGGTAATAGCAGTTGAACTTAAGAAACATTTATTAAGCACATGAGGAGTTGTGGCGGCTAACCAAAAGGTCATCAGTTCAAATTCACCACCTGCTTCTGCTCCTTTAAAACCTTATGGGGCAGTTCTACTCTGTTCTATACAGTCTCTATGAGTCAGAATAAACTTTTAATCAACAGATTTAGTTGTTTTTCTTTTTTTTTTTGTATCATGCATCAGCTATTGTGTTGGGTTCTAGAAGTATTTCAGTAAACAAGATAAGATTTCTACTACAATTCTACTGAAATATAAATCTATCTCTATTTTAAACAGATGGAATAATTTTGAGATGCAATTGCATTATTATAATTCTTGGAAATGTGCTGTTTCATAGTGGATTTTTAGTTTGCTAGTTAGGTACCAAAGTAAAGAGTGTTATTATCTAAATTATTGTGTTTCTTTTACATATAGCATTTTAAATTATTTGCTGCATTCCCAAATTAATTTATTATATGCTGAAATAAAAATACTTGCATTTACAGTCACAGCATGCAGTAGAAAGCAGATCAACTTAAGTTGACTTCACCATAAACTGAAAGCTTTTCTAATCTCAACTCAATATTGCAAGGATAGAGTAACAGGGACATGGTCTGGGGACAGTGCTCTTGAGGGATATGGAGGTTAACTGGTATAACTAGCCTAATGATAAGAGGGTCTTCTGCACCCCATATTGGTGAGTGATGTCTGGGGTCTTAAAAGCTAACAAGCTGCCATCTGAGGTACACCAAATGGTCCTGACTCATCTAGAATAGATGGTGACTGAGAACAACAAACACAAGGAAAAAAGAGCCCAGGGGACAGAAGAACCCATGTGAATGGGAGACTTTATCAACATGTGACCAGAAGAACCAAATGGTGTCCAGCCACCACCAAAGACAGCCGTAATGGAGCATACAACTTTGAGTCCCTGTGGCAACATGAGAAAAACAAGGGTGCAGCTCAATAACTCTACTAAAAGATCTGAACAGATTTTACGATGGCCTTTAGGGGGCTCCCCGGGGAGCATTGGCCCCTAGACCTGCTGCTGCCCCTGACCAGAAAACACTTCTGTGGTCAAATCTTCAGACAAAAATGGACTGAACTCGGGGACACAATGTGATCATTTGGTGTGTGTACTTCATGGTTCCATGCATTTATAGGATGCTGCCTTACTGGCCTCTTTCTAGATGAGAGAGAAGAGGGTAGAAACGAGGGGACAGGAGCTTGTTAAGAGGATACAAGTATAGAATGAAAAGGAAGAGTGGGCTGTCATGGGGCAAGGAGAGCAGAAGGAGCTGCAGATAGGCAGGCATGCAAAATTAATTTGGGTTGTAGACTTTCACTTAATCACAATAAAAAAACAAATAAATAACCTTGCTTTTAAAGTCTATCTCTATTTTTGTGTAAGACAACAGAAATATTAATTTGATGTTACAAAGTATTTCTACATGGAAACATATTAATTATTACGTCTATCTAAAACATGCAACTGGCATAAGACACCATGAAAGCAGAGAAATTTGGGACAGAACATATCTATGCATGTACATTAATATGCACATGTTAGTAAAGATACTTTTGAGACATCACAGGAGCATGTCTCAAATGGCCTTTATCCTTAAGTGTTTGACAGTTTCCCTAATGATGAAAAAACAAATTAAAAATGCTTGAATGGATCAAAAGTTCTCATTTCTTTAATTGCATAAAATTTGATAAAAAGCAACAAAATTGACAAACCATTGACTAAATTTGTTAAAGAAAAACAGGAAAAAAATAACCCAAATAAGAAATGAATGAGAGATGTCACAACAGATACAACAGAAATCAAAAGTATCATAACAGAATACTATGAAAGACTGTATTGTAACAGATTTGAAAACCTAGGGGAAATTGACAAATTCCTAGATTCGTATCACATACCAAAACTATCACAAGGAGAAACAGAACATTTTAATAAACCCATCACAGAGGAAGAGATTGAAAAAGTCATCAAAAAACTACCAACCAAAAAACACCCTGGCCTACATGGCTTCACCACAAAATTCTACCAAGCTTTTAGAGAAGAGTTACCTCCAATACTACTGAGACTATTTCACAACATAGAAAGGGATAGAATGCTCCCAAATTCACTCTATGAAGCCAGCATAACCTTGATACCAAATCCAGGGAAAGATCCAACCAAAAAGGGGAACTACAGACGAATATCACCCATGAACCTAGATATAAAAATCTTCAACAAAATCCTTGCCAATAGAATTCAACAACATATCAACAAAATAATCCATCATGACCAAGTTGGATTCATACCAGGGATGAAAGGCTGGTTTGACATCAGAAAAATAATTCATGTCATCAACCACATAAATAACACAAAAGATAAGAATCACCTGATTTTGTCAATTAATGCAGAAAAGACATTTGACAAAGTCCAACACTCATTCGTGTTAAAAACTATGAGCAAGATAGGAATAGAACATAAATTCCTCAATGCAATAAGGGCCATATGTACAAAGGGCCATAATCCTGAATGGATAGAGACTGGAAGAATTCCCCCTTGAGAACGGGAACTAGACAAGAATGCCCACTCTCACCTCTCCTATTCAAGATTGTACTAGAAGTTCTAGCCAGAGCAATTAGATTAAACCAAGAAATAAAAGGCATCCACATACCGGACTGTGTAAGAATAAGCTTTCCTTTGTTAAAACCATCCACTCTGTGGTGTTTATGATAGAGTAGCACTAGCTGACTAAAACAGACTTTGGTACCAAAAGTAGGGTGCTGCTCTGGCAAATACCTAAAATGTGAGAGCCATTTTGAAACTGTGAATGGATAGATTCAGAAGGAACAAAGCAGGTACACATGGTGAGAAACAACAGAGGACTGGTGGCAGCAGCAGCAACAAAACCAGAGGCAGCACTGGAGCTGACTCATGGAACAAGAGTGCTGAGTACCCATGCACAGAGTTTTCCTTGTGGAACAGGGTGCCTCTGGGCACTTGAGTTGGTGGAGCCAGCCTTGCTGATGCACAGAGCAAAAGAGCTGAGTGCCTTTGTGCAGGATTCTTCCCAGCAACCGCGGGGTGCCTCTGGGCACTTTAATCAGTGGCGATACAGAGCTTTGGAATGCTTGCACCAGCAGGACAGATATAGGCCTGAGGCCCAGGCCATGCAGCCATAAGTTGCAGAAGCTGAAGAGACAAACAATGTGAGAAGCTGAGCTGCCTCAGTCTCAAAAGGTATGGCTATAACCTCAGGGGTTTGTAAGGGTGGAATTGCCACTCACTTGGGCTTAGGTGTACATAAAGCCAATGGGGCAGAGTTTCTGTCCAAGTAGACCTTGAAGACAGAGTTATAGGACAGCGCTGAGGGTCTTCTTTCAGAATCCAGAGAGTGTGATAGAATTTTGTTAGGTGAAATCAGTGATAGCACACATTAGAAACAAGAACAATATTAAGTGGACTTCATCATAACTTGAGTACTCCCTTCCATCTTAACTCAATACTGCAAAGATAGAGTAGCTGGGGCGGGGGACGGGGGACCATGCTCTTAGGTGAAATCAAGGCCAATTGGCACAACTAGTGTTTTGCTAAGAGGGCTCTCTGCACCCCACATTGGTGAGTGGCATCTGAGGTCTTAAAAGCTGCCAAGCTGCTATCTGAGGGCACAGCAAATAGTCCCAACTCAGCAGGAATGGATGCTCACCAAGGACCAAACAGAAATGGGGGAAAGGCAACCCAAAAGACAGAGAAACCCACATGAGTGGGTGCCTACACTGACTTGGGACTGGAAGAACCAGGTGGTGCCTGGCCACCACCAGTGACAGCTGTGATGAATCTCACAAAGTTAGATCTCACTGGCAACACAAGAATAAAAAGGAGTGCAACCTAAGATCTCCACTAAAAGACCACAATTGATACTCTAGTGGCTTCGGGGTTCCCCTGGGAGCATAGCCCCTGGCCCTGATGCTGTCCTTGCCCATAAATCATAGTGAAGATCCGCTCCTCGGACAGGAATGGATTGGACTTGGTGACACAGAGTGACCATATCTTGGGTGCACTTTAGGGTTCTATGCATCTATAGGATATCATCCTGCTGACTTCTGGCTGGAGGAAGGGGAATGGGTGGAGAGGAGGGGAAAGGAGACTGTTGGGACGATAAGACATGTATGGAGCAGAGAGGAATAGCGTACTGTCACCGGACAGGGAGAGCAGTGGAAGCTGCATATAGGTGGGCATGTAAATTTATATGGGAATGTACATTTTCACTCAGTCATAAAAAAAAAAGAACTCCGCTAAAATACTACAACTGATGGTCAGGCAGCCTGGGAGTTCCCCTGGGTTCATCACCCCTAGACCTGCTGTTGCCCCGGATCAGAAAACATTACTGTGGTCAACTCTTCAGACAGGAATGGATTGGACTTGGGCACTCACTGTGACCATATGGTGTGTGTACTTTATGGTTCTATGTATCCATAGGATGTTTTCCTACTGGCCTCTTACTACAAGGGAGATGAGAGGGTGAAGAGGAGAGGAGAGGAGATTGTTAGGAGGATATGACATGTATAGAACACAATGAAGTAGTGTGCTGTCACTGGGTCAGTAGAGCAGAAGGAGCTGCAGATAGGTGGGCATGCAAATTTTATTTGGATTGTATACTTTCACTCAATCACATAAAAAAATTACCGTGAGATACCATCTCACTTTGACATTACTGACACGAATCAAGAAAAAGAAAAAAAGAAGAGATAAGGAAAACCAGAAAATAAAAAGTGTTGGAGAGGCTGTTGGGAACTTTTATACAATGGTGGTAGGATCCAACATGGTATAACCATTTTGGAAAAGTATGTGATGCTTCCTTTAAAAAAAAGAAATAGGAATACCATATTATCAAGCAATCCAACTCCTAGGGATTTATCCTGGAGAAATAAGAGAAGTCACTTGAATAGACATACACACATCCAAGCTCTTTGCAGTATTTTTCAGAATAGGCAAAAGATGGAAACAACCTAAAATATTCATCAATAGTTGAATAGATTAACTATCACTAATGCACAAAATGGAATTCTACACAGTGAGAAAGAACAATGATGAAAATCTCACCAAGTAGATGAATCTGGAGGGTATTACATTAAGGGAAATAAATTAATCCCCCAAAATGGATCCTGTATGAAACCATTATCATGAAAACTCTTGAAGAGGTTTTCACACAGAAACAGTCTTTGATAGTTACAAGGGAGCAGAAGGTGGGGAGGGCAAAATACTAAACTAGACAGTAAATAAGTGGCAACATTGGTGAAGAGTAAGACAGTACCCAGTGCTGGGGAAACAAATACAGCTTGCTCAAGACAAAGTCAGAAAAGCTTCACAGACGTGTCCAAAATCCCCGAGGGACTGAGTGACTGGGATGAGGGTTGGGGACCATGTTCTCAGTGGACATCTAGCTCAATTGGCATAACATAGTTCATAAGGAAAATATTCTCTGTCTTTCTATGGATGAGTAGTATCTGGCATTTTAAAATCTGTGTAGAAAACTAATACATTGGATTTGGTGTTTATCAGTACACAAATGCACCACTAATCTGTGAATTTATTTTACTGTGATGGTTTGTATGTTGCTGTGATGCTGGAAGCTATGCCACTTGTATCTAAGATACCAGCAGGAGTACCAGTGGTGGACAGGTTTCAGTGGAGCTTCCAGACTAAAACATACAGGAAAGAAGGACCTGGCAATCAACTTCTAAAAAACTGCCCAGTGGAAGACTTATGAAAAGCAGCAGAACAATGCCTGACATAGCGCTGGAAGGTGAGCCTCTCAGGTTGGAACGTACTCAAGATATGACTGGAGAAAAGCTGCCTACTCAAAATAGTATCAACTTTAATGACATGAGTGGCTTTGATGACTTTGAATTATAGTGCTGGCGAAGAACATTAAATAAACCACAAAATCTAGAAGAATGAATAAATTTATCTTGGAAGAAGTACAGACAGAATTCTCCTTAGAAATAAGGGTGATGAGACTCCATCTCATGTACTTTGGAAATACGTTTAGGAGGAATGGTCCCTGCAGAAGCACATCATGCTTGGTAAAGTACAGGGTCAACAAAAAGAGGAAGACCATCAATGTGATAGACCGACACAGTGACTGCAACAATGAGCTTAAATATAGTAATCACTGTGGGGATGGTGCAGAACCAGGCAGTGTTTAGTTCTATTGTGCATAGGGCTGCTATGAGTTGGAACTGACTTGACAACTCCTAAAAACAATAGCAACAGCGCACATATATTAAGAATTTTACAAATGACTTTGGTTAAGATATAGACTATTTTGGAGAATAAAAGTAATACAACTGTTAGTACTTTCCAAAGGGATCAGTTCTCCTATTGCAAATTATCATTTGTTTTTCCTGATTGACAACCCAGATTTTTCAATTGACAGAGTGCCTTTGTCATCTTAACTGCTGAGTAAGAAAACATTTTGGCACCTATATAAACCATGGAAACCTTGGCAGCGAAGTGATTAAGTGCTACCCACATCTGCTAATCAAAAGGTCAGCAGTTCAAATCTGCCAGATACTCCTTGGAAACTCTATAGGGAAGTTATACTCTGTCATATAGGGTTGCTATGACTCAGAATCGACTCGATGACATGGGGTTTGGTTTGGGTTATATAAACCATGATTTTAAATTCTTGAATTTGTTTTAGTAACTGTAGTCTTTCAGAAATCATTATATCCTCCCAAAATATTTCATATCATTCTTACCGCTTCAAAAGTACACTCTACTGCCTTCTTCTAAGACACACAGCATGTTAAATTATAGATAAATAAATGACAGGGAAGCTGACATACTTTCAAAGCTACGTGGAGGTGAGATATAAAGATATTCATGCTTTGTGTTTCCTGGAATATACCCTGTAAAATCATGAAACAATGAGTTCATAGTAAATAGATTGTTAAAAACACCATTCTTTCAATTATATGCTGTCACAGTTTAGAAAGCACTCTCAGAGCCAATGTATGAACATATAATTCACTCTTTATACCCCAAACTTATTTTTAATCAAGAATGGTTTTACTCAGCTTGATTGTCTACCTTCTCTAATTTTCCTGACTTCTTAAATGTTACAAAAATACATAATCTCCAAAGGCAAAAATTTGACATGATTATAAAGGAAGTGCCATAGTGTCTGAAGACAGTTACAAAGGAGAGATTTCTTAAATATTGTCAATATTATCAAATTAATTACATTAATGAAACACATAACTGGCTTTTCAGAGACTATATGGTTTATTGAAGTTGTTCACATATCTTATTTAGTCCTTCGACAGCTTAATGAAGTAATTTCCAGTATTATCCTATTGTGTACATGAAGAAACTGAAACTTACAATAGTTGCATGATTTCTCTGAAGTTTCAGTGCAGAAAAGTAGTGGATTGAAATAAACTTGAAAATCTTTCTACGATATCACAACAGCCTCTTATTTTGTTACATAATAACTTGCAACATGATGTTAAATGGAAAGCTATCTGGTTTCAGACTTACTTGAATTTAAATCTTATCTTGGCCATTTGCTAGCTCTGTGGCTTTGAGTAATGATAATAATAATTGAAGCTAATATTTATCAAGCATTGGCATGCACTGTTCTGGAGTGAAAATGATTTGGGGAATCTTGAAAGATCAGACTGCAAAGTATCCATTCTTCCTGTTAGTCTGAAAATTTTCTTCATAAAAGTAACTGGCATACTGGTAGCAGGGTACCTCTAAAACTAACGTGAACATAAATCACTTTGGGAAATTATTATTATTATTATTATGATTGAATGAACATGTACATTCCCATATAAATTTGCATACTTGCCTACATGCAGCTTCCACTTCTCCTCCTGCACGGTGACAGCACACTCTTCCTCTCTGTTCCACACATGAATTATCTTTCCAACACTCTCCTATCTTCTTCTCTCCACCTGTTTCCCTTCCTCAAGTATGAGGTCAACAGGATGACATCCTATAGATGCCTAGAACCATAAAGTGCCTACACAATATGGTCCCTCTGAGTCACCAAGTCCAATCCATTGCTGTCTGAAAAGTTGACCTTCATTGTGATTTAGGGACAGGGGCTGCATCAGGGACAGGGGCCCTGCTCCCAGAAGAACTCCAAGGCCCCTGGACCATCAGTTGTGGTCTTTTAGTGGAGATCTCAGGGTGCACCCCTAGTTATACTTGTGTTGCTAGTGAGACTCAACTTTGTGAGCTCCATCGTGGCTGTCACTGCTGGTGGCCGGGCACAATCTGGTTCTTCCGGTCACAAGTCCATGTAGACATTCACTCATGTGGGTCTCTCTGTATTCTGGATTCTCCTTCCCCTGTGTTGTTATGGACCTTGGTGATCATCCATTCCTGCTGAGTTGTGACCATTTGCTGTACCCTCAGATGACAGCTTGGCAGCTTTTAAGACCCCAGACGCCACTCACCAATGTGGAGTGGGGAGAGATATCACTAGCAAAACACTAGTTGTGCCAATTGGCCTCAATTTCTCCTGAGAGCAGGGTCCCCAACCCCTGACCCAGCGACTCTGTCCTTGTAGTATTGGGTTAAGATGGGAGGAGTACACAAGTTGTGTTGAAGTCCCATTAATATTGGTCTTCTTACTAATGTGTGCTGTCACTACTTTCACTCAGCCAAATTTCTAACAGCTATCTAATCTAAGTCCTCCCCCCTCCCCCTCCTGCCCTCCCCACCCTTGCAGCCATCAAAGAGTCTTTTCTGTTATGCATGAGTCTGCTCTTAAGTTCTTATCATAGAGGTCTCATACAATATTTGTCCTTCTGTTGCTGCCTACTTTCACTCAACATAATGTCCTCCAGTTGAAACCAGGTTAAGAGATGTTTCCTGCAATCATTGTTGTTCTTTATCATTGCATAGTGTTCCATTGAGTATATATATACCGTAGTTTACCTATCCATTTTTCAGTTGTTGGGCATCTGGGTTGATTCCATCATTTTGCTATTGTGGACTGTGCTGTGATGAACATTCATGTGCGTGTATCAGTTGGTGTGAATGGCCTTGATTCTGGAGGATATATTCCAAGCAGTGGAATTACTGGGTCAAATAGTATACCTATGTCCATTATTTTAAGGTAGTGCCAGATTGCTTTCCAAAGAGGCTGTACCATTTTGCAGTCCCACCAACAGTGTAGGAGAGTTTCAATCTCCCCACGGCCTCTCCAGCATTTAGTCTTTTACGTTTTTTGGATCAAGTCCAACCATGTTGGGGTGAGATGGTATCTCATTGTCGTTTTGATTTAAATTTCTTGAAATAGCTAAGGATCATGAGCATGTCCGCATGTGTTTTTTGGCTGCCTGGATGTTCTCTTTAGAGAAGTGTCTCTCCATCTCCTTTGCCCATCACTTAATGGGATGATTTATCTTTTTCTTATTGATATTTTGTAGTAGCTTATAGATTATGGAGATCAGGCATCGGTCTGACATACAGTTGCCAAATATTTTTTCCCATTCTGTAGGTGGCCTTTTAATTCTATTAATAAAGTCTTTGGATGAGCAAAAGTGATTGATTCTTAGTAGTTCCCATTTCTCTATTTTCTCTTCTGTTGTTTGTGGTATGTTTGACAGATTTTGAAGTCTGTCTGTGTTGTATATTAAACCTTCCATTGTTGTTCCTACCTTTTCTTGGATGAGCTTTATCGTTTTAGATTTGATATTTAGGTCTTTTATCTAGTTTGAGTTGGTTTTTATATAAGATGTAAGATATGGGTCTTAATTTACTGCAGATGGACATCCAATTTTGCCAGCACCATTTGTTGAAGAGATTGTTTTTACCCCAGTTTAATGTCTTCGGGCCTTTGTCAAATATCAACTGTTCATAGGCAGATGATGTCATCTCTGGGGTCTCGATTCTGTTCCACTGAGCTGTCTGTCTGTTTTTGGACCAGTACCAGGCTGTTTTGACTACTGTGGCACTGTAATAGGGTTTAAGGTCAGGTAATGAGAGGCCTTCCAGTGTGTTCTTCTTCTTTAGTAATGCTTTGCTTATCCAAGGCTTCTTCCCTTTCCAGACAATGTTGGTAATTTGTTCGTCCATCTCATTAAAAAATGTCACTGGAACTTGTATTGGGATTGCATTATATAAGTAGTTTGCTTTGGGTAAAATAGACATTTTTGCAATGTTAAGTCTTCCTATCCATGAACAGAGTAGGTTTCTCCATTTATGTAACTCTCTCTTAGTTTCTTGTAGTAAGGTCTTGTAGTTCTCTTTGTAAAGGTCTGTTGTTTCTCTGCTTAGATTAATTCCTAGGGACTTTGTCTTCTTAGGGGCTATAGTAAATGGTATTGACTTAGTGATTTCTTCCTTAATAATCTTGTTGTTGGTATAAAGGAATCCTACTGATTTACTTATGTTTATCTTGTATCCTGAGACTTTGCCGAACTCCTCTATCAGCTTGAGTAGTTTTCTTATGGATTCTCTACATGTACAATCATATCATCTGCAAATAGGAAGATTTTTAGTTCTTTGCCAATGCAGATGCCCTTTATTCCTTGGTCTTGTCTAATTGCTCTGGCTAGAACTTCTAGTACAATGTTGAATAGGAGAGGTTAGAGTGGGCAACCTTCTCTAGTTCCTGTTCTCAAGGGAAACTCCTTCAGTCTCTCTCCATTCAGGATGACATAGGCAGTTGACTTTGTATAGATGGCCCTTATTGCATTGATGAATTAGTCATCTATTCCTATTTTGCTGAGAGTTTTTAGCATGAATGGGTGTTGGACTTTATCAAATGCCTTTTCTGCATCAATAGACAAGATCAGGTGATTCTTATATTTTGTTGTATTTATGTGGTTGATCACATTAATTGTTTTTGTGATGCTGAACCAGCCTTGCATCCCTGGGATGAATCCAGCTTGGTCATGATGGATTATTTTTTTGATATGTCATTGTATTCTATTGGCAAGAATTTTTTTGAAGATTTCTACATGTAGATTCATGAGTGATATTAGTCTGTAGTTCTCCTTTTTTGTTGAGTCTTTCCCTCGTTTTGGTATCAGTGTTATGCTGGCTTCATAGAATGAATTTGGGAGTATTCCATCCCTTTCTGTACTGTGAAATAGTCTCAGTAGTATTGGAGATAACTTATCTAAAAGCTTGGTAGAATTCTGCAGTGTAGCCATCTGAGCCCGGGCTTTTTTTGGTTGGCGGTTTTGATGACTTTTTCAATCTCTTCCTTTGTGACGTGTTTATTAAGTTGTTCTGCATCACCTTGGGATAATTTTGGTAGGTGATATGAATCAAGGAATTCATCCGTTTCCTCTAGGTTTTCAAATTTATTAGAATATAGTCTTTCATAGTATTGAGCTATGATATTTTTTATTTCTGCTGGATCTGTTGTGACAACTCCCCTCTCATTTCTTATTTGGGTTAATTTTTTCCTGTCCTGTTTTTCTTTAGTTAGTTTAGCCAATGATTTGTCAATTTTGTTGATATTTTCAAAAAACCAGCTTTTGGTCTTTTCAATTTTTTCAATTGTTCTTCTATTTTCTAATTCACTTCGTTCTCCTCTGATCTTTATGATCTGTTTTCTGCTGTTGCCTGAGGGGTTCCTCTTTGTTCTCTCTCTACTTGTTCAAGCTGTAGGGTCAGTGCTTTGATTTGGTTTCTTCCTTCCAGATGTGTGCATTTATGGAGATAAACTGACCTCTGAGCACTGCTTTGGCTGTATCCCATAGTTTCTGATAGGAAGTGTTTTCATTCTCATTGGAATCCATAAATTTCTTTATTTCATCCTTGATTTGTTCTATAACCCATGTTTTTTTGAGCAAGGTGCTGTTCAGTTTCCATGAGTTCTGCTTTCTATCTCTGTTTTTTCTGCTATTGATTTCAACTTTTATGGCTTTATGATCTGAGAAGGCACTTTGCATTAATTCAGTGGTATGGATTTTGTTGAGAATTGCTTTATGTCCTAACACATAATCTATCCTGGAGAATGTTCCATATTCACTGGAGAATGTTCCATATTCACTGGAGAAGAAGGTATAGTTGTCTGCAGGAAATTATTTTAAAATGTAGATTCTGATTCAGTGATAAAGCTCCTAGATAATTCGTATGTTTGGGATGCATTAACCAGTTTGAACAGCGAGGCAACAGGCTACAAAATTGGTTCTTTCCTCAATAACATTAACAATAGTTGATCTTAAAGTGGATGAAGTTTAGTCCTTGAGGAGAGGAGAGGACAGAGGCATTTCAAGCTGGTGCTGGGATGTAGAACATCCTGAAGCTCTGGGGCAGAAAACTTAGGGCCCAGATGCTAGAAGAGAAACCCTGAGATGGAGGAGGAGATCAAAACAGTGACTCCAGCCAAATCTAAACTAATCCTGTTTTACTTTCACCTATGAAAATCTCCATTTTCCTTCTTGGGAGAGATTTGATTGGTAGGTAGAAAATCAACATGGCAAAAGATCACAGTGCTTCTTAAATTCCCATATGAAACAGAATTCCTTCTCTTTTTATTCTGAGTTCCTGTCATGCAAAGTGCAATCTTCTTTCTGCTAGAGTCTTTTGTGGAACCTTGAGAAGAGCTCCATAGACACAAAGAATTCCCCGAGAAATGACTTTATACCTACTTTTAAAATGGGAGGCCACTGAAAATATTCTACAGATACATTTTATTTGTAAGTGTCTAAACCGTAATTACCAACCTGTGAAATTTATATTAATTATCCCTCCTGAAGACTAAACATGAAATTGCTAAGTGGTTTAAAGTCTTTACTTCCAGAAAATCAAATGGTACTAATAATATCATTCTTTTATATCAACTGGCACTAATGATGTATAACCATTTGTCATGAGATAATACTTTCTGTAATAATAAAGGAGTTATTTAATATTACAAGAAACTTGGCTATATCTCAAAATGAAAAAAATATCTCTGATTCAGGATAAAATTAAATTCTTATCAAGTTACTTGAAACATATGAAACTTTCATTAATATTGTAAGTTAAATTTCTGCCTAGGTAAACATAAACCAGTGAAAACATTCAGAGTGTACATGTATGTCTGCACACACACAACGCAACTTACTTATATGTTTAAATGTAAGCAAACTGCAATTTTATATTAAAAGTACAGAAGCCTTTGTTTTGAGCAGTCAAATCCTATTTGCAATAGTTTTTCAGAATTTTGTAAGAAGAATGACATTGTTCATAATAGCCTTTAGATGGAGCTGTTTCTCCTTAGAAAATATTACACAGACACTTTTTTTGGGGTTTCATGATCAGAAAAATAAGAATAGCTTAAATAATGCTGTAAAGCAGTAATGAAAGTTTTAAAACATTAATTCTTAGCATAGGTAAAAGAGAAAATAAAACCCTACTTCAAACCTTCTCAACTTCTAAACAAACTTTACAGAAACAACCTAAATTGCAACTAACTCACTATGCTGTTTGGTGACACACATCAGTCTCTTTCAGGGCTAACATCATTCTAAATATTTTATAAAGTAAGTGTTGGAAACTGCTGTAGGAGTATCATAGTTACCGTCTTGTGCCTATCATTTGGAAGTTAATGAAGCTATCTGTTTTAATTTCTTAGTTTGGAAGATCACTACAAGGAAAGTTATAATTTTAAAGAGACATAAACAAATTTGAGTGATCGTTTTTTAAAAACACAAACATACAGTTGATGCATACCATGATTACTGGCAAAGTGATTGTCATATGGGGAAGACAACTTGTAACTAAATGACAAAAGAAGTTAGAAAAAAATGTGGGCAAATTATACATGGTTATCTGAAGGTCCAAGGGTGGTAATAATTACCCAGAAGCTTCTTGAAAAATATTCATGGTTAGGAAGAGGCTACTTTATGAATAAAAATGTGAATATTTCTTCATTTTTACCCACCATTTTACAAGTGGTGAAAGTAATACATACCTTCAAGAATTGCAGTAGTTTTGTGATTGAGCTTCTTTCTGGGGGGAATAAAAGTGCTTTTTTTTCCCCTCAAGTAAAGTGTGATAAAAATTCTTTAAAAATAGCCAGTCTCTTCTATAAGAATATACAATACACAATGCATGAGTGTACATATATACTCATGCTTACATGGAGTTTTTTGAGTGTTGAAGTAATGTGACCTGACCTCTGTTTTAGAAGAAAACTCTGTTGGCACTGTATAGGTTGATTTGAATGAAAAAAATATTATAAAAGCAAGATTATTTAAGAACCTTCTTCCATTTACAGCCAACATAGTGCCATAGACAGAAGTACCATGTTGTTCCTCCACAGCAAAGACACAGCAAAGAAAAAGTAAGCAAAACAGAGACAAACATCAATCCTGGAACCCAAAGTGTCAAACAAAGAGATGAAATCAGCTGAATACTGAATGGAATAAGAAATGGAGAGAGCACACTGAGAAAGAAGGCATACCAGAAAAGTCCCCTGTCAGCTAATGCAACATGGATTCACCATCATGGACTCCAGTCAGAGACTGGCAGACAGGGAGCATGAGAAAACAGCTTTATGGAAATCCCAGGAGAAACCAAAGCATCTGGTAACCAGAGATACATGCATTCTCCCCCTTCATCTTATTCCTGCTGCTATACCTCCAGTATTTCCTGGCTAGGTTCAGTGGCTCAGACGGCCAGGAAGCATAACATCTGTGTGGTTTGTATTCATCCTACTTACATCACAGATCAGTAGATAGGGAGTACAGGAAAGCAGCTTCACAGAGCTCCAAACAGGAGACAGATTACCAGTAAATCAGCAATATACAAGGTTGGACAATTAAGTTCACAAACTCTTCCTAGAAAAGGTGACCCATACCTCATTGCTGAATACCACTATCCTCACCTTCAAAGTACTCACCTTGGGAAGCTATGCACCTATGCCTGTGCCTAGTTCACTCTTCAAAACAATTTTGGAACTCTTTTTTCTGGAATGGTCATCAGAGCTGTAGTCATATAACCCTTGATGAACTGAATGTCATTAAAATGTCTTTCTTTCAATATTTCCTTTATCTTTGGATAAAGAAAAAAGTTAATGGAGGCCGGATCAGGTGAATACAGAGGATGTTCCAATATATTTATTTGTTTACTGGGTAAAAGCTCCCTCATAGACAGTACCATGACAGCTGGTGCATTGTCATGACGCAAGAGTCTGTGAGTTGTTGGTAAAAAGTTCAGGTCGTTTTGATTTAACTTTTTCATGCAGCCTTTTCAGCACTTACAAATGGTAAACTTGGTTAACTGTCCACTTGATACAAATTCATTTTTTTATAATGACTCAAGGAAAATGTACATTCCCATATAAATTTGCATGCTCACCTATATGGAGCTCCAATTGCTCTCCTTGCCTAGTGACAGCACACTCTTCCTCTCTGTTCCATACATGTCCTATCCTCACGACAGTCTCCTATCCTCTCCTCTCCATCCACTCTCATTCCTCCAGTAAGAGGTAAGCAGGATGATATTCTATAGATGCATAGAACCATGAAGTGCCCACAAGATGTGGTCACTATGCGTCATCAAGTCCAATCCATTGCTGTCTGAAGAGTTGACCTTCATTATGATTTATGGACAGGGGCAGCATCAGGGCAGGGGCAGCGCTCCCAGTGGAACCCTGAAGCCCCTGGACCATCAGTTGCAGTCTTTTAGTGGAAATCTCATGGTGCACCCCTGTTTATTCTTGTGTTGCCAGATAGACTCAATTTTGTGACCTCCATCACATCTATCACCGGAGGTGGCCAGGCACCATCTGGTTCTTCCAGTCATGAGTCGATGTAGACATCCACTCATGTGGGTCTCTCTGTCTTCTGGGTTCTCTTTCTCCAATGTCATTGTGGACCTTGGTGATTATCCATTCCTGCTGAGTTGTGACCATTTGCTGTATACTCAGGTGGCAGCTTGGCAGCTTTTAAGACTCCAGACACCGCTCACCAATGTACAGTGCAGAGAATCCTCATTAGCAAAAATCTAGTTGTGCCAATTGGCCTCAGTTTCCCCTGACAGCACAGTCCGCAGCCCCCTACCCCAGCTACTCTGTCCTTGCAATATTGAGTTAAGATGAGAGGAGTAGTCAAGTTGTGTTGAAGTCCAGTTAATATTGATCTTCTTTCTAATGTGTGCTGTCACAGATTTCACCCAAACCAATTTCTATCAACTGTCTAATCCAAACCGTCCCCCCTCCCCCTCCCGCCCGCCCCACCCTTGCAGCTGTTAAAGATTCTTTTCTTCTATGCATGACTCTGATTTTAAGATCTTATCATAGGGGTCTCATACAATATTTGCCCTTCTGTCGTTGACTACTTTCACTCAACATAATGTACTCCAGTTGAAACCAGGTTACGAGATGTTTCCTGAAACCATTGTTATTCTTTATCATTGCATAGTGTTCCACTGAGTATGTATAACATAGTTTACATATCCATTCCTCTGTTGTTGGGCATCTGGGTTGATTCCATCTTTTTGCTATTATAGACTCTGCTGCGATCAACATTTGTGTGCATATATCAGTTCATGTGAATGGCCTTGATTCTATAGTGTATATTCCAAGCAGTGGAATTATTGGATCAAATGGTATATCTATATCCAGTTTTTTAAGGGAGCATGAGATTGTTTTCCAAAGAGGTTTTTCCACCATTTTTCAATCTCATCAACAGTGTAGAAGAGTTCTAATTACTCCACAGCCTCTCCAGCATTGGTTGTTCTGCATTTTTTGGATCATGGCCATCCTTGTTGGGGTGAGATGGTATCTTTGTCATTTTGATTTGAATTTCTTTAATAGCTAATGATCATGAGCATGTCCACATGTGTTTTCTGGCTGTGTGGATCTTCTCCTTAGAGGAGTGTCTGTCCATCTCCTTTGCCCATCGCTTAATGGGATGATTTATCTTTTTCTTATTGCTATTCTTTAGTATCTTATACATTACAGAGACCAGGCGTTGGTCTCACATATAGCTGCCAGATGTTTTTCACATTCTGTAGCTGGCCTTTTAATTCTATTAATGAAGTCTTTGGATGAACAAATTTGATTCTTAACGGTTCCCATTTATCTATTTTCTCTTCTGATGATTGTGGTTTGTTTGACAGATTTTGAAGTCTGTCTACGTTGTGTAGTAAAACTTCCATTGTTGTGCCTACTTTATTTCAGATGAGCTTTATCATTTTAGATTTGATATTTAGGTTTTTTATTCAGTTTGAGTTGGTTTTTGTATAAGGTGTAAAATATAGGTCTTGTTTCAAAGTATTGTAGGTGGAAATCCCATTTTACCAGCACCATTTGTTGGTAAGTTCATTTTTACCCTAGTTTAATGTCTTAGGGCCTTTGTCGAATATCAACTGTTCAGAAGCAGATGGTGTCATCTCTGGAGTCTCAATTATGTTCCACTGATCTATCTGTCTGTTTTTGGACCAGTACCAGGCTGTTTTGACTACTGTCGCAGTGTAATAGGTTCTAAAGTCAGGTAATGAGAGGCCTCCCAGTGTGATCTTCTTCTTTAGTAGTTGTTTTGGTCAGCTAGGGCTGCTCTAACAGAAATACCACAGAGTGGATGGCTTTAACAATGGAAAATATTCTTACACAGTCCGGTAGGCTACAAGTCCATATTCAGGGTGTCCGCTCTAGGGGAAGGCTTTCTCCCTTGTTGGCTCTTTGTCCAAGGAGCATCTTGGTGCAGGAACCTCAGGTCTGAAGGACTCACTCTTCTCCCAGCGCTGCTTTCTTGATGGCATGAGGTTCCCAATTTTCAGCCTGCTTTCCTTTCCTTTTATCTCTTGCAAGATGAAAAGATTAAGGGTGGGGCAAGCTATACTCCAGGGAAACTCCCTTTACAGTGGAGCAGGGAGGTGATCCTATGAAAGGATTTACAGCCCCACCCTAGTCTTTTAACATACAGCATAGGACAATCACGAAATACTAGGATTCATGGCCCAGCCACATGCCTATACATATTTTGGGGGGGACACCATTCTATCCATGACATCCCACCATCTGGCACCCCAAAAATCACATCATAGAAACATAACACATTTATCTCATCATAGCAAAATCATGTCTATCCCTTATGATAGGAGTCGTAAATCAGTTCCAAGTCCAAAATACAAAATTCTTACACATCTGTGAAACCTAGAAGGTAAGCTGTCTGCTTCTAAAGATACAATGGCAGAATAGGCACAAGTTAGACATTCCATTACAAATGGGAGAAATAGCAGGGAAAGAAGACATTAACAAGCAACAGGCAAGTCACCAGAACATATTACATTAGCCCTCAAGGCTTTGGAAATACTCTTACATACTATGAGACATTCTACACAATGGCTCTGCCCTCCAGACTCTAGGTATTGGCCACATTCTCTGGATTCTGAGTGGAGACCCCCAGCCCTGTGCTATAACTGTGCCTTCAAGGCCAACTTGGACAGAAACTCTGCCCCATCGGCTTTAGGAGCACCGTAAGTCCAAATGAATGGCAATTCCACCCTTACGAACACGACGCTATGACCCTCAAGGTCATGGCCATACTTTCTGAGACTGAGGTAGCTCAGCTTCTCACACTGTTTGTCTCCTCAGTTTCAGCTTCATATGGATGCATGGCCCGGGCCTCAGGCCCTCATCTGCCCTGCCAGGCAAGTGTTCTAAAGCTCTGTAGCTCCACTGATTTAAGTGCCCGGAGGCATCCCACTCTTGCTGGAAAGCGTCCTGCCCAAATGCACTCAGTTATCTCGCTCTGTGGGTTAGCAAGGCCACCTTCACCGATTTAAGTGCCTGGAGGCACCCTGTTCCACAAGGAAAACTGTGCACAGGCACTCAGCTCTCTCAATCCGTGGGTTGGCTCCAGTGTTGCCTCTGGTTCTGCTGCTGCCACTGCACCACCAGTTCTCTGTTGTTTCTCACCATTGCACCTTTTTTGTTTCTTCGGAATCTTTTATCCATTCACAGTTTCAAAATGGCTCCCACATTTTAGGTATTTGCTAGAGCAGCACCCCTCTCTCACAGTATCAAATTCTATTTCAGTCAGCTAGGGGTGCTCTAACAGAAATACCATAGAGTAGATGGCTTTAAAAAAGGAAAGTTTATTCTTACACAGTCCGGTAGGCTACAAGTCCATAGTCAGGGTGTCCGCTCCAGGGGAAGGCTTTCCCCCTTGTTGGCTCTGGAGGAAAGTCCAGCGTTGCATCAGTCTTTGTCCAGGGAACGTCTTGTCGCAGGAACCTCAGGTCTGGAGGACATACTCTTTTCCTGGTGCAGCTTTCTTGATGGTATGAGGTTCCCAATTCTCAGCCTGCTTTCTTTTTATCTCTTGCAGGATGAAAGGATTAAGGGTGAGACAAGCCATACTCCAGGAAACTCCCTTTACAGTGGAGCAGGGAGGTGATCCTATGAAAGGATTTACAGCCCCACCTTAATCCTTCAACATACAGCACAGGAAAACCACAAAATGGAGGACAACCACAAGATACTGGGATTCATGGCCCACCCGCATGGCTACACATATTTTTGGGGGTACACAATTCAATCCATGACAGTAGTGCTTTATTTATGAAGGGCTTCTTCCCTTTCCAGAAAAAGTTGGTGATTTGTTTCCCCCATCTCATTAAAAAATGTCACTGGAACTTGTATTGGAATTGCATTATATAAGTACATTGCTTTGGGTGAGACATTTTCACAAGGTTAAGTCTTCCTATCCATGAACAGGGTAGGTTTCTCCATTTATGTAACTCTCTCTTAGTTTACTGTAGTAAGGGCTTGTATTTCTCTTTGTAAAGGTCTGTTATTTCTCTGGCTAGATTTATTCCAAGGTACTTTATCTTCTTAGGGGCTATAGTAAATGATATTCACCTGGTGATTTCTTCCTTAATAATCTCGTTGTTGGTATAAAGGAATCCTACTGATTTACTTATGTTTGTTTACCATGTGTCCTGAGACTTTGCTGAACTCTTCTATCAGTTTGAATACTTTACATATGGATTCTGTGAGATTCTCTGCATATACAATCATACATCTGCAAATAAGGAGATTTTTAGTTCTCCTTTGCTGATGCAGATGCCCTTTATTCCTTGGTCTTGTCTAATTGCTCTGGCTAGAACTTCTAGTACCATGTTGAATAGCAGAGGTGAGAGTGGGGATCCTTGTCTAGCTCCTATTCTCAAGGGAAACTGATTCAGTCTCTCCATTCAGGATGATGTAGGCAGTTGGGTTTGTATAAATGGCCCTGATTGCATTGAGGAATATGCTGTTTATTCATATTTTGCCGTGAGTTTTCAACATGGATGGGTGTTGGACTTTATCAAATGCCTTTTCTGCATCAATAGACAAGATCAGGTGATTCTTGTCTTTTGTTGTATTTATGTAGTTGATCACATTAATTGTTTTTGTGATGCTGAACCAGCCTTGCATCCCTGGTATGAGTCCAACTTGGTCATGATGGATTTTTTTGTATGTTGTTGTATTCTATTGGCAAGAATTTTGTTGAAGATTTTTGCATCTAGATTCATGAGTGATATTACTCTGTAGTTCTCCTTTTTGGTTTCGTATTTCCCTGGCTTTGGTACCAGGGTTATGCCAGCTTCATAGAATGAATTTGGGAGTACTGCATTTTTTTCTATACTGTGAAATAGTCTCAGTAGTACAGGAGATAACTTTAAAAACTTGGTAGAATTCTGGGATGAAGCCGTCTGGGCCTGGGCGGGTTTTTGTTTGCAGTTTTTTGATGACTTTTTCAATCTCTTCCTTTGTGATGGGTTTATTATGTTGTTCTGCTTCACCTTATGATAATTTTGTTAGGTGATATAAATCAAGGAATTTGTCCATTTCCTGTAGGCTTTCAAATTTGTTATAGTCTTTCATAGTATTCTGTTAAGATAGTTTTGATTTCTGTTTGATCTGTTGTCACCACTCCCTTCTCATTTTTTATTTGGATTATTTGTTTCCTTTCCTGTTTTTCTTTAGTAAGTTTAGCCAATGGTTTGTCAATTTTGTTCAGCTTTTCAAAAAACCAGCTTTTGGTCTTTTCAATGTTCTTCAGTTGTTCTTCTGTTCTCTAATTTGTTTATTTCTGCTCAGATCTTTATGATCTGTTTTCTTCTGGTGCCTGAGGAGTTCCTCTGTTGTTCTCTTTCTACTTGTTCATGCTGTAGGGTCAGTTCTTTGATTCGGTTTCTTTCTTCCTTCCAGATGTATGCATTTATGGAGATAAACTGACCTCTGAGTACTGCTTTGGCTGAATCCCATAGCTTTTGGTAGAAATTGTTTTCGTTCTCCTTGGAATCCATGAATTTATTTTATCCTTGGTTTCCTCTGTAACCCATGTTTTTTTTTGAGCAAGATGTTGTTCAGTTTCCATTTGTTCCACTTTGTATCTATGTTTTTTCTGCTATTGATTTCGACTTTTATGGCTTTATGATCTGAGAAGATGCTTTGTATGAATTCAATGGCATGGATTTTGTTGAAAACTGCTTTATGTCCTAACACATGGCCTATTCTGGAGAATGTTCCATGTGCACTGGAGAAGAAGGTGTAGTACTCCACTGATAGATAGAAAGTTCTGTATATGTCGATGCGGTTTAGTTGGTTAATTGTGGCAATAAAGTCTTCTGTCTTTACTAAGGTTTTCTCTAGATGGTCGGTCCAACATTGAGACTGGAGTATTGAAGTCTCCTACTATTATCGAGGAGTGATCTGTCTCATTTTTGAGTGTCGTCAGTGTTTCTTCGATGTATTTAGGTGCTCTAATATTAGGTGCATAACTATTGATATTGTTCAGTCCTGCTTGTGTATTGAACCTTTCAGCAATAGTTTCCACCCTTGCCTATGATGGTGGATTTAAAATTAAAGTCAATTTTATCTGAGGTTATAATTGTCACCCCACTCTTCTTTGTTCATTGTTAGCTTGATATACATTCTTCCATCCTTTAATTTTCAGTTTGTTCCTATCTTAAGTCTAAGGTGAGTTTCTCGTAGGCAACATATGGATGGATCATGTCTTTTGACCCAAGAAGTCACTCAATGTATCTTCACTGCGGCATTCAGTCCATTCACGTCCAATGTAATTATTGATAGGCATGTGTTCAGTGCTGCCACTGTGATATATTTATTTTTGTGCTGATGTTTTCTCTGTTGTTCCTATGAATCTGTTCTGCAACCCTCTTCTTTGTGAGTCAATTTTTCACATTTTTCAGGTTTGGCTTTGTGGTTGTTGAGACTCCTGTATTACATTTCTTGATATGGTATGTTGCATCTTTATTGTGCTTTATGGCTGCCCCATGATCCCGCTTAATAAATTATGTATAAACCCAATTTTAATTACTACCAGTCTTGTCAACTTCCTCTCCATCTGGAAAGACTATAATGACTGTAATATATATCCCTCTTTTAGGTATGATGACATCATAGTTTTCACAATACGATCACTGGATTATTTCTTTCACTGTTAAAGCTTTGATTGAGTTTGGAGCCTTCCCTAACTTAGTAGCATTCTGGATGATGTGCCCTTCTAAAATATAAAGTTAGTGGTTTTGTTCTTCTAAGCCAAAGCCAAGAAATTCTTTCCGTATTTCTTGTAGCTTTGGTTTGTTTTACGAAGTCTCTGAGTTTCTGTGTATCTGCAAATGTCTTCATTTCATTTTTGTATTTGAAAGATAGTTTTGCATGATATATGACTCTTGGTTGGAAGTTCTTCTTCATGCCACTGTCTCCATGCCAGCAGGTTTTCCCTCTGAGTATCAGCTTTGCTTTGAGTCTTGCTGCCTGTAGGAGTTTCTGCTTATGTTTCATTTTGTTAAGCTTGATTATAATATGTCTTGGAGTCTTTATTTTCAAATCTATACTGTCATTTGATATGCATCTTGGATATCTATATTCTCTTCCTTCATGATTTCTGGGAAGTTCTCTGTCAGCAGCTCAACAACAATGCTCTGTGTTCTCAGGTGTCTCACCCTGTTCATGGACTCCAAGTAATCATAGGTTGTTCCTCTTAATTGAGTGCCACGTGCTCCTCAGTGCTTCGTCACTTTTCTTGTTTCCCTTTTCTGATTTCTCGTCATAGATGCTGAAGTCAGTAGCTCTCTTCCAAGTCGGAAAGTCTCTTTTGCCTTTGTTCCATTCTGTTTTCTTGGCTTTGAATTGAAGTTTCTTTGTCTTTGATTATGTTCTTGATCTATTAGATTTCAGAGTACTTGTGTTCTATCAGACCGAACAGCTTGCTTAATTTTTCATTTAGCTCTGCTGCATTTTGTATAAGGTCTGGGAGGGCTGTATATATACTTCTTTTGTATTCACCTTCCAATAATTTCAGAAAAGTTTCTTCGTCCAGAAAGCTCTTTGGTTGTTCAATTTGAGGGCCTTCTGATGCCATGTGTGATTTCTGGATTACTGCTTTCTCCAGAGTATGTTTCTTTTTTTGCTTCATGTGAGTCAATAAAGGCTGGGAGAGATGTTGTAATGACAGACTGCAGTTGTTTCTCTGCCAACGAGCCATCCAAGTGTCATCGAGTTGGCTAGGCCATCTTAAAATGAAAAGTAAAAGTATCTGACCACTTTCTAGATCAGTCAGGTTTTCAGGTGTACAGTGCCCTCTTCCCAACTGGCAAAGTAAGTACCTCTATATCCAACCCCAGATGTTATGAACTAGGTCTAAATGCAGCAAGACTACTGCCCTGTTGGCCTCTGTTGACAGGCCCCAGCCATAGGTGACACTGTGTAAAATACTGCTTTCCTGTCGGCAAAGTTCTCTCATGTGGGCAAGCCCTGCCTCGCAGCTTAGTAATTAGGTCTCGCTGAGGCTTCTTTATCCAACGTGGCATCCCACACAAGCTTGCCTCCCACTGCCTCCATACAAACTATTCTATGGCTGAGGTGGAAAGAGAGGCAAAAGGCGGTGAGATACACAGAGTCAAAAGCTGGGCTCTCAAAATATGGTAATTTCTCCTGCTGATCTCACCTAGCCGCTTGTGAAGACCCAGCTCCACCAGCCAGCCAAGACAGAGAAAAAAAGTAAAAATGGTGAGTTAACTTTGGTCCATGAAAGACAGGACTGGCCAGGAGCAGGAGTCAGCTGAAGAAAGGAGTTTTTCCATTCAGTGGTGTGAAGTCCAAAGTAACAGTCTTATGCCTTGTCCTAGAGCTCACTAGGTGACCAGAAGCCTCCATTTAATTATCAGTTGAGGCTTGGTTTCCACAGGGTTTTAGGGAGATGTGTGCTTAGTTCACCATCTTGACTCCAACCCCAGTACAAATTCATAGTGAACAATCCCTCTGATACCAAAAGGCTAGCAACATCATTTAGACTCTTGATTTGGACTGACAGAACTTTTTTGGTCATGAAGAATTGGATGACTTCCATTGCACATGTTGATACTTTCTTTCAGGGTCATGTTGGTTTACCCATGTTTCATCAACTGTAATAACATGACCCAAAACATCTCCTTGCCTCTCCAAAAGGTCTCGACAAGCTTTGACTCTCCTTTGCTTTTGTTCATCATTGAGCTCCTTCAGGATCATTTTTGCACATACCTTTCTCATGCCATGATTTTCAGTTAAGATTTTTCTAATTGTTTCTCCATCAATGTTTACTTGGTCTACTATATTTCTCAGAGGCAGCTGGTGATTTTGACACACAGTTTGATGAATTTTTGCAATGTTTTGGTCACTTCTTCTCTTTACTGGCCACTGTGACCTCTCCATCAGTGACACTTTCTGCGCAGTCAGAGAAATGTTTAATCAGTTTGTGCACTGCCATTTTCTTTATGGCATTATCCCCACAAACGTGGACTAACATGTCCTTGACTTTGCTTCCACTCTTTCCAAGTTTAACAAGAATGTTAACATTTGTTTGTTGCTCTAATTCAAGCTCCAACTTTCTCACAACACACAAAAACATGCAACAATAATGAACAACACCCAGCAAGACACCACCACACGTCAACACAAACACATCTGGGATATTCTGATACACCAACGTTATGAAACCTTACCAAGTTGTTTATACACTTCTGCCAACATAAGCACATGGTGGCAAGTTTGCAAACTTATCTGTCACACCTCGCACGTTACTCTAACACCCATGTTCCCTCCCCTCAGCTACCTCTCCTTCCTGCCAGCAGGAGTCTTTTGGCTGGTAGGCAACTGGCTCAGATTTGTTGCTTCAATTCTCCCCACTCACACTGGTCAACACCCGAAGTGCCATTTGTCTATTGCTAGAATTACTTCTTTCCCATTTCTTTTGATTTTGCTGTTCTTCTCACTACCACCCCATCCTTTCTCTCAAACACTTGGCTCCATGTACCATCATTGCTTCTTCTTGAAAGGCTGTGTGACATGTGGCTCAGTTGGGAAATCACTCCCCCAGCCTGTGATGCCATGCTGGTGGGATCCTTGAGAGTTTTCTTTCCTTTGTTTTGTTTTGCTTTGTTGTTTACTTTTTTCTTCTTTTATTTATTTATTTATTTTTATTAAATAAAAACAATGAAAATGTACATAATCTGTGCTTACAATACTGGGTTAAGAGAGGAGGAGTACACTAGTTGTTCGTTTTATTTTTCTTTTCTTGGCTTGGGAGCCTCTTCTAACCAGGCTGTACTACATGGCTTAGGACCCACTTCCCCAGTCTGCAAAGTTGCATTGGAGGAATACCCTGAGGCACTTCTTTCTTTCTTTTGTTTCTATTTGTTTTTGCTTTCTGTCTTTCTTCATTTCTCAGTTTTCACCTCTCTATATGTACTTTTTTTGCTGTTTTTGGAATACCCTGCACTGTGTGACATCTATACTCCTTCTACCCTAGCTATACTGCGCATCCTGGGAGACTCCTCTCTGGTCTTTGCAGCCACACTAGTGGAAATCTGGAGCCTTAGCTTTCTTTTCCAAGTTTTGATCTAGTTGTTTTCTTCCTTTTTCTTTTTCTCCATTTTTGTTTCTCATCTCTCCACTCCAGTGGCAGCTTCCATTAGTACTGTATTTTTTTTGCATTTGTGTTTCCTGTTGGCTCCTGTTTCTCTCTCTTCTCTTTCCCATACATATTTAAGATCCACATATCACAACTTCTCCCTCCCTCTTGCCTATCTGTAATGATGTGCTGAATATCACAAGCCC
Organism: Heterohyrax brucei; assembly: GCA_028571685.1. Lineage (NCBI taxonomy): Eukaryota > Metazoa > Chordata > Mammalia > Hyracoidea > Procaviidae > Heterohyrax > Heterohyrax brucei. The sequence goes on along the minus strand of CM053166.1, from coordinate 126,329,158 downwards.
AAGCAGCAAAATCAAGGCCTTCCATAACCTGCCACACATTGATTCCTGGTACACCCTGTGAACTCTACTATGTGCCACAAACAGCTCATTTCGTGAACTTCCCTTCAACTGGATCAGCCCCATTGCATCATAGCTGAACAACTGTCCCTACTCTTTGGACAAGGAGGTAAAAATATGACGACAGATGAGCAAACAACAAAGAACACACAGCTGTGTGTGACATTGCCAAATAAAACAAAAAACAGGTTTAAAAAATATCTACAATCAGTAAATACATGCCTACCAAATGTCTCCCAAACACTAGACAATATCAAATGCATAAAAATAATAAAAAAAGAAAAAAATGGTTTCCTAAAACACCAGATGACTTCCAAGTAGAAGAAAAAGGAATTAAGAAATATTTGACAGGAAATTCAAATTTCTGCTATTTAGGGCTGTCCAAGAGCTGAAGCAAAAAGCATACAAAATAAGGAAAAAAATGCACAAATGTGTGGGAAAAAGAGCAAAATTCAAGGGAAATACCAAAAAAATATTAGAAGAATTCAGGAAAACAATACAGGAACAAAATGTCAAAATAAATTTACAACTAGAAATCATATAATACAATTAAAAATCCAAAAGATAAGCAAGATTTCAGGATGGTCAGTGTTGCAGAAGGGATGAGAAGCAGGTTTAAAACAATGGAAACAACACCAGAGAAACTGAAGACAAACACTTGGCTATAACTCTGAGCAAAAATCAGAGAACAGAACCAAGAAGAACACAGGACTCTGGAGAAATATGTGGGATACAGTCAAATCAAAACTTTCAAGTGATTGGAGTTACAGAACAGAGAACAAAATGGAAAACAAATAGACCATCACTGAATAATTGGAGGAGGCGGGGCCAAAGCCCTGCATGACTGTATGTCCCTGCTGAACCCTTCAGCCACAAATAATCTAAAAATTAATAAAATTGACCAAATAGAACATCCCAAGAGGCCTGAATACCAGGTAGAAAACTTTAACAATGAACTGGGTAAAAGGTAGATCATAGGAGACCTGAGCCACCACAGATAAAACAACATGGGCCAGTGCTGAAAATCTCCACTGGTGAAGGTGAGCTGGGCAGGAAGTACCTCTAGCAAATCAAAGCCACAGCATAGAGCTGAGAAATAACAGGAGTGCCAGAGCAATGACTAAGCTGAATAAGGAGACCAACCGTAGATAGAGAATCAAAGTCTGGCACTAAAGCCCTCCATGCAGGTTAGAATGCTTTGGGACCAGTCGGGCTGGCAATCAGTAGGCATTAAGATCCTGTGGCTGGGCAAGCCTCAAAGAGGCACAGGACCAAGGGAACTAGGTTCCAACAGGCAACAGGGCAGGAAAGCACAGGACCAGGAAGTTGGCATGAAAGTGTGCACAGACCTGCTAGCATTATTGCCTCAAGTGTCCAAGTGCAGTGGGCTCCACCAGCTTGGGACAATGGGATGGGAGAGCTGTGGACCTAGAAATGTTGCATGAGCATGCCTACAGACCACCAGGCCTTAGAGCCAGAAGGGGCTAAGAACACTGGGCTCTTCCAGCTTGGGGCAATGGAGCAGGAGAGTGCTGCACCTGGGAAGGCTGAGTGAGAGAGCCTATAGACAGCTAGGCTTTAGAGCCTGGAAGGGGAAAGCACACTTGGTTCTACCAGCTTAGGGCAATGAGGAGGTAGAGCTCCAGGCCTAGGAAGACAGTGTGAAAGCACACTGGCAGGCCTTAGGGCTGGGAGGGACCAAGGCCACCAGGCTCTGCCCATTTGGGACAACGTGGTGGGAGAGAGTCAGACCTTGGAGGATAGCATGAAGGTGTACATGACTATCAGGTCTTAGGGCTGGGAAGGGCCAAGAGCTCTGGGCTCTGCCAGCTCAGGGCAACAGGCAGGAGATTGCCAGACCTGGGAAGGCAGCTTGAAGGTGCCCATGACTGGAAGGCCTTAGGGTCGGGAGGGGCAAAGAGGATTAGGTTCCACCAGCTTGGGGCAATGGGGACGGAGAGTTCTGCATCTTGGAAGGCAGCTTGAAGGCATGCATGACTGGCAGGTCTTAGGGCTGGGAGAGGCTAAGAGCACTGGGCTCTGCCAGCTTGGGGCAACAGGGTGGGACAGCACTGGGTCTAAGAAGGCAGTGTGAAAGTTCCCATAACTGGCAGGCCTTAATGCTGAGAGAAGCCAGGAGCAATAGGCTCTGCTGTCATGGGGCAATGGGGCAGAAGTGCTGGGCCTTGGAGGGAATCTTGAAGGCATGCACAACCTCAGAGATGGGAAGGGCTTAGAGGGCTAGGTCCAGGCGACCCAGGATGACAAGGTAGGTGAGTGCCAGACCCAAGTAAGAAGTCAGGACATGTGCATGACCCAGCTGGCATTGAGCCATAATGCACCAACAAGCCTAGGTTCTGGCAACTTGGGGTGACAGGGCAGCGGAGTGTAGGCATCAAGGAAGTGCTCTGAATGTACTTGCAACCCAGCAGGCTTTAGAGTTGTGCAGGCCTGAGAAGCTTAGGTTCAGGAGACCTAGAGTGAGGGCACAGGTGAACGTGGGGCCAGGGAAGGCTGAGAACTGCGCAAGACCAAGAAGGCTGGGTAGGTCCTGGTTACCCGAGATGGAGGCACAGGTAAACATAGGATCCAGGAAGGCGGTGAGTGCATGAAGACTGTCAGGGAAGGTGACATGCGTGCACACATGACCCTGTACAATGAGGGAGCACAGACCAGATTAGTGCACGATCAGCTGGGCAAATGAGCATCAGTCTAGACTGAGTCGAACCTGGTTGGTCAGTCAGCCATAACCAGTAACTTCATGGAGCAGAGGGTCACTTGACAAGACAGAGAAGCTCCAGACCAAGCCCCAAAGAGAGATGCTGGACAGGCCAGCTGAATTATCAAGCTTCTAGAATCAAACCAGCTCAAGAGTTGAACATCTATTTATATGACTTGAACCACAACAACCGAACAAAAATTGTGTTGACTTTCTGATGGCTCAGAAATGACAATCAATTTCTAAACATCTGAAAAAGCAGACTACTAGGGTGGTTGGAAACTCCCAAAACAAAGAATCAATTGGATTTCCCAGACAAACACAACTTCCTAAAATTAGCAGAGGTAGAATACAAAATACTGATATACAGAGCTGTGCAAGACATCAGGAAAGAGATCAGGCAAAATGCAACACAGCATACTGAAAAAGTAAACAAGCTGCTGGAGCAGCAATGATCCAAAATCTGACAGATTAACAACAAAATTACTGAGCTTGACAGCTCAATAGAAAGTGAGAAGGGTAGGATGGAGGAAATGGAATGCAGAATTAGCAAGATTGAAGACAAAGTAAATGTCACCAGCATACATGAGGAAAGATCAAATAAAAGATTCAACAAAAATAAAGAATCACTAAGCATTATGTGGGAATCTATCAAGAGGAATAGTATACAAGTGACTGGAATAGCAGAGCAAGGAGAGACAAGTGAAAACACAGAAAGAATTATTGAAGACCTGCTGACAGAAAATTTCCCTGGTATTATGAAAGAGGAGAAGATATCCATCCAGGATGCTCATTGACCTCCACTCAAGGTAGACCCCAAAAGAAATACACCAAGGCACATTATAATCCAACTCAATAAAATTAAAGATAAGGAGAGGCTACTTAAGGCAGCTAGTGTTAAACAAAAAATAACCTACAAAGGAAAATCAAGTCTATGTTCAGACTACTCAGATGAAAATATATTGACAAGAAGACAATGGGAAAACATATACAAAGCCCTAAAGGAATACAGCTGCCAACCAAGAATTAAATACCCTCTAAAACTGAGTATCAAACAGGAAGGTAAAATTAGGACTTTCGCAGACAAACAGAAATTTAGAGAATATGCAAAAACCACATAGAAACTACAAGAAGCATTGAAGGAAAACTTTTGATTGGAAAACCAATAACATTAAACATACACTCAAACATTCAACACTCGACAGACCAACCAGATACCTTCAGGTCGGGGGATCCACAGAAGATACCCAAATCGAAATCACACAAAATAGAAAATCAGAGATCTCAGGATTTAATTCACCATAGTAACATATGAAATGGAGGGTCAAATTCATGTTAACAAAGATTTTCCAGATGAGGAGGAAGCCTAAGAAATACAAAAACATTATAGACTGGATTACTTTTAGATTAAAAAAGCAGTCTGAGAGAGTAACCACAACAGAAACCTACAGTTCTACAAGTCAAAGCACCAAGCAAGAAAAGAAAAAGCAAACCACAAAGTTTCAGCAATTACAAAAAAGAACAAACACTGAAAGACAGGCAAAGAAAACACATAAAGAAAAAACTGAGCACACAAATTGAATGGAACTGAGAAATTGGCCATAACACACAAAAACAGATACCAAATGGACAGCACTAAACCCGTACATATCAATAATTATATTGAATGTAAATGGGCTAAATGCACCAACAAAGAGGTGGAGAGTAGCAGAGTGTATTAAAAAAAAAAAAGATCCATCTATATGTTGCTTATAGGAGACACACCTTAGACTCAAAGACACAAACAAACCCAATTCAAAGGGTGGAAAAATATATATATCAGGCTAACAATTTCCAAAAAAGAGTAAGAGTGGCGATACTAATCTCTCACAAAATAGACTTTAAAGTTAAATACACCATACTGAATAAGGAGGGACACTATATATTGATTAAGGACTCAGTAGAGCAGGAGGACACAACCATATTAAAGGCACACCCAACAACAAAGCTCCAAAATACATAAAACAAACACTATTTACACTGAAAACAGAAATAGATAGATCCACAATAATAGTAGATTTCAACACACCATCCTCAGTTAAGAGCAGAATATCTTGAAAAAATACAGAAGATCTAAATGCTGCAATAAACCATATTCACCTCACAGGCATATTCAGAACACTCCACCCAACAGCAGCCAAGTATACTTTCTTTTCCAATACACATGGAATGTGCTCCAGAATTGACCACGTATTAGGCCACAGAGCAACTCTAAACAAAGTACAGAATATTGAAATAATGCAAAGCTTCATTTCAGAACATAGAGCCATAAAACTAGAAATCAACAACAGAAAAAAAATGGAAATAAAATCAAATATGTCTAAGCTGAACAACATTCTACTCAAGAAATACTGGGTAATAGAGGAAATCAAAGATGAAATAAAGAAATTCATAGAATAAAATGAGAATATAAACATACCCTAGGTCACCATGAGTCGGATCCAACTCGACGGCACTTGGCTTTGGCATCAAAATCTATGGGACACAGTAAAAGTAGTACTCAGAGGTCAATTCATCTCAACAAATGTGCATATAAAAAAGAAGAAATGGCACAAATCAAATAATGCTTCATCTTGAACAACTGGAAAGAACCAAACAAAAGAGCCCATTGGGCTCCAAAGGAAAGGAAATAATAAAAATTAGAGCAGATAAATAAAATAGAAAATAGAAGAATGATTGAAAAAGTAAAAGTCACAAGTCATTAGCCCACTGACAAAAGAAAAAGAGCCCAGGAAACAAATAACCTGAATAAGAAATGAGACGAGTCATATCACAACAGATGCAACTGAAATTAAAAGAGTCATAGCAGAATACTATAAAAAACTGTACTCTAATAAATTGGAATACCTAGAAGAAATGGGCAGTTTTCTAGAAAAACACCACCTTCCAAAACTAGCACAAACAGACGTTGAACAATTAAATAGACCTATCACAAGAGAAGAGATTAAAAAGGTAATTAAAAAACTCCATACTAAAAAAGTCCTGGCCAGATGGTTACACTGGAGAATTCTATCAAACATTTAGAGAAAAGTTAACACCACTATTACTCAAAGTATTCCAGAGCGTGGAAAAAAATGGAATACTACAAAACTCATTCTATGAAGCTAGTATAACCTTGATACCAAAACCAGGTAAAGACAACACTAAAAAGGAAAACTACAGACCAATATCTCTTGTGAACATAAATGCAAAAGTCCTCAACAAAATCCTAGCAAATAGAATTCGGCAACGCATCAAAAAAATAGTGAACCATGACCAAGTAGGATTCATACCAGGGATGCAGGGATAGTTCAACATCAGAAGAACAATTAGTATTATCAACCACATAAATAAAAGACAAGAAGCACTTATTTCTATCAAATGATGCAGAAAAAGCATTCTATAAAAACCAACACTTACTCATGTTAAATACTCTCAGCAACATAGGAATAAAAGGGAAATTCCTCAGCATACTAAGGAGTATCTACACAAAACCAACAGCCAATATCCTACTGAAGGGAAAGAAGTTGAGAATGTTGTCCTTAAGAACAGGTACCAGACAAGGATGTTCACTGTCACCACTTCTATTCTACATTTATTTTTAATTACTTTTGTTTTTGTAGACTTTCTTTTTATTAAGACTATATGTTTTTCCTCTTCATTTTCATGAACACTTTTGTTAACTTTCATTGTGGTTAGCTTAAAATTTATCCTTATCTACCTAGGTTTGAAGCAGTATCCCTTCTTTTCCTATGCATTAGAAACATCTATACCACTGGGTAACAGACAAAATCAAAGATAAAATAAAAAATTCCTAGAATCAAATGAGAATGCAAACACATTATAACAAAATTTTGAGACACAGCAACGAAAATCTTCGGATGTTAGTTTAAAGCAGTAGATGCTCTCATCCAAGAAGAACAGAGAGGCAAGGCCAAGATGACAGAACAACCAGGCACATCCTGTGATCCCACTAATATCAAAGACCCAAAAGAACAAATGAACTGATTACATATGACATTCTAGGAGCCCTGAACATCAAAGGGAAAGTTGAGAAATTTGAGTGACAGTGAAGGGAAAGTGGGTCCAGAAGTACCTAAGACTGGCCAGACCTGACCCACCAAGAATAGGCTATAGCCAGTGTGGTACATGGAGCAGTGGAATTTGGAGGGTGTCCTACTCAGATGGAGAGATGGAGCAGAGTCCACTGGCACCTCCAGAACCAGTGAAAAGGAGAACTCAATCATCAAAAGCTGAATACCTTGCATTTAACTTACTGTGCACCGATCTAAAACTTTCCTTCAATATAAACCTCCCTCTCTTTACCCAGAGCTTCCCTCCTTCTCTGCACTGCACCTTGCTATGGGGTCAGACACCCTTAACAAGCCAGAATTAGGACTGCTTAAGCCCACCCTGAGCCATTCTATTCTCCTAGACATAGACAGTGAACAATTTAACAAGTCAGGAGGGTGGGGAATCTGCCAAAACCCCTGAGCTAGAAATTAGGACAGAAAGTTTCTTCACCTAAATTCAGACATAAAGGGCCATGCCATCCCCATAGACACTCCTGGATGACAGTTAGATCCCTTTCTCAGCACATGCAGCCAAATTCCTGTGCCTAAATGAATCACCCCTCCCATCTATGATAGTAGAGGATAGCCAGCACCACACACTTGACTACTTACTACCTAGATACCTGAGTTGAATCCATACAAGAAAATGGACTTCTGGGCTAGCATGAATAGTAACAATTCTACTCACCTGGTCATAGGATGTTAGAACTTCAAAATCACCAATAGCAAACTAGCACACGTGACCACCCTATTTGAACATTTCAGAACAAAACAAGACAAGAAGCTAGATCACAATAAGCAAACATAAAATAAAATATTTCAACAACTTACTGATGACTTAGAGACAAGTCAATATCAAGCCACTTAAAAAGGAAGAACACTATGTATTCAGAAACCTCACAAAACAAAGAACTAAGAAATTTTCTAGATAAAAAGAACTTCCTGGAATTATTGGAGGTAGACTACAAAAGATTAGTATTTAGAACTCTTCGAGAAATTAGGAAATAATTGAGCAAAATGCAGCAGAGCATAATGTCGAACTGAATAGGCTTCAAGAAAGCACACAGAGATGAAAATCTGAAATTCAGAAAATTAATAATGGGATTAAAGAATTATAAAACTCAGTCGAAAGTTAAAGGAGCAGAACTGAGGCAATGGAAGTCAAAATTAGTGAGACTGAAGATAAATCACATGACACCAACATATTTGAGGAAAAATCATAAAACAATTGAAAAAAATCATGAAATGCTAAGAATTGTATGGGACTCTATCAATATGAATAACCTATGAGTGACTGGAGTACCAGAAAAGGAGGTAAAAACAGAAATACATAGAGAATTGTCAAAGATCTCTTGACAGAAAACTTTCCAGGTATCATGAAAGATGAGAAGATATTTAGCCAAGACATTTACTAAACTTCACACAAGGTAGATTTTGCCCCAGAAGATACCAAGATTTATTACACCCAAACTTGCAAAAACTAACAACAAGGAGACAGTTTTAAAACTGGCTACACAAAAACAAAAAATAATAATAATTTTCAAATGAGAGTCAATAAGGCTAGGCTCAAACTACTCGGCAGAAATCATGCAAGCAAGAAGACAATGGAGTGACATATATACAAAGCCTTGAAGGAATCTATTCTCCATCCAAGAATTATATATCCAGCTGTTTTAGTCAGCTAAGGCTCATCTAACAGAAATACCACTGAGTGGATGGCTTTAACAAAGGAAAGTTTATTCTTGCACAGTCTGTTAGTCTACAAGTCCAAATTCAGGATGTCCACTCCAGGGGACACAATTCAATCCATGACACCAGCAACACTGTCTCTAAAATATGATGGCAAAATTCGAACATTTCTAGATAAACCAAGAATTAAGGAATTTGCAAAAACTAAATCAAAATTACAGGATTAACAAGGGGGTCCTTTGGTCAGAAAATCAATAACATCACATAACAATCCAAGACTAGAATATGGAACAGATCAGCTGGGTATTAACCCCCCCACAGGGAAATCATAAAAATAAATCAAAGGAAAAACAGTGAAAACATGGAAATAGAGATGTCATTATGTAAACACTGTAACAAAAAAGGGACTTAAAAAATGAAGTTATAGATCTTTCATATGGAGAATCAAGATGATACAAAAAATATTAGGACTACTTTAAAATTAGAAAACTAAGGATAAATACTAAAGTAACCACATATGAAATTAAGAATCCTATGCATCAAAATATAAAACAAGAACAGAAAATGCAAAACCAATAACAACAAAGATTAAAAGAAAAAAAAGATTCAGCACAGAAAATTAAGAGGAACAAAAGGATTGTCTACAACACATAAAAAGAAGACATCAAACTGACAGCACTAAACTCATACCTATCAATCACTACCTGAACATAAATGGATTAAATGAAACAGTACAGAAAAGGAGAATGGCAGATTGGATTTTAAAAAGAAAACATCATTCATTTATATCCTGCCTACACAAGAGAGACCTTAGACTTAAAGACACAAACAAACTAAAATTCAAAGGATAAAAAAATATATATATCGAGCTAACAACATTCAAAAAAAGAGCAAGGGTGACAATAGTAGTTTTTGATAAAATAGACAATATAGTAAAAAAGAATCCACCACACCGGCAAGGAAAAACACTATATAACAATGAAAGGGTCAATTCTCCAGGAGTACATAATAATATTATTTACCCACACAACAACAAAGTTCCAAAAGAAGTAAAACAAACTCTAACTGCATTGAAAAAAGAAAGTGGAGCTCCAAAATAATACTTGAAGACTTAAACAAACCACTTTTTGTGAAGGACAGAACATCCAGAGAAAAGTGCAAGAAATACACAGAAGATCTAAATGCCACACCCAACCAACTTAACCTCACAGACATATGTACGACACTCTAGCAATGACTGACAGGTGTACGTTTCTTTCCAATGCACATGGAACATTCTCAGAATAGACTGCGCATTGGATCATAAAGCAAGTCTTACAAATTTTCAAAGCCTTGAATTACTACATAACACGGTTGTAGACCATAAAGCCTTAAAAGTTGAATCAATAACAGAAAAAGTAAAAAAATAAAACAAACAAAATCAAACATGTGGAAACTGAACAACATCTTGCTCAAAAAGTAGTGAGATATTAAAGAAATCAAGGATGGAAAGAAAAAATTCAGAGTCAAATGGGAATAAAAACATCCTACGAGAAACTCTGGGACACAGAAAAGCAGTGCTCAGAGGTCAATCTATCTCAATAAATGCTCACATCCCCTAAGAAGAAAGGGTCCAAATCAATACATTAGCCATACCACTCAAAAAAGTTCAGAGAACAGCAAAAGAAGCCCCGAGGTAGAAGAACAAAGCAAAAAATAAAGATTAGAGCAGAACTGAAAGAGAGAACAGAAAAAGGATCAAAACAGTTTACAATACCAATAGCTGGTTCTTTGAAAAGATCAGTAAAATTAATAAACCATTGGCCAAAATGACAAAAGAAAAACTTGAGAAGAAGCAAATAACCCAAAAAGAAGAAATGAGATGGGCAATATCACAACAGACACAGCTGAAACTAAAAAAATCATGACATAATACTATGAAAAATTGTACTTTAGTAAAACTGAAAACCTAAAGAAAATGGAAAAATTTCTAGAAAAACACTCCCCACTGAAACTATCAGCAATAGATGCAGACAAACTAAATAAACCCATAACAAAAGAAGAAATTGAAAAAGTAATTTTAAAACTCCCAACCAAAAAATGCCCTGGCTCTAAGGATTTCACTGGAGAATTCTCCCAAACTTTCAGAGAAAAGTTTCCAGCACTATTATAAAAGGATTTCAGGGCATGGAAAAGGATGGAGTACTTCCAAATCCATTCTATGAAGAAAGCATAACCCTGATACCAAAAAACAGGTTAAAAAAACAAAAACAAAAATACTATGTGCTACTGTTTAGTCCATTCCAACTTATAGAGAATCTATACAAATACTAGAACTGTCCCATACGGTTTCCAAGGAGTGCTTGACAGATTTGAACTGCCAAACTTTTCATCAGTAGCATAGCACTTAACCACTATGCAACCAGGATTTCCAAACCAGGTAAAAGCACCACAAAAAAGATAAGTTACAGACCAATATCTCCCATTAATGTAGATGCAAAAATCTTCAACAAAATAATTCTGCATGACCAAGTGAGATTTATAACAGGGCTACAGGTATGGTTCAACACTAGAAAAACAAATCTGTGTAATCAATCACATAAATAAAACAGAAGACAAGAACCACTTGACTATCAATTGATGCATAAAAGGCATTTGACAAAGTCCAACAAACATTTGTGTTAGAAAATCCCAGCTAAATACTAACAGAAGGGAAAGTGCTTAACATAGTAAAGGGCATTTATACAAAGCCAACAACGAACATTATCCTAAATGGAGAGTTTGACAGATCCCTAAAGAATGGGAACCAGACAAGGATGCACTTTGTCACCATTTTTATTCAACATTGTACTGGAGGTTCTGGACAGAGAAATGAGGCTAGAAAAAGAAATAAAGGGAAGCCAAATTGGTAAGGAAGAAGTCAAAATGCTTCTTTTTGCACCCACCCACATCCACCCACTCAGGAGCACACCTCACAGGCACAAAACTATTGGAACAAATAGAAGAGTTCAGCAAATAATCATGATACAAGACAAATGTACAAAAATCAGTTACTTTACATCGACAAAGAGAACATAAAGGACAAATTTACCAAACTGTATCATTTACAGGAGCCCCCAAGAAGATAAAACACTTAGGAATAAATCTAGCCAGAGATGTGAATAATCTAGGAAAAGAAAATTACAAGACTCTGCTACAAGAGACCTACATAAGTGGAGAAATCTACCCGGTTCATAGATAGGAACACTCAGCATTATGAAAATGCCCATAATATCTAAAGTTATCTATGGATATAACCAAATTGTAATACAAATTCCAGTGTTATTTTTTAGTCAGAGAGAAAAAAATCACCAACTTTACAAGCAAAGAGAAGAATACCTGGATAAGTAAGGTATTACTAAGGAACATATCAAGGTGGAAGGCCCCACACTACCTGATTTTAGAACCTATTACACTGCTGTGGTTGCCAAAACAGACTGGTACTCTTACAAAAACAGATGCATAGACCAGTGGAACAGAATTGAGAATTGAGACATAAAATCATCTGCCTATGAGCAGTTGCTATTTCACAAAGGACCAAAGCCCACAAACTGGGGAAAAGATAATCTCCATAATAAATGGCACCAACATAGCTGGATAACTATTTGTAAAGAATTGAAACAAGACCAGTATCTCACACTATGCACAAAAAACTAACTCAAAATGGATCATAGACCTAAAAATTAAATGTAGAATGATAAAGACCGAGGAAGAAAAAAAATTGGGACAATGTTGGGAGCTCTAATACATAAAATGAACAAAATACAAAATACTACTAACAATGCACAAACACCAGAAGAGAAAATAGATAACTAAGAAATCCTAAAAATCAAACATTTATGCTTATCTAAAGACTTCACTCGACGGCACTTGGCGCTGGCTCAAAGACTTCACCAAAAAAATTAAAAATACAACCTATAGACTGGGAAAAAAAATGGGGTATGACAAATCTGTTCAGCCTCTAATCTCCATAATCTACAAGATACAGCAAAACATCGACAACAAAAAGACAAATAACCCAATTAAAACATAAGCAAAGGATATAAACATATACTTCACCAAAGAAAACATCCAAGCAACCTACAGACACGTGAGGAAATGTTCACAGTCATTAGCCATTAAAAATAAACCAAACCCACTGCCATCGAGTCGATTCTGCCTCATACCGACCCCATAAGGCAGAGTATAACTGCTCCGTAGAGTTTCCAAGGAATGTCTAATGGATTTGAACTGCCAACCTTTTGGTTAGCAGCCATAGCACTTAACCACTACTCTACGTAGCAGTGTTTCCTGTTAGTTATTAAATAAACTGAAATCAAACTGCAATGAGAGTCTGAGAGTAGGGTGCAGCTCTAGCAAATACATAAAATGTGACAGCCATTTTGAAATTGTGAATGGATAGAAGATTCAAGAGGAACAAAAAAGGTGCAGATGGTGAGAAACAACAGAGGAGGACTGGTGGCAGCAGCAGCGGCAGCAACAGAACCCGAGGCAGTGCCGGAGTCAACCCATGGAACAAGAGAGCTAAGTGTCTGTGGACAGTTTTCCTCTGGGGTGCCTCCGGGCACTTGAATTGGTAGAGTTTGTCTTGCTGACCCAGAACGAGAGAGTTGAGTGCCTTTGTGCAGGATGCTTTCCAGCAAGAGTAGGGTGCAAATGGGCACTTTAATCAGTGGAGCTACAGGGCCTTGGAACACTTGTTCCGGCAGGTCAGCTGTGGGCCTGAGGCCTGAGCCATGTGGCCGTAACAAGCTGAAGCTGAAGAGACAAACAGCATGAGAAGCTGAGCTGCTTCAGTCTCAAAAGATACGGCCACGACCTCAAGGGTTTTAAAGGGTGGAACCATGGAGTTCTGTGTTTGTAAGGGTGGAATTGCCCGTCATTTGGGCTTAGGGTGCTCCTAAAGCCGATGGGCTGAGTTTCTGTCCAAGTAGGCCTTAAAGGCAGAGTTGTAGGACAGGGCTGGGAGTCTCCACTCAGAATCCAGAGAGTGTGGCCAATACCTAGAGTCTGGATGGCAGGGCCATTGCGTAGAACGCCTCAGAAAATGTAAGAATATTTTCAAAGTTTTGAGGGCTAATGTAATGAGTTCTGCTGACTTGCCTGTTGCCTGTTAATGTCTTCTTTCCCTACAATTTCTCCCATTTGTAATGGAAATGTCTAACTTGTATCTGTTCTGCCACTGTACCTTTGGAGGCAGATAGCTTACATGCTAGGTTTCACAGATGTAAAGCAATTTTTGAATTTTGACTTGGAACTGATTTAAGACTTCTATCATATGGGATGGACATGATTTTGCTATGATGAATGTGTTATGTGTTTCAATGATGTGATTTTGGGGGTACCAAAGTGTGGGATGTCATGTATTGAATTGTGCCCTCCTCAAAAATATGTGTAGCCATGTGGCTGGGCCATGATTCCCAGTATCTTGTGACTGTCCTCCATTTTGTGATTTTGCCATGCTGTACGTTAAAGGATTAGGATGGGGCTGTAAATCCCTTCATAGGATCAACTCCCTGCTCCACTGTAAAGGCAGTTTCCCTGGAGTGTGGCTTGTCCAATCTTTAATCCTTTCATTCTGCAAGAGATAAAAGGAAAGGGAAGCAGGCAGAGAATCGGGAACCTCACACCATCAAGCAAGCAGCACCAGGAGAAAAGCGACTCCTTCAGACCCGAGGTTCGTGTGCCAAGATGCTCCCTGGATGAAGACTGATGCAATACCTGACTTTCCTCCACTGCCGACAAGGGGGAAAGTCTTCCTCTGGAGTGGACATCCTGAATTTGGACTTGTAGCCTACTGGACTACGTAAGAATAAACTTTCCTTTGCTAAAGCCATCTACTCTGTGGTATTTCTGTTAGAGCAGCCCTAGATGACTAAAACACAGGGGAGCTCCCAAGCATTGGGACCATCAAATGCAGTCTTTTAGTGGAGTTCTTAGGGTGCACCCCTCTTTTTCTTATGTTGCCACTGGGAGTTGACATTGTTAGCCCCATCATGGCTGTCATTGGTGGTGCCCAGGCACCATCTGGTTCTTCTGGTCACATGTTGACATAGTCAAACATTCACTTGGGTCCTTCTGTCTTCTAGGCTCTTTTTCCCTCATGTTGCTGTTGTCCTTGGTGATCATCTGTTCCAGCTGAGTTGGGACCATTTGGTGTCCCTCAGATGGCAGCTTGCTGGATTTTAAGACCCCAGATGCCACTCACCAGTAGAGGCGTAGAAAACTCACTTAACAATAGGCCAGTTATGCCAAATGGCCTAGATATCCCCTGAGAGAATGGTACCCAGACCTTCACTCCTGCAACTCTATCCTTGCAATATCAGTTAAGACTGGAAGAGTTTTCAGATTATGTTGAAGTCCTGTTAAATTGATCTTCTTTTTCATATGTGCAGTCACTGATTTCACCCAACCAAATTTCTATCATCTAATCTATAATCAGCCATCTCCCTCCCTCTCTCCCCTTCCTTGCAGCTATCAAAGAGTCTTTTCTTCTGTACATGAGTCTGTTTTCAACTTCTTGTAGTAGGGGTTTCATACAATATTTGTGTTTGTGCTGCTGATTGATTTCATTAAATATAGTGTCTTCCAATTGAAACCAGGTTATGTGATGCTTCCTAAAATCTTCATTGTTCTTTATCATTGCATTGTGTTACTCTGAGTATATATACCATAGTTTGTTTATCCATTCATCTGTTGTTGGGTATCTGGGCTCATGCCATCTTTTTGCTACTGTGGACTGTGCTGCAATAAACATTCGTGTGCATATTTTTTGTGTGTGACTGCCGTTGCATCTGTAGGATGTATTCCAAGCAGTGGGATTACTGGGTCAAATGATATATCTATTTCCAGCATTTTAAGGAAGCTCCAGTTTGCTTTCCAAAGAGATTGTACCATTTTGTAATCCTACCAGCAGTGTATGACAGTTCCAAGTTCCATACAGCCTCTCCAGCATTTGTTGTTTTGTGTTTTTTGGACCACTGCCAACCTTATTTGGGTGAGATGGTATCTCACTGTAGTTTTGATTTGGATTTTTCTTAATAGCTAAAGATCGTGAGCACTTCCACAGGTGTCTTTTGGCTGCCTGGTTATCCTCTTTATTGAAGTGACTGTCCATTTCCTTTGCCCAGCATTTAATTGAGTTATTTACCATTTTCTTGTTGATATTTTAAAATACCTTGTAAATTATGGAGATCAGACATAGATCTGACATATAGTTTCCAAATATTTTTCCCCGCTCTATAGGTAGTCTTTTAATTCTTTTAATAAAGTCTTCGGATAAGCAAAAGTGTTTGATTCTTAGTAGTTCCCATTGATCTATTTTCTCTTCTGTCAGTCAAGCTTTGTCTGTCAGATTTTGAAGTCTATTTGTGTATTAAAACTTCAATTGTTGATTCTATTTTTTCTTGCATGATCTTTATTGTTTTAGGTTTGATATTTAGGTCTTTGATCCAATTTAAGTTGGTTTTTGTGTGAGGTGTTAGATATGGGTCTTTTTTAAATTTTTTGAAGATGGATATCCAATTTTCCCAACATCATTTATTAAAGAGACTATTTTTAACCTAGTTTACAATCTTAGGGCATTTGTCAGATATCAACTGTTCATAAGGTGGATGGTGTCACCTCAGGTCTCAACTCTGTTCCACTGATCTATATGTCTCTTTTCATACCAGTACCAGGCTATTTTGACTACTGTGGCAGTGTAATAGGTTCTAACGTGTGATAGGTTCTAAAATTGGGCAGTGTGTACTTCTTCAGTAGTGCTTTATTTAACTGGGGTTTCTACCCTTTACAAACATAGCTGGTGATTTGTTTCTCCAGTTCATTAAAAAATGTCACTGGAATTTGTATTGGGATTGCATTGTATGTGTAGACTGCTTTGAGTAAAATAGACATTTTCACAATGTTAAGTCTTCCTATCCATGAGCAGGGTACATTTCTTGATTTATGTAAGTCTCTTTTAGTTTCTTGTAATAAGGACTTGCAGTTCTCTTTGTAAAGGTCTGTTATTTCTCTGGTTAGATTTATTCCCGGATACTTTATCTACTTAAGGGGTATAGTTAATGGTGTTGACTTGGTGATTTCTTCATTAATGATCTCATTGTTGGTATAAAGGAACCCTACTAATTTATTTAAGTTTATCTTGTATGTTGATATTTTGCTGAACTGTTCTATTAGTTTAAGAAGTTTACTTACAAATAATTTAGGATTCTCTGCATATACACTCATATCATCAGCAAATAGGGAGATTTTTACCTCTTCTTTGCTGATATAGATGCCCTTTAATTCTTTGTTTTGTATTATTGCTCTAGCCAGAGCTTCTAGAATAATGTTGAATAAGAGGTGAGAGTGGGCATGCTTGCCTAGTTCCACTTCTCAAGGCAAATTCTGTCAGTCTCTCTCCATTCAAGATGATGTAAGCAGTTGGCGTTGCATAGATGGCACTTATTGCATTGAGGAATTTGCCTTCTATTCCTGTTTTGCTGAACTTTTTTAGCATGAATGAGTGTTGGACTTTGTCAAATCCCTTGTATACATCAATTTACAAAATCAGCTGATTCTGATCTTTTGTGATATTATGTGGTTGATCACATTGTTTTTCTGATGTTGAACTAGACTTGCATCCCTGGTATGAATCAAACTTGGTAGTGATGAATTATTTTTTTGATACTTTGTTGAATTCTATTGGCAAGCATTTTGTTGAAGATTCTTGCATCTAGGTTCATCAGCGATATTGGTCTGTAGTTCTCTTTTTTTGTTGGATCTTTCCCTGGCTTTGGTATCTGGGTTATCCTGGCTTCATAGAATGAATTTGGGAGCATTCCATCAGTTTCTAAGCTGTGAAATATTCTCAGTAGTATAGTAGTTAACTCTTCTCTAAAGGCTTGGTAGAATTCTGCAGTAAAGCCATCTGGGCCAGGGCTTTTTTTTGGTATGTAGTTTTTGGATGATGTTTTCAATCTCTTCCTTTGTGATGGGCTTATTAAGTTGTTCTACTTCTCCTTGTGATAATTTTGGTAGATGATGCCAATCTAGGAACTTGCCCATTTTCTCTAGCTTCTCAAATTCCGTTAGAGTACAGTCTTTTGTAGTATTCTGTTATGATATGTTTGATTCCCTTTGGATCTGTTGTTACATTTCCCATCTCATTTCTAATTTGGGTTATTTGTCTCCTTTCCTGTTTGTCTGCAGCAAGTTTAGACAGTGGTTTGACAATTTTGTTGATCTTAAAAAAAAAAAAAAGCCTTTGGTATTACCATTTTTTTTCAATTTTTCATCGATTCTCTGATTCATTTAGTTCTGTTCTCATCTTTATCATCTTCTTTCTTCTGGTGCCTGGGGGGTTCCTCCATTGCTCTCTTTCTATTTGTTCAATGTAGGGGCTAAGTCTTCAGTTTAGATCCTTTATTCCTTCCTGATGTGTGCACATATAGAGATAAAGTGACCCCTGTGCACTGCTTTGGTTGTATCACATAGATTCTGGTAGGAGGTGCTTTCATTCTCATTTGAACCCATAAATTTCTTTATTTCATCCTAGATTTATTCTATAACCCAAGGCTTTTTGAGCAAGGTGTTGTTCACTTCCCATGAGTTCCAATTTCTATCTATTTTTTTGTGTGTGTGCTATTGATTTTGACTTTTATGACATTATGGTCTGAGAAGATGCTTTGCAATAATTCAGTGGTTTGGATTTTGTTGAGAATTGGTTCATGTCTTAACATATGGTCTACTCTGGAAAATGTTCCATGTGCACTGGAGAAGAAGGTGTAGTTTTCTGTTAATGGATAAAAAGTTCAGTCATGTTGGTGAGGTATAATTCGTGAATTGTTGCAGTAAGAACTTCTGTGTCTTTGCTGGGATTTTTTTCTAGAAGATCTGTCCAATACTGAAAGTTGAGAGTTGAAATTTCCCACTATTATTATTCAGTGATCTATCTCATTTTGACTGTAGTTAGTGTTTCTTTGATATATTTAGATGTTCTAGCATTGGGTACATAAATATTTAATATTGTTAAGTCCTGCTTGTGTGTGGAACCTTTCAGCAATAGTGTCCGTCCTTGTCCATAATGGTGGATTTTACATTAAAATCTATTTTATCTGAGATTAGTATTGAAACACCTGCTCTTTTTTGTATATTTTCAGCTTGGTATATATTATTCTATCCTTTAATTTTCAGTTTGTTCATATCTTTGAGTCTAAGGTGACTTTCTTGTAAGCCACGTATAGATAGGTCATGTCTTTTGATCCAAGATGTCACTCCTTGACTCTTTATTGGAATATTCAGTCCATTTTCATTCAATGTAATTATTTACAGGTCTGCATTTAGTGCTGTCATTTTGATTTCTTTATTTTGGTTTTGGTGTTTTCTCTGTTGATCTTAATAGTCTGTTCTAGATCATTCTTCTTTATGGGTTGATTTTCCATCGTTTTCAGTGTCTATATTGTGTTTGTTGAGACTCCTGTGTCACGTTGCTTGTTCTGAGATGCTGCATCTTTATTGTACTTTGAGGCTAACCCTCTTCTCCCTTAATAATCTAAGTTTAAATCCAATTTTAACTTCTACATGTCTTGTTACTTACTCTCCATCTGGAAGGAGTATAACTACTATACTACAACACTCTTTTTAATGTAATGGCATCTTAGTTTTCATGATGTGATTGCTGGATCCCTTCATTTAATATTATAACTTTGATTCAGTTTCATGACTTCTCTATACTGAGTAGGTTTCTGGATGTTGTGTCTTGCACTGCCTCCTCAAATACAGAGTTAATGGTTCTGTTTTTCTAAGCCAAGAATTTCTTTGAGTATTTCTTGTAGCTTTGGTCTGGTTTTTACAAAGTCTCTAAATTTCTGTTATTCTCAGAATGTCTTAATTTCATCTTTGTATTTCAAAGACCATTTTGCAGGGTATATAACTATTGGTTGGAAGTTATTCTTCTTCAAGTATTTGAATGAGTCATCCCACTGCCTCTGTGCTGCCATTGTTTCTGCCAAAAATTCCAAAGAAAGCTTACAGGGCTTCCCTCTGAATGTTAGCTTTTCTTTGAGTCTTGCTGCCTTTAAGAGTTTCTGCTTATGTCTCATTTTGTTAAACTTGATTACACTATGTCTTGGTGTCTTTCTTTTGGGATCTATTCTTTGTGGTATTTGATAGACATCTTGGAGATCTATGTTCTCTTCTTTCATAATTTCAGGGAAGTTTTCTGTCAGCAACTCAACAACAATACTTTGTGTTTTCAGGTTCCCCTCCCTGTTCAGGAACTCCAATTAATCACAAATTATTCCTCTCGATGGTGTCCCTTGTGTTTTTTAATGCTTCTTCATTTTTCTTGTTCTTTTCTTTGATTCCTCATCATATAATTGTGATGTTAATAAGTCTATCTTCATGGTCAGTAAGTCTAATTTTCAGTTGTTCAATTCTACCTTTTTGGATTTGAATTGAATTGTCTAATTCTGTAATTTTGTTATTGCTCTATCAGATTTCAGTATGCTCGACTTCCGTCAGTTTGAACACATTGCTTAATTTTTCATTTTTTCTCTGCTACATTTTGTATAATATTTAGGAGGGCTGACTCGACAGAACTTGGCTTGGCTCTATATTATTCCCTAGTGTTCAACCTCTGATAGTTTCAGAAAGGTTTCTTCATGTGGGAAGTTCTTTAGTTCTTTGTTTTGGCAGTTTTCTGGATCCATGGGTGAATTTTTTTTTAAGTGCTTGGCTAGGATTTGTTGTTTATGGGACATCTACAGGCTGTTTAGTTTCTCTGGTGCTGCCTTAGCAGGAGCTGAGGAGCAGTTCTGAGAAGGAAGTTGATCATCAGCCACCTTTATTTACTCCAGTGACAGTGCCCAGTGGAATCTCTGGGGTAGTAGTCTCCACTTCCTGGCTGGCAATGACACAGCCCTAATTATGGAGTCACTGTGGTGGGGGAGCATCAGAAGACTCTATGATGTGAGTCAGTAGAGGCTGGAAGAGATGCCATCAGGCTGCACTACAGTTATTTCTCCAGCCAGTCCTATTTTAAAAGGCTATCATGTGTGGGAAGCCCTCCTCCCAGCTAACAACAGAGGCACCTTGTAAGCTTTCACCAGATGATGTGATATAGTTCAGTGTAGGGTAGGCTGTCATCACCTTCCAGGTCCCACCTGTAAGACTAAACCATGCTAAACACAGATTTTCTGCTGGATTAGCACTCCCCAAGATGGACTGCCTCCTAGCATGGGATTTAGCCCCTGCTGAGGCCTCTGATTGAGTATTTCCCCCCCAGTCAAACAAGATGGCATCCCCATCAAGCTATCCTGCTCTCATGAAATAGCAGAATCTGTGGCTGAGGTCAGAGAAGAGAAGGTGGAGGGGCTGTGGTGCTCTGAGTCTGGAGTCAGGGTCTCACAAAATGGCTTCTCCACCACTGATAACTTTAGCACTGCAGCTTTTTGTAATTCCTGGTTAAGCCCATGCCTCGTCCGCTAGCCAACAAAAAGAAAAAAAAGTTAAAATGCCAGTTACCTTCAGTCTGGGGTAGCCAGCCAATTCAACGAGGGTGGGGTTTGGCAAAATACAAACAGTTTCATGTTCGATGGCACGTAGTCCAAACTGACAGCCCTATGCCATGTCTTAGGGCTCACTGGGAGTCCAGAAAGCTCCATGTAATTATCAACGCAGGCCTTAGTTTTCAGAAGAAATTAAGAAGATGTGTGTCGAGACTGTCATCTTTACTCTGCCCCCTTGAAAGAAGAGAACACAGATATTCAAGATTTGTATTGAATGCCACAAAAACTGGACTCCATAAGAAAGACAGCAAGACATCTTATAATCAAGCTTAATAAAACAAAACGTAAACAGAGTCTGTTAAAGGCATCAAGGTTCAAAGTAAAGTTAACATTCAGAGGGAAGCCCTGTAGGCTTTTTCTGACTTCTCATCAGAAATGATGTTGGCAAGGAGGCATTGCGATTACACACTCAAAAGTTGAAGGAGAAACACTTCCAACCAAAAATTATATGTCCTGCAAAACTTTCTCTCAATTACGATGGTAAAATTAGTAGATTCACAGATAAACAGTAATTTAGAGACTTTGTAAAAACCAAATCAAAACCACAAAAAATTCTGAAGGAAGCTCTTTGCTTAGAAAAATGAAAACATTAGGTGCATAATTAAGGAGGCAATTCGGACACAGCATCCAGAAACCTATTCAGTTAGGGACAGCACTAAACTCAATCAAAACTAAAACATTTAAGAAAGGGAACCAGTGATCATATCATGAAAAATATGACACCATCACACTAAAAAGAAGGATGTACTACAGTAGATACAGACCTTTCAAATGGAGAGGAAGTTAAGAAGACATGCAGAACTTAACTTTGAGTTTAGATTTTCAACTTAGGACATTAACGGGAATGAGAGGAGTAGCTACAGAGCACAATAACGATGCAACGTCTCAAAACAGGAAATGTAATACAGGAGTCTTGACAAACACAAAACCTACACTGAAAATGATGAAAAGCCAACCCATAAAGAGATTGATCAAGAACAGAATATTAAGAGCAAAATAGAGAGAGAACTCCAACACAAAAATAAATACATCAAAATGATGAAACAAAACACATACCTATCACTGCCTATAAATGGACTGAATTCTCCAATACAGAAACAATGAGTGACAGGCTGGATAAAAAGACATGACC
This sequence comes from Heterohyrax brucei, assembly GCA_028571685.1. Lineage (NCBI taxonomy): Eukaryota > Metazoa > Chordata > Mammalia > Hyracoidea > Procaviidae > Heterohyrax > Heterohyrax brucei. Next base: position 126,306,901 of record CM053166.1, on the reverse strand, counting down.
TGCTATATGTTGCTTAAAAGAAATAAATCTTAGACCCAAAGAAATGAACAAACAGAAACTTAAAGGACAGAAAAATATATACCAAGCTGGCAACATATGAAGAAAAGCAGGTGTGGCAATACTAATCTCAGACAAAAGAAATTTTAATGTAAAATCCACCATTGTGACAATAGTCACTATTGCTCAAAGTTTCAATACACAAGCAGGACATAACAATATTAAATATTTGTTCACCCAATACCAGAACACCCAAATACACAAAACAAACACTGACTGCACTGGAAAATGAGATACCTCACTCCACAATAAAAGTTAGCAACTTCAACACACTACTTTCAGTAAAGGACAAAGCATCCAGAAAAACAGCTCAGTAAAGACAAAGAAGACCTTATTTTGACAATCAACCAATAAGATCTTATTGACTTGTACTGAACTTTTTATCCGTCAACAGGTAAATACATATTCTTGTCCAATGCACGTGGAATATTTTCCAGAATAGACCATGTGTTAGGACATAAAGGTAATCTCAAAAAAATCCAAACATTGAATTATTGAAAAGCATCTTCTCAGACCATAAAGCCATAAAAGTCTAAATCAATAGCAGAAAAAACATAGACAGAAATTTGAACTCATGGAAACTGAACAATGTCTTGCTCAAAAAGCCATCGGTTATAGAACAAATCAGGGATGAAATAAAGAAATTTATGTAATCAAATTAGAATGAAAGTATGTCCTACAAGAACCTATGGGACACAGCCAAAGCAGTGTGCAGAGGTCAATTTATCTGAATGAATGCATACACTGAGAAGAAAGAAAAGACCCAAACCAAAGAAATAACCCTAAAGCTTGAACAAGCAGCAAGTAGAAAGAGAGCAACAGAGGAACCTGTCAGATACCAGAAGAAAACTGATATTACAGATTACAGCAGACCTAAAAGAATTAGAGAGCAGAAGAACAACTGGAAAAATCAACAAAACTAAAAGCTGTTTTTTTGAAAAGATCAACAAAATTGATAAACCTTTGGCTGAACTAAGAAAATCAAAACAAGAGAGAAAAAATAATAAGAAATAAGATGACAGATGTTCCCACAGAGCCAGCTGAAATCAAAAGTATAGCAGAATATTATGAAATACTTTACTCTAACAGATTTGAAAACCTAGAGAAATGGACAAATTCCTAGATTCATATCACATACCAAAATTATCCCAAGGAGAAGTAGAATGACTTAGTAAACCCATCACTAAGGAAAATACTGAAAGTCATTAAAAAAAAACCTGCCAACCCAAAAAGGGCCTAGCCCAGATGACTTCGCCATAAAGTTCTATGAAATTTTAGGGGAGAGTCAACTCCAATACTACCAAGACTATTTTATAGGATAGAAGCGGAAGGAATACTCTCAAATGCATTCTATAAAACCAGCATAACCCTGATACCAAAGCCTGAGAAAGATACCACAGAAAAAGAATATTACAGACCAGTATTACTCATGAACGTAGATGCAAAAATCTTCAATAAAATACATGTGAACAGAATTCAACAACACATCAAAGAAATAATTTGCCATGACCAATTTGGATTCATACAAGGGATGCCAGAGTAGTTCAACATTCGCAAAACAAATAATGTGATCAACCACATAAATAACACAAAAGAAAAGAATCACTTCATTTTGTCAACTGTTGCAGAAAAGGTATTCGACAAAATTCAACACCCATTCATGCTAAAAACTCTCAGCAAAATAGGCATAAAAAGGAAATTCTTCAGTGCAGTAAGGGGCATCTACATAAAGCCAACTGCCTACATCATCATGAATGGAGAGAGATTGAAAGAATTCCTCTTGAGAAGGAGAACTAGACAAGAATGCCCACTTTCAGCACTTCTATTCAACATTATACTAGAAGTTCTGGCCAGAGATATTAGATGACACAAAGAAACAAAGGATGTCTGCATCAGCAAAGAAGAAGTAAAACTCTTCCTATCTGTAGATGATATGACTATCCACAGAGAATCCTAAAGAATTCGTAAGTAAACTACTCGAGCTAATAGAAGAGTTAAGCAAAATATCGGGATATAAGAGAAACATAAGTAAATCAGTAGGACTCCTTTTATATGAACCCAGAGATCACTGAAGAAATCACCAATTCAATATCATTTACTATAGCCCCCATGAAGATAAAATACGTTGGAATAAATCTAACTGGAGAAACAAGAGACCTACACAAAGAGAACTACAAGTCCTTACTGCAAGAAACCAAGAGACTTACATAGATGGGGAAACCTACCCTGCTCATGGATAGGAAGGCTTAACATTGAGAAGAGGTCTATTTTACCCAAAACAATCTACATATTCAATGTAATTCCAGTACAAATTCCACTGCTATTTTCTAGAGATAGAGAAACACATCACCAACTTTGGAAAGGGAAGAAACCCTGGATAAGCAAAATACTACTGAAGAAGAGGAACACAGTGGGAGGCCTCACACTACGCGAGCTTACAACCTATTACACTTCCACAGTAGTCAAAACAGTCTGGTACTTGTACAAAATGAGACATATAGACCAATGGAACACAGTTGAGATCCCAGAGATACCACCATCTCTTATGAATAGTTGATATTTGACAACAGTCTTAAGATTATAAACTGGCATAAAAACAGTCTCTTTAACAATTGTGCTGGAAAAATTGAAACAAGACCCATATCTCCCACCTTACACAAAAACCAAATCAAATTTTATCGAAGACTTAAACATCAAACATGAAACAATAAAGATCATGCAAGAAGAAAACAGGATCAACAACGGAAGCTTTAATACACAGCTTAGACTTCAACATCTGACAAAGTACGATGAACAGAGGAGAAAAATAGATCAATGGGAACTACTAAGAATCAAATACTTTCGCTCACCCAAAGACTTTATCAGAAGAATTAAAGACCACCTACAGAATGGGAAAAAATATTTGGCAACTACATGTTGGACCTAAGTCTTACCTCCATAGTCTACAAGATACTGCAAAATAGCAACAAGAAAAAGGTCAATAACCCAATTAAATGATGGACAAACGAGACAGACAGACATTTCACCAAAGAGAACATCCAGGCCGCCAAAAGACACATGAAAAAATGCTGACGATCATTAGGTATCAGAAAAATCCAAATGAAAACTAGAATGAAATATTATCTCACCCCAGAAGAGTTGACCAAAATCCAAAAATCACAAAACAATAAACACTGGAGAGGCTGTGGAGAGACTGAAACTCTCTTACACTGCTGGTGGAATCTCAAAATGGTCCAACCTCTAGGGAAAGCAATTTGGCACTTCCTTAAAAAGCTGGAAATAGATGTTTGTTTTGATCCAGTAATTGTACTGCTGTATCTTGCAGAATCAAGTGCAGCCACAAGAACAGATACATGCAAATGCGTGTTCATTTCAGCACAGTCCACAATAGCAAAAAGATAGAATCAACCCAGATAACCAACAACAGATGAATGGATAAAAAAGGAATGGTACATATTTTCAATGGAACACTATGCAATAATAAAGAACAAGGATGATTTTTGGTAGCATCTCATAACCTTGTTTCATTTGGAAGACATTTTGCTGGGTGAAATCATTCAGTGGCACAAAGACAAGTATTGTATGAGACCCCTACTATAATGACTTAAAAATAGACTTACGTACAAAAGAAAAAGCTCTTTCACAGCTCCCAGTGTGGGTGGAGAGCAAGAGGGTTGGTCATAGATTAAATGGTTAAAAGAAATTTCATTAGGTGAAAACACTGACAGCACTTTAGAAAAAAAAGATCACTTAAATGGACTTAAACATAAATGAAAAACTCTTCTAATCTTAACGCGATATTGCAAAGATAGAGTAGCAGGGGCTGCGTTCTGGAGAACATACTCTCAGAGGACCCTGAGGCCAACTGACATAACTAGTGCATTGCTAAGAGAGTCCTCTGAACCCCTTATTGGTGAGTGCTATCTGGGGTCTTAAAAGCCAGCAAGCTGCCATCTGAGGTACACTAGATGGTCCCAACTCAACGGGAACAGATGATCACAAGAACAACAAAGACAAGAAGAAAAAATAGCCTAGGAGACAGAAGGACCCATATGAATGGGTGACTGTATCAACATGTGACCAAAAGAACCAGATGGTGCCTGGCCACCAAAGACAGCCATGATGAGACACACATTATTGAATTACGAGGAAAAGAAGGGCGTACCTCAAGAACTCCAATAAAAGTCTGCAATTGATGGTCCAGCAGTGTGGGTGTTCCCCTGGGATCATGCCTCTAGATATGCCCCTAATGAGAAAACGTTACTGAAGTCAACTCTTCAGACAGGAATAGACTGGACGCAGGGATAAAGTGTGACCATAAGGTGAATGTAGTTTATGGTTCTATTTGTGTATAGGATGCTGTCCTACTGCCCTCTCACTAGAAAGAAGAGGAGAGGGTGGAGAGGAGGAGACAGGAGATTGTTAAGGGGATACAACATATATAGAATGAAAAGAAGCTGTCTGCTGTCACTGGGCAAGGAGACTATAAGGAGCAGCAGATACGTTGGCCTGCAAATTTAATTTGGATTGTATACTTTCTCTCAGTGACCATAAAATATTGAAAACAAAACAAACAAACAAAAACACACATAAGGAGAAATGAGCCCAGGAGACAGAAGGACCCATATGATTGGGAGACTACATCAGCATGAGACCAGAACCAGATGGTGCCTGTTCACAAGCAGTCTCTGACTTAGCACTAGAAAAAGAGGTGTGCAGATAAAAAACTCTACTAAAAGATCAGAACTGATGGTCTGACAACTTGGAGGGTCACCAAGGAACATGGTCCCTAGACTTGCTGCTGCCCCAAACCCGAAACCAGTACTGAGGTCAACACCTCATACCAGGAATTTACATGACTTGGAGGTGTAGCATGAGCATGTGGTGTGTGTGCTTCATGGTATTATACATTTATAGAAGGCTGTCCTACTTGTTTCTTTCTAATGGGGAGAGGAGAGAATGGAGAGGAGGGGAGAGGTGTTCCTTGGGAGAATACTAGAATTAGAGCATGAATAGGAAGAGTGTGCTGTCTTAGGGTGAGGAGAGCAGATAGAATTGAAGAAGGAGAGTATCAAAATTGACTTGAATTATAGACTTTCACTTAATCCCAATAAAAATTAATTAATTAACTCAAAATGGATCAGAGACTTAAATATAAAACTTAAAATGATAAAGATCATTGAAGAAAAATAGAGAAAATGTTAGCAGCCATAATACATGGCATAAATATAATGTAAACTGTAACAAAAATGCACACTCACCAGATGATAAACTACATAACTGGGAGCTCCTAAAAATTAAATACTTATGCTCTCCAAAAGACTTTACCAATAGAGTAAACAAAGAATCTACAGACTAGGAAAAAACTAAATTAGGCTATGAACTAATCTCTAAAATCTATAGAATAGTTCAACAACAAAACAGCAAGCATTCCAATTAAAAAATGGGAAAAGGAAGGGAAGACCAAAATGGCAGAGTAGTCAGATTCTTCTTGTGGTTTGTCTTACAGCAAAGACTCCCTCAAAAGAAACATGTAAATCAGTTACACATGACAATCTAGAATTCTGACCACCAAACACAGAGTCAAGGAATCGCCCTGAATTCCAGGTTAGGGAGGGACAGTTTGGAAGCAGCGAGGAGTTGATAGAGCTGACCTACTGAGAACTGGCACCCTGCAGGCTAAATAAGCTGGTTCCAGGCAACGAAGCAAGCAGTGGGGTTTGAAACACATTTTCCACATCAGGAGAGACTTAGTGGTGGAGACCTTTGCTTACCACTCCAGAATCACTGAAAAGCAATGCTCAATTAACAAAATGTAAGTATGTGCATTCAACCTGCTGCATGGATCAAAAAACACTTTAGGCTAAAACTTACTCCCATCTACCTGTCCCCTGCCAGCTCTGAAATGGTTTGGTGCCAGATTCAGAGATTGCCCTTTCCCCTAGGCTGGAAGTCAGATCCATCATGTGCCCTGAGTCATTCTTTCGGGCTTGAAGAGGAAACAGATTAACAAGTGGGGACAAATATCTGCCAGCTCCGTTCAATTGAAGGCAGAAACAGAAGCTTTTCCTAGGCACAGCCATAAAGGTTCCACAGAATTTGAATGCTTTCACCCCTGCATAGACCTATGTGGCTCTATTTCAATAGTTTAGGCCCTCATTAGCACAGTAAAACATTGTGTATACCTGAAGTTTAACTGCAACTGTATGAACTATCTGGTAGAAAAGCAGATTTGTGACATTTGACACTGTGCAGCTTATTGAGCAGCATCCTACCCACATCAGGAGCATGAGTACTGGTGGCTCCACCTATAACATCAAGCTATCCAAGAAAGGGGTCCAAGAATAAGTGGAGCCACCAAGTCCTTACAGCCAATAGCATTGGGCGCCCAGACTCCAGTGTCATACTCACCCATCTACAAACTAGGAAACAGGTACACAGTTTCCTCACAGACTCTCAGGGGTGGCTGTCAGTCTACTTCCCTGCTCAACATGTGATGCCTTATTGCACCCAGATACCTATGCCTACACAAGTCAACCCTGCTCTTCTGGGAATGTACATGAGAGCCTGCCCTACATGCTTGGTGACCAACTACCTGAACACTTGAGCTGAATCCACACAAGAAAAGTAAACAGACTCAGGGGCTAATATACCTAGTAACCACCAGGTGACAAAAAGCCAGTTCTTTCATGGCACCAAGAATCAAACTAGCTCACAGAAATAGACAATCTAGGCATATCGAAACAAAATAAAGCAAGAAGTTAGGAGAGAGTAAGCAAACATAAAACAAATTAATATAATAACATATGGATGGTTTGAAGTCAACAGTCAATTTTAAAATCACATAAAGAAACAGACCATTGTAAATTCAGCAAGTTTCTAAAAATACTAATAAGAAAAAATCTTCCAGATGAAGAGAATTAACAGAGATAGACTATAAAAGATTAATATACACAATTCTTCAAGAATGAAAGGGGGCAGAGGCAAGATGGAAGACTAGATACACATCTCCTCGATTCCCTCTGAGAACTAAGGTCTGCAATTATAATGGTACAGAGCAGCATGGCCATGCCGGGAGCCCAAGGATCTGGCATAGGGTTGTCAGATTGGACTAAGTGCCAGTAAGGCAGAAACTATCTCTCTCAAAGACAAGGTAGCAGCATGCTGAGTCCTGCTTCTGTTGACTCATCTTTTGGGAGGACTGCAGATACTGACACCTTCTTTGTTACCTGGGAGGCGGGGAGTGGGAATGAGCCAATATGCCAAGCTGAAGTGCTTAAGTACATAGCATACAGTGCAGCAGAGAGACTGTCCTTGGGTTAGCCACATATTGTGAGCCCAGCTGCTGACTGAGGGAACCACTGCCCCTCAGTCCTCTCTTTTCTGAGCTGCACCATAGATTCAGCTGTCTCATGGCAGGAAGGCAGCTTGGGCAGGATGCCACCTTGGTCATCTAGGAGGTGCAGTCAGCTCCCTGGAGGTCTCAGCTTGGGCTAATTCTCTCTCTGAGCAACAGTTCCTGTCTGGAAAGTGCTTCTCTAGCAGAAAAGCTGCAGTTAAAACAATCATGCTTAGAGTTATGGGTGGGGTGTGTTAGATGATGGCAGAAATGCCCTAACACTTCCCTTCTTTCAACAACATCATAATGGCTGGGGACAGCCTATGAGGGGCTTAAGTTGTCAGCCAGAAGGTGGGACCTGACACACCTGAGGGACTCACTGATTTGGGCAGCTGTTGGACAGCTCCATACTCAACAGGAAAGCACCTTTTTAAAATAAGACCACCTAGAGAACTGACTGCTGAGTGGGTGGCAGCATCTCCACCACCCTTCACCGATCCACATCATTGCATTGGTTTATGGCCCCTCAGTGACCCATGAGTAGGATGCCCCATCTTTGTCAGCCAGGAGAAGGAGCCTGCCACCAAACAGAGTCCAACTGGGACCAGTAACTAGAGTACACAGAGGTGGCTAGTGGCCAAATCTAGTAGTGCCCTTACTACCCTCTTAGAACTACACCTCAGCTCCTGTTGAGGTAACACCAGAGAAACCAAACAGATTCCAGATGGCCTGAAGACAAAAATAGATAGCTAACCACTTAAAGAGGCAGTCTATCATGGCCCCAGAAAACTCCCCAACTAAGGAATAAAAAAACTTCTCAGATGAAGAAACTTCTATAAAATTTTAGAGGTCAAGTACAAAAGAATGATGTATAGAGCTCTCCTAGAGATTTAACAAAATGCAGCAGAACAAAATAAGAAATTAAGTTGTTTGAACTGAAGGAACAGCAACGATCTGAAATCCAGCAGACCAATAATAAAATTACAGAATTCAACAATTCAATCCAAAGCCAAAAGAACAGAATTGGGGAGATAGAAGCCAGAGTTAATGAGCTTGAAGACAGAGCAAGTGACATCATCATCTATGAGGAAAAATGAGATAAAAGAAATAAGAAAAATGAAGAAGCATTCAGAAACATGTGAGAATCTATTAAGAGAAATAGTCTACAAGTCATTGGAGTTCCTGAACAGCGAGGGATAGCTGAAATCACAGAGTATTGTTGTATAGTTGTTGACAGAAAACTTGCCTGAAGTTATGAAACAAGTGAACATAGATATCCAAGAAGCTTTTCAAATGCCACAGAAAGTAGACCCCAAAAGAAAGACACCAAGACATATAATAAGCCATCTTAACAAAATGAAACATAAAGAGAGACTCTTAAAGATAGAGAGGTTTAAAGCAAAGTTAATACACAAAGGGAAGCCCTGTCGGCTTTCTTCTGAATTCTCAGCATAAATGATGTTGGCAATAAGACAGTGGGATGACATATTCAAAGGCTTGAACAACATAAATTTACAGCCACAAATTATATATCCTGAAAAATTGTCTCTGAAATATGATAGTGAAATTAAGACATTCTTGGTTAAACAGAAGCTTAGAGACTTTGTAAAAAAAAAAACAAACAAAAACTACAAGAAATAGTGAAAGAAGCTCTTTGCTAGGAAAAAACAAAAATATCAAGTGTATACTTAAGGAGGCAAGGCAGGACACAACATTTGGAACCCTACACAGTTAAGGAAGTCACAAACCTGAATCAAAGCTACAATATGAAAGGAAGGCAACCAGTGATCAGAACACAAAAGCTATGACATCATCACACTAAAAAGGGATATATTATAGTAGTTACAAGCCTTTCAGATGGAGAGGAATTTTAAAAAATTTGCAGAAGTTAAAGCCTAGTTTAAACTTAGACTACTAAGGGGGATTACGGGGGTAGCTGCTAAGCAAAATAGCAATATGGCTTATCAAAACAAGAAACATAGTACACGAGTCTCAAAAAACACAAAACCAGCACTGAAAAAAGATGAAAAATGCATCTATAAATAATGACCCAGAACAGAATACTAAGAGCAATATAGAAAACATCAACAACACAAAAATAAATGCATCAAATTGACAGCACTACACACATATCTATCAATAATTACATTGAATGCAAATGGACTGAATGCTCCAATAAAGAGACATAGAGTGACATCCTGGATCAAAATACACGATCTATCTGTATGTTACTTAAAAGAAACACCTTGAGATCTCCACTAAAAGACCACAGTTGATGGCCCAGGGGCCTCAGTGTTCCCCTGGGAGCATGGCCCCTGGCCCTGATGCTGCCCCTGTCCATAAATCACAATGGAGGTCAACTCTTCAGACAGAAATGGATTGGACTTGGTGACACACAGTGATAGTATCATGTGTGCATTTTATGGTTCTATGCATCTATAGGATGTCATCCTACTGACCTCTTACTGGAGGCAGGGAGTGGGAGGAGAGGTGGGGATAGTAGGTTGTTGGGAGGATAAGACTTGTATGGAACACAGAGGAAGAGTGTGCTGTCACCAGACAGGTGGAGCAGTGGGAGGTGCAGATAGGTGGGCATGTGAATTTATATGGCAATGTACATTTTCATTGAACCATAGTAAAAAAAAAGAAATGAACTAACTGAAAATCAAAGGATGGAACAATATATGCCACGCCAACCACATACAAAGAAGAGCAAGGGTGGCAACACTAATGTCAGATAAAGTAGATTTTAATGTAAAATCCACCATCATGGACAAGGATGGACACTATTGGTGAATGTTTCAATACACAAGCAGGACTTAACAATATTAAATATCTATGCACCCAATACCAGACAATCTAAATACATTGAACAAACACTGACAACATCGATAAATGAGATAGACCACTCCACAATAACATTTGGAGACTTCAACAGTCCATTTTCAATAACAGATGGGTCATCCAGAAGAAAGCTCAGTAAGGATACAGAAGATCTTATTGTGAGAATTAACGAGCTACACATCATCAACATGCACAGAATTTTTTTACCATCCACAGACAGGTATACCTTCTTCTCCAATCCACATGGACCATTTTCCAGAGCAGACCGCAGATTAAGACATAAGTCTCAACAAAATCCAAACCATTGAATTATTGCAAAGCATCTTCTCAGACCATAAAGCCATAAATGTTGAAATCAATAGTAGAAAAAGACATAGGTAGATATTTCAACTCATAGAAACTGAACAATACCTTGCTCAAAAATCTGTGGATTATAGAAGAAATCAAGGACAAAATAAATAAATTTATGGAATTTAATGAGAATGGAAACACATCCTTCTAGAACCTATGGGATACAATGAAAGCAGTGCTCAGGGGTCAATTTATCCCCATAAGTACACACATCAGGAAGTAAGAAAAGACTCAAATCAAAGAATTAACCCTATAGCTTGAACTAGTAGAAAGAGAGCAACATAGCAACCTCTTAGGAACCAGAAAAAAAAAGCAGAACTAAATGAAATAAAGAATAGAAGAACAATTGAAAAAAAAATAACAAAACTGAAAGCTGGTGTTCTGAAAAGATCAAAAAAATTGATAAAACATTGGATAAATTTATGAAAGAAAAAAGGAGAGGAAAGAACTCGAATAAGCAATGAGTTGGGAAATGTCACAACAGACCCAACTGAAATCAAAAGTATCGTAACAGAATACTAGGAAAGACTGTATTCTAATAGATTTGAAAACCTAGAGGAAATGGACAGATTTCTGGACTCCTATCACCTGCCAAAATTATCACAAGGAGAAGTATAAAAACTTAATAAACCCATCACAAAGGAAGAGATTGAAAAAGTCATCAAAAACTACCGACCCATAAAAGTCTTGGCCCAGATGGCTTCACTGGAGAATTCTACCAAACATTTAGAGAGGGGTTGACTCCAATACTGCTGAGGTTATTTCACAGCATAGAGAGGGATGTAATACTCTCAAATTCATTCTATGAATCCAGCATAACCCTGATACCAAAGCCTGGGAAAGTTCCAACAAAAAGAGAAAATTACAGAACAATATCACTCATGAATGTACATGCAAAAGTCTTCAACAAAATCCAAGCCAATAGATTTCAACAACATGGATTCATACCAGAGATGCAAAGCTGGTTCAACATCAGAAAAACAATTAATATTGTGAACCACATAAATAACACAAAAGATAAGAATCACCTGATTTTGTCAACTGAAGCAGAAAAGACATTAGACAATCTCCAACATCCATTCATGCTAAAAACTCTCAGCAAAATAGGAATAGAGGGGAAATCTTTCAATGCAGTAAGGGGCATCTATGCAAAGCCCACTACCTACATCATCCTGAATGGAGAGAGGTGAAAGATTTCTCCTCAAGAATGTGAACTAAACAAGGATGCCCACTTTCATCACTTTTGTTTAACATTCTACTAGAAGTTCTAGCCAGAACATTTGGAGAAAACAAAAAACGATGCCATTCACATTGACAAAGAAGAAGCAAAAATCTCCCTCTTTACATACGATGTGATTCTACATGCAGAGAATCTTCAAGAATCCATGATTAAACTACTGAAACTAGTAGAAGAGTTCAGCAAAAGTATCAGGACATAAAATCGACATAAGTAAATCTGTAGCATTCCTTTTCACCAACAAAGAGATAATCAAAGAAGAAATCACCAAATCCATACCCTAAGAAGATAAAATACCTGGGAATAAATCTAACCAGACAAATAAGAGAAATACACAGAGAGAACTACAAGAAACCAAAAGACTTACAATAACAGAGAAACCTATCCTGTTCATGGATAGGAAGACCTAAAATCATGAAAATGTGTATTTTACCCAAAGTGATCAACATATACAATGCAATCTCAATACAAACTCTTGTATCTTTTTTTTCAATGAGGTAGAGAAACAAATCACCAACTTTGGAAAGGGAAGAAACTCTGGATAAGCAAAGCTCTACTGAAGAAGAGGAACACAGTGGGAGGCCTCACACTGCTCGACCTTAGAACCTAGCACACTGCCATAGTAGTCTAAATAGACTGGTAGTGGTATAAAAGGAGACAAATAGACCAATGGAACACGGTTGAGGCCCCAGAGATACCACCATCCTCTTATGAACAGCTGATATTCGACAAAGCCCCTAAAGTTGTAAACTGGGGAAAACAATCTCTTTAACAAATTGTATTGGCAAAATTGAATACCCATTTGCAAAAAACTGAAACAAGACCCACATCTCACACCATACATAAAAACTAACTCAAAATGGATCAAATTCCTAAATAGCAAACCTGAAACAGTAAAGATCATCCAAGAAAATATAGGGTCAACAATGGAAATTCTAATACACAGCTTAGACTTCAAAATCTGAAAAGCAAAGCACAATCAACAGAAGAGAAAATAGATCAATGGGAACTACTAAGAATCAAACACTTTTGCTCATCCAAAGACTGTATCAAAGGAGTTAAAAGACCGCCTTAAGAAAAGGAAAAAATATTTTCAAGCACCTGTTGGACACATGTCTGATCTCCATAGTCTACAAGGTACTGCAAGAAAAAGTAAGTGATGTGCAAAGGAGATGGACAGACACTTCATCGAAGAGCACATCCAGGCAGCCAAAAGACACATGTGAAATTTTCATGATTTTTAGCTATCAGAGAAATCCAAATCAAAACTACAAGATACCATCTCACCCCAGCAAGGTTGGCTGTAATCCAAAAAACACAAATCAACAAATGCTGGAGAGGCTGTGGAGAGTTTGGAACTCTCCTACACTATTGGTGGGATTGCAAAATAGTACAACCTCTTTGGAAAACAATTTGTCACTTTCTTAAAAATCTGGAGGTAGTTATACTATTTGATCTGGTAATCCCACTGCTCAGAACATATCTTATAGAAACAAAGGCCATCACACAAAAAGATACATGAACATGAATGTTTATTGCTGCATAATACACAATAGCAAGAATTTGGAATCAACCTAGATGCCCATCAACAGATGAGCAGGTAAACAAAATATGGTACATATACTCAATGGAACACTACACAATCATAAAGAACAATGATGATTTTAGGAACTATCTCATAACTTGGTTTCAATTGGAAACATTATGCCCAGTTAAATCAGTCAGTGGCAAAAGGAGAAATATCATATGAGCCCCTGCTATAAGGACTTGAAAATAGACTTGTGTACAGAAGAAAAGACTGTTTGATGGCTACAAGAGTGGGTAGAGAGAGAGAGGGTTGGTTATACATCAAATAGTTGATAGAAATTTGATTAGGTAAATGCAGTGACAACAAACAGTAGAAAATAGATCAAATTAACTGTACTTCACCGTAAACTGAAAGCTCTTCTAATCTCAACCCAGCATTGTGAGCACTGAGAAGCAGAGGCGGGGGTCTGGAGATCATGCTTTGGGGGACATTGAGGTCAATTCACATAAGTAGCCTATTGCTAAGGGAATATTCTGCACCCCATATTGGCAAGTGGCATCTGGGGTCTTAAAAGCTAGGAAACAGTGATCTGAGGTACACCAAGTAGTCCCAACTCATCCAGAACAGATGAGGACCAAGAACAACAAAGACAGGAAGAAAAAAAGAGTTCAGAAGACAGAAGGATGCATGTGAATGTGTGACTGTATCAACATGTGACCAGAAGAACCAGATGATTCAAAGCCACCACCAAAGACAGCCATGATGGAGCACACAATGTAGGCTCCCTGTGGCAATATGAGAAAAAGAGGAATGCAGTTCAAGAAATCTACTAAAAGGTCACAACTGATGGTCCAATGGCCTGGTGGATGCTCTGGGAGCATGGCCCTTAGACCTACTGCTCCCCTGAGCAGACATTACTACTGAGGTCAACTCTTCAGACAAAATGGACTGGATTCGGGATACATATGGTGTGTGTACTTCATAGTTGTATGCATTATGTCATACTGTCCTACTGGTCTCTTTCTAGATGAGAGAGAAGAGGGTGAAGAGGAGTGGACAGGAGCTTTTTAAGAGGATACTACACATATAGATGAAAAGGAGGATTGTGCTGTCTCCTTGAAGAAGAGCAAAAGGAGCTGCAGATAGACAGGCATGCAAAAATTGATTTGGATTGTATGCTTTCACTTAATAACAATGAAATAAAATAAAGGAAAAAAATTAATTGGGAAAGAGATCCAGCAAAACCTAGATCAAACCAAGGAACACACTGACAAAACAATAAAGGAACTTAAGAAATTTAGAGCAGCATAATGACAAATTTAATAGCTTGCAAGAATCCATAGACAACAAACAGAAATTCAGAAGATTATCAACAAAATTTCAGAATCAGAAAACTAAATAGAATGTCATATAAGCAGAATTGAGGCAATGGGAGTCAGAATTAGTGTTACTGAATGTAATGCACCTGACACTGACTTATTTGAGGAAAAATCAGATAAAAGTTTTTTTAAAATTGAAATTGTAAAAATTTTGTAGAATTCTATTAAGAATAATAACCTACAATTGATTAGAGTACCAGAATAAGGGAATAACAGAATATACAGAGAAAATAGTTAAAGATTTATTGGCAGAAAACCTTGTGATATTGGGAATGATGAGAAGATATCTATCCAAGATGCTTATCAAGCACCTTATCAAGCACCACAGAAGGCAGACACCACAAGAAAGGAATCAAGACATATTTTAATCAAATTTGCCAACCCCTAACATAAAGATAGAATTTTAAGAGCAACTAGGCATAACTGATAGAATTTTGCAAAACCAACAACTTCTTTGTTGCAAATACCTTTTTCACCAACATAAACAGAAACTATATTCCAGAATTGCATCAGATGAAACTCACAGGAATCGAATCAACTACATCTGTGGAAAGAGGAGATCCAAAATTTGAATATGATAAGTTAGAACAAGGCCAGAGGCCCAATGTTGATGAAATAATAAATTAGTCATACGAAAGTTTAAGCTGAAACTGAAGAAAATTAGAACAAATTCACAAGAGCCAAAGTACAAATTTGAGTATATCCCATCTGAGTTTAAAGACCATCTGAAGAGCAGACTTAAAGTGTTCAGTGCTAATGACCGAAGACCAGAGGATCTGTGGAACAACATCAAGTACAACTAACACGAAGAAAGCAAGAGGTCATCAGAAAGACACACACACACACAAAAGGACCAGGTAGATGTCAGAGGCCACTCTGGAACATCCTCTCGAATCTCAAGCAGCTAAAACAAAAGGAAGAATTGATGAAGTAAAAGAAACGAACAGAAGATTGCAACGGGTGCTTTGAGAAGCAAATATAAAGTATTATATGCTTATATTACATGTGTGAAGAGTTGGAGATACATACCCAAAAGGGAATAACATGCTTGGCATTTCTCAAGCTGAAGGAACTGAAGAAAATATTCTAGGCTTGAGTAACAACGAAGATTTCTATGGAGAAAATATTAAAAGACTCATAAAGCATCAAAAGAAGATAGAAAGAATATAGAGTCATTAATGAGTCAGATCCGACTCGAAGGCACTTGGCTGGCCATACCAAATAAATAAATGGTCAATGTTCAGCCATTTCAAGAGCTAGCATATGATCAGGAATCGACGATCCTGAAGGCAGTAATCAACGCTTCACTGGAGGAACTGGTAAAAAACAAGGTTTCAGAAATAGAAGGAATACCATCTGAAATGTTTCAACAAACAGATGCAACAGTAGAAGTGCTCACTCATCTATGCCGAGAAATTTGAAACATAGCTACCTGGCTAACCAATTGAAAGAGATCCATGTTTATGCTTATTCCCAAGAAAGTTTATCCAAGCCAAAGAGGGAATTATAAAACAATATCTTTAATATCACAGGAAAATAAAATTTTGCCCAAGATCAATGAAAAGTGGAGGTAGCAGCATATTGACAGAGAACTGCCAGCCATTCAGAAGATGAGGTAGAACCAGGGATATCATTGCTGATGTCAGATGGATATTGGCTGAAAGTAGAGAATACCAGAGGGATGTTTACATGTGCTTTAGTAATTACACAAAGGCATCTGACTGTGTGGATCATAACGAACTATGGACAACATTGCAAGGAATGAGAAATTGAGAACATTTAATTGTGCTCATGAGGAAACTGCACATAGATCAAGAGTCTCACAGAACAAGGGGATACTGAGTGGTTTAGAATCAATTATCACACTGGGATTGTACTCTTCCACCACACATATTTAATCTTTATGTTGAGCCAATAATCTGAGAAGCTGGACTTTATGAAAAAGAATGGGGCATTAGGAATGGAGGAAGACTTATTGATAATCTATGATATGCAGATGACCCTACCTTGCTTGCTGAATGTGAAAAGAAGTTGAAGCACTTTTTTATGAAGGTGAAAGACCACAGCCTTCAATATGGATTTTGCTTCATTACGTAAATAACAACAAAGTTAAAATAGAAAAGAGGGACTAAAAAATGTAGTCATAGTTCTTTCATGTGGGAAGGAAGTCAATAATATATAAGCCAAAGCCAAGTGCCGTCGAGATAGAATATTAGTTTGAACTCAGAAAATCAGGGGTAAATATTAAGGTAACCACAAAAAACAAACAAAACTAAGAATCCTACACATCAGTATGAAAAATAAAAACAAGGAAACATGAAGACTCAGAAAATATAAAATCAACAATGAGAAAGAATGGATAATAATAAAGAAAAATGACTCAGTACTGAAAATTAAATACAGCAAAGAAACTGTCCAAAACACACAAAAATACATCAAAATAACAGCACTACACTGATACTTGTCAACAACTGCACTGAATGTAAATAGATTAAGTGCATCAATAAAGAGAGAGTGGAAGAATGGATTAAATAAATAAAATCACAATCTGTCACATTAGACTTAAAGACATAAACTAAAACTCAAAAGGTCAAAAGAATATCAAGCTAACAGCAATCAAAAAGAGCATAAGTGGCAATACTAATTTCTGACAAATTAGACTTTAAAGTTAGATATACCACATGGGATAAGGAAGGACGCTATATAGTGATTAAATAGGCCAGGAAGACATAACCATGTCAAATACATACACACTCAATGACAGATCTTCAAAATACATGAAACAAACTCTGATAGCTTTGGAAAAAGTGATAGACAGAGCCGCAATGATAGTAGAAGACTTGAACACACACCTTTAGTGAAGGATGGAACATCCAGAAAGAAGCTCAACAAAGACAAGAAAGATCTAAATGCCAAAATCAACCAAACTGACCTTATAGACATCTACAGAACACTCCACCCAGCAATAGCCAAATACACTTCCTTTTCCAATGCACATGGAACACTTTCCACATTAGTCCATATACTAGGCCATAAAGTGATCCATAACAGAATCTAAAGCATCACAAGAAATGCAAAGCAACTTTTCTAACCATAAAGGCCAAAAAGTAGAATCGTTAACAGAAAAAGCAAGGGAAAAAAATCAAATACATGGAAAATGAACAACACCTTGCTCAAAAAGTATAGGGTTATAGAAGAAATAATGAATGGAATAAAGAAGTTCACAGAATTAAATGAGAATGAAAACACATCCTACTGGAATCTTTACCAAATACTCACTGCCGTCAAGTTGTTTCTGGCTCATAGCAACCATATAGGACAGAGTAGAACTGCCCCATGGAGTTTCCAAGGAGTGCCTGATGGATTCGAACTGATGATATTTTGGTTACCAGTCATAGCTCTTAACCACTATTCCACCAGGGACCAGAACTTTAGGGACACAGCAAAAGCAATACTCAAAGGTCAATTTATAGCAATAAATTGACATATCAAAAAGAAAAATGGCAGAAATCAAAAGACAACTTGAACAACAAAAAGGAGTAGTAAAAAAATCCCTCTGTCACAAGAAAAAAAAGCAAATAATAAAAATTAGAACATAATGAAATTGAAACAGAGAATAGAAAAACGACTGAAAGAATCAACAAGACCAAAAGCACAGTCTTTGAAAAAGTCAACAAAATTGATAAGCCACTGATCAGAGTGACAAAAGAAAAGCAGCAGAGGAAGGGAGTAAATCGACTAAGAAATGAAATGGGCAATATCAAAACCAATCTACTTGGAATTAAAAGAATCATAGCAGAATACAACGAAAAAATGTACTCTAACAAATTGAAAACCAAGAGGAAAGGAACAAATTTCTAGAAACATACTATCTACCTAAACTAACAGAAATGGAGGTAGAACAACCAAATATACCTGTAACAAACGAAGAGACTGAAAAGACAATTTAAAGACTCAGCAGAAAAAAGCCCTGCCTTGGATGGCTGCACTGGAGAATTTTGCCAAATTTTTGGAGAACAAGTAACACCATTATTACTAACAGTATTTCAGAGCATAGAAAAAGATGGAACACCTCCAAACCCATTGTATGAAGACACTACAGCCCTGATATCAAAATGAGGTAAAGACCAAAACAATCAAACAATTAAATAAATAAACACAGACCAATATCTCTCAAGAGCTTAGAAAAACCCTCAAAAAAATTCTAGCTGATATAACTCAACAGCATATCAAAAACATAATTCACGATGACCAGTGGAATTCATACCAGGTATGCAGGGATGGTTCAAAATGACATAGGATAAAGACAACCCAGAAGATAGAGACCCACATGAGTGGGTGCCTAAATTGACTTGAGGCCGGAAGAACCAGATGGTGCCCGGCCACCACCAGCGATAGCCGTGATGGAGCTCACTAAGTTGAGTCTCACTAGCAACACAAGAATAAAAAGGGGTGCACCTGACATCTCCACTACAAGACCTCAACTGATGGCCCAGCAGTTTCAGGGTTCCCCTGGGAGAATGCCCCTGGCCCTGATGCTGCCCTTGCCCATAAAGCAAAACGAAGGTCCACTCTTCGGACACGAATGGATTGGACTTGGCGATGCAGAGTGACCATATATTGGATGCACTTTATGGTTGTATACATCTATAGGATATCATCCTGCTGAGCTCTGGCTGGAGGAAGGGGAGTGGGTGGAGAGGAGGGGAAAGGAGACTGTTAGGAGGATGAGACATGTATGGAGCAGAGAGGAATAGTGTGCTGTCACCGGGCAGAGAGAGCAGTGGAAGCTGCGTATAGGTGGGCATGCAAATTTATACGGGAATGTACATTTTCATTCAGTAATAATAAAAAATAAAACAAGTAATCAATGTAATCCATCACATAAACTAAAGACAAGCACTACATGATGTTATCAATTGATGCAGAAAATGAATTTGACAAACTTCAACATTCATTCATGATAAAAACTCTTAGCAATATAGGAATAGAAGGGAAATTCCTCATCATAATAAAGGGTATTTATACATAGCCAACAGACAACATCATCCTAAATGGAGAGAGTCTGAATGCATTCTACTTGAGAATAGGAACCATGCATGGATGCCCCTTACCACCATTCTTATTCAACATTGTGCTGGAGCACTTAGCCAGCCAAGTTAGGATAGAAAAAGAAACAGGGCATCTAAAGTGGTAATGAAGAAGTGAAAGTATCCCTATTTGCAGATGATATGATTTTATGCAGAGAAAACCCTAAAGAATACACAAGTAAACTATTGCAAATAATAGACCATTTCAAGACACAAGGTCAACATTCAAAAATCAGTTGGATTCCTTTATACCAACAAGAATAATGTTGACGAGGAAATTATCAAAGCAATACCATTTACAGTAGTCCCTAAAAAGGCAAAAATGCTTAGGAATAAATCTAACCAGAGACGTAGCAGACTCATAAAAGAAAAATACAAGCCACTATCTATTGCAAGAAATTAAGAGAGACGTATGTAAGTGGAAAAACATACCTTGCTCATGGATAGGAAGACTGAAAGTTGTGAAAATGTCCATTCTACTCAAAGTGATGTAAGATACAATGCAAGTCAATCCAAATTCCAGTCACATTTTTTAATGTCATGGAGAATAAATCACCAAGTTCATATGGAAAGGAAATCATTTCTGGATAATTAAAGCACTACTCAAAGTGAAGAGCAAAGAAGGAGGTCTCAGAACATGTGATTTCTGAAACTATTATACAGGTAAGATAGGCCAAACAGCTTGCTACCAGTACAGAAACAGATACATAGACCAGTGGAATAGAATTTACAATCGAGAGGTAAAATCATCAACCTATGTGCAACTAATATTTGAAAAAGGCCAAAAGTCTATAAATTGTGGAAAAGAGATTCTCTTTAAAAATGGTGCTGGCATAACTGGATATCTATTTGCAAAAAATGAACATTGTACAAAAAAAAAAAACTAACTCAAAATGGATTAAAGATCTAAATACAAAATCTAAACCAATATGGATCATGAAAGAAAGAAAAGACATACACTAGGAGCCCTACTACATGGCACAAACAGAATACAAACCATAACTAACAATGCACAAACACCAGAAGACAAACCAGATAACCAGAAGCTTGTACAAATCAAACTTGAAAGAATTCACAAAGAGTACATAAACAACCTACAGAATGGGAAAAAAAAATTTTGGTTGTGACAAATCTGTTCAGCATTATCTTAGTCTTCTTGTACTGCTACAGCAGTACTGTTATAGCTACAAGTAAATGGCTTATACTGTTATAGCTTGTATTATTATAGCTACAAGTAAATGACTTTAACAGAAACAAACTTATTTTCTCACAGTGAAGTAGGCTAGAAGTTCAAATTAAAGGCATCAGCTCCACAGAAAGGCTTTCTCTCTCAGTGGGCTCTGGAAGACGTTCTCTGTTCTCAATCCTTCCCTGGTCAGTGAGATTTTCAGGCTCAGGGTCCCAAGTCCACGGGACACACGCAGCTCCTGGCACTACTTTCTTGGTGTCATGAGGTCTCCAACTCTTTGTTTGCTTTTCTTTTATCTCTTGGGAGATTAAAGTTGAGGCAGTCCACATCCCAGGGAATCTCCCTTTCCACTGAATCAGGAATGAGATCTACACAGTTGGGGGGATAATTCAATCCATGACAAGTGTCCAGTTTCTAAACTCTGCAAGACAATGTAAAACCTCATCAACAGAAACACCAATAGCCCAAATGAAAAAGGGGGCAAAGATACGAACAGGCATTTCACCAAAGAAGACATTCAGGTGTATAACAGATACATCAGGAAATGCTCACGACCACTACCCATTAGAGAAATCCAAATCATAACTACAAGGAGATACCATCTCACTCTAACTAGGCTGGCATTAATCCAAAAATCGCAAAGCAACAAATAGTGGAGACATTGTGAAGAGATTGTAAGTCTTCTACACTGCTGGTGGGAATGGTAAGTATTGCAACCAATCTAGATACTTTCTTAAAAAGCTAGAAATAGAGGAAGAAACCCTGGATCAGTAAAGCACTAATAAATAAGAGGAACATAGTGGGAGGCCTCATACTACCTTGGAACATATTACACTGCCATGGTAGTCAAAACAGCCTGGTGCTGGTACAAAAAGAGAGATATAGATCAATGGAACAGAAGTTGAGGCCCCAGAAATATCACCATCCTGTTACGGAGAGTTGGTATTAAACAAAGGCCCAGAGTAGTAACTTGGGTAAAAATTGTCTCTAACAAATGGTGTTGCCAAGGTTGTATACATCTGCAAAAAACTGAAACAGGACCGGCATCTCACACCTTATACAAAAACTAATTCAGAATGGATCAAAGACCCAAGTACCAAACCTAAAACAATAAAGATCATGCAAGAAAAAATAGGGTCAACAATGGAAGTTCTAATACAGGACAGACTTCAAAATCTGACAAAACATGAACAACAGAAGAGGAAATAAATGAATGAGTACCGCCAAGAATCAAACACTTCTGCTCATCCAAAGACTTTATCAAGAGAGTTGAAAGACTACCTACAGAAAGGGAAAAAATATTTGGCAACTATATGTCAGACTGACATCTGATTTCCATAATCTACAAGGCATTGCAAGATATCAGCAAGAAAATGGTAAATAACCCAATGAAGCAATGGGCAAATGAGATGGGCTGACACTTCACTAAAGAAGACATCCTGGCAGCCAAAAGACACATGAGGAAATGCTAACAATTATTAGTTATTAAAGAAATTCAAATAAAAACTACATTGAGATGCCATGTCACCCCAACAAGGTTGGCTATAATACAAACAAACCCCAAATAACAATGCTGGAGAGGCTGCAGAGAGATTGGAACTCTTCTATATTGCTGGTGGGATTGCAAAATGCTATGTCTTTTCAAAGCAATCTGGCATTTCCTTAAAAAGCTAGAAATAATAATAGCATTTGATCCAGCAATGCCGCTGCTTGGAATATATCCTACAGAAATAAAGATGGCCACACGAACAGATATGTGCATACAAATGGTTATTGCAGCACTGTCCACAATAACAAAAAGATGGAATCAACCTAGATAACCATCAACAGATGAAAAGATAAATAAACTATTGTACATATACTCGATGGAATGCTATGCAGTGATAAACAATGATGATGGTTTTAGGAAGCATCTTTTAACCTGGTTTCAACTGGAAGAGACTATGCTAAAAGAAATCAGTCAGCAGCAAAAGGACAAATATTGTATAAGACTCCTGTTCTAAAAATAGACTTATATACAGAAGAAAAGACTCTTTGATGGCTACAAGGTAGGGAGGGAGGGAGAAGTTTGGCCATAAGTTACATAGCCAATAGAAATTTGGTTAGGTGAAAGCAGTGGACTTCACCATAAACTGAAAGGTTTTCTAAACTCAGCCCAGTGTTTCAAAGGATAGAGTAGCAGGGACAGGAGTCTGGGGATCATGTGTTTAGGGAAAATTGAAGCCAATTGGCATAACCAATCTATTGGTAGGAAAGTCTTCTGCACTCCAGATTGGTGAGTGGTGTCATGGGTCTTAAAACCTAGTAAGCTGCCATCCGAGGTACACCAAATGGTCCCAACTCATCTGGAACAGATGATCACTGAGAACATCAAAGATACGGGAAAAAAAGAGGCCAGGAGACAGAAGGATCCATATGAATGTGAGACTGCATCAACATGAGACCAGAAGAACTAAATGGTGTCCAGCCACCACCAAGGACAACTGTGACAGGGAACAAAACGTTGAGTTCCTGAGGCAACATGAGAAAAAGAGGCATACAGCCCAAGAACTCTACTAAAAGACCTGAACTGATGGTCCAACAGTCTTGAGGATCCCCTGAGAACATAGTCCCTAGACCCGCAGCTGTCCCTGACCAGAAACCAGTAATGAGACCACTCTTCAGGCAAAAATGGACTGGACTTAGAGACACCGTGAGACCATATAGTGTGCGTACTTTATGGTTCTATGCATTTACAGAAGGTTGTCCTACTGATCTCTTTCTAGATGGGAGAGAAGAGGGTGTGGGGGGGGCAGATGCTTATTAAGAGGTTACTAGACATATATAGTGAAAAGGTGGAATGTGTTGTCACTGGATGTGAAAAGCAGGGGGAGCTGCAGATAGGTCGGCGTACAAAACCAATTTAGATTGTGTACTTTCACTTAATCATAATTAAAATACTAGGGGAAGGGTATGCTAGAGGAAAGGTAGATAAGGCCTTGGAGACCAGAACAGTCACTCGAGGCAACTCTCATTAATTGATTCATTACTAAGGGAAACCATGTTAAGTATGTTACATCTATCATCTCAGTTAAAACTGATTGCCATGGATTTGGGGACACAAGAGTGATACATGTGGTGTGTGTACTTCATGGTTTAATATATGTATAAGGGTGTCATACTGATTTCTTTTTAGAGGGGAGAGGAGAGGGTGGGAGAGGAAGGGACAAGTGTTGGTTGAATGGATTCTGGAAGTAAAAAGTGCAAAGGAAGAATGCTGTCATAGGGTGAGCAGAGCAGATAGAGTTACAGAGAGGTGGATACTTAGAGTTTTACATAGAAAATTGATTTGAATTGTAAACTTTCAGTTAATCACAATAAAAAAAGAAAAAAACCTAGAAATATAAATACCATACAATCTAGCAATCCTACTTCTTGGAATATATCTTAGAGATGGGCTGTCACATGAATATCCATGCCAAATGAGATGTTTCAACAAATGACATGGCACTGGAAGTGCTCACTCATCACTGCCAAGAAATCTGGAAGACAGCTACCTGGCCAACTGACTGTAAAAGATCCATATTTATCCTTATTCTGAGGAATGGTAATCCAACTAAATGTGGAAATTATTGAACAAAATGATTAATATCACATGCAAGTAACATTTTGCCAAAATATCACTCAAAAGCAACGGTAGCAAATACTGCAGGGAATTGCCAGAAGTTCAGTCTGGATTCAGAAGAGGATGTGGAACCAGGAATATCACTGATAACATCAGATGGATTTTAGCTGAAACCAGAGAATACTAAAAATGTGTTCACAAACGTTTTATTGACTACATGGATGCTTTGCACTCTGTGGACCATAACAAATTAAGGATAACATTGCAGAGAATGGGAATTTCAGAGCACTTATTTGTGCTCATGAGGAATCTGTACATGGATCAAGAGGCAGTTGTCCAAGCTAAACAAGGGGCCACTGCATAGATAAAGTCAGGAAAGGTGTATGTCAGGGTTCTGTCCTTCTATCATACCTTTTTAATCTGTATGCCAAGCAAATAATCTGAGAAATTGAACTATATGGAGAATGAAGGATCAAGATTGGAGGAAGTCTCATTAACAACTTGTTTGGTGCAGATAACATAACCTTGGTTGCTGAAAGCGTGGATTGCACTTTTTGTATGGGTTGCAACTCAACATGAAGAAAACAAAAATCCTCACAACTAGACAAGTAAGCAACATCATGGTAAATGGAGAAAGGGTTGAGGTTGTCAAGGATTTTATTTTGGTTGGTTCCACAATTAACACCTATGGAAACAGCAGTAAAGAAATCTAAAAACACGTTGAATGGGGGAAATCTGTTACAAAAGACCTCTTTAAAGTGTTGAGAAACAAAGATGTCACTTGAAGACTAAGGTGCTCCTGATTCATGCCTGGCTATTTTCAATCTCACTGTATGCACAGGAGAGCTAGATAATGAATAATGAAGACAGAAGAGGGGCAGAGGTAAGATGGCAGGCTAGACACATGTCTCCTTAACTCCCTATGAAAACTAAGGCCTGGACTCATAATTAAATGGACCCTTCTGGACATCCAGTGAACCCTAGGACATGGCATAGGCCTGTCAATTTGGATTACATGCCTCTGAAAGGGAAACCTTCCCTACAGCTAAACTTCACCCTTGTTGAATGGCCAGCTCTTATGAACTGAAGGAAACTGCCATTTTTAACTTCTTTTTCTTTTTGTTAGCCAGCGGTGGAGACTAGGCTTAACCAGCAGCAAAGCTCAGCCACACTGTTGATGGGATCAGTGGGCCAAACAGCTACACTTTGAGAGTTCAGCTCTGGTCATAGAGCACCACAGC
Organism: Heterohyrax brucei; assembly: GCA_028571685.1. Taxonomy (NCBI): domain Eukaryota; kingdom Metazoa; phylum Chordata; class Mammalia; order Hyracoidea; family Procaviidae; genus Heterohyrax; species Heterohyrax brucei. The sequence continues at coordinate 126,281,042 of CM053166.1, read as the reverse complement.
CCCTCCACTCTCTTTCTCTGAATCTCTGCCATTGATTCTGCTGTTTCACAACAAGTGGGACAGCTTGGTGGGACACCATCTTGTTCAACTGGGAGGCAGAGTTACCCAAACAGAGGCCTCAGCAGGGGCTAATTCCCAGGTTGGGGTGCCATGTCAGCCCAGGAAGTGCTTGCCCAGCAGAAAAGTAGGGCTTAGCACAGTGTAGCCTTACAGGTGGGGCCTGGCAGTGTATGACAGCAGGTAGCTTTTCCGTACTTTGAACTAGACCACAGCATCTAGGGATGGATATAGATGTGCCTCCAGTGCCAGCTGGAAAGAAGGACTTGCACACCTGATAGCCTGACTGATTTTGGAAGCTGTCAGATAGATTTTACCTTTCAAAGTAAGACTACCTAGAGAAACAACTGTGGTGCAGCATGACAGCATCTCTTGCAGCCTTTACTGACCCACAACATAGGGTCAGCTGACAGCCACCCAGTGAATCCATAAGTAGGGTCATGTCCTTGCCAGCCAGGAGGTGGAGCATTCCCCTGGGAGATTCCTCTGGGCCCAGTCACTGGAGTACATAGAGGTGACTGGTGATCAACTCTCTTCTCAGACTGTGCTTGAACTTCTGTAAAGGCAACACCAGAGAAACTAAACAACCTCTAGATGTTCCAAAAGCAACAAACCTTGGCAAGACACTTAAACAAAAACCAGCCCATAGCTCCAGAAAGCTCCCAAAAGAAAGAATCAAAGAACTTCCCAGGTGAAGAAGCCTTTCTGAAACTTTCAGAGGTAGAGTGCAAAATAATTATATAGAAAACCCTTCTAGATATTATGCAAACTGCAGCAGAGCAAAATGAAAAAAATTAAGCAAGCTATTCAAACTGATGGAATGCCAGCATTCTGAAATACAACAGATCAATAACAAAATTAAAGAATAACAAAACACAATTCAAAGCCAGGAGAACAGAATTGAGCACATGGAAAGCAGACTTTCTGACTTGGAAGACAGAGCTAATGACTCCAGCATCTATGAGGAGAAATCAGAGAAAAGAAACAAGAAAAATAAAGAAGCATTAAGAAACATGTAGCACTCTATTGAGAGGAACAATTTACAATTAATTGCAGTTCCTGAACAGGAAGGGACACCAGAAAACACAGAGTATTGTTGTTGAATTGCTGACAGAAAACTTCCCTGAAATTATGAAAGAAGAGAACATAAATATCCAAGATGTGTACCGAACACCAAACATTACAGAAGCCAAAAGAAAGACACAAAGACATGTTATAATCAAGTTTAACAAAATGAAACATAAGCAGAAACTTGTAAAGGTAGTGAGACTCAAAGCAAAGTTCACATTCAGAGGGAAACCCTATAGGCTTTCATCTGACTTCTCAGCAGAAATCACGTTGGCACAGAGGCAGTGGGATGGTACATTCAAAGTCTTGAAGGAAAAAAACTACCAAGAATTACATATCCAGTAAAACAGTCTTTCAAATACAAAAATGAAATTAAGGCCTTTGCAGATAAACAGAAACTCAAAGACTTTGTAAAAACATAACCTACAAGAAATACTGAAAGAAGCTCTTGGCTTAGAAGAACAAAACCGTTAGCTCTATATTTTAGGAGGCAATATAGGACACATCATCGAGAAACCTACCCAGTTAAGGAAGGCACAAAACTCAATGAAATCTGTAATATTAAAAGAAGGGATCCAGTGATCATATCATGAAAACTATGAAACCATCACATAAAAAAAAAAAAAGGATATACTACAGTAGTTATGGTCCTTCCAGATGGAGTGGAAATTAATAAGATATGTAGAAGTTAAAACTGAGGTAAAACATAGAATATTAAAGAGGATCATAGGGGTAGCTGCAAAGCACAACAAAGAAGCAACATATCATAACAAGAAACACAATACAGGAGTCTCAACAAACACAAAACCAACACTGAAAAGGGTGAAAAATCAACCAGTAAAGAATCTCCCAGAACCGAATAGTAAGAGCAACAGAGAAAATATCAACACAAAAATAAATACATCAAAATGACGAAACACAACACATACCTATCAATAATGACATTGAATGTAAATGGACTGAAAGGTCCAGTAAAGAGACAAGTGACATCTTGGATCAAAAGACATGATCCTTCTATATGTTGCTTACAGGAAACTCATCTTAGACTTAAATACATGAACACACTGAAAATTAAAGGATGGAAGAATATATATCAAGTTAACAATGAGCAAAGAAGAGCAGGTGTGGCAATTCTAATCTCAGATAAAATTGATTTTAATGTAAATTCCACCTACATGGACAAGGATGGAAACTAATGCTGAAAGGTTCCATACACAAACAGCACTTAAAATATTAAAGGTTTATACACCCAATACTAGAGCACCCAAATACATCGGAGAAACACTGACTACATTCAAACATGAGATAGATCACTCCACAATAATAGTGGGAAATTCAACCCTCCACTTTCAGTATTGGACAAATCTGCTAGAAAAAAGCTCAATAAAGACACAGAAGATCTTATTGCCACAATTAACCAACTAGACCTCATTGACATATACAGAACTTTCCATCCATCAGCAGATAATTACACCTTCTTCCCCAGCACACATGGAAAATTTTCTAGAATACAGCATGTGTTAGGACATAAAGCAGATGTCAACAAAGCTCAAAACATTGAATTACTGCAAAGCATCTTCTCAGATTGTACTTGGCTTGGCTTCTCAGACCGTAAAGCCATAAAAGTCGAAATCGATACCAGGAAAGAAAAACACAGATAGAAAATGAAACTCGTGGAAACTGAGCAACATCTTGTTCAAAAAGCCATGGGTGATAGAAGAAATCGAGGATGAAATAAACAAACTTATGGATTCAAACCAGAATGAAAACACTTCCTACCAGAACCTATGGGAGACAGCCAAAGCAGTGCTCAGAGCACAATTTATCTCTATAAATGCACGCATCGAGAAGGAAGAAATCAAACCAGAGAATTGACCCTACAGCTTGAACAAGTAGAAAGAGAGCAACAAAGGAGCTCTTCAGACACCAGAAGAAAATAAATCATAAAGATTAGAGCAGAGCTAAATGAATTAGAGAATAGAAGAACAATTGAAAAAAATGATAACACCGAAAGCTGTTTTTTTTGAAAAGATTGACAGAATTGACAAACTGTAGGCTAAACTTATTAAAGAAAAACAGGAAAAGAAACAACCTAAATAAGAAATGAGAGGGGAGTTGTCACAACAGATCCAACAAAAATCAAATATATCATAACAGAATACTATGAAAGACTGTGCTCTAACAAATTTGAAAATCTAGAGGAAATGGTCAAATTCCTAGATACATATCTTCTACCAAAATTATCACAAGGTAAAGCAGTACAACTTAATAAACCCATCACAAAGGAAGAGATTGAAAAAGTCATCCCAAAACTACCAACCAAAAAAACCCAGGCCAAGATGGTTTCACAGCAAAGTTCTATCAAGCTTTTTAGAGAAGAGTTACCTCCAGTACTGCTGATACTATTTCACAGCATAGGCAGGGATAGAATACTCCCAAATTAATTCTATGAAGCCAGCATAACCCTGATACCAAAGCCAAGGAAAGATAAAGAAAGGAGAACTACAGACAAATATCACTCATTAACCTTGATGCAAAAATCTTTAACCAAATACTTGCCAACAGAATTCAACAACATATGAAACAAATAATTCATAACCACCAAGTTGGATTCATAACAGATAAAATGGATTTTAATGTAAATTCCACCAACATGAACAAGGATGGAAACTAATGCTGAAAGGTTCCATACACAAACAGCACTTAACAATATTAAAGATTTATACACCCAGTAATAGAGCATCCATATACATCGGGATGAAAGGCTGGTTCAACATCAGAAAAACAATTAACTTGATCAATCACATAAACAAACAAAAGACAAGAATTGTGTGATTTTGTCAATTGATGCAGAAAAGGCATTTGATAAAGTAAAATACCCATTCATGCTGAAAACTCTCAGCAAAATAGGAAGAGCAGGCAAATGCCTCAATGCAATAAGGGCCATTTATACAAAGCCAACTGCCCACATCATCCTGAATGGAGAAAGACTGAAACAATTCCCTTGAGAATGGGAACTAGGCGGGGATGCCCACTCTCACCTCTGCTGTTCAACATTGTACTAGAGGTTCTGGCCAGAGCAATTAGAGAAGACACAGAAATAAAGGGCATCCAGATCACTAAAGAAGAAATAAAAATCTTCCTATTTGCAGATGATATGATTGTGTGTGCAGAGAATTCTAAAGAACCCATAGGTAAACTACTGAAACTGATAGAAGAGTTTAGCAAAGTATCAGGATACACAGTAAACATAAGTAAATCAGTAGGATCCCTTTACACCAACAATGAGATTATTAAAGAAGGAATAACCAAATGAGTACCATTTACTACAGCCCCCAAGAAGATAAAATAACTAGAAATAAATCTAACTAGAGAAATAAGAGACCTACACAGAGTGAACTACAAGACACTACTACAAGAAACTAACAGAGAGTTACATAAATGGATAAACCTACGCTGTTCACGAATTGGAAGACTTAACATTGTGAAAATGTCTATTTTACCCAAAGCAGTCTACATATACAATGCAATCCCAATACAAATAATAGTGAACTTTTTAATGAGATGGAGAAACAAATCATCAATTTGTTTGGAAAGGGGAAAAAACCCAGATAAGTAAAGAACTACTGAAGAAGAGGAACACACCAGGAGGCCTCTCAATATCTGACTTTAGAACCTATTACATTGCCACAGTAGTCAAAACAGCCTGATACTGACACAAAAAGAGACATATAGACCAATGCAACAGAACTGAGACCCCAGAGATGCCACCATCCTCCTATGAACCACTGATATTTGACAAAGGCCTCAAGATTTTAAATTGGGGTAAAAACAGCCTCTTTAATAAATGGCACTGGGAAAATTGGATATCCACCTGCAAAAAATTGAAACAAGACCCATATCTCACACCTTACACAAAAACCAACTCAAATTTGTTTACAGACCTAAATATCAAATCTAAAACAATAAAGCTCATCCAAAAAAAAGGATCAACAATGGAAGTTTTAATACACAATATAGACAGACTTCAAAATCTGACAAACATGATCAACAGAATCGAAAATAGATAAATGGGATTCATTAAGAATCAAACACCTTTGTTCATTGAAAGACTTTATGTATAAATTTAAAAGACCACCTACAGAATGGGAAAAAATATTTGGCAACTACATGTCAGACTGACTTCTGATCTCCATAATCTACAAGGTACTGCAAAATATCAACAGCCAAGACAGCCAAGTGCCTTCAAGTTGGATCCGATCAACAAGAAAAGGATAAATAATCCAATTAAGAGATGAGTGAAGAAGATGGACAAATACTTCTTTAAACAGGACATCCGGGCAGCCAAAAGACACATGCGGGAATGCTCATGATCATTAGCTGTTAAAAAAATGCAAAACACAACTACGATAAGATAACATTTCACCCCAACAAGGTTGTCCATGATCCACAAAACACAAAATAATCATTGCTGGAGAGGCTGTGGAGAAATTGGAAATCTCTTCCACTGCTGGTGGTATTGTAAAATGGTGCAACCTCTTTGGAAATCAATCTGGCACTTTCTCAAAAAGCTGGAAATAGATATACCATTTGACCCAGTAATTCCACTGCTTGGAATATATCCTACAGATGCAAGAGCAGTCACACGAGCAGATACATGCACATGAATGTTTATTGCAGCCCAGTCTATAACAGCAAAAAGATGGAATCAACCCAGATGCCCAACAGATGAATGGATAAATAAACAATGGAGCACTATGTAATGATCTAAAGAACAGTGATGATTTTAGGAAGCATCTCATAACTTGGTTTCAATTGGAAGACATTATGTTGAGTGAAATTAGTCAGTGGCACGAGGGCAAATATTGCACAAAACCCCTTATTATAACGACTTCAAAACAGATTCATGTACAGAAGAAGACTCTTTGATGGCTTCAAGGGAAGGGAGGGAGAGAGGGAGACAGCTGGTTATAGATTAGATAGTTGATAGACATTTGGTTGGGTGAAATCAGGGACAGCACACATGAGAAAGAAGATCAATTTAACTGGACTTCAACATAACCTGAAAACTCATCCAGTCTTAACCCAATATGGCTAGGACAGAATATCAGGGGTAGGGGTCCGTGGACCATCCTCTCAGGGGCCGTAAAGCCAATTGGCATAACTAGCCTATTGCTAAGAGAGTCTTCTCCATCCCATCCTGATGAGTGGCATCCTGGGTCTTAAAGGTTAGTCAGCTGCCATCTGAGATACACCAAATGGTCCCAACTCAGCAGGAACAGATGATCACTAAGGACTAAAACAAAGCGGGGGAAAGAGAATCCAGAAGATAGAAAGACCCACGTGAATGGGTGACTACATCAACATGTGACCAGAAAAACCAGATGGCGCCTGGCCACCTCCAGTGACAACCATGATGGGGCTCACAAAGTTGAGTCCCAGCGGCAATACGAGATTAAAAAGGGGTGCACCCTGAGAACTCCACTAAAAGACCACAATTGAAGCATGGCCCCTAGACTTGATGCTGCCCCTCGTCATAAATCATTACTGAGGTCAACTCCTCAGACAGGAAGGGATTGGACTCGGCAACACAGAGTGACCATATCATGTGTGTACTTTACAGTTCTGTGCATCTAGAGGATGTCGTCTTACTGGTCTCTTACTAGAGGGGAGTGGAGAGGGTGGAGAAGAGGGGACAGGAGATTGTTAAGAGGATATGACTTGTATAGAACAGAAAGGAGGAGTGTACTGTCAGCGGGCAAGGAGAGCAGTAGGAGCTGCATATAGGTGGGCATGTGAATTTGAACTGGATTGTACACTTCCACTCAATCACAATAAATAAATAAACAAACAAACAAATAAGTAAAAGAAGACAGAAGAACTGACGCCTTTGAACTGTAGTGTTGGAGAAAAATGTTGAATGTACCAGTGACTGCTAAAAGAACAAACAGCTCTGTCTTTGAAGAGTAGTACTAGAGTGCTTCTTGGAAGCAAGTATGGCAGACTGCATCTTACATATTTCGGATATATTGTCAGGAGGAATCCGACCCTTGAGAAGGACATCATGCCTGGTAAATTGAAAGGTCAGTGAAAAAGAGGAAGACCCTTGACAAGACAGATTGACCCAGTGGCTGCAACAATAGATTTAAGCATAAAAAAAATTGTGGGCATGCTGCACAACTATGCTGTGTTTCACTCTGTTGTATATGAGCCAAGCCAAGCCAAGTGCCATCGAGGTTGTATATGAAGCTGGCATAAATCAGAACTGACTTGACACCTAATAACAACAGAATTAGTGATAATTTTCTTAGGTGTAATAATAATACTGTCCTTATGTTAAAGAATACCTTTGCTTTTAGAAAATTCATACTGTATTACTTGTAGGTGAAGTGTTGTGATGATGCAACTTACTTTCAAATATTTCAGCCAAATAACTATAGGTACGTATACATGTATTCATGTTTCTACATAATAGAAAAAATCAATATGGAAAAGTGGTAACAACTGGTAATGATAAAAGGATTGCAAATGATAAAATGATTTTCATTGTATTATTTATTTTCATTGACATAGCTGTAAAATTTCCAAAATAAAATTTGAGTGAAAAAATTTCATCCTACTAAGAATACTCCAGGCCCAGATGGCTTTACTGGTGAATATCATGGAGCATTTTAGGAATAAATAATGTCAAGCCAACATAAATTCCTTTAGAAAAATTGGAATAATGAATATCATATTTTGTTTATGAGGCCATTATATATATATATATTACCAAAAATCTATGATGATAACTCCGGAAAAATTTTAAGAAGCGTTTCTCATTAGCATACTCTCATAGTCCACCAACCAACTCTAGTGCGAGAGTATCTAACAATATTTAAAAAGGGTAGTATAATTCAGTGATGTTATCCTAGAATTGTAAGGTAGATTCAAAGTTAAAAAAAATCAATGTAATTTACCAAACACACAGAATAAGGGGAAAAGCCTTTTATGATCAACTGAGCATATTCATTAAAAAAAAAAATCACTGAATATTTTTCAGTATAAGCCAAGTGCCGTCGAGTCAAAGAAAAATTCTGCATGTGATGTTTTAGTCAACTAGTGCTGCTATAACAGAAATACCAGAGTGGATGGCTTTAACAAAGGAAAGTTTATTCTTACACAGTTCATTAGGCTACAAGTCCAAATTCAGGATGTCCGCTCCAGGTAAGGCTTTTCCCCTTGTCGACTCTGGAAGAAAGTCTGATATTTCATCAGTCTTTGTCCATAGAGCATCTTGGCGCAGGAACCTCAGCTCTGAAGGATGCGCTCTTCTGCCGGTGCTGCTTGCTTGATGGTGTGAGGTTCCCTATTCTTTGCTTGCTTTCCTTTCCTTTCATCTCTTGTAGGATGAAAAGGCAAAGTTTGTGCGAGCCATACTCCAGGGAAACCCCCTTTACAGTGGAGCAGGGATGTGAATTTAGAAAGGGATGCACAGTCCCACCATAATTCTTTAACATATACCATAGGAAAATCACAAAATGGAGGAAAATCATACAATAAAGGGAGTCATGGCCCAGCCACATAGTCACACATATTTTGGGGGGGACACAATTCAACCCATGACACCTGACAGCACCCGAAATAGTTATATATTCAGTGATGTAATCCTACATTATGGAATAAGGCTAAGATGTCCATTTTCTCTCCTCTATCTGTAAGTACGATGGCTGTCATAGTCAGCTTAATGACACAAAGACAAATAAAATAGCTAAAACATAAAAACAAGAAAGCTATTTGCAGATATATCATGTATATTTAGAAAATTTAAGAGAATGTATAAAAAATTACAATTAAAAAGTGAGTTTACTAAGGTAACAAGATACAAAATCAACATTCAAGAGTCAGTTTTATGTCCAGTCTAGGAAACATGATGTAGACTACTTTCTTCTCTCTGCTCCTTCCCAGTTAGTACAAATGTAGCCCCTGGAAATAATAAGAGATACACTGACAGACTGGACTGAGGAAAACCTTCTGGACCCCTTTAGCAACACCACCAAGGACCAGATAAACCACGTAAATTGATATGATATTACAAAGAACATTAAAATTAAAATACCCTTGGAACCACAGCCCGCATACTTGAGCAGGACCTGCATACTAAACCATGACAAGGGTGATTACTTGAGAAAATAAAAGATACAAAGAGGACAGAGTTTCCTAATGTGTTTTTGTACTATTGTACAGAATAAAGTCCAGAATACAACTGAAAATCACATGCCATACCAAAACTGAAGAGACTAACAAACTGAATTTAGGGAAGAATAATTAATGGCAATACTGAAATGAATCAAATGTTAGAATTATTTGACAAGGATGTTTGAGCAGCCATGATAGAAATGTGCCAATGACTAGCTACACATTTTCTCAAAACAAAGGACAAAAAACAAAAACAAAAATAAAAAATCAACAAAGAAATGCCAGACGGCAAAAAAGAACCAACAGAAATTATAGACATTAAAATTATAGTAATATGGGGGTAATTCTAGTTGGACAGACTTGTTAATGAGGGATGATGGCAGATAATGGTGCTGTTATTAGGTGCCTTGAATCAGTTCTGACACATATGGACCCTGTGCGCAACAGAACTAAAAGCTGCTTGGCCCTGTACCATCCTGACAATCATTGTTATGCTTGAGCCCATTGTTGCAGCCATTCTGTCTCTGGGGGTTTCTTCCTCTTTTCCGCTTCCCTGCTGTTTTACCAACCATGATGTCCTTCAGGGACTCATCCCTTCTGATAATACTGTGAGATAAAATCTGGCCATCCTTATTTGTAAGGAGCTTCCTCCACAACAGATATTCAGTATTCTTCACCAATGCCATAATTAAAAGGTATCAGTTCTTCTTTGGTCTTCCTTATTCATGGTGATTGAAAACACCACGGCTTGGGTCAGGTGTATGTTAGTCCTCAAAGTAATACCTTTGCTTTTCAATACTTTAAAGTATTCTTTTTGCAGATTTGCCCACTGTAATGCTTCATTTGATTTCTTGACTGCTGCTTCCATGGGCATGGATTATGAATCAAAATAAAATGAAATACTTGACAATTTCAATATTTTCTGTACACCATGATGTGCTTATTGGCCCAGTTATAAAGATTTTTGTTTTCTCTATGCAGAGGTGTAATCCATATTGCTTCAAGTTTTCTTCACTTTCAGCAAGCAAGGCTGAGTCATCTGCATATTGCAGGTTGTTAACAAGCCTTCCTCCAATCTTAATGTGTCCTTGATTTAGTCTAGATTCTTGCATTATCTGTTCAGTTTACAAACTGATTATGATGAAAAGATATAACCCTGAGGCACACCTCTCCTGATTTTAAACCCTCAGTAGCTCCTTGCTGTGCTTGAATGACTGCTTCTTGGAGTATGCGTAGGTTCTGGATGAGGGGACAATTAAGTGTTTTTAGTATTCTCATTTTTCATAATGTTTTCCACAATTTATTATGATCCAGAGTTGAATTCCTTTGCACAGTCAGTAAAACAGGCAAAGATCTTTCTGGGGTTCTCTGCTTTCAGCCAAGATCCACCTGACATCAGCAGTGACATTTCATGTTCCACATCCAAATCTAAATGGATTATGAATCAAAATAAAATGAAGTCCTTGACAATTTCACTATTTTTTGTTCACCATGAAGTGTTTATTAGTCCAAAACTGAATCTGGCAGTTTCCTGTTGATCCAGCCACTTCTGAATGATCATCGGTAAAATTTTACTTATGTTTGATATTAATAATATTCTACAATAATTTCTGCGTTCTCTATGTCATCTTTCTTTAGAATATGCAAAAATATGGTTCTTTCCTGGTTAGCTGGCTATGTAACTTTCTTCCAAATTTCTTGGCATAGATGAATATATAAGGTTGGATTCTCTAGAGAAGCAAAGCCAACAAATCATAGATATATATGGAGAGAGACAGAGACAGAGATTTATATCAAGGAAATGGTTCACACAATTGTACAGGCTGGGAGATCTCAAATCCGTGAATCAAGGTAGAGATTTCTCCTGGGCTGGTGAGACCAAGATCAGCAGGTCAGAGAGCAGGATGCTCATTCACAGGCTGTGAAGGTTGAGGAATTTCAAACTTGGCAAACAAAACAGCAAGGCTTCTCCTAATTTACACACTGGTGAGACTGGGCTGACCCAAGATCAGCATGTCAGACAACAGGACTCTTGCGAACATACTGCAAAGATCTAGAAATCTCAGCAGCAGTGGGTTTGCTGCCAAAGTTCCAAGAACTAGATGTCAGCTGAACAGGGGGCAGTTGCAGGATCCAGAAGAAGCCAAAATTCTTGGCAAGGCAAGCAGGAAGGAAGTAGGTGATGGAGGACAGAGAGACAAAGGCTGAAGGGGCAGTGAATCGATTTCAGTACTCGCCAGTACTATTCAGCAAATTCTATTGCGTGGGTGTCCGTGTATTTGTTCATATATTCAATTTCAACAGAGAAGTGATAAAAATATTATACAACTGCCAAACACCGAGAATCATGGCAAGCAAAGCTGACACACAATCTTAACCATTACAAAGTTAAATGCCTTTGCATAGTCAATAAAACACAGGCAAACATCTTTCTGATATTCTCTTCTTTGAGCCAAAATCATCTGACATCAGCAGTGCCTTCCCTTGCGCCACATACTCTTCTGAATCCAGCTTGAATTTCTCTCAGTTCCCTGTCTATGCAGTCACTTTGGAATAATCTTTGGCAAAACTTTACTTGTGTTTGGTATTAACTTCCTGTTTGATTCTGTTAGATAACTTTTCTTTGTAATAGTCACAAATATGCTTCTCCTCCAGTCATTTGACCAGGGAACTGTCTTCCAAATTTCTTGGTATAGACAAGTGAGTATTTACAGTGTTGCATCCTTTGGTTGAAACATCTCAGTTGGTATTCTGTCATTTTCTGGAGTCTTGTTTTTCACCGATGCCTTCACTGTAGCTTGACCTTTTTTCTTCAGCACCGTCAGTTCTTGATCACACGCTACTTCTTGAAATGACTACATGTCAACCAATTCTTTTTGGTAAAGTGACTCTTTGTATTCCTTCCATCTTCTTTTGATGCATTGTTTGTTATTTTCCCTGCAGAATCCTTCAGTTTCAAACTTGAATGTTTTCTTCAGTTCTTTCTGCTTGAGAAAAGCCAAGTGTTTTCTACCCTTTGGGTTTTCAGGTTTTTGTACATTTAATTTTAATACTTTACTTGATCTTCATGTGCTGACCTTTGAAATCTTCTGTTCAGCTCTCTTACTTCATCATTTATTTTTCTTACTTTAGCTATTCTATAATCAAGAACATGCTTCAGAGTCTCTTTTGACTTCCATTTTTGTCCTCTTTTCAATTACCGCTTACTTCCTTCTTGAATGATGTCCTTAATGTCATTCCACCACTCATCTGATCTTTTGTAGTCAGCATGAGATGTACCAAATTTGTTTTCGAGATGATCTCCAAATTCAAGTGGGATATAATCAAGGTTGTGCTTTGAATCTCATAGACTCTTTCTAATTTTCTTTAGCTTCAACCTGAATTTGCCTGCAAACAATTGTTGGTCTGTTCCACAGTTGTTCTTTTTTACTTTTTTTAAAATTGTGATTAAGTGAAAGTTTACAATCCAAGTCAATCTTCTATATAAAACCCTGAGCACCCACTTCTCTACAACTGTATCTGCTCTTCTCACCCTGTGACAGCACACTTTTCTTTTCCACACTTTACCTCCAGAATCTACTCAACCAACACTTGTCCCCTCCTCTCCACCCTCTCCTCTACTCTCTAAAAAGAAACTAGTAAGATAGCCCTGTGTATATTAAACCATAAAGTACGTACACCATCTACATCACTCTTTGTCCTCAAGTCCAGTCCTGACCTTTCTCTGACTAACAATATTGAGCTTTTATATTTTGTCTTTCCACAGATGTAGCCGATTTGAATCATGCATATTCCATCTGTTGAGGTCTATGTGCATAGTCATTGTTTATGTTGTTGAAAAAAGATATGTACAATGAAGAAGTCATTAGTCCCATAAAATTTTATCATGCAACCAGTACCATTTCTGTCACAAAGGCCATATTTTTCAACTACTACATCTTATTTTTCTCCCAACTTTTACATTCCAATTGCCAATAGCTAGGAATACATTTAGATTGCATGTTTGATCAATTTCAGACTGCAAGACATGGTCAAAATCTTCAATTTTGTGCTAGCAGTTGCTGCATACATTTGAATAATAGTCGTATTATCTGATCATTCTTGTAGGTGTATGGATATTATCTTATCAAAGATGTGTTATATTTCAGGATACAACACTTGAATTTGAGGGAAGGTCAATAGATTTTACACATAGCATCAATATGAGTCAGAACTGATTGAATTGCAATGAGTTTGCCTGTTTTTTGGCACCATTTATTGAATTTCACCTGATATTCAACCACCTCCCCACTGCTACTGAGTTGATCCCGATTCATGTGGACACAATTGGATGGAGTAGAAATGCCTCATGCAGTTTCTAAGGAGCACGTGATGGATTTGAACTATCAACTTTTTAGTTAGCAGATGTAGCACTTAACCACAGTGCCACCAGGGTTTCCTTCAGCTACATAGTTAGATATAAAATAAAATGACAGAAAAAGTTTTGGAATACATGCATCAATTTTAAAAAGGCCAGGAGTCAATATATTCATATTAGACAAAGTAGATTTTAGAGCACAGAAATATGCTAGAGACAGAAAGGAACATTGATTAATAATACATTAATTCAGTGAGAATGTATAAGTATCTTATATGTACCTACCTAACGACAAAGCCCCAAAATAGACAAACCAACAATTTCACTTGCATAAGTTATCAGCATTCCTTTTGCTATTGGTAGAATAACTAGGCAGGATATTTGTAGTGATAAACAAGGTCTGAACAACACAATTGTTATGAATTAAGTTGTTGAAGGCCTAACTCCCGTACCTCTAAACATGACTCTGGAAATGAGAAAATTTTCTTATGTTAATGAGTTGTTAATGTTATGTTAATAAGATCATGAAAGGCTGGGTGTTAAACCTAATCCTTTCTGAGGAATGTCTGACGCAAGGAGAAGAATACACACACACACACACACAGAATAAGTGACCACTTGAGGAACCAGGTACAAGCCAAGAAATGCCAAGGAAATCCCTAGGCTACTGACAAGAAAAGATCCTCTCCTAGATCCTGATTTGGATGACCAGTATCCAAAAATGTTTGATAATAAATTTCTGCTCTTTCAATAATATCTGTTTGTAGTCTCTCTCTCTTTTTTTTTTTTATGGTCAAACCAACTGCTGTTGAGTTGATTCTGAACTGTAGCATAAGTAAATAACTAAGACAGAATTTTTAACAAGTAGTGGTGTGTTATTGTAACAATACTGAAAAATGTGGAAGTGGTTTAGGAACTGGGTAATGGGTAGAGGTGGGAGGAATTTTGACACACTACACAATAAGAATATAGACAGTCATAAAGAGATTATAATTAGAATTATCGACAATATGGGCAATTCTGATGATTAGAAAAGTTTCAGTGCTGTGAGGAAAACTGTTATCATGAATGCAATGTTACTAGAAATGTGGAAGTTAAATTTATTTCTGGCAAGGATTTAAGAAGAAATTATGAATACATTTTTGCATGCTCACAAAAAGACAATCTTTGTTACAAGGCTTAACTATCTTTAAACGTTTTGTGGAAAGTCAAGCTTATAAGGCACAAACTTGGATATTTAGTTCAGGCAATTTGTAAGTGAATTCTTGAGAATGTGGTGTAGTTTCCACCGATTGCTTATAGTAAAATTCAGGAGGAAAGACATTGATTTAGAAATGAGTTGTGAAAAAAGTCACCAGATCTTGAAGATTTCAATAATTCTACTGCAAAATCAAGAGTGTGCCCTACAAACGACATAAGAGTATAGCTTCACAGCTTGCCAAAGAGGTTAGGCCTGAAACTGATGGAGCTAATCAACCCTCTCAGCAGAAGCCTGTCAGCTTAGACTGAAAGAGAAAGAGATAGGATAAAGTGAAATAAAGCTCTCTGTACTGTGGAATTCTATAGACAGAAATTGAATTAATAGAGCTACTTAGTTGTAAGCATCTGTTGTCCTCCAAGAAAGGAAAGTTTGATCCTGGGAGAAGTTCAGAGACCAGTGGAACCATTGCAAGACATGTGGGGGGCAGAGTTGTCACATTCTGGTTTCAAAGGGTCAAGCCATCACCTCAGTTCTGGACAGCAGGGCTGCCATTTCAATGGGCCAGAAGAACAAGGTTATTGTCAAAGTTGATGGGTTGGGTCAGTGATCTGATGGTATACAGGATCACCATTTACTAAGTGGTGGGGTCACTACTCTGTTGCACCAGGAGAGTTAGGCTACTCAAAGTCATGAGAATGAGGTTGCCATTCCAGTGGGCCTGGAAATGAGAGATACTGCCAAAGCTCTCCATCTCAGGACATGAATGATGCCTGTATTTTTACCTGGAGAACTGAGGATTACTGTCAAGCCTTGAGATCCAATGGAAGTGCTTTGCTGGGTTTTGTGCTTGCATAATTTCTTTGACTACTCTTTTCTCTTCCATTTCCTCTTTTTGGAATAAGAATATCTCTCTCACGCTGATGCCGTTATAGTACTCTGGTGGCAGATAACTTGTACCCCAGATTTCAAAGAACCACAGATGGAGAAAAATGTTTCCTCTGGAAGGAAGATGTCCAGAATCTCACCCTCATGTTTGATTTAGATGATTCAGAGATGAGGGTTTTGGATTAACATGGATGTTGGTGTGGTTTAAGAATTTTAAGGATGCCATCCGACTCGACGGCACTTGGCTTGGCGTTGGCTTAGGACATGTATTTTACATGTGGAAGAAGACGAATTTAGGGAAGTGTCATGAATTACTTTGCATTCGCCAAAAAGGCATAGCAATGCACTATCCCATGTACCTGTAAATACGAACTTGTTTAGAAATAAGGCATTTCTTTTGTTGCTAGTGAAGTCATGTCCAAGTATGGTGGGTCCTAAATTAAATTCGTTGTGTGATATCTTGCAGAAATAACAGAACAGATGAAGATACATAGGCAAGGAGAAGAGACCATGTAAGAAAACATCTACCAGCCAAGTAATGCCAAGGAACAAGTGGAGGCACCAACAAGGAATGATCTTCCCCCAAATTTGATGTCTTGATTTGGACTTTAACATTCAAAAGTAAGAAAGAAAAAGGTGTGTTATTTACAGCTGCCCATAATTGTTAGTTTTGGTAAAACAGCACAAAGCAATGAAGATAATCAATAACAGCATGCATGTTTTATAAGCATGTATGTTCATGTGTGTATCATTAAGAAGGCAGAGTATACAAAAAAGGGATGTCAAGAAACACTCTGAAACTTTCTCTTAAGTACAGAGTGGCTAAAGAAATGGAAAAAATAAAATAAAAGAGCTGAACGAAATATTTCAAGGACAATCTTGAGCAGGCCAGCTAAAGTATTGTGATTAAATGGGCAAACACCCGGAGTTAGAAAATCCAAAGAGAAAAATGTGACCAACATTTCTCAAGCTGAAAGGAATGAAGAGAAATTTCAAGCCTTGAACTGCATTACTGAAGGGTTTTATAAACAAAAATTAAATGATGAAGAAAGCATGAAAAGAACAAGGAAGAACAGAGTCACTGTAATAGAAAGAATTTAGGAGGTAGTATATGCTCATGAACCACTGATACTTACAACACAATCATGATAACAATTCCAACAGCCTTGTTTACAGAAATGGAAAACTTAATCCTCAATATTATATGGGAAAACAGATGATCTAAATAGGCAAAGCAATTTTGAAGCAGAAGAACTAACTAGTAGGTCTCAGATTTCTTGACTTCAAAACATATTGTGTAGCTACAAGTAATTAAAACAGCTTTATACTGGTTTAGTGACAAATGCATCACTAATGGAATAGAACTGAAAATCCAGAAATAAATCCAAACATCTAGGGTCTCCTGATTTTTGACAAAGGAGCCAAATATATTCAATGATGAAGAGAAAGTTTCTTCAACAAATGGTACTGGGAAAACTGGATTTCGACATACAGAAAAGTGAAACAAGATCCATACCTCACACCATATACAAAAATAAATTCAAAATGGATCTAGGCCTAAATGCAAAGTCTAGAACAATAAAGTTCTTTGAAGAAAATATAGGAGGAAAGCCTTGGAGCCTAATTTTTATTTTCAATGACAGGTTATTAAACACAACAACAAATGTAGGAGCAACAGAAAACAAACAAAAAGGTAACTGTGATAAAAAGTGAATACTTATGCTCATCAAATATTTTCAAAATGAGTAAAGAGACAACCTACAGAGTAGGAAGAAAATGTTTGGGAATGATCTAACTGCTAAGGATCTATTATATAAAATACCTAGAAAACTATCACTTAACAACAAAAAGACAACTAATCTAAGCAAAACAGAGCAAATGACATGAACAGACACTTCACCAAAGAGGATATTGAAATAGACAACAGACACACAAAAAGATGCTTTAATGTAATTAGGTATCAGAGAAATCCAAATCAAAATCACAATGAGATACCATTTCTCTAAACCTACTGAGTCTATCCCGACTCATAGAAACTCTATATGACAGAGTAAAACTGCCCCATAGAGTTTCCAAGGGGGCACCAGGTAGATTTGAACAGGCAGCATTTTGGTTAGCAACTGTCATGCTTAACCACCATGCACCAGGGTTTCCAGTATGGCTAAGAAAAACAAAATGAAAAATAGCAAGTGTTAGAGGAGATGTGGAAAAACTGGAATTCTCATTAATTGCAGGTAGAAACACAAAATGGTATAGTTGTTGTGGAAAATAGTTTGGTGGTTCCTCAAGAAATTAGAGGTAGATCTGCCACATGATCCAACAATTACACTCCTGGGTTTACACCCTATGCATCTGTCTTAGTCATCTAGCTCTACTATAACAGAAATGCCACAAATGGATGGGTTTAACAAAGATAAATTTATTTCATCAAAGTCCAATAGTTTAAAAGTCCAAATTTGTTGGCTCTGGAGGAAGTTCCTTGTCATCAATCTTCCCCTGGACTCAGAGCTTCTGATTCACAGGAACCCTGGGTCCAGAGGATGCTCTCTGTTTCCAGCACTACTTTTCTGGTGGTATGAGATCCCAAACTCTTGCTTGCTTCCTTTTCTTTTACATCCCAAAAGATTGCCTCAAGGCACAATGCAATCTTACAGACTGAGTCCTACCTGAACAACACAACCACCACACATTCTCCCTCATTAACATCATAGGAAAAAGACTTACAATGTACAGGAACATCACACAAACTGACAATTATGGCCAAGCCAAATTGCTACACGTATTTGGGGGCGGTGCACGATTCAACCCATGACAGCATCTAATAGATGTGACACAAACAGACATAAATGATCATCACAGTACTATTCAGGATAGCAAAAAGATGGAAACAATCTACATGCTCATCAACAGATAAATAGATAAGGAAAGTGTAGTACATACATGTGCAATGGAACACTACTTAGCAATAAAGAACATCAAGTTCCTGAAATATCTTGGAATACAGATGAACCTGGAGGACATTTTGTTTAAAGAAATATGTCAATAGCAACAAGAAAAACAAGCATTGTATGTTCTCGTAATAAAGGGCACAATTACGAGTACTTCTTAGACATAACCACTTTGTAGGAATTAGTTTTCTGGGTTTGAAGAATTAGAACTATAGTCTCATGGAACAGCTCAGTCAATAGGCATAGTACAATTTATAAAGCTGCATTTTACATCCTAGTTTGTTGAGTGGTATCTAGGGTCTTAAAAGTTTGCAAGTGAGCATCTAAGATGCATATACTGGTTTCCATTTTTCCAGAGCACAAGTGAAATAAGGAAACCAAAGACTCAAAGAAAAGTACCAGACAAATAGTCTACACAAATTACATCCTCATCTATCCTGACACTGGGAAAAGTTGATAGTGCCTGGCTACACTACCAACCACTCTAATCAGGGTCACAATAGCTGGACCTTTATTGAATGAGAGAAAAAATGTTGAATAAAACCTTAAATTACTGAAAAAAAAAAAATTAGTGGACTAGTTGAGACCAGAACACTGCTTGAGACTATTACCTTAGGATATTCTTCAAACCTTGAACCAAAACTAACCTCTGAGGTCACTTTGCAGCTAAATAAAAGACTGGCTCACAAAATAATCAATATCACCCCTAAACACTGGGCTTCTTTGAAAAATCACCTACATGAAATCACATGGTTGACAATGACTTCAAAACAAGGATGAAAATGTAAAGGAGCAGGAAAACTACATTAACTGAAATAAATAACTAAAATAGAAGTAATGAGAATGTCCACTTGTTATGAAAAATATAACCAATATTACTGAAAAATATGTATAGGAATTGTTGAACAGGAACCTAAACTGTTGTGTAAACTTTTATTGAAAATGCAATAAAATGTTATTATTTTTTAAAACTACCACTAATATTGAAAGAAATAGTTCAAACTGCACCGAATGCACTGGGAAAAACAAGGCCCCAAGAGTTGCAATACTAACTGAGATATGTTGGCAAATAATGCAATACTTGGAGCACTAGTCTATGTCAAAAAATGTGGAAAATAGTTATCTGGATAACTGGCTGAAAGGGATCCATATTCATGCCCGTTACAAAGAAAAACAATCAAACAGAATGTGGACGTTATCTAACAATATTAATAATAATATCATATACTTGAAAAATTTTCCTGAAGACAATTAAATTGTCTGAAGCAGTGCACTGACAGGGAAATGTTATATGCTTCAAACTGGATTCAGAAGACAACATGGAACAAAGTGTATCATTGCTGAGTCAGATGGACTTTAGTCAAAAGTAGAGAATACCAGAAAGACGTTTACTTGGGTATTATCAACTGTGTCATATCATTCAACTCTGTGATTACAATTATGCATAAAATTATGAAGAACTGGGATTCCCAAACTCTTAATAATCCTCATAAAGAACCTATAAATGGAACAAGGTAGTATTGCACAGTTTAAAACCAGAAAAAGTTGTGGGGCAGAGTTGTATTGTATCATCTTACTTTTTCAAATTGTATGCTGAATAAGTGATTTGAGATGCTGTACTACATGAAGATGAATGTGGCATCAGGATTGGAGGAAGAGTCATTAACAACCAATGATATACAAATGAAACAACCTTGCTTGCTTAAAGTGAAGACAACTTGAGGAAGTTACTGATGAAAGTCAAAGACCACAGCCTACAGTATGGATTATGCCTCAATGTGAAGAAACTCCTCACAATAGGATCAATAAACATCATGATAAATGGAGGAAAAATTGAAGTTGTCCAAGATTTTATTCTACTTGGACCATCAATTAAAGTCCATGGAAGCCATAGACAAAAAAATCAATTGACACATTACAATGGGCTAATTTGCTTCGAAAGTCCTCTTTAAAGTTTTAAAAAGATGTCACTTTGATGACTAAGTTCCTCCTGATTCAAATCATGGTCTTTTCAATGGCACCATATACCTAAGAAAGCTGGACAATGAAAATGGAAGACAGATGAAGTATTAAAACTTTGATTCTGGCAAAGAATGCTGAGTATACCATTCACTGCCAGAAGAATGAACAAATCAGTTACAGAAGAAATACAAATAGAATGCACCTTTGAAGTAATGACAGTGAGACTCAGGTTTGCTTGATTTTGATGCATCCTCAAGAAAGGCCAATTGCTTGAAAAGGATATCATGTTTGGTATAGTAGATGGTCAAAAAAGGGAAGAAGTGCTCAATGAGATGGATTGACACAATATCTACAATAGATTCAAATATACCAATGATCATGTGAATGGTATAGGACTGGGCAATGTTTCCTTGTAAGGTCACCATGAGTCAGACCTGACTAAACATTATCTCTATCTCTCTACCTCTATTTCTATCTCTATCTCTATGCCTACTTATATCTCTACCTGTTTCTCTACCTCTACCTCTATCTATGTCTCTGTCTATCTCATCTCTATCTGTCTCTATCATCTCTCTCTCTTCTTCTATGTATTCAATATTCAAGAGGACATGGACCTAGGGATATGGTTGCTGATGACAGACTTTGATGAAAGCAGAAAACACTAAAAAGATGTTTACTGACTGTGCTTTGAAGATGATCTACTGATTATGCTAGGCAGTTGGCTGTGTGAATTATAACAAATTATGCTAACATCATGAAGAATGGGGAATTTTAGAACACTTAATTGTACTCATGGGGAACGTATACTTCAACCCAGAGACAGTCATTCCAACAGAACAAGGGAATCCTGCATATTTTGAAGTCAGGGAAGGTGTATGTCAGGGTTGTATCATTTTACCATACTTAATCTGTATGCTGAGCAAGTAATCTGAGAAGCTGGACTCTATGAAGAGCAATGGGGCATCAAGATTGAGAGAAGACTCATTAACAACCTATATTATACAGGTAACACAACCTTGCTTGCCGCAAGTGGAGAGGACTTGAAAGAGTGATGAACACAAAAGGCCACAGACTTCTGTATGGATTAACCCTTAACATAAAGAAAGAAAATATCCTCACAAATGGAACAATAAGCAACATCATTATAAATGGAGAAAAGATTGAAGTCATCAGTGATTTCATTTTACTTGATTCTACAATCACCATCCTCGGAAGAAGCATCACTCAAGAAGTCAAATGACACATCACATTGGGCAAATCTTCCGCAAAAGACCTCTTTAAAGTGTTAAAAAGCAAACATATCACCTTGAAGATTTGTGTGTGCCTGCCCCAAATCATAGTGTTTTCAGTCACCTCCTATACAACCAAAAGCTGTACAATGAAGTAGAACCAAAGAATAACTGACAGCTTTGAATTACTGTGTTGGTGAAGAATATTCACAGCCTTTCAGAAGAATGAACAAATCTGTTTTGGAAGAAATACAGCCAGAATATTCCTTAGAAGTACAGATGATGAGATTCTGTCTCATACTTTAGGCATGTTATCAGAAGGGTTTAGTCCCTAGAGAAAGACATCATGCTTGGTAGAGTGTCAGCAAAAAAGATGAAAACCCTCAAACCTACCAAACATAAGGTGAATTGACACAGTGACTGCATCAATGAACTCACACACAGACACCATGAGAGTGGTGCAGGACTGGACAGTGTTTTATTCTCTTGTACGCAGGGTCACTATTAGTCAGAATACACATACTCCATTCAGTAAAAGTGAAAAACTATTGCTTTTCAAGTGTCCACAGAACATTTGCTGGAATATGTCGTATCCTAAGCCATAAAATAAACTGCAAAACATTTAAAGAATTGAAATAATACAATGTGTTGTCTGAACACAATGGACTAAAAATAGAAGTCAATTAGGTGATATTTGGTGCAAAAAAAAACATTTGACAAATCCAACACCTATTTATGGTAAGAACTCCAAGCAAGTTAAGATAAAAAGCAGGAACTAAATCAACTTGATTAAGAGTATCTACAAAATGTTCAGCTCACTTTGTAATTACTGGTGAAGACTAAATTCTTTCCATCTAAGACTGGGAGGAAGGAAAATCTGTCAGCTCTCACTATTGTTATGTAAAATATTACTGGGAAATATAACTATTGCAAGAAGACAGGAGAAGAGAAATAAAAAGTATACAGTTTGAAAAAGAAGACATAAAACTGTGCTCATTTGCATATGACATGATTGTCTACATAGAAAATTCATGAGAAATCTTTAAAAACAAATCCTAAAGCTAGTAAGTGAATTCAGAAACATTCAGGGTAAAATATCAACACACCAAAATCAATCACATTCTGATAAGCTGACAATGAACACATGGAAACACACATTGCCTGAAGTAAAAACTTTAGCGAGTTGCTGGAAGTCCACAAATTACATATTCCTTTCCATTTCTCAAAGTTGAGAAATAAAATTAATTACCTGAAAGTTCAGGAAAACAACAGTTTTCTAGGTATCTATTGCTTCTTTCAGAAAAATGACTTAACTGCTTTTCATCATTCCACCTGCTTTCCAGCATCAACAGTATGACATCATCTAGTTTCTGAATGACAAGTTTAGGAAGTAGCAATCGCAGTAGGTTACATCATGATTAAATTCAATGCCCTTTCTGGTCCCTAATTAGAATTTTGATTTCCATTGTGGGTCTGTTGATCTTGATTGATCTTGATTTGTTTCTGTTTAAACTTGTTTATCACCCTCCTCCACAGGAGATATCAGTTTCTAGCAGGCAATTGATAGCAACCAAAGATATTAATGGGTGTTACTTTCCCTTTTCTTTTCTTTGATGATTTTCATGCCCGTTATTCAGGGGATAAATTCCCATTGGTAAGATGTATCTTCAGTAATTGGCCATAGAGTTTCTAATTTACTACCTCAACCCTTGGGTGATATGACTGACATGTACGAATTAAACATTTTTCAGATCCATACTACTCATATTCTTTTCTGCACCAGAGATGTGATCTCACATAGTCAACATATAAAGCCAGGTCAGCTTCTATGTGGGTTAGACAGCCTAACAGTAGATGATTAGTTGTCATAGGTACAGCCTTCAATATATTACTCTTTTTATTTAGAATTTAGAAGAATATAAGACAAAATATAAAACACATTCAGCATCTTCATTCATCAAATCAAGAAAGCCAGAAGCTACCCAGATACATAAATCATTTTGCCACCTCAATAATGGGCATTGTGTGGCTGACATATTTACAAGGCAAGGTGGGTGGGGTCTTTTAAACACAAAAGAAGTCACATCCTCCATTTTACATGGGTCTTTCATACTTATGACATTCATGTAGGCCAAGCCTAGCATATCAATTCACACGTTCTACAGTCCATTTGTAGTCGACAACACCAGACAAAGCAGACTCACAGTTTCATATTGTTCTTAATAATTTGTTTAATAATAAAACAGGACTAGGACAAGAGAGAGACTCTGAGTTCTTTCTCAAGGAAACTTAAATTAGAAAAGTTCTGATATTACTCCTTTATTCACATGAAGTTAATTTCTAGACAAGGAGTAATGCCAGATATAAAGAGGGACATTTCATGACAATAGGGTCATTCTGTTAATTGCATATATTAATGCATCATGAACACAATGATATTTCTTCCAAATATGTGACATATAACTTGGTGGTACTAAAAGGATAAATAGATAACTATACAATCAGAGTTGGAGAATTTCAACAGAACTCTCTCAGTAATTTATAGGATACGACAAAGAAAAACAGAAATTATATGCAACATATAAAATATACTTTTGAGTAAGTTTACATAATATTTGTAGCACAAAATTACCCCAAATTTTACAATGCCAGCCAAAGCCAAGTGCCGTCGAGTCGGATCCGACTCATGGCGACTCATTCTTTTATCATGTGCTAGAAATACATTCAGGGCCATAAATGAAAAATTATTATATATAAAAGACTCTAATATTGAATATGTTCCTGAAACACAAAAGATGTATTCTCAAAATCAATAAATACGTAACTAGAAAACTTCAGATATTTGGACATTAAAAAATAAAGCTCTATGAAAAGGTCTGTAACATCTATAAAAACTCATATCAAAATTTATGAGATGCAGCTAAAGCAGTACATAAGGGAATTTATAGATCTAAATATATATATATATAAGCTTAAAATGAACTATCTCAGCTTCTACCACAAAGAGCTAGAAAAATATGCGCATACTAAAATTAGAGAGCAGAAGGAATAAAATAATAATAATGAGAACTGCCAACTAAATAAATTGTAAAACACATACGAGCTAGAAAAAATAAAGAACAAATTTCATCTTTCATGAAGAATGTGTTAAACTTCAACCAGTAACGATAAATATAAAAAGTGAAGAAAGACAACCAACACAAATTAGCATTATTAAGAATGAAAAAGGGCCTATCACTGTAGTTACTATACTGTGTATACAAATCTAACAATTTAGAAATGATGAACAACTTTATAAAACTAATACAAGTAGAATTTTTTATATAGAGAATACAAGTAAACTTATTTACTTTAAAATAGTTGAATCACTATCTAAACTAATTTGATAAGCTCCTTTAATTGTGGTGATGGGTAAGTAGTCTCAATGACACCATTCTTCACATAGACCCAAAGAATAATTTCTGAAAGAACATAGTAACTAATAATAACAACAAAAAAAATTAACTGAGGATACTGAATAACAACCAAAAGCAGAGAAACTGAAATGGTGTCAATACCTGGACAAAGGAAATTTCACTAATTTTCCTAAGTTTTATGAGATTTGACTTTGGGGAATACCCTAGTCTGCACCACGAGATTTGGCTGAATATCAGGTAGAAAACCGCAGTCTTACCGATTTGGAGAAGAAAACAGATTTTTAAAAAAGTGAAAAAGGGGGTCTGGGGAGCATTTTTAAAGGTTTAAACTGAGTTTCAGAAGAGAAATGAGAGATAAAGGGGCAGAAGAAATATTTGAAAAATATAATGGCTGAAAATTTATCTATATTAGTAAAGGCAAATATGCATAATTGGAATACTCAGCAAACCTCAACCAGGATAAATAAGAAGAAATCAGGCCTCTGTATATCTTCACCAAACTAACTAAAACCAAATGATGGAGAAAACATTGAAAAACAATGAATGAAAAATGACTCATAATAAACAGGAAGAATTATTTAAATAAATTCTCACTAGAAAAACTGATGGCAAGAAGGCAGTGTAACAACATTTATTTTTAAATAACAGACTATTTTTAGAGTAGTTTTAGGCTTACAGAAAGGCAAACAGAAACTACCGAGTTCCCATACACTCTCTCTCCACTCCACCTTCAGCCGTGTGGTACATTTATTACAACAGACGAACATATGTAGACAGATTTTTATTAACCAAAATCTATAGTTTAAATTCTACCACCTGTCTTTCAGTTTGTTGGACTGCTGTGGTTTTTATGTTGCAGTGATACTGGAAGCTTTGCTACAACTATTTCAAATACCAACATGGTTACCCTTGGTGGACGTATTTCGCCTAAGCTTGCAGATTAAAACAGACTAGGAAGAAGGACCCAGTATCCACTTCTGAAAAAAAAGCTGACTAGTGAAAACATCATCTGACATAGCACTGGAGGGTGATTCCTACAGATGGAAGGCACTCAAAATATGACTGGGGAATGGCTGTCTCCTCAAGGTAGATTTGATCTTAATGACATGGATGGAGTCAAGCTTTCTGAACCCTTATTTGCTACTATGGAGGAACTAAAAATGAGAAAAAACAACTGCAAGCATCCATTAATATTCAGTATGTGGAATGTATGAAGTATTAATCTAGGAAATTGGAAATCATCAAAAATGAAACAGAATTCATAAACATTGGTACCATAGCATTAGTGAGCTAAAATGGACTGATGTTGGCCATTTTGAATCAGACATTCATACAGTCTATGATGCCAAGAATGACAACTTGAAAGGAATAGCATCACATTCATTGTCAACAAGAACATTTCAAGATCGATCTTGAAGTACGATGTTGTTGATGACAGGATAACATCTAGAGGCCTACAAGGAAGACCAGTAAATACAACCATTACTCAAATACATGCACCAAATACTAACGTCAAAAATTTTTTAAATATTTTTACCAGCTTTCTGAATTCTGAAATGTTTCAAAGATGCAATCAAGACGCATTGATAATTACTGGCAGATGGAATGCAAAAGTAGAAAACTAAGAAGAACTGGTAGTTAGAAAATACAATCTTGGTAACAGAAACAATGCCAGAGACGGCATAACAGAATTTTGCAAGACCAATCATTTCTTCATCACAAGGGCCTTTTTTCAACAACATAACTGGCATCTATACATGTGGACCTTGTGAGATGGCTTGAATACGTGGAAATCAAATCAACTATATCTGTGGAAAGAGATGATGGAAAAGATCAATATTGTCAGTCATAACAAGGCCAGGAGCTAGCCATTTTGAGAACAGATTCGATGTACTGAACACTAATGACCAAAAACCAGTCATGTAATGGAATGACATCAAGGACATCACACATGAAGAAAACAAGTAGTTATTAAAAATAAAAACAAGAAAGAAAGACAAAGTAGATGTTGGAAGAGACTCTGAAAGTTGCTCTTGAGCACAAAATAGTTAAAGTGAAAGGAAAAAATGATAAAGTCAAAGAACAGCTTGTAAAGACAAAATAAAGTATTAAAATGAAAAGTACTAAGACCTGCAGCTAGAAAACCACAAGGGAAAAACACATTCAGCATTTCTCAAGCTGAAAGAACTAAAGAACAAACTCAAGCCTCAAGTTGCAATATTGAAGGATTCTACATGGAAAATACCAATACAGTAAGAATCAAAAGAAGGTTGAAGGAATACAAAGAGTCAGTTTATCAAAATGAACTGATTGATATTCAGTGATTTCAAGAGGTAACATATGATCAAGAACCAATGATATTGAAGGAAGAGGTCCAAAATACACTGAAAGAACTGACAAAAATCAAGTCTCTCAAAATTGATAAATATCAATTAAGATGTTTCAACAAATGGATGTGGCACAAGAAGCACTCACTCATCAATGCCAAGAAATTTAGAAGACAGTTACCTGGCTAACTAACTGAAAGAGATCCATATTTGTACCCATTCCAAAGACAGGAGACCCAACAGAATATGGAAATTATTGAACGGTATTATTAATGTCATGCATAAGTAAAATTGTGATGAAAATCATTCTAAAGCCATTACAACAGTATATCAACAGTGAGCTGTCAGAAATTCAAGCCAGATTCAAAAGAAGATACAGCACAAGGAACATCGTTGCTGATATCAGACGGATGCTGGCTGAAAGTAGAGAATACCTGAAAGATGTTTGCCTATGTATTATTTAGAATGCAAAGGCATTTGATGGTGTGGTTCATGACAAATTGTGGCCAAAATTGTGAAGAATGGAAATGTCAAAACACTAAATCGTGCTCATGAGGTACCTGTATTTTGACTAAGAGGCAGGCAGTCATTCTGATGGATCAAGGGGCTACTGCATGGTTTAAAGTAAAAAATGTGTGTATCAGGGTCATACCCTTTCATCATACTTATTCAATCTGCATGTTTAGCAAATAATCTGAGAAGTTGGACTATATGAAAGATTAGAGGAATACTCGTTAACAACCTGCAATATGTAGACAACACAACCTTACTTTCTAAAAGTGAAAAACACCCTAAGCACTTATCTATGAAGGTCAAAGATTCACAGCCCCAGTATGGATTACACTTGAACATAAAGAAAACAAAAATTCTCACAGCTGGACCAAAAAAACAGTATCACAATAAACAGAGAAAAGTTTGAATTTGTCGAGGATTTAATTTTGCTTGGACTCATAATCAACAACCATGGAAACAGGAGGTAAGAAATTGGAAGACACATTGCACTGGGCAAAGCTGCTCCAAGAGATTAAAGTGTGAAATGGCAAAGATGCCACTCTAAGGACTAAGTTGAGCCAGATCCAAGCCATGGTGCTTTTGATCACCTCATATGTATGTGAAAGCTAGATAATGAATAAAGAAGACTGAGGAAGAATGGATGCCTTTGGATTGTGGTGTTGGGGAAGAATGTTGAATATACCATTGACTGCCAGAAGAATGGATGAACCTGTCTTGGACAAAATAAAACCAGACCACTCATTATAAGCAAAGATCATGGCACTACATCTAACATACTTTGGACATGTTATCAGAAGGGACCAGTACCTGGAGAAGAATATCATGCTTGGTAAAATAGAATATCAGGTGAATAAAGAAGGAGACCATGGACAAGATAGACTAACACAAGAGCTGCAACAATGGCTTAAACATAGCAATGATTGCAAAGATGGCACAGGAGAAAGAATTGTTTGTTTCATTGTACACAGGATGGCTATGAGTAGGAATTGACTAAATGGCACCTAACAACAATAACATAGTTTATACTAAGTTACATTCTATGTTATATAGTTCTAAATTGTTAGTTGCCTTCAAGTTGATTCAAACTCACAGTCATCACAAGTATGCATAGTAGAACTGCTACATAAGGTTTTGCAAAGCAGTGACCTTTTGGAAGTCAAACACCAAGACTGTCTTCCAAAGCACCTTTGGGCAAGTTTGAACTGTCAACATTTTGACTAGCAGACCAGTGTGTTATCTAAGGATATGTTTTGACAGTTATGTTAAGTCAGGTACCCTGGAGAATAAGCTCACAGCCTTGTAAAAATCTCCTAAAAAGGACATGGGGTTAAGATGGCAAAGAAGTTGGATCCTTCCTGTGACCTCTCTACAAAGACCAAAGAACAAATGGATCAATTATATACAACATTCGAGGAGCTCCAAACATGAAACAGTAGTGAAATTGTATGAAACAACAGAGTAGGGAGAGTAGATCCAGAAATACCTAGGACTAGCCAGACCTGATCTCGAGGAATTGGTACCCCATGGGTAGATTGTCAGCAGTGAGCATGGTAAGCAGAGCAGCAGCATTTGAAAAGTAAGTAACTCAGGAGGAAAGACAAGGTAGCAGAGAGCCCACTCATGCCTCTAGAACCAAGGAAAAATGGAATCTGATCACCAAAAGCTAAGTGACTTGCATCTAACCTACCCAATGAATGTAAACCTTTTTTTAGGGCTAAACCTCTCTCTATTTTCCCAGCATTTCCTCCTGCTTCTCTGCACTGCACCTGTCTCCAAAGACTGATGCATTACCTGTGTTGGAAGTAGGACCCCTGACACATGCCCTGAGCCATTCTCCTAGACATGGAGTGGGAATAATTTAACAAACAAGGTAGGAAATAAATAATAATCTGCCAGATCCCCTAAGTTAGGAAATCGGGGCAGAAACAGTTTCTTTGTGTACTTTAGACATTAGGGAACATACCTTTCTCACAGACACTCATAGATGGATGTCAGCCCCCTACTTTCTCAGCTCATGAAGCCAGATGTTTGTGGTTCAACCAAACATCCCTGCCTGTCTAGGCTTGTAGGGGAGAGTCTGCACCACAGTTAGTGTTCAACTAACTGGGCACCTGAGCTGTATACTACAAGAAAAGTAAGTGGATGCCTAGACTCACATGCCCATTAACAACTCTAACCACTTGGTTGCAGGATGTTAGAGCGTCAGAGGTACCAATTATGAAACCAGCTCCTATGACCAGCCTACTTAAGAATTTCAAAGCAAAACAAAAAGCTATAACAGCACAGTAAGCAAACATTAAATAAATAAAAAATTATTGATGGTTCAGAGACAACAGTCAATAACAAATCACTTAAAGAGGCAGGGGACAATGGCTTCAGAAACTCCCAAAACAAAGAATCGAGAAGTTTTCCAGGTGAAAAGAACTTCCTGGAATTATAAAAGGTAAAATACGAACAAATAATACTTAGAATTCTTTAAGAGATCAGGAAGGAGATAAGGAAGAATGCAGAATATAATGACAAATTGATCACACTGCAAGACAGCATAAAGTAAACAGAAATTTAGAAGATTAATAATAAAATTAAAGAATTAAACAGCATAAGAGAAAGTCAAAGGAACAGAATTGAGGCAATAGAAGGTAGAATTAGTGAGATTGACAATAAAGTAATTGACACCAACATGTTTAAGGAACAGTCAGATAAAATTATTTTAAAAAATGAAGAAACACTAAGAATTATGAGACAGTCTATCAAGAGGAATCATCTGTGAGTGACAGGAGTGCCATAACAGGCCGTGCATAACAGAAAATACAGGAACAATTGATAAAGATTTATTGACAGAAAACTCCAGTGATTTGAGAAGATATATATCCAAGACGCTTATTGAACTTCACACAAGGCAGATCTCAAAAGAAAAACACCAAGACATACTATATTTAAACCAGCAAAACTAAAGGAGAAATATACTTTTTTAAAATTGTGATTAAGTCAAAGTATATGATACAAATTAAATTAGCGTGCCCACCTATCGGCAGGTCCTTCTGGTCTCCTTACCTGGTGACAGCATGCTTCTCCTTTTCATTCTATCCAGGTTGTATCCTCTTCACAACCTCCTGCCCCCTCCTCTCCACCCTCTCCTCTCTCATCTAGAAAGAGACCAGTAGGACAGCATCCTATAAATGCAAAGAACCATAAAGTACACACACCATATGGTCACATTGTGTCCCTGAGTCCGGTCCACCTTTGTCCGAAGAGCTGACCTCAATAGCGTTTTCTGGATAGGGGCAGCAGCAGGCCTATGGGCCATGCTCCCAGGGGAACCCCCAGGCCATGAGACCATCAGTTGTAGTTTTTAGTAGAATTCTTGAGGTGCACCCATGTTTTTATCATGTTCCCACAAGGACTTAACATTGTCTGCCCAATCATGGATGTCTTTGGTGATAGCCAGGTACCACCTGGTTCATCTGGTCACAAGTTGATACAGTCAGCTAATCACATGGGTCTTTCTGTCTCCTGGGCTCTTTTTCCCTCATGTCTTTGTTATTCTGTGATCATCTGTTCCTGATGTGTTGGGACCATCAAATGGTGTACCTCAAATGGCAGCTTGCTAGCTTTTAAGACTCCAGATGCCACTCACCAATATGGAAGGCAGAAGACTCTCTTAGCAATAGGTTAGTAACACCAACTGGCCTTGATGTCCCCCAAGAGCATGGTCCCCAGAGGCTGCCCTTACCACTCTAGCTTGCAATATTGGGGTAAAATTATAAGAGTTTTCCATTTATTTTGAAGTCCAGTTAAGCTGATCTACTTTCTGCTGTGTGCTGTCACTACTTCCAATGCAAACAAATTTCTATCAACTATCTAATCTATAATCAACCATCTCTCTTCCTCCCCACCCTTGCAGCCATCTGAGAGTCTTTTCTTCTGTACATAAGTCTATTTTTAAGTGCTTATACTAGGGGTTTCATAATATTTGGCCTTTTGCTACTGACTGATTTCACTCAGCATAATATCTTGAAGTGAAACTTGGTTATGAGATGCTTCCTAAAATTATCATTGCTCTTTGTCATTGCATAGTGTTCCATTGAATATGCATACCACGGTTTATTCATTTGTCTGTTGATGGGCATCTGGGTTGATTGCATCTTTTGCTTTTGTGGACTGGGCTACAATAAACAGTCATGTGCTTGTATCTGTTCATGTGACAGCTCTTGTTTCTGTATGATATCTAACGAGCAGTAGGATTACCAGGTAAAATGGTATATCCATTTCCAGCTTTTTAAGGAACTGCCAAATTGCATTCCAAAGAGGTTGTAGCATTTTGCAGTCCAACCAGCATTGTAGGAGAGTTCCAATCTCTCCACAGCCTCTCTAGTATTTGTTGTTTTGAGTTTTTTGGATCATGGCCAACCTTTTGGGGGTGAGACAGTATCTCATCGTAGTTTTGATTTGGATTTATTTAATATCTAATGATCATGAGCATTTCCTCATGTGTATTTTGGCTGCCTGGATGTCCTCTTTTGGGAAGTGTCTGGCCATCTCCCTTGCCCATTGCTTAACTGGGTTATTTGGCAGTATATTGTAAATTCTGGAGATCAGATGTTAGTCAGATGTGTAGTTGCCATATATATTTTTCCCATTCTGTAGGTGAGCTTCTAACTCTCTTGATAAAGTCTTTGGATAAGCAGAAGTGTTTGAATCTTAGTAGTTCCCATTTATCTATTTTCTCTTCTTTTGACTGTGCTGTGTCAGAATTTGAAGTCAGTCTAAGTTGTGTATTAAAACTTCCATTGTTGACTCTATTTTTTCTTGGATGATTTTTATCATTTTAGATTTGTTATTTAGGTCCTTGATCCAATTTGAGTTGTTTTTTGTATAAGTTGTGAGGTATGGGTCTTGTTTCAACTTTTTGCAGCCAAGCAGCCAAGTGCTCTCGAGTCAGTGGTTATCCAATTCTGACAACACCTTTTGTTAAAGAGACTGTTTTTAACCCAGATTATAATCTTTGGGCCTTTGTCAAATATCAACTGTTCATAAGAAGACGGTGGCATCTCTGGAGTCTCAACTATGTTTCATTGGTCTATATGTCTCTTTTTGTACCAGTACTAGGCTGTTCTGACTACTGCAGCAGTGTAAAATTTCTAAGGCTGAGTAATGTGTGGCCTCTAGTTGTGCATCTGTTTTCAGTAGTGCTTTACATATCCAGGATTTCCTCCCTTTCCAAACCAAGTTGGTGATTTGTTTCTCCATCTCATTAAAAAAATGACACTGGAATTTGTACTAGGATTGCATTGTATATGCAGATTGCTTTGGGTAAAATAGACATTTTTCACAATGTTAAGTCTTTCTATCCATGAGCAGGGTAGGTTTCTCCATTTACGTAAGTCCCTCTTAGTTTCTTGGGGTAAGGTCCTGCAGTTCTCTTTGTAGAGGTCTGGTATTTCTCTAATTAGATATATTCCTAGGTATTTTATCTTCTAGGGGGCTATAGTAAATGATAGTCATTTTGCTATTTCTTTTTTGCTGATCCCTTTGTTGGTATAAAGGAATCTTGCTGATTTATGAATGTTCATCTTATATCCTGGTACTTTGCTGAATTCCTTTGTTAGTTCCAGTAGTTTACTCATGGATTCTTTAGGATTCCCTGAATATACAATCATATCATCTGCAAATAGGGAGATTTTTACTGCTTCTTTGCTGATGGAGATACCCTTTATTTGTTTATCTTGTCTTATTGCTCTGGCTACAGCCTCTAATACAATGCTGAACTGACGTAGTGAGAGTGGGCATCCTTGTCTAGTTGCTGTTCTTAAAGGGAATTCTTTCAGTGTCTCTCCATTCAGGATGATGTAGGCAGTTGGCTTTGTGTAGACGGCCCTTAGTGCATTGAGGAATTTCCCCTCTATTCCTGTTTTGCTGAGAGTTTTTAGCATGAATGGTGTTGGACTTTTTCAAATGCCTTTACTGCATCAACTGACAAAATCAGGTGATTTCTATTTTTTGTGCTATTTATGTGGTTGATCACACTGTGATTTTCTGATGTTGAAGCAGCCTGGCATCCCTGGTATAAATCAAACTTGGTCATGGTTACTTTTTTGAGATATTGTTGAATTCCACTGGCAAAGATTTTGTTAAGATACTTGCATCTAGGTGCATGAGAGCTATCGGTCTGTAATTTCCTTTTTTTTTGTGGGATCTTTCCTTGACTTTGGTATCAGGGTTATGCTGGCTTCATAGAATGAATTTGGGAGTATTCCATCCCTTTCTATACTGTGAAATAGTCTCAGCAGTATTCAAGTTAACTTTTCCTTAAAAGTTTGGTAGAGTTCACTGGTGAAGCCGTCTGAGCTAGGAAGTTTTTTGGTTGGTAGTTTTTTATGACATTTTCAAACTCTTCCTTTGTAATGGTCTATTAAGTTATTCTACTTATGCTTGTAATAATTTTGGTAAGTGATATGGATCTAGAAATCTGTCCATGTCCTCTAGGTTTTCAAGTTTGTTAGAGTACAGTCTTCTGTAGTATTCTGTTCTGATACTTTTGATCTCATTTGGGTCTGTTGTGACATCTCCCAGCTCACTTCTTATTTGTGACATCTGCCATCTCATTTATTATTTCCTCTC
Organism: Heterohyrax brucei; assembly: GCA_028571685.1. Taxonomy (NCBI): domain Eukaryota; kingdom Metazoa; phylum Chordata; class Mammalia; order Hyracoidea; family Procaviidae; genus Heterohyrax; species Heterohyrax brucei. The sequence goes on along the minus strand of CM053166.1, from coordinate 126,246,280 downwards.
CTGTTTTTCTTTTGTAAGTTTAGCCAGTGGTTAATTAGTTTTGTTGATCTTTCCAAAAAATCAGCTTTTGGTTTTGTTAACTTTTTCAACGTTTATTCTATTGTCTAATTCATTTATTTCTGCTCTAAACTTTATGATCTGTTTTCTTCTGGTGCTGGAAGGACTCCTCTGTTGCTATCTTTCTACTTATTCAAGCTGTACAGCTACTTCTTTGGTTTAAGTCCTTTCTTCTTTCCGACTACATGCATTTATAGAAACATATTGACTTCCGAGCACTGATTTGCTGCATCCCTTCTGTAGTCACAAACTGATGAGGCATATGACTCCAGATGCATTTATAATTACTGGTGATTTGAATGTAAATGTTGGAAACAAAGAAAAAGAAACAGTAGTTGGAAAACATTGCCTTGATAAAAGAATCCATGCTGGAAATCATATGATAGAATTTTTCGAGATTAATGGTTTCTTCCTTGGAAATTACTTTTTTTCAACAACATAAATGGCAACTACAGACCTAGACCTTACCAGATGGAATACACGGGAATCAAGTGGGCTACATCTGTGGAAAGAAATCATGAAAAATCTCAATATCATTTTTCAGAACAAAGCCAGGGGTTGTGAAGAAGATCATTAGTTACTCATCAAGGACTGCCAGTTAAGCTCACAAACTCATCCTAGAAAAAGTGATATATACCTCATTGCTGAATATCACTACAGTCACCTTCAAAGTACTGCCCTTGGTAATCTATGCACCAACACCAAAGCCTAGTTCACCCTTCAAATCAATTTTGAAACTTTCTCTGGAGCTGTTGTCATATTATCCTTGACATCCTGAATGTCATCAAAATGTCTTCCTTTCAATATTTTCTTTATCTTCAGGTAAAAGAAGAGTCATTGGGGGACAGAGCAGGTGAGTAGGGAAGGTGTTTCAATATAGTTATTAGCTTACTGGCTGAAAACTCCCTCACAGACATCTATATAATTAAGTTTGTGAACTTGCCACTGTGATAGTGTGTGCAATGGCCACTCCAGAGAGAGTTCCAAAATTGCTCTGAAGGGTGGCCTAGGTGCTATCATCGGTGCATAGCTTCCCACGGAGGGCAATTCAAAGGTTAATGTAGTGATATTCAACAGTAAGTTATGTAGCTCTTAGAACAATGAAGTTCGTGGACTTAATTGTCAGACGTCATAGGCAAATTTAATTTGAAGCTGAAGAAATACAAAACAACTCCATGACAGTCAATATACAACTTTGATTATATTCCACCAGAATTTGGAGTCAGTCTCAAAAATAGATTGGACACGTTCAACGCCAATGAACAAAGACCAGATGAGTTATGAGATAACATCAAAGACATTGTGCATGAAGAAAGTAAAAGGTCATTAAAAAGACAGTAAATAAAGAAAAGATCAAAACACATATCAGATCTTACTCTGAAACTTTTTCTTGGATGTAATGCAGCAAAAGTCAAGGGAAGAAATTATGAAGTGAAAGAGTTGAACAAAAGATTTTAAAGTCCATTTAGAGAATACAAAGTAAAGTATCATAGTGAAATGTACAAAGACCTGGAGTTAAAAACCAGAAAGGAAGAACACATTCAGTATTAAGTAAGCTGAAAAAACTGAAGAAAAAAATCAAACCTCAAGCCACAATTCTGAAGTATGTTGCAGCCAAAAATGTTGAATGACTCAGGAAGTAAAAGAAGACGAAAGAAATACAGAGTTGCTGCATCAGACAGTATTGGTTGATGTTCAGTTATTTTAGGAAGTAGCATATGAGAAGAACCTATAGCACTGAAGAAAGAAGTCCAAGCTGCACTGAAAGCATTACCAAAAAAAAAAAAAAAGCTCCGGGAACTGACAGAATACCAACTGAGAGGTTTCAACAAACTGATGCCACACTGGAGGTGTTCGTGTTTCCATGCCAAGAAATCTGGAAGAAAGCTACTTGGCCAGTCCACTGGGAGAGATCCATATTTGTACCCCTTCCAAAGAAAGATGATCCAACAAAATGCAGAAGTTCCTGAATAATTTCACTAATAACCCACAAAAGTAAAATTTTGCTGAAGGCAATGTAAAAATGTGTTGCAGCTGTACATTGACAGGGAGGTCCCAGAAATTCAAGCCAGATTCAGAAGAGGGTGTGAAACAGGTGATGTCACTGCTAATATCAGATGGATCTTGGCTAAAAGCAGATAATACCTGGAAGACATCTACTTGTGTCTTATTGACTATGAAAAGCATTTGACAGCAAATTATAGATAACATTGCAAAGAATGGGAATTGCAGAACACTCAGCTGTGCTGATGCAGAACCTGGACATAGACCAATAAACAGTCCTTTGAACAAAACATGAAGACACTGCCTAGTTTTTAAAATCAAGAAGGGTGGAAGTCAGAGTTGTATCTTTCACCACACTTACTTAAAATGTATTCTGAACAAGTAATCCAAGAAGATAAACTATATGAAGAAGAATGCACCATTAGGATTGGTAGAAAAGTCATAAATAACTCATGTTATGCAGATGACACAGTCTGGCTTGCTGAACCTGAAGTGGACTTCAAGTACTTACTGACAAAGATGAAAGACCACAACCTTCCCCATGGATTACACTTGAACTTAAAGAAAATAGAAATCCTCACAAGTGGGCCAATAAATAGCATCATGATAAATGGATAGAAGATTGAAATTGTCAAAGATTTCATTTTACATGGATCCATTCTCAATGCCTGTGTAAGCAGCAGCCAAGAAATAAAAAGATGTATTGGATACATCTGCTGTAGAAGACATCTTGAAAAACAAAGATGTCACTTTGAGAACTAAGGTATTCCTGACCTGAATCATGCTATTTTCAATCAGCTCGTATATATGTGAAAGCTGGATAAAGAATAAAGGAGATTGGAGAAGGAATGATTCATTCAATTATGGTGTTGGCAAAGAAAACTGAATATACCATAGAACACCAGTAGAATAAACAAGTTTGTGTTAGAAGTATAGCCAGAGCATTCCTTGTAAGTGAGGATTGAAAGACTTTGTCTAACATAGTTTGGACATCTTTTTTATCACAGGGACCAGCCCCTGAAGAAGGATATCATGCTTGGTAAGACAGAAACCCAAAACACACTGCCGTTGAGTCAATTCAGATGTACAGCAACCCTGTAGGACAGAGTATAACTGCCCAATAGAGTATCCATGGATTGCTTAGAAGGTCAGAAAAACTAAAGGTGACCTCAATGAGACGGGCAGACACAGTGGGTAAGACAATGAGCTCAAATGTACTAAGGACAGTGCATGACTAGGTAGTGTTTCACTCTGTTGTGCATAGGGTCTCTATGAATCAGAAGCAACTTGTTGGCACCTAACAACAGCAACAGTGAGAGAAGATGACCAAAGTTTGATAGAACTCTATATTTTAGTGTAGTAATACTGTCAAATTTATACTATTTAATTTTTCTTTCTTTTGTGGGGTGGGGATAGATACTCGTTGGTCTGAATCAGTACTATACAAGAGCAAAACATAATGTGAGGCCAACCCAACATGATGCCCTAGACAGATGCATCTTTCCATCTCTCTGCAGCAAAGACCTCATAAATTAAGTAAACCAGATAAATATGTCAAACTTGGAATCATAAGTATCAGACACAGAGATAAAGAACTAGATCAAACATTAAACGGTAGATAAACTGAAGGAAAACAGAGAACAAGGAGCAATACGGATTGGAAGTTTTCTGCAAACTAACACGTCACACCATTGCCATCTTGGGGCACAGTCCACACAGCGACTGGACAGGGAGTATGGGACAGCAACTTCACGGGGCCTCTCATCTGAGACAAAGCATAAGATAATGGGAGGAACAAACTTTACCACCCCTTACCCTTCTTTTCTGTGAACCACCTAATCAAACCACTCCCTAATGGGTCACACAGCCTAGGTGTTCCAACCCTGAAACATTAGCTCCCACCATGTCATATTTTTCCTTTCCTCCTTTTCCTTCTCCATCCTACCTAGCTCTGTACCCCATCTCAACTCCTACACACTACATTATGCCACACCTCCTCGGCTAGAGAGCTATAGATCTGCCGCATACTGAATACTGCCCTGCCCCCAAACGCTAGCTGCTACTTTGCATTTTTTCCCTTTCTCTTCTTAATCCCTCCAACCTAGCCCCACATTCCACATCACAACTTCTTGGCTAGCTGCTACTCTGGGTCCATCCCTGCCCCCACATGCTGGCTCCCGCCATGCCATGCTTTTTTTCCTTTTCACTCTTTTCTTTTCCCCTACCTAGTCCCACACACACCGCCTCTAACCTTTCCACTACTCCACAGCACACAGCCATTTAGTTGGCCCATTCTTATCTGCTGGTTCTTGCCAAATGATTTATTTTTTCCTTTTCTTCCTCTGCTTTCTCCCTCCCATATAGCTCTCTATACCACTTGTACACCTTCCCACTGGGCAACACTGCATCACAACTTGTAGAGAGCTGCCAGCTCACTGCAACCTTTGGTCTCCCCTGTCCACACCAGCTGGCTCCCACCATCCCCCTTTCCCCATTTTTCATTCCCTTTCCTCCTTTTCTTTCTCCCTCCTAGCCCCATAAACCATCTTTACATCTTTGGAATGGGCAACGTCTCGTAGTCATGCTTAGAGAGCCACTAGCCTGTCCTCAGCCCAGTTTCAACCCACAACCAACCACCAGCTCCTGCTGTGTCACACATTTCATTTCAGAATTTCTATTTTCTACCTGTTTTCTAGTCACATTAACCAGTTACAATCCAATTTTCTCCTACTAATGGTGATACCCCATGTGTCACAGTAGCAGTGAGCTCCATACAGTTTTCAATGACTGATTTTTCAGAAGTTGATTGCCAGTCCTTTCTTCAGAGGAACCTCTGGGTGGACTCACTCCTCCAACTTTGAGGTTAGCAGCCAAGGTTTTCAACTGTTTTCACCTCCCACATACTCCTGGTCACATTAGTAGCTACCGTATTGGAGAGTGCAGCTCTAGATCAATACCACAAAAAGCATAATCTGAAGACTAATTCAGTATAGTGTTACTGGTCCTCGATGAGCTTGCATATTGAAATTGAGAGGAAGCACTGTGAAATTCTATAAAAATTTAGCATTTCTGTGACATCTAATTTTACACCAGGAGATTCTACATATAAAAATATAGGCTTGAATTTTGTTGCTCTTTTTGGATTTCTCTTTTCTATAAATTTATTTTATTTTACAGAATGTCAATTCTCAACAGATTGAGCGTGGGGGGAAGGTTGTTCTAACACAGATAATTTGAAGAGTGTTGGTCTAGAATTTATCAATAGCTAATATCACTTGCATGATATAGAGCATAAAGGTTCCAGTAATAGAACACCAAATTGATTCTTAAAGGACTTTAAGGTTAACAGAACCTTAGAACATTGCTGTAAGGAGGTCTGACATTTATCAAATCATCTATTCATAAAAGAATACAATACATTTCTTTTTCTTGTTTTTTATTACACATGTATTTTGTTACTCAGTGAATAAGCAATTTGGAATTACATATATATATATATTTTATATTTTTGTTTGTATTATAAAAGTAAATGATTTTATATTAAGAAAACAATGACACTTTATGAGTAAAATTAAACTTGTTTTACTTATCTGCTTGCTGCTCTAAATTTGATAAATAATAAGCCATTACAGGGATAAAGCAACTTTTTATGGCAGTTTGTGGGCCACCTCACACCTAGCCGGGACTGACAATCTCTATTCTGGTCATGACATTGTTTGCCATTGATTCTGACTCACAGATACCCTATAGGACAGAGTGCAACTGCCACAAAATGTTTCCTAGGCTGTAGTGGGTAAGGGAACAGATCATCAAGTCTTTTCTCTCTTGGATGCTGGTTTATTTAAAATGCCTACCTTACCATTACCAAAGCTTAACTATTTTGCCAACTTAGCTTCTTGTACAGGTCACAGAAGTTGTTATATTTTTAAATATTTCCATACTGGCTGATAAACAGTTGCTTTTTGAATTGCCACAGATGGTCCCCTCATTACAGGTCACTCAAGCTCTTTCAGAGACAATTTCCTAATATTTCAGCAATCCCACAATTACTAAATGAGTAATAATATGTTCAGTTTACTCTCACTAATAAATATACAAACTAAGAAACTGAAAAATAAAGTCTGGAAAAAGATAGTGACTCCAGTGATTAAAAACCTTGATGTATCCTGGCTCTGAGAAAACTCCTCAACCATATGTTAGGTGACAAGTAAAACACTGAAAACAGGTGCATGTATTAAGTCTCTGTGTCAACTTCTCTTTCAATGTCCTATAATTCTGTATTTCTTCTTTAGAGTTCAAATGAAATTGCTAGTTCAAAGATGATTGGGTTATAGAAGAAATCAAGGATTCAATAAAGAAATTCATGGAATCAAATGGGAATAAAAACACATCCTACCACAATCTATGAGAAACAGCAACAGCAGTGCTCAAAGATCAACTTATCTCAATAAATGCACACATCCAAGAAGAAGAAATGGATCAAATCAAATAATTCACTATACAAAAACAAATACATAAATCAACAGAACACAAATGAGAATCCAGATACAACACCACCTGCCTATGGTCATCTGATACGTGGCAAGGTTCTAAAGTCTATAAATTGGGAGAAAAAAGTCTCTTTCACAAATGGTGTTGGCATAACTGATATCCATCTGCAAAAAAATGAAACAAGACCCATATCTCACACCATGCACAAAACCTAACTCAAAATGGATCAAAGACCTAAGTATAAAATCTAAAACAAAAATGATCCGTAAGTATAAATAGCGACTATGCTGGGAGCCCTAGTACACAGTGTAAATTAACTACAAATATTACCACCAATGCACAAACACCAGAAGAGAAAATAGATAAATAGGACCTCCTAAAAATCAAACACTAATGCTCACTCAAAGACTTCAGCCAAGCAATAAAAAGCCTACCTACGGACCAGGAAACACTTTTTGGTCACAATAAATCCAATCATCTAATCTCCATAATCAACAAAGTAATGCAAAACCTCAACTGGAAAAATACCCAAATAAAAAATGGGCAAAGGATACAAACACGTATGCCATCAAAGAAGGCAGCCAATGCCAGCAGATACAAGAGGAAATGCTCACAATCAAGAGCCATTTTGTTGTTGTTGTTAGATGCTGTGGTGTCGGTTCCAACTTGTAGCAACCCTATGCACAACAGAAGAAAATAATGCCTGGTCTCGTGCCATGTGCATGATTTTTTTATGCTTAAGTCCATCATTGAGGACACTGCGTCAATCCACCTCATCCTCTTTTTCACTGACTCTCCACTCTACCAAGCATGATGTCTTTCTTCAGGCACTGATCCCTCCTAACAACATGTCCAAAGTATGTAAGAGGCAGTCTTGCCATCTTTGCTTCCCAGGAGCACTCTGGTATACTTCTTCCAGAATAGATCCGTTTTTTTCTTTTGGCAGTCTATGGTACATTCAATATTCTTCTCCAGTGCCACAATTCAAAGGCATCAATTCTTCTTCTGTCTTCTTTGTTCATTGTCTAGCTTTTGCATGCATATGATGAGACTGAAAATACCATAGCTTGGGTCAGGGACACTTTAGTCTTCAAGGGGACATATTTCAAAGTGACATTAGCCATTAGAGAAATACAAATAATCAAAAGCACAATGAGGTACCATCTCACAACAAGGTTGGCATTAATTCAAAAAACACAAAATAGTGAATGTTGGAGAGCATTTGGAGAGATAGGAGATCTTTTACACTGTTGATGGGAAAGTAAAATGGTACTACCAACTTGGAAATAGATTTGGCACTTGCTTAGAAAGCTGGAAATAGAAATACCAAATGATCTAGCAATCCCACTTTTTGGAATATATCCTAGAGAAATAAGGCGTGTCAAAAGAACAGATGCGTGCACACAAATTGTTATTGGAGCACATCATCCAAAATAGCAAAAACATTGAATCAACTTAGGTGCCCATCAATAGATGAATGGATAAGCAAATTGTGGCATATTCACACAGACGAATACTATGCATATTACATTTCTCAGGAAGCAAAATATGGAGTAATCTTGGATGTACTATGCTGAGTGAAATTAGTCCATTGCAGAAGGACAAATCGTCTAAGAGGCCACTACTTTAAAGACTCAAGAAAAGGTTTAAACACATTAGCATAGAGTCTTTAATGGTTACAGCATTGGGAAGGGATGGCGATGGATATTCATTGATTAGACACAAGATAGGAATCAGCTTAGGAAAGGAGAGGGAGAGTGTGCAGCACTGGGTAAGTCAGAACAGCTGGACTAAACCAAAAGCTAAGAAGTTTCCCAAATATAACCCAACACTTCAAAGGACAGAGTGGCAGGAGCAGGGTTCTTGGGACCTTGGTTTGGGGGTACGTTTAGGTCAATTGGTGTTACATGGTTTTTAAGGAAATGGACTTCATCCCATCTTAATGAATGGTGTCTGGGTCTTAAAACCTAACAAGTGGCTGTTTAAGTAGCAGCAATTGGTCTGAACCCACTTGGAGTGGAATAGAATAAAGGAAATCAAAGACAAGGAAAACATGAAGCCCAAGAGACAGAAAGTGCCACATAATCAAAGTACATCAGCATGAGACCAGAAAAACTAGATGGTGCTGGAACACCAGCAGTGACGTCCTGACAGGGAATACCATACGGATTGTTAACATATTAGGAGACAAATATGTGTGCAGAACTGATACACTATGAAAAAGACCAGACTTGATGGTCCGACAGACTGGAGGTTCCCCAGAAGACATTCCCCCCAAACACTACGTTAGCTGAGAACTGAAACCATTACTGAAGACAGCTCTTCAGACAGAGATTGGACTGGGCTATAAGACACGGAATGATACTGGCAAAAAGTGTGCTTCTCAGCTTGAGTAGTTACAAGAGGCTAACCAGGCAGCTCCAGCCCAAGGGTAAAATGAGTGGGCAGGGAGGAACAGGAGCTGGTGGAAGGCACATGGGAAGGTCTGAATGGTAAGGAGAAGTGCAGTGTCACAGGCTGGAGAGCACAGTTTGAGCTGCATAGTGGTGTGTGTCTGTAAGGCTTTGTGTGACATACCGACTTGGACTGTAAACTTTCACTTAAAGCACAATAAAACACTAAAAGATACAATAAAATGAATAAAATGCAAAAAAAAAAAGGACGAAGTAAGAAAAAAGGAAACGAGAGCAAAATCTTCCCAGGGATTTCACTGGTCTAAGCTTTTCCTTAGTATAGGCAACAGGATGGAGTCAGAAGAGTGAAAATTTCTGCTCAAAGAAGATAGTGAATTTTATATCACTAGGCTGAGGCCACCCTCCGTGTAGCACTGTAATGCCAAAGATGCTGAGTTCAAAGGAAGAGGAAAGTTTATACAAGAAAAGTCAGGTAAGAATACTAGGATACATTTCTCAAAGGCTTTATTGTTCATTTTACTGGCCTGATTATTATCCGACTGAAAGTCGATTTCTGGTGGTGGCTTCAATATCACATTAGCAGGATGTCTTACGGCTATAGTCTCAGTGGTTCCTCCCGTCTGTATCAGTAATTCTGTTCTTCTGAAAGACTCAGAATTTTGTTTTACATTTTTTCTTTCCCAGTAGATATTCCCTCTCTTGTGTTCCTTGCCACAGCAGTTGATAGTGGCAGCAAGAACTAGATGATTCTTCTGGTCTCAGGTCAAAGCAGGGTGTGATTCATGCAGGCTATTAGTTCTAATTGTTTCATTGAGTCTTTGTTTTCCTTCACTCTCCTTTGCTCCAGACAGGAAGAAACCGATAGCTGGCCACTTGCAAACTTTTAAGACTACAGACACTACTCACCACAATAAGAAGTAGAATATTATCTCCATGATCTCTGTTATGGCAATTGACCTAGCTTTCCCCTGAGACTGTGGTCCCTCCAAAATATGTGTCAACTTGGCTTGGTTATAATTCCCAGGATTGTATGATTGCCTATCACTTTGTCACCTGATGTGACTTTCCTATGTATTGTAAATCCTATCACTATGATGTAAAGAGATGGAATAGTAGTAGTATATTGATGAGATCTAATTTGACAGCAATCTAAAGCAAACTTTTTGAGAATAAAAGAGAGAGTTGGGTGGGAAGACTCAGGACCTCATACCAACAAGAAAGCAGTCCTTTAGAACTGAGTTTCCTACACTGAGATGCTCCTAGACTAAGGAATGACTGACTACAAGGACCTTCCTCTGGAACCATCAGAGTAAGAAAGCCTTCCGGTGGAGTCAGAAAACTTATTTTCAAGTGTTACATACTTGACTGTGAAACCATAAATTCCTCTTTGTTAAAGCCATCCATCTACCTGTGTTATTTTTTCCTAAAGCAGCACTAGGTGACTAAGATACAATTTAGTACCATGAATGCAGTGTTGCTCTAACAGATATCCAAAATGTAGATTGGTTTTGAGACTGTGAATGCATAGAGGACTTATAAGGAATTAAAGAGAACTGTTAAGACTAGGGACAGTACAGTGAGGAGCAGCAGCAGAGGACTGGCAGCAACAGAGGACATGTGGCATCAGAGAACTGGCAGCAGCAGAAAGAGACAGTGGCAGGCAATGCCACAGAGTAAGGGAGCTGAGTACCTATGTGTAGGAGGCATCCTGGTGGAGTGGCATGTTTCTGGGTGCATGTCATTGGAGCTAGGCTTGCTAAATCAGAGCATCAGAGTTGACTACCTTCAGGCCAAAATTGACTGATGGAATGTGGTGCCTCCAAGCACTTATCAATTGAGCTACTGAGCTCCACTAGGAAGATGAAAACATGAGGCCCAAGGAGCTTTGAGGTGAAGAAACCAGAAAGCAGAAGCTGAAAAGACGAGGAACACTGGAAGTCAAGCTGCTTCTTTCTCAAAAAGTATGGCCATAACCTCTGGGGGTTTAAAGAGTAAAGCCTTGGGCTCTGGTGTTTCTAAGGGTGGAGTTGCCACTTAGATGGACTAGGAGAGAGTGGTGAATCTAAAGCTGAGGGAGAAGAGTTGCCATTCCAGTGGGCCTTGAAGGCCAAGCTGAGGCCTAGGTTCAAGGGACCAACGCTGAGAATCTGGAGAGTATGGCTAGCATCTAGTCTGGAGGACAGGGCCATTGTATGAATTGTCTTGCAGAACAGAGGATTATTTTTCAAAGTCTTGAGGGCTAATGTAATATGTCCTTCTGGTTTGTGTGGTGCCTGTTATTCCTTCTTTCCCTCCAATTTCTTACATTTGTAATACAATGTCTACCTGCTGTCTGCCTGTTGCATCATTTTTCCTTTGGTGGCAGGTAATTTGTATTCTAGATTTCACAGATTGAGAGGAATTATTTTTTGGATTTTGGACTTGGGGTTGATTTAAAGCTTTTGCTATGATATGATGGGGTAAATATGTTTATATGTAGCAAAGATGAATTTTCAGGGGCTGAAGACTGGAATATCATGTATTGAAGTGTGTCCTCCCCAAATATCTCTCAACTTGACTCTGTCATGTTTCCTAACATTCAGTGATTGCCTATCACGTTATCTTCTGGTGTAATTTCCCTATGTGTTGTAAATCTTATCACCACGGTGTAATGAGAAGGATTAATGGCAGTTACATTGATGAGATATACAAGTTTGGTAGTGTCCTAAGTCAATCACTTTTGCAATATAAAAGAGAGATTTGAGCAGAGAGACATGGAAGCTCACACCATCAACAAAGCAGTGCTGGGAGGAGAGCGTGTCCTTTGAACCTGAGTTTCCTGTACTGAAATGCTCACAGAGCAAGGGAAGACTGGTGACAAGGACAGTGTTCCAGAGCCAACAAAGAGTCTTCCTTTGGATTCAGCACCCAGGATTTGCACTTGACTTAGAGAGAATAGATTTTTCTTTGTTAAAGCCATCCACTTGCGATATTTCCCTTACTGCAGCACTAGATAACTAAGCCTTCAGCCACAGCACCTCAGTCCCATAAGATGTTTGGACAAGTCTCAGTTTCCATAACTGTGTCCCCACATGCTCTATTATGTATATATGAGTATACATAAAGTAAATATAAACATGTTTGTAGAAATATCCACATCTAGACCCATGGAAGCCTGTGGATGCACTTCCATGTGAACTCTCACATCTATTTACCATGTGTATCGACCTACATGTCTGCTCAAATAATTACTATTATTACTGTTGTTGCAGGATTGTGTCTACATAGAATTTACTGTAAGGGCCCTTTATGACACACGTTTCAATACGATCCTTTGCCTTGGTTACATTGCGAAGTCTTCTTTCATATTGTGTATTGCCTTTCCCTTCACCAAAATTAACATGTGTTTATTTTCTAGTGGGGAAACCTAGTGGCATACTGGTTAAGTGCTGAGGCTGCTAATCAAAAGGCAATAGTTTGAATCTGCCAAGTGCTGCTTGAAAACTCTATGAGGCCGTTCTCCTCCATCCTGTATGGTCTCTATTGGTTGTAATCTACATGATGACACAGGGTTTGGGGTCTTTTGGTTTTATTATCAAGTTAATGATTGTCCCTTCCCTCCCTTCCATTCTTGCTAACCATCAAAGAATGTTTCTTACTGTGCATAAAAGTTTTCTTGATTTTTCATAATAGTGGTCTCATACAATATTCGTCCATTTATAATTGACTTAATCAGCACAAAGACCTCCAGATTCATCCATTTTGTAAGATGTTTTGTGGATGCATCTTTATTCATTATAGCCATGCAGTATTCTGTTGTGTGTACTAACATGATCTGTTTATCCATTTATTTACTGATGGGCACTTGGGTTATTTCTGTCTCTTTGCTATTGTGAATAATGCTGCAATGAACATGGGTATGCATATGTCAGTTCAAGTCACAGCTCCTATTTCTCTAGGACATATACCTAGCATGTGCTGGGTCACATGATAATTCTATTTCTAGTGTTTTAAGAAAGTGCTGTATCCTTTTCCACTCTGGCTGTGTTATTTTACATTCCCATCAGCAGTGTATAAGAGTTCTAATTTCCCCTCAACAATGCCATTATTTCTTTGTTTTTATTTTTTGATCAGTGTCCTTATTGGCAGCGTGATTAAGGTATTTCATTGAAATTTTTATTATTATTATTATGACTGAGTGAAAATGTACATTTCCGTATAAATTTACATGCCCACCTATATGCAGCTTCCACTGCTCTCCCTGCCCAGTGACAGCACACTATTCCTCTCTGCTCCATACAAGTCTCATCTTCTCAACAGTCCCCTTTCCCCTCCTCTCTACCCACTCTCCTTCCTCTAGCCAGAAGTCATCAGGATGATATCCTATAGAGGTACAGAACCATTTGTATGTCTCTGATGGCTAATGATCACAAGCAAGTCTTCATGTTTTTTATTAGCTGCCTGAGTGTCTTATTTGGTGGAGTGTTTGTTCATGTCTTTTGCCCATTTTTAAATTGAATTGTTTGCCTTTTTCTTGTCGACATGTTGACATTTTCTATTATTTTAGAGATTAGGCCCTTGTCATATTGGCATTTTTTTACCCCAGTTTGTAGGCTGTTTTCACTCTCAATAAAGTCTTTTGAGAAGTATGAGTTTAGTTTTTTAGAAGGTCCCATTCATCTAGTTTATCTTCTGCTGTTTGTGTTTTTAGATATCCTTTATATTCTATTAATGTCATAAATTAGGGGCCCTAGATTTGTCCATAGGTTTTCTTTCATGAACTTCATAGCTTTAGATTTTCAAGTGTCTGCTCCATTTTGAGTTAGCCTTTCTGTTTGGTGTGTGGTATAGATTGTTTCATTTTCCTGAAAACGTATTTCTAGTTTTGCCAGCGCTATTTTCCAGCACAACTAAACAGGGAAGAGACAATCTTTGCTCTTTTAAATGGATTTTCACCCTTTGATGCAATAAGCTGTCCACAGGTGGGTATATTTACTCCTGGGCTCTCAGTTCTGTTCCATTGGCCTACCTGTCTGTTACTTTACCACCAGGCTGTTTTAACTACTGTAGCTATATAGTAGGTTCAGAGATCAGGGAGTGTGTCCTCCTGCTTTATGTTTCTTCTTCAATAATTATTCAACTGGGGACTAATTTTTCAAATAAAGTTGGAGATTTGTTTTTTCTATTTCATTAAATAATGTTGGTATTCGGGTCAGGGTTATATTTCATCTATAGATGGTTTTCTGTAATATTGACATGTTCACAGTGTTAAGCCTTCATATCTATGAGCACGGTATGCTTTTCGATTCATGTAGGTCTCTAGGTTTCTTGTAGTAATGTTTTGCATTTTTCTTTATCTATGTCTTTTACATCCCAAATTAATTTACTTATACATATTTAATATTTGGGGAGCTATTGTAAATGGCACTGTTTTCCTGATTTTCTTTCTGAGTTCCCTTTGTTAGTTTAGAGGAATCCAACTGATTTTTTTATGTTGGCCCTGCACTCTGCCACTTTGCTAAATCCTGCTACTAGTTCCATTTATTTTGTTGTGTCATCTCTGGGATTTTATATGTATGGTATTATATCATCTGTGAATAGGAAAAGTTTCACTTCTTCCTTATCAATTTGGATGCTCTTTATTTCACTTTCTTTTCTGATGGCTCCAGCTAGAACTTCCAGTACAATATTGAATACGGGTGATGATAAGGGGCATTCTTATCTGGTCCCCATTCTCAAGTGGAATGTACTCAGAGGCTGTCCACTGAGAATAATGCTGTCTGTTAGTTTTGCACGTATGTTCTTAACTGTGTTGAGAAATTTCCTTTCTCTTCCTACTTTGGTGACCATTATTATCAGGAGTGTTGGATTTTATCAAGTGCCTTTTCTGCTTTCATTGAGATGATCTTGTGATTCTTTCCTTTGTTCTATTTATGTGGTGAATTATGCTGACTGACTTTCTAATGTTGGATTATCCCTGCACACCTGGCATTAATCCTACCTTGTTATGATGCATTTCTTTACATACATATACATACATACATATGTATATGTATGTATGTATACGATTGAAATATATTGACAACGATTGGTTGAGAAGTTTTGACTCTATATTCGTAAGGAATATTGATCTCTGGAAACCCTGGTGGTGTAGTGGTGAAGTGCTATTGTTGCTAACGAAGAGGTCAGTGGTTTGATTCTGCCAGGTTCTCGTTGGAAGCTCTATGGAGCAGTTCCACTTTGTACTGTAAGGTTGCTATGAGTCACAACTGTCTCGATGGCAGTGGGTTTGGTTTTGGTTTATTTGTCTGTAATTTTCTTTTTTTGGTGATATCTTTTCCTGGCCTTGGCATCAGGACTATGCTGGCTTCATAGAATGAACTAGGAAGTATTCCTTCCTTTGCTATGTTCTGAAATAGTTTGTGCACAGTTGTTGTGAACTCTTCTCTGAATGTTTGATAGAATTCTCCAGTGAAGTTATCTGAGCTAGGGCTATGGTGATGCTGAGACTTTTTTTTTTTTAAAGCTCTCAAATTTCACATCCTATGTGTCTCCTGAACTATTTTAACTCACTTCGTGCTAGTTTGAATACATCGTTTGTTTCAAGAAATTTGTCTAGTTCTTCTAGGTTTTCAAATTTCTTGGAGTACAGTTTTTCATAATACTCTGTTAACATCCTTTTTGTCTCTGTTCTATTGCAATGTCACCTATCTCATTTCTAATTTTGGCTATTTACATCTTGTCATTTTTCTTGTATGTCAGTTTGACCAGTAGTTTATCAATTTTATTGATCCTCTCAAAGAACCAACTTCTAGTCCTGTTGATTCTTTCTATAATTTTCTGCTTTATTTCACATATATTTCTGCTCTGACCTTTATTATTTCCTTTTTCAGGTGACTGTGGTCTCCTTTTTTTGTTCTTTTTATATATTTTTTGAGTTGTTTGGTTAAGCTATGTATTTTGGACCTTTCTTGTTTTTTGATGTGTGTTTATTTCTACATGTTCTGCTCTCAGCACTACTTTGCTTGTGTCCCAAAGCTTTTGGTATGATGTGTTTTGATTCTCATTTAATTCTAGGAATTTTTCTTAAAAAAGTTTTTCTTTTATTCAGTGAATTTTAAGTAGAATTTTATTACGTTTCCATGTAATTTTCCCCCTTGTTCTTCCTTTTACTAATTCTGAGGTTTATAGTGTTGTGATCAGACAGGATGCTTTGTATTATTTTGCAGTTTTTTAATTTATTGAGACTTCTTTTGTAGTCTAAAACCTGATCAGCTCTAGAGAATGATCCATGTATGTTGGAATAGAATATATGTTGTGTTGCTGTCAGCTGGAGCATTCTGTATATGTCTATGAGGTCAAGTTTATTAATTATGTTACCTAGTTCTTTAGGTCTTTGTTGATTTCTTTTTTCCTATCTGTCCTACACTTCATAGAAAGTGATGTATACCAATATTACTGTGGAATTATCTGTTTTCTTTTCATTTTGTTGAAGTTTATTTCATGTTTTTCGGGGCTGTGTCATTGGGTGTGTAAGTATTTACGTTTATGTTTTCTTGGTGGACTTTTAAACATTATTCAAGGCCTTTCCCTGTCTACAGTGAGGTATTTTTTAAAATTGTACTTGAGATGAAGGTTACAGAACAAACCAGTTTCTCATTAAACAATTAGTACACATATTGCTTTATGACACTTTTAACAATCCAACAACAGCTCAGCACTCTCCCTTCTCCATCTTGATTTCCCTACTACCGGCTTTCCTGCCTTCTAGTCCTTGTGTGTAGGCTGGTGTATCTCTTTAATCTGATTTTGATTTATGAGCCTATCCAATCTTTTTCTGAAGGGTGAACCTCAGGAGTGACTTCATTACTGAGCTGAAAGGAAGTGTGAGGGCTGTATGCTCAGAGTTTCTCTGGTCTCTCTCAGGCCAGCAATTCTGGTGTTTTCTTTTTGAGTTAGGATTTTGTTCCACATTTTTCTCCAGTTATGTCAGAAACACTCGTTGTAATCCCTCTCAGAGAAGTCAGTCGGGCATCCTCTAGTTCTAGTGAATTCAGTCTGGTTGAGGCTGTTGTACATGTGATTTAATAATCCTTTGGGATAATCTTTCCCTTGTTATCTTAAATTCTCTTCACTTTTCCTTACTCCCAAAGATATTAGTCCAATTAGTTATCCTAGATAGCAGCTCACAGCCTTTTAAGACACTAGGTGCTACTGTTTTGTCATAAATCTATTTAAAAAGATTAATATTGCTACTCCTCTTTCTTCTGGCTACCTTTGGATTGGTATATTTTTTCCCATCCTATGACTCTAAAACTATTTTTTTGCTGTGCATACATCTAAGGTGTGTCTGTTGTAGGCAACATATTGATGGGTCTCTTTTTTAATCCATTCTGCCACTCTCTGTCTCTTGACTGGTGCATTTAAAGCATCTAAATTGATTGATTATCAATTGGCATGAAGGTACTGCTGTCATTTTTTAAGGGTTTTGCTTTTTTGTATGTGTTGTTGTCAACAATTTCTGTGCTTCACTTAATTTTCCATGTTGAGTTCTTTTGGATTATGGATTTCTCTTCTTTTTCTTGGTGTTGCTCATTTTGTGTTTACTGAGTCGTTAAGATTTCTTTTTCATTTTGGTGAGTAGGTTTAGTAATTTTCCTTGTAATTCCTCTGAAAATTACCTTTATCTTCCTAAACTTAAAAGTTTGTCAGTTATTTCTACTGCCTTGACTTCTTCTCCATTTGGAAGTCTTATCTTTTCTCCCTTTTTTGTGTGTGTGATTTAAAGTTGTCATCACTTTGGTAGCTTTATTTTACTTTTGAGGGTTCCTTGTTTGGGTTGGTCTCTGGGTTATGATGCTGTGTGCCCTTATCTCAGATTGTTGCCTGGTGTCCTTTATTCTCTGTTCAAAGAACACTCTTTAATATTTTTTGGAATGCTGCCTGGTGTTTACCGATTCTCTTATTGTCTGTTTATTAGGAAATATGAGGACTAACAATTACACCCATGAACTTAGTTGTTCTAAGTGCTACATACCTCATTGCTGAATATCACTACAGTCACCTTCAAAGTACTCCCCTTGGGAAGCTATGCACCGATGTCAGCATCTAGTCCACCCTTCAAAGCAATTTTGGAACTCTTTCTGGAATGGGCATTGCACAAGGTGGCAAGGTGGCAAGTTCATGATCTTAATCGTATAATTATCTCTGAGGGAGTTTTTAGCCAGTAAACACATAGCTGTATTGTAACACCTTCCCTACTCACCTGATCTGTCCCCAAATGACTTCTTTCTTTACCTAAAGATAAAGAACATTGCTTTAGTCAGCTAGTGCTGCTCTAAAAGAAATATCACAGAATGGATGGCTTTAACAAAGGAAGGTTTATTCTTTCACAGTCCGGTAAGCTACAAGTCCAAATTCAGGATATACACTCCAGGAGAAGGCTTTCCCCCTTGTCGGCTCTGGAGAAAAGTCAGGCATTGCATCTGTCTTTGTCCAAGAAGCATTTTGACACTGGAACCTGAGGTCTGAAGGACACGCTCTTCTCCCAGTGCTGTTTTCTTGATGGTGTGACATTCCCAATTCTCTGCCTGCTTCCCTTTCCTTTTGTCTCTTCTAGAATGAAAGAATTAAGGGTGGGCCAAGCCATACTCCAGGGAAACTCCCTTTACAGTGGAGCAGGGAGGTGATCTTATAAAGGGATTTACAGTCACACCCTAATCCTTTAACACACAGCACAGCCAAATCACAAAATGGAGGACAATCATAGAATACAGGGAATCAGGTCACATAGCTACACCCAATTTTGGGGGGACACAAGTCAATCCATGACAGATATATTGAAAGGAAGATGTTATGATGACATTCAAGTCATCAAAGGTAATATGACAATAACTCTGATGCTCATTCTAGAAAAAGAGTTCCAAAGTTGCTTTGAAGAGTGGACTTGGTGCTGGTGTCAATGCACAGCTTCGCAATGGGGGTACTTCAAAGGTGACCATAGTGATATTCAGCAATGAGGTATGTTGCACTTTTTCTAGGAAGATTTTGCAAACGTAATTGGAAGTCCCCATATCCTAGTTTCATTGTTGTGTTTGAGAGATGATCTTGCTGGATGAGTGATTTCCTGGTTGGTAATTCTTTTCTTCTGGGCTTTTATATATGCCATTCTATTGCCTTCTTGCCTGCACGGTTTGTTCTGAGAAGTCAGAGCTTTTTTTTATTTTGTTTCTCCTTTGTAGGTGATATTTTGTGTTTCCCAAGCTGCTTTCACAGAATTCTTTGTCATTGGCTCTGGAATGTTTGATTATGATATGTCTTGATGATTTTCTTTTGAGGCCTATCCTGTATGAGTTTCTTTGTACTTCATGGATACCTTCTCATCTTGTATGATATTAGGAGAGTTTTCTGTAACTTTTTAAAAGTTCTCTGTGTGCCTTTTTTTTTTTTCCTTGCATCCTGTTTTGTAGTTCCACTCCTGCATAGCATATTCATTTGGGTGATGTCTCACATACCAATCAGGATTTGATCCTTTTTCTTCATTTTTTATTTTTTCCGATCATTTCTCAAACCACTACCAGGGGCTTTGTCCTCTTCTAATTGCTTCTCAAATCACTATCAAGGGCTTTGTCCCCTATGTCACTAATCTTTTCTGCCATTGATTCAATTCTACTTCTGTGTCCTTTCATTGAGTTATACAATTTCTAATAATTTTTTGTTAATCTTCAGAATTTCTGCTTTCTTTTTGGTTGTTGTTGGTTTGTCTGGTTTCTAGTTGTCTAATTTGTCATTTTGTTCTTGTATTGTTTTCCTGAATTACAGTGTTTTGTCTGTGTTTTTCATGTCACTGGATACTCTTACAAACAAAACAAAACAACTACAACAAAACCTCACTGCCATAATGTCAACTCTGACTCATAGCAACCATACAGGATAGAGCAGAACTGTCCCACAGGGTTTCCAAAGAGCAGATGGTAGACTCAAACTTGCACCCTTTTGTTAGCAGGCATAGCTTGTCATTCCTTGTAAACATTCCTTGTCAGCTAGTTCCATTACCTTTTTTTTCTCAGGAAGATTTTCTTCTCCTTTATTTTTCTCACTTGTTTCAGCTACCTTATCCTGTTTAATATGATTTCTTGCTTTCTGCTGCCTCCAAGATGTTAAGTTTAATGCTAGTAGTTAGTCTGTCCTTTGGAGGCCACGGAAGATCTTCCTACTCGCAGTGAGAAAGCGCTACCTGAAGGGACAAGGTATGCACACTGTACATGAATGAGTTGTTCTTTGAGTAGCTTTCAGTGTATCAAGAGATTTCAGTACAAATGCAAGCAGCTTGCAGGAACTGTTTGGGTGTGGATTGTGTGCTATTCCAGCCAGACAAACATTAGAGGAGGGCACTATGGACTCTTGCACTAGGGTATAGCTATTTCTGGTCAGGGTGTATATGGCGTTTCTGGTGAGGTGATGTACCTGGCTGGTCACCTAGGCTTGGGTGCAGAGACTATTCTCACTGGTAATTGGATTGGTGTTTTGGCACACTGTGTGAGGGTTTACAGGTCACTAATCATCAGGTGGTTGGTGTGGAAACTTGCACTGATGGCCTCATGAAGGTGGGACTACATTGCGGTGTTTGGAGCTAGTATGAGTCTCTGGTTACAAATGAGAACATGCAGGAGACAAGGCAGAGCATACGGGGTCCAGCAATTAAGTCTTTGAACTTAATTCTTCTAGGTGCAACATACCTCATTGCTAAGTATCACTACCTTCACTGCTGAAGTACTCGCCTTGGGAAACTGCAGTGATGCCAGTGCCCAGTCCACCCTTCAAAGCAATTTTGGAATTCTTTCTGGAACGACCACTGTACATGATGGCACAGTGGCAAGTTTGCGAATTTAATCGCATAGTTGTCTGTAAGATAGTTTTTAACCAGTAAACAAATGACTGGATTGGAATATCCTACCTACTCACCTGATTTGCCCCAGCCCCCATGACATTTTTCTTTACCTGAACATAAAGGAAATATCGAAAGGAGGACATCTGGATGATATTCAGGACACCAAGGGTAATATAACAACAGCTCTGATGGCCATTCCAGAAAGAGTACCAAAATTGTTTTGAAGAGTGGACTAGGCGCTGGCATTGGTGCATAGCCTCCCAAGGGGAGTACTTCAAAGGTGACCACAGTGACCTTCAGAAATCAGGGATGTAGCATTTTTTTTAGGGTGAGTTTGTGCACTTAATGGTCAGATCATGTATGTAGCCAGTCTGTGGGCACAGGCTCAGAAGGTGCACCAGTGTCTACTAGAGCATGAATGAGGAAGAGTGTACTACCAGTCTGTGGGCCCCTGGTACAGGTGGCAGGACAGAGGTGAAAGCCCTGCCAGCACCTGTGGCTGGACAGAGAGTAAGAAGCTTCAGACGTTTGTACTTTTAGTTGTAAACTGCTAGTCTGGAAAATTCTGTTGTTGATGCAAGATACTTGAGTATCTTCCTTTCCAATTTTCATGTCACAAATTGTGTTTTATTTTCTAATTACTTTAAAAATACCCCCAGTACAGCATAATGTTTAAAATTGGTGTATGTAATATATTCATTTTTTAATTCCTAGTTTTAGTGGGAAAGATTCTTGTGTAAAATCACCATTTAGGAAGATAATGCTGATTTCGGGGATATGTGTATTCACTCAGACACACATAAACAGAGTGTGTGTTCATATACGTGTTTAGGTACAATGGTAGAGAAGTAATCAATTTCTATTTTATTAAGCATTTTTATATGAATGCATGTTGAATTTGTAAAATGGCCATAGAATCTATAGATTACTTGATTTATTCATTAGGCTCAGTCACTACTAATGTGATGTGTTACAGAAGTTTTGCTAATATTGAAGCACTTTTACATTCTTGGAATATACACACTCCTCAGTCATGATAAATTTTGTAAAATATCTTTGGAATTTGTTACTATTTACTTTCAATTTTTGCATCAATATTCTTAAGTGAAATTGACCTGTAACTTTTTCTTTTTTTGTTGTTTTTTTTCTTTTTGTTATTATTTTTTTATTATGATTAGTGAAAATGTACATTCCCGTATAAATTTACATGCCCACATATATGCAACTTCCACTGCTCTCCCTGCCTGGTGACAGCACACTATTCCTCTCTGCTCCATACATGTTTCATCCTCCCAACAGTCTCCTTTCCCCTCCTCTCCACCCACTCCCCTTCCCCCAGCCAGAGGTCAGCAGGATGATATCCTATAGATGCATAGGACTATAAAGTGCATCCAATATATGGTCACTCTGAATCGCCAAGTCCAACCCATTGGTGTCCGAAGAGTGGAACTTCGTTATGATTTATGGGCAAGGGCAGTATCAGGGCCAGGGGCCATTCTACCAAGGGAACCCTGAAACCACTGGACCATCAATTGAGGTCTTTTAGTGGAGATCTCTGGGTGCACCTCTTTTTATTCTTGTGTTGCCAGTGAGACTCAATTTAGTGAGCTCCATCGCGGCTATCACTGGTGGTGGCTGGGCACTATCCGGTTCTTCTGGTCCCAAATCGATGTAAGCACCCACTCATGTGGGTCTATCTTCTGGGTTGTCTTTACCCCATGTCATTTTGGTCCTCGGTGAGCATCTGTTCCTGCTGAGTTGGGACCAGGATGCCAGCTGAGTTGGCTCTCGGATGCCAGCTTGGCAACTTTTAAGACCCCAGATGCCACTCACCAATGTGGGGTGCAGAGAGTCCTCTTAGCAAAACGCTAGTTGTGCCTCAGGTCTGAAGGACGCACCCCACTCCCGGTACCAAATTCTGTTTTAGTCAGCTAGGGCTGCTCTAACAGGAATACCATGGAGTGGATGGCTTTAATAAAGGAAAGTTTATTCTTACATAGTCTGGTAACCTGCAAGTCCATATTTAGGGTGTCTGCTCCAGGGGAAGGCTTTCCCCTTGTCAGCTCAGGAAGCAAGTCTGTGTCAGTCTTTGTCCAAGGAGGATTTGCTTTTGGTTCACTATTTTCCTAGGCAGTGGCAGTTCTAGCGGCTTCCATTTGGCTCTTCCCACCATAATAGCCCTCACTCCACTTGTCGGGGATCCAATGTGAGAGTTCTGCCAATTGCTGAGTATATCTATTCCAATCATGCATTTTGGAACTGGGGAAATCACTACAGGATGGGTTTGGGGACCCACTGGACCTACTGTGAGACAAACATGAGCCAAGATTCCATCAATAACCTGACCTCCATGTGCCCCCAATCTGACTCGTACGAATACATGGAAATGGCTACTTGGTCATGGTGTCCCTAGCAGTGCAACAGATGAACAGTCTACTAAATATTTACTTGATACGTAGGAAAGGATGAATTCTAGGTCAGATAAACAGCAGTCTAACTCAAATCGCCAGAAGAGAGAGTCACGGTCCCTCAACCAATTCCCAGACTTGAGTGAGTTTAAGGACCCACAACCCCTTGAATGAAGGGGAGGCCAGGTCTCTTTGAGGAAGAATACTGATACCCTGCCAAAAATTTTTCCTGTTAATCTTTCTCCTGCCCTTCCCCAAAGGGATCTACAGCCTTTTACAAGAGTGACTGTTCACTGGGCAAAAGGAAATAATCAGACTTTTCGGGGACTACTGGATACTGGCTCTGAACTGACACTAATTCCAGGAGACCCAAAACATCACTGTGGCCCACCAGTCAGAGTGGGGGCATATGGAGGTCAGGTTATTGATGGAATCTTGGCTCATGTTCATCTCACAGTAGGTCCAGTGGGTCCTCAAACCCATCCTGTAGTGATTTCCCCAGTTCCAGAATGCATAATTGGAATAGATATACTCAGCAATTGGCAGAACTCTCACATTGGATCCCCGACAAGTGGAGTGAGGGCTATTATGGTGGGAAGAGTCAAATGGAAGCCGCTAGAACTGCCATTGTCTAGGAAAATAGTGAACCAAAAGCAAATCCTCCCTGGACAAAGACTGATGCAATACCGGACGTGCCTCCTGAGCTGACAAAGGGAAAGTTTTCCCCTGGAGTGGACACCCTGAATATGGACTTGCAGCCTACCAGACTATGTAAGAATAAACTTTCTTTTATTAAAGCCATCCACTCTATGGTATTCCTGTTACAGCAGCCCTAGCTGACTGAAACAGAATTCTCAAGCAATGAAACTACATCTGGAACAGCAGCTGGAGAGGCTGTGGAGAAAGTGGAACTCTTCTACACTGTTGGTGGGGTTGCAAAATGGTCCAGCCTCTTTAGAAAGCAATCTGGCACTTCCTTAAAAAAAAGGATATAGATATACCATTTGACCCAGTAATTCCACTACTTGGAATATATCCTACAGAATCAAGGCCTTTCACACCAACGGTCACATGCACAAGAATGTTTATCACAGCACAGTCCACGATAGCAAAAAATGGAATCAACCCAGATGCCCAACAACAGAGGAATGGATAGGTAAACTATGGTATATATACTCAATGGAGCACTATGCAATGATAAAGAACAATGATGAGTTCAGGAAACATCTCATAACCTGGTTTCAATGGGAAGACATTATGTTGAGTGAAAGTAGTCAGCAACAAAAGGACAAATATTTTATGAGACCCCTACGATAAGATCTCAAAAACAGACTTATGTATAGAAGAAAAGACTCTGACAGCTGCAAGGGAGAGTGAGGGGGGAGGGTTTAGATTAGATAGTCGCTAGAAATCTCGTTGGGTGAAATCGGTGATAGCACACATTAGAAGCAAGAACAATATTAAGTGGACTTCATCATAACTTGAATACTCCTTCCATCTTAACCCAATATTGCAAGGATAGAGTAGCTGGGGCAGGCGGCAGGGGACCATGACCTGTAACTTTTTCATTCATTTTTTTGCCAGGATTTTACATTACAGTTATACTCTGTATATAGGGAATTTGGAAGTTTTTCCTTGTTTTATGCTCTGAAATAGCTGAAGTATGATTGGTATTATCTGCTCTTTAGAGGGACTGTAGAATTAAGGCTTTGAAAACATCTCAACCTCACATATCTTCACAAGAAAGCTTTTGAATTATTGTTTCTCTTTCTCTTGTAGTGATTTAGTCTACTGAAATATTTTGTTTCTGTTGTCATTGTTGTTATGTTTGAGTCAACTGTGACTCATGGTGACCCTGTGTACAGGAGGGAAAAACACTTCTGCCATGAGTCAGATCCGACCCGACAACACTTGGCTTGGCTGGCCCTGTGCTATTTTCACACTCCTAAGTTTTATGTCTACTTGTGTTAGATTTCATAAATTGTTTCTAAAATAATCCATTTTTCAATTTCAAATTATTTGTAGTGTTTAAATGTATTTTATTATTTTATTTTTAAATGTTATTGTTTCAATGATCACTATTCTTGCATTTCAAATTTTTTGTATCTGTGCTTTCTCACATTTTAGATATAATATTCTACTTTGTAAATTTTTACTTTTGGTTATAGCTGTTACTTATTCTATAGACGCTTTAGGGCAAAATTAACACTGAATGAATAAAGTGTTTCAGGCCTGTAATAAACTCAAATCATTCCATTGTGGTACAGTCCAGTCTCTACAATCAGAAGACAGCCTACGTATATCGATCCACACTGAAACACTGTTCATAAAAACTGAACCGAATAAGAAAATGCAAAGAATGATTTTAATTCATTAAGAAGTGATAAAACTTCAGACTTTTTTTTTTTTTTTAAAGCGTTTTTGGCTTTTAACTTACATAGGCAAGATATTTTGGTTTTCAATGTTAATTCCTTTAGACTGAAAGCATTATGGGATTTAATTTTCAAGATATTTAATCTTTGACATTTTACTTCTCTTTCGGGATTTCATAATGAGAGGTTCATTTTCAAATTGTTTGTCGCTCTAACGTTGGTTTTGTTCTTATTGTTACCGTAGTTGTTATAGATGGGATTATGACCCCCACTCAAAAATAAAGTGTCTGTAAGTTTGACTTGGCCATGATTCACAGTATTGAGTGATTTTTCCCATATTTTGTAAATCTTGCTTCTGTGATGTTAACGAGGGACGATCTGTGGCAGCTATGTTAGTTACAAGCTTGGATAGTGTTGAGGCAATCTCTTGGGATATAAAAGAAAGAAGAGAGAACTGGTGTGGGGTGCTTACACCACCAGGAAGGCAGTGCCTGGAGCACTGTGTCTTTCCTCTAAAGCTCACTCCATGAGAAATTTGGACTTTTAATCTGCTTTACTGTAATGAAATGTATTTCTCTTTGTTAAAGCCATGCATTCAGATGATGAAGACAGTCATTAATACAATGTATTGTTAAAATATTGTTAGTATTTTAGAAAATCTCGTTGCAGATATTTTGATAGTTTTATTGTAGAGCATGGCTAGACAAAACTTTAAATAAAATGCAGAAAGAATTATTTAGAGTAGATTTAATTCATACATTGGTTTGCACAGCTTCAGTGTCTTATGGTGGCAAATCTAAATTGTCTTCCAGTCGTTTCAGAGAGCAATGGTTGATATTGAACAGAGGTACTCATGAAGGTGGAACAGAAATATCTGACATTCTGCTGGTAATCCCTAACAAGGGTGGATGATCACACTTTAGATTGACCCTGAGCATAATGGTTTAGCTTAGTAGGCTAAAACAACAAAAGGCTGAGTAATGTGCTGATAATCACTGAAGATACTGCATTAGTGTTATAAAATCAATACCCCCCCCGCAAAGCCAACATTGTCAACTTCTAGTCCCAGTCAATTCCAACTCATAGTGACCCTGTAAGTCAAAGAAGAACAGCCCTGTAGGGTTTCCAACAGTGGCTGATAGATTTTAACTGCTGACCTTTCAGTTAGTGCCTGAGATCTTAACCACTGAGTTACCAAGGAACCAAACAATTGTCTACTGGCCCATTTTATTAACACCACACCAGTTGCTGGTGAAGATGCAGACTTCCAGGGACTCATATACTCTTGGCAGAAATGAAGAACAATTTGGAAATGACTAGTTAAAATTAAAATGCATATACATTCACTTAGGTATGCCTGTGTACTACATCCTCCTCAAATTGCTATCCAGGCCCCCTTATAACAAGAGCAGACTGGCATGCTGAAGCAATGGTGTCAGAATTCACACGGTGATGTGTGGAACACCTAATTGTCAATGTTTTACCAAAATAATAATAATAATAATATTAAATGTTTTGTGACACAGACATTTTTTGTTGTTCAGAGAGGCAATACATGAGCATAAGGGAGTCTGAAATTATTCAAAAGATAATCTCTCCTTACTCATTTGGAGATAATCATTGTTAATAAAGATCTATCTCCATGCCCCCTCTTAACAAACCTCCATATCCCTTACAAGCAACTGTCTGACATCATAATAATTTATCATAATAATTATAACTGCGCTAGACTCTGAGACAGAAGATTTGTCTTTAGAAAGTTTACTGGGAAGTGATCTTATGATCAATACCTACAGAGCAATGAAGGAAAAATAATTGGGTAGAGGAAGAAGTTTAACTTTGATGCAGTCACAACAAAGGATTCAGCTGAGCTCACGGTGAGCTCTGGATCTGGGATGGTACTACACAGTTTTCTTCCATGGTGGAAAGGGAGCTGAGCATTTATGAGCCCATATTGACTAGTTCTTGTATCAAGGCTGCCACTGAGATGGAAACATTACCTTGGGCAAGGTGCCTTTCTTCAGCTGAGGTAAATGCTGGAGGCTGAGGGAAATACTGGCGGTGGGGTTAATTTAGTTTGCAGGTATCAGCTGTTAGCAGCTACAGTATATTGTCTACTGAGGGTGACAAGAGTGGTGCCCCACAGCAGCCACTAAAATAACACTGAAAGAACATCTCAAGGCTTTACCAAATGTAAGGAACAGCTGTAAAGCAGGGCTGAAAACAATATCTTCTTGAGTTGAACACTTTTTCTCAGAGACCTTTGAAGGGTGTGTCTGGGGAATATAAAAACTGTGGAAGTCCTGAAGCCCCAAATAGCAGTTATGACCGTAATATGAGTAAGCCATTCTAAGCAGTTCTGCCATCTTTGTTCCCTCTAACATCTACAGCAGTGCTATTTCTGATATCTAATGCCACATCCAGAACACAATCACACTGTTGAAATCTTTATTTTTCTCTATTTTATAAGCCAAACTAGGTGAGCATTTGAGCTCTTGACAGACAGCTGTTGGCACTTTGCAAAAGACAAGATGGAGAGTAATACAAATAAAAACATTTAGAAAAAAGTAAAGCGACTGCAATCAGTTTTAGCTCACTTGATGTTAAGGAGATTTATGCCTTGAGGTGGTGACACAGAGGTAATTTCCTTGCCACAGTTTAGATTTCAGAATAAAAGTGAATAAAGGCATGCTCAATAGACCATGTAATTTTGGAAGTTGCATTTATTCTGTATTTTAATGGACTACATTGAAAACAATGGAAAGTCTGTCCAAAAGAAATGTCAAGAACCAGTCCTGTGTAGAAACTAAACACTGAAGTGGTGATTGCCATAGGGACACAGGATTGAGCACTTTCTTTACATTAAGACATATTTTTGAGTATTTAAGGAAGAACGTCTATACTATTCAGCAGCTAGGTCAATTTAAGAAGAAATTCTGTGTCATTTTCAGGTCAGCTGTGTGGAACAATTTCTGTTGTCTGATTTTTTTTTAAAAAAATCTTTTTATTGTTGGTTGTGTCTCCAAGGGAGAGACTTCAGAGCCTTCTGACACCCCAAACTGGGTAACTTGTCACGTTTGTTTTTATCAGGGGTCTTGTAACTGGTAGTTGCAGTAGAAGGGACATTTTTTACTGCAAGACTCTGAGATGCAGCACTGGATGCATCACATAGAGAGGACCTCTTCAAAACCTTTGGCCAAAACTCATACTTTGTGACAGTGGCCAGATAATGTTCCTCAAGAATAAGAATATGATCAATTGCTTCTGTGACTTTATCAGGAAGTCCTGTCACAATGACAGTGTTTGAATCTGGGGATCATCTGGGTGGGAAATAGATATCTACTTGGAATTGATCCGTGATTTTATTAATGGTCTTCCCATGAAACCCAGCAAGGTGACCATGGAATCGGTGGTTTAGTGGGATTTCCTTAGTTATTGGTTTTTCAAATTGATGCACTATTTTCATAACTGTATCCCTGTCAGCAATAGCATTGTTTTTATATCCAATGATAATGATTTGATCTTTCCTTTCACTGCTGTCTGTACTTGGAAAATCGATGGTGACATCATGTTCCAAACAAATCTGAGAAGTAAGTACACCCTTTGGACTGAGGACACAGAAGTAGTATTTGCAGTCTAGTGCCAAGTTTAGTTGAAAACCTTTCAGTGCTCGATCTTGTACTTCATCTTGTAAATCCACCACTCATTCTAGCAATTTAGCTTTGGCTCATTCAACATTTGCAGTAAGACTCATGATGAAAATACTACTGGACTGTAACCCAGCTGCTGAGACTTTTATATCAACTTCAAACTCATCCATCAGCTTACCTATATGTCTTCCCTCACGACTGAGAATGTAAAGCTGAAGATAAGAAGGCATATCTACTTCATCAGTGACAGGAATTAAAGCCACAAGGGCTTCCATGGCAGCTTCACATTTTTCCTTTCGGCCTGAGATATATACAATATCACATTTCTTTGGAGAAATAAGATAACCTCCCTTAATGTTCTTCTTCCCAATTTCGTCATCCTGAATGGTTGGCTCTGTATTAGTAACTGGGTTCTCTTCTCTGTCTGGGAATTCGATTTGAACACTATAATCTCTAGTGATTTGTTGGACTTGGAACTACATGGGTCCCAGGACAAAATAGTGGAATTTCCAGGGAATAACACATTCTGTTGTTACTCGGGTATGAAAGTCGTCAATAATTTCCTGAATCTGTTTCTTTGCTCCTTTGCTCCTTTGATCAGGGTCTTGCTCCTTTGATTGTGACTTCGTTGCTCTGTGTTTCTGAACATGGGAAATTAATAATCACACCACCATACTCCTCAGTCATCCCCTGTAAAAACTGGCCCCTTCTCATGACAAAGTAATGCTGGTACTTGGGATTTATCAGTATACTGACCTCTACAACATCGTCTAGGTTTCTCACCATTGCTCCTAGCTCCTTCTCTGTGTCTTTAACAGCCTCTTCTGAGCTGGCGATAGTTAACACATCTGGATTCTTATCATCACGGCTAGGGAAAATGATACATGTTCCAGTCTCTTGACAGGTTTTAGCAATATTGCCACCACTTTCACTCATGAAGAAGTTGTGATACTGTCGTTTGGCTTGGAGGACCACAGTGTAACTCTTGCTTTCCATTTCTTCTGCTAGTTGAAGCAACCTTTTCTTTATCTTCTCAATCCTTCTGGTAGGTCCCCTAATGGAAACCCTATGGGGACCTGAGTTTTTTCTTGGAAAATAAACAGAGATCTCTCCATAGTCTTCCAAGACAGAATCAATCAAAAAGATCTGGGGATCTGTAAGGGCTTTATGCAGATTATAAGGAACAGAAATTTTCACTTCTGTACTGTTAATATCTTTCTGAATAGCAAGAGTCCACTTACAATCTATTTCACAGTGTCCCTGTTTTCCAGTGATGACAGTATTCTCTGAGCTGCTACTTGCTGATGGAAGGTGAATTTGGATATTGCTTGCTACACAGGTTATCTTTTATGTTTGCACTTTTTCCAACGATATTCCTGTGAAACTCTTCAAAGATGGGAACAGTAATGGAATAGTCATTTTCTGCAAGGTCCGCCACTACATTCCCCAAATATTTTGCATACTGCTCTAATTCATACTTGGGCCCCCTGAGTTGCACCATATCACTTTCTTGTGACAAATCAGGAAAATTAGTCATAACTTCTGAGAATTTCTTATGAATAGCATGAATCCGTTTACCTTTCCACCCAGTGATGGTGCCATGAAGTCTTTGCTCAACAATTAAGTCTTTCCTCTGCATATCTTGCACATGAGTAGCAAGCTCCAGAATTTCTCTGTTGGCCCCTAAGATTCCCTGAGATTCTCCCTCAATTCTGATCGAGCAACTCTTTTCATTTGCAGATGAGATTAGCACAGAAACCTTATTCTTCTCCTTAATTTGGGTTATGGTGGCACGATTCTTCCCTATCAGATAGTTGTGAACTTGCAGTCAATATTCATCCCCTCATAACCCATCTTGTCAATTAAGTCTTTGACTATGACCTCAGTTTTGACTTGAACATGATGCACATCTTCCATAGGCCCTTTTATGATAATTTTGTCGTCTCCACTAAATTCTATACAAACTTTTGGTGCACTCTCAGTTATTCCAGATATATCTTGACCTTTCTGATCCATAATAAATCTGTGAATCCAAGAAGGTGCAGAAACTGAAGAAATGGTATAATTCTTGCCCTTTGAATACATTTTAGTGGATACCTTCCTTGACCTTCCAGGCTCACCTTGGAGTGTCACTGGTACTGACATTCTCTCAGAGGGTGAAGTCTCTGTTGCAAGTCCAGTTCTTTCCAGGACCTCAGGTACAGAATTACTCTTGGACTTTGTAGTACACATGTGCTTCAAATTCATCTTCAGACTGGCTGCAAGTTTCTTTTTGGTATCCCCAAAAATCTCCTCTACAGGAGCCACAGACTGATTTTGCTGTTTCTTTTTTACAATAAACACTACCTCTGTGTGGCTGGTACTAGGTGATGGAACATATATGTGCACCTCTTCCTCCTGCATGACGTTGTCAACAGGTCTATCGCATGGCCTGGCAAATGGAGGACTACATAACTTCTGTACCTAGCCTCTCCACAGCATACTTGCCTTGTTCAGCAGACCTAAGTAAAACTGCTTGTGGATCTCTCTTTATGCCCTCTTTGATGCCAGCAATCTTGAACTGGCTTCAACAGTTATCACGGTGTAGCACCTGGATGCCAGCTGCAGTTTTTTATTCCAGGTCTTGTGGTTTTCCTCCAGTCTTGCCTATAACACTGCAGTCTTGCTCTTTGGGGGTGCAAATTGTAGTGGAAACTTCTTCCTGAAACCTACGAAAAATCTCCTTCTGACCTTTCTTAACATTGTCTTGCTCACTGGAGACTAATGTAGAGACACTGGTCTGCCACTAAAGGTTTTAGGTTGGTATCAGTCTTACGCATGATATCTAGAAAGGATTTAGGTTGTATACTAGCTTCACTAAACTGATTCAAATACTTTCTGTCCTCCAGAGGAACATGCACAATTTGAGAGGTGGCTAAGTTTAAATTGCTAGGTTGAATATTACTGTTTGAGGCTCTAGCAGGTTCCTGCGCATTTTCCATTGATTTCTCTTTGTCTAGGAGTTAGAGACACTTTCTGTGCAGACAGGCATGACAATAACCTTTGATGAATTTAAAGCAGTAGTATAATTTTCTCTCTTGAATATTTTTGCTTCGGTTCTCAGCAATGCTTTCTTCAGCTAACTTTTCTTTGAAGTTCATTTTTTATTTTCAATGTGATGCAATCCAGATTATGGTTGCTAAATGGTCGGCAGTTGGGGAATCTCTTTTGTGGCTGCTCTTGTGTATCACTGCATGGGAAGAATAAACATTTTGAAGAGATAATTCTTTGTAAACGCAAAGCAATAAAAAAAATAAAACCTTAATATTTATACAACTTGGTAAAGATTTCTAATGTTTAGTGTCATGAGATTAGCAAGACAAAGCTCAAATTGGAGGGACTGTGAGAAAACAGTCGTTATTTATCCAAAGGAGAAGTTATCCTTCTTTCTTATCATAGTCATTAACAAATCTCATTTTGCTAAAGCTAATCCCATTAATTTTAACCTCTAAAAACATCCATCACTGAAACTGCAGGATACTTTTAAAAAAATCTAGTTTGTTTGTCTCCAATTATATCTTATTTATCAGAATTTACTATCTTTAACAATAGCTTTCTTAAGGAATAATTGATTTAATTTAAAACTGATCCAGTTGATGTAACAGTCATGATCATTTGTAAACTTACAGTATTGTTCAAGCACCACCAAAATTCAGTTGTAGAACATTCTCATCACTCTATAGGGGTTTCTCATGCTCATGTGCAGTCAATCACTATTTCTGTCTCCATCACCATCCCCTGACAAATGCTAATGTTTTCATTGTCAACTTGTTTTTTCTAGACATTGCACAGAAATGGTGGAATATAGTTCATAGGGTCTTCTACACCTGGCTTCTCTGCATTGCCATAATATTTTTGAGATTCATCCATGTTGTAGCATGTCTCTATAGTATGCTCCTTTTTATGGCTTAATAATATTCTGGTTCTGTTCTACCTGATAATTGTTCTGACTTAATCTCTTTTCCTGATTCTTCCTCCTCCAGCAGAACTTCACATACTGAAGTGCTATGGGGTACTCTTTTTATTCCATTCTTTTTCTCTATCCTGTTCTTGTTTGGTATTATTTAGATGCATAGCTTTGAATACCACCAAACACTGATGATTCTCCAATCTGTGACCACTGCCTTGAGCTTCAGATACGTATCTAATAGGGTCTGTAATATCACCACTTAAACATCTACTAGTTCTATCAGACTTAATATGTCCAATAAACTCATGATGTCATTGCTAGTTTTCTCCCCTGGCAATGTTCCAGAACTCAGGAAATGACACGTAGCTTTTCTCCTGTTGCTCTAGCCACGTACTATTTGTGACTGACTTCTCACTGTCTCTCATACAAGGCATCCAAGATAAAGCATGCCTGTTAATCTGTGCCTGACTTTTCTCTCTTCATTTCCAATCTATATGCCTAGTCTTCTCACCACAGTAACAAACTTTCAAGTGTTCTACCTGTTCCTACACTTGGCCCCCTGTGGCCTACTTTCCCCCAAACAGCAAGATTCATTTTGATAAAATCTGAAGAAGATCATTTTCTTTGCTGCTGGCACTTTCTAGTGGTTCTTCTTTGTTCTTAGAAAAAAATGACATCCATGTCTTTCTATATGAATGCAAACCTACAGAGGAATAGACACATACACACACACAGATGTAAACTCTTGATTTTAAGCATTTACACTCACATTGCCTGCAGGGTGTGTGTCATGCTCCAAGCCCTGAGTAAATTTGCTTGGTATCATTACACAAGACAAACAGGAAACCAGAAGAAAACAATTACAATCAAAGAATATTCCAGCAAATACACAGTGAAAGTTGCAAATTAACAACAACCAGCACAATAGAAAAATGAGTACTGCATGTGACTAGGAACAGAAATATGAACGTTTAATAAACAAAAGAAAGATCAGATTCTCTGCTATTCAGGAAAGTCTTGATGGTGTAGTGGTTAAGAGCCACATCTGCTAACACAAAAGGTCAGCAATTCAAATCCACTAGGCATTTCTTAAGGAACTCAATAGGAAACTTCTACTCTGTCCTGCAGAGTCTCCATGAGTAGGAATCAACTTGATGGCAGTGGGTGTGGTGATAGTAGATATTCAGCAAAGTATAAATAAAATACATATAATTGTACGATTTTCATAATATTCGCCAAGTGCTGTCGAGTCGGATCCATAATATTATCAAATATAAAATTTTTAACCAAACAAATGTTGACTAGGAAAATTCTTACTCTCAATTACTATACATATCTTGTCATTACCAAACCAAACCCAGTACAGTCGATTTGGGTCCAACTCACAGCAATCCTAAAGG
Source organism: Heterohyrax brucei (assembly GCA_028571685.1). Lineage (NCBI taxonomy): Eukaryota > Metazoa > Chordata > Mammalia > Hyracoidea > Procaviidae > Heterohyrax > Heterohyrax brucei. Next base: position 126,211,666 of record CM053166.1, on the reverse strand, counting down.
ACAGAGTAGAACTGCCCCATAGAGTTTCCAAGGAGCACCTGGTGGATTTGACCTGCCAACCTTTTGGTTAGCCGACGTAGCACTGCACCACCAGGGTTTCCACCTTGTCATTAGCCTACACCAGATTGGTCATGGACATATACTGGTCCATGGACCACTCTTAGAGTGGAAGTGAATGAAAATGTGCAGGAAGGGGCATTGTATTAGAAACATCAACTGGTAGAATCACTTAGGGGATCAAACTGTTAACGCATAATGAATAATACAGATTGTTAGGAGCCCAGCCAGCAGTGTGATTAAGAACGTGGCTGCTAAGCAAGAGGTTGGCAGTTTGAATCTACCAGCCACTCCTTGAAAACCAAGAGAGGCAGTTCTGCTCTGTCTGAAAAGGTTACTGTAAGTCGGAATCAGCGAGACAGTAGCAGTTTATACTTACTACTTTTTTGCATGCTATTCACCCCAGGACTGAATTTCTAAGAAGAGAAATCCCTATAGAGTAATGGGAATGTTCTGCAACTGAATTTTGGAGGTGGCTGAACAATAATTTAAATTTACTAAAAATCATTTTCATGAATGGTACATCAACTGGATAAATTTTAACTTATATCAATTATTCCTCAATAATTTTTTCTTGTGAAACAGTTATCAGGATGTCCATATCTGAACTCACTGCATTAATGAAAAATTTAAGATCACATGCATATCTATTTTAGTTACTGCTATAGACTGATTATGCATCCCCAACATATGTTAATCCTAACCCCATTACAGTTACAATCCCATTTTCTAATGGGTTTTCTTTGTCATGCTAATGAGACATTGTTAGTACAGAGTGTGTATTGAATCAATCATTTTCACCTATATAAAACAGCACATTAAACTAGCAAAGGATCAAGCAGAGATTGCTGAAGACAGTTGAAATGCCAAATGCAGAATCTAAAAAGAGACAAGAGTCTTCCTCCAGAACCAAAAGAGTGAAAATGCTTTTCCCTAGAGCCAGCACACTGAAGTCACACTTCTAGCCTCCTATACAATTGAGAAAATAAATTTCTATTTGATAAAGTCACCTCCTTGTGGTATTTCTGTTAGACTAGCACTAATATTTAGTTACCATGGGCTGCCATTACAGAAATAGTGCAAATGGGTGGCTTTAAAGAATAGAAATTAATTTTCTCACAGTTTAGGGGAATAGAAGTGCAAACTCAGGGTATGGTTCCAAGAGAAGGTATTTCTTTGTCTATTTTACCTTTCGGCAACAGGCAATCCTTGAAGTTCCTGTGTGGGCAGATGCATCTACCATGTGCATCTGTCTTCATATGGAATCTTCTCTCTGTGTTTGTTTGTGTGTGTCTCTTCCGGCCTTTTTGTAGCTTAGAAGTGATTTTGTTTAGAACCCATAATACACTAGTATGACTGCATTAACCTAACAAAAGAAAACTCCCTATATCCAAACAAGGTCTTATTTATAGATACAGGGGTTACGGTTTCAACAAATATTTTGTAGGGGCACAATTAAATCCATAGCATTCTACCATTTTACCCACTGAAAGCCCACTGTTTTCAAGCTGGTTCTGACTAATAGTACTCCTACAGGACAGAGTATAACTGCTCTATAGGATTTCCAAGGAGTGGCTGTTGGACTCAAACTGCTTATCTTTGGGTTAGCAGCCAAGCTCACAAGCACAGCAACATCAGTGCTCCATTCTACCATTTTCCCCCAAATTCACGACTTCCCCATGTGCAAAACAAAATCATCCTATCATCATTCCAAAAGAGTTTTAACCTATACCAGGATCAGCTCTTAGTTCAAAATCTTACTTCTGAATTATCTAAATCAAAATGAGTAAAACTGGGTGTGTTTCTACATGGGGCATAAATCCTTTCCATCTGTGGACCTGTGAAACCTAGAATACATGTTATCTGCTTCCAAAAGGCCATGATGAACCAGCCTTAAGGTAGACAATCCCATTCTAAAGGAGAGAAATGGGAAAGAAGGGGTCACAGGTACTCAGCAAGTCCAAAACCCAGGAGGTCAAATATCATTGTCTCTAAAGTCCTGAAAATAGTTCTTTGTTTTTCAGGTCCATCTGATCAATGGCATTGTCCTTCAGACTCTGGGCACCGGCCATGATCTCAGGATTATGGGTAGAGCCCCCTGATGCCCTTGGCATCATCCTAGCCTTTCAGACCCACTGTTAGCAAATTTTGCCCACCATCTTTGAGCAACCCCATTCTTCTGTTCCACTAGAGTGGTGACTCCAGCCCCGTGGCTCTGAGTGGCCCTGTTCTCCCAGCCTACATGGCATAGCAGCTCCATCCACCTCAGTTTTGGGCAGTGCGCCCATTCTCCTGGCCTACAGAAACAGTTTCTCATGCTCCAGGACCATGGTAGTGGAAACCCTACTCTTTGAAAACTAAGTGGGAGCTCCACCCTTTGAAACTGAGGATGTGTCAGCCTTGCCTCTGTTGCTTCTTATAATTTTGCTAGTCTTTGAACTGCTCCTTAGATGGTGTCTTCCTGTTTTGGATAACAAAGAATGTTTTCAACAAACTAGCTACACCGGCCCATGTCTTGCCTGTAGAATTCCAAAAGACAAACAGATTTCCTTCCTTTGTCTAGTCTCCATCCCTTTCAGTCTAAACTGACAAGATTTTTGCTGCACGGGTTGATTAGATCCACCTGTCACACACTTAATCACTTTACTAAAAGATTATGTAGCCACACTCTTAGTGTCCAGTCCAGGACATGCTCTCCTACTTTTTAGAACTGTATTTTCTGGGTACTTTTGCACAGTTCATTTCTAAATCTATTTCTTTTCTCCTACACTTTAAGCAGCAAGGAGAAATCACACAGCCTCTTTAACATCTTCATTAGACATCTCCTCAGTGAAATATCCAAGTTCATAACTTACAAGTTTTCCTCTTCACAAAATATTCAAACATATTTCCTACAAATTCTTTATCACTTTATGACAAGGACTGTCTTTCCTCCAAGATCCAAAACCATGTTCATTGGTTTCTTGTAAAGGCTCACCAGAAGCACATTCAATGGCCATTTTTCTAGCAATATTCTGTTCATGGTACTAGAAGCCACCTTCACAGCTTTCAAGTCTACATTCTGATCATAATTTCTTCTAATGCCCACAATTCTACCAATAATCTCTCTAAGGTAAGCTAGGGTATTACTATTACATGCCTCAATACATCACCCTATTCCAAATTCACTTTTACATTTAGGTATTTGTTAGAGCAGCACCCCAGTTTTGGTACCTAACTTTGTCTAAGTTATCGTTTGTTGCCTTAAGAGAAATACCAGGGTGGTGTGGCTTAAAAAACAGAAATTTATTTTTTCTCAGTTCAGGAGGCTATTGTTTCAAATTCAAGACATAGCTCTAGAGGGAGGTCCCTCTATGTCTATTTCAGCTTCTAGAAGCTAAGAATCCTTGAAGTTCATGAGTCTGTAGATGTATCAGCTGTGTGTATTTATCTACAGATGTGTCTTTACCCTGTGTGTGCCTCTGGGTCTACTCTACTCTTTTTCATAACTCAGAAATAAGTAGATTTAAAATACATCCTACACTGCGATGGCCTCAATAACTTAACAAAGGAAAAATCCTACTTATAGGTAGTGGGGTTAGTATTTCAACAAGTATTTTGGAAGGACACAATTCAATCCGTAACAATACCCATTAATAAAGATGCATTTGAATTTTCATAATATATCTATCCATTAAATTGAACACTGAATGTGTGCTATATCAATATGGATAGGTACTAAGAATCAAAATATTGAGTGAAAAACACATTTTATTATTTTTATAGCATTATGCCATCTCTATACCTGCGATTATATTAAATAACTTGATTCCAAAGTAAGAATACTTGATACATACATTTTAATAAGGCTAATTACCATAAATGTTTGGTGTATGTGTTTCTGCTTATATGTAGTGAAAGTCATTAGCATGTGTATATAGATGAGCACATTAAATTAATGGACTTGAGACCAGGGAAGAGACATGGTATTAACACTTTTAAGGTATCAAGTAATGATTTACTAAATGCAAGTGTCTGTCAACAACACTTAAAAAGAGTACTACTCCACATTTCATGAAGAAAATATAAATATAGATGAGAAATGAATGGAAGACATAGGTTTTCTAATGAATAACTTATCTTTCTTTCTATGTATAGATACAGATAAAGGAACTCTGTAACAAACGGACTTATTCAAGATGTTGAAATGTTTCTCATTAAACAGTTTCAGTTGAAAGAGTAATCTATGTGTTAGACTGGCTCTCCTCCTATGTGTTTCATGTTGCTCTTCTTTCATGCTGAATCTCTAAAATGCTATATCAACCAAATTTATAGTATAAGTTTGAAGGAGGTAAAAAGATAATCTGGGTGTGAAAGGCTTCAGATCCTTCCCTGCTAACATTCCCTACTCAACTCCTGTCCATTACTAAACCTTGAAATGCCTTTCCACTGTCTGAGGTTTTAATAAAAATAAAAATAACTCTTATGTTCTATCAACAGAGGTGGATACTATGTCATTTCTCAAGTTATACAGGAAGGAAAATATAGATATCTTCTTCCCATGTATGAAAGCACACTACAATCTGCAACATGATTAAAAACAGAATTTGTGTCTTGAAAACAAGTGAAAGAAAATATATGAAATAATATACATTAATAAAGGCAGATGGAAAGCAGAAAATGCTAAGGAATATAACACAGAAAACAAAATATGAAGAGATTTAACTAGTATACTAACATTAGTTTTGGAAACTATTAGTTCACTAGATTCTCCCATTAAAATAGAACTTTAATTAAAATTTGTTCAGAGTAAAAATATGTGCAAAATTTTAAAGTTTAATTAAAAAACAGTTAAATACAAACACAAAATTCAATATCGCAATGCCAAGCCAAAAGCCAAGTGCTGTCAAGTCGGATCCGACTCATGGCGACCCTATACAAATAAATATACTTGAATGCAGAAATAATTCCAGTTAGGATCATTTACAGAATTAAAAAAAAAAAAAATCAGCAAATATACTGGAGTGAAATTTTGAAAAACCTAGAAAACCCATACACCCTATTATCTATCAACTTTCATTGGGAAACCTTTCTCCACAGTCTCATATTTCTATCTAGATGGACTTCTAGATTAGCACTCCTATTCCCTTTCTCCTCTTCTTAGTCTTCCAGAAGTTTTAACCTATCCGATAGGTGCATTCAGGAAATGGAATAGAGCATAGTTTGCGTAGCTTTTTGTGCTCTTTCTAGAAGAATGGCCATTCATCAGGAGGCCTTAGCATTGTCTCTTTCTTATTGAAGTTATCTTGAAGGGCTATTTCTTCCAATAAGGTCTTGGGAAGAAAAATATTTTACATGCCGTATGACTTTGCTCAAGCTATTTATCCACTACACGCTTCAGAGTCTTCTTTTTTTAAAGGGAAGCTAATAATACTAAAGTTGTTTATAGGATAAATTAGGTTATAAATGTAAACGTGTGGTGTGTCTGTGTGTGTGTGTGTGTGTGTAAACCAAAACCAAAACTAAACACAGTGCCCATGGAGTCGATGTTGACACACAGTGACCTGTAGGATAGAGCAGAACTGCCCCATAGAGCTCCCAAGGAGTGCCTGGAGTATTTGAACTGCTGACCTTTAGGCTAGCAGCTGACGCATTTAACCACTACGGCACAAGGGTTTCCAGGTTTCTATATATAAATATGGAAACATGTGCAAAAATCTGTAAACATGTAAAAATTTGTTACCTTCACATCAAGAGTGCACATCCATGTTCAACTTCACGTTTTCACATTTTTAAATGTTTGAAACAATTTGTCCATGAAAATCTGGAGAATAATGAAGCATAATTAAAACAAGTTAAAATATAAAGACTGTAATGTTAGAAGTTATTTTGAATTACCTTTAGTAAATAGAATATTATGTCATTATATAAAAACAGCTTCTACTAAAAAAAAAACTTATCAGGGGCTTCTTCCCTTTCCAGACAAATTTGGTGATTTGTTTCTCAATCTCAGTAAAAAATGACGCTGGAACTTGTATTGGGATTGCATTATATAAGTAGATTGTTTGGGGTAAAATAGACATTTTCACAAATATTAAGTCTTCCTATCCATGAGCAGACTAGGTTTTTCCATTTATCTAAGTCTCTCTTAGTTTCTTGTAGTAAGGGCTTGTAGTTCTCTTTCGTAAAGGTCTGTTATTCCTCTGGTTAGATTAATTCCTAGGGACTTTATTTTCTTAGGGGCTATAGCAAATGGTATTGATTTGATGATTTCTTCATTAACAGTCTCGTTGTTGGTATAAAGAAATCCTACTGATTTATGTATGTTTATCTTGTATCCTGAGACTTTGCTGAACTCTTTTATCAGTCTGAGTAGTTTACTTATAGATTCTTTGGGATTCTCTGCATGTACAATCATATCATCTGCAAACGGAGAGATTTTGACTTCTTCTTTGCCGATGCAGATGCCCTTTATTTCTTGGTCTTGTTTAATTGCTCTGGTTAGAACTTCTAGTACAATGTTGAGTAAGAGAGGTGAGAGTGGGCATCCTTGTCTAGTTCCTGTTCTCAAGGGAAAGTCTTTCAGTCTCTCTCTATTCAGGATGACGTGGGCAATTGGTTTTGTATAAATGGCCGTTAGGAATTTTCCGTCTATGCCTATTTTGCTAAGGGTTTTTTAGCATGAATGGGTGTTGGACTTTATCAAATGCCTTTTCTGCATCAATGGACAAAATCAGGTGATTCTTGTCTTTTGTATTATTTATGTGGTTAATCACATTAATTGTTTTCCTGATGTTGAACCAGCCTTGCATCCCTGGTATGAATCCAACTTGGTCATGATGGATTATTTTTTTGATATGTTGTTGTATTCTATTGGCAAGAATTTCGTTGAAGATTTTTGCATCTAGATTCATGAGTGATACCAGTCTGTAGTTCTTGACTGACCCACAATGTAGGGTCAGTTGATGGCCTCCCAGTGACTCCGTAAGTAGGGTCGTGTCTTTGCCAGCCCGGAGGTGGACCCTGCTATCACAGAGATTCCACTGGGCCCAGTCCCTGGAGTACATATCGGTAACTGGTGATCAACTTCTACTTCAGCTCCTATTAAGGCAACACCAGAGAAACTAAACAAACTCTAGATGCCTAAAAAGCAACAGACTTTGGCCCAACACTTAAGGAAAAATCCAACCCTGGCTCCAGAAAGCTCCAAAAAGAAACAGCCAAAGAATTTCCCAGATGAAGAAGCCTTTCTGAAACTTTCAGAGGTTGAGTACAAAAGAATTATATAGAGAGACCTAGACATTATACAAAATTTAGAGGGCCAAAATGAAAAATTAAGCAAAATGTTCAAACTGATGGAACTCCAGCATTCTGAAACCCAACAAATCAATAACATAATTAAAGAATCAGAAAACTCAACTCAAAGCCAAGAGAACAGAATTGAACAAACGGAAAACAGACTTTCTGACTTTTGAGACAGAGCTACTGACACCAGCTTTTTTGAGGAGAAATCAGAGAAAGGACACAAGAAAAATGAAGAAGCATTAAGAAACACATGGGACTCTATCAAGAGGAACAATCTACGATTAATTGGAGTTTCTCAACAGGAAGGAACACTTGAAAACACAGAGAAGATTGTTGTTGACTTGCTGACAGAAAATTTCCCAGAAATTATGAAAGAAGAGAACATAGATATCCAAGATGCATATCAATTGCCATACAATATAGACTCCAAAAGACTCCAAGACATATTATAATCAAGCTTAACAAAAGGAAACAGAAACAGAAACTCTTAAAGGCAGTGAGACTCAAAGCAAAGCTAACATTCAGAGAGAAGCCCTGTAGGCTTTCGTCTGACTTCTTGGCGGAAACCATGTTGGCATGGAGGTAAAGGGGTGGCGCATTCAAAGCCTTGAAGGAGAAAAACTTCCAACCAAGAATTATATATCCTGCAAAACTGTCTTTTAAATACAAAAATGAAATTAAGGCCTTTGTAGATAAACAGAAACTCAGAGACTTTGTAAAAACCAAACCAAAGCTACAAGACATACTGAAAGAAGCTCTTCGCTTAGAAGAACAAAATCATTAACTCTATATTTTAGGAGACAATACAGGACACATCTTCCAGAAACTTACTCAGGGAAGGCACAAAATCCCAATCAAAGCCATAATACCAAAAGAAGTGATCCAGTGATCATACCAAGAAAACTACGATACCATCACATTAAAAAGAGGGATATATTACAGTAGTTACAGTCCATCCATATGGAGAGTAAGTTAATAAGATATAAAAAGTTAAAAGCAGGTTTAAACATACATTATTAAGGGGGGTCATAGGGGTAGCTGCAAAGCACAACAAAGAAGCAACATATCAAAACAAGAAACACAATACAGGAGTCTCAACAAACAAAACCAACAATGAAAGGGGGAAAAATCAATCCATAAAGAAGAATGTCCCAGAACAGAATAATAAGAGCAACAGAGAAAACATCAACACAGAAATAAACACAGCCAAATGACAGCACTAAACACCTATCAATAATTACATTGAAGGTAAATGGACTGAATGCTCCATTAAAGAGACAACGAGTGACCTTTTGGATCAAAAGACATGATCTGTCTATATGTTGCTTACATGAAACTCACCTTAGACTTAAAGATATGAAGAAACTGAAAATTAAAAGATGTAATAATATATACCAAGCTAACAATATAAAAAGAAGAGCAGGTGTGGCAACACTAATCTCAGATAAAATAGATCATACTATAAAAAAAAAAAAGCTCAACAAAAAACATAGAAGACCTTATTGTGACAATTACCCAACTATACCTCATCAACGTATACAAAACTTTCTATCCGTCACATTGAGTGAAATTAGTCAGTGGCACAAGGACAAATATGGCATGAGACCCCTACTTTACGGACTCGAAAACTACTCATGTACAGAAGAAAAGACTCTTTGATTGCTGCAAGAGAGGGGAGGGAGGAGGGAGAGGGCTCGTTATAGATTAGATAGTTGATAGAAATTTGGTTGAGTGAAATCAGTGACAGCACACATTAGAAAGAAGATCAATTTAACTGGACTTCAACACAACCTGGAAACTCTTTCAACCTTAACCCAATCAGTAAGAACAGAGTAGCAGGAGCAGGGGTTTGGGGACCATGCTCTCAGAGGACATCGAGGACAATTAGCGTGACTGGAGTATTGCTAAGAGAGTCTTCTGCACTCTGTATTAGTAAGTGGCTTCTGGGGTCTTAAAAGCTAACCAGCTGCCATCTGAGGTACACCAATTGGTCCCAACTCATCCAGAACAGATGATCACCAAGGACAAAAACAACATGGGAGAAAGAGAACCCGGGAGACAGAAAGACCCATGTGAATGGGTGACTACATCAACATGTGACGAGAAGAAACAGATGGTGCCCGGACACCTCCAGTGACAGCCGTGATGGGGCTCACAAAGTTGAGTCCCAGTGGCAATACGAGAATAAGGAGGGGTGCACCCTGAGAACTTCACTAAAAGACAATAACAGAGGGTCCAAAAGCCTAGGGGTCTCCCTGGGAGCATGGTCCCTAGACCTGAAGCTGCCTCTAGTCATAAATCATTACAGAGGTCAATTTCTCGGACACGAATGGATTGGACTCAGCGACACAGAGAGACCATTCCATGTGTGCACTTCACGGTTATATGTATCTATAGGATGTCTCCCAACTGGCCTCTTACTAGAGGGCAGTGGAGAGGGTGGAGAAGAGGGGACAGGGGATTGCTAAGAGGACATGACTTGGATAGAACAGAAAGGAGAAGTGTGCTGTCACCAGGCAAGGAGAGAAGCAGGAGCTGCATATAGGCGAGCATGTGAGTTTAAACCGTATTGTACACTTTCAATCACAATAGATTAAAACAAAATTTTAAAAAAAGGAAAAGAAAATTTATGAGATTTGACATAATGTGATCACCTCTATGATAAGATCTGCTGCAAGTACCCGGTCAGTTGGGAGGTAGCTTGCTTCGGTGTACGGCCTGCATCAAATATAAGCAGACAGTTTGACAAGGCTTGTGGGCTTTTTGCTCACTCTGGATCCTGTAGGTGCCTCCTTTTGTCCTGAATTCAGGTTCTTGGGAAGTGACCTAGCAGCTTACCTGTGGTTTTGCCTGATGATCTTGGGATTGTTGATCTTCAAAGCCTGTGAACAACAGTCCTACTGTTTGACTAGTTGATCTTGGGTTCACCAGCCCCTACAGCTAAGAAAATCAGGGAAGCTTCTATACTAATCCATGGACTTGGTATGTTCCAGCCTGAAATAGACTGTTACCATGGACTAAGATGCCACAGATCAACTCTCCTTGGCAAACTATAAAACCTAGACCTAACTCAACAAGCCATTAACTGTAGGTATTGCAGAATGAACAGGGGCAGAGAGATTTTAGTTGCAGAACATGCATGTTTGGAGGAGACACAGGGAGTTTTATACAAAAATCACTGTATATACAGTCAGCATGGAACACACAGAAGTGTAATTCCATGTGGAAAAAGGTTAACTGATACAGTACTCTACGATGAACAAGAGATGAATTAACATTTTTTACAATTCCAGATGGCACCTTTACTAGTATAAGCATATTATGGATCATAAAACAAGTCACCTATAAATTTTAAAAGACCTCAACTGATGGTCCAGTGGTTTTGGGGTTACCCTAGGAACATGGCCCCTGGCCCTGATGTTGCCCTTGCCCATAAATCATAATGAAGGTCCACTCTTTGGACACAAATGGATTGGACTTGGCGATGCAGAGTGACCATATATTGGATGCACTTTATGGTTCTACGCATCTATAGGATATCATCCTGCTGACTTCAGGCTGGAGGAAGGAGAGTGGGTGGAGAGGAGGGGAAAGGAGACTTTTGGGAGGATGAGACATGTATGGAGCAGAGACGAATAGTGTGCTGACACCGGGCAGGGAGAGCAGTGGAAGCTGCATATAGGTGGGCATGTAAATTTATATGGGAATGTACATTTTCACTCAGTCATAATAAAAAAAAAAAGATTATGGTTACACAGATTATATGCTCTGTCCACAAATAAGTTAAATCAACAATAATTTAATCAGGAAAACACAAACTATTTGGATACTGAGCAATATATTTCTATATAAACATTGGATAAAAGAAGAAATTATAGGAAATGCTAAGATATTTTGAAGTCAATTAAAATATACACTATAAAAATTCGCTGAATATGCTAAACCTGTGATTAGAGGGGAATTTATAGTTTTAAATGCTTACATTAGAATAGAACATCTCAAAATCAATGATCTAGCTTTGCATCCTAAGAAAACAGAAAAAAAAGAGAATGAGAAAGAAGAAAAAAAAAATAATAGATAAAAAATCTTTTAAAAACAGAAAAACAATATTGAAAATCTGTAAACTCAAGAGCTGCTTTGTAGAAAAGTACTAAACAGACAAGCCTCTAGTCAGACTCTCAATTAAAATAAAAGTAAGAGGACACAAATCAATACCAACCATGAAAGACGGTAGGAACATCATGAGAAAATGTTCAGTTATTAACAGACAATGTTACCCAAGTATTTAAAACTATTTTTTTAACAAGATATTTTTGGTTATTTCATTAAAAAATGTAAATAAATTGAGAAAAATTTAGAAAATGTAGGGGAAAAACATAGCTAAACAAAAGTATACTTACCTCCACAATTTGCATGACTTTTAAACTACAATTCTATCCAAAAAATGTCAGGGCAATTTATACAGAGCATTCGTGAACTTTGTGACTTAACAGTAAAGATCCAACCAAGTTGGGAACATACTCTTGGAAGGTTATAGTACATACAGGCATACGAAATACTCTGCTAAGTAGACAAAAATTAAAAGACTATTAAAAATGCACTTATCTATGTGTGTGTGTCTATATATGTACATGTATACAAACAAATTCATACAGAACAATATGTATAGTATTACTATAATTATAAATTATATAAAAGTATGGTTGTCATTTATACTGGAAAATGAATAAATTTTGAGGGCAGATTGTATACATTTACGAGAAGAAAAATCCTAAGAATTGAACAGTATAAACACATAATATGGCAAAACTTTCAAATATCAAGCAAGGTTAAAGAGAGAAATTTATGACCTGCCAAAGGTGACTTGTCAGACTGCTCTAAAATAGCTCTCAAACACTGTGTACATGAAGGTTTTCAGGGAAGTTTGGATGGAATGTTGAAGAATCTCTGAGCTCACAGTGAAAAAGCTAATCAAGATGGCACCTTGCATACAGCACCAAGAATGGCTTAAGCAAGGATATTAAAATTATACCCAGTTGACTGCACACATTCAAAAACAAAACGAGATAAAACATGTGATGAGCAGAGATGGAAAGTGAATAATTAGCGATGACTGATAAGAGTGACAGCACATATAAGGATAAAACTAACATCGATAAAAATCCAAAAAAAAAGTTAAAAAAAGTTACTTGGAAAGGATAATTTATCACACTGGTCTGAGAGGGCTCCCAAGCACCGTGTACATGAAGGTGTCCAGGACAACCTACAATTACATAGTATCTCTGATCTCATAACGGAAAGGCCAATAAGTTGGCACACTGCTCAAAGTGCCAGGATTAACCTAGGCTAGGATATTAAAGATATACACACTGAGTTCGAAAACAAAAGCAAAAAGAAAAAAGACATCATGAAATAAAATATATGGTGAGTGGGGAGATTAAAACTGTATAATTTGCAAGGGTTTAGAGTGAAAAGTGTATAAAACAGGAAGGTTGCTGAAAAGGACATCACTACAATTAGATTTCTAAGAATTTTCTGTACTGATGTTAAAGATCAACTATTACACTACATATCAGAAAAATAGTAAGAAGGAAATATCTGGATATTATGTGGTGGAACTTTCAAAAGTCAAGAATAAGCTTAGAATTCCCATGAGAATCCTGAAAAAGTAAATAAATAAATTATCTCGGAAGGATAAATTACCATATCGGCCAAGATTGCTTCAAAATACTGTGTACATAAAGGTCACCAGAGCAGCTTAGAATTTTTAGGGACATCCAATCTCACCATGACAATGCCAATTAGGATGACACCTTGCTCACAGTGCCACTACTGGCTTAGGCCAGGGTGAGTTATGAGATAAAAAAGTTAGTAATTTTTGAGGGCTGACAATAGAATGACAAACATACATAATAAATACGGTTGCTAAAAATTAGACCATTACAATTAGATTTTGAAAGAGAAATTTTGAAAGCTCAAGATGCACATCAAGTATCACACTATACATCACAAAATGAATAAAGAAGGCAATCTCTAGACACCGTTTTATGGAAGTTTCAAAAGCCAAGGATCCACACTGTGGTGATGGCAACCAATGTTAAAGAAAAAATTTTGTATGAAAAATTCAAGTAAAAAATAATTCGTTGTGTAGACAATCATTTGGTGGACAATAAAATGTTCCAAATAAGTATTAGAAATGCACAATGTATTAGCTTGGGTGGATGCATCTGTATGCAAACACACATTCAAACGCACAAGCACCAGAAATTGATTTAAAACAAAAATCACGTAATTGAAAAGAACAACTTCTACTCACCTCTCATTTATATAAGAAGAGAGATAAAGAACATATGACTTTAAGAAGGTTTTAGTCTTCACAGAACATGTTAAAATTATCCTAACTGCTTAATGAAGATACACACAGACTCAAGTCATGGGCACTATTGTGCATCTCTCTCTCTCACACACACACACAAACACACACACACACGCTCACATGTCAAGGATAAATTCAGACGCTCATAAAAATCCAGAAAAAAGTAAACATCAAATTACCTGAAAAGGATGAATTATCAGACTGCACCAAGATGGTTCTCAAATCGTGTGTACATGAAGGTTGCCAGGGAAACCTAGAATTTTGAAGGATCTCTGACTTCACCATCAAAAGGCCAATCAAGATGGCACTGTGAATGTACAGTGCAATCTAGGATTGGCCTAGATCACGATATTAAAGGTATACACACTGATGTATGCCATCAAATAAAAAAATTGAGAGGGAACACAGATATTATGGGATAAAATACATGGTGCACAATGAGATAAAAAATTGAATATAAGCACTGAGAGCTACAAGTATAGGCAGGGAGGGTTGCTTAAAAACTGATCAAAATATTAAACCCATACATACTGATGCATACAATCAAATCAAAACAAAGCAAAACAAATTTGAGGTATTATGGGCTGAGGTATACAGTGAACGATGAGATTTAAAAAGGAGTATTATTTGTAAGCACTGAGAGTGACAAGCATGTGTAGGAAAGGCTGTTGAAAGATGTACCAGTATGATTAAAGATCCGACTCGACTTGATGGCACTTGGCTGGCATGATTAAAGATACATTTCCAGAAATGTAAATGTAAATCAGATATGACACTATACATCGAAAACACAAAAAGAAGCTAATATGTACACATTATTTGGTAGAACTATCAAAAGTCAGGAAACCCTGGTGGTGTAGTGGGTTATGTGCTACATCTGCTAACAAAAAGTTCTGCAGTTCAAATCCGCCAGGTGGTCCTTGAAAACTCTATCAGCAGTTCTAGTCTGTCCTATAGGGTTGCTATGAGTCTGACCCAGCTGAACAGCAGTGGAATCAAAAGTCAGGAAACCCTGGTTACACAGTGGTTAAGTGCTACATCTGCTATCCAAAAGGTGGACAATTAAAATCCGCCAGGTGAGAGGCAGAGCCAAGTTGGCGGACTAGACATATGTGTCCTTAATTTTCTCTAAAAACTATGGCTTGGATTGATAACTGAAACAAAGCATTCTGGATACCAAGTGAGCCCTGGGGCACATCATAGGGTTGTCAGATTGGACTACAAGCCAATAAATGGGAAACTTCCTCTCTATCACTGAGCCCCACTCCTGCTGACTAACCACTTGGATGGACTGCAGGTACTGGCAATATTATTATTATTTTTTTCCTTTTGTTAGCCAGTAACTGTGAGACGGGCAGGAGCTGGGAGACAGCTGTGCTGCAGTGCTGAAGTGAACAGCGTGTATCACAGCAGAAGGACAGTATGTGGGATAGTCATATTTTGACAGCCCAGTGGTGAACTGAGGGTACTGCAGCCTTTCCACCCTCTCTTTTCTGAGCTCCACATAGATTCTGCTATTTTGTGGTGGGAGAGGCAGCTTGACCAGGATGACATCTTGCTCCCCTGGGAGGTGGAGTTACCCAACTGGAGGTCTTAGCAGGGGCTACTTCCTAGAGTTGGTGGGGGTGCCAGTCCAGGGAGAATTTTTCCAGCAGAAAGACTGTGTTTAGCACAGTGTTGCCTTATGGGTAATGCCCAGCTGAGGACGACAGCAGGGCCACAGCCCCTCCCTACTTTGAACTACATATAGCATATGGGGACAGCCAAAGAA
This sequence comes from Heterohyrax brucei, assembly GCA_028571685.1. Taxonomy (NCBI): domain Eukaryota; kingdom Metazoa; phylum Chordata; class Mammalia; order Hyracoidea; family Procaviidae; genus Heterohyrax; species Heterohyrax brucei. The sequence continues at coordinate 126,196,178 of CM053166.1, read as the reverse complement.
GTGCTTCTGCTGTCAGTCAGAAAGCAGTGCCTGCAACACCTGACAGCCTGACTGCTTTTGGAAGCTATCAAATAGCTTTTAGCTTTTTAAAATAAGACTGCCTGGAGAAATAACTGCTGAGCATCCTGACAGGATCTCTTCCAGCCTTTATTGACCCACATCATAGGGTCAGTTGATGGCCCCCCAGTGACTCCATAAGTAGGGTGGTGTCCTTGTCAGCCAGCAGGCAGAGACTGCAACCCCAGAGTCCACGGGGGCCAGTCACTAGAGTACACAGAGGTGGCTGGTGACAAACTCTCTTCTCAGAACTATGACTCAGGTCCTGTTGCAGCAAAACCTGAGAAACTAAATAGACTCTACATGGCCTGATGGCAACATACCATCTTGAAGCGTCTAAAGAAACAGCCCACCATGGCTCCACAAAACTATCAAAATACAGAAACAAAAAACTTCCCAGCTCCAGAAGCCTTTCTGAAACTATTGGAGGTTGAATACAAAAGAGTTATATATAGAGCCCTCCTAGAGATTAAACAAAATGCAACAGAGCAAAATGAAACTAAGCAAGCTATTCAAACTGATGGAACATAAAAGTTCTGAAATCCAGAAGATCAATAACAAAACTACAGAATCTCACAATTCAAGTCAAAGTCAAAAGAGCACAATGGAGGAAACTGAAGTTAGATTTAGTGACATGAGGACAGAGTAACTGACACCAGCATTTATGAAGAGAGATCAGAGAAAAAAAATAAGAAAAACTGAAGAGGCATTAAAAAACATGTGAGACTCTATCAAGAGGAATAATCTACAGTTAATTGGAGTTCCTGAACAGATAGGGATAGCTGAAAGCATAGAGAGCATTGTTGTTGAGTTGCTGACAGAAAACTTCCCTGAAATTATGAAGAGAACATAGATATTCAAGAAGTGTATTGAATGCCACAAAAACTAGACCCCCCAAAAAAGACACCAAGACATATTATAATCAAGCTTAATAAAACGAAACAAAAGCAGAAACACTTGAAGGCAGCGAGACTCGAAGCAAAGCTAACATTCAGAGAGAATTCCTGTAAGCTTTTGTCTGATTTCCCAGCATAAATGATGTCAACAAGGAGGTAGTGGGATGACACATTCAAAGCTTTGAAGGAGAAAAATTTCCAACCAAGAATTATGTATCCTGCAAAACTGTCTCTCAAATATAAAGATGAAATTAAGACATTCACAGATAAACAGAAGCTTAGAGACTTTGTAAAAACCAAACCAAAACTACAAGAAATACTGAAAGAAGCTCTTTGCTTAGTAAAACAAAACCATTAAGTGTAGATTTGAGGAAGCAATGCAGGACACAACATCACAGAAACCTACTCAATTAGGGAAGGGACAAAACTCAATCAAAGCTACAACATTAAAAGAAGGGAAACAGTGGTCATCTCATGAAAACTATGACACCATAATATTAAAAAGAAGGATATAGTAAGGTAGTTACAGTCCATTCAGATGAAGAGGAGGATAAAAAGATACGTAGGATTTAAAATTGGGTTTAAACTTAAGGGTGATCATAGAGATAGCCACAAAGCACAACAACAGTGCAACATATCAAAACAAGAAACATAATATAGGAGTCTCAACAACACAAAACTAACACTGAAAAAATGAAAAGTCAACCGATAAAGAAGAATAACCCAGAAAAGAGTATTAAGAACAACATAGAAAACATCAATACAAAAATAAATACATCAAAATGACAGCACTAAATGCATACCTATCAATAATTACACTGAATGTAAATGGACTGAATGCTCCAACAAAGACACAACAAGTGATATCCCGGATGAAAAAACATGACCCAACAATAAGTTGCTTACTAGAAACACATATTAGACTTAAAGATATGGACAAAGTGCAAATGAAAGGATGGAATAATATATACCAAGCTAACAGTATACAAAGAAGAGCAGGTGTGTCAATACTGATCTCTGATAAAATAAATTTTAATGTAAAATCCACCATCATGGACTAGGAGGATCACTATTTATTGCTGAAAGGTTCAATACACAAGTAGGACTTACAAATATCAAATATTTATGCACCCAATAATAAAGCATCTAAATATATCAAGCAAACATTAACTACATTGAAAAATGAGATAGATCACTCCACAATAATAGTTGGAGACTTCAACACTCCACTTTCAGAAATGGACAGATCATCCAGAATAAACCTCAGTAAAGACACCAAAGATATTAACCAAGTAAACCTTATCGACATATAGAGAACTTTTTATCCATCAAGTGATGAGTACAACTTCTTCTCCAATGCACATGGAATATTTTCCAGAACAGACTATGCGTTAGGACATAAAGCAAGTCTCAACACAGTCCAAACCACTGAATTACTACAAAGCATCTTCTCAGACCATAAAGCCACAAAAGTCAAAATCAATAGCAGAAGAGTGGGTGGAGAGGAGGGGAAAGGGGACTGTTGAGAGGATGAGACTTGTATGGAGCAGAGAGGAATAGTGTGCTGTTACCGGGCAGGGAGAGCAGTGGAAGCTTCATATAGGTGGGCATGTAAATTTATATGGGAATGTACATTTTCACTCAGTCATAAAAAGAAAAATGGTTAAAAAAAATCAATAGCAGAAAAAGCATAGAAACAAATTGGAACTCATGGAAACTGAACAACACCGTACTCAAAAAGCATGGGTTATAGATGAAATCAAGGACAAAATAATGAAATTTATGGATTCAAATGAGAGTGAAAACACATTGTAACAGAATCTCTGGGATACAACAAAGGCAGTGCTCACATGTCAATATATCTGTATAAATGCATTAGAACTATCTCCCAATTACTAAATGAGTGATAAACATTCCTTTTAGTCTCACTAATAAATATACATACTGGCAAGTTCAAAGCGAAGTCTGGAAAAAGACAGAGAATGACTCAAGTGATTAAAAATCTTCCTGTATCCTGGCTCTGAGACAACTTCTCAGCCATGTATTAGGTAATAGACTAAAGTAAAAAACTGATAACTTGTGCATGTAAGTCCCTATGTTAATTTCCTTTTTAGAGCTTCATTAATTCTTCCTTAGTGTTCAAATAGAAGTATTAGCTCAAATACGATGGGGTTATGGAAGAAATCAAGGCTAGAACAAAGAAATTCATAGAATCAGATGAGAATAGAAACAAATTCTAACAGAGTCTACAGGACACAGAGAAAGCACTGCTCAGAAGTCAATTCATCTGAATAATGTATACATTCAAAAAGAAGAAAGGGCTCAAATTAAAAAGTAACATTGCAACTCAAACAGGTGGTAAGAGAACACCCAAAGAATCCCTCAGGCACCAGAAGAAATCAGATAATAAAAATTAAAGATGAACTAAATGAATTAAATAATGGAAAAATCAGTGAAAGAAAGAACAAGACCAAAAACTGTTTTTTTGAAAAGATCAATAAAATCAACAAACCATTGGCCAAACTGACAAAAACAAACAAAAAAACAGGGGAGAGAGCAAATAATTTGAATAAGAAATGAATCGGGTGATACTCAAAGAGACCTAACTGAAATTAGCAGAATCATAACATAATACTATGAAAAACTCTAATAAGTTAAAAAAAAAAACAAAAACCTAGAGGTAGTGGTCCAATTTCTATAAAAACACGACCTACCAAAACTAGCACAAATAGAAGTAGAAAAATTAACTAAATCCATCACAAAAGATGACAATGAAAAGGTAATTAAAAAACTCCTGACTAAAAAAAGCCCTGGCCCAGACAGCTTCACTGGAGAATCTTACCAAATGTGCAGGGAAGAGTTAATGCCGCTATTAAATAAGGTATTTGGAGCATCAAAAATGATGAATACTTCCAAATTTATTCTATGAAGCCAGCACAACCTTGATACTAAAACTAGGTAAAGACAGCACAAAAAAGGAAAATTTCAGATCAGTATCTCTCACATTCTTATCTGCAAAACTTTTCCACAAACTTCGCACCAAAGGAATTCAACACATAACAAAAAATAATTCACCATAACAAGTGTGACACATATTAGGGATGTAGATATGGCTCCACATTAGCAAAACAATTAATGTAATCAATCACATGTATTAAACAAAATACAAGAATCACTTGATTTTATCAACTAATGCAGAAAAGACATTTGACAAAGTGTAACACTCATTCATGTTAAAAAAAGGCTTAGAAAAATACGAATAAAAGTTCCTCAACATAATGAGGGGCATGTATGCAAAGTCAACTGCCAACACCATCCTAAACGGAGAATGTCTGAAAGCACTTCCCTTGAGAAAAGGAACCAGACAAGGATGTTCATTGTCACCACTCTTATTCACCACTGCCCTGAAAGTTCTAGCCAGAACAATCAGGCAAGATATACAAATAAAGGGCATCCAAATTGGTAAGAAAAAAGTTAAAGTGTCTCTCTATTTGAAGATGATATAATTTCATACACAGGACCCACCCATACACACACACAAGAACAAAACAACAACAACAACAACAAAAGAAGCTACTGGAACTAACAGAAGAGTTCAGTGAAGTATCAGGATACAAGATAAGCATATATAAATCACTCAGATTTCTTTTCACTAACAAAGAGACCATCAAAGAGGAAATCTCTGAATCAATACTATTAACAAAAGCCACCAAGAAGATAAAACACCTAGGAATACATCCAACCAGAGTTGTAAAAGACCTATACAAAGAAAATACAAGACGACTACAACAAATGAAAAGAGACTGCACAGTGGAGAAACCTACCTTGCTAGTGGACAAGAAGACTTAACATCAAAAAAAATGTCTATTCTACCAAAGCAATCTACAGATACTGTGCAATTCCAGTACAAATTCCAATGGAATTTTTTAATGAGATATGGACACAAATCATCAACTTTGTATACAAAGGGAAGATACCCAGTACTGAAGCAGTACTGAAGAAGAACAAAGTGGGAGGCCGCACACTACCTGACTTCAGAACCTATTACATTACCATGGTAGTTCAGACAGACTAGTGGTGTTACAAAAACAGATACATAGATCAGTGGAACAGAACTCAGCATCCAGATATAACATGGCATATGAGCAGCTGATATTTGACAAAGGTCCAAAGTCTATAAACTAGGGTAAAGAAGCAAATGATGTTGGCATAACAGGATATCAATCTGCAAAAACAGTCTAACAAGACCCATATCTCACACTATGCACAAAAACTGACTCAAAGTGATCAAAGACCTGAAGATAATGTCTGAAAAACAAAGAGAATGGAAAAAAAAAATAGGCATAACACTAGGAACCCTAATACATGCATAAAGAGACTACAAAATATTACCAATAATATAGAAACAGCAGAACAGAAAATAAGTAACTGGGAACTCCTTAAAAATCAATCATTTATGTCTATTCAAAGACTTCACTAAACAGTAAGACTACCTACAGACTGGGAAACTTTTTTTGGCTACCATAAATCTAATCAGCATCTAATCTCCATAATCTACAAGGTATTGCAAAACTTCAACAACTAAAAGACAAATAATCCATTTAAAAAATGAGCAAAGATGTGAATAGGCATTTCACGAAAGAAGACATCCAATGTGCTAGCAGATACACGAGGAAATGCTTATGATCATTAGCCATCAGAAAAATTTAAATCAAAACTACAATGAGATACCATCTCATCCCAACAAGCTTAAATTAATCCATAAAACAAAAAATAATAAGTGCTGGAGTGGTTGTGAAGAGACTGGAACTCTTCTATATTGCTGGTAGGAATTTAAAATGATGCAACCACTTTGGAAACTGTTTTGGCACTTTCTTAAAAAGCTGGAAATAGACATACCATATGATCCAGCAATTCCACTTCTTGGAATATATCATACAGAATTAAGGGCTGTCACACGAACAGATACATGCATACAAATGTTTGTTGCCCACAATAGCAAAAAGATGGAATCAACTTAGGTGTCCATCAACAGATGAGTGGATAAACAAACTATGGTATATTCATACAATGGAATGCTATGCAATAACAACAAACAACAGTGATCTTAAGAAACCACTCATAACATGGAGTCACCTGGAAGACATGCTGAGTGAAGTTAGTTGTAAAATGACAAATATTGTATGGTATCACTGTTATAAGGACTTAAGAAAGGCTTAAGCACTGAAGAAAATAATCTTCTATGGTTACAAAGGTGAGGGGGGAGGGCGAGAGATATTCACAGATTAGATAGCAGACAGGAATTCGGTTACGTGAAGGGAGTGACAGCACACAGTAGAAGGGAGTTTAGCACGACTGGACTATATTAAAAGCTAAAAGGTTTTCTAAACACAATGCAACATTTTGGAAGACAGATTAGCAAGATCAGGGGTCTGGACACTGGTTTCAAGGGGACATCTAGGCACCTTTCTATGCCACTTAAGACAGATAATGGAGTAGATCCTGTCCTTAGGAACTGCTAACCTTTACCAGCCTCTATCACATCCTTCTGGAAATTTTGGAGACCAAAAGGTGATTTATGTCTAAACATGCACAAATTATTCAGCCAGGCTGATGGTTCTTTGAGTTTAATGATTTTGTTGACCTTCTCATTAATTCTTTAACTACTTGTTGCCAATCAGCAACCAAAGCCAATAGTCACGAATTTTTAAGATTTACTACTTATACTTACTATGTATTTTAATACATGGCAAATTAATATGCATAATTTACTTACATCTATATATTTAACAAAAATTAACATTTGCCATTCAGATGATTCCAGATCATTGTGACTACATAGGACAGATTGAACTGTAGCATAGGGTTTCCAAGGAGCAGCTAGTGGATTCGAACTGCCAATCTTTTGATTAGCAGTTAAGCTCATAACCACTGCACCACCAGGCCGCACTCATACACATATATTCAAAATTCAAAATGTGTCCGGACTCACACTTCTTCAACCACAGGCTGGGGACTAAAGTTAACAGCTCAAGACTTGCTCCAAGGAGGCTGTCCTAAGAGGCACGGCTGGAAGGCTCACTTCGGTGACCTGGCAGCTTTCCACCAGCACCTGCAGTGGTGGATTCCAGACTTCCTCAACACCGCTGGCGATCCTAGGGGGCAGCTTCCTTAAAAAGCTTAGTACAGAGGCAGGCCTCTAAAATGGAGTCATCTGAGTTTCCACCATCACAGAACAGACACAACCACCTCCTCACCTCCTCCCCCCTCTCAAGCACCCTATGGTTAGGGCCTATACACCTGTCCAGAGCTATCATTCAGTGGGGTGAGCTATTACTGCAGAACCAATCTGAAATGATCACAGATATACAAAATTAAAACCATACTTCCCGTGAGTCGATTCCAACTCAAAGACCCCATAAAATGGAGTAAAACTGCTACATGGTTTCCCAGGAGTGCCCGGCAGACCCAAAATGCCAGCATTTTGATTAGCAGACATTAACACGAACACCATGCTACCAGGGTTTCTGACAGACATAGGGTATGCAAAATTCCCTGGCAAGCCCATACCTAAGCATCAGCACTTGGTGGGAACTGCTAATTTCAGAGAAACATGATGGGAGGTGGGGTGAGCTGGTGTGGAGGACATAATGTCTGGCTCAACCGCAAACCCCAAAGCTCTGTGGAGCTGCTGTGATCTACCTGTTCCTCTTCCAGGACAGGGGCAGGATTACTTCTCTAAGCTCAATTCCAGCGCCCACATACCGGATATGTCGTGGTATCAAATGGTCTCCACAGTAATCTGACAATCACTCAACAGCGTTTATTCAGTAATGGCAACTGAAAAAAAAGGCCTTGCAACTCTCGTTCTTGAAGGTCACGTGACATGCAAAGGCTCGTGAGATTAGGGCGTCCCGGATGTTAGAAGTTCTTCCCGCCAAAAGTGAGGTACTCTGGGAAATAAACCTCAGGTTAGAATCGCCATTTGCAGAGGAGTGCCGGCAGAAGCTGCTCAATCTGGGAGAGTGAGTTTGAATATATACATCATCTACACACTTATTTATGTTTGTATACATCATCTACATGCTTATTAATGTTTTCCTTTTTTTCTCTTCTTTCTTTTTTTAGAATTCACCTCTCAGGCATGCAGAGACTGGAGGTAAAGTCTGTTTTTTCTTTATGAATTATGGCACGCTATTATTAGAGACATACATACATAAAGGAGCTCTGGAAACAAAGCACTTACGAGTTTACTGCCACTGAAAAATTTGGGGGTTCCAGTCCACTAGCTGCTCTTTGGAAACCTTACCGGGCAATTTTACTCTGTCCTATAGGGCGTCTATGAGTTGGAATCGACTTGATTGCAAAGGGTTATGCACATAAAACTGTTAATTCGTTGTGAATCTTAAGCGCGATCATTGCCTTCCTTTTTAAAAATATTTTTACTGCATCTTCTGAGGTGACTCTTTTGTGTTCTGTTGATGGGGTAAGTTGCATTGATTACTTTTCCCATGTTGAACCAATCTTACATTTCTGTAATAGCCCCTCTTCATGATGTATTTTCCTTTTTATATATTCTTGGATTAAATTTACTAATTTGAGGGCTTTTGGAATCTTATTCTTGATATATATCTCTCTTTGTTGTCAAAATCTCCTTGTGAGGTTTTTGTCTATAGTTTTGACATTTAAAAGCAGATTAGAAGTGGTATTGTTACCAGAAAAATTGGGTTGCAGACTTAGTGCTGCCTGTCACTACTAAGCCAATGCACAGTGACTGAGATTGAATCTCTTAAAAGAGCTTTATTCAGATGGCTGGCAACCCAAGAACATGGTGGGTTAGCACCCTAAAAACCATGCTAACATCTCAATTAAATCTGGTAAGTTTTATAGAAGGATTTAAGAAAGGGAACATGGGTAGGTATGGAGTATAGGCATGCAGGTATTCAGAGAGGTGAAGCTGGTGAAGAAATAAATTTCCTTTGCTTTAATATGAGTTGTCCTTTACATTGCAGGCTTGTAACTTTCTCTCCGGAACAGTGTTCTTAACTGAATGGTGGGCTGCAAACTGGCATTCCTCTGTCCAGCTATATGTCAAGAATAACCTGGGAAAACAAGCTTAAAATCTTTGTAAGTAATGGTCACAGGAGAGTGTTACTATTTTATTTATGTGTCAGCATTCCTAAGGGAAAAAGGGGTTTTAGTATTTCTTAATACTAAGCAGCTCTTAAGAATTTTTCTAGAGTGATGAATCCTATCAGTCCCTGGTATGAGAATTATAATATCTCTTAATTATAAGATTAGTTCATTGTGAAAGTAATTATCCTGGTCTTTAGCATATTTTCTTCATAGACTGTTTTGTCTACCTCAACTTACCCTTGAGAGATTTCATACTCATTTTTATGGTAACATAGGTGGTGGTCTCTTCTGTATCTTCTTCTTGCTGAATAGGAATGTAGGCCTACCTATCTGAGTAGAAATCTCTTGCTAACAGTGTTAATGATTTATAAGGGCCAGAGTGACCATTACTAGGTATGATGGCTACTAGGACCCATGGATCATCCATTTTATTTGGAATTGTTGCAACTTGGAAGATTTAAATCTTAATTCTCTTCAATCTTACTGTAAATGGGGTTACTGAGAAAGATAATGCAGAGTGGCATGATAGGACCAAACCTTCAGAGTGTGGTGCAGAGTCAAGTTACTTATAGGATCCTAAAACCTGATGCAGTAACAGAATAATCTATTTGCATTTAAGTTTATTCTGGAAATCCTGGGTGATGTGGGCTGTAGTTATCTAGTTTTCTGACGTCTATTTTTTATTACTTCTTCTTTACCTTCTTTCACTTTATTTTTTTCCTGTCTCTCTGTTTTGTTTTGTTTTTCCTTTTCTTGTTATTCTTTTTTTTTTTTTTTTTGCCCTTTTTCCCTTATCCATTTTCCTCTCTCCTCCATTTTTCTTTACCTTTTAAATAGCTGTACGAGCATAAAGGATAAAGTTTCCTAAGTGGAGAGCTTGTGTTAATTAGCCTGCACATAGTGTTTTAATTTCAGTGATATTATTATGGTTTATACCAGCATAGTTTTCTCTGGCATGGCAATGTCCCAAAGTTCTGATGTAACCTGAGGTTTTTATTTTATTTTTATTTTTGTGTATGTCCTTCAAGTTCTTTAGTTTTCAATATATTAACAAACAGTATAAGCAATTATGAGTTCTCATTTCTTGTGATTAGTTGAGTTTTTAGTGTATTTTTGTGTCCTCAGTTTACTTAATAATTTCTTTTTCACAGCAGCACAGCACAGTATTTGGGGACATACAGAGAGGAATGTTTTACCAATTGTGACCCCATCAAATATAAGAGTAAATTTTTTTCACCTTAGAGTTTTAACCCAAGCCAGTAATTACAAACTCCCTCTTAGAGAGAGGGTAATTTAAGGTAGAGCAGGTGACTCTCATGTTTAAGACAAATTCAATTTTCTTACCTTCCATGTCAAGTGTAACCCTTAGTTATCCCATAGATACAGTGATAGTGTGGCCCAGGTCTCCTCAACCAATCAGGAGAGTGGGGTATGAGGTTTTGCCTCATGCTGTTATAATTTTTGCTTTATGTCTGATGTGGACTGGAGCGTAAAATGTATGGTCATACTGGCTTTCCCTTTTTTATTCTCAGGATTAGTACTGGTATATGTATATAGTTATATATATGTGTATATGTATGTATATAGATATGTATGTATGTATGTATGTATTTAAAGGATTTGGTGAGTCTAGTGAGAATGACAGCTGAGTTCTCTTCAAGTCTGTGGTTAAAAAGGGAGTTTGATAGTGAATCTTTACTTTCTTCTGATTTTAATAAGAAAACTTATCCTGATAGAGGGCTACAAAAATCTGTACATAGACGAGTTTTCCTTATGTTTACAAAACAGAGCAGATAGAGTAAAATGGCCAGGCTAGTTTATTTGACTCAGAGTGGTTTTAGGAACTAATTTTTTCTAAAGCTCAGAGTTTAAAAGAATATCCAAAGGCAGTAGCCTGTGTGAGTTACCTTAATCCTCATGAAAGTGAGAACTTTAGATTTTAGAAGAATCCACATACATATGTTATGGTTTTCTCTTTTGGACCATGATTAATTTATAAAAGTAAATTCTATTAATAGTAAAAAGACCTAATAGAAGTTAATTACAAGAAAATGTAAAGGTCAAATAAAATTCAATCTATTGCAAAACTTTTAACAATAGTATTTTAAATATAACCATTAACTGTATTCTTAAAGAACTTCAGATACCATATATAATAATCTTGAGGAATAATACCACATATTTAGGGTATGTCAAGATTATCAAGTCTCCAAATACCTGAATAGTATAAAATTACTACATAGGTAAGTTATTTGAATTCTTCAGTGAAAACATTGGCTTTGACAGTGAATTAAAAAAAAAATTATGGTCAAATTAGTAATTATGGAATAATAAAATTATGATACCACATTATGCAGAAACATAAGAGGAAATAGCTAACACAAATCTTAACCAGAGTAGGCACTTCTCTTGATTTTAATACACACCATATAATTTATTAAACATTTTAGTACTTCTTCTTTATAAACAAGATATCTGGTTTACCATGAATTTTCAAAGTTGTCAGGAGTTTATTTACAGGTTAATAAGAAATAATAATTAAATTATTTAATCAACTATCTTAAGATAAAATCCTTAGTCTCTCCCCTCCCCTCCTTTTTTAACCTGTGACTTGGTTTTTGGCTCAGAAATCTTTCTTTAGTGAGAGGCTAAACCATTTGTCCTTGAGGCAGATTACACAAAGAACAAATTAACCCTTACCTCAGAAATCAGAAAGAATTTTGTTATTTAAACAGCAGCCCCTGCCTTCTTTTTTTGCCTTTTCGCTAATGTTAAAGATCTTAAAAACCTCATAAATTGTTAAACTTTTGCCATACAAAGCTTTTTAGCAGGTCAAAAAAAAATCGTCTTATTCTCAATAAACCTCTTTTTCTTTAACCCATTCAGGGCAAAGAGATGACTACTTGTCTAGTAAACAGCCCAGAGGTGAATCACTGGGTATATTAGATCTTATATCTAGGGCTCAATGTTTTGGGGCTCACAAAACAATATATACTTTGTCTACACATGTCATACAATTTTCTGACACCTTCTATTTAAAGTTACAGACATGGGATCCCCACAAACAGGGGCCCAAGAAGGAAACATAGAGATCAGGAAGGTGCTTGTAGAACAATCAACCAGATTGGTAGTAAGATGGGGGATGAAGAAGGAGAGAAAACCCCAAGGGAAAGGAGTAATCTTGGCTGCTTCCACCTCCCGGACAATCACAAGAGCTTGAGGGAGGTAATCTTGGCTATGTCAATCTCACAGATACCCTTAGGCCTAACAGATGAGACAGTTAGTCCCCCAGACAGATGACTACTTAAATGGCCACTGAGTCTCTGGGTCCTAGAGCACCTCTCCAGGGGTCTTGAACAACAGATGACAAGAGAGCCCTCTCTCCAGATATGATGAAACAATTCTGAGTGTATTATCAGAGAGCAGATGGTGTGTAAAAAACTCCAAGGCTAGGAGTTGGGATCAGGAAAATAGGTTTGCTTGCAGAAACAGTGGAGAAGGAGTCTACACAGATAAAGAGATGTCTTTTTAAGAAATGAGAAGGGCTCAGGCAATAGTTGATTAATAGTATTCGAAAAATAGGAATTTTGAACATAAGCAGTTATAGAGGTCTCCTCCCACCATGAATGATTTGTTGACCCAACCAGTCAGCCTCCTCTAGCAGAACAGAAGTTGCTCTTCCTCTGGGTGACCCAGAGCCTGAGAGCTACGAGACTTTTCCCTAGAACTTAACAGAATGACCAGCAGGTCTCCAGTCCAGAGCACAAGGTGTCAAAAAAAAAAAAAAAAAAAAAAACAGAGCCACTGATTGCCAGAATAGAAGACTTTAAACTGGGATAGCTGGCTGGAGTGGCACAAACACAGTGGGGAGCCTAGGAAATCAAAGAACAGAGACAAACAGGAGAGCCCTGCACAGTTACAAAACCGGATTATCATGACTGAAAGGGAACTTGCACAAAAAGAGACAAACACTAATAATCTAGATATAAGTGAATTTATGAGATAGAGAAAAGCCAACAAAGGTGCCTCTAGTCTTCTGCTTGGCCAAGCAGTGGTCTGGTCGCTTACCCCAGGAATAGTCTGGGAGAAAATCTCTGAGGTGATGGCTTTGCTTGGTTCTGAGGAAGAGGTGCATACTCTGCCATGTCGTATGAGCCAGTGTCAGATCTGATCAGATGTATCTCCTGGCTGGCTTGCCAGAATCTGTCACTGGACAATTACAGGTTCTTACCTATGACTAGAAAAAATTTCAAGAGGAGATAACAAGAGAATTGTCCTCACTGGGAATGGCAGAAGCACAGTGCAGAGAAGTGCTGTACAGCAGGCCAGCTACCAGGTAGACAGCACTCTGGGGATCAAGGCACATAAACAGAGTGAGGTGTTCAGAGGAGGCAACATTGGTGATGAAAAATGTTTTCTTTGTTTTAAGATGAGTTGTCATTGACATCTGCAGGCTTGTTACTTTCTGTCAGGAACAGTGTTCTTACCTAAATGGTGGGCTGCAAATTGGCATTTCTCTGTCTGCTGTTGGTCGTGTTAGCCTGGGAAAACAAACTTAAATCTTTGTGAGGGCTGGACAGAGGGTAGCACTACAATTCTTTATGTGCTAGCATTCCAAATGGAGAAAGGGGTTTCAGTATTAAGAAACAAGCAACTAAGAATTTTTCTACAACTATTAACCTTAGCAGTGTCCTCTTCATCTTCTCTCCTTAGTGGTTTTTTTTTTTTTTTTTTTTTTTTTTTTTTACGTGTGTGTGTGTGTAAAATTGTTATTTCTTACTTAAATACTTAAGGGAATTGACCTATAGAACTGTTAGCCTGAAGTCTTCTTTGTGGGGGATTATTTTTTTTTCCCAGCATTTTGTTTTGAAAAATTTTACAACCCTTTAAAGGAGAATATGGAGTACAATGAAGATGCTTGAGGCAGTCACATCTAGTCACCAGGTGTTATGACTATAGCACATTAGATTTACGCCTCTATGGTTGATGTACACACTTACATTGTTATATACAAACACTTTTTTTCTTAGAAAATATATTTTAAAGTAACCAACTTGACTCCTAAATGCTTCAGAATTCATATGGTCAAAAATACTATTATTGTATATAATCTCAATATTGTCACTAGTAATAATGTTAACAATTGGGCAGTATCATACAGCCTCTTTATACACATTTCCACAGTGGTTCCTCAAAAACAGATTGTAGCTTTTTTACCTTGATTTCATTTGGATTCAAATTAAAGTATACCCATTTTGTGTATGTCTCTCAAGGCAAAATGGCTGCTCTGTCTTTTGTGTGATTTTGTGCATTTGTATCTCATAACAATGACTTTTGTCAAGCCCAGGACTTTAAAAAATAATAATAAAATTTGCACATTCTGGACTTGTGTGACTATTTACTTATGATTGTAGTCAGGATAGATATTGTTGGCAGGAATACTACATACCAAAAAAACAAACCCACTGCCGTCAAGTTGATTCCAACTCATAGTGACCCTATAGAACAGAGTAGAACTGCTACATGGATTTTCCAAGGAGTGCCTGGTGGACTTGAATTGCTGACCTTTTGGCTAAAAGGCATAGCACTTAACCACTATACCACCAGGGTTTCCCAGGATACTACAAAGTAGATGTAGCTCTCCTTGTATCACAGAGGGAGGCAAATAATGTCAGGTTTCACAGTATTGGTGATACGCTTGATAATTTGATTAAGAAGGTGATTGAAGAAATCACTGAGATTAAATCAGATTTTTTTTTTTTTTTTTTTTGCTGTAAAGGTACTAATTCCCTTTTGTACCTTTGACTCATGAGTAATTTGGAAATGCATTTTTAATTTTCAAATATTTGGTGTTTTTGTGGGTTGTTGTGGATGCCTAATTCAGTGCCACCATTGTAAGAAAATCGAGTCAATAAGTTTACAATTATTTTAAATTCTACTGATGCTTGTTTAAGTCTCAGCTTTTATTCCTTTTGTATATAAATTCCATATGTGTTTAATGGAATGAATTCTGTAGTTGTTGCGTGCAGTCATCTGTGCCCATGAATTAGGTCAAGGTGATTTAAAGTGTTGTGCAGATGCTCTGTGCCATTACTAAATTTTTATTTTTGTCTAGTAGTTCTACTAATTGCTGAGATGCATAACATGTAAAACAGGTACATGTATACGAGTGTGTTTGTAACTGTTATGGCTCTGTTGAATTGGTCAGTTTATCATCAGAAAGTTATGAAATGGCCTCTTGATTTCTGGTAAATGATAGTAGTCTTGAAGTTTGATTTATCACTTAATAGTATGGTGACTCCAGCATTTTTATGCTTACTTGTGGCATCCTTTATTTTTTCCATTCATTTTCCTTCAGCCCGTCTATACTTGTAGTTAGCTGTAGCTCTTCAATGCATTCTATCAAGGCTTTTAAACTTCAGTATGTTTCCATTCATAGTTAATGTAACTTGATAAATCTGGATTCACGTCTACACATCTGTTTTCAACTTCTTCCCACTATTTTTTGTTCATTTCTTTCTCCTTCTCTTGATTCTTGTATTGGTTGAATACTATCTAAATTGTATTTTAATTTACATATAGATCCTCATTCTGTTGATTGTTTCTAATGTGTATTTTTAAATTTTCCCAGTAAAATTTAGAAATGCACAAGTGATTGCTTTTAGTACCTTTCAAAAGCTTTGCAACAGTCAGCACCATTTAATTCTAAAACATTCTCATCATCCCACTTGGCCGACAGAACACATTGTGCTCATTAGCAGTCATATGCATTTCTTCCTCAAGCGCTATCAACCACTAATATGTCTCCTGGCTTTATGGCTCTACCCTTTTTGGACATTGAATATGAATGGAATCGTACAGTGTGTAGCCTTTTGGATCTACTAGCTTCCTTCACTTGGGATAATGTTTTAAAGGTTCATCTGTATTGTAGTACATTTCAAAATATTCTATTTTGTTAAACAATAAATATCTCATTATATAGGTATATCAAATTAGGTTTATTTATTCATCAGTTGATGAGCATTTACTTATTTTTCCACTTTGGGGCTGTGATGAATAATGCCTTTGTAGACATTTTTCTACAAGTTTTGTGTGACCATATGTTTTAAATTCTCTGGAGTATGTTGTTGTTAGGAGTGGTCAAGCCTACTTCTGACTCCTAGCAATCTTACGTACAGCAGAAGGAAACACTGCGTAATCCTGCACCATCCTCACAGTTGTTGCTATGTATGAGCTCATTATTGTAGCCACTGTGAATCCATCTTGTTGAGGGTCTTCCTCTCGTTCACTGAGTCTCTCTCAAGCATGATCGCTTTTATCCAGGGATTGGTTGCTCCTGATAATATGTTCAAAATACAACAGAAAAAAATGACGCCATTCTTGCTTCTAAGGAGTGTTCTGGGTATAGTTCCTCCAGGACCAATTTATTCTTCATTCTGGAGACCGTGGTATATTCAGTATTCTTCACCATAATTCATAGACATCACTTATCTGCTGTTTTCCTTATTCATTGTCCTACTCTCATATGAATATGAGATGATTGAAAACACCATGGCTTGGGTCACGTGCACCTTAATCTTAAAAGAGACATCTTTCCTTTATAACTTTGTAAAGTGGTCCTCTGCAGCAGATACACTCAATGCAGTGCATCATTTGCTTTTGTGACTGCTGCTTCCGTGAAAGTGATTGTGGATCCAAGTAAAATGAAATCCATGACAACTTCATTATTTTCTCCATTTATCATGATGCTGCTTATTGATCTAGTTGTGAGGATTTTGGTTTTCTTTATGTCATGGCATAATTCATACTGAAGAAAGTAGTCTTTGATCTTCAGTAAGAGCTTCAAGTCTTCCTCGCATTCAGCAAAACCGGTATCATCTGCGTATGGCAAGGTTGTTAATGAGTCTTCCTCCAGTACTGATGTGAGTACTTTCTTATACAGTTTAATCTCTTATTGTTTGCTCAGGATAGAGATTAAATAACCATGGTGAAGGGATATAGCTCTCTCACACATCTTGCCTGTCATTAAACCCTACAGTATCCACTTGTTCTCTTTGAGCAACTTGGTCTATGTACATAAAGGTTTTGTATGACCACAATTAAGTGTTCTGGAATTCCCATTCTTGGAAATGTTATCCATAACTTGTTATGATCCGCACAATTGAATGACTTCTCAAAGATAATAAAAGACAGATAAATATATTTTTGTTGTCTGCTTCCAAGCAAGATCTGTCTAACTCAGCAGTCATATTTTTTATTTCATGACCTCTTGTGAAGACATTTGGATTTTTGTCAGTTTCGTGTGGATGTACTGCTACAATCATTTTTCATTTATCTTCAGCAAAATTT
The DNA here is from genome assembly GCA_028571685.1 of Heterohyrax brucei. Classification (NCBI taxonomy): domain Eukaryota; kingdom Metazoa; phylum Chordata; class Mammalia; order Hyracoidea; family Procaviidae; genus Heterohyrax; species Heterohyrax brucei. The sequence continues at coordinate 126,178,740 of CM053166.1, read as the reverse complement.
TACGTGAATATAATATTTATGATATGGTTTGATGATACTTGCATCCTTCTGAATCCTTTTTCTTTGGAATGAGCACAAATATGGCTCTGTTTCATCAGCTGCCCAGATAGCTGTCTTCCAAATTTCTTGGCATAGACAAGTAGTCACTTCTAGCATTGCATCCATTTATTGATATGTCTCGGTGACTATTCTGTTAATTCCTAAAGTCTTGTTTTTTGCAAATGGCTTCAGTGCAGCTTGGGCTTCTTCTTTAAATATCATCAATTGTTAGTATGCTACCTCCTGAAATTGTTGGATGTCAACCAGTACTTTTCGTTATAGTAACCTTGTATATTCCTTCCATCTTATTTTCAGCTTCCTGTATTAGTCAATATTTTGCCCATAGAATCCTTCAGTATTGCAATGTGAGGCTTGATTTTTTTCTTCAGTTCTTTCAGCTTGAGAAATGCCAAGCATGTTCTTCCTTTTAGTTTTCTATTTCCAGATTTTTGCATATTTCATTATAATACTTTGCATTGTCTTCTCAAGATGCCTTTGAAATCTTCTGTTCAGCTCTTCTGTGTCATAATTTCTTCCTTTTGATTTGGCTATTCTACATTCAAGAACAAATTTCAAAGTCTCTTCTGACATCCATTTTGGTCTTTTCCTTCTTTTTAGTGACGTTTTGCCTTCTTCATGTTTGATGTCCTTGACGTCATCCCACAACTGATGTGACATTTGGTCATTATTGTTCAGTAGTCAAATCTGTTCTGGACATAGTTTCTAAACTCAGGTGACATATAATCAAGGTCACATGTTGGCTATCATGGATTATTTTAATTTTGTACAGTTTCGACTTGAACGTGCAAATGAACAGTTAATAGTCTGTTTCTCACTTGGCCCCTGACTGTGTTCTGACTCACATTATTGACCTTCTTCATCATGTCTTCACACAGATGCAGTCAGTTTGATTCCTGTGAACTCCATATGGCGAAAACACTGGTGTATAATTGCAATTTTTTGTTGTTGGTTGCTGGTTTCGTGAAATTCTCTATGAGATCTCTGGCATCATTTTTTCCACCCAGGCCATTTTTTCCGGATGCTAATCATTCTTCTTTCTTTCCAACTCTGTATTCCAATCACCAGTAATTATCAGTGCATATTTACAAAAACATCCGTCTTCTACTTTGACAGTTTACCATGCAAGTGAATCTGTGATATAAAACCCCACACAGACACAGCTCTGTAACTCTAACTACTCTCCCCCTCCCTGTAAAATGTAAGTAATTCGTTAGAAAATCTATGCCCTGCAGTCATTTCTCATCTATATTTGTATTTCCTTCATGAAGTTCTAGGTAAAAATCCCTAACAGTTGCTTATAGATAGAAAATTATATTTAGTAAATCACTACTTGATATCTTAAAAGTGTAAAAACAATGTCCCCTCCCTATCCCAAGTCCATTGGATTATTGTATCCCTCTATATATACATGCTAATAACTTTATTTATGTATAAGCAGACACACATACACTGTATATTTAGTGTTCAGCAAAATCAAATATAGGTATTAAATATTCAAAACTTAGCATCAAGTATTTAAATACAATTTTAAGTATAGAAAAGAAATAACACTATAAAATTATAAAACATTTTTCCCTCAATACTTTGATTATTTGTATCTATCAGTATTGATATTGTCGTTGTTGTTATGAGCCGTTGAGTCAGTTCCAATTCATAGCGACCCTGTGTATAACAGAATGAAACACTGCCCAGTGTTGCACCCTGCCCGCAGTCGTCTTTATGTTTAAGCCTATTGTTATAGCCACTGTGTCAGTCTATCCAGTTGAGAGGCTTCCTCTTTTTCACTGATCCTCCACTCTATCAAGCAGGATGTCGTTCTCCAGGGACTGATCCTTCCTGACAACATGTCCAAAGTATGTAAGATGTAGTCTTGCCAGCTTTGCTTCCAAGGAGCACTCTGGTTGTACTTCTTCCAGAACACATCTGTTTGTTCTTTTGGCAGTCCATGGTATATTCAGTGTTCTTCTCCCAGCACCACGATTCAAAGGCACCAATAACTTCTGTCTTCCTTACTCGTTGTCCAGCTTTTAGGTTCATATGATATGACTGAATATACTGCAGCTTTGGTAAGGAGCACTTTAGTCTTCAAGGTGACATCTTTATTTTTGAACATTTTAAAGAAGTCCTGCGAAGCAGATTTTCCCAGTGCAGTTTGTCTTTTGATTTCTTACTGCTGTTCCCATGGGTGTTGATTTTAGAACCGAATAAAATGAAATCATTGACCACCTCAATCCTTTCTCCATTTATCATGTCGCTTACTGGTCCAGTTGTGAAGCTCGTTTTGTTTTCTTTTTTACTGTGATTAAGTGAAATTATACAATTCCAATCAGTTTTGCATGCCCACCTGTCTGCAGCTCCTTAGGCTCTCCTTACCCAGTGACAGCACACTGCTTTTCATTCTATAGCGTACAGTCTTTCATAGTATTCTGTTATGATACTTTTGATTTCAGTTGGGTCTGTTATGACATCTCCCATCTCATTTCTTATTCCAGTTAATTGTTTCCTCTCTTTTTTTGTAAGTTTGCCCAGTGGTTTGTCAATTTTGATCTTTTCAGAAAACCATCTTTTAGCTTTGTTAATTGTTTTAATTGTTCTTCTATTCCCTAGTTCATTTAGTTCTGCTTTAATCTGTATTATCTGTTTTCTTCTGGTGCTTGAGGGGTTCCTTTGTTGCTCTCTTTCTACTTGTTCAAGCTGTAGGGTTAATTCTTTAGTTTGGGCCCTTTCTTCTGAATGTGTGCATTTATAGAGATAAATTGATCTCTGAGTACTGCTTTGACTGTATCCCATAGGTTCTGGTATGATGCATTTTCATTCTTATTTGATTCCATAAATTTATTTCATCCCTGATTTCTTGTGTAACCCATGGATTTTTGAGTAAGGTGGTGTTCAGTTTCTGTGAATTCAAATTTCTACTTATGTTTTTACTGCTCTTGATTTCAATTTTTATGCCTTTATGGTCCAAGAAGATACTTTGTAATAATTCAGTGGTTTGGATTTTCTTGAGACTTGCTTTATGTCCTAATACATGATCTATTCTGGAAAATGTTACATGTGCATTGAATAACAAGATATACTTACCTGTTGATGGGCTGTATATGTTGATGATGTCTAGTTGGCTAATTGTCACAATAAGATCTTATGTGTCTTTACTGAGCTTTTTTCTGGATGATCTGTCCGTTACTGAAAGTGGAGTGTTGAGGTCTCCAACTATTATTGTGGAGTGATCTATATCAGTTTTCAGTGTTGTCTGTGTTTGTTCATTGTATTCAGATGCTCTGGTATTGGGTGCATAAATATTTAGTATTGTTATGTCCTGCTCATGAATTGAGCCTTTCAGCAGTAAATAGTGACCATCCTTGTCCACAATGGTGGATTTTACATTAAAGTCTATTTTAAATACAGTCAGTTCTCCAGGTGGTCTTATTTGAAAAAGGTGCTTTACTGCTGAGCCAGCAGCTTTCTACCAGCTGTCAAAATCTGTTAGGCCCTCAGGTGTGAAGGGCCCTGCCTTCTGGATGCCAATAAAGTCACCTCATGGCCTGCCCCCAGACCCTGTGACATAGTTCAAAGAAGGGAGGAGTTAGGGCCTTGATGCCCTCTTCTGCCAGTCCCCACCCATGACTCTAGACATGGTTGTCTTAAACTTAACTTTTCTGCTGGAGAGGCACCATTGAGACAAGAATTGCTGCTCAGCATTTGAATTACCCTCAGCTGAGACCTCTGGCATCGCTGACTCTGCCTCCTAGCTGTCCAAGATGGTATCCCCCCTAAGCTGCATGTTCTCTCATGAGTCAGCAGATTCTGTGGTGCAGCTTAGAGAAGAGAGGGTGGCTGGGCACTGGTGCCCTCAGTTGTCAGCCAGGCTCTCAAGATGTGGTCATCCCAAGCACAGTTTTTCTGCTGCACTATACACTGTTTACTTAACCACTGCAGTTCAGTGTATTAGCTGGCTCATGTCAAGTCCCACCTCCTGGATAACAAAGAAGGTGTCTGTACCTGCGGTGTGTCAGTAGAAGCAAGATTCAGCATGCCACTTTCTCATCTTCGAGAGGGTAGTTTCCCCTTTACTGGCACCTAGTCAAATCTGACAACCATACGCCAAATCCCAGGGTTCCCAGGCTGTTCACGCTGCCCTGTTCAATCATCATTCCAAGCTTGATTCTCAGAAGGGGTAGACGAGATGTGTCTAGTCTTCTATCTTGGCCTCACACCCTGGATTTTTGTTTTCTTGATACTGAGGTATAATCCAAACTGAAGGTTGTGGTCTTTGATCTTCATCAGTAATTGTGTCACGTTCCCTTCACTTCCAGTAAGCAGGGTTGTGTCATCTGCGTAACACAGGTGAGCCTTACTCCAATCCTAATGCCTTGTTCTTCTTCATATAGTCCAGCTTCTCAGACTGTTTGTTCAGCATACAGAGTGAGGAAACCCTGGTCACATAGTTGTTTAAATGTTACAGCTTCTAACCAGAAGGTTAGCAGTTTTGATCTACTAGGTGCTCCTTGGAAACTCTGTGTGACAGTTCTACTCTGCCTTATATGGTTACTATGAGCTGGAGTTGACTTGATGGCAGTGGTTTTGGTTTCTGGGTTTTGGATGCAAATTGAAAAAGTGTGGTGAAAAGATACAACCCTGATGCACACCTTTCCTGAGTATTAAATCGTGCAGAGACTCCTCATTCAGTTTAAACAACTGTCTCTTAATCCATGTACAGATCCTTCATGAGCACAATTAAGTGTTCTGGAATTTCCATTCTTCACAATGTTATCCATAATTTGTCATGATCCACACAGTCAAATGCTTTTATAATCAATGAAATACAGGTAAACAACTTTCTGGTATTCTCTGCTTTCAGCTAAAGTCATCTGACATCAGCAGTGATACTCCTGGTTCTGCACCCTCTTCTGAATCCAGGTTGAATTTCTGGCAGTCCCTGTCAAAATACTGTAAGTTAATCTATTTCATTTTAGTACACATTCAGTGTTCAGTTCAGTGGATGAACATACCATGAAAAAACAAATACACCTTTATTTATACAAATTGTTATAGATTCTTCTGTTTCCCTCCAAAATGTTTTGAAATCCTAACCCCTCTACATATAGATGGGATTTTTCTTTTGTTGTGTTAATTAGGCCGTACCAGTGCAGAGTGGATTTTAAACCTAATCATTTCTGAGTTGTTGAAAAGAGTAGAATAGACCTGGAGCCACATACAGGGTAAAAACACATGTGAAGATAGACACACACTACTGATACATCTACAAATTCAGGAACTTCAAGGATTGTTGGCTTCTAGAAGCTGAAATAGACATAGAAGTACCTCTCTTTACAGGTGTTTCTTGAATTTGAACCAATAGCCTCTTGAACTGAGAAACAATTTTTTTTTTTTTGTTAAGCCCCCAGTATATTATTTCACTTACAGCATCACTTGATTATGACAGTTTGGTACCAGAACTAGGATACTGCTCTGACAAATACCTAAATGTGGAAGTATATTTGGAATTGGGTAATGAATTGAGGTCCTCAATAGGATGAACCTAGATTACTTTAAAGAGATTGTTCGTAGAATTGTGGACATTAAAGGAAATCATGATGAGAAGTTAGACTTGAAAGCTCTGGAGTTGGCTTCTATTGCCATGAAAAGAATGTTTCCAGAAATGTGGCCACTAAATGTGCTTCTGGTGAGCTGTTAAAAGAAAATGATGAACATGGTATTGGACAATGGAGGAAAAACAATCCGTGTTATTAAGTGATAAAGTATTTCTGTGAATTATGCTCAAATGTTTTGTGGAGAGTAGAAGTTGTAAGGTATAAACTTGGATATTTAGGTGAGGAGATTTCCAGTGAAGGTCTTAAACATACTGTGTTTCTCTTTGCTGCTTATATTAAAGTGTAAGAGAAAGAAATAAATTTTGAAATGAACTGTGCAGAAAGAAACCAGAATTTAAATGTTTGGAAAATACTGTTCTAAGAACTAGAAATGTCCTGAAACTGGCACTAAGAGTGTGGCTATATGGTCTTTTGCTAAAGGGATTAAGTATGTGACTGATGGACCTGATCAACCCATGCAGCAGAATTCTTGTCAGTTTAGATCGAAAGGAACACAGACTGGACAAAATGGAGCAAAACTGCTTGTCTTTTGGAATTACACAGGCAGGATATTGGCCAGTGGAGCTACTTCGTTTCAGACACCCTCTGTCGTCCCAAGAAAGGAAGATACCATCGAAGGATCGATTCAGAGAGAAACCAGCAAACTATCAGAAGAAACACAGGCAGGGCTGACACTTCCTCGGTTTCAGAGGGTGGGGCTACCACCTAGTTTTCCAATAACAGGGTTGTCACTTCCTTCCAGGAAAATGGGGACACTGCCCAAAGCTGAGGGGATTGAGCTGCTTTTCCTGTTGGCTGGGAGAACTGGGCCACCTAATTCTGAGGAGCTGAGTCATCATTCTATTGGAACAGATTAACAGACTTTCTCAAACATGAGTGAGCAAAGTTTCTATCCTATTGGGCCTAAAAGATAAGATGATGCCCAGGACATGAGAGGGTTATTTTAACCATAATCCAGAGAACATGGCCTATGCCCACAGTCTGAAGTGCAAAGCCATTGTTTAGATGTTCGTGAAAAACAAAGGATAATCTTCAAGGCTTTAGAGCAAATGATATTTATCCTCCTGGGATTTGGGCTTTATAGGTACCTGTGATCCTTTCCTTCTTTCCCATCTCTCTTTTTGAATAGATATTTCAGTATTGAAAGCCAACACTTCAGACAAAGATTTGACTGGACTGTGAGACACAGAATGATGCAGGTGATGTGTTTATGGTTTAATATATATATGAGGCTGTCCAGCTGATTTCATTCTAGAGGGGAGAAGAGATAGTGGAGAGGAGGAGACAAGTGTTGGTTGAGTGGATACTGGAAGTAAAGAGTGGAAAGGAAGAATGTGCTGTCACAGTGTAAGAAGAACAGATAGAGTTACATAGAGGTGAATGATCAGGGTTTTATGTGGCAAATTGACTTGGATTGTAAACTTCCACTAATTCACAATTAAAAAAAAGTCAGCCGACCATATGGTACAGTCATTAAATAGAATAGAAATGTATAATTTATGACTGGTTGATCATTGCATTTTGGAAGGAAATAACATGTATTCTAGGTTTCACAGGTCCACATATGGAAAGGAATTATGCCCCAGGATGAAATAGCCAGTTGTACTCACATTTTGATTTAGGTGATTCAGAAGATGAGATTTTGAATTTAAGAGTTGATGCTGGAATAGGTTAGGACTTTTTTTGGAATGGTGATAGGGTGACTGTGTTTTAGACATGAGTAAGTTACATATTTGGGGGGACAAATGGTAGAATTGAGCCCCAGTGTTGCAGTGGTTAGGAGCTTGGCTGTTAACCAAAAGATGAGCAGTTCTAATCCACCACCCACTCACTGAAAATCCTATAGGGCAGTCCTGCTCTGTTCTGTAGGGTCACTATGAGTCAGAACTGATTTGATGGAAGCGGGTTTTCAGTGGGTAAAATAGTAGAATGCTGTGGATTGAATTGTGCCCCTGTAGAATATGTACTGTAACTCTGATGCCTATATCTACTTGTTTGGACATAGAGGATTTTCTTTTGTTAGGTTAATGAAGTCATACCAGTGTATTATGTGTCCTAAGCCAAATCACGTCTAAGTTACAAAAAGGCCAGAAGAGACACTGTGAAACAGAGAGAAAAGATTCGATATGAAAACAGATACAGATGGCAGATGCTTGCACACACACAGGAACTGCAAATGATTACATTTTGCTAAAATGTAAATAGTCAAAGAAAGATCTGCCCTTAAAACCATGCCCTAAATTTGCACTTGTGTTCCCCTGAACTGTGAGAAAATTAATTTCCGTTCTTTAAAGCCACCTATTTCAACTATTTCCACTATGGCAGCACATGATAACTGTTTTAGCTATCAAGTGCTGCTGTAACAGAAATATCCCAAGTTGGTGACTTTATCAAATAGAAATTTATTTTCTCGGGGTGGAATCAAGATTGCGGACTAAATGCATGCCTCCCTAAATCCCTCTGGAAAACAAAACCTGATATGATAGTTAAATGGAGCCTTCTGGACATCTACTGAGCCCTGGGATGCGACATAGGGCTGTTAATTTGGACTTCATACCACTGAATGTGAAACCTCCTCTTTTTCACTGACCCCACTCTCAGTGAGCACAGGCTTGCACAGAATGAAGGTAACTCACCGTTTCGACTTTTTTTTTTGTCTGTCTTGCCAGGTGGGCAGAACTGGGACTTGACTAGCTGCTGGTCTTGGATGCACTACTGGTGGGACTGGCAAGTGTAATTGCCAAGCTCTGAGAGCCTGGTTTTGGACTCTATACACCTCGGCTCCTCTGGCCTATCAGGAAACGGAGAAGCCCAGGCAGAGGCCTCGGCTGGACTTGGTTCTTAGGCTGGGAGGTGGCTCCTGCCGGGGGGAGAGTGCTTTTCTAGCAGGGAGGTGGTGTTTTGCTCAGTGTCACCTGGGGCCAGGGCCCAGCGGCAGAGGCTGTGGACTCTGGGCATTTCGGCACTCTTGGCCTCTATCTGCTGGGAGCCTGGTCCTGGCCGGCTGGCGAGCTTACGTGGGACACCATATTGTTTTCCTGGGAGGCAGAGTCATCCATACGGAAGCCTCAGGTGGACCTAATACCTGGGCTGGGAGGCAGCACCTACCCAGAAGAGATTGCTTTACCAACAGAAAACCAAAGTTCTACACAATATTGCCTAGAGCTGGGGCCCGACAGCAGAGGCCAGCAGGCCAGTAGCCTTTCTGTATTTTGTGCTAGTTTGTAACATCTGGTTTTCAATACAGAGGTGCTTACTTTGCCAGCTGGGAAGAGGGACGTATACACCTGAAAACCTGACTGACGTTGGAAGGTGCCAAATACTTTTTACATCTCATCTTAAGACGGCCTAGAGGAACAACAGTGGTACATCTTTACTGCATCTCTCCCAGCCTCTATTGACCTACATGATGCCCCCAAAGCAGCACATGTTGGAGAGGATGGTAACACACGGAAGTCATCCATGGCATCAGAAGGCCCCCAAAAGAAACCACCTCAAAACTTCCCAGATGAAGAAGCTTTTCTGAAAATGTCAAATGGTGAATACAAAAGGATTGCATATAGAGCCCTACTAGACCTTATACAAAATGCAGCAGAGCAAAACAAAAAACTAAGCAAGCTATTCTATCTGATGGAACATCAGTACTCTGAAATCCAACAGATCAAGAACAAAATTAAAGACATAGAAAATTCGATTCAAAGCCAAGAAAACAGAATGGAACAAATGGAAAAGAGAATTTCTGATTGGGAAGACAGAGCCACTGACTGCAGCATTTATGAGGAGAAATCAGAAAAAAGAAACAAGAAAAATGAAGAAGCATTAAGAAACATGTGGGACTCTATTAAGAAGAACAATTTATGATTACTTGGAGTTCCTGAATAGTGCAAGACAACTGAGAACACAGAGAGTATTGTGGCTGAGCTGCTGACAGAAAACTTCCCAGAAATTATGAAAGAAGAGAATATAGATATCCAAGATACATATTGAACACTACTCAATATAGATCTGAACAGAAAGACTCCAAGACATATTATAATCAAGCTGAACAAAATGAAACATAAGCAGAAACTCTTAAAGGCAGCAAGACTCAAAGCAAAGCTAACATTCAGAGGGAAACCCTGTAGGATTTTGTTGGATTTCTCTGCAGAAACCATGCTGGCATGGAGACAGTGGCATGACCCATTCAAAGCCGTGAAGAAGAACTTCCAACCAAGAATTATATATCCTGCAAAACTGTCTTTTAAACATGAAAATGAAACGAAGGCATTCACAGATAAACAGAAACTCAGAGATTTTGTAAAAACCAAACCAAAGCTATAAGACATACTGCAAGAATCTCTTGGCTTGGAAGAACAAAACCACTAACTTTCTATTTTAGAAGGACACATTATCCAGAATCCTATTCAGTTAAGGAAGGCTCCAAACACAATCAAAGCTGTAATAGTGAAAGAAATGATCTAGCGATCATATCATGTAAACTATGATATCATCATATTAAAAAGAGGGGTGTACTATAGTCGTTATAGTCCTTCCAGATGGAGAGGAAGTTCACAAGACTGGTAGCAACCAAAATTGGGTATATGCATAGTTTATTAAGCAGGATAATAGGGGCAGCCATAAAACAAAATGAAGAATCAACATATCAGATCAAGATATGTAATACAGGAGTCTCAACCACCACAAAACCAACCCTGAAAAAGGTGAAAAATCAACTCACAAGAAGGTTGCAGAACAGATTAATAAGAACAATAGAGAATACACCAACACAAAAATAAACATATCACAATGGCAGCACTGAACACATACCTATCAGTAATTACATTGAATGTGAATGGACTGGATGCTCCAGTAAAGAGACATCGAGTGAGATCTTGAGTCAAAAGGCGTGACCCATCTATATGTTGCCTATAAGAAACTCAACTTAGACTTAAAGGTAGGAACAAACTGAAAATTAAAGGATGGAAGAATATATATCAAGCTAACAATGAACAAAGAAGAGCAGGTGTGGCAATTCTATTCTCAGACAAAATTGATTTTAATGTAAAATCCACCATCATGGACAAGGATGGACACTGTTACTGAAAGGTTCAATACACAAGCAGGACTTAACAATATTAAATATTTATGCACCTAAAATTAGAGCACCTAAATACATCAAAGGAAAACTGACTACACTCAAAAAGGGGATAGATCACTCCACAATAATAGTAGGAGACTTCAAAACTCCACTCTCAATATTGGAAAGATAGTCTAGATACAGAAGACCTTATCACTACAATTAACCATCTAGACCTCGTCAACTTATACAGAACTTTCTATCCATAAGAAGACAACTACACCTTCTTCTCCAGTGCACATGGAACATTCCCCAGAATAGACCATGGGTTAGGACATAAAGGAATTCTGAACAAAATCCATACCATTGAACTAATGCAAAGCGTCTTCTCAGATCATAAAGCTGTAAAAGTCAAAATCAATAGCAGAAAAACGTAGATAGAAAGTGGAAATCATGGAAATTGAACAACACCTTGCTTGAAAAACCATGGGTTATAGAAGAAATCAAGGATGAAATAAAGAAATTTATGGATTCCAATGAGAATGAAAACACTTCCTACCAGAACCTGTGGGATACAGCCAAAGCAATGCTCAGAGGTCAGTTTATCTCCATAAATGCACATATCTGGAAGGAAGAAAGAAACCAAATCAAAGAACTGACCCTGCAGCTTGAACATGTAGAGAGAGTACAACAGAGGAACCCTTCAGGCGCCAGAAGAAAACAGATCATAAAGATCAGAGCAGAACTAAATGAATTAGATAATAGAAGAACAACTGAAAAATTGAAAAGACCCAAAGCTGGTTTTTTTAAAAGATCAACAAAATTGACAAACCACTGGCTAAACTTAATAAAGAAAAACAGGAAAGGAAACAAATAACCCAAATAAGAAATGAGAAGGTACTTGTCATAACAGATCCAGCAGAAATAAAAATATCATAGCTGAATACTGTCAAAGACTGTATTCAACAGATTTGAAAACCTAGAGGAAATGGACAAATTCCTTGATTCATATTTCCTACCAAAATTATCCCAAGGTGATGCAGAACAACTTAATAAACCCATCACAAAAGAAGAGATTGAAAAAGTCATCCAAAAACTACGAACCAAAAAAAGTACAGGCCCAGATGGCTTCACTGCAGAATTCTACCAAGCTTTTAGAGAAGAGTTATCTCCAATACTACTGAGAGTATTTCACGGCATCGAAAGGGATAGAATACTCCCAAATTCATTCTATAAAGCCAGCATAACCCTGATACCAAAACCAGGGAAAGACCCAACAAAAAAAGGAGACCTACAGACCAATATCACTCATGAACCTAGATGCAAAAATCAACAAAATCCTAGCCAATAGAATACAACAACATATCGAAAAAATAATCCATCATGACCAAGTTGGATTCATACCAGGGATGCAAGGCTGGTTCAATGTCAGTAAAAAAAATTAATGTAATCAGCCACATAAATACCACAAGACAAGAATCACCTGATCTTGTCTATTGATGCAGAAAAGGCATTTGATAAAGTCCAACACCCATTCATGCTAAAAACTCTCAGCAAAGTAGGAATAGATGGCTAATTCCTCAATGCAATAAGGGCCATTTATACAAAGCCAACTGCCTACGTCATCCTGAATGAAGAGAGACTGAAACAGTTTTGCTTGAGAACAGGAACTAAACAAGGATGCCTACTCTCACCTCTCCTCTTTGAGATTGTACTAGAAGTTCTAGCCAGAGCAATTAGACAAGACCAAGTAATAAAGGGCATCTGCATCAGCAAAGAAGAACTAAAATCTCCCTGTTTACAGATGATATGATTGTATATGCAGAGAATCCCAAAGAATCCATAAGGAAACTACACAAGCTGATAGAGGAGTTTGTCAAAGTCTCAGGATAAAAGATAAACATAAGTAAATTCAAGACTTTGAATGTGTCATGCCACTGTCTCCATGCCAGCATGGTTTCTGCTGAGAAATCTGACAAGAGCCTACAGAGTTTCCCTCTGAATGTTAGCTTTACCTTGAGTCTTGCTGCCTTTAAGAGTTGCTGCTTGTGTTTCATTTTGTTAAGCTTGATTATAGTATGTCTTGGAGTCTTTGTTTTGAGATCTATATTGGGTGGCTTACGATATGCATCTGAGATGTCTATATTCTCTTCCTTCATGATTTCTGGGAAGTTTTCTGTCAGCTGCTCAGCAACAATACTCTCTGTGTTCTCAGATGTCTCACCCTGTTCAGGGACTCCAATTAATCGAAGGTTGTTCCTCTTAATAGAGTCCCACATGCTTCTTAATGTTTCTTCATTTTCCTTGTTTCTTTTTTCTGATTTCTGCTCATAGACGCTGGCATCAGTAGCTCTGTCTTCCAAGTCAGAAATTCTTTTTTCCATTTGTTCCATTCTGTTTTCTTGGCTTTGCATGGAAGTTTCTATGTCTTTGATTTTCTTCTTGATCTGTTGGATTTCAGAGTACTGGTGTTCCATCAGATCGAACAACTTGCTTAATTTTTGATTTTGTTCTGCTGCATTTTGTATAAGGTCTAGAAGGGCTCTGTATATAATCAATTTGTATTCACTTCCTGATGCTTTCATAAAAGTTTCTTCTTCTGGAAAACTCCTTGGTTGCTTTGTTTGGGAGCCTTCTGAAGCCATGAGTGATTGCTTGTATGCCACAATTCTCTGTTTCTTTTTGGGTCCCATGTGAGTATATAGAGGCTGGAAGAGGTACTGTGAGGATGGATTGCAAATGTTTCTCTAGGCTGTCTTCAAATGTAAAGCAAAAGATATCTGACCAGTTCACAAGTCAGTTAGGTTTTCAGGTGTAGAGGTCCCTCTTCTCATCTGACAAAGTAAGCGCCACTATATCCAACCCCAGATGATAACAAACTAGTTCAGAATACAGCAGTGCTACTGCCCTGTTGGCCTCTGCTGACAGCGCCTAGCCTTAGCCAATGCTGTGTCGAGTACTGGTTTTGTGATAGAAAAGCCCTCTCCTGTGGGCAGGCTCTGGCTCCCAAGCTAAGAATTAGATCCAGCTGTAGCCACCGTATCCAAGATGGCGTCCTCCACACAGGCAGCAGATAGAGGGGCTAAAGGTGCCGAGAAGTAGTGATTCCTCTGCTTCTGTTGCAGGGCCCCCAACATAGGCAGCACTGTGCAAAATCACTACTTTTGTGTCGGAGAAGCACTGTCCCGTTTGCAGGCACTGTCTCCCAGGCTAAGAACGTGGTCTTGCTAAAATCTCGGTACCAACATGGTGTACCGCACACTGACCGCGAAGCTCTGCACAAACCCCGCTGAAGCAGCTACAAAACGAAAGGCTCAAAGTGGCTAGATTCACAGAGTCCCAAGCCTGGCTCTCAGAATATGGGAATTTCGCCTGCCGATAACCCCAGCAGCGCGTCTGAGTCCAGCCACCAGGCAAGACCCAGCTCCGCCCGCCAGCCGAGACAGAGGGAAGAAAAAGTCAAACTGGTGCGTTTACCTTCCATCTGTGAGAGCTGGGGCTAGCCAGGAGCGGGAGTCAGCGAAAGAGAGGAGGTTTTTCGCTGAGTGGTATGAAGTCCCCATTAACAGCTCTGTTCCGTGTCCTGAGGCTGATTAGGTGATCAGAAGGCTCTGTTTGATTGTCAATTCAGGTCTTGATTTCCAGAGGGATATAAGGAGACGTGTGCTTAGTCCGCCATCTTGACTCCCTTTCCCCATTCTATACATTTTAGTGCATTACTACCCAAAGAGTGGTCCACTGACCAATAGAGATCCATGAACTGTATGGTACAGGCTAATAGCAAAATACATATAGTAGTTAGAGTAAGAATTGTGGTAGTCAAATTTGCTTGGTTATGATTTTTAATATTTGGTAATACTTTGAAAATTATACAGTTACATATATTTTATTTGCACTTCCCTGAACATCAGGGAATCTGAACTTTTTTTTGTTGTTTGTTGAACAGTTATATTTCTTCTCCTGTTTACATCCAGTATATATTTTTCTACTGTGTTGATTGATGTTGACTTGCAACTTTCATTGTGAATTCACTAGAATATATTTTAGGTTTTAATTAGTTTCTTAAGATTTTCTGCTTATCTTTTCTATTGCTGTCAAGCATATTTACTCAAGTCTTGGTGCATGACCCATACCCTACAGGCAATGTGAATGCATCAAGGTACAAGGTAAGTGTTTAAAATAACAGTTTACATCTTTGTGTGTATCTCTGTCCCTGTGTTGGTTTTCATTCATGTATAAAGATATGATTTTCATTCTAATTACAATGAGAAACCACCGGAAGGTGCTACATAAAAGGATATGCTTTTATTTACACTTTATCCATATGAATCTAGGGACCAGGAGTACAGCAGATTGACTGAGCAACAGAAAGAAAGTTAGGTGTCTTTTACAGAGTTCTATAACATCAAGGGGAAAAGCTGGTGACAAAATCATGAGTTCATTGGATGTATTACAGTTGAAAGAACTAGTAGACACTTAAGTGGTGACATTACAGATCCTTTTATATATATATCCTTGGAGCTTAGGGCAATAGTCACAGATTTGAGAATCATTACTGTGTTGGTAGTTTTCAAAGTTAGAAGTCTGTATTGTACAGGGATAGGATAGAGAAAAGAGTAAAACGAGTGTCCTGTAACAGTTCAATACATAATGTTCTGTCTGAGGAGGAGGAAGAATCAGGAAAGCAGATTAAGTCAGAACAATCATTAAGGTAAAATAGAACTGGAATATTGTTCAACATTAAGAAAGAGTCTACTATCAATACATGGTACAACATGAATGCATCTCAATAATATTATGCTAAGGTGAATAAACCAGGTGTAGAAGACCCCATTAACTGGATGCTAACATTTATGTGAAATGCCCAGAAAAAGCAAGTTTACAGAGAAAATGTTATTTATCAGGGTATAGGGATGAAAATGGCAGTTGACTGCAAATGAACGTGAGAAATCTCTATAGGGTAATGAGAATGGCCTACAACTGAATTTTGGTGGTGATTGAACAGTAGTGTAAATTTACTAAAAATAATGAATGTTTTAAGTTATATCAATTATTTCTCAGTAAAGCTATTGTTAAACTCTGGTAAATGTGATATAATTGGAGACAAGCACATTAGATTTTTTCAAAAATGTTTTGTAATTAGCAGTGGCTGATGTTTCTACAGATTAAAAAATAATGACACTAGATTTGGCGAAATGAAATTTGTTGATGACAGTAATAAGAATGAAGGGTAACTTATTCTTTAGCAAGATGACTGTTTCCTCACAGATACTCCAATTTGAGCCTTGTCTTTCTAAATTCACGACACTAGACTAGATAATTTTCAGAATATTTTGCCAAGTAGTATAAATACTAAGATATTATTTTTATTACTCTGAATTTTAGATTGATTTAAAAAGGAGTTACCTGTTTAAAATGTTTATTCTTCCCATGCAGGAACACGCAAAAGCAAGTACAAAATAAATTTTATAACTGATGATCATTTAGCTACAAGACATCTGGATTACATCTCACTGAAAATCAACAATGAACTCCAAAGAAAAGCTGACTAAAGAAAACACGGCTGAGTACCAGTGCAAGTACATTCAGAGAGAAAATTATGTTGCTACTTTAAATTCAGCAGACATATTTGGTACTCCTGTCTACATGGAAAATGTCCCTCAACTACTGTATGGAAACAAACCATTGGAAAATGCTCAGAAACCTTTTGGAGTCTCAAACAGTAATATTCAACCTAGCAATTCAACCTCAGTTGCTTGTCAAATTGTCCGTGTGCCTCGGGAAGAAAGAAAGTATTTGAATCAGTTTAGTGAAGCTGGTAAACAAGTTAAATTCTTTCTAGATATCATGCATAGGACTGGTGCCAACCTACAAGAATTCACTTTTTTCAAAGGCCAAGGTCTCGACATTACAGTCACTGGCAAGCCGGAAAGTGTCAAGGAAGCTAAGAGGGAGATTTTTGCTCGGTTTCAGGAACGTGTTTCAGCTATAGTTTGTACTCCTGAAAAACAGCTCTACAGTGTTACAGGGAAGACTGGAGGAAAACCACAAGACTTGGAACAAAAAACTGCAGCCAATATCCAGACTCTATGCTGTGATAACTCTCAAAACCAGATCAAGATCGCTGGCACCAAGGAGGGTGTAAAGAAAGATTCACATGAAGCTTTTCATAGGTCTGCTGAACAAGACAAGTATGCTACAGAGAGAATACATATAGCAAAGTTACTTCAGCCTTTTGTTGCCAGGCCATATAATAGATGTTTTGACAAAGTCATTCAGGGAAAAGAGGCACAGACAACTATTCCATTACCTGGTACCAGCCATACAAAGGTAATGTTTACTAGGAAAAAGAAACAGCTAAAGCGATGTGTGGCTCCTGTAGATGAGATTTTGGAAGATACCAAAAAGAAAACTGCAGCCACAGCTGTGGAGATGAAATTGCAGCACAAGTGTACTACAAAGCCCAAGAACAATTCTGTTCAGGAGACTCTGGGAAGGACTGAACTCTCAGTAGAGACTTCACCCTTGGCGAGGATGTCAGATCGAGAGAAACTCCTGGGTAAGCCTGAAAAGTCAAGGAAGGCATTTACTAAAGTATATTCAAAGGTCAAGGATTACACTGTTTCCTTGGTTTCTGCACCTTCTTGGATTCACAAGTTTATTATTGGTAAGAAAGGTCATAATATATGCAGAATAACTCAGAACATGCCAAATGTTTGTGTAGAATTTACTGGAGATGACAAAATTACTATAGAAGGACCTACAGAAGATGTGAATTATATTCAAGGCAAAATTGAAGTGGAAGTCAAAGCCCTAACTGACAGGATGAATTATGAAGAGATTAATATTGACTTTAAGTTTCACAGGTACCTGAAAGTGAAGAAAAGTGTCAACGTAAACCAGATTCAAGCCAAGAATAAGGTCTGTGTGCTAATCTCACCTGCAAATGAAAAGAGGAACTTCATCAGAATTGAGGGTGATTCTCAGCGTGTCCAGCAGGCCAAGAAAGAACTTCTGGAGCTCACTGCTGATGTGCAAAATATGCAGAGCATAGACTTAATTATTGAGCAGAGATATCACATCACAATCGTTGGGCAGAATGGTGAGCACATTCGTGCTATCCGTAAGAAATTCCCAGGAGTTATGATTATTATTCCTTATCCATCACAAAAAAGTGACATTGTCCAACTCATGGGGCCCAAGAATGAATTAGAAAAGTGCATAAAATATTTGGAGAATGTGGTGGCAGACTTTGTGGAAAATAACTATTCCTTAACTATTTCCATACTGAAACACTTTCACAAACATATCATTGGAAAAGCAGGTGAAAACATCAAAAAAATCTGTGCAGCAAGCAACACCAAAATTCACATTCCATCAGAAAGTAGCAGCTCAGAGAATATTGTCATCACTGGAAAACAGGAAAACTGTGAAGCAGCTTATAACTGGATTCTTTCCATTGTGAAAGATATTTCAAATATTCCAGAGATTGAAATTTCTATTCCTTCTAGCCTGTACAAAGCTCTTATTGATCCACAAAACTGTTTGATTCATTCAATTATGGAAGAATGTGGAGGGATCTCCATTCACTTTCCAAAAATTAAGTCAGGCCTTCAAATGGTTGTTATTAAGGGACCTGCCCGAAGGACTGAGAAAGCTAAGAAAAAGCTGCTGCAACTAGCAAAAGAAAAAGAAAGCAATAGTTATTCTGTGGTCCTAGAAGTCAAAGCACAATATCACAAATTCTTCATGAGTAAAAATAGCAGTTTTTCTAAAATCTGTCAGAATACTGGCGCACATGTCGTTTTCACTAGCCTTGAGGATGGAAATCAAGAATTGTTAACTCTCACTGGCTCAGAAGAGGCTGTTAAACGTGCACAAAAGGAATTAGAAACTCTAATAAAAAGCCTAGATGATGTTGCAGAGGACAGTATACTGATAAATCCCAAGTGCCACCGTCAGTTTATCATGAGAAAGGGCCAGATTTTCCGGCAGATAACTGAGGAGTGTGGCGGTGTGATTATTAATTTTTCACATTCAGGAAAACAGAAGAACAAAGTCACAATCAAAGGAGCAAAGCCTTGTGTGGAAGCAGCCAAAAAACAGATCCAGGAAATCATTGACACATTTCATAGCGGAGTCAAAACAGAATGAGTTGTTTCCCAGAAGTTCCAGCCTTTTGTCCTGGGGCCAGTGTGTTCCCAGGTCACAAAAATCACTAGAGATTATAATGTTGAGTCAAATTCACTGAGAGGAGAACCCTGTTAATAATATAGAGCCAGCTCTTCAGGAAGATGAAGACGAAATTGGGAAAAGAACGCTAAGAAGAGTGATCCTGTTTCTCCAAAGAAATGTGGTACCATACATATTTCAGGCCAAAAGGAAAAATGTGAAGCTGCCATGGAAGCCCTTGTGGCTGTAATTTCTGTCACTAGTGAAGTAGATACACCTTCTGATCTTCACCGTTACACTTTTTTGGTCGTAAGGGAAGTGGTATGTGAAACTTGGTGGACAGATTTGAAGTTGATGTGAAAGTCTCAGCAGCTGCATTGTAGTCCAATAATATTTCCATTATGCATCTTGCTGCAAATGTCAATTGAGTCAAAGCTACATTGCAAAAATGAGTAGTGGATTTACAAGATAATATATAAGATTGAATATTCAAAAGTTTTAAACTGAGCTGATTCACACTAGACCACAAGTACCACTTCAAGAAGCTTATTGGTCAAAAGGGTGTACTTATTTTGCAGATTTTTTTGAACATGAAGTTACCACTTGTTTTCCCATTAAAAACAGCAATGAACAGAAAGATCACATGGTTATCAATAGATATGAAAACAACTCCATTGTTGCCTGGGATGCAGTCGTGAAAATGGTACATAAAATTGAAAACCAGTAACTAAGGAAATCTTAGTAAACCACAGAGTTCACAGCCAAATTACTGAGTTCCGTGGGAAGGCAACTAAAAACTCATGGGTCAATTCCAAGTAGATACCCATTTCCTTCCCACAGGGGCCCCAGATCCAAACCTCGGCATTGTGACTGGTCTTGCTGATAAAAGTCACAAAAGTAACTGATCCTACCCTTAGTCTTGAAGAACATCATCTGGCTCTGTAACGAAGTATGAGCCTTGGCAGAAACATTTGAAGGGAGTCTGTATAAAGCATCCAGTGCTGCATCCAAGGGTTTTGTGACAAAAGATCTTCCCTGTACTATGAGCACCATTCAAAAGGCCCCTGGCATGAACAACTGCAGAGTTTGCCAGTTTGGGGTGTCAAGTGTCTCCTAAGACCCTGACTGGGAGACACAACCAACAATATTAAGAACAGTTTTCTTTCAAATAAAACAACAGAAATTGTTCCAGACAGCTGACCTGAAAATGCCACAAAATTCCTTCCTGAATTGACCTAGCTACTGAATAGTATTCACATTGTTTCTTAAATACTCCAAAATATGTTTTAGTAAAAAGGAAGCACTCAATCCTGTGTGCCTAGAGTAGTTAGCAATTTAGTGACTAGTTTCTTTATATAACCTGCTCTTGACATTTCTTCTGGACAGACTTTCCATTGTTTTAAATGTAGTTCATTAAAATATTAAACAAGTACCACTTCCTAAATTACATGGTCTGTTTAGTGTGTCATTATTCACTTTCATTCTGAGATCTAAACTGTGGCAAGGAGATTACATCTTTGTCACCACCACCCAAAGGCATAAATCTCCTTAACATTGAAAGAACCAAAACTGATTGTAGTCACTTCACTTTTTTCTCAACTTTTTATTTGTATTACTCCTAATCTTCTCCTTTATAAAGTGCAACCAGCTATCTGCCAAGAGCCCAAATGCTCGCCTAGCATAGTGTATAAAATAGAGAAAAGTAAAGGTTTGGAGAATGTGATTTGATTCTGGAAGTGGTGCTAGACATCAGAAGTAATGCAGTAGTAATGTTAGAAGGAATAAAAATGGTGTAATTAATCTGAATGGCTTACTTATATTATGGTCACGACTGCTACTTATGGCTTGAAGACTTGCAGAGTTTTTACTCTCCCCAGATACACCCTTCTGAGGTCTCTGAGAAACAAAATGTCCAACTCAAGAAGAGACTGTTTTCAGCCCTGCTTTCCAGTGATCCCTTCAGTTGGTAAAGCCTTCAGATGTTACTTTAGTGGATGCCGTGGGGCACTACTCTGATTCCTCACTACCCAATCTACTGTACCTGCTAACTGCTGATGCCTAACAACTGAATGAACCCCACCTCCAGTGTTTCCCTCAGCTGAAAAAAGGCACTTTGCCCACGGTAATGTCTCCTTCTCAGGGGCAGCCTTGATTCGATCACTAGTCAGTATGGGGTCATAAATGCCCAGCTCCCTTTGTACCCTTCAAGAAAGTTGTGTAGTACCATCCCAGAACTAGAGCTCATCATGAGCTCAGTTGAATCCTTTGTTGTGACTGCATCAAAGTTAAACTTCTTCCTCTGTCCAGTTCTTTTTCCTTCATTGCTCTGTAGGTATTGGTCATAAGATCACTTCCCAGTAAACTTTCTGAAGACAAATCCTCTGTCTCTGAGTGTAGCACAGCTGTAGTTACTGTGATGAATTCTTACGATCTGAGAAACATACTTTAAGGTATATGAAGGTTTGTCAAGAAATGATTATGTCAGGTAAATAAGGAAAGTCTCACTTTCTTTGGAACAGTCACAGACTCCTCTCTGCATATTGCCTCTCTGAAACAACATAAGAAAAATGTCTGCCACTCAACATTTCTTCTCTCTCTCTTTTTTTTTTTTTTTGCTGTAGCATTTGCAGTTAGGTGTTCTGCGTGTCAGTGTGTGAATTCTGACGCAGTTGCTTCAGCACGCCAGTGTGCACTTGTTTTAAAAGGGGCCTGGATAGCAGTTTGTGGAAGAAGTAGTGCATATAGCCACCTAGGTTAAGGTATATGCATTTTCATTTTAACTAGTCATTTCCAGATTGTTCTTCATTTCTACCAAGAGCATATGAGTCCCTGGCAGTCCACATCTTCACCTGGTGTTGATAAAGTGGGTCAGCAGATGTTCTTTTTAGGGCATTATTGTTTTAATGGGAGCTGTGATAAGCTCAGTGGTCAGGAGCTCAGGTACTCACTGAAATGTCAGCATTTGAAATCTACCAGCCACTGCTTGGAAACCCCACAGAGCAGTTCTTTATCTCATAGGGGCACTATGAATTGGAATCCATCGGGACTGTGCCTTGTCCAGCACCCCAGCGACCTGCACTGGGAAGGGTCTGGGGCCGAGAGGGACAGGAAAGGGGATGAGAAAGACTCAGTCACACAAAGAACACATCACACAAGATAAAGTTTGGGCCAGGTGGGACCAAGGTCTCTGATGGAGAATGATGGTCACTGTTCCTTTGTTACAAGCTTGATTTATATGTTCTAGAAGCAAGAGGACAACAGGTCAGCACGCATTGCCAAAAATGGTTAGGGTCTTTGTAGGAAGTATTTGGATTGGTTACAGAGAACATAGATGTCTCCAAACAAAGGACACGGAACAAGGAAGCAGCTTAGCCTAAGCTTGTCTTTCTAGTTGCGTGAACAGTTTTACAGTGTTAAGCAAGGTGGGATAAAGAGAGGGAGAGGGAAGGGAGATAGCAAGGGGATTAAAGTATAATAGCTTTTAGCCCGCAGCATCTCCCTGTTTATATTTTTATGTGAAAGAATCAGTAATGTGGAGGATAAGCAGAAGGAGTAGAAGGCAAATGGAAACAAATTTCTCGGTGTGGCCGAGGTCGCTGCTGCTTGTCGTGTCTCTGTTTGTTCCTTGGGTCCCATTCTGAGCTGGGCGTGGGACACGAAGCAGTCATGGGACAGGAGACTTCCCTCAGGAGACTTCGAGGGTTGATGGTCTACACCCCATCTCTTTTGGTCCCCAAGGTTCCTCCTGATGGCCCCTCTGCGACTGTGTCTGTCTTAGGTTCCTCTGAGGAATCTTACCTGTCTCTGGCTAACCAGCCATCTGGGGCCAAACAGGGTGGCATAAGGTGATGAGTGGAAGTTTATGTCTCCTTTGTAGCCTATACTCCATCACTTCCACACCCAGCAGCTGCCTTGGGACTTCCCCGCCTACTGGCGGGGCCCTGGCTGCTGTCACAGATGGGCCCAGCTTATGGCATTGGGGAGAAGACAGAGTACATGACATAATCCTCCAGGAGGCCTCAGCGTCCGCATGGCCAGGAGGGCCTCAGCCTCCGCATGGCCAGGAGGGCACAAGGTGACCTTACATATGAGGCATATACAAGACACTCCCCTGGATCTAGCCGGCAAGGGAAGTGCCATTATCTAGAAACAACAGGATAGGAAAGTTCTAAATGCAGGAAGGAAGAAAAAAAGTCGCAGAGGGCAGGTGAGAAGGAGAATAGCCCCGGAGGCACAAACGATGGGCATAGACAGGGAGGTACAGATGGAGATGTGAGCATCTTCCCTTACTTATTTTTGTATAGTCAGCTTGATTTTATGATGCACTGGAGCCAGTTCCATCAGTTGTTGCTGGAAGATGTGGCATCCAACTGGAAAGGCACAAAGCAATAAGAGAATTAGATTCATTATGACAATAATAGCAATCACTGAGTGTCTGGCTATAATGAAAGCATTAAATCCATTAAGCAAAACCAGAATTGCTTTTGCTGCCTGTTCAGGTGTGAGACTTTGTACCTCAAAGTGCTGGATGTCCAGAATTCATTGATGTAATTTTTGAAGGTCTAGGCTGATGTTGGCATGGTTAAAAATGCCCACTAGGTGGGCGGCCACGTGATCCCATGGCCACTCAACTCTGACTGTAAGGCAGAGCAGTGACACAAATAATGTTTGAAGTCCGCATGATAATGTAACCCTATACGGCATTGTAAGGCCTTCACTAGAGTCCTAATTTCAAGGACCATAGCCTCCAAAGCATCCAGTTGTGTTTGAAGTTTATTATAAATAACCTCTTGGGTCTCTAAAGTATAAGAAGTGTTCAAGCTGGTTAACAAAATATGTAGTTTGTACTTTCTGAGCCAAAGCTATGGAGGCAGTTATGGTAGAGGCCAACAAAGTGACTAATGACACTATACCCAAAATAATCCCATTGCATGGCAAGGCCGATTCAATTGATTTTTGATTTCTTTGAGAGCTTGTAGACCACGATCCTCATACCAGGGCCAGGAAAGATTAGTGGGGACCGTAAGGAAAGATGGTCTATACAGTATGAGAACAGAAGCATTATTCTCCCAATTAAGTTTGGTAACACAATTTGTAAGATTACAGTTGCTCGATGGTACCAGCCGTCGCAGACGAACAGTATGGAGGGGAAGGCGTGGGAGCTGAATAAGAGCCGAAACAGTCACATCAGGAGGGACCCAAGCTTTATTTTTTAGTTACATATATATCCTACACACTTCCTTGTTCCCTTTTCCCAAGAATTCTTTTGCTGATCATATCAAAGCAAGATCGGGGGCATGCTGACTTCTGCTTATTCTGGGAACAATGCTGGGTGTATAATACTTGGAATGTGCTTATTTTAGATCTTGTTGACACAAGAGTTTGCTTGACCGTACTTTGACCTAGCCTTGATTTGGGAAGTCTTGGCTTCCCATGGTTGCTACAGGAAGTATTGAAAGTCCCATCGGTGTTGTTATTAATTTGTATGTTTCCACTAATAAAAACATAAAGATTCTGTACACATGCAGCACACCAGAATAGTCTGGATCCAACCCCACCAAGATCTTTTATACTGGCACTAGATTGATTTATAGTTCCCGAGCAGGCAGCCAGGCACCAGAGATTTGGTTGCTTATAGTGGCTATTGACAGAACAAAGGAGATGGGAAGAAGCCAGTGTACTTGACGGACACGTAAGAGTAATCTTGAAATCTCACAGAGGTGACAGAAGTCATATTGACCCATGGGGTGCAACACTCAAGCCAGGACACAAAGCCTGGCTGGTGTACAGTGAGTGGCACGTCGATTATGGCAGGGTTGACAGGTGCAATAATCATTAAGCGGCTGCCAAGCTTCCAATTTGAAAGCTTTATAAATGATAATTTCATCCCTGTCCTTGGAGCCATTGGTTATAATAGTTGACTTTTCTACTCCCACAATGGCGTACACAGGGAACTAGGTCCTAGGCACAGAAGCAGCACCGCAGCCTTTCCTGTATAATTGAATGAACTATTATGTACTGGTATAATGTGCTTATTAGGCCACCCCCCTAAAAGTTGGGAGAGATTGGTAAACACAAAAATTGTGCCGGTATTTCCCAGGGCACTACATGAGCTAAAGGTGGATCAGGGAAAAAGGTCCAGTGAAGTTCTCCCTGCACCACACCCACCTGGGCTGTGAGGAGTGCGAGTATTGACACGAAAGCCAGATCAGGGTTTTCGGAGTCGCCCCTTTGGTCTCTGACCATGTTTTGGGCCTGTTTATTAATTTTTTTTAACCTGTCCTCATGTTAGGGGAGGAGTTTGGCAAGTCAGAGCAGTAGGTCCTCGAGGGGCTGTCATTTGGGGCTTCTTCGGGGCATCCTTCTCCATATCCAGTGTCAGCAGCTGTGATCTGGTCACCATTTCCTCGGGATGGGGGGGTCCATCCAAGTCAGTAACAGCACCCAGCAGTCTATCACACTCTCTCACAAATCTTGCAGGAATCCACACCAGTCCTGTTCCTTCTGGGGAGACACAAACAAAACCCCGTCCCCACCTAGCCACTGAGATAGGACCATTCCACTGCCCTGTGGAGGGATCTTTCCAACGTACCCATCTTGGCTTGTCCTGAGATGGGGATGAGGGGTGATAATGTCTCTCGGCTGCTGTGGTGACATGTTCATTAAAAAAAAAATTAATGTATAGGAGGCCAAATTAATGACTGTGGATGGTGTAGTTTTGTATGGCCCAGGGAGATCTCCCTGCTTTTGTTTTTGTATCATAGTTTTAGGTGTTAAATTGTCCCATTAAACAATAGCTTGTCCTTGTGGATTGTAAGGGATATTAGTGGGAGTGAAATGTGGAAGTTATGGCAAAATTTCTTAAAGGTGGAACTAATATATGCTGGTCTGTTGTCCGTTTTTAAGGACTGTGGGCAACCCAACACCTGCATGGCGTGTAAGACATGGTCGATGACGTGATGCGCTGCTTCGCCAGGCTGGGCTGATGAAAAAATCATGGAGGAGCAAGTGTCTATGGAGACATGGGCAAAACGGAGGCGCCCAGAGACAGAAAAGTGAGTAACATCCATCTGCTACAACTCACCGGGGTGTAAGCCTCTGGGATTTACTCCCTGTGGCAGTGAGGGAATAAAGATGGAACAAGTAGAGCAATTCTTAACAGTTTGACGGGCAGCCAGCCTCTTTTGTAAGTTGAAACTGTTTATGTAGGGTTGCAGCGTTTTGGTGTAAAATTAGCTTGGGAAGCAGTAGCTTCCTCCGTGGGGCCAGCAGGTATAGCAGTGTAGCAAAGAAGTTGATCTGCAGCGGTGTTCCTGCCTGCTAAGGACCTGGTAGTCAAGTATGAGATCCTATGTAAGAAATGAAACAGGGATGGTGGTGTCTGCGAATAAAGTAGCACAATAGATGGAATAAGTGGAACAGAATTTCACTGCTCATTTGAGAAAGTGTTACTGTTTCAATATTTTTAGCCATCCCGACCACATAGACACTATCTGAATAAATGTTAAAGGGTCGGTTCTGGAAATCTTGAAAAACTAAAAAGACAGCCTGGAGCTCAGCATGTTGGATGGAGGTGAACCCCGAATCCACGCACCGCTGCTGAACTTCAGAGTGATATCCTGCCTGTCCCGAAGAGGAGTCGTCCGTGAACACAGTGAGTGCTCGAGGAATAGGAGAGGATAGTACTACTTTTGGGAAAATAAATGGGATAAGCTTGGGAAATTGGACAGTTTTGTAATCTGGGAAATGGTTATCTAGCGGACCAGCATATGAAGCAAGAGCGGCTTGCCAGTCTTCTGAGTATTGCCACAACCACTGATGCTGAAGGGTTTGTATGGGACAACTATTGTGTGTGGCTCTTGTGCACTGAGCTGTAGGGAGCGTTTTCTGCCCTTGCCAATGAGATTGGCTACTAGAGAAGGGTATGGAGTGAGTGACCTTGTTGAGTATGAAATAAATGAAGCCACTCCAAGACCGGTTCCAAGACGCCACTTGGCCATAACACTCCTGTGGGCACACGAGTTGTAGGGAAAATGAGGAGAGAAATTGGCTGATCTGGTTCAACTCGCGTTAGTACCACTCTAGCAATAGCTCGCGCCACTAGTTTCAGTGCTTCTCGAGCTTCTTCAGTAAGGCCCCGAGGAGAGGAAGGGTTGGAGTCTCCTTCCAGAATCTTAAACAAGGGCTGGAGCTCGTGTGTTGAAAGCCTTAAGGAGGGGCGTAGCCTGTTAATATCCCCCAGTAGTTTTGAAAGTCCTTAAGTGTTTGAAGATGATTCGTTTGAATTTGTGGAGTCTGAGGTTTGACTTGTCTATTTTCTAGGATATGACCCAGATATTAAAACGGAGGTGTCTTTTTTTGTAGTTTCTCTGGCTTAATTTCCAATCCTAATTGAGTCAATTGTGTTTGTAAAGCTTGATATATGGGTTCTAATTGCTGTTCATGGGGGCAGCCAGTAAAATGTCATCCATATAATGGATGATACACGCTTCTGGAAACTGCTCTCTCACAGGCTGCACTGCCCTCCTACATACTTTTGACACAAGGTTGGGCTATTCATCATTCCCTGAGGCACAAAATGATATCTTTGCATAAGGCCTGTGTTGTTGGGTACAGGTATGCTAAAAGCTAAATGCTTACAATTATCTGGATGCAAGGGTATAGTGAAGAAACAAACTTTTAAGTCCACAACTAGCATTTGATAATCTTGTGGTATCATAGTAGGGCTAGGTAGGCCAGGCTGTAGGGCCGCCATGGGTTCCATGGTCTCACTGATAGCCGGAAGATCCTGAAGGACTCTCCATTTTCTTGAATACTTTTTATACCAAAAATAGGGATGTTCCAGGGACTAGTGGAAGGCACCAATATCCCTTTTTTAACTGCTTTTTGACTAATGCCTAGGCTGCTAAAAGCTTTTCTGTGGTAAGGGCCACTTGTCCAACCAGACAGGGGCATCTGTCAGCCAAGTTATAGTTTTGGCTGTTGGCCTGGGCAAAGAAGTGGACAGTGGCACTAGGATTTCTTTTTTTTTATGATTAAATGAAAATGTACATTCCCATGTAAGTTTGCATGCCCCCCTGTATGCAGCTACCACTGCTCTCCCTGCCTGCTGACAGCACACACGTCCTCTCTGCTCTATACATGTCCTACCCTCCCAACATTTTTTGTTCCTACTTTTTTTTGATGAGCTTTACTTGACGGCACTTGGCTTTTGGCTTTATCATTTTAGATTTGACATTTAGGTCTTTTATCCAGTTTGAGTTGGTTCCTGTATAAGGTGTAAGATATGGGTCTTGTATCAATTTTTTGCAGATGGATATCCCATTTTGCCAGCACAATTTGTTGAAGAGATTGCTTTTACCCCAGTTTAATGTCTTCGGGCCTTTGTCAAATATTAGCTGTTCATAGGCAGATTGTGTCATCTCTGGGGTCTCAATTCTGTTCCACTGATCTATCTGTCTGTTTTTGTACCAGTACCAGACTGTTCTGAGTACTGTGGCAGTGTAGTAAGTTCTAAAGTTGGGCAATGAGAGATTTCCCAGTGTGTTCTTTTTCTTTAGTAACGCTGTACTTATCGAGGGATTCTTCCTTTTAGAGACAAAGTTGGTGATTTGTTCCTCTATCTCATTAAAAAGTGACACTGGAACTTGTTTTGAGATTGCATTATATAAGTAGATTGCTTTGGGTAAAATAGACATTTTCACAATGTTAAGTCTTCCTATCCTTGAGCAGGATAGTTTTCTCCATTTGTGTAAGTCTCTTTCAGTTTCTTGTAGTAAGGGCTTGTGCTTCTCTTTGTAAAGGTCTGTTATTTCTCTGGTTCGATTTTTTCCTAGGTAATTTATTTTCTTAGGGGCTATAGTAAATTGTACTGACTTGGTGATTTCTTCATTAATCATTATGTTGTTAGTACAAAGGAATCCTACTGATTGACTTATGTTTATCTTGTATCCTGAGACTTTGCTGAACTCCTCTATTAGTTTGAGTAGTTTCCTTATGGATTCTTTAGGATTCTCTGCATATACAATCATATCATCTGCAAATAGGGAAATTTTTACTTCTTCTTTGCTGATGCAGATGTCCTTTATTTCTTGGTCTTGTCTAATGGCTCTGGCTAGAACTTCTGGTAAAATATTCAATAGGAGAGGTGAAAGTGGGCATCCTTGTCTAGTTCCTGTTCTCAAGGGAAACTGTTTCAGTCTCTCTCCATTAAGGATGACGTAGGCAGTTAGCTTTGTATAAATGGCCCTTATTGCATTGAGGAATTTTCCATCTATGCCTATTTTGCTGAGAATTTTTAGTGTGAGTGGGTGTTGGACTTTATCCAGTGCCTTTTCTCAATCAACAGACAAGATCAGGTGATTCTTGTCTTTTGTATTATTTATGCAGTTGATCACGTTAACTGTTTTTCTGTTGTTGAACCAGCCTTGCATTCCTGGTGTGAATCCAACTTTGTCTTGATGGATTATTTTTTGGGTATGTTAGTCAGATCCGACTCGACGACACTTGGCTTGGCTTGGCATTGTATTCTATTGGCAAGAGTTTTGTTGAAGATTTTTGCATCTAGATTCATGAGTGATAATGTTCTGTAGGTCTCCTTTTTTGTTGGTTCTTTCTCTGGCTTTGGTGTCAGGGTTGTGCTGGCTTCATAGAATGAATTTGGAAATATTCCGTCCCTTTCTATACTGTGAAATAGTCTCGGTAGTATTGGAGATAACTATTCTCTAAAAGCTTGGTAGAATTGTGCAGTAGAGCCATCTGGGCCCGGGCTTTTTTGTTGGCAGTTTTTGGATGACTTTTTCAATCTTTTCCTTTGTGATGGGTTTATTAAGTTGTTCTGCTTCAGCTTGTGATAATTTTGGTAGGTGATATGAATCAAGGAATTTGTCCATTTTCTCCAGGTTTTCAAATTTGTTAGAGTACAGTCTTTTATAGTATTCTGTTATGATATTTTTCATTTTTTGGATGTGTTATGACAACTCCCCTCTCATTTCTTATTTGGGTTGTTTCCTTTCCTGCTTTGCTTTAGTAAGTTTAGCCAATGGTTTTTCAATTTTGTTGATCTTTTCAGAAAACCAGCTTTTGTTCTTTTCAATGTTTTCAATTGTTCTTCTATTCTTTAATTCATTTAGTTCTGGTCTAATCTTCATGATTTTTTTTTCTTCTGGTGCCTGAGGGGTTCCTTTGTTGTTCTCTTTCTACTTGTTCAAGCTGTCAGGTTAGTTCTTTGATTTGGTTTCTTTCTTCCTTCCAGATGTGTGCATTTATGGAGATAAACAGACCTCTGAGCACTGCTTTGGCTGTATCCCTTAGTTTCTGGTAGGAAGCATTTTCATTCTCATTGGAATCCATAAGCTTCTTTATTTCATCCTTGATTTCTTCTATAACCCATGGCTTTTTGAGCAATATGTTGTTCAGTTTCCAAGAGTTCCACTTTCTATGTTTTTTCTGCTGTCGATTTCCACGTTTATGTCTTTATGATCTCAGAAGATCTTTGCATTAATTCAGTGGTGTGGATTTTGTTCAGAATTACTTTATGTCCTAACACATGGCCTGTTCTGGAGAATGCTCCATGTGTACTGGAGAAGAAGATGTAGTTGTCTGCTGATGGATAGAAAATTCTGTATATGTTGATGAGATCTAGTTGGTTAATTGTGGCAATAGCATCTTCTGTGTCTTTATTGAGCTTTTACTAGACGAACTGTCCAATATTGAGAGTAGAGTATTGAAGTCTCCTACTATTATTGTGGAGTGATCGATCTCCTTTTTGAGTGTAGTCAGTGTTTCTTTGATGTATTTAAGTACTCTAATATTAGGTACATAAATATTTAATATTGTTACTGTGTACTGAACTTTTCAGCAATAGTGTCCATCCTTGTCGACAATGGTGGACTTTACATTAAAATCCATTTTATCTGAGATTAGAATTGCCACACCTGCTCTTCTTTGTTCATTGTTAGCTTGATATAGATTCCTCCATCCTTTAATTTTAAGTGTGTTCCCATCTTTAAATCTAAGGTGAGTTTCTTTTAGGCAACATATGGATGATTGTGTCTTTTGATGCAAGATGTTACTCAATGTCTCTTTACTGGAGTATTCAGTCCATTCACATTTAATGTAATTATTGATAGGTATGTGTTCAGTGTTGCCATTGTGATATGTTTAGCTTTTTGTTGATGTTTTCTCTGTCGTTCTTGTTAATCTCTTCTGAGACATTCATCTGCATGAGTAGAGTTTTCATCTTCCTCCAGGTTGGCCTTGTGACTGCTGACACTCCTGTGTCACGTCTACTGATACATCATGCTGTATTTCCAAAGTGCTTTATGGCCGCCCCTCTGATCACGCCTAATAAGCTATGTATAAACCCAATTTTAGCTACTACCAGTCTTGTCAACTTCCTCTCCCTCTGGAAGGACCACAATAACCATTGCACATCCCTCTTTTTAATATGATGACATCATAGTTTTCATGATATGATCACTGGAATATGTCTTTCATTGTCATAGCTTTGATTGAGTTTGGAGCCCCCTCCCCAACTGAGTAGGATTCTGGATGATGTGTCCTTCTAAAATATAAAGTTAGTGGTTTTGTTCTTCTCAGCCAAAGCCAAGAGATTCTTTCATTATTTCTTATAGCCTTAGTTTGGTTTTCACAAAGCCTCTGAGTTTCTGTTTATCTTAGAATGCCTTAATTTCATTTTCATATTTGAAAGATAGTTTTGCAGGTATATAATTCTTGGTTGGAAGCTCTTGTCCTTCAAGGCTTTGAATGTGTCATGCCATTGTATCCCTGCCAGCATCGTTTCTGCTGAGAAATCCAACAAAAGCTGACAGGGTTTCCCTCTGAATGTTAGCTTTGCTTTGAGTCTTGCTGCTTTTGAGAGTTTCTGCTTAAGTTTCATTTTGTTAAGCCCAATTATAATATGTCTTGGAGTCTTTCTTTTGAGATCTATATTGAGTGGCATTCAATATGCATGTTGGATATCTATATTCTCTTCCTTCATGATTTCTGGGAAGTTCTCTGTCAGAAGCTCAGCAACAATACTCTCTGTGTTCTCAGGTTTCTCTCCCTGTTCATGGACTCCAATTAATTGTAGGTTTTTCCTCTTAATAGAGTGCCACATGCTCCTCAATCCTTCATTTTTCTTTTTTTCTGATTTCTCCTCATAGATACTGGGCTCTGTAGCTCTGTCTTGCAAATCAAGAAGTCTCTTTTACATTTGTTCCATTCTGTTTCCTTGGCTTTGAATTGAAGTTTCTATGTCCCTGATTTTGTTCTTGATCTGTTGGATTTCAAAGTACTCATGTTCTGTCAGATTGAACAGCTTGCTTAATTTTTTCTATTGAATTTTGTATAAGGTCTCAGAGGGCTCTATATATAATCCTTTTGTATTCACCTTCTGATATTTTGAGAAAAGTTTCTTTGTGTGGAAAGCTCTTTGGTTGTTTCACTTGGAGGTTTTCTGAAGCCATGGATGATTTTCTGGTTATGGCTTTCTCCTGTGTCTGTTGCTTTCTCGGCTTCATGTGAGTCAGTAATGGCTGGGAGAGATGCTGTGAGGATGGACTACACCTGTTTTTCTAAGCCATCCTAAAATGAAAGACAAAAGGTATCTGACCACTTCCCAGGCCAGTCAGGCTGTCAGGTGTACAGGACCCTCTTCCCAACTGGCAAAGTAATCAGCTCTATATCCAACCCCAAATGCTATGAACTAGCTCAAAATGCAGCAAGGCTACTGCCCTGTTGGTTTCTGCTGACAGGCCCTAGACATAGGTGACATTGTGTAAAATACTGCTTTTCTGCCAGCAAAGTGCTCCCCTGCAGGCAGGTGCTTCCTCTGAGCCTAGGAATTAGGTCTCACTGAGTTCCTCCATATCCAAAATGGCTTCTTGCACAAGCTCAGCCCCCGGCTCCTTCGTATAAACTACACTACGGCAGAGGTGGAAAGAGAGTCCAAAGGTGGGGAGATTCACTGAGTCCCAAGCCAGGCTCCCAAAATATGCAATTTCACACTCCAATCCCACCAGTAGTGTATCCAAGGCTAGCCACCAGTCCAGACCGAGCTCCATCGGCCGGGCAAGACAGAGGAAAAAGATTCAAAATAGTGAGCTACTCTCAATCCATGAAAGCCAGGATTGGCCAGTAGCAGGAGTCAGCTAAAGAGAAGAGGCTTTCCACTCAGTAGCATGAAGTGCAAATTAACAGCCCCATGCCATGTCCCTGGGCCAACCAGATGACCATATGACTCTACCAAACTATCAACCCAGGTCTCAGTTTCCAGAGGGGCTTGAGGAGATGTGTACCCAGTCCACCACTGTGACTCTACCCCCTAAGAAAAATCTTGAAATCCCAATCCATGTCTATCATTGTTTGGTTTTGTCTGTATGGGGTGTCTCCTTCCTTGCCTTTGCTTTCCTAATCCTCGTTGTGGTAGGAACCCTTGATCCAACATTTGGGAGCTAACAAGGGCATTCAGGCTCATCAGTAAGCCTCCCATACCCTGAAGAATGTCTCTCACCCATAAATTAATTGGAATTTCCACCACAAAGGGTTGGAACTCCCCAGTATTTCCCTCATTATCAAACCATTTAAGGATTCAAGCACTCCTGGTGGGATTTTCACCTGTCCAGTACCACACAACTGTGTCTTCACTTGGTCTGTTGGCCACGTGAATGGCCAATGTTTTCTTGCTATTACAGACACATTGGCTCCAGTGTCCAGCAACCCTCTCTGAAGGATTTCCCATCTATCACTAGGTCATACTCAGGCCAATCTTCCCCTAACTTGGTGACTCAACAAGTATCCAAGGAGCCAAAACCACCATCACCCCTGCTCCCTCTAGTGGCCACTGTGTTTGTCTAGTGGCTCATGTAAGGGGTAGGAGAATTAACTGTGCTATTCAATCTCCTGCTGTTACCTGATACGAATCTATTGGTGAGTGTGATGTGACGTGATTTTAATCTCTCCTGTATAATCTGAGTCTATGACTCCTGGGATGAAGCAGAGTCCCTTCATAGCAGCACTAATTCTCCCCAACAATAGTCCCACTGTTCCTTTGGGTAGGGAGCCAAGTACCCCTGTAGGGAGTGCCTGGGTACCCACCTGGGATGTTAATATGACTGTGGTGGTGGAGCAGAGGTCCAGCCCTGCGCTCCCTGCCTTGGCACAGACGAGGTCTGATATCCCAAGTTTTCCTACTGGGTAGAGTTGTATGTCACCTCCACTGTTTGACAGGGTCGTGGCTGGCCCTGTTGTGCATTTCTGTGAATCAGTCTGCCATTGGCAACAGTCTGTGACCGACACTTACTCTCCGGATGGTATCCTCTTCTGCAGACTGGGCATAGCTGAGTGGGTCTTCTTGGTTGGGAGTTACCAACACCTTGCAGTAGGCCTGTAAACTGTCTTTTCTTAATCCTGCATTCCTTAGCAATGTGGCCTTGCTTCCCACAGTGAAAACACTTTCCAGTTTTAGACCTATTACTTCCTGTTTTTAGAAAAGCAGCTAAGGTAGCCCCTTGTATGTAAGAAGGGCCTATATCTGCACAGATTCTAAGCATTTGATCAAGATCTGAAGACTTCCTAAAGGGTCTAAGTGCTGCTTGGCACCATTTATTGGTGTTATCAAAGGCTAGCTGTTCAACCAACACATCACTTGCCTGCAGATTAGAGATAAGCTTGGCCATGGCTTGTATAAGGTGGCCCACAAAATCTTGGAACGGTTCATCTGGGCTCTGTCTGATGGATGTAATGCTGATAGTTTTCTCCCCCTTGATGGCAAAGTTCTCCAAGCCTTTAAGGCTTGCACTTTTACTTAGTCAAAAGCTTATAATGAGAGACCGAACTGTTGCATTACCCCAGTATATTGTCCATCCCCTGTGAGTTAGTCTAAGGAAATGGCGATATTGTGCCCTCTGTTGGAGTTGGCTTGTTCACGACAAAATTCATAGAAGGATGATTTCCACAGCAAGAAATCTCTGGAGCAAGGTCTACTGATCATTTTCCATTGCAAGGGAAGGCTTGTAAGCCCACGAGCATCTCCAACAGTCCCAAAGTATAGGGGACTATCAGTCCCCAAGTGGAGACCACCACTTTAAGCTCTTTTAATAGCTTAAAAGGCAGAGTAGGCTATTCCCTGTTAGGGGGTCCCACACCCTGTAGGGCCAGTATCTTGACCCCAGGGAACAGGGCTGGACTGAAGCCTTCTAATTGATCTCCTGCCCTCAATGCCTCTCTGCAAGCCTGTTGCACTGGGGATAAAGGAGACTGGCCTGTAGAGGACCTAGCCTTCACTTTTGGTTGAATCCCTGAAGCCATCACAGCCAGTGAAAGCTTGGCCAAGGCTGTCAAAGCTTCCTCATTCTCATTTACTTCAGGCTTGGTGGCGGCTCCCTGTTCAGCATGGCTAGTTTCTCCTTCGGAGGACTGGTCTGACTCTCTTTCTGGGGGTGCAGAAGGTAGAGCCCCTGCTTCAGTAGCAGAAACCTCCACAGTCTGAGTCTGCTCAAAACCCTGCACTGTTTGCTTCAATTGACAAGCAGTATCTGGTAAACTCTTACAGCACTATTCTGTGGTCGAACTCTCCTCAAGGCATTCTTTAATAAGGGACCATAAAGAGAAAGTGAAAATAGGAATTCTATCAGGGACTTCTGCTGTATAACGATCCTGAAGACATTTACCTATTTTCTGCCAAGTCTCAAGATTAACTGTCCCCTGCTCTGGGAACCAAGGACAGGTGTCTTGCACAAAACTTAAAAACTGGCTCAATTGATCCTTTTTTGCTCTACCTTTTTTGCCTTCAGCAAGGCATGGAGCATCTGGGTGTGAAGCAACTGTTCGTGTGAACCTAACTGCCCCCTGTTTCACACCTAGTGTATCTATTGTACCTCCAAAACTATTCAGTTTCGCGTGCACATGCCTCTATCGGAGACATCCCCTTACCTTGCAGCTTCAGTAGTGATGGCCCACTCTTCATGACCCACATTGGGCACCACTTGCCACATCTAGCGCCCCAGCGACTGGCACTTGGGACCAAGGTCTCTGATGGAGAATGATGGCCACTGTTCCTTTGCTACAAGCTTTATTTATATGTTCCCGAAGCAAGAAGACAAAAGGGCAGGACACATTGCCAAAACTGGTTAGGATCTTTATAGGAAGCATTTGGATTGGTTACAGAGTACGTGGAAGTCTTGTCTCCAAACAAAGGACACGGAACAAGGAAGCAGCTTAGCCTAAGCTTGTCTTTTTAGTTGTGTAAACAGTTTTATAGTATTAAGCAGGGTGGGGTAAAGGGAGAGGGAAGAGAGAGGGCAAGGGGGTTAGAGTATAATAGCTTTTAGACCTCGACAGGACTGGAAGGCAATTTTGGTTTTTCTCCTTTTTTTCAATTGATTTTATAGCACCAAAGCAATGTCTTTAATGATTATTAGCACATTCCTTATTCTTGTGTTGTTTTAGCCCACTAAGCTTAAGCATTAGCCCACTAAACTTAAGCATTATGCTTAGGGTCAATCTGAAGTGTGATCATCCACCCTTGTGAGAGATTACCAGCAGCATCAGATATTTCTGTTTTACCTTCGTGAGTACCTCTCGGCAATGCCAACTTTTGCTCCCAGGAACCACTAGAGGGCAGTTTAGGTTTGCTGTCCTAAGGCACAGAAGTGGTGCAAACCAATGCGTTAACTAAATTTAAATAATTCCTTCTGCATTTTATTTCATTTTATCTTGCTATGCTCTACAATAAGACTATCAAAATATCTAAAGTGAGATTCAGTAAAATGTTAGAATCCTTTAATAAATTGTGTTAATAACTGTCTTAATCGTCTAGTACTGCTTCAACAGAAAAATACGACAAGTGGATGGTTTTAACAAAGAGAAGTAGGTTGCCTCACAGTAAAGCAGGCTAAAAGTCCAAATCCAAATTGAAGTCCAAATTCATGGCGTGAGCTTCAGAGGAAGGACACATTATGCTCCAGGCACTGCTTTCTTGGTCATATGAGGTCGGACTGTCTGTGCTCATTTCTTTCTTTTAAATCCCAAGAGATTTCCTCAACACAATCCAAGCTTGAAGACTGATTCCCACCTCACTAACAGCTGCCACCCGTACTCTCTCATTAACATCAAAATAGCATGATTTACAACCTATGGGAAAAGTCACACAATATCAAAACTCAAGGCTGAGCTACAAAGATACATTTGGGGCAGGGGGGACAATAAAATCTATGACATTTCTCCTTTGGCCCTTGAATAATCACTTCCTTGCAACATGAAAAAGGTATCCACCTCATATTAAAAGTTTTCAAGTCCAAAATTTCCTCTTTGTCTGTGAAATCTGGAATACATCATCTGCTTCCAAAGATAACAATGACAAAACAGGCACAAGCTAAGCATTTCCATCACAAATAGGAGAATTTGCAGGGAAAGAAGGGATAACAGGCACCAAATTAGTCAGCAGAACACACTGGCCCTCAAGGCTTTGAAAAGAATCCTCCTTTTCTCTGAGATATGAGGTCTGACAGTTATGTTTGCAAACACATTCTAGAATAAGTACTACATACCTGATTACTGAATATCACTATGGTCACCTTTAAATTACTCCCCTGGGGAAGCTATGCACCAATACTAGTGCCTAGATCACGCTTCAGAGCAATTTTGGAACTCTTTTTTTCTGAAATGGCCGTCAGAGCTGTTGCCATATTATGCTTGATGTCCGGAATGTAATCAAAATGTCTTCCTTTAAATATTTCCTTTATCTTTGGGTAAAGACAAAAGTCAGTGGGGCCTAGATCAGGTGAGTAAGCAGGATGTTCCAGTGCAGTTACTTTGTTTTACTGGCTTAAAAACTCCCTCACAGACAACAATGCAATTAAGTTTGTGAACTTGCCACCGTGCCACTGTGCACTGGCCATTCCAGGAAGAGTTCCAAAATTGATCTGCAAGGTACTAGGTGCTGGTGTTGGTCATAGCTTCCCAAGGGGAGTGAATACTTCAAAGGTGACTGTAGTGATATTCAGCAATGAGGTCTGTAGCACTTCGAACAATTAAGTTCACTGACTTGTCTGACCTCATATTTTACACAAGGACTCTGCTTTCCAGATTCTAGCTATTGGCAACACTCTTCAAATTCTGATTGGAGGTCTCTGGGCCCTGACTTCAGCTCTAACTTCCAGATCCACTGGGACAGCTACTGTGCTCCACTGGCTTTAGGCACCCAACTCTTTGAAGCCACAGAGGTGATTGCTCCACCCTTTACCTTTTGAGACTGATGCAGCTCAGCTTCTTGTACTGTTTGCCTCATAAATTTCTGCTTCCTGTGGCTTCTCAGCTCCTCTGACCTCACATCTGCCTCTGCCTCACAGGGGCAACTGTTCCAAAGCTCAGAAGCTCCATTCATAAGTGCCCACAAGCACCCCACTCCAGCAGGGTGCCTCCTGGGCACAGGCACGTAGTTTTCTCACTCCATGAGTCAGAAAGCCTAGCTCCACTAATACATGCCCAGAGGTAGCCCATTCTGTCTGGAAGCCTCTTAGACACAGGCATTCAGCTTGCTTACTTTGTGGGTCAGCTACAGCACTGACTCACACTGGTCTGGTTCTGCTGCTTCTGGTTCACCAAAAAGGCTTACATGCTGCTCGTTCTTGGATGCTGCAGCTTCTCTTTCGCCGCAGGTTCTCTGTTGTTATTTGACCTTTATCCAGTCACAGTTTCAAAACCACTTCCACCTTTTAGAGATCTGTTATAGCAACACCCAACTCCTGGTATGAAATTTCTATCTTAGCCATACTTTTGATGCTGTATCAGAAAATATCACAATTGGATAGGTTTAACAGAAAGGAATTTATTTTCCTACAGTAAACCAATCTGAAAGTCCAAATTCAAATTAAAGACTAAATTCAGGGCGTCACCTCCAGGGAAAGGCTTTTTCAGTTGACCTTCTTCACCAGGACAAGGAGCCTCTTCACACAGGTTTCCCCAGTCCAAAGGATGAGCTCTGCTCCAGGACCTGCTTTCTTGGTGGTATGAGGTGCCCCTATCTCTCTGCTGACTTCTTTCTTTTATATTCCAAGAGACTGCCTCAATGCTATCCAACCTTGTCAATTGAGTCCTGCCTCAGGTGCCACCTACTCTCCTCCATTAAAATCATAAAGGCAGGATTTACAGCATCTAGGGGAAAAAAATCACCCAAAACTGGAAATCATGGTCCTGCAAAACTGATAGACACATTTTTGGGGGGAGGGGCTACAGAATTCAATCTGGCAATTACAACAAAATAAGAAAACTAATAAACATAAATTTAAAAATAAACTTCCCATTATAAAATTTCAAAACATAAGTAAAATGTCAAAGATTAAATATACTTGAAAATTAAATCTAAAGGAATTAAAGTTACAAAACAAAGTCTCTTGCCTTGGTAAGTTAACAGCCTAAGAGTCTTTTTTAAAGAATCATAATTATTCTATTTTGTTATTCTGTCCATTTTTTATGAATAATGTTTCAATGTGCTTGGATATATGTAGGCTTCCTTCAGGTTCTAGAGACTGGGCTGTCTCTCAATGGTATGATTTCAGTTTATTCCAGGCTGAAAACACTTTATTCATTCAATGTCAGTTTCATTTTAAATATGCCATTAGAACCAGTAACAGCAGCAACAGAAAGTAAAAATCTATGAAATGGAGTTTTATATCTAAAATGTGAGAAAGCACAAATATGCAAAGTTTAAAATGTAAGAGTAGTCATCTCTGAAATAGTATCATTTAAAAAGAAAAGTTACATTGATAAACTGCAAACATTTTGAAAATTAAAATGGATAATTTTAGAAAAGGGTAATTTATCAACTTTGAGCCAAGTAGACACAAAATTTGTGATTATAAAAATGTCACATGGCAGGTAAATGTGTTCTGTACATATCATGAGAGCTGACTCAAACATAACTAACAATAATGACAACAGAGACAAAATATTTCAGTAGACCAAATCCCTGTAAGATAAAGACAGTACTTCAGAAGCTTTCTTATGAAAATGTGTGTGGTTGAGATGTTTTCAAAGGCTTAATTCTATGGATTCTCTTAAGGTCCATATTCAGATTCAACACATATTCATGTAAAAAATATTTAATTAAATCTAAATTGATTACTTCTCTGACACTATACCTACACATCCATGAACATACACTCTGTGAATATGTGTCTGTGCATATACAGATATCTCAAAAATCAACATTATATGCCTAAATGGCAATTTTACACAGGAATCTTTAAAGCTAAAATTAGGAATTAATTTTTTTTTACACCAGTTATAAAAACTATCTTGAATTATGGATATTTACCTATATAGTTAGAAAAGAAACTGCAATTTGTGATATAAAAATTGGAAGAGAAGATGAATAAAATATTTCTGTTGGTAGATGATATCCTGTATATAAAAGCTCAAAAAATTCAATAGATATTAGTGCAACTGGACTACACCAATAGCTAAAAGGTTTTCTAAACACAATCCAATATTTTGAAGGATAGAGTAGCAGGGTGTAGGGACCATGGTTTCAGGGGGACATCTAGGCTAATTGGCATAACTAAGATTTTTTTTTAAAGAAAATGTTTTGCATACTACTTTAATGAGTGTATTCTGGGATCCTAAAAGCTAGCAAGTGGCCATCTAAGTACTGTCAATTGGTCCCAACCCACCTGGAGCAGAAACAAGAAATCATTAAACAGTATAAGGTAGCTGAAACAAGTGAGAAAAATAAGGAGAAGAAAATCTTCCTGAGGGAAAAATGGCAATGCAACTAGCTGACAAGGAATGACAAGCTATGCCTGCTAACAAAAGGGTGGAAGTTTGAGTCCACCAGCTGCTCTTTGGAAATGCTGTGGGGCAGTTCTGCTCTATCCTGTACGGTTGCTATGAGTCAGAGTTGACATCATGGCAGTGAGGTTTTTTTGGTTGTTGTTGTTTTGTTTTTTTGGCAAGAGTATCCAGTGACATGTAAAACACTGTAATTCAGGAAAACAATACAAGAATAAAATGACAAATTAGACAACTAGAAACTGTATGAAACAACAACCAAAAAGAAAGCAAAAATTATGAAGATTAACAGAAAATTATTAGAAATTGTATAACTCAATGGAAGGACACAGAAGTAGAATTGAATCAGTGCCAGCAAAGATTAGTGACGTAGAGGACAAAACCCTTAATAGTGGTTTGAGAAACAATTGGAAAAAATAAAAAATGAAAAAGGATGAAATCCTGATAGGTACTGTGAGACATCATCTAAACAAATATGCTATGCAGAATTGGAACTACAAAACAGGACGCAAGGAAAAAAAAAAGGCACACGGAGAACTTTTAAGAAACTACAGAAAACTCCCCAGTATCATACAAGATGAGAAAGTATCCATGAAGTACAAAGAAACTCATCCAGGATAGGCTTTAAAAGATAATCATCAAGACATATCATAATCAAACATTGCAGAGCCAATGACAAAGTCTGTGAAAGCGTCTTGGGAAACACAAAATATCACTTACAAAGGAGAATCAGTATATAAAAGCAAAAGCTCTGACTTCTCAGAACAAACCGTGCAGGCAAGAAGGCAATAGAATGGCATGTATAAAAGCCCAGAAGAAAAGAATTGCCAACCAGGAATCACTCATCCAGCAAGATGGTCCCTCAAATACAACAATGAAACTAGGATACAGAGACTGCCAATTAAGTTTGCAAAATCTTCCTAGAAAAAGTACAACATACCTCATTGCTGAATATCACTATGGTCATCTTTGAAGTACGCCCCTTGCAAAGCTATGCATTGACAGGAGCACCCAGTGTATGCTTCAAAGCAATTTTGGGACTCTTTTTCTAGAATGGGCATCAGAGCTATTGTATTAACCTTGATGACTTGAACATCATCATAATGTCTTCCTTTCAACATGTCTGTCATGGATTGAATTGTGTTCCTCCCAAAATTAAGTGTAGCTATGTGACCATGATTCCCTGTATTCTATGATTGTCCTCCATTTTGTGATTTTGCTGTGCTGTATGTTAAAGGATTAGGGTGTGACTATAAATCCCTTTATAAGATCACCTCCCTGATCAACTGTAAAGGCAATTTCCCTGGAGTATAGATAACTATACGATTAGGATCATGAACTTGCCACCTTGCCACCTTGTGCAATGCCCGTTCCAGAAAGAGTTCCAAAATTGCTTTGAAGGGTGGACTAGATGCTGACACCACTGCATAGTTTCCAAAGGGCAGTACTTTGAAGGTGACTGTAGTGATATTCAGCAATGAGGTATGTAGCACTTAGAACAACTAAGTTCATGGATGTAATTGTCAGTCCTCATATTTCCTAATAAACAGACAATAAGAGAATCTGTAAACACCAGGCAGCATTCCAAAAAATATTAGAGTGTTCTTTGAACAGAGAATAAAGGACACCAGGCAACAATCTGCAATAAAGGCACACAGCATCATAACAGCCAAAAGCCAAGTGCCATTGAGTCGGATAACCCAGAGACCAACCCAAATAAGGAACCTTCAAAAGTAAAATACATCTGCATTGGCAAAGAAGAACTAAAAATCTCCCTGCAGATGATATGATTGTATATGCAGACAAACCCAAAGAATCCATAAGAAAACTACACAAACTGATAGAGGAGTTTGTCAAAGTCTCAGGGTACAAGATAAACATAAGTAAATCAGTAGAATTCCTTTATTCCAACAACAAGATTATTAAGGAAGAAATCACCAAGTGAATACCATTTACTATAGCCCCTATGAAGATAAAGTACCTAGGAATAAATCTAACCAGAGAAAGAACAGACCTTTACAAAGAGAACTACAAACCCTTACTACAAGAAACTAAAAGAGAGTTACATAAATGGAGAAACCTACCCTGCTCACGGATAGGAAGATATAACATTGTGAAAATGTCTATTTTACCTCAAATAATCTACTTATATAATGCAATTCCAATACAACTTCCAGTTACCTTTTTGAAAGGGATGGAGAAACAAATTACCAATTGTGTCTGGAAAGGGAAGAAGGAGAACACACTGGGAGGCATATCATTACCCGACCTTAGAATCTATTACACTGCCACAGTAGTCAAAACAGCCTGGTACTTGTACAAAAGCAGACAGATCGATCAATGGAACAGAATCGAGACCCAGAGATGACATCATCTGCTTATGAACAGTTGATATTCGACAAAAGCCCTAAGACATTAAACTGGGGTGAAAACAATCTCTTCAACAAATGGTGCTGGCAAAATTGGATGTCCACCTGCAATAAATTAAAACAAGACCCGTATCTTACACCTTATACAAAAAAACAACTCAAACTGGGTAAAAGACCTAAATATCAAATCTAAAACGATGAAGCTCATCCAAGAAAAAGTAAGAGCAACAATGGAAGGTTTAATACACAACACAGACAGACTTCAAAATCTGTCCAACAACCCACAAACAACAGAAGAGAAAATAGATAAATGGGAACTACTAAGAATCAATCACTTTTGCTCATCCAAAGACTTTATTAATAGAATTAAAAAGCCACCTACAGAATGGGAAAAATATTTGCCAACTCTATGTCAGACCGACGCCTGATCTCCATAATCTATAAGGTACTACAAAACATCAATAAGAAAAAGATAAATCACCCAATTAAGCAATGGGCAGAGGAGATGGACAGACACTTTTCTAAAGAGAAGATACAAGCAGCCAAAAAACACATGTGGACATGCTCACGATTCTTAGCTGTTAAAGAAATTCAAATCAAAACGACAATGAGATACCATCTCATCCCAACAAGGTTGGCCATGATCCTAAAAACGGAAGACTACAAATGCTGGAGAGGCTGTGAGAGATTGGAACTCTCCTACACTGTTGGTGGGACGGCAAAATGGTACAACCTCTTTGGAAAGCAATCTAGCACTACCTTAAAATAATGGATATAGATATACCATTTG
Source organism: Heterohyrax brucei (assembly GCA_028571685.1). NCBI lineage: Eukaryota > Metazoa > Chordata > Mammalia > Hyracoidea > Procaviidae > Heterohyrax > Heterohyrax brucei. Next base: position 126,134,886 of record CM053166.1, on the reverse strand, counting down.
ACCCAGTAATTCCACTGCTTGGAATATAGCCTACAGAATCCGGGCCATTCACACCAACGGATACATGCACACGAATGTTCATCGCAGCACAGTCCACAATAGCAAAAGGATGGAATCAAGCCAGATGCCCAACAGCAGAAGAATGGATAGGTAAACTATGGTATATATACTCAATGGAACACTATGCAGTGATAAAGAACAATGATGATAGCAGGAAACATCTCTTAACCTGGTTTCAACTGGAGAACATTATGCTGAGTGAAATTAGGCAGTGACAGAAGGACAAATATTGTATCAGACCCCTATGATAAGAACTTAAAAGCAGACTCATACATAACAGAAAAGACTCTTTGATGGCTGCGAGGGTCGGGAGGGCGGGAGGGCAAAGGGGCAGGGATTAGATTAGATAGTTGTTTGGGTGAAATTGGTGACAGCACACATTAGTAAGACGATCAATATTAACGGGACTTCAACGCAACTTGTGCACTCCTACCCTCTTAACCCAATATTGCAAGGACAGAGTAGCTGGACAGATGGCTGGGGACTGTGCTCTCAGGGGAAATCGAGGCCAATTGGCACAACTAGTGTTTTGTTAATGAGGTCTCTCCGCACTCCTCATTGATGAGTGGCATCTGTGGCCTTAAAAGCTGCCAAGCTGCCATCTGAGGGTACAGCAAATGGTTCCAACTCAACAGGAATGGATGAGCACTAAGTTCCATAACGACATGGGGGAAAGAGAATCCAGAAGATAGAGAGACCCAGGTGAGTGGATATCTGCATTGACTTGTGACCGGAAGAACCAGACAGTGCCCGGCTTCCATTAGTGATAGCCACGATGGAGCTCACAAAGTTGAGTCTCACTGGCAACACAAGTATAAATAGGGGTGCACCCTGAGATCTCCACTAAAAGACTGCAGTTGATGGTCCAGAGCACGGCCTCTGGCCTTGATGCTGCCCCTGTCCATAAATCATAATGAAGGCCAACTTTTCAGATAGCAATGGGTTGGACTTGGCAACTCAGAGTGACCATATTTTGTGGGCACTTTATTGTTCTAGGCATCTATACGATGTCGTCCTGCTGACCTCATACTGGATGAAGGGGAGTGAGTGGAGAGGAGAAAATAGAAGACTGTTGGGAGGATAGAACATGTATGGAGCAGAGCAGAAGAGTGTGTTGTTACCATCCAGGGAGAGTAGTGGAAGCTGCATATAGGTTAGCATGAAAATTTATATGGAAATGTACATTTTCATTCAATTATAATTACAAAAAAAAAAAGAAAGAAAGAAATTAACATCGCTGCTACTTTTTTTAGAATGTTATTTCCTGGATATATTTTTTTAATGCTTTGAAATTTACTTTGTTTTATGTTGGTTTAAATTGTGATTATTGTATGCAGCATAGACATGGATTATGTTTTTTTAGTCTATGTAATCCATTTACATTCACTAAACTTACTGATACATACAAGTTTAGTACTGTCATCTTGATGCCTTTTTCTGTCTGTTACTGACAATTGTTTTGTTCCACTTAATTTTGTATACTGAGTTGTGGTTTTTATTGGTTTTGTTTTGTTTCTAATAGGTTTTCTTTTCATCACTTCCATTGTTGTTGCTTTCATAATCACTTGAGACTTCATGCTATTCCTGTCTTTTATTTTGATCAGTAGGATTCATAATTTCCATAGTGATTACCTCAATATTTACTCTTGTTTTTCAAAATTTCTACCAATCCTTTTTTAAATTGTGATTAGGTGAAAGTATAAAATCCAAATTAAATCTGTATGCCCACCCAATCTGCAGCTCCTCTGCTCTCCTTGCCCAGTTACGGCACACTCCTCCTTATCATTCTAAGCTTGTCATATCCTCTTAAAAATCTCTTTTCTCCTCCTCTTCCATATAGAAACAGGTTTGTAGGACAGCATCCTATAAATGCATGAAACCATAAAGTACACACTCCATATGGTTACCTTGTGTACTGAAGTACACTCCATTTTTGTACAAAGAATTGACCTCAGGAGTGTTTTCTGGACAAGGGCAGCAACCAATCTAGATGTCATGCTCCCAGGGGAACCCCCAGGCCATCGGACCATCAGTTGTGGCCTTTTAGCAGAATTCATGAGTTGCACCCCTCTTTTACTCATGTTGCCACAGGAGTTCAACATTGCACGCCCCATGACAGCTGTCTTTGGTTGTGGCTAGGCACCATCTGGTTCTTCTGGTCACATGCTGATACAGCATCCAATTCACATGGGTCCTTCTGTCTCCTGGACTCTTTTTTCCTTGTGTCTTTGTTGTTCTCAGTGATCATCTGTTCCGGATTAGTTGGGAATATTTGGTATGCTTCAGATGGCAGCTTAAGCATCAAGACACCATTTACCATTATGAAGTACAGAGGAGTCTCTTGGCAATAGGCTAGTTATGCCAATTGGCCTGTATGTCTTTGAAGAGTATAGGCCCCAGACCCCAACCCTGCTACTCTATTCTTGCAATATTGGCTTAAGAATAGAAGAGTTTTCAGTTTATGGTGAAGTCCAGTTAAGTTGGTCTACTTTCTACTGTGTGCTGTCACTGCTATCACCTAATCAAATTTCTATCAACTATCTAACCTATGACCAACCATTGCCTTCACTCCTCACCCTTGTAGCTGTCAAAGAAGCTTTTCTTCTGTTCAAAAGTCTATTTTTAAGTCCCTATGGTAGGGTTCTCATACAATATTTGTCCTTTTGCCACTGACTGATTTTACTCAGCATAATGTCCTCCAGTTGAAACCCGGTTATGAGACACTTCCTAAAATCATCAATGTTCTTTACGTAGCTGTAGTGTTCCACTGAGTACACGTACCGTAGATTGTTCCATTCATATGTTGATGGGCATCTGGGTTGATTCCATCTTTTTGCTGTTGTGGACTGTGCTGCAATAAACCTTCATGTGCATGTATCTATTCGTGTGACTGTCCTTGACTCTGTAGGAAACATTCCAAGCAGTGGGACTACTGGATCAAATGGTATATCTATTTGCAGCTTTTAAAGGAAATGCCAAATTGCTTTCCATAGGGGTTGTACAATTTTGCAATCCCACCAGCAGTGTAGGAGAGTTTCCATCCTTCCACAGCTTCTCCGGTATTTGTTGTTTTGTGGGGGTTTTTGCATTCTGGCCAACCTTGCAGTGAGGATATGGTATCTCATTGTAAGTTTGATTTTAAATTCTTGGATAACAAATCATTGTCATCATTTCCTCAGGTGTCTTTTGGGTGCTTGAATGTCCTCTTTGTTAAGGTGTCTGTCCATCTCCTTTGTCCATCACTAAGTTGGGTTATTTACATGTTCCTTGTTGATATTTTGCAGTACCTAGGGTCGCCATGAGTTGGATCTGACTCAGTGGTACTTTACTGGCTGGCTGTAGATTATAGAGATCAGACATCTGTCCAACATGCAGTTGCCAAATATTTTTTCCCAGTTTGTAGGTGGTCTTTTAATTCTTCTGATAAAGTCTTTGGATTAGCAAAAGTGTTTGATTCTTAGTAGTTCCTGTTTATCTGTTTTCTCTTCTGTTGATCGTGCTTTGTCAGAGTTTGAAGTCTGTCTAAAGTGTGTATTAAAACTTCCATTGTTCCGCCTAATTTTTCTTGCACAATCTTTATTGTTTTAGGCGTGATATTCTATTCCTTGATCTGTTTTGAGTTAGTTTTTGTGTAAGCTGTGACATACGGTCTTTTTTCAGTTTTTTGCAGATGGATATCCAATTTTGAAAACATCATTTGTTAAAGAAACTGTTTTTACCCCAGTTTACAATATTAGGAACTTTGTTCAATATCAAGTGTTCATAAGAGGATGGTGGAATCTCTGGAGTCTCAGCTGTGTTCCATTGGTCTATATTTTTCTTTTTGTACTTGTGCTAAGCAGTTTTGACTACTGTGGCAGTGTAATATTTTGTAAGATCAGGTAGTGTGAAGCCTCCCACTGTGTTCCTCTTTTCAGTAGTGCTTTACATATCCTGGGTTTCTTATCTTTCCAAAGAAAGTTGGAGAATCGTTTCTCCAACTCATTAAAAAATGACACTGGAATTTGTATTGGGATTGCATTGTATATGTAAATTTCTTTGGGTAAAACTGATATTTTCACAATGTTAATTCTCCCTATGCATGAGCAGGGTAGGTTTCTCCATTTATGTAATTATCTGTTGGTTTCTTACAGTAAGATTTTGTAGTTCTCTTTGTATAGGTCTCTTATTTCTCTAGTTAATTTTATTCCAGGTATTTTATCTTCATGGAGGCTATAATAAACGGTATTGTTTTGCTGATTTCTCCTTTGGTGACCGCTTTTATGATATAAAGGAATCCTACTGTTTTACTTATGTTTGTCTTGTTTGCCGATACTTTGTTGAACTCTTCTATTAGTTCATGTAGTTTGCTTATGGATTCTTTGGGATTCTCTACATGTTCATTGATATCATCTGCAAACAGGGAAAATTTCACTTCTTCTTTGCCAGTGTGAATGCCCTTTGTTTCATTGTCTTGTGTAATTACTATGGCTAGAACCTCTATTACAATGTTGAATGGGAGTGATGAGCGTAGACATCCCTGACTAGTTCAAGTTCTCAAGGGGAATATGTTCAGTCTCTCTCCATTCAGGATGATGTAGGTGGCTGGCTTTGCATAGATGCCCCATACTGTGTTGAGGAACTTCCCCTCTATTACTAGCTTGCTGGAAGTTTTTAGCAAGATGATGTGTTGGACTTTGTTGAATTCCTTTTTGGCATCAATTGACAAAATCAGGTGATTTTTATATTTTGTGCTATTTATATGGTTGATCACATTAATTGTTTTTCTGGTGTCAAACCAGCCTTGCATCTCAAGGATGAATCACACTTGGTCATGATGAATTATTTTTTTGATATGTTGTTTGAATTCTGTTGGCTAGGATTTTGTTGAAGATTTTTGCATCTAGGTTCATGAGTGATACTAGTCTGTAAGTTTCTTTTTTTTGTGGGATCTTTTGCTGGCTTTGGTATCAAGGTTATGCTGGCTTCACAGAATGAATTTGGGAGTATTCTATCCCTTTCAATAGCATTAACAGCATTGGAATCAACTCTCTAAAGGTTTGGTAGTTTTTTGATCTCTTTCTTCGTAATGGGTTTATTAAGTTGCTCTGCTTCGCCTTGTGATAATTTTGGCAGGTGATAGGAATCTAGACATTTGTCCATTTCCTCTAGGTGTTCAAATCTGTTACAGTACAGTCTTTCGTAGTCTTTTGTTACACATTTATTTCAGTTGAGTCTCTTGTGACGTCTCGCATCTCATTTCTTATTCGGGTTATTTATTTCCTGTTTTTCTTTTGTAAGTTTAGCCAATGGCTTATCAATTTTCTTGATCTTTTCAAAGAACCAGCTTTTGGTTTTGTTAATTGTTTCAATTGTTCTATGCTCTAATGCATTTAGTTCTGCTCTAATCTTTTTTTTTTTTCTTTTTAAGATCACATACTTTGAAGGTACTTTTTATTCCCACTAATCATTTATCTGGTTGCAATAAATGGATGGAAGAATGGTTTCGTAGTGATGGCTGGTCTGTTGCTTTGCAGATATTTTTAGGAAGAACTGTACATCTTAAAACTGCATTTTCAAGAATGGTAACTCCTGTCAGGGATAACAGAAGCCCAAGTCATAGCTGTGAGCTTTGCTGGAGTCAGCACGCAGACAAACTTTTCCTTTTGGAGAAACTCCTCTGCTTTTTATACTCCACAGTATTTCTTAAGGTTTCATATAGAAGTTAGGAGCTTGACACAGATGTAGCTGGTCTGTCAATAAGTTTATTTTCTTTATCTGAAAAATCTTCATAGAAAATTATGGTTTGGTTTAGCTCTCAGCAACCTGCTCCTGAGCTCTGAGGAGGCTTGCCTTCTTCTGATCTATCTGATCTTTCTTCTGGGCAAGAGACATTTTGGGACAATTCCACCTCTTCTTCTTAACATCTTTCTTAGGTTTCTTCTCGTAAACAGGATTCTCTTGTATGGCAGCATGTGCTTTCTTGTACATCTCCTCCATCATGTCTGGAGTTACGTTGTTCTTTATATACTGAGAGAATTGTTTCTTATAAGCATCTTCATCTCCTTCCATTAGGTAACGCATATAATCTGCAACATTCTGACCCATGATGTGTTTCCGATGTACTTCTGCATTAAATTCCTTGCTCTCTGAATCATAACCGGGGAAACGCTTGGTACTGTGAGGGGTGGACAAGCCGCCATCCACAGCTCCTTTCAGAGCCCCAAAAACCTTATTCCCAGTGGTAGTTCTGGCAAGGCCTGCATCCAAATAGCACGTGAAGGCACCAGGTTGTCCATCAATGCTTTCCACATTTTATTCATCTCCAGTTACCTCCACTTGGCCTTCATAGATCTTGTCCATGCCAGACCTATTGAGAAGCCTGCGGGCCAGCAGCAGGCCAGTACAGTATGCAGCAGCATAATTTGTAAGGCCAACTTTCACACCATATTTTGGGAGTTTGTGAGCATAGGCTGCGCAGACTATCATATCCCCTTCTATGCGGGCATAAGCAATCTGGCAAATGATATCTCTGTTGGTTACACGAACTATCATCCTGTATTTGGGTGTGTTGTACTTATTTTTACCCTGGATTACCAAGCGTTTCCGAGCATAGTAATCAGTTTTACCCTTTCATCGTCTTCTAAATTTCACTTGGTATCTCTTGAAGTAGGCCTTGTTCTTGACAACTTTAACAAGCCCCATCCTGTGGAACGCGGAACAGCGTCTGCAACTCGCCACAGACCTGCAGGCCTAGAGGCTCTAACTGGGGGAAAAAATAGCTCTGCTCTAATCTTTATAATGTTTTCTTCTGGTGCCTGAGGGGTTCCTCTGTTGCTCTCTTTCTTCTTAATCAAGCTCTAAGGTTAATTATTTGGTTTGGGTCCTTTATTCATTCCAGATGTGTGCATTTATACAGGTAAATTGACCTCTGAGCACTGATTTGACTGTGTTCCATCAGTTTTGGAAAGATGTGTTTTCATTCTCATTTGATTCCATGAATTTCTTTATTTTGTCCTTGATTTTTTCTATAACCCATATCTTTTTGAGCAAGATGTTGTTCAATTTCCATGAGTTCAAATGTCCACCTATGATTTCTCTGCTATTGATTTCAACTTTTATGGCGTTATGGTCCAAGAATATGCTTTGCATTAAGTCAATGATTTGGATTTTGTTGAGACTTGCTTTATATCCTAACACGTGGTCTATTCTGGAAAATGTTTCACGTGCACTGGAGAAGTTGTACTTCTGTGTTGATAGGTAAAAAGTTCTGTATATGTCAATGATGTCTACTTGTTTGATTATCATAAAATCTTCTGTATCCTTACTGAGCCTTTTTTTGGATGACCTGTCCATTACTCTGACTCGACGGCACTTGGCTTGGCTGTCCATTACTGAAAGTGGAGTGTTGAAGTCTCCAACTATTATTGTGGAGTAATCTGTTTCATTTTTCAATCTTGTCATTGTTTGTTCAGTGTATTTAGATGCTCTCATATTGGATGCATAAATATTTAATATTGTTATGTCCTGCTTTTATAATGAATCTTTCAGCAATAAATAGTGACCATCCTTGTCCACAATGGTGGATTTTACATTAAAGTATTATATCTGAGATTAGTATTGCCTCTCCTGCTCTTTTTGTTGGCTTGGTATACATTTTTCCACCCTTCAATTTTCATTTTGTTCATATCTTTGAGTCTGAGTTGTGTTTCTTGCAAACCACATATAAGCCACATATAGATGGATCATATATTTTGATCCAGGATGTCACTTGCTATCTCCTTATTGGAGTGTTCATTCCATTCATATTCACTGTGATTATTGATAGGTTTGTGTTTAGTGCTATCATTTTGGTGCCTTTATTGTTGTTGATGTTTTTTATGTTGCACTTAATACTCTGTTGTAGTTTATTCTTCTTTATGGGTTGACTTCATCATTTTCAGTTTTGGTTTTGTGTTTGTTGAGACTCCTGTATTTTCTTTCTTGTTTAGATACATGACCTTTTTATTTTGCATTGCAGCTACCCCTGTAACCCCCCTTAATATTCTAAGTTTAAACCAGACTTTAACTTCTGTATATCTTTTTAAATTCTTCTCCTTCTGAAATGGTTTTAGCTACTATATCATTATTTTTAGTGTGATGATGTCATAGTTCTTGTGATATGATCACTTGCTCCTTTCTTTTAACGTTGTAGCTTTGATCGGGCTTTGTGACTTTCCTAGCTGAGTAGGATTCTGGATGCTGTGTCCTGCATTGCCTCTTTAAGTATACACAGTGTTTTTGCTTTTCTAGGCAAAGAGCTTCTTTCAGTATTTCTTGCAGTTTTGTTTTAGTTTTAACGAAGTCTCTAAGTTTCTGTTTTTCTGTGAATATCTTAATTTCATCTTTATATGTGAGAGACAATTTTGCAGGCTATATAATTCTTCATTGGAAGTTTTTATCCTTCATCTCCTTGAATATGTTATCCCACTGTCTTCTACAGGGCTTCCCTCTGAATGTTAGCTTTGCTTTCAGCCTCACTGCCAGTAAGAGCCTCTCTCTGTATCATTTTATTAAGCTTGATTATACTATGTCTTGGTGTCTTTCTTTTCAGGTGTTTTTTTGTGGTGTTCATTACATGTCTTAGAAATCTGTGTTCTGTTCTTTCATAATTTCAGGTAAGTTTTCTGTCAGCAACTCTACAACAATACTCTGTATTTTGAGCTATCCCTCCCTGTTCAGGAACTCCAGCTAGTCATAGACTATTACTGTTAATATAGTCCCGCATATTTCTTTCTTTCTTTTTTTTTTTTTAATTGTGATTGAGTGAAAGTAGTATACAATCCAAATTAAATTTACGTGTCTGCCTATCTGCAGTTCCCTCTGGTCTCCTTGCCCAGTGACAACACACTCTTCCTTTCCATTCTATATGTGTCATATCCTGCTAACAATCTCCTATCCCCTCCTCTCCACCTTCTCCCCTCCCTTATAGTATGAGACCGGTAGGACGGCATCCTGTGGATACACAGAACCATAAAGTGGACACACCATATGGTCAACTTATGGCCCTGAGTCCCATCCATTCCTGTCAGAAGAGTTGACTGCAGTAATGAATAGTAATCAGGGGCAGCGTCAAGTCTAGGAACCATACTCCTAGGAGAAATCCCAGACCATCAGACCATCAATTGCAGCCTTTAGAGGAGTTATTGAGGTGCACCCCTCCTTTTTGTGTTGCCACTAGGACCCAATATTGTGTGCCCTATCATGGCTGCCATTGGTGGTGGCCCAGCACCATCTGGTTTTTGTGATCACATGTACATACAGTCATCCATACAAATGAGTCCTTCTGTCCTCTGGGATGTTTTTCTTTTATGTCTTTGTTGTCCTTGGTGATCAGCTAATCCAGCTGAGATGGGATCATTTGGTGTACCTCAGATGGCAGCCTGCTAGCTTCTAAGACCCCAGATGCCACACACCAATATGGGGTACAGAAGACTCTCTTAACAATAGACTACTTATGCCAATTGGCCTCAATGTCCCCTGACAGCAAGAAGATAAAATACCTAGGAATGCTGTGTCAAATGTCGTATCTATTTCCAGCTTTTTAAGAAAGTGCCAGATTGCTTTCCAGAGAGATTGTACCATTTTGCAATCCCACCAGCAGTGTAGGAGAGTTCCAGTTTCTCCACAGCCTCTCCACCATTTGTTATTTTGTGTGTTCTTTTTTTTTTTTTTTTTTTAAACATGGCCAACTTTGTTGGAGTGAGATGATATCTCATTGTAGTTTTGATTAGGATTTCTTTAATAGTGAATGATTGTGAGTACTTCCTCATGTGTCCTTTAGTTGCCTGGATGTCTTCTCTAGTGTAGTGTCTGCCTATCTCCTGTGCCGATTGCTTAATTTGGCTATTTATCTTTTTCCTTTTAATATTTTGCAGTACCTTCTAGATTATGAAGATCAGACGTCTATCTGACGACATACAGTCGGCAAATACTTCTTCCATTCTGTGGGTGGTATTTTAATCCTTATAATAAAGACTTTGGATGAACAAATGTGTTTGATTCTTAGCAGTTCTCATTTGTCTATTTTCTCTTCTATTGATCAAAGTTTGTTTGTCAGATATTGAGGTCTGTCTAAATTGTGTATTAAACCTTCCATTGTTGACTTTACTTTTTCTTGCATAATCTTTATCATCTTAGGTTTGATATTTAGGTCTTTTATCCAATTTGAGATAGGTTTTGGGTAAGGTTTTAGATACAGGCCTTGTTTCAATTATTTACACATGGATAGCTGATTTTGCCAACAACATTTGTTAAAGAGACTGTTTTTACTCCACTTTAGAGTTTTAGGGCCTTTGTGAAATATCAGCTGTTCATAGGAGGATGGCGGCATTTCTGGGGTCTCAACTCTATTACAATATCAGGCTGTTCTGACTACTGTGACAGTGTAATAGGTTCTAATATCAGACAGTGAGAGGCCTCCTACATTATTCTTCTTCAGTTGTGCTTTGCCTATCTGGAATTTCATCCCTTTCCAAAGAAAGGTGGTGATTTTTTGTCCATCTGATTGAAAATTGTCACTGGAATTTGTATTGGGATTGCAATGTATATGTAGATGGCTTTGGATAACATAGATATTTTCACAATGTTAAACTTCCAATCCAAGAGCAGGGTAGGTTTCTCCATTTATGTAAGTCTTTCTTAGTTTCTAGCAGTAAAGTCTTGCAGTTCTCTTTGTATAGGCCTCTTATTTCTCTAATTAGATTTATTCCTAGGTATTCTATCTTCTTGAGGGCTACAGTAAATAGTATTGCTTGGTGATTTCTTCTTTAATGATCTCTTTGTTGTTATAAAGGAATCCTTCTTATTTACTTATGTTTATTTCATAACCTGATACTTTGCTGAATTTTTCTATTAGAGTGTTATACTTATGGATTCTTAAGGATTCTCTGTGTATACAATTATATCATTTGCAAATAGGGAGATTTTTACTTCTTTGCCAATGGGAATACACTTTCTTTCTTAGTCTTGTCTCACTGCACTAGCCAGAACTTCTAGTCCAACGTTGAATAGAAGTGGTGAGAGTGGGCATCCTTGTCTAGTTTCCACTTTCGAGGGGAATTCTTTCAGCTTCTCCCTAGTTAACATAATGTAACTGCTTGGCTTTGCATAGATGGACCTTATTGTATTGAGGAATTTGCCTTCCATTCCGATTTTGCCGAACGTTTTTAGCATGAATGGCTGTTGGACTTTATCAGATGCATTTTCTACATCAATTGACATAATCAGATGATTCTTATCTTTTGTGTTATTTATGTGGTTGGTCACATTAATTGTTTTTCTAATGTTGAACCAGCCTTGCATCCCTGGTATGAATCCAACTTGGTTGTGTTGAATTATTTTTTTGATACATTGTTGAATTCTATTAGCAAGGATTTTGTTGAAGATTTTTGCATCAAGTTTCATGAGTAATATTGGTCTGTAGTTTTCCTTTTTTGTGGGACTTTTCCTTGCAAATAGGGAGATTTTTACTTCTTTGCCAATGGAAATACTCTTTCTTTCTTAGTCTTGTCTCACTGCACTAGCCAGAACTTCTAGTCCAATGTTGAATAGAAGTGGTGAGAGTGGGCATCCTTGTCTAGTTCCTTGGTATCAGGGTAATGTTGGCTTCCTAGAATGAATTTGAGAGTATTCCATTTCTTTCCATGCTGTGAAATATTCTGAATAGTATTGGAGTTAACTCTTCTCTAAAAGCTTGGTAGAATTCTGCAATAAAGCCATCTGGGCCAGGGGTTTTTTTGGTTGGTAATTTTTTGATGACTTTTTCAATCTCTTTCTTTGTGATGGACTTATTAAGTTGCTTTACTTCTTGTGACAATTTTGGTAGGTGATATTAATCTAGGTATTTGTCCATTTTCTCTAGGTTTTTAAATTTCTTAGAGTACAGACCTGACTCGACGGCACTTGGCGACTTGGCTTGGCAGAGTACAGACTTTCACAGTATTCTGTTATGCTACTTTTGATTTCTGTTGGATCTGTAGAGACTTCTCCCTTCTCATTTTTTGTTCAGTTTATTTACTTCCTGTCCTGTTTTTCTTTAGTACATGTAGCCAATGGTTTGTCAATTTCATTGATATTTTAAAAAAAAAAAACAATTTTTGTTTTTATCTATTTTTTCAATTGCTCTTCCATTCCCTAATTCATATAGTTCTGCTCTAATCTTTATTATCTGTTTTCTTCTGTTGACTGAAGCATTCCTGTCTTGTTCTCTTTCTATTTGTTCAAGCTGTAGAGTTCATTCTTTGGTTTGAGTGCTTTCTTCCATCCAGATATGTGCATTTATAGAAATAAACTGACCTCTGATCACTGCTTTGGCTGTATCCTATAGGTTCTGGTAAGATGTGTTTTCATTCGGATTTGAATCCATAAATTTCTTTATTTCCTCTTTGATTTTTCTTTAACCCATGGCTTTTTGAGCAGCATGTTTTTCAGTTTCCATGAGTTCCAATTTCTATCATAGTTATTTCTGCTATTGATTTCAGCTTTTATGGCTTTATAATCTGAGAAGATGCTTTGCAATAATTCAGTGGTTTGGATTTTGTCGAAATTTGCTTTATGTGCTAATACATGGTCTATTCTGGAAAATGTTCCATGTGGATTATAGAAGAAGATATACTTATCTGTTGAAGGATAAAATGTTCTGCATGTTTCAGTGAGATCTAATTGGTTAAATGTCACAATAAGATCTTCTGTGTCTTTACTAAGCTTTATTTTAGATGATCTTCCCATTACTGAACGTGGAGTGTTGAAATCTTCAACTTATTATGACGTGACCTATTTCATTTTTCCATGTAGCCAATATTCAATGTATTTAGATGGTCTGGTATTGGGTATATAAATATTTAATAATGTTAAATCTTGCTTATGTATTGACTCAGCAATAAATAGTGGCTGTCCTTGTCCATGATGGTGGATTTTACATTAAAGTCTACTTTATCTGAAATTAATATTGCCACACTCGCTCTTCTTTGTACATTGTTAGCTTGGTGTATATTGCTCCATCCTTTAATTTTCAGTTTATTCATATCTTTAAGTCTGATGTGTGTTTCTTTTAAACAGTATATAGATGGGTTGTGTCTTTTGATACAAGAAGTCTGTCATTTTGTCTTTACTGGAGCTTTCAGACCATTTCTATTCAGTGTAATTATTGACATGTATGTGTTTAGTGCTGTTATTTTGATGAATTTAGTTTTGCGTTGGTGTTTTCTATGTTGCTCTGAATGTTACATTCTGGGTCACTCTTCTTTATGTACTGAATTTTCATGTCTTCCAGTGTTGGTTTTGTGTTCATTGAGACCCCTGTATTACAGTTCTTGTTTTGATGTGTTCCATTGTTATTGTGATTTTTGACTACCCCTATAATCCCCCTTAATAGTCTGAGTTTAAACCCAATTTTAGTTTCTACATGTTACTAACTTCATCTCCATCTGAAAGGAATATAACTAACATAGTATATCCCTCTTTTTATTTTAATGGTATCTTATTTTTCATGATAAATTCACTGGTTTCCAACAGAAATCAGAAATAATTTTTTGATGGCTTTTCAATCTCTTCCTTTGCGATGGGTTTATTAAGTTGTTCTGCTTCACCTTGCGATAATTTTGGTAGGTGATACGAATCTAGGAATTTGTCCATTTCCTCTAGGTTTTCGAATCTCTTACAGTACAGTCTTTCGTAGTATTCTGTTATGATATTTTTTATTTCTGTTGGATCTATTGTGACAACTCCCCTCTTTTTCTAATTTGGGTTATTGGTTTCCTTTCCTGTTTTTCTTCAGTAAGTTTAGCCAGTGATTTGTCAATTTTGTTGATCTTTTCAAAAAAACAGCTTTTGGTCTTTTCAATTTTTTCAATTGTTTTTCTATTCTCTGATTCATTTAGTTCTTCTCTAAACTTTATGTTCTGTTTTCTTCTGGTGCCTGATGGGTTCCTCTGTTGTTCTCTCTCTACTTGTTCAAGCTGTAGGGTCATATCTTTGATTTGGTTTCTTTCTTCCTTCCAGATGTGTGCATTTATGGAGATAAACAGACCTCTGAACACTGCTTTGGCTGTATCTCATAGGTTCTGGTAGGCAGTGTTTTCATTCTCATTGGAATCCATGACTTTCTTTCTTTCATCCTTGATTTCTTCTATAACCCATGGTTTTTTGAGCAAGATGTTGTTTAGTTTCCAGGAGTTCCACTTTCTATCTATGTTTTTTCTGTTATTGATTTTTGACTTTTATGGCTTTATGATCTGTGGCGGTCAGGATTATGTCAACTTGACTACCGTATTTGGCTGCTGTATTAAGTGGCAGGGAGTGGTCTGTGGTGGCTTTCCGCCCCTGAGCTCTCATCTCTCCACTTTCCACTACTACTGCTGGTCTGCTCACGTAGCCAGGAGCTCCTGCTCTCATCTTCTGGCGTCTGGTTCCTGGACTTCAGCTAGCAGCTGTTGGATTCATCAATCCTTACAGTCGGCACTTGAGAGTCCTGCTCCCTGACCTGCCGATCCTCAGTTCACCAGCCTCTGCCGTTCCGTCTCACTGCCAGCTTGGAACCCACCGACCTACCCAACTGGTGATCTAGAACTCTGGTCTCTGACCTGCTGACTTTGGGTTCATCAGCTTCCATGGCCACTTGAGGCTTATGCCAGGACTTGGGACATTCAGCTTCTGTAATTGCATGAGCTGATTCCTATATCTATATCTATATCTATCTATATATGTTATAAGTCTTTCCGTATACCTACACGTGTTACTGGTTTTGCTTCCTTAGATAACCCAGCCTAAGACATGGTCTGAGAAGACACTTTACAGTAATTGAATGGTGTGGATTTTGTTGAGATTTGCTTTATGTCCCAACACATCGTCTATTCTGGAGAATGTTCCATGTGCACTGGAGAAGAAGATGTAGTTATCTGCTGATGGATAGAAAGTTCTGTGTATGTTAATGAGGTCTAGTTGGTTAACTGTGTCAATAAGATATTCTATGTCTTTACTGAGCTTTTTTTTAAATGATCTGTCCAATACTGAGAGTGGAGTGCTGAAATCTCCCACTATTATTGTAGAGTGATCTATCTCATTTTTTAGTATAGTCAGTGCTTCTTTAATGTATTTACATGCTCTAGCATTGGGTGCATAAATACTTAATATTGTTAAGTCCTGCTTGTGTACTGAACCTTTCAACAATATGTAGTGTCCATCCTTGTCCATGAAGGTGGATTTGTTATCTGAGATTAGAATTGCCATACCTGCTTTTCTTTGTGTATTGTTAGCTTGATATATCTTCTTCCACTCTTTAGTTTTCAGTTTGTTCATATCTTTAAGTCTAACATGAGTTTCTTGTAAGCAACGTATGGATAGGTTGTATCTTTTGATTCAAGATGTCACTCGCTGTCTCTTTACTGGAGCGTTCAGTGCATTCACAGTCAATGTAATTATTGATAAGCACGTGTTTAGTGCTGTCATTGTGATAGGTTATTTTAATGTTAATGTTTTCTGTGTTTTTCTTACTAATCTGTTTTGGGACATTCTTCTTTATGAGTGGATTTTTCACCCTTTTTGGGGTTGATTTTGTGTTTGTTTAGACTCTTGTATTATGTTTCTTGATTTGACATGTTGCATCTTTATTGTGTTTTGCACATGCCCCTGTCAGCCCCCTTAATAAGCTATGTTTAAACCCAATTTTAAACTGCTACAAGTCTTATTAACTTTCTCTCAATCTGGAAGGGCTATAACTACTGTACTGCATCCTTCTTTTTAACATGATGACATCATAGTTTTCAAAATATGACCACTGGATCACTTCTTTTAATATTACAGCTTGGATTGAGTTTGGAGCCTTCCCTAAGTAGGTTTCTGGATGATATGTCCTGTTTTTGCCTCTAAAATATAAAGTTAGTGGTTTTGGTCTTCTAAGCCAAGAGCTTCTTTCAACATTACTTGTAGTTTTGGTTTGGTTTCTATAAAGTCTCTGAGTTTCTGTTTGTCTGTGAATGTCTTAATTTCATTTTCATATTTGAAAGTTAGTTTTGCAGGCTATATAATTCTTGGGTGGAAGTTCTTCTTCAAGCTTTGAATGTGTCATCCCATTGTCTCCATGCCAGCATTGTTTATGCTGAGAAATCCAATGAAAGCCTACAGGGTTTCCCTCTGAATGCTAGCTTTGCTTTGAGTCTTGTTGTTTTTAAGAGTTTCTGCTTCTATTTCATTTTGTTAAGCTTGATTATAATATGTCTTGGAGTCTTTCTTTTGAGATCTATATTGAGGGGCATTTGATATGCATCTTGGATATCTAGATTCTCTTCTTTCCTAATTTCTGGGAAGTTTTCTGTCAGCAGCTCGGCAGCAATACTCTCTGTTTTCTTAGGAGTCTCTCCCTGTTTAGGAACTCCAATTGATCATAGATTGTTCCTCTTAATGAAGTCTCACATGCTTCTTTGTTTTTTTCTTTTTGTTGTTGTTGTTTGTTTCTTTTTTCTGATTTTCCCTTGTAAATGCTGGAGTCAGTAGCTCTGTCTTCTAAGTCAGAATGTCTGTTTTCCATTTTGTTTTCTTGGCTTTGAATTGAAGTTTCTATGTCCTTGATTTTGTTATTGATTTGTTGGTTTTCAGAGTACCGGTGTTCCATCAGATCAAACAACTTGGTTGTTTTTCACTTTGCTGCATTTTTTATAATGTCTAGGAGGGTTCTCTTTATAACCCTTTTTTACTCGTCCTCTGAGAGTTTCATAAAGGCTTCTTCATCTGGTAAGTTCTCTGGATCTTTCTTTTTGGGGCCTTCTGAAGCCATAGGTCAATTCTCCTTAATGTTTTTGTCCAAAGTTTGTTGCTTTTTGGGCATCTGGAGGTTTTTCTTTTTCCTTCGGTGTTACCTTAATTGGATCTAAAGCTCAGTCTGAAAAGGAAGTTAATTAGCGGACACCTCTATGCACTCCAGTGACTGGGTTCAGTGGTATCTCTGGGGTAGCAGGCTCCACATCCTGATTGACAAAGACACGGCCTTACTTATAGACTCACTGGGGAGCCATCAGCTGACCATTTAATGTGAGTCAGTAAGGGCTGGAGAGATGCCATCAGGATTCACTGCAGTTATTTCTCTAGGCAGTTTTATATTGAAAGGTAGAAGGCATCTGATAGCTATCAAAATAGGTCAGGCTTTTAGGTGTGCAAGTCCCTCTTCCCAGCTGGCAAAGTAAACACCTCTATATCCAATCCCAGATGTTGTAAGCTAGCTCAAAATATGGAAAGGCTACTGCCCTGCCATCATCTGCTGCTGGGCCACACTATGCATAAGATTGCTTTTCTGGTGGAAGAGCGCTGTTCAGGCAGGCAGTGCCTCCCAGCCTGGGAATTAGGTCCAGCTGAGGCCTTTGTGTGAGTAACTCCACCTCCTAGTCAATCAAGATGGTGTCCCACACAAGGTCCCCCACCCACCTTGGAATAGACTATTCAATGGCAGAGATTTGGGGAGAGAAACCAAAAGTTTAAACATCTCTGTTATTTTTAGGTTGGGGTAATCAAAGTAGCTCCTCGGGAAAAATTATAAATGAATCTTCATGAAAAAATGCTAGGATCTTACACATCCACAATAAAAGCAATTTGAAAGGAGATATATTGGTTTGCAAACCTTGGCTCAAGTTCTACCTCATATTTATCATCTGTGTGACCCTAGGAAAGTCAGATAATATTTATTATCTCATCTCTAAAACCTCCTCATCTAAGCCAAGAAAATAAAAATAATAAAGCCTACTGCCTCAGACAGCTGCTAACTGGATCAGGCAAGATAATTTTCAAGGGGAAGTTCTACTCTGTCTTAGAGTGTCACTGTGAGTAAGAACTGACTCTATGGCAGTGGATTTGATTTTCAGATGTATTGTTTGGTGCCATTGAGTCACTTCCCACTCAGAGTAATCCTAGAGGACAGAGAAGTACTACATTGGGTTTCCAAGGAGCTGCTGGGGGTTTTGAACTGGCTACCTTTTCTTTAACAGCCAAGATCATAATCACTTGCCATCAGGGCTCCAATATTATCTAGGAGTTGGGGGATTTCTACCACGTTATTTTTTCTTTTTGTAATGAGTTTTTAATTATACGAACACATTCACTGCCGTTTGGGTCTTAAGAAACTAATTCTCATCTAAACTATTCCTTCAGTTATTTTAGTGTCATGTAATCGCTGAATAAAACATGGGATTGTTAAGTAAAAAATCAACTGTCTAGGAATAAACTGTATTCTTTTAAAATGTTTTTATAGTACCATGAGTACAATGCATAGCTTTATTCACACATTTTAATGAAAAGACATAAAATAAGCACCCCCTCGATACCAATTTTATCTTTCCCTCCCCTTTACTCATCTACATCAAATACATATGAGATGTCAGTTATGTATAGTAAAGCAGAAAAAAGGTGCATGTAAGTGTAGGAGCTGTCAAAATTAAACAGTAAGTGTAAGTTTGGTCCATTTTGAAGGTGATGTGACCTTTAGAAGTAAAGAAATGTTTCCCATTACAAGCCAAGCCAAGCCAAGTGCCGTCGAGTTGAATGGTATTACAAGGAAATGTCATAAAGAAGGCAGCAACTTGATTAAAGGTTTAGATCACTTGCTATCTAACTTATCTAGAAAATCCAATTGGAAAGGAAATATACTAGTTTGCATGTGGACCATATTGTTTAAGGAATATTCTAAATTTAAAGAAAGTTGCATTCAGTCACTTCTGTCTGGAAACATTACATTTTAGAAAAATGAGTGCTGAGGTTGGAAGCATTCAAAACAGAGAATATCTCAGAGGAACTCTGCCCTGCTGTCTTTAAGGGAAAATGTTGGAATTAAAAAGTAAGTTCATTGTACTCTGTATTGGTTGTGTGCTGTGGAGTTGATTCTGATTCCTAGTGAACCTGTACAATAGAGTATAACTCCTCCCATCGGATTTCAAAGGCTGTAATATTTGCAGGAGCAGATCACCAGGTCTTTTCTACAGCAGAGCTACTTGGTGAGTTCTGAATAGCAACTGAGCTCATAATCATTGCACCAACAGGTCTTCTCAAAGTCCTCTGTTAGGTAATGAACTGGTTTTGTGACTGTGTTCAAGGATTTTTTTTTAAAAAAATGTCTCTTAAGACACTGCTTAGTAGAAAAAAAAACACATTCAATGTAAATAAGAAACATTAGGATAGTATCTTACAAAGCGGCATGTTAACATTCTTATCATCTTGTTTCATTCTCATCTATTTGTCTATTAATATATTTCTAGCAGCTTTATCATCTCTCAAACTCCCTTACAATTTTTTTTTCCTTGTAGTGAGGGATATTTTTACACATCTGAGTACTCTGAATGCTGTGCTTTATGAAAGGTACAGATTTTTCATTTCAAGGTGCAAAATTTGCTCAAGAGACAACTCAGTGGGGAGGCCTTATCTAACCTTATAGTTGTGGCTAAGCTCTCAGAAAGACTATTAAAAACAAAAGAGAAACACTGCCATGGATTCAGGTCCAAATCATAGTGACCCTAGAGGTCAGAGTAGAACTGCCCCATAGAGTGCCTGGTAGATTTGAATTCCCAATCTTTTGGTTAGCAGATGTAGCACCTAATCCACTACACCATCAAGGTTTCCCGGAAAGAAAATATCAAAGATAAAATCTTCACCCAAAATGACATAGCTAGCTAAATGTAAACTGTTCTCTGAACACTAAACACATAGATATATTATTCAGATTTTAATGGGTACCAATAAGCTCTGGTGGTGTAACTCCTGATGGAAGTTTCAGTTGTTTGAACCCACCCAACTGCTCTGTGAGAGACAAAACCTGGCAATCTATTTCCATAGGGGTGGTTCTACTTTGTCACACAGGGTTTCTATGAGTCAGAATTTGTTCAATGGTCATCACATTACATAGCACATGCATATAGTTTTCCTTTGGACTAAAGTTTTTTTTATAGTTTGAACTGATTAGTTGCTAGACCTCCCTTGACTCAAACGTAGAGTTGACAAACTATAGTTTCCAGGCCAAAGTGGTCCACTACCTGTTTTTCTGTTTGTTTTTTAAAAACATTTTATTAAAACACATTCATGGGTATTTTAAAATGTATTCTCTGTTGGTGCTTTTATGCCACAAAAAAATAATTGAATGGTTAAAAGAGAGGGTTGTATGGCCTCCAAAACCTAAAATATTTACTAGGTGGCTGTCTTAGTCATCTATGGTGCTACTATAAGCAAAATACCACAAGTGAATGGCTTCAACAAAGAGAAATTTACTCCTCCACAGTCCGGTAGCCTACAAGTCCGAATGTAAGGAATCAGCTCCAAGGGAAGCCTTTCTCTCTCTGTCAGCTCTGAAGGAAAGTCCATGTGATCATCAGTCTTTTCTTGATCTGGGAGCATATTGGCACAGGGACCTCAGGTCCAAGGAAGAGCTCTTCTCCCATCTCTATCATCCTCATGGTATGAGGTTCCAAGGTCTCTCTGCTTCTCTCTTTTATAACTCCAAAGAGATTGGCTTAAGACACTATCTAATCTTGTAAAACTCATCAGTATAACTACTGGTAATCTGTCTTATTACATCATAGTGACAGAGTTTACAATAGACAGGAAATCTGACCAAATGACAAAATGGTAGAAGATCACTCAATTGTGGGAAACATGGCCTGACCTAGTTCATACATAAATTTGTTAGGGGACATAATTCAGTTTATGATGGTGGCCTTGAACGAAATTTTGCATGCATACTATACTAATGATATTTTTCAAGAATTTCCTTATTCTGTTGGATCACTTTTCTTTGGAATCCTCACAAATTTGGATTTCTTCCAGTCAGCTGGCCATTTAACCATCTTCCAAATATTTTGCACAAACAATTGAGCACTTCCAGCATTGCATTCATTTGTTAAAACATCTCAATTGGCATTTCATCAATTCCTGAAGCTTTGATTTTCTCAAATGCCTTCAGAGCAGCTTGAACCTCTTTCTTCAGTACCACCAGTTCCTGATAGTAATCTACCTCTTGAAGTGGGTGAATGTTGAACAATTGTTTTGGTACAGTGACTCTGCATATTCCTTCCATCTTCATTTGATGTTTCCTCCATCATTTAATATTTTTCCCATAAAAAAAGCAAAAGCCCACTGTCATCAAGTCAACTCCAACTAATAGCTACCTTACAGGACAGAGTAGAACTGCCCAATACAGTTTCCAAGGAACATCTGGTGAATTTGAATTGTTGACCTTTTGGTCAGTAGCTATAGCACTTAACTACTACACCACCAGGGTTTTCCTTTAGAATCCTTAAGTATTGAAACTGAGGGCTTGAATTTTTCCTTCTGTTCTTTCAGCTTAATAAATACTGACCATTTTCTGCCCTTTTAGGTTTCCAAATCCAGGTCTTTTCACATTTCATTATAATACTTTGTCTTCTTCAGCTACCCTTTGAAATCCTCTTTTCAGCTCTTTTACTTCATCATTTCTTTCACTTGCTTTATCTACTCTACATTCAATAAAGTGTTTCAGAGTCTTTGGTCTCTTTCTTTCTTTTCTTTTTAGTGACTTTGTGCCCTCTTTCTGTCTGATATATGCTTTAGTCATCTGGCACTGCTCTAACAGAAACACCAGGAATGGATGGCTTTAACAAAGAAAAGTTTATTCTTATACATTCTAGTGCTGCTTTCTTGATGGTATGATGTTCCCAATCCTCTACTTGATTCACTTTCCTTTGATCTCTTGTGGAATCAAAGCATAAAATGTGGTGCAAGCCACACTCCCTTTACATTGGAGCTTGGAGATGACTTTAGGAAGCGTGTTACACTCCCAACCTAATCCTCTCTAACATAATCTACTCTATGAGCCACAGGCAGAGATTAGGATTTATAGCATAGGGAAACCACAAAATGAAGGAATCATGGCCCAGTCAAATTCCTACTCACAGTTTCTGGGTGACACAACTCAATCCAGGACAATATCTTTGATGTCATCACACAGCTTGTCTGGTCTTTGTTCATTAGGCTTCAGTGTGTCCAATTTAGATTTCAAATGGTCTCTAAATTGAGGTGGGATATACTCAAGATTGTATTTTGGCTCTTGTGGACTTGTTTTTCTACAGTTTCACCTTGAATTTGCATATGAGCAATTAATGGTATGTTCCACAGTTGATCTCTGGCCTTATTCTGACTAACGAAATTGAGCTTCTCCATTTTGTCTTTCCACAGATAGAGTTGATTTGATTCCTGTGTATTCCATCCAGCAAGAAACACATGTACAGTCACTGAGTATGTTGGTGACAAAATGTAATTCCAATGAGTAAGTCATTGGTCTTGAAAAGCTCCTTTATGGAATCTCCAATGTTATTTCTACTTCCAAGACAATATTTGCCAACTACCATTTCTTCCATATTTAAAAGTTTTACATTCTAATTGCCAATGATTATCAATGAATCTCTTTTTAAATAATATTGTCTTGTGCTATAAGTGAAGGCTTACAATACAAGTCAATTTGTCATAGAAAAACTTGCACACAAAATGTTGTGTGATTCTAGATGTTCTCCTCAACCTATGAAATCACACTCCTGCTTTCTACCCTGTATTTCCCATGTCCATTCAAAAAGCTTTTGTCTCCCTCCCTATCTTTGAAGACCTCAGATGTCACTCATCAAAGTGACATAACTTTGTTATGCCAGTTGATCTAGATGTCCTTGAAACCATGATCACTAGGCCCCTACCTTGCTACTCTGTCCTTCAAAGTGTTGGGTTATATTCAGGAAACCTCTTAGCTTTTGGTTTAGTCCCTTCCTTCACCTAATCAAATTCCTGTCTACTATCTAATCAGTGAATACCCCTCTCTCCCTGTCCACTCTTGTAACCATCAAAGACTGTTTCTTCTGTGTTTAAACCTTTTCTTGAGTCCTTGTAATGATGGGATCATGCAATATTTGTCCTTTTTCAAATAGCAAATTTCACTTGCACAAATCCTTCAAGATTACTCCACATTGTAAGATGCTTCCCAAGATCATCATTGTTCTTTATCATTTTGTGGTATTTTCTGTGTGAATATGTCATAGTTTATTTATCCACTCATCGGTTGAAAGGCACCTATGTTGATTCCATATTTTTGCTATTGTGGAGAGTCCTGCAATAAGCTTTGTTTTGTATGCATTTAGGAAGCTGTTGACTGTTGGTTTCCAACCTGAAGGGCTCATCTTCTGTCACTATTTCAGACAATGTTCTGCTGCTATTCCTAAGATTTTATTGACCACCTTTTTTAGAAGTAGATCATGAGACCTTTTTTCTTAACCTTAGTCTGGAAGCTCTGCTGAAACCTTTACACTATGGAATTCCTTACTGGAATTTGAAATATTTGTGGCATAGCTTCCTGCATCACAGCAACACACAACCCACCACAGTATCACAAACCAAAAGACAAGCAATGGTATCCTTCCACCATACTTATTCAATCTGTATGCTGACCAAACATTCTGAGAAGCTGGACTATATGAAGAACACAGCATCAGGATTGGCAGAAAACTCATTAATAACCTGTGATGTGAAAGTAACAGAATCTTTCTTGCTGAATGTGAAAATAACCTATAGCACTTGGCAATGGAGATCAAAGAACACAGCCTTTAGTATAGATTACTCCTTGTAAAGAAAACAAAAATCCTCAAAACTAGACCATTAAGAGACATCATGATAAATGGAAAAACATTGAAATTGTGAAGGGTTTCATTTTACTTGGATACACAATCGACACCTAAGAAGGCAGGAGTCACAAAATCAAATGATATATTGCATTAGAGACATCTGCTCCAAAAAAGACAACTTTAAAGTGTTAAAAAGCAAAGATGTCACTTTGAAGACTAAGGTGCCACTGAACAAAGCCATGGTGATTTTCCATTATATGCACGAGAAATCTGGACAGTGACTAAGACTGAAGAATTGATGCCTCTGAATTATGGTGTTGGAGAAGAATAATGAATACATCATGGACTGCCAGAAGAACAAACAAATCTGTGTTGGAAGAAGTTTAACTAGGATGTTCCTTAAAAGCACGCATGGAGAGACTTTGTCTCATGTACACTGGGCATATTATTATCAGGGGAGACCAGTCCCTGGAGAAGGACAACATACTTGGTGAAGTAGAGGATCAGCAAAAAAGAGGAATACCCTCAGTGATACGGACTGACACCATGGCTGCAACAATAGGCTCAGACATTGTAATGATTGTGAGGACAGTGCATGATTTGGCAATGCTCATTTCTGTTGTACATAATATTCTGTGACACCTAACTAAAACACTGAGAATTATCTTATTTCAATTTGTTTTTTTGTCTTTTTGAGAAGAAACTCAGGGAGCTGTAAGAGCAGTGAACCATTTTAACCAGGAATTCTTTTCATTGTGTCACTTTGTGTTAGTTCTAACTTATAGCAACCCTGAGTGAGGAAGTCAAACTGTTCCATAGGGTTTTCTGGGCTGTAATATTTGTGGGAGCAAAGTTCTAGTCTCTTTGCCATGGAGTCACTTGCTGGGTTTGAACTACCAGCCTTTTGGTTAGAAGCTGACTTCTTAACCATTGTGTCACAAGAGGTGACCAGGAGGAATAAAGAAAATTTATGGAAAAGTCCGCATAATAATTTTGTTCAAAGATAGTCCTGATCAGAACAACAGAGAAACCAGATGATTTAATAGAACTTTGAGGTTTTCCTAGCGTCTCTGTGAGTCAGACCTGACTTGGCACCTATGGATTTGGTTTTGTTTTGGTGAGGTTTTCTTGATGACCACAGTAAATGAAGTGTTATTCTTTGGTCAACATGATATTTTTTCATTTATATACACTAGGTCTATGTCTAACTACAACTAACTCAACTCAAATTCTTCCACACTTATCCTTATGTGTCAGCAATTTGGGGTGGTATTCAGTAATTTTAGTAAAAGATGCAATTTCTGGCCCAGTTTTTTATCTACTCACAATTTCCCTGTATTTCTAAATCTGTGTAAGAAGACCCTTAATAGATCCTTACATGCTTTTCATCTGGCCTCTGGCAAGATTGTGGAGCAGCCAATCATCCTTGGGAAAATGCATGGGATTCTCAATGAATAAAATTGCTAACAACACTTCTTGCTATATTGGGAGTATATAAAAATAACATATGTTCACCGAGCCCTTAGAACTGTGTTAAGAAATGGATGATGGGAAGATACATAAGGATATCATGGAATGAGACAGTTTGAAGAAAAAGTGTAAATTGGTAACTAATTGTATAAAATGTTCAAAAATAAACCGTGTACGGACGATTTAAAGCATTTGACCCTTGTGACATAGACAATAGCAATTCTGTCCTTCCCATTTGGCGTTAGGAGTTTAAGATTACTTTGGAAAGGACCTGAGTCATGCGGAATTTTCATTGCTCAGTCCATGATTTACATGTTTGAATTATGTATGTTCTTATTGCAGGTATGGAAAGATGTGTTGTAATTATACACACGACTTCCTTAATGAGACATCCAGTTAAGAAACACTTTTATAGTTCCTATGTGCAGTATAGGACAAATGGACAATGAACAAAGAAGACAGAAGAATTGATACCTTTGAATTATGGTGTTGGAGAAGAATGCTGAATGTACAATAGACCTCCAAAAGAACAAACAGGTTGGTTCTGGAAGAAATGCAATCAGTGTGCTCCTTGGAAGCAAAGATGGCAAAACTGTGTCTTACATGCTTTGGACGTGTTGTCAGGAAAGATCAGTCCCTGGAGAAGGACATCACACTTGGTAGAGTGGAAGGTGAGCAGAAAAAAGGAAGACGCTTGACGAGATGGATTGACACAGTGGCCACAACAGTGGACTTAAGCATAAAAATGACTGTGGACATGGTGCAAGACCAGGCAGTGTTTTGTTCTGTTGTTCATAGTGTTGCTGTGAGTCAGAACCAACCCGACTGCACCTAACAACAACATATGCAAAGAGGAAACCTTGATGGAGTAGTGGTTAAGCTACAACTTCTAACAGTTTGAATCTACCAGGAGCTACTTGAAAACTCTGTAGTGCAGTTCTACTCTGCCCTATCGGGTTACTAAGAGTCAGAATCAACTCCACGGTGATGGATTTGTTTGTTTCTCTTATATGCAAAGTTGGCATTGAAAATAAAATGATGGCTGATTTCTGATATCAACATGTTGGAAAATTAGGATCAAAGACAAGAATGACCAAATATCTTTAGATGACTTTTTTCTGCACCTAAAATCTTGGTTAATTATTAAAGTAGCATGATTATTGTGTAAACACATCTCTGAAATCATGATGCAACTTACCTGTGATACTTAATGTTATATATCAAATTGGAAAGGCTATGATTCTGAGTGACAGGCACTACTTAATTAGCTTTCACGTTGTGATCCGATGTGAACAGCTGATTAGTTAAATAAAGAGTTTCCTTTGGGATGTGGCGTTCCTCCAGTATATAAATGGATGTTCTGGCAAAGCTCACTCTCTTTCTCAACCCTACTTTCTCATCATCTGACCTCTAGGTCTTGGAATGTTAAGTCCGAAGAAGTTTCTGGTCTGCTGTCTGTTCTGATTTTGGGTTTGCTAACCCTAGGAATCCTGTGAGTCAACAGAGGCCTACAGCCCCCTATTTGACCTGCAGATCTTGGAGTTTGTGAGCCTCTGGAACCAAGTGAGTCAGTAGAAGTCTTCAGCTTGTTTACTGACAAATTTCGAACTCACCAACTCCCACAACTGGTTGAGTCATTTTCTTTTCTTTTTTAAAATTTTATTGTGATTAAGTGAAAGTTTACAATCCAAGTCAATTAGCCACGTAAAATCCCATACACACAGCTCTATGGCACTCTAGCTGCTCTCCCAACCCTGTGACACAACATTCCTGCTTTCCACCCTGTACTTCTCACATTTATTCAGCTAACTCCTGTCCTTTCCTCTCCACCTCTCCATCTTATTTCTATAGAGGAGCTACTCTGACAGCCTCATGTCTTATAGCCCAATCCAATTTTTGTCTATAGAGTAGTCTTCAGCACCTTACCAAGATGATGTCCTTTGCCAGAGTCTTGACCTCCTTTGATATTATGTCCTTGTAACTGGACTTCCCAATAACATGAGTTCGTCTCACGTTACAATTCCTTTGTTTTGCTTCCCTGGAGCACCCAGCCTAATATATTCATTGTCTGTAAAACTTATTTATCAAGGACTGGTCTATTCTGATGTCATGTCCAAAGTAGATGAGATGTAATCTTGTCATTCTTGTTTTCAAGGAGCACTCTGGCTGTACTTTCGAGACAGACTTGTTCATTCTTCTAGAAGTCTGTGATATATTCAATATTCTTTGCCAACACTATCATTCAAAGACTCTGATTCTTCTGCTGTATTTCGTATTTACTTTCCAGATTTCTCATATGTGAGGAGATTGAAAATACCATGGCTTGGGTAAGGCACACCTTAATCCTCAAGCCAAAAGTGATATCTTTTTAACACTTTAAAGAGGTCTTTGGCAGCAGATTTGCCCAATGCAATATATCATTTGATTTTCTGACTTCTGTTTTCATGGGTATTGATTGTATATCCAAGTAAAATGATATTTAATGGTCCATCTGGGAGGAATTTACTTTCTGTTAAAGTGTAATCCATACTAAAGGTTGTAGTCTTTGATATTCATCAGCAAGCAAGGTTATGTCATCTGTGTATCTCACTTTGTTAATGAGCCTTCCTCCAATCTTGATGCCACATTCTTCTTTATATATAGTCCAGCTTTTCTATTTATTTGTTCAATATACAGATTGAATATGTATGGTAAAAAGACATAATCACAACACATATCTTTCCTGTTTTTAAAAGATGCGGTATCACCTTGTTCTGCTCAGATGACTACCTCTTTGTCTATGTACAGGTTCCTCATGAGAACTACCAGGTGTCCTGAAATTCCCAGTCCTCCCAATGTTAGCCACGATTTGTTACAAACCATGCAAAAAAATGACTTCCAAAGTCAGTAAACACAGGTAAATATATTTCTGGTTTTCTCTGCTATCAATCCAGATCCATGTAACGTCACCAGTGGTATCCCTCATTTCACTTCCTTTCCTGAATCTGGCTTGAATTTCTGGCAGTTCCTATTGACGTACTGCTACAACTCTGTTAATTACCTTCAATGAAATTTTACTTGTGTATGGTATTAGGTATTATTGTTCAACGAATTCTGCTTTCTCTTCTCTTTGATTGCTTTTCTTTGAAATGGGCATAAATATGAATCTATTTCAATTGTTTGAATAGGAAGTTAATCTCCCAAATTTCTTGGCATAGACAAGTGAGCACTTCCAGTGCTGCATCTATTTGTTGAAACATCTCAGTGTGTATTCTGACAATTCCTGGACCTTATTTTTTGTCAGTGCCTTCAGTGAAGTGTGGATTTCTTTCTTCAATACCATCACTTCTTGAATATATGATACCTCCTGAAATGGTTGAATGCCCACAAGTTATTTTTGGTATGCTGATTCTGTGCATTCTTTCCATCTTCTTTTGATGTTTCCTATGTCCTTCAGCATTTTACTTTTTGAAACTAAATTTCAATTCAATTCAATTCAATTGAATTGAGTTTCAATGCAATTTCAATTGAAATTGGCCCAATTTTCTTGTATTTGGCAACTCTGGTAGGGTAGCACAAAGTTTGCACTACTTTGCAATGCAAAGTTTGAATTTCTTCTCTGTTTCTTTCAACTTGCAGAATGTTGAACATTTTCTTCTCTTTTCTATTCTAGTTCTTCGCACTTTTCATTGTAATACTTTTCCCTGTCTTCTGAAGCCACCCTTTGGAATCTTCTATTCAGGTGTTTTCTTCATTTCTTACATTTACTTTAGCTACTCAATGTTGCAAAGTTTCAATTGATGTCTGTTTTGTTTCTTTGTTTTTACTTTCTTTTTAATGACACTTGTTTATCTTCACGTGTTATGTCCTTGATGTCATCCCATGACTCCTCAAGTCTTCAGTCATTAGTGTTTGATGCTCCAAATCTATTCTTGAGATGGTCTCCAAATTCAGGTGGAATATACTCAAGATAGAAATCTTCAGTGTTTTCACCTTTACCCTTAGTAATTGGTGTGTAAATTTGAATTATAGTCAAATTAATTGGCTTTTTTGGTAGATGCATGGATACTATCCTGTCACTGACAGTACTGGACTTCAGGATAGATCTAGAAATGTTCTTTTTGATGATAAATCTGATGCCATTCCTCTCCAATTAGTCATTCCTCAGTAAAACGCGTGATTATGTGTTTCAAAAATGGCCAATACATTAAAAAAAAAGGCCAATACCTGTCCATTTGAGCACACTGATGCCTATGGGGTATCAATCTGTATTCATTCTACTTCATTTTTGATGGCTTCAAATTTTTTCTAGATTCTCCCTTTGTACCTTTCAGATTCTGGTCATTAACAGATGTTTGCAGCTTTATCTTCTCATTTTCAGTCATGCCACATCAGCAAATCAAGCTTCTGAGCATTTAATCTATATCATTGACAGGGCCCTGGTAGTATAGCAGTTAAGAGCTCAGCTGCTAACCAAACAGTTCAAATCCACCAGCCACTCCTTGTAAACCCTGTGGGCCAGTTCTACTACATCCTATAGAGTTGTTGTAAGTAGGAATTGGATCAGTTTTCTTGGGTTTCACAGCCCTGATGACATAGTGGTTAAGTGCTACCTCTGCTAACAGAAGGTGAGCAGTTGAAATTCACCAGGTGCTCTTTGAAAACTCTGTGGAGTGTTTCTAGTCTGTCTGTTTGGAGCTATGAGCCAGAATTGACTCAACAGTAAATTTGATTTAGTTTTTATATCATTAAGATCAACTCTACATTTAGTGTTGCTAAGAGTCAGAAAAGAATCTATGGCAATAGTGCTTCCCCCCCCCCCCTAATTTGCAGAGTAGCACTTCTCCAGTCATAATTTGAGCAAATTGTAACCTGAGGGGCTTATTTTCTGGCACGATGCCAGACAATGTTCCACTGCTATTCATAACATTTTCAGTGAAATATTTTTTCAGAAGTACACCACCAAATCCTTCTTACTAGTCTGTCTTAGTCTGGGAGTTCTACTGAAACTTGTCCACCAAGTGTAACTTTGCTGAAATTTGAAATACTGGTGGCATATCTTCCGGTATCACACAATATATAAGCTGCCACATTATAATAAACTCACAAAAGCCTGGTGGTAATTATTTTCAAAGTAATTAGCATACTGGTGTTTGGCAGACAAACATAGAACACAAATTTTATGTGTGTAAAAATATAGTAACTAGTGAGCCCTAGGACATGGCATAGGGCTGTTAATTTGGACTTCATACCACTGAATGGAAAATTTCCTCTCTTCCACTGACCCCTGATCCTTGTGAGTCCTGGCTTTCAGAGACCGAAGGTAAGCAGCCATTTTAACTTTTTTTTCCCTGTCTTAGCTAGTGGGTGGAGCTGGTACTTGACTAGCAGCTAATCTCAGATGCACTGCTGGTGGGATCGGCAGGTGAAATTGCTATGTTTTGAGAGCCCAGTTTTGGACTGTGTGTATCTTGGTACCTTTGGCTTCTCTTTCTGCCATTGAGTAGCCTCTACTGAGGCAGGTGAGCACCTTCTGCAGGACACCATCTTGTTCCACTGGGAGGCAGATATACCCATATGGAGGCCTCAGATGGACCTAATTCCTAGGCTGTTATGCAGCACCTACCTGGAGGAGAGCACTTTTCTGTCAGAAAAGCAGTATTCTACACAGTGTTGCCTACGGGTGGGGCCCAGCAGCAGAGGCCAGCAGGGCAGCAGCCTTTCTGTATTCTGAACCAGTTTATAACGTCTAGGGTTGGATATAGAGGTGCTTACTTGGCCAACTGGGAAGAGAAACCTGTACACCTGAAAACCAGACTGACTTTGGAAGTTGTCAGATATCTTTTACCTTTCATTTAAGATGTCCTAGACAAACGACTGCAGTCCATACTCACAGCATCTTTCCAAGGCTTTACTGACTCACATGATGCCACAAAAGCAAGAAACTTCAGATAAAAGCATGGCCAAGAAATCACACTTGGTTTTAGAAGGCCCCCAAAAGAAAGCACCAAAGAATTTCCCAGACAAAGAAAACGTTCTGAAACTATCAGAAGGTGAATACAAAACGATTATATAGAGAGCCCTCATAGACCTTACACAAAATGCAGCAGAGCAAAATGAAAAATTAAGCAAGCTGTTCTATCTGATGGAACATCAGGACTCTGAAATCCAACAGATCAGTAACAAAATCAAAGACATAGAAGCTTCAATTCAAAGCCAAGATAACAGAATGGAACAATTGGAATAGAGACTTTCTGACTTGGAAGACAGAGTTACTGACTCCAGCATCTACAAGGAGAAATCAGAAAACAGAAACAAGAAAAATGAAGAAGCATTAAGAAGCATGTGGGACTCTATTAAGAGGAACAACCTATGATTAATTTGAGTTCCTGAATACAGTGAGACACTTGAGAACACAGAGAGTATTGTTGCTGAGCTGCTGAAAGAAAACTTCACAGAAATTAGGAAAGAAGAGAGTATAGATATCCAAGATGCATATAGAACCCTACTCAATGTAGATCTCAAAAGAAAGACTCCAAGACATATTATAATCAAGCTGAACAAAATGAAACATAAGCAGAAACTCTTAAAGGCAGCAAGACTCAAAGGAAAGCTAATGTTCTGAGGGAAACCCTATAGATTTTTGTCATGTTTCTCAGCAGAAGCAATGCTGGCATGGAGACAGTAGCATGACACGTTCAAAGCCTTGAAGGAGAAGAACTTCCAACCAAGAATTACATATCCTTCAAAACTATCTTTCAAATATGAAAATGAAATCAAGACATTTGCAGATAAACAGAAACTCAGAGCCTTTGTAGAAACCACACAAAAGCTACAAGAAATGCTGAATGAATCTCTCAGCTTAGAAGAACAAAATCATTAACTTTATATTTTAAAAACAAATACAAGACACATCACCCAGAATCCTACTGAGTTGAGGAAGGCTCCAAACTCAGTCAAAGCTATTATAGTGAAAGAAATAATCCAGTGATCATATCATGAAAACTGTGATGACATCATATTAAAAAGTGGGATGTATTACAGTCATTATAGTCCTTCCAGATGGAGACAAAGTTAATAAGAGTGGTAATAGTTAAAATTGTGTTTATACATAGCTTATTAATGGGGATACAGGGGCAGCCGTAAAGCACAATAAAGATGCAATATGTCAAATCAAGACACGTAATACAGGAGTCTCAATAACCACAAAACCAACCCTGAAAAAGGTGAAAAATCAACTCACAAAGAAGAAAGCCCCAGAACAGATTAATAAGAACAGAGAAAACACCAACACAAAAATAAACATATCACAATGACAGCACTAAATACACACCTATCAAAAATTACATACTCCAGTAAAGAGACATTGAGTGACATCTTGGATCAAAAGACATGACCTATCCATATGTTGCCTACAAGAAACTCATCTTAGACTTGAAGATATGAACAAAATGAAAATTAAAGTATTTAAGAATCTATATCGAGCTAACAATACACAAAGATGAGCAGGGGTAGCAATTCTCATCTCAGATAAAATAGATTTTAATGTAAAATACACCATCATGGACAAGGATGAACACTGTTTATTACTGAAAGATTCAATGCACAAGCAGAACTTACCAATATTTAATATTTATGCACCTAATGCTAGAGTACCTAAATGCATCGAAGAAACACTGACTACATTCAAAAATGAGAAAGATCACTCTACAATAATAGTGGGAGACTTCAACAGTCCACTCTCCATATTGGACGGATCACTACTGAAGAAGAACACATGAGGAGGCCTCTCACTATGTGACTTTTGAACCTATTACACTGCCACAGTAGTCAAAACAGCCTGGTACTGGTACAAAAAGAGACAGATAGGTCAATGGAACAGAACTGAGACCCCAGAGGTGACACCGTCTTCTTATCAACAGTTGATATTCGACAATTCCCTAAGACATTAAGCTGAGGTAAAAACAATCTCTTCAACAAATGGTGCTGGCAAAATTGGATATTCATCTGCAATAAATTGAAACAAGACCCATATCTTACACCTAACACAAAAAACAACTCAAACTGGATAAAAGTCCCAAATATCAAATCTAAAACAAGAAAGCTCATTCAAGAAAAAGTAGGAACAACAATGGAAGCTTTAACACACAACATAGACATCAAAGTCTGTCAAACCACAAACAATAGAAGAGAAAATAAATAAATGGGAACTACTAGGGAGCAAACTCATTTGCTCATTCAAAGACTTTATTAATAGAATTAAAAGGCCACCTATAGAATGGGAAAAAAATATTTGGCAACTATATGTCAGACCGACACCTGATCTCTGTAATCCATAAAGTACTACAAAATACCAATAAGAAAAAAACCAATAATCCAATTGAGCTATGGACAAAGGAGATGGACCGACACTACTCTAAAGAAAACATCCAGGCAGCCAGAAAACACTTGCAGACATGATGATGATCATTAGCTATTAAAGAAATTCAAAGCAAAACTACAATGAGATACCATCACACACCAACAAGGTTGGCCATGATCCAAAAAACACAAAACAACAAATGCTGGAGAGGCTATGGCGAAATTGGAACTCTCCTACACTGTTAGTGGGATGGCAAAATGGTGCAACCTCTTTGGAAAGCAATCTAGTCCTTCCTTAAAACGATGGACCTAGATATATCATTTGACGCAGTATTTCTACTCTCAGAATATATCCTACAGAATCAAGGCCATTCACACCAACTGATACATGCACACGAATGTTTATTGCAGCACAGTCCACAAAAGCAAAAAAATGAAATCTACCCAGATGTCCAACAACAGAAGAATGGATAGGTAAATTATGGTATATATACTCAAAGGAACACTATGCAACAATAAAGAACAACGATGATTTTAGGAAACAACTCATATCCTGGCTTCAATTAGAGGACATTATGCTGAGTGAAAATTGTCAGGGACAAAAGGACAAATACTGTATGAGACCTCTATGATAAGATCTTAAAAACAGACTCATGTACAGAAGAAAAGACTCTGACTGCTACAAGGATGTGGAGGGCAGGAGGTCTCGGATGGAGGGTTTAGATTAGACAATTGATACAAATTTGGTTAGGTGAAATCTGTGACAGCACACATTAGAAAGAAGATCAATATTAACTGGACTTCAACATAACACGATTACTCCTCCCATCTTAACCCAATATTGCAAGGACAGAGTAGCTTGGGTGGGGGCGGGGGGGCAGGACCATGCTCTCAGGGGAAATCGAGGCCAATTGGCACAACCAACATTTTATTGCGAGTGTCTTCTGTACCCCATATTGGTGAGTGGCATCTGGGGTCTTAAAATTTGCTGATTTGCCATCTGAGACTGCAGCAAATTGTCACAACTCAGCAGGAACAGATGATTGCCAAGGACCACAATGACATGGGTGAAAGAGAACTCAGAAGACAGAGAGACCCACGTGAGTGGGTGACTACATTGACTTGTGACCGGAAGAACTGGATGATGCCCGGCCACCACCAGTGATAGCCATGATGGAGCTCACTAAGTTGAATCTCACTGGCAACACAAGAATAAAAAGGGGTGCACCCTGAGATCTCCACTAAAAGACTGCAGCTGATGGTCCAGGGGCTTTGGTGTTCCCCTAGGAGCATCGCCCCTGGCCTTGATGCTGCCGCTATCCATATTATAATAATGGACTTCGCGACACAGTGACCATATCCTGTGTGCACTTTATGGTTCTACGTATCTATAGGATGTTGTCCTGCTGATTTCTCACTGGAGGTAGGGGAGTGGGTGGAGAGGAGGGGATAGGAGATTGTTAGGAGGATAAGAGATGTATGGAGCTGAGAAAGAGTGTGCTGTTACTGGGTAGAGAGAGCAGTGGGAGCTGCATATAGGTAGACATGCAAATTTATATGGGAACATACATTTTCATTCAGTCACAAAAAAAAGTTTATACTATGCAAATGTATTTTGCTGTACTCTACTTGTCATTTTTGTGAAACGAAAATAGATAAAATTATTTCTGTCAAGTAAAGCCAAATGTAAAAGCAAAATGATATCTGGATAATGTAATAAGAGGCTGATATTATCCAGTAGTGGAAATGAAAAATTAATTACTTGCATTAAAGAATGGGAAATTTGAGGAAAATTACTTCAGTAAAGTACCCAAATCATAATCAAAAGGGGAAATCACTTATTTTTTTAAAAAAACTTTTTATTGTGTTTTAAGTGAAGTTTACAATCCAAGTCCATTTGCTGTATGAAACTCCATACATACACAGCCATGCAACTCTAGCTGCTCTCGCCACTCTTTCCACTTTGTACTTGAACTCATTCCACCAACTCTTGTCCCCTCCTCTACATTCTCCCATCTCTCCTCTGGACAAGAACTGCTCCGACAGCCTCTTGTATATATTTAAGTCAAGAAGTACACACTTCACCACTATATCTCTATCTTGTAATTCTGTACAATCTTTGTCTGAACAGTTGGCTTTACTACTAGATTCAGCTCTGGATTAACAGAGATTCCAAGGGCCATA
The DNA here is from genome assembly GCA_028571685.1 of Heterohyrax brucei. NCBI lineage: Eukaryota > Metazoa > Chordata > Mammalia > Hyracoidea > Procaviidae > Heterohyrax > Heterohyrax brucei. The sequence continues at coordinate 126,099,208 of CM053166.1, read as the reverse complement.
TGCTCAGGGGACCCTCCAGGATGTCAGATCATCAATTCTAGTCCTTTAATAGAGTTCCAGATTTGTACACCCATTTTTCTTCCACTGTGTCAGGGACTTTACCTTGTGTTCCCTGTAAGGGTAGTCATTGGTGGTGGCCAAGCATCATCCAGTTTTTCTGCTGATGTAGTCTACCTGTCATAAGGTCCCTTCTGCTTTCTTGGTTCCTATTTTCCTCATATCTTTGATGTCCTTCATTCTCCTCCATTCAAGGTGGATTGGGGCCAATTGATGCTACTTAATTGCTAGCTTGCTAACCTTTAACACCCCAAATGTCACTCATCAAAATAGGATAAACAATATTTCCTTAAAAAAAAAAAAAAAAAACTTAGTTATGCCAGTTGACCTAGATGTCCCTGGAAACCATGATCCCCAACCCCTGGCCCTGCTACTCAGACCTTGGAACTGTTGGATTGCATTTAGGAAACTTCTTAACTTTTTTTTTAAAAAAGTTTTATTGTGATTAAGTGAAAGTTTACAATCCAAGACAATTTGCCATATAAAACCCCAATCACACGCCTCTTAGCAACTTTGTCTTCTCACCCTTTGAGAACACACTCTTCCACTCTTTCAGTATCCACTCAACCAACACTTGTTCCTTTCTCTACATCCTCTCCTCTCCCATCAAAAGAGAAACCAGTAGAACAGCCTCATATATATTTTGTTGTTGTTAGGTGCTATCAAGTCGGTTCTGACTCAAAGTGATGCTATTAACAACAGAATGAGAACTACCAGGACTTGCACCATGTCCACAAAATTTTTATGCTTAAGCCCATTGTTGTAACCATTGTGTCAATCCATCTCGTCGGAGGTCTTCCTGTTTCTCGCTGACCCTCCACTCTACCAAGCATGAAGTCCTTCTTCAGGGACTGATCCCTCCTGACAACACGTCCAAAGTATGCAGAATACAGTCTTACATCTTTGCTCCCAAGGAACGTTCTGTTTGTACATTTTCTAGAACAGATCTGTTTGTTCTTTTGGTGGTCCATGGTACATTCAAAATTATTCTCTAACACCACAATTTAAAGGCCTACAATTCTTCTTCTGTCTTCTTTGTTCACCATCAAGCTTTCACATACATGTGAAGTGACTGAAAATACTATGGTTTAGGTCAGGTGTGCCGTAGTCTTCAATGTGACATCTTCAGAAAACTTTAAAGAGGTTCCTGGCAGCAGGTGTTCCAAGTGTAGTGTGTCTTTTGATTTCCTCACTGCTGCTTCTATGGTCATTGATTGTAGACCCAAGTAAAGTAAATCCTTGACAACCTCAGACCTTTCTCTATGATAGATAGTATTGCTTATGGGTCCAGTTGTGAGGATTTTTGTTTTCTTGACATTGAGGCGGATCCATACTGAAGCCTGTGGTCCTTGATCTTCATCAGTAAGTGTTTCAAATCTTTTTCGCTTCCAGCAAGTAAGTTGGTGTTGTCTGCATAACACATGTTGTTAATGAGTTGACCTACAATCCTGATGCCTTGTTCTTCTTTGTATAATCCAGCTTCTCAGGTTATTTGTTTGGCATACAGATTGGAAAGTATGATGAAAGGATGCAACCCTGATGCACACCTTTCTTGGCTTTAAGCCATGCAGTGTCCCCTTGTTCTGTTTGCACGACTGCCTCTTGATCCATATACAAATTTCTTAAGACTACAATTATGTATTCTGGAATTCCCATCCTCTGCAATGTTAGCCATAATTTATTACAATCCACACAGTGGAATGCCTTTGCATAGTCGATGAAACACAGGTAAACATCTTTCCGGCATTGGCTGCTTTCAGCCAAGAGCCATCTGACATCAGCCATGGTATCCCTTGTTACACATCTTCTTCTGAATCCAGCTTGAATTTCTGGAAACTCTCTGTGAATATATTGCTGCAGTCACTTTTGAATGATCTTGAGCAAAATTTTACTTTTATATGACATAAATGATATGGTTCAGTAATTTCCACATTTGATTGGATCACCTTTCTCTGGAATGGGCATAAATATGGATCTCTTCCAGTCAGCTGGCCAAGAAGCTAGCCTCCAAATTTCTTGACATAGATGACTGAGCACTTCCAGCACTACATCTGTTTGTTGAAATACCTCAGCTGATATTTCATCAGTTCCTGGAGCCTTGTTTTTTGCATGCCTTCAATGCAGCTTTGAATTCTTCCTTCAGTACCACTGGTTCCTGATTACATGCTACCTCTTCAAATGGCTGAACATCAACCATTTCTTTCTGGTATAAAGACTCTCTGTATTCTTTCCATCTTCTTTTGAAGTTCACTAAGTCATTTAATAGTTTCCAGGTAACATTCTTCACTATTGCAACTCAAGGCTTGGATTTTTTCTTCAGTTCTTTCAACTTGAGAAATGCAGAACGTGTTCTTCCCTTCTGGATTTACCCTTCCAGCTCTCTGTGCGTGTCATTATAATACTTTATTTTGTCTTCGCCAGCTGCTCTTTGAAATCTTCTGTTTAGATCTTTTGCCACCATTCCTTCTTTTTGCTTTAGCTGCTTGACATTCAAGAACAAGTTTCAGAGTCTCTTCTGACATCCAATTTGTTCTCTTCTTTCTTTCCTGTCTTTTTAATGACCTCTTGCTCTTTTCATGGATGATGTCTTTGATGTCATTCCACAATTTGTCAAGTCTTCAGCCGTTGGTGGTCAACATATCATGTCTGTTCTTGAGATGATCTTTAAACTCAAGAGGAATATACTCAAGGTGATACGTCAGCTCTCATGGACTTGTTTTACTTCAGTTTCAATTTGAATTTGCAGATGGGCAGTTGATGATCTGTGCCACAGTCAGCACCTGGTCTCATTCTGACTGCTGATATGGAGCTTTTACACAGGTGTAGTTGATTTGGTTCCTGTGTACTCCATCTAGCGTGGTCCATGTGTACAGTTGCAGTTTGCTGGTTAAAAAAGGTATTTGCAATGAAGAAGTTGTTAGTTGCAAAATTCTGTCATGTGATCTCTGGCATTGTTTCTATCACCAAGGCCATATTTTCCAAATACCAATCCTTATTCTTTGTTTGTAACTTATACATTCCAAGCCAAGCGAAGTGCTGTCGACTTATACATTCCAGTCACCAGTAATTATCAGTGCATCCAGATTGCATGTTCTATCAATTTCAGACTGTAGAAGCTAGTAAAAGCGTTCAGTGTCTTCATCTTTGGCCTTAGTAGTTGGTGTGTAAATTTGAATAATAGTCTTATTAACTGACCTTCCTTGTAGGTGTATGGATATTTTCCTGTCAGTGACAGAATTGTACTTCAGGACAGACCTTGAATGTTTTTTGATGATGAATGCAACACCGTTTCTTTTCAAGTTTTCATTCCCAGCATCATAGACTGTATGATTATCAGATTCAAAATGACCAAAATTGGTCCATTTCATCTCACTAATGCCTAGGATATCAATTTTTATACATTCCTTTTCATTTTTGAGGGTTTTCAATTTTTCTAAGATTCATACTTCATACATTCCCTGCCCCAATTATTAATGGATGTTCGCAGCTGTTTCTTCTCATTTTGAAGCATGACGCATCGGCAAACGAAGATGCCAAAGGCCTTATTCCATCCATTGAATTAAGGTCAACTCTACTTTGAGGAGTCAGCTCTTTCCCAATTGTCTTCTCTGTGCCTTCCAACCTGGAGGGGGCTCACTTTCTGGCACCATATCTGACAGTGTTTGGCTGCTATTCATAACATTTTATCTGGCTAATTATTTTCACAGGTAGACTGCCAGATCCTGTTTCCTGGTCTGTCTTAGTCTTGAAGCTCAGCTGAAACCTGCCTACTACAGGTGACACTGCTGGTACCTACATACCAGTGGAATAGCTTCCAGCATCACAGCAACAAGAAGCTTCCACTCACAGACGTGTGGGGGCTGCTCACTCTACCCTCCTTACCTGATACTGTTTTATGTACATATACTAAACCATAAAGTACAAACACCACCTGCATCACTCTGTTTCCCCAGGTTCAGTCCATTCTTTGTCTGAACTGTTGGCTTCAGGACTGGTTTCAGCTCTGGGTTAGCCGCAAGTCTAAGGTCCATATTCTCATGGGACCCTTCAGGCTGTCAGACTATGAAGTCTGCTCTTTTAGTAGAGTTCTTGATCTGCACACCCTCTTTCCTTATCAGGGACTCTATATTGTGTCCCTCATTGGGGCTGTCTTTGGTAGTGACTGAGCACCATCCAGTTCTCCTAGTCTCATACTGACATAGTCCCACAATCACATATCTGTCTCTTGGACTCATTGTTCCTCATGTCTTCGATGTTCTTGGTTGTCATCTGTTCCAGGTGGGTTGGGACCAATTGATGTTCTTCAGATGTCAGTTTGCTGGCTGGCTTTTAACATCCCAGGCACCACTCACCAATACGGGCTACAGAACACTATCTTAGGAAAATACTAGTTTTGCCAATTGACCTCAGTGTCCCCTGAAAATATGCTTTCTAAACCCTTGCCCCTGCTACTCTCTGTCCCTTTAAATGTTGGGTTGAATTTAGAAATGTTTTAGATTATGGCACAGTCACTTATGTTGACCCACTTTCTGCTGTGTGCTGTCACTCCCTTCACCTAATCAACTTCCTGTTGACTATCTAGTCATGAATAACCTGCTCCTTGTGTCTCCAACTTGTAGCCATTAAAGAGTATTTTCTTCTGTGCATAAGTCTTTTAAGTCCTTATAATAGTGATCTCATACAATTTTTGTCTTTTTGCGGCTGACTGATTTCACTCAAAGTAATGTCTTCAGTTGATTCCAGATTATGAGATGTTTCATACAATCATCTTTATTCTTTATCAATGTATAGCGTGCCACTGTGTAATACATATCACAGTTTATTTATACATTTATCTGTTGATGGGTACATAGGTTGATTGCATCTTTTTGCCATTGTGAACAGTGCTGCAATAAACATTCGTGTGCATGTATCTGTCCATGTGACAGCCCTTATTTCTATAAGATCTATTCCAAGCAGTAGGATTTCTGGACCATATGTTATTTCTAGTTCTAACTTTTTACCCACCCCCACCCCCAAAAATCCAGTGTCGTCGAGTCGATTCCTACTCATAGCTCCCCTATAGAACAGAGTAGAATTGGTCTGCAAGTTTCCAAGGTGTGCCTGGTGGATCTGAACGGCTGACCTTTCAGTTAGCAGAGGTAGCACTTAACCACTATGCCACCAGAGTTTTGAAAAAGTATCAAATTGCTTTCCAAAGAGTTTATACAATTTTACATCCCTTACAGCAGTGTAGAAGAGTTTCGGTCTCTCCACAGCCTCTCCAACATTTGATGTTCGGTGGATTATTGCCAGTCTTGTTTGGGAGATATGGTATCTCAAAGTAGTTTGGATTTCGATTGCTCTAATGGCTAAAGATCATGAACATTTCATCATGTGTCTTTCAGCTGCCTGGAGGAATGTCTTGAGAAGTGTCTGTCCATATCCTTTGCCCATTGTTTAACTGGGTTATTTGTATTTTTCTTGTTGATACTTTGAAGTACTTTGTAAATTACAGAAGTTAGGTGTCAATCCCACACGTGGTTGCCAAATATTTTTTTCCCAGTCTGTAAGCAGTATTTTGATAAAAATCTTTGGATGAGGAAAAGTGATTTTTAGTAGTTCCCATTCATCTAGTTTTGCTTCTACTGCTTGTGCATAATTGGTAATATTTTGTAGTCTGATTAAACTGTGTATTAGGATTTCTAGTGTTGTCCCTGTTTTTTTCTTTCATAATCAGTATTTTTCAGATTTGGTATTTAGGTCTGGGATCCATTTTGAGTTGGTTTTTATGTACGGTGTGAGATGTGGGTCTTGTTTCAAGTTTTTGCAGATGGATATCCAATTTTGCCAACACCATTTGTTAAAGAGACTGCTTTTCCCCCAGTTCACAGTCTTTGGGCCTTTGTCAAATATCAGCTGTTCATAGGTGAAGGATGTTATTTCCACGTTCTCTGTTCTGTTTCATTGGTCTACATATCTGTTTTTGTACCTGTATCAGGCTGTTTTGACTACTGTGGCAGTGTAGTAGGTTCTAAAGTCAGGTAGTGTGAGGCCTCCCTTTATGTTCCTCTTCTTCAGTAGTGCTTTACTTATCAAGGATTTCTTCCCTTTCCAAAGAAAGTTGGTGACTATTTTCTCCATCTCATTAAAAAATAACATTGGAATTTGTTTAGATATTGCATTATATATAGAGACCTCTAGATACAGAAGACATTTTCACAATATTAAGTCTTTCCATGAGCGAGGTGAATTATATAGGTCTTTTTTGGCTTCTTGCAGTAGAGTCTTGTAATTTTCTTTGTATAGGTCTTTTATGTCTCTAGTTACATTTATTCCTAAGTATTTTATCTTTTGAATGTTATTGTAAAGAGTATTGATTTGGTGATTTTCTCTTTGATGGCTTCTTTGTTGATGTAAAGGCATCCATCTGATTTACATGTTTACCTTATATACTGATACTTTACTGAAATCTTCTAGTAGATCCAGCAGTTTTTTGGTGTATTCTTTAGGGTTTTCTGTGTATAAGATGAGATTGTCTGCAAATAGAGCTATTTTGGCATCTTCCTTACCAATAAGGATTTCCTTTATTTGTTAATCTTGTCTGATTGCTTAGGCTAGAACTTCGAGCACAATGTTGAATAAAGGTGGTGACAAAAGGCATCCTTGTCTGGTTCCCATTCTCAATAAGAATCCTTTCAGGATTTCTCCAAGTAGGATAATATTGACTGCTGACTTGGCATACCAAAACCAAACCACACCCACTACCATCTGCTTGGATCTGAGTCATAGTGACCATAGAGTTCAGAGTAGAACTGTCCCATAGATTTTCCAAGGAGCAGCTGGTAGATTTGAACTGTCTATCTTTTTGTTGGCAGATGTAGCACTTAACCCACTACACCATCAGAGTTTCCATTGGCTTGGCATAGATGCCCCTTATTATGATGAAGAATTTCCCTTCTTTTCTATTTTGCTGAGAGTTTTTAACATAAATGCATATTAGAGTTTCTCAATTGCTTTTTCTGCATCAATGGATAAAATGAAGTATTTCTTATCTCCTGTTTTATTTATGTGGTTGATTACATAAATTGTTTTTCTAATGTTGAATCATCCCTGCATCCCAGGTATGAATCCTACATGGTCATAGTCAATTATTTTTTTGAAATGTTGCTGGATTCCATTTCCTATAATTTTGTGGTGATTTTTCGCGTCTAAGTTCATTTGAGATGCGGATTTCTAATTTTCCTTTTTTGTGAAATCTCTACCCAGTTTTGCTATCTGGTTTATGCTGATTTCATAGACTGAATTTGGTGGTATTCTATCTTTTTCTGTGCTCTGGAATACTTTTCGAAACCCTGGTTGGATAATGGTTAAGTACTATGCCTGCAGTTTAAATCCACCAAGCAGTCCTTGGAAACACTATGGGTCAGTTCTACTCTGTCATATAGGGTAGCTGTGTGTCTGATGCTACTCAACAGTAGTGAGTTTATTTTGGGTTTTTGGAATACCTTTAGTAATAGGGGTGTTAATTCTTCTATAAAAGTTTACTAGAATTCTCCAGTGAAGCTGCATGGGCCAGGAATTTTTTTGGTTAGGACTTTTTAAATTGCTTTCTCAATCTCCTATTTTGGAATGGGTTTGTTAAGTTGCTCTGCTTTTGTTTGTGTTACTTTTGGTAGATAGTGTGTTTCTAGATGTTTGTCTATTTCCCCTAGGTTTTCAAATTTATTACAGTACAGTTTTACATAGTATTCGCTAATGATTCTTTTAATTTCAGTTTGGTTTGTTTTGATAACACCCATTTCATTACTTCTTTGAGTTATTTGCTTACTCTCTTGTTTTTCTATTTTAAGTTTGGATAATGGTTTATGAATTTTGTTGATATTTTCAAGTAAACAACTTTGGATCTTGTTAACTCTTTCAACTGCTTTTCTATTCTCTAATTCATTTATGTCTGCTCTAATTTATTGTCTGTTTTCTTCTGGTGCGTGATGGCTTTCTTCTACTTGTTCATATTGTAGGGTTAATTCTTTGATGTGAATCCTTCTTTTAGGATATGTATGTTTATTAAGGTAAATTGACCTTTTAGCACTGCTGTTACTGTGTCCCTTGGGTTCTGGTAGGGAGTGTTTTCAATCTCACTTGATTCTATGATTTCTTTATTCCATCCTTGATTTCTTCTATAACTCAGAAATTTTTGAGCAAGGTCGTATTTGGTTTCCATGTGTTCGATTTCTTACTTTCATGGATAGAATTGTGTCCCCCTGAAAGTATGTGTAGCCATGTGGCTGGACCATGATTCCTAATATTTTATGGTTGTCCTCTATTTTGTGATTTTCCTGTGCTGTATGTTAAAGAATTAGGATGGAGCTGTAAATCCCTACATAGGATCACCTTCCTGCTCCACTGTAAAGGGAGTTTCCCTGGAGTATGGCTTGCATCACCCTTAATCCTTTCATCCTACAAGAGATAAAAGGAAAGAGAAGTAAGCAGAGAATTGGGAACCTCACACCATGAAGAAAGCAGCACCGGGAGAAGAAAGTGTCCTTCAGATCTGAGGTTCCTGCGCCAAGATGCTCCCTGAACAAAGACTGACACAATAGTGGACTTTCCTCCAGAGCCGACAAGGGGGAAGCTTTCCCCTGGAGCGGACATCCTGAATTTGGACTTGTAGCCTACTGGACTATGTAAAAATAAACTTAAAGAATATATGTAAGAATAAACTCAAAGTCATCCACTGTGTGGTATATCTGTTAGAGCAGCACTAGCTTATTAAAACAATTGCCCTTTTTCTGTTACTGATTTAGACTTTTATGAATTCATGTCTGAAAAGATGCTTTGCAATACTTCAGTGTTTTGGATTCCGTTAAGACTTACTTTATGATCTAACATGTGGCCTATTCTGGAGAATGTTCCATGTACATTAGAAAAGAAGATATACTTGTCTGTTATTTGGTGGAGTGTTCTGAACATATCTATGAGGTCAAATTGGTTGATCGTGGTGTTTAGATTATCTGTGTCTTCATTGAGTTTCTTTCTGTGTATTCTGTCCACCACCCAAAGAGGTGTATTGAAGCCTCACATTACTGTGGAGCTGTCTATCTCACTTTTTAATGTTCTTAGAGCTCATTTGATGTATTTACAAGCTCTGTCATTGGGTAAGTAAATATTTAATATGGTTATGTCCTCCCAGTGTATTCACCATTTAAGCAGTATATTGTGACCTTCCTTATCCATTATGGTGGATTTTGCTTTGAAGTCTATTTTATCTGAAATTAATATTGCCTCTCCTGTTCTTTTTTATTGCTTGGCTTGGCATTCTTTTTTATTATTTTGTTTACTTATTTATCTATTTTTATTTATTGTGATTCAGTGAAAGTGTAGAATGCAATTTAAACTTGCCTGCCTGCCTATGTGGAGCTCCTGCTACTCTCCTTGCCCAGTGACAGCACACACTTCCTTTCTGTTCTATGCATGTCATATTCTGTTAACAATCTCCTGTCCCTTCTTCTACACCCTTTCCACTCCCCTCTAGTAAGAGGCCAGTAGGACGACATCCTATGGATGCATAGTACCAAAGAATGCTCCCACGATACGGTCACTCTGTGTTCCCGAGTCCAATCTATTCCTGTTTGAGGCATTGACCTCAGTAATGCTTTATGGACAGGGGCAGCATCAGGTCTATAGACCATGCTCTCAGGGGAACTTCGAGGACTTTGGACCATCAGTTGTATTGTTTTAGTGGAGTTCTCAGGGTGCACCCCTTTTTATTCTCGTGTTGCCACTGAGACTCAGCTTTGTGAGCCCCATCATGGCAGTCACTGGTGGTGGCTTGGCACCATCTGGTTCTTCTCTTCCCATGTTGATGTAGTCACCCATTCACGTGGGTCTTTGTGTTTCTGGGTTCTCTTTCCCAATGTCATTTTTGTCCTTGGTGATCATCTGTTCCTGCTGAGTTGGGACCATTTGGTGTACCTCGTATAGCAGCTTGCTGGCTTTTAAGACCCCAGAAGCAACTCACCAATATAGGGTGCAGAAGACTCTTTTAGCAATACTCCAGTTATGCCAATTGACCTCGATGTCTCCTGAGAGTATGTTCCCTGGACCCCTGCCCTTGCTACTCTATCCTTGCAATATTGGTTTAAGATAGGAAGAACATTCATGTTATGTTGTAGTCCACTTAAAATGATCTTTCTAATGTGTGCTGTCACTGATTTCACCCAACCAAATTTCTATCAACTATCTAATCTATAATCAGCCCTCTTCCTCCCTCCCTCTCCTCCCTTGCAGTCATCAAAGAGTCTTTTCTTCTGTGCATGAGTCTGTTTTTAAGTCCTTATAGTAGGGATCTCATGCAATATTTGTCCTTGTGCCACTGACTAATTTCACTCAACATAATGTCTTCCAACTGAAACCAAGTTATGAGATGCTTAATAAAATCATCATTGTTCTTTATCATTGCATAGTGTTCCATCAAGTGTATATACACCATAGTTTATTTCTCCATTCATCTGTTGTTAGGCATCTGGGTTGATTCCATCTTTTTGATGCTGTGGACTGGGCTGCAGTAAACATTCAGGTGCATGTATCTATTCGTGTCGCTGCCCTTGCTTCTGTAGGATATATTCCAAGCAGTGGGATTACTGGGTCAAATAGTAGATCTATTTACAACTTTTCAATGAAGTGCCAGATTGCTTTCCAAAGAGGCTGCACCATTTTGCAATCACACCAGCAGTGTAGGAGAGTTCCAATTTTTCCACAGCCTCTTCAGCATTGGTTGTTTGGCATTTTTTGGATCACGGCCAATCTTGTTGGGGTGAGATGATATTTCATTGTAGTTTTGATTTGAATTTCTTTAGTGGTTAATGATTGTGAGCAATTCTGCATGTGTCTTTTGGCTGCCTGGATATCCTCTTTAGTGATGTGTCTGTCCATCTCCTTTGCCCATCTCTTAATTGGATTATTTATCCTTTTCTTGTTGATATTTTGTAGTACCTTATAGATGGCACTTGGCTTTGGCTTATAGATTATGGAGACTAGATGTCAGTCTGACATGCAGTTGTCAAATATTTTTTCCCGTTCTGTAGGTGGTCTTTTAATTCTTTTGATAAAGTCTTTGGATAAGCAAAAGTGTTTGATTCTTAATAGTTCCCATTTATCTATTTTCTCTTTTGTTTATCATACTTTGTTACTTTGTGAAGTCTATCTACATTGTGTATTAAAACTTCCATTGTTGATTCTATTTTTTCTTGGAAGAGCTTTATGGTTTTAGATTTTAGATTTAGGTCCTCTATCCAGTTTGAGTTAGTTTTTGTATAAGGTGTGAGATATGGATCTTGCTTCAGTTTTTTACAGATGGCTATCCAATTTTGCCTGCACCAATTGTTAAAGAGACTGTTTTTACACCAGTTTAAAATCTTAGGGCTTTTGTCGAATATCAACTGTTCCTAGGAGGATGGTGTCATCTCTGGGATCTCAACTTTTTTCCATTGGTCTATATGTCCCTTTTTGTATCAGTAGCAGGCTGTTTTGACAACTTTGGCAGTGTAATGGGTTCTAAAGTCTGGTAGTGAATGGCCTCCCAGTGTGTTCTTCTTCAGCAGTGCTTTCCATACCCAGGGTTTCTTCCCTTTGCAAACAAAGTTGATGATTTGTTTCTCTATCTCATTAAAAATTGTCACAGGAATTTGTATTGAGATTGCATTATATAAGTAGATTGCTGTGGGTAAAATAGACATTTTCACAATGTTGTCTTCCTACCCATGAGCAGGATAGGTTTCTCCATTTATGTATGTCTCTCTTAGTTTCTTGCAGGAAGGTCTTGTAGTTCTCTTTGTAAAGATCTCTTGTTTCTGTGGTTAGACTTATTCCTACATATTTTATCTTCTTGGGGGCTATAGTAAATGGTACTGGTTTGGTGATTTCTTCTTTAATCAACTCTTTGTTCATATAAAGGAATTCTACTGATTTACTTATGTTTATCTTATGTCCTGAGACTTTGCTGAACTCTTCTATCAGTTCAAGTAGTTTACTTATGGATTCCCTAGGATTCTTTGCTTATACAATCATATCATCTGCAAATAGGGAGATTTTTACTTCTTTGCTGATGCAGATGCCCTTTATTTCTTGATCTTGTCTGATTGCTGTGGCCAGAACTTCTAGTACAATTGTTGAATAGGAGAAGTGAGAGTGGGCACACTTGTCTAGTTCTTATTCTCATAGGGAATTGTTTTAGTCTCTCTGTGTTCAGGTTGATGTAGGCAGTTGGCTTTGTATAAATGGCCATTATTGTGTTTAGGTATTTGCCGTCTATTCCTAGTTTGCTGTTTTCTCAATTGCTCTTAATATTCTGGGACATTCTTGTTTATGGGTTGATTTTTCACCCTTCTCAGTGTTGGTTTTGTGTTTGTTGAGACTCCTGTTTTACGTTTCTTGTTTTGATATGTTGCATCTGGATTGTGCTTTGCAGCTACCCTATGAGCCCCGTTAATAATCTATGTTTAAACCCAATTTTAACTTCTACATATCTTATTAACTTCCTGTCCATCTCCATCTGGAAGAGTTATAGCTATTATAATATATCCCTCTTTTTAATATGATGATATCATAGTTTTCATGATATGATCACTCAATCACTTCTTTCAACATTGTCGCTTTGAGTTTTGTGCCTTCCCTAACTGAGTAGGTTTCCAGACGATGTGTCCTGTATTGCCTCCTAAAATACAGAGTTAGTGATATTGTTCTTCTAAGCCAAGAGCTTCTTTCAATATTTCTTGTAGCTTTGGTTTGGTTTTTACAAAGTCTCTCAGTTTGTGTTTATCTGTGAATGTCTTAGTTTCATTTTCATGTTTGAAAGACCATTTTACAGGATATGTAATTCCAGGTTGGACATTTTTCTCCTTCAGTGTTTTGCATGTGTCATCCCCCTGCCTCCATGCCAGCATCATTTCTGCTAAGTCACATGAAGACCTTCACAGCTTCCCTCTGAATGTTAGCTTCGTTTGAGTCTAATTGCCTTTAAGAGTTTCTGCTTATGTTTCATTTTGTTAAGCTTGATTATACTGTATCTCAGTGTCTTTCTTTTGGGATCTATATTGTGTGGTGTTCAATAGGCATCATGGATATCTGTGTTCTCTTCTTTTGTAATTTCAGGGAAACTTTCTGTCAGCAATTCAAAGACAATACTCTGTGTTTTCAGGTGTCCATACTGTTCAGGAACTCCAGTTAATCATAGATTGTTCCTCTCGATCTAATCCCACATGTTTCTTGTGCTTCTTCATTTTTCTTGTTTCTTTTTTCTCTGATTTCTCCTCATAAATGCTGGTATCAATACCTCTGTCTTCCAAGACAGAAAGTCTATTTTCTAGTTGTTCAATTCTGTTTTCTTGGCTTTAAATTCAATTTTCTAATTGTTTAATTTTGTTATTGATGTTTTGAATTTTAGAATGCTGGTGTCCTATGAGTTCAAACAGCTTGCTTAATTTTTTATTTTACTCTGCTGCATTTTGTACATGTAGGAAGGTTCTATATATAACCATTTTGTACTCGTCCTCCAATAGTTTTAGCAAGTCTTCTTCATCTGAGAATTTCTTTGGTTCTTTGGGGAGCTTTCTGGAGCCATGTGTGGATTTTATTTAAGTGTCTGGTGAATGTTTGTTGCTTTAGGGGCATCTAGAGGTTGTTTAGTTTCTCTGGTATTACCTTAACAGGATCTGAGTAGCAGTCTAAGAAGGAAGGTGATCACAAGTCACCTCTATGCACTCCAGTGACTCGGCCCAGTGGACTCTGTTGGATAGTAGACTCCACTTTCTGTTTGGTAAAGGCACAGCTCTACTTATGGAGTCACTGGGGGGCCATCAGCTGACCCTATGTTGTGGGCCAGTAAAGGCTGGAAGAGATGCCATCAAGCTGCACCACAGTTATTTCTCTAGGTAGTCTTATTTTGAAAGGTAAAAAGCTATCTGACAGATTCCAAAATCAGTCAGGTTGTCAGGTGTGCAGGCCCCTTTTTCCAGCTGGCAATGGAGGTGCCTCTATATCTATCCCCAGATGCTGTAATCTAGTTGAAAGTACAGACAGGCTATTGTCCAGCTGTCATCTCCTGCCAGGCACCACCCATAAGGCTGCACTGTGCAAACACAGCTTTTTCTGCCATTAAAGCACTTCTCAGGCTGGCACTGCCTTCTAGCCTGAGTAATAGCCCCTGCTGAGGCCTCTATTTGGGTACTCCACCTCCCATTTGAAGAAGATAGAGACCCACACAAACTTTCCTGCTGCTGTGAAATAGCCGAATCAATGGCAGAGTTTCGGTAAGTGAAGGTGGAGGGGTTGAGTTGATTAGAGTCCAGAGCCAGGCTCTCAAAATGTGGCCATTCTGCTCACTGATCATGTCAGCAGTGAGGGTGAGCTTTGCTACCACTTAAGCCCAAGTCTCGCGTTCTGGCTAAGACAAAGGAAAAAAAGTGAAAAATACCTGTTACCTTCAGTCTACAAGAGCCGGCCATTCAACAAGGGTGGAGGTCAATGAAAGAGAAGTTTCCTGTTCGGTCACATGTAGTCCAAATGGACAGCCCTGTGCCATCTCTTAGGGCTCACTGGGTGTCCAGAAGGCTCCACTGCATTATCAATCCAGGCTTTAGTTTTCAGAGAGAATTAAGGAGACATGTGTCTAGTCTGCCATCTCGACTCTGCCTCCCCTTTTTTATTTTTAATGTTGTTAGCATGGTGTATATTTTTCCATTCTTTGAATTTCAATTTGTTTGTATCTTTAAGGTGTAGCTCTTAAAGGTAGCATATAGATGGGTTTGTTTTCTTTTTAATACATTCTGGTACTCTTTCTTTATTGGTGCATTTAACCTATTTACATTCAATGTAACTATTGGTAGGCATGAATTTTGTGCTATCATTTTGGTGCCTTTTTGTATGTATTGTTGATAGTTTCTTTGTTACACTTGATTTTCTTTGCTGACTCAGTTTTCTTTTCATCATGTTTGGTTTTACATTTGATGACACTTCTTCATTTTGTTTCTTATTTTGATGTGTAGGGTTGCTAATTTCCTTAGCAGTTGTTTTAATATTTACGCCTAATGTTCTAAGTTTAAACCAGCCTTTAATTTCTTTACATTGCCTTGACTTCCTCTCCATTTGAAAGACCTGTGAGTAATTTGTCCTTGTTGGTATAATGTTGTCATCATTTGCATATTGAGATCTCTGCTTCCCCATTTTTAGTGTTTTAATCTTGATTTATTTTGTGGTTTCCCTATCTATTTTGATATCCAGATGCTGTGGCCTGCAATCTATCCTTGTGCTTATAGCTGATGTTACTGACTTTCTAATTGAGGAACTTCCTTCAGTATTTTTTGTAATATCGTATTGGCTTTCGCAAACTCTCTAAACTTCTACTTACCTGAGAATGTCCTGATTTTGCCATCCTACTTGAGAGACAATTTTGTGGGATATGCAATTGTTGGTTGGCAGTATTTTTTCTTCAATGGTTTCTGTATGTCATCTCATTGCCTTCTTGCCAGTATGCTGTCCCTTGAGCAATGCAAACTCAGTCCTACTGACTCTCTTTTATATGCTATTCTTTGTTTAAGTCTAGCTGCCTTTAAAACTCTCTCCTTATCTTCTTTTGATCTGGTAAATTTGATGATAATATATCTTGGCGTCTTTCTTTTGAGGTCTGGCTTGTGTGGAGTTTTTTAAGCATTTCGGGTATGTATCTTCTTGTTTTTCATGATATCAGGGAAATTCTCAGCCAACATAGTCTCAGCAATTCTTTGTATTGTCTGTTATCCCTTTTTATGGTAATCCAATCATCCATAAATTATTCCTTTTGATAGAGTCTTGCATAACTGTTAATGATTCTTTGCTTTTTAAAATTGTTTTATCTGATTGTTTTCCTCATACAGGCTAGTGTCAGTTGCTTTATCTTCAGTTTCAGTAGTTCTGCATTCCATTTTCTCAATCCTGCTCCTTTGACTCTACTGAGATGTCTAATTCTGTAATTTTATTGTTATTATTCTGATTTCCATATCATTGTCGCTTAAGTGTTTCTTGCATTCTGCTTAGTTTTTCTTTATTCTCTATTTTGCTTTGCCTCATCACCTTCTTGAAGTCTTGAAGAGCTCTAAACCTTACTGTTTTACATTCTACCTCCAATAATTGCAGGAAGTCTACTTTATTTGGAAAAATTTTGGATTAGTTTTTGATAATTTTCTGAAACTGTGGTGTTCTGCTTCTTTAAATGATTAGAAATTGTTGCCTCCAAAGCATCAGAAAGTTGTTATTGTTTGTTTTTGTATTCTAATATATGTGTGCACGTGCACACCCACACCCACACCCACACCCACACACATAAATTTAGTTTCTGAGTGTCCAAATAATCTGATTGTTTGAGTTAGTTTGATTATTGGTGTCTTAAAAATTATGCTGCCCTGTCACCAGGTGGTTAGAGTTGTGAGAATACTGAGAAAGGTAGGGGGAGTTCCTGGCTCAGGAGAGCTTGCAGAACTTTCCCCTTTGTTACCCTCTTCAAATTCAGGAGAATAACTCAGGGAATCCTCATAAGATGCCTCACATCTGATCCAGGAAGAACATCAGAGTAGAGCAGCTGGCACAGAAAAGAGAAGGGAGGGGGAAGCGATGGGAAAAGGGAGAAAAATCAGCATGTAGGAAAGATTTAAATACACCAGAATTTGCAAGCAATTATGACAGAAACCTTGGTGGCATAGTGGTTAAGTGCTACAGCTGCTAACTAAAAGGTCGACAGTACAAATCCACCAGGTGCTCCTTGGAAACATATGGAGGCAGTTCTACTTTGTCCTATAGGGTCACTATGAGGTGGCATTGACTTTACATCACTGAGTTTGGTTTGCCAGCCGAGTTTGGTTTAGGTTTTGCATATTAAGACACACAAGTGAAAGTCTTATGCAGTTCTGTAGGTGAGACAATCTGAAGCTTAGCCTCACTGTTGAGAAACATAAGCTCTGCTCACTTTACCAGAGCTCTGTCAGCAGCTCACTCATCGCCATGTTGTGGCTTTCCTTGGCAGGGTGAAGTAGGTGCTCTGTAAGATGCAGATTTAATTCTGGCTGAAGTAGTTGATTCTGGACTTTTTCTCCCCTCCCATGTTACCCAGTCTGATCTCCCAGCTTTCCTGTGGTATTCGGGACTCCTAGAATTGCCTATGTAATCTATTCAGTTGTTTTCAGTTCTTTGATGTTAGATGGATCACAAAATATGTGTAGCTCTTCTTGCATACTAGCCTCACACCAAAAATCACTTACTATCACAAACATATTTCTTAGGTATACTTTTTTGTTCCAAATAGATAAATAAAATGAGATGAGCTATCAAAATATAATTTTTCAAGGTTTTTTTTTTCAATTTTCTCCAGTATTTGGGAAATGTAAACATTACTCTAATGCCAATATAAATAGAGACAGTTTGCATCATCACATTAGCTAGAGTACTTTTATGTGTTAATTTATTGCCATTTGTGATTAGCACAGGAGCTTTAAATATTTTCTTAACTGGAAATATGGGATTTAGTCAGAACCAATAGTAAAGAGAAAACTGCAGCAGGCCTAATATGACAGAATAGCAGGGGGCATCCCTTGGTCTCTCTAACTGCAAAGACCCAGGAAAAAATACTTAATGGATTAAATGGGACATTCTTGATGCCTTGAACACAAGGGTAAATCTGAAAGAATGAGATTTCTGACAGAGAGGTGAGAGTTGGCCAATGGAGAGGAATTTAAAAAGATATGCAGAAGTTAAAGTCTGGTTTAAACTTAGAATAGTAAGGGGGATCATAGGGGAAGCCACAAGGCAAGATAACAATGTGACCTATCAAACAAACATAATACAAGAGTCTTAACAAACACAAAACCAACACTGAAAAATATGGAAAGTCAACCCATAAATAAGAATGACCTAGAACAGAATAGTAAAAGCAACACAGACAACACAAAAATAGAGGTATTAAAATAACAGCACTAAACACATACCTATAAATAATTACACTGAATATAAGTGGACTGAATGCCCCAATGAGGAAACAGTGAGTGACATTCTGGATGAAAAGACATGACTCATCTATGTGTTGCTTACAAGAAACACACCTTAGGCTCAGAGATATGAACAAACTGAATTTAAAGGATGGAAAATATATACCAAGCAAAGATCATGGAAATAAGAGCAGGACTGGCAATATTAATCTCAGACAAAATAGACTTTAATGTAAAATCCACCATCTTGAACAAGGATGGGCACCTTTTATTGCTGAAAGTTTCAATGCATAAGCAGAACATAACAATATTAAATATCTATGCACCCAATATCAGAGCACCTAAATGCACCAAACAAACACTGACAACATAGAAAAATGAGATAGATTACTTCACAATAATAGTTGGATATTTCAGCACTCCACTTTCAGTAATGGACAGATCATTTGGTAAAAAGCTCAGTGAAGATACAGAAGACCTTGATGTTACAATTCGCCAACTAGACCTCATTGACACATACAGAACCCTTTACCCACAACAGATCAGTATACCTTATTCTCCAGCACGCACACAACATTTTCCAGAAAAGACCATGTGTTAGGGCATGAAGTAAGTCTCAGCAAAATCCAAACCATAGACTTATTTCAAAGCATCCTATTGGACCATAAATCCATGAAGGTTGAAACCAATAGCACACACACACACACACACAAAAAAAAAAAAAAACACGTAGAAATTTCAAGTCATGGAAACTGAACACACATTGCTTAAAAAACCTATGGGTTGTAGGAAATCAAGGACGAAATGTAAATTTATACGAGGATGTACATTTTCACTCAGTCATAATAATAAAAAAAATTAAAAAAGAAATTTATGGAACCAAATGAGAATGAAAATGCATCTTACCAGAACCTAGGGAATACAGCCAAAGCAATACTCAGAAGTCAGTTTATCTCTGTAAATACACACAACTGGAAGGAAAAAGGGACCCAAACCAAAAATGAACCCTACAGCTTGAACAAGTAGAAAGAGAGCAATGGAAGAACTTCTCAAGTGCCAGAAGAAAACAGATAATAAAGATTAGAGTACAACAAAATGAATTAGAGAATAGAAAAACAACTGAAAAAATTAGCAAAACCAAAAGCTTGTTCTTTGGAAAGATTAGTAAAGTTGATAAACCATTAGGTAAACTTACTAAAGAAAAACAGGAAAGGAAACAAATAACCCGAATAAGAAAATGACATGGGAGATGTCACAACAGACCGAAACAAAATCAAAAGTATCACAACAAAATACCATTAAAGACTGTACTCTAACAGATTGGAAAAAATTACAGGAAATGGAAAAATTTCTAGATTCATATCACCTACAAAAATCATCACAAGGAGAAGTAGAACACTTAATAAACCCATCACAAAGGAAGAAATTGAAAAAGTAATCAAAATAGGACAAAAGAAGTTCTGCTCCAGATGGCTTCACCACTAAATTTGGTGGAACTTTTAGAGAGGAGTTAAGTTCAATACTACTGAGACTAATTCACAACATAGAAAGAGATAGAACACAACCCAATTTATTCTATGAAGCCAGCATAACTCTAACTCTAAAGCAAGGGAAAAATCCCAAGTTTAGTTTGTACCTGGGATGCAAGTCTGGTTCAACATCAGAAAAACAATTATTGTGATCAAAGACATAAATAGCACAAAGATTAAGAATGAACTGATTTTGTCAATAGACACATAAAAGGCATTTGACAAAGTCTAACATCCATTCATGCTAAAAAAAAAACTCTCAGGAAAATAGGAATAGAGGGAAAATTCCTAAACACAATAAGGGGCATCTGAGTAAAGCCAGAGGGCCACTTTATCCTGAATGGAGACAGACTGTAAGAATTCCCCTTGAAGATGAGAACTAGACAAGGATGTCCACTTTCACCAGTTCTATTAAATATTGTACTAGAGGTTTTAGCAAGAGTAATTAGACAAGACAAAGAAATAAAGGGCATCTACATTGGCAAAGAAGAAGTAAAAATCTTTCTATTGTCAGATGATATGATTGGTTCAACGTCAGAAAAAAAAAATTAATGTGATCAACCACATAAACAACACAAAAGATGAGAATCAACTGGTTTTGTCAACTGATACAGAAAAAGCATTTGACAAAGTCAAACATCCATTCATGTTAAAAACTCTCAGCAAAACAGACATAGAAGACAAGTTCCTCAATGCAGCAAGGGGCATCTAAGCAAAGCCAACTGCCTACATCATCCTGAATGGAGACACTGAAAAATTTCACTTGAAAACAGGAACGAGACAAGGATGCCCACTCTCACCACTTCTATTCAACATTGTCCTAGTAGTTCTGGCCAGAGAAATTAGACAAGATAAAGAAATAAAGGGGATCCACTTCAGCAAAGAAGAAGTAAAAATCTCCCTATTTGCAGATGATAAGATTGTATATACAGAGAATCCTAAAGCAACCATAAGTAAACTACTCGAACTAATAGAAGAGTTTAGTAAAGTATCAGGATATTAGATAAACATAAGTAAATCAATAGGGTTCCTTTATACCAACAAAGAGATCATTAAAGAAGAAATCACCAAATCAATACCCTTTGATGTAGCCACCAAGAAGATAAAATACTTAGGAATAAATCTAACTAGAGAAATGAGACCTATACAAAGAGAACTACAAGACCTTACTGCAAGAAATGAAGAGATACTTACATAAATAGAGAAATGTACCCTGCTCCAACTTTGTTTGGAAACGGAAGAAACTCTGAATAAGTAAAGCACCACTGAGGAAGAAGAATGCAGTGGGAGACTTCACACTACCCAACCTTAGAACCTATTACACTGCCACAGTAGTCAAAACAGTCTGGTACTGATACAAAAAGGGACATATAGACCAATGGAACAGAGTTGAGATCCCAGAGATGCCAACATCTTACTACGAATAGATGATATTTGAAGAAGCCCCTAAGATTCTAAACTGGGGTAAAAACAGTCTCTTTAAAAATAATGTTGGCAAAATTAGATATCCATCTGAAAAAAATTGAAACAAGGCCCATGTCTCACGCCTTACACAAAAACGAACTCAATTTGGATAAAAGACCTAAATATCAAACCTAGAACTATAAAGATCATGCAAGAAAACATAGAGTCAACAATGGAAATTTTAATACACAACTTAGAGGGACTTCAAAGTGTGACAAACAAAGCATGATCAATAGAGGAGAAAATAGAAAATAGAAATTACTAAGAATCATTTATGCTCACCCAAAGACTTTATCAAAAGAATTAAAAGATCACCTACAGAATGGGAACAAATACTTGGCAAATACATGCCAGACTGATGCTGATCTCCATAATCTACAAGGTACTGCAAAATATCAACAAGATAAAGGTAAACAACCCAATTAAGCAATGGGCAAGGGAGATGGACAGACACTTCACAAAAGAGGACATCCAGGCAGCGAAAAGACACATGTGGAAATGATCACAATCATTAGCTATTAAAAAAATGCAACTCAAAACTACAGTGGTATACCATCTCACCCCAACATAGTTGGCTATGATCCAAAAAACACAAAACATCTAATATTGGAGAGGCTGTGGAGAAATTGGAATTCTACGCTGCTGGTGGAATTGCAAAATGGTACAACCTCTTTGGAAAGCAATCTGTCACTCCTTAAAAAGCTGGAAACAGATATACCATTTGATCCAGTAATCCCACTGCTCAGACTATATCCTAAAGAATCAAGGCAGTCACATGAACAGATACATGCACATGAATATTTATTTTTTATTTTTTATTATGACTGAATGAAAATGTACATTCCCACACAAATTTTCATGCTCACCTGTGTGCTTTCCTTGCCCAGTGACAGCACACTCTTCCTCTCTACTCCATACATGTCCTATCCTCCCAACAGTCTCCTATCCCCTCCTCTCCACCCACTCCCCTTCCTCCAGTAAGGGGCCAGGAAGACATCCTATAGATGCATAGCACCATAAATTGCCCATAAGATATGGCCACTCTGTGTCACCAAGTCCAATTCATTGCTGTCCAAAGAGTTGACCTTCATTATGATTTATGGACAGGGGCAGCATCAGGGCCAAGGGCTATGCTCCCAGGGGAACCCTGGAGCCCCAGGACCATCAGTGGTGGTCTTTTAGTGGAGATCTCAGAGTGCACCCCTATTTATTCTTATGTTGCCAGTGAGACTCAATTTTGTGAGCTCCATCGTGGCTATCACTAATGGTGGCCGGGCACCATCCAGTTCTTCTGGTCATGAGTCCATGTAGAGAACCACTCACATGGGTATCTCTGTCTTCTGGGTTCTCTTTCCCCCATGTCATTTTGATCCTAGGTAATCATCTGTTCCTGCTGAGTTGGGACCATTTGCTGTACCCTCAGATGCCAGCTTGACAGCTTTTAAGACCCCAGATGCCAGTCACTGATGTGGGATGCAGAGAGTCCTCATTAGCAAAATGCTAGCTGTGACAACTGGCCTTGATTTCGCCTGAGAGCATGGTCCCCAGCCCCCTGCCTCAGCTACTCTGTCCTTACAATATTCGGTTAAGATGGAAGGAGTACTTAAGTTGTGTTGAAGTCCAATTAGTACTGATCTTCTTTCTAATGGCACATGAATATTTATTGCAGCACAGTCCACAACAGCAAAAAGAGGGAATGAACGCAGATGCCCAACAACACATGAATGTATAAACTAACTATGGTACATACATTCAATGGAACACTATGCAATGGTAAAGAACATCAACGATTTTAGGAAGCATCTCATAACCTGGTTTCAATTGGAAAACGTTATGTTGTGAAATCAGTTAGAGGCACAAGGACAAATACTGTATGATAACCCCACTATAAGGAGTTAAAAACAAACTTGTGCACAGAAAGAAACTCTTTGATGGCTGCAAGGGAGGGAAGATAGGGAGAGAGATGGTTGTTTATAGGTTAGCTAGTTGATAGAAATTTGGTTGGTTGAAAGCAGTGACAGCACACATTAGAAAGAATATCAACTTAACTGTACTTCACCATAAACTGAAAACGCTTCTAATCTTAACCCTTTACTATAAGGATAGAGTAGCAGGGGCGAGGCTCCAGGGACTATGCTCTCAGAGGACATCAAGGGCAATTGGCATAACTAGGCTATTGCTAAGAGAGTCTTTTGCACCCCTTATTGTTGAGTGGTATCTGGGGTCTTAAAACTAGCAAGGTGCCATCTGAGGTACACCAAAGGATCCCAACTCAGCTGGAACAGATGTTCAACAAGGACAAGACACGAGGGAAAAAAATCCCAGAAGGACCCATGTGATTGGGTTACTGTATCACCATGTGATCAGAAGAGCCAGATGGCGCCCGGCCACCACTGAAGACAGCCATGATTGGACCACAATGTTGACTCCCAGCGGCAACATGAGAAAAAAGAGGGATGCATTTCAAGAACTCCACTAAAAGACCAGAATTGATGGTCTGAAGGCCTGAAGGGCTCCCCGAGAAGTGTGGTCCCTAGACCTGCTTCTGCCCCTGATCAAAAAACATTACTGAGGCCAACTCTTTGGATAGGAATGAACTGGACTCAGGAACACTATGTGACTATATGTTGGGTGCACTTTATGGTTCTAAGCATCTATAGTATGCTGTCCTCTTGTCCTCTTACTAGAAGGAAGAGGAGAGGGTGTAGAGGAGGGGACAGGAGATTGTTAAGAGAATATCACATATACAGAACGTAAAGGAGGAATGTGCTGTCACCAGGCAAGGAGAGCAGAAGGAGCTGCAGATAGTTGGGCATGCAAATTTAATTTGGATAGTATACTTTCACTCAATCACAATAAAAGAAAAAAAAGATAAAAAAAATTCTCAGTAATAAAAAGCCCAGGCCCTGACAACTTCACTGAAAAAATAAACATTCAGAGAAGTGTTAATTGCAAAATTGCTAAGGGATTTTGCTTAGAAAAGAATGGAATGCTCCCAAACTCATTCTATGAAGCCAGAAAACTCCTGATGCCAAAGCTAAGTAAGGACATCATCAAAAAAGAGAATTACAAGTGTCTCTCATGAACTTAGGCACAAAAACACTCAAGAAAAATTTACCCAACAGAATTTAACAACATATAGAAAAAGCAATTTACCATGACCTAGTGGGATTCATACCAGATATACAGTGATGGTTCAGCTTTAGAAAAACTATATAATGAGTCACAGAAATAAAAGAAAAGAACAATCTGATTTTATAAATTGATGTATACAAGATATTTGACAAAGTCCAACCCACATTCATGTTAAAAACTCTCAGCAAAACAAGAATAGAATTTGAAATTCTTTGACATAATAAAAGGCATTTATTCAAAGTCAACAACCAATGTCATCCTAAATGGAGAGACTCTGAAAGTGTTTCCTTTGAGGGTGGAAACCAGACAAGGATACCTTTTTCACTGCTTTTGTTTTTCATTGTCCTGGAGGTTATAGCCAGAGCAATCAGGCAAGATAAAGAAATAAGAGCATCCCAACTGGTAAAAAAGAAGCAAAAATATTTCTATTGTAGATGATTTAATCCTATAGACAGAGTATTCTAAATCCAAAAGCAGGTACTGGAACTAATATAAGTGTTCTGGAAAGAATCGCGATGCAAGATAAACATGCAAAAATCAGATAGATTCCTCTACACCAAGAAAGAGATCGTCAAAGGGGAAATCACTGAATCAATACCATTTACAATGGTCCTCAAGATGAATTAAAAAAAAAAAAAAAAAGACAACTAGGCATAAATCTAACCAGAGATGTAAAAGACTTGCCCCAAAAGCTGGAGAACACTTCTGCAAGAAATCAAAACAGACCTACTTAAGTGAAGAAACGTACCTTACTCATGGATAGGAAGACTCAACATTGTGAAAATGTCTGTTCTGCCCAAAACGATCTATAGATAAAATACAATCTCGATGCAAATTCCAGTGGCCTTTTTTTTATTGAGATAAAGAAACTAGTCACCAACTTCATAGGGAAAGGGAAGAGGCCCAGCACAAGTAAAACATTACTGAATAAAAGAACAAAGCAGGAGGACTTATAGTACCTGAATTTAGAACCCATTATACGAGCACATTAGTCAAAACAACCTGGAACTGGTACAACAACAGATACACAGACCAGTGGAACAAAATGGAGAATTCAGATGTTAAATCTTCCACCTATGTGCAGGTGATATTTGATGAAGGCCCAAGGTTCATAAATTTGAGAAAAGACAGTCACTTTAACAAATTGTGTTGGCATAATAGAATATCAGTTTGCAAAAAAGAAAAAAAAAGAAGATATATATCTCACACCATGCAGAAAAACTAACTCAAAATGGGTCAAAGATCTAAACATAAAACCAAAAATGATAAAGATCATGGGAAAAAAAATAGGGACAAAGGTATAGGTTCTAATGGATGGCTTAAACAGAATGCAAAACATCAGTAACAGTGCACAAACAGCAGAAAAGAGACAATTGAGAAGTCCTGAAAAGTCCAACATTTATGCTCATCCAAAAATTTCACCAAAAAAGAAACAGACAACCTACAGACTAGGAGAAAAAACAAATTGGCTACAACCAATTTAATCACATCTAAACTCTAAAATCTACAAGATACTGCAAAATCTCAACAACAAAAATACAAGTATCCCAACTAAAAATGGACAAGTTATATGAACAGACACTTCATAATAGAAGACATCCAGGCAGCTAACAGACATACAAGGAAACCTCATGATTATTAGCCATCAAGGTGGGGCGGGGGAAACAGTGCCATCGAGTCAATTTTGACTCATAGCGATCCCAAAGGGCAGAGCAGAACTGCTCCATAGAGCGCCTGATGCATTTGAACTGCTGACCTTTTGGTTAGCAGACATAGTACTTAACCACTATGCCACCAGAGTTTCCTTATTAGCCACTAGAGAAATGCAAATTGAAACTAACATGAGATGCCATCCCACCCCAGCAAGGTGTCTTAGTCATGCACTGTTGTTATAACAGAAGTACCACAAACGGACGGCTTTAAAAAGAGAAATTTTATTATGTCACAGTCCAGTAGGCTAAAAGTCCAAATTCAGTTCACCAGCTTCAGGGATAGTCTTTTTTCTGCTGGCTGTGGAGGAAGATCATGTAATCAACTTTCCCCTGGACTGGGAGCTTCTGAGGTACAGGAATCCTGGGTCCTTTCCAAAGGGCACACTGCTCATGGCACTGCTTCTTGATGGTATAAGGTTCCTAAATCTCTCTGCTAGCTTATATCTGCTAGCTTCTTTATTTTATATAACAAGATATTGCTTCAATGCACAATACAATCTTACACACTGAGTGCTTCCTCACCAACAAAACTGCCACCCATCATCCCTCATTAACATCATAGAATCAGGTTTTACAACATATAGGAACATCACACAGTATCAGGAATCACAATCTAGCCAAATTGCCACATACTTTTTAGGGGACACAATTTAATACACTACATTCTATACTTTGACACCCATAAAACCGCATACTTACAAAATGAAAAAATATTCATATCATAGTGAAAGCATTAACTCCAAGTCCAAAATCCGGAAATTCCTCCTGAACTGTGAAATCTGGAAACAGAAGTTATCTACCTCCAAAATACAATGGTGGAATAGTCAGACACAAGCTAGACATTTTCATTACAAATGGGAGAAATTTCACAGAAAGAAGGCATACCAGGCACCAAGCAAATAAGCAGAACACATCACATTAACTCTGAAGGCTTGAAAATAATCTTCGATTCTCTGAGACAATTTACACAAAAGCCCTGTCCTCCAGATTCTGGGTATTGGTCACACTCTCCAGATTATGAGAGGAAGCCTTTTGGCCCTGTGTTACAGCTCCACTTTCCATAACTACTGGGACAGCAACTCTGCTTCCTTGGCTTTGCAAGTACCATTTTCCTAATCCATTTGAGGGGCAGCTCCACCTTAAAAACACCAGTGGCAATCGCTCCACCCTTAGAAACTCCTGGGGTCACGGCCATACTTTTTGAGACTAAGGCACCTCAGCTTTTCATGTTCCTTTGTCTCTTCAGCCTCTACTTACTACAGCCTCGTGACCCAGGCCTCAGACTTACATCTGCCCTGCTGGGGCAAATGCTCTGAAGCTCTGTAGCTCCACTGATTTAAGTGCCTGGAAGCAACCCACTCCACTGGAAAGCCTCCTGCACACAGGCACTCAGATCTTTTGTTCCATGCAGTACATTTTGCATGGGCCTGACTTTGTGCTGCTGGTTCACTTCTTCTGTGTCTCACCATCTGCACCTTGTCCAGTGTTAACAGTTCTTCTAGATTCCTTCTGAGTCTTCCATCCATTCACAGTTTCAAAATCTCTTCTCCATTTTAGGTATTTGTTAAAACAAGACCCTACTCTCAGTACCAAATTCCGTCTTAGTTGCCTAGTGCTGCTATAACAGAAATACAACAAGTAGATGGCTTTAAAAATAGAAATTTCATTCTCTCACAGTCCAGTAGGCTAAAAGCAGAAACTCTGTACATCAGCTCCAGGAGAATTCTTTTTCTGCTGGCTCTGGAAGAGGTCCTTGTCATTAATATTTCCCTGAACTGGGAGCTTCTGAGGTGCAGGACTGTGGTTCCTCTCCAAAGGGTATGTTCTGACCTGGCACTGCTTCTTGGTGCTATGAGGCCCCCAAATCTCTCTACTAGCTTCTTTCTTTTATATCTTAAGAGATTATCTCAAGGCACAATGCAATCTTACACATTGAGTCCTAACTCACCAACACAAACACCACCCACCCTTCCTCATTAATGTCATAGAGGGAGAATTTATATCATATACGATCATCACACAATACTGAGAATCATGTCTAGCAAATTTGCTACACATCTTTTGAGGGGGACACAACTCAATTCGTGACACAAGGCTAGCAATACTAAACAAACAGAAAATAATAAATGCTGAAGAGGTTGTCAAGAGACTGGAGCACTTCTGCACCGCTAGTGGGATTGTAAAATGGTGCAACTACTTTGGAGATCAATTTGGCACTTCCTTTAAAAGTTAGAAATAGAATGCCACAAGGTCCAACAATCCAACTGTTCAGAATATTTACTAGAGAAATAAGAATCTACATGAAATGATACATGCACTCCCACATTAGTTGCAACATTGTTTACAATAGCAAAAAGCAATAGCAAAAGCTGGAAACAATCAATGGATGAATGAATAAACAAAATGTAGTATATTTATACAATGTAGTACTATGCAATGATAAAAAACAGGGATGAATTTCTGAAAAGTCTCATAACTTAGAGGAATATGAAAGGTATGCTGAGTGATATTAGACAGTTGCAAAAGGAGAAAGATTGTGTGACATCATATTATAGGAACTAAACAAGAGGTTTAAACATAGAAGAAAACATTCCTTGACAGTTATGAGGGTGGAGAGGGTAGAAGTGAGATATTCATTAACTAGATAGTAGATAAGTACTATTTTAGATAAAAGGTAGGACTTCACACAATACAGGGGAAGTCAGCACAACTGGACAAAACCATAAGCTAAAGAAGTTTCCTGAATACAACCGGACACTTCTAAAGACAGATGGTAGTGGTGGAGGTCTAAGGATCTTTGTTTCAGGGGACACCTAAGTCAACTGACATCATAGATTATTTTAAGAAAATATATTTCATCTCATTTTGAAGAGTGGCATCTGGGTGTCTTAAAACTAGCAAGTATCTATCTAAGAAGCATCCATTTGTCCCAGCTCACCCTAGGAAAAGGAGATAAAAAGAACACTAAAGACATAAGGAAAGTATAAGCCTAAGGAGACAGGAAGGGCTACGTAAATCAGACGTGAAATCAATATGAGAACGGAACTAGATGTTGCCTGGCTACCAGTAATGACTGTGTTGACAGGTAACACAACAAAGAATCCCTGAAACAGTGAGAGAAAAGTGGGATGCATAACTTGAATTTTAGTAAAAAAATGATCTGACAGAATGGAGGATCCCTGGAAGCCATGGCTCCCAGACTCTCTTTTATCCCAGAATCAAATCATTCTTGAAACCAACTCTTCAGACAAAGATTAGGCTGGACTGTGAGACAAAAAGGATACTGGTGAAGAATGTCCTTTTCAGCTCAAGTGGATACATGAGACTAAATGGGTACTTCTTGTTTGGAGGCAAAATGAGAAGATAGAGGGGAACAGGATCCGATTGAATGGACATGGTAAACAGAGGGTAGAAAGCAGGAATGTGCTGTCACAGAGTAGAGAGAGCAACTAGGATCACAAAACAATCCATGTGTTTTTGTATAACAAACTGACTTAAATTGTAAACTTTCACTTAAAGCACACAAATAAGCACAGAGAGAAAGATTGAGGTAGATTCCAGTTTGTAATAAAGGATCCTTCATAAAATTCTAACTTTAATTTCAGTTTTTCTTCTTTTTTCATTCTCCACTGTCTGCAGCATTTCTTATGTTCCTGGGTGGAAACCATTTATCAGCTTAACGAACACATTCAATGAAGGCTAACCATAGAGAAGAAGGAGGCAAGAGCTGATTCTTTTATTGCACACAAAGTATAACTACCCATTTTTCAGTGTATCTGACAGACTCCAAACATTAAATTAACTGAAATGAAAACCTCATTCTGAACTGTGATTTCCCATACATACCAAACAGTCTGTGAAATGCCTTAGATTTTATGTCCAAATCCATTAAATATACTGCAGAGAAAAGTATAGCAAATGCATGGTTGAATATCTGCTCATTGAAAGCTTCCATACTTTGTTAACTTCATAGCTGAATTGATCCACAGGGTGCAAAGCAAGGCACTGAGTATAGTAAATGGCCTGGCAAAGTCAGGAATGGAATTGCGTTCTGAATGAAATCACAACATTGGGAAGAAGCTCAAAATCAGAATCATTTTCTATTTTGTGATTTTTCTACTGTTCATGTGAATCTAAGTACGTGGAAATGAAGCTTGTAAGTGATTGCTGCTTAGAGGCACGGCCAGTTGTTGGAGTGATGAGGTTTCAGTAAAGACCAGAGTCTGATGGAAAACTTCTCAAGCTTCCCTCCCTTGATTGTTTGTGTAGTTTCTTACAGATCCTTAAGAGTTTCACTAGATCACTAAGAGGTATTATTAAAGTATTGAATTCTTTTATTATTATTGTCATACTTTAGAAAGTTTCAGTGTTGTACAGAGAAGGGATTTCATTTTTTCTGTCTTGATGAAGGACCGTATACAACTATCTAAAAGTCAGCTGTAGGAGGTTAATGGCAATGAACTAGAATAAAACTAAATGTCACCACATCTTACTTTTCTTGCAAACCTTCTAAGTAGATAAGACATGTTCAGAAAGCTGTAAAATGTGCCCTTTGCTTACAACAAAAAAGTCACTTCTGCACTAACAAATTGTAATAGGTTACTCATAAATGATCATATCAGTGACTGAAATATGGTGCACTGCATACATTAAATATTGCCACAATTACTTTTTTGCTCAAAGGAAGTATCTTAAAACTTTGAAAGTTTATATCAATGAACATAGTTTCATGGATCAAATAAAATAATTCTTAAAAATCAACAGAATTGCATTTTTGTTCTCCTATGCAGATACAGCTTTTGTTTCAAATCTACATATTTAATTCTGCGTGATCATATACCTAGTAATTATTATACTTTTGAGACATGCAACAACCTTTTGGATTACAACAGATATTATGGACAGTTAGAAAATACACACAGAAAAGTTATAAGGACATGCTTTTCTGTAATATGTTCTTTTTAAACAATATATTGTAAAGCAGTTGTCATAAAAAGGCAATGTGAAACCACACACATACTCTCAGCTGAGGTATGAATTTCAATCTCAATTTTTTAATGGTACAATAATAGCAATGGATGCAGAAGCATGACTAGGCCATTAGCATCAGTCTCATCTTCTTAATCTGAAGTGTTGCCCCTCCTCTTTCTACACCATCTACTGAATTTTGAAACCTTTCAGAGTCCAATTGTGAGAAACAATTCTTATTCTCATTGAAAATAGCTAACAAAATGCCTCAACCATTCAAACGAGAAAATACAACTTAAAGTTTCATGTAGTAGCCAATAAATTTGCATCAAATATAACAGGCAGCAGGTGATGGATATAGGATGATATTTTTAATGCCAAAATTCATGGCTGGAAGTTCTTACAAACACTAAAAGAAGTAGTATTTGAACTCAGAGCATTTGCACAATTGTAAAAAAGAAATTCTACTCAATAGGAAATGACTATCCTCCAGTATAATTATTAAAATGCAATTCTTATTCATACCCCAAAACCTCCCATAAAAGAAAGAACCTGCTATAGAATTGCAACACAGCAAGAATGAGCTGGAAAAATGTAACAAAACATGGCATCATCTGGTTACTAGACAGCTAGTCTGAGAGTATTACATGCCATCTTATAAGAAAATTATCTGTGTGAAAAGTAGCACATACCCAGTCTCTTGAGAAATATTTGTGTAGAGACAAGTTGCAAATGTCTATTTTTATAATTCTTTTGAAATATTTACAAAAGTATGAGACATATCTTTCCCTTCCATCATTACAATGAGCTCCGAGAGGGTCACTCTATTGCTTAAAAATCATCAATGAGACCTGATTACCAACAGAATAACATCAAATTACCTTAGGTTGTTATTATGATCACTCATAACCAGGGTCTAAGGTACCTTCCTACAATCAGTTCTAAACTTATACTCCATTATTAAACTACAGTTGACTAACTGCTGCTCCTCACACATGTTATTTTCATCTCTAAGTAATTTTGCTCATGTTATTCTTTCTGTTTGCAAATATTTTCCTAAACCTTTTCTTCTGACAACAGTCTTGCTGTCACTTAAAACTCAAACCAAATATATCATTTCTACTCTGAAGATGAAGCTTTCCTTGAATAACCTGGTCATTTCAAGGAGCCCTGCTTACATAGTGGTTAAGAACTAGGCTGCTAACCTAAAGGTCAGCAATCTGAATCCACCATACCAGCTACTCCCTGAAAACCCTGAAGGATTGTTCTACACTGCTCTATGGGTTGCTATGAGTTAGAATCAGCTCGATGGCAATGTGTTTGGTTTTATCACATGACAAACATTTGTTCCCTGGGGATATTCACTGAACAAGAAAGACATGGTTCTTGCTCTTAAGTTGTATAAAGGATGAAGTTAATCACTTACTCCTCTTCAATAAATATCTTAATCTTAATAATAATTGGTGTACCAACCCCTACCATCACCACTGAGTGGATTCCAACTCATAGCAACCCTATAGGCAGAGTAACACTGCTCCACAAGGTTTCCGAGGTGCAGCTGGTGGATTTGAGCTGCTGACCTTTTGGTTAACAGCTGAACTCTTCACTATTGTGCCACCCAGAGCTCTCACTGGCATTTGTTTCTTTCTCCCTTGCTTATATGTGAACCCACTAGCCAGGTCATAAACAATACATGATTCCTCTTTTAATTCCTACTACATTTTTTCCCCATTAACTAACCCATAATGTCTGCTTGGTTAAAAAGTAATTAATTAATTAATAAGTAGCTGAAGACAAATACATTGAACGAAGCACATTAGCTTATTTTATCATAAAGTCAGTTAAGGTAAGTTAAGGTAACATGCTTCTGGTAGAGTGAAAAAAATTAAAAATTAAAGCAAATATCAACAAGATTATAGGAGCCTTCATTTATAAATCTTTTACATATAATCTTCTTTATCCATCATAGCACCTGGAATAGTTATCAGCACATAAGTATTTAATAAGAAAAGTTCTTATGTTCAGAGGAAATAGATTTATTTCAGGGAAGTAAATGTTCATGACAAAGTAAGGAACATTCTTCAGGCACTCTTTTCCTTAAGATTCACTCTGTATAACCCATGTCCCATAAAATAGTATGATGGATTACTCTCGATTTAAACAGCAAATCTGTGAATAGTTTCAGAAAGTGACTTCACAACTGATGGCACATTTTGAATTAATTAATATTAACTAATATTAATGTTAATATTTCCAACTATGTTGCCACTGAAGATTTTTAAAAATTTTGCTATTGTTGAGGAAAGAAGCAATAGAAAGGGAAATGTGATATTTTATTTAGTAATGCAATCATTACTGTCATGGTTGAAAATTGTTTAGAGTGAATTTTCTCAATTTTCTTATAATATCTATGTATACACAAAAGTATATTTAAAAAAAGTAATAACAGCTTCCTCTCCAAATAAGTAAATAAGACTGACATACTATCTATTGTCAGAATCAGAAAGGAGTATCCCCTTATAATATAAAAGACAGAGATGATGTGAGTTCTGCACAAGAAATCCTGTCATTCAGACAATAAAAATAACAACAAGATGAACAATCGGCCTTATTGGGCATAAGTAACGCTTTAGTGAGAGGACAAGAGTATTACTCTCATAAACACATTTTCCTCTTAGAATTTATTTTTCATTTACATTTAACTAATGCAATCACCCTCCTTGATGTCTTCAAAGGAGATTGAAGCCAGAGGGATAGTAGTGATATACTGCAATCTGTGAAGTGCAGTCAAATAAGTAAACCACGAAGAGTTCTGTGTAGATGCTGGACAAGAAAATACCTGTAGTGTATGGTGGAATTTAAATTTTCCATGTAGTCCACATTTTTAGAGTGTCACAGAATCTTTACATGGAGGTAAAATAATGGCTATCAATTTTACAGAAGTTGTAGTAGATTAATAATTTTGACATAATGAAAGCTGAAATATGATCTAGGCAATAACACTTCTCCAGTTGTTTTTTAGACCAAAAACAACCCATGATTCAATCAATGGCGAAGAAGCTTTTTAACTGTCTATATTTTTAACTGTATTTAAGCATTGGGTCCAGGACAAAGGATTTAAATGAAAGCATGTGAGAAAATATCCTTGTTCAGTCATAAGGCTTAAATGATGTGAAAATGTTGATTTCCAACTAGATGATAATTTAGGTACTTCTTTTGTAATTATGTGGCATTATGGGGGCCAATCCAAACTACATTCCCTGTTTTTTGGCAAATAATGGTCCTAAATCTCTCTTATAAGCTCAAGATGATAAAAAAAAAGAAGGCCCTGCAAGGACTATTTGAAATGTATCAGAGAACTAGGGAAATAAAAACTTCTCCTGAAGGCTTTTCTGGAAATTATTTTATACATAGGAGATTTTAAGTAAGAACTAAATCTTATTGATTGGCATTGTCAATGAGACGACAGAAAACAGAGCCTCCATGAAATGGGAACAGAAAGCAGTAAAGGTATGATTAAAGTCCTTAATCTTTGAAGAAATGAAAATGAAAGAAATGAGTAGTTTATATGGAGATGAGAGGGTTGATATTCAATTTCAGAATTATAGGTGTATCTGGGCAATAAATCAAAATGATTGGAAATAAATACACAAAGTTACAACTGAAGTTGTTTTCCAAAGGTGAAAACAATCATGTATATGCAGATTGATAGGCCCTATGCTAAATTAATAAAATGTATCAACATTTAGATACACATTGGAAATATTTTTGCATTACAAAGAAAAATTGTAGTTTTTCAAAATATAGCAGACGTGTGTGTGTGTGTGTGTGTGTGTGTGTGTGTATACCTACTGCCATTGAATTGATGCTGACTCATACTGACCCTAGAGGTCAGGGTAGAACTGCCCCATAAAGTTTTCAAGGAGTGCCTGGTGGATTTGAACTGCCAGCCTTTTGGTTAGCAGATGTAGCACTTAACCTACTATGCTTCCAGGGTTTCTATATAAATGCATGGAACAAATTTGAGCTGACTTCAGACTTTGTACAACCTAAACAACAGAAAATTAAAATGAAACAGGTACATATGTATTTTACTACGCTTTCATCATTTATTTGCCCAACACACTCTTATTAGTAACAGAATTGCTTATACTGAGTCATTGCTGACTCATAGCAATCCTATAAGACAGAGTAGAACTGAGCCATAGCGTTCCCAAGGAGCACCTGGTGGATTTGAACTGCCGACCCTTTGGTTAGCAGCCGTAGCACTTAACCACTACACCTCCCTTACATATTGCCATGGATCGAATTGTGTCCCCCTAAAAATAGGTGTAGCCATGTGGCTGGGCCATGATTCCCAATATTTTGTGATTGTCCTCCATTTTGTGATTTTGCTGAGCTGTGTGTTAAAGGATTAGGGTGGGACTGTTAATCCCTTCAGAAGATCACCTCCCTGCTCCACTGTAAAGGAAGTTTCCCTGGAGTGTAGCTTGCACCACCCTTAATCCTTTCATCCTGCAAGAGATGAAAGGAAAGGGAAGCAGGCAGAGAATTGGGAACCTCACACTATCAAGAAAGCAGCACCGGGAGAAGAGCATGTCCTTCAGACGTGAGGTTTCTGTGTCAAGATGCTCCCTGGACAAAGACTGCTGCAATATCGGACTTTCCTCCAGAGCCTCAAAGGGGAAAGCCTACCCCTGGAGCAGACATCCTGAATTTGAACTTGTAGCCTACCGGACTGTGTAAGAATAAACCTTTTGTTAAAGCCATCTGCTCTGTGTATTTCTGTTAGAGCAGCACTAGCTGACTAAAACATATATGTTCCCTGTAAAAGGAATAAAAATCCAATGTGCTTGGATAAGTGGTTAATTTCTGGGCTAGGGTGAAGAGCATAAGACAAGCACGAAACAGTTTTTTATGCCAAGACGTCAGGAGTACTCAAAGAATAAAGACAGCATGCCAATAGGAAATAAGAGTACGCAGGTTGAACGAACTCCTATTGACCAAATCAGAGTACATGAAACATCAAATTGATTATGTTAATAGACTGTAACTCATTGAATATAATGAAAATTTCTATGTATATACTTATATACATTAATATATGATTAAATAAATATATGGAGATATGTAAAGCTCTTCCTTGTCTTTGAATGCCAGCTAATAAATGCAGAAGGAATCTCAAAGTTAGGGAATGGTCAGTGAGTGTTAAAACTAGTGGGTAAAATATTCATTTGGAACAAGACATGTAATAGTCACAGAGTACATCATCAAATATTACTTATTAGTTACAGAGGGAAATTAATGTCATTACATTAGAGAAACCTAGCAGGACCACTCATCAAGATGACCAAAGTTAACATCAGTTACACTGGGAGAAACCAACATCCACATGCATCTTGGTAATGCACCGATGACACATTGCTTCTGGATTGATTTTTCTCAAAAGGAATAATTTGAATCTTATCTTTAAGAAATACCAGATGAGCTCAAGCTGAGAAATATTCACAAAATAACTAGTCTGTGTATTTAATATCAAGATCAAGAAACATGAAGAAGTGCTGAAGAACTATCTCAGGTTAAGGAATTCTAAAGAGACATGACAAAAATATCAACAGTGATTTGGAATTGAATCTTGGAATGGGAGAAAAGTAATTATAAAGGATATTTTTGTGAGAATTGATGATATTTGAATATAGTCTGTAAGTAGATGAGAGTATTATTTAATACTGCATTCTAAGATTTAATACTTTTTCTGTGGTTGCTGTTAGATGCAAACAATAATGATTGTTACGTATGAGCCCATTGTTGCAGCCACCGTGTCTATCCATTTCACTGAAGGTCTTCATCATACCACCACAAAAGGAGCAACAGGAGCATAGCCCATTTTTTGGACCTGGGTTCCCTCCACTAAGAAACTTGTCTACCAGTGGATGATTGACCATAGGACTTTTCTCCAGAGGTGAGAATGAAAGGAAGCATTAGCTAGAGCTGGCACCCCAAATTCAGACTTCTAGCCTCCTAGATCATAAGAGAATAATTTTTCTTTGTTAAAGACATCCACTTGTTGTGTTTTTGTAACAGCAGCACTAGCTAATTAAGACATGTGTAATCCATACTGAAGTCTGTGGTCTTTAATCTTCAGCAGTAAGTACTTCAAGTCCTCTCCACTTTCAGCAAGCAAGGTTGTATCATTTGCATAACACAGGATGTTAAATCTCCATCCAATCTTGATGTGCTGTTCTTCATATAGTCCATAGTCTCAGATTATTTGCTCAGCATACAAATTTAGAAAGTATGGTGAAAGATACAACCCTGCTGCATACTTTTCCTGACTTAAAAACAAGAGGTATTCCCTTGTTCTGTTTGAATGACTGCCTCTTGATCTATGTATGAGCACAGTGAAGTGTTCTGGGATTCTCATTCTTCATGACGTTATTTTCGTAATTTGTTGTGATAAACACAGCTGAATGCCTTTGCATAGTAAACAAAACACAAATAAGTATCTCTCAGATATTCTCTGCTTTTAAGCAGGATCCATCTGACATCAGCAATGATAACTTTCGTTCCATGTTCTCTTCTGAATCCAGCTTGAATTTCCAGTGGTTCCTTGTCAATACACTGCTTCAACTACTTTTGAATGATCTTCAGCAAAATTTTACTTGGGTGTAATACTACTGATAATAACAATAATAATGATGTTAATGATAATTTCTGCATTTGGTTGGATCATTTTTTCTTTTGAATAGACATAAAAATGGATCTCTTCCAGTCTATAGGCCAGGTAGCTGTCTCTAATTTCTTGGTATAGACTAATGAGCACTTCCAGCACCACACTGGTTTGTTGAAACTTCTCAATTAGTATTCCATCAATTCCTAGAGCTTTGTTTTTTTGCCAATGCCTTCAACTCAGTGTCAAACTCTTCCGTTAATGCCATTGATTCCTGATCATGTCTTACCACCTGAAATGGTTGAATATCTATCAGTTCTTTTTAGTATAGTCACTCTATATTCTTTACATCTTTTTCTAATGATTTCTGAATCTTATAAATTTTAGGCTTGAATTTTTCTTTTTTTTCAGTTCTTTCAGTTTAAGAAATGTCAAACATGTTCTTCCTTTTTGGTTTTCTAACTCCAGGTGTTTGCATATGTCATTATGAAACTTCTCCTTGCCTTATTAAGCCACCTTTTGAAATCTTCTGTTCAACTCTTTTACTTTATCATTTCATCCTATTGTTTTATCTACTCTCCATTGAAGAACAAGTTTCAGAGTCTTCTAACATCTATTTTGGTCTTTTATTTCTTTCTTGTCTAACAACTGAAGACCAGACATGTTGTGAAATGACATAAAGAAACCATCATACATAAAGAAACCAAGAGGTCATTAAAAAGTGTGTATATATAAGTACATAAATAGACACACACACACATACCTATTTGGCTGTACACACATGTATTCATATACATAGTAAAGCCCATAGTGTGTACAGGCATGGATACTTCTTACACATAACCAAACATCTTCTTTCAGGATTGGTTTTCTGAGGTTGAAGGATTAAGACCGTATGCTTGTGAGACATCTTGATCAACTGGCATTATATCATTCACAGAGTTCTGTTCTGTATGTTAGTTTGGTGAGTGGTGTCTGGTATCTTAAAATTTACAAGTGTCTATCTAGATACAGCTATTGGTCTCTACTCATCTGAAGCAAAAGATAAAGACAAAGGTTTAAAGAAGAGACTAGTCAACAGGATAGTCTACAAGAACTCTGACCTCACTTATCCTGAGACCAGAAGAACTAGATGGTGCCTGGCTACCGGCACTGACTGTTTTGATTAGGGCCACAATAGACGGACCCTGACAGAATGGAGGAAAATGTGAAACATAACCTCAAATTACAAAAAAAAGACGTAATGCCTACTGCACTAGTTAGACTAGAAAGCTCCCCAAGATTACTGCACTGAGATATTCTGAGTATTGAACTGAAATTTACCTCTGACATCACCTTGTATCTAGATAATAAATTATTTAAAAAAATAATACCACACAGGAGTACTGTGTTCCTTTAAGAAAAAAAAACACACTAACACATATGGGGTACATGCTTCATGGTTTCATCGTATATATACGACTGAAGGGCCCACTAGCCTGGAAGCAAAAATGAGAAGGCAGGAAAGGACAAGAAAGCTGGAAAAATGGAACAGACCCTTAAATTATGAATGGAACAGTATTTGGGGCGCAGAAAGGGAGAGTGATGATGTGTCTTGGGGTTGGCAATCAATGTTATAAAACAACAATGATTATTCACTACTTAATGAGAAATTGATTTGCTTTGAAAACTTTCCGACTCACCGGCACTTGGCTTGGCTTTGAAATCTTTCACCTGAATCAAAATTTAAACAAATAAAAGTAAAACACAAATCACCCAAATTAGACCAAAAGTCAATAATTACTTTAAAACAAATAGAAGAATGTAAGGGAGGTGGAGAATCTAAATTAAATGAAATAACCAGATCAGATATGATGAGAATGTTCACAGGTTGTGAAAACTGAAACCAATGTCACTGCCAATGTCACTGAACAACTCATGTGGAAGTTGTTGAATGGGAACCTAAAGTGGTATGTAAACATTTATCAGAAACAGTAAAAAGGTGATAATTGTTGTGGCTGTTGTTGGGGGCCATCAAGTCCGTTCTGACTTATAGTGACCGTATGCACAACATAATGAAACAATGCCCTGCCTTGTGCCATGTCCACAATCATTTTTATGCTGAATTTCATTGTTGCAGCCACTGTGCCAATCCATCTCCACAAGACCCTTCTTTTTGGCTGACCCTCCACTCTACCAAGCATAATGTCCTTCTCCAGGGACTGCTCCTTCCTGACAACATATCCAAAGTATGTAATTAACAGTCTTACCATCTTTGCTTCTAAAGAGCACTCTGTACTTTATCCAGAACAGATTTGTTTGTTCTTCTGGCAGTCCATGGTAGAATCAACATTCTTCTCAAACACCACGGTTCAAAGACATCAGTTCTTCTGTCTTGTTTGTTTGCTGTCCAACTTTCACATGCATATCATGCGATTGAGAGTATCATGGCTTGGATCAGGAGCACTTTAGCCTTCAAAGTGACATCTTTTCAATACTTTAAAGACAACCTTTGCAGCAGATTTTCCCAATGCAATGTGTCTTTTGATTTCTTGACTGCTGTGTCCATAGGAGTTGATTGTGGACCCAAGTAAAATGAAATCCTTGACAACCTTGATTGTTTCTCAATTTATGACAATGTTGCTTACTGGTCCAGTTGTGGGCATTTTTGCTTTCTTGATGTTGAGGTGCAATCCATACTGAAGTTTGTGGTTCTTGATCTTCACCAGTGTTTCAAATGTTCACTTCCAGCAAGTAAGGTGGTGTCTGAGTAATGCAGGTTGTTAATGAGTTGTCCTCCAATCCTGATGCCTTGTTCTTTGTAGAATCCAGTTTCTCAGATTATTTGCTCAGCATACAGACTGAAAAGTTATGGTGAAAGAATACAACCCTGACACACACCTTTCCTGACTTTAAACAAGCAGTGTCCCCTTGTTCTGTTCACATGACTTCCTCTTTGTCCATATACAGATTCCTTAAGAGCACAATTAAGTGCTCCAGAATTCCCATTTTACACAATGTTAGCCATAGTTTATTATGATCCACACAGTTGAATGCTTTGCATAGTCAATGAAACACAGGTAAATATCTTTTCAATATTCTCTGCTCTCAGCCAATGTCTATCTGACATAAACAATGATATCGCTGGTTCCACATCCTCTTGTAAATTCAGCTTCAATTTCTGGAAATTCCTTGTCAATATACTGTTGTAGTTGCTTTTGAATGATCTTGAACAGGATTTTACTTGTGTGTGATATTGCTAATATTGTTCAGTAATTTCTGCATTCAGTTGTATCACCTTTATTTGGAATGGGCATAAATATGGGTCTCCTCCAGTCAGTTGGCCAGTTAGCTGTCCTCCAAATTTCTTAGCATAGATGAGTGAGCACTTTCAGTGCTGCATCTGTTTGTTAAAATATCTCAATTAATATTCCATCAATTCCTGGAGCCTTGTTTTTTGCTAGTGACTTCAATGCAGCTTCAAATACTTCCTTCAGTACCATTCATTCCTGACCATATGCTACCTCTTCAGATGGCTGAAAATCGACTAGTTCTTTCTGGTATAATGACTCTGTGTGTTCCTTCAATCTTCTTTTGATGTTCACTGAGTCACTGAATATTTTCCTGTAGAATCTTCCACTATTGCAACTCAAGGCTTGCATTTTTTTATTGTGATGAAGTATAAAATCCAAATTAACTTTGCATGTCCACTGACCTTAAATGCCCCCGTTCTCCTTGGCCAGTGACAGAACACTCTTCTTTTTAATTCTATACTTGTGGCATCCTCTTAACAAGTGCCTGTCCCCTCCTCTACACTTGCTTATCTTTCATCTAGAAAGAGACCAGTAGGACAGCATCCTATAAATGTATAGAACCATAAAGTACACCCACCATATGGTCATTTGTGTACCTGAGCAGTCCATTTTTGTCTGAAGAGATGACCTCAGTAGCATTTTCTGGTCAGGGGCATCAGCAGGTCTAAGGACTGTGCTCCCAAGGGATGCCCCGGGCCATCAGACAATCAGTTCTGGTGTTTTAGAAGAGTTCTCGAACTGCCCGCCTCTTTTTCTCTTGTTGCCAAAGGGACTCAACATTGTGTGTCCCATCATGGCTGTCTTTAGTGATTACCAGGCACCATCTGATTCTTCTGGTCACTTGTTGATACAGTCTCCCATTCACAACGGTCCCTCTGTCTCCTGAGGTTTTCTTTTTTCTTCTCATGTTTTTGTTGTTTTCGGTGACCATCTGTTCTGGATGTGTTGGACCATTTTGTCTAACTCAGATGTCAGCTTTCCAGCTCTTAAGACCCCAGATGACACCAATATGGGGTGCAGAAGATACTCTTAGCAATAAGCTAGTCATGCCAATTGGTCTCAATATCTTCTGAGAGGATAGTCCCCAGACACCCACCCCCTCTACTCTATCCTTGCAATATTGGGTGGTTGAGATTAGAAGAGTTTCCAGTTTATCGTGAATTCCAGTTAAATTGATCTACCTTCTACTGTGTGCTGTCACTGCTTTTACCTAACCAAATTTCTATTAACTATCTAATCTATGACCAACCCTCTCCTTCCCTCCCCACCCTTGTAGCCATCTGACAGTCTTTTCTTCTGTACATAAGTCTATTTTTAAGTCTTTATAGCAGGGGTCTGATATAATATTTGTCCTTTTGTCACAGATTGATTTCACTCAGCATAATGTCTGCCAATTGTAATCAAGTTATGAGACACTTCCTAAAATCATTGTTGTTCTTTAACATTGCATAGTGTTCCACTGAGTATATGTACTGTAGTTTGTTTATCCATTCGTCTGTTGATGGGTGTCTAGACTGAGTCCTTTTTTTTGTTATTGTGGCCTATGCTGCAATAAACATTCATGTGTGTGTATCAGTTCGTGTGACAGCCTTTGTTTCTGTAGGATATATTCCAATAAGTGGGATTACTGGATCAAATGGCATATCTACTTCCAGGTTTTTAAGAAGCACCAAATTGTTATCCAAAAACGTTGCACTATTTTTCAATCCCACCAGCAGTGTAGGAGAGATCCCATCTCTCCACAGCCTCTCCAGTATTTGTTGCTTTGTGTTTTTTGGGTCATGGCCAACCTTGTTGGAGTGAGATGGTATTTCATTGTACTTTTGATTTGTATTTCACTGATAGCTAATGATCGTGAGCATTTCCTCATGTGTGTTTTGGCTGCCTGAATGTCCTCTTTGGTGAAGTGTCTGTCTGTTTCCTTTGCCCATCGCTCAGTTGGGTTATTTACTTTTTTCTCGTTGATACTTTACAGTACCTTGTAGATTATGGAGATCAGATGTTGATTTGACATGTAGTTGCTGAATATTTTTTTCCATTCTGTAGGTTGTTTTTTAATTATTTTGATAAAGTCTTTGGGTGTTTGATTCTTAGTAGTTCCCCTTTATCTATTTTCTCTTTTGTTAATTGTACTTTGCTTGTCAGATTTTGAAGTCTGTCTAAGCTGTGCATTAGAACTTCCATTGTTGACCCTATTTTTTCTTACATGATCTTCATCGCTTTGGATTTGATAATTAGGACTTTGATCCATTTTGAGTTGATTTTTCTGTAAGGTGTCGGATAAGGGTCTTGTTTTAATTTTTTTGCAGATGGATATCCAATTTTACCATCATTTGTTAAAGACACTGTTTTCAACGCAGTTTACAATAAGAGGAAAAGTCATAGATTGAGAAAACAAAAAGACTGTAGCATTTGTGACACAGAAATAGAATATATCATTGAAATAGTCAGCCAAGCCAGCCAAGTGCCGTCGAGTCGGAATATAACTCGTGACCTGTTTTCAAAATCATAAGTTGTCTAGACTGGATTCTTAATAAAAATCAAGAAAAGAGACTCTATGATTTAAACAGTAAAAAAAAGAGAGAGAGAGAAAGCAGTAAGCTTAGTTTAACAGTGAACTATCCAAGTAATAGAAGAAATGAAGTTAATGAGATTGAAAAAAGATTATCAGGAAAGCATCATTAAATAGCAAAAATAAAACATTAATAAGACAAGAAATAACCCTCCAAAGAGAAGCATTGTTATAGAAGATAAACATGAGAAGAATTCTCTAAATACAGTCAGAAGTGGGAAAATAAATATCTGAAAAGAGATGATATTCTGCAAGAACAGGATTCCAGAGGGCGGGGCTAAGATGGAAAACTAGCCACATGTCTCCGATGATGTCTGTGACAACTAAGGCTTTGAAAAACAACTGAAAGGAACAAAAATGGCATTATAAGAGTCCCAAGATTAGGCGGAAAGTGGTGAGATCAGACTGGGTGACAGGAATGGGGACAGCTACCTTTGTAAGAAGAAAATTTGGAGTGCAAAAGGTCTGGCTTCTGCTGGTATGCCAACAGACAGGCATCACAGGTGCAGAGGCCATTGTTGTCAGCTGGGAGGCTAGGACTGGGACTGTTGTGCCTGAGAGCATGACTGGGGCTGGCTACCATGCTGAGCAGTGGTGCCTGAATACAGAGCATCTCTCTCAACTGAAAAGCTGAGCTTAGGACTGTCATAGCTAGAGAACACAGCAGCAGCTAGAGGCCAAGTGCAGCAGCACTCTTCCCCCTTCCTTCTCTAAGCTACACCAGAGGACAAATTCTGGTGCACTACATGGGCTGAAAGTAGGATTGTATATGTGTTTCCTGAGCTTTTCTCCCAGACACAGAAAAGAAAGCAAAGGAAAGGTAGAAGAAAACCTCCACTGGCTCCCCTGAACTGTAGATCACTGTACCTACAAAGTTCCAGGCAAATTCCACTGGATATCTCAAGCTAAGTGCTCATAATCCCTTGGGGCTCAAGCTTTGCTATGTCCTGATTTCCCTCCCTATCCTCA
Source organism: Heterohyrax brucei (assembly GCA_028571685.1). NCBI lineage: Eukaryota > Metazoa > Chordata > Mammalia > Hyracoidea > Procaviidae > Heterohyrax > Heterohyrax brucei. The sequence goes on along the minus strand of CM053166.1, from coordinate 126,054,849 downwards.
GCCTTTCCTACCTACCTTATCTGTTCTACACCTGAGAAAGTGGGACATTTTACTTTTTTCCCCCTAGTTTTTTCTCCAAGACTCAGAGTGGGAAACAAAGAAAGGGACAGAAGACAAATTCTCCTGGCTCTGCTGAGCTGCAGATTGTTGCACCTACAGAATTGCAGAGAAAATTCACTGAAGTGCCCAAATTAAGTGCTTGTTAACTTCCGTGACTCAACCCTTTCCTACACACTGACTTCACTCCCAATACTCAACTTTCTCTCCCTTCTTTCTCTGCTCTCTGCCTGACTAAATTCTAGAGCACTACCTGGGCCAGAAGTGGTATATCTCATGTGCATGCCCTGAGCTTTTCTCCTGGACCTGGGAAGGGAAACAAAGGGAGGGCTAAAAAAAGTGTCCCATTGTCTCCCCTGAGCTAGCAACTCCTAATATGTCTCTCAGTGCAGTCATCACTCCAACTATCAGGTAAAAGAGCACCAGAATTTTTTTCTATTTTTTTATTGTGATTAAGTGAAAGCATACAATCCAAATAAACCTTGAATTCTCACCTATCTGCAGCTCCTTCTGCTTTCCTTGCCCAGTTACAGCACATTCCTCCTTTTCATTCTATACTTGTCATATTCTCCCAACAATCTCCTGTCCTCTTGACTCCATGCTCTTCTTTCCCATCTAAAAAGAGACGAGTAGGACAGCATTCTATAAATGCACAGAACCATAAAGTACACACACCATTTGGTCAAATTGTGTCCCTGAGTCTAGTCCATTTTTGTTCAAAGAGTTGACCTCAGTAGTGTTTTCTAGACTGGGACAGCATTAGGTCTAGGAACCATACTCCCGGGGGATCCTGCAGGTCATTGGATCATCACATGCAACCTTTTAGTAGAGATCTTCAGCTGCACCTCTTTTTCTTGTGTTGCCACAGGGACTTAACACTGTGTGCCCCACTGTGTGGCTTTTTGGTGGTGGCTGAGCACTATCTAGTCCTCCTGGTCACATGCTGATACAGTCTCCTGTTCACATGGGTCCTTCTGGCTCTTTTTTCCTCATGTCTGGTGTTCTCAGTGGTTATCAGTTCTGGGTGAGATGGAACCATTTGGTGTACCTCACATGGCAGCTCGCTAGATTTTAAGACCCCAGATGCCACTCACCAATATGAGGGAGCACCAGAATTTTTAAGGCTTGAATAACAACTCTAAGCCAAAAGACTAGACTACTTGGACACCCAAAATCATACATATAATTTATATATTATGGGGCAGTTCTACTCTAATCTATCCCATAGGGTCAATATGAGTCAGACCTGACTCGATGGCAGTATATGTGTATACTACATATATACATATAAAATATTGCAATGACCTAACGAATAAATCATAACAGCTTTATGATGTCTTGGAGATAAGAATCAACTTCTAATCACTTAAATAAGCAAATCATCATGGTTATGGAAAACTTCAAACAAAAAAGGATAATAAAAATTCCCAGATGAAGACGACTTCCTGTGATTATCAGAGACAGAATACAAGAGTTCTGCATAGAACCCTTCAAGAAATTAGGATTAACATTTAACAAAGCACAGCAGAACAAAATAAAAAATTAAACAAGCTACAAGAATTTCTAGAGCAGCAATGATCTGAAATTCAGCAGGTTAGCAATCAAATCACAGCGTTAAAAAGTTCAATAGAAAGTCAAAGGAAGAAGATTGAGGAAATGAAATACAGAATTAGCAAGACTGAAGACAAAACAACTGACACCAGCGTTGATAAGGAAAATCAGACAAAAGAATTAGGAAAAAGGAAGAATTATTAAGTTTTATGTAGGACTCTATCAAGAGGAATAATTTAGAAGTAATTGGAATACCAGAACAGGGAGGGGTAGAAGAAAACACAGGGAGAATTGTTGAAGATTTGCTGAAGAAAACTTGCCTGACATCATGAAAGACAAGAAGACACCTATCCAAGATGCTCATCAAACGCCACAAAAAGTAGATCCCAAAAGAAAGATATAATAAAACTTAACAAAACGAAAGATAAGGAGAAGCTCTTAAAGGCAGCTATGTTCAAACTGTAATTAACTTCCAAAGGAGAGCCATTTAGCCTGAGCTCCTATTATTTAGCAGAAACCATGTTGGCACAAAGGCAGTGGTATGATATATAAAAGTCTTGAAGGAAAAAGACTTCTAACAAAGAATTATCTCTCAAATATGCAGATGAATTTAGCACATTCCCAGATAAATAGAAGTTTAGATAATTTGTTAAAATGAAACCAAAATTAGAAGAAATACTGAAGGGAGTTTTTTAATTAGAAAATCAATGACATCAGACATACTCAGGGACACAATGCAAGACATAACATCCAGAGTCCGACTTGTTTAGGGAAGCCACAAAGCTCAATCAAAGCCAAAATATTAAAATTAGGGAAACAGAGATTTCAGTTTGTAAATTATAATATTATAGTAAGAGGGCAAACTAATGTATTCATAGACCTTGAAGATGGAGAGGAGGTCAAAGCAATACAAAGAAGTTAAAGACTGGCCTAAACTTAGACATTAAGTTTAGCCAAGTCCCGACTCGACGGCACTTGGCTAAACTTAGACATTATGGAGCAATAGCGGGGTAGCCACAAAGCAAACAAACAATACTACTCATCAAAACAAGAAACACAATCCAGAAGTCTCAACAGATATCAAACCAACATTGTAAAGGATGAAAAGAAAATCCATGAAGAAAAGTGACTCAGAACGGAATATAAAGTGGAACAAAGAAACTCAACAACAAACAAAAAAAAAGATACCAAAATGACAGCAATAAATTCATGCCTATCAATAATTACACTGAATGAAAAATGATTAAATGCACCAATAAAGACACAGAGACTAGCAAGTTGGATAAAAAACATGATCTGTCTATACCTTAGACAGATATACCTTAGACTATACCTTAGACTCAAAAATATGCACAAATTAAAAATCAAAGAATGGAAAAATATATACCAACTAACAACATGTAAAGAAAAACAAAAGTGGCAATATTCATCTCAGATAAAATAGACTTTAAAGTAAAATTCACCTTCATGGACAGGATGTCGCTGTGTATTAGTTAAAGATTTAACACATAAAGAAGATACAACAATCTTAAATATTTATGCCCCCAATAGCAGAGCTTCTAAATACATTGAATGAATACTAACTACATTGAAATGTGAGATACACTGTTTCACAAAAATAGTAGGAGATTTCAACACACCGCTTTCAGTTATGGACAGAACATCCAGAATGAAGCTCAGTAATGATACAGAAGATCTTATTCCAGCTCAACCTACAGAACTCTTCACCTAACAGCAGACAAGTACACCTTATTTCCAATGCACATGGAACATTCTCAAGAATAGACCAGATATTAGGCCATAAAGTAAGTCTCAGCAAAATCCAATCCACTGAAATATTGCAGCACATTTTCTGAGACCATAAAGCCATAAAAGTTGAAATCAGTAGCAGAAAAAACATGGGTACAAATTCAGACTCATGGAGACAGAATGACATCTTGGTCAAAAATCCTCCACAGATTATAAAAGAAATCCACGGAGTCAAATTAGAATGAAAACATAAGAGACCAGAACCTATAGGATACAGCAAAAACAGTGCTCAGAGGTCAAATTATCTCAATAAATGTACACATTCAAAATGAAGAAAGAGCTCAAATCAAAGAATTAACCCTAAAAGTCTAACAGGTAGAAAGAAAACAACAAAAGAACCCCTCAGGCACCAGAAAAAAAAAACCAGAAAATAAAAAATTAGAGCAAAACTAAATGAATCAGATAATAGAAAAATATATGAAAGAAGTAAGAAAATCAAAACCTGTTTTTTTGAAAAGAGCAGCAGTCAATAAATCACTGGCCCACCTCAAAAAAGAAAAACAGAAGAAACAAATAACTCAAATAAGAAATGAGATGGGCAATTTCACAACAAACCCAAATGAAATAAAAGAATCAAAACAGAATATCATGAAAAATTGTATCCTAATAGATTTAAAAACTTAGAAAAAATGGACAAATTTCTAGAATCATGTTACCTACCAAAATCATCACAAACAGAAGTTGAATGACTTAATAAACCCATCACAAAAGAAGGGATTGGGAAAGTAATCAAAAAATTACAAACTAGAAAAAGTACTGGCCAAGATGATTTCGCTGGAGAATTCTACAGAACTTTTAGAGAGGGCTTAATACCAATCCTACTACAGGTATTTCACAGCATAGAAAAGGGTGGGACTCTCCTGAAATCATTCTATGAAGCTGGCATAATCCCAATACCAAAATGAAGTAAAGGTAGCACAAAGGAAAAAAAAAATGCATCCAGTACCTTTCATGAACCTAGATGCAAAATTCCTCAACAGAATTCTAGACAATGCGATTCAAAAATGTAGTCAAAAAAATAAAATAAAATAATCACCATGCCAAGCCAAGTGCCGTCGAATCCGACTCATGGCGACCCTGAGTGAATAGAATTTATACCACAGAAACAAGCATGGTTCAACATTGTAAAAACTATTAACATAGGATTTAGATTTGATAGTTGCTAGAAATCTGGTTGGGTGAAATCGGTGATAGCACACATTAGAAACAAGAACAACATTAAGCGGACTTCAGCATAACTTGAATACTCCTTCCATCTTAACCCAATATTGCAAGGATAGAGTAGCTGTGGCAGGGGGCAGGGAACCATGTTCTTAGGCGAAATCAAGGCCAATTGGCACAACTAGCGTTTTGCTAAGAGGGCTCTCTGCACCCCACATCGGTGAGTGACGTCTGCGGTCTTAAAAGCTGCCATCCGAGGGCACAGCAAATGGTGCCAACTCAGCAGGAATGGATGCTCACTGAGGACCAAAATGACATGGGGTAAAGACAACCCAGAAGATAGAGAGACCCACACGAGTGGGTGCCTACATCGATTTCGGACCAGAAGAACCGAATGATGCCCGGCCACCACCAGTGATAGCCGCGATGGAGCTCACTAGGTTGAGTCTCACTGTCAACACAAGAATAAAAAGGAATGCATCCTGAGATCTCCACTAAAAGATCTCAATTGATGGTCCAGTGGTTTTGGAGTTCCCCTGGGAGCATGGCCCCTAGCCCTGATGCTGCCCTTGCCCGTAAATCATAATGAAGGTCCACTCTTTGGACAGGAATGGATTGGACTTGGTGATGCAGAGTGACCATATATTGGATGCACTTTATGGTTCTATACATTTATAGGCTATCATCCTGCTGACCTCTGGCTGGAGGAAGGAGAGTGGGTGGATAGGAGGGGAAAGGAGACTGTTGGGAGGATGAGACATGTATGGAGCAGAGAGGAACAGTGTGCTGTCACCGGACAGGGAGAGCAGTGGAAGCTGCATATAGGTGGGCATGTGAATTTGTACGAGAATGTACATTTTCACTCAGTCATGTTAAATAAAAAAAATAAAAAATAAAAAAACTATTAACAGTCAACCACATAAGTAAAACAAAAGATAAGAATGAGTTGATTTTTTCAGTTGATTCAGAAAAAAACATTTGACAAAGTCCAACACCCATTCATGTAAAAAATAGTCCAGAATATAGGAATAGGAGAACAATTCTTCAACATAATAAGGGGCATCTATGTGAAGCTAACAAACAACATCACCCTGAATGTAGAGAAACTGAAAGAATTCCCACTGAGAACAAAAACCAGACAAGGATGCCCATTGCCACTACTTTCTTTCATCATTGTGCTGGAGGTTCTAGCCAGAACAATCAGACAGGACAAAGAAATAAAGGGCATCCGCATCAGCCACCACTTGTCTGTTAATGGAAGCTTGCTTCTTGTTGTAATGCTGGAAGCTATGCCACTGATATTTGGGTACCAGCAGGGTCACCTACAGTGGCAAGGTTTCAGCTGAGCTTCCAGACTAAGACAGACTAGGGAGATGGACCCATTAGTCTACCTCTGAAAGAATTAGCCATGGAAAACCTTATGAATAGCAGTGGAACATTGTCAGACATAGTGCTGGAAAATGAGCCTCCCAGAATAGAAGGCACTCAGAATTTAACTGAGGAAGAGCTGCCACTTCAAGGTAGAGGTGACCTTAATGTAGTGGATTGAGTAAAGCCTTCAGAATCTTCATGTACATTTTCACTCAGTTATATTAAATGAACAAAAAAAGTCATATTAACTGGACTTCCTTGTAGATATGTGGATATTATCCTATCATTGACAGCACTGTACTACAGAACTGATCTTGCCATTTTCTTTTTGATGATGAGCACATCTTTCCTCTTCAAGTTTTGTTGCCAGCATAGTAGACATAGCAGACCATATGACTATCAGATTCAGAATGGCCCAAACTTGTCCATTTCAGCTCATGAATGCCTAAAACATTGATGTTTACATGTTCTCTTTCATTTTTGATGATTTACAATTTTCCTAGATTCATGCCTCATACATTTCATGTTCTCATTATTAGTTTATTTTTGCAGCTGTTTCTTCTCATTTTGAGTCATGCCCCGTCAGCAAATGAACAGGTGTGACAATACTAGTCTGAGCTAAAATAGATTTTAATGTAAAATCCGCTATCATGAAGAAAGATGGTCACTATTGTTAAAAGGCTGAATACACAAGCAGGTCTTACCAATATTAAATATTTATATCAAAGAAACACTACCCTGAAAAATGAGATAGATCACTCCACAATAATAGTGGGAGACTTCAACAATCCCCTTTCAGTATTGGACAGATCTTCTAGAAAAAAAGCTCAGTAAAGACACAGAAGATCATATTGCCATAAATAACCAATTAGACCTTGTTAACATATAAAAATCTTTTTAGCCATCAACAGATAACCAAACCTTCTTCTCCAATGCACATGGAGCATTTTCCAGAATAGACCATGTGTTAGGACACAAAATCCAAATCATTGAATTACTGTAAAGCATCTTCTCAGACCATAAGGCCATAAAGTCAAAATGAATAGCAGCAAAACCATAGATAGAAAGTGAAACTCATGGAAACTGAACAACACCTTGCTCAACGAGCCATGGGTTATAGGAGAAATCAAGGACAAAATAAAGAAATTTATGAATTCAAATGAGAATGTAAACACTTCCTACCAAACCTTATGATATACAGCCAAAGTAGTGCTCACAGATCAATTTATCTCTGTAAATGTGCACATCTAGAAGGAAGAAAGGATCCAAACAGAAGAATTAAGCCTACATCTTGAGCAAGTAGAAAGAGCAGCAGAGGAACCTCTCAGACACCAAAAGAAAACAGATCGTAAAGATTATAGCAGAACTAAATGAATTAGAGAATCAAAAAACAGCTGAAAAACTGATTAGACCAAAAACATTTTTTTCAAAAAAATTAACAAAATTGACAAACCATTAGCTAAACTTACTAAAGAAAAACAAGAAAGGAAACAAATAATCCAAATGAGAAATCAAATGGAAGATGTCACGACAGATCCAAAAGAAATCAAAAGTATAACAGAATACTAAAAAAGACTGTACTCTAACAGGTTTGAAAACCTAGAGAAAATGGACAAATTCCTTGACTCATATCATCTACCAAAATTATTACAGGAAGAAGTAGAACAACTTAATAAACCCATCACAAAGGAATAGATTGAAAAAGTCATCAAAAAGCTACCAACCAAAAAATGCTCTGGTCCAGATGGCATTACTGCAAAATTTGGCCAATCGTGTACACATCTGCAAGAAAACTGAAACAAAGCCATTATCTCTTGCCTACACAAAAACTAATTCTAAATGAATCAAAGCCCAATATCATCTTACAACGGTAAAGATTGTGAAATAAAAAAATAAGATCAGCAATGGAAGTTCTAATAAACAGCTTAGACAGACTACAAAGTCTGACAAGCAATTCACAAACAATGGAAGAGAAAGTCGATAAATGGGAACTACCAAGAATCAAACATTTATGTTCATCTGAAGACAATCGAGAGAATGAAAAGACTATGCACAGAATGAGAAAAAATATTTGACAACTACATGTCAGACCAATATCTAATCTCCATAATCTGGAAGGTACTGCAAACTGTCAACCAGAAAAAAGTAAATAACCCAATAGGCAAATAAGATGGACAGACAGTACACCAAAGAAGACATCCAGGCAGCCAAAAGGCAAATGAGGAAATGCTCATGATCATTAGCTTTTAGAGAAACCCAAATGAAAACTACAATGAGATACATTTCACTACAACAAAGTTGGCCATGATCCAAAAAACACAAACAACAAATTCTGGAGAGGCTGTGGAGACATGGGATCTCTTCTACACTGCTGGCGGGATTCCCAAATGGTACAATCTCTATGGAAAGCAATTTGGTGCTTCCTTTAAACGCTAGAAATAGAAATACCATATGATCCAGCAATCCACCTGCTTACAATATATCCTACAGCTAATAAAGGCAGTCACATGAGCAGGTACTTGCACAGAAGTGTTTACTGTAGCATTGTCGGCAATAACAAAAAGATGGAATCAATCTAGGTGTCCATTAATCGATGAGTGGGTAAACAAGCTATGGTACATATACTCAATGAAACACTATGTGATAATAACAAACAATGATGATTTTAGGAAGCATCTTGTAACCCGGTTTCAACAAGAAGACATCATGCTGAGTGAAATCAGTCAGTGGTAAAAGAACAAATTTTCAATGAGACCTCTCCTCTAAGGGCTTAAAAATAGACTTACATACAGATGAAGAGACTGTCAGCTACAAGGGTGGGGAGGGAAGGAGAAGGTTGTTCATAGATTAGATAGTAGATAGGAATTTGGTTAGGTGAAAGCAGTGACAGCATGCAGTATAGAGCAGCTCAACATAACTGGACTACACCATGAACTGAAAGGATTTCTAAACTCAACCCAATATTTCAAAGGATAGAATAGCGGGGATTGAGGGCTGTGGACCATGTTTATGGAGGACTTTGAGGACAACTGACGTAACTAATATTTGCTAAGAGAGTCTTCTGCACCTGATATTGGTGAGTGGCATCTGGGGTCTTAAAAGCTAGCAAGCTTCCACTTGAGGTACACCAAAATAGTCCCACATCCACTGGAGCAGATGATGACTGACAACAACAAAGGTGCAAGGAAAAAAAGAGCCCAGGAGAAAGACAAATATGAATGGGAGATTGTATCTACCTGAGACCAGAAAAAGCAACTGGTGCCCGGCCATCACCAAAGCAGCTGTGATAGAGGACACAATGTAGAGTCCCTTAGGCAACACAAGAAAAAGAGAGTTGCAGCTCAAGAGCTGTACTAAAAGACCACAACTGATGGTCTGACAGCCTGGTAGGTCCTCTAGGAGCAGGGCCACTAGACCTGCTGCTGGCCCTGACTGGAAACCACTATTGAGATCAGCTCTTCAGACAATAATAGACAGGCTTCAGGAACACCCTGTGACCATATGGTGTGCATACTTTATGGTTCTATACATTTATATGAGAGAGAAGAATGTGGAGAGGAGGGGACAGGTGCTCTTTAAGAGGATACTAGAAATACAGAGTGAAAAGGGCAATTATGCTGTCACTGGGTAAGGAGAGCAAATGGAGCTGCATATATATATGCAGGCATGAAAAATTGATTTGGATCGTGTATCTTCACTTAATCACAATAAAAAAGGAACAAAAGGGAAAGTGGAGAAAATGGACTGAGTGACAGGGAAGGACGGTAGGTCAAGAACCTAAGATTGGTCAGACTTGACTCACTGGGAATCAGCTATAGTAAGCCTGTTGAACAGAGTAATCATATTTGTAGGCTATCTTCCTCTGGGGGAGGAACAGGGTAGCAGAGAGTACACTCAAGCATCCAGAACCAGTGAAAAGTGTCATTTGATTGTCAAAAGTAAAGTAGCTTGGGTCTACTTCACTCAGATATAAATTTTCTCTTCAGGATAAACTTTTCTCCCTTTTCCCATACACCTCCTAACTTCTCTGCAGGGCACTTGGCTCTGGGGTCTGATGCCATTAACTGAGCTGGAAGTAGCACTCCTTAAGACAGCCCTGAGTCATTTTCCTAGATTCAAGGGAAAAAAAATAACAAATCGGGAGAAGAGAGGGGAAAAGATCTGATGAACCTCCTAAGCTGGAAATTCAGGGCAGAAACAATTTGTTCACCAAGAATCAACATAAAAGGACATTCCATCCTCACAGACACTTAAGCATGGATGTTAGCCCCCTGCCTTTCTCAGCACCTGGAGCCAGACACCTGTGTCTACTGCAATCAGCCCTGTCCATTTAGGACACTGGGGCACAGTCTGCACAACACACTAAGTGAATGGTTATGTGGACTCCTGAGCTTACCCAATACAAGTAAAGTAAACAGATTCCTGGATTCACGTGTCCATTAATAGCTCTAAAACACGTGATGACAGAAAGTTTGAGCCTCGAAGGCATCAACAACCAAGCTAGCACACAGTCAGACTATTTGTACATTTCAAAACAAAACAAGAATCTAGGACATAGTAAACAAACAAAATCAATAAATTGAACAACTTACTGATGGCTCAGAGACAACCGTCAATATCAGATTCTTGAAACAGTAAAACAAAATGACTTCAGAAAGCTCCTCAAAGTATCAAGAAATTTTCCGGGGGCGGGGGGTGCAGGCCTAATATGGCGGACTAGACACACATTTCCTCGATTCTCTCTGAGAACTAATTCCTGGAATGATAATTGAACAGAGCATGGTGGACATCCTGGGAGCCCTAGAATCTGGTGTAGGATTGTCAGATTGGATGAGGCAACAGTAAGGGGGAAACTACCTCTCTCAAAGATGAGGCAGTGGTGTTCTGTTTGCTGCATCTGCTGACTCTTCATTTGGGAGAACTGCAAATACTGACAACTTCTCTGTGATGTGAGAGGCTGGGTCTGGGCATGAGCCAGCTAATACACTGACCTGTAGTGCTTAAATAAACAGTGTATAGTGCAACAGAGAGACTTCTCTTGGGATGGTCACATACTGAGGGGCTGAATGCTGACTGAGTCCTCCACTGCCCCTTAGCCCTCTCTTTTCTGAACTTCACCACAGATTAGATTTAGTTATTTCACATCAGGAAGGGTAGCGTGAGCAGGACACCTTCTTGGTCAGATGGAAGGTGGAGTGAAACACTTGGAGGTCTCTTCTGGGGCTAATTCTCATGCTGAGTAGCAGTCCCTGTATGAATAGTGCTTCTGCAGCAGAAAAGCTGTGTTTAGGACAATGGGACCTAGAACTAAAGGGGGGGGCTGGCAGAGGATGGCAGCAAGGCCCTAAACTTCCCTTTACTGAACCACATCATAGAGTCTGGGGATGGCCTATGAGGTGCTTTTGTTGTCAGCAGGAAGGTGGGGCCTGCCACACCTGAGGGCTTGACTGATTTCAGCTGCTAGTGGACAACTTCTCACTCAGTAGTAAAGCATACTTTTAAAACAAGACTACCCGGAGAACTGACTGCTGAGAACAGCAGCAGCATCTCCCATCACCCTTCACTAATCCACATCATAAGGTTGGATGATGGCCCTCTAGTGACCCCATAAGCATGAAGCCATCTTTGCAAGCCAGGAGGTGGAGCCTGTCATCCCGGAGAGTCCACTGAGGTCCAGTCACCAGATTACACAGAGGCAGCTGTTGACCAAATCTATTAGTTCCCTTACCTCCCTATTAGAATTACACCTCAGCTAGTGTTGAGGTAACATCAGAGAAACTGAACAGCTTCTAGATGGCTTGTAGACAACAATTAATAGATAACTATTTAAAGAAGCAGCCTGCCACTGTTCTGGAAAACTCCCAAAATAAAGGATCAAAAAACTTCCCAGAGGCGGAGTCAAGATGGCGGACTAAGCACATGTCTCCTTATATCCCTCTGGAAACCAAGACCTGAATTGACAATTAAACAGAGCCTTCTGATCACCTAATCAGCCTCAGGACACGGAACAGAGCTGTTAATGGGGACTTCATACCACTCAGCGAAAAACCTCCTCTCTTTCACTGACTCCCGCTCCTGGTTAGCCCTGGCTCTCACGGACGGAAGGTAAACGCACCATTTTGACTTTTTTTTCCTCTGTCTTGGCTGGCGGGCGGAGCTGGGTCTTGCCTGGCGGCTGGACTCAGACGCGCTGCAGGGGGGATAGGCAGGTGAAATTCCCATATTCTGAAAGCCAGGCTCGGGACTCTGTTAATCTAGCCACTTTGAGCCTTTCGTTTTGTAGCTCCCTCAGCGGGGTTTGTGCGGAGCTTCGCAGTCAGTGTGCGGGATGCCATGTTGGTACCGAGATTTTAGCAGGACCTCATTCCTAGCCTGGGAGCCACCGCCTGCAAACGGAACAGCGCTTCTCCGACAGAAAAGTAGTGATTTGCAGAGTGCTTTCTACTTTGGGGGCCCTCCAACAGAAGCAGAGGAATCACTACCTCTCGGCACCTTTAGCCCCTCTGTCGGCTGCCTGTGTGTAGGTTGCCATCTTGGATACGGTGGCTGCAGCTAGACCTAATTCTTAGCTTGGGAGCCAGAGCCTGCCCACAGGAGAGCGCTTTTCTATCAAAAAACCAGTACTCGACGCAGTGTTGGCTAAGCAGAGGCCACCAGTGCAGTAGCATTGCTGTATTCTGAACTAGTTTGTTATCATCTGGGGTTGGATATAGTGGCGCTTACTTTGTCAGATGAGAAGAGGGACCTCTACACCTGAAAAACCTGACTTGTGAATTGGTCAGATACCTTTTGCTTTATAATTCAACACAGCCTAGAGAAACATTTGCAATCCATCCTCAGAGTACCTCTTCCAGCCACTATATACTCACATGGGACCCAAAAAGCAACAGACAATTGTGGCATACAAGCAATCACTCATGGCTTCAGAAGGCTCCCAAACAAAGCAAACAAGGAGTTTTCCGGAAGAAACTTTTATGAAAGCATCAGGAAGTGAATACCAATTGATTATATACAGAGCCCTTCTAGACCTTATACAAAATGCAGCAGAACAAAATGAAAAATTAAGCAAGTTGTTCGATCTGATGGAACACCAGTACTCTGAAATCCAACAGATCAAGAAGAAAATCAAAGACATAGAAACTTCCATGCAAAGCCAAGAAAACAGAATGGAACAAATGGAAAAAAGAATTTCTGACTTGGAAGACAGAGCTACTGATGCCAGCGTCTATGAGCAGAAATCAGAAAAAAGAAACAAGAAAAATGAAGAAATATTAAGAAGCATGTGGGACTCTATTAAGAGGAACAACCTTCAATTAATTGCAGTCCCTGACAGTGTGAGACATCTGAAAACACAGAGTATTGTTGCTGAGCTGCTGAAAGAAAACTTCCCAGAAATCATGAAGGAAGAAAATATAGACATCTCAGATGCATATCGTATGCCACCCAATATAGCTCTCAAAAGAAAGACTCCAAGACATATTATAATCAAGCTTAACAAAATGAAACACAAGCAGCAACTCTTAAAGTCAGCAAGACTCAAGGCAAAGCTAACATTCAGGGGGAAACCCTGTAGGCTCTCGTCAGATTTCTCAGCAGAAACCATGCTGGCACGGAGACAGTGGCACGACACATTCAAAGTCTTGAAGGAGAAGAACTTCCAACCAAGAATTATATATCCTGCAAAACTATCTTTCAAATACGAAAATGAAATTAAGACATTCCCAGATAAACAGAAACTCAGAGACTTTGTAAAAACTAAACCCAAACTACAAGAAATACTGAAAGAAGTTCTTGGCTTTGGCTTAGAAGAACAAAACCACTAACTTTATATTTTAGAACGACACACTACTCAATACTCTACTAATTTAGGGAAGGCTCCAAAGTAAATCACAGCTTTGATATGGAAAGAAGCAATCCAGTGATCATCATGAAAACTATGGTGTCATCGTAATAAAAAGAGGGATGTACTACAGTCGTTATAGTCCTTCCAGATGGAGAGGAAAATGACAAGACTGGTAGTAATTAAAATTGGGATTACAAATAGTTTACTAAGGGGGTTCATAGGGGCAGCTATAAAGCACAACAAAGATGTATCATACCATTTCAAGAAATCTAACACACGAGTCTCAACAACTATAAAACCAACTCTGAAAAAGGTGAAAAATCGACTCACGTAAAAGTGTGTCCCAGAACAGACTAATAAGAACAACAGAGAAAACATCCAAATAAAAATAAACATATCACAATGGCAGCAGTGAACACATACCTATCAATAATTACATTGAATGTGAATGGACTGAATGCTTCAGTAAAGAGACACCATGTGTCATCTAGGATCAAAAGACACGAACCATCCATATGTTGTCTACAAGAAACTCACTTGAGACCTAAAGATAGGAACAAACTGAAAATTAAAGGATGGAAGAATATATATCAAGCTAACAATGAAAAAAAAAACAGGGGTGGCAATTCTAATCTCAGACAAAATCAGTTTTAATGTCAAATCCACCATCGTGGACAAAGATGGACACTATTTATTGCTGAAAGGTTCAGTACACAAGCAAGACTTAACTATATTAAATATTTATGCACCTAATGTCAGAGCACCTAAATATGTCAAAGAAACACTGACTATGCTCAAAAGAGAGTTAGATGACTCCACCATAATAGTGGGAGACTTTAACACTCAACTCTCATCACTAGACAGATCATCTAGAAAAAAGCTCAGTAAAGATGCAGAAGACTTCATTGACACAATTAGCCAACTAAACCTCATTGATATATACAGAAATTTCCACCCATCAGCAGACAACTACACCTTCTTCTCCAGTGCACATGGAACATTCTCCAGAATTGACCACGTGATAGGCCATAATGCAATGCTCAACAAAATCCATACCATTGAATTACTGCAAAGCATCTTCTCAGATCTTAAAGCCATCAAAGTTGAAATCAATAGCAGAAAAAACACAGATAGAAAGTGGAACTCTTGGAAACTGAACAACATCTTGCTCAAAAAACCATGGGTTATAGAAAAAATCAAGGGTGAATTAAAGAAATTCATGGATTCCAATGGGAATGAAAACACTTCCTACCAGAACCTATGGGATACAGCCAAAGCAGTTCTCAGAGGTCTGTATATCTCCATAAATGCACACATCTGGAAGGAAGAAAGAAACCAATTCAAGGAACTAACTCTACAGCTTGAACAAGTAGAAAGAGAACAACCGAGGAACCCCTCGGACACCGGAAGAGATGAGAACATAAAGATGAGAGCAGAGCTAAATGAATAAGAGAATAGAAAAACTATTGAAAAAATTGAAAAGACCAAAAGCTGGTTTTTTGAAAAGATCAACAAAATTGATAAACCACTGGCTAAACTTAATAAAGAAAAGCAGGAAAGGAAACAAATAACTCAAATTAGAAATGAGAGGGGAGTTGTCACCACAGATGCAACAGAAATCAAAAATATCATAATAGAATACTATGAAAGAGTGTACTCTAACAAATTTGAAAACCTAGGGGAAATGGACCAATTCCTTGACTCATACCACCTACCCAAATTATCACAACGTGAAGCAGAACAACTTAATAAACCCATCACAAAGGAAGAGATTGAAAAGGTCATCAAAACACTGCCAACCAAAAAAAGTCCGGGCCCAGATGGCTTCACAGCAGTATTCTACCAAGCATTTAGAGAAAAGTTATCCGCAATACTACTGAGAATATTTCACAGTATAGAAAGTGATGGAGTACTCCGAAACTCATTCTATGAAGCCAGCATAACCCTGATACCTAAGCCAGGGAAAGATCCAACAAAGACAGAGAATTACGGAACGATATCACTCATGAACCTAGATGCAAAAATCTTCAACAAAATTCTTGCCAACAGAATACAACAACATATCAAGAAAATCATCCATCATGACCATGTGGGATTCATACCAGGCATGCAAGGCTGGTTCAACATCAGGAAAACAATTAATGTGATTAACCACATAAATAACACAAAAGACAAGGATCAACTGATTTTGTCCATTGATGCAGAAAAGGCATTTGATAAAGTCCAACTTGGCTTGGCAGTGGCTGGCAACACAGATTCATGCTAAAAACTCTTAGCAAAATGAGCATAGACGGCAAATTCCTCAACAAAATAAGGGCCATTTATAGAAATCCAATTGCCCATATCATCCTGAATGGAGAGAGACTGAAAGACTTTCCCTTGAGAACAGGAACTAGACAAAGATGTCCACTGTCACCTCTCCTATTCAACATTGTGCTAGAAGTTGTAGCCAGAGCAATTAGACAAGACGAAGAAATAAAGGGCATCTGCCTTGGCAAAGAGGAAGTTAAAATCTCCCTGTTCGCAGATGATATGATTGTATATGCAGAGAACCCCACGGAATCTATAAGTAATCTACTCAAACTGATAGAAGAGTGCAGCAAGGTCTGAGGATACAAGATAAACATAAGTAAATCAGTAGGATTCCTTTATACCAACAATGAGACTGTTTATGAAGAAATTTTCAAATCAATACCATTCACGATACCCCTGAGAAGATAAAGTACCTAGGAATTAATCTAACCAGAGAAACAACAGACCTCTACAAAGAGAACTACAAGCCCTTGCTACAAGAAACTAAGGAGACTTGGAGAAATGGAAAAACCTACCCTGCTCTTGGATAGGAAGACTTAACATTGTGAAAATGTCTATTTTACCCAAAGCAATTTATTTATATAATGCAATCCCAATACAAGTTCCAGCATCATTTCTTAGTGATATGGAGAAACAAATCACCAATTTTGTTTGGAAAGTGAACAAGCCCCAGATAAGTAAGGTACTACTAAAGAAGAAGAACACACTGGGAGGCCTCTCATTACCCGACCTTAGAACCTACTACACTGCCACAGTGGTCGAAACAGCCTGGTACTGGTACAAGAACAGACAGATGGATCAATGGAACAGAATTGAGACCCTAGAAATGACACCATCTGCCCACGAACAGCTGATATTCAACAAAGGCCTTAAGACATTAAACTGGGTTAAAAACAGTATCTTCAACAAATAGTGCTGGCAAAATTGGTTATCCATCTGCAATAAACTGAATCAAGATCCATATCTTACTCCTTATACAAAAACCAACTCCAACTGGATAAAAGACCTAAATATCAAACCTAAAACGATAAAGCTCATCGAAGAAAAGGTAGGAACAACAATGGAAGTTTTAATACACAATGAAGACAGACTCCAAAATCTGTCAAAGAAACCTCAATCAACAGAAGAGAAAATAGATAAATGGGAACTATTAAGAATCAAACCCTTTTGCTCATCTGAAGATTTTGTTAATTGAATTAAAAGAACACCCACAGAATGGGAAAAAATATGTGGCTACTCTATGTCAGACCGACGCCTGATCTCCATAATCTATAAGATGCTACAAAATATCAATAAGAAGAATATAAACCGTCCAATTAAGTGATGGGCAAAGCAGATGAACAGACACTTCACTAAAGAGGAGATCCAGGCAGCCAAAAAACACATGCGAACATGTTAACGATCTTTAGTTATTAAAGAAATTCAAATCAAGACAACAATGAGATACCATCTCACCCCAACCAGATTGGCCATGATCCAGAAAACACAAAACAACAAATGCTTGAGAGGCTGTGTAGAAAGTGGA
Organism: Heterohyrax brucei; assembly: GCA_028571685.1. Taxonomy (NCBI): domain Eukaryota; kingdom Metazoa; phylum Chordata; class Mammalia; order Hyracoidea; family Procaviidae; genus Heterohyrax; species Heterohyrax brucei. The sequence goes on along the minus strand of CM053166.1, from coordinate 126,037,219 downwards.
ACCCTCCTACACTATTGGTGGTGTTGCAAAATGATCCAGCTTCTTTGGAAGGCAATCTGATGCTTCCTTAAAAAAAAATGGATATTGATATACCATTTGACCCAGTAATTCCACTACTTGGAATATATCCTACAGATTCAAGGCCTTTCACACCAACTGACACATGCACCAGAATGTTTATCACAGCACAGTCCATGATAGCAAAAAGATAGAATCAACCCAGATGCCTAACAATAGAAGAATGGATAGGTAAACTATGGTACATATACTCAATGGAGCACTACACAATGATAAAGAATAACGATGATTCCAGGAAACATCTCATAACCCAGTTTTAACTGGAAAACATTATGTTGAGTGAAAGTAGTCAGCGACAAAAGGACAAATACTATATGAGACCTCTACAATAAGATCTCCGAAACAGACTTGTGTATAGAAGAAAAGACTCTTTGACAGCTGCAAGGGCGGTGAGGGAGGGAGGGTGAGGGGGGAAGGGTTTAGTTTAGATAGTTACTAGAAATCTAGTTGGGAGAAAGCGAGGATAGCACACTTTAGAAACAAGAACAACACTAAGTGGACTTCAGCATAACTTGAGTATTCCTTCCATCTTAACTCAGTACTGCAATTATAGAGTAGCTGGGATGCGGGGCGGGGGACCATGCTCTTAGGCGAATTCCAGGCCAATTGGCACAACTAGCATTTTGCTAAGAGAGCTCTCTGCACCCCACATTGGTGAGTGGCATCTGGGGTCATAAAAGCTGCCAAGCTGCCATCCGAGGACACAGCAAATGGTCCCAACTCAGCAGGAATGGATGCTCACCGTGGACCAAAATGACATGCGGTAAAGACAACCAAAAAGACAGAGAGACCCACAAGAGTGGGTGCCTACATCGACTTGGGACCAGAAAAACCAGATGGTGCCCAGCCACCAGCAGTAATAGCCACGATGGAGCTCACAGAGAGGAGTCTCACTGGCAACACAAGAATAAAAAGGGGTGCATTATGAGATCTCCACTAGAAGACCTCAATTAATGGTCCAGCATTTTTGTGGTTCCTCTGAGAGCATGGCCCCTGGCCCTGATGCTGCCCTTTCCCATAAATTATAACAAAGGTCCACTCTTTGGACAGGAATGGATTGGACTTGGCAATGCAGAGTGACCATATATTGCCAGCACTTTATGGTTCTATACATCTATAGGATATCATCTTGCTGACCTCTGGCTGGACGTAGGGGAGTGGACAGAAAGGAGGTGAAAGGAGGCTGTTGGGAAAATGAGACATGTATCGAGCAGAGAGGAATAGTGTGCAGTTACCGGACAGGCAGAGCAGTGGAACCTGCATATAGGTGGGCATGTAAATTTATACGTGAATATACATTTTCACTCAGTCATGTCAAATAAAAATTAAAAAAATAAAACTTCCCAGATGAAGAAGGCTTTATGAAACTATCAGAAGTCGAATACAAAAGCATTATGTATAGAGCCCTCCTAGAGATTATACAAAAAAGAATAGAACAAAATGAAAAATTAAGCTATATTTGAACTGATGGAACATCAATGATCTGAAATCCAGTGGGTCAGTAATAAAATTACAGAATTAGACTATTGCGTCCAAAGCCAAAAATAGAATTTGAGAAGGAAGCCAAAATTAGTGAACTTGAGGATAGAGCAATAGACATCAGATTTTCTGAGGGGAAATCAGAGAAAAAATAAAAGAAATCCAAAGAAGCATTAAGAAACATGTGGGACACTATCAGGACAGATAATCTACAATTAATTGGAGTTCTTGAACAGGGAGGGATAGTTGAAAATACAGAGATTATTGTTGTAGAGTTGCTGACAGAAAATTTCCCTGAAATTATGAAAGAAGAGAACATAGATATCCAAGATGCTTATCGAATATCACAAAAACTAGACCCCCAAGGAAAGACAACAAGACATATTATAATCCGACTCGACGGCACTTGGCTTGGCAATAAAATGAATCATGAAGAGAGGCTCTTAAGGGGAGCGAGGCTTAAAGCAAATCTAATGTACACAGGGAAACTCTGTAGGCTTTTTTTCTGACTTCTCAGCAGAAATGATGTTGGCAACAATGTAGTAGGATGACACACTCAAAGTGCTGAAGGAGAAAGACTTCCAACCAAAATTATCTCTCAACCAAAGTTGTCTCTCCTGCAAAACTGTCTCATAAATATGAAGGAGAAATTAAGATATTCACAGGTAAACAGAAGCTTAGAGACTTTGTAAAAAGCAAACCAAAACTACAAGAAATGCTGAAAAACTGTGTTTAGAAAAAGAAAAACATCAACCATATACTGAAGGAGGCAATACAGAGCACCACATCCAGAATCCTACTCAGTTATAAAAGTCACAAAGCTCAATTAAAGCTACAGTATTAAAAGAAGGGAACCAGTGATCTTAACACAAAAACTACAGCATCATCATACTAAAAAGAGGGATATATTACAGTAGTTATAACCCTTTCAGATAGAGAGGAAATTAAAAAGATATGTAGTAGCCAAAAACTGGTTTAAAATTAGAAAAGCAAAGTGGATCATAGCTTCAACCATAAAAGAAAATAACAGTGTGACATACCAAAACAAGAAACAATACAGGTGTCTCTACAAACACATAACCAACACTGAAAAAATAAAAAGTCAATGTATAAAGAATAACCCAGAACCAAATATTAAAAGCAACACAAAAATAAAGTAATCAAGACAACAGCACAAATCACATACCTATCAATAATTACACTGACTGTAAATCGACTGAATGCTCCAATAAAGAGACAACAAGTGACATCTTGTATCAAAATAAGTGATCCATCTATATTTTGCTTACAAGAAACTCACCTTAGAATCAAAGATATGAACAAACTGAAAATGAAATGCTGGAAAAATATATACCAAGCTAACAACATACAAAGAAGGGCAGGAGTGACAAAACTAATCTCAGATAAAATAGACTTCAATGTAAAATCCACCATCGTGGACAAGGATAGTCACTGTTGAATGCTGAACGTTTCAATACATAAGCAGGACATAACAACATTATTTGTGCACCCAATACCAGAGCATGTAAATACATGTAACAAACACTACATTGAAAAACTAGACACATCACTACACAACAACAGTTGGAGACTTCAACACTCCATTTTCAGTAATGGACAAATAGCACAGAAAAAAGCTCAGTAAAGATATAGAAGATCTTATTGTGACAATTAACCAACTAGATCTCATCAACATATACAGACATTTTCACCCATCAACTGATAAGTACACCTTTTTCTCCAATGCATAGGGAACATTTTCCAGAATAGAACATGCGTTAAGTCATAAAGCACATCTCAACAAAACCCAAACCTCTGAATGATTGCAAAGTATCTTTTTGGAACATAAAGCCATAAAAGCTGAAAACAGTACCAGAGAAACAAAGGTATAAATTGGAACTCATCGAAAATGAGCAATGCTTTACTGAAAAATCCATGGGATACAGAAGAAATCAAAGAATCAATAAAGAAGTTTATGGCATCAAACGAGAATGAAAACACATCATAGCAAAACATATGGGATGCAGCAAAAGCGGTTCTCAGAGATCAATTATCTCTATAAATGCACACATCCAGAATGAAGAAAGGACCTAAACCAAATCATGAACTCTACAGCTTGAGCAATTAGAAAGACAGCAGCAGAGGAAACCCTCAGGCAAAAGAAGAACGCAGATAATAAAAATTAGAACAGAACTAAATGAATTAGAGAATAGAAGAGCAATTTAAAAAATGGACAAAACTAAAAGCTGGTTCTTTGAAAAGATCAAAAAAATTGACAAACCACTGGCTAAACTTACAACAGAAAAACAAGAGAGGAAACAGTCTGAATAAGAAATGAGATGGGAGATATCACAAGAGTCCCAACCGAAACCAAAAGTATCATAGCAGAATAGTACAAAAGACTGTACTGTAATGTATTTGAAAACCTAAAGGAAGTGGACAAATTTCTGGATTCATCTCACATACCAAAATTATCATAAAGAGAACAATTTAAGAAACAGATCACAAAGAAAAAGACTGCAAAAATCGTCAACAAAATCCTAGCCAATAGAATTCAAAAACATCAAAAAAATAATAATTCACCATGACCAAGTTGGATTCATACTACGATGCAAGGCTGGTTCAATATCAGAAAAACAATTAATGTGTTCAACCACAACAATAACACGAAAGACAAGAATCACCTGATTTTGTGAATTGATGTAGAAAAGGCATTTAATGAAGTCTAACACCCATTCATGCCAAAAACTCTCAGCAAAATAAGAATAGAGGGGAAATTCCTCAATGCAATACAGGGAATCTACACGGAATCAATCTTCTACATCGTCCTGAATGGAGACAGACTGAAAGAATTCCCCTTGTAGAAAAGGAACTAGACAAGGACGGCTACTCTCACCACTTCTATTCAACATTTTACTAGAGCTTCTAGCCAGAGTGCTTAGACAAGACAAAGAAATAAAGTGATTCCTGATCAGCAAAGAAGAAATAAAAATCTCCCTATCTGCAGATGATATGATTGTATTATGTAGAGAATCCTAAATAAACTGCTCAAACTAATAGAAGAATTTAGCAAAGTATCAGGATATAAGATAAACATAAATAAATCAATAGAATTCCTTTACACCACCAGATATCATCAAAGAAAACATCAAATCAGTACCATTTAGTGATACCTAGGAATAATTCTAACCAGAGAAATAAGAGGCCTACACAGACAGAATTACAAGACCTTTCTTCAAGAAACCAAAAGAAGCTTACATAAGTGGAGCAACCTACCCTGCACACAATTAGGAAGATGTACCACTGTAAAAATTTCTATTTTACCCAATGCCATCTACATATGCAATGCAATCTCAATACAAGTTCCACTGTCAGTTTTTAATGAGATGTCCAAACAAATCATCAACTGTGTTTGGAAATGGAAGAAACCCCATATATGTACAACCCTATTGAATAAAAGGAACACAGTGGGAGGCCTCACACTGCCCAATGTTAAAGCCTTTTGCACTGCCACAGTAGTCAAAACAGCCTGGTACTGGTACAAGAAGACACACAGACCAATGGAACAGAGTTAAGACTCCAGAGATGCCACCATCCACTTATGAACAGCTGATATTTGACAAAGACCCTAAGATTGTAAACTGGGATAAAAACAAACTCTTTAACAAATGGTGTTGGCAAAACTGGATATCCACCTTCAAAAAACTGAAACAAGACCCGTATTTCGCACTTTGCAGAAAAGCTAACTCAACATGGATCAGTGTCCTAAATACCAAACTAAAAAGTTAAAGATCATGCCAGAAAAAAATAGAGTTGCCAATAGAAATTATAATACATGACTTAGAGAGACTTCAAAATCTGACAAAGCATGATCAACAGAAAATAGACAAATGGGAACTATTAAGAATCAAACACTTGTTCATCCAAAGACTTTATCAAAAAGGTTAAAAGACCACCTTTGGGAAAAAATATTTGGCAACTACCTGTTGGATCAACTTCTGGTCTCCGTAATCCACAATGTACTGCAAAATATCAACAAGCAAAAAATAAATAACCCAATTAAGTATTGGACAAAGGAGATGGACAAATACTTCAACAAAAAGGACATCCAGGCAGCCAAAAGACACACAAAGAAAGGCTCACAATCATCAGCTATTAGAGAAATCAAAACTCAAAACTACAATCAGATACAATCTCACCTGAACAAGGTTGGTCATAATCCAAAAAGTACAAACAATAAATGCTGGAGAGGCTGTGGAGAGATGGGAACACTCCTATACTGCTGATGAGATTGCAAAATAGTGCAACCTCTTTGGAAACCAATCTGGCACTTCCTTAAAAAGCTGGAAGTAGATACACCATTTGATCCAGTAATTCCACTGCTCATAATACACCCTACGGAAAGAAAGGCTGCCGCACCAACAGGGACATGCACATGAATGTTTGTTGCATCACAGTCCACAATAGCAAAAAGATGGAATCAAACTAGATGCCTATCAACAGATGAATGGATAAACAAAGTATGGTACATATACTCAATGGAACACCATGCAATGGTAAAGAACAATGATGATTTTAGGAAGCATCTCAAAAACCTGGTTACAATTGGCAAACTGTATGCTGAGTGAAATCAGACAGCAGCAAAAGGACAAACACTGTATGAGACCTCTGTTATAAGGACTTAAACATATACTTACGTACAGAAGAAAAGACTCTTTGATGGCTACAAGGGTGGCAAGGGAAGGAGACAGTTGGTCACAGATTAGACAGTTAACGGAAATTAGGTTAGGTGAAAGCAGTGTCAGCACTCAGTAGAATGTGGTTCAACTTAACTACAGTTCACCATAAACTGAGAGCTATCCTAATCTCAATCCAATATTGCAAAGATAGATTAGCAGTGGCTTGGGTCTCAGGACCATGCTTTCAGGGGAAATCAAGGCCGATTGGCATAACTAGCCTATTGCTGAGAGACTCTTTTGCACTCCATATTGATGAGTGTCATCTTGGGTCTTAAAAGCTAGCAAGCTGCCATCTGAGGTACACCAAACTGTCCCACCTCATCCGGAACAGATTATGACTGACAACAATAAATACATGATGAAGAAAAGAGCTTAGGAGACAGAAGAACCCATGTCAAAGAGACACTGTATGAACACATGACCAGAAGAACTAGATGATGCCCAGCCACCACCAAAGACAGCCATAATGGGGCACACAATGCTGAGTACTTGTGGCAACATGAGAAAAAGAGGGGTGCTGCTCAAAAACTCTACTAAAAGAAAACAATTGATGGCCCAGCAGCCTGGTGGATCCCCTTAGAGCGTGGCCTCTAGACCTGCTGCTTCCCCTGTCCAGAAAACACTACTGAAGTCAAGTCCTCTGACAGAAATGGTCTGGGCTTGGGGTCACAATGTGACCATATAGTGTGCATACTTTATGGTTCTATGTTTTTACAGGATGCTATCTTACTGGTATCTTTCTGGATGGGAGAGAAGAGGGTGTGGAGGAGGGGACAATATCTTTTTAGAAGCATCCTACAAGTATAGAATGCAAAGTAGGAGTGTACTGTCACTTGGCAAGGGGAGCAGAAGGAGCTGCAGATAGACAGACATGCAAAATTGATTTAGATTGTATACTTTCACTTAATTACAATAAAAAATTAAAATTTAAAATGTTAAAAAATTAAAAGCTTGAATTAAAAATTCATAATAGCTAAAGAAAAAATTTCCAAATTCAAATAACTTCCTGGAATTATCACAGGTAGTATATAAAATATTAATATTTGGAACTCTACATCAGGAAAGAGATGAGACAAAATATATCAGTGCGTAATAACAACTTGAACAAGCTACAAGAAAGTATAAAAGGCAAGAAACAGAAATTCAGAATGTTAACAATAATATTACAGGATTAGACAATTCAAAAGAAGTCAAAGGAGCAGAGCTGAGGCATGAGAAGGCCAAATTAGGCAGACTGGAGATAAAGCATGCAACATAAAAATATTTGAGGAAAATTCAAATAAAATAATTAAAAAAAAAAGACTAAGAAATACTAAGAATTGTGTGGTGCTCTACCAGGAAGAATAATTCACAAATGACTGGAGTACAAGAACAAGGGCAGACAACACAAAATTCTGGGAGAACTGTCAAAGATTTATTGACAGAAACTTTCCTGATATCATGAAAGATAAGAAGACATCTAACCAAGAGTTTCATCTAACTTCACATAAGGTAGATCTCAAAAGAAAAACACCAAGACATATCGTCACCAAATTTGTTAAAACTAATGACTAGGAGACAATTTTAAAACCGGATAGGGATAAATGAAAGGTAGCCTACAAAGGGGAGTCAATAAGACTAAGCTTGGACTACTCAGCAGAAACCATGCAGGCAAAAAAGCAGTGGGATGACAAATACAAAGCCTTGAAGGACAAAAAAAAAAAATCCAGCCAAGAAATATAATCCAGCAAAACTATCTCTCTAATATGATTTTGAAATTAAAGACATTTACGAAACTCTAAAGGAAGTTCTTCATTTAGCAAATCAACAATTTCAGATAATAAACCAAGGCTAGAATGCAGGTCAGAGCAACCTGATATAAACACAGACAGGGAAATCACAAAAATAAAGCAATGTTAAAACTTTTAAAATAGAGAAACACATATTCATTATTTAGGCATTATAACGAAAAACAGGGACTGAAAGAAAATTTAGCCATTCATTTCTCATATGGAGAGGAAATCAAGGTTGTGTAAAGAAAGTAAAGAGCAGTTTATATATAGAAAAATAGAGGCATGTATTGAGGTAACCACAAAGATAATTGACAATTGTACACACCACAATAAAAAAGAAAGAAAATTGTGAAGTCTTGGAAAATACAAAATCACCAAAAATGAAAAGGATGAAAAGAAATCACATAAAGAAAAATGACTCAGCCCAGAAAATTAATATAAAATCTGAAGTGACAAAGATCATGGAAGGAAAAAAATAGGGACAATACTGGGAATGCTAATGCCTGGCATAAACAGACTACAAAACATTACTAACAATACACAAACTCCAGATGAGAAAATAGATAACTGTGAAATCCTAAAAATCAAACACTTATACTCACCCAAAGACTTTACCAAAAGACTAAAAGACAACTTACAGACTGAGAAAAAAGTGTGGCTACAAGTCTGATCAGGGTCTAATGTACATAATCTACAACATACTGCAGAACTTCAACATCAAAAAGACAAATAACTCAAGTAAAAAAGTGGGCAAAGGATATGAAGAAGCACTTCACAGAGGAAGACATCCAGACTGCTAACAGATACATGAGGAAACACTCACAAATGGTAGCCATTAGAGAAATTCAGATCAAAATCACCATGAAATAGCATCTCACTTCAACAAGGAAGGGATTGTTTCCAAAACTACAAAATAATAAACATTGGAAAGGCTGTGGAGAGACTGGAACACTGACTCACTGTTTTTGGGTGTATAAAACCATACAACTGCTTTGGAAATAGATTTGACTCTTTCATGGAAACTAGAAATAGAAATACCATACAACCCAGCAATCCCACTTCTTGGAATATATTCTATAGAAATATGGGCTTCCACAAGAATAGATACATGCACATCAATGTTTATTGCAACACTGTCCACAATAGCAGAAAGTTGGAATCAATCCAGGTGCCCTTTAACAGACGAATGGATAAACAAACTATGGTATGTTCACACAATAGAATACTACGTAATGATAAAGAACAACAGTGATCTTAGGAGACATCTCATAACATGGAGGCATCTGGAAGACATCATGCTGAGTGAAATTCATGAGCTGCAAAAGTACAAATATTGTATGAAACCACCATGTTAAAGACTGAAGAAAGGTATAAACACATCAGAATACGTTCCGAGGGTTACAAAGGTGGAGAGGGAGGGAGAGGTGTATTCATTGAGTAGATAGTAGATTGGAATTGGGTTGGGTAAACGGGTAAAGAACACACAATGGAAAGAGGTCAGCACAGCTGGACTAAACCAAAAGCTAGGAGTTCTCCTAAATATAACCCAACACTTAAAATGACAGAGTACCAGGGGCAGAGTTCTGGGGACCATAGTTTCAGGTGACATCTAGTTCAATCGACATTAACAAAACTTTTTAAGAAAATGTTCTGTATCCCACTTTTGTGAGTTGGCATCTATGGTCTTAAAAGCTACCAAGCAGCCATCTAAATAGCATCAATTGTTCACAATCCTCTTAGAGTACAGGAGAATAAAAGCCATCAAAGACATAAGGAAAATATAAGCCTAAAAGACAGAAAAAAGGGCCATATAATCCAGAGATTGCTTCAGCATGAGACCTGGGCACCATGAATTACTGATCTGACAGGGAAATCCATATAGAGTCCCTGATATAGCAGGAGAAAAATGGTGTGCAGAATTAGAGCTCTTTTAAAGAGACAAGACTTGATGGCCCAACAGACTGGGGTCCCTGGAAGACAAGGCCCCCAGAACATATGTTAGCCCATGACAAATAATTCCTTAAGTCAGCTCTTCAGGAAAAGATTGGACTGGAGAAAAAAACCATAAAATCATACTTTCAAAGAGTGTGCTTCTTGACATAAGCAGATACATGAGGCTTCCTGGGCAGCTCCTGTTCAGTGGCACAATGAGAGAGTGGAGGGCGACAAGAGCTGGTTGATGGACAAGGGAATTATAAGGCAGAAAGCAGGAGTGTGCTGTCACAGGAAGGAGAGAGCAGCTAGAGTTCCACAGCAGTGTGTGTAAGTTTTTGTGTGACAATTTAGTTTGCACTGTAAACTTTTATTTAAAACAGTGAAATATTTTAGAAAAAGAAAGTTGTTTTCTCTGACACAGTGGGTGAAAGTACTCATAAATCATATATCTGATAAAGTTGTAGTATTCAGAATACATAAAGAATGTTTACAATTCAACAATAATAAAAAATGACCAAATTAAAAAAAAAATGACAAACCGTTTGACTATACACATCTCCAACAAGATATTATATTGTTCAATAAGCACATAAATCAGTTGAAAGAGGAGTCTCCTACAGAGTGTGGCCTGCCCACAGTACGTAAGTAGATGTTCTGGCAAAGCTCACTCTCTTTCTCTACCCTGTACTTTTTCTGTTACCTGACTTCTGGTTCTTGGGACTTAATCCTGAGTAAGTCTCTGACCTGTTACCTATCAGTCTATACAACCGCCAGAAATCTTCAGCCTGTCACCTAACCCACAAATTTGTGATTTGCTAGACCCCATAATTGTGTGAGTCACTTCTGCACAATTGTATGAATCACTTCCTTGAAGTAAATTTCTCTGTGTCTAAATACGCTTCAAAGGTTTTGCTCTTCTAGAGAACTCAGATGAAGACATTCAGTATATTCAATAAGTATTGCAAATTTGCAATAGAGTTTATTAAACTGACATCTGCATGGTAAAGTTCGAGAGAGAGAGAAAGCTTGTTTCCTGGCATATTCATTTGTAATACTCTGTAAATTTTTTAAATCACACAAAGAAGTATCCCTAAAATAGTCATAAAAGGCAGGTGCTAAATTAAAAAGAAAAAAAAATCAGTGCTGTGGAGTACATAGTGTGTTTTCCATCTATGAAACACACACACACAAACACAAAACTATAGAATTGTGTATATACAATGATTAAAAAACCCTGGTGATGTAGTGGTTAAGTGCTGCATCTGCTAACTAAACAGTTGGCAGTTCAAATCCACCAGGCACTCCTTGGAACCTCTATGGGGCAGTTCTACTCTGTCCTATAGGGTCACTATGAGTTGGGGCCAACTTGACAGCAGTGGCTTTTTAGTGGCGTTTAATAATGACTTAATTTGAAATCCCAATACTGCATACCATGAAATACAGAAAGCTTTCTTAAAATATGTTTATTTGTCAAGAAGTCTTCATCATCTAAATGTAAAGTGGGAGTAGTAATGTTATTCTAGTGAATGCTCTTCAGAGAATATCACACACTTCTAATAGTTATAGTCTCTCTAGGTATTAGAATAAGAAAATAACTATGCCATCTATTCAAGAAACTTAGACCTTAGAGAAAATCTGAATAACACATTCATATTTGAGTGGTGTTCTCTCAAATATACAGCCAGATAGACAATTTCAAAAGACTATTTTGTTATGCCCTGAGGAACAGAAATCTATTCGTTGATTGTCTGTTGTTTAGTCAAGTAAAGAACAAAGACAGTAAAGAAATAAAATGTTTTGATTTCTTCTTGAAAACTAAACCTTCCCCCAAAACAGTGCCATAGAGAAAACCTAAGGGTGTTTAATGCTGTTTGTTTGATTGTTTGGACCCTAAGTAATAAAAGTAGGTTTAAGAAAGTTATTGCTTTTTGCTTGTCTTAACAAAGCAACAATTTCAAACATCTCTGATGAAAAGTAAAATGAGTGTTGGATCAATGCTTCCCTGGTATGACTCTGCCTTACCCTGTGAAGTTCTCTTTGTCTGTCTTTATTCCTCTTTCCTTTGTTCTTCTTTGGTACCCAGAGGAAGTCCCTATGCTTTATTTTTAAACCCACTGACATAAATCAGTCTTCTAACAGTACAACCTTGAGAAAAGCCCTAATCTATCCTTTTGATCAACAGGACAAATCTATCTATGAATCATGCAACATTTCATTAACAAGGTAGCAACGGGCTGTTGTAAATGTGTGGGCCTTATTAATTTCTTACCTACAAGAAAGAATATAAATGAACAAAATTAAAAGCACTTCTTTATTATTCATTTAGATTTTTCTATTGATTTCCATGAAACGTTTCAGTATTATAAGGATCAGCAAAAATGTTTTTGCAGTGATTTGTAATATTTAAAAATAAAAATACTATGCATAAATTGTTGTATTAGGATCATTGTTAGATTATAACAGATATCATTGTGAAATTTATCATACATATTTTTCTTGAAATCTCATGAAGCATGCTAAACTTTAAGAGATTAAGCTTAATTTTCATATTTACTTTATATCTAGACAGAGTTCTGTTGTGCATGAGACCAATATGAGCCAGAATTGACTTACCAGCCCTAATACCACCAACAACAGATAGATTTTGGAATGATTTAGCTGTCTTTGAAAATTTATTACTTAAAACTGTGAATGTTCAAGCAGGTAACTGTCATAGTATGATGTATATCGTGTTGACTCAAGAAAATCATTTTTCCATTGCTTCACCAAGAATAAAAATATTTTTAAATAATTGCCATTATAATCATAGTAAGGTTAATTGTCCATAAGTCATAGCCACCATTTTCCATCCACTATTTTATATTCTTTCAAATACAGTCATGAGACTTCTTTTCTACCTTATGGTATTGTAACATTTTTTGTGATATTCCCTAGAAAATTTGCATCAATTCGTTTCCTTGTCATTATGAATACAAAATGACTGACAGGCAAACATTTGAAAAATCTGTGCCACTGAATAAAACATTTTATGTTTTTTTATTATGACTGAGTGACAATGTACATTCCCATATAAATTTACATGCCCACCTTCATGCAGCTTGTACTGCTCTCCTGCCCAGTGACAGCACACTATTCCTCTCTACTCCATACATGTTTCATCCTCCCAACAATCTCCTTTCCCCTCCTCTCCACCCACTCCCCTTCCTCCAGCCAGAGGTCAGCAGGATGATATACTATAGTTGCAGAGAACCATAAAGTGCATCCAATATATGGTCACTCTGCATTGCCAAGTCCAATCCCTTCGTGTCTAAAGAGTAGACCTTTGTTACGATTTATGGACAAGGGCAGCATCAGGGTCAGGGGTCATGCTCCCAGGGGAATCCCGAAGTTGCTGGACCAACAACTGTGGTCTTCTAGTGGAGATCTCAGGGTGCACCCCTTTTTATTCTTGTGTTGCCAGTGACATTCAACTTTGTGAGCTCCATTGCGGCTATCACTGGTGGTGCCCAGGCACCATCCGGTTCTTCCGGTTCCAAGTCTATGTAGGAATCCACTCATGTGGGTCTCTCTGTCTTCTGGGTTATCTTTAACCCATATCATTTTAGTCCTCGGTGACCATCCGTTCCTGCTGAGTTGGGACCACTTGCTGTGCTCTCGGATTGCAGCTTGGCAGCTTTGAAGATCTTAGACGCCACTCACCAATGTGGGGTGCAGAGAGCCCTCTTAGCAAAATGCTAGTTGTGCCAGTTGGCCTTGTTTTCGCCTAAGAGCATGGTCCTCTGCCCCCTGCCCCAGCGACTCTGTCCTTGCAATATTGGGTTAAGATGAAAGGAGTATTCAAGTTATGTTGAAGTCCACTTAATGTTGTTCTTGTTTCTAATGTGTGCTATCACTGATTTCACCCAACCAAATTTCTACCAACTATCTAGTCTAAACCCTCTCCCCATGCCCTCCCTCCCTACCCTCCCTTGCAGCCGTAAGAGTCTTTTCTTCTATACATAAGTCTGTTTTTGAGATCTTATCATAGAGGTCTCATACAATATTTGTCCTTTTGTCGCTGACTACTTTCACTCAACATAATGTCTGCCAGTTTAAACCAGGTTAAGAGATGTTTCCTGGAATCATCATTGTTCTTTATCATTACGTAGTGCGCCATTGAGTATATATACCATAGTTTACCTATCTATTCCTCTGTTGTTGGACAGCTGGGTTGATTCCATCTTTTTGCTATTGTGGACTGTGCTGTGACAAACAGTCTTGTGCATGTGTCCGTTGGTGTAAATGGCCTTGATTCTGTAGGATATATTCCAAGTAGTGGAATTACTGGGTTAAATGGTATATCTATATCCATTTTTTTAAGGAAGTGCCAGATTGCTTTCAAAAGAGGCTGGACCATTTTGCAACCCCATCAACAGTGTAAGAGAGTTCCACTTTGTCCACAGCCTCTCCAGCAATTGTTGTTTTGTGTTTTTTGGATCATGGCCAATCTTGTTGGGGTGAGATGGTATCTCATTGTCGTTTTGATTTGAATTTCTTTAATAACTAAAGATCATGAACAAATCTGTATGCGTTTTTGGCTGACTGGATCTCCTCTTTAGAGAAATGTCTGTCCATCTCCTTTGCCCATGGCTTAATTGGATGATTTGTCTTCTTCTTGTTGATATTTTGTAGCATGTTATAGATTATGGAGATCCGGTGTCTGTCTGATATAGGCTTGCAATATTTTTTCCCATTCTGTAGGTGGCCTTTTAATTCTATGAATAAAGTCTTTGGATGAGCAAAAGTGTTTGATTCTTAAAAGTTCCCACTTACCTATTTTCTCTTCTGTTGATTGTGGTTTGTTTGACAGATTTTGAAGTCTGTCGATGTTGTGTATTAAAACTTCCATTGTTGTTCCTACCTCTTCTTGGATGAGCTTTATCGTTTTAGATTTGATATTTAAGTCTTTCATCCAGTTTGAGTTGGTTTTTGTATAAGGTGTGAGATATGGATCTTGTTTCAATTTATTGTAGACGGATATGCAATTTTCCCAGCACCATTTGTTGGAGATACTGTTTTTACCCCGGTTTAGTGTCCTAGGGCTTTTGTTGAATATCAGTTGTGCATAGACAGATGGTGTCATCTCTGGGGTCTCGATTCTCTTCCATTGATCGATCTGTCTGTTCTTGTACCAGTACCAGGGTGTTTTGACCACAGTAGCAATGTAGTAGTTTCTAAGGTTGGGTAATGAGGGGCTTCCCAGTATCTTCTTCTTTAGTAGTACCTGACATATCCGGGGCTTCTTCCCTTTCCAAACAAATCAAAAAATGATGCTGGAAGTTGTATTTCGATTGCATTACATAAGTGGCAACCTGCACTTGGCACTTGGCTATATAAGTGGATTGCTTTAGGTCAAATAGACATTTTCACAATGTTAAGTCTTCCTATCCATGAGCAGGGTAGGTTTCTCCATTTATCTATGTCTCTCTTACTTTCTTGTAGTAAGGGCTTGTAGTTCTCTTTGTAAAGGTCTGTTATTTCTCTGCTTAGATTAATTCCTAGTTACTTCATCTTCTTAGGGACTATAGTAAATGGTATTGATTTGATGATTTCTTCATTAACAGTCTCGTTATTGGTATAAAGGAATCCTACTTATTTACTTATGTTTATCTTGTATTCTGAGACTTTGCTGAACTCTTCTATCAGTTTGAGTAATTTACTTATAGATTCTTTGGGATTCTCTGCATATACAACCATATCATCTGCAAATAGGGAGATTTTTACTTCTTCTTTGCAGATGCAGATGTCCCTTATTTCTTGGTCTTGTCTAATTGCTCTGTCTAGAACTTCTAGTATAATGTTGAATAGGAGAAGTGAGAGTGGGCATCCTTGTCTAGTTCCTGTTCTCAAGGGAAACTCCTTCAGTCTCTCTCCACTCAGGATGGCGTACACAGTTGGCTTTGTATAAATGGCCTTTATTGCATTGAGGAATTTTTGGTCCATGCCTATTTTGCTGAGAGTTTTTTGCATGAATGTATGATGGACTTTATCAAATGCCTTTTCTGCATCAATGGACAAAATCAGATGATTCTTGTCTTCAGTGATATTTATGTGGTTGATCACATTAACTGTTTTTCTGATGTTGAACCAGCCTTGCATCCCTAGTATTAATCTAACTGGGTCATAATGGATGAATTTTTTGATATGTTGTTCTATTCTATTGGCAAGAATTTTGTTGAAGATTTTTGCATCTAGATTCATGAGTGAAATTGGTCTGTAGTTCTCCTTTTTGGTTGAGTCTTTTCCTGGCTTTGGTATCAGTGTTATGCTGGCTTCATAAAATGAGTTTGGGAGTACTCCATCCCTTTCTATACCTTGAAATAGTCTCAGGAGTACTGGAGATAACTCTTCTCTAAAAGTTTGGTAGAATTCTGCAGTGAAGCCATCTGGGCCTGGGCTTTTTATGGCTGACAGTGTTGGGATGACATTTTTAATCTCTTCCTTTGTGATGAGTTTATTAAGTTATTCTGCTTCACTTTGTCATAATTTTTGTAGGTGACATGAATCAAGGAATTTTTCCATTTTTCTCTAGATTTTCAAATTTGTTAGAGTACAGTCTTTGATAGCATTCTGTTATGATATTTTTTATTTCTGTTGGATCTGTTGTGATCACTCCCCTCTCATTTCCAGTTTGGGTTATTTGTTTCCTTTCCTAAGGTTTTCCTAAGTAAGTTTAGACAGTGTTTTGTCAATTTTGTTGATCTTTTCAAAAAAACAGCTTTTGGTCTTTTCAATTTTTTCAACTGTTTTTCTATTCTCTAATTCATTTAGTTCTGCTCTAATCTTTATGATCTGTATTCTTCTGGTGCCTGAGGGGTTCCTCTGTTGTTCTCTCTCTACTTGTTCAAGCTATCGGGTTAGTTTGTTGATTTGGTTTCTTTCTTCCTTCCAGATGTGTGCATTTATGGAGATAAACAGACCTCTGAGCACTGCTTTGGCTGTATCCCGTAGGTTCTGGTAGGAATTGTTTTTGTTCTCATTGGAATCCATGAATTTCTTTCTTTCATCCTTGATTTCTTCTATAATCCGTTTTTTTGAGCAAGATGTTGTTCCGTTTCCAAGAGTTCCACTTTCTGTCTATGCTTTTTCTGCTATTGATTTCGATTTTTATGGCTTTGTGATCTGAAAAGATGCTTTGCAGTAATTCAATGGTGTGGATTTTGTTGAGAATTGCATTATGTCCGAACACATAGTCAATTCTGGAGAATGTTCCATGTGCCCTTGGGAAGAAGTTGTAGTTGTTTGCTGATGGGTAGAAAGTTCTGTATATGTCGATGAGATGTAGTTGGTTAATTGTGGCAATAAGGTCTTCTGTATCTTTATTGAGCTTTTTTCTGGATGATCTTTCGAGTATTGAGAGTTGAGTGTTGAAGTATCCCACTATTATGGTGGAGTGATCTAACTCTTTTTTGAGTGTAGTCAGTGTTTCTTTGATGTATTCAGGTGCTCTGATATTAAGTGCATAACTATTTAATATAGTTAAGTCTTGCTTGTGTACTGAATCTTTCAGCAATACTGTCCATCTCTGTCCATGATGGTGGATTTGACATTAAAATTGATTTTGTCTGAGATTAGAATTGTCAACCCTGCTCTTCTTTGTTCATTGTTAGCTTGATATATATTCTTCCATCCTTTCATTTTCAGTTTTTTCCTATCTTTAAGTCTGAAGTGAGTTTCTTGTGGACAACATATGGATGGATCATGTCTTTTGATCCAAGATGTCACTCAATGTCTCTTTACTGGAGCATTCAGTCCATTCATATTGAATGCAATTATTGATAGATATGTGTCCAGTGCTGCCATTGTGATATGTTTATTTTTGTGTTGATACCTTCTATATCCAACTGCAGATGATATGAACTAGTTCAAAATACACCAATGCTACTGCCCTGTTGGCCTCTGCTGACAGGACCCAGCCTTAGGTGACACTGTGTAAACTACTGCTTTTCTGGCAGCAAAGTATTCTCCTGTTTGTAGGCTCTGGCTACCATGCTATGAATTAGGTCCAGCTGCAGCCACTATATCTAAGATGGCTCCCTCCACACAGTCACTGCCTCTTCCTTACAAACTGCCCTGTGGCAGAGGTCAAAAGAGATGTTAAATGTGCCAAGACGTAGTGTGTCCTCAGCCTCTGTTGCCAGGCCCCCACCGTAGGCAACACTGTGTAAACTACTGCTTTTCTGTTGGAATAACACTGTCCTGTTTCCGAGCGCTGGCTCCCAGGCTAAGAATTGCCAGCCAGCCCAAGTGCCGTCGAGTTGGATAAAATCTCTGTATCCAATGTGGATGTGGCATCCCGCAGATAGGCGCCACTAATTCCATACAAACCACGCTGTGGCAGAGGTAAACAGACAGGCACAAAGTGACTAGATGTACAGAGTCTCAAAATATGGCAATTTTTCCTGCCTATCCCACCAGCAGTGTGTCTGAGACTAGCCGCTAGTTAAGACCCAGCTCTGCCCTCCGGCCAAGACAGAGGAAAAAAAGTCAAAATGGTGCATTACCTTCAGTCTGTGAGAGCTGGGACTAGTCAGGAGCAGGAGTCAGCAAAAGAGAGGAGATTTTTCGTTGAGTGGTATGAAGTCCAAATTAACAGCCCTGTGCTGTGTCCTGGGGCTCACTAGGTGACCAGAAAGCTCCGTTTGATTATCAATTCAGGTCTTGGTTTCCAGCGGGATATTGGGAGATGTGTGCTGAGTCCATCATCTTGACTCTGCCTCTGTGTATAGTTCTTAAACTCTGCTGAAGGTAGAGTTTTTAGTAAAAAGGTAACTTGCAAAGCTAAGCTAAACTACTGTTTGGCTTTAAGAAGGCTTTGGTTGATGAAGACTTCAGGGCATAATTTTGTTTTAAGCTTTAAAGATTGTCTCAGGGCAATAGTGTCAGGGATTCAGCTACCCTCTATGGCTCCAGAAAGTCTGGAGTCCATGAGAATTTCAAATTCTGTTCCACGTTTGTATCCTCTTGACAAGGATTCTCCTGTGGAACCTTTGATCCAAATATTCAGTAATGGTAGACAGTCACCATCCACTTCTTCCGGTCTCACGGCAATGATGGCATTTGTTCATGGGGGCACTTAGCCACATATTACATAGCCTCCTATTTCTACCTTTCCTAGTTACTCTGGTGTTATAGGTGAACTGAGAGCAATTGTATCTTAGATGGCTTCTCAGAAGCTTTTAAGGCCAGAGGGGCGGCAGAATGATCACTTTTCTATCACCCTCCATTATTAGAAAATATTTGAATTTTCTCTCTGTGACAGGTTTCTTTCTTACACAGGCACCAGTTTTTTGCAGGCTTTACTGTCATTTAACTTGTTTCTCTTTGTCTTCATAGCAATTCTAGCTCCCCAAGCATCCTTTGAAGAGCCACATGGATAAAGGAAAAGGATTCTCTTAGCTTCTGGGTAAAATTTCTGAGGGAACTTATGCCAAGAAATGGCCGAAGCCACTGCATGGTGGGCCGAGTGCAGGTTGGTGGGTGCCCTCCTTAGCAGGAGCAATCATCTAGAGAATTCACTCAAACCTCCAGAACCAGTGAGAGATGCACCAGACTGTTTGAAAGCCTAGTCATTGCATGTAATCTGCCACGTAGGGATTTGAGCACTTTCTAGGAGATGGGCCTGTCTCCCTTCTCCCGGTGCTTCCGTTTCCCCTCTCTACTGTATCTAACTTTTTGAGAAACCAGAAAACTGCTTTCCACAGCAGCGTCACCACTTTACATGTCTGCAGTGCACAAGTGTTCTAATTTGCTCACATCCTTGAACAGACTTGTCGTTTTCTATTTGCTTTTCTGATAATGGCTATTCTAGTGGGTGTGGTATCTCACTGTGGTAAGGTTCTCATTTTTAATGAATTTACTATTCAATACCATATATCAACTGTTGTTGTTGTTAGTTGTTATGATAATTCAGACTCATGGTGACCACATGACTCATAGCGTTGTTCTGATTCACTCTCATTCATGATGACCTAATATATACCCCAAAACATAAATATATTTTTACTTCTTTATGTTTCAGATTTAGGAATTATCTCTTGACTTCTAATTATGGAAGGTTAAGACTTACCTCTTTTCTCATACCTACCCTTCCGATTAAGTCTCTGGCTGCTAACTGAAAGGTTGGCTATTCAGGTCCACCTAGAGTACCTTGAAAGACACACCCAGCAAGCTACTTCTGAAAAATCATCCATAGGAAACCCTATGGAGCACAGTTCTACTCTGACACACACAGGGTCACCATGAGTCAGGGCTGACTCAACAGCAGCTGCCTTTATTCCTCCCACTCTGTGAAACTACAGATATATACACTTCCTTTCTCTTTCATCTTTCTATCATATTTATATTGTAATTTTTTTGAATATTTAATGCATGGATTCTTATTACATGGGTGCTATTGACAGCTGAAAATATAGTACATGTGTAGTATGATAAGTTTTCCTTTGCTGCACTAACATTTTTTAATAAATGTATTATGAGAATTCCTTTTTATTTTATTTATTTTTCAAAGTAATATACAAACCATACATATATCAGTTCACAATTTCTAACCGAGCAGTGCAATTGCAATGGTTATATATTTTTTATTGTATTACCATTCTGTCTCTAATCATATGGTTTCATCACAGTTAATTTAGGCTCCCTACCATATGGTGTTCATATACGTTGAGATCAACCGATGCCAGTTTACAATCATACAGATAATTCTTTCTCTTTCTTTATTTTCTTTTGTTTTTTATTGGGATTAAGTGAAAGCATACAATACAAATTAAATTTGCATACCACCTATCTGCAGCTCCTTCTGCTCTCCTTGCTTAGTAACAGCAGACTCCTACTTTTTGTTCTATATATGTCATATCCTCTTAACAATCTCCTGTATCCTCATATCCACCATCTCCTCTCCCTTCCAGTAAGAGGCCAGTAGGACAGCATCCAATAGATGCATAGAACCATAAAATACACACACTATATGGTCATACTGTGTCCTCAAGTCCAGTCCATTCCTATCCCAAGAGTTGACCTCAGCAATGTTTTCTCATCAGGGGCATCAACAGGTCTAGGTGCCATGCTCCCAGGGGAATCCTCAGGCCTCTGGAAGATGAAGTGTGGTCTTTTAGTGCAGTTCTTGAGTTATACTCTTCTTTTTCTCATTTTGCCACTGAGACTTGACGTTGTGTGCCCCGTCACAGCTGTCATTGGTGGTGGCCAGTCATCATCTGGTTCTTCTGGTCACATGCTGATACAGTCAACCATTCACATAGGGTCCTTCTGTCTCCTGGGCTCTTTTTCCCCTCATGTCTCTGTTGCTCTTGATGTTCATCTGTTCTGCATGAGTTGGGACCATTTGCTGCACCTCAAATGACAGCTTGCTAGCTTTTAAGACCCCAGACACCACTCACCAATGTGAAGTGCAGAAGACTCTCTTAGCAATAGGCTGGTTATGCTAGCTGGCCTCGATGTACCTTGATAGCATGGTCCAAAGACCCCTGCCCCTGCTACTCTATCCTTGCAATACTGGGTTAAGATTAGAAGAGTTTTCAGTTTCTGTTGAAGTCCAGTTAAGTTGATCTTCTTTCTAATGTGTTCTGTCACTGCTTTCACTGAACCAAATTTCTATCAAATATTTAACCTATGACAAGCACTCTTCCTCTTTACCCTCCCTCGCACCCATCAAAGAGACTTTTCTTCTGTATATGACTCTATTTTTATGTCATAATAGTAGGGGTATCATATAATATTTGTCCTTGTGCCTCTGACTGATTTGACTCAGTGTAATGTCTTCCAACTGAAATCAGATTATGAGATGCTTCCTAAAATCACCGCTGTTCTTTATCATTATGTGGTGTTCCACTGAGTATATATACCAGTTTGTTTTATCCATTGATCTGTTGTTGGACATCTGAGTTGATTCGATCTTTTTGTTATTGTGGACTGTGCTATGATAGACATTCATGTGCATGTATCTGTGTGAATGCCCTTGCTTCTGTAGGATATATTCCAAGCAGTGGGATTACTGGACCAATTGGTATGTCTATTTAAAAAGCTCTTTAAGGAAGTGAAAGATTGCTTTCCAAGGAGGTTGTACCATTTTGCAATCCCAGTGTAAGAGCATTCCAATGTCTCCACAGCCTCTCCAGCATTTGTTGTTTTGTGTTGTTTGGATCATGTTGGGGTGGGATGTTATCTCATTGTAGTTTTCATTTGGGTTTCTCTAATAGCTAATGATCGTGAGCATTCCTCATGTGTCTTTTGGCTACTTGGATGTCCTTTTTGGTGGTGTTTGTCTATCTCTTTTGCCCATTGCTTAACTGGGTTATTTACCTTTTTCTTGTTGATTATTTTTCAGTACGTTGTAGATTATGGAGATCAGATGTCAGTCAATCATATAGGAGCCAAATATCTTTTATCTCCCCATTCTGTAGGTGGTATTTAAATTCTTTTGATAAAATATATGGATAAACAAAACTGTTCGATTTTTAGTAGTACCCATTTATCAGTTTTCTATTGATTGTGCTTTGTCAGATTTTGAAGTCTGTCTATGTTGTATATTAAAACTTCCATTGTTAACCCTGTTTTTTCTTGCATGATCTTTATTGTTTTAGGTTTGATATTTAGGTATTTTATCTAATTTGATTAGTTTTTGCATAAGGTGTGAGATGCAGGTCTTGTTTCAAATTTTTTTGCAGATGGATATCCAATTTTGCTGAAGGGCCCCCTACTGTCTTCCTGTTCTTCACTAGTGCTTTGCTTATATAGAGTTTCTTCCCTTTCTAAAGAAAGTTGATGATTTGTTTGTCCACCTCATTAAAAAAATGTCACTGGAATTTGTATTGGGATTGCATTGTATATGTAGACCACTTTGGGCAAAATAATCATTTTCACAATGTTAAAGCTTCCTATCCATGAGTAGGGTAGGTTTCTCTGCTTATGTAAGTTTCTTTTGGTTTTTTGAAGAAAGTTCTTGTAATTCTCTCTGTATAGATCTCTTATATCTCTGGTTAGATTTATTTCTAGGTACTTTATCTTCTTGTGGGCTATTGTAATTGGAATTGGTTTGGTGATTTCCTCTTTGATGATCTCTTTGTAGGTGTAAAGGAATCCTACTGATTTATTTATGTTTGTATTATATTCTGATACTGTGTTGAACTCTTCTATCAGTTCCAGTGATTTATTTATGGATTCTATAGGGTTTTCTGTGTATATGATCATAGTATCTGCATATAGAGATACTTTTTCATCTTCTTTACCCATGTGGATACTGTTTATTTCTTTACTTTATCTGATCA
This sequence comes from Heterohyrax brucei, assembly GCA_028571685.1. Classification (NCBI taxonomy): domain Eukaryota; kingdom Metazoa; phylum Chordata; class Mammalia; order Hyracoidea; family Procaviidae; genus Heterohyrax; species Heterohyrax brucei. The sequence continues at coordinate 126,013,891 of CM053166.1, read as the reverse complement.
CTCTGGCCAGAGTCTCTAGCATAGTGTTGAATAGAAGTGATAAGAGTGGGCATCCTTGGCTAGTTCCCTTTCTCATGGAGAAATTTTTTCAGTATCTCTACATTCAGGATGTTGTTGGCTGTTGGCTTTTCATAAATGCACCTTAATGAATTCATGAAATTCCCTGCTATTCCCATTTTGCTGAGAGTTTTTAACATGAATGGGTGTTGAGCTTTGTCAAACACCTTTTCTGCATCAACTGACAAAATCAGATGTTTCTTATATATTGTGCTATTTATGTGGTTGATCACATTAATCATTTTTCTAATGTTGAACCAGCCTTGCATCTCTGGTATCTTTGGTCATGATGAATTATTTTTTGATATGTTGTTGAATTCCAGTGGCTAAGATTTTGTTGAAGATTTTTGCATCTAAGTTCATGAGTGTTGTTGTACTGTAATGTTCTTTTTTTGTGGGATCTTTCCTTGGCTTTCATATCAGGGTTATGCTGGTTCTATAAAATGAATTGGGGAATGTTCTGTCCTTTTATGTGTTATGAAATATTTTCAGTTCTATTGGAATTAACTCCTCTCTAAAAGTTTGGTAGGATTCTTCAGTGAAGCTGCTTAGGCCAAGATTTTATGTGGTTGGTAGTTTTCTGATGACTTTTGCAATCTCTTCTTTTGTGATGGTTTAATTAAGTTGTTCTACTTTTTTTCTGATAATTTTGGCATGTGATATGAATCCAGAAATTTATACATTTCCTTTAGGTTTTCAAGTGTGTTAGAGTACAATTTTTCATAGTGTTCTGTTTTGACACTTTAATTTCAGTTGGGTCTGTTGTCACATCTCCTGTCTCATACCTTATTCAAATAGATTCCTCTCCTGCATTTCTTTTGTGAGTTTAGCCAACAGTTTATCAATTTTTTTGATCTTTTAAAAAACTAGCTTTCAATTATTTTCTTTTTACTAAGTTTTTATATTCTGCTCTAATTTTTATTATCTGTTTTTTTCTGGTGCCTATCATGTACTTTTGTGGTTCTCTTTCTACATGTTCGAGTTGTGATGTTAATTCTTTCATTTGGGCCTTTCTATATTCTGGATGTGTACATTTATAGAGATAAATTTACCTTTGAGCACTGCTCTGGCTGTATCCCATAGGTTCTGGTAGAATGTGTTTATGTTCTCGTTTGATTACATGAATTTCTTTATTGCATCCTTGATTTCTTCTATAACCAATGAATTTTTGAGCAAGATGTTGTTCAACTTCCATTAAATCAAATCATTGCCCATGTTTTTTCTCCTGTTTATTTCAACTTTTATTGCTTTATAGTCTGAAAAGATGATTAGCAATAGTTCAATGGTTTGCATTTTGTTGAGATTTGTTTAATAGCTTAATACACAGTGTATTCTGGAGAATGTTCCATGTGCACTGGAAAAGAAAGTGTACTTGTCTGTTGTTGGGTAAAAAGTTCTGTATGTGTCTGTAGGGTCACCATGATTCAGATTCGACTCAGCAGCACTTGGCTTTGCTTGGCTGGTTGAGTTATTTGATTGTCACAATAAGATCTTCAGTATTTTTTTTTATTATTGTGATTGAGTAAAAGTGTACAATCCAGTTTAAATTTACAGGCAAGCCTATGTGCAGCTCCTACTGAACTATTTGCCTGGTGGCAGTACACTCCTCTTTTCTGTTATATGCAAGTGATATCCTCTTAACAATCTCCTCTTCCCTCCTCTATATTCTCTCCACTTTCCTCTAGTGAAAGGACAATAGGACGACATCCTATAGTTGCATAGGACCATAAAGTGCACACACAACATGGTAAATCAGTGTTGCTGAGTTCAGTTCATTCCTGTTCAAGGACTTGACCTCAGTAATGATTTATGATTAGGGGCAGCATCAGGACTATGGCCCACGATTCCAGGGGAACCTAGAGGCATTCGGGCCATCAATTGTGGTCTTTTAGTGGAGTTTTCAATTTTATCAGCAACCCTTTTTATTCTCATATTGCCACTGGGACTCAACTTTGTGAACACCATTATGGCTGTCACTTGAGGTGGCCAGGTACCGTCTGGTTCTTCTGGTCTGATATTTATGTAGTCACCCATTCATGAGGGTCTTTCTGGGTTCTCTTACCCCATGTCATTTTTGTCCTTGGTGATCATCTTTTCCTGCTGACTTGGGACAGTTTGGTGTGCTTCAGATGGTAGCTTGCTAGCTTTTAAGACCCCAGACACCACTCACCAATAAGGGGTACAGAAGACTCTCTTAGCAATAGGCTAGTTGTGCCAATTGGCCTTGGTGTCTCATGAGAGCATGGTCCCCGATCCCCTACCCCTGCTACTCTGTCCTTGCCATAAGAGTGGAAGTTTTCAAGTTATGTTGAAGTCCAGTTAAACTGATCTTCTTTCTAATGTGTGCTGTCACTGATTTCACCCAGCCAAATTTCTATCAACTATCTAATCTATAACTAACACTCTCCCTCCCTTCCTCCCCTCCCTTGCAGCCATCAAAGAGTCTTTTCTTCTGAACATGGCCATGAGTCTGTTTTTAAGTCCTTATTGTAGGAGTCTCATACAATATTTGTCCTTGGGTCATTAACTAATTTCACTCAACATAATGTATTCTGATTGAAAACAAGTTATGAGATGTTTCCGAAACTCAGCATCATTCCTTATCATTGCATAGTGTTCCATTGAATATATGTACCATAGTTTGTTTACCCACTGATCTGTTGTTGGGCATCTGGGTTGATTCCAACTTTTTGCTATTGTGGACTATGCTGCAATAATCATTTGTGTGCGTGTATATGTTAGTGTGACTGCCCATGCTTCTATAGGATGTATTCCAATCAGTGAGATTACTGGCTCAAATGGTATATCTATTTCCAGCTTTTGGGGAAGTGCCAGATTGCTTTCCAAAGAGGTTGTATCATTTTGCAATCCCACCAGCAATGTAGTAGAGTTCCCATTTCTCCACAGCCTCTCCAGTATTTGTTGTTTTCTATTTTTTGGATCATGGCCAACTTAGTTGGGGTGAGATGATATCTCATTATAGTTTTGATTTGAATTTATTTAATGGCTAATGATCGTGAGCATTTCCTCACATGTCTTTTGGCTGCCTGGATGTTTCTTGGATGCACTTTATTGTTTTCGATTTGATATTTAGTTATTTTATCTGATTTGAGTTGGGTTTTGTATAAGGTATGATCTATGGGTCTTGTTTCAATTTTTTGCAGATGAATATCCAATTTTGTCAGCACCATTTATTAAAGACAGTTTTTACCCCCCATTAAAAATCTTGGGGCCTTTGTCAAACATCAACTGTTCATAAGAGGATGGTGACATTTCTGGGGTCTCCACTCTGTTCCATTCGTCTATATGTCTCTTTTTGTATGAGCACCAGGTTGTTTTGATAACTGTAGCAGTGTAATAGATTCTAAAGTCTGGTAGTGAAAGGCCTCCCAGTGTGTTCTTCTTCTTTAGTAGTGCTTTACTTATCTGGAGCTTCTTCACTGTCCAAAGTTGGTGATATGTTTCTCCATCTCATTAAAAAAATGTCACTGGTATTTGTATTGAAATTGCATTGTATGTGTAGACTGCTTTGGGTAAAATAGTCATTTTCACAATGATAAGTCTTCCTATCCATGAGCCACGTAGGTTTCTCCTTTTACGTAAGTCTCTCTTAGTGTCTTGTAGTAAGTTCTTGTAGTTTTGTTTATAAAGGTCTCTTATTTCTCTAGTTAGATTTATTCCTGGGTATTTTATCTTCTTGGGGGTTATAGTAAACGATATTGATTTGTTGATTTCTTCTTTAATAATCTCTTTGTTGGTATAAAGGAATCCTATTGATTTACTTATGTTTATCTTGTATCCTGATACTTTGCTGAACTCTCCTATCAGTTTGAGTAGTTATGAACTCTTTAGGGTTCTCTGCACATACAACCATATCATCTGCAAATAGGGAGATTTTTACTTCTTTTTTGCTGATGCAGATGGCCTTTATTTCTTTGTCTTGTCTAAAAGGTCTGGACATAAATTCTAGTACAATGTTGAACAAGAGAGGTGAGCATGGGGATCATTCTCTAGTTCCCGTTTTCAAGGGGAATTGCTTCAGTTTCTCTCCATTCAGGATAATGTAGGCAGTTGGCTTTGTATAACTGTCCCTTATTGCTTTGAGAAATATCCCTTTTATTCCTATTTTGGTGAGAATTTTTAGCACGAATGGTGCTGGACTTTGTCAAATGTCTTTTCTGCATCAGTTGACAAAATCAGGCGATTCTTGTCTTTTGTGTTGTTTTATGTGGTTTGATCACATTGTTTTTCTGATATTGAACCAGCCTTGCATTCCTGGTATGAAGCCAACTTGGTCGTGATGGACTTTTTTTTTTTTTGTGATGTATTGTCGAATTCTGTTGACAAGGATTTTGTAGAAGATTTTTCCATCTATGTTCATGGGTGATATTGGTCTGTAGTTCTCCTTTTTTGTGGAATCTTTGCCTGGCTTTGGTATGACGTTTATGCTGGCTTCATAGAATGAATTTAGGAGTATTCTATCCCTTTCTATGCTGTGAAATATTCTCAGTAGTATTGGAGTTAACTCTTCTCAAAAAGCTTGGTAGAATTCTGTGGTGAAGCCATCTGGGCCCAGGCTTTTTTTGGTTGGCAGTTTTTTGGATGACTTTTTCAATCTCTTCCTTTGTGATGAGTTTAATCAGCTCTTCTGCTTCGTTTTGTGATAATTTTGATAGGCGACTTGAATCTAGGAATTTGTCCATTTCCTCTAGGTTTAAAAATAAGTTAGAATACAGTCTGTCATAGTACTCTGTTATGATATTTTTGATTTCTGTTCAATCTGTTGTGACAACTCTCATCTCATTTCTTGTTTGAGTTATTTGCTTCCTTTCTTGTTTTTCTTTAGCAAGGCTATCCAGCGGCTTGTCAGTTTGGTTGATCTCAAAAACCCGTCTTTTGTTCTTATCAATTTTTTCACTGTTCTTTTGTTCTCTAATTCGTTCAGTTCTTCCCTAACCTTTATGATCTGTTTTATTTTGATGCCTAAGGGATTCCACTGTTGCTCTCTCTCTACTTGTTCAAGTTGTAGGGTTAGTTCTTTGGTCTGGGTTCTTCCTTCCTTCCGGATATGTGCATATATAAACAGACCTCTGAGCACTGCTTTGGCTGTATCCCATAGGTTCTGATAGGAAGTGTTTTCATTCTCATCGGAATCTATGAATTTGTTTATTTCATCCTTGATTTCTTCTATAACCCATGGCTTTTTGAACAAGATTTTATTCAGTTTCCATGAGTTCGCACTTCTATCTATGTTTTTTTTTCTGCTGTGGAGTTTAGATTTTTATAGATTTATGGTCTGAGAAGATGCTTTGCAATAATTTGATTGTTTGGATTTTGATGAGATTTGCTTTATGGCCTAACACATGGCCTATTCTGGAAAATGTTCTGTGTGCACTGGAGAAAAAGGTGTAATTATCTGTTGCTGGATAGAAAGTTCTGTATATGTTTATGAGGTCTAGTTGGTTGCTTGTTGCAATAAGATCTGTGTCTTTATTGAGTTTTTTTTTCTAGAAGATCTGTCCAATACTGAAAGTTGAATGTTGAAGTCTCCCACTATTATTGTGGAGTGATCCATCTCATTTTTTAATGTAGTCAGTGTTTCTTCGATGTATTTATATGCTCTAGTATTGGGTGCATAAATATTTAATACTGTTAAGTCCTGCTTGTGCATGGAATCTTTCAGCAATAAACAGTGTCCATCCTTGCCCACGATGGTGGATTTTATATTAAAATCTATTTTATCTGAGATTAGTATTACCACTCCAACTCTTCTTTGTATATTGTTATCTTGGTATATATTATTCCATCCTTTAATTTTCAGTTTGTTCACGTCTTTAAGTCTATGTTCAGTTTCTTATAAGCAACATATGGATGGGTCTTAACTTTTGATAAAAGATGTCACTCATTGTCTCTTTACTGGAGTGTTCAGTCCATTTACATTCAATGCAAATATTGATAGGTATGTGTTTAGTGCCATCATTTTGATGTACACATTTCTGTGTTGATGTTTTCCCTGTTGCTTATATTATTCTGTTCTGGGACATTCTTCTTTATGGATTGATTTTACATCCTTTCTTGTGTTGGTTTTGTGTTTGTTAAGATTCCTGTATTGCTTTTCTGGTTTTGATATGTTGTATCTTTGTTGTGCTTTGTGGCTACCCCATGATCCTTCTTAATAATCTGTTTAAATCCAATTTTAACTTTTACATACCTTATTACTTCCACTTCATCTGGAAGGACTATAATTACTGTAGTATGCCAAGCCAAGCCAAGTATCCCTCTTTTTAATATGATGGTATCATAGTTTTCATGGTATGGTCACTGGGTCACTTCATTTAATATTATAGCTTTGGTTGAGTTTTGTGCTTTCACTAACTGAGTAGTTTTCTAGATGATATGACCTGTATTGTCTTCTAAAATATAGAGTTAATAGTTTTGTTCTTCTAAACCAAGAGCTTCTTACAATATTTCTTGTAGGTTTGCTTTGGTTACTACAAAGTGTCTGAGTTCCTGTTTACCTGTGAATTTCTTAATTTCATTTTCATATCTGAAAGAGTTTTGCAGGATACATAATTACTGGTTGGAAGTTTTTCTCCTTTAAGACTTTGAATGTGCCATTCCACTGCCTCCATGAGAACATCGTTTCTTCTAAGAGGTCAGACAAAAGCCTACAGGGCTTCCCTCTTAATGTTAATTCTGCTATGAGTATCGCTGCCTTTAAGAGTTGATGCTTAGAAATACTTAATAAACCCAATACAATGGAAGAGATTGAAAGTCATCAAAAAACTGCCAACCAAAAAAAGCCCGGGCCCAAATGGCTTCATTGTAGAATTCTATCAAGCTTTTAGAGAAACGTTATCTCCAATACTTCTGAGACTATTTCACACGATAGAAAGGGATGGAGTACTCCCAAACTCATTCTATGAAGCTAGCATAACCATGATACCAAAACCAGGGAAAGACCCAAAAAAAAGAACTACAGACCAATATAAGTCATGAATCTAGACGCAAAAAACTTCAACAAAATTCTTGCCAATAGAATGCAACAACATATCCGAAAAATAATCCATCATGACCAAGTTAAATTCGTACCAGGGATACAAGGCTAGTTCAACATCAGAAAAACAAGCATTGTGATTAACCACATAAATATCACTAAAGACAAGAATCACTTGATTTCGCCCATTGATGTAGACACAACACATGATAAGGGCCAACACCCATTCATGCTAAAAACTCTCAGCAAAATAGGCATAGACGAAAAATTCCTTAAAACAATAAGGACCATTTATACAAAGCCAACTGCCTATGTCATACTGAGTGGAGAGAGACTGAAAGAGTTTCCCTTGACAACAGGAACTAAAGAAACATGCCTACTCTCACCTCTCCTATTTAGCATCATACTAGAAGTTCTAGCCAGAGCAATTATACAAGTCCAAGGAATAAAGGACATCTGCATCCACAAAGAAAAAGCAAAACTCTCCCTACTTGCAGATGATATGATTGTACATGCAGAGAATTCCAAAGAATCCAAAAGTAAACTACTCAAACTGATAGAAGAGTTAAGCAAAGTCTCAGGATACAAGATAAACATAAGTAAATCAATAAGATTCCTTTATACCAACAATGAGACTGTTAATGAAGAAATCATCAAAGCAATACCATTTACTATAGCCCCTAAGAAGATAAAGTACCTAGGAATGAATCTAACCAGAGAAACAACAGATGTTTACAAAGAGATCTACAAGTCCTTACTACAAGAAACTAAGAGAAACTGACATAAATGGAGAAACCTACCCTGCTTATGGATAGGAAGAATTAACAATGTGAAAATGTCTTTTATCCAAAGCAATCTACCTATATAAGCCAAAACAGAATCCCAATACAATTTCCAGTGACATTTTTTAATGAGATGGAGAAACAAATCATCAATTTTGTTTGGAAAGGGGAGAAGCCCCAGATAAGTAAAGCATAATCAAAGAAGAAGAACACACTGGGAAGCCTCTCATTACGTGACTTCAGAACCTATGACACTGCCACAGTAGTCAAGACAGACTGGTACTGGTACAAAAATAGACATATAGATCAATGGAACAGAATTGAGACCCCAGAGATGACACCATCTGCCTATGAACACCTGATATTTGAGAAAGGCCCTAAGACATTAAACTGGGGAAAAAACAGTATGTTCAACAAATGGTGTTGGCAAAATTGGATGTGCATCTGCAATAAATTGAAACAAGACCCATATCTTACACCTTATACAAAAACCAACTCAAACTGAATAAAATATCTAAATATCAAATCTAAAATTGCAACACTCATCCAAGAAAATGTAGGAACAACATTGGAAGTTTCAATACACAATGTAGACAGAACTCAAAATCTGTCAAACAAACCACAATCATCAGAAGAGATAAATAGATAAATGGGAACTATTAAGAAACACTTTTGCTCATCCAAAGACTTTATCACAAAAGCTAAAAGGCCATCTACAGAATGGGAAAAAACATTTGGCAACTATGTCAGACTGATGCCTGATCTCCATAATCTATAAGATACAACTCAATATCAATAAGAAGACAAAAAATCATCCAGTGAAGTAATTGGCAAAGGAAATGGATAGACACTTCTATAAAGAAGAGATCCAGGCGGCCAAAAAGCACACATGGACATGGTCACGATCTTTAGCTATTAAAGAAATTCGTTGCAAAGGGAAGAAGCCCCGGATAAGTAAGGTACTACTGAAGAAGAAGAACACACTGGGAGGCCTCTCATTACCCGACCTTAGAACATACTACACTGCCACAGTGGCCAAAACAGCCTGGTACTGGTACAAGAACAGATAGATCGATCAATGGAACAGAACTGAGAACCCAGAGATGACACCATCTGCCTATGAACAGTTTATATTTGACAAAGTCCCTAAGACATTAAACTGGGCTAAAAACAGTATCTTCAACAAATGTTGCTGGCAAAACTGGATATCCACCAGCAATACACTGAATCAAGATCCATTTCTTACACCTTACACAAAAACCAACTCCAACTAGATAAAAGACCTAAATATCAAACCTAAAACGATAAAGCTCATACAAGAAAAGGTAGGAACAACAATGGAAGTTTTAATACACAGTGTGGACACACTCCAAAATCTGTCAAACAAACCACAATCAACAGAAAAGAAAATAGATAAATGGGATCTATTAAGAATTAAACACTTGTGCTCATCTGAAGACTTTATTAATAGAATTAAAAGAACACCCACAGAATGGGAAAAAATACTTGGCAACTCTATGTCAGACAGATGCCTGATTTCCATAACCTATAAGATACTACAAAATATCAATAATAAGAAGATAAATCATCCAATCAAGCGATGGCAAAGCAGACAGACAGACATTTTACTAAAGAGGAGATCCAGGCAGCCAAAAAACACATGGGGACATGTTCACGATCTTTAGTTATTAAAGAAATTCATATCAAGGCAACAATGAGATACCATCTCACCCCAACAAGATTGGCCATGATCCAGAAAACACAAAACAACAAATGCTGGAGAGGCTGTGGAGAAAGTGGAACTCTCCTACACTATTGGTGGGGTTGCAAAATGGTCCAGCCTCTTTGGAAGGCAATCTGGCACTTCCTTAAAAAAATGGATATTGATATACCATTTGACCCAGTAATTCCACTACTTGGAATATATCATACAGAATCAAGGCCTTTCACACCAACCGACACATGCACCAGAATGTTTATTGCAGCACAGTCCATGATAGGAAAAAGATGGAATCAACCCAGATGCCCAACAACAGAGGAATGGATAGGTAAACTATGGTGCATATGAAGCACTATACAATGATAAAGAATAACGATGATTCCAGGAAACATCTCCTAACCTGGTTTCAACTGGAAGACATTATGTTGAGTGGAAGTATTCAGCGACAAAAGGACAAATATTGTATGAGACGTCTACGATAAGACCTCAAAAACAGACTTGTGTATAGAAGAAGACTCTTTGACAGCTGCAAGGGAGTGGAAGGAGGGAGGGCGAGGGGGGAGGGTTTAGATTAGATAGTTGCTAGAAATCTGTTTGGGAGAAATTGGTGATAGCACACATTAGAAAAAAGAAGAACGTGAAGCAGAGGAGAGAGGAATAGTGTGCTGTCACCAGACAGGGAAAGCAGTGGAAGTTGCATATAGGTGGGCATGTAAATTTATATGGGAATGTACATTTTCACTCAGTCACATTAAATTAAAAAAAAAAGAAATTCAAATCAAAATTACAATGAGGGGCAGAGTCAAGATGGTGGACTAAATGCATGTCTCCCTATATCCTTCTGAATTCCAAGACCTGAAGTGATAATTAAATGGAGCCTACTGGACACCTAGTGAGACCTGGATGTGGCATAGGGTTGTCAATTTCCACTTCATACCACTGAACACAAAACCTCCTCTCTTTCACTGACCCCACTCTCAGTGAGCAGTGTCTTGCACAGACCAAAGGTAATTCACCATTTTGATTTTTTTCCTCTGTCTTGCCCAGCTGGAAGAACTGGGATTTGACTAGCTGCTAGTTTCAGATGCATTGCCAGTAGAACCGGCAAGCATAATTACCAGGTTCTGAGAGCCTGGCTTTGGACTCTATACACTTCAGCTCCACTGGTCTATCAGGAAATGGAGCAGTCCAGGCAGAGGCCCCAGCCAGACTTGGTTCTTAGGCTGGGAGGTAGCTCCTGCAGGGGTGGAGAGTGCTTGTCTAGGAGGGAGGCAGTGCTTTGAACTGTCACTTGGGGCTAGGGCCCAGTGGTGAAGGCTGTGGACTCTGTACATTTCAGCACTGTTGACCTCTCTTTCCACCAGGACCCTGATACCGACTAGCTGGAAAGCTTGTGCAGGACGCCATCTTGTTTTGCTGGGAGGCAGATTCAAACATATGGAAGCCTCAGCTGGATGTAATTCCTGGGCTGAGAGGCAGTGCCTACACAGAAGAGACTGCTTTTCCAACAGAAAAGGAGAATTCTACACAGTATTGCCTACAGCTGGGGCTCGACAGTAGAGGCCAGCAGGCATATAGCCTTTCTGTATTTTGAGCTAGTTTATAACATCTGGGGTTCAATATACAGATACTTACCTTGCCAGCTGGGAAGAGGAACACATACACCTGAAAACCTGACTGACTTTGGAAGTTGTCAAATACTTTTTACTTCTCATTTTAAGATGGCCTAGAGAACTTGGCTTGGCTTAGAGAAACAACTGTGGTACATCTTCACAGCATCTCTCCCAGCCTGTTGACCCAAACGAAGTCTAAAAGGCAACAAACCTTAGAAAAGGTGGTAATGCAGAAATCACCCATGACATCAGAAGGTCACCAAAAGAAATCACCTCAGAACTTTCCAGACAAAGAAGCTTTTCTGAAACTATGAGAAAGTCAATGCAAAAGGATTATATACAGAGCCCTCCTAGCCCTTGTACAAAATGCAGCAGAGCCAAACGAAAAAATAAGCAAACTGTTTAATCTGATGGAACATCAATACTCGGAAATCCAACAGATCAAGAACAAAATCAAAGGCATACAAATTTCAGTTCAAAGCCAAGAAAACAGAATGGAACAAACGGAAAAGAGAAATCTGATTTGGAAACAGAGCCATTGACATCAGCATCTATGAGGAGAAATCAGAGAAAAGAAACAAGAAAAATGAAGAAGCATTAAGAAGTATGTGGGACACTATTAAGAAGAACAATCTACGATTAATTGGAGTTCTTGAACAGGGAGAGACACTGGATAACACAGAGAGTATTGTTGCTGAGCTGCTGACAGAAAACTTCCTAGAAATTAGGAAAGAAGGGAATATAGATATCCAAGATACATATCAAACACCACTCAATATATATCTCAAAAGAAAGACTCCAAGACATGTCTTATTCAAGTTTAAGAAAACAAAACATAAGCAGCAACTTTTAAAGGCAGCAAGACTCAAAGCAAGGCTGACATTCAGAGGGAAACCCTGTGGGCTTTCAGCGGATTTCTCAGCAGAAACGATGATGGCACAGAGACAATGACATGACACATTCAAAGCCTTGAAGGAGAAGAACTTCCAAACAAGAATTATATATCCTTGTAAAAGTATCTCTCAAACATGAAAATGAAATGAAGACATTCGCAAATTAACAGAAACGCAGAGACTTTGTAAAAACCAAACCAAAACTACAAGAAATACTGAAAGAATCTCATGGCTTGGAAGAACAAAACTGCTAACTTTCTATTTTAGAAGGACACATTATCCAAAATCCTACTCACTTAGGGAAGGCTCCAAACACAATAAAAGCTGTAATAGTGAAAGAAATGAGCTAGCGATCAAATCATGTAAACTATGATATCATCATATTAAAAAGAGGGATGTACTACAGTCTTTATAGTCCTTCCAGATGAAGAGGAAGTTCACAAGACTGGTAGCAATCAAAATTGAGTTTATATATAGCTTATTAAGTGGGATCATAGGGGCAGCTGTAAAGCACAATAAGGAAGCAACATAGCATATCAAGAAATGTAATACTGGAGTCTCAACAGCCACAAAACCAAACCTGAAAAAGGAAAAAAATCAACTCATGAAGAAGAAGGTCACAGAACAGATTAATAAGAGCAACAGAGAAAACATCAACACAAAATTAAACATATCACAATGGCACCACTGAACACATACCTATCAATAATTATATTGAATGTGAATGGACTGAATGTTCCAATAAAGAGATGTCGAGTGACATCTTGGATCAAAAGACAAGACCCATCTATATGTTGCCTTCAAGAAACTCACCTTAGACTTAAAGATAGGAACAAACTGCAAATTAAAGGATGGAAGAAACTATATCAAGCTAACAATGAATAAAGAAGAGCAGGTGAGGCAATTGCAATCTCAGATAAAATAAATTTTAATGTAAAGTCCACCATTGTGGACAAAGGTGGACAGTGTTTGTTGCTGAAAGGTTCAATACACAAGCAGGACTTAACAATATTAAATATTTATGCACCTAATATTAGAGCACCTAAATACGTCAAAGAAACACTGACTACACTCAAGAAGCAGATAGATCACTTCACAATAATAGCAGAGGACTTCAACACTCCACTCTCAATATTGGACAGGTAGTCTAGAAAAAAAGCTCACTAAAGACACTGAAGACCTTATTATCGCAATTAACCAACTAGACCTCATCGACCTATACATAACTTTCTATCCATCAGTGGACAACTACACTTTCTTCTCCAGTGCACATGGAACATTCTCTGGACTAGACCATGTGTTAGGTCATAAAGTAATTCTGAACAAAATCCATAATATTGAATTAATGCAAAGCATCTTCTCAGACCATAAAGCCATAAAAGTCAAAATCAATAGCAGAAAAAACATAGAAAGAAAGTGGAACTCTTGGAAATTAAACAGCATCTTGCTCAAAAATTCATGGGTTCTAGAAGAAATCAAGTATGAAATAAAGAAATTTATGGATTTCATCGAGAACGAAAACACTTCCTACCAGAACCTATGGGATACAGCCAAAGCAGTGCTCAGAGGTCAGATTATTTCCATAAACGCACACATCTGGAAGGAAGAAAGAAACCGAATCAGATATGACCCTACAGCTTGAACAAGTAGAGAGAGAACAACACAGGAACCCTTCACACACCAGAAGAAAACAGATCATAAAGATCAGAGCAGAACTAAACAAAGTAGAGAGTAGAAGAACAATTGAAAAAATTGAAAATACCAAAAGATGGTTTTTTGAAAAGATCAAAAAAATTGACAAACTGTTGGCTAAACTTACTAAAGAAAAACAGGAAAGGAAACAAATAACCCAAATTAGAAACAACAGGGGAGTTGTCACAACAGACCCAGCAGTAATCAAAAATATCATAGCTGAATACTATGAAAGACTGTGTTCTAACAAATTTGAATACCTAGAGGAAATGGACAAAGTCCTTGATTCATATCACCTACCAAAATTATCCCAAGGTGAAGGTGAACAACTTAATAAACCCATCAAAAAGGAAGAGATTGAAAAAGTCATCAACGACAAATATTGTATGAGATCTCTACAGTAAGAACTTAAAAGCAGACTCATGCGTAACTTCAAAAACTCTTTGAGGGCTACAAGGGTGGGGACGGTTTAGACTAGATATTTGTTTGAAATTTGGTTGGGTGAACTTGGTGACAGCACACATTAGTAAGACAATCAACATTAATAAGACTTCAACGCAACTTGTGTACTCCCCCCATCTTAGCCCAATATTGCAAGGACAGAGTTGCTGGGGCGGGGGCCGGTGACTATGCTCTCAGGGGAAATCGAGGCCAATTGGCACCACTAGCATGTTGCTAACGAGGACTCTCTACACCCCACATTTGTCAGTAGTGTCTGGGGTCTTAAAAGCTGCCAAACTGCCATCTGAGGATACAGCAAATGGTCCCAACTCAGCAGGAACGTATGATCACCTAGGTCTGTAAAGACATGGGGGAATGAGAATCCGGAAGACAGAGAGACCCACATGAGTGGATGCCTACATCTACTTGTGACCAGAAGAATCTGATGGTGCCCGGCCACCACCAGTGATAGCCACATTGGAGCTCCCAAAGTTGAGTCTCACTGGCAACACAAGAACAAAAAGTTGTGCACCCTGAGATCTCCACTAAAAGACCACAATTGATGGTCCTGGGGCTTCGGGGTTCCCCTGGGAGCATGGCCCCTAGCCCTGATGCTGCCCCTGTCAACAGATCATAATGAAGTTCAACTTTTCGGACACAGTGAAATGGACTTGGTGATGCAGTGTGACCATATTGTGTGGGCACTTTATGGTTCTAGGCATCTATAGGAGGTCATTCTGTTGTCCTCATACTGGAGGCAGGGGAATGGGTAGAGAGGAGAAGATAGGAGACTGTTGGGAAGATAAGACATATATGGAGCAGAGAGGAAGAGCGTGCTGTCACTGTGTAGGGTGAGCAGTGGAAGTTGCATATAAGTGAGCATGCAAATATATATGAGAATGTACATTTTCATTCAATCATAATAAAAAGAAAATAATAAAAAAACTACAATGAGATACCATCTCACCCCAACAAGGTTGGCCATGATCCAAAAAACACAAAACAACCATTGTTGGAGAGGCTGTTGAGAAATTGGAATTCTACTCCACTGTTGGTGGGATTGCAAAATGGTGCAACCTCTTTGGAAAGCAATCTGATGCTCCCTTAAAAAAATAGATATAGATATACCATTTGACCCAGTATTTCCACTGCTTGGAATATATCCCACAGAATCAAGGCCATTCATACCAACTGATACATGCACATGAACATTTATTGCAGCACAGTCCACAATAGCAAAAAGATGGAATCAACCCAGATGCCCAACAACAGAGGAATGGATAGGTAAACTATGATATATATACTCAACGGAGCGCTATGTGATGATAAAGAGCAAGGATGATTTTAGGATACATCTCATAACCTTGTTTCAGTTGCAGGACATTATGTTGAGTGAAAGTAGTCAGCAACAAAAAGACAAATCTTGTATAAGTGCCCTACGATAAGAACTCAAAAACAGTTATGCATATAAAAAAAGACTCTTTGATGGCTGTAAGTGAGGGGAGGGAGAGAGGGTGAGATTTAGATTAGATAGTTGATACAAATTTGGTTGGGTTAAATTGGTGACAGCACACATTAGAAAGAATAACAAAATTAAGTGAACTTCAACATAATTTGAGTACTCTATCCATCTTAACCCATTATTGCAAGGAAAGAGTAGCTTGGGCGGGGGGTCAGGGGCCATGCTGTCAGGGGATATTGAGACCAATTGGCACAACTAGCATTTTGCTAAGAGATCCTTCTACACCCCATGTTGGTGAGTGGCATCTGGTGCCTTAAAAGCTGCCAAGCTGCCATCTGAGGTTACAGCAAATGGTTCCAACTCAGCAGGAACAGATGATCATCAAGGACCAAAACGACACACGGGAAAGAGAACCCAGGGAGACCCACATGTGTGGGTGTCTATATCAACTCATGACAGAAAGAATCACATGGTGCCCTGCCACCACCAGTGATAGCTGTGATGGAGCTCACAAAGTTGAGTTTCACTGGCAACACTAGAATAAAAAGGGATGCACCCTGAGATATCCACTAAAAGACCAAAACTGATGATCCAGGGACTTCAGGGTTCCCCTGGGAGCATGGCCCCTGGCCCTGATGCTGCCCCTGCTCATAAATGATAATGAAGTTCCACTCTTCAGACAGAAATAGATTGGACTTGGTGATGGAGAGTGACCATATCTTGGGTGCACTTTATGGTTCCATGCATTATCATCCTACTGACCTCTTACTGGAGGAGGGAGAGTGTGTGGAGAGGAGGGGAAAGGAAACTGTTGGGAGGATAGGACTCATATGGAGCAGAGAGGAAATGCGTGCTGTCACCTGGCAAGGAGAGTAGTGGAAGCTGCATATAGGATTGCATGCAAATTTATATGGGAATGTACATTTTCATCCAATCGTAATAAAAAATGGAAAAGAAAAAAATAGGGAAACAAACATCTCAGTAAGTAAATGATGACAACATTATAATATAACAGGGACTAATTAATGTATTCATATCTCTTTCAGTTGGAAAGGAAGTTAAAGAGATACAATAAAATTTCAGACTGGTTTAAACTTAGAACACTAGCATGCAACATAAGGGTAACCACAAATAAAATAGTCTTACACATCAAAAACAAGAAGTCTCAGCAGATACAAAGGCAAAAGCAATGCAAATGGTGAAAAGAATAATGACAAAGAACAGTGACTTAGCACACAAAATTAAGTGGATCCAATAATGCCTCAACAAGTCACCAAAGTGGCATCAAAACGACTGCACCAAATTTATACATATCATGAAGTACATTGAATTTAAATGGATTAAATGCACCAATAAACAGATAAAGATTAACAGAATCGTTGAAAAAACACACTTCATCTATATGCTGCTTACAGAATACATAACTTAAAGATATAAACAAATTGAAACGTAAAGGATGGAAACATATATATCCAGCTAATAGCATGATAAAAAGAGGAGATGTGGGAATATTAATTTCAGATAGAATAGACTTTAAAGCAAAATCTACCATACTGGACAAGGAAGGTCACCATATACTGATTAAATGTTCAACACTTCAGAAGGATATAATAATATTAAATGTTTACACACTGAACAAGAGAGCTGCTAAAAACATCAAACCAGCTCTAACATCATTGAAAAGTGAGATAGACAACTCCATAATAATAGTAGGAGACGTAAATACACCAGTTTTGGTTATAGACAGAACAACTAGAAAGAAATTCAGTAAAGACGTGGAAGACCTGAATGCCACAATCAACAAATAAACCTCGCAGACATATACAGAACACTCCACTCATCAAAGACAAGTATACCTTCTTTTCTAATTTCCCGGAACAGACCACATATTAGGCTATAAAGCGAGTTTTGATGAAATCCAAAACATTGAAATATTGTGAAGCACCTTCTTGGACCATAAAGCCTTAAAAGTCTATATCAATAGGAAAAAAAAGCAAGTTCCAAAAATCAAACACCTGGAAACCGCACAACACAGTGCTCAAATGCTTTTGGGTTGTACGAAAAAAAACAAAGATGGAATAAAGAAACTCAAAGAATCAAATGAGAATGAAAAGACATGCTACCAGAACCTATGTGCCACAGCAAAAGTAGTGCTTAAAGGTCAGTTTATCTCAATAAATGCACACATCCAAAAAGAAGCAAGTGCTCAAATCAAAGAATTAACCACACAACGCTAACAAGTAGAAAGAAAACAACAAAATAATCCCTCAAACACCAGAAGAAAACACATAATAAAAATTAGAGAATAGAAAAATGATAGAAAGAGTTAAGAACAAAATTTGGTTATTGAAAAGATCAACAAAATCAATAGACCACTGGCCAAACTGACAAATCAAAAACAGGAGACAAAATAAACAACCCAATGGCTTTGGCAAGTAAGGAATGAGATGAGCGATATCACAACAGACCCAAATGAAATTATTAAAATCATCAAAGAATAATATGAAAAATCATACTCTAAAACATTTGAAAAAGTAGGCTGTTTCTAGAAACACAAACAGAGGTACAGCAACTGAGTGAACCTGTAACAAAATAAAAAAGTTCAAAGATTATTTCAAAGAATCACAACAAAAATGAAGCCTTGGCCTGGAGAACTTCACTTGGAGAATTCTACCAACCTTTCAGAGAAGAGTTAACACCACTATTACACAAGATATTACAGAACATAGAAAAAGAAAAAGTACTGCCAAACTTATTCTACGAAGGCAGCATAACCCTAACACCATAAACAAGTAATCCAAAAATCCACTGTCATCAAGTTGATTCCAACTCATGGTGACCCTATAGACAAAGTAGAATTGTCCTAGAGAGTTTCCATGGAATGCCTGGTGAATTTGAACTGCTGAATTTTGGTTCACAGCCATAGCACTTAACCACTACACCAACAGGGTTTCCAAGTAAAGATACCACCAAAAAAGATAATTTCACACTAATATCCTTCATAAACTTAAACACAAAAATCTTCAACATAATTCTAGCAATATAAGTCAATAACATATCAAAAAAATCCTTTATCCTGACCAAGTTGGATTCATACCAGGTATGGAAGAATGTTTCAATACTAGAAAAACAATCAATGATCACATAAATAAAATCAAAGACAAGAACATGATCTTATCCATTGATACAGAACAGTCATTTAACAAAATGTAACACCGATTCATGTTAAAAACTCTTAGAAAAATAGGCACAGGAGGGTATAATTTCTCAACATAATAAAGGGCATTTATGTAAAGCCAACATCATTTTAAATGGAGAAAGCCTGAAAGTTTTCCCCTTGAGAGTAGGAGACAGATGAGTTTGTACTTTGTCACCACTTTTATTCATAATTGTGCTGGAGGTTCCCGCCAGGACAATAAGGCTAGAAAAAGAAAGAGCATCCAAATCGGAAGGCAGAAGTAAAAATATCTCTATGTGCAGATGATATACACAGAAAACCCTAAAGATTGCACAGAAAAACAACTGAAACTAATAGTTGAGTTCAGCAAAGTATCAGCATAGAAGATAAACACATAAAAATCAGTTGGATGTTGCTACAATAACAAAAAAGAGCTTTGAAAACGAAATCACGACATCACTATCATTTAAAATAGCCCCCAAGAACATAAAATGCTTAGGAATAAATCTAACGAGAGACTAAAAATGCCTGTAAAAAGAAGACTACAAGACACTACTGCAAGAAACCAAAAGAGACTTACATAAGTTAAGAAACACATCTAGCTCATGGATAAGAAGATTCAATATTTTCAAAATGTTTATTCTATCCAAAGTCATCTATAGATACAATGTAATCCCGACCAAGTTCCCATGTCTTTTTTTAAATTAATTAATTTATTTTTATTACGATCAAATGAAAATGTATATTCCCATATAAATTTTCGTGCTGACCTACATCCAGCTTCCACTGCTCTCCCTGCATGGTGACAGCACACTCTTCCTCTCTGCTCCATACATTACTTATCTTCCCAACAGTGTCCTATCTTCTCCTCTCCACCCATTTCCTGCAACTGATGGTCCAGGGACCTCGGAGTTCTCCTGGTAGCAGGGCCCCTCGCCCTGATGTGGAACCTGTCCATAAATCTTAATGAAGGTCAACTTTCCAGACAGCAATGGATTGGACTTGGTGATGCAGAGTGTCATTATTTTAAGTAGATGGAGAAAAAAATCACCAACTTTGTATCGAAATGGAAGAGGTCCCAGATAAGTAAAGCATTAATGAAGAAATTTAAAAATAAGGGAGGGGGAGCCCGCTCTACCTGATTTTAGAATCTGTGTTGCTGCTATGGTAGTCAAAACAGCCTCCTATTGGTACAATAACAGATATCCAGACCAATAAAATGGAATTCTGAATTCAGAGATAAAATGATCCACTTAGGAGCAGTTGATTGTTGACAAAGGCCTAAAGTCTATTAATTAGGGAAAGACAGTGCCTTCGTGTCGGTATAACTGGATATCCATCTGCAAAAAAAAAAAAAAAAAAAAAAAGAAACAAGATCATTATCTCACACCACGCACAAAAACTAAAAATGGACCAAAGACCTAAAGGTAACATCTAAAACAATAAAAATCATGGAGTCATAAAGTTGTGTCTTAATGGCAACATGAGAATAAAAAGGGTTGCACTTTGAGATATCCATTAAAAGACCACAACTGATGGTCCACAGGCCTCAGGGTTCCCCTGGGAGCATGGCCCCTGGCCCTGATGCTGCCCCTGTCCATAAATCATAATGGAGTCCAACTCTTTGGACAGGAATTGATTGGACTTGGCAACACAGAATGACCATATCATATGTGTACTTTATGGTTTCATGCATCTATAGGATGTCATCCTACTGACCTCTTACTGGATGCAGAGGAGAGGGTGGAGAGGAGGGAATAGGAGATAGGAGGATATGACGTGTACAGAATGGAGAGGAGAAATGTGCTGTCACCGTGCAGGGAGAGTAGTGGGAGCTGCACATAGGTGGGCATGCAGATTTATATGGGATTGTACATTTTCACTCAATCGTAGTAAAAAAAAAAATCATGGAATGAAAAATACAAACAATGCAGGGAGTCCTAATACATGGCATAAACACCCTAAGAAATGTTATTAACAATGCACAAACACTGTAAGAGAGAAAATATAACTGGAAACTGCTAAAAATCAAACACTTAAGAACATCCAAAGACC
Source organism: Heterohyrax brucei (assembly GCA_028571685.1). Classification (NCBI taxonomy): domain Eukaryota; kingdom Metazoa; phylum Chordata; class Mammalia; order Hyracoidea; family Procaviidae; genus Heterohyrax; species Heterohyrax brucei. The sequence goes on along the minus strand of CM053166.1, from coordinate 125,993,001 downwards.
TGACTGAAAGGTTAAAAAAAGACTGGGAAAGAATTTTTGGCTACCATGGATCCAGTCAGTGTTTAATCTCCATAATCTACAAGATAAGGCAAAATCTCAACAAGAAAAAGACAAATAACCCAGTTAAAAAATAGGTAAAGGATATGAACAGACATTTCACCAAAGAAGATATCCAGGATGCTAACAGATACGTGAGGAAGTGCTCAAAATTATTAGGCATTAGACAAATCGAAATCAAAACTACAATGTGACACCATCTCTCCCCAACAAGGCTGGCATTAATCCAAAACCCACAAAATAGTAAATGTTAGAGAGGTTGTGCAGAGACTGTAATTCTTCTACACTGCTGGTAGGAACATAAAATGGTACAATGACTTTGAAAATTGATTTGACACTTTCTTAAAAAGCTAGAAATATAAATAATATATAATCCAGGAATCTTATTGCTTGGCATATGTGCTAGAGAAATAAGGGCTAACACACAAAGAGGTACATGCACACCAATGTTTATTGCAGCACTGTCCACAATTGTGAAAAGATGGAATCAATCTACATGCATGTCAACAGATGAATGGATAAACAAACTGTGTATAATCATGCCATGGAATTCTATGCAATGATAAAGAATAGCGATGATTTTAGAAAACATAATGTAGAGTCATCTGCAAGACATTATGCTGAGTGAAATTAGTCAATTACAAAAGGAAAGAACTGTACAATACCACTATTATAAGAACTTAACAAAGGGCTTAAGCATGGAAGAAAACCTTTGACGGTTATAAGGGTAGGGAGGGAGGGAAAGATGTATTCATTGATTATGTAGGAAATAAGAATTGGTTTAAGTGAAGGGAGTGACAGCACAATGGAACTACACCACAATGGAACTACACCAAAAGCTAAAAGGTTTTCTAAATATAACCCAACACTTTGAAGGACAGAGTAGCAAGGATGGGTGTCTGGGGACCATGGTTTCAGAGGTGAGATAGACTAATTGGCATAAGATTGTCAGAGTCAGAGAGTTCTCCGATGAACACAGGCAGAGGAGAAGCCACGCTAAGGTTGAGGAAAAGATAGACAGACAACAATTTGGGATCAAGGGGCTAACGGTCATCCCAGCTGATAGCCCAGAATCAAGCTTTATTGAAGTATTTATACCACCCACCAATAACAATTAGTATCCTAGAAACCAGGGAGTTGGGGACATCCAGTTGCCTGGCTGATTGCTGGGGGGGGGGGAACAGTTTTCTACTACCCGTTGTGTTGTCACAGTTTTCTGCATTCCCACTTGCCCTACTCCCTTAACTGGATGTGTTCCCATATAACTCCTTTGTTCCTGGGCACAATGGTAAAGTCAAGGTAATTGATTATCATGCTGTTAGTACAAAAGGTTATACAAAGTTGAAGTCACAGTATAGCAGCCAAGATGGCTGCAGTCATGTTAAGAGAGTTAACATATTTTCCCACATCTCCCCTCTTTTTATTTTTTAAAATGAATTATATTGCTAAAGTATCAAGTGGAGACAGAAAGAATAAGATGAAAACAAGTTTTTAGTATGGCCAGGGCAACTGCTGTTTGCCATGTTTTTGTTACTTGGGTCTCATGCTAAGTTGGATTTGGGACACTAAACAGTCATGGGGGCAAGAGACTTCCTTAAGGAGACTTCAGGGTGAAGGCTTAAGTTTCACCAAAAGATATTTCCCGAGTAACCTCTCTGTGACCGTACCTGTCTTAGGTTGTTCCTTCCATGAGGAATCTTACCCATCATTGGCTAACCAGTCACTTTCCTGATGGTCCCTTTGTGGCTGTGCCTGTCTTAGGTTGTCCCTCCTCGGAAGAATCTTATCAGTCTTTGGCTAACCAGCCATTCTCTGGGGCCAAACAAGGTGATGTGAGTCAGTGAGCAGAAGTTTTATGTCTCCTGTGTAGCCTATGCCTCATGGCTTCCACGCCCAACAGCAGCCAGGGCCCTTGGCTGTCATCATGGGTTTTGGGGAAACAAGATTTCTTTTTAATCGAGTACATGATGTCAGCCCCTGGGAGGCATCAACCTCCACATGGCCAGAAAACTACAAGGAATTTCAGATTAGAAAGACAATTTTAAACATGTAGAATAGAATCAGTAACTTTCATACAGATTTTCATTAGAAGGGGTACTAGACAACAAATAAGAAGTCCAACACCCACTAGTGTTAGTAGTGGTGTCAGGAATGATCCAAAATTAAGGAACCAAGAGGTAAACCAATTACCCCAGGGTTTCCAGTGTGGGTCAGGTTGAATCGGATCGACCACACGTTGAATTTGATTCAGACTGATTTCTACCTCACCAGAGTTATTAATCCAGGTACAGCAAGTTTTTTTATTGACTGCACAAACACCTCCCAACTTGGCTAGAAGTATGTCCAATACCATACAATTGTCTAAGACAACTTCGGCTAGTGAATTTAAAGAAGTTAGTTGTGAGCACTACGCAATGATAAAGAATAACGATGATTCCAGGAAACATCTCCTAACCTGGTTTCAACTGGAAGACACTATGTTGAGTGAAAGTAGTCAGCAACAAAGGGACAAATACTGTATGAGACCTCTATGATAAGATCTCAAAAACAGACCTGTGTATAGAAGAAAAGACTCTTTGACAGCTGCAAGGGAGGGAAGGGAAGGAGGGGGAGGGGGGGAGGGTTTAGTTTAGATAGTTACTAGAAATCTAGTTGGGAGAAAGCGGTGATAGCACACATTAGAAACAAGAACAACATTAAGTGGACTTCAGCATAACTTGAGTACTCCTTCCATCTTAACTCAATACTGCAAGGATAGAGTAGCTGGGGCGGGGGGCATGGGACCATGCTCTTAGGCAAATTCCAGGCCAATAGGCACAACTAGCTTTTTGCTAAGAGAGCTCTCTGCACCCCACATTGGTGAGTGGCATCTGGGGTCATAAAAGCTGCCAAGCTGCCATCCAAGGACACAGCAAATGGTCCCAACTCAGCAGGAACGGATGCTCACCGAGGACCAAAATGACATGTGGTAAAGACAACCGAGAAGACAGAGCGACCCACAAGAGTGGGTGCCTACATCGACTTGGGACTGGAAGAACTGGATGGTGCCCGGCCACCACCAGTGATAGCCACGATGGAGCTCACAGAGAGGAGTCTCACTGGCAACACAAGAATAAAAAGGGGTGAATCCTGAGAACTCCACTAAAAGACCTCAATTGATGGTCCAGCGGTTTTGGGGTTCCTCTGAGAGCATGGCCCCCAGCCCTGATGCTGCCCTTTCCCATAAATTATAACAAAGGTCCACTCTTTGGACAGGAATGGATTGGACTTGGCAATGCAGAGTGACCATATATTGGAAGCACTTTATGGTTCTATACATCTATAGGATATCATCTTGCTGACCTCTGGCTGGAGGAAGGGGAGTGGACGAAGAGGAGGGGAAAGGAGGCTGTTGGGAGGATGAGACATGTGTGGAGCAGAGAGGAATAGTGTGCAGTCACCGGACAGGGAGAGCAGTGGAAGCTGCGTATAGGTGGGCATGTAGATTTATACGAGAATGTACATTTTCACTCAGTTACGTTAAATAAAAATAAAAAGTAAAAAAAGAAGTTTGTTGTGCTCTCAGAGCCTTTTCTGTATTGGATGCTAATAAATGGATAGTGTCAGATAAGTTATGTATTGCCATATCAAGTTGATGCATTCCTAATCCAGGAATGATGGTTCTCAAAAACCACCAGTTAAATCCCGTATGTTCTATAAAAGGATTTGAAGTGGCATCTCTTTTAGTCACTTTAAAAGGAATGGTTGATATATTTTGATGGGCATGTAAAGGAAAGATAAGGACTCCAGTGGTACATTGGCCCGTGTACTTAACACAAGATAAACATTGTAGGGCCCATGACCAAGGTGTCATAGTGCCATCACAAAGAAAAGTTAAGCCAGGTGGTGCACAAAAGTAAGATTTTTGTAGATTTGGCTTAGGGAGTTCCCCAGAACAGTGAGACATTAATCCTAGACTCTTAGATTGTGAATAAGTGCCATTTAAGGTTATGCATCGTACTGTATAGTTATAAATGACTTTACGAGCCTTTAAGGGCAAGCGATCATTATCATCTTTGTAAATATAATGAAAGGTATGGTTAGTCAAAGGAACTCCCAATGGGTGTAAAAATGCTCCTGATCTAGGAATGTGATGGCAGATCCAACAACTTCTCAATGGAGCTCCTTTAGCAACTGACTGAGAGGCAGTTACAAGACCATTTGAAGTCCAGTCCCAAGCATCAGGTGTCGGTATAATCGACAGATGAACTCCACTTCCTCTTGAGAAAATCTGGTCATCTGGGATACATTTTTGATATTTTACACAAAAATAGGTGCCCTCATCTTCCTTAACTAAAGGATCTATAATTATTGAAAAATCTACATTATCATAAATTGTTTGATCTCTTAAAGGAGTAATACGAGGGTTGAATCTCTTCTGTTCTCAAATTATTGTTTTGTTATGATCAGCACTTTTGAGCCATTTTACTGGGCCTACAGGCCTTAATTCTGATATCTTACAATGTAGGACAATTGATGATCCCTCTCTTTCTGATAAGAATCCTTCTGTCTGTATTATCAGAGGGTCTCCCATACATGTAGTTAGGTTGATAACTGTGATTATGGCAAGGAAAATAGAAATGGAAAAATAAGGAATGTTAGCACTAGGAGGTAGATTCTTCTCCTCCTGCACTATCTTCCTTAGCTGTCCCCAGGTTGGTAGGCGAGCTTCTTGTGGGTGAGAGGTTGTCACTGAGGTCCTCCTCATCTTCATCCTCGCCATCTGTTTTGGTGGGTGCTCCATATCTTGGGAGAATTCTTCGTGATGGGACCTAAATAGGGTCAATCTCAGAACCTGGAGAAACACAAACAAAACCTTTTCCCCATGTAATTATTTAACCCTTTTGTCAGGTATTAGTTGATATATCTTTCCACCATATAGGTTGCCTTGGGATTTTTTGAGAATTATACATATGCGACCAATGGGCCTCAACAGCTGTAATTGCAGAGGTCTGAGGGATGTTTAAAAAATTAAGAGTATACAATGCCTGTTGTATGATTGTTGCAGGGGGGTAGGTGTCTCCCCCCATTTTATTTAATTTTTTAATGTATGTTTTGAGAGTTGCATGAGTGTGCTCAATGATGGCTTGGCCTTGAGGATTAAATGGAATACCTGTAAGGTGATGGATTTACAACTGGGCAAAGAAAAGTTGCATGGAGCTGCTTGTATATGCAGGGGCATTGTCTATTTTGATTTAAGGTGGCTTGCCCATCAATGTAAAACAGGAGAGGAGATGCTGTTTTACCTGCTTGGCAGATTCTCCGCTTCGTGCCTTTGCCCAAATAAAGTTAGAGAATGTGTCTATACACACATGGACATAAGAAAGTTTACCAAAAGAAGATACATGGGTAACATACATTTATCATAAACTATTTGGAATGTTTCCTCTTGGGTTTTGACCTGAAGGAAAGTGAGTTGTTGTAAACTGTTGACAAATTGGACAAGTAGCAACCATGTCTTTAGCTTGTTGGTTAGAAATGGCAAATTGCTTTTTTAAGCCTTTAGAGTTAACATGAGTGAGAGAATGGAATTCTTGAGCCTCTTGGAAGACTGAAGCCACCAAAGAGTCAATAGTTGCATTTCCCTTTGATAGTGGTCCTGGAAGACCAATGTGTGCTCTAATACGCACGATATAAAAAGGATAAGAGCGAGCTCGAATGCAGTTCTGTAAGCGAATAAATAGAGCAGTAAGTTCAGTGTCCTTTATATCAAGAAACAGGGGTACTGTCTCAATAATCCTTGCAGCATTTACTACCTATTGTGAGTCAGATATGATGTTAAGAGAAAAGGGCTCATCTTGTAATAGTTGGATTACGGCTGCTAATTCAGCCTTTTGTACAGATAAAATGTTTGCCACATTTTATCAATTCTACCATGATATCCTGCTTTTCCCTGTTTACTTGCATCAGTGAAATAGGTGGCTGTATTGGCAATAGGTTCAGAACGAGTAACCTTGGGAAGTATCCAAGATGTCTGTTTTAAAAATTGAAGAAGTTTATGTTTGCGGAAGGCATTATGTAGCCGTCCAATAAAATCTGACAAACATAACTGCCATTCTAGGTTATTAATATATGCTTTTTGTATTTGATTGGTAGTTAGGGGTAAAATGATTTCAGAGGCATCTGAGGCAACAAGAGTTTGCAATCTCTTTCGGGCTGCAAAAATTAATTTTCCCATTTTATCTAGGTATATAATTAATCTTTTGGTTTCAGTATTGGGCAAAAAGATCCACTCTACAATTTTACGTTGTTGTACTATAACTCCAGTAGGAGAATGAGGAGTGGGCAAAATTAAAATCTGATAAGGTTGTGTAGGGTCAGTCCTATCCAGCTGAGCCTCATGGATTCTTTATTACACGAATTGAAGTTCTTCTTCAGTCTCTTTGGTTAGCACTCTTGGGCTATGGAGCTGAGGATCCCCTTTTAGTGTCTGAAAGAGGTGAGTCAATTGACATGTTGGGATGCCCAAAGTAGGCCGCAACCAATTAATATCTCCTAGTGCTTCTGAAAATCATTTAAAGTTTTTAAATTGTCTCTCCGGATTTGTACTTTTTGAGGGAGCACTTTAGTTTCCAGTAGCTTGTGTCCAAGATAGGAATAAGGAGTAGATAACTGTGCTTTATCTGGAGCAATGACTAACCCAGCCTTTTGCATATATTTTTGCAACTGGGTATAGACTGACTGTAACATCTGTTGATTAGGAGCTGCACAGAGAATATCATCCATATAGTGGAAGATATAACATTGTGGAAAGGATTTTTTAACAGGAGATAAAGCTCTGTCAACAAAGGTTTGACAAATTGTGGGACTATTAAGCATTCCTTGAGGTAGAACTTTCCAATGATATCTTTTAGTGGGTTCTTGATTATTAATGGAAGGAATAGTAAAAGCAAATTTTTCATAGTCAGAAGAATGGAGAGGAATAGTAAAGAAACAATCCTGGAGATCTATGATAAGTAATGGCCAACTTGGCGGTAAGACTGTTGGACTAGCCATTCCAGGTTGTAAAGCTCCCATAGGCTGTATAACTGCACTGACACCTCGAAGATCTGTTAACATTCTCCATTTACTGGACTTCTTGTTTATTACAAATACAGGAAAATTCCAAAGACTGAAGGAAGGCTCTATATGTCCTTGTTTCAGTTGTTCAGATACCAGATTTTGAAAGGCTGACAGTTTTTCTTTAGTAAGAGGCCACTGCTGTACCCACACAGGCTTTGTCATCAGCCATTTCAATGGTATGGGTGAAGTAAGGTTTTGATCAGCAGTGGCCCTCATGATAAATTTGAATAGCCTAACCCCTGTTTTCCTTTATTAGGTTTTAGCTCCACTGGCTGCTTAATTCCTTGTTCATGCTTTCCCAGTCCTTTGCCAGGAGTGTAGCCCATAGCTAACATGATTTGATGAGCCTTGTCACCAGCGGTAGTGGGTAACGTTTCTGGAATAGTAAGAGTCGCTCCCCATTGTTCTAACAGATCTCTACCCCACAAATTAATTGGGATATTCATTATATAAGGACGAATTGTTCCAGGATGACCTTCTGGTCCTTTACAGGGCAGAATGTGAAGGCTCTGATGAACATAAGGGGCCTGGCCTATTCCCTGTAATTGTGTTGAGACTAGCTTGGAAGGCCATGAAGGTGGCCAGTGTTGTTCACTTATAATAGAAATGTTAGCTACAGTATCTAATAATCCTATGGAGGATTTTCCTGAAATTTTGATAGTACACTGAGGTCTGTCTCCAGAGATTGACTGTTGGAAGAATACTGAGTGAGAGGTGCTTCCAAATCCTCCTGTTCGCCTTTTATTAGAATGACCAATCATGATGTAAGGAAGCAAGAGAAATTGAGCTACCTGCTGGCCCTTTTTAATTTGAAAAGAAATGGCTGAGGTCATTACAACCATTAGTTCTCCAGTATAATCACTGTCAATAATTCCTGTATGGACTTGAACTCCTTGGGCATTAAGACTGCTTTTGCCTATAATTAGGCCTATTGCATTTTTGGGTAGGGGCCCACAAACTCCTGTAGGAACTTTATAGGGCGGTTGATTAGGATATAAAGAAATACAGACACAGGAGCAGAGGTCTACAGCTGCACTTCTGGCAGGTGAGAGGGAGTGAATGGGCTTAAGGGTTGAGCTGCAGGTGTCAGCTTCTGCTGAACTGGGTAAGTCCCCTGATTTATCGGGGCCTGGGGACGGCCCCCTTTCCAGTTTCCCATCTGCCTAGGTTGACCTTCCTTTTCAGATCTAAACTTGCAGCGATTTGCCCAGTGATTCCCGTTCTTGCGCTTGGGACACTGCCCTGGTGTCTTTTTTCTGGCATATGATCTAAATTCTGAGCCAACTTTCCTGCAATACCTTTTCATGTGGCCTAGCTCTCCACAGCCAAAACAGTTGACTATTTTTCACATGCAGTGCTGCCATTGCTTCTGCCAGGGCGGCAGCCTTAAAAGTTTCAGACCCAACTCCTCGACAAGTTCTAATATAGTCTTCTAAACTTCCTCGTCCCTTAAAGGGGCAAAGAGCCTTCTTACAGTCTGGGTTGGCATTATCGAATGCCAGAATTTGCAGAATCATATCTCTGGCATCTGCATTTTCAGTAGTCTTTTGTAAAGCATCTCTGAGTCTAGCAAGGAAATCAACATACGGCTCTTTAGCTCCTTTTCTTACAGAGCTGAATGTGGGGGGTTTCCTGTCCTGACTGACTGATTTTTTCCCAAGCCTTTAAACATACAAATCTAAATCGAGATATAGCTTGATCGTTCATTATTAACTCAGCTTGGATGCCAGCCCAGGTGCCTACTCCTAACAGTTGTTCAGCAGAAACATTAATTTGAGCCTGAATATTTCTTTGAGCTTGCTGTTGGGCAGCATCAGACCACCACGTTCGAAACTGAAGATAAGCAAGTCCGCACTAGCGCCTCCCAATCATAAGGAATGAGACGCTCTCCTTTTGCTAGTCCTCTCAGTATTCCCATAGTAAAAGGAGCAGTGGGGGCATACTGACTGACAGATTTCTTTATCTCTTTCAAGACAGTGAAAGGGATCGGGTGATGACTATAATGATGGACTCCATCAGGATTTTCCTCATCCTGGCCAGGCGGAGTCACCTCTGTGATTGTTACTGGAAACAAATAAGCATCTAAATTTCCTGCCATTCTGGCCTTTCTAATGCCTTCCGCGACTGCAGAAGAAAATTGTGAACTTGGCTTTAAGCCTTTAGAAAGAATATGGGAGGGTAGAGGAGCACTTGGCTTTAAGCTCTTAGAGAGAAGAGGAGAAGACGGAAGAGCAGGCAAAGGTGGCGGTGGCCGGTCGCTCCCTCGCTCTCCTCGCTTCCCAATTCCTCTTTATCTTCTAACTCCTCCTCTGATTGTAGAGGCTCTAAAGCTACAGAAATGAGATTACACAGAGACCAAACATAGACCAGAATAGCTTCTCCCTGTTGATGTGCTCACCTAAGGCAAGACACAACTCTATGCCAGACCTGGACGTCCAACATCCCTTCCTCTGGCAACCAGGGACAATGCTGAGAGACGAGATCAAAGAGAGAAGTGAGACGAGAAGAGCTAACTTTTACCCCTCCTGAATGTAGGAGGTTTTTAAGTAAAAGCTTGTAAGTTTCAAAGTGAGATTGAGCATTTCCCATTATTACCCTGATGCTTTTCCCGAGCCTGCATGAACCGCTCACCAGCTCTGTTATAGGTTGTGATAGCACTCCTCCTGAGTGATGGCCTCGGGAGCCTCAGCGCTTGATTTCACTGCAAGGCTGGTCCGCTGGGTTGTGAGGTCTGTAGGATGCTTCCTCCTCAGGTCCCTGTTCGGGCACCAACTGTCGGAGTCAGAGAGTTCTCCGATGAACATGGGCAGAGGAGAAGCCACGCCAAGGTTGAGGAAAAGACAGAAAACAGTTTGGGATCAGGCGGCTAACAGTCATCCCAGCTGATAGCCCAGAATCAAGCTTTATTGAAGTATTTATACCATCCACCAATAACAATTAGTATCCTAGAAACCAAGGAGTTGGGGACATCCAGTTGCTGGCTGATTTCTGGCGGGGGGGGCGCGGACGGTTTTCTACTACCCATTGTGTTGTCACGGTTTTCCGCGTTCCCACTTGCCCTACTTCCTTAACTGGATGTGTTCCCATATAACTCCTTTGTTCCTGGGCACAATGGTAAAGTCAAGGTAATTGATTATCATGCTCTTAGCACAAAAGGTTATACAAAGTTGAAGTCACGGTATAGCAGCCAAGATGGCTGCAGTCATGTCAAGAGAGTTAGCATATTTTAAAGAAAATGTTCTGCATACCACTTTGGTGAGTGGTGTCTACAGTCTTAAAGGCTAGCATTCCCAATCCACCTGGAGCAAAGTAGAATGAAAGACATCAAACACATGAGGAAAATAGGAGTCCACAGAAAAAAGGTACCATATGATCCATATACTATATCAACATGAGACCAGAAGAACTAGATGATAACCAGCCACTATCAACTATTGCTTTGATAGGGAGCTAAGCCAGCCAAGCTTTGATAGGGAGCACAACATAAAATACCTGATGTGGTGGGAGAAAAACGAGTGTGCAGAACTAGAGCTGTATTAAAAGACCACACCTGATGGTCTGTCAGACTGAAGGGTCCCTTGAAGACATCTCCCCTGGACTCTCTATTAGCCCACAGCTGAAACTGTTACTGAACCAACTTTTCAGACAAAGATTTAACTGGACTATAAGACTTAGAAAAATACTAGCAAAGAATGTGCTTCTTAGTTTAAATATATACATGAGGCTGTCCGAGCAGGTCTTGTCTTAAGGTGAGATGAGAGGCTGAAGGGTGCCAAAAGCTGGTTGTGTGGATATGGGAAGCACATCATTGAAAGGAGGAACGTGCTGCCGTGGGGAAGTATTTAGAGTTGCTTAAAGGTGTGTGCACAGGGTTTTATATGGCAAATTGACTCAGACTGCAAATTTTCAATTAAAGCACAATAAGAAAATAAAATAACAGGAAAAAAAAAACCTTCTCCAGACAGTTATCCAAAGACTTCACCAAAATAACAAAAAAGCCAACCTACAGGCTGGGAAAATATATATATATATTCAGCTATGACAAATGCAATCAGTGTCTAAAATCTATAAAACATTGCAAAATGTCAACAACAAAAGACAACCTGGCTAAAAAAGTAGCAAAATGACATGAGCAAGCACTTCACCAAAAAAAGCATCCAGGCAACTAATAAATAAGTCTGCTTGGCAAAATCCACAGGATTATTAGGTATTAAACCAAAAACAAGACTCACTGCTGCCAAGTAGATGCCAACTCATAGCAACCCTATAGGACGGCCTAGAACCACTCTACAGAGTTTCCAATGAGTGCCTCGCAGGTTAGAACTACTGACCTTTTGGCTAGCAGACACAGATAGCACTTAACTACTACAACACCATGGTTTCCTAGTAGATATTAGAGAAATGCAAATCAAAACTAAGATACTACAGTACCCAAACAAGGGCAGAATTAATGCAAAAAGAACCCTCAAAAAAACCCCAAAATATCAATGCTGGAGAGGCTGTGGAGAGGCAGGAACACTCGATCACAGTGAGTGGGAATGTCAAATGGTAGAACCAGTTGGAAATTGATTTGGAGCTTCCTTAAAAAGCTAGAAATAGAAATACCATATGATCCAGCAGTGCTAAATCCTTGGAATGTATCCTAGAGAAGTAAGAGCTGTCACACAAATTGATATATTGCAGCAATGTCCATAGTAGCAAAAAGATGAGATCAATGTATGTACCCATCAATGAACAAATGGATAAATGAATTATGTTATATTCATATAATGGAGTACTACGTGATGATAAAGAACAAGGATGAATTTGTGAAAAATCTCATAACATGAAAGAATCTGGAAAGCATCATGCTGAGTGAAATTAGTTGCAAAAAAACAAATATTGTATTAGATCACTATTATAAGAACTCAAGAACAGGTTTAAACACAGAAAATAACATTCTTTGATGGTTACAAGGGTAGGGAAGGAGGTTTTCATTAACTACATTTTAAACAAGAATTATTTTAGGTGAAGGGAAAGACAACATAATACAGCAAAAGTCAGCACATCTAGACTCACCTGAAAGGTAAAAAGCTTCCTGGATGAAACCAAACACTTCAAAAGACAGAATAGCAAGGACAGGGTTCTGGGAACCATTGTTGCAGAAATCATCTAAGTCAATTGGCATAACAATTTTTATTAAGAAAATGTTCTGCATCCCAATTTGGTAAGTGCTATCTAGGGTCTTAAAAGCTACCAAGCAACTATCTAAGAAGCAATAATTGGTTCTAGCTGACCTGCAGCAAAAGAAAATGAAGAACCTCAAAGATGTAAGGAAAAAATGAGCCAAAGGGACATGAACAGCCACATAAGCCAGAGACTACATCACCATGAGTCCAGAAGAACTAAGTGGTGCCTGGCTACCACCAGTGTCTACCCTGATGGGGAATACAACCAGGAGTCTCTGATGTAGTGAGAGAAAAATGAGTGCGGAACTCAAACTAATTACAAATACCAAACTTTAGTCGCATCTGTGATCTTAAATCTAGCAAGTGGCTATTTAAGAAGTATCAGTTGGTCTCAATCAACCTGGAGCAAAGCAAAAAGAACATTAAAGACATGGGAAAATGCAAGCCCAAGGAGACAGAATGGGTTACATAAACCAGAGACTTTATCACCTTGAGACTGAAAGAACTAGATGATGTCTGGCTACAACCAAAGACTTCCCTTACAGGGAAATCAACCCAGATTCCCTGAGGGAGCAGAAGAATTGTGAGATGCAGAACCTGAACTTGAGTAAAAAGACAAGACTTGATGATCTGACAGATCAGAGGGTCCCGAGAAGACACAGCCACCAGACTGTGTGTTAGTGCAGAACTAAAAACATTTTAGAAGCCAACTCTTCAAACAAAGATTGAACTACAGTCTATAACATAAAACGATACTGGTGAAATGTGTGTTTATTGGCTTAAATAGATACAGGACACTACTAGAGCAGCTCTTATGCAGAGGTGAGATGAGAAGACAGAGGGAGAACAAGAGCTGGTTAAATGGACATGGGAAATATGGAGTGGAGACAAGGAGTGTGCTGTCAGTGTGGGAGATCAGCTAGAGTTACATAGCAATGTGGGCATAAGTTTTCATATGACAAACTGACCTGCATTGTAAACTTTCACTTAAAGAACAATAAAATGTTTAAAAAAAGAAGAAGAAAAAGAGATCTGAGGATGTTCCGACAACACGAAGCAGTAAACTAAGAAAGGAGAATTATAGAATCCAAAAATAAATAGATGCAATCCAAGAATGCACTGAAGACTGACAGATTAACTAGTTGAATTTGGAGGAGATACAGAATTCCACAAAGAGTTATAAAAAAGGTCTCGTAGAAAAGATAATACGCTGAGAAATTGGAAGAAATTATTTATATGATAAAATTCAAAACTAGATGAAAACTAGAAAGGTCAGTAGATAGTTCTGCAAAAAAATGTACGAGAGAAAAAAAAGGATACGAACTGTGTGACCACAAAATAGTTTGTAATGATTACATAAACTACTAATTTTAGTTTTTATAGTTTACCTGTCAACAAAGTACAAAGGACATATGGTTAGAAATTACAAATGTAACCAGATACTCGAGGAGTCTCAACTTGCTCAGTTTGTTGGAGTATGAACACAGAAGAGAGTTTCATCTTTTTCAGTGACTGCTGCTGAATATGAAGTCTGACTAATTTTGTGAACTTGCCACCATGTACTTACATTGGCAGCACTGTCCAAACAATTCAGTAAGGTTTCATAGCATTGGTATATCAGTGTCTCACAGCTGTGTTCATGTCTGTGTGTGGTGGTGTCTTGCTGAGTGGCATTCATTATTGTTGTTGCATGTTTTTGTGTGGGTGTGCCATCACAAGAAAGTCAAAACTCAAATTAGCAATGAAGAAACATTAAATTTCTTGTTAAACTTGGCAAGAGTAGAAGTGAAATCAGGGACATGTTAGTCCAAATTTATGTGGAAAATGTCATAAAGATAATGGTAGTGTATACATTGATGAAATATTTTTTGGAGGGGAGAGAAAGCATCACTGATGAACAGAAGGCATAGGTAGCCAGTAATGAGCAGAACTGCTGAACATTGCAAAAATTTGTTGATTCATGTGTCAGAATCATTGGCTGACAGTGAGAAGTATAGCAGACCAAGTACACATCAACAGAGAAGCAGGAAAATGTGAACTAAAACTCTTGGCACAAGATAGGTATGTACAGCAATGGTCACAAAGGAGCTCACAGATGAACAAAAGCAAAGGAGAGTCCAAGTTTGACAAGACCTTTTGAAGAGGTAAGGCAATATTTCGGGCAGTATCATCACTGGAGATGAAGAATGGGCGTATCAATATGACCCTGAAACAAAGTGTCAAAGTGCATAATGAAAGTCTGCCAATTCTCCATGATCGAAAATCTTCTGTCAGTCCAAACCGAGTCAAAACAATGTTGCCAAACTTTTTTGATATCAGAGGGATTGTTCCTTATGAATTTGTACTAACTGTACAAACAGCTGACCAAGTTTACTACTTGCAAGTGCAGAAAAGTCTGCATGAAAAAGTTAAATGAAAACAACTTGAACAATTAATGGCTCTTGTATCACGACAATGCACCAGCTCACACAACACTATCTCTGAGGAGTTTGGGGCCAATAAACGCATAACTGTATTGAAACACTCTCCCTACGCACCTGATATGGTGCCCAGTGACTTTTTTCTTTACCCAAAGATAAAGGAAATATTGGAAGGAAGACATTTTGATGGAATTCAGGACATCAAGGGTAATATGACAACTGCTCTCATGGCCATTCCAGTAAGAGTTCCAAAATTGCTTTGAAGTGTGGAGTAGGTGCTGGCATCAGTGCACAGCTTCCCAAGGGGAGTACCTTGATGGTGACAGTAGTGCTATTCAGCAATGAGGTATGTAGCGCTTTTTCTAGGATGAGTTCACTAACTTAGTTGTAAGATCTCATAGTCTCATAACTGTACCATGCTGAGACTCATTATTCTGCTGGGTAGTGAATATTATATTATTTTAAACACTATAATTACTTTCAGTGAAAACTGCTTAAAAATATTTGTTGGTACTAAAGTTCAGTTCTACTTATTATTAAGCTTCAATCTCAAACTTGATTCAAGACATTTTTGGCAATATGCAACCTAAGAGAAACTGTTTATTGTTGTTGTTGTTAATTGCTATTGGGACCATTCCAATTCATGGTGACTCCGTGTGCAACAGAAGAAAATGCTGCACAGTCCTGTGTCATCTTCATGATCATTGTTACGGTGAAGTCCATTATTATGGCCACTGTGTGTTCTGAATACCTTGTAGTCTAGAAGAACTCATATCACTATATCAAATCACATTCTGTTGTGATTCTTAGGGTTTTCTTTGGTTAGCTTTTTTTTTTCCTCATTCAGAAATTCATGCACAGTTGTTTTGCAACATTGGTTGCAATCTTTATAATGTATCAGCACTCTCCCCCTTTCCACCTTGATTTCTCTGTTCCCATTTCTCGAGTTTTCCTATTCTTTCCTGCCTTCTCATCTTTATTTTGGGCAGGTGTTGCCCATTTGGTCTTCTATACTTGACTGAACTGAGAATCACATTCCTCATGTGTGTTTTTGATTGTTTTACAGGCCTGTCTAAACTTTGACTGAAAGATGGACTTCAGGAATCACTTCAGTTCTGAGTTAACAGGGTGTTCAGGGGCCATAGTCTTGGATATTACTCCAGTCTCTGAGTAAGTCTAGCTTGTGTGTGTGTGTGTGTGTGTGTGTGTGTGTGTGTGAATTTAAATTTTATTCTACATTTTTCTGTTATTTTATCCGGAACTCTCTATTGTGATCCCAGTCAGAGCCTTTGGTGGTGATAGGTGGCAACCATCTAGATCTTATGGGCTCAGACTGCTGGAGACTGTTAGCTGTGGTTCCTTGATCCATTGGACTGATAACTTTCTTTTGTTTTGGGCTTTCTTCATTCGTCTTTGTTCCAAACATGGTACAGTATGAAGATGTAGTTTAGTTATTTGTGAGCTTTTAAAACTCCAGGCACTACTCATCAAAATAGGATGTAGAACATTTTCATTTTTTTAATTGTGATTGAGTGAAAGTGTACAATCCGGTTTAAATTAGCATGTCTGCCTATCTGCAGCTCCTTCTGCTCTCCTTGCCCAGTGACAGCACACTCCTCCTTTCTGTTCTGTACATGTCATATCTTCTTAACAATCTCCTGTCACTTCCTCTCCACTCTCTCCTCTCACTTCTACTAAGAGGCCAGTAGGATGACATCCTACAGATGTATAGAACCATAAAGTAGACACACGATATAGTCACTGAGTCCAATCCATTACTATGTGAAGAGTTGACCTCGGTAATGATTTATGAGAATGTTTTCTTTATAAGCTATAGTATGCCAATTGGCCTAGATGTCCCCTGAGATCACAGTCACCATCCTTCAGCTCCAGTAACTCATTCCCTCAAGTTTTTGGGGTGTGTCTAGGAAGCTTCTATGGCTTTGCCTTAGTCAAATTGTGCTGTTGTCTTTGCTTTTACCAAAGTTAACACTTGCCTACTACATAGTTAATGATTTTCCTTTTTCACCCTTCCCTCCCTCCTAACCATCAAAGATTGTTTTTTTTTTTTCCATGCATAAACATTATCAGGTTTTCATAATAGTGATCTCATATAATATTTGTCCTTTTTTTGGTTGACTTATTTCATTCAGCACAAACCCTCCAGATTGATTCACGCTGTGAGATGTTTCACTGATTTATCATTATTCTTTGTCGTTGTGTAGTATTCTATCACATATATAGACCATAATTTATTCATTTGTCTATTGATGGGCATCTAGGTTGTTTCCATCTTTTTGCTGCTGTGAATAATGCTGCAGTGAACATAGGAGTGCATGTAAGTATCTCTGTAATTGTTCTTTTTTCTCTAGGATGTATTCCTAGAGGTGGGATAACTGAATTATATGTTATTTCTAGTCCTAGCTTTTTGAAGAGTCATCAAATAATTTACCTTAGTCAAAATGTGCTGTTGTCTTTGGTACCTAATGGTTGTACCATTATAAATTCCCACCAGCAGTGTATAAGAGTTCCAGTCTTCCTAAATCTCTCCAACATTTGTTACTGCTTTTCTTTTTTTTAATTTTATTTTTGTTCCAGTAACACTGGGGTGAGATGGTCTCTTACTGAGGTTTTGATTTACACTTCTCTGATGGTCAATGATCAAAAGCATTTCCTCACGTTTCTGTTAACTGCTTGAACGTTTCCTTTGGTGAAGTGTCTGTTCATATTATTTGTCCACTTATGTAACAGCCGAAAACATTTTCTCAGTCTGTAGTTCTTTTTTTCCTCTTCAGTTGAAGTCTTTTGATGAATATGTTTAAGTTTTAAGAGCTTCAAGTTATATAGTTTATGTTCTTGTATTTGTGCATGGTTAGTTGTTGCTTGTATTCCATTTATGCCACTTACTAAGGTCCCTAGCACTGTCCCTATATTTTCTTCCACAATTTCTATGATTTTAGTTTATATTCAGATTTTTGATGTACGTTGAGTTAGTTTTTGTGTATAGTGTGAGATATGCGTTATATTTCTTTTTTTCCTCCCACAGGTAGACATCCATTTTTGCCAGCACCATGTGTAAAAAAGACTCTCTTTTCCACATTCAAAGGAGTCTGGGCCTTTGTTGAAGATCAACTGAACATAGGTGGATGGATTTACAACTGAGTTCTCGATTCTATCCCATTGGTGTTTGTGTCTGTCATGGTACCAGTAACAGGCTGTTTTGGCTACTGTGGCTATGTAGTAGATTCTGAGATTAGGTAGTGTTAGGACTCCTAGAATTTTTTTTTCTTTTTCTTCAATGATGGTTTGCTTATATAGGGCCACTTTCTGTTCCATGAAAAGTTAGTAATTAGTGTTTTTTCATCTTGTTAAAGATTTATGTTGCTATTTGGGTTGGAATTTTATTATATCTATAGATACCTTTGGGTAGTTTCACAGTGTCGAGTCTTACTATACATGAGCATGGTGTATTTTTCCATTTTTGTAGGTCTCTTTTGGTTTCTCTCTATAAAGTTTTGTAGCTTTCTTAATATGTGTCTTTTGTATCCTGGTTAGATTTATTCTTAAATATTTTATCTTTTTAGGGAGTACCATAAATGGTATTGTTTTTGTTATTATTATTATTAATTATGATTGAATGAGAATATACAATCTCATATAAATTTGCATTTCCACCAATGAACTGCTCCCACTGCTCTCCCTGACCAGTGACAGCACACTCCTCCTCTTGTCTTCTCCTAGAGGAGGAGTCATATCCTCCTAACAATCTCCTATCCCCTCCTCTCCACCCTCTCCCCTCACGTCCAGTAAGAAGTCAGCTGGATGACAACCTACAGATGCATAGAACCATAAAGTGAACACATGATATGGTTGCTCTGTTTCACCAAGTCCAATCAATTTCTGTCAGAAGAGTTGACGTCCATTATGATTTATGGACAGGAGCAGCATCAGGGGCAGCATCAGGGCCAAGGGCCATGCTCTCAGGGAAACCCTAAGGCCCCTGGATGGTCAGTTGTGGTCTTTTAATGGAGATCTCAGGGCGCACCATTTTTATTTTCGTATTGCCTGTGAGACTAAACTTTGTGAGCCCCATCACGGCTATCACTGCTGGTGGCCAGGCACCATCCAGTTCTCAAAAAAATTCCCAGATGAAGAGCCTTTCTGAATCTATTGGAGGTTGAATACAACAGATTTATATATAGAACCCTCCTAGAGATTAAACAAAATGCAGTAGAATAAAATGAAAAATTTGGTAAGCTATTTGAACTGATGGAGCTTCAACAATCTGAAATATATAAGATGAATAACAGAATTAAAGAATTAGATAATTCTACCCAAAGCCAAAAGAGTAGGATTGAACAGATGCAAGTTAAAGTCAGTGATCTATAAGACAGAGTAATTGACACCAGCATTTATGAGGTGAAATCAGAGAAAAGAAATAAGAAAGATGAAGAAGTCTTAAGAAACATGTTGGACTCCATTAAGAGGAATTATTTACTTTTAACTGGACTTCCTGAACATGGGAGGATTAATGACAGTACAGAGAGTATTGCTGTAGAGATGCTGACAGTAAACTTTCTTGAGATTATGAGCAAAGATAACATAGATATCAAAGATGTTTATTGAACACTGCAAAAGCTAGGCCAAAAAGAAAGACACCAAGGCATATTATAATCAAGCTTAATAAGCTAAAACATAAACAGATGCTTCTGAAGGCAGCAAGGCTCAAAGCAAAACTAACACTCTGAGGGAAACCCTGTAGGCTTTCATCCAACTTTTCTGCAGAAACAATGCTGGCTAGAAAACAGTGGACAGACACATTCAAAGCCATGAATGAGAAAACTTCCATCCTAGAATTATTTATTCTGCAAAATTGTCTATCAAATACAATGATGAAATTAAGACTTTTGAAGATAAAGAGAAATTTAGAGACTTCATAAAAACCAAACCAAAATTACATGAAATATTGAAAGAAGCTCTTCCTTAAATGTATATTTTAGGTGACAATTCAGAACACTTCATCCAAAATTCTGATCAGTTAAGGAAGTCACAAAACTTCATCAAAGCTACAGTATTATAATAAGGGGATCCGTGATCATATCATGACAACTATAATACCATCACATTAAAAGAGGAATACACTGCAGTAGTTATAGTTGTTTTAGATGCAGTGGAAGTTTCAGAGTTATGAAGTAGTTAAAATTGAGTTTAATCTTAGTATATTAAGAGGGATAATACATGTAGCCATAAAGCAGATTAACAATGTGTTGTATCAAAATAAGAAATCCAATATAGGAGTCTCAATGAACACAAAACCAACACTGAAACAACAACCCATAAAGAAGAATGCCCCAGAACAGAACATTAAGAGCAATACAGAAAACATCAACATAAAAGTAATTACATCAAAATGATAGCAATAAGCACACACCTATCAATAATTACATTGAATGTAAATGGACTGAACCCTCCAGTAAAGAGGCAGTGAGTGACATCCTGGATCCAAAGACACGACCCATCTATATATTGCTTGCAAGAAACACACCTTAGACTTAAAGATATGAACAAATTGAAAATTCAAGGTTGGAATAATATATATCAAGCTAACAATACACAAAGAAGAGCAGGTGTGGCAATACTAATCTCAGATAAAATAGATTTTAATGTAAAATCCACTATTGTGCACAAGGATGGTCACTATTACTGAAAGGTTGAATACTCAAGAAGGACTTGACAATACTAAATATTTATGCACCGAATACCAGAGCACATACATTACACAAACACTGAAAACACTGAAAAAATGAGATATATCATTCCACAATAATAGTTGGAGACTTCAATACTTTTCTTTCAGTTATGGATAGATCACCCAGAAAGAAGCTGAGTAGAGATGCAGATCTTATTGCAACAATCAACTAACGTGACCTTATTGACATATACAGATCTTTTCATATGTCAGCAGATAAGTACATCTTCTTCTCCAATGCACATGGAACATTCTCCAGAATAGACCATGTGTTAGGTCATAAAGAAATTCTCTATAAAATCCAAACCACTGATTTACTGCACAGTATCTTCTCTGACCATAGAGCTTATAAAAGTTGAAATCAATAACAGAAAATTCATAGGTAGAAATTCAGACTTATGGAAGCTGAACAACTCTTTGCTCAAAATGCCTTGGGTTATAGAAGAAATTAAGGACAAAATAAAGAAATTTGTGGATTCAAATGAGAATGAAAACACATCCTACCAGAGCAGTGCTTAGAGGTCGGTTTATCTCTATAACTGCACACATCCGGAAAGAAGAAAAGGCCCAAATTAAAGAAATATCCTTATGGCTTCAACAAGTAAAAAGAGAGCAACAGAAGAACCCCTCAGGCACCAGAAGAAAACAGATTATAAGGATTAGAGCAGAACTAAATGAGTTAGAGAATAGAAAAACAACTGAAAAAATTAACAAAACCAAAAGCTGGTTCTTCGAAAAGATCAACAAAATTGGTAAACCCTTGGGTAAACTTAACAAAAGAAAAACAGCAGAAGATACAAATAACCCAATTAAGAAATGGGATGGGAGATGTTAAAACAGACCCTGCTGAAATAAAAAATATCATAACAGAATACTATGAAAGGCTGTACTCTAACAGGTTTAAAAACCTGGGGGAAATGGACAAATTTCTAGATTCACATGACTCCCCAAGATTATCACAAGGAGAAGTAGATCATTTTAGTAAGTCTATCACAAAAGAAGAGATCGAAAAAATCATCAAAAATCTACCAACCAAAAAATATCCTGCCCCAGATGGCTTCACCAGAGAATTCTACCAAAGTTTTAGAAAAGTGTTAACTCCAATATGATTGAGGCTATTTCACACCATAGAAAGGGATGGAGTACTCCCAAATTCATTCTATGAAGCCAGCATAACCCTCATACCAAAGCCAGGGAAAGATCCCACAAAAAAAGAAAATTACCAACCAATATCACTCATGAACCTAGATGCAAAAAATCTTCAACAAAATTCTAGCCAACAAAATTCAACAGCATATAAAAAAAATCATTTATCATGATCAAGTTGGTTTCATTCCAGGGATGCAAGTCTGGTTCAACATCAGAAAAACAATTAATGTAATCCACCACATTAATAACACAAAATTAAGAATCACCTGATTTTGCCAATTGATGCAAAAAAGGCACTTGACAAAGTTCAGCACACATTCATGCTAAAAACTCCCATAAAAATAGGAATAGAGGGGAAATTCCTCAATGTGATCAGTAGCATCTATGCAAAGCCAATTGCCTTCGTCATCCTGAGTGTTGAAAGACTGAAAGAATTCCCTTTGAGAACGGGAACCAGATAGGGATGCCCGCTCTCACCACTTCTATTCAACATTGTGCGAGAAGTTCAAGCCAGAGCAATTAGGCAAGACAAAGAAATAAAGGGCAGCACAGCAGGGAGAGCAGTGGAACCTGCATATAAGTGGACATGTAAATTTATACAGGAATGTACATTTTACTCGGTCATATTAAATTAAAAATATAAAGAAATAAAGGGCATGCATATTGGCATGAAGAAGTAAAAATCTCCCTCTTTTCAGATGATATGATTGGCTATACAGAGAATCCAAAGGAATCCATAAGTGAACTATTGGAACTAATAGAGTAGTTCAGCAAAGTAGCAGGATACAAGATAAACATAAGTAAGTTAGTAGGATTCCTTTGTACCAATAATGAGATTATTAAAGAAGAAATCACTAAATCAATACCATTGACTATAACCCCCAAGAAGATCAAGTATCTTGGAATAAATCTAACTAGGGAAATAAGAGACCTTTACAAAAGAACTACAAGACCTTACTACAAGAATCTGGGAGAGACTTACATAAGTGGAGTAATCTGCCCAGCTCATGGATA
This sequence comes from Heterohyrax brucei, assembly GCA_028571685.1. Taxonomy (NCBI): domain Eukaryota; kingdom Metazoa; phylum Chordata; class Mammalia; order Hyracoidea; family Procaviidae; genus Heterohyrax; species Heterohyrax brucei. Next base: position 125,970,343 of record CM053166.1, on the reverse strand, counting down.
GGAAGACTTAACATTGTGAAAATTTCTGTTACCCAAAGCAATGAACTTATATAATGCAATCTCAGTACAAATTCCAGTGACATTTTTTAATGAGATGGAGAAGCAAATCATCATCTTTGTTTGGAAAGGGAAAAAAACCTCGGATAATTAAAGTACTACTGAAGAAGAACAGATTCGGAGGCCTCTCACTACCTGACTTTAGAACCTGTTATATTGTCATGGTTGTCAAAACAGCCTGATGCTGGTACAAAAACAGAGATATAGACCAATGGAACAGAGTAGAGATCCCAGAGATGCCACCATCCTCCTATTGACACTTAATGTTTGAAAAAGGCCCCAAGATTTTAAACTGGGGTAAGAACAATCTCTTTAACAAATCCATCTGCCCTTGTCCATAAATCATAACGAAAGTCCACTCTTCGGACACGAATGGATTTGACTTGGCAATGCAGATTGAGCATATATTGGATGCACTTTATGGTTCTATGCATCTATACGATATCATCCTGCTGACCTCTGGCTGGAGGAAGGAGAGTGTGTGGAGAGGAGGGGAAAGGAGACTTTTGGGAGGATGAGACATGTATGGAACAGAGAGGAATAGTGTGCTGTCATCGGGCAAGGAGAGCAGTGGAAGCTGCATATAGGTGGGCATGTAAATTTATACTGGAATGTACATTTTCACTCAGTCATAATAAAAAAAATTGAAACAAGACCCATATCTCACACATTATGCAGAAACCAACTCAAATTGGATAAAAGACCTAAATATAAAATCTAAAACGATAAAGCTCATCCAAGATAAAATATGATCAACAATGGAAGTTTTAATACACAATGTAGATAGACTTCAAAATCTCACAAAGAACATTCAATAGAAGAGAAAGTAGATAAATGGGAATTACTAAGAATCAAATGCTTTTGCTCATCCAAAGACTTCACCAAAAGAATTAAAGAGCACCTACAAAATGGGAAAAAATATTTGGCAACTCTATGTCAGACAGACATCTGATCTCCATAATCTATAAGGTATTACAACATATCAACAAGAAAAGGATAAATAATCCGATTAAGCGATGGGCGAAGGAGAAGGACAGACATTTCTCTAAAGAGTATATCCAGGCAGCCGAATGACACATGCAGAATTGCTCACAGTCATTAGCTATTAAAGAAATTCAAATCAAAACTGCAATGAGATATCATTTCACCTCAACCAGTTTGCCCATGATCCAAAAAACACAAAACAAAACACGCTGGAGAGGCTGTGGAGAAATCGGAACTCTCCTACAGTGCTGGTGGGATTGCAAAATGGTATAACCTCTTTGGAAAACAGTCTGGAGCATCCTTAAAAAGCTGGAGATAGATATACCATTTGATCCTGTAATTCCACTGCTCAGAATTTATCCTTCAGAAACAAAGGTTGTCACACGAATAGACACATTGACATGAATGTTTGTTGCAGCACAGTCAACTCTGTATGCACCCAATAGCAAACAGTTGGAATCAAACCTGATGCACATCAACAGATGAAAGAATAAGTGAACTATGGTACATATACTCAGTGGAACACCATGCTATGATAAAACACAACCACAATTTTAGAAAACATCTCATAACATGGCCTCATTTGGAAGAGATCATGCTGAATGAAATCAATCAAAGTCAAAAGGACAAATTTTGTATGAGATGCCTGTTATAAGGACTTAACAAGAGAATTATCCATAAAAGAAAATGACCATGTTGGCTACATGGGTGAGTGGGAGCTGAGGGTTTATCATAGATGAGATAATTGATAGATGTTAGAAACTTTATTCTTTTATTGTAATTAATAAAAAATAAAAAAGTTATATATTTAAAAAAAGGTCCATGAGGAAATGCTCACAATCATTTGCTATTAGAGAAATCAAAATCAAAATTACAATCAGATACCATCTCACCCCAACAAGGTTGGCCACGATCCAAGAAACACAAACAACAAATGATGGATAGGCTGTGAAGAGATTAGTAGTCTCCTACACTGCTGGTGGGATTGCAAAATTGTATGACCTCTTTGGAAAGCAATCTGACACTTCCTTAAAAAGCTGGAAATAGATATACCATTTGATCCAGTAATCCCACTCGTCTGAGTATATCCTACAGAATCAAGGTTAGTCACATGAACAGATACGTGCACACAAATTTTTATTGCTGCACAGTCCACAATAGCAAAACGACAGAATCAACCCAGATGTGCAACAACCGATCAATGGATAAACAAAGTGGTACATATACTCGGTGGAACACTGTACAATGATGAAGAACAATGATGATTTTAGAAAGCATCTCATAACCTGGTTTCAATTGGAGGACATTATGCTGAGTGAACTCAGTCATTGTCACAAGGACAAATATTACATGAGACCCTCAGTATAAGGACTTAAAAAGAGACCATGTACAAAAGACTCTTTGATAGCTGCAAGGGAGGGACAGGAGGGAAAAGGCTGGTCGTACATTAGATAGCTGATAGAAATTTGATTGCCCAAAAGCAGTGATAGCACACATTACAAAGAATATGAACTTAACTGGACTTCAACATAACCTGAAAACTCTTCTAATCTAAACTCAATATTGCAAGGACAGAATATCAGGGGTGGGGATTTGGGGACCATGCTCTCAAGGGACATTGAGGCTAGTTGGCATAGCCAGCCTCTTGTTAAGAGAGCCTTCTGCCCCCTATATTGCTGAGTGTTGTCTGAGGTCTTAAAACTAGCAAGCTGTCATCTGAGGTACACCAAATGGCCCCAACTCATCTGGAACAGATGATCACCAAGTACAACAAAGACACAAGGGAAAATGAACCTGGGAGACAGAAAGACCCATGTGAATGGGTGACTGTATCAAAATGTGACCAGAAGAACCAGATGGTGGCCAGCCACCAACAAAGACAACCATGATATGGCACACAGTATCGAGTCCCAGTGCCAATAGTATAAAACAGGGGTGCACCTCAAGAACTTCACAAAAAGACTACAATTGATGGTCTGGTGGTCTGAGGGTTCCCCTGAGAGTATGGACTCTAGATGTCCTGTTACCCATGACCAGAAAACATTGCTGAAGTCAAATCTTTGGACCAAATGGACTAGACTCTGGGACACAATGTGCCCTTATGATGTGTGTATTTTATGGTTCCACACATCTATAGGATGCTGTCGTACTGGCCTCTTACTAGAAGGGAGACTAGTAGGTGGAGAGGATGGGAAAAGAGATTCTTAAGAAGACATGACATAGACACAACAAAAAGGAGGAGTATTCTGTCACTGGGCAAGGAGAGCAGAAGGATCTGCAGATAGGCGGTCACACCAATTTAATTTGGATTATATACGTTCACTTAATGACACATATACACACAAAATTTCTCATATGAAGAAGCCTTTACAAAATTATCAGATGTCAAAGACAAACAAATTATATGTAGAGTGCTGATAGAGATTAAACAAAATGCAGCCAAACAAAATGAAAAATTAAGTAAGCTATTTGAACTGATGGAACATCAAAGATCTGATATGCAGCAAATCAATAGTAAAATTACAGCATTAGACAGTTGAATACAAAGCTAAAAGGGCAGAATTAAGAAGACAGAAGCCAGAGTTAGTGAACTTGAGGACAGAGCAACTGACACCACCATTTCTGAAGAGAAATCAGGGAAAGAAATAAAAAAAAAATGAAGAAGCGTTAAGAAACGTGGGACTCTACTAAGATGAAAAATCTACAAATAATTGGAGTTCCTAAACAGGGAGGAATAGCTAAAGAAATACAGAGAGTACTGTAGAGTTGCTGACAGAAAAGTTATTTGGAATTATGAAAGAAGAGACCATAGATACTCAAGATGCTTTCTGAACACCACGAAATCTAGACCCATTAAGAAATTCACCAAGACATATTATAATCAAGCTTAATAAAATGAAACATGAACAGATTCTCTTAAAGGAAGCAAAGCTTAAAGCAAAGCTAGCATACAGCAGAAAACCCTGTAGGCTTTCATTTGATTTTTTAGCAGGAATGATGTTGGCAAGAATACAGTGGGATGAGATATTCAAAGTGCTGAAGGAGAAAAATCCCAACCAAGAATTACATATACTGCAAATTTGCCTATGAAAGATGATGGTGTAATTAAGACATTCACAAATAAACAAAAGGTTAGAGACTTTGCAGCAACCAAACCAAACTTAGAAGAAATGTAGAAAAAAGCTCTCTGCTTAGAAAAACAAAAAATATCAAGAGTATACTTAAGGAGGCAATGCAGGACACAGTGTCCAGAAACCTACTCAGTTAGGGCAGTCACAAACCTCAATCAAAGCTACAATATTAAAAGAAGGAAACCAGTGATCAGAATATGAAAACTATGACATCATCACACTAAAAAGAGTGATATAATACAGTGCTTACAATGCATTGAGATGGAGAGGAAATTAAAAAAGATACACAAAAGATATAATCTGAATGAATCTTATAATAGTAGGGGGGTTTATAGAGGTAGCTGCAAAGCAAAATAACAATGTGACATATCAAAACAAGAAACATAACACAGGACTCTCACAAACACAAAACCAACACAGAAAAAGATGAAATGACAATGTATAAAGAAGGCCAGAACAAACTATTAAGAGCAAAATAGAAAACATTAACAACACAAAAATAAAGGCATCAAAATGACAGAACTGAACACATTTCTATCAAAAATTACACTGAATGCAAATGCATTGAATGCTCCAATAAAGAGACAGTGAGTGATATCCCGGATCAAAAGACATGATCTGACTATATGTTGCTTATAAGAAACACACCTCAGACTCTAAGATATGAATGAAATTGAGAAGAAAATTAAAAAAATATATACCAAGCCAACAACATACAAAGAACAGCAGGAGTGGCAACACCAATTTCAGATAAAATAAACTTTAAAGTCCACCATCGTGGACAAGGATAGTCACTATTTATTGCTGAAATGTTCAATGAAAAAGTGAGACATAACAATAGTAAATACATACACAACCAATATCAGAGCATCTAAATACGGCAAACACTAAAAACATTGACAGATTATATAAGTGACTCCACAATAATACTTGCAGACTTTAACACTCCACTTTCAGTAATGGACACATCATCCAGAAAAAAACTCTGTAAAGACACAGAATATCTCATTGTGACAATTAACCAACTAGACCTCGTTGACATGTACAGAAATTTTTACCAATCAACAGATAAGTACACCTTCTTCTCCAATGCAAATGGAATAGTTTGCAGAATAGACGATGTGTTAGGACGTAAAACAAGTCTCAACAAAATCCACACCATTGAATTATTGCAAAGCATCTTTGGACCATGAAGCCATAAAAGTTTAAATCAACAGCAGAAGAGACATAGGTAGAAATTCTAATTTATGGAAACTGAACAAAACCTTGCTCAAAAAGTGTCATGGATTGAGTTGTGCCTCTCCTCAAAATATGTGTAGCCGTGTGGCTGGGCCATGATTCTCAGTATTTCGTGATTGTCTTCCAATTTGTGATTTTCCTATGCTGTATGTTAAAGGATTAGGGTGGGGCTGTAAATCCCTTCATATGATCACCTCCCTGCTTCACTGCATATGGAGTTTCCCTGGAGTATGGCTTGCACCAAACTTAATCCTTTCATCCTGCAAGAGATAAAAGGAAAGGGAAGCAAGCAGAGAATGGGGGACCTCACACCATCAAGAAAGCAGCACTGGGAGAAAAGCACATCCTTCAGACCTGAGGTCCCTGTGCCAAGACTCTCCCTGGACAAAGACTGATGCAACACCAGACTTTCCTCTGGAGCTGACAAAGGGGAAAGCCTTCTCCTGGAGTGGACGTTCTAAATTTTTGACTTGTAGCATACTGAATTGTGTAAGAATAAACTTTCCTTTGTTAAAGCCATCCACTCTGTGACATTGCTGTTAGAACAGCACTAGCTGACTCAAACAAACACCAGTTACGTTCAATCCATGTGAACCGGCCATTCATCAAGAGCGGGGCTCAGCAAAAGCGAAGTTCCCAGTTCCCAGTACAAACTGACAGCCCTCTGTCATGTCCTAGGGCTTAGTGGGTGTTCAGAAACCTCCATTTAATTGTCAATCCAGGCCTTAGTTTTCAGAGGAAATTAAGGAGACGTGTGTATAGTCCGCCATCTTGACTACATCCCCCCCAAATGTTTGATTTTTAGGAGTTCTCATGTATCTATTTTCTCTTCTGGTGTTTGTGCATTGTTCGTAATGTTTGTATTCTTTTTATCCCATGTCTCACATTGTCTCAGTTCTGCTCCTTTGACTTTCCATTGATTTGTCTAATTGTGGAATTTTATTATTAATTTTCTGACTTTCTAATTCCTGTCTCTGCATGCTTTCTTGCAGACTGTTAAATTTGTCATTATGCTGTGCTGCATTTTGCCTTATCTCCTTTCTGACTTCTTGAGACCCACCCACTGCTGCCCAGTCGGGTCTGACTCAGCAACCCTAGAGCTCGGAGTAGAACTGTCCTGTAGAGTTTCTGAGGAGCGCCTGGTGGATTTGAACTACCAACCTTTTGGTTAGCAGATGCAGCACTTAACCGACAATGCCACCACGACCTCTTGAGGTGTTCTAAATATTAATGTTTTGTATTCTACCTCTGATAATTCCAGGAAGTTCACTTCATCTGGAAAATATTTTGATTCCTCATTTTGGGAGATTTCTGAAGCCACTATTGTCTCCCTGCTTAAGTGATTTGACATAGACATTTGTCTCCAAGCCATCAGAAACAGTTGTATTTATTTATTTTATGTTCACATATTGTGTTCTAGCTTCTTGTTTTATTTTGTTTTGAAATGTCCAGATAAGATGGTCATGTGTGCTAATTTGGTTATTTGTGTATTAGAGGTTCTTACATCGTGTCACCAGGTGGTTAGAGCTATCACTAGACATGAAAGCCCAAAAGTTCATTTACTTTTCTTGTACAGACTCATCTCAGGTGTTCATGTATACAGCCACCAGGTGTGTGGCGCAGACTCTCATCTACTTTCCTAGATGGGTGGAGTGATTGGTGTAGACACAGGTATCTGCTGCAGCTGCTGAGAAAGGGCTGCTGAGAAAGGCAGTGGCTAACAGCAGTCCCTGTGTGTCTGTGAGGGTGGAGTATGCCCTTATGTCCATATCTAGATGAAGGAACATCTTTTGCCCTGAATTTCCTCTCAGGGTAACTGGCAGAGTTTTCCCCACTCTCTCCCACTTTGTTAGATTGTTCCTTTTCCAGTCTTGGAGAATGGCTCAGGGTGGGCTTACGGAGTCCTATTTTTGGCTCAGTTAAAGGTGGCAGAGTTCAGTGCTGGACACAGTGCAGAGTAGTGTGGGGGAAGCGCTGAGAGAAGGGAAGGAGAGTTGTTTTAGTCAGCTAGCTCTGCTCTAAGAGAAATACCACGAGGTGGATGGTTTTAACAAAGGAAAGTTTATTCTTACACAATCTAGTAGGTGTAAGTCCTGAATCAGGGTATCTGCACAAGGGGAAGGGCTTTCGCTCTGTTGGCTCTGGACGAAAGTCCTTGTGCTTTATCAGTCTTTGATTGAGGAGAATCCTGGTGCAACCTCAGTTATGAAGGATAGCTCTTCTCCTGGTGCTTCTTTTTTAATGCTGTGAAGTTTCCAATTCTCTACTTGCTTCCCTTTCCTTTTATCTTTTGTAACATAAAAGGATAAAGGATGGGGCAAGCCACACTCCAGGAAAACCCCCTTTACATTGGAGCAGGGAGGTAACCTTAGGAAGGGATTTACAGTCCCACCTTAATTGTCTTTAAATATAGCATAGGAAAATCACAGAATGGAGCACAGTCATAAAATACTGGGGATCATAGCCTAGCCAAATGGCTACACATATTTTGGGGAGGATACAGTTCAATCCATGACAGTGGTTTAACCTTAAGGAAAGATTTAGAGCCACGTGGAAACCTGGTGGCAGTGTGGTTAAGTGTAATGTCTGCTAACCAAAAGGTCAGCACTTTAAATCCACCAGGTACGCCTTGGAACTCCACTTGTTAACTCCATGGGGCAGTTCTTCTCTGACCTGTAGGGTCACTGTGAGTCAGAATCAACTTGATGGCAGTGGGTTTCTTTGTTTTCTTTTGGGGGGGTCAGTTAGGGCAAACCCTTTAGCTTTTGATGATTTAGTGCTGTTTTTCAGTGGTTCTAGAGGGACAAGTAGATTCTTTGGTCAGTTTATCCTGCTTAGGAGGACTCTGTCCAAACACCACTGCTCTGTTCACTGTGCTGGCCACAGCTGATACCCAGTGGGTCAGATCTGGCCTGTGCTAGGTACTTGTGAATCTACTTTCAATTCCCAGTTGCTCTGTTCAGTTTCTCAACTTCCCATTGATGTTCAGAGTTCCTAGGATGTCATATATAATCAATTCAGTTGTCCCTTTGGGTCTTTGTTGTCGGAAGGATGACAGGCAGGTTCTTATTACTCCACTGTCTTGGCCTTACCTCATGTAAAATTTCTTTATTCTTTATTTTGAGAGCTTTCTGAAGCCATGGTGATCTGCCTCTTTAACTGATTTGACATTGACTTTTGTCTCCAAGCCATAAGCAAGTTGTAGTTGTTTATTTGTTTATTATGTTTGAAGTTTTGTTTTGTTTTGTTTTGAAGGGACAAAATACACTGGTAGTGTGAGCTTGTTTGATTGTTGGCACCTTTGAGGCTCTAACTCCTATTTCGAGATGGTTAGAGTTGTTATTAGGCAGTTGTGTCCAGTCATGTACTTACTTTTCTGGTAGTATACAGCTCAAGTGCCAAGGTAGTTGGTCACCAAGTATGTGATGCAGACTCTCATCTACAATCCTAGATAGACAGGAGTAATTCGTGTAGGCAAAAAGTACACACGAAGAAACACTGGGGGCTGACAGCTGTCACTGAGTGCCTGTGAAGAAAGCATGTCCCTTATAGCTGAGCCTCAGAAGAGAAACTATTTATGCCCTGAGTCCCAGTTTAGGGGTGCTGATAGATTGTTTTACTTATATATTCCACCCCCCCATGTTTGTTAGTTTCCTCTCTGAGTCTAGCACAGAGGCTTGGGGAGTGTGTATGTTGTTTACCTCCAGTCCCAGTAATGGTGTCAAACTCTGAATTCAGGTACAGTGCAGAGAAAGAAGGTGGAAGTGAGGGAAATAGATTATCCCAAAGAAAAGATTTTTAGATCATCACGCAGTAGATTAGATGCAATCTACTTAGCTTTTGATGACTGAATGTCATTTTTCACTGATACTTCAGTTTGTGAGTAGGCACTCTGCTGCTCTGCCTCTCCTGCTGAGGAAGATGCTTTCCAAAACCCACTGCTACACCCATCAAATTCACTGCCACTGATCCACCTGCACGTTGCTGATTCCCATCAGGTCAGGTCTGGCCGGTCCTAAGTACTTTTAGACCAAGTCTTCCTTCCCTGTTGCTCAGTGTGATTTCTCAACTTTTCCTTTGATATTCAGGGCTCCTAAAGTGTCATATATAATCAACTCATTTGTTCTTTAGGGTCTTTGTTGTTAAAGGGATTATAGGAGGTATCCAGCTATTCCACCATTTTTGCCTCACTCCTTGGTGTCTTAAGGTTGATTTTACCTTAAATTCTATTTTATCTGAGATTGTCTTCTTTTTTTTGTTACTCTTTGATAATTTTAATCTTTTGTTTTACATCTTTGTATCTAAAAGGTGTAGCTCTTGTAAACTAGAAAGCATATTGATGGATTGTTTTTTATTTTAATTCATTCTATCACCGTCTATATCTTTAAGGATGCATTTAAGATATATTCATTGTAATTATCAATAGGTATGCGATTATTGCTGTCATATTTTTATGCTTTTTTTGTGGTGGTGCTATTTGCCTTGTTCTTTTTTTCCTGTGCTGGGTTCCTTTTGCTTCTAGGTTTTCTTTTTGTTTGTTTTGTTATTATAGATTTTGTGTTACTGAATTTTATGTTTGTCTTCTTTTTCATTTTGATGACTGCTTTTATTAACTTTTATCTTCCTATGTTTGAACTAGTCTTTTATTAATTGATGTTGCCTTGATTTCTTCTCCATTTGGAAGCTCTATACTTACAATGTTTACCCTCTTTTATTGTATTGGCATTGTCATCATTGACAGATTGATGTCTCTGTTTCCTTGTTTCAAGTATTTTAGCTTTATTTTATTACTGAAAATTATTTACCTAGTCTAGCATCTGGTTTATGCTGGCCTGTGTACTAGACTCTTGTTCTTGCCTAGCGTTGTTGGTTCTATAACTGAAAGACTCCCTTTAAATTACTAGTAAGTTTTGTTTGGTTTTACAAATTGCCTTCATTTCTATTTATCTGTGAATGTCCTAATTTCACCATTATATTTGACAGAAAATGTTGTACAGTATGTTATTCTTGTTTGGCAGTTGTTTTTCTTTTAAGGTTTTATACATGCCTTTCCATTGCCTTCTTGTCTGCATTGTTTCTTCTGAGTTATCAGAACTTAGTCTTATTTCCTCTTTGTAAGAGACTTTTCATTGTTCTTAAGCTACTCTCAAGATTCTTTTGTGTGTGTGTGTGTCTTTGTTTTTCACAAGTGTGATTATAATACACTTTGGTGACTATAATTTGGTGTTTATCCAAATGAGGAAACCCTGGTGGCATAGTGGTTAAGTGCTACATTGGCTAACCAAAGAGATCAGCAGTTCAAATCTGCCAGACACTTCTTGGAAACTCTATGGGGCAGGTCCGCTCTGTTCTATAGGGTTACTATGAGTCAGAATCAACTCGCCAGCACTGGATTTGTTTGGGTTTTTTTTGGATCCTATATGAAGTTTGTTGACCTTCTTGGAAGATCAGCTTTTTGTCTTTCATGATATTTGGGGAGACTTCTACCTACATATTTTCAGTGATCCTTGTGTTTTCCATTTTCTGCCATTGTTCTGGAACTCCAGTGACACCTGTTTGCTCTCGATTGTGTCCCAAAAAGCTCTTAGATTTTCTGCATTCTTTCATCTTATTTTTCTTTGAACAAAGTGGTGTCCACGGATTCATCTTCAGTCTCACTAAGTCTACCTTCCTTTTTTCAAATATTCTCCTAAGCCCTATTGAGTTGTCTGTTTCTGAAATGTTGTTGTTTACCTTTAGGATTTATAGTTGCTGTTTGTCAACTTCTAATTATTGTGATATTTAGTTCTTGTATCATTTTCCTGAATTCTTCTTCTGTTTTATCTGTGTTTTCCTTGACTTAGGTGATGTTTACATTGGCTTTGCCTGTATGTATGTTTGTTTGTTTGTTTTTTAAATCTGTTTCCTAATCTCTTGGAGAGCCCTTAATAGTAGTGCTTTGAATTCTATATCAGGTAGTTCGACTTCTTTTTCTTCTACCAAAATATCTTTTTTTTTCTTTTTTAATTTGGTCACTTTCTGGAACTGTGTTATCCTGATTTTTTACGTGTTTTGCAATGTCTGCTGGTTCTGACCCGACTTGATGGCTCTTGGCTGGCTTGTTCTGAGACATTAACATATTATTTTCTTTCTTTATTGATCATATGTTCATGTATTTCACCCTCTTGCTTTGTTTTTTTAATTTATTTATTTTTTACTATGATTGAGTGAAAATATATATTCCCATATAAATTTACATGCCCACCTATGTGCAACTTCCACTGCTCTCCCTGCTCAGAGACAGCACACTATTCCTGTCTGCTCCATACATGTCTTGTCCTCCGAACAGTCTCCTTTTCCCTTCCTGCTACCTACTCTCCCTCCAATCCCTTGCTGTCTGAAGAGTGGACCTTCGTTATGATCCATGGGCAAGGGCAGCATCAGAGCCAGGGCCCATGCTCCCAGAGGAAACTCAAAGCCACTGGATGATCAGTTGCAGTCTTTTAGTGGAGATCTCAGGGTGCACCCCTTTGTATTCTTGTGTTGCCAGTGAGACTCAGCTTCGCGAGCTCCACTGTGGCTATCACTGGTAGTGGCCAGGCACCATCTGGTTCTTCCAGTCCCAAGTCGAAGTAGGCACCCACTCATGTGGGTCTCTCTGTCTTCTGGGTTGCCATTTTCGTCCTCAGTGAGCATCTGCTCCTGCTGAGCTGGGACCGTTTGCTATGCCCTGAGATGGCAGCATTTAAGACCCCAGACGCCACTCACCAAGGTGGGGTGCAGAGAGCCCTCTTAGCAAAATGCTAGTTGTGCCAATTGGCCTTGCTTTCGCCTAAGAGCATGGTACCCTGCTCCCCGCCCCAGCTACTCTGTCCTTGCATTATTGGGTTAAGATGGGAGGAGTACTCAAGTTATGTTGAAGTCCACTCAATATTGTTCTTGTTTCTAATGTGTGCTGTCACGGATTTCACGCAACCAAATTTCTACCGACTATCTAATCTAAACCCTCAACCCCTCACCCTCCCTCCCTCCCCTCACTTTCAGCCATTAAAGCATCTTTTCTACGCATAAGTCTGTTTTTGAGTTCTTATCGCACGTGTCTCATACAATATTTGTCCTTTTGTCACTGACTACTTTCACTCAACATAATATCTTCGAGCTGAAACCAGGTTATGAGATGTTTCCTGCAATCATCATTATTCTTTATCATTGCATAGTGCTCCATTGAGTATATATACCATAGTTTACCTATCCATTCCTCTGTTGTTGGGCATCTGGGTTGATTCCATCTTTTTGCTATCATGGACTGTGCTGCGATAAATATTCTTGCGTACATATTCATTGGTGTGAAAGGCCTTGATTCTGTACGATATATTCCAAGTAGTGGAATTACTGGGCCAAATGGTCTATCTATATCCATTTTTTTAAGGAAGCACCAGATTGCTTTCAAAAGAGGCTGGACCATTTTACAACCCCATCAACAGTGTAGGAGAGTTCCACTTTCTCCACAGCCTCTCCAGCATTTGCTGTTTGAGGTTTTTTGGGATCGTGGACAACCTTGTTGGGGTGAGATGATGTCTCATTGTCGTTTCGATTTGAATTTCTTTAATAACTAAAGATAGTGAACATGTTCAACAAATGGTGCTGGCAAAATTGGTTATCCATCTGCAATAAACTGAATCAAGATCCATATCTTACACCTATACAAAAAGCAACTCCAACTGGATAAAAGACCTAAATATCAAACCTAAAACGATAAAGCTCACCCAAGAAAAAGTAGGAACAACAATGGAAGTTTTAATACACAGTGAGGACAGACTCCAAAATCTGTCAAAGAAACCACAATCAACAGAAGAGAAAATAGCTCTGCCCGCCAGCCAAGACAAAGAAAAAAAAGTCACAGTGGTGCCTTACCTTCAGTCTGTGAGAGCCAGGGCTAGCCAGGAATGGGAGTCAGCAAAATAGAGGTGGTTTTTTTGTTCAGTGGTATGAAGTCCAGATTAACAGCCCTGTGTCATGTCCTGGTGCTCACTAGGTGACCAGAAGGCTCCATTTGATTATCACTTCAGGTCCTGGTTTCCAGAGGGATATAAGGAGATGTGTGCTTTGTCCACCATCTTGACTCTGCCCTCCTTTGTTTTGTTTTGATGTGTCAACACTGGCAGATCAGGTGTGTTTTGCTGCTTGCCAATCCATTGGCAGAATAGTTTTCACCATGTTGTCTGCATGGACATGGTTGCAGCAGACAGTGTGAGACCAATTGATTGTACAGTGGAGTTTTAGTCAGCTAGTGCTGTTCTAACAGAAATACCTCAGAGTGAGTGGCTTTAACAAAGGAAGGTTTATTCTTACACAGTCTGTTAGACTACAAGTCCAAATTCAGGTTGTCTGCTCCAGGGGAAGGTTTTCCCCTTGTCGGCTCTGGAGGAAAGTCCAGAACTGCATCAGTCTTTGTCCAGGGAGTGTCTTGGAGCAGGAACCTCAGATCTGAAACATATGCTCTTCTTCCAGTGTTGCTCTGTTGATGTGGTGTTCCGAATTCTCTGATTGCTTCTCTTTTCTTTTATCTCTTGTGGGATGAAAGGATTAAGTATGGTGCAATCCACACTCCAGGGAAACTCCCTTTACTGTGTAGCAGGAAGGTGATCTTATGATGAAATTCACAGTCCCACCCTAATCCTTTAACATACAACACAGCAAACTCACAAAGTGGGGGACAATCATAGAATACAGGAATCATGGCCCAGCTATATGGCTATACCTAGTTTGGGGGGGACACAATTCGATCCATGACAAGCGGCTTGGCAAAGTGATGGAGAACAGAGTGGGATGGTGCTGTTTACTTCTTGATGTTGGTTCAGTAGTGAGTGCTTTCACAACTCCTTAGCAGATAGGTAGGGCTGTCAGATGGGAGTAGTTCACTTCTCACCATTGCCACTAGACCATGAGTTGGTTTAGAGGCAGTAGAAGCAGCAGGCTTGAATGGTGCAGCCTGGGATGATCTAACTTTAGCATCATGGCAGGGGCTGACAGCAAGGGGGGATGGATTATGAATCTTCTTGAGGAGAAGGAACAACAAGAAAGAGATCTGAAAGAAAAATTACACACAGATAAATATGAAAAAAATGGCCACGCAGTGTGGGCTAGCAAGTGGGAGTGGTGTACACTTGGGGCTTGGGGGGAAGGAAAGGAAGGTCACATTCTGGGCTAAGTTGGAGGGAGAAAAAAATAAAGGAAAAAAAGACAAAAATTTGATTATGTGGAAGGGGTTTGGGTAGCAGCATGGAGGACCCAGGGCAGTAGTGGTTCAGTGCACTGGTGTCTCTCAAGCCACAGTGCTGTGGCTCTATTTTATTGAAAGAAAGGAAGGGGATATAGAGGGCTAGGTACTGGAGAGAAAGAAAAGGAATAAAGAGAAAAATAAATAAATATAAAATAAATTTAAAAAACTGGCTGCATTCTGGGATCTAGTGATTAGGGATTAGGGATTAGTGATTAGGGATTAGGCAGACCCAAAGGCCAGTGGGAAGAAGGAATAATTGCTTATGGAATAGATGGGTAGAGACAAAAAAACAAAGACAAAAGGAAAGCATGGAAAGAGTCAGTGGGTAGGGGTAGGGCAAATTCACCATGTTAGTAGCTCAGTAATTCTCTAGCCAAGCATGAATGGCCTGTTGGGAATGCATAGAGGGACATACGGGGCTAGGTGGAAAGGTGAAACAAAAGGGAGAAAGATGAAAAAAATGCCATGATCGGACTTAGTCAGTGGGAGATGGGTAGACTTGGGATGGTGGCAGGCCTATGGCCCTGTAGCTGAGTGGTTTTGGCATGGCCCTTCAGGAAGTAGTGCAGTTAACATATGGGGCTAAGCGGTAGGAAGAAAAGGAAAAAAAAGGCACTGTAGAAGGTGACCAGTGGTGGTGGTAGTTTAGTAGCTCTCCAGATGAGTAATACAGCATACCTGTTGGAAAGTGATGGAATCAGCATGCTGGGCTAGGTAGGTGGCATAAAGGAAAGGGAAAATGGGTAAATAAATGGGTGGCAGGTGACAGACCCAGCCAGTGAGGGCTGGTAGTTCACTAGCTGAGTGGTGCTGCATGGACCATTGAGAAGAGATGGAGCTGGTACACAGGTCTAGGTGGAAGTGAGAAAGGGAAAGAAGAGGGAAAAAATGGTGCAATGGGAGTCATCTGGTGAGTGTAGGGCAGACTCAGGGTGGCAGCAAGCTGGTGATTCTCTAGCCAAACAGTGAGTCAGGAAACAGAGGAAGAAGTATACAGGACAGAAGGTTGAGGGATGGAAAAGTGCTTTATCGAGTTTCCGGGTGCTTTGTCTCCTGTTGGGAACTCTGTGAAGTTGCCTTCTTGTACTCCTTGTTTAGTATCCATGATGGCTGTGTTGCAAGATGGTGACGCTGTGCAATGTTAGCTGGCAGGAGACTTCCACTTCATACCTCTCCTTTTTCTCTCTTTCTGTCAGTTTCTTCTTCTATTCTGTGTTTAATCTAGTTCTTTATCCCTTCATCTGATGCATAAACTTACACGACTTATATTTGTGTCTGTATTACTTATTTTTTGAGTCTTTGCAATAAAGAATCCTCATGATGCATCTGTCTGCAGTGCTGTCGTGGGCTGAATTGTGTACCTGCAAAAAAGGTGTATAGCTTTTTGGCTAGGCCATGATGCCTGCTATTGTGTGATGTTACCATATATTGTAAACTCTGCTTCTATGACATTACTGAGGGAGGATGGGCAGCAGTTGTGTCAGTGGAGCACAGCATAAGATTATGTTGTGCCTTGAGGCAATCTCTTGGTATATAAAGAAAAGGGAAGCAAGCAGAGAGCTGGAAGCCTCATACTATCAGGAGAAAAGAAGTGTTTGGAGCACAGCATGTCCTCTAGATAGGACCCAGGGTCCCTGTACCTCAGAACCTTCAGTCCAGTGGATCGTTGATGACAGGGATCTTCCTCCAGAGCCAACAGAGAATGCCTTCTCCTGAAGTTGAGCATCCAAGAAAGGAGGGAAAATGGAGAGCCAACAGAAATTTCCTTCCCCTGGAGTTGATGCCCTGAATTTAGACTTGTAGCCTACTGGACTGTGACATCAGTCCACCGTGGTATTTCTATTATGACAGCGCTAGATAACTAAGAGAAGTACTCTGTTGGCTCTGCCTCCATTTCATTGATAATTTTTGGATGCAGATCTTAAGCCTTTCTTCCTAGCCTGTCTTAGTCTGGAAGTTCCTCTGACAGCTGTTCACCATGACTGACTCTGCTGGTCATAGAAATACTAGAAGCATAGCTTTCAGCATCATAGCAACACCCAAGCCACCACAGTATAAAGGGTCTAAACTTTAAGTGGTTTATAATGGAGAGGGATGATGATCTATATTTTATGCAGCTACTTCTTGATCAGAAGTTTCTAATCTTATTCTCTTCAGATTTTAGACTCTAAAATGCTTTTTACTTAGCCACCAGTAGTGAGGTCAGTAGAGGGGGCACAAGACAAGAAATGTGGATTGAAGAAATAACTCCACTATTCTGTAAAATTCTTCAAAAACATAGGATGTCAAGGTGAAGGATAACACTTTCCTGGACAACATGTTTACCAACTGTGCAGACACAACCAATCACTAGAGGCTCCAGCATCACACTGAATCAGTTGAAACCAGAGAAGGATCAAGAATACATTTATGTCACTGACATCCTTCAATTAAAAAAAAAGCAGGTAACTGTTTCTATATTAAAGCAAATCTACAAGTTTCACAGTATACATGTCAAGTGTTTTGTTGTTGTTGTTGTTGTTCAAAGCAGGGGAGGGGAACTGAAAAGGACAAGACACTGTACTCTTAGGGTCCCAAAATACTTTTTCCACTAACCTTGTCTTTAGGCTTTATTCTGTTGGCAGCATCAAGTAAGGCCTGGGTGTTTTGAAGTTGAAAAAACAAGATGATAGTGAACATTTTCTGACAGAATCCCTAACCTTTGTAAGTGATTAACTTGAATCACCATCTCATTTAAATACACATGATGGTGTGCACCCTTTTCTTCTCCCATGGTGGCAGGGTTAAGATGTGATATGGTGAGTAATAAGTGAATGGAGGGCTAGTAACTGAAGTTTCAGTAAGGTCTATGGAGAGGTGATAGTCTTAAACTGTATTTGCAGTGTATGCCTCTCTGGAAGGATTTTGAACTTAGAATGAGGGTTTCTTATTGCATTTCATACTCAAATTCATCCATAGTCAAAATTTCAGAACAACGGGAAAAATATTATTCAATATCATCCTCACTATTAATGATTTTTCAAAGAGAAAATACAGAAGAGAGAAGCTGGTAGATGGCTGGGAAATGGAATTACTAGCAAACATCTTACAAAGAGCAGCAGAGGTACCAGTATCATGCATATTGCTAAAAAGACTACACATAAAAGAAATCATATTAATTATGTAACTTGCATAAATTAAAGGTGACTTTTTCCTTAGGAGTAGGACTGGTAATAAGGAGGAATAAGACAAAGGATTTTTGCTTAATATAATCTCTTTGTATTAATTGCTTTGTAAGCTATACATCTAGGTTTTATTTTCATTTAAATTATAAGCTGTTATTTACCTTGGCAATATGGGGTTGAATCAGAAAACATCAGGGATAGTTGTGGGACTGTATACTGATATTAGTCTTTTGATAAATCTTTTTGTAATTTGTTTAGAACTTAAAAAATGTCACACTTGCAAACAATTTCTTAAGTTAATATTTAAATCGTAATGTTAGAGTAAAAGTATAAACAGTAAAATTCTGAATAAACAGTAACAAAAATAATCGATATAAGAGACTTTTGTAACTGGCTGGCCCAAGCTTCATTCCTCTCTATTGAGTTCCCTAAAAGCTCTTCATTTTAAAATTCTACCGAAAACAAAAAAGACTCTTGGACAAAACTATTGGTTTCTCTTCCTCAAGTTGATAATCTTCATGTTTGAGGACTTTTAGGACATACTGATACTTTCTCACTATTTCTTCCAAATTTTACTCTGGTGGAAGATAAATTTATCCTCAATCCCTTTGATCTAACCTGGTGAAGGTACAGGTTGGAAGATGAATGAAGCTGCAATAAATCAGCTGAACTAATATTGTTCTCTTTCTGAGTCTTGTTTCAATTAACAGAAAAACCAAGGGTAAACATTCATATGGAATTCTAGAAAAATAACCTACCAAAAAACTTTGTAGGTGGGTTAGATTTATATTCCAGTGATAACATGGAAATGCACAGAAGTAAAATTTTCTAATTTCCTATTTCAGAGAGTGATTATTAATGATTGGAATGATTAAAAAATAATTTCCTTCATGAATTTTTCCATATTTTAATATATCCAAATACACACCGCAAGTAATAAAAGTACAATTTAGGTCATATTTCCTATAGATATTTACATAAAATAAATTAACATAGAAGCACAATTTTTTTCTAATTTTGCGAGCCTTTACTAACAATTCTAAAATATTACTTACATCATTCCATTTAGTTCAAAATAAATACCAATATTGACACTCAGTATTGTGGTATAACATTTAGATCGGAGATTTTCAAACAAAGCATCATGACAATATTTTGTAAAGCCAATGGAGTCAGTTACAACCAGAAGTTTTGTTGATTTTTAGTGAATCTGAATATAATGGTATAGATGTTAGAGTTCATGTACAGGTTTCATGAAACTGGTTGAATATATAAAGATACATATGTATATAAAGGGCCATAGTATAAACTCTCTTACTGTGAATCCTAGTTAAAGTAGTTGAAGCTTCCTTATTTAGAGAACAATGGATCTTTCAAATTTTGTGAAGGGCAGATTTCGTGTGTGTATGTGTGTGCGTTCGCTCGTGCATGCACACATGCATGTACACGCTTGAGCTAACATCTTTCAAAAAGTTTAGGCACCAAAAGTAACACTAGGAACATGCATCTTTGTTTTAAGAAAAACGTCTCCCAAAAGGTGCAAAAAGACTCTAGTGTAGAAAATAGATACTATTTTCTAGAGAATAACCTTCAATATTTGTTTTTGAGTGCAGAGCAGATGCCTTATTGCTGGTTGTTGAGTGCTTGCTAGTGTACCATGTGGTGATTATTATGGCTCATGTTGAGCAACCAGTCAGCTGGAGAGCACTGGCAGGGAAATGGGTACTTCATGAATAAACATTTGCTTAAAGATCACATTTTGTGTGCCCACTTTTTGCAAATGCTTTGGTTGGTTCTTTTTCGTAAATTGAAATAAAAACAATGTAAAAATGTAAAATCATTTTAGTGATAGTAGAGGCTGAAATTTGTACAGCCACAGGACACATTTGTATGATGGTGTTATTGGAATCCCCTAAGGTGGAAATAATATCACATCTCTCTGAGTTTTTTAGTTGTCTGTCACCTTTTCTAGGTCAAATCATGAAATGAGTAATGCCAGGCAGTTACAATGTAAAGTATAAATGAAAAGGAAAAAAGACAATGGTAAAACTGGTTGTCCTAAAAGATTTCTATGCTTAGAGAGATTTCTGAAGGTTAATTCTTGCTGGCAAGGGAACTGTTTTACATTGCACTAATTTTGACTGACTTTCAGCAGACTGAAACCCACAGATGCTTGCTGGTAGGGTATGGTATGATTTAGGACAACACAAGAAATGAGTACTTTTATATTCATGAGTAAATGTATCTTTTTCCTTCACATAATGAGGAGACTTTTGCATCTGTTTTCTAAAAAACAAATGAGTTGGCTTGTGGACGTGAAGAACTATAACAAAAAATGGCTTATAATTTTGCTTGCGGACTTTCAATTTAACTTCTAGATTCGCTGAAAACATATAACGTTAGCGGTAATAATTATTTTTTCATATTTGCTTAATCCTGTGTTCAAAATCTTATCCCTTTCTTTCCTTTTATTTGTACATTATTGATTAAAATGTCATTATGGAAAAAAATACTGTCATCTTAGTTAATTATTTCTTAGCATTATATTAAACATACATAACATCTTTCTTCTTACCTCTAAAATTAATAGGTATGGAGTTTCTGGCAATATTTGGCATCTTAGTTATTTAATACTGCTATAGCAGAAAAACCACAAGTGGATGGCTTTAACAAACAGAAATTTACTCTCTCAGAGGTGGGGCCAAGATGGCAGACTATACACATGTCTCCTCAATTCCCACTGAGAACTAAGGCCTGGAATGATAACTAAATGGAGAAGTGGACATCTGGGGAGACCTAGGACCTGGTTTAATATTGTCAGATTTGACTAGGCACCAATATTAGACTAAATTACCTCTCTCAAAGATGAGCTGGTGGCTGCTGGCCCCTGGTTCCTGCTGACTCACCATATCAGAGAACTGCAGGTAACAACACCTTTGCTATCTGGGAGGCAGGGACTAGGCTTGAGGTGACAAATTCAGTGAACTGTTGTGCTTAAGTGAATAGTGTACAGTGCAGCAGAGAGGCAGTCCATGGGATAGCCACATATTGAGAGCTTTGCTGTTAAATGAGGCCACCACTGCCCCACCATTTTTTCCTTTGTGAGCTGCACTATAGACTTCTCTTGCACGGCAGGAAGAACAGTTTGGCTGGAATGCCATCTTGGTTGGCTGGGAGGTGGAGTCACCTAGCTGGGTGCCTTAGTTGTGGCTGATTCTTAAGCAAGTAACAGCTTGTCTAGGAAGTGCTTGTCCAGGAGAAAAGCAGAGTTTGAGACAATTTGTATCTATGTTCACAGGTGAGGACTGGTACAGGATGGCTGGAAGGCCCTATCCTCTCCCAACTTTGCACCACATCATGGCATCTGGGGATGGCCTATGAGGTACTATCATTGTCAGCTGGAAAGATAAGAACCACCTGATTTTGTCAACTGATGCACTAAAGATATTTCATAAAGTCCAACAACGATCCGTGCTAAAAACTCTCAACAAAATAAGAATAGAGGGGAAATTGCTCAATACAATAAGGGGCATCTATGCAAAACCAGCTGCCTACAACATCCTGAATGGAGAGAGACTGAAAGAAATCCCCGTGAGAACAGGAACTAGAGAGATGCCCACTCTCACCACTTCTACTCAACATTGTACTAGAAATTCTAGCCAGAGCTAGACATCTGCATCAGCAAAGAAGTGAAAATCTCTGTATTTGCATATTATGTGATTGCATGTACAGAGAATCCTAATGAATCCATAAGTAAGCTAGAGGAACTAATAGAGGAGTTCAGCAAAGTATCAGGATATAAGATAAACAAGTAAATCAGTAGACCATTAAAGAAGAAATCACCAAGTCCACATCATTTACTATAGCCACCAGAAGATAGAATACCTAGTGTTTTAGTCAGCTAGGGCTGCTCTAACTGAAATACCACAGAGTGTATGGCTTTAACAAAGGAAGGTTTATTCTTACACAATCTGGTAGGCTCCAAGTGTATATTCAGGATGTCTGCTCCAGGGGAAGGCTTTCCCCTTTGTCGGCTCTGGAGGAAAGTCCAGTATTGCATTAGTCTTTGTCCAGGGAGCATCTTGGCACAGGAACCTCAGGTCTGAAGGACGTGCTCTTCTCCTGGTGCTGTTTTCTTGATGGTGTGAGGTTCCCAATTCTCTGCTTGCTTCTCTTTCCTTTTATCTCTTGCAGGCTGAAGGGATTAAGGGTGTGTACAGTGGAGTAAGCAGGTGATCTTATAAGGGGATTTACAGTCCCACCCCAATCCTTTAACATACAGCATAGGAAAACCACAAAATGGAGGATAGCCACAATATACTGGGAATCATGGCCCAGCCACGTGGCCACACATGTTTTTGGGGAGACACAATTTGATCCATGACACCTAGGAATAAATCTAACTGAAGAAATAAAAGACTTGTACAGAAAGAACTACAAGACTTGACTACAAGAAACCAACAGAGACTTACTTAAATGGAGAAATCTACCCTGCTCATGGATAGGAAGAACTGACATTGTGAAAATGTCTGTTTTACCTAAAGTGATCTACACATAAAATACAATCCCAGTACAATTTGCAGTGTCATTTTTTTTTTTTTTTTGATGTGATGGAGAAACTAATAGCCAACTTTGTTCACAAAGGGAAGAAACCCTGGATAAGCCAAGCACTGCTTAAGAAGAAGAGTGCACTGGGAAGCCTGATACTACCCCATCGTTGAAGCTATCACACTGCCACAGTAGTCAAAACAGCCTGGTACCAGTACAAAAAAAAAGACGTATGTATCAATGGAACAGAGTTGGAATCCCAGAGATGTCACCATCCTCTTATGAACAGTAGATATTCAAAAAAGGTCCTAAGATTGTAAACTGGGGTTAAAACACTTTAACAAATGGTGTTGGCAAAATTGGACATCCATCTGCCAAAAACTGAAACAAAGCCCATACCTCACACTTTACACAAAAACTAATTCAAAATGGATCAAAGACCTAAATATCAAACCTAAAATGATACAGATCACACAAGAAATAAATAAGGTCAACGATGGAAGTTCTAATCCACAGCTTTGACAGACTTCAAAATCTGACAAAGCACGATCGACAGAAGAGAAAATTGATCAACAGGAACCACTAAGAATCAAACACTTTTGCTCATCCAAAGTCTTTATCAAAAGAGTTAAAAGACCACCTACAGAATAGAAAGGAAATATTTGGCAACTACGTGTCGGACCGACATCTGATCTCCTTAAATTTACAAGATACTGCAAAACATCAACAAGAAAAATGTAAATAACCCAATTAAGCAGTGGGTGAAGGAGATGGACAGAGATTTCAACAAAGAGAATATCCAGGCAGCCAAAGACACGTGAGGAAATGCTCGTGGCCATCAGCTTTTAGTGAAGTACAAATCAAAACTACGATGAGATACCATCCCCCTCCCCAACAAGTTTGGCCATAGTCCAAAAAAACACAAAATGACAAACGCTGGAGGAGCTGTGGAGAGATCACAACTCTCCCACACTGCTGGTGGGATTGCAAAATAGTACAACCTCTTTGGAAAGCAATCTGGCCCTTCCTTAAAAAGCTGGAAATAAATATACCATATGATCTAGTAATCCCACTTCTTGGAATTTATCCTAAAGAATCAATGGCTGTCACAAGAACAGAAACATGCACATGAATGTTTATGACAGCACAGCAAAACAATGAAATTAACCTAGATGCCCATCAACAAATGAATGGACAAGCAAACTATGGTACATATACTCAATGGAACATTATGCAATGATAAAAAGAAATGATGATTTTAGGAAATATCTCATAACTTGGTTTCAATTGGCAGACATTATGCTGAGTGAAATCAGTCATCACCAAAAAGACAAGTATTGTGTGAGATCCCTGCTGTAAGGACTTAAAAATATGCTTACATACGGAAGAAAAGACTCCTTGATGGCTACAAGGTGGGGAGGCGGGGCAAGGGTTGGTCATAGGTTAGATAGTTGATAGAAATTTCATTAGGTGAAAGCCCTGACAGCACACAGTAGAAAGTCGGTCAACTTAACTGGACTTCAACATAAACTGAAAGGTCTTCTAACTTCAACCCAATATGGCAAGCATAGAGTAGCAGGGGCAGGGAATGGGGAACATGCTCATGGGAGACATCAAGGTGAGTTGGCAAAATTACCCTATTGCTAAGAGAATCTTCTGCACACCATACTGGTGAGTGGCATCTGGTGTCTTAAAAGCTAACAAGTTACCATCTGAGATACACCAAATTGTCCCAACTCAGCCGGAACAGATGATCACCAAGAACACCAAAGACACTAGGAAATAAGAGTTCGGGAGACAGAAGGACCTATGTAATGGGATACGGTATCAACATGTGACCAGAAGAACCATATGGTGCCTGGTCACCACCGAAGGCAGCTGAGTGGGGTTGGCAACATGAGAAAAAGAGGGGTGCAGATCAAGAGCTCTACTAAAAGACCAGAACTGATGGTCTGATGGCTTGGAGATTCCCTTAAGATCATAGCCCCTAGTCTTGCTCCTGCCCCTGCCCAGAAAACACTGCTGAGGTCAACTCTTCAGACAAAAATTAACTGGACTTGGGGACACAATGTGACTGTGTGGTGGGTATACTTTATGGCTCAATGCATTTACAGGAGGTTGTCCCACTTGTCTCTTTCTATATGGGGAGAAAATGCTACAGAGAAGGGGACAAGAGCTTGTTCAGAGTATATGACAAGTATTTAATGAAAAGGAGGAGTGGGCTCTCATCAGACAAGGACAGCAGAAGAAGCTGCAGATAGGCAGGCATGCAAAATTGGTTTGGATTGTATACTTTCACTTAATCACAATAATAATAATAATAATAAAAGAAAGTGGAAGTCTGAATTCAGAATGTCAGTGCTAAGGGAAGGCTGTCTGTCTGTTTTGGTTTCGAGGGAAGGTCCTTGTCATCTGTCTTCCACTATCCTAGGAGATTCTCAGTGCAGGAACTCTGGGTCCAAAGTATGCACTGCCCTCCTGGCATTGCTTTTTGAGTGGCTTAAGGTTCCTCTCCTCTTTGCTTGCTTCTCTTTTTTAACATCTCAAAAGAGTTTGACTTAAAATACTACCTAATCCTTTAAACTGAGTTCTGCCTCATCAGATAACTGCCTCTAATCCAGTCTCATTAACATCGTAGACATTAGGATTTACAACACGTAAGATAATCTTATCAGATCACAGAATGGGGGACAACCACACAACACTGGGAATCCCGGCTTAGTCAAGTTGACACACATTTTGGGGACAAAATTTAATCCATGACATTTGGCATCTCAAAATGCAATGTTCAGGATTAGAAGCTAAAAAAGGAATTATCAAAGAATTATGAATATGTATTTCTTTGAGAAAGCAGTAATATTACTAATAATATTCTGAGGATGATATATCAGATTTATAAGCAAAAATATTAATTCTATTTTATTTTATATGTGGTTAGGTGACATCTAGTCAGTTCCAACTCATAGTGACCCTATGTTCAACAGAACAAAACTCTGCCTGGTTCCGAGCTGCCCTCAT
Source organism: Heterohyrax brucei (assembly GCA_028571685.1). Lineage (NCBI taxonomy): Eukaryota > Metazoa > Chordata > Mammalia > Hyracoidea > Procaviidae > Heterohyrax > Heterohyrax brucei. Next base: position 125,944,940 of record CM053166.1, on the reverse strand, counting down.
AAATGTTGTTATGTCTCAGCCCACTTTTGCAGCCACTGTGTCAGTCCATCTGGTTGAGAGTTTTCCTCTTTTCCAAGAACCTCTACTTTACCAAGAGTGTTGCCCTTTTTCAGGGACTGGTCCTTCCTCGTAAAATGCCGAAAGTATGTGAGTTGAAGTCTTACCTTTCCTGCTTCTAAATAACATTCTGGCTATAGTTCTTCCAAGACAAATTTGTTCATTCTTCTGGTAGTCAATGTTATATAGAATGCTTTTTGCCGATGCCATAATTTAAAGGCATCAATTATTTGTCTTCCTTATTCATTGTCCTGCTTTCTCATGCATACAAGGTAATTGAAAATACTATGAGGTAAGTCACTGTACTGTAGTCTTTGAGATGATATCTTTGCTTTTCAATGCTTTAGAAAGGTATACTGCAGCATATCTGTGCAATGCAATATGTCACTTTATTTCTTGACTTGTGCTTCCATGACATGGACTGTGGACTTATGTAAAATGAAGTCCTTCGCAACTTCAGTGTTTTATCTGTTTATCATGATATTGCTTATTAGCTCAGTTGTATTTCTATTTTCTTTATTTTGAAGTGTAATCCATACTGAAGGATACAGTCTTTGATCTTCATCCAAAATATAAATACTTAAATATACATTATGGGACTTGGCGATGAAGAGTGACCATATACTGGATGCACTCTATGGTTCTATGCATCTATAGGATATCACCCTGCTGACCTCTGGCTGTAGGAAGGAGAGTGGATGGAGAAGAGTGGAAAGGAGACTGTTGGGAGGATGAGACATATATGGAGCAGAGAGGAATAGTGTGCTATCACTGGGCAGGGAGAGCAGTGGAAGCTGCATATAGGTGGGTATGCAAATTTATATGGGAATGTACATTTTCACTTAGTCATAATAAAAAATGAAAAAAATAAATTTCTGTTTAAATTAAAGATTAACTGTGACATGAAATAGAATTAGAAAAGATCCTATATAACATATACTTGAAATGATTTTGAAAAATGAAAGCGAATACAAAGTCAAGAAATGGTTATTGCTATCTTAGTTGATAAATGACCCAGTCACAATAAAACAGAGTTTACACGAAAAGAACTGGGCAAACAAGAGAAAAGATAAAATTTATTTCTCTTATTTTCCTAACACATATGTATTTGCAGCCATCCATGTGGGGTTTTTTTGTGTGTGCAGTTAAATTGAAAGAATAACAGTGAAGCTAGCATAAAGACGCTGCTAAAAATAAACCAACCAAAGTGCCTCTACAAAATATTAGTGGGTAACTAAATAGTCAAATAGGTTAAAATGCAAAATGTTCAACACTAGGTTAAAATATGTGAAATGGAAACACTATTACAGACATAAAAGATGTTGAGTGGCCTGACTCTAAATGTTGTACGCATGATTGTTTAGAGATAAAATATTGTAATTTTTAAGATACCTGAACTTAAAAATTCTTAAAATATGTATGAACTGTTAGATTCCTAGAAATGCTTTATCAAGGTACCATCAAGTATGTGTTATTAAACTGTGTTCTCTAAAGAAGCAAAATCAGTAAAGCATAAAAATTTATACACAGCGATTTACACCAAGGAAATGGCTCATGTGATTGTAGAGGCTAGAATGTCCCACAGTAAGTGGTTCAGTGTGTAGGATTCTCTTGATTCATGTAACAGCAGTGGTTGATGAACTCAAGATCATCAGATCTGACAGTAGGGCTCTGGATCACAGGCTGCAAAGGTTGATTAATCCCAAGATAGGCAGTAAAGACAGCAAGTAAGTGGCTTGGTCAAGTTCCAGGAACCGAAGGTCAGAAAAGCAGGAGCCAGCTGCAAGACTGAGTAGACAAAAGCTCATGAGCTTTGATAGACAGTCCACCTATGTTGGACACAGGCCACATCCACAAGGAAATTCCCCTTCAACTCATTGTCTACTCGTAACAGACCCACCCTATCATGGAGGGGATCACATTATATCAATTCTCATCATGGAGGTAATCACATCCATCACATTACACAATTTCCAAACTACACCATAACTGCCAAACCAATGATGATCATAGCACAGTCAAGGTGGGACACAACTTTAACCATCATGGACCATCCTTTGTCAACTTAGTACCCTCACACACTTCCTTAAACAACACATAATCTCTGAATAAAACAAACAAACAAAAATCACCGTAGGGTGGAGTCTTACTCATAGTGACCCTATAGGAGAGAGTATAACTGCCACATGTGGTTTCTAAGGAGCACCTGGTAGATTCAAATTGCTGACTGTTTGGTTAGCAGTCATAGCTCTTAACCACTACACCATCAGAGTGTCCAATCTCTAAATAAAGATAAATATAAAGTCGTACTTGCACCTATTATGATGTAGCTAACAAAAGCTGGCCCTATTTACATCTTATATTTTATAAGTGAAGAAAACAAAAATATTTGATGCACATGTACAAGGAAGAAAGACTTACAATTGCAGTTATCATTTCTCCAACTGGTCACATGGTCTTAACTCATATTTAGAATTAACCTTCTTCCACCACCCATTCAGTATTGCCTTTGCAATTAGCAAGCACCTTATCTAATTATGTTTATTTGCCCGTAGGGTCTGGACTATTAGTAGTCACGTTGGTATTGGGCTACTGTAGTTTTCCATTGACTTTAATCACAGGGCATGGTAGCAGTAAGAGATGCCCCAAGGGATCTCTTGCATTATAGACATATGCTTCTTTATTATATAATCAATCCAGTTTTCATTTTCACTTGACAATCAGGAAAAATCACACCAGCCAATATAGTTCTCTCTTCTTTGCTTGTTAATCCAGAGGTATAAGGATGCCAAAGTGAACCAGCTTCAAGTTCAATGCAATCAGTGGTTTGTCTGCAAGTGGGAGCATTCCTCCCTTTGGAAATAAGACCTCTAGACCTGCAGAGCATAAAGTCACAGGGACAGGAAGCAAAAACCTTGCAAGAGGTTTAATCGGGGCAATAGTGAGTGGGGCTTCTCCCAGTACCACCCTTTGATTCCTGCACTCACGAATCCTATGTGGATCTTGGCTCCTGTTTATCTGACCTTCAGTTCTTGGCACTCAAACTAGCAGCTTATCTTCTGTTTTGTCTATTATTCTTAGGATTCTTCTGTTTCTATGGCCTGTGAGCCAGAGCCCTGTCATCTGACCTGCCAACCTTGGGTTCCTTATCCCCTGGACAGCACTGCCCCAACCTTGAAAGGTACTACTATCTAGCTGGCACCATACTTGTGTTTAGAAGGCCCTTCCATCCTTCTATCAAGCCAGCTGCTTTAGGATGCTGGAGAACATGGTAAGACCAGTGAACTGATGATCATGGACCCTTTGATGCACCACATTTGCTGTGAAGTGATTTCTTTAATTTGAAGTGATGCTGTGTGGCTACATACAATGATGGATAAGGCATTTTGTAAGTACATAAGTGGTAGTTTGGGCAGAAGAACTGTGTACATGACAGGCAAATCCCATAACCATATTAGCTGTCTGTTTCAGTGAGAGCAAAATGCTGCCCTTACCATGGCAGAAGTGGTCCAATGTAACTGACCGGCCACCAAGTAGCTGGCTGATCACTGTGAATAATGGTGCCATATTAGAAACACAGTGTTGGTCTTTTCTGCCTGCAGGTTGAGCACTCAGAAGTGGGTATAGTCAAGTCATCCTTGTGTTTGGTAGTCTATGTTGCTGAGCTAACGCATAACCACCATCCCCGCCACCATGGCTACTTTGTTTATGAGCCCATTAGGCAATGAGAATGGTGGCTAGGAGAAGAAGATGGTTTGTTTCCACAGAATACGTCATCCTATCCACTCAATTGCTAAAATCCTTCTCTACCAAGGTCTACTTTTGGTATTCATGTACCTGAGATACAACTATCTTCACTTCTTTGGTCTATTCAGGGAGATCTATTCACATATCTCTTCTCCACAAATCCTTGTCTCTATTTTCCAATTGTTTTCCTTTCAAGTCCCTGGCCATCCAGTCAAATCATCTACCATGGCCCATGAATCAGCATTTGGCCATTTCTCCTTCCAAGTAGACTGAACAGCCATTTGCACTCTTTGAAGTTCTGTCCATTGAGAGAATTTTTCTTTACCACTGTCCTTCAAGGAGGTCCTCTTAAGGGACTGTAGTACTGAACTTGCCCCTTTAGAGTGTTGCCTGCGTATTACAGAATCATCTGTAAACAAAGTGTGAGTTTTCTCTTTCTCAGTTAACTGATTGTAAGGATCACCTCAAGAAGACACATGCAGAGAAGGGAGATGGAAGATAATGTGACAGGAGTGGATACTATGGTCATTTAGGTCACTTCCCTCTGCAATTTATTTGTGCCTTATAGGTCCTGTTTGAACACAGTCTTGTATATACTACTTCTATTTAATTACAGAGTGACCGTGGTGGTATAGTGGTAAAGAGCTACAGCTGTTAATCAAAAGGTCAGAAGTTCAAATCCACCAAGTGCTCCTTGGAAACTACAGGGCAACTTTACTCTGTCCTATAGGGTCACTATGAGTCAGAATTGATTTGATGGCAATGTCTTTTTGTTTGTTTTGCTTTGCTTTGTTTGATAGCTGTGCATATCCAAATTTATATCTCTGTGGTTCAAACAACATCCAGTTCATGATGGGCAGCTCAGGACACATGGTGACTCGATAAACCGTGGTTAAGGGTCAGTTTGTACTAAGGGGCAGTAATAAGCCAAGCACTGTTGCTCAAAATGAAAGTAGTTATCTGAAGAAAATGGTATGGCTTTGCTCCCAAATCATAAGGGTCTGTTGGGTGATTCACCAATAAGGGCCTGTCAAGAATCCAAACATCTTCTCTATCTAACATTGACATTATTGGATCAGTTGGGTAATATGGCCTAAGTGGTAGAATGATTTGCATGCCAGCCTAAATTGTTGGAGAGCCTTCTCTTGTTCTGGGCCCAACAGAAAACAAGCAGTTTTCCAATTCGCTTGATAAACAGGCTGCCGTAGCACATGCAAATGAGGAACATGTCTCCTCCAAAATTGAAAGGGGGCCACTAGGCCTTGTGCCTACTTTTTAGTTGTGGAATGGTCCAAATGCAATAACTTATCCTTCACTTTAGAAGAAATATATTGATATACCCTACACTACTGAAGCCCTAGAAATTTCACTGAGGTGGAAGGGAAGGCACCTGAATTTTTGTCAGATGAGTTTTCCACCCTCTTGAGCACAAATGTTTTACCAATAAGTCAAGACTCTTTCTTATCAGGTCAAATCAGCATGATATCATTGATGTAATGGACCATTGTGACATCCAGTGGAAACCCTGGTGGCATAGTGGGTCAAGTGCTACATCTGCTAACCAAAAGGTCAGCAGTTCAAATCCACTAGATACTCCTTGGAAACTCTACGGGGCAGTTCTACTCTGACCTATAGAGTTGCTATGAGTTGGACCCAACTAGATGGCAGTGGTTGGGTGGTTGGGTGCAAGGGAGAAACAATCAAGATCTGTGCGGGACTAAACTACGACATAGGCCTGGAAAGTTATTGTACCCCAAGGTAGACAACTTAAGGTATAATGCTGATCTTATCTCTGAAGCCAAACTGCTTGCAGTGATCCTTTGAAACAGGTACAGAGAAAAAGGCATTAGCTCCGAGGCCTGACAATTAAGTCCACAAACTTAATTGTTCTAAGTGCTACATATCGCACTGCTGAATATCATTATGGTCACCTTCAAAGTACTCCCTTGGGAAGCTATGCACCGATGCCAGTGCCTAGTCCACCCCTCAAAGCAATTTTTGGAACTCTTTCTGTAATGGCCATTGTGAACAGTAGCAAGGTGACAGGTTGGCAATTCACGAACTTAATTGTATAGTTATCTTTGAAGGAGTTTTTATCCAGTAAACAAATAACTGTATTGCAACATCTTCCCCACTTACATGATCGGGCCCCCAGTGACTTTTTTTGTTACCCCAAAATAAAGAATATATTGAAAGGAGGACATTTAGGCAATCATGGGTAATATGTTAGCTCTGATGGCCATTCCAGAAAAAAGAGTCCCAAAATTGCTTTGAAGGTGTGGACTAGGTGCTGGTATCAGTCCACAGCTTTCCAAGGGGAGTACTTCAAAGGTGACCATAGTGACATTCAGCAACGTGGTATGTAGCACTTTTCCTAGAATGATTTTGTGAACTTAATTGACAGTCGTTGTAGATCAATGGCCACATACTAGGTACTAGGAGACGTAGTAATTTGCTCAAACAGTGAAACCACATCTGGAACAGCAGATGCAATTAGAGTCATCACCTGATTACGTTTTCAGTAGTCTACTGTCATTTGTCGAGATTCATCTATTTGTCACACAGGCCAAATAGGCAAGTTTAATGGGGATGTGGTAGGAATCACACCCTTGCGTCCTTCAAGTCCTTGGTCTTGGCAGTAATCTCTGAAATTTCTCTAGAAGTGCAGTATAACTTTTGATTTATGACTTTCATAGGTAGGGGCAGTTCTAATGGCTTCCACCTGGCTTTTCCTACCATAACATCACTTAGTGTACTTGTTAGGGATTCAATGAGTGTGAAGGAGGTGGTTCTGTCAGTTGCTAAGAGTATCTATTCTAATTATGTATTTTGAGACTGGGAAAATCATGAAAGGATGAGTTTGGTGACCCACTGGACTGACTGTGAGATGGGCATAAACTAAGACTCCATTAATAACCTGACCTACACATGCCCCTACTTTGACTGGTGGGCCACGGTGATGTTTCAGGTGTTCTGAAGTTTATGAGAGTTCAGAGCCAGCATCCAATAATTGCCAGAATATCTGACCATTTCCTTTTCCCCAATGAATAGATACTGTATTTTAAAGTTGTAGACATCTATTGGGAAAGCTGGGAGAAAGATTACTATCATAATTTTTCGTCACTGTAGTGGAGTCTTTTCTTAAGGGACCTGATCTTCCCTTCATTCAAGAGGTTTTGGGTCTGTAAAGTTTCTCAGGTTTAGAGGTTGATTGAAGATCTACGACTCTATATTCCAACTATTCAAGTTAGGGTGCTGTTCACTTGGCCTAGAATTCTGCTTGTACAGACATTTAACAGATTTTCTATTATTTTACTCCTACAGATACCTTGACTAAGTAGCCAGCACCACAAGTACATACAAGTCAGAAAATTCTGATTAATACTTTGATTCTACTGTCTGTTACTGCAACCAGCCCGCCTGGTCTTGGTAAATGGTGTGCCACCACTTGGTCCCTATTACCGTGGGGTTCAATCAGCCCCAGTGTAGTTAGGAGTCTTAATTAAACTGTCTTAAGTTGGCTCCCACTGTCAAATATGACTTGCCTAAAACAGCAACCTAGTCTTTGAGGATGCTGGGGATCCTCTCACAAATTTATTTCTTATTGTTGTGGTAAAAGTTGTGTCCTCTCAGCAAATGGTCCCAACTCAGCAGGAACGGATGCTCACCGAGGACCAAAATGACATGCGATAAAGACAACCGAGAAGACAGAGAGACCCACAAGAGTGGGTGCCTGCATCGACCTGGGACCGGAAGAAATGGATGGTGCCCGGCCACCACCAGTGATAGCCACGATGGAGCTCACAGAGAGGAGTCTCACTGGCAACATAAGAATAAAAAGGGGTGCATCCTGAGATCTCCACTAAAAGACCACAATTGATGGTCCAGCAGTTTTGGGGTTCCTCTGAGAACATGGCCCCCGGCCCTGATGCTGCCCTTTCCCATAAATTATAACAAAGGTCCACTCTTTGGACAGGAATGGATGGACTTGGCAATGCAGAGTGACCATATATTGGAAGCACTTTATGGTTCTGTACACCTATAGGATATCATCTTGCTGACCTCTGGCTGGAGGAAGGGGACTGGATGGAGAGGGGGGGAAAGGAGGCTGTTGGGAGGATGAGACATGTATGGAGCAGTGAGGAATAATGTGCAGTCACCGGACAAGGAGAGCAATGGAAGCTGCATATAGGTGGGCATGTAAATTTATACGTGAATGTACATTTTCACTCAGTCATGTTAAATAAAAATTAAAAAAAAAAAGTTGTGTCCTCTGTGGATATAACCTCATAAATACAATCTAACGGGCCAATTTTCCTAAGCTCTTAGATACCTTCATCTACAGTATACCAAGACAGGTCTGATAATTCAACTAAACTTAGTGGATGCCATCACATAATCCATGCTTCTGTGACCCAACCAAACAAACCATTAGATCCTTTACAACCTCTTGAGATGAAACATTGAATGAAGTATCTGTGATTAACGGGCCCATATCAACAAACTTGGAACTGATTTATTTTTAAGTTCCTTGCACTATTATCCACTACCCTTACTAGTCATTTGGACATGTATTCCCAGGTCTGTTTATATAGTTAAAATGTGAGATTGTTCTTCTCGAGAATAGTGTACCTCTTCCTGTGTCACACTTTGTATTTCATCTTTTGAAGTTCCTGGAACTTAAGTTTTGTTAAAGTTCAAGAAGCCGAAGTCGGTGCTAGATATGTGTCTTATAAGGCATCTACCTCAGGTGATGCCCCGTGTAATGGCTCAGACAAAGTTTCTTTTAGTTGATTTAATCATATCAGATGGGGCTAGAGGTGTGAAAGGTTTTACTTGTAAATGTGGCTTAGAAGACAAAGATTGAGTAATATCTTCAGACGGGTTTCAGAGGGGTGGCGTGGCTAGCTGGAATGATTCAATATAACTTAGGATCTCAGAGCCCCCAAATTCCTGATTATCTATCCCAGCGTGTGCATTCCAAGCTTCAGGATCCCATTTCATCCCTGTCAATGCCCTCAGCTTAACTTCAGATGCAGCATTGTGGACTCAGTTGGCGTAGTAATTTTGCCACTTTTATGATAAATCTCTGGGTTTGTTTTTCATCAGTATCTTTCCTGTTACTACAAGAAATAAGGCTTACTCTCAATATTGCACAGATCATCTAGAAAAAAGCTCAGTAAAGATCCAGAGGACTTTATTGCCACAGTTAACCAACTAAACCTCATCAATATATACAGAACTTTCTACCCATCAGCAGACAACTATACCTTCTTCTCCAGTGCACATGGAACATTCTCCAGAATTGACCATGTGTTAGGACATAATGCCATTCTCAACAAAATCCATACCATTGAATTACTCCAAAGCATCTTCTCAGATCATAAAGCCATAAAAATTGAAATCAATAGCAGAAAAAACATAGATAGAAAACGGAACTCTTGGAAACTGAACAATATCTTGCTCAAAAAACCATGGGTTATAGAAGAAATCAAGGATGAAATAAAGAAATTCATAGATTCCAATGAGAATGAAAATACTTCCTACCAGACCCTATGGGATACAGCCAAAGCAGTGCTGAGAGGTCTGTGTATTTCCATAAATGCACACATCTCGAAGGAATAAAGAAACCAAGCAAGGAACTGACTCTATAGCTTGAACAAGTAGAGAGAGAACAACAGAAGTACACCTCAGGCACCAGAAGAAAACAGATACTAATGATTAGAGAAGAACTAAATAAATTAGAGAATAGAAAAATAATTGAAAAAATTGAAAAGACCAAAAGCTGTTTTTTGAAAAGATCAACAAAATTGACAGACCACTGGCTAAACTTACTAAAGAAAAACAGTAAAGGAAACAAATAAACCAAATAAGTAATGAGAGGGGAGTTGTCCAAACAGATCCAACAGAAATAAAAAATATCATCACAAAATACTATAAAGGACTGTACTCTAACAAATTTGAAAACCTAGAAGAAATGGACAAATTCCTTGATTCATATCATCTACCCAAATTATCACAACATGAAGCAGAACAACTTAACAAACCCATCACAAAGGGAGAGATTGAAAATGTCATCCCCAAACTGCCAACTGAAAAAAGCCCAGGCCCAGATGCCTTCACTGCAGAATTTTACCAAGCTTTTAGAGAAGAGTTATCTCCAGTACTCCTGAGACTATTTCAAGGTATAGAAAGGGATGGAGTACTCCCAAACTCATTCTATGAAGCCAGCATAACCCTGATACCAAAGCCAGGGGAAGACCCAACCAAAAAGGAGAACTACAGACTGATTTCACTCATGAATCTAGATGCAAAAATCTTCAACCAAATTCCTGCCAATAGAATACAACAACATATCCAAAAAATCATCCATCACGACCAAGTTAAATTCATACCAGGGATATAAGGCTGGTTCAATATCAGAAAACCAGTTCATGTGATCAACCACATAAATATCACTGAAGACAAGAATCACCTGATTTTGTCCATTGATGCAGAAAAGGCGTTTGATAAAGTCCAACACCTATTCATGCTAAAAACTCTTAGCAAAATCGGCATAGACAGAAAATTCCTCAACGCGATAAGGGGCATTCATACAAAGCCAACTACGTACGTCATTCTGAATGGAGAGAGACCGAAGGAGTTTCCCTTGAGAACAGGAACTAGACAAGGATGCCCTCTTTCACCTCTCCTATGCAACATCGTACTGGAAGTTTTAGCAGAGCACTTAGACAATACCAAGAAATAAAGGACATCTGCATCAGAAAAGACGAAGTCAAAATCTCCCTGTTCGCTGATGATACAATTGTATATACAAAGAATCCCAAAGAATCTATAAGTAAACTACTCACACTGATAGAAGAGTTCAGCAAAGTCTCGGGATACAAGATAAACACAAGTAAATCAGTAGGATTCCTTTATACCAACAATGAGACTCTTAATGAAGAAATCATCAAATCAATACCATTTACGATAGCCCCTACGAAGATAAAATATCTAGGAATTAATCTAACCAGAGAAATAACAGACCTTTACAAAGAGAACTACAAGCCCTTACTACAAGAAACTAAGAGAGACTTAGATATATGGAGAAACCTACCCTGCTCATGGATAGGAAGACTTAGCATTGTGAAAATGTCTATTTTACCCAAAGAAGTCTGCATATATAATGAAGCCACAATACAAGTTCCAGCATCATCTTTGATGAGATGGAGAAACAAATCACCAATTTTGTTTGGAAAGGGAAGAATCCCTGGATAAGTAAAGTACTACTAAAGACAAAGAACACACTGGGAGACCTCTCATTATCCAACTTCAGAACCTATTACACTGCCACAGTGGTCAAAACAGCCTAGCACTGGTACAAAAACAGACAGATGGATCAATGGAATAGAATTGACTCCCCCGAGACGACACCATCTGCCTATGCACAGTTTATATTCAACAAAGGCCCTGAGACAATAAAAATATTTTCAACAAATGGTGCTAGCAAAATTGAATATCCATCTTCAATAAATTGAAACAAGATCCATATCTTACACCTTATAAAAAAACCAACTCAAACTGGATAAAAGACCTAAATATCAAATCTAAAACGATAAAGCTGATCCAATAAAAAATAGGAACAACAATGAAAGTTTTAATATACAACATAGACAGACTTCAAAATCTGTCAAACAAACCACAATCAACGGAAGAGAGAAAACAGATAAATGGGAACTATTAACAATCAAACACTTTGGCTCAACCGAAGACTATTCATAGAATTAAAAGGCCACCTTCAGAATGGGAAAAAGTATTTGGCAATTATATGTCAGACCAATGCCTGATCTCCATAATCTATAAGGTACTACAAAATAACAATAAGAAGACAAATCATCCAATGAAGTGATGGGGAAAGGAGATGGACAGAAACATCTCTAAAGAGGAGATCCAGGCAGCCAAAAAACACATGCAGACCTGTTCACGATCTTTAGTTATTAAAGAAATTTAAATCAAATAACAATGAGATATCATCTCACCCCAACAAGGCTGGCCATGATCCAAAAAACCCCAAACAACAAATGCTGGAGAGGCTGTGGAGAAAGTGGAACTCTTCTACACTGTTGATGTGGTTGCAAAATGGTCCAGCCTCTTTGGAAAGCAATCTGACGCTTCCTTAAAAAAATGGATATAGGTATATCATTTGACCCAGTAATTTCACTACTTGGAATATATCCTACAGAATCAAGGCCATTCACACCAACGGATACATGCACAAGAATGTTTATCACAGCACAGTCCACAATAGCAAAAAGGTGGAATCATCCCAGATGCCCAACGACAGAGGAATGGATGTAAACTATGGTATATATACTCAACGGGGCACTACGCAATGATAAAGAACAATGATGATCTCAGGAAACATCTCATAACCCGGTTTCATTTGGAAGACCTTATGTTGAGTAAAAGCATTCAGCGACAAAAGGACAAATATTGTACAAGACCCCTACGATAAGAACTCAAAAACAGACTTATGCATAGAAGAAAAGACTCTGTGAGAGCTACAAGGGAGGGGAGGGAAGGAGGGTGAGGCAGGGAGGGTTTAGATTAGATAGTTGGTAGAAATTTGGTTGTGTGAAACCGGTGATAGCACACATTAGAAACGAGAACAATATTAAGTGGACTTCAACGTAACTTGAGTACTCCTTCCATCTTAACCCAATATTGCAAGGACAGAGTAGCTGGGGCAGGGAGCAGGGGACAGCGGACCATGCTCTTAGGCAAAATTGAGGCCAATTGGCACAACTAGCATTTTACTAAGGGGGCTCTCTGCACCCTACATTGGTGAGTGGCATCTGGGGTCTTGAAAGCTGCCAGCTGCCATCTGAGGGCACAGCAAATGGTCCCAACTCAGCAGGGACGGATGCTCACCGAGGACCTAAACAACATGGGGTAAAGACAACCCAGAAGACAGAGAGACCCACATGAGTGAGTGCCTACATCAACTTGGGACCGGAAGAACCGGATGGTGCCTGGCCACCACCAGTGACAGCTGCAATGGAGCTCACAAAGTTGAGTCTCACTGGCAACACAAGAATAAAAAGGGGTACACCCTGAGATCTCCACTAAAAAAACCTCAGTTGATGGTCCAGCGGCTCTGGGGTTCCCCTGGGAGCACGGCCCCTGGCCCCGATGCTGCCGTTGCCCGTAAATCATAACAACGGTCCACTCTTTGGACAGGAATGGATTGGACTTGGCTATGCAGAGTGACCATGTCTTGGGTGCACTTCATGGTTCTATGCATCTATAGGTTATCATACTGCTGACTTCTGGCTGGAGGAAGGGGAGTGGGTGGCAAGGAGGGAAAAGGAGGCTTTTGGGAGGATGAGATATGTATGGAGCAGAGAAGAATAATGTACTGTCACCAGGCAGGGAAAGCAGTGGAAGCTGCATATAGGTGGGCATGAAAATTTATATGGGAACGTACATTTTCACTCAGTCATAATAAAAAAATAAAAGTAAAAAAAAAAATTGTAACCCAGAAAGCAAATAAATAAAAATAACCTTAGAGGAGATCTGGGTGGGATTTGTCTAATATTGATTTTTTTTTTCCTGCCTTCATTTCACTTCCTTCTGACACCAATTTAGTTAAAGTCTTTATTGCCTATTGTCTGAAAAATAAAAAATAAAGAAAGATTTCTTTCAAGGCAAGAGTTGAAATTTTCAGGCGTTTTATACAAAGCTTGAACTTCAAGTTTGAATTCCTGAGGTCATCTCTATCTTTCACCAGTTAGTTAATGAAGATAGGACCAAACAACCAGTTTCTTTATACTTCTCATTATGACACAATTGTAGGAAGATATCAAGCATGTGATCACCCAGAACCTTTCCTTTCACAACACCGGGTCTATTAGAGATGATATTATGTGTATTTCTATTGCCACGTTATGCTGTGGATTAGAAGTTCGCTTTTTACTACCTAAAGTAGAGTCTTCAACATCTTTAAGACTAACCAGACTTGAGAATCAGTTTAGAAAAGTCATCCTTAAAATTTGTTTCTCTAGAACCATTCTTGGTACCAAATGTCTTAGGTTGAGTTCTCTAGAGAAGCAAAATCAGTAAAGCAGAGAAAGAGAGAGAGACTCATATCAAGAAATTGTCTCATGTGGTTGTAGATGCTGGAATATCCTTAGTCTGTGAGCTAGTGTCCTAGTCATCTAGTGCTATTACAACAGAAATATCTGAATTGAATGACTTTATCAAACTAAAATATATTCTCTCACAGTCTAGAAAGCTAGAAGACCAAATTCAAAGTGCCAGCTCCAGGGAAAGGCCCTGTCTCTCTGTTGGTTCCACAAGATGTCCCTCATCATGAAACTGTCCCATGTCCAGAAGTGTATTTGCACAGGAACCTCGAAGATGTGCTCTGTTCCCAGAACTGCTCCCCTGGTGGTACAAGCTCTCCGTGTTTCTCTACTTGTTTTATCTTTTATATCTCAAAAGAGGCTGCCTTAAAATACAATCTAATCTTGTAGATTGGGTCCTGCTTCATTAACATAACTGCTATAAATACCATCTTATCAACATAATAGAGATAGGATTTACAACACATAGAAAAAAACACATCAAATGACAAAATGTTGTACAATCACATAACACAGGTAATCATGGCCCAGCCAAGTTGACAGATACTGTTTTTTAGGGGAACATCATTCTATAAGTAATAGACTGTAACATTCTTCTGAGTTGTGTAGCTACAGTGGCTGGTGAACTCAAGATTAGCAGGTCAAATCTTTATGATCTGATTTCTTCTGGTTCCTGAGGCTGGGCAGGGAGAGCAGTGGAAGCTGCATATACGTGGACATTCAAATTTATATGGGAATGTACATTTTCTCTCAGTCATAATAAAAAAAAATGAAAAAAAAAAAGATTAACAGATCAGACAGCAGGACCCTCGCTCGCAGGCTGCAAATGTCAATGACTCCCATGAGCAACCAGAAAAGTAGCAGGTAAGCTGATAGATCAAGTCTCAAGAGACAGAGGTCAGACAAACAAGAGTCAGCTACAAGATCCAGAGTGAGCAAAAAGCCCATGAGCCTTGTCAGAAGGTCCACATATATTGGACATATGTTACCCTCCTAAGAAAACTCTCCTTCAATTGACTGGCTATTCACAGCACATATGATCATGGAAGTGATCACTACATATCAAGTCTCATCTTTTTGGTGATCATACCACTTTATTACTCCCAAACTGTGTCACAAGTGTAAAAATGTGAAGAATCATTGGCCCACAACCATGACACACAACCTTGATGATTACAGGGTGTCTTTCAAACTCCAACTCACTGGCACAGAGTCGTTTCAGACTAATAGTGACCCTATAGACAGAGTAGAACTGTCCCATAGAGTTTCCAAGGAGAATCTGGTGGATTTGAACCACTAACCTTTTGGTTAGCAGCCAAGCACTTAACCACTACACCACCAGGGTTTTCATAGGGTGTCTAAGCAAAAGGAATTTGTCTCCCAGTTCTGTAGACTTCTTCCATCTTCCAGAAGAATTGATGCCTTTGAATTGTGGTGTTGGTGAGGAATGTTGAAGGAAGGTACTATGGACTTCCAAAAGAACACACATATCTGTCCCAGAAGTATAATCAGAGTGCTCCTTTAAAGCAAAGGTAGCAAGACTACATCATACCTACTTTGTACATGTTATCAGGAGAGATCAATCCCTGGAGTAGTACATCATGCTTGGTAGAGTGGAAGGTCAGCAAAGAAGACTAAAACCCTCAACAAGATGGACTGACAAAGTGGCTGCAAATGATGAGCTTAAGCATGAAAGTGATTGTGGGCATGGCACAGGATGGGCAGTGTTTGGTTCACTGTATGTAGGGTTGCTGCTAGTCGGAAGCGACTCGAGACTACCTAACAACCTAACGATAACAGTTCTGTAGACTAGGAATCTGAATTCAGAGTGTTGGCAGTACCGTGATCTCTCTCCTTTGAGAGTGTCTTCTTTTTTTTTCTACTGTGGCAGTGTAATTGGCTGGCTGGCTGGGGCAGTGTAATAGCTTCTAAGGTAGGATAGGGAGAGGAATCCCATTGTGGTGTTCTTCTTAAGTAGTGCTTTGCTTATCCGGGGTTTCTTCCCTTTCCAAACAAAATTGATGATCTGTTTCTCCATCTCGTTAAAAAATGTTACTGGAATTTGAATTGAGATTGCATCGTATATGTAAATTGCTGTGGGTAAAATAGACATTTTCACAATGTTAAGTCTTCCTATCCATGAGCAGGGTAGGTTTCTCCACTTATGCAAGTCTCTTGGTTTCTCGCAGTAAGGTCTTGTAGTTCTCTTTGTATAGGTCTCTTATTTCTCTAGTTAGATTTATTCCTAGGTATTTTATCTTTTTAGGGGCTATAGTAAATGGTATTGATTTGGTGACATCTTCTTTGATGGTCTCTTTGTTGGTATAAAGGAATCCTACTGATTTACTTCTGTTTATCTTATACCCTGATATTCTGATGAATGCTTCTATTAGTTCGCACAGTTTACGTATGGATTCTTTAGGATTCTCAGTGTATACAATCACATCATCTGCAAACAGGGAGATTTTTACTTCTCTGTTGATGTGGATACCCTTTATTTCTTTGTCTTGTCTGATTTCTCTAGTCAGCACATCTAATACAATATTGAATAGCATCTACAGATATCATCCTGCTGACCTCTGGCTGGCGGAAGGGGAGTGGGTGGAGAGGAGGGGAAAGAAGACTATTGGGAGGATGAGACATGTATGGAGCAGAGAAGAATGGTGTGCTGTCACCGGGCAGGGAGAGCAGTGGAATGGAAATGTACATTTTCACTCAATCATAATAAAAAAAAAAAAGAAGTGGTGAGAGTGGATTTCCTTATCTAGTGCCCATTCTCAAGGGGAATTCTTTCAGTATTTCTCCACTCAGGATAATGTAGGTGGTTGGCTCTATATAGATGCCTCTTACTGTACTGAGGAATTTGCTTTCCGTTCCAATTTGCTGAGAGTTTTTGGCATGAATGGGTGTTAGATTTTGTCAAATGCCTTTTCTGCATCAATTGACAAAATCAGGTGATTCTTGTCTTTTGTGTTATTTATGTGGTTGATCACATTAATTGTTTTTCTGATGATGAACCAGGCTTGCATCCTTGGTATGAACCCAACATGGTCAAGATGAATAATTTTTTTGATGTGTTGTTGAATTCTACTGGTAAGGATTTTGTTGAAGATTTTTGCATCTAGGTTCATCAGTGATGTTGGTCTGTAATTTTCCTTTTTTTGTGAGATATTTCCCTGGCTTTGATACTAGGGTTATACTGCCTTGACAGAATGAATTTGGGAGTATTCCAACCCTTTGTATGCTATGAAATAGTCTCAGTAGTTTGGGAGTTAACTCTTCTCTAAAAGCTTGGCCGAATTCTGCAGTGAAGCCATGTGGGCCAGGGCTTTTATTGGTTGGTATTTTTTTGGTGAGTTTTTTGATCTCTTCCTTTGTGATGGATTTGTTAAGTAGTTCTGTTTCTCATTGTGATAATTTTGGTAGGTGGTATGACTCTAGGAATTTGTCCTTTTCCTCTAGTTTCTCAAGTCTCTTAGAGTACAGTCTTTCATAGTATTCTGTTATGATACTTTAGATTTCTGTTGTATCTGTTGTGACATCTCCCATCTCATTTCTTACTTGGGTTATTTGTTTCCTTTCTGTTTTTCTTTAGTAAGTTTAGCCAGTGGTTTGTCAGTCTGGTTGATCTTTTTTAAAAAAAACAACTTTTGGTTTTGTCAATTTTTTCAATTGCTCTTCCATTCTCTAATTCGTTTAGTTCTGCTCTAATTGTTATGATCTGTTTTCTTCTGGTGCCTGAGGCGTTCCTCTGTTGCTCTGTTTCTACTTGTTCAAACTGTAGGGTTAGTTCTTTGGTGTGCATACTTTCTTCCTTCAAGAGGGTTCATTTATAGAGATAAATTGATCTCTGAGCACCGATTTGGCTGTATCCCATAGGTTGTAGTATGATGTGTTTTTATTCTCACTTGAATCCATAAATTGCTTTGTTTTGTCCTTGATTTTTTTCTACAACCCATGACTTTTTGAGCAAGGTGTTTTTCAGTTTCCATGAATTCCAGTTTCTGTGCATATTTTGTCTGCTGTTAATTTTGATTTTTATGGCTTTATGGACTGAGAAGTGGC
Source organism: Heterohyrax brucei (assembly GCA_028571685.1). NCBI lineage: Eukaryota > Metazoa > Chordata > Mammalia > Hyracoidea > Procaviidae > Heterohyrax > Heterohyrax brucei. The sequence goes on along the minus strand of CM053166.1, from coordinate 125,926,944 downwards.
ATTGGGAAAATTCAGTGGTTTGGATTTTGTTGAACACATGGTCTGTTCTGGAAAATGTTCCATGTACACTGGAGAAGAAGGTGTGGTTATCTGTTGATGGATAAAAGATTCTGTTTATGTTGCTGAGGTCTAATTACTGACTGATTTTCTAATACTGAATTACTCTTGTATACCTGGTATGAATCTTACCTTCTCATGATGCATTGTTGTTTTGATATGCTGTTGAATTCAATTGGATGTAATGTGCTTGAGAATTTTTGAGTCTATATTCATTAGGGATATTGGTCTATAATTCTCTTTTTGGTGGTGTCTTTTCCTAGTTTTAGTATTGGGGTTATGCTAGCTTCATAGAATGATGTAAGGAGTATTCCTTCCTTTTCTATCTTTTAAAACAGTTTGGGTACAATTGGTGTTGATCTCTTCTCTGAATGTTTAACAGAATTCTCCAGTAAAGTGATCTGGCCCAGGGCTATTTTTTTAGCCTCTAAATTTCTTTTCTTTTTGGCATAGATCTGTTCACATTCTGTAATTCTCTTTGTATTAATTTGGATAGATAGTGTGTTTCCAGAAATTTGTCTATTTCTTTTAAGTTTCCAAATTTGTTGCAGTACCATTTTTCATAATATTCTGTTGTTTATCTCAGTTGGTTCTATTATAATTTCACCCATCTAGTTTCTTATTTTGGCTATTTGCTTCTTGTCATTCTTTTCCTATGTCAATTTTACCAGTAGTTTATCAATTTTATTGATCCTGTCAATGAACCAACTTCTAGTTTTGATTTTTTCTCTGTTTTTGTGTTTTATATCTCATTTATTTCTGCTCTGACCTTTATTATTTCCTTTCTTTTGATGACTCTGGTATTCTTTTTGTTGCTTTTTTAACACTTGTTTAACTGTAAAGTTAAGCTATTTATTTTGGACCTTTCTTCTCCAATGTGTCTGTTTATTGCTACAGATTCTCCTCTGAGCACTGCTTTGCCTGTGTCCAAAAGCTTTTGGTATGTTGTGTTTTCATTCTAATTTAATTCTAGAAGTTATTAGTTTTTGTTGTGAATAAGTGAAAGTATACAATTCAAATTAAATTTGCATGCCCATCTTCAGTTCTTTCTGCTCTCCTTACCCAGTGATAGCACACGCATCCTTTTCATTCTAACAATTTCCTCTTACCTCCTCTCCAATCTCTCCTCTCCCTTCCAGTAAGAAGCCAGTAGGACAGCATCCTATAGATGCAAAGAATCATAAAGTCTACACACAATGGGATCACAGTGTGTCCCCAAGTCCTGTCCATTCTTATCCAAAGAGTTGACCTCAGTAATGTTTTCTAGTCAGGTGCAGCAGCTGGTCTAGGGAGTATGCTCCCAGGGGAGACCCCAGACCTCCAGACTCAATTGTGGTCTTTTATTGGAGTTCTTGAGGTGAACCCTTTTTTTTCTCATGCTGCCACGGGGACTGGACATTGTGTGCCCCATCATGGCTCCCTTTGTTGGTGGCCTCTCATCATCCAGTTCTTCTAGTCACATGTTGATAAAGTCACCAATTCACATAGGTGTTTCTGTCTGCTAGGGTAATTTTCCCTCATGTCTTCATTGTTCTTGGTGATCATTCTGATCTTGGTGACTGTTCTGCATGAGTTGAGACCATTTGGTGTACCTCAGATGGCAGCTTGCTAGCTTTTAAGACCCCAGATACCACTCACCAATACGAGGTGCAGAAGACTCTCAGCAGTAGGCTAGCTATGCTAATTGGCCACGATGTCCCCTGAGAGCATGGTCCCTGGATGCCTGCCCCTGCTCTTCTGTCCTTGCAATACTGGGTTAAGATTAGAAGAGTTTCAGTTTATGTTGAAGTCCAGTTATGTTGATCTTCTTTCTACTGTGTGCTGGCTGTCACTGCTTTCACCCAACCAAATTGCTATCAACTCTCTGGTCTATAACCAGTCCTCTCCTTCCCTCCCTTAGCTCCCTTGTAGCCATCAGAGTCTTTCTTTCTGTACATGAGTCTGTTTTTAAGTCCTTGTAGAACTGGTGTCATACAATATTTGTCCTTGTGCTGCTGGCCAATTTCTCTCAGCATAATATCTTCCAAGTGAAACTAGGTGATGAGATTCTTCCTAAAATCATCTTTGTTCTTTATCATTGTATAGTATTCCATAGAGTATATGTACCAGAGTTTGTTCATTCATCCATTGATCGGCATCTAGGTTGATTGTATCTTCTTGCTACTGTAGACTGCGCTGCAATAAAAATTCGTGAGCATGTATCTGTTAGTGTGATTGCCCTTGATTCTGTCGGATATATTCTGAGCAGTGGGATTACTGGAACAAATGGTATATGTATGTCTCAGGCTGGGTTTTCCAGGAAAGCAAAACCAGTAACACGTGTAGGTACAAGGAAAGATTTATAATATATATAGATAGATAGATATAGACATAGGGAACAGCTCACGCACGCACAAAAGCTGAATGTCCCAAGTCCTGGCACAAGCCTCACGTGGCCACGGAAGCTGATGAACTCACAGTCAGCAGGTCAGAGACCAGAGTTCTAGATCACTGGTTGTGTAGGTCAGTGGATCCCAAGCTGGTGGCGAGATGGAGCAGCAGAGGCTGGTGAACCCAGAATCGGCAGGTCAGGGAGCAGGACTCTCAAGTGCTAACTGTAAGGATTGATGAATCCAATAGCTGTCAGTTCAAGTCCAGGAACCAGATGCCTGAAGAAGAGAGCAGACCAGCAGTAGTAGTGGAAGGTGGAGAGATGAGAACTGAGGGATGGGAAGCCACCACAAACCACACCCTGCCACTTAATACAGCAGCCAAATATGGAGTAGCCAAGTTGACATAATCCCGACCACCACATGTATTTCCAGCTTTTTAAGGAAGTGTCACATTGCTTTCCATAGAAGTTGTACGTTTTACAATCTCACCAGCAGTGTAGGAGAGCTCCAGTCTTTCCACAGCTTCTCTGGCATCTGTCGTTTTGTGTTTCATGGATCATGGCCAACTTTGTTGGGGGTGAAATGGTGTCTCATTGTACTTTTGGTTTGGATTTCTCTAACGGTTAATGATGATGAGCATTTCCTCATGTATTTTTTGGCTGTCTGGATGTTCTCTTTCGTGATGTGTCTGTCCATTTCCTTTACCCATCGTTTAATTGGATTATTTACCTTTTTCATGCTCAAGTTTTGAAGTACCTTGTTGATAGGGAGATCAGACTTCGGCTCAACATGTAGTTGCCAAATATTTTTTACCATTCTGCACATGGTCTTTTAATTCTTTTGATAGTCTTTGGATGAGCAAAAGTGTTTGATTCTTAGGAGCCCACAGTGATTTGTTTTCTCTTATGTTGACTGTGCTTTGTTTGTTGGATTTTGAAGTCATTCTAAGCTGTGAATTAAAGCTTCTATTGTGGACTCTATTTTTTCTAGGATGATCTTTAGCATCGTAGGTTTGATATTTAGATCTTTTATCAAGTCTGAGTTGCTTTTTTTTTGTGTGTAAGGTGTGAAATGTGGCTCTTCTTCCCATTTTTTTGCAGATGGATATCCAATTTTGCCAGTACTATTTGATAAAGAGACTGCTTTTACCCCACTTTACAATGTTAGGGCCTTTGTTGAATATCAACTGTTCATAGGAAGATGGTGGCATCACTGGGGTCTCAACTCGTTCCATTGGTCTAAAAGTCTCCTTTTGCACCAGTACCAGGCTGTTTTGACTACCTTGGCAGTGTAATAGGGTCTAAGATTGGGTAGCATGAGACTTCCCACTGTGTTCCTCTTCTTCAGTAGTGCTTTCTTATCCAGAATTTCTTCCCTTTCCAAACAAAGTTGGTGATTTGTTTCTCCATCTTATTAAAAAATGTCGCTGGAATTTGTATTGGGATTGCATGGTATATGTAAATCGCTTTGGGTAAAATAGACATTTTCAAAATGTTAAGTCTTCCTATCCATGAGCAGGGTAGGTTTTTCCATTTTTCTAAGTCTCTCTTGGTTTCCTGAAGGTCTTGTAGTTCTCTTTGTATTGGTCTCTTATTTCTCTAGTTAGATTTATTCCTAGGTATTTTATCTTCTTGAGGGCTATAGCAAATGGCATTGATTTGGTAATTTCTGCTTTCTTGATCTCTTTGGTGGTATAAAGAAATCCTACTGATTTGCTTATGTTTATCTTATATCCTGATACTTTGCTGAACTCTTCTGTTAGTTCCAATAGTTTACTTACAGATTCTTTAGGATTCCCTGCATTTACAATCATATCACCTGCAAATGGGGAGATTTTTACTTCTTTTCTAATGCAGATGCCCTTTATTTCTCTGTGTTGTCTAGTTGATATGGCCAGAATTTCTAGCACTACTTTGAATAGAAGTGGTGAGTGTGGGCATACTTGTCTAGTTCCTGTTCTCTGTTTATTCAGGATGATGCAGACGGTGGACTTTGTGTAGATAATCCTTACTGCATGGTGAATTTTCCCTTCTATTCCTATATTGTTGAAAGTTTTTAGTATGAATGGTTTCTGGACTTCATCAAATGCCTTTACTGCATCAATTGACAAAATCAGATGAATCTTATCTTTGTGTTATTCACGTGCTTGATCATATCAATTGTTTTTACAGTGTTGAACTAGCCTTCCATCACCGGTATGAATCCAACTTGGTCATGATGAATTCTTTTTTTGATAAGTTATTGAATTTTATCGGCTAAGACTTTGTTGAAGATTTTTACCTCTAGGTTCATGAGTGATATTGGTTTGTAATTTTCCTTTTTTGTGTGGGATCTTTCTGTGAGTTTGATGTGAGGGTTGTGCTGGCTTGATAGAATGAATTTGGGACTATTTCATCCCTTTGTATGCTGTGAAATAGTCTCAGTAGTTTTGAAGTTAACTCTTCTCTAAAAGTTTGCTAGAATTCTCCAGTGAAGCCATGTGGGCCAGGACTTATTTTGGTTGGTAGCTTTTTTGATGACTTTGCCAATCTCTCCCTTTTTGATGGGTTTATTAAGTTGTTCTACTTCTCCTTATGATAATTTTGGTAGGTGATATGAATCTAGAAATTTGTCCATTTCTTCTAGCTTTTCTAATCTGTTGAGTACAATCTTTTGTAGTATTCTGTTATGATACATTCAATTTCAGTTGGGTTTTCTTTTGTAAGTTTAGCTAATGGTTTATCAATTTTCTTGATCTTTTCAAAAATCAGATTTTGGATGTGTTAATTTTTTAAATTGTTCCTCTAGTCTCTAATTTATTAAGTTCTGCTCTAATCTGTTTTATCTGTTTTCTTTTGGTGCCTGACTGGGTTCCAATGTAGCTATCTTTCTACTTGTTGAAACTATATAGTGTGTGCATTTGTAGAGATAAATTGACCTCTGAGCACTGCTCTTGCTGTATCCCATAGGTTATGGTAGGATGTACTTTATTCTCACTTGATTCCATATATATACATACTTTTTATTTCTTTCTTAATTTGTTCTATAACCCACGGCTTTTTGAGCAAGCTATTGTTAAATTTCCATGACTTCCAATTTCTATGTTTAATATGCTATTGATTTAGACTTTTATGGCTTTGTGGTCCTAGAGGATGCTTTGCAATAATTCAATGGTTTGGATTTTGTTGAGATTTGTCTTATGCTGTAAAACATGGTCTATTCTGGAAAATGATTCATGTGCATTGGATAAGAAGGTGTACTTATCTGTTGATGGATAAGAATTCCTGTATATGTTGATGAGTTCTTGTTGGTTAATTGTCACAGTAAGTTCTTCTGTGTTTTTACGGAGCTTTATTCTAGATGATCTGTCCATTACTGAAAGGGGAGTGTTAAAGTCTCCAACTAATATTGTGAAGTGATGTATGTCAGTTCCTAATGTAGTCGGTGTTTGTTTGATGTATTTAGATGCTCTAGCATTGGGTGCATAGATATCTAATATTGTTAACTCGTTTTTGTATTGAAACTTTCAGCAACAGATAGTGACCATCCTTGTCCACGATGTTCGATTTTACATTAAAATCTTTTTTAAGTGAAATTGGTATTGCCACACCTGCTCTTCTTAGTATATGCTTAGCTTGGTATATATTACTTCATCTTTTAATTTTCCATTTGTTCACATCTTTGAGTCTAAGATATTTCTTGTAAACAACATATACATGGATCATGTTTTTTAATCCAAGATGTCACTCTTTGCTCTTTATTGAAGTGTTCAGTCCATTTACATTCAGTGTAGTTATTGATAGGTATGTTTTCAGTGCTGTCATTTTGATGTATTTATTTTTGTTTTTGTGTTTTCTATTTAGGTCTTAATATCCTGTTATGGGTCATTCTTCTTTGTGTGTTGACTTTTCATCTTTTTCGGTGTTGGTTTTGTGGTTGTTGAGAATCTTGTATTACATTTTTTGTTTTGATATGCTGCATTGTTATTGTGCTTTGCAGATATGCCAATGATCTCCCTAAATATTCTATTTAAACACAATTGTAGCTTCTACATATCTTTTTAAATTCCTCTGCATCTGAAAGGACTATAATTACTGTAGTATATACCTTTTTAGGGTGACAGTGTCATAGTTTTTGTGATATGATCACTGTTTCCTTTCTTTTGATATTGTAGCTTGGACTGAGTTTTGTAACTTCCCTAACTGAGTACATTTCTGGATGCTGTGTCCTGAACTGTCTTCTTAAATCTGCACTTAACAGTTTTGTTTTTCTAAGCAAAGAGCTTCTTTCAGTATTTCTTGTAGCGTTGGTTTGGTCTTTACAGAGTCTCTAAGCTTCTGTTTACCTACAAGTGTCTTAACTTCATCTTCATATTTGAGAGACAGTTTTGCAGGATATATGATTCTTGGTTGGAAGTTTTCCTCCATCAAGGCTTTGAATGTGTCATCCCACTGCTTTCTTGCCAACATCATTTCTGCTGAGAAGGCAGGCAAAAGCCTTCTGGGTTTCTCTATGAACGTTAGCTTTGCTTTTAATCTCACTGCCTTAAAAGAATTTATGTTTCATTTTGTTAATCTTACTTATAATATGTCTTGATGTCTTTCTTTTAGAGTCTAGTTTTTGTGGCTGTCAATGCAAGTCTTGGATATCTATATTCTCTTCTTTCTTATTTTAGGGAAGTTTTCTGTCACCAACTCAACAACAATACTCTGTGTTTTCAGCTATTCTTCCCTGTTCAGGAGCTCCTGTTAATTGTAGATTATTCCTCTTAGTAGAGTCCCACATGTTTCTTAACGATTCTTCATTTTTCTTATCTCTTTTCTCTGATTTCTCCTCATAAAAGCCAATGTCAGTTGCTCTATCTTCACTAAATCTGACTTTCACCTCCTCAATTCTGCTTTTTTGGCTTTGAATGAAAATGTGTGATTCTTTAAATTTGTTATTGATCTTCTGGATTTCAGATCGTTGTTGTTCCATTGGTTCAAATGGCTTACTTAATTTTTTGCTCCGGTGCATTTTGTGTAATCTCCAGGAGGGTTGTATATGTAATTTCTTTGTACTCAACGTCTGATCGTTTCATAACACCTTCTTTTGGGGCTCTTTGGGGGAAGTTTTTTGGTTCTTTATTTTGGGAGTTTTCCAGAGCCATGGTGGGCTGTTTCTTTAAATGGTTAGAGATGGACTGCCTCCTTTGGCCATCTAGAGGCTGTTTAGTTTCTCTGGTGTTACCTTAACAGTAGCTGAAGCATAGTTCTGAGAGGGGAGTTGTCACAAGCCATCTCTGTGTACTCTAGTGACTAGCCCCAGTTGACTCTCTGAAGTGGCAGGCTCCACCTCCTTTCTGGGAAAGACGGCACCCTATTTATGGCGTCACTGGGGGGCAGTCAACTGACAATATGATGCGGGTGAGTAAAAGCTGGAAGAGATGCCTCTGGGGTGGTCAGCAGTTGTTTCTCCTGGTAGTCATACTTTAAAAAGTTTGGGGCTCTCTTACCACTGCCCAAATCAGTCAGGCTGTCAGGTGTCACAGGCACTGCCTTCCAGCACCTCTTCAGCCATCCTCAGGTGGTATTATGTAATCAAAGTAGGGAGAGTTTAAGGCATTGCTGCCATCCTCATCTGGGCCCTACCCATAATGTAACACTGTGCTAAATACAGCCTGGTAAAGCACTTTTCAGACTGGCACTGTTTCTGAGCTTGGGCGTTATCCCCTGCTGAGACTTGCGGTTGGGTGATTCCATCTCCCAACCAACCAACATGCTGTCCTGGCTGAGCTACATGAACCAGTAGAATCCATGGGGAATTTCAGAAAAGAGATGGTGGGGAGGCAGTGGTGCCCTCAGTCAGGAGCCAAACTCTGAAATGCAGCTATTCCATGAACTGTGTCTCTGCTGCACTGTATACGGTTTTCTTTAGCACTGCAGTTCCGCCTATTTGCTATCTCATGCCATCTCACACCTCTTGGATAAGGAAAAAAAAGAAAAAGAAAAAGCATCAGTACCTGCAGTCTGCCCAAGGGAAGAGTCAGCAGGTATGGGGCTCAGTATGTTCTTCATTGTCAGAGAGAGGTAGTTTCCCATTTACTGGCATATAGTCCAATTTGGCAACCTTATGGTATATTTGAGGGCTCCCGGAGTGTCCAAAGTGTTCTGTTCAAATATCAATCCAGGCTTTAGTTTTCAGATGGAATTGAGAAGATGCGTGTCTAGTCTGCCATCTTGACTCCTCCCTCAGGGTTTTTTTAAATTTAATTTTGTTTTCTATTCCCCAATGATTTTTAGCACATTTTATTAAGTTTCCATTTATTTGTATTTTTTCTTGTTATTCTTCTTGCTGATTTCAAGGTTTATAGTGTTGTGATCAGAGAAGATAATTTGCATTATTTTTGTGTTTCTGAATTTATTGAGGCTTCTTTTTTAGCCTAAACCTTGATCAGTTCTGGAGAGTGATTCATATCCTTTGGAGAAGAATTTAGATTGTGCTGCTGTTGGGTGGAGCATTCTGCATATGTCTATGAGGTCAAGTTGTTTCATTGTGCTATTTAAGTCTTCATATCTTTGTTGACTTTTCCCCTAGTTGTCCTAGTCTTCATAAAATGTGGTTTATTAAATCTACCACTATTGAGGGATTGTGTATTTTCCTTTTCAAAACTGTTAAAGTTTGTCATATGTATTTTGGACCTGTGACATCAGGTGTGTATTTATTATGATGATGTTTTCCTGGTGAAATGATCCTTTAGTCATTATTCAATGCCTTTCTTTGTCTCTAGAAATGCACTTTTTGTTTGCTTGTTTTATGTTAGATGAAGGTTGATTGAACAAACTAATTTACTATTAAACAGTTAGTACACATTGTTTTATGACACTGGTTAACAACCTCATAGAAGGCCAACACTCTCCCTTATCAACCTTGGGTTCCCTATTACCAGCTTTCCTGTCTTCTCTTGCCTTCTAGTCCTTGCATAGCTGCTGGTGTATCTCTTTAGTCTCCTTTGGTTTTATGGCTCTGCCTTTTGCTAAAGGGTGAACCTCATAACTGAACTGAAAGGATGTCTAGGTGCTGTACTCTGAGGGTTTCCACAGTCTGTGTCAGGCTGGCAATTTTGTCATTTCCTTCTGAGTTATAATTTTAGTCCAATTTTTTCCACAGCTCTGTCTGAGATGCTCTGTTGTGATCCCTCTCACAACAGTCACCAGTGGAAGGTGGGCAATGTCTATTCCTTTTGAATTTGGTCTGGTGGAAGCCATTTTAGATGTGGTCCAAAGCCCTTTGGGATAATTTTCCCCTTGTTATCTTTAATTTTCTTCATTTTTCCCTTACTCTGAAAGATGTAAGCCAGTGGAGTATCCTAGATGGCAGCTCACAGTCTTTGAAGACCCCAGATGCTACTGTTCTGTGATGGGTTTTGACATGTCTGTTTTCTCTGAGATTAATATTGCTTCTGCTGTTATTTTTGGTTATTGTCTTAGGCTAGGTTGTCAAGAGAAGCAAAGCCAGTAATGTATATAAGTATACTTAGAAAGAATTTTAGAGAGGCAGAGGCAAGATGGAAGACTAACAACACATCCCTGCTAAACACCCGAACAACTAAGAACCTCAAACTTAATGATATTGACAAAATACAGCAATCCAGAATGCCTAAACTGTGCTTAGAGAACTGTAAGTATAAAGGGAGAAAAAGGAAGATCCTAGGAACCCTGAACCACCTCAGTAAAACAATGTGGCCTTGGTGGAGATTCTCTGGGAACTGAAGGCAACCTGGGTGGGGAGAAAAAACTACTCAGGTAAGTCTTAGTAATCAGGAGGAGCCCAGAAGCAAGAGCTGCAGCAACTTTGAATTTGACTAATGATATCTTCCCTAGCCCAAGCATCGCAGTGTGAATCCTGGACCTGAAGACACCCACGAAGACTAGAACACTTTGAGATGAGGCCAGCCAGTGATCAGTGACTTGTAGGGCCCACTGGCCATGCATGACTCAGAGTGACAAGGGGTCAGGAGGCCTCAGCCTAGGAGATGGGAGACGGGGTGAGGAGTGCAAGGACAGGATGCCAAGTCTTCCATGTTCCAGGGTGATAGAGCAGGAAAGGGCAGATCTGGGGGAGGTCACAAAAGTGAACTTGTGTAGTAGGCATTAATCTTGCGTGGGAGGCGTGGGTCCAGGTGTCCCACCACAATGGAGCAGGTGATTGCAGGAGCTGGCTGGGTAGAGGGAAATGCCTAGCCACTGATAGACCTGGGACTGGCCTTGCAGCCAGCTGGCCTAAATGTCTTGGGCTCCTGTGGCCCAGGATTGCTGAGAGAGTGCACCCACAGCTGTGTGAGGTTTGGAGCCGTGTGGGCCAGTGAGGCGTGTGCTAGACAAATAGACAGGATTGGAGTGATCACCCCAGCAGCTGGGAAGCCATTGCAGCCATTGCAGCTGTGTGTGTCAAGGAGATCTGGGCTCAGGTGACTGCAGGGGGAGGGCGGTGAGTATCAGTGACTAGGCAACCACTAGTGCCATGTACATCAGGTAGGGCTTGACTCAGGTACCCTAGGAGTTGGGGAGAGATCACCCGAGCAGCTAGGCAGCCATTAGAGCCAAGTGTACCAGTGAGGCTTTGGCTCAGGCAACTCAGGGTAAAGGAAATGATCACCGCAGTGGCTAGGCAGCCATTGGTGCCATGTGCACCAAGGAGGACTTGGCTCAGCAGACCCTGGGAAAGGGAATCATCACCCTGGTAGCTAGGCAGCCACTGGAGCCAGATGCACAAGGGAGGCCTGGGTTCAGGTGACTCTAGACAAGTGAGGTGGTAATCCTGGTGGCTAGGCAGTCACTGGAGCCAAGTGTACCCAGGATGCTTGGGTTTAGGTGAGCTAGAGGAAAAAGAATGATTACCCCTGCAGCTAGGCAGCCATTGGATGAAGCTCCCAGAGATCCCTGCCCAGCCCAGAGGCCACAGAAACAGCAGCAGTTGCTGCTGCAGCTTGACGAAGAAGCAACACAAAAGCATCCACCCTTCCCACACCTGATTGCAAGGCTGAGGCTCCATGAGGGATCTGTCCAGATCGCAGGAAACTGCAGCAGTGGTGCTGTGTTCTTCACTTCTTGAGGTGGCTGTGAAAGCACAGCTTCTGTGTAAATGACACTTCTAGCCCAGAAGCAGCAGTTGAAGTAGTGCTGTGGAAATCAGGTATGACTCCCCCACCTGGGAGCTGCACCAGCAGTGGCAGCCTACCAGTGTGGGACAGTAAGAGCAAACAACAGAAAATAATCAGACTGCAAGGATAAATTATGGCCCAGCCGCAATAATGAGACCCCAGTCAGGCCAATGAAACTATTAAGCCTCCTTCACTGCAATGACTTCTGGATGACTTGGAGACATCAATCAATCCCTAAACACCTAAAGAAGTAAACTACTGCGGCTTCTGAAAACCCCTGAAATAAAGCATCACTGGATTTCCCAAATGAAAAAGAGTCTCTGAAAATATCAGTGACAGAATACAAAAAATTAATGCACAGAGCTCTGCAAGATATCAACAGAAAAATCAGGCAAAATACAACGGAACACACTGAAAAATTAAATAAGCTGCAAGAAATGCTTGAGCAGCAATGTTCTGAAATTTGGCAGATTAACTGTAAAATCACCAAACTTGGTAACTCAATAGGAAATTTAAAGAGCAAAATCAAGAGCATTGGCAGGCAGAATTAGTGACCTTAAAGACACAGTAAACAATACTAGCATATACAAAGAAAAATCAGATAAAAGACTTGGTAAGACTGAAGAATTGCCAATGGCAATGTGGGTTTCTATCAAGAGAAATAATATTTGAATAATTGGAGTACCAGAACAAGGTGGGATAGCTTAAAATACAGAGCAAATAGTTGAAGAAACTGATGACAGAAAACCTCCACCTGATATCATGAAAGATGAGACAATCTTCATTCAGTATGTGCATCAAACCCCACTCAAGATAGATCCCAAAAGAAATACACCAAAACATATCATAATCAAGCTCAATAAAACTAGAGCCAAGAAAAGACTGCTACAGGCTGCCAGAATTAAAGCAAAAACTAACCTACAAAGGCAAGTTATTAAGATTATACTCAAACTACTCAGATGAAATGATGCTGCCAAGAAGACAGTGGGATAATGTCTACAAAGCTCTGAAGGAACACAACTGCCAACTGAGAGTAATATATCTTGTGAAATTGTCTCTGAAATATGAAGGTGAAATTAAGACTTTCACAGATAAACAGAAATTTAGAGAATTTGTAAGAACCAAACCGAAATTATAAGAAACATTAAAGGAAGTTCTTAGATTAGAAAATCAATAGCATTATATATATACTTTATATATATATATAAATATAGATATATACTTAAACATCCCACGCTCAATAGAGCATCAAGAAAGGAAATACAAAAACAATAACCAAAGCCAAATCATAAAATTAGAAAGTCAGAGATCTCAGGGTATAATCAAAAATTACATTATATGAAAAAGAGGGTCAAAAAAAGGTAAACATAGACCTTTCAGATGTGGAGCAAGCCAAGGAGATACACAGACACTGAAATTTGCACTAATTTTACATTATTAAAGTGGACTAATGAAGTAACTGCAAAAGAAATCTATAATTCTGCCCATCAAAAAAACAACACACAAAATCACAATTTCAAGAAAATGATCACTGAATGCTACAAAAAGAAAATATGGAAAGAAAAAAGATTCAGCACAGAAAATGGAATGCAACAGAGAAAATGTCCACAGCCTCTCCCCCAAAAGGCATTAAAATGACAACACTAATATCACATATGTCAATAATCACACTGAATGTAAATGGGACTAAATGCATCAATTAAGAGAAGGAAAGTAGCAGACTGGATGAAAAACAAATGACTCTTCTATATGCTGCTTACAGGAGACACACCTTCAACTCAAAGACACAAACTACAGCTCAAAGGTTGGAAAAAGTACATATCAGGGTAATGATAACATTCAACAAGCAGCAGGAGTGGCAATACTAATCTCTGACAAGATAGACCTTAAAGTTAATTCCAGCAGGCAAGACAAAGAGGGTCACATCTAATGGTCTAAGGCTCAATTCAACAGGAGGACATAACCATACTAATTATCCATACATCTCATGACAAGATTCCAAACTACATAAAACCAACACTACTTGCACTGAGAAAGAGATTTATATAAAGGAAATAGCTCATGCAAATGTAGAGACTTAAATGTCTCAAGTCCTAGATTGAAACACAAGTTTTACACAGTCCAGGAAGCTGGCAAATCCAAGGTCAGCAGGTCAGAGAGCAAAGTTCCCATTTACAGGCAGTGAATGTCACCGAATGCCCAAATGGTGGGCAAAACTGTAAGGTTTCTTCTGATTCGTGTGGCTGCTGGGTCTTCCAAACCCAGGATGAGCAGACCACGGAATAGGACTCTTAGAGGCTGTGATGACAGATGAATCCCAAGAGCTGCTAGTTCAAGTCTCAAGAACTCTATACATAGAAGACAAGACAGCAGCAGCAGCAGCTGGATCCATAAGAAGCCAAAAACATTGGGAAGGTGAGCTGACAGGAAGTAGGGGGCGTAAGGCAGATAAATGAAGGCTAAGGGGGCGGTAAGCCACCACAGGCCCTACGCTTGCCAGTATCAAAGCACATTCTGTAACAGCAGTGACCGTAGCATTACACAGCTGCCAAGACATAGAGAATCATGACCTACACAAGTTGACACGTAATCTTAACCATTACAGTTACCATTAGCTTGGTGTGTGTTTTTCCAGCCATTGAGTCTAAAACTATTTATGTTTTTGTGTCTAAGGTGTGTCACTTGTAGTCTTTTTTTTAAAAAAAAAATCCGTTCTACCACTCTTTGTCTCTTGCTTTCTGCATTTGAAACATTTCATTCACTGTGATTATCAGTAAGTATGAATTTATTGCTGTCATCTTTTTAGGGGTTTGTTTTTTGTATGTGTATTTGTGAGTTTTTGTCAGTTTTCTGTGTTAAGTTCATTTTGTTTATGAAATTCTCTTCTTTTCCTTCACTGTTGTTGATTTTGTGTTTATTAAGTCTTTAAAATTTTCTTGTTTTCACTTTGGTGAGTAGGTTTATTAATTTTCCTTGAGGTTGCTCTGAAACTTACCTTTATATTCCTAAGTTTAAAACAGTCTGCCATTTCTTTCTATTGCCTTAAAATTTACTCCATTTGGAAGTTTTATAACTCCACCATTTACTCCTTTTTGTGTTTTGAAGTTGTCATCAATTACAAACTGAAATCTTCTGTTCCTTGTTTTCAGTTTTGTAGCTTCATTTTACTTTTGAGGGTTCTTTATTTGCATTCGTATATGGGTGATGATGCCAAGTGTTTCATCCTCAGATTGTTGTCTGATGTCCTTAATTCTCCGTTCAAAGGACTCTACTATTTCTTGGAATGTTGTCTGGTTTTTACAAATTACCTTATTTTCTGTTTATCAGGAAATGTCCTAGTTTCACTGTTCCATTTGAAAGACAATTTTGCTCGGTGAATAATTGCTGGTTAGCAATTTTTTCTTCCTATCTTGCTTGCGTAGTTTCTTCTGAGAAGATGAGCTTGTTTTTATCAGTGACTCTTTGTAGGTGATATTTTGTATTTCCCAAGCTGCTTTCACAGAATTATGACTTTGTGTATGTGAAGTTTGATTATGATACATCTTGGTGGTTTTCTTTTCAGGTCTGTGCTATAGGAGCTTCATTAGACTTCTGGGATGGAAATCTATTCTGTTGTGTTATTAGGGAAGTTTTCTGCTATTTCTTAAAAATTTTCTCTGTGCTTTTGTTTTTGTCTCCTTCTATTCTGTAATTCCAATTGTGTGTAGATTATTCCTTTGGATGGTGTCTCACATAGCGCCTAGAATTTTTTAAGTTTATCTTTTTGGAATGTTTTTAAAACAATTAGTATCAACGGATTTGTCCTCTATGCTGCTAATTCTTTCTACCATTGATTTAATTCTACTTTTGAGTCCTTCCATTGAGTTATCCAATTTCTAATATTTCTTTTCTAATAGCCAAGCCAAGTGCCATCGAGTCTTTTATACAGAATGTATAAAAGTCTCAAAACTCAAAAAAATAAGAAAACAAATGCTGAAATTAAAAAAGGGCAAATGGTTTAAAAGACATACTTCACCAAAAAAAGACATGTATGAAAGACAAATAAACACATGAAAAAATGATGAATAGCACCAGTTATTCCAAAAGCAAAATTGGCTGCTGTCAAGTCAATTCCTATTCATCATGACCCTATAGAACAGAGTAGAACTGCTCCATAGAGTTTCCAAGGAGCCCCTGGCAGATTTGAACTGCCAAACTTTTGGTTAGCAGATGTAGCACTTAACCACTACACAACCAGGGTTTCCCATTAGTCATTAGGGAAATTAAAACCACAAATAGCAACTCTTTCATACATGCTCCCCCCAAAACCCAACCCACTGCTGTTGAGTTGATTCCAACTGACAGTGACCCTATAAAACAGACTAGAACTGCCCCATAGAGTTTCCAAGGAGTGCCTGGTAGATTTAAACTGTAAACCTTTTGATTAGCAGTCCTAGTGCTGAAGCACTATGCCATCAGGGTTTCCAACACACATATTAGAAGGTCTAAAATAAAAAAAGACTGACCTTGTCAATTATTGGCAAAGATATGCAGATATATGTCAAAGGTTGGACTGTAAAATGGTACATTTCATTGAAAAATGATTTGGCAGTTTCTTAAATGTTCAATGTATACCTACGTTATAATTTGCTTCCAGGAGAAATGTAAGTTGGTTGTTAGATGCTGCTGAGTGAATTCTAACTCATAGGGACCCTATGTAGAACAGAATGGAACACTTCCCAGTCCTGCACCATCCTCAGGATCATTGCTGTATTTGAACCTATCGTTGTAGCCACTGTGTCATTCTATCTCCTTAAAGGCGTCCTCATTTTTTGCTGACCCTCTAATCTACCAAGCTTGAGGTCCTTTTCCAGGGCCTGGTCCTTGCTGATAACATGTCCAACATGAAATCTCACAGTCCTCACTTCCAAGGATCACTCTACTCTGGGTGCACTTCTTCCAAGAAAGTCTTGCTGGCTCTAGGAGTCCATGCTGTATTCAATATTCTTTACCAGCACCATAATTCAAAGGCATCAATTCTTCTGCATTCTTCTTTATTCATTGTTCAGCTTCACATTCATGCAAGACAATTAAAAATACCATGGCTTGGGTCAGGCACGTCCTAGACCTCTAAATGACATCTTCGCTTTTTAACACATGAAAGAGATCTCTTGCAACAGATATACCCAATGCAAATTGATATTAATGATATCGCTTGAAAATGTTTGCATTCTGTTGGATCACTTTTCTTTGGAATGGGCACAAATATGAATCTTTACCAGTGGGTTGGCCAGGCAGCTGTTGTCCAAATTTCTTGGCAAAATCAAGCCAGTGTCTGCAGTGCTGCATGTCTTTGTGAAAACATCTCAGTTGATACTGTGTCAATTCCTGGAGCCTTTTTTTTTCACAGTTGTAGCTTGTACTTCTTCCTTCACTACCACAGGTTCTTGATCATATGCGATCTCCTGAAATAGCTGAACATTGACAATCTTTTTTGGCACAATGACTTTGTGTACTCCTACTGTTTCAATACTTCCTGCATTGTTCAATATTTTGCCCATAGAATCGGTCAATAGTACAACTGGAGGTTTGAATTTTTTCTTCAGTTTTTTCAACTTGAGAAATGTGAACTGTCTTCTTCTCTTTTCATTTTCTGATTCCAGGTCTCTGCCCATTTCATTAAAATACTTTTTCTTCTGAGATGCTCTTCAAAATCTTGCTTTTACCTCTTTTGGTTCACCATTTCTTGCATTTGCTTTACCTCTACATTCAAGAGCATGTTCCAGAAACTGACTTCCATTTTGGTCTTTTCTTACTTTCTTGTCTTTTTAAAGGACTTTCTGCTGTCTCCACGTTGATGTCCTTGATGTTATCCCACAGCTTGTCTGGTCTTCAGTCATTAGTATACAATGCTTCAAATCTCTTCTTGAGAAGATCTTCACATAAAAGTGGGATATATTCAAGGTTGTACTTTGGCTCTCATGGACTTGTTTTAATTTGTTTTTTGGTTCCCGCTTGAACTTGCATATGATTATGTGTTCCACAGTTCACCTCTGGAATCATTCTGACCAATGATATTGATCTTGGACATCATCTCTTGACATAGATATAGTCTGTTTAGTTCCTGCATATACCGTCTGGTGAGGTCAAGGCATGCCAAGCCAAGGTTTACAGTCACCATTTATGCTATTGACAAAAGATATTTGCAATGAGTAAGTCCTTGGTCTTGCAGAGTTCTATCATTTGATCTCTTGTGTCATTTCTACCACCAATGCCGTATTTTCCAACTACTGGTCCTTCTTTTTCTTTAAAGTATTCTTTTTTTCATTGTTATTAAGTGAAAGTTTAAAATACACTTTAAATTTGCATGCCCACCTATCTGCAGCTCTTTACCTGGTGACAACATACTCTTCCTCTCCGTTCTATACATGTCATACCCTCTTAACAATCTCCTGTCTCCTCCTCTCCACCCTCTCCACTTCCCTCAAGTAAGAGGCCAGTAGAATGACATCCCATAGATGCGTAGAACCATAAAGTGCGCACACGATATGGTCACTCTGTGTCCCCGAGTCCAATTCATTCCTATTTGAAGAGTTGACCTCAGTAATGACCTATGACCTATGAGTTGGGGTCATTTGGTGTACCTCAAATGGCAGCTTACTAGCTTTTAAGACCCCAGATACCACTCACCAATACGGAGTGCAGGAGACTCTGTTAGCAATATGCTAGCTATGCCAGTTGGCCTCGATGTCCCCTGAGAGCATGGTCTCAGACCCGAACCCCTGCTATTCTGTCCTTGCAGTATTGGGTTAAGATGGAAAGAGTTTTCAGTTTATGTGAAAGTCCAGTTAAACTGATCTTCTTTCTAGTGTGTGTTGTCATTGCTTTCACCTAAGCAAATTTCTATCAACTATCTTATCTATAACCAACCCTCCCCACCTTGCAGCTGTCAAAGAGTCTTTGCTTCTGTACATGAGTCTCTTTTTATGTCCTTATACTAGGGGTCTTATACAATATTTGTCCTTGGGCCACTGACTGATTTCACTCAACATTACATCTTCCAGTTGAAATCACACTGTGAGATGCTTCCTAAAATCATCACTGTTCTTTATCATTGTCTAATGGTCCATTGGGTATATAAATCATAGTTCCTTTATTCATCTGTTGTTGGACATCTGGATTGATTCCATTTTTGGCTGTTGTGGACTATGCTGCAATAAACATTCATGTGCATGTACCTGTTACTGTGACTACTCTTGCGTCTGCAGGATATATTCCAAGCAGAGAGATTACTGGGTTAAATAGTATATCCATTTCCAACTTTTTAAGGAAGTGACAGATTGCTTTCCAAAGAGATTGTACCATTTAGCAATCCCACCAGCAGTGTAGGAGAGTCCCAATTTCTCCACAGTCTTTCTAGCATTTGTGTTTTTTGGATCATGGCCAACCTTGGGGTGAGATGGTGTCTCATTGTAGTTTTGATTTGGATTTCTTTAATAGCTAATGATTGTCAACATTCCCCCATGTGTCTTTTGGCTGCCTGGATGTTCTCTTTGGTGAAGTGTCTGCCCATCTCCTTTGCCCATAACTTAATTGGGTTATCTATCCTTTTTCATTGATACTTTGCAGTACCTTGAAGATTATGGAGATCAGATGTCTGTCTGACATATAGATGACAACTAATTTTTCCCATTCTGTAGGTGTTCTTTCAATTCTTTCAATAAAATTTTTCAGTGAGAAAAAGCATTTGATTCTTAGAAATTCCCATTGATCTATTTTCTCTTCTGTTGATCATACTTTATCAGATTTTGAAGTCTGTCTAAGTTGTGTATTAAAACTTCCATGTTAATCCTATTTACTCTTGCATGATCTTTGTCATTTTAGGTTTGACATTTAGTTCTTTTATGCAATTTGAGTTGCTGTTTTGCATAAGATGTGAGATTTTTTTCTCCATTTTTTACAGATGGATATCCAGTTTTGCCAGCACCATTTGTGCAAGAAATGTTTTTTTTTAACCCAGTTTGCAATCTTAAGGGTTTTGTTGAATATCAACTGTTCATAGTAGGACAGTGGCATCTTTGGGGTCTCGACTCTGTTCCACTGGTCTATGTGTCGGTTTTTATACCAGCATCAGGCTTTTTTTTACTATTGTTGCAGTCTAATAGGTTCTAAAATCGGGTGGTGAGAGGCCTCCTCATGTGTTCTTCTTCAGCAGTGCTTTGCTTATCCAGGGTTTCTTCCCCTTCCAAACAAAGTTGGTGATTTGTTTCTCCATCTCATTAAAAAAACGTCACTGGATTTTGCATAGGGATTGTGTTGTATGTGTGGATCACTTTGGGTCCAATATATTTTCGCAAGGTTAATTTTTCCTAAACATGAGCAGGGTAAGTTTCTCCATTTACGTAAGTCTCTCCTAGTTTCTTGCAGTAAGGTCTAGTAGTTCTCTTTGTATAGGTTTCTTATTTCTCTAGATTTATTCCTAGGTATTTTATCTTTTGCTGGACTATAGTAAATGGTATTGATTTGGTAACTTCTTTTTTAAGTGATCTCTTTGTTGGTATAAAAGAATCCTTCTGATTTACTTATGTTTATCTTGTATCCTGATACTTGGATGAAATTTTCTATTAGTTTCAGTAGTTTACTTATGGATTCTTTGAGATTCTGTGCATATACAATCATATCATCTGAAAATAGGGAGATTTTTAATTATTCTTTGCCAGTGTGGATGCCCTTTATTTCTTTGTGCTGTCCCACTGCTCTGGCCAGAACTTCCAATACAGTGTTGAATAGGAGAGGTGAGAGAGAGCATCCTTGTCTAGTTCCTGTTCTCATGGGAAATTCTTTCAGTTTCTCTCCATTCAAGATGATGTAGGTGGTTGGCTTTGCCAATATGTCACTTATAGCAATGGGAAATTTGTGTTCTATTCCTCTTGCTTAGAGTTTTTAGCTCTAATGGGTGTTGGACTTGTCAAATGCCTTTTCTGCATCAATTGACAGAATCAGGTGATTCTTGTCTTTTGTGTTATTTATGTAGTTGATCACATTAATTGTTTTTCTGATGTCGAACCACCTTGCATCCCTGGTATGAATCTGAATTAGTCATGATGAATTATTGTTTTGATATGTTTTTGAATTTTATTGGCAAGTATTTTGTTGAAGAGTTTTGCTTGTAGGTTCATGAGTGATGTTGGTCTGTATTTCTTTTTTTGGATCTTTCCCTGGCTTTGTTATCAGGGTTACACTGGCTCACAGAATGAAACTGGAAATATTTCATCCCTTTCTATGCTGTGAAGTAGTCTCAGTAGTTTTGGAGTTAACTCTTCTCTAGAAGCTTGGTCACATTCTGCAATGCAGCCATCTGGGCCAGGGCTTTTTTTGATTTGTAGTTTTTTTTTTTATTTAATATGACTGAGTGAAAATGTACATTCCCGTATAAATTTACATACCCACCTATATGCAGCTTCCACTGCTCTCCCTGCCCAGTGACAGCACACTATTCCTCTCTGCTCCATACGTGTCTCATCCTCCCAACAGTCTCCTTTCCTCTCCTCTCCACCCACTCTCCTTCCTCCAGCCAGAGGTCAGCAGGATGATATCCTATAGATGTATAGAACCATGTAGTTTTTTGATGTCTTTCTCATTCCCTTCCTTTGGGATGGGTTTATTTAGTTGTTCTACTTCTCCTTATGATAATTTTGGTAGGTGATATGAATCTAGAAATTTGTCCATTTCTCTTGGTTCTCAAGTCCACTAGAGTACAGTCATTTTTTGGTATTCGGTTATGATACTTTAGATTTCTTTTGAATGTGTTGTGACATCTCCTATCTCATTTCTTATTTGGGTTACTTGTTTCCTTTCCTATTTCTCTTTAGTAAGTTTAGTCAAAGGATTGCCAGTTTTGTTGATCTTTTCAAAAAAACAGCTTTTGGCCTTATTACATTTTTCAGTTGATTTATCCTCTAGTTAGTTTAATTCTGCTCTAATCTTTGTTATTTGTTTTCTTCTGGTGCCTAAGGGGTTCCTCTGTTGCTCTCTTTCTACTTTTTCAAGCTGTAGGATTAATTCTTTGGTTTGGATCCTATCTTCCTTCCGAATGTGTGCATTTATAGCGATAAACTGACCTCTCAGTACTACTTTGGCCGTATCCCATAAGTTCTGGTAGAATGTGTTTTCATCTCATTTGAATCCATAAATTTCTTTATTTCATCTTTGATTTCTTCTGTAACTCATGGCTTTTTGGGCAAGCTGTTGTTCAGTTTCCGTGAGTTCCAACTTCTGTGTTTTTTCTACTATTGATTTCAATTTTTATAACTTTGTGTCTGAGAAGATGTTTTGCAATAATTCAGTGGTTTGGACACTACTGAGATTTGCTTTATGTCCTAACATGTGGTCCATTCTGTAAGATGTTTCATGTGCACTGGAGAAGAAGGTGTAGTTACCTGTTGTTGGATAAGAAGTTCTGTATATACTGATGAGGTCTAATTGATTGTGGTAATAAGATCCTCTGTGTCTTCACTCAGCTTTTTTCTAGATCTGTCCAATCCTGAAAGTGGAGTGCTGAAGTCTCCCACTATTATTGTGGCATGATCTATCTGATTTTTCAGTGTAGTCAGTGTTTAAATGATTTTTTAAGTGCTCTGGTATTGGGTGCATAGATATTTAACATTGCTAAGTCCTGCTGTGTTATCTTGGTATATATTCTTTTATCTTTTAATTTTCAGTTTGTTCACATTTTTAAGTCTAAGATGAGTTTCTTGTAAGCAATATATAGACGGGTCATGCCTTTTGATCCAAGATGTCATTCATTGTGCATGAACGCTGAAGCATTCATTCTGGTTGCATTCAGTGTAAGTATTGATAGGTATATTTTTAGTGCTGTCATTTTGATGTATTTATTTCTGTGTTGATATTTTCTCTGTTGCTCTTAATATTCTGTTCGGAGTCATTCTTCTTTATGGGTTAGTTTTTCATTTTAGTCTTGGTTTTATGTTTGTTGAGACTCCTGTGTTATGTTTCTTGTTTTGATATGCAGCATTTTTGATGCTCTTTGTGGCTACCCCATCACCCCACTTGATAATCTAAGTTTAAATATAACTTTAACTACTTCATATCTTATTAACTTCATTTCTGTCTGGAAGGACTATAACTACTGTAGTATATCTTTTTTAATGTGGTGATATCATAGTTTTCATGATATGATTACTGGATCTCTTCTTTTAATATCATTGCTTTGATTGAGTTTTGTCCCTTCCATCACTAAGTAGGTTTTTGGATGTTATGTCCTGCATTGCCTCCCTAAATATACTTCATGGTTTTGTTTTTTAAGCAAAGAGCTTCTTTCAGTATTTCTTCGAGCCTTTGAGTTGATTTTCATGGAGTCTCTAGGCTTCTCTTTATCCGCAAATGTCTCAATTTCATCTTCATATTTGAAAGACAGTTTTGCAGGATATATAATTCTTGGTTAGAAGTTCTTCTCCTGCAAGGCTTTGAATGTGTCATTCCACTGCCTCCATGCCAACATTGTTTCTGCAAGAAGTCAGCTGAAAGACTACAGGGCTTCCCTCTGAATGTTAGCTTTTCTTTGAGTCTTGCTGTCTTTAAGGTTTTCTGCTTATGTTTCATTTTCTTAATCTTGATTATGATATGTCTTGTCTTTCTGTTGTGGTCTATTTTTTGTGGTGTTTGGTACACATCGTGGATATCTATGTTCTCTTCTTTCATAATTTCAGGGAAGTGTTCTGTCAGCAACTCAGCAACAATACTCTGTGTTTTCAGGTATCCATCCCTGTTCAGGAAGTCCAGATAATCATAGATTATTCCTCTTCATAGAGTCCCCACATGGCTCTTAATTCTTCTTCATTTTTCTTGTTTCTTTTCTCTGATTTATCCTCATAAATTCTGGTGTCAGTAGCTGTGTCTTCAAGGTCAGTAAGTCTAATTTCCAGTTGTTGAGTTCTGCTCTTTTGGCTTTGAATTCTGTAGTTTTGTTATTGATTTGTTGGATTTCAGAATGCTGGTGTTTCATGAATTCAAACAGCTTGCTTAATTTTTCATTTTGCTCTGCTCCATTTGGTATAATGTCTAGGAGGGCTCTATATAAATTATTTTGCAATTGACCTCTGATAGTTTTAGAAATGCTTCTCCATCTGGGAAGTTCTATGGTTCTTTATTTTGGCAGTTTTCTGGAGCCATGTGTAGATGTTTCTTTAAATGTTTGACTAGGGAGTTTTGCTTTCCATACATCTAGAGGCTGTTAAGTTTCCCTGATGTTGTCTTAACAGGAGCTGAGGTGTAGTTCTGAGAAGGAAGTTGATCAACAGCCACCTCTATGTACTCCAGTGACTGGGCCCAGTGGTATCTCTGGGGTAGCAGGCTCTGCCTCCTGACTGGCGAAGACAGAGCCCTACTTATGGAGTCACTGGGGGACTGTCAGCCAACCCTATGATGTGGGTCAGTAAAGGCTGGAAGAAATGCTGTCCAGTTGCACCACAGTTATCTGTCCAGTCAGTCTTATTTTAAAAGCTAAAAGCTGTCTGACAGCTTCCAAAGTCATCAGGCTGTCAGGTTTGGCAAGCCACTCCTTCCAGCTGACAACAGAGTCACCTCTTCAGCTCTCCCCGGATTCTGTTATATAGTTCCCTTCCAGATCCCACCCATATGGCTACACTGTTGTGAACACAGCTTTTCTGCTGCAAAAGCACTCCCTGGGCTGGGACTGCCTCCCAGCCTGGGAACTAGCCCCTGCTGAGGCCTCCAGTTGGAGATTTTTTCTCCTCGCAGTCAATCAAGATCGTGTCCTGGTCATACTGTCCCACCACCGTGAAACAGCAGAATCTATGGCTGAGGTTAGGAAAGAGAAAGAGGATTGACTGTGGTGCTCTGAGTTCAAAGCCAGACTCTCAAAATGGGGTTCTTCCACTCGCTGGTCACTTTAACACTGCATCTCAGTGTAGCTGGTGGTTAAGCCCATCCCCCATCTGCTGGCCAACAAAAAGAAAAAAAGTTAAAAACACCAGTTACCTTCAGTCCATAGCAGGCAGCCAACTCAACTAGAGTGGGACTCAGTGAAAGACAAGAAGTTTCCCGTTCAGTGGTGTGTAGTCCAAACAGATAGCCCTGTGCCATGTCCTAGGGCTCACTGGGTGTCCACAATTTCCTTTTAGTTATCAATCCAGGCCTTAGTTTTCAGAGGGAATTAAGGAGACATGTCTACTCCACTGTCTTGACTCTGCACTACCTAGTAATTTTTTGTTAATTTTCAGGATTTCTGCTTTTTTTTGGTTGTTCTTTTTTTTTCTTTTTATTTAATATGACTTAGTGAAAATGTACATTTCCGTATAAATTTACATGCCCACCTATATGCAGCTTCCACTGCTATCCCTGCCCTGTGACAGCACACTATTCCTTTCTGCTGAATACATGTGTCATCCGCCCAACAGTCTCCATTCCCCTCCTCT
Organism: Heterohyrax brucei; assembly: GCA_028571685.1. NCBI lineage: Eukaryota > Metazoa > Chordata > Mammalia > Hyracoidea > Procaviidae > Heterohyrax > Heterohyrax brucei. The sequence goes on along the minus strand of CM053166.1, from coordinate 125,901,958 downwards.
CCACCCACTCTCCTTCCTCCAGCCAGAGGTCAGCAGGATGATATCCTATAAATGCATGGAACCATAAAGTGCATCCAATATACGGTTACTCTGCATCGCCAAGTCCAATCCATTCGTGTCCGAAGAGTGGATGCTGCAAGGGCAGCATCAGGGCCAGGGGCCATGCTCCTAGGAGAACCCCAAAGCCACTGGACCATCAATTGCACTCTTTTAGTGGATATCTCAGGGTACACCCCTTTTTATTCTTGTGTTGCCAGTGAGACTCAACTTAGTGAGCTCCATCGTGGTGACTGGGCGCCATCCGGTTCTTCTGGTCCCAATTCTATGTAGGCACCCACTCGTGGGTCCCTCTATATTCTGGGGTCTTGTAACTGGTGGTTGCAGTACAAGGGACATTTTTACTGCAAGACTCTGAGATTCGGCACTGGATGCATCACATAGAGAGGATCTCTTCAAAACCTTTGGCTGAGACTCAGATAATGACAGTGACCAGATAATGTTTCTCAAGACTAAGGATATGATCAATTGTTTCTGTGACTTTATCAGGAAGTCCTGTCACAATGACAGTGTTTGAATCTGGGGATCATCTGGGAGGGAAATAGATATCTACTTGGAATTGATCCGTAATTTTATTCATGGTCTTCCCATGAAACCCAGCAACGTGACCTTGGAATTGGTGGTTTAGTGGGATTTCCTTAGTTACTGGTTTTTCAAATTGATGCACTATTTTCATAATTGTATCCCTGGCAGCAATGGCATTGTTTTTATATCCAGTAATAATGATTTGATTTTTCCTTTCATTGGAAAATCGATGGTGACATCATGTTCCAAACAAATCTGAGAAGTAAGTACACCCTTTGTACCGAGGACACAGGAGTAGTATTTGCAGTCTAGTGTCAAGCTTAGTTGAAAACTTTTCAGTGCTCGATCTTGTACTTCATCTTGCAAATCCACGACTCATTCTAGCAATTTAGCTTTGGCTCGTTCAACATTTGCAGCAAGATCCATTATGAAAATACTACTGGACTGTAACCCAGCTGCTGAGACTTTTACATCAACTTCAAACTCGTCCAGCACCTTACGTATATGTCTTCCCTCATGACTGAGAATGTAAAGCTGAAGATCAGAAGGCACATCTACTTCATCAGTGACAGGAATTAAAGCCACAAAGGCTTCCATGGCAGCTTCACACGTTTCCTTTCGGCCTGAGATATATACAGTACCACATTTCTTTGGAGAAATAAGAAAACCTTCCTTAATGTTCTTCTTCCCAATTTCGTCATCTTGAACTGTTGGCTCTGTATTAGTAACTGGGTTCTCTTCTCTGTGTAGGAATTCGATTTGAACATTATAATCTCTAGTGATTTGTTGGACTCGGGACCACGAGAGTCCCAGGACAAAAAGGTGCAATTTTCAGGGAATGGCACATTCTGTTGTTACTCGGGTATGAAAGTCGTCAATGATTTCCTGAATCTGTTTCTTTGCCGCTTCTACACAGGGTCTTGCTCCTTTCATCATGACTTCGTTGCTCTGTGTTTCTGAACATGGGAAATTAATAATCACACCACCGTACTCCTCAATCATCTCCTGTAAAAACTGGCCCCTTCTCATGACAAAGTAATGCTGGTACTTGGGATTTATCAGTATACTGACCTCTACAACATCGTCTAGGTTTTTCACTATTGCTCCTAGTTCCTTCTCTGTGTCTTTAACAGCCTCTTCTGAGCTGGCGATAGTTAACACATCTTGATTCATATCATCACGGCTAGGGAAAACGATACATGTTCCAGTCTCTTGACAGATTTTAGTGATATTGCCACCATTTTTACTCATGAAGAAGTTATGATACTGTCGTTTGGCTTGGAGGACCACAGTGTAACTCTTGCTTTCCATTTCTTCTGCTAGTTGATGCAGCCTTTCCTTTGTCTTCTCAACCTTTTTGGTAGGTCCCCTAATGGAAATCCTATGGGAAATCGAGTTTTTTCTTGGAAAATAAACACAGATCCCTCCATAGTCTTCTAAGATGGAACCAATCAAAAAGATCTGGGGATCTGTAAGGGCTTTATGCACATTAGAAGGAAAAGAAATTTCCACTTCTGTAATGTTAATATCTTTCTGAGTAGCAAGAGTCCACTTACAACCTATTTCACAGCGTTCCTGTTTTCCAGTGATGACAGTATTCTCTGAGCTGCTACTTGCTAATGGAAGGTGAATTTGGGTATTGCTTGCCGCACAGGTATCTTTTGTATTTGCACCTTCTTTTCCAATGATATTCCTGTGAAACTCTTCGAAGATGGGAACAATAATGGAATAGTCATTTTCTGCAAGGTCCGTCACTACATTCCCCAAATATTTTGCACAATGCTCTAATTCATACTTGGGCCCCCTGAGTTACACCACATCACTTTCTTGTGACAAATCAGGAAAATTAGTCATAACTTCTGGGAATTTCTTATGAATAGCATGAATCCATTTACCTTTCCACCCAATGATGGTGTGATGAAGTCAACAATTCTTTCCTCCACACATCTTGCACATGAGTAGCAAGCTCCAGAATTTCTCTGTTGGCCCTTAAGATTCCCTGAGATTCTCCCTCAATTCTGATTGAGTAACTCTTTTCATTTGTAGGTGAGATTAGCACAAAAACCTTATTTTTCTCCTTATTTTGGGTTATGGAGGCACCATTATTCCCTATCAGATAGTTGTGAACCTTGCAGTCAATATTCACACCCTCATAACCCATCTTGTCAATTAAGTCTTTGACTATGACCTCAGTTTTGACTTGAACATGATACACATCTTCCATAGGCCCTTCTATGATAATTTTGTCGTCTCCACTAAATTCTATACAAACTTTTGGTGCACTCTCAGTTACTCCAGATATATGTTGACTTTATGATCCATAATAAATCTGTGCATCCAAGAAGGTGCAAAAACTGAAGAAATGGTATAATTCTTGCCCTTTGAATACGTTTTAGTGAATGCCTTCGTTGACCTTCCAGGCTCACCTTGGAGTGTCACTGGTTCTGACATTCTCTCAGAGGGTGAAGTCTCTGTTGCAAGTCCAGTTCTTTCCAGGATCTCAGGTACAGAATTACTCTTGGACTTTGTAGTACACATGTGCCTCAAATTCATCTCCATACTGTGGCTGCAATTTTCTTTTTGGTATCACCAAAAATCTCCTCTACAGGAGCCACAGACTGATTTTTCTGTTTCTTTTTTCCAATAAACACTACCCCTGTGTGGCTAATACTAGGTGATGGAACATATATGTGCACCTATTCCTCCTGCATGACGGTGTTAACAGGTCTGTCGCATGGCCTGGCAAATGGAGGACTACATAACTTTTCTGTACCTAGCCTCTCCATAGCATACCTGCCTTGTTCAGCAGACCTAAGAAAAACTGCTTGTGGATCTCTCTTTATGCCTTCTTTGATGTCGGCAATCTTGACCTGGCTTTGATGGTTATCATGGTGTAACACCTGGCTGCTGGCTGTAGTTTTTTATTCCAGTTCTTGTGGTTTTCCTCCAGTCTTGCCTATAACACTACAGTCTTGCTCTTTGGGGGTGCAAATTGTAGTGGAAACTTCTTCCTGAAACCGAGGAAAAACTTCCTTCTGAGCTTTCTTAACATTGTCTGGCTCACCAGAGATTGTACTGTAGAGACACTGGTCTGTCACTAAAGGTTGTAGGTTGGTATCAGTCCTGTGCATGATATCTAGAAAGGATTTAGGTTGTGTACTAGCTTCACTAAACTGATTCAAATACTTTCTTTCCTCCAGAGGAACATGCACAATTTGAGAGGTGGCTAAGTTTCAATTTCTGGGTTGAATATTACTGTTTGAGGCTCTAGCAGGTTCCTGCGCATTTTCCATTGATTTCTTTTTGTCCAGGAGTTGAGGGACATTTTCTGTGCAGACAGGCATGACAAGAACCTTTGATGAATTTAAAACAGTAGTATAATTTTCTCTCTGAATGTTTTCGCTTTGGTTCTCAGCAATGTTTTCTTCTGCTGACTTTCTTTGAAGCTCATTTTTTATTTTCAATGTGATGCAATCCAGATTATGGTTGCTACATGATTGGCAGTTGGGGAATCTCTTTTGTAGCTGCTCTTGTGTATCACTGCATGGGAAGAATAAACATTTTGAAGAGATGATTCTTTATAAACTCAAAGCAATAAAAAATAAAATCTTAATATTTATACAACTTGGTAAAAATTTCTAATATTTATTCTAGTGTCATGAGATTAGCAAGACAAAGCTAAAGTTGGAGGGACTGTGAGAAAACAGTCGTTATTTATTCAAAGGAGAAGTTACCCTTCTTTCTTATCACAGTCATTAACAACTGTCATTTTGCTAAAGCTAATCCCATTAATTTTAACCTCTAAAAACATCCATCACTGAAACTGCAGGATACTTTTACAAAAATCTAGTTTGCTTGTCTCCAATTATATCTTATTTATCAGAATTTACTATCTTTAACAATAGCTTTATTAAGGAATAACTGATAGAATTTGAAACTGATCCAGTCATGATCATTAGTAAACTTACAGTATTGTTCAAACACCACCAAAATTCAGTTGTAGAACATTCTCATCAATCTATAGGGGTTTCTCATGCTCATGTGCAGTCAATCCCTATTTCTGTCTCCATTGCCATCCCCTGACAAATGCTAATGCTTTCTTTGTCAACTTGTTTTTTCTAGACATTGCACAGAAATGGTGGAATATAGTTCATAGGGTCTTCTACACCTGGTTTCTCTGCATTGCCATAACATTTTTGAGATTCATCCATGTTGTAGCATGTCTCTATAGTATGCTCCTTTTTATGGCTTAATAATATTCTGGTTCTGTTCTACCTGATAATTGTTCTGACTTAATCTCTTTTCCTGATTCTTCCTCCTCCAGAAGAACTTTACATACTGAAGTGCTACAGGGTACTCTTTTTATCCCATTCTTTTTCTCTAGCCTGTCCTTGTTTGATATTATTTAGATGCTTAGCTTTGAATACCACCAAACACTGATGATTCTCCAATCTGTGACCACTGCCTTGTGCTTCAGATACATGTCTAATAGGGTCTGTAATATCACCACCTAAACGTCTACTAGTTCTATCAGTCTTAATATGTCCAATAAACTCATGACGTCATTGCTAGTTTTCTCCCCTGGCAATGTTCCAGAACTCAGGAATGACACGTAGCTTTTCTCCTGTTGCTCAAGCCACATACTTTTTGTCAATGACTTCTCACTGTCTCTCATACAAGGCATCCAAGATAAAGCATGCCTGTTAATCTGTGCCTGACTTTTCTCTCTTCATTTCCAATCTGTGTGCCTACTCTTCTCACCACAGTAACAAACTTTCAAATGTTCTATGTGTTCCTACACTTGGCCCCCAGTGGCCTACTTTCCCCCAAACAGCAAGATTCATTTTGATAAAATCTGAAGAAAATCATTTTCTTTGCTGCTGGCACTTTCTAGTGTTTTATCTTTGTTCTTAGAAAAAATGACATCCATGTCTTCCTATATGAGTACAAACCTACAGAGGCACAGACACACACGCACACAGGTGTAAACTCCTTCATTTTAAGCATTTACACTCACATTGTCTGCAGGGTGTGTGTCATGCTCCAAGCATTGAGTAAATTTGCTTGATATCATTACAAAAGACAAACAGGAAACCAGAAGAAAATAATTACAACCAAAGAATATTCCAGCAAATACACGTGAAAGTTGCAAATTAACAACAACCAGCACAATAGAAAAATGAGTACTGCATGTGACTAGGAACAGAAATATGAATGTTTAATAAACAAAAGAAAGATCAGATTCTCTGCTATTCAGGAAAGTCTTGATGGTGTGGTGGTTAAGAGCCACATCTGCTAACACAAAAGGTCAGCAATTCAAATCCACTAGGCATTTCTTAAGGAACTCAATAGGAAACTTCTACTCTGTCTTGCAGAGTCTCTATGAGTAGGAATCAACTTGATGACAGTAGGTGTGATGGTGGTAGATTTTCAGCAAATTATAAATAAAATACACATAATTGTATAATTTTATAATATTAGCAAACATAAAATTTTTAACCAAACAAATGTTGATTAGGAAAATTCTTACTCTCAATTACTATACATATCTTGTCATTACCAAACCAAACCAAACCCAGTACAGTCGATTTGGGTCCGACTCATAGCGATCCTAGAGGACAGAGTAGAACTGCCCCATAGAGTTTCCAAGGAGCACCTGGTGAATTTGAAGTGCCAACCTTTTGGTTAGCCGACATAGCACTGCACCACCAGGGTTTCCACCTTGTCATTAGCCTACACCAGATTGGTCATGGACCTATACTGGTCCATGGACCACTCTTAGAGTGGAAGTGAATGAAAATGTGCAGGAAGGGGCATTGTATTAGAAACATCAACTGGTAGAATCACTTAGGGGATCAAATTGTTAACGCATAATGAATAAAAGAGATTGTTAGGAGCCCAGCCAGCACTGTGGTTAAGAACCTGGCTGTTAAGCAAGAGATGGGCAGTTTGAATCTACCAGCCACTCCTTGAAAACCAAGAGGGGCAGTTCTGCTCTGTCTGAAAAGGTTACTTTAAGTCGGAATCAGCGAGACAGTAGCAGTTTATACTTACTACTTTTCTGCATGCTATTCACCCCAGGACTCAATGTCTAAGAAGAGAAATCCTTGTAGAGTGATGGGAATGTTCTGCAACTGAATTTTTGTGGTGGCTGAACAATAGTTTAATTTTACTAAAAATCATGAATGATATATCAACCGGATAAATTTTAACTTATATCAATTATCTCTCAATAATTTTTTCTCATGAAACAGTTATCAGGATGTCCATATCTGAACTCATTGCATTAATACAATATTTAAGATCACATACATATCTATCTTAGTCACTGCTATGGACTGATCATGTACCCCCAACATATGTTAATCCTAACCCCATTACAATTACAATCCCATTTTCTAATGGGTTTTCTCTGTTATGTTAATCAGACATTGTTAGTACAGGGTTTTCATATATATAAAATAGCAGATTAAACTAGCAAAGGATCAAGCAGAGAAGGCAGAAGATAGTTCAAATGCCAAATGCAGAAGCTAAAAAGAGGCAGGAGCCTTCCTCCAGAGCCAACAGAGACAGAATGCCTTCCCCTAGAGCCAGTGCACTGAATTCAGAGTTCTAGACTCCTACACACTGAGAAAAAAAATTTCTCTTTGATTAAGTCACCTCCTTGTGGTATTCTTGTTAGAGCAACACTTAATAACTAGTTACTGTGGGCTGCCATAACAGAAATAGTGCAAGTGGGTAGCTTTAAAGACTATAAATTAATTTCCTCACAGTTCAAGGGAATAGAAGTGCAAACTCAGGGTATGGTTTCAAGAGAAGGTCTTTCTTTGTCTATTTTACCTTTTGGCAACAGGGAATCCTTGAAGCTCTTGTGTGTGTAGATCCATCTGCCACATTAGTCTGTCTTCATATGGAATCTTCTCTCTTTTTTTGTGTGTGTGTGTCTCTTCAGGCCTTTTTGTAGCTTAGAAGTGATTTTGCTTAGAACCTATAATACATTAGTATGTCTGCATTAACCTAACAAAAGAAACCCCCCTATATCCGAGCAAGGTCGTATTTATAGACACATGAAACAGTTATCAGGATGTCCATATCTGAACTCACTACATTAATACAATATTTAAGATCACATACATATCTATCTTAGTTACTGCTATGGACTGATCACGTTCCCCCAACATATGTTAATCCTAACCCCATTACAATTACAATTCCATTTTCTAATGGGTTTTCTCTGTTATGTTAATCAGGCATTGTTAGTACAGGGTTTTCATACATATAGTATGAATACATACATAGTACAGGTTTCAATACATATTTTGCAGGGGCACAATTCAATCCATAGCATTCTACCATTTTACCCACTGAAAGCCCACTGCTTTCAAGCTAGTTCTCAATAATAGCATTCCTACAGGACAGAGTAGAACTGCCCTATAGGGTTTCCAAAGAGTGGCTGTTGGACTCAAACTGCTCATCTTTGGGTTAGCAGCCAAGCTCACAGGGACTGCAACATCAGGGCTCCATTCTACCATTTTCCCCGAATTCACAACTTCCCCATGTGCAAAATAAAATCACCCTTTCATCATTCCAAAAGAGTTTTAACCTATACCAGAATCAACTCTTAAGTTCAAAATCTTACTTCTGAATCATCTGAATCAAAATTAGTAAAACTGGGTGTGTTTCTACATGGGGCATAAATCCTTTCCATCTGTGGACCTGTAAAACCTAGAATACATGTTATCTGCTTCCAAAATGCAGTGATGAACCAGCCATAAGGTAGACAATCTCATTCTAAAGGAGAGAAATGGGAAAGAAGGGGCCACAGGTACCCAGCAAGTCCAAAACTCAGCTCTCTCGAAAGGCTTGAAAATTGTCTTGTTTTCAGGCACATTTGAGCAATGACATTGTCTTTTAGACTTTGGGCGCTGGCCATGATCTCTGGATTATGAGTGGAGGCTCTTCATGCCCTTGGCATCTTCCTAGTCTTTCAGACTCACAGAAATTTTGCTCACTCATCTTAGAGCAACCCCACTCTTCGGGTCCACAAGAGTGGTGATTCCAGCCCTGTAGCCCTGAGTGTGCTTGTTCTCCTTGCCCACAAGGCCTGGCGTCTCCTTCCCCTCAGTATTGGACAGTGTCCCCATTCTCCTGGCCTATAGAAACAGTTTCTTATCCTTCAGGACCAAGATAGTGGCAGTCCTTCTCTTTGAAAACTAACTGGTAGCTCCACCCTTTGACACTGAGGAAGTGTCAGACCTGCCTCTGTTACTTCTCATAGTTTTGCTGGTCTTTGAACTGCTCCTTGGATGGTGTCTTCCTTTTTTTTTATTATGACTGAGTGAAAATGTACATTCCCATATAAATTTACATGCCCACCTATATGCAGCTTCCACTGCTCTCCCTGTCTGGTGACAGCACACTATTCCTCTCTGCTCCATACATGTCTCATCCTCCCAACAGTCTCCTTTCCCCTTCTCTGCACCCACTCTCCTTCCTCCAGCCAGAGGTCAGCACTGTATGGTTCTATGCATCTATAGGATATCATCCTGTTTTGGATAACAAAGAATGTTTTCAGCCAAGTAGTTCCACTGGCCCATATCTTGCCTGTAGAGTTTCAAAAGGCAAACAACTTTCCTTCATTTGTCCAGTCTCCATCCATTTCAGTTTAAACTGACAAGATTTCTGCTGCAGGGGTTGATTAGATCCATCTGTCATGAAATTAATCTCTTTAGTAAAAGATTATGTAGCCACACTCTTAGTGCCCATTCCAGGACATGCTCTCCTGGTTTTTAGAACTGTATTTTCTGGGTACTTTCTGCACAGTTCATTTCTAAATCTATTTCTTTTCTCATACACTTTAAGCAGCAAAGAGAAATCATACAGCCTCTTTAACATCTTTATTAGACATCTCAGCGAAATCTCCAAGTTCATAACTTACAATTTCTATTCTGCACAAAATATTAAATCATATTCCAGACAAATTCTTTACTGCTTTATAACAAGGACTGCCTTTCCTCCAAGATCTAAAACTCTGTTCATTGTTTTCTTGTAAAGGCTCACCAGAAGCACATTTAATGGTCATCTTTCTAGCAATATTCTGTTCATGGTGCTGGAAGCCACCTCCACAGCTTTCAAGTCTACATTCTCGTCATAATTTCTTCTAATGCCCATAATTCTACAAAAGCATCTTTAAGGTAAGCCACTGTATTATTATCAAGTGCTTCAGTACATCACCCAATTCCAAGTTCACTTCTATATTTAGGTATTTGTTAGAGCAGTACCCCACTTCTTGTGCCTATCACAGTCTGAAGAGAAATACCACGGGGGGGGGGAGTGGCTTAAAAAACAGTAATTAATTTTTTCTTAGTTCAGGAGGCTATCATTTCATATTCAAGGTATAGCTCCAGCAGGAGATCCTTCTATGTCTATTTCAGCTTCTAGAAAGCAGGAATCCTTGAAGTTCCTCAGTCTGTAGATATATCAGCTGTTTGTGTCTATCTTTACATGTGTGTTTACCCTGTGTGTGCCTATGGGTCTAGTCTACTCTTTTTTATAACTCCAAAATGAGTAGATTTAAAACTCACTCTATACTGGGATGGCCTCAATAACCTAACAAAGGAAAAATCCTATTTATACATAGCAGGGTTAGGATTTCAACAAGTGTTTTGCAGGGACACAATTGAATGCAAAACAATATCCATAAATAAAGATGTATCTGCATTTTCATAGTATATCTATGTACTAAACTGAATGCTGAGTATGTGCTATATCAATATTAATAGGTACTAATAAACAAGATATTGAGTGAAAAATGCATTTTATTATTTTTATTGCATTATTCCATATTTATACTTAAGATTATATTAAGTTACTTGATTCCAAAGTAGGAATACTTGATACATATATTTTAATAATACTGTAAATATTTGGTGTATGTTTTTCTGCTTATACGTAGTGAAAGTTATTAACATGTGTATACAGATGAGTACATGAAACTAATGGACTTGAGCCCGGGGAAGAGACATTATGGTATTAACACTTTTAAGCTATTAAGTAATGATTTACTAGATACAAGTGTCTATCAACAAACTTAAAAAGTTGTACTCAAGCCAAGTGCTGTCGAGTCGGAGCTGACTCATGGCGAAGAAACTACAAATGTAGATGAAAAATGAATGGAAGACACAGATTTTTCTAATGAATGACTTACTATTCTTTTTATATATAGATACAGGTAAAGAAACTATACAACAAATGGACTTAACCAAGATGTTGAAATCTTTCTCATTAAACATTTTCAGTTGAAAGAGTAATCTCTGTTAAACTGACTTTCCTTCTGTGTGTTTCATATTACTCTTGTTTCATGCTGAATCTCTAAAATGCTATATCAACCAAATTTATAGTGAAGGTTTGAAGGAGGTAGAAAGATAACCTTGATATGAAAGGCCTCATATCCTTCTTTACTAATATTTTGTACTCAACTCCTGCCCCTTACTAAACTTTGAAATGTCTTTCCATTGCCTGATGGTTTAATAAAGATAAAAACAACTCTTACATTCTGTCAACAGGGGTGGATAATGTGTCATTTCTCAAGTTACACAGGAAGGAAAATATAGATGTTTCCTCATGTATGAAAGCACACTACAATCTGCAGCATGATTAAAAACAGAATGCATGTCTTGAAAATAACTGAAGGAAAATATATGACATAATGTATATTAAAAAAGGAAATAAAAAGCAGAAAATGATGAAGAATATAACACAGAAACCAAAAAAAAATGAAGAGATTTAACTAGTACACTAATATTAGTTTTGGAAACTGATTATTAGTTGATTAAATTCTCCCATTAAGAGAAAACCTTAATTACAATTTGTTCATATAATATTTGTAAAAATATGTGCAAAATTTTAAAGTTTAATTAATTTAAAATCAGTTAAATACAAACACAAAATTCAGTATCACAATATTAGTATTCTGATAATTGAATCTGAAGGCAAAAGTGATTACAGTTATGATCATTTACAGAATAAAAGGGAAAAAATTCAAAGTAGGACAATATACTGGGGTAATTTTTTGAAAAACTGAGAAAACCTATCAACCCTATTACCTGTCAGCTTTCATTGGGATACTTTTCTCATAGCCTCATGTTTCTATCTCGATGGACTTCTAGATTATTACTCCTATTCCCTTTCTCCTCTTCTTAGTCTTCCACAAGTTTTAACTTATCTAATAGGTGCATTCAGGAAACGGAACAGAGCATAGTATGTGCAGCTGCTTTTCGTGCTCTGTCTGGAAGAATGGCCATTCATCAGGAGGCCTTAGCATTTTCTCTTTGTTACTGAAGTTATCCTGAAGAGCTATTTCTTCCAATAAGGTCTTGGGAAGAACATTATTTTACATGCTGTCAGACTTTGCTCAAGGTATTTACCCACTACATGCTTCAGAGTCCTCTTTTTTTAAAGCAAATTTAATAATACTAGAGTTATTTATAGGGTGAATTAGGTTATAAATGTGTGTGTGTGTATATAAAATCAACCAAAAAACAAACCCAGTGCCCACAGAGTCGATACTGACTCATAGCGACCTGTAGGATAGAGCAGAAATGCCCCATAGAGCTTCCAAGGAGTACCTGGGGGATTTGTACTGCTGATCTTTAGGCTAGCAGCTGAAGCACCTAACCGCTAAGCCACCAGGTTTTCCAGGTTTCTATATAAAAACATGGAAACATGTGAAAAAGTGTGCAAACATATAAAAAAATTTTACCATCATATCAAGAGTGCACATCCATGTTCAACTTAACTTTTCTACATTTTAAATGTTTGAAATAATTTGTTCAAGAAAATCTGGAAAATAATGAAGCATAATAAAAATAGGTTAAAATATAAAGACATAATGTTAGAAGTTATTTTGAGTTCGCTTTGGTAAGTAGAGTGTTAATATGATTATAAAAACAGCTTCCACTGAAAAAAGTTAAAAGCAACAACAAGCAAATAAATACAAAAATAGGAAGAGGAAGTGACATGTTAATTCTCAGAAGACAAAATCTAAATGATCAACAATTAAAGAACCTTAAATCTCATTTGTCGATTCTCTTATAAGAATGTCAAAGAACAATAAGAAAGCCTATCAGTATGTAAACATTTGAACAAATGTGGTATATACATTTTAGGGTATATTGCAAAGCAATAAAAATTGATTCAACTGTGTGATGGTTAAGAATGTGAGTCAACTTGACTGGGCTGTGATTTTTAGTGGTTTGGTTATTAGGATATATTTTAGTGGTTGTATGATGTTGTGATAAATTTTATGAGATTTGATACAATGTGATCACTTCTATGATAAGATCTGCTACAAGTACCCAATCAGCTGGGAGGTAGTTTGCTTTGGTGTGTGGCCTGCAACAAGTATAAGTGGACAGTCTAGAAAGGCTTGTGGGCTTTTTGCTCACTCTGGATCTTGTAGGCCGCTCCTTATGTTCTGAATTCAGGTTCTTGGGAAGTGACCTAGCAGCTTACCTGTGGTTTTTCCTGCCAATCTTGGGACTGTTGATCTTCAAAGCCTGTGAGTGACAGCTCTGCTGTCTGACTTCCTGATCTTAGGTTCACCAGCCTCTACAGCTAAAAGAATCAAGGAAGCCTCTATCCTAACCCATGGTGTGTTCTAGCCTAAAATTGAGTGTTACCATGGACTGAGATGCTACAGACAAACTCTCCTTGGCAAATTATAAAACCTAGACCTAACTCAACAAGCCACTAACTGTAGGTGTTGGAGAATGAACAGGGGCAGAGAGATTTTAGTTGCAGAATGTGAATGCTTAGAGATGGAGAGACAGGGAGTTTTATATAAAAATCTCTATATCCACAGTCAACATAGAATACACAGCAGTGTGGATCCATGTGGGTAAACATTAATTGATACAGAACTCTACAATCAACAAGAGATGAATAAACATTTTTTGACAATTCCAGATGGCACCTTTACTATTTACTATTATGGCAACTTTACTATTATGGGTCATAAAACAAATCACCTATAAATTTTAAAAGATTGCAGTTATACAGGTTGTATGCTCTGTCCACAAATAAATCAACAGTATGTTAACCAGGAAGACACCAACTATTTGGACACTGAATAATGTATTTCTATATAAATATTGGATAAAAGAAGAAATTATAGGAAATGCTAAGATATTTTGAAGTGAATCAAAATACACAATATAAAAATTTGCTGAGTGTAACTAAAACTGTGATTAGAGGGGAATTCATAGCTTTAAATGCCTACACTAAAACAGAATGTCTCAAAATCAGTGATCTAGGCTTCCATCTTAAGAAACCAGAAAAAGAATAGAAAGAAAAAAAGAGAACAAAAACCATAACAGGTTAAAAAAAATTTAAAGAAAGAGAAAACAGAAAAACAATACTGAAAATCTGTAAACTCAAGAGGCGCTTTGTAGAAAAATAAATAAACAAACCTCTAGTCAGTCTGCTCAACTAAAACAAAAGTAAGAAAATATAAATCAGTATCAACCAAAAAGAGGAGAGGAACATCATGAGAAAATGTTCAGTTATTAAGATTGAGGCAAAATTATCCAAAGTATTCAAAATGGTTTTTGAATGCTTCCACAAGATATTTTTGGTAATTGCATTGGATTGGACTTGGCAATGCAGAGTGACCATATATTGGATGCACTTTACGTTTCTATGCATTTATAGGATATCATCCAGCTGACCTCTGGCTGGAGGAAGGAGAGTGGGTGGAGAGGAGGGGAAAGGAGACTGTTGGGAGGATGAGACATATATGGAGCAGAGAGGAACAGTGTGCTGTCACTGGGCAGGGAGAGCAGTGGAAGCTGCATATAAGTGGGCATGTAAATTTATATGGGAATATACATTTTCACTCAGTCATAATAAAAAAATGTAAATAAATTGAGAAAAATTTACAAAATGTAGGGAAAAAAAAGACAGCTAAACCAAAGTATACTTATCTCCACAATTTGCATGACTTTAAAACTGTGATTCCACTCCAAAAATGTCAAGGCAATTTAAACAGAGCATTCATTAGCTGGGAACATGCTCTCAGAAGATTATAGTACATAATGACCTATGAAAGGAATACTCTGCTAAGTAGGTAAAAATGGAAAGACTATTAAAAATGTGTATATCTATGTGTATGTATATGTACACATATACATAAACAAATTAATACAAAGTAATACATATAGTATGATTATAACTATAAATTATATTTTAAAATGTATGATTGTTATATATATTAGAAAATGAATATATTTTGAGCACAGCTTGTACACATTTACCAGAAGAAAAATCATGAGAATTGAACAATATATACATATAATATGGCAAAGCTTTCAAGTATCAAGAGAGGTTAAACAGAGAAATATGTGACCTGCCAAAAGGGACTTGTCAGACTGGTCTAAAATGCCTCTCAAACACTGTGTACAGGAACGTTTTCAGGGCAGTTTGGATAGAATGTTGACGAATCTCTGACCTCACAGGGAAAAAGCCAACAAAGACCTCACCTTGCACACATCACCAAGAATGGCCTAGGCAAGGATATTAAAATTATACACAGTTGATTGTACACACTACAAAAGTGAATAATTAGTGAGGACTAATAAGAGTGTCAACATACGTAAGGCAGGTTGGTGAAAATTAAACCACTGCAAATAGATTTAAAAGAAAACTTGCCATTGGGAAAGATGGAAGTCAAGTATCATATGATATATCAGAAGAATGCCAAGGAAAACAATAAGGGACCCAACATCCAGACATAATTTGGTAGAACTTTCAAATGTTAAGAATAAAATTAACATTCTATAAAAATCCAAAAAAAGTTAAAAAAAAAAAATATTACCAAAGGGCAGAGTCAAGATGGCAAATGAAACGCATGTCTCCCTAAATCTCTCTGGAAACCAAGACCTGACCTGATAATTACAAGGAGCCTTCTGGACACCTAGTGAGCCCTAGAATGAGGCATAGGGCTTTTAATTTGGACTTCATACCACTGAACACAAAACCTCCTTTCTTTCACTGACCCCACTCTGGGTGTGTGGGGGCTTGCGTGGACTGAAGGTAACTCACCATTTTAATTATTTTTTTCTGTCTTAGCAAGTGGGCAGAGCTGGGACGTGACTAGCCACTAATCTCAGATACTACTGGTGGGATTGTCAAGCACAATTGCCATATTCTGAGAGCCCAACTTTGGACTCTGTGCATCTAGGCACCTTTGGCCTATCTTTCTACATCCACCATATAGTAGGCATACAGAGGCGGTGGCAACCTTGTGTGCAACGCCATCTTGATCTATTGGGAGAAGGATACACCCGTACAAAGGCCCCAGCTGGACTTAGTTCCTAGGCTGGGAGGCAGTGCCTGCCAGGGGAAGAGTGCTTTTCCAGCAGAGAGGTAGTGTTTTACACAGTGTCACCTGTGGCTGGGGCCCAGCAATAAAGACTGTGGACTCTGATCATCTTGGCACCTTTGGCCTCCCTTTCTCCCGGTAGCCTGGTCCTAGCCAGGTGGTGAGCATGTGCGGGTCACCATCTTGTTCCACTCAGAGGTGGATATACCCACATGGAAGCCTTAGCTGGACCTAATTCCTGGGCTGGGAGGCAGCACCTGCAGGGAGAGATCGCTTTTCTGGCAGAAAAGCAGAATTCTACACAGTGTTACCTACAGCTGGGGCCTGATATCAGAGGAGAGCAGGGCAGTACCCTTTCTGTATTTTGAGCTACTTTATAGCATTTGTGGTTTGATATACAGGTGCTGACTTTGCCAGCTGGGAAGAGACCTCAGGTACTTTTTACCTCTAACTTTAAGAAGATCTAGAAAAACAACTGTGGTCCATCCTCACAGCATCTCTCCCAGCCTCTATTGACTCACATGATGCCCCCAAAGCAACAAACTCTGGAGAAAACCATAACCAAGAAATGACCCACGGCTTCAGAATGCCCCCAAAAGAAACCACCTCAGAACTTACCAGACCAAAAAGGTTTTCTGAAACTATAAGAAGGTGAATACAAAAGGATTATATAGAGAGACCTCCTAGACCTTATACCAAATACAGCAAAACAAAATGAAAAATTAAGCAAGCTGTTTGATCTGATGAAACACCAGGACTCTGAAATCCAACAGATCAAGAACAAAATCAAAGACATAGAAAGTTCAATTCAAAGCCAAGAAAACAGAACAGAACAAATGGAAGAGAGACTTTCTGACTTGGGAGACAGAGCTACTCACTCCAGCATCTATGAGGAGAAATCAGAAAAAAGAAACAAGAAAAATGAAGAAGCATTAAGAAACATGTGGGACTCTAATAAGAGGAACAATCTATGATTAACTGGAGTTCCTGAACAAGGCGAGACACCTGAGAACACCAGAGAGTATTGCTGCTGAGCTGCTGACTGAAAATTTCCCAGAAATTAAGAAAGAAGAGAATATACATATCCAAGATGAATCTCAAATGCTACTCAATACAGATCTCAAAAGAAAGACTCCAAGAGATGTTATAATCAAGCTTAACAAAATGAAACATAAGTAGAAACTCTTAAAGGCAGCAAGACTCAAACAAAGTTAACATTCAGAGGGAAACCCTATAGGCTTTCATTGGATTTCTCAGCAGAAACACTGCTGGCACAGAGACAGTGGCATGACACATTCAAAGCATTGAAGGAGAAGAACTTCCAACCAACTTTTGAAGGGTTATATACCCTTCAAAACTATCTTTTAAATATGAAAATGAAATTAAGGCATTCATAGATAAACAGAAACTCAGAGACTTGGTAAAATAAAAAAAAAGAAAAACAAAGCTACAAGAAATACTGAAAGAATCTCTTGGCTTTGGCTTAGAAGACTAAAACCACTAACTTTATATTTTAGAAGCAAATTCAAGACATATCACCCAGAAACCTATTCAGTTAGGGAAAACTCCAAACTCAGTCAAAGCTGCAACAGTGAAAGAAATGATCCAGTGACCATATCATGAAAATTATGATATCATTATACTGAAAAGAAGGATGTACTACAGTCATTATAGTCCTTCCAGATGGAGAGGAAGTTAATAAGACTGGTAGCAATTAAAATTGGCTTTATACATAATTTATTAAGGGGGATCGTAGCGGCAGTGGTAAAGCACAATAAAGAAGCAACATATCAAACCAAGAAACATAATACAAGAGTCTCAACAACCACAAAATCAACCCTGGAAAAGGTGAAAAATCAACTCATAAAGAAGAAAGTTCTCAAACATATTATAAAGGACAACAGAGAAACTATCAACACAGAAATAAACATATCACAATGACAACACTGAACACAGATCTATCAATAATTACACTGAATGTGAATGGACTCAACGCTCCAGGAAAGAGACATCGAGTAAGATCTTGGATCAAAAGACATGACCCATCCATAGGTTGCCTACAAGAAACTCACCTAGACTTAAAGATAGGGACAAACTGAAAATTAAAAGATGGAAGAATACATATTAACCTAACAATGAACAAAGAAGAGCTGGTGTGGTAATTCTAAACTCAGATAAAATCAATTTTAATGTGAAATCCACCACTGTGGACAAGCATGGTTGCTGAAAGATTCTATATACAAATAGGATTTAACAATATTAAACATCAGTGCACATACTATTAGAGCATCTAAATGCATTGAAGAAACACAGACTACACTGAAAAAGAAAATAGACCACTCCATAATAATAGTAGGAGACTTCAACACTCCACTCTCAATACTGGACAGATTGTCTAGACAAAAGCTCAGTAAAGATTCAAAAGAACTTATTGCCACAATTAACCAACTCGACCTCATTGACATATACAGAACTTTCTATCCATCAGTGGACAACTAAACCTTCTTCTCAGTGCACATGGAACGTTCTCTAGAATAGACCATGTGTTAGGACATAAAACAATTCTCAACAAAATCCATACCATTGAATTACTGCAAAGAATCTTCTCAGATCATAAGGCCATGAAAGTCTAAATCAACAGCAGAAAAAATATAGCCAGAAAGTGGAACTCATGGAAACTGAACAACATCTTGCATAAAAAGCCATGGGTTATAAAGGAAATCAAGGATGAAGGTAATAAATGTATGGATTCCATCGAGAATGGAAACACTTCCTACCAGAACCTATGGGATACAGCCACAGCAGTGCTCAGAGGTCAGTTTATCTCCATTAATGGACACATCTGGAAGGAAGAAAGAAACCAAATCAAAGAACTGACCCTACATCTTGAACAAGTAAAGAGAGAACAACAGAGGAACTCCTCAGGCGCCAGAAGAAAGCAGATCCTAAAGATTAGAGGACAACTAAATGAGTTAAAGACTAGAAGAACAATTGAAAAAACTGAAAAGGCCAAAAGCTGGGTTTTTGAAAAGATCAACAAAACTGAAAAACCACTGGCTAAACTTACTGAAGAAAAACAGGAAAGGAAAGAAATAACCCAAATAAGAAATGAGAGGGGTGTTGTCATACCACATCCAACAGAAATAAAAAATATCATAACAGAATACTATGAAAGACTGTACTCTAACAAATTTGAAAACCCAGAGGAAATGGACAAATTCCTTGATTCGTATTACCTACCCAAATTATCACAAGGTGAAGCAGAACAACTTAATAAACCCATCACAAATGAAGAGATAGAAAAAGTCATCCAAAATCTACCAATGATAAAAAAGCCCGAGCCCAGATGGCTTCACTGCAGAATTCTACCAAGCTTTTAGAGAAGAGTTATCTCCAATACTATGAAGACCATTTTACAGTATAGAAAGGGATGGAATGTTCCCAAATTCATTCTATGAAGCCAGCATAACCCTGGTACCAAAGTCAGGGAAAGACCCAACAAAAAAGGACAACTACAGACTGACATCACTCATGAATCCAGAAGCAAAAATCTTCAGGAAAATTCTTACAGAAAGACTACAACTACGTATCTAAAAAATAATCCATCCTGACTAGGTTGGATTTATACCACGGATGCAAGGCTGGTTCAACATCAGAAAAACAATTAATGTGATCAATCACATGAATAACACAAAGGACAAAAATCACCTGATCTTGTCTGTTGATGCAGGAAAGGCATTTGATAAAGTCCAACACTCACTGATGCTAAAAACTCTAAGCAAAACAGGAATAGACAAGAAATTCCTCAATGCAATGAGGGCCATTAATACAAAGCCAAGTGCCTACTCCATCCTAAGTGGAGAGAGAATGAAACAGTTTCCCTTGAGAACAGGAACTAGACAACATGCCCACTCTCAGCTCTCCTATTCAGCATTGTACTAGAAGTTCTAGCCAGAGCAATTAGACAAGACCAAGAAATAAAGGGCATCTGTATCGACAAAGCAGTCAAAATTTCACTATTTGAAGATGATATGATTGTATATGCAGAGAATCCTAAAGAATGCAAAAGTAAACTACTCAAACTGATAGAAGAGTTCAGCAAAGTCTCAGAATACATGATAAATATAAATAAATCAGTAGGATTCCTTTATACAAACAGTGAGATTAGTAAGGAAGAAATCACCAAATCAATACCATTTACTATCGTCCTTAAGAAAATAAAGTACCTAGGAATAAATCTTACCAGAGAAATAACAGACCTTTACAAAGCGAACCACAAGTTCTTACTTGAAGAAACTAAGAGAGACTTACACAAACGGAGAAACCTACCCTGCTCATGGATAGCCAAGC
This sequence comes from Heterohyrax brucei, assembly GCA_028571685.1. Lineage (NCBI taxonomy): Eukaryota > Metazoa > Chordata > Mammalia > Hyracoidea > Procaviidae > Heterohyrax > Heterohyrax brucei. Next base: position 125,881,647 of record CM053166.1, on the reverse strand, counting down.
CAAGCCAAGTGCCATTGAGTTAGATCCAACTTATGGCTACCCTAGGGGCTAGATTAGAACTGGACTCTGGAGTATTCAAGGTGCTCTTGCTGGATTTGAACTGCCAACTTATTGGTTAGCACTTAACCCACTGCACCACCTTAAGTTCATGGATAGGAAGACTTAACATAGTGAAAATGTGTATTTTACCTAAAGCAATCTGCTTATGTAATGCAGTCTCAATACAAATTCCAGTGACTATTTCTAATGAGATGGAGAAACGAATTACCAACTTTGTTTGGAAAGGGAAGAAGCCCCAGCTAAGTAAAGCACTGGTGAAGAAGAAGAACACATTGGGAGGCCTCTCATTTCCCAACTTTAGAACCCATTACACAGCCACAGAAGTCAAATCAGCCTGATACTTGTAGAAAAAGAGACAGATGAATGGAACAGAATTGAAACCCATAAGAGGACATCATCTTCCTATGAGAAGTTGATATTCAACAAAGTCCCTAAGACATTAAACTGGGGAAAAACAATCTCTTCAACAAATGGTGTTGGCAATATTGCATATCCATCTGCAATAAATTGAAACAAGACCCATATCTTACACCGCATACAAATACCAGCTCCAGCTGGACAAAACACTTAAATATCAAATCTAAAACGATAAAGCTCATCAAAGAAAACATAGGAAGAACAATGGAAGTTTTAATACACAGTGTAGACAGACTTAAAAATCTGTCAAACAAACCACAAACATCAGAAGAGAAAATAGATAAATGGGAACTGTTAAAAATCAAACACTGTTTCTCATCCAAAGACTTTATTAATTGAATTAAAAGCCCACCTACAAAATGGAAAAAAAAATATGGCAACTCTATGTCAGAATGATGCCTGATCTCCATAATCTATAAGGCACTACAAAATGTCAATAAGAAAAAGATAAATCATCCAATTAAGCAATTGGTAAAGGAGATGGACAGACACTTCTCTAAAGAGATCCAGGCAGTCAAAATACACATGCGGATATGCTCACAATCATTAGCTACTAAAGAAATTCAAATCAAAACTACAGTGAGATACCATCTCAACCCAATAATGTTGGCCATAATCTAAAAAATGCAAAATAACAAATGCTGGAGAGGCTGTGGAAGAATTGGAATTCTCCTCTACTGTTGGTGGGATTGCAAAATGGTGCACCCTCTTTGGAAAGCAATCTGATGCTCCCTTAAAAAAATGGATATAGATATACTATTCGACCCAGCAATTCCACTGCTTGAAATATATCCTACAGAATCAAGGCCATTCACATCAAGTGATGCATGCACATGAATGTTTATTGCAGCAGAATCCACAATAGCAAAAAGATGGAATCAACCCACATCCACAACATCAGAGGAATGGATAGGTAAACTATTGTACATATACTCAATGGAACACTATGCAGTGATAAAGAACAATGATGATTTTAGGAAGCATCTCATAACCTGGTTTCAATTGGAACACATTATGTTGCATGAAATTAGTCAGTGACAAAAGGACAAACATTGGATGAGACCACTACTATAAGAACTTATAAACAGACGCATGCATAGAAGAAAAGACTCTTTGATGGCTGAAAGGGTGGGGAGGGAGGGAAGGTAGGGGGGAGTGTTTAGATCAGATAATTGGTACAAACTTGGTTAGGTGAAATCTAGTATAGCACACGTTAGAAATAAGATCACTATTAACTGGACCTCAACATAACATGATTACTCCTCCCATCTTAATCCAATATTACAAAGACAGAGTAGCTGGGGCAGAAGGACGGGGACTGTGCTCTCAGGGGAAATAGAGGCCAACTGGCACAACTAGTGTTTTGCTAATAGAGCCCTCTGTACCCCATATTGGTGAGTGGCATCTGGGGTCTTAAAAACTGCCAAGTTGCCATCTGAGCGTACAGCAAATGGTCCCAACTCAGCAGGAATGGGTGATCACCAAGGACCAAAATGACATGGGGGAAAAAGAACCCAGAAGATAGAGACCCACGTGAGTGGGTGCCTACATAGACTTGTGACTGGAAGAACTGGATGGTGCCCGTCTACCATCGATGATAGCCATGATGGAGCTAACAAAGTTGAGTCTCACAGGTAACACAAGAATAAAAAGTGCATCCTGAGATCTCCACTAAAAGAACACAACTGTTGGTCCAGGGGCCTCGGAGTTTCCCTTGGCGCATGGCCCCTGGCCTGGATGCTGCCCTTTTCCATGATATCATAATGGAGGTCAACTCTCAGACAGGAATGGATTGGACTTGGTGATACAGAGTGACCATATCATTTGTGCACTTTATGGTTCTATGCATCTATAGGATACCATTTTGCTCACCTATTACTGGAGGAAGAGCAGTGGGTGGAGAGGAAGGGACAGGAGATTGTAGGGAGGATAAGACATGTATGGAACAGAGAGGAAGAGTGTGCTGTCACCGGGCAGGGGGAGCAGTGGGAGCTGCATATAGGTGGGCATGTAAACTTATATGAGAACATACATTTTCATTCAATCATAACAAAAAAATATATTACCTGGAAAGGATAATTTATCACACTGGTCTAAGAGGGTCCCCAAGCACCATGTACATGAAGGTATCCAGTGCAACCTAGCATTACATGCTATCTCTGATCTCATAATGGAAAGGCCAATAAGTTGGCACACTGCTCAAAGTGCCAGGATTAACCTAGACTAGGATAGTAAAGATACACACACTGAGTTCAAAAAAAAAGAAAAAATACATTATGGAATAAAATATATGGTGAGTGAAGTGATTTAAACTGCATAATTTTCAGGCGCTCAGAGTGACAACTGTATAAAAAAGGAAGGTTTTGCTGAAAAGGACATCACTACAATAAGAATTTTAAGAATTTTCCATACTGAAGATGCAGGTCAATTATTACACTATACACCAGAAATATACTAAGAAGGAAATATCTGGACAGCATGTGGTGGAACTTTCAAAAGTCAAGAATAAACTTAGAATCCCACAAGAATACTGAAAAACAAAAAAATTACCTCAAAAGGATGAGTTACCAAACTGGCCAAGATAGTTCCAAAATACTATGCACATGAAGGCTACCAAGGCAGCTTAGAATTCTAGGGACAACTAATCTCACCACAACAATGCCAATTAGGATAAAACCTTGCTCACAGTCCCAGTACTGGCCTAAGCCAGGATATTAAACATATATACAGTAATATATACAAACTCAAATGCAAAGACAAAAAGAGAAAGGGCACAGATACACTACAGGATAAAATTCAAGGTGAGTCATAAGATAAAAAAAGTAATTTTTGAAGATTGACAAGGGAATGGCAAGTGTATATAATAAATAAGGTTGCTAAAAATTAGACCATTACAATTATATTTTCAAAGACAAATTTTGAGAGCTGAAGGTGTAAATCAAGTATTACACTATATATCACAAAAAGAATAAAGAAGGCAATGTCTAGACATCATTTTATTGAACTTTCAAAAGCCAAGGATCCACTGTGGTGATGGCAACCAATATCCCAGAACAATTTTTGTATGAAAAATTGAAAGTAATTCGTTGTATAGACAATCATTTAATGAACAAAAAAAATGTTCCAAATAAATATTATGAAGGCACAATGTATTAGCCTGGGTCGATGCATCTGTGTGCACACATGCATTCATATGCACGATTATCAGCAATTGATTTAAAACAAAAATCATATAAGTGAAAAGAACAACTTCTATTCACTTCTCATTTATATAAGAAGGGAGCTAAAGACCATATGATCTTTAGAAGGTTTTGGTTTTCACAGAATATGTTAAAATTATCCTAACTGCTTAATGAAGATATACATAGACTAATGTCATGGGCACCACTGTGCCTCTCTGTCTCTCTCTCTCTCTCACACACACACACACAGGGTCACATGTCAAAAATAAACTTAGACTCCCATAAAAATCCAGAAAAAGTAAAAATCAAATTACCTGAAAAAAAGATGAATTATCAGAGTGAACTAAGATGGCTGTCAAATCATGTGTACACAAAGGTTGCCAGGGCAACCTAGAATTTTTAAGGATCTCTGACTTCACCACTGAAAGGCCAATCAAGATGACACTGTGCCATCACAGTGCCAGGATTGGCCTAGATCAGTGTATTAAAGGTATACACACTGATGTATGCCATCAAATGAAAAAAATTGAGAAGGCACACAGATATTATGGCATAAGACACATGGTGAGTAATGAGATTTAAAAAAATGAATATAAGCACTGAGAGTTATAAGTATAGGTAGGAGGGTTGCTTAAAAACTGATGAAAATATTAAAGGCATATATACTGATGTACACAATCAAATAAAAAAATCAAAACACATTTGAGATATTATGGGAAAAGGTGTATAGTGAGTGATGAGATAAAAAAATGGATATAATTTGTAAGCATTGTTAGTGACAAGTGTATGTAGGGAATGTTGTTGAAAAATGTACCAGTATGATTAGATGAAAGACACATTTCCAGAAATGAAGGTGGAAATCAAATATCACAATATACATTAAAAAAATAAAAAGACTCCAATACATAGATATTAAAAAAACAAAAACACTGCCATAGAGTAGGGTCTGACTCACAGTGACCCTAGAGGTCAGAGTAGAACTGTCCCACATAGACATTATTTGGTAGAAACATCAAAAGTCAGGAAACTCTGGTGGCATAGTGGTTCAAGCGCTATGTCTGCTAACCAAAAGGTCAGCAATTCAAATCTGTCAGGTCCTCCTTGGAAACACTATGGGGCAATTCTTGTTTGCCCTATAGGATCACTATGAGTCAGACCCTACTTGACAGCAGTGGAATCAAAAGTCAGTAAGTCCTGGTGGCATAGTGGTTAAGTGCTACATCTGCTAACATAAAGGTTGACAATTAAAGTTTGCCAGGTGAGGCACATAGTCAAGATGGAGGGCTAGACATGTCTCCTTAACTCCTTCTGAACAGTAGGGCTTGGATTGATAATTGAATGGAGCATTCTGGACACCAAGTGAACCCTACGACAGGCATCGGGTTGTCAGATTGAACTACATGCCACTAAATGGGAAATTTCTCTCTACCTGAGCCCCACCTCTACTGACTTGCCACTTGGGTGGACTGCAGGTACTGGCACTTTTATTATTATTTTTTTTTGTTTTTGTTGGCCTGTAATCAGGGGATGGGCATTAGCTGGCAGATACACTGAGCTGCAGTGCCGAAGTGAACAGCATGTGACACAGAAAAGAGAGTGTGTGGCATAGCCATGTTTTGAGAGCTTGGTGGCAAAATGAGGGCACCACAAACCCTCCACCCTCTCTTTTCTGAGCTCTGCCATAGATTCTGCTGTTTTCCAGTGGTAAAGGCAGCTTGGATGTGGAGTTTCTCAACCAGAGGCCTCAAGAGGGGCTACTTCCAAGTATTGGAGGCAGTGCCAGTCCAGAGACCACTTTTCCAGCAGAAAGGCTGTGTTTAGCACAGTGTTGCTGTACAGGTAGGGCCCAGCTGAGGATGGCAGCAGGGCCACAGCCCCTCCCTATCATGAATTACATCACAGCATCTGGGGATGGTTGAAGAGGTGCTTCTGCTATCAGTCAGAGGATGAGGCCTGCATCATGTGGTGACCTGACTTATTTTGGAAGCTGTAAGATAGCTTTTTAAAATAAGACTGCCTAAAAAAATAACTGCTGAGCAGGCTGAAAGAATCGACTCTGGCTTTTACTGACAAACATAGGGTTGGTTGACAGCCACCCAGTGACTCTATAAGCAGAGCAGTGTCTTTGCCAGCCAGGAGGTGGAGCATGGCAACCTAGAGAATACATTGGGGCCAGTCGCTAGAGTACCCAGGGGAGTCTGATGACCAATTCCTTTCTCAGAACTGACTCAGCTCCTGTTGAGGCAACACCAGAGAAATTAAACAGCCTCTTCACGGCCTGAACGCAACAGACGATCACAAAGCAATTAAGGAAACAGCCCACTATGGCTCCAGAAAACTCTCAAAGTAAAGAATCAAAGGCTTCCCAGATGAAGAAGCTTTTTTGAAACTGAGGGTGAGTACAAAGGAATTATATATATATATATTATATATATATTATATTATAATATATATATTATATTATATATATATAATATATATATTATATAATATATATATATTATATATATATAGAGAGAGAGTTCTCTGAGAGATTAAACAAAATGCAGCAGAGCAAAATGAAAGTAAGCAAGCTACTCAAACTGATGGAATATCAATGTTCTGAAATCCAGCAGATCAATAACAAAACTGCAAAATTAGGCAATTTAATTTAAAGCCAAAAGAGCACAGTTGAGGAAATTGAAGTCATACTTAGTGTCCATGAGGATAGATCAACTGACACCAACATTTATGAGGAGAAATCACAGAAAAGAAATAAGAAAACTGAAAAAGCATTAAGAAACATGTGAGACTCTGTCAAGATGAATAATATACAATTAATTGGAGTTCCTGAACAGGAAGGGATAGCTGAAAACAGAGAGTACTGTTGTAAAGTTGATGACAGAAAACTTTCATGAAATTATGAAGAGAACATAGATATTCAGGGCATGTATTGAACACCACAAAAACTACACACTGAATGAAAGACACAATGACATATTATAATCAAGCTTATTTGTTTCCACATAAGTCATTGTGTCTTTCATTCAGTGTGTAGTTCTTGTGGTGTTCAATACATGCCTTGAATATCTATGTTCTCTTCATTCATAATTTCATGAAAGTTTTTCACATAAGTGGAAAAAAATGCAATGAGACTCAAAGCAAAGCTAACATTCAGAGGGAAGCCCTGTAGGCTTTCGTCTGACTTCACAGCACTAACAATGTCAGCAAGGAGGCAGTGGGATGACACATTCAGAGCCTTGAAGGAGAAAAATTTACAACCAAGAATTGTACATCCCACAAAACTCTCTTTAAATTTGGAGATGAAATTAAGACATTCACAGAGAAATGGAAGCTTACAGAATATGCTAAAACCAAACCACACCTACAAGAAATACTTAAAGAAGCTCTTTGCTTAGAAAACAAAACCATTAAGTGTATATTTAAGTAGGCAATGCAAGACACAACATCCAGAAACCTACTCAGTTAGGGAAGCCACAAAATTCAATCAAAGCTACAACATTAAAATAAGGGAACCAGTGATCATGTCATGAAAACGATGACTCCTTCACAGTAAAAGAGGGATATGCTAGAGTAGTTATCATCCTTTCAGACAGAGAGGAAGTTAAAAAGTTATCTAGAAGTTAAGTTTGGCTTTAAACTTAGAATATTAAGGGGGATCACAGAGGTGGCGGCAAAGCACAATAACAATGGAACATATCAAAACAAGAAACAATACAAGAGTCTCAACAAACACAAAAGCAACATCACTGAAAAGTCAACCATAAAGAAGAATGAGCCAGAACAGAATCTTAAGAACAACAAAGAATGCACTAACACAAAAATGAATACAAAAAAATGATAGCACTGAACACGCACCTATCAATAATTACACTGAATGTAAATGGACTGAATGTTCCAATAAAGAGACAAGTTTCATCTTGGATCAAAAGACATAACCCGTCTATATGCTGCTTAAAAGAAACTCACTTTAGACTTAAAGATATAAAGAAACTGAAAATTAAAGGATGGGGTAATAGACGGCACTTGGCTTGGCTAATACATACCAGGCTAACATTATACAAAGAAGAGCAGGTTTGTCAATACTAATCTCAGATAAAATAGATTTTAATGTAAAATCCACCATTGTGGACAAGGATGGTCATTACTTATTGCTGAACAATTCAATGCACAAGCAGTACTTAACAATATAAAATACTGACGTGACCAATATTCGCCAAGTAGCCAAGTGCCATCGAGTCGGATCCGACTCATGGCGACCCTAGGGGCCAGGATAGAACTCACCTCATCTAAATACATCAAATAAACACTGCCTACACTGGAAAATGAGATAGATTACTCCATAAGAATAGTGAGAGACTTCAACACTCCACTTCCCACATTGGACGAGTCTTCTAGAAAGAAGCTCAGAAAAGACACACAAAACCTTGTTACCACAATTAACCAACTAGACCTAACTGACATATACAGAACTCTATCCATCAACAGATAAGTACACCTTCTTCTCCAATGCACATCAAATATTTTCCAGAATAGACCATGTCTTAGCATGTAAAACAAATGTCAGCGAAACCCAAAATGTCGAATTATTGCGAAGCATCTTCTGGGACTATAAAGCCATAAAAGTCTAAATCAATAGCAGAAAAAACAGATAGAAATTGGAACTCATTGAAACTGAACACCTTGCTCAAAAAGAAATGGGTTATAGAAGAAAACAAAGATGAAGTAAAAAAGTTTATCGATTCAAATAAAAAGGACAACACATCCTACAGAATCTATGGGACACAGCCAAAGCAGTGCTCAGAGATCTATTTATCTCTATAAATGTACACATCCAGATGGAAGAAAGGACACAAACCAAAGAATTACCCCTACAGCTTGAACAAATAGAAAGAGAGCAACAGAGGAACCCCTCAGTCATCAGAAGAAAAAGGATCATAAAAATTAGAGGAGAACTAAATGAATCAGAGAATAGCATAACAATTGAAAAAATTGATAAGACCAAAACCTAGTTTTTTGAAAAGATCAACAAAATTGACAATCCACTGGGTAAACTTAAGAAGAAAAACAGGAGAGGAAACAAAAAAAAAGGAAATGAAATGGGAGATGTCACAACAGATCCAACAGAAATCAAAAGTATCATAACAGAATACTACAAAAGACTGTACTCTAACAGATTTGAAAACCTAGAGGAAATGGACAAATTCCTTGATTCATATCACTGACAAAAATTATCACAAGAGTAATTAGGACAACTTAATAAACCCATTCAAAGGAAAAGATTGAAAAGGTCAACAAAAAACTATCAACCAAAAAAAGCCCTGGCCCAGATGGCTTCACTGCAGAATTCTGTGAAGCTTTTAGAAAAGACTTAACTCCAATACTACTGAGAATATTTCACAGCATAGAAAGTGATGAAATACTCCCAAATTCATTCTATTAAGCCGGAATAACCCTGTTACCAAAGCCAGGGGAAGATCCAACAAAAAAGGGGAATTACAGACCAATCTCACTCATAAACATAGATGCAAAACTCTTCAACAAAACCCTTGCCAATAGAATTCAACAACATATCAATAATAATAATAATAAATCACGACCAATTTGAATTCATATCTGGGATGCAAGGCTGGTTCAACATCAGAAAAGCAAGTAATCTGATCAACCACATAAATAACACAAAAGATAAAAATCACTTGGTTTTGTCAATTGATGCAGCGAAGGCATTTGACAAAGTCCAACACCAACTCATGCTAAAAACTCTCAGCAAAAGAGGAATAGAAGGCAAATTTCTCTACACAATAAGGGCCATCTACCCAAAGCCAACCTCCTGCATCATCCTGAATAGAGACAGACACTGAAAGAATTCCCCTTGAGAACAGGAACTAGACAGCTATGCCCTCTCTCACCTCTCCTATTCAGCAATATACTAGAAGTTCTGGCTAGAGCAATTAGACAAGACAAAGAAATAAAAGGCATCAACATTGACAAAGCAGAAGTAAAAATCTCCCTCTTTGCAGATGATATGATTGCATACACAGAGAATCCTAAAGAATCCATAAGTAGACTACTCAAACTAATAGAAGAGTTCAGCCAAGTATCAGGATACAAGAGAAACCTAGTAAATCTGTAGGGTTCCTTTATAGCAACAAAGAGGTCATGCAAGATGAAATGACCAAATCAATATCATTTACTATAGCCCCCAAGAAGATAAAATATCTAGGAATAAATCTAACAAGAGAAATGAGACACCTATACAAACAGAAATAGAAGACATCAGTGTAAGAAACAGAGAGACTTACATAAATGGGGAAATCTATCCTGCTTATGATAGGAAGACTTAATATGGTGAAAATGTCTATTTTACCCAAAGCAGTCTACATATACAATGCAATCCCTGTACAAACTCCAGTGACATTTTTAATGAGATGGAGAAACAAATCACTACCTTTGTTTTGAAAGGGAAGAAACCCCCCATAAGCAAAGCACTACTGTAGAAGAAGAACACACTGGGAGGCCTCTTACTACCTGACTTTAGAACCTATTACACTGCCACAGTAGTCAAAACAGCCTGGTACTGGTACAAAAAGAGACAAATAGACAAATGGAGTGGAGTTGAGGCCCCAAAGATGTCGCTATCCTCCTGTGAACAGTTGATATTGGCCAAGGCCCTATGATTGTTAACTGGGGTAAAAATGGTCTCTAACAAATGGTACTGGCACAACTGGATATCCAACTGCAAAAAGTTTCAATAGGACTCATATCTTACACCTCACACAAAACCTAATTCAAGTTGAATGAAAGACCTAAATATCAAATGTAAAACAATAAAGATCATGTAAGAAAAATAGGATCAACAATGGAAATTTTTATACACAGCTTACAGCTATTAAAAAAGTCCATATCAAAACTACGAGATACCATCTCACCCCAACAAGGTTAGACGTGATCCAAAAAGCACAAAACAAGAAATGCCAGAGAGGCTGTGGAGAAATTTGAACTCTCCTACACTGCTGGTGGGATTGCAAAATGGTACATCTCTTTGGAAAGCAATCTAGCCTTTTCTTAAAAAGCTGGAAATAGATATACCATGTGATCCAGTATTTCCATTGCTCGGAATATATCTTACAGAATCAAAGGCAGTCACACAAACAGACACATGTATAAGAATGTTTATTGCAGCACAATCGACTATAGTAAAAAGATAGTATAAACCTAGATGCTCAACAACAGATGAGTGGATAAACAAACTATGGTACATATACTCAGTAGAAAACTATGCAATGATAAAGAACAATGATAATTTTAGGTAGCATCTCATAACCTGGCTTCAATTGGAGGACATGATTTGAGTGTAATCAGTAAGTGGCACAAGGACAAATATTGTATGAGACCCCTAATATAAGGACTTAAAAACAGACTCATGTATTGAAGAAAAGACTAGGTGATGGGTGCAAGGGAGGAGAGGGAGGGAGAAGGCTGGTGATAGATTAGATAGTTAATAGAAATTTGTTTGGGTGAAAGCAGTTACAGTGCACAGTGGAAAGAAGATCAACTTAACTGGATTTCAACATAAACTGGAAACTTCTAATCTTAATGCAATATTGCAAGTATAGCGTAGCAGGAGCAGAGAACTGGGAACCATACTCTCAAGAGACATCAAGGCCAATTGGCATAGCTAGCCTATTGCTAAGAGAGTTTCTGCACTCACGTTGGTAAGTGGCGCCTGCGTTCTTAAAAGCTAGCAGGCTGCCATCTAAGGTACACCAAATGGTCCTAATTCACCCAGAACTGATGATGACCAAGGACAACAAAGACATGAGGGAAAAGGTGTCCAGAAGACAAAAAGACCCATGTGAATGGGTGACTGTATCAACACGTGACCACAAGAACCAGATGGTACCCGGCCACCACCAAAGAAAGCCAAAATGGGGCACACAATGTCAAGCCCAAGGGCAACACAACAAAAAAGGGGTTCACCTCAAGAACTCCACTAAAAAACTGCAGTTGATAGTCTGAAGGCCTGGGGTTTCCCCTGGGAGCATGGACCCTAGACCTGTTGCTTCGCCTGAACAGAAAACATTACTGAGGCGAACTCTTCGGACAGGAATGGATTGTATATGGGGGCACAATTCGACCACATGGTGTGTGCATTTTATGTTCTATACATGTATAGGAAGCTGTCCTACTGGTCTCTTACTAGAAGGGAGAGGAGAGAGTGGAGAGAAGAGGACAGGAGATTGTTAAGAGCACATGACATGTATAGAATGGAAAGGAGGAGCATGCTGTCACAAGGCAAGGAGAGCAGAAGGAACTGCAGATAGGTAGGCATGCAAATTTCATTTGGAATGTATACTTCCACTCAATCACAATATAAAAAAGGTTCTAAGTAGCACAGAAGAAAAAACAATATACCAGGTTCTACTTGGAAACTCTAGGGGACAGTTCTACTCTGTCCCATATAGTCGCACTGTTTTTGTTTTAGTCAAAAATGAAGCAGAAACTTAAAATCCCGCAAAAATCCAGAAAAAAAAAAGGACAGCAAATTACTTGAAAAGGCTGAATTGTCAGACTGACCGAAGATGACTTCCAAATACTAAGTACCCGAAAGGGGCAAGGACAACTTAGAATTTTGAGGGATCTCTGACTTCATCCTGAAACAGCCAGTCAAGATGGCACTGAGCTCACATTGTACCAGGATCAGCATACACTAGAATATTAAAGGTACACACACTGATGTATGCCATCAACAACAACAAAAAAAAAAATTGAGAGGGCACACAGACTTTATGGGATAAAATACACGGTGAGTAATGAGATAAAAAATAAATATAAGCACTGAGAGTAACAAGTACATGTAGGGGGGCTGTTTCACCACTGAAGATTACAATGAGATTGAAAAAAGAAACATTTCTAACTTTGACCTACACTAGTATAACAAAACTATACAGTGATAGATTCAAACAAAAAAATAAACCACTCCTTCGCAAAAAAAAAAAAAAATAGTGGTAAAAAAGGCACAAACAGGCATTATGGCATAAAATACACTCTGAATAAAAATGAGGATGGTGAAATTAGACCATTGTGATGAGATTTAAAGAAAACCAATATCTATAGGTGAAGATGTAAACAAATATCACACTGAAGACCAGGAAAATAATAGGAGGAAGAAGTTACTATCTACACATATTGTGGAACTTCCAAGTTCTAAGCATAAAGTTAGAATTCCACAAAATTATACAAAACATAAAAAACATTACCTTGAAAGTGTGAATTATCAGCCTCATCTAAGATGACTTTGAAACATGGTGTGTATGACGGTTTCCAGAACACTGTAATATAAAGCAAGATAGCTCACTAGTTTAGGCTAGGGTAATGAAGTTACACACCATTCAAGTGCAAGAGAAAACTGAAAATATTTGGGGGGTGGAGTCAAGATGGCGGACTAAGCACACATCTCCTTATATCCCTCTGGAAAGCAAGACCTGAATTGACAATCAAACAGAACCTTCTGATCACCTAATCAGCCTCAGGACACGGCACAGGGCTGCTAATTGGGACTTCATACCACTCAGCGAAAAACCTCCTCTCTTTCACTGACTACTCCCGGCTCTCACAGACGGAAGGTAAACGCACCAGTTTGACTTTTTTTCCCTCTGTCTCGGCTGGCGGGCGGAGGTGGATCTTGCCTGGTGGCTGGACACAGACGTCCTGCTGGGGGGATAGGCGAGGGAAATTCTCGTATTCTGAGAGCCAGGCTTGGGACTCTGTTAATCTAGCCATCTTGAGGCTTTGGTTTTGTAGCTGCCTCAGTGGGGTTTGTGCGGAGCTTCGCAGTCAGTATGCGGGACGTCATGTTGGTACCGAGATTTTAGCGGGACCTCGTTCTTAGCCTGGGAGCCAGCACCTGCAAACGGGATAGCACTTCTCCGACAGAAAAGTAGTGATTTTGCACAGTGCTGCCTACGTTGGGGGCCCTGCAACAGAAGCAGAGGAATCACTACCTCTCGGCACCTTTAGCCCCTCTGTCTGCTGCGTGTGGAGGACATCATCTTGGATACGGTGGCCGCAGCTGGACCTAAATCTTAGCTGGGAACCAGAGCCTGCCCACAGGAGAGCGCTTTTGTATCACAAAACCAGTACTCCACGCAGCGTTGGCTAAGGCTAGGCCCTGTCAGCAGAGGCCAACAGAGCAGTAGCATTGCTGTATTCTGAACTAGTTTGTTATCATCTGGGGCTGATATAGTGGTGCTTACTTTGTCAGATGAGAAGAGGGTCCTCTACACCTGAAAACCTAACTGACTTGTGAACTGGTCAGACACCTTTTGCTTTACATTTGAAGACACCCTAGAGAAACATTTGCAGTCCATCCTCACAGTAACTTTTCCAGCCTCTATATACTCCAATGGGACCCAAAAAGCAACAGACAATTGTGTCATACAACCAATCACTCATGGCTTCAGAAGGCTCCCAAACAAAGCAACCAAGGAGTTTTCCAGAAGAAGAAACTTTTATGAAAGCATCAGGAAGTGAATACAAATTGATAACATACAGAGCCCTTCTAAACGTTATACAAAATGCAACAGAACAAAATGAAAAATTAAGCAAGATGTTCGATGTGATGGAACACCAGTACTCTGAAGTCCAACAGATCAAGAAGAAAATCAAAGACATAAAAACTTCCATGCTAAGCCAAGAAAACAGAATGGAACAAATGGAAAAAAGAATTTCTGACTTGGAAGACAGAGCTACTGATGCCAGCGTCTATGAGCAGAAATCAGAAAAAAGAAACAAGAAAAATGAAGAAACATTAAGAAGCATGTGGGACTCTATTAAGAGGAACAACCTTCGATTAATTGCAGTCCCTGAACAGGGTGAGACATCTGAGAACAGAGAGTATTGCTGCTGAGCTGCTGACAAAAAACTTCCCAGAAATCATGAAGGAAGAGAATATAGACATCTCAGATGCATATTGCACGCCACCCAATATAGATCTCAAAAGAAAGACTCCAAGACATATTATAATCAAGCTTAACAAAATGAAACATAAGCAGCAACTCTTAAAGGCAGCAAGACTCAAGGCAAAGCTAACATTCAGAGGGAAACCTCAGCAGAAACAATGCTGGCATGGAGACAGTGGCACGACATATTCAATGTCTTGAAGGAGAAGAACTTCCAACCAAGAATTATATATCCTGCAAAACTATCTTTCAAATACAAAAATGAAATTAAGACATTCCCAGATAAACGGAAACTCAGAGACTTTGTAAAAACCAAACCGAAACTACAAGAAATACTGAAAGAGTTCTTGGCTTTGCCTTAGAAGAACGAAACCACTAACTTTATATTTTAGAACAACACACTACTCAATACTCTACTCATTTAGGGAAGGCTCCAAAGTAAATCACAGCTTTGATTTGGAAAGAAGCAATCCAGTGATCATCATGAAAACTATGGTGTCATCATAATAAAAAGAGGGATGTACTACAGTCCAGATGGGGAGGAAGATGAAAAGACTGGTAGTAATTAAAATTGGGTTTATAAATAGCTTATTAAGGGGGTTCATAGGGGCAGCTGTAAAGCACAACAAAGATGTATCATACCATTTCAAGAAATCTAACACACAAGTCTCAACAATTATAAAACCAGCTATGAAAAAGGTGAAAAATCAACTCACAAAAAAGAGTGTCCCAGAACACACTAATAAGAACAACAGAGAAAACATCAACATAAAAATAAACATATCACAATGGCAGCAGTGAACACATACCTATCAATAATTACATTGAATGTGAATGGACTGAATGCTCCAGTAAAGAGACACCGAGTGTCATCTTGGATCAAAAGACACGACTCATCCATATGTTGTCTACAAGAAACTCACTTGAGACCTAAAGACAGGAACTGAAAATTAAAGGATGGAAGAATATATATCAAGCTAATGATGAACAAAGAAGAGCAGGGGTGGCAATTCTAATTTCAGACAAAATCAATTTTAATGTCAAATCCACGATCGTGGACAAAGATGGACACTATTTATTGCTGAAAGGTTCAGCACACAAGCAAGACTTAACTATGTTAAATATTTATGCAGCTAATGTCAGAATTCCGAATCAACGGCACTAGGCTTTGGCTAATGTCAGAATGCCTAAATATGTCGAAGAAACACTGACTACGCTCAGAAGAGAGTCAGATGACTCACAATAATAGTGGGAGACTTTAACACTGCACTTCTCATCACTAGACAGATCACCTAGAAAAAAGCTCAGTAAAGATACAGAAGACCTCATTGACACAAGTAACCAACTAAACCTCATTGATATATACAGAACTTTCCACTCATCAGCAGACAACTACACCTTGTTCTCCAGTGCACATGGAACATTCTCCAAAATTGACCCGTGATAGGCCATAATGCAATGCTCAACAAAATCCATACCATTGAATTACTGCAAAGCATCTTCTCAGATCATAAAGCCATCAAAGTTGAAATCAATAGCAGAAAAAACATAGATAGAAAGTGGAACTCTTGGAAACTGAACAACATCTTGCTCAAAAAAACATGGGTTTTTGAGGAAAACCCATAGAGGAAATCAAGGATGAATGAAAGAAATTCATTGATTCCAATGAGAACGAAAACACTTCCTACCAGAACCTATGGGATACAGCCAAAGCAGTTCTCAGAGGTCTGTTTATCTCCATAAATGCACATATCTGGAAGGAAGAAAGAAACCAAATCAAGGAACTAACTCTACAGCTTGAACAAGTAGAAAGAGAACAACAGAGGAACCCCTCGGGCACCGGAAGAAATGAGATCATAAAGATTAGAGCAGAGCTAAATGAATTAGAGAATAGAAAAACAATTGAAAAAAATTGAAAAGACCAAAAGCTGGTTTTTTGAAAAGATCAACAAAATTGATACACCACTGGCTAAACTTACTAAAGAAAAGGAAGAAGGGAAACAAATAACCCAAATTAGAAATGAGAAGGGAGTTGTCACCACAGATGCAACACAAATCAAAAATATCATAACAGAATACTATGAGACTATACTCTAACAAATTTGACAACCTAGGGGAAATGTACCAATTCCTTGACTCATACCACCTACTCAAATTATCACAATGTGAAGCAGAACAACTTAATAAACCCATCACAAAGGAAGAGATTGAAAAGGTCATCAAAACACTGCCAACCAAAAAAAGTCCGGGCCCAGATGGCTTCATGGTAGAATTCTACCAAGCATTTAGAGAAGAGCTATCCCCAATACTACTGAGACTATTTCACAGTATAGAAAGGGATGGAGTACTCCCAAACTCATTCTATGAAGCCAGCATAACCCGGATACCTAAGCCAGGGAAAGATCCAACAAAGACAGAGAACTACAAACCAATATCACTCATGAACCTAGATGCAAAAATTTTCAACAAAATTCTTGCCAATATAATACAACAACATATCAAGAAAATAATCCATCCTGACCAAGTGGGATTCATACCAGGGATGCAAGGCTGGTTCAACATCAGGAAAACAATTAATGTGATTAACCACATAAATAACACAAAAGACAAAGATCACCTGATTTTGTCCATTGATGCCGAAAAGGCATTTGATAAAGTCCAACCCCCATTCATGCTAAAAACTCTTAGCAAAATGGGCATAGACGGCAAATTCCTCCACACAATAAGGGCCATTTATAGAAATCCAATTGCCCACATCATCCTGAATGGAGACAGATTGAAAGACTTTCCCTTGAGAACAGGAACTAGAAAAGGATGCCCACTCTCACTTCTCCTATTCAACATTGTGCTAGAAGTTCTAGCCAGAGCAATTAGACAAGACCAAGAAATAAAGGGCATCTGCATCAGGAAAGAGGAAGTTAAAATCTCCCTGTTCTCAGATGATATGATTGTATATGCAGAGAACCCCAAGGAATCTATAAGTAAGCTACTGAAACTGGTAGAAGAGTTGAGCCAAGTCTCAGGATACAAGATAAACATAAGTAAACCAGTAGGAGAGACTGTTAAGGAGGAAATTATCAAATCAATACCATTTACGATAGCCCCTAAGAAGATAAAGTACCTAGGAATTAATCTATCCAGAGAAACAACAGACCTTTAGGAAGAGAACTACAAGCGCTTACTACAAGAAACTAAGAGAGACTTAGATAAATGGAAAATCCTACCCTGCTCATGGATAGGAAGACTTAACATTGTGAAAATGTCTATTTTACCCAAAGCAATTTATTTATATAATGCAACCCCAATACAAGTTCCAGCATCATTTTTTAATGAGATGGAGAAACAAATAACCAATTTTGTTTGGAAAGGGAAGAAGCCCCAGACAAGTAAGGTACTACTAAAGAAGAAGAACATACTGGGAGGCCTCTCATTACCCGACTTTAGAACATACTGCACTGCCACAGTGGTCAAAACAGCGTGGTACTGGTACAAGAACAGACAGATGGATCAATGGAACAGAATTGAGACCCCAGAGATGACACCATCTGCCTATGAACAGTTGATATTCGACAAAGGCCCTAAAACTTTAAACTGGGGTAAAAACAGTCTCTTCAACAAATGGTGCTGGCAAAATTGGTTATCCATCTGAAATAAACTGAATCAAGATCCATGTCTTACACCTTATATAAAAACCAACTCCAACTGGATAAAAGACCTAAATATCAAACTTAAAATGATAAAGCTCATCCAAGAAAAGGTAGGAACAACAATGGAAGTTTTAATACACAATGAGGACAGACTCCAAAATCTGTCAAAGAAACCTCAATCAACACAAGAGAAAATAGATAAATGGGAGCTATTAAGAATCAAACACTTTTGCTCATCCAAAGACTTTATTAATAGAATTAAAAGAACACCCATAGAATGGGAAAAAATATTTGGCAACTCTATGTCAGACCGACGCCTGATCTCCATAATCTATAAGATACTACAAAATATCAATAAGAAGAAGATAAACCATCCAATTAAGCGATGGGCAAAGGAGATGGACAGACACTTCACTAAAGAGGAGATCCAGGCAGCCAAAAAACACATGGGGACATGTTCACGATCTTTAGTTATTAAAGAAATTCATATCAAGGCAACAATGAGATACCATCTCACCCCAACAAGATTGGCCATGATCCAGAAAACACAAAACAACAAATGCTGGAGAGGCTGTGGAGAAAGTGGAACTCTCCTACACTATTGGTGGGGTTGCAAAATGGTCCAGCCTCTTTGGAAGGCAATCTGGCACTTCCTTAAAAAAATGGATATTGATATACCATTTGACCCAGTAATTCCACTACTTGGAATATATCATACAGAATCAAGGCCTTTCACACCAACCGACACATGCACCAGAATGTTTATCACAGCACAGTCCACGATAGCAAAAAGAGGGAATCAACCCAGATGCCCAACAACAGAAGAATGGATAGGTAAACTATGGTATATATACTCAATGGAGCACTACGCAATGATAAAGAATAACGATGATTCCAGGAAACATGTCCTAACCTGGTTTCAACTGGAAGACATTATGTTGAGTCAAAGTAGTCAGCAACAAAGGGACAAATACTGTATGAGACCTCTGCGATGAGATCTCAAAAACAGACTTGTATATAGAAGAAAAGACTCTTTGACAGCTGCAAGGGAGGTGAGGGAGGGAGGGTGAGGGGGGAAGGGTTTAGTTTAGATAGTTACTAGAAATCTAGTTGGGAGAAAGCCGTGATAGCACACACTAGAAACAAGAACAACATTAAGTGGACTTCAGCATAACATGAGTACTCCTTCCATCTTGAGTCAATACTGCAAGGATGGAGTAGCTGGGGCGCGGGGCGGGGGACCATGCTCTTAGGTGAATTCCAGGCCAATTGGCACAACTAGCATTTTCCTAAGAGAGCTCTCTGAACCCCACATTGGTGAGTGGCGTCTGGGGTCTTAAAAACTGCCAAGCTGCCATCCGAGGACACAGCAAATGGTCCCAACTCAGCAGGAACAGATGCTCACCAAGGACCAAAATGACATGTGGTAAAGACAACCGAGAAGACAGAGAGACCCACTTGAGTGGGTGCCTACATCGACTTGGGACTGGAAGAACCAGATGGCGCCCTGCCACCACCAGCGATAGCCACAATGGAGCTCACAGAGAGGAGTCTCACTGGCAACACAAGAATAAAAAGGGGTGCATCCTGAGATCTCCACTAAAAGACCTCAATTGATGGTCCAGCAGTTTTGGGGTTCCTCTGAGAGCATGGCCCCCAGCCCTGATGCTTCTCTTTTCCATAAATTAAGCAAAGGTCCACTCTTTGGACAGGAATGGATTAGACTTGGCAATGCAGGGTGACCATATATTGGAAGCACTTTATGGTTCTGTACATCTATAGGATATCATCTTGCTGACCTCTGGCTGGAGGAAGGGGAGTGGACGGAGAGGAGGGGAAAGGAGGCTGTTGGGAGGATGAGACATGTATGGAGCAGAGAGGAATAGTGTGCAGTCACCGGACAGGGAGAGCAGTGGAAGCTGCATATAGGTGGGCATGTAAATTTATATGTGAATGTACATTTTCACTCAGTTATGTTAAATAAAAATAAAAAAATGAAACTGTTTCAAAAATAAAATAAAATTGAATATATTTTAAAAAAAACTAAATAAATGGAAGCAATCTGAATTGAAAAGTGTAATGGTGGATTTCAAAAAAAATGTGCAACTTGCAAAGACTAATAATACACTCAACATACATATTTTAGAGCTAGTGCAGCTCTAACAGAAATGCCACAGAATAGATGGCTTAGGAAAGGAAAATTTCTTCTTATACAGCCCAGTAGGCTACAAGTCTGAATTCAGGTTGTCCACTCCATGGGAAGGCTTTCCCTCTGTTGGCTTTGCATCACTGTTTGTTCAGGGAGCCTCTTGGTATAGGAACTGGAGGTCTGAAGGACACCCTCTACTCCTGGTGCTGCTTTCTTAATAGTGTAAGATTCCCAATTTTCTGCTTGCTTCCCTTTCCTTTTTTCTCTTGTAGGATTAATGGATAAAGGGTGGTGCAAGCCATACTACAGGGAAACTCCCTTTACAGGGAAGCACAGAGTGATCTTATGAAGGAATTTATAGTCCTACTCTAATCCTCTAACATACCACATAGGAAAATCACAAAATGGAGGACAATCATAAAATATTGGGAATCATGGCCCAGCCACATGGCTGCACTCACTTTTGGTGTGACACAGTTCAATCTATGACAATATGTAAAAAGATGTGTTAAACAACGTTGTTGGCATGGCTTCCAAAGCACATCTGAGTAAGGTTGAACCACCAACCTATTGGCTAATAGTTGAGGGTATAACTGTCCTATCCAGGGACCCTTGCCGAACATCAGATCACTACAATGCATTAGGGGAATGAAACTAAATAAAAGAATTAATTCCAGAGGTGGAAACATGAATGAACCTGAAAGTCTACTAATTTAAAATAGCAGTAATATTTACCATTATAAATGGTAATATAGACAGACCAATAAGCAGACACATACATGTGAAACACTCAAAGGGCAAGGATGTATAGAGAACCTTATTAGTATCCAAATGCGAAAAAATATTACCTGCAAAGGATGAATTACCAGATTGGCTCGCAACGGCTAGTAAACAACTCGAGTCAAACCCACTGGTATCGAGTTGATTCTGATTGAAAATGACCCTATAGGACCGAGTGAAACTGCCCCAGATGTTTCCAAAGAGTCCCAGATGGTAGTTGACAATTTATGCATAATTTTCAGCAATTCACGATGTTAAAAATGTAAAATTCAAGCAAATTATGTTACCATACTAAAGGACATATGATTTAATCATCTCAGAATTGAAATCTAAAATTTTAAAAATGAGAAGTATTGTATAAAGTATTGATGATAAAAGAGATCAAAAAATTAATTGTAATCGCAGATAATAGCATACAAATACTTTGCTGTGAAACATGAAATTTTTCCACACCTGAAGGAATACCTGAATCAAAAAACAACAATTTCACTAATTAACAGAACAGCAAAAAGATCAAATATCAAGCCACATCATAGTGCCATTTTCAAATGTCAAGGATAAAGAAAAATCCTACTTAAATACAGAAAGGTGAAAAAGTGTTGCCTATGCCAGATGAATTATCAAAATGGTTTGAGTTGATTCTGAAAAACAAGAGGTTGGAGAAGACTGTCAAGGCAAATGAGAATTTTGAGGGACTCTCTGACCTCACAAACAAAAACTCAAGTAAGCTGGAAATTTACTCACATTAGCATTTGA
This sequence comes from Heterohyrax brucei, assembly GCA_028571685.1. NCBI lineage: Eukaryota > Metazoa > Chordata > Mammalia > Hyracoidea > Procaviidae > Heterohyrax > Heterohyrax brucei. The sequence continues at coordinate 125,859,695 of CM053166.1, read as the reverse complement.
AATTGTATCTACAATTACACCATATTGACTATTGAGGTGTGACCCAAAATGAGGAGAAACAGCTGGAAACAGTCACAGGATAATACTCAAATATTTATAAGGGAGATCAACTAATGTCTGTTATTCAAGATTACACATCAATCACTAAGGACAAAGATGAAAACAATGAGGAATATCAACAGCCTCCGTAGTCTTAAATTGATCAAGCATATGACCAAGATGCATTGATAATTACTGATGATTGGAATGCAAATATTGGAAAGAAAGGAAAAGGACCAGCAGGTGGAAAACATGGCCTTGATGAAAGAATCCATGCTGGAAATCATAAGATAGAATTTTGCAAGACTAAGGACTTCTTCATTGCAAAAGCCTGTTTCAAACAACATAAATGGTGACTATAGATGTGGACCTTACCGGTTGGAACACACAGGATTCTAGTGGACTACATCTGTGGAAAAAGACCTTAGAAAAACGCAATATCATCATTCAGTACAAAGTCAGGGACCGTGGAAAAGACCATTAGTTGCTCATAGGCAAATCTAAGTTTAAGATGAAGAAATATAAAACAACTCGATGACAGCATATGAACTTGATTATATACCACCAGAATTTGGAGACCATCTCCAAAATAGATTGGACACATTTGATACTAATGACCAAAGACCATGTGAGTTGTTGGATGACGTCAAGGACATCATACACAAACAAAGCAAAAAGTCATTAAAAAGACAGCAAAAAAAGAAAAGATCAAAACGGGTATGAGAAAGGACTCTGAAACTTGCTCTTGGACATAATGTAGCAAAAGCTAATGAAAGAAATGGTGAAGTAAAAGAGGTGAATCGAGGATTTCAAATGCCACTTGTATAATATAAAGTATTATAATGAAATGTACAAAGACCTGCAGTTAAGAAAACAAAAGGGAATAACACACTCAATATTCATCAAGCTGAAAGAAATGAATACAAAATATCAAGGTTCAAGCTACAGTACTGAATCATTCTACAGCCAAAATATTTAATGATGCAGGAAGCAAAAGAAGATAGAAGAAATACACACAGAGTCACTGCATCAGAAAGAATTGGTGGATGTTCAGTGATTTCAGAAAGTAGGATACAACAAGAACCTATGACACTGAAGAAAGAGGTGCAAGCAGCACTGAAGGCATTACAATAAAAAAGGAGCAGGGGGTGAGGCTCTGGGAATTGACAGATTGGCTCTGGAAGGCTCTGGGAATTGACACCAATTGAGGTGTTTCAACAAGCAGATGCCGTACTGGAGGTACTCATGCTTCCAGGCCAAGAAATTTGGAGGAAAGCTATCTGGCCAGCAGACCGGAAGAGATTCATATTTTTTACCCATTCCAAGGAAAGATGACCCACCAGAATGCAGAAGTTGCTGAACAATACCACTAAAAACACACAAAAGTAAAACTTTGCTGAAGGTGATTTAAAAATCCCTTGCAGCTGTACATTGACAGGGAACTTCCAGAAATGCAAGTCTATTCTACAAAGAGGCCAGCAGGATAAGATCTTATATATGCATAGAATCACAAAGTGTACACATGATATGGCCACTCTGTGTCCCCGAGTCCCATCCATTTTTGTCCAAAGAGTTGACCACAGTCGTGATTTATGATCAGAGGAAACATCAGGTGTAGAGGCCATGCTCCCACAGGATCTCCCAGGCATTCAGACTATCAGTTGTGGTCTTTTAGTGGAGTTCTTAGATATACCCCTTTTTTTCTCATGTTGCTAATGGAAGAAATGATGAAGTAAAAGAGATGAATTGAAGATTTCAAATGCCACTTAGAGAATACAAAAGTATTATAATGAAATGTACAAAGACCTTGAGTTAAAAGAACAAAAGGGAAGAACACAATATTCATCAAGCTGAAAGAACTGAAGACAAAATATCAAGTTTCAAGCTACAGCCCCATCATGACTGTCATTGGTGGTGGCCGGGCACTATATGGTTCTTTTGGTCACTTGTTGATATAGTCACCCATTCACATGGGTCCTTCTGTCTTCTGGGCTTTTTATCCCTCATGCCATTGTCCTTGGTGATCATCTGTTCCAGCTGAGTTGGGCTCAGATTGGAGCCCGGATGCCATTCACTGATACGGGATGCAGAAGACTCTCCTAGCAATAAGCTTATTATGCCAAATGACCATGATGTCCCCAGTGAGCATGGTCCCTGGAGCCCCACCCCTGCTACTCTATCCTTGCAACATTCGGTTAAGATTGGAAGAGTATTCAGGTTATATTGAAGTCCAGTTAAGTTGCTCTTTCTAATGTGTGCTGTCACTGATTTCACCCAACCACGTTTCTATTAACTATCTAATCTATAACCAACCCTTTCCCGTCCTCCCTCCCCTCCCTTGCAGCCGTCAAGGAGTCTTTTCTTCTCTACATGAGTCTGTTTTTAAGTCCTTATACTAGTGGTCTTGTACAGTATTTGTACTTGTGTCACTGACTGATTTCACTAAACATAATGTCTTCCAGTTGAAACCAGGTTATCAGATGCTTCCTAAAATCATCATTGTTCTTTATCATTGCATAGTGTTCCACTGAGTATATATACCATAGTTTGTTTATCCATTGCTCTGTTGTTGTGCATCTGGGTTGATTCCATCTTTTTGTAATGTGGACTGGGCTACAGTAAATATTAGGGTACATTTATCTGTTCATGTGACTGCCCTTGATTCTGTAGGATACATCAAGCTGTGGGACTACTGGGTCAAATGGTATATCTATCTCTAGCTTTTTAAAGAAACTCCAGATTGGTTTCCAAAGAGGTTGTAGCATTTTGAAATGCCACTAGTGGTGTAGGAGATTTACAGTCTCTCCACACCCTCTCAAACATTTGTTGTTTTGTGTTTTTTGGATCATGGCCAACATTGCTGGGGTGAGATGCTTTTCACTGTCGTTTTGATTTGGATTTCTTTAATAGCTAATGATGGTAAACATTTCCTCATGTGTCTTTTGGCTGTCCGGATATCCTGTTTAGTGATGTGTCTGTCCATCTCCTTTGCCTAGTGCTTGAATGGGTTATTTACCCTTTTCTTGCTGATACTTTGCAGTGTCTTGTACATTGTGGAGATCAGATGTCTATCTGACATACAGTTGCCAAGTATATTTTTTCCCATTTTGTAGGTATTCTTTTAATTCTTTTGATAAAATCTTTGGATGAACAAAGGAGTTTGATTCTTAGTAGTTTCCATTTACCTATTTTTCCTTCTGTTCATCATGCTTTGTTTGTCAGATTTTGAAGTCTAACTTGTGTATTAAAATTTCCAGTGTTGATTCCATTTTTTATTTTTTTTGCGTGATCTTTATTATTTTCAACTTGATATTTAGGTCTTTTATCTATTTATGGTTGGTTTTTGTGTAAGATGTGAGATATGGGTCTTCTTTTGATTTTTCACAGATGGATACCAAATTCTTTCAGTACAATTTTTTTGTTGTTGTTTGTTTGGCTTTAACACAGGAAGGTTTATTCTTACACAGTCCAGTAGGCTACAAGTCCAAATTTAGGATGTCTGCTCCAGGAGAAGGCTTTCCCCCTTGTCAACTCTAGAGAAAATTCCAATATTGCATCAGTCTTTGTCCAGGGAGCATCTTGGAGCAGGAACCCCAGGTCTGAAGGATGTGCTCTTGTCCCAGTGCTGCTTTCTTGATGATGTGAGGTTCCCAATTCTCTGTTTGCTTCTCTTTCCTTTTATCTCTTGTAGGATGAAAGGATTAAGGGTGGGCCAAGCCATACTCCAGGGAAACTCCCTTTACAGTGGAGCAGGGAGGTAATCCTATAAAGGGATTTGTAGTCCCACCCTAATCCTTTAACATACAGCACAGGGAAGTCACAAAATTGAGGACAATCACAAAATATTGGAAATCATGGCTCACCCACATGGCTACATATATTTTTGGGGGATCACAATTCAATCCTTTGGCACCCCAAAAATCACATCTTTGAAACATGTAATACATTCATCCCATATGATAGAAGTCTTAAATCAGTCGAAATTCAAAAATTTCTTTACATCTGTGAAACCTAAAATGCAAGTTATCTGCTTCCAAATGTACAATGGCAGAACAGGCATAAGTTAGATATTCCATTACAAATGGGAGAAGTTTCAGGGAAAGACGACATTAACAGGCAACAGGCAAGTTAGTAGACCATATTACATTAGCTTGCAAAGCTTTGAAAATACTCTTATATTTTCTGAGACATTCTGCAGAATGGCCCTGCCTTCCAGACTCTAGGTATTGGCTACATTCTCTGGATTTTGAGTGGAGACTCCCAGCCCCATACTACAACTCTGCCTTTAAGGCCCACTTGGACAGAAACTCTGTCCCGTTGTCTTTAGGTGCACCCTAATTCCAACTGAGTGGCAATTTCACCCTTACAAACACAGGATGCCATGTTTCCACCCTTTCAAATCCCTGAGGTCATGGCCGTATCTTTTGAGACCAAGGCAGCTAAGCTTCTCACACTGTTTGTCTCTTCACCTTTTGCTTTCCATGGCCACATGACCTGGGCCTCAGGCTCACATCTGGCCTTCTGGGGCAAGTATTCCAAAGCTCTGTAGCTCCACTGATTCAAGTGCCCTGAGGCACCCCACTGTTGCTGGAAAGCATCTTGCACAAAGGCACTCAGCTCTCTTGTTCTGTGGGTCAGCAAGATAGCTCCACTGATTCAAGTGCCTGGAGGCACCCTGTTCTGTGAGGAAAACTCTGCACAGGCACTTAGCTCTCTTGCTCCATGGGTCAGCTCCAGCACAACCTCTGGTTCTATTGTTGCCGCTGCTGCTGCCACCAGGCCTCTGGTGTTTTTCACCATCTGCGCCTTCTGCGTTCTTTCTGAACTGCTATCTATTCACAGTTTCAAATTGGCTCCCACATTTCAGGCATTTGCTAGAGCGGCACCTCACTCTCACAGTACCAAATTCTGTTTTAGTCAGCTAGTGCTGCTCTAACAGAAATACCACTGAGTGGATGCCTTTAACAAAGGAAAGTTTATTCTTACACAGTCTGGTAGGCTACAAGTGCAAATTCAGGATGTCCACTTCAGGAGAAGGCTTTCCCCCTTGTCGGCTCTGGAGGAAAGTCTGGTATTGTACTAGTTTTTGTCCAGGGAGCATCTTGGTGTAGGAACCTCAGGTCTGAAGAACATGCTCTTCTCCCAAGTGCTGCTTTCTTGATAATGTGAAGATCCCCTCCATTTGTTAAAGAGAGTGATTTTACTATAGTCTACATTCTTAGAGCCTTTGTCGAATACAACTGTTCTTAGGAGAATGGTGTTATCTCTGGGGTCTCAATTCTGATCCATTGGTCTATATTTCTTGTTTTGTACCAGTTCAAGGCTGTTTTGACTACTGTGATAGTGTAATAGTTTCTAAAGTCCAGTAGTGAGAGGCCTTCCAGTGTGGAGGTGTTCTTCAGCAGTGCTTTGCTTATATGTGGTTTCTTCCATTTCCAAACAAAGTTGGTGATTTGTTTCTCCATCTCATTGAAAAATGTCACTGAAATTTGAACCAGGATTTCATCGTATATGGAGATCACTTTGGGGAAAATATATATTTTCACAATGTTAGTTCTCCCTATCCATGAGCACGGTAGATTTCCCCATTTGTGGAAGTCTCTCTTAATTTCAGGAAGGTCTTGTAGTTCTCTTTGTATAGGTCTCTATTTCTCTAGTTACACTTATTCATAGGTGTTTTATCCTCTTGGGGGCTATAGTAAATGATATTGATTTGGTGATTTCTTCTTGAATGATCTGTTTGTTGGTATAAAGGAATCCTACGCATTTGCTAGGATTATCTTACATCCTGATAGTTGGCTGAACTCTTTTATTCGTTTCAGTAGTTTACTTACAGTTTCTTGAGGATTCTCTGTGTATACAATCACATCATTGGCAAATAGGGCAGCTTTTACTTCTTCTTTGCGCTGCAGATGCCCTTTATTTCTTTGTCTAATTGCTCTGGCCAGAACTTCTAGTACAATGTTGAACAGGAGATGTGAGGGAGGGCATCCTTGTCTGGTTCTCGTTTTCAAGGGGAATTCTATCAGTCTCTCTCCATTTAGGATCATGTAGGAGCTGGCTTTGAGTAGTTGGCCCTTATTGCATTGAGAAACTTGCCTTCTATTCCTCTTTTTCGGAGAATTTTTAGCATGAATGCATACTGGACTTTGTCAGATGTCTTCTCTGCATCAATTGACAAAATCAAGTGATTCTTATCTTTTGTGTTATTTATGTGGTTGATCACATTAATTGGTTTTCTGATGTTGAACCAGCCTTGCATCCCAGGTATGAATCCACCTTGGTCGTGATGAATTGTTCTTCTTGATATGTTGTTGAATACCATTGGCAAGAATTTTGTTGAAGAGCTTTGCATCTAAGTTCATGAGTGATATTGGTCTGTAATTCTGCTTCTCTGTGAGATCTTTCCCTGGCATTGGTATCAGGGTTATGCTGGCTTGATAGAGTGAATTTGAGAGTATTCCATCCCTTTCTATGCTGTGAAATAGTCTCAGTAGTATTGGGGTTATCTCTTCTCTAAAAGCTTGGTAGAATCCTGTGGTGAAGTCATCAGGGCCAGGTTTTTGGGGGGGGTGCTAGTTTTTGGATTTGGCTTTTCTATATCTTCCCTTGTGATGGGCTTATTAAGTTGTTCTACCTCTTTCTTATGATAATTTTGGCAGGTGATATTAGTCTAGAATTTGTCATTTTCCTCTAGGCTTTTCCAGTATGTTAGAGTACAGTCTTTGTATAGGTCTCTATTTCTCTAGTTACACTTATTCATAGGTGTTTTATCCTCTTGGGGGCTATAGTAAATGACTTCTTCTTGAATGATCTGTTTGTTGGTATAAAGGAATCCTACTCATTTGCTAGGATTATCTTACATCCTGATAGTTGGCTGAACTCTTTTATTCGTTTCAGTAGTTTACTTACAGTTTCTTTAGGATTAGTATTGTGTTATGATAGTTTTGATGTCTGTTGGATCTGCTGTGACATCTCCCATCTCATTTCTTTTCTGGGTTATTTGTTTCCTCTCCTCATTTTCCTTAGTAGGTTTTCCAATGTTGTTGATTGTCTTAGGCTGGGTTTTCTAGGGAAGCAAAACCAGTAACACGTGTAGGTACAAGGAAAGATTTATAATATAGATAGATAGACAGATAGGTAGATACAAATATAGGAAACAGCTCACGTAATCACAGAAGCTGAATGTCCCAAGCTCTGGCACAAGCCTCACATGTCCACGGAAGCTGAGAAACCCAAGGTCAGCAAGTCAGAGACCAGAGTTGCAGATCACCGGTTGTGTAGGTCAGTGGATCCCAAGCTGGTGGCGAGACGAAGCGACAGAGGCTGGAGGTCGGTGGATCCCAAGCTGGTGGCGAGACGAAGTGACAGAGGCTGGCGAACCCAGGATCGGCAGGTCAGGGAGCAGAACTGGGCAGAGGCTGGCGAGCGCAGGATTGGCAGGTCGGGGAGCAGGACTCTCAAGTGCTAACTGTAAGGAATGATGAGCCCAACAGCTACTAGCTCAAGTCCCGGAACCAGACGCTGGAACCAGAGAGCAGGAGCTCCTGGCCACGTGAGCGATCAGCAGCCGTAGTCCAGGGTCAGGAGATGAGAGCCGAGAGGCAGGGAGCCACCACAAACCCCGCCCTGCCACTTAATACAGCAGCCAAATATGTAGTAGCCAAGTTGACATAATCCTGACCACCACATTGATCTTTTTGAAAAACCAGTGTTTAGTCTTAGCAGTTTTTTTCAACTGTTCTTCTACTCTCTAATTCATTTAGTCCTTCTCTAATTTTTATGATCTGTTTTCTGTTGGTGCCTGAGGGGTTCCTCTGTTGCTCTCTTTCTACTTGTTCAAGCTGTAGGGTTAATTCTTTGGTTTGGGTCCTTTCTTCCTTCCGGATGTGTGCATTTGTAGAGATAAACTAACCTCTGAGCACTGCTTTGGCTATATCCCACAGGTTCTGGTAGAATGTGTTTTCATTCTCATTTGATTCTGTAAATTACTTTACTTCATGCTTGATTTGTTCTATAACCCATGAGTTTTTGAGCAAGATGTTGTTCAGTTTCCATGAGTTCCAATTTCTTCCTATGATTTTTCTGCTATTAATTTCAACTTTTATGGCTTTATGGTCCCAGAAGATGCTTTGGAATAATTCAGTGGTTTGGATTTTGTTGAGATTTGCTTTATGTACTAGCACATGGTCTATTCAGGAAAATGTTCCATGTGCACTGGAGAAGAAGGTGTAGTTATCTGTTGGTGGATAAAAGATTCACACAGATTGTTGATGAGGTCTAATTGGTTAATCGTGGCAATAAGATCTTTTGTATCTTTATGGAGAACTTTTCTAGATCTGTCCAATACTGAAAGTGGAATTTTGGTTTCCCATTGTTTTTGTGGAGTCATCTATCTCGTTTGTCAATGTAGTCAGTGTTTGTTTGATGTATTTACACGTTCTAGTACTGGATGAATCATATTTAATATGTTAAGTCCTGCTCGTGTATTGAGCCTTTCAACAATGAATACTGACCATCCTTGTCCACGATGATTGATTTTACATTAAAGTCTATTCTATCTTAGATTAATATTGCCACACTTGCTGTTCTTTGTATATTGTTAGCTTGGTATATATTATTCCATCCTTTAATTTTCAGTTTGTTCATATCTTTAAATCTACAGTGAGTTTCTTGTAAGCAACATACAGACAGGTCATGTCTTCTGATGCAAGATATGAGTCATTTTCTCTTTACTGGAGTGTTCAGTCCATTTACAATCATTATAGTAATTGATAGATATGTGTTCAGTGCTGTCATTTTGATGTATTTATTTAGTGTTGGTGCTTTCTCTGTTGCTCTTAATATTCTGTTCTGGGTCATTCTTTGTGAGTTGATTTGTCATTCTTTTTAGTGTTGCTTTTGTGTTTGTTGAGACTCCTGTGTTGCATTCTTGTTTTGATATGTTGCATCTTTGTTGTGCTTTGCAGCTAACCCTATGATCCCTCTTGACAATCTAAGTTTAAACCCAATTTTAACTTCTACATATCTTATTAACTTCCTCTTCATCTGGAAGGACTATAACTACTGTAGTATATCCCTCTTTTTAATGTGACGGTATCATTGCTTTCATGATATGATCACTAGATCCCTTCTTTTAATATTATGGCTTTGATTGAATTGTCTGCCTTCCCTGAGTAGGTTTCTGGATGTTGTATCTTGCATTGCCACCTTAAATATTCACTTAATGATTTTGTTTTTCTAAGCAAAGAGCTTCCTTCAGTATTTCTTGTAGTTTTTGATTGGTTTTGACAAAGACTCTTAAGTTTCTGTTTATCTGCAAATGTGTTAATTTCATCTTCATATCTGAAAAACAGTTTTGCAGGATATATAATTCTTTGCTGGAAGGTATTTTTCCTTCAAGGCTTTGAATATGTCATCCCACCCCTGTGTTCCAACATCATTTCTGTTGAGAAGTCGGATGAAAGTCCATGGGGCTTCCCTCTGAATGTTACCTTTGCTTTGAGTCTCACTGCCTTTAAGAGTTTCTGCTTATGTTTCGTTTTATTCAGATTGATAACAGTATTTCTTGTTGTCTTTCTTTTGGGATCATTTCTTGTTGTGTTCGACACACATCTTGGATATCTATGTTCTCTTCTTTCATAATTTCAGGGAAGTCTTCTGTCCGCAACTCAACAATAATACTTTCTGTGTTTTCAGGTATACCTCCCGGTTCTGGAACTCCAATTTATCTTAGATTGTTCCTCTTGATTGAGTCCCACATGTTTCTTAATGCTTCTTCATTTTTCTTGTTTATTTTCTCAGATTTCTCCTCATAAATTCTGGTATTAGTAGCTCTACCTTCAATGTCAAAAAGTAATTTGCAGTTATTCAGTTCTGCTTTTCTGGCTTTGAATTGAATTGTCTAATTCTGTAATTTTGTTATTGATCTGTCAGATTTCAGAATGCTGATGTTCCATCAGTTTGAAAAGCTTGCTTATTTTTTATTGTGCTCTGATGCATTTTGTATAATGTCTAGGAGGGCTCTCTACATAATTCTTTTGTAGTCAACCTCCAATAGTTTCAGAAAGGCTTCTTCATCTAGGAAGTTCTATAGTTCTTTATTTTAGAAGCTTTCTGGAGTCATGGTTGATTTTTTTTTTAATGTTTGGCTAGACTTTGTTGCTTTCAGGACATCTAGAGGCTGTTTAGTTTCTCTGGTGTTGCCTCAATTGGAGCTGAGGAGCACTTCTGAGAAGGGTGTCAGTCACCATCCAAATCTATGTACTCCAGTGACTGGGTCCAGTGGACTCTATGGGATAGCAGGCTGTGCCTCCTGGCTGGCAAAGACACAGGTCTACTTATGGAGTGATTGGGGGGCTGTCAGCTGATCCTATGATGTGGGTCAGTAAAGGCTGGGAGAAATGCCGTCCACCTGCACCATGGTTATTTCTCCAGTCAATCTTATTTTAAAAAGCTAAAAGCTATTTTACAGCTTCCAAAATCAGGCTGACTGTCAGGTGTGATAATCCCCTCCTTCTGGCTGACAATGGAGGCACCTCTTCAGCCATCCTCAGATGTTTCAGTCCACAAGATGCAGCCATTCAACAGGATCAGGATACAGGGAAAGAGGAGTTTCCTGTTCAGCAGCATGTACTCCAAACTGACAGCCTTATGCCATGTTCTAGGGCTCGCTGGGTGTTCAGAAAGCTCAGTTTAATTATCAATCCCTGCATTCTCTGTAGAGGAATAATGCCAAAGAAAACTGTAACAAATGACTCAGCAGGAGAAAGTCTTGCCACTGTCCCCGCCCCTTTTTTTGGAGAATAAGCACTGGGTTGTCTATATCAGCACTATTCAAGAAAAAGCATAATGTGAAGCCAAGCCAACACGGCACCCTATATAGATACATCATGACTTCCCTCTGCAGCAAAGATCTGAAAAAATAAGTAAACCACATAAAAGTCAATCTTCAAACCATAAGCATCACATACAGAGATAAAGAACTAGATCAGGCACTGAATGGAAGATGAACTGAAAGAAAACAGAGAACAAGGAGCAATATGGATTGGTTATCTCCTGCCAAGTAATGTGTCACAGAATTGCTATTTTGGAGAACAGTCCACATAGATCCTGGACAGTGAGTATGCAAGGGCATCTTCATGGAAATTCTAACATGAGACAGAGCATCAGGTAACCAGAGAAACATACTCTACCACCCTTCATCCTTATCCCCTCTGAGCCACCTAAACAAAACCCTCCCTAATGGGTCACACAGCCCTGGTCTCCCCCTCCTCCACATACACTGGCTCCCACCATGTCATTCCCCCCCTTTCCTCCTGGTCTTTCTACCTTCTATCTAGCTCTGTACCTCAACTTAACACTTTCACACTGAGATATGACACACCTCCTTGGCTAGAAAGCTACAGATCTTCTGCATGCCTGATACTGCCTTGCCACCAAATGCCAGCTAGCTGCTGCTTTGCCATTTTGTTCCCTTCCTCTTCTTAATCTCTTCAACCTAGCCCCATATTCCACCACTAACTCTTCCCAATCAGCCATGTCACAACTCCTTGGCTAGGTGCCACCCTGAGTATGCCCCTCCACCTACAAACTGGCTGCTGCTATATCATGTTCTTTTCTTTTCTTCTTTTTCCCTTGTTGTCCTTTCCTTTTTCTCCCCCACCTAGTCCTATACACCACCTCTAACTTTTCCACCATTCCACACCACACAGGCATTTGTTTGACCCATCCTCACACACTGGCTCCTGCCAGATAATTAATTTTTTCCCTTTCTTCCTTTGATATCTCTCTCCCACACAGCTCCTTTAACCACTTTCATGCCTTCCTGCTTGGCTGCACCACATCACAACTGGTAGAAAGCTGACAGATCACTGCCACCTTTGGTCTGTCCTGCGTACACCAGCTGGCTCTTTCCATATCTTTTTACTATTTTTCTATCTCTTTCCTCCTTTTCCTTCTTCCTCCTAGTTCCATAACCATTTCTACACCTTTGGAACGGGCAATGTCTCATAGTCATGCTTAAAGGGCCTCCAGCTTGCTCTTATTCTAGTTCCCACCCACTACCTGCCACCACTCCTGTTCTGTCATGCACTATGTTTCATTTCAAGCTTTCTATTTTTCAACTGTTTTCTAGTCACATTAACCAGTAATAATACTCTTGATTCCTACTAATGGTGACTGCCTATGTGTCACAATAGCACTGAGCCCCATAAGGTTTTTAATGGCTGATTTATCAGAAGTTGATAGCCAGGCCTTTCTTCAGAGGAACCTCTGGGTGGACTCACTTCTCCACCTTTGAGTTTAGCAGCCTAGGGTTTTAATTGTTTTCAATACCCACAGACCCTTAGTCCCATTCGTAGCAACCATAATGAAGAGGGCAGGCCTAGATCAATGCTGCATAAAGTGTAATCTGTAAACTAGTACAGTATGGTATTGCTGCTCCTCAGTGAGAACACTCATTGAAATTGAGAGGAAGTATTGTGATTTTTTTTCTTTTGTTATGCTATTGTTTATTATTTTGATTAGGTGAAAGTGTACAATCCAAATCAATTTTGCATGGCCGCCTACCTGCAGCTCTTTCTGCTCTCCTTGCCTGGTGACAGCACCCACCTCCTTTTCATTCAGTACTTCTAGTATCCTCTTAACAAGCTCCTGTCCCTTTCTCTCCACCTTCTTCACTCCCACCAGTAGGACAGCCTTCTATAAGTACATGGAATCATAAAGTACACATCTATTATGGTAACACTGTGTCCCCAAGTTCAGTCCATTATTGTCCAAAGAGCTGACCTCAGTAGTGTTTTACGGTCAGGGGCAGCAGGAGGTCTAGGGGACAAGCTCCCAGGGTGTTCTCCAGGCCATTGGACCAACAATTCTGGTCTTTTGGAAGAGTTCTTGAGCTGCACCCTCTTTTTCTCATTTTTCCACAGGGACTCTACATTCTGTGCCCCATCCCCACTGTCTTTGGTGGTGGCCAGGCACCATCTGGTTCTACTAGTCACATGTTGATACAGTCTCCAGTTCACATGGATTATTCTGTTTCCTGGGCTCTTTTTACCTCAAGTGTCTCTTGTTCTCGGTGATCGTCTGTTCCAGATAAATTGGACCATTTGGTATACCTTAGATGAAAGCTTGCTAGCTTTTAAGACCCGAGATATCACCCACCAATATGGGGTGCAGAAGACTCTCTTAGCAATAAGCTAATTACGCCAATTGGCCTCAGTGTCTCCTGAGAGCATGGTGCCCAGAGCCTGACCCTGCTACTCTATACTTGCAATATTGAGGTGTGATTAGAAGAGCTTTCAGTATATGGTACAGTCCAGTTATGTTGATCTACTTTCCACTGTGTCCTGTCACTGCTTTCCCCTAACCAAATTTCTACCAACTATCTAATCTATGACCAGCTCTTACCCTCCCTTCCCACCTCTGTAGCTGTCAAAGAGTCTTTTCTTCTGTATACAAGTCAATTTTTAAGTCCTTGTAGCAGGGATCTCATATAATATTTGTCCTTTGGCCGCTGACTGATTTCACTCAGCACAGTGTCTTCCAATTGAAACAGGGTTATGAGATGTTTCCTAAAATCATTATTGTTCTTTATCATTGCATATTGTTCCACTGAGTATATGTATCATAGTTTGTTTATCCATTCATCTGTTGGTGGGCATCTAGGTTGATTCTGTCTTTTGCTATTGTGAAATACGCTGCAATAAACATTTGTGTGCATGTGTTTCTTTGTATGACAGTCTTTGTTTCCACAGAATAAATCCCGAGCAGTCTGATTACTAGATCAAATGGTGTATCTGTTTGCAGTGTTTTAAGGAAGCACCAGATTGCTTTCCAAAGAAGCTGCAAAATTATGCAATCCCACTAGCAGTTTAGGAGAGTTAGGATCTCTCCACAGGCTCTCTAGCATTTATTGTTCTGTGTTTTTTGGATTTTGGCCAGTCTCATTGGAGTGAGATGGTATCTCATTGTAGTTTTGATTTGTATTTCTCTGATAGCTAAAGACCATGAGCATTTTCTGATGTGTCTTTTGGCTACCTGGATGTCTTCTTTGGTGAAGCGTCTGTCCATCTCCTTTGCCATTGCTCAGTTGGGTTATTTACCATTTTCTTGTTGATATTTTGTAGTACCTTGTAAATTATGGAAATTAGACGTCAGTACGATACCTAGTTGCCAAATATTTTTTCCCACTCTGTTAGGCAGTCTTTTAGCTTTCTTGGTAAAGTCTTTTGGTAAGCCTAAGTGTTTGATTTTTAATAGTTTTCCCATTTATCTATTTTCTCTTCTGTTTGTGCATTGTTGGTAAGATTTTGAAGTCTGTCTAAGCCATGTATTAGAAATTCCATTGTTGACTTTATATTTTCTTGCGTGATCTTCATTGTTTTAGGTTTGAAATTTAAGTCTATTACTCAATTTGAGTTAGTTTTTGTGTTAGGTGTAAGATAGTGGTCTTGTTTCAATTATTTGTAGATGGCTATCCAATTTTCCAGCACCCTTTGTTAAAGAGACTGTTTGTATTCCAGTTTACAGTCTTAGGGCCTTGGTCAAATATCAATGGTTCATAAGAGGATGATGTCATCTTTGGGGTTTCAAGTCTGTTCCATTGTTCTATATGTCTCTTTTTGTACCAGTTCAAGGCTGTTTTGACTTCTGTGGCAGTGTAATAGGTTCTAAGGACAGCTATTGTAAGGCCTCTCACTGTGTTCCTCTTCTTCAGTAATGCTTTGCTTATCCAGAGTTTCTAACATTTCCAAACAAAGTTGGTGATTTGTTTCTCCATTTCATTAAAAAATGTCAGTGGAATTTGTATTGGGATTGTATTGTATTTGTAGATCGCTTTAGGTAAAGTAGACAGTTTTACAATGTTAAGTCTTCTTATCTAAGAGTAGGGTAGGCTTCTCCATTTATGTAATCCTCTTTTGGTTTCTTGCAGTAAGTCTTGTAGTTTTCTCTGTATATGTCTCTTATTTCTCTAGTTAGATTTATTCCTGGGTGTTTTATCTTCTTGGGGACTATAGTAAGTGATATTGATTTGGTGACTTTTTCTTTAATGATATCTTTGTTGATCCAACTGATTTACTTATGTTTATCTTATATCCTGATGTTTTGCTGAATGTTTCTAATAGTTCCAGTAGCTTATTTATGGATTCTTTAGGATTCTTTGCATATGCAATCATATCATCTGCAAACAGGGAGGGTTTTACTTCTTCTTGGCTGATGTGGATGTTCTTTATCTCTTTTCCTTGTCTAATTGCTCCGGCTTGTACCTCGAGTACAGTGTTGAATTGAAGTTCTGAGGGTGCACATCCTTGTCTAGTTTCCATTCTCATGGGGATTTCTTTCAGTCTCTTTCCATTCAGGATGATGTAGGTAGTTGGCTTTCCATAGACGCCCCTTGTTGCATTGGGGAATTTCCCCTTTATTTGTATTTTGATGAGAGTTTTTAGCATGAATGGGTGTTAGACTGTGTTAAATGCCTTTTCTTCATCAAATTACAAAATCAGATGATTCTTATCCTTTGTGCTATGTACGTGGTTGATCACATTAATTGTTTTTCTGATGTTGAACCAGGCTTGCATCCCTGGTAAGAATCCAACTTGGTCATGATGAATTATTATTTTTTATATGTTGTTGAATTCCATTGGCTAGGATTTTGTTGAAGATTTTTGCATCTAGTTTCATGAATGATATTGGTCTGTAGTTTTGTAGTTTTCTTTTTTTGTGGGATTTTTCCCTGGCTTTGGTATCATTGTATGCTGGCTTCATAGAATAGAATGAATTCAGGTGTACTCCATCCCTTTCTATGTTGTGGAATAGCTTCAGTAGCATTACCATTATCTCTTCTCTAAAAGTTTGGTAGAATTCTCTGACAAAGATGTGTGGACCTGGGCTTATTTTGGTTGGTAGCTTTTTGATGACTTTTTCAATTTCTTTCCTTGTAATGGGGTTATTAAATTTTTCTACTTCTCCTTGAGATAATTTTGATAGTTGATATGAATCTAGAGATTTGTCCATTTCCTCTAGGTTTTCCAATCTGTTAGAGTACAATCTTTTGTAGTATTCTGTTATAATACTTTTGATTTCTGTTGGATCTGTTGTGACATCTCCCACCTCATTTCTTATTTGGTTAGTTTGTTTCCTCTACTGTTTTGCTTTTGTAAGTTTAGCCAGTGGTTTATCAATTTTTAGTCTTTTCAAAAAATCAGCTTTTGTTTTGTTAATTTTTTCAATTGTTCTTCTGTTCTCTAGTTCATTTAGTTCTGCTCTGTCTTTATTACGTGTTATGTTTTGGTACTTGAGGGGCTTCTCTGTTCCTTTCTTTCTACTTGTTCAAGCTGTAGGGTTAATTCTTTAGTTTGGGTCCTTTAGTCATTCAGATGTGTGTATTTATAGAGATAAACTGACCTCTGAGCCCTGCTTTTGTTGTAGCCCATGGCTTCTGGCAGGATTTTTTTTTTCCTTCTCATTTGATTCCACAGATTTCCTTATTTTATCCTTAATGTCTTCTATAACCCATTGATTTTTTAGTAAGGTGCTGTTTAATTTCCATAAGTTCTAATTTCCATCTGGATTTTTTTCTGCTATTGATTTCAACTTCTACGGCTTTGTGGTCTGGGAAGATGCTTTGCAGTAAGTTAATGGTTTGAATTTTGTTGAGTCTTGCTTTATGTTCTAACACATGGTCTATTCTGGAAAATCTTCCATGTGCATTGGAGAAGAAAGTAAATTTATCTGTTGGTGGGTAAAAGTTCTGTATATCTCAATAAGGTCTAGTTGGTTAATTGTGGCAATAAGATCTTCTGTATCTTTACTGAGTTTTTTTGTGGATGATCTGTCCATTACTGAAAGTGGAGTGTTGAAGTCTCTAACTATTATTGTGGAGTGTTCTATCTCTTTTTTCAGTGTTGTCAGTGTTTGTTCAATGTATTTAGATGCTCTGGTACTCTGCACCTAAATATTTAGTACTGTTATGTCCTGCTTATGTATTGAACCTTTCAGCAGTATATAGTGAGCATCCTTGTCCATGATGGTGGATTTTACATTAAAGCCTATTTTGTCTAAGATCAGTACTGCCACTCTTTCTATTCTTTTCTTTGTGTGTTGTTGGCTTGTTGTATATTTTTCTGTCCTTTCATTTTCAGTCTGTTTATGTCTTTGAGTTTAAGGCATGTTTCTTGTAAGCAACATACAGATGGGTCATGTGTTTTGATCCACAATGCCACTTGCTGTCTTTTTACTGGAGAGTTCAGTCCTTCTATGTTCAGTGTAATTATTGATAGGTATATGTTTAGTGCTGTCATTTTGATACATTTATTTTTGTGTTGTTGACATTTTCTTGGTCATTCTTCTTTATGGGTTGAATTTTCGTCTTTTACAGTGTTAATTTTGTGATTGTTAAGACTCCTGTACTACACTTCTTGTTTTGAAATGCCACTTTTTTTTTGCTTTGCAAATACCCCTATAATCCCCATTAATATTGTAAGTTTAAACCAGACTTTAACTTCTGCATATCTTCTTAATTTCCTCTCCATATGAAAAGGTTGTAACCGCTTTGTTAAGATCACTGATTCCCTTCTTTTAATACTGTAATTTTGATTGAGCTTTGTGACTTCCCTAATACAATTCTGGATGCTGTGTCCTGCACTGCCTCCTTAAGTATACATTTGATGTTTTCGTTTTTCTAAAAAAAGAGCTTCTTTCAGTATTTCTTGAAGTTTTGGGTTGGTACTTACAAAGTTTCTAAGCTTCTGTTCATCTGCGAATGTCTTAATTTCGCTGTCATACTTGAGAGACAATTTTGCAGGATATGTAATTCTTGGTTAGAAGTTTGTATCTTTCAGGGCTTTGAATGTGTCATCTCATTGCCTTCTGGACAATATCAGTTTTGCACAGAAGTCAGCTGAAATACCACAGGGCTTCCCGCTCAATGTTAGCTTTGCTTTAAGCCTTTAAAAAATTCTGCTTATGTTTCATTTTATTAAGCTTGATTATAACATGTCTTGGTGCCTTTCTTTTGGAGTCCAATTCTTGTGGTGTTTGATAGTGTCTTGGTTATATATGTTCTCTTCTTTCACGATTTCAGGGATGTTTTCTGTCAGTAACTCTACAACAATTCTCTGTGTATTTTCGTCTATCCCTACCTGTTTAGGAACTCCAGTTATTTGTAGATTGCTCCTCCTAATAGAGTCTCATATGTTTGTTTCTCTTCATTTTTTCTTACTTATTTTCTCTCATTTCTTCTCATAAATGCTGGTGTTAGTTGCTACATTCTCAAGTTCACTAAGTCTGAGTTCTATCTCCTCAACTTTGCTCTTTTGGCTTTGAATTGAGTTGTCTAATTCTGTAATTGTGTTATTGATCTTCCAGATTTGAGATCATTGATGTTCCATCAGTTCACATAGCTTAATTTTCATTTTTTTTCTGCTGCATTTTGTTTATTCTCTAGGAGTGCTCTCTAGATAATTTATTTGTACTCAACCTCTGATATTTCACAGACTTCTTTATCTAGGAAGTTTTTTGATTCTTTATTTTGGGAGTTTTCCATAGCCATGGTGGACTATGCCTTTAAGTGATTAACTATGGATTGTTGTTTGTGTGCCATCTGGAAGATGTTTGATTCCTCTGATGTTACCTCAACAGGAACTGTTGCATAGCTCTAAGAGAGGAGTTGGTCATCAGTCATCTCTGTGTACTCTATTGATTGGTCTCAGTGGACTCTGTTGTGGCAGGCTCTTTTTCCAGTCTGGCAAAGACAGTGCCCTACTTAGGGAATCACTGGGAGGCTGTCAGCCAACCTGTAATGTGGATCAGCGAATGTTGGAGGAGATACTGCCAGGCCTCTCAGCAGTCCTTTCTCCACATGGTCTTGTTTTAAAGAGGTACTTTACTGCTAAGTGAGAAGCTATCTAGTAGCTGTCAACATCAGTCAAGCCCTCAGGTGTGGCAGACACTGCCTTCTGGCTGACAATGAAAGCACCTCATAGGACATCTACAGACGCTATGATGTGGTTCAGTGTAGGGAATAGTTAGGGCCTTCCTGCGATCCTATGCCAGGCTCCACACACAATTCTAGATAAGTATCTTTTGAAACACAGCTTTCCTGTTGCAGAAACCCTTGTCAGATAGCAGCTGCTGCTCTGCTTGAGAATAAGCCCCAGCTAAGGCCCCCATCTGGGTGACTCTACCTCCCAGCCTACCAAGATGGTGTGCCGGCCAAACTGGTCTTCCTGCAGTGAGACAAAATAATCTATGGCGCAGCTTAGAAAAGAGACCCTTGAGAGACTGTGGTGTCCTTAGTCAGAAGCCAGGCTCTCAATATGTGGCTATCCCATGCACAGTCTCTCTGCTGCACTATACGCTGTTTACTTAAGCACTGCTGTTTACTGTGCTAGCTTTCTGATGCGCAGTCCCTGCCTCCCGGATAACAAGGAAGGCTTAAGTGCCTGCAGTCCTCCAAAATGGTGAGGAAGCAGAGGCCGGACTGAGCATGCCGCTGCCTGGTCTTTGAGATAGATAGTCTGTTACTGGTGCCTAGTCAAATCTGACAAACCTATGCCAGATCCTAGGGCTCCCAGGATGTCCATGTTGTTCCACTCAGTTATTATTCCAGGCTTTAGTTCTCAGAGAGAATTGAGGAAATGTGTGTCTAGTCTGCCACGTGTGTCTAGTCCTACCCCCTGATTATAATATTTCTTGATGTCTTTCTTTTGGAGTCTACTTTTTGTGAAGTTTGATCAGCATCTTGAATACCTAAGTTCTCTTCTTTTGTGATGTGGGGGAAGTTTTCTGTCAGCAATTCTTCAACAATTCTCTCTGTGTTTTCTGTTATCCCTCCCTGTTCAGGTACTCCAATTACCCATAGATTGTTCCTCTTGATAGAGTTCCACATACTTCTTAATGTGTCTTCATTTTTCTTGATTCTTTTATCCATGCTTATGTCAGTTGCTTTATCTTCAGTCTCACTAACTCTGCTTTCCGTTTCCTCAATCCTGCTCTTCTGACTTTTCATTGAATTATCTAGCTCTGTACTTCTATTATTGATCTGATGAATCGCTGATTGCTAATGTTCTACAAGTTCATATAGCTTGCTTAATTTTTCATTTTGATCTACTATACTTTGTTTAATCTCAAGAAGGGCTCTATAAATAATTCTTTTGCATTCCACCTCTGATAATTTCAAGAAGTTTCTTCATGCGGGAAGTTTTTTGATTCTTTATTTGGGGAGTTTTCCAGAGCCATAGTGGCCTTTTTATTTAAATGGTTATATATTGATTGTTGTCTTCACACCACCAAAAAGCTGATCAGCTTCTCCAGTGTTGCACCAACAGAAGCTATGTCATATCTGTAAGAAGGGAATGTGTATGGACCCTGCTAGACTTGGTCACAAGCCACTACTTCATTCCCTAGGTGCACCTGACTTAAGTACAACTTCTCTGGTGAGAGAGAGACACTGTCCACTCCCATGACGCTGCTCAGCTTAGTGGCTGGCCCCCACTGGGCCCTCAGTTGTGGCAGGCCACACCTCATGAGTGACAATGATGGTGACCTACTTGTGCTACCTCCCTGGAGTCATGCCAGTAGACACTTTGGTTTAGCTCATAGAAAGAAGGAGAGAAAGGAGTCATCACACTCAGCTGCCAGTCACCACTGAGTTCTGTAGATGTGTTTACCTTAAAAACTGCTTTCTGCTAAGAGAAGTATTATACAGTGGCAGCTGATAATATCTGGGCCTTCAAGGGTGGCAGTCCCCACATCCTTGCTGATAAAGTTTGCATCCAACTTATGGAGTCTCTTGTGAGTCTATAAGCAGTCACTATTGCATGATTCAGTGAAGGGAAGTGGAAATGGCACTGTCACACTTAGCCAAAAGCCACTGCTGCATTCTACAGATGCAATTTTTTTTGAGAACTGTTTTTCTATTGAGAGAGGGGATGCCCAGCAGCAGCTGGTGCAAGCCGGGCCTCAGCAGTGGCAGGACCCACCTCCTAGCTGATAAACATGAAGACCTACTTGTGGAGTCTATCAGGATCTGTGTCTGCAGTCACTCTGACATGACTCATAGAAGGAAGATATAAGGGCACTGCTACATTCAGCCTTCAGTCACCACTACATCCTCTAAGTATGATTATATTAAAAATAGCTTTTTCTTCTGGGAGAAGCACTCTCCAGTCAGACACTGCTGCTCAGCATGGTAGCCAGCCCAGCCTGGCCCTCAGGCATGTCTGACTCTGCCTCTCCACTGACTAAGGTGGTGTCTTGCCTGAGCCACCTCTCCTGTGCTGAAACAGTAGAATCTATGGTGTAGCACAGAGAATAGAGTGGGAAGGACACTGGTACCCTCTGCCACCAACCACAGCTGGGTTCTGTAGATGTGACTGTCTTAAGCACAGCTTATGTGCTGCAAAAGACACTATCTACTTAGGAGCTGCAGTTGAGCATGCCAGTCTACACCTGCCGGGCTCTCAGACTCAGCAGTCCCAGTCCCAGTCTCCTGGTTAACAAGATGTCATCTGTACCTGTATGTTTCTCAGCTGCTCAGCCAGCAGAAGTGGGACTATTCGTGCTGCCATCTCGCCTGTGACAAAGGTAGTTTTCACCTTCCTGTCACCTAGTCTGTACTCACAACCATATGCTTGATCTTGGGGCTTCCAGAATGGTCCCTGTACTCTGTTCAGTTGTTTTGCTAGGCCTTAGTTCTCACAGGTAGTTGAGGAGACATGTGACTAGTCTGCCATTTTGACTCTGCCCATGAGTCACACTTGATTCTTAATGATTCTTAATTTTTCTTGATTCTTTGATTTGATTTCTCTTCATAAATGCTGGTGTCAGTTGCTTTACCTTCAATCTCACTGATTCTACATTCCATTTCCTCAATTTCGTTCTTTTGGCTTTTCACTGACTTGTCTAATTTTATTATTGATCTGCTGAATTGTAGATTGTTGATGTTTTAGCAGTTCATATAGCTTGTTTAATTTTTCATTTTGTTCTGCTACACTTTGTTTAATCTCCATCTTGTCATCTAGTAGGCTATATACATAATTCTTTTGAATACTACCTCTGGTAATTTCAGGAAGGCTTCTTCATCTGGGAAGCTTCTAGATTCTTTACTTTGGAAGTTTTCCAGAGCCATGGTGGACTGCTTCTTTATACAGTTAGGTATTGATTGCTGTGTTCACACCATCAGAAAGCTGTTCAGCTTCTCCAGTGTCTCTCCAACAGAAGCTTTGGTGTAGCTCTTACAAGAGAGTAAGAGCACTGCTAGACTTGGTCTCACCTGTCACAGCTGTGTTCTCTAGTTGCAGATGTCTTAAATAAAGCTTCTCTGGTGAGAGAGGTGCTGTCCAGCCTAGCTGTGCTGCTCAGCTTGGCAGACAGCCACAGCTGGCCTCTCAGGGGTGGCAAACCCCACCTCCTGGCTGACAAAAATGGTGACCTACTTAAGGAGTTTCTCAGGGGTCACTTCAGCAGATGCTCTGGCATGGCTCAGTAAAGGGTGGGGGAAGGGCACTGTAACACTCAGCCACCAGCCACCACTGTATTCTCTATGTGTGACTGTCTTAAAAACAGCTTTTTTGCTGAGAGGGACACTGCCCAGTCAGGCGCTATTGCTCAGTATAACTTCCAGACCCAACTGGGCCCTTAGGTGTGGCTGACTCTGCCTCTCAGATGACTAAAATTACATCCTATCTGTGCTACCTCTCCTGTGTTGCAGCAGTGGAATCTTTGGCACAGCTCAGAGAAGGGGGGGCACTGATACCCTTGTCCACCAGTTGCCACTGGGTTCTCCAGATGTGACTATCTTGAGTATAGTCTCTCTGCTGCAGGAGACACTGTCTACCTAGGCACTGCATCTCAGCATGGCAGCTGGCCCTTGCCAGGCTCTCAGGCTCAGCGGTCCTGGTCCCAGTCTCCTGGTTAACAAAGATGACATCTGTACCTGTAAGCCTCTCAGCCACTATGTCAGCAGAAGCAGGACTCTTTGGGATGCCGTTTTGCCTCCTACAAAGGCAATTTTCTCCTTCTTGTCCAGTCCAGTCTCACATCCATCTGCCTGATCTTGTAGCCCCCAGAATGTCCACTCTGCTCTGTTCAATTGAGAATGTCTACTCTGCTCTGTTCAATTGAGAATGTCCACTCTGCTCTATTCAATTGATAATGTTCACTCTGCTGTGTTCAATTGGTTCTCTTGGTTCTGCCCTTTTCGATCACCTTCTTGGATGGATACCCTTCTCATCTTTCATGACATCGAGGAAGTTCTCTGCCAGGTTTTTGTCCCTGTGCCTCGTGTTTTGGTACTCTAGTCATTCTTAGATTATTTTTCTAGATAAAGTCCCACATAATTTTTAGTGTTTCTTTTACCTGATTATCACTCTAATATGCTGGTGTCACATGCTTCATCTCCAGTCTCAATAATTCATCCTCCCATTGCCTCAGTTCTACTCTTTTGACTTTCTACTGAGTTAATTCTGTAATTTTATTATCAAATTTCTGAATTGCTATTTCTTTCTGTTGTTTTCCTTCTTGCAGTCTTTTCAGTTTGCCCTAATGCTCGTCTGCATTTTTCCTCATCTCCTTCCTGATATCTTGAATAGTCCTAAATATTAATATTTTTTATTATACCTCTTGTAACTCCAACTCCAAGTGCTCTTCCTCTGGAAAATGATGCCTTGTTTTGAGAATTTTCTGAAGTCATTATGATCTGCCTCTTTATCTGATTTGAAATTAGTTGTTGTCTTTCAACCACCAGTAAGTTGTATTTACTTATTTTATGTTTACCCACTGTATTCTAGCTTTTTGTTTTATTCTGTTTTGAAACGTCCATGTATGCTGGTCATGTGTGATAGTTTGGTTATTGTTGCCTCTGAAGTTCTAATGTTCTGACACCAGATCATTAGAGCTGTCACTAGACATGGGAGCCTACAAGTCTGTTTACTTTTCTTGTAGGGATTCATCTCAGATGTTCAGGTGGTCAGTCACCAGATATGTGATTCAGCCTCTCATCTACTGCCTTTTAATTTTATTGTATGAATTCAGCTCACCAAGGGTATGGTGTAAGCGTTCCCCTAATATCCTAGAAGATCAGGGTTGATTGCTGTAGGCACAGCTATTTGGCTGCAGTTGCTGCTAAAGGCAGGGGGCTAACAGCTGTCCCTGAGTGCCTGTGAGGACAGCATATCTTCTTATCTAGGTGAAGGAACTGTTTCTGTTGTGCATTTCTATCTCTGGGGAGTTGGAAGATTTTTTTTTTCTTCCTCTGCTTCCCTCTGTTTATTAAGTTGTTTCCCCTATGAGACTCTGAAAAATCCTCAGGGCAGACTTAAAGAGTCTTACCTCTGGCTCAGTTGATGAAGTCAGATTCTAAAGCTAAGCACAGTGTAGGTAAGAGAGTAGAAAGCCTGAGGGAAGGAAGAGAGGTTTATGCCTGAGGAAAGATCTAGGTTTGTGCTGTTATGTGCAAAGACTAAACTTTTGATGATCTAGTGATGTTTTTCACTGGTTCTGGAGGTTAAAGTGGATTTTCCAGTCAATTTCTCCTGGTGAGGAGGATGCTCTCCACATTCTGCTGTTCCATTCATCTGGCTTGTCTCGGCAGCATCCCAGTGGGTCGGATCTCATGAATTCTATGTACTTCTAGAGCTACTGTTACTTCCCCATTGCCCAGTCTGATTTTCCAACTTTATCTTTACTGTTCAGGGCTTCTAGGATGCCATATGGGATGGATTCATTTGTTCTCTGGAGGCTTTGTTTTTAGATGGGTCACAGGAAGTGTATGACCACTGTACCATCTTGGCCCCACCTTTCCCATTGATCTTAAAAATTTCAGAAAACCTATTCTGGTTTACATTAAAAAGTTTAATGTTCTCTCCCTGAGTTTTCTATTTTATCGATTTCCATTTTTATTGTTATTTCTTTACTTTTACTTTGGATTTTTGGATTCAAATTCTTTTTCTAATTCATAAAGTTGTGGGTATATAATTGATTTTTGACATTTCTTCTTATTTAACATAAACTTTTAAAAGTATAAATTTCTCTTTAAGCCTTATTTTAACAGCATCTGAGAAACATTTAATATGTTATGGTCTTATCTTCACTCAGTGTCATGTCAAATATTTCTCTTGTTTTTCTGTTCAGTACATTATCTAGGAGTGTTGTTTAATTTCTAGATACTTGGAGATTAGACAGATATATTATTAATTTCCACTTTAACTCCATTATGGCAAGAAGTTGTACTCTGTATCTTTTGAAATCTTCTAAATTGGGTGAGACTCATTTTATGCCCCAGCACAAGGTAGTCTTGGGAGAATGTTCCTTGTACTTGAAACTCTGTTTTTGTGCACTTACACATTTAGGACTCCATATCTTCTCTGTAGACTGACTCTTTTATCACAATAAAATGTCATTCTTTATCTCTATTAGCATTTGTTGTCTTGAAATACATGTTGCTTGATGTTACAATAGCAAAACTAGTTTTCTTACGATTAATGTTCAAATGATTTATTTTTTTTTCTGTAACTTTAAATTTAATCTGAAACTTTGTGTCTTTATATCTGAAATGTGTTTATTGGAGACAGTTTTTATCTGGTGCAAGAAGCTCTATCTTTAGTCATAGTGTCTAGATTACTTACATTTAAAATATTTACTTATATGTCTGTATTTAAGTCTGTTATCTTATTATTTGTTTTCCATTAGTGTTGTCTTCTATTTGTTATTTCCCCTGTCTTTTCCTGCCTTCTTAAAATCAATTATTATTATTTTTTATTAATCAATTTGTGCAGGAGAGAGTTAATCCAGGAATGCTGAGTTGCTCAAATCTTTCTTGTTCTCAGATGGGCCTGCTTGAGTGACTAATTATTGGCTGATTTTTGGTCACATGACAATACTTTATGTCTTCGTGAATAATCCCCAAGAAAAACCCTGGATTTGTAGGCTCAAGAGGACTTCCTTGGATGAAGATACTTTGAACACATCGCTATAGTTTATTTCTGGGTATTAGGCATATTCTTTGTGGTAGCATTGAGACATGACTCTTGGAAACTTATGAGTGGTATCATCCAATGTCCTCATTGGATGTGCTTTTTTTTCTTTATTGGAACTAGCATTGAATGTATTTACTGTTGTAAATCATACTTATGAGTATAATGACTTCTGAGACTTATGAGTCCAGAATGATGTAGGTGAGATTTCTACAGTAGTAAAATTGTGTCTTATATGTGCCACTGATTGAAGCAGTTGGATTACACAAGTATAATTTCCTTAAACAATTTGAATCATAGAAATAAGTCTATATAGGTCTAGTTTATTGAGTCATTGATGTTTCAATATTTAGATGTACATATTTTTATGATAAACAAATAATTTTTTTTCTTCTTTCTCATACCCACTTCTACTCTAGCAGAGAAAGATTTAATTGTAAAGGATATTTTATGCCAAGCCAAGTGCCGCCAGTTCAGATCTGACTCATGGTGATCCTAGGGGCTAGGGTGGAACTGACTCCCAGAGTATTCAAGGGGCACCTGGTGGATTTGATGTGCCAACCTTGTGGTTAGCAGTGGGATATTTTATAGAGAAGACATATTTGTGTTTAACTTTCATTTACGGCAGATACATTGCCTTGAGTTGGAGAGGATATAGAACATTTAAAGTTTCTGAAAAAAAATTAATTAAACATAAGTCTAGCTGTGTGGGTCTCTAGGATGATAGACATTTGAGCCAGATTTAAAACTTGAATTAAACACGTGAAACTCAGGATAAACTGGCAATTCATTCATTTCAGCTAATTCCTGTACTTTTCGGTTATAGAAAAGGAATATCACCTACTTGCATTTCAAAAGATTACATTGTAGATAGTCTAAATAAAGGAGGAAGACATGATGATCTTCATAAATACTGAATGCCAGATAATCTGGTCAGAGACAATATGTTTTAGATATTTGGTAGGGAATAGTAAGATTGTAAATGAGAAATTATTTGAGAGAACAGATGTTTTATGATTCTTTAGTAAGGGGTATTTTTCACTCCCCTTATTTAGAGTTTTTAAAGAAATGCAGATGCAGTAAAATTCATTTATTTTTTTAAGGTCTCAGAAGTAGGCAAAAAGATTCAGTTGAATTGCTATGAGAGTGATGAACAGACTAGACTGGGTTGAAATGTTAATTTTATACAATTTTTATTAAGTAGGTAAGTTTCAAATCAATACTTTATAACTGATAAATTTTGCTAACCAGCTTATCCCAAGCTTCTGCTGGGACAGACTCTCAGAATATTCAGTATCTGTGAACTTCCTGATATCATAGATTTTCCCATTGCTCACCTATTTTATATCTATTTATAATCATACAGAAATACAGGCAATACTGGCACACTGACATCAAGGGTGCTTAAGATTTTTTTGTGTCTTTATTACTCAGAATATTTTAAAATCTTCTAAATTGGACCAATAGGCAGCATCATGATAAATGAAGAATTCAAGACATCCAGAATTTTACTTTTCTTGAATCTATAATCAACACTCATGGAAGCAGCAGTCGAGAAATCAAATGAAGCATTGCATTGTGAAAATTAGCTGCAAAGTATCCCTTTAAAGTGTTGAAAAGCAAAGATAAAGGATTAAGGTGCACCTGACCCACATCATAGTGTTTTTGGTCACCTTGTATGCATGTGAGAGTGGGACAATGAATAAGGAAGAATAATAATTGATGCCTTTGAGTTGCAGTGTTGCAGAAGAATATTGAATACACCATGGATTGCCAAAAGAACTAACAGATCTGTCCTAGAAGAAGTATACCCTAAATGTTCCTTAGAGGCAAGAATGACAAGACTTCTCATATACTTTGACATGTCATCAAGAGAGATAAGTCCTTGAAGAAGGTCTTTGTGCTTGGTAAACTAGATTGTCAATGAAAAAGAATATCTTCAATGAAATGAAATGATGCAGCAGCTTCAGCAAGGGGATCAAACATAACAATGATTGCGAGGATGGCTCTGTACAGCACAGTGTTTCATTCTGTTGTACGTAGAGTCACTATGAGTCAGAACCAACTGAACAGCAATGGGACCCAACCAGAACAACAAATGATGTAATTATTTAACAGACAGAAAGGAAGAAAGGAAAAAAATCTCTCCACTGAATAAGATTACCTAAAAACACACAAAGACGTATGCTGTTATTGAAACCATAACTCTTATTTTCACAATTACAGTTAATTAAACATGTTTTATCATTGAGGAAAACCAAAATTCATTTCAATGTCAAGCTTTAATTTCTCTATGGTAGCAAGTAAGGCCTCTGGGATTAATTTATGAGGTCATGGACATATTTTATTACATATTTAGAGTATATGAGGAATCCCTAGGTAGTGCAAACAGCTAATGTACTTTGCTGCTAACCAAAAGATTGCAGATTCAATTTCACCGAGAGGGACCTTAGCCAAGCTTGGAAGACAGATATAGAACTCTTTCTCAAGAAATCAAACTACTTGCTTTGTTTCTGAAATATTTCATCTTTTTTTTTATGACCAAAATACAGTCTGTCACCAATTTTTTGTATAAGTACTGTGTTGATTTCCCTGAACTTGCCATTCCAGATGAAGTGCTCTTCAGATATATGTGTGTTAGGAGGACTGCCAAATAACTTCTGAAACTTATCTTAGAAAAAATGCTGCATACCTCATTGCTGAATATCAATATGTTCACTGTTAGAGCAACACTAGCTGAACTGGCAAGGCCAGCAATACACTTTCAATTGCCTGCCTCAGAGATACATTAACTCTCCAGCTCTATGTCATAATTTAGTCTGCAGGGAACTTGATTGTTTCTCTGTTCCACAAGATGTGACACTGGTCCACTATATAGATGACATTATGCTGACTGGACCTAGTAAGGAAGAAGTATCAGTGACTCTGGACTTATTAGTTAAACATTTATGTGCCAGATGATGGGAAATTAATCCCCCCAAAATTCAGACATCTTCCAACTCACTGACATTCCTAGGGGTCCAGTGGTGTCACACATGTCATGAAATTCCTTCTAAAGTGAAGGATAAGTTACTGCACCTGGCTGCTCTGACAACTAAAAAAGAGGCACAGTGCCTAGTAGGTCTCTGGATTTTGGAGGCAACATATTCCTCATTTGGGTGTGCTACTTTGGCCTATTTATCATGTGACTCGAAAGGCTGCTACTTTTGAGTGGGGCCCAGAGCAAGAGAAGTCTCTGCAACAGATTCAGGCTGCTGTGCAGGCTGCTCTGCCACTGGGGCCATATGATCCAGCTGATCCAATGGTGCTTGAAGTGTCAGTGGCAGATACAGATGCAGTTTGGAGTCTTTGGCAGGCCCCATTTGTTAATCACAGTGCAGACTTTTAGGATTTTGAAGCAAAGCTCTGCCATCCTCTGCAGATAACTACTCTCCTTTTGAAAAACAACTTTTGGCTTGTTATTGGGCTTTAGTAGAGACTGAATGCTTAACCATGAGACCCCAAGTCACCATGCGGCCTAAGCTGCCTATCATAAACTGGGTGTTGTCTGACCCACAGAGTCCGTCATTAAATGGAGGTGGTATGTATGAGATCGGGCCTGTGCAGGACCTGAAGGCACAAGTAAGTTGCATGAGAAAGTGACTCAAATGCCCATGGTCTCCACTCCTGTAACATTATCTTCCATCTCCCAGTTTGTACCTATGGCCTAATGGGGATTTCCTTATGATCAGCTGACTGAGGAAGAGAAAACTTGTGCCTGGTTTACAGGTGGTTCTGCGTGATATGCTGGCAACACTTGGAAGTGGACAGCAACAGCACTACAGTCCCTTTCTGGGACCTCCCTGAAGGACAGTGGTGAAAGCAAATCCTGCCAAAGGGAAGTGCATTTGCTTGTTCACTTTGCTTGGAAGGAGAAATGGCCAGGTGTGTGGCTGTATACTGATTGATGGGCTGTGGCCAATGGCTTGGCCAGTTGGTCCGGGACTTGGAATATGGCTGGAAAATTGGAGACAAAGATTTGTGGGGAAAATAAATGTGGATAGACCTCTCTGAATGGGTCAAAGAAGAGAAAATATTTGTGCTTCATGTGAATGCTCATCAAAGAGTGACTTCAGCAGAGGATGAGTTTAACAATTAAGTGGATAAGATTACGCGTCCTGTGGGGGTCAGTCATCCGCATTCACCAGCTACCCCTGTCATTGCTCAATGGGCTCTCTTGAACACGGTGGCCGTTGTGGCAGGGACAGCGGTTATGCATGGGCCCAGTAACATGGATTCCCGTTCACCAAGGCTGACTTGGCTACAGCCATTGCTGAATGCCCAATCTGCCAGCAGCAGAGACCAACACTGAGTCCTCTATACAGCACTATTCCTCGAGGTGATCAGCTAGCAACCTGGTGGCAAGTTGATTACATTGGACCACTTCCATCATGTAAAAGGAAGTGTTTTGTCCTTACTGGAATGGATACTTACTCTGGTATAGATTTGCCTTCCTGGCACAACATGCTTCTGCCAAAACTACTATCCATGGACTTACAGAATGCCTTGTCCACCATCATAGTATCCCACACAGCACTGCCTCTGGTCAAGGGACTCATGGAATTGACTGATCTTACCATGTTCTCCATCATCCTGAAGCAGCTGGCTTGATAGAATGACGGAACGGCCTCCTGAATACACAATTACACTGCCAGCTAGCTGGCAATACCTTGCAGGGCTGGGGAAATGTTCTCCAAGAGGCTGTATATGCTCTAAACCAGCAACTAGTATATGGTGCTGTTTCTCCCATAGCCAAGATTCATGGGTCCAGGAATCAAGGAGTGGCACCACTCACTGTTACCCCTAGTGACCCACTTGCAAGATTTTTGCTTCCTGTCCCCATGACGTTATGCTCTGCAGGTCTAAATCTCTTAGTTCCAAACAGAGGAATGTTGCCACCTGGAGATGCATCAACAATTCCACTGAAATGGAAGCTAAAATTACCACCAAGCCGTTTTAGGCTCCTTATGCCTCTGGAACAACAAAGAAGGGAGTCCCAATGCTGGCTGGTATGATTGATCCTGACTATGAAGATGAAATTTGATTTACATTACATAATGAAGGTGAGAAAGAGTACGTTTGGAATGCAGGGGATTCGTTAGGACGCCTCCTAGTACTACCATGTCCTGTGATTAAGGTCAATGGAAAACTACAGCAAGCCAATTCCAAAATGACTTCTAATAGCCCCGACCCTTCTGGAATGCAAGTTTGGGTCACCTCACCAGACAAGTAAATACGACCAGCTGAGGTGCTTACTGAAGGCAAAGGGAATACAGAACGGGTTGTAGAGGAAGGTAGTTCTAAATATCAGTTATGGCCATGTAACCAGTTGTAACTCTTATGAGTGTTTCTGCTTTGTATGTGTGTACAGATTCAACGGCACTTGGCTGGTTGTGAAACATAAGATGTAAATGGGCTAATGCATTTTCAGTTTGGCAGCACTTGGCTCATCTGTTAGTTATGTCTTGTTAGATGTAAGTATGACTTTGTATTCCTTCAGAGATTATGGATTTTAAGGTGAGATGTGTGCAGATGCCAAGTTGACAAGGCGTGTACTCTGGTGGTCAGGATTCTGTCAACTTGCTTACTCCATGTTTGGCTGCTGTATCAAATGGCAGGGAGGGGCCTGTGGTGGCTTCCCACTCCTCAGCTCTCATCTCTCTGCTTTCCACCACGTGTGGCCAGTCTTCTTACATAATCAGCAGCTCCCACTCTCTTCTGGTGTCTGGTTCCTGGACCTGAACTAGCAGCTGTTGGATTCATCAACCCTTACAGGCTGGTGCTTGAGAGTCCTGATCCTTGAACTGCCAATTGTGGGTTCACCAGCCTATACAGCTCCAACTCACTTCAAGCTTGGGATCCGCTGACCTATACAACTGGTGATTTAGAACTCTGGTCTCTGACCTGATGACCGTGGCAACGTGAGGCTTGTGACAGGACTTGGGATGTTCAGTTTCTGTA
The DNA here is from genome assembly GCA_028571685.1 of Heterohyrax brucei. NCBI lineage: Eukaryota > Metazoa > Chordata > Mammalia > Hyracoidea > Procaviidae > Heterohyrax > Heterohyrax brucei. The sequence continues at coordinate 125,827,680 of CM053166.1, read as the reverse complement.
ATTACGTTAGCTGTTTCCTTTATATATAAATCTTTCCTTGTACATACACATGTTACTGGTTTTGCTTCCCTAGAAAACCCAGCCTAAAACAGTCACCTTCAAAGTACTCCCACTGGGAATCTATGCACCAATGCTAGGGCCTACTCCATGGTTCAAAGAAATTTTGGTACTCTTTTTCTGGAATGATCATCACAGCTGTCATCATATTACCTTTGATGTCCTGAATGCCCTCCATGTATCTTCCTTTCAATATTTCCTTTATCTTTGTGTAAAGAAAAAAGTCAGTGGGGGCCAGTTCAGGTGAGTAGGTAAGGTGTTCCAATAAAGTTATTCGTTTATGGCTAAAAGCTCCCTGAAAGACAGCTGTACAACTAGGTTTGTGAACTTACCACCATGCCAGCATGTGCAATGGCCATTCTAGAAAGAGTTCCAAAATTCCTCTGAAGGGTGGACTAGGTAATGATATCAGTACATAGCTTCCCAAGGGGAGTACTTCAAAGGTGACCACAGTGATATTCAAGAATGAGGTATGTGGCACTTAGAATAATTAAGTTCATGGACTTAATTGTCAGACCAGACTTCTATACTCCGTGCCAGTCACAAAATTTTTCATGAATATTAGACTTTAACAGATAACAAATAAACTAAAAATATTTCCATTAAAATGAAATAAAGTCACAAAATTAATTGAGGAAACCAGTTCAGATTCTTCTTGGAAACCTCTTAAGTGAGATAAAATTTGCAGATAAGATCAAATATTAGCAATTGGATCCAATGATGCCTAAGAATTAATACTTATCTCCTAATGCCTACTTTAAAACTAAAAAAAAATAATAATAATTATTCATTTTGTGAGTTTTAGTATTGTAGCTTTATTCTGAGACATTAAAGAAATTGGAAAGCATTAATATCCATTTCTGGGAAATGATATTTTATTTTAACTTAAATGAATGTAACATGTCAAAATGGTTTCTATTTAATGACTGTTTCTAAAATATGATTTCCAGGAATTTGAACAACTCTTTTTAACATCTCTATAAATCTTGACAAGCTAAAGTGGATGAATATGAGCATGTGACAGCTATAGCAAACCAAGTGATCACAATTTGCAGTGAAGCTGTCAGACAGCAGTTTAAGTTAACATTGACTATGAAATGGATAACTAGTAAAGTGAATAGTATATGTTAACCACTGCTTTTCCCAAACTATGAACAACGTTAGTGTCAAATATGCTTTCAAAGGAAAGGTCTATTCCATATCATTTTCTTTTGAATTCATTAAAACAGATTTTTAAGCTTTGAGAATCTATTGGAAAGTTGAGAAGGCTGAAAGTTCACAAATATGAATGGGGTTTGTCATGAATCGCTATTTATGACACAGTAAGTTATATGAGGACTGAACTGACAAGTTCACAAACTTGCCACCACGAGGTTATGTTGGCAGCACTGTACAAAAATCTTGGTAAGGTTTAATAACCTAGGTGTATCAGTGTCTCATAGCTGTGCTTGTGTTGACGTGTACCAGTTGGACAGTTAACCTCTGATATGAAAAAAGGTTAGCAACTTTGCTTTGACTCTTGATTTGTACTAACAGGAATTTTTTGGTCATGGAGAATTGTCTGACTTCCATTGTGCACTTTGACACATTGTTTCAGGGTCATATTATACACTGATGTTTCATCACCAATATGATACAAAACATTGCCTTGTCTCTCCAAAAGGTCTTGTCAAACTTTGACTCTCTTTTGCTTTTTTGTTCATCGGTGAGCTCCTTTTGAACCATTTTTGGATACACCTTTCTCATGCCACGATTTTCCTAACTGTTTTGATATCAATGTTTATTTGATCTGCTATGCTCCTCACAGTCAGCCAATGATTTTGACACATCATTCGATGAATTTTTGAAATGATATAGTCGGTTCTGCTTGTAACTGGCCACCATGAAGTCTCTTCTTCAGTGATACTTTCTCTTCCCTCAGAAAAACGTTTCATCCATTTGTTCACTGCTACTTTCTTAGGACATTATTCTGATAAACTTGGACTAACATGTCCCATATTTCACTTCCACTCTTCCCAAGTTGAACAAGAAATTTAATATTTGTTCATTGCTCTAATTCAAGCCCCATCATTCTCGTGATGACACATGAAAACATGCAACAACATGGTGGGGTTGCAAAATGGTCCAACCTCTTTGGAAGGCAATCTGGCGCTTCCTTAAAAAAATGGATATTGATATACCATTTGACCCAGTAATTCCACTACTTGGAATATATCCTACAGAATCAAGGCCTTTCCCACCAACAGACACATGCACCAGAATGTTTATCGCAGCACAGTCCACGATAGCAAAAAGATGGAATCAACCCAGATGCCCAACAACAGAAGAATGGATAGGTAAACTATGGTATATATACTCAATGGAGCACTATGCAATGACAAAGAATAATGATGATTCCAGGAAACATCTCCTAACCTGCTTTCAACTGGAAGACATTATGTTGAGTGAAAGTAGTCAGCGACAAAAGGACAAATATTGTACAAGACCTCTACGATAAGATCTCAAAAACAGACTTGTGTATAGAAGAAAAGACTCTTGGACAGCTGCAAGGGAGGGAAGGGGAGAGGGCAATAGGGGGAGAGTTTAGATTAGATAGTTGCTAGAAATCTGGTTGGGTGAAATTGGTGACAGCACACATTAGAAACAAGAAAAACATCAAGTGGACTTCAGCATAACTTGAATACTCCTTCCATCTTAACCCATTATTGCAAGGACAGAGTAGCTGGGGCAGAGGGCAGGGGACCATGCTCTTAGGCAAAATTGAGGCCAATTGGCACAACTAGCATTTTCCTAAGAGAGCTCTCTGCACCCCACATTGGTGAGTGGCGTCTAGGGTCTTAAAAGCTTCCAAGCTGCCATCCAAGGGCCCAGTAAATGGTCCCAACTCAGCAGGAACAGATGCTCACCAAGGACCAAAATGACACGGGGTAAAGACAACCCAGAAGATAGACAGACCCACATGAGTGGGTGCCTACATCGACTTGGGACCAGAGGAACCAGATGGTGCCCGGCCACCACCAGTGATAGCCGTGATGGAGCTCACTAAGTTGAGTCTCGCTGGCAACACAAGAATAAAAAGGGGTGCACCCTGAGATATCCACTAAAAACCCCACAATTGATGGTCCAGCGGTTTCGGGCTTCCTCTGAGAGCATGGCCCCTGGCTCTGATGCTGCCCTTGTCCATAAATCATAATGAAGGTCCACTCTTCAGACAAGAATGGATTGGACTTGGCAATGCAGAGTGACCTTTTATTGGATGCACTTTATTGTTCTATACATCTATAGGATATCATCCTGCTGACTTCTGGCTGGAGGAAGGAAAGTGCATGGAGAGGAGTGGAAAGGCGACTGTTGGGAGGATGAGACATGTATGGAGCAGAGAGGAATAGTGTGCTGTCACCGGACAGGGAGAGCAGTGGAAGCTGCATATAGGTGGGCATGTAAATTTATACAGGAATGTACATTTTTACTCAGTCATATTAAATAAAAAAAAGAAAACATGCAACAACAGTAATAAGCACGACTCAGTAAGACACTGCCATGTGTCTACAAGAACACAGCTGTGAGACACTGATATAAAAAGGTTATGAAACCTTACTGAGTTGCTTGTACAGTGCTGCCAATATAACCATATGGTGAAAAGTTCATGAACTTAATTGTCAGACCTCACATATGTTCTGTATCACCATGTGCCTGCAGCCCAATTATTTTGTATATAAATGATATGCGTGTTACATGTGGGAACTCGCTGTGCTCCCTACTTCCAGTTACATTCTCTATGTCCTGTTCCCCAATTGGGATGTCTGAATTCTATGGATTCCTGGTGTTGTAGGGGTTAAGAACTCTGCTGCTAATCAAACCCACCAGCCACTCCTTGGAAACCATAGTATCCTAGTCTGTCCTGCAGAGTTGCTATGAGTAAGTATCAACTCAAAAGCACCTAACAACAACAACAGTAAAGTAGAAGGTTTTGATCTTTTGACTCAAAATATGTCATGTAAATGTATATCACATAGAGAATATCTCACACAAGAGCACAATAAAATTTAGTAACTATTATTTGAAATAAGAAAAAATTGGGGGGCAGAGTCAAGATGGAAGACTACATGCATGTCTCCTTAATTCTCTCTGAAAATTAATTCCTGGATTGATAATTAAATGGAGCTTTCTAGACAGCCAGTGAGACCTAGGACACGGCTTAGGGCTTTCAATTTGGACTACATGCCACTAGATGAGAAATTGCTTGTCTTTGACTCAGCCCAGCTCTGGTTGAATCAGCCAGCTACCGCGGACTAAAGGCAACTGGCATTTTTAACTTTTTCTTTGTTTGTTTTGTTGGCCAGTAGGCTCAAACAGCAGCTATGCAGACTGGTAGTGCTAAAGTGACCAGCAGGTGGAATAGCCACATTTGGGATTCTGGCTCCAGACTCATTCCACCACAACCCCTCCACCCCCTCCTTTGGATCTCTGCCATTGATTCTGCTATTATGTTGGTGTGGTAGCTTGGCTGGGATGCCATTTTGTTTGACTGGTAGGAGGAAATACCCAACCAGAGGCCTCGACAGGGGCTAATTCCCAGGCTGGGAGGCAGTCCCAGCCTGGTGAGCACTTTGCCAGCAGAAAAGCTGTGTTTAGTAGAGTGTGGCTTTATGAATGGGCCCTGACGTGGGATGTCAGCAGGGCAGTAGCCTGTCTCTTGAACTATATCACAGCATCTGGGGACAGCTGATGATGTGTCTGGTGGCCAGGATTATGTCAACTTGGCTACTACCTATTTGGCTGCTGTATTAAGTGGCAGGGCGGGGTTTGTGGTGGCTCCCTGCCTCTCGGCTCTCATCTCCTGACCCTGGACTACGGCTGCTGATCGCTCACGTGGCCAGGAGCTCCTGCTCTCTGGTTCCAGCGTCTGGTTCCGGGACTTGAGCTAGCAGCTGTTGGGCTAATCAGTCCTTACAGTCATGGTGTCCCTAGCAGTGCAATAGATGATCAGCCTACTAAGTATTTACGTGATATGTATGAAAGGGTGAACTCTAGGTCAGGTGAACAGCAGTCTAACTCAAATCACCAGAAGAGAGAGTTCTTGGTCCCTCAATCAATTCCCAGACTTGAGCGAGTTTAAGGACCCACAGCCCCTTGAATGAAGGGGAGGCCAGGTCCCTTTGAGGAAGAATTCTGATACCCTGCCAAAACTTTACACTGTTAATCTTTCTCCTGCCCTTCCCCAAAGGGATCTAGGGCCTTTTACGAGAGTGACTGTTCACTGGGGCAAAGGAAATAATCAGACTTTTTGGGGACTACTGGATACTGGCTCTGAACTGACACTAATTCCAGGAGACCCAAAAAGTCACTGTGGCCCACCAATAAGAGTGGGGGCATATGGAGGTCAGGTTATTGATGAAGTCTTGGCTCATGTTCGTCTCACAGTGGGTCCAGTGGGTCCCCGAACCCATCCTGTAGTAATTTCCCCAGTTCCAGAATGCATAATTGGAATAGATATACTCAGCAATTGGCAGAACTCTCATGTTGGATCCCTGACAAGTGGAGTGAGAGCTATTATGGTGGAAAGAGCCAGATGGAAGCCACTAGAACTGCCACTGACTAGGAAAATAGTGAACCAAAAGCAATACCGTATTCCTGGAGGAACTGCTGAAATTACTGCCACCATTAAGGACTTGAAGGACACAGGGGTGGTGATTCCCATCACATGCCCATTCAATTCGCCTATTTGGCCTGTGCGAAAAATGGATGGATCTTGGAGAATGACAGTAGATTATCGCAAACTTAACGAGGTGGTAACCCCCATTGCAGCTGCTCTTCCAGATGTAGTTTCACTGCTTGAACAAATTAATACATCTCCTGGTATTTGGTATGCAGCTGTTGATCTGGCTAATGCTTTCTTCTCCGTACCTGTTTCCAAGGACCACCAGAAGCAGTTTGCATTCACCTGGCAAAGCCAACAATACACTTTCACTTGCCTGCCACAGAGCTACATTAACTCTCCAGCCCTATGTCATAATCTAGTCCGCAGGGACCTTGATTGCTTCTCTCTTCCACAAGATGTGACACTGGTCCATTATATAGATGACATTATGCTGATTGGACCTAGTAAGGAAGAAATATCAGTGACTCTGGACTTACTAGTTAAACATATGCGTGCTAGAGGGTGGGAAATTAATCCCACATAAATTCAGGCACCTTCCAACTCAGTGAAATTCCTAGGGGTCCAGTGGTGTGGGGCATGTCGTGATATCCCTTCTAAAGTGAAGGATAAGTTATTGCACCTGGCTGCTCCGACAACTAAAAAAGAGGCACAGCGCCTAGTGGGTCTCTTTGGATTTTGGAGGCAACATATTCCTCATTTGGGTGTGCTACTTCGGCCTATTTATCAAGTGACTAGAAAGGCTGCTACTTTTGAGTGGGGCCCAGAACAGGAGAAGGCTCTGCAACAGGTTCAGGCTGCTGTGCAGGCTGCCCTGCCACTTGGGCCGTACGATCCAGCTGATCCAATGGTGCTCAAGGTGTCAGTAGCAGATAGAGATGCTGTTTGGAGTCTTTGGCAGGCCCCAATTGGTGAATCACAGCGCAGACCTTTAGGATTTTGGAGCAAAGCTCTGCCATCCTCTGCAGATAACTACTCTCCTTTTGAAAAACAACTTTTGGCTTGTTACTGGGCCTTAGTAGAGACTGAGCGCTTAACCATGGGACACCAGGTCACCATGCGTCCTGAGATGCCTATCATGAACTGGGTATTGTCTGACCCACAGAGTCATAAAGTTGGACGAGCACAGCAGCACTCCATCATTAAATGGAAGTGGTATATGCGAGATCGGGCCCGTGCAGGACCTGAAGGCACAAGTAAATTGCATGAGGAAGTGGCCCAAATGCTCATGGTCTCCACTCCTGTAACATTACCTCCTGTCTCCCAGTTTGCACCTATGGCCTTATGGGGGATTCCTTATGACCAGCTGACCGAGGCAGAGAAAACTCGTGCTTGGTTTACAGATGGTTCTGCGCAGTATGCCGGCACCACTCGAAAGTGGACAGCAGCAGCACTACAGCCCCTTTCTGGGACCTCCCTGAAGGACAGTGGTGAAAGCAAATCCTCCCAGTGGGCAGAACTTCGAGCAGTGCATATGGTTGTTCACTTTGCTTGGAAGGAGAGGTGGCCAGATGTGCGGCTGTATACCGATTCATGGGCTGTGGCCAATGGCTTGGCCAGTTGGTCAGGGACTTGGAAGGAACATGACTGGAAGATTGGAGACAAGGATTTATGGGGGAGAGGTATGTGGATAGACCTCTCTGAATGGGCCAAAGAAGTGAAGATATTTGTGTCTCATGTGAATGCTCATCAAAGAGTAACCTCAGCAGAGGATGAGTTTAACAATCAAGTGGATAGGATGACCCGCTCTGTGGGAACCAATCATCCTCTTTCTCCGGCTACCTCTGTCATTGCTCAGTGGGCCCATGAACAAAGTGGTCATGGTGGCAGGGACAGTGGTTATGCATGGGCCCAGCAACATGGACTCCCGCTCACCAAGGCTGACTTGGCTACAGCCACTGCTGAATGCCCAATCTGCCAGCAGCAGAGACCAACACTGAGTCCTCGATATGGCACTGTTCCTCGAGGTGATTAGCCGGCAACCTGGTGGCAAGTTGATTACATTGGACCGCTTCCATCATGGAAAGGAAAGCGTTTTGTCCTTACTGGGATAGATACTTACTCTGGATATGGATTTGCCTACCCGGCACGACATGCTTCTGCCAAAACTACCATCCGTGGACTTACAGAATGCCTCATCCACCGTCATGGAATCCCACACAGCATTGCCTCTGATCAAGGGACTCACTTCACAGCAAATGAAGTGCGGCAGTGGGCCCATGCTCACGGAATTCACTGGTCTTACCATGTTCCCCATCATCCTGAAGCAGCTGGCTTGATAGAACGATGGAATGGTCTCCTGAAGACACAATTACGCTGCCAGCTAGGTGGCAGTACCTTGCAGGGTTGGGGAAATGTTCTCCAGGAGGCTGTGTATGCTCTAAACCAGCGTCCAATATATGGTGCTGTTTCTCCTATTGCCAGGATTCATGGGTCCAGGAATCAAGAGGTGGAAATGGGAGTGGCACCACTCACTGTTACCCCTAGTGACCCACTTGCAAGATTTTGGCTTCCTGTCCCCATGACTTTATGTTCCTCAGGACTAAATGTCTTAGTTCCGAAGGGAGGAATGCTGCCGCCTGGAGACACATCAACGATTCCACTGAACTGGAAGCTAAAATTGCCACCAGGCCATTTTGGGCTCCTTGTACCTCTGGATCAACAGACAAAGAAGGGAGTTACAATACTCGCCGGTGTGATTGATCCTGACTATGAAGATGAAATTGGATTGACATTACATAACGGAAGTAAAGAAGAGTATGTTTGGAATGCAGGAGATCCCTTAGGACGCCTCCTAGTACTACCATGTCCTGTGACTAAGGTCAATGGAAAACTACAGCAACCCAACTCCAAAATGAGTGATAATAGCCCAGACCCTTCAGGAATGAAGGTTTGGGTCACCTCACCAGGCAAGGAACCACGACCAGCTGAGGTACTTGCTGAGGGCAAAGGGAATACAGAATGGGTTGTAGAAGAAGGTAGTTCTAAATATCAGTTACGGCCACGTGAGCAGTTGCAGAAACGAGGACTGTAATTGCTATGAGTATCCCTGCTTTGTATGTGTGTATTGGATATTTTGTTTACTTATGAAACATAAGATGTAAATGGGTTAATGCATTTTCAGTTGTACATGTGTTAGTTATATCATGTTGACATAAGTATGCCTTTGTAACTGTACCCCTTCAGAGACTGTGCATGGTAAGGTGCGATGTGTGCAGATGCCAAGTTGACAAGGGGTGGATTCTGGTGGTCAGGATTATGTCAACTTGGCTACTACATATTTGGCTGCTGTATTAAGTGGCAGGGTGGGGTTTGTGGTGGCTCCCTGCCTCTCGGCTCTCATCTCCTGTCCCTGGACTACGGCTGCTGATCGCTCACGTGGCCAGGAGCTCCTGCTCTCTGGTTCCAGCGTCTGGTTCCGGGACTTGAGCTAGCAGCTGTTGGGCTCATCAGTCCTTACAATCGGCACTTGAGAGTCCTGCTCCCTGACCTGCCAATCCTGCGCTCGCCAGCCTCTGCCCAGTCCTGCTCCCTGACCTGCCAATCCTGGGTTCGCCAGCCTCTGTCACTTCGTCTCGCCACCAGCTTGGGATCCACTGACCTACACAACTGTTGATCTGCAACTCTGGTCTCTGACTTGCTGACCTTGGGTTCCTCAGCTTCCGTGGACACGTGAGGCTTGTGCCAGAGCTTGGGACATTCAGCTTCTGTGATTATGTGAGCTGTTTCCTATATTTGTATCTACCTATCTGCCTATCTATCTATATTATAAATCTTTCCTTGTACCTACACGTGTTACTGGTTTTGCTTCCCTAGAAAACCCAACCTAAGACAATGTGCCTCAGTTCTGACCTGGAAGGAGAGGCTTCCCACACCTGCCAGCCTGACTGATTATGGAAGTAGTCAGATAGCTTTTACCATTTAAAATAAGAATGGCTAGAGAAAAAACTGTGATACAGCACATGGAGTCTCTTCCAGCCTTTACTGACCCACATCATAGGGTCGTCTGATGGCCCCCAGTGACTCTAGGAGGTGAAGTCTGCTACCCAAAGATTCCAGTGGGCCAAGTCCCTGGAATACACAGAGGTTGTTGGGGACTGCACCTCAGTTCCTGTTAAGGCAGCACCAGAGAAACTAAACAGTCTTTAGATGACCCATAAGCAAAAGACCCTAACAAAACATTTAAAAAAATATTCATCCGTGGCTCCAGTATACTCTCCAAATAACAAATCAAAGAACCACCCAGATGAAGAAGCCTCTCTGAAACTATCAGAGGTTGAGTACAAAAGAATTAAATAGACAGCTCTCCTAGACATTACACAAAATACAGCAGAGGAAAATGAAAAATTAAGCAAGCTGTTCAAACTGACGGAACATCAGCATTCTGAAATCTGACAGATGAATAGCAAAATTGAAGAATTAGACAATTCAACTCAAAGCCAAAAAGAGTACAATTGAACAACTGCAAACTAGGCTTACTGAATTTGAGAAGATAGAGCTACTGACATCAGCCTTTATGAGCAAACATTAGAGAAAAGAAACAAGAAAAGTGACGATGCATTAAGAAACATGCGGGACTCTATTAAGAGGAACAATCTACAATTAACTGGAGTTCTTGAACAAGGAGGGATACCTGAAAGCATGGAGAGTATTGTTGTTGAGTTGCTGACAGAAAACTTCCCTGAAATTATGAGAGAAGAGAACATAGATATCCAAGATGGTTATCAAATTCCATGTAAAATTCACCCCAAAAGAAAAATACCAAGACATATTATAATCAAGTTTAACAAAATGAAACATAAGCAGAAATTCTTAAAGGCAGTAAGACTCAAAGCAAAGCTAACATTCAGAGGGAAGTCCTACATGCTTTCATGTGACTTCTCGGCAGAAATGATGTTGGCATGGAGGCAGTGGGATGACACATTCAAAGCCTTAAAGGAGAAATCTTCCAACCAAGAATTATATACCTTGCAAAACTGTCTTTCAAATATGAATATGAAATTAAGACATTTGCAGATGAACAGAAACTTAGAGACTTTGTTAAAAACAAGCCAAAACAACAAGAAATCTTGAAAGAAGCTGTTGGCGTAGATAAACAAAACCATTAAGTGCATAGTAAAGGAAGCAATGCAGGACACAGCATCTAGAAACCTACTCAGATGAGACACAAAACTCAATCAAACCTGTAATATTAAAAGAAGGGTTCCAGTGATCATATTATGAAAACTAAGATAAAATCACATTAAAAGGAGGGATATACCACAGTAGTTACATTCCTTTCAGATGGAGAGGAAGTTAATAAGACACGTAGAAGTGAAAATTGGATTTAAACTTACGTTATGAAGGGGGACCATAAGAGTGGCTGCAAAACACAATAAAAATGCAGCATATCAAAACAAGAAATGTAACACAGGAGTCACAACAAATGGAAAACCAACACTGAAAGGAATGAGAAATGAACCCATAAAGAACAACCTAGAACAGAAAATAGCAACAGAGAATACACCAACATAAAAATAAATACATTAAAATGACAACACTAAACACATAACTAACAATAATTACACTGAATATAAACAGACTGAATGCTCCAGCAAAGAGACAACGAGTGACATCTTGGATCAAAAGACATGACCCGTCTATATGTTTGTTACAAGAAACTCACCTTAGACTTAAAGGTATGAAAAAAATGAAAATTAAAGGATGGAATAATATATACCAAGCTAAAAATATACAAGGAAGTGCAGGTGTGGCAATACTAATCTCAGATAAAATAAATTGTAATGTAAAATCCACCATCACATACAAGAATGGTCACTATTTACTGCTAAAAGGTTGAATATACAAACAGGACTGAATAATACTAAATATTTATGCACCCAATTGTAGAGCATCTAAATACATCAAAGAAACACTAATTACAGTAAAAAATGAGATAGATCACTCCACCATAATAGCAGGAAACACTCCACTTTCAATATTGCACAGATCTAAAAAAAGCTCAGTAAAGACATAGAAGATCTTATTGCAACAATTAACCAATTAGACCTCATCGACACGTACAGAAATTTTTATCCATCAGCAGATAATTACACCTTCTTCCCCAGTGCACATGGAACATTTTCCAAATAGACTACATGTAGGACATACAGCAAACCTCAACAAAATCCAAACCAGTGAATTATTGCAACACATCTTCTCAGACCATAAAACCATAAAAGTCAGAATCAATAGCAGAAAAACCATAGATAGAAATGAGAACTCATGAAAACTGATCAATACCTTACTCAAAAAGCCATGGATTATAGAAGAAATCAAGGATGAAATAAAGAAATTTATGGATTTTAATGAGAATGAAAACACAGCACATAGCAAAAGCACAAAACATAGCAAAAGCAGTGCTAAGAGTTCAGTTTATCTCTATAAATGCCCACATCCAGAAAGAAGAAAGGACCCAAACCAAAGAATTAACCCTACAGCTTAAACAAGCAGAAAGAGCAATAGAGGAACTCCTCAGGCACCAGAAGAAAAGAGATCATAAAGGTAGAGTGGAAATAAATGAATTAGACAATAGAAGAAAAATTTGAAAAAATTGATAAGACCAAAAGCTGTTTTTTGAAAAGATTAACAAAATTGACAAACCATTGGCTAAGTTTACTAAAGAAAACCAAGAAAAGAAACAAATAACCCCTCAGTCACCGGGATAGAATACTCCAAAATTCACTCTTTGAAGCCAACATAACCCTGATACCAAAGCCAGGGAAAGGACCAACAAAAAAGGGGAACTATAGACCAATATCACTTATGAACCTAGATGCAAATATCTTCAACAAAATATTAGCCAATAGAATACCACAACATATCCAAAAACTGATCCATCATGACCAATTTGGATTCATACCAGGGATGCAAGGCTGGTTCAATATCAGAAAAACAATTAATGTGATCAACCACATAAATAACAGAGAAGACAAGAATCACCTGATCTTGTCCATTGATGCAGAAAAGGCATTTGATAAAGTGCAGCACCCATGCCTGCTAAAAACTCTCAGAAAAACAGGAATAGTCAGCAAATTCCTCAATGCAATAAGGGTCATTTATGCAAAGCAAGCTGTCTCCATCATCCTAAATGCAGAGGGACTGAAACAATTCACCTTGAGAATGGGAATTCTACAAGGATGCCTGCTCTCACCTCTCCTAGTCAACATATTAGTAGATGTTCTAGCCAGAGCAATTAGACAAGACCAAGAAATAAAGAGCATCTGCATCAGCAAATAAGTAAAAATCTCCCTATTTGCAGATGATACAATTGTATACACAGAATCCTAAAGAATCCATCAGTGAACTACTCAAATTGATACAAGAATTCAGCAAAGTCTCTGGATACAAGATAAACGTAAGTAAATCAGAAGGATTCCTTTATGCCAACAATGAGCTTATTAAGAAGAGATCACCAAATCAATACCATTTACTATAACCTCCAAGAAGATCAAGTATCTAGGAATAAATGTAACTAGAGAAATAACAGACCTTTTCAAAGAGAACTACAAGTCCCTACTACAGGAAACAGAGAGATTTACATAAATGGAGAAACCTACCCTACTTGTGGATAGGAAGACATAACATTGTGAAAATTTCTGTTACCCAAAGTAATGAACTTATATAATGCAGTCCCAATACAAATTCCAGTGTTATTTTTTAGTGAGATGGAGAAACAAATCACCAACTTTGTCTGGAAAGGGAAGAAGCCCTGAATTAGTAAAGGACTACTGAATAAGAAGGACACACTGGGTGGCCTCTCACTACCTGACTTTAGAATCTATTACACTGCCACAGTTGTCAAAATAGCCTAGTACTAGTACAAAAAGAGACAGATAGAACAATGGAACAGAGTTCAGACTGCAGAGATGCCACCATCCTCCTATGAACAATTGATATTCAACAAAGGCCCTAAGACTTTCAACTGCATTAAAAGCTATCTTTTCAAGAAATGGTGCTGGCAAAATTGGACATCCATCTGCAAAAAATTGAAACAAGACCCATATCTCACACCTTATACCAAAACCAACTCAAACTGGATAAAAGGTCTAAATATCAAAACTAAAATGACAAAGTAGGATCAGCTATGGAAATTTTAATAGACAGACTTCAAAATCTGTCAAACAAAGCATGATCAACAGAAAATAGATAATTGGAAACTACTAAGAATCAAACGCTTTTGTTCATCCAAAGACTTTATCACAATTAAAAGACCACCTACAGAATGGGAAAAAATATTTGGCAATATGTCAGATGGATGTCTGATCTCCATAATCTGTAAGGTACTACAAAATATCAATCCAAAAAAGATAAATCATCCAATTAAGCAATGGGTGTCCTAGTCACCGGGCACTGCTCCAACAGAAAATACCACGAGTGGAAGGCTTCATGTAGAGAAGCTTTATTGAGACAGTCTGGTAAGCTGCAAATCCATTTACAAATTGTAAGTCCATTCAGTGAGAGAATTTATCACAGTCCGGTAGGCTGAGTCCAAATCCAGTGACAGCACCTCAGCACAGGAACCTCGGGTCCAAAGGACATGCTCAGCTCTCGGTGCTTCTCTCTTGGTGGTATGAAGTTCCCAACTTCCTCAGCTCACTTGTCTCCCTTATATTCCACAAGCTTGTAGCTTGGGTCCTGCCTCGCTAACACAACTGCAAACCATTCTCCATCATCAATATCACAGAGGCAGGATTCACAACACATGGGAGGAAGGGCACCATATTAGAACTCCAAACCAAGTCAAATCAACTCATACATTTTTGGGGGGACACAATTCAATCCATGACAATGGGCAAAGGAGATGGACAGACACTTCTCTAAAGAGGATATCCAAGCAGCCAAAAGACACATGAAAAAATGCTGACAATCATTAGCTATCAAAGAAATTCAAATCAAAACTATGATGAGATATCATCTCACCCCGACAAGGTTGGCCATGACCCAAAAAACAAAAAATTTCTTTAATAACTAAAGATCGTGAACATGTCCTCATGTGTTTTTCTGGCTGTCTGGATCTTCTCTTTCGAGAAATGTCTGTTCATCTCCTTTGCCCATCACTTAATTTGAATGATTTATCTTCTTCTTATTGATATTTTGTAGTATCTTATAGATTATGGTGATCAGGCATCTGTCTGACATACAGTTGCTAAATATTTTTTCCCATTCTGTAGTTGGCCTTTTAACTCTATTAATAAAGTCTTCGAATGAGCAAAAGTTTTTGATTCTGAATAGTTCCCATTTATCTATTTTCTCTTCAGTTGATTGTGGTTTGTTTGACAGATTTTGAAGTCTGTCTGCATTGTATATTAAACCTTCCATTGTTGTTCCTATTTGTTCTTGGATGACCTTTATTGGTTTAGATTTGATATTAGGTCTTTTCTTCAGTTTAAGTTGGTTTTTGTATAAGGTGTAAGATATGGGTCATGTTTCAATTTATTGTAGATGGATATCCAATTTTGCCAGCACCATTTGTTGAAGAGATTGTTTTTACCCCAGTTTTATTGGTATCTCGATTCTGTTCCATTCATCTTTCTGTCTCTTTTTGTACAAGTACCAGGCTGTTTTGACTACTATGGCAGTGTAATAGGTTCTAAAGTTGGGTAGTGAGAGGCCTCCCAGTGTGTTCTTCTTCTTTAGTAGTGCTTTACTCATCCAGGACTTATTCCCTTTCCAGACAAAGTTGGTTATTTGCTTCCACCTCATTAAAAAATGTCACTGGAACTTGTATTGGGATTGCATTATATAAATAGGTTGCTGTGGGTGCAGTAGATATTTTCACAATGCTAAGTCTTCATATCCATGAGCAGGGTAGGTTTCTCCACTTACATAAGTCTCTCTTAGTTCCTCGTATTAAGGGCTGGTAGTTCTCTTTGTAAAAGTCTGTTATTTCTGTAGTTAGATTTTTTCCTAATTACTTTATTGCCTTAAGGGCTATAGTAAATGATATTGACTTGGTGATTTCTTCCGTAATAATCTCGTTGCTGGTGTAAAGGAATCTGTCATGGTTGGAATTGTGTCCCCCCAAAAATGTGTGCAGCCACGTGGCTGGGATATGGTTCCCAGTATCTTGGGACTGTCCTCCATTGTGTGGTTTTGTTAACCTGTATGTTAAAGGATTAGGGTGGGGCTGTGAATTCCTGCTGCGGGGGGAGTTTCCCTGGAGTATGGCTTGCCCCACTCTTAATGCTTTTAGCTTGCAAGGAATAAAAGGAAAAAGAAACAAAGGACAATTTGAGAACCTCGCTACCATCAAGCAAGCAGCACCGGGAGCAGAGTGCGTCCTTCAGACCAGAGGTTCTTGCGTAAGGAAGCTCCCTGGACAAAGATTGATGCAATACCGGACTTTCCTCCAGAACCGACAAGGGGAAAGCCTTCCCCTGGAGCGGACACCCTGAATATGGACTTGCAACCTACCGGACTGTGTAAGAATAAATCTTTCTTTGTTAAAGCCATCCACTCTGTGGTATTTCTGTTAGAGCAGCCCTAGCTGACTAAAACAGAATCCTACTGATTTACTTATGTTTATCTTCTGTCCTGAGACTTTGCTGAACTCTTCTATCAGTTTGAGTAGCTTACATATGGATTCTTTGGGATTCTTTGAGTATACTATCATATCATCTGCAAATAGAGAGATTTTGACTTCTTTGCCAATACAGGTGCCTTCTACTTCTTGGTCTAGTCTAATTGCTCTGGATAGAACTTCTAGTACAGTGTTGAATAGGAGAGATGAGAGTTAGCATCCTTGTCCAGTTCTTGTTCTCAAGGGCAACTGTTTCAGTCTCCCTCCATTCAGGATGCCGTAGGCAGTAGGCTTTGTATAAATGGCCCTTAATGCATTGAGAAATTTGCTGAATATTACTATTTTGCTGAGAGTTAATAGCATGAATGGGTGTTGGACTTTATCAAACACCTTTTCTGCATCAATTGACAAGATTGTGATTCTTTCCTTCTGTGGTATTTATGTGGTTGATCACATTAATTGTTTTTCTGATGTTGAACCAGCCTTGCATACCTGGTATGAATCAGACTTGGTCATGATGGATTATTTTTGGATATGTTGTTGTATTCTATTGGCAAGAATTTTCTTGAAGACTTTTGCATCTAGATTCATGAGTGATATTGGTCTGTAGTTCTCCTTTTTGGTTGGGTCTTGCCCTGGCTTTGGTACCAGGGTTATGCTGGCTTCATAGAATGAATTTGAGTATTCTACCCCTTTCTATACTGTCAAATAGTCTCAGTAGTATTGGAGATAACTCTTCACTAAAAGCTTGGCAGAATTCTGCAGGGAAGCCATCTGGGACCACACTTTATTTTGGTTGGTAGCTTTTGAATGACTTTTTCAATCTCTTCCATTGTGATGCATTTATTCAGTTGTTCTGGTTCACCATGTGATAATTTTGGTAGATGATATGAGTCAAAGAATTTGTCCACTTTTTCTACATTTTCAAATTTGTTAGAGTACAGTCTTTGATAGTGTTCTTTTATGATATTTTTGATTTCTGTTGGATCTGTTGTGACAACTTCTCTCTCATTTCTTATTTGGGTTATTTGTTTCCTTTTCTGTTTTTCTTTACTAAGTATAGCCAGTGGTTGGCCAATTTTGTTGATCTTTTCAAAAAAACAGCTTGTCGTCTTTTCAATTTTTTTCGTTTGTTCTTGTATTCTCTAATTCATTTAGTACTTCTCCAGTCTTCATGTTCTGTTTTCTTCTGGTGCCTGAGGGATTCCTCTATTGCACTATGTCTACTTGTTCAGGCTGTAGGGTTAGTTCTTTTATTTGGTCTCTTTCTTCCTTCCAGATGTGTGCATTTATGGAGATAAACTGACCTCTGAGCATTGCTTTGGCTGTATCCCATAGGTTCTGGTAAGAAGTATACTTGTTCTCATAGCCAGCCAAGCCAGGCCAAGTTCTGATAGGAATCCATAAATTTCTTTATTTTATCCTTGGTTTCTTCTATAACCCATTTTTTTTAAACAAGATGTTGTTCAGTTTCCATGAGTTCCACTTTCTGTGTATGTTTTTTCTGCTATTGATTTCTACTTTTATGGCTTTATGATCTGAGAAGATGCTTTGTATTAATTCAATGGTATGTATTTTGTTGAAAATTGCTTTATGTCTCAACACATGGCCTATTCTGGAGAATGTTCCACATGCAGCGGAGAAGAAGGTGTAGTTGTCCGCTGATGGATAGAAAGTTCTGTATATGTCGATCAGGTCTAGTTGGTTAATTGTGGCAATAAGTTCTTCTGTGTCTTTATTGAGCTTTTTTCTAGATAATCTGTCCAGTATTGAGAGTCGAGTGTTGAAGTCTCCTACTATTACTGTGGAGTGATCTATCTCCATTTTTGTGTAGTCAGTGTTTCTTTGACATATTGAGATGCTGTAACATTAGGTGCATAAATGTTTAACATTGTTAAGTCTTGTGTATTGAATCTTTCAGCAATAAACAGTGTCCATCTTTGTCCACAATGGTGGATTTTATATTAAAATTCATTTTATCTGGGATTAGACTTGCCACACCTGCTGATCTTTGTTGATTGTAAGATTAATATATATTCTTCCATCCTTTCATTTTCAGTTCATTCCTATCTTTAAGTCTAAGGTGAGTTTCTTGTAGGCAACATATGGATGGGTCATGTCTTTTCATCCAAGGTGTCACTCGATGTCCATTCACATTCAATGTAATTATTGATAGATATGTGTTCAGTGCTGCCATTGTGACATGTTTATTTTTGTGTTGATGTTTTCTCTGTTGTTCTTATTAATCTGTTCTGAGACATTCTTCCTTGTGAGTTGATTTTTCACCTTTTCCAGGGTTGGTTTTCTGGTTGTTGATACTCTTGTATTACATTTCTTGATATGGTATGTTGGGTCTTCATTGTGCTTTATGGCTGCCGCTATGATCACACTGAATAAACTATGTATGAACCCAATTTTAATTACTACCAGTCTTGTCAACTTCCTCTCCATCTGGAAGGATTATAATGACTGCTATAAATCCTTATTTTTAATATGATGACATCATACTTTTTATGATATGATCACTGGATTATTTCTTTCACTGTTATAGCATTGATTGAGTTTGGAGGCTTCCCTAACTGAGTAGGATTCTGGATGATGTGTCCTCATAAAATATAAAGGCAACGGTTTTGTTCTTCTAAGCCAAAGCCAAGAGATTCTTTCAGTATCTCTTGTAGCTTTGGTTTGGTTTTTACAAAGTCTCTGAGTTTTTGTGTATCTGAGAATGTCTTAATTTCATTTTCCCATTTGAAATTTAGTTTTTCAAGTTATATAATTCTTGGTTGGAACTTCTCCTTCAAGGCTTTGAATGTGTCATGCCACTGTCTTCGTGCCAGCACAGTTTCTGCTGAGAAATCTGAAGAAAGCCTATAAGGTTTCACTCTGAATGTTAGCTTTGCTTCAAGTCTTGCTGCCTTTAAGAATTTCTGTTTGTTTCATTTTGTTACGCTTGATTATAGTATGTCTTCAAGTCTTTCTTTTGAGAGCTATATTGAGTCATGTTCAATATGCATCTTCAATATTTGTATTCCCTTCCTTCATGATTTCTGGGAAATTCTCTGTCAGCAGCTCAGCAACAATACACTCTGTGTTTTCAGGTGTCTCACCCTTTTCAGTTACTCCAATTAATTGTAAGTTGTTCCTCTTAATAGAGTCCCACATGCTTATTAATGCTTCTTCATTTTTCTTGTTTCTTTTTTTTTGATTTCTCCTCATAGATACTGGAGTAAGTCACTCTGTCTTCCAAGTGAGAAAGCCTGTTTTCCATTTGTTCCATTTTGTTTTCTTGGATTTGAATTGGAGTTTCTATGTCTTTGATTTTGTTCTTGATCTATTGAATTTCAGAGTCCTGGTGTTTCATCAGATTGAACAGCTTGCTTACTTTTTCATTTTGCTCTGCTGCATTTTGTACAAGGTCTAGTAGGGATCTCTATATAATCATTTTGCATTCACTTTTTGATAATTTCAGAAAAGTTTCTTCTTCGGGAAAGCTCTTTGATTGTTCCATTTGGGGGCCTTTTGAAGCCATAGGTTATTTCTTGGTTGTGGCTTTCTCCAGAGTCTGTTGCTTTTTTGGCTTCATGTGAGTCAATAAAGGCTGAGAGAGATGCTGTGAGGAGGGATCACAGTTGTTTCTGTAAGCCATCTTAAAATGAATGGTAAAAGGTATCTGACCACTTCACAGGTCAGTCAGGTTTTCAGGTGTACACGACCCTCTCCCATCTGGCAAAGTAAGCACCTCTATAGTCAACCCCAGATGTTATGAACTAGTTAAAAATGCAGCAATGCTACTTCCCTGTAGGCGTCTGCTGACAGGCCCCAGCCACAGGTGACACTGTGTAAAATACTAGTTTTCTGCCACCAACATACTCTCCTATGGACAGGCCCTACTTCCTTGCCCAGGAATTAGGTCTCGCTGAGGCCTCCACATCCAAGATGGCATCCTGCACAAGCTTGCTGCCCGCCACCTCCATACAAACTGCACTATGGCAGAGGCAGAAGGAGAGGTCAAAGGTGCCGACATACACAGAGTCCATAGCCTCTGTTGCTGGGCCCCAGCCATAGGCAACATTGTGTAAGCTACTGCTTTTCTGCCAGAAAAGCGCTCTCCTGTGGGTAGGCTCTGCCTCTCAGGCTACAGATTAGGTCTAGCTGAGGCCTCCATATCCAAGATGGCATCCTGCACAAGCTTGCTGCCTGGTGTCTCCATACAAACTATGCTATGGCAGAGGCAGAAAGAGAGGCCCAAAGTGGCGAGATGCGCAGAATCCTAAGCTGGTCTTTCAAATCATGGCAATTTCACTTGCCAATCCCACCAGCCATGCATCTGAGGCCAGCCACTAGTGAAGACCCAACTCTGCCAGACAGACAAGACAGGAAAAAAGTCAAAGTGGTGAGTTATCTTCAGTTCATGAAAGCCAGGACTGGCCAGGAGGGTGAGTCAGCTAAAGAGAGGAGGTTTTCCTTTCAGTGGTCTTAAGTCCAAATTAACAGCCATATACTGTGTCCTAGGGTTCACTAGGTGACCAGAGGGCTCTGTTTAACTATCAGTTCAGGTCTTGGTTTCCAGAGGGATTTAGGGACACATGTGCTTAGTCTGCCATCTTGACTCTGCCCCTCCTCTCAGCGTAATGACTTTATTGTGAATAATTACTAACCAAACTTTTTTCATTTTGTCTTTATGTTCTTTGGAACTTTATAGTTCTTGAGCCTTGGTAATTTATAAAGTCAAAATATACACTTCATGTACATGTTAAAATTTTGTCATATAATTGTATAGTATGAGATGTATAGATATATATAACTTTCTAATGTTGGTTATAGTTAACTTCACATACTCAGTCACTGAATTTATTTAACAATTATACTGCTAAACTATGTTCCATTTCCATTTACTTTATAAGATCAGCCCCCTTTTCTTAAATTTCTTTTAAGATTTGTTTGCTAAGTATACTTTTTATCTCTTTTGCTTTAATTAACTAGTATTCAATCATTTATAACATCGTGGTGTATTACAGTGTAGAATCATACTGTTTTTATGTATTTTTCACCTCACTAAGGCTAATCGATGCTCTCCAGATATCACTATCTATCACCAAAAGAGAAAATAAAAATAGTTTCTTTTCTTTTATGGATTAAATTGTGTCCCCACAAAATAAGTGCTGGAATCTTAACCCTGTGCATGTAATCCTACTTAGAAATAGGACTTTTTGTTGCTGTTATGCTAACTATGTCATATCAGTTTAGGTTGTATTCTTGACATAATCACTTCTGAATTATGAAAGCAAACAGAGTAGACACAGATGGGCATGCAAACTGATGAAGACAGACGCCGTGTGATGATGAAATGCAAGTCAAGGAAACAAGGAGCATGTGGGGTGTTCATGAAGAAAGACATTGTCATGACTGAGATGCTGATTTGAACTGGTAGCTTTCAGAACTGTGAGAAAATACATTTCTATTCTGGTATTTTTCTTATAGCGGCAATAGGAAACTAAGATACTCTCCTAGAGGAGTTCTTTTGACAGCTGTTATAATACATTTGTCACTGTGTTAGAGCACTAACAGTCTTTCATTATATCAATTATACACTAGTGAAATCTACTTAAATTTTCTCTCACATCCTCAACTGTGAACTGTTAATTGTTTTTATATTTGTAAAATCCTATTGTCTTGACTTGACTTAATTGTCCCAATTGCTCATTTCCCTATAATAGGATTACACATTTACAACCTTTATTACTAGAATTTTTCCTGCCTTTTTCTGGATGCTGGATTGTGCATCCCCATGCTGCTAATATCAGGTTTGCTCATGTGACTTGCTTTAACAAGTTAACTGACGTAGACACAACATGAACAGAGATTTTAAACATGTTGGCCTAGTTTGCCTGATTATCTTGTGCTCTTTTAATCCCATCAGAAAATCATGTCCCTTTTGCCCTATTGTCTCAGAATACTGAAGACACATAGAGTAAACCTGAGTGTGATCCGAAGTTTGGAGTCAGCTGTTAGAGGCCAAACTCCAATCAAACTAGTAAATATTTGAGTTTTAAGTCATTGATAATTAAGATTGTTTGTTTTATAGCAAAAACATACTATAGCATATTATGATAGCTTTAATTTCTTTTTTCCTTCCTTTTTATTTTGTTTCTGAAAGCTATTTATCAGTTATTTACTTTTAGATAATTCAATTTTTCATTGTCTTTTTATTTTATATTTTTAAAACAAGAAACTGATTGATTTCTGCATATAAAAATTGATTGATACTTTCTGCCATTATCAGTTTTGTAAATCTTTCTTAAGTACTTACACAAGAGTACTTTTTTAGCCCAAATTTCAATTATAGTATTACTAAAATGCACACTAATATCTCATTAACTGTGCCACCTTTAGCAAGAATTTAAGAAAGGTGAGCTAAAATTTCTCTTTGTAATTGTTGTTCTGTCAGTTTCTCCTTAAATTTCCTACAGATTTTGGCCTACCTAGTTCATGATGGTTATGTGACAATTTGAAGTACCAGTTTTGACACAGCTATTTCTTTGTGACTGTTTTGTTTCTGCATTTTGACATCAAGGTTTTATGATGTGCTCATTTTGGGATGGGACTATTTTGACACAGCCTATACAAACATATCCATGCAAATTTCAGTTTTCCTTATCACAAAATAATGCATCAAACATTCTTTTGTATATTTTAATTTTTTCATTGTGTTTTAAGTGAATGTTTATAATTTGAGACAGTTTCTCATACGAAACTGTATTATGTGACCCTAACTGCTCTCCTTACGCTGTGACAACACATTCGTCCCCTCCACCCTGCATTTCCTACATCTATTTAGCCAGTTCTCACCCCACTCCATCTTCTCATCTCACTTCTTCATAGCCAAGTGCCGTCAAGTCAGATCCCAATTAGTATTCTGTATCTACTTCAGCCAAGAAACACTATCCTCAGCAGTATCATTTTATTATACACCAGTTCAACCTTTGTTTGAAGACTTGGCTACCAAAATAGTTTCAGTTCTGGACTAACAGAGAGTGCAGGGGCCTTATCCTCCTGGGGCCCTGCAGTCTGTTGTATCATCAAGTTTAGTTCCTTTAATAGAGTTTGAGTTCTGCACACCCATTTCTTACCCCCTGTGTCAGGGACTGTATGTCATGTTCCCAGTAAAGGCAATCATTGGTGGTGGCCAGGTGCCATCTAGTTCTGCTGGTCTCATGCTGATATAGTCTCTAGATTATATGGACTTTTTGTTTCTTGGGCCCATGTTTTCCTTATGTGGTTGATGTCTTTCATTTTCCTCTGTTCTAGGAGGGTTGGGACCAATTGCTGTTAATTAGATGGCTGCTTGCTAGCATTTAAGACCCAGATGCCACTCACCAAAGTGTGAAGCATTACATTTTCTTAAAAGCTTTGTTATGTCAATTGGCCTAATGTCACCTGAAGCCATGGTCCCCAGACCCCTGCCCTCCTATTCTGTCCTTTGAGGAGATAGGTTATATTTAGGAAACCTGTTAGCTTTAGGTTTCATCCAACTGTATTGACTTCCCATCTACTGTGCGCAGTCCCTCCTATCACCTAACCTGGTTTGTATGTAATATCTAATCAAAGAATAACACTCTTCCTGCCTCCCCACCCTTGTAACCATCAAAGACTGTTTTTGTTAGTCAGTACATGGTTTATTATAATAGTGATCTAATGCAATGTTTGTCCTTTACCAACTGTTTAATTTCACTCAGCATGCCTTCCAGATTCTTCCATGTCATGATTATTTCCCAAGATCATCATTGTTCTTTACCATTGCTTAGTATTCCATTGTGTGAATACACCATATTTTGTTTATCCATTCATCCATTGATGGACACCTAGGTTAATTTAGTATTTTTTGCTATTGTAGACAGCAGGGCAATAATCATTGGTGTGTATGTATCTATTTGTGTGACAGACCTTATTCCTCTAGGGTATATGAAAAGAAGTAGGATTGTCAGATTATGTGGTATTTTTATTACTAGCATTTTAAGAAAGCACCATATTGATTTCCAAAGTGGTTGTACAACTTTACATTCCCACCAGCAGTGTGGAAGTGTTCCAGTCTTTCCATAGCCTCTCCAATGTTTATTATTTTGTGCTTTTTTTTGTAGTAATGCCATCTCTGTTGGGGTGAGATGGTATCTCAATGAAGTTTTGATTTCATTTTCTCTAGTGGTTACAGATCGTTTTAGTCAGCTAGGGCTGCTCTAACAGAAATACCACAGAGTGGAAGGAAGGTTTATTCTTACACAGCCTGGTAGGCTGCAAGTCCATATTCAGGGTGTCCGCTCCAGGGGAAGGCTTTCCCCTTGTCAGCTCTGGAGGAAAGTCTGGTATCGCATTAATCTTTGTCCAGGGAGCATCTTGGAGCAGGAACCTCAGGTCTGAAGGACGTGTTCTTCTCCCGGTGCTGCTTTCTTGATGGTACGAGGGTCCCAATTCTCTGCCTGCTTCTCTGTCCTTTCATCTCTTGTAGGATGAAAAGCTTAAGGGTGGGACGAGCCATGCTCCAGGGAAACTCTCTTTACAGTGGAGCAGGGAGGTAATCCTATGAAGGCATTTACAGCCCCACCCTAGCCTTTAACATGCAGTTTAGGAAAACCACAAAATGGAGGATAGTCACAAGATAGTGGGAATCATAGCCAAGTCACATGGCTACACATATTTTTGGGGGGACACAAGTCAATCCATGACACTGATCACAAGCATTTTCTCGTGTATCTATTAACTGCCTGGATGCCTTCTTTGGTGAAGTGCCTGTTCAAATTTTTAGCCCAGTTTTACGTTCAGTTGTCTTTTTGTTTTTGAGGTTTTATAGTATCTTCTAGATTACAGGGATTAGAAACTGATAGAATTTGCTGTATTCATTTTTTTTTTTCCATAGTCAGTGGGCTGTCTTTTTCACTCCTTTGGTGAATCTCTAACTGAGCATAAGTACTTGAGTTTAAGGAGTTACGAGTTACTTATTTTCTCTTCTGGTCTTTGTGCATTTTCAATATTGTTTTGTATTTTGTTTATACCTTGAATTAGGGCTCCAAGATTGTGTCTGTTTTTTCTTTTTCTGATCATTTAAGTTTTTGTATTTAGGTCTTTGATCTAAACAGTTTTTGTTTCACTCTTGTGGATCGATATGCAGTCCTGCCAGTATCATTTGTTGAAAAGACTTTTTTTTCCCTCCAATTTATAGACTTCGGGTTTTTGTCAAATATCAGCTGCTTATAGGTAGATGATTTTTTGTCTGGATTCTCAGTTCTGTTCCATTGGCCTATGCATCTGTTGCTGTACCCTTACTAGGATGTTTTGAGTAATATGGCAGTGTAATAAATTCTGAAGTTAGGTAGCATGAGAGGCTTTTTATTTTGTTCTTCTTCAGTAATGCTTTACTCATCCACGGCTTCCTCCTTTTCCTAATAAAATTGGTGATTTATTTTTCCAACTCTTTAAAAAATGCCATTTGATTTTGGATAGAGATTGCATTTTATCTGTAGATCACTTTGGATAGAATAGCTTTTTTCATAATGTTGAGTCTTCCTCTATATGAACAAGGTATATTTCTCCATTTTTGTAGATGTCTTTGGGTTTTGTATAGTAGTGTCTTAGAGTTTTCTTTGTATAGGTCTTTATGTTTTTGATTATATTTATTCCTAAGTATTTTTTCTTCTTGGGGACTATTGTAAATGGTAGTGATTTGGTGATATCCTCTTTCACACTCTTTTTGTTAGAGTAATATGTAGGGTTGTTATGGGTCAGAATCAATCCGACAGCAATGGGTTTGGCTTTTTGGGGTTTGTTGTTGTAGACTAATTCAACTGACTTTTGTCTGTTTATCTTGTATCTTGACAGATTGCTGAACTCTTTCATCAGTTCCCGTAGTTGGATCCGACTCGACAGCACTTGGCTGGCTTGGCTATAGTTTATTTGTTTTCTGTGGAATCTTTAGTTTCCTGTGTGTAATATAATCTGCAAATAGAGATACCTTTACTTCTTCCTTACCAATTTGGATGTTCTTTATTTATTTTTATAGCCTGACGCCTCTGGCAAAGAATTCTAACACAGCATTGAATGAAAGTGTTGGTAAACGGCTTCCTTCCCTGATTGGCATTCTCAAGGGGAATGGTTTCACATTCTCTCCATTTAGGATGATGCTGGCTATTGGCTTTGTATAAATGCCCTTTGCTATGCTGAGGAATCACCCTTCCATTCCTATTTTGCTAAAAGTTTTTTACCATGAATGGGGTTGGACTTTGTCAGATGCATTTTCTGTATCAGTTGATAAAATCAAGTGGTTCTTGTATTTTTTTTATGTGCTTGATTATATTGATTGTTTTCCTAATGATTAGACATCGCTGCATCCCCAGTATGAATTCCACTTGATCATGGCAATTTTTTAAAATATGTTCTTGAATTCTGTTGGCCAGAATTTTGTTTACAATTTTTGTACCTTTAAGTTCATGGGTGAAATTGGTGTGCAATCTTTTTTTTTTTTTTTTTTTTTGTGGTGTCCCTACCTGATTTGGGTATCAAGTTTATGCTGGCTACCCAGAATGAGCTTGAGAATAATCCATCCCTGCCTATGCTCTGGCATTTCCTCACTAATAGTGGTGTTAACTCTTCTCTGAAACTGCTGAAATTCTCCAGTGAAGCCATCTGGGCCAGGACTATTTTGTTAGGAGTTTATAAATTATCTTTTATTTTTTTTCTTTTGATGTGGGTTTACTTTTTTGTTCTGACTTTGTTCCTGTTAGTGTAGGTAGGCAGTGAGTTACTAGGAATTTGTCCATTTCCTGCAGGTTTTCAAAGTTGCTACAGTACAGTTTTTCACGTATTCTGTATGATTTCATTAATTTCTGTTGGATCTGTTGTGATGTTGCCCCTGTCATTTCTTGTGCAGATTGTATGCTTTCTCTTCTATTTTTTCTTTTTCAGTTTTGCCAGTGGTTTACTGATTTTGTGTATCTTTTCAAAGAACCAGCTTTTGGTTTTGTTGCCTCTTTTGATGATTTTTTCTAGTCTCTCAGTCATTAAGCTCTGCTCTGAATTTTAATGTTTCTTTTTCTGGTGATTTGGGGTTCTATTCCTGTTCTCTTTCTGCTTGCTCAGGTTGTATAGTTAATGCCTTGATCTAGATCCTTTCTTTGTTTTGAATGTGTGCATTTATTGAAATAAACTGACCTCTGAGCACTGGTTTTGCTATGTCCCAGAGGGTCAGGTAGAATGAGCTTTCATTTTCATGTTTCTCTCAGTGTCTTTATTCTGTTTTTTAGTTCTTTTTGAGCAAAGTTTTGTTCAGTTTCCATGTGTTTGATTTTTTTTTCCTTTACTCTTTCTGTTTTGATTTCCACTTATGGTCTGAAAAGATGCTTTGCAACATTTTGATGCTTTGGAATTTGTTAAGGCTAGCTTTATGTGATCTATTCTGGAGAATGTTCCACATGCATTGGAAAAGAAAATATACTTGACTTTAGTTGAGTGGAGTGTTCTATGAAGTCAAGTTGGTCCATTGTGGCATTTAGCTCTTCTGTGTCTTTATGGAGCTTATTTCTGGATGTTCTGTCATTCATGGAAAGTGGTGTGTTGAACTCTCCTACTCTTGTTGTTGAGTTGTCTATTTCTCTTTTGAATGCTGTTAGAGTTTGTTTGTTGTACTTAACAACTCTTCCATGCACAATGAAAATATTTAATATTGTTATATCATCCTAATGTATTGATCCTTTAATCATTATATAATTTCCTTGTCCATTGTGGTGGGTTTTACTTTAAAGTGTATTTTATCAGAAATTAATATTTCCAGTCTTCATTTTTTAATTGGTTTTGCTATTTTTTTCCATCCATTGAGTTTTAATTTTTTCTGTCTTTAAGTGTGTCTCTTGTAGGCAGCATATAGAAGGGTCATGATTTTTTTTATCCATCCTGCCACTCTCTGTCTCTTTCATCCATGTACATTCAGCATAATTATTGATACATATGAGTTTAGTGCTGTCATTTGCATTCTTTGTGTTATTTTGACAGTACCTTTGTTTCACTGATTTTTCTGTGCTGAATTGTTTTTATGTATGTGTTTGCTTTTCGTCTTTCTAAGTGTTGGTTTTGTATTTGCTGATACTTCTTTTTTTAAATTTTTGTGGGTAGGATTGTTAATTTCCTTTGTGAGTATCTTAACATTTACTACTATGTAAATTTAAACAAATCTCTTATTTCTTTGCATTGCCTTGACATCTCCATTTGAAAGATCTATGACTACTGTCATGAATTGAACTGTGCCTACCCCAAAATACATGCATCCATGTGGCTGGGCCGTGATTCACCAATATTTTGTGATTGTCCTCCATTTTGTGATTTTCCTGTGCTGCACCTTAAAGCAATATTGTGGGACTATAAATCCGTTTATAGGATTACCTCCCTGCTCCACTGTAAAGGGAGTTTCCCTGGAGTATGGCTTGCCCTGCCTTTAATCCTTTCATCCTGCAAGAGATAAAAGGAAAGAGAAGCAAGCAGAGAATTGGGAACCTCTCATCATCAAGAAACCAGCACTGGGAAAAGAGAGCATCCTTCAGACCTGAAGTTCCTGTGCCAAGATGCTCCCTGGACAAAGACTGATGCAATACTGGACTTTCCTCCAGAGCCAACAAGGGGAAAGCCGTCTCCTGGAGCAGACACCCTGAATATGGACTTGTAGCCTACCAGACTATGTAAGAATAAATTTTTCCTTTGTTAAAGCCATCCACTCTGTGGTATTTCTGTTAGAGCAGCACTAGCTGACTAAGACAACTATCCTCTTTTTACTTATATTTCTGTCATATTGACATCCCTTTTATCCTGTTATTAATATTTTACCTTAAATTTATTTTCGTAATTTCCTTATCAGCATTAATATCTGTTTGCTCTGGCCCTCTTTCTACTTTTGAGGTATTATCTGGTGTTGTTGATTTTCAAAGTAAAGAATTCCGTTTAGCATCTTGTTCTTTTGGTTTTTGAAATTTCCTAAATTTCTGTTTATCTGGAAATGTCCTAAACGTGCCATCATATTTGAGAGGCAATTTTACTGGATATATAATTCTAGGTGGCAATTTTTTTTCTTCAGTGCTTTCTGTATATTATCCCTTTGCCATCTTTCTTACACAGTTTCTGCTGGGTGATCCAAGCTTTGTCATTTTGACTGTCCTTTGATGATTAATGTTTTCTTATCACTAGCCACTTTTAAAATTTTCTCCCTATCATTGGTTTTATTAAGTCTGATTATAATATGCCTTGGTGTCTTTCTTTTGGGATCTACCTGTATGGAGTTTGATGAGCATCTTGGATAGAAGTCTTCTCATCTTTCATGGTATCAGAATTTTTCTGTCAACAGATTTTCAAAACTCTATATTTTCTGTTATTCTCCCCATTTTGGTTCTCCATTTTCTCGTAAATGATTTGTCTTGATAGAGTCACACATAATTTGTAGTGTTTCTTCATTTATTCAAAATTATTTTTTCAGAATAGTCCTCAAATATATTTTTGTCAGTTGCTTTATCTTCACTGTCAGTAATTCTGAATTTCATTGTCTCAATTCTGCTCCTTTGACTTTCTGTTGAGTTGTCAAATGTCTAATTTATTAGTCTGCTGAATTTCTGATTGTTGTCCTTCAAGGTTTTTTTTGCAGCCTTTTCAATTTGCCATTATGCTCTGCTGCAGTTCACCTGGTCTCCTTGATTTCTTAAAGAGTTCTAAATATTAATGCTTTATATTATACCTCTTATAATTCCAGGAAGTTTTCCTCATCTGGAAAATTTCTTAATTCTTTGTTTTGGGGAGTTACTGAAGCTGTCATGATCTGCCTCTTTGATTGACTTGATATCAACTGTCGCCTCTGAGCCATCAAGAAGTGTTGTATTTATTTATGTTTATTCACTATGTTCTAATTTTTTGTTTTGTTTTGTTTGGAAATGCCTAACTAGGCTGCTTTTGTGAGCTCATTTGATTATAGGTGCTTTGCAGATTCTAACGTATGGTCAAAAGGTGTTCACATCTGTTACTAGGCGTATGTGCCCAGATATCCATTTACTTTTCTTGTACATATTCACTTCGGGTGCCCAAGTAGTCAGTCACCAAGTGTGTGGTGTGGACTCTCCCTTACAGTCCTAGAAGAGCAAGGGTGCTTGGTGCAGGCCCATATATTTGGATACATGTGCTGAGAAAGGCAGGGGGCTGAGAGTTGTTAGTGAGTATCTATGAAAAATACTTGTCCTTGTTCCTTAGTACATGTAGGTAGATAGGTTTTGCTGCCAGGCAATGTGCCCTGGATGCCATACGCTGAGCTGAAAGACTTTCAGTGTTCATAGGCCACTTGTGCCTGCACGTAGGCAAACCACCTATTTCTTCCCTGAGTGCACAGCTTAGAGGAACCAGTAGATATTTTTTTCCTTCCTTTGTTAAATTGTCCCCTCTCCAAGTCTGGGCAGTTCAATCCACCAGGTGCTCCTTGGAAACTCTACAGGGCAGTTCTGCTCTGACCACTAGGGTTGCTATGAGCCACACCTGACTCGATCACAGTGGGTTATAAGTCTGGGATAGTTGCTAAGGCAATGCATAAGGGGTCCTTCTTCCAGCGAAGGTTAGTATCAATATATGGCGACTGATGTGTTACAGAGAAAGTACGGGTAACTGGTGGGAAAAGAGAGAAAGATTTAGTCTGAAGAAAAGTTTTAGGTCCACATACAGCAGGTTAAATGCAAGCCACTTAGCATTTGGTGATTTAATGTCATTTTTCACTGGTTCTGGAGGCATGAGTAGGTCTCCATTGCTCAGTCTCTCCCACTGAGGAAAATTATTTCTGAGTGCCACTGATCTGTCCACAACACTGGCTGATGCTAATCCTCCTGCCAGGTGCTGTTTCCTGCCAGGTCAGGTCTGGCCAATCCTAGGTGCTTCTGGACCTACTCTCCTTTCCTTGTCACTCAGTCTGATTTCTCAGCTTTCCCTTTAATGTTCAGAGTTCCTAGAATGTCATATATAATCAATTCATTTGTGTTTTTCAATCTTTGTCATTATGGGAATCACAGGAAGCTTCTGACTACCATCTTAGTCCTCCCTCATCAAACATACATTCTTAAAAATCACCTCAGACATGTCTCCACTGCTTTCATGAATGTCAGGAATGGGATGGGGTGTAAGAATTATGTAAGTTTTAGGCATATGATTAAGTAGACTGTTGGTTCAGGGTCTGGGTTTCCTGCTGCTCCTATTACCTAAGCACAAACATATAATATTCAATTTTTTTTTCCTCAGACAATTTGATCTTTAAAAATATCCTATGTTGTTCTTCATCGTGGATTAAAAAAAAAAAAACTTCAGTAATAAAATAAATGGCAGTCTCTTCCTGGTTTTCATAATGTTTTGGTCTTGAGTTCTAGTGTCTGATGCTGACAGCACTGGTTTCATTGGGCACTCATTTGCTCAACCTTTTATTTTTAGCCTAATTTTATTTTGTATGTTCTATTATGAGCAGTGTATAGTTTTGTTTTCCTTTGACACTAGAGTGAAATGTTTTCTTTTAACTAGATATTTTTAATCATTTATGATTATTTTCAGAATTGATGTTTGAGTTTACGTTTTCAACATGAATTGTATTCAGCATATGTACTTGTGTTTATTGCTTCACTGTTCGTTTTATGTCTTCCTTTAATTTCCTGATGATTGGATGGTTTATCACTCATGCTAGGGTAGATTACACTAATACAAAGAAAAATCACAAAATTTTGGAAGCATTACCAGAAAAGATTTATGATTTCCTGAAAGTGTGAATTCATTGCTAATTGACTACATCACTTCTCCATGTCCTCTTCATTCCAAGGCTTATGTTGATTAAAAAACTTCTGTCAAGAACACTGCCCATTTTGAGATTGAAGAAAGCCCAGAAGACATGGCCCCTGGATTCTCTGTTAACCCAATACTAAAACTATTTCTGAAGCCAACTCTTAAGACAAAAAACAGACTGGACTATAAGACAAAATGATACTCATGAAGAGTGTGCTTCTTAGTTCAAGCAGACACAGGCAATTAAATGGGCAGCTCCTGTCTGGAGACACGATGAGAAGGCAGAAAAGGATAGGGGCTGATTAAGTGGACACAGGAAACCCGGAGTGGAAAGGGGGAGTGTGCCATCAAGTTATAGGGATGGTAGCTAGGGTCACATTACTATGTTTGTATAAATGTACATGAGAAACTGACTTGAACCACAAACTTTGAACTAAAGCACAAATAAAAGTAAAATAAAATAAAGAATATTGCCAGTCTACAGACCAGGAATTGTGTACATACAGAAATTGTGAACTGATTATTAGATCTCAGAAAACACATTTTAATGGCCATAGGACATCACATGGCCAAGCCTTATATCAAAGGATTAACTCTCTCCCAGAAAGTCACAATGAATATTTGTGGAAAATGACATCTACAACAGTAGATAGGCAATTTGATTTCAATCCTAACTGTAGTTTCCTTGCAGTATTTAGAAATCATACTTGAATCTCTATTTCTTTAATTATCAAAAGTCAGGAATGAAATAATTTTCATACTATGAGAAAAATAAGATAAACCAGTCTTCCCTCATTTTCTAACTTGTTTCCTTTTACACTCAAATGAAAAAAATGATACATCTATTTTCATGATCTCAGGTTTTTTCCTCCATTTGCATTGTGACCATTCTAATTATGATTTTATTCTCCTTAGCTATTTCTGTCTTATTGTGATTATCCTTATGTAATTCATTTGCACATTCACTTCAGTTGTTTTCTTAAGTATAGTACATTTTTGTTGCTTTTCTCTAAGATAGTTTCTAGAAAATATTTTATATCATTTTACATAGCAGAGATGGTCTATTACCTTCACTTAAAAACAAGTATCTGCCTTGTCATCAACTTTTCTGTTCACAATCTTTCACCTTGAGAACTCTATATATTTAGTTTTTTTACCACTTACATATCAGCTTCTTATATATAGTGGATTGCATGTTTCTGTGATGCTGGAACCTGTGTCATAGTTATTGCAAATACCAGCAGAGTCACCCATGTTAGACATGTTTCAATGATCCTTCCTAAGATATATTAGGGGAAAGGCCTGGCAATCAACTTATGAAAATTAGTCATTGAAAACTTTATAGATCACAACAGAACATGTCCCATTATCCTAATTTGGATATGTCATCAGAAGGGACCAATTACTGGACACTCCTCATGTTTGGAGCCTTAATCATATTTGCTGAAGTGGAGGGTTAGCAAGAGCAGGTCTGCGAGACGGATTGAAACTATAGCTGCAAGGATGGACTTGAAACTGCTAATAATTGTCAGGATGAAGCAAGATTAGGTAACATTTCTTTCTGCTGGGCAAAAGTCACCATATGTCAGAGTCAGATTGACAGCAGTTCTTTATCTATCTGTATTTCATATCAGGGTGTTTTTGATGTTAGTGACCTGAAGCACAATCTTGAAGTAAGCTTAAGTTTTATTTCTGTATAAATCTGTATTGGAGTCCCTGTGGCACTAATAGTTAACTACTCGACTACTAGCCTAAAGGTTAGTGGTTCAAAATCACCCAGATTGAGCATAGAAGACAGTCCTGACAATCTGTTTCTTAAAGGTCACAGACTTGAAAATACTGTGGAGCAGTTCTACTCTGCACGTAAGGGATCACCATGAGTCAGAATCAACTTGATGACAACTAAGAACAAAATAAATCTATATGATTGTATAATTCTTTTCGTTTTGAAATTTCAACATTTTGTCTAGGCTTATGTAAATGGCATCCTTTGCTTAATATTCAATAAGCTTATTTGCTCTACAAACACAGGTCTTTATTTGGTTGGTTTAGTACAAGTATATGCCCAGTGCCATTGAGTCGATTTCACCTGATAGTGGCCCTACAGGACAGAGTGGAACTACACCATGGAGTTTCCAACGATCACCTGGTGGATTTGAACTGCCAACCTTTTAGTTAGCAGCTGTAGCACTTAACCACTATGCCACCAGGGTTTCTGTACAAGTATATAGTAATAGTATATTTTGAATTGCTAGTTCCGCTCCATTCATCATGTTCTCTCGTATTCAGTAAAACAACTACCCACAGCTTAAACATATTAATTTACCTATTCATCTAGCAAATGCTGCATTACTTTCTGTGAAGTTTGGTCTATGCTACATATGGTTTCTTTTTGTGTGTGTGTGTGATTAAATGAAAGTATACAATCCAAGTTAATTTTGCATGCCTGCCTATCTGCAGCTCCTTCTGCTCTCCTTGCCTGATGACAGCACACTCCTTTTTAATCTATAATTGTTGTATCCTCTTAATGATCTCTAGTCCACTCATCTCCACCCTCTTCTCTCCCATCTAGGAATAGATCAGTAGGACAGCATCCTATAAATCCATAGAACCATAAAGCATACACACCATATGGTCACATTGGGTCCCTGAGTCTAGTCCGTTTTTGTCTGAAGAGTTGACCTCAGTAGTGTTTTCTAGACAATGGAAGCGTCAGGTTTAGGGGCCACATTCCAGGGGAACCCTCAGGCCATCCGACCATCAATTGTAGTCTTTCAATAAAATTCTTGAGCTGCACACCTCTCTCTTGTATTGCCGCAGGGAATCAACATTCTGTGCCACATCACTGCTGCCTTTGGAGGTGACTGAGCACCATGTGGTGCTGGTCATATGTTGATACGGTCTCCCACTGACATGGGTCCTTCGGTCTCCAGGGCTCTTTTTTTTGCCTATGTTTTTGTTGTTCTCGGTCATCACCTGTTACAGATGATTGGGACTATTTGATGAACCTCGGACAGCAGCTTGCTGGCTTTTAAGAACTCAGATGCCACTCACCAATATGGAGTGCAGAATACTCTCTTAACAATAGGCTAATTATGGGCAAGAGCTATTTATCCACTTGTATTTCATACCAGAGTCTTTTTTATGTTAGTCACCAATTGACCTCTATGTCCCCTGAGAGTGTGATCCCCAGATCCTACACCTGCTGCTCTATCATTGAAATATTGTGTTGACATTAGAAGAGCTTTCAGTTTATGGTGAAGTCAAGTTGATCTTCTTTCTACTGTGTGCTGTCACTGCTTTCACATAACCAAATTTCTATCAATTATCTAATCTATGACCAACCATCGCCCTTCCTGTCCACCTTTGTAGCCATCGAAGAGTTTTCTTCTGTATGTAGATCTATTTTTGAGTCCGACTCGACGGCACTTGGCTATAGCAAGGATCTCATACAATATTTGTGCTTTTGCCACTGACTGGTTTCACTCAGCATAATGTGAAACCAGGTTATGAGATGCTTCCTAAAATCATCACTGTTCTTTATCATTGCATAGTGTTCCATTATGTATATGTAACACAGTTTGCTTGTCCATTCATCTGTTGATGGGCATCCAGGTTGATTCCATGTTTTTGCTATTGTGAACTGTACTGCTATGCATGTTTGTGTGCATGTATCTGTTTTGTGACCACCTTAAATTCTGTAGGATATAGTCCGAGTGGTGAAATTACTGGATCAAATGGTATATTAATCTCCAGATTTTTAAGGAAGCACCAGATTGCTTTCCAAAGAGGTTGTATTATTTTGCAATCCCAACAGCAATGTAGGAGAGCTCCCATCTCTTTATAGCCTCTCCAGCATTTGCTGTTTTGTGTTTTTGTATTATGGCCAACCTTGCTGGAGTTAGATGGCATCTCATTGTAGTTTTGATTTGGATTTCTCTGATAGGTAATGATTGTGAGCATTTGCTCATGTGCCTTTTGGCTACCTGGCTGTCCTCTTTGGTGAAGTGTCTGTCTATCTCCTTTGTCCATCACTTAATTGGATTGATATTTTGCAGTACCTTGTAGATTACGGAGATCAGACGTTGGTCTGAAATGTAGTTGCTAAATATTTTTTTCCCATTCTGTCACTGGTCTTTCAGCTCTTTTGATAAAATCTTTGGATGATTCTTAGTACTTACGAGTTATCTATTTTCATTTCTCTTGATAGTGCTTTGTCTGTCAGACTTTAAAATCTGCCTAAGCCATGTGTTAGAACTTCCATTGCTTGACTCTATTTTTTTTTCTTGTATGATCTTTATCATTTTAGGTTTGATATTTAGGTCTTCAATCCATTTTGAGTTAGTTTTTGTATAAGGAGTGAGATATGGGTCTTGTTTCAGTTTCTTTTGCAAATAGGTACCAATTCTGCCACATCATTTGTTAGAGAGACTGTTAGTGACCCCAGGTTATAATCTGAGGCTTTGTCAAATCTCACCTATTTGTAAGAGGATGGTGGCATCTCTGGAGTTTCAACTCTGTTCCATTGGTCTATATTTCTGTTTTTTTACCAATGCCAAGCTGTTTTGACTACTGTAGCAGTGTAATGGGTTCTAAGGTAAGGTAGTGTGAGGCCTACTACTATCTTCTCTTCTTCAGCAGTGCTTTGTTTATCAGGGGTATCTTCTCTAAAGTTGGTGATTTGTTTCTCCATCTCATTACACAATGACAAGGGAATTTGTATTGTGAATGCATTGTGTATGTAGATCACTTTGGGTAATGTAGACAGTTTCACAATGTTAAGTGTTCCTATCCATGAGAAGGGTAGGTTTCTCCATTTATGTTAGTCTCTTTTGGTTTCTTACAGTAAGGTCTACTAGTTATCTCTGTATAGGTCTCTCACGTCTCTGGTTAGATTTATTGCTAGGTATTTTATTTTGCGGGAGACTATAATAAATGGTATTGATT
Source organism: Heterohyrax brucei (assembly GCA_028571685.1). Taxonomy (NCBI): domain Eukaryota; kingdom Metazoa; phylum Chordata; class Mammalia; order Hyracoidea; family Procaviidae; genus Heterohyrax; species Heterohyrax brucei. The sequence goes on along the minus strand of CM053166.1, from coordinate 125,790,634 downwards.
TGGTGATTTCTTCTTTGTTGATCTTTGTTTATACAACAGAATCCTACTGATTTACTTATGTTTGTCTTATATCTTGATACTTTGCTCAACTCTTGTATTAGTTCTAGTAGTGTACTTATGGATTCTTTAGGATTCTCTGCATTTACAGTCGTATCAGCTGCAAATTGGGAGATTTTACTTCTCCTCTGTTGATGAAGATGACCTTTATTTCTCTGTCTTGTTTAATTCCTCTGGCTAGAAATTAATAAATATTGAATAGAAGTGGTGAGAGTGCACGTCCTTATCTAGTTCTCATTCTCAAGGGATATTCTTTCAGTCTGTCTCCATTCGGGATGATGCGGGTAGTTGGCTTTGCGTAGATGGCCCTTACTGTGTTGAGTAATTTCCCCGCTGTTCCTATTTTGCCGAGAGTTTTTAGAATGAATGGGTTTGGGACTTTGTCAACTGCCTTTTCTGCATCAATTGACAAAACCAGGTGATTTATATCCTTTGTGCTGTTTATGTGGTTGATCATATTAATTGTTTTTCTGTTGTTGAACCAGCCCTGCATCCCTAGTATGAATCCAACTTGATGAGTTATTTTTGATATGTTGTGGAATGTATTGCAAAATGTTTTGTTGAAGGGTTTTGCATCTAGTTTCACGAGTGATATTGATCTGTAATTTTCCTTTTTTTGTGGGCTTTTTCCCTGGCTTTACTACCAGGATTATGCTGGCTTCATAGAGTGAATTTGGGAATATTCCATCCCTTTCTATGCTGTGAAATACCCTCAGTAGTATTGGAGTTAATTCCTCTCTAAAAATTTGGTGGAAATCACTGATGAAGCCACCTGTGCCAGGACTTTCTTGGTTGGCAGTTTTTTGATGACTTTTCCAATCTCGTCCTTTGTGATTGGTTTATTAATTTGTTCTATTTCTCTTTGTGATAATTTTGGTAAAGAGTGTGAATCTAGAAATTTGTCCATGTCCTCTAGGTTTTCCAGTCTGTTAGAGTACAGTCTTTCATACTATTCTGTTATGACACTTTTGATTTCAGTTGGGTCTGTTGTGACATCTTCCATCTCATTTCTTTTTTGGGTTATTTGCTTCCTCTCTTGATTTTCTTTTGTAAGTTTAGCTCTTGGTTTATCAATTTTATTAATCTTTTCAAAGAACCAGCTTTGGGTTTTGTTAATTTTTTTTCAATTTTTCTTCTATTCTCTAATTCATTTAGTTCTGCTCTAATCTTTATTATCTCTTTTCTTCTGGTGCTTGAGAGGTTTCCCTGTTTCTCTCTTTCTCCTTTTCAAGCTATAGGGCTATTTCTTCAGTTTTGAGTGCTTTCTTCACTCCAGCTGTGTGCATATATAGAGATAAACTGACCTCTGAGCACTGCTTTTTCTGTACCCCATAGGTTCTGGTAGGATGTGTTTTTGTTCTCATAGGATTGCATAAATTTCTTTATTTCATCCTTGATCTCTTCTATAACCCACAGATTCTAGAGCAAGATGTTGTTCAGTCTTCATGAGTTCAAATTTCTACCAATGCTTTCTCTGCTATTGATTTCAACTTTTTAGCCTTTATGGTCCGAGAATATGCTTTGCAGTAATTCATTGGTTTGGATTTTGTTGAGACTTGCTTTATGTGCTAAGACATGGTCTTCTCTGGAAAATTTTCTATGTGCTTTGGAGAAGAAGGCATACATATCTGTTGATAGGTAAAAAAATTCTGTATGTGTTGATGAGGTCTAGTTGATTAATTGTGGTAATAAGAGCTTCTGTATCTTTACAGAGCTTTTTACTAGTATTATCTGTCTATTACTGAAAGTGGAGTGTTGAAGTCTCCAAATCTTATTGTGGAGTGGTATTTCATTTTTCATTGTTGTCAGTGTTTGATGTACTTATATGCTCTAGTATGGTATGCATAAGTATTTGATATTGTTATGTCCTCCTTATGTACGAATCTTTCAACAATACATAGTGACCATCCTTGTCCATGATGGTGGATTTTACATTAAAGTCTTTTATCAGAGAGTAGTATTGCCACTCCTGCTTTTCTGACTATGGTGTTCATTTTATATATTTTTTTCCATCCTTTCATTTTCAGTTCATTCATGTCTTTAAGTCTAAGATTTGTTTCTTGTGAGGAACATATAGACAGGTTGTGTCTTTTGATCCAGGATGTCATTAACTGTCTCTTTATTGAAGCATTCAGTCCATTTACATTCAGTGTAATTATTTATAGGTGTCATAAGGGGTTGTTATATCTTTTAACCAAAAGGTAGGCAGTTCAGATTTGCCAGACACTCCTAGGAAACTCTATGGGTCAGTTCCAGTCTGACCTATAGAGTTCCTATGAGTTGGACCCAACTTGACAGCATTAGATATGTAGGTATGTGTATACTGCTGTCATTTTGATGCATTTGTTTTGGTGTTGTTAATGTTTTCTCTGTTCTTAATATTTTCTTCTGGGTCATTCTTATTAATGGATTGACTTTTCATTGTTTTCAGTGTGGGTTTTGTGTCTGTTAAGACTCCTCTGTTGTGCTTCTTGTTTGATACGTTGCATTGTTACTTTGATTTGCAGCTACCCCATCTTCCCTATTACTATTCTATGTTTAAACCAGACTTTACCTTCTGCATATCTTTTTAATTTCCTCTCCATCTAAAAGGGTTACAACTATTCTAAAAGATCCCTTTTGTTTAGAGTGATTATGTCATGTTTTTGTATTTCATCACTACTTCCCGTCTTTTAATATTTTCGCTTTCATTAAGCTTTGTGACTTCCCTAAGTGAGTAGGATTCTGGATGTTGTGTCCTGCATTGCCTCCTTAAGTATACACTTAAGAGCTTCTTTCAGTATTTCTTGCAGCTTTGGTTCGCTTTTTACAATCTCTAAGCTTCTGTTTATCAGCAAATGTTTTAATTTCATCATCATATTTAAGAGACAACTTTACAGGATATATTATTTTTGGTTGGAACTTTGTCTCCTTCAGTGCTATGAATCTGTCATTCTGCTGCTGTCTTGACAACATTGTTTCTGCTAAGAAATCAGAAGAAGGTATCCTGGGATTATCTTAGAATGCCAGTTTTACTTTAAGCCTCACCACCTTTAAGAGACTTTATGCTTCATTTTATTAAGCTTGATTATAATATGTCTTGGTTTCTTTCTTTTGGGGTCTAGCTGTTGTGGCATTTGGTATATGTCTTGGATATCTTTGTTCTCTTCTTTTGTAATTTCAGGGAAGTTTACTGTCAGTAACTCTTACAGAAATCCTCTATTTATTGCATTCTATCCCTCCCTGTTCTGGAACTCCCATTATTTGTAGATTATCCTGCTTAATAGAGTCCCACATGCTTTTTAATGCTTCTTCACTTTTCTTATTTCTTTTGTCTGATATCTCTTCATAAATGCTGGAGTCAGTTGCTCTATACTCAAGATCACTAACGTTGGCCATCATCTCCTCAATTCTGCTCTTTTGGCTTTGGGTTCAATTGTCTAATTTTGTAATTTTTTATTAATCTGCTGGATTTCAGATTATTGCTACTCCATCAGTTCAAACAGCTTACTTAGTTTTTCATTTTGTTCTGCTTCATTTCGCTTAATCTCTAGGAAGGTTCTACATATAATTCTTCTGTACTATACCTCCAGTAGTTTCAGAAAGGCTTCTTCATCTAGGAAGTTTTTTTTTTTTAAATTGTTATTAGGTGAGAGTATACAGTCCAAACTAAATTTGCGTGCCCACCTAACTGTAGCTCCTTTTGCTTTCCTTGCCAAGTGACAGCACACTCCTCCTTTTCATTCTATGTATGTCATATCCTCTTAATCGTTTCCTGTTCCCTCCTCTTCCCCCATCTCCTATTCCTTCTAGTAAGGGGGCAGTAGGACAGCATCCTATAGATGCATAGAACCACAAGGTACACACACCATATGTTTACATTGTATTCCCAAGTCCAGTCCTTCAGTGTCTGAAGAGTTAACCTCTGTAATGTCTTCTAGTCAGGGACAGCAGCAACTCCACAAGCCATGCTCCCACGGGAACCCCCGGGCCTAGAGACCATCAATTGCAGCCTTTTAGTGGAGTTCTTGGGGTGTATCCATCTTTTTCTTGTTTTGCCAGTGGGACTTGACATTGTGTGCCCCATCATGGCTGTCCTTGGTGATGGCCAGGAATCATCTGGTTCTTCTAGTCACATGTTGATAAAGTCATGCATCTACATGAGTCTTTCTGTCTCCTGTATACTTTCTTCCTCATGTCTTTGTTGTTCTTAGTGACCATCTGTTCTAGGTGAGCTGGGACTATTTGGTATACCTCAGATGGCAGCTTGCTAGCTTTTAAGACCCCAGACACCACTCACCTACATGGAGTGCAGAAGACTCTCTTAACAGTAGGATAGTTATGCTGATAAGCCTTGATGTCCCCCAAGAGCATCATCTTCAGAATCCACCCCTGCAACTCTGTCCTTGTAATATTGGGTGAAGATTAGAAGAGTTTTCAGTTCATGTTGAAGTCCAGTTAAGTTTATCTTCTTTCTACTGTGCGCTGTGACTGCTTTCACCCAACCAAATTTCTATTAACTATCTAATCTATGATCAGCCCTCTCCCCCGCTCCCCTCCCTTGCAGCCATCAAAGTGTCTTTTCTTCTGTTGTTGTTGTTAGGTGCCGTTGAGTCAGCTCCAACTCATAGTGACCCTATGAACAACACAACAAAACACTGCCTAGTCTTGTGCCATGTCCACAATAGTTTTAATGCTTAAGCCCATTGTTGTGGTCACTGTGTGAATCCATCTCATTAAAGTCTTCCTGTTTTTCAGTGACCCTCCTGCCTACCAAGCATGATGTCCTCCAGGGACTGATCTTCCTTGACAACAAGTCCGAAGTATGTAAGATGTAGTCTTGCCATCTTTGCTTCCATTTTCTTCTGTACATCAATCTGTTTTTAAGTCCTTATAGTAGGGATCTCGTACAATATTTGTCCTTGTTCCACTGACTGATTTCACTCAGCATAATGTCTTCCAATTGAAATCAGGTTAGGAGATGCTCCCTAAAATCATCATTGTTCTTCATCATTGCAGAGTTTTCCATTGAGTATGTGTACCACAGTTTGTTTATCCATTCATATGTTGGGCATCTAGGTTGACTCCATTTTTTTTTGCTATAATGGACTGCACTGCAATAGACATTTGTGTGCGTGTGTCTGGTCATGAGACTGTCCTTGGTTCTGCAGGATATATTCTGAGCAGTGGCATTACTGGATCAAATGGCATATCTATCTATAGCTTTTTAAGGAAGCTCCAGATTGCTTTGAAAGTGATTATACCATTTTGATGATTTGTTGCTTCTGTCATTACAAAGTGTGACTGGAATTTATGCTGGTATGGTGTTAAGTATGTAGATTGCTTTGCATAAAATAGACATTTTCACAATGTTAAGTCTTCCTATCAATGAGCAGGGTAGGTTTCTCCATTTACGTAAATCTCTCTTGGTTTCTTGCAGTAAGGTCTTGTAGTTCTATTTGTATTATTCTCTTATTGCTCTAGCTACATTCATTCCCAGATATTTTGTCTTCTTGGGAGCTGTGGTAAAATGGATTAATTTGGTGATTGCTTTTTTGTTGATTTCCTTGTTTGTATAGTGGAATCCTACTGATTTACTTATGTTTATATCTTATGCCCTTATAATTTGCTGACCCTTCTATTACTTCCAGTAGTTTACTTATGGATTCTGTGTGTATACAATCATATCACCTGCAAATAGTCAGATTTTTAATTCTTTTCACCACTGTGGATGCCCTTTATTTCTTTGTCTTGTGTAGTTGCTCTGGTCAGAACTTCTAGTACAATGTTGAATAGGAAAGGTTAGAGTGAGCATCCTTGTCTAGTTCCCATTCTCAAGGGGAATTCTTTCAATAATCTCTCTTCGTTCAGGATGATGCAGGTGGTTGACTTTGTGTAGATGACCCTTACTGCATTGATTTATTTCCCATCTATTCCTTATTCATGAGAGTTTTTAGCATGAACGTGTGTTGGACTTCATCAAATGCCTTTTCTGCATCAATTGACAAAATCAGGTGATTCATATCTTTTGTGTTATTTGTGTGGTTGATCACATTAGTTGTTTTTCTGACGCTGACTCAGGCTTGTATCCCTGGTATGAAACCAATTTGATCATGGCAAATTATTTTTTTGATATATTGTTAAATTATATTGGCAAGGATTTTGTTGAAGATTTTTTCATCTAGGTTCATGAGTGACACTGGTCTAAAATTTTCCTTTCTTGTCGGATCTTTTTCTGGATTTGGCATCAGAGTTATGCTGGCTTCACAGAGTGAATTTGCGAGTACTCCGCTTTTTTCTATGGCGTGAAATAGACTCAGTAGCATGCATTTAGCTCTTCACTAAAAGGTTGGTAGAATTCAGCAGTGAAGCCATCTGTGCCAGGGCTTATTTAGGTTTGTAGATTTTGATGACTTTTTCAATCTCTTCTTTTGTGGTGGGTTTATTAAGTAGTTCTACTTTGTCTTTTGATAATTTTGGTAGGTGATATGAATCTTGAAATTTGTCCATTTCCTCTAGGTTTTCTAATCTGTTAAAGTGCAGTTTTTCGTAGTATTCTGTTATGATACTTTCGATTTCAGTTGGGTCTGTTGCAACTTCTCCCATCTTGTTTCTTATTCAGGTAATTTGTTTCCTCTCCTGCTTTTCCTTTGTAAGTTTAGACAATGGTTTATCAATTTTGTTGATCTTTTCAAAAACTAGCTTTTGTTTATTTTTCAGTTGTTACTTTATTCTCTCATTCATCTATTTCTGATCTAAACTTTACGATCTCTTTTCTTCTGGTGCCTGAGGGGTTCCTCTGCTGCTCTCTTTCTACTTGTTGAAGCTGTAGGATTAATTCTTTGGTTTTAGGTCCTTTCTTCCTTCTAGATGTGTGCATTTATAGAGATAAATTGATCTCTGACCACTGCTTTGGCTGTATCCCATAGGTTACGATAGGAAGTGTTCTCATTCTCATTGAGTTCCGTAAATTTCCTTATTTTATCCTTGATTTCTCCTATAACTCATGGCTTTTTGAGCAAAGTGTTGCTCAGTTTCCATGAGTTCCAATTTCTATCTAAGTTTTCTCTGCTATTAATTTTGACTTTTATGGCTTTACAGTTAGAGACGATGCTTTGCATTAATTCAATGGCTTGGATTTTGTTGAAAAATTCTTTATGTCCTAACACATCTTCTATTATGGAAATTGTTCCAAGTACACTGGAGAAGAAGTTATTCTTACCTTTTTATGGATAGAAAGTTGTGCATGTATCAGTGATGTCTGGTTGGTTAATTGTTGCAAGAAGATCTTCTTTGTCTTTACTGAGCTTTTTTTCTGGATGATTTGTCCATCACTGAAAGTAAAGAGTTGAAGTTTCCAACTATTATTGTGGTGTAGTCTATCTCATTTTTCAGTGTAATCAGTGGTTGTTTGATGTATTTAGATGTGCTGGTATTGGGTGCATAAACATTTAATATTGTTATATCCTGCTTATTTATTGAACCTTTCCACAATTAATAGTGACCATGCTTTTCCACAACGGTGGATTTTACATTAAAATGTGTTTTATCTAATATTAGTATTGCCACATCTGCTTTCCTTTGTATATCGTTAGCTTTGTGTGTATTATTCCATCCCTTAATTTTCAGCTTGTTCATATCTTTGAGTTTAAGATGTGTTTCTTCTAAGGAACATATAGATGGGTAGTGTCTTTTGATCCACGGTATCACTCATTGTGTCTTCATTGGTGCTTTCAGTCCATTTACATTCAGTGTAATTATTGTCAGGTTTGTGTTTAGTCTTATCATTTTCATGTATTTATTTTTGTGTTAGTGTTTTCTATGTTGCTCTTACTATTCTTTTCTGGGTCATTCTTCTTTGTGTATTAACTTTTCACCTTTTTCAGTGTTTGTTGACTCCTAGATTACGTTTCTTTTTCTGATGTGTTGTATTGTTATTGTGCTTTGAGCTACCCTTTTGATTCTCCTTAATATTCTAAGTTTAAAACCAATTTTAAATTCTCTGTATCTTTGTAACTTCCTCTCAATCTGTAACAACTATAACTACTGTAGTGTATCCCTATTTTTAGTGCTGTGGTGTCATAGTTTTCATGATATGATCACCAGTTCCTTTCTTTTAATATTGTGACTTTGATTCAGTTTTGTGACTTCTCTAACTGAGTAGGATTCTGGGTGCTGCGACTTGCATTGCCTCCTTAAATATGTACTTAATAGCTTTGTTTTTCTAAGCAAAAGTCTTTTTTCAGTATTTCTTATAGTTTTGGTTTGTTACAAAGTCTCAACGTTTCTGTTTACCTGTGAATGTCTTAATTTCATCTTCATATTTGAAAGACAATTTTTGCAGGTCTATAATTCTTGGTTAGAAGTTTTTTTCTTTCAAAGCTTGGAATGTGTCATCCCACTGCCTCATTGCCAATAATGTTTCTGCTGAGAAGTCTGATTAAAGCCTACATGATTTCTCTCTGAATTTTAACTTTGTTTTAAGCCTAGCTGCCTTTAGGGGTCTCTTTTTACGTTTCATTGTATTAAGCTTCAACGACACTTGGATTGGCATTTTAGGGCCTAGTTTTTCCTCGTTTGATACACATCTTGGGCCAGAAAGTTTTCTGTCAGCCACTCAACAGCAATACTCTCTGCATTTTCAGCTATCCCTCACTGTTCAGGAACTCCACTTAATCATAGACTATTCCTCTTAATAGTGTCCACATGTTTCTTAATGCTTCTTCATTTTTCTTATTTCTTTTCTCCAATTTCTCTCATAAATGCTGGTGTCAGTTGCTCTACCCTCAAGTCCACTAAGTCTGACTTCCACCTCAATTCTGCTCTTTTGGGTTTGAATTGAATTATCTGATTCTATAATTTTGTTGTTGATCTGCTAGGTTTCAGAATGTTGATGTTCCATCAGTTCAAATAGCTTGCTTAATTTTTCATTTTTCTCTGCTTCACTTTGTTTAATCTCTAGGATGGCTCTATAAAATGTTCTTTTCTACTGAACCTTCCATAGTTTCAGAAAGGCTTCTTCATCTGGAAAGTTTTTTTATTCTTTATTTAGGAAGTTTTCCAATGCTGTGGTGTACTGTTTCTTTAAATGGTTAGTGATGGCTTGTTGCCTTTGGGCCATCAGGAGGCCCTTTTGTGTCTCTGGTCTTAACTCCACAGGAGCTGAAGTGCAGCTCTGAGAAGAGAGTTGGTGACCAGCCCCCTCTGTGTACTCCAGTTACTGGCCCCAGTGAACTCTCTGGGGTGGCAGGCTCTGTGTCCTGTGTGGCAATGACAGTGCCCTACTTATTATGTCACTGTGGCGCTGTCAATCGATCCTACAAGATGGGTCAGTAAAGCCTGAAAGAGATGCTGCCAGGCCACTCAGTAATTATTTCTTCCGGCAGTCTTATTTTAAAATGCTAGGAGCTGTCTGACAGCTGCCCATATCTGTCAGTCCACCAGGTGTGTCAGACCCAGCCTTCTGTCTCACAGTGGAAATACCTCTTTGGCCATCCCTAGATACTATGATGTAGTTCAAAGTAGTGAAGTTTTATGGCCTTGCTGTCATCCTCAGCCAGGCCCCACCCACAAGGTAACCCTGTGCTAAACACATCCTTTCTGCTGGCAAAGCACTTTCTGGACTGGCACTGCTTCTTAACTTAGGAATTAGCCCCTGCTGAGGCCTCCGGTTCGATGACTCTGCCTCCTAGCTGGCCAAGATGGCTTCCCTGCCAAGCTGCCCTTCCTGCCATGAAACATAAGAATCTATCATGGAGCTCTGAAAAGAGAGGGTGGAGAAGCCGTGCTGCCCTCAGTCAGCAGCCAGTCCCTCAAAATCTGGCTATCCCATGCACTATCTCTCTGCTGCGCTATACACTGTTTACTCTAGCACTGCATTTCAGTGTATTTGCTGGCTCATGCCCATACCCTGCCTCTGGATAAGAAAAAAAGGAAAAATGTCAGTACCTGCAGTCTGCCTAAGTGGTGAGTCATCAGGTCAGTGGCTCTGTGCAAGCTGGCTTATACCAGAGAAAGGAAGTCTCCCATTTAGTGGCTTGTTGTCCAAAATGACAGCCCTATGCCGTATCCTAGAGCTCCCTGGTTGTCCTGAGTGTTCCCTTCAATTATCAATCCAGGCCTTAGTTTTCAGAGGGAACTGAGGAGACATGTGTCTTGTCTGCCGTTTGGCTTTGCCCTGATCTGGGAAGTTTTTTGATTCTTTATTTTGAGAGTTTTCTGGAGCCATGGTGGACTATTTCTTTAAATGGTTATTGTTTGTTGTCTTCATAGCATCTGGAAGCTGATTTCTTTGGTGTTATTTCAACAGGAGCTGAGGTGAAGTTCTAAGAGGATAGTTGATCACCAGTTTTTTAATGACTGTCCTCAGGTGGACTGTATGGAATGGCAGGCTCAGCCTCCTGGCTTGCAAAGATGGCATCATACTTATGGAGTCACCAGGGGGCTATGAGCTGATGCTATGATGTGGATCAGTGAATGGTGGAGTTGATGCTTCCAGGCTGCTCAGCAGTCAGTTCTACAGGTGCTCTTATTTCAAAAAAGTACTTCACTGCTGAGCAGGGAGTTGTCCAACAACTGCTGAAATTAGCGAGGCCCTCGGGTGCAGCAGGCCCTGCTTTCTGGCTGACAACAAAAGTACCTCATAGGTCTTCCCCAGAATCTATGGCGTGGCTCAATGTAGGGAGGGCTTAGAGCCTTCTTGTCATTCTCTGCCAGGCCCCACCTGTACCTCTAGTTACTACTGTCCTATAAACAGCTTTTCTGCCGGAAAAGCACTTTCCAGACAAACCCTGCTTCTTATAGTGAATATTAGCCCAAGCGTAGCTTTCACGTAGACGACTCTACCTCCCAGCTGACCAAGATGATGTCCTGCTTGAGCTGGCCTTCTTGCCACGAAACAGCAGAATCATGGTACAGTTCATCAAAGAGAGGGTGGAGGTGGAGTGGTGCCCTCAGTCAGCAGCTGAGCTCTCAACATGTGGTTTTCCCATGCACAGTCTCTCTGCTGTGCTATACTCTGTTTACTTAAGCACTGCAATTAAACATGTTAGCTGGCTCATGCCCAGTCCCTGCCACCCAGATAACAAACAAGGTGTCAGTACCTGCAGTGTTCACAAATGGTGAGTCAGCAGAAGCAGGACTCAGCATGGCACTGCCTCATCGTTGAGAGAGGTAGTTATCCTAGTCAAATCTGGCAACCCTATGCCAGATCCTAGGGCTCCACCGATGTTTACTCTGTTCAGTTATCATCCCAGTCCTTAGTCCTCAGAAGAAACTGAGTAGATGTGTGTCTAGTCTGCCATATTGGTTCTACTGCTCCACTGTATATATAGTTTTAATAATAATTCATATTTTGTTTTTTTCATTATTATCTTCCTTACTTTCTTGATGGATTTTATCGTTTCCAGTTCATACATGTGCCTTTACTTCAGCAAGAGCACTGCTTTTCCATCTTGTTCCTTTTTACATATCATTTGTATTTGTTCTTTCAGAGTTCATAAATTTGTATTTTACTGAGGCAATATAATTCAATTTTATGTATCTTTATTAAAAATAATTTTATCTATATTTTATTGCAAAGATCAATATTCTACAGTCCAAAAATAATTCCATGTTGTTTTTGTTATTAGTGGCCATTCAGTAGAATCCTACTCAGAGTGACCCTGTGCACAACAGAATGAAACATTGCTCAGTCCTGTGCCATTCTCACAATGGTTATATCTAACATCTCTTGGTACAGGTACTGTGTCAATTCATCTTGTCAAGGGTCTTCCTGTTTTTCACTGACTCTCTACCTAAACAAACTCGCTGTCCTTCCACAGGGACCAGTCCCTACTGATAACATGTCCAAAATACATGAAATCTCTCCATCCGCACTTCCAAAGAACACTTTGGCTGTCTTCTTCCAAAGCAAAATCATTCATTCTTCTAGTAGTCATTGGATATTCAATCTTCTTTGCCAATATCATAATTGAAAGGAATCAATTCTTCTGTCTTTCCATATACATTAACCAGTTTTCACATGCTTATGAGGCAAAAGAAAATATCATGACTGGGCCTAAAACAGCTTAGTCCTCAAAGTGAGATCTTTGCTTTTCATCACTTTAAAGAGGTCTTTTTGTAGCAAATTTGCCTAATTTCCTGACTCTTACTCCTATGGGCACTGATTTCAGATGCAGCCAAAATGAAGTCTTTCACAATTTCAACCTTTTATCTCCTTATCATGATGTTGTTTATTGGTATAGATGTGAGGATTAATGTTTTCCTTACGCTGAGCTGTAATCTGTACTGAAGGCTATGTTCTTTGGTCTTCAGCTGGGTGTGTTTCAATTCCTTTGGTTTTTAGCAAACAAGGTTCAGTCATCTGCATATTAAAGGTTATTAATGAGTCTTACTTCAGTCTTGATGACATGCTCATCTTCATACAGTTTAGCATCTTGAATTATCTGTTCAATATACACATTGAATAAATATGGTGGAAAGATATAACCTTGGGGCCCAGTTATCCTGATTTTTAACCAAGCATTATCACTTTTTCTGTTCCAATGACCACCTCTTTGTCTATAAATAGATTCCTCAGGGGCATAATTAATTGTTCTGAAATTTCCATTCTTCACAATGTTATCCATGATTTGATATGATCCATACAATGAAATTCCTTTGCGTAGAGTCAATAAAATGTAGGTAAACATCTTTATGGTATTCTCTGCTTTCGTCCAAGATTCAGCAGACATCAACAATGATACCCTTAATTCTATTTCCTCTTCTCAATCTGACCTAAATTTCTGACATGTTCCTGTTGATGTACTGCTGCAAACACTATTGAATGATCTTCAGCAAAATTGCTTGTTTGTGATATTAATGATATTGTTCAATGCAGAGCATGTTTTTCCCTTTTGGTATTCTATTTCCAGCTCTGCACATATCATTATAATACTTTGTCTTCTTGAGCTGCCAATTGAACTTCATCATTTCTACCTTTTGCTTTAGCTACTCAACTTTCAAGATCGAGTTTCAGAGTCTCTTCTGACATCTATCTAATTTGTTATTTTCTCTCTTTCCTTTCTTTTTAATGACCTCTTTCTTTCTTCATGTATTATGCCTTTGATGTCATTCCACAACTTGTCTGGTCTTTGGTCATTATTGTTCAACAAATCAAAACTATTACTGAGATGATCTCTAAACTCAGGTGGCATATACTCAAGATTGTACCTTGGACCTAGTGGGATTTTTCTAATTTTCTTCAGTTCCCATTTAAATTTCCATATGAGCAATTGACAATCTATGCTACAATCACCACCTGGCCTTGCTGACTGTTGATAATGAGCTTTTCTGTCATCTCTTTCCACAGATGCAGTCTATTTGATTCCTCTGTATTCCTTCGAGTGAGGTCCATATTTATAGCCACCCTTTGTTGGTGAAAAAACATATCTGCTATGAAGAAGTCATTCTATCATGCAATCTCCTGCATTTTCTGTCATCTCCTTCCACAGATATAGACTGTTTGATTCTTGTGCATTCCATCGAGCGAGGTCCATGTGTATAGTCACCATTTGTTGGTGAAAAAAAAAAAACATATCTATGTGAAGAAATTTTTCTATCATTCAATCTCCTTCATTGTTTCTATAACCAAGGCCATATTTTCCCACTACTGATCCTTCTTCTTTGTTCTCAACTTTTGTATTCCAATTACTCGTAATTATGAATTCATCCTGATCACATGTTAAATGAATTTCACACTGCTGAAGCTGGTGAAAATGTTCACTTTCTTCATCTTTTGCCTTAGTGGTTGCTGTGTGAATTTGAATAATATTCATATTAACTTGTCTTTCTTGTAGGTGTGTCGATATTATCCTAACATGGAAAGCATTGTATTTCAGCAAAGATCTTGAAATGTTCTTTTTGTCGATGAATGCAACTCAAATCCTCTTCAAGCTGTTATTCATGGCATAGTAGACCACATGATTGTTGGATTCAAAATGGTCAGTAACAGTCCATTTCAGCTCAGTAGAGCATAGGAAATCAGTCTTTATGTGTTGCATTTCAATTTTAATACTTTCCAATTTTCCTAGGTTCATACTTGGTACATTCCACATTCCACTAATAATGAATGTTTACAGTTATTTCTTCTCATTTTGAGTTGTGCTACATCAACAAATGAAGGTCCTGAAAACTTGACTCCATCCATGTCATTAAGGTCAACTCTAACTTTAGGAGGCATCTATTCCCTAGTTGTCCTTTGAGTGAATTCCAACCTGGGGGGCTCAGCTTCTGGTACTGTATTAGACAATGTTCTTCTACTGATCATAAGGATTATACTGGCTAATTCTTTTCAGAAGCAGACTGCCAGGTCTTTATTTCTTGTCTGTGTTAGTTTGGAAGTACATCTTAAACCTGTCCACCACGAGTGACCCTGTTGGTATCTGTATAGAGGTGGGATAGCTTCCATTATCACAGCAATACACAATATCCAGAGTACAACCAAACTTACAGACATGTGGGGAGATACTTCCTGAATCTTGCAACATTTTGCCCATAGAGTTCTTCAGAATTGATACTTGAGGGAAGAAATTTTCTTCTGTTTTTTCATCTTAAAAAAAGCTGACCATGTTCTTCTTTTTTGTTTTTTTTATCTCCAGATCTTTTCACATTTCATTACAGTATTTTACTTTGTCTACTCAACCTCCTTTTTGGAATTTTCTGTTCATCTTTTTTATTTCATTATTCCATTCAGCTATCCTATGTATTCAAGAGCAAATTTCAGAATCTTCTGGCTTTTACTTTGTCCTTTCTTTTCTGTCTGTTAAGTGACATTTTACTTTATTTGTGTATGATATCCCTGATGACATCACACGACTCATGTGGTCTTTGGTCATTTCTGCTCAGTGTGTCAAATCTATTCTTGAAATGATCACCAAGTTCAGTTAGAATATACCCAAGGTAGTATTTTGGTACTTGTGGACTTGTTTTAATTTTCTTCAGCTTCAACTTAAACTTGCAAAAGAACAGTTGATGGTCTGTTCTGCAGTTGGCCTCTTATTCTAACTGATGATGTCGAGCTTCTCCATAGTTGTAGTCAATTTGATTTCTTTGTTTTTCCTCTGATGGGTCTCCATTTATGTTCCTGAAAAAAACAAAGATATCTTCTGTGAATAAATCACTGGCCTTGGAAATTCTTTCATGCTATCTCTGATGTCATTTGTATCAAAAAAAAGTCAATTTTTCCAATTACAGATCTTCTTCATTTCCAACTTTTGCATCACAGTCACACATCTTGATTGTATGATTGATCAATTTCAGACTGCAGAAGTTAGTAAATACCCTCTGTTTCTTCATCTTTAGCATTAATGTTTGGTCCAAAGATTTGAATGATCTTCATATCACCTGTTCTTCTTTGTGGGTGTGTGGACATTATCCTATCACTGACAGAATTGTCTGTTAGGATAAATTTTGCTATGTTCTTTTTAATGATGAATGTTAAGCCATTTCTCTTCGAATTGTCATTCCTGACTAAATAGACCATATTATTGTTTTGAAAGTGTCAGTACCACTCCATTTCAGCTCACTAATGCCTAGGCTGTGGATCTTTATGAGTTTGATTTAACTTTTGATGATTTTCTTAGATGCAGACATCATACTTTTCACTTTCTGATTGTTAATGGATATTTTCAGCTCTTTCTTCTAATTCTGAGTCATGATGTGTCATCAGATAAAGGTCCCTAAAATTTTACTACATTCATGTCATTAAAACTCAACTTTCTTTGAAGAGACATCTCTACCCTAGTTGTGTTTTGAGTGCTGTCCAGCCTGAGAGCTCATTCTCTCATCCTGTATCAGACACTGTGCCACTGCTTTTCATGAGGTATTCCACTGGCCACGTTTTTCAGAAGTAGATTGCCAGACCCTTTCTTCTAATCTGTTTTAGTCTAGAATCTCCAATGAATCTATCCACCATGGATGAATCTGCTTGTATTTGAAATGCAAGTGGCATAATTTCCAGTATCACAACATCAAGCAACCCCCACCCCTGCCAGTACAACAAACTGACAGTGTCACAAAATAATTTCATAAGTCTGTCTTTTATTATTATTCTTTGATAAACCCGAAAAAAGACAAAAAGTCTGATGCCGTTGAGTGGATTCCAACTCATAGTGACCATATAAGACACAGTAGAACTGTCACATAGTGTTTCCAAGGAGTGCCTAGTGGATGTGAGCAGCTGATCTTATGGTTAACAGCTGTAGCACCAAACCACTCTTCCACCAGTAGTATTCTTTGATACTACTCCTTATTTAGTAGCCATTCATTCAGTCTTGGTAAGTGTCTATAGAACTGGTGGTCAGAATATAATTTCTATATGTGATCCTCCAATGAGTTTCTTTTAAAATCCTAAAATTTTAAGTGTTAAATCAAACCCAATCCATTGCCATTGAGTTGATTCCAACTCATGGTGACACTGTAGGACAGAGGAGCACTGCTCCACAGATTTCCCAGGGGGTACCTGGTAGATCTGGAGTGCCAAATTTTTGGTTAGCAGCCATAGCATTTAACCACTAAGTCACCAATGTTTCCTTTTAAGTGCAAATTTATTAATTATATTCGTCCCCCATGCCCAGGATTCCTATACTGAGCAGTCATACATGTGATATGGACACTACACAGCAAAGGAATTTCTTGTTTCTACCAATTATTTAAAGTAGAAATTATTGTGAGTAGTTTGGATCATTCAGTAGTTTTTACACTGCTGGTACAGTGTATAAAAATATGTAATTGCAAAAATTCAATTCCCCCCTCAATTCTTTCTTTCCCTTACTTTGTACCAGCTCTATATTTGTGTTAAATTGTGCAACTTTGTGTTCACTTCTCCTTCTTCATACTGTATTTTTGTGAAAATAAATGCATTCATATACTTATAAAGACAGATCATCATATGGTATGTAAAGGTGTTTGATCAATCCCAGCAAATACGGATGTAAAAAACAAAAAAAGCCAAATTCAAAGCAATCTGATTTACCCTAAAATAATGGATATAGATACACCATTTGACCCAGTAATTCCTTTGCTTGGAATATATCCTACAGGATCAAGGCCATTCACACTAACTGATATATGCACACAAATGTTCACTGTAGCACAGTCCATGATATCAAAAAGATGGAATCAACCCAGATGCCCAGCAACAGAAGAATGGATGGGTAAACTTTGGTATATGTACTCAGTGGAGTACTATGCAGTGATAAACAACAACGATGATAGCAAGAAACATCTCTCAATTTGGTCTCAACTGGAGGACATTATGTTGGGTGAAACTAGTCAGTGACAGAAGGACAATTATTATACGAGACCCCTACGATAAAAACTTAAACACAGACTCATACAAAACAGAAAAGACTCTTTGATGGCTACAAGGGTGGGGAGGGTGGGAGGGCAGAAGGGCGAGGGGTGAAGGTTTAGATTAGATAATTGTTAGAAATTTGATTGGGTGAAATTGATGACAATACACATTAGTAAGAAGATCAATATTAATGGAACTTCAACACAACTTGTGTACTCCTCCCATCTTAACCCAATATTGTAAGCACAGAGTATGTACACTTTCATTTTTTATTTAACAAAAAAATAATAAAATAAAAAAGAATTAAAAAAGTCAAATTCACTGTCATCGAGTCAATTCCAACTTATAACAATTTATTAGACAGAGTAGAATTGCCCCTTAGAATTTCTAAGGAGTGGCTGGTGATCTTTTGGTTAGCAGAAATCTTAAGCGCTGTGTCACCATTGCTCCAATACAGAAATAGCATCCACATTATAGGTAGGGAGGATTGCTTTCATGTTTCAGATTGGTGTATGGACTCCCCACACAGGAGCTGAAGAAAATCAGGAGTATTGCTCATGTAAGCAGTAGGAAGTGAAAAACATTTTTTTCGTGTTTTCATTGAAGATTTTTGTTTCCACATGACTAGAGTCTGAACTGGGTTTTGGATTAGTCTGAAAGAATTTTTTAAATCACTATTTGTAATATCCAATACTTCCCATTTTCTGATTATTTGTTAACAGTCACTATATTTCTGGAACTCTTTACTCCTTATGGCTCTCTCTCAACTGTTGTTTTTTTTTCAATAGAATCAGTAAGATAAACTTGAAGGATTTAGAAAGTTAAGTACTGTAAGGAGGAACTTAATAGGAAAATTGTCTTAGGAGTTAGAAATATTGGACAATCAAGGTTATGGTAATACAAAGGTCAAGGAGATAATAGCTACAAAATATTAGAGGTGCAATTCTTATTGCACTGACCCTGAACTTAGAAATTTGGAAAATTAAAAAAATGTATATATTACATGTTAGTTGTGATGCTGTCAAGTTGGTTTAATATTTCTGGGGGGATATATTTACTCATCTCTTAGATGAATCAGCAGAGTCGTTTTAAGTTCAGGGGACTTTGGGATACTTACACCGTGTATTACAAGGTTCATAATTTACATTCTGTGAATCCCCGTAATTTGCTCCCCAATGTAACTATTATTTAAATAAAATAAAATGATTAGCACTATGTGTTTTCTGAAATAATCCATTTATCAATATCAGAGTGTTAATTTTAACTGTCACCAAATGCTATTTCAGGTTGTAGTTACAGAAGGGACAGTTCCCATACTCTTATCTATCCTTATTGTTTATGCAAATTAAAAAAACAAATAATAATAGAAACCATATGAAATGAAATATGCCAAGTTGTCAATGAATATCATATTGTAGGCTTTGAATAGTAATTGAATATATGGCAAAAAGATTCATATAAGAGAAAACTCAAAGTGAATTTTTAACCTGTCAAGAACAAGGCACAGAATGCAGTGGTAACTAAGAACTTAAAGGTGTTAAAAATAAGCATATGTTGAGGATCAAACTGCAGCTTACTATTTAAAGATCAATTAGTTCTCCAATTTCCGTGACTCAATATAGGTTAATAATATGTTTTGTGGAGATAAATCCTAGGGATAGACTTTTAAAGTAAGTCATTGTATAAAGAATTTGACAACTGAGGTATCTAGCACAAAGTGTATGAGATCTATAATGTCAATCAATGTCTCTTTCTAAAATGGTCCCTAAAATAGAAATCTTGGTTAGTTCTTTATGCTAATAAAGAATGGCTACAGGACATCAGCTTTCATTTAACTATGTTTTCCAATTATCTCATGAATTATATATAGACACCTCTTGACCTTTAAAAGTCAGATTGTTTGATATCTCTCTATTGCTGACATTTAGGCTCTTTCATTACATATTAGAATCTACTTTCCTTGGGGAAAGAGGTTAAATTAAAATATCCATCTACTAGCTTTTTAGTTTTAATGTTCAAAGACAGTTGTAGGCTAGCTCTTGTGTACCCTATTTTAAATACATTAGGAGAGTAAAGTATCTTCGGAATTCATATAGTCCAATCTCCCACCCAAGGGGAATGAAAGAGAAATCACATTTTAAAAAACTGTTCATGTGATCTTAAATAATTTTCTTTTGAATCAACTCTACATTCTCAAAAAGTTGGATTTCTGATTCTAAAATGATTAACTTAAGTGCCTAGTTCAGAAATGAGACGTGGACATTCTGACACAGCTTTGTAGCCACATGCCCTGTCCTTCCACCAACTCTGTTGACAGGTCATTTGGGCTTAAACTTATACAAATAAAATTCTATTTTACAATGACTACAGGCCTTCATCTTTTAATATGTAACTTGACTAAATAGTAATATTTTAATTAGTTGTGTTGACATTTCATAGACCTCTACAAAGTTACATAATTTGTGTTTCAGAGAAGAAGTAAGAGCTCAGCCACAACTCTTCCATCAACCAACCTCCTGTTTGGGTTCAACTGATCTAGATTTATGCTCTACAGATCTAGAAACTCAATTTTATTAGTCTACTAAGTGTTATTTAGTTTCAAGGAGATGGAAGGAAAAATACTGATTCACACTGACTGAATGTATAAAAGAACAATCAATATATCATAATGGTAATTTATGAATTTATATTTATTTTATTTATATTTATTAATTTGCATTTGATGAAATACCTGTGCCACAGTTAAGATTACTATAAGCCTGGTTGCATAGTGGTTAAGGGCTACAGCTGTTAACCAGAAGGTTGGCAGTTCAAATTCACCAGGTGCTCCTTGGAAACTCTGTGGGGTCAGTTCTTCTCTTTCCTATAGAGTTGCTATGAGTTGGACTGGATTTGATGGCAGCAGGTACTATGAGCTATAGCCAGATATTAGAATCCCAATATCAAGGTTAACTGGGAACTGAATTAGTAATCAGAAGGTATATTAATCTTCATTAAATCAGAGTTAAAGGTGCTAGTCTTGAGAGACAATTTATTAACATTTTAAAAAATGATTGCACACCTGAGCCACTAGAGACTGGACTTCTCTAACCATGGGGATTGTAAAGATACAGTGTCACTTCATTAACAAATAATGATTAAAGGCTGGCAAATGCTTATTTTTTCCCCGATTTCCCTTGTCTAAACTTCAACACCATTCTGTCACCAATTATTTTTCAGAGAGGTGGTGATATGATTGACTATATTATAGCTTTCTTTCTTTGTATACTATCTTAGTTTCCAGTGACAGTAATAACCTTTGATTACCTGGAGTTAAGTGTTTCCCAGATCTTCATAACTACTTTTCAAAATACCACAGTTACATCTGTAGGTAGGAACTATGTCTCTTTCATCTTTATAGTCAGTACCTCTATCAGTATAGTTTCCAGAAGAGTGTGCAGTAAATATTTTTTAATAAATATTTTCTGAATTAGGTACTGAATTACTGCTGTCAGATTTATTCTCAGAGGTAGAATTTAGCCCCATTCCTGAAGACAGAGAAAGACAGATGCTATTATGTGTTATTCAATATGTCACTGGAATGTGCCTTGAAAGGCTAATTCATATTTCAGTTCCTGTTATATCAGCTCATTGTGCTGCATTCTATTATAAGCTGACAATGTGGTATATGACACACTAATTTATATTTTATTATACTAGGAAGATGATTTGTAGAATCCTAAAATGTTTAGTATTTAAAGAATTATAAATATCACCGAAGATCAGGAAATTCAATATATCAGAGGCATAGTAATTCACAAAACAAAGGGAAAAAGAAAAACTCCTAGAAAGTATTTCAAAGATATCCTATTTAGTATAATTTTCTTCTGTTCTTTCTGAGTTCACAGTGACATACAAAAAATAGGCAGTGACAAGAGAACTTGTTAGGCCATTTAATCAGGTGCATAATCATTTTAAATGGAGTCCTCTGAAAGCCAGCTCATGTTCTGCTTCAAAGGTTGTGTGTAGTTTCCCTGAATAATACTTCTTAACCTTTATTTACCAATATTACCTTCCAACAAACATAAAAAATATCATATTTATATTTTAACATATTTATATATGTCTATTGACATATAATTCACATAACATAATACACCATTAAAGTGTACAATTTTTTAGTGTATATTCAATGTTGCACAATTGTTATCACAATATTTAACTTTAGAATGTGTTCATCACCTCCTATGCACTCACTCTTCATTTACACCCCACTACCCAGACCTAGGAAACCACTAATCTACTTTGTGTCTCTATGAATTTGCTCTTTCGTAACATTCCATACAAATGGAGTCTTTCAATATGTGCTCTTTTGTGACCTACTTGTTTCACTTAGCATTATGCTTTCAAAGATAATCCTTGTCCTATGTACTTTATTTCCTTTTATTGCTCAACAATTGTTCTTCGTGTGAGAGTGAAACATGTTATTTATGTATTCATCAGTTTACAGACATTTTAGATACTTTCCCTATTTGGCTGTTATGAATAGTACTACTAGGAACATTTGTGTACTAAGTTTTTATGTGGATGCATTTTCATTTCTTTGGAGTATGTGTTTAACTCGAATACACCTTTAATATTATTTAAAACTTCAAAATTAAATATCAAACGGAAACAAAATTATGTCTGAAACTAAACCGGCTTCCTTGCGATCTCCTCGTGTTTTTATGCGTCTTCTTGAAAGGTGATATGCTTTTTCAAAGTGTGAGAGTAACTATCCTGGGGTTAAATAATCAATCATTATGTTAAGTACACAAAGATATTGGTCAAGGATATGCCTTGATTAATTCATGTCTTATGTTTCATTTACTTACACATAGAATCATTCATTCAATGCATAATTATTAACTGCCTAATTTTTATCAGGCTTGTACTGGGAACTTATTTTGTACTTCAAGGTACATAGTGAGTTTAGTAGTTATTTACACATTAATTAATTGTGCAGATGGATTTGAGCAGAAGACATATTTGGAACAATCTAATTAGTAAAGCCAATTATGTTTTTGACCTAAGAAGTATATAGTGCCTACTTTTTTCCCAGCATATAAGAAGTTGTGTGTATGTGTGTGCATGGAGAGTGAGAGAAACTACACACACACACACACACACACGGAGTGACATACAGAGATTTATTTCAAGAAAATGACTCTCATGGTTGTAAAGGATGGCAGGTCCCAAGCCATGGGAAAGCATCAGACTGGAGGCTTCTCCTGACTCATGTAGCTGCAGGAGCTGAGGAATCTAAGATCAACAGTTCAGATGGACAGCTGCTGGCTCGTGGGCTCCGGAGGCTAGGCAGATAAGAAGGTGGGCTGCTGATTCACAGGCTGCAGTGGTCAGTCGATCCCAAAATAGGCAAGCGATACAGTCTTGTAGCTCAAGTTCCAAGACATGGAGGTCAGATTTTGATCAGCAGGATGAAGGATCCAAAAGTAGCAAAAACCAGTGAGCATTGCCAGAACATCCACATATATTGGATGCAAGCCATACCCCTGAGGAGTCTCCACTTATAGCTAATTGTCTGATCCCAACAGATCATATCATGGAGATCACAAAATGGAGGAGGATTGTATCATTATATAATTTCCAAACTACATCATTACATGACTGCCAAACCACTGAGAATCATGGCCCAAAAAAGTCGATACACAACCATCACAATTCATGCCTTATCAACTGTGAACCAGTACACATCCCCTTAAACTGTACCCAATCTCTAAATAAAGACAGTGTAAAGTCATATTTGCATCTAAGGTGACACAACTAACATACATAGAACCCAAAATACACTCACCCCTTCTATATTTTATATTTTATAATTGAACAAACCAAAAGTATCTGATACATGTAAGATAAGAATACTCATAATAATTGCAGTCCTCATGTCTGTAACCAGTCACGTGATCGTAACTGTTATTTAGAACTATCTTCTTCCCCCACCCAGTCCACATTCCCTTTGTCCTTAGCAAGCACCTCAGACAGTCGTAGTTCTTTACCAGATGGGGTGACACAAACTTTCATTCCTAAAGGATCTGGGCCATTAATAGTCGTGTGAAAATTGGACTGCTATAGCTTTCTGTTGACTTTAATTGTAGGGCATGCTAGTTCTAACAGATGACCTAAGGGATTTCCTGTGTTTCGGACATACTCTTCTTTACCTCCATTATGTAATATCAATTTGATTTCGCCTCAGTAGTTAAGTAAGTACATCAGTCAATAAGTAACTTCCTTGTTTGTCTATTGACCCAGAGGAATGAAGAATCCAAAGTATTTGAGTGGCATTCATAACTCTCAGTTAAAAGGATACAATGTTGTGTCTCCTGGTGGGAACACTCCTCCCTTTGCAACTAAGATCTTTGGATCCACAGAACAAAGAGTAGCGAAGATGAGAAGCAAAAATTTTGTGAATGGGTTACTAGGGGTAATAGTGAGTGGAACCACTCTCATTTCCACCCCTTGATTCCTGGACCTATGATTCCTGGCTATGGGAGAAGGAGCACCATACATAGGAAGCTGGTTAAGAGTGTATAGCTTCCTGGAGAACATTGCCCCAATCCTGCAAAGTTTTGCCATCTAGGTGGTTTGGTAATTGTGTCTTCAGAAGGTCGTTTTATCTTTCTGTCAAGCCAGCTGCTCCAGGATGATGGGGAAAATTGTAAGACCAGTGAATTGTGTGAGCATGTTCCCATTGTCACACTTCATTTGCTGTGAAGTGAGTCCCTCTATCTGGGATGATGCTGTGTGGGATACCTTGATAGTGGATAAGGCATTCTGCATGTCTATGGATTGTAATTTTGTCAGAAACACTTGAGTACAGACAAAAATAAACCTATATCCAGACTGTGTATTTCAGTAAGAACAAAATGCTGCCCTTTCCATGATAGAAGCAGTCTAACATAATCAACACGACATCAGATTCCTGGGTGACTATTTTGAGAAATGGTGTCATATTGGGGACTTGGTGTTGGTTTCTAGAGCTGACAGATCGGGCAGTCAGCACTGCCTGTAGCCAAGTCAGTCTTGGTGAATGGAAGTTTATGTTACTGAGCCCATACATAATCCTGTCCCTGCCATCATGGCCACTTTATTCATGAGCTCATTGGGAAATGACTGCAGTGGCTGGAAAAGAAATGACTGGTTTTCACAGTACAAGTCTTCATGTCCAGTAGATTGTTAACATCCTCCTCTGCCAGCATCACACTTTTGTGAGCATTCATGTGAGACACAAATATCTTCTACTTATTTGGCCCATACAGAAAGCTCTATGCACATACCTCATCCCCATACTTCCTTGTCATCAGTTTTCAGATCATGATCCTTCCAAGTCCCTGACCAACAAGCCAATCCATTGGCCACAGCCCATGAATCAGTACACAGTTGCACATCTGGAAGTTTCTCCTTTCAAGCAAAGTGAACAACCTAATGCCCTGTTGGAAATTCTGCCCACCTGAAAGGATTTCTCTTCACCACTGTCCCTTAGAGAGGTGCCAGAAAGGGGCTAGAGTGCTGCCACTCTCTTCTTCCCAGTATTGCTTTCATTTCTCACAGTACCACCAAATACCAGGCATAAGTTTTCTGTCCCTCAGTCAACTGATCATAGGGAACTACTCAAGAGGCCACAGAAGCAGACTAAAGAGGACAGATAACGAGACAGGAGTAGAGACCATGAGTATTTGTGCCACTTCCTCATCAACTTACTTATACCTTCAAGTTCTGCTTGTGCCCAATCTTGTACATACTACTACAGTTCAATAATGGAGTGCTACTTGCATATTTAATGTTATGATTCTGTCGGTTGAACAACACCCAGTTCATGATGGGCAGCTCATGGTAAACTGGCGGCCATTTGGTTAAGTGTTTAGACTTACGAAGGCCCTGTAACAAGCCTAAAGCTGTTTCACAAAAGGTGGATAGTTATCTATAGAGGATGGCAGGACTTTGCTAAAAACTTTGTAAGAGTCTGAGCTGTGATTCACCCAAGCCTCCAAACAACATCTCTATCTGCCCCTTAACATTTTAAGCACCACTGGACAAGCTGGGTCATATGATCCAAGCAGCAGAGAAGCTTGCACTGGAGCCTGAACTTATTGCAGAGTCTGCTCTTTTCTGGGCCCATTCAAAACTAGCACCTTTTAAGGATATTTGATAAATAGGTCAGAGTTGCCTACTCAAATGAGGGATGTATTGCCTCCAAAATCCAGAGACTCAATAGGTGTTGTGCCTCCTTTTTAGTTGTGGGAAGGGCCACATATAATAACTTATCCTGCACTTTGCCAAGTGCCATTGAGTCGGATCTGACTCATGGCAACCCTTGGCAAAGTGAAGGATAAGATTATCCCTCACTTTAGGAAAAAAAAATATCTCGACATACACCACATCACTGGACTTCTAGAAATTTCTCTGGGATGGAAGGCACCTGAAATGTTATTGAATTAGTTTCTCATTCTCTGGTATGCAAATGTTTTACCAGTAAGTCCAAGAACATTGACACTATGAAATAAACCTGTGTTAAGACTCCGTTAATAACCTGACCTCCATGTGCTCACACTCTGACTAGTGGGCCACAGTGATTTTTTGGGTCTTGTGGAAGTAGGGTTAGTTCAGAGCCAGGATACAGCAACCCCCCAAAATTGGTATTTTCTTTTCCCGACTGAACAATCACTCCTGTAAAAAGATTCTTTTGAGGAAGGCTGGGATAAAGATTAATGTTATAAAGTTTTCACAGTGCGGTGAGGTCCTTCCTCAAGGATACCTAGTCTCCTCTTCATTCAAGGGATTGTAGGTCTGTAAACCGACACAGATCTGAAATTGGTTGAGGGGCTATGACTGTATCCTGGCAATTTGTGCTAGGCTGTCATTCACTTTCCACTTGTACAGATCAAGTAAATATTTATTAGATTTCCCATCTATTTCATTCCTAGGAACACCTTGACTAAGTAGCTAGCAACAAAAGTCCATAGGAGGCAAACTATGCTGATTACTGTTTTTCACTGCACTATCCGTTATGCTAACTATTGTATCCACAATGCCTTAGATCACTTTTCTGTGGCCTTTCTCACGCTGGTCTTATAACTCCTACCTAAATGATTGAGTGGGACTATGAATAAAGGTCATAGTAGACCACCAAGAGGATTTGTCAGTTTTGTCATCCTTCTAGGCTTCAAATAGAGCCAATTCTGGAGTAGAAAGAGGATATAAGCACAGCCAAGAAAGAAGAGCCAAGAATGGAAGACATCCTTTGAACCTGGGATCCGTGTGTTGAGAAGCTCCAGTAGATTGAGAAACAGAGAAAAAACTGTAACTCTGAAGATGTGAGAAGCAGCGGCATAGAAATAGCAACAGAACCAGGAGACTAGCAGGAGATGCCATGATGGGCTTCTTGAAACAATAAAACCTGAGTGCTTTTGGGCAGGAAGCTTGCTTGACACAGTAAGATGCCTCAGGGAACTTGGTGTTGCTAGGTTTCCTTAGCCCCTTTGGGCTGAGGCTTATGTATCAGCAGAACTAAAAGAGCTTTGTAACATTTACCCAAGTAGGGAAGAGATCAAGGACAAGAGAGAGATATGTTTCCAGGCATAGTTGAGAAAAGAATGTCCTGATGGAAGAACCATATCCTGAGTGTTCCTGAACCATAATCCATTACTTCCCTAATAAACCCCATAATCATGAAAATTGTCTGTGAGTTCTGCATGACCATTGCAGTGAATCACGGAACTCAGCAGAAAAGTAGAGTGTCACGGGAGAATTGGTAAAAATGGTGTAGAGACAAAGCATGTTTGATGTTTGCATCATAGGAATCAGAATTTGGCTGTTGATTTTTATTTTCCTTCACCATTAAGGAATTAGAGGAGGTCAGATGCTGCTTCAACATCACTTTTACACCTGCCCATGTTTTCTTTGTTGGTTGAGTGCCACAACTTGGTCCATATTGCCACTGGTCCAATCAGCCCCCTTGCAGTTAGGTGTGTCATAATTCAGTTAGACAACTTCCAACTGTCAAATTTTATTTACATAAAACAGCAATCACAGCAGTCATCAAGGATGCTTGGGCTTGCTTCACAAATTTGTTCCTTACCATCTTCAGGATTGTAAGGCTGAAACCCAAGCCCCCTCCCCCAATCATTCCAGGAAGGGCCTGAGTCAAAATGTCTCATCCGCCAGCTATTCCAGAAATTCCATTCAAATGAGACTAGCTACCCAGTGCCAACTAGCTCTCACTTGTTTCCCATAGGCTCAACTAGACCTTCTCTCACCTCACTCCACTGAAATAATACCCCCTTATGTTAATTAAGCTACTCTAATGGTCCACAACCCCTTAGGCTACTTGCTGAAGGGCACTGTTCTCATCGGCGGGCACTGTCATGGAGCTGTTCTCAGCGCTGTCCTCAACAAGGTCAGCTGGCACCCTTTTATAAACCCCCAGCCCCCGAACCAGTGCACGGTTCTACAGACTCCCATTCGATAACTCTGTAAAGCCACCCGGGACGCAAATAAACTCTTCCTTTTCTTTCTCCTTCTCTCTCTGATTTTTCCGCTACATACTTTCGATTACACGAAACCCACTGCATCCAAAAATCTCTAACAAGGATGCTCCATGTGTGAGTATGTGGGTTTAACTTCATAAACATACTCTAACATGTCAATTTCCCTAAGCCCTTAGATATCTTCTTGTACAGTACGCAAAGGCAAGTCTGGTGCTTCAATTTGATTATTGTAGGTCACTGCATAATCCATGCATCAGTCAACTGGCTAAATAAACCATTAGATTCTTTCCTAACTTTCTGAGCTCAAGTGTTGAATGAAGAATCTGTACTTAGTAGGCCCATATCAATAAACTCAAACTGATCTAACTTTATGTTTCCTGCACTATTATCCCATACCCTTAATAGTCATTTCACAAGTGTTTCCCAGGTTTCTGTTTGTACATATTAGAAAATTACACAGTTCTTTTAAAGTGTAGTATACCTCCTCCTGAGTCGCAATTTGTTCTTTACATTTTGGGGCTCACTGGAACTGAAGTCTAGTTATAGGACTAGATTAAAACATAGATGGTAGGGATATGTTCAGAGAACACTGAGCAATGTCTTGGAGCATATCTAAAGATGGAGTAACCTCTTCAGGTGGGAGTGAGGGGGCTGGTTCTGTTGGCAAGAGTTATTGAGCAGAATTAGAGGATTGGTGTCCATGCCTTCTTGGTTATCTGCTCATGTGTCCACATCCCAAGTTTCAGGATCCCATTTCTTCCCAACTGATGCACTCACTTCAACTTCAGACACAACTCAAGGTTGGAAATTCAATTTACATTGTAATTCAGTCACCCTTACAGTAAGACCTTGAGCTTGGTTTTTGGCAATATCAGCTCTGTTACTACAAGAAATAAGACTTTCTTTCAGGAAAAAGTGGAAACTCTGAGCTTGTTTATGTGTTGTTTGAGCTGTGACTATGAAGCCCTGAGCTCATCTTTTTGTCTAGTTAAAGTAGGATCAACCAGCCAGCTTCATTATACTTCTCACTGATAGAATTGTAGAAAAATATCACACCCATGATAACCCAGAGCCCCACCTCTCACTAATTCTTTTTGTATTGGTAGTGATATTTCTGTATTCCTTTTGCCACCATAATTCATAGATTAGCAGTATTCTCTTTACTATTGGAAGCAGAATCATCAGCATCTTTAAGACTAACCAGACTTGAGAACAAATTTAGAAAACTCAGTCTTGCATTTTTTTTTTTCCCTCCAGAAACCTGGTAGCATAATGGTTAAGTGCTAAGGCTGCTAACCAAAAGTTCAGGAGTTTAAATCCACAAGGTACTCCTTGGAAGTTCCATGGGGCAGTTCTACTCTGCTTCATAGGGTCATTATGAGTCAAAAATCGATTAAATGGCAATGGGTTAGGCACACACAGAGTCACTATGAGTCAGAATCAACTTGCCAGCAGCATACACATGAGTATATGCGGAAAGAGAGAGAGAGAGATTTATCTCAAAGAAACGACTCCTGTGGTTACAGAATCTGGCTAGTCCCAAGTTGATGGGTCAGTAATTGTGCAGCTGCGGGGGCTGATGAGCTCAAGATTGGCGGGCAGTATGGCAGGCCACCGACTCACATTCCAACAACCAGAAGTCATATGGTAGCAAGCTGAGTGCAGGATCCAGAACAAGCAAAAGTCAGTGACCTTTGCCAGAACTTCTATATACAGTAGATGCAGGCTGCATCCCTGAGGAAATTCCTTTTACAACTGACAGGCTGATCACATCATGAAGATAATTCTATAACAAAATACAGGATAAATACATCATATAGCTACCAAAGTGTATCATTGTATAAATGCCAAACTCCTGAGAATCATGACACAGCCGTGTTTGCATACTACCTTAACCATCACATATGACACAATCTGAACTAATTTCATTTATTTGTTTACTGCACCATGGAACATGTAAGTTCCATAAGAGCAAAAAACTCTGTTTTGTTCATCATCATATTGTTGTTAGTTGTAGTCAATTTAGCCCCCAGCTCACGGAAATTCCATGTGTTTCAGAATATAATTATGCTCCATAGAGCTTTCAATGTCTACATTTTCTGGAGTAGATTTCCAGCCCTTTTCTTCTGAGGCATCTCTGAGTGGACTCAGACCCCCTACCTTGTTGTTAGCAGCCATGCATGTTACTACTGAAGGACTTCCATCATTATGTACCCATTCTTTATGATGTCTTAAGAAACAGTAGATGTTTAATGTGTATTTGTATAAATTCTAAAGAAAAATAAAGACAACATAGTACTTAGAAGATACCTTTGCTAAGACTGAGTTACAAGGAGAAATACTGCAGATATTGATGTCATCTTCCAGACTCTGTGCCTTCAGGTTATGTAATGTTATCTATAAGAAGGCTTTTGACTGACAGCACAAGGTTTCTAATTTAAAATGAAAATTCATCTATACTTATAGTCTAGAAGCATTATTTATTTGCTGTAAAATGATTTCATTTAAGTGTTCTTTCATCTTAACAAAGAGTTATTTTACTGAAAAATAATTTGTGAGCATCAGTTTTTGGAATTAGTTCAGTCAAAGTAAAGGAGTCCTGGTGGTGCAAATCATTAACTGACTACTAACCAAATGATTGGAGGTTCAAATCCTCCAGAAGCTCCATGGGGGAAATGCTTGGTACTCTGCTTCCATAAATATTGCAGTCTAGAAAACCTTGTAGGGCTGCTCTACTCTGTTCTATAGGGTTACTGTGAGCCTGAATTGACTCAACAGCACACAACAACAATGTGAAAGAATCAAAATATTTTAGGAAACAATTTGTTTCTCCAGTGTTCTAACCCCAGTCACCTGATTTTTGTGGTAAGCTAGAATTCCACTGTCTAGTTAAAAAGTGGAGTGAATGTAAATTCCCAGATGAGTTTTAGAACACATACTTGAGTTTCATTGACTCCAACCAATCCAAGTTTTGAATGGTGGTAGCCTATGGTAAGCGATTTTAAAGAATGTTAAAGTGATTATGTCACTTTGTAAATTAAAAGAGCTGTAAAATTTTAATAGATCATTCATAACAAGGAAGAATCTTTTCATCTCAATAGATTATGTCAATTGTATGATACAACTTAATACAGGTGAAGGATGTCAATGCGTTTCCATTAAAAATGTAAAGGATGCTGCACTTTCAGTAACTGTTGAACTTCTAATCCATTACTGTGATATAGTATTCATTTACTCCAAATGTGAATGGGAAAGTACTTAAGACACTTAGCCAAATGGAAATAAAGAGGTAAGGCTTTCATTTTAAGCCTATAGATTCATGCGATGGAATGTGACAGTTTTATTTGAGTAGGAAATTTGAGGTAC
Source organism: Heterohyrax brucei (assembly GCA_028571685.1). Classification (NCBI taxonomy): domain Eukaryota; kingdom Metazoa; phylum Chordata; class Mammalia; order Hyracoidea; family Procaviidae; genus Heterohyrax; species Heterohyrax brucei. Next base: position 125,759,374 of record CM053166.1, on the reverse strand, counting down.
TTAAAAATGATCAAATGCCATACTGAATCAAATTAAGTTACCAAAATCTATTCATACACAAAGACAGTTTTGCCCAGGAGTAGGAGGGAGTGTGTGATTTTACATGCTAGCACCGTTTTATTAGTTTGGTTTAATTTTCTTCCAGAATAATGTGTAACATTTTACTCATTTACTCACTAATTTGACAAGAAAATAAACTTCCATTTCAATACAAGTTGAATAGTGGAAAAGGATATTAGAACAGGGTTTTCAGTGAGCCTTTTGCAATTTACAAAGATTTGAAAACAGCACTCATGTATGTCCAGAGATGGACCTTAATTTACACTACGTTCATTTTGTTTGACTACCGGGCCAAACCAAGTTTAATTTCTGTTCTGGTCTGCGTAGTAAAAGAGAGTCAAACATATATCAAAATACAAGTTCAACTTGTTTGACAACAACCTTCCAAAGGCATACCAGCAAGTAATTCTTGCTCCCTAAACTAATCTGTAGAACCTGAAACTAGTTGTATCATAAAATTTAACACTTGCAGAGAGCCCATGGGAACATCTGTCTCATTTGTTCACTGTCTTCATAGTTTGTAGTTACTTAAGCCAGTGCCCCTTAACCAATTAACTACAAGTTTATCTACATTCTGTTATAATTTCTTTGGTATAAAACAGATTAAAGTGATATAGTGAAATGAGTTCCTTATTATGGACTGTTGTCTTAGTTCAATGGAAAAATAACTTCAGAGATTTTGCCCAAGTGTTCTACCCCAAAAGTTTTGTTACTTTTGTCTTGGTTATTGACATTTGCTGGGTAAACTGTAAACAGCTCATTAGCTTGATAGTTTTTTCCTGGCTCTGGGTTGCAGCCTGCCCTGTTATTGATATGCCCTTTGCAAAGACTTGTTAGTATACTCTTCAAATGAAATGACTATAGACTATGCAAATGAAGTGAATATGGTCCATTAAGGGGATTGGTCAGTTTGTGGCCCTGCTGGGAGATGCACGCCTTAAGATTGACAAGGAGTTGGTTTATACAGACAGCCAACCTGGCAGAATTTCAGAAAGGAGAAAAAAAAGAGAGGCAAGAAGAGAGAAGCATAGAGGGAAGAAGTGAGGAACTTTCTAAAAGAACTGTAACACAGGTCAAGCAAGGGTTATAACAAGGAAGACAAGCTACAGCAGAGCTGGTGGTGAAAGATCCAGAAGGCACCCCATGGCAGAGTCAGCAGTGACAGTAGAAGCCTATTTCTAAGAATGTGGCTGAAAGAGCTAAGTAAACTAGCTACACTGGCTATAAACTGGGACAAGTAGCAGTAAAGAGAATGACAGTAGAGAGGTCAACAGTAGAGATGCCTACAAGGCTGAAAGGGGGCATACATGGCCAAAAGGAGGCCTGTCCTCAGGAGGTTGGGAGTTGGTAACTGAGAGTGCTCATGCAAGGCAGAGAGAAAAGCCTACTTGCTTACATGGTTGGCTGGAAAAAAAATGAGAGAACTGTCTTGCACTAAAGAATGGAGAGATGTGCTCTTCACTTTAGGAAAACCTTCTAGACTTTGACTATGTGCTCTCTGATCCATGTCCCTAGTTGTAGCCCATGGATCCTCATCCCACATAGTACCCTGTTACTTTCTTAACAAGCCACTTAGTTGTAACTGCAGCCTATGAGTTCTGTGTGGCCATTGCAAGTAATTATTGAACCCGGCAGACAAGAATGTAGTGCCTTGGGGAAGACAGCTGGCATCAGAATTGGTGAAAATACTGGAGAGTAGAGATAGGCCTGACTTCCAACTCAAAGGAATAAGCTTTCAGCTTATGGTAATTCTCTCTCCTCCTTCTGAAATTAGAGGACTTCAGGCTCATGTATAACAGAGGGTCTTCCTAAAAGGGAACCTTATCTTTGAACTTGAATAAAACAGGTTCTGTAAACAACACAGCTTCAATTATTTCATTGTTTTGAAGTACATTTGACATCATTATGTGTGCAAAAGAACTTTGGGTAAATGGCAGCATAGTACCTTCCAAATGGGGTCCAAAATAATCAGCTGTCATAAGCTGACACTTTTATCCATTGTCAGATATAGCCTTTCCTCATTCATCTTGGAAAAAATAAAGGCCAGTGATTCTGTGAGACCAAAATCCACAACAAACGCTAACTTTCTGGGGATGGAGTGGATGTTACTGAAGCTCCATTAGATTCTCATTGCTCCAAATCCAACAATTTTGCTTGTTAACAAAACCATTAATCCAAAAATGGGCCTCATTACTGAAGATGATTTTTTAGCCAAAAGCTGGGTGAACTTAACAATTATTCTAAAGCCCAGCCGGCGAATGTATGGTGCAATCTGTGGTCATTAGACTTCAATTCTTGATTTAAAATAATTTTGTAATTGTAAAGCTTCAAGTCCATTTGCAAAATACTCCAAATTGTGGTCGAAAGGCCCAGTTCCCCAAAGGCTCAGGTATAAATTGATTGGGATGGATTCTCGTGTACGTTGACAAATGGTCTCAATATTTGCATTGGAACATGCAGTTTGTTGATGCACAGACACTGTCTGATTGGCTACCTACTCGATTGTCTAAAATTTTTGCATTAAATGTTGAATTATTCTCTTGGTGGGGTGATTACATGCATAATACATTTTACATAAGGCATGGAATCTTAGGCAAACAGAACACTCATTTTGATAATAAACTTTGATAATTTCTACATGTTGTGGAATCATGGAACTTTTACAGCTATTTGTCAAGACTGATAAAAAAAAAAGTGATAAATTAGGCCTCTATAAAGAAAAACCCATCCGGCTGATTCCGGCTCATAGTGACACTGTGGACAAAGTTTCCAAGGTAGATTTGAACAGTTCATCTTCTGGTTAGTAACTGTAGCACTTAACCACTAGGTAATCAGGGTTTACTTCACAAGTGACACTGACGTGAGCTGTTAAAAATAGGACATCCTTATTGAAAGACCCTTTAGAAGTGCCATTAATTCTTTTTCCAGTACGGCAGCAGCTGCGAAAACAAGAAACTTTAGCATATAACATATTTTTCATTTTAAGCAAAGAAATTTCTTTATTGAAATCAAGATTTATTAGCATGTTTAAGTGAGTAATACAGATGTTTTTAAAAAAGCATTTATTTCAGTTATTTGAAAATGAGGTCAAAAGATTTTTTTATCTAAAGAAAAAAGAGGATAACCAACTAAGCAAGTACATACATTTATGTTTTTGATAAATTTTTGCAAATATTTGGCAGCTTTAAAGCTAATGTAATGCATTTTAGATATATTTACTTATAGAGGTAGCTTCAGAAGGAATTAAACATATTAGAAATAACAACCATCTCCTCACAGTTACTTACAAATGGATGTTGCCAAACAGATAATCAAAGTTATCCGATGTTGTCATAGGCTTTTTGTACACAAGATGTACATTCCATTCACTTATCTTTTAAAAAACTCTTGAGCTTTTTTTTTTTTTGCTCTATATAGTGAACTATAATAGTACCTAGGGATAGTAAAAAATGGAAAATTTTTCCATTATAGAATTTTCTATCTAGAGGAGGAGCAAAAGGCTAGATTAAAATGAGATCGCTGTTATCAGGGAGAAACGCAACATGTTTTAGAAGTTTGTAATGGAAGGTTTCTCTGAGGAAATAAAATTCATACCATGTGAAAAACAAAATGCACCCTATAATTAAGAAAATGTACTATTTAGGCTATTGAAATAATAACTCTTCAATGAGGAATATCTTAAAGAAAGGAAAAGAGGCTAGGCTTTTATAGAGTTAATGTAAACTGGGAAACTATTGAGGAAAGATATAGGTGGATCTTTTCTCAGAATCCTGGGAGGTGTAGTGGTTAAGTGCAACATCTATCTGCTAACCAAAAGATCAGCTGTTCAAGTTCTCTAGGAACTCCTTTGAAGCTCTATGGGGCACTTTTACTCTGACTCATACAATCACTGTGAGTCAGAATTCACTCACCAGCAGTAGGTTTGAATTTTTTTGGTTTTGGTATCTCAGAACATAAAAGAGTAGGGTGCTTTGCCATTAGCCATCCTGGGAAATGAACATTAGTGGGGGAATTTCTCAACTATCACTGCTTCCTGGGAACATCCAGTCAATTGCCAGTCAATTCCAAGTCATAGTGAGCCCATGTGTGTCAGAATGTAACTGTGATTCACGGAGTTTTAAATGAATGCCTTTTTTTGGAACCAGGTCACCAGGCCTTTCTTCTGAGACACCTTTAAAAAACAAAATCCTGTCGCTGTTGATTCAATTACAACTCACAGTGACCCAGTAAGACAGAGTAGAAAAGCCTCAGAATGTTTCCAAGAAGTAGTTAGTGACTTGTGACTGTTGACCTTCTGGTTAGTAGCCAAATGGCTAACCACCAAGGTCCTGAGGCACCTCAGGGCAGACTCAAATCATCACTCTTGATTAGAAACCACGTAAACTGTTTGCATTACATAAAGTTCACCATTATCACTTGTTAATAAGGCAAAATGTGTGGTAAAAAAGGAGAAGGTAACTCATAAAGAGAGCCAAGTGCGTCAAGTCGGATCCGACTCATGGCGACCCTAGGGGCCAGGTTAGAACTGCTTTTTAATTTACATAAGCTCCAAGGCTAAAAAGAGCAAGGTATTTTTGGACTAATGAAAAAAAAGTTATTATCATAGGAGACAAAGGAGAGAGGAGGTAACAGAAAATAAACATACAAAGGTTGTGGGAATCAGATTTAATTGGCAGACTATGTAAAATTCATATTTGACTATGTTCATTTATTCAGAAAATGTTTATGATGTTCCTAGTATTATGTGCCATTAATTCATTCAACAAATATTTATTGAGAATCTACTATATATCTGGAACTATTCTAGACATTGGAGTCCCTAGATGGTGAAAAGGCCAGTGCATGGGACTGTTAACCAAAATGTAGGCAGTTTGAGTCAACCCAGAAGTGCCTCAAAATAAAGTCCTGGCAATCTATTTTTGAAAAATTAGCCATTAAAAACCTTATGGAGCATAGTATAGCTTGACACACATGGGATCAAAATGAATTAGAATCTACTTAATGGCAATTGGTTTTTACTTAAGATACTAGGGATACAACAACAAACTAAATAAAGGGTCAGTCTACATGGAGCTTACATGCTAATCCCTGCCCTCATTTTGACTATATCATAAATCTTCCCCTCCAACATGAAAGATCTTATTTGAAAGAAGAAATCCATCTGTCTAAAACAGTAAAATAATTTTATTTTAACAGATAAATTTATAATGCATGCAACTTATAATGCTAAGTGAAATAAATCAAGCACAAAAGAACAGATGCTGTATGTTTTTACTTATGTGAAATATGTAGAACAGGCAAATGCATAGGCAAAGAAAATAGATTATTGGATATTACTACCTAATTGATTTGACATTCAACCATTACAGGAGGTAGCTTATGATCAGGAATCAATGGTATCGAAGAAAGAAGTTCAAACTGCCTTGAAGACACTGGAGAAATACCAAGCTCCGGGAATTGACAAAACCCCAACTGAGATGTCTCGTCAAACAGATACAGTGCTTTAGCTGGTCACCCATGTATACAAAGAAAGTTGGAAGCCAACTACCTGGCCAACTGACTAGAAAAGATCAATATTTATGCCTATTTCAAAGAAAAGTGGAAAACCAAATATGGAAATTATTGAACAATGTCATTAATATCACATGCAAGTAAAAGTTTGCTGAAGGTCATTCAAACACCGCTGCAACAGTGTGTTGACAAGGAACTTTCAGAAATCCAACTCAGATTCAGAAGAAGTAGAAAAATGGATATCACTGCTGATGTCAAGTGGATCCCAGCTGAAAGAAGAGAATATCACAAAGATGTTTAGCTGTGTTTCATTGATTATGCATAGGCATTTAACAGCATGGATCATAACAAGTTATAGACAATATTGTCAATAACAGGAATTCCAGAACACTTATCACATTTGTAAGGTACTTGTACATAAGTCAAGAGGCAGTCATATGAACAGAACTAGGGCTAGTTACCATGTGATTTGAAGCTAAGAAAGGTGTGTTCCATGACTGCATCCTTTCACCATACCTGTCATGGATTGAATTGTGTTCCACAAAAACTGTGTGCAGAAATTTGTCTGGCCATGATTCCCAGTATTGTGTATGTGGTAAACCCTGCTCCTATGATGTTAATGGGGGAGGACGGGAGGCAGCTATGTTGGTGGAGCAGGACTCAATGTGTAAGATTGTTTTGTGCCTTAAGGCAGTCTTTTGAGATATGAAAGAAAGAAGCTAGCAGAGAGAGTTGGGGACCTCATACTACCAAGAAGCTGTGCTGGGGGCTGAGCACATCCTTTGGAAAGCAACAGAGTTTCTGAGGCTCAGAAGCTTCCAGTACAGGGGAAGATTGATGACAAGGACCTTCTTCCAGTGCCAGCAGAGAAAGCCTTCCTCTGTAGCTCATATCCTGAATTTGGAATTTTAGTTTACTGGACTGTGACAAATAGAATTTATCTTTTTAAAGCTATCCACTTGTGATATTTCTGGCATACCAGCTCTAGATGACTAAGACAATACATATTCAATCCGTATGTTGAGGAATTAATCTGAGAATTTGGACTACATGAAGAAGAACAGGGCATCAGGATTGCAGTAAAACTCATTAACAGCTTACAATATGCAGATGACACAACTTTGCTTGCTGAAAGTGAAGAGGAGTTGAAGCACTTGCTGGTAATGATCAAAAACCATGGCCTTCAGTACGGATGACAATTCACCATAAGGAAAGCAAAAATGCTCACAAGTGGATCAGTAAGAAACATCATGATAAACAGAGAAAAGACTGCAGTTTTCAAGGATTTCATTTTACTTGGATCTGCAATCAACACTCATGGAAGCATCAGTTAAGAAATGAAAAGATGCATTGCACTCAGAAAATCTGCTGCAAAACGCCTGTTTAAAGTATTGAAAAGCAAAGACATCACTTTGAAGACTAAGATGTTCCTAACTCAAGCCATGATGTTTTACATCTCTTCCTATGAATGCGAAACCTAGATGATTAATAAGGACGCCTGAACAAGAATTGACTCCTTTGTAGTGCTGGCTAAGAACATTAACTACCAAAAAACAGATAAATCTGTCTTGAAGAAGTACAACCAGGATGCTCCTTAGAAGAAAGTATGACAGGACTATGTCTCACGTATTTTTGATGTGTTATCAGAAAGGACCAGTCCTTGGAGAAGGTTGTCATGCTTGTTAAAGTAGAGGATCAGCCAAAAAGATGAAGACCCTCAACACGATAGACTGACACAGTGGCTGCAACAAGGAGCTCATACATACCAAGGATTGTGAGTGTGGTGGAGGACTGGGCAGTGTTTCATTCTGTTGTACATGAGGTCGTTATGAATTGGAACCAACTCAATGGAAGATAACAACAACAACATCAGTTGAGGGAGAGGAAAATGAGAAGTTATTGCTCACCAGACATTAAGTTTCTGTTTGAGGTGATGAAAACTTACTAGAAATAATGGTGATGGTTGTATAACATCATGAATGTTATTAATGTCTCTGAATTGTGCACTTAAAATAATTAAAAAGTCCAATTTTATGTTATACACGTTTTATCGCAATAAAAATAGAAAATGGAAAATAAGATAAACAAAAGTCTTTTTAATCTCAATAAACAGAAGAAACAATAATTTGAGATGTCTCCTTTCAGACCTCTTTGTGCATGTATGTGATGAGAAGGATCGTGAAAGTAATGGAATCAGGAGACTTGGTGGTTATGAGAGAGCAATATTTTTAATTAAGAATAAACTAGTTAATGTAACTATTCAGCAATTTAACCAAGTTCGTCAGCAAGAGCAGAAAGAAGATATAAATGGAACCAGATATTATCTTTGTGATCAGCTAATGCTGGTAATATACTCTGAAAAATCAAAGGATGAAAGACTTAATTTCAGGGAAAAATGGTTAAAGAAAAATGAAATCCTAGAAAGTGGAGTATAACAAATTCACAAGAAAGTAGCATTGCATTAATGTAAGTATGTAACTAGAGAAACATGTATTGGGAATCTCCAGACCTGGTATAGCTCACAGAGTGATGGTGAGAAATCATAATATAATTACTATTATTTTAAAAATTTTTATCTTCAACAAATGGTGCTGGCAAAATTGGTTATCCACTGCAATAAACTGAACCAAGATCCATATCTTACACCTTATACAAAAACCAACTCTAACTGGATAAAAGACCTAAATATCAAACCTAAAACAATAAAGCTCATACAAGAAAAGGTAGGAACAACAATGGAAGTTTTAATACACAATAGGACAGACTCCAAAATCTGTCAAAGAAACCACAATCAGCAGAAGAGAAAATAGATAAATGGGAACTATTAAGACTCAAACACTTTTGCTCATCCAAAGACTTTATTAATAGAATTAAAAGAACACCCACAGAATGGGAAAAAATATTTGGCAACTCTATGTCAGACCAACGCCTGATCTCCATAATTTATAAGATACTACAAAATATCAATGAGAAGAAGATAAACTTTCCAATTTAGCGATGGGCAAAGGAGATAGACAGACATTTCACAAAAGAGGAGATCCAGGCAGCAAAAAAATACATGCGGACATGTTCACGACATTTAGTTATTAAAGAAATTCAAATTAAGACAACAATGAGATACCATCTCACCCTAACAAGATTGGCCATGATCCAGAAAACACAAAACAACAAATGCTGGAGAGGCTGTGAAGAAAGAGGAACCCTCCTACACTGTTGGTGGGGTTGCACACTGGTCCAGCCTCTTTGGAAAGCAATCTGGTGCTTCGTTAAAAAAATGAATATCGATATACCATTTGACCCAGTAATTCCACTACTTGGAATATATCCTACAGAATCAAGGCCTTTCCCACCAACAGACACATGCACCAGAATGTTTATCGCAGCACAGTCCAAGATAGCAAAAAGATGGAATCAACCCAGATGCCCAACAACAGAAGAATGGATAGTTAACTACGGTACATATATTCAATGGAGCACTAAGAAATGATAAAGAATAACGATGATTCCAGGAAACATCTCCTAACCTGGTTTCAACTGGAAGACATTGTGTTGAGTGAAAGTAGTCAGCGACAAAAGGACAAATACTGTATGAGACCTCTACGATAAGATCTCAAAAACAGACTTGTGTATAGAAGAAAAGACTCGTTGACAGCTGCAAGGGAGGGGAGGGAGGGAGGGTGAGAGGGAGAGGGTTTAGTTTAGATAGTTGCTAGAAATCTAGTTGGGAGAAAGCGGTGATAGCACACATTAGAAACAAGAACAATATTAAGTGGACTTCAGCATAACTTGAGTACTTCTTCCATCTTAACCCAATATTGCAAGGATAGAGTAGCTGGGGCAGGGGGCAGGGGACCATGCTCTTAGGCGAAATTGAGGCCAATTGGTACAACTAGCATTTTGCTAAGAGAGCTCTCTGCACCCCACATTGGTGAGTGGCGTCTGGGGTCTTAAAATCTGCCAAGCTGCCATCCGAGGGCACAGCAAATGGTCCCAACTCAGCAGGAATGGATGCTCACCAAGGACCAAAATGACATGCGGTAAAGACAACCTAGAAGAAAGAGAGACCCACAGCAGTGGGTACCTTCAACGACTTGGGACCAGAAGAACCAGATGGTGCCCGACCACCACCAGTGATAGCCACGATGGAGCTCACTAGGTTGAGTCTCACTGGCAACACAAGAATAAAAAGGGGTGCATCCTGAGATCTCCACTAAAAGACCTCAATTGATGGTCCAGCGGTTTTGGGGTTCCCCTGAGAGCATTGCCCCCGGCCCTGATGCTGCCCTTACCCATAAATTATAACGAAGGTCCACTCTTTGGACAGGAATGGATTGGACTTGGCAATGCAGAGTGACCATATATTGATTGCACTTTATGGTTCTATACATCTATAGGGTATCATCCTGTTGACCTCTGGCTGGAGGAAGGAGAGTAGGTGGAGAGGAGGCAAAAGGACGACTGTTGGGAGGATGAGACATGTATGGAGCAGAGAGGAATAGTGTGCTGTCAACCAGGCAGGGAGAGCAGTGGAAGCTACATATAGGTGGGCATGTAAATTTATACGGGAATGTACATTTTTACTCAGTTATGTTAAATAAAAAATAAAAAATAAATTATTGTGCTTTGAGTGAAAGTTTACAATTCATGCCAATTTGTTGTACAAAATCTTACACATACTGCTAGGTAACCCTAGTTCTTCCCCTGCACTGTGACAGCACACTCCTCCTCTCCATCCTGTATTTCCCATTTCTATTCAGTCAGCTCTCCTCTCCTTCTGCCTTCTCATCTTGACTCCTGACAGAAGTTGCTCATTTAGTCTGAAGCCAAGAAACACATTCCTCACGAGTATCATTTTGTATCTTATAGTCCAGTCCTATCTTTGTCTGCAGAGTTAGCTTTGGGAACGGTTTCAGCTCTGGGCTAACAGAAAGCCCGGGGACCATGTCTTCTGGGGACACTCCAGTTTGTCAGACTATAAATTCTGGTCTCATTAATACAGCTAAAGTTCTGAACCCCACTTTTCTCCCACTATGCCAGGGACTCTTTCTTGTGTTCCTTTTCAAGAGAGTCATTGGTGGCAGCTGAGCACCATCTAGTTCTTCTGGTGTTGTGTTAATGTATTATCTGTTTTATTTTACCCTTTCTGTCCCTTGGGCTCATACATTGCTTATGTTTCTGGCGTTTTCCATTCTCCTTTGCTCCAGGTGCATTGGGATCAACTAATTCATCTTAGATGACCATCTGCTGGCTTTTAAGACTCCACCAAAGTGGGATGCCTAACATGCTCTTAATAAACTTTGTTATGCCAACTGACCTAAATGTCCTCTGAAACCATGATCCCCAGGCTCCTGCCACTGCTACTCTGTCCTTTGAAGTGTTTGGTCATACTAAGGACACTTCTTAACTTTTGGTTTACCTCAGTTGACTCCAGCTGACTTCTCCTACATTACGTGTTGTCTTTCCCTTCACCTGCAATACTTCTTGTTTAGTATCTAGTTAGTGAACATCCTCTCCCTTCATCTCCACTCCTGTAACCATCAAATTATGTTTTCTTCTGTGTTTAAACCTTATCTTGGTTTCTTATAATAGCAGTCTCACACTTTTGCTGTTGACAATTTCGCCCAGCATAATACCTTTCACATTCCTCCATATTATGAAATATTTCACAAATTCATCCTTGTTCTTTATCGTTGCATAGCATTTCATTGCATGAACATACAATACTTTGTTTATCTAGTCATCCACTGATGAGCACCTAGGTTGATTTCATCTTTCTCCTGTTGTGGACAGTGCTGAAATTAACATGGTTGTGCATATATATATATATTTGTTTGATGACATATATTTCTTTAGGACATATTCCAAGTGAGATTGCTAGATCATATGGTAAATCTACTTCCAGCTTTTTAAGGAAGTACCAAATCAATTTCCAAAGTGGCTTTGGAAATTTTATATTCCAACCAGCATTGTGTAAGTGTTTGAGTCTCTCTAACATTTATTATTTTGTGGGTTTTTTGATTAACCCTAGCCTTGTTAAGGTGAGATGGTATCTCATTGTAATTTTGATTTGCATTTCTCTAATGATCATCACCATTTCCTCAGGTATCTATTAGCTGCCTAAATGTCTTCTTTGGTGAACTGTCTGTTCATATCTTTGACTTTTTTTTTTAATTCGGTTGTCATTTTGCTGTTGATGTTTTACAGTATCTTATAGATTTTAGAGATTAGACACTAATTGAAATTTCCACAGTCCCATATTTTTCCCCCATCTTTAGGTAATCTTTTTTTCCTTTTGGTGAACTTTTTACTGAGCAAAAAAGTATGATTTTCAGGAGTTACCAGTTATCTATTTTTTCTTTTGGAGTTTGTACATTGTTAGTAATGTGCCATGTACTAAGGCTCTTAGCATGGTTGTTATTTTTTATTCTATGATCTTTACAGTTTTAGATTTTATATCTAGCTCTTTGAATCAACTTGAGTTAGCTCCTGAGCGTGTTGTGACATATGGGTCTTGTTTCTTTTGGTTTTTTTTTTGCAGATGGATATCCAGCTATTCGAACAGCACTTCTTAAAGAGACTCTTTCTCTCAGTTAACAGACTTTTGGCCTTTATCAAATATTGGCTGCTCATGGGAGGATGATTTTATATCTGGATTCTCAATTCTCTTCCACTGATCTATGTATGTGTTGTAACAGTACCAGACCATTCTTACCACCGCAGCAGTGTATAACAGTTTCTAAAATAAGGCAGTGTGAGGCACCTCACTTTCTTCTTGTTTAGTAATCCTTTACTTACCAAGGCCCACTTTCCTTTCCAGATGATACTGGTGATTAGTTTATCCACCTCATTTAAAAATTCATTGTATCTATAGAAGGCTTTTGGGTAGAATAGAGATTTTCACAATGTTAAGCCTTCCTGTCCTTGAGCAAGTTTCTTTCACTTACGTACATTTCTTTTCGTTTCTTGCAGTAGGTTTTGGTAGTTCTCTTGGTATAGGTGTTTATGTCTCTGGTTAGATATATTCTTAAGTAATTTATTATCCTCGAGACTATTGTAAGTGATAGTGATTCAATGATTCATTTTTTGACGTTTTCTTTGTTGGTGCAAAATAATCCAAACGATTTTTGTGTATTTATCTTTTATTCTGATAATTTGTGTGCTTTTTTTGGTGGATTCTTTAGGGTTTTCTGTGTAAAAGATCAAATCATCTGCAAATACACATACTTTTACTTCTTCCTTACCAATATGGATATGTTTATTTCCCTAGTCTAATTGTTCTGGCTAAAACCTCCAGCACGATGCGAATAAAAGTAGTGGCAAAGGGCATCTATGTTTGGTTCTCATTCTCAAGGAAAATGCTTTCAGATTCTCTCCATTTAGGATGATGTTGGCTGTTAGCTTTGTACAGATACCCTTTACTATGTTGTGGAATTTCCCTTCTATTCCTATTTTACTGAGAATTTTTAACATGAATGGGTGTTGGACTTTGTCAAATGCCTTTTCTCCATTAGTTGATAAAATCATGTGTATTCTGTCATTTGTTTATGTGCTTGATTACACTGATTGTTTTTCTTTTTTTTATTATTATTATGACTGAGTGAAAATGTACATTCCTGTGTAAATTTACATGCCCACCTATATGCAACTTCCACTGCTCTCCCTGTCTGGTGACAACACACTATTCCTCTCTGCTCCATACATGTCTCATCCTCCCAACAGTTTCCTTTCCCCTCCTCTCCACCCACTCTCCTTCCTCCAGCCAGAGGTCAGCAGGATGATATACTATAGATGCATATAACCATAAAGTGCATCTAATATATGGTCACTCTGCATCGCCAGGTCCAATCCATTCATGTCCGAAGAGTGGATCTTCGTTATGATTTATGGGCAAGGGCAGCATCAGGGCCAGGGGCCATGCTCCCAGGGGAACCCCCAAACCGCTGGACCATCAATTGTGGTCTTTTAGTGGAGATCTCAGGGTGCACCCCTTTTTATTCTTGTGTTGCCAGTGAGACTCAACTTACTGAGCTCCATTGCTGCTATCACTGGTGGTGGCCAGGCACCATCAGGTTCTTCTGGTCCCAAGTCGATGATTGTTTTTTTCATCTCATGGTTTGAATCCCACTTGGTCACGGTGACTTACCATATATATGTGTATATATATATATATATGTGTGTGTGTGTGTGTGTGTGTGTGTGTGTGTATATATACACACATATATATACATATGCATATATATACATATGTATATATACATACATATATACATATGCATATATATACATATGTATATATATATACATACATATATACATATCTTTTTTGACACGTTATTGAATTCCCTTGGCTAGAATTTTGTTGAAGATTGTTTGTCTAAGTCCCTGAGGGATATTAGTCTGCAAATTTCTTTTCTGATGGTGTTTTTACCTGGTTTTGGTATCATGGTTGTACTGGCTTCATAGGCTAAGTTTGGGAATATTCAATCCTTTTCTATACTCTGAAATACTGTTAATAATAGTGGTGTTAACTCTTCCCTAAAAGTTTTTCACTGATAGTATTTTGCAGTTGAAGCTACATATGGGAAGACTTTTTTTTGTGGGGAGTTTTTAAAATTACCTTTTCCATCTCCTCTTTTTTTCATGGGATTTTTCAGTTGTACTACTTCTGTTTGTGTTAATTTAGGTAAGTAGTGTATTTCTAGAAATTTTTCTATTTCCTCTGCATTTTCAAATTTATTAGAGTACAATTTTTCATAATATTCTATTTATTTTTTAATTGTTGTTGTGATATTGTCCAATTCATTTCTTATTTGGCTTATTGGCTTCCGCTCTTGTTTTTCTTTGGTTAGTTTGGCCAGTGATTTATCATTTTTTTTTTTTTAATTTTTCCAAGAACCAGCTTTTGTTCTTCTTAACAATTTCTGTCATTTTTCTATTTTCTATTTCATTTAATTATTTCCTAATTTTTATTATTTGCTTTCTTCTGTTACTCAAGGGCCTCTTTTGATGCAGTTTCTATTTGTTTAAATTGTAGGATTAATGTTTTGATTTGGACCCTTTTCCTTTTTGGATGTGTATGGTCATTGAAATAAATTGACATCTAAGTACTATTTTCCCTTTTCTACTTTGTCCTATAGGGTCGCTATGAGTTGGACCTGACTGCACGACAGTGGGTTTGGTTTGTCTTACAGGTCTTGTATTTTCATTCTGTGAATTTCTTTATCCTATCTTTTATTTCTTCCATAAACCAGTGGTTTTTGAGCAAGGTGTTGAATTCTCATTTTTTTCCCTTGTTTTTCCTGTTATTATTTTCTACCTTTATGCATTTATGGTCAGGAAAGAAACTTTGTAATATTTCAATACTTTGGATTCTATTAAGGCTTGCTTTATGGCCTAATAAATAGTCTATTCTGGACAATGTTCCACATGCATTGGAAAACAAAGTATACTTGGATACTGTTGCATGGAGTGTTTTGTGTCAGTTTATGAGGTCATGTTGGTTAATTGTGACATGTCAATTTTCCATGTCTTCACTGAACTTTTTTCTTGATAGTTTGTCATTCACTGAAAAAGAAATGTTGAAGACTCCTACTGTTATTGTGGAGCTGTCTATTTCTCTTTTCAATGCTCCCATATATATATATATAGGAGCCTTGTCACTAAGTGTATAAATATTAAATATGGTTACATAGTCCTGGTGTATTGGCCCATTAATCATTGTGTAATAGCCTTCCTTATTCATTGTGATTGATTTTAAAGTTTGTTTTGTCAGAAATTATTATTGCTACTCCTGCTGTTTTTTGAATGTTGTTTGCTTGATACATGTTTTTCCACCCTTTGGGTTTTAGTTTGCTTGTGTCTTTAAGTTACTTATGACAGTATCTTGTAGGCAATATATTTTTTTTAATCAAATATACTACTGTATGTCTCTTTATTAGTGCATTTAATCTGTTTACATTCAGCATAATTATTGATATATACGAGTTTAGTGCTGTCATTTTGGTGTATTTTTGTGTGTTGTTGACAGGCTTTTTGTTGCTGCATTTAATTCACTGTGTTGAATCATTTTTCTTTATGCATTTTATTTTCATCTGTTTCATTCTTGTTTGATTTTGTATATGCTGAGTCTTTACACTTTTTTGTTATTTATTCATTATTGACTCGACAGCACTTGGCTTGGCATTCATTATTTTGTTTTAAGTGAAACTTTACAATTTGAGTCAGTTTTTCATACAAAAACTTGTGAACACTTCATTATGTAACCCTAAATGCTTTCCCCACACTGTGAAAACACACTCCTCTCCTCCCTTCCTTCACCTTGAATTTCCCATGTCTATTCAGCTGGTTTCTGTCCCTTCCCTTGTCATCTCACCTCTGGAGAAGAGTTTCCCATTTATTCTTAGGTATCTAATTTGAACTAAGAAGCATACTCTTCACAGTATGGCTTAATGTCATACTGTTTATCAGGCCCTTTCTGTCTCTTGGGATCAAATTTTAATTTTGTCTTTGGTGTTTTTCATTCTCTTATGATCCAGGTGTGTTGAGACCATTGGTGCTTCTTAGACGGCTGCTTCCTAGCCTTTAGGACCCACAATTGCCACTCACCAGAGTAGGATGCAGAATCTTTTCTCAGCTAACTTTGTTATGTCAATTGATCTAGCTTTCCCTGGAAACCATGGTCCCCAGACCTCTATCTAGGTTTCTCTGTCACTTGAAGTGTTTGGTTGTATTTAGGAACCTTTCTAGTTTTTTGTTTAATCCAGTTGTTCTAACTTATTTTTCACTCTGCATTGTCCTTCCCTTCACATAAAATAATTCTTGTCTAGTATCAAAGTAGTAAACACCTCTCTCACTCCCGTCCCACACTCATAATCATCAAAGACTGATTAACTCTATGTTTAAACCTATTACTGAGTCCTTACAATAATGGTCTAATGTTATCTGCCCTCTTACAACAGACTGATTTCAGTCATCATAATACCTTCCAGATTATTTCATGTTGTAAGATGTGTCACAAATTCATTGCTGTTTTCTATCATTGCGTTGTATTCCACGTCTGAATATACCATAGCTTGTTTACCCATTCATCCATTGTTGGGCACTTTGGCTGATTCTGCTTGCTACTGTAAACAGTCTTGTGATGAACTTTGGTATGCACATGTATCTATTTGTGTGGTAGCTCTGTTTTTCTAGGATATATTCAAAGAAGTGGAATTGCTGGATCGTATGGTGTTTCTTTCTATTTCTAGTTTTTAAAGAAATGCCAAATCTGTTTGCAAAGTGGTTGTACCACTTTACATTCCCACCTGAAGTGTGTGTTTCAGTCTTTGTATATCCTCTCTAATATTTATCATTTTCTGTTTTTTGGATTAATACTGGCCTCACTGGGATTAGATAATGTCTTAGTGCAATTTTGATTTTGATTTCACTAATTAATGTTCACAAATATTTACCCGTGTCTGTTGGATGCTTTACTGTCTTTATCACTGAAGTGCCTCTTTATATACCTTTGATTATTTTTAAATTGGGTTATTTGTCTTTTGTTGTTGGGGTTTTGCAGCATCTTATAGATTTTAGAGAATAAACACTGGTCAGATTTGCTGTAGACAATTTTATTTTCCCCAGTCTGAAGGTTTTCTTTCTTTTCTTTTGTTGAGGTCTTTAGATGGGCATAAGGATTTGATTTTTAGAATTTCCCAGTTGACTATTTTGTCTTCTACTATTTGTGCATTGTTAGCTAATGTTTTGTGTTTCCTTCATCCCATGTATCAGGGCTTTCAGTGTTGTTCTCCTTTTTTTTCATCATCTTTATTATTTTAAATTTTATATTTAAGTCTGATTTATTTTGGGTTAGTTTCTATGCATGGTGTGACATATGGGTCCTGCTTCATTTACCTTTTCCAGATGAATATCCACTTATACCAACACCATATGTTAAAGAGACTGTCTTTTCCCCATTTTATGGATTTTGGCCCTTTGTCAAATATCAGCTGTTTATAGGTGGATGATATTGTATCTGGATTCTCCATTCTGTTCCATTGGTCTATGCATCTGTGATTTTACCAGTACCATGCTGTTTTGACTACAAAAAAAAAAAAAAAAATCCACTCCCAATGAGTAGTTGAATCCAATTCATAGTAACCCTATAGGATAGGGTAAAACTGCCTTATAGAGTTTCTAAGAAGTACCTGGCAGATTTGAACTGCCAACCTCACAGTTCGCAGATGTAGCACTTAGCCAGTACCCTGCCAAGGTTTCATTTTTGACTACAGTGGTGTGCAATACATTCTAAAGTTAAGTAGCACGAGGCCTCCCACTTTGCTCTTCTTTCTTCAGTGATTCCTTGATTATCAAAGGCTTTTTTTTTCTATGTGAAGTTACTAATTTGTTTCTCTGTTGCATTAAAAAATGTCTTTAAAATATGGATAGGAATTGCACTAGATGGCTTTGGGTAGAGTATTTATTGTCACAATGTTGAATCTTCCTATGCATGAGCCAGGTAGATTTCTCCACTTAGCTGGATCTCTTTTGGTTCCTTGCAACAGTGTCTTGTAGTTTTCTTGTACAAGACTTTTACATCTCTAGTTAGATTCTTTCTTAAGTATTTTATCTCTTTGTAAATTGTGAATTGTATCAGTGATTTCCCCTGTGGTATTCCCTCTGTTGGTGTAGATGAATACAACTATTTTTTGAATGCTTATCTTGTATACTAATAGTCTGATGAACAATTCTGCTGGTTCCTATACACTTTTTTGTGGGTTCTTTAGTGTTTTCCTTGTGTAAGTCATACCATCTTCAAATAGAGATACTTTCATTTCTTCGTTGCCACTTTTAATGGTCTTTATTTCTTTTTGTAATCTGATTGATCTGCCTAGAACCTCCACCAAAAAACTGACTAAAATCAGCACCCTTTCTCAAGGAGAGTGCTTTCAGGCTGTCTCCATTTAGGATGATGTTAGCTGTTGGCTTTGTATGAATGTCCTCTGTTATGGTGAGAAATTTCACTCCCGTTTCTATTTTGTTGATGGTTTTTAACATGAATGGGTGCTGGACTTTTTGAAATACATTTTCTGCATAAATTGATGAAATCCAGTGATTTTTCCTTTTATTTGTATGGTTGATTACATTGATTGTTTGTCTAATTTTGAACTACCCTGCATACCTGGTATGAATTTCACTTGGTCATGGTGAATTATTATTATTTTTATATGTTGTTGAAACCTGTTGGCTACAGTTTTGTTGAGATTTTTTTGCATCTAAGTTCATGAGAGATATTGGTCTGTAATTTTCCTTTCTGTGGTGTCTTTAACTGACTTTGGTATCAGGAATATGCTGACTTCATAGAATCAGTTTTATAGTATTCCCTTTTTGTATCTTCTGAAATATCTTTGGTAATGGTGTTATGTCGTCTCTGAAAGTTTGGTATAATTCCTCAGTGAAGCCATCAGGGCAAGGCATTTATTTTTAGTTAGGAATTTTAAAATTTTGTTTTCAAGCTTTTCTTTTGTTATGAATTTATTTAATTTTTCTTCCCTTGTTTGTGTTAGTTTAGGTAGGTAGTAGGTATCTAGAAATTTGTTCATTCCCTCTAGGTTTTCAAATTTGCTAAGGTACAATTTTTCATAGTATTCTGCTAAGATTTATTAAATTTTGTTTTTGTCTGTTGTGATATTTCATACCTTTGGGTAATTTGATTCCTCTCTTGTTTTTCTTTTGTTAGTTTGGCTAGTCGTTTATCAGTTTTGTTGATCCTTTCAACTAACCAGCTTTTGGTCTTTTTAACTCTTTCAATAATTTTTCTATTCTGTGATTCATTTAGTTTTGCTCCAATTTTCATTATTTGCATCCTTATTGTGCCCGAGGGTGTCTTTTGCTGTTCTCTTTCTACTTGTTCAAGTTATCAGTTTTTTTATCTGAGTCCTTTCTTCTTTTTGGATGTGTTCATTTAATGAGATAAATTGACCTCTGAGCACTGCTTTTGCTGTATCCCAAAGGTTCTGGTAGGAAGTGTTTTCATTCTCATTTGATTCTGTGAATTTCTTTATTCTATCCTTGATTTCTTGTATAACCCAGTAGTTTTTAAGCAAGGTGTTGTTCAGTTTCCATGTGTTTGATTTTTTCACTTCTTTTTCTGTTATTGATTTCCGGTTTTGTGTCTTTATGTTGTGGAAAGATGCTTTTTAGTATTTTAGTGCTTTGAATTCTGTTAAGGCTTGCTTTATGGTCTACTATGTGGTCAATTCTGTAGAATGTTCCATGTGCACTGGAAAACGGCACTTGGCTTGGCTGGCTGCTGTTGGATGGAGTGTTCTATATATGTCTATGAGGTTAAGTTGGTTGATTGTGGCATCAAGATTTTCTGTGTCTTTGTTGAGCTTATTCTGGATGTTCTGCCCTTCACTGAAAACAGTGTGTTGAAATTTCCTGTTATTTTCGTGGAGCTGTCTGCTTCTCTTTTCAGTGTTGTTAGAGTTCATTTTATGTATTTAGGAGCCCCATCACTGGATGCATAAATAATAGATATAGTTATGTCCTCCTGATCTATGGACCTTTTAATCATTATAATAGTATCCTTCCTCACCCACTGTGGTGGACTGCACTTTAAAGTCTGCTTTATCTGAAATTAGTATTGTTGCTCCTACTATTTTATGAATCTTATGTGCTTGATGTATTTTTCCACTCTTGGTGTTTTAATTTGTTTGAATCTTTAAGGCTAATGTGTGTCCCTTGGAGGCAGTCTATTGATGAATTGTGGTTTCTTATCCATTCTTGCAATTTTTGTCTCTTTATTGATGTGTATAAACCATAGGTATTCAATGCAACTATTGATAGACATGGGCTTAGTGCTGTCATTTAGATGTCTTCTTTGTGCATTCTTGGCAGTGTATTTGTTCCACTTAACTTTCTGTTCTGACTAATTTTTCTTTATGTGCTTTCTTTAAATCTTTTCATTGTTACTTAGGTATTTGCTGAGACTTCATTTCCTTCTTTTGATTGTTAGATACTGTTTGTTTCCATTGTGATTACCTTAATATTTAAATTCCTTTTTACAATAAATGTAAGCTCATCTTTAGGGAGTGGGATGAAGATGGTAGACTAGACACACATCTCCTCAATTCCCTCTGAGAATTAAGGCCCAGAATGACAATTCAATGAAGCAGCATTGACATCTGAGGAGCCTTAGGATCTAGCATAGCATTGTCATATTGAACTGGGTGCCAGTAAAGGGGAAACATCCTCTTTCTAACATGAGGCAGCCTCATACTGAGTCCTGTTTCTGCTAACTTGCCATTTGAGAGGACTGCAGGTACTGTTGCCTTTTCTGTTTTCCGGGAGACAGAGACTGGCCATGAGCCAGTAAACATGCCAGACTGAAGTGTTCATGTAAATAGCACATAGCA
This sequence comes from Heterohyrax brucei, assembly GCA_028571685.1. Lineage (NCBI taxonomy): Eukaryota > Metazoa > Chordata > Mammalia > Hyracoidea > Procaviidae > Heterohyrax > Heterohyrax brucei. Next base: position 125,738,402 of record CM053166.1, on the reverse strand, counting down.
TGAGAAACTGTGCTTAGCATAGCCACATTTTCAGAGCCCAGCTGCTGACTGTGGTAACCACTGCTGCACCCCTATTTCTGAGCTGCACCATAGATTCAGCTGTTTTGCAGCAGGAAGGGCAGCTCATGCAGGACACTAGGTCAGCTAGGAGGCAGAGTCACCCACCCAGAGGCCTTAGCTGGGGCTAATTCTCATGCCAAGAAGCATTCCCTGTTCGGAAAGTGTTTCTCCAGAAGAAAAGCTGTGTTAAGGACAGTGGTACCTGGAGATAAGGATGGAGCCCGGCAGAGGATGGCAGCAAGGCCATAACCCTCCATACTTTGAACCACGTCATGGCATTTTGGGACAACCTATGAGGTGCTTCCATTTTCAGCCATAAGACAGACCCTACCACAACCTGAGGGCCAGAACAATGCAGGCAGCTATTGGACAACTTCTTGCTTAACAATAAAGTGCTTTTTTTTTTTTTTTTTTTAAAAAAAGACCACCTGGAGAACTGACTGCTGATCAGCATGGTAACATCTCCCCCACCTTTCACTGATCCACATCATAGAGTCTGCTGATGGACCTCAGTGACTCTGTAAGTAGGGCACTGTCTTTGGAAGTCAGGAGGCAGAGACTGTCACCCCAGAGAGTCCACCTGGGCTAGTCACTACGGTAGACAGAGGTGGCTGGTAACCAACTCCACTCTTAGAACTGTGCCTCAGCTCCTGTTGAGGTAACACCAGAGAAACTGAACACTGTGTAGCAGGGATAAGAGCAACAATTAATAGCTAAACATAAACTATGGCTCTGGAAAACTCCCAAAAGAAAGAATCGAAAACTTCCCAGATGAAGAAGTCTTTCTGAAATTATCAGAAGCTCCATACAAAGAATTATGTATGGAGTCCTCCTAGAGATTAAACAAAATGCAGCAGAATGAAATGAAAAATCAAGCACGCTTCTTCAACTGATGGAACATCAACAACTTGAAATCTAGCAGATTAATAATAAAACTACAGAATTAGATAACTCCATAAAAAAGTAACAAAAGAGCAGAATTGAGGTGAAGGATCCAGAATTAGTGGGCTTGAGGATAGAGCAAATGATACCAGGTTTTATGAGAATTCAAATAAAAGAAATGAAAAAAAAAGGAAGCATTAAGAAACATGTGGGACTCTATTAAGAGGAGTAATCTACAAGTAATTGGAGTTCCTAAACAGGGAGAGATAGCTGAAAACAGAGTATTGTTGTAGAGTTGCTGATAGAAAGCTTAACTGAAATTATGAAAGAAGAGAAAAATGTCCAAGATGCTTATCCAACATCAAAAAACTAGACACCAAAAGAAACACACCAAGACATATTATGATCAAGCTTAATAAAATGAAACATAAACAGAGGCACTTAATGGCAGTGAGGATTAAATGAAAGCCAACATACAGAGGCCAGTGTTGTAGACTTTGACTTCTTGGCAAAAACAATGTTGGCAAGAAGATGGGGAATGACACATTTGAAGTTCTGATCAAAAAACCCTCTAACCAAGAATTATCTATCTTTCAAAATTGCCTCTCAAATATGAAGGTGAAATTAAGACATTCTCAGTAAAACAGAAGCTTAGAGACTTGGTCAAAACATAAACAAAACTATAAGAAATACTGAAAGAAGTTCTTTGCTTAGAAAAACAAAAACACCAAGTGTATACTTAATGAGGCAATGCAGGACACAACAAGCAGAATCCTACTCAGTTAGGGAAGTTACAAACCTTGATCAAAACTACGATATTAAAAGAAGAGAACCAGTGATCAGAACACAAAAATTAAGACATCATCACACTAAAAAGAGGGATATATTACAACAGCTACAATCCTTTCAGATCAAGAGGAAATTTCAAAGATATGGAGAAGTTAAAGTCTGGATTAAACTTAGAATAGTAAAGGGGATATTAGGTATAGGCACAAAGCAAAATAACAATGTGACATATAAAAACAAAAAAGCATAACACAGGAGGCTCAATAAACACAAAACCAACATTGAAAAGATGAAAAGTAAATACATAAAGAAAAATGACCCAAAACAGACCATCAAAAGCAACATAGAAAACATCAGTAACACAAAAATAAAGCAGTAAAATGACTGGACTAAACACACACATATTAATAATTATGCTGAATATAAACTGACTGAACACTCCAATAAAGAGACAGCATGTGACATGCTGGATCAAAAGACATGACCTGTCTATATGTTGGTTAAAGGAAACACAGCTTAGACTCAAACATATGAACAAAAAGAAAATCAAAGGATGGAGAAACATATACCAAGCCAAAAACATAAAAAGAAGAGCAGGAGTGACAATACTAATCTTAGACAAAACAGACTTTAATGTAAAATCTGCCATCATGGAAAAAGATAATCGCAGTTTATTGCTGAAAGTTTCAATACATAAGCAGGAGAAAAAACATTTAATATTTGTGTACCCAATACGAGAGCATCAAAATACATCACAAAAACACTGACAACACTGAAAAATGAGGTACAACACTACACAATGATAGTTGAAGACTTCAACATTCCATTTTCTGTAATGGACAGATCATCCAGAAAAAAGCTCAGTAAAGATACAGAAGATTTTATTGTGACAATTAACCAAGCAGACCTTACTGACGCATACAGAAGTTTTTATCCATCAACAGATAAGTACACCTTCTTCTTCAATGTACATGGAACATTTTCCAGAACAGACTATATGTTAGGACATAAAGTGAGTCTCAACAAAATCCAAACCATTGAAATATTGCAAGGCATCTTTTCGGATCATAAAGCGATAACCGTACAAATCAATAGCAGACAAAAGCAGGAAGAATTTTGAACTCATGAAGACTGAACACCACCTTGCTCAAAAATTCATTAATTATAGAAGAAACCAAGGACAAAATAAAGAAATGTACGGAATCCAATGAGAATGAAAACACATCCTACCAAAACCTGTGGGATGCAGCCAAAGCAGTGCTCAGAGGTCAATTAATCTCTATAAATGCACACATCTGGAAGGAAGAAAGGACCCAAAACAAAGAATCAACCTTCCAGCTTGAACAAGGAGATCATCTGAGGTACTCCACAGGCAGTAGAAGAAAACACATAATACAGATTAGAGCAGAACTAAATGAATTAGAGAACAGAAGAACAAATGCAGAGTGACCATATATTGAATGCACTTTATGATTCTACGCATCTATAGGATATCATCCTGCTGACCTCTGGCTGGAGGAAGGAGAGTGGGTGGAGAGGAGGGGAAAGGACACTGTTGGGAGGATGAGACATGTATGGAGCAGAGAGGAATAATGTGCTTTCACCAGACAGGGAGAGCAGTGGAAGTTGCATATAGGTGGGCATGTAAATTTATACAGGAATGTACATTTTCACTCAGTCATAATGAAAAAATTCTTTTTAAAACTTCAAAAAATAAAATAAAATTAAGAAAAGCAAAAGACTTTTTTTTTTTAAAGATCAACAAAATCGATAAACCATTGGCCAAACATACAAAAGAAACCCAGGAGTGGAAGCAAATAATCTGAATAAGATATAGGGTAGGAGAAATCACAATGGATGCAACTGAAATCAAAAGAATCATAACAGAATACTATGAAAGAATACACACTAGCAGATTGGAAAACATAGAGGAAATGGACAAATTTCTAGATTCGTATCACCTACCAAAATTATCACATGGAGAAGTAGAAGAATTTTATAAATCCATTTCAAAGGAGGAGATCAAAAAAGTAATTAAACAAAAACCAAAAACAAACAAAAAAACAACTACTAACAAAAAAAGTCCTGGCCAAGATGGCTTCAACAGAGAATTCTGCCAAACTTTTAGAGAGGAGTTAACTCCAACATTACTGAGACTATTGCACAGGGTAAAAAGGGATAGAATAGTCTCAAATTCATTCTATGAGGCCTAATCCCAAAGCCAGGGAAAGATCACAGGAAAAAAGAGAATTACAGACCAATGTCACTTATGAACGTAGACACAAAAATCTTCAACAAAATTCTAGCCAATAGAACTCAACAACATATCAAAAAATAATCCATCATAACCAACTTGGAATCATACCTGGGATGCAAGGCTTTTTCAGCAACAGAAAAACAATTAACGTGGTCAACCACATAAATAGTACAAAGGATAAAATCATTTGATTTTGTCAATTGATGCAGAAAATGCATTTGACACAGTCCAACACCCATTCATGTTAAACACTTCCAGAACAATAGGAATAGAGGGGAAAATCCTCAACGCAATAAGGAGAATCTACGCAAAGCCAACTGTCTACATCATCCTGAATTGAGATGGAAAGAATTCCCCTTGAAAATGGAAACTTAACAAAGATGTGCATTCTCACCACTTCTATTCAAAATTGTACTACAGTTTCTAGCCAGAGCAATTAGACGAGACAAAGAAATAAAAGGTATCTGCGTCAGTAAAGAATAAGTAAAAACCTCTGCATGTGCAGATGATATGATTTTACATGCAGAGAATCCTAAAGAATCCATAAGCAAACTACTGAAACTAACAGAAGAGATTGGCAAAGTATCAGGATATAAGATAAACAAAAGAAAATCAGTGGGATTCCTTTACATCAACAGAAATCATCAAAGAAGAAATCATCAAATCAGTACAATTTATTATAGGCCCCAAGAAGATAAAATACCTAGGAATGCATCTAACTAGAGAAGCAAGAGACCAATACAGAGATAACTGCAAGAATATACTGCAACAAAAGAGACTTATAAAAAAATGGAGAAACCAAAGGGGCTCATGGATAGGAAGACTTAACACTGTGAAAATGTCTGTTTTACCTGAAGCGATCTATATATACAATACAATCCCAATACAAATTTCACTGACTTTTTTTAATGAGATGGGGAAGCAAGTCACCAACTTTCTTTGGAAAGAGAAGAAAGCCTGGATAAGTAAGGCACTATTGACAAAGAGGAGCACATGGAGAAGCGTCACACTACCAGATCTTAGAACCCACTACACAGACATAGTAGTCAAAATAGCATGGAACTGGTGCAAAAAGAGATACATAGGCCAATGAAACAGAGATGAGAACTCAGAGACACCATCATCCTCTTATGAACAGTTGATATTCAACAAATGCCCTAAGATTGTAAAATGTTTAAAAGCAATATATTTAACAAAGGGTGTTGGCAAAATTGGATATCCATTTGCAAAAAATTCAAACAAGACCTATATCTCACACCTTTCACAAAAACTAAGGCCAAATGGATCAAAGACCAAAACATCAATCCTAAAATGATAAAGACTGTGCAAGAAAAAATAGGGTCAACAATGAAAGTTCTAATACACAGCTTAGACAGACTTCAAAATCTGACAAAGTACAATCAACAGATGAAAAAGTAGATAAATGGGAACTGCTAAGAATCAAACACTTTTGCTCATCCGAAGACTTTATCAAAATGATTAAAACACCACCTACAGAAAGGGAAAAAATACTTGGTAACTACAAGTTAGACTAATGTCTGGTCTCCATAATCTACAAGGCACTGCAAAAGATGAACAAGAGAAAGGTAAATAACCCAGTTAAGCTATGGGCAAAGGAGAGGAACAGACACTTCACCAAAGAGGACATCCAGGCAGCCAAAAGACATGTGAGGCAATGCTCATGATCATTAGCTATCAGAGAAATCCAAATTGAAGATACCCCAACAAAATTGTCCATAATAAAAAAAACACAAAACACAAATACTGGAGAGGCTGTGGAGTGATGGAAACTCTTCTACACTGTTGCTGTGAATGCAAAATGGCACAACTCTTTGGAAAGCAATTTGGTGCTTCCTTATAAAGTTGGAAATAGAAATACCATTTGATCTAGTAATCCCACTAATAGGAATATATCCTGCAGAAACAACGGCAGTCACAAGAACAGAAACATGCACAGGAATGTTCATTGCAACACAGTCCACAATAGCAAAAAGATGGAATCAACCTAGATGCCCATCAATAGATGAATTGATAAACAAACTATGGTACATATACTCAAGGGAACACTGTGATGATAAAGAACTGTGATGATTTCAGGAAGGATCTCCTAACCTGGTTTACATTGAAAGACATTATGCTGAGTGAAATCAGTAAGTGGCAAAAGGACAAATAATGTATGAGACCCCTGCTATAAGGACTTAAAAATTGACATATATGCAGAAGACTTGTGACTGTCCTCCATTTTGTGGTTTCCCTAAACTGTATGTTAAAGGATTAGGGTGGGGCTGTAAATTCCTTCGCAGGATTACTTACTTGCCCTGTGGTAAAGGGAGTTTCCCTGGGGTATGGCTTGCCCCACCCTTAATCCTTTCATCCTATGAGAGATAAAAGGAAAGAGAGGCATGCAGAGAATTGGGAACTTCGTACCATCAAGCAAGCAGCACCGGGAGAAGAGCGTGTCCTTCAGACATGAGGCATGAGGTTCCTGCGCCAAGATGCTCCCTGGACAAAGACTGACGCAATACCGGACTTTCCTCCAGAGCCGAGGGGAAAGCCTTCCCCTGGAGTGGACACTCTGAATATGGACTTGCAACCTACCGAACTGTGTAAGAATAAACCTTCCTTTGTTAAAGCCATCCAGTCTGTGGTATTTCAGTTAGAGCAACTCTAGCTGACTAATACAGCTACGAAGGTAGAGATGGGGGGAGATGGTTGGTCACAGATTAGATAGTTGATAGAAATTTGGTTAGGTGAAAGCAATGACAGCACACAGTAGAAAGTAGATTAAATTAACTGGACTTCACCGTAAATTGAAAGCTCTTCTAATCTCAATAATGATTCAGTAGCAGGGGCAGGGTCTGGGACTGTGCTCTTGGGGTACATGGAGAGTCTTCTGCACTCCATATTGGTGAGTGGTGCCTGGGGTCTCAAAAGCTAGCAAGGTGCAATCTGAGATTCACCAAATGATCTCAACTCATCTGGAACAGGTGATCACCAAAAACAACAAAGACATGAGGAAAACGGAGTCCAGGAAACACAAGGACCCATGTGAATGGGAGACTGTATCAACATGGGACCAAAAGAACCAGAAGGTGCCCAGCCACCACCAAACACAGCCGTGATGGGCAAACAATGTTGACTCCCATGTAGCATGAGAAAAAGAGGGGTGCAGCTCAATAAATCTGCTCAAAGAGCACAAATGGTGGACTGACAGCCTATGGGATCCCATAGGAGCGTTGTCGCTCAACCTGCTGCTGCCCCTGATCAGAAAACACTAGAGGTCAACTCTTCAGACAAAACAGTATACTCTCATTTAAGTGTGCTTTATTTTCACTTAACCACCACCATCACCACCACCACAACAAAATTTTAAGGTTATCTTTAATTTAATTTTAAGGTATTGACTTCCTCTCCATATGAGTGGTCTATAACAATGTTACTCAGTACCTGTAACATTTTTATTTATTGTGAATAAGTGGAAGTATATAACTGAAATTAAATTTGTATGCCTGTATGCCTGCATACCTGCAGCTCCTGATCTCCTTTCCTGCTGACAGCACACTCCCTTTCTCTTAAGAATCTCCTGTCCCCTCCTCTCAATCCATATCTCTCCCATCTGAAAAGACCAGTAATACAGCATCCTATAAGTGGACAGAACCATAAAGTCTATGCAGGATATGGTCATACTGTTTCCCTGAGTCCAGTCCATTTTTGTCCAAAGAGGTGATGTCAGTAGTGTTTTCCTGTCAGGGGCAGCAGCAAGTCTAAAGGCCATGCTCCCAGGGGAACTAACAAGCTGCCGGACCATCAGTTGAGGTCTTCCAGTGAAGTTCTTGAGGTGCGCCCCTCTTTTTCGTGTGCTAGGACTAGGATTTGACATTGTGTGACCATCAGGGCTGTGTTTGGTGGTGGGCAGACACCATGTTTCCTCTGGTCACATATTGATACAGTCACCCATTTACAGGGGTCCTTCTCTGTCCTGGGTTATATAACCCTCGTGTCTTTGTTGTTCTTGGTGATCATCTGTTCCAGATGATTTTGGGACTGTTTGGTGTACCTTAGAGGGCACCTTGCTAGCTTTTAAGATCCCGAACGCCACTCACCAATATGGGGTGCAAAAGACTCTCTTAGCAATAGGCTTGTTATGCCAGTTGGTCACGATGACACCTGAGAACGTGGTCCACAGTCCCCAATCCCTGCTACTCTATCCTTGCAATATTGGGTTAAGATTAGAAGAATTTTCAGTTTATGTTGAAGTCCAGTTAATTGATCTTCATTCTACTGTGTGCTCTCAGTGCTTTCACCCAACAGAAAATTTACCATCTAATCTACCACCAGCTCTCTCCCTCCTTCCTTTCCCTTGCAGCCATCAAAGAGTCTTTTCTGTACAGGAACCTGTTTACAGGTCCTTATTGTTGGAGTTTCAAACAATATTTGTCCTTTTGCCACTGACTTATTTCATTCAGTGTATTGTCTTCCAATTGAATACAGGTTATTAGATGCTTCCCCAAATCATCATTATTGTTTATAATTACATAGCCTTCTGTCGAGTATGTGTACCATAGTTTGTTTATACATTCACCTATTGTTGGGCATCTGGGTTGATTTCATCTCTTAGCTCTTGTGGACTGTGCTATGATAACCATTTGTGTGCATGTATCTGTTTGTGTGACTGTCATTGATGCTGTAGGACATAGAGCAGTGGGATTACTGGAACAAGCGGTATAACTATTTCCAGCTTTTTAAGGAAGAATGAAATTGCTATACAAAGAGGTTGTCCCCTTTTGCAATCCCACCAACAGTGTAGGAGAGTTCCAATCTCTCCACAGCCTCTCCAGCATTTGTTGTTCTGTGTTTTCCGGATCATGGCCAACCTGGTTAGGGTGAGATGATATCTCATTGTAGCTTTGAATTTGAGTCGGATCTGACTCGATGGCACTTGGGAAAGCTTATGATTGTGAGTATTTCCTTGCATGTCTTTTGGCTGCCTGGATGTCCTCTTTGGTGAAGTGTCTGTCCATCTCCTTTGCCCATTGCTTAATTGGGTTAATTACCTTTTTTCTTGCTGATATTTTCCAGTACCTTCTAGATTATGGAGATCAGACGTCTGTCTGACATGCAGTTGCCAAATACTCTTTCCCATTCTGTAGGTGGTCTTTTAATTCCTTTGATAAAGTCTTTGGATGAGCAAGTGTTTGATTCTTAGTAGTTCCCATTTATCTATTTTCTCTTCTGTTGATCATGCTTTGTCAGATTTTGAAGTCTGTCTAAGTTGTGTATTAAAACTTTCATTGTTGACCCTATTTTTTTCTTGCATCATCTTGATCGTTTTTGGTTTGACATTTAGGTCTTTTTTCCAGTTTGAGTTGGTTTTTGTGTAAGGTGTGAGATATGAGTCTTGTTTCAATTTTTTGCAGATGGATAGACAATTATGCCAGCACCATTTGTTAAAGAGACTGTTTTTACTCCAGTTTACAGTTTTAGGGCCTTTGTTGAATATCAAATTTTTGTAGGAGGATGGTGGCATCTCTGGGGTCTCAACTCTGTTCCATTGGTCTGTATGGCCCTTTTTGTACCAGTACCAGGGAGTTTTGACTACTGTGGCAGTATAATATGTTCTAAGGTTGGGTAGTGTGAGGCCTCCCACTGTGTTCTCTTCTTCTGTAGTGCTTTACTTATCCAGGACTTCTTCCCTTTCCAAACTAAGTTGGTGATTTGGTTCTCCGTCTCATTAAAAAAATATAACTGGAACTTGTACTGGGATTTCATTGAAAATGTAGATCACTTTGGATGAAATAGACATTTTCACAACGTGAAGTCTTCCTATCCATGAACAGGGTATGTTTCTCCATTTATTTAAGTCTGTGTTGGTTTCTTGCAGTAATGTTTTGTAGTTCTCTCTGTATAGGTCTCTTACTTCTAAGTTAGATTGATTGCTAAGCATTTTATCTACTTGGAGGCTATAATAAATGGTATTGATTTGGGGATTTCTTCTTTAATGATCTCTTTGTTGGCATAAAGGAATCCTACTGGTTTACTTACATTTATCTTGTAACCTGATCATTTGCTTAGCTCTCCTATTAGTTTGAGTAGTTTACTAATGGATGCTCTAGGATTCTCTGTGCATAGAATCATATCATCTGCAAACAGTGAGAATTTTACTTCTTTTTTGCCAATGTGGATGCTCTTAGTTTCTTTGTTTTGTCTAATTTCTCTTGCTAGAACCTCTAGCACAATGTTGAATAGAAGTTGTGACAGTGGGCCTCATTGTCTTGTTCCCATTCTCAAAAGGAATTCTTTCAGTTTCTCTCCATTCATGATGATCTAGGCAATTGGCTTTGTGTAGATGCCCCTTTTTGTATTGAGGAAATTGCCTTCTATTCCTATTTTTCTGAGAGTGTTTAACATGAATGGCTGTTGGCCTGAGTCAAATGCCTTTTCTGCATCAATTAACAAAATCAGGTGATTCTTATCTTTGGTGTTATTTATGTGGTAGATCACATTAATTGTTTTTCTGATGTTGAAACAGTCTTGCATCCCTGACATGAATCCAACTTGTTTGTGATGAATTATTTTTTTGATATGTAGTGGAATTCTATTGGCGAGGATTTTGTTGAAGATTTTTGCCTCTAGTTTCATGACTAATATTTGTCTGTGATTTTCCTTTTCTGTCTTTCCCTAGTTTTGGTATCAGGGTTATTCTGGTTTCATAGAATGAATATGGCAGTATTCCATCACTTTACATGCTGTGAAATAATCTCAGTAGTATTGGGGTTAACTCTTCTCTAAAAAGTAGGTAGAATTCTGTTGTAAAATGATCTCAGCCAGGGCTGTGTTAGGTTAGCAATTTTTTTTATGACATCTCCAATCTGTTCCTTTGTGATGGGTTTATTCAGTCATTCTACTTCACCTTGTGATAATTTTGGTAGGTGATATGAATCTAGAAATTTGTCCATTTCATGCAGGTTTTCTAATGTGTTAGAGTACAGTCTTTCATAGCATTCTGTTATGATATTTTGATTTCTGTTGGATCTGTTTTGACATCTCCCATCTCATTTCTTATTCAGGTTATTTGCTTTCTTTACTGTTTTTCCTTAGTACATTTAGCCAGTAGTTGGTCAATTTTATTCATCTTTTCCAAAAAACATAATTTGGTTTTATCAATTTTTTTCAATTGTTCTTCTATTCTCTAATTCATTTAGTTCTGGTCTAATCTTTATTATCAATTTTCTTCTGGTGATCGAGGGGTTCCTCTATTGCTCTCTTTCTAGTTCTTCAAGCTGTAGGGTTCATTCTTTGGCTTGTGTTCTTTCTTCCTTCCTTCCAGATGTGTGAATTTGTAGGGATAGTTGACCTCTAAGCACTGCTTTTGCTGTATCCCATAGGTACTGGTTGGATGTGTTTTCATTCTCATTTGAATACATAAATTTCTGTCCTTCGTCTTTGATGTCTTCTATAACCAATGGCTTCTTGAGCAAGGTGTTGTTCAGTTTCCATGAGTTCCAATTTCTGTCTATGTTTTTTCAGCTATTGATTTTGACTTTCACGTAATTATGGTCTAAAAGGATGCTTTGCAGTCATTCAGTGGTTTGAATTTTGTTCAGACTTGCTTTATGTCCTAACACATGATCTATTCTGGAAAATGTTCCATCTGCCATGGAGAAGAAGGTGTACTTGTCTGATGACGGATAAAAATTTCTGTATATGTCTATGAGGTCTAAATGATTAATTGTGGCAATAAGATCTCCTGTGTCTTTGTAGAGGTTTTCTTCTAGATGATCTGTCCATTTCTGAAAGTGGAGTGTTGAACTGTCCAACGATTATTGTGGGGTGATCTATCCCATTTTTCAATGTAGTCAGTGTTTGTTTGAAATATTTACATGCTGTAGTACTGGATGCATCAATATTCAATATTGTTAAGTGTCGCTTGTGTATTGAACTTTTCAGCAATAGTGACTGTCCTTGTCCACAATGGTGGGTTTGACATTAAAATTAATTTTATCTGAGATTAGTTTTGCCACACTTGCTCTTCTTTGTATATTGTTATCTTGGTGTATAGTATTCCATCCTTTAAGTTTCAGCTCCTATCTTTAAATCTAAAGTATGTTTCTTGTAAGTGGCATGTAGACTGGACATGTCTTTTGATCCAAGATTTCACTCATTTTCTCTTCACCAGAGCTTTCAGCCAGTTTACATTTAGTGCAATTATCGATAGGTATGTGTTTAGTGCTATCATTTTGGTGCTTTTATTGTTGTGCTGGTGTTTTCTATGTTGATATTCTGTTGCAGGTCATCTTTCTTTATGGATTCACTTTTCATCTTTTTCAGTGTTGGTTTTGTGTTTGTTGAGATTCCTGTCTTATGTTTCTTGTTTTTTTTTTTTTAATTTATTTAATATGCCTGAGTGAAAATGTACTTTCCCATATAAATTTACATGCCCACCTATATGCAACTTCCACTGCTCTCCCTGTCCAGTGACAGCACACTATTCCTCTCTGCTCCATACATGTTTCATCCTCCTAACAGTCTCCTTTCCACTCCTCTCCACCCACTCTCCTTCCTCCAGCCAGAGGTCAGCAGGATGATGTCCTATAGAAGTATAGAACCATTTGATATGTTTCATTGTTACTGTGCTTTTTTTGGCTACCCTTTTAACTCCCCCTAACATTGTAAGTTTAAACCCAGTTTTAACTTCTATTTTAACTTGCTCTCCATCTGAAAGGACTATAACTACTGTATTATATCCCTCTTTTTAGTGTGATGGTTTCATAGTCTTCATAGCATGATCACTGGTTCCTTTCTTTTAATATTATAGCTTTGATTGAGTTTTGTACCTTCCCTAACTGAGTAGGTTTCTGGATGCTGTGTCCTGCATTGCCTCCTTAAATATACACTTAATGTTTTGTTTTGTTTTTCCCTAAGTGAAGAGCTTCTTTTAGTATTTCTTGTCATTTTGATTTGGTTATTACAAAGACTCTCAGCTTCTGTTTACCTATGAATGTCTTAACGCCATCTTCAAATTTAAGAGAAGGTTTTGCCGCATATATAATTCTTGGTTGGAAGTTTTTCTCCTTCAAGGCTTTTGAATTCCCCACTGTCTCCTTGTCAGTCCCACTTCTGTCAAGAAGTCAGACAAAAGCCTACAGGTCTACACTCTGAATGTTAGCTTACTTTGAGCCTCACTGCCTTCAAAAGAATCTGCTTACGGTACATTTTATTAAGTTTGATTACAATATGTCTTGTCTTTCTTTTGCAATCTAGCTTTTGTGGTGTTCAATACATGTCTTATCCAAGAACATCTGTGTTCTTTTTATTTCATAATTTCAGGGACACTTTCTGTCAGCAACTCACCAACAATACTGTCTGTGTTTTCAGCTATCCCTTCATGTTCAGGAACTCCAGTTCTTTATATGTTATTCCTCTTAATAGAATCCCATATGTTTCTTAATTCTTCTTCTTTTTTTTAAATATCTTTTCTCTGATTTCTCCTCATAAATGCTAGTGTCAGGTGCTCTGTCCTCAAGATCACTAAGCCTGACTTCCATTTGCTCAGTTATGCTCATTTGGCTTTGTACTGAATTGCCTAATTCTGTAATTTTGTTATTGATCTGTTGGATTTCAGAACATTGATGTTCCATCAGTTCAAATTGGTTGCTTAATTTTACATTTTGCTCTGCTGCATTTTACTGAATCTCTAAGAGGGTTCTATGTATAATTTTTTTGTACTCGACCTCTGATAGTCAAAAAAAGCCTTCTTTATCTGGGAAGTTTTTTGCTTCTTTATTTTGGGAGTTTTCAGGAGCCATGATTGGCTGTTTCCTGAAATAGTTAGAGATGGCTTACTGCCTTCGGGCCATGTAGAGTCCATTTAGTTTCTCTGGTGTTACCTCAATGGGAGCTGAGGTGTATTTCTGAGAAGTGAGCTGGTCACCAGCCACCTCTGTGTACTTTAATTTCTTGCCCCAGTGGACTCTGGTGTCGCAGGCTCCAACTCCTATCCTGTAAACATAGTTCCCCACTTATGTAGTTACTGGGGGGCCATCAGTTAACCCTATTATGTGGGTCAGTAAATGCTGGAAAATACGCCACCAGGCCATTCAGCAGTTATTTATCCAGGCAGTCTTATCTTAAACATTTGGGTGGTATCTGACAGCTGCCAAAGTCAGTCAGGCCATCAGGTGTGGCAGGCCCTGCCTTCTGGCTGACAATGGAAACACCTCTTCATCCGTCTCCAGATTCTACGGCATAGTTCAAATTAAGGAATGGTTGTGGGCTTTGTACCGTCTTCAGCTGTGCCTGATCCATAATGTAAAACTGTGTTAACACAGTCTATCTGCTGGAAAAGCACATTCCAAACTGGCACTGCTTCTCAGCTTCAGAATTAGTCCCTGCTGAGGCCTCCGGTGGGGTGACTCTGCCTTCCAGCCGACCAAGATGGCATCCTGGCGAAGGTGCTCTTCCTGCGGTGAAATAGCAGAATCTATGTGTACCTCTGTAAAGAGAGGGTGGGGGGACAGTGGTGCCCCCAGTCTGCAGCCGGGTTCTCCAAATGTGGCTATTCCATGGACTCTCTCTCTGCTGTGCTGTACACTGTTTACTTTAGCACTGCCTTTCAGTGTATTTGCTGGTTTATGCTATCACCTGCCTCCCAGATAAGGAAAAAAAAAGAATAAGAAAAAGGCGTTGGTACCTGCAGTCTGCTCAGGGTATGAGTCAGCTGGAGTGGGGCTCAGCATGCCAGAGAGAGCTAGTTTCCCTTGTAGTTGTGTGTAGTCCCATCTGACAACCCTATGCTGTATCCTAAGGCTCCCTGGGTATCCACAGTTTTCTGTACAATTATCTATTCAGGCTTTAGTTTTCACTGGGAATTGAGAAGATGTATTTAATCCACCATCTTGACTCTCCCTCCCCCCTTTTTCCCAGTTTTTTTTTTTTTTGTTTTGGCTTTGATTTACTCTTATCTGTAGACATTATCTGGTTGCTGTAGCTTGCATTCTAGCCTTGGTTTGTTATTTGATGTCACTACTTTCCTAACTGAAGGACTCACTTTAGTACTTCTTATAATTTTAGTTCAATTTTTGTAAATTTTCTAACTTCTGTGCATTTGGATATGTCCTAATTTCACCATCATATTTTAGAAACAGTTTTGTTGCATATATTATTCTTGGCTGGCCTTTTTTTTTTTCCTTAAAGCCTTTGTACATGTCATCCATTAACTTCTTGTCCTCATTTTTTTTTTTTACTGAGTTGTCCATACTTTGTCTTATTGATGCTCTAGTGTAGATTACTTTTCCTTTATCACTTGCCATCTTTAAAATCTGTTTTTCCTTATCTTTTGCTTTGGCAAGTTTGCCTACGCTATTTCCGGGTGTCTTTCTTTTGGAATTTCCCTTATGTAGAATCTGATAATCATCTTGCGTAGATGTCTCCTCCTCTTTCATGACATCAGGGAAATTTTCTGTCAACACACCTTCAGCAGTTCTCTCTCTTTTTATTTTTTCTTTTCTGAAGTCTCCTCCTCTTCTAGTACTTCAATTATTCCTCCTAATAGAGTCTCACATAATTCTTAGTGTTTGGTCAGTTTTTGATATTCTTCTATATGATTTTTTTCCCTCATATATGTTGATGTTTATCTTCAATCACACTCATTCTGGATTCCATTGCCTTAATTCTGCTCCTTTTATGTTTTCTAGAGTACATTTACAGAGAAAATTCTGTAATGTTATTAATAATCTTATGAATTCTACACCCATACTTGCAGGCTGCTGAATTTATCACTATCCTCTGCTGTGTTACGGCTGATCTCTTCAAGACTTCCAATTACTAATCTTTTAAATTGTACCTTTGATAATCCCAGAAAGTTCTCTTCATCTGCAAAATTTCTTGATGGTTTCTGAAGCCATCATTGTCTGCCTCTTTAAGTGATTAGATATGTACTATGGTCTGTGAGCCATAAGTATGTTGTACGTATTTTTTATTATTATTTTTGCTTATTGTGTTCTAACTTCTTGTTTTGTTTTGAAATGTGAAAATAAGCTGATCATTTGAGCTAGTTTGATTTTTTTGTGTCTCTGAGGCTCTGATGTCCTGCAATCAGATGGTAGAAGTGTTACTAGGCAGGTGAGCCCAGGCATCCTTTTACTTTTCCTGTGATGTTCATCTCAGGTGCCAGGTAGTAACTCACCAACTGTGTGGTACAGATACCTGTCCTAGATGGGCAGTGGTAATTGGTGTAGGCACAGATATCCAGCTTCATGCACTGAGAAAGGTATAGGGCTGATAGCAGTCTATGAGCATCTGTGAAGAAGGCATGTCTCCATATGCCTGAGCCTAGGCAAAGTGGTTATTTTTGCCCTGAATTGTCAGCATACAGAATCTGCTAGATTATTTCATGTCTTTATTTTTTTCCTCCTTGCTTGTTAAACTGTTCCCTCTCTGAGTCTAAGATAATAGCTTAGGGTACACATAAGAGATCTCACTCTGGCACAGGTAATACTGTCAAACTTTGGAGTTGTGCACAGTGCAGAGAAGGGAGAGGAAAAGTGCTGGGGTAAGAGTGACATTTATACCAATGCCAAGATTTGGATCCTCGAGTGGTACATTAAATGTAATTTACTTACCTTTGATGATCAAATATTATCTGTCTTTGATTCTGGAAGCATGAGTAGGTTCTCCACTACCCAGTCATGCTCACTGAGGGAGATGCTTTCCAAAGGCCACTGATCCGCTGACCAAGGTCATGCTGCCAATCTGCTTGTGGGGAATCGACTCCCTTTGGGTTGTGTCTGGTTATTCATAAGTATTTGTGGACCTATTCTACCTTTCTTGACACTCAGTCTGACTTATCAACTTTCTGTTTGATGTCCAGGGTTCCTAGAACGTCATGTAGAATTTCTTCAATTTTTGAGGCAGTTTGTTTTTAGAGGGACCACATGAAGTGTCCAACTACTCCACCATCTTAGCCCTGCTTGTCCTCTTGATTATTGTTTTTGTTTTGATGATTGTTTCTTTCCTTTGTGGTTACCTTAATATTTTCATCTATTGTTACAGGATTAAGCCCATCTTTTATTTCTTTATATTGGTGGGAGTTCCTCTTCATATGAAAGATTCATGACTACATATTTTAGTCTCTCTTTTTGGTTATAATATCATCATCATTTAAATAATGATATTTCAGTATCCCTACTTTCAGTGTTTTGGGTTTGTTTTATTTTTATGACTTCCCCCATGTAAGTTTATATCTGGTTACTTTGTCCTGCATTTTAGTCTTGAGATTTTACCTGATGTTACTGATTTTCTAACCAAATACTTCTTTTAGTATTCCTTCTAATTTTGGTTCAATTTTCACAAGTTGCTTAAATGTTTACTTATCTGGAAAGGTCCCAATTTCACCATCAAATTGGAAACATACTTTTGCTGGACGTAGGCTTGCAACTTTCTTTTTCTTCAGGGCTTTACATATGTCATCCTTTTGCCCTCTTGTCTGTATGTTTTTTGCTGAATAGTCCTAGTTTAATCTTATTTACTTTCCTCTGTAGATGACTTTCGTTTACCCATAGCCACTCTTAAAATTTTTCTTTATCTTTGGTTTTAGTAAGTTTGATTATAATATATCTTGACGACTTTCTTTTGGGAATCTGCCTTGGTGGAGTTTGATGAATATCTTCTTTTCTTTCACTGTGTCTGGGAAGTTTTCTGTCAACAAATCTTCAGCTGTTCTCTCTGTATTTTATTATCACTCCTGCTCTGGTACTCCAATCACTGGTAGGTTATTCTCCTTCATAGAGTCCCATATAATTCCTAGAGATTCTACATCAAAAAAAATCTTTTTTCTCCAACGTGATGGTGTCAAGCACTTTATTTCACTAATTATGACTTCCATTACCTCAATTCTGCTCCACTGAATTTCTGTTTGTTTGTTAATTGCTGAAACTTTATTATTAAACTTCTGAATTTCTATTTTCATGCTCCCTATGGATTCATTCAGCTTGTTCAGTTTCTCATTATGCTCTGCTCTAAACATAAATTCCCCCATTGCTGTGCCTGTGTAACTCTTGGCTTATTTTGCCTTTTGCCAGATCTCCTCAAGAGTTCTGTATATTAATCTTCTGTATTTTATATTTGGAACTGCCAAGAAGTTCTCTCCATCTGGAAGATTTTGTTCTTTTTTCTTTTTTTTTATTAGGATTGAACGAATATATGCATTCCCATATAAATTTGCATGTCCACCTATATGCGGCTCCCACTGCTCTCCCTGCCTGGTGTCAGCACACTTTTCCTCTCTGCTCCATACATGTCTTATCCTCCCAACAATCTCCTATCCCCTCCTCTCCACTCACTTCCCCGCCTCCAGTAAGAGGTCAGCAGGATGACATTCTATAGATGCATAGAACCATAAAGAGAACACATGATGTGGTCACTCTGTGACACCAAGCCCAATCCATTCCTGTCCGAAGAGTTGATCTCCTTGATAATTTATTGACATGGGCAGCATCAGGGCCAGGGGCCATGGTCCGAGGGGAACACCAAGGTCCCCAGACCACCAGTTGTGGTATTTTAGTGAAGATCTCAGGGTGCACCCCTTTTTATTCCTGTGTTGCAGCGAGAGTGAAATTTGTGAGCTCCATCACAGGTATCACTGGTGGTGGCTGGGCACCATCAGTTCTTCTTGTCACAAGTCAATGTAGTCGCCCTCCCACGTGGGTCTCTCTATGTTCTGGGTTCTCTTTCTCCCATATCGTTTTAGTTCTTGGTGATCATCTGTTCCAGCTGAGTTGGAACCATTTGCTGTACCCTCAGATGGTAGCTTGAGAGCTTTTAAGATACAAGACTCCACTCACCAATATGGGGCATAGAAGGCTCTCTTAGCAAAATCGTAGTTGTGCCAAATGGCCTTCATTTTCCCTAAGAGCGTGGTCCCCCTTCCAAGCTACTCCGTCCTTGCAATATTTGGTTAAGATGGGCCAAGCCAAGTGCCGTCGAGTCGGATCCAACTCATGGTGACTCTAGGTTAAGATGGGAGGAGTACACAAGTTATGCTGAAGTTCAGTTAATATTGATCTTCTATCTGATGTGTGCTGTCACAGATTTCACCCAACCAAATCTCTATCAACTATATAATCTAAACCCTTCTGCCTTTGCTCTTCCTCCTTTCTCACCCTTGCAGCCATGAAAGAGTCTTTTATTCTATGTATGAATCTGTTTTTAAGTTCTCATTGTAGGGGTCTTATACAATATTTGTCCTTCTGTCACTGACCACTTTCCCTCAGGATAATAGCCTCCAATCGAAACCAGGTTATGAGATGTCTCCTAAAATCATCATTGTTCTTTATCATTGCACAATGTTCCATTGAGTATATATACCATCATTTTTTATTTATCCATTCATCTGTTGTTGTGCATCTGGGGTGATTCCATCCTTTTGCTATTGTGGACTGTGCTGGGATGAACATATGTGTGCATGTGTCCGTTGGCGTGAATGGTCTTGATTCTGTAGGATATATTCCAAGCAGTGGAATTACTGGGTCAAATGGTATATCGATATGCATTTTTTTAAGGGAGCACCAGATTGCTTTCCAAAGAAGTTGCACCATTTTGCAATCCCATCAACAGTGGAGGAGAGTTCCAATTTCTCCACAGCCTTTCCAGCATTTGTTGCTTTGTGTTTTTTGGATCATGGCCAACCTTGTTTGGGTGAGATGGTATCTCATTGTTTTGATTTGAGTTTCTTTGATCTAATGATCATGAGCATGTTCTCATATATGTTTGGGTGCCTGGATCTCCTCTTTAGAGAAGTCTCTGTCCATCTCCTTTGCCCATCTCTTCATTGGATTATCTGTCCTTTTCTCACTGATATTTTGTAGTACTTTATAGGTTATGGTGTTCAGACGTTAGTCTGACATACAATTGCCAAATATTTTTTCCCATTCTGTAGGTGGCCTTTTAATTCTATTAATAAAGACTCTGGATGAGCAAAAGTGTTTGATTCTTAGTAGTTACCATTTATCTGTCTTCACTTCTGATGATTGTGGTTTGTTTGACAGATTATGAAGTCTGTATACCTTGTGTATTAAAACTTCCATTGCTGTTCCCACATTTTCTTGGATGAGCTTCATCGTTTTAGATTTGATACTTAGATCTTTTATCCAGTTTGAGTTCGTTTTTGTATAAGGTGTAAGATATGGATCTTGTTTCAATTTATTGCAGATGGAAATCCAATTTAGCCAGCACCATTTATTGAAGAGGTTGTTTTTACCCAAGTTTCATGACTTAGGGTCTTTGTCAAATATCAGTTGTTCACAGGAAGGTGATGTCATCTGTGGAGTCTCAATTCTGTTCATTGATCTATCTTTCTCTTTTTGTACCAGTGTCAGGCTGTTTTGACTACTGGGGCAGTGTAATCGGTCCTAAAATCGGGTAGTGAGAGGCCTCCCAGGGTGTTCTTCTTGAGCAGTGCTTTACTTATCCAGGACTTCTTCCCTCTCCAAAGTTGGTGATTTGTTTCTCCACCTCATTAAAAAATGTCACTGGGATTTGTATTGGGATTGAATTATATAAGTAGATTGCTTTGGGTAAAATAGACACTTTCACAATGTTAAGTCTTCCTATCCATGAGCAGGGTAGGTCTCTCCATTTATGTAAGTATCCCTTAGTTTCTTGTAGCAAAGACTTGTAGTTCTCTTTGTAAAGGTCTGTTATTTCACTGGTTAGATTTATTCCTAGATACTTTACCTTTTTAAGGGGTATAGTAAACAGTATTGATTTGGTGATTTCTTCATTAACAGTCTTGTTGTTGATATAAAGGAATCTACCGATTTACTTATATTTATCTTGTATCCTGATACTGCTGAACTCTTTTATCAGTTTGAGTAGCTTACTTATGGATTCCTTGAGATTCTCTGTGCATAAAATCATATCATCTGCAAATAGGGAGATCTTTACTTCTTTGCTAATGCAGATGCTCTTTGTTCCTTGGTCGTGTCTAATTGTTCTGGCTAGAACTTCTACTAATATGTTGAGTAGGAGAGGTGAGAGTAGACATCCTTGTCTAGTTTCCATTCTCAAGGGGAATTCTTCCAGTCTCTCCATTCAGGATGATGTAGGCAGATGGCTTTGTGTAAAAGGCCCTTTTTGCATTGAGGAATGCCATCTTTTCCTATTTTTCTGAGAGTTTTTAGCATGAATGAGTGTTGGACTGTATCACATGCGTTTTCTGCTTCACTAGACAAAATCAGGTGATTCTTGTCTTTTGTGTTATCCATGAGGTTGATCACATTAATTGTTTTTCTGATGTTGAACCAGCCTTGCATCCCTGGTATGAATCTGACTTGGTCATGATGGATTATTTTCTGGATATGTTGTTGTATTCTATGGGCAAGAATTTTGTTCAGGGGGCGGAGTCAAGATGGCAGACTAAGCACACGTCTCCTTATATCCCTCTGGAAACAAAGACCTGAACTGATAAACAAACGGAGCCTTCTGATCACCTAATCAACCCCAGGACACGGCACAGGGCTGTTACTTTCGACTTCATACCACTGAGCGAAAAACCTCCTCTCTTTCGCTCACTCGCACTCCTGGGTAGCCCTGGCTCTCACGGACTGAAGGTAAATGCACCATTTTGACTTTTTTTTTCCTCTGTCTTGGCTGGCGGGCAGAGCTGGGTCTTGCCTAGTGGCTAGACTAAGACGCACTGCTGGGAGGATAGGCAGGCAAAATTCCCATATTTTGAGAGCCAGACTTGAGACTCTGTTAACCTAGCCACTTTGGGCCTGTCGTCTTGTCTCTGCATCAGCAGGGTTTGTACAGAATCACGCAGTCAGTGTGTGGGACGCCATGTTGGTACTGAGATTTTAGTGGGACCTACTTCTTAGCCTGGGAGCCAGCGCCTGCAAACAGGACAGAGCTGGTCTGACAGAAAAGCAGTAAATTGCACAGTGCCACTTACGTTGCAGGCCCTGCAACAGAAGGAAAGGAATCACTACCGCTCGGCACCTTTAGCCCCCTATCTGCTGCCAGAGTGTAGGATGCCATCTTGGACACAGTGGCTGCAGCTGGACTTAATTCTTAGTTTGGGAGCCAGAGCCTGCCCACAGGAGAGCACTTTTCTACCAGAAAAGCAGTACTCTACACAGTGTTGCCCAAGGCTAGGCCCTGTCAGCAGAGGCCAACAGGGCAGTAGCATTGCTGTATTCTGAACTAGTTTGTATCATCTGGAGTTGGATATAGTGGTGCTTACTTTGCCAGTTGAGAAGAGAGACCTCTACAACTGAAAACCTGACTGACATGGGAAGTGGTCAGATACCTTTTGCTTTACATTTTAAGACAGCCTAGAGAAGCATCTTCAGTCCATCCTCACAGTATCCCTTCCAGCCTCTACTTACTCACATAGGACCCAAAAAAGCAACAGACACTTGTGGCACACAACAAATCACTCATGGCTTCAGAAGGCTCCCAAACAAAGCAACCAAGGAGTTTTCCAGATGAAGAAACTTTTATGAAAGCATCAGAAAGTGCATACAAAATGATTATATACAGAGCCCTTCTAGACCTTATACAAAATGAAACAGAACAAAATGAAAAATTAAGCAAGCTGTTAGATCTGATGGAACATCAGTAGTCTGAAATCCAACAGATCAAGAACAAAATCAAAGACATAGAAACTTCAATGCAAAGCCAAGAAAGCAGAATGGAACAAATAGAAAAAAGAATTTCTGACTTGGAAGACAGAGCTACTGAGGCCAGCATCTATGAGCAGAAATCAGAAAAAAAAAAAAAAAACAAGAAAAATGAAGAAGCATTAAGAAGCATGTGGGACTCTATTAAGAGGAACAACCTTTGATTAATTGGAGTCCCTGAACAGGGTGAGACATCTGAGAACACAGAGAGTATCGTTGCTGAGCTGCTGATAGAAAGCTTCCAAGAAATCATGAAGGAAGAGAATATAGACATCTCAGATGCGTATTGTATACCACCCAATATAGATCTCAAGAGAAAGACTCCAAGACATATTATAATCAAGCTTAACAAAATAAAACATAAGCAGCAATTCTTAAAGGCACCAAGACTCAAATCAAAGCTAACATTCAGAGGCAAACCCTGTAGACTTTCATCAGATTTCTCAGCAGAAAGCATGCTGGCATGGAGACAGTGGCATAACACATTCAAAATCTTGAAGGAGAAGAACTTCCAACCAAGAATTATATATCCTACAAAACTATCTTTCAAATACAAAAATGAAATTAAGACATTCCCAGATAAACAGAAACTCAGAGACTTTGTAAAAACCAAACCAAAACTACAAGAAATACTGAAAGAAGTTCTTGGCTCTGGCTTAGAAGAATGAAACCACTAACTTTAGTTTTTAGAACGACACACTACTCAAAACTCTGCTCATTTAGGGAAGGCTCCAAAGTCAATCACAGCTTTAATATGGAAAGAAGCAATCCAGTGATCATCATGAAAATTATGGTGCCATCACATTAAAAAGAGGGATGCACTACAGTTGTTATAGTCCTTCCATACGGAGACAAAGATGACAAGACTGGTAGTAATTAAAATTGGGTTTATATATAGTTTATTAAGGGGAATCATAGGAGCAGCTGTAAAGCACAACAAAGATGTATCATACCATTTCAAGAAATGTAACACAGGAGTCTCAACAACTACAAAATGAGCTCTGATAAAGGTGAAAAATCAACTCACAAAAAAGAATGTCCCAGAACAGACTAATAAGAACAACAGAGAAAACATCAACACAAAAATAAACATATCACAATGGCAGCACTGAATACATACCTATCAATAATTACATTGAATGTGAATGGACTGAATGTTCCAGTAAAGAGACATGGAATGACATCTTGGATCAAAAGACATGACCTATCCGTATGTTGTCTACAAGAAACTCACTTGAGACCTAAAGATAGGAACAAACTGAAAATTAAAGGAAGGAAGAATATATATCAAGTTAACAATGAACAAAGAAGAGCAGGGGTGGCAATTCTAATCTCAGACAAAATGAATTTTAATGTCAAATCCAGCATCGTGGACAAAGACGGACACTATTTATTGCTGAAAGGTTCAGTACACAAGCAAGACTTAACTATATTAAATATTTATGCACCTAGTATCAGAGCACCTAGATTCGTCGAAGAAACACTGACTACACTCAAAAGAGAGCTAGATGACTCCACAATAATAGTGGGAGACTTCAACACTCCACTCTCAACATTGGACAGATCATCTAGAACAAAGCTCAGTAAAGATATGGAAGACCTCATTGACACAATTAACCAACTAAACCTCATTGATATATACAGAACTTTCCACCCATCAGCAGACAACTACACCTTCTTCTCCAGTGCACATGGAGCATTCTCCAGAACTGACCATGTGATAGGCCATAATGCAGTGCTCAACAAAATCCATACCACTGAATTACTGCAAAGCATCTTCTCTGATCATAAAGCCATAAAAGTTGAAATCAAGAGCAGAAAAAACAGATAGAAACTGGAACTCTTGGAAACTGAACAACATCATGCTCAAAAAAACATGGATTATAGAGGAAATCAAGGATGAAATAAGGAAATTCATGGATTCCAATGAGAATGAAAACACTTCCTACCAGAACCTATGGGATACAGCCAAAGCAGTGCTCAGAGGTCTGTTTATCTCCATAAATGTACACATCTGGAAGGAAGAAAGAAACTAAATCAAGGAACTAACCCTACAACTTGAACAAGTAGAAAGAGAACAACAGAGGAACCACTCAGGCACCAGAAGAAATGAGAACATAAAGATTAGAGCAGAGCTAAATAAATTTGAGAATAGAAAAACAATTGAAAAAATTGAAAAGACCAAAAGCTGGTTTTTTGAAAAGATCAACAAAATTGACAAACCACTGGCTAAACTTAATAAAGAAAAGCAGGAAAAGAAATAAATAACCCAAATTGGAAATGAGAGAGGAGTTGTTACCACAGATGCAATAGAAATCAAAAATATCATAACAGAATACTATGAAAGACTGTACTCTAACAAATTGGAAAACCTAGAGGAAATGGACAAATTCCTTGACTCATACCACCACGCAGCCAAAAAACACATGCGGACAAGTTCGCGATGTTTAGTTATTAAAGAAATTCAAATTAAGACAACAATGAGATACCATCTCACCCCAACAAGATTGGCCATGATCCAAAAAACACAAAACAACAAATGCTGGAGAGGCTGTGGAGAAAGTGGAACCCTCCTACACTGTTGGTGGGGTTGAAAACTGGTCCAGCCTCTTTGGAAAGCAATCTGGTGCTTCCTTAATAAAATGAATATCGATATACCATTTGATCCAGTAATTCCACTACTTGGAATATATACTACAGAATCAAGGCCTTTCACACCAACAGACACATGCACCAGAATGTTTATCGCAGCACAGTCCACGATAGCAAAAAGATGGAATCAACCCAGATGCCCAACAACAGAAGAATGGATAGGTAAACTATGGTACATATACTCAATGGAGCACTAAGAAATGATAAAGAATAACGATGATTCCAGGAAACATCTCCTAACCTGGTTTCAACTGGAAGACATTGTGTTGAGTGAAAGTAGTCAGCGACAAAAGGACAAATTTTGTATGAGACCTCTATGATAAGATCTCAAAACGAGGCGTGTATAGAAGAAAAGACTTTTTGACAGCTGCAAGGGATGGGAGGGAGGGAGGACGAGGGGGGGAGGGTTTAGATAGTTGCTAGAAATCTGGTTTGGAGATATTGGTGATAGCACACATTAGAAACAAGAACAACATTAAGTGGACTTCAGCATAACTTGAATACTCCTTCCATCTTAACCCAGTATTTCAAGGATAGAGTAGCTGGGGCAGGGGGTAGGGGACCATGCTTTTAGGTGAAATCGAGGCCAATTCGCGCAATTAGCATTTTGCTAAGAGGGCTTTCTGCACCCCACATTGGTGAGTGGCGTCTGGGGTCTTAAAAGCTGCCTAGCTGCCATCCGAGAACACAGCAAACGGTCCCAACTCATCAGGAATTGATGCTCACCGAGGACCAAAATGACATGGGGTAAAGACAACCTAGAAGACAGAGAGACCCACATCAGTGGGTGCCTACATCGATTTGGGACCGGAAGAACCAGATGGTGCCCAGCCTCCACCAGTGATAGCCACGATGGAGCTCACAGAGATGAGTCTCACTGGCAACATAGGAATAAAAAGGGGTTCATCATGAGATCTCCATTAAAAGACCTCAATTGATGGTCCAGCGGTTTCAGGGTTCCCCTGAGAGCATGGCCCCAGGCACTGATGCTGCCTTACCCATAAATCACAACGAAGGTCGGAATGGATTCGACTTGACAATGCAGAGTGACCATATATTGAATGCACTTTATGATTCTATACATCTATAGGATGTCATCCTGCTGACCTCTGGCTGGAGGAAGGAGAGTGGGTGGAGAGGATTGGAAAGGAGGCTGTTGGGAGGATGAGACATGTATGGAGCAGAGAGGAAAAGTGTGCTGTGACCGGACAGGGAGAGCAGTGGAAGCTGCATACAGGTGGGCATGTAAATTTATATGGGAATATATATTTTTACTCAGTCATATTAAATTTGAAAAAAGCCATCGGTTATAGAAGAAATGAAGGATGAAATTAATAAATTTATAGGTTCAAATGAGAATGAAATCACTTCCTACCAGTACATATGGGATACAGCCAAAGCAGTGGTCAGAGATCAGTTTATCTCTATAAATGCGAACAACTGGAAAGAAGAAAGAAACCAAACCAAAGAACTGACCCTACAGCTTGAACAAATAGAAAGAGTGCAACAGGGGAACCCCTGAGATAGAAGAAAAAATAGATCAGAAAGATAAGAGCTGAACTAAGTGAAGTAGAGAATAGAAGAAAAATTGAAAAAATCAATAAGACCCAAAGCGGGTTTTTAGAAAAGATCAACAAAATTGACAAACCATTGGCTAAAATTCCTAAAGAAAAACAGGAAAGGAAACAACCTAAATAATAAATGAGAGGGGAGTTGTCAAAGCAGATCCAACAGAAATAAAATATATCATAACAGAATACTATGAAAGACTGCACTATAACAGATTCAAAAACCTAGAGGAAATGGACACATTTTAGATTCATATCACCTACCAAAATTAACACCAGGTGAAGCAGAACAGCTGAATAAACTCATCACAAAGGAAGAGATTGAAAAAGTCATCCAAAAAATATCAACCAAAAAAGCCCATGCCCAGACAGCTTCACTGCAGAATTCTGCCATGCTTCTAGAGAAGGGTTTTCTCCAATACTACTGAGATTATTTCAGAGCATAGAAAGGGATACAGTTCTCCCAAATTCATTCTATGAAGCCAGCATAACCCTGATACCAAAGGAGAACTACAGACTGATACCACTCATGAACCCAGATGCAAAAATCTTGAACAAAATACTAGCTGATAGAATTCAAAAACATATAAAAAAAAATACACCACAAAGAAGCTAGATTCATCCCAGGGATGCAAGGCTGGTTCAACATCAGTAAAGCAATTAACGTGATCGACCACATAAATAACACAAAAGAGAAGAATCACCTGATTTTGTCCATTGATGCAGAAAAGGCATTTGATAAAGTCCAACACCCATTCATGCTAATAATTTTCAGGAAAATAGACATAGACAGCAAATTCCTCTACTCAATAAGGGTCATTTATACAAAGCCAACTGCCTACGTCACCCTGAATGGAGAGAGACTGAAGGTGTATCCCTTGAGAACAGGAACTAGACAAGGATGCCCACTCTCACCTCTCCTATTCAACACTGCACTAGATGTTCCAGCTAGAGCAATTAGACAAGACCAAGAAATAAAGTGCATGTGCATTGGAAAAAGAAGTAAAAAGCTCCCTATTTGTAGATGATATGGTTGTATATGCAGAAAATCTCAAAGAATCTGTAAGTAAACTACTCAAACTAATAGAAGAGTTCGGCAAAGTCTCAGGATACAAGATAAACATAAGTGAATCAGTAGGATTCCTTTATAACAACAATGAGATTATTACAGAAGAAATCACCAAATCAATATCATTTACTATAGCCTCCAAGAAAATAAAATTCCTAGGAATAAATCTAATTAGAAAAATAATAGCCCTTTACAAAGAGAACTACAAGACCTTACTACAAGAAATTAAGACAGACTTCAATAAATGGAGAAACGTGCCCTGCTCATGGATAGGAATACTTAACATTGTGAAAATGTCCCTTTTATCCAAGGGGATTTACATATACAATGCAATCCCAATACAAATTCCTGTGTCAGTTTTTAATGAGATGGAGAAACAAATCACCAACTTTGTTAGGAAAAGGAAGAAGCCCCAGGCATGTAAAGCACTACTGAAGAAGAACACACTGGGAAGCCTCTAACAACCCAACTTTAGAAACTATTACACTACCACAGTTGTCAAAACAGACTGGTACTTGTACAAAAATAGACAGATAGATCAATGGAACGGAATTGAGACCCTAGAGATGACACCATCTGCCTATAAACAGTTTATATTTGACAAAGGCCATAAGATTTTAAACTGGGGTAAAAGTAATCTCTTTAACAAATGGTGTTGGCAAAATTGGATTTACATATGCAAAAAAATTGAAATGAGCCATATCTCACACCTTATACAAACCCCAACTCAAACTGGATAAGAGACATAAGTATCAAAACTAAAACTATAAAGCTCATCCAAGAAAAAATAGTATCAACAAAGGAAGTTTTAATACACAACCTAGATAGACTTCAAAATCTGTCAGAGCATGATCAACAGAAGAGAAAACAGATAAATGTAAAGTACTAAGAATTAAACACTTTGCTCACCCAAAGACTTTATTAAACAAATAAAAAGACCACCTACAGAATGGGAAAAAATATATATGGCGACTATATGTCAGGCCAACATCTGAGCTCCATAATCTATAAGGTACTACAAAATATGAATAAGAAAAAGATAAATAATCCAATTAAGTGATGGGCAAAGGAGATGGACAGACATTTCTCTAAAGAGGCTATACAGGCAGCCAAAAGACACATGCAGAAATGCTCACAATCATTAGCTATTAAAGAAATTCAAATAAAAACTACAATGAGATATCATCTCACCCCAACAAGGTTGGCCATCATCCAAAAAACAGAAAACAACAAATACTGGAGAGGCTGTAGAGGAATTGGAACTCTCCTACACTGTTAATAGGTTTGCAAAATGGTACAACTTCTTTGCAAAGCAATTTGTGCTTCCTTAAAAAGATGGAAGTAGATATACCATTTGACCCACTCATTGGAATATGTCCTTCAGACTGAAGGGCATTCACATGAACAGATACATGCACACAGTTCACAATAGCTAAAAGTTGAAATCAACCCAGATGCCCAACAACAGATGAATGGATAAACTATGTTATATACACTCAATGGAACACTATGCAGTGATAAAGAACAACGAAGATTTTAGGAATTATAACCTGCCTTAAATTGGAAAACATTACGTTGAGTGAAAATAGTCAGCAGCAAAAGGACAAATATTGTATGAGATCCCTACTATAAGGACTTAAAAACAGACTCAGGTACAGAAGAGAAGACTGCAAAGTTGGGGAGGGAGGGAGAAAAGTGGTTGTAGATTAGACAGTTGATAGAAACTTTGGGTGAAATCAGTGACAGTACACATTAGAAAGAAAAT
Organism: Heterohyrax brucei; assembly: GCA_028571685.1. Lineage (NCBI taxonomy): Eukaryota > Metazoa > Chordata > Mammalia > Hyracoidea > Procaviidae > Heterohyrax > Heterohyrax brucei. The sequence goes on along the minus strand of CM053166.1, from coordinate 125,708,686 downwards.
CAATTTAACTGTACTTTAGCATAACATAGTTACTGCCCCAATCTTAACCCAATATTGCTAGGAGAGAGTAGCAGCAGCAGGGGTCCGGGGACGATGGTCTCCGGGGACATCGAGGACCAGTTGGAGTAACTAGTGTATTACTAAGAGAGTGTTCTGCTCCCTATGTTGGTGAGTGGCATCCAGGGTCCTGAAAGCTAGCAAGCACCCATCTGAGGCACATCAAATTGTCCCAACAGCAGGAACTGATTATCTCCAAGGACCAAAACTATATGGGGGAAAGAGAACCTAGAAGATGGAGAGACCCACGTGAGTGAGTGATTACATCGGCATGTGATCAGAAGAACCAGATAGTGCCTGGCCACCACCAGTGATAGCCGTGATGGGGCTCACAATGTCGAGTCCGGGTAGCAACATGAAAAAAAGAGGAGTGCACCCCAAGAACTCCACTAAAAGACCACAATTGTTAGTCTAGAAACCTCAGGGTTCCCCTGGAAGCATGGCCCCTGGTACTGATGCTGTCCCTGTCTATAAATCCTTACTGAGATCAGCTTGTCGGACAGGAATGGATTGGACTCGATGACACAGAGTGACCATACCTTGCGTGCACTTTATGGTTCTATGCATCTATAGGATGTGGTCCTGCTGGCCTTTTACTGTGGGGGAGGGTGAAGCGGAGAGGACAGGAGAGTGTTAGGAGGATATAGCATGTATAGAACTGTTAGGAGGAGTGTGCTGTCACCGGGCAGGGAGAGCAGGGGGAGCTGCACATAGGCGGGCATGCAAATTTATATTGGATTGTACACTTTCACTCAATCACAATAAAAGAAAAAGAGTCAGAGAAACAAAAACATAATAAAATTACTTTCAATATTTCAAACATTGGAATGTTCAGATTCATAATATCTTAAATATATGAAATGCTCATAGAAATTAAAGATATTATTAAAAAAATAACTTAAGAACAAGATAGCTTAAAACTTTCCCAGCAGGAAGTTTTGAAAAAAAATAAAATAAAATGAAGCTTCAGACAAAAATTATACAAATATTAAAGTCTAATGATTACCACAATGGATGTCATGTAATCAAATTAGACATAGCTGAAGAAAGATTTTGTGAAATGAAGATTTATCAGTAGAAAAATATCCAGAATGCAACGTGTAAAATGTGAATTGGTGATGAAAAATGTGAAAAAATAAAAGGCTAAGGAACTCGAAGGATGGAGTGAGAAGGATATGTGTGGGTGTGTGGGTGTGTGGGTGTGTGTGTATTCCATGTGAGTTTCCTTAACAAGATAATAGAGAAAATCAAGGAAATATTAAAATAATAAAGACTGAGATTGTTCTAGAAATGATGAATGACATTACAGATAAAAGCCCAATATACATAAAGGAATATAAGTAAAATCCAATCCACATCTGGATACATCATAATTTAACTTCATTGCCAAGCCAGGCTTAAAAAAAAGAAAATTTAAAAGCATAATTCATGGAGAAAGTCTGTTCAGACAAAAGTTGAGATACAGGGAGCCATGAATTCTTGATTTCATATGAAATAATTTGGATGAGTTTAGGGCTCTATGGCACTATTATAGCAAAAATAAGGTGAGAATCAGAATGACCTACACAAAGTTTCCATGAAGGGAAACAATGAGGAAAGAATTTTAGATTAAGGAGTAGACAGTCATGATATTAGATGTGACATCTTACAGTCTTTATGCCGCTGTATACATCTCATGCAGATAATTGAGGGCAAGACTTCACATCAGATGAAGTTTAGAAAAATATCTCTTAATTGTCTATAAAACATTCAAAGAACTAATTTGTCCCACTATTCTGTAGTCATATAGAATTAAAGTAACCTAATATGATTCACTTTATTGCATGTTTGTGGAATTATTTAAAATTTTCTACTTTTCTCCCTTATAAACACACACTAGGTCTGCAGAAGATGTATCCCACATAGATTTCCCTAGTTATTTACCACTTCTCCTTCTTCTCAGAAACTTCCTTTCTTCCTATCTAATCGTGTCATATCTCCTTTCCTCTTGCTTCTTTCTAGTTCATGGATTCCGTTTTTGGCTAGAAGTGAAGTATGAGAGGCAGCAGAGGGACCACAGTCTCTAGATGTGGCTACATGACTAAATCATAAATTGTTAGTACACATGCTGTTACAATGAAAGCTGTGTCATTTTTGTGAGCGGATAAGGATGTACAACTGAACACTTTTGTTATTAATTTGCTATTCTATTGAAGTTATGTGTGTGGAATTAACATATACATAATTCACAAAGATTCAAGGATAAGATCACTTCCAGTGGTCAAAGAAAACCAATATAAAAGGAAAAGTGAACCTTTTTCCTAGTCTTCAAAATGGTTAAAACCACACGCAACACATACAATCAGAAGTCATGCCTTTGACTTGGCTTATGAAAATCAACTTCTTTAGCTGTAACTGTTGCCTAGGACACACATGGCAAATATTTCTCAGATTTCTCAACATACCACACTACAGTCATGACCAACATCTACTCAGTCACGGTGTACTTGTGTAGTGAGTGATGGTATGACTTCACGTTTTTTCTCTGCACAGCGCTCCAGCAACCAGTATCATGTGATAGGAGTTGGCATGTGAGATCAAATTTACTTACTGTTTTGAGTCCAGCAGCTTCAACCAGGCTGTTTGGTGTTCAGATATTTTGGATCAGATTATTTCTAGCTTCCAACTCAGTCACTGGATTCACTGTGCTACAGACGGTTTTGGGTGTTGGCTTTCTAGATATCATCTGTTCAGATGTCACAACATACTATTCTGTACTTTTGGACATGGTTTGTTCTATTATTAGCAAGTGATACATATGAATGATTTGTTTCCTTTGCTCTTTAGAAAACAAAATTAATTAAAAACAGTAAACGGAGGCAAAGAAAATTATAAAAAGATAGTAACTGCACAGTATAGTCTTACATGAAATAACGCTGAATAAAAATCTGAATTCCTGTCTAATGGCTAGAATGAAGCTAGGATATTGTGAGAAAAATGATGTGGCTAAGCCAGTTTCCTGCTTTTTCTTACTGTACTATGCATAGAGATGTTCAAAAAGTGAAAGCTAAAAAAAAATCCTGTTTGCAGACTAAAGGATTAAAGGAACAATCCCAATGATGCATGGAGAGTGTCCCCTTAGATATACCAAGATACATATATTTCAAGGACTTTTCTGTAAGAACATCTTAGGTGATCCCCATAGCTGAAGCTACAACTACACTGTGAAATGTAAATGAACATCTCAAACTGCAAAATACATTTCTGTTTACCAGAGAATCCCCTTACTAACTGGGATCAACCCCTATCGCCAGTCACTCTATCCAAAATCACGCTCTGCTCAAGGGATGAACTCAATTGTTTCCTGGCTTGTGTAGATATATCATTGGCCTTGACTATTCCAAAAGAAAATTTCAAGAACTGCTTTCTGCAGTCAATAGATCTGAGCAGATAATCAGTCTTGCATTCAGTTAATATGGCTAAGAACAATATACTGGGATAATGGATCAGTTAGCTGATACCCTCATGGAGCCGAGTTCACAGCTTCAAAAACATTGGAGAAAAGACACTTGTATTACTTTCCTTTTGGATGAGAAATGAGATGCAGACATGAATACACATCATTACAAAAGCCAAAAAGAAATCCAGTGCCATCGAGTCGGTTCTAACACCTAGCAACCCTACAAGGCAGAGTAAAACCACTCTACAGAGATCCTAAGAAGTGCCTGTAGGATTTGAACTGCCAGACTTTCGGTTAGCAGCAGTAGCACTTAACCATTATGCCACCAGGATTTCTTATACATCATTAGTAGCAATGAAATAGAAAATTACCAGAAATAATTAAGAGAGCTGAGGTCCATGCTCTGACTCCATTTAAGAGAATAAATGGGGAGGGGGAGGTCCCTTTATCAAATATATAGTATAGTTTCAACAATTTTAATGATATCGACTCAACGGCACTTGGCTTGGCTTGGCTAAGTACAAAGGAGACATCAGTTTCATTTACTCTTATCCATTGACTAGGACTGTAGTTAAAGTCGTATTTAGTATGTCAGACATAACACTCTTTAAACACATGATACTTTTAGAAAATTATAGTAATTCTTAATAAATCTAAATGTACAATGCATACACATATATGTGTATGCCAAGCCAAGTGCCGTCGAGTCGAATCCGACTCATGTATGTATACATAAATATTTTATATATACATATATACCATGTATACATAAAATATTTATGTATACATACATACTGTTGAAAAGAGGGAAGTAAATTGTCAATGGGATTTGATATAATGTCTATTAAAGAAACATTTATTTTGAGCATATCATGTTCAGTTAAAATGTATATCATATTATGAATATGTGTGTTTGTGAGGGGAGAGAATAAAAATGAGAAAGTGACAGAGAGAGAGAATTTCACTCATATAAGCATATAAAAGTGTTTTCTTTTATTACCGATTGTAAAAAAACAGCATTTTGAAGTACCCATAGACATAAGAAATAGGTTGCCAGAGGCTATCAAAGTCACAAACACGAAAGGAAATGAAAATCTACCTGTAAATAGAAATGTCTGGGGAAATCGGAAAATATATATATATATATATATATATTTTAATTTATTTGGTTTTCTCTCCCGCAGTACACCAACAGACAGGCCCTTAATTTATTTCTTCTTAGACCTTAACAAAAAAGTAAATAGACTATCCATTAGGTTTGATATTATATTTTACGAATTCCATGGGATACCCAAGACCTTATCATCACAATGTTGGTTAAAGTATGGCAGCAGTAAATGTCATGTCTGTCATCTTGAGCTGTACTGAGACAATCCACATTAGATTTACTCTGAGTAAATGTCAGTACCATTGAGAATGCCTAGAAAAAGTAGTTTTTTCTTTCCTACTGACAAGTGCTTGACAATAAATTGTCTGGCTAGTACAACTGCAGCAAGCTAATGACTAGGTCTTGCTTCTTATAATGATATGTAGAATATCATGTAGTTCATTTCATTTGTCAGGAAGGATTTCACATACTGCTCTTATATGCATATTTTATGTAAATGAATTGGGATGGCACTTCACTTTAAGGATTTCTTGAAAAGTGTATTTTTTTTAGTCTCATGCACTTGTTTGTGGTATGATATGTAATTTCATCTAGCATTTCTTTCTTTCCCCTTCTTTTGTAATAAAAGGACAGGCTGTACTCTTCTTTCCTGATAGACTTTCAAGCACAGCGGTTAAGGAAATAACCCACAGACTCAATACTTACCATCACTTCACACTCATCTACAGTTACTACTGTCACCCTGTAACCATTACTTTAATGCTTTGAAACAGTTTTTGGAGGCTGTTTTAAATGCTTTTTCTATAAATATAAGAGGAAAGAAACTAAGTGACGTGTTATTTAATGATAGTATCTAACTAACTGAAGGAAAGGCGTCTTCCCTTCATATTAGGAAAATACATAGCTTGTATAATTTGGTTCCCAAAAAAGCAAAGACAGTGTATTTGGTACAAAATATCGAAATAACCAATATATCTTCATTATCTCCCTGTGAGAAGTAATAATAATAATTTCACACATCTCTTCACATCTGCTCGATGGTAATTAAAAATATGGACTTTGGAGTCAGACAGGCATGAATCCATCACTTTTCATCTGTGCAACTTTGAGTATACTATTGAACCTGTTTGAGTCTCATGTTTCTAATCTGTAAAATGGGAGAACTTATAGTACTTACATAAGAGATTTATTTTGGAATTTATATAAGAGAATGTCTGTAAACCACCAAGCACAATGTATCAAACAGTAATTCAGTAATTATACCTTCTCTTTTCAATTACATTTCAATGTCATGTGAAAGACACGGGTCAGGCAGACGGAGATCAATATATGGCTTTATTATTGAGCAGAGGAAATAATGAGGCTTTGGATCCACAGTTAAAGGAGTTTTCTAACACTCTTCTTCATTCCCACCCCAGTTAGATCAATTTACTCAGGTACAGACAGTGCTGAATTGCAGGGAATAGCCTACCATAACAAGCTTATGACACTTTAGAGAGCACACTGGATTCTATCTTGTCTGTAGTCAGAAATATCTGAAAAAGAGAAAGGAGCTGAGCTTAGTTCCTTCTTTCAAACTAAACAACCAAGAAAATAATTTCTTCTGCTCTCCTTCCTGAGTAAGTGAAGAGTGCAGATAGAAGCCATTAGGATTAGTACAACTGTAATGTCTCTAAATGGAAACACAAAGCCAAGGAAAAGTCCATTCCTGAATACCAAGAGTCCTCATAATCCTAATATTCAATAACAAGTTGTCTGCCTCACGGACCAGCAAAATCATAAGAACTCAAAGAGAAAAACAATAGCTTACATATGTAGCTACTTGTTTGAGAAATGTGGTATACTCAACATTTTCTTACCATGAGCATATTCTACTTCTCTCCTTGTCTATGTTTTTCATATAATAGATGGAAAGAAATACAGTACCATCAGTTTCTCTTATCATCATTCACCTTCACATACAGTTTAGATATGTACTCAGCCTTGGGTCTCCTCTTCCTTATTTGTGACATTTTTGTCCATTTTACACTGCTTTCAAGAGCAATAGGTGTTTTCTCTGGTAGTTTTTCATTCTAGCAACATACAGGCAAAATTTGAGCTGTTTTCTTTAGACTGCTTATTCCTGTTGAGTCTAATGGATGCATGAGAAACTAGTGTTAAAAGTAAAGAATGTTTAACAGTAGAGTGTTCTGTGAAGGACAGATAAGAACAAAAAGTGAACTGTTTTCTATAGCAATACAGTTTTTAACAGTGTTAACATATGGATTGATTCATTGTCATCTTGCTTAAGTGAGCCGCCATGAAATCAAGAGCAAGATATTCCAAAATTAAAGGAAAATCTTCAGTCTTGGAGTAGTTTCTATGAGATCACATTGCCAGAATGCAAGAAATATCTGTTATTTTCAAGAATGAGTACTCTGGGTAGGATCATTAAAGCATTAGATTCCGCATTGCCACTGAAAATATATGTATCTTTGTTGTCAAAGAAGTCCGTAAAAATAGTGAAAACAGTTTGAATGAATTTAAATCAATTTTAAGCACTCTTTTTTAACATTTTACATTTTTAGTTAAATTAAAAAATAGGAGTAATATGCTAATAACTATTTGTATAAACTGCGAAAGGAGTACTGAGGTTTTATTTTAAAGAATTACAATTCATGAAATAAATCATTTAAGAAGCTATGCTCATATTATCAAATAATATTAAACATATTAATTAGTATGAAATTCAGTTTATATAGAAAATGTATACAACAAAAACTGCCCTTGTATCAATTTCAACCTATAGAAGCTCTATTAGACAGTAGAACTGCCCCATAGGGTTTCTAAGGTTTACCTGTAGGATTCAAACTGACGACCTTTTTGTTAGCACCCAAACTCTAAACCACTACACCACATAAAACCTATGTAGTACCTAATTAACAGAGTCTTAGGGTCGCCATGAGTCAGATCCGACTCGACGGCACTTGGCTTTGGTGTGCCCCATTTGTTAAGAGCTTGGCTGTGAGCCAGAATCTACTGAGTAGCAATGTGTAGTTAATTATCATCTGCCTTAAATGGTATATACTGAAATACGTTTTCCTTGGCATGGTGGAAAAATAGCAATTTTCTGAAATAATATTCACACTGACATGTTATTTCATAGTGATGAAAATGTTTTCAAATGATATTTTCTAAATAACTAATTTTGCAAATAGTAAGTATTAACAGGAATATAGCGGGTTTCAAGAGGTCTGGTTTTAGAGGACACAAACAAGAGCTAAGCACAAAAAAAAAACACTGGAATCCCATATCAAAATGGAACTTGGAAGGACAACAACTGTGAAAGTATCAAAGTATGAACAAGAGTTTAAACAAGAGGATACCAATTGAAGATGGCCCCATTATACATTCAACTATATTAAAATTTAGTTGCCAACCAGATCAAAATGAAATAAAGCATATCAAGACACTAATGAGTGTAGTTCCAACATCAGCTTCCTTGGAAAATGTATTGACTATAGCTCTTGACTTTAACTGCTTTGTCATTCCCTTTTTGATGCTTTGTTGTAACTGTCTTTGAGGTAGACTTCATGTAGTAAACCCTAATGCCATAAGGTTCTGTCTTGAGCATAGTGTGTAAAAGGAACGTAACAGTAATAATTCAGTTTGAATAAGTAGGATCCATATTTCATCTCATCTTGTCTTTAATCAGATTAATATTCTGATGTTCAACTTTGTCCCACAACTCTCTCCTAGAAATAGCAGTCTTTTACATTTCATGTCACTTGGTCCATTAATTTTCCCAGTTTCCCATCCCCTCAGGCACTGTTTGCCTCATATCTTTATGTGAAAACTGACCTTTTAGGCATGGCATCAGTATTCTGTCATCAATATGTCTCCAAGAAATTATAAAAAGTGATACTTTGCTTCCCTATTATGATCATTTATTTGTTTTTTCTTTTTTTTAATTATGATTCAGTGAAAATGTACATTTCCATATAAATTTGCATGCCGACCTATATGCAGCTTCCACTTTTCTCCCTGCCCGGTGACAGCACACTCTTCCTCTCTGCTCCATACATGTCTTATCTTCTCACCAGTCTCCTATCTTCTCCTCTCCTCCCACTGCCCTTCCTCCAGCCAGAGGTCAACAGAACGACCTCCTATAGACACCTAGAACCATAAAGTGCCCACACAATATGGTCACTCTGAGTCACCAAGTCCAATCCATTGCTGTCTGAAAAGTTGACTTTCATTATGATTTACAGACAAGGGCAGCATCAGGGCCAGGGCCTCTGCTTCCAGGAGAACCCCGAAGCCCCTGGACCATCAGTTGTGGTCTTTTAGTGGAGATCTCAGGGTGCACCCCTATTTATACTTGTGTTGCCAGTGAGACTCAACTTTGTGATCTCCATCATGGCTGTCACTGGTGGTAGCTAGGCACCATCTGGTTCATCAGGTCACAAGTCGATGCAGACATCCACTCACGTGGTCTCTCTATCTTCTGGCTTCTCTTTCCCCCATGTAGTTATGGACCTTGGTGATAAGGTCCATAAGTTGGGATCATTTGCTGTACCCTCAGATGGCAGCTTGGCAGCTTTTAAGACGACAGAATCATTGTTGTTTTTTATCATTGGAGAAGAAGGTGTAGTGGTCCACTGATGGATAGAAGTTCTCTATATGTTGATGAGGTCTAGTTGGTTAATTGTGGCATTAAGGTCTTCTGTGTCTTTACTGAGCTTTTTTTCTAGACAATCTGTCCAATACTGAGAGTGAAGCGTTGAAGTCTTCCACTATTATTGTGGAATGATCTATCTCATTTTTGAGTGTAGTCAGTGTTTCTTTGATGCATTTAGGTACTCTAATATTAGCCAAGCCAAGTGCCGTCGAGTCGGATCCGACTCATGGCGACCCTCGGGGCCAGGGTAGAATTGACCTCCAGAGTACTGAAGGAGAGGCGCATAAATATTTAATATTGTTAAGTCTTGCTGGTGTATTGAACCTTTCAACAATGGTGTCCATCCCTGTCCACAGTGGTGGATTTTACATCGAAATCTATTTTATCGGAGATTAGAATTCCCACACTTGCTCTTCTTTCTGTATTGTTAGCTTGATACAGTTTCTTCTGTCCTTTAATTTTTAGTTTGTTCATATCTTTAAGTCTGAGGAGAATTTCTTGTAAGCATCATACAGATAAGTTGCGTCTTTTGATCTACGATGTCACTCAATGTCTCACTGGGGCATTCAGTCCATTCACATTCAATGTAATTATTGATAGGTATGTGTTTAGTGATGTCATTGTAGGTTTATTTTTGTGTTGGTGTTTTCCCTGTTGTTTTTATTAATCTGTTATGGAACATTCTTTGTGAGTTGAGTTTTCACCTTTTTTAGGGTTGTTTTTGTGGTTGCTGAGACTCCTATATTACATCTCTTAATTGGATGTGTTGCATCTTTATTGTGCTTTACAGCTGCCCCATGATCCCCCTCAATAAACTATGTATAAACCCAATTTTAATTACTACCAGTCTTGTTAAATTCCTCTCCATCTGGAAGGAATATAACGACTGTAGTACATCCTTATTTTTAATATGACAACATCACAGTTTTCATGATATGATCACTGGATAATTTCTTTCACCATTATAGCTTTGATTGAATTTGGGGCCTCCCCTAACTGAGTAGGTTTCTGGGTGATGTGTCCCGTATTTGCTTCTAAAATATAAAGTTAGTGGTTTTCTTCTTCTAAGCCAAGAGGTTCTTTCAGTATTTCTTGTAGCTTTAGTTTACTTTTTACAAAGTCTGAGTTTCTGTTTCATATTTGAAAGATAGTATTGCAGGAGATATAATTCTTGGCTGATAGTTTTTCTCTTTCAAGGCTTTGAATGTGTCATGCTGCTATCTCTGTGACAACATTTTTTTCTGCTGAGAAATGTGACAAAAGCCTACAGGGTTTCTCTCTGAATGTTAGCTTTGCTTTGAGTCATGCTGCCTTTAAGAGTTGCTGCTTATGTTTCATTTTGTTAAGCTTGATTATGTCTTGAAGTCTTTCTTTTGATATCTATATTGAGTGGAATTCAATATGTATCGTGGATGTTTATATTCTCTTCTTTCATGATTTCTGGGGAGTTTTCTCTCAGTAGCTCAGCCACAATGCTCTCAGTGTTCTCAGGTGTCTCACCCTGTTCAGGAACTCCAATTAATCGTAGGTTGTTCCCCTTAATAGAGTCCCACATGTTTCTTAATGCCTCTTCATTTTTCTTGCTTCTTTTTTCTGATTTCTCATCATAGATGCTGGAGTCAATAGCTCTGTCTTCCAAGTCAGAAAGTCTCTTTTCCATTTGTTCCATTCTATTTTCTTGGCTTTGAATTGAAGTTTCTATGCCTTTGATTTTGTTCTTGATCTGTTGGATTTCAGAGTACTGGTGTTCCATCAGATCAAACAGCTTGCTTAATTTTCCATTTGGCTTTGCTGCATTTTACATAAGGTCTAGGAGGGCTCTGTACATAATCCTTTTATGTTCACCTTTTGATAATTTCAGAAAGGTTTCTTCGTCTGGGAAGTTCTTTGGTTGTTTCATTTGGGGGTCCTTCTGAAGCCATGGGTGATTTCTTGGTTATGCTTTTCTGCAGAGGTTGTTGCTTTGGGGGCATCATGTGAGGCATCATGTGAGTCAACAGAGGCTGGGAGAAATGCTGTGAGGAAGGACCACAGTTGTTTCTCTAAGCCATCTTAAAATGAAAGATGAAAGGTATCTGACCACTTCCCAAGTCAGTCAGGTTTTCAGGTGTAGAGATCCCTCTTCCCAGCTGGCCAAGTAAGTACCTCTATATGCAACCCCTGATGTTATAAACTATTGCTAAATACAGAAAAGATACTGCCCTGCTGGCCTATGCTGTCATGCCCCAGTAGTAGGCAACACTGTGTAGAACACTGCTTTTCTTCCAGAATGCGCTCTCCTCTAGGCAGGAACTACCTCCCAGCCTGGGAATTAGGTCCAGCTGAGGCCTCCATATGAGTAACTCCACCACCCAGTGGAACAAAATGGAATCACGCAGAAGCTTCCTGCCTGTAACGGTAGAGGCTACTCAATGGTGGAGACAAAGAGAGGCTGAAAGTTCCGAGATGCACAGAGTCCAAAGCCAGGCTCTCAAAATATGGTGATTTTGCTTGCTGATCCCATCAGCAGTGTGTCTGAGATTAGCTACTAGTCAAGTCCCGGCTCCACCCACCAGCTAAGACAGAAAAAAAAAGGTTATAATGGTGAGTTACCATTGGTTCATGAAAGCCAACATTCACTGACATTGGGGGTGAGCAAAAGAAAGGAAGTGTTGCGTTCAGTGGTATTAAGTCCAAATTAAGAGCCCTATGCCGTATCCTAGGGCTCACTAGGTGTCCAGAAGGCTCTGCTTAATTATCAGTACAGGTCTTGGTTTCCCGAGGGATTTAGGGAGATAAGTGTTTAGTTTGCCATCTTGACTGCGCCCCTTCATTTATTTTTTAAAATGTGTGAATAAAGATTATCTTATAATATTTTGTCTTTTTAAAGAAGCCCTGTGTCCTGGTAGTTAAGACTCAAGCTACTAACCAAAATGTCAGCAGTTTGAATACACCAATTGCTTATCGAGCACCCTGTGAGGCAGTTTCACTTGTAATCTTAATTCAACCATTAACATTTAAACCCACGGACATAAACCTACCAGCTTCTCAGTAGGAAAATGTTATGTCAGTCCACTTCCTTAAAGATTACAGCCTTGGGAACACTGTGGGGCAGTTATACTCTCTCCTATAGGGTCCCTATGAGTCGGAATGACTCATGGCAAGGGGTTTGTGTTTTTTTCAATAATGACAGCATTGCGCTGTAGAAAACATGGAAAATACAAACATATATAGATATATATATGTATATGTATGTATGACCATATATATAAAACCCAGTGCCATCGAGTTGATTCAAACTCATAGTGACCCTATAGGTCAGAGTAGAACTTCCCCATAGAGTTTCCAAGGAGCACCTGGTGGATTTGAACTGCTGACTTTTTGGTTAGCAGCCATAGCACTTAGCCCCTACACCACCAGGGTTTCTGTGTGTGTGTATTTATATACACACATGTATATGTAGCTATATATATACATATATATATACATCCATGCACACATAGGTACATGTGTGTATATATGTGTGTGCATGTATATATACATATATGTCTGCATGTATATACATATACATACTTACAAGAGTGTATATGCATACACACACACACACTAACTCCTCACCTACATGACTACCTTTTAAATATCAGATCATTATGATATCATCTTTAAGGGCGAGTAGAAGGCAATACTCAGTCCTCTTCACCAATGAACCCCTCAGTCCCCACCCACTCATTGCTCACCATCTTTCAGTTGCCCTTTGCACATCTGGGAATGCACAGGTTACTGGGGGAACACTTTCCCCACTGTCTTCCACACCATCAAGAAGCCTGCAGGAGTTAGGGATGCTGGTGGTGTTCAGCTGTTTTCAGTCAGCTGTCACTTGGTGTCCCCCACCTCCAGTCCTGGACAGGGGCCTCTCCCATCTTTTGTCCATCCCAGCCCCACATCCTCACTTGACCCACTTCTCTCTATTTCCTTTCCTGCCCTGTCTTCCTCTCCCTGCCACTGTTCTCTGGAGAATCTTTACACCTACCCCCACCTGCCTGTGACCTTGCACTGTCCCTCTGTCACCTGGTTCCCTCTGTGGCAAGAATGAAACATCATAGACAACATCACAGCCACAGGTGGAGCCCAAACTATCAGACGTGCTGCCTGAGAATTTTATTAAAGTTGATGTAAATTCAAAATGCAGTGAAAGAGATCATAGATAAAGTGAAGAGTAGAGGGGTGTGTGTCTGTGTGGGGGGGGTATCAGTAATTATCTCTGAGCTGAATTTTCCATCGTTTCGAATGTTATAATATATATATAGCATTTAAATCCATGAAAAATTCAGTGCACAGATAAATGCTATTAACACATTGGTGGTTTTTATCAGTCTACTTTCTATAGACTTTTAAGCAATTGATACCTATTTATTCTTGTCTTTGTATTTATGTATATATCAGTGACAGCAAGTGATTTGTAACTAGTCATCCTCAATTAAAATAATAGCTCTCATCATTTCACATAAGCTTTGAAGATACAGATAAATCATTATTTGAGTTTCTTGGCAAAATGTAGCAGATTATTAAGCTGTTTTTATTGAGGGATATAAAGGCCTAGTTAGTAATTCTTTAGTCATAAGACTTCATGAATGTAAAATTTTAGCTATTATTAACAATACTGGTGCAAAACAGCATCAAGAGGTATTTTAAGTGATCATCACACGTAGCAAGATCTTTCGTTTAAATATCAAGAACTATTATTTAGAATCAAAGTTTGAGCGTATCAAGGAGCTTCCCTTCGGTTCACTTCACTTCACTTCGATAAGCTTCCAGGTGTCAGAGCAGCATATTAAAAACAAGGAAAAATGAAAGTAACAATCACAGCTTTACTCACTTATTACAATAATATAAACAAGAGAAACACGAAAAAACACCAAATTCCCCCTGTTGTTTCTCCAAGGCACGCGTCAGATGGATCTGTATAGATGTGGGAGACATCTGACTGCCCAGGAAGTGTGAACACAAGGGCTCTGCAGCTTTATGGGGTTTAGGGACAGGGAGAGGGCTAATGGCTAGGCATGAAAAAACACTCAGTAAAAGTTTCTTCAAAGTTCTCTGAAGAACTTAGCAGAGATGTCTGAGGAAGGCTTATGCCCAAAGTCCTTGATACAGAGGTCTCCACGTTGAAGTGCCTGGCCTAGGGATACAGTTACATAAAACAGCGTGTCTGGTCAGGGAGACCTAAATACTTGACTTCAGCTCTCTTCAGAGACTCTAATGAACTGGCTGTGCACCAAATCTGGCATGGAACAGGCAGCTTACCCCATGACACCAGAGAGGTAAATTCTTTCTGTAACCATGATCAGGTCTGAAACATCAGAAACAGCCTTTACCTTGGAAAGAGATGCCTTAGAGCACAAATTTTTTTTCCTTTCCTTTAAAAACCTCCGTTAATACAACAGTGCAAAAACTTACTTTATCTCTGATGCAGTTTCTTTCTGATTTTAAACCACGCTCTAGTCCCTTGTTCTATTTGAACAACTGTTTTGTCATCTATGTGCAAGTTCCCCATAAGCAAAATTTAGTTTTCTGAGATTCTCATTCATCAAAATAATATCCATAATTCATTAGGATCCATGCAAATGCCTTTGTATAGTCAATAAACCACAGATAAGCCCTTGTAGTGCTCTCTGGTGTCAGCCAAGATCCATCTGACATCAGTAAAGATATTTCTGGTTCTACATCCTATTCTGAATCTGGCTTGAATCTTTGGCAATTCTCAATAGATGTGCTGCTGTAGCTCTTTTAATGTATTCAGTGAAATTTGTGTTTGCGTGTAATATTATGGATAATGTTAGACAATTTCCACACTTCACTGGATCACCATTCTTTAGATTGGGCCTAAATATGGTGCTCTTTCACTAAGCTGACCAGTCAGTACCCTTTGAAATCTCTTGTCATGTATGTGTGCGAGTGGTTCCAGCATTACATCCATTTCTTGAAGTATCTTGATTGGTATTCCTTCAATTCCTGCAGCCCTGTTTTATGTCAATGCCTTCAGTGCAGCTTGGGCTTCTCCTTTTAGTACTGTCAGTCATTGATAATATACTACCTTCTGAAATGTTTGAACATTGACCAATTTTTTAAAAATATTTTATTGTGCTGTAAGTGAAAGTTTGCAATCCAAGTCATATTTGCCATATAACCCTGCACACAAACCTCTATTTAACTCTGGCTGTTCTCCCGACCCTGTGACATAACTCTCCTACTTTCCTTTATTCATTTGACCAATTCCTGTCTCCCCTCTACGCTGCCATCTTGCCCCTAGGGAGGGGCTGCTCTGACAGCCTCATATGTCTACTTAAACCAAGAAGCACACACTTCACCAGCATCATACTATGTGTTATACTCCAGTACAGTTTTTTTTTTATTTTTTATTTATTTTTATTGTTATTTAACATAACTGAGTGAAAATGTACATTCACATGTAAACTTACATGCCCCCCTATGTGCAGCTTCCGCTGCTCTCCCTGTCCGGTGACTGCACACTATTCCTCTCTGCTCCATACATGCCTCATCCTCCCAACAGTCTCCTTTCCCCTCCTCTCCTTCCACTCCCTTTCCTCCAGCCAGAGGTCAGCAAGATGATATCCTATAGATGTATAGAACCATAAAGTGCTTCCAACATATGGTTACTCTGCATTGCCAAGTCCATTCCATTCCTGTCCAAAGAGTGGACCTTTGTTATAATTTATGGGAACGGGCAGCATCAGGGCCGCGGGCCATGCTCTCAGAGGAACCCCAGAACCGCTGGACCATCAATTGAGGTCTTTTAGTGGAGATCTCATGATGCACCTCTTTTTATTCTTGTGTTGCCGGTGAGGCTCTTCTCTGTGAGCTCCGTCATGGCTATCACTGGTCGTGGTCGGGCACCATCCGGTTCTTCCGGTCCCAGGTCGATGTAGGTACCCACTCTTGTGGGTCTCTCTGTCTTCTCGGTTGTCTTTACCGCATGCCATTTTGGCCCTCGGTGAGCATCCGTTCCTGCTGAGTTGGGACCATTTGCTGTGTCCTCGGATGGCAGCTTGGCAGCTTTTAAGACCGCAGACGCCACTCACCAATGTGGGGTGCAGAGAGCTCTCTTAGCAAAACGCTAGTTGTGCCAATTGGCCTGGAATTCGCCTAAGAGCATGGTCCCCTGCCCCCCACCCCAGCTACTCTATCCTTGCAGTATTGAGTCAAGATGGAAGGAGTACTCAAGTTATGCTGAAGTCCACTTAATGTTGTTCTTGTTCCTAACGGGTGCTGTCACCACTTTCTCCCAACTAGATTTCTAGTAACTACCTAAACTAAACCCTCCCCCCCTCGCCCTCCCTCCCTCCCTCCCCTCCCTTGAAGCTGTCAAAGAGTCTTTTCTTCTATACATGAGTCTGTTTTTGAGATCTTATCGTAGAGGTCTCATACAGTATTTGTCCTTTTGTTGCTGACTACTCTCACTCAACATAATGTCTTCCAGTTGAAACCAGGTTAGGAGATGTTTCCTGGAATTATCGTTATTCTTTATCATTGCGTAGTGCTCCATTGAGTATATGTACCACAGTTTACCTATCCATTCTTCTATTGTTGGGCATCTGGGTTGATTCCACCTTTTTGCTATTGTGGACTGTGCCGCGATAAACATTCTGGTGCGTGTGTCCGTCGGTGTGAAAGGCCTTGAATCTGTAGGATATATTCCAAGTAGTGGAATTACTGGGTCAAATGGTATATCGATATCCATTTTTTTAAGAAAGCACCAGATTGCCTTCCAAAGAGGCTGGACCATTTTGCAACCCCACCAACAGTGTAGGAGGGTTCCACTTTCTCCACAGCCTCTCCAGCATTTGTTGTTTTGTGTTTTCTGGATCATGGCCAATCTTGTTGGGGTGAGATGGTATCTCATTGTTGTCTTGATTTGAATTTCTTTAATAGCTAAAGATCGTGAACATGTCTGCATGTATTTTTTGGCTGCCTGGATCTCCTCTTTAGTGAAATATCTGTCCATCTCCTTTGCCCATCGCTTAATTGTATGGTTTATCTTCTTGTTATTGATATTTTGTAATATCTTATAGATTATGGAGATCAGGCGTCGATCTGACATAGAGTTGCCAAGTATTTTTTCCCACTCTGTGGGTGTTCTTTTAATTCTATTAATAAAGTCTTTGGATGAGCAAAAGTGTTTGATTCTTAATAGTTCCCATTTATCTACTTTCTCTTCTGTTGATTGAGGTTTCTTTGACAGATTTTGGAGTCTGTCCTCATTGTGTATTAAAAATTCCATTGTTATTCCTACCTTTTCTTGGATGAGCTTTATCATTTTAGGTTTGATATTTAGGTCTTTTATCCAGTTGGATTTGGTTTTTGTATAAGGTGTAAGATATGGATCTTGATTCAGTTTATTGCAGATGAATAACCAATTTTGCCAGCACCATTTGTTGAAGATACTGTTTTTACCCCAGTTTAATGTCTTAGGGCCTTTGTCGAATATCAACTGTTCATAGGCAGATGGTGTCATCTCTGGGGTCTCAATTCTGTTCCATTGATCAGTCTGTCTGTTCTTGTACCAGTACCAGGCTGTTTTGACCACTGTGGCAGTGTAGTATGTTCTAAGGTCGGGTAATGAGAGGCCTCCCGGTGTGCTCTTCTTCTTTAGTAGCACCTTACTTATCCGGGGCTTCTTCCCTTTCCAAACAAAATTGGTAATTTGTTTCTCCATCTCATTAAAAAATGATGCTGGAACTTGTATTGGGATTGCATTATATAAATAAATTGCTTTGGATAAAATAGACATTTTCACAATGTTAAGTCTTCCTATCCATGAGCAGGGTAGGTTTTCCCATTTATCTAAGTTTCTACTCCAGTACAGTTTTTGACTGAACTTGTTGCCTTCACTATGGGTTTCAGCCCTGGGCCAGCAGTGAGTCAAGGGGCTGTGTTTACAGGGGACCCTCCGTGATGTTGGACCATCAATTTGGGTCTTTTAATAGAGTTATAGATCTGCATACCTTTCTCCTGCTTTCTCAGAAATTCTATGTTGTGTTTCCTGTCAGGGTTGTCTTTGTGGTGGCCAGGCACCATGCAATTCTTTCAAAGACGTGCTGATGTAGTTTCCCAATTATATGGCCCCTTCTGTGTCCTGGGCTCATATTTCCTTGTCTGTGATATCCTTCATTCTCCTCTGATCCAGGTGGATTGGGACCAATTGATCTTCCTTAGTATGGCAGCTAGCTGACTTATAAGGCCCCAAACCCACTCACCAAAATGGGATGCAGAATATCTTCTTAAAAAAAATTCTTAATCATGCCAACTGACCTAAATGTCCCCTGAAACACTGATCCTCAGACCCCTCCCCCTACTACTTGATCTTCAAAATGTTGGTGTTTAATGATATTCAGTCACCACCAAAGACAGCCCCGACAGTGAACACAATGTAGAGTCCCTGGTGTAGCACTAGAAAAACAGGTATGCAGATGAAGAACTCTATTAAAAGACCAGAATTATAGTTTGACATCCTGGAGCGTCCCCTGAGTACATGGCCGCTAGACTATCTGCTAGCCCAAATCTAAAACAAGTACTGAAGCCAACACTTCAGAAAAAGAATGGACTAGGCTTGAGGACAGAGAATGATGCAAGTGGGTGTGTACTTTATGGTTATATATATATATGTATACGTGTATGCATATGTGTATGTTTATGACTGTCCTACTGGTTTTTCTCTGAAGGGCAGAAGAGAAAGTGGAGGGGAGGGGACAAGTGTTGGCTGAATGGATACTTGAAACAAAGAGTGAAAAAGAAGAGTGTGTTGTAACAGAGTCAGGAGAGCAGACAGTGTTACAGAGAGGCATCGAAGTATGGAAAATTGACTTGGATTGTATGTTTCCACTTAATCACAGGCAAAAATTAAAAAAAAAATGTTCGGTTGTATTTGGGAAACCTCTTAGCTTTTGGTATAGTCCAGCAGGTTTTTTTTTTCTTTTTTTCGATGATGATTGAATGAAAATGTACATTCAGATATACATTCACATGCAGTACTGTATGCAGCACTCACTGCTCTCCCCGCCAGGTGACAGCACATCCCTCCTCTCTGCTCTGCACATGTCCTATTCTCAAAGCGATTTTCCTACCCTCCTCTCCACTCACTCCCCTTCATCCAGCAAGAGGTCAGCAGGATGACATCCTATAGATGCACAGAACCGTAAAATTTCCACAAGATACAGTCACTCTGCATCACCAAGTCCAATCCATAGCTGTCCAAAAAGTTGACCTTCCTATGATTTATGCACAGGGGCAGTATCAGGGTCAAGGGCCATGCTCCCAGGGGAAGGTTGAAGCCCATGGACCATCAATTGTGGTCTTTTATTGGAGATTTCAGGGTGCACCCCTGTTTATTCTGTTGTTGCCAGTGAGACTCAACTTCGTGAGCTCCGTCACGGGTATCACTGGTAGTGGCCGGGCACCATCCTGTTCTTCTGGTCATGAGTCAATGTAGAGACCCACTCACGTAGGTCTCTGTGTCTTCTGGGTTCTCTTTTCCCCATGTCATTCTTGTCCTGAGTGATCATCCGTTCCTGTTGAGTTAGGACCATTTGCTGTACCCTCAGATGGCAGCTTGGTAGCTTTTAAGACCCAAGATGCCACTTACTGATGTGGGGGGCAGAGAATCCTCATTAGCAAAACACTAGCTGTGCCAATTGGCCTCAATTTCACCTGAAAGCAAGGTCCCTGGCCTCCGCTCCAGCTACCCTGTCCTTACAATTTTGGGCTAGGATGAGAGAAATACTCAAATTGTATTAAAGTCCAGTTATTATTGACCTTCTTTCTAACGTGTGCTGTCACTGATTTCACCCAACCAAATTTCTATTAACTATCTAATCTAAACCCTCCCCCCTTCACTCTCCCTCACTGTCTCCCCACCCTTGCAGCCATCAAAGAGACTTTTCTTCTGTGCATGAGTTTGTTTTTAAGTTCTTATCGTAGGGGTCTCATACAATATTTGTCCTTTTGTCACTGATTACTTTCACTCAGCGTAGTGTCCTACTGTTGAAACCAGGTTAAGAGATATTTCCTGCTATCATCATTGTTCTATATCATTGCATAGTGTTCCATTGAGTGTACACACATAGTTTACCTATGCATTCCACTGCTGTTGGGCATCTGGATTGATTCCATCTTTTTGCTATTGTGGACTGTGCTGCAATGAATATTTGCGTGCATGCGTCAGTTGGTGTGAATGGCCTTGATTCTGTAGGGTATATTCCAAGCAGTGGAATTACTGGGTCAAATGATATATCTAGATCCAGCTTTCGAAGGAAGTGCCAGGCTGCTTTCCAAAGAGGTTGCACCATTTTGCAATCCCACCAACAGTGGAGGAGAGTTCCAACCTCCCTACAGTCTCTCCAGCACTTGTTTTGCATTTTTTGGATCATGGCCAACCTTGTTGGGGTGAGATGGTGTCTCACTTTAGTTTGGATTTGAATTTATTTAATAGATTATGATCTTGAGCATGTCCGCATGTGTGTTTTTTTTGGCTGCCTGGATCTCCTCTTTAGGGAAGTATCTGTCCATTTCCTATATCCATTGATTAATTGGATGATTTATCTTCTTCTTATTGATATTTTGTAGCAAATTATAGATTATGGAGATCAGGTGTCAGTCTGACAGCGTTGCCAAATATTTTTTCCCATTCTGTAGGTGGCCTTTTAATTCTGTTAATAAAGTCTTTGGATGAGGAAAAGTGATTAATTCTTAGTAGGTCCCATTTATCTATTTTCTGTTCTGATGGTTGTGGTTTGTTTGACAGATTTTGAAGCCTGTCTACCTTGTGTATTAAACTTTCCATTATTGTTCCTACTTTTTCTTGGATGAGCTTTATAGTTTTAGATTTGATATTTAGCTCTTTTATCCAGTTTGAGTTGGGTTTTGTTTAAGGTATAAGATATGGATCTTGTTTTAATTTAGTGCATATGGATATGCAATTTTCCCAGTACCATTTGTTGAAGAGATTGTTTGTAATACAGTTTAATGTTTTAGGGCCTTTGTTGAATATCAGCTGTTCATAGGAAGATGATACCATCTCTGGGGTCTCGAATCTGCTTCATTGATCTATCTGTTTTTGTACCAGTACCAGGCTGTTTTGACCACTGTGGCAGTGTAACAGGTTGTGAAGTCCGGTAATGAGAGGCCTTGCAGTGTGCTCTTCTTCTTCATTAGTACTTTATTTATCTGGGGCTTTTTCCCTTTCCAGACAAAGTTGGTAATTTGTTCCTCCATCTCATTAAAAAATGCCACTGAGCTTGTAGTGGGATTGCATTATATAAGCAGATTGCTTGGGTAAAATAGACATTTTCACAATGTTAAGTCTTGCTATCCATGAGCAGGGTACGCTTTTTGATTTATGTAAGTCTCTCTTAGTTTCTTGTAGTAAAAGTTTGTAGTTCTTTTTGTAAAGGTCTGTTATTTTTCTGGTTAAATTTATTCCTAGGTACTTGATCTTTTTAGAGGCTACAGTAAATGGTATTGACTTGGTGATTTCTTCCTTAATAATCTCGCTGTTGGTAAAAAGGAATCCTACTGATTTACTTATGTTTACCTTGTATCCTGAGACTTTGCTGAACTCTTCTATAAGTCTGAGTAGTTTACTTTTGGATTCTTGGAATTCTCTGCATATACAATCATATCATCTGCAAACAGATTTTTACTTATTCTTTGCCGATGCAGAAGCCCTTTATTCCTTGGTCTTGTGTAATTGCTCTGGCTAGAACTTCTAGTACAATGTAGAATAGGAGAGATGAGAGTGGGCATCCTTGTCCAGTCCTTGTTCTCAAGGGAAACTGTTTCAGTCTCTCTCCATTCAGGATGATGTAGGCAGGTGGATTTGCATAAATGGCCCGCATTGCATTGAGGAATTTGTCGTCTATTCCTATTTTACTGGGAATGTTTAGAATGAATGGGTGTTGGACTTTATCAAATGCCTCGTCTGCATCAATAGACAAGACAAGGTGATTCTCTTCTGTGATATTTACGTGGTTGATCACATTAATTGTTTTTCTAATGTTCAACCAGTCTTGCATCCCTGGTATGAATCCAACTTGGTCATAACGCATTATTTTTTTATATGTTGTTGTATTGTATTGGCAACAATTTTGTCGAAGATTTTTGCATCTAGATTCACGAGTGATATCGGTCTGTAGTTCTCCCTTTTTGTTGAGTCTTTCCCTGGCTTTGGTATCTGGGTTATGCTGGCTCCATAGAATGAATTTGGGAGTAGTTCATCACTTTCTATGCTGTGAAATAGTCTCAGTAGTATTGGAGTTATCTCTTATCTTAAAAGCTTGGTAGAATTCCCTGGTGAAGCCATCTGGGCAAGGGCTTTTTTTTGTTGGTAGTTTTTGGATGATTTTTTCAATCTCATCCTTTGTTATGGGTTTATTCAGCTGTTCTGCTTCACCTTGTGATAATTTCAGTGGTGATATGAATCTAGGAATTTGTCCATTTCCTCTAGGTTTTCATATTTGTTAGAGTACAGTCTTTCATACAATTCTCTTATGATATTTTTCATTTCTGTTGGATCTGTTGTGACATCTCCCATCCCATTTCTTTTTTGGGTTATTTGTTTCCTTTCTTGTTTTTCTTTAGTAAGTTTAGCCAATGGTTTGTTGATTTTTTTTGATCTTTACCAAAAACCAGCTTTTGGTCTTTTCAATTGTTCTCTTATTCTCTCATTCATTTAGTTCTGCTCTAATCCCTATGATCTGTTTTCTTCTGGTGCCTGAGGGGTTCCTCTGTTGTTCTCTATCTACTTCTTCAAGCTACAGGGTCAGTTCTTTAGTTTGGTTTCTTTCTTCCTTCCAGATGTGTGCATTTATGGAAATAAACTGAGCTCTTAGCACTCCTGTGGCTGTGTCCCATAGGTTCTGGTAGGAAGTGTTTTCGTTCTCATTGGAATCCATAAATTTCTTTATTGCATCCTTGATTTCATCTGTAACCCATGGTTTTCTGAGCAAGGTGTTTTTCAGTTTCAATGAGTTCCACTTTCTATCTGATTTTTCTGCTGTTCATTTCAACTTTTATGGCTTTATGATCTGAGAAGATGCTTTGCATTAATTCCATGATATGGGTTTTGTTGAGACTTGCTTTATGCCCTAACACGTAGTCTATTCTGGAGAATACTCCATGTGCACTAGTGAAGAAGGCATAGTTGTCTACTGATGGGTAGAAAGTTTTGTATATGTCGATGAGGTCTTATGTTTCTTTATTGAGCTTTTTTTCTGGATGATCTGTCCAATACTGAGAGTAGAGTGTTGAAGTCTCCTACTGTTATTGTGGAGTGATCTATCACCTTTTTGAGTGTAGTCAGTGTTTCTTTGATGTATTTGCCAAGCTAAGTGTCGTCTAGTTGGTTCTTTAGGTGCTCTAATATTAGGTGCATAAATATTTACTATTGTTAAGTCCTGCTTGTGTATTGAAACTTTCAGCAATAAATAGTGTCCCTCCTTGTCCACCATGGTGGATTTTACAATAAAATCTATGTGATCTGAGATTAGAATTGCCACCCCTGCTGTTCTTTGTTCATTGTTAGCTTGATATGTATTCTTCCATCCTTTAATTTTTAGTTTGTTCATATCTTTAATTCTGAGGTGAGTTTCTTGTAGACAACATATAAATGGGTCATGTCTTTTGATCCAAGATGTCACTCGATGTCTCTTTATTGGAGCATTCAATCCATTCACATTCAATGTAATTATTGAGAGGTATGTGTTCAGTGCTGCCATTGTGGTATGTTTATTTTTGTGTTGGTGTTTTCTCTGTTGCTCTTATGAATCTGTTCTGTGACCTTCTTCTTTGTGAGTTGATTTTTCACCTTTTTCCAGCAATGCTTTTGTGGTTGTTGAGACTCCTGTATTACATTCATTGATATGGTATGTTGCTTCTTTATTGTCCTTTACAGCTGCCCTTATGATCTCGTTTCATAAACTATATATAAACCCAATTTTGATTTCTACCGGTCTTGTCAACTTCCTCTCCATCTGGAAGGACTACAACGACTGTAGTACATCCCTCTTTTTCGTACGATGATAGCTTACACGATGTGATCACTAGATTGTTTCTTTCACTATTATAGCTTTTATTGTGTTTGGAGCCTTCCCTAACTGAGTAGGATTTTGGATAATGTGTCCTTTTAAAATATAAAGTTACTGTTTTTTTTCTTCCAAGCCAAGATATTCTTTCAGTATTTCTTGTAGCTTTGGTTTGGTTTTTACAAAGTCTCTGAGTTTCTGTTTATCTGGGAATGTCTTAATTTCACTTTCATATTTGAAAGATAGTTTTGCAGGAGATATAATTCTTGGTTGGAACTTCTTCTCCTTCAAGCCTTTGAATGTGTCATGCCACTGTCTCCGTGCCAGCATCGTTTTTGCTGAGAAATCTGATGAAAGCCTACAGGGTTTCCCTCTGAATGTTAGCTTTGCTTTGAGTCTTGCTGCCTTTAAGAGTTTCTGCTTACGTTTCACTTTGTTGAGCTTGACTATAATATGTCTTCGAGTCTTTCTTTTGAGATCTATTTTCAGTGATGTTTTATATGTATTTTGAATCTCCATATTCTCTTTTTTCATAATTTCTGGGAAGCTTTCTGTCAGCAGCTCAGCAACAATACTCTCTGTGTTCTCAGTTGTCTCCCCCTGTTCATGAATTCCAATTAGTTATAGATTGTTCCTTTTAATAGAGTCCCACACGCTTCTTAATGCTTCTTCATTTTTCTTGTTTCTTTTTTCTAATTTCTCCTAATAGATGCTGGAATCCATAACTCTGTCTTCCAAGTCAAAAAGTATCTTTTCCATTTGTTCCATTCTATTTTCTTGGCTTTGAGTAAAAGTTTCTATGTCTTTGATTTTGTTCTTGATCTGTTGGATTTCCGAAATCAATAGCAGAATAAAACACAGATAGAAGGTGGATTTCCGAGTACTGATGTTCCATCAGATTAAACAGCTTGTTTAATTTTTACGTCCCTCTTCACAGCTTGGAAAGACCCAACCAACAAGAAGAACTACAGACCGATATCACTCATGAATCTTGATGGAAAACTGTTCAACAAAATTCTTGCCAATAGAATACAACATATCCAAAAATAATGTATCATGACCAATTTGGATTCATATCAGGGATGCAAGGCTAGTGCAACATCAGAAAAACAGTTAATGTGATCAAGGACATAAATAACAGAAAAGAGAAGAGTCACCTGATCTTGTCTATTGATGCAAAATGGCATTTGTTAAAGAGTCACCTGATCTTGTCTATTGATGCAAAATGGCATTTGTTAAAGTCCAACACCCGTTCATGCTAAAAACCCTCTTGAGAAAGAAAACTAGACAACGATGTCCACTCTTACCTCCCCTATTCAACATGTTAGTAGAAGTTCTAGCCAGAGCAACTAGGCAAGACCAAGAAATAAAGAGCATCTGCATCAGCAAAGAAGTAAAAATTTCCCTATTTGCTGATGACATGATTTTATGCTCAGAGAATCCTAAAGAATCCATAAGTAAACTACTCAAACTGATAGAAGAGTTCAGCAAAGTCTGGCATCTCAAAGCTGCCAAGCTGCCATCTGAGGGTAAAGCAAATGGTCCCAACTTAGTAGGAACAGGTGATCATGAAGGACCAAAACAACATGGGGGAAAGAGAACCCAGAAAACAGAGAGACCCACATGAGTGGATGACTATATCAACTCTTGACCAGAGGAACCGGATGGTGCCCAGCCACCACCAGTGATAGCCATGATGGAACTCACAGAGTTGATTCTCACTGGCAACACAAGAATAAAAAGGTGTGCCCCCTAAGATCTCCATTAAAAATCACAATTGATGGTCCATGGGGCTCGGGGTTCCCTGGGAGCACAATCCCTGGCCCTGATGCTTCCTGTGTCCATAAATCATAGTGGAGGTCAACTCTCAGACAGGAATGGATTGTACTTGATGTCACAGAGTAATCATATTATGTGTGCACTTTATGGTTCTACACATCTATAGGATGTCATCCTGCTGATCTCTTACTGGAGGAGGGGTGTGGGTGGAGAGGAGAGGATAGGAGAGTGTTGGGAGGATAAGATGCGTATGGAGCAAAGAGGAAGTGTGTGCTGTCACCGGGCAGGTAGAGCAGTGGGAGACGCATTTAGGTGGGCATGCAAATTTATATGGAAATGTACATTTTCATTCAATCATAATTAAAAAAAAAAGTGGTTATACCTTTTACCTTCCTAATAGATGCTGTGTAGAAGCATTTCAGTCTCTCCACAACTCCTCCAAAATTAATTGTTTTCTGTTTTTTGGATTAATGCTAGCCTTGGCAGGCTTGATATGGTATCTCATACTTTTGTTTTGGATTTGTCTAATGGCTAATGGTCCTGAACATTTCCTCATGAATGTCTTCCTTCCTGAATGTCTTCTTCCCTGAAATTACTGCTCATATCCTTTGCCCATTTTTAATTGGGTTATTTTTCTTTTTTTGTTGAGGTTTTACAATATCTTGTAAATTACAGAATGGAAAGCCTGGCATCATAGTTAAGTGCTACATCTGCAAACCAAAAGTTCAGCAGTTCAAAACTATGCAAAGCTCCATGGAAACTCTATGGGGCAGTTCTATTCTGACTTATGGGGTCGCTATGAGTCAGAATTGAATTGACAGCACTGGCTTTGGCTTTGGCTTGTAAATTTTGGAGATTACACATCAGTCAGATTTGTGGTTTTTTCCCCAGTCTCTAGGAAGTATTTTTAATTTTTAGGTGAAATCTTTGGATGAGCATAGTGTTTGACTTTTAGAAATTCTCCTCTATCTGTTGTCTCTTCTGGCAATTGTGCATCATTAGTAATATTTTGTAGTCTGTTTATGCCATGCATTAGGGCTTTCAGCATTGTCCCTATTTTTACCTATATAGTTTTTAAAATCTGAAACGATTCTATATTTAGGTCTTTGATTCGTTTTGAGTTAATTCTTGTGCATGGTGTGAGATATGCTTCTTGTTTCATTTCATTTTCTGCACATGGATATCCAGTTTTGCCAATATGATTTGCTGAAGAAACAATTTTTTCCCCAGTTCACAGACTTTGAGCCTTTGTCAAATACCAGCTGTCCATAGGTGTTATATCTGGATTGTCAAAGCTGTTACATTGGTCTATGTACCTGCGACATACATTTGATATTTTCTTTTGTGTCTTTTTAATGACCTTTTACATTATTCTTGTATGATATCCTTAATGTCATCCCACACCTAGTTGGTCTTCTTATCCTGAGTGTTGGATAGGTCAAATCTAATCTTGAGGTGGTCTCTAATTTCAGGTAGGATATACTCAAAGTCATACATTGGCTCTTGAGAAGTTGTTTTAATTTTCTTAACTTAAACTTGAACTTGTATATGAGCAATTTATCATCTGCCCTGCAATTGGTCCTTGGTGTTGGTTCTAATTGATGGCATTGAGCTTCTTCATAGTCTCTTTGCACAGATGTAGTCAATTTGATTCTTGTATACTCTGTCCAGCAGGTCCAAGCTGGAAGTCATCATTTCTGTTGGTGAAAAAAGGTATTTGTAATGAAGAAGTCATTGGTCTTGCAAAATTCTATCATATGATCTGTGTTGTTTCTATCATCAAGGTCAAAATTTCCATCTACTGAATCTTCTTTGTCTCCAACTTTTGCCTTTGATTCACCAGTAATTATCAATGCATCTTGACTGCATGTTCATTCAATTTCATATTGCATAAATTGGTAAAAATCCTTCAATTTCCTCATCTTTAGTATTAATGTTTGGTTCACAAATTTTAATAGTAATCATATAAACCTGTCTATACTGTGTGACTCTGCTGGTATTTGAAATATTGGTGGCATACCTTCCAGTATCAGAGCAAGGAGAAATGCACCACAGTAGGACAAACTGACAGATGAGTGGTGGAGGCGAATCATTATTGAAGTGCAAATCAAACTATAATGAGATATTACTTCACACTCGTTAAGATGACTGTTTTTTAAAAAATAAAATAAAATCAATAGATGTTGGTGAGGGAGTGGAGAAAATTTGAACGCTTATTCATTGGTGGTGAGATTGCAAAGTGGTAAATCTGCTATGGAAGTGAATTTATTGGTTTTCCAAAAAGTGAAAAATGTAATCTCATATGATCTTGAAATTCTATTCCTAGGTATACAACCCAAATAATTGAAAACAGGACTGTAACTGATATTTGTACACTAATAATCATCTCAGCATTATTTAGAACCTAAGTGTGCATCAACAGGTAAATGGATAAACACTATATGATACATACATAAATAGGAATATAACTCAACTGTAAAGAGAAATCAAGACTGGACCCATGCTGAAAAATAGATGAACCTTGAAAAGATTAGGTGGGGTGAAATATGTCCTT
Organism: Heterohyrax brucei; assembly: GCA_028571685.1. NCBI lineage: Eukaryota > Metazoa > Chordata > Mammalia > Hyracoidea > Procaviidae > Heterohyrax > Heterohyrax brucei. Next base: position 125,680,015 of record CM053166.1, on the reverse strand, counting down.
CACAAAAGAACAAATATTATATGATCTCGCCTACATGAAATATCTACAATAGGCAAGTCTATAGAGACCACAGTCTATTTGCATACCATGGAAGGGTATAAGTGGAAGAGAAAGGGGAAGTAATTTCTTCATGAATAATGAGCTTATTTTAATGGTGAGGAAACATTTAAAAATGGATACTGGTGGTGGATGAACATAATAAGCATAATTAATGTTGTTAAGTTGTGTATGTTAAAATGTTCAAATTGCACATGTTACATTTGTATTTATCATATACAAATAAAATAATCCCTAATAATTTAAAAAAATATTCTCAATATAGGTTGGTTTCCATGCCATTTTTCATGTTTTATACTTTGGTGTTATTATTTTAGTACATTTTCTATGTTGTGTGAGTATTACTTGTAGGTGAGAAAATTAATTCTAAATGTTATATAAAACATGAACAAATAAAAATAGGTAGTGAAGAAACATTTTTATTACTCCCCATAAATTCGTAAAGTTTGCTAAATATGGTGTAGAAAGTAATATCCCGGGAAATAGAAAGTAGCAAAAAAAAAAAGAAAGAAAGAAAGAAATAGGTTGAAGGAAGTAATATTAAAAGGCAGATTCCTTGGGGAGGCTACAAAGAGAAAATTTAGATCACAGTGGGGAAATCATATATCTAACTTATTGAAATATGGATAAAGCATAATTGTTTTCATTTAATTCTGCATATACCCTCACTGAGACATTGTGAAAGAAAAGACCAACATCAATTTCGGAAAAGACTCTGCATTTGCTTGTGATTGTCCAGTAGCTAAGGCAAATGGAAGAAATGATGAGGTAAAAGAACTGAACAGCAGATTTCAAAGAGTGGCTCAAGAAGATAAAGTATTAATAATGACATATGCAAAGACCTAAAGTCAGAAAGCCAAAAGGGAAGAACACACAAGGCATTTCTAAAGCTAAAAGAACTGATAAGTAATTTCAAGTTGCTATATTGAAGGATTCTATGTGGAATACACTAAATGGTAAAGAAAGCATTAAAAGAGGATGGAAGGAATACAGAGCCACTGTACCAAAAACAATTGATTGATGTTCTAACATGTCAGGGGGGAGCATATCATCAGGAATCAATGGTACTGAAGGAAGATGTCCAAGCTGCACCAGTGACATTGGTGATAAACAAGGCTCCATGAATTGAGAGAATACCAATTGAGATGCTTCAACAAATGGATGCATCACTGAAAGTGCTCACTCCACAATGTCAAGAAATTTGGAAGAGAATTACCCATCCAGTCAACTGGAAGAGATTCATATTTATGCCTTCCCCCCCCCCAAAAAAAAGGCGATCCAACAGAATGCAGAAATTATAGAACAACATGATAAATATCTGTAGGGTAACTATGAATAAGAACTGACTCAATGGCAGTGAGTTTTTTTATCATAAATGTCTCAAGCAAGTAAACTGTTTCTGAAGATAATTCAGAAACAGCTGCAGCAGTACAGCAACATAGAACTGCCAGAAATTTAAGCCAGATAGAGAAGAGGATGTAGAACAAGAGATATCATTCATTGCTTATGTCAGATGCGTCTTGACTGAAAACAGAGAACACCAGAGAGATATTTATCTGTGTTTTACGGACTATGCAAAGGCATATGACTATGTGTATCATAACGAATAATGGATATTATTTCTAAGAATGAGTATACCTAGACACTTAATTGAGCTCTGAGGAACCTGTACGTGGATCAAGAGGCAGTCATTCAAACAGAATAAGGGAATACTACTTGGTTCAAGTATGGAAAATTGTGCCTAAAATTTGTATCCCCATTATTCAACCTGTATGCTGAGCAAACAATTCCAGAAGCTAGACTATATAAAGAAAAACAGGGAATCAGAATTGGAGGAAAACTCACTAATGTTCTTCAATATGCAGATGACACAACCTTGCTTGCTGAAAGTGAAGAAGACTTGAGGTACTTACTGTTGAAGATCAAAAACCACAGCCTACTGTGTGAATTACACCTCAATATAAGGAAAACAAAAAATCCTTATGATTCGACTAACAAGCAAGATTGTGAAAAATGGAATATATAATGAACTTGTCAAGAATTTCACTTTACTTGAATCTACAATCAATATCCATGGAAAGAGGAGTCAATAAACCTAATCGCACACTGCATTAGGCAAATCTTGTGCAAAAGACCTCTTTAAAGTGTTGAAAAGCAAAGACATCACCTTGAGGACTAAGATGCACTTGACCAAAATCCTGGTGTTTTCAATCACCTCATACACATGAGAAAGCTGGACAGTGAATAAGGAAGCCAAGAGAAGAATTTATGCTTTAAAATTATGGTTTTGTCAAAAATTGTTGAATACATCATGGACTGCCAAAAATATGAAGAAATCTGTCTTCAAAGAAATACAACCAGAATGTTCCTTAGAGGCAAGGAGAACAAGACTATGTTTCACACAATTTGGAAATGTCATGAGAAGGGATCAGTTCCTGGAGAAAGACATCATCCTTGGTAGAGGGTCAAGAATTTTTTTTTATTATGATTGAATGAAAATGTACATTCCCATATAAATTTGCATGAGGGTCAAGAAATTTTTATATTCTTTTATCTTTTATTTTTTATATTCTTTGATCTTAAATCTTAACTTTTTTTTTCTTGGATTTTTTTGCATTGTGCTTTTTTGGGTTGAAGGCTTGAAGCCAGGTCATAGTGATATACAGTAAACATCTTAAACCTCTCAGATGCTTTTTGTATTTCCTTAAGTTCAGTTTCTAATATGCAATGATTTTTTCACTTTCACAATTTGCAGTTCTTTTCTGCAATATTTATTTTGTCTTCTGATTCTAGCTCCTTGCATTTTAACTTTTGGGCATTATACTCTACTATTACGCAAAACATAATTTTCAGAAGTTGCGTGCCTTGCCCCCACTCTTGGTTCAGGAAATAACTACGATAGCAGAATTGATCAAACTCTAGTTAATTAAATAATATCATTATTAGAAGGATACCTTGTATAATGGATTGAATTGTGTTCCTCAACAACATGTGTCAACTTGGCTAGGCCTTATTCTCAGTATTGTGTGATTGTCTACCATTTAGTAGTTTGATGTGATTTTCCTATATTTTGTCAATCCTGTTTCTGTGATGTTAATAAGATGGGATTAGAGGTAGTATGTTAATGAGGCAAGAATCAATCTACAAGATTAGGTTTTATCTTACATAAGTCTCTTTGGGAAGCCAGTAGAGAGACAGAAGGAGCTTATACCACCAGAAAAGGAGTACTGGCAACAGGGTGAGTCCCTTGGACCTAGGTCCCTGTACTAACAAGTTCCTCAGCTGGGTTAAAATTGATAACAGGGGCCTTTTGTCAGCGCAAACAAAGAAAAAAAATCTTTCCCCTGGAGCTGTTACACTGAGTTTAGACTTCTAGCCTCCTACACTGTGAGAGAATAAATTTTTGTTTCTTACGGCCATCAACTTGTGATATGTTCGTGATAGCAGCAATAGATAAGTCAGACACCTTGTTAGAGAAAATATGATCACCATCATAATGATTTATTTGAAATAGCATAAACTCCTTGACCTTGAAGACTTTCTGAAGGTTAATGCTGTCCCACGGATGTACTAGCTACAAGATAGGGCTTAACCATTTTAACTATGCACACCAGCATAAATAAGCAGCATTTGGTGTAGAAAATCTTATCTCTTTTTACTTCTTAATTGAATTTAATCATTATTTGTATTAAAGTTTGAATATATTTCTTATGCTTAGTCTAATCATAGTAGTAGTCTCACTTTATCTTTGTTGTTAACACACACATAACCATTTACACAATACAAGAGAAAATTTGTAATATCATAGCAAATTTCTCTACTAGATATTTTATCAGAAATCATCCTGTATATGTTTTCTATTAATAATTACATTATCCGCAAGAGGGGCCAAATGATGGTGTAGTCAGAAGTTTCATGTGATCCCTCTTACCACAAAGATCTTAAAAAAAGATTAATCAATCATATATGATGTTGTAGGATCCTGAACATCAACTTCAAAGTTGAGAGATCAGACTGAGCAGCAGGAGAGGCAGAGAAGTTTCAGAAGCAACGAGGAGGGACCAGATCTGACTCAGTGAGAATCTTCATTCTATAGGCTGGATTCCCTGGTGCCAGCATGTTGAGGTGGGTAGTAGCAGTGGAAACTTGTTTTCCATATCAGGAGAGAACCTGCAGAAGAATCTATTTATGCTTCTAGAATTAGTAAAATGAGGCACTATGTCATAAAGAAGATTAGTAATTTGCCTCTAACCTTCCATGTTGAGATCAAAAACTTTCCTTTGGGATAAACCTATCTTCTTTTCAGTTGTCCTCCCTCCAGCTCTGCACTGATTGTAAGCCACATTCAGGTACTAATACACCTCTGGACCAGAAGTAGGACCCCTTTTGCATTCTGAGCCACTGTCTCCTTCAGAGAGGGAACAAGCTAACAAACGGGGAAAAAAATAATCGTCCAGCTCCCTTAATCTAGGAACTCAAGGAAGAAACAGTTCCTGTGTCTGGACATGGGGTAAGAGGTACACAGATTTCAAATGCCTTTTACTTCTCTGTAGATCTGTTTGAGTCCACTAAATATCATAGTACAACAGGATATATACTTAACCTTAAATTTACTGCATCAGCTATATGATGGAAAGGCACATGCCTGACATTTGACACCGAGTTGAAAGTTTAGTCTTTACCTACCCACAGCAGGGAGCAGAGGACTGGTGGATCCAACCACACCACCTAATCACCTATGACAAGTGTGCAAGAATAAGTGATACTTCCTTTACAGCCAATAGTATTGGACATTGACAATCTGACTGTAAAATCTACCCATCAACATGATTAAAGCAAGAGGGATGCAGAAACACAGACAACACACTGCTGAATGTTTTGATTCCATTTAACATCCCGTGCTCCCAGACAGGGAAGAACAACATACTTATTGTCTGTGTTCCAAATACTTCCGTCAATGAAAGAATGCTACCACACCAGTTACTCTGTTAATTTGGATCAAAATGAGTGAGAATGCCAACAACCTACACAAAATTTTACTGGAAAGAAAAGGTGCCTGAGGAAGGAGAAACAGGTGCAAAGCTGCTGCTTCTCCTACACTTTTACACTGAGTTTTTATCCTCTCAACAATCACTTCTGCCAGCCTAGGACTGTAAGGCACCGCCTACACCAAACACTTTGTGATCAACTACCTGGATACCTGAGTTGAACCATTCAAGAAAAGTTAACAAAATTCTAGGGTCACATGTCTAGCAAGAGCTCTAACCTCATGGCAACAGGATATTAAAGCTTCAAAGTCACCAATAATCAAACTGAATTTGGAAGTTGTCATTTTAAGATGGCCTAGAGAAACAACTGTGGTCCATTCTCACAGCATCTTCCCCAGCCTCTGTTTACTCACATGATGCCCAAAAAGCAACAACCTCTGGAGAAAAACATAACAAGGAAATCATCCAGGGCTTTGGAAGGCCCCCAAAGAACTTCTCAGATGAAGAAAACTTTCCAAAACTATGAGACGGTGAATACAAAAGAATTATAGAGACAGCCCTCCTAGACTTCATACAAAATGCAGCAGAGCAAAAAAAATTTACACAAGCTGATCCATCTGATGGAACACCAGTACTCAGAAATCCAACAGATCAAGAACAAAATCAAAGACATAGAAACTTTAATTCAAAGCCAAGAAAACAGAATAAAACAAATGGAAAATAGACTTTCTGACTTGGAAGACAGAGATACTGACTCCAGCATCTATGAAAAGAAAACAGAAAAAGAGAAACTAAAAAACATGAAGAAGAATTGAGAAGCATGTGAGACTCTATTAAAGGGAACAATCTATGATTAATTGGAGTTCCTGAACAAGGTGAGACATCTGAGAATGCAGAGAGTATTGTTGCTGAGCTGCTGACAGAAAACTTCCCAGAAATTATGAAAGAAGAGAATATAGATATCAAAGATGCATGTTGAATGCCACTGAATGTAAGACCTCAACAGAAAGACTCCAAGACATATTTTAATCAAGCTTAACAAAATGAAATGTAAGCAGAAACTCTTAAAGGCAACAAGACTCAAAGCAAAGCTAAAATTCAGAGGGAAACCCTGTAGGCTTTTGTAACATTTCTCAGCAGAAAAAATATTGTCATAGAGGCTGCAGCATGACACATTCAAAGCGTTGAAGGAAAAGAACTATCAAGCAAGAATTATATCTCCTGCAAAACTATCTTTCAAATACGAAAATGGAAATAAGACATTCACAGATGAACAAAAACTCAGAGAATTGGTAAAAACCAAACCAAAGCTACAAGAAATACTGAAAGAATCTCCTGACTTAGAAGAACAAAGCCACTGACTTTATATTTTAGAAGCAAATACAGGACATGTCACCCACAAACTTATTCAGTTAGGGAAGGCTTCAAACTCAATCAAAGCTATAATAGTGAAAGAAACAACCCAGTGACCATATCATGAAAAGTACGATGTCATCATATTAAAAAAAAGGGATGTACTACAGTCGTTATGGTCTTTCGAGATGGAGAGGTAGTTAACAAGACTGGTAGTAATTAAAATTGGGTTTATACAAAGTTTATTAAGTGGGATCATAGGGGCAACCATAAAGTACAATAAAGATGCAACATATCCAATCAAGAAATGTAATACAGGACTCTCAACAACCACAAAACCAACCCTGAAAAAGGTGAAAAATCAACTCACAAGGAAGAATGTGTCAGAACAGATTAATAGGAACAACAGAGAAAACATCAACACAAAAATAAACATATCACAATGTCAGCACTGAACACACGCCTATCAATAATTTCATTGAATGTGAATGGAGTGAACACTCCAGTAAAGAGACATCAACTGACATCTTGGATCAAAAGATACGACCCACTCATATGCTGCCTACGAGAAACTCATCTTAGACTTAAAGATGGAAACAAACTGAAAATTAAAGGATGAAAGAATCTACACCAAGGTAACAATACACAAAGAGCAGTGTCGCAATTCTAATCTTGGATACAATAGATATTAATGTAAAATCCACCATCGTGGACAAGGATGGACACTATTTATTGCTCAAGGGTTCAATACACAAGCAAGACTTAACAATATTAAATATTTATGCATCTGATATTAGACACCTAAGTACACTGAACAAACAATGACTAGACTCAAAAATGAGATACATCACTTCAAAATAATAGGGGAAATTTCAACATTTCACTCTCAGTATTAGACAGATCATCTAGAAAAAAGCTCAATAAAGACACAGAAGAACTCACTGCCACAATTAACAAACTAGACCTCGTCGACATATACAGGGCATTCTATCCATCAGCAGACAACTACACCTACTTCTTCAGTGCACACGGAACATTCTCCAGAATAGACCATGTGTTATGACATAAAGCAATTCTCAACAAAATCTATACCATTGAATTAATGCAAAGCATGTTCTCAGAATATAAAGCCATAAAAGTTGAAATCAATAGCAAAAAGAACATAGAGAGAAAGTAGAACTCCTGGAAACTAAACAACGACTTGCTCAAAAAGCCATGGGCTATAGAAGAAATCAAGGATGAAATAAGGAAATTCAAGGATTCCAATGAGAATGAAAACACTTCCTACCAGAACCTATGTGATACAGCCAAAGCAGTGCTCAGAGGTTTGTTTATCTCCAGAAATGCACACCTCTGGAAGCAATAAAGAAATCAAACCAAAGAAATAACCCTACAGCTTGAAGAAGTAGAGAGAGAACAACAGAGGAACCCCTCAGGCACCCAAAAAACAGATCATAAAGATTAGAGTAGAACTAAATGAATTACAGAATAGAACAACTGAAAAAATTGAAAAGAACAAAAGCTGTTTTTTTGAAAAGATCAAAAAAATTGACAAACCATTGGCTAAACATACTAAAGAAAAACAGGAAAGGGAACAAATAACCTAAATAAGAAATGAGAGAGGAGGCCTCATAACAGATCCAGAAGAAATCAAAAATATCATAACAGAATACTATGAAAGACTGTACTCTAACAAATTAGAAAACCGAGAGGAAATAGACAAATTCCTTGATTCATATGACCTACCAAAATTATCACACTGTGAACCAGAACAACTGAATAAATGCATCACAATGGAAGAGATTGAAAATGTCATTCAAAAGCTACCAACCAAAATAAAGTGTGGCCCAGATGGCTTCCCTGGAGATTCTGTCAAGTTGTTAACGAGTAGCTATCTCCAATACTACTGAGACTATTTGACAGTATAGAAAGGGGTGGAATACTCTCAAACTCATTCTATGAAGCCAGCATAACCCTAGTACCAAATCCAGGGAAAGACGCAACCAAAAAGAATTTTGTTGAAGACTTTCGCATCTAGATTCTTTTTTAAAAAACTTTTTTATTTAATATGACTGAGTGAAAATGTACATTCTCGTATAAGTTTACATGCCCATCTGTATGCAGCTTCCACTGCTCTCCCTATCTGGTGACAGCAAACTATTTCTCTCTTCTCCATACATGTCTCATCCTCCCAACAGCCTCCTCTCCCCTCCTCTCCACCCACTCTCCGTCCTCCAGTCAGAGGTCAGCAGGGTGACATCCTATACACGTATAGAACCATAAAGTGCATCCAACATATGGTCACTCTGCATTGCCAAGTCAAATCCATTCCAGTCCAAAGAGCGGACCTTCGTTAAGATTTATGGGTAAGACAGCATCAGGGCCGGGGGCCATGCTCTCAGGGGAACCCCGAAACCGCTGGACCATCAATTGAGGTCTTTTACTGGAGATCTCAGGATGTACCTCTTTTATTTTTGTGTTGCCAGTGAGACTCACCTCTGTGAGCTCCATCGTGGCTATCACTGGTGGTGGCTGGGCACCATCTGGTTCTTCCGGGCCCAAATCGATGTAGGCATCCACTCACGTGGGTCTCTCAATCTTCTTGGTTGTCTTTACCCCACGTCATTTTGGTCCTCGGTGAGCATCCGTTCCTGATGATTTGTGACCACTTGCTGTGTTCTCGGATGTCAGCTTGGTAGGTTTTAAGACCTCAGATGCCACTCACCAATGTGGGGTGCAGAGAGCCCTCTTAGCAAAACGCTAGTTGTGCCAATTGGCCTCGATTTCGCCTAAGAGCATGGTCCCCTGCACCCTTCCCCGGCTACTCTATCCTTGCAATATTGGGTTAAAATGGAAGGAGTACTCTAGTTATGCTGAAGTCCACTTAATGTTGTTCTTGTTTCTAATGTGTGCTATCACCGATTTCTCCCAACCAGATTTCTAGCAACTATCTAATCTAAACCCTCCCCCCTCGCACTCCCTCCCTTCCCTTGCAGCTGTCAAAGTCTTTTCTTCTATACACAAGTCTGTTTTTGAGATCTTATCATAGAGGTCTCATACAGTATTTGTCCTTTTGTCGCTGACTAATTTCACTCAACATAATGCCTTCCAGTTGAAACGAGGTTAGGAGGTGTTTCCTGGAATCATCGTTATTCTTTATCATTGCATAGTGCTCCATTGAGTATATGTACCATACTTTACCTATCCATTCTTCTGTTGTTGGGCATTTAGGTTGATTCCATCTTTTTGCTATCGTGGACTGTGCTGCGATAAACATTCTGGCGCATGTGTCCGTTGGTGTGAAAGGCCTTGATTCTGTAGTATATATTCCAAGTAGTGGAATTACTGGGTCAAATGGTATATCAATATCCATTTTTTTAAGGAAGCACCAGATTGCTTTCCAAAGAGGATGGACTATTTCACAACCCCACCAACAGTGTAGGAGGGTTCCACTTTCTCCACAGCCTCTCCAGCATTTGTTGTCTTGTGTTTTCTGTATCATGGCCAATCTTGTTGGAGTGAGATGGTATCTCATTGTTGTCTTGATTTGAATTTCTTTAATAACTAAAGATCGTGAACATGTCCACATGTGTCTTTTGGCTGCCTGGATCTCCTGTTTAGTGAAATGTCTGTCCATCTCCTTTGCCCATCGTTTAATTGGATGATTTATCTTGTTCTTATTGATATTTTGTAGTATCTTATAGATTATGGAGATCAGGCGTCGGTCTGACATAGAGTTGCCAAGTATTTTTTCCCATTCTGTGGGTGTTCTTTTAACTCTATTAATAAAGTCTTTGGATGAGTAAAAATATTTGATTCTTAATAGTTCCCATTTATCTATTTTCTCTTCTGTTGATTGTAGTTTCTTCAACAAATTTTGGAGTCTGTCCTCATTGTGTATTAAAACGTCCATTGTTGTTCCTATCTTTTCTTGTATGAGCTTTATCATTTTAGGTTTGATATTTAGGTCTTTTATGCAGTTGGAGTTGGTTTTTGTATAAGATGTAAGATATGGATCTTGATTCAGTTTATCGCAGATGGATATCCAATTTTGCCAGCACCATTTGTTGAAGATACTGTTTTTACCCCAATTAATGTTTTAGGGCCTTTGTCGAATATCAACTGTTCATAGGCAGATGGTGTCATCACTGGGGTCTCAATTCTGTTCCATTGATCGATCTGTCTGTTCTTGTACCAGTACCAGGCTGTTTTGACCACTGTAGCAGTGTAATATGTTCTAAGTTTGGGTAATGAGAGGCCTCCCAGTGTGTTCTTGTTCTTTAGTAGTACCTTACTTATCCGGGACTTCTTCCCTTTCCAAACAAAATTGGTAATTTGTTTCTCCATCTCATGGAAAAATGATGCTGGAACTTGTATTGGGATTGCATTATATAAATAAATTGCTTTGGGTAAAATAGACATTTTCACAATATTAAGTCTTTCTATCCATGAGCAGGGTAGGTTTTTCCATTTATCTAAGTCTCTCTTAGTTTCTTGTAGTAAGGGCTTGTAGTTCTCTTTGTAAAGGTCTGTTATTTCTCTGGTTAGATTAATTCCTAGGTGCTTTATCTTCTTAGAGGCTATCTAAAATGGTATTGATTTGATAATTTCATCCTTAACAGTCTCCTTGTTGGTATAAAGGAATCCGACTGATTTACTTATGTTGATCTTGTATCTTGAGACTTTGCTGAACTCCTCTATCAGTTTCAGTAGTTTACTTATAGATTCCTTGGAGTTCTCTGCATATACAATCATATCATCTGCAAACAGGGAGATTTTAACTTCCTCTTTGCCAGTGCAGATGCCATTTATTTCTTGGTCTTGCCTAATTGCTCTGGCTAAAACTTCTAGCACAACGTTGAATAGAAGAGGTGAGAGTGGGCATTCTTGTGTAGTTCCTGATCTCAAGAGAAAATCTTTCAGTATGTCTCCATTCAGGATGACGTGGGCAATTGGCTTTGTATAAATCACCCTTATTGTGTTGACGAATTTGCCGTCTATGCCCATTTTGCCAAGAGTTTTTAGCACGAATGGGTGTTGGACTTTATCAAATGCCTTTTTGGCATCAATGGACAAAATCAGGTGATTCTTCTCTTTTGTTTTATTTATGTGGTTAATCACATTAATTGTTTTTCTGATGCTGAACCAGCCTTGCACTCCTGGTATGAATCCCACTTGGTCATGATGAATTATTTTCTTGATATGTTGTTTTATTCTATTTGTAAGAATTTTGTTGGAGATTTTTGCATCTACATCCATGAGTGATATTGGTCTGTAGTTCTCCTTCTTTGTTGGGTCTTTCCCTGGCTTTGGTATCAGTGTTATGCTGGCTTCATAGAATGAGTTTGGGAGTATTCCATCCCGTTCTGTACTGTGAAATAGTCTCAGTAGCATTGAAGATAACTTTTATCTAAATGCTTGGTGGAATTCCGCAGTGAAGCCATCTGGGCCCGGACTTTTTTTGGTTGGCAGTGTTTTGATGATGTTTTCAATCTCTTCCTTTGTGATGGGTTTATTACATTGTTCTGATTCACGTTGTGATAATTTGGGTAGGTGGTATGAGTCAAGGAATTTGTCCATTTCCTCTAGGTTTTCCAATTTGTTAGAGTACAGTCTTTCATAGTATTCTGTTACGATATTTTTGATTTCTGTTGGATCTTTGGTGACAACCCCCCTCTCATTTCTAATTTGGGTTATTTGTTTCCTTTCCTGCTTTTCTTTATTAAGTTTAGCCAGTGGTTTATCAATTTTGTTGACCTTTTCAAAAAACTAGCTTTTGGTCTTTTCAGTTTTTTCAATTGTTTTTCTATTTTCTAATTCATTTAGGTGTGCTATAATCTTTATGATTTCATTTCTTCTGGTGCCTGAGGGGTTCCTCTGTTGTTCTCTTTCTACTTGTTCAAACCGTAGGGTTAGTTCCTTGATTTGGTTTCTTCCAGATGTGTGCATTTATGGAAATAAACAGACCTCTGAGCACTGCTTTGGCTGTATCCCATAGGTTCTGGTAGGAAGTGTTTTCATTCTCATTGAAATCCATGAATTTCCTTATTTCATCCTTGATTTCCTCTATAATCTATGTTTTTTTGAGCAAGATGTTGTTCAGTTTCCAAGAGTTCCACTTTCTATTTATGTTTTTTCTGCTATTGATTTCAACTTTTATGGCTTTATGATCAGACAAGATGCTTTGCAGTAATTCAGTGGTATGGATTTTGTTGAGCACTCCATTACGGCCTAACACATGGTCAATTCCGCAGAATGTTCCATGTGCACTGGAGAAGGTGTAGTTGTCTGCTGATGGGTTGAAAGATCTGTATATATCAATGAGGTTTAGTTGGTTAATTGTGTCAATGAGGTATTCCGTATCTTTACTGAGCTTTGTTCTAGATGATCTGTCCAGTGTTGAGAGTGGAGTGTTGAAGTCTCCCACTATTATTGTGGAGTCATCTAACTCTCTTTTGAGTGTAGTCAGTATTTCTTCGACATATTTAGGTGCTCTGATATTTAATAAATATTTATATAGTTAATATTTTTATATAGTTAAATATAGTTAAAATATTTAATATAGTTAAGTCTTACTTGTGTACTGCATCTTTCAACAATAACTAGTGTCCATCTTTGTCCACAATGCTGGATTTGACATTAAAATTCACTTTGTTTGAGATTAGAATTGCCACCCCTGCTCTTCTTTGTTCATTGTTAGCTTGATATATATTCTTCCATCCTTTAATTTTCAGTTTGTTCCTATCTTTAGGTCTCAAGTGAGTTTCTTGTAGACAACATATGGATGGGTCATGTCTTTTGATCCAAGATGTCACTCCATGTCTCTTTACTGGAACATTCAGTCCATTCACATTCAATGTAATTATTGATAGGTTTGTGTTCAGTGCTGGCATTGCGATATGTTTATTTTTATGTTGATGTTTTGTCTGTTTTTCTTATTAGTCTGTTCTGGGACATTCTTTTTTGTGAGTTGATTTTTCACCTTTTTCAGAGCTCGTTTTGTAGTTGTTGAGACTCCTATGTTACAGTTCTTGAAATGGTATGATACATCTTTGTTGTGCTTTACAGCTGTCCCTATGGTCCCCCTTAATAATCTATATATAAACCCAATTTTAATTACTACCAGTCTTGTCATCTTCCTTCCATCTAAAAGGAGTATAACAACTGTAATACATCCCTCTTTTTAAGATGATGGCACCATAATTTTCATGATGATCACTGGATTGCTTCTTTCCGTATTAAAGCTGTGATTGACTTTGGAGCCTACCCTAACTGAGCGGACTTTCGAGTAATGTGTCTTTCTAAAAAATAAAATTAGTGGTTTCGTTCTTCTAAGCCAGAGCCAAGAACTTCTTTCAGTATTTCTTGTAGTTTTGGTTTGATTTTTACAAGGTCTGTTAGTTTCTGTTTATCTATGAATGTCTTAATTTCATTTTCATATTTGAAAGTTCGTTTTGCAGGATATATAATTCTGGTTTGAACTTCTCCTCAAGGCTTTGAATGTGTCATGCTGCTGTCTCTGTGACAGCATGGCTTCTGCTGAGAAATCTGATGAAAATCTGCAGGGTTTCCATCTGAATGTTAGCTTTGCTTTGAGTCTTGCTGCCTTTAAGAGTTGCTGCTTATGTTTCATTTGGTTAAGCTTCATTATAATATGTCTTGGAGTCTTTCTTTTGAGATCTATAATGGGTGATGTTCGATATGCATCTTGGATGTCTATATTCTCTTCCTTCATGATTACTGGGATGTTTTCTGTAAGCATCTCAGTGACAATACTCTCTGTGTTCTCAGGTGTCTTGCCCTGTTCAGGGACTCCACTTAGACGTAGGTTGTTCCTCTTAATAGAGTCCCAGATGCTTCTTAATGCTTCTTCATTTTTTTTGTTTCTTTTTCCTGATTTCTCCTCACAGATGCTGGAGTCAGTAACTCTGTCTTCCAAGTCAGAAAGTCTCTTTTCCATTTGTTCCATTCTGTTTTCTTGGCTTTGAATTGAAATTTTATGTCTTTGAATTTGTTCTTGATCTGCTGGATTTCAGAGTAGTGGTGTTCCATCAGATCGAACAGCTTGCTTCATTTTCCATTTTGCTCTGCTGCATTTTATATAGGATCTATAAGGGCTCTGTATATAATCCTTTTGAAGTCACCTTCCTATAATTTCAGAAAAGTTTCTTCATCCTGAAAGTTATTTGGTTGTTTCATTTGTGGGTCTTCTGGTGCCATGGGTGATTTCTTGTTTACCATTTTCTGAAGGGTCAGTTGGTTTTTGGGCTTCATGTTAGCTGATAAATGCTGGGAGAGATACTGTGAGGATGGACCACAGATTTTTCTCCAGGCTGTCTTAAAATCAAAAATCAAAAGTATCTGACCACTTCCCAAGTCAGCCAAGTTTTCAGGTGTGTAAGTCCCTCTTCGGAACAGGCAAAGTAAGCACCTCTATATTCAACTCCAGATGATATGAACTAGTTCAAAATATAGCAATGCTACTGCCATGTTTTTCTCTTCTTACAGGCTCCAGCCATAGGTGACACTGTGTAAACTACTACATTTCCAATGAAAAACACTCTCCTGTGGGAAGGTGCTGGTTCCCAGACTAAAAATTATGTCCAGCTGCAGCCATCATATCTGAGATAGTGACCTGCACATGGTCGCTGCCTCTTCCATACACACTGCTCTGTGGCAGAGGTAGAAAGTGGGGCCAAAGGTGATGAGAAGCTGTAAGTCTTCAGTCTCTTTTGCTGGGCCCCAGTCGTAGGTGACACTGTGTAAACTACTGCTTTCCTGTTGGAAAAGCACTCTCTTGTGGCCATACGCTTGCTCCCAGATTAATAATTAGGTCCAACTAAAAATCTCTGTATTCAAAATGGCGTCCCACACAAGGGTGTCTACCTCAGTACAAAGTATACGGTGGCATAGGCAGAAACACAGGCTGAAAGTGGGGAGATGCACAGAGTCCTAATCCTGGCTCTCAAAATACGGCAATTTTGCCTGCCTATACCACCAGCAGTGCATCTGAGACTATCTGCTAGGCAAGACCCAGTTCCACTCGCCAGCCAAGACAGAGAAATAAAAGTCAAAATGATGAGTTAACTTCTGTTCCTGAGAGCTAGGACTAGCCAGGAGCGGGAGTCAGTGAAACAGAGGAGGTTTTTTATCTCGTGATACGAAGTCCAAATTAACAGCTCTGTGCAGTGTCCTGGGGCTCACTAAGTGATCAGAAGACTCCATTTGATTATCAGTTCAAGTCATGGGTTCCAGAGGGATTTAGGGAGACTTGTGCTTAGTCTGCCATCTTGACTCTGCCCCCTGAACATATATTTTGAAGACTGTTTCTCAGTTTAAATTCATCTGATGTTTTCTCATGATTATGTTAAGTTTATGAATTTTTAGACAGCAGACCACATAGGTGATGTGCAGTTTTCATTTCATCACATACGGAAAAAAAAAACAAACTTGCTTTCAAGTCAGTTTTGACTCATGATGAACATGTGTTAGAGTACAACTGCTCCACAGTCTTTTAATGACTGTAATCTTTACTGAAGTATATTGCCAGGCCTTTCTTCTGGGTTCCAACCATCTATCTTTAGGTTGGAGGTCAAATGAAAACTACCTGTAGCACTCAGAGATCTAGCATTATGTCAGGGGTATATAATATCAGCATGACTTATTACTGATGATGCTAATGTTGATCCTTTAATTAAGATTGTGTCTACTAGGTTTCTGCATTGTAAAGTTTTTATTTTCCTCTTTGTTGTAAATAAAATACTTATTTTTAGGGAATTCTTCAAGACTATGCAAATGTTCTGTTTCTCCTTCATCTTTCTCTGAATATTTTTCACATTCATCTTTTGATCTTGTCTGGAACAATTATTAGTCTGAAAGGAAAATATGTCCCTTTTTTACCACTTATCTGTTTAATACATCATTTGTGTGCATCAGAATGAACTCATTAGTATTTATTCTTCAGGCTAAATTCAAATACTACTGTTTATTTTGTTGCTCGAGATGTTTCACCTTTGATTGTTAGGTACCTTTTTAGGTTGAGTCTTGTGCCCTTTCAACATTCTTCCATGATAATTTTACTTTTTTTGGAGGGAGAGGAGGCATTTTCTTTCTGGCATCTCATAATGTTCTGGGGTAGTCTTTTAGTTTTCCTTTTTAACTCTGGAATCACTCCACTGTCCATGGAGTCGTGGTTTCTTTTATTGGAGAATGGTATTTAGAAATAATATGGGGGCTAGGTGTCTTTGTTGCTACTAGAGAGTAACTTATTCTACTTGCTTTCAGCAGATAGAGTTATAAAACATATTTGTGCACATAAACTCATGCATATTAACAGATCAATATTCACTACTATCTATATGTATCCATACTAAAAATTCATGTCATTATTGATACCTCCAATTCCAACATAGCAACACAATGTTTATCCCTGCCTTCATCTTTACCTTATTTATAAACTCTTACTCTCACAAAGAAAATTCTAACTGGCATTGTTCATATTATATTTACATATTTCTTCAACCCTAATACAAAAATGAAACAGTTTCAGGTATGCTAACCTACACCTCTGTGAAAAAATTTTGCCAAATACAGTGCAGTGTTTATCTGCAGTATTTTTTGTATTTAGCATTGCAGTTTCCCATCAACACACCATTTACCAAAGTTACTTTTGTCAGCTCCTTTTATTTCTCATCCCCATTCACTGAGATCATGTCTTACATTTGTAATGCAATTGTATTATTGTACAACAGTCTGAATTCCATCCTCACTATACATATTCAAGCTGAGATTTTTTTCTTTTTTTTTAATACACACACAGTAAAATTCACTTGGGGTGTACAGTCATATGGATTTTGATGAATGCATAGAATCATTTGTTAGCCACCATAGTTCCATAAATTCAGTTCCATTATCCACCGCACCCATCCTCCCACAGATTCTCTTGGGCTGCCCTTGCCCCCACCCCAGAATCCCTGACAACCACAGATCTGTTTTGTGTTTCTATATTTTTGTCCTTTTCAGAGTGCCATATAAATGAACTCAGGTAGTATATACACATGCCTTTTGTGTTTGGCATTTTTTTCCCTTAGCAAAGTACATTTGAGAGTGAGCCATGCTGTTGCATGAATTATTGGTTCATTCCTTTTATTGATGAATATTGTTTCATTTTGAGGATGAACCACAGTTTATCTATACACTGTCTCATTTTATTTTATTGGTGGTTATGAATAGAGCTGCTGTGAACATGAATAACTATGTTTTAGTATGAACATATTTTTTTTCCCTTGGGTAGATAACCAGGCATGGGATTAGTGAGTTATGTGACAGAGGACGTTTAATTTATAAGACATTGTCAGAGTATTTTCTAAAGTAGTTGTCTAGTTTTGCCTTTCTATAAGCAACGTATGAGAGTTGCAGTTACTCTGCACTTGAGAATGATGTGTACTTTGAATAACAGAAAAAAGTAATATTTTTGTTGAATGTATAATCTAAACTCTGAACTATACATAGTTATGAATAACTGGTGCAAATTATATGTACATATAAATTTTGAATTATTAAAACATGTAAATGACCACATTGAATAGATCAATTGATCAATCCCAGGATGACATCACATCTCTAAAACCATCCAGTATATAGGTGTATATATGAGTCACATTCTCTCTTCACTGAAATTGATGTTTATCTAGTTGATTTTTGGCTTATAAATTTCTTTAACTCTCAGAGCATTTTACGTAGATAAAATATAACAAAAACCCACTTTTGCAATCCAGAGTTACAGAAAAACTAATAAAGCTTTCTTGGCCATAAATATTTGCAATTTCAAAATCTTTGTAGATGGTGGATGATTTATTTGGGGAAAAGTGTTGAGTATGTTAAGGTAAATTCTTAAAGTAAAAACATGAAAGATACATCATTTTCCCTAATGCATAGTTAATGCAGTGTATACATTTTCTACTTAACCTAGATGTATGTGATCAGCTACAGTGGAAAGAATAAGTGAAAGTCTAAATAAAGAAGCAATACTTTCCTTTAGGAAATATCAAGCACGTAATTTTATTTGCAGTATCAATGTGCCCATTAACAGGAAAACAGATTGATACAATCTTACAAACAAAATATTTCCTCATAAGAACTCCAAATATGTTACTGAACTGTTCAAATGCAAATGTGTGATTATATGAAACTTAATAATATTGAAATTGACATGTCTAGGATGGTATGTTGGAATTAAATATAACTGCAAAATGATATACAACTCTTGACTATCTGTATGTTCATTTAGTAACTTAGGGATACAAACACTGCTTATTTCAGAAGAATTATTTCTACTGCAAAATAAATATTGACTTGAAAATTGTATAAATGACTTGTGAAGTTTCAGTTCTAAAGGAATAAATAGATCAATATTTATCCTTCATCAAATTGTAATTTTTCTTAGCATTTCGGCTTGGTTTTTCCTTGGTAATTTCATCCAAAAGTAGAATCTGTTTCCCGTAAGATTCCAATTATATGCAGCAAAATACACAACAGAAATCAATAGTACCCCCAAGTACTCCTGCTTCTTTGAAACTTAACAGCAAGATGTCTCCTGCTGAGTTTTTGTGTAAGGTTGTTTCTAGGGATGCTATATATGAAAAGAAACAAAGTTATTTCAAGCAGGATGTAAAAAAATGTGTTTTTTAAATGCACATGTTAAAGATTTGTTAAATATAAATAGAAAACTGTCTATATTTTATTAAAAGGGGAAAATAGTGTAAGGCTATTCTTTTTAATCCCTCTAAAATCCACTTTTATATTTTTTGTATTGTGTTAACATTCTAAGGAAAATAAACAATTTCACCTAATCTTAAACAAGAGCAAAGATATTGAAACATGGGAATATGAGTTTTATTATACACATATATCATGTTTATATACATGCAGCTATATATTTAAGTGAGTATATAATCTATATACCTATACTTATATGTGTAATATACCACATGTGTATTTACCGGTGTGTGTATTCATCCCTCTGTGTATGACTTAAAAGCAAATGAGGGCATATTTATAATTCATACTTGAATTATCATCCAGAATACTTGTCTATTTGAGAAGTACTCTGAGGAATAAATCCTACAGAGTCACAAAATATAGTGGTTAAGTTTTTACATGTAAACAAGGGTAAAATTTCAAGGCATACATGAATTTTTTTCACTGTCTTTTACAGTAGTAAAACTTTTCAATCAGAAATGCCTGGGAAGCACAAGCAGTTCAGTACTAGACTACTAGCTGAAGGCCAGTGGTTCAAATTTACTTAGGCACACCTCCAAAGACAGGGCTAGTAATCTGCTTCTGAAAGTTCAAAGCCTTGAAAAACCTGTGGAACAGTTTTGCTCTGCACACATGGGGTCACCATGAGTCGGAACCAACTACGTGGTAACTAACAATAGCATCTCAACCAAGGTGTATCACAATGAATTACTGAGGAAATGGTTTAAAATTTAAGACAATTTTCTCTTATAGTGATCTCCATATTGATTGGCACAAGATAGTAATCTTTTTATGAGCACATCATACAACCCAAATCAAAATCACAGAAAACTACTTATTTCTTTTGTTTCTTGGTAGATAATGGGATTCAGATCAATATGATCTATTTCAGAGAAGGATCTATTGACACAAGAGAAAAGATTACACAGAGAGGAAATTATGCTGGTGCTGTCTATAATAAGCCACTTTAGTATATGCTTTCTTGTGACTCTTTCTTTTTTTTTTAAAAAAAAAAAACTATGTAATGCCATTCACAGCAACAGAGTTTGCAACAACAAAATACTGGGGAATAGCAAATATCCTTTGATAGAAGAATACATATGTTATGGTTTAGCTACATGATTGAATAATCTACAGGTTGGCAGTTTCAATCAACCAGTTGCTCCTTGGAAACCCCATAGGTGAAGTTCTACTCTTTCCTGTGGGGTTGTTATGAGTCAGAATAGACTTGACAGCAGTTGGTTCAGTTTGGTATCTTTTACACACATTGATATGAATGATTCTTGCAAACATAGTGAATGAGAAAAAGCCAAAGCCACGTGCCACCGAGTCAGACCCAACTCATGGCGACCCTAGGGGCCAGGGTAGAACTGATCTCCAGAGTATTCAAGGAGTGCCTGGTGGATTTGAACTGTTCGAATGAGAAAAGAAGTTACAAATATACAACATATTGTTTGATTTATGAAAATTTCAAAAATTATACAATATTGAAGAATGCATTAGTTTGGGATATGAAACAACAGAGTAAAACTATGAAAAACAGTAAACTTCAGGGAAGAGTTCACTTCTGAGAAGGGAGGTGTACATATGATGCTTCTAAGATACCTCTCATACTCTATTATAACTTGATTTGTGGATAGATAGCTGGATTAAGGTAAAGGTGAATGATAATGGTCTGCAATTTTTTTTCATGGGATCTTTCCTTGGCTTTGGTAATGGGGTTATGGTGGATTTATAGAATGAGTTTGTGAATATCCCATCTCTTTCCATGCTGTGAAATAGCCTCAATAACATTGGAATTAACTCCTCTATAAAATTTTGTTAGAACTCTCCAGTGAAGCTGTCTTTTTCAACCTCTTTCTCTGTGATGGGTTTATTAATTCTACTTCTCTTTGTGATCATTTTGGTAGGTGATATAAATCTAGAAAGGTGATATAAATCTGTACATTTCCTCTAGGTTTTCAAATCGGTTAGAAAACAGTTTTTTGTAGTAGTCTGTTATGATACTTTTGATTTTGGTTGGATTTGCTGTAACATCTCCCGTCTCATTTCTTATTCTAGTTATTTGTTTTC
This sequence comes from Heterohyrax brucei, assembly GCA_028571685.1. Taxonomy (NCBI): domain Eukaryota; kingdom Metazoa; phylum Chordata; class Mammalia; order Hyracoidea; family Procaviidae; genus Heterohyrax; species Heterohyrax brucei. Next base: position 125,658,785 of record CM053166.1, on the reverse strand, counting down.
TCTCCTGTCTTTCTTTTGTAAGTTTAGCCAATGGTTCATTGACTTTGTTTATCTTTTCAAAAACTAGCTTTGAGTTTTGTTAAGTTTTTCAATTTCTCCTCTGTTTTTTAATTCATTTAGTTCTTCTCTAAACCTCACTATCTGTTTTCTTCTGGTGCCTGTGGGGTTCTTTTGTTGCTCGGTTTCTGCCTGTTCAAGTAGGAGAGTTTGTTCTTTAGTTTGGGCCCTTTCTTCATTCCAGATGTATGTATTTATAAACTGACCTCTGAACTCTGCTTTTGCTGTATCCCATAGATTCTGGTAGAATGTGATTTCATTCTCATTTGATTCCATAATTTTTTTTATTGCATCTTTGATTTCTTCTATAACCCATGGACTTTTTGAGCAAGGCTTTGTTCAGTTTCCATGAGTTCAAATCTCTATGTTTTTTTCTGATATTGATTTCAACTTCTACAGCTTTATGGCCTGAGAAGGTGCTTTGCAGTAATTCAGTGGTCTGGATTTTGTTGAGACTTGCTCTATGACCTAACATGTTGTCTATTCTGGAAAATGCTCCATTTGCATTGGAGAAGAAGGTGTTCTTATCTGTTGTGTAAAGAGATATGGATATGTTGATGAGCTCTGGTTGGTTAATTGTTGCAATAAGATCTTCTGTGTCTTTATTGAGCTTTTTTTTTTTTTGGATGATCTGTTCATTACTGAAAATGGAGTGTTGAAGTCTCCTACTAATATTGTGGAGTGAACTATCTCATTTTTTAATGTACTCAGTGTTGGCTCAATGTACTTTGATTTTCTAGGATTGGGTGCATAAATATTTAATATTTTTATAACCTGCTTACTTATGAACCTTTTGGTAATAAATAGAGACCATCCTTGTCCACAATGGTGGATTTTGTATTAAGATCTGTCTGGCATTAGTATTGTCATTCCTGTTCTCCTTTGTATGTTGTTAGCTTGATATGTAATTTTCCATCCTTTGGTTTTCAGTTTATTCATATATTTGAGTCTGGGTGTGTTTCTTGTAAGCAACATACAGATGGATTGTGTTTTTTGATCCAAGCTGTTACTATTTGCCTCTTTAACAGAATGTTCAATAAATTTACATTAAGTGTAATTATTGACATGTATGTGCTTAGTGCTGTCATTTTGATGCCTATGTTTTTGTGTTGTTGACGTTTTCTTTGTTCCTTTTAACATTCTGTACTAGGTAGCTTTTCATTATGGGTTTACTTTACATCTTTTTCAATGTTGGTTTTGTGTTTATTGAGACTCCTGAACAATACTTCTTGTTTTGATATGTTGTACTGTTAGTTTGCTTTGTCTTATGCCTTTTATCCTTTTGATGTTCTGTTTTTAAACTAATCTTTAACTTTGGTATATCATTTTAATTTCTCTGTGTCTGAAAGGGTTATATCTACTGCAATATTTACAGTGTGATGATGTCAGTTTTTGTGTTAAGATCATTGGTTTCTGTTTGTGGTATTTTAGCTTTGATTAAGCTTCGTGTCAGCCTTAACTGAGTAGAACTCTGGATGCTGTGTCCTGACTTAAGTATATCCTTAAGTATATACATTTAATGTTATTGTTTTTATGAACAGAATTGTTTTCAGTATTTCTTGTAGTTTTGCTTGGATTTGCAAAGTCTCTAAGCTTCTGTTTATCTGTGAATGCCTTAATTTCACCATTATATTTGATAGACAATTTTGTAGGATATATAAGTCTTAGTTGAAAGTTTCTCTCCTTCAGAGCTCTGTTTGTGTCAACCCACTGTCTTCTTCTCAATGTATTTTCTGCTGAGAAGTCAGACTAAAGCCCACAGGGCTTCACTTTGTGTGCTAATTTGTTTTAAGCCTCACTGCCTATAAGAGCACATGTTTGTGTTTCATTTTATTAAGCTTGATTATAATATGTCTTAGTGTCTTTCTTTTAGGGTCTAGTTTTTGTGGTGTTTTGTAAGAATCTTTCATTTCTATGTTCTGCTTTTTCATTTCAGGGAAGTATTCCATCAGCGACAATTCAACAATTCTCTCTGCATTTTCTACTATCCTTCCCTGTTCAGGAACTCCAGTTATTATTGATTATTCCTCTTGACAGAGTCCCACATGCTTCTTAATGCTTTTTTCAATTTTCTTCTTTTCTCTGATTTCTGCTCACAGATGCTAATGTCAGTTGCTTTGTCTTCAAGCTTGCAAATTCTGCACACAATTTCTTCAGTCTTGTTCTTTTGGGTTTGCACTGACTTGTATAATTCTGTAATTTTATTATCGATCTGCTTGCTTTCTGGTCAGTGACTTTCTAGCATTTCATACAGTTTAATTATTGTTTTTTTCTGCTGCATTCTGTTTTATCTCTAGAAGGGCTTTATACATAATTATTTTGTATTCTACCTCCAATAATTTCAGAAAGACTTCTTCATCTGGGAAATTTTCTGATTATTTTGGGAGTTTTCTGGAGCCATGGTGGCCTGCTTCTTTAAATAGTTAGATATTGATTGTTGTCTTCATGCCATCCATAAGCTGTTCGTTTTCTCCAGTGTTACACCAATGGGAGCCGTGGTGTAGTTCTAAGAAGGGAGTGACTAAGGGCTCTGCTGTACTTGGTCACCAGTCATGACTGCATTCTGTAGTTGCAGCTGACTTGTGCATAGCTTTTCTGGCAATAAAGACTCTGTCAGAACCTGTGATGCTGCTCAGGTTAGTGGCTGGGCCAAGCTGGGCCCTAAAGGGTAGCACTGCAGCCCCCTGTCTGCTAAAGATGGCTAGCTATGTGTGCCAGTCAAGACTATGGTGCAGGTCAGGGAATAAAAGAGAGAAGGATGTCATCACACTTGGTTCTCAGGGACCACTGTGTTCTCTAGAAGGATTCATCTCAAAAGCTGCTTTTCTGTTGAGAGGGGCACTGTTCAGCAGATGTCAGAAGCATCTGTATCATCGGGGGTGGCAGTCCCCAACTCCTGACTGGCAAATGCAGCACCCTACTCATTGGGTCTCTGAGTGGCCATCATCCAATCATATGATTTTGCTCATTGAAATTTGGTGGAAATGGCACCACCACACTCAGCCACCAGTCAGTGCTATATTATCTAGCTGCTTTACTTGGCCTTTGGCTGGCTTTATCTTGAAAGCTCCTTTTCAACTTAGAAAGGCATTGAACAGCTGCAACTGAAAGCAGCCAGTCCCTTAGAAGTGTCAGGCCTAGCCACCTGGCTGACAAAGACTGTGTCTCATAGACTTTCCCCAGATGGTATGACTTGGCTTAGAGAAGGGAGGGAGTCAGGGAACTGCTGTACTCAGCTGTGAGCTCCCACTACGTTCTCTAGGTATGATCATTTTAAAAAACAGCTTTTCTGCTGAGAGAAGCAGTATCCAGACAGACACTGCTTCCCAGTGTGTGAATTAGCCCCAAGTGAGACCTCAAATGTGGCTGACTCCACCTCTCAGCTGACCAAGATGGCATCCCATCTAAGCCACCTTTCATGCAGTGAGTCAACAGTATCTATGACACAGTTCAGAGAAGAGATGCAGCAGGGTCACTGGTACCTGTAGTCACCAGCTGCCCTTGAATTCTCTAAATGTGGCTATCCCAAACACAGTCTCTCTCCTAGGGAATACTATGCTTGCTTAAGCACTGCAGATCAGCGTAACGGTTGGCTCTTGCCAGGCTCACAGGCTTGGCAGACGCAGTCCAAGTCTCCTGGTTAATCCTGTCAAATGATGTGCCAGCAGGAGCAGAACTCAGTGCACTGCTGTTTCTCTTCCAAAAGAGGTAGTTTCCCTCTTCCTGTTGCACAGTCCAATCTCATAACCCTATGCCAGATCTTGGATATCCAAGAATGTCCACACTGCTTTGTTCAGTTATTTTTCTAGCTTAGTTCTCAGAGGGAATTGAGGAGACATGTGTTCAGTGTGCCAACTTAGCTCCACCTCCGCTAATGGCTTCTTTGTGAAGAAATAACAGTTGGTAGCCAAGAGTGAAAGCAGGAAGACCCACTTGGAGGCTATTTCAGTGGTTCAGATGATAAATGACAGTGCATGAACTAGGCCGGTCACAATGATTGTGGGGGGAATTGGATGGTGATATATTTGAGAGATAAAGTTACATGATTTGCTGAAAGGCTGAATGTAGAAGGTGAGGGAGAGTAATAAGTTAAAGATGAGCCCAAGTTTTCTGGCTGTTGGCTGAGATGAAGAATATGTGTGGATAACATAGATTTTGGTGGAGGACTGTTTTAGTTGTCTAGTCCTTCTCTAACAGAAATAACGCAAAATGGATGGCTTTAAGAAAGGAAATTTTATTCTTACACAGTCCAGTAGGCAATAAGTCTGAATTCAGGGTGTCTGCTCAGGGGAAGGCTTTCCACCTTGTTGGCTCTGGAGGAAAGTTGTTGTGTTGCATCAGCTTTTGTTCAGGGGGCATCTTGACACAGGAATCTCAGGTCTGAAGGACACCTTCTATTCTTGGTGCTGCTTTCTTGATGGTATGAGATTCCTGATGCTCTGCTTGCTTCCCTTTCCTTTTATCTCCTGTAGGATGAAAGAATAAATGATGGTGCAAGCAATGCTCCAGGGAGACTCCCTTTATAGTGGAGCAGGGAGGTGATCTTATAAAGGGATTTACAGTCCCACCCTAATCCTCTCTAACATAATCCACTCTATTATCCACAGGCATAGATTAGGATTTACAGCATCAGAAAATCACAAAATGGTGGGCAATCACAGAACATAGGGAATCCTGGCCCAGCCAAATTACTACACATATTTTTGAGGGGATGCAATTCAATCCATGATGAGGAATAAGGAGTTCAGTTCAGAATATTTTGTGCTATATATGTCTATTATGGATCCAAGAAGAGATGTTGAGTAGGCAGTTGAGTATACATGTTTGAGCACAGGACAGATATTTGACCAATAAGTTGTCCTCTCATTTGTGAAAAATTTCCCTATTTCCTAGATAGAATTAATCATCTCTCCTGTTTTTTTTCAAGGCACTTTTTGCATGATTCCACAAGAACATTTATTAAATTGAATTATTTTTTTTATGGCTATGTATCTCCTTTAGTCTAAAGGACCTCGTCATCATTCATCTTTGTACTTTTAGTTTCAGTCAAAGTCTCCAAGAACATATGTGTTCACAAGTTTTGTTTGTTTATTTTTTAATATGTGTTCATAGTGACAATTTTTTTAATTTACTATAGTTAATTTTTGTTAATTTTGCTCTGTTTTCCCCTATTTGAGTTTTGGAAGATTTGGTATATGTAACACACATAAAAATGAATTTTAGGATAGAGATAATGAACCCTCATAGCTCAATGATCAGGCACTCAGTTTCTAACTGAAAGATTAGCAGTTTGAACCCACCCAGCAGCTCCACTGGATAAAGACACGGCAATCTGTTCCTGTAAACATTGTAGTCCAGTAAACCATATAAAGCAGTTCTATTCTGTCATGTAGGGTCATTATGAATCCAAATGAAGAGCCTTAGTTCCACAGTGGTTAAAGTGCTCTTCTGCTCAAACCTGCCAGCTGCTCCAAAGGAGGAATATGTGGCAGTCTGCTTCTGTATAGATTTATAGCCTTGGAAACCATTTGGGAAACATCTACTCTGTCCTATAGAGTGTCTATGAGTAGGAATCTACTCAACAACAGTAGGTTTGGATTTTTATTTATGAATTGGAATCAACTTGATGACACATAGCAACAATAATAACAGCAGAAATAATAGTAATTGACACATTTTCTCCTATAACCATTTTTATTCTTTTGAATATGATATTTAAATGCAGTTTATAGTAAGAGCAAAGAATAATTTGGTAAGTGGAAATAATGAGGTTGCTTCACATGTCTTAGACTATAATGAAACAATTGAAACCTATAATTTAAGTTATTTCTAATAAATACATAGCCACATTAATTTGAATAAAGCAGAAGGCAGTTAAGTTGTTCAATTAATAGGGAAAACTCATGGGAAGAAAAATGATACTGAGTCTTCTTGCACACTACTAAGCTTGAACCTGATATTTTAAAAGGAGGAATTAGAAGCCAGCAGTGAGATTTCTGGAAGATTGCCATGGTAAAGTAACAGAAGCATGTGAGAAAGAATTACTGAAGTAACTTGGTTAAACTTCAAGCAGTAAGAGAGCAAAGTCCGAGAAATCAAAATTGCAGGTTCAGAGAAAGGAATCTGGTTATTTCATTAAAGGAAGTGAAACACTTCAGCAATAACCTGGAACATAAATAGTTAAATTTGGTTTACAGTGAATGTAAATAGGGTACCACATTTTGACTAATGTTAACAATTGTTATGTTCATCCTACCTTATACGCATCTATAAGATATCATCCTACTGACCTCTGGCTGGAGGAAGGAGAGTGGGTGGAGAGGAGGGGAAAGGAGACTGTTGGGAGGATGAGACATGTATGGAGCAGAGAGGAATGGTGTGCTGTCACCGGGCAGGGAGAGCAGTGGAAGCTGTATATAGGTGGGCATGTAAACTTATACGGGAATGTACATTTTCACTCAGTCATAATAAAAAATCAATCAATCAATCAATAATAATTTTTTAAAAAGTTTCCATCGAGTTGCTTCCGACACACAGAAGCCCCATTTGTGTCAGCATAGAACTGCATGCCATAAGTTGTTATGGATGTGACCTTTTGGAAGCAGATTGACAGGCTCTTCTTTCAAAGTAATTTGGGTGTTTTCAAACCACCAACATTTTCATTAGTAGCTACATGCTTAACCATTGTTTTACCACCTAAGGAATCATATCTGTATGACAAAAATAAACTAACTAAAAAAGCCATTGATCCAGAGTCAATTTGAACTAATAGCAACACTACAGGACAGAGTAGAACTGCCTCACAGGATTTCCAAAGAGCTGCTGGAGGATTAGAACTGCTGACCTTTTAGTTAGCAGCCATAGCTCTTAACCACTGCACCACATAAATCCTTTTGGAATTAACTGTCAACAAAATGACTGTTCCTCTTATAAATTAACTTCACTATAAATACCGGTGTAATCAGTTTTATTTTGTAGCTTTATTTTCCAAATGAGCTCTATAGCTTTTCCCAAATATAAAGGGTAGTAGATTGTAATGGAAACCCTGGTTGGCAGCATAGTAGTTAAGTGCTACAGCTGTTGACAGAAAGCTAGCAGCTCGCGTACACCAAGAAATCTTTGGAAACTCTATGAGGCAGTTCTACTCTGCCCTGTAGTAACACTATGAATCAGAACTGACTCGATGGCAATGAGTTTAGATTGTGTTACTGTCCCCAAATATTTGGTGTCTTTTCCTATAAGAGAGTTACACAACCCTGTAGCCAACATTCAGCATGAGTGAGAAATAAAATAATAAAGTAATGCAAGTTATGCACAAATATTGAGTTATGTAATGAAAGCAGATTAAAAGAGAAAATATAGGATTCATTTAAAGGCAACAGAAAAGATTAACACACTTTATGACTTCATGTTTTTTAATTTATAGGGTTGAATATATAAGAATTCAGAATTAAATGCAAGAAAATGTTGGGTAATCGAGATGGCAAGATGGGATAGCTGGAATATAAACAAGAACCTTGATATTCCTGAGATATTGGTGAATTTTAAGTATGATAATAATGCTTCTGTATATTGTTTTTCCCATTAAAGTGCATATCGATCAAGAAAAGGGATATTGTATAACATTTTGGTTTTCCCATTAATTCAGTTCCTGCATAAATGTCATTAAAATGTTTCCAATTCAGAGTTTTTTATCAGTGAAATTATGTTTCTTAGAATATGACCACCTCTTTAGAATTTTACTGCAAATTCCAGGGACGTATTGGAATCAGGATGTTAAAATTTTACAAGGTAATTTTTGCACTTGTTTGCACAACTAAATTAATGATTTGATTAACCTGTTAAGTGAGTCAGCCTTATCAGGCTCATTTTCATTTAGATGACTGAATTTCATTTGTTGTTTTTAGGTTCCATTAAGATAATTCTAACTGATAGTGACTTTATATACAACAGAACAAACCACTTTCTGGTCCTGAGTCATCCTCACCATTATTGCTATACTTGATGCCATCATTGCAGCCACTGTGTCAATCCATCTCATTGAGGTCTTCCACTCTTTCACTAACCCTCTACTTTATCAGGTATGATGGCCTTTTCCAGGAACTGGTCCCTCTCGATAACATGTACCAAGTATGTGAGATGAAATCTTGTTATCCTGATTCTAATGAGTATGCATCTAAGACAGATGTTTATTCTTCTGACAGTCAGTAGCATATTCAATACTCTTTACTAAAACAGTAATTCAAAATCATCAATTCTTCTTTGTCTTATTTTTCATCTGGCTTTCACATACATATGAGGCTATTGAAAACATCATGGCTTGTGTTAGGTACACCTTAGTCCTAAAAGTGACATCTGTGCGTTCTGATGCTTTAAAGAGTCTTTTGTAGAAGATTTGCCCAGTGCAGTGAGTGATTTTATTTCTTGACTGCTGCTGTCATGGGCATTGGTAGTGGATACAAACAAAATGAAATACTGGGTAATTTCAAAATTTTCTCTATTTACCATGATGTTGCTTATTTGTCCAGTTGTGAAGATTTTTGTTTCCTTTATGTTGAGATGTAATTCATACTGAAAGATGTAATTCTTTCATCTTTATCAGTAAGTGTTCAGTCCTCCTCACTTTCAGCAAGCAAAGTTGTGTCGTCTGCGTATTGCAGGTGGTTAATGAGCCTTCCTCCAATGATGTTACCCTGTTTTTCTTCACATTATTAAACTTCTTATTTTCTCAGATTATAAGTTGAATAAGTATGATAGAAAATCATTGGGAATCATATTTTCCATGGATATGGGAAATTTTACAAAATAATACTGATAGCTACATTTTATTGATCAATTATCAATTCCCAAGAACATTATTAATAATTTTATATGGATTTAAGACAGATATTTTGCTAATATGTGATTATACAGTCATATTGTTTATGATTGGCTTCTACTGTGATTGTTTTTTGTGGTACAACAATTTCAGTTGGTTGGTGTTTGTGCTGTATCGGTTGTATTTTAAATATCCTTCCTGAATTCATTAAAAATACTAATCTTTAGATGATCCTAAGAAACTAGTATTACATCCCTATGACAGAACTCCAGATGACTTGACTGACTACTATCTCTTCTACATGCTCTATGTAATCTCTACTCTAAGTGTGGATGGAACCTGTGAATGCGACAGCTTGTCACTCTCATCATTACATTACAAGTCAGTAGACTCTGAGTTTGTAAAACTGGAGATTACCTTTAATAGGTCTCCCTTAATCAGGTGAATCTTTAAAAGAGTTTCAAGAGGTCAGATAGATGTTTGCCTGTTGACTGGGTAACTGAACAGCCATATCATAAGAGGAATACGTAGCAAAGGTTTGGAATGGCATCTATGAGCTGAGGTAACACCTAGTCAAGAGCATGCAATAAAGGAAGATGTTAATATTAGAACCTCAAGGTAGTAAACTCTGCCAACAAGCTGAGTGAGCTTGGAAGAGGCCTGTAAGCTCCATATGAGAAAATAACTTAGTGGACACTTTTTTTTCAGCCTTGTGACACTCTAAGGAGCAAACTTAGCTACACAAGACCTGGACTTCTGCCCTACAGAAATATGAACTAAACATCTGTTATTTTAAACCACTGAAGTTGGAGTAATGTTTTTTATGTGTCAATAGAAAATTTACAAACTCCTATTTTTTGGAGATGAGAAATTTGAGACCTGGAGCACAGAAGAAAAAAAAGGCAAAGTCTACATTTGAGTGAGTCATCTCAACTTCTAAGACAGTTTTCTTCACTATTATGCTGTTTTTATTTTATTTCTTTATTCCTATCATCAGTTAATATGTGTACTACTTGTCTTAACAACAACAACAACAAAAATGTTCAATAAAGAAAAAAGTAATGCCTACTGAACAGGATTTCTATGACCAAGAAAGGAGTAATCTGTAGGATAAATCAATCAAGGCATATAGAAGATGATTTACAGAATATAGAATTACAAGCAAAGCAAATAATTGAGGCAATAGACAAGAGTTAGTGGGTTTTCCTGCAAAGTACCTTAAAATTCACTGAACAGAAATGATCAAAGATAGAAAGAGTTATGTAATGACATTGGGCCAAGTGCCAAGTGCCGTCAGGACATCATATGTATATACATATATAAGGACATCATACATACATACATATACTTTTATAAAATAAAAGGTAATTTAAAAGACACGAAAGGAGAATACCAAAATGGATATCAGAAGAGACTCTGAAATTTGCCCTTGAGTTCAGGGTAGCTAAAGCAAACAGAAGAAATGATTTGATAGGAGAGTTGAATAGATTTTACAGGGAAGGTTTGAGACTACAAGGTAAAGTATTATAATAAAATATACAAAGACCTGGAGTTAAAAATCAAGAGTGAAAATAAGATCAACATGCCTCAATCTAAAAGAACTGAAGATAGTATTCAAGCCTAGGGCTGCAATATAGGATACCGTGGACTAATTTAACAATAAAGGAAGCATCAGAAGAAGATGGAAGGAATACATAAAGTCACTGCACTAAAATCAATTAGTTCACAGTCAGCATTTCAGGGGGTAGCATATGATTAAGAAGCCATGGTACGGAAGAGAAAAGTATAAGCTTCACTAAAAGCAATGGCAAAACAACAAGGTACCAGGAATTGATGGAACATCATTTGAGATTCTGTAACAAACAGATACAAGGCTTGAAGCACTCATCTAGGTCAAGAAATTTGGGGGGTAGGGTGGGCCAAGATGGGGAACTAGACACACATCTCCTCGATTCCCACTGAGAACCAAAGCCTGGGATGATAATTGAATGGAGAAGTGTGGACATCCTAGGAGCCCTAGGATCTGGCATGGTGTTTTCAGATTCAACTAGGCCTCAGTAAGGGGTAAACTACTTTTCTCAAAGATGAGAGCAGCATGCTGAGTCCTACTTCTGCTGACTCATTGGTACTGATGCCTTCTTTGTAACCCAGGAGTGAGGAACTGGGGATGAGCTGGCTATTACGCTGAAATGCACTGCTTAAGTAAGCAGTGTATAGTGCAACTGAGAGACTGTACTTGGGATGGCCACATATTGAGACCCCTCCTCCTGACTGAGGGCACCATGACCCTCCACCCTCTCTTTTCTGAGCTATGCCACAGATTCTGCTGTTTGATAGCAGGAAGGGAAGCTCAGGTGGGATGTCATCTTGGTGAGCTGGGAGATGGAATCAGCCACTCAGAGGTGTCAGCTGGGATTAATTCTCATGCTGAACAGCAGTACCTGTCTGGAAAGTACTTCTCCAGCAGAAAAGCTGTATTTAAAATGATTCTGCCCAGAGTTATGGGTGGGGCCTGGCAGAGGACTGCAGCAAGGCTCTAAACCCTCCCTTTTTTGAACCATGTTATAGCATCTGGGGATGGCCTTGAGGTGTTTCTGTTGTCAGTTGGAAGGCAAGGCCTACCACACCCAAGGTCCTGACTGATTTTGGCAGCTGTTGGACTGCTGTTTCCTCAACAGTAAAGCCACATTTTAAAATAAGACCACCTGGAGAACTGACTGCTGAGCTGGGCAGCTGCATCTACACCCCCCTTCACTGATTCACATCATAGCATCAGCTGCTAGAACCCCAGTGACTCCTTAATTAGGGCACCACTTTGCCAACAAGAAGACAGAGCCTGCCACCCCAGAGAGTCCACTGGGGCCAGTCACTAGAGTACATAGAGGCAGCTGGTGACCAAATTTAGTAGTACCTTTCCTACCCTTGTAAGACTGCATCTCAGCTTCTGAGGAGGTAACATCAGAGAAACTGAACAGCTTCTAGATGGCACAAGGAAAACAATCAATAGCTAACTATTTAACGAAGCAGTCTATCGTGGCTCTGGAAAACTTCCAAAATGAAGAATCAAAAAATTTCCCAGATGAAGAAGCTGTTCTGAAACAACAGGAGGTTGTGTACAAAGAATTATGTATAAAGCCCACCTAGAGATTAAACAAAATGCAGCAGAACAAAATGAAAAATTAAGCAAGCTATTTGAACTGCTGGAACATCATGGATCTGAAATCCAGGAGACCAATAATAAAATGACAGAACTAGACAATTCAAATCAAAGACAAAAGTGCAGAACTGAGGAGACAGAAGCCAGAGTTAATGAGCTTGAGGAAAGAGAAATGGACACCTGCATTTATGAGGAAAAATCAGAGAAACATGTGAGATTCTATTAAGAATACTGTATGAATATTTGGAGTTACTGAACAGGGAGCGATAGCTGCAAATACAAAGAATGTTGTTGTAGAGCTGCTGGCAGGAAATTTCACTGAAATTATGAAAGAAAAGAACATAGATATTCAAGTTGCTTATTGAATGTCACCAAAACTGGATGCCAAAAGAAAGACACCAAGACATATTATAATCAAGCTCAATAAAATGTGTCATAAAGAGATGCTCTTAAAGGCAGTGAGGCTTAAAGCAAAGCTAATGTACACAGGGAACCCTTGAAAGCTTTCATCTGACTTCTCAGCAGAACTAATATTGGTAAGAGGCAGTGAGATGATACATTCAAAGCCCTGAAGGAGAAAAAACTTCCAAGCAAGAATTGTATAACATGAAAATTTTTCTCTCAAACATGAAGGTGAAATTAAGACATTTGCAGGTAAACAGAAGCTTAGAGACTTTGTAAAAACTAAATCAAAACTACAAGAAATCCCTGAAAGAAACTCTTTGCTTAGAAAAACAAAAACATTAAGTGCATATTTAATAAGACAATGCAGGACACAGTATCCAGATTCCTACTCAGTTAAGGAAGTCACAAAGCTCAATCAAAGCTATAATGTTAAAAGAGGGAACCAGTGATTTTAAGATGAAAACTATGAAATCATCACAATAAAAAGAGAAATATATTATTCTAGGTATATAACCCTTTCATATGGAGAGGAAATTACAAAGATATGCAGAAGTTGAGAGGCAGGGCCAATATGGCTGACTAGACACATGTCTCCTCAATTCCTTTTGAGAACTAGGGTCTGGAATGATAACTGAATGGAGCAGTGGACATCTGGGGAGCTGTAGGACCTGGCATAGTGTTGTCAGAATTGACTAGGGCACCAGTAACAGATTAAGCTACACTTCTCCAAGATGAGCCAGCAGTCACTGCCGCCTGCTCCTGCTGACTCACTGTTTCAGAGGACTGCAGGAACTGATGTCTTCTTTGTTATTTTGGAGGTGGGGAATAAGCATGAGCCAGCAAATACACTGAACTGCGGCACACAGCAAACAGCGTACAGTTCAGCAGAGTGACAGTGCATGGGAAAGCCACATACTGAGAGCCCTCCTGCTGACTGAGGGTACCACTGACCATCCACTCTTTTCTGAGCTGCCCCATAGATTCTGCTGTCCCATGGCAGGTAGGAAAGCTTGGCTGTGACACCATCTTGGTTATGTGGGCTGCAAAATCAAGCAGCCAGGGGACTTAACTGTGGTTGATACTCAAGCAGAGCAAGAGCTCATCTGGCAAGTGCTTCTCCAACAGAAAAGTGGCATTTGAGACAATTTATGGTGGGGCCTGACACAGTACAGTAGTAAGACCCTAACCTCTCCCTACTTTGAACCACATCATAGCATTTGGGGATAGTCTATTAGGTACTTTTGTAATCAGCTGGAAAGTGGGGCCTGCCACACTGGATGGCCTGCCTGTTTTCAGTAGCTGTTGGACAGCTCCATGCTAAGAAATAAAGTACCCTTTTAAGTAAGAACACCTGGAGATCTGACTGCTGACAGTCCAGCAGCATCTTCTCCACCCTTCAATAATTCACATTATAGGGTCAGTTGATGGCCATCCCAGTGACTCAATAAATAGGGCACCATCTTTGCAAGCCAGCAATCAGAGCCTGCCACCCCAGAGATTTCACATGGTGCCAGTCACTAGAGTACATAGAGACAGCTGGTGACCAACTTCCCTCTTAGAACTATGACTCAGCTCCTGTTGAGGTAATACCAGAGGAATCAAACAGCTTCTAGATAGCAAGCAGACAACAGCCAATCACTATTTAAAGAAGCAATACATCATGACTCCAGAGAACTCCCAAAATAAAGGAAAACAAAAAAAGAACTTCCCAGATAAAGAAGCCTTTCTGAAACTACTGGAGGTTGAGCACAAAAGAATTATATATAGAATGCTCCTAGAGATTAAACAAAATGCAACAGAACAAAATGAAAAATTAAGTAAGCTATTTGACCTGGTGCAACATCAATAATCTGAAATCCAGCAGACCAATAACAAAATTTTAGAATTAGACAATTCACATAGAAGCCAAAAGAGAAGAATTGAGGTGATAGAAGCCAGACTGAGTGATCTTGAGGACAGAGCAACCGACACCAGCATTTAGGAGAAGGCAGAAAAAAGAAATAAGAAAAATGAAGAAGCATTAAGAAACATGTGGGACTCTATTAAGAGGAATAATCAAAGAATATTTGGAGTTTCTGAATGTGGAGGGATAGGCAAAAACAGAGTATTGCTGTAGAGTTGTTGACAGAAAATTTCCCTGAAATTATGAAAGAGAATATAGATATCCAAGATGTGCATTGAATATCACAAAAGCTAGACCCCAAAAGGCAGACACCAAAACACGTTATAATCAAGTTCAATAAAATGAAACATAAACAGAAGCTCTTAAATGTAGTGAGGCTCAAAGCAAAGCTAACATCAGAGGGAAACATTATAGACTTTCTTCTGTCTTCTCTGCAGAAGTGATGTTGGCAAGAAAGCAGTGGGATGATGCATTTGAAGTTATGAAGGAGAAAAATTACAAGCAACAATTGTATATCCTGCAAAATTTTCTCTCAAATATGAAGATGAAATTAAGACATTTTCAGATAAACATAAGTTGAGAGACTTTGTGAAAATCAAACTAAAACTACAAGAAATACTGAACAAAGATCTTTGCTTGTTGGGGGGAGTGTAAACATTAGGAGGCAGTACAGGACACAGCATTCAGAATCCTATTCACCTAGAAAGTCAATAAGCTCAATTAAGACTACATAATAAAAAGAAGGGAACCAGTGATCGTAACACAAAAACTATGATGTCACTGCATTAAAAAGAGGGATATATTACAGTAGGTATAAGACTTTCAGATGGAAAGGAAATTAAGAAGATAAGTAGAAGTTAGTTTGGTTTAAACTTAAAAGAATAATGGGGATTATGGGGTAGCTGCAAAGCAAAATAACAATCAGACATATCAAAACAAGAATTGTAACACAGGATTCTTAACAAACACGAAACCAACATTGAAAAAGATGAAAAGGTAACCCATAAAGAAGAATGATCCAGAACAGAATAAGAGCAGCATAGAAAACATCAACAATACAAAAATAAATGCATCAAAATGACAGCACTAAACACATACCGAACAATAACTACACTGAATGCAGATGGACTGAACCCTCCAGTAGAGACAATGAGTGACATCACTGATCAAAAGACATGACCCATCTATATGTTGCTTACAAGAAACACACCTAAGACTCAAAGATATGAACAAACTGAAAATCAAAGGATGGAAGTATGTATACCCCAACCCAACAACATACAAAGAAGAGCAGGAGTGGAGATACTAATCTCAAATAGACAATGATGTAAGATCCACCATTATGGACAAGGATGATCACTATTGCTGAATGGTTCAATATATAAGCAGGACATCCCAGCCAAGCCAAGTGCCGTATGCATCCAATACAAGAGCATCTAAATATATTGAACAAGCACTGACAATATTAAAAAATGAGATAGATCACTCCACAACAATAGTGGGAGACATCAACACTCCACTTTCAGTAATGGACAGGTCATAAAGAAAAAGGCTCAGTAAAGATACAGAAGATCTTATTGTGACAATTAACCAACTAGACCTCAGTGATATATACAGAAATTTTTTACCCCTCAACAGATAAAGTACACCTCCTTCTCCAATGCACATGAAATGTGTTCCAGAATGAACCATGTGTTAACACATAAAACAAGTCTTCACAAAATCCAAACCATTGAATTATTGTAAAGCATTTTCTTGGACCATAAAGCCATACAAGATGAAATCAATAGCAGAAAAATCATAGGTAAAAATTTGAACCCATGGAAATGGAACAACATCTTACTCAGTAATCCATGGGATATAGAAGAAATCAAGGAAAAAGTAAAGAAATGTGGGGAATCAAATGAGAATGATAAGATCCTATCAGAACCGATGCGATAAAGAAAAAGCAGTGCTCAGAGGTCAGGTTATCTCTAAAATGCACACATCTGGAAGGAAGAAATGACCTAAACCAAACAATTAACCTTCCAGCTTGAAGAAGAAGAAAGAGAGCAACAGAGGAACCCCTCAGACACTGGAAGAAAACAGATCATAGAAATCAGAGCAGAACTAAATGAACACGTGAATAGAACAATTGGAAAAAATCAACAAAACCAAAAGCTGGTTCTTTGAAAAGATCAATCAAATTGATAAACCATGGGCTAAACTTTCCAAAGAAAGACAGGAGAAGAAACAAATAACCTGAATAAGAAATGATATGGAAGATGTCACAACAGACTTAACAGAAACAAAAGTATAACAGAATACTATGAAAGACTATACACTTATTTGAAAACCTAGAAGAAACAGCCATATTTCTAGATTCATATCACCTACCAGAATTACCACAAGGGGAAGTAGAACAACTTAAAAAACCCATCACAGAGGAAGAGATTGAAAAAGTAATTTAAAAAACTACTAACTAAAGAAAGTCCTGGCCCAGATGGCTTCATCAGAGAATTCTGCTAAACGTTTAGTGAAGAGTTAATTCCAATACTACTGAAGCTATTTCACAGCATAGAAAGGGATAGAATACTCCCAATTCATTGTGTGAAGCCACTTTAACCCTGATACCAAAGACAAGGAAAGATTGCACAATCAAAGAAAATTACAGACGAATATCACTTATGAACCAGGTGCAAAAATCTTCAACAGAATCCAAGCAAATAGAAGTCAACAACATATCAAGAAAATAATTCATCATGACCCAGTTGGATTCATACCAGAGATAGAAGGCTGGTTCAACATCAGAAAAACAATTAATATGATTAGCCCATAAACAGCACAACAGATAAGGATCATCTGATTTTGTCCATTGATGCAGAAAAGGAGTTTGACAAAATCCAACACGCATTCATACAAAAAAACTCTCAGAAAATAGGAATAGAGGGGAAATTCTTCATTGCAATAAGGGGCATCTATGCAAAACCAATGGCCTACATAAACCTGAATGGAGAGAGACTGAAAGAATTCCCTGTGAGAATGGGAATTAGACAAAGATGCTCTCTCTCACCTTTCCTATTCAAAATTTTACTGAAGTTTTGGCCAGAGCAATTAGACAAAACAAAGAAATAAAAGGCATCTGCACTGGCAAAGAAGTAAATATCTTCCTATTTGCAGACAATATGTTGGCATACACAGAGAATCCTAAGGAATCTGTAAGTAAACTACTGGAACTAATACAAGATTTCAGCAAGGTATCAGGATATAAGATAAGCATAAGTAAATTAATAGGATTCCTTTACACCAACAAAGAGATCATGAAAGGAGAAATCACCAAATCAATATCATTTATTATAGCCCCAAGAAGATAAAATGCCTAGGAATAAATCTAAGCAGAGAAATGAGACCTATAAAGACAGAACTACAAGACTTTACTGCAAGAAAAAAAAAGACTTATTTAAGCGGAAAAACCTATGCTGCTCATGGATAGGAAGACTTAGCATTGTGAAACATCTTTTAGCCAAAGCAATTTGCATATACAATGCAATCCCGATAGACATTCAAGTGTCATGTTTTAATGAAATGGAGAGACAAATCACCAGTTCTGTTTGGAAAGGGAAGAAACTCTGGATATGTAAAGCAATACTGAAGAAGAGGAACACAGTGGGAGGCTTCACACTGCCTGACCTTAGAACCTATTACGCTGCCAAAGTAGTCAAAACAGCCTGGTACTGGTACAAAAAAGAGACAGACCAATGGAACAGAGTTGAGACACCAGAGATACCACCATCCTCTTATGAACAGCTGATATTCGATGAAGGTCCTAACATTGTAAACTGGGGTAAAAACAGTCTCTTTAACAAATGATGTTCGCAAAATTAGACATCCTCCTGAAAAAAAATTGAAACAAGACCCATATCTCACATCGTACACAAAAACTAACTGAAAATGGATCAAAGACCTAAATATAAAACCTATAATGATAACGATCTATGCAAGAAAAAATAGGCTCAACAATGGAAATTCTAATACACGGCTTAGACAGACTTCAGAATTAGAGAAACACTACACAAACAACAGAAGAGAAATTAGATAAATGGGAACTACTATGAATCAAACACTGGCTCATCCAAAGACTTTATCAAAAGAGTTAAAAAGCCACCTGCAGAATGGTAAAAAAACATTTGGCAACTATATGTTAGACTGACATCTGATCTCCATAATCTACAAGGTACTGCAAAGTATCAACAAGGAAAAGGTAAATAACCCAATTAAGCAATGGTCAAAGGAGATGGACAGACACTTCACCAGAGGACATCCAGGCAGCTGAAAGACACTTGAGGAAATGCTCACAATCATTAGCTATTAGAAAAATCCAAATCATAGCTGCACTGAGATACCATTTCACCCCAACAAGTTTGGGCATAATACAAAATACACAAAACAGCAAATGCTGGAGAGGGTTTGGAGAGATATTAATCTCCTACACTACTGGTGGGATTGCAAAGTGGTACAATAGCTTTGGAAAGCAACTTGGCGCTTCCTTAAAAAGCTGGAAATAGATACACCATTTGATCCAGTAATTCCACTGCTTGGAATATATCCTACAGAATTCGGGGCATTCACATGAACGGAAACATGCAAACAAATGTTTATTGCAGCACAGTCTACAATAGCAAAACAATGGAATGAACCTAGATGTCCATCAACAGATGAATGAATAAACAAACCATGGTACATATACTCAGTGGAACACTATGCAATGATAAAGAACAATGATGACTTAAAGAAGTGTCATGGATTGAATGTGTTCCTTGAAAAATCTGTAATGATTAGGCTGTGCCATAATTACTGGTATTGTGTGATGTTCCTCCAGGTTGGAATTCATCCGTCTCTGACGTTAATAAAGGTAGATGGGCAGCAGTTGTGTTGGTAGAACAAGATTCAATGTGTAAGTTTGTTTTGTGTCTTCAGGCAGTTTCTTGCACTATAAAGGAAAAAAAAATCTGACAAAAAAATTTGGGAACCTCACACCATCAAGAAAGCAGCACTGGGAGAAGAGTTTGTCTTTGAGACTTGAAGTTCCTGCATCAAGTTGCTCCCTGAACAAAGAGTGGTGCAACACAAGGACTTTCCTCCAGAGAGGACAGAGTGAAAGCCTTCCCCTGGAGTGGACACCCTGAATTTAGACTTATAGCCGACCAGACTAAGAATAAACCTTCCTTTCTTAAAGCCATTCACCTCATAGTATTTCTGTTAGAGCAGAGCTAGCTGACTAAAGCAGGAAGCATCTCATCACCTAGTTTCAAATGGAAGACATTATGCTGAGTCAGATCAGTCAGTGGCAAAAGAACAAATACTGCATGAGACCCCTGCACTACAGACTTAAAACTAGACTTATGTATAGAAGAAAGGGCTCACTGATGGCTACAAGGGTGCAGAGGGAGGGAGAGGTTTGGGCATAGATTAGATAGTTGATAGAAATTTGCTTAGGTGAAAGCAGGGACAACACTCAGTAGAAAGTAAATCAACTTAACTGCACTTCACCATAAACTGAAAGCTCTTCTAAATTCAACTCAGTTGTGCAAAGATGGAGTAGCAGAGGAAGGGTCTGGGGACCATGCTCTTGGGGGACATCGACGCCAATTCTCATAAGCAGCCTATTGCTATGGAAACCCTGGTGGTGTAGTGAATAAATGCTATGGCTGTTAATCAAAAGCTCGGCAGTTCAAATCCACCAGGCACTCCTTGGAAACTCTATGGGGAAGTTCTACTCTGTCTTACAGAGTCTCTATCAGTCAGAATATACTCGATGGCACTGGGTAGCCTATTGCTAAGAGAGTCTTCTGCACCTAATACGGGTGAGTGTTGTCTGGGGTCTTAAAAGCTAGCAAGCTGCTGTCTGAGGTACACCAAATGGTTCCAACTCACCTGGAACAGATGATCACCAAGAACAACAGAGACACAAGGAAGAAAGGCACTCAAGAGACAGAAGGAATTATGTGAAGGGGAGACTGTATCAACAGGTAACCAAAAGAATCAGATGGTGCCCGACCACCACCAAAGATGATAGGGCACACAACATCGAGTTTCTGTGGCAACAGGAGAAAAATAGAGGTGCAGCTCACGAACTCTACTAAAAGACCATAACTGGTGATCCAACAGCCTGGGTGATCCTCCGGGAGCTTCGCCCATAGAACTGATGCTGTTAGTGACCACAAAACACTACTTAGGTCAGCTCTTTGGACAAAAATGGACTGAACTCAAGGACACAATGTGACCACATGGTGTGTGTACTTTATGGCTCTGTTCATTTATAGGATGCTGTCCTACTTGTCTCTAGATGGGAGAGAACAGGGTGGGGAGGAGTGGACAAGAGCTTCTTCAGATGATACTGCAAGTATGGGATGAAAAGGGGGAGGGTGCTGTTGCCAGGCAAGGAGAGCAGAGGGAGCTGCAGACATGTGGGCATGCAAAATTAATTTGGATTGTATACTTTCACTTAATAAGAAAAAAACTAAATAAATTTGGAAGACAGCCACCTGCACAATTGACTGGAGGAGCTCCACACACATTTCCAAAACAAACAAACAAAAAAAATGATCAAATAGAATGTGGAAACTATTGAACAATGTAATTAATGTCACGTGCTAGTAAAATGTTGCTGAAGATAATTAAAAAATAGCTGTTGCACACTGACAGGGAACTTTCAGAGGTTTTAGCAGAATTTTGAAGAGGACATGAAACAAGGAATCATTGCTAACGTCAGACTCATCTTGGCTGAAAGCACAGAATACCAGATGTGAGCAACATGGCCACAGGTGGGGCTGTGGCCAACATGGCCACAGTTAGGGCAAGCGTTTTGGCCTGGATGCAGGGCTTGTGAGCCTGTGAATGAGTGAATGTAAACAGCCGAAAGCAGCTGGAATGCATGACATCAGATCCTTGAAAACGATGGGTCTGGCCCACTGAATGGGACCCTTGTCCCCACATCCAGGCCCCCGTGCTTTCCTCCTCTAGAGGTGAATTTACCTGAGGAAGTGGTCTTTGTTGTGCTGTTTAGATAAGAAGGCACAAGTTTGCTTTGGGAGGAGCTTCCCAAATTAATGCCTGCTTTACTGCACGTATGCATGTTCTGTTCACTAAATAGCATGAACTGCATGATGCCTAAGTAGAGTTGGGGCATCAGAGTTACCAGCTCTCCTCCTCACTGCCAGTGTTTCCTGTGTGGCATTCTTCATTGGCACCGATCAGCCACAGGCAATACAGACCCACGGAACTCAACACCAGAAAGATGTTCACTTGTGTTTTACTGACTGAGGGAAAGCTCTATACCATCGTGGGTTATAAAAAATGTGAATAACATAGCAAATAATGAGAATTTCAGAGCAATTATGCTCATGTGGAACCTGTATGTGGAGTAAAGCAATTGTTCAAACAGAGCAAAGGGATCTGTGTGGCTTAAAATTGAAAAAAAAAGTGTGGGGCAGTGTTGTATTCTTTCACCTTGTTTAATGTAACATTCTGTAAAAATAATTGTAGAATCTATGGTATATGAAGAAAAATGTAACATCAGGATTGGAGGAAGGCTCCTTAACAACCTGTGATACATAGATGGCACAACTTTGCTAAAAGTGAAAGTAACATGAAACACTGATGAAGGTAAAAGACTACAGCCTTCAGCATGGATTACATTTGAATATAAAGAAAATTATTTTATTAAAATCCTTACAACTGGACCAACATGTTATATCCTAATACCTGGATAAGAAATTGAGGTTGTCAAGGACTTTATTCTTTGTAGATCAACAATCAATGCCCATGGGAGTAGAAGCTAAGAAATCAGAGCACAGAATGTATTGACAAATCTGCCTGAAAAGACCTCTGTAGAGATAAACTGACCTCTAAGCACTGCTTCGGCTGTATATCGTAGGTGCTAGTAGGAAGTGTTTTCATTCTCATTGGAATCCATACATTTCTTTATTTCATCCTTGATTTCTTCTACAACCCATGATTTTTTGAGCAAGATGTTGAGTTTCCATGAATTTCAATTTCTATGTTTTTTATGCTATTGATTTTATGGCTTTATGGTCCGAGAAGATTCTTTGCAATAATTCAATGATATGGATTTGTTGAGATTTGCTTTATGTCCTAACACATAGTCTATTCTGGTAAATGCTCCACATGCACCGGAGAAGAAGGTATAGTTATCTGCTGATGGATTGAAAGTTCTGTATGTGTTGATGAGATCTAGTTGGTTAATTATTGGATAAAGATCTTCTGTGTCTTTATTGAGCTTTTTTCTAGAAGATCTGTCCAATACTGGAAGTGGAGTGTTGAAGTCTCCAACTATTATTGTAGAGTGATCTGTCTCATTTTTGAACATCATCAGTGTTTCTTCAACATATTTGCATGCTCTAGCACTGGGTGCATGAGTATTCAATATTGTTAAGTCCTGTTTGTGTATTGAAACTTTCAGCAATAAATAGAGTCTATCCTTGTCCATGATGCTGGATTTCACATTAATTAAATCTATTTTATCTGTGATTAGTATTGCCACACCCGATCTTCTTTGTGTATTGTCAGCTTGGTATATATTCTTCCATCCTTTAATTTTCAGTTTGTTCATGTCGTTAAGTCTAAGATGAGTTTCTTGTAAGTAACACATAGACGGGTCATGTCTTTTGATCCAAGATGTTACTTGTTGTCTCTTTACTGGAGTGTTCAGTCCATTTACAGTCAACGTAATTATTGATAGGTATGTGTTTAGTGCTGCCATTGTGATGTATTTATTTCTGTATTGATATTTTTTCTGTTGCTCTTAGTATTCTGTTCTGGGACATTCTTATTTATGGGTTGATTTTACACCATTTTCAATATTGGTTTTGTGTTTGTTGAGACTCCTGCATTCTGTTCCTTGATTTGATATGTTGCATCTTTATTGTGCTTTGTGGTTGCCCCTATGATTCCCCTTAGTAATCTATGTTTAAACCCAATTTTAACTTTTACTTGTCTTGTTAACATCCTCTCCATCTGGAAGGACTATAACGACTGTAGTACATCCATCTTTTCAATAAGATAATATCATAGTTTTCATGATATGATCACTGGATCACTTATTTTAATACTATAGCTTTGATAGAATTTTGTGCCTTCTCTAACTGAGTAGGTATCTGGATGATGTGTCCTGTAGTGCCTACTAAAATATAGAGTTAATGGTTTTTTTCTTCTAAGCCAAGAGCTTCTTTCAGTATTTCTTGTAGCTTTGGTTTGGATTTTACAAAGTCTATGAGCTTCTGTTTATCTGAAAGTGTCTTAGTTTCATTTTCATATTTGAAAGACAGTTTTGTAGGATACACAATTCTTAGTTGGAAGTTTTTATCCTTCAAGTCTTTGAATGTGTCGTCCCACTGCCTCCATGCCAGCATCATTTCTGCTGAGAAGTCAGATGAAAGCCTACATGACTTCCCTCTGAATGTTAGCTTTGCTTTGAGTCTCACTGCCTTTAAGAATTTTTGCTTATGTTTCATTTTGTTAAGCTTGATTATAATATGTCTTTGTGTCTTTCTTTTGGGGTCTACATTGTGTGGCATTCAATATTTATTTTAGATATCTGTGTGCTCCTCTTTTGTAATTTCTGGGAAGTTTTCTCCCAGCAAGTTAACAGCAATACTCTCTGCATTTTCAGGTGTCCCTCCCTGATCAGGAACTCCAGTTAATCATAGACTGGTCCTCTTGATAGAGTCCCACATGTTTCTTAATGCCTCCTCATTTTTCTTGTTTCTTTCCTCTGATTTCTCCTCATAAATGCTGGTGTCAGTAGCTCTGTCTTCAAGGCCAGAATGTCTATTTTCCAGTTGTTCAATTCTGTTTTCTTGGCTTTGAAATGAATTATCTAATTCTTTAATCTTGTTATTGATCTGTTGGATTTCAGAATGCTGGTGTTCCATCAGTCCAAACAGCTTGCTTAATTTTTCATTTTGCTCTGCTGCATTTTGTATAATGTCTTGGTAGGCTCTATATATACTTCATTTGTATTCAACCTCTGATAGTTTCAGAAAGTCTTCTTCATTTGGGAAGTTCTTTGGCTTTCTTTTGGGAGCCTTCTGGACCCTTGGGTGGATTTTTCTATAGGTGTCTGGCCAGGGTTCACTGCTTTTAGGGTATCTAGATGTTGTTTAGATTCCTAGTGTTGCCTTAACAGGATCTGAAGTGCAGTCTGAGAAAGAAGGTGATCACCAGTCACCTTTATGTACTCTAGTGACTGCACCCAGTGGAATCTCTGAGGTAGCAGACCCTACCTCCTGATTGTCAAAGACAATTGTCAAAGCCCTATTCATGGAGTCACTGGGAGGCTGTCAGCTGACCTTATGAAGTGGGACAGTCAAGGCTGGAAGAGATGTCATCAGGATGCATCTCAGTTATTTCTCTATGTAGTCTTATTTTGAAAGGTAGACACTATCTGACAGCTTCCAAAATTAGTCAGGCTGTCAGATGTGCAAGCCTCTTTCCACCTGGCAATGGAGGGACCTCTATATCCATCCCCAGATGCTGTAACCTAATTCAAAGTACCGACAGTCTACTTCCCTGCTGTCATCCACTGCTGGGTCTCACCCATAAGGCTATACTGTGCTAAACACAGCTTTTCTGCTTGGAAAGCACACCTTTGGCTGGCACTGCCTCCCAGCCTAGGAATTAGCCCTTGATGAGGCTTCTGTTTGGATAACTCTGCCCCCTACTTGAACAAAATGGCATCCCACACAAAGTTTCCCGCCTGCTGCAAAATAGCCGTATCAATGTGGATAGAGGTTCAGAAAGAGAGGTTGGAGGAGCTGAGGTGCTCACAGTCCAGAGCCAGGCTCTCAAAAATGTAGCTATTCTGCCTGCTGATTATGTCAGCAGTGCAGCTGAGTTTTGCTGCCTGTTAAGCCCAGGCCACACCTGCCGGCTAAGACAAAGACAAAAAAGTTAAAAACACCAGTTATTTTCAGTCCACAAGAGCTGGCCATTCAACAAGCATGGGGGTCAGTGAAAGAGAAGAAGTTTCCCATTCAGTATCATGTAGTCCAAATTGACAACCCTATGCTGTGTCCTAGGGCTCACTGGGTGTCCAGAAGTTTCCATTTAATCATCAATCCAGGCTTTAGTTTTCAGAGAGAATTAAGAAGACGTTTGTCTAGTCTGCAATCTTGACTCCATCTCCTGAAAAGATCTCTTTAAAGCTAAAGAGCAAAGATGTCACTTCGAGTAATAAAGTGTGCTGACCCAAGCCACGGTTTTCTCAATCATCTCACATGCTTGTGAAAACTGCACAATGAAAAAGAAGGCAAAGAAACAATACATACATTCAACTTGTGATGTTGGAGAATATTTAATGTACCATGGAGTATCAAAAGAAGGAACAAATCTGTCCTGGAGGTACTATAGCAGAAAGCTTCTTTGAAAGGCTATTGGAGAGACTTCATCTCACTTAATTTGGGCATGTCTTTAGAGGAAGGACATCAAGTTTGGTAAAGAAGAGAATCAGTGGAAAAGAGGGAGATCCTCAATGAAACAGATTTACGCAGTGGCCACAATGATGGGTTCAACCGTAGCAACAATTGTGAGGATGGTGCAGGAATGGAGAAAGTTTGTTTCTGTTGTACATAAGGTCCCAATGAGTTGGAGCTAACATGTAGGAATGAAAGCTATTCAGAGCATCCTACATCAATGCAGAAACTCAGTGTAGTAGAGGTTTTTTGGTTTTATTTTTTAAAAAATTGGGGAGATGATCCGTATAGTCAAGAGATTCAGTGACTGTATTAGCAATTAATTCCACTCTACTGCTGAATTACTGGAGATAAAGAGTTAGTTTTGAGTTTGTCTTGTCTGAAACTGAGCTTATATCTGCAGTTTCTACCTATGTGGCTTTTGTCTTTTCAGCTAATTTCCTTCAGCCTCAGTTTCCTTACATAACATGGAGTTAATAGTAGTGCCCAACTAACACAAGACTGAAAAGAAAGGCCAAAGAAGAACTGATGCCTTTGAATTATGGTATTGGGGAAGAATATTGAATATAGCATAGACTACACAAAGAATCCACCAGACATTCCTTGGAAACACTGTTGGGCATTTCTACCATGTCCTATAGGGTTGCTATGAGACAGTATTCACTTGGAAGCACCTATTTCTTGGGGGACCAGAAGAATGAACAAATGTATCTCAGAAGAAGTACAACCAGAATTCTTTTTAGAAGGATGGCCAGCCTTAGACTCACATACCTTGCATACTTTATCAGGAGGAACCAGTCTGTGGAGAAGGAAGTCATGTATGGTAAAGTAGAGGGTCAGAGAAAAAGAAGATCCCCAATGAGATGGATTGGCACAGTGGCTTCAACAATGGGTTCAAGCATAACAATGATTGTGAGTATGGTGCAGGACCAGGTAGTGTTTCATTCTGCTGTACATGCAGTCGATATGTGTCTGAAATAACCCAAGGGCACCTAACAACAACTAACACAATTGTTTTGAGAATTAAATAAGATAATTTGCTTTAAATCACTTAGCATACTGTTGGGCGTATAGAAAACAACCTATTGATTATTACTTTGCAGTGGATTAGGCCAAGCATGACAACATAAATGAAAAAGTTACTTTTTTTCCTCATAAAGTGGTATGGAAGTACTAGTGCAGGGCTGATGATGAGCCTTCACAAATTCATCTAGATTACAGCATTCCTCTGTCTTGTTCCTCTGTTTATTTAGAACGTCACTTCTACATCACAATCTAATACAGTTTCTTGAGCTCTTGTCATACATTTTCATTCCACTCAGCGGTAAGGAGTAGAGACAGGTCCACTTAATCCTTTCAGGCACTATTCTTTCAAAGCTGACACCTTTAGAAGCCCTGTCAGTACTCTGGTTACTGCTTCTGTATGATGTTATGTGATATTACCAAGAGATCCCATGTTCATGGATCCATTCCTACATCTGTTTCTCTGTGAACTGGGTCCCCTGGGTGAATGTTAAGCTATTTGGATTCCATAACAATAGATAAGTTGTTTTTAATCCTCCAGACTTTATGCAGGGAGGAAAGGCAAACACATACCCAGAAAAAGTGTCTATCTGTGTGATGAATAATCTCTGGATTTTCCAAAATAAAAGGGGCCTGACATAGTCAACTTCACCTAAAGTGATTTGTTGGCCTCTTTAAGAAGCAGTGTCATGTGGTGGATTCAGCATTGCTCTCTGTTGCTGACACATTGGATGATCAGAGGTAACAGTATCTAAATCAGCTTTGGAAAATCAAAGTCAATCTTGTTGGGTCCACATGCCTTCCTTATCTTTGCCCTCATGAGCTTAGCTCTATGTTCATATGCTTAGTGTGCCATTTGGTAGGCAGCTGCTGGTAAAACCTAATGAACATCAATTGGTCAAGGAATTCTGGATACTTCTTTGTTGCTTCTTTCATGATGGATACTAATGAGCATTGTAAACATCCTGACATTTTGTACACAGTCCTATATGTCCCTTCACATGGCTTAACCAGAGACCTCCTTATCTCTGAACTTTCAGTACTTTTATTTCCAGTTTGTGGACAGATAAGTCTATTTTTAATTCAGCCCTTTTAGAGCTCATCAGAGTACATCAAACATGTTCTTATTTATGTCTTTCTAATGAAAATTTTCATTGTAGGGTTTGCCATGCAAAGTATATTACTGTTATATTTTCCTAGTGCTGGAATAGGAGGCAACTAATTTTATTAAAATTAGGTGAAACTGATGAGTGCATTACCTTTGCATTTCTATCAAAGATAACACTCTTTTGGTGGCAGCCATTTAGAGCCCTTTTTGTCTCTGGCACTACTTCTGTTGCATTTGACGGTAGTGTTCAAACTTTTACACAAATAGCTATTGTGCTTCAGGTTTCGTTTTACTCCAAACAGAAGTCCAATTGAAACAAGTCTTTCTTCAAATTAATCTAGTTTCCAAGCAACAACTGGATGCAATACAGCCAATATTTTTCTATTTCATGAAAGATACTCTAGCTTGCATTTTTACATTTTGACACTATACAGACTATTACACATGACGTGACTCTAAATAGTGATATAAGTTTTAAAAACATGCAAAGTTTGTTCTTGGTTCTTTATAAGCATTCATGAATGTCAACAATTTAAAAATATTTAAGTAGGAGACTGTCCGTGAAGACAGCAGTAAGTCTTTCAGTTCACAAAGGCATGATTAACAGAAGCATCTTTGAAAATTTCCCTCGTTAGATTAGCCAACATTCACATCCATCAAAACTTGACATCCCTCATCAGGAAATATTCAGAACAAATTTACTTTCTGTTTCCTTGTGAGCAATACATCACTCCTCTTTATCTGGAATATTTTGAGCCCCTTTGAAACATCGCTCCATACTTTTTGCAAGAAAGAAATATCTGTTCTATTTAAACACATATAAAAACTTACAGGTGATACTCTTTTGTTTGTACTACATTAAAAATATATTTAACCAAATATTTGTAATAACATTATTCAAACTTTCTACAATCTTTGAACCTTATTTTAACTGTATTTGCATGACTAATAATTGCTCATCCTCTCATAAAGTCTCATGTATAATTTGATTATTTCAAATCTTGATATACAATAAACTTTTCTTCAATATTCTTAAAGAAAATCTAGAATGTGAACACAGAACAAAAAAATAAGTCTTATGAAGACATAAGAAAATTTAACACAACAACAATTATAACTCACTTTTGTGGAGTCGGGTCTGACTCATAGCGACCCTAGAGGTCAGAGTAAAACTACCCTATAGAGTTTCCA
This sequence comes from Heterohyrax brucei, assembly GCA_028571685.1. Taxonomy (NCBI): domain Eukaryota; kingdom Metazoa; phylum Chordata; class Mammalia; order Hyracoidea; family Procaviidae; genus Heterohyrax; species Heterohyrax brucei. Next base: position 125,629,652 of record CM053166.1, on the reverse strand, counting down.
AGGAGCACCTTGCGGATTTGAACAAAAACAACTACAAGGCTAGCGATTTAAGTTCAGATAAATAAAGGAGATGACATACTTGCCTTAAAAAAAAAAAAAAACTAAGAACTGTTTTTGAAAGGCTTGAATTTAAAATTGTAGTAATATTTTATATTAACATAAGCAAATTAGAATAACTCTTTAGAACAATGTTAATGATGATTTAGGTAATTTATTAAATAAACTAGAGTAGCCACTATTTTAATATGTGAAAGTCAATGATTTCTCCCTTTAAAGATGTAATAGATTAACTCTAGTTGTTACTGTGAGTTGTCTTCTACTTGATACTAACTCACGATCTCCTTATCTCTATATATATTATATATACATGTATTAACTGAATCCAATGTATTTAATTTTATTGCTTATTTATTTTTACTTTTATTTACTTCTGTAAACAAATGTAAAATCAATAATTTATCAAAATTAATAGCTAAGAGTTTAGGGTACCAGATTATGTTTTTAAAAAATCCTGTTATTTTTTTAATCATGTATGTACTTCTTAAGTGTAATCTATTTCTATGGTATTTACAAATTTTGCTTTTACCAACACCGCCCAAAATATAATATATTTTTCTTTTTAATAAAAACAAGAATGCTTATCATTATACCTAAAACAGGTTCAAAATATTTAGTGCACAAATTAGTAATCAAACAAGATTTATGGGATTATTGGAGTTAATTCTAGCATGATAACTTCCTATTCATCATTTTTAGGAAGAGAGTGACCTCCTGGTCCATTTACAAAGCTATTTCCATGATTTTTATTTAGAGAGGCCACATTTGAAAGTCATAATGCCCATAGTTATTCCTATCTGTAAACTGAGTATTTTTCACAGTTATTTCAAACCTGTCAACGAATGCTGACTTCCTAACAGAACCCTCCACTGCTTATCTGTAGAATAAATTGCATGAAATCAGATCAAGTACCCTGTTCCTATCAGTATGAAATTGATAGAGGTAAGTCCCAGTCCTGCTAACATGATCTAGTTTTATATTAAAGGACCTAGCTGTCCATAATTATTCAGGTATACACTGAAGAGTTTCCAAGAAATAAATAATACGAGCAGCATAAATAATAAGTTATTTTTTCATTGTGGCTGAGAATACTGAGGAATTAAAGGCTTTTGTTCAGTTGCTTTGTCTGAATAATTATGACGATGTTTTGGACTGCTCCTAGGTTCCCCTTTGGTGTTTGTAGGTACTTTTGCAGAGAATGTAATGCCCTTTTCTCACCTGGTATTGGTTACATATCCATGCATTAACAGAAAAGAAAAACAGATTTCTGTTACTTCCTCTTCTTTTTTTCTTTTTTAATATTGAAGTCTTTATTACCCTTTTTTTCAGGCAAACTAACCTCTGGTGTCTGTGTGGATTTAGATATATGTACAGCAAAAGGTTAAGTGTAATGGCAGATTTTTTTTTTATTACTATGATTGAATGAAAATGTACATTCCCACATAAATTTGCATGCTCACCTATATGCAGCTCCCACTGCTTTCCCTGTCCAGTGACAGGACACTCCTTCTCTCTGCTCCATACATGTCCTGTCTCCCCAGAAGTCTCCTACCCCCTCCTCTCCACCCACTCCCCTTCCTCCAGTAAAAGGTCAGCAGGATGATATCTTATAGATGAACAGAACCATAAAGTGCCCACAAGATATGGTCACTCTGCGTAGCCACGTCCAATCCATTCCTGTCTGAAGAGTTGACCTTCATTATGATTTATGGACAGGGGCAGCATCAGAGTCAGGGTCCATGCTCCCAGGGGAACCTCAATGCCCTTGGACCATCAATTGCAGTCTTTTAGTGGAGATCTCAGGGTGTACACTTACTTATTCTTGTGTTGCCAGTGAGACTCAATTTTTTGAGCTACATCGTGGCTATCACTGGTGGTGGCCAGGCACCATCTGGTTCTTCTGGTCACGAGTCAATGTAGACACCCACTCACGTGGGTCTCTCTGTCTTCTGGGTTCTCTTCCCCCCATGTCATTGTGGACCTCGGTGATCATCCCCTCCTGCTGAGTTGGGACCACTTGCTGTACCCTCAGATGGCAGCTTGGCAGCTTTTAAGGCTCCAGATGCCACTCACCATTGTGGAGTGCAGAGAGTACTCATTAGCAAAGTGCTAGTTGTGCCAATTGGCCTCAATTTCACCTGAGAGCATGGCCCCTGGCCCCCTTCCCCAGCTACTCTGTCCTTGCAATAGTGAGTTAAGATTGGAGGAGTACTGAGGTTGTGTTGAAGTCCAGTTAATACTGATGTTTTTTCTAATGTGTGCTGTCACTGATGTCACCCAACCAAATTTTCAATAACAATCTAATATAAACCCTTCCCCCACCCCCTCCCTCCCTCCTTCCTCACCCTTGCAGCCGTCAAAGAGTCTTTTCTTCTATGCATGAGTCTGTTTTTAAATTCTTATTGTAGGTGTCTCATACAATATTTGTCGTTTGGTCGCTGACTACTTTCACTCAACATAATGTCCTCCAGTTGAAACCAGGTTAAGAAATGTTTCCTGAAATCGTTGTTTTTTATCACTGCGTAGTGTTCTATTGAGTGTATATACTGTAGTTTATCTATCCATTCCTCTGTTGTTGGGCATCTGGGTTGATTCCACCCTTTTGCTATTGTGGACTGTGCTACCACAAACATTCATGTGCATGTTATCACTTGTCGTGAATGGCCTTGATTCTGCAGGATATATTCCAAGCAGTGGAATTACTGGTCCAAATTGTGTACCTAAATCCAGTTTTGTAAGGGAGTGCCAGATTGCTTTTCAAAGAGGTTGCACCATTTTCCAGTCCCAACAGCAGTGGAGGGGAGTTCCAATTTCTCCACAGCCTCTCCAGCATTTGTTGTTTTATGTTTTTTGGATCGTGGCCAACCTTGTTGGGATGAGATGGTATCTCACTGCAGTTTTGATTTGAATTTCTTTAATAGCTAATGATTGTGAGCATGTTCACATGTGTTTTTTGGCTGCCTGGATCTCCACTTTAGAGAAGTGTCTGTCCATCTCCTTAGTCTATCACTTAATTGGATGATTTATCTTTTTCTTAATGATATTTTGTAGTACCTTATAAATTATGCAGAGCAGGCATCGGTCTGACACATAGTTACCAAATATTTTTTTTCCCATTCTGTAGGTGGCCTTTTAATTCTATTAATAAAGTCTTTAGATGAGCAAAAGTGTTTGTTTCTTAATAGTTCCCATTTATCTATTTTCTCTTCTATCGATTGTGGTTTGTTTGACATATTCTGAAGTCTGTCTATGTTGCTTATTAAAATTTCCATTGTTGTTCTTACTTTTTCTTGGATGAGCTTTATCATTTTAGATTTGATATTTAGGTCTTTTATCCAGTTCGAGTTGGTTTTAGTATAAGGTGTAGGGTATAGATCTTGTTTCAATTTATTGTAGATTCATATCCAATATTGCCAGCACCATTTGTTGAAGAGATTATTTTTTCTCCAGTTTAATGTCTTATGGCCTTTGTTGAATATCAACTGTTCCTAGGCAGATGGTGTCACCTCTGGGGTCTTGATTCTGTTCTGTTACTGTATCTGTCTCTTTTTGTACCAGTACCAGGCTGTTTTGACTACTGTGGCAGTGTAATAGGTTCTAAAGTCAGGTAATGAGAGGCCTCCCAGTGTGTTCTTCATCTTTAGTAGTGTTTTACTTATGCTGGGCTTCTTCCCTTTCCAAAGTTGCTAATTTGTTTCTCCATCTCATTAAAAGATGCCACTGGAAATTGTACTGGCATTGCATTATGTAAGTAGATTGCTTCAGGTAAAATAGACATTTTCACAATGTTAAGTCTTCCTATCCATGGGCAGGGTAGTTTTCTCCATTTATGTAAGTCTCTTTTAGTTTCTTGTAGTAAACACTTGTAGTTCTGTTTGTAAATGTCTGTTATTTCTCTGGTTAGACTTATTCGTAGGTAGTTTATGTTCTTAGGGGTTGTAGTAAATCGTATTGACTTGATGACTTCTTCCCTAATAATCTCATTGTTGGTATAAAGGAATCCTACTGATTTACTTATGTTTATCTTGTATCCTGAAACATTGCTGAACTCTTCTACCAGTTTGAGAAGTTTCCTTATGGATTCTTTGGGATTCTCTGCATATAGAATCATATCATCTGGAAAAAGGGAGATTTGGACTTATTCTTTGCTGATGTAGATGCTTTTTATTTCCTAGTCTTGACTAATTGCTCTGGCTGGAACTTCTAGTACAGTGTTGAACAGGGGACGTGAGAGTGGTCATCCTTGTCTAATTCCTATTCTCAAAGGAAACTGTTTCAGTCTCTCTCCATTCAGGATGACATAGGCAACTGGCTTTGTACTAATGGCCCTTATTGCATTGAGGAATTTTCCAAGTATTCCTACTTTGCTGAGAATTTTTAGCATGACTGAGTGTTGGACTTTCTCAAATGCCTTTTCTGCATCAACAGACGAGATCAGGTGAGTCTTGTCTTTTTGTGGTATTTATGTGGTTGATCACATTAACTGTTTTTCTAATGTTGAACCAGCCTTGCATCCCTGGTATGAATCCAACTTGATCATGACAGATTATTTTATTTTTATTTTGTTGTATTCAGCTGGCAAGAATTTTGTTGAAGATTTTTGCATTGATGAATGATATCAGTCTGTATTTCTCCTTTTATGTTGGATCTTTCCCTGGCTTTGGTATCAGGGTTATGCTGACTTCATAGATGAATTTGGGAGTATTTCATCCTTTTCTATATTGTGAAGTAGTCTCAGTAGTGTTGTAGATAACTCTTCTCTAAAAGCTTGGTGGAATTCTGCAGTGGAATTCTGCAGGCCCATTTGGGCCTGGGCTTGTTTTAGTTGACAGTTTTTGGATGACTTTTCCAATCTCTTATTTTGTTATGGATTTATTATCTTATTCTTCTTCACCTTGTGATAATTTGGGTAGGTGATATGAATCAAGGAATTTGTCCATTTCCTCCAGGTTTTCAAATTTGTTAGAGTACAGTCTTTCATAGTGTTCTGTTATGACATTTTTGATTTCTGGTGGATCTGTTGTGACAACTCCCCTCTCATTACTTATTTGGGTTATTTGTTTCATTTCGTGTTTTTCTTTAGTAAGTTTAGCCAATGGTTTGTCAATTTTGTTGATATTTTAAAAAAAAATAGCTTTTGGTCTTTTCAATTTTTTCAGTTCTTCTATTCTGTAATTCGTTTAGTTCTGCTCTAATCTTTATGATCTGTTTTATTCTGGTGCCTGAGGTGTTCCTCTGTTGTACTCTCTCTATTTGTTCCAGCTGTAGGGTCAGTTCTTTGATTTGGTTTCTTTCTTCTTTCCAGATGTGTGCATTTATGGATATAAACTTACCTCTGAGCACTGCTTTGTCTGTATCCCACAGGTGCTGGTAGGAAGTATTTTCGTTTTCATTGGAATCCATAAATTTCTTTATTTCATCCTTGATTTCTTCTATAATCCAAGGCTATTTGAGCAAGATGTTGTTCAGTTTCCATGAGTTCCACTTTCTGTGTATGTTTTTCTGCTGTTGATTTCAACTTTTATGGCTTTATGATCTAAGAAGATGTTTTGTATTAATTCAATGGTATGGATTATGTTGAGCATTGCTTTTGTCCTAACACATGGTCTATTCTTGAGAATGTTCCAGGTTCAGTGGAGAAGAAGGTGTAGCTGTCCACTGATGGATAAAAAGTTCTGTATATGTGCTCACCGAGGACCAAAATGACATGCGGTAAAGACAACCTACAAGACGGAGAGATCCACAAGAGTGGGTGCCTACATTGACTTGGGACCAGAAGAACTGGATGGTGCCCGGCCACCACCAGTGATAGCCACGATGGAACTCACAGAGAGGAGTCTCACTGGCAACACAAGAATAAAAGGGGTGCATCCTGAGATCTCCACTAAAAGACCTCAGTTGATGGTCCAGTGGTTTCAGGGTTCCCCTGAGAGCATGGCCCCCGGCCCTGATGCTGCCTTTAACCATAAATTATAACAAAGGTCCACTCTTTGGACAGGAATGGATTGGACTTGGCAATGCAGAGTGACCATATATTGGTTGCACTTTATGGTTCTATGCATCTATAGGATATCATCCTGCTGACCTCTGGCTGGAGGAAGGAGAGTGGGTGGAAAGGAGGGGAAAGGAGACTGTTGGGAGGATGAGACATGTATGGAGCAGAGAGGAATAGTGTGCTGTGACTGGACAGGGAGAGCAATGGAAGCTGCATATAGGTGGGCATGTAAGTTTATACGGGAATGTACATTTTTCACTCAGTCATGTTAAATAAAAAATAAAAATAAAAAGTTCTGTATATGTTGATGAGATCTAGTTGGTTCATTGTGGCAGTAAGGTAGTCTGTGTCTTTACTGAGTTTTTTTTCTGGACGATCTGTACAACATGGAGAGTGGAGTGTTGAAGTCTCCTACAATTATTGTGGAGTGATCTATCTCCTTTTTTGTGTAGTCAGTGTTTCTTTAATGTACATAGATGTTATAATATTAGGTGCATAGTTATTAAATATTGTTAAGTCTTGCTTGTGTATTGAACCTTTCAGCAGTAAATAGTGTCTATCCTTTTCCATGATGGTGGATTTTACATTAAAATCTATTTTATCTGAGATCAGAATTGCCACACCTGCTCTTCTTTGTTAATTGTTAGCTTGATATATATTCTCCCATCCTTGAATTTTCAGTTTGTTCCTGTCTTTAAGTCTAAGGTGAGTTTCTTGTAGGCAAGATATGGATGGGTCATATATTTTGATCCAAGATGTCAATTGGTGTCTCTTTACTGGAGCATTCAGTCCATTCACATTCAAAGTAATTATTGACAGGTATGTGTTCAGTGTGGCTTTTATGATATGTTTATTTTTGTGTTGATGTTTTCTCTGTTGTTCTTATTAATCTGTTCTGGGACTTTCTTCTTTGTGAGTTGGTTTTTCAGCTTTCTGAGGGTTGGTTTTTTGGTTGTTGAGAATCCTGTAGTACGTTTCTTGAATTGATATGTTACATCTTTATTGTGCTTTACGGTTGCTCCTATAATCCTACTTAATAAACTATGTATAAACTCAATTTTAATTGCTACCAGTCTTTTCAACTTCCTATCCTCTGGAAGGACTATAACAACTGTAGTACATCCCTCTTTTTAATATGATGACATTATAGTTTTCATGATATCACCACTGGATCATTTCTTTCACTGTTATAGCTTTGATTGGGTTCCGAGCCTTCCCTAACTGAGTAGGATTCTGTGTCTGTCTAAAATATAAAGTTAGTGGTTTTGTTCTTCTAAGCCAAGAGATTCTTTCAATACTTCTTGTAGCTTTGGTTTGTTTTTCATAAAATCTCTGAGTTTCTGTTTATCTGTAAGTGTCTTCATTTTATTTTCATATTTGAAAGATAGTTTTGCAGGATATATAATTCTTGATTGGACAGTCTTCTCTTTTAAGGCTTTGAATGGGTCATGTCACTGTCTCTGTGCCAGCATGGTTTTTGCTGAGAAATCTGACAAAAGCCTACAGGGTTTCCCTCTGAATGGTAGCTTTTCTTTGCCTCTTGCTGCCTTCAAGAATTTCTGCTTATGTTTCATTTTGTTAAACTTGAGTAAGATATGTCTTGGAGTCTTTCTTTACAGATGTATATTGAGTGATGTTTGATACATATATTGGATATCTGTATTCTCTTCTTTCCTAATTTCTGGGAAGTTTTCTGTCAGCAGCTCAACAACAATACTCTCTGTGTTCTCAGGTGTCTCGCGCTGTTCAGAAACTCCAATTAATTGTAGCTTGTTCCTCTTAGTAGCATCCCACATGCTTCTTACTGCTTCTTCATTTTTCCTGTTTCTGTTTTTCTGATTTCTCCTCCTAGTTGCTGGGGTCAGTAGCTCTGTCTTCCAAATCAGAAAGTCTATGTTCCATTTGTTTCATTCTGTTTTCTTAGCTTTGAATTGAAGTTTCTATGTTCTTAATTTTGTTGTTGATCTGTTGGATTTCAGAGTACTGGTGTTCCATCAGATCGAACAGCTTGCTTAACTTTTCATTTTGATCTGCTGCAGTCTGTATAAGGTCTCAGAGTGGTGTCTATATAATCCTTTTGTATTGATTTTCTGATAGTTTCAGAAAAGCTTCTTCATCTGGGAAGTTATGAGGTGCTTTCTTTTGGGGGCCTTCTGATGCCATGGGTGATTTCCTGTCCATGTTTTTCTCTGGAGTATGTTGGTTTTGAGACTTCATGTGGGTCAATAGAGGCTTGGAGAGATTCTGTGAGGATGGACCACAGTTGTTTTTCTAGGCTGTCTTAAAATCAAAGGTAAAAGGTATCTCACCACTTCCAAAGTCAGTCAGGTTTTCAGGTGTACAGGTCCCTTTTGCCAGCTGACAAAATAAGCACCTCTATATTGAACCCCAGATGTTATAAACTAGGTTAAAATACAGAAAGGCTACTGTCCTGCTGGCCTCTGCTGTCTAGCCCCAGGTGTAGGAGATACCATGCAGAATTCTACTTTTCTGCCAGAAAAACACTGTCTTTTGGGTAGTTACTGCCTCCCAGCCCAGGAATTAGGTCCAGCTGAGGTTTTTGTATAGTTATCCCTGCCTACCAGTGGAACAAGATGGCATACTGCACAAGCTCACCACCTGGCTGGGACCAGGCTACTAGAGGAAATAGAGGCCCAAAGTGCCAAGATGCTCAGAGACCACAGCCTCCATTGCCGGCCCTCTGCCTCAGGTGACACTGAAAAACACTCCCTCTCTGCCGGAAAAGCACTCTCCCCTTGGCAGGTACCACCTCCTAGCCTAGAAATCAAGTCCAGCTGGGGTCTCTGACTGGGCATCTCCGTCCTCCAGTAGATCAAGATGGCGTCCTGCGCAAGCTCATCATGGCATCTATATGGCTACCAGATGGTGGAGGTGGAAAGACAGGCCAAAGGATCTGTGATGCACAGAGTCCAAAGCCGAGATCTCAGAACATGGCAATTACACTTGCACATCCCACCATCAGTGTGTCCAAGCCCAGTGGCTAGTGAAGTCCCAGCTCCACTCACTGGCCAGTACAGAGGAAAAAATAATCAAAATTGTGAGATACCTTTGGTTTGTGCAAGCCTGTGCTTGCTGACAGTGGAGTCAGCAAAAGCTAGGAGGTTTTGCATTCAGTGGTATGAAGTCCAAATTAACAGCCTTATGCCACCTCCTAGGGCTCACTAGGTGTCCAAAAGCTCCATTTAATTATCAATTCAGGTCTTGGTTTCCAGAGGGATTTAGGAAGATGTGTGTTTAGTCTGCCTTCTTGACTCCACCGCCCAATGGCAAGTGTTTTGATGAAATTGTAAGCCACATATTATTTTCCCTCATATTTCAAAAGAATAGCTTGTGGAAAATACAGCAGGGAAAATAATTGACAATAGAAGTGTTCCATGGAAAACTTTCCTCCATGTTAAATAAGGAAGAATGGAAACTAAGTCACTAAACACATCCCCAAATACCTTACTTACCTATGGTAGTCAGGAACCATTTGTTTTCATTCCTGCTGTCAAGTATCCTGTTATTTTCTGCATGTATTGTTTTGTTTTAAATATGCATATATTTTGTATTTTCAGTGCAAGTGCACACAGCAAAACAGGTTCCCATTCAACAATTTCTACACATATTTCTCAATGATATTGATTACAATCTTCATATTGTATCAGCATTCTGATTATTTCCATTCTAGTTGTTCTATTCCCCTTGACCTAGTCTCACAGCTCCCCAACCTTCTCATCTATGCTTTAGAGTTTTTGCTGACAATGTTACTGTCATTTACACATGTTTTTCTTTTATTTTTTAAGAACCTAGTACTCAAGGATGATGTTTATTACTTTATAAGTTAAACTGTTATTTACCTAAAACGTGACTTGAGGGAATAGTTTCACTTCAAGGTTCAAAAAATATCTCAGGAAAATAGTCACAGGAATTCTTTCTTTCTAAGGGAGTTCATTAAGTCTGGATTTTTCTTTTTTTTTTGAGAATTTCAATTTCTGTTCCGTATTTGTCTCCTTTTCTATCAGGATCCGTCTACCATTTTTTATGTAAGTAACAATCACCTTCTACATTTGTGGTCAAGTCTGCCCTCACTCCATGAGGTATTTTCATCAAGTGCCAGTATGCCGTTTTTTTGTTTGTTTCTTTACAAAAAAACAATTCTTAAAAAAATTAGTAGAGGGCATTTAATGAAAATACCTCACAGGAGGAGAGAGAGCTTAGCAAACAAATATAGAAAGCACAAATAATTCGAGTAGGAATGTCATGTTGTGGTCCTGATCAGAACATTTGGTAGTGATAGCTGGGCACCATCTGGTTCTTCTGGTCTCAGTGTAAAGGAGGCCCTAGTTCATGTAGACAGTCCTGTATGACCTCCTATTTGTCTTGGGCTTATGGATATTACTCTATCACTGACAGCATTGTATCCAGTATAGATCTTGAAATGCTCTTGTTAACAAAGAATGTGAAGCCTTTCCTCTCAACCTGTGATTTCTGACAGTAGACCATATGATTGCCTGATTAACAATGGTCAGTGCCAGTACGTTTCAGCTCACTATAGCTAGGTGTCATGGATTGAACTGTGTTCCCCCCACAATGTGTGTAACTATTTGTCTGGGCCATGATTTCCAATAGTTTATGATTGTCCTCCATTTTGTGATTTTCCTACACTGTATGTTAAAGAGGATTAGAGTGGGACTGTAAATCTCTACCTAGGGTCACCTCCCTGCTCCAACGTAAAGGGAGTTTCCCTAGAGTGTGCCTTGTACCACCATTATCCTTTTATCTTGCAAAAGATAAAAAAGAAAGGGAAGCAAGCAGAAAACTGGAAACCTCACACCACCAATAAAGCAGCATCCGGAGTAGAGCGAGTCCTTCAGACCTGAGGTTCCTGCACCAAGATGTTTCTAGAGCAAAGACTGATGCAACACAATAACTTTTCTCCAGAGCTGACAGAGGAAAGCCCTTCGCCTGGAGAAGACACCCTGAATTTGGACTTGTAACCTACTGGGCTGTCTAAGAATAAACCTTTCTTTGCTAAAGCCATCCACTTGTGATATTTCTATTACAGCAGTACCGGAAGACTTAAACACTAAGATATCGACCTTTATGTGTTCCATTTCATTTTTGACCATTTCCAATTCTTCTACATTCATACTTCATATATTTCACGTTCCAGTTATTAGTGTGGTTTATAGGTGTTTCTTCTTATTTTAAATCATGCCGTATCAGCAATTGAAGGCCCTAAAAGTTTGACTCCATCCATGTTGCTGAAGTCAACTTTTCTTTGGAGAAGCAGCTCTTTCCCAGTAGTATTTGGCATGTCATCCTACTTGAGGGACTCATAAGAAAACATTATACATGATGAACATTTTCATATGTATCTTAAATTTCATTTTGTGATTTCTTGTCACATAGAGAGCAATACAACTAATTAGCTAGCTAACTAATGTATCATCACTGAGTGATTCTGACTCGGAGTGGATTGTGATGCAGAGTGGAACTGCTCCATAAGAGTTTTCTTGGCTATAATATTGATAGAAGTAGATTGGAAGACTTCCACATAGATTATTTTTTTGGTTGTTTGTCATCAAGCTAATTTGAACACATAGCAACTCCATGTGACAGAGTAGAAGTGCCCACATGGTTTTCTGTGATGAAATATTGAAGAAATCTGAATGTCAGGTTTTCTTCTGGAGCTACTGAATGGGTTTGAACTGCCAACCTTTCAGTTTCATCCAAATGCTTAGCTATTATATCACCAGTTTATTAAATACATGTGTTCACAAACATATGACTTTATTCAATACGTATGTCCCCAAAGCAAAGCCAACTCTTATGTTTAAACACATGACTGTAATAGTGGGCAGAGAGCATGAAGCTTCGGTAAGGAATTCCCCAGTATTTGAGCAGTCAAATTTTCAAGCAATATTTGCCATGATCAGTAATTTTTCTTCACATAGCCATGATGATGTGGAAACTTCTCTCATTTTTTTATTCTATTTATTGTCACTTCATAAAATTGGGGATTGAAGATGTGGATATTTAACTTCTATAGCAATAGAGTCATTTCTCTATTTGTTAATGTTTTATTTTTATCACAAATATATTTATACAATTAATTAAAAAAATATTTTGCCTGTGTAAATGATTTTTAGGAAAGAAAAATTACTAGACTACTTTTAAATGTGTCTGACTTCAACAAAAAATTTAAGGAATAGTGATATATTTCAATTTGTTTGATTCATCAGTAGCCTTTAACTATCAATTTTGAGAACATATTCAGTCTTTTAACTTGGTTTTCTGCTTAAGCAACTTATTTTTTAAAATACACACAACTTCAATGGATAAACAAACTTTGGTACATACAGATAATGGAGTACTATGCAATGATAAAGAAGCATCTCACAACATGGATGAATCTGGAAGGCATTATGCTGAATAAAATAAGTAAATTACAAAATGATAAATATTATATGAGACTGCTATTATAAAAGTTTGTGATAAAGTTTATACAATGGTTATGTGGGAGGGGAGGAATGTGAAGCCATCCACTGAGTGGTTTTAAATCATACCGCATGGGAAAAAAAACTAATTAAACTAATGGTAAATAAGTGATAACTTTGGTGAAAGATAAGACAGTATAGAATACTTGAAAAGCTAGCACAATTTGTTGAAGGCAACGTTATGGAAGCTTCATAGACACATCCAGACTCTTTGAAGGACTGAATTACTGTGCTGTAGGAGGAAAGATCTAGCTCAACTGAGATTACATAGTTTATATAGAAAATGTTCTGCATTCTATTTTGGCGGGTAGCAGCTGAGGTCTTAAAAATCTGTGGACAGCTATCTGAGATACTCCACAGGTCTTATCCTTTTGGGAACAAAGGAAAATGAATAAAACTAAAGACAGAAGAGATTGGAAAGATTAGTCCAAAGGTCTAATGGACCACAACTACCACAGCCTCCACCAGACTGATTTCAGTATAACTAAATGGTGCCTATCACTACTGATTGCTCTGTCAGGGTTCACAATAGTGGATTCTAGACAAAGCTGGAGAAAAATGCAGAGGAAAATTCTCACAAAAATAGACCAGACCTACTGGCCTCATAGAGACTAGAGAAATCCAAAAAATATGGCTTCCAGACACCATTTGAGCTCCACAGTCACTCCTGAGGTTCATCCATCAGCCAAAGGTTAGACACACCCACAAAACAAAATTAGGCTAAAAGGGCATACCAGACCATAGACAAGGGCTAGAAGGCTGTAGGAGACAGGGAAGCTGGTAATAAAGAACTCAAAGTTGAGAAGGGACCGTACTGATATGTCATGGGTTGTTAACCAAGGTTATTAAGAAATATGTGTACTAACTAGTGGCTAACTACTTTGTTCTGCAACCCTTCATATAAAGTACAATAAGAAAAAGTACATATTTTTTATTTCTGATCATTTGTCTTATAACAACCAAAGCCAGCATTAATCTCAGCTACTACATATTATTATTATGTTATAGGTCATCTACTACTTTTTGACTCCACAGCCTGTCACATATTTAATAAAGAATTATTTCCAAATGAATTGTAATGCAAATCACCGACAAATACTCTATTTTTCTTCTCTGACTAATGACATATTTCATTTTTAACATTCCAAGTAAACGGACTGATGTGATGGGCCTTTGAATATTCTGAAACTCATTATAGAAATATTGAGATTCTCCAATCTACAAAACAAACACTTTTTGTGGGAAAATGGAACATTTTTATAAGTACTGTGATCTTTATTGCTTACCTTATGTTCTGAGGCAAGACTGAGTTGAAATAACACTATAACATTTAAACTAGCCAGCTCAAGCAACTTTATAACATCATGTGTGCAAATTTAAGTGATATAGGTAACAATTCAGTAGCTACTTTAGAGGTATACACATTCTATAAGGAACAATGAATAGATAATATTAAGAGCAGAACAAAGTCAAATAAAAAGAAAAAAGGAGAAGGCTGCACTTAAAATATACTGCATAAAATTTATGTAAACATATATATGTGTGTATATGGAACCGTAAATAAATTAGAAAAAATATATATTTCAGGAATACCTGTAAGGTAGAAAAAGCTACTTGCAAACTAAACTTAAATTTTTCTTTTTGTAATACAAACAAACCTATAAACAGTAAACCCCTACATATATATGTTAGTATATGTCACATGAGCAAGAAACAGAAGACTTAAGATGATAAGGGCTCTGGAAAGGTCATTATTCTCACTTTTATACATTTTGCTATTACAATTTTGCTTAAGAAGCATTTATTTGTATAACTCAAAAACTATCAAATAGCTAAAATAAGGTAGTAAATAAGTAGAAGTAGGAATCCCACTGCTGTAGTGTCCAGTCCAAATTATAGCAATGTAGGAATAGAACACATAATACAACAAAACACAATAAAAATGGGCAGCTTTGTAAAGTGTCAAACAAATTTTAAGCAAAGAAAATAGTCATTAAAATAAAATCTCATACTCAGTTAATCTGAAGTTTAAACTAGATGGCAGAGAACATTAATGATCTGAGCTCAGTCCTTGGAGCACTTTCTACTGTTTGTACCCTAATTCTCTTGGTAATATGAAACATTCCCAAGGCTTTGAAAATTATCTGTATGCAACATTATTTTTTCAGATTTATATCTACAACTTCTAACCATGCTTGTATAGCCAAATGATTCTCAAAACCCTCTACCTGGAATGGCTCAGGCAACATGGAGCTCTAGACAGAAGCACCATGCCATCCGTCTAAGGCAAAGACCCAAAAATCTAAGTAAAACAGATAGAAACATTAGTTGTGGAACCCTAGGTGTCTTCTTGACAAGCCAAAGCACACCTCTTGGCTAGAAATCCACCATCACACAGCTTCTCTGAATCTGCCCTGCTTCCACTCACTGAATCCTATTGTGCCACAACATTATTTACTTTTTCCTTTTAGATGTTTTATCCTTCCTTTCCTGCTTCAGCTTCTATCACCCAATCACATATCACATTCTCTCCCTTCCTTCCTTCCTATCTACAGTGTGTGCCAAGCACCATGCTCTCAAGCAGCACAAGTGTAAACCACAATGTCCTGCACTGAACTTTCCTCCAGCACCACCCTATTAGCTCTGCTACAAATTAACAAAGGCTTCTCATCCTCCCTGCTGAACCTGCTTTACCATAACTAAGTGACCAGCACTGCCCTCCTGGACAAGATGGTAAGAGGCATTGTGTCTATAGGTGAGTAAGCAGCATAGCACACCTACCCTGCCTGCCCATAAATAACCATCTGGAAAAAAAAAAATCATACGATGAGACAAACAGATCTATAATCAAAACGAATGAAGAAAATAATTTCTGAACATCCAAGACAGCAGAATTATCTGTCTGTCAGTCTGTCTTTTTATCTTAAAAAAGCAGAACAAATGGCTCTGAAAAGTGACCAAGATAAAACATCAGAGGATATGGTAGAAGAAAAGTCACAGTAACTACATGACAGGGAATTTAAAATTCTAATATTGAGGGTTGTCCAAGACATGAAGGAAAAACAGACAAAAAAAAGGAAAAATAGACAAAATAAAGAAAAATACACACAAAATCAAGGAAACAAAGGGAAAGCAATGAAAGAATTAAGGAAATAGTACAACGGAAATACTATGTCAAAATAAAAAAATAATAATCGTACAAAACTAACAGTTAGAAATCCAAAAGATATATGATATGATTTCAGAAATGGGCAATGCCATAGAAGGTACAAGGAGAAGGTTTGAAGCAATGGAAAATACAATATATGAAACTGAAGATAAATCCTTAGATTTATCTTTGAGGAAAAATCAAAGAAAAGAATGAAGAAAACGAAAAAGCCCCAAGAAAGATATGGAATACAAACAAAAGCAGTGTTCTAATACATGAGGAGAAAATAGAGAACACAGAAAGGATCACTGAAGATTTACTGATAGAAAACTATCTGTAATATCATGAAAGATGAAGCTAATCATCCAAAAAGCCCCCCCACAAAAAAAATAAAAAAACTGGTATAGGACAGACTCCAAAAGAAAATCACCAAGACCTGTCATAATCACATTCACTACAGCAAAGATCAAGAAAGAGTTCTGAGTGCAGTTCAAGAACAAATGAAAAGTCATATACATGGGACAAACAATAAGACTAAACTTAGATTAACTGGTGGAAACTGTGAAGGCAAGAAGGCAACGAGATGACATATATAAAACCTTGAAAGGAAAAATAAAAAAAGTCAGCTAAGAACAATACAGTCTGAAAAATTCTTGCTCAAATGTGGCAAAATTTGGACATTTCCCACAAAAATGAAAATTACAGGAATGGGTAAAAACAAAACTAAACTTACAAGAATTATAAAGGGAACTTTTGGTTAGAGAAACAACATTATCAGATAACAATCTGAATTTAAGACACAGGAGAGAAACAGCTAGATACCAGCCTCAGTAATGATTTCTCAAAGATAAAACTAAATTAAAAGATTTACAACAGGGAACCAGGGACGTTAATTTGTAAGTGACAACCATATTAGAAGAGTAAAAAGGAGAATAAATGGTGTAGGTATAGAATTTTCAAATGCAGATTAAGTCAAGACAATCTCAAATATTAAAAGACTGGTTTAAAAGTAGGAAGATAGGAGCATTTTTCAAGGTAACCGTAAAGAAAATTAACAAAGTTTCTCATCAAAATAAAGACGAGAATCATAAAGATTCAGTAAACACAAAATTTACAAAAACAGTAAAAAAGAAATCTACAAACAAAAGGAATTCAGCACGGGAGAATACAAGAACAACAACAAAACGTCAGCAGCACAAGAAAAACTGCTACAAAATGACAACAATAAACTCACACCTATCAATAATCACTCTGAACTTAAATGGCTGGAATATATCCTCAAAGAGAAAGAGAGCACCAAAATAGGTAAAAAATCAGGATCCACCAATATGCTGTCTACAAGAGACACACCAGAGACAAAAATATAAATACATTAAAAATCAAATGATGGAAAAAAATGTGTCAAGCAAACAGCAACCAAAAAGATCAGAAGTGGTAAGACTAATCTCAGATAGTCTTAAAGTCAAAATCTACCATAAAAGACAGAGGGAAACTATATGGTGTTTAAACAGACAATCCACAATAAGGACATAACCATAACAAATATCTACACATCCAATGACAGGGCTCCAAACATACATGAAGCAAACTTTAACTGTAGTGAAAACAGATACTGACAGTTCCACAATTACAGTAGGAAACTTTAAACACACAGTAAAGGACAGAACATCTAGAAAGAAACTCAGTGAAGCTACAGAAGATCTAAAGGATGCTGTTTTAGTCAGCTAGTGCTGCTGTAACAGAAATATCACGAGTGGATGGCTTTAACAAAGGAAAGTTTATTCTTACACAGTCCATTAGGCTACAAGTCCAAATTCAGGATGTCTGCTTCAGGGGAAGGCTTTCTCTGCTGTTGGCTCTGGAAGAAAGTCTTTGTGTTGCATCAATCTTTGTTCAGGGAGCAGCTTGGCACAGAAACATCAGATCTGAAGAATGCACTCTTCTCCTGGTGCTGCTTTCTTGACGGTGTGAGCTTCCCAAATCTCTCTGGCAGATTTTTTTCTTTATAGCTCATGAGACAGCCTCAAGGCACATAACTAGCTTACACCTTGAATTTCACTCTACCAACACAACTGCTGCCTATCCACCCTTATTAACATCAGAGAGGAAGGAATTCCAACGTGGAGGAACATCACACAATACCAGGAATTACGGCACAGCCAAATTGTTACAGATTTTTTAGGGAACATATTCAATCCATGACAGCCACTGTCAACCAAATTGATCTCATAGACACAAGAGGTCTGACAACTAAGTTCACAAACTCAGGTTAGAAAAAGTGTTACATAACTCATTACTGAATATTGCTATGACCACCTTCGAAGTACTCCCCTTAGGAAGCTATGCACAGATGCCAGGCCTTAGTGCACCCTTCAAAGAAATTTTGGAACTCCTTTTCTGGAATGGCCATCAGAGCTGCCGTCAAAGTACACTTGATGTTCTGAATGTCAAAACATCTTTCTTGCAATTATTTCCATTATCTTCAAGTAAAGGAACGGCCATTAGGGGCCAGAGTAGGTGAGCAGGGAGGATATTCCAATACAACAGTGATGTATGAGCTGGCACATTGTTGTGATGGAAGAACCATGAGTTGTTGGTGAAAAGTTCAGGTCATTTTCATCTAACATTTTTTTTAAATTGTGATTAAGTGAAAGTATACAATCTGAACTAAATTTGCGTGCCTCCCTATCTGGAGTTTCTTCTGCTTTCCTTGCCAGGTGACAGCACTCTCCTTCTTTTTGTTATATTCTTGTAGTATCCTCTTAAGAAGTCCTGTCCCCTTCTTTCAATTCTCTCTTTTCCCTGTTAGTAAGAGGGCAGTAAGACAACATCCTATGGACACAAAGAACCATAAAGTACACACACTATATGGTTGTATTGTGTCCCTGAGTCTAGTTCATTCTTGTCTGATGAGGTGACTTCAGTAATGTTTTCTGGTCAGGGGCAGAAGCAGGTCTAGGGGCCATACTCCCAGGGGAGCCCCAAGACAGCTGTACCATCAATTGTGGTCTTTTCATGGAGTTCTTGAAGTGCACCCCTCTCTTCTCATGTTGCCAGTGGGACTCAATATTGTGTGCCACATCATGGCTATCTTTGGTGGTGACGAGGCACCATCTGGTGGTTCTGGTCACATGATGATACAGTCAACCATTCATATGGATGCTTTTGTCTCCTGAGGTCTTTTTCCCTTGTATCTTTGTTGTCCTTGGTGATCATCTGTGCCAGGTGAGTTGGGACCATTTGGTGTACCTCAGATGGCAGATTGCTATCTTTTAAAATCCTAGATGCCATTCACCAATATGGGTTGCAGAAGACTTTCTTAACAATAGGCTAGTTATGCCAACTGGCCTCAATGTCCCCTGAGAGTGTGGTCCCCAGACCCCCATCCCTGCTACTCTATCCTTGCAATATTGGATTAACACTAGAAGAAGTTGAAGTCCAGTTAAGTTGATCTTCTTTCTAATGTGTGCTGTCACCGCTTTCACCCAAGCAAATTTCTATCAACTATCTAATCTATGACCAGCCCTCTCCCTCCCTCTGTTCCCTTGCAGCCATCAAAGAGTCTTTTCTATTGTACACAAGTCTACTTTTAAGTCTTTATAGTACAGGTCTCATACAACATTTCTCCTTTTGCCACTGACTGATTTCACTCAGCTTAATGTCTTACAATTGAAACCAAGTTACGAGATGTTTCCTATAATTATCATTGTTCTTTATCACTGGATAGTATTCAATTGAATAAATGTACTATAGTTTCTTTATCCATTCATCTTTTGCTGGGAATCTGGGTTGATTGCATCTACTTGCTATTGTGGACTGTGCTGCAATAAACATTCATGTGCATGTGTCTGCTCATGTGACTGACTTTGAATGTACAGGATACGTTCCAAGCAGGGAGATTACTGGATCAAATGGTATATCTATTTCCAGCTTTTTAAGGAAGTGCCAGACTCCTTTCCAAAGATGTTGTACCATTTTGCAATCCCACCACCAATATAGGAGTGTCCCAATCACTCTATAGACTCTCCAGCAAATCCAAACTACAAGAAGTACTGAAAGAATCTTTTTGCTTAGAAAAAGAAAACCATTCACTGTATCATCTAAGGAGACAATGCAGGACACAACATCCAGAAACCTATTCAGTTAGGGAAATCACAGATCTCAATCAAAGCTACAATATTAAAATAAGGGAACTAGTGAAGATATCATGAAAAATACGACACCATCACACCAGAAAGAAGGATATACGACGGTAATTATAGTGCTTTCAGATGGAGAGGAAGTTGAAAAGATATGCAGAAGTTAAAATTGAGTTTCAACTTAGAATATTAAGGGGAATCATATGGGTAGCTGCAAAGCACAATACGAATGAAACATATCAAAGCAAGAAGCATAAGACAGGAGTCTCAACAAACACAAAACCAACACTGAAAAAGATGAAAAGTCAACGCTTAAAGAAGACTGATCCAGAACAGAATATTAAGAACAACATGAAAAACACCAATGCAAAAATAAATACATCAAAATAACTGCACTAAACACATACCCTATCCATAAGTACACTGAATGTAAACAGACTGAATGCTCCAATATAGAGACACCAAGTGATATCCTGGATCAAAAGACATAACCCATCTATACATTGCTTACAAGAAACACACCTTAGATTTAAAGATAGGAACAAACTGAGAGTTAAAGGATGGAATAGTATATACCAAGCTAACAATATACAAAGAAGAGTAGGTGTGGCAATACTAACCTCGGATTAAAATAGATTTTAATGCAAAATCCATGACCTTGCACAGGGGTAGTCACTATAACTCTTCATCACAAGCAATATTAAATATTTATGCACCCAATAACAGCATGTAACTACATCAAACACTGACTGCATTGAAAAAATGAGTTAGATCATTCCACAGTAGTAGTGGGAGACTTCAACACTCCACTTTCAGTAATAGACAGGTTATCTAGAAAAAAAATCTCAATAAAGACACAGAAGATCTGATTGTGACAATTAGCCAACTAGACTTTATCGAGATATACAGAAGTTTGTATCCATCAAGAGATAAGTACATGGAATATTTTCCAGAATAAAACACGTCAGGACATAAAACAAATCTCAAGAAAATCCAATCCATTGAATTATTGCAAAGCATCTTCTTGCACCATAAAGCCATAAAAGTAAAAATTAATACCAAAAAAAAAGAAAAAAACAGATAGAAACTTGAACTCATGCAAACTGAGCAACACCTTGTTCAAAAAGTAGTGGGTTATAGAAGAAATTAAGGATTATTTAGAGAAATATGAAGAATCAAATGAGAATGAAAACATCCTACCAGAACATATGGAATACAGCCACAGAAGTGCCCAGAGGTCCATTTAACTCTATAAATGCACACATTTGGTAGGTAGAAAGGGCCCAAACCAAAGAGTTTACCCTACAGCTTGAAAAAATGGAAAGAAAGCAAAAGAGGAACCCCGCAGGCACCAGAAGAAATCAAATCATAAAGATTAGAGCAGAACTAAATGAATTAGAGAATAGAAGAACAATTAAAAAAATTAATAAAACCAAAAGCTGATTTTTTGAAAAGATCAAAAAAATTGATAAACCATTGGCTAAACTCACAAAAGAAAAACAAGAGAGGAAACAAATAACCTGAATAAGAAACGAGATGGGAGATATAACAACAGACTTAACTGGAATCAAAAGTATCATAACAGAATACTGTGAAAGAATGCACTCTAACAGATTTGAAAACCTAGGGGAAATGGACAAATTTCTAGATTCATATCACCTGCCAAAATTATCACAAGGAGAAGTAGAACAACTTAATAAACCTATCATAAAGGAAGAGATGGAAAAAGTCATCCCAAAACTACCAACTATAAAAAAGTCCTGGCCCAGATCATCTACCAGAGTATTCTACCAAACTTTTAGGGAAGAGTTATCTCCAATACTACGAGACTATTTCAAAGCACAGAAAAGGATGGAATACTCCCAAATTCATTTTACGAAGCCAGTGTAACCCTGATACCAAAGCCAGGGAAAGATCCTACAGAAAAGTTAAATTACAAACAAATATCACTCATGAAACTAGATGCAAATATCTTCTACAAAATCCTTGCCACTAGAATTCAACAATACCTCAAAAATGTCATTCATCATGACTAAGCTGGATTCATACTAGGGATGCAAGGCTGGTTCAACAACAGGAAAACAATTAATGTGATCAACCACATAAATAACACAAATAACATAAAAACACCTGTTTTTATCAATTGATGCAGAAAAAACACTGGACAGAGTCCAATATCCATTCATGGCACAAACTCTCAGCAAAATAGAAATAGAAGGCAAATTCCTCAACACAATAAGGACCATCTACACAAAGCCAACTGACTACATCATCCTGAATGGAGGGAGACTGAAAGAATTCCCCTTGAGAACAGGGTCTAGACAAGGATGCCTACTGTCACCACTTCTATTCAACATTGTACTAGAAGTTCTGGCCAGAGTAGTCAGTCAAGACAAAGAAATAAAGAGCATTCACAACAGCAAAGAAGTGAAAATCTCCCTATTTGCACATGAGATGATCGCATATGCAAAGACTCCTAAAGAATCCATAAATCAACTACTCAAACTAATAGAAGAGTTCAGCAAAGTATCAGGATATAGAATAAACATAAGTTAATCAGTGAGATTCCTTTATACCAACAAAGGGATCATTAAGGAAGAAATCACCAAATCAATAGCATTTACTGTAACCCTTAAGAAGATCAAATGCTTAGGAATAAATTTAACTAGAGAAATATGAGACCTATACAAAGAGAACTATAAGACTTTACTGCAAGAAACCAAGAGACTTACATAAATGGAGAAACCTACCCTGCTTACGGATAGGAACACTTCACGTTATGAAAATGTCTATTTTACCCAAAGCAATCTACATATACAATGGAATCCCAATAAAATTCCCAGTGACATTTTTTTTTTAATGACATAGAGAAACAAATCACAAACTTTGTTTGGAAGGGGAAGAAGCTCAGGATAAGTAAAGCGCTGCTGAAGAACAGGAATACAGTGGGAAGCCTGACCTTAGAGCCTATTACACTGCCACAGTAGTCAAAACAACCTGGCACCGGTACGAAAAAAGACATATAGACTAATGGAAAGAGTTGAGACCCCAGAGATGCCACCATCCACTTATGAGCAGTTGATATTCGACAAAGGCCGTAAGATTGTAAACTGAAGGTAAAAACAGCCTAACAAATGGTGCTGGCAAAATTGGATCTCCATCAGGAAAAAAAGAAAAAAAATGAAACAAGACCCATATCTCATACTTTACACAAAAACTAACTCAAATTGAATCAAATACCTAAATATCTAACTTAAAATGATAAAGAAAATGCAAGAAAAGTAGAGTCAACAATGGAAACTTTAATTCACAACTAAGACAGATTTCAAAATCTGACAAAGCCCAATCAACAGAAGAGAAAATAGGTAAATTAGAACTACTAAGAATAGAACTCTTTCGCTGATCAAAAGAATTAAAAGATCACCTACAGAATGTGAAAAAAATATTTGACAACTACATGTCAGACCGATGTCCTATCTCCACAATATACAAAGTACCACAAAATATTGGAAAGAAAAAGGTAAGAAACCCAATTAAGTGATCACCAAAGAGGACATACAGGCATCCAGAAGATGCATGAGGAGATGTTCACGATCATTAGCTATTAGAGAAATCCAAATCATAACAACAGTCAGACACCATCTCACCCCAACATTGTTGGCCATGATCCAAATCACATAAAACAACAAATTCTGGAGAGATTGTGAAGAGATTGGAACTCTCCTACATTCTGGTCAGATTGCAAAATGCTACAATCTCTTTGGAAAGAATCTAGTGCTTCCTTAACATGGTGGAAATAGCTATACCATGTGATCCAGTAATTTCACGGCTTGGACTGTATCCTGTAGAATCAAGGGCAATTGCATGAACAGATAAATACATGTGAATGTTTATTGCAGCACAGTCCACAACAGCTAAAAGATGAAATCAATCCAGATGTCCAACAGATGAATGGATAAACAAACCATGGTACATAGACTTAATGGAACACTGTGCAGTGGTAAAGAACAACAATGATTTTAGGAAGCATCTCATAACCTGATTTAAATTGCAAGACATTGTGCTGAGTGAAATCAGTCACCAGTACAAGGACAAGCATTGTGTCAGAACCCTACTATAAGGACTTAAAAAACTCATATACAGAAGAAAAGACTTTGATGACTACAAGGGTCTGAAGGGAGGGAGAGGGCTGGTCATAGATTAGATAGTTGATAGAAATTTGGCTGGATGAAAGCAGTGACCGCGTGAAGTGGACTTCAACATAAACTGAAAATTCTTCTACTCTTACCCCAGTATTACAAGGATAGAGCAGCAGGGCAGGGGTCTGGGGAGCATGCTTTTAATGGACATCAGGGCCAATTGTCTTATCTAGCCTATTGCTAAGAGATTCTTCTGTACCCCTCATTGGTGAGTGGCATTTGAGATCTTAAAAGCTAGCAAGCTCCTATCTGTGATACACCAAATGGCCCCAGCTCATCCAGGAAAGAACAACAAAGACACAACAGAAAAAGAGCCTAGGAGACAGAAAGACCCACGTGAATGCGTGACTGTATCAACATGTGACCAGAAGATCCAGATGGTGCCCGGCCACCAGCAAACACAGCCATGAAGAGGCACACTATGTCTAGTCTCAGTAGCAACACAAGAAAAAGAAGGGTACACCTCAAGAACTCCATGAAAAGACCATCAGTGATGGCCTAGCAGCCTGACAGTTTCCCTAGGAACATGGTCCATAGACCTGCTGCTGCCTCTGACAGAAAACATTACTGAAGTCAACTCTTTGGACAGGAATGGACTGGACTCAAAGACACAATGTGACCATATACTGTGTGCACTTTATGGTTCTGTGCATCTATAGGATGTTGTCCTACTGACGTCTTACTAAAACGGAGAGGACAAGGTGAAGAGCAGGGGACAGGAGATTGTTAAGAGGATATGGTATATGTACAAATAAAGAAAAGGAGGAATGTTCTCTCACCAGGTAAGGAGAGCAGAAGAAGCTGCAGATAGGTAGGCATGCAACTTCAGTTTGGATTGTATACTTTCACTTAATCACAGTAAAAAAAAGTAGAAATAGAAATACCTTGCTATCCAACTATCCCATTCTTAGTAATATATTCTAGACAGATAAGACCAGTCATAGGAATAGACCTATGCACATAAATTTTCATTACATCATTATTCACAGTAGTGAAAATATGGAAACCACCTAAGTGCTCATCAACAGATGGATGGATAAACAAACTATGGTGCATGCACACAATGAGTTACTGAAGAACAATAACAACAATGATGGATCTGTGGAACATCTTACAATATACATGAATCCTGACGGCAGTATGTTGAGTGAAATAAGTCGATCATAAAAAGACAAATACTGTATGAGATCACTACCATAAAACCCCATAAAAAGGTTTACACATATAAAGAAACAATCTTTGATGGTTATGAGGGTGAGGATAGGAGGGGAAAGAAAACACTAGGTAAGTGGTAACTTTGGTGAAGGGTAAGACAGTCCACAATACTGGAAAGTTAATACAACTTGACCAAGACAAGATTGTGAAAGCTCCACAGACACACCTATACTATGTGGAAGACTGATTTGCTGGGCTAAGAGCTGTGTGGACCATGGTCTCAGGGAACATCTAGCTCGATTGATAAAACATATTTAATCAAGAAAATGTAGCACACTCTACTTTGGTAAATAACTTCTGGGATCTTCAAAGCCTGTGAGCAACCATCTAAGATAACACTCCTCTGGTCTTCCCCCTCAGTAGCAAGAAAGAGCAGAGAAAGCTAAGAAAACAAGGGAGAGATTAGTCCAATGGACTAATGGATTACCTCTACAACAGTGTCCCGCAGATTGAATCCTGTACAACTAGATGGTGCCTGACTATCACCGCTGACTACTCTGATGGAGATCACAACTGAGGAACCCTGACAGAGCTGGAGATAAATGTAGAAACAAATTGCAACTCACAAAATAGACCAGACTTACTGTTCTGACAGTGACTAGAGAAATGCTGACAGTATGGCCCCAGGACACGCTTTTAACTCAATATTGAAATCACTCGTGACTTTCACCCTTCAGCCAAAGATTAGACAGGCCCATAAAACAAAACCAGAATAACTGGGCACACTAACTCAGGGACAGTGGCAAGAAGGTAGGAGAGGACGGGACAAACTGGTAATGGAAAAATCAAGTACAAGAAGGGAGAGTGCTGACAAGTCATGTGTTTGGCAATACATGTTACCAAACAATGTATACATTAATTGTTTAATGGAAAACTAATTTGGTTTTTGGACCTTTGTCTAAAGCTCAATAGAAAAAAAAAAGAAAAAGAAAAGAGAATCAGTTTCTATCTAGATGCTTATAACCAGATCCAAACCCAACTCATTGCCTTAGAGTAAATTCTGATTCATAGTGACCATGAAGGACAGAGTAGAACTACTCAAACTTACCCTTTCTCTGTTAGTCAGGCTAGAGTAGACTTATGCTGCAGTAGTAAAAGAAATCTTAGGTTATAAATGTGTAAAATATTTATTTGTTGTATTGTGATAATATATATACAAACATTTGCCATTTTAACCACTGAAGTTTACAATTCAGTAACTAATTACATCAACCATTTGTGAAACCATCACCACTATCCATTTCCAAACGTTTTCTGCCTTGCCAAACAGAAATTCAGTACTTTTCAGCAATGGCTCCCTTCACCCCTTTCTCTTAGCTCCTATAATTTACTAATAAATTTTGGTCTCTATGTGTTTCCCTATTCTAGATATTTCACATATGTGTGATAATACAATATTTTTCTTATTCTGTTTGATATACTTCAATTAACATAATGTTTTCAAAGTTTATCCATGCTATAGCATGACTCAGGACTTCCTTTCTCTTTACAGCTGAGTATTATTCCATTATAAGCATATACCACATTTTGTTTATACATTCATCTGTTAATGAACACTGGGATTGTTTCTGTCTTTTGGTTGTCGTGAATACTGCTGCAATGAACATTGCTGTAAAAGTATCTGAGTCCCTGCTTACAAGTCTTTTACAATCCTTTTACAAGGATTTGAAATGCTGAGCCATGTGGTAATTCTTTAACTTTTTGAGGACTCGACACCTGTTTTCCCACAGGGCTGTACCACTGCTCAATCTCACCAGCAATGAATGAAGGTATACGTTTCTCTACATTCTCATCAACATAGGTTAATTTTCTTCTTCTTCTTCTTTTAATCTTAACTATCTTTGTGGGGGTGAAGTGATATTTCATTGTGCTTTTGATTTGTATTCCCAGAATGACTAATGATGCTGAGCATCTTTCCATGTGCTTGTTGTTCTTTTGTATTTCTTACTTGGTGATATGTTTATTCCAGTTCTTTCTCATGTTTTCATTTGTTTGTCTTTTTGTTGTTAAACTGTTCTGTTTCTATATGTATTTTGGATATAAATCCCTTATCAGATATATGGTTCCCCCAAAGTTTCTCCCATTATGTAGGTTATCTCTTCATTTTGTTGATAAAGTCTTTCAGTGTACAAAGGTTTTAAATTTTGATGATGTCTCGCTTATCTGTTTTGCCTTTTGTTATTCATGCCGTACCTAAGTATCTTTTGTTTAAAACTAGATCTCAAAGCATTATCTCTATGTTTTCTTCTAAGAGTTTATTATTTTAGTTCTTCTGTTTAGGTCCTTCAAGCATTTTGAATTAATTTTTATTTATGGTATGAGGTATGAGTCTAGCTTCAATCTTTGCATATGTATATCTAGTTCACAGCTTCATTTATTGAATAGACTATTCTTTCCCTACTGAACGGATTTAGCACACTTGCAAAAATCAATTGACCACAGATGTATTCGTTTATTTATGGATTCTCAATTCTATTCCATTGATTCATATGTCTATCCTTATACCAGCACTGGAAACCCTGGTTGCTTAGTAGTTAAGTGCTATGTCTGCTAACCAGAAGGTCTGCAGTTCAAATCATCCAGGCACTCCTTAGAAACTCTATGGGGCAGTTCTCCTCTGACCTATGGGATCTCTATGAGTCAGAATCAACTGGATGGCAGTGTCTTTGGGTTTTGTTTATACCAGTACCACACTGTTTTGATTACTACTGAATTATACTACATTTTGGTTACTGCAGCCTTATAATACATTTTAAAACCTCGAAGTGTGAATCCTTCTACTTTGTTCTTATTT
Source organism: Heterohyrax brucei (assembly GCA_028571685.1). NCBI lineage: Eukaryota > Metazoa > Chordata > Mammalia > Hyracoidea > Procaviidae > Heterohyrax > Heterohyrax brucei. The sequence continues at coordinate 125,601,602 of CM053166.1, read as the reverse complement.
TTCAAGATTATTTAGGCTATTCAGATCCCCTTGCAATTCCATATGAATTAGAAGATTGATACTTCCATATCTTGAAAATAAAAGCCACTGGAATTTTGGTAGGGATTGTGTTGAATCTGTAGATCTCTTGGTTCAGTACTGACATCTTAACAACATTAATGAACAATCCATGAACACAAGGCAAAATAATTCTTTTTCATGTACTTCAGTGATTCAGGCTGTTTTAATCTTGTGAACATCTGCTCTCTTAGTACAAAGGGAAGAGATATCTTGAAAATCTTGCAGGGGCTTTTCATTGTCTCAGTTACTTGTGCTTACAACCCACTAGTGAAAACTCATTAAAAGACTCCTCCTGGTTGCAAAACTAAAAACATTGGCCCCCTCCCCTTTGGAATCATCAGAATATAGTACAAAGCTGAGAAAATAAATATGCAAAGCTTTCGTTAGAACAAAGTACTGCTAATTAAAAATAAAATTAAGCAGTTTTAAAATAATAATGTGAAATTAAAGTTTCATATTACAAACATTATTGACTTAATTTTTAATCAAATTCGTACACTGATGAAAATACTTTATCAAATTCCTCAATTTCATAAAAGATAAGACTTTCTTAAATTAACATGTACACTTAATGCAACTCCTATCAGAACTCTACATTGTTTATTTTGAAATATTATTTCTGGAAGAATCTTTTGGAAATAGAGGACAGTGAGATATGATTTGCCCTATCAGATAACTTCCTATAAACCTACTGGTATAAAAATCAGTAAAGATAAACAGATAACTGGAGCATATCTGAGAAATCAAAAGAAGATGTGTGTATGAGAACTTAGTATATTATAAATTAAACATTTCAAATCAGTGGTGAAAGAACAATTTATTTCATAATTTGTAGTTGCATAATTGATTATGCAATTGTGGAGGGAAAGGATCACTCCATTAAAGACAGAATGCTTCAGATGCATTAATGATACGTTAGAAGATCACTAGGTGTCACAAATCATTTGTGCTCAATTGCTAAAGTGTGATGGTACAAACACAGCCAGTGGTGCTATGGAGGAAAACACCTGACAATCTACTTCCATTAAGATTACATCCAAGGAATCCTCTACAACTGTTCTACTGTGTAACACATGGGGCTACCATGAGTTGGAATTGACTCTACGGCAACTAACAATAACAGAAGATTTAGGAGAAATTATAGACACACACACATAATACACAATATCAAAATAATAAAAGAAAATTGCAAATGATTTTGCAATCTGAAGTTGAAGAACAGAAGTCTAGAACTATAAAAAAGTTAAATATATACTACAAAGTGAACATTAAAAAATGTATATGAAAAAAAGAATATCACCACAGGCAAAATCAAAATGAAAATTACAAATGAGAGGAAAATAGTTGAAAATCATTTGATAGACAAGAGGCAATATCACTAATACACAAAGACTTCTACAAATTGATAAAGAGAAGTAAAAAAAAGTGCAATAGAAGATAGACAAGGAAGGTAATCAATCTGGAAATCAATCCATCTAGAAAGAGAATTCAAAAGACTAATAAGGGTAGATTCTTGGTATTACTGGAAGTCAGGAAATAAAAAAATCGAAACAACAAAGATAACAATTTTTTGGTTTTGTTTTTTGCCAATCTGTGACTTTGATAAAAATATAAATGGTTTAATAATATCAAATACTGGTTGCCTATATGGTTACTATGAGCAGAAATCAACTTGTCAAAACACAACCACCACAACGATGAGGAAAACTGTTACAATCATGCATTGGTATGGAATGTTATTTAGTACAAACTTTATGCTACACTAACTAAAAACGCAAAAGCATTTACGCTTTGACTTTCAGAAACAAAAGTGCTAATAAGTTAGTGTGTTTGTGTGTGTATGTGTGTGTGAGGTTTCAGTCTGTATCATTTGTATCGGCAAAAAGATAGTAATAACATGAAGATCTAGCTATAGAAGAGTACTGAATACCATAGTTTACATGAAAGAAATAAAAATCTAATTGGGTAGTAAAGTGCAGAATCATTGTACTTTGTTTTGTGATTATAGGAGTCATAAATTGAGAGTACTGCTTTTGAGAGACAACTAAATCTTCAGCTAGCAGAAAATCAAGGTGCCATCAGCCCTTCTACATCTTCATGAAGAATATGACTTCGTTTTCGAGGTTGACAACTCTGTCAATCAGGTGTATTTATGTCTTAAAATATATTCAAAGATGTTGCAGTAAGATAAACAGAAAATTATGCCTCTTTTAAAGTAACAACTTTAATTTTTCAATAACTTGCCATTGAGTAAAAAACTGTTGATTTTTATATATGTATATATATATAAATTTGAAAAGGGTGATACCTTCCATTTCAAACCAAGATAAATAATTTTCAAATATATAATAGGTTGATTGAATAGTGCAAAAAAATGTAATAATAAAAAGAATTTTTAAAGAAATTGAAACATTTTTAAATAAATAATATATTGGAGTTTTATTGTACTTGTTAAAGAAGGAAGCTTTGTTTCTAAATGCAGGAAAGATATGAAAAAACCATTTTTTGGAAGATGGTGAAAAGTCAAGGACTCAACTTCTGGCAGGTATTGAGTACTAGAATCAAGTTTGGTTTGATGATAATTTTCTTTTACATCAGATTTTGACATTAGAAGTTCCTGACAAAAAAGGCTTTGCTGTATCTATAAAGGAAAAAGAAGCTGAGTTTTTTAAAAATTAAACAAAAAAATCCTCAAAATAAAAATAAATTTGATCTCCCTTTGTTTGCATTGAAACATTTTCTTGTACTCAAATCACTCAAATATAATGTCGTAACATACTAAAACATTTTAAGACAAAATAAAGGCAAAAATACAAGAGAATCTCAAAGCATTTAGAAACAGATTGAAGAGTTATGGAAAATACTACTTCTTCACAATTTTTACAACAATCTTGTGTTCATTCAAACATGACACATAATTCAAATTTGTCCTACATTATATGATTTGACTAGGAATTTTTACATCATATAAAATGTTGAGTGTATCTTTGCCTGAAAATATAATGTTGAAATACTACTTCTTATAGACTGATATGACCCTGGGTGAGAAAAATAACTAAGCATTGGACTACTTACTACCCAAATGGTTGGTGGTTCAAACTCTCCCACAGGTTCTTGGGAGGGCAAGTCTGGTGATCTCCTTCTGAAAGGTGACAACACTTAAAACAGTATAGAGCAGTCCTGCTTTGTGAATGTGGGGATCACTGGGTTGAAATAGACTCAGTGGGGCAACTAACAACAATATAGCATTATTTATGTGAAAGGAAATAGGTATCCATTTTAAAAGGATTTCCAGCCCCCAAAGGGGTATAACTTTTTGAAAAACCTTTATGGCAAAAATCACTAACAAAACAGTTTTTATGTAAGTTATGTCTGAATTTAGTTGCTATAATTTGTATTCTATGGCAAAGAAACCTATATGTGAATGAGTTAGCCAAAATTATTTGACTAAACTTCTTCATCATAGATCTAAGCGGCGATGTATAAACAGTGTGGATATCAAGATACCTTGAATAACATGTCTGCACCAGAACACAGTGTAATACTTGTATCTGACAGCTTCGCAACTGTTTGCTTTTGTAAATGTTGAGGTTGCATGCTCTTAATGTAATCTCTTAATCCAATTTTAATAATTTTCAAAATAAACACTATATAAAGTGTTTTTATAACAGTGATATTCATACCAAGTTAGTTACTATATAGCTAGTGAACACATGAGACTCATCAAATACTCTCACCATTATTTTCTACCAATTTTTAGCATAATGCTGTGTTAAGGTGATAGAAAATATAAAATAAAATATTCCCTATCCCACAGAACACAACCTCATTTGAAAATCAGATTGTTTCGCAAACATGGATACAATTGCTGTTGTTGTTTCGATTTTGTCTCTATCACTGCAAAAGACATTTGAGAAAGAAAGAATTCAGTTCCAGTGGAAGTTGAAGTTTTGTGGAGTAATTATTTGTAATAATAATTCAAATGATGCTGAAACATCTTTATATGTGTCCTAAAGTCATTTACAAAGTGTCTATGTATACATTTTTCTAGGCCTCTGTCTATGACTCCATTATCTTCCTAAATACATACTAGAACTAAAAGTTAAATGCAAAAAGTCAGCAACAGAATACTACTTTTGGACACTTGTTATGGATTGAACCATTCCCCCCAAAATATGTATATCGAATTGTCTGGGCCATGATTCCCACTATTGTGTAGTTGTCCTCCATTTTGTGATTGTAATTTTATGTTAAAGAGGATTAGAGTAGAATTGTAACATTCTCATCCAGGTCTCATTCCTGACCTAACGTAAAGAGAGTTTCCCCGGGATGTGGCCTGTACAAACTTTACCTCTCAAGAGATAAAAGAAAGGGAAACAGAGAGTTGGGGACCTCATTCCGCAAATAAAGTTGTACCAGGAGCAGCATGTTTCCTTTGGACTCAGGATCTCTGAATTTGAGAAGCTCATTGACCAGAAGAAGATTGAGGACAAGGAACTTCTTATAGAACCCGCTGAGGGAGAAAGCCTTCCTTTGTAGCTGATGCCCTGAATTTGAACTTTTAGGCTACTTCACTGTGAGGAAATAAATTTGTCTTTGTTACAACCATTCACTAGTGACATTTACTGCTGTAACAGTGCTAGAAGACTAAGATAACACTGAACAGATTTGTCACAACCAATTTATTTTGTTCCCGTTCTGTAAGTTGTCTACTGTTCGTGAATTATTTAGATAAGCATAAGTGTTTGATTTTTAGGTGCTTCCAGTTATCTCATTTGTCTTCTGGTATTTGTGCAGTGTTAGTTAGGGTTTGTGTTCTATTTAAGTGATGCATTAGGGCTTCTAGTGTTGTGCCTACATTTTCTTCCATGATCTGTACAGTATTAGATTTTATATTAGATCTTTAATCTCGTTTGAGTTAGTTTTTTTTTGCATGGTGTGAATTGTGGGTCTTGTTCATTGTTTTGCAGATGGATATCTGGTTATGACAGCACCATTGCTGAAATAGAGTGTCTCTTCCCCAACTTTTCGACTTTGAGCATTTGTCAAATATCAGCTGCACATAGGTGGGTGATTTTACCTCTGGATTCTCCATTCTGTTCCATTGGCCTATGTTATCTGTTGCTGTACTGGCAGCAAGCTGTTTTGCCTATTGTGCCAATATAATAGGATCTGAAATCACGTGATGCATGGCTTCCCACTTTGCACTTCCCCTTCAGTAGTGCTTTGCTGACCCAAGTCTCTCTCTTTTCCATATAAAGTTGGTAATTTTCTTATCTATCACATTAAAAAAAAAGTCACTGGAATTTAGAGCAGATTGCATTGTATTTGTATGTCCCTTCGAGTAGAATTAACATTTTCACAACAATGAGTTTTCCTATGCATGAACAAGGTATGCTTTTCAGTTTACGTACATCTCTTTTGGTATCCTGCAGTAGATACATAGTGACTTGTATTTTTCTTTTATGAGTCTTTTATCTCTCTGATTAGCTTTATTCACGAGTATTTTGCCTTCTTGTGGACTAGTGCAAACAGTATTGATTTGATGATTTTCTCTTCAACACTATCTTTGTTGGTGTAAAGGAATCCAACTGGTTTTTGTGTGCTGACCTTGTATCTGGAAATTGTCTGCTATTTCCAATAGTTTGCTTGTGCATTCTTTAGTGTTTTCTATGTATAAAATCACATAATCTGCAAATAAGGATACTTTTACTTTTTCTTTGCCAATTTGAATGCCCTCTGTTTATTTTTCTAGCCTACTTGCACTGGCTAGGACCTCTGGTAAAATGCTGAATAAGAGTGGTGATAAGAAGCATCCATGCATGGCTCCTGTTCTCAAGTGGAACGCTTTCAGACTCTCTCAATTTAGTATGACGTCTGTTGGCTTTGTAAAAATATACTTTACTATGATGAAGAATTTCCCTTTTGTTCCTATTTTGCTAAGAGTTTTTAATTTTTTTTTTAATGACTAAGTGAAAGTATACAGCCCAAATTAAATTTGCATGCCCTCTTATCTGCTGCTCCTTTTTCTCGCTTTGCCCGGTGACAGCACACTCCTCCTTTTCATTCTATATATGTCGTATCCTCTTAACAATCTCCTGTCCCCTTCTCTTCACCCTCAGTTCTCCCTTCTAGAAAGAGACCGGCAAGACAGCATCCTATAAATGCAAAGAGCCATACAGTACACACACCATATACACATTGTTTCCCTGAGTCCAGTATATTTTTGTCCAAAGGGTTGACCTCTGTAGTGTTTTCTGGTTAGGGGCTGCAGCAAGACTAGTGGCCATGTTCCCGGGGGAACGCCCAGCCACCAGACCATCAACTGTAGACCTTTAGTGGAGTTCTTGAGGTGTGTTCCTCTTTTTCTCACGTTGCCACAGGAACTTAACATGTGTGCCCCATCACAACTGTTCTTGGGGGTGGCCAGGCACCATTTGATTCTACTGGTCACTTGTTGATACAGTCACCCATTCTCATGGGTCCTTCTGTCTCCTGAGCTCTTTTTCACTTGTGTCTTGCTTGTTCCTGGTGATCTGTTGCAGCTGAGTTGGGGCCATTTGACATACCTCAGATGTCAGCTTGCTAGCTTTTAAGACACCACATACCACTCATCAATAAGGAGTGCAGAAGACTTTCTTAGTAATAGGCTAGTTATACCAGTTGCCCTCAATGTTCCCCAAGAGCATGGTCCCAAGCACTTACCCCTGCTACTCTATCCTTGCAGTACTGTGTTAAGATTAGAAGTTTTCAGTTTATGTTGAAGTCCAGTTAATTTGATCTTTTTTCAACTGTGTGCTGTCACTGCTTTCACACAACCTAGTTTCTATCAACTATCTAATCTATGACCAAAACTCTCTCTCACTCCCCAGGCTTGTAGCCATCAAAGAGTCTTTTCTTCTGTACATAAGTCTATTTTTAAGTCCTTATAGTAGTTTCTAAGAGTTTATTTTTCATTTACTGTGATTGAGCGAAAGTGTACAATCCTATAGAAATTTGCATGCCCACTTATGTGCAGCTTCCACTGCTCTCCCTGGCCGGTGACAGCACACTCCTCCTATTCGTTCTATACATGTCATATCCTCATAACAATCTCCTGTCCCCTCGTCTCCACCCTCTTTACCCCCTCCAGTAAGAGGCTAGCAGGGCTACATCCTATTGATGCATAGAACACATAAACTGCACACACGATATAGTCACTCTGTGTCACCGAGCCCAAACCAATCCTGTCCGAAGAGTTGAACTCAGTAAAGATTTATGGACATGGGCAGCATCAGGACCAGGGGCCACGTTCCCAGGGGAATCCTGAGGCCCCTGGACCATCAGTCGTGGACTTTTAGTGGAGTTCTCAGGGTGCACCCTTTTTGATTCACATGTTACCAGTGAAACTCAACATTGTGAACCCCATAACGATATCCCTGGTGGTGGCCGGATACCATTTGGTTCCTCCAGTCACATATCGATGTAGTCATCCACTCACATGGATCTCTCTGTCTTCTAGGTTCTCTTTCCCCCATGTGGTTTTGGTCCTTGGTGATCATCTGTTCCTTTTGAGTTGGGACCATTTGGTGTGCCTCAGGTGGCGGCTTGTTAGCTTTTAAGACCCCAGATGCCACTTACTAATGTGGGGAGCAGAAGACTTAGCAATATGCTAGTTATGCCAATTGGCTTCTATGTCCCCTGAGAGCATGGTCCCCGGACCCCACCCCTGCTACTCTGTCCTTGTAATATTGGGTTAAAATTCGAGGAGTGTTCATGTTATGCTGAAGTCCAGTTAAACTGATCTTTCTGATATGTGCCGTCACTGATTTCATCCAACCCAATTTCTATCATCTATCTAATTTATAACCAACACTCACACTCCCTCCCACCACACCCTTGCAACTGTCAAAGAGCCTTCTCTTTCACACATGAGTTTGTTTTTAAGTTCTTAATGTAGTGGTTTCACACAATATTTATCCTTTTCCAGATGAGTGATTTCATTCAGCATAATGTCTTCTAGTTTATAAGGTTATGAGATGCATCCTAAAAACATCATTGTTCTTTATCATTGCATAGTGTTCCTTTGAGTATATACACCATCGTTTATCCATTCATCTGTTGTTGGGCATCTGGGTCGATTCCACCTTTTTGCTATTGTGGATTGTGCTGCAGTAAACATTCGTGTGCATGTATCTGTTCATGTGAATGCCCGTGAGTCTGTGGGATATATTCCAAGCAGTGAAATTACTAGGTCAAATGGTATATCTATTTCCAGTTTTTTTAAGAAAGTGCCACATTGCTTTCCAAAGAGGTTGTACCATTTTGCAATCCCACCAGCAGTATAGGAGAGTTCCAATTTCTCTACAGCCTCTTCAGCATTTGTTGCTTTCTGTATTCTGGATCATGCCCAACATAATTGGGGTGAGATGATATCTCATTGTAGTTTTGATTTGAACTTCCTTAATAGCTAATGCTTGTGAGCATGTCTGCATAGAACCATAAAGTGCAACCAATATATGGTCACTCTGCATTGCCAAATCCAATCCATTCCTGTCCAAAGAGTGGACCTTTGTTATAATTTATGGGTAAGGGCAGCATCAGGGCCGGGTCATTTTAGTTTTGATATTTAGGTCTTTTATCTAGTTTGAGTTGGTTTTTGCATAAGGTGTGAGATATGGGTCTTCTTTCAATTTTTTTCCAGATGGATATCCAATTTTGCTTGCACCATTTGTTAAAGAGATTGCTTTTATCTCAGTTTAAAGTCTTAGGGCTGTTGCTATGTATCAACTATTCCTAGGAGGATGGCGGAATCTCTGGGTTCTCAACTCTGTTCCATTGACCTATATGTCTCTTTTTGTACCAGTATCAGGCTGTTTTGACTACTGCGGCAGTGTAATAGGTTCTAAAGGTGGATTGTGAGATGCCTCCCAGGGTATTCTTCTTCAGTAGTGCTTTACTTATTCAGGGTTTCTTCCCTTTCCAAGCAAAGTTGGTGAGTTGTTTCAGCATTTCATTAAAAAATGACAATGGAATTAGTATTGGGATTGCATTATATAAGTAGATTGCTTTGGGTAAAATAGACGTTATCACAGACCTTAAGTCTTCATATCCATGAGCAACTCAGGTTTCTTCATTTGTGTAAGTCTCTTGTAGCTTATTGTAGTAAGGGCTTGTAGTTCTCTTAGTAAAGGTCTGTTATTTCACTGATTAGACTTATTCCTAGTTACTAATATCTTCCTAAGGGCTATAGTAAATGATATTGATTTGGTGATTTCTTAATTAATAATTTCATTGTTGGTATAAAGGAATCCTACTGATTTACTTATGTTTATCTTGTATCCTGAGACTTTGCTGAACTCTTCTATCAGTCAGAATAGTTTACTTATGGATTCTTTAGGATTCTCTGTGTATGCAATCATATTGTCTGCAAATAGGGAGATTTTTACTTCTTCGATGGCACTTGGCTGGCTTGGCTTGCCAGTGCAGATGCCCTTTATTTCTTGGTCTTGTCTAATGCTCTGGCTAGAACTTCTAGTACAATGTTGAATAGGAGAGGTGAGAGTGGGCATCCATGTCTAGTCTTCGTTCTCAAGGGATATTGTTTCAGTCTCTCTCCATTCATGATGATGTAGGCAGTTGGCTTTGTATAAATGGCCTTCATTGCATTGAAGAATTTGTCATCTATTCCTATTTTGCTGAGAGTTTTTAGCATGAATTGGTGTTGAACTTTATCAAATGCCTTTTCTGCATCCATTGACAAAATCAAGTGACTCTTGTCTTCTGTGTTATTTATGTGGTTGATCACGTTAAGATCTTCTGTTTTTCCTAGAAGTTTTTCCTAGAAGATCTGTCCAGTGCTGAGAGTAGAGTATTGATGTCTCACTATTATTGTGGAGTGATCTGTCTCATTTTTCAGTGTTGTCAGTGTTACTTCGATTTATTTTGATGCTCTAGTATTGGTTGCATAAGTATTCAATATTGTTAAGTCCTGCTTCTGTATGGAACTTTTCAGCAATAAATAGCGTCCATCCTTGTCTGCTATGGTGGATTTCACATTAAACTCTATTTTATCTGAGATTACTATTGCCATACCTGCTCTTCTTTGTATATTGTTAGTCTGGTATATATTCTTCCATCCTTTAATTTTCGGTTTGTTCCTATGTTTAAGTCTAAGGTGAGTTTCCTGTAAGCAACATATAGATGAGTTGTGTCTTTTGATCTAAGATGTCACTCACTGTCTCTTTACTGGGTCATTCAGTCCATTTACATTCACTGTAGTTATCGATAGGTATGTGTTTAGTGCTATTACTGTGATATGTTTAATTTTGAGTTGATGTTTTCTCTGTTGCTGTTATTATTCTGTTCTTGGACATTCTTTATGGGTTGATTTTACACCCTTTTCAGTGTTGGTTTTTTGTTTGTTGAGATTCTCGTATTAGATTTCTTGTATTGATATATTGCATCTTTATTGTGCTTTGTGGCTACCCATGTGATCCCCATTAATAATCTATGTTTAAACCCAATTTTAACTTCTACTTGTCTTGTTAACTTCCTCTTCATCTGGACGGACTAGAAGTAGTGTAGTACATCCCTCTTTTTAATAAGATGATATAGTTTTCATGATATAATCACTGTATCACTTCTTTTTAATATTATAGCTTTTATTGAGTTTTGTGCCTTCCCTAACTGGGCAGATTTCTGGATGATGTGTCCTGTCTTGCCTCCTAAAATATAGAGTTAGCGCTTTTGTTCTTCTAAGCCGAGAGCTTCTTTCTGTATTTCTTGTAGCTTTGATTTGATTTTTACAAATTCTCTGAGTTTCTGTTTATCTGTGAATGTCTTAATTTCATTTTCCTGTTTGAGAGATAGTTTTACAGGATATATAATTCTTGGTTGGAAATTTTTATCTTTCAGGTCTTTGAATGTATCATCCCACTGCCTCCATGCCAGTGTCATTTCTGCTGAGAAATAAGATGAAAGCCTACAGAGTTTCTCTGTGAATGTTAGCTTTGCTTTGAGTCTCACTGCCTTTAAGAGTGTCTGCTTATGTTTTATTTTGTTAAGCTTGATTATAATATGCCTTGGAGTCTTTCTTTGGGATCCATATTGAGTGACATTCCATGCTCATCTTGGATTCTTTCATAATTTTTGGGAAGTTTTCTGTCAGTAGCTCCACAACAATACTCTCTGTGTTTTTATGTCCCTATCTGTTCAGGAACTCCAATTAATCTTAGATTGTTCCTCTTGATAGAATCTCACATACTTCTTAATGCTTCTTCATTTTTCTTGTATCTTTTCTCTGATTTCTCCTCATAGATGCTGGAGTCAGTAGCTCTGTCTTCCAAGTCAGAAAGTCTATTTTCCAATTGTTCAGAGCTGTTTTCTTGGGTTTTAATTGAATTTCTTATGTCTGATTTTGTTATTGATTTGTTGGATTTCAGAATACTGGTGTTCTATCAGTTTGAACAGTTTGGCTAATTTTTCATTTTGCTCTGCTGAATTTTGTATAATGCCTAGGAGCACTCTCTATATAATCCTATTTTTTTCAACCTCCAATAGTTTCAGAAAAGGCTTCTTTGGGAAGTTCTTTGCTTCTTTCTTTTGGCGGTATTCTGGAGCCATAGGTGAATTTTTCTTTAAATTTCTGATCAAAATTTGTTGCTTTTTGGGCATTTAGAGGTTCTTTAGTTTCTCTGGTGTTACCTTAACAAGATCCAAAGCACAGTGTGATAAGAAAGGTGATCACCAGTCACCTGTATATACTCCAGTGACTGGCCCATTGGAATCTCTGGGGTAGCGGACTCCACCTCCTGATTGGCAAAAACGCTGTCCTACTTATGGAGTCACTAGGGGGCTGCCAGGTGACCCTATGATGTAGGTCAGTAAAGGCTCGAAGAGATGCCATCAGGATGCACTGCAGTTATTTCTCTAACCCACTGCCACTGAGTCAGGTTACTTCTCTAGGTAGTCTTATATTGGAAGGTAAAAGTTATCTGGCAGCTTCCAAAATCAGTCAGATTGTCAGGTATGTCCTCCCAGCTGGCAAAGTAAGCACCTCTATATCCAACCCCAGATGCTGTAAACTAGTTCAAAATACAGAAAGGCTACACCCTGCTGTCATCTGCTGCTGGGCTTCACCCATAATGTCACATTAAAAAGCTAAACACAGCTTTTCTGTTGGAAAAGCACTTTCAGTGCTGGCAGTGTTTACCAACCAGGGAATTATTCCCTGTTGAGTCTTCTGTTTGGGTAACTCCACCTCCCAGGAGAACAAGGTGGCATCCCACATAAGCTCTCCTGCCTGCTGTGGAAGAGCAGATTCAGTGGTGGAGGTTCAGAAAGAGAGGTTGGAGGAGCCTTGGTGCAGAGAGTGGAGAGCTGGGCTCTCAAAATGTGGCTATTTCACATGCTGGTCCCATTAGCAGTGCAGCTGAGCTTTGCTGCCCATTAAGCCCTAGCCCCGCCTCCCAGCTAAGAAGATAGAAAAAATGGCAGGAGCTGCTTGCCAGCCTGGGAATTAGGCCCTGCTAAGGCCTCCGTTTGGGTAACTCTGCCTCCCAGACAAACAAGATGGCATTCTGCACAAGCTCTCCTGCGCACTGTGGAATACCTGATTCACTGGCTGAGGCTTAGAAAGAAAAGTTGGAAGAGCCGAGGTCCACAGAGATCAGAGCCAGGCTCTCAAAATGTGGCTATTCCACCTGCTGTTCCTGTCAGCAGTGTGCTGAGCTTTCCTGCCAGTTAAGCCCACATCCTGCCTGCTGGTTAAGATAGAGAAAAATAATTAAAAGTTACTTCCATTCCGTGAGAGCCAACATTCAACAAGGGCAGTGGTCAGCGAAAAAGAAGTTTCCCGATCAGTGGCATGTAGTCTAAACTGACTGTCCTGTGCCTTGTCCCAGGGTTCGCTAGATGTGCAGAAGACTTCATTTGTCAATGTAGGCCTTAGTTTTTGGAGGGAATTAAGGAGACCTGTGTCTACTGTGCCATCTTGACTCTGCCCCAAGGTTTTTTTTATTTATTTTTTATCATAATGGGTGTTGAACTTTCTCAAATTCTTTTTCTTCATCAACTGATAAGATGATGTGGTTCTTGTATTTTGTTTATGTAGTGATTACATTGATTGTTTTCCTCATGTTAACCATCCTTGTGTACCTGGTATGAATCACACTGTTGTATATGTATTTTTTATGTATATTTTGTTGAGTTGTATTGGCTAGAACTAGGGGTTTTCTAAGTTCTTGAAAGATACTAGTCTGCATTTTCATTTTCTTGTGGTGTCCTTACCTAGTTTGGGTATCAGGGCTGTAGCAACTTGATAGATTGAATTTGAGAGTATTCCACCCTTTCCTGTGCTCTGAAAGACCTTCAGTAATAATGCTGTTAACAGTTATCTTAAAGTTTGGTAGAAATCTCCAGTGAAACTATCTGGAGCAGGGCTTATTTTTTCTGGGAGTTTTTTAAATTATCTTTTCAATCTTTTCTTTTGTTACAGGTATATTCAGTTGCTTTACCTCTATTTCTGTTACTTTAGGTAGATAGTGTGTTTCTAGAAATTTGTCCATTTCCTTTAGGTTTACAAATTTGTTAAAGTACATTTTTTCAGAGTGTTCTGTTATGATTGTTTTAATTTCAGGTTGATATTTTTTGATACTGCCTGTCTCATTTCTTATTTGAGTTATTTGCTTCCTCTCTTGGTTTTCTTTGGTCAGTTTGGCCAGTGACTTTTCAATTTGGTTAATCTTTTCAAAGACTGTGCTTTTGGTTTTGTTGACGCTTTCCATTGTTTTTCTATTCTCTATTTCATTTAATTATTCTCTAATTTTTATAGTTTGCTTTCTTCTGGTACCAGAGGGATTTTTTTTTTTTTTTTTTAAATCAGTGTCCTTTATTGTTCAAGCTGTGGTTTGATTTGGGACTTTTTGTTTGTTAGTCTTTTTTTCTTTTTTGGGGTGGGGGGGGGGCTTTTACTGTGTCCTAAAGATTCTCATCCCTGGTGTCATAGTGGTTAAGAGCTACAGCTGATAACCAAAAGGTTGTCAGTTCAAATCCATCATGCACTTCTTGGAAATTCCATAGGGCAGTTCTATTCAGTCCTATAGGGCTGCTATAAGTCAGAATGGACTCAATGCCAGTGGGATTTTGGTAAAAATACTGGTAGGATGTGTTTTCATTCTCATTTAATTCTTGTGAATTTCCTTATTCTGTTTGTTATTTCTTCTATAACCAAATACTTCCCAAGCAAGATATTCTTTTTCCATGTGTTTGATTTCTTTTTTGTTTCTTTTTCTGTTAATAATTTCTGCTTTTTTTGGCTTTATGTTTAGAAAAGTTGCTTTGTAATATTTTGATGATTTAGATTCTGTTAAGGCTTGTTTTATGGCCTATTACATGGATGGTCTAAGGTAGAAAATGACCATGTGTGTTCAAAAAGTATTTTTGGCTGCTGTTGGGTGGAGTGTTCTTTATATGTCTATAAAGTCAAGCTGGTTTATTTTGACATTTACATCTTCCTTGTCTTAATTGAGCTTCTTTCTGGATGTTCTGACCTTCGCTGAAAATAGTGTGTTGAAGTCTTCTGTTGTTTTTGTGGCTGTTTTGCAATGTTTTTCGCTGTTTTGCAATGCCATCAGAGTTTGTTTTCTACATTTTAGCACCCAGTCATTGGATTAATAAATATTTCATATGTCTTCCTGGTCTATTTAATCATTATATGGTGTCCTTCCCTATCTAATGTAGTGAATTTTGCTTCCAAGTCTATTTTGTCATAAATTACTGTTGCCAGTTGTGCTCTCTTTTGATTGCTATTTGCTTGAATTATTTTTTATTCCTTCAAGTTTTAGTCTTTAAGTCTAATATATGTCGCTTTAGGCAGTATATATACAGATTGTGCTTTTATTAAAATCCATCCTGCCATTCTCTGTCTCTTTATTGGTGCATTTAGTCAATTTGCATTCAGCATAATTATTGATAATTATCAGCTTAGTGTTGTCATTTTGACTTGTCCTTTGTGTGTTTTTTGACAGTTTTTTGTTGTACTTAATCTTCTGTGCTGAGTCATTTGCCTTTATTAACCTTTTCTTTCTCATTGTGTTGATTTTGTACCTGCTGTCTTTATGCTTTCCTAGTTTTTTATATTGATGTGTAGGATTATTAGTCATTTTATTTTATTTTTTGTGGCTACCTTAATATCTACCCCTAGTTTTCTAAGTTTATACTAACATTCTCTTTGTTTATATCGCCTTGACATGCTCTCCATATGAAAGATCTATGATTACATTTTTTAGTCCCTCTTTTCTATTTTCATGTTGTCATCATTTACATAATGAAGTGAAATCCATATTGAAGGCCATGGTCTTTGATCTTCATCAATAAGTGCTTCAACTCCTCTTCACATTCAGCAAGTGAAATGGGGTCATCTGCATGTCATAATTTGTTAGTAAGTGTTTCTGAAATCTGGATGCCCCATTCTGTTTCACATAGCCCATGTTCTCAGATTATTTGGTCGGCATAGAGACTGAACAGGTATGGTGGAAGGATACAATCCTGACACACACCTTTCCTGACTCTAAACCACTCAGTGTCCCCTTGTTCTGTGAGAACTGCCTCTTGATCTATGTGCAGGTTCTTTATGAACACAAATACATGTTCTCAAATTCCTACTCCTTTCCATGTTACCCATAATTTGTTATGACCTACAGAGTCAAATGCCTTTGTATAATCACTAAAACTCAGGTAAATATCTCTCTGGTATTCTCTGCTTTCAGCTGGGATCCATCTGACACCAATAATGATAACCCTAGTTTCATATTGTCTTCTGAATCCAGTCTGAATTTCTGGAAGCTCTCTGTCAATATATTGCTACATCTGCTTTTCATTGATCTTCAGAAAAATTTTATTTTCCTTTGATATTAAGCACTTGGCTGGCTTGATATTAAGAAGATTGTCTGTTAATTTCCTTATTTGATTAGATCACCTTTCTTGGGAATAAGCATAAACAGGGATCTCTTTTAGGCAGTTGGCCACGTAGCTGTCTTTCAAATTTCTTGGCTTAGGTGAGTGAACAGTTTCATCATTGCATCTGTTTGTTGAAACATCTCAGATGATACATATTCTTCCCATTCTTGGAGCCTTATTTTTTGCCAGTTCCTTCAATGCAGCTTTGACTTTTTCCTTCAGTACCATCTGTTCCTGATCATATGCTAGCTCCTGAAATGGTTCAACATCAATCCTTGTTTTTTTTTTTTTTGGTATAATGACTGTATTTTTTCCATCTTCTTTTGATGTTTTCTGAGTCTTTTAGTATTTTCCCCAGAGAATGCTTCATTATTGTAACTCGAGGCTTGAATTTTTCTTCAGTTCTTTCAGCTTGAGAAATGCAAAGCACATTCTCTTTCAGTTTTCTATCTCCAACCTTTAGTTAACAGGTTGATGACTGGTGGAATAATTGAGGAACTCTGGCCATGGCCACATTATTAATGATGAGGTCCAAAGTTCCAGTTGTTCACAATGTTCCATTGACTCTGACCCAGACGGATGAGGGTGTTTATCTGTTCCATTCCAAGGCCAAGGATAAGGTCCATAAAATATTTGCAGGCATGGATCAGGCATTTAAGAGCCAATAGGGCGTCTGCTGCTAGAAGACTCCCGTGACTAGATAAGAAGGTACAAGGAATGGATGAGGAAAGTGTCCACACTCTGTAAGACAAAATCCATGTGAAGTGAGGAACATATTGGTCCAAACAAACCAATCCCCTTGAACTCTGTTTCTTTGATAGGATAGAAGACAGATTCCTTGTCTTTCTCTCCTTTTCTCCTTTCTTCTCTGGCTCATCCAAGGGTGTGGGGAACTTGCTTGGGGGAATCCCTATTTTCCACCTAGACAGATGGGACTGGAGGTGCAGCTTCCAAACTCCCTAAGCAGCGCTGCCAAGAATCTTTATCTTGGGAGCCTTCAAAGCCTGCTAATTGGTACACAGCATCAATTCACTATTTGAAAAAGGTTCAAGTGCTTTATTCTGATTGCATGTAGAGAACTCAGGTTCACATCAAGGTTCAAACTTGGGTCTGTCTGTCTCTAAGGAGGGAACATCTGCCCAACTAAGAAAGCTTTCTTTGCATCTGTATGCTCTGTAAAATGGGAAGTAAGGCCTCTGTTCCTAAGTCTAACGGGGCGAATTATGTCTGACTTGGTATGATACCCACCTGTGACTAAAGATCAAATGAAGTTTCATTGTAATATGGCCTGGCCAATGTACCAACTAAACTCAGGAGAGAGTTAGTGATTGAATGGACCCATAAGATTATTTTACTATCCTGCAATTAGCACTCTTTTGTCAAAAATCAGGAAATTGCTCACTAAGCTCACTTTAGTTAAGGTGTGCCTGGTGAAATGAAGCCATGTGTATGTAGAAGTACAGCCTCCTATTTGTCTGATGAGATAAATGCATTTATAAAATGGTTTTGTGTTGCCTTTGTGAGGTTTCAGAAGTATCTTTTTCATTGTTGTAATTACATAAGCTATTTGTGGGGATCCCAAATTTCTAATTTTCTGTTAAAAGTGTCTGATTCCTGTAGACTGAGTGATTAATATCTGTGCAAGACTTTACAAGTTTGGCCTCAGGCCACACATCTGGCGAATTCAACCTCAGGATTGCTTTTTCCCAGTGTTGTCTTATGCAAAGTCTCTGTTTTTATAAAACAATTTTCAATTGTTAAATGACTTAGATCCTGTCATTGCTGAGATTCAGACACACTGTCACTGAGCTGAAAACCTAACTCTGCAGCCCTTGGTCAAAGGGACAGTTTTATCTTAAAGAAAAGTAATTCTGAACAGTAAAAGGGAAATTAATGATCCTTTGCCCTCTGGGAAGAAGAGAGCAGGGTAGGGTCAGCCTCTAAAAGTCATTGTTTCAGGGAGGCTTTTGAAAAACCCTTCATAATTGGGTGGAGACCTTTTTAAGACAAAAGGCAGATAAGAATTGCTATTTTACTTTCAGTATCAAAAATTGGATGGATCCAAATCTTAAAGATTACACTCTGGGCAACTCCGAGATATATCTGAAATAGCCTGGAGAGTTGTTTAGTACTTGGTTAGTTAAACAGAAACTCTATAATTTCTAAAAAAAAAAAAAAAACCACACACAAAAAAAACAGCTGATGAAATTTTAAGGCATGGAATATTTAAGCAAGCTTTCTTCCAGCACTGGACTTTAGGGTAATTGAGTCAATAGATATTTGGTATAATATAAATTTATATACTGTTTGCTTTCCAAGCAACAAGAGTGTGTGTGTGTGTGTGTGTGTGTGTGTGTGTGTGTGTGTAT
Source organism: Heterohyrax brucei (assembly GCA_028571685.1). Lineage (NCBI taxonomy): Eukaryota > Metazoa > Chordata > Mammalia > Hyracoidea > Procaviidae > Heterohyrax > Heterohyrax brucei. Next base: position 125,583,234 of record CM053166.1, on the reverse strand, counting down.
ACACATATATACACACATATACATATCTCTATATCTGTTGACCTATCTATCTATATATACACTATATAAGCCCAATGAGCAACTTTAGTTTTGCTATTTAAGGGCTAGACTATAGAAGCTTTTTTTTTTTAATGTTTATTTGGTCTGATTAAAGGTTTTGTCTAATAATTTAATGGTTTGATTCATAAGACTTCTGAGAACATTAACATTAGAAAATTGGTATTTTCTCTGCTAAATAACAAAATTTTCTGACTTCTGAGTGAGTTAATTTATCCCTTGAAGGCAAAGATATGATCACTTGTTAGAATAAGATTCCTGAGTCAAAACTGAACTACAAGTTGTGAAAAAAATTTTTGACACACATTGGATTCAAAGGGAACCTGGTTATTTTTGGGTTAAAATGTATATAGATTTTTCTTCTTAATATTATTTAACAAATACATGATATTGAATCATGATTTTATTATTATCTCTCAATTGCTAACTGGAGAAAACCCTGGTTACATAGCAATAAATGCTGTTTTATTGATCAGAATGTCTACAGTTCAAATCTTCCAGCTGCTCAGTGGAACAATTCTATAACTGCCACTGTAAATTAAAATTGGCTCCACAACAGTGGGTTTGATTTGGTTTTAAATTGTTAATTTGACATGGTTTGGAAGCAAAAGCTGAACTTGGAAGCTGAGCTGCCTTACCTTCAAAGGTATACCTCAGGGGTTTGAAAATGGAAAAATGGAGCCATGAACCCTGATGTTTCTAATCATGGAGTTGCCACTTCTGTGGGCTTGAAAAATTGTGTGCCTGAAGCCCAGGGAACAGGATGCTCTGCCCCAGCAGGCCTAGAAGGCAAAGATATTAGACAGAGCTGGGGCAGGAGCTTACACTCTGAATCCAGAGAAGGAGGCCAATATCTAGAGTCTAGGGGACAGGGCTGTTGTGTGAAAAGGTGAAATGTTCCATAAAACTACTTGGTGCCCTATGAAACACCTCTTTTCCCCTGTGGCTTCTCCCATTTGTAATAAAAATATTTTTGAAAACAGGAGATGTTAATCAGATTATTATGAATACTGTTAAAATTTCAACACCAACTGCCCCCTCGTCTCCTGAGGAACCAGCTCCCCCTTATCCTGCTGAAGGCAGCTTAGATACAGTTTTGCCATCACACATCTGTCAGGGAACTTAATTTGGTCATGGGATCCAGGATAACAAGGCAGAACAATACTCTCTTTGACCACTCCCAATTGAAGTAAATCAACAAAGACAACCAACTGGATGCTGTTGGTCACATATGCCCTTCACCATCTCTGATTTATTAAATTGGAGGAGTTCAAATCCCTCATAGAGAACAGACCCTAACAAATTAACAGAATTAATAACCACCATCTTTGCCACTCATAACCCTAATTGGGCCAATATTCAGGCTTTGTTAAATGCACTTCTACTAGTGATAAAAGATGCCTAGTCCTGGGTAAATCAAAGAAAGAAACACAGAGGCTTCATTCTGAAACCGTGAATGACACTCACAGCCCAGCAATAGCCACTCCAGTGACCAAGCTTAAACGGGACCCCAGTGATGAGGGCTTGTTTCTTCTAAACCATTATAAAAGGCATATTTTAACAGATCTCAAAAATGGGTTACCTAAACAGAAAAGTTTGAACATAGTGCAAGAAGTAAGGCAAAATGCCACCAAGGATCCATCCAAGTTCCTGGAAAGGATCTACAGTACCTACCATAAGTACACTAATATGGACCTCCAAGCACCTGAAAACCAGAAAATAATAAACACGACTTTTATCTCCCAAAGCACACCAGACATACAGAAAAAGCTACAAAAATTGGATGGTGCTTTGCAAATGAACCCTGCCCAGGTAGTGGAAATTGCATTTAAGGTATTTTGATAACAGGAAATTCAGGAAGACCCAAGCTGCTACCATGTCCTTGGAGACAACATACAGTAAGGGACACAAAGGTGGCTGACAGGGATCTTGAGGACAAAGAGCTCCGATCAGGAAAAGTCAATACACATATTGCAAAAAAACAGGGCACTGGAAAAATAAGTGCCCTCAGAAAGAGGCTTGCCAAAATTGGTAGAACAGGCCACCAAATGACAGCTGTCAGAAATGGAAAATGACTGAAGAGGCCCAAGGTTACAGATAGTACTAACTATCGGCATTGTAATTGCCCCCCAGGAGCCAAGGTTAGAATAAAGAGTAGGAGAACAAATGGTGGATTTCATAGTGGACATTGAGGCCACATATTCAGCCCTCAATAACCCCCTTGCATGACTGACTACTCAGTCAGTCCCAGTGATAGGAATAATGGGGTAATTGAAACATAAATTTTCCTACAGTCTATTGACTGTCCGATTGGAGGAAAGCAGATAACTCACTGGTTTCTGTATGTACCAGACTGTCCCGTCCCTCTATTAGGAAGAGATCTACTGTCTAAATTTAATGCCCAGATTGCCTTCTGCCCTGAGGAGAAGAGCTTCCAGATGGACGTACTTCATGAAAATGCCTGGCAGCTCCTGATTCAGCATACAGAGATAGAGCTGACTGGCCAAGCGAAATCAGTGATCAGAAAGTGAACAAATTCCTGGGCATCAGATAGGAGACCATACACAGCCTGGAGACCACAGTCATCAGGGAAGGTTGAGAAGTTGATCCATACTTTAAAGAGACAGATCTCCAAGCTGTGTCAAGAGACTCATTTACATTAGGATCAGGTCTTGCCCGTTGTCTTGTTTAGAATCTGGGTAACCCCTACAAGTAGGCTCCAACTGAGCCCTTATAAAATTGTGTATGCGAGACCCTTCCAAGTTTCCTCAGTACAGCTTTCCTCATAGGCAATAAAATGACCTTAAAGTTCAGAAATATGTACAGCACCTCCAACAAGCTTTGTCTTTAATTCAGTTTTGTCTCACCAGGTCTTCACTCTTCCCCTCAGATAATTTACATTCATTTCAGCCAGAGGATAAGGTTCTTTTAAAAACTTGGAAAGAGGGGCCTGAAGAACAGCTGGAAAACGAGTGGACTGGCCCATGGAAAATTCTCCTTACCATCCCCACTGCTGTGAAATACTCCGGACTGAAGGCCTGGACACATTATACCAAAGTGAAGCCATACCCCTCAGCAGACAAGGACATGACAGATCCCAACCATGAGGGGTGGACCCCTATTCCCAGAAGAGAAACCAAGATAAAGTTCAAGGAATGTCATACAGAGTCCTCTCTCTCTTTCTTCGAGTCAACTTAGTTCTAGGACTTTCACAAGACACTCTCCTTTCTGGATGCAATGAAAATGTATGGAATTATCTTGCATAAAATGTAATGAACATTTCTGATTTTTGTCTAGCAGGATGTACTTACATTAAACTTTATGATTGGTGTATGCACCCCTCTGAAGTTTGAACAAGGTAAAATTTCTAATAGGCATGCTCAAAAGAACATCATTTATGGGGATGTATATAATAGGGGACCAGTTAAGAAAGAAAAGGATGGAGAGATATTCTCAGTCCAGCTTGAGGTTGTCACCCCTAGCAAAAACTGTCAAAGTTTGGGGATGCCCTTCTTTCTATTACGATCTTATTCACCCTATTCTCAAACGTAGCAGAAATATAATGGTGTCTTATGTTAATAGACACATTAAGTTACCTTAAAAAAATGGTTCTTACTATGTGGAAATCAGACCTTTTCATATGTCCCCACCAATTCTATGAGGGCACTTTTCTCCTTGGGAAAGCTCACTCCATCCATGCCCCACATTAAAGACATCCAAACAAACCGTACCTGAACTGTAAGAAAGATTAACCTTCTTGAAGATTGCCATAGTGATGTACATCTGTTCAGTCTGACTGAATAAATACCTTTGTCCCTTTTTGTCACAACTGCCATGTTTAAATATTGAAATTAATAAGCTAGTCTGTGCCATGGTTATGGCCTTAAATGCTAACTTGCAGGCCATAAGCACTTTAACCACTGAGTTGGGACAAGTCAGAGAGGCAGTTCTGGAAAACCAGGTTACTATAGACTACTTAGTCCTCAGACATAATCACGGATATGAAGATCTTAAGGAGATGTATTTCTTTCAAACTTATAAAAAATAAGTTAAAATTGGTGAAGGGTATTGTAAATAACATCAAACAGCGGGAAGGCTTCTTTGGGTTGGAGTTTGAGCAATTATTCTCATAGCTCCCCAACCTAGTTTTGCTGAGTGCACTAATAATGGTAATAGGAATCATTATTGCTTGTGCATTATTTGTTTGGTCCTGTGAACCCTGTCTCACAACTAACTGTACCACGTGCTACTGAGAGCTAACCTGCAATCCAAAATTCAATCCTAGAATTAATGCTATAAATCAAAGCAGCTAGTTTCACTGAAAACCTATTTCATAGATATGAAATTGGTGATTAAGAGTGGGGAATGCTGGTGGATGAAGGTTGCCTGGGTTGCTAATCTGCATTTCATTTCTTTCTTATCACTGTCCCTAACTGGAACAACAGACTTACCTTCCTTTACCTGTCTCTGTAGAAGTAAAACAATTATTTCAAACCTTCAGGGAGGTAATGACATTGTTCAATAAAATGTAAAGGAGACTTTTGATTCCCTCTTCGGTCTGGTCACAAAGTTTGACAATTTCCAGATGCAAATTCCTTTGTCATCTGGCTATAAAAGCTGCTAGAATTGTAATCCAAGTGGAACAGTCTTGCAGAAACTATTCTCACTGTTCCCCAGACTCGTATACTTGTCTGTTAATAAAACATACTTAAAATTAAAAAAAAAAAACTTTACATTTTTTTATCAAGACATGATTTGCAATCTTCTATTCAGTTCTCTTACTTTGCAATTCTTCCTTTTGCTTTAGCTGCTTGATGTTTGAGAGGAAGTTCCAGAGTCTTTTCTAACATCCATTTTGGTCTTTTCTTTCTTTTCTGCCTTTTAATGACTTCTTGCTTTCTTCATATGTGATGTTGTTGACGTCATTTCACAATTCTTCTGGTCTTTGATCATTACCATTGAACGTTTCAAATCTGCTCTTGGGATGGTCTCTAAACTCAGATGGAATATACTCAAGGTGATGCCTTTGCTCTCATGAACTTGTTTTGATTTTCTTCAGCTTCAATTTAAACTTGCATCTGAGTTATTTATGGACCATTCCACAGTTGGCCCCTGTGCTTGTTCTAACTGACCGTATTGAGTTTTTCTGTCTTCTCTTTCCACAGATGTAGTTGATTAGATTCCTGTGAGTTCCACGGTGCAGTCCATGTAAATAGTCTCCGTTTATGTTGGTGAAAAAAAGATATTTGCAATGAAGAAGGTGTTGGTCTTGCAAAATTGTATCATTTGTTCCTAGCTGCTCTTAAATTTCTGTCTTTATTTTTGGGTTTGACACAGGGCAGGAAAATGTGAGTAAGCTTTGATCCATGCGTCAGGTTGAATGCATGGACTTAACTTTTTCCAATTGAGTATTCCTTTTCAGAGATTCTAAAGGGGTAAGACTCTCCATCACTCAGTCTCTCATGATGTGGAAAATGTGTCCCAAAAGCCACGAGTTGCCTCGCTGCTGGCATCAGCTTATTTGGCCTGCAGGATGCCAGTTCCCACCAGGTCAGCTCTGGCAACTCCTAGCTGCTTCCAAACCATCTCTCCCTCCACTAGGACTCAGTGTGATTTCTCACCACTGCCTTTGATGTTCAGAGCTCCTATTTTGTTGTATACAATTGATTTGTTTCTTTGGGAGGCGGATCTTTGTTTTAAGAGGACCACAGGACGAGTCTGACTACTCTGCCGTCTTGGCCCTGCCTCCCTTTTCCCATTTGTCAATTGGAATACTTGTAGTATTGTTGAAGTTTTGAACTGTTCTATAGATTTTAGAGATTAAGCCCTTGTTGGATATGTCACAGCTTAATTTTTTTTTTCCTCTCTTTTCTGTAAGTTCTCTGTTGACTTTTTGGTAAACTCTTTCAGAGAGCACAAGGTTTGGATTTTTAGGAGCTCCCACTTATCTAGCTTATCTTTTAATATTTGTACATTGTTAGTTATGATTTTTATTGTATTTATGTCATATATTACAGCTTCTAATGTTTTCTCTACTTTTCTTCCATGATCTTTATCATTTAAGTTTTATATTTAGGTATTTAATCCATTGCAAGTTAATTTTTAATGTATGGTGTTAAACATGCATCCTGTCTTATCTTTTTACAGATGGACATCTAGTTTTGGCACCATTATATATTAAGAAGAGCTTTTTCTCTACTTATTGCCGCTTAATCCTTAATCAAAGATCGTCTGACCACAGTAGGACGGATTTACATGTGGGTTCTCTATTCTCTTCATCTCTCTATGTGTCTGTTTTGACTACCCTGTACATATGTATAGTATGTACAGGTTCTGAGATCAGGTATTGTTAGGCCTCCTAGTTTGTCAGTCTTCTTCAGTAATGCTTTGCTTATCCTCATTCCATATCAAGTTCATGATTAGTTTTTTTTTTCCATTTTGTTAAAGAATGCTGTTGGTATTTGGATTAGAATGAAATTATACCAAATTGTTTTGTGCTACACAGACAGTTTCACAATTCGGGGTTTTCTTATCCATGGGTATGATATGTATGTATGTTGTTTTTGGTTATTGCAATAACATTTTGTTGTTGTCTTTATATTTTCTAGGGGCTATTATAAATAATATTGGTTTCCTGAATTTCTTTTTGAAGTTCTTTTTGTTGGTATATAGCAGCCCAACTGAATTTTTGTGTGTTGATCTTGTATCCTGTTACTCTTCTGAATCTTTCTATTAGTTCCAGTAGTCTTCATGTAGAATCTTTGAGGTTTTCTGTGTATAAGATCATACAGAGACAGTTTTACTTCTTTCTTTTCACTGTATGGATTTATTTCTTTTTCTTGACTTATTGCTCTACCTAGGACTTCCAGAACAGTGTTAAATAGGAGTGGTAATAAAGGACTTCCTTTTATTGCTTCATTCCTTGGGAGAATTGCTTTCATCCTCTCTCCATTGAGAATGACGTTGGCTGTTGTTTTTATACAGATACCCTTAAATATATCGAGGAATTTTCCTTGTATTTTTAGTTTATTTAGATTTTATTAGGAATGAATATTGGACTTTATCAAATGCATTTTTTCATTGTTTGAGATAATCATGTGATTCTTTTCTTTTCTTTTATTTATGTAGATGACATTGATTTTATAATGTTGAAGCTTTCTTACATAACAGATATGAATCCCAGTTGGTTATGGTGTATTATTTTTTTTTATATGATGCTGAATTCTGTTGGCTGGAAGGTTTTGAGAGTTTTTGCATCCATAGTCATGGGAGGAATTGCTCTGTAATTTTCCTTTTTGTGTAGTGTCTTCACCTAGTTTTCGTACCATGATTGTGCTAGTTTAATAGAATGAATTTGGGAGTACTGTTTTGCTATGCTCTGAAATAATTAGTGTAGTATTGGTGTGAGCTGTTCTCTGAATGTTTGATTGAATTCTCCAGCTAACTTTCCATGCCAGGGATTTTTTCTTTTTTTGTAACTTTTTCTTTTACCTCTTCCATCTCTTTTGTTGTATGTTCAGATTTTCTATCTCTCTGTTAGTTAGTTTAAGTATATAGTAAGTTTCTAAAAATTTGTCCGTTTCCTCTAAGTTCTCAAATTTGTTGGAGTACAAGTTTTCATAATTTTATGTTATAATCCTTTTTATTTCAGTTGTCTTCTGTAGTGTCCCCTATCTCATTGCTTATGAGGGCTGTTTTCTTGCTCTCCTCTTTTTCTTTTGTCAGTTTGTACAGCAATTTGCAGATTTTGTTGTTGTTTTTAAAGAACCAACTTCTGGCATTGTTGATAGGGTTTTGTTATTTTTTGTTTTCTGTTTCATTATTCTGCTGTAATCTTTATTATTTTCTTTCTTCTGTTGCCTATGGGCTTATTTTACTGTTCTCTTTCTGTTAGTTCAGGTGCATGACTAATGTTTTAACCTTGTCCTGTTCTTTTCCTATATGTGTATTTATTGCTATATACCAAAGTCTGAGCACTGCCTTTGTTGTGTCTTAAAGGTTTTTATATGATGTGTTTTTGTTGTCATTTCATTCTGGGCAATTTTTAAAACTGTTTCTTTGATTTATTCTATTATCTAGTTGTTTATAAACAAGATGTTATTGAGTTTCCCTGTATTTGATGCTTTTCCTTACTCTTCCTCTTGTTGATTTCTTCTTTGATCAGACAGAACGCTTTGCATTATTTTAATGTTTTGCATTTTATTGAGAGTTGCTTTATGGCGTAAAATGTGGTTTGTTCTGAAGAATGCTTTGTATGCATTGAGAAAGAATGTGTACTTTGCTGCTGATTGGAAATATATTCTATATATGTCTATGAAGTCAAGTTTGTTGATCTCGGTCTTAAGATCTTGGTATCTTTGTTGAATTTCTAGTTACTCTGTCAGTTATTGAAATAGGTGTGTCTAAGTCTCCTACTTTTATTGTGGCACTGTCTATTTCCCTTTTCAGTGCTGTTAGAGTTTGTTTTAGTAATTTTGGAGCCCTGTGTTCATATGTATAGATATTTATTAAGGTTATTTCTTCTTGTTGGACTGTCACTTTTATCATTGTATAATGTCCTTCTTTGTCTTTTATGGTTAATTTTGGCTTAAAGTCTGTCTTATCTGAGACTAGTATTGCCACTTCTGACATTTTGGCTACTATTCGCTCTACTTGGCTACTATTGGCTACTATTTGGCTACTTTTGCAATATCCTTTGATTTTTATTATATCTATGTCTTTGTATCCAAGATGTGGCTCTTATAAACAGCATATTGATGCATTATAATTTTTTATCCAATCTCCTACTCTCTGATCTCTTTAGGAGTTCATTTAAACCATTTACATTTAGTATGATTATCAATTAGTATGAGTTTATTTGCCATATTGCCATATTGTGTTTTTTGTGATACTGATTTTTCTCTTTTACTTTCTTGTAGTGAATTTCTTAGTTTGTTCATTTGCATTTATTTTAATTCAGTACTATAGATTTTGTGTGTCCTGAGCATTTTTTTTCTTTTTTCTTTTGATGAGTACATTTGTTAACTTTCTTTGTGGTCACCTTGAAATTTACCTGTCTTCTTAATTTTGAAACAACATTTTATTATTTTATGTCACTCTGATTTCCTCTCTGTCTGGAAGTGTTATAGCTACATCACTCATCCTCCCCTTTTATTGTTTAGATTGACATCTCTATTCCTGTGTTGTCTTCTACTTTGTTTTATTATTGAGAGTTCATTGCCTAGGTTGGTGTCTGGTTGATGCCGTCTTGTGTCCTAGTCTCAGGTCGAAGTTTGGTTCAGTTTTATGATTTTCCTTAATTTCTGTTTATCTGGACATGTCCTGATTTTGACATCCTATTTCAGGGAAGATTTATAGAAATTTTTTTTCTTGGTTGGCATTATTTTTCTATTTTCAAGGTTTTATTTATGTCATCTCATTGCCTTCTTGTCTGAATAATTTCTGCCAAGTAATTAGAGATTTATCTTCTTGTTTCTCCTTTGTGTGTGACTTTTAATTTTTTTCTAACTGCTCTCAGGATTCTTTCTTTGTTTTTGGTTTTGACAAAAGAGATTATGGTACTTCTTGGTGACTTTAGGGGGATCTATCTTGTGTGGGAGAATATATAACAAAAATTATCTGATTATTCAGTAGAAACTGTGAAGGCAGGAAGGCAATGGGATGACATATATATAAAACCCCAAAAGACAAAACTACAAAGCTATTGGCTCAGTGGTTAAGTGCTCAGACTGCTGATCAAAAGTTTGGCATTATGAATCACCTTGGAAGCCCCATGAGGCAGTTATCCTTTTGTCCTATAGTTTATTATGAGTCAGAACCAACTCAGCAGCTCAGGTTTGGGTTTCAGATTTATCCTACTTGGCATTCATTAAAAGGTAAAGAAACTCTGAGAACAATGCTAAATATTGCCAAGCCAAGGCAAAAATCTATGAGTGACCACAGTTCTAATACAGGGACAAGAAGCAGAAAATATAGCCAGCCAAGTGACATTGAGTTGGATCCTTATCTTAGGTCAGGTTTTTTAGAGAAGCAAAACCATATAAATATGTATATATAGAGAGGTTTATATAGGGAAATGACTTTTGATGTTGTATAGACAGAACGTTTCATGTCCTCAGGTCAAGATAGAAGCTTCTCCTGATGTACACAGCTACAGAGGCTGGTGAGCCTTGGATCAGTAGGCCAGAGAATAGGGTTATTGTTCACTGGCTGTGAATATTGCTGAATTCCAAAGATCAGCAGGCAAACCTGCAGGAAAGCTACTATCCCCAAGAATGGAAGATCAAATGAGCAGGAGTCACTTACAGAGTCCAAACTGAACAAAATCCCACAGCATCACCAGAATGTCTCCTGATATTCAATGCAGTCTACATGACCAGATAAACTCCCTTTCAACTGATTGGCTACTCAGAGCAGACCCCATCATGGAGGTAATCACATAATATCAAGTCTCATCATGGAAGCAGTCACAATATCATATGACTATCAAACCACTGAGAATAAAGGCCCAGTCAAGTTGACACACAACCTTAACCATCACAATTGCTAACTAAAAAATGCTCTAATTTCCTGAAAGGTGAAAAGCTGACTGCCCAAGAAGCTCAAAAAACCCCATGTAAAATAGAACTCTCCATCAAAACCACCATGGCATACCATAGTCATACTTGATAAAAACAAAGCCCCATAACACCCACTGCCATCGAGTCAGGTCTAATTCATAGTGACCCTATGGGTGAGAGTAGAACTGCCCTATAAAGTTTCCAAGGAGCACCTGGTGGATTTGAACTGCTGAACCATAGGCAAACAAATAATCTTGAGATCAGCTCTAGAAAAATGAAAAGTTACATACAGAAAAGAACAGCAAAAATAAGCTCTGATCACTCAACAGAAACCACACAGACCAGAAGGCAATGAGATGATATATATCAAACCTTGAAAGAGAATAACTGCCAACTAAGAAAAATATATCCTGCAAAGCTCTCATTCAAATGTGACAGTGAAACTAGGTCATTTTCAGATAAACAGAAATTAAGGGACTATATGCAAACCAAACTTAACAAGAATTATTATTAAAGGAAGTTCTTCCATTAGAGAACAAATAGCATCAGACTCAGCCTGAATCTAGGATGAATAAAACCCATATGAATGCTGTAGTTTAAAGTTTTCATCAGCAAATGCTTCAAGCCCTCTGTGATTTCAATACATGAGGTTGTATAATTGCATTATAGGTTGTTATTGAGGGAACAAAAAACATTTGAAACTGAATAGTGGTAACAGATGAAAAACATGGTGAGTGTAAATAATGTCACTGAATTGCATGCTTAAAGTGACTAAAATGGCAATTTTTTGTTATATGTATTTTATCACAATAAAAATTTTAATTAAAAAATAATAAATGCTCCTATGATAAGGGGGTTTTCATATGCCAAAAAAAGAAAAAGAAACTGGATCCATGTTTCATACCATATAGGGAAATTAACTTAAAATGAATCTTTGACTTAAATATAGGAACTAAGATCATAAAACTGTTATAATATTGTAGCAGTAGCACTGTTAGATATGACACCAATAGCTCACTTAACTGAAGGCAAAATAGACCATAGTACTTCATAAAAACTAAAAATGTTTGTTTATCAAATGACTTTGTAAACCAAGTGAAGAGATGATGTGTAAATTAGGATAAAATATTTGGGAACCACACGTTTTGTAACAATTTAATATTCGAGCAGGGAGAGTCAAGATGGCAGACTAAACACATGTCTCCCTGAATACCTCTGGAAACCAAGACCTGAGATGATAAGTAAATGGAGCCTTCTGGACATCTAGTGAGCCCTAGGATGCGGCATAGGGCTGTTAATTTGGACTTCATACCACTGAATGCAAAACCTCCTCTCTTTTGCTGACCCCACTCTCAGTGACCACAGGCTTGCATAGACCGAAGGTAACTCACCATTTTAGTGTATATATATATATATTCTTCTCTGTATTGGCTGGTGGGGGGAGCAGGGATCTGACTAGCCGCTGGTCTCAGATGCACTGGTGGTGGGATGGGCAAGCACGATTGCCATGTACTGAGAGCCCAGCTTTGGACTATGTGCATCTTGGCTCCTTTAACATATCTCTCTACGTCTGTCATGAGACCATATGGATGCGGTGACCAGCTTCTGCAGGACACCATCTTGATCCATTGGAGACAGAGATTCCTTGGTGGAGGCCCCAGCTTGACTTGGTTCCTAAGCCTGAAGGTGGCCCCTGCTGGGATGAGACTGCTTTTCTGGCAGGGAGGTGGTGTTTTGCAGTGTCACCTGAAGCTGGGGCTTGGCAATGGAGGCTACGGACTCTGGGAATCTCAGCACTTTTGGTGTCTCTTTCTGACATTAGCCTGGTCCCAGCTGGGTGGTGAGCTTGTGTGGGATGCCATCCTTTACTGCTGGGAGGTGAGGATACCCATATGAAAGACTGAAGTGGATCTAATTCCTGGGCTGGGAGGCAGTGCCTACCCAGAAGAGAGTGCTTTTCTGGCAGAGAAGCAGAATTCCGCACAGTATCTCCTACAGCTGGGCCCAACAGCAGAGGCCAGCAGGGCAGTAGTCTTTTGTGTTTTGACCTAGTTTATAACATATGGGGTTTGATACAGAGGTGCTTACTTTGACAGATGAGAAGAGGGACCTATACACCTGAAAACCTGACTGAAAGTTGTCAGATACTTATTACTTCTCATTTTAAGATGGCCTCGAGAAACAACTGCAGTCGATCCTCAAAGCATCTCTGCAAGCCTCTACTAGCCCACATGAAGCCACAAATGCAACAAACTCTGGAGAAGGTAGAGACCAAGAAATCACCCATGGCATCAGAAGGCTCCCAAAATAAACCACCTCTGAACTTCCCACACCAAGAAGCTTTTCTGAAACTATTGAGAGGTGAATACAAAAGGATAATATAGAGAGACCTCCTAGACCTTATATAAGACACAGCACAGCAAAATGAAAAATTAAGCAAGCTGTTCAATCTGATGGAACACTAGTACTCAGAAATCCAACAGATGAAGAACAAAATCAAAGACATAGAAACTTCAATTCAAAGCCAAGAAAACAGAATGGATTTGGAAGATAGAGCTACTGACTCCAGCATCTATGAAGAGAAATCAGACAAAAGAAACAAGAAAAATGAAGAAGCATTGAGAAGCATGTAGGACTCTATTAAGAGGAACAATTTACGATTAATTGAAGTTACTCAATAAGGTGAGACACGTGACAACACAGAAAGTATTGTTGCTGAGCTGCTGACAGAAAACTTCCCAGAAAATATGAAAGAAAAGAATATAGATATCCAAGATATATATCAAACACAACTCAATGTATATCTCAATAGAACTACTCCAAGACATAGTATAATCAAGCTCAACAAAATGAAACATAAGCAGAAACTCTTAAAGGCACCAAAGCTAAAATTCAGAGGGAAATCCTGTAGGCTTTTGTCAGATTTCTCAAGAGACAGTGGCATGACCCATTCAAACCCTTGAAGGAGAAGAACTTCGAACCAAGAATTATATATCCTGCAAAACTATCTTTCATATATGAAAATAAAATTAAGACATGCACAGAAAAACAGAAACGCAGAGACTTTGTAAAAAACAAACCAAAGCTACAAGAAGTATTGAAAGAATCTCTTGGCTTAGAACAGCAAAACCACTAACTTTATATTTTAGAAGGACACATCATCCAGAATCCTACCCAGTTAGGGAAGGCTCTGAACCCAATCAAAGCTATAACAGTGAAAGAAATGATCCAGTGATGATATCATGAAAACTATGATGTCATCATATTAAAAAGAGAGATGTACTACAGTTGTTATAGTCCTTCCAGAGGAGAGGATATTCAAAAGACTGGAAGTAATTAAAATTGGGTTTATATATAGCTTATTAATTGGGATTACAAGGGCAACCATAAAGCACAGTAAAGATGCAATAGAATCAACTCAAGAAACATACTAAAGGAGTCTCAACAACCACAAAACCAACCCTGAAAAAGGTGAAGAATCAACTCACAAAGAAGGTCCCAGAACAGATTAATAAGAACAACAGAGAAAACATCAACACAAAAACAAACATATCACAATGGCAGCAGTGAACACAAATGTATCAGTAATTACATTGAATGTGAATGGAGTGAACCCTTCAATAAAGAGATATGGAGTGACATCTTGGATCAAAAGATACAACCTATCCATATGTTGCCTACAAGAAACTCACCTTAGACTTAAAGATAGGAACAAACTGAAAATTAAAGGATGGAAGAATATAAATAAAGCTAACAATGAACAAAGAAGAGCAGGTGTGGCAATTCTAATTTCAGAAAAAAAAATGATTTTAATGTAAAATCCACCATCGTGGACAAGGATGCACACCATTTATTGCTGAAAGGTTCGATACACAAACAGGACTTACAGTATTAAATACTTATGCATCTAACATTAGAGCACCTAAAGAAGATGAAGAAACACTGACTACACTCAAAAACGCCATACAACACTGCACAATAGTAGTGGGAGTCTTCAACACTCCACCCTCAATATTGGACAGATTATCTAGATAAAAGCTAAACAAAGGCACAGAAGACCTTAATGCCACAATTAACCAACTAGACCTCATTGACGTATACAGAACTTTCTATCCATCAGTGGACAACTACACCTTATTCTCCAGTGTACATGGAACACTCTGCAGAATAGACCATGTGCTAGGACATAAAGCAATTCTCAACAAAATCCATAGCATTGAATTAATCCAAAGCATCTTTCCAGATCATAAAGCCATAAAAGTCAAAATCAATAGCAGAAAAAACATACACAGAAAGTGGAACTCATGGAAACTGAACAACATCTTGCTTAAAAAGCCATGGGTTATAAAAAAAATCAAGGATGAAATAAAGAAATTTGTGGATTCCAATGAGAACAAAAGCACTTCCTCCCAGAACCTACGGGATACAGCCAAAGCAGTGCTCAGAAGTCAGTTTATCTCCACAAATGCACACATCTGGAAGGAAGGAAGAAAGAAAGCATGTTAAAGAACTAATCCTACACCTTGAACAAGTAGGTAGAGAACAACAGAGGAACACCTCAGACACCAGAAGAAAGCAGATCATAAAGATTAGAGCAGAACTAAATGAATTAGAGAATAGAAGAACAATTGAAAAAACTGAAAAGACCAAAAGCTGATTTTTTGAAACGATCAACAAAATTGACAAACCATTGTCTAAATTTACTAAGGAAAATCAGGAAAGGTAACAAATAACCCAAATTAGAAATGAGAGTTGTCACAACAGATCCAACAGAAATAAAAAATATCATAACAGAATACTTTGAAAGACTCTACTTGAACAAATTTGAAAACTTAGAGGAAAGGACAGATTCTTTAATTCAAATCATCACAAGGCAAAGTAGAACAACTTAATAAACCCATCACAAAGGAAGAGATCGAAAATGTCATTCAAAAACTACCAGTGGAAAAAAGCCCAGGCTGAGATGACTTCACCACAGAATTCTAACCAGCTTTTAGAGACGTTATTTCCAATACTACTGAGACTATTTCACAGCATAGAAAGGGATGGAATACTTCCAAATTCATTCAATGAAGCCAGCATAACCCTGGTACCAAAGCCAGGGAAAGACTCACTAAAAAAGGAGAAATACAGACCAATGTCACTCATGAATCTAGATGCAAAAATCTTCAACAAAATTCTTGCCAGTAGAATACAACAGCATGTCAAAAACATAAACCACCATGACCAAGTTGGATTCATACCAGGAATGCAAGGCTGGTTCTGCATCAGAAAAACAATTAATGTGATCAACCACATGAATAACATAAAAAACAAGAATCGTCTGATTTTCTCTATTAATGCAGAAAATGCATTTGATAAAGTCCAACACCGATTTATGCTAAAAACTCTCAGCAAGATAGGAACAGACTGCAAATTCTTAAATGCAATAAAGCCCATTTGTACGAAGTCAACTGTCTACATCATCCTGAATGGAGTTTGAAACAATTCCCCTTCAGAATGGGAACTAGACAAGGATGCTCACTTTCACCTCTCCCGTTCAGCATCATACTAGAAGTTCTAGCCAGAGCAATTAGATAAGACCAAGAAATAAAGGGCATCCGCATTGGCAAAGAATAAGTAAAAATCTTCCTACTTGCAGATGATATGATTGTATATGCAGAGAATTCCAAAGAATCTGTAAGGAAACTACTAAGACTGACAGAAGAGTTCAGCAAAGTCTCAGGATACAAGATAAACATAAGTAAATCAGTAGGATTCCTTTATACCACCAAGATTATTAAACAAGAAATCACCAAGTGAATACCATTTACTGTAGTCCCTAAGAAGATATAGTACCTAGGAATAAATCTAACCAGAAAAATAATAGACCTTTACAAAAAGAACTAGTAGTCCTTCCTACAAGAAACTGAGAGAGACTTGTACAAATGGAGAGACCTACCCTGCTCATGGATAGGAAAACTTAACATAGAGAAAATGTCTATTTTGCCTAAAGCAATCTACTTATGTAATACAATCCTAATACAAATTGCAGTGATATCTTTTAACAAGATGGAGACACAAGTTGTCAATTATGGAAAGGGAAGAAGTCCTCGATAAGTAAAGCACTACTGAAGAAGAAGAACACACTGGGAGGCCTCTCACTGCCTGACTTTAGAACCCATTACACTGCCACAGTAGTGAAAACAGCCTGGTAGTGGTACAAAAAGAGACAGATAGATTAATGGAACAGAATTGAGACCCCAGAGATGACACCATCTTCCTATGAACACCTGATATACAACAAAGGCCCTAAGACATTAAACTGGGGTAAAAGCAATGTCTTCAACAAGTGGTGCTGGCAAAATTTGATATCCATTTGCAATAAATTGAAATAAGACCCATATCTTACACCTTATGCAAAAACAAACTGAAATTGGATAAAAGACCTAAATATCAAATCTAAAACAATAAAGCTCATCCAAGAAAAAGTAAGAACAACAATGGAAGTTTTAATATGCAACTTAGACTTCAAAATCTGTCAAACAAACCACAAACAACAGAAGAGAAAATAGATAAATGGAAAGTATTAAGAATCAAACACTTTTGCTGATCCAAAGACTTTAATAGATTTAAAAGGCCACCTGCAGAATGGGAAAAAATATTTGGCAACTATATGTCAGACCGATGCCTGATCTCCATTATCTTTAAGGTACTACAAATTATCAAGAAGAAAAAGATAAATCATCCAATTAAGTGATGGGCAAAGGAGATGGACAGACACTTCACTAAAGAGGGGATCCAGGCAGCCAAAAAAACACATGAGGACATGCTCACAATCATTAGCTATTAAAGAAATTCGAATCAAAAAGACAGTGAGATACCATCTCAGCCCAACAAGATTGGCCATGATCCAAAAAATGCAAAACAGTAAATGCTGAAGAGGCTGTGGGAGAATTTGGAACTCTCCTACACCATTGGTGGAATTGGAAAATGGTGCAATCTCTTTGGAAAGTAACCTAGAGTTTCCTCAAAAAGCTGGAACTAGACATACCATTTGACCCAGTGGTTCCACTGCTCAAAATACATCCTACAGAGTCAAGGCAATTTACACCAACTGATACATGCACACGAATGTTTATTACAGCACAGTCCACAATAGCGAAAAGATGGAATCAACCCAGATGCCCAACAACAGAAGAATGGATAGATAAACTATGGTATATATACTCAATGGAACACTATGAAATGATAAAGAACATTGATGATTTTAGGAAACATCTCATAACTTGGTTTTGATTGGATGATATTATGTTGAGTCAAAATAGTCAGCAACAAAAGGACAGATATTGTATGAAACCCCCACAATAAGAACTTAAAAGCAAACTCATGTATAGAAGAAAAGACTCTTTGATGACTGCAAGGGTGGAGAGGGCAGGAGTGTAGGGGGGTGGGTTTAGATTAGGTAGTTGATAGAAGCTTGGTTGGGTGAAATACGGGACAGCACACGTTAGAATAGAAAGAAGATCAATATGAACTGGACTTCAAAATAAGATGATTACTTCTCCCTTCTTAATACAATATTACAAGGACAGAGTAGCTGGGGCAAGGGGCCCATGGACCATGCTCTCAGGGGAAATCAAGTCCAACTGGCACAGCTAGCGTTTTTTATAAGAGAGCCCTCTGTACCCCACATTGTTGAGCTCTGTTTGGGGTCTTTAAAGCTGCCAAGCTGCCATCTGAGGGTACAGCAAGTTGTCCCAACTTAGCAGGAACGAATGATCACTAAGGACCAAAACAGCATGGGGGAAAGAGAACCCAGAAGACAGAGAACCCCAAGTGAGTGAGTGACTACATCGACTGGTGACCAGAAGAACCAGATGTTGCCCAGCCACCACCAGTGATAGCGGTGATGGAGCTCACAAAGTTGAGTCTCACTAACAACACAGGAATGAAAAGGGATGCATTCTGAGAGCTCCATTAAAATACAGCAACTGATGGCCCATGGGCCTCAAATTTGCCCTGGGAGCATGGCCCCTGACCCTGATGCTGCCTTTGTCCATAAATCATAATACAGGTCAACTCTCAGACAGGAATGGATTGGACTTGGAGACACACGGAGACCATATTATGTGTGTACTTTGTTGTTCTATGAATCTGTAAGATCTTGTCCTGCTGACCTCTTAATGGAGGAAGGTGAGTGTGTGCAGAGGAGGAGATAGGAGATTGTTGAGAGGATAGGACATGTACGAAGAAGAGAGAAGGAGTGTGCTGCACCAGGCAGGGGGAGCATTTGGAGCTGCATATAGGTGGGCATGCGATTTATATTAGAATGTATATTTTCATTCAATCATAATAATAAAGAATTTAATATCCAGAATATATAGAACACCTACAACTCAATGACAAAAGGCAACACAACTAATTTAAAAAATGTGCAAAGTATTTGAGTTAACATTTCTTCAAAGAAGGTATATAAATAAAAATATGAAACTTTGGTCAGTGGTATTAATCATTAGGGAAATGTAAATCAAATCCAGAATGAGATATCAGTTTAAGATTCCTGGGGTGGCTGTTATCAGAAAAATGAAAAAGAAATTTTGTCAATGATGTGAATAAGTTGGAACACTCATTTATTGTTGGTGGGTGGTTAGTTATTAGTGCTTCTCTAGCAAAAGTACCAAAGTGGATGACTTTAATAAATGTATTTTCTCATTTTGTAGGAGGCTAGAAGTCAGAATTCAAAGCACAGCTCTAAGGAAAGACTTTTGTCTTTTGGCTCTGCAGAAAGGTCTTTGTCTTTTTGACTTTTGCTTCCTTCTCCTTTGGATATCTCCATGTGCCTTGCATCTATCTCACCCATCTCTCCTCTGTTTGCTAGTTTAATCTCTTTTATATTTGTAAAGAGCCCTAAACACTTTAAGATCTTGCTCAACAAAGACTGATTCAGGACACACACTATGCTAATCCTGCCAAATTAACATAACAACAAAAAAAGTGTCCAAATGGGATTATAACCACAGGCATACAAGTTTGAATTTACAACACATTTTGGGTGACATAATTCAATCCATAACAGTAGGAATGCAGAATGTTCCAGTCATTGTGGAAAACAATTGAATGGTTCCTAAAATGAATATAGAATTAACATTTTGCTTAGCAATTCTAATCCTAAATATGTATCCAAAACAGTCGGAAGTAGGACTGCAAAAAGAAAATTGTACACTAGTGTTCATTGCAACATTTTTTCCAACAGCTAAAAAGGAAACAATATAGATGTCCATCAACAGATAAATAAATCAACAAAATGTGATGTCTCTCTCTCTTTCTTTCTCTCTCTGTCTATCTATATGGAATATTATTTTGCCATAAAGATAAATGAAATCCTGATATAGATATACAATGCATGAACCTTGAAAACATTATGCTGAGTGAAATAAATCAGGTGCAAAAGGATAAATATTGTATGATCCCACTTATGTGAAGTATTTAGAATAGGAAAACTCATAGAAACCAAAGTTTATTAGTGGTTGTCAGAGACAAGTAGTGGGCAGTTATTTCTATAAGGGTATTGAGTTTCTATTAAGTATGATGAAAAAGAAATAGAAACAGTGAAGTTTCCCAACATGGTGAACATAATTGATGTCACTGAATTATGCACATACGTTTTGTTTTATAAAACACAACAAAAAGTGAAATGTACAGCTGTCATATAGTACAGCAATTCAACTCATAGATACACACTCAAAAGACTTGAACATAGGGACACAAACAGATACTTGTACACCAGTGTGCACTGCAGCACTATTCACAGGAACCAAAAGGTGGAAACAGAAATGTTCACCAATAGAAAAATGTGTAAACCAGATGTGATACACACAATCTTATGTTATTCATTCATAAATAGAAATGAAGTTCTGATATGTGGGTGAATGTTGAAAGCATTATGGAGAGTGAAATATGGTAGATACAAAAGGGAAATTGTTGTATGATCCCACTTACATGAAATTTATAGAGTAGGCAAATAAATGGAGCCAAAAAGTTATTAGAAGCTCCCAGGGACTACGGACAGGGGAGGTTGGAAATTATAGCTTAAGGAGTATTGAGTTTTTGTTTGGAGTGACAAAAATTTTCAAAGGAATAACAGTAATGATTGCATAGCATGGTGCACCTAATTAATGACATTGAATTTTATGCACACAAATGGTTCTAATGGCCCACATTTTGTTATTTACATTTTGTCACCATAAAAAAAAATTGTAAGGTTCCAAAATCTTTATAAGTCCTTCTATACTGAAGACATTTTTATATCCAAGAGTGGATATCAACAGACTCTCTTTGTAATTAAAGCCCCTAAATGACCATTTTGTTCACAGTTTTATGTAGATCAAATTTTTAAAATAATAATTTGATAAAACTGATTGAAAGTCACAGAAGTAGTAGTAAGCAATGGGTGGGCCGAACTATGTCACTTAAATACAAACAGTACCATATGTTACAAGTATTAATAACCCTAATTTTATTTCTAGAAATA
Source organism: Heterohyrax brucei (assembly GCA_028571685.1). Classification (NCBI taxonomy): domain Eukaryota; kingdom Metazoa; phylum Chordata; class Mammalia; order Hyracoidea; family Procaviidae; genus Heterohyrax; species Heterohyrax brucei. Next base: position 125,562,105 of record CM053166.1, on the reverse strand, counting down.
ATTTATCTCATTTGAGTTGCAAAACATTTTAAAAAAATATTTAGCATTTCCTGTGAAACACACCTAGTTCACTTAGTAGTCAAGCGTATGAGTTCTGTTTAATCTCTCTGAGTATGCATTTTCTTATATGTACAATAAGGAATTTTGAAATTTCCTATCTCATAGGCTTGTGCTGATGATTGGATGAGAGATTCTTGTAACACAAGTTGGCATAGAGTATAGCATATCTTTGAAACTTAATGTTCACATTATTATTTCAGTGAGTCCTTACAGCAGTTCTGTGACTTTAGCGTTTTTATTCTCACAGTACAAATAAGGACACTGAAGCTCAGAGATATTAAATGTCCTCTCCAAGTTCAGCCAACTGGTAATTGACAATGGTCTTCAAATTCCAAGTCCATTTTTTTTCCTAAAAAGCACAACTATTTTCTTTTCCTCTTATCCTCAGATACACTGAAGTTGTGTACGGGGGAGGGAATAAGGTAAATTACTAGTACAATCAAATTTTTATTTTTTCACATACTGATTTTTTGTTAAAAATAATGTGATAGCCCAATGGATCCTGTTCTAATCACTATGATGTACTGCCTGGCCCCTCTATTCTAGTTTCTAGACCATGATGAGAGCTCAAATATATGGAATAAATTACAAAGAATCTACTGAGAGATGATTTGGCCAGACATGTACTGGCCAAGTGAAAGCGATGAAACTGAGACAAAATGACTATATAACAGAAAGAGCATCATTCACAAACGAACAGTAAGCCAGATCTTCATTCAACTGATAGGTGTTATAAACCAGTCTGCAAAGTTAGTATGATAAACATCTATTGTTTACTGACATCTTCATCCATTTCCTTTTTCATCTAGTAGCAGTTATCTGTTATTGCAGATTTTATTCCTTGAATGTCTTGAGAGGACTATTAATCAAGGTGTCCAGCTTTGCATAGCCTTAGGATAGCCACATAAGTCAATTTAGACTAGTATAATATTCTGTCTAATCTATGTTTACTTCAAGTTCCATCTAGCTTAAGCAAATGCAAATCAATTTTATTTCTGTTATTTGCAGCCGCCTTGCTCTTCCTGGAGTTTCTGGATGGTATAAACGGTTAAAGTGATCAACTGCAACCTAAAGGTAGGAGATTTGAGTCCACATGGGAGGTGCTTTGGAAGAATGAACTGATGGTGTACTTCTGAAAAATCACAGAGCAGAATTCTACTCCGCAGTACATGCATCAGAATATAATGAACAGCAATGCATCTTTTTTGTTTTTTGACTCCTATTACTCACCAAAAATTTGGTGAATGCAGATTGAATTTACTTTATGTTTTTAATTTTGTAAGCTGAAACTACATGTTTTACTTCCACAAATATCATATTTATTTAATAGAGTCATTAGTATTTTGTAAGACGGCTTTTGTGATTTTGGCAATAGTAACCTTTCCTCGTAACATTTTACTTCTATCACCTGTAAAATTGTGGTTATAACTAATCTGTGATGTCTGCAAAGTGAATGTAGTCTCTCTCAGGTGTGATGTCAATATCCATGGAACAACTGTACATAGTGGTCCTGTGCTGAAAGCTCCTCTAAGCAGCCTGATCTTGTGTAAATTCTCCTAGACTGCTAGGAGCTCCAAGGGTTAGGTAAGCCCACAATCCTGTGAACAGCACGTAAACATTGATTGATGCTCTGTGTACTTTTTCAGCTAGCATTTTGGTAAGCGGTCTGTTACTCATTGCTTTATGCAAACAGAGGTGGCAAAAGTAATTTCTTAGCATTATAAGTGGGGACTCTTTCTCCATGTCCTAGGAATTGGATGTTTTATTATCAGGTTACCCACAACAACAAAGAAGTTAAAAGGTTAAAGAGTATTTTCATTACTTAACCACAAGCCCCTGTGAATGTACTTGAATTAATAGGTTTATAAAAGTGTTTTAGATGGAATTTGCATTGTTTAGTCAAGTTGTAATTACCGTAGACTATGTGCTCAATGATAATTACTGCTCTGATGGTAAGAACTCTCTGGTGAAACTATAATTGGATTAAACCAGAAAAGAAGGGTTATTAATCACTGACTTTCTGACATCATTACAGATTACAGTTTTAGTTTCACTTGCATTTTACTACAGTAAAACTGTACTTATGAACTGGCTACTCTAATAAGAACTTGAGAGGCTTTCTTGAATTTGATAAGCTTGGGGCTATTCAGAGAAATGCCTGCATAAGAAGATAGGCTCTTGGCTTGGCCCAGCAAAGTTGTAGAACAGATTTATACTTAGCATCTATTTATCTATGCTTTCTCTTCATTTTGTTCTTTTATGTAATCCCTTATCATCTCTTTCTTGTGTGGCTGAAAGTGATGAATCTAACAAATTCATTCCAAATAAGGTGTCCGTGTTTCCTACTATGCTTCCCAGCAGTGGTTGCTCTTAAAAGAGAGCAATCAATTGGAAACAGTTATTTTGACATACTCTTCATTAGCTTTGATTTCCTGATGAATGGAATACAGATTAATTTAAAAAACGGAGGAAATTAATCTTCAATATACAGCAGTGAATATTGGGATTGATACAATTTGAAAAACCAAAATTACCTGATGTTCATTTCTAGATTAAACTTTCTTTTGTATTTTTTTCATTAATTTTTAAATAATTGTAGTCATATGCATTTGTAATATACTGTTGAACATTCTCATGTACTTATTACAGTTTTCCCCAAAGATAACATTTTACAAAACTGTAATATATTATCACAACCAGAATATTGACATCAACAGTTAAAACTTGCAACATTTTCATCACTACAAAGATCCTTCATATTGTCCATTTTTATTTACATTCACTTTCCACTTGCTCCCTTAAAAAAACAAAAAATGAGCCAAACTCATTTTTGTCAATTCCCACCCCTATTGTCCCAACAGGGAAGAGTAGAATTTCCCCAGAAGGTATCTAAGGCTGCAAGTCTTTAAGGAAGCAGATGGCCACATCTTTTCTTCTATGGTGTCACTGGTGAGTTTGAACCAAGACCTTGTGTTTAGCAGCCAAGCACTTAGCCACTGTCTTACCAGGGCTCCTTAAGTACCCAACCCCCAGCCATTCCTTAACTCTGACAGCCATTAATGTTTTCTCCAGTTCTAGAACTGCATCATCTTAAGAACCTCATATAAAAGAATGCCAGGACAGTGGGGCCAAGATGGCAGACTAGTCACATGTCTCCTCAATACCCTCTGAGAAATGAGGCCTAGGGGGAAAAAAAACTGAACAGAGCAGAGTGGTTATTCTGGGAACCCCAACATCAGGCATAGGGTTGTAAGATCAGATCGGGTGACAGGAAGTAAAAAACTATCTATGTCAGAGGAGAGATGGCAATGCAGAGTCCCACTTCTGCTGGCACAGCAGCTGAGAAGCTTACAAGTATGGATGCCTTCTTTGTTAACTGGGAGACTGGGACTGAGACTGCTGGACATGAGCCTGGTAGGGGCTGGTTGCCATGCTGAGCTGTAGTGCCTAAGTAAACAGAATATTTTGCAGCACAGAAGCTATACTTAAGACAGTGTCATGGGTTGAACTGTGTCCCCCCAAAAATGTGTGTAGCCACGTGGCTGGGATATGATTCCTGGTATGTTGGGACTGTCCTCCATTCTGTGGTTTCCCTAAACTGTATGTTAAAGGATTAGGGTGGGGCTGTGGATTCCTGCATAGGATTACTTCCTTGCTTTGCTGTAGGGGGAGTTTCCCTGGAGTATGGCTTGCCCCACCCTTAATGCTTTTAGCTTGCAAGGGATAAAAGGAAAAAGAAACAAAGGACAATTCGGAGCCTCGTTACCATCAAGAGAGTAGCACCGGGAGCAGAGCACGCCCTTCAGACCTCAGGTTCCTGCACCAGGATGCTCCCTGGACAAGCACTGATGCAATACCGGACCTTCCTCCAGAGCCAACAAGGGGAAAGCCTTCCTCTGGAGCAGTCACCCTGAATATGGACTTGCAACCTACCAGACTGTGTAAGAATAAACCTTTCTTTGTTAAAGCCATCCACTCTGTGGCATTTCTGTTAGAGAAGCCCTAGCTGACTAAAACAGACAGTCACATTGAGAGAACACAGGAGCAGCTGATGGCTGAGAGTAAACGTGCTCCTCCCCCTCTCTTCTCTGAGCTGTGCAATAAATACTGCTGGCTCAGTGTGGGAGAGTGGGCTCAGGTAGAAAGCCATCTTAGTCAGCTGAGAGGGAGAGTCATCATGCCCGAGAATCCAGCTGGTACTGAATGCCATGCTGAGAAACAGTGTCTGACAGGACTGTGCCTGTGTCAGTGGAAAAGCTGTTTTTAAGACAATCGTACCTAGAGAACTTACTGGCAGCTGGAGGCCAAGAGTAGCAGCACCCTTACCCCTCCCTTCTTAGAGCCATGTCATAGCATCTGTATATGCAGTCCCTGAGAGGTTTCATAAACAGGTCACCATCTTTGTCAGCTATGACGCAAGGCCTGTTACTCCTGAGGGTTTCAACTGGCACTGGCTTCTGTTAGACAGTGCCTCTCTCAGCAGGAAAGCTGTTCTCAAGAAAATCATATTTAGAGAACACAGCAGTGGCTAGCAGCCGAGTGTGGCATCAGCATTTACCCCCTCCCTTCTTTGAGCCATGCCATAGCATCTGCTGACAGGCCCCTGAGAAACTCCATAAGTAGGGCATCTTTGTCAGCCAGGAGGTGGGGCTTGCCACTCCTGAGGACCTAGCTGCTACTGGCTGCCCCTGGAGAGTGCCAATCTCAGCAGAAAAGCAATTTTTTAACACAAGTGTATCTAAAGAATGCAGTGGTGGCTGGTGGCCGAGCATGGTGGCAACTTTCTCTCCTTCCTTTTCTGAGCTACACCATAGTGCTTTGGGTGTGATCCAGAGAGTTAGTATAAGTAGGTTGCCATCTTTGTCAGTCATGAGGGTGGACCTTCCACAAGTGAAGGCCCACCAAAGGCTAGCTGCCAAGTTGAGCAGCATCACAGGGCCAGACAGCATCTCTCTCAGCAAAGAAAAGCTGTTCATAAGTCAGCTACACCTAGAGAACACAACAACAGTTGGTGGCCAACTCTAGCAATGCCCTAACTCACTCCCTTCTCAAAGCTATGGCACAGCCTTCTGTTGGTACAACACTGGAGAAGCTGAACAGTCCTTTGATGGAGAAAAGACAACAATCAATATCTAACCACTGAGTGCAGAGGGTGGAGAAGAAGAGACAGGATATCATTAAGAGGTTATGACATGTGTAGAACAGAAACAAAGAGTGTGCTGTCACCAGGCAAGGAGAGCAGGGGAAGCTGCAAATAGGCAAGCATGCAAAAATTAAATTGGATGGTACACTTTCACTCAATCATAATTTTTAAAAAAAGCAGATCCCAAAAATAAAGGATCAAAAAGCTTCTCAGATGAAGAAGCATTTCTGAAATTATTGAAGGTAGAATACAAAAGAATTATGTATAGAGTCCTTCTAGAAATTAAACAAAGTACAGTACAAAAAAATGAAAAGTTAAGCAAGCTACATGAACTGCTAGAACATCAATTCTGAAATTCAGCAAATCAGTAATAAAGTTACAGAATTAGACAATTTGATGCAAAGCCAAAAGAGCAGGATTGAGGAAACAGAATACAGAATTAGTGAAACTGAAGATAAAGGTACTGACACAAGCATTTATGAGGAAAATGAAATAAAATAATGAAGAAAAATGAAAAAGCATTAAGAAGTATGTGGGACTCTATCAAGAGGAATGATCTAAGAGTAATTGGCATTCCTGAACAGGGAAAGATAGCAGAAAATACAGAGAGAATTGTTGAAGAGTTGCTGACACAAAAAAGCTTCCCTGGCATCATGAAAGAAGAGGACATAGCTATTTATGATGTTTATCTAACTCCATGAAAGGTAGACACCAAAAGAAAGACACTAAGACATATTATAATCAAGCTGAATAAAATGAAACATAAAGAGAGGCACTAAAAGGCAGCTAGGCTTAAATCAAAATTAACATATAAAGGGAAGCCTTGTAGGTGGTCCCCTGACATCTCAGAAGAAACCATGTTAGCAAGAAGGCAGTGGTATGACACATATAAAGCCTTGAAGGATTAAAATTTCCAACCAAGAGTTACATATCCTACAAAATTGTATCTCAAATCAGGAAAGTCTGAGATACACAGGAGTTTAGAGATTTTGCAAAAATCAAACAAAATTATATGAAAGAAGCTCTTTGATTAGAAAATCAATAGCATCAGATGTATATCCAATACAGGACACAGCATCCAGAATCCTACTCAGGTAAGGAAGTCACAATGTTCAATCAAAGACAAAATATTAAAATTAGGGAAACAGAAATCTTAACATGTAAACTATGACATTGTCACACTATAAAGAGGGATATATTACAGTACTCATGGCTCTTTCTGGTGAAGAGGATGTTGAGGAGATTTACAGAAATTAAAGATTGTTTAAACTGAGAGAATTAAAGCGGAACAAAGATGTAGCCACAAAACTAACAATACTACATATCAAAACAAGAAAGATAATACAGGATTCTCAACAGACATAAAACTAACATGGAAAAGGATGAAAAGAAAACTCATAAAGACAAGTGATCCAGAACAGAATATTAATTGGAACAAAGAAAACTTCAAAAACACATAAAGAAAGTTACCAAAATGACAGTACTAAAAACATATCTATCAATAATTACTCTGAATGTAAATGGATTGAATGCTCCAGTAAAGAAGCATTGGATCAGAAAACATTCTTTGTCTATATGTTGCTAACAAACAGCACACCTTAGACTCAATGCTAACCTTAGATAAAATAGATTTTAAAGTAGAATCCCCCAGCATGGACAAGGATGGTCACTATTTCTGAAAGATTCAATGCATACAGAGGATACTACAATATTAAATATTTATGCACCCAATACCAGAGCATCTAAATATATTGAACAAATGCTGGACAACATTGAAAACTAAGTTAGACCACTTCACAATAATAGTAGGAGATGTCAACACTCTACTTTCAGTAATGGACAGATCATCCAGAAAAAAGCTCAATAAAGATACAGGTGATCTTACTGCAGCAATCAGTCAACTCGACCTCATAGACGTGTCCAGAACTTTTTACCTAACAACAGATAAGTACACCTTGTTTTCCAATACAGATACAACATTCTTCAAAATAGATCACATATTAGGCCATAAAACAAGTCTCAGCAAAATACAAACCATTGAATTATTGCAAAGCATCTTCTCAGACCATAAAGTGACAAAAGTTGAAATCAATAGCAGAAAAAACATGGGCAGAAATTTGAAATCATGGAAACTGAACAACACTTCGCTCAAAATTTCATGGGTTATAAAATAAATCAAAGATGCAATAAAGAAATTCATGGAATCAAAGGGATTCAGCAAAAGCAGTGCTCAGAGGTCAATTTATCTCTATAAATGCACACATCTGGAATAAAGAAAGGGCCCAAACCATAAAATCAACCTTATAACTTGAACAAGAGAAAGAGAACAGCAAAATAACCCCTTGGGAACCAGAAGAAAACACATAACAAAATTTAGAGCAGAACTAAACAAATTAAAGAAAAGAAAAAACAATCGAAAGAATTAACAAAAGCAAAAGCTGTTTTTTTGAAAAGATCAACAAAATTGATAAACCCTTGGCTAAACTTACAAAAGAAAAGCTGGAGAGGACACACAAAACCTGAATAAAAAGTGAGATGGGAGATGTCACAACAGACCCAACCAAATTCAAAAGTATCATAAGGGAATGCTGCAAAAAATTATGCTATAACAGACTTGAAAACCTAGAGGAAATGGACAAATTTCTAGATTCACATCAGTTACCAAAATATTATCACAAGGATAAGTAGAACAACTTGATAAACCCATCAAAAAAGAAGAGATTGGAAAGGTAATCAAAAAACTACCAACCAAAAAGTGTCCTTACCCAGGCAGATTCACTGGAGAATTTTACCAAACTTTTAAAGAGGAGTTAATTCAGTGTGAGTGAAGCTATTTCACAACATAGAAAAGGACTGAGTATTCCCAAATTCACTCTATGAAGCCAACACAAATAACCCTGATACCAAAGCCAGGGAAAGATCCCACAGAAAAGGAAAATTACAGACTAATATCTCTCATGAAACTAGATGCAAAAATCTTCAATAAAATCCTAGCTGATAGCATTCAGTGACATATCAAAAAAAATAATTCCATCATGACTGTTTTAGTCAGCTAGTACTGCTCTAACAGAAATACCACAGAGTGGATGGCTTTAACAAGGGGAGGTTTATTCTTATACAGTCAGTAGGCTACAAGTCCAAATTCAGGAAGTCCGCTCCGGGGGAAAACTTTCCCCGTGTTGGCTCTGGAGGAAAGTCCGGTATCGCAACAGTCTTTGTCCAGGGAGCGTCTTGGCACAGGAACTGCAGGTCAGAAGGACGTGCCCTTCTCCTGGCGCTGCTTTCTTGATAGTATGAGGTTCCCAATTCTCTGCTTGCTTCTCTTTCCTTTTATGTCTTGTAAGATGAACAGTTTAAAGGTGGGACAAGCCGTTCTCCAGGGAAACTTCCTTTACAGTAGAGCACGGAGGTGATCCTGTTAAGGGATTTGCCATCCCACCCTAATCCTTTAACACACGGGATAGGAAAATCAGAAAATGGAGGACAATCATAGAATACAGGGAACCATGACCCAGCCACATGGGTACATCTATTTTGGGGGGGACCCAATTCAATCCATGATGATGACCAAGTAAGATTCCCACCAGGGATACAGGGTTGTTTCAACATAAGAAAAACAATTAATGTGATAAACCACATAAATAACACAAAGGATAAGAATCACCTGATTTTGTCAGCTGATGCAGAAAAGACATTTGACAAAGTTCAATACCTATTCATGTGAAAAACTTTAAGCAAAACAGGAATAGCAGAGAAGTTCCTTGATGCAATAAAGGGCATCTAGGCAAAGCCAACCTCCAATATCATCCTGAATGGAGTGAAACTGAAAGAATTTCCCCTGAGAACAGTTACTAAACAAGGATGCACACTGTCACTACTTCTATTCAGCATTGTGCTAGTGATTCTAGAACGACCAATCAGACAAGACAAAGAAATAAAGGGCATCGATATCGATAAAAAAAAAGTGGCAAAAATATACCTATTGACAAATTATATGATCATATACACAGAAAACACTAAAGAATTCATAAATAAACTCTTGGAACTAATAGAAGAGTTCAGCAAAGTAACAGGATATAAGATAAACATAAATAAATCAGTAGAATTCCTTTACAACAACAAAGAGATTATCAAAGGGAAAATCAACAAATCAATACCATTTACTATAGCCCCCAAGAAGATAAAATACCTAGGAATAAATCTAACCAGACATACAAGAGACCCATACAGAGAAAATTACAAGATCCTACTGCAAGAAACTAAGAGACTTTTATAAGTGGAGAAATCTAATTTGCTCACAGATAGGAAAATTTAACATTGTGAAAATGTCTACTTTACCCAAAGCAATCTGCATATACAATGCAATCCCAATACACATTCCAGTGTAATTTTTTAATGAGATGGTGAAAAAAATCACCAGTTTTGTTTGGAAAGGGAAGAAACCTCAGATAATTAAAGTACTATTGAAGAGATGGAACATAGTGGGAGGCCTCACACTACCTGACCTTAGAAACTATTACATTGCAATAGTCATCAAAACAACCTCGTACTGGTACCAAAGGAGAAATAGACCAGTGGAACAGAATAGACATCCCAGAAAATCTCCATCCTCCTATGAACAGTAGATATTTGACAAAGGCCCAATGGTTTTAAACTGGGATGAAAACAGTGTCTTTAACACATGGTGCTGGTAAAACTGCATATCCATTTGCAAAACACTGAAACAAGACCCATAGCTGACACCGTATACAAAAACTAACTCAAAGTGGATAAAAGAACTAAATATCAAACCTAAAACAATAAAGATCATAAAACAATAAAGATCATGGAAGAAAAACAGGAACAACAATTGAAGTTCTAATACACGGGTTAGACTACAAAATCTGACCAACAATGCACAAGCAACAGAAGAGAAAACAAATAAATGGGTGCTACTAAAAATCAAACACTTGTGCTCATCCAAAGACTTTATCAAGGGAATTAAAAGACCACCTGCAGAATGGGCAAAAATATTTGGCAACTAAGTGCCAGACAGACATCTGATTTCCATAATCTACAAGGTACTGCAAAACATCAACAATGAAAAGGTGAATAACAATTAAACAATGGGCAAAGGAGATGGAGAGACTCTTCACCAAAGAAGAAATACCCACTGCCCAAAGACACATGAGGAAATGCTCACAATCATTGGCTATTAGAGAAACCCAAATCAAAACTACAATGAGATACCATCTCACCTCAACGTGGTTGGCAAGTATCCCCCCCCCCCAAAAAAAAAGCCAGTAAACAACAAATGCTGAAGATGCTGTGGAGGAATTGGAACTCTCCTACTGTGCTCTTGGGAATGCAAAATAGTACAACCTCTTGGAAAGCAATTTGATACATTCTTAAAAAGCTAGAAATTAGAAATACCATAAGATCCAGTAATCCCACTGCTTAGATTATATCCTACAAAAATAAAGGCAGTCACACAAACTGATGCATGCACACAAATGTTTATTGCAGCACTGTCCACAATTCCATAAAGATGGAATCAACCTAGGTGTCTATCAACAGGTGAATGGATAAACAAAGTATGGAACATATACACAATGGAACACTATGCAGTGATAAAGAAAAGTGATGATTTGAGGAAGTATCTCATAACCTGATTTCAACTAGAAGACATTATAGTGAGTGAAATCAGTCAGCAGCAAAAGGGCAAGTATTGTATGAGACCTCTGCTATAAGGACTTAAAAATAAACTTACGTACAGAATAAAAGTCTCTTTAATGGCTATAACAGTGGGGAGGCATACAGAAGGTTATTCAGAGATTAGATAATCGGTAGGTATTTGGTCAGGTGCAGAGAGTGACAGCACGGTCTAGAGGGCCGATCAGCATAACTGGACCATACCATAAACTGAAAGGTTTTCTAAAGCCAACCCAAAATTCCAAAGAATAAAGTAGTAGTGAAGAGGTCTGGGGACCATGTTTTCATGGAACATCGAAGTCAGTTGACATACCTAGCCTCTTGCTGAGAGAGTCTTCTGCAACCCATGTTAGTGAGTGGTGCCTGGTGTCTTAAAAGCTAAAAAGCTGTCATCTGAGGAACATTAAATGGCCCCAACCCATCTGAAACAGATGACAATCAAGAACATCAAAGACATGAGGAAAAATGAGCCCAAGAGAATGAGGGACCCATATGAATGGGAGACTGCATCAGCATGAGAAGAGAAGAACCAGACGGTGCCTGGCCACCATCAAAGGCAGCCAAGTCCCTGTGACAATATGAGAAAAAAAGAAGTGCAGTTCAAGATCTCTACTGAAAGATCCACAGCTTGGATGGCCCCCTGGAAACATGGCCTCTAGAGTTGCTGCTGGCCCTGACCTGAAATCAGTACTTCAGATAAGAATGGACTGGACTTGGGGACACAGAGTGAGCATGTGATGAGTGTACTCTACGGTTTTATACGTTTATAGTAGGCTATCCTGGTTTACTTCTAGATGGGAGAAAAGACGGTGGAGAGGAGGGGACAGTATTCATTAAGAGGATACTACAAGTAAAGAGTGAAAAGAATTAGGTGAAAGCAGTGACAGCACACAGTAGAAAGCAGATCAACTTAACTGGACTTCACTATAAACTGAAAGCTCTTCTAATCTCAACTCGATATTGCAAGAATAGAGTAGTAGGGGTGGGAGTACGGGGGACCATGCTTTTGGGAGACATTGAGACCAACTGGCATAACTAGCCTACTGCTAAGAGTCTTCTGCACTGTATATTCGTGAGTGGTGTCTGAAGTCTTATAAGCTTGCAAGCTGCCATCTGAAGGACACTAAATGATCCCAATTCCTCGGGAACAGGTGATCACTGGGAACAACAAAGACACAAGGCAAAAATAGCTCAGGAGACAGAAGGACACATGTGAATAGAAGACTGTGTAAACATGTGATCAGAAGATCCAGATGGCCAGCCACAACCAAAGACAGCCATGATGGGGCACACAGCATAGAGTTCCTGTGGCAACATAAGAAAAAGAGGGGTGTAGCTCAAGAACTCTACTAAAAGACCACAAGTGAAGGTCTGACAGCACTGGGAATAGCCTGGGAGCATGACTCCTAGACCTGCTACTGTCCCTGACTAGAAAATACTACTGAGGTCAACTCTTTGGACAAAAATGGACTGTACTCGGGGACACGTTTTAACCATACGATGTGTGTATTTTATGGTTCTATACATTTATAGGAGGTTGCCCCACTGGTGTCTTTCTAGATGGGAGAGATGAGGGTGGAAAGGAGGGGGCAGGAGGTGTTGAAGAGGATACTACAAGTACAGAAAGAAAAGGAGGACTGTGTTTTGACCCAGCAAGAGAGCAGAAGGAGTTGCAGATAGGCAGGCATCCAAAATTAATTTGGATTCTCTACCACAGTTTAGCTTTCCACACGTTGAGGACGTATTGCTGTTTCCAGTTTAAAGATGTTACAAATAAAAGTCTTTTGAACATTTGTGTACAGGTTTTTGTGTGAACGTAGTTTTTATTTCTCTGAGAAAAATGCCCTGGAATGAAATTGATGACTTACATAGGCCAAGCCAAGTGCCATCGAGTCAGATCCAAGTTACACATTTAATTTAATTTAGTTTTCTTCCCCCCTCCACCACAAGAAGCTAACAAGCTGTTTTATTATTTCATTTAGTTCTTTGAGGAAACTCTGGTACCATAGTGGTTAAGTGCTACAGCTGTCAACCATAAGGCCAGCAGTTCAAATCCACCAGGCACTCGGAAATCCTACAGGACAGTTTCTACTCTGTCCATAGGGTTTGATTTTGGTTTGGTTTTAACAAACTGTTATCAAGGGCGACTGCGAGTTTTACATTCCCATCATCAGTTTATAAGAGATTCGATTTCTCTGTATTCTCACCAAAATTTGCATCAATGGACAAAATCAGGTGATTCTTGTCTTTTGTGATATTTATGTGGTTAACCACATTGATAGTTTTTCTGTTGGTGAACCAACCTTGCATCCCTGGTATGAATCCAACTTAGTCATGATGGATTATTTTTTGGATATGCTGTTGTATTCTATTGGCAAGATTTTTTTTTTTTATTATGACTGAGTGAAAATGTACATTCCCATGTAAATTTACATGCCCACCTATATGTAGCTTCCACTGCTCTCCCTGCCTGGTTGACAGCACACTATTCCTCTCTGCTCCATACATGTCTCATCCTCCCAACAGTCTCCTTTCCCCTCCTCTCCACTCACTCTCCTTCCTCCAGACAGAGGTCAACAGGATGATATCCCATAGATGAATAGAACCATAAAGTGCATCCAATATATGGTCACTCTGCATTGCCAAGTCCAATCCATTTGTGTCCGCAGAGTGGACCTTCGTTATGATTTATGGGCAAGGGCAGCATCAGGGCCAGGGGCCATGTTCCCGGGGAAACCCTGAAGCCGCTGGACCATCATTTGTGGTCTTTTAGTGGAGATCTCAGGGTGCACCCCTTTTTATTCTTGTGTTGCCAGTGAAATTCAACTTAGTGAGCTTCATCACGGCTATCACTGGTGGTGGCCGAGATGAAGCTCACTAAGTTATATTTTCATTTGTTTCAAAATATCAATGGCCATTTCTCACCTACGTAAGGCTTCTCTGACAGAGGATCTTTGATCCAGAGTTCTCCATCAGGTTTGCCAAGACTTTGTCAGATCAGCACATTGGTTTGAGTTCCTCCCTGTGTAACTCTACTTCTTCCACCTGTCCCCTACCCCATTAACTTCGTAGATGTCAGATCTGTATTAAAATAATGCATTACATTCTGAAAGCTCTCCTTGACAAATCCTACTTTTCCCCCTTTTATATTTTTCAGGTTTTATGCATGAGTAAATCTTTTATACTCCTACCTCCGTCACAGTTTGCTTACCAAAAGACTCTACTAACATATCAGCTCATTAGAATGCCATGAAATAAAATGAGATAGTATATAGAGACATGCAAGTATATTTAATCAGCACACAGAATAATATTTAATATACAATAGGTAGAGGATATTAGCTTTTATTATCTTTTTAGAAACTTGATCTTTACCCTTTCCTATATGTTCTTGACCATGCTTATTATTTTTCTAACTTTTATCCATCAATTACCTGCCCACCTATCTATTGTAATTTTAGTTTCTCTGAAGAAGAACCATTATCTTGTTCTTCCAATATAATTATGTCTATTCAGGCTTAAAACAACAGAATCAACATCCACAAAAACACCAAAATATTACTAAGCTTCCTTTAGGTATTTGTGAGAATTATGCTATATTACTGCTTCTGTTTATTTCTTTGCTACATTTTTATTTATACACTCATTAATCTATTCAAAGTATTTGCTCAAAGATCACCAACTACCTAAAAGTCCAATTTCACAGTATTTTCTTGGTCTTCTTAAATTTTCATTATGGTTCCTTGACTTGTCACTATATGGATATAGATACACAGATTTGGGTGCAGATATTAAAAAACAAATTAACAAACTTGTTGCTGTGAGAGATTCGCACTCATTGCAAGTGCGTATGGTACAGAGCAGAAATTCCCCCTAGGGTTTTTTGGCTGTGATTTTAAAAGAAGGAGATCACCAGATCTTTCTTCTATCTTATCAATGAATGAGTTTAAACTGCCAACCTTCAGATTAGGAGTTGAGAGCAAACCACTTGTGCCGCCTAGGGACCTAAAAATTATTACACATATATGCCTATTAAAGGTTTCTGAGAAGTCCTGTTGTAAAGAAATCTGACTAATCCTAGTTTGGCCAGTGTTTCTTAAACTGATTAGATTATTTAAAACACATAAACACAGCAGAAAACCATTAATATCCTACAATGTAGCTTGAGAACACTGATGTAAAAGATGCCATATCTTCAAATGAATATAGGATTTTTATTATAAAGTGTAAATCATTAGAAACAAAACATATGACTAGGGAACAATATTCAGTTGGGACTGCGTAATGCTTAGACAGATGGCAATAATTGTGGAACCTAAGGAGAAAGTAAAAACTGTCCTTGCGATTTGCTGTTATATACACAGCAAGAAGGCAAGGAAAATACAGGAATAAATGCAATAATAAATAAATCAGGATTATCAGTATCTATGCATACCAAAACATCCTAATGGGATATTGAGTAAATCAGAATGTGTTAATCATTCTGGAAGCAGAGAATGATGAAAATCACCCATTCCTATGTTGAAGAACTTCCCTTGTGCCTATCAGGTAATATTCCAAACCCAAAACCCACTGCCTTCAAGTCAATTCCAACTCACAGCGACACTATCAGTCAGAATAAGACTATTCCACAGAGTTTTCAAGGAGTGCCTGGTGGATTTGAACTGCTTACCTTTTGGTTAACAGACATAGCACTTAACAACTAGGCAACCAGTGAATCATATAAAAATTCTCAGCACAGCCAACAATGAGTCTCACCAAACCTTCATATATCCTACATACCTTGGACAATAGCTTACCAGTGCCTATTTCTTTATTGGGAAACTGGGAATATCATAGATCGCACTTCAAAGAATTATTTTTTTATATTAAGTAATGCATACAAATCTCATAAAATAGTGCTGGGCACATAGTAAGTTCTCAAAGAATATTAGCTATAATTATTGTCAACAATTAGAATTTTTTCCGTGCACTCACTCATGTTTTCATTCATTCCACAAACATTTATCAACAATTAATATGTGAATATTCCACTCTAAATATTAGGGCTAATTCTCATCAAGTAAAAATTCTAATGACATATACAGTCATTCAACAAAGCATTACAAGTGAATGTTTCTTAAAAAGAGAAAACATATAACAGCAGAGCTAATCTGATTCCCCTGAAGAAGCCATGTTTTAACAGGCACCTAAAAGTAGGAATTCACAAAATGATGCTGAGGTGGGGTTGGGTAGTGTGTATTTCCTATCCAAAGAAGAGCACTCACATGAAGACTGCAAGGCAAAAAAAAAAAAAAAAAAATGCAATACTCGCAGAACTGAAAGAATTTAAGTATGGCCATAGTCAAAGTAGACACCCTGGTGGCATAGTGGTTAAGTTGTACTTTTGCTAACCAAAAGATCAACAGTTCGGTTCCTCCAGGTGCTCCTTGGAAACTCTATGGAGCAGTTCTACTCTGTTCTATAGGGTTGCTTTTAGTTAGAATCAACTCAATGGATTTTTTTTTAAATTTTATTATTATTATTGTTATTATAAAAGTGATAAAAAGAAAGAATAAGACAAAATGAAATATATGAAGACTGAGATAAAAGAGCTCTTCATCAAAATAATTGTTAGGTTTGCCTGTTATAATATCCTGTATTGGGCCACAAAATGTGTCAATTGTCTTTGTTTCCCAAAACATCTTGTGCAATGCCTCATACATAGTAAATTCTCAGAAAATACTTGGTGAATTAAATTTCCTTCCACAAAATCATTTTGAAAGTCTACTATACAAATAATCCATTTGCTGAGACTTTTGGAAGTTGTTTAGAAACTTTACCTCTTTTTTTTTATTATGACTGAGTGAAAATGTATACCTCTTTTAAAGAGATTTCAGTTTTCATATATTAAAAAGATGTCATTTATTTGTAACAATATTCTTTTGAGCTGCACCAAGGGAAATCCTTTAATTACACTGAAGCAAAGGGTAAGTGATCTGGTTAATGTGGCAGAAATGTGATGAACCACAGTCAGTGCAAACCTACTTTTCCTAGAGTAAGCTATGGTTTTCTAGGAGAATAAAATGTGCAATCTGTAACCACAGGGACTGAACAGAAATTACCTTTTGAGGGTAAACGTGTGTTTTTCCAAACAATAATAAGTTATTTCAAAATACAGTGGAAAGGACTGCAAGTTAAGCTTGTCTTCAGTCCAATCTTACATAAATACTTTTAGCAAGTTATCTAGATTTTACTGACATCATTCTTAAAGACATAGCTGCCTGTTACATTATACAGGATTTCATTGTATTAGCTGCCTATTTAATAAGCAAGTACCTTTATGTTTAAGCAAATCAAAACTGTTCTTGAAAATTTTATTTCAATTATAAATGAGAAATAGAATAAAGACAAAAGGTTAAAATATTTTCATATGGTAAGTAAAAGAAGATCTTTCCTTCTGAGAGTGCCTTCGTGATTCTTCAGATACAGTTCAACTTCAGTGACTGGGTACTAGAGTTTTGTTTTTTGATTTTGATTTCCTTTTGTCATAGTCCATTTTTTAAGTATAATTTTTAGAGAGTAAAATTGATCCTCTTTAGTATATGATCTGATGAGATTGAAAAACATACACGTCAAGATAAAGAATAGTTTTGTCATGGTGGGCAATTCCAACATGTTCCTTTATAGTTAGCCTATTCACCACAGCAGGCACTTGGCAACAACAGATTCGCTTTCTACTGTTTTGAATTTAGCTTTTACAAAATATTATATAGATTAAATCACACAGTAGGTAGCCTTTTGAGTCCAAATTTATCCACATACATTAAGGTATTTGAGAGTTAACCATGTTTTCTGTTTATAATAATTCTTTCCCTTTTTACTGCTGAGTATTGTTCCATTTCACGGAGTACTGTTTATACAGTTGAAGATACTTGAGTTGTTTCCATTTGGGGGTGATTATCAATAAAAGTGCTATAAATATATAGGTTTGTATATTGGGTTAAGCTTTGATTTCACTTGGGCAAACACCTAGGAGTTGTATTATTGGGTCTAATGTTATATATGTATATGCATATATGTATGTATACACACGCACACACATATATATGTATACACGTGTATGTGTGTGTGTGTGTGTGTATACGTGGGTTAAGTGCTACATCTGCTAACCAAAACGTTGGCAGTTCAAATCTTCCAGGTACTCCGTGGAAATTCTGTGGGGCAGTTCTAGTCTAACCTCTAGTGTTGCTATGAGTTGCACCTGACTCAATGGTAATGGGGGCTTTATATATAAACATATAATATGTATAATATTTATATCTGTTGTTTTTAAGTGTCATAGAGTTGGTCCCAATTCATATAGTGACCCTATGTACATCAGAACAAAACACTGGCCTCTCTTGCACCATGTCCACGATCATTTTTATGTTTAAGCCCATTGTAGCCACTGAGTCAATGAATCTCATCGAAGGTCTTCCTCTTTTCTGATGACCTGCCATTCTACCGAATATGTCCCTCTCCAGGGACTGATGTACTTGACAACATGTTGAAAGTGTAAGATGCAGTCTCACAAGGGAGCTTCCAAGCTCCTTGTTTCTGGTTGTTCATCGTCCAGAACAGATCCATTTGTTCTTTTGGCAGTCTATGGTGCATTCAACATTCTTTTTATTATCATTATTGTGATTAAGTGAAAGTATGTAATCCAAATTAAATTTTCATGTCCATCCATCTGCAGTTCCTTCTGCTCTCCCTGCCCGGTGACAGTACACTCATCCTTTTCATTTTATACTTGTTGTATCCTCTTAACAATCGCCTATCCCCTCTTCTCAATCCTGTCTTCTCCCATCAAGAAAGAGACCAGTAGGACAGCATCCTATAAATGCATAGAACCATAAGTTACACACACCATTTGGTCACATTGTGTCCTTAAGTTCAGTTGATTTTTGTCTGAAGAGTTGACCTCAGTAGTGTTTTCTGGACACAGGAAGCACCAAGTCAAGAGGCTATGCCCCCAGGGGATATCCCAGGCCATCAGATCATAAACTGTGGTCATTTAGTAGAATTCTAGAGGTGAACTCTTCATTTTCTTATGTTGTCACAGGGACTCAACATTGTGTGCCCCATCATGGCTGTCTTTGTTGTTGGCTGGGCACCATCTTGTTCTTCTGGTCACATGTAGTTACAGGCTCCCATTTACATGGATGCTTATGTCTCTTGGGCTATTTATTCCTCATGTCTTTGTTGTTCTCACTCATCATCTTGGTCATCATATTCCAGATGAGTTGGGACCATTTGGTGTACCTCAGATGGCAAGCTTGCTAGCTTTTAAGACCCCAGACGCCACTCACCAATATGGAATATAGAAGATTCTTAGCAAAAGGCTAGTTATGCCAGCTTGCCTTGATGTCCCCCAAGAGCATGATCCCCAGACTCTACCCCTGCCACTCTATCCTTGCAATATTGGGTTAAGATTAGAAGAGTTGTCAGTTTATGGTGAAGTCCAGTTAAGTTGATCTACTTTCTACTTTGTACTGTCACTGCTTTCACTCAACCAACTTTCTATCAACTATCTAACCTATGACAAACCCTCTCCCTCCTGCCCCACTCTTGTAGCCATCAAAGAGTCTTTTCTTCTGTATACAAGTCTATTTTAAAGTCCTCACAGCGGGGGTCTCATGCAATATTTGTCCTTTTGCCGCTGACTGATTTCACTCAGCGTAATGTCTTCCAGTTGAAACCAAATTATGAGATGCTTCCTAAAATTGTCATTGTTCTTTATCATTTCAGTGTCCCATTGAGTATGTGTATCATAGTTTGCTTATCCATTCATCTGTTGTTGGGTATCTGGGTTGATTCTGTGTTTTTGCTGTCATGGACTGTGCTGCAATAAACATTCGGGTATTGCATCTGTTTGGGTGACAGTCCTTGATTCTGTAGGATACATTCTGAGCAATGGGATTACTAAATCAAATGGTATATCTATTCTAAGCTTTTAAAGGAAGTGCCAAGTTGCTTTCCAAAGAAGTTGTACCATTTTGCAATTCCACCAGCAGTGTAGGAGAGTTCTGATCTCTCCACAGCCTCTCCAGCATTTATTGTTTTGTTTTTCAGATTGTGACCAGACTTGCTTGGGTGAGATTTGTATCTCATTGTAGTTTTGATTTGAATTTCTCTGATAGCCAGTGGTCATGAGCATTTCACTTGTCTTTTGGCTGTCTGATGCGCTCTTTAATGAAGTGTCAGTTGCTCTCCTTTACCCATTGCCTAAAGGGATTATTTACCTTTGTCTTGTTGATGTTTTGCAGTGCTTTTTGAATTATAAAGATCAGACATCAGTCTGACATGTAGTTTCCAATTATTTTTTTTTTCTATTCTGTAGGTGGTCTTTTAACTCTTTCAATAAAGCCTTTGGATGAACAAGTGTTTGACTCTTAGTAGTTACCATTTAGCTGTTTTCTGTTGATCATGCTTGGTTTGTCAGATTTGGAAGTCCTTCTAAATTGTGTGTTACAACTTTCATTGTTGATCCTATTTTTTCTTGCACAATCTTTATCATTTTAGGTTTCATATTTAGGTTTTTGATCCCATTAAATTTAGTTTTTTTGTAAGGTGTGAGTTATGAGTCTTGTTTCAATTTTTTTTTTTAATTTGTTTTTTACCTGTGACTGAGTGAAAGTATACAATCCTAGCTAAATTTCGATGTCCGTCTATCTGCATCTCCTTCTTTTCTTGCCTGGTGACAGCACACTCCTCCTTTCCATCCTATTTATGTCATATCATTTTAACAGTCGCCTGTACCTGCCTCTCCATCCTTTCTTCTCTCTAGTAAGAGGCCCATAGGACAGTTTCATAGAACCATAAAATGCACATACTGTATGGTCACATTGTGTCCTCGAGTCCAACCCATTCCTGTCTGAAGGGTTGACTTCAGTAATGATTTCTGGCCAGGGGCAGCAGCAGGTCTAGGGGTCATGCTCACAGGGAAAGTCTCAGGCCTTCAGACCGTCAACTGTGGTCTTCTAGAGGAGTTCTTGAGGTGCACTCCTCTTTTTCTTGTGTTGGTAATGGAACTCAACATTGTGTGTCCCATCATGGCTGTCTTTGGTGGTGGCCAGGCACCATCTGGTTCCACTGGCTATATGTTGATAGAGTCACCCATTTAAGTGGGTCCTTCTGTTTTCTGGGCTCTTTTTCCCTCATGTCTTTGTTGTCCTTGATGATCATCTGTTCTGGTGAGTTGGGAACATTTAGCGTACCTCAGATGGCAGCCTGATAGCTTTTAAAACTCCAGATGCCACTCACCAATATGGGGTGCAAGACACTCTTAGCAACAGGTTAGTTATGCCAATTGGCATTGATGTCCTCTGATAGCATGGTCCCCAGACACCTGTCCCTGCTACTCTTTCCTTGCAATATTAGGTTAAGATTAGAAGAGTGTTCAGTTTATTCCCAAGTCCAGTTTAGGTGATCTTCTGTCTGATGTGTGCTGTCACTGCTTTTACCCAACCAAAGTTCTATCAACTGTCCAATCTATAAACAACCCTCCCCCTCCCTGCCTCCCCTCCCTGTGGATGTCAAAGATTCTTTTCTTCTGTACATGAGTCTGTTTTTAAGTCCTTATACTAGAGATCTCATACAGTATTTGTCTCTGTGTCACCGAGTGATTTCACTCAACCTAATGTCTTCCAATTGAAACCAGGTTATGAGATGCTTCCTAAAATCATCATTGTTCTTTATCATTGCACAGTGTTCTCTTGAGTATATATACCATAGTTTGTTTATCCATTCATCTGTTGTTGGGCATCTGGGTTGACTATGCCTTTTTCTGTCATGGACTGTGCTACAGTAAACACTCGTGTGCATATATCTGTTTGTGTGACTGCCCTTGACTCTGTCAGACACATCCTGAGCAGTGGGATATCTGGATCAAATGGTATATCTATTTTCAGCTTTTTAAGGAAACATCAGACTGCTTTCCAAAGAGGTTGTACCATTTTGCAATCCCACTAGCAGTGTAGGAGAGTTCCAATTTCTCCACAGTCTCAGCAGTACTGGTTGTTTTGTGGTTTTGAATCACGGTCAGCCTTGTTGGGGACAGATGGTATCTTATTGCAGTTTGGATTTGGATTTCTCTAATAGCTAGTGACTGTGAGCGTTTCCTCATGTGTCTTTTGTCTTCCTGGATGTCCTCTTCAGTGAAGTCTCTGTCCATCTCCTTTTCCAATTGTTTAATTGGGTTATTTACCTTTTTCTTGTTGATATTTTGCAGAACCTTGTAGAGGATGAAGATCAGATGTTGATCTGACATATAGTTGCCAAATATGTTTTCCCATTCTATAGGTGGTCTTTTAATTCTTTTGATAAAGTCCTTGGATGAGCAAAAGAGTTCAATTCTTACTAGTTCCCATTTATCTATTTTCTCTTCTGTTGATTGTATTTTGTTTTTCAGATTTTGAAGTCTAAGTTGTGTATTAAAACATCCATTGTTGACCCTATTTTTTCTTGTATGTTCTTTATAGTTTTGGGGTTTGATATTTAGGTCTTTAATCTAATTTGAATTAGTTTTGTGTAGGGTATGAGATACGGGTCTTGTTTCAGTTTTTTGCAGAGGCATATCCAATTTTGCCATCACCATTTGTTAAAGAGACTGTTTTTACCCCAGTTTACAATCTTAGGGCCTTTGTCGAATATCAACTGTTCATAAGACTATGGTGGCATCTCTGGGGTTTCAACATTGTTCCATTGGTCTATATTTCTGTTTTCGTACCAGTGCCGAGATGTTTTGACTACTGTGGCTACATTCTAAATTCATGTAGTGTGAGGCCTCCCCCTGTGTTTCTTTTCTTAAGTGGTGCTTTGTTTATCTGGAGTATCTTCTCTTTCCAAATAAAGTTGGCGATTTGTTTCCCCATCTCATTACAAAATGACACAATGTTAAGTCCTCCTATCCATGAGCAAGGTAGCTTTCTCCATTTATGTAAGTCTCTCTTGGTTTCTTTCAGTACTGTCTTGTAGTTCTCTCTGTATAGGTCTCTTATTTCTCTAGTTAGATTTGTTGCTAAGTATTTTATTTTCTTGGGGACTATATTAAATGGTATTGGTTTGGTGATTTCCTCTCTGTTGATCTCTTTGTTTATGTAAAGAGATCCTACTGATTTGCTTATGTTCCAATAGTTCCAATAGTTTATTTGTAGATTCTTTAGGATTATCTACATATACAATCATATCATCTGTAAATAGAGAGATTTTTAGTTCTTCTTTGTTGATGCAAATGCCCTTTATTTCTTTGTCTTGTCTAATTGCTCTGGCTAGAACCTCTATTACAATGTTGAATAGAAGTGGTGAGAGTGGGCATTGTTGTCTAGTTCCTGTTCTCAAGGGGAATTCTTTCAGTCTCTCCATTCAGGATGATTTAGGAAGCTTGCTTTGCATAGATACTCCTACGCATTACATTGAGGAATTTCCCCTCTATTCCAGGTGAGTAGAGAGGATGTTCCAGTAGTTACTTGTTCACTGTTAAAAACTCCTTCACAGACAACTATGCAATTAAGTTCTCGAACTTGCCACTTTGCCAATGTGTGCAATGTCCATTCCAGGAGGAGTTCAAAAATTGTTTTAAATGGTGAACTAGACACTGGCGTCAGTGCATAGATTTTCAAGGAGAGTACTTCAAAGGTGACTGTAGTGATACTCAGCAATGAGGTATGTAGCACTTAGAAAAATTAAGTTTGAGGACTTTACTGTCAGATGTTGTACATCGTCCAGTATGTGATTTGCAAGCATTCTCTCTAGCTTTTTTCTTGTAAGTTTCTTTCACAAAGCTGATATTTTAATGTTGATAAAGAACAATTTTTTATTTTTTCTTTTGCAGGTCATGCTTTTGATGTTGTAACTAAAAAACCTTTGTCTAACCCAGAACCTAAAATATTTTCTTGATTTTTCTAGATTCTTTATACCTACGTTTCATTTTTTTAACTTTTGTATATGATATCTGGTGTGGGTGAAGGCTTATCAGTTTTGCTTATGGATATCAAAATGTTACAGCACTATTTGTTGAAAAGACTAACTTTACTTGAGTGTTCTTTGCATCTCTGTTTATGAATATGTGCATGAGTTTATTTCTTTGCTTACTATACTGTTGCATTGCTATGTGTTTATCCTTTAGTAATACCACTTTGTTGACTACTGTAGCTTTATATTAAGTCTTAAAATAAGTGGCATAAGATCATTTTGTTTCTTTTTTCAGAAGTTATTTAGACTGTCCTACTTCCTCTGCTCTTCTATATGATTTGTTTTTATTTTTTTTATTTTTTATAGTGATTAAGTTAAAGTATACAATCCAATTAGTTCTGCATGCCTGCCTGTCTGTAGTTCCTTCTGATCTCCTTGCCCAGTGACAGTGCATTCTTTTTATTCTACACTTGTTGTATCCTCTTAACAAGCTCCTGTCCCCTTCTTTGTATCCTCTTCCATCTCATGTAGAAGGAAACCAGTAGAACAGCATTCTATAAATGCATAGAACCATACAGTACACATACTATGTAGCCACACTGTGTCTTTGATTCCAGTCCATTTTGGTCCGAAGATGTGACCTTGGTAATGTTTTCTGGTCAGGGGCAGCAGCAGATCTCGGGCCAAGTGATACCTTCAGTAATACTCAGGTTGTTGGTCCATCAGTTGTCAACTTTTAGTAGAGTTCTTGAGCTGCACCCTTTTTTCTTGTGTCACCACAGGGACTCAACATTGTGTGCCCCATTACTGCTGTCTTTCATGGTGGCCAGGCACTATCTGGTTCTTCTGGTCACATGTTGATACAGTTTTGCATTCACAGGGATCCTTCTATCTCCTGAGCTCTTTCTTCCTCATGTCTTTGTTATTTTCGGTGATCATCTGTTCTGGCTGAGACCATTTGGTATACCTCAGATGGCAGCTTGCTAGCTTTTATGACACCAGACACCACTTACCAATACAGGGTATAGAAGACTCTCTTAGCAACAGGCTAGTTGTGTCATCCGACCTCGATGTCCCCCAAGACCATGGTCTCCAGACCCCACCCCTGCTACTCTATCATTACAATACTGGGTTGAGATTAGAAGAGCTTTCAGTTTGTGGCGAAGTCCAGTTAAGTTGATCTGCTTTCTGCTTTCTGCTGTCACTGTTTCACCTAATCAGATTTCTATCAACTACTTTGCTACTGCGGACTGTGCTGCAATAAACATTTGTGTGCATGTATCTGCTCATGTGACAGCCTTTGTTTCTGTAGGATATATTCAGAGCAATGGGATTACTGGATTAAATGGTATATCTATTTACAGTTTTTGAGGACACCAAATTGCTTTCCAAAAAGGTTACATCATTTTTCAATGCCACCAGCAGTGTAGGAGAGTTCCCATCTCTTCACACCCTGGCTAGCATTTGTTGTTTTTATGTTTTTCAGATTATGGCCACCTTGTTGGGGTGAGCCATATGATTTTTAAATCAAATTTTCTTTCAGCTAAAACATTTTCTGCATCATTGGTATTGCATAGAATCTACAGATCAATTTTGGAAGAAGTTACATGTTAATACTATTAAGTATTTTTATTCACGAACAATAATTTCTCTATTTAAAATTACTTGGTGTCTTTCATCTGTATTTTGTTAATTTATCATACAGATTTTACATATCTTTTTGTTAATGTTATATCAATGCATTTTTGTTCCAGGTGCCAGTTTTAAAGTATTTTTTAGAAATTTTCAGGTTTTCACTTGTGGTATGTAGAAATATACTTTATTTTTGTATAATGACCTTGTATCTCGCAAACTGGTTAAAGAGATTTATTAGCTCTAATGGAATTTTTGTACACATTTTATGATTTTCTAAGGTGAATAAATACAGTTGTTTCTTCCTTTTGCATCTCTATGTCTTTTATCTATTATCCACCTATGTATCCATCATCTATCATCTATCTATATCATTATCATCTTATTGTATATTGTATATCTCTCTCTTTGTATGTATTTGATTTATTGAACTAAATACAACTTCCAGTACTGTGTAGACTCAGAGTAATAAGAATAGACGTCCCTGCCTAGCTTCCAATCTTAGGAGGAAAGCATTCCATCTTTGACCATTAAATATGACATTTGTTGAAGTTCTGTACTTTCCTTACCTTCAGGATAATTCCTTCTATATTATTTGCTGGATTTAGAACTTTTTACAAATGCTTTTCTTAAATCAATTATATTGATCACACGGTTTTGTTTTTCTTAACTGTTGATATACTGATTTATAGTGATTGATTTTTTTCACAAATTTATTCAGGATTATTTTACATATCCCCAAATTCACTCATTGTATGTGCATAAATCAGATGTTTAGTAACATTACCAAGTGGTACATGCGTCACCACAAGTCAGTTTTACAACATTTTATCCACTTAGTAAAACCCAGGATATCCATCTACAACTAATCCCGATACCTGCCTTAGTTATCTAGTGTCACCATAACAGAAATACCACAAACAGATGTCTTTAACAAAGAGAAACATACTCACTCACAGTCTAGTAGGCTAAAGTCTAAATTCAGGACACCAATTCCAGGGGAAGGCTTTTTGTCGGTCAGCTTTGAAGTAAGGTCTTTATTATCAATTTTCCCATGCATGAGGAGCTTCTCAGGTGCACTGACCCTGAGTTCAAAGAATACGCTCTGTTCCTAGTACTGCTTTCTTGACAGTATGAAGTTTCCATGTCTCGCTACTCTCTTTTTTATATCTCAAAAGCCATTGGCATAAAACACAATCTAATCTTGTATATCTTGTTACTATATCTTCCACTAATGCATCTCATTAACATCATAGTGATAAGATTTTAGACATACAGAAAATTCACAGCAGATAACAAAATGGAGGAAATCACACAACAATGGAAATCATGATCTAGCCAAATTGATAACACAGTTTTAGGGAACAAAATTCAATCCATGACAACAAGACAAATCTATTTTCTATTTCTATAATTTGAATTTTCTGTATATTTCATATAAATGGAATAACATTATAAGTTGACTCTTGTATCTGGCTTCTTTCACTTAGGTTGTATTCAAGGTTAATCTGTATTTTACCATAAATCAGTACTTTATCTTTTTTCATGGCTAAATACAAGGGATGACAACTAAGTTTGCAAACTTGCCATCATGCACTTATATTGGCAATACTGTACAAATGACCCCATAAGGTTTTATAGTCTCAGTACATGAATGTCTCACAGCTGTCTTCATGTCAACATGCGGTGGTATCTTACTGACTCGTGTACATCACTGTTGTGTGTTTTTGTGTGTCATTGCAAGACTTCTGGAGCTTGAATTAGAGCAATGAACAAGCATTACATTTTGTGTTAAACTCAGCAAGAATGAAAGTGAAATCAGGGACATTAGTCCAAGTTTATGAGGATAATGCCATGAATAAAATGACAGTATAGAAATGAATTAAACATTTTTTCAAAAAGAAGAGAAAGCATCACTGATGAAGAGAGGTCAGGTTGGCCAATAACAAGCAGAACTAATGAAAATGTTTCAAAAAGTTATTGAGTTGTGCATCAAAATCATTGGCTGACTGCGAGAAGCATAGCAGACCAAGTAAACATCAATAGAGAAATAGGAAAATCCTAATTGAAAATCTTAGCATGAGAAAGGTATGTGCAAAAATGGTCTTGAAGGAGCTTCCTGATGAACAAAAGCAACAGAGAGTCAAAGTTTGCCAAGACCTTTCAGAGGCAAGAGGATGTTTTGGGCTGTTTTATCACTGACGAAGAAACTTGGACACACTAACATGACTCTGAAACAAAGCTTCAAAGTGCACAGTGGAAGTCAGCCAATTCTCCATGACCAAAAGAGTTCTGTCATTTCAAATCAAGACTCACAATGGTGTTGCTAGCCTTTTTTGATATCAGAGGGACTGTTCATTATGAATTTGTACCAACTGGACAAATGTTAACCAGGTTTACTATTTGGAAGTGCTGAAAATATTGTGTGAAAAAGTTAGATGAAAATGACATGAATTTTTTGCCAGGAGTTCAGGGCTCTTGCATCACTACAATGCACAAGCTCACCTGGCACTGTCTGTGAGGGAGTTTATGGAACATGGTATCTACTCACCTAATCTGGCTCCCAATGATCTTTTACTTTATCCAAAGTTAAAGAAATATTCAAAGTGTAACAATAATAACTTGCAACATGTTATCTCCTTTTCAAAATAGATAATTGAGAGCTTCAATTAATTAATGTCATAATAAATAACCTGTGATTTTTTTTTTTACTGCATCAGCTACTGTGGCCTCTGTACTTGCCTCTTTCCAAAGAGGGACAGAGTCCACTCAGCTCCTGTGAACTTAGTCTCCCTCCTCTTCTTTGCTCTCCTGAGAAATGGCCTTCGTCTTGGGAAACAGCAACCAGGAAAGCTGACTGGAATTCTTTATATCCACAACTTTTCTTTCTTGCTTCTTATCTCAGAATAGAATTGTCAGGCTAGTTTCACTGGTTAAGGAAAGAATAAGTGAGTGAATGAATCTATTTATTTATTTACCATCTATCTGTCTGCTTATTTATTTATTTATTGTGATTGAGTGAAAGTGTAAAATCCAGTTTAAATTTGCATGCCCGCCTATGTGCAACTCCCACTGTTTTCCTTGTCCGGTTGCAGCACACTCCTCTTATCTGTTCTATATGTGTCGTATCCTCTTAACAATCTCCCGTCCCTTCTTCTCCATCTTCTCCCTCCTCTCTAGTAGGTGGCCAGTAGGACAACATTCTATAGATGGGTAGAACCATAAAGTGCACACATGATATGGTTACTCTGTGTTGTGGAGTCCAATCCATTCCTGTCTGAAGAGTTGACCTCAGTAATGATTTATGGACAGGGGCAGCATCAGAACTAGGGGGCCATACTGCCAGGGGAACCCTTAGGCCCCTGTGCCCTCAACTGTGGTCTTTTAGTGGAGTTCTCAGTGTGCACCCCTTTTTATTCTCGTGTTGCCACTGAGACCCAACTTTGTGAGCCTCATCACAGCTACCACTGGTGGTGGCCAGGCATTATCTGATTCCTCTAGTCACAAATCAATGTAGTCACCAACTCACTTGGGCCTCTCTGTTTTCTGGGTTCTCTTTCCCCTTGTGGTTTTGGTCCTTGGTGATCATCTGTTCCTGCTAAGTTTGGACCATTTGGTGTACCTCAGATGGCAGCTTGCTAGCTTTTAAGACCCCAGATGCCACTCGTCAATATGGAGTGCAGAAGATTCTCTTAGCAATAGGCCAGTTATGCAATTGGCCTCGATGTCTCCTGAGAGCATGGTCCCTGGTCCCCCGCCCCTGCTACTCTGTACTTGCAGTATTGGGTTGAGATTGGAAAAGTATTCATGTTATACTGAAGTCAGGTAAAACTGATCTTCTTTCTAATGTGCGCTGTCACTGATTTCACACAACAAAATTACTATCAACTATCTAATCTATAACCAGCCCTCTTCCTTCCTCCTTCCCCTCCCTTGCAGCCATCAAAGAGTTTTTCTTCTGTACATGAGTCTCTTTTTAAGTTCTTATTGTAAGGGTCGCATTCAATATTTGTCCTTGTGCCGCTGACTAATTTCACTCAACATGTCTTCC
Source organism: Heterohyrax brucei (assembly GCA_028571685.1). Classification (NCBI taxonomy): domain Eukaryota; kingdom Metazoa; phylum Chordata; class Mammalia; order Hyracoidea; family Procaviidae; genus Heterohyrax; species Heterohyrax brucei. The sequence goes on along the minus strand of CM053166.1, from coordinate 125,532,595 downwards.
AATTGAAACCAAGTTATGAGAAGCTTCATAAAATCATCATTGTTCTTTATCGTTGCATAGTGTTCCACTGAGTATATACAGCATAGTTTATTTGTCCAGTCATCTGTTGTTGGACATCTGGGTTGATTCCATCTTTTTGCTACTGTGGACTGTGCTGCAGTAAACATTTGTGTGCATGTATCTGCTCCTGTTAGTATCGTTGACTGTGTAGGATAAATTCCAAGCAGTGGGATTACTACTGGGTCAAATGGTATATCTATTTCCAGCTTTTTAAGGAAGTGCCAGATTGCTTTCAAAAGAGGTTGTACGAATTTGCAATTCCACCAGCAGTGTAAGAGAGTCTCAATTTCTCCACAGCCTCTCCAGCATTGGTTGTTTTGTGTTTTTTTGGATTATGGCCAACTTTGCTGGGGTGAAATAATACCTCATCATAGTTTCTATTTGAATTTTTTAATAGCAATGATTGTGAGCATTTCTGCATGTGTCTTTTGGCTGCCTGGTTCTCCTCTTTATAGAAGTGTCTGTCCATCTCCTTCATGCAAAATTTAATTGGACTATTTATCCTTTTCTTATTGATATTTTGTAGTACCTGATAGATTATGGAAATCAGAAGTCTGTCTGACATATACTGCCAAATACTTTCTTCCCTTCTGTAGGTGGTCTTTTAATTCTTTTCATAATGTCTGTGGATGAGCAAAAATGGTTGATTCTTAGTAGTTCCCATTTATCTATTTTCTCTTCTGTTGACTGTGCTTTGTCAGTTTTTCAAGTCTGTTTATGTTGTGTATTAAAACTTCCATTGTTGATCCCCTTTTATCTTGGATGAGCTTTATCATTTTAGATTTGATATTAAGGTCTTTTATCTAATTTGAGTTGGCTTTTGTATAAGGTGTGAGATATGGGTCTTGTTTCAATTTTTTGCAGATGGATATCCAATTTTCCCAGCAACATTTGTTAAAGAGACTGCTTTTACCCAGTTTACAATCTTAGGGCCTTTGTCGAATATCAGCTGTTCCTCAGAGTATGATGGCATCTCTGGGTTCTCAACTCTGTTTCATTGGTCTACATGTCTCTTTTTGTGCCAGTACCACAATGTTTTGACAACTGAGACAATGTAATAAGTTCTGAAGTCAGGTAGTGGGAGGCCTCCCAGTGTGTTCTTCTTCTTCAGTAGTGCTTTACTTATCCGTGGTTTCTTCCCTTTCCATACAAAGTTAATGATTTGTTTCTCTATCTCATTGAAAAAAGTCACTGGAATTTGTATTGGGATTGCATTATATAAGTAGATGGCTTTTGGTAAAATCAAGATGGTAGAGTAGACCCACGTCTCCTCATTTGCCTCTGAGAACTAAGGCCTGGATGATATTTGTGTGGAGTACTGAACATTTGGGGAGACCTAGGACCTAGCATATTTGACTAGGCACCAGAATTGGACTAATCTTACCTTCTCAAAAACGAGCCAGTGGGAATCTGACCTCCACTTCTGCTGTTTCACTGTATCGGGAAACTGCAGCTCTGTGAACAGCTGATAGCGTACTTCCATTATCAGCTGGAAGGCAGAGTCTGCTGCTTCTGACTGCTTATTCAGACATTAAACTGGGATAAAAACAATCTTTTCAACAAATGCTGCTGGCAAAGGGATATCCATCTGCAATAAATTGAAACAAGACCCATATTTCACACCTTAGACAAAAATCAACTCAAATTGGATAAAAGACCTAAAAGTCAAATCTAAGATGATACAGCTCATCCAAGAAAAAATAGGAACAACAATGGAAGTGCTAATACACAATGCAAACAGATTTCAGAATCTGTCAAACAAAACACAATCAACAGAAGAGAAAATAGAAAAATGGGAACTACTAAGAATCAAACACTTTTGCTCATCTAAAGACTTCATCAAAATAATTAAAAGACCACCTACAGAACAGGAAAAAGTATTTGGCAACTCTATGTCAAATTGACATCTGATCTCCATAATCTATAGCAAAAAGCCAAGTGCCATCGAGTCGGATCCATAATCTATAAGATACTTCAAAATATCAATAAGAAAAGGATAAATAATCCAATTAAGCTATGGCCTTAGGAGATGACCAGACATTCCTCTAAAGAGGATATCCAGGCAGCTGAACAACACATGTAGAATTGCTCACGATCATTAGCTATTAAAGAATTTCAAATCAAAACTGCAACGAGATACTGTCTTACCCCAGAAGGTTGGCCATGATCCAAAAAACACAAAACAACAAATGCTGGAGAGGCAGTGGAGAAATTGGAACTCCCCTACACTGCTGGTGGGATTGCAAAATGGTACAATCTCTTTGGAAAACAGTCTGGTGCTTCCTTAAAAATCTGGAGATAGATACACCATTTGACCCTGTAATTCCTCTGCTCGGAATTTATCCTTCAGAAACAAAGGTTGTCACACGAACAGACACATTGACATGAATGTTTGTTTGCAGCACAGTCCACAATAGCAAAAAGTTGGAATCAACCCCGATGCCCATCAACAGACGAATAGGTAAGCAAACTATGGTACATGTACTCAATGAAACACTATGCTGTGGTTAAAAAAAAAAAAAAAGACAATTTTAGAAAACACCTCATTAACATGGTCTCATTTGGAGTGAAATCAATGAGTGTCAAAAGGACAAATTTTGAATGAGACCTCTGTTATAAGGACGTAACAAGAGAATTATCCACAGAAGAAAATGACTGTATTGGCTACATGGGTGGGTAGGGGGCTGAGGGTTTATCGTAGATGAGATAATTGATAGATGTTAGAGATTTTATTCTTTTACCGTAATTATTAAAAAATAAAAAAGTTAAAAAAAATCTGGTGCATAAAAACCTGGATTATTCAGAAAGATGAGAAAGTTTGTGATCTTTTCTTGATTTTGTAGAAGGATGCAAGTGTTTATTAATTTTCTGGACTTAATAAGTCTGTAAATTGTAAAAAAAAATAAATTTAAGATTTTCACAATGTAAAGTCTTCCTATCCATGAGCTCGCTAGGTTTCTCCATTTATGTAAGTCTCTCTTAGGTTCTTGTAGTAAGGTCTTGCAGTTCTGTTTGTAAAAGCCTCTAATTTCTCTAGTTAAATTTAGTATAGTAAATGGTATTGACTTGGTGATTTCTTCTTTAATAATCTCTTTGTTGTTATAAAGTAATCCTACTGATTTACTTATGTTTCTCTTGTATCCTGAGACATTGCCAAACTCTTCTATCAGTTTGAGTAATTTACTTATGGATTCTTTAGGATTCTCTGCGTATACAATCATATCATCTGCAAAGAGGGAAATGTTTACTTCTTCTCTGATGCAGATACCTTTTATTTCTTAGTCTTGTCTAATTGCTCTGGCTAGAACCTCTATTACAATGTTGGATTGAAGTGATGAGAGTGGGCTTCCTTGTCCAGGTCCCACTCTCAAGGGGAATTCTTTCAGTCTCTCACCATTCAGGATGACTTAGGCGGTTGACTTTGTATAAATGGCCCTTAGCGCATTGAGGAATTTGCCACCTATCCCTATTTTGCTGAGTTTTTAGCATGAATCGGTGTTGGACTTTATCAAATGTTTTTTCTGCATCAATTGACAAAATCGGGTGATCCCCGTCTTTTGTGTTATTTATGTGGGTGATTGTTGGTGCGTTGGCATGATTAACACGGGTCACCACTTACAGGTGTGAAATGGGACACCACTTACGGGTGTGATGAGTGTGAGAGGCTGAGGTTGAAAAATCACACTGACGACAAACTTTTAGTTTGCTGTGGGCAGAAAAGGGATGGTCTCCTGTGAGTAGAGATTGACACCAGTTTGTTTAACCCACAAGCTTTCATTGAGCAAAGTAAACAAGCCTGTGCTGAGAAAGTGAGAAAAGGGATCTTATCAGTGTTCCCTCTTATCAGTGTTCCCTACTTCAAAAGAAGAACAGGCATTCCCGGGGCGGGGGAGGGGAAATTCTTGAACTAGTCTCAGTCAATGCTGTTTTTGGCACGTCCTGGTTTTCCAGTCCACCGACACTAAACCTGTCTCAAGGGCTTTTGCCAGGCTATTGCCATCCTCAAGACAAGTCCCTATCTAGACACAGGCAAGGTCAGGGTAAGCAGGATTTCACATTATTTCCAAACATGCGCATACCCACAGGTGATCACATTAATTTTCTGATGTTGAACCAGGCTTGCATCCCTGATAGAATCCAACTTGGTCTTGATGAAACGGTTTTTTGATATGTTGTTGAATTCTGTTGGCGAGGATTTTGTTGAAAATTTTTGCATCTAGGTTCATGAGTGATATTGGACTGTAATTCACCTTTTTGTTGGATGTTTCCCTGGCTTTGGTATGAGGATTATGCTGGCTTCATAGGATGAATTTGGGAGTATTCCATCACTTTCTATGCTATGAAATAGTCTCAGTAACATTGGAGTTAACTCTTCTCTAAAAGTTTGGTAGAATTCTACGGTGAAGCCATCTGGACCAGAGGTTTTTTTTGGTTGGTAGCTTTTGGATGACTTTTTCAATCTCTTCCTTTGTGATGAGTTTATTCAGTTGTTCTGCTTTACCTTGTGATAATTTTGGTAAGTGATATGAATCTAGAAATTTGTCCATTTCCTCTAGGTTTTCACATTTGTTAGATTACAGTCTTTTGTATTATGCTGTTATGATATTTTTGATCTCTGTTGGATCTGTTGTGACATCTCCCATCTCATTTCTTATTTGGATTATTTGTATCTTCTATTGTTTTTCTTTTGTAAGTTTAGCCAATGGTCTGTCAGTTTTGTCGATCTTTTCAAAAAAACATCTTTTTGTTGTCTCAACTTTTTCAATTGTTCTTCTATTCTCCAATTCATTTAGTTCTGCTCTAATCATCACGATCTGTTTTCCTCTGGTGCCTGAGGGGTTTCTCTGTTGTGCTCTCTCTATTTGTTCAAGCTGTAGGGTTAATTCTTTGATTTGGGTTCTTTCTTCTTTCCGGATGTGTTTATTTATAGAGATAAACTGACTTCTGAGTACTGCTTTGGCTGTATCTTATAGGTTCTGGTAGGAAGTATTTTCATTCTCATTATAATCCATAAATGTCTTTATTTCATCTTTGATTTCTTCTATAATCCCTTGTTTTTGAGCGAGATGTTGTTCAATTTCCATGAGTAACAATTTCTAACTATGTTTTCCTCCTATATTTACTTTGACTTATATGGCTTTATGATCTGAGAAGATGCTTTGCAATAATTCAACGTTATGGATTTTGTTGAGAATTGCTTTATGTCCTAACACATGCTCTATTCTGGAAAATGTTCCATTTGCACTGGAGAAGAAGGTGTTGTTTTCTACTGACAGATAGAAAGTTCTGTATATGTTGATGAAGGCTAGTTGGTTAATTGTTGCAATAAGATCTTCTGTGTCTTTATTGAACATTTTTCTGGAAGATGTGTCTAATACTCAGTGTGAAGTGTTGAAGTCTCCCACTACTGGTATGGAGTGATCTATCTCATTTTTGTGTGTTGTCAGTATTTCTTCAATTTATTTGGATGCTCTAGTATTGGGTGCATAAATATTTAATATTGTTAAGTCTTGATTGTTTATGGAACCTTTCAGCAATAAGTAGAGTCCATGTTTATCCAAGATGGTGGATTTTACATTAAAACCTATTTTATGTGAGATCAGTATTGCTACTGCTGCTCTTCTTTGTATATTGTTAGCTCGGTATATATTCTTCCATCCTTTAACTTTCCGTTATTTCATATCTTTAAGTCTAAGGAGAGTTTCTTGTAAGTAATATGTAGACAAGTTGTGTCTTTTGATCCACGATGTCACTCACTGTCCCTTTACTGGAGCATTCAGTCCATGTACATTCAACATAATTATTGATAGATACATGTTTAGTGCTATCATTTTGATGTATTTATTTTTGTGTTGGTATTTTCTCTCTTGCTCTTAAAATTCTGCTGTGAGACATGCTTCTTTATGGGTTGATTATTCACCCTTTTCAGTGTTGGTTTTGTGCTTGTTGATAACTCCTGTATTACATTTCTTGATTTGACATGTTGTACCTTTATTGTGCTTTGAGGCTACCACTATGATCCCCATTAATAATCTGTTTAAACCCATTTTTGAGTTCTAGATATCTATCACGTCTGGCACCCCAGTGACCAGCACTGGGAAGGGTCTGGGCCCCAGAAGGACAGGAAAGGGGATGAGAAAGTTCTTCTGCTGAGCTATACACTGTTTACTGAAGAACTGCAGTTCATTGTATTAGCTGACTCATGTTCATTCCCCAGCTCATGGATAACAAACAAGGTGTTTGTACTTGCAGTCTTCCCAAACAAGGAGTCCATAAAAAAGCAGACAAAATTCCATTAGTTTTCAAGTCTTGAAAATAATTCTATTCTCTGAGATCATTTAGGTAATGGCCCTCCACTCCAGACTCTGGGTGTTTGCTATGCTATTTGTATTCTGGGTGGAGGATCCTTGGCCCTGAGTTTTAGCTCTGCCTTCCCGGGCCACTGAGACAGCAACTCTGCTCCCTCAGCTTGATATGGCCCCATTCTCCTAGTCCATTGAATGGTGGCCCCACATCATTAGCACTGGTTGGCCCCTTTCCTCTGAACCTTGGGTATGACATACCTGTCCCGTTTCCACTGGGTAGTAGCTCCATTCCCAGCAAAACTTAATGTAGCTCTGTACTGCGGAACTGAGTTGGCACCAATCTCACTGATTGAAAACTAAGAATCTGTGGCTCAACTCTTTGAGACTGAACAGAACACAGCCACACTCTGAAACCAAGAAGGTCCTGCTCTCATGTTCCTTGTGAAAGTTTTGCTGATCACTGAGCTGCTCCAGCAGTGATCCTTTTCTTTCCTGGGAGGACAACAGAGGTAGCTCCTTTGGCCTATTTCCTGCCTGTAAAATTCTAAGAGGTAGACAACATTTTTTCTTTCTTTCTCTGTTCCCTTCAGTTCTAAATTGATGGGTTTTCTGCTATGATAGTTGGTTAGTTCCATCAAACACAGACTTAATCCCTTTACCAAAAGTCATATAACCGTCTTAGTTGAGTATTCAAGGACATGTTTCCTTAGTTTATAAAACAGAATTTTCCAAAACTTTCAATTCTATTTTCATTCTCAAGTTCATTTTTAAGCTTATCTCTTTCTTCTTGCATATTTCCCTGTAAGTGACAGGGAGAAATCACATGGTCCCTTTAAAATCTAGCTTAGAAATCTCATCATTCAGCCGTTCAACTTCGTCACTTACAAGTTGTGCCTTCCATCAAATACTTGAACATAATTCAGACAAGGTCTTTGCCATTGAATTAAAGGCATTGCCTTTCCTCCATTGCCCAATCACGTGTTCATCATTTTCTTTTTAAATCTCATCAAAAACATGTTGAACATACAAATTTCTAGCAACATTCTGTTGTTGCTGACTCCATATGTATTCTGTAAGATAATGGAGAATTTCCCTTTAGCTCTCTTGTCTCCCCTGACCCCTTAAAAGAATTGCCTTTGAAGTCTGTAATTCTACCAAGAGTCTCTTCAAGGCAGTCTATGCTTTTACTGTTAAGCACATTAAAACTCTTCTAGCTTGCGCTCATTACGCAATTGCAAAACTGCTCCACATTTTTGGTATCTGTTTAAAAACACTGCCTTCTTCTGGTTCTGAATTTTATATCAGTTAACTAGTGCTGCTATAATAGAAATATCACAAGAGGGTTACTTCAAAAAACTGAAATTTATTTTCTCATAGTTTAGGAGGCTAGAAGTCTTGTTTCAGGGTGTTGGCCCCAAGGGAAAGATTTTATGTCCCTGTCCACTCTAGGATAATGTTTTTGTTCCTTGGCTCCTTGGTGATTTTCATGTGAACTGGCATGTGTCTTCTCCTATCTGTGCTTGGCTAACTTTCTCTTTTTGTTATTATTTAATGAAAATGTACATTCCCATACAAATTTGCATGCCCATCTATATGCAGCTCCCATTGCTCTCTCGTCCAGGTGATAGCACACTCTACCTCTCTGCTCCATACATATCTTATCCTCCCAGAAATCTCCTATCCCCTCCTCTCCACCCACTTCCCCGCCTCCAGTAAGAAGTTACCAGGACAACATTCTATAGATGCATAGAACCATAAAGTGCACACATGATATGGTCACTCTGTGTAGCCAAGTCCAATCCATTCCTGTCTGAGGAGTTGACCTCCATTATGATTTATGGATGGGGCAGCATCAAGGCCAGGGCCATGCTCCTTGAAGAACCTCGAGGCCACCAGAACATAAATTGTGTCTTTACAGTGGAGATCTCAGGGTGCACCCGTTTTAATCCTTCTGTTGCCAGTGAGACTCAACTTTGTGAGATCCATCACAGCTATCACTGGTGGTGGCCAGGCACCATCCTATTCTTCCTGTCACAAGTCAATGTAGTCGCCCACTCACATGGGTCTCTCTGTCTTCTGGGTTCTCTTTCCCCCATGTCGTTTTGGTCCATGGTGATCATGCATTCCTGCTGAGTTAGAACCATTTGCTGTACCCTCAGATGGCAGCTTGGTAGCTTTTAAAAGGCCAGACACCACTCATCAATATGGGGTGCACAGGGCTCTCTTAGAAAAACACTAGTTATGTCAGTTGGCTGCGATTTACCCTGAGAACATAATACCTGGCACCCCAATCCAGCTGCTCTGTCCTTGCAATATTGGGTTAAGATGGGAGGAGTAATCATGTTATGTTGAAATCCAGTCAAACACGTGCTATCACAAATTCCACCCAAAAAAATTTCTATTAACTACCTAATCTAAACCCTCCTCCCCTCGCCCTCCCGCCCTTCCCACCCTTGTAGCCATCAAAGAATCTTTTCTTCTAGGTATGAGTCTGTTTTTCAGTTCTTATTGTAGAGGTCTCATACAATATTTGTCCTTTTGTCTCTGACCACTTTCACTCAGCATAATTGTCCTCCAATTGAAACCAGGTTATGAGATGTTTCCTAAAATCATTGTTGTTCTTTATCATTGCATAGTGTTCTATTGAGTATATATACCATAGTTTACCTATCCATTACTCTGTTGTTGGGCATCTGGGTTGACTCTAACTTTTTGCTGTTGTGGACTGTGCTGTGATAAACATTCATGTGCATGTATCATTTGGTGTGAATGGCCTTGATGCTGTAGAATATATTCCGAACAGTGGACTTACTGAGTCAAATGGTATATTTATATTGAGCTTTTTAAGAAAGTCAGATTGTTTTCCAAAGAGATTGCATCATTTTGCAACCCCACCAAAAGTGTAGGAGAGTTACAATTTCTCCACAGCCTCTCCAGCATTTGTTGTTTTGTGTTTTTTGGATCATGGCCAACCTTACTGGAGTGAGATGGTATCTCATTGTAGTTTTGATTTGAATTTATTTCATAGCTAAAGATCATGAGCATCTCCGCATGTGTTTTTTAGCTACCTGGATCTCCTTTTTAGAGAAATGTCTATCCATCTCCTTTGCCTATTGCTTAAGTGGATTATTTATCTTTTTCATATTGACATTGTGTAGTGCCTTATAGATTATGGAGATAAGATGTCAGTCTGACATATAGTTGCTAAATATTTGTTACCATTCTGTAGGTGGCCTTTTAATTCTATGAATAAAGTCTTTGGATAAGCAAAAGTGTTTGATTCTTAATAGTTCCCATTTATCTATTTTCTCTTCTGTTGTTTGAGGTTTGTTTAATTGACTTTGAAGTCTGTCTATGTTGTGTATTAAAACTTCCATTGTTGTTCCTACTTTTTCTTGGATAAGCTTTATCATTTTAGATTTGATATCTAGGTCCTTTATCTAGTTTGAGTTGGTTTTTGTATAAGGTGTAAGATATGGGTCTTGATATGGGTCTTGTTCTCGGATCCGACTCGACGGCACTTGGCTTGGCTTCAGTTTTTTGCAAATGGATATCCAATTTTGCCAGCATCACTTGTTGAAGAGATTGTTTTTACCCCAGTTTAATGTCTTAGGGCCTTTGTTGAATATCAACTGTTCATAGGCAGATGGTGTCATCACCGGGGTCTCAATTCTGTTCCATTTATCTGTCTGTCTCTTTTTGTAATAGTACCAGGTTGTTTGGACTACTGTGGCAGTGTAATAGGTTCTATAGTCAGGCAGTGAGAGGCCTCCCATTGCATTCTTTTTCTTCACTAGTGCTTTACTTATCTGGGGTTTCTTCCCTTTGCAAACAGAGTTGGTGATTTGTTTCTCCATCTCATTAAAAAATGTCACTGGAATTTGTAACGGGATTGCATTACATAAGTAGATTGCTTTGGGTAAAATAGACATTTTCACAATGTTAAGTTTTCCCATCCATGAGCAGGGTAGGTGTCTCCATTTATGTAAGTCTCTCGTAGTTTCCTGTAGTAAGGACTTGTATTTCTCTTTGTAAAGGTCTGTTATTTCTCTGGTTAGATTAATTCCTAGGTACTTTGTCTTCTTAGGGGCTATAGTAAATGTTACTTGGTGATTTCTTCCTTAATAATCTTGTTGTTGGTGTAAAGGAATACTACTGACTTAATTATGTTTATCTTGTATCCTGAGACTTTGCCAAACTCTTCCATATGTTTGAGTAGTTTTCTTACGGATTCTTTGGGATTCTCTGCATATACAATCATATCACCTGCAGATACGGAGATTTTGACTTCTTCTTTGCTGATGCACATGCCCTTTATTTCTCGGTCTCGTCTACTTGTCCTGTGTAGAACTTCTAGTATGATGAATAGGAGAGGTGAGAGTGGGCATCCTTGTCTAGTTCCCATTCTCAAGGGAAACTGTTTCAGTTTCTCTCCACTCCAGATGATGTAGGCAGTTGGCTTTGTATAAATGGCTCTTATTGCATTGAGGTATTTGGTGTTTATTTCTATTTTGCTGAGAGTTTTTAGCATGAATTTGTGTTTGACTTTATCAAATGCCTTTCCTGCATCAATGGACAAAATCAGGTGATTCTTGTCTTTTGTGTTATTTCCATGGTTGATCACATTAATTGTTTTTCTAATGTTCAACCAGCCTTGCATTCCTGTTATGAATCCAACTTGGTCATAACGGATTGTTTTTTTGATATGCTGTATTCTGTTAGCAAGAATTTTGATGAAAATTTTTGCATCTAGATTCATGAGTGATATCGGTCTGTAGTTCTCCTTTTTTGTTAGATCTTTCTCTGTCTTCATAGAATGAATTTGGAAGTATTCCTTCCCTTTCTATAGTGTGAAATATACTCGATAGTATCGGAGATAACTCTTCTCTGAAAGGTTGGTAGAATTCTGTGGTGAAGCCATCTGGGCCTAGGCTTTCTTTGGTTGGTAGTTTTTGGATGACTTTTTCCACCTCTTCCTTTGTGATGGGTTTATTAAGCTGTTTTGCTTCACCATGTGATAATTTGGGTAGGTCATATGAATCAAGGAATTTGTCCATTTCCTCTAGGTTTTCAAATTTGTTAGAGTACAGTCTTTCACAGAATTCTGTTATGATATTTTTGATTTCTGTTGGATCTGTTATGACAATTCTTCTCACTTTTTTATTTATGTTATTTGTTTCCTGTTTTTATTTAGTAAGCTTAGGCAACAGTTTGTCAATTTTGTTGATCCTTTAAAAAAAACAGCTTTTGGTCTTTTCAATTTTTTCAATTCTTCTCTAATTTGTTTAGTTCTGCTCTAATCTTTATGATCTGTTTTCTTCCGGTGCCTGAGGGGTTCCTCTGTTGTTCTTTCTCTGTTGTTCAAGCTGTAGGGTTAGTTCGTTGATCTGGTTTCTTTCTTCCTTCCAGATGTATGCATTTATGGAGATAAGCTGACCTGTGAGCACTGCTTTGGCTGTATCCCATAGGTACTGGTAGGAAGTGTTTTCATTCCCATTTGCATCTAAAGTTTCTTTATTTAATCCTTGATTTCTTCTATAACCCATGTTCTTTTGAGCAAGATCTTGTTCAGTTTCCATGAGTTCCATTTTCAATTTTTTTTCTGCTATTAATTTTGACTTTTATGACTTTAGGATCTGCGAAGATGCTTTGTATTAACTCAATGGTATCGATTTTGTTGAGAATTGCTTTATGTCCTAACACATGATCTATTCTGCAGAATGTTCCATGTGCACTGGAGAAGAAGGTATAGTTGTCCTGTGATGGATAGAAAGTTCTGTATGTGTCAATGAGGTCTAGTTGGTTAATTGTGGAGATAAGGTCTTCTGTGTCTTTATTGAGCTTTTTTCTAGATAATCTGTCCAATATTGAGAGTGGAGTGTTGAAGTCTCCCATTATGACTGTGGGGTCATCTTTCTCATTTTTGAGTGTAGTCAGTGTTTCTGTGATGTATTTAGGTGTTCTAATATTAGGTGCATTAATATTTAATATTGTTAAGTCTTGCTGTGTACTGAACATTTCCCCAGTAATTAGTGTCCATCCTTGTCTGTGATGGTGGATTTTACATTAAAATAGATTTTATCTGTGATTAGAATTGCCACACCTGCTCTTCTTTGTTCATTGTTAGCTTGATATATCTTCTTCCATCCTTTAATTTTCAGCAGGTTCCTATCTTTAAGTCTAAGGTGAGTTTCACTAGGCAATTTATGGATGTGTCATGTCTTTTGATCCAGGATGTCATTGGATGTCTCCTTACTGGAGCGTTCAGCCCATTCTCATTCAATGTAATTACTGATAGGTATGTGTGGAGTGCTTCCACTGTGCTATGTTTATTTTATGTTGACTTTTTCTCTGTTGTTCTTATTAGTCTGTTTTGGGACATTCTTCTTTGTGAGTTGATTTTTCACCTTTTTCAAGGTTGGTCTTGTGGTTGTTGAGACTCCTGTATTGCATTTCTTGATTTGATATGTTACATCTTTATTGTGTTTTACAGCTGTATCTACAATTCCCCTTAATAAATTGTATATAAAACTGATTTTAGTCACGACCAGTCTTATCAACTTCCTCTCCATCTGGAAGGACTATAACAACTATAGTACATCCCTCTTTTTAATATGATGGTGTCATATTTTTCACGATATAACTGGATCATTTCTTTCACTATTATAGCTTTGATTGAGTTTGGAGCCTTCTCTAACTGAATAAGATTCTGGGTGATGTGTCCTATATTTGCTTCTAAAATATAAAGTTAGTGGTTTTGTTCTTCTAAGCTAAGAGATTTTTTCAGTATTTCTTGTAGCTTTGGTTTGTTTTTTACAAAGTCTCTGAGTTTATGTTCATCTGTGAATGTCTTCATTTCATTTTCATATTTGAAAGAGTTTTGAAGGATATATAATTCTTGGTTGGAAGTTCTTCTCCTTATGGCTTTGAATGTATCAGCATTGTTTCTGCTTAGAAATCTGATGAAAGACTTCAGGGTTTCCCTCTGAATGTTAGCTTTGCTTGGAGTCTTGCTGCTTTTACCAATCTATGCTTATGTTTCATTTTGTTAAGCTTCATTACAGTATGTCTTGGAGTCTTTCTTTTGAATTTATATCGAGTGGCGTTCGATATGCATCTTGGATATCTATATTCTCTTTGGTCATGATTTCTGGGAAGTTTTCTGTCAGGAGCTCAGCAACAATACTCTGTGTTCTCAGGTGTCTCGCCCTGCTCAGAAACTCCAATTAATCTTAGATTGTTCCTCTTAATAGATTCCCACATGCTTCTTAACGCTTCTTCATTTTTCTTGTTTCTTTTTTTCTAATTTCTCCATCATAGGTGCTGCAGTCAGTACCTCTCTCTTCCATGTCAGAAAGTTTATTTTACATTTGTTCCATTCTATTTTCTTGGCTTTGAATTGAAGTTTCTATCTCTTTGATTTTGTTCTTGGTCTGTTGTGTTTCACAGTCCTGGTGTTCCTTCAGATCAAACAGCTGGCTTAATTTTTCATTTTGCCCTGCTGCATTTTGTATAAGGTTTAGGAGTGCTCTCTATATAATCCTTTTGTATTCACCCTCTGATAGTTTCAGAAAGATCTATTTGTCTGAGAAGTTCTGTGATGCTTTCTTTTGGGGGCCTTCTGAAGCCATGTGTGATTTCCTGGTTACACTTCTCTCCAGAGTTTGTTGCTTTTGGGGCATCATTCAAGTCAACAGAGCCTGGGAGAGATGCTGTGAGAATGGACCACAGTAGTTTCTCTAGGCCATCTTAAAATGAAAGGTAAAATGTATCTGACAACTTCCAAAGTCAGTCAGGTTTTCAGGTGCACGGGTCCCTCTTCCCAGCTGACAAATTCAGCACCTCTATATCCAACCCCAGATGTTATAAATTAGTTCAAAATACAGAAAGGCTACTGCCCTGCTGGCTTCTGCTGTTGGGCTCCAACCTTATGTCACACTATGTAGAATACTGCTTTTCTGCTGGAAATGTGGTCTCCTCTGAGCAGGCACTGCCTCCCAGCCTACGAATTAGCTCCAGCTGAGGTTTCCATATGGATATATCTGCCTCCCAGTGAAACAAGATGGTGTCCTGCACAAGCTCTCTGCCTGCATCAGTACAGGCTAGTCTATGGTGGAGGCAGAAACAGAGGCCGAAGATGCCAAGATGCACAGAATCCAAAGCTGAGCTTTAAAAATATGGCAATTTCACCCAGCGATTCCACCAGTATTGTGTCTGAGATTAGCTGCTAGTCAAATCCCAGCTTCTCCCGCCTGCTAAGACCAAGAAAAAAAAAGTTAAAATGGCAAATAACCTTCGGTCCATGTAAGCCAGCACTCACCAAGAGCAGGGGTCAGTCAAAGAGAGGAGGTTTTCCATTCAGTGGTATGAAGTCCAAATTAACAGCCCTATGCTGTGTCTTAGGACTCACTTCATGTCTAGAAGCCTCCATTTAATTATTAGTTCAGGTCTCAGTTTACAGAGGGATTTAGGGAGATGTGTGTTTAGTCCACCATCTTGACTCTGCTCCCTCTTTTTATTTCTTATAATAGATTTTCTCAAGAGATTCGGTATACTAACTTGTCTCATTAACGTAATAGAAAATTTATTCCCAAATGGTATTATAGACAGTTGCATAGAGGTTTTGATTTACAACATATATTGGGGGGGACACATTAAATCTAAAGTACTGTGAAACATAACCTAACCCAAAACAACAAACCTACTGTTGTTGAGTTGATTCTGAATCATAGTGATCCAATAGGACACAGTAGAACTATTGCATAGAGTTTCCAAGGAGCACCTAGAACATTTGAACTGCTGACCTTTTGGCTAGCAGACGTAACACTTATCCACTATGCCACCAAGATTTTTGACACAGTTGTGCATATTCTTTTTTTTTGTATGTTTTGCCATTTTTGATTAAATACCTAACATAGCGTGTAGGATAGTACATTTTGTAAAAATAGTAAATTATTTATGTCTCAAAGAGACATGCCCCTAATAATAGTCTACTAGGTTGATAGTGCATATGGTAAAAAAGTTTCAGTCACTTTAGTTAGGAGCTGAACTGTATTGGGCATATTGGGGTTATGATTACCATAGGTATATCTCAAGTTTCTACTGCCTCTGATATTACTTTGAGTTTATTTCACACTCTTGGAGTTCATCTTTAATCTTGGAGTTCAGAGCAATTTTTAATTGCTCTATGCTTCTGCCTCAGATGGGGTTTCACTTCATACTCTGGTCTCTTTATAGTGGTGGACTATTCTGTGTTATTACTAAAGTCTTCTGCTAGCTTTTTGGTGAAGTACATGGGGATTTACCATCATACTTTATCTTCTTAAGCAAGTCTTGTGACATTCTAACTCATGGGTGGGGCTTTCAATGATTGTGACCCTATTATCTACCACTGCCATTGAGCCAATGCCAACTTGTAGTGACCTTATACTACAGTGGCAGTGAAGTGATGTGCTGTATTTTTGGTGAGTCTTTTGAAGACTTTATCTTTTTTAATTATGATTAACTGAAAGTATACAATTCAAGTCAATTTTGCCTACCTGCCTCTCCACAACTCTATCTTCTTTCCTTATCTTGTGGCAGCACACTCCTTTTCACTCTTTACTTCTAGTGTCCTCTTAATGAACACATGTCCCCTGCTTTCCACCCTTTCCTCTCCCCTCTAGAAAGAAATCTGTAAGACAGCCTCTTATAAATGTATAAAATCGTAAAGTACACACACCATGTGCTGACTCTGTGTCCCTGAGTCCAGTCCATTCTTAGTCTGAAGTGTTGACCTCAGTACTGGTTTCAAGTTTAGGGCAACAACAAGTCTAGATGCCATGTTCCCAGGGAACCTCCCAGGTTGTTGAACCAAGTTCTTGATCTGCATACTTCTTTTTCTTGTGCTGTGTTAGGGACTCTATATTATGTCCCCTATCAAGGCTGTCTTTGGTGACAGGACACCATCTGGTTCTTCTGGTTTCATGCTGAAGTAGTCTCTGAATCATATCAGCCCTGTTCTCAGTCATCATCTGTTACAGGTCAATTGAGACCAGTTGATGATCTTAAGATGGCAGGTTGATAGCTTTTAGAATCCCAGACACCACTCAACAATGTGGGGTGCAGAAGAAGACTCTCTTACAAAAATACTAGTTATGTCAGTTGACCTCAGTGTCCCCTGAAAACATGGTCCCCAGACAATTGTCCCTGCTACTCTATCTTTTGAGATGTTGGGTAGAATTTAGAAAATCTTTCAGTTTATGATGTAGTCCAGTTATGCTGACCTGTATTCTACCGAGTGCAGTCACACCCTTCAACTAACCAAATTCATATTGATTATAAAATCTATGAACATCCCTTTTGCTCCCTCCCCACCTTCGTAGCCACCATAGAGTCTTTTGTTCTGTGTGTAAGTCCTTATAATATTGATTTAATACAATACTTGTCCTTTTGCAGTTGATTGATTTCACTCAGAATAATGTGTTCTAGTTGATACCAGGTTATGAGATGCTACTTAAAATCACCATTATTCTTTATCATTGCATAGTGTTCCATTATGTGTATGTACTATATTTTGTTTATCCATTCATCTGTTGATGGGCATCTGGGTTGATTCCATCTTTTTGCTATTGTGGACTGTGCTGCAAAAAAACACTCATGTGCATGTACTGGTTAATGTGACAGCCCTTAGTTCTGTAGGATATATTGCAGGCAGTTGGATTGTTGGATCCTATATTTCTATTTCTAGCTCTTCAAGAAAGCACCAAAGTCTTGTTATTGGAGCATTCAATCCATTTACATTCAATGTAATTATTTGTATTTAGTGCTGTTATTTCATTGCCTTTATTTTTGTGTTGTTGATGTTTTCTTTGTTCCACTTAGTGTTCTGGTTTGGCTCATTCTTCTTTATTGGTTTTCTTTTCATCCTTTTCAATGTTGGTTTTGTGTCTTTTGAGACTGCTGCATTGTGTTTCTGGTTTTGATATGTAGGATAGTTAGTTTTCTTTGTGGATAACTCTTTGTTCCTCTCTAATATTCTAAGTTTAAACCAGTCTTTAACTTCTTTGCATTTCTCTAACTTCCTCCCCATCTGGAAGGGCTACAAATACTGTAATATATCCCTATTTATGCTGTAATGTTGTCATAGATTACACGCTGAGATTTCTGTTTCCCTAATTTTAATATTTCAGCTTTGATTGAGCATTGTGACTTCCCTAACTGAGTAGGACTCTGGATGCTGTGTCCAGCATTGTATCATTGAGTATGCATCTGGTTTTATTGATTTTCAAATTGAAGAACTCTCCTTCAGTATTTCTGTATATTTAATTTGTAAAGCTTGATTGTAATATGTCTTGGTGTATTTCTTTTGGGGCCTACCTTCTGTGGAGTTTGTTGAGAGTCTTGAACAGCTATCTTCTCTTCTTTCATGATACCAGGGATATTTTCTGTCAGCAACTCTTCAGCAATTGTCTCTGTATTTTTTGTTATCCCTCCCTGTTCTGGAACTCCAGTTATTCAAAAATCGTTCCTCTTGATTGACTCTCGTGTGATTCTTAGTGATTATTCATTTTTCTTTTGCTTTATCTTCAGTCTCGTTAATTCTATATTTCATTTCCTGAATCCTGCTATTTTGGCTTTCAATTGAATTGTCTAAGTTTGTAATTTTATTATTGATCTGCTGATTTTCAGATAATTGTTATATTGTTCTAGCAGCTCATATAGCTTGTTTATTTTTCATTTTGACCTTCTTCACTTTGTCTAATTTCCATCCTAATATCTAGAAGGGTTCTACACATGATTCTTTCGTATGCTACCTCAGATAATTTCAGCAAGGCTTTTTCTTCTGCGAAGTTTTTTGATTCTTTCATTTGGGGAGTTTTCTGGAGCCATGGTGGTCTGCTTCTTTAAATGACTAGGTATTGTTTGTTGTCTTCAAGCCATCAGAAAGTTGTTCAGCTTCTTTTGTGTTACATCAGTGGAAGCTATGGCATATCTCAGAGAAGAGAGTGGGGAAGGACATGGTAATACTTGGACACCAGCTGCCACTGCATTCTCCAGGTGCAACTGTCTTAGGTACAGCTTCTCTGGTGAGAGAGATGCTGTCCAGTCAAGTGATGATGCTGCTCAGCTTGGCATCTGACCCCAGCTGGGCCCTCAGGGGTGGCAAACACCACACACTGGATGACAAAGACAGAGACCTACTTGTGCAGACTCTTTGGAGTCTCACCAGCAGATACTATGCCATAGCTCAGAGAAGGGAGGAGGGAAGAGCACTGCCACACTTGACTGCCAGCTGCTGTTATGTTCTCTACGTGTGGCTGTCTTAAGAACAGCTTTTCTGGTGAGAAAGACACTGTCTAGTAGCAACTGATCCCAATCAGGCCCTCAGGCTCAGTAGACTTCACCTTCCAGCTGACAAGATGATGACTTTCTTGTGGAGTCTCTCCAGAGCAGCTTCAGCAGATGCTGTGGTGTGACTCAGAGAAGTGAGAGGGATGGGGAACTGCCACACCCAACCACCAGCCACCACTGTGTTTGCTAGATGTGGTTGTCTTAAAAACAGTTTTTCTATAGGGAGAGGTGCTGTCCAGCCAGGTACTGCTCATCAGTGTGTCAACCTGGCCTAGGTGGGTCACCAACTATGGCTGACTCTGTCTCTTAGCTGACTATGATGGTGTTCTACCTGTGCAGCCTCTGTTATGTTGTGCCAGCAGAATCTATGGTGTAGCTCAGAGAAGAGAGGATGGACGGGCACTTCTGCACTCAACCACCAGCCACTGCTGGGTTCTCTAGATGTGACTGTCTTAAATACAGCCTCTATGCTGTGAGAGATGTCATCCACCTAGGCATTGCTGCCCGGCATGACAGCCAACCCCAGTCAGGCTCTCAGATACAGAAGTCCCAGTCCCAGTCTCCCAGTTGGCAAAGATGTCGTCAGTACTTGTAAGTATCTCCACCACAGTGCTAGCAGAAGCAGGACGCTTTGCACTGGCTTCTTGCCTCTGACACAGGTAGTTTTCCCTTTTCTGTTGCCCAGTCTTATCTCATAACTTTCTGCCTGATCTTGGTGTTCCTAAAATGTCCACTCTGGTCCATTCAGTTGTTTTCCTAGGCCTTAGTTCACAGAGGGAATTGAGGAGATGTGGCTGGGTGGCTAGTCCACCATCTTGGCCCCACCCTCTGAAGAAGAATTTCTTGCCCCTCCTTCAGTGTTAGGAGGCTACTTATGGTCTCTGAATAGGATAATTTTTTCTTCATATCCCCAGAATTGAGGTTTTTTTTTTTTTTTTAATCTTTCTCCTAAAAACAGTACATGTGCTTCTATACACTGAAGGTGACAGGTCCCTCCCCAAGCAGATTAAGACTTCATTCCATGTAGGGATAGAGTACATCTCATGTAGCAATGCCCCCTCCTTTTCTCCATGCCACTACCAGCATGGAAGTATTTCCCTTGCCATCCGCTCTGTCACCAACTTTTTTTTTTGAGCTCCAAGTAGGCGTCTGTGGAGAGGAGCATATGAATAGGAATAAATTTGTCTTTCATTTGCTGCTGCCATGGGTTATGTGCTCTCATGCCATCCAAACACAGCATTTACCTTTGTTAAAAATTTTAACAGAATTACTTTTAGTCACATGTATGGCTCCTAACATGAATTCATCCTGTGCTCTGTCACATATGATTCACTGTGTCCCATTTTTCTTTGATGATGCTTGTCTTTCCTTAGATTTTTAGGCTGCTTGTTGTTCTCTAATTTGATAGTTTGTATTGCTTTTTCCTGTTGTATGTTTTCTGGCTTTCCACTTCATAGATAAAGAAAAGTCCTCTACTGTCTTTTAGCAGAAGTAAGTATCAATCTAGTATTACTTTTAGGAAGTCATTTGTGTGCATTAGACATCATCTCCAAGTACATAACATCTTATAGCCTGATCAGTCATTTTTAATATTTGAAAATGTCAAAATACTTATGTTGGGAGAGTTCACAGACATCCTTTAGGGCAACTATCTAAATTTATAGAAAGGTAAATTGGGGTAAATAGGAATATATGACTTGGTAAATAAGCAGAATTTTAGTTCTCAATCTAATGCTCACAATGCTTACTGTCTTATTGGATTCTCAAGAAGTAAATAAATTCTTTATACAATTTACTGGAAGGAAATTGTATTTTAGGTTACTTTACTTTTTCTCTGGGATGTTTGAAAATCTAAGTAACTGATTAGAAGTTTGGGGGTTTTACAATAACAGTGTCTTCATTGATGTCTTCTGGTTCCTTATTTAAAGGACATTATTATTTAATTTATTCATTATTTTAACAAATATGTATTGAATTCCAATGACCTGTCATGAACTATGTCAAATATTAGACATCAGTAAGCAAAAGAGGAATAGTTGCTGCCCTCAGGGAGTCCTAAATATAGTGAAGGAAACCAATTATCAAATAATCATGCTAACGGGTATATAATCACAACTGAAGAGAAATGCTCTGAAGAAATATAATCTTTTGTATAAGGACATACAACATGACCTAGACTGGGATAAGATCATAGTCCTGACAATAATAGTGAGAGATCACTTCAAAAAGCTTACTTGAAAAAAAAGTATATTTAAGCTTTGAATAATGCAAAGATGCTTGCAAATGATAATTCAGGGCAGGTGGGCATATGAAACATTTTAGTATCATGTACACAAGTCCAACTTTGGAAGGGAATAAAAGTATATTTAAATCACTGAAAATATGCAAAGACTAGATCAGATATGACTCTAAATCCATTTTAAGAAATTATGTTTCAATTCTAATAACATTCTTAAAGTACTCAAGGATTTTAGAAGATTATGTAATGGATAAAATATTGAATGACAAAGGAATCATCAAAAGAAGATGGAAGGAATATTCAAAATTGCTGTAGCAGAAAGAGTTGGTGGGAATGCAACCATTTGAGGAGGTAGCATATGAACAAAACCAATGCTACCAAAGAAGTCCATGCTTCACTGAAGGCATTTGTGAAAGACAAGCCTCCACGAATTGATATATCACCAATTAAACATCTTCAGATGTTTCAAAAAATGGTTGTAATACTGAAAGTGCTCATGTATCTACAAGATCTGACAAGTCCTCAAACTTAATTGTTCTAAGTGCTACAAACTTCATTGCTGCATATCATCACAGTCGCCTTTGAAGTACTCCCCTTGGGCAGCTATGTGTCAATGTCAGAGCCTAGTCAACCCTTCAGAGCAATTTTGGAACTCTTTCTGGAATAGCCATTGTGCATGGTGACAAGGTGGCAAGTTTGCAAGCTTAAATGTATAGCTGTCTATGAGGGAGATTTTAGCCAATAAATAAATAACTGTATTATAACACCCTCCCTACTCACCTGATCTGGCACCCAATGACTTTTTCTTTAAGCAAAGATAAAAGAAATATTGAAAGGAAGACATCTTGTTGACATTCAGGACATAAGGGTAATACAATAACAATTCAGATGGTCATTCCAGAAAAAGTTCTAAAATTGCTTTGTAGGGTGGTCTAGGCACTGGCATTGGTGCATAGCTTCCTAAGAGGAGTACTTCAAAGGTGACTGTAGTGATATTCAATGAGGTATGTAGCATTTTTTTCTAGGATAAATTCACGAACTTACTTGTCAGACCTTGTATGCCAAGAAATTTGAAGACAGCTACCTGGCTAACTGAAGGAAACAGATGATTGTCTGTGCCCATTCTAAAGAAATGCGATCCAAAATATTTGGGAACTCACTGAATAGTATCATTAATATTACATGCAAGTAAAATTTTGCTGAAGGTAATCCAAAAATAATTGGAGCAGTATATTGACATGCAAATGCCAGAAATTCAAGCCAGATTAGGAAGATGATGTAGATCGAGGGATACATACTGTTGCCAATGTACCGTGTATCTTGGTTGAAAGCCTAGAATATCAGAAAGATATCTACCTATGCTTTATTTACTATGCAAAAATATTTGACAGTATGGATTATAATAAATTATGAATATTTCCAAGAACTGGAATTCCAGAGCCCTTAATTATGCTCATGTGGAACACATACAACTATGTGACAAATACAGTCATTCTAACATAACAAGGGGATAGTTTCAAGTTTAAAATCAGCAAAGGTGTACACCAAGGTTGTATCTTTTCACCATATTTATTAAATCTGTATGCTAGGCAAGTAATACAAGAAGCTGAACTATATGAAGAAGAATAGAGCATCACGATTAGAGGAAAACTGAATAACAACCTGAGATAAGCATATGATACAATCTTGCTTGCTGAAAGTGAAGGGGATTTGAAGCACTTAATGATGAAGACCAAGCCACAGCCTTCTGTATAGAATAGACTTCAAAACACAGAAAACAAAAATCCTCACAACTAGTAAGTAACATCATGAAAATTGAAAAAAGATTGAAGTTGTCAAGGATTTCATTTTACTTGTATCCACAATCAACATTCGTGGAAGCAGTAGTCAAGAAATTTATTGCACTGGGCAAATTTTCTGCAAAAAAAGTCTTTAAAGTGTTAAAAACAAATATGTCACTTTGAGGACTAAGATTTGCCTGACCTACATCTTTTCAATTGCTTCATATACATGCAAAAAGTGGAAAAATAATTAAGGAAGACCAATGAAGAACTGACACCTTTGAATTATGGTGTTGGTAAAGAAAATTGAATGTACTGTGGAATGTCAATGAAGAAGTCATTTGTCTTTCAAAATTATATCATCTTAGCTGTCATTCCTATTACCAAGGCAATATTTTCTGAAGTTCTTTTTGTTTCCAATTGCCAGTAATTATCAATGCATCTGGATTGTATGTTTCATCGATTTAAGACTACAGAAGTTGGAAAAAATCTTCACCTTTTTCAGCTTTGGCTTAGAAGTTGGTGTGTAAACTTGAATAATAGTCATTTTAGTTAGTCTTCCTCATAAATATATGTATAGTATCCTAACACCTAGACAATTTTAATTCAGAAGAGGTTTTGAAATATTCTTTTTTGGTATTGAGTGTGACACTAATCCTTTTCAATTTATTTCTGGTATAGTAGATCATTCGATTGTCTAATTCAAAGTGACCAAAGTCTGTACATTTCAGCTCACTAATGTCAATGATATAGATATTTATGTATTGTTCTATTTTATTTTATGACTTCTAATTTCCCAAGATCCATAATCTTAAATTCCATGTTTCAATTATTAATGGATATATTCAGATGTTTCTTCTCAATTTGAGTTGTGACACTTCATCAAGTGAAAGTTACTACAGCTTGATTCAATCCATGTCATTAAGTTTGACTCTACTTTGACAAGGCAGCTCTTCCCAAATCTTCTTTTGAGTTCCTTTCAACATGAGGGGCTCATCTTCTGGCACTATGTCAGGCAATGTTCTGTTGTTCTGATAAGCTTTTCACTGGTCGGTTTTTTCCATAAGCATGCTGCCAGCTCTTTCTTCCTAGTGTATCTTAGTCAAGAAGCTCAATTGAAACCTGTCCACCGAGGATGACTGTCATATATTAAATTGTGTCCCCCAATAAATGGGTGTAACTATTTGGCTGGGCCATGATTCCCAGTATTTATGATTATCCTCCATTTTGTGATTTTTCTATGCTGTAAATTCTAACCTCTGTCTGTGGTTAGTAGATTGGATTACGTTAAAGGCAATTAAAGTGGAACTGTGACTCTCTGCCTAAATACACCCCCATGCTTCAATGTAAAGGGAGTTTCCTTGGAGTGTGGTTTGCTCTGCCTTTTATCCCTTATCCTACAAGAGATAAAAGGAAAATGAATCAAGTGGAGAGTTGTGGACTTCTTACCATCAAGAAAGCAGCACCTACAGCAGAATTATGGTAGTGTTCATTAAATGAAGTAGGGAAAATACCAGTTTTGTGAGGAAAGATAACCAAAATTCTACTTTGTAGGGTTTCAATTTCTTTGTATAGTGCAATTAATTACTTTCATGTGTGGCCTTTCAAGCCATGGTCATGTAACTTCCACCCAGGAGATTAGGCGATGGGGTACTTTTGGCCTACCAAGTGAATTGGTCAGTTTTACTTTAAAAGAGAGCTAACTACAGAGCAGAGATGATGACCTCATAACCACCAAGAAAGGAGAGACCAACAAGAGAGGCATGATGGGCTTCCTGGTGTACAGAGAGAGGAAACTGAGTGCCTTTGTTCAGAGAATAAGGGCAGGGAGAGGCATGCCTAGGAGCACAGCTAGCGAGAGGCTGTCCTGATGAAAGAATTGTATCCTGAGCATTCCTGAGCCTGAACTGTAGCTATTACATCCTTTATTAAAAGGAAGACACACACACACATAATTTTTGAGTGTAGTCTTTGAGTTCTGTGTGGCCATTGCAATGAATTATCAAGCCTGTAGAGATGAAGAGAGTGCTATGTAAGGGACTGTTGGTTACAGAGTTGGTAAATATGGTAAAGAGAGGAGGCAAATATGAATTCCACCTCATAGGAATTTACCTTGGGCTGTTGATCTCGGTTCTACTTCACTCTTGTGGATTAGGAGTAGGTAAAACACTGCCTCCTGGCCATTTTGACACCTTTGAAATAATACAGAGGAAATGCCAATTAAATAATTGTACATATTTTAATGGCATATTAAAAAAAGTCACATTATAAAACTACAGATTTGAAAACCAACTCATACCAATGTACGGTACACTCTCAGGGATTGGTAAACTCATTTAAAAAGAGAATATAAAGTGAACAAGGAGGAAGGAGATGGGGCCAAGATAGCATACCAGACAAATTTCCTGAATTCCCTCTGAAACTAAGGCCTGGGATAATAATTGAATGGAGCAGTGTAGACATCCAAGGAGCCATAGGTTGTGGCATAGGGTTGTCAGATTGGACTATTCACCAGCAATGAGGAAACTACCTCTCTCTAACACAAGGCTGTGGCACACTGAGTCCTGCTTCTGATGACTCATTGTTTGGGAGGACTGCAAGTACTGACACCTTCTTTGTTGTCTGGAAGGTGGGGGCTGGGCATGAGCTGGCTAATAGGCTGAATTTCAGTGCTTAAGTCAGCAGCACATAGCACAGCAAAGAGACTGTGCTGGAGATACCCATATTTGGAGTGCCCGACTCCTAACTGAGGACACTACTGCCCATCCACCTTCTCTTTTCTGAGCTGTGCCATATATTCTGCTGTTTCATGACAGGCAGGGTAGGTCAGGTGAGACACCATCTTGGTCAGCTGGGAGTGGACTCACTCACCAGGAGGCATTAGCTGGGGGTAATTCTGACATGGAGCAGTAGCCCCTGTCTGGAAAGTGCTTCTCCAGCAGAAAAGCTGTGTTAGGACAGTGGTGCCTAGAGTGGCAAGTAGGGCATGGCAGAGGATGGCAGCAAGGCTTACCTGCATTGAACCACATCACGGCATCTGGGGAAGGCCTAATAAGTGTTTCCTTGTCAGCTGGAAAGTAGGGCCTGCCACACCTGTGAGCCTGGATGATTTTAGCAGCTGTTGGACATCTCCTAGCTTAGCAGTAAAAAACCTTTTTAAAATAAGACTGCCTGGAGAACTAACTGCTGAGCTGTCCAGGAGCATCTCCCCCACCCATCATTTATCAATATCATAGTGTCACCTGATGGCCTCCCAGTAATTCCGTATGTAGGGTGCCATCTTTGCTAGCCAAGAGGCAGAGCCTGCCACCCAAGGGAGTCCACCTAGGGCCAGTCACTAGAATACACAGTGGTATCTGGAGACCAACTTGCCTTTTAGAACTATGCCTCAACTTCAGTTGAGGTGACACCAAAGAAACTGAACAGCTTCTAGATGGCACTAAAACAACAATCAATAGCTAACCATTTAAAGAAACAGCCCAACATTGCTCCAGAAAACTCCCAAAACAAATAATCAAAAAACTTCCCAGATGAAGGATTTCTGAAAGTATCAGAGGTCAAGCACAAAAGAATTAGATAGAGAGCACTCCTAGAGATTAAACAAAATGCAGCAGAACAAAATGAAGAATTAAGCAAGCTATTTGAACTGATGGAACATCAATGATGTGAAATCTTGAAGATAAATAATAAAATTATGGAATGAGAGAATTCAATCCAGAGCCAAAATAGCAGAATTGAGCTAATGGAAGCCAGAGTTAGTGACCTTGAGGGTAGAGCAATTGGCACCAGCATTTATGAGGAGAAAGCAGAGAAAAGAAATAAGAAAAATGAAGAAGCATTAAGAAATATGTTGGACTTTGTCCAGAGTAACAGTCTGTGAATAACTGGAGTTCCTGAACAGGGAGGGACACCTGAAAACACAGAGAGTATTGTTGTTAAGTTGCTGACTGAAAACTTCCCTGAAATCATGAAAGAAGAGAACATAGACTTCTAAGGCATGTATTGAACATCACAAAAAATACACCCCAAAAGAAAGACACCAAAACACATTATAATCAAGCTTAATAAAATAAAACATAACTAGAGTCTCTTAAAGGCAGAGAGGCTTCAAGGAAAGTTAACATTCAGAGGGTGGCCCTGTACGCTTTTGTCTGACTTTTCAGCAGAAACGATTTTGGCAAGAAAGCAGTGGGATGACACATTCAAAGCCTTGAAGGAGAAAAATTGTCTACCAAGAACTATATATTCTATAATATTGTTTCTCAAAAATGAAGATCAAATTGAGACCTTCACAGAAGCATAGAGGAAAACTAAACCAAAACTACAGGAAATACTGAAAGAAGTGCTTTGCTTAGAAAAGCAAAAACATTAAGTGAATACTTAAGGGGACAACACAAGACACAGTATCTAGAATCCTATTCAGTAAGGAAAGTCACACACCCCAATCACAGCTACAGTATTTTTTAAAAAAGGGAACCAGTGACCGTACAACAGAAGCCATGACATCATCACACTAAAAAGAGAGATGTATTACAAGAGCTATAACCCTTTCAAAAGGAGAGGAAATTAAAAAGATATGTGGAAGTTAAAATCTGGTTTAAACTTACAATATGAAGGGGGATGATGGAGGTAGCCTCAAAGCAAAAAAACAGTGTGACATATGAAAACAAGAAGCATAATACAGGAGTCTCAACAAACACAAAACTAACACTAGAAAAGATTAAAAGTCAACCTATAAAGAATGGCCCAGAAGAGAGTACTAAAAGTAACATAGAAAACATCAATAATGTAAAAATAAAGGCATCAAAATGACAGCACGAAACAACTACCTATCAGTAATGTCGCTGAATGTAAACAGACTGAATGTTTCAATAAAGAGACAGTGAGTGACATGCTGGATCAAAAGACACGATCTGTCTATATGTTGCTTACAACACACCTAAGACTCGAAGATATCAACAAACTGAAAACCAAAACATGGAAAAATACATACCAATCCAGCAGCATATGAAGAAGAGCAGGAGTGGCAAGACTAACTCAAATAAAATACACTTTATCATAAAATCCACCATCATGGACAAAGAAGATCACAATTTATTGCTGAAAGTTTCAATACATAAGCAAGGCATAACAAATGAAATATTTGTGCATCCAATACCAAAACATCTAAATATATTGAACAAACATTGACCACAGTGAAAAGTGAGATAGATTACTCCACAATAATAGTTGGAGACTTCAGCACACCAATTTCAGTAATGGACAGATCACCCAGAAAAAGAAAGCTTGAAGATCTTATTGTGATAATTAACCAACTAGACAGCATTGACATAAACAGAACCTTTTCATCCAACAGATAAGTATACCTTATTCTCCAATACACATGGAACATTTTCCAGAATAGACCTTGTGTTGGGACATAAAGTAAGTCTCAACAAAATCCAAACCATTAAATTGTTGCAAAACAACTTCTCAGACAATAAAACTATAAATGTTGAAAATAGCAGAAAAAGCATAGGTAGAAATTTGGACTCAAGGAAACTGAACAATGCCTTGCTCAAAAAGCCAAGGGTTATAGAATAAACCAAAGATGAAATACATAAATTTATAGATTCAAGTGAGAATGAAAACACACCCTACTAGAACCTATGGGATACAGCTAAAACACTGCTCAGACCTCAGTTTATCTCTATAAATGCACACATTCAGGATGAAGAAAAAACTCAGACCAAAGAATTAACCCTACAGCTTGAACGAGAAAGAGAACAACAGAGGCACCCTTCTGGCACCAGAAGAAAAGAGATCATAAAGATTAGAGCAGAACTAAATGAATTAGAGAATAGAACTGAAAAAACTAACAAAATAAAAAGTTTTTTTTTTGAAAAGATCAACAAAATTGATACACCATTGGCTAAACTTATAAAAGAAAAACAAGAGAGGAAACAAATAACCCAAATAAGCAATGAGGTGGGCCAAGTGGTGGTAGATGTCAAAAAAGACCCAAATGAATTAAAAGGGATCACAACACAATACTACAGAAGAATGTAATCTGACAAGCTTGAAAGCCTCAAAAAAATAGGCAAATTTCTAGATTGAAAAAAAGAAATTATCACAAGGAGAAACAGAACAATTTAATAAACACAACACAAAGGAAGAGATTGAAAAAGTTGTCAAAAATCTACCAACCAGAAAAAGTCCTGGCCCAGATGGCTTCACTGGAGAATTCTATCAAACTTTTAGAGAGCAGTTAAGTCCACTACTACTGAGACTATTTCACATCATAGAAAACAATGGAATACCCCCAAATTCAATCTATGAAGCCAGCATAACCCTAATATGAAAGCCAGGGAAAGATGACACAAAAAAATAAAATTACAGACCAATGTCACTCATGAATCTAAATGCAAAAACTTCAAAAATTCCTAGACAATAAAATAAAACATATCAAAAAAATAATTCATTATGATCAAGTTGAATTCTTAATAGTGATCTAAGGCTGATTCAACACCAGAAAAACAAGTAATGTGATCAACCACATAAATAGCACAAAAGATGATAATCACCTGATTTTGTCAGTTGATGCAGAAAAGATATTCAACAAAGTCTGACAGCCATTCACAGTAAAAATTCTCAGCAAAATAGGATTCAAAGGGAAAATCCCTAACACAATAAGGGGCATCTACACAAAGCCAACTGCCTACATAATCCTGAAAGGAGACTGAAAGAATTCTTCTTGAGGATAGGAAATAGACAAGGATGCCCACTCTCGTCACTTTAATTCAACATTGTACTAGAGGTTCTAGCCAGAGCAATTAAACAAGAGAAAGAAACGAAGGGCATCCACATCAAAAAAGTAATGGTAAAAATCTCGCTATTTGCTGATTATATGACTGTATATGCAGAGAATCCTAATGAATCAATAAGTAAACTGCTGGAACTAATAGAAGATATCAGCAGAGTATCAGGATACAAGATAAACGTAAGTAAATCATTAGCATTCCTTTATGCCAACAAAGAGATCATCAAATCAGAAATCACCAAATCAATACAATTTACTATAGCCCCAAGAAGACAGAATACCTAAGAATAAATGTAGGGAGTCAAAATGGCAGACTAAACACATGTCTCCCTATATCCCTCTGGAAACCAAGACCTGAATTGATAATCAAATTGAGCCTTCTGATCACCTAATCAGCCTCAGGACACAGCACAGGGCTGTTACTTTGGACTTCATATCACTGAGCGAAAAACCTCCTCTCTTTCGCTGACTCCTGCTGCTGGCTAGCCCTGGCTCTCACGGACTGAAGGTAAACACACCATTTTGACTTTTTTTTTTCTTCTGTCTTGGCTGGCAGGCGGAGCTGGGTCATTCCTAGCGGCTGGACTCAGACATACTGCTGGGGGGATAGGCAGGCGAAATTCCCATAATTTGAGAGCCAGGTTTAGGACTCTGTTAATCTAGACACTTTGAGCCTGTCATTTTATATCTGCCTCAGTGGTGTTTGTACGGAATTTCACTGTCAGTGTGCGGGACGCCATGTTGGGTACGGAGATTCTAGCAGGATCTCATACTAAGCGTGGGAGCCAGCGCCTGCAAACAGGACAGCACTTCTCCAACAGAAAAGCAGTAAATTATCCAGTGCCACCTACATTGCGGGCCCTGCAACAGGAGCAGAGGAATCACTACCTCTCAGCACCTTTAGCCCTTCTGTCTGCTGCCTGTGGGGAGGGCACTTTCTTGGATACGGTGGCTGCAGCTGGACCTAATTCTTAGCTTGGGAGCCAGAGCCTGCCCACAAGAGAGTGCTTTTGTACCAGAAAAGCAGTACTCTACACAGTGTCACCTAAGGCTAGGCCCTGTCAGCAGAGGTCAACAGGGCAGTAGCATTGTTGTATTCTGAACTAGTTTGTATCATCTGTGGTTGGATATAGTGGTGCTTACTTTGCCAGTTGAGAAGAGGGACCTCTACACCTGAAAACCTAACTGACTTGTGAAGTGGTCAGATACCTTTTGATTTACATTTTAAGACAGCCGAGAGAAACATCTGCAGTCTTTCCTCACAGTATCCCTTCCAGCCTCTACATACTCACATGGGACCCAAAAAGCAACAGACACTTGTGGCATACAAGAAATCACCCATGGCTTCAGAAGGCTCCCAAACAAAGCAACCAAGGAGTTTTCCAGATGAAGAAACTTTTATGAAAGCATCAGGAAGTGAATACAAAATGATTATATACAGAGCCCTTCCAGACCTTATACAAAATGCAGCAGAACAAAATGAAAAATTAAGAAAACTGTTCAATCTGATAGGAACACCAGTTCTCAGAAATCCGACAGATCAAGAACAAAATCAAAGACATAGAAACTTCCATGCAAAGCCAAGAAAACAGAATGGAACAAACAGAAAAAAGAATTTCTGACCTGGAAGACAGAGCTACTGATGCCAGCATCTATGAGCAGAAATCAGAAAAAAGAAACAAAAGTGAAGAAACATTAAGAAGCATGTGGGACTCTATTAAGAGGAACAACCTTCGATAAATTGGAGTGTCTGAACAGGGTAAGACATCTGAGAACACAGAGGGCATCGTTGCTGAGCTGCTGACAGAAAACTTCCCAGAAATCATGAAGGAAGAGAATATAGACATCTCAGATGTATATCATATGACACCCAATATATATCTCAAGAGAAAGACTCCAAGACACATTATAATCAAGATTAACAAAAAGAAACACAAGCAGCAACTCTTAAAGGCAGCAAGACTCAAAGCAAAGCTAACATTCAGAGGGAAACTCTGTAGGCTGTCTTCAGATTTCTCAGCAGAAACCATGCTGGCACGGAGAGTGTGGCATGACACATTCAAAGCCTTGAAGGAGAAGAACTTCCAACTGAGAATTATATATCCTGCAAAACTGTCTTTCAAATACGAAAATGAAATTAAGACATTCCCAGATAAACAGAAACTCAGAGACTTTGTAAAAACCAAACCAAAACTGCAAGAAATACTGAAAGAAGTTCTTGGCTCCGACTTAGAAGAACAAAACCACTGACTTTATATTTTAGAAGAATAAATGTAACCAGAGAAATAGGAGACCTATACAGAGAGAACAACAAGTCCTTATAGCAAGAATTGAAAAAGGACTTACATAAATGGGAAACCTACCCTGCTCATGGATATGAAGATTATCATTGTGAAAATGTCTATTTTATCCAAAGTGATCTACATATAAGTGCAAGCCAATACAAATGTCAGTGACACTTTTTAATGAGATGGTGAAACAAATCACCCACTTTTTTTGGAAAGGGAAGAAACCATGGATGAACCAACACTACTGAAGAAGAATACAGTGGGAGGCCTCACACTACCGGACCTCAGAACCTACTACACTGCCACAGTAGTCAAAACAGTCTGGTAATGGTATAAAAAGAGACAGATAGATGAATGGAACAGAACTGAGAGCCCAGAGACGACACCATCTTCTTATGAACAGCTGATATTCAACAAAGTCCCTAAGATTTTAAACTAGGGTAAAAACAGTCTCTAACAAATGATGCTGGCAAAATCGGATATCCCTCTGCAGAAAACTGAAACCAAACCCATATTTCACGCCTCACACAAAAACTAACTCAAAATGGATTGAAGACCTAAATATCAGATCTAAGAGGGTAAAGATCATGCAAGAAAAATTATCAGCAATGGCTTAGACAGACTTCAAAATCTGACAAAGTGCGATCAACAAAAGAAAATGAATGAATGCAAACTACTAAGCATCAAACACTTTTGCTCATCCAAAACCTTTATGAAAAGAGTTAAAAGACCACCTACAGAATGGGAAAAAAATATTTTGCAGCTACATGTTAGACCGACTTCTGATTTCCATAATCTACAAGGCAATGCAAAATATCAACAAGAAAATGGTAAACAACCCAAAGCAATGGGCAAAGGAGATGGACAGACACTTCACCAAAGAGGACATCCAGGCAGCCAAAAGACACATGATGAAATGCTAACAATCATTAGCTATCAGAGAAATCCAAATCAAAACTATAATGAGATGCCATCTCACCCCACAAAGTTAGCCATGATCCAAAAAACACAAAACTACAAATGTTGGAGAGGCTGTGGAGAGACTGGAACTCTCCTATACTGCTGGTGGGATTGCAAACTGGTATAACCTCTTTGTAAAGCATTTTGGTGCTTCGTTAAAGTGCTGGAAATAGATATAGCATTTGATGCAGTAACCCCATTGCTTGCAGTATATCCCACAGAAACAAAGCTGTCACATGAACAGAAAAATGCACATGAATATTTATTGCAGCACAGTGCAACAATGGCAAAAATATGGAATCAACCCAGATGCTGGTAACAAACGAATGACTAAACAAACTATGGTGCATATACTCAGTGGAACACTATGTAAGGATAAAGAACAATGATGATTTTAGGAAGCATCTCATCACCTAATTTTCTTCAGAAGACATGCTGGGTGAAAGCAGTCAGCAACAAAAGGACAAATATTGTGTCAGACTCCTACTATAAAGACTTAAAAATAGTCTTATCTAAACAAGAAAAGACTCTGATGACTACAAGGGTGGGGAGAGA
Organism: Heterohyrax brucei; assembly: GCA_028571685.1. Taxonomy (NCBI): domain Eukaryota; kingdom Metazoa; phylum Chordata; class Mammalia; order Hyracoidea; family Procaviidae; genus Heterohyrax; species Heterohyrax brucei. Next base: position 125,499,275 of record CM053166.1, on the reverse strand, counting down.
GGGAGAGGGTTGCTCATGGGTTAGATAGTTGATAGAAATTTGGTTAGGTGAAAGCAGTGACAGCACGCAGAAAGTAGATCAATTTAACTGTACTTCACCATAAACTGACAACTCCTCTAATCTTAACCCAATATTGCAAGGATAGAGAAGCAGAGTCTGGGGTCTGGGGACCATGGTCTCAGGGGACTTTGAAGCCAATTGGCATAACTAGCCTATTGCTAAGAGAGTTTCTGCACCCCATTTTGGCAAATGATGCCTGGGTTTTTAAAAGCTGGCAAGCTACCATCTGAGGTAAACAAATGGTCCCAACTCATCTGGAACAGATGATCACTGAAAACAACAAAGACACAAGGAAAAAAAGATCCCAGGAGACAGAATGATCCATGTGAATGGGAGACTGTATCAACATGTGACCAGAAGAACCAGATGGTGCCGGACTTGCACCAAAGGCAGCCATAATGGGGCACACAGTGTTGAGTCCCTGTAGCAACACGAGAAAAAGTGAGGTGTAGCTCAAGAACTCTACTGAAAGATCACAGACGATAGTCTGAGGGCCCCTTGTAGCATGGCCCTTAGACCCAGTGCTTTACCTGTCCAGAAAACGCTACTGAGGTCAATTCTTTGAATAAAGATGGACTGGATTCTGGGACACAAATGTGACCCTACAGCAAGCATACTTTGTAGTTCTATGCATTTATAGGATCCTGTCCTACTGGTCCTTTTAAAGGGCAGATGAGAGGGTAGAAAGGAGGGGACAGGAGATTGTTAAGGGGAGACAACAAGTACAACATGTAAAGGAGGTGTGTGCTGTCACTGGGCAAGGAGAGCAGAGAGAGCTGCAGATAGGTGGGCATGAAAACTTGCCTGCCTATCTGTGGGCAATGATATAGTTTTTCAGGATTGTATAGTTTCACTTGGTCACAGTAAAAAAAAAAAGAAATTAATAACAAATAAAGTGATAAAAGATGAGGGACCAAGACTCAAAGTGGACAAATTGCAATATTTGATTACCTTATAAAGAAATAAGTCTGAAAGAAGACAAAAGTAATGGCCATTGTCAAAGGAGAAAAATTTCTTAAGTTGTGTAAACCTGTACAAGTTGTTATGTTTTGTCTCTTTTATTCAAGAAAGCCAAAATAAAGCTTTCATAATGATCTGAAGAGCCAAATACTGCTGAGAAGTCAAGTAAAATGAGGACTGAAAAATATTTATTAGATTTCGTGACCAAAAGTTACTATTGGCCTTAGGGAGAGAAATTTTATTGGAATGATAAGGTCAGAAATAAAATTAGATTTAATGGAGGAGGAAGAGGAACTTTGTGATGGTAGCTAGACATAATGTATAATTGGGAAAAGTTATTTTTACATAGGTAAAGCTTTGTTTTTTAATCCTGCCACAAAATGGAACTGCTTTGCACTTTTCAGATATCTAAGTTTTGCTTTTATAACTGCTTACCACACTGTGTCCATTCATGAGTCTGTATGTGACAAAATTTCTGCTATTGAAATTTTCCATTAAGCTTTACATCTTCAATGCAACTTAGTTTTCAAAAGCACTTAGATATTTAGCCATATTTTCCAGTTTCAGTGCCTTGGGGGTTACTTTTTTGTAAAGACAGGAAAACAATTGCACTTGGCTCTGCCCAAGGTTAGTGGGAAAGGCCTTAATTTATGTTCAGCATGTTCCTGAAGTCATATAGTTCCCCGTAACCACATTTTTTTGTGTTGCAGGAAGGGTAAAATGACACAGAGGGAATCCTTGTTTACACATTAATGAATCCACCATTTTTACTCAGAACTGAATCTGACTGATTAACTGTAATTTTTGTTTTTAATAATGAAAAATACTCATAATAATAAAAGTTAAAAACTGCAGAGCTTCATCTGATGTTGTCTACAAAGCAAAATCATCCATAGGTGTAACACACAAGTTGTATTTTCAGCTGTTTTGATTGCCAAAATGGAATCATTTTTTCCTCTCTACAATTTAAGATTATTGATTGAGCAGAATAATAAAATCACTTTTAGTGTTCAAAGGATGATACCTATGATTACGTGAATACACAGTTTTTGTTAGTGCACTAAAGAATAAGGAGATACAACTAAGAGTGCCACTTGGAGAGCAGCATTGTAGGTTACTGCAGCACACCTGAAAGTATTCTGGATTTATTTCTTCCTTGTAACACTAAGGTTTCAACATTCTTCACCCTGCTGGGTCAGTCACTATACATCTAGTCACATTATATCTTCCAAAACTGTGTTGATGCCTCTAAACTGCTGTTGCTTGTTTTTCCATTCTCTAACCCTTGTAGATTTCAACTTCTTTATGCTTTTATTGTATTTGAGAAGGGCATCTGCTATTTTAAGTAAAAGTCTGAATACATTACAGCTTGAGCAAATTAGTTTAAAAAACAGTATAAGTGTAATTTAATATAAAGTAATTCCTTTAAAAATAATAAGTGCATTATTACTCGCATTTCAGAGGATTATAGTCAACAACTTGTATATTAAAATGTCGGATATTTTGAAACTGTTGACAGATAATTCTAAAAAATCAGTGTATCTAATAATTTTATGATAATTGTATGCATAATTGGACTGGACACACTGTCATCTTGGAAATCAAAACCATAGCTTCACTTTACCTACATTATGTCTTCAAATAAATTAATGCTTTAGTTATATGACTTGTATTTAAGGCCCTTAAAAAGGAATCTCAATGACAGTGCAATATGAAAGAATAGCTTTAGAAGATGTCTCATAAATTGAGATGTATTTAATTTTGTAACTACAGTTTTGGACACTTCACTGTATTAGAGCTGAAAGTGAAGTTCACATAACAATAAAAGTGGTAGAGATTTATCAATATATTTCAAAAGGGTCATTTTCTAAATGTGTATTTTTGCAGTGACACTGCAGTGGATGAGAAATCACAGTTCATAAGGGGTTTATTCCATTTTAGTTTCTGTGGTAGGACTTCATAGACATTTTTATGGAGTCATATTTGTATGGCTTAATTTATAGTGAAGGACAGAGTAGATAATACACAAAAGTACAGTAAAATTATGCATAAATCAATGTATGAGAAAGTGTAAGGATATTATAATTTTTCCCAGGAGAAATATAGAAAAATAGGACCATGTAGATCAAGCCTCTTGGAAAACCTATAATCTTAATTAAAACATTTAATTGTATTGGTTTTAGTCTTTTATACTACCTTTAAAAATACATGAAAGACGGTGTTTGGCATTGATTTCACATCATCACACAGATCAAGTGAAATAAAATATTTGTCATTTTTTTCTGAGTTCTTTCCTATTTGAACATGGATTTACACATATTCCCCCTTAGGGGTACTCTAATCAATATTAAATATGAGCCCTCCTTAATCTTAACAGATTAGATTAGATTATCAGGGAGGAAATTTGGAGCTTAAGTTTAGAAAACAAAAAAGGGGAAAAAGTCCTCAATCTTTCCAGTTTCATTGAATTAATATCCATTCCGGTACACACATAACAAAGAGTGAGTCAGTGATCCCCAAATAGCTATTCAATACGAGGATGAAGTTGAGTGGTTGGAAACAAGAAAGACAAAATAAATGTTAAAAGGGTAGAGAAGCATACCCTTTCTGTGTCCAAATAGCCAAGCCAAGCCAAGTGCCGTCAACTAGGTAGGCTATATAGGCAGCTCTGTTGTACAAAAACAGTACTCAGCACTCAAGGCAGTTATAATTATTCTGGAAAGCAATTTAAGGAATTAGCACATCTATCAACTGACAAGTTTTCTGATTTGAAAGGTCATTACTGCATTTATAAGCATGGCTTGCTTCTGAATTCCTTATAACGGTGTTCTGTTCAATGGACAGGATAAATTTATGCCTACTTGCACTATCATTAGTATCTTGGGTAGAAAACAGGGGCCCAAACGCAAAGCCTAATATCTATCTCCAAGGTTTGATAACATGTATGCATATTATTTATGATGATTTATGATTTCGAACATTATTGTATAAACTCATACATCTATGCTAATTGTTTTCAGCAAGGTATTAAGAAGGTTCAAAGAGAAAGAATAGTGTACTTTAAGAAATATTGTAGGGACAACTGGATATTCACATGAAAAAGAATGAAGTTCTATTTCTACTTCACATCATACACAAAAATTATTTCAATATGGATCAAAGCTCAAGTCATACAACTCTTAGGAGAAAACAGGCAAAAATATGTGACATTTAAATGTCGCAGTGGAGTCTTACATTTAATACCTCAAGCATTAAAACAAAACACAAAATGGGTTCCTCAAAATTAGTAATAATTGTACTTCAAATGACCTTCTCAAGAAAGTGAAAAGATAACTTACAGACGGAGAGAATATTTTTCCAAATCTACCCACGATTAGTCAAACAAGAGGGCATAGTCTCGAAGATTGTTTTCACTCATTCTGACACCAACTACAAGTTACGAGAGTTCTCAAAACTATCTTCAGTTTCAATAATTTGATAGAAGGACTCATAGAACTCACTGAACACTATGTATTTCAGTTCTTTGAATTGACTGCTCTGTAGCCTAATATGTAGTCAGTTCTGTGCATCGGAAAAGAAACTACACTTGACTGCTGTTAGCTGGACTGTTTCGTGCATGCCCATGAGGTCAATTTGGTTGACTGAGGCATTTAAATCTTCCGTGTCTTTTGGCGTGGCTGGTCTTTAATGAGCTTTTTTTCTAGATTTCTGTCCTTCTCTGAGAGTGGTGTGTTGAAATCTCCTACTATCATTGTAGAACTATCTATTTCTGTTATCAATGCAGTTAGTGTTTGTTTTATGTATTTTGGAGCCCTTTTATTGTGTTCATAGCTATTTAACATATTTATATCCTCCTGGAGTATTGATCCTTTAATAATTATATTATCTCCTTCCTTATCCAATGTGATGGATTTTACTTTGAAGTCTATTTTGTCAGAGATTAATATTTACCATTCTTACTCTTTTTAAAATGTTGTTAGCTTGATATATATATATATAGATAAATATATTTCCATCCTTCGAGTTGCAGTTTATTCTTGCCTTTGAGTCTAAGGTGTATGTCCTGTAGGCAGTGCATATATGGGTCATTTGTTTTGTTTTTGTTTTTTTTTTCATCCAGTCTGCCACTCTGTCTCTTTGTTGGTGCATTTAGTTCATTTGCATTCAGCATGGTTCTTGATAGGTATGAGCTTAGTGTTTCTTGATTTTTTTTTTTAATTCTTTCATCTAATTTTTCCTCAAACATGTTTATCTTCATCTCACAAATTTCGGCCTTCATTGCCTCTGTTCTGGTCTTTTGGCTTTCAAGTGAGTTTTCCAATTCTGTAATTTTATTATTTATTTTCTGAAATTCTTTTTTTTTTATTACGATTGAGTGAAAATGTACATTCCCGTATAAATTTACATGCCCACATATATGCAGCTTCCACTGCTCTCCCTGCCCAGTGACAGCACACTATTCCTCTCTGCTCCATACATGTCTCATCCTCCCAACAATCTCCTTTCCCCTCCTACCTACCCACTCTCCTTCCTCCAACCAGAGGTCAGCAGGATGACATCCTATAGATGCATAGAACCATAAAGTGCATCCAATACATGGTCACTCTGCATCGCCAAGTCCAATCCATTCGTATCTGAAGAGTGTACCTTCATTCTGATTTGTGGGCAAGGGCAGCATCAGGGCCAGGGTCCAAGCTTCCAAGGGAACCCCGAAGCCGCTGGACCATCGATTGCGGTCTTTTAGTGGAGATCTCAGGGTGCGCCTCTTTTTATTCTTGTGTTGCCAGTGAGACTCAACTTAGTGAGCTCCATCACGGCTATTACTGGTGGCTCTTGTCACTCAGTACTTTCTTGCAGCTTGTTCAATTTGTGTTATGCTCTACTACATTTTGCCTCATCTCCTTCCTCATCTCTTGAATACTTCTAAATACCAGTCTTTTGTATCCTACCACTGATAATTCCACCTAGTTGCCTTCCTCTGGAAAATTTGGTTCTTTCTTTTGAGAGCTTTATGAAGAGATCATGGTCTACCCATTTAAATGCATTGATATGGACTGCTGTTTCTAAGCTATCAGTAAATTGTAGTTATTTATTTTATGTTTGCTAACTGTGTTCTAACTTATTGTTTTAAAATGTACAGTTTACTTTCCTTATATGGATTTAGCTTAGGTGTCTCGATGGCCAATTACCAAGTGTGAGGTACAGGCTCTTACCTACTGTCCTACATAGGCAGGGCTGATTGGTATAGGCACAGGTGTCTGGCTGAAGCCACTGAGAAAGGCAGTGGGCTAACAGCCATCTCTGAGTGTCTGTGAGGTTGGTAGAATATATATATATATGTATATATATTCCTTCTTCCTCCTTGCCTAACTTTGCTAAACTGTTCCCTATCCCACTCTTGCAGAATGGCCCAGACAGGCGTAAGGAGTTCTACTTCCAGCTCAGTTAATGATGTCAGACTCTAGTGCCTGGGCATCATTCAGGGAAGGGGGGATGCTAGGAGAAGGGAGAAAGGCCTATATCAAAGGATAGATTCAGAGCTGTGTGTGTGGTAAGTTACATGCAATGACTTAGCTTTCCACAGTCTGGTGCTGGCCCTCACTGGCTCCATAGACAGGAGTGGGTTCTCCAGTCACTTCCATTGAGATGAATGCCCACCAACCCCTATGCTTGGCCCACCATATGGCAGCTATGGCTGCATTCCAGCAGATCAGTTCTGTGGAATCCTATGTATTTACAGTGCTATTCTCCCTTTCCCTTTGCTCATTCTAATTTCTCAACATTCTCTTTGACGGTCAGGGCTCTAGGACATTATGTGTCCTGGATTCCTTTTGGATCTTTTCTGTTAAAAAGGTCTATCTGCACTGCAGTCTTGGCACTGCCTCTATACTATCTTTTGTCGGAGTTCAGAGAGATCTCCTATGAACATGGGCGGAGGAGATTTGCGCTGACAACTGAGAAGAGATAGACATGAAACAGTTTGGGATCAGGGGGCTAATGGCAGTCCTTCGCCAAGAGCCCAGAGCAAAGTTTTATTAAAGTATTTATACCCTTTTTGTAACTTAGAATACAAGGAACTGAAACATTCAGTAACTAAGCCAGTTGTTTTCAGTTTTGGGTGTACATTGTTTTACATGTTCGGGCCAAGGACTTGGAGGTGTTCCCAGATTGCCTCTAGGTTACAGTACACAAACAGTACAAGAGGTTATACAGAGTTGAAGTAAGAGTACATCAGCCAAGATGGCTGTACTTATGTCAAGAGAGTTAACATGATTTCCTACAATCTTTAAAAAAGGAAAATAATAGGTGTTGGCAACAGTATGGGAATATAAAATGGCTCAATCGCTGTGGAAGAGTTTTGGATTTCCTCAAAATGCTATGCATAGAATTACCTGATAATCCTGAATTCCATTCCTGTGGAAATGTCTAAGGTACATGAAAACACATGCTTAAACAAATTCATGTACTGGCATGTTCATAGTAGCACTATTCACAGTAGCCAAAAGGTACAAACAACCTAGTTTTCCTTTAATTGGTGAACGTATAATAAAATTATAGCATATCCATGCAATGGAATATTATTTAGCCATAACAAGTAAAGCAGTATTGATGCGTGTTTCAGCATAGGTGGACCTTGAAACCGTTGTGCTAAATGAATGAATCCAGGCATTAAAAAGTCATGTATTATATAATTCTGCTGTAATGGATTGAATTACGTCCCCCCAAATGTGTGTATCAAATTGACTGAGCCATGATTCCCTTTATTATCTGATGTCCTCCATTCTGTTATTGTAGTCTTACGTTTAAGAGGGTTAAGTTGGGATTCTAACGCTCTTACTAAGGTCACATCCTGGATCCAACATAAGGGCTGTTTCTCTCGCCTATGGCCTGTGCCACATTTTGTCTTACAAGAATTTAAAGGAAAGAAAAGCAAGCAGAGAGCTGGGGAACTCATACCACCAAGAAACAAGTGCAAAGAGTGCATTCTTTGTACCTGGGGTCCCTGAGTAGAAAAGTTTATAGTCTTGGGGAAGATTGGTGAGAAGAACTTCCTTCAGAGCTGGCAGAGAGATTTTCCCTTGAGCTGATGCCCTGAGTTTGGACTTTTAGCCTGCTATACTGTAAGAATAAATTTCTCTTTGTTAAAGCCATACACTTGTGGTGTTTCTGTTTGAGCAGCACTAAATGAGTAAGGGATTTATTCACATTAAATACTCAGAATAGACAAACCTATAGAGACAGAATATATATGGATGTTTTCCAGGGTCTGAAGGGAGTGAGGGACAGGAAGAGCAGATACTTAATGGGTATAGGTTTCCTTTTGGGGTGATAGAAATATTTTGAAACTAAGTAAAGGTGATAGTTGTACATCATTGTGAATCTATGAAATTCCAAAGCAGTGTAGACTGCATTGACTTTTTGCTAAGGGCAGATTAAGTTCTTGGAGTTTCCTCTTCTACCCAATTTTTCTGCACTGAACCTGTAGTGCCTACCTTCAGCATGAGACATGACAAGATGGAAACCTGTATACAAAAAACTAACTTAAGACAAGGGTTACCATACAACTCATTTTCCAAAATTAGATAGCTTTAAGAGTAAAAACACATATATTAATAATTAAACTGGAATAACAGTTGCAACCTGGGAATCTACTGAGCAAACCTATAAGAAAAGTTCTCTACTTAAGGTGTTGGAAGTTATTGTCAAGTTGATTCTGATTCATGACAACCCTTTTTGTTACAGTGTGGAACTGCTCCAGAGGGTTTTCTTGGCTTTAATCTTAACAGGAAGCAGACCACCAGACCTATCTTCTGTGGTGGATGCAAGTCACCAACCTTTAGGTTAATAGCTGAGCAAAAATTGTGGGTACCTTCTAGGGAACTGACTTAATAGCATAAGTATAAAAATAAATAATAAACTCAATTGCAACGTATTTTTTTCTCTCCAACAATATGGACAACTTTGATGTTTACCTGGTATATTGACACCACAGTTAACTATTGGTTGTACTTATTACTAGCTATATATAAAATCACGATAAATGGAGAAAAGATTAAAGTTGTCAAGGATTTCATTTTACTTTGATCCATAATCAATGCCCACAAAAACAGGAGTCAAGAAATCAAGCATTATATCAAACTGGGCAAATCTGCTGAAAATTACCTCTCTAAAGTGCTGAAAACAAAGATGTCACCTTGAAGACTAAGATGCATCAGACCTAAGCCATGGTGTTTTCAATCACCTCACATGCATGTGAAAAGTACACAATGAATAAGGTAGACTGAATAGCTGATACATTTGAACTGTGACACTGGCAATGAATACTGAATATGTTATGGAGTGCCAGAAGAATGAACAAGTTTGTCTTGGAAGAAGTATAGCCAGACTGGTCTTTAGAAACAGGGACGACTAGATTTTATTCTTACAAACTTTGGGCATGTTATCAGGAGGGATTATTCCCTGAAGTACAGTATGCTTGGTAAAGTAGAAGGTCAGCAACAATGGGCTTAAGTATAATGATGAGGATTATGGAGGATCATTCATTTGTACATAGGGTCACTATGAGTCACTGATGTGATGGCACCTAACAGCAACATATATAAAATCACTCATTTATTAAGGAATATCAGTTAAATAGACATATAGTTTCATTCTGTGAAGTGCAAACCAGACTATTTTATGAGAATGTGTGGAATAACAACTGTAACTACTTTTTTATAAAATAAAATGAGAAACCTGAATTATATTATTCTTGTAGCAGATTTTTTGAGAAGTAATTTTCAAATGAGAAAGTTCACCTATATAAACTGCACAATTCAATGATTTTCAGAAAGCTCACAGAACTGTTCAGCCATCCACAATATAAAAATTTAAAAGCAATTTTTGTGCCTAAAAAGGAATTCAAGTTTCTTTTGGCAGTCCCTCTGCATTCCCTTCTTCTGGTACTAGGTAACCACTAATCTACCTTCTCTCTGAATGTATTAGCATATACTAATAGGGAAACATACAAAAAGAGGTTTTATGGGACTAAATAAGCATATTTTCAAGGTACATCCACATTGTAGAATGTATTAGAACTTCAGTCCTCTTTATTGCTGAATAATATTTTATTATATGAATGCTAGTTAAGCCAAATAGACCACACAATATTAATTTGTCAGTTGGTGAAACTTGCTTATTTCTACTTTTTCACTATTAGTAATTATGCTACTATAAGGAGTCAGGTAAATGTTTTTGCATAGACAGATGTGAAATTGTTGGGTCATGTGGTAACTAACCCTTTGCTTAATATTTTGATAAACTGCCAAACTTTTTCTCCAAGTCACTAAACCAATTTCCAGTCTAGCCAACAACATAACTCAAATACTTCAATTCTTTTTCAGTCCTCCTTATTCATTGTCTAGTTTCCACATCATATGCAGAAATTGAAAGCATCACGGCTTCTGTCTGCTGTGCCTTAGTCTTTTGCAGCAGATTTGCCCAATGCAATATGTCTTTTTTTATTTTTATTATTATTATTTTATTTAATATGACTGAGTGAAAATATACATTCCCGTATAAATTTACATGCCCACCTATATGCAGCTTCCACTGCTCTCCCTCTCTGGTGACAGCACACTATTCCTCTCTGCCCCATACATGTCTCATCCTCCCAACAGTCTCCTTTGATTGCTTGAGTGCTGCTTCCACGGATGTTGATTGTAAATCCAAGCAAAGTTTCCCATTTGATTGTATCCTTGGCAGTACTTGCTAGATATCCTTTTTTGTTTATTATTATAGCCATTCCAATGAGTGTGAGATATTAGCTCGTTGTGGTTTCAATTCATATTTTTCTTCTCTAATGGTTAATGATATTGAGCACCTTTACATATGTCAGTTGGTCATTTCTTCATCTTCTTTGGAGAAATATGTGTTCAGATCGTTTGTTCATTTTCTAATTGCTATGTTTTGTCATTTCATTATTGAGCTGTGCTGTAGATAAAAAATCTTTATCAGACACATGATTTCGAAATGTATTCTCCTGTGAGTAATTTTTCACTTTCTTCAATTTGCTGCCCCCAAGTTTTAGATTTTCATAGGTTGTTCTTGCCCTTGAGTCAGTTCTGACTCATAGTGACACTATGCACACCAAAACAAAATAGTGCCCAGTCCTGCACCACACTCACAATCACTATTATGTTTGAGTTTATTGTTCCAGCTTCTGTGTCAATCCATCTCTTTGAGGGTCTTCCTCCTTTTCACTGATCCTCTATCAAGAATGATGTCCTTCTCCAGGGATTGAACCCTCCTGGTAACATGTCCAAAGTGTGCGAGATGCAATCTCACAATATTTGCATCTAAGGAGCATTCCAGTTGTACTTCTTACAAAACAGGCTTGTTTGTTCTTTTGTCAGTACATGTATATTCGATATTCTTTGCTAGCACCATAACTCAGATACATCAGTTCTTTATCAGTCCTCCTTATTCCTTGTTCAGCTTTCACATGCATATGAGGAAACAAAACATCATGGATTGGTCTGGCACGTCTTATTTTTTTGCAGCTGGTTTGCCCAATATAGTATGTCTTTTGATTTCTTGATTGCTTCTTCCATAGGTGTTGATTGTAGATCCAAGCAAAAAATGAATTCCTTGGCAACTTCAGTCTTTTCTCTATTTATCATGGTGTTGCTTATTGGTCCAGTTCTGAGGGCTTCTGTTTTCTTGATGTTGAGGTGTATGTAATCCACACTGAAGGCTGTGGCCTTTGATCTTTCTCAATAAGTGTTCTTAGCCCTCTTAACTTTCAGTAAGCAGTGCTGTGTCATCTGCATAATGCTAGTTGTTAATGAGTTGTAGCCCTACACTGATGTCCTGTTCTTCATGCAGTCCAGCTTCTCAGCTGTTTTGCTCAGCATACAGAATAAGTAGGTATAGTGAGAGGATATAACCTTGACACACATTGCCTGACATTTTTTGTATAATCCAATTTATATATTTTTCTTTTGCCTCTTCCTCATTTGGTGTTGCATATTAGAAGAAAACAGAACTTGTGGGTGAGTCAATTCTGACTTACAGCAAACCTATTGGACAGAGTACAGCAGACCAATAGGGTTTCCAAGGAATGACTGGTGTATCCAAAGTGCTGACATTTTGATTGTCAGCATTTCTTAATTATGTAATGTTGCTACAACAGAAATACCAGAGGCAGATAGCTCTGGGAGAATTCCTTGTAATCATTCTTTCCCTGGACTAGAAGGTTCTCAGCATAGCTACCATGAGTCCAAAAGATATGCTCTGCTTCTGAAATTAACCTGCTTAGTGGTGATGAGATCTGCTATGTCTCTCTGTTCATTTTTCTCATTTATATCTCAAGAGAGACAGACTCAAGATACACTCTAATCTTGAAGCTTGAGTTCTACTACATTAACATAACTGTCTGTAATCCTGCCTCATTAACTCCATAGAGGTAGAATTTACAAGTAGGAAAATCACATTAGTTGAAAATTGGTGGACAATCATGCAATACTGGGAACCCTGATCTAGCCAAGTTTGCAGACTTTTTTCCACCTTATTTTTCTGTACTTTAGATGAAGTTTTAAAGAACAACCTTCTCATTAAATAGTAAACACATTTTTTGTGACACTGATTACCAACCCCACAAACATGTCAACACTCTCTCTTCTCTAGCTTGTGTTCTCAGTCACCATCTCTTCTTTTCGCTTCTGTCTTCTAATCCTTGCCTCTGGAATGGTGTGCCCCTTTAGTCTTCTTTTGTTTTATGGGTCTACCTAAATTTTGGCTGAAGTATCAACCTCAGGAGCAACTTCATTACGGAGCTGAAATGATGTCTGGGGGCCATACTCTCAGGGTCTCTCCAGTCTCTGTCAGGACAGTAAATCTGGTCTTTTTTTTTTTTTTTTTTTGGTGAGTTAGAACTTTGTTCTATAATGTTCTCCTGCTCTGTCCTGGATTCTCTATTATGATCCCTGTTGGAGCAGTCATTCATGGTAGCCAGGCACCATCTAGTTGTACTGGGCTAAATTGGTGGAGGACACGACAGTTGTGGTCCTTTAGTCCTTTGGACTAATCTTTTGCTTGTATCTTTAATTTTTTTTTAATTCTCCCTTACTCCCAATAGAGTGACATCAGTGGAATATCTAAGATGGCCACTAACAAGCTTTTAAGACCCCAGACACTATTTACCAAAATACAATGGAGAACATTTTCTTTGTAAATTATGTTATGCCAGTTGAGCTAGACATTCCCCAAGACCATAAAACTCACAGTCTGCAGCCTGGTAATGCAGTACCTCAGGAAGTTTAGATACGTCCATGGAGCTTTCATGACATTGCCTTATGCATGCTGTGCTGGCTTCCCCAAAGTTACCACTTGTCTGTTTAGTGTTTTTCCATCTCCACCTCTTCTGTCCTTTGTAACCATCAAAGATTGTTTCTTTTAGTGTGTAAACATTTTAATGAGTTTTTACAGTAGTGGTCACATACAATATTCATCCTTTCATGATCGACTTATTTTGCTCAGCATGGCACTTTCCAGATCCATCCATGTTGTGATGAGATGTTTTGCAGATTCATCATTGCTCTTAATTGTTGTGTAGTATTCCATTGTGTGTACATACTGTAGTTTATTATTCGTCTGTTGATGGGCATCTAGGTTGCTAATATTTTTCTATTGTGAACAATGTTACAATGAACATGAGTGAGTATATGTCTATTCATCTGATGGCTCTTCTTTTAGGATATATTCCTAGGAGTGGGATTTCTGTATCACCTGTGATTTCTATTTGTAGCTTTCTAACAAAGCTCCATATCATTTTCCGAAATGATTATAGCAATTTGTATTATCACCAGCAATGTATAAGGGTTCCAGTCTCCTTGCAGTCTTTCCAACATTCATCATTTTCTTTTTGTTGTTGTTGTTGTTAAATCTTTTCCATTAATGCTGCGGGGAGGTGATATAGTGATTTTGATATGCATTTCTCTAATGGCTAGTGACAGTGAGCATTTCCACGTGTCTGTTAGCTGCCTTAATGTCTTCTTGGGTGATGCATTCATCTCCCTTGCCTATTTTTTAACTGGATTATTTGTCTTTTTGTTGTAGAGGTGTTGTTTTTTTCTGCAGATTTTAGAAACTAGATCTTTGTCTCAAAGTTAATAGATGAAAGTATTTTCCTAGATATAAGTTCTCTTTTTACTCTTTTGGTGAAATCTTCTGATAAGCATAGAGTTTACTTTTTAGAAGATCCCAGTTATCTAGTTTGTCTCCTGGAGTGTGTGTTCTGTTATGATTTGTACCTTGTCACTGCCCAGTGTTAGGGCATCTCGTGTTGATCTTGTTTTTGCTCCTATGATCTTTACAGATTTTTGTTTTATATTTTCATCTTTATCACCTTTTGAATTAGCTTTTGTGTATGATATGAAGTATGGGTAGTGTGTCTTTTTTTTTCTGTTCCAGACAGACATCCTGTTTTGCCAGCACCACTTTTTGAAAAGACTGTCTTGTCCCCATTTGATGGCCTGAGGGCCCTTGTCAAAGACAGAATTACATCTGAGACATCAATTCTGTTCTCTGGACAATGTGCGTGTCTTATCAGTTCCAGGCTGTTTTGACTACTGTAAGTATATAGTCAGTTCCTAGGTCAGGTAGTGTGAGTCCTCCTATATTCTTATTTTTCAATAGCATTTTGTTTATTCAGGGCTCTTCTCTTTCTGTATGAAGTTAATGATTAGTTTTTTCATCTCTTCAAATAATGTTTTAGAGTATGGATTTGGATTGCATTGCATCTGTATATTGCCCTGAATTTAACTGTAATTTTTACAATGTTGAGGCTACCTAGTCGTGATCATGATATGTTTTTCCTTTTATGTAGATCTGTTTTGGTTTCTTGGAGTAGTGCTTTGTCATTTTCTTTGATAAATCTTTTATATCCTTGGTTAGATTTGTTCCTAAGTATTTTCTTTTTATAGGGTCAATTACAATTTTTTTCCTGATTAGTATTTCATCATTCTCTTTACTGCTGTATAAGAATCCAACTGATTTTTGCTACTCTGTTGAATCATTCTAATAGTTCCAGTAGTTTTCTCATGGAGCATTTTCATTTTTGATAGATAGTATCATATCATCCACAAATAGGAACTGTTTTACTTCTTCATTAGCAATTTGGGTGCATTTTATTTCTTTTTATTGCCTTATTGTTTTAGCTAGGACTTCTAGCACAAAGTTAAAAAGGAATAGGTATAAGGAGCATCCTTGTGTTGCTCCTGTTCTCAGGAAGAATGTTTCAGGCTCTCTCCATTAAGAATGTCAACTGTTGGTTTTGTATAGATACGCTTTATATGTTTAGAAATTTCTCTTCTATACCTAACTTTACTGAAATTTTTTTAATCAGGAATGGACATCGTACTATGTCAAATGTCTTTTTACATAGTTTGAGATGGCTGTGTGATTCTTTAATGCATGTGTTGGGTTACACTGAATTTTGTAATGTTGAAACATCCTTGCATAAATGGTATGAAACCCACTTGGCTGTGGTGCTTTTTTTTTTGATATGACGCTGAATTGTATCAGCTGTTGAGAATTTTTTGCATCTGTACTCATGAGAACATTGGTTTGTAATTTTCTGTGATGTATTCACTTGGTTTTGGAATTAGACTTATGCTGACTTCATAGAATGAATTCAGAATTACCTCTTCCTTTTCTACATGCTGAAATTATTTGAGTAGTACTGGTGTAGACTCTTTTCTGAATGTTTGGTAGAATTTTCTAATGAACTCATCTGGGTCAGGGCTTTTTTTTTGACCTATGTAATCACTTTTCTTGTTATGATTATGTTCACATTTTCAACTTCTGTTTCCGTTATTTTGGTTAGGTAGTGTATTTCCAAAAATATATATATATATATATTTTTGTTTTCTTTAGGTTTCCAAATTTGTTAGAGTATATTTTTCCATACTGCACTGTTATAATGCTTTTTATTTCAGTTGCATCTGTTATAATGTTCACCATTTCGTTTTTTATTTGAGCTACTTGTATCCTCTTCTTTTCTTTTGTCAATTTAGCCACTGTTGATGTTAGTAAAAACCTACTGTCTGTAGATTTTCTAATATCTACATCATTTATTTCTTATCTGATCTTTATTATTTCTTTTTTTTTTCTGGTGGCTATCGGTTTCTTTTCCTGTTCTCTGCAGTTGTTTGAGTTGTGTAGCTAATATTTTGATTATATTTCTTTTTTTTTTTTTTGATGAGTGCATCTATTGTTACAAACTGACCTCTGAGGACTGCCTTTGCTGTGTCCCAGAGGTTTTGGTATGATGTATTTTCATTTTTGTTTGATTCTAAGACACAGAGTGACCTTATCATGCGTGCTCTTTATGGTTTCATGCATCTGTAGGATGTCAGCCTGCTGACTTCTTACTGGAGGGGGTGGAGAGGGTGGAGAGGAGTGGATAGGAGATAGTTAGGAGGATATGACATGTATAGAATGGAGAGGAGGAGTGTACTGTCACCGGGCAGGGAGAGCAGAGGGAGCTGCACATAGGCGGGCATGCAAATTTATAGGGGATTGTATATTTTCTCTCAATCATAATAAAAAAATAAATAATTTTTTATTCTATCTCTGATTTTTTTTTATTACTCAGTGGCTTTTAAGCAGAGTGTTATTCAGTTTCCATGTAACTGATTTTTTTTTGCTTGCTCTTCCTGTTGTTAATTTCTAGTTTGTTGGCTTTGTAACAGAACAGTTTCTTTGCAATATGTCAATGTTTTGAATTTCGTTGAGGGTAGCTTTACAGACTAAATTATGGCCTATTCTGGAGATTGTTCCATGTGCATTGGAAAATAATGTGTACTTCACAGCTGTTGGGTGGAGTGTTGTAGATATGTCTGTGAGGTGAATTTGGCTGATTGTGTCTTTTACCTCTTCTCTACCTTTTTTGAGGTGCTTTCTAGATGTTCCGTCCTTTATCAAGGGTGATGTGTTAAAATCTCTTACTATTATTTTGGAACTGTCAGTTTCTGTTTTCCGTGCTGTTAGCATTTATTTTACGTATTTTGGAGCCCTGTCTTTTCCTGCATAGATATTTATTATGGTTACGTCTTCATGATGGATTCTCTGTTTAAACATTATGTAATGCCCTTCTCTGTGTTTCATGGTAGATTGTGTTTTAAAGTCTATTTTATCTGAGTTTGCTTTTGCCTCTTCTCTTTTTGGTTACTATTTGCTTGATATGTTTTCTTCCATCCTTTGTTTTTTAATAAATGTTTGCCTTTGTTTGCAAGGTCTGCCTCTCACAGACCACATACTGATAGATCCTGTTGTTTCATTCATTCTGTCACTCTTTGTTTCTCTAGGGGAACATTTAGTGTAATTTAGTGTAATTTAAATTTAGTGTAATTATAGATACATATAAATTTATTGTTGTCATTTTGTAGTGCTTTTTTTTTGTGATGTCAATAGTGTCTTTGTTCTTTTTACTCTCCTGTGCCAAATTCCTTTCATTTGTTGATCTTTTTTTCTTGTAGATTTTGTGTTTACTAAAGGAGTCGGATCCCACTCGACGGCACTTGGCTGGCTTGGCAAAGACTATGTTTTTCTCTCTTATTTGATGAGTAGTTTTGTTAATTTCTTTGTGGTTAACTTGAAATTTACCATATTTTCCTAAGTTTGAACCAGTATTTTATTAATTGGCATTGCTTTGCATTCCTGTTCATTACAAGAACTGCCTATAAAGTTCATGAACTCATCTTAGAAAAAGTACTACATACCTCACTGATGACTAGCACTATGGTCACTTTCCAAGTACTCCCCTTAGGAAGCTATACACCAACACCAGTGCCGAGTCCACCCTTATAAGCAATTTGGGAACTCCTTTTATGGAATAGCCATCAGAACAGCCACTGTCTTATCCTTGATGTCCAGAATGTCATCAAAATGTCTTCTTTTCAATATTTCCTTTTTCTTTGGGTAAAGAACAAAGTCATTGGGAGCCAGATCAGGTGAGTAGGGAGGCTGTTCCAATACAATTATTTGTTTACCAGCTAAAAACTTCCTCACAACTATACAATTAAGTTTAGGAACTTGCCACCTTGCCACTGTGTGCAATGACCATTCCAGAAAGAGTTCCAAAATTTCTTCGAAGGGTGGACTAGGTGCTGGCATAGGTTCATGGCTTCCCAAGGGCGGTACTTCAAAGGTGACCATAGTGATATTCAGAGGGGAGGTATGTAGCACTTAGACCATTAAACCCGTGGACTCGTCAGAACTCATATATGGTTCTATATGTTCACCATTTATTCTCTCTTTTATTGTTCTGATGTTGCTGTCATTTACAGGTTAAGCTCTCTAGTTTCCTGCTTTAAATCGTTTCACTTGATTAATCTTTGAGAGTTCATTTTTCTTTTGTTGGTATCTGGCTGATGTAGTGTTACATCCTAGATTCAGTCTGTCATCTGATGTTTTCAAAATGAAGGATTTCATTTAACAATTATTGTTTGTTTGGTTTGGATTTTACATGTTCCCTTAATTTATGTTTATCAGGAAATATTCCAACTTCACCATAATATCTCATCAAAATTTTTGGAGGGTACATTATCCTTAATTTGCACTTTGTTTTTCTTCCAAGTACTTTTGATTCTATTGAAAAGTCATCTGGTCTTTTATTTTGGGCACCTACTGGAACCATCCAGACTTTTTATCTATCTATCTGTCTGTCTATCTACCTATCTATCTAATTATCTGTTGTTTTCAGGACATTTAATGGTTTGTTTCTTTATTTACTGCTTGTAGTTATGTTTGTTTCACCCTACTTTTCTCTTTTTTTTTTTATTACATCTGAACAGTGATGCTATGTGTTCTTTGTTATTTGATAATCTGTAAGCATGATAATCCTCACCACCTTACCCAATGGGCAGGGTCATTTGAACAGCTACAGTGTAGCAGGAAAGCTCCAGGTAAAGGGGAGGGGATAGGATTTGTTGTTTGTAGCATGTACTAGGGCCAACAGCATGAAGAAAAGAAAAATGAGGTAAATAGATAAAAACTAGATAAAAAAAAAACAAAAAACTGAGATGGAATCAATCCAGGTACCCTACAAAAGAATGAACAAACTATGGTATATTCACAAAATGGAATGCTATGCAATGATAAGGAATGATGACCTTAAACACCTCATAATATGGAATTATCTGGAAGGAATTATGCTGATTTAATTAACTCAGATGGACAAATTAGGTGTGAAACCACTATTATAAGTACTTAAGAAAATATTTTTATTTTATTTTTTATTATGGCTGAGTGAAAATGTACATTTCCATATAAATTTGCGTGCCCACCTATATGCAGCTTCCACTGTTCCCCTGTCTGGTGAAAGCACACTATTCCTCTCTGCTCCATGCATGTCTCATCCTCCCAACAGTCTCCTTTCCCCTAGTCTCCACCCACTCCCTTTTCTCCCGCCAGAGGTCAGAAGGATGATATCCTACAGATGCATAGAACCATAAAGTGCACCCAATATATGGTCGCTCTGTGTCGCCAAGTCCAATCCATTCCTGTCCGAAGAGTGGATCTTCATTATAATTTATGGGCAAGGGCAGCATCAGGTCCAGGGGCCATGCTCCCAGAGGAAACTCAAAGCTGCTGCACGATCAATTGCAGTCTTTTAGTGGTGATCTCAGAGTGCACTCCTTTTTATTCTTGTGTTGCCAGTGAGACTCAACTTAGAGAGCTCCATCACGGCTATCACTGGTGGTGGACGGGCACCATCTGGAAGATCTGGTTCCAAGTCGATGCAGGCACCCACTCATGTGGGTCTCTCTGTCTTCTGGGTTGTCTTTCCCCCATGTCATTTTGGATTTTGGTGAGCATCCCTTCCTGCTGTGTTGGGACCATTTGCTGTGCGCTCGGATGGTAGCTTGGCAGCTTTTAAGATTCCAGATGCCACTGACCAATGTGGGATGCAGAGAGCCCTCTTAGCAAAAAGCTAGTTGTGCCAATTGGCCTCGATTTCACCTAAGAGCATGGTCCCCTGCCCCCTGCTCCAGCTACTCTGTCCTTGCAATATTGGGTTAAGATGGAAGGAGTATTCAAGTTATGTTGAAGTCCACTTAATACTGTACTTGCTTCTAATGTGTGCTATCACCGATTTCACCCAAGCAAATTTCTACCAACTATCTAATCTAAACCCTTGCCCTCCTCCTCCCTCCTTCCCCTCCCTTGCAGCCCTCAAAGAGTCTTTTCTTCTATGCATAAGTCTGTTTTTGAGTTTTTTTCATAGGGGTCTCATACAATATTTGTCCTTTTGTCTCTAACTACTTTCACTCAACATAATGTCTTCCAGCTGAAACCAGGTTATGAGATGTTTCCTGGAATCATCATTGTTCTTTATCATTGCATAGTGCTCCATTGAGTATATGTACCATAGTTTACCTATCCATTCCTCTCTTGTTGGGCATCTGGGTTGATTCCATCTTTTTGCTATCGAGAACTGTGCTGCAATGAACATTCTTGTGCATGTACGTGTTGGTGTGAATGGCCTTGATCCTGTAGGATATATTCCAAGTAGTGGAATTACTTGGTCAAGTGGTAAATCTATATCCATTTTTTTACAGAAGTGCCAGATTGCTTTCCAAAGAGGCTGGACCATTGTGCAACCCCACCAACAGTGTAGGAGAGTTCCACTTTCTCCACAGCCTCTCCAGTATTTGTTATTTTGTGTTTTTTGGATCATGGCCAACCTTGTTGGGGTGAGATGGTATCTCATTGTTTTGATTTGAATTTCTTTAATAACTAAAGATCGTGAATATGTCCTCATGTGGTTTTTGGCTGCCTGGATTTCATCTTTAGAGAAATGTCTGTCCATCTCCTTTGCCCATCGCTTAATTGGATGATTTATCTTCTTCTCATTGATATTTTGTAGTACCTTGTAGATTATGTAGATCAGGTGTCGGTCTGATATAGAGTTGCCAAATATTTTTTCCAGTTCTATAGGTGGTCTTTTAAGTCTTGTGATAAAGTCTTTGGATGAGCAAAAGTGTTTGATTCTTGGTAGTTCCCATTTATCTATTTTCTCTTCTGTTGATTGTGGTTTCTTTGCTATATTTTGACATCTGTCTGAATTGTGTATTAAAACTTCCATTGTTGTTCCTACTTTTTCTTGGATGAACTTTATCGTTTTAGATTTGATAAGCCAAGTGCCAAGTGCCGTTGAGTCGGATCCGATGATATTCAAATCCAGTTTGAGTGGGTTTTTGTATAAGGTGTAAGATATGGATCTTGTTTCAATTTATTGCAGATGGATATCTAATTTTGCCAGCACCATTTGTTGAAGAGATTGTTTCAGTCCCAGTTAAATGCCTTAGGGCCTTTGTCGAATATCAACTGTTCATAGGCAGATGATGGCATCACTGGGGTCTCGATTCTGTTCCATTGATCATTCTGTCTGTTCTGTACCAGTACCAGGCTGTTTTGACCACTGTGGCAGTGTAATAGTTTCTGAAGTTGGGTAATTAGAGGCCTCCCAGTGTGTTCTTCTTCTCTAGCAGTACTTCACTTATCTGGGGTTTCTCCCCTTTCCAAACAAAATTGGTAATTTGTTTCTCCATCTCATTGAAAAATGACACTGGAACTTGTATTGGGATTGCGTTATATTAATAAACTGCTTTTGACTTGGGAAAATAGACATTTTCACAATGTTAAGTCTTATCCATGAGCAGGGCAGGTTTCTCCATTTATCTAAGTCTCTCTTAGTTTCTTGTAGTAAGGGCTTGTAGTTCTCTTTGTAAAAGTCTGTTGTTTCTCTGGTTGGATTAATTCCTAGGTACTTTATCTTCTTGGGGGCTACAGTAAATGTTATTGTTTTGATGATTTCTTCATTAGCAGTCTCATTGTTGGTATAAAGGAATCCTACTGATTTACTTATGTTTGTCTTGTATCCTGAGACTTTGCTGAACTCTTCTATCAGTTTGAGTAGTTTACTTATAGATGCTTTGGGATTCTCTGCATATACAATCATATCATCAGCAAACAGGGAGATTATGAGTTCTTCTTGATCTGTTGGATTTCAGAGTACTGGTGTTCCATTAGATTGAACAGTTTTCTTAATTTTTCATTTTGTTCTGCTGCATTTTGTATAAGGTCTAGAAGGGTTCTGTATATAATCCTTTTGTATTAATCTTCTGATGATTTCAGAAAAGTTTCTTCATCTGGAGAACTCCTAGGTTGTTTTGTTTGAGAGCCTTCTGAAGCCATGGGTGATTTCTGGTATGCCTCAAGTGTCTGTTGATTTTTGGGTTTCATGTGAGTAAGTAAAGGCTACAAGAGATACTGTGAGGATGGACTGCAGATGTTTCTCTAGGCTGTCTTAAAATGCAAAACAAAATGTATATGATCAGTTCCCACGTCAGTCAGGTTTTCAGGTGTAGAGGTCCCTCTTCCCAACTGGCAAAGTAAGCACCTCTATATCCAACCCAAATGATACAAACTAGTTCAAAATACAGCAATGCTACTGCCCTGTTCGCCTCTGCTGGCGCGGCCCAGCGTTAGGTGACACTGTGTAAACTACTTCTTTTCTGGTAGAAAAGCACTCTCCTGTGGGCAAGCTCTGGCTTCCAAGCTAAGAATTATGTCCAGCTGTGGCCACCGTATCTAAGTTGTCGCCCTCCACACATTTGGCGTGTAGAGGAGCTAAAGGTGCCGAGACGTAGTGAGTCCTCATCCTCTGTTGCCAGGCCCCCACCGTAGGTGACACTGTGTAAACTACTGCTTTTCTGTTGGAGAAATGCTGTCCTGTTTGCAGGCACTGGCTCCCAGGCTAAGAATTTGGTCCTGCTAAAATCTCCGTATCCAACATGGTGCCCTGCACATAGGCGCCACCAGTTCTGTCCAAACCACGCTGTGGCAAAGATAAAAAGACAGGCCCAAAGAGGCTAGATGGATGAAGTCCTAAGCTTGGCTCTCAAAATATGGCAATTTCGCCTGCCTATCCCACCAGCAGTGCATCTGAGACTAGCCACTAGGCATGACCTAGCTCCATCCACCAGCCAAGACAGAGAAATAAAAGTCAAAATGGTGTGTTACCTTCAGTCTGTGAGCTCCAGGGCTATCCAGGAGCAGTAGTCAGTGAAAGAGGAGGTTTTTTGTTCAGTAGTATGAAGTCCAAATTAACAGCCCTCTGCCATGTCCTCGGGTTCACTAGGTGACCAGAAGGCTCCATTTGATTATCAATTCAGGTCTTGGTTTCCAGAGGGGTATAAGAAGATGTGTGCTTATTCCGCCATCTTGACTCTGCCCCATACTTAAGAAAGTATTGAAACACAGAAGGAAATAATCTTTGATGGTTACAAGGGTGGGGAGGAAGGGAGAAGGCTATTCATAGATTAGATACTAGGTAAGAATTGGGTTAGGTGAAGGGAGTTCCAGTACACAGTATAAAGGAGATTAGCATAACTGTACTACTCAAACAGCTAAAATGTTTTCTAAATACAGTACAGCACTCTAAAGGGCAGTGTGGCAGGGACAAGAGTCCTGGGACCAAGGTTTCAGGGGACATCTGGGCTATTTGACCCAACTATTTGTTTTGATAAAATGTTCTGCTTACCCCTTTGGTGAGTGATGTCTGGGGTTTTAAAAGCTAGAAAATAGCCATCTAAATAGCATCAATTAGTACCAATCTGCCTGGAGCAGAGGACAAGGTAGAACATCAAAAACATAAGGAAAATGCAAGACCAGGAGACAAAAGGTGCCATATGATCCAGAGACTACATCAGCATGAGAGCAGAAGAATTACATGGTACCTGGCCATCACAAATGACTATCCTGACTGGGAACACAATGTAAAGTTCCTGATATAGCAGGAGAAAAATGGGTGTGCAGGACTAGAGCTCTATTCAAAGACCAGACTTCTTGGTTAGCTAGACTGGAGGACCCCTTGAGGACAGGGTGCCCAGACTCTCTGTTAGCCCAGAGCTGAAACAGTACCATAACCAACTCTTTAGAAGAGGACTGGACTGGATATAAGACACAGAATGATTCTGGTGAAGAATGTACTTCTTGGTTTAAATGCATACCATTAGACAGACTGAATAGCTCTTGTCCAGAGGCAAGATAAGCACATGGATGGGGATAGGAGATGGCTGAACAGATATGGGGAGTTCAGGTTGGACAAGGAGGGATGTCCTGTTACAGGGTGGGTAGAGCAGTTTGAGTCGCATAATGGTCTGTGTGCAGGTTTTTATATGGCAAATTGACTTGGATTGTAAACTTTCATTTAAAGTGCAATAAAATATTTTTTTCAAAAATGAGAGAGAAAGGCAGATGTGGCTAGGTGGTTATGGCAAAGAACGGAAGGACTGTAGAGAGAAATTACAAACTGACAGAAAAAAAACACACCAGGTGATTATGAGTAAAGGAAGGCAAAGAGGTGGAGAGAGCAGAGAGAGAGGAGAAACTGGGAAGTGAAGAGCAACAAAAAGGGGAAAAATAAAATGAGGGAAAGAAATGCCCCAGTGATCCCAACAGTGACCAGGGCAGTGGCTGCCAGGCCTCAGGACACAACTTCTCTTGAAGATGACACACAGTACCATGTATTCAGGATACAGAAAGAGAAGGAAAGCAGAGAGAGGTGAGAAACCCAGAAACGAAGATAAACAAACAGGAAATGACTAATAATAATAACAAAATTTAAGAAATGAAATACTCCCCAGAGATCCCATCTGCAGGGCATTACTGACTGAGAAAAGTTGCTCCTAAGCCACAAAATGTAGCCCACCTAGAAGGGATGGGGCCATCATGTAGGGCAGGTATTCAGAAACAAGAAAAGAGAGTAAGTGGAGAGATGAGAAACTGAGAAATGATGTAAAACAGAGGGGGACAAAGAAAAGCCCCCAGGAATCCTACTAGCATGGCGGTTTACATCTGAGAAGTGACTCATGAGCCATGCAGTACAGCTCCTCTAGATGGGATGGAGGTGGAACCCAGAGCCAGGTATTCAGGAGACAGGAAAAGAAGGTAAGTGTAGAGAGCTGAGAAACTGAGAAATGAAGAAAATTAAAAGGAAAAAAGAAATGGTCACAAGTTTCCCACTGCATTAGTGGTTCAGGCCAGGGAAGTTGTTTCCAAGCCAAGGGGTGCTTTACAGTCCCTTAGGAAGACGCAGAGATGGCACACAGAGCCAGAGATTCAAGGAAAGGAAAATGAGGAAGTAAGAGAGAGGAAAGAGACTAAAGTAAGTAAAAAAAAAAAAAAAATGCAAAAACAGCAAAGAAATAGCACTAAAAGAGCCAGACAACGTGGACAACATAAATCCAAGCAGCACAGCAGATGCCTTTGCCACTGAGTGACCACAGTCAGCCTGGAAGTGGAGAAGGCTGAGCAGAAGGAGGATGGGAGACGGGGAAGCATGTGTACTGATTATTGGGTGCTCTGTCTCTTGCTGGAAGATCTATGAATCTACTTTCTTGTACTCTCTGTTAGCCAAACCATCTCCAACAGTAGTCCAAGATGGTGAATCCCTGCTGCATTAGCAGGGATATGAGACCTCCATCCCTATCTCTCCCTGTCTCTGTTCTCTGTCAGTTTCTTACTGCAGTTAGTGCTTGGTTGAGTTTTTTTTTTTTGTTTTTTTGATCTCTTTGTTTGACTCTTAGTGTTCCATGATTGACATTTGTCTCTGTTTTATTTAGTTTTTTGGGTCTTGCTGTGGAACAGCAGCGTGGTGCTTCTGTCTATAACGCCATGTTGGCTCCACTTTTCTGAGAGACATTTTTTGGGAACATGATTCAATCCATAACATTGAGGTATCTCTTAACCAGTGCACCAGCAAGGCTCTTAATCATGTATAAAACATCACTGAACATTCAGGGTTCAATTCTTTCTTTTATCAAGCTGATCATGGACTTTTGTCCTTTATTCTGTTAAAATGTGAGTTATATTGATTTATTTCCATGTATTGAACCAACCTTGCATTATTAGGATAATCACATTGCATCATGTTATATGATCTTTTTAGGTGTTTCTGGATTTGATTTTCTATTGTTTTGTTGATTTTTGCATCCATGTTGATAAAGAATATTGATCTGTAATTTTTTTCTTTTTTTTCCTTGAGTTGTCTTTGTCTGGTTTTGGTGTCAGCATATGAGTGGCCTCATGGGATGACTTTGGATGTGTTCTTTCTTCTACTATTTTGGAAGAGTTTGTAAAAGATTGGCATTAATTCTTTTTGAAACATTTTATGGAATACATTAATGAGACTATTAAGATCTGGAGATTTTTGAGTATGAAGTTTAAAAATCATTAATTAAATATCTTTTGTAAGTCTATTCAAATTTTCTATTTCTTCTTGAGTCAGTTCTTACAATTTGTGTCTCTAAAAATTTATTGATTTCTTGCATCTGATTTATCTAATCTGTTGTTTGTTGGAGTGCAGATGTTCACAGTAGGCCCTTATGGTCTTCTTTCATTTCTTTAGTAACAGTTGCTGTGGCCCATTTTTCATTCTGGAGTTTAGTAATTTGAATTCTTTCTCTGTCAATCTAGCTAACAATTTGTCAATTTTGTTCATCTTTTCATTGTATCGATTTTAGGTTTGTTCTTTTTCTCTATCCCTTTTCTCTTTATTTCTGCTTTAGTATTTATTCTCTTCCTTGTGCTAGATTTGTACTTCATTATCTCTTCTTTTTCTAGTATC
Source organism: Heterohyrax brucei (assembly GCA_028571685.1). NCBI lineage: Eukaryota > Metazoa > Chordata > Mammalia > Hyracoidea > Procaviidae > Heterohyrax > Heterohyrax brucei. The sequence goes on along the minus strand of CM053166.1, from coordinate 125,472,577 downwards.
TCAAAGTGTAGTTATGCTTATTGTTTTGAGGTATTTCTTTTTGTTCTTCTTTAAATTGTCATTAAGTGACAGTTTACAATCCAAGTGAATTTTCCACATAAGACCCCAAGTGCCTGCCTCTCTGCAACTCTATCTTTTCTCCTCACTCTGTGACAACACCCTTTTTCTCCACTCCTTACTTCACTCAGTATCCACTCAGCCAACACTTGTCTCCTCCTCTCGACCTTCTCCTCTAGCCTCTAAAAAGAAAAAAAGTAGGATAGCCTCACATATACATATATAAAGTACACTTACCACATGCATCACTCTGTGTCCCCAAATCGAATCCATTCTTTATCTGAGGTGTTGGCTTCAGTACCATTTGATCTCTGGGCTAGCAGCAAGTCTAGAGGCCATGTTCTCAGGGAACCTACCAGGTTGTGAAACCACCAATTCTGGTCTTTTAATAAAGTTCTTAATCTGCACACTCCTTTTTCTCATTCTACATCAGGGACTATACACTGTATTCCTGGACAGGGTTGTTTTTGGTGGCAGCCAGGCACCATCTAGTTCTTGTGACCTCATACTAATGTAGTCTGCCAGTTGTATGGGTCCTCTGTCTCTTGGGATTGTTTTTCCTTACGTCTTTGATGTTCTTGGTTGTCATCAGTCCCAGGTGGGTTGAGATCAGTTAATGTTTCTCAGATGGAAGCTTGCTGGAGTTTAATACCCGAGAAGCCACTCACTCATATGGGGTGCATAAGACTGTCTTAGCAAAACACTAGTTATGCCAATTAGTTTCAGTGTCCCCTGAAAATATGATCACCAGACCTCTGTCCCTCCCACTCTGTCCTTTGAAATATTGGATTGAATTTAGAAAACCTTTTAGCTTATGGTGTAGGCCAGTTATGTTAACCTGCCTTTTACCACGTACTGTCACTCTTTTTATCTAACCAAATTTCTATTGACTATTTAATCTGTGAATAACCCTCTCCCTCCCTCCCCACCTTTGTAGTGATCAAAGAGTATTTTCTTCTGTGTATAAATCTTCTCTTAAGTCCTTATAGTAGTGGTCTCTTAAGTCCTTATAGTAGTGGTCTCATACAATTTGTCCTTTCTTTATCTTTTTTCTTGTTTGTTTGTTTTGTTTGTTACAGCTATACATTTTCCTTTGATCACTACTTTAGGAAAACCCCAAAAGTTTTGGTGCATTTTGTTTTGTGTCTGTTAATTTCAAAATATTTTCTGATTTTCCTTTTGAGTTCTTTTCCAGGTCAACAGATATTAAAATTGTTTAATTTCCAAATATTTGTGAATTTCACAATTTCTCTTTTTTGATGTCTAATTCCATTCTATTGTCAACAAAAGTATAATTTAAATCCTTGTATGCTTTAAATATTTTTTTATTCTCTGAGTCTTGTTGTATAACCTAATGTGTATTCTGTCCCGGAGAACACATCATATGCTCTTGAAAGAAGCTGTATCAGCTGTTGTTGAGTGGAGTGTTCTATAAATGTCCACTAGATTTAGTTAGCTTATAGTGATGTTAAATCTTCTACTGCCTCATAGATATTCAGTTAGTTCTTCTATCCATTATTGGAAATGTGCTATTTATGTCATCAACTATTGTTATTATTTTCTCATCTATTCAATTCTGCTAGGATTTGTTTCATGTATTTTAGAGTCTCTTAAGTTATATATATTTATAATCATCTTATAAATGATTTAATCTTTATGCTACTACAAAATATCCTTTATATCATAAAAAAGTAAACTTAAAAAAACATGACTGAAGACAGCCAAGCCAAGTGCCGATGAGTCGGATCCGACTTGACGGCATTTGACTTGGCTGTCTTCAGTCATGCTTTTAAGTTTACTTTTTTATGATATAAGTGTAGCTGTTTGGCTGTCTTGTACTTGGTGTTTGCAAGGAATGTAATATTTCACCTATTTAGTTTCTCTTTTTTTATCTTTGATTATAAATTATGTCTCCTGCACTGCATATACAGTTGAATATTTTGTGTAGTCTGACAATCACTGTCTTTTGATTAGCTTGTTCAGTTCACTTGCATCAAATATTGTTACTGATCTGGTGAGATTCACCTCTGTAATTTTACATTTATCTTCTATATGTCACATATGTTCTTTGCCTGTTTCTGCTTTATTGCCTTCTTTTTTATTAGTTGGATATTTGCAGAATGTGTTATTTCCTTAGTGATCAATTTAAGGCTTACAGTATTCATCTTAACTCCATAGAATCTAGTGGCTTAATTCTAGAGAAATATGGAATAACAACTTTATTCAATTTCTCTGTTTCCATGCTATTACTTTCACACATATTATACCTATATATGTTATGTTACAAATAGCAAATACATAACTATATAACTATGTTGTAATTATATATGTATAGCTACAGTTTACATATTGTCTCTTAGAGATACTGAAAGAAGAAAGAACAAGTATATGTAGATCTTGACATACCTTTTTATTTAATTTTCCTAGTTCTTTCCATAAAAACTCTGGTTGCATAATGGTTAAGAGTTATGGTTGCTAACCAAAAGGTCAGCAGTTCGACTCTACCAGGTGCTTCTTGGAAACCCAATAGGATAGTTCTACTTTGTCCTATAGGGTCACTGTAAGTTGGAATTGACTCAATGGCAACAAGTTTTTTTTTCATTTGGTCCTCTTCATGGTTTTTCTTGTGGATTTCAGTTACTATCTTTTGTTTTTCTTTAATACATCATTTTACCTCCTTCTTTTGTGTTTTTGTGGTCAAATATATCAGATTTTTATATGTATGGACTCCATAATTACATCTTATACTATTTTATACAATTGATCTTTAAATCAGTGGAAAAATAAAAACAAATATTGTACTACACATTTATAAATGAAAATTGACAGAAATTCTCATTAGTGTGCTTTTTTGTTTGTTTATGAATTGGACTTACTGTCTGATGTTACCTTAATCCTAAAGAGCTTTGTTTAGTATTCCTTGTATAGAAGGAAAAAAATCTCTCATTTTTTTAATTTGCCTGAGAATATTCTCATTTCACCTTAACATTTTAGAGGTAATTTTGCAATTCTTGTTTTACAGCTTATTTTGGTTTACTTTTCCTTTTGATGAGGGAATATATCATCTCACTACTTTTGGCCTCATAGTTTCTAATTTGAAGTCAGGAATTGATCTTATTGGGGTTCTTTTGTGTATAATGTGCCTTTTTTTCTCATGTTTATTTCAAGGTTTTCTCTGTCTTTGACTTTCACCATCTCTGTTAGCAACAGTTTGATCTGACGGGTCTAGGTGAAAATATATTTTACTTCATACTATTTGTAATTTGCTGAGATTCTTGGAAATGCAGATTCATTATTTTCAACAAATTTAGAAAGTTTTCAGTCATTATTTTGCAAGTGATTTTTCTGCCTTTTTCTGTCTCCCCTTTGTTAACTCTCATGAGATTTATATTTATATGCCAGGTGGTGTCCCATTTTTCTCAAAACCTCTGTTCTTTTTTTTTGTATTCTTTTTTCCTGTCTGCTTTTCAGGTTGGTTAATCTCTATTAACCTAGCTTCAGATTTGCTGACTATTTCTTCTGCCAGCTCAAATCTACTGCTGAGCAACTTTGGTGCATTTTTAATTTTAGTTATTGTACTTTTCAATTCCAGAAATTCCGTTAGTTCTTTTATATAATTTCTCTTTACTTATATGCTCTATGTCATAAGACATTGTCAATATGCCCTCTTTAACTATGCAAGCATGATTTCCTTTAGTTTTTTGACGATATTTCAAAATAGTTTCTGTCTGGTCTTTATGTGTTAAGTCTGACACCTGGACCTTTGCATTTATTTGTTCTGTGACTTATCAGACTTAATTCTGTAAAGTATATTTCCTTTATAGTATGTAAAATCTGATGTTCCTGCTTGTATTGTTTTTTACCTTGTTTCTTTTGTTAATCTTGGTTACTTAGGGTCACTTCAGGGTTGGCATAAACTACTTACTGCTCTATTCCTGTGCTTAGGCCCCTTAAGCAGTTACATTTTTATCCTTTAGTATTGTATGTATATATACATACAAGGTACATATACTTGAAGAATGAAATTACGATTAATGGAGATTACTTTTTTGTGCAATGTTCAGCCATGCCCAACTTGTAAATTTCCTTACCTGTTAACTCTGAGAGTCCACTGCCTTTGGCACACACACAGTTTTCCAGACTGCCAGAGATGGGTGTTATTTTATATCTGGCTTCCTAAGAGCAGCCCCTATATCAGAGTAACTTATTAATGATTCAGTGGTTTGAAGGTGTATCTAAGTCCTTTATGTTAATGAGGCCTTTGTCCTGTGTTGTTAAATCTCAGCTGATGCACTCAAGCATGCCCCATTTTAAATTCTGTTCCTGAGTCAGTACAACTTATCACACATGCACAGCCTTCTCAACTCTCAGAGTTGACTGGGATCCAAGGAAGACATTTTTTGGTTCTCTGATTTTATGATCCTCCCTAGGGTCGCCATGAGTTGGATCCGACTCGACGGCACTTGCCTGGCTGTAGTTTTTTATTGTACTATACAGTGTTCATCTTCTATGGAAAAGATGGCTTTCCACAAAAATCTTTATTGTTTTCAACAAGCCCTTAGGCCCAGAGTTCTCTATGGTAGACTTCAAATAAAGTTCATTCCTTCAGGTATTGATATAGAATTTTTCATCCTAAAGTGTTGTCTTTCTCCATAGGAACAAATCTTGTACCAGAACTAGGAATGAGATCTTATTGTTCCAAAACAATCACACTGTGAGGTGGAAGGATAGTTGGATGGCAACCTCTGGTCTTTTTGGTTTGCTCTTTCTGGAATGGAATATGTACACTGTAAGCAAGTTGAGACAGAGACAACCAAAACCACAATATTATCAGCCTGCCACATCTAGAGTATAATTTCTGCCTTATGAGTGCAGTCTGTAGAGAGAAGGGAGACAGTTCTCTCTGACACAGGCCTGGAATAGATTGTGTAACAGGGCTGAGGAGATGAGAAACACTGACAGCATAACCCTCCTGGAGAGAAACCATAACTCTAGTAATGGTAGTTCATAGGACAGAGTCTCCATCTTCTTGGCTTCCCACGCTGAGGGTAGAGTTTCCATACATAGAACTTAGGGGTGGTAAATAATAGAGTGTGTTCTGGCTCAGAAGCAACAAACTCTTATTCTAATGGACATAGAGTAGATTCTCTTGAGTGTTTCTTAATTTGTTGTATACCCATAGGGCAATATTCAGAAAATTTAAATTATTTTTAATATACTTTTCATCAGTTAATTTTTTTTTTCTGAGATCATGAATCCCCTAACTGTACCATCCTAGAGGTCCAACCCTTTCTGATTTATCTTCTTGCTAGGCTTGATAGTCATTTTACCTTGGTTCATCCAGTTTTTTCCTTAAAAAACAGTTTGAAATTTTGCAACCATCAAATGATTTAATATCAAGAGTAGAGTAAAAATTTAATAGAGTAAATGCATATGTTTGTATGTTGAGTCAGGAATAGGCCAAGGGCGAATAGTGCACAATGAAATCTTTGCTACAAAATAGAGTAATACATTTTCCAAATGTATGGGCATCACTAATATATACATATATATATATATATATACGTGCTACAGTTTAAAATCATTTCACCCTAAATAATCCAAAAATACTTCTAATAGTATTGAGAGTTTTTTCCAGAATTATATTCTACAAGTTATTTGTCAATAAAAGAAAGGCAAAAACACTTCACTTCTCAAAATAGCAACTGAGATGCCTCTAACTGCATGTTGAAGTATCTCATGACGTATGAGTACTGTGTTTTATTCATCTTCATATTCTCCTCAGGTCTTTGCATTATACTGTCTAGTAAGGCAAAGAACAGGAATATCTGATAGATACTAAACTGAATTTAATCTTTCTCTAAATAAAAAAAATGGGGATTCACATTTGGGCAAAACAGAATATACACCTGATTGTTAATAGTTATGAAAATTGAATAAGTATTTAATATTAAATATTTGGGAAAACTCACTGATATGTATTAAGTATATGATGTTACATTGTAAAGGTTGAATTATTCTATGTGTCTTTCATTCCTTTGTTTGGAAATAGGTAAAACACCTTAAAAGGCTATGAAGAACATTTTTAGGTGCCACCAAATGTTGCAGTTCATTTTTTAAAAAATTAGTGCTTTTTTTCAATTTTAAGTCTTTTCCTAGACACTACCTAATGGTATGCCAAGATTTCTAAGCATGTTGTCACTGTGTTGTTGAAATAAGTGCTACAGATCTAAGTGTCTACCTTCAGGACACCGATTTTGGTGGCTTATATTCATCTACCTTATTTGTAGGCTGAGCATACAGCTAACTTGTCTCTATATCAGTGCAGTGATCGGCAGATTAAAAAAAAATCACCCATATTCAGGTATTTCTGATTTTCCAATTGTATTCTTTAGTTACAACATGGAGTATATAGGAATTATTTGGGTGAAATATGACAACAGGGTGAATCAACTTGAAAACAAAATTCTCAAGTAGTTAAATTAGGCATAAATAATGAATTTCAGATATATGGTACAAGAGTGAATCTAGTTTAGACCACTAATTGTTACTTACTAAGCAGCCAACACTTGTGATAACTGTAGCCAGAAACAGCAAGCTCCTGCCCTCATTTGTTATGTATCTTAATCTTCTGAACTTGTATGTCTCATGAGTATTTACAGGCTATCTCTATAATTAACCCAACTTTTAGTTTTATGCTATGAAGAATTTCCTGCTCCTGTTACATGCTGATATAAATACACTTGCTTTAGCACTCTTGTAAATGTTGTCAAACAAGCCTTCACTGTATTCACTATGTATTTGCTCCATTGTATGTGTAGCATATATATGTTCTTGAAAATCACACTATCTGTATGCAAAATACTCTCTTTAGTCTTTCTTTCATATCTAGTACCTTCACTGGCCTCTGAGTTTGAATATACACACACACGTATGTGTGTGTGGCATAGTGGTTAAAGAGCTCAGCTGCTAACTTCAAGGTCTGTAGTTTAAAACCACCAGCTGCTTCACAGGAGAAAGATTTGGCATTCTGCTCTTGTAAACATTTACAGCCTCAGAAACCCTATAGGACAGTCCTCCACTGTCTTATTTGGTTGCTATGAGTTGGAATCAAGTCAATGGCAGTAGGTTTGGTTTTATAAATATATGAGTATATTTAAGGTCGCCATGAGTCGGATCCGACTCAACGGCACTTGGCTTGGCTGCATATTTAAGGTCATTATGTTGGAATTGACTCAGTGGCACACAACACACACACCTATATATACATGCATATATAAATTTATTTAAGGTTGTTATGAGCTGGAATTGATTTGACTGCATACAATGACACACACACATAAATAACATACAGTAATATTTTTCTTCCTTCCGTCATGACCCTCTCCAAACTGAGTTAATTCCTTTTATACTAAAACTGCCTGCATTTTATATGTGCATGCTTTACTCTTGTGCTGGCTGCTACCTTCTCATTCTCAGTAGTGAAACTAAGTATTTTGTACAAACTATTATATAGTTGGAAATAACTGGTTTCCTCAAAGCACTGCTCATGTTCCTCTAAAAAGAGACTATTCTTAATGCTTTCTTTTTTCTTCACATTAAGAAATTTAGAGAGATTTCAGAGATGAACAGAAATGACATTTTTGAATTTTTAAGCATTTGTTCTATTGAGCATGATGTGTAGGATATATAGGTGTTCATTTGTCTTTCTGAGGATGACCATAAATCAAATACGAGCCTCACTGGACTAATTGCAGTTGATATTTTAATCCTTTAGGGTGGATTTGTTTGCTGGCACAATAGGATTCTAAGCTTCAGTTTGATCGAAATATTCTTATACATGTACAATTACTTTTCCATTTCTGAGAAGCCTTATTTTTCTTAAGAAGAGTAAATGGAGATGCCTGAAATTTGATGCTGAGATCACTCTGTGTAATTATGAGAAGTATTTCAGTACATGCTTGTTGATATAATTCATTTCAGATATCTAGGAATAAAAGAAAAAAAAATGCAGTCACCAGCAAGTTTGGTTGATGAGCAAGAAATTGCTACAGATGAACTTTATATATTCATCAGCAATTTTCAGGCAATGCATGCAATGAGCAGTACTCAAGTACGAATCCTGATTTCAACTTGCTAACTTGACATTTTTCTTCACAGTTTTATATGATCTAAAGACACGTTTTCTACTCATCGTTTGCTCCTATAGTTATCCTCTAGTGGAAGACTTTTTTTCACCAAAATCCTCAGTGAGAAATGTATTTTATATTTCAAACCATAGACTCATGTATATGCAAAAAAAAATTGCCAGAGAATATCTGTAAACACTACGCTCAGTGTACACTGATACATTTTATTCTACTCATGTGTTGGTCACAACAAACTAAATTGGTTTCATTACTTTCCACTGGTCTGTCAACAACAACTTGGAAAAAAATTTTAAATGATTCTTGCACATTTGTGAGTGTAGTAATAGTAAAATGCCTGTTGCCAGGCTTCATCCCAGAGATTCTGATTTAGTTGGTCTTGGGTGGAAACAATAAATATCATTTTTTGAAAAGATTCCCTGTTTTTTTTAATTATTAAAATTATCTCCCAACTATTCTTGAAGGAATTGTTACGTTTAAGTATTGTCATGGATTCTAGATTTTTCTTATTAAATATTTTGTCGTAATTATAGATTTGCTTATAGCATTAAAAATAATGCAGAAAGATCCTATATACCCTTTTTCCTGTTTTCCTCTACAGTAACATTTTGTAAAACTGTACTGCAATATCACAGCTAGAAAATTGACACTGATACAGTCAAAATACAGCACAGTTTCATCAACACAAGGATTCCTTACATTGCCCCTTTACAGACACATCTACCTTCCCACACACTCCCTAATCCTTGGCCATCAATAATCTGATTACTATTTTATAATTTTGCCAATTCAGTAGTATTATATAAATTGAGTCATAAATCATGTAATATTTTGTGATTGACTTTTTTTTTAACTCAGCATAGTTCTCTGGAGATATATCCAAATTGTTGCATACACCAATAGTTAATTCCTTTTTACTCTTGAGTAATATTCCGTGATATGGATATAACAAAGTTGTTAAGCCAGCCACTCACTGAATAACATCTGGGATGTTCCCAGGTTTGTTTGCTATTAAAAATAAAACCATTATGAATGTTCTTTTTTATTTGTATTGTACTTTAGATGAAGGTTTACAGAACAGACTAGTTTCTCATTAAACTGTTAGTATATATATTGTTTTGTGATGTTAGTTAACAACTCCAAAACATGATAAACCTCTCCCTTCTCAAACTTAGGTTTCCTATTATCAGTTCTCCCATCCCTTCTGCTTTCCGGTCCTTGCCCATAGGCTGGTGTGCCCCTTTGGTCTCATTTTGTATTATGGGCCTGTTCAAACTTTTGCTGAGGGGCAAACCACAGGAATGACTTCATTACTGAGCTGAAGAGGGCTCGAGGTACCATACTTTCAGGGTTTCTCCAGTCTCTGTCAGGCCTGCAAGTCTGATCTTTCTTTATGAGTTAGAAATTATGTTCTGTATTTTTCTCAAGCTCTTTCTGGGAACCTCTGTTGTGATCCATGTCTGATTTTCAGTGCTGGCAGCCAGGCACCATCTAGTCGTACTGGACTCAGTCTAGTGGAGGCCATTGTAGATATGGTCCGTTAGTCCTTTCTACTAATCTTTGTTATGAATATTTTCGCATAGCTTTTTGATCAAACATAGATTTTTTTTATTATGATTGACTGAAAATGTACATGCTCATATAAATTCGCATGCTCACCTATATGCAGCTTCCACTGCTCTCCCTGCCCGGTGACAGTACACACTTCCTCTCTGTTCCATATATGTCCTATCATCCCAACAGTCTCCTACCCAATGCTCTCAAACCACCCCCCTTCCTCCAGTCAGAGGTGCATAAAACCATAAAGCTCCCACATGATATGTTCACTCTGCGTCTCCAGGCCCAATCCATTGCTGTCTGAAAAGTTGACCTTCATCATGATTTATGGACAGCGACAGCATGAGGGCCAGGGGCCATGCTCCTAGGGGAACTCTGAGTCCCGGGGGCCATCCATTTCTATCTTTTATTGGAGATCTCAGGGTGCCCCCCTATTTATTCTTGTATTGCCAATGAGACTCAATTTTGTGAGCTCCATCATGGCTATCACTGGTGGTGGCTGGACACAGTCTGGTTCTTCTCATCACGAGTCGATGTAGAGAGCCACTCACATGGGTCTCTCTGTCTTCTGGGTTCTCTTTCCCCCATGTTGCTCTTGTTGTTGGTGATCATCCACTCCTGTTGAGTTGGGACCATTTGCTGTGCACTCAGATGGCAACTTGGCAGCTTTTAAGACCCCAGATGCCACTCACCGATGTGGGGTGCAGAGAGTCCTCATTAGCAAAATGCTAGCTGTGCCAACTGGCCTCGATTTTTCCTTAAAGCATGGTCCCTGACCCCCCACCCCAGCTACTCTGTCCTTGCAATATTGGGTTAAGATAGGAGGAGTACTCAAATTGTGTTGAAGTCCAGTTATTATTGATCTTCTTTCTAATGTGTGCTGTCACCAATTTCACTCAACCAAATTTCTATTAACTAATCTCCCCACTCACCCTTCCTCTCTCCCCACCCTTGCAGCCATCAAAGAGTCTTTTCTTCTATGCATGAGTCTGTTTTTAAGTTCTTATCGTAGGGATCTCATACAATATTTGTCCTTTTGTTGCCGACTATTTTCACTCAGTATAATGTCCTTCACTTGAAAACAGGTTAAGAGATGTTTCCTGCTATTATCGTTGTTATTTATCATTGCATAGTGTTCCACTGAGTATATATACCATAGTATACCTATCCATTCCTCTGTTGTTGGGCATCTGGGTTGATTCCATACTTTTGCTACTGTGGGCTGTGCTGCAATGAACATTCATGTGCTTGTATCAGTTGGTGCGAATGGCCTTGATTCTGTAGGATATATTCTAAGTAGTGGAATTACTGGGTCAAACAGTATATATATATCCGGTTTTTTAAGGGAGTGCCAGATTGCTTTCAAAGAGGTTATACCATTTTGCAATCCCACCAATAGTGCAGGAGAGTTCTAATCTTCCCACAGCCTCTCCAGCATTTGTTGTTTTGCTTTTTTTGGATCATGGCCAACCTTGTTGGGATGAGATGGTATCTCATTGTCATTTTGATTTGAATTTCTTTAATAGCTAATGATTGTTAGCGTGTCCACATGTGTTTTTTGGCTGTCTGGATCTCCTCTTTAGAGAAGAATCTGCCCATCTCCTTTGCCCATCGCTTATTTGGATGATTTATTTTTTTCTTATTGATATTTTCCTTTAGTACTCTGGGGGTTAGTTATACCCTGGCCTCTAGGGTCACCATGAGTCAAATTCGACTTGACGGCACTTGACTTGGCTATTGATATTTTGTAGTACTTTACAGATTATGGAGATCAGGCATCGGTCTGACATAGAGTTGCCATATATATTTTTTCCATTCTGTAGCTGGCCTTTTAATTCTATGAATAGTCTTTGGATGAGCAAAAGTATTGATTCTTAGTAGTTCCTATTTATCTATTTTATCTTCTGCTGATTGTGGTTTGTTTGACAGATTTTGAAGTCTGTCCATGTTGTGTATTAAAACTTCCATTGTGGTTCCTACTTTTTATTGGATGAGATTTATCATTTTAGATTTGATATTTAGGTATTTTCTCCAGTTTGAGTTGGTTTTTGTATAAGGTGTAAGATATGGGTCTTGTTTTAATTTAGTGCAGATGGACATCCAATTTTGCCAGCATCATTTGTTGAACAGATTGTTTTCACCCCAGTTTAATGTCTTAGCGCCTTTGTTGAATATCAACTGTTCATAGGCAGATGGCGTGATCTCTGGGGTCTCAATTCTGTTTCACTGATCTATCTGTCTGCTTTTGTACCAGTGCCAGGCTGTTTTGACTACTGTGGCAGTGTAATAAGTTCGAAAGTCAGGTAATGAGAGGCCTCCCAGTGTGTTCTTCTTCTTTAGTAAAGCTTCACTTATCTGGGGCTTGTTCCCTTTCTAGGCAAAGTTGCTAATTTGTTTCTCCATCTCATTAAAAAATGTCACTGGGGAATTTCGTTAAAAGATAGCAGAGTAAACAGATGTCTCCTCATTTCCCTTTGAGAACTAAAGCCTGGATGATATTTATATGGAGCACTGAATATCTGGGGAGCCTTAAGACCTAACATAGTTGACTAGACAACAGTATCAGACTAATCTTCTCCTCTCAAAAACGATCCAACGATCGTCTGACCTCTGCTTCTGCTGTTCCACTGTATCAGAGAACTGCAGCTTCCACAAATGGCTGGTAACGGTAACACACTTTCACTATAGGCAGGTAGGTGGAGTCTGCTGTTCCTGACTGTCTGTTCAGGCCAGCCTGTTGGACAGCTTCCAGTACCCACTTCAGCACCTGGACAGCTCCCTGCATAGAAATGTAGTTTACTTTTAAGGCTGAGAGGCTTGTATATCTCCCTGGACCTCTCTCTGTTGAGAAGCCTCAGTTTTTCCTGCCTCTTTTCTCTCACTCACATTGTAGGGTTGGCTGACAGCCCCCAGTTTCTCCATAATGAGGAGACATAAGCAGAGCAGCCTCTTTGCTACCCAATAAGCAGAGTCTTGGACCCTTGAGAGTCCACCTGGGGCAAATCACTAGAATATTAGAATCAGCTGGTGACCAACAATTCTCTTAGTTCCATTATCAGAGAAATCAGTGTCTAGATGGCACACAGGCAGCAGACCATAATTAATCATTTAAAGAAGCAGCCTTCAAATGCTCCAGAAAATTCCCTAAATAAAAATTGAAAATTTTCCCCAATGAAGAAGCCTTTCTGAACCTATCAGAGGTTGAATACAGAAGAGTTATATATAGAACCCTCCTAGAGATTAAAAATGCAGTAGAACAGAATCAAATATTTGGTAAACTATTTGAAATGCTAGAACTTTAACTTTCTGAAATACATCAGATTAATAACAAAATTACAGAATTATACAATTTTACCCAAAGCCAAAAGAGTAGGATTGAACAGATGGAAGTAAGACTCAGTGATCTAGAAGACAAAGCAACTAACACCAGCATTTGTGGGGTGAAATCAGAGAAAAGTAATAAGAAAAATGAAGAAGCATTAAGAAACATGTGGGACTCCATGAACAGGAATAATTTACTTTTAATTATGTTGCTTACATATAGACTTAAAGATATGAACATGTTGAGAATTAAAGGATGGAATAATATATATCAAGCTAACAATACACAAAGAAGAGGGGGGTATGGCAATATTAATCTCTGACAAAATAGATTTTAATGTAAAATCTGCTATTGTGGATGATGATGGTCACTATTGCTGAAAGGTTCAATACTCAAGAAGGACTTAACAATATTAAATATTCATGCTCCCAATACCAGAGCAACTAAATACACTGAACAAATACAGACAACACTGAAAAATGAGATAGATCATTCCACAATAACAGTTGGAGACTTCAGCACTCCCTTTTCAGTTATGGATCGCTCATCCAGTAAAAACCTCAGTAAAGATGCAGAAGATCTTATTGCAACAATCAACCAACTTGACCTTACCGACATATACAGATCTTTTCATTCATCAGCAGATGAATACACCTCCTTCTCTAATGAACGTGGAACATTCTCCAGAACAGACCATGTGTTAGGTCATAAAACAATTCTCTATAAAATCCAAACCATTGATTTACTGCAAAGTATCTTCTTGGACCATAGAGCTATAAAAGTTGAAGTCAATAACAGAAAATTCATAGGTAGAAATTCAAACTTGTGGAAACTGAACAACACTTTGCTCATAAAGCCTTGGGTTATAGAAGACATTAAAGACAAAAAAAAAGAAATTTATGGATTCAAATGAGAATGAAAACACTTCCTACCAGAATCTGTGGGATACAGCCAAAGCAGTGCTCAGGGGTCAGTTTATCTCTATAAATGCACACATCTGGAAAGGAGAAAGGGCCCATATTAAAGAATTAACCTCACAGCTTGAACAAGTAGAAAGAGAGCAACAGAGGAACCTCTCAGGCACCAGAACAAAATAGATTATAAAGATTGGAGCAGAACTAAATGAATTAGAGAATAGAAAAGCAATTGAAAAAAATAACAAAACCAAAAGCTGGTTCTTTGAAAAGATCAACAAAATTAATAAACCATTGGCTAAACTTACAAAAGAAAAACAGCCGAAGATACAAATAACCCAACTAAGAAATGAGTTGGGAGATGTTACAACAGACCCAGCTGAATTAAAAAATATCGTAATAAAATACTAGGAAAGACTGTACTCTAACAGGTTTGAAAACCTAGGGGAAATGGACAAATTTCTATATTCATATAACTCATGAAGATTATCACAAGGAGAAGTACATCAACTTAATAAATCTATTACAAAGGAAGAGATTGAAAAAGTCGTAAAAAATCTACCAACCAGAAAAAGTCCTGGCCCAGATGGCTTCACGAGACAATTCTACCAAACTTTTAGAGAAGAGTTAACTCCAATCCTATTGAGGCTATTTCACACCATAGAAAGGGATAGAATACTCCCAAATTGATTCTATGAAGTCAGCATAATGCTGATACCAAAACCGGGGAAAGATCCCACAAAAAAAGAAAATTACAGATCAATATCATTCATGAACCTAGATGCAAAAATCTTCAACAAAATTCTAGCCAATAGAATTCAACAGCATATATAAAAAATAGTTCATCACGATCAAGTTGCTTTCATTCTAGAGATACAAGGCTGGTTCAACATCAGAAAAACAATTAATGTAATCAACCACATTAATAACACAAAAGATAAGAATCATCTGATTACAAAAAAGGCATTTGACAAAGCTAAACACCCATTCATCCTCAAAACTCTCAGAAAAATAGGAATACAGGGGAAGTTCTTCAATGTAATCAGTAGCATCTACGCAAAGCCAACTGATTTCATCATCCTCAATAGTGAAAGACTGAACGAATTCCCTTTGAGAACGGAAACTAGAAGAGGATGCCAGCTCTCACCACTTCTATTCAACATTGTGCTAGAAGTTCTAGCCAGAGCAAATAGATGAGTAAAAGAAATAAAGGGCGTCTGTATTGGCAATGAAGAATAAAGATTTCCTTCTTTGTAGATGGTATGATTGCTTATACAGAGAATCCAAAGAAATCCATAAGTAAGCTATTGGAGCTAATAGAAGAGTTCAGAAAAGTATTGGGATACAAGATAAACATAACTAAGTAAACAGGATTCCTTTATACCAACAGTGAGATTATTAAAGAAGAAATCACCAAATCAATTCCATTTACTATAGCCCCCAAGAAATGAAAATACTTAGGAATAAATCTAACTAGAGAAATAAGAGATCTTCACAAAGAGAACTACAAGACCTTACTACAAGAAACTGGGAGAGACTTATATAAGTGGAGTAATCTGCCCTGCTCATGGATAGGAAGACTCAATATTGTGAAAATGTCTATTTTGCCCAAAACAATCTACATATATAATGGAATCCCAATGCAAATTCCAGTGACATTTTTTAATGAGATGGAGAAACAAATCATCAGCTTTGTTTGGAAAGGGAAGAAGCCCAAGATAAAGAAAGCACTACTGAAGAAGAACACACAGGGAGGCCTCTCACTACCTGACTTTAGAACCTATTACACTGCCACGGTTGACAAAACAGCCTGGTACTAGTATAAAAAGAGAAATATAGACCAATGGAACAAAGTAGAGAACCCAGAGATGCCACTGCCTTCCTATGAACAGCTGATACTTGACAAAGGCCCTAAGATTTTAAACTGGGGTAAGAACAGTCTCTTTAACAAATGGTGCTGACGAAATTGGACATCCATCTTCAAAAACTGAAACAAGACCCATATCTCACACCTTATACAAAATCAACTCAAATTGTATAAAAGACCTAAATATAAATTCTAAAATGATACAGCTCATCCAAGATAAAATACGGTCAACAATGAAGTTTTTAATACACAATATAGACAGACTTCAAAATCTGGCAATAAAGCACATTCAACAGAAAACAAAATAGATAAATGGGAATTAATAAGAATCAAACACTTCTGTTCATCCAAAGACTTCATCAAAAGAACTGAAGGATCACCAACAGAATGGGAAAAAATATTCAGCAACTCTATGTCAGACCGACCCTTGATATCCATAATCTATAAGGTACTACAAGATATCAGTAAGAAAAAGATAAATCATCCAGTAAAGTGCTGGGTAAAGGAGATGGACAGACACTTCTCTAAAGAGGAGATCCAGGCAGCCAAAAAACACATGCACATGCACTCACGATCATTAACTATTAAAGAAATTCAGATCAAAACGACAATGAGATACCATCTCACCCCAACAAGATTGGCCACAATCCAAAAAACGCAAAACAACAAATGCTGAAGAGGCTGTGGAGAGATTGGAACTCTCCTACACTGTTAGTGGGATTGCAGAATGGTGCAACCTCTTTAGAAAGCAAGCTGTTGCTACCTTAAAATAATGGATATAGATATACCGTTTCGCCCAGTAATTCCATTGCTTGGAATATATCTTACAGAATCAAGGCCATTCACATCAACTGATACATGCACACTAATGTTCATCACAGCACAGTCCACAATAGCAACGAGATGGAATCAACCCAGATGGTATATGTACTCAGTGGAACACTATGTAATGATAAAGAACAATGATGATAGCAGAAAACATCCATTAACCTGATTTCAACTGGAGGACATTATGCTGAGTGAAAGTAGTCAGCGACAGAAGGACAAATATTGTAAAAGATCCATAGGATAAAATCTTAAAAGCAGACTCATGCATAACAGAAAAGACTTTGATGGCTGTAAGGGTGGGGAGGGTGAGAGGGTCAGGGGTGAGGGTTTAGATTAGATAGTTGTTAGAAATTTGGTTGGGTGAAATTAGTGAGAGCACACATTAGTAAGATCAATATTAAAGAGTCTTCAACATAACTTATGTATTCCTCCCATCTTAACCAAATATTGCAAGGACAGAGTATGTACATTTTCATTCCATCATAATAAAAAAAAGAAAGAAAGAAATCTGTAAAGGTAAAAAAAAAAATGTCACTGGAACTTGTATCGGGATTCCATTATATAAGTAGATGGCTTTGGGTAAAATAGACATTTTCACAATGTTAAGTCTTCCTATCCATGAGCTGGGTAGGTTTTTCCGTTTATGGAAGTCTCTCTTAGTTTTTTGTAGTAAGAGTTTGTAGTTCTCTGTGTAAAGGTCTGTCATTTCTCTGGTTAAATTTATTCCTAGGTACTTTACCTTCTTAGGGGCTATAGTAAATGGTATTGATGATTTCTTCCTTAATAGTTGGTATAAGAGAATCCTACTGATTTACATATGTTTATCTTGTATCTTGAGACTTTGCCGAATTCTTCTATCAGGTTGAATAGTTTCTTATGGATTCTTTGGGATTCTCTGCATATACAATCATATCATCTGCAAATAGGGAGATTTTGACTTCTTCTTTGCCGATGCAAATGCCCTTTATTTCTTGGTCTTGTCTAATTCCTCTATCCAGAACTTCTAGCACAATGTTGAATAGGAGAGGCGACAGTGGGCATCCTGTCTAGTTCCTGTTCTCAAGGGAAACTCTTTCAGTCTCTCTCCATGCAGGATGATGTAGGCAGTTGGCTTTGTATAAATGGCCCTTATTGCATTGAGGAATTGGCTGTCTATTCCTACTTCGCTGAGAGTTTTTGGCATGAATGGGAGTTGGACTTTATCAAATACCTTTTCTGCATCAATAGACAAGATCAGGTGATTGTTGTATTTTTTGATATTTATATAGTTGATCACATTAACTGTTTTTCTGATGTTGAACCAGCCTTGCATCCTTGGTATGAATCCAACTTGGTCATGATGGATTATATATTTGATATGTTGTTGTATTCTATTGGCAAGAATTTTGTTGAAGATTTTTCCATCTAGATTCATGAATGATATTGGTCTGTAGTTCTCCTTTTTGGTTGGGTCTTTCCCTGGCTTTGGTATTAGGGTTATGCTGTCTTCATAAAATGAATTTGGGAGTATTCTGTCCCTTTCTATACTGTGAAATAGTCTTAGTATTGGACATAACTCTTGTCTAAATGCTTGACAGAATTCTGCGGTGAAGCCATCTGGGCCCTGGCATTTTTTGGTTGGCAGTTTTTTGATGACTTTTTCAATCTCTTCTTTGCAGTGGGTTTATTAAGTTGTTCTGCTTCACATTGGGATAATTTGGGTAGGTGATATGAATCATGGAATTTGTACATTTCCTCTAGGTTTTCAAATTTGTTAGAGTACAGTCTTCCATAGTATTCAGCTGTGATATTTTTTATTTCTGTTGGATCTGCTGTGACAACTCCCCTCTCATTTCTTATTTGGGTTCTTTGTTTCCTTTCTTGTCTTTATTAAGTTTAGCTGATAGTTTGTCAACTTTGTTGATCGTTTCAAAAAAACAGCTTTTGGTCTTTTGAATTTTTTTAATTGTTCTTCTGTTCCCTAATTCATTTAGTTCTGCTCTGATCTTTAAGATCTGTTTTCTTCTGGTGCCGGAGGGTTCCTCTGTTGTTCTCTCTCTACTTGTTCAAGCTGTAGGGTTAGTTCTTTGATTTGGTTTCTTTCTTCCTTCTAGATGTATGCATTTATGGAGAGAAAATGACCTCTGAGCACTGCTTTGGCTGTATCCCATAGGTTCTGGTTGGAATTGTTTTCATTCTCATTGGAATCCATAAATTTCTTTATTTCATCCTTGATTTCTTCTATAACCCATAGTTTTTTTGAACAAGAAGCTGTTCAGCGTCAGTGAGTTCCACTTTATATCTATTTTTTTTCTTGCTATTGATTTCAACTTTTACGGCTTTATGATCTGAGAAAATGCTTTGCATTAATTCAGTGATATGGATTTTGCTGAAAATTGCTTTGTGTCCTAACACGTGGTCTCTTCTGGACAATGTTCTATGTGCACTGCAGAAGAAGTTGTAGTTGTCTGCTGATGTATAGAACGTTCTGTATATGTCGATCAGGTCTAGTTGGTTATTAATTGTGGCAATAAGATCTTCTGTGTCTCAACTGAGCTTTTTTCTAGACGATCTGGCCAATATCGAGAGTGAAGTGTTGAAGTCTCCTACTATTATTGTGGAGTGATCTATCTCTTTTTTGAGTGTAGTCAGTGTTTCTTTGACATATCTACGTGCTCCAATATTAGGTGCATAAATATTTAATATTGTTAAGTCCTGCTTGTGTATTGAACCTTTTAGCAATAGTGTCCATCCTTGTCCACGATGGAGGATTTGACATTAAAATCAATTTTATCTGAGATTAGAATTGCCACACTTGCTCTTTTTTTTCATTGTTAGCTTAATGTACACTCTGACATCCTTTAATTTTCAGTTTGTTCCTATCTTCAAGTCTAAGTTGAGTTTCTCATAGGCAACATATAGATGAGTCATGTCTTTTGATCCAAGATGTCACTCAATTTCTCTTTACTGGAACATTCAGTACATTCACATTCAACGTAATTATTGATAGATATGTGTTCAGTGCTGCCATTGTGATATGTTTATTTTTGGGCTGATGTTTTCTCTGTTGTTCTTATTAATCTGTTCTACTACCTTCTTCTTTGTGAGTTGATTTTTCACCCTTTTTCAGGGTTGGTTTTGTGGTTGTTGAGACTCCTGTATTACATTTCTTGATATGCTATGTTGTTTCTCTGTTGTGCTTTATTGGTGACCCTATGATCCCTCTTAATAAACTATATATAAACCCAATTTTGATTGCTATCAGTCTTGCTAACTTCCTCTACATCTGGAAGGACTATAGCGACTGTTGTACATCCCTCTTTTTAATACGATGATATCGTGGTTCACATGATATGATCACTAGATCGTTTCTTTCACTATTGTAACTTTGATTGTGTTCAGAGCCTTCCCTAACTGAATAGGATTCTAGATAATGTGATCTTCTAAAATGCAAAGTTAGCAGTTTTGTTCTTCCAAGCCAAGGCATTCTTTCAGTATGTCTTGCAGCTTTGGTTTGGGTTTTACAAAGTCTCTGAGTTTGTGTGTATCTGCAAATGTCTTCATTTCATTTTCATATTTGAAAGATAGTTTTGCAGGATATATAATTGTTGATTAGCTGTTCTTCTCCTTCAAGGCTTTGAATGTATCATGCCACTGTCTCCATGTCAGCATTGTTTCTGTTGAAAAATCTGATGAAAGCCTACAGAGTTACCTTCTAAATGTTAGCTTTGGTTTGAGTCTTGCTACCTTTAAGAGTTTCTGCTGGTTTCACTTTGTTGAGCTTGATTATAATATGTCTTGGAGTCTTTCTATTGATATTTATATTGAGTGGTGCTTGATATGTATGTTGGATATCTATATTCTCTTCTTTCATAATTTTTGGGATGTTTTCTGTTAGCATCTCAGCAACAATACTCTCTGTGTTCTCTGGTGTGTTGCCCTGTTCAGGAACTCCAATTAATTGTAGATTGTTCTTGATAGTGTCCCACATACTTCTTAATCCTTCTTCATTTTTCTTGTTTCTTTTTTCTGATTTCTCCTCTTAGATGATGGAGTCAGTGGGTCTGTCTTCCAAATCAGAAAGTCTCTTTTCCATTTGTTCCATTTTGTTTCCTTGGCTTTGAATTGAAGTTTCTATGTCTGATTTTGTTCTAGATCTGCTGGATTTCCGAGTACTGATGTTTCATCAGATCGAACAGCTTGCTTAATTTTTCATTTTGCTCTGCTGCATTTTGTGTAAGGTCTAGGAGGGTTCTATATATAATCCTTTTGTATTCACCTTCTGATAGTTTCAGAAAATCTTTGCCTGGGAAGTTCTGAGGTGATCTCTTTTGGGGACCTTCTGATGTCATGGGTGACTTGTGGGTTACCATTTTCTCCAAAGTGTGTTGCTTTTGGGGCTTCATGTAGGTCAATAGAGGCTGGGAGAAATGCTGTGAAGATGGACCACAGTTGCTTCTCTAGGCAATCTTAAAATGAGAACTAAAAAGTATTTGACAACTTTCAAAGTCATTCAGGTGTACACGTCCCTCTTCCCAGCTGGCAAAGTAAGCACTTCTGTATTGAACCCCAGATGTTATAAACTAGCTCAAAATATAGAAAGGCTGCTGCCCTTCTGGCCTCTGCTGTCAGACCCCAGCTGTAGGCTATACTGTGTAGAATTTTGCTTTTCCGCTGGAAAAGCAGTCTCTTCTGGGTAGGCACTGCCTCCCAGCCCAGTAATTAGGTCAAGCTGAGGCTCCTGTATGGCTGACCCTGCCTCCCAGCAAAACAAGATGGCAGCCCACACAAGCTCGCCAGCTGGCCAGGACCAGGCTCTCGGTGGAAAGATACGCCAAGAGTGCGTAAATGCCCAGAGTCCACAGTCTCCACCGCTGGGCCCCAGCCCCAGTCAACACTGTGCAAAACTCCGCCTTCCTGCTGGAAATGCACTCTTCCCCCAGCAGGCTCAAGTTCCCAGCCTAGGAACCAAATCCGGCAGGAGCCTCTGCCTCAGCTTCTCTGTTTCCCAGTGAATCAAGATGGCATCCAGCACAAGCACATCTGTACGGCTACCACATGGAGGAGACAGAAAGATAGGCCAGAGGAGCCAAGATATATAGAGTCCAAAACCAGGCTCTCAGAACATGGCAATTATGCTTGCTGGTCCCACTAGCAGTGCATCCGTGACCAGCAGCTAGTCAAGTCCCAGCTCTGCTCGCCGGCCAAGACAGAGGAAAAAAATCAAAATGGTGAGTTACCTTCGGTCTGCGCAAGCCTGTGCTTGCTGAGAGTGAGGTCAGTGAAAGAGAGGAGGTTTTGTGTTCAGTGATATGAATTCCAAATTAACAGTCCTATACCGCATCCCAGGGCTCACTAGGTGTCCAGAAGGCTCTGTTTAATTATCATTTCAGGTCTTGGTTTCCAGAGGGACTTAGGGAGAGGTGTATTTAGTCCACCATCTTGACTCCACCCCCCCAAACATAGATTTTTATTCTCCTGGTATAAGTTACCAGAAGTGAAATCACTGAGTCATATATTGTAACTGCAAGTTTAGTATTTTAAGAAACTGCCAAACTGTTTTCTCAAGTGTCTGTCTTACACTATATTTCCACTGGCAGTTTGTAAGTAATACATTTTCTCCACACCCTAACCAGCATTTTGTGTTGGAACTTTTTTTTTTCTGGCTTAATAAACTTATTTTCTAGAACAGTTTTATATTTACAAAAATTTTTGAGAAAATAGCAGAGTCCTATATACCTCACACTCAGTTTTCACTAATATTGACATCTTATTTTCACATATGACATTTGTCATAACTAATGAACCCATATTGATAATTATCTTATTCATATTTCCATAGTTTTCTCCTAATATAAAAACTGTTATTTTAAGTTACCTAATTTGTGATAATTTTTTACAGCACTCCTAGAAAAATAACACGTCATTATTATTTACGGTCTCATTGTGTAAGCAATGGGGTGGTGAAGAACAGAGGGTAGATAAAATATACTAAAAGTCATCCTATCTACCTGTCTATTTAGTGCCTCCACTGCAGTGGTATTCTCAGGTGGGCATAGAGCTGAGACGAAGTTCTGCAGAAACTTCCCTAAGTCCATCTTTGCTTTACAGCCACGGTGTCATCCCCACAAAGATCTTATAGGTTCATCCACATCTGTCTTTCTCAAATGTCCTTTTCTTCAGTCTTCACATCTTGCTTCCTCCAGACTTTTGATGATCAATAAAAATATCTTTTGTCTCTTTGGTAAGACAGCATCCTCTGGGACCTCTTGAGGAACATAGCCAGATGACAAGTTCTCTAGTTTCATATAGTTAATTTATTCTAGCATGCTTATCTTTATCAGACTTCTGACCCTTTCCTCAGTGCCCTGTCGAGGCAGTTCAGATATTTCCACCTCATTTGTAGTGGGAAATTTTCTGTTTTTCCACCTGGCTTCTAATCTGCATAATTTACCAATCTGGTATGTGTGTTCTCCCTGGCAGAGTACACTCCCTTGACCAGAAAATTCCCTAACAGAGAAAAGTAGAAAACTCTCAATGTGCTGAGAAAATGTTTCAAGGGTAACGCAGACAGCATCTTCAGCAAGTCTTAGAAGTTCACCTATGGGTAACAGATTCAAATACATCTTGATTAGACACCTGGCTTTACTTTCTAAGAGTTACGTGTTCTTGGGCCACTCATAAATCGGTCTGAGTCATACTATCCGCATTGAAAATATAAGGAAATTTATAGAATTTACCTCATGAATTTGATGGGAGAATTGGTATAATAAGCATGAATTGCTTAACACAGTGGTTGGCACGTAACCACTAACTATTGGAGATGGTACTAAAACAGAAATTTTGTTCTAAAGCCTGGGCTTTTAATCATTATCCCGTATTAACTGAAAAAGAAGCTAGCAGTAGATGCCATATTATATAGTGTACACCTCCATACCCTCAGGTTAATGTAGTTGAAATGTAACATTTGAGGGCTTTGATATTTTCTCATGGCTAAATATACAAATAGAACTCAGATCCAAAAAGATATATATAACCTCTCAAAACTTTAGAACATTTGTTTAACTGTCATCATGGTTTAGTGGAAAGGACCTTGAAGACAGTGTCCTGGCAAAAGTTCAATTGACTGCACATAGAAATTATGTGATTCACAATAAATAATTTGCAGTTTTAAATGTATATGAAGAAATACTATTTACATTCTTAATTCTGAATTTTAAAATACCCTTATAACTGACATATTTTATGTTCTCCAATAGCTTAAATAGGCCAGAGAACTCTTTACGTTACAGGGGATTTAGAAATACTCTATATTGTGCTTGTTTTTACTGTCACCTTAAATTAGAAACCAATTAACCAATGACCTCTATTATGTTGTTTCCTTTCTCTTCCAGGCTGTGCACATTAGATTTCACTACTGGATTGCAGATGACTGTTATCACCTTGGGAAACTATTAAACCAATCAATTTCTTCCCCAAGGTTGGCATTAACTACTGACATTTTAATTGCACCACAGTGTTAACGATCCCTGTAACGCTTAAAATTTCTGTCTAAAGCTGTTCATGGCCTGCTTTTGTATGTTTAGTATGGGATTAGAAGAATCTGTTCATCAGTATGTTAACCCATTCCACATTGATGCTAGGAGCACTTAATGAAATACTGCTGCTTTTTCATATACATTTGAGTTTGAAAATTAAAAACAAAAAAAGTTTTCTGATGAGAGTTTTCTTTTAGTGAAGATTTTCTCAGAACTGGAGTGTGAATGTGAAAATATATCTAATTTGAGCTTATTTGGTCTTGCTTAGTTCTCTTGGGCAAAAAGTGCTTTTCAACCATGTACATTCCATGATGCATTTACAGATTTTCTACAGGTAGTAAAACAGCCTCTGACAAAGCAAAGCAGCAGGAAACTTGATCATTGGGAACATTCTTATCATGAAAAAATCTTAGTCTGACAACTGTCCTCTCCACTATCAAAACAGAAAGTAGATTTTATTTATGGGTGCCACAAACTTGGTTTATTAGCAGCTTTCAAAAATATTTATCTCACCTCTTTCCTTCCCTATGAAAACTCTATGTCAGCTTCTATCCATAGGACAAAATCTCAGACTTCTTCTCCCAGCATCTTCTTTTCTCTATGTGTGCTTTTGAAGAACATAGAATTAAAAAGAACACAGAAATTTCCGTGAGAGAACTTTAGTACCCCAGCTACTCCACTGCTAGGCAACCCAAGGCAGATTACCTAAGCTGCAGTGTCTTCATGGGTGTGTGTGTGTGTGTGTGTGTGTGTGTGTGTGTGTGTGTGTGAGAGAGAGAGAGAGAGAGAGAGAGAGAAAGAGAGAGAGAGAGAGAGAGAGAGAAATACAGCCTAGAAAACCCTGTTGGGGCAGTTCTACTCAGTCATACAGAGTCACTACGACGTGGAACCAATCACGTGAAACAAAACCATAATAATGGGGACAATAATACCTGTCTCAATTTATGTGAAAACAGATTAGATTATATGTGTGAAATAGCAACAAACTTTGTATTTATAGGAAGAGTCAATGGGAAACTTTGGTCACACTGTGGCAGGGAACAGTTGACCAGGGATAAAACCCGATTTGGTGCTGAAAGCCTTGTAGCCTGGCTCTTGAAAGGAGGTCTTATTCTACCTTTAAGTTTCCTTTTTAGGCCACAAAAGAGAAGAAAAACTCATTGTTTATTGTGTCTCCTTCTGTTAGATAATGAGGATATTTAAAAATATGACTTCAAGATTGTGAAGAGTCTCCATTTTCTTTTCTATCCCCCTGATCTCTCTCTATAAACATGTACACATACACTGTGTTCGTGGCATAACAAAGAAATATAAGTTATAGAATAGACTGGAGAAAACAACTCCTTCATTAAAGTCAAGGCCTAACATACCAACTAGGTACTTCCATGAGGGTTCTACATAAAAAGAACTTTGGAAAATTATAATAATTTGATTGAAATTATAAAAATGTTTTCTGTTCATGTAAATCTCTTCATCTCCCAGAGAATTCTTAAGGAATTAAGTATTCAATCCAATTAATTTGTAATGAAAAATATTAATATTCATTATCAATACATATAGTAGTGAAGTAATTATTTGATACTCTTTGTATTCTCAATATTATGATAGAATTGTGGGCTATACCAAAAAAGGGTGACACGTTGCTTGTACTTTAGTTGTAGAGACCAGACTAACATAGCCAAAAAAATCTACCACAAAGAAAAATATAGGATAGCTCATAATTGTATGCTATATTGTGTATGGAGCAAATTATACAGTCACAAAAGAAAGGATATGACTACCTGTATGGCAAGTTAGGCAACATTATGTGGAATCAATGTGTCTTATACCTAAGATACATGAGAAAGGTTACTGTGCACCTTAGTTTCATCTTCGTAAATACAGGCACAACCATCTAAGTACGCCTTCAGTTACAGTGTAATGTTGACATTTCCATAAATGAAGCATTTATGCCCCACCAACTCTACAATAAATTATATAAAATATGTTATTTTGGAAGCCTAGTGGGTAGCATAATGATTGTATGTTAGAAATAGTAAAACTAAAAAATACCAAATTTAGTCTGTTATCAAGGAAAGTACATTCTGTACTTTTCAGCATAAATGAATCCATGCCTTTAAAATATTTTTGTACTCTATCAACATAAGCATTTTGGATTCAGGCCCACAGACCTTTTATACAAGTCATATGTATTTTAAAGTAGGCAGTTCTCAAGCTTAGTGTGAATTATGTTTCTGTAAAAGGTGCTGAAGTGAAAATTAAGTGGGCTTAGTAAGATTGCTCCATAGGGGGACAATGTTATCAAGAAATCCCCATCCAGGGACTTTCAGTCAGTCAGTCTTTTTTTTTTTTTTTATGACTGACTGAATATGCACATTTCCATATAAATTTACATGCCCACCTACATGCAGCTTCCACTGCTCTCCCTGTCCGGTGACAGCACACTATTCCTCTTTGCTCCATATATGTCTCATCCTCCCAACAGTCTTCTTTCCCTTCCTCTCCACCCACTCTCCTTCCTCCGGCCAGAGTCTTTTTATTAGCCATCTGTTTCTGTACTGTTCAGTACTAGTACTAAGTATTCAATTGTGAATACAACAGACCTTGCCACTACTCACATAGATCTTAGTCTAGTGAAGGAGGTAAATAAGAAACAAAGAAATGAATACATATAAAACTATTAATTGCTATGTGCTATTTAAATCAAAGGAGTTGAGAAAGATAGTAACAATAGAAGTTACAGTATCTACTAAGCTAGACTGTCTCAGAGAAGTCTTCTCATTAAGAGATGAGTATTAAAAGGAGCCAATCTTGTGAAAAACCTGTCAAGTGCTAATATGTGTATATTCAAGGAGTAGAAAAGCCAATGTGACTCAAACATAAACAAACAAACAAACAAAAACACCGTAACAAAAGAACACAGGAGAATGGCATGAAGTTGGAAAAGTAACAGTGGCTAGAACTCATGAGTTGTTGTAGGCCATTAAGAACTTATTCCAAGTGTAGTGAATGACATGGTTGGGTTTTTACAAGATAAGTAACATAATTTGCATTTTACAAAGATCACTCTTGTTGGTTTGTAGGCAAAGAGTTAAAGGACAAATGAAAGAGAACAGGCAGACACCTAGGGCTTGTTTGCACGTTAAATCAACTAAAATGACATGCCTTTATTTCACATGACATAAAGTTTTCAGAAGTGTATTTATGCCAATTAATGGTGCAGTAAAGTGGCCTTTGAGTTGCAAAATCTATGAAAACAGGAACTTCATTTGACCTATCTTGCATATGTAGTTCTTAATCTAGTACCAGTTACCTAGTACTTGGTCAAAAATAGTTGTTATGCAAATTAATCTAGGAATTAATAAAATAATTTAGGTTGAATGTTAGTTCTTTAACTGACTTCTGATTATCACTTAAAGTACGTTTCAGTACAGCAAAAGGAAAAATATTTATATACTGGGCAGGAGGTTAGGAACCAGAAAGACCCAAAAGAAGGATCATATTAACTTTGACTTAAAAGGAAGAAGATAATAAATGAAAGCTCAATAAGCAATATAATTTTGAGTACTGACTGTTAAGAATACAATAAATAGTAACATGAGGGTGTATCATTCTGAAGTGAATTGCTCTGAAATAAGAATTGTTTGTAATGAAGTCAGCAAAATGTGGTATCCTCAAGAAAAACTAGAAAACAAATACCTCTTTGACAACATGTATAATATCAATGGTTATTAAATACGCTGCAAAAATTTTAAGAGAAAGGAAGGAAAGCAAAACAATACCCTTAGAAAAAAATACACATATTTCCTATCTGACTTGCCTATGCTAACATTACTGTTCTTTTTAATATTTTTCTAGAAAAAGGACAAGGCTTTTCTATAGCTACTGTTCTTTTTTTTAAAATACATGTTTACTCATTTTTCCATGAATATAAAACTAAAACCCTCTGCTGTCAATTCCAACTCACAGCAACCCTATAATACAGAGTAGAACTTCCCCAGAGAGTTTCTAAGGAGTACCTGGTAGATTTGAACTGCCAACCTTCTAGTTAGCAGCTTTAGCACTTAACCACTATGTCACCAACCAGGATGTCCTTCCATAAATCTGGTGACTTTAAATCAGGGTAGTGCTGTAAGTGACATCATAAGTTTTCCAGTGCTCTTGTTGTGGCTACATGCCATCAAGTTGCTTCCAATTCACAACCATCCAACATATTTAAAACATAAAGAAACACTGCCTGCTCCTGCCTCATCCTCACAGTCGTTGCTTGAGCCCTCTGTTGCAACTGCTGTGTTAAACTATTTAACTGAGGATTTTCCTGGTGTGGTGGTTAAGTTTTTGACTGCTAACCAGAAGATCAGCTGTTCTTCTCTGTCCTATAGGATCCCTATGAGTTGGAATCAACTCGATATTAGTGGGCTTCTGTCTTTCTAAGTATGAAGCTGTTTTTCCAGGAATTAATTTCTCCTGATAATCTGTCCAAAGCGCATGAGACAAAGTCTCATCATCTTTGCTTGTAAGAAGCATTCTAGCTGTACTTGATTTTTTTTTTAATTTCCTGTCCATGATACATTCAGTATTCTTCACCAACACCACAGCTCAAAGGCATCAGTTCTTCTAGTTCTTCTTTGGTTTTCCTTATTTATTTTCCAGTTTTGACATGCATGTGGGGCAATTGGAAATACCACAGCTTGAGTAAAGCACATTTTTGTACTCAATGGGACATACTTTACACACTTTTAACAGGTTTTCCAGCAACAGGTTTTCCTAATGCAAAATGTCCTTCGGGTTCTTCACTGCTGTTTCCTTGAACATTGATTGAATACCCAAATAAAATGAAATCCTTGACAGCTTGACAGCTTGACAGCTTCTGGTGTATTGGTCCAGTTGTGAGGATTTTTATGTTGAAGCTGTAGTCTTTTATCGTCACCTGTAAGTGCTTCAAGTACTTGTTGATTTCAGCAAGTAGGGTTGTGGAATCTGCATATTGCAGGTTGGTAAGTATTCCTCCAATGCTGATGCGGCACTCTTCTTCACATAGTCCAGCTTCCAGAGGTGTTTTTTCAATATACAGATTGAATACATATGTTACGAAAGGATACAACCAGACATACAGTTTAAAACCATGCAGTATCCCGTTGTTCTTTTGAAAGGACTGCCTCTTGATCCAAATACAGATTAGACATTGTTATGACTCACACATCAAATGTATTTGCATGGTCAATAAAACATGGTAAATATTTTTCCGGTATCCTCTCCTTTCAGCCAAGATCCATTTGACATCTATTTGACACCCGCTGTTCCATGTCCTGTTCTTATTCCAGCTTGAATTTCTGACAATTCTCAATCAGTGTTCTTTTACAACTGTTTTGGAAATATTTTCAACAAAAATTTTGTTTGTATGCAATATGAATGATACTGTTTGATAATATCCACATCCTGTTGGATGACTTTTCTTTGGAGCGAGAACAAACATGGATCTCTTTCAGTTAGCTGGAGAGATAGCCATCTTTCAAATTCCTTGACATAGATGAGTGAGCACATTGAGCACTGCATCTATAGAGTGTTGAAACATGTTAATCGGTATTCCACCAGTTTCTCTAGCCTTGTTTTTGTCAATGCCTTCGATGTAGCTTGGACTTCTTCCTTCAGAATCATCAATTCTTGATCATATGCTACCTTCCAAAAATTTTTAACATAAACGAATTTTTTTAGTACAGTGACTATTTCTTTCACCTTCTACTGATGCTTCCTAAGTCTTTCCATATTTTGCCCATAGAATCTTACAAAATCGCAACTTGGGGCTTTTTGGTCCTGTTCTTTCTACTTGAGAAATACTGAGCATGTTCTTCTTCTACTTTCTAACTCCAGGTCTTCACACATTTCATTATAATATTGTACTTTGCCCTCTTTTCATTGACTGTTTTACTTCATTTCTTCTGTTCACTTTAGCTACCCTATGCAGGTTCATGAGGAAGTTTCAGAATCTCTTGTGGCATGTATTTTGCTTTTTTCTTTAATTTCTGTCCTTTTAAATGTCCTATTGCTTTCTTCAAGTATGATGGTTTTGATTTTATCCTACAGTTCTTCGATTCCTCAGGTATTCATGTTCAATAGTTAATTCTGTTCTTGAGATGGTCTCCAAATTCACTTGGGATGTATTCAAGTTATATTTTGGTTCTTGTGGACTTGTTCTAATTTTCTTCAGCTTCAGCTTGAACTTGCATATGAGTAACTGAAGCTCTGTTTTAGAGTTGGCCCCAGCCTTGTTCTCACTGATGATACTGAACATCTTCACTGTCTTTTTCCACAGATACAGTTGGTTGACTTCTGTGTATTCCATCCAGTGAGTTCCAAGTGTATAGTCATCACTTATGCTGTTGAAAAGTTATTTGCAGTGAACAAATTGTTGGTCTTGCAGTGTTCCATCATCTGTTCTCTGGTGTCTTTTCTATCACTAAGACCATCTTTTCCAATTACCACTCCTTTTTTCCAACTTTTGAATTCCATTTACCAGTAATTTTCAGTGCATCTTGATTGCATGTTTGATCAATTTCAGATTGCAGAAGTTGGCAAAAGTCTTCAATTTTTCTTCTTTGTCATTAGTGGTTGGTGAGTAAATTTGAATAGCAGTTGTATTAACTTTTTTTCCTTGTAGTAGTATGGATAATATCCTGTCATTGACAGAATGTACTTTAGGATAGGTTTTGAAATGTTCTTTGTAACAATGAATGTAACACCATTGCTTTCCAATTTGTCCTTCCAAGGATAGTAAATCATATGATTCCTCATTTCAAAATGTCCAACATCAGCTCATTTCAGCTCACTAATGACTAAGATGTTGATCTTTGTGTGTTACATTTCATTTTTGATGAATTCCAATTTTCCTAGGCTAATATTTTGTACATTTCACATTCTGATTAGTAATAAATATTCAAAGCTGTTTATTTTCATTTTAAATCAGACCATAACAGTAAATGGAGTCATGCTTACAGCATCATTGATCCCTGGACCTGTGGATATGCATCTGTTATACATCATTGTGTAGTGTTCTATTCTCTTAGCTCTGATCTGCCTTTGCCTTTCCAAATTATTGTCAGATCTGAAAAAACTTTTACAGTTTGCACTGTTTAGCTGTGTTTAAAAACACATGCATTCTTTTTTAGAGAAACAATTTACCCTAAATAGAACTGTACTAGCCTGTTATAGATTGAACTATGTCCCCCCCAAAAGTATGTATAGTACTTTGGCTGGGCCATTATTCCCAGTATTTTGTGGTTTCCTCCATTTTGTGATTGTTATTTTATGATAAAGAGGATTAGTTTGGTATCTTAACACTTTACCCAGGTCACATCCCTGAATCAACATAAGGGGAGTTTCATGAGAGCATGGCCAGCACCACTTTTTATTTCATAAGAGATACAAGGATGCAAGATGCAAGGATACAAAGATGCAGGAAAAGAATTGGGGACATCATACCACAAAGAAAGCAGCTCTGGAAGCAGAACTCATCCTTTGGGTCTGGGGTCCCTGTACCTGAGAAGCTCTTTGACCAGGGGAAGACTGAGGACAAGGACTTTCTTCCAGAGCCAACACAAAAAGGAATTCCCCTTTAGTTGATACTCTGAAATGGGACTTTTAGCCTACTGGGCTGTGAGAAAATAAGTTTCTCTTTGTTAGAAACATCCGCTTGTGATATTTTATCTTGTAGCAGCACTAGATAACTAAGACAGCGATGCTAATGGCTAAGATCTCCACTACCAGATGAAAGGCTGGTATTTTGAAACCATGCAGAGGAACCTAGGAAGATAGATCTGATGATCTGCTTCTGAAAGGACAAAGCCTTGAAAACCTTATGGAGCAATTTTACTCTGTACACACGGGGTCTACATGGGTCAGAATAAACTCGACGGTAACTACCAACAACCCATCACACAATAGATTGCTTAATACATTCCTCGATGAACATTTTCAGACTTAGATCAGGTCTATTAATTTTCATTTTCTGTTAAGCTTTCTGGGTTCATAACAGACATTTTGTGTCTACTCATAGACTAAATTTTCAACAAATCTGATGATTGTATTGCTTAATCTTAACTAATTTTTCCATACAGTACAAGAAAAATATTCATAATAACTATCCTCAGAACTATATTCCTGTCTACTAAATTAATCATTTTTCAGTCTTATCTATTTGAGATTCTCTCACGTAACTAGTATTTGTAGAAATGATAGGAACAATTTTTAAGAAATATGAAAACATAATTATTCAATTTGAATAATTTTCTTCCTGTAGACAAGATTCATTTGGTTGCATAATAGTGTATGTGAAACCTCCCTACTGAAGTTTAAATTGCACAAAAATCATGAGGGTGTGTGAGAAATTCACATTTTTTAAATATGCTCGTTAATTTTTTAAATAAAACTGAATGCAATATTTATATTTTAAGACACCAGAACAATCTTAGATCCAGCCAGTGAACAAGCTGTCCATAAGTCAACTGAGAAGAAAGTTCAATAATTCACTAAAGGGATAGATTTGTGCTTCTAAAGGTATGTAAAATTGACAGTGAAATAAAAATAAAAGTGTAACAAGCAATTCTTTTTTGTGTTTCTGTGCAGGGCTACATCACCTAAGGAAACATGATGGCACAGTGGTTAAGAGCTTCACTGCTAAACAAACGGTTGGCAGTTTACATCTGCCAGCCACTCCTTGGAAATCCTATGGGGCAGTTCTATCCTATGCTATAGTGTTACTATGAGTCAGTATAGACTTCACAACAGTGTTCTGTTTTAAGGACCTAAATGTCCAGCATTGTCTTTTGAAGTTAGTAATAAAATAGTTACTAGTATGGACTCTTGATATAGTAGAGCAATGAATCTAAAATCAATACAATTCAGTAAATAAGTAGACAAATTACAAAGCAAATAGTTTAAATGAGAGACCCAAAATAGCAAAGCTGAATACCTTACAGAAAAATCATGAAAATGGAAAGTTACTCAACATGTTACCCAATTTAGTTACAAACATACAAACTCATGAAAGAGTTGTGTTCAAAGTCAACTAAACATGCAGTTAATTTCTAATATCAAAATAATAAGAAAGCGTTCAAGGGATACATAGCACAGTTACTTATAAAACTAAAAAGGACTAAAAAGCCAAGTAAGACTAAAGGTGAACATTAAATAGTAGCATATATCGATCAATATATAAGAATCAAAACAGGAAATGGACTGTCATCTTCTGCATGTGACTTTAGAACAAAGACCAAGCTACAAAGTACTGCTTATTTTAAAGGAATAGGTTACCCCAGAGCCTAGCAATTGCTTTTGTAAAATGCCCTTACATTCTAGCTGGTAAAATCTTTTTCAGCCTTTCCTTCCTTATAGAGTTCAATGTTGCTCAAAAAGTGGAGTATGAATGCCGTGTCCACTTTATGGTTCTATATATGTATATAAAGAATCCTGTTCTACTGGCCTCTTACTAGAAAGGAGAGAGGAGGAGATAGGAGATTGTTAGCAGGATATGACATGTATAGAACAGAAAGGAGGAGTGTGCTATCACTGGGCAAGGAGACCAGAGAGAACTGCAAATAGGCAGCCACACAAATTCACCTTGGATTGTATACTACTTTCTCTCGATCACAATAAAAAGGAAAGAAAGAAAAATGAAAAAAAAAAAAAAAAAGATACTCAGCCCAGATCACAAAACAAACAAAAAAGTGGAGTATGAAACAATAAAAACAACAACAAAAAAGTGCCATCAAGTCAATTCCAACTCATGGCTACCCTATGCAGCAGAGTGGAACTTACCCATAGCGCTTCCAAGGAACACATGGCAGATTTAAACTACCAACCTTTTGGTTAGCAGCTGTAGCACTGAACCACTACACCACCATGATTTTCAACACTAGTGTCTTTTTCACAGAAAGGGATTCCTGGGAGACATCCCAAATATCTTAATTGAAAATTTCCTGATACGGACCCAGGAATGTGCATTTTAACAAATCCCCTTGTGATTGGTTCTGCTGCATACTAATGTTTAAAGAACCACTGCCCTACTTTACTAATGCCTCTCACTTAGACTTAGCATAAACAACTGCCATGTATGAATTGTGTCCCCCCCCCAAAAAAAATATCTGCAGCCATGTGGCTGGGCCATGATTCCCTGTGTTCCATGATTGTCCTCCATTTTCTGATTTCCTATGCTGGATATTAAAGGATTAGGGTGGGACTGTAAATCCCTTTATAAGATCACATCCCTGCTCTACTGTAAAGGGAGTTTCCCTGGAGTATGGCTTGCACCACCCTTATTCTTTTCGTCCTACAAGAGATAGGAGGAAAGGGAAGCAAGCAGAGAATTGGTAACCTCACACTATCAAGAAAGCAGCACCAGGAGAAGAGCGCATCCTTCAGACCTGAGGTTGTTGCGCCAAGATGTTTCCTGGACAAAGACTGATGCAATACCGGACTTCCCTCCAAAGCTGACAAGGGGGAAAGCATTTCCTGGAGCAGACATCCTGAATTTAGACTCATAGCCTACCAGACTGTGTAAGAATAAACTTTCCTTTCTTAAAGCCATCCACTCAGTGGTATTTCTATTAGAGAAGCACTAGCTGACTAAAACAATAACCATACATCAAAGAGTTTTGAAAAGCAATATGACATTATCAGCCTGATGGCTTTTATGTTGAAAACAGTGTTTTAGAGTAAGTCTTGAAACAGAGAGACCAGTTGGCAGGCAACTGCAATAATCAAAGTAAGAAGTAACGGTAAATTGGATAGAACATGTAAACTGGTCATCAAACTCAATTTACCAAAGGAAATACTCTCAAAGTTAGTCATCAAAGTCCTCTTTGTTGCCAATTGCAAATTAGTATACAAACAAAAACAAACCCAGTGCCGCTGAGTCGATTCTGACTCATAGAAACCCTGTAAGACAGAATAGAATTGCTCCATAGAGTTGCTAAAGAGCACCTGCAGGATTCGAACTTCTAGTTAGCAGAGGTAGCACTTAACCACTACGTCACCAGGGTTTGTAAATTAGTACAAGCAAATTATTATTATTGTTATTATTGACACGTTTATTTGACAGGTCAAGGAGTAAATTTTTAGGAATAAAACTATGTTCTCATGTTTCCATGTGTTCCTTGCTTGTTTTATATCTATCAATTTCTGCCTTATAGTTCTGCTTATCTTTTTATCGATCCTTTCTTACTTTATATGGGCTTTTTTATTGTAGAGACAGTAATTGGGGGATGATATATATGCAGATGGTTTCAGAATTATAGCATCTCAGCTTTCAATCCCAGAAAGAGAGAAAAGTTTTCTTTCTGTCTGTTTATGTATAAAATTTGATAATTAAATTAATTTAATAATTTAATTTGATAATTAAATTAATAATCCTGGCTTGGGCATATGTCTTTCTCTGGAATAATTATCAAAGGCAAAGGGCAATATAAATTGCTAGACCTAGGTCAATCAGGGGGTCATTCCTATGGCCAGGAGTTTGTGTTTACTTTTTGGAATGTCATTTAGAACCACATAGAGTGGGGGTGAGGTTGCCAGAAAAAATGGAGACGTGATGTTGGATAGATACAAGCTAAGATATTCACTATACTGCAGTTAGAGATTGAGAATTGTGCTTGTATATTAGCAAAATTATCCTTCAGCTCTCTTGGTAAGAGATATGTTTCATTTTAGAAAATTGTCATACCTCTGATATAAACTTGATTATTATTTTAATGGAAAAAATAATTCACAATGACTACAACACTATATCCAAAATAATACTGTTAATTAAGAGAATTATAAAAATTACTATGGTCTGGCAAATTATTATTGAACAGCATTTGGGTGCTTAGTTAACATTTTATATTTTATTGCTTTATATTCTTCAATAATTAATCCATTAGCAATTCTATTCATGTAGATAAAGAAACTAATTACTTTAAATTTTTACGCCTATAAAGAAATGAAATGCATTATGATTATTATTGGAATTGCTTTTTCTTACTGCAATGCAAATAACACACATTTAATTTCCCTTAAAATAAAAAGAAAGAAAATGTGATTATTCAAAATGACAACCTAGTGATATGTTTAGAAATCTTTTTATAATAAAAAGCAAGTCTCTTTGAGAGAAGACATGTTGTTGATTGCACTCTTCTTCAAATCAAATATGCAAATACTAAGAATACATAAAAAAGATACATGTTTTTAACATCACTTCAATTACTGATTTTTGACATTCCGGGATTCTATGTCCTCTTCTAGTTACTGATTTTGAACAGGACAGGTAAAAATACTGGATTCATAGTAAAAATATTTTGGTTCTAGTTTCAATTCTGCTGCTCTAGTAGCAGATTGCCTTCCAAAGTTGCCTTTCTGTAAAGGGAGTTTCCCTGGAGTATGACTTGCACCACCCATAATCATTTCGTCCTATGAGAGATAGGAGGAAAGGGAAGCAAGCAGAGAATTGGGAACCTCACACTTTCAAGAAAGCAACACCAGAAGAAGAGCGCTGTAGTAGCAGATTGCCTTCCAAAGTTGCCTTTCCCTAACCTCCAAAACCTGTTAATGGGATGAGCATTCACTCCCAGGATCATGCTATGTTATATACAAAGTTAACTTTGAAGAGATAGTGAGATTATCCTACACTATCCATGTGACCCTAATATAATCACATGAGGCTTTAAAAGCGTTAGACCTTTCCCTAAGTGTTGTCAGAAGAGAAGATTAAAGAGACTCAAAGCATGAGTAGGACTCCAAGTGTCTTTGCTCTTTTGAAGATGGAGGAGGCCATCTGAGAAGGAATCTATGCAGCCTCTAGGAGCACAAAGCTGGTCACTGAAGCAGCTTGCAAGGCAACGAAGACCTCATACCTACACCAAAGGAAATAAATTCTGCCAACAACCTGAGTGACTTTCAAGTTGATTATTCCCGAGTCTCAGATACGAGTCCAGACCTGTCAACACCTTGATTTCAGCCTGGTGAGATCCTAAGCAGAGAATCTAGATGTCTAGACTTTTGACTTATAGAAACTGTGAGATAATAAATGAGTGTTGTTTTAAACTGCTAAATTTGTGATAATTTATTATGGCAGCCAGCAAAAATCAATGCAGCTGCAAAGAGTTGAGTTATTTAGGTTCTGTAGATTTCCATTTCCACCTCTGGTAAATGGAAGAGTTAGACTACTCTCATAACTGCTAATCTGGGATTCCATGAAACAGTGTCCTGAGAGATGGTAATGAGTCAGACTTGACAAAAGATGAGCTTCAAATGATGAAATATCTTCAGTAAAACTGTTTCATAACAAAAGCATTGAGAAATCTGATATTAATCAAATCTATCTTTAACTAAGAATTTTCCAATATTCTGGCAAATATATAAACCACTATGCATTCTCCACTGAGAAAGCTTGGAGTAGATTATATTTTCTGTTTCTAACATCGGTTTTCTATAAGCCATTAATAAAATGAATTAGTATCCCACAGGAATAAGTGTAGTGACCATATATTTTGACTTTCTTAGAAAATGAGGTCTCAGTTTCAAGTAATCTGTCTTTTTGTCACCAAGTGTTAGTTTGCATATACTAATTTCCAGTCCAAAAGGAATGTTGAGCCAATAATGACACTTGGCTGATATTCAGTACTGACAAAACACAAAGATATTGTTCTTAGAAAGTGCATAATAAAATATATATTTGCACTATCTAGATTTATTTTCATTTATTTGAAGTACATCAAGGAGATATGGCTCACAACATATCCTCTATCTTTGGTATTTACTTTCAATGTTTGAATCTGTGTATTTCCTATTATTCAGATCCCAATTCAAATGTTACTACTCTTAAAGAGACCATCTCTGACCACCCAAACGAAAACAGTCACTCTATAATACCAGCCTATCTTAATTACCTGTATAATACTTAATCACTGTCTTATGTATTTTTGTTTGCTTATTGTCTGTTTATCTCCATTATTATGTAAATTTCACCACAACTAGGTGCTTGTCTGTTTCGATAACCCCTTCTGTGTAATATAGCATGTTAAACTAACTTATTTTTGCAAATTTTGTCTCTAACATGCAATATTCCTTGTGCTTTAACCAGCACTTGATATTCTATCTCAAAAACAACAAATGTCACATTTTAAGTAAATGCATTTTTCAGTTGTAGTGCTAGGTGAACATAATTGAATTCAAAGATGAGAATTCCTTCACAGATTTTTTCCTGAGACTCAACTTCTGTAGACTTTCTTCCACTGACCTTTTTATGACAGTTTAATCAGACACCTGCCAATACATATTACAAATCTCTAGTTACAAATGTTCTAAAACATTGCTTAACAGGTTGTTATGACAACTCCCAGATAACTTTTTGACATTGCTTCAGAATTTCCATTTTCAGCTTCACAGACTCTAAATTATGGGTTAAATGTTGATTATCCATATGTATGAAATAGTCTTTCTCTTTTATTTTAAAACTCACATTTATACATTAATTGTAAAATATGTTAAATTCTGTCTTTAACCATACCTGCCCTACTAGAATGAATTAGCTTCCTGGGCATCATCAAACTCAAAATATCAAACCCAGCTCTGTCATTAAGCCTTTATGTGACCTTGATTAAATCAATGCACCTTGTTGAGTCTTAGTTCTTCAGCTGTATAATGCTGAGTTGGACTAGATGACCTCCAAGTTTCCTTTCACGTCTAATTGTCTGTAAATATGGATTATTACTGTTTGAAATGAAAAGATGTTTGAATTTTTACAAAGAAAATGTTTGTATCTCTGTTGAATATCCCACAATGAGGATATAACTTTATTCTCTCTCTCTACATATATATATAAAATTAAATACAAAAATAAATATAGACTATACATATTTTCTATACATTTTTTAAATTAGGTGTATATGTAATTTGCTAAGGCTCATAAGCATTGCATTGTATCTTAAATAATGTAACACATTTACAAGATATAGCAACTACACGTGGGAAAAGAATTTGAACATGTATTGTGTTTTCCAGTTTACAATGCTATACCACAATTGTTTTCATTTAGGATAATTATATCACACAGAAGTGGGGTTATATTTTTCACTATTGTATTGTTTACTTTCAGTTAGGACTTATTTTTCCTTCTGCCGTAGATTGTAACCATTGTGTCCACTAGACTCATGGCAATTTTAAATCTTTTGCCTGAGAATTTATTATGATTAATAAAGACTCCATAGACACAGAAGAATTGTCCCATAGGGTTTCAAGTCTGAAATCTTTACTGAAGCAGACTGCCACATCTTTTTCCTGTGCGCATTTGGTGGCTTCGAACCACCAACATTTTGGTTAGCAACCGAGAACTTAACCACTGTACTACAAGGGCAGGTACAATCAAATAAAAAACTTCCAGGTCCTGTGTCATCCTCACGGTGACCAGCATGTTCAAGTTGTTGCAGTTATTGTGGTAGTCTGTCTCACCAAAGTCTCCCTCATGTTTGCCGGCTTTCTGCTTTGCCAAACATTGTGTCCTCCTCCAGCAATTGATCTCTCCTGATGAGGTGGTCAAAGAAAATGAATCAGATAATGTTCTATTGTGATTCATAAGATTTTGATTGGCTAAATTTCTGAAATAGATCACCAGGCCTTTCTAGTGTGTTTTAGTCTGGAAACTGCTGATACCTGTCCACCATGGGTAACACTGCTGATTTTAAAATACTTAGCTTCTAGCATCAAAGTAATAAACAGGTTATATACTACAATAAACTGACAGAAGGATGATCTTCTACCGTACCTCCGTGGTATTTTATACTTCTATTATTGTGTTTATTGAATTATTTTGTGCATTATTTTCTGTATAAGACTGTCTCTCATAGTAGTGTAGAGCCTGGGGAAGATCAAGATTGTCTCTTATTCACCTTCAGAGCACCTTTAACTCTTAGAATGGCCCTAAAATTATACACACTGAACACTTAATATCTATTGAATTGAGTTTAATTGACTGAAGTCATACATCTATAAAAATAGGAGCTTAATTATTATTATTTTTTTTTACTTTTATAAGAGAACTCATTTGTTAATTATACAGTCATTAAACAGAATTAAGTAAAGTCATTTCCTCTTTTAAAAAAATGTTCAAATGCGATTAAATTCTATTCCTTTTAATTTCCTTCACTGTGGAGTTTGAAGCTATGATTGTTTTTAAAACCTATCATTTTGAGATTTTTAACTGTCATCATGTAGATACATCAACTGTTTTTACGGATTTCTTAACTTGCATTTTTGGAGTTCAGTAAAATCTCACAGTGAATATTCTTATCTATTCAAAGACTGCCACATCTAAAAGATATGTATGATCCATTAGATACCTGATGATCCTCTAGACCTTGAGTATAGGTAGATGTCAAGATCCTTAGAATGAGAAGTGAAAAATGAACCTGTGAGTACCATATTTTAAGTGCAGGAGTAAAATGAGAACAAATTAAAATTTTTTTTTTTAGTTTTTAGTTTACACTTTATCAGTATTTATTATGTATGACACACAAAAAACACGACATAATCAGGTAAGACTTATAACTGTCATTTTATTCACTTTAGCTTCATCAAGTTTATAAGTTCTACTCCATAAACAAAATTGTGTGCTTAAATAGGAATGTGTATTATTATTAGGATGCACTCTGAATAATCTGTCAGCATGAGCATACGTACATAGGGGAATTACTGTGTAGAATGTCTGATTTTATTTGTAAATTTGGTATTTTAAGAATGATTCCAGAGTATATTCATTCAAACTCACGTCCTCACCCCCCACCCCCCACCAAGAAGCCCAGTGGAACTCACTGTGCATCACAAGTAATTGAGAGATTCAGAGATACAGTTCAAAATGAAAGGATGCGGCAGGTATAAACAGAGACAATGGGGAGTGGGAGTAATGGCCTGGCCTACCTGCAGGTACTGCTCACCTAAATCAAAGAGGTTCATGGAAGGTACAACAGTCTGTCTGGGAAAACTGGGTATTCTCGTACTTAATGAAACCATAACTCTTATGCATTACTGTCATGCAGTTGCAGGTCAGCATGTAAGACTTGATCTTGCTGAAGGCCTCACACATGCTCTTGATGTCATTGCCTGAGAGTTCTCGGTGCCCTGAAGCCACATAAATGCAGCTGAAGGCCTTTGTCTCTTCTGCCAGTTGGTTGATGACAAGCTGGGACTGCTCAGTGCCGCTTGGCCTGTCCCAC
Source organism: Heterohyrax brucei (assembly GCA_028571685.1). Taxonomy (NCBI): domain Eukaryota; kingdom Metazoa; phylum Chordata; class Mammalia; order Hyracoidea; family Procaviidae; genus Heterohyrax; species Heterohyrax brucei. Next base: position 125,431,128 of record CM053166.1, on the reverse strand, counting down.
TTGATGGTCCTGTCTCCCAGTATCAGTGAGCTTATCTGCTCCAAGGTAAGCTGTTTTACTTCTGGAACCTTGTACTCCATAAAGGCAGAACCTTTGTGCTTCATAGTGACTCAATCTTTGAACATGCTGATGTTCTTTATTGGTCCAAAGGGCATGAAAATATGGTGGATGGTATCCTCCACGAGCTCATAGTAGATGGAGCCCACAAAGACCTGGCAAATGACAGCCAGGGGCAGCAGCCACTGAGCCACCATCTGCAGGTTGGTGATCTACTGCTGCTGGCATGTGATAGTCTGCTTCACTGGCATGTTCTTGATGCTCAGCTCCATGGACGCATCACCCAGAATTCTACTCAGTTAGGGAAGGCTCCAACCTCAATCAAAGCTATAATAGTTAAAGGAATAATCCAGTGATCATATCATGAAAACTATGATGTCATCATATTAAAAAGAGGGATGTACTAATGTCATTATAGTCCTTCCAGATAGACAGCAAGTTGATAAGAATGGTAATAGTTAATATTGGGTTCATATACAGTTTATTAAGGGGGATCATAGGGGCAGCTGTAAAGCACAATAAAGATGCAACGCATCAAATCAAGAAACGTACTACAGAAGTCTCAACCACCGTAAAACCAATCCTGAAAAAGGTGAAAAATCAGCTCACAAAAAAGAATGTCCTAGAACAGATTAATAAGAACAACAAAGAAAATATCAACATAAAAATAAACATATCCCAATGGCAGCACTGAACACATACCTACCAATAATTACACTGAATGTGAATGGACTGAATGCTCCAGTAAAGAGACAGTGAGTGACTTCTTGGATCAAAAGACACGACCCATCCATATGTTGCCTACAAGAAACTCACCTTAGACTTAAAGATAGGAACAAACTGAAAATTAGAGGATGGAAAAATATATATATCAAGCTAACAATGAACAAAGAAGAGCAGGTGTGGCAATTCTAATCTCAGATAAAATAGATTTCACTGTAAAATCCACCATTGTGGACAAGGATGGACATTATTGCTGAAAGGTTCCATATACAAACACGTCTTAACAATAATAAATATTTATGCACCTAATATTAGAACACCTAAGTACATTGAAGAAACACTGACTACACTTAAAAAAGAGATAGATCATTCCACAATAATAGTGGGACACTTCAACACTCCACTCTCAATATTGGACAGATCGTCTAGAAAAAAGCTCAATAAAGACGTGGAAGACCTTACTGCCACAATTAGCCATCTAGACCTCATCGGCATATACTGAACTTTCTATCCATCAGTGGACAACTACTCTTTCTTCTCCAGTGTACATGGAACATTCTCCAGAATGGACCCAAAGATGAAAGTAATCCTGAAAGGAATACATTTTGATGACATTCAAAACATCAAAGGTAACACAACAGCTTTGATGGTAGCTCTAGAGAAAGAGTTCCCAAATTGCTTTGAAAGGTGCTGGCATCAGTGCATAGCTTCCCAAGGGAGCTCTTCGAAGGTGACCATAGTAATATTCACAATGAGGTATGTAGTACTTTTTCTAGGATGAGTTTGTGAACTGAATTGTCATACCTCATAAATAAACTAAAATTTAAATGGTGGAAGGATAAATAACAAGCAAACTATAACCAAAAACAGAGGAGGAGTGGGGGTGCGGTAATACAAATCTGAGATAAATTAGACTTTTCAACAAAATTCATTATAAAAAACAAAGACAGATATTATATAAAGACTAAAGGATAAAGTCACCAAAAAGACATGACCATAGTAAATATATATGTATCTAATGACAGCTCCAAAATACACAAAACAAATTGTAACAGCTTTGAAAATAAAAATAGACACTTCCATAATAATAGCAGGAAAGTTTAACACACCCTCTAAGTGAAGGACAGAACAACTAGAAAGAATCTCAGCAAAGACTCAGAAGATCTAAATGTCACGATCAAGCGACTCGACTTCATAGACATATAGAACATTTCACCCAACAGTGGAAAAGTACAAATCTTCTCCAATGTTCATGGGTCACTCTCCAGAATAGACAACATTGTAGGCCACAGAGCAAACCTTAACAAATTCAAAAGCTTCAGTATAGTACAAAACATTTACTATGATCAAGATGTTATCAAGTATAAATCAATAACAGGGAGAGCAAAGAAAAAAATCTAATTCATAGAAACAAATAACATCCTGCTTAAAACTACTCAATCAAAAAAACATCTAAGATGAAATTGAAAAACAAAAAGAGAACTGCAACCAAATGAGAGTGAAAATATATATGAAAACTTTTGGCATGCAGCCAAAGTAATGCTTAGAGGTCAATCATACCAATAAACTGCACACATAGAGAAAAAATGAAATAAAAGGCCAGAATGAAAACATTAACAACTACAACAAACAGAAAGAGAATAACAAGCAACTACCATAAGAAAAAATAAAGTAATAAAAATTAGAGTAGAAATTAATGGAACAGAGAATAGAAAAAAAAAAACAGTATCAACAAGACTAAAAGCGGTTTCTTTGAACAGATCAATTAAGTCAACAACCCAGTGGCCAAAGTGCCAGAAGAAAAATAGGAGCATATGCAAATAACCCAAATAAAAAATGAGATGGATGACATTATAACAGAACTAATTGTAATAAAAAGAACCATAATAGAGAAATATGAAATGCAGTACACCAACGAATTTGAAAACCTAGAGGAAATGAATCAATTTCTAAATATGCATTACTTACCTAAACTAACACAAGCTGAGGTAGGAAATTTGAACACTTATAATAAAATAAGACATTGAAAAGATCATAACCCAGCCACCCACCCCATCCCACCTCACCCTGAAAAAAAGAAAAGCCATGGCTCAGATGCCTTCACTGGCAAATTCTAAAAAACATTAAGAGTTGACACCAGTTCTGCTCAAACTACTCCACGATGTGGAAAAGGAAGGAATATTCTCAAATTTCATTCTATGGAGCCAGCATAACTCTGATACTAAAACTAGGCAAAGGCTTTAAAAAAACAAAGGTAAAGAAACTACAGACCAATATCTTGCATGAATATAAATACAAAAATTCTCAACAAGATCCTAGCAAATAATTCAGTAGTAAATAACTGAATGCATAAATACATCATGACCAAGTGGGATTCATACTAGACATGCACGAAGATTCAACAGAATCCATCACATAAACATAATCCACACAAATAAAACAAAGGAAAAGTATCATACGATCATCTCAACTGATGGAGAAAAGGCATTTGATAAAGTCCAACACCTATTCCTCATAGAAACTCTCAGCAAAATAAGAAGAAGAGGGAAACTCCTCGACATAATAGAGGGAAAACCAACAGTTAGCATCATCCTCAATGGAGAGAGTCTTTAAGCAATCCACTTGAGAATGACAACCAGACAAGGATGCTGTTTATCAGCACTCGTGTATTGAAAGCCCTAGAGAAAACAATTAAGACACAAAAAAGAAATAGAGGGTATCCAAATTTTAAGCTGGGGTCAAAACAGTCTCTTTAACAAATGGTGTTGGCAAAATTGGATCTCTTTAACAAATGGTGTTGGCAAAATTGGATGTCTGTCTGCAAAACCCTGAAGCAAGATCTGTATCTCACTCCTTACGCAAAAAGTAACTCAAAATGTGTCAAAGACCTAAATATGAAACCTGAAAGGATAAAGATCGTACAAGAAAAAATAGGGAGAACAATGGAAGTTCTAATACACAGCTTAGACAGATTACAAAATCTGACAAAGCACAATCACCAGAAGAGAAAATAGATAAATGATAACTACTAAGAATCAAACACTTTTGCTCATCCACAGAGTTTATCAAAAGAGTTAAAAGACAACCTACAGAATGGGAAAAATATGTGGCAACTACATTTTGGAGTGACACCACTTATCCATAATCTACAGGGTACTGCAAAATATCAACAAGAAAAAGATAAATAATCCAATCAAGCAATGAGTAAAGGAGACCGACAGACAGTTCAACAAAGAGGGCATCTATGCAGCCAAAAGACACATAGGAAATGCTCACCATCATTAGCTGTGAGAGAAATCCAAGTCAGAACTAGGATGATATACTATCTCACCCCAGTAAGACTGGCCATGATCCAAAAATGACCAAACAACAAATGTTGGAGAGCCTGTGGAGAGATCGGGACTCTCCTACACTGCTGATGGGATTGCAAAATGGCACACCCTCTTTGGAAAGGAATTCTGCACTTCCTTAAAAAGCTGAAAATAGATATGGCATTCGATCCAGTAATCCCACTACTCAGAATACGTACTACCAAAACAAAGGCTGTCGCATGAACAAATACATGCACACAAATGTTTATTGCAGCACAGTCCACAATAGCAAAAAGATGGAATCAACCTAGATGTCCATCAGCAGATGAATAGGTAAACAAACTACAGTGTATACATTCAATGGAGCACTATGCAATAATAAAGAACAACGATGATTTGAGGAAGCATCTCATAAGCTGGTTTCAATTGGAAGACATCATGCTGAGTGAAATCAGTCAGTGGCACAAGGACAAATATTGTATGGGACTTCTGATATAAGAACTTAAAAATAGACTCGTGTACAGAAAAAAGACTCCTTGATGGCTACAAGAGTGGGGAGGGAGGAAGAATATTGGTCATAGATTAGATAGCTGATAGAAATTTGTTTAGATGAAAGCAGTGAGAGCACATAGTAGAAAGTAGATGAACTTAACTGGACTGCACCATAAACTGAAATCTCTTCTAATCTCAACCCAATACTACAATGATAGAGTAGCAGGGGTAGATTATGGGGACCATGCTGTCAGGGGACATCAAGGCCAATTGCCATAACTAGCCTATTCCTAAGAGAGTCTTCTGCACCTCATGTTGGTGAGTGTCGTCTAGGTTCTTAAAAGCCAGAAAGCTGCCATCTGAGGTACACCAAATAATTCCAACTCATCTGGAACAGATGATCATCAAGAACAACAAAGACATGATGAAAAAAAGGTCAGGAGACAGAAGGATCCATGTGAATGGGAGACTGTATCAACATGTGACCAGAAGAACCAGATGATGCCCAGCCACCACCAAAGACAGCAGTGATGGTGCACACAAAGTTAAGTCCCTGTGGCAATATGAGAAAAAGAGGGGTGCAGCTAAAGAACTCTCCTAAAAGACCACAAATGATGGTTCAACAGCCTGATGGAGCCCCTCGGAGTGTGGCCCCTAGACCTGTTGCTGTCCCTGACCAGAAAACCCTACAAAAGTCAACTCTTCGGACAAGTGTGTAATGGGCTCAGGGACACAATGTGACCATACGATGTGTGTACTTTATGGTTCTATACATTTATAGAATGATGTCCTGCTGGTCTGTTTCTAGATGGGGGAGAAGAAGTTGGAGAGGAGGGGACACAAGATTTTTAAGAGAATATGACAAGTATAGAATGCAAAGGAGGAGTGTGCTGTCATGGGGAAAGGAGAGCGGAAGGAGCTGCAGATAGACGAGCATGCAAAATTAATTTGGATTGTGTACTTTCACTTAATCACAATAAAAATTAAAAAAATTAAAGTGTAATTAAAACTTTTGCCTTCAAGTCAACAATAGACGAGATAGCAATTTTTTTAACTTGCAGGTTAATAATTAAATTATCAAAATGTAATATTCCATTCACAGAAATCACGATGATTCCAAATTACATCTGCCTATACCATAGCATAAAGCATGTGATGTAAAAATACACAAAACGTGTGAAGTAGATCAATTCACCATCATAATCTTAATCAAAGCTCAGCATACTAGGTGACATAGCTCAAACTCTGTCTAATGTCTATTGTTGTGAAGAAAGACTTACTGAAAAATAGTCTCCTAATTTGTTTATGTATTATCTATGACTGCTTTTGCACTGCAGTGACAGAGTTGAAGAGTTCCACAGACCACATAGCCTGCAACATTAAAAAAAAAGTACTATCTGATCTTTTACCACATAAATTTTGGCAACTCTAATTCTGCCAATAGACATATCCAGTAGGAGAAGAAGTATCAGTAAGGATATGGAAGATTTTCACTACATATTTAAAAATGCTGATTTCATGAATGCATAGCAAAGACATTACTATGCAAGAAACACATATTTTTCATATAGAAGATTCCAAAAGAAAGTATAGACTAGGCAATAAAGCAATAACATGCTTCAAATAACTGAAACCATAAAATAAAATTTCTGACCTTATAACTACTGAGAAGAAATAAAAAGTAACTTATAAAAGAAAACAAAATGTTTATTAAAAAAGATTTTGTGTGTTTCTTGAGTTGAAAAAATAGTGTTTTAACTAAATGGTAATAAAAAACCTAATCTCGAAACTTATAAGATAAAGCTACAACAGCATTGGGAATGAAATTTATAGATATGTATTATTATATGTGGTTTATTTGAAATGAAAAACACATATAAGCTAAGAGTTTAATCACAGACATTAATGATAAAATTGTAGAATATAACCCAAGAAAGTTAAGGGACTAAAATAAAGAAGGTAACAGAAATTAATAGAAAACAAAACATAAAATAAAACAGTCCAAATAATCAATGGTTGATTTAAAAAAAAAAAAACCTAACAAAATTAACAAATCACTGATCAACAACAAAAAAAGAATAAAACAGCAGAAATAATATTATGAAACAAAAAGGCTACATGTCTATAGACACAGGTAGCAATGAAAAGTTTTAGGAGATTGTAACCAGCTTTTTGCATTTAGAAATTATATAAAACTTGTTAATTCTTAGATAAATAAGACAGACTCAAGAAAAAATATTACAGTGGTGTCAACAAAATTACTGGAGTATATACTTAAGAAAATTTCTTTTTCATAAAAACAAAAAGAATATTGTCAAAAATTGACTACATAACTAGATAGTGCCCATCTACTACCCCTGACTGCTCTCATAGGGATCACAGCAGAGAATCCCAGACACAGCTGGAGAGAACTGTAGAGCGAAATTCTAACTTGCAATAAAATGCCAGACTTGCTGGCCTGACAGAGACTAGAAAACTCTAAGAATATGATCCCTGGACACTCTTTTAGCTGAGTAATGAAGTCACTCCTGAGGTTCACCCTTCAGCCAAATATTGGGCAGGCGCATAAAACAAAATGAGAGTGAAGGGGCACACCAGCCCTGGGGCAAAGATTAGAAGGGAGGAGGCAACATGAAAGCTGGTAATAGGGGGAAAAAATGATAGCACAAACTTTATCAAACCTTTAGAAATTAATGAAAGACTTGCAGCAGTCATGCACTAACACTTATTTAAGAGAAACAGCCAAGTCCCATTAAGTAAAGCAAGCTTTGTAGCATTTGTGTCTGCCTGTGAGTTAGAATCAACTGGACTGCAATGGGTTTGTTTTTGTTTTATTCCCACTCCACTACTCCAGCTCTGGGATATCCTTCAAAATAAACAGCCTACAATCATGATTAAAACAGTGAGCCTGGCAGCCAACAGAGGGGGCAGACAGAGGTTGAAACATCTTCAAAGCTACATTCCCAGAAAAGTACTTGAACTATCTGCTGGTTTCTGACTCTACTCAAAGGCTCTTTGATCAAGCTCAGAGCTTACCCAGTCAAACAGCCTTTTCCCCAGAGGTATATTTGTCGAAAGCAATTAGAGAATTGTTGAACAATACAGCTGCCTGAAGCAGTGGATAAGAACTGGGTCAAATGATAGGCTAATGAAAAAAGCACAGAAATGAGATGTCCACCAGGTTCTTTGACATTTTCTAATAATGTTCCAGGTATCTCAAATGCCACACACTTTCAGGGTTATGCCTGCATCCAAACTGTGCACAAAGGGCCAGATTAAGGAATGTGGCGAATCTAAACACTAATAATCTATAGTGCCTCCTCTTCTGTTTATTTATGCATTCAAACAGGCTATATAAGTTAAATACATATATTTGTATATTAGATGCATATGTGTTAGACATATGTGATTTAGCTTATTTTTAAATGTAGCTGTAAGATCAGCTATTGAATACAATAGTGGAGCACACCATTTTAGCAAGAGGAGACTAATTGGATTATGAATTTTTCAGTGCTTGAATGCAGCAAGAGTTACACTAGACAGCAAACCCCAAAATCTCGCTCATTAAAAATACATAATATACTCCTAATAGATCTGGTTGCATACTGGTTATGAATTGGACTGCTAACCAAAAGTTGGCAGTTTGAATCTATCAGCCACTCCTTGGAAACACTATGGAGCAGTTCTACTCTGTCCTGTAGGGTTGCTATGACTTGGAATCAGCTTGATGGCTATGGATTAGGGATTTGGGTCTTTGGTTAAGAGACCCAATAAGATAATTAGTTTTGATTGCACGGGCAACGAAGGTGTCAAAGAGGTAAGGGCCTCATTGTTGAAATAACCTCCTGTGTGGATGCCCTTGTGACTCTGCGTGAATTTTATTTCTGGCCAGCACATTCTCGAAAACTGGAGCTGGACTCAATTTCATTTAGTTCTCTGCTAGTTTCCTTTCATTGAATCACTCACTTTTCCTTGAATCCTGTCCAGGGTTGTTGCTTTGGACAAATGGTGACCCTGTTTTGTTTATGCCCTAAGCACTTATCTTGCTTACTAGGTAATCTGTCCCTGTGTGTAGGCTGTGGAAAAAGACTGAACTATCATGTCTAGCTAACATTGAGGCTCTGCACAAGCAGGGAATGAAGATTAAGGCAAAATTGTAAACTGCCTAGGTAAGTGTTGAAAATGTGCCCCAACATGCACACAGAGACAATCAGCAAAGACTGGGAGAATTATTGGTTCCATAAAAATAAGAAAGTCCCTTCCAGTCTTGTTAGCTGACCATTAAACTAATCCAGAGAACACTACAGACACCTCACATGACAAGGAATACAGACAGTACAGAATTAGTTCAGAAAAGGCACTAAACAGATAACAGCAAGACTAATAACAGACAAATACAAAACAAACCCTGAGGAAGGAAGCAGTGTGATTTCTAGAGTTACTCCATTGTATTTTTAAAGTCTCTACTTTTCAGCAAGAAAAATATATGCACATCAATATGAAAGCACTGTCCATATATAATGAAAAAATAGAATGTAAGTAAAAATTGTCCTGAAGATGTCCATGGGTTGGACTTACTATACAAAGACTTTAAATATACTATATTAAATATATTTAAAGTGCTGAAGTAAACCCAAAGCCAGCCAAGTGCTTTCAAGTCGGATCCTTAAACCATGTATTAAAAAATCCAAAGGAAAGCATGAAAATAATGTATTGGCAAATAAACAACATCAAAACAGATAACAACTCATCAAAACAATCAAGCGAGGGGGTAGGGCCAAGATGGCAGACTGAGAACTAAGGCCTGGTATGGTAACTGAATGGAACAGAATTGACACACAGGGAGTCCTAAGATCTGACATAGAGTTGTCAGATTTGACTAGACACCGGTTATGGAGTAATTACCTCTCTAAAAGATGAGGCAGTGGCTGCTGAGTTCTGCTTCTGCTGACACACAATTTGGGAGGACTGCAGGTACTGACACATTCTTTCTTATCCAGAAGGAGGGGACTGGGGAAGAGCCAGCCAATATACTGAACTACAATTCTTAAGTAAACAGTGTACAGTGCAGCAGAGAGACTGTGTGTAGGATAGCCACATATGAAGAGCCCAGCTGCTGACTGAAGGCACCATTGCCCCTCCACCCTCTCATTTCTGAGGTGTGCCATAGATTCTGCAGGAGGGGCAACTTGGCCGGGATGCTTTCTTGGTCAGCTGTGAGGTGGAATCACCTAGTCGGGCGACTTATCTGGGGAAGGTTCTCAACAGGAGAAGCAGTCCCTGTCTGGGAAGTGATTCTCCAGCATAAAAACTGCATTTGAGACAATCCATATCTAGAATTACAGGTAGGGCCTAGCAGAGGATGGCAGAAAGGTCCTAAGCCCTTTCTACTCTGAACCACGTCACACCACCTGGGGACAGTCTACGAGGTGCTTTTGTTGTCAGCTGGAAGGAGGAGCCTGCCACGTCTGACAGTCTGACTGATGTTGGCAGCTGGTGAACAGCTCATCCTTTAGTAGTAAAATACCTCTTTAAAGTAAGATCACCTGGAAAAAATGACTGTTGATAGGGCTGGCAGCATCTTCTCCACCCTTCACTGATACACATCATAGGGTCAGCTGACCCACCACCCCCCCCGTGACTCTCTAAGTAGGGTGCCATCTTTGCCAGCCAGGAGTCACAGCTTGCCACCACAGAAAGTCCACCTGGGGCCAATCGGTAGAGTACACAGAGATGACTGGTGTCCAACTCCCCTCTTAAAACTATGCCACAGCTCCTGCTGAGGTAAAAACAATCAAACAGCTTTTAGATAGCAAGGAGACAATTCATAGCTAACAATTTAAAGAAGAAGTCTACCATGCCTCCAGAAAACTCCCAAAATAAAGAATGAAAAAACATCACAGATGAAGTAGTCTTTCTGAAACTGCTGGAGGTTGAGTACAAAAGAATTATATAGTGAGCTCTCCTGGAGATTAAGCACAATGCAGCAGAACAAAATGAAAAATTAAGTAAGTTATTTGATGGAACATCAATAATCTGAAATCTAGCAGATCAATAACAAAATTACAGAATTAGATGATTCAATCCAAAGCCAAAAGGGCAGAATTGAGAAGGCGAAAATCAGACATAGTGACCTTGAGGATAGATCAACTGATGTCATCATTTATGAGGAGAAATCAGAGAAAAGAAATAAGAAAAATAAAGAAGCATTAAGAATTAAGTGGGACTCTACCAAAAGAAATAATCTATGAATAATTGGAGTTTCTGAAGAGGGAGGGAGTAATGTTGTTGAGTTGCTGACAGAGATTTCCCTGACATTATGAAAAACCAGAACACAGATATGCAAGACACATACTGAACACCATAAAAACCAGACCCCATAAGAAAGACAATGTCATGGATTGAATCATGTCCCCCCAAAAATATGCATAACCATGTGGCTGGATGTGATTCCCAGTATTTTATGATTGTCCTCCATTTTGTGATTTTCCTATGCTGCATGTTAAAGGATTATGGTAGGACTGTAAATCCCTTCATAAGATCATCTCTCTGCCCCACTGCAAAGGGAGTTTCCCTGGAGTATGGCTTGCACCACCCTTAATCCTTTTATCCTACAAGCGATAAAAGGAAAGGGAAGCAAGCAGAGCATTGGGAATCTCACACCTTCAAGAAAGCAGCACCAGGAGACGAGCACACCCTTCAGACCTGAGGTTCCTGTGCCAAGATGTTCCCCGGACAAAAACTGATGGAACACTGGACTTTCCTCCAAAGCCAACAAGGAAAACGCCTACCCCTGGAGTGGACATCTTGAATTTGGATTTGTAACCTACAGGACTGCATAAGTATAAACTTTCCTTTGTTAAAGCCATTCACTCTGTGGCATTTCTGTTAGAGCAGCACTAGCTGACTAAAACAGACATCAAGACATATCATAATGAAACTTAATAAAATGAAACATAAACAGATGCTCTTAAAGCCAGCTAGGCTTAAAGCAAAGCTAGCATTCAGAGGCAAGCCCTGTAAGTTTTTCTCTGAATTCTCAGCAGAAACAATGTTGGCAAGAAAGCAGTGGGATCTGAGGGCACAGCAAGTGGTGCCAACTCAGCAGGAATGGATGATCACCAAGGACCAAAATGACATGGGGTAAAGACAACCCAGAAGATAGAGAGACCCATATGAGTAGGTGCTTACATAGACTTGGGACTGGAAGAACTGGATGGTGCCCAGTCACCACCAGTGACAGTCGTGATGGAGCTCACTAAGTTGAGTCTCACTGGCAACATGAGAATAGAAAGGGGTGCACCTTGAGATCTGCACTAAAAGACCGCAAATGATGCTCCAGCGGCTTCAGAGTTCCCCTGGGAGCATGGCCCCTGGCCCTGATGCTGCCTTTGCCCATAAATCATAATGAAGGTCCACTCTTTGGACACAAATGGGTTGGACTTGGTGATGCAGAGTGACCATATTGGATGCACTTTATGGTTCTATGCATCTATAGGATATCATCCTACTGACCTCTGACTGGAGGAAGGAGAGTGGGTGGAGAGGAGGTGAATGGAGAGGAGGTGGAGAGGAGATTATTGGGAGGATGAGACATATATGGAGCAGAGAGGAATGATGTTCTGTCACTGGGCAGGGAGAGCAGTGGAAGCTGCATATACGTGGGCATGTAAATTTACATGGGAATGTACATTTCACTCAGTCGTAATAGAAAAAAATAATGACCACTAAAAAAAAAAAAGCAGTGGGATGATATATTCAAAGTTCTGAAGGAGAAAAACTTCCAAAGATGAACTATATACCCTGCAAAACTGTCTCTCAAGTATGATGATGAAATTAAGACATTTGCTGACAAACAGAAGCTTAAAGACTTTACAGAAACCAAACCAAAATTACAAGAAATACTGAAAGAAGTTCTTTGCTTAGAAAAACAGCAATATTGAGTGTATACTTAAGAAGGCTATGCAAGACACAACATTCTGAATTGTACTCAGTTAGGGAAGTCACAAAGCTCAGTCAAAACTGCAATATTGAAGGAAGTGAACCAGTGATTGCAGCACAAAAGCTATGACATCATCACACTAAAAAGAGGGATATATTACAATAGTTATAACCTTCTCAGATGGGGAGGATATTTAAAAGATGCAGAAGTTTAAGTCTCATTTAAACTTAGAATATTAATGAGGACGTGAGGGGTAGCCACAAAGCAAAATAACAATGGGACTTATCAAAACAAGAAACATAACACAAGAGTCTCAACAAACACAATACTGACATCGAAAAACATGAAAAGTCAACCCGTAAAGAAGAATGTCCCAGAACCAAATATTAAGAAACACATAGAAATCATCAACAACACAAAAATAAATGTGCCAAGATGATAGCACTAAAGATATACCCATCAATAATTACACTGAGCATAAAAGGATTGAACGCTCCAGTAAAGAGACAATGAGTGGCATTGTGGATTAAAATACATGACCCACCTAAGACTCAAAGATATGAACAAAGTGAAAAATCAAAGGATGGAGAAATCTATACTAAGCCAAAAACATACAAAGAAGAGCAGGAGTGGCAATACTAGTCACAGATAAACTAGACTTTAATGTAAAATCCCCCATTGTGAACAAGGATAATGACAATGACTATTACTGAAAGTTTCAATATATAAGAAGAATATAACAATATTAACTATTTATGTACCCAATACCAGAGCATATAAATATATTGAACAAACGATGACAACACTGAAAAATGAGATAGATCACTCGACAATAATAGCAGGACACGTCAACTCTCCACTTTCAGTAAGGACAAATCATCCAGAAAGAAGTTCACTAACAATACAGAAGGTCTTATTGGGACAATGAACCAACTAGACCTCAATGACACGTACAGAACTTTTTACCTATCAACAGATAAGTACACTTTTTTTTCCAGTGCACATGGAACATGTTCTAGACTAGACCATGTGTTAAGTAAGACATAAAGAAGTCTCAACAAAATCAAATCCACTGAATTATTGCAAAGCATCTTCTTGGACCATAAAGCCATAAAAGTTGAAAAAAACAGGTGGAAATTGGAACTTATGGAAACTGAACATCTTGCTCAAAAATCCATGGGTCATAGGAAAAATCAAGGACAAAATAAATTCAAGGAATCAAATGAGAATGAAAACAACCGATGGGATACAGCAGTGCTCAGAGGTCAATTTATCTCTATAAATGAATACATCTAGAAGGAAGAATGAACTCAAACCAAAGAATTAGCCCTAAACTTGGACAAGCAGAAAGGGGACAACAGAGGAATTCCTCACGCACTAGAAGAAAACAGATAATATAAGAGCAGAGTTAAATGAATTAGAGCATAGAACAACTGAAAAAAATTAACAAAACTAAAAGTTCTTTCTCTGTAAAGATTAACAAAACTGATAAACCACTGTCTAAACTTACAGAAGAAAAACAGTAGAGGAACCAAATAACTGGAATAAGAAGTGAGATGGGCGATGTGACAACAGACTCAATTGAAATTAAAAATATCATAACAGATGTCATGGATTGAATTGTGTCCCAGAAAATAGGTGTAGCCATGTGGCTGGGCCATGATTCCCAGTATCTTGTGACTGTCCTCCATTTTGTGGTTTTCGTAAACTGTATGTTAAAGGATTAGGGTCGGGCTGTAAATCCCTTCATAGGATTACCTCTCTGCTCCCCTGTAAAGGGAGTTTTCCTGGAGTATGGCTTGCCTCACCCCTAATCCTTTCATCCTACAAGAGACAGAAAGACAGAGAAGCAAGCAGAGAATTGGGAACCTCCTAGCATCAAGAAAGCAGCACTGGGAGAAGAGCGTGTCCTTCAGACCTGAGGTTCCTGCGCCAAGATGCTCCCAGGACAAAGACTGATGCAATGCCGGACTTTCCTCCAGAGCCGACAAGGGGAAAGCCTTCCCCTGGGGTGGAAACCCTGAATATGGACTTGCAGCCTAGCAGACTATGTAAGAATAAACCTTCCTTTGTTAAAGCCATCCACTCTGTGGTATTTCTGTTAGAGCAGCCCTAGCTGACTAAAACAACAGAATACTATGAAAGTCTGTACTGTAATATATTTGAAAACCTAGAGGAAATGGACAAATTTCTAGATTTAAATCACCTAACAAAATTATCACAAGGAGAAGTAGAACAACTTAATATATCCATCACAAAGGAAGAGATTGAACAAGTAATCTAAAACTACCAACCAAAAAAAAGTTCTGGCTCAGATGACTTCACCACAGAATTCTACTGAAAACAAAGAAGCAAATAGAGACTCTGGAGATGACCGACCGACCGACCGACCGACCGACCGACCGACCGACCGACCGACCGACCGACCGACCGACCGACCGACCGACCGACCGACCGACCGACCGACCGACCGACCGACCGACCGACCGACCGACCGACCGACCGACCGACCGACCGACCGACCGACCGACCGACCGACCGACCGACCGACCGACCGACCGACCGACCGACCGACCGACCGACCGACCGACCCGACCGACCGACCGACCGACCGACCGACCGACCGACCGACCGACCGACCGACCGACCGACCGACCGACCGACCGACCGACCGACCGACCGACCGACCGACCGACCGACCGACCGACCGACCGACCGACCGACCGACCGACCGACCGACCGACCGACCGACCGACCGACCGACCGACCGACCGACCGACCGACCGACCGACCGACCGACCGACCGACCGACCGACCGACCGACCGACCGACCGACCGACCGACCGACCGACCGACCGACCGACCGACCGACCGACCGACCGACCGACCGACCGACCGACCGACCGACCGACCGACCGACCGACCGACCGACCGACCGACCGACCGACCGACCGACCGACCGACCGACCGACCGACCGACCGACCGACCGACCGACCGACCGACCGACCGACCGACCGACCGACCGACCGACCGACCGACCGACCGACCGACCGACCGACCGACCGACCGACCGACCGACCGACCGACCGACCGACCGACCGACCGACCGACCGACCGACCGACCGACCGACCGACCGACCGACCGACCGACCGACCGACCGACCGACCGACCGACCGACCGACCGACCGACCGACCGACCGACCGACCGACCGACCGACCGACCGACCGACCGACCGACCGACCGACCGACCGACCGACCGACCGACCGACCGACCGACCGACCGACCGACCGACCGACCGACCGACCGACCGACCGACCGACCGACCGACCGACCGACCGACCGACCGACCGACCGACCGACCGACCGACCGACCGACCGACCGACCGACCGACCGACCGACCGACCGACCGACCGACCGACCAAGAGAGGCAGAGGCAGAGGCAGAGGCAGAGGCAGAGGCAGAGGCAGAGGCAGAGAGAGAGACAGAGAGAGAGACAGAGAGAGAGGCAGAGGCAGAGAGAGAGGCAGAGGCAGAGGCAGAGAGAGAGGCAGAGGCAGAGACAGAGGCAGAGGCAGAGACAGAGGCAGAGACAGAGGCAGAGACAGAGAGAGACAGAGAGAGAGACAGAGAGAGAGACAGAAAGAGAGACAGAGAGAGACAGAGACAGAGACAGAGACAGAGACAGAGACAGAGAGAGAGACAGAGACAGAGAGAGACAGAGACAGAGACAGAGAGAGAGACAGAGACAGAGACAGAGACAGAGACAGAGAGAGAGACAGAGACAGAGACAGAGACAGAGAGAGAGACAGAGACAGAGACAGAGACAGACAGAGACAGAGACAGAGACAGAGAGACAGAGACAGAGACAGAGACAGAGAGACAGAGACAGAGACAGAGACAGAGACAGACAGACAGATAGACAGATAGACAGATGATAGATGAAAGTAAAATTTTAGTAGAGGGCTAAAGAGCATAATGACCATGACAAGTAGCTATTGTTATTTCTGAAGAGCAACTGAGAGAATGACCAAGCAATCAATGCATGACAAATAAATAAATAAGAACAGATCATGTGAGACCTATGAGACACCATCAAGTGTACCAGCATATGCATAACAGAAGTTCTAGAAGGAGAGACCAGAGAGATTGAGGAAGAAGTAATATCTGGAAACATAATGGCTGTAGTATTACCAATCTGATTCTTTAAAAAATATTCCTAATCATCCAAGGACCTCCAAAAACACCAATAAACTCAAAGAGAACCATTTCTAGATGCATAATGATTAAACAGCTGATAGACAGAGACTCAAACATAAATTATCCTCAATAATATTAACAGATGATTTCTCATCAAAAAACAAAATAGATGTTAAGTCAAAAATTGCTGAAAATTAAAGAAGGATATTTTGTATGGCTTGAGACTCAATCCATCAAGAAGATATAACAATGATATGCATATATGAAAGCAACAATAGAGAACTAAAATAAGTAGAACAAACACTAAAATAACTTAAGGGAAAAATACAAAAGTCATATAAAAATAGGTGATTACAGCAATATCTATTTTCAATAGTGGATAGAACACGTAAACAGAAGATCAACAAAGAAAACAAATTTTTTAAACAACACTTTAAACAGTCTAGACCTAAGAGACATTTATAGAAGACTCCACCCAACAACTGAATACACATTCTTATCAACAGAATGTGGAACATTACCTAGGAGAGAGCATACATTAGACCATAGGATAAGGCTCAATAAATTTGAAAAGGTTGAAATTAGGCAATGGGAGGAAATTGTGAATCAAGTTTGGAAGGAAACTTAGGAAATCCGAAAATATTTGGGAATTGAACAACACACTCTGAAATAATACATGGATCACACTGGAATAAAAATAGAAATCAGCAATTACTTTGTAATGAATGAAAATTGTAAAAAAAAAATGATAATAAAACACTTGGGATTCAGCTAAGACAGTGCTGTGATGGAAATTTACAGCTCCAAATAATTATATTTAAAAAAGAAGAAAAGTTTGAAATCAATAACCTTAAGAAATGAAGTGGCAGGGCCAAGATGATGGACTAGACACATCTCTCCTCAAATCCCTCTGAGAACTAAGGACTGAGTTAATACCTGAACAGAGCACTATGGAAACCCAGGAAGCCCTAGTATATGGCATAGTGTTATCATACTGTACTACACTCCACTAAAGGTGAAACTACCTCTCTCTGAGAAGGCAGTACGTGCTGAGCCGCACTCCTGCTGACTCCATCTTTGTTATGTGATAGGTGGGAGATGTTCATGAACTGGCAAATACACTGAACTGCAGTGCTGAAGTAAACAGCATATAGCATGAAAGACAGACACTACATGTTCTAGGCAGATTTTGAGAGCCCAGCTGCTGGCTGAGGGCACCACTACCCCTCCATCCTCTCTTCACTGAGCTACCACATAGATTCTGTGGTTTCGTAATGGGAAAGGTACCTCGGCCAGGCTAATACTTGGTTGGCTGGGGGGCAGAGTCACCAAACAGAAGGTCTCAGCAGGAGTGTATTCTCGAGCTGAAAAGCAACACCAGTCCAGATAGTGCTTTTCTAGCAGAAGGCTCTGTAGGACAGTGTTATCTTATAGCAGTGGATCAGCTGATGATGATAACAAGACTATAATGCTCCCTAATTGAACTATGTCATACTATCTGGGGACGGCCAAAGAGGTGCTTCCATTGTTAACCAGAAGGCAGAGCCTGCCATGCCTGACAGCCCGACTGCTCTTGGCAATTGTCGGTCACCTCCTAGCTTCTTAAAACTGATGGGAGAAATAATTTCTAAGTGGTCAGGCAGCACCTCTTACAGCCTTTACTGACTCACATGGTAGGGTCAGATGATGATGACCCCTATTGAACCCATAAGTAGGGAGCCATCTTTGCTAGGCAGGAGGCAGAGCCTGGCACCTCATAGAGTCCACTAGGGTCAGTCACTGGAGTGCACAGACATCTGGTAACCAACTCACTTCTCAGAACTACACCTCAGCTCCTGTTGAAGTAACAACAGAGATTCTAGATGGCCCAAAGGCAACAAATCATTCCTAACCACATAAAGAAACAGTCCACTATGGCTCCCGAAAACTCCCAAACTAAAGAACCAAAAAACATCCCAGAGTAAGAAGCCTTTCTGAAACTACCAGAGGCCAAGTACAAAAGAACTATATACAGACCCCTCATGGAGATTAAAAATGTAACCAAACAAAATGAAAAATTAAGCAAGCTATTTGAAGTGATGGAATAACAACTATCTGAAATCACTCAGATCAATAACCAAGTTACAAAGTTAGACAATTCAATTCAAAGCCAAAAGAGCATAACTGAGGAGATGGATGTCAGATTTAGTGCCTTTGAGTACAGAGAAACTGAAGCAAGCATTTATGAGGAGAAATCAGAGAAAAGAAGTAAGAAAAATGAAGAAACATTAAGAGACATGTGGGACTTCATTAAGAGGAATAATCTATGTCTAATTGGAGTTCCTGAACAGGGAAGGATAGCTGAAAATATAGAGGGCATTGTTGTAGAACTGTGGACACAAAGCATCCCTGAAATTACAAAAGAACACAGATACCCAAGACATGTATTGACCACCACAAAAACTAGACCCAACAAGAAAGACACCAAGACGTATTACAATCAAGCTTAACAAAATGAAATAAACCAATGCTTTTAAATACAGTGAGGCTCAAAGCAAAGCTAACATTAAGAGGGAAGCCCAATAGACTTTAATCTGACTTCTCAACAGAAATGATCTTGGCAAGGAGGCAGTGGGATGACACATTCAAAGCCTTGAAGGAGAAAAACTTCCAACCAAGAATTATATATCCTGGAAAACTATCTCTCAAATATGAAGATGAAATTAAGACATTTTCAGATAAACAGAAGCTTAAAGACTTTGTGAAAACCAAACAAAACCTACAAGAAACACTGAAGGAATCACTGTGCTTAGGAAAAGAAAACCATTAAGTATGTATTTAAGGAAGCAATGCAAGACAGAGTATCCAGAATACTACTCAGTTAAGGAAGTCACAGAACTCAATCAAAGCTACAATATTAAAAGAAGGGAACCAGTGATCAATTCACAATATCTATGACACAGTCGCACTAAAAAGAGGGATATACTACAGTAGTTACACTCCTTTCAGACAGAGAAGAAGTTACAAAGACATGCAAAAGTTAAAATTGTGGTTCAACTTAGAATATTAAAGGAGAACACAGGGGTGGTCACAAAGCACAATAACAATGCAACACATTAAAACAAGTGTAATACAGGAGTCTCAACAAACACAAAATCTACACTGAAAAAGACAAAAAATAAACCTATAAAGAAGATTAACCCAGAACAGAATATTAAGAGCAACGTAGAAAATATCAACACAAAAAATAAAAACATCAAAATGACAGAATTAAACAATACCTAGCAATAACTACACTGAAGCCAAGTGGACTGAATGCTCCAATAAAGAGACAATGAGTGACATGCTGGATGAAAAGACACAACTCATGTATATGTAGCTTACAGGAAACACACCTTACACTTAAGGATAAAAACAAACTGAAAATTAAAGGATGGAATAATATATACTAGGCTAACAACATACAAAGAAGAGCAGATGTGGCAATACTAATCTCAGATAAAATAAATTTTAATGGAAAATCCACTGTCGTGGATGAGGATAGTCACTATTTATTGCTGAAAGGGCCAGTACACTAAGATGATTTAACAATATTAATATTTATGCACCAATACCAGAACATCTAAATACCTAGAAGAAACACTGACAACACTGAAAAATGAGATAGATCACTCCACAGTATTAGTTGGAGACTGCAGCACTCCACTTTCAATAATGGCCAGATAATCTAGAAAAAAGCTCAAAAAAGACAGATTGAATATCTTATTGTGACAGTTAAGCAACTGGAGCTCATCGACGTGTGCAGAACTTTTTACCCATCAACAGATAAATACACCTTCTTCTCCAATGCACATAGAACATTCTCCAGAAGAGAACACATGTTAGGTCATAAAGCAAATCTCAACAAAATCCGAACTACTAAATTCTTACAGAGCATCTTCTCAGACCATAAAGCCATAAAAGTCTAAATAAATAGCAGAAAAAACACAGGTGGAAACTGAACAACACCTTACTCAAAAAGCCAAGGGTTATGGAAGAAATCAAGGACAAAATAAAGAAAATTATGGAATCAAATTACAATAAAAAAAAATTCTATCAGAACCTATCGGATACAGTGAGAACAGGGCTCAGAAGTGAATTTATTTCTATACATGCAAACATCTGGAAGGAAGAGTGACCCAAACCAAAGAATTACCCTAACAGCTTGAACAAGTAGAAAAAGGGCAACAGAGGAACCCCTCAGGCACTAGAAGAAGTCAGATCATAAGGATCAGAGCGGAACTAAATGAATTAGAGAACAGAAGAACAATTGAAATAAATAACAAAACCAAAAGCTGGGTTTTTTTTTTGAAAAAAAATCAAAAAAATTGATAAGCCATTGGCTAAACTTAAAGAAGAAAAACAGGAGAGGAAACAAATAGCCTGAATAAGAGATGAGATGTGAGATGTCACAAGAGATCCAACTGAAATCAAAAGTATCATAACAGAATACTACGAAAGATTGTAAGCTAACAGATTTGAAAACCTAGAGGAAATGGACAGATTTTTAGACTCATATCACCTACCAGAATCACTACAAGGAGAAATAGAACAACTTAATAAATCCATCATAAAGGAAGAGATTGAAAGAAATAAGAAAACTACCAACCAAAAAAAGTCCTGGCTCAGAATTCTACCAAGCTTTTAGAGAAGGGTTATCTCCAACACTACTGAGACGATTTCACAGTATAGAAAGGGATGGAATACTCCCAAATTCGTTCTATGAAGCCAGCATAAACCTGATACAAAAACCAGGGCAGATCTGACATAAAAAGAAAATTACACACTCATCAATGTAAATGCAAAAATCTTCAACAAAGCTGAGCCAATAGAATTCAACAACATTTCGAAAAAATAATTCATCATGACCAAGTTGGATTCGTACCAGGGATGCAACCCTGGTTCAACATCAGAAAAACGATTGATACAGTCAACCACATAAATAACACAAAAGATAAGAATTGTCTGATTTTGTCAATTAATGCAGAAAAGGTTTTCAACAAAATCCAATACTCATTCATGCTAAAAACTCTCAGCAAAATAAGTATAGAAGGTGAAATCGTCAATGCAGTAAGGAACATCTATGCAAAGCCAACCGCCTACACCATCATGAATGGAGAGAGACTGAAAGAATTCCCCTTGAGAACAGGAAACAGACAAGGATGCCCACTTTCACTACTTCTATTCAGCATTGTACTCAAAGTTCTGGCCAGAGAAATTATTTTTATTTTTATTTTTTTTATTTAATATGACTGAGTGAAAATGTACATTCCTGTATAAATTTACATGCCCACCTATATGCAGCTTCCACTGCTCTCCCTGCTTGGTGACAGTATACTATTCCTCTCTGCTCCATACATGTCTCATCCTCCCAATAGTCTCCTTTCCCCTCCTCTCCACCCACTCTCCTTCCTCCAGCCAGAGGTCAGCAGGATGATATCCTGTAGATACATAGAACCATAAAGTGCATCCAATACATGGTCACTCTACATTGCCAAGTCCAATCCATTCGTGTCCAAAGAGTGGAGTCAGAGCAATTAGACAAGACAAAGAATTAAAGGGCATCCACTTTGGAATGGAAGAAGTAAAAATCTCCCTATTTGCAGATGATATGATTGTGTATGCAGAGAATCCTAAAGAGTACATAAGTAAACTGCAGGAACTAGAAGAGTTCAGCAAAGTATCAGGATATTAGATAAACTTAAGTAAATCAGTAGAATGTCTTATACCAACAAAGAGATCATCAAAGAAGAAATCACCAAATCAATACCACTTACTTTAACACCCAAGAAGTGAAAATACCTAGGAATAAATATAATTAGAGAAATAAGAGACCTATACAAAGAACGACAAGACCTTCCTGCAAGGAGGAAGTAGAGACTTACCTAAATGAAGAAACCTACCCTCCTCATGGATAGGAAGACATAACATTGCAAAAATATCTATTTTACCTAAAGCTATCTACATACAAAATGCAATCCTACTGCAAATTCCAGTGACTTTTTTAACGAGATGGAGAAAAATGTCACCATCTTTGTTTGGAAAGGGAGTAAAACTCCAGAAAAGGAAAGCACTACTGAAGAACAGGAACACGGTGGGAGGCCTCACACTATCCAACTTTAACCTATGACACTGCTACAGTAGTCAAAACAGCCTGGTCCTAGTGCAAAAACAGACATATAGACCAACGGAACAGAATTGAGACCCCAGAGATGCCACCATCTTCCTATGAACAGTTGATATTTGACAAAGGACCTAAGATTGTAAACTGGGTTAAAAACAGTCTCTTTAACAAATGGTGCCAGCAGAATTGGATATCCATCTGCAAAAATTGAAACAAGACCCGTATCTTACACCTTACACAAAAACTAACTGAAGTTGAATAAAAACCTAAATAGCCAAGCCAAAGCCAAGAGATGTCGAGTCAGATCCGACTCATGGCGACCCTAGATAAAAATCTAAATATCAAACCTAAAACAATAAAGATCATGCAAGAACAAATAGAGTCGACAATGAATGTTTTAGTATACAACTTAGACTTCAAAACCTGAAAAACAAAGCATGACCAACAGAAAACAAATAAATGCAAACTACTAAGATTATCTGAAGGCTTTATGAAAACAAAAGACCACCTACAGAATGGCAAAATATATTTAGCAACTAAATGTCTAACCAATATCTGATCAGTGTCTTCTACAAGGTACTACAAAGTATCAACAAGAAAGAGGTACATAACCCAGTTAAGAGACAGACAAAGGTGATGGACAGACTCATCACCAAAGAGGACATCCAGGAAGCCAAAAGACACGTGAGGAAATGTTCACAATCATCAGCTATTAAAAAGCCCACTGCTGTCTATTCGGTCTGACTCAGCAACCGTAAAAGTCAGAATAGAACTGCTCCATAGAGTTTCTGGCAGATTTGAGCTGCTGACCTTTAGGTTAGCAGATGTAGCACTTAACCCACTATGGCATCAGGGTTTTCTCATTACTTATTAGAGAAATCCAAATCAAAACAATGAGATGCCATCTCATCCCAACAAGGTTGGTCATGAGTCAATAACACAAAACAACAAATGCTGGAGAGGCTGTGGAATGATTGGAACTCTCCTGGTCCAGCTGCCTGATGGTTCCACTAGAGACCATGCTATCTAGACCTGTTGCTGCCATGACCAGAAAACATTATTGAGGTCAACTCCTCACACAGGAATGGACTGGACCTGTGGACACAATGTGACCATATGGTGTGTGTAGTTTATGGTTCTATGCATCTATAGGATGCCATCCTTCTGGCCTTTTACAAGAAGGGAGAGAAAAGTGTGGAGAGAAGGGGTAAGAAATTCTTAAAAGGATATGACCTATGTAGAACAATAAGGAGGAGTCTGCTGTCACCGGATAAGGAGAGCAGAAGGAGCTGCAGATAGGTGGGCATGCAAATTTAATTTGGACTGTATACTTCCACACAATCACAATAAAATTAAAAAAAAAGAAACAAAAAAAATTGTTCTTAGGTGTGATCTGGTTGACTCTGACTTGTAAAGACCCTACGCACAACAGAATGAAACACTGTCCGGTCCTGTGCCATGTCCTCAATCATTATTATGGTTGTCTATTGTTGCAGCCACTGTGTCAATCTAGCTTTTTGACAAATTTTCCCTTTTTCGCTGACCCTCTACTTCACCATGCATGATGTCCTTCCCCAGGGACTGATACCTTCTTGACAGCATGTCCAAAGTATGTAAGGCTTATTCTCACCATCTTTGCTTCTAAGGAGCTTACTGGTTGTACTTCTTCTAGGACAGATATGTTTGTTCTTTTGGCAGTTCATGTTATAGTCAATATATTTCTCCAGTACCACAATTTAAAGGCTTCAGTACTTATGTTTTATTTATTGTCCAGCTTTCTCATGCATACGATGAGAGCCATGCCTTGAGTTAGTTGCACCTTAGTCTTCATGGTGACAGCTTTACCTTTCAACACTTTGAAGAGGTCGTTTGCAGCATGCTTTCCCAAAGCAATGCTTCTTTTGATTTCCTGACTGCTGCTTCCAGGTTGTTAGTTGTGCAATCAAGTAAAATGCAATCTTAGACAATCTTAATCTTCTCTCCATTTATCTTAATGTCGCTTACTGGCCCAGTTGTGAGGATTTTTGTCATCTTGATGTTGAGGTGAAATCCGGACCGAAGGCTGTGGTCTTTGATTTTCATCAGTAAGTGTGTTTCAAATCCTCTTCACTTCCAGTAAGTGGCGCGGTGTTACTTGCATAACACAGATTACTCATGAGTCTTCCTCCAATTCTGATGCCTTGTTTTTCTTCATATAGTCCAGCTTCTCAGATTATCTGCTTGGCATACAGATTGGATAGGTATGATGAAAAGCTACAACCCTGACACACACCTTTCCTGACATTACATCATGCAATGTCCCTTTGTTCTGTTCGAATAGCTGATTCTTGATCCATATACACATTCATCATGAACACAACTGAGTGTTCTGGAATTTCCATTCTCCACATTGTTATACATAATTTCTTATGATCCACATAGTCAAATGGCTTTGTATAGTTAATAAGACATAGGTAAACATCTTTCTGGCATTCTCTGCTTTCTGCCAAGATCTATCTTACATCAACAGTGACACCCCTCGTTACACATCCTCTTCTGAATCTAGCTTGAATTTGGATTGTATACTTCCACACAAGCACAATAAAATTAAAAACAAAGAAATGAAATTTAAATTTACTGCTGCAGTAACTTTTGAATGCAAATTAAATGCTAAGCAAATAAAAAGTAAATGCTAATAATCAGAGTAGAAATAAGAAAAATAGAAAACAGAAAAGTAATATAGAAAAACATGAAACCATATTTTTTAAAGATAAAAAAATAAAAAAGACTCAATTACCAGAAGCCATACGAAAACCAAACTTGACTCATAATAACCCTATATGACAGGATAGAACTTCCCCATAGTGTTTTCAAAAGGTGACTGGTCAATTCCAGCAGCTGAACTTTTCAGTTAGCAGTCCAACTCTTAACAATTGTGCCACCAATAAGGAGTATTACAAGGTAATAGTGCAGAGAACTATATATAAACATAGTCTGTAACTTGAGAAAAAATAGATAAATTCTTAGAGAGGCATAAATTTCTGAAATTTACTCAAGAAGAAATAGACAACTTGAAAAGACCAATAATAAAATTGTCGTGAAGAGAAACTTGAATCTAGACAGGTGATTAAATAATTACCATCAATCCATTACAAATCCTCTGAAAAAACAGAAAAGGGAATAATTCTGAATTAATTCTATAAAGACATCATTAACTGGATTTAAAAAAAAAACTCATGGCATTGAAAAATAATAGTAATATGGACCTAAATCCCTTATTAATGAAATTTGAAAATTCTCAGTGCAGTACTAGCAAACCAATTCCAGCAATATACAAGCAGAAATTATATATCATGATCAAATGGGATGTGTCCCAGGAATATCAGACTTGGTCAACATATAAAAATTAATAATCATATTATGAAAATAAAAGACACAAGCTACATGATTGTCTCAAATGTGAAATAAATGATGTTGTTAGACAATTTGACAAAATCAAACAGCATTTGATGAATTAATAATAAAGGAACAGAAGAAAACTTTCTCAATCTGAGACTGTACATCTATGAAAAAGTTATACCTGACCTCATACTTCGTGGTCAAAGACTGTACATACTTCACCTATAATCAGAATCAAGACAAAAATGATCGCTTTTATCACTTCTATTCAAAATAGTACTAGAGTTTCTACTAAGGAAATTAGGCAACAAAAATAAATAAAAAACTTATTAAAAATTAAGAAGTAAAACTATTCTAATTTGAAAATGACATAATCTTGGGTATAGAAAATTATAAGGAAGCCACTAAAAGCTGTTGGAATTGATGAACAAGGCAGCTGAGTGGCAACAAGTTTTTTTTGAAAGATTTTGTTAATTATTATTATGACTTAATGAAAATGTAATTTCCCATATAAATTCACGTGCTCACCTATATGCAGCTCCCACTGCTCTACCTGCCCGGAGACGACACACCTCTCTTCTCTCCTCCATACGTGTCCTATCCTCCAAACAGTCTCCTGTTCCCTCCTTTTCACCGAATCCCCTTGCTCCAGCAAGAGGTCAGCAGGATGACATCCTATAGATGCACAGAACCATAAAATTCCCACAAGATACG
The DNA here is from genome assembly GCA_028571685.1 of Heterohyrax brucei. NCBI lineage: Eukaryota > Metazoa > Chordata > Mammalia > Hyracoidea > Procaviidae > Heterohyrax > Heterohyrax brucei. The sequence goes on along the minus strand of CM053166.1, from coordinate 125,404,167 downwards.
ATCACTCTGCATCACCAAGTCCAATCCATTGCTGTCCGAAAAGCTGACCTTCATTGTGATTTATGGATAGTGGCAGTATCAGGGCGAGGGGCCGTGCTACCAGGGGAACCCCGAAGCCCCTGAACCATCAACTGTGGTCTTTTATTGGGGAATCTCAGGGTGCACCCCTATTTATTCTCTTGTTGCCAGTGAGACTCAACTTCGTGATCTCCATCGGGGCTGTCACTGGTGGTGGCCGGGCACAATCTGGTTCTTCTGGTCATGAGTAGATGTAGAGACACACCCCTTCGGTCTCTGTTTTCTGGGTTCTCTTTTCCCCATGTCATTCTTGTCCTCAGTGATCATCTGTTCCTGTTGAGTTGGGACCATTTTCTGTACCCTTGGATGTCAGCTTGGCAGCTTTTAAGACCCTAGACACACTCACCGATGAGGGGTAAAGAGAATCCTCATTAGCAAAATGCTAGCTGTGCCAATTGTCCTCTATTTCACCTGAGAGCATGGTTCCTGGACCCCCACCCCACCAACTCTGTTCTTGGAATATTGGGTTAAGATGAGAGAAGTACTCAAATTGTGTTGAGTTCAGTTATTATTGATCTTCTTTCTAATGTGTGCTGTCACCGATTTCACCCAACCAAGTTTCTATCAACTACCTAATCTAAACTCCCGCCCTCCCTCCCCACCCCTGCAGCCGTCAAAGAGTCTTTTCTTCTATGCATGAGTCTGTTTTTAAGTTCTTATCCTAGAGGTCTCTTACAATATTTGTCCTTTTGTCGCTGACAGCTTTCACTCAGCATAATGTCCTCCAATTGAAACCAGGTTAAGAGGTGTTTACTGCTATCATCGTTGCTCTTTAGCATTGCATAGTGTTCCAATGAGTATATATACCACAGTTTACCTAACCATTCCTCTGTCATTAGGTATCTGGGTTAATTCCATCTTTTCGCTATTGTGGATTGTGCTGCAATGAACATTCGTGTGCATTTATCAGTTGGTGTGAATGGTGTTGATTCTGTCAGATATACTTCAAGCAGTGGGATTACTGGGTCAAATGGTATATCTATATCCATTTTTTTAAGGGAGCGCTAGATTGCTTTCAAAAGAGGTTGCATCATTTTGCAATCCCACCAACAGTAGAGGAGAGTTCCAGTCTCCGCACAGCCCCTCCAGCATTTGTTGTTTTGTGTTTTCTGGATCATGGACAACCTTGTTGGGGAGAGATGGTGTCTCATTGTCATTTTGATTTGAATTTCTTTAATGGCTGATGATCATGAGCACGTCCGCATGTGCTTTTTGGCTGCCTGGATCTCCTCTTTAGAGAGATGTCTGTCCATCTTGTTTGCCCATCACTTAATTGGATGATTTATCTTTTTCTTATTGATATTTTGTAGTACCTTATAAATTATGGAGATCAGGCATCAGTCTGACATAGAGTTGCCAGTTTTTTTTTTTCCATTCTGCAGGCGACCTTTTAATTCTATTAATAAAGTCTTTGGATAAGTAAAAGTGGTTGATTCTTAGTAGTTCCCATTTATTTTCTGTAGATCGTTCTTTGTTTGTCAGATTTTGAAGTCTGTCTACGTTGTGTATTAAAATTTCTGTTGTTCCTACTTTCTCTTGGATGAGTTTTATCATTTCAGACTTGAAATTTAGGTTTTTTATCCAGTTTCAGTTGGTTTTTGTATAGGGTGCAAGATATGAGTCTTGTTTTAATTTAGTGCAGATGGATATGCAATTTTGCCAGCACCATTTCTTGAAGAGATTGTTTTTACCCCAGCTTAATGTCTTAGGGCCTTTTTGAATATCAACTATTCATAGATAGATGGTGTCATTTCTGGGGTCTTGATTCTGTTCCACTGATTTATGTGTCTGTTTTTTACCAGTACCAGGCTGTTTTGACTACTGTGGCAGTGTAATAGGTTCTAAGGTCAGGTAATGAGAGGCCTCCCAGTGTGTTCTTCTTCTTTAGTAATGCTTTAATTATCTGGGGCTTCTTCATTTTCCAGACAAAGTTGGTAATCTGTTCCTCTATCTCATTAAAAAATGTCACTGGAACTTGTAGTGGGATTGCATTATATAAGTAGATTGCTTTGGGTAAAATAAACATTTTCACAATGTTAAGTCTTCCTCTCCATGAGCAGGGTAGGTTTCTCCATTTATGGAAGTCTCTCTTAGTTTCTTGTAGTAAGGGTTTGTAGTTCTCTGTGTAAAGGTCTGTTATTTCTTTGGTTAAATTTATTCTTAGGTACTGTATCTTCTTAGGGGCTATAGTAAATGGTATGGACTTGGTGATTTATTCCCTAATAATCTCTTTGTTGATATAAAGGAATCCTACTGATTTACGTACGTTTATCTTGTATCCTGAGACTGCCAAACTCTTCTATCAGTTTGAGTATTTTCCTTACAGATTCTTTGGGATTCTCTGCATATACAATCATATCATCTGCAGTTAGGGAGATTTTTAGTTCTTTGCCAATGCAGACGCCTTTTATTGCTTGGTCTTGTCTCATTGCTCTGGCTAGAACTTCTAGTACAATGTTAACAGGAGAGGTAAGAGTGAGCATCCTTTTCTAGCTCCTGTTCTCAAGGGGAATTGTTTCAGACTCTCGCCATTCAGGGTGATGTAGACAGTTGGCTTCGTATAAATGGCACTTATTCTACTGAGGAACTGGCCATCTATTCCTATTTTGTTGAGAGTTTTAGCATGACTGGGTGCTGGACTTTATCAAATGCGTTTTCTGCATCAATAGACAAGATCAGGTGATTCTTACCTTTTGTGATATTTATGTGGTTGATCAAATTAATTGTTTTTCTGATGTTGAACCAGCCTTGCATCCCTGGTATGAATCTGACTTGGTCATGATGGATTATTTTTTTGATATATTGTTGTATTCTATTGGCAAGAATTTTGTTGAAGATTTTTGCATCTAGATTCATGAGTGATATTGGTCTGTAGTTCTCCTTTTTGGTTGGATCTTTCCCTGGCTTTCGTACCAGGGTTATGAAGGTTTTATAGAAGGAATTTGGGAGTATTCTATCCTTTCTATACTGTGAAATAGTTGCCGGAGTATTGGAGATAACTTCTGTAAAATCTTGGCAGCATTTTGCGGTGAAGCCACCTGGGCCCAGCCTTTTTTTCCTTGATAGCTTTTGGGTGACATTTTCAATCTCTTCCTTTGTGATGTGTTTATTAAGTTGTTCTACTTTACCTTGTGACAATTTTGGTAGGTGATATGAATCAAGGAATTTTTCCATTTCCTCTAGGTTTTCAAATTTGTTAGAGTACAGTCTTTCATAATATTCTGTTATGATACTTTGGATTTCTGTTGGATCTGTTATAACAAGTCCCCTCTCATTTCTTATTTAGGGTATTTGTTTCCTGATTTTCTGTAGTAAGTTTAGCCAATCGTTTGTCAATGTTGTTGATCTTTTTTTTTTTTTTTTAAAAAAAAAAGCACCTTTTGGTGTTTTCAGTTTTTTAAATTGTTCTTCTATTCTCTAATTCATTTAGGTCTGCACTGATATTTAGGGTCTGTTTTCTTCTGGTGCCTGAGGGGTTCCTCTGTTATTCTCTCTCTACTTGTTCAAGCTGTAGGGTTAATTCTTTGACTTGGTTTCTTTCTTCCTTCCAGATGTGTGCATTTATGGAGATAAACTGACCTCTGAGCACTGCTTTGGCTGTATCCTGTAGGTTCTGGTAGGAAGTGTTTTCATTGGCATTGGAGTTCATAAATTTCTTTATTTCATCCTTGATTTCTTATATAACCCATAGTTTTTTGAGCAAGATGTTGTTCAATTTCCGTGAGACATACTTTCTGTCAATGTTTTTCTGCTATTGATTTTGACTTTTATGGCTTTATGATCTGAGAAGATGCTTTTCATTAATTGATGATATGGATTTTATTGAGAATTTTTTTATGTCCTAACACATGTTCTATTCTGGAGAATGTTCCATGTGCACTGGAGAAGAAGGTGCATTTGTCCACTGATGGATAGAAAATTCTGTGTATGTCGATGAGGTCTAGTTGGTTAATTGTGGCAATAAGATCTTCTGTGCCTTTACTGAGATCTTTTCTATACGATCTGCCCAATATTGAGAGCAGAGTGTTGAAGTCTCCCACTATTATTGTGGAGTTAGTAACTCTGTCTTCCAAATCAGAAAGTCTATTTAATTTGGAAGCCTAATTCACATCACATACAAAAAATAGTTCAAATCTTTCAAAGACCAAACTGGAAGGGATAAAGCTTCAGAACTCTTAGAAGAAAGCCTACATGTAAATTTTTGTGACCTTGGATTAGGCAATGGTTTCTTAGGTAAGATACCAAAAGCATGAGCACAAAAATTTTAAAAAAAAGATAAATCAGGTATCATGAAAATTAAAATATTTTATCCTTCAAATGACACTATCTAGCAAGTAAAAAAATGGGTGAAAAATATTTTTCAAACTATCCACAGAATACATGCCAAGCCAAGCACAGAATACATAAAGAGTTCTCATAATTTAATAAAAGGGTCAATAACTCAAATTAAAAAAATGGACAGAATATGAGTAAATATTTTTTCCAGGAAGGTATGCAAATTACCAGTAAGCACATGTAAACATACTCAACGTCATTAATCATATGGAAATGCAAATTAAAACTGCAATGAGATATCAGTTAACGCCCACTGAAGTGACTGAAATCAAGAAAATGAATAATAAAAAAAGAGAAGCATTAAGGATTAACTTCAATCCTAATTTTAAAAAAATGTCACACTAAGCTCATTCAGTTTTACCCATGCATTTTAGAAAGCATTCAGGTATAAATAGACCCAATCTTATACCAAGTCTAGCAGGGAGTAAAAAAGGAAGGATCGCTTTTCAATTAATTTTATAAAGCTACCATAATACAGATATGAAACATGAAAAGAATAACTTCAGAAGGAATTATTCACCAATTTCACTCATAAAAATAAACACAAAATTTCTAACAAATATATAGGCAAACCTAATTTACCAGGATACAGATTAGGTAATATGAAGACTACCAGTTACTTTCGAGAACTCATCCTAGAAAAAGTGCTGCATACCTTGTTGCTGACAATCTCTACATTCACCTTTGAAGAACTGCCCTTGGGAAACTATGCATGGAGGTGAATGCCTAGTCCACCCTTAAAAGCAATTTGGGAAACACTTTTTCTGGAATGACCATCAGAGATGTTGTTGTACTACCCTTGATGTCCTGAATGTCATCATAATGTCTTCCTTTCAATATGTTCTTTATCTTTGGGTAATGAAAAAAGTCATTGAGGGTCAGATCAGGTGAGTAGGGAGGGTGTTCCAATATAGTTATTTGTTTACTGGCTAAAATCTCCCTCACAGACATCTGTAAAGTTAAGTCCACGAACTTGCCGCAGTGCCATTGTGTGCAATGGCCAGTTCAGAAAGAGTTCCAAAATTGCTTTGAAGGGTGGACTAGCTGCTTGCATTGGTACAGAGATTCCCAAGGGGAGAACTTTGAAGGTGACCACAGTGATATTCAGCAATGATATATGTAGCACTTAGAACAATTAAGTTCTTAGATTTTATTATCAGACTTCCTATATCATGGTAGCTTACCAAGAAATCATTTAATGTTAGAAAAACAGCTAATGTAGCTCACTATATTAACAGGCAAAAGGAATGTGAGTAACTCAATAGATAAAGACAAATGATTTATTAAAATTACATGTACAATAGTACAATGTGTAAATGTTAATATGTTCAAATTAAAAAAAAAAGTTAAGTCATTAGTAGCCTCTAGGATAAAATGCAAAATGTGACAAGATAATCATGCATTAGAAATGTATACGAAACAATTTCACTGAGGCAGATGGCAGAAAAAAGTACTAACTAACCTAAGTAACTTTGTAAATGAATAGAGTCTGTAATACTGAAGGCAAAGGAACTATATACAAGCACTGTATTTCTGTTGGTACAGATGCTTCCCACTATATACATTCACACTGCAATTATGCATGTATAATTAAGTAATTAAATTGCAGATGGCAGAAGCCAGGACTCGCTGTTGGATTGGATGTTTATAAATAATCAAGAGGAAAAGCTTAGAAGAGAGGCATAAATATGGACTCATGTATATATACATGATATAGAGGGTTGCATAGTGAAGTATTTTTGATATGTAGATATAAAAAAGGATCCATGGTGGTACAGTGGTTAAGCATGCAGATGCTAACTGAATGGTTGGCAGTTCAAGCTCACCAGCTGCTTGAGAGGAGAAAAATGTAGCAGTCTGCTTCCATCAGTATTGCATCCACGTAAGTTCTACTGTGCAGTTCCACTTTACCCTGTAGGGTGTCTACAGGATTGCTATGAGTTGAAACTTACTCAACAAAAATGTAATTTTTTATTTATGTATACAAAACCCAAACCCACTGCCACTGAGTTGATTCTGACTCTTAGTGACCCTATAGCACAGAGCAGAACTGCTCCAGAGAGTTTCCAAGGAGTGCCTGGTGGATCTGAACTTCCAACTTTTTGGTTAGCAGATGTAACACTTAAGCACTATGTCACCAGGGTTTTCTATACATACACAGGCTGGTATATACACACATACTCTTTGCATGTCAGGTAAGAAAGCCTAGAAGCAAGAACACCTTGTAGCAATGAGCACACCTAGTACCTCGATTTTGTTTTGCTTTGTTTCTTTCTCTTCCTCCCTCCCTTCCTCCCCCCTTCCTCCCTCCCTTCCTCCCCCCTTCATTTCTCCCTCCCTCCCTCCTTCCCTCCCTCTTTCCCTTCCTCCCTCCCTCCCTCTTTTCCTTCCTTCCTTCCTTCCTTCCTCTCTGCCTCCCTCCTTCCCTCCCTCCCTCCCTCCCTCCCTGCCTTCCTTCCTTCCTTCCTCCCTTCCTCCCTTCCTCCCTTTCTCCCTTCCTCCCTTCCTTACTTCTTTTTGTTGCCATTACACCTCAATTTCTTAGAAAACTCCTTTCAGGAAGCAGAGTAAAGATTGCAGACTAGACATAAAACTCCTTAATTCCCTCTGAAAACTAAGGCCTAGATTAGTGATTGAATGGAGCATTCTGGACACCAAGTGAGTTCTAGGACATGTCATAGGGTTGTCAGATTGGACTACCTTAAACAGGAAACTTCTTGTTTCTCACTGAACCCCACTCTTGCTGACTTGCCTCTTGGGCAGACTGTAGTTACTGGTGCTTTTGATTTTTTTCTTTTCATTTGCCAGTAGGTGGGGATGGGCATGAGATGGCAGATAAGCTAAGCTTAAGTGCTGAAATGAACAGTATGTGGTGCAGTAGAGAGACAGTGTGTATGATAGCCATATTTTGAGAGCCCATCGGTGGACTGAGGACACCATAGCCCATTCACCCTCTCTTTTCTGAGCTCCACCATAGATTCTTCTGTTTCATGACAGGAGGGACAGCTTGACCAGGACACAATCTTGGTTGGCTGGGAGGTGGAGTCACCCCATTGGAGGCCTCAGCAAGGGCTAGTTTCCATGCTGGGAGCCAGTGCCAGTCTGGGGAGCACTTTTCCAGAAGAAAGTCTGTATATAGCACAGTGTTGCTGTATGGGATATGCCTGGCTAAGGATGGCAGCAGGGCCACAGTCCTTCCCTACTTTAAATGCATCATAGCATCTTGGGATGGCTAAAGAGGTGCTTTTGTTGTCAATCAGAAGGCAGGGACTGCCATACCTGACAGCATTACTGATTTGGGCAGATGTCAGTTTCTAGTTTTGTAAAATAGGATTGTCTGGAGAAATAACTGCTGAGCAGCCCAAAAGCATCTTTTGCAGCCTTTACTTACCAACATCATAGGCTCAGTTGATGGTGTGCCAGTGACTCCATAAGTAAGGGTGGTGTCTTTGACAGCCAGAAGGCAGAACCTGCCACCACAGAGAGTTCACTGGATCCAGTCACTCAAGTAGACAGAGGCAACTTGTGACAAGCTCCATACTCAGGACTAGGCTTTAGTTCCTGTTGAGATAACATATGAGAAACTAACCAGCCTCTGGATTGCCTGAAGGCAACAGAAGCTGATAACCATTTAAAGAAACAGCCCAACACAGATCCAGAAAAATCCCAAATAAAGAATTAAAAACTTCCCAGCTGAAGAATCCTTTCTGAAACTATCAGAGGTCCAGTTCAAAAGAATTATGTATAGACCCTGCTTAGAGATTAAACAAAACACAGGACAGCAAAATGAAAAATTAAGCAAGCCATTTGAACTGATGGAACATCGACCTTCTGAAATCCAGCAGATCAATAACCGAATTACAGAATTAGAAAGTTCAATCCAAAGTTGAAAGAGCAGAATTGACGAAACAGAAGTCAGACTTACTGACCTTGAAGATACAGCAGCTGACACAAGTATTTATGAGGAAAAAATCAGAGAAAAGAAAATAAGAAAAATGAAGAAGCATTAAGAAACAAGTAGGACTCTATCAAGAGGAATAATCTACAGTTAATAGGAGTTCTTGAACAGGGAGGGATAGCTAAAAACACAGAGTATTGTTGCTGAGTTGATGACAGAAAAGTTCACTGAAATTATGAAAGAAGAGAACGTAAATATCTAAGACATGCATCAAACACCACAAAAACTAGACCCCCAAAGAAAGACATCAAGACAAATTATAATGGAGTTTAATAAAATGAAACATAAGCATAAAGTCTTAAAGGCAATGAGACTCAAAGTAAAGCTAACATTAATAGGGAAGCCCTTTAGGCTTTTGTCTGACATCTGGGCAGAAATGGTGTCAACAAGGTGTGTGATGCCACATTAAAAGACTTGAAGGAGAAAAACGTCCAACCAAGATTTATATTTCCTTCAAAACTGTCTCTCAAGTATGAAGATGAAATTAACACAGTCACAGATAAACAGAAGCTTAGAGACTTTGTAAAAACAAAACACAAATTAAAAGAAATACTAGAAGAAGGGGGGAGTCAAGATGGTGGACTAAACACACATCTCACTAAATCCCTCTGGAAACCATACCTGAACTGACAATTAAACAGAGCCTTCTGAAAACATAGTGAGCCCTAGGACATGGCATAGAGCTATTACACTGGTCTTCATACCAATGAATGGAAAACTTCCTCTCTTTCATTGATTCCCATTTTTGGCGAGGGCTGGCTTTCACATACCAAAGGTAACTCACCATTTTAACTTTTTTTTCCTGTCTTATCCAGTGGGTGGAGGTGGGACTTGACTAGCAGCTAATCTCAGATGCACTGCTGGTGGGATCCGAAGGTGAAATTACCATATTTTGGGAGCCCAGCTTTGGACTCTGTGCATCTCAGCACCTTTGGCCTCTCCTACAAGCTCCGCATTGAGTAGTCTGTACTGAGGCAAGTGGGGACCTTGTGCGGGATGACATCTTGTTCCACTGGGAGGTAGAGATACCCACACGGAGACCTCAGGAAGACCTAATTCCCAGGCTTGGAGGCAGTGCCTGCCCAGAGGAGAGCACTTTTCCAGCAGAAAAGCAGTATTTTACACAGTGTCACCTACGACTGGGGCCTGACAGCAGAGGCCAGCAGGGTAGTATTCTTTCTGTATTTTGAACTAGTTTATAACATCTGGGGGTGGATATAGAGGTGCTTATTTTGACAGCTGGGAAGAGGGACCTGTACACCTGAAAACCTGACTGACTTTGGAAGTTGTCAGATACCTTTTACCTTTCATCTTAAGATAGCCTAGAGAAACAACTGTAGTCCATCCTCATAGCATCTCTCCCAGCCTCTAATGACTCACATGATACCCCAAAAGCAACAACCATTAGAGAAAAGTGTAACCAAGAAATCACCCATGGCTTCAGAAGTCCCCCAAAGAAACAACCAAACAGCTTCCCAGATGAAGAAAACTTTCTAAAACTATAGGAAGGTGAATACAAAAGGATTATGTATAAAGCCCTCCTAGACATTATACAAAATGAAGCAGAGCAAAATGAAAAATTAAGCAAGCTGTTCGATCTGATGGAATACTGGTACTCTGAAATCCAATAGATCAAGAACAAAATCAAAGAGATAGAAAGTTCAATTCAAAGCCAAGAAAACAGAATGGAACAAAAGGAGAAAATGCTTTCTGATTTGGAAGACAGAGCTACTGACTCCAGCACCTACGAGGAGAAATCAGAAAAAAAGAAACAAGAAAAATGAAGAAGTATTAAGAAGCACTTGAGACTGAATTAAGAGGAACAATCTACAAGTAATTAGATTTCATGAACAGGGCAAGACACCTGAGAACATAGAGAGTATTGTTGCTGAGCTGCTGACAGAAAACTTCCCAGAAATTATGAAAGAAGAGAATATAGACATCCAAGATGCAAATCAAAGGCCACTGAATATAGATTTCAAAACAAAGACTCCAAGACATACTATCATCATGCTGAACAAAATGAAATATAAGCAGACACTCTTCAAAGCAGCAAGACTCAAAGCAAAGCTTATATTCAGAGGGAAACCCTGTAGGCTTTAGTCGTATTTCTCAGCTGGCATGGAGACAGTGGTATGACACATTCAAAGTCTTGAAGGTGCAGAGCTTCCAACCAAGAATTATATATCTTTCAAAACTATCTTTCAAAAATGAAAATGAAATGAAGTCATTCACAGATAAACGGAAATTCAGAGACTTTGTAAAAATCAAACCAAAGCAACAAGAAATACTGAAAGAATTTTTGGCTTGGAAGGAGAAAACCACTAACTTCATATTTGAGAAGCAAATACAAGACACATCACCCAGAAACCTACTCAGTTAAGGAAGGCTACAAACTCAATCAAATCAATAAAAGTGAAAGAAATAATCCAATGATCATATCATGAAAACTATAATGCCATCGCATTAAAAAAGGATATACCACACTCATTATAGTCTTTCCAAATGGCGAGTAAGTCAATAAGACTGGCAGTAACTAAAATTGAGTTTATACATAGTTTACTAAGGGGGATGATAGGACAGCTGTAAACCACAATAAAGAGGCAACACATCAAATGAAGAAACGTACTACAGGAGTCTAAACAACCCCAAAACCAGCCTTGACAAAGGTGAAAAATGAACTTACAAAGAAGAATGTCTCAGAATAGATTAATAAGATCAACAGAGAAAATATCAGCACAAAATAAACATATGACAAAGACAGTGATAAACATATACCTATTAATAATTACATTGAATGTGAGTGGACTGAACGCTGCAGTAAAGAGACATCAAGTGACATCTAGGATCAAAAGACACGACCAATCCTTATTTTGCCTACAGGAAACTCACATTAGACTTAAAGAGAAGCAAACTGAAAATTAAAGGATGGAAGAATATATATCAAGCTAACAATGAACAAAGAAGAGCAGGTATGGCAATTCTAATCTCAGATAGAGTAGATTTTAATGTAAAATCCATCATTGTAGGCAAGGATGGACACTATATTGTTGAAAGGTTCAGTACACAAGCAAGACTTAACAAAATTAAATATTTATGCACCTAACATTAGACCACCTAAATACATCAAAGAAACACTGATTGCACTCAAAAATAAGATAGATCACTCCATAATAATAGTGGGAAACTTCAACACTCCACTTTCAGTACTGGACAAACTGTCTAGAAAAGAGCACAGCAAAGACCCAGAAGAACTTATTGTCACAATTAACCAACTAGACCTCATCGACATATACAAAACTTTCTATCCATCAGCAGACAACTACACCTTCCTCTCCAGTGCACATGGAAACAGTCTCCAGAATAGACGATGTGTTAACGTATAAAGCAATTCAGAACAAAAGCTCACCATTGAATTAATGCAAAGCATCTTCTCAGATCATAAAGCCATAAAACTCAAAAGCAATAGCAGAAAAATATTGATAGAAAGTGGAACTCATGGAAACTGAACATCTTGCTCAAAAAACCATGGGTTATAGAAGAAATCAAGGATGAAATAAAGAAACTTATAGATTCCAATGAGAACAAAAACACTTTCTACCAGAAGCTGTGGGATATAGCCAAAGCAGTGCTCAGAAGTCAATTTATCTCCATAAATGCACACATCTGGAAGGAAGAAAGAAAGCAAGTCAAAGAACTAACCCTACAGCTTGAACAGGTAGAGAGAGGACAACAGAGGAACCCCTTAGGCATGAGAAGAAAACAGATCCTAAAGATCAGTGCAGAACTAAATGAATTAGAGACTAGAAGAACAATTGAAAAAATTGAAAAGACCAAAAGCTGTTTTTTTTTTAAAGATCAACAAAATTGACAAACCGTTGGCTAAACTTACTACAGAAAAATCAGGAAAGGAAACAAATAACCCAAGTAATAAATGAGAGGGGAGTTGTCATAATAGATCCAACATAAAATAGATTTTAATGTCAAATCCACCATCATGGACACAGATGGACACTATTTGTTGCTTAAAGTTTCAATAAACAGGAAGGACTTAACAATATTAAATATTTATGCACCCAATAGTAGAGTATCTAAATACATTAAACAAACATTGAGAAATGAGATAGATCACTCCACAGTAATAGCTGGAGACTTCAACCCTCCACTTTTAGTACTGGGCAGATCTTCTAGAAAAAAAGCTCAGTAAAGACACAGGAGATCTTATTGAGACAGTTAACCAGTTAGACCTCAATGACATATATAGAACTTTTCATCCATCAACAGATAACTACACCTCCTTCTCTAATGCACATGGAACATTTTCCAGAATTGACCATGTGTTAGGACATAAAGCAAATCTCAGCAAAATCAAAACCATTGAATTCTTGCAAAACATCTTCCCAGACCATAAAGCCATTAAAGTTGAAATCAATAGGAAAAAAAAAAGAAGCTGGAACTCTTGCAAACTGAACAACATCTTGCTCAAAAAGCCAAGGGGTATAGAAGAAATCAAGGACGAGATAAAGAAATTTATATAATTAAATTAGAATGAAAAGACAATGTCCCAGAACCTAAGGGATACAGCCAAAGCAGTGCTCAGAGGTCAATTTATCTCTACAAATGAACACCTCCAAAGGGAAGAAAGGATCCAAATCAAAGAATTAACCTTACAGCTTAAACACCTAGAAAGTGAGCAATTGAGGGAAACCTCAGGCACCAGAAGAAAACTGATCATAAAGATTAGAGTAGAACTAAATGAATTAGACAATAGAAGAGCAATTGAAAATAACAAAATCAAAAGCTGGCTTTTGAAACATCAATGAAATTGGCAAATCTTTAGTTAAATTTACTAAAGAAAAACAGGAGTGGAAAGAAATAACCCAAATAAGAAATAAGACAGAAAATGTCACAAGAGACCCAAATGAAATCAAAGTATCATAACAGAATACTGTGAAAGATTTGAAAACCTAGAGGAAGTGGACAAATTCCTAGATTCACATCACCTACCAAAATTATCACAAGGAGAATTAGAACAACTTAATAAATCTATTACAAAGGAAGATATTGAAAATGTCATCAAACTCTACCAAACAAAAAAAGTCCTGGCCCAGATGATTTTCCAGCAGAATTCTAAGCTGCTTTTAGAGAAGTGTTAGCTCCAATACTACTGAGACTATTTCACAGCATAGAAAGGGCTAGAATACTCCCAGATTCATTCTCTGAAGTCAGCATAACGCTGATACCAAAGCCAGGGAAAAATTCCACAAAAACGGAAAATTAGAGTCCAACATCGCTCATGCAAAAATCTTCAGCAAAATCCTTGCCAATAGAATTCAACAACGTATCAAAATGTAATTCATCATGACCAAATTTGATTCATATCAAGGATGCAAGACTGGTTAAACATCAGAGATACTACTAATGTAATCAACTGCATAAATAACACAAAAGATAAGAATCACCTCATTTTGTCAATTGATGCACAAAAAGGCATTTGAGAAGTCTGTCACCAATTCATGCTAAACAGTCTCAGCAAAACAGGAATAGAAGGCAAATACCTCAACGCAATAGGGGGCATCTACACAAAGGCAATTACCTACATCATCCCAAATGGAGAAAGACTGGAAGAATTCCCCCTGAGAATGGAACTAGACAAGGATGGCCACTCCCACTACTTCTATTCAGCATTATACTAGAAGGTCTGGGCAGAGCAATTACACAAGACAAGCATATAAAGGGCATCCGCATTACCAAAAAAGAAGTAAAAATCTCCCTATTTACAGGAGATATGATTGTATATGCAGAAAATCCTACAGAATCCATAAATCAACTATTCAGACTAATAAAAGAGTTTGATGAAGTATCAGAACAGAAAGTACATGTAAATAAATCAGTTGTTGTTGGGTGCCATTGAGTCAGTTCTGACTCATAGGAACCCTAAGAATAACACAACAAAATTCTGTCCAGTCTTGAGTCATGTCCACAATTGTTTTTATGCTTACGCCCATTGTTGTGGCCACTGTATCAATCTATCTCGTCCAGGTCTTTCTCTTTTTCGCTGACCCTCCACTCTACCAAGCATGATGTCTTCCTCCAGGGACTGATCTTTCCTGAAAACATGTCAAAAGTATGTAAGACACAGTCTTACCATCTTTGCTTCCATGGAGCGCACTGGTTGTACTTCTGCCAGAACAGATCTATTTGTTCTTTTGGTGATCCATGGTACCTTCAGCATTCTTCTCCAACACCACAATTCAAAGGTATCCATTCTTCTGTCTTCTTTGTTCATGGTCCAGCTTTTGCATGCATATGATGTGAATGAAAATGTCATGGCTTGGGTCACACACATTTTAGTCTTCAAGGTGACACACGCTCAGTAAATCAGTAGGATTCCTTTATACCAACAGAGAGATGATAAAAGAAGAAATCAGCAAACCAATACCATTTACTATAGCCAAGAAGTTAAAATATCTAGGAATAAATATAACTAGAGAAAAATAAGAGACCTATACAAAGAGAACTACGAGACCTTACTGTACAAAACTGAGAATTACTCAAATGGAGCAATCTACCCAGTTAACATTGTGAAAATGCCTATTTTACCCAAAGCAATCTATATATACAATGCAATCCCAATGCAAATTCCAGTGACTTTTTTTAATGAGATGGAGAAACAAATCACCAACTTTGCTTTTAAAGGGAAGAAACCCCAGATAAGCAAAGCAATATTGAAGAAGAGGAACACAGTTAGATGTCTCACACTACCTGCCCTTAGAAATTATTACACTGCCATAGTAGTCAAAAGAGTCTGGTACTGGTACAAAAAAAGGACATATAGACCAATGGAACAGAGTTGAGACCCTAGAAATGCCACCATCCTCCTATGAACACTTGATTTTAAACTAGGGTAAAAACAGTCTCTTTAACAAATGATGCTGGCAAAATTAGATATCCACTTGCAAAAAATTGAAACAAGACCAGTATCTCATACATTACACAAAAATTAAATTGGATGAAAGATCTACATATCAAACCTAAAACTATAAAGATGATGCAAGAAAAATAGAATCGACAATGGAAGTTTTAATACACAGCTTAGATTTCAAAAGACTTGAAGAGATCAACAGAAGAGAAAACAGATAAATGGGAACTACTAAGAGTCAAATACTTTTGCTCATTCAAAGACTATATCGAAAGAATTAAAAGATCACCTACAATATGTAGGATTGACATCTGATCTCCATAATCTACAAAGTACTGCAAAATATCAGCAAGAAAATGGTAAATAACCCAATTAACTTACGGGCAAAGGAGATGGACGGACACTTCTCTAAAGAGGATACCCAGGCAGCCAAAAGACATATGAGGAAATGTTCACAATCATTAGCTATTGGAGAAATCCAAATCAAAATTACAATGAGAAACTATCTCATCCAACAGGGTTGGCTATGATCCAAAAAACACAAAACATCAAACACTGGAGAGACTGTGGAAAGATGGGAACTCTCCTACACTGGTGGTAGGATTGCAAAAGGGCACAACCTCTTTGGACAGCAATCTGGCGCTTCCTTAAAGAGCTAGAAATAGATAAACCATTTGATCCAGTAATCCTACTGTTTGTAATACATTGTACGGAATTGAGGGCAGTCACATGAACAGATATATGCACACGAATGTTTACTGTAGCACAATCCATGACAGTAAAAAGGCAGAATCAACCCAGATGCCCAACAACAGATCAATGGATAAACAAACTATGGTACATATACTCAGTGGAACACTTTGCAAGGATAAAAATAATGATGATTTTAGGAAGCATCTCATAAACTGGTTTCAACTGGAAGACATGCTGAGTGCAATCAGTCAGCAGCACAAGGACAAATATTGTTTATGAGACCCCTACTATAAGGACTTAAAAAAAGACTCATGTACAGAAGAAAAGACTTCTATGGCTACAAGGCAGAGGAGGGAGGGAGAGGGCTGGTCATAGATAAGATAGTTGATAGAAATTTGACTGGGTGAAAGCAGTGACAGCACACATTAGAAAGAAGATCAACTTAGTGGCCTTCAACATAAACTGAAACTCTTCTAATCTTAACCCGATATTGCAAGGATAGAGTAGCAGGGACAGGGAACTGGGGACCATGCTCTCAAGGGACATCAAGGCTAATTGGCATAACTAGCCTATTACTATGAGAGTCTTCTGCACTGCATATCGGTAACTAGTGCCAGGGGCCTGAAAAGTTAACAAGCTACCATCTGAGTACACCAAATTGTCCCAGCTCAGTCAGAACACATCTCCTAGACCTGCTGTTGCCCCTTACCAGAAAACATTACTGAGGTCAACTCTTCGGACACGAATGGATTGGACTCAGAGACACAATGTGAGCATACGCTGTGTGTACTTTATGGTTCTATGCATCAATGGGATGCTGTCCTACTGGTCTCTTACTAGAAGGGAGACTCATGCATGGAGAGCACGGGACAAGAGATTCTTAAGAGGGTATGACGTGTACAGAACGAAAAGGAGTAGTATGATGTCCCCGGGCTAGGAGAGACGAAGGAGCTACAGATAAATGGGCATGCAAATATAATCTGAATTGTAAACTTTCACTCAATCACAATAAAAAAAAAATCTCCTTTCAGCTTTAGCTCCTCTGAATATTTCATGGTTGTACATATTTAATTAATTTACTGTCTTTCTAGCATCATTCTTACTGTGTTTATGATGTTTACTCCCTTAGACAAATTTTGGTTAACTCTACGGATGGCAGAATTAAGTCATGCTAGCAGGAATGCTGGTCTTGGTTAACAATGACAATTACCATTTGCTGAGACCCTACTCTGTAACACACAAAGCAAGGCTCTTAAGTATGTTCCATCTGCTCTAACAGATCTGTATAGTCATCCAAAATTGATTGAGAAAGACACTAAGTCTCAGACTCTCCAAATTGCATTACCAAAGTCACACCAGAGCTAAAGGACAAAGATAGAACTCCAATCCACAGCTGTCCCTCCAAGTTTCACTATAGAGTTATTCTCTGTTGAATCCCAGAAGGGTTTCTTAGTTTCTGAGCCTTAATTTTTTTTCACCTGTTAAAATGGGAAAAGTAATACCTGTGCAGGTTTTTGTTTTTTAATGCCATAGAAAGCAACTGAAATAATGTAAGAAAAACTGCAATGTAAGTTCTAAAGTGCTATCGTATGAGAAATGGTAGTATAATGGAATTAGAAGAGGCATGCCTAATCTCCAAACAGGGTAGAGTCCAGAATCTTCAAGGCTGACCAAAGCAGGCAGATCTACTTGTGGATCTTGTTTTCTAAAACCATTTCTCTGCTCCTTGGAGATATGACTGACTCAGGATTGATAAAAGAATTATAAAAGATGATCCTGAAGCATTTTACAAAGACAGAAAGTCAGAAAGTAAATTAAAACACACACACACACTCATTCAATGGTTATGAACATAGGAGCAAACTGTAAGAATTTCCAGTGTACAAAACTTGACCACTTTTTAAAAATATCTTACTGTACTTTAAGTGAAAGTTTACAAACTAAGTCAATTTGTCATACAAAAACTTACATGCACATTCTTTTTCTTTTATTTTTATTATGACTGAGTGAAAATGTACATTCCCATATAAATTTACATGCCCACCTATATGCAGCTTCCACCGCTCTTCCTGCCCGGTGACAGCACACTATTCCTCTCTGCTCCATACATGTCTCATCCTCCCAACAGTCTTCTTTCCCCTCCTCTCTACCCACTCTCCTTCCTCCAGCCAGAGATCAGCAGGATGATATCCTATAGCCTACATAGACTTGGGAACGGAAGAACTGAATGGTGCCTGGCCACCACCAGTGATAGCCGCGATGGAGCTCACTAAGTTGAGTCTCACCGGCAACACAAGAATAAAAAGGAGTGCACCCTGAGATCTCCCCTAAAAGACCACAATTGATGTTCCTCTGGGAGCATGGCCCCTGGCCCTGATCTTGCCCTTGCCCATAAATCATAATGAAGGTCCACTCTTCAGACATGAATGACTATATGTAGCTGCTTTCCCTACCCTATGACAGTACACTCCTTTTTTCTACCTTGTATTTCTCATGTCCATTCAACCAGCTCCTGTCCATCTCTGCCCTCTCAGATCACCTCTGGGCAGGAGATACCCAGTTACCTTCATGTATCTATTTAAGCCAAGAAGCACATTCTTCACCGGTATTATTTTATGCCTTATGGTCCAGTTCAATCTTTGTCTGAAAGAGTTGACTTTGGGAGTGGTTTCGGTTCTGGGCTAACAGAGAGTATGGAGGTCAAATCTTCTGGGAATACTCTAGTCTGTCAAATCATCAAGTCTCCCTTTTTAAAGGAATTCTAGGTCTACTTTCCGTTTTTCTTCTGTTATGTCAGGGACATTCTGTTTTGTTCCCTGTCGGGGCAGTCATTGGTGGTGGCTGGGTATTATCTCATTCATCCATTCTCATGCTGATGTCGTTTTTAGTTTATGTGGCCCTTTCTGTCTCTCTTGGGCTTGTATTTTCCTTATGTCTTCAATGTCCTTTATTCTCCTCTGCTCCAGCTGGGTTAGGACTAGTTGATGCTAGTTATATAACCTGTTGCTAACTATTAAGACCCCAGACAGTATTCATCAAAGTGGGATACAGAACATTTTCTTAAAACATTTGTTATTGCAATTGAATTAGATGTCCCCTGAAACCATGGTCCCCAGACCCCGATCACTGCTACTCTGTCCTTTGAAGTGTTGGGTTGTATTTAGGGAATTTCTTAACTTTTTGTTCAATCTAGTCATGCTGACTTCTTCTCTACCACATGCTGTCTCTACCTTCGTTTAATTCTTACATACTATCCACCTAATGAATACTCTTCCCCCTTCATCCCCATACTTGTAACCATAAAAGACCATTTTCTTCTGTGTTTAAACCTTTACCTGAGTCCTGATATTAGTGATTTCATACAATATTTGTCCTTTTGAAGCTGTCTGATTTCACTCAGCATAATGCCTTCCAGATTCCCAAAGCTGGAATAATTTGATCAATAGTATTGGATTATAACACAAACATAAAATATCCATTAGTTCATACTGACATAAAAAATTGAAAAAAAAATGTAGAGAATAAGAAAGATCTCTCATGCAGAAGAATTCCAAATAATTTATGTAGATGCCCTGCTCTTGTTAAGGGCACTCAAGATCATATTAACAGTGATAAGTCATGTTGACAGTATGTACCCTTGATAATAACTCATGGCAAGAACCTGGTCTTGGCTGTTGTATTGTGTATTTGCAGATACCTGAGGGGGAAAGTCTAGAATAGTCATAAGTATGAACTCATATTTAAGTTCACGTAGATATAGAGGGTTATATATGGAAGTATTTATAGAGAAGTGTATGCACAAAATATTGAGTCATTTGTCGTTGTATGCATGCAAAATACAGACGTCAAGGATTTTGTTGTATTTGAACTTACAGTAAAGATTCCCTGAAGTAGCTGTCATGAAATAAAATGTGGTATTTCATTGGTAAAGTCAGCCGTAGAAGACCTCTTTAAACTGTTTAAAAGCAAAGATTTCCATGAGGATTAAGGTGGACCTGACCCAAGTCATGTATCTTAGACATCTGATACTGCTATAACAGAAATACCGCATGTGGATGGCTTTAGCAAACAGAAGTTTACTCTCTTGTAGTAGTCTAGAAGTTCAAATTCAAGCTTTCAGCTCCCAGGGAAGGCTTTCTCTTTCTGTTAGCTTTGGAAGAATCACCCCTTATCATCAATCTTCTCCTGGCCTAGGAGTGTCTCAGGTGCAGAAACTCCAGATCCAAAGCATATGCCCTGTTCCTGGCACTGCTTTCTTGGTGGTATGAGGTCCTAATGTCTCCCTGCTCATTTCTTTCCTTTATATCTCAAAAGAGATTGGCTCCAAACAATCTTGCAGATTAAGTCCTGGATGTTTAGCATAACTGCCACTAAACCTATCTCATTAATATCATAGATATGTGATTTAAAATACGTAAGAAAATCACATCAGATGATAAGATGGTGGATAATTGCACAATATTGTGAATCACGGCCTAGTCAAGTTGATATATTTTGAGGGGATACAATTCAGCCCATGGGAAAGCAACAGAATGAATAATGAAGACCCCAAAACTCATAATCCCAAACTAATTATGAGAAAAATGCCATAAAAATCCCAACAAATGAACATTCTCGGCAATACCTCAAAATTAATCTATAGAACTATCAAAATAATCAAAAACAAGAAAATATTGAGAAACAGTCACATGAAAGATGAGATTAAGGAAACATAATATAATGTAGTATCCTGATGGATCTTGGGATATAAACAAAACATTAGGTTAAAAACAAAGGATATCCAAATGAAGTATGATTTTTAGTCAATAATGTATTACTATGGGTTCAGTAATTACAACATTCTGTACTATCTTTGCAATTTTACAGTAAAACTGTACTACAAAAGTTAAGAATTCTTTTTTAAATATTGTACTGTGATTGAGTGAAAGTATACAACCCAAATTAAATTTGCATGCCTGCCTATCTGCAGCTCTTTCTGATCTCCTTGCCCAGTGACAGCATACTCCTCCTTTTCATTCTATATGTCTTATCCTCTTAACAATCTCCTGTCCCCTTTGCTCCACCAATTCCTCTCCCTTGTTGTAAGAGGCCAGTAGGACAGCATCCTACATATGCATAGAACCATAAAGTACATGTACCCTATGGTCACTTTGTATCCCTGAGTCCAGTCCATTCCTGTCCAAAGAATTGACCCCAATAGTGTTTTCTGATCAGGACAGCAGCGGATCTGGAAGCCATGACCCAGGGGAAACCCTAGCCTGTTGGACCATCAGCTGTGTTCTTTTAGTAGAGCTCTTGAGGTATACTCCTCCTTTTCCCACATTGCCACTGGGGCTCGGCATATTGTGCCCCATCACGGCTGTCTTTGGTGGTGGTTAGGCACCATCTGGTTATTCTGGTCACATGCTGATGCAGTCAACCATTCCCATGGGTCTTTCCATCTCTTGGGCTCTTTTTTGTTTGTATCTTTGTTGTTTTTGGTGATAATCTGTTCCAGATGAGTTGGGACCATGGTGCACCTCAGATGGAAGCTTGCTAGCTTTCAAGATCCCAGACTCCATTCAACAATATGAGACTCAGAAGACTCTCTTAGCAGTAGGCTAGTTGTGCCAATTGGCCTCAACGCCCTCTGAGAGCATGGTCCCCAGACCCCTGTCCCTGCTACTCTACTCTTGCAATATTGGGTTATGATTAAAAGAGTTTTCAGGTTATGTTGAAGTCCAGTTGACTTGATCTTCTTTCTATTGTGTGCTGTCACTGCTTTCACCAGATTTCTATCATCTAATCTGTGACCAACCTTCTCCCTCCCTTCCTACCCTTGCAGCAGACAAAGAGCTTTTCTTCTACATATAAGTTTATTTTTAAGTAATTATAGTAGGGATCTCGTACAATATTTGTCCTTCTGCTGCTGATTGATTTCACTCAGCATAATGTCTTCCAATTGAAACCAGTTTATGAGACATATCCTGAAGTCATCATAGTTCTTTATCCTTGCATAGTGGTCATTGAGTATATGTATCATAGTTTGTTTACCCATTCATCTGTTGGACATCTGGGTTAATTCCATGTTTTTGCTGCTGTGAACTGTGCTGCAATAAACATTCATGTGCGTGTATCTGTTCATGTGACTGCCCTTGCTTCTGTAGCTTGTATTCCGAGCAGTAGGATTACTGGGTCAGATGGTTTATCTGTTTCCAGCTTTTCAAGGAAGTGCCAAATTCCTTCCCAAAGAGGTTGTACCATTTTGCAATCCAACCAGGAGTGTAGGAGAGTTCCCACCTCTCCACAACCTCTCCAGCATTTGTTGTTTTGCATGTTTTGGACCATGGCCAACCTTGTTGGGATGAGATGGTATCTCATTGTAATTTTGATTTGGATTTCTCTAATAGCTAATGATTGTGAACATTTTCTCATGTGTCTTTTGGCTGCCTGGATGTTCTCTTTGGTGAACCGTCTGTTCATCTACTTTGCCCATTAGTTAATTGGGTTATTTACCTTTTCCTTGTTGATAATTTGTAGCACCTTGTAGATTATGGAGATCAGACATTGATCCGACTTGTATTTGCCAAATATTTTTTCCCATTCTGTAGGTAGTGTTTTAATTCTTATGATAAAGTCTTTGGATGAACAGAAGTGTTTGATTCTGAATAGTTCACATATATCTATTTTCTCTTCTGTTGGTCATGTTCTGTCATATTTCAAGTCTGTCTAGGCAGTCTATTAAAACTTCCACTGTTGACCCTATTTTTTCTTGCATGATTTTTATCGTTTTAGATTTGATATTTAGGTCTTCTATCCAATTTGAGTTAGTTTTTCTGTAAGGTGTAAGATATATGTCTTGTTTCATTTTTTTGCATGTAGATATCCGGTTTTACCAGTACCATTTGTTAAAGACACCATTTTTACCCCAGTTTACAATCTTAGGGTCTTTGTGAAATATCAACTGTTTGTAAGAGGATGGTGGCACCTCTGGGGTCTCAACACTGTTCTATTGGTCTATATATCTTTTTGTACTGGTACCAGGCTGTTTTCACTACTTGTGACAGTGTAATAGGTTCTAAGGTTGGGTAGTGTGAGGTGTCCAACTGTGTTCCGCTTCTTCAGCAGTGCTTTGCTTATCCAGGTTTTCTTTCGTTTCCAAACAAAGTTGGTGATTTTTCTCCATCTCATTAAAAAAAGCCACTGGAATTTGTATTGGCATTGCATTGTATATGTAGATAGCTTTGGGTAAATAGACATTTTCAAGATGTTGAATCATCCTAGTCATGAGCAGAGTAAGTTTCTCCATTTATGTAAATTTCTCTTGGTTTCTTGCAGTAAGGTTTTGTAGTTCTCTTTGTAGAGTTCTCCTCTCTAATTTATTCCCAGGTATTTTATCTTCTTCAGGGCTATAGTAAATGGTATTGCTTTGGTGATTTCTTCTTTCATGATCTCTTTGTTGGTACAAAGAAATCCTACTGATTTACTTATGTTTATCATATATCCTGATACTTTGCTGTACTCATATTAGTTCAAGTGGTCGATTTATGGATTCTTTAGGACTTCCTGCATATACAATCATATCATCTGCAAATGGGGAGATTTTTTACTTCTTCTTTGCCACTGTGGTTGCTCATTACTTCTTTGACTTTTATAATTGCTCTGACTAGAATTTCTATTGCAATGTTGAATAGAAATAGAGACAGTGGGTGTTGTTCTCTAGTTCCTGTTTTCAAGGTGAATTTTTTCAGTCTCTCTCCATTTCAGACGATATAAGCAGTTGGGTTTGTATAAATGCCCCTTATTGCATTGAGGAATTTCCCTTTTATTCCTATTTTGTTGAGAGTTTCTAGCATGAATGAATGTTGGACTTTGTCAAATGTCTTTTCTGCATCAGTAGACAAAACCAGATGATTCTTAGTCTTTGTCCTATTTATGTGATTGATCATATTAATTGTTTTTCTGATGTTGAACCAGGCTTACATCCCTGGTATGAATCCAATTTGGTCATAATGAATTATTTTTCATGATGTGTTGTTGAATTCTACTGACAAAGCTTTTGTTGAAGATTTTTGCATCTAGGTTCATGAGTGATATTAGTCTGTAATTTTCGTTTTTAATGGGCTCTCTCCCTGACTTTGGTATCAGGGTTATGCTAAATTCATAGAATGAATTTGGGAGTATTCCATCCCTTTCTACACTGTGAAATAGTCTTGGTAGTATTGGAGTTAACTCTTCTCTAAAAGTTTGGTAAAATTCTCTAGTGAAGCCATCTGGGCCAGGACTTTTTTGCTTTGCAGTTTTTTGATGACTTTTTCAATTTCTTCCTTTTCATGGATTTATTAAGTTGTTCTACTTCTTGTGGCAATTTTGGTAGGTGATATAAATCTATAAATTTGTCCATTTCCTCTAGGTTTTCAAATCAGTTAGAGTACAGTCTTTCATAATATTCTGTTATGATCCTTTTTATTTCAGTTGGGTCTCTTGTGACATCTCTTATTTCATTTCTTATTCTGGTTATTTGTTTCCTCTCTTGTTTTGTTTTGTTTTCAAGTTTAGCCAGTGGTTTATCAGTTTTGTTGATCTTTTCAAAGAACCATCTTTTGGTTTTGTTAATTCTTTCAGTTGTTCTTCTGTTCTCTAATTCATTTAGTTCTGCTCTGATCTTTATTATCTGTTTCTTCTCATGCCTTAGGGGTACCTCTGTTGCTCTCTTTCTACTTGCTCAAGCTGTAGGGTTGATTCTTTGGTTTGGGTCCTTCTTTATGGATGCATGCATTTACAGGAAAAAAAACGACATCTGAGCATTGCTTTTGCTGTATCCCATAGGTTCTGGCATGAAGTCTTTTCATTCTCATTTAATTCCATAAATTTCTTTATTTTGTCCTTGATTTCTTCTATAACTCGTGGATTTTTGAGTAAGGTGTTGTTGAATTTCCATGAGCTCCAATATCTATCCATGTTTTTTCTGCTATTGGTTTCAACTGCCTTGGCTTTATGGTCTGAAAAGATGCTTTGCAATAATTCAGTGGTTTGGGTTTTGGTGAGAATTGCTTTCTTTATGTCACGACATATGGTATTCTGGAAAATGCTCCATTTGCTGTGGAGAAGAAGATATATTTATCTGTTGATGCATATCAAGCTCTGTGTACGTCAATGAGGTCTATTTGGGCAATTGTTGGGATAAGATCTTTTGTGTCATTATTGAGCTTTTTTTCTGGATGATCTGTAGATTACCAAAAGCGGAGTGTTGAAGTCTCCAGCTATCATTGTGGAGTCATCAATCTGATTTCTCAGTGTAGTCAGTGTTTATTAGATGTGTTTCAATGCTCTGATATTGTGTAATGAACTTTTCATCAATAAGTAGTGAACATCTGTGTCAATGATAGTGGATTTTACACTAGAATCTATTTTATCTGAGATCAGTATTGACACACCCGCTCTTTTTTGTATGTTGTTAGCTTGGTATATATCATTCCATCCTTTAATTTTCAGTTAGTTCATATCTTTGCGACTAAGCTGTGTTTCTTGTAAGCAACATATAGACGGGTTGTGTCTTTTGATCCAGAATGTCACTTGTTTCTTTATTGGAGCATTTAGTCCATTTATATTCATTGTAATTATTGACAGGAATGTGTTTAGTGCTGCCATTTTGATGCATTTATTTTTTGTGGTGGTGTTGTGCATGTGGTTCTTAATATTCTGTTTTGGGTCAGTCTTCTTTATGGGTTGACTTTTCATCTTTTTCGGTGTAGCGTTTGTGTTTGTTGAGACTCCTGTACTGCATTTCTTGTTTTGATATATTGCGTTGTTATTGCACTTTGCAGCTATCCCTGTGTTCTTTCTTAGTATTCTAAATTCAAACCCAATTTTACTTTCTGCATATCTGTTAAAACTTTCTCTCCTTCTGAAAAAACTATAACTACTGTAGTATATCTCTCTTTTTAGTGTGATGATGTCACAGTTTTCATGGTATGATCACTGATTCCCTTCTTTTAATATAGTAGCTTTGATTGTATTTTGTGCCTTCCTTAACTGAGTAGGCTTCTGGATGTTGTGTCCTGCATTGCCACTTTAAATATACACTTAATAGTTTTGTTATTCTAAGCCAAGAGCTTCTTCCAGTATTTCTTGTAGTTTCGGGTTGATTTTTACTAAGTCTCTAAGTTTCTGTTTATCTGTTAATGTCTTAATTTCATATTTATATCTGAAAGACAATTTTGCTGGATATACAATTCTTCCCTGGAAGTTTTTCTCCTTCAAGGCTTTGAATTTGTCATCCCACTTCCTCTTGAAAGCATTGTTTCTGCTGAGAAGTGAGGCAAAAGCCTACAAGGTATTCCTCTGACTGTTAGCTTTGCTTTGAGTCTCACTGCCTTTAAGAGTTTCTGCTTATGTTTCATTTTATTAAGCTTGATTATTGTCACGGATTGAATTGTGTCCCCCATAATATGTGTAACCATGTGGCTGGCCATGATTCCCAGTATCTTGTGACCGTCCTCCATTTTGTGGTTTTCCTATGCTGTGGGTGGGACTGTAAATCCCTTTATAAGATCACCTGCCTGCTCCACTGTAAAGGGAGTTTCCCTGGAGTATGGCTTGATCACCCTTAATCCTCTCATCCTGCAAGAGATAGAAGGAAAGAGAAGCAGGCTGAGAATTGGGAACCTCGTACCATCAAGAAAGCAGCACTGGGAGAACAGTGTGTCCTTCAGACCTGAGGTTCCTGCGTCAAGATGATCCCTGGACTAAGAGTGATGCAATAACGGACTTCCTTGCAGAGCCGACAAGGAAGAAAGCTTTCCCCTGGAGTAGACACCCTGAATATGGACTTGCAGCCTAGCAGACTATGTAAGAATAAACCTTCCTTTGTTAAAGCCATCCACTCTGTGGTATTTCTGTTAGAGCAGCCCTAGCTGACTAAAACAATTATGATACGTTTTAGTATCTTTCTTTTGGGGTCCAGTTTTTATAGCATTTGCTACAGGTCTTGGAAATGTGTGTTCTCTTCTTTCATAATTTCAGGGAAGTTTTCTGTCAGCAACTCAACAACAATACTCTCTGTGTTTTCAGCTATCCCTCCCTGTTAAGGAACTCCAATTAATCTTAGATTTTTCCTCTTAATAGGGCCCCGCATGTTTCTTAATGCTTCTTCATTTTTCTTATTTCTTTCCTCTGATTTTTCCTTATAAATATATCTCATTAAGAGTCGTCGTCCTCTTTTTGCACTGAGCCCTGGTGGTGCAATGCTTAGTTGGCTGCTAATGAAAAAGGTTTGCAGTTGGAATCCACCAGCCACTTCTTGGAAACACTGAGGGGAAGTTGCTTAGTGGTTGAGTTATGGATTTTTGTTTTATTTTTATTGAATTGTAATCTATAGCCAAGGTTATAGTTTTTGATCTTCATCAATAAGTGCTTCAAGTCCTCTTCCCCTTCAGTAAGCAAGGTTGTGTCATCTGCATTTTTCCTGCTGTTAATGAGTCTTTTTCCAGTCTTGATTTTGCATTCCTCTGGGGGTCAGTTCTACCCTGGCCCCTAGGGTAGCCACGAGTTGGATCCGACTTGACAGCACTTGGATTTGGCTTCATATAGTCCAGCTTCTCTAGCTATTTGCTCAGCATATAGATTGAATATGTATGGTGAAATGATGCACTAATAATACACACCTTTCCTGATTTTCAACTACACAGTATCCCCTTGTTCTATTCAAATGACTACCTTTTGATTTAATGAGCACATTTAGGTGTTCTAGATTTTCCATTCTTCACGATGCTATCCGTAATTTGCTATGCTTCACACGAACAAATGCTTTTACACACTCAATAAAACGTAGCTTAACTTCTTTCTGGTATTTTCTGCTTTCAACCAAGATCCATCTTCCTCAGCAATGATATCTCTAAGTCCATATGCTCTTCTAAATCTAGTTTGAATTTCTGGAGAATCCCTTTGGATACTGCTGCAACTATTTTTGAATTATCTTCAAAAAAATTTTCCTTGCTTGTGATTTTAGTGATATTGTGTGACAATTTCTTTGTTATGCTGTATCACAATTTTTGAAGTTGGTACAAATATGTATCTTTTACAGTTTGTTGGGCAGGTAGCTGTCTTCCAAATTTCTTGGCAAAGATGAGTGAGTACATGACAGTGTTAAATCTGTTTTTGAAACATCTCAATAGGTTTTCTGTCAATTTCTGCAGCCTTGTTTTTCTCCAGTGCCATGAGTAAACCTTGAAATTCTTCCTTCCATATTGTTAATTCCTGCTCATATGCTGCATGCTGAAATGGTTGAATATTCATAGCTCATTTATTTATTTTGGTACAGTAACTCTAGTAACTCTGTGTATTCCTTCCATCTCCTTTTGATGCTTCTTGCATCATTCCATATTTTGACCACAGAATTCTTCAATATTACAACTTTGGTTTTGAATTTCTCTTCAGTCCTTTCTACTTGAGAAATATCCAGTGTGTTCTTCCCTTTAGGTTCTATAACTATGGATCTTTGTATACTTCACAATAATGCTTAGCTTTGCCTTCCTGAGCCATCCATTGAAATTATCTCAGTTCTGTTACATCATCAGTTATTTCACTCACTTTAGCTACTGTACATAGAAAGAGCAAGTTTCATGGTCTCTTCTGACATTGATTTTGGTCTTTTCTTTCTTTCTTGTCTTTTTAACGACCTTTTAATTTATTTATGTATGAATCCTTGATGTCATCCTACAATTAGTCTAGTCTTTGGTCATTGGTGATCAATGTGTCGTATCTGTTCTTTAAATGGTCTCTAAATTTTGGTGGCATATACCCAAGGTCATACTTCAGCCCTCACAGACCTGCTGTAATTTTCTTCCACTTCAATTTGAACTTGCCTGGGAGAAATTAGTGGTCTTTTCCACAGCTGACCACTGGCCCTGTTCTGACTGCTGATACTGAGATTCTCCATCATGTCTTTCCACAGATGTCGTTAAATTGACTCCTCTGTATTCTGTCTTGTCACATTCACGCATATAGTTGCCATTTATGCAATTGAAAAAAAGATATTTGCAATGAATAAAGCATTGGTATTGCAGAATTCTATCAGGCTATGTCCACTGTCATTTTGTCTTCTTTATTTTTTATTTTTATATTATGCTGTAGTTGAAGGTTTACAGAGCAAACTAATTTCTCACTAAATAATTACTACACATGTTGTTTGGTGACATTCATTGCCAGCTCCCTTTTTTGATCTTGGGTTCCCCATTTGAGTTCATCAAAATTTTCTGTCCACTCTTGCCTTTGCATCCTTGCCCAGTGACACTTCAACCCCCAAAGCCCTAGGTGTTTTGTTTATTTTGTTCTTGATACTATTTTCTTCTCATTATTTCTTTCTCTTCTGTGTAACTTGATACTACTGTTTTAAAAGTTGCAGACTTAGAAAATGAACAAAGTATAATCAAAACACTCCTAAATAGGAAGAAGCTAGGAAATACACCTTGCTAAACATAAAAAATATGTATCAAAAAGGTATAGTAGATTATGATGATGTGCAAATTGATGAAATGAACAGAACCAGGAGTTAGACACATACATATATAAAGACTTGATTTACATTCACTGAAAAACAGTGTAGATACGGACAGCCTTATCACCAAATGGTGCTGCTGTTCTTACTGGTGTCAAAATGCAAAAAATAATACTGTGCATCATTATAGTTTCTTATTTCACTGAAAATTTTTGAATTTACCATTTATGTGGTGTAGATGTTATGTTTCTGTAAAGTATATCCATATGGAAAAATGAAATGATGCCTCACTAAACAATATACACAAAAATAATTCCAAGTGGATTAAATATTTAAATCTAAAAGGTAAAACTAACAATTTTAGAAAAAAATATAGGAGAATAAATGTATGACCCAGAGTAGGAAAAATTAATTAAGAAACACAAATCAAACTCATGAATAAAAATATTGGTAAATTTGAATACATTAAATCACTCATAAGGAGGATAAATGTGTGGCTGAGGCTTAAGTTGGGAGGGTTACTTTCTACTTTTTATGCCTTATGCTTTTGGAGTGTGTGGATGAATTACCCAGCAAAAATATAAATTTTAGTTTTAATTTTAAAAAAGATACTCCTGCTTAGTAAGTAATTCAGTAATATTTGGCAGACGTAATTAATCAGCTGTGACACTGAGTTCCTTAAATTAGATAAAAATCAGTTCATCCTGCCCTGTAGAATCACAGAATACTACAATCGGTGACTTATTTGGATCTAAAAAAATAATAAGAATTGTATATAATAATGATTTTTGGTTTCAGGAAAAATATGCTTGAAATTTGTATATGCTTAAGGTAGTGTTATTTTTTCTGTAATTTGTTACAATAGTGGACAATTTTACTCACTATTCTCCATCTGCAAGGAAACCTAAAATGACATTAAATATGGCATCCATCCTGCCATCAAGGAACCTATCGTCAGGAAGAGGAGGGAAAACAAGCAAAAACATTACACAAACTAGAAAGTAGCAATCGTTATGAGAGGAAAAATTAAGTGTTACAGGATTTTACAAGGGAAATGAGTTTAAATGCTGCTGAGAGGAGAAAAACCTAGGAAGACATTAGGGAGAAGATGGTATTTGAGTTGGGCCTTAAGTAATAGATGAGATATATGCATAAAAAAGCATATAAATGATATCCCAGAGGAAACCAAATCTACAGTAATATAAAGAAGGAAAGATCACATGCCTGCCCTCAATAACTTATACATCACAAGATGCACAAGAAGCAGTTGTTGAATAAATGAAAAAGAAAGTTCACTTGATATGACAGCTGCTTAGTTGAGTTATTAGTTGGGCTTTCTTTCGTAATATATTATTGATCAGCTATATGTCAATGTCTGCTTACACATGAATGTAAACATTTAGATATACTGTTTGTATAAAAAAGAAAGCTTTGTTCAGAGAGGACTCCCTTTGCCCCAAGTTATGTATATATAGATTGTGTTCAAATAATAACTTTTTTCTTACTTTCCTACTTACTTCTCATACTAAGTCAGTGTCAGAATTAAATTTCACAGCAGTCTGATTCTTGCACTGAAAATTAGTTTAAAGCAGTTGGATCTATTAAATGCATGTGAAAGGTCAAAGGGAGTGACTCAAGTAGAGTGGTTCTGAGAAGAAACAGAATTTTTATATTCTCCAAATGACACACACAGAAGTGGATGTCTTTATGTATTGTTTATTTTAATGTCATTTTTGGAAGTGTTTGCAGAAATACCAACTCAGAAGTAGCCTTGTAAAGGAGGAAGGGATTATATGAAATTGGAAATGTATTTCCTTAAGTTTGTGACTATGTATTTGTGTGTGTTTGTGTTCGTGTGAGTACAAATGTGTGTGAGAGAGAATGAATAAAGGATAATTTTCTTAGCCAAAGATACAAATGAGTATTGCCAGAGACTTCTGAGATGACAGGAATGGTTAACTGAAATAAAGA
This sequence comes from Heterohyrax brucei, assembly GCA_028571685.1. Lineage (NCBI taxonomy): Eukaryota > Metazoa > Chordata > Mammalia > Hyracoidea > Procaviidae > Heterohyrax > Heterohyrax brucei. Next base: position 125,372,733 of record CM053166.1, on the reverse strand, counting down.
GATGAAATTAATTACCCCCAGGTTTTGTATCCTTCTCGTTATCATAAGTCTTTGTTAAGCTCTTAATATATTAGCCTTACCTGTTCCCTAATGCATTCTTGGGTCTGAGAAGGAGTCAAATTCCATAAAAATCTAATACAATACTCAAGCTTTTTAAGGAAGAATGAAGGAAACTAAAGCTACAAAGGAAAGAATATTCCAAATGACTAGTGGATCATGTTTACAAAGGCCTCCACTGGACTGAATCTAGTACAGTTAGATGGTACCTAGCTACCTACCACCACTGCCTGTTCTAACAAGAATCACAGCAGAAAGACTTGGACAGAGCTGGGGAAAATACATAGAACAAAATTCTAGCTCAAAAAGAAAGATCAGGCTTTCTGGCCTGTCAGATTGTGGAGAAACCCTGAAATTGTAGCCACTGGACACACTTTCAGCTGAGTATGAAGTTGCCCTTATGATTTGCCCTTTGGCCAAAGACTGGACAGGTTCATAAAACAAACGAAACTAACGGGACATGCTAGCTCAGTGCAAAGAATAGCAGTCAGGAAAGGACAGGAAAGCTGGTAATAGGGAAACCAAGTTTAAGAAGAGAGCGTGTTGACCTGTTCTGAGATTGTTAATCAGTATTATAAAACAATACATGTAGTAACTGTTTAACAAGAAACTATTTTGTAAACCTTCATCTAAAGTGCAACAAACAATTATACATATATAGGCCAAGTGCCATCGAGTCGGATTAAGCTTTTAATTTATTTTAACAATTAGAACACCTGCTTTCTACCAGGAAGTCATCTAGATATTTGAGATACATACCTAAATAAAACAACACAAATTCATGCCTTCTTCTACCTTACATTCTAAGAATGTAACAAAACAAAAATAAACAAACAAAAAAAGAAAATGAATCAGTAAACTCTATAGTATGTTGCAAGATAACGTTACAGAATAAAAAAATAAATAAAGCAGGACAAGATGGATAAAAAATGCCGAAGTTGGGAATCTATACCAGGTTGCAATATTAAAAAATATTGTGTAGTCCTTATTGAGAAGGTAGCATTTAAGGAAATAATTTGAAGGAGATGTTAATCAGATATCTAGAGAAAATGATCTAGGCAAAGGGAACAAAAGATGAGAGATCTCAAATCCAGAGAAGTCTGGCATGATTGATAATAAGCAAGGAGACCTGTGTGACGGCAGCAGAGAGAGACTGATGGAGAGAGTAGCAGGTTAGAGACTATGTGAGAGACAAATCATGAAGGGCCTTAAAGACCATCTAAGGATTTGGGAGTTTTGTTTTGAGTTTTGTTCTGCTTGTACCAAAAAGCCACAGTGTGAAAACCTTACAATATTGAAATGTCTTTCAACTGGTTTGTATTATTTTACACAATGAAAAGAAGTGGTGAGTTGTTGCTTTTCAGAAGAGACACATATTTTGACCTTTTTGTTGGTGTAAAAGACAAAGAGCTATCTGTGGGAAAGCAAAACAAATCAAATGCAGCTCCTTTCATAGGTAGAATAAGAAAAAAAAAATCCTCTGAGCAGTGTTAACCCAAAAGGAGTAAATAAAACAGAGTTTTAAGACAATTTTGTATAAGATGAGGTAATTGCATCATTCTATACATAGCAAAAAAAAAATATGTATGTATATGATCACTTCAATGGATATAGAACATTACATTAAATAAGATTTAACATGTCTTTATGATAATATAAATTAAGAATATAGATACAGAAAGAAATTTTCTTGATCCCTCAATGGTTATATATGAATAACCTGTATCAAGTACCACACACAGTAATGAAATGTTGAAATCTTGCTTATTTAGACAGGGAATAATATGAGGATACATATTACTATCATTTCAATTCAATGTTGTTCAGAAGGATTTGCTCAGTGCCATATGAAAAAGTGTTCAATACAAAATTCATAATCTCCCCACACCAAACTTGCTGCTTAAGCCCAAAACTTAAGAGTGATCTTTGGTATCTCCCTCTTCCCCAGTTTACATCCAATACCTCTCAAAATCTGATGTTTTTTGCCTAAATAAACATCTCCCAAATCAATCTATTTCTCTATAACTCCTTGAACATCATCTTACTCTAAGTTATTATTGTTTCTCACCTGGAATAGCAAAATAACCTCTGTAATTGTTTAACTATTAATTGCATGGACTCTCTTGATCTTTGTGCCAAGGTGAAAATCTGAAATGTAAACCAGGTACTATTAATAAATCTTTACTGCACTTAGGATAAAGAAAATTTTTCATGTGACTCATCATATCCTGAAGGGTATAGCCTTTAAATATCTCTTCACCTTCCCTATTCTTCCCTTTTTTCCCAGTTGTATTAACCTAGGTCTTCCTTCAGTCCATTTTACTAACCAGTCGCATTTATGACAGGGCTTTAAAAAATGCTGTTTCATTTGCTTGGAAGCTTTTTTTTTTTTTTTTTTTTTTACCTTTCATTAGTTAACTCCAGCTCAGATTACAAACAAACAAAAAAAATCACTTCCTCATGGAAACCTCTTCTGACCTTCTCTACTAAGTAAAATTCCACATGTATAGTCTCCTAGCATCTTGTCTTTCCCCAGCACAGCATCAATCACAGCTGAAATTTAACTTTAATTTGTATCAGTGCTTGGCTAATATTCATTTTTCCTGTAGGTTTTATGTTCTATAAGAGTAAGAATTGTTTTGCTTATCATTGTGTCTTTTCACCTAGAAAAATTTCTGACACTTAATGAGAGCTTGGGAAACTTGGTGGGGTAATGTTTAAGAGCTACAGCTGGTAACCAAAATGTTGGCATTCCAAATCCACAAGAAGCTCCTTGGAAACACTCTGGGGCAGTTCTACTCTGTCCTGTAGGGTCGCTTGGAGCCGGAACTGACTCAGTGGCAATGGGTAATAAGAACCTGAAAATATTTGCTGAATGTATAGTTTAATGTATCTTTATAGAAAAAAATATATACATTCTAGACTATATCTGAATTTTATATTCCTTAAGAGCAGAGATAAGGAACCTTGGTGGAAAAGCAGTTCATCACTTGACTGCCAACCAAAATGTCAGCAGTTTAAACCCACCAGTGGCTCCTAAGGAGAAAGATGCTGGCAGTCTTCTTCTGCAAAGATCACAGCCTTGGAAACCCTGCATAAAGTCAGCAGCATAGATTTTGCTTGGTATATGTTGCTACTCAGGAAATAACTGTTGTTTTTAGAATGGTGAGCTGGTAGTCCATTTCACAAGTATTGTGATCAATGTTTGCTTAGACATTTATCTTTCTGGGAAGTCTTTAAATAGAACATAAAGAGAAAGAAATACAAGCAGGAAGGAAGAAGAAAATTAACAAAAAGAAAGCATCAGGTAATTCACAAAGAAAACTGTGATGAAGAAAGCAGGGAAATTATTTAAATAACTTGGATTTATATATACTTTAGTGGATACAATTTGCTCAATAAATGTGACAATTATGACATTTTAACAATATCTATTATATATACCCCTGTAAGTATTACATATTACAGAATGGAGAATAAGTGATGAAGCAGAAAGACAAATTGAGAGACTATTACGGTAGGTAACCCAGCATTACGTAAGGAAGATAAGACCATCAGGTAAGGAGGGTGTCATGGATTGAATTGCAGCCCCTCCAAAATAGGTGTAGTCATGTGTCTGGGTCGTGATTCCTTGTATTCTATGACTGTCCTCCATTTTGTGACTGTCCTGTGCTGTATGTTAAAAGATTATGGTGGGACTCTAAATCCTTTATAAGATTACCTCTCCGCTCCACTGCAAAGGGAGTTTCCCTGGAGTATGGCTTGCCCTACCCCAACAGATAAAAGGAAAGGGAAACCAGCAGAGAATAAGGAACCTCATATCATCAAGAAAGTAGGACCAGGAGAAAAGTACGCCCTTCAAACCTGAGGTTCCTGTACCAAGATGCTCCCTGGACAAAGACTGAAGCAATACTGGACTTTCCTCCAGAACCTACAAAGTTGAAAGCCTTCCCCTGGAGCAGACATTCTGAATTTGGACATGTAGCCTACTGAACTGTGTAAGAATAAACTTCCCTTGCTAAAGCCATCCACTCTGTGGTATTTATGTTAGAGCAGCACTAGCTGACTAAAGCAGAGGTTAACAGCATCAGGTAAGGGAAACAATAGCATTGAGAAGGAAGGAGGGTAACAGCATCAAGTAAGGAGAGTAACAACATCAGCTAAGGCAGATAACAGCATCAGGTAAGGAGGGTAATAGCATCAGTTGAGGAGGGTAACACCATAAAGTAAAAAGGGAGTGAGCAGCCCCTACTTGTCAGGTAAGGAGGGCAACACCATCAGGTAAGTGAGGTAACACCATCAGGTAAACAGGACAACATCATCAAGTAAGGAGGGAGTGAGCAACCCCCACTTGTCTTTCAGTGGAGACTGGCTTGTTGCTGTGATGCAGGAAGCTATGCCACTAGTATTTAGGTACCAGTAGGGTCAACCATAGTAGACAAGTTTCAGCTGAGCTTGCAGACTAAGACAGACTAGGAAGAAGGACCTGACAGTCAACTTCTGAAAGGAATTAGCCAGGGAAAACCTTATGAACAGCAGCAGAACATTGTCAGATATGGTGCCAGAAAGTGAGCCCCCCAGATTGGAAGGCACTTGGAAGATGACTGGGGAAGAGCTGCCTCCTCAAAGTCGAGTGGATTTTAACAACATGGATAGAGTAAGGCTTCTGGGATCTTCATTCGCTGATGTGGCATTACTCAAAATGAGAAGAAACAGCTGTAAACATCCACTAATATTTGGAACATGAAATGTAGGAGGTATGAATTTAGGAAACCTGGAAGTTGTCAAAAGCCAAATGAAACACATAAACATTGACATCCTAGGCATTAGTGAGCTGAAATGGACTTGTTTCGGCCATTTTGAATCTGACAATCATATGGTCTACTATGCTGGGAATAAAAACTTGAAGAGGAACGGTGTTGTGTTTGTCATCAAAAAGAATATTTCAAGATCTGTCCTGAGGTACAATGCTGTCACTGGCCTGTAAGGACGACCAGTTAATACAACTATTATTCAAATTTACACACCAACCATGAAGGCCAAAGATGAAGAGACTGAAGATTTTTACCAGCTTCTACAGTCTGAAATGAATTGAACATGCAATCAAGATGCATTGATAATTACTGGTGACTGGAATGCAAAAGTTGAAAACAAAGAAGAAGGATCGGTAGTTGGAAAATATGGCCTTGGTGATAGAAATAATACCAGAGATCACATGACAGAATTTTGCAAGACTAATGACCTTTTCATTGCAAATACCTTTTTTAACCAACACAAACTGTGACTGTAAGCATGGACCTCACCAGATGGCATACACAGGAAGCAGATTGACTACATTTGTTGAAAAAGACGATGGAAAAGCTCCATATCAGAAATCCAAAACAGACCAGGTGCTGACTGTGGCACAGACCATAAATTGCTCATACGCAAATTCAAACAGAAACTGAAGAAAATTAGAACAAGTCCATGAGAGCCAAAGTACAACCTTGAGTATATCCCTCCTGAGTTCTAAGATCATTGCAAGAACAGATTTGATGTGTTGATCACTAATGACTGAAGACTAGACAAACTGTGGAACAACATCAAAGACATCATCTATGAAGAGAGCAAGAGGTCATTAAAAACACAGGATAGAAAGAAAAGACCTAACTGGATGCCAGAAGAGTCTTTGAAATTACTCTTGAACATCGAGCAGCTAAAGCAAAAGGAGGGAATGGCAAAGTAAAAGACCTAAGTAGAAGATTTCAGTTAGCAACTTGAAAAGACAAAAGAAAGTATTAACGACATGTGCAAAGAGCTGGAAATGGAAAACCAGAAGGAAATAACATGTTCCGCATTTCTCAAGCTGAAAGAACCGAGGAAAAAAATCAAGCCTCTAATTGCAACGGTGAAGGATTCTACAGGGAAACTGTTAAATGACTCAGAGAGAATCAAAAGAAGATGGAAGGAAAGTCATTATACCAGAAAGGACTAGTCGATGTTCAGCCATTTGAAGAGGTAGCATATGATCAGGAACCAATGGTAATGAAGGAAGAAGTCAAAGCTGCATTGAAGGAATTGGCAAAAAACAAGTCTCCTGGAACTGATGGAATATCAATTGAGCTATTTCAACAAACAGATGAAGTTCTGGAAGTACTCCCTCATCTATGCCAAGAAATTGGGAGGACAGCTCCCTGGCCAACTGACTAGAAGAGATCTGTATTTATGCCCATTTCAAAGAAAGGTGATTCAATCGAATGTGGAAATTTCCGAACAATATCGTTGATATCACACACAAGTCAAATTCTGCTCAAAATCATTCAAAAGCAGCTATAACAATGTATTGACAAAGAACTGCCAGAAATTCAAGCTGGGTTCAGAAGAGGATTTGGAACCTGGGGTATCATCACTGATGTCAGACGGATCTTGGCTGAAAGCAAAGAATACCAGCAAGAAGTTTTCTTGTGTTTCACTGACTATGCAAAAGCATTCAACTGTGTGGATCATACTAAACTATGGCTAACATCAAGGAGAATGGGAATTCCAGAACACCTAATCGTACTCTTAAGGAATCTGTATATGGATCAAGAGGCAGTCGTGCGAACAGAACAAGAGGACACTGCATGGTTTAGTCAGGAAAGACGTGGGTCAGGGTTGTATCCTTTCACCATACCTTTTTAATTTGTATGCCGAGCAAATTATCCAAGAAGCTGGATTCTATGAAGAAGAACGAGGCATCAGGATTGGAGGATGACTCATTAACAACCTGCGTTATGCAGACGACACCACCTTACTTGCTGGAAATGAAGATTTGAGGCATTTACTGATGAAGATCCAGGACCACAGCCTTCAGTATGGATTGCACCTCAACATCAGGAAAACAAAAATCTTCACAACTGGATCAGTAAGCAAAATTGTCATAAATGGAGAAAGGATTGAGGTTGTCAAAAATTTCATTTTACTTGGTTCCACAAGTAATGTCCTTGGAAGCAGCAGTCAAGAAATCAAAAGACGCATTTCACTGGGAAAACCTGCAGCAAAGGATCTCTTCAAACTATTCAAAAGTGAGTATGTCACCTTGAAGACTAAAATGCACCTGACCCAAGCCATGGTATTTTCAATCGCATCACATGCATGCGTGAGCTGGACTATGAACAAAGAAGACAGAAGAAGAATTGATGCCTTTGAATTGTGGTGCTGGAGAAGAATGTTGAATGTACTATGTACCTCCAAAAGAATTAACAGATCTGTTCTGGAAGAAGTACAACCAGAGTGCTTCTTGGAAGCAAAGATGGTAAGACTCCATCTGACATACTTTTGACATGTTGTCAGGAAGGAGAAGGGCATCATGTTTGGTAGAGTGGAGGGTCAGCGAAAAAGAGGAAGACCCTCAATGAGACAGATTGACACAGTGGCTGCAACAATGGGCTTAAAATAAAAACAACTGTGGACGTGGCACAAGACCGGGCAGTGTTTCGTTCTGTTGTTCATAAGGTCTCTGTGAGTTGGAACTGACTCGATGGCACCTAACAACAACAAAGTATCACAGAGGTTTCATACAATGGTTGAGTTGACATAGACCAATCAATTATTAGTTTTATTTTCAAAGAAGCAGCCTAGAAACTTTTGTGCAGCAAACTGGGTCAGTGTTTCTTCTTAACACTTACTATGTCTATGCTCACTAGAGTTCTGACTTCCAGGAACTGTGATTGTTTGCAGAGGGCCTTCACTTTCCTTTAGAAACCACTTTGCCAATGTGCAGGGCAATCCAGAATTTCTACCCCCTCCAGGGGTAATCCTCATGAATGACTGATGGGAGCTGGTAAGTGAAAGACATACCTCCCTCTCCCCTAGGGCAGTGCTAATTCTGAAATGCACATTCTACAGTGACTCTCAGTTTCCCAGCATGATTAAGCTACAGTTACCATCATTGGTAACTTGCTTGATAATGGACACTCTAATGACTTCCTTCCCGGTCTCATTTCTCCATTTCCTTACCAGTGGTTCTCAGGATCACCACCCAGGTAAATTAATTGTACTTGAATCCTTGTCTCAGTACCTTCCCTTGGAGAAATTCAAATTAAAACTTTCTTTCTGAAGCTATAAAAGAAAAGCTTAAAAAAGGCCAACCACCCATTTCCCTTCCCACATACACACCAAGAACAATAAGAAACGTTGGATGGAAAAAGAACTGTGAAGCCATCAGAGAACTACCAAGGCAAGCAGAACTCGAGGATCCAATAGCTAATACCTATAACTATACTCTGGGTTGCTTTTCTTTTGCATATTCCTTTATCAAAATATCACTGACTCTATACCACACAAAGGGCAATGGTGGTTCAGTGGTGAAATTCTCTCATTCTGTGTTGGAGACCCATGTTTGATTCCTGGCAAATCCAACTCATGTGTAGCCACCATCTTCTGGAAGTGGTGGATTGCATGTTGCTATGATACTGAAAAAGTTTCAGTAGATTCCAAATTAAGATGGACTAAGAAGAAAGGCTTGGTGATCTACTCCATAAAATCAACCAACGACAGCCCTATGGATCACAAAATTTTGACTCAGAATGATCATGGGGATGGTGTAGTACTGGGCAACATTGTATTCCATTGCACATTAGGTCACCATGAGTTGGGGGTGAACTGTACAGCAGCTAACAACATATACTATATTTTAGGCACTCTGCTAAATAAAGAAGCTAAAATATTGACTATGCCATGCTTGTCTTTAAGAAACTTGAATCTAGTTGAAAAGACAAATATTTAAGTTAGGATGGTACATTAAATAACGCTGTATGGCAATATCTTTAGTGGGCTATAGATATTGTTAACTGAAGTGTTTCTGAACATGTGGTTTCTGATATTAGTGTGACTGAATAGAGTTTTCTTTAAAATGGGTGGCGGTGTCCCAGATGACTATAATAAAAACGAAACCAAACGCACAGCTGTTGAGTTTATTCTGACTCATAGCAACCCCATAAGTCACAGTAGAATTGCCCCATAGAGTTTCCAAGGAACACCTGGTGGATTTGAACTGCCGACCTTTTGGTTAGCAGCTGTAGCACTTAATCACGACGCCATCAGTGCTTCTAATCATGATAAGACAATGCTATTTTACAGAAAATGAAGGCATGAATAAAAGCACATGAGCATAAGATAGTATATGTCTGAGAAACAATATGAGAGGCCTGTTGTTAGTTGTCAGACCAAACTCAGAGTGACCTTATATATAAACAAAACAAAACAGTGCTGTCAAGTTGATTTCAACTTACAGTGACCCTATAGGGCAGAGTAGAAGCACTCCATAGAATTTCCAAAGAGTGTCTGGTGGATTCATACTGCAGACTTTTTGGTTAGCAGACATAGAACTTAAGCACTAGGCCACCAAGGTTTCCCAAACTTATGTACAAGAGGGTGAAATGTTGTCCATTTCTGTGTCGTCTCCATGACCATTAGTATGTTTGAGTCCACTGTTAACACTATTATGTAAATCTGTTTCTTTAAGGGTATTTCTCATTTTTGCTAAATGTCTACTTTATCAAATATGGCATTCTTTCCTAGGAATTGGTATTTCCTGGTGACATGCCCAAGGTAAGTGACCTGAAGTTTTGTTAATATTGCTTCTAAGGAGCATTCTGCTTTTTTCTAAACTGATTTTTTTTTTAGTTTCTTCTGGCAGTACACAATATATTTGATATTATTCACCAACACTACCGTTCAAAGAAAATGATTCCTTTACTGTCTTTATTTCTCTTTGATATGAGATTACTACGACAGTAGTGTACAGTCAGATAATACCAGAAAGCAGAAACTAAACAGTGAAAACTCTCAGTGCTAAGCTGAATAGATTGGAGTTTAGCCTGTAGATTGTGAGAACACTTTCATATTCCAGCAGATATCATCTTCATGCTTTTCTATCTGATGGGGGAGATACTATAACTTCCAGAGCTACAGTTTTATATTGAAAGATATTTCTGTGATTTCTCATTGCAGTACAGACCACTTTCAAGAAATTCTGCTAAAGCACTCTTTGAAAGTTAATATAGAGTATTTAGTCCAGTAATTAATATAAACCACATAGGATTTTAACAAATAAAACAATGACACAAAAATAAACAGACTTCATTAGTTTCAAACTTACATAAAATATAGTGTGGATACCAAACAAAGAAAGCCTCTTCCTTTGCGTAAAAAATATAGGGTAATCTGGTAAGTGTGATGGTTAAAGTCGTGTGTCATCTTAGCTGGGCCATAATTCTCAGTGGTTTGGAGGCATGTCATGATGCAATTTGGTGTAATCAACCGATTAGTTCTAAGAAGACTTTCCTCAGGGATGTGGCCTGTATCCAATATGCATGTGAACATTCTGGCAAAGCTTGCTTGCTCTGGAACCTATCTCTTTCACGTAGTTATCAGACCTCCAGTTCTTGGAACAGAGCCAGCAGGCTGCTGTCTGACCTGCCAGTGTTGGGTCCATCAGCCCCTGCAGCTACATGAGCTGAGAGAAGCCTCCAGCCTGATGCCTGACCCACATACTTTAGACTTCTGAATCTTTACAAGTACATGAGTTATTTCATTGAGATAAATTGCTGTCTCTCTCTCTCTGTCACTCTTCATATATATACATATACATACACACACACACTCACATCACTGGTTTTACTTCTCTAGATAACTCAGGCTAATAACTAAAGTAAAAAAAGTTGTGAGTCATATAAATCCTTGAACACATGAAACATTACGTTTAGCAGTATTTTTGCAGGGTTTTCCTTAATGGCCTTGAAGGAGATTCACACCTTATGTTACTGTAACACATGTAATCAATGCCTCCCCCACTCTAGTTTACAATAATCCAGTCTTCATCAAGGGCTGTTAATTCAGTCACCTGATAATGGTTAGTACACTTTTTTTTTGAAGAAGTTTTAAAAGTATTCCAGAGTCAGAAAGAAGAAAAAAACAGTAACTATAGTTGCTGTCTAGGCTTCTTTGTAGAGAAACCTGAGAGTGGGTATCTCATGGGCATCAGAGAGGTCATTGCCTATAAGGTTGACAGACCGGGAGGCAGTCTGCTTTTCCTGTTTACCCTGGTACAGGAGCATGTATAATAAACCACATGCCTAAGGCTCTGAGAATGCAAGATAATTTTTTCATAGACAGGCTGGGCTTCTTTTTTTTAATGGGATTTCCAATTTTCAAACTCAAAACCAAGGAAATAATATATTAGACCTAAAGTTTAAGAACTAGTGATAAAGCAAAAATCCTATCATGTGAACAGGTAACTACTTTTGTTTTTCATAAAATCTAAAATAAAATCAAAATAGTAGATTTAATGTAGATTGGGAAAAAAATCACTGTATTTCTAAATAGTGTTTCTTGTTAATATGAAGATTAGAGAGTTCATGATCATTAACTAAACCAATAGAAATGCTCGTGAGCTAATTATCTCTTTGTGGAATGGAATTGGTCAATAATGTGACCTTTATTTGGCAGTATAAAACAGTGATTTTGAAATCTCTTCCACTGGAAGTTTGTCTATTAAATGACAATGTTCTTTTAATATTAAACCATTACCATCAAGTATATTAAAACTCACAGTGACCCTATAGAACAGAATAGAACTGCTGCATAGGGTTTCCAGGGAATAGCTGATGGATTCAGACTGCTGATCTTCAGGCTAGCAGCCAAGGTCTTAACCACTATGCATCAGAGATCCTCTGTTAATACTAACAGGGCTTTTTTTTCCCTGTCTATACAATGCCACTTCCATATTTTTATTTCAGGTTTCTCTATGTTTGATTATAAACAGGTATATTTATAGTAAGCCTCATAAGAAATGTGTAAAATTAATTTCCTACAACAGCATTAAAATATTCACATTTAGAGGGTGATAGGTCAACAGTAATCATGAAACAGAAACAAGGTAATTGTCCTGTGAATTCTCTTGGTATTCAGCTTAGGAGCTGAAACTGTTGCCTGATTAGGTTCTGTGCCCTGGAGCAGTAGAGTCATGGAACATATTCCAAGTCAGAAAGGAGAAGGCTTATTAAGAGGTATAATACCAGCAGAGACTCAACATCAATGCAGGCTCTTCTCTTTGGAGCCTCAAAAGACAGTGTTTACACCAGAATTTAACTATCATTTGACAAGGGTTACTTAATATTTTTAAGCATGTAACTCACAGATAATCTTATATATGACAAAAGTAACCATAGGAAACTCTCTATTAAACTAACAGATAAGCATGTAGGACTCCTGGACTCTAATCTGTATGGTTGCAACAGGCAAAGACAAAACTTATATAAAAATTCTTGAGCTAGTGGAACTCGCCTGCCAAGTCGACTCTGACTGAGATAAAGATCAAGAAGGAAAGTTGTAGATAAAAAAAAAAAGGAGGGGACAGATAGCCTTCCTAGCCGCTGCCTTACAGGCTGAAAGACATTTCCCAAGAGACCAAGGAAGAGGAGGGAGATCAAGGCCTCAGAAGCCAAGAGGGCTCCACATCTCTTTGTGAAGAGGCTAGTACAATTAAAAAAAAAAAAAAAAAGGCACAAATTACTTAGAGTACTATTATGGCATTAGTTATGTCAAGCTCTCATGCTTCTATTTTGAGAATTGGAAAACAAGGTGCAAAGTATGAAGGTCAAAAAAACCAAAATGACCTTCAAATGAAGAAAATTTAATCCAATTATAAATTAGAGTCTAAATTAAATAGCAATTATAGCTATGCAAAAAAATAATTGATAAACTCCTTTGTGAAAAGCTCAAGCCACTACACAAATCACCTCTCAGGTGAATACAAATAAGAGAAATAAAATAGGAATATAGCTATGATAAAGGACACCACACGTGGTAGAGGGTCAGTGAAAAGGGAGAAGATAATCAGCAAGACAGACTGACTCAGTAGCGACAACAGTGGGCTCCAATGTAGCAACAGCAGTGAGGACAGCGCAGGACCAAGTAGTGTTTCATTTTGTTGTGCATAGGGTCATTATGAGTTGAAACTGACTCAGATACCTAGCAACAACAGTGGTGAAAAGTGAAAACAGAAGGAAAACATGCAGGAATAAGAGACAAAAACCCAGGACAAACTTGCTTTCTTGTAATTCCCTTTCCATGTGATCTCCATCATCCTTATCCCTCAATTCAGGCAGCAGGGTGATCCAATCTTCCCTTCAATTTACCCTCTCATTCATTTTAGCTTTTGCATTATGAACATGAAAACACATACACACGCACACGCACACGCACACACACATATACACACACTACCTAAAGTATGAGGAAGACTGTGATTACAAGCTCTTAATAGACAACTGGTTTGAGGTCACTTTTGTGTCTGGTGTTTCCTGGAATAGAGTCATGTTTTGACTTCATTCACTTTGCCTTGGCTTTCTCTGATTTGAATAAAAATAAAATTGAGCCATAGATAACCAAAAAATCAATTGATGTTTCTCCGAGAACGACGGCTGGTGGCCGTCTAGTTCTTCTGGTCACATGCTAGTGGAGGCTCTGGTTCATGTGGACATTTGTACCAGTATTTTCCTTTAGACCCTGTTTTCTTCACTCTTCTTTTCTCCAGATAGGCAGTGACCAATAGTGGTATTTTAGGTGGTCTCTACTGAGTTTTTAAATCCCCAGTCATTCCTCACCATTGTCTCTATAAAGTGTGTTATGCCAATTGACCTAGCTATCCCCCAAGACTATGGTTCTAAGTCTTCAAGCCCAGTGACTTGGCCCCATGTTGTATTTGTTTTTGGCTCAGAAATTTTCATAACTGTGTGTTCTATTATATAGATGAATATATTTCCAAATATATATGTAGTAATATCCACTGCCAAATTTATATATACCTGTGGATGTACTCCTATATGCCATCTTACATTTGGTCAACTTACATGTTAATTTACATAATGACTTGAAATTTATTGTTTGTTGTTATTGTTATTGCAGGATTGTATCTACAATAGTATTTAACTTGTTGCCTTGTACTCTTGCATATCTCTCAGTGTCTTCTTTGTCGTGGTCGTGTTGTGCTGATTTCCCCATATTGTATATTGTCTTTTTATTCAACAAAATTACTAAAGGGTCTTCCAATATGGCTTATTATCTTTGAATTTGGATAAAACAAGTTGCATAAATGATGCACTGTTAAATGTTTTATTATTTTGAAGTAAATTTATATGTCTACTATCTAGTTAGTAATTTTTTCTCCATCACCCTGCCATGACTGGTAAACATCAAGGAAATTTCTGTCTGCATATAAATCTATTCTTGAATTTTCATATTAATGGTCTCATACAGTATTAGTCCTTTTATGAGTGAATTATTTCACTCAGCATAATGTCCTGAGTCAACCAGATTGTGAGATGTTTTGAAAATTCATCGTTATTCTTTAATGTTGTATAGTACTACATTGTACTTGTATACCATAGCTTGTTTATCGATTCATTTGCTGGTGGGCACTTATATTGCTTCCATCTTTTTGCTATTGTGAATCATACTGCAGTGAATATGAGTCTGCACATGTCTGTATGTGTATTCATGTCACAGCCCTTATTTCTCTAGGATACGTACCAAGGAGTAAGATTACTAGATCACACATTATTTCTATTCTTAGGTTTTTAATGACATATCATACCATACCATTTTACATTCTTACCATCAGTGTATGAGAGTTCCAGTCTCCTCACACCCCTGTCGGCACTATTTTTTTGTGTTGTTGTTATTTTGATCATTGCCATTATTGCAGGGGTGAGGTGATGTCTCATTGTACTTTGCAATATGTTGGTTGGCAGTTTGAATACACCAGATGCTCTTTGGGAAGTCTGGAGCAGTTCTAGTCTGTCCTACAGCATTGCTGAGTTGGGATTGACTCGACAGGAGTGGGTAAGTGGCTACTGATCAAGAGCATCTCTTTACGTATTTGTTAGCCACCTGAATGTCTTCTTTGGTGGAATGTCTTTTCATGTCCTTTGCTCGTTTTTTATTTGGATTGACTTTTTAATGTTGAATTGTTGAAATGTTTGGTAATTTTTTTATGATTAAGTGAAAGTATACAGTCTAAAGCAATTTTGCCTTCCTGCCTATCTACAACTCCATCTGCTCTCTTCACCCTGTGACAGCACACTCCTCCTTTTCACTCTTTACTTCTAGTATCCTTTTAATGAACACCTGTCCGCTCCTCTCCACTCTCTCCCATCTAGAAAGAAACCAGTAGGACAGCCTCCTATAAATGTGTAAAAACCATAAAGTACATACAACACAGGCTTACACTGTGTCTCTGAGTCCAGTCTATTCTTATTTAAAGAGTTGACCTCAGTACTGGCTTCAGGTCTGGGCCAGCAGCAAATCTAAGGGCCTTGTTCCCAGGGGACCCTTCAGGAGGTCAGACTATCAATTCTGTTTGAACTGCACACCTCTTTTTCTTGTGCTACATCAAGAACTCTACATTGTGCCCCCCACCACAGCTGCCTTTGGTGGTGGCTCAACACCATCTGGATCTCCTGGTCTCATGTTGATACAGTCTTCCATTCATATGGGTCCTTCTGTTTCCTGGGCTCATTTTTCCTCATGCCTTTGATGATGTTGGTAGTCATCTGTTCCAAACAGGTTGGGACCATTTGGTGTTCCTCAAATGACAGCTTGCTGGCTTTTAAGACCCCAGACACAACTCACAACCGTGGGTGCAGGATACTCTTTTAGCAAAAGACTATACTAATTGAACTCAATATTCACTGAAAGCATGGTCCCCAGACCCCTGTCCCTGGTACTCTATCCTTTGAAATGTTGGGTTGAGTTTAGAAAACTTTCCAGTCTATGGTGTGGTCCAAAGAACATCTGACACCTGAACAGGGAATTGAACCCTGGACCCTCAGTTTAAAAGTCTGATATTCTGCCAACTGTTTAAATTTTTGAGATTAGTCCCTTTTCAGATGTGTCTTTACCAAACTTTTTTTTCTGGTCTGCATTTTCTTCTTTTACTCTTTTGGGTAAATATTTTGATGTGCATAAGCACTTGATTTTTAGGTCCTAGTCATTTGGTTCATTTTGTCCTGTTTGTACATTTTTAGTTATTTTTGATAGTCTATTTATGATACAGATTGGGCCCTTATGATTACTCTTAGTTTTAATTCCACAGTCTTAATACTTTCATATTTTGCATTTAGGTCTTTGATCCATCTTGAGTTAGTTTTTATATATGGTTTGAGATATGGGTCCTGTTTCATTTTTCTTCAAATAGGTATCCAGTTTGCCAGGACCACTTGTTAAACGGACCATGTTGTCCCAATTTTATATATTTTATCTCGTTGTAGAAGATCAATTGTCCATAGGTGGATGGACATGTTTCTGCATTTTCAGTTCTGTTCTATTGGTCTATATGCCTGTCATTGTGCAAATACTAGCCTGTTTTAACTAACATGACTATGCAGTTAAGCGCTGAGATTAAACAGTGTGAAACTTCCTACTTAGTTTTGCTTCAGTAATGCTTTGCTTGTTGAAGGGCTATTTCCTTTCCATTTAAATTTGGTGATTAGTTATTCCATCTCATTAAAGGAAGTTGGTGGGATTTGGATCAGAATTGCACTGTATCTGTAACTCACTTTGAGTAGTATTGACATTTCCACAATGTTAAATTATCCTATTTATGAGTATGATTTTTTTTTTCATTTATGTAGGTCTCTTTTGGTTTCTTACAGAGTGCTTTGTAGTTTTATTTCTGTCAGCCTTTGCATCCATGGTTAGATTTATTCTGAAGCAATTTATCTTTGGCGGAATATCATAATGCTTTTTTCCTCCCAGATTTTTTTTTTCAAAAAAGTTAGTGTAGAGGAATCTGGCTAATTTTTCTACATGGATCTTGTATCTTGCAACATTGATGAATCCTTTGGTTAGACTCAGTAGCATTTTTTTTTTTTTTTTGGTAGAATTTCTGGGAGTTTCTATATATAGAATCATAGCATCTGCACATAGGGATAGTTTTACTTCTTCCTTAACAAGTTGTATTTAATTTATTTCCCGTTGTTGCCTTAGTGCTATGGCTGCAACTTCCTATACAAGATTTTTTTTTTTAATTGCTTCCTTATTTCTTCTTGTGGCATGTATCTGTTAAGATTATATACTTCTGTTTGTGTTAGTTTAGGTAGGCAATATGTTTCTAGAAATAAGTTGCAGTACAATTTCTCATACTATTCTGGTATGATACTTTTTATTTCAGTTGGTTCTGTTGTGATGTTACACACACAATTTCTTATTTGAGTTATTTGAAACTTCCCTTTGTTTTTCTTTGGTCAGTTTTGCCAATGATTTGTTGATTTTAATGACTCTTTCAAAGGATCAACTTCTAGTCTTCTTATTTCTTTCTATTGTTTTTCTTTTCTCTGTTTCATTAATTTTCTTTCTAATCTTTCACCTACTTTTCTGTCATATTGTCATACTATGGAGGCTTGTGGGTTGCTGTGATGCTGAAAGCTATGCCTTCTGTATACAGATACCAGCAGGGTCAGCCATGATGAATAGATTTCAGCTGAGCTTCCAGAGACAGACAAGGAAAAAAGACCTGACAGTCTACTTCTGAAAAGATTTAGCCAGTGAAAACCTTATGAATAGCAACAGAACATTGCCAGATATAGTGTCAGAAAATCAGCCCCCCAGGTTGGAAAGTTCTTAAAAGATGAACAGGGAAGAGCTCCCTCCTAAAGTAGAGATTACCTTAATGATGTGGATGGAGTCCAGATTTCAGGACCTTCATTTGCTGATGGGGCATGACTCAAAACAAGAAGAAAGAGCTGAGAACATCCATTTATAATCAGAACATGGGATGTACAAACTGTCAATCTATGGAGACTGGAAATCATCAAAAATAAAATAGACAGCATAAGCATCAATATCCTAGACCTTAATGAGTTGAAATGGACTGAAAGCGAAGAGTATTTGAAACACTTCATGATGAAGATCAAAGACCATAGCCTTCAGTAGACATTGCACCTCAACATCAAGAAAACAAAAATCCTCACAACTGGACCAGTAAACAACATCATAATAAATGATGGGAAAGTTGGACAATGAATAAGGAATACAGAAGAATTCATGCTTTGGAGCTGTGATGTTGGAGAAGATAACTGAATATATCATGGACTGCCAAAAGAAGAAACAAATATGTTCTCGAAGAAGTACAACCAGAGTGCTCCTTAGAAGCAAAGATAGTGAGTTTACATCTTACATGCTTTGGACATATTGTCAGGATGGATCAATCCCTGGGGAAAGACATCATGCTCGGTGAAGTAGATGGTCAGAGAGAAAGAGGAACACTCTCAAGAAGATGAATTGACACAGTGAGTACAACCTTAGATTTACTCATGAAAATGATTGTGGGCATGGCCCAGGACTGAGTAGTGCTTCATTCTGTTGTGCATTGGGTTGCTGTGAGTTGGAACTGACCAGACAGAACCTAACCACAACAACAGCAAACTTTGTTATTTCCTTTCTTCTAGTGACTGTGGGCTTCTTTTCCTGACTTTTTTCTATTGCTTTGAGATGTCTGATTAATGTTTTTATTTTTGTCCATTTATTTCATCATATGTGTGTTTATTGCTGTAAGTTGACCTCTAAGAACTTCTTTGGTTGTATTCCAAAGGTTTTGGTATGTTATGTTTTCATTCTTGTTTGAGTCTAATATATATGTATTTTTTATTTCATCTTCCATTTCTTCTATTACCCAGCAGTTTGTAATCAATATGCTCTTCAGTCAGGTTTTTTTTTTTCCCTTGCTCTTCCTATTATTGATTTCTATTTTATAGTACTTTAATTGGAGAAGATGATTTGTATTGTTTCAATGCTTTTGAATTTACTGAGGCTTGATTTGTTCCATAACATGAGGTGTGCTTTGGAGAATCATACATGTGCATTAAAGAAGAATATCTTCTTTGTTGCTGCTGGTTGGAGTGTTCTGTGTAAATCTGTGATGCCAAGCTGCTTGATTGTGATATTTAGATATTCTGTATGTTTACTGAGTTTCTTTCGGTTTGCTCAGTCCTTTACCAAAAGTGGTTTGCTAAAATAGTCTGCTATTACTGCAGAACTGTTAGGGGTTTGTTTTGTGTATTTTGGAACTCCGTCATTGGATATGTCTGTATTTATTATAGTTATATCCTTTTGGTAGATTGACCCTTTAATCGTTATACAAGGACTGCTAATTCAGTTCATGAACTCATTCTTGAAAAAATGCTGCATACTTATTGCTGAATATCACTATGGTCACTTTTGAAGTACTCCCCTGGGGAAGCTATATGCTGACGCCAGTACCTGGTCTACCCTTCAAAGCAATTTTGGAACTCATTTCCTGGAATGACACCAGTGCTGTTATCATATTATCCTTGATGTCCTGAATATCATCAAAATGTCTTCCTTTCAATATTATCTTTATCTTCAGGTAAAGAAAATAGTCGTTAAGGGGCAGATCCGGTGAGTAGGGAAGGTTTTGCAATGCATTATTTGTTTAGTGACTGAAAACTCCCTCACAGACAACTATACAATTAAGTTTATTAACTTGCCCCTGGGCCATGGTGAACAATGGCCATTCCAGAAAGAGTTCCAAAATTGCTTTAAAGGGTGGACTAGGTGCTGGCATCAGTGCATAGCTTCCCAAAGTGAATGGTTTGAAGGTGACTGTAGTGATATTCAGCAATGAAGTATGCAGCAATTAGAACAATTAAGTTCTCAGGCTTAATTGACAGAGCTTGTATAATATCCCTTTTTGTCTAGAGATTTATATTGCAACTCTTTCTCTTTTCAGATTATTATTTGCTTGATAAACAATTTTGCATCCTTTGAGTTTTCATTTATTTATATCTCTGTCTATGATGTGTCTCTCTTGTACATAGAATATTGGTGGGTGTTGTTTTATCCATTTTATAGTTCTCTGTCTCTTTACTAAGCCTACTGTTATTGGCAGAGTGATTAATAACTTGACTGCTAAACAACAGCTAAACAGTTCAAATTCATTAGATGCTCCTTGGAAACACTATGGGGGGCAGTTCTACTCTGTCCTATAGGATCGCTATGAATCACAATCCACCACAGCAGCAAAACAATCTTATGGCAGCCATGGTTGCATAGTGGTTAAGTACTACAGCTGTTAACTAAAAGACAGCAATTCAAATTCACCATGCGCTCCTTGCAAATTCTATGAAGTAGTTCTTCTCTGTCCTATAGGGTCACTTAAGTCAGAGTCAATTTGAAGCAGTGTGTTTTTGCTGATTTTCTTTCTTTCTTTCTTTTGGTCTCTTTACTGTACATTTAACCTATTTGTATTCACTGTGATTACCAATAGGCATGAAGTCACCACTATCACTTTTTTTTTTTCTTTTTGGTAGCTTAATTCTACTTAAATTTTGTGGATTTTTTTTTTTACATTTTATTTCATTGCGAATTTTGTGTTTGCTGAGCCTTTAAGATTTTCTTCTTTTTTATTTAATGACTCTGTTTATTTTCTTTGTGCTTGCCCTAAAATGTCCCTTTATCTTCTTAATTTTAATTTGGCTTGGCTCTTATTTTTTTATTGTGATTAAGTGAAAGCATACAATCCAAGTCAATTTTGCATGCCTGCCTATCTGCAGCTCCATGTGCTCTCTTCACCCAGTGACAGCATAATCCTGCTTTTAATTCTATATTTCTGGTATCCTCTCAACAAGCACCTGTCTCCTCTCCACATTCTCCTCTCCAGTTGAGAAAGAAATCAGATGGACAGCCTCCTATAAGTGTATAGAACCATAAAGTACACACGCCATATGGTCACACTATGTCACCAAGTCCCATCCATTCTTGTCTGAAGAGTTGGCCTCAGTACTGGTTTCCAGTTAGAGCCAGCAGCAAATCTAGGTGCATGCTCCCAGGGGCCCCTCCAGCCTGTTGGACCACCATTTGTGGTCTTTCAATAGAGTTCTTGAGCTGCACCCCTCTTTTACTCATGTTGCTTCAGGGACTCTACATTGTGTCCTTTGTGGGTCCTTTCAGATTATGTAAATCAGACCTAGATCTGACATATAGTTGCCAAATATGTTTTACCACTCTGTAGGTAGTCTTTGAACTCTCTTGATAAAGTCTTCAGGTGAGCCTAAGTGTTTGACTTTTAGTAGTTCCCATTTATCTATCTTCTCTTCTGGTGTTCATGCATTGTTGGTCAGATTTTGTACCCTGTTTAAGCCGTGTAGTAGAGCTTCCTTTGTTGTCCTTATTTTTTCATGTGTCCTTTTTATTGTTTTAGGTTTGATATTTAGGTCTTTCATTGATTTTGAGTTAGTTCTTTTTTGCAGATGGATATACAATTTTGTCAACATCATCTGTTAAAGAGACTGTTTTTATCCCAATTTACAATCTTAGGGTCTTTGTCCAGTATCAACAGTGCATAAGATGATGGTGACATTTCTGGGGTCTCAACTCTGTTCCATCGGTTTATGTGTCTCGTTTTGTACCAGTACCAGGCTGTTTTGACTACTGTGGCAGTGTAATAAGTTCTAAGATTGAGTAGTGTGAGACCTCCCACTGTGTTCCTCTTCTTCAGAAATGCTTTAGTCATCTGGAGTTTCTTCCCTTTGCAAACAAAGTTGATGATTTGTTTCTCCAACTCATTAAAGAAAGACACAGAGTTTATATTGAGATTGCGTCTTGTATGTAGATTGCTTTGGGTAAAATAGATATTTTCACAATATTAAGCTTTCCTATCCGTGAGCAAGGTAGGTTTCTCCACCTATGTAAGTCTCTTTTGTTTTCTTGCAGTAAGGTTTTGCAGTTCTCTCTGAATAGGTCCCTTATTTCTCTAATTAGATTCATGCCCAGGTTTTTTATCTTCTTGGAGGTTATAGTAAATGGTATTGATTTGATGGTTTCTTCTTTGATGATCTCTTTGTAGGTGTAAAGCAATCCTACTGATTTCCTCACGTTTATTTTATATCCAGATACTTTGCTGAACTCTTTTATTAGCTTCAGTAGTTTCCTTATGGGTTCTTTATGGTTATCGGTGTATATGATCATATTGTCTGTAAATAGGAATATTTTTCCTTCCTTGCTGATGCAAATGCATTTTATTTCTTTGTCTTGTCTAACTGCTCTGGACAGAACCTCTAGCATAGTGCTGCATAGAAGTGGTGACAGTGGGGCATTCTTGTCTAGTTCCCATTCTCAGGGTGAAGTCTTTCAGTCTCTCTCCATTCAGGATGTTATAGGCAGTTGGCTTTGTTGCCATCTATTCCTATTTTGCTGAGACTTTTTAACATGAATAAGTGTTGGACTTTGTCAAATGCTTTTTCTGCATCATTTAGCAAAATCAGATGATTCTTATCCTTTGTGTTATTTATGTGGTTGGTTACATTAATTGTTTTTCTGATGTTGATCCAGGCTTGCATCCATGGTATGAATCCAACTTGGTTATGATAATTACTTTTTTGAAACGTTGGTGTATTCTATTGGCAAGGATTTTGTTGAAGATTTTTGCATCCAGGTTCATGAGTGATATTAGTCTGTAATTTTCTTTTTTTTGTAGAATCATTCCCTGGTTTTGGTATCAGAGTTATGCTGATTTCATAGAATGAATTTAGGAGTATTCTGTCCTTTTCCACGCTATGAAATAACCTCAGTAGTATTGGAATTAACTCCTCTCTAAATTTTTGGCAGAATTCTCTGGTGAAGCCATCTGAGCCAGGAAGTTTTTTGGTTGGTAGTTTTTTTTTATTATTATTATTACTTTTCCAATCTCTTCCTTTGTGATGTGTTTATTAAGCTGTTCTACTTTTCCTTGTGATAATTTTGGTAGGTGATGTGAATCTAGAAATTGGTCCTTTTCCTCTAGGTTTTCAAATCTGCCACAGTGCAGTATTTCATAGTATTCTGTTATAATACTTTTAATTTCAGTTGGTTGTGTTGTGACCTTTCCCATCTTGTTTTTCATTTGGCTTATTTTTCCCTCTCCTGTTTTTCGTTTTATAAGACTAGTCAGTGGTTTATCAGTTTTGTTGATCTTTTCAAAAACTCCGCTTCAGTTGTGTTAATCCTTTCAATAGTTTTTCTATTCTGATTCATTTATTTCTGCTCTAATCTTTATTATCTTTTTTTTTTTCTCCTGGTTCCCAAAGGGTTCTTTTCTTGATGTCATTCTACTTGTTCAACTTGTAGGGTTAATTCTTTGTTTGAGGCCCTTCATTTCAGATGCATGCATTTATAAATACAAATTGACCTCTTAGGACTGCTTTTGCTGTACCCCATAGGTTCTGTTAGGAGAATTCCATTTCCTCAGTCCCGCTCTTTTGGCTTTACATTGAACTGTCTAATTCTGTAATTTTATTTTTGGTCTGCCAGATTTCAGATAGTCGATGTTCTAACAGTTTTTATGGCTTACTTAATTTTTATTTTGTTCTGCTTAATTTTGTCTAATCACTAGAGGGGCTGTATACATAACTATTTTGTATTCTACCTCCATTAATTTGAGAAGGATGTCTTCATCTGGGAACTTTTGGGATTCTTTCTTTCTTTACTTATTTGCTTTTGAGTCATCTTTTTTACTATTACCACTGAATGAAAATTGACATTCTCATATAAATTTGCATGTCCACCTATAAGCAGCAGCCACTGGTCTCCCTACCTGGTGATAGCACTCTTTCTCTCTGCTCCATACATGTCCCATCCTCCCAATAGTCTCCTTTTGCCTCCTCTCCACCCACTCTCCTTCCTTCAGTAAGAGGTCATCAGGATGATATCCTATAGATGCATAGAACCATAAAGTGCACCCAAAATACGGTCCCTCTGCTTTGCCAAGTCAAATCCATTCCTGTACAGAGTGGACTTTCATTATGATTTATGGGCAGGGGCAGCATCACGGCCAGGGGCCATGCTCCCAGGGGAACCCCCAAAGCCCCTGGACCTGGAGCTCTCAGGATGCACCCATATTTATTCTTGTGTTGCCAGTGACATTCAACTTTGTGAGCTCCATCACAACTATCACTGGTGATGGCCAACCACCATCTAGTTCTTCCAGTCACAAGTCAATGTACTCACCAACTCATGTGGGTCTCCCTGTCCTCTGGGATCTCTTTCCCACATGTTGATGTGGTCCTCGGTGATCATCCATTCCTGCTGAGTTGGGACCAATTGCTGTACTCTTGGATGGCAGCTTGGCAGCTTTTAAGACCCCAGATGACACTCACAAATGTGGGTGCTGAGAGCCCTCTTAGCAAAATGCTAGTTGTGTCAACTGACCTTGATTTCACCTGACAGCATGGTCCCCGGCCCCATGATCCAGCTACTCTATCCTTGCAATATTAGGTTAAGATGCAAGGAATACTCAAGTCGACTATATTGAAGTCTACTTAATATTGTTTTTATTTCTAATGTGTGCTGTCACTGATTTCACCCAACCAAATTTCTATCAACTATCTAGTCTAAACCCTCCCTCCTTTGCCCTGCCTCCCTCCCGTCCCTTGCAGCCATCAAAGAGTCTTTTATTCTATGCATAAGTCTGTTTCTGAGTTCTTATTGTAGAGGTCACATATAATGTTTGTCGTTTTGTCGCTGACCACATTCACTCTACATAAAGTCCTCCACTTGAAACCAGACTATGAGATGTTTGCTGAAATCATCATTGTTCTTTACCGTTGCATAGTATTCCATTGAGTATATATAGCATAGTTTACCTATCCATTCCTCTGTTGCTGGGCATGAGGGCTGATTCCATCTTTTTGCTATTGTGGACTGAGCTGCGATAAACATTCATGTTCATGTATCAGATGGTGTGAATGGACTTGATTCTGTAGGATGTATTCCAAGCAGCAGAATTAATGGATCAAATGGTATATCTATATCCATTTTTTAAGGAAGGGCCAGATTGCTTTCCAAAGAAGTTGCACCATTTTGCAATCCCACCAACAGTGTAGGAGTGTTCCACTTTCTCCACAGCCTCTCCAGCATTTGTTGGTTTGCGTTTTTTTTGGATCATGGCCAACCTTGTTGGGGTGGGATGGTATCTCATTGCAGTTTTGATTTGAATTCCTTTAATAGTTAATGATTGTATACATGCATGTTTTTTTGGCAGCCTGGATCTCCTCTTCAGAGAAGTATCTGCCTATCTCCTTTGTTGAATGCTTAACTGGATGATTTATTTTCTTCTTATTGATATTTTATCGGCACTTGGCTTGGCTATTGATATTTTATAGTACCTTGTAGATTATGGAGATAAGGCATCGATCTGACATACAGTTGCCAAATATTTTTTCCCATTCTGTAGGTGGCCTTCTAATTCTATCAGTAAAGTCTTTGGATGAGCAAAAGTGTTTGATTCTTAATAGCTCCCATTTATCTATTTTCTCTTCTGTTGATTGTGGTTTTCTTTGACAGATTTTGAAGCCTGTCTACGTTGTATATTAAAACTTCCATTGTTGTTTCTAGTTTTTATTGGATGAGATTTATCGTTCTAGATTTGATATTTAGGTCCTTTATCCATTTTGAGTTGGTTTTTATATAAGGTGTACAATACGGACCTTGTTTCAATTTATTGCAGATGGCTATCCAATTTTGTAAGCACCATTTGTGGAAGATACCATTTTTACTCCAGTTTAATGTCTTAGGGCCTTCGTCCAATATAAACTGTTCATAGGCAGATGGTGACATCTCTGTGGCCTCAATTATGTTCCACTGATCTATCTGGCTATTTTTGTATCAGTACCAGGCTGTTTTGACTACAGTGGCAGTGTAATAGTTTCTAAAGTTGAGAAGTGAGAGGCCTCCCAGTATGTTGTTTCTCTTCAGTAGTGCTTTACTTATCCAGGGCTTTTTCCTTTTCTAAACAAAATTGGCTATTTGTTTCTCCATCTCATTAAAAATTGACCCTGGAACTTGTACTACGATTGCATTATGTAATTAGATTGCTTTGGACAAAATAGACATTTTCACAATGTTAAGTCATCCTATCCATGAACAGTGTAGGTTTCTCCATTTATGTAAGTCTTCTTGAATACTCTGGGGATCAGTTCTACCCTCGCCCCTAGGGTCGCCATAAGTCGGATCTGACCCAACGGCACTTGGCTTTGGCTCTTAGTTTTTTGTAGTAAGGGATTGTAGTTCTCCTTGTAAAGGTCTGTTACTTCCCTGGTTAAACTTATTCCTAGGTACTTTATCTTCTCAGTAGCTATAGTAAATGGGATCGCTTTGATGATTTCTTCATTAACAGTCTCGTCATTGGCATAAAGGAATCCTACTGATTTACTTTCATTTATCTTTTATCTTGAGACTTTGCTGAACTCTTCTTTTTCTTTTTTTAATTAAAAAATGAAAGTGCCCATACTCTGTGTTTGCAATATTGGGTTAAGATGGGAGGAGTACACAAGTTGTGTCGAAGTCCCATTAATATTAATCTTCTTACTAACGTGTATTGTCATCAATTTCACCCAACCAAATTTCTAACAACTATCTAATCTAAACCCTCGCTCCTCGCTCTCCCGCCCTCCAACCCTTCCCACCCTTGTAGCTGTCGAAGAGTCTTTTCTGTTATGTATGAGTATGCTTTTAAGTTTTTATCGTAGGAGTCTCATATAATAATTGTCTTTCTGTCGTTGACTAGTTTCACTCAACATAATGTCTTCCAGTTGAGACCAAATTGAGAGATGTTTCCTGCTATCATCGTTGTTCTTTATCAATGCATAGTACTCCACTGAGTACATGTACCCAAGTTTACCCATCCATTCTTCTGTTGTTGGGCATCTGGGTTGATTCCATCCTTTTGCTATCGGGGACTGTGCTGCAGTGAACATTCGTGTGCATGTATCAGTTAGTGTGAACGGTCTTGATTCTGTAGGATATAGTCCAAGCAGAGGAATTACTGGGTCAAATGGTATATCTATATCCATTATTTTAAGGTAATGCCAAATTGCTTTCCAAAGAGGTTGCACCATTCTGCAATCCCACCAATAGTGTAGGAGAGTTCCAATCTCTCCACAGCTTCTCCAACATTTAGTGTTTTGCGTTTTTTTGATCATGGCCAATCTTGTTGGGGTGAGATGGTATCTCATTGTCATTTTGATTTGAATTTCTTTAATAATTAATGATCGTGAGCATGTCCTCATGTGTTTTTGGCTTCCTGAATCACCTCTTTAGAGAAGTGTCTGTCCATCTCCTTTACCCATCGCTTAATTGGATGATTTGTCTTTCTCTTATTGATATTTGTAGAACCTTATAGATTATGGAGATTAGGCATCGGTCTGACATAGAGTTGCCAGATATTCTTCCTCATTCTGTAGGTGGTCCTTTAATTCTTTTGATGAAGTCTTTGGATGAGCAGAAATGTTTGATTTTTATTAATTCCCATTTATCTATTTTCTCTTCTGATGAATGTGTTTTGTTTGTCAGATTTTGAAGTCTGTCTATACTTTGTATTAAAATTTCCATTGTTGACCCTATTTTATCTTGGATGAGCTTTATCGTTTTAGCTTTCATATTTAGGTCTTTTATCCAATTTGAGATGATTTTTGTATAAGGTGTGAGAGATGTGTCTTTTTTCAATTTTTTGCAGATGGATATCCAATTATGCCAGCACCATTTGTTAAAGAGACTGTTTTTACTCTAGTTTAAAAATCTTAGGACCTTTGTCAAATATCAGCTGTTCATCAGAGGATGGTGGCATCTCTGGGGTCTCTACTTTGTTCCATTGGTCTATATGTCTCTTTTTGTACCAGTACCACGCTGTTTTGACTACTGTGACACTGTAATAGGTTTTAAAGTCATGTAGTGAGAGGCGTCCCAGTATGTTCTTCTTTTTCAGTAGTGCTTTACTTATCCAGGGCTTCTTTCCTTTCCAAATAAAGCTGATAATTTGTTTCTCCATCTCCTTAAAAAACGTCACTGGAATTTGTATTGGGATTGCATTATATATATATACATTATATATATAGGTTGCTTTAGGCAAAATAGACATTTTCACAATATTGAGTCTTCCTATCCATGAGCAGGGCAGATTACTCCACTTATGTAAGTCTCTCCTAGTTTTTTGTAGTAAGGTCGTGTAGTTTTCTCTGTAAAGATCTCTTATTCCTCTAGCTAGATTTATTCCTAGGTATTTTATCTTCTTCAGGGCTATAGCAATTGGAATTGATTTGTTGATTTCTTCTTTAATAATTCCACTGTTGGTATAAAGGAATCCTATTGATTTAGTTACGTTTATGCTGTCTTCCGATACTTCGCTGAATTCTTCTATTAGCTCTAATAGTTTACTTATGGATTTCTTTGGATTCTCTTTATAAACAATCATATCATCTGCAAAGAGGGAAATCTTTTCTTCTTCATTGCCAGTATGGATGCCTTTTATTTCTTTGAGTTGTCTAATTGCTCTGGCTAGAACTTCTAGCACAATGTTGAATAGAAGTGGTGAGAACGGGCATCCATGTCTACTTCCTGTTTTCAAAGGGAATTCTTTCAGTCTTTCACCATTCAGGATGACGAAAGCAGTTGGCTTTGCATAGATGCTCCTGATTATATTGAGGAATTTCCCCTTTATTCCTATTTTTCTGAGAGTTTTAAGCATGAATGGATGTTAAACTTTGTCAAATGCCTTTTCTGCATCAATTGACAAAATTGAGTATTTTTTATCTTTTGTGTTATTAATGTGGTTGATTACATTAATTGTTTTTCTGATGTTGAACTCTCCTATCAGTTTGATTAGTTTACTTATGGATTCTTTGGGATTCTCTGCATATACAATCATATCATGTGCAAATAGGAAGATTTTTTCTTCTTCTTTGCCTATGGAGATGCCCTTTATTTCTTGGTCATGCCTAATTCCTCTGGCTAGAACTTCTAGTACGATGTTGAATAGGAGAGGTGAGAGTGGGCATCCTTGTCCAGTTTCTGTTCTCAAGGGAAACTGTTTCGGTCTCTCCATTCAGGATGATGTAGGCAATTGGCTCTGTATAAATGGCCCTTATTGCGTTGAGGAATTTTCTGTCTATTCTTATTTTGCTGTGAGTTTTTAGCATGGATGAGTGTTGGTCTTCATCAAATACCTTTTCTGCATCAGTGGACACAATCAGGTGATTTTTGTCTTTTGTCATATTTATGTGGTTAATCACATTAATTGTTTTTTTCTGATGTTGAACCAATCTTGCATCCCTGGTATGAATCCAACTTGGTCATGATGGTTTAGTTTTTCGATATGTTGTTGTATTCTATTGGCAAGAATCTTGTTGAAGATTTTTTGCATCTAGACTCTTGAGTGATATCAGTCTGTGCTTCTCCTTTTTGGTGGGATCTTTCCCTGGCTTTTGTACAAGGATTATGCTGGCTTCATGGAATGAATTTGGGGGTATTCCATCCCTTTCTATACCGTGAAATAGTTTCAGTAGTATTGGAGATAACTCTTCTCTGAAAGTTTGGTAGAATTCTGCAGTGAAACCGCCTCAGACCAGGCTTTTTTTTTATTAGCAGTTTTTTTAATAATTTTTTCAATCTCTTCCTTAGTGGTGGGTTTATTAAGTTGTTCTGCTTCACCTTGTGATAATTCTGGTAGGTGCTATGAATCAAGGAATTTGTCCATTTCCTCCGGGTTTTCAAATTTGTTAGAGTACAGTCTTTCATAGTATTGTGTTATGACACTTTTGATTTCTGTCGGATCTGTTGCAACTACTACCCTCTTATTTCTTATTTAGGTTATTTGTTTCTTTTCCTGTTTTTCTTTATTAAGTTTAGCCAGTGGTTTGTCAATTTTCTTGATCTTTTCAAAAAACCAGCTTTTCGTCTTTTCAATTTTTTCAATTGTTTTCCTATTCTGTAATTCATTTAGTTCTGCTCTAATCTTTAGTATCTGATTCCTTCTGATATCTGAGGGATTTCTCTGTTGTTCTCTAGCTACTTGTTCAAGCTGTTGGGTTAGTTCTTCGATTTGGTCTCTTCCTTCCTTTCAGATGTGTGCATTTATGGAGATAAATTGACCTCTGAACACTGCTTTGGCTGTATACCATAGCTTCCGATATAAAGTTTTTTCATTGTCATTGGAATCCATGAATTTCTTTATTTCATCCTTGATTTATTCTATAACCTATGGCTTTTTGAGCAAGATGTTGTTCAGTTTCCAGGAGTTCCACTTTCTATCTATGTTTTTTCTGCTATTGATTTCAACTTTTATGGCTTTATGATCTGAGAAGATGCTTTGCATTAATTCAATGGTATGGATTTTGTTGAGAACTGCTTTATGTCCTAACACATGGTCGATTCTTGAGAATGTTCCATAAGCACTGAAGAAGAAGGTGTGATTGTACACTGATGGGTAGAAATTTCTGTATAAGTCAATGAGGTTTAGTTGGTTAATTCTGACAATAAGGTCTTCTGTATCTTTATTGAGCTTTCTTCTAGATGATCAGTCCAATATTGAAAGTGGAGTGTTGAAGTCTCCCACTATCATTGTGGAGTGATCTATCTCCTTTTTTAGTGCAGTGTTTCTTGGATGTACTTAGGTGCTCTAATATTAGGTGCATAAATATTTAATATAGTTAAGTCTTGCTTGTTTACTCAACCTTTCAGCAACAGTGTCCACCCTTGTCCACGATGGTGGATTTAATGTTAAAGTCGATTTTACCTTAGATTAGAATTGCCACACCTGCTCTTCTTTGTTCATTGTTAGCTTTATATTTTGTCCTCCATTCTTTAATTTTCAGTTTGTTCCTATCTTTAAGTCTAAGGTGAGTTTCTTGTAGGCAACGTATGGATGGGTCACGTCTTTTGATCCAAGATGTCACTTGATGTCTCTTTACTGGAGTATTCAGTCCATTCACATTCAATGTAATTATTGATAGGTATGTGTTTGGTGCTGCCATTGTGATATGTTTATTTTTGTGTTGATGCATTCTCTATTTTTCTTATTAATCTGTTCTGAGACATTATTTTTTGTGAGTTGATCTTTCACATTTTTCGGGGTTTGTTTTGTGGTTGTGATATATTTCTTCATATGGTATGTTGTATCTTTGTTGTGCTCTATGGCTACCCCTATGATCCTGCTTAACAGACTATGTATAAACCCTATTTTAATTACTACCAGTCTTGTTGACTTCCACTCAGTCTGGCAAGTCTGGAAGGACTATAACGACTATAGTACATCTCTCTTTTTAATATGATAGCACCATAGCTTTCCTGATATTCACTGGATTATTTCTTTCAGTATTAAAGCTTTTATTCAGTTTGGAGGCTTCCCTAACCAAGTAGGATTCTGGATAATGTGTCCTTCTAAAATATAAAGTTAGTGGTTTTGTTCTTGTAAGCTAAAGCCAAGAGATTCTTTCAGTATTTCTTGTAGCTTTGGTTTGGTTTTTTACACAGTCCGAGTTTCTGTTTATCTGTGAATGTCTTAATTTCGTTTTCATATTTGAAAGATTATTTTGTAGGATATATAATTCTTGGTTGGAAATTCTTCTCCTCCAAGGCTTTGAACGTGTCCTGCCACTGTCTCCATGCCAGCACGGTTTTTGCTGAGAAATCTGATGACAGCCTACATGTTTCCCTGTGAATGTTAGCTTTGCTTTGAGTCTTTCTGCCTTTGGGAGAGTCTGCTTATGTTTCATTTGGTTACACTTGATTATAACATGTCTTGGAGTCTTTCTTTTAAGATCCATATTGAGTAGCATTCAATATGCATCTGGGATATCTATATTCTCTTCCTTCATGATTTCTGGGAAGTTTTGTGTTAGCAGCTCAGCAACAATTGTCTCTGTGGTCTCAGGTATCTCACCCTGCTCAGGTACTCCAGTTAATTGTAGATTGCTCCTCTTAGCAGAGTCCCATATGCTTCTTATTGCTTCTTCATTTTTCTTGTTTCTTTTTTCTGCTTTCTTCTCATAGATGCTTGCATCAGTAGTTCTGTCTTCCAAGTCAGAAATTCTTCTTTCCATTTGTTTCATTCTGTTTTCTTGGCTTTGAATTGAAGTTTCCATCTCTTTGATTTTGTTCTTGATCTGTTGGATTTCAGAGTACTGGTGTACCATCAGATCAAACAGCTTGTTTAATTTTTCGTTTTGCTCTGCTCCTTTTAGTATAAGGACTAGAAGGGCTCTGTATATAATCCTTTTGTATTCACTTTCTAATACTTTCAGAAATGTTTTCTCATCTGGAAAGCTCCTTTGTTGTTTTATTTGGGGGCCTTCTGAAGCCATGGGTGATCTCCTGTTTTCCACTTTCTCAAGGGTCTGTAGCTTTTTGGTCTTCATGTGAATCAATGAAAGCTGGGAGAGATACTGTGGGGATAGAGCACAGATGTTTCTCTAGGCCATCTTAAAACGGAAAATAAAAGGCATCTGACCAAATCTCAAGTCAGTCAGATTTTCAGGTGTAGAGGTCCCTCCTCCCAACTTGCAAAGCAAGCATCTCTATATCCAACCCCAGATGATATGAACTAGTTCAAAATACAGCAATGTTACTGCCCTGTTGGCCACCACCGACAGGGCCCAGCCACAGGTGATACTGTGTGAACTGCTGCTTTTCTTGGAGAAAAGAGCTCTCCTGTGGGCAGGTGCTGGCTTCCAGGCTAGGATCTAGGCCCAGCTGTGGCCACTGTATCTATGATGGCACTCTGCACAAGGTTGCCTCCTCTTCTGTAAACACTACCATGTGGCAGAGGTAGAAAGAGGGGCTAAAAGTCCCGAGATTCAGTGAGTCCTCACCCTCTGTTGCTGGGGAGGGATTCAGGGAGACGTGTGCTTTGTCTGCCATCTTGACTCCACTATGGATTCTTTATTTTGGGAGTTTTCTGGAGCCATGTCCATCTGCTTCTTTAAATGGTGAGATATTGATTGTTGTCCTCGTGCCTCCAAGAAGCTCCAGTTTCTCTAGTGTTATACCAATGGGAGCTGTAGCATAGTTCTAAGAAGGGAGTAGGCAAAAGGACTGGTAGGTTTGGTCACCAGCCACTGCTTCATTCTCTAGGTCGCTCTGACTTATGTATAGCTTCTCTGGCAGTATAGTCACTGTCAAGGCTCATGATGATGCTTGGCTTAGTGGCTGGCCCCAGCTGGGCACTTTGGGGTGTCAGTTCCCATCTCCTGGCTGCTAAAAGTGGAGAGCTAGTGTATCCACTCTCCATTGTCATGACAGTCAAGACCATGGTGTAGCTCAGGTATGGGAGATGAGAAGGGTATCACCACTCTCAGCTTCCAGGGACTGCTGCATTCTCTAGATAAATTTGTCTTTAAAACTGTTTTTCTGCAGCTGGGCCTTCAGAGTTGGCAGGCCCTATCTCCTGGCTGACAGAGATGACACCCTACTTATGGAGTCTCTGTGGGGCCATCAGCTGACACTATCTTATGTCTCAATGAAGAGTGATGGAAATGGCACTGCCTCACTCAGGTTCCAGTCACCACTGCATTCTCTAGCTATTCTTAGCATAAAAGCTGTCTTTCTGCCGAGAGAGGCACTGAACAGCAGCAGCTGAAAGTGCAGGGCCCTCAAGGGTGGCGGTACCCACCTCCTGGCTGACAGACACAGCCTCATAGGCCATTGACAGATTGTATGATGTGGCTTAAAGAGGGGAGGAGTCTACACAATGCCACACATGGCCACCAGTACCCACTGTGATTCCTAGGTACAATCGTCTTAAAAACAACTTTTCTGCTCAGAGAAGCACTATCCCAATAGACACTGTTGCTCAGCATGGGAATTAGCCCCAGGTGAGATCTCAGGTGTGGCTAACTCTGCCTCTCAGTTGACCAAGATGGTGTCCTGCCTGTGTAGCCTTTTCTGCAGTCAGCAATATCTATGGCACAACTCAAAGAAGAGAGATGTGAGGGGCACCAGTGCCCTCAGTCAGCAGCTGAAGCTGGGGTCTCTAGATGTGGCTGTTCCCCTCAGTCTTTCTGCTTCTGGATACGCTGTTTACTTAAGCACTGAAGTTCAGAACAGTAGCCACTCCTGCCAGGCTCACAGCTCAGCAGTCCCAGTCCCAGCCTGCCAGTTAACAATGAAAGTGTCTGTCTCATACAGTGTGTCAGCAGAAGCAGTACTCAGTGTGCCGCTGCCTCACGTGTGACAGAGGTGGTTTACCCCTTCCTGTTACCCAGTCCAATCTCACAACTCTATGCCAGATCTTGGTTCTCCCAGAATGTCCACACTGCTGTGCTCAAATACTTTTCTAGGCCTTAGTTCTCAGAGGGAATCGAGGAGACATGTACCTAGTCCACTATCTTGACTGCACCTCTCAGAAGTCTCTTATTTCTTAATACTGCCTTGACTTACTCTCCATATAGATGTTATGTATCTTCATTTATTCACCCTTTTTGTTTTGAAGTTGTCATCATTTACAGATTGGTGTTCTTCATTCTGTTTTCTTTCAACTTAATTTTATTTTTGAGAATTCTTAATCTCAATTTATAGGTGATGCTGCCCATGTCTTAATTCGAGGTTGTTGCCTGGTGTTGTTTATTCTCTTTTCAAAGTACTCCTTTTAATATTTCTCATAAGGTTTGTCTTGGCTTTATAAATGCCCATAATTTTTGTCTATCTGGAAATGTCCTAATTTTGCCTTCATATTTTAGAGAAACTCTCTCTGGACATACAGTTCTTGGTTGGCGATATTATTTTTCTTTCAGTATTTTAGGTATGCTATTGCACTGTCTTCTGGCTTGCAAGGTTTCAGCTTAGAAATCAAAGTTTAGTCTTACTGCTTTCCCTTTGTAAGTGACATTTTTTTTTTCCGGACGATGCTCTCTGGATTCTTCATCTTTTGTTTTGGAAAGTTTGATTATGATGTGTCTTTGAGACTTTCTTTTGGCATCTATACCACATGGTGGTAAGCTTTTTGGATGGATAATTTCTTATCTTTCACAATATTAGGGAAATATTCTGCCAGAAAATCTTTGACAACTCTGTTTTTGTTTTTTTTGTTACTATTTCCCTCCTCCTGTTCTGGAATTCCAATCATGTATAAATTATTCCTCTTGATAGTGTTCCACATAATTCTTAGGCTTTCTTCATTGTTGTTTCTTCCTCTTTTCTGATTGTTCCTTAAGCATATTAGTGTCAAGGGATTTACCTCTATTTCACTGATTATGTCCTCCATTGATTTAATTCTGCTCCTATGGCCTTCTATTAATGTATCTATTTCTGAAATTTTATTGTTAATTCGGATTTCTAGTTTTTGTTTTATATGGTTTTTGCTTATGTTGTAATTTTGTTCTTGTATACGGTCTTGAATGCTAGTGCTTTGTCTGTGCTTTCCTTGGTTTTGTCTGTATTTTTTTTTGTTTTGTTTTGCTTGTGTTTTCCTCAATCTCTTTACTGGTGTCTTGGAGAACCCTATATATCATTATTTTGAATTCCCTGGTGGCATAGTTGTTCAGTGATTTGACTGCTAAACAGTAGACTGGCAGTTCAAATCCACCAGGTGCTCCTTGGAAACTCTATGGGGGCAGTTCTACTCTGTCTGTATGGTTGCTATGAGTGGGAATCAACTTGATAGCAGTGGATTTGGTTTTGGCTTTGTATATATAATTCTTTTGAATTTGTTATTCGTAGTTCTATTACCATTTCTTCCTCAACAGGTTTCTGGTTCTTTATTTTAGTCATTTTTTGGAACCATCTTGTCTTGCTTCTTTATGTGATTTGATGTTGTCTATTGTGGTGGTTATGTGCTATGGCTACTAATCTAAAGGTCAGCAATTTGAATCCTTCAGCTGCCCTTGTAAGCTCTATGGAACAGTTCTAATCTGTTCTGTAGGGTCACTATGAGATGGAATCAACTTGACAGCAGTGGGTTTGGTTTGGGTATTATCTCTGAGGGAGTCAGGTATTATATTTATTTATTAATTGTATGTTTACTTGCTGCATCTCATTTTTTTGTTTTGTTTTGATGTATTTGAGCAAGTGGAATGTGTGTCTCTGGTCTCTTGTCTGGTCACACTTGAGCACTCACCACCTGTCTCCAGGTGGGTGGGGCAGTGACTGGGTATGTAGTCATGGGTCTCTGTTAGCTGGTATTGTAGGGCAACTGAGCACAAATTGACACAGGTATTGGTTGCCATCTGTTGTTCCAGTGGTATGGGAGAAAGCAGTGACACTTGTTATGTAGTGGTGTGATAGGTGTGATGGGTGTGCTGCATGAGAAGTCACCCTGGTGACACAGGGTCACATGCAGGGGTGGGTAATGGGCTGCTTCACAGTATCTGCTGTTCACCTGATTGGGTGAGTGGATGGGGAGGTAGTGATGGAAAGATGCATGTACTGTCACCCTGTTACTGCCCACTGCCAGGTCAAGTAGGGAGGCGAGGGACAGGTGGGCTCACTTTCAGTCATAATGATGTCACCCCTATTGGGGAGAGTGAAAGCTAGGGTGAGTGACAGGTGTGAAGACATGTAGCTGCATGATTATGGTGGTGCCATCATTTACCTGGTTGAGTAGGGAGAGTGAATGACAGGTAGAAATGTTAATGGTCATGCTGCTGTTGCCTCCTATCAGGTCAAATAGGGATGGTAAGTGAAGAGTGGGCATGCCTACTTCTGTGTGATTGCCAAGTTCCATCAGGAGGGAGGAGAAATGTGTGTTCATCTTATGATCCCCAGTCAGGTGATGTGATCGAGAGAGGGAACCCTTGTGCTACCCCCGGTCAGAAAGGTGGGGGAAGGGAGAATGCACCTCTCTAACCAAGTAATATGAGTACCCAGACCTTTCTTACCCACTGCAGCCAGCAGTCAGGACTTGTCCTTAAATAAGTGCAAGGAGAGAGAGCCCCACAGTCCTAGTGGGTGGATGACCTCCCATGGGTACTCCACAGATCCATTGTCTCGTGTGAATTTCTTACTCTAATGATCTGGGATCATCATTCTTGAGTATACCTTGCTCTGGTTCCTGTTTCTTTCAGTTCCCTGTGTGTTCGAATTTCAGCATCTTTTGCCTACCTTTCTGAGTTTTCCTTCCTTGGATCTGTTTGATGATTCAGTCACTGCTTCCTTACAAGTGTTTCTACCTAGTTTCTTTGCCTGTTTTATAGAATGCCATGATGTTGACTTCCTGTACTTTTCTCTCAGGGTTACTACTGGCTTTGTCTCAAGATAGACATGCCATATCTGGACAGTGAGTACAGCCTCTCTGCTCTGTGTCACTCCTCATTCATTGTGCTCATTCAAACTGTAGTTTGAAAATAATTTTCCAGGTCTTTCAGTTGTAAGTTAGTGGGGCATAACCTGAACTCAGGGAATCAGGCTCCAGAATTCATTTTTTAAAGTAATACTTTATTGTGTTTTAGGTGAAAGTTCACACAGCAGATTAGGTTTCCACTTAATAATTATTATACAGTTTTCTCCTTGACATTGTTAAATTTTTCACAATATATCAGCATTTCATTATCTCCATTGTATCTGTTGTGTTTCCATTAATCTAGCTTCCCTGTTCCTCCTTAATTTCTCATAATTGCTTTAGGGCTAGTGTTGATTATTTGGTCTCGTATTGTGGACTGTTTAAAAGAACACAGTACTCATTAGTAATATCATATATTTTATAAGCCAATCTATTGTTAGAATGAAAGATGACCCCCAAGAGTGACTTCAGAGCCAAGTTCAAAGTTATCTTTGGGTGAAAATCTTGAGGGTTCGTCTAGTCCATGTTGTTCTAGTAAGTCTGGCGGTTTTTTAGGAGTTTGAGTTTTGTTCTGCATTTTTCTCCCATTCTATCTAGAATCTTCTATTATGATCCTGGTCACAATGGTTGGTAATGTAGCTGGCACTAACTAGTTCTTCTGGTCTCAGGCTAAATGAGGCTGTGGTTAAAGTGGGCTGTTAGTTCTATGGACAAATTCTTCTTGAGTCTTTGGTTTTCTTCCTTCTCTTTTGTTCCAAATTAGTAAGGACCAGTAATTTTGCCTTAGATATCCACTCTCAATATCTTCTTAACATCTGGTAGTTCTTACTTCATGTTAGACAGTACATAGTCTGTGAAAGCAGGTTATGTTAATCAGAATATTAAGAAAATATTCAGGTTGCAATTAAATTAATTGAAAGTCCATTAAGGAGGCAAATTAATCCCAAATTCCAAGGTAATATATATTGAAGTCATTGTATACCACTGCCTGTGACGTAGATGGGAAATATCTCCATAAATTTGTTTACCACTACTCAACAATAACTCATTTCTTTCCATGAAAATACTAAATAATAATGACATTGCTATTGGTGTGTACATTGAACTAAAATTCAACTATGTCTTTCTAAAGGAATTATCACTGACTGAGAAAAATGCTATTTTGTTTTGTTTTTATGATTTACTTTCTATATTTTATACTACTGAGAATTCTTTATAATATGCCAATTTTAAATGCATTTACAAGCTTATCTAGAAGGCAGAATTTGGGGTTAGGGAAGATAAAATGCCTGGCACGGATAGCTATGTTTTCTTAACTTAAAAAGCCCATCTTTGCTCCCATTTACATGAAACTTGGAGAGAATTAATCATGTATGTTTAAAGAACTGCTAAGATATCTGAACGGTGCATAAACACACTTCAGTTACCTAAAAATTGCAAGCAGGGGTAAGACTGATGGAATAAGGACTCTATTATCAGATCTAATTGAGTCATATGCACAAGATACTTAACAGTTTTGGCAATCACAAGTGGTTATTATTATTATTTAAAAAGTAAAACAAATAGTATAAATTACTTACAGAAAGCCTTTAGTAAACAAGAGGAACTGATATAAGACAAACTCATCCACTTTATCCCTAGGAGTACCCACACTTGGCATCATAGAGGAGGAACCCATTTATGTCTAAAAGAAGACCTGATTACCTCTTCCAAATTATCCATGTCCATTTCCCTGTCACCAGGTGAGCATGCTGTAGATCAGGTGTTAGTAGTTATGTCTCTCAGTAGATGTGTTCTCAGGTTCTGGTCAAGTTAGGTGTGCTGTGGTTGTGTTTTTCTTTCTCTCTCTACTACATTTTGCAGCTTTTCCTGGCCAAGTATGGTCTCCTGTGCTTGCTTTTCCATCTCTTAACCAGAAGCTTTGAGAAAATCCTGGGGCAGTACCTGGGTTAGACCACCATTAAGACAGCTTTTGAGGCAAAATATTTTATGAGCAACCCCTACACAACATATGTCCAAACTTTTGCTCCATTAGAGGCCTTCTTGCAGGAGTTATGCAGCTCCACTGCATGGAAATGCTTACCCATGACAACCATCACCTCATTTTCTGGTTCTTGCCACTCTCACCACACCACTATTTGTTTGCCACCATTTTGTTCCTCAGTGTTATCAACTCACTGACTGTTATGATTTCAGCCTTAGAACACTTGGCCTGCATTAAACCTTTTCTAGGAAGTATTCCCATTACTTTTCTGACAGTTTGTTGTACTGCAGGGGCTTGTGTGTCGCTATGATGCTGGAAGCTATGCCACCAGTATTGAGATACCAGCAGGGTGACCCACAACAGGCAGGTTTCAGCTGAGCTTCCAGACTAAGACAGACTAGGAAGAAGGACTCGGAAGTCCACTTCAGAATAGAATTAGCCGGTGAAAACATTATGAATAGCAGCAGAACACTATCAGATATAGTGCTGGAGAATGAACCCCACCAGGTTGGAAGGTACTCAGAAGATGACTGGGGAAGAGCTATGGCCTTAAATTAGAGTCTACTTTGATAATTTGAACTTTCAGGACCTTCATTTGTTGATGTGATATGACCCAAATGAGAAGAAAAACTGCAAAAATCCTTTAATAATCAGAACATCAATGTACAAAGTAAGAAACTAGGAAAATGAGAAATTGTCAAAAATGCAACAGCACACATAAATATCAGTATCCTGGATATTACTGAGTTGAAATGGACTTGCTATGGCCATTTTGAATCTGACAATCCTATGGTCTACTATGCCAGGAATGAAAACTTGAAGAGGAATGGTGCTGCATTAATCACCAAAAAGAGCATTTCAGATCTGTCCTGAAGTACAGTGCTATCAGTGATAGGATAATATCCATATGCCTACGAGGAAGGCCAGCTTATATGACTATTATTCAAAGTTTTGCATCAATCACTAAGGTCAAAAATGAAGAAGATGAAAATTTTTACCAGCTTCTGCAGTCCAAAATTGATCTAATGTGCAATCAGGATGCATTGATAATTACTGAAGATTGGAATGCAAATGATGGAAACAAAGAAGAAGGACTAGTAGCTGGAAAACATGGGCTTGGTGAGAGAAATGATGCCAGAGATTGTGTGATAGAATTTTGCAAGACCAACGATTCCTTCATTTTTTTCAACAACATAAATGGTGACTATACACATGGACCTTAACTCCGTCTGTGGAAATACTCAACAGAAAAACTCTGTATTATCAGCCAGAACAAGACCAGGTGTTAACCCTGGGACAAACCATCAATTGCTCATAGGCAAGTTCAAACTGAAAGTGAAGAAAATTGGAACAAGTCCACAAGAGCCAAAGTATACCTTGAGTATATACTGCTTGAGTTTAGAGATCAATTCAAGAAGAGATTTGGTGCATTGAACACTAATTAACAAAAACTAGACAAGCTGTGGAGCGAGACAAACAGATATCATCCGTGAGGAAAGAGGTCATTAAAAGACAGGAAAGAAAGAAAAGAGCAAATTGGATGTCAGAAGAAACTCTGAAACTTGCTCTTGATCACTGAGTAACTAAAGCAAAAGGAAGGAATGATGAAGTAAAAGAACTGAACAAAAGATTTCAAAGAGCTTCTCAGGAGGACAAATTAAAGTATTATAATGACATGTACAAAGAGCTGGAAATAGAAAACAAAAAGGGAAGAACATTTTTGAAGCTGAAAGAACTGAAGAAAAATTCAAGCCTTAAGTTACAATAGTGAAGGATTCCACAGGGGAAAATATTAAATGATCTCAAGAAGCACCAAAAGAGGATGGAAGGTATCATGTCCGACATTCCAGCGGCTAGCACTGGATAGAGTCCGAAGTCACAGTGGACAGGTGAAAGGATGAGAATTCTCACTCACACATGAAAGCACATCAACCACACAAGAACAAATAAACACATCACACAAGATAAAGTTGGGGCCAGGTGGGACCATGATCTCTGATGGAGAATCATGGACACTGGTCTGCTAACACAAGCTTTATTTATAGGGTTTACAAGTAGGAAGTCAGCAGGGCAGGACATTGCCAAAAGTGGTCATGATCTTTGTATTTTGATTGGTTACAGAGTGCAGGGAAGTCTTTGCCTTCAAATAAAAGACAGGGACATGCAAATAGTTTTAACCTGAGCCACTAACCTGTAAACATTTTCAAGTAAATAGCTCTAGCTTTGGCCCTATTATATTACAGATAGTTTAGTCTGGGGTAATAGCTTCAAGGAATAGTTCTTATTATTCTGTAAATAGTTTCAAATCCCAAGCAGAGAGGTACAAAACATGGGGAGAGGGAGGAGGGGGTAAGGAGGCTAGGACACAGTAGATCCCAGACCGCAGCAGGAAGGAATACAGAGTCATTATAGCAGAATGACTTGAGTGACATTCAACCATTTCAAGAGGTAGCATTTGATCAGGGATTGATGATACTGAAGGGAGAAGTTGAAGCTACATTTAATGCACTAGCAAAACACATGGCTTCAGGAATTGAAAAAATATCAATTCAGATATTTCAACAAATGGAGGCAACCCTAGAAATGCTCACTTGTGTATCCCAAGAAATTTGGAAGATATCTACTTGGCCAACCGACTGGAAGAGATCCATATTTACAGCTATTTCCAACAAAAGTGATCCAACTGAGTATGGAAATTATAGAACAGTATCATTAATATTACACTCAAGTAAAAAGTTGCTGAAGATTATTCAAAAGCAACCGCAATGGTATATTGACAGGGAACTGCCAGAAATTCAAATCAGTTTCAGAAGAGGATATGCAAATAGGGATATTATTGCTGATGTCAGATGGGTCTTGCTTGAAAACTGAGAATACCAGAAAGATGTTTCCAGAAAATCAAAATAAACCCACTGCCATTAAGTCAACTCCAACTCATAGTGACCCTATAGGGCAGAATAGAACTGCTCCATAGAGTTTCGAAAGAGTGCCTAATCAATTTGAGTTAGCAGATGTAGCACTTAACCACTACACCACTAGGGTTTCCAGGAAGACATTTACCCGTATTTAATTGACTATGAAAAGGCATTTCACTGTGTGGATCATAAAAAATTATGGATAACATTGCAGAGAATAGGAATTCTATAACACTTAACCATGCTCTTAAGGAATCTGTAAATAGACCAAGAGGCAGTCATGTGAACAGCACAAGGGGGTCACTGCATGATTTAAAGTCAGGAAAGGTATGCTTGAAGGTTATATCCTTTCACCATACCTTTTCAAGCAAATAATCCAGAAAGCTGAGTCATATAAAGAAGAATGAGGCATGAAAATTGGAGGGAGACTTATTAGCAACCTGTATTATGCAGAGGATACAACCCTGCTTGTACTTGTTATCAGTCTTCTCCTGAACTGGGATCTTCTGAGGCAAAAGGATCCTGGTTCCTTTCCAAAAGACACACTCTGCTCCTGGTACTGTTTCTTCGTGGTATGAAGTCCCCAGACTTGGCTTGCTTTCCTTCCTTTTCTGTCCCAAGAGATTGCCTCAGGATGCAAAACAGTCTTACATATTGAGTCCTGCCTCACTAACAATCACTGTCCATTCTCCTTCATTAACATCATAGTGGCAGAGTTTACTGGAACATCACAAAGTACCAGAAATCATGGCCTAGCCAAGTTGAAATGCACATTTTTGGGGGGATACAATTCAATCCATGACACATGTCCTCAAAATAAACATAATGGATTAAGTTCATTTTTATCCTTATTTTGCAGATGAAGAAAATGATGCATTGAGAGAATAAGTAATTTGACTGGGAACATAAAACTTGTTATTGATAAAACAAAGATCCAAATGCAACAGTCTGCTTTCAGACTTATTGCTTTATATTACCCTTGGATTTTCTTGCCTCCTAATTTTTCCACTTAAGCTTATTTCCATGACTCTTAGGAATTTCAACCCAAATATACTTCTGGATTTGAATAAACTCTACTAAAAGCCACCCGTATTTGGTATGTCTCTGACATTCAAAGGGCTTAAATACAGTTTACTTTGACTTGAGCACCCTTTCTTTCTAAGCATGTGCCCTTTCATTCGACTATTAGAATCTAGGCTAACTAGTCAAGCCAAGTGCCATCAAGTTAGATCTGACTCACGGCGACCCTAACTAGTCACTGAATATTTACCAGTTTGAGAAGACAACTCTTCCCTGCTTAGTCTCATAAGTAAAAACTGAACCTATTTTCAGTCCTGTGTTGAAAGAACTAAACTAAAGCTTGATGGGTAGTATGGCTACATGTGCTTAGGTTATAATTATATCAAATTGTCCAGAGTTATGTTATTGGGCATGAGGTTATTAAATGGTAAGATCTACAGTGTCTATGCCCAGATAATGATGTTAAATAAAACATGACATGACAGTGAACACATACATATGTGTGGGCTCACTGGAGGGCAAGGGGTTGAGGGTGTTGCATTTTCGGTTAGAATTCATAACAGGAAAACACTCTTCCATAAAAGAGGGGTTAAAACTGTTTCTGTCTTCATATCACAAAGAGAGAATGCAGCCGCCAGAGTGGAAGAAAGTTGATCCCTGCAGAGAGAGCAGAGACAGAGTGTGCAGTATTACAAAGCAGTCCCAGAATTCACAAATAAAGTTGAAATTCTTGAGAATGCACTTCAAGCAAGTGCATAGACTCAGACTAAGACTTTATAATAAAGGCCATCTATACAGCGAGATGTAGAAAATCTCAGTGCA
Organism: Heterohyrax brucei; assembly: GCA_028571685.1. Taxonomy (NCBI): domain Eukaryota; kingdom Metazoa; phylum Chordata; class Mammalia; order Hyracoidea; family Procaviidae; genus Heterohyrax; species Heterohyrax brucei. The sequence continues at coordinate 125,328,875 of CM053166.1, read as the reverse complement.
AATGAAGTCACAGGGGACCAGAAGAACCAGGGACACACAGAAAAGAATTTCAAGGAGACAACAGTTGGAGACTATTTTCATATCAACAATAGTAAGACCTATCACCACAGACTCATGTCAGAGCCCACTATATATATCCTCTATTTGCAGAGCTTGCTATGTAAATGTATTCAAAGCAGTTCCCATTTACAAGTGTACTTATTATAGAGTGTAGTCTTCTAGGTATTAAAGAACACTTTTAGGTATTGTTATACATAAGTAACACTTCTACATATATAAAGATTCCAGGGCATGGAGGTGGAGTCAAAATTCTGTTGTACAGAATGGACAGAAAACATAAGCTGTAACCTCCTCCTCTTTGATGTTGACTGATGTGTACTACACATTCCACTCAAAATTTTGACCGTATGTCACAAAGTAGGTGTTTTTTGTTTCTGGTTTTTTTTTTTTTTTGAGGCAAAATTTGTCTGTTTTTATGATCCTTGATCATTACAATTTTCTCCTTTTTGAGGATACATAGGTATTCATTTTACAGAGTCCTTGCTTCAGGCTACCAACTCAGTCTTTGCAAATGGTCTTTGAGCTACAGCATCTTGTGAATTTTATGATTTTGCAATAGAGTTAATTTTCTTGCTAGCTTTTCTCTATACCAGGAATATTTGTACCAGTGCCAGATTAAACCTTTTGGTAAACTTTCCATAGAAATAGCCAGCCAAGCCAAAAGAATATTAATAATTCCTATCACAAGTTAACAAGTCCATGGTACTATTGCAAATAGATTTCTAAGTGCTTTCTTAATATCCACTCTCACCATCTTCACATCCGTGTTCTGTATTTCAGCCAGAGCAACTTTTAAAAGAGAAATCTGATCATTCCCTATCTTAAAACTCTTTAATGGTTTCCCATTGTTCTTAGGAAATTGATGTATGTATTTTAAAAACTTGGCCTACAAAGCCTTAGGGGATGTGGTCCCTGCTGATTTCTCCAGTATTATCTAATTTCCCATTAGCATATTGCACTTCTCTTTCACAATACCTGGAGTGAATACAATTAATATAATTTGTTCTTTAATATGTCTTTTTCTTATAAATATGTAAAATTTCACAAGAACAGGGCTAATGACTATTTTTCTTATTGCTATATGCTTAATTCAGTGCTTGACACATAAAAAAATTTGTCATTGAATCTATTCTGATTCATAGTGACGCTATACGACAGAGTAGAACTGGCCCATAGAGGGTCCAAGGAATGCTTGGTAGACTCAAACTGACAAGCTTTTGATTAACAGCTATAGCACTTAACTACTACGCCATCAGCGTTTCCTCTTGGCATGTAGCAGGCATTAAATATATTTGGTTAAATGAATAAATGAATGAATCTCCTGATCTGAAACAGGAGATCGTAGATATTGATGCTAATAATAGATTATGCCTTTCTCAATGAAACACCTCTGTTTGTTAAATCAAACTCTTTTTGAGATTTCCGTATTGGTAAAATGTATCCACTATCGTGATACTGTGTTACAATTGGTTTGATTGTCTTTTATACAGTCTTTGTAGCTCTGGACTTGTAATTCTTCTTAAATGATTGGTTAGACTGCAATCTTGCAAGGGATTTTTTTGTTTGTTATTCTTGTAAGTGGCTTGTAGGGATCTGTTGGTTTGCTATCTGCATAAGAGTTTTGCAAATCCGCCCAACAAGACTGATAGAGCCATTTCCTAAAATTGCCAGTGAGTTTCCCTGTATCACCAGCTGAACTAATGGAAACTTTTTGAGCTTCCTGAATTTGAGAGACAGGGGGGTATCTTTTGGACATGATACCCTACCTTAAAAACTTCCTGTTATTGTTGTTTTTACATGCTAGATTTGGACAAAACTGTTCAAATATAAGGACATAAAAACAAACTTAGGTCTCTACTTCATTCCAGGTATCAAAATAAATGATAGATGAATTGAAGAAATAAATGTAACTAATGAATAAGAAGAAAACCCTAGACCAGATATATGTGCCTATTTATTTGTCTCAGAGTGAGGAACATGTTTTTCTACATAAAAAAATAAATAAATTCACAGGAAAAGTTTGGTCATAGATTTCACTACATAGGAATTTACAAGTTCTGTATATTTAGTAATACATAAAACAGATCCATAGGTAAAAATAAAAACAAACAGAAATATGTACTTGCATGAAGTGTGTTAAAGTATTAGTATTGTTTCATTTTCACATGTACAACTCAGTAAAACCACTTACATTGTACAACCCTCACCAATATCCATAGCCAAATTCTCCATCGTCATGAAAAACTTGATGCTACCTAAACAATGATTAACCTTTTTCCCTTTTAGCCTCTGGTAACTACAGTTAAACCCTGATCTCTATATATTTGCCTGCTGTAGATATTTCATATTGGTGAAATAACACAATATTTGTTCTTTTGTGATTGACTTTCTTCACTCTGAATAATGTTTTCAAGGACTGTCCGCATTGTGACATATATCAGGACTTCATTTCTTTTTATGTCAGAGTAATACGTATTCCATTGTATGAATATACCACATTTTGGTTATCCATTCATCTTTTGGTGAACATTTTGGTTGTTTTTAACTTTTGGCTTTTGTTAATAGTGACGCAATGAACATGGGTCTACCTGAGTCTGTGTCATTGTTTTCAAGTGTCTTGGGTATATATATATATACTTTTGGCTTTTCTTAATAGGGATGCAATGAACGTGGGCGTACCTGAGTCTGTATCGTTGTTTTCAAGTGTCTTGTGTGTGTGTGTGTGTGTGTGTGTGTGTGTGTCTGTGTGTGTGTGTGTGTATGAGTGGCATTGCTGAGTTATAATGGTAGCTCTGTGTGGAACTTTTTGAGGAATTGACAAACAATTTTTCCTAGGGGCTGTACCATTTTATATTCACTCCATGAATGGATGAGGGCTCCAATTTCTCCACATGTCACCAACATTAGTTATTTTCTATTTTTGTCATGTTAGTCATACTTGTGGAAGTGAAGTGGTATTTCATTGTGGTTTTCATATACATTTTCTTAATGACTAAAGAAGGAACTCTGGTGTCACAGTGGTTAAGCACTCAACTGCTAATCAAATGGTTAGTGGTTTGAACCCACCAGATGCTACACAAGAAGAAGATGTGAAAGTCTGCTTCTACAAAATCACAGCCTTAGAAACTCAATGAGGTCCTAAAGGGTAGCTGTGAGTCAAATTAATTCAAAGATGAAGGATTTGAATGGCCATGACATCAAGCATCTTTTCATGTGCTTGCTAGCTATTTGGTGAAAAGTTTGCTCAGATCCTTTGCCTGTTTTTTCTACTGGGCTACTTGTCAATATATATATGTATTTAACCATAAGAAATTATTGTCTAATAATAGTAGTAATAGCTAACATTCAAGGTTCTGTGGGCTGCACACTGTTTTAAGTGCTTATCACATAATTATTTAATCCTCGTAAAACTCTATGAGGTATATACTATTATTGTTTCTATTTTATGTATGAGGAAAGTGAGGCAAAGAAAAGTACTAGAGAAATATTTAGTAAGCAAATAGGAAGCACAACAAAGATAGAAAACAAACGGCTACTATATGATAAAATTTTCAGAGATTAAAAATTGAGAAAAACAGTTTTTCCAGTTAGAATCACTGTGATTAGAACATTGGCAATGCTTAATCTTGGTGAGGATTTGGTGAAATAACATTTCCTACACCACTGAAAGTAATATACTGACTTCAGCATTATCAGAGTATAATTTGGCAGCAACATAAGACAAAAGTTATATACGAATGTAATTTTTTGTCCAAGCAATTTCACTTTTGTGTATTAACCCTAAGAAGAGATCACAAATGCAAATATTTATTTCCAATGATATTGATCAAAGAATCTAAGTAAATACTGAAAAGCTGGGCACAGTCTAACTGGTCATCAGTAAAAGACATTCATTACAGCCATACTCTAGGAAACTATGGTGATGATGTCAATCTATCCACCTATCTACCTACCTATCTACCTACCTATCCGTCTACCTATCTGTCTGTCTGTCTGCCTATCTACCTACCTACCTATCTATTTCTCTATCATCTGTCTACTTTCTATTTATAATCTATCTAACAAAACATCACAATTAGTATTTAGTAAAAAAGAGCAGAATGCAGAATTGTACACATCAATACGATGCCAATTTTGTAGTGCACACACATACACCTCCCACACTTTGTATATTAACATATGCATAAACTAAGTGTTGAATATTAGTGCACTAAAATGTGCAAAATATTATCCCTGATTGTTAAATTGTAAGCAGCATTCTGTGCACTTTTTGGCTTTCCCCAAATTCTGCAAAATAAATATATTTTGTCTCTTTAGTGATGAAAGTAATGATGTGAAAGCTTTAAAATAAAAATAACTGTTTAGAACCAAATAACTTTTTACATTCAACTATTATTAATGATTCCAGGAACAAAAAAAAAAAAAAAAAATAGATTTTGTAAAGTGATATAAAGGGTGGTGTTTTGACAAGATATTGTTAATCAATTTTTTAGAATGAAAGAAAACACGTTTAATAGTAGTATATTTCCTATTGCTTTCCATAGTCATTTTATGCTCCAGTCACGAAACTGCACTGTTAAACACTAGTAACGTTTTGGTATATTTTATTCTAATGTTTATGTTTACACATGTAAATTTGTTTTTAATTCAGATTGGACTTATACTCAATCTAGTTTGGGCTATGTATTTTTATATATAATACTGTGAACATTTCCTCATAACCTAATTTATTTTGAAAATCACTGATTTACTGTAACTGTATGATGATATTTGCAACATGTGAATGTAGACTTACCAGGAGGTGAGGTCAAGATGATGAGGCAGTCAGATGCTTATTCTGACTATTCTAACAACAAAGACACTCAAAACAAATGGATCCATTACATCCTAGGAGCACAGAACATCAAAGGAAAAGCTGAGCAATTGGATTGAACAATGGGGAAGGGAGAATAGGATTAACCAGACTTGACCTGTGGAAAAATGGTCTCAGTCAATGTGGTGAGCTGAGTGTGGTGGTTGGAAGGCATCCTTACCAGCAGGAGAAACTCACCAGGAATCCACTCAGGCCTCCAGAACCAAGGAAAAACAACACAAGATCATCAAAAGTTAAGTCTTTGCATGTAACCAACTGCCCAGGTGTCTAAATCTACCCCTGCCTTTTATGCATTGCACTCAGCTCTGGAGTCTGAAGCCATTAATTGAGCCAAGGTTAGGACTCCTTAAGCCTGCCTTGGGCCATTCTCTCAGGCTTGAGACTTCGCAAGGGAACAATTTAACAAATTGAGAAAGTGGAAAGGAAAACAAAGAGAGAGAGAAAAAACAAAAACAAAAAAAACTGCTGACTACCCTGAGCCAGAAATTCTGAGCAGAAACTGTTCCCTTACCTAGATTAAGACACAGGCAGACATGCTCTCCTCATAGATACTGAGAAAGGCAGCTATCCCCATGCCTTTCTCAGCAGCTACAGCCACATACCTATGCCTACACCAACCATCTCTGCCTGTCTAGGGAAGAAGAGATCCTGCACTGTGTGTGTGGTGACTGACTCCTCAGACAACAAAGCTGAATACATACAAGAAAAGTAAATGGATTCTTGAGCTCACATATCTTGTAACAGCTCTGATAATCTGCTGACAGGATACTAGAGCTTCAAAGACAATAACCAAACTATCACACACAACCAGCCTACATGAAAATTTCAAAACAAAATAAAATAAGAAGTTAGAACACAGTAGGCAAAATAAAATAAATAAATACAACTTAATGATGGCTTGGAGAAAGAGTCAATTTCAAACCACATAAAGAGGAAGATCGTTATGTCTTCAGAGAGCTCCCAAAACAAAGACTCAAATTTTCTGGAGGAAGAGAACTTCCTGGAATTATCAGAGGTAGAATACAAAAGACCAATATTTAGAGCTTTTCAAGAGATTGGGAAGAAGATGAAACAAAATGCAGCAGAGCACAGTGACAAATTAAACAGGCTGTAGGAATGTGTAGAGTGGTAAGAATCACAAATTCAGGTAATTAATAATGAAATTAAAGAATTAGACAACTCAATAGAAAACAAAAGGAACAGAATTGAGGCAATGGAAAACTAAAAGAATGACAATGAAGATAAACAATGTGACTTCAACATATTTGAGGAAAAAATAAGAACTTTAAATCAAGAAACACTGAGAATTATGTGAGACACTATCAACAGGAATAATCTATCGACTGGAGTACTAGAAGAAGAGGGAATAATGAAGAATATATAGAGAATTTTCAAAGATTTATTGACAGAAAACTTCCCTGATATCACAAAATCTTAGAAGATAACTATCCAAGACATTCATGTAACTCCATACAAAGTAGATCCCAGAAGAAAGACACCAAGATATTTTAAAATAAATCTTGCCAAAAATAAAGATAAGGAGAAAATTTTAGAACTGGCTACAGAAATTTTATGGGGCAGCACTTCTCTACCTTATAGGGCCATTATGAGTCAGAATAGACTTGATGACAGTGGATTTGGTCTTTAAGTATAAAGGAAAAATAACTGCAAAGGAAAATCAATAAGGTTAAGTGGAGACTACTCAGCAGAAACTAGGCAGGCAAGAAGGCAATGGGAAGAAATATACAAAACCTTGAAGGAAAATAGTTGTTAGCCAAGAATTATATTTCAGCAAAACTGTCCCTTAATTGTAATAGCAAAATTAGGACATTTCCAGACAACCAGAAATTTAGGAAATTTGGGGGAAAAAATAAAAGAAAAATTACAAGAATTACTAAAGTGAAGTTTTTGGTTAAAAAATTGATAACATCAGGTAACAAACCAAGACTAGAACACAGAACATGGTGAGTATCAATCAAAATAGTGGAATCAAAAAGAAATCAAAGGCAAAACACTGAAATTAAGCAAAGATGTTATTGTATAGACATTTTTTATTTCTGTTTTTATTGTATTTTACTTTTTATTGTGATTAAATGAAAGTACAGAATGCAAATCAATTTTGCATGCCTGACTATCTGTAGCTCCTTCTGCTTTCCTTGCATGGTGACAGCACATTCCTCCTTTTCATTCTATACTTGTAGTATCTTCTTAACAAACTCCTGTCCCTCTTCTCCACCTTCTTCTCTCCCATCTAGAAAGAGACCAGTAGGACAGCATCCTATAAATGCATATAACCTTAAAGTACACGCACCATATGGTTAGGTTCTGTACCTGAGTCCAGTCCATTTTTGTTCAAAGAGTTGACTTCTGTAGTGTTTTCTGGTCAGGGGCAACAGCAGGTCTTGTGGCTATGCTCCCAGGGGATCTTCCAGGCCATTGGGCTATCAGTTGTGTTCTTTTAGTAGAGTTCTTGAGTGGTACCCTTCTTTTTGTCATGCTGCCACTAGGATTCTCCGTTGTGTATCCCATCACAATAGTGTTCAGTAGTGGTCACACACCATCTGGTTCTTCTGGTCACATGTTGATACAGTCACCCATTCACATGGGTCCTTCTGTCTCATGGGCTCTTTTTTCTCATGTCTTTGTTGTTCTTGGTGATCACCTCTTCTGGATGAGTTGAAATCATTTGGTGTATCTCAGATGGCAGCTTGCTAGCTTTTAAGACCCCAGATACCACTCACTAATATTGGGTGCATAAGACTCCCTTAGCAACAGGCTATTTATGCCAATTGGCCTCGATGTTCCCCAACAGCATGGTCCCCAGAAAACCTGCCCCAGCTATTCTATCCTTACAATTTTGGGTTGAGATTAGAAGAGCTTTCAGTTTATGGTGAAGTCCAGTTAAGGTGATCTACTTTCTACCGTGTGCTGTTGCTGCTTTCACTTAATGAAATTTCTATCAACTGTCTAATATATGACCAATCCTTGCCCTTCCTCCTGGTCTTGTAGCTGTAAAAGAGTCTTTTTTTCTGTACATAAGTATTTTTAAATCCTTAGAGCAGGGGTCTCATAATATTTGTCCTTTTGCTGCTGACTGATTTCATTCAGCTTGTCTTCCATTGAAACCAGGTTATGAGGTGTTTCCTAAAATCATTATTGTTCTTTATCATTCCATAGTGTTCCACTGAGTAGATGTACCATAGTTTGTTTATCCATTCATCTGTTGATGGGCATCTAGGTTGATTCCATCTTTTTTCTATCATAGACTGTGCTGCAATAAACATTTGTGTGCATGTATCTGTTCATGTGGCAGCCTTTGTTTCTATAGGATAGATTCTGAGCAGTGGCATTTCTGGATCAAATGGTATATCTATTACCAGCTTTTTAAGAAAGCACCAAATTTCTTTTATATAAGCATTTCAACAGCAAAGAAAGGCTTAAAAGAAAATGTAGTCACAGATCTTTCATTAGGTCAGGAAGCAAAGGTGATACAAAGAAATAAATAACTTGTTTAAATGTAGAATAATCAGGGTAAATATTAATAACACCATAAAGGAAACTATCAATCCTATGCATCAAAATAAAGAACAAGAAAAATATGAAGTTTAAGCAAATACAAAGACACAAACATTGAAATAAATGAAAAGAAAACACACAAAGAAAAAAGATACAGCACTGAAAATTAAATGGCACAAAGAAATTGTCTACAACTCACAAAAAAGGCATCAAAATGACGAACTAAACTCCTACCTATCAGTAATCATGCTGAATGTAAATTAATTAAATGCACCAATAAAAAGACAGAGAGTGGCAGACTAGGCTAAAAAAAATGACCCATCTATATGCTGCCTACAGGAGACATACATTAGACTCAAAGACATAAACAAAAACAAAAATATCTAGCTACCAAACCAAAAACCCACTTCCATCAAGTCAATTCAAACACATGCATCCCTATAGGTCAGAGCAGAAGTGTACCATAAAGATTCCAAGGAGCACCTGGCGGATTTGAACTGCTAAACTTTTGGTTAGCAGACATAGCACTTAACTGCCACACCACCAGGTTTTCCATATCTACCTAACAACATGCAAAAAACAAAACAAAACAAAACAAAACAGGAATGGCAATACTAATCTCTAATTAAATTGACTTTAAAGTGAAATCTACCATGCTGGATTAGGAAAGACATTATATAATGATTAAAGGATCCATACTCCAGGAGGGCATAACCATATTAAATATCTATGCACCAAATGATAGGGCTCCAAAATACATAAAACAAACACTAACTGCAGTGAAAACAGGAAAAGACAACTCCACAACAATAGTAGGAGACTTCAACACACCACTTTCAGTGAAGGATAGAACTTCTGGGATAAAAGCTCAGTAAAGACACAAAATATTTAAATGCCACAATTAACCAACTTGACTTCATATACAGAACACTCCATCCAACAGCAGACAAGAATACTTTCTTTCAATGTGAACAGGTAACATTATCCAAACTTGACCACATACTAGGCCCTAAAGCAATCTTTAAGAAAATTCAAAGTATTCAAATGTTACAAAGCATCTTTTCAGACCTTAAGGCCATAAATGTAGATATCAATAACAGAAAAAAGACAGGAAAAAATCGAACACATGGAAACTGAACAAAACCTTGCTCAAAAACTGCATGGTTACAGAAGAAATCAAGGATGGAATAAATAAATCCATAGAATCAAAAGAGACTAAAAACACATTGAACCATAAGCTAGAGAACATAGCAAAAACAGTGCTCAGAGGTCAGTTTATCTCAATAATTGCACATATCTGAAAATAAGAAAGAAATAAAGGCCCAAATTGACTACAACTCAAAAGAGTGAAAAGAGAACAGAAAAACAACCCTTCAGGCACCAGATGAAAGCAAATAATAAAAAGTAGAGCAGAACTAAATGAATTATAGAATAGAAAGACAACTGAAAGAGTTAACAAGACCAAAAGCTAGTTTTTTGAAGCAATTAAAAAACTGATCAACTATTGGCCAACTGACAAGAGTTAAAACAGGAAAAGAAACAGTAAGAACCAAGATGTGTAACATGCCAAATGAAATTAAAGGAATCAGAATACTATGAAAAACTGCACTCTAGTAAATTGGAAAATCTAGAGGAAATGGAAAAATATCTAGAAACACACTACATACCCAAACTACCACAAACAGAAGTTAAAAAACTGAATATACTCATCACAAAAGAAGAGATGGAAAAGGTAATTTAAAAACTCCCAACCAAAATAAGCCCTAGCCCTGATGTCTCCACAGGAGAATTCTACCAAGCTTTTAGAGAAGAGTTAACAGCACTATTAATAAAAGTATATCAGAGCATATAAAAGGATGTAATAATTCTAAATTCAATCTATGAAGTAACCATAACACTGATAATAGAACTCAAGTAAAGACAGCATACAAAAGGAAAATTATAGGACAATATCTCTAATGAACTTAGCTGCAAAAATCCTCAACAAAATTCTAGTGAATAGAACTCAACAATATTTATATAAAATAATACACCATGACCAAATGGGATTCATACCAGAGATGCAGGGATGGTTCAACATTAGAAAAACAATTAATGCAATCAGCCACATAAATAAAACAAAAAAACTCTTACCACTTGATTTTAACAATTGATGTGGAAAAGGTATTTGAGAAAGTCCAACACCCATTCGTGTTAAAACCACTCAGAAAATTATGACGAGAGGGGAAAATCCTCAATATAATAAGGGGCATCTATGCAAAACCAACAGCCAACATCATCCTAAAAGAGTCTGAAAGCATTCTCCTTGAGAACAGGAACCATACAAAGATGCCCATTGTTACCACTTTTACTTGTCATTGAATTTCACATTCTAGCTAGAGCTATCAGACAAAACAAAGAAATAAATGACAGCCAAATTAGTAAAGAAGAAGTAAAAGTGTCTCTATTTTCATATAGCATGGTATTATACACAGTAAACCATAAGGAATCCACAAAATATTACTGGAAATATTAGAAAAGTTCAGCAATATATCAGGATATAAGATAAGCATATACAAATCAGGGGGACTGCTTTACATCAATAAAACATCATCAAAGTGGAAATCACCAAATTAATACTATTTACAATTGCCTCCAAGAAGATGAAATACTTCATAATAAATTTAACCAAAGGTACAAAAAAAATCTATGCAAAGAAAACTACAAGACTACTGCAAGAAGCTGAAAGACACCTACATAAGTGAAGAAATCTACCGTTTTTATGGAAAGAAGACTTAACATCATGTAACTATTCATTCTGCCCAAAGTTATCTACAGATAAATGCAATTTCAATACAAACTCCAATGTCATTTTTTAATGAGATAAGGAAACAAATCACAAATTTCATAAGGAAAAGGAAGAAGCTATGGGTGAGTAAAACAGTACTGAAGAAAAAAAAAGTGGAAGGCCTTCCACTACCTGACTCTAGAACCTGCTGCACTGCCACAGTATTCAAAACAGCCTGGTACTGGGGACAAATAGAAAAAAAAAAAGAAAGATAAATAGTCCAATGGAACAGAATTGAGAATCCACACATAATACTAGTCACCTTTGAGTAGCTGATATTTTACACAGGCCTAAAGTCCTCAAAATGGACAAAAGACAGTCTCTTCAACAAAAATAGTATCAGCATAACTAGATATCCATGTGCAAAAAAATAGAAAGAAGATTCATCTCTCACACCATGCACATAAAATTACTCAAAATGGATCAAAGAGCTAAATATAGAATCTAAATCAATAAACATCATGGAAGGAAAAATAGAGACAATGTTGGGAGCCCTAATACATGGCATAAACAGACTATAAATTATTACTAACAATGCACAGACGCTAGGAGAGAAAATAGATGACTGGGAACTCCTAAAAATCAAACGTTTATGTTCACCCAAAGATTGCAGCAAAAAAGTAAAAAGCCGGTCTACACACTGGGGGAAAAAAATGGGCTCAGCATCTGATCTCTATAATGTACAATGTATTGCAAAACTTCACCAACAAAAGACAGCCAAGCCAGCCAAGTGCTGTCGAGTCAGATCTGACTCATGGAATCTAATTTAAAAGCAGACAAAGAATATGAACAAGGACTTCACCGAAGAATACATCCAGGTGGCTAACAGATACATGAAGAAATGCTCACAATCATTAGCTATTAGAGAAATGCAAATCAAAACTACAGTGAGATACCATCTCACCACAACAACTTAACCTACTGCCGTCGAGCCAGGTCTGACTCACAGTGATCCTAGAGGTCAGAGTAGAACTGCCCTAGAGTTTCCAAGGAGTGCTCGGTGGATTTGAACTGCCAACTTTTTTGGTTAGCAGATGTAGCACTTAACCACTACTCCACCAGGGTTTCAAATAAGGCTGACATTAATCCAAGAATCACAAAATAATACATGTTGGAGAAGCTGCAGAAAGACTGGAACTCCTCTACAATGCTGGTGGGAATGTAAACAACCTCTTTGGAAAGCAATTTAGTGCTTTCTTAAAAAGTTAGAACTAGAAATATCATATGATCCAGTAATCCAACTTTTTAGAATATATCCTAGTGAAACAAGGGTGTCACAAAAATAGATACATGCAGCACTGTCCACAATAGCAAAAAGATGGAATGAACCTAGTTGCCCATCAACAGATGAATGAAAAACGAAACAAGGGAATACTATGCAATGATAAGGAACAATGATGACTTTAGGAAACAAAAGGAAGTCATCTGGAAGACATTATGCTGAGTGAAAACAGTCAGTTGCAAAAGGACAAATGTTATATGAGACCACTATTATAACGACTTAATAAAAGACTCATGCACAGAAGAAAATACTCTTTGATGGCTACAAGAGCGAAGAGTGAGGGAGAGTGTTATTCTTAAATTAGATAATAGATAGGAATTGCATATATATAAAGAGAACTACCGCAGGAAGTAGAAGGGTGGTTAGCTAGGCTGGACTACACCAAAAGCTAACAGCTCTCCTAAATACAACTCAACATTTTGAAGTTTGGAGTTGCAGGGGCAAGGGTCTGGGGACCACTGGTTTCAGGGAATATCTAGGTCAATTGGCATAACTGTTTTGTTTTGTTTTTTCCTTAAGACAGTGTTCCATATCACACCTTGGTGAGTGGCACCTGGGGTCTTTAAAGCTAGCAAGCAGCTATCTAAGTAGTATCAATTTGTCTCAATTCACCTGGAGTAAAAGAGAATGAATGATATAAAAGGCGTGTAGAAACCTTGAGCCCAAGAGACAGAAAGGGTAGTATGATCCAGAGACTATATCAGCATGAAACCAGAACTCGATGGTACCCACCCACCACCAATGACTGCCTTGACAGGAAATACAGCATAGAATCCCCGGAATAGTGAGAGAAAAATTGGTGTGCAGAATTAGAACTCGATTGAAAGACCAGATATGATAGTCTGACAGACTAGAGGGTCCCCTGAGAACATAGCCCCTGTACTCTCTATTAGCCCAAAGCTGAAAATACTACCGAAGCAAACTCTTCAAAGGTTGGAGTGGACTGTAAGACATAGAGTAATGCTGGAGAAGAGTGTATTTCTTGGCTTAAATATATGCATGAGGCTGCCTAGGTAACTTCTGTCTATATGAGAGGTTGGGGGGGACAGGAGTTGATTGAATGTATACAGGAAGTATACAGTGGAAAATAGGAGTGTGCTGTCACAGGGTGGGGAGAGAAACTAGAGTTGTGTAGGGACGTGTGTGCTGAGTTTGTGTGGCAAATTGACTCGGATTGTAAAATTTCACTTAAAACACAACAAAATATTAAAAAATGTTGAATGTAAATGTTTGTATAATTATATTTATTATCCCTTGAAACCATAATAATCCATCTCCTAAATTTTGTATAGATTATATATGAGAAGGATGAGTGCATGTTTTGCTATGACCTGAAGGTATGCATTGAGGAATGCATATTTTGATGAATTGACATGCAGAGTATGATATCAAGACTCACTTTCAGAAACAAGCAGATACTTTCCAGTGTTGTAGTAAATAAGGATAAAGCTAACCCATAAATGTCACTCCAAGTCAGGTTTTTTGTTGTTGTTGTTATTCCCATTAAGATCTTCTTAAAACACAATATCCATAGTAACCAGCTGATGTCAAGTCAACTCACAAAAACCATGAAAAATTATTAAAACTGATAATCCTTAATCATGATGAGGATTTGATTAAGCAGGCCTTTCATATACTGCTGAAAAGAAATATAATGATTTCAACCTAATTTGAAGTACAATTTTGCAAAAACATATCACAAACTTTACATATGAATATAACCTTTGTCTCAGCAAGTTCACTTTTAGGTATTAAGGCTAAGGAAATAATTGGAATTGCAAATATTTATGTTAAAATGGCATCCTTCAAAGTATCTTCTAATATATTGAAATCTCTTCAATCATGTGGGCCAGAGTAAAAGTGTGCTCCATAGATTTTTGATGCCTGAATTTTGGAGAGTAGATTTTCGTGCTTATCTTCTGATATGCCTCCAGTGTCCATTCTTTTCCTTAGCAACTGATTCTTTTAACTGTTAGCACAACACAGAGACTTCTACCAATATTCTTTTTTTTAATTGTGCTTTAGATTAAATTTTACAGCTTAAGTTAATTCCTCATACAAAACTTTATACTTACAATGTTACATGACATTAGTTGCAGTCCCTACAATGTGACAGCTCACTCTCACTTTCCACCATGAGTTTCCTACATCTACTCATCCAGTTCCTGTCCTTTCCTGCTTTCTCATCCTGCTTCCAAACAGGAGTTTCTCATTTAGTCTTATACATCTGATAGAACTGAGAAGCAAACTCTTCACAAGCATTATTTTATGTTTTATAGTCCAGTCTAATGCTGGTCTAGAGTGTGCTTTGGGAATGATTTTAGCTGTGGTTTAAAACAGCATCCAGGGGTCATGGTTTCAAGGTCCATCCAGTCTCTGGCAGACCATGAAGTCTGATCTTTCGATATAAATTTGTGCTTTGCTCCAGTTTTTTCCTTTTCTGTCAGTGACTCTCTGTTGTGTCCCCTGTCAGAGATTCACTGTGTTACTAGACAAACTCCAGGTTCATGCAACCTGCCATGAAGGCAATCTTTGAGACAGGGGATTGGATATAGTAATCAGAGGATTTATTGTACATTGACAACACAAGAGGCAGTGAGGGAAATGAACTTCCTCCAAAAACTTGCCTGCCTGTTATTTGCAAGAAGGGGATTTTAAAGGGAAAGGCTATGTGTTAGTGCAGGTGTAGGTAATTCTCAAAGAATTCAAAGGGATCTCAGTCCTTTGATTCCTCTAGGTCCTCAGGGTGATAAAGATGGTGCTGAGTACCATCTGGTTCATAATCTCGCAGGCCTCTGTTCCAGGTCCTCAGAGCAATAGTGTTGGTTCTGAGGGCCATCTGGCCAGCAATATCTCAGGCCTTTGGTTTCAGTTGGTAGCTGGTTACCATACAGTTCTTCTCGTCTCAGGGTGATGGAGTCTCTGGTTTATATGGTCCTTTTGTCTCTGTGGCTAATATTTTCCTTGTGTTTTTAGTGTTCTTAATTCTTTTTGGCTACATCCCACCAACATTCTGAAAGAAAACAAACAAAAAACTGTTGCAGTTGAGTTGATTCAGTTTCTAATATCAAAATTGATTCCCATTTACAGCATCCTCCTGTATGCAGAGTAGAATTGCTTCATAGGTCCTTTCAGTTTGTGATCTTTTGGAAGCAGATCACCAGGCTTGTCTTCCAAGGCATCTTTCCATAGGTTCAAACCACCAGCTTTCTGTCTAGCAATTGAATGCTTAACCCTTTTCACCAACCAGGGACTCCTCTAGTATGATTAATCTCAAATATTGAGTCATTCATATTTTAATACAAATAATTTTATCAGAGACTCCCTTCCAGGACAGAGTCCACTAAATTATCATGAGAACTTTGGGAAGAAAAGTGAGTAAAAAGGTAGGGAAGATGCCTGAGAGATGGTGTCAGGCAAACTATCTAATTCACACATTTTACTAAAATTGATTCTGTTCATCAGCCTTCCACAGTGTTCTTCTCCCCCTATGGAGGAAAAAAACAAGTCATTTGATAAGACGAGTGAGAGGAAGGGAATATGCTGCATCAATTTATAGCTATCTTGATATTCTTCTAATGTGATTAGTAAGTAGGAAACATGAAATTTTTGTTCTTCCTATCCTGACACCATAGTTGTGTCCCATGACTTGCCACTTTTTGAGACTTGCACAGAAACAAATAAGACTAAAGAAATTGTCTTCTATACTTCACTTCTTACTTCTTAGAAAGGTGAAATTCTCTTACGGAAATACTATCCAACAATGTGATTCTATGATTTACTTTTTTTTTTTTTTTTAACTTCCTGTAGTTTTAAAATCTTCATTGCTGGAAAGTCCATTTTTATGCTCATCCTTATTACTTTCCTATGACTTTGGCTCTGAATAGAAGTATTTTAAAGCTTAAACACCACTGATTTATTTAATACAAGGAGTTTGAGTTTTTCCCCTCAAGTAAAGTAGTTGTATTTGTACTGGTGCAAAGTTGAACTGTCAGAAATCACCTTGATGTATTTCAACACAATGGCTGCTGTTGTTGCTACCATATTGTGTTGTATGTGTGTTGAAAGCAATTCAGATGTAAACTAACAGCCTCATTTCGTCATACAAAAGGTCAAAGAAATAGCAGTCCTCTTTAGCACAGCTTGACTTTGGGGAAAAAATCCATTTTGTCTGTTGCTTAACAACTCAAAATCCTCTAGGGGTTTGCACATTGATTTTTAAATCAATTGTCCAAGAGTCTTTCTAAGTATGAAAGATGAACTGATGTGCAAGTTTGGTACTTCTTTAGACCACACTTGTAACATCAAACAAAATATGCTTTTTCTTGCTTCTTGAATTTCAAATAGTCCTCAAGTCATCCTTATTACCTAAAGTCAGAAGATTTTAATAACAAGCTCCATTGTGCACCTTTAGCCCACATGATTTGAATTATTGCTTGTGCTATAATCTAATATTAGTGGCTGAATTCAATTTAGATGTAGTTATATTGGTGTGTTTCTTTTGCATTCTTACTCAAATGCCTCAAAGTAGGCTTTTGCAGTAAGAAATGATCATTTTGTTGAAATTTTGTTCATTCCTTGTTATGTGATTGAGGCAGATTAACTTTGTCGAAGTACTAACATTATGTGATTGTTTGCCACTCCGATTTCTGCTGCTTCCCAGGTGTCCTTAGACCTTCTTGCCTCAGAAAGGGGAATGGCACAGCAGGAATGAAGAAAGAACAAGTGGCAACATCCAATTTTTAAGTTTTAAAATTCTAAGCTGTAATATGATTCAAAGAAACCCTGGTGTCACAGTGGTTAAGTATTCAGCTGCTAACTGAAAGATCTGTGGTTTGAAGACACCAGCGCTCCACAGGAGAAAGATGCAGCCGTATGCTCCTATAAAGATTACAGCCTTGGAAACCCGATGGGGCAGTTCTGGTCTATTCTGTAGGCTTACTATGAGTTAGAAATAATTCAAGGGTACTAAGTTTGGCTTGTTTTCATTTTTTTAAGTAAAGGAAGGAATTACTAAAGTGTGAAGTACAATAAACTAAATTTTAATATGCCATAATATGAGCCAGCTAATTGTATACACATTTTAAAAAGAAATATACTGTGAAACACGATTCATTTGCAGATCAAAATGAAATAAACTTGGAAATCAATATCAAAAAGATAATAAAAAATACACCATGCATCCATAAATTGAATGCAATCATGTACACATGTATGCACACACATACATATATATACTTACAAATAATTGAAGAGTCAAACCGTAAATCCTGATTTGAAAATGAATGAAAAACATACCTAAACTTAGTTATAGTAAAAATTTTATTATTAGCAATGGCTTTTTCAAATATTTTGTCAATTTTTGGTATTTTTCTGGCTTCTTGTGTTATAATAGTTCATTTTCCCCAATCTATCTTTTCTTTGATAAATTAAAATAAAAAATACCAATTGTTCTTGGGTCACATCTACTACTGGCCTAATCATCTGGTGCTGCTATAACAAAAACACCACAAGTGGATGGCTTTAACAAAGAGAAATTTGTTTTCTCATAGAAAAGCTGGTTGAAAGTCCAAATTCAGGGTATCAGCTCCATGAGGAGTCTTTCTGTGCTGGCTCTGGAGAAAAGTCTGTTGCCAATCTTCCCCTGAATTGGGAGTTTGTGAAGCACAATTACCCTAGGTATCCCAGGTCCTTTCCAAATTATGATATCTGCTCTTGGCACTGCTTCTTGGTGATAGGAGGTCCCAAAAGCTTTGTTTGCTTCCCTTTCCTTTATATCTCAAGAGATTGCTTCAAGGCACAAGGTAACTGACACCCATCCTCCCTTGTTAACATCATAGAGGCAGGATTTACAGCTTGTAGTATCACATAATACACACATTTTGGGGGAGACATAATTCAACCCATGACAACTACTAGTAGTGACCCTACAGTAAAACCAGAGGCTGAAAACTCCCCCCTGGGGGGGTGGGCAAATACGATTGAAGGTCTGAGAGACATTGTTTCAGATCACCCCAACAGAGAACTGATCGCCACATTCTGCAAGCCCCAGGTGGCTATGCTAAGTGTGGGGCTCTGAGAAGTACCACTATGGATTTAGGAAACTATAGGCAATGAATGACTCCTCTAGTCTTGATAACTGGGCTCTAGTCAATGATAAAAGAACTAAGCAGGAGGCCAGGAAACACAGGGAAGTAACTTCTGTTTAAGCATTCTTTCAGATTGCTGGCCAGATAATGTCTAGCATCACTTTGTTTTCCTTGATGGCATGTGATGGCCTGTAAGATTGCAAAGTAGACTACCTCTACCCAGTCGACCTCCACAGACCAGCCAACTGTCTGCGTTGTTCCCTGCATCTACATATGATCTTTCTGTTTAAATACCCTGACCTTGCATGACAAATTCATACAGGCTCTGAGGACAAGAGTGTCCCAATTCTTTGCAACGCTAGCTTGCAAATAAACTCTTCGATCATTCATCTAATCTCCTGTCTCTGAGATTGACTTTAGTGACAAGTAGCTGAACTCTGGGGCTTTTCTGGTAACAGTAGTACAGAGTAGCACTGACTGATTTGAACTGTCGATATTTGAGTTAGTAGGCAAGCTCTTAACTGCTCTGCCAACAGAGTTCCAAATTTTCTTAGTACTGTTGTTTTTTTGTTGTTGTTGGGTGCCATTGATTTGATTCTGACTCATAGTGACCCTATAGAATGAAACGTTGACCAGTCCTGGGCCATCCTCTCAGTTGTCATGCTTGAGCCTATTGTTGCAGCACTGTCAATCCATCTGATTGAGGATCTTCATCTTCACTGACCATCTACTTTACCAAGCATATGAGCAGGGACTGATCCTCACTAACAACATGTCCAAAATATAACAACATGTCCAAAGCATGTGAGACATCCTTGCTTATCCAAGGAACATTCTGGTTGTACTTCTGCCAAAAGTGATTTTTTGATTCTTTCGATAGTACCTGATATATTCAATATGCTTTGCCAACATCATAATTCAAAGGCATGAATTTTTCTTCAGTCTTCCTTATTTTTTGTGCAGCTTTCATGCACATACGAGACAATTCAAAATATCATGACTTGGGTCAGGCAAATCTTAGTCCTCAAGGTGATAGCTTTGCTCTCTAACATTTGAATGAGGTCATTTACAGCTGATTTACCCAATGCATTGCATCTTTTGATTTCTTGACTGCTGCTTCTATAGACATTAATTGTGAATCCAAGTGAAATGAAGTCCTCAACAACTTCAATTTCCTTTCCATTTGTCATGATGTTGCTTATTGGCCCAGTTGTGAAGGTTTTTGTGTTCTTGATGTTGAGGTGTAATATATATTGAACACTGTGGTCTTTGATCTTCATCAATAAGTGTTTCAAGTCCCCTTCACTTTCAGCAAGCAAGGTTATATCATAACTTAGGTTATTAATGAGTCTTCCTCCAATCCTTGATGCTCTGTTCTTCTTCACATAGTTTTGCTTCTCACATCATTTGCTCAGCATATGGAGTAAATATATGTGGTGCTAAAATATAGCTCTGACACACATTTTTCCTAACTTTAAACCATGCACTATCTCTTTGTTCTGTTCAAATTAATGCCTCTTAATCTATGGACAGGTTCCTCATGATCACAATTAAACATTCTGGAATGCTCGTTCTTTGAAGTGTTATCCATAATTTCTTATGATCCACACAGTTCAGTGCCTCTGCATAGTCAATAAAACACACATAAACATCTTAGAAAAATCAGATATAAAAATTGGAAAGAAAGGGACTTCACTGTCACTATTTTCAGAAAATAAGACCTTCTACCTAGACTTTGCAAGAGAATTAACCAACATATTACATAATAAGTGATCAGATAAAAGATCATCCAACAAAGAAAGTTAATGTTCTGTTTTTCCCAGAGGCAAATAACCAAAGGAAAGTGACATAAAAATATAAAATTCATAATTACATCAGGACAAAAACTCTAGAAGGTTAAAATTACCCAAAATAATGTTAAAAAATGGAGAAAACCGTAAAATTACTGGACAGCTGTGCCCAGAGTTTGTCACTGAAGATTCCAGGTTATGATACCCTAAATTCACTCAAATTTTTAATATTGAAAGATTGACAAATATTGAAAGATCAGTCAAATCTCATGTTTAAAACTGAATAAATTACAAAATCAAAATTTCAGAATCTCGGTTTGTAATTTTTCTTTTTTTTTCTTTAAACTTTTTATTTAACATGACTGAGTGAAAATGTACATTCCCGTATAAATTGACAAGCCCACCTATATGTAGCTTCCACTGCTCTCCTTGTCCGGTGACAGCACACTGTTCCTCTCTGCTCCATACATGTCTCATCCTCCCAACAGCCTCCTTTCCCCTCCTCTCCACCCACTCTCCTTCCTCCAGCCAGAGGTCAGCAGGATGATATCCTATAGATGTATAGAACCATAAAGTGCAACCAATATATGGTCACTCTGCATTGCCAAGTCCAATCCATTCCCGGCCAAAGAGTGGATCTTTGTTATAATTTATGGGTAAGGGCAGCATCAGGGCCAGGGGCCATGCTCTCAGGGGAACCCCGAAACTGCTGGACCATCAACTGAAGTCTTAGTGGAGATCTCAGGATGCACCCCTTTCTATTCTTGTCTTGCCAGTGAGACTGAACCTAGTGAGCTCAATCATGGCTATCACTGGTGGTGGCCAGGCACCATCTGGTTCTTCCAGTCCCAAGTCGATGAAGGCACCCAGTCTTGTGGGTCTCTCTGTCTTCTAGGTTGTCTTTACCACATGTCATTTTGGTCCTCGGTGAGCATCCGTTCCTGCTGAGTTGGGACCATTTGCTGTGTCCTCGGATGGAAGCTTGGCAGCTTTTAAGACCCCAGACGCCACTCACCAATGTGCGGTGCAGAGAGCTGTCTTAGCAAAATGCTAGTTGTGCCAATTGGCCTCGATTTCACCTAAGAGCATGGTCCCCTGCCCCCTGCCCAGCTACTCTATCCTTGCAATACTGGGTTAAGATGGAAGGAGTACTCAAGTTATGCTGAAGTCCACTTAATGTTCTTGTTTCTAATGTGTGCTATCACCGCTTTCTCCCAACCAGATTTCTAGCAACTTTCTAAACTAAACCCCCCCTCCCTCACCCTCCCTCCCTCCCCTCTCTTGCAGCTGTCAAAGAGTCTTTTCTTCTATATACAAGCCTGTTTTTGAGATCTTATTGTAGAGGTCTCATACAGTATTTGTCCTTCTGTTGCTGACTACTTTCACTCAACATAATGTCTTCCAGTTGAAACCAGGTTAGGAGATGTTTCCTGGAATCATCGTTATTCTTTATCATTGCATAGTGCTCCATTGAGTATATGTACCATACTTTACCTATCCATGCTTCTGTTGTTGGGCAACTGGGTTGATTCCATCTTTTTGCTATCGTGGACTGTACTGCAATAAACATTCTCGTGCATGTGTCCGTTGGTGTGAAAGGCCTTGATTCTGTAGGATATATTCCAAGTAGTGGAATTACTGGGTCAAATGGTATATTGATACCCATTTTTTTTAAGGAAGCACCAGATTGCTTTCCAAAGAGGCTAGAACATTTTGCATCAGTTTGTCATTTTTCTTTAACTCTTTTGGAAGGAATTATCTATTAGGTTAGGAGTTCACAAACATTTTCAGCCAAGGGCCAGATAGTAAATATTTTAATCTTTTGTGGGTCATACAGTCTCAGTCACAACTGTTCAGCTCTGTCTTTGCAAGAGAAAAGAGGCCATATACAATACATAAACACATGGTCATGAGTGTTTTACAACAAAATCTTATTTGCAAAGATTTGAGTGGAAAGTAGTCCACAACAGCTGCTCACTGTATACAAAATTAGTCCAAACTCCTGAGACTACTTATGCCCCACCACACTTCATTTCCAATGTCATTCCCTAGTGCGTTTCTTGCCTCCAATCTCTGTTCTTCTCCAATGCATTCAGACCCTTTATATTTGAGTTATTTTGCATTTGTGCATTTCTACAAATATTCTCTGAACTTTTATATACTTTATTATGTTATAAATTAATAAAATACTGATTTAATACTGGTTATGTGCTAGGCAATTTGCTAGAATGCTGAAGGTAAAATAGCAAAAAAGGAGGACATTGCCCCCCCTTCAAAAAGCTTATATTGTAATACAGTATACAGATAAGCAAACAAGTGATTGCAGTCCTATATGACAAATTCTTTGACATATAATAGAAGATGTTTTGGAAACATAGAGGTGTAGTTATGAAAGATTTTTGATCCTATCATATCAACTCAGTATCCATTTAGAACCTATTGTCTTTTTGCTTTAACTTCACTTATAAATTTTAACGTTTTTCTCAAAACTGTATCTATGTGCGTGAGTTTTCAATAGGAAAATTTATAATTTCAAGAGTAAAATCCATTTAGCCAAGTTAAGACCTCAATAAATTATTTATATAGTGCAATTAAACCTTGTGCAGTTTTAGCCTTTTTTATTTGTCCCCAGTTTTGATGATTGCTTCCAAGTTAATTTTTCATAAATCAGTATCTGTTATTGAATGTCAACTTGATACACAATAACAAAATTTACTATGGAAAAATAACAGTTTTAGCTCTTGTCAATTTTGTTTGTATTGACTGATAGTTTCAATAATATTCATTTTGAATTAGACAAATAATTTATGGATTATATCCATTTCTTAGACCAACAAGCATTACTCTAACAAAGGCATATGTTGGGAATTAAACTGTGTCCCTCCCAAAAATTTGTGTAGCCTTTTGCTGAGCCATCATTCCCAATATTTTGTGATTTACCTATGCTGCACATCCTAATCTCTACTTGTGGCTAACAGTATGATCATGCTAAAAGAGAATTAGGGTGAGAGTACAACACCCTTGCTAAAAGAGTTTTCCTGGAGTGTGGCTTGCACTACCTTTTATCCTTTCTTCTTAATAGGAGATAACAAGAGAAGGAAGCAAGCAGAAAATTGGGAACCTTATACCATCAAGGAGGAAGCACCAGGAGAAGAGTGCGTCCTTCAGACCTGAGGTTCCTGTACCAAGATACTACCTAATGAAAGACTGATGTAACACAAGGGCTTTCCTTCCGAGCTGACATAAGGAAATCCTTCCTCTTGAGCCAACATCCCAAATTTGGACTTGTAGCCTTCTGGACTGTGTCAGAATAAACTTCTCTTTGTGAAAGCCGTCCACTTTGTGGTATTTATGTTAGAGCAGCACTAGCTGACCAAAACAGCAGAGAATATTTATAAACAGTAAAACACAAACAATCATAAGACCAACTGACAGAACCAAATTTTCCCTATTAAAACCAGACCAAATTCATTGCTGTCTAATTTATGCCAACTCTTACTGAGTCTTTGAGACACGGTAGAATTTCCCCATATGGTTTCCAAGAATTCTGGTGGATCTGAACTGCCAGTCTTTTGGTTAACAGCTATAGCTCTTAACCATTATGCTACCAGAGTTTCCCAACTAAAACCCACCGTCATCGAGTTCATTCCAACTCATAGTAACCCTATAAGACAGAGTAGAACTGCTCCATAGAGTTTCCGAGGAGCACTTGGCGGATTCAAGCTTCCAACCTTTTTGTTACCAGACATAACACTTAACCACTATGCCATCAGGATTTCTGTTTCCCAACTAGTGGCCTTTAAATTCATACCGGAGAATGAGTGAGAGTTTTCCAGGTAAAGGGAATAGTGGCAGGTGAAGAGACAAGGGGAATAATTCAATCTAAGGCCCAGTAATTAAAAAAAGCATGGTGCATCATGTACTACTGCTTTTGCTTTTTTTGTTTATATTTTCCTCTGCCTATGAGTTTATTTCTCCCCCTTTCCATCTGCAAATATTCTTATGTTATTGTAAGATCATCTCAAGTTATTTCCAGTGGGATGAGTTTTATATTTGAAAGGCATATTTTTTTCTTCTGTTGATTTGTTTAGCATATGCAATGCACGCTAACAAAAGATTTGTGGTAAAACTATAAACTGGAGAGTTAGAGTACATGAAGAAATGACAAGCTTAATTGGAGAAAACAGGCCCGTTATCACATAAATGCAAAAAGGATAAAGTCATATTCATATGCAGTATTTAATTTATATAAGTCTCTTGCTCTAAAGAAACATAAGTAATATTTTTCTTAGACAATATAGGTTTTATTAGTTCAATCTGAAGCTAATCTTAAGTTTCACTGAATTTAGTGGCATTAATATAATTATGGTACAGTTACTTGAACACCTAAATGAGTTCAAATTTGTCACTTTCAGAAAGCTATATAAAATCAGAAAGCAAAAACCACTACTGTCAGTCAATTCTGACTCATAGTGATCCTATAGACCAGAGGAGAACTGCCCCATAGGGTCTCCAAGGGATAGCTGTTGGATGTTCACCTTTTGGTTAGCAGCCAGAGTTCTTAACTATTGAACTATCAAGCCTCCTACATATAGTTTATTTGTAAGAAAACTAAGTGATACAATATAGCCGGAAATTTTGTGGCTTGAAATTAGGTATTCCCTTTTAAAAAATAGGAGTTCTTTATTATTTTATGCTGTGCTGAGATGGAATAAAACATTTATTTTTATCCAGTGTATTTTTTATGCCAAGTAAGACTGTAAGTGCATGTATAACAAAAGCATATTTGGTTAATAAATATGGTCACTGATATTCCTTACTTCTATTAGCTTTTTTACCTTCTCAAAATAGATTAAGTTGAGGTAACGTGTTTTGTTTTGAGATTCCCCAACTTAACCACTGTGTCTGAAACCATTATGCAGGACTTGTGGAAAGTCCAAGGATTTAAACACTGTGGAATTCTTTAGTGCTCCTCTCCCTTAAACTGTAGCCTTTATTAAGTGACTCTATAACCTGCTTTTCTATATTCCATATGACTTCTGTGCATGTCCATAGGACATTACTTACTCTGCAACAACTTCTATGAGCATTCGATTATGAGATTCTAATATGTACACCTGAATCCTAAAATGGTATTCTCTTCAGTTTATATCAAAATTCCCAGATGGCTCAACTTAATTCAATTTTATAGCTATCTTCTTAAGAGAGTATATTAAAGCAAAAGAATCCTTCATTGGAACCAGAGAGCAATGAAGTTCACAAATAAAGCTTCATCACTTCAGTTCTGAATTATATTTCCTCACGAATGAGTTTTTGATTTGCAGCCAAATTTAAAATTAAAAAGATCTTGGCCCACATGACCTTCATGAAAGGTCTAAGAGTTTCTCTTTTCATTAAGAATAAGAAATACAGTATTGGTTATATTTATGTTCTAAATGTAGTCTGTATTTAAGTTCACAACCTGAGACAGATTTTTACTGAATGCTGTCAGACTTTATTTTTAAAATTCCACTGTACTTGTCTTCTTGAAGGAGCCTTTTAAGGCTTGAGATGAACATCTTCTATGCAGGGTTGCTGCAGTATCACCCTTACAGGGTTGCTGGTTTTTCTGTTCCCGATTAAAATTCATGTTTTCTTTAAATAGCATGAAAAGTACTGCTCCAGAAGTATTCTTTGGCCTTGGTCAGGAACATATAACCACTGAAAAATTTTCAGACAGGAGACTGGTAATTAGGCACAGCTTGAAAAGCCAATCAAACTCAGTCTACTCTTGCTCCCAGGGAGAGACCAGTGATTGCCATTGCAGTGAAGGAATCTTAGATGTGATTCTGCAGAGCAAGACTAGCTCTCTTTATAATCAAACAGCAAAAACAATTAACAGGTAGAGCTCATGGATTTAATTCACGAAATCTGTTGAGTAGAAAACAGTCAAACTAAGTGTTGAGGAGGTGAGGAGAATAGCTTAATAATAAAGTTTAACAGTCTGAAATTCCTATATAATCAAAATAATAAACATATCAGCCAAATTTCTAGTATTTTCCATAATATTAAACAATTCTATTTTTATTATGATTAAGTGAAAGTATACAATCCAAGTCAATTTTTCATGCCAGCCTCACTACAACTTTATGTGCTCTCCTCACCCTATGACAGCACACTCTCCTGTCATCTTTTTTTTCCTATCATTTTTGTTTGCCTGTTTCTAGCTTTCCATGTATCCAATTATAGATTAACTGTGGTGCATACTTTTAGTTATTCTTTTACATCATTTCGCAGTTTCTTCATTGAGAGAAATGTCATAATTAAGCCTTAGGAAAAAGATATATTGAACATTTGCTAAACTTTAAATCAGATAATATTGATCAGTTTCCCTAAATGTGTGTTTGTGTGTATATATACACACACACATATATATATGTATATAAAACCAAACATATTGTTCTTGATCCTGACTCATAGCAACCTTACAAGACAAAGTAGACCTGCCGCATAAGGTTTCCGAGGCTATAATCCTTATGAAAGCATACTACCATATCTTTCCCCTACAGAATATAGCTGTTGGGCCCAAACCACTGTACCAGGAGTGCTTCATAATATCTATCTATCTGCCATCTATCTATCTGCCATCTATCTGCCATCTATCTGTCATCTATCTATCTCACTATCTATCTATCTAACTATCTATCTATCTATCTACCTATCTATCTATCTATCTATCTACCTATCTATCTACCTACCTACCTACCTACCTACCTACCTACCTACCTACCTACCTACCTACCTACCTACCTACCTACCTACCTACCTACCTACCTACCTACCTACCTACCTACCTACCTACCTACCTACCTACCTACCTACCTACCTACCTACCTACCTACCTACCTACCTACCTACCTACCTACCTACCTACCTACCTACCTACCTACCTACCTACCTACCTACCTACCTACCTACCTACCTACCTACCTACCTACCTACCTACCTACCTACCTACCTACCTACCTACCTACCTACCTACCTACCTACCTACCTACCTACCTACCTACCTACCTACCTACCTACCTACCTACCTACCTACCTACCTACCTACCTACCTACCTACCTACCTACCTACCTACCTACCTACCTACCTACCTACCTACCTACCTACCTACCTACCTACCTACCTACCTACCTACCTACCTACCTACCTACCTACCTACCTACCTACCTACCTACCTACCTACCTACCTACCTACCTACCTACCTACCTACCTACCTACCTACCTACCTACCTACCTACCTACCTACCTACCTACCTACCTACCTACCTACCTACCTATCTATCTATCTATCTATCTATCTATCTGTCTATCTGTCTATCTATCTATCATCTATCTATCATCTATCTATCATCTATCTATCATCTATCATCTATCTATCATCTATCATCTATCTATCATCTATCTATCTATCTATCTATCATCTATCTATCATCTATCTATCTATCATTTATCTATCTATCTATCTATCTGTATGAAAGGCATTATCATTATTGTATCAGATGAATCTTAAAAACTGTCTATATTTTTTTAAAAAATGGCATTGTTTATACTATCAGGTAAGAAGTAAACTTTAAAGTACTACTAAATTTTCTCTGTCTAATTTACTGTGGAAACTCTGGTGGCACAGTGGTTAAGAGCTACCACTGCTATCCACAAAGATTGGCAATATGAATCAACAAGGCATCTCTTGGAAACCCTGTTCGGTACTTCTACTCTGTTCTATGGGGTCATCATGAGTCAGAATTGACTCGACAGCAACAGGCTTGCTTTGTGGTTTTGAATATACTTTGTAACTGTTTTTCCTAGACAAGAACATCATACTTGGTAAACTCGAATATTAGTGAAAAAGAAGACCCTCAACTAGATGCATTGACACTATGGCTGCAACAATATGGTCAAACATAGCAATGATTATGAACATGGTATAGGACTGGGCATTGATTTACTTTGTTGTACATAGGGTAGTTATGAGTCAGAAGCCACTTAACAGCACTTAGAAACAACAACAACAATGATATGGACAAATTGTTGTTCGTAAGAAATTAGTCACCTTTAACTACTATTTGAGATTTACTCAATTTAACAAATATTCTCTAACACTATGTGAAAGAATATTGAAGATAAAAATACAAATAGCTGTGTAGCAAAATATAATAAAATACATGCAGTGTGCTATTAATATTCATAAGATAAATAAATAATATCCAGTTAGGAGAAGGATTTAATGATGTAAGATGCATTTCAAATTAATTTTGAGGAATGTATAGATAATTGACAATAGAGAAGAACATGTTACATAGAAGAAGGAACTTGCAAATGATCAGAAACATCATGGAGTTCAGTTTGGAAGGATGAGATTATTGAAAGTACATTGGTACCATGTTATACAAGATTTTGAATGAGTTAGAAGCATGGAATGATTGAAAAAGATATGGGAAATCATTGAGAGTTTTCATTTTGTTCTTAATAATGGAGAAAAGTATTCAAAAATGTATTTGGGGAAAAGTAATCTACAAGGACTAGGTAAAGTAGATTGGTAGGGAAAGAATCAAAATGAAGGGGCTAGTAGAAAACTAAAGCAACAGTGAAGTCAAGAGAAAAAAACACATAGAGTGGTAACACTAGGATTATAAACAAGAGTCTATAATTAAGATTTTGGAGGACATAGAAAATGTAGGGATTGACTAATTGATAGCTATATGAGATCACACAAAGGGAAAAATAGAATTTGAGATTTTACACTAGAGTTACCAGGAAAATGGTAGATATGAATAAATAGACAAAAATTTCAAAGAGAGGTATACTGGGTTGACAAACAACAACAACAACCAATTGCAATTGAGTTAGATTCAACTCATGGCCACTCCATACGTGTCAGAGTAGAACTCTGCTATGTAAATCATCAATGGCTAATTTTTAGAAGCAGATCATCAAGCTTTTTTTCTGAGGCACCTCTAAGTGGACTGAAAACTCCAACTTTTCAGTTATTAGCTGGGCACATTAACCATTTGTACTATCCAATGACTCCACTGAGTTGAATACTATCCTACAAAAATTCATGCTCACCCAGAACCAGAATGTGACCCTATTTATAGAGAATCTTTGCATATGTAATCAAGTAATTATGAGATCATGCTAGACTAAATGAAACCAAACCCACTACGACTGAGTCAAAGTGGACCCTAATCAAATGACTAGTGTCCTTATAAGAAGAGAGTAGCCTGGACATATAGATTCAGGATATAGGAAAAATATCAGGTGACTGCAGTGGCAGAGATTTAAGTAATGTTTCTACAAGCCAAGAGATGTCAAGAACTACCTGCAAGCATCAGAAGCTAGAAAGAGGTAAAAACATGATCCTCTGCTAAAGACTTCAGAAGGAACATGGACTTGTCGACATCTTAATATCAGACATTCAGATTCCAGAGCTTTGAAAGGTGAAATTTATGTTGTTCTAAGCTACTCAGTTTGTGATATATGTTATAGCAGCCCTACAAAGCCAGGAAAATTCTTTTGAAAGGTAAGTAGTGAGGGAACATTTTCTGTTTTGGGGCAACTACTGGGCTTACACACATACTGTAGAACTCCTAGAAAAACTACATCAAACAACAACTAACTCTTCCAAAGGTAAGACACATAAAGGTGAGATAAAAAAATCACAGTTACATATTTCATAGCTGAATAATTTATTGAAAATTTAGTAGCTTCTACTGTCAATTCTGGCCAAAGAAAATAAATTGGAATAGGGAAGGAAAGTTCTCAACTATAGCTCACTGCTGATTTCCTGGATGTGCACTTTATGCTTTGACAGAGTCAATTTTAATGGAATGCTTAGATAGATTTATATTTTAACAGTATGTAATGAAATTGCTTAAGCCTTCATTATCTGAATAGAACTGTGATTCATGTTGGCAAGTCACTAAGAGTCAGAAGGCAGAGAAATAGCAACCAGGACAATGGCTATTTAATGTTACAGGTATAGTATGAGGATATACTGATAATAATAATGATAGCTGCTATCAAAGCTAAGTGGTTAAGAGGGCAACTACTACAGCCAGAAAATTGGGTTTAAATTCTGGCTCTGCTACTTATTGTATTTGACCTTGAGCAATTCAAATAATCCTGCTCAGCCTCAATTTCTTTGTCTTCATACCATCTATGAGAATAATAGTAGTACTTAACTCATATGAGGGTATTGTAAGCATTAAATGAGATAATATATGACATGCATCAGAAGTGCTCTGGAACATTTAGCTCAGGACATGGATGTAGGTTCTAGTGCTATGTGTTTCTCTCTCTCTCTATATATATATACCCTGACAAGGAATGAATCCATTTCCTTCAGTCCTATAAATACAAAAACAAAGCCCGTTGACATCAAGTTTGTTCCAACTCACAGCAAATTCAAATTGCAGAGTAGAACTGCCTCATAGTATTTTCAAGGCTATAAATCCTTGCAGAAGCAGACTGCCACATCTTTCTCCCTCAGAGCATATGGTGGGTTTGAACTGCTGACTTTTGGTTAGTAGTCAAGAGCTTAACCATTACACTACTGGGGCTCCTTCAGTAGTATAGCATACGGACATAACTAACTAACATAGCCTTCATGAATTCAGAATTTGTCACATTTTCCATGCTTTGTCCTGACCTCAACATTAATAAATAATAACTAGCAACATTTATGGAAACTTTGGTGGTGTAGTGCTTTAAGTGCTATGTATGCTAACCTAAAGGTTAGCAGTTCAAATCTCTCAGGCCCTCCTTAGATACTCTATGGACAGTTCTACTCTGTCCTATAGGGTCGCTATGAGGTGGATTGAACTAGACTGGCAGACTGGCAGTGTTTTTTTGTTTTGTAACATTTACTGAACACTCACTATATGTCACAAACTGTTTTAAGAATTCTACATGTGGAGGGGCATGGCCAAGATGGTGGGCTAGACACACATCTCCTCAATTCCCTCTAAGAGCTAAGGCCTGGAAGGATAACTGAACTGAGCAATGTGGACATCTGGGAAGCCCTAGGATTTGGCACAGGGTTGTCAGATTCCACTAGGTGCCAGTGACAGGGTAAAGATCTCTCTCAAAGACAAGGCAGCACCATGCTGAGTCTTGCTTCTGCT
Source organism: Heterohyrax brucei (assembly GCA_028571685.1). Lineage (NCBI taxonomy): Eukaryota > Metazoa > Chordata > Mammalia > Hyracoidea > Procaviidae > Heterohyrax > Heterohyrax brucei. Next base: position 125,297,268 of record CM053166.1, on the reverse strand, counting down.
GACTCACTGGAAGGACTGCACATACTGACACCTTCTTTGGTATCTGAGAGGCAGGGACTGGGCATGAGTCAGCTAATATGCTGAACTGCAGTGCTTAAGTAAAAAGCATACAGTGTAGCAGACAGACTATGTGTGAGACAGCCATGTATGGAGATCCCAGCTGCTGACTGAGGGCATCGCTGCCCCTCTATGCTCTCTTTTCTGAGCTGTGACAGATTCTTCTGTTTGACAGCAGGAAAGGCAACTCAGGTGAGACTTCATCTTGGTCATCTGGGAGGTGGAGTCAGCCACCTGGAGGCCTTAGCTGGTGCTAATATTCATGTCGAGAAGCAAGGCCTGTCTGGAAAGTGCTTCTCCAGCAGAAAAACTATGTTTAGGACAGTGGTGACTATTGTTAAGGGTGGGTCCTGGCAGAAGATGGCAAAAAGGCTATAACTCCTTCCTACTTTGAACCATGTCATAGCATCTGGGAAAGGCCTATGAGCTGCTTTCATTGTCAGCTGGAAGGAGAGGCCTACCACATCTGAGGCCTGACTGATTTCAGCAGCTATTGGTCAGCTCCTTGCTTAGCAGTAAAACACTTCTTTAAAAATAAGACCACTTGGAGAACTGACTGCTAAGTGGCCCAGCAGCATTTCCTCCAACCTCCACTGATCCACATCATAGCATCGGCTGACTGACCTTCAATGACTTCATAAGTAGGGAGACATCTTGGCCAGCCAGGAGGCAGAGACTGCCACCTCAGAGAGTCTGCCTGGGGCCAGTCACTAGAGTACACAGAGACAACTGATGACCAAATTCACTCTTAGAACAACATCTCAGCTGCTGTTGAGGTAACACCAGAGAAACCAAACAGTTTCTAGATGGTGCATAGACAACAATAAATAGCTAAACATATAAAGAAGCAGTCCACCATGGCTATAGAAAACTTCCAAAATAAAGAATAAAAAAAATTCCCAGATAAGGAGACTTTCTGAAACTATTGGAACTAAAGAGTTACATAGAGAAACCTCCTAGAGATTAAATAAAATGCAGCAGAACAAAATAAAAGATTACATAAGCTATTTGAACTGATGGAATATCAATGATCTAAAATCCAACAGACCAATAACAAAATCACATAACCAGAAAATTCAACCCAAAACCAAAAGAGTACAATTGAGGAGATAGAAGTCAGAGTTGGTGATCTTGAGGACAGAGCAACTTTCACCAGCTTTTATGAGAAGAAACCAGAGAAACGAAAAAAGAAAAATGAATAAGCATTAAGAAACATATGAGATTCTATTAAGAGGAATAATCTACAAATAATTGAGTTCCTGAACAGGAGGAATAGCTGAAAATACAGAGAGTATTGCTGTAGAGTTGTTGACAGACAATTTCCTTGAAGTTATGAAAGAAGAGAATATAGATATTGAAAATGCTTATCAAATGACACAAAAACTAGACACTAAAAGAAAGAAACAAAGATATATTATAATCAAATAGTAAAATGAAATATAAACAGAGGCTCTAAAAGGCTGTGAAGATTAAAGCAATGCTAACATTCAGAAGGAAGCCCTGTAGGCTTTCATCTGACTTCTCAGTAGAAATTATGTTGGCAAGAAAACAGTGAGATGACACATTCAAAGCCCTGAAGGAGAAAAACTTCCAATGAAGAATTATACATCCTACAAAACTGTCTCTCAAATATGATGGTGAAAATAAGACATTCACAGATAAAAATAAGCTTGGAGACTTTGTAAAAACCAAACCAAAATTACAGGAAATAGTAGAATATGCTCTTTGCTTGGAAAAACTAAAACATTAAGAATAAACTTAAGGAGTCAATGCAGGACACAGCATCCAGAATCCTACTCAGTAAGGGACGTCACAAAGCTCAATCAAAGCTACAATATTAAAAGAAGAAAACTAGCGATCATAACATAAAAACTATAACATCATCACTCTAACAAGAGGGATATATTACAGTACACATAAACCTTTCAGATGGACAGGAAATTAAAAAGATATGAAGAAATGAAAGTCTGGTTTAGACTTAGAATAGTAAGGATGATCATAGGGGCAGCCACAAGGCAAAAGAACAGTGTGACATACTAAAAAAAAAACCACACTACAAGAGTCTCAACAAGCACAAAACCAACACTGAAACAGATAAAAAGTCAACCCATAAAGAAGAATGATCCAGAACAGAATATTAAGAACAATACAGAAAACATCAACACAAAAATAAATGCATCAAAATGACAGCACTAAACACATGCTTATCAATTATTACACTGAACACAAAGGGACTAAACAATCCAATAAAGAGACAGTGAGTGACATATTGGATAAAAAGACACAATCTGTCTATAGGTTGCTTACAGGAAACACACCTTAGACTCAAAGACATGAACAAACTGAAAATCTAAGCATGGAAAAATATATACCAAGTCAACGACATACAAAGAAGAACAGGAGTGGCAACACTAGTCTCAGACAAAATAGACTTTAATGTAAAATCCATCACTGTGGACAAGGATGGTCACTATTACTGAAAGTTTCAATATATAAGCAGGGCACAACAATATTATGTACTTATGCACCCAATACCAGAGCATCTACATACATTGAAAGAACACTGACAACATTGAAACATGAGGTAGATCATTCCACAACAATAGTTGGAGACTTCAGGACTCCATTTTCAGTAATGGGCAGATTATCCAGAAAAAAAGCTCAGTAAAGATACAGAAGATCTTACTGTGACAATTAACCAAGTAGACTTACTTCACTGACACATACAAAACTTTTTACCCATAAACAGATAAATACACCTTCTTCTCCAGTACACGTGGAACAGTTTCCAGAATAGACCATGTGTTAGGACGTAAAGCAAGCTCAAAGAAATCCAAATCATTGAATTTTTGCAAAGGATCCTCTCAGACCATAAAGCATAAAAGTTGAAATCAATACCAGAAAAAAACATAGGTAGAAATTGGAACTCATGGAAACTGAACTACACCTTGCTCAAAAAGCCATGGGTTATAGAAGAAATCAAGGATGAAATAAAGAAACTTTTAAAATCAAATGAGAATGAAAACACATCCTACCAGAACCTACAGGATACAGCAGAAGCAGTGCTCAGAGGTCACTTTATAAATGCACACATTCGGAAGGAAGAAAGGACCCAAACCAAAGAACTAACTCCATAGCTTGAACAAGTAGAGAGCAACAGAGGAACCCCTCAGGCACAAGCAGAAAACAGATCATAAAGATTAGAGAAGAACTAAATGAATTAGAGAATAGAAGAACAATTGAAAAAATTAATGAAACTAAAAGCTGGTTCTTTGAAAAGTTCAACAGATTTGACCATTGACTAAACTTACAAAAGAAAAACAGGAGAGGAAACAAATAACTTGAAACAGAAATGAGATCAGATATGTCAAAACACACCCAAAAGAAACCAAAAGTATAACAGAATACTATGAAGAAATGTACTCTAATAGACTTGAGAAAACCCTGATGACATAGTGGGTTAAGTGCAATGTCTGCTAACCAAAGGATCTGCAGTTCAAATCCGACAGGCACTCTTTGGAAACTCTGTGGGACAGTTCTACTCTGACCTCTAGAGTCACTGTGAGTCAGACCCGATTTGACAGCAGTGTTTTATTTTATTTTATTTTTAACAGATTTGAAAACCCAGAGGAAATGGACAAATTTCTAGCTTGATATCACCTACCAAAATTATCACAAAGAAAAGTAGAACAACTTAATAAACCCACAACAAAGGAGAGATTTAAAATGTCATTAAAAAAAATAACTACCAACCAAAAACTGTCCTGGCCCAGATGGCTTCACTGGAGAATTCTACCAAACTTTTAGAGAAGAGTTAACTCCAATACTACTGAGGCTTTTTCACAGCATAGAAAGAAATGTAATACACCCAAATTCTATGAAGCCAGCATAATCCTAAAACCAAGGCCAGGGACAGATCCCACAAAAAAAAATAAGATTACAGACCAACATCACTCATGAACCTAAATGCAAAAATCTTCAACAAAATCCTTGCCAGTAGAATTCAACAACATATCAAAAAAATAATTCATTCATCCATGGATTCATACCATGGATGCAAGGCTGGTTCAACATCTGAAAAACAATTAATGTGATCAACCACATAAATAGCACAAAGGAGAAGAATCACTTGATCTTGTCAATTGCTGCAGAAAAGGAATTTGAGAAAGTCCAAAACCCGTTCATGCTAAAAACTCTCACCAAGACAGGAATAGAGGGAAACTCCTTGATGGAATAAGGGATATCTACATAGAGCCAACCCCCTACATCATCCTGAATGGAGAGAGACTGAAAGAATTCCCCTGGAGAACAGGAACCAGACAAGGGTTCTCACCACTTCTATTCAACATTGTACTAGAGGTTCTAGCCAGAGCAACTAGACAAGGCAAAGAAATAAAGGGCATCCACATTATCAAAGAAGAAGTAAAAATCTTTATTTGCAGATGATATGATTGTATGTGCAGAGAAGCATAAAAAATCCATGAGGAAACTACTGGAACTAATAGAAGAGTTCAGTAAAGTACCAGGATGTAAGATAAACATGAGTAAATCTGTAGGATTCCTTTACACCGACAAAGAGATCATCAAAGAAAAAAAATCACCAAATCAATATCATTTACTATAGCCCCCAAGAAGATCAAATACCTAGGAATAAATCTAACTATAGAAATAAGAGACCTATACAAAGAGAACTACAAGACCTTACTGCAAGAACCCAAGAGAGACCTACATAAATGGTGTCATGGATTGAATTACGTCCCCCAAATATATGTGTAGCCAAGTGACTGGGCTATGATTCGCAGTATCTTGTGACTGTCCTCCATTTTGTGATTTTCCTATGCTGTATGTTAAAGGATTAGGGTGAGACTGTAAATCCCTTTATAAGATCACCTGCCTGCTCCACTGTAAAGGGAGTTTCCCGGAAGTATTGCTTTCCCCACCCTTAAATCCTTTCATCCTACAAGAGATAAAAGGAAAGAGAAGCAGGCAGAGAATTGGGAACCTCACACCATCAAGCAAGTAGCACCAGGAGACCACGTCCTTCAGACCTGAGGTTCCTGTGCCAAGATGCTCCCTGGACAAAGACTGATGCAATACTGGACTTCCTCCAGAGCCAACAAGGGGAAAGCCCTTGGGGCGGACACCCTGAATATGGACTTGTAGTCTACCGGACTGTGTAAGAATAAACCTTCTTTTGTTAAAGCCATCCACTCTGTGGTATTTCTGTTAGAACATCACTAGCTGACCAAAACAAATGGAGAAACCTACCCTGCTCATGGATAGGAAAAGTTAACATTGTGAAAATGGCTAGTTTACACAAAGCAATGTACATATGCAATGCATTGCAATCTCAATATAAATTCCAGTGTCTTTTTTTACAAGGTAGAGAAACAAATTACCAACTTTGGAAAGGGAAGAAACCCCGGGTAAGTAAAGCACTACTGAAGAGGAGGAACACAGTGGGAGGCCTCACATTACCAGATCTTAGAACCTATTTCACTGCCACAGTAGTCAAAACCTCCTGGTACTGTTACACAAAGAGACACGTAGACCAATGGAACTGAGTTGAGACCCCGGAGATGCCCATCTACTTATGAACAGTTGATATTTGACAAAGGTCCTGAGATTGTAAACTGGGGTAAAAACATTCTCTTTAACAAATGATGTTGGTAAAATTGGATATCCATCTGATATCAACTGATATCCAACTGAAACAACACACGTATCTCACACCTTACACATAAACTAACTCATATGGATCAAAACTTAAATGTCAAACCTAAAATGATATAGATGATGAAAGAAAAAACAGTGTTAACCATGGAATTTCTAATGCACAGCTTAGGCAGACTTCAAAATCTAACAAACAAAGCACAATCAACAGAAGAGAAAATAGATAAATGGGAGCTACTATGAATCAAACACTTTTGCTCATCCAAAGGCTTTATCAAAAAAAAATTAAAAGACCACCTACAGAATGGGAAAAAATACTTGGCAACTACGTGTTAGACCAACATTTGATCTCCATAATCTACAAGGTACTGCAAAATATCAACAAGAAAAAATTAAATAACCCAATTAAGTGATGGACAAAGGAGATGGATGGACTCCACCAAAGAGGACATCCAGGCAGCCAAAAGAAACATGAGGAAATGCTCATGATTATCATCTATCAGAGAAATCGAAGACAAAACTGCAGTGAGATACCATTTCACCTCAACAAGTTTGGTCATGATCCAAAAAACACAAAATAATTAATGTTGGAGCGGCTGGAGAGAGACTGGAACTCTCGTACACTGCTCATGGGATTATAAAATGGTACAACCTCTGTGGAAAGCAATGCGGTGCTTCCTTAAAAAGCTGGAAGTAGATACATCATTTGATCCAGTAATCCCACTGCTTGGAATGTATTCTACAGAATCAATGGCATTGACAGATTCACATGCATACATATGAATGTTTATTGCAGCACAGTTCTCAATAGTTAAAACATAAAATCAACCCAGATGCCCAAAAACAGATAAATGGATAAAGAAACTACGGCACATATACTTAGTGGAACACTATGCAGTGATAAAGAACAATGATGACTTTAGGAAGCATCTTATAACCTGATTTCAGTTGGAAGACATTATGTTGAGTGAAATCAGTCAGTGGCAGGACAAATAGTGTATGAGACCTCCTATAAAGACTTAAAAATAGACTTGTGTATAGAAGAAAAGACTCTTTGACTGCTACAAAAGTGGGGAGGGAGGGTGAGCATTGGTCATAGATTAGATAGTAGAATTTGGGTTAGGTGAAAATAGTGAAAGCACACAGAAGAAGGTACATCAACTTTACTAGACTTCACCACTAGCTGAAAACTCATCTAATCTCAATTCAATATTGCAAGGATAGAGTAGCAGAGGTGGGGCCTGGGGGCCACTCCCTCGAGGGACACTGGCATGACTAGTCTATTGCAAAGTGAGTGTTCTGCACCCTGTGTTGGTGATTGGTGTCTGGAGTCTTAAAAGCTAGCAAACTGCCAACTGAGGTACACCAAATGGTCCTAACTCATCCAGAACAAATGATGACTAAGAACATCAAAGACATGAGGAAAAAAGAGTCCAGGAGACAGAAAGACCCATGTGAATGGGAAACCGAATCAACATGTGACCAAAAGAACCAGATGGTGACTGGCCACAACCAAAGAATGCCGTGATGGGGCACACAGTGTTCAGTTCCTGCGACAATATGAGAAAAGAGTGGTGCATCTCAAGAATTCTACTAAATGACCATAACTGATGGTCTGACACCCTGAGGGTTCCCCTGGGAGCATGGCCCCTAGCTCTGCTCCTTCCCCTGTCCAGAAAACACTACTGTGGCCACCTCTTTGGACAGAAATGGACTCGACTCGGGGACACAGTGTGAGGATGTGTTGTATGTATTTTATAATTCTATGCATTTATAGGGGGCTATATATCCTACTAGTCTCTTTCTAGGTGGGAGACAAGAGGGTGAAGAAGAAGGGAAAGGAGCTTGTTAAGAGGGTACGACAAGTATAGAAAGAAAAGGAAGAGTGCTGTCATCGTCCAAGGAGAGCAGAAGGAGTGGCTGATAGGTGATAGGTGGGCATGCAAAATTATTTGGATTGTATACTTTGACTTAATCACAATTTTTAAAAAATTCTACATGTAATAACTGAATGTTCCAGCAACTTTATTAGGGTTCACGTATCAGATGAATAAGGCTGGAGGAAGGAGAGTGGGTGGAGAGAAGGGGAAAGGAGACTGTTGGGAGGATGAGACATGTATGGAACAGAGAGGAATAATGTGCTATCACCAGGCAGGGAGAGTAGTGGAAGCTGCACATAGGTGGGCAGGTAAATTTATACGGGAATGCCCATTTTACTCAGTCATAATAAAAAAAGTACACAGAGGTCAAATATTGCCTTGATATTATGTAGTGAGAAATGGAGCCAGAATTAGCACCCTTGCAATCTGACTGCAGAACCAATCATTTTAATGACTATGCTCCACTGCGTTTCATGAAGCGAAGATTTATCAAACCCATTCATACGTTACATAGTTTTACAGGAACATTTAAACAATTCAAAAGAACAAAAGTTTTAAACATTTAGCCTATTAGCTAAAAATATCCAGACAGCAAATGTTTTTAATCATGTATAAGTTTTATCTAATTGTTAAGTGAAGCCTGTTAAGTCTCACCACTGCTAACGACAAGGTGGGCAGTTCAAATCCACTGCGCTCCTTGAATACTCTGGGGGTCAGTTCTACTCTGGGCCCTAGGGTCGCCATGAGTCGGATCCGAATCGACGGCACTTGGCTTGGCATCTTTGTAAACACGCTAGATCTGACATGAACTGTTACATGAACTTGAAAGTCTAATGCAAATTCATTTATACAATGTTTGCTTTTCTGAATCTCTGGTTTACTAAACTACCTTGCTTTGTAAGCTGTATAATTCGAAACCTCTCTAAAGTCTATTTGTGTATTTACCTTGAATAAGCCCTAAAGACATCTTGATAAATCCCTTCAAAAAGAGATATCTTTTTTAGGTAAATACAGGAGATAATGCTTCTACACCTCTTTCTATGTAGTTTATATTTCAGTCTACACAATTTCAATTTCAGAGACTATGTTTCCAATGAATTCAAAGTAGCTTAATCCAACAGTTACGTAGAATTGTTGTTGTGTGCCAGGGAGTCAATTCCCACTCAGAGCGACATCTTTATAGGACAAAGGAGAACTGCTCCACAGAGTTTCCAAGGAGAAGCTGGTGGGCACAAACTGTTGACTTTTGATTAACAGCTGCAGTTTTTAACCACTTCACCACCAGAGCTCCTACTCAGAATTAGAGAGGTTATATTATAATGCTAGGTCTTGCAATCTGTTCCTTCTCTAAATCAACAAATCCAAATATAATAAAGAAAGGGAAGAAAGAGCTAATTCCTGGCTTTTTATTGCCCAGAATGTATGTTTTGTTGTTTTATGCCTATGTTTTTTAACATCTTGACCATGAGCTTGTTCAGAACTACAGAGGTATCATTAAACCTAATTTTATGAAGTGTATCCAAGTATAAAAATGTAGGCTACAGTCACCAGCATAAGTTGCATTGGTTTTCCCTTAGCCCTGTTATCAGCCTGATCTGGCTTGTAAACTATAAGGCACAAAATAGCCCTAGGACATCTAAAGGACATCTGAAAACTTTTAGACTTTGTCATGTCTTACTGTCATTCATATTTTTGCTCCTTTAATAGAGTAGGCTGGTTAATTAAATGTACTGTATTGATTAACAGCTAAAAAGAAACCAAAAAAAAAAAAAAAAAAAAAACCCAGCATTAAAAAGTTGTAGTTTTTTGAATCTAAAAGAGCTAGTTGTTGTTAATCAAACTCAACACTGGATGGCAGTCCTTCCTAATAATATAAATAAATACTAATAAAGGCTTATTGATAAAATAAGAAAGACTGACTTGAAATAACACCCTAGGCGGCCTAAGTATCTTGCCAATTTTAACAGCTAAAAGTCAGCAAAGAAGAACTTGGAGTGAAGATGGTGACAGAATCAGAATGTTAAAAATAGTGAGCTTTCTTAGTATCATCATGAATATGTGAAACTTGCTTTTCAATTGCTTTTTAGTGTGCACCACAACCAGTTTCAGAAGTTTGACTTCCATTTCTAGAAAAACACTCAGTTTTAGACCACAAGTTAGCCTCAGCTTCTTCATATGAATGTGAAACACAGTCTTGGTGAAACATATGGCTATCATGATTCCTGTCAGGTGAATTGGCCTGAAGGAGAGCTTTCAAAATTACTTGATCTTATACCAAAATGAATCCTGCTCATTTCTTTCCTGCCTTCTCCATCACTTTCTAACTTTATAACCAACACCCCTCAAATGGGAAAGGATATACTAATGTATCTGACTGCATTATATAGACGGAATATATTTTCTAAATTCAGGTCAAGGATATTAGAATATCACAGATAATTCTATGCTTGTTCATAGAAGAGTGCTGCTGCGTGGATATCGGAGTAAAATAGACCTCAATTTAAATACCAGTGCTGCCACTAACAAGCTGGGTGAACTTGGGCATTTTATTTAAGATTTCTGTTCCTCAGCTTCCTAATTTGTAAAGTGGAAGATAAACATACTCTGCTGAAAGTTTGGTGTAAGGTTTGAATGAAACTATGCATGCAAAATTCTTTGTATTAGGTTTCACACAAAATATGTAGTCAATTAATATCAGCCACTATTATCATAAAACCAGGCAATGTTTTGTCCTGCTGTACATAGGGTCACTATGAGTCAGAATTGTCTCGATGGAACCTAACACCAACAAGAGCATTATTATACTTTCACCATCAATCTCACTAATACCATGTATTCCTTTTCTGATATTTTTTTAATCCTCCTTTAAACCAAAAAGCTAACCAAAGGTATTTATTACTGACTCAAATTCATAATTGGCTTATGTTAGACCAAATGCACTATCAATTAAATTTTAATACTGAAGTGGGTGGAGAGGAGGGGAAAGGAGGCTGTTGGGAGGATGAGACATGTATGGAGCAGAGAGGAATAGTGTGCTGTCACCGGACAGGGAGAGCAGTGGAAGCTGCATATAGGTGGGCATGTAAATTTATATGGGAATGTACATTGTCACTCAGTCATATTAAATAAAAAAAATGTAATACAATAACTTGAAAATCAAGGCATTAAGAACAAGGATAAAATCGTGTATGTATTCCACTTGCTCCATATATTAACTGAAATTGGTGAGTTTGCCTGTGTTGTGGAACTCTGAAATGCTGTCAAATCTCTGAAAAGTACATTCTCTCCCTTAAATGAGGTCTATTTCAGCTACTTTTGCTAAAATTATTGTTATGTGGAGAGGAAGTAAAATGAAATGCATTTTCTGTTTCGCTTACCAGCAGGACTCTGCCTTGCAAAATAGAAGTATGGTAATTTCTTACTTAAGATGCACTTAATATCTGACTCCATATATAGTTTCACAGAAGTCAAAAAATTTCTTAAAACATTGTGACCCATGGTGTACAATGTCAGTAATTGACTTTTTCATTTTAAAGATAATATTAAGATGATCAGATTTGTATAAAGACATTGAAACATCCTTCCTTTCTGACTCTACCATCTCACTGCTTTCAATGAGAGAAAATATTTGTGTTACTCTACGAAACTTTGTGGCAATAAGCGAATTTAGGTGATTGTTTTATAGGTCTAGGGAAAAAAAGTATATATTTATATATGCATATCTTCTGATTACATGGGTTAAGTAAGGACTTTAGAAACTCAATCAGATGAACTTTTCTTGGTCTAAAATTCAATATGAGAAACAAATACTTTTGCCTCCAAGTTCATGAGGAGCTCATATACATAAAGCTATATAATAAGTACATATTCTTCTGAGGGCAAATATACATTGCCCAAATTTATCAACATATGAATAATTTTATGACTAAATGAGAAAAATGTAAAAAGTTCTGATTCCGATTTTATTAGAAGTATGAAATGATTATTATTTTTTTTAATCCCGCTTGGGTAAGTGAAGGGTTAACTTAGGCTCCAGTGCCAGAAAACAAAAAAACACACACACAAAAAAACCTCGGATGGCTGAAATCTCTAATTATGGTAAGTCAGTTTCAATCCTTGCCTTTCATAAGGTTAAGCTTAGTAATTGTCTGGAAATGGTTTATTTTTAAAAGAAAACAGTTATGAAAAATTAGTAAATGTTTGATGATATTTGTAAAGTATTATGAAAAATTCTATGTAAAACTTGCTAAGTGAATTATTACCAAAATTTTCTCTCTTCCTTAGTGAACTCCCCCCCAAACCAAGAGCTCGCATGTAGGAAAGCAGATAAAGGACTCAACTTGGATAAGTATGAGCAGTTAGTTTCCACGGCAAACATTTACATTGTTCAGTTTTGAGGAAACAGCCTCTTATTTTCATTTCTGTGAGGCACAAATAAGGTGACAACACCACCTGGTTTCCCAAGATTGTCCTAGTTTACATCTGTTGTACTAGCAACCTTTTAATTTCTTCACTTTTCACTCTCAAAAGTATCATGATTTGGTTAGTAAATAATAGGAAGAATGTTAAAGAAACAGGCATAACCCTAAATAAAATTTATTGCCAAGCCAAGTGCCGTCTTGCTAATAATTTCAGGAGAAAAATGGGCATATCCTTTAATTTTTCTTATTCTACAGTGTTGGGAGTTAGGGAGGGGACATCCTATAACAAGGGAAGAAAACTCAGTCTGACTCAAAGAGTTCATTCCAAAATAAGAACACATAAGGAGAAACAAAATTAGTTTCCTTTTAATAAACTTTACTTTGCTTGTGACATGTAAAAGGAATAAGCAGGGGGTCTGAGCCTCTCCAAAGTCTGAGGAGATTTCGAGAAAGACCTTACAGACTTCACAGTCTCAAGACTAAGCATACAGCTATGATTATTCAAGAGTTTTCTGAGAAAGGGGAGTCATATATAGAGAAGTGGGTGGGAACAGGCTAAGGAGGTTCTGTGCACAGCTGGGTAATAAGATGGATTCCACAACAAAGATTTCTGGGACCTGGAGCAGGACCTAGTATGGGTTGTTGCACTTACATGGTTTCTAGTTATTCTTATTTGACTGAGTTGAGGTTCCCAGGCACTCCTAGTGGAAGTTTTTTAGCAGTCAAGAAACTTCCTTTTATGCATGCTCAGCAAGCTGTTTCTAGCTGGTCAGCTTTTGCAAAAAACATCTAAAGGACTCTGGTTAGTGACTCTAAGGAATTTATCTTTCAAAGATGTGGCAAAGCCCAGACAGGGTTGTTTTGTTTTAGGTGGTTATTATCTCATCTCACATGTTTCACATTATATCTAGGTTACCTCCATCCTACTGTCCCATTTCCCCCATCTCAAGGGGACATATCAATTTCATTAAATGAAGACTGCCATATAGGGAAAATCTGGCAAGCTGCATATTTAAATAAAAGAGAAACCCAGGGGTACTTTTATCTACCATTTCAGGCAATTCCTCTATAAGTTTAACATAGAGTCAGCATGTGACTCAGTATTTCTACTCCTAGGAACATGCCAAAGATAACTGAAAACATAAGTCCACATAAACATTTGTCTAAGAATGCTCATATCGGCATTATTCATGATAACCAAAGAGTAGAAATAACTAAGATGTCCATCAACAGATAAATAAATAGTCAAAATATGGTATATATATACAATGGAATATCATTCAGGCACAAAGAGAAATGTAAGTCCTGATCCATGTTACAACATGGATGAACTTTGCAAACATTACACTGAGTGAAATAAGTCATAGCAAAAGGACAAAGATAGTATGCTACAATTTACTTGAAACACCCAGAAAAGGAAAATCCACAGAGATGGAAAATGTATTAATGGTTACCATAGGCTGGGGGAAGGAGAGTGGGGAGTGACTGTTGATACATATAGGGCTTCATTGGGGGTTTAAAAAAGAACTCTGAAATTAATGGTAATGGCTACACAACTTGGTGAATATGCCAAAAATTAAAAACAAAACAAAACAAAAAAACACTAAATTTTACACTTTCAAAGGGTGAATTTTATAGTATGTGAATTATTTCTAAAAAAAGACATTCAGAAATTATAAAGAGAAACTGATTTTGGAAACACTGTCAGTACTCCACATTTAATACTTTTTGCCCTGATTCTGTGTGTGTGTGTTTCACCTCATGATTTGCAATAAAATAAACCACTCATTTTTGCTTCCAGATTCCACTTTCAGCTTGTTTCTATGAAGACCTCTTAAAATGATGACTTTCCAAAGGACAAAAATCTATAGAATAAATCTGCTAGAATGATTGTCTTAGACAATAGAAATAATCATGGGAGTGATATAAAATCTCTGTTGCCTTATTCTCACTGTTGGAAACAAGTTGCAGATCCTGCTCAAGAGGATGGTACCACACAACACTATGAACATCCAGAGTTGAGGATCATGAAATCCTCTTAGAGTCTGTTTCCCCGCACGCTAAAAATAATCACTGCTTTTTGTGCAAAATAAATAATTAATTTTGAAGCAACCGATGGCACTTGGCTGGCTTGGCTAGCTGAAGAATCTCAACATTTAATTTCCTTGGAATAAATAAACACAAATTCATATACGCATCCTTTATTCAAGATCCCTTGACTGAGAACCTTATGAAACATGAGCAACCATTTTGTCTTCACATGAACCACAAGTCAGTCCCGACTCCCATCATTTACTTTCCCTCAGACCATCATTGGAATGTGGAGTCTATTCTGGGATTGTGCAACTGCAGCAATATGTGAAAAGATGCCCGAAGGAAAACAGTAAAAATAAAGGGAATGGAATTAAGTTCTGCAAGAAAAAGAGGACCGCAGTTACTTACTTCAGGAAAGAGAAGGTTCTTTTCTTTTTTTTCCTTCTTGTTATCGTGAATTAAGAACAATTTTACACTCTACATCATGTTGCCAGAAACCCTGGTGGTGTAACGGGTTAAGTGCTACATCTTCTAACCGAAAGGTCAGCAGTTCAAAACTGACAGGTGTTTCTTGAAAACTCAATGGGGCCGTTCTACTCTGACCTGTAGCGTCACTATGAGTCGGACCCGACTCAATGGCAATGGGTGGGTTTATCCTGTTGCCATATAACACCCAAAACTTTCACCTCTATTCTATTCTAGCTGAAGTCCCTCCCCCACGCCCATGTGACAGCATGCTTCCCCTTTTGTTTCAAACTTCCTGTGACATATTGATAAAGGTCTAGCCGCCCTCACCCAATCAACTCGGCTGCAACAAAGTGACCCGCAAACAACCTCATGTATATTTTTAAAGCTTTGTTTGCTTCCAATATTATGATTTGTATGGTCCAGGTCAGTCTTTGTCTGGGGAGCTGGCCCTGGTGCTAAACGCAGTTTGGAGTTAGAGAGTCCAGGGGCCATGCTCCAAGGGTGCCCTCCGTTCAGAAGGACCATCAAGTGTGATCTTTTGCTAGAGTTCTAGCTCTCCCTTCTACTCCATCACCCACTGTGTCGGGAGCTCTGTTCTGCATACTCCATCCAGGCTGTCATTGGTGGTGGCTGGGCACCATATAGTTCTCCTGGTCCCATGCTGAAGCAGACTATGGCTCGATTGGCCCTTTCCATCTGATGGGTTCATATTTTTATCCTGTCCTTGATGTCTTCCATTTGCCCCAGGTCCAAGTGGATTGGGACCATTTGATGCTTTTTAGATGGCAGCATGCTAGCTTTTAAGACCCCAATTGCCACTCACCCAGGTGGTATGTGGAGTGACAACTTGAGAGAGGAATAGCAGAAAACCTTGGCTATCCCATTTAGTCTTAATCTCCCCTGAGAGCGTGGCCCCCCAGATCCCAGACACCATTTATCTGTTCTTCCTAAGAGGTGGTCCACATTAATGGGACAATTTGGTTTTGAAGTTGAGTAGTTGTGGGTGCTGCACTTCTAGTGCATGCAGTCACATCCTATACCTATCCCTAATCCTAACCTCTATCTAATTTGTAAAAAATCCCTCTCCCTCCCTCCCCTACCCCTCTTGTAGCTGTCAAACACTGATTTTTACTGTGCTTAAATGATTAATTGCATCCTTATAATAATGGCCTCATGCAAAATTTGTCCTCTTGTATCTGGCTAATTTCGCTCAGCATAATTCCCTCTAGATGATCCCATGTTGACAGGTATTTCTCTAAGCCATCGTTGTTTCTTATCATTGCACAGTCATCCATTGTATGAATATACCACAGTTTGTTTAACCATTTGTCTGTTGATGGACATCTAGGTTATTTCCAATTTTTTGCTATTGCGAAGAGAGCTACAGTAAACATTGGCACGCAAATATCTGTTTGAGTGAAATTCATTACATCTTTGGGATATAGTCCAAGGACTGGAATTGTTGGATCATATGGCATTTCTGTTTCAAGGTTTTTAAGAAAGCGCCAAATCAATTCCCATAGTGGTTTGAACCATTTTAAAGTCCCACCAGCAGTGTAGAAGAGTTCCAGTCTCTCTACAACCTCTCCAGCATTTATTGTTCTGTGTTTTTTAGGATTTTTGCCATCTTTGTTGCGGTGAGATGGTATCTCATTGTGGTTTTGACTTGGATTTCTTTGATGGCTAGTGATTGTGAACATTTCCTCATGTATGTGTTGGCAACCTGTATGTCTTCTTTGGTGAAGTGCCTGTTCATGTCATTTGCCCATTTTTTAGGAAAAGTTCCTTTCTAATGACTCCATAGTAAATCCTCTCTGATATAAATTAAACACCTCTTTCTTTCCAGTTTTTGTTATTACTGCCTTTTATCACCTGTATCTTTATCAATCTGATCTTTGTCTTTGGGGGTTGGAAACAATACATATAAGCTTATAGATATATTTTAATAAATACATATATAAAAAATACACAACTCCTAAAAATTTACTCCAACAATGAAAAATAGATGACACTGGTATATTGTAAGCTATGGTAACAGCGACACTTTAGGGATGATTTTGTATCATCTGGATTATCCTTGGGAATGGGGATGGCATTTCTAGTCAGAAAACTAATGAGTTACCTTGATGGTCCTTTTTCTTTTTCTTTCCATCTCACAGTAACATCTCACTGATTCCTAAATCCGCCCATTTACTTTAACAGAGTGATCAGCACTGGGTTCATGCTTTCAAGCAACAGAAACTCCTGATCAAATACAGAAAACTAAGTCCATATATCAGTGTTTTGAATGGTAAATCATAAAATTGAACATCTACAAGTAAACATCCAAATATAATAACCTAGGAAAATTATGCACTTCAACTGTGTATAGAGTACATATCATTAACAATAAGATGTACAACGACAACAACCACCACAAAAAGGATGGTCAAAGTGGGGTTCCTCCGACTGAACTTGAATACACCATAAGTCAGGGATGACCTGTATTCTTACAACTGTTGAATGAATATTTTTTTATCTTATGTTAATAAAGTAGTAAATGGATTAAATCCCTTTTACTCAGTGTGTGTGTGTGTGTGTGTGTGTGTGTGTGTGTGTGTGTGTGTGTGTGTGAAGAGGGGAGAGTAGAGAGTGTATGTTAAAAGGAATGACAAATGTTTGACATAGGTTGAACATGTTTCAATGACCCTTTAGATTCCCTTAAGGAACAGTTCTCGTTGGAAGCAGTGAAACAGCCCAAGCCTATTACTTTCATTCTGAAGATTACATGAAGGGAATGTCCTAATGGAATTAGTTTTAAAGGCAAGTGAAGTCTTTTAAACATTCAGGAAAACTGAGTAGCTTTATTACAAAGAGTTGGTTTTAACTCTGAGTTTTCTGAATATATCTTAAGTGTTAACACTTACACAGTTTTCAGAATAACAATAAATGTAGTGATCATCAGAATTTCTGTCCCAAATGGGACTATTTTAAAAAAAGTTATCATATTTAAGTGAAAGTTTACAATTCAGGTCAATATGTCATACTCAAACTTACATGCCCATTATTATGTAACACCAGTTCTTCTTTCAACACTGTAACAGCACACTCTTCTTCTCCACCCCGTATTTCCCATGTCAATTCAACCAGTTTGTGCCCACCCGACCCTCCATGCCTTCTCATGTCACTTCCAGACAAGACTTACCGAGTTACTACCATGCATCTATTTAAACCAGGAAACATACTCTTCACCAATGTCATTCTGTATCCTGTAGTCCAGTCCAATGTCTGACTGAAGAGTTGGTTTCAGGAATGTTTTCAGTTCCATGCCAACAGAGAACCTGGAGTCCATGTCTTCTGGAGACTCTCCAGTCTGTCATACCACTGAGTATTACATTGTACTTTTTCCCACTTACTTCAAGGACTCTTTGTTGTGTTCCCTGAGACAGAAGTCATTGTGGGTAGCCTCGCAACATCTAATTCTTCTGGCATCATATTGATGTCGTCTCTGGTTTACATGGCCATTTCTGTCTCGAGCTCACATTCTCCTTATGTATTTGATCTTCTTCATTCTTTGCAACAAGGAGGTTGGGACCAATTCATGCTTCTTAGATGGACAATTGCTACCTTTTAAGACCCCAGATACTACTCACCAAAATGAGACGCAGAACAATTTCTTAATAAACTTAGTTATACCAATTGGCCTAGATGCCCCTGAAACGATGGTTCCCAAACATCTGCCTCTGCTACTGTGTCCCTCAAAATGTACAGTTGTATTTAGGAAACTTCTTAGCTTTTAGTTTAGTCCAGTTGTGCTGACTTCTCCTGTTTTGTGTATTGGCCTTCCCTTCACCTAAAATCATGTTTGTCTACTGTCTAGTTAGTGAATACCTCCTCCCTTCTTCTTTACTCTCTTAACCATTAAAGACATTGTTGAGTTCTTACAACAGCAATCTCATACAATATGTGTCCTTTAGTGACTGAGTAATTTCACTCAGCATGCCTTCCAGACTCATCCATGTTATATGTCACAAGTTCATCCTTGTTCTTTATTATTGCATAGCATTCCATTGTGAATATACCATAGCTTGTTTATCCATCATCCATTGATGGGCACCTAGGCTGATTCTGTCTCTTTTCTATTGTGAACAGTGCTGCAATGAACATTGGTATGCATGTATGTACTTGTGTGACAGTTCCTTATTTCCCTAGGATATAGTCCAAAGAGTAGGATTTCTGTATCATACGATATTTTTGTTTCTGATTTTTTAAGGAAGCATCAGATTGATTTCTAAAGTGGTTGTACTATTTTCCATTCCCATCAGCAGTGTACAAGTGTTCCCATTTCTCCAAGGCCTCTCCATCATCTATTGTTTTGTGTTTTGGATTAATACGGATTGATAGGGTGAGATAGTATCTCATTGTAGTTTTGATTTGCATTTTTCTAATGGGTAATGATCTTGAGTATTTCCTCATCTGTCAGCCACCTGAATGTCTTCTTTGGTGAAATATCTGTTGGTATCCTTTGCTCATTTTTTAATGGGGTTATTTGTCTTTTTGTCGTTGGTGTTTTGCAGTATTTTGTAGATTACAGGGATTAGATGCTAAATGGATTTGTCGTATCCAGAAATATTTTCTGTGTCTGTAGGTTCTCTTTTTACTCTTTTGATAAAGTCTTAGGATAAGCATATGTATTTGATTTTTAGAAGTTCCCAGCTATCTATTTTCACTTCTGGTGTTTGTGCATTGTTAGTAATATCTTGTAGCCTGTTATACTATGCATTAGGGCTCCCAGCCTTGTACCTATTTTTTTCTTCCACGATCTTCATCATTTCAGGGTTCATATTTAGGTCTTCGCATTTATGTTAGTTTTTGCACATGGTGTGAGTTACGGGTCTTGCTTCATTTTCGTGCAGATGAGTATCCAATTAATGCAACTCCTTTTGTTAAAGAGATTGTCTTTTGCCCAATTTACAGATTTGGGACTTTGCCAAATACTAGCTGCTCCTAGGTGGGTAATTTCGTGTCTGGATTCTCAGTTTTGTTCCACTGATCTATGTATCTGTTGTTGCACAAGTACCAGGCTCTTAAGGCTACCATGGTGGAATGGTACATTCTAAAGTCAGGTAGTGTAAGGCCTCCCTCTTTGTTTTTTTTCAGTATTGTTTACTTATCTAGTGCTTCCTCCCTTTCCATATGAAGTTAGTAATTTCTTTCATCATTTCCTTAAAAAATATCATTGGAATATGGATTGGTATTCTGTTGTATCTATACATCACTTTGAGGAGAAGGGATGTTTTGAGTCTTCCTATGAATGAATAAGGTATGTTTCTCTACTTATATAGGTCTCTTTTGGTTTCTTGCAGTAACGTTTTATAGTTTTCTTTATAAAGGTCTTTTACATCTCTGGTTAGATTTATTCCTAAGGACTGTTTCCCAAGGGGAGTTCTTCAAAGTTGACCATAGTAATATTCATCAAAGAGATATATAGCACTTTTACTAGGATGAGTTTGTGAACTTACTTGTCAAATTGTTGTATGAGGACAGCTGTGAAGGATGTTCTAGAAAAAGAATTCCAAAATTGCTTTGGGTATCCTAGATGGCCATTCACAGGCTGTTAAGATCCTGGATGTTACCAACGTAGAACAACTTTATAAACTATATTATGTCAATTCAGTTAGATGTTCCCTAAGATCAAGGTTTTCCAGAGCCTCATTTCAGTAATTTATTCCCTCAGGGAGTTTGTATGTGTCTATGGCTCTCCCGTGACTTTTACAAGTTGTGTTGGCGTCCTCTGTATTGTGCACTGTCTAACTCTTTCTAAAGTTACCACTTATCTTTCAATATTTAGTGTTTCTTTTTTTGTCCACTCCCACCCTTCCCTCCATGATAACCATCAAAGGTTGTTTCTTTTTATGTATAAACCCTTTCATGAGTTTTTACAGTAGTGGTCTCATACAATATTGGTCCTTTCATGATTGACTAATTTCATTCAGCATAATGCCTTTCAGTTTCCTCCAGGTTATGAGATACTTCACAGATTCATCATCATTTTTACTGTTCTGAAATATAACATTTTGTGTATGCACTGCAATTTGTTTATTCATCACCTGATAGACATTCAGCTTGCTTCAAAGTTTTTGCTATTGTGAACAATGTTGCCATGAACACTGGAGTGCATGTGAGGACTGCTGATAGTTCACAAATGCACTCTTGAAGAGTGCTGCATACCTCATTGCTGAACATCATTAAACTCACCATCAAAATACTCCCCTTGGGAAGCTATGCACCAGTGCCAGCACCTCGTCCACCTTCAAAGTAATTTGGAACTCTGTCTAGAATGGCCATCAGAACCATCTACTATTACCCTTGATGTCCTGAATGTCATCCAAATGTCTTCCTTTTGATAGTTTCTTTATCTTTGGGTAAAGAAAAAAATCACTGGTGGCTAGATTAGGTGAGTAGGGAGGGTGTTCCACTGCAGTTCTTTGTTTACTGTCTAAAAACTCCCTCACAGGCCACTGTACAATTAAGTTCAAGAACTTGCCACCTTACCACCATCCACAATGGCTGTTCCAGAAAGAGTTACAAAACTGCTTTGAACGGTGAACTAAGTTCTGGTTTAGGTGCATAGCTTCCCCAGGGGAGTACTTTAAAAGTGATCACAGTGATATTCAACAATGAGGTATGTAGCACTTACAATAAGTAAGATCATGAACTTAGTTGTCAGACCTCGTATTACCTATTCTTGCAACAAGTTTTATTTCTCTAGGATATGTTCCTAGGAGTAGGATTTTTGGATCATATGGTGTTTCTATTTCTAGTTTTCTATGAAAGAGCCATATTGCTTTCCAAACTGGGTATATTATTTTGCATTCCCACCAGTAGTGTATAAGAGTTCCAATCTCCTTGTAGCCTCTCCCACATCTGTTATTTCATGGTTTGGTTATTTGTGCCAGTTATACCAGGGTAAGTTCTATCTCACTGTCAATTTGATTTGTATGTCTCTCATGACTAGTGATCTGGAACATTTCTTCATGTGTCTGTTGGTCTCTGGAATGTATTCTTTAGTGAAGTGTCTGTTCATTTCTTTTGCTCATTTTTTAATTGGTTTGTTTGTCTTTCTGTTGCAGAGATGTTGGATTCTCCTGTAGATTTTAGAGATTGGCATTTTTTCTGATTTGTAATAGCCACAAATTGTTATTCCAGTCTGTAGGGTCTCTTTTTACTCTTTTGGTGAAGTCTTTTGAGTAGCATAAGTGTTTAATTTTTAAGAAGATTTCACTTACCTAGCCTATCTTCTGGATTTTATGTGTTATTCATTCAGAATTTGCCTGCTAATGTCATGCTTTAGAGCTTCTAGAATTAATATTCTTTTTTATTCTATGAACTTTATGGTTTTGGGTGTTTAGGTGTTGATCCATTTTGATTTGGATTTTGTATGTGATATGAGGTATGAGTTCTGTTTCACTTTTTTACAGACATCCACTTTTGCGAGCATGATTTGTTAAAAAGAGTCTCTTACCCCCCTTCCCCATTTGATGGAATTTTGGCCCTTGTTGAAGATCAGGTAACCATAAACCAAAACATCCCAGTGCCATTGAGTCAGTGCCACCTCATAGTGACACTACAGGATAAGCTAGAACTGAACCATAGAGTTTTCATGTATAGCCTGGCAGATTTGAACTGCCGACCTTCAGATTAGCCACTGTAGCATTTAACCACTGCCACCAGGGTTTCAGAGGTAACCATAGGTAGATGGATTTACTTCTGGGTTCTCAGTTCTGTTCTATTGATTTATGACTCTGTCATTGTACCAGTGCCAGGCTTTTTTTGGCTATCTTAACTGTATAGTAAATTCTGAGATCAGATAGTAACAGTCCCCATACTTTCATCTTCTTCAATAGTGCTTTACCTATCTGGGCTAAAGTTAATGGTAAGTTTCCATATGAAATTAATGATAAATTTTTTCATCTCTTCAAAGGATGCCTTTGGTATTTGGATCAGGACTGCATTGCATTTGCAAATTTAAGTAGAATTTCCAATTCTTTTTAGTAGTATTGTCATTTTCCTAATGTTTAGTCTATCTATACGTGAGCAGGGTGTATTTTTTCATTTATGTAGATATAGCTTCTGGCAGTAGTATTATGTAGTTTTCTTTGTAAAGGACTTTTATATCCCTTGTTAGATTTATTTCTAAGTATTTTATTCTTTTAGGTGCTACTGCAACTGGAATTGTTTTTTCTGATTTCATTTTGATAGTTCTCTTTATTTATGTGTAGAAATCCAATTGGTTTTTGTATGTTTATCTTATATCCTGTTTCTCTACTGAATCTTTCTATCAGTTCCAGGAGTTTTCTTGTGGAGTCTTTTGAACACTCTGGGGGTCAGTTCTACCCTGGCCCCTAGGGTCGCCATGAGTCGGATCTGACTCTATGGCACTTGGCTATGTCCGACTCGACGGCACTTGGCATGTAATAGTATATCATCTGAAAACAAGGACAATTATTTTTTTCATTACCAGTTTGAGTGTTTTTTGTTTCATTAAAACAAATAAACAAAAAACACACTGCAGTCCAGTCTATTGGAACTCACAACAACCCTATAGACAGTGTAGAACTGACCCATAGAGTTTCCTAGGAGTGTCTGGTGGATTGGAACTGCTGATTTTAGCAGCCATAGCATTTAACCAGTACGCCACCAGGGTTTCCTGGTTTTGCATAGATACCCTGTATTATGTTGAGAAAATTTCCCTCTGTAACTATTTGATTGACAGTTTGCATCAGGAATGGTGTTGGACTTTGTTGAATGCTTTTCCTGCACCAATTGAGGTGATCATGTGATTCTTTTCTTTCCTTTTATTTATGCATTGGATTATGTTGATTGATTTTCTAATGTTGAACCATCCTGCATACCTGGTATGAATCATAATTGGTAGTATGCATTGTCTTTTTGATATAGTGATGAATTTTATTGGCAAGTATTTTGTTGAGAACTTTTGCAGCTATATTCATGAGAGATATTGGTGTAGTTTTATTTTTTTGTGATGTCTTTTCCTGGTTTTGCTATCAGGGTTATGCTGATTTCACAGGATGAATTTGGAAACATCTAATACCATGGGTTTTTTATCCTTTGTTTTATTTATATGATTGACTTCACTGATTATTTTTATAGTGCTTAACCATCCCTGCATATCTGATAGGAATTCCATTTGGTCATGGTGATTTCTTTTTTTTAATTCTGATTAAGTGAAAGTGTACAATCCAAGTAAATTTTCCATGCCTGCCTATCTCTAGCTCTTTCTGTTCTCCTTTCCCGATGACAGCACAATCCTCCTTTTCATTCTACACCTGTCATATCCTCTTAACAATCTCCTGTCCCCTCCTCTTTATCCTTTTCTGCTCCATCTAGAAAGAAATGAGTAGAACAGCATCCTATAAATGCATAGAACCATAAAGTACACACATCATATGATCACTTTCTGTCCCCAAGTCCAGTCCATTTTTGACCAAAGAGGTGACCTAAGTAGAGTGTTGAATTATTTTTTGATATTTTGTTGCGTTCTATTGTCCAGAATTTTGTTGAGGATTTTTGCCTGTAAGTTCATGAGGGATGTAGGTCTGTAATTTTCTTTTTTCACTGTGTCATTACCTAGTTTTGGTATCAGAGATGTGTTGGCTTCATATAAGCCATGCTTTACTATGCTCTAAAATACCTTTGGTAATAGTGGTGTTAACTCTTGTCTGAAAATTTAGTAGACTTTTCCAATGAAGCTTTGGTTCAACTAGTTTAGGTTGGGAGTTTTTCAAATACGTTTATGATCTGTTCTTTTGTTATAGACTTATTTAGTTGTTCTACCCTGTTTATGTTAGCTTTAGGTAGGTATTGTGTTTATAGAAATTTATCCATTTCCCTAGGTTTTCAAATTTGTTAGAGTACAATTTTTCACAGTATTCTGTTATGATTTTTTTAAATATCAGTTGGGTCTGTTGTAACATCACTGATTTCATTTCTTATAGAGATTATTTTCCTTATCCCCTGTTTTTCTTTTGTCAGTTTGACCAGTGGTGTATCGATTTTGTTGATCTGTTCAAAGAATCATCTTTTGGTCTTCTTATCTCTTTTAATCATTTTTTTTTTCTCTATTTCATTTAGTTACACTCTGTTTTTGTTTTCTTTTTTTAATTTACTTTCTTCTGCTGCCCCAGGTCATGTTTTACTGCTCTCTCTACTTGTTCAAGATGTAGGGTTAATGCTTTAATTTGGATTTTTTTTTTGTATTTATGCATTTATTGCTATAAGTTCACTTCTGAGCACTGATTTTGCTTTGTCCCAGTGTTTCTGTTAGGATGTGTTTTCATTCTCAGTTGATTCTGTGAACTTCTTTATGCTGCCTGTGGTGGTCAGGATTATGTCAACTTGGCTACTCCATATTTGGCTGCTGTATTAAGTGGCAGGGCAGGGTTTGTCGTGGCTTCCCGCCCCTCAGCTCTCATCTCTCAACCTTCCACTACTACTACTTGTCTGCTCATGTAGCCAGGAGCTCCTGCTCTCTTCTTCTGGCGTCTGGTTCCTGGACTTGAACTAGCAGCTGTTGGATTCATCAATCCTTACAGTCGGCACTTGAGAGTCTTGTTCCCTGACTTGCCGACCCTGAGTTCACCAGACTCTGCCCCTACATCTTACCATCAGCTTGGGATTCACCGACGTACACAACTGGTGATCTAGAACTCTGGGCTCTGACCTGCTGACTTTGGGTTCATCAGCTTCCGTGGCTACGTGAGGCTTGTGCCAGGACTTGGGACATTCAGCTTCTGTGATTGTGTAAGCTGTTTCCTATATCTATATCTATCTATCTATATGTATTATAAATCTTTCCTTGTACCTACACATGTTACTGGTTTTGCTTTCCTAGAAAACCCAGCCTAAGACACTGCCCTTAGTTTCTTATATAACCCAGCAGTTTCGTGCAAATTCAGTTTCCATGTGTTTGACTTTTCTTCCTTGTTTTTTCTGTTATTAATTTCTACTTTTATGATTTCATGGTTTGAAAAGATTCTTTATAATTTTTTAATGCCTTGGATTATGTTAAGACTTGTTCTATTGCCTAAAATGTCTGTTCTGGAGAATGTTTCATGTTCATTGGAAAAGAAAGTATACTTGTCTGTTGTTGAGTGGAGTGTTCTCTATATATCTATGAGGTCACATTGATTGATTGCTGCTATTAGGATTTTGGATCTTCTGTATCTTTATTGAGTTTTTTTCTGGATATTCTGTCCTTCAGCAAAGGTAATGTGTTGAACTCTCCTACTATTGTTGTGAAGCTGTCTATTTCTCTTTTCAACACTTTGAAATTTGTTCTGTGTATTCAGGAACTCAGTTATTGGGTGCATAAATATTTACTTTGGTTATGTCCTCCTTGCATATTGAGGCTTTGAACATTATAATGTCCTTACTTATCCGCAGTGGTGGATTTTATTTTAAAGTATATTTTCTCAGAAATTAGTATTGGTGCTCCTCCTCTTTTTTGAGTGTTATTTGCTTGATATATGAAGTCTGACAATCAAACTTTGTGAATTTGCCACTGTACTTGTCTTAGTCACCTGATACTGCTCTAACAGAAAATACCACGAGTGGAAGGTTTCATGAGGAGAAGGTTCCATGAGGAAGGTTTCATGAGGAGTCTGGTAAGCCACAAATCCATTCATAAGTTACAATTCCATTCAGAATAAGAAATCATCACAGTCCGGTAGGCTGAGTCCAAATCCAGTGAAAGCATCTCGGCACAGGATCCTCGGGTCCTTTGACGTGTTCTGCTCTCGGTGCTTCTCTCTTGATGGTATGAGGTTTCCAACTTCCTCAGTTCACTTCTCTCCCTTATATTCCACAAGCTTTCATGGCCAAGCCACACTAATACAACTGCAAATCATTCTCCTTCATCAATATCACAGAGGCAGGATTCACAACACATGGGAGAAAGGGCACCATATTGGAACGTCAAATCAACACATACATTTTTGGGGGGACACAATTCAATCCATGACAGTACTTTTACATTGGCAGCATTGTATAATTTGGTAAGACTTTATAACCTTGGTAGATTAGCATCTCACAGCTGTATTCACGTGGATGCGTGGTGGTGTCTTGCTGACTGGCATTCATCATTATGTATTTTTGTGTGCCATCATGAGAATGTCAGAACTTGAATTAGAGCAATGAACAAACATTACATTTCGGGTTTTTTTGATCATGGCCAGTCTCATTGCGGTGAGATGGTATCTCATTGTAGTTTGATTTGAATTCCTTTAATAGCTAATGATTGTGAACATATCTACATGTGTTTTTTGGCTGCGTGGATCTCCTCTTTAGAGAAGTGTCTGACATCTCCTTTGCCCATTGCTTCATTGGATGATTTATCTTTTTATTATTGATATTTTGTAGCATATTACAGATTATGGAGATTAGGCGTCAGTATGACGTGCAGTTGACAAATATTTTTTCCAGTTCTGTAGATGGCACTTAATTCTATTAATAAAGTCTTTGGATGAGCAAAAGTATTAAATTTTTAATAGTTCCATTTCTCTATTTTCTCTTCTGTTGTTTGAGTTTTATTGGACGGACTTTGAAGTCTGTCTACATTGTGCATTAAAACTTCCTTTGCTGTTCCAGTTTTTTCTTGGATGTCCTTTACTGTTTTAGATTTCATATTTAGGTCTTCCATCCGTTTGAGTTGGTTTTTGCATAAGGTGTAAGATATGGGTCTTGTTTCAATTTTTTGAAGATGGATATCCAATTTTGCCACAACAATTTGTTGAAGAGATTGCTTTTACCACGGTTTAATGTCTTAGGGCCTTTGTTGAATATCAACTGGTAATAGGAAGATGCTGTCATCTCTGGGGTCTCAATTCTGTTCCATTGATCTATCTGTCTCTTTTGGTACCAGTATCAGGCTTTTTTGACTACTGTGGAGTGCAATACGTTCTAAAGTACGATAGTGAGAGGCGTCCCAGTGTGCTTGTCTTCTTCAGTAGTGCTTTACCTATCCGGGGCTTCTTCCTGTTTGAAACAAAGTTGGTGGTTTGTTTCTCCATCTCATTAAAGAATGTCACAGGAATTTGTATTGAGATTGCATTATATATGTAGATTGCTTTTGGCAAAATAGACATTTTCACAACATTAAGTCTTCCCATCCATGAGCAGAGTAGGTTTCACCATTTATGGAAATCTTTCAGTTTCTTGTAGTAAAGACTTGTAGTTCTCTTTGTAAAGGTCTGTTATTTCTCTGGTTACATTTTTTCCTAGTTATTTTATCTTCTTAGGGGCTATGGTAAATGGTATTGATTTGGTGATTTCTACATTAACAGTCCCACTGTTGGTATAAAGGAATCCTACTGATTTACTTACATTTATCTTGTATCCTGAGACTTTGTCAAACTCTTCTATCAGTCTGAGTAGTTTCCTTATGGATTCTTTGAGATTCTCTGCATATACAATCATATCATCTGCAAATAGGGAGATTTTTACTTCTTCTTTGCCGATGTAGATGCCCTTTATTTCTTGGTCTTGTCTAATTCCTCTGTCTAGAACTTCTATTACAATGTTGAATTGGAGAATGAAGAGTGGGCATCCTTGTCTATTTCCTGTTTTCAAGGGAAACTGTTTCAGTCTATCTCCATTCAGGATGACGTAGGCAGTTGGCATTGTATAAATGGCCCTTATTACATTGAGGACTTTGCCATCTATTCCCATTCTGCTGAAAGTTTTCAGCATTAATGAGTGTTAGACTTTATCAAGTGACCTTAGTGCATCAATACACAAAATCAGGTGATTCTTGTCTTTTGTGTTATCATACGGTTGATCACATTAATTGTTTTTCTGATGTTGAATCAGCCTTGCATCCCTAGTATGAATCCAACTTGATCATGATGGATTATCTTTTGGATTTGTTGTTGTATTCCATTGGTAAAGTTTTTTATTTTATGACTGAGTGAAAATGTGCATTCCCATATAGAGAGGCCAAAGCTGCCAAGGAACACAGAGTCCAAAGCTGAACTCTCAATATGTGGCAATTTGACCTGTTGATTCTACCAGCTGTATGTGAGTTTAGTTTCTAGTCAAGTCTCCACTCTGCCTGCTGGCTAATACAGAGAAAAGATAGTTACAATGCTGAGTTAACTTCAGTCAGTGAAAGCCAGCACTCACCATAAGCAGGGGTCAGCAAAAGAGATGAAGTTTTCAGTTCAGTAGTATGAAGTAAAAATTACCAGCCTTATGCCATGTCCTAGGGCTCAGTAGGTGTCCAGAAGGCTCTGTTTAAATATCATTTGAGGTCTTGGTTTCCAGAGGGATTTAAGGAGATGTGTATTTAGTCCACCAACTTGACTGTACCCTTTTTTTCTCTCAACTTCTTTTTTTTTTCTTATGACTGAGTGAAAATGTACATTCCCATATAAATTTACATGCCCACCTATATGCAGCATCCACTGCTCTCCCTGCCCAGTGACAGCACATTATTCTTCTCTGCTCCATATTTGTCTCATCTTCCCAAAAGTTTCCTTTCCCCTCCTCCCCATCCACTCCCCTTCCTCCAGCCAGAGGTCAGCAGGATGATATCCTATAGATGAACAGAACCATAAAGTGCATCTAATATATGGTCAGTCTGCATTGCCAAGTCCAATCCTTTCAGGTCTGAAGAGTGGACCTTCATTGTGATTTATGGACAAGGGCAGCATCAGGGCCAGGGACCATGCTCCGAGGGAAACGCTGAAGCTGCTGGACCATCAATTGTGGTCTTTTAGTGGCGATTTCAGGTACACTCCCTTTTATTCTTGTGTTGCAGTGAGACTCAACTTTGTGAGCTCCATCACGGCTGTCACAGGTGGTGGCTGGGCACCATCCAGTTCTTCCGGTCCCAAGTCGATGTAAGCACTCTGTCTTCTGGGTTATCTTTCCCCTGTGTCATTTTGGTTCTCGGTGAGCATCTGTTCCTGCTAAGTTGGGACCATTTGCTGTGCCCTTGGATGGCAGCCAGGCAGCTTTGAAGACCCCAGATGCCACTCACCAATGTTACGTGCAGAGAGCCCTCTTACCAAAATGCTAGTTCTGCCAATTAGCCTCAATTTCACCTAAGAGCATGGTCCCCTGCCCTCTGCCCCAGCTACTCTGTCCTTGCAATATTGGGTTAAGATGGAAAGAGTATTCAAGTTATGTTGAAGTCCACTTAATTTTGTTCTTGTTTCTAATGTGTGCTGTTACCGATTTCACCCAACCAAATTTCTACCAACTATCTAATCTAAACCCTCCACCTCTCCCCTCCCTTGCAGCCATCAAAGATTCTTTCTTCTATGTGTAAGTCTTTTTTTGAGTTCTTGTCGTCGGGGTCTCATACAACATTTGTCCTTTTGTTTCTGACTACTTTCACTCAACATAAGGTCTTCCAGTTGAAACCAGGTTATGAGATGGTTCCTGGAATCATCATTGTTCTTTACCATTTCATAGTGCTCCATTGAGTATATATACTATAGTTTACCTATTCATTCCTCTGTTGTTGGGCATCTGGGTTGAATCTATCTTTTTGCTATCGTGGACTGTGCTGTGATAAACATTCTTGTGCATGTGTCCTTTGGTGTGAATGGCCTTGATTCTGTAGGATATATTCCAAGTGGTGGAATTACTGGGTCAAATGGTATATCTATATCCTTTTTAAGGAAGCACCAGATTGCTTTCCAAAGAGGCTGGACCATTTTGCAACCCCACCAACAGTGTAGGAGAGTTCCACTTTCTCCACAGCCTCTCCAACATTTGTTGTTTTCTGTTTTTGTATCATGGCCAACCTTGTTGGGGTGAGATGGTATCTCATTGTAATCTTGATTTGAATTTCTTTAATACCTAAAGATAGTGAATATGACCACATTTGTTTTTTGGCTGTGTGATCTCCTCTTTAGAGAAATGTCTGTCCATCTCCTTTGCCCAAAGCTTAATTGGATGATTTATTTTCTTCTTATTGATATTTTGTAGCATCTTATAGATTATGGAGATCAGGCGTCGGTCTGACATACAGTTGCCAAATATTTTTTCCCATTCTATAGGTGGCCTTTTAATTCTGTGAATAAAGTCTTTGGATGATCAAAAGTGTTTGATTCTTATTAGATCCCATTTATCTATTTTCTGCTGATTGTGGTTTGTTTGACAGATTTTGAAATCTGTCTACGTTGTGTATTAAATCTTCCATTGTTGTTCCTACCTTTTTTGAATGAGCTTTATTGGTTTAGTTTTGATATTTACGTTTTTTTTCCAGTTAGATTTGGTTTTTGTATAAGGTGTAAGATATGAATCTTGTTTTAATTTTTTGCAGATGGATATCCCATTTTGCCAGCACCATTTGTTGAAGGTACTGTTTTTACCCCAGTTTAATGTCTTAGGGCCTTTTTCAAATATCAACTATTCATAGGCAGATAGTGTCATCTCTAGGGTCTCAGTTCTGTTCCATTGATTGATCTGTCTGTTCTTGTACCAGTACCAAGCTGTTTTGACCACTGTGGCAGTGTATTATGTTCTAAGGTAGGGAAATGAGAGGCCTCCCCGTGTGTTCTTCTTTAGTTGTACCTTACTTATCTGGGGCTTCTTCCTGTTCCAGTGAAAATTGGTGATTTGTTTCTCCATCTCATTAAAGAATGACGCTGGAAATTGTCCTAGGGTTGCATTATATAAGTAGATTGCTTTGGGTAAAATCTACATTTTCACAATGTTAAGTCTTCCTATGCTGAACAGGGTAGGTTTTTCCATTTATCTAAGTCTCTCCTATTTTCTTATAGTAATGGCTTGTAGTTCTCTTTGTAAAGGTCTGTTATTTCTCTGGTTAGATTAATTCCTAGGTACTTTATCTTCTTAGGGGCTATTGTAAATGATGTAGATTTGATGATTTCTTTGTTAACAGTCTCGTTGTTGATATAAAGGAATCCTACTGATTTACTTATGTTTATCTAGTATCCTGAGACTTGGCTGAACTCTTCTATCAGTCTGAGTAGTTTACTTATAGATTTCTTCTGATTCTCTGCTTATACAATCATATCGTCTGCAAACAGGGAGATATTTAATGCTTCTTTGCTGATGTAGATGCCTTTTATTACTTGGTCTTGTCTAATTGCTCTGGCTAGAACTTCTAGTGTAATGTTGAATAGGAGAGGTGAGAGTGGACATCCTTGTCTAGTTCCTGTTATCAAGGGAAAGTCTTTTAGTCTCTCTCCATTCAGGATGACGTGGGCAGTTGGGTTTGTATAAATGGCCCTTATTGCGTTGAGGCATTTTCCATCTATGCCTATTTTGCTAAGAGTTTTTAGCATGAATGGGTGTTGGAATTTATCGAATGCCTTTTCTGCATTAACGGGCAAAATCAGATGATTCTTGTCTTTTGTGATATTTATGTGGTTGATCACATTAATTGTTTTTCTGATGTTGAACCAGCCTTGCATTCCTGGTCTGAATCCAACTTGTTCATGATGGATTATTTTTTGGATATGTTGTTGTTTCTATTGGCAAGAATTTTGTTGAAGATTTTTGCATCTAGATTCATGAGTGATATCAGTCTGTAGTTCTCTTTTTTGTTTGGGTCTTTCCCTGGCTTTGGTATCAGGGTTATGCTGGCTTCACAGAATGATTTCGGGAGTACTCCATCCTTTTCTATACTGTTAAATAATTATCAGTAGTATTGAAGGTGACTCTTCTGTAAAAGCTTGGTAGAATTCTGCAGTGAAGCCATCTGGGCCTTAGGTTTTTTTTTTGGTTGGCAGCGTTTAATGACATTTTCAATCTCTTCCTTTGTGATGGGTTTATTATGTTGTTCTGGTTCACCTTGTGATAATTTGGGTGGGTGGTATGAATCAAGGAATTTATGTATTTCCTCTAGGTTTTCAAAGTTGTTACAGTAGAGTCTTTCATAGTATTCTGTTATGATATTTTTGATTTCTGTTTGATCTGTTGTGAAAACTCCCCTTTCATTTCATATTTGGGTTATTTGTTTCTTTTCCTGTGTTTCTTTAGTAAGTTTAGCCAGTGGTTTGTCAATTTTGTTGATCTTTTCAAAAAACCAGTTTTTCGTCTTTTCAATTTTTTCAGTTGTTTGTCTATTCTCTAATTCTTTTTGCTCTGCTCTAATCTTTATGATCTGCTTTCTTCTGGTGCCTGAGGGGTTCCTCTGTTTTTCTCTCTCTACTTGTTCAATCTCTTGAGTTAGTTCCTTGATTTGGTTTCTTTCTTCCTTCTTGGTGGGTGCATTTATGGAGATAAACTGACCTCTGAGCAGTGCTTTGCCTGTATCCCATCGGTTCTGGTGGGAAATATCTCGATTCTCATTGGAATCCATGAATTTCTTTATTTCCTCTTTGATTTCTTCTAGAACCCATGAATTTTTGAGCAAGTTGTTGTTCAGTTTCCATGAGTTCCACTTTCTATGTTTTTTCCGCTATTGATTTCAACTTTTATGGCTTTGTGATCTGAGAAGATGCTTTGCAGTAATTCAGTGGTATGGATTTTCTTGAGATTTGCGTTATGTCCTAACACATGGTCAATTCTGAAAAATGTTCCATGGGCACTGGAGAAGAAGGTGTAATTGTCCGCCAATGGGTAGAAAGTTCTGTATATATCAATGAGGTTTAATTGTTTAATTTTGGCAATAAGGTCTTCTGTATCTTTACTGAGCCTTTTTCTAGATGTTCTGTCCAGTATTGAGAATGGAATATTAAAGTCTCCCACTATTATTGTGGAGTAATCTAACTATTTTTTGAGTGTAATCAGTGTTTCTTTGATGTATTTAGGTGCTCTATTATTTGGTGCATAAATATTTAATATAGTTAAGTCTTCCTTGTGTACTGAACCTCCCAGTAATAAATAGTGTCCATCTTTGTCCATGATGGTGGATTTTACATTAAAATTGATTTTGTCTGAGATTAAAATTGCCACCCCTGGTCTTCTTTGTTCATTGTTAGCTTGATATATATTCTTCCATCCTTTAATTTTCAGTTTGTTCCTATCTTTAGGTCTCAAGTGAGTTTCTTCCGGACAACATATGGATAGGTCATGTCTTGTGATCCAAGATGTCACTCAATGCCACTCCACTGGAACATTCAGTCCATCCACATCCAATGTAATCACTGATAGGTATGTGTTCACTGCTACCACCATGATATGTTTACCCTTGTGTTGATGTTCTCTCTGTTGTTCTTATTAGACTGTTCTATAACACTCCCCTTTGTGAGTTGATCCTCCACCCCTTTCAGAGCTGTTTTTGTAGTTGTTGAGACTCCTGCATTGCATTTGCCGAAATCACATGCTGCATCTTCACTGTGCTTTACAGCTGCCTGTATTGTCTACCACGAATAAACTATATATAAACCCAATTTAATTACTACCAGTGCTATCATCTTCCTCTCCATCTGGAAGGACCATGACAACTGTAGTACATCCCTCTTTTTAATACAATGGTACCATAGTTTTCATGATAATCACTGGATTGCTTCTTTTAGTATTAAAGCTTTGACTGAACTTGGAGCCTTCCCCAACTGAGCAGAGTTCCGAGTAATGTGTCGTTCTAAAATATAAAGTTAGTTGATTTGTTCTTCCAAGCCAAACCCAAGAACTTCTTTCAGTATTTCAAGCAGTCTTGGTTTGGTCCCTACAAAGTCTCTGAATTTCTGTCCTCCTAGGAATGTCTGAATTTCACTTTCACATTTGAAAGATAGTTTTGCAGGATATACAATTCTTGGTTGGAAGCTCTTCACCCCCAAGACTCCAAACGTGTCATGTCACTGTCTCCATGCCAGTGTGGCTTCCGCTGAGAAATCCGACAAAGGCTTACAGGATTTCCCTCTGAATGCTAGCCTTGCTTCAAGTCCCGCTGCCCCCAAGAGTTGCTGTTTGTTTCATTTTGTTAAGGTTGATTACAATATATCTTGGAGTCTTTCTTTTGAGATCTATGTTGGGTGGCATACAATATCTATTTGAGATGTCTATATTCTCTTCTTTCATGACTTCTGGGAAGCTTTCTGTCAGCAGCTCAGCAACAACACTCTCTGTGTTCTCAGACGTCTCATCCTCCTCAGGGACTCCAATCAATTGAAGGCTGCTCCCCTTTTAGAGTCCCACATGCTTCTCAATGCTTCCTCAACCTCCCTGTTTCTTTTCTCTGGTTTCTGCCCATAGACACTGGCATCAGTAGCCCTGTCTTCCAAGTCAGAAATTCTTTCTTCCATTTGTTCCATTCTGCCCTCCTGGCCCTGAATGGAAGCCTCCATGTCTCTGAACTTGCTCTTGATCCATTGGATTTCAGAGCACTGGTGTTTCATCAGATCGAACAGCCTGCCCAATCCTTCCTTCTGCTCTGCTGCTTTCCAGAAGGGCTCTGTATATAATCATCCTGTATTCACCTTCTGATGATTTCAGAAAAGTTTCTTCATCTGGAAAATTCCTTGGTTGTTTTGTTTGGGAGCCTTCTGAAGCCATGGGTTATTTCTTGTATGCCACAAGTGTCTGTTGCTTTTTGAGTCCCATGTGAGTAAGTAGAGGCTGGGAGAGATACTGTGAGGATGGACCACAGATGTTTCTCTAGGCTGTCTTAAAATGTAAAGCAAAAGGTATCTGATCACTTCCCAAGTCAGTCAGGTTTTCAGGTGTAAAGGTCCCTCTTCCCAGCTGGCAAAGTATGCACCTCTATATCCAACCCCAGATGATACAAACTAGTTCAAAATATAGCAATGCTACTTCCCTGTTGGCCTCTGCTGACAGGACCCAGCCTTAGGCGACACTGTGTAAACGACTGCTTTGCTGGTAGAAAAGCGCTCTCCTATGGGCAGGCTCTGGCTCCCAAGCTAATAAATAGGTCCAGCTGTGGCCGCCATATCTAAGATAGCGCCCTCCACACAGTCAGCAGATAGAGGGGCTAAAGGTGCTGAGAGGTAGTGAGTCCTCCGCCTCTGTTGCCGGGCCCCCACTGTAGGCGACACTGTATAAACTACTGCTTTTCTGTCCAAGAAGCACTGTCCTGTTTGCAAGTGCTGGCTCCCAGGCTAAGAATTAAGTCCCGTTAAAATCTCTGTATCCAACATGGCATCCCGCACACTGGCACTGTGGATCCATACAAATCATACTTTGGCAGTAATAAAAAGACAGGCCCAAAGTGGCTAGATTAACAGAGTCCTAGGCCTGGCTCTCAAAATACGGGAATTTCACCTGCCTATCTCCCCAGTAGTGTGTCTCGGTCTAGATGCTAAGCAAGACCTAGCTCCACCTGCCAACCAAGACAGAGGAAAAAAAAAAGTCAAAATGGTGCATTTACCTTCAGTCCATGAGAGCCAGTGCTAGCCAGGAGCAGGAGTCAGGAAAAGAGAGGAGGCTTTTCATTCAGTGGTATGAAGTCCAAATTAACAGCCTTGTGCCATGTCTTGGGGGCTCACTAGGTGACCAGAAGGCTCTGTTTGATCATCAATTCAGGTCTTAGTTTCCAGAGGGACATAAGGAGACGTGTGCTCAGTCCATCATCTTGACTCTGCCTCTCTCCTCTCAACTTCTTAAGTTTCTTGATTTCTATGACTGTGACATTATTGGCTTGTTATGCATTTTGCCTGATTTTCTTGATGTCTTGAAGAGTCCTGTAAATTAATCTTTCATATTCTATATCCATTAATTTTCTTGGAAATTCTCTTCTGTTTGAAAGTTTCTTCTGGAGCCATCATGGTCTGCCTCATTGTATGATTTGATGTTAAATACTGTCTTTCAGCCCTTAATAAGTAATTGTAGTTATTTTATGTTTTCTCACTATACCCTAGCTTCTTGTTTTGCTTACCTTTGAAATACCCGAGTAGGTTGGTCCTATCAGCTAGTTTGATTACTGAGGCCTATGAAGTTCTAATGCCCTGTCACCAGATGGTTAGAGCTAGTTACTATGTATGTCAGCCTACAAGTCTCTTTATTTTATTTTATAGATTCAGCTCAAGCATGCAGGTATTTAATCATCAGTTGTGTCATGCATGCTCACACCTACCCTTTTAGGTGGGCAAGGGTAATAGTTGCAGGCACAGTTATCTGGATGCATGCATTAAGCAAGACAATGGGCTAGCAGCTATCCTTGAATGTTTATGAGGAAAGCATATCTCTGTACCCTGGAGTCCATGAGTGGTTAGGTTTTGCAGCCAGACTATGAGTGTCCAGTGCTTTTGTCTCTAAGAACTAGGAGGCACCACTTATTTTTGAACCTCTGTCATGGTTGGCTATGTGGTATGAGTGGTGACACTAGTCTTCAGGTTCCTGCTGTGGGTGGGTAAGATCCTGCTTAATAGGCAGCTCAGTGTCAAATGTCAGGAGCCTATTTTCTACTATATGGCTGGTACACTAAAATTAGGTTTGATGTACACACCCTATTATATTGTGCTAATGAAGGCCTGTGCTGTTGTAGTGGGCCTACACATGTCTATGCAGAGCTGAAATGGATTCAAAATCCGTAGACGTCTTATGCCTCTAAGGAAAGAACTCATTCCATTCTGAGTTCCTGGCTTAGGGGAGCCAGAATATTAATGTTTCACTGTTAACTTTCTCCCTCTCCAAGCCTGAGAAAATGGCTCAGGATACATAAAGAGTCCTACTTCCAGCACAGGTGGTATGTCAGTCTCTGGAGCCAGCTGGGGCCCAGTGTACGATGTGAAAAAGGCAGATAAAAGGGAGAGGTTTATCCCAAAGAAGAGTTGTTAGGTTTGAGGATGATGGATTAGATGCAAATTACTTGTATATTGACTATCTAGAGCCACTTGTCACTGATTCTGAAGGCGTGAGTCTACTCTCTGCCCAAATGTCTCTCCTGATGTGGTAAATGCATTTCAAATGCCACTGCTGTCCTCACCGTGCTGGCATCAGTAGATCCATCCTGTGTGGTGCCATTTTTCCCTGTGGCAGGTCTGGCAACTCCACACTGCTTTTGAAACCTCTCTCCTCCTGCCACTCAGTCTGATTTTTCAACTTTGCCTTTGATGTCCTTGGCTTCTATGATGTCACATATAATCAAGTCACTGCTTCTTTTTGGTGGCTGCAAGGGGGGGTTGTTTTGTAAGATGGGTCACAGGAGGCATCTAACTACTCTGCTATTTTGACCTCTGCTTTCACAAATGGGACATTGTTGAGAGTGGAACCAGACTTTCTTAATCATGATGGTAGAATCCACTGCCATCAAGTTGATTCTGAATCACGGAGACTGTCTCAGTCACCGTGTACTGTTCTACCAGAAAATACCAGGAGTGGAAGGTTTCATACGGAGAAGCTTTTATTGTCACAGTCCAGTAAGCCGCAAATCCATTTACAAATTGTAAGTCTGTTCAGTAAGAGAATTTATCACAGTCTGGTAGGCTAAGTCCAAATCCAGTGAGAGCATCTTGGCACAGGAACCTTGGGTCCAAAGGACGTGCTCTGCTCTCGGTGCTTCTCTCTCGGTGGTACGAGGTTCCCAACTTCCTCAGCTCACTTCTCTCCCTTATATTCCACAAGCTTCAGTCCTGCCTCACTAACACAACTGCAAACTGTTCTTCATCATCAATATCACAGAGGCAGGATTCATAACACATGGGAGGAAGGGCACCATATTAGAACTCCTAACCAAGTCAAATCAACACATACATTTTTGGGGGCACACAATTCAATCTATGACACAGACCCTATAAATCAAGGAAGAACTGTCCCATAGAGTTTCTAAGGAGCATCTAGCAGATTCAAGCTGCTGTCCTTTGAGTTAGCAGCCATAGCACTTACCCAGTACTCCACCAGGGTTTATACATAATGATAGAACAAGACACAAAAATCAAAACTGTCTCCGGCAAATTGGGGCACACCTTTAGTGTAATTAAAAGTATACATGGACTGACAATTATGTTCACAAATTCATCCTGGAGAAAGTGCTATATGTCTCATTGCCAAATATCCCTGTGGCCACCTTCCAAGCACTCCCCTTGGGAAGCTAAACACTGATGCCAGTGCCTAGTCCACCCTTCAAAGCAGTTTTGGAACTCTTTCTAGAATGGCCATCAGAGCTGTTGTCACATTGCCTTCAATGTCCTGAATGTCATAAAATGTCTTCCTTTCAATATTTCCTTTATCTTCAGTTGAAGAAAAAAGTTATTTGGGGCTAGACCAGATGAGTAGAGAGTATGTTCCAATACAGTTATTTGTTTACTGGCTACAAACTCCCTCTCAGACAACTATACAAATAAGTTTGCAAATTTGATACCATGCCACTGTGCACAATCGCCATTCCAGAAAGTGTTCCAAAATTGCTCTGAAGGGTGGACTAGGTATTGGCATCAGTGTATAGCTTCCCAAGAGGAGTACTTCAAAAGTGATTGTAGTGATATTAAGCTATGAGGTATGTAGCACTTAGAACAATTAAGTTTTTGAACTTAATTGTCAGTCTTCGTATACTTTATTGACAAGAATTAGAAAAACGATCATAGAAAAAGATATTCCCTCCGACTGCCAGCCACAGGCTCCTGGTAAAGTAGATTATAAACTCCTTGTGAGTGAAAGGTCTTATACTTTGTATCCATATCAACTAAATGTGTACAACATAATTAATAACAAGTACTTCTTGCGGGCTAGACACCATTTTAAGCACTTTACAAGTATTAACATATAAAATCACCAACATAGACTTTGAAGGAAGCACTAATTTCAAATGAAGAAATGAGTCACTTGTCCAAGTTTCCAAGGAGCTGAGATTCAAATCCAGATATTCTGTTTCTAAGAGTCTATGCATTTAACAACCATGCAATATTGCCTTACCAAATCCTCTAATAACACCCATTGCTGTGGATCCCACTCTGACACATAGCGACTCTGTGCATGTCAGAGTAGAACTATGTTCCATGGAGTTGCCATGGTTGCGACCTTTTGGAACCAGATTCCCAGGTGTTTCTTTCAGGGGTCCACTGAGTGGATTTGAACTGCCAACCTCTCAATTAGTAGAGCTCTCGCTCCTTCTCCTCCTACTTCTTCTCTATCTTTGTTTATTTCATACTCTTTTTTAAGCTCTCAGGTTTTTCTTCCATGTGGTAACCCGTTAAAAAATAAAGGAGTTCTACTACTTAAAAGAAAAGATATGTTAACCACTGGAGTTGATGATTAATGTGTTCTAAAGTTTCTTTGCTCTCCTTAAACTATTCAAAAAATATAATTCTGTGTCTACTAATACAAAAACATATTATAATTCAGCACAAGATGGAAAGATGAGGATGAGCAGGAGAATTCCTGAGTTCAAGGAGCTTAAAATTTAATAAAAGACTAAAACATGTATGGAGAAGAGGGGAATAATGTGCTATCACCAGGCAGGAAGAGCAGTGGAAGCTGCATATAGGTGGGCATGTAAATTTATACGGGAATGTATATTTTCACTCAGTCATAGTAACAAAAAAAGACTAAAACAATGCTCAAGTAACTAGTAAATACAATATAATATGAAGCCACAGGAGAAATACAGTGTTCTGTGACTCTATTTTAAGCACTTTACAGTTGAATTCCTGAAACATGCCCATTAACAACTGTAGAGTCAGTCACTTTGTATGAGTTTCTATCAAAACAAAGTGCTACTTAAATCACTCACATTTTATTTAGGGAAATGTGTTCCCGTTTCTCATATGGTCCCTTTTCTGTCCGTCATTCTTATCCCTGAACAACTTCACCTGATTTATCCATAGGAATTCTATATTTCTGATATGTTATTGGAGTCCTGGTGGCACAGTGGTTAAGAGCTATGACTACTAATCAAAAAGTCAGCAGATTAAATTCACCACCTGCTCCTTGGAAACCCTGTGGAGCAATTCTGCTCTGCTTCGAGGGTCACTGTGAGTTACAATGGACTTAATAGCAGTGAGCTTTTTGTTTTAAAATATTACACAATGGCTTCTAGGTAAGGTAGTATGTAAGTAGATGAATATATAATTCTAAATAAGGAAATGTGTTTTTACTATTTGACCAAGATGAAGTGAGAAAGCATGATATCCTAATTTTTTTGTTTTAGCAAGCACACAGCAAGAAGTTTCTTGTCTTCCTGATCTACTCTGTTCACACTGCTAGCATGCTGCACATACAATTTTAGTTATGAACTCTGCTAAGCATAACAGAACACTTCTATTTAATATGTGGATTAGAAAAGCAAATCGGTACAATTTTTAATTCTCATAAGATTTGCACCCCATAATTTGTATAATAAAAGATCATACACTACAGAAATGTTAAACCCACAGTTATGTGGTATGTCCACAAAATTTAGGGCTTCTGTATTCAAGAGTCCTTGATGATTAGGATTTCAATGTCATATTGCCAAAGAGCAATTTGAGGAGAAAATTATTCTAGTTTTTTCAGATCTTTACTTTTTCACTACCATAAACTACAGCCTCACAGTTGATTATTAATCTTTATTGGTTAAGATAAACTGGTTAAGGTAAACTGAATTTATGTCATATAGTAGGCTCTGCATTTGAGGATTAAAAATAAAAGATAATAGGAATGTTGCAGCAATAAATGTGTATGATTAGAGTAAATTATGAACACGTATTCTGTTTTCATATATTTCCATTAAGATATCTGAAAAATTAATAAATATTTTAAGCACATGGTATTGTATGTCTAGTCCCTATGATACGTATTTGTTTAAAATACAAATAAGTCATGAATCTTTCTTTGAGTAATATCTGTTTATCATGAAAATATGCTAGCATGGATAGAATAGTTTTAGAAAATAAATGTATTCTGGGTGTAAAAATCACTGTGACTACGGAATAAGCAAAATCAGCCTATACATTAAGTTATGTTCTTATGACTTATAGCATATTAGAGCCAGAGTTGGCATTTCAAGTTATACTTAGAAAAGGTTCTCCTTAAAAACACTTTGTGTCTGAAGAGTGGATCTTCATTATGATTTATGGTCAAGGGCAGCATCAGGGCCAGAGGCCATGCTCCCAGGGGAACCCCGAAGCTGCTGGACCATCAACTGTGGTCTTTTAGTGGAGATCTCAGGGTGCACCCCTTTTTATTCTTGTGTTGCCAGTGAGACTCAATTTGGTGAACTCCATTGCAGCTATCACTGGTGGTGGCCAGGCACCATCCGGTTCTTCTGGTCTGAGTGATTCTATGCATCTGTAGGATATCATCCTGCTGACCTCTGGCTGGAGGAAGGAGAGTGGGTGGAGAGGAGGGGAAAGGAGACTGTTGGGAGGATGAGACATGTATGGAGCAGAGAGGAATAGTGTGCTGACACCGGGCAGGGAGAACAGTGGAAGCTGCATACAGGTGGCCATGTAAATTTATATGGGACTGTACATTTTCACTGAGTCATAATAATAGTTAAAAAAAAAAAAAAAACAGTTTGGAGAAACTAATTTCTTTTGCCCTTTTGCCTTTGTAAAGGATGGCAGCTGTATATATTTAATAACTTAAAGATTTCTAGAATTTGTCATTCCAGGGATGTGCTGACAACTTAAAATAAGAGAACAAGTGCATTTTTCTAAAAAAAAAATCTGCTCTGTTGTTTATTTTGTGTGTGATGTTTCCCTTCTACATACCATTAGAAATACACATTCATGAAATTTGTGTAAATCTAAAGAATGCTAAGTATCTGAATAAGAACATTTAATATCTAATACAAAATTCACTTATTTATAATATTTGTATGAAAACTTAATGGCTAAAATTGTGGCACTATAGAATTTCATACTTAAAAATTTCTGTAGACAATATTTAGTGCAAATGTCTCATTTTGCAGATAGAGAAAAAAGATGCCCAGAAAAAGAAATAACTTTGCCAGTATCACCGATAACGGTAGGCCCTAATTTTCAAACTTATGTTGTGTAGAACTAGCTCACACATAAACCAAAAAAACCCACTGCTGTCAAGCTGATTCCAACTCATAGTGATACTACAGGACAGAGTAGAATTATTCCATAGTGTTTCCAAGGAGCATCTGACAAATTCAAACTGCAGGCTTTTGGGTTAGCAGACACAGCACTTAACAACTCTACCACCAGGGTTTCCAGCTGGCTATTAAATAATCAAAGCAGAAAGGACTGCTACAGCAGTGCTATCAAAATTTTTAAGCTGTGGATGTTTTGAAGTGAAGATACAGGAAGCACCTGAGAAGGAAGAATTTGTTTGCTGGGCCACTTACTTTTTTATTTTCCTTGTGGAATCCAGGCTTATGATCTCACTGGAGTTTTGTTGGAGGGAAAGTAAGAAGTGTAAAATGAGAACAAGACTGCAAAACTTTCTGGCAAAGAGAGATGTGAGACCGAGTTACTCTGCTGATGGCGGGGGGTGATGGTCTCAGGAGACATCTAGTTCAGCTGGCATAACACAGTTTATAAAGAAAATATTCTACATCCTACTTTAGTGAGTAGCTTCTGGGGTGCTACATCTGGGCTGATTGGCCATCTAAGATATTACACTGCTCCTACCCACTCTACAGCAAAGGAGAAAGAAGAAAACCAAAGATACAAGGGAAAGATTAGTCCAAAGGACCAATGAACCACAAATTCCATAGCCTCCACCAGACTGAGTCCAGCACAAGT
This sequence comes from Heterohyrax brucei, assembly GCA_028571685.1. Taxonomy (NCBI): domain Eukaryota; kingdom Metazoa; phylum Chordata; class Mammalia; order Hyracoidea; family Procaviidae; genus Heterohyrax; species Heterohyrax brucei. The sequence continues at coordinate 125,254,167 of CM053166.1, read as the reverse complement.
AGATGGTGCCTGACTGCCATTGACTTCTGCAATAAATCACAATACAAGGTTGCTGATAGACCTGGAGGAAAATACAGAACAAAACTTGAGTTCACTCAAAAGAGACTATACTTAACTGCTGTGACAGAGATTGGAGAAACCCTGAGTGCGTGGCCCCAGATACTCTTTTAACTTAGTAATGGAATCACTTCTGATGACCATCATTCAGCCAAAGATTAGGCAAGCCCATAAAACAAAATGAAACTAAGAGAAACTAATGCCAACCCAGGAGCAAGCACTAGAAGGCAGGACGGAACAGAAAAGTTGTTAATGGGGATCTCAAGTTTGAAAAGGAGACAGTAGTGACACATCGCGGGGTTGACAAACACTGTCACAAAACAATATATGTATTAATTGTGTAATGAGAAACTAATTTGCTCTGTATTCCTTCACCTGAAGCACAATAAAAGACAATCTGAGCAACAAATCACAGCATAGCCCTTATTTATGTGAAAAGTCCAAAGGAGACATGTGATAGAAGGCACCAGAAAACTAGAAAGAGAAAGAGAAGAAACACAGTGATGTTATAAGGATTAACAGTGCATGTTAAGTGGTAGAATTCTCCCCCTTCGTGCTGGAGACCCAGGTTCAATTTACAGAAAATACACTTCATATGCAATCATCACCTGTCTGTCAGTAGAATAATTTGTGTTGCTATGACCGTCAACAGATTTCCACAGAGCCTTCCAGACTAAGGTGGACTAGAAAGAAAGGCCTGGAAATCTACTTCTGAAAATCAGCCAGTGAAAATCCTGTAGGTCACAATGTTCAGTTCCACAAGTGACCATGCGAATCGTGCAGAACATGGTGACGTTTCTTTTGTTGTGCATGGTGGTGCCCTGAGTGAGGGCCTGACACTATGTGGCTAAAAACAGCTGCAAATTACAAATTCAAGTTATAATACAATTAACCACATTTTTAGATAACTGAAGAAGAAAAATCAGTTGTTTACAAAATGTTGAGCAATGTAGGCAAAGACACAGGAAGCGAAGTACCTAGTAAGCTTAGGAAACCCAGATAATTATAAGATTTACAAATAGAATAGTCAAAAACCAAGAGAACATGAAAATGGACTTGAGTGGATATTTAGAGTCATCTGGTTACTGCTTCAATGCCCATGCAGAAACTAAGACTGCACTCTTAGATCATCTGTACCCAAGCCTACTTACGAAAGGATAAGGTGTAGATAAAGGTGCAACTGTTTCAAAACAAAATACTTCATAGGTCTGTGACCTTAGATTGTGATTAATCTGTTTCCTCCACTATAAAATAAAATAACCAAACTAAACTGGTGAGTAATGCTCATTACAATAATGATCAGATCCCTTCAATAGCTGGAGATAAAGCTTAAAGAATGAAAATGGATTTTTTAACTTGAAAAATAACAGTCAATCTTATTTATGGAAATTTATAGGTAGAATAAGCCTGATGAGGCAAAGACTTACTATAATAAATACAGAGCTCCAAATTTTGCTTCTTTAGCAGCTTTCCACATTTATTGGTAATTGCTGATCTGATTTTGCTAGCATTGCTGTGACTTGCTGGAAATGCCTGATTTAGCTTAAAAGCATTTACCTTGTTCTCTGATATACTTCCCCTGTTGCTGTGAATTTTTCTCAGTTTTAAGATGAAACCATCTGAGTTGTGCTTACACACATTGTCACTCATCGATAGTGTACCTTTATTACTTTGTCCATTTATTGATTTGTGAAATTGAGGTGTTTGCTTTCACATAGAGTTGTTAATTAATAAATGTATAGATACATACAATTCCTGTGAATACATTTACGATATATTTTATTTAACTTGGCTTTATTTAAAAAGGAATGAACTGCAAACATATGTAATTTTGTTCTTAGAAATACAATTGTAACCACATTCGGAAAAACAAAAGGTTTATTTCCTTCAAGGAGAGTTTTCTATACTGTGTTTAGACTTTAGACCTGAAGTTTCTCTTGCTTAGGAGAAACAATTACAAACAATTCTGTTGTTTCTAAATGTTGAATAAGGTATTATTACAGATTAGGTATCTATTTAGTCACTAAATAATGTTGAATGCACTTAAGTTTTGAAGTCAATGCTTTGACATTAGATGGGACTTTATAACTTATTTTTGGTACTTGAATTATACAGCCATTCTAGATAGACTCTAAGTGAATTCTAACTTTCCAGACCTCCAATCTATAAAAATTTTAGGTTGACAGTGTTTTGATATAGTGTTGACTTATTTTACCTATCAGTACTTGATGACACATTGCAAATATAATGCACTGTGAGATTGCAAATCTTGCAAATGGTGCAAGATTTCAGGAAAGTTATGTTGGAGAACTACCTGAATCTTATTGCAAAGATATTGACACAAGAGTACAAATGAGGATCTAAATTAGAAGAGAAAATCTGCAAGGATATGATTCAATAAGCACTGAAAAAAAGAATGTTTCATCTTCAAAGTATTAAGAGTACTTGGGAAAATTTATGTGACACTCAAACATGTTTGTAACAATATATCCCTTCTCAAGGGTTTTTTTTTTTTTTTCTCCTGAATGTAAAATGAAGGTAAAGGCTTAAACATGCATATTAGATTGCCAGAAAAAGTTCTCAGAAAAATTAAACTAAAAATAAACAAATTTCTAATCTTAATTTTGCCAAAGTTAGAATTACATAAACCTGTTTTCATAATTTTAATTTTAATTTTTCATCATTCTGGAATACAAACTAGCTGATTGTCTGGATGTATTAAAGAAAGAAGAGGCTGGAACAAATACTTCCACATTCCCTCAAGCAAGATTACTGTTGCAAGGCATCTTTTTGTGAAAAAGCTAACCAGATTTAATATTCTTCACTATGTACTGTCATAAATGAAGTTAAAAGAGAGAGAGAGAGATAGAAGCCCTTACAACCCAGATACTGCTATTGAAAGAATCCATTCTAAGCTATAAAGAGTTTATTATGCCTTGCCAATTTTAGAACTAGCTCTCGGATGCAGACTCAGCCCTATTCTTCCATATTACCCTCTAAAAATGTCTCCTTAGAAATGCTCACTGTGTACTAGTAAGTGATAAAAAAATACATTACAGAGGACCAAATACTCTTTTACCGTAATGTGCTGCTGCTATTTTTTAAGTGTGTGTGTATTGTGCAATATAGTTAAAAATCGTCACTAAAATGAAAATGTAGGATTTTGTGAATATTAATATTGGTAAAATTATAATTTATCTTATGTTCATTGTTTTTTGTACTTTGGAATCTTGTAAAATAAATTTATATTTTTAAAATCGAAAAGGAGCATGTTTTAATGAACTGGTTAGACTGTTTTCTTGAAGAAACTACAGGGATATATAGATTTATGTTTAGTTTATATCTGTGTGTATCACTTTGTCTTGTATCAATTATTAAATATCTCTGTGCATCTACACATCTGCATGCATATAGTCCTATCTATCTACATGCATACAAATGTACAGATTAACAGAGATATTACCCCCCCCACATATCCTGAACACAGAGATAATAAGATAATGTGTCATATTATTCAATTTCAGATAGCATGCTAACAATAACTGAAAGAGTTCCTAATCCTCAGTTGACTTGTATCTTATCCCATTAGCAAGAGAATGGGAGAGAAAGAGTGTAGGCATCCCATCACATGAAGCGCTTTGAATCTTCCCAGAACCAGGAGGGCAGAGACCCACTGAATAAAAATGAATTATTTCCCTTATTTTACTGCAGCAACTACAGGGGAAATAGTATTTTTAAAGCTGATGGAAATGAGTATTGATTTTGGCAAGATCTTATGACTTTGTGGTTAGAAAGGAAGTATATCAAAGCTCTCATGTGTAGCAACATGAAAGGAGATTTACTAATTGAATACGATGACATAAGATTTAAGATAATGATTTCAATAACTCTTATAATAAGCATATTACATGATAGGCTCCAGTGCTTTACACTTTATATATCTTTAGGGTATTTCCTTGTATCTTACAGTGAATAAATTTAGCACATGAAATACAATGAAGTTATGTCATACATTTTATTGTGAAATTTCTCCAGATAACCCTTAGTTAGCAAGGCAATCTTTAAACTTTTCTTAATCTACAGGAGCCACTTGTCTTAGTCATCTAGTGTTGAGTTGCTATAACATAAATTGCACAAGTAGATGAGTTTAAGAAAATTTATTCTCTCGTGATCTATGAAACAACAAGTCCAAATTCAGGGCATTGGCTCTAGGGGAAGGCTTTCTGTCTATGTTGGCTCTGGAGGAAAATCCTTGTCACAAATCTTCTCCAGGGCTATGAGCCTCTCTGCACAAGAATCCTGGGTCCAAAGAACGTGCTCCTCTCCAACTGTTACTTTTTTGGTGGTGTGAAATCCATAACTCTCTTCTTGCATCCTTTTCCTTTTATCTTTTGTATAATAAAAGGTGGTGCAGACCACACTCCAGGGAAACTCCCTTTTCACTGGATCATGGATATGACCTGAGCAAGGGTATTGCACTCCGCCTTAATTCTCTTTAATTACAGGCAGAAATTATGATTTCTAACATATAGGAAGATCACAAAATGGATGACAATCACACAATACTGGGAATCACTGCCTAACCAAGTTGACACATATTTCTGAGAGACACAATTCAATTCATGACACCACTTGTGATACTATCTTGTGTTTTTTTCTCATCTCTTTTTTTCTTTAAATTTTCTTTTCTTGTTGATCAGAATATACATAACAAAACACATAACAGTTTAACAATTCTTACATGTACGATTTTGTGGCGTTGATTATAATCTTTTAATTGTATGACCACTTCAACCTTCCGTTTCTGAGCTGTCCATTCCTCATTAACGTAAAACCACTGCACCCTAAGATTCCTATCCTATCCAACTGTTGGAGTTGCTGTTGTTGTTTTCATCCCATTTATATAGTTCAAGGCAAACTATTTTCACTGGTTAAGCTAAAGCTGTTTTTTCAGTTGTAAGAAGACTCCAACAGATACTTTTGGCTCAAGGTTCAAAGAATAGCTTGAGACAACAGTTTCAAGAATTCATCCACTATCCCTAGATCCCGAAGGTCTACAGTTCGCATGAATCTTAAATTTTGTTCTGCATTTTCCCCTGTTTTCATAAGGATTCTTCCCTGGAATCTTTGATCAAAATATTCGGTAATTATAGCTAAGATCCTGAATTGTTTACTCACAGATAGCTGATTTCTCACTAAGTTCTTATTGGAAATGGAAAGAGATTTTAATTAGATAAAAAGGTAGACAATTTCAGTGGATTAATTTATAAAAGAAATAACCTGATATTCCAGGCAATTTCTATAGTTTTCATGAAGCCAATATGATTTTATTTTGTACCTGAATCTTTTCTCCTCACTGAAATATTAAGTTCTTCGTCTAGTGCGCAGATAACACAACATTAAATCAGAAAAAAATGTATTGAACTCTAGCATCTTGGAATTCTCAACTTTGAGATTAAATATTATTTTTCTGTGTATACAAAATTGTCCTTCTGTCCTATGTTAAAATTCTTTGTAAATGTCAGAGTAGTAGGGAATTAGGACAAAAATGAATAAGAATGACCTATTTCAAGAAGGAATTGGGACTTGACACTTGATAGATAAATATTATTTGAGTAAGAGTAAGTAGATGGTGAAACTGATACTTGAAAAGACACTAAGCCATTTTAAAGAAGAAAAAGAAGAACAGGAGATCTTTGGTCTCAAGAAAACACTACTTAGTAGAAGGATATTTGTCTTAAAATATTTTTAGACCTGTCATAAAAAAGAGGGATAAGGCTTGCTTATCATTTTGCTAGTGAATTAATCCTAGACCAAACAGTGGGTATTTTAGTCAGAGAGAGCAGAACACGCTTTCCAGCACTGTCGCTTTACCATATTTTCAACAATGGGATAGTTTAACTCCTGTGCTAAGTTTCCCATCGATTGAATGGGTATATTTGTAGTGGCCATGTATGGGTTTGTTGTAAGGCTTAAAAGAGATAATGTATATAATGTTATTTGTATATTTCCTGAGAAACAGTAAATGCTCAATAAATATTAGCTAACATAAGAAGGAATTAAAGATTCTTTTGATAAATGGTGTAATGGCAATATTCATTTGGTAAATAATCATTAGACACCGTGGCAGGCTTAATACCAAAGGTGCCTACATCCAACCTATAGATAAAAGGGAAGAAGATGGAGCTGCACTGGAGGCACTAGCAAAAACAAGGTTTCAGAAATTGACAGAATATTAACTGAGATGTTTTAACAAAGGACACAATCCTGGAAGTGTTCACTTGTCTATGTCAAAAATTTGGGGGACAGCTACCTGGGCAACTGACTGGAAGAGATCCTTATGAATGTCTATTCCCAAGAAAAGTGATCCAACAGATTGTGGAAAATATCAAACAGTATCATTAATATCATGCAAGTAAAATTTTGCTGAAGATAGTTCAAAAGTGACTGCAGCGTTACATTGACGGAAAACTGCCAGAAATTCAGGATGGATTCAGAAGAGGACACGGAACCAGACATATAATGTCTGATGTCAGATGGATCATGTCTAAGAGCAGAGAATATCAGAAAGAAGCTTATCTGTTTTATTGACTATACAAAGGCATTTGACTGTGTGGATCACAACAAATTATGTATAACATTGTGGAGAATGGAAATTCCAAAACACTTAAAGTGTGCTCATGACGAATCTGCACGTAGATCAAGATGCAGTCATTCAAACAGAACAGGAAGACTCTGCATGGTTTAAAGTCAGGGAAAATGTATGTCAGTGTTTTATCATTTCGCCATTCCTGTTTTGTCTGTATACTGAGCAACCAATTCAAGAAGCTGGGCTATATGAAGAACAAGGCGTCAGGACTGAAGGAAGACTCATTGACAACCTACTTTATGCAGATGACACAACCTTCTTGAAAGTGAAGATGACTTGAAAAACTTACTGGTGAAGATCAGAGACTACAGCCTTCTGTATGGATTATACCTCAACATAAAACAAAATTCTTTATAACTGAACCAATAAGCAACATCATAATAAATAGAGAAAAGACTGAGATTGTCAAGAATTTCATTTTACTTGAGTTCATCATCATCAACACTCATAGAAGCAGTAGTCAAGAAATCAATAACCCATTGAATCGGACAATCTGCTGCAAAAGACCTCTTTAAAGTACTGAAAAGTAAAAATACCACCTTTAAGACTAAGGTGCACTTGACCCAAGCCATAGTATTTGAAATCACATCATGTGCAAGGGAAAACTGGACAGTGAATAAAAACGACAGGATAATCAGTGCCTTTCAATTGTAGTGTTTGAGAATAATATTGAATATACCATGGACTACCAAAAGAACAAACAGATCTGTCTTGGAAGAAGTACAGAGTGCTTGCTAGAAGCAGGGATAGCAAGACTATGTCATACATAATTTGGAAATGTTGTCAGGACAGCTTAATCCCTGAAGAAGGGTATTATGGTTGGTAGAGGGTCAGCTAAAATGAGGAAGACCCTAAACAAGGTGGATTGACACAGTGACTGAAACAACAGCTCAAGCATAACAACAATTTTGAGCACGGTGCAGGACCTGGCATTATTTCTTTTGTTGTACGTAGGGTCTTTAAGAGTAGGAACCAATTTGACTGCACCTAACAACGAGAACTGTCCAGTCTAGTAGTAGTAGGCTAAAGAAATCAACACTGAAAGTCTGAATGGAAGGAATATTAATCAGGAGACTTCAAAAATTAATTCTGAATACACAGTTTCATCTACAAAACTACAGCAGAGTTTCAATGTCATATAGATTGTTGACAGTGCGAAGTAGACAAAAATCTGTATTTACCACCACTACCTCCTGTGTTGCTCTTCTGCGTGCGTAATCTAAAGTTTTAGTGTCTGCATGCTGGTTTCTAGGTGTCATTCCACTTCATTGAAGGCCTTACTCTTTTCCGTTGATTCTCTACCAAGCATGATGTCATTCTTCAAGGACTGATACCTTCGGATAACATGTCCATAGTATGTAAGACGTTGTCTCACCATCCTTGCTTCTAAGGAACACTCTAGTTTTACTTCTTTTAAGACAGACCTGTTCAGTCTTTTGGAAGTCCTTGGCACATTCAGTATTCTCCAACACCACAATTTAAAGGAGTCTATTCTTCTTCTGGAAATCCTAGTAGTGTCGTGGTTAAGTGCTATCGCTGCTAATCAGAAGGTTGGCAGTTCACATGCACCAGGTGCTCTTTGGAAACTCTATGTGGCAGTTCTACCCTGTCCTTTAGGGTTGTTGTGAGTCGGAATCCACTCAATGGCAAGGGGTTTAGTTTTTGTTTGGATTTTTCTTCTGTCTTCTTCTCTGTTATCCCACTTTTGCATGCACATGATGCAACTGAAAATACCATGGCTTGAGACAGGTCAACTTAGTCTTCAAGGTGACATCTTTGCTTTTCAACACTATTAAGTGATCTTTTGCAGCAGATTTGCCCAGTGCAATGTGTCCTTTTATTTCTTGACTACTGCTTTCTCAGGCGTTGACTATGAATCCAAGTAAATCAAAATCCTTGACAAACTTAGTCTTTTCTCCATTTATCATGATGCTTCTTATTGATACAGTAGTGAAGATTTTTGTTTTCTTGATGTTGAGGTATAATTCATACTGAAGTCTGTGATATTTTTCTTGACCAGTAAGTGTTTCAAATCCTCTTCACTTTTAGCAAGCAAATTTGTGTTACCTGCATAACACAGGTTGTTAATGAGTCTTCCTTCAATCTTGATGTCACATTCTTCTTCATATAGTCCAACTTCTCAGATTATTTGCTTGGCATACAGATTGAATAAGTATAGTAAAGAGATGCAACTCTCATGCACCCCTTTCCTGACAATATACCTTGCAGGGTCTCCTTTTTCTGTTTGAATGACTGCCTCTTGATACATGTACAGGTTCTTCGTGACCACAATTAAGTGTTCTATAATGCCCATTCTCCACAATGTTATGATCCACACAGTTGAATGCCTCGGCATAGTCAATAAACACAGATAGACATCTTCTTGGTATTCTCTACTTTCAGCCAAGATCCACCTGACATCAGCAATGATATCCTTGTCCACTTGTCAATCCAGACTGAACTTCCAGCAGTTCCCTGTCAATATACTACTGCAGCTGATTTTGAATGATCTTCAGTAAAATTTTGTTTACATGTGATACTAATATTACTGGATAATTTTCATGTTTGGTTGAATCATCTTTCTTAGAAATAAGAAAAATATGGATCTTTTCCAGTCTATTGGCCAGGTAGCTGTCTTCTAAATCTCTTTGCATAGACAAGTGAACATTTCCAGGGCTGCATCCATTTGTTGAAACATCTTAATTGATATTCCACTAATTCTTGGAGCCTTGTTTTTCACCTTCAGTGCAGCTTCAAGTTCTTTCTTCAGTGCCATCTGTTCCTGATAATATGTTACCTATTGAAATGGTTGATTTTTAATGAATTATTTTTTTTCTTGTGTATTCCTTTCATATTCTTTTGATGCTTCTTGCGTTGTTTAGTATTTTGCCCATAGAATTTTTCACTATTGCAACTCAAAGCTCGATTATTTTCTTCACTTCTTTCAGCTCGAGCAATGCTGAGGGTGTTCTTCACTTTAGGTTTTCCATCACTAGCTCTTTGCACATGTCATTATAACACTATGTATTCATCTGGGGAGATTTATGTGTTTAAAATGTGTTCATGTTGGTGAAAAAGGTATTTGCAATGAAGAAGCAGGCAGTCTTACATGACTCTATTATGAGATCTCTCATATTTTATCAACAAAGCCATGTTTTCGAACTAATGAGACTTCTTTGTTACCAGCTTTTGCCTTACAATCACCAGTAATTATCTATGAATCCTGACTGCATGTTTGATCAATTTCAAACTGCAGAAGCTGGTAAAAGTTTTTCAATTTCTTCATCTTTGGCCTTAATTGTTGGTATATAAATGTAAATAATACTCGTATTGACTAATTTTCCTTGTAGGTGTATGGATATTACCCTATCACTGAGAGTGTTGTACTTTAGGATAGATCTCAAAATATCCTTTGCAGAATATGAAAACACCAGTCATCTTCAAGTTGTCATTCCCAGAATAGTAGACCATATGATGGTCCATTTCAAAATGGCCAGTATCAGTCCATTTCAGCTCTTTAATGCCTAGGATATTGATGTCTATATGTTCCATTTCATTTCTGAGGATCTCCAATTTTCCTAGATTCATACTTTGTTCATTTCACATCCCAACTGTTAACGGAAGTTTTGTAGCTGTTTCTTCTCATTTTGAATTATGCCACATCGGTAAGTGAAGGTCCTGAAATCTTGATTCCATCCAATTCATTATGGTCCATGCTACTCTGAGGATGCAGCTTTTCCCTAGTCATATTTTAGGAAACTTTCACCTTGAGAAGCTCATCTTCTGGCACTACATCAGTATTCCAGTATTCAGAAGGTTTTCACTGGCTAATTCTTTTCTGAAGTAGACTGCCAGGTCTTTTTTCCTAGTGTCTCTTAGTCTGGTAGCTAAATTGGAACCTGTCCACTAAGGGTGACCATGCTAGTATCTGAATACCAGTGAGTGACATAGCTTCCAGCATCACAGCAACACATAAGTACCCAGAGTATGACAAGCTGACAGATTCATGGGGGAGAATAAACTAGAAGGTAAGCTATAGCTTTGATACATATGTACTATTGCATTACCAGACTAAGCTAGAAAACAGGTAAAACAATGGTACCTATTAATCTGTGTTACAACTTACCTTAGGAGGAGGAGGCAAGAGAAGAGGGGATCCAATAGCAAAAGCAGACAAAAATATGCACTCCACATCTCCACTCTCTTTGGCTGTTAATTGTGTCCCTATACATCATTAGAGTGATTTTTGTTTTCCTGAGATTTGTGACATAACCCCCACAGATATGGAGAAACAGCTAATAAACCACAAACCTGAGATCTGGGAGACTATGAAGAGCAGGGATGATTAGCAGATGGGAAGGTTGGTGAAATTTTCACTGAGAAGAGGCACTTGGCTATTGCAAATAAATCTTGATAAACACGAACATGACACGACTCAGATTAGCATGTAGAGTACCCTAGACCAAGAAAACCATAAAAACAAATTTATATTTAAATCTTCTTATAAACTACTTATTCAAGTGCCAAGAAATTTGCAAACCTAGACTAGAGGAACTATTTTAGTATCAAAGACATTGGAAAAACAGTGGAAGGGAATATGGGAAGACTTGATGACTTTAGATGTTAGATTGTGGCATTTCTATTTTAAAGGGTGTGCAAAAGGGAATCATCATATGTTCTTAGATTGAGGCCAAGTGAATGTGGTATAATAGTAACTGAGAAAGAAGCTAGAGCTAATCTAACTATGAAAGATAGAATTAATCACAGTAAATACAGAAATGTATGAGTTAAGAGATGTTGCAAAGAGAGAAACACTAATATGAAAACAAATTGAATTCAGGAGGGAGAAAAGTTCATAAGACAAATCTTTCCAAATTGTGAGCCTAAAAATAGAAAATACAATGTCAGTAAGTGGGATGAACAAATTGAGAGAAGGCTGGCCACTATCAATGACTGCCCTTACAGGAAACACAATGTAAAGTCCCTAATGCAGCAGGAGAAAAATGTGTGTGCAGAACTACAACTCTATTAAAAGACTACAGTTGATGGTCTGTCAGACTGGGGGATCCCCTAAGGATATTGCCCCAGGACTCTGTGTCAGCCCAGATCTGAAACCAATGCTGCAGCCAACTCTTCAAACGAAGATTAGACTGTACTGTAAGACACAGAGTGATACTGGCAAAGAATGTACTTCTTGGCTTAAATATATGCATGAGGCTGTCTGAGCAGTTCCTGTCCAGAGGCAAGATGAGAGGGTGGAGGGGGACAGGAGTTGGTTGCAATATGGGAAATACAGAGTGAAAAGGAAGATATTCTGTCATGGGTGGATGGGGGAGAAGAACAGTAAAAGTTGCAAAGTGGTGTGAGTGCAGAATTTTATATGGCAAATTGATTTGTGTTGTGAACTTTCACTTAAAGCAAGACGTTGAGAACAGTTTTCGCTTGTTTGTTTGTTTGTTTATATCTCCTTTATGGCATTGTTCAGGAATCAAAGGACCAAATAAAATAAAATTAAAAAAAAAAAAAATGAGATCATTTGAGCAGCAAGACATTAAAAAAAAAAGTGCAGAGAGATGGTGTTAGATTAGGATTAGAAATGGAGATTTGAGGGATGTACTTCTGAGAGGATACATTTGATCATGTTTTCCATTTCATTAGCCTTCTTTCCTTCACTATGCAAATTTAAGATTACAGGCAATGATTTTTTTGCCTTTTAACTGGTACATCTGATACTTACCTTATCTGGTGTAATATATTGCATCTGTTTCCAAAATAATTTGTAAAACTTGTAGAACATAGGGAATGTATCCTGTCTGGGATTCTGTTTTAATGAGCTTGGTGATGATGTTGGTAATTTATGTAAACCACTTAGAATAGGGATTTTCCTAAATTATGAGCAAAATTAAGGTTTTTCACTAAAAGTTCCTTAGTAAAGTTTCAAGATTAAACAGGGCTCTGATGCATAAATGTATTGCTTTTTCACATTTATTTTTAAAATAAGAAAAACCCTTGACTGTGTTTTTTTAATTGTATATGACTTCACTCATTTAAAATTTTAGAAGACTCCAGAAACTGAAGTTATTCACCATCACAGAACAAACTTATCACTTGACCTGTAGAATTTTCTCCTCTGTTGCTCAGCAGGATATCCATATTGCTAGCATATGGACTCTTTAATCACCATCTCCACCATGCTGGAATACAACTTGTGGAAGAGACGTTGGTGTCCTGGGGTAAGGAATGGTGAAGCAGTCACAGTGGGAGTTTTGTTTTGATTTTTGGTTTTGTTCACAGCACTGGTCTTATTCTCTTCATTAATTAGCAACATTTAACATTCTACAAACATCTGTGGGAATACTATTTGTTCTCCTTGAAATCATTTTGACTACTTAGAATATGTGAGAACATTGCATCTTAGAAGTAGAGCATTGTAGCTATTTTAGGTCCTAAATAGAAAAAAGAAAATGTTATCAGTTTAGATAAATAAATATTAAGGAATAAAGCCTACTTTTAAAAGTTTAGGAACATTTATGCAGTATTAATACCATTATTCTAGCAGGAATTTGTGTGGCATCATTAAGGCTGGTAACTGAACATTATGTCTGAAAACATAATACAGATGGAAGTTTCTTATGGAATGTGTGCTTGCTATAGCACCATTTTCAGAGCTAGTTGAGAGTCTTCTATTTTGCTTACCTCAATTACATTATTATAACTTGAAACAGAAAACAAAACAATATGTTGATTTGTATTTTCCATGTGGTAATGGAGTAATATCCTTTCCAAAGCTGTGGATCATGGTTTGAAACTACTACTTTTATTTAAGATTGGAGTTTTTACTAAAATTCTTTCTCAAGTCATTATTTGATCTTGCTTTTGTACAGAATACAAAAAAAAAAGTAACCAAATAAAATACTTACTAGAATTAAGTCTGTCATCTCTTGTGGTTGGCTGGTGAAATGGTTGGTTTGATTTTGGTAACTATTGCCATGTTCAGAGGTGAGAGAGATGAAATAGACAATAAGTTAATCTATGACTGAAGTGTTTTCCATTTTTCCTATATATTAATGTATAGTTGGTTATGTATCACCATGTATGTAACCACCACAAAATTGGAAATGCCCAAGCATTCTCTAAGTACAATCTTTACTCAGAATTTTATAAAAAAAAAATTATGAGCCAGTATTCACATGTTCCCCCTGATTTTCCATGAAATCATACAAATGCATGAGATTAATTGAGTGTATATCTTTTGGTCACATTCCTTGAATGCGTTCTTGTCATAACATGTGATTTTGGATTCATTGTATCCCCTTGAAAGAAATAAACATGGTTTATCACAACCAAATCATCTTTTCTTTAATGTAAAATGTTGTGTTTTGGGTAACAACTGGTTTTCACTTTTCTTATTTTATGAAGTTTGTGGCATATGGCAAATAGCCCTGAATTTGTTAACAGTTCACAACTATTGATCCCTCATCCACATGCATTTTCATAAGACACTTTGTGTATATCACTTTGACATTACAAAGTACTTCTCATTGTATTAAATAATCCATTGCTCAAGTCACTGCATAAATTAAAAGTTGATATTGTATTTTATAATATTCTCACAGCTTGGACAAAAAATATTTGGTGGGAGAAAATATATTCAAATGAAGTCAAAGAATGAATAAGAAAGAATAGAATTAAAGAAATCCACTGTTAAAATAGTAGTCCATGTAAAAGTTCCATTTGTTGTTCATTTCTTCAAAATGACAAATGGTAACCATCATTTCTGAATTCAGATGGTAGCCAAAGAGTAATTTCAACTGCAGTTTTCCAAAGTTAAATTTTATTGTTAACTAAGAAAATTTCAGACTATGTGTTTTCATAATTTTCCATGAGTTTTGCATCATAGTAAAGTAGTTTAAAATTGAACTTTTATAGGTAGTTAAATAATTAAAGCATTAGTATGGCCCATAGTCTTTACATCATTACATATTATATACCATTTTAAAATAATAATTTTACAGTTTGAAGAATAAAGCCCTCTCATTTAAAGTAGAACTAATATGTCTCTTTGAGTGTCATGGAGACCATGGCATTGAGCCTATAGAGAAGGAAATATAATCCTACCAAATTACTTGCCTCTCTAAACCAATAAAACTAAACTCCTTGTTTTCAAGTAAGTTGTGACACATAGCAGCCCTCTAGGACAGAACTGCCCCATAGGGTTTCCAAGGCTGTAAATCTTTAAAGAACCAGACTACTACATCTTCAAACTCACAGCTGGTGGATTTTGCCTGACATTTCCGTGAGCAGTTGAGGGCTTAATCATTGTGTCACCAGGGTCCCCATTTTAACTATGTAGTGAATTATAACTGTATAGTTGTGTCATTATAACAGCTGTTTATTGGTTTTCACTTGTTATAATCTGTCTACAGACAGAGAATTAAATATTTATAACCACAGAACAAAATGTAAATGGTATTTATATGAATATAAACATTGACAGTGCAAAATAAGTTATGTTACTGTTACTTGCCTTTGAGTTGATTCTGAATCATGGTGAACTTATGAATCACAAATCAAAATGTCACGGGGTCCTGTGCCATCTTCAGGATCATTAGTATGTGTGAGGACTGACAATAAATTCGTGAACTCATCCTGGGAAAAGTGCTATATACCTCATTGCTGGATATTACTACGATTACCTTTGAAGTACTCTTTCTGGGAAGCTACGCACTGATGTCAGTGACTAGTCCACCCTTGAGGGCAATTATGGAATTCTTTTCTGGAATGGCCATCAGAGCTGTCGTCATATTACCCTTGATGTCCTGAATGCCATCAAAATGTCTGCCTTTCACTATTTCCTTTATCTTCGGGTAAAAAAAAAGTCACTGAAGGCCGGATCAGGTGAGTAGTAGAGTGATTCAATATAGCTCTTCATTTACTGGCTAAAAACTTCCTCATTGACAATTATACAATTAAGTTTGAGAACTTACCATCATGCTGCTGTACCCAATGGTCATCCCAAAAAGAATTCCAAAATCACTTTGAAGGGTGGACTAGGTGCTGGCATTGGTACATAGCTTCCCAAGGGGAGTACTTCGAAGGTGACCATAGAGGTTTTCAGCAGTGAGGTATATAGCACTTAGAACAATTAAGTTTGCAAACTTAATTGTCCGACCTCAAATGTTTGAGTGCACTGTTGTGCGTCTTGTGTTAACTCATCTCATTGAGAGTTTCTGTCATTGTTTTAAAAAGTACTTTTTTCTAGTAGTTGTTTTTTTGCTGATAATATGTTCATTGTAAGCATGAACACATTATCAGCAAAGAGCAATTACTTAGAAATGAAAATGTCAAGACACAGTTAAGTGCATCAGTTCTTCTTGTCTTCCTTTTTCACTGTGAAGCTTTTGTACACATATGACACAACTGAAAAGACTGTGGATGGTGTCCCTGCATCATGCAAATAGTGATTTAGGCTGTTGACCAAAACAGAAGAACCTCAGAAGAAAGACCTGGCAATCCACTTCTAAAAACTTAGTCATTGAAAACTTTATGGAGCACAGTTCTATTTTGATGCACATAGCGACAGCTTAGAATCTACTTGATGGAAACTGGTTTGATTTTTAGGTCAGATACACCTTAGTGATCAAAATTATATCTTCAATTTTTAAAATCTAGATAGGCTTTTGGTAGCAGATTTGTTCAATGAAAAATGTCATTTTGTTTCTTGGCTTCTGTTTGTATGGACACTGATTACAGATCCAAGCAGAATGAAATCATTAAATAGTTCAAATATCTCAGTTCATCATGATGTTGTTTATCTGTCCAGTCATGACTATTTTGTTTTCCTCATATTCAGATATAATCCACACTGAAGACAGTAGCCTTTGATCAGCAAGCAAAACTGTCATCTGCATATCACAGATTGTTAGTGAGTGTTCCTCCAATCCTGATCCTGCTTTTTTTTTCCAGATAGGCCAGATTCTGGGATACTCTTTCATTATACAGATTGACTCAATATGGTGGTAAGATACAACCCTGATGCACAACTTCTCCAACTTTAAACCACACAGTATCTGCTTGTTCTGTTCAATTATTTCTTCATTTGTGTACAAGTACTGCATGAGCACAATTAACCAAAAAACAAAGAAAACCTGCCATCGAGTCAAATCCAATTCATAGTGACCCTAGATGTCGCAGTAAAACTGCCCCATAGAGTTTCCAAGGAGTGCCTGGTGGCTTTGAACCACCAACCTTTTGGTTAGCAGACATAGCACTTAACAGCCAAGCCAAGCCAATTGCCATCGAGTCGGATCTGACTCATGGCGACCCTAGAGGCCAGAGTAGAACTGCCCTCTAGAGTATTCAAGGAATGCCTAGCACTTAACAAGTGTTCTGAAATCCCCATTCTTCCTAATGCTATCACACTAATTTATTATGATCCACACAGTTAATGGCCTTTGCATAGTTGACAAAACACATGAAACATTTTTCTGATATTCTCAGTTTTGGGCAAAGATGGATGCATCTGAAAACAGTAATGAGGTCCTTCAATGCATGTCTTCTTTAATTTCTAGCAGTTCCCTATTAAGGTACAAGTACAGCCATATTTGAATTACCAAAAGCAGAATGTTGCTAACATGTGATAATACTAATATTGTTCAATAATTTCCACAGTCTGTTAATCACCTTTCTCTGATATGGACATAGAAATGGATCTCTTCCAGTCAGTTGGTCAGGTATGTCTCTTCCAAATTTCTTGACGCAAGC
This sequence comes from Heterohyrax brucei, assembly GCA_028571685.1. NCBI lineage: Eukaryota > Metazoa > Chordata > Mammalia > Hyracoidea > Procaviidae > Heterohyrax > Heterohyrax brucei. The sequence goes on along the minus strand of CM053166.1, from coordinate 125,236,697 downwards.
AAACAAACACTTTCAGTGTGGTATCCATTTGTTGAAACATTTAAGGTGGTTGGTATTCCATCAATTCCAAGAGCCTTGGTTTTTACCCATACCTTCAGCACAGCTTGGACTTCTTCCATCAGTACCATCAGTTCTGGATCATATGTTACCTCCTGAAATGGTTGAAGGTTGATCAGTTCTAACATGAATTTCCACATGAGCGCTTCATAGTCTGTTCTCCAGCTGGCCTCTGGCTTTGTTTGGGTTTCTCCATTTGAGGTGGGAGGAAGTGACAGACAGGATATTAGGACACTAATATTGTTTCTTAGAGGTGGGAAGTTCTCAGAATTGCCTAAAGTTAAAAAAATAAAAAGAAATATTTATTAAGAATTACAAAACTAACAAATGAAAGAAGTGCTAATAATAATACAGCTATCATGAATTGGAAGAGGGGAAGGAAAAGGAAATGAGGGCAATGCTGTTTATCTGAATCTCTATCGAAACATCATGCTATGTCATGGGGTCAACAGACGGGGTCAAGAGACAGTGTCAAGAAATAATTATCCAAACACATTTAGAGTTATGGAAATAACTACCACAACAGCTAAAAACATAATTGATTAAAAACAACTTCTTTGGGGAGTGAGAATGGAGTTTTGAACTGATTATCTATTATAACCTTATCTGTATTATATGTTGTTTCACAGCATGCATTACTTTGATGAAACAAAAAATAAATATTTAAATAAAATAAAAGCGATAGTGATTATATCTCTTGTTTATTGGGCATGTACCATGTAACAGATTCTTGAATATATTTATCATTTAATCTTTTTGACAATTGGTAATCCTATGAATACCATTTTTTGGACAGTAAATGAAGTTTTGAGAAACAAACAGGTAAGTAGTGGAAAAGTCAGTACTCTGATCTCTAGAGCTCACGGTGTCATCTTAAGTCACACAATTTACCTTTCACTACTATCATGATATGCTATATATAGACCTTGATTCATTTCCCATATTATGTATTCTACCTATCTGGTGGGGATAATTTTTCTGTCTACAAAACTAGCCCATCGAATTTATTTTTGTGGTTATGCTACTTTATATGGCAAAGGGACTTTGAAGATGTAATTAAGTTTAGTAAACAATGAATTTTAATATAGAGAGATTATTTTAGTTTATATGATTAGGATCAATGTGATCAACCTTATAAGCAGAAAAGGAAGTACAAGAAATGTAGCAGAAATGTGGGCATAAAAAGGACTCCACTTGCCCTTTGTGATTTGAAAATGAAGGGGCCATATAGGAAGCATGAGAAGGAAATGAATTCTGCCAATAACCAACGAGAATGGAAAAGAACCCTGTGACTCAGATACACCAAGTTCTGGGTTGTACCTCGATTTCAGTCCTGTGAGACTTGAGCAGAGAATTCATCCAGTGCTACGTCAGACTGCTAATTTATTGAAGAACTATGCAATTAAAAAAACAAAGCTGTTGCCAGTAAATTGATTCTGATTCATAACAACCCTATAGTACAGAGTAGAATTTAGCCATAGAGTTTCCAAGGAGGCCCTGGTAGATTTGCACTGCTAACCTTTTGGTTAGCTGTCATGGACACTAGGGTTCCAAGGAAGTAATAAATGGATGTTATTGTAAGCTGATTAGTTAAGTAATTTATTAAAACAGCAAGAGAACAAAAAATACATTTATATATCTTTTATCATAATTTGAAATTATGACAAAGTTCTAATTACTTAGAAACCTTATTTTATTCCTGTCACTCTTCAGCTGTTTCTTCTTATGCTCACAGTATTTTAAGCAGCAAGTCAAACTATAATAAGTTAATATCATTTTTTTCAATACATTGTCCTTAAACTTTTGTCCACTGAACCACAGCAATACTCAATCCATTAGGTGAGATAAAATTTTTCCCAACTTTTAGTATTTATCTCATGCTTTATATGTTGGAAATATGTACATTCCCATATAAATTTGCATGTCCACCTATATGCACATCCACTGCTCTCTCTGCCTGGTGACAGCACACTATTTCTCTCTGCTCCATAAACGACTCATCCTCCCAACAGTCACCTTTCCCCTCCTACCCACCCACTCCCCTTCCTCCAGCAAGAGGTCAGCAGGATGATATTCTATAGATACAGAGAACCATGACGTGCATCCAATGTACGGTCACTCCGCGTCGCCAGGTCCAATCCATTCGTATCCGAAGAGTGGACTTTCCTTATGATTTATGGTTAAAGGCAGCATCAGGGCCAGGGGCCATGCTCCCAGGGAAACCTGAAGCCGCGGGACCATCAATTGCAGTCTTTCAGTGGAGATCTCAGGGTGCACCCCTTTTAAACTGTGGCGGTGTAATAGGTTCTGAAGTCAGGTAATGAGAGACCTCCCAGTGTGCTCTTCTACTTTAGTAGTGTTTTACTTACCCGGGGTTCCTTCCCTTTCCAAACAAAATTGGTGATTTTATTATCCATCTCATTAAAAAATGATGCTGGAACTTGTATTGGGATTGCATTATATAAGTAGATTGCTTTGGGTAAAATAGACATTTTCACAATGTTAAGTCTTCCTATCCATGAGCAGGGTAGTTTTCACCATTTGTCTAAGTCTCTCTTAGTTTCTTGTAGTAAGGGCTTGTAGTTGTCTTTGTAAAGGTCTGTTGTTTCTCTGGTTAGAGTAAGTCCTAGGAACTTTATCTTCTTAGGGGCTATTGTAAATGGTATTGATTTGATAATTTCTTCCTTAACAGTCTCGTTGTTGGTATAAAGGAATCCTAATGATTTTCTTATGTTTATCTTGTATCCTGAGACTTTGCCAAACTCTTCTATCAGGTTGAGTAGTTTACTTACAGATTCTTTGGGATTCTCTGCATATACAATCATATCATCAGCAAACAGGAAGATTTTGACTTCTTTGCCGATGCAGATGCCCTTTATTTCTGGTCTTGTCTAATTGCTCCGTCTAGAACTTCTAGTACAATGTTGAACAGGAGAGGTGAGAGTGGGCATCCTTGTCTAGTTCCTGTTCTCAAGGAAAACTCCTTCAGTCTCCATTCAGGATGACGTAGGCAGTAGGCTTTGCAAAAATGGCCCTTATTACATTGAGGAATTTTCCATTTATGTGTATTTTGCTAAGAATTTTTAGTGTGAATGGGTGTTGGACTTTATCAAATGCCTTTTGTGCATCAGTGGACAAAATCAGGTGATTCTTGTCTTTTGTGTTATTTATGTGGTTGATCACATTAATTGTTTTACTGATGTTGAACCAGGCTTGCATCCCTGGTATGAATCCACCTTGGTCATGATGGATTGTTTTTTTTTTGATATGTTGTTGTACTCTATTGGCAAGGATTTGATTGAAGAGTTTCACATCTAGATTTATGAGTGATATCGGTCTGTAGTTCTCCTTTTTGTTTGGATCTTTCCATGGCTTTGGTACCAGGGTTATTCTGGCTTCGTAGAATGAGTTTGGGAGTACTCCATCCCTTTCTATTCTGTGAAATAGTCTCAGTAGTATTGGAGATAACTCTTCTCTAAGAGCTTGGTAGAATTCTGCCGTGAAGCCATCTGGGCCTGGGCTTTTTATGGTTGGCAGTTTTGTGATGACATTTTCAATCTCTTCCTTTATGATGGGTTTATTAATTTGTTCTGTTTCACGTTGTGATGATTTGGGTAGGTGACACGAGTCAAGGAATTTGTTCATTTGCTCTAGGTTTTCAAATTTGTTACAGTATAGTCTTTCATAGTATTCTGTTATGATATTTTTTATTTCTGTTGGATCTGTTGTGACAACTCCCCTTTCATTTCTTATTTGGGTTATTTGTTTCCTTTCCTGTTTTTCTTTAGTAAGTTTAGCCAGTGGCTTGTCGATTTTCTTGATCTTTTCAAAAAACTAGCTTTTCGTCCTTTCAATTTTTTCAATTGTTTTTCTAGTCTCTAGTTTGCTTCTAGTGCCTGAGGAGTTCCTCTGTTGTTGTCTCTCTGCTTGTTCAAGGTGTAGAGTTAGTTCTTGATTTGGTGTTTTCCTTCTTTTCAGATGTGTGCATTTATGGAGATAAACTGACCTCTGAGCACTGCTTTGGCTGTATCCTGTAGGTTCTGGTAGGAAGTTTTCATTCTCATTGGAATCTATGAATTTCTTTATTTCATCCTTGATTTCTTCTATAACCCATGTTTTTTTGAGCAAGGCGTTGTTCAGTTTCCAAGAGTTCTACTTTCTATCTATGTTTTTTTCTGCTACTGATTTTGACTTTTATGGCTTTATGATCTGAGAAGATGCTTTGCATTAATTCAGTGGTATGAATTTTGTTGAGAAATGCTTTATGTCCCTACACATGTTCAATTCTGGAGAATGTTGTCTGCTGATGGGTAGAAAGTTCTCTATATATGGATGAGATTTAGTTGGTTAATTGTGGCAATAAAGTCTTCTGTATCTTTATTGAGCTTTTTTCTAGATGATCTGTCCAGTATTAAGAGTTGAAGTCTCCCAGTATTACTGTGAAGTGATCTAACTCTTTTCTGAGTATAGTCAGTGTTTCTTTGACGTATTTAGGTGCTCTGATATTAGGTGCATAAATATTTAATTTAGTTAAGTCTTGCTTATGTACTGAACCTTTCAGCAATAGTGTCCATCTTTGTGCATGATGGTGGATTTTACATTAAAATTGATTTTGTCTGATATTAGAATTGCCACCCCTGGTCTTCTTTGTTCATTGTTAGCTTTATATATATTCTTCCATACTTTAATTTTCAGTCTGTCCCTATCTTTAAGTCTCAAGTGAGTTTCTTGTAGACGACAAATGGATGGGTCATGCCTTTTGGTCCAAGATGTCACTTGATGTCTCTTTACTGGAGTATTTGGTCTATTCACATTCATGTAATTATTGATAGGTATGTGTTCAGTGCTGCCATTGTGATATGTTTATTTTTGTGTTGATGTTTTCTCTGTTGTTCTCATTAGTTTGTTCTGGGACATTCATTTTGGTGAGTTGATTTTTCACCTTTTTCACAGCTGGTTTTATAGTTCTGGAGACTCCTGTGTTACATTTCTTGATATGGTATGCATTTTTGTTGTGCTTTACGGCTGCCTCTATGATTCCCCTTAATAAACTATATATAAACTCAATTTTAATTACTACCAGTCTTGTCGACATCCTCTGCCCCTGGAAGGACTATAACGACTGTAGTACACCTCTCATTTTAATATGATGGCACCATAGTTTTCATGATAATCACTGGATTGTTTCTTTCAGTATTAAAGCTGTGATTGAGTTTGGAGCCTTCCCTAACTGAGTAGAATTCTGGATGATGTGTCGTTCTAAAATACAAAGTTAGTGGTTTTGATCTTCTAAGCCAAAGCCAAAAGCTTCTTTCAGTATTTCTTGTAGCTTTGGTCTGGTTCTTACAAAGTCTGAGTTTCTGTTTTTCTGTGAATGTTTTAATTTCGTTTTCATATTTGAAAGATAGTTTTGCAAGATATATAGTTCTTGGTTGGAAATTCTTCTCCTTCAAGGCTTTGAATGTGCCATGCCACTATCTCTGTGCCAGCATGGTTTCTCCTGAGAAATCTGATGAAAGCCTACAGGGATTCCCTCTGAATGTTAGCTTTGCTTTGAGTCTTGCTGCCTTTAAGGGTTGCTGCTTATGTTTCATTTTGTTAATCTTCATTACAATATGTCTTGGAGTCTTGCTTTTGAGATCTATACTGGGTGGCCTATGATATGCATCTGGAGTATCTATATTCTCTGCCTTCATGATTTCTGGGAAGTTTTCCGTCAGCAGCTCAGCAACGATACTCTCTGTGTTCTCAGGTGTCTCGCCCAGTTCAGGGACTCCAACGAATCAAAGTTTTTTTGCTCTTAATAGAGTACCACATGCTTCTTCATTTTTCTGGTTTCTTTTTTCTGATTTCTCCTTATAGACTCTGGAGTCAGTAGCTTTGTCTTTCAAGTCAGAATATCTGTTTTCCATTTGTTCCATTCTGTTTTCTTGACTTTGAATGGAAGTTTCTGTATCTTTGATTTTGTTCTTGATCTGTTGAATTTCAGAGTACTGGTGTTCCATCAGATTTAACAGCTTGCTTAATTTTTCATTTTGTTCTGCTGCATTTTGTATGAGATCTAGAAGGTCTCTCTATATAATCCTTTTGTATTCACCTTCTGGTGATTTCAGAAAAGTTTCTTCATCTGGAAACTCCTAAGTTGTTTTGTTTGGGAGCCTTCTGAAGCCATGGATGATTTCTTGTATGCCATAAGTATCTATCGCTTTTTGGGTTTTGTGTGAGTAAGTAATGGCTGGGGGAAATACTGTGAGAATGGACTGCAGTTGTTTCTCTAGGTTGTCTTAAAATGCAAAACAAAAGGTATCTGACCACTTCCCAAGTCAGTCAGGTTTTCAGGTGTAGAGGTGCCTCTTCCCAACTGCCAAAGTAAGCACCTCTATATGAAATGATGATATGAACTAATTCAAAATACAGCAATGCTACTGCCCTGTTGGCCTCTACTGACAGGGCCAAACCTTAGGTGACACTGTGTAAACTACTGCTTTTCTGGTAGAAAAGCACTCTCCTATGGGCAGGCTCTGGCTCCCAGGCTAAGTATTAGGTCCAGCTGTGGCCACTGTATCTAAGATGGTGCCCTCCACACGGTCAGCGAATAGAGGGGCTGAAGGTGCCAAGATATAGTGAGTCCTCAGCTTCTGTTGACAGGCCCCCATCATAGGTGACACTGTGTAAACTACTGCTTTTCTGTCAGAGAAGTGCAGTCCTGTTTGCAAGCACTGGCTCCAAGGCTAAGAATTAGGTCCCACTAAAATCTTCATATCCAACATGGCGTCCTACATACAGGCAACACTGGTTCCATACAAACCATGCTTCAGTCCATTAGAGCAAGGGTTAGCCAGGAGGGGGAGTCCGCGAAAGAGAGGAGGTTTATCATTCAGTGGTATGAAGTCCAAATTAACAGCCTTGTGCTGTGTCCTGGGGATCACTAGGTGACCAGAAGGCTCCATTTCATTATCAATTCAGGTCTTGGTTTCCCGAGGGATATAAGGAGATGTATGTTTAGTCCACTGTCTTGACTCCACCTCTCTTGATATATGTTGGAAACATTTTTAATTTGATAAAAGTTTAAAGATCTGTGCCTGAAAAATCACTTTCCCTGAAAAATACTTATGTCATCAAAGAGAACCAAGAGAAAATAATGGAAATGAATTGAGCTGAATTGATGATTCAGTGAATTGAGTCTGTGTCAATCAGTTTTGTTCTGCCAATGAATACATAACAGAGTCCTGGAGGACAGATCCCAGAGAAGAGCAGAATTCAGAGGACAAAACAAATGAGAGGTCAATTTTAAAATAGAAAGAGACTTACTTCAGGCTTTAGGTCATGCTAGATCCATATAATCCAAATCATTAAGATTATATTTTCATTGGAAAGACCAGTCAAGCTCTTACAGGGATCACAAAAGAGGGTTCCAGACAGAGCTGGAGAAAAATGTAGAACAAAATTCGGCCAAGCCAGCCAAGTGCCATCAAGTCGGATCCAACTCATGATGACCCTAAGGGCCAGGGTAGAACTCACTCAAAATTCTAACTCATACAAAACAGACTAGACTTACTAATCTGGCAGAGACTGTAGAAACCCTGAGAATATGGCCCCCAGACACTCTTTGAGTTCAGTAATGAAGTCCCTTGTCAAGTTCATTCTTCAGCCCATAAAACTAAAAACTAAACTAAAGGATACTCTTGGGGTCAGTTCTACCCTGGCCCTTAGGGTAGCCATGAGTCGGATCTGACTCGACGGCACTTGGCTTTTTGGCAAACTAAAGGAGTATGCCAGCCCAAGGGCAAAGACAAGAAGGCAGGAAGTGACAGGAAAGTTTGTAAGAGGGAACCCAGATTTGAGAAGAGAGAGTCATGACTCTTTGTGGAGTTGTTAATTTATTTCATAAAACAGTAATGTGTACTGAAAGAGAAAGAAAGAGAGAGAAAGAAAGGAAGGAAGGAAAGAAAGAAGGAAAGAGAAAGAGGAAAGAAAGGGGGTGGAGTCAAGATTGTGGACTAAACACATATTTCCCTGAATCCCTTTGGAAACCAAGGCCTGAATTGATAATTACATGGAGGCTTCTGGACAGGTAATGAGCCCTAGGACACAGCATAGGGCTATTTGGTCTACATATCACTGAATGGAAAACTTCTACTTGGCTGAACCCCCACACTTGTTGAGTCCTGACTCTCGCAGACTGAAGGTAAATTGCCATTTTGACTTTTTTTCTCTGTCTTGGCTGGTGGGAGGGGCTGAGGTGACTGGCAGCAAAGCTCAGACACACTGCCGGTAAGATAGGTGAGTGGAGTGACCACATTTTGACAGCCTGGCCTTGGAATCTGTGAAACTTGGCAACTCTAACCTCTCATAACCTCCGGATCTCCACCATTGAATATCCTTTTTCCAAGACACGTGAGGGGAGCTTGTACGGGATGTCTTCCTGATTCAGTGGGTGGTGGAGTTTCCTATATAGAGGCCTCAGTTGGACCTAATTCCCAGGCTGGCAGGCAGTGTCTGCCTGAAGAGTGTGTTTCTGGCAGTAAAGCAGTCTTTGATATAGAGGTGCATACTATGCCAGCTGGGAAGAAGAATTTGCACACTTGAAAGCCTGACTACTTTTGGAAGCTGTCAGATACCTTTTACCTTATGATATCGAAGTAACTGCAGTACAACCAGATGGCTTCTCTGCCAGCCTTTACTGTATCACATTATAGAGTCAGCTGATGGCTCCCCTGTGAATCTATAAATGGGGATGTATCTTAGCCAATCAGGAGGTGGAGCCTGCTACCCAAGAGATTCCACTGAGCCGAATCACTGGAGTACACAGAGGTGTCTGGTGATCAACTTCCTTTTCAGACTGAGCTTCAACTCCATTAAAGAAACATCAGAGAAACCAAACAACCTCCAGATGCACATAAAGCCACAAACTTTGGACTGGAACATTAGGAAGAATTAACTATCACTTCCGAAGGCACCCCAAAAGAAAGATCCAAATTACTTCCCAGACGAAGAAGCCTTTCTGAAGCTATCAGAGGCAAGTACAAAAGGATTATTTATAGAGCCCTCCTAGACCTTACACAAAATGCAGCAGAACAAAATGAAAAATTAAGCAAGCTGTTTGATCTCATAGAACACCAGTATTCTGAAATCCAACAGATCAAGAACAAAGTCAAAGAAATAGAAAATTCAGTTCAAAGCCAAGAAAATGAATGGAACAAATGGAAAACAGGCATTCTGACTTGGAAGACAGAGCTACAGACTCCAGCATCTATGAGGTGATATCAGAAAAAAAGAAACAAGAAACATGAAGAAGCATTAAGAAACATGTGGGACTCTATTAAGAGGAACAACCTTCCATTAATTGGAGTCCCTAAACAGGATGAGACACCTGAGAACACAGAGGGTATTGTTGCTGAGCTGCTGACAGAAAACTTCCCAGAAATTATGGAAGAAGAGAATATAGGTATCTAAGATGCATTGAATGAGACTCAAAATAGATTCCAAAAGAAAGAATCCAAGGCACATTATAATCAAGTTTAAAGAAATGAAACACAAGCAGAAACTCTTAAAGGCAGCAAGACTCAAAGCAAAGCTAATGTTCAGAGGGAAACCCTTTAGGATTTCATCAGATTTCTCAGCAGAAACAATGCTGGCATCGAGACAATTTGGATAACACATTCAAAGCCTTGAAGGAGAAGAACTTTCAACCAAGAGTTATGTATGCTGCAAAACTCTTTAAAATATGAAAATGAAATGCAGACATTTTCAGATAAACAGAAGCTCAGAGACTTTGTAAAATCCAATTGAAAGCCACAAGAAATAGTGAAAGAAGCTCTTGGCATAGAAGAACAAAACCATTAATTTTATATTTTACAAGGAAATACAGGACAAATCATCCAGAAATCTACTCAAATCGGGAAGGCTCCAAACTCAGCCAAAACTGTACTATTAAAAGAATCATATCATGAAAACAATGATGTCAACATATTAAAAAGAAAGATGTACTACAGCCGTTATAGTCCTTCCAGGTGGAGAGACAGTTAATAAGACTTGTGGTAGCTACAGTTCACAAAACACAATAAACATGCAGCATATCAAATCAATAAATGTAATACAGTGTCTCAACAACCACAAAACCAACCCTGGAAAAGGTCAAAATCAACTCATAAAGGAGAATTTTCCAAGATAGAAAAATAAGAACAACAGAGAAAACATCAATACAAAAATAAACATATCACAATGACAACACCAAACACATACCTAGCAATAATTACATTAACTGTGAATGGAGTGAACGCTCCAGTAAAGAGACATTGAGTGACATCTTCGATCAACAGACATGACCTGTCAATGTGTTGCTTACAAGAAACTCACCTTAGACATAAAGATATAAACAAACTGAAAATTATAGGATAGAAGAATATATATCAAGCTAACAATACATAAAGAGCGGGTGTGGCAATTCTAATCTTAATGTAAAATCCACCATCATGGACAAGGATGGACACTATACATAGCTGAAAGTTTCCATACACATGCAGGATGTAACAAAATATTGAATATTTATGCACCTAATATAAGAACACCCAAATACATTGAAGAAACACTGACTACACTCAAAAATGGGATAGATCACTCCATAATAATAGGAGGAGACTTCAACCCTCAACTCTCAATAAGGACAGATCATCTAGGAAAAAGCTCAATAAAGACACAGAAGATCTTATTGCCACAATTAACCAACTAGACCTCATCAACAAATACAGACCTTTCTATCCATCAGCAGATAACTACACCTTCTTCTCCAGTGCATATGGAAAATTTTTCAGAATAGACCATGTGTTAGCACATAAAGCATATCTCAACAAAATCCATACCATTGAATTACTGCAAAGTGTCATCTCAGACCACAAAACCATGAAAGTCAAAACCAATAGTAGATAAAACATAGATAGTAAATGGAACTCAAGGAAACTAAACAACATCTTGCTTAAAAAGTCATGAGTTATAGAAGAAATCAGGGGTGAAATAAACAAATTTATGGATTCAAATGAGAATGAAAACACATCCTACCAGATCTTATGGGATGCAGATAATGCAGTGTTCAGAGGTCAGTTTATTTCTATCAGTGCAGACATCCAGAAGGAAGAGAAAACCCAAACCAAAGATTTAACCATACAGCTTGAACAAATAAAGAGAGAATAAGAGAGGAACCCGTCAGGCACCAGAAGAAAACAGATCATAAAGGTTAAAGCAGAACTTAGCGAATTATGGAAGAGCAATGGAAAAAAATTGAAAAAGACCAAAAGCCGGTTTTTTGAAAAGATTAACAAAATTGGGAAATCATTGGCTAAACTTACTGAAGAAAAACAGGAAAAGAAACAAAAAACCCAAATACAAAATGAGAGAGGAGTTGTCACAACAGATCCAACAGAAATTCAAAATGTCATAACAGAACACTATGAAAGACTGTACTCTAACAAATTTGGAAACTTCGAGAAAATGGACAAATTCTTAAATTCATATCACCTACCAAAATTATCGCAAGGTGGAGCAGAACATCTTAATAAACCCATCACAAAGGAAGAGATTGAAACAGTTATCCAAAAACTACCAACTAAAAACAGCCCTGGCCCAGATGGCTTCACTGCAGAATTCCATCAAGCTGTTAGAGACTTTGTCTCTAATAATCCTGAGACTATGTCACAGCATAGAAAGGGATGGAATACTCCCAAGTTTGTCCTATGAAGCCAGCATAGAAGGAGATGGAGTACTCCCAAACTCATTCTATGTAGCCAGCATAACCCTGATACCAAAGACAGGGAAAGACCCAACCAAAAAGGAGAACTACAGATCGATATAACTCATGAATCTAGATGCAAAAATCTTCAACCAAATTCTTGTCAATGGAAAACAACAACATATCGAATAAGTAATTCATCACGACCAAGTTGGATTCATACTAGGGATGCAAGGCTGGTTCAACATCAGACGAACAATTACTGTGATAAACCACATAAATAATGCAATAGACAAGAATCATCTGTTTTTGTCTATTGAAGCAGCAAAAGCATTTGATAAAGTCCAACACCCATTTATGCTAAAACCTCTCAGCAAAATAGGAACAGATGGAAAATTCATCAATGTAGTAATGGCCATTTATACAAAGCCAACTGCCTACATCATCCTGAATGGAGAGACACTGAAACAATTTCCACTGAGAATGGGAACTAGACAAGGATGCCCACTCTCCCCTCTCCCATTCAACAATGTACTACAAGTTCTAGCCAGAACAATTAGACAAGATCAAGAAATAAAGGGCATCTCCATCAGCAAAGAGAAAGCAAAACTCTTCCTGTTTGCAGATGATATGATTGTATATGCAATGAATCCTAAAGAATCCACAAGCAAACTACTCAGACTGAAGAGTTCAGCAAAGTCTCAGGATTCAGGATAAGCATAGGTAAATCAGTATGCTTCCTTTTAACAAACAATGAGATTATTAAGGAAGAAATCACCAAATCAATACTATTTACTATAGCCCCCAAGAAGATAAAATCCCTAGGAATAAATCTAACCAGAGAAATAACAGACCTTTACAAACAGAACTAGAAGACCTTACTACAAGAAACTAAGAGAGTCTTACATAAATGGAGTAATCTACCCTGCTCATGGATAGGAAGATTTAATATTGTGAAAATGTCTATTTTACCCCAGGCAATCTACTTATATAATGCAATCCCAATACAAATTCCTGTGACATTTTTTAATGGGATGGAGATACAAGTGCCTTTGTTTGGAAACGGAAGAAGCCGCAGATAAGCAAAACTCTTCTGAAAAAGAACATACTGGGAGACCTTTCACTACCCAAACTATTACACTGCCACAGTAGTCAAAACAGCCTGTTACTGGTACAAAACCAGACAGAGAGATCAATGGAACAGAACTGAAACTCTAGTGTTGATGCCATCCTCCTATGAACAGTTGATACTCGACAAAGACCCTAAGACATTAAACTGGGGTAAAAGCAACCTCTTCAACAAATATTGCTGGCAAAATTGGATATTCATCCACAGTAAACTGAAAGAAGACCAATAGCTCACACCTTATACAAAAACCAACTCAAATTGGATAAAAGACTTAAATATCAAATCTAAAACAATAAAGCTCATTCAAGAAAAATTAGAATCAACAATGGAAACTTTAATACACAACGTAGCCAGACTTCAAAATCTGTCAAACAAACCACAAACAGAAAATAGATAAATGGGAACTACTAAGAATCAAACACTTTCGATCATCCAAAGACTTTATCAATAGAATTAAAAGACCACTGAGAGAATGGGAAAAAATATTTGGCAACTATATGTCAGATTGATGCCTGATCTCCATAATCTATAAGGCATTACAAAATATCGATAAGAAAAAGATAAATCATCCAATGAAGCGATGGGCAAAGAAGATGGACAGACATTTCTCTGAAGAGGAGATCCAGGCAGCCAAAAAATACACGCGGACATGCTCACCATCATTAGCTATTAAAGGAATTCAGATCAAAACTACCTTGAGATACCTTCTCACCCCAAGGTTGATCAAATTTTGGAGAAGCTGTGGAGAAAGTGGAACTCTCCTACTCTGTTGGTGGGATAGCAAAATGATGCAACCTCTTTGGAAAGCAGTATGGCATTTCCTTAAAAAAATGGAAATAAATGTACCATTTGACCCAATAATTCCACTGCTTGGAATACATCCTACAAAATCAAGGCCATTCACACCAACTGATTCATGAATGCTAATATTTATTACATCACGGTCCACAGTAACAAAAATATGGAACCAACCCAGATACCCAACAACAGAGAAATGGATAGGTAAACTATGGTATGTATTCTCAATGGAATGCTATGCAATTATAAAGAACAATGATGATTTCAGGAAACACAATCTGCTTTCAATTGGAGGACATTACGTTGAATGAAAGTAGTCAGCAACAAAAGGACAAACATTGTATGAGACACCTATGACAAGAACTTTAAAACAGACTCATGAATAGAAGAAAAGACTCTTTGAAGGCTGCAAGGGTAGAGTGGGAGTGAGGGCCAGGGTGCGGTATAGATTAGATCATTGATAGAAATTTGTTTGGGTGAAATTAGTGACAGCACACATTAGAAAGAAGATCAATGCGAACTGGACTTCAACAGAACGTGATTACTCCTCCCATTTTAACCCAGTATTACAAGAATGGAGTAGCTGGAGCAGGGGGCTGGGGACCATGCTCTCAGGGGAAATTGAGGCCAACTGGCACAACTAGCATTTTGCTATGATTCTTCTGCACCCAAAATTGATGAGTGGAGTCTAGGGTCTCAAAAGCTGCCAAGTTGCCATCTGAGGTACACCAAATGGCCTCAACTCAGCAAGAATGGATGATCTCCAAGGACCAAAATGACATGGGACAAAGAGAACCCAGAAGACAGAGAGATCCGCGTGAGCAGATAACTACATCGACATGTGACCGTTAGAACTGGATGGTGCCCAACCACCAGCAGTGACAGTCGTGATGGGATTCACAAAGTTGAGTCTCACGTACAAAAATAAAGAGGAGTATACCCTGAGATCTTCACTAAAAGACCACAACTGATGGTCCAGGGGCTTTGGGTTTCCGCTGGGAGCATGGCCCCTGGTCTTGATATGCCCCTGTCCATAAATCATAATGGAAGTCAACTCTTCAGACAGAAATGGATTGGAATTGGTGACACCGAGCGACCATATCATGTGTGCACCTTATGATTCTATGCATCTATAGGATATCATCCTGCTGACCTCTTACTGAACGCGGGGGAGAGAGTGGAGAGGACGGGATAGGAGATTGTTAGGAGGATAAAATAACATGTACAGAATGGAGAACAGGAGTGTGCTGTCACGAGGCAGGCAGAGCAACGGGAGCTGCTCATTGGCAGGAATGCAAATTTATATGAGATTGTATATTCTCAGTCATAATAAAAAATATATATAAAAAAATGAAAAAGAAAAGAAAGACCAAGTCTACATGAGAGGCACCATTAAACAATCGACTTAAGAATTTGGCCTGTCTGTGTTTAAGAGCCAGAATTATCACTGTTTAGTAACTGCAAGTTTTAGAAGGGAGAAATTGTTCCAGTCTAACACATAAATAAATTAATTTTGAATTAGAAGAGTCTGTAAAATGCATATGTTTATATTTTAATATTCTGTCACTCATTTTTCTTTGAAAAGCTTCAGCTGTCTGAAATGGCATAGTTGATATATTCATATATTCATGTTCCTTTTTTAATGTGGTGATTTCTTTTAAGAGTAACACAATGTACATTATATACATCTATTTAATCATTCCTTGAACAAATGTAGGCTCTTGAGTTTTCCCATGCCCTAAATTCTCCCAATAAAAAATAAAGTTATTTTGGCTTCGTCAATGCTGTAAGCGGTGTCTCCTGCCATTGGTAATACTTCTCAGGACAGTCACCGAAATCCCACTGTGAAAAAGATCACCATGCACTGATAGGGCCCTATTACAACAGGAAGACTCACGTCACTAACACTCGTGTTAGCTCCTTAACAGTCTCAAAGTTTTCAAGATTTTGTGTGTAAACTCACCATTTGTGCATCTATTTCATTTTCCTATTTTCTGACAAATCAAATGTGAGTCTCTGGGGGCTGACTAGAGGACCAATATCTAATATTATGCACTGATTTTTATGTAGATATCCTGTAGCACACATGTGTAACTGCCAAACCCCAACTCTGTTTCTTGTCATCCTCACTCCACCTAGAATCCTGAAATCAACCTATTAGAAACAAAACTTGTGCTTTACCTGGAAGCTTTTGCTACATGTAACAGTAATTACTGACAAGTGTGCCAATAACCATGACTAAAATTATCTTAAACAACATACAGACTTTAATCTGAAGTACACCATGGAGGAGAGAGAGAGAGATTTGCTGTTGTTGGCTGCCGATGAGTAGGCTCTGACTCATGGCAAACTATGTGTAACAGAAAAAAGATGTTGCTTGGTCCTGTGCCATGCATTGTTGTGGCTATAAGTCCCTCTCACTGAGTGTTTCCCTTGTTTTCACTGACCCTTCACTGTACGGAACATGATGTCAGTTTTTAGTGATTGGTTTTTCCTGATGATATATCACAACTAAAAACTGAGTGACCACAAATAACTTTACACTAAAATAATCAGTAATTCATGAAATGATACTCTATTTACATTCTCTCTTGATTGCTAATACACTAATTCAGCAGTTCTCAAAGGTGGCTGCACATTAGAACCACCTACGACTATTTAAAAATTCCAACTATTCAGGCCACATTCCATATCAATTAACTCAGCATATCTAGGAGATATGTATCAGTGTTTTTTTTAAACTCCTCAAATCATTGTTATGTTTAGCCAACATTGAGAATCCAGCTAGAAAGCAGTATTGTTCAAATTAAGGATCTTGTTGAAATTCAGATTCTTATTCAGTAGTTCTTGGCTAAGGATTGACATTATGCCTTTCAAACAACCTCACAGAAGATGCCAGTGCTACACGTCAGTTGAAAACATTTTAAATAACAAAAGCCTAAGTCACTATGTCTAGATTTCAAATGTCATTTTTGGTTAACAGAATCTGGGTCTCTTCTGAGTGTTAATCTCCCCTTATTCATATTTCCATATGGTTGTGCCAAATTACAGATGTCCAGATGTCTGTTTCCAGGAGAACTGCAATATTAGAAGGTATCATCCACCTTGGTTTTCAATCCTTCATTCTCTCAATGAAGAAAGAGTAGTATATCTGACAAGTGATATAGGAACGAAGATCCACATGCTTTCCTAGACTAAGGTCCACTTGTCTTTCTCTTTGGGCTAACTGCCTTTAGAAGCTGAGGTTCTCATGTGTGTGATAAATGATGTGATTTCTAGTGATTGTATGTTGTTGTTGTTGTTGTTAGGTGCCACAGAGCTGGTTCTGACTCATAGCAACCCTATAGATCATAGTAAAACTGCCCAGTAGGGTTTCCAAAGAGAAGCTGGCAGATTCCAACTGCCAACATTTTGGTTAACAGTAGAGCTCTTATTCACTATGTTACCAGAGCTCCAGCAACTGCATCCAAACAAAAACCCCATTACTGTTGAGTTGATTCTGATTCACAGCAACCTTAAATGACAAGTAGATTACCTCGTGGGGTTTCGAAGGAGTGCCTGGTGAATTCAAACTGTAAGCTTTTTGGTTAACAGTCATAGATTTTAACCACTATGCAGCCATTTAATTCTGGCAGCCTGATTCTGGTCTCAATTGCGTTCTCAAAACAAGCTTCACCTGCCGTTTATTTAACATTTTGATCTTCTCTGAGACAGAATCTACTTGACAGTTGCAGATCTGACTCCTGTGTTTAAATTTTCAAATACATTCATGCCTGGAATATAGAAGAACAATTCATAAAATGTAATGCTTACAGGAATTCAGACACATTTTATTTTATATAGGATATAAAAAAATATCAATCACTAGCAAGGAAGAATAAAGTGCATGGAGTGGAAATATGCTGATATGTGCGTATGTATATATATTTTCCTAGAAATCTCTGTGAGAGGTCCCTGGGTAGTACAAGTGGTTTTTGATTGGCTGATAACCTAAAGTTTGGTGGTTTGAACCCACAGAATGGTATCACTGAAGAACAGGCCTGAAGATCTACTTCCATTACTATTACAGCCAAGAAAACATGAAGGAGCAGGTTTATTATGTAACATGTGGACTAACCATAAACTAGAATGAATTTCATGACACTCGACTTGGGTTTTTTTGAAGGACTCTCTGTTAAAAAACTGAAGGAATACTTTAGCTTCATCTATTTTTTCTCTTTTTAATTTTTTCCCAGAACTCTTGTTTTCTTTTTTGCTGTTTTGATTTTGTTTCATTTTACCTTAGCCTGTGCTTAGAGTGTAGTATTTTTAAAGCAAAATTCGCAACCAGAAAATGTTCACTGGGAGGTGGAGTCAAGTGGTGGACTGAACACACGCCTCTGTAATTCCCTATGGAGACTAAGGCCTGAAATTACAATTAAATGGAGGCTTCTGGGCACCTAGTGAGCCCTAGGACACAGCATAGGGCTGCCAATTGGGACTACATATCACTGAATGGGAAACTTCTCTTTCATCAACTCTGCCCTTGTTGAGTGCTGGCTCTCGCAGACTGAAGGTAACTCCTCAGTTCAACTTTTTTCTCTGTCTTAGCCAGTGGTCAGGGCTGGGGCTTAACTGACAGCAAGGCTAAGATGCACTGTTGATGAGATCAGTGAGTGGAATGGCCACATTTTGAAAGCCCGGCTCTGGACCCTGTGCATCTAGGTACGTTGATCTCTCTCTCAGAGCCTCCACTGTTGAATCAGCTATTCCACAGCATGCAGAAGAGCTTTTGTGGGAACCCACATTTTTAATGGAAGGCATAGTTATCCAAATGCCAGCAAGGAGGGCTTGGGCTTAACTGGCAGGAAAGCTCAGATGCACTGTTGACAGGATCTACAGACAATGTGGCCACATTTTGAGAGCCTGGCTCTGGACTCTGCACATAGTCCCCACCACCCTCTCTTTCTGAACCTCTGCCTTTGATTCACCTATTCCATGGAAGGCGGGTGAGCTTGTGCAGGACGCTGTTTGTTAGATTGGTGGACGGAGTTACCCAAATGTAGGCTTCATCAGGGCCTAATTCCCAGGCTGGGATACAGTGCCTGCTCAGTGAGCATTTTTCCAGCAGAAAAGTAGTGTCTTACACAGTGTAGCCTTATGGGTGGGGCCCGGCAGCACATGATAGCTGGGCAGAAGCCTATCAGGATTTTCAACTAGTTCACAGCTTCTGGGGTTGGATATAGAGGTGCTTACTTTGTCAGTTGGAGTGAAGGACTTGCACACCTGAAAGCCTGGAAGGTGTCAGATACATTTTACCTTTCAATATAAGACTGCCTAGAGAAATAAATGTGGTGTATCCTTACATCTCTTCTAGCCTTTACTGACTCATATCATAGGATCAGCTGATGGCCCCCCACTGTCTCTATCAGTAGGGCTGTGTCTTTTCAAGTCAGGACATGGAGGCTGCTACCCCAGAGATTCCACTGGGCCCAATCATTGGAATACATAGATGTGACTGGTGATCACCTTCCTTTTCAGACTGAGCTTTAAATCCCACTAAGGCAACACCAGAGAAAAAAGAACAACCTCCAGATGCCCCAAAAGCAAGAAACTTTGACAGAAACATAAAGAAAAATTCACCTATGGATCCTAAAGGCCCCCAAAAGCAAGAAACAAAGAACTTCCCAGAAGAAGAAATCTTCCTGAAACTATCGGAGGGGAAGTACAAAAGGATTATTCATACAGCTCTCCTAGAACTTATACAAAAATTTAGCAGAGCAAAATGAAAAATTAAGCAACCTGTTTGATCTGAAGGAACACCAGTACTCTAAAACACAATTGATCAATAACAAAATCAAAGAAACAGAAAATTCATTTCAAAGCCAAGAAAACTGAATTGAACAAATGGAAAATAGACTTTTTGACTTGGAAGACAGAGCTACTGACTTCAGCAACTATAAGTAGAAATCAGAAAAAAGACACAAGAAAAATGAAGAAGCACTAAGAAGCATGTGGGACTCCATGAAGAGGAACAATTTATGATTAACTGGAGTTCCTGAACAGGGAGAGACACCTGAAAACACAGAGTATCATTGCTGAGCTGCTGACAGACAACCTCCCGGAAATTATGAAAGAAGAGATACAAGATACAAATCAAATGGTACTCAATATAGATCCCAAAAGAAAGACTCCAAGGCATATTATAATCAGGCTGAACAAAATGAATCATAAGCAGAAATACTTAAAGGCAGTGGGACTCAAAGCAAAGCTAGCATTCAGAAGGAAGCTCTGTAGGCTTTCATCTGATTTCTCAGCAGAAATGATGCTTGAGTGGAGGCAATGGGATGACACACTCAAAGGCTTGAAGGAAAAAAAAAAACAAAACACTTCCAACCAAGAATCATATATCCTGCAAAACTGTCCTTCAAATATGAAAATGAAGTTAAGACATTCACAGATAAATCAAAACTCAGAGACTTTGTAAAAACCAAACCAAAGCTACAAGAAATACTGAAAGAAGCTCTTGGATTAGAAGAAACAAGAAAACTAAAGAATCATTAAGAAGCATATGGGACTCTATTAAGGGGAACAATCTATGATTAATTGGAGTTCCTGAACAGGGTGAGACACCTCAGAACACACAGAGTATTGTTGCTGAGCTACTGAGGGAAAACTTACCAGAAATTATGACAGAAGAGTATATAGATATGCAAGATACATATTGAACACCATTCGATGAACATTTCAAAAGAAAGACTCGAAGACATATTATAATCAAGCTTAACAAAATGAAACATAAGCATAAACTCCTAAAGGCAGCAAGACTCAAAGAAAAGCTAACATTCAGAGGGAAACCCTGCAGGATTTCGTTGGCTTTCTCAGGAGAAACAATGCTGGCACGGAGACAGTGGAATGACACACTGAAAGCCTTGAAGGAGAAGAACTTCAAACCAAGAATTATATATCCTTCAAAACTATCTTTCAAATATGAAAATGAAATTAAGACATACACAGATACACAGAAGAAATTCAGAGACTGTAAAAACCAAACCAAAGCTACAGGAAATACTGAAAGAATCACTTGGCTTAGAAGAACAAAACAACTAACTTTATATTTTTGAAGCAAATACAGGACACATCACCTAAAATCCTACTTAGTTAGGGAAGCCTCCAAACTCAATCAAAGCTATAATAGTGAAAGAAATAATCCAGTGATCATATCATGAAAACTATGATGTCATCCTATTACAAAGAGATACAGTCATTATAGTCCTTCCAAATGGAGAGGAAGTTGATAAGACCTGTAGTCACTGAAACTGGGTTTATACATAGTTTGTTGAGGGAGATCATAGGGGCAACCCTAAAGCACAATAAAGATGCAACATATCAGATCAAGAAATGTAATGCAGGAGTCTCAACGACCACAAAACCAACCCTGAAAAAGGTGAAAAAATCAACTCACAAAGAAGAATGTCCAAGAACAGATTAATAAGAGCAACAGAGAAAGCATCAACACAAAAATAAACATAGCACAATGGCAGCACTGAACACATACTTAACAATTATTACATTGAATGTGAATGGACTGAATGCCCCAGTAAAGAGACATCGAGTGACATCTTGGATTAAAACACACTACTCATCCATATGTTGCCTACAAGGAACTCACCTTAGACTTAAAGATAGGAACAAACTGAAAATTAAAGGTAGGAAGAATCTATATCAAACTGACAATGATCAAAGAAGAGCAGGTGTGGCAATTCTAATCTCAGAAAAAAATCGATTTTAAGGTAAAATACACCATCGTGGACAAGGATGGACACTATTTATTGCTGAAAGGTTCCATACACAAGTAGGAATTAACAACACTAAATATTTATACGCATAATGTAAGAACACCTAAATACATTGAAGAAACACTGATTACACTCAAAAAGCAGATAGATCACTTCACAACAACAGTGGGAGACTTTAACACGCCACTCTCAGTATTGGGCAGGTCTTCTAGAAAATAGTTCAATAAAGACACGGAAGATCTTGTCACAATTAACCAACTAGACCTCATTGACAAATACAAAATTTTCCATCAGCAGACAAATGCACCTTCTCGAGTACCCATGGAACATTCTCCAGAATAGACTATGTGTTAGGGCATAAAGCCATTCTCAACAAAATCCATACCACTGAATTTATGCAAAGCATCTTCTCAGATCATAAAGCCATAAAGTCGAAATCAATAGCAGAAAAAGCATAAATAGAAAGTGGAACTCATGGAAATAGAAAAAACATCTTGCTCAAAAACCCATGGGTTATAGAAGAAATCAAGGATGAAGTAAAAAAATTATGGATTCCACTGAGAATGAAAACACTTCCTGACAGAACCTATGATATACAGCCAAAGTAGTGCTCAGAGGATGGTTTATCTCCATAAATGCACACATTTGAAAACAAGGAAAAAACCAAATCAAAGAACTAACTCTACACCTTTAACAAGCAGAGAGAGAACAACAGAGGAACCCCTCAGGCACCAGAAGAAAACAGATCACAAAGATTAGAGCAGAACTAAACAAATTAGAGAATAGAAGAACAACTGAAAAAATTGAAAAGACCAAAAGCTTGTTTTTTGAAAAGATCAACAAATTTGATAAACCATTGACTAAACTTGCTAAACTGGAAAGCAAACAAATAACCCAAATAAGAAATGAGACAGGAGTTGTCATAGTGGATCCAGCAGAAATCAAAAGCATAATAACAGAATAGTATCAAAGACTGTACTCTAACAAATTTGAAAACCTAGAGGAAATGGAAAAATTCCTTGATTGATATCACTTACCAAAATTATCACAAAGTGAAGGAAAACAATGTAATAAACCTATCACAAAGGAAGAGATTGAAAAAGTCATCCAGAACCAACAGTGAAAAGATGCCCAGGCCCAGATGGCTTCATCACAGATTTCTACCAAGCTTTTAGAGAAGAGTTGTCTCCAGTACTACTGAGACTGTTTTACAGTATAGAAAGGGATGGAATACTCCCAAATGTGTTCTATGAAGCCAGCATAACCTTGGTACCAAAGTCAGGGAAAGACCCAATAAAAAAAGAACTACAGACCAATATCACTCATGAATCTAGATGTAAAAATCTTCAACGAAATCCTTGTCAGCAGAATACAACAACATATCAAAAAAATAATCCAGCATGACCAAGTTGGATTCATACCAGGGATGCAAGGTTGGTTCAGCATCACAAAAACAATTAATGTCATCAACCTCATAAATATCACAAAAGACAAGAATCACCTGATCTTGTCTATTGATGAAGAAATGGCATTTGATAAAGTCCAACACCCACTCATGCTAAAAACTCTCAGCAACATAGGAATAGAAGGCAAATTCCTCAATGCAGTAAGGGTTATTTATGCAAAGCCAACTGCTTATGTCATCCTGAATGGAGAGACACTCAAACAATTTCCCTTGAGAAGAGGAACTAGACAAGGATGCCCATTCTCACCTATCCTAGTCAACATTTTACTAGAAGTTCTAGACAGAGGAATTAGACAAGACCAAGGAATAAAGTGCTTCTCTATCATCAAAGAAGTAAAACTCTCCCTATTTGCAGATGATATGATTGACTATGCAGACAATACTAAAAAATCTATAAGTAAATTACTCAGACTGTTAGCAGAGTTCAGCAAAGTCTAAGGATAAAAGATAAATGTAAGTAAATCAGTAGGATTCCTTTACACCGAGACTGTTAATGAAGAAATCACCAAATCAATACCATTTACTATAGTCTATAAGAAGATAAAGTACCTAGGAATAAATCTCACCAGAGAAATAACAGACCTTTGCAAAGAGAACTACAAGTTTTTACTACAAGAAACTAAGAGAGACTTACATAAGTGGAAAAATTTAGCCTGCTTGTGGATAGGAAGACTTAACATTGTGAAAATGTCTATTTTGTCCAAAGCAATCTACTTATATAATGCAATCCCAATACAAATTCCAGTGACATTTTTTTAATGAGATGAAGAAACAAATTACCAACTTTGTTTGGAAAAGGAACAAGCCTCAGATAAGCAAAACTCTTCTGAAGAAGAGGAACACACTGGGAGGCCTCTCACTACACAACTTTATAACCTATTACACTGCCACAGTAGTCAAAACAGCCCGGTACTGATACAAAAAGAGACAGATAGATCATTGGAACAGATATGAGACCCCAGAGACACCACCATCCTCCTAGGAACAACTGATATTCGACAAAAACCATAACACTGTACTCTGGGGTAAAAACTGTCACTTTTACAAATGGTACTGGCAAAATTGGATATCCAACTGCCAAAAATTGAAACAAAACCTGTATCTTACACCTTATACAAAAATTAACTGAAACTGGATAAAAGACCTAAACATCAAATCTAAAATGATAAAGCTCATCCAAAAAAAAAGAGGACGAACAATGGAAGTTTTAGTACACAACATAGACAGACTCCAGAATCTGGCAAAGCACAATCAACAGAAAATAGATAAATGGGAGCTACTGAGAATCAAATACTTTTGCTCATCCAAAGACTTTATCAAAAGAATTAAAAGACCACCTACAGAATGAGAAAATAATATTTAGCAAATATATGTCAGACTGACACTGATCTCCATAATCTATAAGGTACTACAAAATATCAATAAGAAAAAGATAAATAATCCAATTAAATAATGGTCAAAGGAGATGGACAGACATTTCTCTAAAGAGGAGATCCAGGCAGCCAAAAAACACATGTGAAAATGCTTACGATCACTAGCTGTTAACAAAATTCAAATCAAATCTACAATCGGATAGCCTCTCACCCCAACAAAGTTGGCCATAATCCAAAAATGCACAACAATCTATTCTGGAGAGGCTGTGGAGAAACTGGAATTCTTCTACACTGCTGGTGTGATTGCAAAATGGTACCACCTCTTTGGAAAGCAATCGGGTGCTTCCTTTAAGAGCTGGAAATAGAAATACCATTTGATCCAGTAATTCCACTGCTTAGAATATATCCTACAGAATTAAGGGCATTCACATCAACAGATACATGCAAGGAATGTTTATTGCAGCTCAGTCTACAATAACAAAAAGATGGAACCAACTCAGATGCCTAACAACAGAGGAATGGATAAACTATGGTATATATACTCAATGGAACACTATGCAATGATAAAGAACAATGATGATTTTAGGAAGCACCTCATAACCTGGTTTCAATTGGAAGACATTATACTGAGTGAAAGTAGTGAGTGGCAAAAGGACCAATAGTGTATGAGAACCCTACAATAAGAACTTAAAAACAGATTCATACATAGAAGAAAAGACTCAATGATGGCTGCAAGTGTAGGGAGGGAGGAAGGGAGAGGGTAGGATATAGATTAGATAGTTGATAGAGATTTGCTTGTGTGAAATCCATGACAGCACACATTAGAAAGATCAATTTTAACTGGACCTCAACATAATACGATTACGTCTCTCATCTTTACCCAATATTGCAAGGACAGAGTAGCAGGGGCAGGAGTCCAAGGACCATGCTGTCAGGGGACATTGAGGCCAATTGGCATAACTAGTGTTTTTCTAAGAGATTCTTCTGCAACCCACATTGGTGAGTGGCGTCTGGGGTTTTTAAAATGTGCCAAGCTGCCATTTGAGTACACCAAATGGTCCCAACTCAGCAGGAACTGATGATCAGCAGGGACCAAAACGACATGGGGGAAAGAGAACTTAGAAGACAGAGAGACCCATGTTTGAGAGGGTGACTACATCGACATGTAACCAGAGGACTCAGATGGTGCCTGGCCACGGTCAGTAATCACCATAATGGGGCTTACAAAGTTGAGTCTCAGTGGCAACATGAGAATAAAAAGGGGTGCACCCTGAGGACTCGACTGAAAGACCACAACTGATGGTCCAGAGGCCTCGCAGTTGACCTGGGAACATGGCTTCTGGCCCTGATGCTGCACCTGTCCATAAATCATAATGGAGGTCAACTCTTTGGACAGGAATGTATTGGACTTGACATCACAGAGTGGCCTTACAGTGTGTTCACTTTATAGTTCTACACATCCATAGGATGTCGTCCTGTTGACCTCCTGATGGAGGCACAGGGGAAGGTGAAGAGGAGAGAATAGGAGATTGTTTGGAGGATATGACCCATATAGAATGGAGAACTGGAGTGTGCTGTCACCGGGAAGGGAGAGCAGTGAGATCTGTACATAGCCGGGAATGCAAGTTTACACAGGATTGTACATTTTCACTCAATCATTATGAAAAAGAAAAGAGACAAAAAGAAAATGTTCACTGAAAATTCTTCAGCATTTCAGAAAAAAAGTGTGATTTACATCTTTGCATTATATTATCATATTTGATACAAGATAATATTTAGTAGGTTTACTTTTATTCTATGTTAATCATGGATTAGTAACAGGTTTTTTCAGTTTTGAACACCCTCTTTCAGATGTCAACTCAAAAGAAAAAAAAAACTCCTTGTCTTCAAGTTCATTTCAACTAATAGCAACCCTGTAGGACAGAATAGAACTGCCCCACAGGATTTCCAAGGATGCCCCACAGGATTTCCAAGGAGTGCCTGATAGATTTGAACTGTCAAGCTTTTGCTTAGCTGCTGAACAGTTAACCACTGTGTCCAGGGCTCTCAACACTAAATAACAATAACAATTATCTGAACTTAATATTTTTTCTCTTTCGTTTTAGAGAAGGGACCACCAACACGTGTTTTCACCTAGTGCTCCAAGAGATCAGAAAGCACCATTGCTAAGAAGTTGTATCTCCAAACCTATACTTCCTGATAATAGGCAAACTGACTTAACCTGCTTGTGTTTAGAAATAACTGTGTTTTAAATCCTGTATCTCTATTGTATCATTATATTTTGCAAATATTAATTAGCTGTTATTTCACAATTTATATGAATATTTTAGCATATTGCAGCAAATGCTTCTGCAGTGTCAGCAGATAAAATTCAGTTTTATAAACCTAGCTGACACTAAGAAATATATATATATTTGCAGAATATTTCACTCGACTATTCCAAAAATCCTTAGTAGTTTATTTTTGTCTACATTTTCTCCTCCAGAGTGATGTTCTGAGAACTATTAGATTTTTATTATGTGTTTATTAAAAAATGAAACATTATATCTGAAGAGAAAAAAAGAACAGTTACTTAAACAGGATTTTCTTTTTTCATTTTAAGAAAAGTTACTGTTATGAAGGGAAAGGGCATAGAAAAAGTGTGGGTATGTGGTAAAAGTTTGTTACTTGGAATTTCAGAAAGGAATCTTAAAACAGAGGATTACCACTTAAAGGACCATGTTGAAATTCAAGCCCCTGAGGTCCTTTTGTGTCAATTAGGATAAATTGCTGAATGCTCCTGCAAGTACCTCTATGATTGCTTTCCTCAGATTCACCTCAGAAATCTTTATCCTGACATTCAGAAGAAAGGTTGTTTTAGACAATGATTCTTAAGGGCAGGGACATTGTCGCAGAAGAATGATTTGCTTGGGAAGCTTATTGAGATGCTACCACTGTACAAGTTTTAGATCTTGGTAGATCAGGTGTGAAACAAAAGCGCTCTATTCTACCAGGTGTAACAATTCTGTTAATTCTCCTTTCTCCTCAGTCTGTGGTTCTGTATCTGATTGAGTTAGAGCAAAAAAGAAATATGGTATCTTCTTTAGCAACCCCACCCCCAACATTCCTAAATTTAAAACAAGAAGAGATACTGATCTTGAGACTAAAATTTAACTCAAAATCTTGCTTCTTGAAATGTGAATATACAGAATGCAGTTGTAGTTAGAACTTAAGGGATATGTTTCAGTGTACATATTTTCTAATTGCCTTTTTAGCTGAAAAAATAATCACAAAAAGTGTTTTTTTATAGATGCAGTAAGACTTCTTTCTGATCTACTTGACTAGCATCATAGTTGTGGAAAACTCTGATTGTGATTTATAAAGGTTTATAAAGGGAAATTAATTTACTACTAGCCAAGACTTAAGAATTTAATATACTTACACCTAAATCTTAACAGGAATATGATTTCTTTAAAATATTCTGTCTTTAGTAAAGGTGGAGTGAGGGATAATGATGCAAATGTGCTTCCTTAAGAATGATGAGAAATGCTATTTTTAGCTACATGAGATGGGATAGTTAAAACTTATCTCTCCTATGTTTTTTCCTACTGCCCTGAATTGACATCTACTTTTAAAATAGATACCCATTCACTTTTTCATTACGCTTCCCACTTAGCCTTAAGATCAAATGACCTTTCCGACTAGCTACAAAAATATTTTCCCAGTATATGTGAATAATGAGATTATGTTCTTTAAAGGGATTTATTTTGGTTTTCAGATCAGTGATTTAACTGTTTCACATTGAGAGGCAAATAAAAATAATGCTTCTTTGCATAAAAATAATGCATGTTTTTATGACAGTATTTCCTAGACTTTGTACTGAGAGCTATTAATATGTGTTTCTCAGAAAAGAGAAAATATTGCATGATGAAGCTAAACTGTTACTTAGCAGAGGAAATCTTAAAGCATTTAGGGTGCTACCGAGTGTTTTGAGAATGGTCATATTTTATGGCATGCAATCTTCCCTCTCCCTTTTTTCCTTTGAGTATACATTAATATTCTTGAAACACTTGTGTGCCTGGGAATACTCTAGTCTGCTTATATCTAACAAGGCATGGAACACTGATTACTCTTTAATCTTGCTGTAGTGTTTTGTTTTGTTTTTTAAAAAATATATTTTTGTTTGTTTTGTTTTGTTTTACTTCTGGTTTTGGAATGAAGTCTTGAACATCTAAAATAACTCAGGAAAATTCTAATAAAATAGCATTTATTAGTACAATTAATGGGCACTTTCTTATGTTTTGCTTAAGCTCTGATAGTTTATCTCCACACTTAACTATCTTACATTATAAAACTCCTCTTGTAAAAGCTGAAGAAATATATAGGTCAGTTGCAATGGAATGGTAAATCCATAAAACTCGACTCAGTGTAGTATAGGAGACTGACAAGTTTGCAAACTCCTTCTAGTAAAAAGTGTTACATACCTCACTGCTGATTATCGCTACAGTCACCTTCAAAGTACTCCCATTGGGAAGCTATGCACTGATACCGGCACCTACTACATCCTCGTAAGCAATTTGGGAACTCTTACTGGAATGGCCATTAGAGTTGTCATCATATTACACTTGATGTCATCATATTACACTTGATGTCTTGAATGTCATCAAAATGTCTTCCTTTCAATATTTCTTTCATCTTTGGGTAAAGGAAAACGTCACTGGGGACAAGATCAGGTGGATAAGGGAGGGTGTTCCAATACAGTTATCTATTTACTGGCTAAATACTCCCTCACATACAACTACACAGTTAAGTTCACAAACTTGACATCTTGCCACTGTGTGCAATGGCCATTCCAGAAAGAGTTTCAAAATTGCTTTGAAGTATAGACTAGGTGCTGGCATCGATGCATAGCTTCCCAACAGGAGTACTTCGAAGGTGACTGTAGTGATATTCAGCAATGAGGTATGTAGCACTTATGATAATTAAGTTCGTGGACTTAGTTGTTGGACCTCACATATACATGGAAATCAGCTTCAAAAATTTACTGAGCTTTCCTGAGAACTTAAAATCTGAAAGACTAATGATTGAGCTAAAAGGAGAAAATTACAGGGTGTTGGATTCTTAACATTTAGGAAACATGTTTTCTTAGTTTGACCATCAAAAAAGCCTCTTTTAAGTGTTTTTGTGGAACATTCTTTAATAGGCTTTTTGTTGTTTACATCTCCATTAGGCAGAGTTCATTTTGAATAATTGCTGCTTCTGCTTGCAATTTTGTTTCTGTGCTTAATTCTGCTCATTTGAATCTTTGAACATCTGGGAGAGATAATTTTTAAAATCCTATATTCATTTGGCTTTACTGCAACACTCTACGTTACCTAATCTGTCCATAGGATAGAGAAGGGTGTTTGATGACAGACATGTCAGAAACTTGATAGGTCAAATTCCTATAGCTTCCTTTATTGGCATCCTTTCTTAGGCAGGCAGGTAACTGATGATCATCACCGTATTCCTCTTGGTTTTAACCTAAGTTTTAGAATGAAGATGTCATTCTATAAAGAAAAAATACCTGATTAGTTTTGGAGCATGAGTGTAAGGTCTCACAGGCTCCTACAATACAGAAAGCTTCCAACTCTTACTCAGAAAGTTCAAAAGGCATAGCTCTCTCTCCACTGTGTATGTTTTCTAGAAATGAAGTAGGTAACTATCATGGCAATATAGCTATGATCTAAGTTTCTAAAACCATTAAAGAAAACTGTTGGACTGTCATCTCTTAACATCTTTTTAAATCAACTGTGAATATAAAGTATTAATTACAAAACTGTAAAAGAATTTTTCTTTATGAAAATGAAAACCTTTATAAGTTCTTCCAGAAGAGTAAGCAAGACATATCTGGCAAAGAGGAAGAATGGTGTGAAAGTTTTTCTAACAGATAAACATTTTAATACAAAAAATAAACAACACATAGATCTGATAAAATGCAGTTGGTAAACAAAGAAATTCACCCAAAGTTAAAAAAAAAATGAAAAGATCCAAAATAGATATGTGTATGCATAAAGCTGGAAGTGTACAATATTTGCTACCCTTTGCTGGCACACCTTAATATCTATTTAGGAAAAAAAAATGCTTACATAAGTAAAAATAGTTCTATATGTTTTTATTTTTAAACAATTTTCAAATACTAGTATATATATATATATATATATATATATATATATATACACATAAACCCTGATGGAGTGGTGATTAAGTGCTACAATTGCTAACCAAAAGACCAGCAGTACAAATCCACAGGCACTCCTTGGAAACTCTGTGGGACAGTTCTAGTCTGTCCTGTAGGGTCACTGTAAGTGAGAATTTTACTAGATAGCAGTGGATATTGAGAGAGAGAGACAGACAGAGACAGAGAGAGTTGTTACATACTATCATATTGATTCTTATGACTCAGTGATCCCATGAGACAGAATATAGCTACCTCGTAGGGTTCACTAGTCTGTAACCTTTAAGGAAGGCATGCCGGTGGTACACTAGTTAAGCATTCAGCTGCTACCCACAAGGTTGCCAGATGGAAGCCACCATCTGCTCCACAGGAGAAAAGACCTGGTGATCTGTTCCCATAAAGATTACAGCCTAGGAAACGCTATGGGGGCAGTTGTACTCTGTCCTATGGGGTCTGTATAAGTCAAAACCAACTCAAAGGCACACAACAATAACAATCTTTATGGAAGCCAATCACCATGCCTCTCTCCAGCAAAGCTGCTGTATGGGTTGAAAAGACTTACCTCTTGGTTAGCAGCTGAATACTTGACCATTGCCATATATACATAATAGGGGAATGGAAAAAGGCCTTCATAAAAAGACACAAAGTCAGAACTGTTATCTGTCATAAAGAAAAAAATGGCCTATTTAGTTATATAAAAATTCAGGAAATATAGCTGGGAGATTGCATATAAACAGACACATGACCAACTGGGAAAAAGATTTGCAACATATTAAGCAACATCTCCCCTTCTGTGACTTACTTAGTTTGCTCAGAATAATGTTTTATATCATTTTATTCATGTCAGTTGTTGCTTGTTCATTCACATGTTGAATGCTGTATTAATGTTAAAGTGTTATGGATTGAACCATGTCACCCAAAAAATGTGTGCAGCAATTTGGCTGACCCATAATTTCAAATATTCTGTTACCTTTCTACATGTTATTAACCCTGTCTCTATGATGTTAATGAGGGAGGATGGGTAGTGGTTGTATTAGTGAGGCAGGATTCAGTTTGTAAGATTGTGTTGCACCTTGAGGCAATCTCTTGGGACATAAAGGAAAGGAAAAGAAGCAGGGAGCTGGGGATCTCGTACCACAAAGAAGCAGGGCTGGTAGTAGAATGTGTCCTTTGGAAAGGACCTGCGGTCCCTGCGCATCAGAAGCTCCCACTCAGGGAGGCTATTGATGACAGGGGCCTTCTTCCAGAGCCAACAGAAAAAAAAAAACAACTTTCCCCTGGAGCTAGGGCCCTGAATTTGGACTTGGTGCCTACTAAACTGTGACAGAATAAGATTTTTTCTCTTTTGAAGTCATCCACTTGTGGTATTTCTGTTATAGAAGCACTAGAGGACTAAGACACTGAGCAATATTCTAATACATGAACATTCCATAATTAATCTGTCTTTCTAGTGAAGTATGTGGACATTATTTTCATTTGTCTATCTTATGAATGAAGATGCTATAAACACTATTCTTCAGTTTTTGTAGATGTATGTTTTCACTTCTATTTTGTAAACATCTAGAAGTGAAAATGCTGGGTTATATGGTTTCACCTTTGACAGTCACAGCCTTTCCTCCATCTTGACAAAATAAGGGCCAGTGATTCCTCCAGACCAAAGTCTACACCAAACAATAACTTTTGGGGGATGAAGTCGATGTTCTTGAATCTCCACTGGGTTGTCATCACTCCAAATGCAACATGTTTGTTTGATAACAAAACCATTGATCCAAAACCATTCACCTAAGAATGGCTCTCATCACTGAAGATGATTTTTCAACCAAAAGCAGGGTGAATTTCCAATTGCTCCAGAGCCCAGTCAGCAGATGTACAGAACAACCTATGGTTGGTGGACTTCAGTTCTTGAGTTAAAACAGTTTTGTAAGGGTAAAGCTTCAAGTCTACATGCAAAATCCACCAAACTGGGGTTGACAGAAGGCCTAGTTCTTGTGCTTGTCATGAAATTGGGATGGATTCTCATGTACACCTTGATGAATAGTGGTGACATTTTCAATGTAAGGTACATTTCTTTGATGCACAGGCATTGTCTGATTGGGAACAGACCGAGTTTTCTCAAATTCTTTGATTGTGGAATTGTTCTCTTGGTGGGACAGTTACGTGTATTGTAAATTTAATGTAACACATGGAATACTTGGCAAACGGAACATCTATTTTTTTATTAAGATTGAATGAAAATGTATGTCCCCATATAAATTTGCATGCCCACCTATATGCAGCTCCCACTACTCTCTCTGCCCAGTGACAGCACACTCTTCATCTCCGTTCCATACATGTCTTATCCTCCCAACAATCTCCTATCCTCTCCTCTCCACCCACTCCCCTGCCTCTAGTAAGAGGACAGCGGGATGACATCCTATAGATGCAAAGAACTGTTAAGTGCCCACATGATATGGTCACTCTGTGTCGTCAAGTCCAAACCATTCCTGTCTGAACTGTTGACCTCCATTATGATTTATGCACAGAGACAGCCTCAGAGACAGGGGCCATACTCCTAGTGGAACTCTGAGGGCCCTGGGCCATCAAGTGCGGTCTTTTAGTGTGGATCTCAGGGTGCACTACTTTTGATTCTTGTGCTGCCAGTGAGACTCAACTTTGTCAGCTCCGTCACGGCTGTCACTGGTGGAGGCCGGGTACTATCAGGTTCTTCTGCTCAAAAGTCGATGTAGTCACCAACTTACATGGGTCTCTCTGTCTTCTGGGTTCTCTTTCCCTCATGTCGTTTTTCTCCTTGGTGATCATCCATTCCTGCTGAGTTGGGACCGTTTGCTGTACCCTCAGATGGCAACTTGGCAGCTTTAAAGACCCCAGACGCCACTCACCAATGTGTGATGCAGTAGGCTGTCTTAATGCTATTTGTGCCAGTTGACCTCAGTTTCCCCTGAGAGCACGGTCCCTGGCCCCCCACCACAGCTACTCTGTCTTTGCAATATTGGGTTAAGATGGGAGGAGTAATCATGTTATGTTGAAGTCCAGTTAAAATTGATCTCTGTTCTAACTTGTGCTGTCAGAGATTTCACACAACTGAATTTCTATACTCTATCTAATCTAAACCCTCCCCCCTCGCCCTTCCTCCCACCCCAACCTTGCAGCTGTCAAAGAGCCTTTGCTTCTATGCATGAGTCTGTTTTTAAGTTCTTATCACAGTGGTCTCATGCAATATTTGCCCTTTTGCCACTGACTACTTTCACACAGCATAATGCCTTCCAAATCAAACCAGGTTATGAGATGTTTCCTAAAATGATCGTTTTTCTTTGTCATTGCATAGTGTTCCATTGTATATATATATATATATAGATAGATAGATAGAATATATATATATATAAGATGGAATCAACCCAGATGCCCAATAACGGAGGAATGGATAGGTAAATTATGATATATATATATACCTATGATATATATATATATACCTATGATATATATATATATCATAGTTTACCTATCCATTCCTCCGTTATTGGGCATCTGGGTTGATTCCATCTTTTTGCTATTGTGGACTGTGCTGCAATACACTTTCATGTGCATGTATGAGTTGGTGTGAATGGCCTGGATTCTGTAAGATGTATTCCAAGCCGTGGAATTACTGGGTCAAATGGTATATCTAAATCCAGCTTTTTAGGGAAGCACCAGATTGCTTTCCAAAGAGGTTGCACCATTATGGAATCCCACCAACAGTGTAGGAGAGTTCCAATTTCTCCACACTCTCTCCATCATTTGTTGTTTTGTGTTTTTTGGATCATGGCCAACATTGTTGGGGTCAGATGGTATCTCATTGTAGTTTTGTTTTGAATTTCTTTAATAGCTAATGACTGTGAGCATGTGGCATGTGTTTTTTGGCTGCCTGGATCTCCTCTTTAGAGAAGTGTCTGTCCATCTCCTTTGTCCATCTCTTAATTTGATTATTTATCCTTTTCTTATTGATATTTCATAGTACCTTGTAGACTATGGAGGTCAGGCATTGGTCTGACATACAGTTGCCAAACATTTTTTCCCATTGTGTAGGTGGCATTTTAATTCTATGAATAAAGTTTTTTTTATTATGACTGAGTGAAAATGTACATTCCAATATAAATTTACATGTCCACCTATATGCAGTTTCCACTGTGCTCCCTGCCCAGTGACAGTGCATTATTCCTCTCCACTCCATACATGTCTCATCATCCCAACAGTTTCCTTTCCCCTCCTCTCTACCTACTCCCCTTACTCCAGCCAGAGGTAAGCAGGATGATATGCTATAGATGCGTAGAACCTTAAAGTGCATGCAATATATAGTCACTCTGCATCACCAAGTCCAATCCATTCGTGTCTGAAGAGTGGACCTTCATTATGATTTATAGGCAAGGGCAGCATCAGGGTGAGGGGCCATACTCCTAGGGGAACACCGAAGCCCCTGGATCATAAATTGTGGTCTTTTAGTGGAGATCTCTTATTCTTGTGTTGCCAGTGAGGCTCAACTTTGTGAGCTCCATCGCGGATGTCACAGGTGGTAGCAGGGCACCATCCGGTTCCTCCAGTCCCAAGTCGATGTGGCACTCTGTCTTCTGGGTTGTCTTTCCCCCATGTCACTTTGGTCCTCAGTGAGCATCCGTTCCTGCTGAATTGGGACCATTTGCTGTGCCCTCAGATGGTAGCTAGACAGCTTTTAAGATCCCAGACGCCACTCACCAATGTGGGGTGCAGAGAGCCCACTTACAAAAATGCTAATTGTGCCAATTGGCCTCAATTTCACCTAAGAGCATGGGCCCCTGCCCTCTGCCCCAGCTACTCTGTCCTTTCAATATTGGGTTAGGATGGAAGGAGTATTCAAGTTATGTTGATGTCCACTTGATATTGTCCTTGTTTCTAATGTGTACTGCCACCGATCTCACTCAGCCAAATTTCTACCAGCTATCTAATATAAATCCTCCACCCCTCCCTCTCCCCCTTTCCTCTCCCTTGCAGCCATCAAAGAGTCTTTTCTTCTATGAGGAAGTCTGTTTTTGAGTTCTTATCATAAGGTATTCATACAATATTTGTCCTTTCATCTCTGACTACTTTCACTCAACATAATGTTTTCCAGTTGAAACCAGGTTATGAGATGTTTCCTGGAACCATCGTTGTTCTTTATCATTGCATAGTGCTTCATTGAGTATATATAACATAGTTTCACTATCCACTCCTCTGTTGTGGGGCATCTGGGCCGATTCCATCTTTTTGTTATCGTGGACTGTGCTGCAATAAACATTCTTGTGCATGTATCCTTTGGTGTGAATGGCCTTGATTCTGTACGATATATTCCCAGTAGTGGAATTACTGGGTCAAATGGTATATCTGTATCCATTTTTTTAAGGAAGCACCAGATTTCTTTCCAAAGAGGTTGCACCATTTTGCAACCCCATCAACAGTGTAGGACAGTTCCACTTTCTCCACAGCCTCACCAGCATTTGTTATTTTGTGTTTTTTGGATCATGGCTAACCTCGTTGGGGTAAGATGATATCTCATTGTAGTTTTGATTTGAATTTCTTTAATAACTAAAGATCATTAACATGTCCTCATGTGTTTTTTGGCTGCCTGGATCTCTTCTTTAGAGAAATGTCTGTCCATCTCCTTTGCCCATCACTTAATTGGATGATTTATCTTCTTCTTATTGATATTTTGTAGTTCCTTATAGATTATGGAGATCAGAGTCAGTCTGACATAGAGTTGCCAAATAGTTTTTCCCATTCTGTAGGTGGCCTTTTAACTCTTGTGATAAAGTCTTTGGATGAGCAAAAGTGTTTGATTCTTAATAGTTCTCATTTATCTATTTTTCTCTTCTGTTGATTGTGGTCTGTTTGACAGATTTTGAAGTCTGTCTACATTGTGCATTAAAACTTCCATTGTTGTTCCTATTTTTTCTTCGATGAGCTTTATCATTTTAGATTTGATATTTAGATCTTTTACCCTAGGGTCGCCATGAGTAGGATCTGACTCGATTGCACTTGACTTATTGGCTGGCATCCAATTTGAGTTAGTTTGTGTATAAGTTGTAAGATATGGGTCTAGTTTCAGTTTATTGCAGATGGGTTGCTAATTTTGGCAGAACCATTTGTTGAAGAGACTGTTTTTTCCCAGTTTAATGTCTTAGGGCATTTGTCGAATATCAACTGTTCATAAGCAGATGGTGTCAGCTCTGGGGTATCATTTCTGTTGCATTCATCTATGTGTATCATTTTGTACCAGTACCAAGCTCTTTGCACTACTGAGGCAGTGTAACGGGTTGTAAAGTTTGATAAAGAGAGATCTCCCAGTGTGTTCTTCTTCTTCATTAGTGCTTTACTTATTTGGGGCTTCTTCCCTTTCCAAACAAAGTTGGTGATTTGTTTCTCCATTTCATTAAAAAATGATGCTGGAACTTGTATTGGGATTGTATTATATAAGTAGATTGCTTTGGGTAAAATAAACACTTTCACAATGTTAAGTCTTCGTATCCATGAGCAGGGTACTTTTCTCCATTTATCTAAGTCTCTCTTAGTTTCTTGTAGTAAGAACTTGTAGTTCTCTTTGTAAAGGTCTGTTATTTCTCTGGTTGGATTTACTCCTAGGTACTGTATCTTCTTATGGGCTATAGTAAATGGTATTGATTTGGTGATTTCTTCATTAATAATCTCATTGTTGGTATAAAGGCATACTACTGATTTAGATTTCAGAGTATTTGGTCATGCATCAGATTGAACAGCTTGCTTAATTTTTCATTTTACTCTGCTGCATTTCGTGTAAGGTCTAGGTGGACTCTATGTATAATCCTTTTGTATTCACCTTCCAATAGTTCCACAAAGGTTTCTACATCAGGGAAGTTTTGTGATTCTTTCTTTTGAGGGCTTTCTGAAGCCATGGGTGATTTCTTGATTATGGTTTTCTCTAGAGTTTTTTACTTTTGGAGCATCATGTGAGTCAACAGAGGCTGGTAGAAATGTTGTGAGGATGGACCACAGTTGTTTCTCTAGGCTGTCTTAAAATGAAAGGCAAAAGGTAGCTGACAACTTCCAAATTCAGTCAGATTTTCAGGTATATAGGTCCCTCTTCCCAGCTGAGAAGTAAAGCACCTCTATAATGAAGCCCAGATGCTATAAACTAGCTCAAAATACTGAAAGGCTACTGCCCTGCTGACCTCTGCTGTCAGGCCCCAGCCATAGGCAACATTGTATAGAATACTGCTTTCCTACTGGAAAAGTGCTCTCCTCCTGGCAGGTGCTGCCTGCCAGTGTAGGAATTAGGCCCAGCTGAGGCCTCTGTTTGAGAATATCTGCCTCCCAGCAGAACAAGATGGCATCCCGCACAAGTTCACTGCCTGCTTTGGTACAGCATACTCAATGGCGAAGATAGAAAGAGAGGCCAAAGATGCCAAGATGCACAGAATCCGAAGCCGGGCTCTCAAATATGGCAATTTCACCTGCCAATCCCACCAACAGTGCATCCGAGATTAGTGGCTAGTCAAGTCCTTGCTCTGTCCATAAGCTAAGACAGAGAAAATGAAAAGTTAAAATGATGAGTTACCTTTGGTCTGTGAAAGCCAGCACTCACCAACAATGGGGGTCAGTAACAGAGAGGAAGTTTTCCATTCAGTGGTGTGAAGTTGACATTAAGAGCCCTATGCTGTTTCCTAGTACTCACTAGGTGTCCCGAAGGCTCTGTTTAATTATCGGTTCAGGTCTTGGTTTCCAGAGGGATTTAGAGAGACGTATGTTTTGTCTGCCATCCTGACTCTATCCCTGGACTATCTATTTTGATAATAAACTGTAATAACTTTTATGCATTGTGAAATCATGTAATTTTCATGGCTATTTGTCAAGACTAATCAAAAGAAACATGATAAATATGGACACTCTGTGCTGTCAAAAATAGGACATCCTTATTGGAAGACCCTTATATACAGACAGATTTATGTAAAGGAATCAGCTCATTCAGTTTTAGACATTGAAAAGTCTCAAATCCTGGGTCAGGATACAAGTCTCACACAGCTGCGAAAGCTGGTAAATCAAAGGTTTCCACTCACAGACCATAAAGGTAAGTGAGTCCTAAGACAGCAGAGAAGATGGCAAGATTTCTTTTGATTCACATAGCTGCAGGGGCTGATTAACCCAGGATCCTCATGTTGGGGAACCCTACTCTTAGTCTGTGAAAATCACTGTGTCCCGAGATTCACAGGTAAGATGCTAGTTGAAGTCCAAAGAGCATGACATCAGAAGACAACAATGGCAGCTGTTGCACCCACAACAAGCCAGAACTTCGGCAAGGTGAGCAGGCAGTAAGTAGGAGGTGAAAGGCAGAGTAATATTTCTGGTAGCATTTTGTTCATGTTGTTTTGTTCCTGTCATCAAGGGGAATGTTTTAAGCCTCTCTTTAAGAATTATGCTAGCCATTGGTTTTTCTAGATGTCATTTATTATGTTGTGCTCACTTCTATACCTATTTATTGAAATTTTATTTTTTTTTACCAAGAATGGGTGTTGGACTTTGTCAAATGACTTTTCTGGGTCAATTGAGAAGATCCTATGATTCCTTTCTTTTATTTATGTGGTAGATTATGTTGATTGATTTTCTAGTGTTCCATCAGCCATTTTTGCATACCTAGTATGAATTGTACTTGGTTGTGGTGTATTGTTATTATTTTTTTTAATATGATGCTTAATTGTATTGTCTAGAATTTTGCTGAGGATTTTTGCATCTATCTTCATGAGAGATATTGGTCTGTAATTCTCTTTTCTATGTGTTGCCTGTGCTTGATTTTAATATCAGTATTATGTTGGCTTCATAAAATGAGTTTGGAAGTAGCCCTTCTGTTTCTATATTCTGAAATAATTTGAGTTGTGCTGATATAAGCTCTTTTCTGAACGTTTGGTACAATTCTCCAGCAAAGCCATCTGGGTCAAGATTTTTTTTGTTTATTCGGAATTTTTGTTGGTTTGTTTGTTTTTAAATTACTTTTTCAATCTCTTCTCTTGTCATGAGTCTGTTTAGATTTTTAACATCATTTTGGGTTAGTTTGGGAAGGTAGTGTGTTTCTAAAAAGTTGTCCATATCTTCTAGATTTTTAAACCTGTTGGAGTGTAAAAACCAGAAAACAAATCTCTTGCCATAGAGTCAATTCTGACTCCTAGCAATGTTGCAGTATAGTTTTCCGTAATACTCTGCTATGATCTTTTTTTTTTTATTTCACTTATCTTTGTTGTAATGTCCTATGTCATTCTTATTTGGGTTATCTGAGTTCTCACCTATTTTTCTTCTGACATTTTGGCTTGTCGATTTTGTTGGTCCTTTCAAAAAATGGACTTGGTTTTGCTGATCCTTTCTATTGTTTTTCTAGTCTCTATTTCATTTATTTCTGTTCTGTTTCTTATTATTTCCTTTCTTCCGGTGACTGTGGACTTCTTTTGTTGTTCTCTTTCTATTTGTTTGAGTCAGGTAGCTAATGTTTTAATTTTGTCTCTTCTTTTTTGATGCATGTGTCTATTTGTTTCTTGATAAATTTTCCTATGAAAATATATAAATTCTTTCTTAATAAACAATTTTTAATATGTATATTTTCCTATCACTGGTGTTAAAAAAAATTATTTTGGTAAAACATATGACAAAACAAGTTGCTATTTTAACCTTTTTAAGTGGACAATTGACTGACCTTAAGTACATCCACAGTGCCATGCAACCATCACTGCTATCTTTTTCCAAAAGTTTGCATCAGTGAAATCAGAAATTCAGTGCCCCTTAAGCAAGAAATCCACCCTGCCCCCAGAGACCCTGGTAACCACCAGCAATCTTTGGAGTCTATGCATTTCCTTATTATATGTATTTCATAAATTTTGAATATTTGATCTCTCTGACTTATTTCACTCTATGTAATGTTTTCAGGGTTCTTCCACATTGTAGCAGGTATGTATTAAACTCAATTTGTTTTTATGGCTGAATTTTATTTCATTGTATGTGTATATCTCACGTTATTTATCCATTGAATGGCTAATGCATGATTAAGTTGTTTCCACATTCTTACCTAGTGTGAAAAATGCTGCAGTGAACATTGGTGTACCAGTATTTGTTTGACTGCTTGCTTGCTTTCAAGTCATTGGGTACAAACCTAGGAATAGAGTTTCTAGATCATGTGGTAACACTGTGATTAAATTTTTGAGGAACTTTCAAACTGTTTTCCACAGATGTACATCATTGTAGGTTCCCATCAGCAATGGATCAGTTGTCCAAATTCTCTACGCTGTGGCCAATACTTGTTACTTTCCATTTTTTTCTGCTATTTGCATTTCCCTAATGACTGGTGATTTAACTATATTTTCATATGTTCATTGGTTATTTGTTTGAAGACATATCTCTTCAAGTCCTTTGCCCATTTTCTAATTGGATTGTTTTCCTCTTTGTTAATGAGTTGTTAAAAAACAAAAGCATAGCCATCAGGGTTGAATCTATTTCAACTCATAGAGACTCTATATGACGTGGTAGATCTGACCCACATGGTTTCCAAGGAACAACTGATAGATTCAAGCTTTCAAATTGCCATTCCTTTGTTTATCAACCATAGCCCTTAACCACTGTGCCACCAGAGTTCCTAATGAGTTGTAGGTGTTCTTTATATATTATGGATATTAAACCTATTGTGTACATTGCCTCTTCACTTTCTCAGTAAAGTCCTTGGATATGCAAAAGTTTAATTCTGGTGTAGTCTAATTTTTATTTTTCATCTTGTTGCTTGTGCTTTTCATGTCGTTTAAAAGAATCCATTGTCATAAACAAATTCTTGAAGCTCTAACCCTATATTTTCTCCTATGGACATTATGAGTTTAGTTCTTTAGTTAGGTCATTGTGGCATTCAGAGTTAATTTTCTTATTTGGTATGAAGTATGTGTCAATTTCATTGTTTTGCATGCGACAATTCAGTTAACTCAGCACCATTGGTTTGAGAAGTTACTTTTCTGCCACTAATTGGACTTGGCACCCTTGTTGAAAATCAGTTGACTGTAGATGCTTGTAGATACCTTTGAACTCTTAATTCTGTTCCATTTGTCTACATATACTTATATGAATGCCATACTGTTCTGATTATAGGACACTTTGAAATAAGGAAGTGTGAATCCTAATACATTTTTCTTCTTTTTCAAAATTGTTTTAGCTGTTTAGGGTTGTTAACAATTCCATATGAATTTGATGACTGGCTTTTCCATTTCTGGAAAAGAAGCTTTTTAGAATTTTAATATTTATTGGTTAAATCCATATATTACTTGGGTTGTGTTGGCATTGTAACAATATAAAATCTTTCAATTTATTAACATGGAATGTCTTTCCATTTATTTACTTCTTACTTAATTTCTTTCAGCAATATTTCATAGATTTTGGTGTAGAAGTCGTTCACCTATCTGGTTAAATTTTTCCGAAGTATTTTATCCTCTTAGACACTATTGAATTTGTCTTAATGTTTTTTTGAGATTGTTCATTGCTGTGTGAAAACACAACTGTTTTTGCATGTTGACTTTTTACCCTGAAACTTTGCTGAATTTATTCATTAACTTTAACATATTTCTTGTGTAGTCTTTGAAATTTCTACATATAGTATCATGCCATCTGAATATAAGGATAGTTTTTATTCATTTCTGATTTAGATTTTTTTCATTCTTTCTCTCTTTCTCTCTTTCTTTCTTCCTTTCTGTCTCGCTCTCTCTTTCTTTCTTTTTGTATTAGTTAAAGTCTCCAGTTATTATTGTAGAACTTACAAGTCTACAGGCGTTCCTTGGAAACTCTATGGGGAAGTTCTGCCCTGACCTCTAGGGTCTCCATAAATCAGATCCAAGTCAACAGTAGAAAGTTTGGGTTTTTTATATATTACCCCTTTCAGTTCTGCCATACAGGTATTCTTAACACATTTTGAGATTCTGTTGTTAGATGAGTGCACACATTTATAAGCATTGTGTTTTCTGGATGGATTATTGATTTTAATTTATTATTTCTATTCTTCATTATTGTTTCCCTTATCCTTCCCTTTTTACAATTTCTTGTTCTTTTTATACCTTGTTACACTTGGAAGTTAGAGCCCTGGTGGTGCAGTAGTTACAGAACTTGACTGCAAAACAAAAATTCAACAGTTCAAATCCAGCAGCCATTCCTTGGAATTCCTATGGAGTCACTGTGAGTCAGAACTGACTCAACAGCAACAGGTTTGGGTGTTTTTTGTCTTGTGTTGCTGTTAAGATGGAAACTCAGATAATACATTTTAAATAACTCTTTATAATATATGATTATAGGGCTATAATCTTACCTGTAAACTTAGCTTTATCTTTCCAACAAATTTTAATATGTGATATTTTCATTTTCGTTCAATCCAAAACATTTACTAATTTTCTTTGTGTCTTTTTCCTTGGCCCATAGATTATTTTCAAGTACTGGGGACTGTTCTTGGTATCTTTTATTACTAACTTTTAATTTAAAACTGGAATTGCTAGAGATTATATTCTGCAATATTTCAATCAATTGAAATTAGGATTTTTTGTGTGTCCATTCGTATGGTCTATCATGGTGAACACTCCACGTGTACTTGGAACTGCACTTTACAGGTGGAAGGTTCAATAAATGTCAATTAGATCTATTTGTAAATCCTGTTAAATTCTTATATATCTTGAGAGATTGTTTTCTGTAGTTCTATTAACACTGAGAAAGGGAGACAGTGTATTTGTGACTCTCTACATTTAGATCTTTGAATGCATCACATACATGTGGCACTCTCA
Organism: Heterohyrax brucei; assembly: GCA_028571685.1. Lineage (NCBI taxonomy): Eukaryota > Metazoa > Chordata > Mammalia > Hyracoidea > Procaviidae > Heterohyrax > Heterohyrax brucei. The sequence continues at coordinate 125,193,379 of CM053166.1, read as the reverse complement.
CTAGACCCATACATATTTAGCTATAATTATAACATACATCTTTGTCTCTTGTTAATCATATTCTGAAGTTTATTTTGTCTTACACTGTGATATTCACCACGCTTTCTTATATTTAGTCTTTGTATTAACTTTTTTCCATTATATTATTTGAAACTTGCATATATACTTCTGTTTAAAATGTATCTATTGCAAGAAATTTTCTTGAATGATTACAGCAGTACATGAACAAAGAAAGGCCAAAAATTCCAGCCAGATTCCGAAGAGGATGTAGAATAGGGGATGTCATTGATGCTGTCTAGTGGATCTGGGTTGGAAACAGAAAATACCAGAAAGTTGTTTATCTGGGATTTATTGACTATGCAGTGGCATTCAACTGCATGGATAATAACAAATGATGGATAATATTTCAAAGAACAGTATTTCCAGAACCTTTAATTGTGCTCATGTGGAAACTTTACATAGACCAAGAAGCAGTCTTTTTAACAGAACAAGGACATGCTGCTTGGATTAATATCAATAAAATCAGGAAATTTGGGCATCAGGGTTTTATCCTTTCACTGTACTAAAACAAACAAACAAACAAACAAAAGCTGTAGGCTGAGCCAATAATCCTGGAAACTGGACTGCATGAAGAGAAACTCAGAATCAGGACTTGAGGAAGACTCATTAATAAACTGTGATATGCAAATGATACAACCTTTTTGGTTGAAATTTAAAAAGATATGAGGTACTTACTGATGAAGACCAAAGATTACAGCTTTCAGTATGGATTGTATCTCAACACAAAGGAAACAAAAATCTGCATGACTGAAGTGATAAACAACATCAAAATAAATGGAGAACATATTGAAGTCATCAAGGATTTCATTTTACTTGGATCCACAATCAGTGCCCCTGGAAACACCAATCAAGAAATCGAAGAGGTATTGCATTGGGCAAATCTGCTACAGAAGACCTTACAGTGTTAAAACTTAAAGCTGTTACCTTGAAAACTGAAGTATGCCGTGGTGTTTTTCAGTCACCTCATACACATGTGAAAGTTGGACAATTAAAGAGGAAGACAGAAGGAAAATTGGTGCCTGTGAATTATGGTGTTGGTGAAGAATACTGAATACATCATAGGCTACCAATAAATCTGTCTGGGTAGAAGTACAGCCAGAATGTCTCTTAGAACAAATGATAGAGAGACATAGTCTCACATACTTTCGACACATTAACAGTAAATACCAGCCTTGGGAAAGACATCATGTTTGGTAAAGTAGAGGGTAAGTAAAAAAGAGGAAGACCCTCAATGTCAGCAGCAATGAGCTTAGACACAGTGAGGACTATGAGGTTGGAACAGGATTGGGCAGCATATTGTTCTGTTGTACATGGCATCAATATGAATTGAAACTAGCTCAACAGTACTTAATAATACTTTTAGAAAATGCATAGTTGTCTATTATGTAGTTCTTTTTATCCAAAATAGCAATTTTTACCTTAGCATGCTTAGTATGCTTTTTGTATGATTATCATTATGATTAGGTTTCAGTCTACAATTTACTATACTTGTGTCCCAGTTGTCACATCAGGTTTTGGTTCTTCAGTATTTTGCTGTTGTGTCTTCTTTGAGGTTAAAAAAAAAAAAAAATTAGTAGTCTCCACTATATATACTTCTTTGTTTTATTTTTAGTGGTTTCCATAATGGTTACAGTAAGTGTCCTTAATTTATTACTGTGTACTTAGTTTGTATTGTATTATTTTATTTAAAGTATAAATGTTTTTCCACTGTAAAATTCAGTTTACTCAGATATTTGTACTATTTTATCATATATTTTCATCCCTATACAATGCATTTTTGTATTTGTTTTTATCATCTTCCCAAAAAATAAAAGAATAAAAGATAGCTCTTAATGTTTATCCAACTATCTACTATTTCTTATCTTCTTTCTTTTTCACAGGTCTGTATTTCCATTTGTTGCCATTTTTCTTCATTTGTATGAACTTTCATTTGCATTTCTTATGGAATGCTTCTTAGAAGTGAGAACGGTGAGACTGCATCTCAAGTACTTTGGGCACATCATCAGGAGTGATCATTCTCTAGAAAAGAATATCACACTTGGTAAAGTTGAGGGTCAGTGAAAAAGTGATTAACGCACAACAAGACAGACTGACATAGTGACTGCAGAAATGGACTCAAACATGGCAAAAGTTGTGAAAATGGTGCAGGACCAGGGTGTTTTATTCTGCTTTTCGTAGAGTCACTGTCAGAACTGACTGGATGGCACTTAACAACAACAGCATATTCATAAAGTCATTCAATCAATGTCACAACAATTTTAGAACATTTTGATTTCAAAATGAATTCATTTTTTTCTTTCAACTATTGTATTTTTCAATTCTATATTTTCCATCCCCAAATGCATCTGTGATTTACGCCTATTCCTAAGAAAGGTGATCCAACCCAATACAGAAGTTATTGAACAACACTGTTAATGTAATATGAAAGTAAAATATGATGAAGATTGTTCAAAAGTATCTGTAACAACTTGTTGACAGTGAGCTGCAGGAAATTTCCAATGAGATTGAGAAGAGGACATGAAACCAGTGGTGTCAATTGCTGATGTCAGATGGATCTTGTCTGAAAGTAGAGAATACTGGAAAGATGGTTCCCTGTATTTTATTAGCTATGCAAAGGCATTTGACTGTGCAGACCATAACAAACTATAGATGACACTGCAAAGAATGTTTCCAGAACACATTATTGTGCGTATGAGGAACCTGTATATAGATCAAAAGGGAGTTATCTGAGTAGAACAAAGGTTGCTGAATGGTTTTAAGTCAGGATGAATGTGTATCAGGATAGGTGTTGCTGCATGTTTAAAGTCAGGATGGGTGTGTATCATGGTTGTATCCTTCCACCATACCCACTCAATGTGTATGCCAAGCAATTAACATGATAAGTTGGACTATATGAAGAAAAATGAGGCATCAGGATTGGAAGAAGTCTCCTTAACAAGCTGTTATGTGTAGATGACACAACCTTGCTTGCTGAAAGAGAAGACTTAAAGTAGTTACTGAAGAAAGTCAAAGACCACAGTCTCTAGTATAGATTCCACCTCAGCATTAAGGAAACAGACAGTCACAACTAGATCAATAAGCAATATTGTGATAAACCGATAAAAGATTGAAGTTGCACAGATTTCATTTTATTTGGATACACAGTCAACACAAATGGAAGCCCCAGTCAAGACATCAAAAGATGCATTGCACAATAGCCTTGATGGGGCTCACATAGTTGAGTCTCACTGGCAACACAAGAATAAAAAGGGGTGCACCCTGAGATCTCCACTAAAAGACTGCAATTGATGGCCCAGGTGCCTCAGGGTTCCCCTGGGAGCATAGCCCTTAACCCTGATGCTGTCCCTGTCCATAAATCATAGTGGAGGTCAACTCTTCGGACAGAAATGGATTGGAATTGGTGACACAGAATGACCATATCGTATGTGCACTTTATGATTCTATGTAGCTATAGGATGTTGTCCTGCTGACCTCTTACAGGAGGTGGAAGAGAGGGTGGAAAGGAGAGGATAGGAGATTGTTGGGAGGATAAGACATGTATGGAATGGAGAGGAAGAGTGTGCTGTCACCAGGCAGGAAGAGCAGTGGGAGCTGCACATATGCAGACATGCAAATTTATATGGGAATGGACATTCTCACTCAATCATCACCATCATAATAATAAAAGACACATTGCATTGTACAAATCAGCAGCAAAAAGAACTTTTTGAAGTGCTAGAAACAAATATGTCACCTTGAACACTAAGCTGTACTTGACCCAATCCACAGTGTTTTCAATTACCTCATATGCATATGCAAGCCGGACAATGAGTAAGGAACACTGAAGAAGAATTGCCACCTCTGAATTGTGTTGGCAAAGAATATTGAATATATTGTGTACTGAGGAAAGAATAAACAAACCTGTCTTGAAAGAACTACAATCACAGTGTTCCCTAGAAGCATGGATGGCAAGATTACCTTTTCACATGCTTTGGACATAATGTCAGGAGTGATTAGTGTCTGGAGAAAGACAACATTCTTGGTAAAGTAGAAGGTCAGTGAAAAAGGAGAAGATTCTCAATGAGAAGGATTGACACAGTGGTTGCAACAGTGTGTTTAAACATAACAATAATTGTGAGGACAGTTCAGAAGCAACATAACTATCTGCATAATAGTCAGCAAGATTTTCCAAAACTATTTGGCCATAAGACTCTTGTTACAACTTCTAAGATAGTTTATATTTGAGAAAATGATTGTATTCTATTTGCTTATTTAAGTAATACATATTTATGGTTAATATTTGTCATTCCATGACATGTCCTGCCTCCTTTCTCTCTTGTTTCTTTTTGTTCTCTTATTTTTCTCCTAAGGCCCTCTCACATTACCTGCTTACTTCCCTAAGATTGTCTTATATCTGAGATTATAGCAACCAATAATGATTCCATAATCTTCTATTATATACAAGCTTTGAAGAATGGCCACAACAGCCCTGATTCACTTAGTCACTTCTATTTTAGTGATTAAGAGGCAAGAATCCTACCCTTCCAGGCTAAAGTAAACAAACTAACAAAGAAAACAAAGCCAAAACCCTGTAAGAACACTATATGACTTGGTTAAGGTCCCCGTGTGGGACAAATGGTTTGTAAAACGAGCTGATAACCAAAAAGTTGGCAGTTCCAACTCATAAAGAGCACAAAGGAAAGATGAAAGTTCTTCTATAAAGACTAGTCATGAAAACCCTATGGAGCCGTTCTACTCTCTAACACATGAGTCATCATGAGTTGGAATAAACTCAGGAACAAGTTTTTTATGATCATATTCTTACCCTGAGAGCCATCATTCCATGGGTGTGGAGTGCTGTGATATACCATAATGACTTATGTGTCTGTCCTGTTGGCCAGAGTAATAGAATGTTGTTACTGACAGCCCCACATGATTGAGGTAGGATTTGCTCCCCACAAGAAGTGAAGGTGGCAATAGACCAAAACAAGAGATGTCTTCATCTAATGAATTTTCCTTTTTCAATTAGTAGTTTTTGAAAATCTATTTAAGGGCTATAAAATAAAGTATATAGGGTTTAGCATGGAAAAGACATATTTATAGTTGCTGTTTAAATCTATCAACTGAAAAAAACCCCACAGATTATAAATTAAGACTATTTTTTAAATCTGTAACAAGTTGGTGTTACATCTGCTTTTGACTCACTCTCACCTCCAACACAACATGGTTTATTCCATTCCATGTGACTTAAAGACTCTCCTTAATATAATTGATTTAAAAAGTGCTATACAACTAGTAACTTGGCCACTTTTGATCAAAACACATTCACTAGCCCCTTGCTGAATGTATAAACAGAATCAATTTGAAGTTTCTTTGGAACTCTAGCTGACTTATTCAACCATTTAGGAAATTTTAAGTCTTTGCTCCTGCTGAATCCTTGATTTTCTATGAAAATATTTAACAAAAAAAGAAAGAAAATAATGATAACTCATGAATTTAAGCAGTAGAAGTAATATGTTATTATATTAATATTATATTAATGTGTAATTATGTTCCCCACATGTTTTATGATTATTTTGCCAGACAAATTTAAAAAATAATTCCCTGTATTTACTCAAATGATAGACAATAAAATCAGTCTGTGATTACTAAGATCAAATGTTTATTGTATTGTAGAAGAAATAAAAGAGATATGAAACAAGTCCTTTATTTCAGGGAAACTGTTGTATTTCCTTACACTCTAAACCTGGGAGAGGACTGTAACACCTGAGTAACTTTTATGACATGGACTTGGATTTATATATGTAAATGTGTGAAACCTATGTTATCAGTATTAACACATACATGATTATTTTAACCCAAATATTAACACCACAAAGGTTACAATAAGAATCCATACAGCTGACTAAATAACTGAACAATGTCAACACCATTTTTATAAATATTCACATTTAATTTAAAAGATACCTGTAAAACATATACAAATATCTAACCTCCCCCCCAGAAAATAAATATTCAGGAAACCAGAGGTATGCAGGATTTTGCAGCAGGTTAGTATAGATAATCAAGAATGCTGCATTGCCAACAACTCTGATTAAAATGTCAAATGTTAAATGGGTGTAATTATTCTTGATTTTTCTTCTTTATTCTAGTTAATTTGTGTTTGGCTGAGGGCAACATTGTGTGTATGAATGTGTGTTTCTCCACTGCTTCTTATTCATTGCTAGTAAAGAATGAGCATTGCAATTCTCAAATCTACCCAAATGTCCCAAAACGAACAAAGCCATGTACTGACAGGAAATTTAAGCATTTTTCTCTGTTGCCTCTAATTTTTTGAGGAATGTATCTTCTAATCAGTCATGCTTTAAAACTCTACTACAGAGTACATGAAAATCACTTAGAAGATTGTTTCAAAAATGAATTAAAACATGGAAGAGTATATTTTTAAGAAGATATTTGGCTGATTGTGATGTAAGTTTTTAGCAGCTTATACTTCAATATACAGTGCCCCAGAGTGATCAGATAATTATGGCCTGGCAAGGGGAAAAACTAAAGTGATTTATTTATTATTTCATTTAATATATATGATATTTACTTTACTAGTAGTTCAAAACGTAAGAACGATTAAAAGAAGACATTCAAAGAGTTTACACTCTAATGCATGAAACTATCTGAAGATTTTCTGTTATCTTGATTTGTTACTTCCTTTTTATGAATATGGTATTCAATAACATGTCTATTTCTTTCATTTAATATTTTTAAGGTTATTGAAGAGGACATTATACTAAAACATTCTAAGACCCTCACTACCACTACTTCATAAGACTATTTTATATAGACCTTACATATTTAGTTGGAAACCCTGGTAGCTTGGTGATTAAGTGATAAGAATGCTAACCAAAGGGTTGGCAGTTAGAATCCACCAAACACTTCTTGGAAACACTTTGGGGCAGTTCTACACATCCTATAGGGTCGCTTTGAGTCGAAATTGACTTGATGGCAACGAGGTGTTGTTTTTTTTTTCTTTGCATTTAGTTACAGCTAACTTGGTCCCTGGAAACCCTGGTGGGATAGCGAAGTGTTATGGTTGCTGACTAAGGGGTTGACAGTTTGAATCCACCATGCACTGCCTGGAAACTCTATGGGACAGTTTTACTCTGTCCTATAGTCACTATGCATCAAAATCGACTCAACAGCAATAAGTTTGGATTTGGAGTAACTTGTTCCCCAATAACTCTTCTACATACAGACTAAGAAGGAGAATGCAGATGAAAAAAAAAGATGCAGAAATAAATATAGCTATACCAAATACACATGTAACTGCACATACAGCAGATGGCTAGTCATTTCTCCTTGGTTTCATTTGTTTTTCAAGGATTAGGCCTCTGTGAGATTATTATTCTTATTAAAATAAGATTGATGTGTACAGAATCTCTAATAAAACGTCTGAAGTTTTTGAGAAGTTCAGCAATACACACACACACACACACACACACACACACACACACATGACCACTGAGACCCAAAGCAAAACACTAAGTAATATCTAATTCAACTAGGATACCAACAATTGGAATATGTAAAATACATAAATAAATTAGTCAGTATCTGGCAAACAAAATAAAATTTTATTTTGTAGTGTTGACAATAGAAATGTACCTGTTGCTATGCATGATTCTAAACATTACTCAAGTGTGTGATCATTCTGAGACTCTATGCAGTCAAATGGTGTATGGTTAACTCAACAAATCTGTATGAAGCCCCAATATTTATTGTATTCTCAAAGTTACAGAAGGCATATGAAACAGTCTTTGTCTCAAGGAAATTACTCTAATTACTTATGGAATTGTCAAAATGTATATGCATTAAGTTGATAACTGAGTAAAGCCATATGAAGAGACAAAATTGCATTGAAGAAATGTAGAACCCATACTTTAGGAGCAGATTAAAAGAGAGAGCAGGAGAGAGAGAGACAGGTGAGCTAGTGAGGAAAAGCAAAACACACCCACTATATATCCCAGTCGTAGCACATGTATTACACCTATTTATTTGTGTTTGAGTTTTCAGTTGACTCTGAGCAACATGATCAGGACCACATGTTATTGGTAATATCATTTAATGACCATTTTCCATATTTCAGGTGAGAGTCTCTGAGAGATGCAAATAGTTAACCATTAGGCTATTAACTGAAAGGCTGATGCTTTGAACTCATCCAGAGACACCTCACAAGAAAGGTCTGGCAATCAGTTTCTGAAACATCTCCATAAGGCAAAAACAATGACTGTGTCTGCTCTGAAATTTTTCCAACATACACAAATACATACATACAAACACACACACACTCATTCCTCATACAGTTCTTTCATATTGTAAGCAGTTAATATTGTAATTAGAAAAAGAATCCAGTGTCTTTATTATAGCCTGTATGAATCTAGCCCCTTCCTATCTCTCCAGCTTCTTCTGTTATGCTTCCTACCTTCACTTGGTTCAGGATATGAAATTCTTTTGCCTATTCATTATTTACTCATCCATTCATTCATTCACTACTTTTTGAATGTTTATGATATGGCAAGTATTGATAACACAGTAAATGAATAAAACGTGAAAAGTTTTTGCTGTTGTAGATCTCACATCTTATGAGAAGGCACAATAAATTAGTATGCAGTATGTCAAAAACCAAACCCACTGTCATTGAGTCAATTCTGACTCACGGAGACCCCAGAAGACAGAGTAGAACAGCTCCGTAGTATTTCCAAGGAGCACTTGGTAGATTCTAACTGCTACTTTTTGGTTACCAGCCATAGCTCTTAACCATTATGCCACTAGGGTTTCCATAATACGGCAAGTGGTGATAAATGCTAAAAAGGAAAAAAATAAAGCAGAGTGATAAGCAGTGAAAGCTAAGAGGAAGTGATACCAACTGTCATAGGAAGGTCTGGAAATGCTTCTCTGAGGAGGTGATGTATCCACAGAGTCCTGAATGAAATGAGGGCAAAATTTCTCTGGGAGCAATTGAAAGTCAGATGTAAGGGCTGAGGGGTAAAAGCATACTTGTTTTACTTCAGGCATAGAAATTAGGTCAGAGAAGTAGAGGGGACAAAGATCAGATCGAAGAAAGAACTGAAGGGAGAAATTATAGACACTTATTAAGTTTTAACCTGGCTAATGGGTTAATGTTTACTGAGAAGGAAGAGAGACCAGAAATGGAATTCTAGAGGGAAAAACTCAAAAATTCCTTTGGGAACAGATCAAGTTTAAGATATTTATGAGACATCCCAATTGGAAATATCAAATCAATAAATGAATAAAAGCCTGGATTTCAGAGAATAGATAAGGCTAAAGATAAATAAGTGTGTGTTGTCAACATATAGATAGTGTTTCAAAGCATATGCTGTGTAAAATAATATAGGAAGTAAACATAGAGAAAATAAAGGTCCAAGATCTGACTCTTACGGCACATTCATATATATAGGTCAGAGAGATAAAAAGGAATGGTCAGCTAGGGAGGAGGAAGATAATTAAGAATGTTCCTTAGGTGAAAGTATTTCAAGAAGAGAGGAATCAAACTGATGAAATACTTTTAGCAAGCTGACAACATAAAATAATGATCGTTAAATTAGACAACAGTGGTGAGCTTGTCAGGAGTGTTTTTAGAGAAAAAGTGAGCACAAAAGCCTGACTGGAAGGAGTTCAATAACAATATGTGAGAAAAGTGAAGACAACATGTATAGACAACTCTTTGTAGGAGTTTTACTGTATGGAAAGCAGAGAAATGTAGTAGCTAGCTGTAAGGGAATTTGAGATCAAGGAAATGTTTTCAAATGCTGAGAGAAATTACAGCCTGTTTGTATTCTGATGGAAATGATTCAGTGCAGAAGGGAAAACACTAATGAAATGGTAGGCAAAAGGGACAACTAGGAGCCACATTTTACAAGAGAATAAAAGGGATCGTGGTCCAGAAAATAAGAGGAAGAGTTGTTCTTGGTTAGGAGCATACGCAGCTCATCCACATGAAACCAGGAAAGGTAGGGCATACATATGTTAGAGATATAGACAGCTTACAGATTTCATGGCAGAGGAATTTGGATTTCTATTAGTGAATGTCGTAGTTATCTAATACTGCTCTAACAGAAATACCACAAGTGGATGGCTTTAACAAAGAGAAATGTATTTCCTTACAGTACGGTAGGTTTAAAGTCTAAATCCAAGGCATCAGATCCAGTGGAAGGCTTTCTCAGTTGTCCTTCTTCTCCCAGACTAACAGCTTCTTCACCTAGGGGCTCCCAGTTCAAAGGATATACTGTGCTTCTGCCAAGCCATCCAAGGGCCATCGAGTCTGCTTTTTTTGGTGGTATGAGATCCCCCTCTGTCTCTCTGCTAACTACTTTCTGTAATTGCCCGAGAGACTGCCTCATGACACAATCCAAGCTTGTAGATTAAGCCTCACCTCACTAATGCAACTGCTACCCATTCTTCCGCATTAACATCATACAAGCAGGATTTACATCATATGGGGAATATTGCCCAATATGTGGAATCATGGACCAGTCAAATTGATGCACCTTCTGGGGGGAGTACAATTCAATTTATGAAAGTAGGTTTCTATTCTTTTCTGGTTGTATCGTATTTTATTTGAGAAATTTCAGTGGAAAATGAAGGGAAGGAGATGTGACATGGTAGCTAAGATAGTGGGAGTTTGGATGAACTAGTAAAATATAATAGAGTTGCTGGACATCTCTAATTTCCTACTTAATGTGAATGGTAATTAATACAAAGACAAGATAAGACATCACAACCTACTTTTCTGTGCTCACTTTCAGGCAGGGCTTCAAAGCAGCTCATTCTGATTCTGCTGAGAATTTGGATTCCTAAAAAATCCCTACAAAGTTATGCATAAGAATCACCTGATGATTAATTTAAATACATTCTGATTCAGTATATCTGGGGTGGAAAGGCAAATTCTTATAAGGTGACTTGCTTTCAGGTGCTTCCTTCGGATTAGCACAGAGTTGAGGAGCTAGCATGGCATAGTGGTTAAGAACTTAGTTGCAAACCAAAAGACAGTCGGTTTGAATCTACCAGCTGCTACTTGGAAGGAAACCCTGATGGCATAATGTATAAGACCTACAGCTGCTGACCAAACGTTTTGGCAGTTCAAATCTACCGAGTGCTCCTTGAAAACTCTGTGGGGCAGTTCTATTCTGTCTTGAAGGGTCTCTAAGTTGAAATTGACACAGTGGCAATGGTTTTGGCTTTGGCTCTGTAGAAACCCCTGGGGCAGTTATACTTTACACCATGGGATCACTATGAGTTGGAATTGATTCAATGGCAATGGGTTTGGTTTGGATTTGGAGTTTTGCCAAGTGAGCACAATAAAAGGTAAGAAGGGTATAGATGTTGGGGGTTGTTGCAAATTAGTGATTATATTGAATGATACAAGCTGCTGTAACAGGTAAACACTAAAAAAATTTTTAAAATTCAGTGAGTTAATACAATAGAAGTGTAATTCTCATTCATATGGGGTCCACAACAGTTCTTGATCTATGAAAACCACTCTCTTCTAGAATGTAAGTCTATGAGAGCATGGATCTTTTTGTCTTTGACATTTCTTTAATAACAGATGCTGTAGCACTGCCCTGAATATGGCAGGTTCTCAATAAATATATGAAATCCTGACTGACTGCAAATACTCTTCATTTTAAGTAAACTAAACGAACAGTCTGAATTTACAAAAAGAAAAAAAAAGAATGAAGTACATTGTGAACTTTTTATTTATAATTGGATTTGTCTACATCTTTTTTCAATTGTAAACTTTGCAGGAGGTGCTATAGAATTTAGATGCAACCTTTTTACGAATGTGTTCAGAAATACGTTGCACTGGGCAATATATATCGGAAAATATCTCAAAACCACAGTGACAAGGCTAGTATACAGAGTATAAAGAGGAAGGGGAAGAGACAAGAGACAGAAACAGAAAATAAGAATTTTACAGAATATTTGACACATAAATGGACATGAGAAAATACTTGAACTTTTAAGTTGGTAAAAACAAAATGAGAAATGAAGAGAATCTGCTTGTGTGTAAACAAAAAGCTGTATTTGATATTGAAGCCACATCAAGAATTAAATATAAAACCATGGTGAATTCTACAGCAAGCTAGAAATAAGCTACTGCTTGTAGAGGTGGGATACAAGGGTCTTGGAAAAAAAAAATACATACTTTCCTTGTGCCAGATCGTGGATTTTTATCAGAATTTTGTCAGTCTGCTTATGAGAAGGCATATACCTAGAGCTTGTTTTTAGACCAATTATTTAGTCTTCATAGCAGGATGTCAAACTTCTGATTCTCTTTTGCCTGGTGAATAGCAACGTTTCTCTGTCTAAAATCCAGATGATTTTATGCAAATTAATGCAGAATGCATTGCACAGAGGTTTTAAGAATTACGCAAATCAGATAATTTTATTTCATTACAAGCAACAGAAATGTCAGAAGTGAGAGGGGCAGTGGAGAATATAAATCATTACTTTAAAGTACAAGGGTATAGTTCAGAAACTTGAAGAAAAATCAGACCTCGGAGGCAGCAAAATGTAGGGCAGCTTGGAAGATTCAGGTAACAATAACCTGTTTCTTTTTTAGTTCCTTCCTGCCTGCCTTCCTGCCTTCCTGCCTTCCTGCCTTCCCTCCCTCTTCCTTCCCTCCTTCCTCCACCCCTCCGTCTTCCCTTCCTTCCCTTTCTCTTTCCCTTTCTTTCCTCCCTCCCTCTCTTTTTCATTAACTCTTTGAGTTTAAGTCAGTACTGAACTTATCTTTTATAGACAGTTCACTGTCCTCTGTTAACTCTGTTTTAACAACCACTCTTAATTTCTGAAACGTTGGTGCATGACTTTAACACATTCTGAACTGCTTGTTGCTCACTTCATAAGCATTTTAATCACTTCATGCTAGCCATTTAAAGATATGGATATTTGATCATCATACTTACCATGAACACTATGTGATAGGACTGAGTGACAGCTAAGTGATGCTCCTTAAAAAAAACAAAAAACAAAAACAACTGAAAGTCATAGAACAACGCTAACTCCAGGGCCTGAAGCAGTCAACCTTGGTAATGCTTTGCAGGGAATCTTTCAGGGATTTGAACTGCTTACTGTTTATGTAACTTCATGGTCTACACTGCTAAAAAGCATGTCTGTTTAAAAATATGCACAACTAGTTGCTTTCCTTTGAAGATCATCTTAGCACTCCAGCAATTGTGAAATGGTACAAAAATCATTGCCAGGAATACTTTTTCTCTCATGCAGAAGAACAAGTAGCCACATTATGCTGTATTCTCTTTCCGTAATCAAGCAATTCTTTTTCCATGCTACAAATGCAATCACAAAACTGATTGGCTTATGCTCTAATTATAGTATTGCACACTTTCTCGTAACACATATGCTAGGCTTTGGGCAAAACATTGTATATGCTGTCATAGGGAAGGCTATTGGACTCAGTCATTAGCTGTATTCTCAGTTATAACACTATCAACTTCCAGTTTTATCTTTTAAATTAAATTTCTTTAGTAAGTTTCTGCTGTTTTCTTTGCTTGGTTATTTTCAAAGAAAAGATTTATGTGGGTACTAATTTAGTATTTCCCTTAAGGCATTATGTTGAGTTAGAGCTGAAGATTAAATTGATGTACATTTAGAGTCCTGTGTAGAAACAGCATCTTTTTAGACAACTAAGCTGACAGTAACTGAACCTTGAGTAGCAGCTACAAGGAAACAGTTACTTCCACTTTAAGGTACATGCTTAGAGATTTTATCTACATAATACTTACCGTGAACACTGTAGTGAATATTTGCTGAAAAACAGCAAGTATTGATATAAAGATAGCTCAGTAATCCTGACTGGTTTATGAATAGGTCAAAATTTGGACAGCTAGCATCACTTATTTGCTGCTAATAAATGATTTAGTTGCTCCAGAAGATTTATTTCAGAATTTTGACCAGGAAGATTGTTTTGTTCATGTGTTAATTAAAGTTTAGATATGTCATGAGTACGATATTTGTTGGGTATTATTTTTGAAAGAGCAGTGAGCATAAATGACACTGAAAAAGAATTTATTTTGTTTTGTCAGTACAATTATTCTGCTGAGGATTATCCTGACGCAGCTCTTAAAAATGGATCAGGAGAAAAGTATAGTGCTGAACTCAAATTCATGTAAAAAGACCAGAGTTAATGGTCTGAGACTGGAAGAGTCCCCAAAGACATGGCTCCTGGACTCTCTTCTCTGTTAACCCAGAACAAAAATCAATCCCGAAGCCCAGTCTTCAGACAAAGGTTAGACTAGACAATAAGACATAAAATGGTATTCATGAAGGTCTGCTTCTTGGTTCAAGTATGCACATGAGGCTAAGTGGGCAGCTTCTGTACAGAGGCAAGATTGTAAGACAGAAAGTGATCGGAGCTGGTTGAATGAACACTAAATCCACGGTAGAAAGAAGAACTATGCTGTCACATTGTGGAAAGTGCAATTAGGGTCACATAACTATATGTTTATAAATCACTGTATGACAAGTAAACTTAAACTGTAAACTTTCACCTAAAGCACAGTAAAATAAATAAATAAATCATGATACTTTGTTTTCACCCTCAGTTTCAACAATTCAGTCCCTACCTCTAGTGGAGTTAGCAAATTATTGTTTCTTCTCTGTACTGCCTCTCAGTCTGAATCCTGTCATAAATCTATATCAATAAAGTAGCTTCTGGGTATAGGAATTAAAGGAACAACAATAAAGAAAAAAAATACTGTTGGCATTGAGTCTTGTATATTTTCTGTAGCACCATTTAATATCACCTGCCTCATCATAAAACTCTTTTTGGGAAACAATTTAAAGCACACAAAGAATTGATGTATGTGAACCTGAAGGACAGCGATCATCTTGCTTTCCATCCAACTAGACCATAAAATACACTGATTACAAAACAGGTTTGTTTTGTTTGTTTGTTTTTTAAATATATAGCTGATCATGAAGTTGTTCTATTTATTTATTTATTTATTTGCTCCTCTGTCGTAATATCTCTGGTCACATGGGGGTTAAACGCTATGGCTGCTAACCAGAAGGTTGGCAATTCAAATCTACCAGGCACTCCTTGGAAACTCTATGGGGCAGTACTACTCTGTCTTCAGGGTTGAAATGAGACAGAATATACTTGACAGCAATGGGTTTGATTTATTGTTTGGGTCGTAGTTACTTAGTGGTACTAAAATAGAAATGTCAGAAATAGATGGTTTTAAAAAAAGAAATTTATTTTCTAACAGTTTAGGTGGCTAGAAGGCTAAATTCAGGGTGTCAGCTCTAGGGGACTGCTTTTACTCTCTGCTGGCACTGGATGAAGTCCTTGTCTTTTTTCAGCTTCTGCTCCAAGACACCATTCATACAGTTTGGCATCTCTTTTTCGCCATCTCTTCTTTCTTTTGTCCTAGTCTGCTCTTTTTTTTTTTTTTTTTTCTCCTTGAAGGTAGCTGGCTTAAACACATTCTGCGCTTACATGGACCTCTTAACAAAGAAAATACATTCCCAAAAGAGATTTTTAACAATAGGCATAAAATAAAACAAATCCATTTTCCTTGAGTCAATTCTGACTCATAGCAAACCTGTAGGACAGAGTAGAACTGCTACATAAGGTTTCCAAGAAACTGATGGTAGTTTCACACTGCCAATCTTTTAGTTATAATCCAATCTGTTAACCACAGTACCACCACTGCGGGGATAGGGATTAAGATTCACAGTACATATATTCAGGGCACAATTCAATCTGTAACATCCTTTTATTTTTCTGAACAGAATATGTACTTGAAAAGTCATTTGCAATTGGTGTAATCAGATGCTAATGACTAGTCCTAGTATGTTTGTAATAAGGACACAAATGTTGTTGTTGTTAGGTGTCATTGAATTGGTTCTGACTCATGATGAGCCTATGCACAACTGACACAAAACACTGCTTGATACTATATCATGCCCATAGTCATTCTGATGCTTAAGCCCATTGTTGTAGCCACTGTGTTAATCCTTCTTGTTAAGGGTTTCCCTCTCTTTCACTACCCTCTACTTTACCAAGCATAATGTCCTTCTCCAGGGATTGATCTCTTCTGACAACATGTCTAAAGTATGAAAGACATAGTTTTGCCATCCTTATTTCTAAGGAGAATTCTGGTTGTACTTCTTCCAGGATAGATCTGTTTCTTCTTCTGAAAGTCCATGGTGCATTCCATAATCTTGTCCAACACCTCAACTCAAAGGCATCAGTTCTTCCTCTATTCTCCTTATTTATTGTCCAGCTTTTGCATGCACGTGATTGTGATTGAAAATAGCTTGGGTCAGGTGCAGCCTAGTCTTCAAGGTGACATCTTTACTTTTCAACACATTAAAGGCATCTTCTGCAGCAGATTTTCCCAATGCAATGAGTCTTTTGATTTCTTGACTGCTGCTTTGATGGGCATTGTTTTAGTCCACAGAGTGGATGGCTTTAACAAAGAAAGATTTACTCTTACACAGTCCGGTAGGTTGCAAGTCCATATTCAGGGTGTCCGCTCCAGGGAAAGACTTTCCCCTTGACGGCTCTGGAGGAAAGTCCGGTATTGCATCAGTCATTGTCCAGGGAGTGTCCTAACGCAAGAACCTCTGGTCTGAACGACGCACTCTGCTCCCGGTGCTGCTTGCTTGATGGTAGAGAGGTTCTCAAATTGTCCTTGGTTCTTTTTCCTTTTATTCCTTGCAAGCTAAAAGCATTAAGGGTGGGGCAAGCCATACTCCAGGGAAACTTCCCCCATAGCAGGAATTCACAGCCCCACCCTAATCCTTTAACATACAGGTTAGCAAAACCGCACAATGGAGGACATTTCCAAGATACTGGGAACCATATCCCAGCCACATGGCGTCACACATTTTTGGGGGGACACAATTCAAACCATGACAGGCATTGATGGTGGAACTAAGTAAAATGAAATCCTCGACAACCTCAATCCTTTCTCCATTTATCACAATGTTGCTTACTGGTCCAGTTGTGAGTATATTTGTTTTCTTGACAGTGAGACAAAATCCATGTTGCATAAGGCTGTAGTCTTTGATTGCTGACAGTGTTTCCACTCCTCTTCACTTTCAGTGAGCAAGGTTGTGTTATCTGCGTAAGTTGTTAATCAGTTTTCCTCCAATCCTGATACCTCATTCTTCATCATATGGTACAATTTCTCAGAGTAGCTGCTTAGAATACAAATTGAAAATGTATGGTGAAGAATGCAACCCTAATGTGCACCTTTCCTGGCTTTAAACCATGCAATGTCCCCTTGTGAAGTTCAAATGACTACCTTTTGATCTGTGTACAGAGTCCTCATGAGCATGACTCATGTCTTAGTCATATAGTGCTCCTTTAATAGAAATGCCACAAGCGGATGACTTTAAAAAGATAATTATGTTTTTTTTTTTTTGGTCACAGTCCAGTAAGCTAAAAGTCCAAATTCAGGTTGTCAGCTCCAGGGTAAGGCTTTCTTTCCTGGCTCTGGAGGAATGTCCTTGTCATCAGTCTTCCCTGGACTGGAAGCTTCTGAGGCAGAAGTCCTTCCCAAGGGATGCGTTCAGCAACTGGCACTGCTTCTTGGTGGTGTGAGTTCCCGAAATCTTTCTGCTACCTTCTGTCCTTTATGTCTCAAGAGACTGCCTCAAGGCAAAAAACAAACTTAGACATTGAGTTTAGCTCCACCAACACAACTACTGACCATGTGCCCTCATTAAATCATAGCAGGAAGGTTTACAAAATAAACAAATATCACACAATATCAGAAACCATAGCCCAGCCAAACAGCCACATACCTTTTTGGGGGAACACAATTCAATCCATGACAAGGACAATTAAGTGTTCTGGAATTCTCATTCTCCTCAATGTTATCCATAATTTGTTGTGATCCACATAGTCAAATACTTTTGCATAATCAGCAAAACATAGGCAAACATTTTTCTGGTATTCTTCCAGAAATATTGCCTTTGAAATGACATTTGATATGAAAATATTTCAGTCACTTCTTACCAATTTTGGTGACTGTTGAAATAAGATCTAATGGATGCAAAATACATCTTTCAAATTGAATCTGTGTTGTAGTAGGTTTTAGTGCTCTGTTTTTTTTTCTCCAAAATACCTCACAAAATATGTAGTAATTGTATTTGGACTGTTAGCGTCAGCAAAGTTTGTTGCTCACAGCTGCAACAAATGTACTTTTAACTTTACTGACAAATTGGTGCCATTTATTTTCATTCATTGCTCAATCCAGCAACCTTGTAAGGAAAATTACATTGCCCATTAGAAAACTAACTGGCATTTTCTCAGAAAAGGAAGATTTACCACTGATTGGTGTTTCACGGTAGAAGCGAGTAGTGTCCTCAATATCACGCAATACCATATCGTATAGAAACTACTAGAAAAAACTTTTGACAGAAATTTCAATATTTTGAAGTAATGTAGATTTATTTATGTATCTAAAGCAGAGGATCAGTCAACTAAGTCTGTGTTTGACATTTTTATGTTCTAAAAAGTCATGGTAAAATTAAGTCAATGATCTGAAACAAAGTATATGCATACTACTCCACCCTTACATATACAAAGATGGTTAATTATAAAAACAGCCTTATAATTTAAGGAAGCTTGTTATAGAATAAAATTTCATTTTTGTTCCCAAATGTAGTCTTTAAGGTATTGAGCCAATATTGTAAGTCAAAATATTTGAAATATCTTGCCAGAATTTTCAAAATACTCTTCTGTCTATGTTCCTTTTTTCCATGTTACAGATTGTTTTAGTCAGCTAGGGCTGCTCTAACAGAAATACCACAAAGTGGATGGCTTTAACAAAGGAAGGTTTATTCTTACACAGTCCAGTAGGTTGCAAGTTCATATTCAGGGTGTCCACTCTGGGGGAAGGCTTTCCCCTTGTCAGCTCTGGAAGAAAGTCCGGTATTGCATCAGTCTCTGTCCAGGGAGCGTCTTGGCACAGGAATCTTAAGTCTCAAGGACACGCTCTTCTCCCGTGTTGCTTGCTTGATGCTAACGAGGTTCCCCATTTCTCAGCTTGCTTCTCTTTCCTTTTATCTCTTATAGGCTCAAAGGATTAAGGGTGGGGCAAGCCATACTCCAGGGGAACTCCCTTTACAGCAGGGCAAGGAAGTAATCCTGAGAAGGACTTTACAGCCCCACCCTAATCCTTTAACATACAGTTTAGGGAAACCACAAAATGGAGGACAGTCACAAGATACTGGGAATCATGTCCCAGCCACATGGCTACACATATTTTTGGGGGGACACAATTCAACCCATGACACAGATACTCTGCTTTCTATTTATTATCAAGAAAAACAAACTTCTTGAGGAAAATATTCTCAGTTCCATCTTTGACAGTCTCTCTTGAACAATAACCAATATAAAAATGATGCAGAACTTGTATCTTTTAGATCTGCTCTGTAATGTCCTTTGTTTTACTCATAAAAAGTTTCTGTCTATTCTGAACATGAACTTGTTACCATGACTACACAGGGAAATATTTTAAATGGAAGTTTTTCTTTTTTATTGTTTTTGTTGAGATATAATATATATAAATGGTAAATTACACAAACATTAAGTGTACAGTTTGATGGTGTTTGACAAACGAATATATCCATTGTCATGGATTGAACTGTGTCCCCCCAAAACTGTGGATATCCATTTGGCTGGACTATAGGTCTCCATCTTGTGTGATCGGCCACCATTTGATGGGATTTTCATGTGTTGTAAATTCCACTGGATTATGATTTAATAAGATGGATTACTGTCAGTTATATTGATGACATCTACATTATTTGATAGTGTCTTAAGCCAATCTCTTCTGAGATATAACAAAGTAAGCAAAGACATAGGGGAACCCCGTGCTGCCAAGAAAACAGTGCCAGAAGCAGAGTGCATCCTTTAGACCTGATGCCCCTGTCCTGAGATGCTCCCAGACCTAAGGAAGACAGATGGAACATGAGGTACTTCCACCAGAGCCAACCAAGAGAAAAAGACTTTCCCTAGAACCAGCACCCTGAATTCAAACTTGTAGCTTACTGAACTCTGAGAGAATAAACTTCCCTTGGTTAAAGATAGCCACTTTGGTATTTCTGTTAGAGTAGCACTAGATGACTAGGACACCCATGTACTAACCACCCAGAACAAAATATAGAGTTGTTTACCATATATCAGATTGTCCCCTCATATACCTGTCAATCAGCTTCTCAAAGAATTAACATCTATTTTGGCATCTGTAACTTTATATTATGTTTTTCTGCTCTCATACATCATATAAAGAAAGTAATACACTATGTATGATTTTGTATCTGAATTCTTTCACTGTACATGTTATTTGTGAGACAGTGCATATTATCTGTGAGATAACATGTACAGTGAAAAATTGTCTCTCAGTTAATACATATGGTGCATGTTATCAGGAGTTCACTATCATTACTGAGTAATATTACTTTGTGTGGATATGACATAATTTATCTATTTCCCTGTTGATGGATATTTTGGATGATTCAAGTTTATAGCAATTATGAAAAACTGCTATGAACACATTTGTATACATCTTTTGGTAGATGTATTCACTTATCGTTCTTTAGTGTATACCTACAAGTAGAGCTGATCCATGGTGAAAGTATTTGGTTAATTTCAGTAGATAGTGCCGAATAGCATTCCAAATTAGTTGTAACATTTGCATTCCCACCAGCACTGTATGAAAACTGTATTTTCTCCACATGTTTGCCAATCCGTCAATCCTTTTTAATCTTAGCTATTGTAAGGAGTATGAAGGGGTATTTACTTGTGATTACAATCTGAAATTCCCTGATACAGATGGGGTCACTATGAGTTGGAAATCAACTTGATAGCAATGAGTTTACTTTGGTTTGGTTTGGATAAAGAATGATGTCACCTTTTCATATGCATATTGGCCAAGGAGAATTATTTAAAGTGCCGTACACATCACTTGTTCATTATTAACTGGGCTGTTTTCTTTTATCTTATTGCTTTGTGGAAGTTGTTTTACATTCTTGATACTAGTTCTTTGCCATGTGTATGTGTGTGTATGTGTGTCAGATAGTGGAATATTATTTTCCAGTACGTGACTTACCTATTCACTTTTTAACAATATGATTTGATAAACAGAAGTTCTTACTTTTAACAAAATCCTGTTTTCTAACTTCTGTAATATGATGCAACATGCACTAGCTATAAAAGAATCTTTTATAGTTAGTGTGTGTTACATCTTATTATAGAAACATTTTCTTCCTCTTCAATCATGAAGATATTCTCCTATGTTTTTGCCAAAAGGTTTTATTCTTTTACCTTTTGTATTTATGTACATAATCCATTTCAAATTCACTGCTCTTCAAGTGGTGAGGGAGAGCTAGGAATTTTTACATGGGTTTTTAAATGAAGATTTAGTTTATTTGACAGAATATCTGAGTTGTACAAATAGTTAAGCACTGGACTACTAATTAACATGTCGATTGTTGAAACCATCCCAGAGGCATTTTGGAAGAAAGTCCTAGTAATCTGTTTCCAAAAGATCACAAGTCTGAAACGTTGTGGAGCACAGTTCTACTCTGACATACATATTGTTGTCATGAGTCAGATTCAAGTCAATGACCACTGATTTGGCATTTCTTTATTTTTAGTTCATTTACATTTGAGGTTATTTGAGTTTAAGTCTACCACTTTGCTACTTGCTTTTGATCTCTGTCAATATTTTCTTTGTTCCTCTATTAATCATTATGTCTTCCTATACATTAATTGCATATGTATCTATATTATCATTTCATTTTATCCTTTTGTGGAAAAATAAATCTTCCCCAGATTTCTAAGTGTTCCTGTAAAGTTTCTTCTTCTTAACATATGGACATTGATTTGCTAAGAATATGTCTGCTTTTATTATCCCCAGAAACTTTTGTTTTACATGCTGTAAGGATTTAGTTCTGCATCTATTTGTTTCCCTAATGATGAAGCAAAGCGCTTCCAACCAAAATGATAATAAACCTTCTCTTATTTCTCCAAGAGTCAAAGGGTTTCTTTTCTGATTGTTGTTGTTGTGTTATCTGGTTAATTTCCACTCAAAGTGACCTTACACAGCAAGGTAGAACTGCCCCATTGGGTTTCCAAGGACGTAAATCTTTACCAGAGCAGATTATCACAGCTTTTTCCTGAAAACTTGTTGGTAGTTTTGAACAACCAACATTTTGGTTAGCCACTGAGCACTTAGCCATTGTGCTGCCAAGGATCCTGCATTCCTGGTGTGAATCTGGATTAGTAGAAAGAGTGATTAAATAAACCAAAGGCCTCCAGAGGAATTTAGAACATGACCTTCCTGTTGTTACTGTTGTTGCTTGCCACTGAGTCAACACCCTCTCATCCTATCCTTATGTAAAATGGAATTAAACACCATCTACTGCTGCGCAATAGTTGATATGTTTAAGCCCACTATTGCAGTATGTGTCAATCTACCTTATGGAGGGTTTCATTCGTTTTCCCTGACCCTCTTTTTCACAAAACATAATGTTCTTTTCTATTAAGTAAACTTTCAGATGATGTGTCCAAAGTAAACAAGATGAAATCTCACCACCCTCCGTTCTCAGGAGCATTCTGGTTGTGTTTCCTCCAAGTCTTGTTAATTCTTCTGGAAGTCCAAAAGATAATCAATAGTCTTCACCAAAACCATAACTCAAGTGAGTAAATTTTTCTTTGATGCTTATGCTTCATCGTTCAGCTTTCCAAGGATAAGTGGTGATTGAAAAGATCATAGTACAACTTAGTCACCAAAATGATACATTTGCTTTTCAACACTTTAATGAGATTTGTAAAGCAGATTTACCCAATTCGGTGTCCTCTGATTTCTTTTTTTTTATTACAATTGAATGAAAATGTACATTCCCATATAAATTTACATGCTGACCCACATGCAGCTTCCACTGCTTTCCCCGGACAGTGACAGCACACTCCTCCCTGCTCCACACATGTCTTATCTTCCCAACAATCTCCTATCTTCTCCTCTCCACCCAATCCCCTTCTTGAAGTGTGAGGTCAACAGGATGACCTCCTATAGATGCCTAGAACCATAAAGTGCCCACACAATATGGTCACTCTGTGTCACCAAGTCCAATCCATTGCTGTTTGAAAAGTTGACCTTCAATATGATTTATGCACAGGGGCAGCATCAGGGCCAGAGGCCCCACTCACAGGAGAACTTCGAGGCCCCTGGACCATGAATTGCGGTCTTTTAGTGGAGATCTCAGGGTGCACCCCTATTTACTCTCTTGTTGCCAGTGAGACAACTTTGTGAGCTCCATCATGGCTATCACTGCTGGTAGCTGGGCACCACCTGGTTCTTCCAGTCACAAATCAATGTAGACATCCACTCACGTGGGTCTCTGCATTCTGGATTCTCTTTCCCACATGTCATTATGGACCTTGGTGATCATCCGTTCCTTCTGAGTTGGGACCATTTGCTGTACCCTCAGATGGCAGCTTGACATCTTTTAAGATCCCAGATGCCACTCACCAATGTGGGGTGCAGAGAGACCTCATTAGCAAAACACTAGTTGTGCCAATTGGCCTCCAATTCTTCTGGGAACATGGTCCCTAGCCCCCCGCCCTAGCTACTCTGTCCTTGCAATATTCGGTTAAGATGGCAGGAGTACACAGCTGTGTTGAAGTCCTTTTAATATTGATCTTCTTACTAATGTGTGCTGTCACCAATTTCACCCAACCAAATTTCTAACAACTATCTAATCTAAATTTTCCCCCCTCCCTCTCCAGCCCTCCGAACCCTTGCAGCCATCAAAGCGTCTTTTCTTTTATGCATGAGTCTGCTTTTAGGTTCTTATCATAGGGGACTCATGCAATATTTGTTCTTCTGTCGCCGACTACTTTCACTCAACATAATGTCCTCAAGTTGAAACCAGGTTAAGAGATATTTCCTGCTATCATCGTTGTTCTTTATCATTGCATAGTGTCCTGTTGAGTATATATACCATAGTTTACCTATCCATTTCTCTGTTGTTGGGCATCTGAGTTGATTCCATCTTTTTGCTACTGTGGACTCTGCTGTGATGAACATTCGTGTGCATGTATCAGTTGGTGTGAATGGCCTTGATTCCGTAGAATATATTCCAAGCACTGGAATTACTGGGCCAAACGGGGTATCTATATCTGTTATTTTAAGGTAGCACCAGATTGCTTTCCAAAGAGGTAGCAGCATTTTGCAATCACACCAACAGTGTAGGAGAGTTCCAATCTCTCCATAGCCTCTCCAGCATTTAGTGTTTTGCATTTTTTGGCATCTTTGATGGGGTGAGATGGTATCTCATTGTTATTTTGATTTGAATTTCTTTAATAGCTAATGATAATGAACATGTCAGCATGTGGTTTTTGGCTGCCTGGATCTCCTCTTTAGAGAAGTGACTCTCCATCTCCTTTGCCCATCTCTTAATTGGATGATTTATCTTTTTCTTATTGATATTTTATAGTACCTTATAGGTCATGGAGATCAGGCATCAGTCTGACATAGAGTTGCCAAATATCTTCTCCCATTCTGTAGGTGATCTTTTAATCCTGTTAATAAAGCCTTAGGATGAGCAAAAATGATTAATTCTTAGTGGTTCCCATTTATCTATTTTCTCTTCTGTTGTTTGTGGTTTGTTTGACAGATTTTGAAGTCTCTCTACGTTGTGTATTAAAACTTCCATTGTTGTTCCTACCTTTTCGTGGATGAGCATTATTGTTTTAGTTTTCATATTTAGGTCTTTTATCCATTTTGAGTTGGTTTTTGTATAAGGTGTAAGATACAGGTCTTCTTTTAATTTAGTGCAGATAGACATCCAATTTTGCCAGCATCATTTGTTGAACAGACTGTTTTTAGCCCAGTTTAATGTCTTAGGGCCTTTGTCGAATATGAACTGTTCATAGGCAGATGATGTCATTTCTGGGCTCTCAATTCTGTTCCACTGATCTATATATCTGTTTTTGTACCAGTGCCAGGCTGTTTTGACTACTGTGGCAGTGTAATAGGTTCTAAGGTCGAGTAATGAAAGGCCTCCCAGTGTGTTCTTCTTCTTTAGCAATGCTTTACTTATCCAGGGCTTCTTCCCTTTCCAGACAAAGTTGGTAACTTGTTCCTCCATCTCATTAAAAAATGTTACTGGAACTTGTGTTGGGATTGCATTATATGAGTAGATTGCTTTGGGTAAAATAGACTTTTTCACAATGTTAAGTTTTCCTTTCCATGATCAGGGTAGCTTTCTCCATTTATGTAACTCTCCCTTAGTTTCTTGTAGTAAGGGTTTCTAGTTCTCTTTGTAAAGGTCTGTTATTTCTCTGGTTAGATTTATTCCTAGGTACTTTATCTTCTTAGGGGCTATAGTAAATGGTATTGACTTGGTGATTTCTTCCTTAATAATCTCATTGTTGGTATAAAGGAATCCTACTGATTTACCTATGCTTATCTTGTATCCTGAGACTTTACCAAATTCCTCTATGAGCTTGAGCAGTTTCCTGATGGATTCTTTGGGATTCTCTGCATATATAATCATATCATCTGCAAATAGGGAGATTTTTAATTCTTTACTGATGCAGATACCCTTTATTCCTTGGTCTTGTCTAATTGCTCTGGCTAGAACTTCTAGTACAATGTAGAATAGGAGAGGTGAGAGTGGGCATCCTTGTCTAGTTCCTGTTCTCATGGGAAACTCCTTCAGTCTGTCCATTCAGGATGACGTAGGCAGCTGGCTTTGTATAAATGGCCCTTATTGCATTGAGGAATTGGCCATCTATTCCTATTTTGCTGAGAGTTTTTAGCATGAATGGGTGTTGGACTTTATCAAATGCCTTTTCTGCGTCAATAGACAAGATCAGGTGATTCTTGTCTCTTGTGTTATTTATGTGGTTGATCACATTAATTGTTTTTCTGATGTTGAACCTGCCTTGCATCTCTGGGATTAATCCAATTTATTAAGGATGGATTATTTTTTCGATATGTTGTGTTCTATTGGGAAGAATTTTGTTGAAGATTTTTACATCTAGATTTATGAGTGATATTGGTCTGTAGTTCTCCTTTTTTGTTGGGTCTTTCCCTGGTTTTGGTATCAGGGTTAGGCTGGCTTCATAGAACGAGTTTGGGAGTACTCCGTCCCTTTCTATGCTGTGAAATAGTCTCAGTAGTATTGGAGATAACTCTTTTCTGAAAGCTTGGTAGAACTCTGCAGTGAAGCCATCTGGGCCTGGGTTATTTTTGGTTGGCAGTTGTTTGATGACTTTTTCAATCTCTTCCTTTTTGATGGGTTTATTAAGTTGTTCTGCTTCAACTTGTGATAATTTGGGTAGGTGATATGAATTAAGTAATTTGTCCATTTCCTCTAGATTTTCGAATTTGTTAGAATACAGTCTTTCATAGTAATCAGCTTTGAGATTTTTGGTTTCTGCTGGATCTGTTCTGACAACTCCCCTCTCGTTTCTTATTTGTGTTATTTGCTTCATTTCCAGTTTTTCATTAGTAAGTTTAGCCAATGGTTTGTCAATTTTGTTGATCTTTTGAAAAAACAGCTTTTGGTCTTTTCAATTTTTTTAAATTGTTCTTCTATTCTCTAATTCATTTAGTTCTGCTCTGATCGTTATGATCTGTTTTCTTCTGCTGCCCGAGGGGTTCCTCTGTTGTTCTCTCTCTACTTGTTCAAGCTGTAGGGTCAGTTCTTTGATTTGGTTTCTTTCTTCCTTACACATGTGTGCATTTATGGAGAGAAACTGACCTGTGAGCACTGCTTTGGCTGTATCCCATAGGTTCTGGTAAGAAGTGTATTCATTCTCATTGGAATCCATGAATTTCTTTATTTCATCCTTGATTTCTCCTATAACCCATGGGTTTTTGAGCAAGGTGTTATTCAGTTTCCATGACTTCTGCTTTCTGTCTATGTTGTTTCCGCTATTGATTTTGACTTTTATGGCTTTATGATCTGAGAAGACGCTTTGCATTAATTCAATGTTATGGATTTTGTTGCAAATTGCTTTATGTCCTAACACATGGTCTATTTTGGAGAATGTTCCATGGGCTCTGGAGAGGAAGTTTTAGTTATCTGCTGATGGATAGAAAGTTCTGTATATGTCGATGAGGTCTAGTTGGTTCATTGTGGCAATAAGTTCTTCTGTGTCTTTGTTGAGCCTTTTTCTAGATGATTTGTCCAGTATTGAGAATGGAGTGTTGAAGTCTCCTACTATTATTGTGGAGTGATCTATCTCCTTTTTGAGTGTAGTCAGTGTTTCTTTGATGTATTTAGGTGCTCGAATATTAGGTGCATAAATATTTAATATTGTTAAGTCCTGCTTGTGTATTGAACCTTTCAGTAATAAATAGTGTCAATCCTTGTCCACAATGGTGGATTTTACATTAAAATCGATTTTATCTGAGATTAGAATTGCCACACCTGCTCTTCTTTGTTCATTGTTAGCTTGATATGTGTTCTTCCATCCTTTGGTTTTCAGTTTGTTCATATCTTTAGGTCTAAGGTGTGTTTCTTGTAGGCAACGTATAGATAGGTCATGTCTTTTGATCCAAGATGTCACTCGATGTCCCTTTAGTGGAGCATTCAGTCCATTCTCATTCAATGTAATTATTGATAGGTATGTGATCAGTGCTGCCATTGTGATATGTTTATTTATGTGTTGATGTTTTCTCTTGTTCCTGTTAGTATGTTCTGTGACCTTCTTCTTTGCAAGTTGATTCTTGACCTTTTTCAGGGTTGCTTTTGTGTTTGTTGAGACTCCTGTATTACATTTCTTGATATGGTATGTTGCTTCTTTATTATGCTTTACGGCTGCCTCTATGATCTCACTTCATAGACTGTATATAACACCAATTTTTATTGCTACCAGTCTTGTCAACTTCCTCTCCAGCTGGAAGGACTATAACGACTGTAGTACAACCCTTTTTTTAATGACTGCTTCTTTCACTGTTACAGCTTTTATTGCGTTTGTAGCCTTCCCTAACTGAGTAGGATTCTGGATAATGTGTCCTTCTAAAATACAAAGTTAGTATTCCAAACCAGGAGATTCTTTCAGAATTTCTTGTAGCTTTGGTTTGGTTTTTACAAAATCTCTGAGTTTCTGTTTATCTGCGAATGTCTTCATTTCATTTTCATATTTGAAAGATAGTTTTGCAGGATATACAATTCTTGGTTGGAAGTTCGTCTCCTTCAAGGCTTTCAATGCATCATGCCGCTGTCTCTGTGCCAGCATAGTTTCTGCAGAGAAATCCGATGAAAGCCTACAGGGTTTCCCTCTGAATGTTAGCTTTGCTTTGAGTCTTGCTGCCTTCAAGAGTTTCTGCTTATGTTTCATTTTGTTAATCTTCATTATAATATGTCTTGGAGTCTTTCTTTTGAGATCTATATTGAGTGGTGTTCCATACGTATCTTGGATATCTATATTCTCTTCTTTCATAATTTCTGGAAAGTTTTCTGTCAGCAGCTCAGCAACAATACTCTCTGCATTCTCAGGTGTCTCGCCCTGCTCAGGAACTCTAATTAATTTTAGATTGTTCTACTTAATAGAGTCCCACATGCTTCTTAATGCTTCTTCATTTTTCTTGTTTCTTTTTTTCTGATTTCTCCTCAAAGATGATGGAGTCAGTGGCTCTGTCTTCCAAATCAGAAAGTCTCTTTTCCATTTGTTCCATTCTGTTTTCTTGGCTTTGAATTGAAGTTTCCATGTCTTTGATTTTGTTCTTGATCCGTTCGATTGCAGAGTACTGATGTTCCATCAGATCAAACATCTAGCTTAATTTTTCATTTTGCTCTGCTGCATTTTGTATAAGGTCTAGTAGGGCTCTCTATATACTCCTTTTGTATTCACCTTCTGATAGTTTCAGAAAAGCTTCTTCATCTGGGAAGTTCTGAGGTGGTTTCTTTTAGGGGCCTTCTGATGCCATGGGTAACTTCTGGGTTACCATCCTCTACAACATCTCCTTCTTTGGGGGCATCATGTGGGTCAGTAGAGGCTGAGAGAGATGCTGTGAAGATGGACCACAGTTGTTTCTGTAGGCCATCTTAAGATGAGAAGTAAAATGTATTCGGCTCCTTCCAAAGTCAGTCAGGTTTTCAGGTGTATACATCCCTCTTCCCAGCTGCCAAAGTAAGCACCTCCATCTTGCATACCCGATGTTATAAACTAGCTCAAAATACAGAAAGGCTACTGGCCTGCTGTCCTCTGCTGTCAGGCCCCAGCTGTAGGCGATACTGTGTAGAACTCTGATTTTCTATGAGAAAAGCAGCCTCTTCTGGGTAGGAACTGCCTCCCAGCCCAGGAATTAGGTCCAGCTGAGGCTTCCATATTGATGGCCCTGCCTCCCAGCAAAACAAGATGGCATCCCGCATAAGCTCACCAGCTGGCCAAGAGTGCTGAAATGCCCAGAGTCCACAGCCTCCACTGCTGGTCCCCAGCCCCAGGCAACACTGTGCAAACACTGCCTCCCTGCTAGAAAAGTGCTCTCCCCATGGCAGGAGCCACCTCCCTGCCTAAGAACCACGTCCAGCTGTGACCTCTGCCCGGGCTTCTCCATTTCCCGATAGGCCAGAGGAACCAAGGTGTATAGAGTCCAAAGCCAAGCTCTCAGAACCTGGCAATTACTCTTGCGAATCCCACCAGCAGTGCATCGGAGACCAGCAGGTAGTCAACTCCCATTTCTGCCTGCCGGCCAAGACAAAGGAAAAAGAAGTCAAATGGTGAGTTACCTTTGGTCTGTGCAAGCCTGTGCTTGCCAAGAGTGGTGTCAGACAAAAAGAGGAGCTTTTGCATTCAGTGGTATGAAGTCCAAATTAGCAGCCCTATGCTGCATCCCAGGGCTCACTAGGTGTCCAGAAGACTCCATTTAAGTATTATATCAGGTCTCGGTTTCCAGAGGGATTTAGGGAGACATGCATTTCGTCTGTCATCTTGACTCCACCCCTTCTCTGATTTCTTAATTGTATCATCCATGAACATTGACTCTAGATCCAAGTTGAATGAAATCCTAAATAAATCCAATTTCTTTTCCATTTATTATGATATTGTTTAATAAACCATTTGAGAGCATTTTCACTTTTTTTGCAATTGTGATACATATTAAAGGATGTTACTTTTGACAGGATGATTCATTGATAAGTGCTTCAAGTTTTCTTCATTTTCAGCAAGCAAAGTTGTATCAACTGCATGTTACAAGTTGGTGATGAGTCTTCCTCCAAACCTGACATCTTAGTCTTCTTTACATAGTCCAGCTTCTTAAACTCTTCCTAGGTCTTTACGTTTCTAAAAGAACTGGGCTTAATTTATCTCAGAGAGACATATTAACATTAGAAATGATTAGACTAAGAATCCAGGAATATTATTTTTACAAAGAGTCTCAGAAGGAGAGGAGTAGTAGCTACCTTTCTAACACTTAGAGGTGGAGAAATTTAGTATTTAAGAGTCCCTTGCCTACAGTGTAATTCCACCACTCATACAGGTTCTTATCCATGTGGCTCTCGTCTCACTGCACCCTAGTTGGGTACTCAGAATGAAGGCACTACTGCTGTAATGTTTCTCTGACTGCTAATTTTTCCATTAATAAAATAATGCTCTGATCTCTAACTCCGATGCCTTGTATTTTTTCAAGTGTCTGTCTATATGAAAACATATAACTGCACGAGTAGGGGAACATTTCAGACCCTTCTTAGGTTCTAAGTTAATTTTCTATTACTTTTTTGTTATGTGTTTCAGAATAAGTTTTGTGGTTACCCTAGAAATTACAAACTGCATTTTTAATGCATTACAGTATTTTACCACATGCCAAACCATGCAAGAGTCTGTCAACATTTAATTCCATTTACCCCTGTGCTAGTTAAGACTGTGTGTCAGCTTTGCAGACCAATGCTTTGGCAGCTGAATATAGTGGCAGGGGTAGGGCCTGTGATAGCTCTCCAGCCATGCTCAGTCTTTATCTCTCTGCCCTCCACCACTTACTTCCATCTGCTCACATCACCAGCAACTCCTACTCTCTTCTCTTCTTATGTCTGGTTCCTGGAACTTGAACCCGCAGCTGTTGTATTCAAGGACCCTCATAGCCTGTGAATGAGAGCCCCATTCCCTGACCTGCTAATCCTGGGTTTACATGACCCGGAAGCTCCACGAATGAGAAGAAACAGTGCAGTTTTTCCTGCCAACTTGGGATCTGCCAAACCACATAGTCTGTGATCTGGAACTCTAATCTCTGACCTGCCAACCTTGGATTCACCAGCTTCCATGCCATGGCTCTGTGAGGCTTGTACTCTGATCCAGAACTTGTGACATTTAAGCTTCTACAATTGTTTGGGCTATTTCCTTATATAAGTCTGTCTCTATACATATTATATGTTTTACTGATTTTGCTTCCTTAGAGAATGCATAAGACAACTTGGTACCAGAAGGGGTTCTAGAGAAACAAAATTATAAGGATGAATATTCTAAAGCAGTACTCCAGTCTGGCTAGTATTAAAGCTTTTGATAGCTCTGATTCTAGATGTAAAGAGTACCATGCTAACCCATGGAGTGAGGTGGCAGTACCTGTCTGCAACATATCACCACCAACCGATCAGATATTGGTGCAAAGTGAGGCTCAGGGTGAACACACATGTGATGTTATATATTGAATTGTGTTCCCCCCAAAATCTATGGCAATTTGGCTAGGCCTTAATTCCTGGTATTGTGTGATGTTCCTCCATATTAGAATTCCTGCCTCTATGATGTTAACAAGGGGAGATGGGTGCTCTTGTATTGGTGGCGCATGGTTTAATGTGTGAAATTGTTTCATACCTTGTTCAGTCTCCTGAGATACAAAGAAAAAGGGAGGCAAGTTGAGATTTACAGACCTCATACCATCAAGAAAGAAAGCAGTGCTAGTTGCTGAGAGCATGTTCTCTGGAAAGGATGAGGGTCGCTGCACCTCAGAAGCTTCCAGTACAGGGAAAGGTTGACAACAACGACCTTCCTCCAGTGCCAGCAGAGAAAGTCTTCCCCTGGAGCTGACACATTGAATTTGGACTTTTAGCTTACTTGACTATGACAAATAAAGTTTATCTTTTTAAAGTCATCTCCTTGGTAGTATTTCTGTTAGAGCAGCACTAACTGACTAAAACAGTCCCTGCCCTTTTAGGCTGTTGTCATAAATCTTAATATGTATATATCTGACAAACACCACAGGACATAGTAGTTATTATAACTTTAAGTACTCCACAGTCTTTTATGTTTACTCTATTTAAGTACTTGATCTGTTAATCCACTTTCTCTATTTTTTTTTTCTGTTTTTGCATTTTAGTGATGTTATTGTCCCTTTCATAAAGTTAGCTTCAACTCATGGCAACCTTCTGTATAACAGAGTGAAACATTGCCTAGTTTAGTGCCATCTTCACGATTAACTTACTTGAATCCCGTTGGACAATATTCTATTCTGATCCATAAGGATTTAATTGGTTATCTTTTTTTATTATGATTGAATGAAAATGTACATTCCCATGTAAATTTACATGCCCACCTATATGCAGATCCCACTGTTCTTGCTGCTGAGTGACAGTACACTCTTCCTCTCTGCTCCATACATGTCTTATCCTCCCAGCAATCTCCTATCCCCTCCTGTCTGCCCACTCCCCTTACCCCAGTAAGAGGTCAGCAGGACAACATCCTACAGATGCATAGAACCATAAAGGGAACGCATGATATGGTCACTCTGTAAGTCCAACACATTCCTGTCCGAAGAGTTGACATCCGTTATGATTTATGGACATGGGCAGCATCAGGGCCAGGGGCCATGCTCTCAGAGGAGCCCCGAGGCCCTTGGACCATGAATTGTGGACTTTTAGTTGAGATCTTAGGGTACACCCCTTTTTATTCTTGTGTTGCCAATGAGACTCAACTTTGTGAGCTCCATCAGGGCTATCACTGGTGGGGGCAGCGCAACATCCAGTTCTTCCAGTCACAAGTCAATGTAGTAACCACTCATGTGGGTCTCTCTGTCTTCTGAGTTCTCTTTCCCAAATTTCTTTTTGGTCCTTGGTGATCATCCGTTCCTGCTGAGTTGGGGCCATTTGCTGTACCCTCAGATGGCAGCTTTTAAGACCCCAGACACCACTCACCGATATGGGGTGCAGAGGGCTGTCTTAGCAAAATGCTAGTTGTGCCAAGTGGCATCAACTTCCCCTGAGAGCATGGTCCCTGACCCCATGTCCCAGCCAATCTGTCCTTGCAGTATTGAATTAAGAAGGGAGGAGTAATCACGTTATGTTGAAGTCGAGTTAATATTGATCTTCTTTCTAATGTGTGCTGTCACTGATTTCACCCAAGAAAATTTTTATCAACTGTCTAACCTAAACACTCCCCCTTGCCCTCTCTCCCTCCCGACCCTTGCAGCCTTCAAAAAGTCTTTTCTTCTATGTATGAGTCTGTTTCTAAGTTCTTATCTTAGGGGTCTCACACAATATTTAACCTTTTGTTGCTGACTACTTTCACACAACATAGTGTCCTCCAATTGAAACCAGGTTAAGAGATGTTTCCTAAAATTATCATTGTTCTTTAAGATTGCATAGTATTCCATTGAGTATATATACCTGAGTTTACCTATCAATTCCTCTGTCGTTGGGCGTCTGGGATGATTCCATCTTTTTGCTATTGTGGACTGTGCTGCAGTAAATATTCGTGTGCAAGTATCAGTTGGTGTGACTGGCCACGATTCTGTAGGATATATTCTGAGGAGAGGAATTACTGGATCAAATGGTATATCTAAATCCAGCCTTTTTTTTTTTTTTAAGTCATTGATGTGGTGTCTATTAAGGTTTATTAAAAACAGAAAAATAAAAAACTCCCCCTGGTCCTGCTGTCTCCAAATTCTTTTCCAAAATGGTCACAGGGTGTATGAAGCACTTTTTGTGCTAGCCAGAATTTTAGCTGAATTAATGAGGGTCACACATGTGCCATTGTCTCTTTTTTTTCTTTTTTATTTAACATGACTGAGTGAAAATGTACATTCCTATATAAATTTACATGCCCACCTATATGCAGCTTCCACTGGTCTCCCTTTCTGGTGACAGCACACTATTCTTCTCTGTTGCATACATGTCTCATCCTCCCACCAGCCTCCTTTCCCTTCCTCTCCACCCATTCTCCTTCCTCCAGCCAGAGGTCAGCAGGATGCTATCCTATAGATGTATAGAACCATAAAGTGCAACCAATATATGATCACTCTACATTGCCAAGTACAATCCATTCCTGTCCAAAGAGGGGACCTTTGTTATAATTTATGCGTAAGGGCAGCATGAGGGTTGGGGGCCATGTTCTCAGGGGAACCCTGAAACCACTGGACCATCAATTGAGGTCTTTTGGTGGAGATCTCAGGATGCATCCCTTTTTATTCTTGTGTTTCCAGTGAGACTCAACCTAGTGAGCTCCATCGTGGCTATCACTGGGGGTGGCCGCGCACCACCCAGTTCTTCTGGTCCCAAGTCGATGAAGGCACCCACTCTTGTGGGTCTCTCTGTCTTCTAGGTTGTCTTTACCACATGTCATTTTGGTCCTCGGTGAGCATCCGTTCCTGCTGAGTTGGGACCACTTGCTGTGTCTTCGGGTGGCAGCTTGGCAGCTTTTAAGACCCCAGACGCCACTCACCAATGTAGGGTGCAGAGAGCTCTCTTAGCAAAACACTAGTTGTGCCAATGGCCTCGATTTCACATAAGAGCATGGTCCCCTGCCCCCTGCCCAGCTACTCTATCCTTGCAATATTGGGTTAAGATGGAAGGAGTACTCAAGTTATGCTGAAGTCCACTTAATGTTGTTCTTGTTTCTAATGTGTGCTATCACCACTTTCTCCCAACCAGATTTCTAGCAACTATCTAAACTAAACCCTCCCTCCCTTACCCTCCCTCCCTCCCCTCCCTTGCAGCTCTCAAAGAGTCTTTTCTTCTATACACAAGTCTGTTTTTGAGATCTTATCGTAAAGGTCTCATACAGTATTTGTCCCTTTGTCGCTGACTACTTTCACTCAACATAATGTCTTCCAGTTGAAACCAGGTTAGGAGATGTTTCCTGGAATCACCGTTATTCTTTATCATTGCGTAGTACTCCATTGAGTATATGTATCATACTTTACCTATCCATTCTTCTGTTGTTGGGCATCTGGGTTGATTCCATCTTTTTCCTATTGTGGACTGTGCTGAGATAAACATTCTGGTGCATGTGTCCATTGGTGTGAAAGGCCTTGATTCTGTAGAATATATTCCAAGTAGTGGAATTACTGGGTCAAATGGTATATCAATATCCATTTTTTTAAGGAACTATCAGATGGCTTTCCAAAGAGGCTGGACCATTTTGCAGCCCCACCAACAGTGTAGGAGGGTTCCACTTTCTCCACAGCCTCTCCAGCATTTGTTGTTTTGTGTTTTCTGGATCATGGCCAATCTTGTTGGGGTGAGATGGTATCTCATTGTCATCTGGATTTGAATTTCTTTAATAACTAAAGATCATGAACATGTCTACATGTGTTTTTTGGCTGCCTGGATCTCCTCTTTAGTCAAGTGTCTGTCCATCTCCTTTGCCCATTGCTTAATTGGATGGTTTATCTTCTTCTTATTGATATTTTGTAGTATCTTATAGATTATGGAGATCAGGCGTCGGTCTGACAGAGTTGCCAAATATTTTTTCCCATTCTGTGGATGTTCTTTTAATTCTATTAATAAAGTCTTTGGATGAGCAGAACTGTTTGATTCTTAAAGGTTCCCATTTGTCTATTTTCTCTTCTATTGATTGTGGTTTCTTTGACAGATTTTGGAGTCTGTCCTCATTGTGTATTAAAACTTCCATTGTTGTTCCTACCTTTTCTTGGATGAGCTTTATTGTTAGGTTTGATATTTAGGTCTTTTATCCAGTTAAATCCAGCTTTTTAAGAAAGCACCAGATTGCTTTCCAAAGAGTGTGCACTGTTTTGAAATCCCACCAACAGTGGAAGAAAGTTCTAATTTCCCCAAAGCCTCTCTAGCATTTGTTGTTTTGTGTTCTTTGGATCATGGCCAACCTTGTTGGGGTGAGGTGGTATCTCACTGTCGTTTTGATTTGAATTTCTTTAATAGCTAATGATCGTGAGCATGTCAGCATGTGTTTTTTGGCTGCCTGGATCTCCTCTTTAGAGAAGTGTCTGTCCATCTCCATTGTCCATTGCTTCATTGGATGATTTATCTTTTTCTTATTGATATTTTGCAGTACATTACAGATTATGGAGATCAGGTGTCCATCTGACATATAGTTGCCAAATATTTTTTTCCCATTCTGTAGGTGGCCTTTTAAGTCTGTTATTAAAGTCTTTTGATGAGCAAAAGTGTTTGATTCTTAATAGCTCCCATTTATTTTCTCTCCTGTTAATTGTGGTTTGTTTGACAGATTTTGAAGTATGTCTACGTTGTGCATTAAAACTTCCATTGTTGTTCCTACTTTTTCTTGGATTTGCTTTATTGTTTTAGTTTTGATATTTAGGTCTTTGATATTAGGTCTTTGGTTTGAGTTGATTTTTGTATAAGGTGTAAGACATGGGTCTTCTTTTAATTTATTGCAGATGTATATCCAGTTTTGCCAGCACCATTTGTTGAAGAGATTGTTTTTACCCTGGTTTAATTGTCTTAGGGACTTTGTTGAATATCAACTGTTCACAGGAAGATGGTGTCATCCTTGGGGTCTCAGTTCTGTTCCATTCATCCATTTGTCTCTTTTTGTATCATTACCAGACTGTTTTGACTACTGTGGCAGTGTAATAGGTTCTAAAGTCAGGTAGTGATAGGCCTCCCAGTGTGTCCTTGTTTTTGAGTAGTGCTTTACTTATCCAGGTCTCCTTCCCTTTCCAAACAATGTTGGTAATTTGTTACTCCATCTCACTAAAAGATGTCACTGGAGTTTATATTGGGATTGCAGTTTACAAGTAGATTGCTTTGGGCAAAATAGACATTTTCACAATGTTAAGTTTTCATATCCATGAGCAGGGTAGGTTTCTCCATTTATATAACTCTCTCTTGGTTTCTTGTAGTAAAGACTTGTAGTTCTCTTTGTAAAGGTCTGTTTCTTCTCTGGTTAGATTTACTCCTAGGTACTTTATCTTCTCAGGGGCCATAGTAAATAGTTATGATTTGGTGATTTTCAACGGCACTTGGCGACTTGGCTGGCTTCATTAATAATCTCATTGTTGGTATAAAGGAATTCTACTGTTTACTTATGTTTATCTTGTATCCTGAGACTTTATTGAACTCTTCTATCAGTTTGAGTAGCTTACTTATGGATTCTTTAGGATTCTCTGCATATAGAATCATATCATCTGCAAATAGAGAGATTTTGACTTCTTCGCCAATTCGGATACCTGTTATTTCTTGGTCTTGTCTAGTTGTTCTAGTTAGAACTTCTAGTACAATGTTGAATAGGAGAGGTGAGAGTAGGCATCCTTGTCTACTTCCTGTTCTCAAAGGAAACTGTTTCAGTCTCCCTCCATGTAGGATGACATAGGTAGTTGTTTTTGTATAAATGACCCTAATTGCACTGAGGAATTTGCAGCCTATTTCTACTTTGCTGAGAGTTTTTAGCATGAATGGGTGTTGGACTTTATCAAATGCCTTTTCTGCATCAATAGAAAAAATCAGGTTATTCTTGTCTTTTGTGTTATTTATGTGGTTCATCATATTAATTGATTTTCTGATGTTGAACCAGCCTTCCATCCCTGGTATAAATCCAACTTGGTCAGGATTGATTATTTCTTTGATAAGTTGCTGTATTCCATTGGCAAGAATTTTATTGAAGATTTTTGCATCTAGATTCATGAACAGTATCAGTCTGTAGTTCTCGTTTTTTGTTGGTTCTTTCCCTGGCTGGGTTTCCAGAAGCTCCATTTAATTATCAATTCCAGAGGGATTTAGAGAGACCTGTGTTTAGTCTGCCATCTTGACCCCACCTCATAATTGGTTAATTTTTGAAAGGAAATCGTAAGGCCTGTCTTCCTAGTCTGTTTTAGTTTTGATCTCTGCTGAAACCTGTCCTCCGTGGCTGACACTGTTGATATTTGAAATACCAGTGATATAGGTTTCAACATCATAGTGACACATCAGCTGCAACAGTATGGAAAACTGACCAATGGGTGGCAAATTTCACTTATAGGTACTTTCAAATTCTTATCTGGATCATCTCTATGACTGCTTCTATTGTCTATTTTACCTTCAAATCATTAATCTTATTTCCCTCTGTCTTTACAGGTCAATTTTCTGTTTTGGTTGCTGGGTAGTATGGATGATACAGAAACTCTGGTGGTGTAGTGATTAAATGGTATGGCCAAGTAGCCAAGTGCTGTTAACTAAAAGGTCAATGGTTCAAATCCGCCAGGCATTCCTTGGAAACTCTATGGAAGAGTTCAACTCTGTCCTGCAATTGACTCGATGGCAATGGATTTGGTTTCTGGTTTGTGGGTGATATATTTTATAAAGTTCTGATTTATGCTATTTTTACTTAAAATAATTGAATTTTATTCTAGCAGGTAGTTACATTACTAGTAGACCACCTTGATCTTACTGAGTCCTGGTTTTATGCTTTGTTAAGATGCAATTATTTCAAATGTCTTTATTTTAGAGCTATGCCTTTCATTTTAAAGTGTGATTCTTCTTCCTATCATGCCAACTATCCTAGACTCTAGACAATGTCTGGAGCATTCAAGGCCTTTGCTATCTAGCTGAGGAAGGATACTAAAATATCCCTAGTAATGTCCAGCCTCTGACAACTCTATTCGGCTCTCAAAGTCCTGATAGCTATTCTCTCCTAAATCTCATTGAGTCTCACTTTTAATATGTACAGATTGAGAATAGACCCAGACTCAGGGGAGTTTTCACACAGATTTACATTTGCTTCTCTGTAGTTCTGTCTTTTCTTGTACCCTGACTCAAAATACCAGTCACCTTACCCACCCCAAATACAAATGTGTTTCTTTTAACCAGTGAAACATCTATTTTCTGCTTGTACTTTATTTCTGTAAGCTGTTGTTTGTAAAATGCTGTTTTCCAAATAATGCAGAAAGGTAGGGGAAATACAGGCCTTATTTCATGCACTCCTTTTCTCTCAGTGATTGTAACCTTTCACATGTGGCTATCAATTATGTGTGAGTAACATATTTTACACAAATAAAGCTTGCCTTCTATACTTGTTTGCTAACTACTTCCTCCTTCCTACCCCCATGAGGTATTTTCATAAGAATGCTGTGCCTTGCTTTTTTTGTAACAACAACATGTAAAAAAAAAACTTGCATTATTGGCATTTACACAAATACCTCAAGAGGAGAAGGAGGAAATGGCAAAAAATGTACCTGGCGTGTGTTATTTGCATAAAAATATGGCAGTTTGTAAAGCTGTTTCTAGTGGGAGCTCACAAAAGTGAAAAAAGCAACATAATTTTAACCTACCACAAATATTCTTTGAAGAACCTGCAAAAACTCTGAGTAACCAATGAATGTTCACTGAAAGAAAAAAGTAATTTTTGAAGCTCATATGGACGATGATTTCTGTGTTGGAGGTCTTATAGCCTAAACACATATGTTCAGTTGGAGTCTAACTGGCCAAGTTCCATTAGAACAAGTTGAGATTGAGACTACAACTCAGAAACATAAGCTCTTATAGATAGATTGAAATTCACAACACAGTATCGTATGGGAGGAAGAAAGGCTTTTTAAAAATAGCTTTATTGAAGTATATTTCATATAAAATACAATTTATCCATTTAAAATGAACAATTTACCAATTTAAAATGTACAATTCAGTGATTATTAGTATATTTACAGAATTGCAAAACTGTCACCACATTTTAATTTTAGAACATTTTCAACACTCCAAAAGGAATCCCCATATCTATTAGCAGTCATGCTCTTTTTATATTCCCCAGTTCCAGACCCAGGTAACTGGTAATTGCCCCTTCATCTATGTGGATTTGATTACTTTATAAATGGAATGGTAGACTATGTGGTCTTTTGTGAGT
Source organism: Heterohyrax brucei (assembly GCA_028571685.1). Classification (NCBI taxonomy): domain Eukaryota; kingdom Metazoa; phylum Chordata; class Mammalia; order Hyracoidea; family Procaviidae; genus Heterohyrax; species Heterohyrax brucei. The sequence continues at coordinate 125,153,244 of CM053166.1, read as the reverse complement.
GATTTCTTTCAACATAAGTTTATGTTACAGCATGCAGTAGTATTTTATTCTTTTTGTTGCTAAATAATATTCCATTATATGACTGTACCACATTTTATTTATACATTCATCAGGTGATGGATCTTTAGACTGTTTCCAAATCTGGCTGTTATGAATAATGCTATGAACATTCCTGCTAATATATTTTTAATTTATTTTTCATTTTGAGTTATATGGAAACTCTAGGTTTAAACTTTTGAGTAATGCTACACTGTTTTCCAAAGAAACTACACCATTTTACATTCACATCAGCTGTGTCTGAGGGTTTCAGCTTCTTTGTGTATTTGCCAATATTTGTTATCATTTGTATTTTTATTTAGCCATCATATATCCTGCTAACCAGTTAGAATCTACCAAGTGTTCCTTGGAAACTCTTTGGGGCAGTTCTACTCTGTTCTACAGGGTCACTATGAGTCAGAACTGACTTGACAGTAGTGGGTTTTGGGTTATTGGATATGAAGTAGTATCTCGTTGTTGTTTGAATTTGTGTTTCCTAATGACTCATGATATGGAGAAAGTTTTCAGTATTTGTTGACCACATACATAACTTCTTCAAAAAAATGCTATTCAGATTCTTTTTCCTACTTTAAATTTATTTTTATTATCCTTATTACTGAGTGTAAGAGATTTGTACAAATCCCTTGAAGCAGTATGTGATTTGCAAACATGTTTTCTATTCTTACGTTGCCTTTTAACTTACTTGATGCTATTTTTGAAGCAGTGTTTCCGTTTTTATGAAGGTCAGTATGTTTTTTCTTTCGTTATTTGTCCTTTTACCATCTAAAAAACCATTGCCTAACCTGAAGTCACGAATATTCACTTCTAAATCCTTAGAAATTTTATAGTTTTAAAGCCTAAATTTGGGTTTTATTATTATTATTAATTGACGTCATCCTACTCTAAAGTAGCTGTTCTTACTAGTAGAAAAATTAAACTTGTTTACAAAATGTAACTGTGTGTCTTCTACTTTGAAATAAACTCTTTAGATTTAATTCCAATAGCAAACATTCAGCCAATTCAAAATTCAAATATCCAATCTACTGGTTCCTTCTTTTTTTATTGTGATTGAATGAAAATGTACATTCCCATATAAATTCACATGCTTCCTTCTTCTTAAGAAAAAGACTTTCTTCCTGAGTTAGTGTGTACGCAAGGAGGAAGGAGATAACTCTACATTTCAAACGCTATAGTGTCCCTTAATGTTTAGTGTGATATTGTTATTCTCATCTGTATTTGTTCCTGAATATCAAATACTAAGCTGGACTATGTGAAGAATAATTGGCCATCAAGATTGGAGGAAGACCCATTAACAACCTAAATTATGCAGATGACACAATTTTGCTGGCTGAAAGTGAAGAGAACTTGAAACACTGATAAAAATCAAAGACCACAGCCTTCAGTATGGATTTCAGCTCAGCATCAAGAAAACAAAAGTCCACATAACTGGACCAGTAAGCAGCGTTATGATAAGTGGAGAAAAGATTGAGGTGGTCAAGGATCTCACTTTACTTTATAATCAATGCCCATGGAAGCAGCAGTCAAAAAATCAAAAGATGCATTGTATCAGGAAAATCTGCTCAAAAAGACCTCTTTAAAGTGTTGAAAAGATGTCAGCAAGAAGACTAAGCTGCTCCTGACCCAAGTCATGGTATTTTCAATAGCATCATATGCATGTGAAATCTGGACAGTGAACAAGGAAGACAGAAGAAGAATTGATGCCTTTGAATTGTGGTGATAGACAAGAATATTGAATATACCATTGACTTCCAAAAGAGCAAACAGATCTGTTCTGGAAGAAGTATAACCAGAATGCTCCGTTGAAGTAAGGATGTGGGACTGCATCTTACATACTTTGGACATATTGTTTGGAAGGATCAATCTATAGACAAGGACATCATGTTTGGTAAAGTAAAAGGTCGATAAAAAAGAGGAAGACCCTCAACAAGATGGATTGACATAGTGTCTGTAACCATGAGCTTCAGCATAAAAATGATTGTTGGCCTGGCGCAAGATTGGGCTGTGACAAATTCTCTCGTGCAGTGTCATTGAGTCAGAACAGACTCAATGGCACCTAACAGTAACAACAGTACTCACATATGTTTCACTTTCCATCTGGTTATTACAGGCCTCAAGCTTATACATATGACTCCTCCTACAACCTCTGGTTTTGAAGTCTCAACTCTTTGCTGTTTCCTTATCCCAATCCCATGCCTTTTGTGATTAACAAATTTTCTAAGTACTTCTTTGACACCCTGTCTTAGGGTGAATTCTCTGAAAAAGCAAAATCACTACCGTGTATAAATACATAGAGAGAGATGTTGATCTTAAGGAAATAATTTAGAAGCCAGAAGGTCTCAAGTCTGATGGTCAAGGAAGAGACTTCTCCTGATTCATGTAGGTGCAGAGGCTAAGAAACCCAAGAAGTCAGTTTAGTGAGCAAGGCTCTTGTTCTCATGCTGGAAAGGTTGATTGATCCCAAGATAAGTAAGCAAGACTGCAGGTAAGCTGCTAGCTCAAATCCCGGTAACTGGAGATCAAATGAACAGGAACCAACTACAGAATCCAGAGCATGCAAAACCCAAAAGCCCTGCAAAAATGTCTGTACATATTCCACGCAGACCACAGGCCCAACAAACTCCCTTTAAATTCACTGGCAACTGAAAGCAGATCCCATCATGGAGGTGATCACATTATATCGGATCTCATCATGGAAGTAATCACAACAGCATACAACTGCCAGAACACTGAGAATCATGACCCATCCTATGAGTCCCAAAACACTGAGAACACGACCTTAAAAATCACATACCCCTATTATGGCCATGAGAATATCTGTATCCTAAAGGTTTAGAATTCTGTTACATTTGATACTATACTTAAATTTATACACCTTCCTCAAGCATTTTTACTCAACTGCTCAGGTAATATGTTCATACAGAGCTATTATGGATTTTCTAAAAGACAGTGCATCTAGAAAGGTGAAAAGCAATGTTTAAAAAAATCTTTTTTTGAAAGGAAGCATGATCTGGATCGCCAATATTAAAGCTGAAACAAAAAACTCAATTGTTCTTAAAAAAAAAAAAAAAAAAACACAACTTTTGCTACCAAGTCATTTCTAACTCACTGATTTGAGAGACTGGAACCTCCCCACAACTGGTCTTTTCCACCAACTCTTGATAATCCCTAGGTTTCAGTGACATTAAATAAATAACATAGATAATGAATTCTTTTCTGAATCAACTCTTGATTATGTCAATTTGAATGAAAAAAAAATGGAAGAAACTGTTTCTTAGATTCATATAGCACTGGGCTAAGCGATTAGATAGAGATCCCCATAAAAAACCGTAAGGGTTATAAAAATGGTGCTATGGGAGTAGAGCAATGAATGAATGAAGTCAGTGTGGATTAATAACAAGGAGAAACAGGGAAATCTACTGAGAGGGAATTATTAATTGTATTATAGTTTTCATAGTTTTCCCCTGACCTACTCAATCCTCTGCCCTAGAGGTGGAAATGCTCTTGGAGAAAATTTAAGTCTGTATTTTTACAGAAATGGAAATGTAATCCTAGCAAAATTAATTGGCATACTTAAAATGAAACAGCAGTGTAGTGAATAGCAAATATTTTAACTATTTGCTGTATCATGACTTCAAAAAAATTTGATGTTATTGCACTACCAAAGAAAGTTTTAAAGCACAGATCATTATTAAAAGCCAGCCAAGCCAAGTGAAAAATACTCGATTTTTCTAATGTTTGAGAGAGATTTAATGCGACTGGCATTTCCTTAAATGTTGCCACTATACACATGCTACATGTGTGTACAGACATACAGACAAGTTAAAAAATAAATTATTCAAATTTTTAAAAAAGAATCAAACAATGAGTAAAATGAAGCACAGTAAGTAATAATCAGTTGTGTGATGTAATCAAACTGTTTTCCGTCGGGATTGTATCTATGAACATAGAATAAAATCAACTGATTTGGAAAAAATCCGTTCTCTACGGTGATTCTCAACAGTGGAGGAAATTTTTTCCACCAGAGGAACATTTAGCAATGCCTGGAGATATTTTTGGTTGTCACAATTTGAAAGGGGGTTACTACAGATATCTAGTGCGTAGATGCCAAGGATAATGCTAATCATCCCACAGTACACAGAACATTCTCGCACCACCCCCAAATGTTAAGGGTGTTAAAGTTGAGAAACTCTAATCTACCATGTAGGAATTTAAAATAAAGATTGTTAATGCAGTCTTTTTTCTTTCTTTACTTTATTAGTAGAACCTATTTTTACCCATAGTTAAGGAAATCTACTTTATTTTGTGAATACTAATTTTTTCTTCAATATGATTTATAAAGAAAGGTTATAAGGTTAAACTTGTTCTAAGTTTTGAATATTTTTCTTGATCCTATGGTTTTTAAGTCTTCTATCAGCTCATTCATCATGAATAAAATTTGCATTTTATCAAGTTGTGTATTACAGAGACACCAGATGGAGTTATAGTGGCTTTTATTTCATTTTTTGCATGTATTTTCTGCACAGCTATCCTCTTCAAGCTCTCCGGAGTTCAATGAGGCACCCATCCAAACTGAGAGATGGCTGAGCTCTCTGTTTCAAGGCATTACATCCGGCTGATACCAGTTTTAAGCTCTTGGAACAATTAGGTATGGAATGGGCACAGGAAGCCTTGAAATTATGTGATATGCACGGACCCATCTCTTTCATTTTACCAATATTCATTCATACTAGGCCTGAGCTTGTAACTTAAGCTAATGAAAATCACTGAAATCAGGAGGGAGATGGAAGTTTCCAAGCTGGCAAAACATAATAAAGTTTGGAAAACATGTTACTACTCCAACCCTGTACCCCCAATGGTAAACACACTTCTGTTTTCTCCTACTTTATAAATATCTCTCTGGATAAAGTAATTCTTATTTTTTCACTGATACAATTATACCTTAAGTTAGTGTGTTATTGCTTGCACAAAGCAGATAACACTAAGTATTAATGAGGGTAGTAACCTCTATACGTATTTCTTAAGTAAATTTAAAAGTCATTGAAAAGTCCTATGGACGTTGTATTCTAACAGAAACCTACTTGTAACACAAATGATACTTTGCTACATAACAATTATAGTACAGTATTTTTAATGTCTTTATTTTTCACAACTAAAATACTTACCTTGTATATATTTTTGCAGTATGATTTAGAATTTTAGGTTCTGTCAAAATAGGAAAATACCTATTCATATGGAATAAAAGCATATTTTGAAAATCATAAATAAATCTTACAATTGCTTTCACATATGCAACAATAGTCATTCTGACTGTGTCAACTATGTAAGAAACAGGAAAGCATTTTCTACTGCCACCTCAGTGCTTTAAAAAGCTTTCCCCTGAGTTTTCAGAGAAAAGGAGTGTTATCACTATAATTGGATAGTTTGTGACAACATGTTATAATTTCTTTATTAATTATGATTCTTAATGTAGAGAAAATGAAATCTCAGTGTGTTTGAATTCAGTTGCCCTGCCAAAGTTAATTGCTCCTCAAGAGATGCCAACCTTGGGATGTGCTGGGAGTGTGAAAAAGAACAACTGCTGACTTTAGTATCTTATTTTCCAGTGAGTTAACATTTTTCACATAATTAGGTGCAATGTTCTTTTTAGATTAACAGATCAACTAATAAAATGTTATCTTTTAAAAGAAGCAAACAACAGGAAAGTGGGAACATAACAAGGAGCATATTTAAAGGGCAGAGACTCATTACAATAAACACATTTAAACAATAGGGCCAGCTTAACCTTTACAAAAGTGTATTTACCATCTAAAACAAGTAGAGCATCAAACTTAATATCCACTAGATTTACATTTGCTCAGGTATGTAATATGTGAGTCTTGTTAATAAGAAGTAATTTTGTATTATCTTTCAGATTGTATTTTATACATAAGGTAACTTCTCACAATAAACTAGTTTTAGTAAAGGTAACAACTTTAATTGGCAATCACTTGCCATCAAGCTTCTGATAAAAGTGTGCTAGAGACAATTAATATTCTAGAACATTCAGTGGTATGGGGGAACTTTTAAACTATTAACTTCTAGCCACATTTCTTTAATCTTTAGCCCTGTTTCTGAGGAAAATAACCAGAAACTCACAAATCTGAACTCTAATGCTATAGTCTCCCAAAGAAATTATTGCATCTATTTAAAATTTAACATGATGATCATAGTGTTTTTTAAGAGTAAGTAGAAAAAAATGACTACTTGAAATGTTTCTACAGTTTTTGAGAAACAGCACTGATGAAGTTGCCCACTATACTATTCAATAATCTCACAATATGTACTTTAAGGTTGGTACTGAGAGAAAAAAAAAATCTCTATCTTGATCAAGTGTTTGCTTCATTTAATTGGATAATGAGAATATATAACTTGACAAGTATCTTGTTTTGTGAGCAGATGTGGTAATAATTAACAAAAACAATACTCTGAAGACATTAAGCACTGCATGTTAAAAATGTTATTGTAGAACAATTTATATGTGGTATGTGTATTTGATTCAGATTTAAAGTTTGGAAAGCAGAATGAGTGAGGTTTGGGATGAAAGTTAGAGTAACAAGTAACTGTTGAGTAGCTAAATCAATGGTTTAAATAGCTAGATCAAGCTCATTATAATAAAATTATTTCAGTCTTCTTAATGAGATTTAAATCTACCAACTGTAAATCTATTCAATTATATAGCCATTGACTTTTATTAAACACAGCACCAATCATCCTGCCATATCACCATAGTTTCCCCTAACCCATCCAAAAAACAAAACTATGTTTCATAGAAGAGAATTTTCTACATAGATATTGTGGTCAGAAACTACAGTCACATGTGGAGAATCATGAAACTAGGAGACAGTTCCAATATTGGTTGAACCCAAAGCAGTAGTGTGCTGGTAAAGGTTTAACGGTTGACTTTCCATAAAAATAGACTGTTGGTTTGTAGTGTTTTCTGAATTCTTAGTTTAAATACTTCCTCCGAACTATCTGTAGGCCACTGGTTAATGAACACAGAATTGGGAAAAGATTAGTGCCGTTGGTTCTCAGGAGCTGGTATCCTTGCTGCAGTGTACCACTGGCACAAAGAGATCACTATTTTATCTAGCTGGCAATCACTACTTAGCATCTTTTCTAACTGTTAATCATACTTGCAACCGTGTTCTTCTTTCCAGCTAAATGAGCTCTTGTTACAATGTGAACCAAATTCAGTTTTCTGTTATTTGAAGATGAAATTTGACTAGTGTATAGTACTATTCTATATTCAGATTTTCTGCCTTTGAACGTCATTAAGTAATCTTTTAGCATTTCTTTTGGAAACCCTGGCAGCATAGTAGTTAAGGGCTACATCTTTTAAACAAAAGGTTGGCAGTTTGAATCCACCAGGCACTCTTGGAAACTCTATAAGGCAGTTCTGCTTTGCCATACAGAGTTGTTATTAGTTAGAACTGACTCGACAACAGTGGGTTTTTGAAATATTCAACTGAACCTGCTTTCATTTCTCTTTGTATCATACTTTCTATCTGACATCACAGATGATATTCAAACTACATATTTTGCTTAATTTCGTAAATCTGTTTAAGTTGTACTGATTCTCATGTAGTTCACTGGCACACTTATCACAAGCAGAAAAGAAATACTTCAGGTCCACCCTAAGAACGCCACTAAAAGATCGCAATTGATGGCCAAAGGCCTGGGAGTTCCCCTGGGAGCATGGCCCCTAGACCTGATACTGACCCTTATCACAGATCATTAGTGAATTCAATTCATCAACTAGGAATGGATTGAACTTGGAGACACAGAGTGACCATATTGTGTGTACACTTTATGGTTCTATGTATCTATAGGATGCTGTCCTAACTGGCATCTTACTAGAGGGCAGTGGAGAGGGTGGAGAAGAGGGGACAGGAGATTGTTAAGAAGATATGACAGAAGATAGAACAGAAGGGAGGAGTGTGCTGTCACCAGGCTAGGAGACAAGAGGTAGTTGCAGATAGATGGGCATGCAAATTTGAATTGTATTGTAAATTGCCACTCAATCACAATTAAAAAAAAAAAGAAAAGAAGTCTTTCCAATTTATTTTCATTTTCTTGTCAATCTTTGGCCACATTTTGGCATATCCTATTTCTTTGGTTTCTGTTCTTGGACTCTCTAGTTTTCTTCCTTTCCCTTTCTTCTTTTCATTTTTACTTACAATACTTTCATGTATGTAGCTATTTCTATTTATCACTGTTTATTCTTTCCTCTCTCTAAAAACATAATTTTAATTTTTTTCTTATAATGAATTGTATCTAAGGCTGACACACTAGGATGATACTACCGATTCATTATAGTAGTAGTGGTAATGGATATAGAATCTGAAATAAGGTAGGCCTAAGTTCACATGTTTACCCGTGGTGCCTTTGGCAAATTGCCTGATCTCTTTGGACCCTAGTTTCCTTATCTCTAAAATGGAAGTAGTATCTACTTTATGGAAATCGTGGTGGTGTAGTGGTTAAGTGCTACAGCCGCTAACAAAAGGTCAGCAGTTCAAATTGATAGGGTTAATAGCTGTAGAAAAATTCTTAGCTAGCATCTTTCTTAACACTTAAACACCCTTTGTTCCCTTGTAATACTGACACATAAAGAAAACTATAACACTCCCTACCAACTAGTACTCACCAAGATTTGGACTTTGTTCTCCCAGGCTGTTCTTGACACTGACCAGACACAGTGACACCAATTTGCAGCCCCATATGCAGAAAAGAAACACAGTTCTTGGGAAAAGATAACAAGACTGCAGACATCAAGGACAATTCCTCTGAATGCCCACACACTTGTCCCTCTTCCATTCCCTAAACCCTTCTATAAAATTTGCCAGCCTGGACTGAAATGTTAAGATGGTTTTTAGGGTACCAACCCACCATCTTCTCAGGTTGCCATAAGTCTGAATGAAATGCTTTTAAGAGATTCAATCCCCAGCTCTAAGCACTGGCTTAACAGTGACAGGCAGCAGGAGTCTGCAACCAGGTTTTCTGGTAACACAATCAACTAGGCACTCTTTTAAAATTCTACAGGGAAGTTCTATTCTGTCCTATATGGTTGCTATGAGTTAGAACTGACTCAAAGGCAATTTTTTTCCTACTCTATGAGGTTATTATAAGAATTTAATAGTGTGTTCTTTAACCATTGGCAAGGGCTAAGGGTATATTGTGTATACTGCCTCATTAGCCAAATGTTAAAAATTAATGAATTATTAAGGATCTTGACAATGCTTATATAAGACAAAAATAGCACTTCTCAAACCTCAAATGTGAAATATGATTATACCTAGTATGTCAGAATTGTTAAGTCTTTACACTACCATGCTAGCTCCAATGGCACCAAAACACTACTGCATGCTCCCTTATGGTGAAAAGATATTCTACCATGTGTGAGCTAAGTGGTAATTTCTCCAACATACATTTCTGCAGTTTGGCATTGATACTCATATATACTATTTTGTACTTGTACCTATTCTACCATACTGATTTAAGCAGGTTATTTTTTATTAATCTTTACTTTGCAAATTTTTTACGATTCTGCCCAAATTAAGTCACTAGCAAACTTTCAGTATCTTTCCACAAAATTAATTGCACTTGAAGATATTCACTCTAGTTAAGTCCAGTGTCACTTGCCCATTCCATTGCTTCTTTAAGAATGTGTAAAATACCCATGTCTAAAGTAGAATGTTTAAAATACCTGATATGTACGTGAAAAGTGGACAATGATAAAAGAAGACAGAAGAAGAATTGGTGCATTTGAACTGTCATAGTGACCCCATAGGACAGAGTAGAAGTGCCCCAAAGAGTTTCTAAGGAGTACCTGGCAGATTTGAATTGCCAACCTTTTGATTAGAAGCTGTGGCTTTTAACCACGGGTTTGCTTGTGTCCAGTAGTCCGCCCTTTATCTGTGGAGAATATGTTTCAAAACCTGTCATGGAGGTCCGAAACTGAACATAGGATTGAAAACTATATATAACAAGACTTGTGTTATACATACATACTTACAATACAGTTTAATTTATAAATTAGGCATAGTAAGATATTAACAACAATAACTGATGACAAAATAGGACCATTATAACAATACACATTAGTAAAAGTTAGGTGGATGATGGAGAAAGACAGTGTAAAATTTCATCATGCCACATACTCATTTAACATTTTATGCAAATGAAACCTCAGAAAGTGAAACTGTGGATAAGTGGGGAATCAAAGAATATTCAATATATAGCATGGACTGTCATAAATACAAACAAACCTTAGAAGAAAAGCAACCAAGATGCTCCTTAGAAGCAAGGATTTTGAGACTCCATCTTGCTAGCTTTTGATACATAATTGGTGTAAAAGAACATTATGTTTGGTAAAGTACAGGGCCAGCAAAAATGAGGAAAACCCTCAATGAGATGGATTGACACAATAGCTTAAATGATCAGCTGAGTTTATATTAAAGATCATGAAGACGGCACAGGGCTGAGCAACATTTTGTTCTGATATACACAAGTTTGCCATGGAGCCCTAGGAGTGAAGTAGTTAAGAGCTCAGGATGCTAACCAAAAAGGTTGGCAGTTCAAACCATCCAGCCACTCCTTGAAAACCATATGAGGCAGTTCTACCCTATTCTATTGAATCACTATATGTTGTATTTGACTGTGTGTATCATAAATTATGGATAACATTTCAAAGAGTGGGAATTCCAGAACACTTAATTGTGTTCATGAAGAATCTGTATATAAATCAGGAGGCATTTGTGCAAACAGAACAATGTGACACTGGGTGGTTTAAAGTCAGGGAAGGTTTACATCAGGGTTCTATTCTTTCTCCATAACTTTTCAGTCTATATGCCATGGAAATAATCTGAGAATCTGGACCATATGAAGAAGAAGGAGGTATCAGGATTGGAGGAAGTTCCACTAACTACCTGCATTATGCAGATGACACAAAATTGCTTGCTGAAAGTGAAGAGAATTTGAAACACTGACAAAGATTAAAGACCAAAGCCCTCAGTATGGATTACACCTCAACATGAAGAAAGCAAAAAACCGCACAAGTGGACAAGTAAGCAATATCACAGTAAATGGAGAAAAGATTGAGGTTGTCAAGGATTTTATCTTACTTGTTTCCACAATCAATGCCAATGGAAGCAGCAGTTAAGAAATCAAAAGACACATTCCATTGGGAAAATCTGCTGCTAAGGACCTCTCTAGAGTATTGAAAAGTAAAGATATCACCTTGAAGACTAAGGTGCACCTGCCCCCAGCCATGTATTTTCAATCACACTGTATGCATGAGAAAGCCAGACAGTGAGTAAAGAAAACAGAAGAACTGGTGCCTTTGAATTGTAGTGTTGGAGAAGAATATTGAATGGACGCCAAAAGAACAAACAGATCTGTCCCAGAAGAAGTACAACTGGAATGCTCCTTAGAAGCAAAGACAGTGAGACTGTACCTCATTTACTTTGGACATGTTGTCAAGAGGGGTGAGTCCCTGGAGAAGGACATCATGCTTGGTAGAGTGGAGGGTCAGTGAAAAAGAAGACCCTCAACAACATGGATTGACACAGTAGCTGGAACAATAGGCTTAAGCATAAAAACAGTTGTAGGCATGTCACAAGACCAGGCGGTGTTTTGTTCTATTGTGCAGAGTTGCTATGAGTCAGAACCAATTCAAAAGCAACTAACAACAGTAACATAAGGGTTCTCTGTGTCAGAATCAATCTGAAGACAATGAATTAATCTCTGTATATGTATCAAGATTATGTTCCAAGTGTACACTTCCACCTCCCTAACTTTGAATTTGGTCACTCAGATTTCCAACTCACAGCTTGATTTGTTTTTGGTTTAACATCTGAGCTAACTTAGAGAACTTGGTAACTTAACAGTTGCATTGTTCTCCAGGTCAGCACCAAGCACTCTTTAGATTAAGTTCTTAGCATTTGTTCTGATAAATGATACCTGTGTATCTGACACAGCTACATAGAATTTTTCTTTTTAATTGCAATTAAGTGAAAGTATACAATCCAAATTAAATGTGCATGCCTGCCTATCTGTAGCTCCTTCTGCTCCCCTTGTCTGGTGACAGCACACTCCTCCTTGTCACTCTGTGTACATCATATCCTCTTAACTATCTCCTGTCCCCTCCTCTCTAACCTTTTCTCTCCCTTCTACGAAGAGGCCACTAGGACAGCATCCTATAGATGCACAGAGCCATAATGTACACACAGCATATGGTCACATTGTGACCACAAGTCCAGTCCATTCCTGTCCAAAGAGTTAACCTCAGTAATGTTTTCTGATCAGGGGCAGTAGCAGATCTAGGGCACATGCTCCCAGGGGAACCCACAGTCTTCCAGACTATCAGTTGCAGTCTTTTAGTGGAGTTCTCGAGGTGCAGCCCTCTTTTTCTCATGTTGCTAGTGGGGCATGACATTGTGGTAGCCGGGCACCGTCTGGTTCTTCTGCTTACATGTTGATACAATCACACATTGACATGGGTCCTTCTGTTTCCTGGGCTATGTTTCACTTCTGTATTCTTTGTTCTTAGTGATCATCTCTTTCAGATGAGTTTGCACCATTTGGTGTAACTCAGATGGTAGCTTGCTGGCTTTTAAGACCCCAGATTCCACTCACCAATATGGAGTATAGAGGACTCACTTAGCAATCGGCTGGTTATGCAAATTAGACTCAAAATCCCCTGAGAGCATGGTCCCCAGACCCCGGCCCCTGCTACTCTATCCTGGAAATATTAGGTTAAGATTAGAAGAGTTTTAAGTTTACAGTTAAGTTAAGTTGATCTTCTGTGTGCTGTCAATGCTTTCAGCTAACCAAATTTCTATAAACAACTTAACCTGTGACCAGCCCTCTCCCTACCCCCTTCTCTTGCAGCAATCAAAGAGTCTTTTCTTCTATACATGAGTTTGTTTTTAAGTCCTTATAGTAGGGATCTCAAGCAGTATTTGTCCTTGTGCTGCTGACTGATTTCACTCAGCAGAATGTCTTCCAGTTGAAACTAGGTTGTGAGATGCTTCCTAAAATCATCATTGTTCTTCATCATTGCATAGTGTTCCATTGAATATATGTACCATAGTTTGTTTATCCATTCTTCTGTTGTTGGGCATCTGGGTTTGTTCCATCTTTTTGCTATTGCAGACTGTGCTGCAATAAACATTCGTGTGCATGTATCTGTTTTTGTGACTTCCCTTGATTCGATAGGATATATTCTTAGCAGTGGGATTACTGGATCAAGTGGTGTATCTATTTCCAGTTTTTTAAGGAAGTGCCAGATTGCTTTCCAAAGAGGCTGTAGCATTTTGCAATCCCACCAGCAGTGTAGGAGAGTTCCAGTTTCTCGGCAGTCTCTCCAGCATTTGTTGTTTTGTGGTTTTGGGATTATGGTCAATTTTGTTGGGATGAGATGGTATCTCATTGTAGTTTTGATTTGGATTTCTCTAATGGCTGTGAATGTGAGCATTTTCTCATGTGTCTTTCAGCTGCCTGCATGTCCTCTTTGATGAAGTGTCTGTCCGTGTCCTTTGCCCAACGCTTAGTTGGATTATTTACCTTTTTCTTGTTAATATTTTGCAGTACCTTGTAGATTGGTATTTTAGTCAGCTAGCACTGCTGTAACAGAAATACCACAGTATGAATGGTTTTAACAAAGGAAGATTTACTCTTACACAGCCCAGTAGGCTACAAGTCCAAATTCAGGATGTCAGTTCCAGGGAAAGCTTTCCCTCTGTTGGCTCTGGAGGAAAGTATGGTGTTGCATCAGTCTTTGTCCAGGGAGCATCTTGGCACAGGAACCTCAGGTCCGAACGACGCACTTTTCTCCCAGTGCTGCTTTCTTGATAGTGTGGGGTTCCCAATTCTCTGCTTGCTTCCTTTTCCTTTTATCTCTTCTAGGATGAAAGGATTAAGGGTGGAGCAAACTATACTCCAGGTAAGCTACCCTTATGGTGGAGCAGGGAGGTGATCTTATAAAGGGATTTACAGTCCCACCCTAGTCCCTTAACATACAGCATAGGAAAATCACAAAATGCAGGAAAATCATAGAATACAGGGAATCATGGCCCAGCCACATGGCTACATATATTTTGGGGGGGGAGGGCACAATTCAACCTGTGACAATGATGGAGACCAGTTGTCAGTCTAACATGTAGTTGCCAAATATTTGTTTCCCATTCTGTAGGTGGTCTTTTAATTCTTTTGATAAAGTCTTTTGATGAGAAAAAGTGGTTGATTCTTAAGAGTTCCTATTTGTCTATTTTGTCATCTGTTGATCATGCTTTGTTTGTCAGATTTTGAAGTCTGTCTGTGTTGTGTATTAAAACTTCTATTGTTGACCCTATTTTTTTCTTGCATGATCTTTATCTTTTTAGGTTTGATATGAGTCGGATCCGACTCAATGGCACCTGGCTGGCTTGGCATCCAATTTGAATTAGTTTTTGTATGTGTGAGATATGGGTCTTGTTTCAATTTTTTACAGACGGACATCTAATTTTGCTGGCACCATTTATTTAAAAGACTTTTTATGCCAGTTTACAATCTTAGGACCTTTGTCAAATATCAGCTGTTTATAAGTGGATGGTGACATTTTTGGGATCTCAACTTTGTTCCCTTACTTGATGTGTCTCTTTTTATACCAGTATGGGGCTATTTGGACCACTGTGACACAGTGATACAGATTTTTTGGAAAGGATAATACAAAAATATTTAACATAAAAACACACCAGACTCCTTTTTCAAGTAAAAACTTACAAAGACTGTTTACATGCACAGTTCTATTAAAATTTTCAAAAACCTTGCATTCTAGCTATAAAGGATAATATTTAAGAGCTAAATTTTTTATCTAATAATCTAAATATTTTTGAGGTTGATAAAGGTAAGGACAGTAACAGCATCAGGTAAGGAGGATAACAGCATCAGGCAAGGATGGTAAAAAGAGAGTGATCAGCGCCCCCATTTGTCTGTCTGAGGAGGCTTGATTGTTACTGTGATGCTGGAAGCTATGCCACTGGTATTTAGGTACTAGCCGGTTCACTCATGCTGGATAGCTTTCAGCTTAGCTTCCAAACTAAGACAGACTAGGAAGAAGGACCCAGCAGTCTACTTCTGAAAAGAATTAGCCAAGGGAATCATTGTCAGGTATACTGCCAGGGGCACTCAGAAGATGACTGGGAAAAAGTTGCCTCCTTAAAGTAGATTCAAATGACATGGATGAACTAAAGCCTTCCAGGTCCTCATTTGCTGATGTGGTACAATTCAAAATGAGAAGAAAACAACTGTAAACACCCATTAATAAGTGGGACATGGAATGTATGAAGTATGAATCTGGAAAAATTGGAAATTGTCAAAAATGAAATGGGACACATAAACATTGAAATACTAGGCATTAGAGAGCTGAAATAGACCAGTACTGGCCATTCTGAACCCGACAATCATATGGTCTACCATGCTGGGAATGAAAACTTGAAGAGGAATGGTATTGCGTTCATCATCAAAAAGAACATGTCAAGATCTGTTCTAAAGTACAATGCTGTCAGTGACAGGACAATATCCATATGCCTACAAGGAGGGCCAGTTAACACAACTATTATTCAAATTTCCACACCAACCACTAAGGCCAAAGATGAAGAGATTGAAGATCTTTACTAGTTTCTGCGGTCTGAAATTGATCAAACACGCAGTCAAGATTTACAGGTAATTACGGGTGACTGGAATGCAAAAGTTGGAAACAAAGAAGGATCTGTAGTTGGAAAATATGGCCTTAGTGATAGAAATAATGCCATAGATCACATAATAGAATTTTGCGAGACTAATGACTTTTTCCTCACAAATATCTTTTTTTAACCAACACAAATGGCGAGTGTACACACATACCTCACCAGCTGAAATACACAAGAACCAAACTGACTAAATCTGTGGAAAAGATGATGGAAAAGCTCAATATCAGCCATCAGAGCAAGACCAAGAGCTGACTGTGGCATAGATCATCAAGTGCTCATATGCAAATTCAAATTGAAATTGAAGAAATTTAGATCAAGTCCACAAGAGACAAGTATGACCTTGAGTATAACCATCCTGAGTTTAAAGATCATCTCAAGCACAGATTTGTTGTGTTGACTGCTAATGACTGAAGATAAGATGAGCTGTAGAATGACATCAAAGATATCATTCATGAAGAGAGCAAGAGGTCATTAAAAAGACAAGAAAGAAAGAAAGGACCAAATTGGATGTCAGAAGAGACTCTGAAACTTGCACTCGAAGGTCGAGCTGCTAAAGCAAAAGGAAGGAAGGTCAAATAAAAGACATAAACAAAAGGTTTCAAAAGGCAGCTCAAGAAGACAAAGTATTATAATGACATGTGTAAAGAGCTGGAAATGGAAAGCCAGAAGGGAAGAACACATTCTACATTTCTCACGCTGAAAGAACTGAAGAAAAAATTCATACCTCAAGTTGCAGTAGTGAAGGATTCTACAGGGAAACTAGTAAATGACTCCGGGAGTATCCAAAGAAGATGGAAGGAACACAGAGTCACTGCACCAAAAAGAACTGGTCAATGTTTAGCCGCTTGACGAGGCAGCATATGATCAGAAACTGATGGTAATGAGAGAAGAAGTCGAAGCTGCATTGAAGACATTGGCAAAAAACAGGCTCCAGGAATTGACAGAATATCAACTGAGGTATTTCAGCAAACAGATGCAGCAGTGGAAGTGCTGACTCATCTATGCCAAGAAATTTAGAGGATAGTTACCTGGCCAGCAGACTTGGAAGAGATCCATATTTATGCCCATTCCAAATAAAAGTGATGCAACCAAATGGGCAAAGTACCGAACAATATCATAGATATCCAATGCAAGTAAAATTTTGCTGAAGATCATTCAAAACTGACTGCAACAGTATATTGACAAGGAACTGGCAAAATTCAAACTGGATTCAAAAGAGGGTGTGCAACTACAGACATCATTGCTGATTTCAGATGAATCTTGGCTAAAGGCAGAGAATACCCAACAGATATTTACTGCGTTTCATTGACTATGCAAAGGCATTTGACTCTGTGGATCATAATAAATTATGGCTAACATCGCAGAGAATGGGAATTCCAGAACACTTAGTTGTGCTCTCAAGGAATCTGTATATGAATCAGGAGTTCGTGCAAACAGAACAAGGGGACAATGCATGATTTAAAGTGAAGAAAGGTGTGTGTTACAGGTGTCTCCTTTCACCATTACTTTTCAATCTGTATGCTGAATAAATAATCCAAGAACTGGATTATACAAAGAACAAGGCATCAGGATTGGAGGATGACTCATTAACAGCCTACATTGCGCCGATGACACCACCTTACTTGCTGGAAGTGAAGACGATTTGAAACACTTACTGATGAAGATGAAGGAGCCCAGACTTCAGTATTGATTGCACCTCAACATCAAGAAAAACAAAAATCTTCACAACCAAACCAGTAAACAACATCTTTATAAATGGATAAAGGATTGAGGTTGTCAAGGATTTCATTTTACTTGGCTCCAAAATCAACGTCTATGAGAGCAGTAGTCGAGAAATCAAAAGACACATTGCATTGGGAAAATCTGCTGCAAAGTAACTTTTTGAAGTTGAAAAGTAAAGATGTCATCTTGAAGGCTAAAATGCACCTAACCTAAGCCATGGTGTTTTCAATGGCATCATATGCATGCAACAGCTGGACTATGAACAAAGAAGACAGAAGAAGAATTGATGCCTTTGAATTGTGATATTGGAGAAGAACGTTAAATGTACCATTTTTTTATTATATCCACAGAAGTGGGTAGGAAGTGGCATGTATACTGTGGTTTTGATCTGCATGCTCCTAATAACTTCTGAGGAAACCTCAGTGGTGTATGATCATTTACTATATCTGCTAACCAAAGTTTGGCAGTTTGAATCTGCCAGGTACTCCTTGAAAACTCAATGGAGGAGTCCTACATTATCCTATAGAGTCTCTGTGAGTTGGAATTGACTCAAAAGCAGTGGGTTTGCTTTTTTCTTTTAATGACTACTGATATTAGACGTAATTTCATGTGCCTGTTGACTATTTGTATATCTTCTTTGGAGAAATGTCTATTCAAATCCTTTGTCTATTTTGCATTTGGGTGGACTTTTTACTGTTCACTTGTCTGGCTTGGCTTTATTGTTCACTTGTGAGAGTTCTTTATTTACTTTGGATTCTTGTCTCTTAAGATAAAGGATTTTCATATACTTTTTTCCCATTGTGTGGGTTGTCTTTTTACTTCATTGGTGGTATCCTTTGAAATGCAGAACCTTTAATTTTATTGAAGTCCAATTTATATATTTTTCCCTTATGAAAATTTATATCTGTTTCCTTCTAAGACTTTTACAATTTTATCTCTTTCATGTAAGTGATCCATTTTGATTTAAATTTTGTTAATGGTTCAAGGTAGATAGAGGTCTATTTTTATTATCTTTTATGTGGATATCCAGTTGTCCTAGCAGTATTTGTTGAAAACAGTATTCTTTCTCCTGATGGATCATTTGTTAACACTGGGAAAAATCAACTGAACAGGAAGCTGCTGAAGATGACAGCATGAGTAGGTCTATGATCCTGACCCTCCGACACAAGTATCAAGAAAAGCAACTATAAATGTGTAATTTGAACTCTGTAAGAATTTTGAAATAGTGATCAGAAGATTGCAATAACAAATCATAAATTGAAACATGGAAAAAGAGATTATTAAATGGTATTGTCCCTCCCATTCCCTGTTACCTCCTCTCCCAGCATAATAGCTGTTTTAGTGCAACAGTGGATGGAGATCACAGCTTTTGTCTTCACAAAGAAAGGGTGCTTTTCTCTAGCTCTGGAGTAAATAAAGCAGATTATGCTGGTGAATTGTTAAACGAATTTTTTTGTATTTGTATGAGTATTATTGAAGAACTGAAACCTCAGTCTGGGTCTGCTCTGAATTAGGTTCTCGCAGGATAGGGAAGTGAGCATTGAGCAAACATTTAAGGCCATGCCCAACTGAGAATACCTTGTAGAAATCAGTGATTTAAAATATACCATGTATAGAAGGCAGTTAGGAAGTAAACTCATTTGATATTATAACATCCTGACTTCAACAGCTGCAAAAATAAATAAATAAACAAAAATCACAAAGAAACAAGAAATTATGGCCCAGTCTGAAGAACAAGATTAGGGGAGGGAAGTTGTCTTTACGAAAGCCCAGGTAGTGGATAGATTAAAAAACAAAGTTGCTGTCGAGTCAATTTTGACTCATAGCGACCCAGTAACTACCCTATAGAGTTTCCAAGGAGTATATCGGAGTATATCGTGGATTCAAACTGCTGACCTGTTGGTTAGCAACCATAACACTTAACCACTATGCCACCAGGGTTTCCGGTGGATAAATTAGAAGACTTTAAAAAGAGTCGGATCCGACTCGACGACACTTGGCAAAAACAGCAGTAACTAAAAGAAAATGGACAAAGGACTAAAAGGAATCAGGAAAATGATAGGTACGTGAAAAATGATATTAATAAAGAAACAGACACTATGTGGAAGAATCAATGAGAAATACTAGAGTTGAAAAATACAATAACGGAAATGGAAAAAATTTTCTAAAAATGTTCAATAGATTTCAGATGCCGGAAGAAATAGTAAATTAGATGATAAAGGCAACTTAAATGATTGAAAATCTGAAAGACTAGAGAATCAGGAAAGCTGAGCCAAGCTTAATGAAATTGAGTGCCACCACTAAGAAAACTATTACGCACCTCACGGGAAAATCAGAAGAGAGAAAGGGACAGAGTAAATATTTGGAAAAAATAGTGACATAAAATTTTCCAAATTGGACATAAATAAAAACATACAAGAAGCTAACATAAAGCCAAGTAGTATATATCGAAAGAGATCTACACGTAGGCAGATTATAATCAAATTCTTGGAAACCAAAGATAAAAGGAGAATCTCAAAAGCAGCAAGAGAAAGGGAAATGTCACAGAAAATGATTCTTAACACTGTTAAGTGCCTATTTCCCCTCAGACACCTTGGAGGCTACAAGGCAGTGAAATTAAACATTTAAAGTGCTCTAAGGATGGAAACCTCGGTATGCTAAGTATCATGTCTGCAAACCAAAAGGTTGAGCATTCGAATCCACCAGGCCTTTCTTGGGGAAAAAAATCTCTATAGAATGGTTCCACTCTGTCCTTACAGGGTTGCTATGAGTCAGAATCGACTCAACTGCAGTGGGTTTGGTTTGGTAAGAAAAGGATTGTTGACTACTAATTCTATATTTAGCAAACCTGTCTTGCAAGAATGAGGTAGAAATCAAGACATTTCTACAAAAGCAAAAGCAAAAGCAAAAGGGATTATCAGTGAACAGATACGCACTACAAGAAATACTAAGGGGAGTTCAAAAGATAGAACTGAAAGTACGTAGGACAATGACTTGAAGAAATGTACAGAAAAGATCTCCTATAAAAGTGAAAAAGAAAAAATGACATCCAATCAATTTTAACTTGTCGTGAGCCCATAGGGCAAAATAGTACTGCCCCATAGGATTTCCAAGGAGCACCTGGTGGATTCAAACTGCCAGCCTTTTGGTTAGTATCTGAACTGTTAACCACTACTCCATCAGGTCTCTAATAAAGTTATGCGAGATTTAACAAGTCACATATGAGCTGGTAGACAATATATTGTCTTGTGAATCAGAGACTAGAGGTTTAGGTTGAGAAAACATATTAGGGTATTTTTGTTTAAATCTTAGTTTGTTGAAAGCATGATGTTCAACCCAGACTTTGAATGAATTGCTCTGGGTATAACTTATAACAATAATTTCCTTGAAAACTAAAGGAATATAAGGAAATAGAGCCTTTATAATACACAGTTTTATACATAATATCAGCTGTCATAGTTGTTTTTAGGTGCTGTCAAGTCAGTTCTGACTCATAGCAACCCCATGTGTAACAGAGTGAAACTCTGCCCAGTCCTGCGCCATCCTCAAAATAATTATTTTGCTTGAGCCACTGTATCAGTCCACTGTATCGGTCCATCTCCTTGGGGGTATTCTTCTTTTTCACTGACCCTCTACCAAGCATGCTGTCCTTCTGCAGAGACCAGTCCTTTGTGATAACATGTCCAAAGTATGTACAACTAGTCTCACCGTCCTTGCTTCTAAGGAGCAATCTGGACTTCTTCCAAGACAGATTTGATTAGTCTTCTAGCAATCCATGGTATATTCAATATTTGTCTTCAACACAATTCAAAGATATCAGTTCTTTAGTCATCCTTACTCATTGTTCAGACTTTTCATATACATAAGGCAAGCAAAATCACCATTGCTTGGGTCAGGCACACGTGTCTTCAAGGTGACATCTTCGCTTTTCAATTCTTTAAAGAGGTCCTTTGCAGCAGATTTACCTAAAGCAACATGTCCTTTGATTTCTTGGTTGTTTCTGTCAGCATTATTTGTGGATCCAAATGAAATGTTTCACTTCAATCTTTTCTCCGTTTATCATGATGTTGCTTATTGGTCCAGTTGTGAGGATTTTTGTTTTCATTATGTTGAAGTATAATTCATATTGAGGGCTGTGGTCATTGAACTTCATCAGTAAGTACTTAAAGTCCTCTTTCATCAAGCCAAGTTGTGTCATCTGCATTTTGCGGGTTGTTGATGAGTCTTCCTCCATTCCTGATGCTCAGCCCCTCTTCATGTAGTTGAACTTCTTGAAGCATATGCTCAGCATATGGGTTGAACAAGTATTGCAGAAGAATACAACCCTGATGCATACCTTTCCTGAATTTAAACCATGTAGTGTCCCCTTGTTCTGTTCAAACAACTTCCTCTTGATCTATCTACAGGTTCCTCATGAACACAATTAAGTATTCTGGGATTCCCATTGTTTGCTATGTCATCTCTAGTTTATTATGACCCACACAGTAAAATGTGTTTGCATTGTCAATAAAACACAGGTAAACATCTTTCTGGTATTCTCTCTTTTCACCCAGGATCCATCTGACATCAACAATGATATCCCTCATTCCACATCCTCTTGTGAATCTGGCCTGAATTTCTGGCAGTTCCCTATTATACTGCTGCAGTTGCTTTTGAATGATCTTTGGCAAAAATTTACCTTTGTGTGTGATGTTAGTGATATTTTTCAGTAATTTCTTCACTTGGCTGTATCTCTTTCTTGGGAACAAACATGAATATGGATCTCTTTCAGGCATTTGGCCAGGTAACGGTCTTCCAAATTTATTGATACAGGGAAGTGAGTGCGTCCAGGGTTGCATTTGGTTTTTGAAACACCTCAGTTGATATTTCAGTAGTTTTGATTTTCACCAATGACTTCAGTGCAGCCTGGAACTCTTCCTTCAGTATCATTTCCTGACCTTATGCTACTTCTTCAAATAGTTGAATGTCAGCCAATTATTTTTTACGTAATGTCTCTGGGTATTTGTTCTGTCTTCTTTTGGTACTTCTTGTTTTGCTTAATAATACTGAATTCTTCACTATTGCAACTTGAGCTTGTACATGAGTCACCCCTTGGTCACCCCTTGGCCTTGTTTGGCTGATGATATTGAGCTTTTCCATAACATCAGTGCTTTAGTCAGCTAGTGCTGTTCTAACAAATACCACAGAGTGGATGGCTTAACAAAGGAAAGTTTATCCTTTCATAGTCTAGTAGGCTATGAGTCCAAATTCAGGATGTCCGCTCCAGGGGAAGACTTTCCCACTGGTCAACTCTGGAGGAAAGTCTGGCATTGCATCAGCCGTTGTTCCAGGGAGCATCTTAGTGCAGGAACCTTGGGTCTGAAGGGCATGCTCTTCACCAAGTGCTGCTTTCTTGATGGTGTGAGGTTTCCAATTCTCTGCTTGCTTCTCTTTCCTTTTATCTCTTGTAGGATGAAAAAATTAAGGGTGGGACAAGCCATACTCCAGGGAAACTCCCTTTACAGTGGAGGAGGGAGGTGATATTATAAAGCAAGTTACAGTCCCACCCTAATCCTTTAACATACAGCATAGGAAAATCACAAAATGGAGGTCAATCACAAAATACTGGGAATTGTGACCTAGGCACATGGCTACACATATTATTGGGGGGACACAATTCAATCCATGACAGTCAGTAATGACATGAAAACTTAACCTTAGAAATAATGTCCTCAAATAAGATATTAGCTAAGTACCATGATTGTACATCCTCATGATGAAGTGTCACACATCCATTAAACACGTTTGTGAATGATTTGTAATGATGTAGGTAGATGAAAATAGTTTAATGTTAAAGGAGATAAAATATAAAATGTATGCAATATTATCTCAAATATGTTATATGAAGACACACTTAGAAAAAATGGAAGAAAAAACATCTAAATATTAATAATGGTTCTCTTTGTGTGGAGCTTGTGTGGAGTAACTGAGGGTAATTTTTTGTCCATATCTCTAAACTCTTCTGCACTGAGTGCACATAACCAGAACAAAAGTAAATAATATCAGTTATCAAAATAACTACAAAATTTTGTGCTGATTATATTTTCATGTGCAAGCCTATCCCCAAATTTGTCTTGTGTATAGATACTAATAAAACATTTTGTTTCTCTCACCATCTCTCATTCTTTTTTTTTCTCTCTCTACCCCGTTATTTTGATTAATATAAAAATAAATTATTGCTATAAAAGATGAAATCACTTTTTATGTAGGCATGGATATCAAATTAAATACTTGGTGCTTTCTATAGAAAATCTTTTCAATTTTGGGTTAATCTTTACATTTATATAGATAAATTTTCGTGTTTAAGGATATGTCTGCATATAAAATGGGAACCTAGGTATGGAACTTTCTTTCAGATATGTGCAAATGATTGATATTTTTAACTACTTAACACACTACTCACCACAGATTTCTTTTTAACCCCCTGATCTCCAGGCACAGCTAAAGCGATCGGTATACGGTGAAAGATGCTTCATCCAAATACAAATTTAAAACCCGTTGCCATAAAGTCGATTCTGACTCATAGCAACCCTATGGGACACAATAGAACTATCCCATAGAATTTCCAAAGAAAAGTTGCTGGATTTAAACTGGTGACCTTTTTGTTAGCATGCAAGCTCTTAAACACTGTGCCACCAGGTCTCCAAACACAGCATTAGGGAAAAAAAAGCAAAACCAAACCCACTGCTCTT
Organism: Heterohyrax brucei; assembly: GCA_028571685.1. Lineage (NCBI taxonomy): Eukaryota > Metazoa > Chordata > Mammalia > Hyracoidea > Procaviidae > Heterohyrax > Heterohyrax brucei. The sequence goes on along the minus strand of CM053166.1, from coordinate 125,128,967 downwards.
GAGTCAATTCTGGCTCAAAGCGACCCTATAGGAAAAAGCAGAATTTCCTCATACAGTTTCCAAAGAGGGACTGGTAGATTTGAACTACCAACCTTTTGGTTAGCAGCCATAGCACCTAACCACTACACCACCAAGGTTTCCAACACAATATTGAAGGATGGTAAACAAATAGCTGCCATGGAGTTGATTCTGACTCATGGTGATTCATGTGTGTCAGAGTACAAGATGTAAATGAGTTAGATTGCCCTGGTTTCATTTCTGCCTCCTACTGCCTAAATGAAAAAGTTACTTAGGGTCTATGGCCTGAATTTCCCTTATTTCTTTTATTACTATTGGACTAATGGTATGCCAAGCCAAGTGCCGTCGAGTCGGAATGGTATACCAACCACTTTTTATTACTCTGGACATCAGAGGTAAAGTGCTATTCTAGTTTTAATGCATTTGTTGTTAATGTGTAGAGATCTTGAAACGTGTGAAGCTTAGCTAACTGGAGTTGGAGGCTCACTGTTGTGTAGGCTCAGCATTCTATTGGGTGATGTTTTATGGATGTGTTGATTGTTGCAGATTTTTGCCTTTTTCTCTTTGCTTCTGTCAGATAAGGCTTCTAAGTATAATTAGGGCTTTTCATAGATAGAGAATCCTGATGAGTTTATTTTGGTTTCCTGTGTCATATTTGGAAAACCAGATATTCTCCATGTGACATAATGGAAAAACAAACCAAATCCATTGCCATTCAGTCAATTCTGACTCATAGAACCCTTATAGGTCAGAGTAGAACTGCCCCCACAGGATTTCCAAGGAGTATTTGGTGGATTTGCAGTCAACTTTTTAACTAACAACCATAGCATTAACCAATATGCTACCAGTGCTGCAACCTAATGGAAAGTCACCTGCAATAAATTACTTATCTGTCTCCCATTGATATATTGTCATACTGCACATCAGTATCACCACAATGCCACGTGCTTCATTGGTGGCTTGTAGTACCAGATGACCTTTTTCAAAATCCGTATTAAACTTGCATTCCAATACTGTAAACACATGCTATTGTAATAAATAATAAATAAGGAGAAAAAAATGTAGTAATGATTATCTGGGGAAAAAAAATTAAATGCCTAGATCTCAGGTTCACATCATGGGAACAGCATATATTAACTGAGATAATACTGTTTAAGCACTTAGTACAGTGTTTGTTTGGGACATACAGTGTTTATCTAATAAAGGCTAGTTACCTGTTCTACAACACAAATCAAGGAAGCATTTTCTAAGTACCTGTATGTACTCAGACATATTTCCAAATTTAAAGAATTTCAGCATGAAAAGACATGAGTCCTTACCACCTAGCACAGCAAACACAAATGAAAAAGGAAAAAAAATTAAATTTTCTGTGACACAGTATGCTGTCTTTCTTCCTGTCCTTGAAAATTCTAAGCTCTTGTCAACTATGCTTTGTTTCCTCTGCCTGAAATCCTCTGTTCCCAGATCTTTCAGTGGCTATTTTCCTTGTATGAATACTGCCTCTAGTCACCTTTTATCCTCTCAGAGATGCTTCCTTAACTACCTATCTAAAATCATCACCTCACCCTCTCCATTCTCTGTCATATCATCTGATTTTACTAGCACGTTAATTCGAACTCTGACATTGTCGTGTATTATTCACTTCTTTATTTTCTTGATGGCACTTGGCTTTTGGCTCTTTATTTTCTTATCTTCATAGCAACTAAGATGTAAGTTCTATGACATAATGGGCCTGTCTATGTGTTCACTAACCTCCCTAGCTCCTATATAGGACATGATACTTAGCAGGTACTCAAAAAATATTTGCTAAACAAATGAATGCATAAATAAACTAACAAAATATCTGCTAAGTGGTGAGGGGTAAGTACCATCAGTGAAGATTCCAAAAACAGGTGATCTTTGAGGAAGGTCTTGGAAAATGGGTAATTCACCAAGCAGAAAAGACTAGGCTGGGTAATGCAGATAGAATTCCTGGAACAGAAAACAGACTGTTTAAAGATACAGAGGCCTAAAGTCTTTTTAAAAAGCTTATCTTTTTATAGTCTTGCAGATAGAATTTTTCTTTATTATTTTATTTTTTGGTTGCAGATGTTAAAATAGAGTTTTGTAATCATTTTCTTTAGTTACACATTTTACATTTTCAGTGTAAATAGGTGTTAAAATGAGCAATCATTGATCATTTAGTTGATCCAGCATTATTTCCTTTCCTTTTTTTTTTTTTGACCTTGTAAATGGTTGTTGCACTGTACTTTATCTTAATGAGTTTAGTGTGAATCCTGTGATTATACAATCTACTCTGTTTCTATTTTCCTCAATTATTCCAAAGTTAGTCAGTATGCTATTGAGTCCCTTATTATTTAACTTATTTTCTTGGTATGTCTTTTAGCTCTGAGCAATCTACTTTAATATTCATAACAAAAGATCATTTTAAAACTACTAAGCAAATATTTAAAAGTAATACAATGAATTGTTTTAATTTCACATGTATTTGGTTGTTACTCCACAATTATCTAGCTCATGTGATTGTAAATTTAACACACATAAAACAGTTACAATGTCTTATTTCTGCTAAGGTAAGTGCACACAATGATGAGTGAGGAGGCTGTAAGATTGCCAGAATTACCAAATACAGAACCAAACAGTCTTTGGATACATAAATATATAATTTTTTTTCCATTTTGTACCATTTCATAAGAAAGACAATCATAGCCATACAACTGTAGTGTAGTTTAATCACCAACTATCTGTAATCATGAGCTTAAGTGAAAAAATAAAAAGTTGGCTTAAAGAAGAATGACACAAGAGAAATCAAAAAGGCTAGAGCCAAAATGTAACTGTAACCTTAAGTGAAGAGGAACGCAAACACTGATTGCTGTCAAATCTAAATTATAGTCTTGAGAGGCTTCCAATGAATTTCAAACACCTAGAACTGTAGCTCAGTAACTAGAATGATTTGTTTTATAGCTTTTTTATAACAAACTAAAATGTTATTATTTGTTCTAGAAGAAATAATTTACTTATCCTGACTGAAAAATAGATTTGTTCACTTAAAACAAAGTTTCCTTTAATAAAATGATTTCCATTATGCCTGTTTGATTATCCTTATTTTCTTTGACCCATTTAAGATAGTTTCTGTGAGCATTACTTTCTTGATTCAGATACTCAAAATACTACTCTATATCATATACAACAGTTACCATGTTTGAAAAGAATGGAGATCAATTTTTCATAGCAGTTATGGTCTGAACAAACATTAAATACGTTCTGCTTGGAGCCCTGGTGGCAAAGCAGTTAAGAGCTTGATGGTTAACCAAAAGGTTTGCAGTTCGAATCTACCCGCTGATGCTTAGAAACCATATAGGACAGTTTAGTGCTGTCCTGTAGATTGTTAAGAGTCGGAATTTACTCTACTGTAATGGAGTAATGATAGGGTTCCGGTTGCATAAAGTTTAAGAACTTAGCTGTTAACTGAAAGATATGCAGTTTGAACCCACCAGAGTTTTCATAGGAGAAAAGACCTAGAAATCTGCTTGCATAAAGATTGTAATCTTGAAAACCCTGTGGGCAGCCTAGTTCTACTCTGTCTTACACGGTTGCTATGAGCTGGAGTCAGTTAAACAGCACACAGAATTAAGCCACAGTGAAAGTGTAACTTTTCTTTGCAGAATTTCATTCATATATAGCACTGAATATAGAAAGCATAGAATTATATATTTTTTATTATTTATTTATTTTTTATTATGACTGAGTGAAAATGTACATTCCCGTATAAATCTACATGCCCACCTATATGCAACTTCCACTGCTCTCCCTGTCTGGTGATAGCACACTATTCCTCTCTGCTCCGTACATATCTCATCATCCCAACAGTCTCCTTTCCCCTCCTCTCCATCCACTCTCCTTCCTCCAGCCAGAGGTCAGCAGGGTGATATCCTATAGATGCACAGAACCATAAAGTGCATCCAATATATGGTCAGTTATCTATTTTTTAATTTGTTTTATCTTTTGTTGTCTTTGGCTTTGTTGTTGAAACCATGCACAATAGAATATACAGCAACAGTTTCTACATGCACAATTCAGTGACAATGATGACATTCTTCAAGTCGTGCAACCATTCTCACCATCTCTTTCAAAACTGTTCCTAATCTATTAATGTAAGTTAATTGTCCCATGAAGTTTCCTGTCTAGCTTTTCCGGTTGTTCTTGTCAATTTCATCCCATATGGATAGTTCTTTAAAGGGACACAATTCTCACAAAAAGCATTTTCTACTAATTAAGAAAGCATGGAATTCTCTTTTTGAAATTCATATTCATTCTATTTTAAATTTTATAAACAGTTAACTGTGCCATACTGATGTAAATCTTAATAATAAAATAAATTAGCTAGTAACAAAGTTATTAAATGTCATCTAGTTTGAAAAAAAAGGAAACCTTTGTGGTGTAGTGCTTAAGTGCTGTGTCTGCTAACCAAAAGGTCAGCAGTTCAAGTCTGCCAGGTACTCTTTGGAAACTCTGTGGGTCAGTTCTACCCTACCCTATAGGGTTGCTATGAGTCAGAATCAACTTGACAGCAGCAGCCTCAGTTGTAAAAACAAAAAAGTTATTAAATAAAAATGAGGTAAAAAGCTCACTTACGTTCCTAATGGTAAATTGTCACTAATCCACTAATGTGTATAGAATGATGTAACTTTGTTCTAGGTTTTACATTGTTTCAGTTGATTGTTGGGATAGCAGACTAGAAGACTTTCTGGGAAACCTATTTATAAATTATTTCCAAATGTTAATATAACAGTAAAGATTATGTTGTCTCTCCTTGAGGACATTTTTAACCCTCTGTAGCCTGTTGGGTTTTTTTTTTTTGTTTGTTTATATCCTTGGTGAAATGTACCTAGACTCTGTGGTGCCAGAAGAACAACAGTTAGGCTCAAGATGGAACGTGTTGTATTTCCAGTGGAGTTTTCTATTTTGCATTAATTTATATTTGTTAACCAGCAAGTATTTATGACTTTTTTTTTTTTTTTTGCTGTACAGTTAGGATGACCTTAAGGAAATGTCAAATAGTTCTAATGGAAAGTGACTTTGAAATCTTTGTCTCCTAAGCAATGACCACACAAAAACCAAAAACCGCTGAACATCTGCTGGACACCTAGAAATTCTGTAACACAGTGTGAAAGTTACTTGTGTACCTGTAGGTTCAATCTAATTTAATAAACACTTATCCAACTACTATGTGTCAGACTTTTTTTTTTTTAGGTACTGGTCATACAATGTTGAACAAACTTGGACTTTTCCGAAGGAAACCACAGTCTAACAGGAGAAACAAAATCTTATATAACCTATTATGCACCGTTAGCTGATTGTATCTTTGAATATGGAGATATAAAATTGGTCAAAGGATTTAATATTAGAGCCCTGGTGAAATAGTAGTTAAGAGCACAGCTGCTTACCTAAAGGTTGGCACTTTGAATCCAAAAGCTGCTCCTTGGAAACCTATAGGCAGTGCTACTTTGTCCTGTAGGGTTGCTATGAATCAGAATCATCTTGACAGCAACGAGTTTGGATTCTTTTTTCATTCTTTTGGTTCTAGTAGAGGATCTAAGCAATCAATGGCTAACTACTGAGCTATTGTAGTAAGTAGTTGAGACCATTCATGTATGCATATTACTTATAAATAAAAAGTAATTATGATATATTAATAAATTATATTGTATATACAATGAAACTTTATATATGGAATATATATTTTACTTTATGACCACTTTTACTAGAGTTATCAAAGCCAAGCCAGCCAAGTGCCGTCGAGTCAAAACTATTTGGTAAAATATTCTTAACTGACTTGAATCATGTTCCTCTTTCCTTTTTTCTTACAGAAAAGTTGGAGGGTAAATAGATGAGCAGTGAGAATTAGTGAGATACAACTTAACCAAATAAAACTTTTGGGTAACAAAAAAACCTCTTTAAAATTTTTTTTAAAAAAAAAAAAAGTCACTTTAAAGACTAAGGGGTACCTGACTCAAGCTTGCGTGTTTTCAATAGCCTCATATGCATAGGAAAGCTGGGCAATGAACAAAGAAGAAAGAATTGAAGTCTATGAATTATGGTGTTGTGGAAGGATGTCAATATAATACGGAATACCGGAAGGACAAGCAAATCTTCTGAAGTACAGAATGCTCCTTAGAAGCAAGAGTGGTGAAACCTGTCTCGCATACTTTGGACATGCCATCAAGAGGAGCAAGTCCTAGAGAAGGACATTAAGCTTGGTGAAATAGGTCAGAGAAAAAGTAAAAGAGGAAGACCCTCAGTGAGATGGATTGACACAATGGCTGCAACGGTGAGCTCAAAAACAGCAACAATTGTGAAGATGGCACAGGACCAGGTAGTGTTTTATTCTGTGAAACATAGGGTTATTATGAATAAGAACTGAGTTGATGGCACCCTAAAACAAAACTTTTGCATGAGAATATCTACTGCTACAAATTAACAGGCAATGTTACTAACAGGGATGGGCATTCTAAATCATGACTACAATCACAAACCAACTTAATAATTCAAAAATATTAATCAAACATATTATATGCTGTTAAAATGGATATTGTGGGAATGGCTTTTTCAACTTCCCTTCCAGCCTCCTGCTAGTCAGAGAAGTTATAGGAAAGAAGCTTCTGGTGTCACACCTGACTGAATTTAGCTGGGGAACCCAGTCACTGCCGCCACAAATTAACACATTATACTTCCAAATCTAACACTGTCTAGGGATAACAAAGGTCGTGAATTACATTATAGAACACACACAGTATTTATAAGAGTATCAAGGGAACCTGACCTGCCACCTATCAGCAGTTTTACCTGACAATTTGTGATGCAAATATACGTTCTTCTCAGCAGTTGTGATGCAAATACAACAATTCCTCCTGGCAATGGTTACAGCAGTATCAAACCCAATCAAAAACCAAGTTACCTATCTCCCCTCCTGTCTATGACATAGCTCCCTGCTTTTGCCATAATGAGTATCCGCCAAATCTACACTGGATCTTTTTCCACCCACGGAGAGTGATCCATTCCCTCTTTAGAAAGTAACTCCTCTTAATAAACTTTTTGTCATTTGCTACCAAGAAGGAGGCATTCTCCTGCCCTTTAGAGGAAGGGGAAGCCCAGTTTGCCACCGGTCCGAAGACTAAACTTGCTAGCTCCATCTCAGGAACCCAAATCGGCTCACTAGGGGTCTAATCAGTTACGTGACCTCGACAGTACCTATATGTTCCCAGGGCTCTCTAAGGTTACCTACAAATTTGGTAAACTCTTTCTGTACAAGGTCTGACAAGTCCGCAAATTTAATTGTTCTGAATGCTACATACCTCATTGCTGAATATCTCTATCACTTTTGAAGTACTCCCCTTGAGAAACTATTCACCAACGCCAGTGCCTAGTCCACCCTTCAACGCAATCTTGGAATTCTGGAATGGCCGTTGCATACGGTGGCACTGTGGCAAGTTTGCAAACTGAATTGTATAGTTGTCTGTGAGGGAGTTTTTAGCCAATAAACAAATACCTGTTTTGGAACACCTTCCCTACTCATCTGATCTAGCTCCCAATGACTTTTTCTTTACCTAGAGATAAAGGAAATACTAAAAGGAAGACATTTTGATGCCATGGAGGACATCAAGGGTAATACAACAGCTCTGATGGCCATTCCAGAAAAAGAGTTCCAGAATTGTTTTGAATGGTGAACTCGACATTGGCATGGGTGCACAGCTTACCAAGGGGAGTGTTTTGAAGGTGACCTTAGTGACATTCAGCAATGAGGTATGTAGCACTTTTTCTAGGATGAGTTTGTGAACTTAACTGACAAGTCTCAGTTATTCCGATGGCTTCCCATAAAGCTTTTACCATAAAGCAACAATTACTACATAAGCCATTTGCATCTTTCTATCTGTGCATGTTCTCTAAACACATGAAATGCTCAGACTGCACATGGGGCAGGCCAGAAATGCTATTAAGTTAATGTTCCCCAGAGCAAGCCTCAATCATTGAAAAACGTGAGCTGGTAACCCAGTTTCCTTGCCTCTATGTAGGACAACTGGGAAGCGTGTTCTACATATAATTTCTGAGAAAATGCAAAATAGGATTGCCCACAGTGGTAACCTCCTCCTTAACATAAACTTTATTGAATTCCCTCCTCCTATGTCTCCTTCCCTGTTTTCTCCTCATCCTTCCTAAGATGACCTTTCCAATAAACTGTATGTACTCTAATCCTAGCCTCAGCACCTAATAGGTTCACAAACTAAAACCAATGTACCTCAGATTCTCTGCAGCCAGGGATCTGGATATCGTTAAGTTTCTCTAAAAGGATGCATATGTAGAATATTCGGAAATCATAAATAAAGTCATTTTCCTTAACAGGTGTTTCTGTGGGCAAGGACGATTATGGAAGTAAAAAAGTTTTTGTGTTTGTCTGTTTGTTTTTTATCCTCAAGGAACAATTCAAAACCCATTCTTTCAGGTGTCAAAAGACAGTTCCAATAATGACAGTAGAGGCAGCTATTTGGATCTAGCTTTTTGTTTGCTGAATTACAGCTATGGTGGTGTGGCTTTGAACTAGCACCTAGGGTGATGACCTAAGCAGTAGTGCTTTTGCAGTCATCATTGCTTTACAGTTTTAGAGAATCAGCCGGGAACTTACTCCTTAGTACCTGTCATGAATTGAATTGTGTTCCTTCAAAAATATGTGTAGCCATGTGGCTGTGCATGACTCCCGATATTTTTTGACTGTCTTCCATTTTGTGATTTTCCTGTGCTGTATGTTAAAGGATTATGGTGGGACTGTAAATACCTTCATAAGATTACTTTCCTGTTCCACTGTAAAGGGAGTTTCCCTGAGTATGTCTTGCCCCACCCTTAATCCTTTCATCCTACAGGAGATAAAAGGAAGGAGAAGAAAGCACAGAATTGGGAACTTCACACCATCAAGAAAGCAGCACCAGGAGAAGAGCACGCCCTTCAGACTTGAGGTTCCTGCACTATAATACTCCCTGGACAAAACTGCTGTAATACAGGACTTTCCTCCAGAGCCAAGAAGGGTGAAAGCTTTCCCTTGGAATGGACAATCCTAAATTTGGACTTGTAAATGTTACTTTTTTAAAACCACCCACTCTGTGGTATTTCTGTTAAAGCAGCACTAGTTGACTAAAACAGTACCTTACAGATCATTTTTATTAACAGTTTTCTAAATTAAATCGTTTCCTGTTACTAAGAAAAAGTTAAAACAATTTGTATATTCTGTACAGTAAAGGGTAGCATTAATCTAAACACTTGTAGAGTATTTATCAAGCATAGCATTTTGATCATTCCTAGTCACACTGCAATTACAGGCAATGAGTTCTTTATCTCAATACAAAGGGCATGTATTTAAAAATCAGGATATCTCTATATAAGCACTGTTAACATATTTGGCTAGATAATTCTTTGTGTTGAAGCCAAGAAGCTGTGTTGTGCTTTATAAAATATTTAACAACATTTCTTGCCTCTATTCACTAGCTGCTCGTAGCTTTTCTTCATTTTTGACAAACAAAACTGCCCCACATATTTTCTGGGGAATGAGATAGCTCATTTTTGAGAACAACTGACTTGAAACATGAAACACATGTTTCAAAACACTGTACTTATTTATATGTTACCAAATCTTTCCCCTAGTATCAGAGACAAGACAGAAATATCTACATTCACCAACTCTAGTCCACATCGTTCTGGAGAATACAGTGAGTATAATAAATGGAAGAATGAACGAAAGGAAGGAAAAGAGGGATGGACAGAGAGAGGGAGAAAGGGAGGGAGAGAAGGAAGGAAGAGAGAGAAAGAAACATTCACACAGGAAAGGAAGAAGTAAAAAATATTTTCTTTTCAAACATTGATATTTATGTAGAAAATCTGTTGAAATCTTGAAAAACGCTACCAGAATTAGTGAGTTATCAAAGTTTAGTATACAAAACCACTAGCAATGAACGATATGAAAATGAAACTAAGAAAACAATCATATTTTAATAGAATAAAACACATAAGAAAAAACTAACAATTTTGAAAAAAATCAAAGAACTAAAAAAATGGAAAAACATTCCATGTTTATGGATTAGAAGACTTAACATTGTTGAGACATTGTCTTAATTTCTTAGTCTGCTGTAACACAAATACCTCAAGTGGGAGACTTTAATGGAGAAAATTTTATTTCTCATAGTTTAGGAAGCTAGAAATCCAAATTCAGGACATAGGCTCTAGGGGAAGGCTCTCATTCTCTGAAAAAGCTAAACAATTGACTAACTATAACATCTAGCCATTCCACTACTAGTATGTAACTATAATAAAATGAACTTTGTGTTCATTCAAAGACTTTTACATTAATGTGCATAGTGACTTTATTTGTAAAGTTGAAATTTATTTGGAAATAGCCCAATTGTTTTCCAGGAAATGAATGGGTAGACAAACTGGTACATCAATACAATGGTGTATTACTCAGTAACAAAAGGGAATGAGATATGAATACATGCAACAACATGGATGAATCTAAAAATAAATATATTGAGTATAAGAAGCCAAGCTTAATAAAAGAGTACAGGCTATATGATTTCATTTAAATAAAAATGTAAAAAAATGAAAAGTGGGAGTGGGGGAGCCAACATAGCACTATAGACAGAATCACCACAAATCTGTCCATGGCAAAAATAAAAAAAAAATAAGTAAACAAATAAACATCAGTCCCAGAACCCTAAGCATCAGCTGAAGGGATAAAAAATTCAAACCAAGCACCAAATGGAATAAAAAGCTGACAGAGAACAGAGAGTTAGGAGAGTTACAGAGTGGAAGTCCTCTATCAGCTAATGTGGCACGAATTTACGATCTTGGACCCCACAGGCACTAAGAACAGTGGACAAGGAGTAGAGGAAGGCAGTTTCACAGAGCTCCCAGCAGGAGACAGAACACCCCATAACCAGTAACACATGTCTCCGAATTCCTACTCTGCTTAGGCCTGCTTGGCCCATTCCACTTTCTAGTAGGCCATGGTAACTTGACTGGGGAGACACTGGCACCTTGACATTTGTATTTGCCTCATCCATGCCAGCTGTCCCCTTCAGTGCCATTTTTGTTTGCTACCTTTGATTTTTTGGCTCCTTTTGGTTTGTTCTGCCTCTCTCACTTCCTACCTCTTGAATATCAGGCTCTGTGCCATATCTACTCCTTCTTGACAGTCTGTTTAGTAGTGTTCAACTAAGGAGCCACTTGTTTGGTCAATGCCACCACATTGATGGACTTCCTGAAGGATGTATTATTTTTTTTTTGTTTTTCTTCATTCCTCAGTTTCTTTTTTATTTAATATGACTGACTGAAAATGTACATTCCCTTATAAATTTACATGCCCACCTCTACTTTCCTTTCTCCTAGACACTTGACACTGGGTGCCATCTCTGCTGTTTTTCAATGGGCTATGTGTGCAGTGCTGCTCAGCTAGGCATCCATTTCGTCAATCTGCACCACCATACCAGTGGCCTCCACTGAGGCATTTTTTCCTCTTCTTTTCTGGATTTCTTGTCTCTTTGTACCTCCCTTCTCCACCATTCTCCTGAATACTTGGTGCCATGTTGTATCTTTGCTCCTTCTTGATCGACCACATGTGTAACACCATTTGGCTGGGAACGTGAATCTGATGGGGTCCCTTGGGGCATTTTTTTTTCAATTTCTTCTCTTTCTCTCCCTTTCTTCTCTTCCTTCCTTCAATCATTTGGCATCTTTCCCCCACCTTGGTTTATTGCTTCTGTCAACCTTTCTTCCGTTTCTATCTCCTAACTACTTGGCCGTGGATGCCGTTCTCTCTCTCTTTTTTAAAATCTAGATTCCTCTCTCTCTCTCTCTTTCCCTTTCTTCCTTTCCTTTATCCCATCCACCCGGTGACATGTGCCATATGTGTTCCCTTCTTGATGTGCTATGCCTCAAAGACCCACTAGGAAGTCACCATCACATTGCTTCCCCACATCCGTGCCACTTCAATGGCAAAGTCCCTCACTATATATATATATTGGCTTCTCTTTTTCTCTCCTCTTTCTCTTCCTTCCAACACTCATTTAGCCACACCTTGTTTGCCCCAGTACATGCCACAAAATGATCCATCCCAGTCCTTCCTCAGTTGGACCTCACCTGCCACAGCATAGTTGACTGACTGCTCCTGCTCATTACACAAGTGGTAAGAAATATTGTGCCCACAGATTAGCAAACAATAAAAAATGTGCAGCCCACCTATTCAGACATAACTAAATATAACAACAAGAACAACCAAAAAAAAACAGGATGAAATGAATAAATCTGAAATTAATAAACAAAGAAAATGATTACTGGATGTGCTAAAGTTAGCAGACAATATTAGAACATATAATAAAAGCAGTATAGGATGGTTCCAGTAGGAATCCAAAATAAAATACCTGGTGACTTTCCAGTAGAAGAAAAGGAACTGGAATTAGATGATAGAGAACTAACTTCTCAAGTATTCGGGGCTTTCCAAGCAATGAGATGAAAAAAAAACACAGACAAAAAAAGAGGAGAAAAATAGACAAAATCATGGAAAAGACAGGAAAAACAACGGAAAAATTCAGGAAAATAATGCAGGAGCAAAATGTCAAAATAAGCACACAGTTATAAATAATACAAAAACAGCAATAAGATATCCAAATGGTAAACAACAAGATTGCATAAATAGACAGTATCATAGAAGGTTTGATAAGCAGAGATGAAACAATAGAAGACAGATTAGTAAAACTGAAGACAAGTCCCATGGATACCATTTAATCAGAGGAAGAAAAAGATGAAAACTAAAGAAACGCTGAGAAATATGTGTGATACAATCAAAATAAAAATTTGGAGAGTTATCAGAGTTCCAGAATAAGAGAGGAAACAGAAAATACAGAGAGGAACATTGAAGAGTTTCTGACAGAAAACTACCCTAATATAATGAAAGATGAAAAGTGACCATTCAAGAAGCTTAAAAAACACCATATAGGACAGACCTCAAAAGAAAATCACCAAGGCGTATCATAATCACACTCTCTAAAATCAAAGACAAAGACAGAATCGTTAGAAAAGCTCAAGGAAAAACAAACGTCTCCTACAGAAGGGAAACAATAAGACTATGTTCTGATTACTTGGCAGGAACCATTCAGGTAAGAAGGCAGTGAGATGACATATATAAAACCCTCAAAGGAAAGAAAAAAAAAAAAGCCAACCAAGAATAACATATTCTACAAAATTCTTACTCAAATATGATGGTTAAATTAGGATATTTCCAGATAAGCAGAAATTAAAGGAATATATAAAGAAGAAATCAAACTTACAAGAATTATCAAAGAGAGTCCTTTAGTTAAAAAACAAACAACATCAGATGACAGCTTGAATCTAAAATGCAAGACCACATCAGCTAGATACCAACCTAGGTAATGAACTCTCAAGGATAAAACAAAAACTGAAAGATTTATAACAGGAAACCAGAGACATTGATCTCTAATTGACAACAATATCAGAATAATAAAAGAGGGAATAAATGTTATATATATAGAACTTTCAAATGGAGAAGAAGCCAAGAAGATACCAAGTAATAAAAGATTGTTTCAAACTTAGAAAGATAAGGATAAATTTCAAGATAACAACAAAGAAAATTAGCAAAGTTACTCATCAAAATGAAAAAGAAAAACAAAGTCTCAGTAAACATAAAATCTATACAAATGAAAGAATTAAAAAAAAAAATCCACAAACCAGACAAATTCAGCACAGGAGAATAAGAGGAACAAAGAAAACATCAGCAGCACACATGCACACACACACACAGCATGACAGAAATAAACTCATAACCATCAAAAATTACACTGAAAGTATTTGCTCTAAATGTACTCATAAAAAGACAAGGAGTGATAGAACTGATAAGAAAAAGGGGCCCTGATAAGAAAAGGGGGCCTATCAATATGCTGCCTATAAGAGATACAACTTAGAAACAAAGACAAAAATTTATTAAAAAATCAAAGAACAAAAATGTATCTACAAGTTAGCTAAAAAGAGCATGAGTGGCATCACTACTCTCAGATAAAAATAGACTTTAAAATAAAATCCACCATTAAAGACTAATAAAATCATTATATGATGATTAAATGGACAATCCATCATTAAGATAACTATAACAAACATATATGCAACCATGACAGGGTTCCAAAATACATGAAAGAAACAGCATAGGAAAGAGAAACTGACAGCTCCGTAGTAATAGGTGATTTATTTCAACACATCGCTCTCAATAAAGGACAGAACTTCTAGAAAGAAAGTCAACAAAGATACAGAAGATATAAAGGCCACAATCAGCCAAATTCACCTTACAGACATATATAGAAAACTCTACCCATCAACTGCAAATACATTCTTTTCCAAAGCACATGAAATATTCTCCAGAATAGATTGTATCTTAGGTCACAAAGCTATCCTCAACAAATTCCAAAACACTGAGATTGTTCAAAATATCTTCTCTGATCATAATACTGTCAAACTAAAAATTAACAACAGAAAGACCAAGGAAAGAAAATTGAATACATGGAAACTGAATAACAATTTTCTTAAAAACCACTAGGTAACAGAAGAAGTCAAATATGGAGTAAAAAATTTCCTACAATCAAATGAGAAAGAAAACACATCACACCAAACCTCTGGGACGCAGCAAACCCAGTACTCAGAGATCATTTTGTAGCAATAGATACAAACATCAAAAAAGACAGGAATAAAATCAAAATATTAGCTACCGAACTCAAATGGAAAAAAGAAAAGCAAAAGAAGCTCTCAGATACTAGAAGAAAAGAGAAAATACAGATCAAAGCAGAAATAAATGAAACAGAGAATAGGAAAACGATAGACATAATCAACAAGATTATACATTGGCTCTTTGAAATGAACAATAAAATCAACAAACCACTGGTCAAATTGACAAAAGAAAAACATGAGAGAATGACTCAAATAAACTAAAAAGGATTATAATAGAGTACTATGAAAATCTGTACTCCAAAAAATTGAAGCCCTAGAGAAAATGGGCAAATATTTAGAAACAAACTGTCTACTTCGACAAACAGATACTGAAGTAAAAAATCTAAATAGACCTATAGCAAGAGTTTGAAAATGTAAGCGGGGGGGGGGGGCGAACTCCCAGTAACAATAACAAACACTTTCTCAGATAGTTTCACTGGAGGACTCTGCCAAACATTCAAAGAGCTTACACCAGGAATACTCAAACTATTCCAAGACATAGAAAAGGAAGAAATCCTTCAGAGTTATTCTATGAAGCCAGCATAATCCTGATACTAAAATGAGCAAAGTCACTACAAAAAAATAAATAAATGTTCAGATCAATATTTTTCATGAATATAGATGTAAATATTCTCAGCAAAATTCTAGCCAGTAGAATTCAGCATCATATAATAAAAAAAAATATAATTTGAACAAGCGACATTCATATCTGCTATAGAAGCATGGTTGAACATCAGAAAAATCAATATAATCCACCCAATATACAAAATAAAATAAATCGAAGAATCACGTGATTGTCTCAACCAATGCATAAAAGGCATTCAATAAAATTCAACACATATGACTGATTTAAAAAAAAACTCTATAAAATAGTTATAGGAGGGAAATTCCTCAACATAATAAACGCCAACATCATTCCTAACAGAAAGGGGCTGAAAATATTTCTCTTGAGCACAGAAACAAGACAAAGATGCCCTCTGTCACCTCTCCTATCATCACTATTCTAGTCCTACCTAAAGCAATAAGGCAATAAAAATAAACACATCAAAATTGGTAATGAAGAAGTAAAACTGTCTGTTTGAGGATGTTATTATACTATGCATACAGAACTCAAAAGTGTCCCAAAGAAAACTGCTGGAACTAAAAGAAAAAAATCAGCAGAGTGACTAGATATCAGATATACATTAAAAAAAATCTGTTGGAGTCTGTTTTAGTCGTCTGGTACTGCTCTAACAGAAATACCACAAGTGGATGTCTGTAACAAAGATAAATTTATTACTATACAGTCAGTCCAGTAGGCTACAAGTCTGAATTCAGGATGTTAGCTCCAGGGGAAGGCTTTTCCTTTTGTTGCCTCTGGAGGAAGTTCCTTATGTTGCATCAATCTTTCCTGGATCTGAGAGCATCTCAGCACTGGAATTTCAATTCTGAAGGATGTGCTCTGCTCTTGATGCTGCTTTCTTAACTGTATGAGGTCCTCCAAGTCTCTGCTTGTTCTCTTTCCTTTGATCTCTTCTCAGATAAAAAGATAAAAGGTGGTAGAAGCCACACTCCAAGGAAACTCCCTTTACATTGAAGCAGGGAGGTGATCTGAAGAAGGGTGTTACAGACTCACTGTAATCCTCTCAAACATAATCCAGTATATTAACCATAAACAGAAATTAGGATTTACAGCATAGGAAAATCACAAAGCAGAGGGCGGTCATACAATACTGGAAATCATGGCCCAGCCAAATTACTATACATAGCTTTGGGGGAACACTATTCAGTCTGTGTCAGCTTCTACATACCAATAAAAAGAATGATGAAAAGGAAAACAGGAGAAAAAATGTCATTTATAATAACCCCTAAAGTAGTAAAATACATAGGAATAAATCTAACCAGGAATATAAAAGATCTATACATATATACTTTGGACATGTCAGGATTGGTTCCTGGAGAAGGACATCATGCTTGGTAGAGTGGAAGGTTAGCAAAAAAGAAGATGACCCTTGTCATGGTTGGAATTGTGCCCCCCCAAAAATGTGTGCAGCCACATGGCTGGGATATGGTTCCCAGTATCTTGGACTGTCCTCCATTGTGTGGTTTTGTTAACCTGTATGTTAAAGGATTAGGGTGGGGCTGTGAATTCCTGCTGTGGAGGGAGTTTCCCTGGAGTATGGCTTGCCCCACCCTTAATGCTTTTAGCTTGCAAGGAATAAAAGAAAAAGAAACAAAGGACAATTTGAGAACCTCGCTACCATCAAGCAAGCAGCACCGGGAGCAGAGCGCGTCCTTCAGACCAGAGGTTCTTGCGTGAGAACGCTCCCTGGACAAAGACTGATGCAATACCGGACTTTCATACAGAGCCGACAAGGGGAAAGCCTTCCCCTGGAGTGGACACCCTGAATATGGACTTGCAACCTACCGGACTGTGTAAGAATAAATCTTTCTTTGTTAAAGCCATCCACTCTGTGGTATTTCTGTTAGAGCAGCCTAGCTGACTAAAACAACCCTCAACAAGATAGATTGACACAGTGGCTGCAACAATGGACTTAAACATATAAACGATTGTGTGGGGGCAACATTAACATGGTGGAGTAGACACATGTCTCCTTAATTCCCTCTGAACACCAAGGCTTGAACTGATAACTGAATGGAGTGTTCTGGACACCCAGCAACCCCCTAGGACACAGCATAGGACTATGAATTGGGAATATACACCACTAAGTTGGGAAACTTCCTCTCTACCATTGAACCCTGATCTGGCTGTGTGAACATCTCCTGTGACAAAAGGTACCTAGTAATTTTAACTTTTTTTGTCTTTGCTGGCCAGCAGGCAAGCAAGAGTCATATGCTGGGGCTTCTTTGAAATACAATCCTAAAGTGAACTACTTGTACCACAGCAGAGAGACACTGGGTAGGGATGCCTGTATTTTGAGAGCCCGGTGGTGGAGATACCACAGTCCCCCCATCTCCACCTTTTTGCAACTCTGCCATAGATTCTCCTCTTTCTCGGTGGGAGGGGTAACCTGACTGGGACACTAGTTTGAACACCTGGGAGGCAGAGCTACCCAATCAGAGACTTCACCAGTGGTAGATTCTCAGGCTGAGAGACAGTGCCAGCCCAGGGAGCACTTTTGCAGTAGAAAGACTGTGTTTAGCAAGGTGTTGCCTTACCAGTAGTGCCCAGCAGCAGCGTTCATGGCACTTAATGGTGCAGTGGCCCATTCTTGTTGTGATCTACACTGTAACATCTATGAATGGCTGGGAAGCAGCTGCCTTTGTCAGCTGGAAGGAGAGGCCTGTTGCACCTGGAAGTGGCCAGGGAAGAGGCCCCCTGTCAGTCAGAAGGATGGGCATGCCACACTTTGGTTAACAGGCAGGTAGCTTTTAGTTTTTAAAATAAAACTGCCTGGAGAAATCACTGCAGTGCAACCTAACTGCATCTCGTCCAGCCTTCACTGACCCACATCATAGGGTCACTTGACAGCTCCCTAGTGTCTCCATAGGAAACGTGATATTTTGTCAGCCAGGAGGCAGAGTCTGCCACCCCAGACAATCCACTGGGCCCAGACAGAAGAGAACAAAGAAGTGGCTGGTGACCAACTTCCTTTTCAGATCTACAGCTCAGCTCCTGTTGAGACAACACCAGAGAAACTAAACAGCCTCTAGATGTTGCACAAGCAACAGACCATAGCCACCCATTTCAAAAAATATTCAAATATGGACCCCCAAACCCCCAAAATTCTGACTCAAAAACTTCCAAGATGAAGAAGCCTTTCTGAAACTATTGGAGGTTGAGTACAAAAGATTTATATGTAGAACCCTCCTAGATATTAAACAAAACACTAGATATTAAACAAAACACAGCAGAACAAAATGAAAAATTAAGCAAGTTATTAAAACTGATGGAGCATCAACATTCAGAAATCCAACAGATCAACAATAAAATCTCAGAATTAAACAATTCAATTCAAAGCCATATAAATGGATTTGATGCAAGGAAATTTAGATTCAGCGATATTGAAGATAAAGTTACTGACACCAGCATTTATGAAGAGAAGTCAGAGAAAAGAAATAAGAAAAATGAACACACTCTAAGAAACATGTGGGACTCAATCAAAAGGAATAATCTACAATTAATTGGAATCCCTGAACAAGGAGGCATAGCTGAAAACACAGAGAGCATTGTGGTTGAGTTGCTGACAGAAAACTTCCCTGAAATTATGAAAGAAGAGAACATAGATATCCAGGATGTGTATCAATTTCCACAGAAAATGGACCCTAAAAGAAAAACACCAATACATATTACAATCAAGCTTAATAAAATAAAACACAAGCAGAAAATCTTTAAAGCAGTAAGACTCAAAACGAAGCTAACATTCAGAGGTAAGCCCTTTAGGCTTTCCTCTGACTTCTCAACAGAAACGATATTGGCATGAAGGCAGTGGGGTGAGATATTTAAAGTCTTGAAGGAGAAAACGTTCCAACAAAGAATTATATATCCTACAAACTGTCTTTCAAATATGAAAATGAAATTAAGACATTCGCAGATAAACAGAAGCTCAAGAGACTTTGCAAAAATAAAACCAAAACTACAAGAAATACTGAAAGAAGCTCTGTGCTTAGAAAAACAAAACCCTTAACTGTATCCTTAAGGAGACAAAGTAGGACATAACATATGGAAATCTACTCAGTTAGGAAAAGCACAAAATTCAGTCAAAGCTACAACATTAAAAGAAAGGAACCAGTGAACTTATCATGAAAACTAAGATACCATCACAATGAAAAAAGAGATATAGTACAGTAGTTATAATTCTTTCAGATGTTGATGAAATCAATAAGATTTGTAGAAGCTACTATTAAGTTTAACAATAGATTATTAAGTGAAATTATAAGGGTAGCCGCAAAGCACAATAACAAGGTAACACAGCAAAACAAGAAATGGAATGCAGGGGTCTTGACAAATACTAAACCAACACCAAAAAACATGAAAATTCAACACATAAAGAGCAGAACAGAATATTAAGAACAACAGAGAAAACTCCAACACAAATATAATCACATCAAAATGACAGAATGAAACACATACCTGACAATAATTACATTGAATGTAAAACAGTCTGAATGCTCCAGTAAAGAGACAATAAGTGATATCTTGGATAAAAAAATGACCTGTCTATATGTTGCTTACAAGGAACATGAATCAGACTTAAAGATATGAACAAATTGAAAAATAAAGGATGAAACAGTATATACCAAGCTAACAATGTACAAAAAAGAGCAGATGTGGCAATACTAATCTCAGATAAAATAGATTTTAATGAAAATCCATGATCGTGGACAAGGATGTTGTCATGGTTTGAATTGTGTCCCCCCAAAAATATGTGTAGCCACGTGGCTGGGATATGATTCCCAGTATCTTGGGACTCTCCTCCATTGTGTCATTTCACTAAACTGTATGTTAAAGGATTAGGGTGGGGATGTAGATTCCCGCATAGAATTACTTCCCTGCCCTGCTGTAGGAGGAGTTTCCCTGGAGTATGGCTTGCCCCACCCTTGATGCTTTCAGCTTGCAAGAGATAAAAGGGAAAGAGAAACAAAGGACAATTGAGAACCTCGCTACCATCAAGCAAGCAGCACCGGGAGAAGAGCGCATCCTTCAGACCAGAGGTTCTTGCGCCAAGACGCTCCCTGGACAAAGACTGATGCAATACCAGTCTTTCCTCCAGAGCCGACATGGGGAAAGCCTTCCCCTGGAGCAGTCACCTTGAATATGGACTTGCAACCTACCGGACTGTGTAAGAATAAATCTTCCTTTGTTAAAGCCATCCACTCTGTGGTATTTCTGTTAGAGCAACCTAGCTGACTAAAACAGACATCCAGTATACACTGGTTAAAGTTCAACACACAAGTGAGATTTAACGATATTAAATATTTATGCACTTAATAATACCAGAGCACCTAAATACATTGAACAAACATTGACTACATTGAAAATTGAAATAGATCGCTCCACAATAATAGTTGGAGACATCAACAGTCCACTTTCAGTAATGGACAGATCATCCAGAAATAAAACTCAGTAAAGACACCAGAAGATCTTATTGCCATGATTAAACAATTAGGCCTCATAGACATACAAGAACTTTTTATCCATCAACAGATAACTACACCTTCTTCTCCAATGCATATGGACCGTTTTCCAGAATAGAACATGCATTAGGATATAAAGCAAATCTCAACAAAATCCAAACCATTGAAGTATTGCAAGGCATCTTCTCAATCATAGAGCTATAAAAGTTGAAATCAATAGCAGAAAAAGCTTTGCTAGAAATTGGAACTCATGGAAACTGAACAAGCCTTACTCAAAAAGCCATGGGTTATACAGAAATGAAGGACAAAAAAAGATTCAAATGAGAATGAAAGGACATCCTATCAGAACCTATGGCATATAGCCAAAGCAGTGCTCAGAAGTCAGTTTATAAATCCCCACATCTGGAAGGAAGAAAGAACTCAAACCAAAGAATTAAACCTACAACTTGAACAAAAAGAAAGAGAGCAACAGAGGAACCTTTCAAGCACCAGAAGAAAAGAGACAGTAAAGATTAGAGCAAAACTAAATGAATTAGAGAATAGAAGAACAATTGAAAAAATTGATAAGACCTAAAGCTGGTTTTTTTCAAAAGATCAACAAAATTGATAAACTATTGGCTAATCTTAACAAAGAAAACAGGAGAGGAAACAAATAACACAAATAAGAAATGAGAAGGGAGAAGTCTCAACAAATTGTACAGAAATCAAAAGTATCATAACAGAATACTATGAAAGACTGCACTCTAATGGATTTGAAAATGTAGAGGAAATGGACAAATTACAAGATTCTTGTCACCAAAATTGTCACTAGGAGAAGTAGAGCAACTTAATAAACCGATCGCAAATCAACAGATTGAAAAACTTCATAAAAAAAACTACCAATCAGA
The DNA here is from genome assembly GCA_028571685.1 of Heterohyrax brucei. Classification (NCBI taxonomy): domain Eukaryota; kingdom Metazoa; phylum Chordata; class Mammalia; order Hyracoidea; family Procaviidae; genus Heterohyrax; species Heterohyrax brucei. The sequence continues at coordinate 125,107,173 of CM053166.1, read as the reverse complement.
AAAAGCCCCGGACTAGATGGCTTCACCACAGAATTCCACCAAGCTTCCTGAGAAGAATTAACTACAATGCTATTGAGTCTATTTCACAGCATAGAACGGGATGGAATACTCCTAAATTCATTCTAGGAAGCCATAATAACCCTGATACTGAAGCCAGGGAAAGATCCCACAAAAAAAGAGAACTACAGACGAATATTACTCGTGAACCTAGATGCAAAAATCTTCAAGAAAATACTAGCCAAGAGAATTCAACAACATATCACAAAACTACTTCATCATGACCTGGTTGGATTCGTACCTGGGATACAAGGCTGGTTCAACATCAGAAAAACAAGTCACCTGATTTTGTCAATTGATGTAGAAAGGCATTTGATAAAGTCCAACAACAATTCATGCTAAAAACTCTCAGCAAATTAGGAATAGGAGGTAATTTCCTCAATGTAATAAGGGGCATCTATGCAAAGCCAACCACCTACATTATCCTGAATGGAGAAAGATTGAAAGAATTCCCCTTGAGAACACGAAACAGACAAGGATGCACATTCTCACCACTTCTATTCAACGTTGTACTAGAAGTTCTACCCAGAGTAATTAGACAAGAAATAAAAGGAATCTGCATCCACAAAGAAGTAAAAAACTCCCTATTTGCAGATGATATGATTGTATGCACAGATAATACTAAAAATTCATAAGTAAACTACTCAAACTAATAGAAGAGCTCAGCAAAGTATCAGGTTATAAAATAAACATAATGGAATCAGTAGGATTCTTTTATACCAACAAAGAGATTATTCAAGAAGAAATCACCAAATCAATACCTTTTACTATAGCTCCCAAGAAGATAAAATATTTATGAATAAGTCTAACAAGAGAAATAAGAGACCTATACAAGGGGAACTACAAGACGTTACTACAAGAAACTGGGAGAGATTATGTCAATCAAGAAACCTACCCTGTTCATGGATAGGAAGACTTAACATTGTGAAAATGTCTATTTTACTCAAAGCCATCTACATACACAATGAAATCTGAATACAAATTCCAGTGACATTTTTTAATGAGATGGATTAACAAATCACAAACTTTATTTGGAAAGGACAAAAAAACCTCAGACAAGAAAACAGTACTGAAGAAGAAGAATGATGCAGAAGGTCTCTCACTACCCGATTTTATAATTTAGTACACTGCCACAGTAGTCAAAACAGCCTGGTACTGGTAAAAAAAAGAAACATATAGATCAACGGAACAGAGTTGAGATCCCAGAGATACCATCATCCTCCCATGATCAACTGATATTTGACAAAGGCCCTAAGACTCTAAACTGGGGCTAAAACAGTCTCTTTAACAAATGGTATTGGCAAAATTGGGTATCCATCTGCAAAAATCAAATCAAGACCCATACTTCACACCTTACAGAAAAACCAACTCAAACTGGGTAAAAGACCTAAGTATCAAACCTAAAACAATAAAGATGGTACAAGAAAAAATAGGATCAAGAATGAAATGATTAGTATGCAATTTAGACAAACTTCAAAATCTGACACAGCTTGATCAAAAGAAGAAAAAAATAGATAAAGGGGAACTACTAAGGATCATACACTTTCACTCATCAAAGACATTATCAAAATAATTAAAAGACCACCTACAGAAGGGGAAAAAATATTTGACAACTACATATCTTATCAAAGTCTGACATCCATAATCTACAATGTACTGCAAAATATCAACAAGAAAAAGATAAATAACCCAATTAAATGATGGGCAAAGGAGATGGGCAGACACTTCACTAAAGAAGACATCCCAGCAGCCAAAAGACACATGAAGAAATGCTTATGATCATTAGCTATTAAAAAATTCTGAATCAAAACTACAATGAGATATTGTCTCATGTCAACAAAATTGGCCATGATCTCCAAAACACAAAGCAACGAATGCTGGAGCGGCTGTGGAGAAGTTGGAATGCTCTTATACTGCTGGTTGGATTCCCAAATGGTACAACCTCCTTGGATAGCCATCTGGCACTTCTTTAAAAATCTGGAAATAGGTATATCATTTGATCCAGTAATCCCACTGCTTGGAACATATTACATAATTAAGGACAGTCACATGAACAGATACATACACATAAATCTTTATTGCAGCAGAGTCCACAATTCCAAAAAGATGGAACTGACCCAGATGCCCAAGAACAGAAGAAAAGATAAGCAACCCATGGTACATATACTCAGTGGAATAGTATGCAATGATAAGGGACAGTGATGATTTCAGGAAGCATCTCATAACCTGGTTTCAACTGGAAGACATTAAGTGAATTCAGTCAGCAACATAAAGTCAAATATTGTATGAGACACTTACTATAAAGACTTAAAAATAGACTCATATACAGAAAAAAAAAGACTCTTTGATGGCTTCAAGGCAGGGGAGGGAAGAAGGGAGAGGGATGTGTACAGATTACATAGCTGATGGAAATTTGTTTTGGTGAAAGCAGTGACAGCATACACCAGAAAGATGATCATCTGAACCAGACTTCAACAGAAAGAAAAAAGTCTTCTATTCCTAGCCTAATAACTCAAGGGTAGAGGGGGTGGAGTCAAGATGGCGGACTAAGCACAAGTCTCCCTATATTCCTCTGGAAACCAAGACCTGAATTGATAATCAAACGGAACCTTCCGGTCACCTAGTGAGCCCCAGGAGACAGCACAGGACTGTTAATTTGGACTTCACACCACTGAATGAAAAACCTTCCCTCTTTAGCTGACTCCTGCTCCTGGCTAACACTGGCTCTCATAGACTGAAGGTAACGCACCATTTTGACTTTTTTTTCTCTGTCTTGGCTGGCGGGTGGAGCTGGGTCTTGCCAAGTTGCTGATCTCAGAAGCACAACTGGTGGGATAGGCAGGTAAAATTGCCACATTTAGAGAGCCAGGCTTAGGGCCTTAGCGACTTTGGGCCTGTCTTTTGTCTCTTCCACAGTGGGTTTGTACGGAAGCGGTGGCTCCTCTGTGTGGGACACCATGTCGGATAACGGAGATTTTAGCAGGATGTAATTCTTAGGCTGGGAGTCAGCGCCTGCCCATAGCACAGTGCTTCCCTGACGGAACAGCAGTAGTTTACAGTGTCACCTATGGTGGGGGCCTGGCAACAGAGGCTGAGGACTCACTACGTCTCAGCATCGTTAGACAGTCTTTCTGCCTCTGTCACAGGGTGGTTTGTACAGAAGAGTCAGCAACTGTGTGGAGGGCACCATCTTATATACGGTGGCTGCAGCTGAACCTGATTCTTAGCCTGGGAGCCACAGCTTGCCCACAGGAAAGCACTCTTCTGCCACAAAAGCAGTAGTTTACACAGTGTCACCTAAAGCTTGGCCTTGTCAGCAGAGGCCAACAGGGCAGTAGCATTGCTGTATTTTTAACTAGTTTGTATCATCTGGGGTTGGATACAGAGGTGCTTACTTTGCCAGTTGGGAAGAGGGACATCTACACCTGAAAACATGACTGACTTGGGAAGTGGTCAGATACCTTTTATTTTTCAGCAGTCCATCCTCAAAGTATCTCTCCTAATGAAACCCAAATAGCAACAGACTCTAGAGAAAATGGCAAACAAAAAATCACCAAGAGCTTCAGAAGGCTCCCAAATGAAACAGCGAAAGAGATTTCTGGATGAATAAATTTTTCTGAAATTATCAGAAGGTGAATAACAAAGGATTACATGGAGTCCTTCTAGACCTTATAGAAAATGCAGCAGAACAAAATGAAAACTTAAGCAAACTGTTTGATCTGATGGAACACCAATACTCTGAAATCCAACAGATCAAGAACAAAATCAAAGACATAGAAATTTCCAATCAAAGCCAAGAAACAGAATAGAACAAATGGAAAAAAGAATTTCTGACTTGGAAGGCAGAGCTACTGATGCCAGCATCTATGAAGAAGTTATAAGAAGCATTTGTGACTCTATTAAGAGGAATAGTGTTCGATTAATTAGAGTCCCTGAACAGGATGAGACACCTGAGAACACAGAGAGTATTGCTGCTGAGCTGCTGACAGAAAACTTCTCAGAAATCATGAAGGAAGAGAATATAGATATCCCAGATGCATATCATATGCCAATCAATACAGATCTCAGAAGAAAGAATCCAAGACAAATTATAATCAAGCTTAATAAAATGAAACATAAGCAGCAACTCTTAATGGCAGCAAGACTCAAAGCAAAGCTAACATTCAGAGGGAAACCCTGTAGGCTTTCATCAGATTTCTCAGCAGAAACCATGCTGGCTCGGAAACAGCGGCATAACGCATTCCAAGCCTTGAAGGAGAAGAACTTCCAACCAAGAATTATATATCCTGCAAAACTCTCTTTCAAATATGAAAATGAAATTAAGACATTCCCAGATAAACAAACTCAGAGACTTTGTAAAAACCAAACCAAAACTACAAGAAATATTGAGAGAAACCCTTGGCTTTGGCTTAGAAGAACAAAGCTACTAACTTTATATTTTAGAAGAAAACATCATCCAGAATCCTATTCACTTAAGGAAAGGTCCAAACTCAATCATAGCTTTAATACTGAAAGAAATAATCCAGTGATTATCATGAAAACTATGGTGCCATCATATTAAAAAGAGGGATGTGCTATAGTCATTATAGTCCTTCCAGATGGAAAGGAAGTCAACAAGACTAGTAGTGCCTAAAATTGGGTTTATACAAAGTTTATTAAGGAGGATCATAGGGGAAGCTGGAAAACACAACAAAGATGGAACATACCATATCAAGAAATATAACACAGGAGTCTCAACAACTACAAAACCAACTCAGAAAAAGCTGAAAAATCAACTTACAAAAAAGAATGTCCTAGAACACAATAATAAGAACAACAGAGAAAACAGCAACACAAAAATAAACATATCACAATGGCAGCACTGAACACATACCTATCAATAATTACATGGAATGTGAATGGACTGAATGCTCCAGTAAAGAGACATCAAGTTACATCTGAGATCAAAAAACATGACCCATCCTTATGTTGTCTACAAGAAACTCACTTGAGACTTAAAGATAGGAACAAACTGAAAATTAAAGGATGGAAGAACATATATCAAGCTAACAATGAACAAAGATGACCAGGCGTGGCAATTCTAATCTCAGACAAAATCAATCTTAATGTAAAATCCAACATCGTAGACAAAGATGGACACTATTTATTGCTAAAAGGTTCAGTACACAAGCAAAACTTAACTATATTAAATATTTATGCACACAAAATCAGAGCACCTAAATATGTCGCAGAAACACTGACTACACTCCAAAAGAAGTAAGATCACTTCAAAATAATAGTGGGAGGCTTCAACACTCCACACTCAGTACTGGACAGATCATCTAGAAAACAGCTCAATAAAGATACAGAAGACCTTATTGCCACAATTAACCAACTGAACCTCATCGATATATACAGAACTTTCAACCCATCAGCGGACAACTCCAATTTCTTGTCCAGTGCACATGGAACATTCTCCAGAATTGACCATGTGTTAGGACATAATGCAATTCTCAACAAAATCCATACCACTGAATTACTGCAAATCATCTTCTCAGGCCATAAAGCCATAAAAGTCGAAATCAGTAGCAGAAAAAACATAGATAGAAAATCGAACTCTTGGAAACTGAACGTCTTACTCACAAAACCATGGATGAAATAAAGAATTTCAAAGAATGAAAATGCTTCCAACTAGAACCTATGGGATACAGCCAATTAGTGCTCAGAGGTCTGTTTGTCTCCATAAATGCACACATCTGGAAGGAAGAAAGAAACCAAATCAAGGAAATAACCCCACAGCTTGAACATGTAGAGAGAGAACAACAGAGAAACCCCTCAGACACCAGAAGAAAACAGATCATAAAGATTAGAGCAGAACTAAATGAATTACAGAACAGCAAAACAATTGAAAAAATTGAAAAGACCAAAAGCTGGTTTTGTGAAAAGATCAACAAAATTGACAAACCATTGGCTAAACTGACTAAGGAAAAACAGGAAAGGAAACAAATAATCCAAATTAGAAATGACAGAAGAGTTGTCATAACATATAATAACAGAATACTATGAAAGACTGTACTCTAACATATTTGAAAACCTAGAGGAAATGGACAACTTACTTGATTCATATCACGTACCAAAGTTATCACAAGGTGAAGCAGAACAATTTAATAAACCCATCACAAAGGAAAAAAATGAAAATGTGAACAAAAAACCGCCAACCGAAGAAAGCCCAGGCCCAGAGAGCTTCACCACAGGATTCTACCAAGCATTTAGAGAAGATTTATCTCCAATACTACTTGGACTATTTGACAGTATAGAAAGATCTGGAGTATTCCCAAACTCATTCTATGAAGCCAGCATAACCCTGATACCAAAGCCAGGGAAAGACCCAACCAAAAAGGAGAACTACAGACTGATATCACTCATGAATCTAGAAGCAAAGATCTTCAACCAAATTATTGCCAATAGAATACAACAACATATCGAAAAAATAATCCATCCTTAATAAATTGGATTCATACCAGGGATGCAAGCCTGGTTCAATATCAGAAAAACAATTAATGCGATCAACGACATAAATATCACAAAAGACAGGAATCACCTAATTTTGTCCACTGATGCAGAAAAGGCACTTGATAAAGTCCAACACCCATTCATGCTAAAAACTCTTAGCAAAATAGGCATAGAAGGAAAATTACTCAGATAGCCAACTGCCTACACCATCCTGAATGGAGAGAGACTGAAAGAGTTTCCCTTGAGAACAGAAACTAGACAAGGATGCCCACTCTCACCTCTCCGATTCAACATTTCACTAGAAGTTCTAGTCAGAGTGATTAGACAAGACAAGGAAATAAAGGGCATCTGCATCTGCATAGAAGAAGTCAAAATCTTGCTCTTTGCTGATGATATGATTTGTATATGCAGAGAATCCCAAAGAATCTGTAAGTAAACTACTCAAAACAATAGAAGAGTTTGGCAAAGTCTAAGGATACAAGATAAATATAAGTAAATCAGTAGGATTCCTTTATATCCACCACGAGACTGCTAATGAAGAAATCATCAAATCAATACCATTTACTATAGCCCCAAGAAGATAAAGTATCTAGGAATCAATCTAACCAGAGAAATAACAGACCTTTACGAAGAGAACTACAAGCCCTTACTACAGGAAACTAAGAGAGACTTAGTTAAATGGAGAAACCTGTCCTGCTCATGGATAGGAAGACATAACATTGTGAAAATGTCTATTTTACCCAAAGTGATCTACTTATATAATGCAATCCCAATACAAGTTCCAGTATCATTTTTTTAATGAGATGGAGAAACAAGTTACCAACTTTGTTTGGAAAGGGAAGAAGTCCTGGATGAGTAAAGCATTACTAAAGAAGAAGAACACACTGGGAGGCCTCTCATTACCTGACCTTAGAACCTATTACACTGCCACAGTAGTCAAAAGAGCCTGGTACTGATACAAGAACATACAGATCAATCAATGGAAGAGACTTGAGACCTCAGAGATGACACCATCTGCCTGTGAACAGTTGATATTTGACAAATGCCCTAAGACATTAAACTGGGGTAAAAACAATCTTTTCAGGAAATGGTGCTGGCAAAATTGAATATCCATCTGCAATATATTGAAACAAGATCCATGTCTTACACCTTATACAAAAATCAACTCAAACTGGATAAAAGATTTAAATATAAAATCTGAAACGATAAAGCTCATCCAAGAAAAAGTAGGAACAACAATGGAAGTTTTAATACACAACACAGGCAGACTTCCAAATCTGTCAAACCACTATCAACAGAAGGAAAAATAGATAAATGGCAGTATTAAGAATCTAACACTTCTGCTCATCCAAAGACTTTATTACTAGAATTAAAGGCCACCTACAGTATGGGAAAAAATATTTGGCAACTCTATGTCAGACTGATGCTTGATCTCCATAATCTATAAGGTACTACAAAATATCAATAAGGTAAATCATCCAATTAAGTGATAGGCAAAGGAGATAGACATAAATTTCTCTAAAGAGGAGATCCAGGCAGCCAAAAAAACACATGTGGACACTTTCACGATCTTTAATATTAAAGAAATTCAAATCAAAAAGACAATGAGATATAATCTCACCCCAACAAGGTTGGCTGTGATCCAAAAACTACAAAACACTAAATACTGGAGAGGCTATAGAGAAAGTGGAACTCTCCTACACTGCTGGTGGGCTTGTAAAATGGTGCAATCTCTTTGGAAAGCAATCTGGCACCTCCTTACAAAAACGGATATAGATATACTATTTTACCCAGTAATTCCACTGCTTGGAATATATCCTACAGAATTCAGGCCTTTCACACCAACAGACACATGCACAAGAATGTTTATCGCAGCACAGTCTACGATAGCAAAAAGATGGAATCAACTCAGATGCCCAACAACAGAGGAATGGATAGGTAAACTATGGTATATATACTCAATGGAGCACTATTCAATGATAAAGAACAATGATGATTCCAGGAAACATCTCATAACCTGGTTTGAACTGGAAGACATGCTGAGTGAAAGTAGTCAGAGACAAAAGGACAAATATTATATTAGACCCCTACAATAAGAACTCAGAAACAGACTTATGCATAGAAGAAAAGACTCTTTGATGGCTGCAAGGGAGGGAAGGAAAGGGGGGGATGGTTTAGATTAGATAATTGATGGAAATTTGGTTGGGTAAAATAGGGGACAGCACACATTAGAAACAAGAACAATATTAAGTGGACTTCAACATAACTTGAGTACTCCTTCCATCTTAACCCACTACTGCAAGGACAGAGCAGCTGGGGCACGGGACTGGGGACCATGCTGTTAGGTGAAATTGAGGCCAATTGGCACAACTATTGTTTTGCTAAGAGGGCTCTCTGCACCCCACATTGGCGAGTGGCCTCTGGGGTCTTAAAAGCTGCCAAGCTGAAAACCTGACATCTGAGGGCACAGGAAATGGTCCCGACTCAGCAGGACCAGATGCTCACCGAGGACCAAAACAACATGAGGTAAAGACAACCCAGAAGACAGACTCACATGAGTGGGTGTCTAAATTGACTCAGGACCGGAAGAACTGGATTGTGCCTGGCCACCACCAGTGATAGCCTTGATGGAGTTCACAAATTTGAGTCCCACTGGCGACACAAGAATAAAAAGAGGTGCACCCTGAGATCTCCACTAAAAGACCACAATTGATGGTCCAGCAGCTTGGGGGTTCCCCTGGGAGCATGGCCCCTGGCCCTGATGCTGCCCTTGCCTATAAATCATAATGAAGGTCCACTCTTTGGACAGGAATGTGTTGGACTTGGCAACACAGACCAACCATATATTGGGTGCACTTTATAGTTCTAGGCATCTATAGCATATCATCCTGATGGGGAGTGGGTGGAGAGGTGGGGAAAGGAGACTGTTTGGAGTATGGGACATTTATGGATCAGAGAGGAAGATTGTGCTGTCACTGGGCAGGGAGAGCAGTGGAAGTTGCATATAGGTGAGCATGCAAATTTATATGGGAATGTTCATTTTCAGTCAATCTTAATAAATTAAAAAATAAAGGATAGAGTAGCAGGCAGAAGGTCTGGGGACCATGCTCTCAGGAGACATTGAGCCCAGTTGACACAGTTAGCCTATTGCTAAAAGATTTTTCTGTACCCCATATTGGTCAGTGGCATCTGAAGGCTTAAAAGCTAGCAAGTCACCATCTGAAATATACCAAACGACCCTATCTCAACTGAACCAAACGATCACGGAGGTCAACGAAGACATACAGAAAAAGAGCCCAGAGGACAGAAGGACCTATGTGTACGGATGACTATACCAACATATAATCAGAAGAACCAGTTGGTGCCCAGCCACAACCAATGTCAGTCGTGATGGGGCACACAATGTCATATCCCAGTGGCAACATAAATAAAAAGAGGAGTGCACCTTAAAAACTCCACTAAAAGACAGCAATTGATAGTCCAATGCCCCAGGACTTCCCCTGGGAGCATTGCTCCCTAGACCTGCTGCTGCCACAGATCATTATTCAGTGCTGAGGTCAACTCTTTGGACAGGAATGGATTGGACTTGGGGACACAGGGTGAACATATGGTGTGTCCACTTTATGCTTCTTTGTATCTACAGGATGCCATCCTATTGGCCTCTTACAAGAAGGCAAAGGAGAGGGTGAAGGGGAAGGGATATGAGATTCTTAGCAGGATATGACATGTATAGATTGGAAATAAGAGTGTGCTGTCACTGGGAAAGGAGACAACATGGAACTACACATAGGCAGATGAGTAAATTTAACTTGGATTGTATACTACATTCACTCAATCACAATTGAAAAAAAAAGACTGCAGATATGGCACAAGTTTGGGCATATAGTTGTGCATAGGGTCACTATGAGTCAGAACCGACTCAACAGCACCTAATAACAACATACAAAGAAAACTGAAAACAGTGCTACAAGTAAACAAAACAGAACTACATAAACAGAAAAATATGTCCTTCTCATGGTTAGGTAGATTCAGCATTGAGAAAATATCAATTCTACCCAAAGCAGTCTACAAATAGAGTGAAACCCTGATCTGAATATCAACAGCATTTTTTGAAGACACGGAATACCATTAACTTTACAGAGAAAGTGAAGATGCCCTGTATAAGTAAAGAGCTATTGAAGAAGAAGAAAAATGCAGGAGGACTCGCACTACCTGACTTCAGAACCTGCTATACAGCTATGGTAGTCAAAACAACTTGATCTTGGTACAACAGGTAACTTGATCAATGAAGCAAATTCAGATCCCAGATTTAAATCCATCCACCTATGGTCACCTGATTTTCAACAAGAGCCTAAAGTTCATCACATAGGGAAAGGCAGTCTTTTTAACAAATAGTTGACAGCACTTGGCTGGCATGGCAAAACTGGATGTCCATCTGTAGAAAAATGAAACAAAACTTGGATTTCACCCCCCACACAGAAACTAATTCAAAATGTAGCAATAACATAAACATAAATCTCAAATCTATAACGAACATAGAAGAATAAATAGGATCAACACTAAAAGCCTTAGTACAAGGTGTTAACAGGATGAAAACTGTAACAAATAACATATAAACTCGAGAAGACAAGATGGATAACTCAGATTGTCTAAAAATTAAATGCTTATGCTTATTATAAGATCGTATATCATACTGGCAAAGCCAGGGCAACTTGTTCAAGGCAGGGTTATGGAAGCTCTACAGATGTACCCAAACTTCCTGAGTGACTGAATTACTGGACTGAGGGCTATAGGGACCATAGTCTTCAGGAACATCTAGCTGAAACAGCATAACATAACATAACTTATAAAGAAAATGTTCTATATCCTACTTTGATGAGTATCACCTAGGTTCTTAAAATCTTGTGAGCAGTCATCTAAGTCATACTCCACTGGTCTCACTCCAACTGTGGCAAGAGAGAATGAAGAAAACCAAAGACAGCAGAGAAAGGCTAGTCCAAATGAATAATGGACCACAAGTACTATAGTCTCTGCCAGACTGAGTCAAGCACAACTAGGTGGTGCCTGGCTACCACTATTCACTTCTGTAACTGAGTGTACCACATACACCAGATACCAGATACATAGAACAAAATTTTAATTCACATAAATAAAAGCAGACTTAGTAGTCTAACAGAGCTTAGAGAAACCCAGAGAAATGACATTCTTTTGGCTCCAGAAAAAGTCACTCCCAAGGTTTGCACTTCAGTTAAAGATTTAGAGAGACCCATAAAACAAAACAATACTAGGTGGGCACAACAGCCCAGGGACAAAGATGAAAACACAAGATGGGACAGGAAAGCTGGAAACAGGGAACTCAAGTTTGAGTTTGCAGTTGCAACCAATGTCATGAAACAATATGTATACCGTTTGCTTAATGAGAAGCTAGTTTATTCTGTAAACCATCATCTAAAGTGCAATAAAAATATCCCCAAAAATGAAAACTAATTCATAGTGATAAGAGGCAGATTAGTGATGTTTGAGTGTGGAAAGGAGTGAAAGAATTACACAAAGCATGTTTACTCTCATATTCACTCTGTTGATTTGATGATGATTTCATGGATGTGTGTGTATACATTTACATATATATAACATGACATGTATGTCAAACCTTATCAAAATTGTACATTTAATTATGTGAAATTTATTGTGTTTCTTATATTGATAAAGTGATCATACATTAAATATTTTTTCAATATTATATTGTATTTTGTATATATAAACAAATGTACAGAGGCATAAGTAACAAAATTAGCTGCACATACAAAAAGTGTTACATATCACATAATTAAGCAAATAATGCATGACTTCTATGCCTATTTGCCAACTGTTTCCTCCCCCTGAGACATTTTCGTAAGCACTGCTATGCCTTTTTTTATATGTTGCTTTGAAAAAGTGTAGTGCATTTATGAAAATACCTTGGGGGGAAGAGCATGGTTTGGCAAACAACTGTCAAAGATAGATGTTATTTGTATAAAAATACAATAAATAAATTATATATGTTTGTCCTTATTTCAGAAATTTAGGAACTCTTTGCATATCCCCAAATTTACAGAGAGAGTATACTATATATATATATAAAAAACCAAAACCAAACTTGCAGCTTCTGACTTATAATAGCCCTATAGGACAGAGAAGAACTGCCTCATAAAGTTTCCAAGGAGCACCTGGTGGATTCGAACTGCTGACCTTTTAGTGTGCAGCCATAGCATTTAACCACTATGCCACCCGGATTTCCTTATATGTAAAACATACGTGAAGATTTCCCGAATTTCTGAAGTACAACATTTTAGGGCCACATGTTCTGTTATTGCCACTACATAAATATCCAAATTATATGGAGCTAATTTAGCATGGACTATTTAGTGACCAGAGGCTAGTGTTTTTACAGTTGTATTTATTTCACATATTGCAGTGGTGCTACAGTTGGTGAAAAGATGATGCAGGCAACTGCTTTTTAAACAAACATTAGGCTAATAATTCCCTTACAAATTTTTTGAAAGGTCAAACTGCATCTACTTTATTCATGATGGGCAATAACAAAGATTAATGGTATACTATTAAAAGTATTTTTAGGACACTGGGTGAAATTTGTGAAGTATCAAGGGCATTTATTATGCGTTATAAATTACACAGTAATTAAAAAAGGCATTCATAAAACTTAACCAGTCTCCTACTGAAGCAGAAAAATAAAAGCAATAAGTGCACAGGATTGGGTTAGTATTTGATGTCCTCTTTTACAGTTGACATTTGAAGCATTTCTTTTTCAATAATAATTATGGGCATTTCTAACTAGTGAAATGTGAAGTTTAGGATTGGAACAAATTGTTTTGTTAGAGGGTTTATAGTGAGCCCTTCGAAGCCATTTCCTTCTTTGATAAAACTGTTTCTAATCATGATCCTCGAAAGAGGGGTTGTCAGAATTAAGTATATAATAAATAATGAACACATCTAAATAATAAAAAAGCAAGGGACTGGGAAAAAACGATGTTTAATAGGTCCTTTTGTTGTGGGTAAAAAAAGTTTCCTCCTTCTTTATAGCAATTTATGCTCTCATTTCCTCACAAACCCTTAACCACTACACACACACACACATACACCTACTGTGGAATATGTTATTGGGCTACACAAGCAGAGTAAGTACAATTTTATAGTTTGTTCATTATATACTGGCCTCATCCATGGCCAGTGGCATAAAGACAACTGAAAATCAAACAGTTCCTTCTCTTTCTAAACTACTATTCTGGTTTAGAAATTTATCTGCTCAGGAAAAAATGTAACTTTTTCTATTTCTGCTAAAAAAAATTCTCAAATGGGCTAGCACCCGCTGTGATGAAAATGATAGACATATGCCAAGCCAAGTGCCGTCGAGTCGGATCCGACTCATGGCGACCCTAGGGGCCAGGGTAGAACATATAGTGATACTATATTTGGGAGAATCTGATTTTGATGATGAGTTTGCTGTACTGAAAATTACAGACCATAATTAACAGTAATTTATTACTGTAAGGCTACATAGGTATGTGTGGAACATTGTGAAACGATCATAGCAATCACAATATCATAATTCATGGAAAAAAGAAGTCAAAATACACAAAGAACTGCTTGCTGATTGATATTGCAATTCATTGTTCTAAATTCTCATTATTCACCAAAGGTGTGGATTTGGGGGATAATTTTCCTGTTAGCGGTTTGCTGAGTTTCGTAGAACTGCAGGTTGTTATTTTTGTCCAAACTTGGAAAAACTTCAGCCAATATTTTTTTTAAATTTTTGGTCCCTTCTACCTCTCCTCTCCTATTACTGTATGTCAGACTATTTGATACAACAGGTAATTGAAGATCTTTTAGTGTTTCATTTCAACCTTATTTTCTGCTGAGTCATTATGAATGATTACTACAGTCTTCAAGTTCACTCATTGATTCTTCTGTCTTGACTAATTTGCTTTTAATGACTTTCGTGAAATTTTATATCTCCAATTTTTTTCAATTCTATGGTTTCTAATTATTTCTTTGCATTGTTTCGACGTATCTCCTGAAATTCCCAACTTTGACACCCTGTAGAAACAATTTTTTTCATGTAAAATATATGATATATTTATTATAGTTACTTTTAAGTCCACTTCTGCTAATTCCAACATCTAGGTGGTGGTTCTGTCTCTATTAACTGTTTTCTCTTGTCTGTGGATTACATTTTCCTATTTTTGTTATTTATTTATTTTGTATACTGGGCGTTGTATAAGATATGTTGTGGAGCCTATGGATTCTATAATCCTTCTCTGGCAAGTGTTTAGTTTTGTTCCATTAGAGTATCCTAGTCCTATGAATGCTTGGAAACTCTGGCGGTGTAGCGTTTAAGAGCTACAGCTGTTAACCAAAAGGTCAGCTGTTCAAATCCGCCGTGCCCTCCTTAGGAACTCCATGGAGAAGTTCTACTCTGTCATATAGTGCTGCTATGAGTTGAAATTGACTCAAAAGCATTGAGTTTTTGTTCTTTTATGAACTCTTAGATTTAGGAATTGTTACAGTGGGTCTATTTTTATTTTTTCTCCACCTAGGGTGTGTACTTTACTCTTAGTGCATGTTTTTTGTTGTGCTTTAGGTGAAAGTTTACAGCTCAACTTACCTTCTCGTACACACACACACACTTATTTTTATACGATAGTAGTTGCAACTACCACAATGTGACATCATACTCTTCCTTTTTACCCTGGGTTTCCCGTGTCCCTACAACTAGCCCCTGTCCCTTCCTGCATTTTAATCGTGCCTCCTGACGGGAGCCATCCATTTGATCTCCTGTATCTGCCTGAACTAAGAAGCACAATCCTTGCAAGTACTATTTTATGTTTCACACTTCAGTCTAATGTTTGAAGAGTGGGCTTCAAGAACGATTTTAATTCTGGGTTAAAAGAGTGTCCAGAGACCACGGCTTCAGAGGTTCCTGCAGTCTCGGTCGATCTTTTTACTATTATTTGAGTTTTGCTCCATACTTTTCTCCCACTCCATCATGGACATTCTGTTGTGTTCCCTGTCAGGGAAGTCAATGGTGGTAGCTGGTCCCTGTCTAGTTCTTCTTGTCTCAGACTGATAATCTCTGGTTTATGTAACCATTTTGTCTCCTGAGTTAATATTTTCCTTTTTTCTTTGGTGTTCTTCATTCTCCTTTGCTCAAAAATGGATTGGGATAAATTGATCCTCTTTTTTATTGTCATTGAGTGAAAGTTTACATTTCAAATTTGCATGCCCACCTATGTGCAACATTTCAAACTTGCATGTTCTGTTAGTCACATGTTGATATAGTCACCCATTCACGTGGGTCTTTCTGTCTGCTGGTCCCTTTTTACCTTATGTCATTCATGTCCTTGGTGATCATCAGTTCCACCTGAGTTAGGACCATTTGGTGTTCCTCAGATGGCAGTATGCTAGCTTTTAAGACACTAGATGCCACTCACCTATATAGGGTACAGGAGACTCTCTTAGTAATAGGCTAGTTATATCAATTGAGCTCAATGTCCCCTGAGAGCACAATCTCCAGCAGCCAACCCTGCTATACTATCCTTGCAATATTGGGTTAAAATTGGAATTTTCAGGTTATGTTGAAGTCCAGTTAAATTTATTTTCTTTCTTTCTTTTTCTTTTTATTTATTATGATTGAGTGAAAGTGTACAATCCAATTTATATTAGCATGCCTGCCTATGTGCAGCAACTACTGCTCTCCTTGCCTGGGGACAGCATACTCCTCCCTTATGTTCTATACAAGCCATATCCTCTTAACAATCTCCTGTGCCATCTTCTCTACCCTCTCCACTCCCTTCAAGTAAGACACAAGTAGGATGACATCCTGTAGATGTATAGAACCATAAAGTTCACCCATGATATGATTATTCTGTGTTGCCAACTCCAATCCATTCCTGTCCAAGAAGTTGACATCAGTAATGATTTATGATCAGGGGCGGCATCGGGTCTAGAGGGCATGATCCCAGGGGAACTGCCAGGCCTTTTGACCATCAATTGTGGTCTTTTAGTGGAGTTCTCAGGGTGCATCCCTTCTTATTCTTGTATTGCCAGTGGGACTCAACTCTGTGAGCCCTATCATGGATGTCACTGGAGATGGCCAGGCACCATCTGGTTCTTCTGGTTGCATGTTGACGTAGTCACACATTTACCTGGGCCTTTCTGTCTTGTGGGTTCTCTTTCCCCTATGTTGTCTTGGTCTTTGATGATCATGTGTTCCTTCTGAGTTGAGACAATTTGGGGTACCTCAGATGCACCTTGCTAGGTTTTAAGAACCCAGACACCACTCACCAACATAGGGTGAAGAAGACTCCCTTAGCAATAGGCTAGTTATGCCAATTGGCCTTGATGTCCCCTGAGAGCATGGTCCCCAGACCCCCACCACTACTACTCTGTCCTTGCCATATTAGGTTAAGATTGGAAGAATTTTCAGGTTATGTTGAAGTCCAATTAAACTGATCTTCTTTCTAATGTCTGCTGTCACTGATTTCACCCAACCCAGTTTCAATCAACTATCTAATCTATAACCAATAGTCTCCCTCCTTCCCTCCTTCCCTCTGTCTCTCCCTCTTCTCCCTTGCAGTCATCAAAGAATCTTTTCTTTTGTACATGAGTCTGTTTTCAAGTCCTTGTAATAGGGATATCATACAGTATTTGTCCTTCTGCTGCTGACTAATTTCACTCGATATAATGTCTTCCAATTGAAACCAGGTTGTAAGATGCTTCCTAAAATCATCACTGTTCTTACATCATTGCATAGTGTTCTGTTGAGTATATATACCATCATTTATTTATCCATTCATCTGTTGTTGGGCATCTGGGTTGATTCCATCTTTTTGCTATTGTGGACTGTGCTACGATAAACATTCATGTGCATGTGTCTGTTCATGTGACTACCGTTGCTTCTGTAGAATATATTCCAAGCAGTGGGATTACTACATCAAATGGCATGTGTATTTCCAGCTTTTTAAAGAAGTGCCAGATTGCTTTCCGAAGAGGTTGTACCATTTTGCAATCCTGCCAGCAGTGTAGGAGAGCTCCAATTTCTCCACAGCATCCCCATCATTTGTTGTTTTCTGTTCTTTGGATCATGGCCAACCTTGTTGGGGTGAGATGATATCTCATCACAGTTTTGATTTGAAATTCTTTAATAGCTAATCATCCTGAGATTTTGCACATGTGTCTTTTGGTTGCCTGGATGTTCTCTTTAGAGAAGTGTCTGTCCATCTCATTCTCCCATCATTTAATTGGATAATTTATCCTATTCATGTTGATGTTTTGTATTACCTTCTAGATTATGGAGAACAGACATCGGTCTGACATATAGTTGCCAAATACTTTTTCTCATTCTGTAGGTGGTCTTTTAATTCTTTTGATAAAGTCTTTGGATGAGCAAAAGTGTTCGATTCTTGGTGTTTCCATTTATCTGTTTTCTATTGATCATGCTTTGTGAGATTTTGAAATCTGTCTATTGTGTATTAAAACTTCCATTGTTGATCCTATTTTTTCTTGGATGAGCTATATTGTTATAGATGTGATATTTAGGACTTATATACAATTTGAGTTGGTTTTTGTATAAGGTGTGTGATAAGAGTTTTGTTTCAATTTTTTGCAGATGGATAACCAATTTTGCAAGCACTATTTATTAAAGGGATAGTTTTTTTCTCCAGTTTAAAATTTTGGGGCCTTGGTTGAATATCAACGTTCGTAGGAGGATGGTGGCATCTCTGGAGTCTCCACTCTGTTCCATTTGTCTATATGTCTCTTTTGGTACCAGTACTAGGCTATTTTGACTGCTCTGGCAGTGTAATAGATTCTAAAGTCAGGTAGTGAGAGGCTTCCCAATGTGTTCTTCAGTAGTGTTTATTTATCTGTGATTTCTTCCCTTTCTAAATAAAGTTGCTGATTTTTTTTCTCCAACTCATCAAAAAATGTCACTGGTATTTGTATTAGGATTGCATTGTATATGTAGATCGTTTAGAGTAAAATAGCCATTTTCACAATGTTAAGTCTTCCTATCGAAAAACAGGGTAGGTTTCTCCATTTACGTAAGTCTTCCTTAGTTTCTTGTAGTAAGGGCTTGTAGTTCTCTTTGTAAAAGTCTCTTATTTCTCTGGTTATATTTATTACTAGATTTTTTATCTTCTTTGGGGCTATAGTAATTTGTACTGATTTGGTGATAAATTCTTTAATAATCTCTTTGTTGGCAAAAAAGAATCCTACTGATTTATTTAGCTTTATCTTATATCCTGATACTTTGCTGAATTCTTCTATCAGCTTGAGTAGTTTACTTGTGGATTGTTTAGGATTCTCTGTGTATACAATCACAATCATCTGCAAATACGGAGATATTTACTTCTTTGCCAGTGCCGATGGCCTTTATTTCTTTGTCTTGTCTAAGACAAGAACTAAGAACTAAGACTAGAACTTCTAGTACAATGTTGAACAAGAAATACGAGAGTGCACATCCTTGTCTAGTTCCCATTCTCAAGGGGAATAATTTCAGGCTCTCTCCATTCTGGATGAAGTATAAATGGCCCTTATTGCATTAAGGAATTTGCTTTCTATTCCTATTTTGCTTAGAGTTTTTAACATGATTGGCTTTTGGACTTTATCAAATGCCTTTTCTGCATCATTTGAAAAAATCAGGTGATTCTTGCCTTTTGTGTTATTTAAGTGGTTGATCACATTGTTTTTCTGATGTTGAACCAGCCTTGTATTCCTGCTATGAATCCAACTTGGTTGTGATGAATTTTTTTTTAATTTTTTTATTTTGTTGAATTCTGTCAGCAAGGATTTTGTTGAAGATGTTTGCATCTAGGTTTATGAGTAATATTGGTCTATAGTTCTCTTTTTTTGTGGGATCTTTCCCTGGCTTTGGTAACAGGGTTATGCTGGTTTCATAGAATGAATTTGGGAGTATTCCATCCCTTTCTATGCTGTGAACTACTCTCAGTAATATTAGAGTTAACTTCTGTAAAAGCTTGGTACAATTTTGCAGTGAAGCCATGCAGGCCAGGGCTTTTTTTTGTTGGTAGTATTTGGATGACTTTTCAATTTCTTCCTTTGTGATAGGCTTATTAAGTTGTTCTGCTTCACCATGTGATAAATTTGGTAGGTGATATGAATCTAGGAATTTGTCCATTTCCTCTAGGCTTTCATATCTGTTAGAGTGCAGTCTTTCATAGTATGCTGTTATGATATTTTTTGTTTCTGTTAGATCTGTTGTGACCTCTCCCATTTCTTTTCCTATTCTTGTTATTTGTCTCCTTTCCTGTTTTTCATTAGTAAGTTTAGCCAATGGTTTGTCAATTTTGTATATCTTTTTGAAAAACCAGCTTTTGGTCTTTTCAGTTTTTTCATTTCTTTTTCTATTTTCTAATTCATTTATTTCTGCTCTCAGCATTATGATCTATTTTCTTCTGATGTCTGAAGGATCCTTCTGTTGCTCTCTTTCTACTTGTTCAAGCTGTAGAGTTAATTCTTTGGTTTGGTTTCTTTCTTCCTTCCGGGTGTGTGAATTTATAAAGATAAACTGACCTCTGAGCACTGCTTTGGCTGTATCCCATAGATTCTTCTAGGGAGTGTTTTCATTCTCGTTTGTATACATAAATTTCTTTATTTCATTCTTGATTTCTTCTATAATGCGTGGCTTTTTGAGCAAGATGTTCAATTCCCTTGAGTTTCAATTTCTTCCTATGTTTCTTTTGCTATTGATTTCAACTTTTATGGTTTATGAACTGAGAAGATGCTTTGCAATAATTCAGTGGTTTGGATTTTGTTGAGATTTACTTTGTGTCCTAACACATGGTCTATTCTGGGAATTTTTTCATGTGCACTGGAGAAGAAAGTGCATTTGTCTGCTGAAGGATAGAAAGTTCCATGTATGTCAATGAACTTTAGTTGGTTAATTGTCAAAATAAGATCTTCTGTGTCTTTATTGAGCTTTTTTTCTAGAAGATCTGTCCGATACTGAGAGCAGAGTGTTGAGGTCTCCCACTATTACTGTGGAGTGACCTATCTCATTTTTGAATGTAGTTAGTGTTTCTTCGATATATTTAGATGCTCTGGTATTGGGTGCATAAATATTTAACATGTTAAGTCCTGCTTGTGTATAGAAACTTTCAGCAATAAACAGTGTCCATCCTTGTCCACAATGGTGGATTTTACATTAAAATATATTTTATCTGAGATTAATATTGCCATACCTGCTCTTCTTTTTATATTGTTAGCTTGGTATATATTTTTTCGTCCTTTAATTTTCAGTTCATTCATATCTTTAAGTCTAATGTGAGTTTTTTGTAGGCAACATATAGACGTGTCATGTCTTTTGATCCAAGATGTCACTCATTGTCTCTTTACTGGAGCAGTCAGTCCATTTACATTCAATGTAGTTATTGATAGGTGTGTACTTAGTGTTGTCCTTTTGATTTATTTATTTTTGTGTTGATGTTTTCTCTGTTGCTCTTACTATTCTGTTCTGGGACATTCTTCTTTGTGGTTTAAATTTTCACCTTTTTCAGTGTTGGCTTTGTGTTTTTTGAGACTCCTGTATTGTGTTTCTTGTTTTGATATGTCACATCTTTATTGTGTTTTGCAGTTATTGCTATGATCTCCCTTAACAATCTATATTAAACCCAATTTTAACTTCTACATATCTTATTAACTTCCTCTTCATCTGTAAGGACTATATCTATTGTATTGTCTCCCTCTTTTTAATGTGATGGTATAATAGTTTTCATGATATGATCACTGGGTCACTTCTTTTAATATTATAGCTTTGGTTGAGTTTTGTGCCTTCCCTAACGAAGTAGATTTATAGATAATGTGTCCTGTATTGTCTCCTAAAATTTAGAATTACTGGTTATGTTCTTCTAAGTCATGAGTTTCTTTCAGTATTTCTTGGAGCTTTGATTTGATTTTTACAAAGTCTCTGAGTTTCTGTTTATCTGCAAATGTCTTAATTTCATTTTCATATTTTAAAGATAGTTTTGCAGGATAAATAATTCTTGGTTGTAAGTTTTTCTCCTTCAAGGCTTTGAATGTGCCTTCCCACTGCCTCTGTGCCAATATGGTTTCTGCCGATAAGTCAGACAAAACTCTACTGTGTTTCCCTGTGAATGTTTGCTTTCAGTCTTGTTGCCTGTAAAAGTTTCTGCTTATGTTTCATTTTGTTAAGCTTGATTACAAAATGTCTTGAAATCTTTCTTTTTGAGTCTATATTGTGTGGAATTCAATAGGCATATTGGATATCTATGTTCTCTTCTTTCATACTTTCAGGAAAGTTTTCTGTCAGCAAGTCAACAACAATAGTCTCCATGTTTTCAGGTACACCTCCCTGTGCAGGAACTCTGATTAACTGTAGATTGTTTTGCTTGTTAGAGTCCCACGTGTTTATTAATGCTTCTTCATTTTTGTTGCTTCTTTTATTTGATTTCTATTTGTAAATGCTGATGTCAGTCACTGTATCTTCAAGATAAGTAAGTCTGGTTTTCAGTTGTTCATATATGTTCTTTTGGCTTTGAATTGAATTGTCTAGTTCTGTAATTTTGTTATTGATCTGTCAGATTTCAAAATGCTGTTGTTCAGTCTGTTCGAACAGCTTGCATAATTTTTCATTTTGCTCTGCTGCATTTTGTATAATGTCTAAGAGGGTTCTCTATGTAATTCTTTTGTACTTGAACTCCAATAGTTTCAGAAAGACTTCTTCATCTGGGAAGTTCTTTGTTTCTTTATTTTGGGAGTCTTCTGGAGCCATAGGTGGATTTTTCTTTAGATGTTTCGCCAGTGTTTTTTGGCTTCTGGACATCTTGGTGCTGCTGTAACAGGAGCTGAGGTGCTGTTCTGAGAAGGATGTTGATCACTGGCCACCTGTATGTACTCCAGTGACCGTGCCCAGTTCAGTCTCTGGGGTAGCAGTCTCTGCCTCCTGCTTGGGAAAGACATGATCCTACTTATGAAGTCAGTGGGAGGCCATCAGCTGACCCTGTGATGTGTGTGATTAAAGGTTGGAAGATATGCCATTGGGCTGCACCACAGTTATTTCTCTAGGCAGCCTTATTTTGAAAGGTAAAAGCTATCTGACTGCTTCCAAAGTCAGTCAACCTGTCTGGTGTGCAAGCTCCTCCCTCAGGCTGACAGTAGAGGCATCCTTACAGCCAACCCTAGATGCAGTGATGTAGATCAAAGTATGGACAAGTTACTTTCCTGCTGTCATCCCCTTCAAGGTCCCACCTGTAAGGCTATACTGTGCTAAATACAGCTTTTCTTATGGAAAAGCAGACCCCAGGCTGACACTGCCTTCCAGCATCAGACTAGCCCCTTCTGAGGCCTCTATTTGGGTTCTCTGCTTCCCAGTGGAAGAAGATTCTGTCCCAGACAAGCTGCCGCGCCTGCTGTGGAATAGCCAAATCTATGACAGAAGTCTGAAAAGAGAGGGTGGAGGGGCTGTGGTGCTCTTACAGAGCCAGGCTCTCAAAATGTGGCTATTCCACCCACTGATCATGTCAGCAGTGTGGCTGAGCTTTGCTGCCAGTTAAGCTCATCTCCCATCTTCTGGCTAACAAAAAGAAAAAGAAGTTAAAAACACCGGTTACCTTCAGTCCCCGAGAGCTGGCCATTCAACAAGGGCGAGGGTCAGCCAAAGAGAAGACGTTTCCCCTTCAGTGGCATGTAGTCCAAATTGACAGCCCTATGCCGTGACCTAGGGCTCACTGGGTGTCCAGAAGCCTCCATTTAATTATCAATCCTGGACTTGGTTTTCAGAGAGAATTAAGGAGACATATGTCTAGTCTGCCATCTTGATGTCATCTCCCAAATTGACCCATTTTAGTGACCCTTTACAAGCTTTTAAGATCCCAGACACCACTGAATGAAGTGGGATGCAGAACATTTTCTTAAAAAAAAAACTTTAGAATTACAAGCCACCTAGATGTTCCCAAAACCATGTTCTTTGGACCCTAGGCCCAGCTACTCTTTCCCAGAAAGTGTGTGATTATGTTCAAGAACCTTCTTAGATTTTGGTTTAGTCCTGTTGCAGGCTTCACTTGTATTGTGTTTTGTTGTTTTCTTCAGCTAAGACAATTCTTGTCTCCTATTTAGTTAATGAATTCCCCTCTCCTTCCTCACCCTTATAACAAACCATCAAAGAATGTTTTCTTCAGAGTTTAAACCCATTCTTGATTTCCTGTAATAATGGTCTTATGCAATATTTGTTCTTTTGCAACTAATTTCACTCAGCATAATGCACTCCAATTTCATCTATGTTGTAAGATGTTTCAGATTCCTCATTCTTCTTTATCATTGCATAATATTCCACTCTATCTATCAAACTTTGTTTATCCCCTCATCTGTTGATGGGCACTGAGTTTGTTTGCATCTTTTTTGCTATTTAGTATATGCTTAAGAGATACTCCTTTAGAATTTTGATGGAAAAGCAAAGCTTTTTATCAAACTTAACTAAATCCAAATTTGAACTTCAAATTTTGTTACTGCAGTTGCAGCAGGTGTTGAACTCTTTGCTGAATTCTTTTGGGCTTCCATTTGTTATTTTTCCCTGGTTCATTTGAAGTGGAATTTCCTTCGTTTAGAGTTCAGGATTCAGTCAAATATTTAAGGGTAGCTTATTTATGGATTCCCTTCTTTACCTCCTTCCTTTCTGGAATTTCATCTCTTAATTGCTATCTTCAAACTCTGGTTTGGGGAACAAACACTGGCTTTCTGTTTGAGTTTTATCTCCTAGATAAATGCAAATTTCAGTGTATACACAAGGGAAAATCAAATAAGTGGCAATCTTACCCAATGGCTTCAAGAGTTGAATCATTTCCAGTTCCTTTGTGTTTTCGAACAGGACCTTCAGTGCATTGATTTTTTTTCTCTAGTGTTTATAGTTATTATGGGGAGGGATATGTTTTGAACATCCAGAAAACACTGGGGGTCATAGAGGAAAATAGGCAACTACAAGGCTTGGGGTTAATGGTGAGCTTTATTTAATCAAATCTCACACAGTTAAGCATAAAGGGAAAGGTGCTAGCACCAGGACACAAAAGCACTCTTACTTACATTACTTTAAGAACTCTTATCTATGTTTACATCAGTTAAGAACTCTCATTTGCATTAGTGAGGACGCACACCAGTTCAACTGGGTCCCACAGGGACTGTGTGGTTAATCTTAACATCATCACTTACATATCCCTAAAAGCAAGTTTCACACTAACACATTTGGGGATTGGCTGTGCTCTCAGCATTTAGATGTCAGGAGAATCTAGAGATGTATTTTTCAGTGTGAGGTGTCTCTGAGGTGGAGCCAGCAGGGACAGTGCAGGAGGCTCAGGCACCAATGGGAAACAGTATCAGTCACTCAAACCAGACCTTTGAGTGTGAAGCAGATGAAGTCTCAGGATCAGGTCACAACACAGAAGCAGGCCAAGGTCTTAGAATCAGGTCATATTAAAGAACTACACTGCAGGCACAGATTCCTAGAAGGGACTGTGCACCCTAGACCTAAAGAGTGCTGGATTTTTATACAAATTGTTCACTTGGTTGTGGTCACTATCGTCCAGTCCGTAAGTCTTATCTTCTGGTACGTTTAGTTATTGACTTATTTCTGATTCATTATTTTCTTCAGCATCTCTCTGACCATCTGCTACCATGTCCGTCTGGCAGTTGTTTTTCTCATTTTCACTTCTTCACCATGGCTTTGCATTTTCTTACCATTTTTCTTAGCTCAAACACAGCCATTTTTCATTTTAATAGTTTAGCCAATTGAACTTATGCTTATGACAAGATTCAACTTTAATGTATATTCTATCTTAACATACACATACACATGCACACACACATACATATATATATATACATATCCTCATTTTAGGAGATAAATCCAATATGTCTCACGGATTGAATTAATGTCTCCTGAAATATGTGTGTAGCCATTTAGCTCGATCATGATTCCTGGCATTGTATATATTCTTCTATGTTGTAAATCCTGCCTCTGTGATACTAATGAGGGACAATGGGAGGCAGCTGCATTGGTGGGGTAGGCATCAATGTGTAAGATTGTATTGTCCCTTGAAGCAATGTCTTGGGATATGAAGGAAAGGGAAGGGACAGACTGTTGGGGATCTCATACCACCAAGAAAGCAGTGCTGAGAGAGGAGCACATCCTTTGGAGCTGAGGTTTCTGCACCTCAGAAGTTACCAGTCCAGGAGTAGAGTGATAACAAAAATCTTCCTTCAGAGCCAACAATGGAAGACATCCCCTGGAGCTGATGCCCTGTATTTGGACTTTCAGCTTAATTTTCTGTGAGAAAATAAATTTGTCTTTTTAAAGCCATCCACTTGTGGTTTTTCTGTTACAGCAGCACTGAATGACTAAGAAAATAAGGTATTAAAATCTGGGATTCTCCAATTGTTTTCTAGTTTATCAAATTTAAAGGCAAAGTCCTTACCCTAACATATAACATTTTTCATGAAGCGGATCTCTGTTAGCTCTCTGACATCATTTCTCGTTCCTTTTCCTGCCATTCTTTCAGGTCCAAGAATACTGGTTTCTTCCTGTTTGTTGAATGAACTGAGTGAATTCTTCCCTCAAGAACTTATACTGGTTCTTTACTACCTCAAATACTTATCACAAGATATTGGCATGGCTTACTCCTTCACTTCTTCTGGGTCTTTACATGAATGTCTCTGCCTCAGTGAGACTTTCCTTGGTCACAATGATTAAAATATCAACCTTGTATGTACTTCTCGGAAACCATATTGGCATAATGGTTAAGAGCTATAGCTACTGTACCTAAAGGTCAGAGTTTAAAATCACAATCCACTCCTTGAAAACCTTATGGGGCAGTTCTACTTTGTTTTATAGGATTGCTATGATTAAGAGTTGTTTTCTTGTTCTTTTGGTTATTTGATGAACTTCTCATTTCACTTCCCTACTTTTATCTTTTTCTTTTATCACTATCTTACATATATATATAATCCCATATATATATATTTTTCTGTGTGTGTGTGTGTATTCACTTATTTATTCACTTACTGTCTGTTTTCTCTTCTAAAGTGTAAAGATGGCAGAGATTTTATCCTGTTTAGTTTACTGCTACCGTGAGGGATCAGTCCCAGAGGAAGAACGTCTTGCTTGGTAAAGAGTCAACAAAACAGAGAAAGATGGATGACATCTATCAGAGTAAGGTAAATTGACACAGTAACCACAACAGTGGGTTCATGGATAATGATTATGAAGATGCTAGGGAATGGGCAATGTTCTCTTCTGTTGCGCACAGGGTCTGTATGAATTGGAACCAACTTGATGGCACCTAACAACAACAAATTTTACTGCTATATTTCCAAGTGCCTGCTGTATCCTCAACATTGAGAAGTTTATAGAACATAGAGGACACTCAAGAAATATTTTTGAATGGTTTAATGACTCAAAATTGAACCACACTTTGTTAGTTATTGTCTACTCTTGAGAGCAACATGCTTGCATGAGTAAGCCTACTATGAGTGAACCAGATGAATATTCTCTACTTAAACTACCATTCCAGATAATATGAGACAGACAGCATAGATTTCAGTTTGACAGAAGAAATCTTTCCAAGACTAGCTTTCCAAAATAACAACAAATATTTTCTTATATTCTTCAGAATAAATTTCCTCTTCTGTTATTACTGAAACTATGAGAAGTAGTGAACTTAGTATGTAAGGTAACATCCTACACATTTCTGCATGTGTTTAAGTAAATGTTTCCACAGAGTCAAGTAAATATTCTATGAACTAAATCATATAACTTATGGTACAGACACTTTTCCCATTACAAAGTAAAGAAAGTTTAAAATTGATTTTCAGTGGATAATTTGTCCATGTACATTTCCACAGCTCAAAGGATTATAATTTTTTAAAAATAAGAGACACTTTTCTTACACCTTACACTTCTCTGTAAGTTTTTTGAACAACATAAAATAACAGTTTTTAACTAAAAAGAACTTTCTTTCAAGAAGATTATTCTGATAAGTGACCATTTGGAATTCATCAAAGAATAAAGTGGTACCTGATTTTTACCAAGAAGGATTCAATATTCAGTGACTTTGGTAGGCAGTGTTCACCTTTAACAAACTCTTAGGATGGTTCAGATCTCACTGATATTTTTATTTTAAGTCCATAGAAGGCATATCACAGAAAGATACCCAGACCAACATGCTATCACTTTGGGTTGGAAAAAAAACTCTAATCAACACCCAAAAAGCACTGATCATCTTCTATGTATAGGACATGATGGTTCATAGTATGAAATACACATTCTAAATGTAGATATCTGGTTTTTGACCAGAAATACAATTCTTTTTGTTTACAGTTAGTAATATTGGGGAAAATGTTCCTCTTTCATACATTGTTGGATGTTCTTGATAACACAGAGGTAATTGATAGGAGATTAGAAGGTCTTATCAGGAATAGAATGAAGTTTATAAACTCACTTCCCACACAGTTACAAAAATGTTATAACACCTAAAGAAAAAAAAAACTGAACACGGATTTTAAAATTATAGTTACAAATGACATTTTATTTCCTTCATTCTTCTGTTTGCACAGCTGATGACTGATGACAATATTGCGTATGACTATATTAATGTGGGGGCTAAATTATTATAACAAATCCTATTAATGAATAGTCTTGAATTATTATCAGTAGAGTGAACAGGCTATAATCACAAAGAACAAGGTTTAGCATATGTGTTGTAAGACTGAAGCAATAGCAAAGAAAAAAAGACAAGGATTAATATTCTTTGGAAGAAAAGGAAGAAAGTTCTAGAAAGTGAATTTGCCTTTCACTAGAAAATGGAATAATTCATTCCTCTATCTCAGAATTGCTGTTCCAGTTGTTAAGTGCTCTGCTGTTAAACTTATCAGCCTTTCTGGGGGAGAAAGATGTGGCAGCTAGTTTCTATAAAGATTTACAGCATCAGAAATCCTGTAGGACAATTCTACTCTGTCCTAGGTGCTCACTATGAATCAGAATGCAACTTGACCACAGTAGTTTTCATGGTTGTTTGCTTTTTAAATATCAGATGTAATCACTTCCCAGTTCCTGCTTGCGTTAAGGTTTAAAAATATATTTCTAGCCATCTATAATCTAAATTGTGATTTAATTTTACTAACGGGAATAGAAGCAAGAAATGAAGAAACAATATGAGGAGAGAGAAGTGAAATACAATAAACAATTAAAATAGCTTACCTTTACTTACTCAAGGAGCCCTTGTGGCACAGTAGCTAAAACAATCAACTGCTAACAGATGGATTAGTGGTTTAAAACCACAAGCAAATCCATGGAAGAATGATGTGGCAGTCTGAACCCAAAGAGACTTATAGCCTTGTAAACTCTATGGGGTGAACATGAGTCAAAATCAAAGCAAAGGCAATGAGTTTTGATTTACTTAGCTATTGCTACATGAAAGCCAGAAGACTAAGAACTTTATGTGAATAATTCATTTCAATGGAATCCCCCTAAAAAAAACGAGCTGTAAGGAGGGGCAGGGCCAAGATGGAAGATTACACACGTCTCCTCAACTCCCTCTTAGAAGTAAGGCCTGGAGTGGGAATAGAACAGAGCAGAGTGGACAACCTGGGAACCCTAGGATCTAGTGTAGGGTTGTCAGATTGGACTAGGCAGCAGTAAGGGGGAAACTACCTCTCTCAAAGATGAGGCAGTGACATGCTGAGTCCTGCTTCTGTTGACTCATCATTAGGGAAGACTGAAGGTTCTGAAGCCTTCTTTTGTATCCGGGAGATGAGGACTGGGCATGAGCCAAATAAAGTGCTGAACTGCAATGCTCAAACAGCATATAGTGCAGCAGAGAGTCTGTGCTTGGTATATACACATATTGAGAACCCAGCTACAGACTGAGGGCACCACTGCTACTCCACCCTCACTTTTATGAGCTGCACCATAGATTCTGATGTCTCATGGCAGGCAGGGCAGGTTTAGTGGGACACCATCTTGGTCAAGTGGGCGGCAGAGTCAGCCACACTGAGGTCTTAGATGGGGCTAATTCTCATGCTGACTGGCAGCCCCTGTCTGAAAAGGGCTTCTCCAGCAGAAAAGTTGTATTTAGGATAGTGGCGAATAGAGTTATGGTTGGAGCTAGACAGATGGTGGCAGCAAGGCCCTAAAACCTTCCTTCTTTGAACCATGTCATAGCTTCTAGGGACAGACTATGAGGTGTTTACATTGTCAGCTGGAAGGAGGGGTCTGCCACACCTGAGGTACTGACTGATTTTGGTGTAATTGGACAGCTCTTCTCTGAACAGTAAACCACATTTTTAAAGTAAGACCACCTGAACTGACTGCTGAGTGGGGAAGCAACGTCTCACCACCCTTCACTGATCCACATCATAGCAGCACCGATGGCCCCCCAGTGACTACAAAAGTAGAGCACCATCTTTGTCAGCCAGGAGGCAAAGCCTGCCACCCAGGAGAGTACACCTGGGACCAGTCACTAGAGTACATAGAGGCAACCGGTGACCAAATCTAGTAGTTCCCTTTCTCCCCTCTTAGAACTATGGGTTTGCTCCTGTTGAGGTAACACCAGAGAACTTAACAACTTCTAGATGGCACAAAAACAACAATCAGTAGCTAACTATTTAAAGAAGCAATCCACCATGGCTCCAGAAAGTGCCCAAAACAATCAAAATACTTTTCAGATAAAGAAGACTTTCTGAAATTATCGGAGGTCAAACACCAGCATTTATGAGGAAAAATCAGAGAAAAGATATAAGAAAAATGAAAAAACATTAAGACACATGTGGGGCTCTATTAAGAGGAATAATCTACAAATGATTGGAGTTTCTGAAAAGAGTGGGATAGGCTGAAAATGCAGGGAGCATTGTTGTAGAGTTGCTGACAGCAAACTTCCCTGAAATTATGAAAGAAGTGAACATAGATATCCAAGATGCTTATCAAATGCCACAAAAATTAGATCCCAAAAGAAAGATACCAAGACATACTATACTCAAGCTTAATAAAATGAAACATAAAGAGAGGCTCTCAAAGGCAGTGAGGCTTAAAGCAAGGCTAACATACAAAGGGAAGTTCTGTAGGCTTTCACCTGACTTCTCAGCAGAAAGCATGTTGGCATGAAGGCAATGGGATGACACATTTAAACCCCTGAAGGAGAAAAACTTCCAACCAAGAATTATATATCCTGCAAAATTGTCTCTCAAATATGAAGGTGAAATTAAGACATTCACAGACAAACAGAAGCTTAGAGAGTTTGTAAAAATCAAACCAAAACTACAGGAAATACTGAAGGAAGTGCTTTCTTTAGAAAAACAAAAGCATCAAACATACACTTAAGGAGGAAATGTAAGATACAGAATCCAGAATCCTACTCAGTTAGGGACTTTACAAAGCTCAATCAAAGCTAAAATATTAAAAGAAGGGAACCAGTGTTCTTAACACAAAACTTATGACATCATCACACAAAAAAGAGGGATGTATTACGACAGTTATAACCCTTCCAGAATGACTGGAAATTAAAAGAATATGCAGAAGTTAAAGGGTGGTTTAAACTTAACATAATAAGGGGGATCATGAGGTAGGCACAAAGCAAAATAACAACGCAACATATCAACACAAGAAAAATAATACAGGAGTCTCAAGAAACACAAAACTAACATTAGAAATATGAAAAGTCAATCCATAAAGGAGAATGACCCAGAACAAAATACTAAGAAAAACATAGAAAACATTAACAGCACAAAAATAAATGCATCAAAATGACAGCACTAAACACATAGCTATCAATAATTGCACTGAATGTAAACAGAGAGAATGCTACCATAAAGAGACAGTGAGTAATATCGTGGATCAAAAGACCCAATCTGTCTACATGTTGCTTACACAAAACACACCTTAGACTCAAAGATACGAACAAACTGAAAACCAAACGATAGAAAAGTATATATCAATCTAACAACATTCAAGGAAGATCAGGAGTGGCAATACTAATCTGAAATAAAATAGACTTTAATGCAAAATCCACCATCGTGAACAAGAATGGTCACTATTGCTGAAAGGTTCAAAACATAAGCAAGACATAACAATATTAAATATTTCCAGACCCAATAACGGAACCTCTAAATACATCAAACAGGCACTGACAACATTGAAAAATGAGACAGATCACTCCACGATAATAGTTGGAGACTTCTAACACTCTACTTTAGGTAATGGACAAATCATCCAGAAAAAAAGCTCAGCAAAGATACAGAAGATTGTATTGTGACAATCAAACCACTAGATCTCATCAATCTACAGAAAACTTTTTACCCATCAACAGATAAGTACAACTTCCTCTCCAAGGCACATGGAACATTTTCCAGAACAGACCATATGTCAGAACAGACCATATGTCAGAACATAAAGGAAGTCTCAGCACAATTCAAAACACAGAAAATTTTGCAAGGCATCTTCCTGGACCACAAAGTCATAAAAGTTGAAATCAATGGCAGAAAAAACATTAGTAGAAATTTGAACTCATGGAGAAGGCACAACTTGTTGAAAAATCCATGGGTTATATAAGAAATTGAGGATGAAACAAAGAAATTTGTGGAATCAAATGAGAGTGAAAACACATCTTACCAGAACGTAGCAAAAGCAGTTCTCAGAAGTCAGTTTATCTCTATACATGCTCACATCTGGAAGGAAGAAAGGACTCAAATAAAAAAATAATAATATCTATACAGCTTGAATGAGTAGAAAGAGGGCAACAGACAGACCTCTCAGGTTCCAGAAAAACACAGATAATAAAGATTAAACCAGAACTAAATGAATTAGAAAATAGAAGAACAATTGAAAAAAAATCAACAAAACCAGAAGCTGTTTTTTTTTTTTTTTTTTGTAAAGATCAACAAAATTGATAAACTACTGGCTGAACTTACAAAAGAAAAACGGGAGAGGAAACAAATAACCTGAATAAGAAATGAGATGGGAGATGTCACAACAGACCCAAGTGAAATCAAAAGTATCAAAACTGACTACTGTGAAAGACTATATTCTAAAAAATTTAAAGACCTAGAGGAGATGGACAAATTTCTAGATTCATATCACCTACCAAACTTATCACAAGAAGTAAAACAACTTAATAAATCCATCACAAAGGAAGAGACTGAAAAAGTCATCAAAAAATTGCCAAATGAAAGGAGTCCTGGCCTAGATGTTTTCACCAGAGAATTCAACCAAAACTTTCTAGAAGAATTAACTGCAATACGACTGAGACTATTTCACAGCATAGAAAGGGAGGAAATACTCTCAGATTCATTGTATGAAGTCAGCATAACTCTGACATCAAGGCCCAGGAAAGATCTGACAAAAACAAGAAAATTATAGACCAGTATCAGTCATGAACCTAAAAGCAAAAATCTTCGACAAAATCTTTACCAATAGAATTCAACAACATGACAAAAAATCATCATCACCAAGTTGCATTCATAGCAGGGATGCAAGCCTGGTTCAACATCAGAAAAATAATGAATGTGATCAACCACATAAATATCACAAATAATTCTGTCTTAGTCACCTGGTACTGCTCTAACAGAAAATACCACTAGTGGAAGGCTTCATGAAAAAAAACTTTTATTGTCACAGTCTGGTAAGCTGTAAATCCCTTCATGAGTTACAAGTACATTCAATAAGACAAATCATCACAGTGCAGTAGGCCGAGAGTCCAAATTCAACAAGAGCATCTCAGCACAGCAACCTCGAGTCCAAAGGACGTGCTCTGCTCTCGGTGCTGCTTTCTTGGTGGTGTGAGATTCCAAACTTCCTTGGCTCACTTCTCTCCCTTATATTCCACAAGCTTGGGGCTTGAGTCCTGCCTCATAATCACAACTGCACCCCATTCTCCATCATCAATATCACAGAGGCAAGACTCACAACACATGGGCACATATTGGCACTCACAACACATATGGCACCATATTGGGATTCATAGCATAGACACATCAATACCTACACTTTGGGGGGAACACAATTCAATCCATGACAGATAAAAATCACCTGATTTTGTCAATTGATGGAAGAAAATACATTTGACAAAGTCCAACACTGATTCATGCTAAAAGCCATCTGCAAAACAGGAAGAGAGGGGAAATTCCTCAATGCAATAAGGGGCATCTATGAAAAGCCAACCTCCTACATCATCTTGAATGGAGAGAGAATGAAAGAACTCCCCTTAAGAATGCAAACTCGAGAAGGATGGCCACTCTCATCATCTTTATTCAACATTGTACTAGAGGTTCTAGCCAGAGAAATCAGACAAGATGAAGAAATAAAGGGCAGCCGCAAAGGCAAAGAAGAAATAGAAATCTCCCTGTCTGCAGACGATATGATTGTATATGCAGAGAATCCTGAGGAATCCATAATTAAATTACTGGAACTAATAAAAGAGTTCAGCAAAGTATCAGGATATAAGATAAATATATGCAAATCAATAGGATTCCTTTACACCAACAAAGATAACATTAAAGAAGAAATCAAATCAGTACCATTTACTATAGCCTCCAAGAAGGTAAAATACCTAGGAATAAATCTAACCAACGCAATAAGAGACCTATACAGAGAGAATTACAATAGCTTACTGCAAGAAACCAAAAGACTTATATAAGTAGAGAAACCTACCCTGCTCACGGATAGGAAGACTCAATATTGAGAAAATGTCTATTTTACTAAAAGAAATCTACATATACAATGCAATCTCATTACAAATTCCAGTGTCATTTTTTAATGAGATGGAGAAACAAATCACCAACTTTGTTTCGAAAGGGAAGAAATCCGGAATACATAAAGCACTACTGAAGAAGAGGAACGCAGTGGGAAGTCTCACACTGCCAAACCTTAGACCCTACTACACTGCCACAGTAGTCAAAAGAGCCTGGTACCAGTACAAAAAGAGACATTTGGGCCAATAGAACAGAACTGAGCCCCCAGAGATGACACCCCCCTCGTGAACAGCTGATATTTGACAAAGGCCCTAAGATTGTAAACTGGGGTCTCTTTAACAAATGGTGTTAGCAAAATTGGATAACCATCTGCAAAACTGAAACAAGACCCTTATCTCACACCTTACCCAAAAACTGACTCAAAATGGATCAAAGATCTAAATATGAAACCTAAAATGACAAAGACCATGCAAGAAAAAATAGGGTCAGAAATGTAAGTTCTGATACATGGCTTAGACTACAAAATCTGAGAAACAAAGCACGATCAACAGAAGTGATGCACTTTATGGTTCTACACATCTATAGGATATCATCCTGTTTACCTCTGGCTGGAGGAAGGAGAGTGGGTGGAGAGGAGGGGAAAGGAGACTGTTGGGAGGATGAGACATGTATGGAGCAGAGAGGAATAGTGTGCTGTCACTGGGCAGGGAGAGCAGTGGAAGTTGCATGTAGGTGGGCATGTAAATTTATATGGGAATGTACATTTCCACTCAGTCACATTAAATTAAAAAAAATAAAAAAAAGATAAATGGGAACTACTAAGAATCAAATGCTTTTGCTCACCCAAAGACCTTATCAAAAGAATTAAAAACCACCTACAGAATGAGAAAAAAATATTTGATAACTACATGTCAGACCAATGTCTGATTTCCTTAATCTACAAGGTACTGCATAGTATCAACAAGAAAAAGGTAAATAACCCACTTAAGCAATGTGCAAAGAAGATGGACAAATACTTCACCAAACAGTAAATCCAGGCAGCCAAAAGACACATGACGAAATGCTCACAATCATTAGACATTAGAGAAATTAAAATCTAAACTACAATGAGATACCATCTCACCCCAGCAAAGTTGGCCATGATCCAAAAAAACACAAAACAACAAATGCTGAAGAGGCTGTGGAGAGATCTGAACTCTTCTACATTGCTGGTGGGTTTACAAAATGGTGCAACCTCTTTGGAGAGCAATTTGGGCTTCCTTAAAAAGCTGGAAATAGATATACCATTTGAACCACAAATACCGCTGCTCGGAATATATCCTACAGAAACAAAGACTCTCACATGAACAAATAGAAGAACATGAATGTTTATTACAGCACAGTCCACAGTAGCAACAAATGGAATGAACTCAGATGCCCATCAACAGACAAAGGGATAAACAAACTATATTACATACACTCAATAGAACACTACACAATGATAAAGAACAATGAGGACTTTAGGAAACATCTCATAACCTGGTTTCAAGTGGAGGACATTACACTGAGTGAAATTAGTCAGTCGCAAAAGGAAAAATATTGTATGACTCCCCCATTTAAGGGCTTAAAAATAGACTACTGTATAGAAGAAAAGACTCTGATGTCTGAAGTGTGGTGAGGCAGGGAGGTGGTTTATCAGAGATCAAATAAACTGAAAAAACAAACCCCCTGTCATTAAGTCCACTCTGATTCCTAGAGACTCAAGGAGTAGAACTGCCACATAGAGTTTCCAAGGAAGGCCTGGCAGATCTGAACTTCCAACCTTTTGGTTAGCAGATGTAGCATTTAACCCATGATGCCACCAGGGTTTCCATAGATTAGATGATAGAAATTTGGTTAGGTGAAGGAACTGACAGCACATGGTAAAAAGTACAACAATTTAGGTGGACTTCACCGTAAACTGCAAGATCTTCTAATGTTAACTCAATACTTCAAGGATAGAGTAGCAGGGGTCTGCTGACCAAGCTTTTGGGGAACACCGAGGCCATTTGGCATTAACTAGTCTATTGCTAAGAGAGTCTTCTGCAACCCATAATAGTAAGTGATGTCCTGTGTCTTAAAAGCTAGCAAGCTGCCATCTGAGGTACACCAAATGGTCCTAACTCAGCAGGAACAGATGATCACCAAGGACCAAAATGACATGAGGGAAAGAGAATCCAGAGGACAGGGAAACCCATGTGAATGGGTGACTACATCAACATGTGACCAGAAGAATCCGATGGTGCCCGGCCACCACCAGTGATAGCAGTGATGGGGCTCACAATGTAGAGTCCCGGTGGCGACATCAGAAAAAGAAGGATGCACCTTAATAAGTCTACTAAAAGACCACATTTGATGCAGCCTGGTAGATCCCTTGGGAACATGGCCCCTAGACCTGCCACTGTCCCTCTCCAGAAAACACTACTAAAGTCAACTCTTCAGACAAAAATGGATTGGATTCAGGGATACAATGTGACTATATGATGTGTGTACTTTACGGTTCTATGCATTTATAGGATGCTGTTCTACTTGTCTCTTCTAGATGGGGGAGAAGAGGGTGGAGAGGAGGGTACGGGAGCTTGTTAAGAGGATACTACAAGTATAGAATTTAAAGGAAGTGCGTGCTGCTAGCCAGCAAGGAGAGCAGAGGGAGCTGGACACAAGCATGCATACAAAATTGATTTGGGTTGTATACTTTCACTTAATCACAATTAAAAAAATACAGCTATGAGTTAGATGCCATTGATATTTCTTTTTAAAAAATTTTATTCATATGTTTTATTTATTGTGATTGAGTAAAAGTGTACAGTCCAGTTTAAATTTGCATGCCCACCTATGTGTGGCTCCTACTGCTGGCTCTCCTTGACCGGTGGCATCACACTTCTCCTTTCTGTTGTATACATGTAATAGCCTCTTAACAGTTTCCTGTCCCCTCTTCTCCACCCTCTCCACTCCCCTCTAGTAAGAGGCTAGCATGATGACATCCTATAGATGCATAGAACCATGAAGTGCACACATGATATGGTCACACTGTGTTGCCGAGTCCAACTCATTCCTGTCCGAGGAGTTGACCTCAGTAATGATTTATTAACAGGGGCAGCATCAGGTCTAGAGGCCATGCTTCCAGGGGAACCTGCAGACCTTTGGACCATCAATTGCGGTCTTTTAGTGGATTTCTCAGGATTGACCTCTTTTTATTCCCGTATTGCCACTGGGACTCCACTTTGTGAGCCCCATCACTGCTGTCACTGGTGGTGGCTGGGCACCAACTGGTTCTTCTGGTCACATGTTGATGTAGTCACGAATTCACATTGTTCTTTCTGTCTTCTGGATTCTCTCCCCCATGTCATTTTGGTGATCATCTGTTCCTGCTGAGTTGGAACTACTTGGTGTACCTCAGATGGCAGCTTGCTAGCTTTTAAGACCTCAGATGCCATTCACCAATATGGAGTGAAGAACATTCTATAGCAACAAGCTAGTTATGCCAATTGACCTTGATGTCCTCTGAGACCGTGGTCCCCAGCACCCGCCCCTGCTACTCGATCCTTGCAATATTGGGTTAAGATTGGAAGAGTTTTCAGGTTATGTTGAAGTCCAGTTAAATTGAGCTTCTTTCTAATGTGTGCTGTCACTGATTTAACCCAACGAAAATTCAATCAACTATTTAATCTGTAACCAGCCCTCTCCCTACTTCCCTCCCCTCCCTTGCAGCCATCAAAGAGTCTTTTTCTCTGTACATGAGTTTGGTTTTAAGTCATTATAGTAGGAGTCACATACAATATTTGTTTTTGTGCCACTGATTAATTTCACTCAACATAATGTCTTCCAATTAAAACAAGTTATGAGATGCTTCCTAAAATCTTTTGATTCAGTATGTTGCTTGTTATCTCTTTACTGAAGCATTAAATCCATTTACATTCAATGTAATTATTGAGAGGTATGTGTTTAGTGCCGTCAGTTTTATTTATTCATGTTTGTGTTGATATTTTCTCTATTGCTCTTAACATCCTGCTCTGGGACACTCTTCATTATGGGTTGATTTTTAACACTTTTAAGTGTTGGTTTTGTGTTTGTTGAGACTCCTGTATTATGTTACTTGTTTTGATCTGTTGCATCTTTATTGTGTTTTGTGGCTACATTATGCTCCCCCTTAATAATCTATATTTAAACCCAATTTTAATATCTACATATCTTATTAACTTCTTCATCTGGAAGAACTATAACTACTGTAGTACCTCCCTCTTTTTATTGTGATGATATCATAGTATTCATGATATGGCCAATGTATGACCTCATTTAATATCATAGCTTTGGTTGAGTTTTGTACTTTCCCTAATGGAGTAGGTTTCTAGATGATGTGGCTTGTAATATTTCCTAAAATATAGAGTTAATGGTTTTGTTCTTCTAAGCCAAGTGTTTCTTTTAGTATTTCTTGGAGCTTTGGTTTGGTTTTACAAAGCCTCTGAGTTTCTGTTTATCTGTGAATGTCTTAATTTCATTTTCATATTTGAAAGACAGTTTTGTGGGACATATAATCCTTGGTTGGAAGTTTTTCTCCTTCAAGGCTTTGAATGTTCCATCCCGCTGCCTCCATGCCAACATGGTTTCTGCCAAGAAGTCAGATGAAGCCTACCAGGCTTCCCTCTGAATGCTAGCTTTGCTTTGAGTCTTGTTGCCTTTAAGAGTTTCTGTTTCTATTTCATTTTACTAATCTTGATTATAATTCGTCTTGGAGTCTTTATTTTGGGATCTACATTGTGTGGTGTTCAATATGCATCTTGGATATCTATGTTCTCTTCTTTCCTAATTTCAGGGAAGTTTTCTGTCAGCACGTCAACAACAATACTGTTCTCAGGTGTCCCTTCCTGTTCAATAACTCCAATTAATCATAGATTGTTCCTCTTGGTAGATTCCCACATGTGTTTTTTTCTTTAATGCTACTTCATTTTTGTTGTTTCTTTTCTCTGATTTCTTCTCATAAATGCTGGTGTCAGTAGCTTTGTCTTCCAAGTCAGAAAGTCTATTTTCCAATTGTTCAGTTCTTAAACTCCACCCCCACCTTTGCTATTTCTATCTAAAAGAGAAAGCTACAGATTAGAGACATTTAATATTTAGCACAGGAGGTGGAGTCAAGATTGCAGACTACACACACATTTTGTTAATTCCCTCTGAAAACTAAGGCCTGTATTGATAATTAACTGGAGTTTCTGGACATCCATTGAGCCCTAGGACATGGCATAGGGCTGTCAGTTTGGACTACATGCCACACAGGGAGAAGCTTCTCTTTCGCTGATCCCCACCCTTGTTGAATGGCTGGCTCTCGTGGACTGAAGGTAACTGCCATTTTTAACTTTTTTTCTTTTTGTAATCCGGCAGTGGCAATTGCACTTAACTGGCAGCAAATCTCAGCTGCACTGATGATGTGATCAGTGGCAGTGCAGCTGCATTTTGAGAGCCTGGCTCTGGACTTAGAGCACTATGGTCCCCCCACCCTGTCTTTCTGAATCTCTGCCATTGATTTGGCTGTGTCCCAGCAGGTGGGAGAGCTTCTCAGGGAGAACTTGTGTAAGATGCCATCTTGTTTGACTGGGAGGTGGAGTTACTCAAACAGGCCTCAGCAGGGGCTAATTCTCAGGCTGGGAGGCAGTGCCAGCCAAGGGAGTACTTTCCCAGCAGAAAAGCTGTGTTTAACACAGTGTAGCCTTAGGTGTGAGACCCAGCAGCAGATGACAGCAGGACAGTAGCTTTTCCGTACTTTTAACTAGATCACAGCATCTGGGGTTGGATATAGAGGTGTGTCGATTTTTTGCTAGCTGGAAAGAGGGGCCTGCACACCTGACAGCCTGACTGATTTTGGAAGCTTTCAGATAGCTTTTACCTTTTAAAATAAGACTACATAGAGAAATAACTGTGGTGCAGCCTGACAGTACCTCCTCCAGCCTTTACTGATGCACAACATAGCATCAGCTGATGGCTCCCAGTGACTCCATAAGTAAGGCTTTGTCTTTGCCAGCGAGGATGTGGAGCCTGCTACCTAAGAGATTCCACTGGGCCCAGTCACTGAAGTACATAGAGGTGACTGGTGATTAACTCTCTTAACAGACTGTGCTTCAACTCCTGTTACGGCAACACCAGAGAAACTAAATAACCTCTAGACGCCCAGAAAGCAACAATCTTTCACCAGACACTTAAAGAAAAAATCCACCCACGGCTCCAGAAAGCTCCCAAAAGAAACAACCAAGGAACTTCCCAGATGAAGAAGCCTTTATGAAACTTTCAGAGGTCAAGTACAAAAGAATTATATGTAGAGTCTTCCTAGACATTATGCAAAATACAGCAGAGAAAACTGAAAAATTAAGCAAGCTGTCTGAACTGTTGGAACACCAGCATTCTGAAATCTGACAGATCAATAACAAAATTAAAGAATTGGAAAAATTCAAAGACAAGAGAACAGAATTGAAAAACTGGAAAATAGGCTTTCTGACTTGGAAGACAGAGCTACTGACTCCAGCATTTATGATAGGAGAAATTAGATAAAAGAAACAACACAAATGAAGAAGCATTAAGAAACATGTGGGACTCTATGAGGAGGAACAATCTATGATTAATTGGAGTTATTGAACAGGAAGGGACACCTCAAAACACAAATAATACTGTTGCTGACATGCTGACAGAAGAATTCCCTGAAATTATGAAAGAGAACATAGATATCTAAGATGTGAATTTAATGCCACATGATCTAGACCCCAAAAGAAAGACTCCAAGATGTGTTATAATCAAGGTTAACAAAATAAACATAAACAGAAACTCTTAAAAGCAACAAGACTCAAAGCAAAGCTAACATTCAGAGGGAAGTCCTGTAGGCTTTCATCTGACTCCTCGGCAGAGACCACGTTGGCATGGAGGCAGCAGGATGGAACATTCAAAGCCTTGAAGGAGAAAAACTTCCAACCAAGGATTATATGTCCCACAAAACTGTCTTTCAAATATGAAAATGAAATTAAGACATTCACAGATAAACAGAAACTCAGAGGCTTTGTAAAAACCAAATGAAAGCTCCAAGAAATACTGAAAGAAACTCTTGGCTTAGAAGAACAAAACCATTAACTCTATATTTTAGGAAATATTACAGGACACATCATCTAGAAACCTTCTCTGTTAGGGAAGACACAAAATTCAACCAAACCTATGATATTAAAAGAAGCGATCCACTGATCATATCATGATTACTCTGATACCATCACATTAAAAGGGGGGAGATACTACAGTAGTTATAGTCCTTCCAGATGGAGAGGAAGTTAGTAAGATACATAGAAGTTAAAATTGGGTTTAAACATAGATTGTCAAGGGGTAGCATGCGTTAGACACAAAGCACAATAAAGATACAACATATCAAAACAAGAAACACAACACAAGAGTCTCAACAGACAAAGAAGCAAACACTGAAGAGTGAAAAATCAACCCATAAAGAAGAATGTCCCAGAACAGAATAGTAAGAGTAACACAGAAGACATCAGCACAAAAATAAATACATCAAAATGACGGCAATAAAAGCACACACCTGCCAATAACTACATAGAATGTAAATGGACGCAATGCTTCAGTAAAGAGACACTGAGTGACATCTTGGATCAAAAGACACGACCTGTCTATATGTCATTTAATATTTAGCACAGGCCACATAGATGCTAAGAATAACTCAAGCCCTGGGTATGCGTATGCATCTGTGTACATGTGTGTATATAGGCATTCTTTAAGAAATATTAAACATAACAATCAT
This sequence comes from Heterohyrax brucei, assembly GCA_028571685.1. Lineage (NCBI taxonomy): Eukaryota > Metazoa > Chordata > Mammalia > Hyracoidea > Procaviidae > Heterohyrax > Heterohyrax brucei. The sequence goes on along the minus strand of CM053166.1, from coordinate 125,065,064 downwards.
CAGTTGATTGAGGCTGCCCAACATCTTTTCAACACCATTTTTCCATCCTGATAATGTTACACATAATATTTCTCACCTCAGAGTAGAATACAAACTACTTTCAGCTAAGTTGAACTTAGGTACTTTAGCAGATGCATCAGCCTGAGACTTTCATTTGGAACTGAACGATGAGAGGGAACAGGATCTGGATGCAGTGTACAGTGACTTTTCCAAGTAATGACAAAGGTATTCCCTTTTCAAAATCAGCTACCACAGCTGCAACAAATGTTGGCTCCTGACTACGGAAATATGCACAGCACAGCAAGAGCAGCAGAAACAGCAGCTTCCTCATGAGTTAAGTTCTATGTTGTGGTTCTCAGCATTGTTGCGGAAAGTTTATCTTCAAGTCCACTTACCTAGTCTTTCTAATATTTCCATGAAATACTTTGTATCTTTTAATAAATTCATTTTTTGTTTCAACTATCCAGAAAGGATTTAGTCACTTGCATTTAGGAAGTGTGAGCATAATGCCCGTATTGTGTCATATGTGAGGGCAATAAAGAGAATTTTTAATCCAATTCTTTTAAAATCTAGGAGTAAAGCATTATGATAAAACATTATCTCATGGTTAAAAGATGTCTCTATATAACTTAAGTGAGCTAGAGTGGGCACTGATTTGTTCTTTCTAAGAGTATAAATAAAAGATAATTCTAGTTCAGAAGTTCAAGACTTCATTGATTTAAGTAAGTGTATATAAATGATGTGTCACAGTTGGTTAATATTTATTATTTATCATTGCTATCAGGAATTGCTGAAAAAAGATAAAATGAGAATGACACAGAAATACTTCATGGTAGGGGGCAGAGTGAAGATTGTAGACTAGACACACATCTCCCTAAATCCCTATGGAAACCAAGACCTGAATTGATAATTAAACAGATCCTTCTGGACACCTAATAAGGCCTAGTATGCAGCATAGGACTGTTAATTTGGAGTTCATGCCACTGAATGGAAAACCTCTCTTTTGCTGACCCTACATTTGGTGCATGCTGGCTCACATGGACCAAAGGTAACTCACCATTTTAACTTTCTTTTCTGCTTTAGCCTGTGGGCAGAGTTGAGACTTGACTAGCAGCTAAGGATCGACTGGTGAAATTACCATATTTTGAGAGCCTGGCTTTGGACTCTGTACATCTCAGCACCTTTGGCTTCTCTTTCAGCCTCTGCCATAGAGGAGACAGTACTCAGGCAGGGTGAGCTTGTGCGGGACACTGTCTTCATGCATTGGGAGGCAGAGACATCCATACAGAGGACCCAGCTTGATTAGTTCCTACGCTGGGAGGCAATGCCTGCCTGGAGGAGAGCACTTTTCTGGCAGAAAAGCAGTATTTCACAGTGTAGCCTATGGCTGGAGCCCAGCAACAGAGGCTGAGGACACTGCACCTCTCTTTCCACTACCACCATAGAGTAGTCAGTACCCAAGCAAACAGCAAGTTTATTGAGGAAGCCATCTTGTTCACTGGGATGCAGAGATACCCATGCAGAGGCTTCAGCTGGACGTAATTCCTGGTCTGGGAGGCAGCATGTACCTGGAGGAGAGAGCTTTCCTGGCAGAAAAGCAGGATTCTACACAGTGTCACCTATAGCTGGGGCCTGGCAACAGAGGCCAGCAGGGCAGTAGCTTGTCTGTATTTTGAGCTAGCTTATGATACCTGGGGTTTGATATAGAGGTCGTTACTTGGTTAGCTGAGAAGAGGGAAATATACACCTGAACACCTGACTGACTGGAAATTGTCAGATACTTTTTACCTTTCATTTTAAGACAGCCTAGAAAAACAACTGCAGTCCATCCTCACAGCATCACTCCCAGCCTTTATTGACTCATATGATGCCTAAAAAGCAACAAACTCTGGAGAAAAGCATAACCAAGAAATCACCCATGGCTTCAGAAGGCCCCCAAAAGAAAGCACGACAGAACTTTTGAGACGAAGAAGTTTTTCTGAAACTATCAGAAGGTGAATACAAAAGGATTATATAGAGAGCCGTCTTAGATCCTACACATAATGCAGCAAAGCAAAATGAAAAATTAAAAAAGCTGTTCAATCTGATGGAACACCAGTGCTCTGAAATCCAACAGATCAAAAACAAAATCAAAGACACAGAAACTTCCACTGAAAGCCAAGAAAATAGAAAGCAACAAATGGAAAATAGACGTTCTGCTTTGGAAGACAGAGGTAGCGACTCCAGCATCTATGAGGAGATATTAGAAAAAAGAAACAAGAAAAATGAAGAAGCATTAATAAGCATGTGGGACTCTATTAAGTGGAACAATCTATAATTAACTAGAATTCCTGAACAAGGTGAGACACCTGAAAACACAGAGAGTAATGTTGTTGAGCTGCTGAAAGAAAAATTCCCAGAAATTATGAAAGAAGAGAATATACATATCCAAGATGCATAAATAAAACCACTGAATATAGATCTCAAACGAAAGACTCCAAGACATATTGTAATCAAAGTTAACAAAATGAAAGATAAGCAGAAACTCTTAAAGGCAGCAAGACTAAAAGCAAAGCTAATCTTCAGAGAGAAACCATGAAGGCTTTCTTCAGATTTCTCAGCAGAAACAATACTGGTACAGAGACAGTGGCATGACACATTCAAAGCCTTGAAGGAAAATTTCCAACCAAGAATTATATATCCTGAAAAACTATCTTTCAAATATGAAAATGAAATTAAGATATTTGAAAATCAGCAGAAACTCAGAGACTTTGTGAAAAGCAAACCAATGCTCCAAGAAATACTGAAAGAATCTCCTGGCTTAGAAGAACAAAATCACTCACTTCACATTTTGTAAGCAAATACAGGACACATCACTGAGAATTCTACTCAATTAGGGAAGGCTCCAAACTCAATCAAAGTAATAACAGTGAATAATCCAGTGATCATATCATGAAAACTATGATGCCATAATTTTAAAAAGAAGGATGTACTACAGTCATTATAGTCCTTCCAGATGGAGAGGAAGATGATAAGAAGGATAATAATTCAAGTTAGGTTTGCCAGCCAAGTGTCGTCGAGTCAGATCTGACTCATGGCAACCCTAGGTTTATATGTAGTATACTAAGGGAGATCATATGGGCAGCTGTAAAGAACAATGAAGATGAACTGTATCAAACTGAGAAACGTAATACAGGAATCTCAACAATCACAAACCATCCCAGAAAAAGGTGAAAAATCAACTCACGAAGAAGAATGTCCCAGAACAGATTAGTAAGAACAACACAGAAAACATCAACACAAACATAAACATATTACAATGGCAGAACTGAACACATACCTATCAATAATTACATTCAATGTGAATAGACTGAACGCTACAGTAAAGAGACATCGAGTGACATCTTGGATCAAAACACACGACCCATCCGTATGTTGCCTACAAGAAACACACCTTAGACCTAAAGATATGAACAAACTGAAAACCAAAGGATGGAAGAACACATATCAAGCTAACAATGAACAAAGAAGAGCATATGTGGCAATTTTAATCTCAGATAAGATAGATTTTAATGCAAAATCCACCATGGTGGACAAGGATGGACGCTACTGCTGAAAGGTTCAATACACAAGCAGGACTTAATAATATTAAATATTTGTGTACCTAATATTAGAGCACCTAAATACATTGAAGAAACACTGACTACCCTGAAAAATGAGATGGATCACTCCACAATAATAGCGGGAGACTTCAACACTCCATACTCAATACTGGACAGATGATCAAGAAAAAAGCTCAATAAAGACACAGAAGACCTTATTGCCACAATTAACCAACTAGACCTTATTGACATATACAGAAATTTCTATCCATCAATGGACAACTATACCTTCTTCTTCAGTGCACATGGAACATTCTCCAGAACAGACCATGTGTTAGGACATAGAACAATTCTCAACAAAATCCATAACATTGAATTAATGCAAAGCATCTTCTTAGATTAGAAAGCCATGAAAGTCAAAATCAATTGCAGAAAAAACATAGAAAGTGGAATGTGTGGAAACTGAATAACATCTTGCTCCAAAAGCCATGGGTTATAGAAGAAATCAAGGAAGAAAAAAAAAAATTATGAATTCCAATGAGAATGAAAACACTTCCTACAATAACCAATGGGATACATCCAAAGCAGTGCTCAGAGGTCAGTTTATCTCCATAAATGCACACATCTGGAGGGAAAAAAGAACCCAAACTAAAGAAATGACCCTACAGCTTGAACAAGAAAAGAGAGAAAAAGAGAGGAACGCCTCAGCCACTAGAAGAAAATAGATCATAAAGACTAGAGCAGAACTAAACAAGTAAGAGAAGAACAGTTGAAAAATTGAAAAGACCAAAAGCTGTTTTTTTGAAAAGATCAACAAAATTGACAAAACACTGGCTAAAGTTACTGAAGAAAAAGAGGAAAGGAAACAAATATCCAAGAAATGAGAGGGGAGTTGTCACAACAGATCCAATAGAAATAAAAAATATCGTAAGAGAATACTATGAAAGACTATACTCTGACAAATTTGAAAACCTAGAGAAAATGGGCAAATTTCTTGATTCATATCACCTACCATAATTATCACAAGGAGAAGTAGAACAGCTTAATAAATCCATCACTAAGGAAGAGATTGAAAAAGTCATCCAAAAACTACCAATCAAAAAAAAAAAAACCAGTCTCAGAATGCTTCACCGCAGAATTCTACCAAGCTTTTAGAGAAGAGTTATCTCCAATACTATTGAGACTACTGCACAGTATAGAAAGGGGTGAAATACTCCCAAATTCATTCTAGGAAGCCAGCATAATCCTTGTACGAAAGCCAGGGAAAGATCCAACCAAAAAGGAGAACTACAGACCAATATCACTCATGAATCTAGATGGAAAAATCTTCAACAAAATTCTTGCCAACAAAATACAACAACATATCCAAAACATAATCCATCACGATCAAGTTGGATTCATACCAGGAATGCAAGGCTGTTCACCATCAGAAAAACAATTAATGTGATCAACCACATAAATATCACAAAAGACAAGAATCACCCGATTTTGTCCATTGATGCAGAAAAGGCATTTGATAAAGTCCAACACCCATTCGTGATAAAAAGCTCTCGGCAAAATAGGAATAGAAGGCCAATTCCTCAATGCAATAAGGGCCATTTATACAAAGCCAACTGCCTACGTCATCCTGAATGGAGACTGAAGGAGTTTCCCTTGAGAGCAGGAACTAGAGAAGGATGTCCACTCTCACCTCTCCTATTCGACATTGTACTAGAAGTTCTAGCCAGAGCAATTAGACAAGACTATGAAATAAAGGGCATCTGCATCATCAAAGAAGTAGAAATCTCCCTTGTTGCAGATGATATGACTGTATATGCAGAGAATCCTAAAGAATCCATAAGTAAATGGCTCAAACTGATAGAAGAGTTTAGCAAAATCTTGGGATACAAGATAAACGTAAGTAAATCTGTAGGATTCCTTTATACCAAAAACAAGATTGTTAATGAAGTCACTAAATCAATACCATTTACTATCGCGCCTAAGAAGATAAAGTACATAGGAATAAATCTAACCAGAGAAATAACAGAACTTTACAAAGAGAACTACAAGTCCTTACTACAAGAAACTAAGAGAGACTTACATAAATGGAGAAACCTACCCTGCTCATGGATAGGAAGACTTAATATTGTGAAAATGTCTATTTTGTGCAAAGCAATCTACTTATATAATGCAATCCCAATGCAAGTTCCAGTGACATTTTTTAATGAGATGGACAAACAAATTACCAACTTTGTCTGGAAAGGAGAGAAGCCCTGGACAAATAAAGCACTAGCGAAGAAGAAGAACACACTGGGAGGCCTCTCATTACCCAACTTTAGAAACTATTACACTGCCACAGATGTCAAAACAGCCTGGTACTCATACAAAAAGAGACAGATAGATCAATGGAACAGAATCAAGACCTCAGAGATGACACCATCTTCCTATGAACAGCTGATATTCGATAAAGGCCCTAGGACATTAAACTGAGTTAAAAACAATCTTTTCAAAAAATAGTGTTTCCAAAACTGGATATCCATCTTCAATAAACTGAAACAAGATCCGTATCTTACACCTTATACAAAAACCAAGCCAAACTGGATCAAAGACCTAAATATCAAATCTAAAATGATAAAGCTCATCCAAGAAAAAGTGGAAACAACAATGGAAGCTTTTGTACACAATGTAGACAGACTTCAAAATCTGTCAAACAAACCACAAACAACAGAAAATAGATAAATGGGAACTATTAAGGGTCACCATGAGTTGCATCCAACTTGACGGCACTTTGCTTGGCTATTAAAAGTCAAACACTTTTGCACATCCAAAGACTTTATTCATAGAATTAAAAGGCATCTATAGAATGGGAAAAAATACTTGGCAGCTATGTGTCAGATCGTTGCCTGATCTCTGCAATCTATAAGGTACTACAAAGTATCAATAGGGAAAACATAAATAATCCAATTAAGTGATGAGCAAAGGAGATGGGCCGACATTTCTCTAAAGAGAAGATCCAGATAGCCGGAAAACACCTGCAGACATGCTCACAATCATTAGCTATTAAAGAAATTTGAATCAAAATGACAATGAGATACTATCTCACCCAAGCAAGTTTGGCCATGATCCAAAAAACCCAAAACAACAAATGCTAGAGAGGTTGTGGAGAAATTGGAAGTCTCCTCTACTGTTGGTGGGATTGCAAAATGGTGCAACCTCTTTGGAAAGCAATCAAGTGCTTTCTTAAAAAGTTCGATGTAGATGTACCATGTGACCCAGTAATTCCACTGCTTGAAGTATATCCTACAGAATCAATGCCGTTCATACTAACTGATGCATGCACACGAATGTTTATCGCAGCACAGTTCTCAATAGCAAAAAGATGGAATCAACCCAGTGGCCCAACAACAGAAGAATGGATAAGTAAACTATGGTATATATACTCAATGGAACACTATGCAATGATAAATAACAGCCATGATTTTAGGAAACATCTCATAACCTGGTTTCAATTGGAAGGCATTATGTTGAGTAACAGTACTCAGCGGCAAAAGGACAAATATTGTGTGAGACCCTTATGATAAGAACTTAATAATAGACTCATGCATGGAAGAAAAGACTCTTTGATGGTTGCGAGAGGGAAGAGGGAGGCGGGGGGGAGGGTTTAGATTAGGTAGTTGATAGATATTTAGTTGGGTGAAATCTGTGACAGCACACATTCAAAAAAAGGTCAACCTGAGCTGGACTTCAACATAACATGATTACTCCTCTCACCTTAACCCAATATTACAAGGACAGTGTAGCTGTGGTGGGGGTCCTTGGACCATGCTTTCAGGGGAAATTGAGGCCAATTAGCACAACTAGCATTTTGTTAATGAAGGCTTTTTGCACCCCAAATTGGCGAGTGGCATCTGGGGTCTTAAAAGCTGCCAAGCTGCCATCCTAGGGTACAGCAAATGGTCCCAACTCAGCAGGAAAGGATGATCACCAAGGACTAAAACGACATCAGGGAAAGAGAACTCAAAGACAGAGAAATCTACAGGAGTCAATGACTACATCAACTTGTGACTGGAAGAAGTGGATGGAGCCTGGCCACCACCAGTGATAGCTGTGATGCAGGCTCACAAAGTAGTGTCTCATTGGCAACACAAGAATAAAAAGTGGTGCACCCTCCACTAAAATACAACTGATGGTCCAGGGGCCTCAGATTTCCCCTGAGAGCATGGCCCCTGGCCCTAATGCTGCCCCTGTTCATCAATCATAATGTAGGTCAACTCTTCAGACAGGAATGGATTGGACTTGGCAACAGAGTGACCATATCATGTGTGCAATTTGTGGTTCTATGCATCTATAGGATGTAATGTGTCCTGCTGACCTCTTACTGGAGGAAGGGGAGTGGGTGGAGAGGAGGGGATAGGAGATTTTTGGGAGGTTAAGATATTTATGGAGCAGAGAGGAAGAGTGTGCTGTCACTGGGCAAGGAGAGCAGTGGGAGCTGCATATAGGCGGACATGCAAATTTCCATGGGAATGTACATTTTCATTCAACCATAGAAGAAAAGTACTTCATGGTATAGGAATAAGCATAGCAAACATTTCTATATTCATTTTAAAACAGCAAGAATTTATAGGTCATACTCTAAATACAGAAAAGGTTAATTAATAATATCTGTTAAAAATAAAATTACTCTAAAACTAGGAAGCAACATCCTCTGTTATGTTTCCCAAAATGGTCCAACAGGAAACTGCTCATTAAGCCTTATAAAGCCACTCCCATTTGTGTATATTTGAAATATTGCATTTCATAAGCAGTTTGACTTTTAATGTACTGATGCTTATAGAGAGGAGAATGGCACCAACTGATTCACTTAGACTTTTTCTGTAGCACTTATATCTTCCTTGGACTTAAATAACTAAATCACTTACCAAAATAGTTCTTGAATCCTAGTGAGATTCTATTAGTTTTCTTATTTTGAATCATAATTTAAACTTAACAATAGAATCTTCCTCAAGTCTAAGAACAGACTTGTGTTGAAAAAAACAATTTCAAGGCACTCAAATAACTTCACAAATACAGTCCTACAATTGCCTAACATAAGGCAATTAGGAGTTGGAGCTAAGATGGTGGAGTAGATACACACATCCTGTGATCCCTCTAACAACAAAGTTCCAGAAAAACAATTGAATGGATTATATAGGATATTCTAGGAGCCTTGAAAATTAGGTGGAAAGCTGAAAGATTGGGCTCGGTGGCAGGGGGCAGGGAGAGTACAGATAGATTTGGCCTAGTGAGAATCTGCACCCACCAGTGGGAACCACTACTGCCAGGATAGCAAGTGGAGTGGTGGCATTCAGACCGTGTATTTCTCAGCAGGAAAGCTGAGCTGCAGATGGCCATGTGTGTACTTCCACCTGAGTTTCAAAAGCTAAGTGCTTGTGAATGCCTATGGATCTAAAACTTTTCTTCAGGTTATACCTCTTTTCCATTTTCCTAGAACTTCCCACTCCTTTGTATGCCTTATATTGGTGCCAAACTCTGACAGTCTAACTAGGCCATAAGTGGAACCCTTCACATGTCCCTGGAGCTATTCTTCCAAAGTGAGATGGAATAGTTTAACAAATGGGTGGCAGTGAGGAAGAGATCTACTGGCCCCCCTGATCCAAGAACTCAGGGCAGAAACAGGATCTTTGCCTAGGTTCAGAAGGGTGTCAGCCTCCTTCCTTTTCAGTATGTGAAACCAGCAACCTGTGTCTACAATAATTTGCCTCCCCTAACTAGAACTCTGGGCAAGAGCAGACACCAGAGACTAGCCTACTCACTATCTGGGCTGCTGAGGTAAATACATACAAGAAAAATAAACTAGCACCTGGCCCCAGGTGGCTAGTAATAGCTCTAATCACTGAGTGATAAGATGTTAGAATTTCTAAGGTTCTAGTAGTCAAACTAACTGACACAAATCAGCCTATTTGGACACTTAAAAACAAAATAAAATATATGTATGTATATAACTGAGAATGTAGTAGGCAAACATAAATAAATGACAACTTTCTTATGACTCAGAGACAACACTCAACAACAAATCAGTTAAAGAGGTAGAAACTACGACTTCACAACACTTTCAAAAAGAAGAATTAAAAAAAAATTCTAGATGAAGGGGACCTCCTGGAATTATCAGAGGTAAAATACAAGAATTTACTGCTTAGAGCTCTTCAGGAGATCAGGCAAAGTGCAGCAGAGCATAATAAAAATTAAACAGGCTGCAAGAAATACTTGAACAGCAATAATCTGAAATTCAACAGACTACAAAAAAAATTAGAGAATTAAACAATGGAGCACAACTTCACAGCAGGAAAATTGAGGCAATGGAATGCTGAATTAGTGAGAATGAAAATAAAGCAAATGACACCAACATATTTGAAGAACAATCAGATATAAGAATTTTAAAAATTGAAGAAACACTGTGTGGGGCTCTGTGAAGAGAAACACTTTATGAGTGATAGGAGTACCAGAGCAGGGAAAGTGGGTGTGCATCAAAAATACAGAGAGAACTGTTTAAGATTTGTTGACATAAAATTTCCCTGATATCATGAAAGACAAGATGGTATCTATGATGCTAAATGAACTACACACAAGATGGATCCCAAAAGAAAGACACCAAATCATATCATAATTAAAGTTACCAAAATTAAAGATGGAGAGATGTTTTTAAAAGCTGCTAGGTTTAAACAAAAAATAACCTACAATGGAAAGTCAATCGGACTAACCTTGGACTACTCAGCAGAAACTATGAAGGCAGTTGGATGCCATACACAAAGCCTTAAAAGAAAAAAGCTGACAGCCAAGAATTATATATGCTGCAAAATGATCTCCCAAATACAATGATGGAATTAAGACATTCCCAGATAAGTAGAAGCTTAGAGATTTTTCAAAAACAAAATTACATGAAATACCACAGGAATTTATTTGATTAGAAAATCAGTAGCATCAGACAAAAACTCAAGGCTACAAAGCAGGACAGATCATGCAGATATCAACCCAGACAGAAAAAAAAAACACAAAAATAAATGAAAGCTAACACTAAAAATAAGGGAACAGAGATGCCACCAAGTAAAATGTGACAATAATATATCAAAAAGAGGCGCTAATAATGTAATTATATAAGGACTGACAATTATGCTCATGAACTCATCCTAGAAAAAGTGCTACATACCTCACTGTTGACTATCACTATGGTCACCTATGAAGAGCTTCCCTTGGGAAGCTATGTTCCAATGCTAGTGCCTAGACCACCCCTTCAAAGCAATTTTGGAACACTTTCTGGAATGACCATCAGAGCTGCTATAGTATTACTCTTGATGTCCTGAATGTCATTAAAATGTCTTCTTTTCAATATTTCCTCTATCTTTGGGTAAAGAAAAAATCATTCGGGGCAAGGTCAGGTGAGTAGGGAGGGTGTTCCAATACAATTATTTATTTACTGTATAAAAATTCCCTCACAGACAGCTATACAATTAAGTTTGCAAACTTGCCATCATGCCACCATGCATGATGGCTATTCCAGAAAGAGTTCCAAAATTGTTTTAAGGGTGGGCTAGGCACTGGTGTGGGTGCATAGCTTCCCAAATGGAGTTTGAGGGTAACCATAGTGATATTCATCAGTGAAGTATGTAGCACTTAGGACAATTAAGTTCATAGACTTAATGTTGAAATTTGTAGATCTTCCATATGGAGAGAGAGTGAAGAAGATACAAAGAAATTAAAGGCTGGTTTAAATTTAGAATAATATGGGTGAATATTAAGGTAACCACAAAAGAAATTAAGAATCCTACACATCAAAATAAGAAACAAAGCAAGGATTCTCAGCAAATATCAAGCCAATGACAATAAAAAAATATGTGAAAATAAAATCCATAAAGAAAAGCAAAACAGCACAGAAAATTAAGTGGCATAAAGAAACATTAAACAACAAACACACACAACTAACACCCAAACGACAGCACCAAATTTATACCTGTTAGTAATTACACTGAATATAAATGAGTTAAAAGTGCCACTAAAGAGAAAAAGAGTAGTTGAATGGATTAAGAAACAGAACTAAACTAAAAAAAAAAAGTGTCAATGTGCTATCTACAAAAACTACACCTCAGCCTTAAAGATACAAACAAACTGAAACTCAAAGGATGGAAAAATATTTACCAAGGCAACACTCAAAAAAGAGCAGGAGTGGAAACATTAATTTCATATAAGATAGAAGTTAAATTCCATCATAGTGGACAAGGAGGACATGATGTACTGATTAAAGGGTTAACAAATCAGGTCATACCCACGTTAAATATTCATGAACCCAATAATAGGATCCCTAATCACATCAAAAGAACTCCAACAGCATTGAAAACTGAGATAGACAGCTCCACAATAATAACAAGAGACTTCAACATACCTCTTTCTGTGATGGACAGAACACCCAGAAAGAAGTTCAATAAAGGCACAGAGGATCTAAATGTCACAATCAACCAACTTGACTTCTTAGAGATATACAGAACACTCCACCTGACAACAGAAAAATATAACTTATTTTTCAATGACATAGAACATTCTCCAGAATAGATCACGTTAGGCCATGGAATAAGATTTAATAAAATCCAAAGCATCAAAATATCGCAAAGTATTTTTTCAGATCATAAAGCCATGGACATCTGAGTCAAAAGCAGAAAAAAAAAAGGAAAAAATAAAATCAAATGGAAACTGAACAATACCTTGCTCAAAAACAACTGGGCAAGTAAATTTATACGGGAAAGTATATTTTCACTCGGTCATAATTAAAAAAACAACACACAACTGGACTTTAGAAGAAACAAAGGATGGAACAAAGACATACATAGAAAAAAAATGAGAATGAAAGCACATTTTATCAGAACCTTTGGAACACAGGAAATGCATACACCCAAAAAGAAGAAAGGGACCAAACTGAAGCATTAACTTTACAACTCAAATGAGTAGAAAACACAGAGCAAATTAACTCCTTGGGAAACAGAAGAAAGCAACTAATGAAAATTAGAGAAGACCTAAATGAGTTAGATAATAGAAAAATGATTGAAAGAGTAAACAACTCCAAAAAATGTTTTTTTGAAAAGCCTAGTAAAATAAAGAGACCGCAATTCAAACTGACAAAAGGAAAACAGCAGAGGAAGTAACCTGAATAAGAAACAAGATGGGTGATATCACAAGACAGACAATTGAATTTTTTATTTTTATTTTTTAATTGTGATTAAGTGAAAGTATACAATCCAAATTAAGTTTGCGTGCCCACCTATCTGCAGGTCCTGCTCTCTTTGCCCAGTGACAGCACACTCCTCCTTTTCATTCTATATATGTTTTATTTTCTTAACAATCTCCTGTCTCCTCCTCTCCACCCTCTCCTCTCCCTTCTGTAAGAGACCAGTAGGACAGGATTCTATAAACACATAGAACCATAAAGTACACACAACATATGATCATATTATGTCCCCAAGTCCAGTCCATTTCTGTCCAAACAGTTGACCTCAGTAAAGTTTTCTGGTCAGGAGCAGCAGCACGTCTACAGGTCACGCTCCCAGGGGAACCCCCAGGCATCAGATGATCAGTTGTGGTTTTCAGTAGAGGTTTTGAGGTGCACCACTCTTTATCTCATGTTGTAACAGGGTCTCAACATTGTGTGCCCTGTCACTGCTGTCTTCAGTGGTAGCTGAGAACCATCTGATTCTTCTGGTCGCATGTTGATAAAGTTTCCCATTCACATGGGTCCTCTGTCTCCTGGGGTCTTTTTTCCTGGGGTCTTTGTTGTTCTTGGTGATCATTTTTTTCTGGATTAGTTGGGACCATTTGATATACCTTCGATGGTAGGTTGCTAGCTTTTAAGACCCCAGAACCAATCACCAATATGGGGTACACAAGACTCTCTTAGCAATAGGCTATTTAAGCCAGTTGACCTCAAAGCCCCCAAGAGTGTAGTCCCCAGCGCCCGCTGCTGCTACTCTATCCTTGCAATATTGGGTTAAGATTAGAAGAGTTTTCAGTTTATGTTGAAGTCCAGTTAAGTTGATCTACATTCTAACTGTTTTTACCCAACCAAATTTCTGTCAACTATCTAGTTTGTGACCAACAATCTCCCTCCCTCCCCACCCTTGCAGCAGGCACAGAGTCTTTTCTTCTGTACATGAGTCTGTTTTCAAGTCCTTATAGTAGGGGTCTCATACAGTATTTGTCCTTTTGCTGCTGACTGATTTGACTCAGCATAGTATGTTCCAGTTGAAACTAGGTTATGACATGCTACCTAAAAATCATTGTTTTTTTTATCATTGCATGGTGTTCCATTGAGTATATGTACCATAGTTTGTTTATATATTCATCTGTTGATGGGCCTCTAGGTAGATTCCAATTTTTGCTATTGTGGACTATGCTACAATAAACATTTATGTGCAACAGCTGCAGGGTATATTCTGAGCAGTGGGATTACTGGATCAAATGGTCTATACACTACCAGCTTTTTAAGGAAATGCGAAATTGCTTTCCAAAGAAGTTGTGCCATTGTGCAATCCCACCAGCGGTGTAGCAGAGTTCCAGTCTCTCCACAGCCTCTCCAACATTTGTTGTTTTATGTTTTGGGGATCATAGCCAACCTTGTGTGGTGAGATGGTATCTCTCTAGTTTTGATTTGGATTTCTCTAATGTCTAATGATTATATTTCTTCATGTGTCTTTTTGCTGCCTGGATGCCTCTTTGGTGAAGAGTCTGTCCATCTCCTTTGCCCACTGCTTAATTGGGTTGTTTACCTTTTTCTTGTTGATATTTTGCAGTACCTTGTAGATTATGCAGATCAGGCTTCAGTCTGACATGCAGTTGCCAAATATTTTTCCCCATACTATAGGTGGCCTTTTAATTCTTTTGATAAAGTTTTTGGATAAGAAAAAGTTTTTGATTCTTAGTAGTTTCCATTTATCTATTTTCCCTCTTGTTTATAATGCTTTGTTACTCAGATTTTGAAGTCTGTCTAAAACATGTATTAGAACTTCCATTGTTGACCCTATTTTTTCTTCCATCATCATTATCTTTTTATGTTTGGTATTTAGGTCTTTATCCAATTTGAATTAGTTTTTGTGTAAGGTGTGAGGTATGAGTCTTGTTTCAATTTTTTACAGATAGATATCCAATGTTGCCAACATCATTTTTAAAGAGACTGTTTTTACTCCAGTTTACAGTCTTAGGGCCTTCGTCAAATATCAGCTGTTCATAAGAGGATGTAGGCTTCTCTGCAGTGTCAACTCTGTTCTGTTGGTCTATATGTCTCTTTTTGTGCCAGTACCAGGCTGTTTCGACTACTGTGGTAGTGTTATCAGTTCCACAGTCTGGCAGGATAAGGCCTCCCATTGTGTTCCTCTTGTTCAGTAGTACTTTCCACATCCAAAGTTTCTTCCGTTTCCAAACAAAGTTGGATTTGTTTCTCCATCTCATTAAAAAATGACACTGGAATTTGTATTGGTATTGTATTGTATAAGTAGATTATTTTGCGTAAAATAGGCATTTTCACAATGCTAAGTCTTCCTATCCGTAAGCATGGTAGATTTGTCCATTTATCTAATAATCTTTCTGCTTTCTTACAGTAAGGTCTTGTAGTTCTCTCCGTATAGGTCTCTTATTTCTCTAGTTAGGTTTATTCCTAGGTATTTTATCTCCTTGGGAGCTATAATAAATTGTATAGATTTGGCAATTTCTCCTTTGACAATCTCTTTTTATAAAGGAAACTTACTGATCAACTTATGTTTATCTTAGATCCTGATGGCACTTGGCTTGGCTGGCTTCTAAAATCTCCATTAATTTATTTATGGAGTCTTTATGATTCTCTGCATATGCAAATGTATCATCTACAATTAGGGAGATCTTTACTTCTTTCCCAGTGCAAATGTCCTTTATTTCTTTGTCTTGTCTAATTGCTCTGGCTAGAACCTCTAGTACAATGTTGAATAGAAGTGGTGAGAGTGGGCCTAACTGTCTAGTTCCCATTCTGAAATGAAATTCTTACAGTCTGTCTCCATTCAGGATTATATAGGCAGATGACTTTGTGTAGATGTTCCCTACTGCGTTGAGGAATTTCCTCTCTGTTCTTACTTTGTTGAGAGTTTTTAGCATGAATGGTGTTGGAATTTGTCAGATGCCTTTTCTGCATCAATTGACAAAATCAGGTCACTCTTATCTTTTTTGCTATTTCTGTAGTTGATCATATTAATTGTGATATGGTATGAATCCAACTTGGTCATGATGAATTATTTTTTGTATATGTTGTTGAATTCTACTGGCAAGGACTTTGTTGAAGATTGTTGTACCTAGTTTCATGAGTGATATTGGTCTGTAATTTTCTTTTTTTGTGGGATCTTTCCCTTGCTTTGGTATCAGAATTATGCTGGCTTCCTAGAATGAATTTGGGAGTATCCCATCACTTTCTGGGCTGTGAAACAGTCTGAGTACTTTTGGAGTCATCTCTTCTCTAAAAGTTTAATAGAATTCTCAGTAAAGCCATCTAGACTAGGACTTGCATTGGTTGCTAATTTTTTGATGACTTTTTCAACCTCTTCCTTTGAGACGCGTTTATTAAGTTGTTCTGCTTCTCCTTGTGATAATTCTGTTAGGTTTCATGAATCTAGAAATTTTCCATTTTGTCTAGGTTTTCAAATCTGTTAGAGTACAGTCTTTCATAGTATTCTGTTATGATATTTTTATTTCATCTCGGTCTTTTGTGACATCTCCCATGTCATTTCTGATTCATGTTATTTTTTTCCTCTCCTATTTTTCTTTTGTAAGTTTGTAAGTTTAGCCAGTGGGTTATCCTTTCTGTTGAAATAAAAAACAGCTTTTAGTTTTGTTAATTTTTTCAATTGTTCTTCTATTCTCCAATTCATTTAGTTCTGCTCTAATCTTTTTTGTCTGTTTTTGTTTGGTACCTGAGAGATTCTTCTGTTTCTCTCTTTCTACATATTCAAGCTGGAAGGTTAATTCTTGGGTTTGGGTCCTTTCTTTCCCTGGAATGTGTGCATTTATAGAGATGACCTCTGAGCACTGTATTGGGTGCATCCCATAGGCTCTGGTAGGTTGTGTTTTCATTCTCGTTTCATTCCATAAATTTCTTTTTTCATTGTTACTTTCTTCTATGACCCATGGCTTATTGAGCAGGTGTTGTTTAGTTTCCATGAGTTCAATTTTTCTATCTATGTTTTTCTGCTATTGATTTCAACTATATGGCTTTATGATCTGAAAATATTCTTTGCAATTATTAGAAGGTTTAGATTTTTTTGAGACTTTCTTTATATTCTAACACATGGTCTATTCTGGAAAATGTTCCATGTGCATTGGATAAAAAGGTGCAGTTATCTGTTGATGGATAAAAATTTCTATATACATCGACAAGGTCTAATTGGTTAATTGTAGTGATAAGATCTTCTGTATCTTTACTGAGTTGTTTTCTGGATGATTTGTCCATTACTTAAAGAGGAATGTTGAAGTCTCTCACTGTTACTGTGGAGTGATCTATCTCATTTTTCAGTGTAGTCAGTGTTTGTTCAATGAATTTAGATGCTGTGGTATTGAGTGCATAAATAATATTGTTAAGCCTTGTTTGTGTATTGAGACTTTCAGCAGTAAATAGTGACCATACTTGCCCACGATGTTGGATTTTACCCTAAAATCTATTTTATCTGAGATTAGCATTCCCACGCTTGCTGTTTTTTGTATATTGTCAGCTCAGTATATATTGTTCTATACTTTAAATTTTAGTTTGTTCTTATTTTCAAGTCTAAGGTGTGTTTCTCGTAGGCATCATATAGATGGGTCATGTCTTTTGATCCAGGATGTCACTTGTTGTCTCTTTATTGTAGCATGCTATCTGTTTACATTCAGTGTAATCCAGCCAGCAAAGTGCCGTCAAGTTGGATTGTTAAATATGTACTTAGTGCTGTCATTTTGATGTATTTGTTTTGTGTTGGTGTTTTCTATGTTGCTCTTAAAATTCTGTTCTGGGTCAAACTTCTTTATAGGTTGACTTTTCATCTTTTTCATTGTATATTTGTGTTTATTGAGACTCCTGTATTATATTTCTTGTTTTGATATGTTGCATCGTTACTGTGCTTTGTGGCTTTCCATATTGTCCCCCTTAATATTCTAATTTTAAAACCAAATTTTACTTCCAAGTATTTTTTAACTTCCTCTTCATCTGAAAGGACTACAACTACTGTAGCATATCCTTCTTTTTAGTGTTATGATATCATAGTTGTCATGATATGTTTACTGGTTCCCTTCTTTTAATACTGTAGCTTTTAGTTTTGTGACTTCCATAACTGAGTAGGATTCTGGATGCTGTGTCCTGCATTGCCTCATTGAATATACTATTAATGGTTTTGTTCATCTAAGCAAAGATCTTCTTTCCGTATTTCTTGTAGTTTTAATTTGGTTTTTACAGTCTCTAGGCTCTGTTTATCTGCAAATGTCTTAATTTAATTTTCATATTTGAGAGACAATTTTGCAGGATATTTAACCCTTGATTAGAAGTTTTTCTCCTACAAGGTTCTGAATGTGTCATTCCACTCCCTCCTAGTCAGCATTGTTTCTGCTGAGCAGTCAGATGATAGCCTACAGGGATTACCTCTGAATTCTAGCTTTGATTTAAGCCTTGCTGACTCTAAGATCCTCTCTGTATGATTCATTTTATTAGGTTATAATATGTTGCGGTGTCTTTTTGGGGGGTCTATTTTTCAGGGTGTTTAATAGGCATCTTGGAAATGTGTGTTCTCTTGTTTCATAATTTCAGGGATTTTTTTCTGTCAGCAACTCAACAACAATACTCTGTATTTTCAGCTATCCTTCCCTGTTCAGGGACTCCAATTATTTTTAGATTATTCATATTAATAAAGTCCCTCATATTTCTTAATCCTTCTACATTTTTCTTATTTTTCTTCTCTGACTTCTCATAAATGCTGGTGTCAGTTACTCTACCCTCATGTTCACTAACTCTGTTTTTCATGTCTTCAACTCTGCTCTTTCAGCTTTGAATTGAATTGTCTAATTCTGTAATTTTATTATTGATCTGCTGATTTCAGATTGTTGATGTTGCATCAGTTCAAATAGCTTGCTTAATTTTTCATTTTGTTCTGTTACATTTTCTTTAATCTCTAGGAGGGCTCTATGTATAATTCTTTTGTGCTCAGCTTCTAATAGTTTCAAAAAGGCTTCTTCATGTGAGAAGATTTCTGATTTTTTATTTTGAGAGTTTTCCAGAACATTGGTGGACTGTTTGTTTAAATGGATAGCAACTTACCATTGCATACATGCTATATATAGGCTGTTCAGTTTCTCTGATGTTACCTCAACAGGAGCTGAGATGTAGTTTTCATAAGAGGGGAGTTGGTCAGCAGCCATCTCTGTGTAGTCTAATTACTGGCCCCATGTGGATTCTGTGGGGTGGCAGTTTCTACCCTCTGGTTTCCAAAGGGGACACCCTCCTTATAGATTCACCAAGGGGCTTTCATCTGATACTATGATGTGGTTCAATGAAGGGTGGAGGAGATGCTTCCAGGCCACTCAGCAGTCAGTTGTCCAGGTGGTCTTATTTTAAACAGATACTTTACTGCTAATCCAGGAGCTGTTCAACAGCTGCCAAAATCAGTCAGGCTCCCAGGTGAGCCAGGCCCTGTATTCCAGCTGACAATGAAAACACCTCATAGGCCATCCTCAGATGCTATGATGTAGTTCAAAATTGGGGACAAGTTTAGAGCCTTGCAGCCATCCTCTTCCAGGCCCCACCCACTAGGTACCACTTCCCAAAATACAGGTGGAGAAGCACTTTCCCAACAGGCACTGCTTCTCAGCTTGAGAATTAGCCCCCACTGAGACCTCTGGTTGGGCAACTCCAACTCCCAGCTGAGCAAGATGGTCTATCACCTGAGTTATCCTTCCTTTTGTGAAACAGCAGAATCTATATGGTGCAGCTCAGAAAAGAGAGGGTGTAGGGGTGGTTGTGCCCTCAGTCAATAGTCAAGCTCTTGAATTGTGGCTATCCCAAGTATAGTCTCTCTGCTCTGCTATGTGCTGTTTAGTTAAGAACTGCAATTCAGCATATTGGCTGGCTCATGTCCAGCCCTTGCCTTCTGGATTATAAAGAAGGTGTCATTGCCTGCTGTCCTCCCAACTGGTGAGTCAGCTGAAGCAGGATTCAGTGTACACTGCCTGGTGTTATAGAGATAGTTTTCAGTTTACAGACACATAGTCCAATCTGACAAGCCTAGGTCTCCTTGGATGGCCATACAGTTTCATTCAGTTATCATTCAAGGCCTTAGTTCTCAGAGGGAACTGAGGAAACATGTGTCTGGTCTACCATCTTTGCCCCATTTCCACAAATTCAAATTTAGAAATCATAGAAGAATACTATGAATAATTGTACTCTGATCAATTTGCAAACCTAGAAGAAAAGGACAAACTTTTAGAGTACAAACCGCCTGCTAAACTAATGCAAATGGATATAGAACAACTAAATAAACCCATAACAAAAGAAGAGATTGAAAACATAATTTAAAAACTTCCAACAAAAATAGAACCCTGGACCTGATAGCTTCACTCAGAATTCTACAAAATTTTCAGAGAAGAAGATTTAGCTAGAGCAATTTGGCTAAAAAAAAAGGAAATAAAGTTCATCTCAACTGGTAAGAAGTAGTAAAATTATTTGTATTCACAGATGACACGATATTATATGCTAAAACACCCAGAGAAACCACACACACACACATAGACACATGCACACAAAAATTACTGGAACTAACAGAAGACTTCAGTTATACATCGGGATACAAGATAAAAATAAAAAATAGGGGGGTCGGAGTCAAGATGGCGGAATAAGCACATGTCTCCTTATATCCCTCCGGAAACCAAGACCTGAACTGACAATCAAACAGAGCCTTCTGATCACCTAATCAGCCTCAGGACATGACACAGAGCTGTTAATTGGGACTTCATATCACTCAGCGAAAAACCTCCCCTCTTTTGCTGACTCCCGCTCCTGGCTAGCCCCGGCTCTCACGGAAGGAAGGTAAATGCACCATTTTGACTTTTTTTTCCCTTTGTCTCGGCTGGCAGGCGGAGCTGGGTCTTGCCTGGCGGCTGGACTCAGACGTGCTACTGGGGGGATAGGCAGGCTACATTCCCACATTCTGAGAGCCAGGCTCAGGACTCTGTTAATCTAGCCACGTTGAGCCTTTCGTTTTGTAGCTGCCTCAGCGGGGTTTGTGAGGAGCTCTGCGATCAGGGTGCAGGACGCCATGTTGGTACCGAGATTTTAGGGGGACTTCATTCTTAGCCTGGGAGCCAGCGCCTGCAAACGAGACAGTGCTGCTCCAACAGAAAAGTAGTGATTTTGCACAGTGCTGCCTACATTGGGGGCCCTGCAACAGAATCAGAGGAATCACTACCTCTGGGCACCTTTAGTCCCTCTGTCTGCTGCCTGTGTGTAGGACGCCATCTTGGATATGGTGGTCTCAGCTGGACCTAATTCTTAGCTTGGGAGCCAGAGCCTGCCCACAGTAGAGCGCTTTCCTATCACAAAACCAGTACTCGACTCAGTGTTGGATAAGGCTAGGCCCTGTCAGTAGAGGCCACAAGTGCAGTAGCATTGCTGTATTGTGAACTAGTCTGTTATCATCTGGGGTTAGATATAGTGGCGCTTACTTTGTCAGATGAGAAGAGGGACCTCTACACCTGAAAACCTAACTGACTTGTGAACTGGTCAGATACCTTTTGCTTTACATTTGAAGATAGCCTATAGAAACATTTGCAATCCATCCTCTCAGTACCTCTTCCAACCTCTATATACTCACATGGTACCCAAAAAGCAACAGACAATTGTGGCATACAAGCAATCACTCATGGCTTCAGAAGGTTCCCAAACAAAGCAACCAAGGAGTTTTCCAGATGAAGAAACTTTTATGAATACAAATTGATTATATACAGAGCCCTTCTAGACCTTATACAAAATGAAGCAGAACAAAATGAAAAATTAAGCAAGTTGTTCGATCTGATGGAACACCAGTACTCTGAAATCCAAGAGATCATAAAGAAAATCAAAGACAGAGAAGCTTCCACGCAAAGCCAAGAAAACAGAATGGAAAAAAAGGAAAACAGAATTTCTGACTTAGAAGACAGAGTTACTGACGCCAGCGTCTATCAACAGAAATGAGAAAAAAGAAATAAGAAAAATGAAGAAACATTAAGAAGCATGTGGGACTCTATTAAGAGGAACAACCTTCGATTAATTGGAGTCCCTGAACAGGGTGAGACATCTGAGAACACAGAGAGTATTGTTGCTGAGTTGCTGAAAGAAAACTTCCCAGAAATCATAAAGGAAGAGAATATAGACATCTCAGATGTGTATCGTACGCCACCCAATATAGATCTCAAAAGAAAGACTCCAAGACATGTTATAATCAAGCTTAACAAAATGAAACATAAGCAGCAACTCTTAAAGGCAGCAAGACTCAAGGCAAAGCTAACATTCAGAGGGAAACCCTGTAGGCTCTCGTCAGATTTCTCAGCAGAAACCATGCTGGCACGGAGACAGTGGCATGACACATTCAATGTCTTGAAGGAGAAGAACTTCCAACCAAGAATTATATATCCTGCAAAACTGTTTTTCAAATACGAAAATGAAATTAAGACATTCCCAGATAAACAGAAACTCAGAAACTTTGTAAAAACCAAACCCAAACTACAAGAAATACTGAAAGAAGTTCTTGGCTTTGGCTTAGAAGAACAAAACCACTAACTTTGTATTTTAGAACAACACACTACTCAACACTCTACTCATTTAGGGAAGGCTCCAAAGTAAATCACAGCTTTGATATGGAAAGAAGCAATCCAGTGATCATCATCAAAACTATGGTGTCATCATAATAAAAAGAGGGATGTACTACAGTTGTTATAGTCCTTCCAGATGGAGAGGAAGATGACAAGACTGGTAGTAATTAAAATTGGGTTTATATATCGTTTATTAAGGGGGTTCATAGGGGCAGTTGTAAAGCACAACAAAGATGTAGCATACCATTTCAAGAAATCTAACACACGAGACTCAACAGCTATAAAACCAGCCCCAAAAAAGGTGAAAAATCAACTCACAAAAAAGAGTGTCCCAGAACAGACTAATAAGAACAACAGAGAAAACATCAACATAAAAATAAACATATCACAATGGCAGCAGTGAACACATACCTATCAATAATTACATTGAATGTGAATGGACTGAATGCTCCAGTAAAGAGACACCGAGTGTCATCTTGGATCAAAAGACACGACCCATCCATATGTTGTCTACAAGAAACTCACTTGAGACCTAAAGACAGGAACAAACTGAAAATTAAAAGATGGAAGAATGTATATCAAGCTAACAATGAACAAAGAAGAGCAGAGGTGACAATTCTAATCTCAGACAAAATCAATTTTAATGTCAAATCCACCATCGTGGACAAAGATGGTCACTATAAATTGCTGAAAGTTACGGTAAACAAGCAAGACTTAACTAAATTAAATATTTATGCACCTAATGCCAGAGCACCTAAATATGTCAAAGAAACCCTGACTATGCTCAAAAGAGAGTTAGATGACTCCACAATAATAGTGGGAGACTTTAACACTCCACTCTCATTACTAGACAGATCATCTAGAAAAAAGCTCAGTAAAGATACAGAAGACCTCATTGACACAATTAACCAACTAAACCTCATTGATATATACAGAACTTTCCATTCATCAGCAGACAACTACACCTTCTTCTCCAGTGCCCATGGAACATTCTCCAGAATTGACCACGTTATAGGCCATAATGCAATGCTCAACAAAATCGATACAATTGCATTACTGCAAAGCATCTTCTCCGATCATAAAGCCATAAAAGTTGAAATCAATAGCAGAAAAAACAGACATAGAAAGTGGAACTCTTGGAAACTGTACAACATCTTGCTAAAGAAAAACATGGGTTATAGAGGAAATCAGGGATCAATTAAAGAAATTAATGGATTCCAATGAGAACGAAAACACTTCCTACCAGAACCTATGGGATACAGCCAAAGCAGTGCTCAGAGGTCTGTTTATCTCCATAAATGCACACATCTGGAAGGAAGAAAGAAACCAAATCAAGGAACTAACTCTACAGCTTGAACAAGTAGAAAGAGAACAACAGAGGAACCCCTCGGGCACCAGAAGAAAGGAGATCATAAAGATTAGAGCAGAGCTAAATGAAATAGAGAATAGAAAAACAATTGAAAAAAATTGAAAAGACCAAAAGCTGGTTTTTTGAAGAGATCAACAAAATTGATAAACCACTGGCTAAACTTACTAAAGAAAAGCAGGAAAGGAAACAAATAACCCAAATTAGAACTGAGAGGGGATTTGTCATGACAGATGCAACAGAAATCAAAAATATCGTAGCAGAATACTATGAAAGACTGTACTCTAACAAATTTGAAAACCTAGGGGAAATGGACCAATTCCTGGACTCATACCACCTACCCAAATTATCACAACATGAGACAGAACAACTTAATACACTCATCACAAAGGAAGAGATTGAAAAGGTCATCAAAACACTGCCAACCAAAAAATGTCCGGGCCCAGATGGCTTCACGGCAGAATTCTACCAAGCATTTAGAGAAGAGTTATCCCCAATACTACTGAGACTGTTTCACAGTATAGAAAGGGATGGAGTACTCCCAAACTCATTCTATGAAGCCAGCATAACCCTGATACCTAAGCCAGGGAAAGATCCAACAAAGACAGAGAACTACAGACCGATATCACTCATAAACCTAGATGGAAAAATCTTCAACAAAATTCTTGCCAAAGAATACAACAACATATCAAGAAATTAATCCGTCATGACTAAGTGGGATTCATACCAGGGATGCAAGGCTGGTTCAACACCAGGAAAGCAATTAATGTGATTAACCACATAAATAACACAAAAGACAAAGATCACTCGATTTTGTCCATTGATGACAAAAAGGCATTTGATAAAGCCCAACACCCATTCATGCTAAAAACTCTTAGCAAAATGGGCATAGATGGTAAATTCCTCAACACAATAAGGGCCATTTATACAAAGCCAATTGTCCACATCATCCTGAATGGAGAGAGACTCAAAGACTACTTTCCCTTGAGATCAGGAACTAGACAAGGATGCAGACTGTCACCTCTCCTATTCAAAATTGTGCTAAAAATTCTAGCCAGAGCAATTAGACAAGACGAAGAAATAAAGGGCATCTGCATCAGCAAAGAGGAAGTTAAAATCTCCCTGTTGGCAGATGATATGATTGTATATGCAGAGAACCCCAAGGAATCTATAAGTAAGCTACTCAAACTGATAGAAGAGTTCAGCAAAGTCTCAGGATACAAGATAAACATAAGCAAATCAGTAGGATTCGTTTATACCAACAACGAGACTGTTAAGGAGGAAATTATCAAATCAATACCATTTACAATAGCCCCTAAGAAGATAAAGTACCTAGGAATTAATCTAACCAGAGAAACAACAGATCTTTACAAAGAGAACTACATGCCCTTAGTACAAGAAACTAAGAGAGAATTAGATAAATAGAAAAACCTACCCTGCTCATGGATAGGAAGACTTAACATTGTGAAAATGTCTATATTAGCCAAAGCAATTTATTTATATAATGCAATCCCAATACAAGTTCCAGCATCATTTTTTAATGAGACGGAGAAACAAATCACCAATTTTGTTTGGAAAGGGAAGAAGCCCCGGATAACTAAGGTACTACTAAGGAAGAAGAACACACTGGGAGGCCTCTCATTACCCGACCTTAGAACATACTACACTGCCACAGTGGTCAAACAGCCTGGTACTGGTACAAGAACAGACAGATCAATCAATGGAACAGAATTCAGACCCCAGAGATGACACCATCTGCCTATGAACAGTTGATATTCAACAAAGGCCCTAAGATATTAAACTGGGGTATAAACAGTCTCTTCAACAAATGGTGCTGGCAAAATTGGTTATCCGTCTGCAATAAACTGAATCAAGATCCATATCTTACACCTTATACAAAAACCAACTCCAACTGGATAAAAGACCTAAATATCAAACCTAAAATGATAAAGCGCATCCAAGAAAAGGTAGGAACAACAATGGAAATTTTAATACACAATGAGGACAGACTCCAAAATCTGTCAAAGAAACCTCAATCAACAGAAGAGAAAGTAGATAAATGGGAACTATTAAGAATCAAACACTTTTGCTCATCCAAAGACTTTATTAATAGAATTAAAAGAATGCCCACAGAATGGGAAAAAATATTTGGCAACACTATGTCAGACCAACGCCTGATCTCCATAATCTATAAGATACTATAAAATATCAATAAGAAGAAGATAAACCATCCAATTAAGTGATGGGCAAAAGAGATGGACAGACACTTCACTAAAGAGGAGATCCAGGCAGCCAAAAAACACATGCAGACAAGTTCACGATCTTTAGTTTTTGAAGAAATTCAAATCAAGACAACAATGAGTTACCATCTCACCCCAACAAGATTGGCCATGATCCAGAAAACACAAAACAACAAATGCTGGAGAGGCTGTGGAGAAAGTGGAACCCTCCTACACTGTTGGTGGGGCTGCAAAATGGTCCAGCCTCTTTGGAAAGCCATCTGGCGCCTCCTTAAAAAAATGGATATCAATATACCATTTGACCCAGTAATTCCACTACTTGGAATATATCCTACAGATTCAAGGCCTTTCACACCAACGGACACATGCACCAGAATGTTTATCGCAGCACAGTCCACGATAGCAGAAAGATGGAATCAACCCAGATACCCAACAATAGAAAAATGGATAGGTAAACTACGGTACATATACTCAATGGAGCACTACACAATGATAAAGAATAACGATGATTCCAGGAAACATCTACTAACCTGGTTTCAACTGGAAGACATTACGTTGAGTGAAAGTAGTCAGCAACAAAAGGACAAATACTGTATGAGACCTCTACGATAAGATCTCAAAAACAGACTTGTGTATAGAAGAAAAGACTCTTTGACAGCTGCAAGGGAGGGGAGGGAGGGAGGGGGAGGGGTGAGGGTTTAGTTTAGATAGTTACTAGAAATCTAGTTGGGAGAAAGCGATGATAGCACACATTAGAAACAAGAACAACATTAAGTGGACTTCAGCATAACTTGAGTACTCCTTCCATCTTAACTCATTACTGCAAGGATAGAGTAGCTGGGGCCGGGGGCAGAGGACCATGCTCTTAGGCGAATTCCAGGCCAATTGGCACAACTAGCGTTTTGCTAAGAGAGCTCTCTGCACCCCACATTGGTGAGTGGCGTCTGGGGTCTTAAAAGCTACCAAGCTGCCATCCGAGGACACAGCAAATGGTCCCAACTCAGCAGGAACAGATGCTCACCGAGTACCAAAATGACATGTGGTAAAGACAACCGAGAAGGCAGAGAGACCCACAAGAGTGGATGCCTACATCGACTTGGGACCGGGAGAACTGGATGGTGCCCGGCCACCACCAGTGATCTCCACAATAAAACTCACAGAGAGGAGTCTTACTGGCAACACAAGAATAAAAAGTGCTGCATCATGAGATCTCCACTAAAAGACCTCAATTGATTGTCCAGAGGTTTTGAGGTTCCTTTGAGAGCATAGCCACCGGCCCTGATGCTGCCCTTTCCCATTAATTATAAGAAAGGTCCACTCTTTGGACAGGAATGGATTGGATTTGGCAATGCAGAGTGACCATATATTGGAAGCACTTTGTGGTTCTATACATCTACAGGATATCATCTTGCTGATCTCTGGCTGGAGGAAGGGGAGTGGAAGGAGAGGAGGGGAAAGGAGGTTGTTGGGAGGATGAGGCATATATGGAGCAGAGAAGAATAGTGTGCAGTCACTGGACAGGGAGAGCAGTGGAAGCTGCATATAGGTGGGCATGTAAATTTATATGTGAATGTACATTTTCACTCAGTTATGTTAAATAAAAAAATAAATAAGTAAATAAAAAATAAAAAATAAAGTTGGATTCCGATAGACCAGGCAGAAGATAAAATACTTAGAAATAAATCTACCAGAGATTTAAAAGACCTATGTAAAGAGAACTACAAGACACTACTGCAAGAAACCAAAAGAGACCCATGTAAGTGGAGAAACATTCTTTGCTCAAGCAAAACGAGACTCAACATTGTGAAAACATCAGTTCTACCCAATGATCTATAGATACAATACAGTCCCAATCCAAATTGCAATGGCATTTTTTCTTTTTTTTATTATTTTAAATTTTAATTTTTATTATGAGTGAGTGAAAATGTACATTATTTAGATATAGAAACAAGTCACCAACTTCGTGTGGAAAAGGAAGAAGCCCTGGATAAACAAAGCAATTCTGAAGAAGAATAAAAAGGGATGGCTCATATTATCTGACTTTAGAACCTATTACACTGCTTCAAGGTAATCAAAACAATTTGGCACTAGTACAACAACAGATATACAGACCAATGGAACAGAATTACAAGTATGGATATAAAATCATCCACCTATGCACAGCTGATATTTGACAAAGGCCTAAATACCATATACTGGCAAAAAGCTGGTCTGTTTAAAAAATGGTGTTGAGGGGGCAGAGTCAAGATGGTGGACTAGACACGTATCTCCTTAACTGCCTCTGATAACTAAAACCGGGAATGATAATTAAATGGAGCCTTCTGGACACCCAGTAATCACCAGGATGCAGCATAGGGCTGTGAATTTGGACTACATGCCACTGAATGGGAAACTTCTCTTTCATTGACCCCTGCCTTTGTTGAATGGCCAGCTCTCACAGACTGAAAGTACCTGTCATTTTTAACTTTTTTTTTCCTTTTTGTTAGTTGTCAGGAAGGTGATGGGCTTAACTGGCAGCAAAGTTTAGCCACACTGCTGACCTTATCAGCAGGTGAAATTTCCGCATTTTCAGAGCCCAGATCTGGACTCAGAGCACCACAGCCCCTCCACCCTCTCTTTCCAAACCTCTACCATAGATTTGGCTATTTTGTAGTGGGTGGGACAATTTGGGATGCCATCTTGACTTACTGGGAGGCAGGATTCCCCAAACAGAGGATGCAGCAGCTGCAAATTAACAGGTTGGGAGGCAGTGTCAGCCCAGGGAGTACTTTTCCTCAGAAAAGCTGTGGTTAGCACACTGCAGCATTATGGGTGGGGCCCAGCAGTGGATGACAGCAAAGCAGTAGCCTGACTGTTCTTCGAATTACATCACAGGATCTCGGGACAGATATAGAGGTGACTTCATTGAGAGCTGGAAAGAGGGGCTTGCACAGCTGACGGCCTGACTGATACTGGAAGCTGTCATATGGCTTTTATCTTTCAAAATATGACTGCCTGGAGAAATAACTGTGGTGCAGCCCGATGTCATCTCTTTCAGCCTTTATTGACCCACATCATAGGGTCAGCTCAAGGACCCCTAGTGTCTCCATAATTACAGCTGTGTCATTGCCAGCCAGGAGGTTGAGCCTGCTACCTCAGACATTCCACTGGGCCCAGTCACTGGAGTACATACAGATGACTGGTGATCAACTTCCTTTTCAGAACTACACCTCAGCTTGTGTTAAGGCAACCCCACAGAAACTAAACAGCCTCTAGATGTCCAGAAAGCAAGAAACAGTGGCCAGACATTGAAAGAAAAATCCACCCATGTTTCCAGAATACTCCAAAAATAAAGAACCGAAGAGGTTCCCAGATGACGAAGACTTTCTGAAACTGTTGGAGGCTGAGTATAAAGGAATTATGTAGGGCTCCCTCCTAGACATTATACAAAATGCAACAGAAGAATTGCAAACTTCAGCAAGCTGTTCAAAGACATGGAATGTTATTTTTCTGAAATCCGACAGATCCATAACAAAATTACAGTATTAGACAATTCAATTCAAAGGCAAGAGAAAAGAATTGAACAACTGGAAAATAGAGTTTCTGACTTTGAAGATAGAGCTACTGACATCAACATTTATGAGGAGAAATCAGAGAAAAGAAACAACAAATATGAAGAAGCATTAAGAAACGTGTGGCATTCTATCCAGGGGAACAATCTATGATTATTTAGAGTTTCTGCAAAGGGAGGGACACCCTGAAAACACAGAGAGTATCGTTGTTGAGTTGTTGACAGAAAACTTCGCTGATATCATGAAAGAAGAAAGTATAGATGTCCAAGATGTATATCGAACACCACACAATGCAGGCCCCAAAAGAAAGATACCAAACCATATTATAATCAAGGTTAAGAAAATGAGACAGAAGCAGAAACTCTTAAAGGCACTGAGATTCAAAGCAAAGCTAACATTCAGAGGGAAGGTCTATAGGCTTTTGTATGACTTCTCAGCAGAAATGATGCTGACAGGGAGGCAGTGGTATAACACATTCAAAGCCTTGAAGGAGAAAAAACTTCCCACCAAGAATTATATATCCTGAAAAATTGTCTTTCAAATATGAAAATGAAATTAAGATATTTACAGATAAACAGAAACTCAAAGACTTTGTAAAAAACAAACCAAAGCTCCACAAAATTCTAAAGAAGCTCTTGGCTTAGAAAAATAAAGCATTAACTCTATATTCAAGGAGGCAAGGAAGGACACATCATCCAGAAACCTACTCATTTAGGGAAGACACAAAACTCAACCAAAGCTATAATGTTAAGATATCCAGAGATCATACCATGAAAACTATGACATCATAACACTAAAAAGAGGGATGTGCTATAGTAGTTATAGTCCTTCCAGATGTAGAGGAAGTTAAAAAGATGTGTAGATGTTAAAATTGGGATTAAATTTATATTATTAAGGTGGATTGTAGGTGCAGATGCAAAGCACAATAAAGATGCAGCATATCAAAACAAGAAACAGAACAAAAGAGTCTCAACAAACACAAAACCAACACTTAAAAGGGTGACAAATCAATCCATAAAGAATAATGATCCAGAATAGAATATTAAGAGCAATAGAGAAAACATCAAAACAAAAGCAAAAAAATCAGAAAGACAGCAATAAACATTTACTTATCGACAAGTTTACACTAACTGTAAACAAACTTAAAGCTCTGGTAAAGAGACAACAAGTGACATCTTGTATGTAAAGACACTACCACTCTATATGTTGCTTATAAGAAACTCACTTTAAACTTATAGATATGAACAAAGTGAAAAATTAAAGGATAGAGGAATATATACCAAGCTAACAATATGCAAAGAAAAGCAGATGTGTCAATGCTAATCTCAGATAAGATAGCTTTTAATGTAAAATCCGTCATCATCGACAAGAATGGTCACTATTGTTGAAAATCTCCATACACAAGCAGGAATTAACAATATTAAATATATATGCATCCAATACCAGAGCATCTAAATACGTCAAAGGAACACTGATTACATTGAAAAATGAAATGGATCACTCCACAATAATAGTCGGAGACTTCAACACTCTACTTTCAGCACTAGGCAGATCCTCTAGAAAAAAGCTCAGTAAAGACACTGAAGATCTTACTGTGACAATCAACCAACTAGACCTCTTCAACATGTACAGAACTTTCTATCCATCAACAAGTAACTACATCTTCTTCTCTAGTGCACATGGAACCTTTTCCAGAGTAGACCGTGTGTTAGGACATAAAGCAAATCTCAACAAAATCCAAACCACTAAATTATTGCAAAGCATCTTCTCAGACCATAAAGCCATAAACGTCAAAATCAATAGCAGAAAAAAACATAGATACAAACAGAACTCATGGAAACTGAACAACAGCTTGCTCAAAAAGCCATGCATTACAGAAGAAATCAAGGATGAAATAAATAAATTTGTGGATTACAATGAGAATGAAAACACTTCCTACCAGAACCTATGGGATACACCCAAAGCAGTGCTCAGAGGTCTGTTTATCTCCATAAATGCATACACCTGGAAGGAAGAAAGAACTCAAACCAAAGAATTAACCCTACAGCTTGAAGAAGTTGATGGACAACAACAGAGGAAACCCTCAGGCACCAGAAGAAAACAGATCATAAAGATTTGAGTAGAACTAGACGAATTAGAGAATAGAAGGGCAATGAGAAAATGGATAAGACCAAAAGCTGGTTTTTTGAAAAGATGAACGAAATTTACAAACCACTGGCTAAATTTACTAAAGAAAAACAGGAAACAAATAACCCAAATAAGAAATGAGATAGGAGATGTCACAGAACCTCCAAGATAAACCAAAAATATCATAACAAAATACTATGAAAGATTGTACTCTAACAAATTTGAAAACCTAGATGAAATGCACAAATTCCTAGATTCATATTACCTACCAAAATTGTCACAAGGAGAAGTAGAACAACTTAATAAACCCATCACAAAGGAAGAGATTGAAAAAGTCATCCAGAAACTACCAACCAAAATAAAAATCTGGCCCAGATGGCTTCACCACAGAATTCTTCCAAGCTTTTAGAGAAGAAATAACTTCAATACTACTGAGACTATTTCATAGCATAGAAAGTGATTGAGCAAAGTCTCAGGATACATGATAAACATAAGTAAATCAGTAGGATTCCTTTACACCAACAAAGAGATTATTAAACAATGAATCACCAAATCAATGCCATTTAGTATAACCCACAAGAAGATAAAATACCTAGGGATAAATATAACTAGAGAAATAAGAAATTTTTACAAAGAGAACTATGAGTGTACTACAAGAAACTAACAGACTTACGTAAATGGAGAAACCTACCCTGCTCATGGATAAGAAGACTTAACGTTGTGAAAATGTCTATTTTGCTCAAAGCAATCTATTTATATAACGCAATCCCAATACAAATTCCAGTGACATTTTTTAATGAGGTGGAGAAACAAATCAACTTTCTTTCAAAAAGGAAGAAATCCCTGATAAGTAAAGCCCTACTAAAGAACACACTGGGAGGCCTCTCAGTATCTGACCGTAGAACCTATTACACTGCCATAGTTGTCAAAACAGCGTAGTACTGGTACAAAAATAGACATATAGACCAATGAAACAGAGTTGAGACCCCGGAGATGCCACCATCCTCCTAGGAACAGTTGATATTTGACAAAGGCCCTAAGATTTTAAGCTGTGATACAAACAGTCTCTTTAACAAATTGTGTCAGCAAAATTGGATATCCATCTGTGAAAAACTGAAACAAGACCCTTATCTCACACCTTACACAAAAAGCAACTGAAACTGGACAAAAGCCCTAAATATCAAAACTAAAACAATACGTATCTTTCAAGAAAAAATAGGATCAACAATGGAAGTGTTAATACACAGTGTAGACAGACTTCAAAATCTGACAAAGTACAATCACAGAAAATAGGTAAATGGGAACACTAAGAATCAAACACTTTTGCTCATCTGAAGACTTTATCAAAAGGATTAAAAGACCACCTACAGAATGGGATAAAATATTTGTCAAGTATATCTCAGACAGAAGTCTCATCTCCATAATCTACAAGGTACTGCAAAATATCAACAATAATAGGATAAATAACCCATTTAAGCATCAGGCAAAGACATGGACAGACATTTTTCCAAGGAAGATATCCAGACAGCCAAAAGACATATGCAGAAATGCTCACGATCATTAGCTATTAAAGAAATCCAAATCAAAACTACAATGAGATGTTATCTCACCGCAGCAACATTGGCCATGATCCAAAAAACAGAAAACAAGAAATTCTGGAGAAACTGTGGAGAAACTGGAACTTTCCGACAGTGCTGGTGGGATTATAAAATGGTACAACTTATTTGGAAAGCAATCTGATGCTTCCTTCAAAAGTTGGAAATAGATATACAATTTGACCTAGTAATCCCATTGCCTGGACTATATCCTACAAAAGGAAGGGCAGTCACATGAACAGATGCATGCACATGAATGTTTATTGTAGCACAGTCAAAAATAGCAAAAAGATGGAATCAACCCAGATGCCCAACAACAAATGAATGGATAAATAAACTATGCTATATATAGTCAATGGAACCCTATCCAATGATAAAGAACAACAATGATTTTGGGAAATATCTTATAACCTGGTTTCAATTGGAAGATGTTATGTTGAGTGTAATCTGTCAGTGGCACAAGGACAAATATTGTATGAGATCCCCTAGTATAAAGATTTAAAAACAAACTCATGTACAGAAGAAAAGTTTCTTTGATGCCAGCAAGGGAGGGGAGAGAGGGAGGGAGAAGGTTGGTCACAGATTAGATCATTGATAGAAATCTGTTTGGGTGAAATCATTGACAGCACACATTAGAATGGAGATCAATTTAACTGGACTTCATCATAACCTGAAAACTGTGTCAATCTTAACTCAGCATTACAATGATGGAGTCACAGAAGCGAGAAACCAGGAGACATGCTCTCAGAGAACATCAAGGCCCATTGGCAAAACTAGCCTATTGCTAAGAGAGTCTTTTTCACTCCTTATTGGTGAGTGGCGTCTGGGCTCTTAAAAGCTAACAAGCTGTCATCTGAGGAACACCAAATCATCCCAAGTCAGATGGAAGTGATGATCACTAGGGGCAACAACAACATGAGTGAAAAAGAGCACAGAAAACAAAAAGAGCCACACGAAAGGGTGACTATATCAACATGTGACCAGCAGAACCAGATGGTGCCAGGCCACCACCAATGACAGCTGTGATGGCACCGTTTGTGCACTTTACGGTTCTATGCATCTACAGGGTGTCGTCCTATTGGCCTCCTACTAGAGGGGAGTGGAGAGGGTAGAGTGGAGGGGACAGGAGATGGTTGAGAGGATATGACATGTACAGAACAGAAAGGAAGAGTGTGCTGTCATGGGACAAGGAGAGCACAGAGGGCTGCAGATAGGTGTGCACGCAAATTTGAACTGTACTGTAAACTAATTCGATTGAAATTAAAAAAAAGAAAAAAATGGTGTTGGGATAATTGGATATCCAACTGCAAAAAAAAAAAAAAAAAACAACCAAGACTGATATCTCTCACATGCACAAAAAAAAAAACAATTGAAAATGGATCAAAGACTCTAATAACAAAACTAAAATGGTAAAAATCATAGAGGAAAAATAAAGGACTATGGTGACAGCCCAAGTACAAGACATAAGCAAACTACAAAATGAGTAAACACCAGAAGATAAAATAGATAACTACGTGCTCCTAAAAAGAAAACATCCATGCTCATTGAAAGATTTCACCAAACTACTTGCTTTAGCAGCACTTATACTAGATTGGAACAATACAGTGATGATTAGTGTGACACTTGTCCAAAGATACCACACAAATTCAGGTAACATTCCATTTTTTTAAATTATTAAGATTAAGCTTAGATTGCTCAGCCAAAACCATGCTGGTAAGAATACAATGGGATAACACGCACAAAGCCTTAGTGGAAGAAAACTGTCAACCAAGAATTATATACCCTGCAAAATTGCCTCTCCAATATAAAGGTGAAATTAGAAGCTTCACAGATAATAGTTTACAGAATTTTCAAAAAACAGAACAAAATTACAAGAAACATTAAAGGAAGGTTTTTGATTAGAAAATCAATAACATCAGATATACACTCAAACACTGAATGCTCTGTAGAGCATCCAGATATCATTGGAACAGGAAATCCAAAAAAGATACCCAAAGCCAAATCACAAAATATAGAAATTCAGAGATAGATCTTAGGATTTAATTGACAACAACATTATACAAAATGATGGTCAGATAAATGAACCTACAGATCTTTCAGATGAGGGGGAGGTCTAGAGATACAAAGATATTGTAGTCTGTATTACTATTAGATTAATAAAGGGGACTAAGAGAGTAACCAAAAAAACTATAATTCTGCACATTGAAATGAAAAACGTGCTAAAAAAAAAGCAAAATACAGCATCTCAGCAATTTCTATAAAAGCAAACACAGAAAGACACAAAAAGGAAACACATAAAGAGAAAAGGACAGCACAGAAAATTGAATGCAACAGAGGAATTACCCATAACACCCCAAAAATGACATCAAAATGATAGCACTAACATCATACCTACAAAAAATCACACTGAATGTAAATGGACCAAATGCTCCAATTAAGAGAAGAAGAGCAGCAGACTGAATTTAAAAAAAAAAAAAAAAAAGAGCTATCTATATACTGCTTGCAGGGGACCCACCTTAGACTCAGACACAAACTAAAACTCAAAGGTTGGAAAAAATATATCAGGCTAATAGTATACAAAAAAAGAACAGGAATGGCAATACTAATCTTTGACAAAATAGACTTTAAAGTTAAATCTACCACGTACATCACTCTGTGTCCCCATGTCTGGTCTATTCTTTTAAGTGTTGGCTTGAGTACTCGTTTCAGGTCTGGGCTAGCAGCAAGTTTACAACGTGCCATGATCTCAGGGTACACTCCAGGTTGTCTGACCATCAGTTCTTGTCTTGTAATAGAGTTCTTGATTAGTACACCTCTTTCTTTTTATCATGCCACGTCAGGAACTCTACGTTGTGTTACCTGTCAGAGCTATCTTTGGTGGTGGCCAGGCACCATCTGATTCTTCTGGTCTCGTGCTGATGTAGTCCCCAATCATATGGGTCCTTCTGTATCCTGGGCTCATTTTTCCTCGTGTTTTTGATGTTCTGAGTTATCATCTGTTCCAGATGGGTTGGGTCCAATTAATGTTCCTCAGGTGGCACTTACTGCTTCTTAAAACCCCAAATACCACTTATCAATATGGGGTGCAGAAGAATGTCTTAGCAAAAGGCTATTTATGCCAATTGACCTCGATGTTCCCTGAGAACAAACTCCCCAGACCCCTGTCCCTGATACTCTGTCCTTTCAAATGTTGAGTTGAATTTGGAAAACCTTTTATCTTATGCCCGATGACATTTTTTAATGAGATGGAGAAACAAATCATCAGCTTTATATGAAAAAGAAGTAAACTGGGATAGTTAAGTATTACTAAAGAAGAAGCACAAAGTGGGAAACCTCACTACACCTGATCTTAAAACCTACTACATTGTCACAGTAGTCAAGACAGCCTGGTGCTGGTATAAAAACAGACACATAGACCAATGAAACAGAATTGAGAAGCTAAATATAACATCATCCACCTAGGGACAATTGATATTTGATAAAGGTCCAAAGGCTGTGAACTAGGGAAAAGACATTCTCTTCAACAAATGGTGCTGGCATAACTTAACTGGATATGCGTCTGCAAAAAAAGAAAACAAGTCCCTTATCGCACTTTATCTACATCTAAGTA
This sequence comes from Heterohyrax brucei, assembly GCA_028571685.1. Classification (NCBI taxonomy): domain Eukaryota; kingdom Metazoa; phylum Chordata; class Mammalia; order Hyracoidea; family Procaviidae; genus Heterohyrax; species Heterohyrax brucei. Next base: position 125,028,154 of record CM053166.1, on the reverse strand, counting down.
GCACAAAACTAACTCAAAATGGATCTACCTTAATATAGAAGGTAGAACAACAAAGATCTTGGAAGAAAAAATTGAGAAGACACTGGAAGCCATAACCTATGGTATTAGCAGACTACAAAAAAATACCAACAACCCTCAAACATCAGAAATTAAAATAGATAAATGGGAGCTGTTAAAAATCAAACACTTATGCTCATCCAAAGCTTTCATAAAATGAGTAAAAGACTGGCCTACAGAGTAGTAATGAATATTTGGCTTCCAGCTTTCTGACTGACGTCTCTCTCATCTACAAGATACTGTAAAACCTTAACAAGAAAAAGACAAACAACTCAATTAAAAATGTGCAAAAGACATGAAAAGTCACTTCACCAAGGAAGACATACAGGATGCCAACAGATACATGAAGAAATGCTCAAGATCACTAGCCATCAGAGAAATCCAAATCAAAACTACAATGAGATGCTATCTCACCCCAACAATGCTAGCAATAACCCCTGAAACACAAAGTAATAAATGTTGGAGTGAATGTGGCAAGACTGGGACTCTTCTACACTGTTGGTGGGAGTGCAACATGGTACAGCTATGGAAATCAATTTGGCACTTTCTTAAAAAACTAGCAATAGAAATACCATATGATCCAGTGATCCCAATCCTTGGAATGTACCCCACAGAAATCAGGACCACAACACAAACAGATGCGCGTGCACTAATGTTTACTGCATGTCTCTGCACAATAGCAAAAGGATGGAAGCAACCCAAATGCACATCAACAGACTAATGATTAAACAACCTGTGTTATATTCATATGATGAAATACTGTGCAATGATAAGGAACAGTGGTGATTTAGGGAAACACCTGATAATATAAGACCACCTGGAGGACATTATGCTGAGTGAAATTAGCCAGATGCAAAAGGCCAAATATTGTATGAAACCTTTATTATAAGGATGCAACAAAACATTTTAGTGCAGAAGAAATCAATATTTGCTTGTTACATGGGTGGGGAGAGAGGGAGAGAAATTTCTACAACTAGAAAGTGGTTAGGACTCTGGTTGAGTGTAGGATGTGACAGCACATATTAGAAAAGAGGTACTCAGAACAGCTTGACTTCAAAACCATACTCTTCTCTAAATGCAGCTCACCTCTTTGGAAGGAGAGAATAACAGTGCCTGGGGTAGGGGGACCATGCTTTCAGGGAACATACAGATTAAATGGCATATCCAAACATTTTTTTCTTTAAAGAAAATATTTGGCATAGCACTTGGGTAAGTAGCATCTGAGGTCTTAAAAGCTAGAAAGCTGATGTCTAAGTAGTACTAATTGGTCCCAAACCACCTGCACTAGAGGTAATGGAGGACATCAAGGACAGGAGGAAAACATGAACCCACCAGATGGAAGGGACCATATAAGCTAGAGTCTGCTTCAGTACAGCAACAGAAGAATGAGATGGTGCCTGGTCACCACCAATGACTGCATGGCTAGAATGCATAGTATGGAGCCCCTGACATAGCAGGAGAAGGATTAGAGGGCTGAATTACAACTATCCCAAATGACCACACATGATAGTCTCTGACTCTGGAGGATCCCTTGGCAGCATGGCCCTCAGATTCTCTAACCCAAAACCTCATCCAGCACTGAAGCCAACTCTCCAGATAAAAGATTGAAGTGGACTATACAAAACATGGGGTGAGGCAAGTGACAAACTTTTTAACTTAAATATGTACACAGAGCTGTTCATGAAGCTCATCACTCACTGGAGGCGAGATGATAAGGTGAGCAGGATGGATCTTGGTCAACTGGACACAGAAACTTCTGGGTAAAAGTGAGGAGTGTACTGGTGGTGTGTGGGGAAAGGGAGGGGAAAGTAGTTAGAGTAGAACAATGGTGAAATTTCCCAGTGTTATATGGCAAATTGATATAGATTGTAAACTTGCACTTAAATCACAATAAAATTTATTAAAAAAAAAAGATTTCAGAGGCGGAGTCAAGATGGCAAACTAAGCACACGTCTCCTTATATCCCTCCAGAAACCAAGACCTGAATTGATAATCAAACGGAGCCGTCTGGTCACCTAGTGAGCCCTAGGACACAGCACAAGGCTGTTAATTTGGACTTCATATCACTGAACGAGAAACCACTTCTCTTTCACTGATTCCTGCACCTGGCTAGCCCTGGATCTCATAGACTGAATGTAATGTACCATTTTGACTTTTTTCTCCGTCTTCGCTGGTGGGTGGAGCTGTGTCTTGCCTAGTGGCTAGCCTAAGACTCACTGTTGGTGGGATAGGCAGGCGAAATTGCCATATTTTGAGAGACAGGCTTAGGACTCTGTTTATCTAGCCACTCTGGGCCTGTCTTGTCATCTCTGCCACAGCTTGGTTTCCACGGAACAAGTGGCACCTATGTGCGGGACACCATGTTGGATACGTAGATTTTAGCAGGATCTAATTCTTAGCCTGGGGGCCAGCACTTGCAAACAGGAAAGTGTTTCTCTGACAGAAACGCAGTAGTTTAGACAGTCTCGCCTATGGTGAGGGCCCAGCGACAGAGACTGAGGACTCACTATGTCTCGGCACCATTAGACCCTCTATCTGCCGACTGTGTGGAGGTAGCCATCTTAGATACAGTGGCGGCAGCTGGACCTAATTCTTAGCTTGAGAGCCAGAGCCTGCCCACAAAAGAGCGCTTTTCTACCAGAGAAGCAGAAGTTTAAACAGTGTCACCTAAGGCTGGGCCCTGTCAGCAGAGGCCAACAGGGCAGTAGTAACACTGTATTTTAAACTAGTTGGTATCATCTGGGGTTGGATATAGAGGTGCATACTTTGCCAGTTGGAAAGAGGGACCTCTACACCTGAAAAGCTGACTGACTTGGGAAGTGGTCAGATACCTTTTGTTTTACATTTTAAGATAGCCTAGAGAAACATATGCAGTCCATCTTCACAGTATCTCTCCCAGCCTTGACTTACTCACATGAAACCCAAAAAGCAACAGACACTTGTGGCATACAAGAAATAACCCATGGCTTCAGAAGGCTCCCAAACAAAACAACCTAGGAGTTTTCTGGATGAAGAAACTCTTCTGAAATCATCAGAAGGTGAATATAAAACGATTATGTACTGAGTCCTTCTAGACCTTATACAAAATGCAGCAGAACAAAATGAAAAATGAAGCAAGCTGTTCGATCTCGTGGAACACCAGTATTCTGAAATCCAACAGATCAAGAACAAAACCAAAGATACAGAAAATTCCATTCAAAGCCAAGAAAGCAGAATGGAACAAATGGAAAAAAGATTTCTGAATTGGAAGAAAGAGCTACTGACACCAGCGTCTATGAGGAGAAATCAGAAAAAAGAAAGAAGAAAAATGAAGAAGTATTAGGAAGCATGTGGGATTCTACTAAGAGGAACAACCTTCAATTCATTGGAGTCCCTGAACAGGATGAGACACCTGAGAAAAAAGAGAATATCATTACTTAGCTGCTGACAGAAAACTTCCCAGAAATCTTGAAGAGAATATAGAAATCCCAAATGCATATCATACACCACCCAATATAGATCTCAAAAGAAAGACTCCAAGACATATTATAATCAAGCTTAACAAAATGAAACATAAGCAGCAACTCTTAAAAGCCGTAAGACTCAAAGCCAAGCTAACATTCAGAGGGAAACTCTGAAGGCTGTCATCAGATATTTCATCAGAAACCATGCTGGCATGGAGACAGTGGCACGACACATTCAAAGCCTTGCAGGAGGCAAACTTCCAACCAAGAATTATATATCCTGTACAACTATCTTTCAAATAGGAAAATGAAATTAAGACATTCCCAGATAAATAGAAACTTAGAGACTTTGTAAAAACCAAACCAAAACTACTAAAAACACTGAAAGAAGTTCTTGGTTTGGGCTTAGAAGAATAAGACAACTGAATTTATATTTTAGAACAACACATTATCCAGAATTCTACTCAGTTAGGCAAGGCTTCAAATTCAATACAGCTTTAATACTGAAAGAAACAATCTAGTGATTATCATGAAAACTATGGTGCCATCATATTAAGAAGAGGGATCTACTATACTTGTTATAGTCCTTCCAGATAGTGAGGAAGATGACAAGACTGGTAGTAATTAAAATTGGGCTTATATATAGTTTATTAAGGGGGACCATAAGGGCAGCCATAAAGGACAATAACGATGCAACATACCATATCAAGAAATGTGACACAGGGGTCTCTACAACTACAAAACAAGCTCTGAAAAATGTGAAAAATCAACTACCAAAAAAGAATGCCCCCCAAAAGACTAATGAGAGCAACAGAGAAAACATCAACACAAAAATAAATGTATCACAATGGCAGCACTGAACACATACCTATCAATAATTACATTGAATGTGAATGGACTGAATGCTCCAGTAAAGAGACATCGAGTGGTATCTTGGATCAAAAGACATGACCCATTCTGCTGTAGTTTACAAGAAGCTCACCTTAGACTTAAAGACAGGAACAAACTGAAAATTAAAGAATGGAAAATATGTATCAAGCTAACAATGAACAAAGAAGAGCAGGTGTGGCAATTCTAATCTCAGGCAAAATCAATTTTAATGTAAAATCCACCATCATGCACCAAGATGGACACTATTGCTGAAAGGTTCAGTACACAAGCAAGACTTAACTAAATTAAATATTCATGCACCTAATATCAGAGCATTTAAATATGTTGAAGAAACACTGACTACACTCAAAAAAGAATTAGATTACTCCACAATAATAGTGGAAGGCTTCGACACTCCACTCTTAATACTGGACAGATCATCTAGAAAAAAGCTCAGTAAAGATACAGAAGACCTTATTGACACAATTAACCAACTAAACCTCATCGATATATACAGAACTTTCTACCCATCAACGGACAACTACACCTTCTCCAGTGCCCATGGAACATTCTCCAGAATTGACCATGTGTTACAACATAATGCAATTCTCAACTAAATGTATACCACTGAATTACTGCAAAGCATATTCTCAGATCATAAAGCCATAAAAGTCAAAATCAATAGCAGAAAAAGCAGAGATAGAAAGTGCAACTCTTGGAAACTGAACAACATCTTGCTCAAAAAACCATGGGTTATAGAAGAAATCAAGGATAAAATAAAGAAATTCATGGATTCCAATGAGAATGAAAATAACTCCTACCAGAAACTATGGGATACAGCCAAAGCAGTGTTGAGAGGTCTCATTATCTCCATAAATGCACACATCTGAAAGGGAGAAAAAAACCAAATCAAAGAACTGACCCTGTACCTTGAACAATTAGAGAGAGAACAACAGAGGAACCCCTCAAAAACCAGAAGAAAACAGATCACAAATATTCGACCAGAACTAAACAAATTAGAGAATAGAAAACCAATTTAAAAAACAGAAAAGACCAAAAGCTGGTTTTTTGAAAAGATCAATCAAATTGACAAACCATTGGCTAAACTTAATTAAGAAAAACAGGAAACAAAGAACCCAATTAGAAATGAGAAGGTAGTTGTCACAACAGATCCAACAGAAATCAAAAATATCATAACAGAATAGTATGAAAGACTACTCTAACAAATTTGAAAACCTAGAGGAAATGGAAATATTCCTTGATTCATATCACCTACCCAAATTATCACAAGGTAAAGCAGAACAACTTAATAAACATATCACAAAGGAAGCAATTGAAAATGTCATAAAAAAACTGCCAACCAAAAGAAGCTGACACCCAGATGGTTACACTGCAGAATTCTACCAAGCTTTTAGAGAAGAGTTATCTCCAATACTACTGAGACTATTTCACAGTATAGAAAGGGATGGAGTACTCCCAAACTCATTCTATGAAGCCAGCATAACCCTGATACCAAAGGCAGGAAAAGACCCAACAAAAAAGGAGAACTACAGATCGATATCACTTATGAATCTAGATGCAAAAATCTTCAACAAAATTTTTGCCAATAGAATACAACAACATATCAGAAAAACAATCCATCCTTAACAAGCTGGATTCATACTAGGGATGCAAGGCTGGTTCAACATCACAAAAACTATTAATGTGATTAAACACATAAACATCACAAAAGACAAGAACTACCTGATTTTGTCCATCGATGCAGAAAAGGCATTTGATAAAGTCCAACACCCATTCATGCTAAAAACTCTTAGCAAAATAGGCATAGACGGAAAATTTCTCAATGCAATAAGGGCCATTTACACAAGGCCAACTGCCTACATCATCCTGAATGGAGAGAGACTGAAAGAGTTTCTCTTGAGAACAGAACTAGACAAGGATGTCCACTCTCACTTCTCCTCTTCAGCATTGTGCTAGAAGTTCTAGCCAGAGCAATTAGACAAGACCAAGAAATAAAAGACATCTGTATCAGCAAAGAAGTTAAAATCTCCCTGTTTACAGATGATTTGATTGTGTATGCAGAGAATCCCAAAGAATTTGTAAGAAAACTACTCAAACTGATGGAAGATTTCAGCAAAGTCTCAGGATACAAGATAAACACAAGTAAATCAGTAGGATTCCTTTATGCCAACAATAAGACTGTTAATGAAGAAATCATCAAATCAATACCATTTACTATAGTTGCTAAGAAAATACTTAGGAATTAATCTAACCAGAGAAATAACAGACCTTTACAAAGAGAACTACAAGTCCTTATTATAAGAAAATAAGAGAGACTTAGATAAATGGAGAAACCTACCCTGCTAATGGAAAGGAAGACTTAACATTGTGAAAATGTCTTTTTTACCCAAAGCAATCCCAATACAAGTTCCAGCGTCATTTTTTTAATGAGATGGAGAAACGAATCACCATTTTTTTTGGAAATGGAAGAAATCTCGGATAAATAAAGTACTACTAAAGAAGAACACACTGGGAAGCCTCTCATTACTTGACTTCAGAAGCTATTACACTGCCATAGTGGTACAAGAACAGACAGATCAATCAATGGAACAGAATGGAGTCCCCAGAGATGACACCATCTGCCCCAAAACAGTTGATATTCAAGAAAGGCCCTAAGATATTAAACTGGGGTAAAAACAGCATCTTCAACAAATGGTGCTGGCAAAATTGGTTATCCATCTGCAATAAACTAAATCAAGATCCATATCTTACACCTTATACAAAAACCAACTCAAACTGGATAAAAGACCTAAGTATGAAATCTAAAACGATAAAGTTCATCCAAGAAAAAGCAGGAATAACAATGACAGTTTTAATATACAACATAGACAGACTTTAAAATCTGTCAAAGAAACCACAATCAACAGAAGAGAACATAGATATATGGGAACTATTAAGAATCAAACACTTTTGCTCATCCAAAGACTTTATTGATAGAATTAAAAGGCCACCTACAGAAAAGGAAAAAGTATTTGGCAACTGTATGTCATACCGACACATGATCTCCATAATCTATAAGGTACTACAAAATATCAATAAGAAGAAGATAAATCATCCAATTAAGTGATAGGCAAAGGAGATGTGCAGCATTTCTCTAAATAGGAAATCCAGGCAGCAAAAAAACACATGCGGACATGTTTACAACCTTTAGTTATTAAAGAAATTCAAATAAAAACTACAATGAGATACCATCTTACCCCAACAAGGTTGGCTGTGATCCAAAAAACACAAAACAACAACTGCTGGAGAGGCTGTGGAGAAAGTGGAACTCTCCTACACTGTTGGTTGGGTTGCAAAATGTCCAGCCTCTTTGGAAAGCAATCTGGTGCTTCCTTACAAAAATGGATATAGATAGACCATTTGACCCAGTAATTCCACTGCTCGGAAAATATCCTACAGAATCAAGGCCATTCACACAAACAGATACATGCAGAAGAATGTTTATAGCAGCAGAGTCCACGATTGCAAAAAGATAGAATCAACCCGGATGCCCAACAACAGAGGAATGGATAGTTAAACTATGTTATATATACTCAATGGAGCACTATGCAATGATAAAGAACTATGATGATTCCAGGAAACATCTCATAACCTGGTTTCAACTGGAAGACATTATGTTGACTGAAAGTAGTCAGAGACAAAAGGACAAATATTTTGAGACCCCTACGATAAGAACTCAAAAACAGACTTATGCACAGAAGAAAAGACTCTTTGACAGCTGCAAGGGAGGGGGAGGGAGGGTGATGTGGAGACGGTTTAGGTTAGATAGTTGGTAGAAATTTGGTTGGGTGGAACTGGTGATAGCACACATTAGAAACAAGAACAATATTAAGTGGACTTCAACATAACTTGAGTACTCCTTCCATCTTAATCCAATATTGCAAGGACAGAGTAGCTGGGGCTGGGGCATGAGACCATGCGCTTAGGTGAAATCGAGGCCAATTGGCACAACTAGCATTTTGCTAAGTTGGCTCTCTGCACCCCACACTGGTGAATGGCATCTGAGATCTTAAAAGCTGCCAAGCTGCCACTCGAGGGCACAGCAAATGGTCCCAACTCAGCAGGAATGAATACTCACCAAGAACGAAAACGACATTGGGAAAGACAATCAAGAAGAAAGAGAGACCCACATGAGTGGGTGCCTATGTTGACTTTGGACTGGAAAAACTGGACAATGCTCGGCCACCATCAGTGATAGCCGCTATGGAGCTCACAAAGTTGAGTCTCACTGGCAACACAGGAATAAAAAGGGGTGCATCCTGAGATCTCCACTAGAAGACCACAGTTGTTGATCCAGCGGGTTTGGGATTCCCCTGGGAGCATGACCCCTGGCCCTGATGCTGCTCTTGCCCATAAATCATAACAAAGATCCACTCTTCAGACATGAATGGATTGGACTTGGCAATGCAGAGTGACCATATATTGGACGCACTTTATGGTTCTATACATCTATAGGATATCATCCTGCTGACCTCTGGCTGGCGGAAGGAGAGTGGGTGTAGAGGAGGGGAAGGGAGACTGTAGGGAGGATGAGACATGTATGGAGCAGAGAGAAATAGTGTGCTGTCACTAGGCAGGGAGAGCAGTGGAAGCTGCATATAGGTGGGCATGCAAATTTATACGGGAATGTATATTTTCACTCAGTCATATCAAGTAAAAAAAAAAGAAAAAAGTAATAATTGGCCTCCAAATTAGCAAGGCAGAAGTAAAAGTATACCAAGACATAGATAATATGACCCTATACACAGAAAGCTCTATGGAATCCACAAAATAATAATAATAAAGTAATAGAAGATTTTTACAAAGTACCAAGGTACAATGTAAACTTACAAAAATTAGTTGAATTGCTCTCCACCCACAAAGAGAACTTTGAAGAGGAAATCAGCAATTTAATATCATTTATGTTCATGTCCCTAAGAAGAGAAAGTACTTAAGAATAAATTGAACATAAAAGACCTATGCAAAGAAAACTACAAAATGCTAATACAAGAAAACAAAAGAGACATACATAAGTGGAAAACATACTATGCTCTTTGATAGGAAGATTCAACATTGTGAAAATGTCGCCTCTACACAATGCGTTCTGCAGATACATTGCAATCCTGATCCAAACTTCCAGTAACACATTATGTTTTAGTTTCTCTTTATTTTTCACTTTTTTATTTTGCTTTAAGTGAAAGTTTATCATTCAAGTTAGTTTGTCATGCAAAAACTTATACACACATTGTTATGTAACCCTAGTTGCTCTCTCTATACTGTGACAGGGAACTCTTCCTTTCCACCCCAGATTTCCCATGTCCATTCAACAAGCTTCTGTCATATTCTGGCTTCTTATCTCACCTCTGGACAGGATTTCTCAGTTTAGTCTTATGTATCTACTTGAGCTAAGAAGTACACTCTTCAACAGTATCATTTTATGTCTTATACCAGAAAACCAAACCAGACCCAATGCCACCAAGCCAGGTCTGACTCACAGTGACCCTAGACAATCAGAGTAGAACTGTAAATTTATATGGGAATGTACATTTTCACTCAGTCATAATAAAAAAATTACTTAATTAATTAAAAAAAGACTGGTTTAAACTTAAAACATTAGGAATAAATATCAAGGTAAACACAAAGGATATTAACAATCCTACATGTCAAAACAAGAAATAAAATCAAGAAGCCTCAGCAGATATAAAACCAGCAACGATGAAAAGCTAACCCATAAAGAAATGTGACTTAGCACAGAAAATTAAGAGGAACAAGGAAGCTGTGAACACTGCACAAAAATAACAGCACTAAATTCATATCTATCAATAATTAAATGTCAATGGGTTAAGTGCACCAATAAAGAGACAAGGAGTAGCAGAGTGGATAAAAATGTACAATTCATCTATATACTCCTTACAAGGGACACACCTTAGACTTAAAGATGCAAACAAATTGAAACTCAAAGGATGAAAAAACATATACTAAGCAAATAACATTCAAAAAAAGAGCAGGAGTGGTAACAATAATTTTAGATAAAGTAGACTTTAAAGTAAAATCCACCATAGTGGACAAGAAAGGTCACTATCTATTGCTTAAAAAGTTGATATATCAGGAGGACATAACCATATTAAATACTTACACAGCCAACAGCAGAGCTTCTAAATACACCAAACAAACTCTAACATCACTGAAAACTGAAATAGACAGCTCCACAATAACAGTGGGAGACTCAACACACCACTTTTGGTGAGGAACAGAACATCCACAAAGAAGCTTAATACAGACATGGAAGATCCAAATGCCACAATTAAACCACTCAATCTCATAGGCATATGCAGAACACTCTACTCCAAAACAGACAAATATACCTTATTTTCCAGTGCACACAGAACATTCACCAAAATAGACCACATATTAAGCCATAAAGCCAGTCTTAACAAAACTCAGTGAAATATCTCAAAGCATGTTCACAGACCACAAATCCATAAAAGTCTAAGTCAACAGCAGAAAAAGCAAGAATAAAAAAATCAAACACATGGAGACTGAACAACACTTTGCTCAATAACTTCTGGGTTATAGAAGAAATCAAGACTGGAATAAAGAAATTCGAAGAATCAAATGAGAATAAAAACATGTCCCACAAGAACCTATGAGACATAACAAAAACAGCATCCAGTGTTTAATTTATTTCAAAAAATTCACACATCCAAACAGAACAGCCCAAATCAAAGAAATAACTCAACAATTTGAACATAGGAGAGAAGCAAAACAACCCCTCAAGCACCTGAAGAATACAGATAATAAAAATCAGAGCAGAATTAGACAACACAAACACAATTGAAATAGTTACCAAGACCAAAAACTAGCTTTTGAAAAGATCAACAAAATTGATAAATCATTTCCAACTGCCAAAAGAAAAACATAAGAAGAAACAAATAAATAAGAAACAAGATGGGCAATATGGCAATAGGCTGAATTCAAATTAAAAAAAAAAAAAACCCATAATAGAGTACTATGAAAAACTGCACACTAATAAATTTAAAAAAAACTAGAGAAAATTGATACATTTCTAGAAACATACTACCTACCAAAACTAAGACAAACTGAAGTAAAACAACTTGATAAACTCATCACAAAAAGTAATTAAAAAAACTCCCCACTAAAAATATTTCTGGCCCATACAGCTTCACCAATTTCTACCAAACTTAGGAGAGGAGTTAACACCACTAGAACTAAAGATATTTCACAGCATAGAAAAAGAATGGAATACTCTTAAATGAATTCTATGAAACCAGCATAAAGCTGATACCAAAAACAGGTGAAGATAGTACCAGCCAAGCCAAGTGCCGTCGTGTGAAGATAGTACAGAAAAGCAAAATCACAGACCAATATCTCTCAAGAACATAGGTGCAAAAATATCTCAACAAAATTCTGGCCAATAGAATTCACCAACAAACAAAAAAAGTAATTCAGCATAACCAAGTAAGATTTATATCAAGGACACAGGGTTGTTTCAACATCAGAAAAACAATTAATGCAATCAACCACGTAAATAGAACAAAAGATAAGAATCACTTAAATTTTATGAGTTGATGTAGAAATGGCATGATAAAGTCCAATACCCATTCATATTAAAAACTCTCAGCAAAATAGGAATAGAAGGGAAATTCGTTAACATAATAAGGGACATCTGTGCTAAACAAACACCCAACATCTTCCTAAGTGGAGAGACTGAAAGCAGTCCTTCTGAGAATGGGAACCAGATAGGAATGTCCATTGTCACCACTGTTATTCAGTGTTGTGATGGAGGTTCTAACCATAGCAATCAGATAAGGTAAAGTAATAAAGGGCATCCAAATTTGCAAGGAATAAGTTAAAGTATCACTATTTGCACATGATATCTTATATGCAGAAAATCCTAAAGAAGCAAAAAACAAATGAAAAAAAATGGAACTAATAGAAGAGTTCAGCAAAGCATAAGGACATAAAATAAACATAAATAAATGGGATTCTTATACACCAACAAAGAGACCATCAAGGAGGAAATTACTAAATCAATACCGTTTAAAATAGCAACCACAAAGATAAAATACTTAGAAATTAATGCATCCAGAGATGTAAAACACCTATACAAAAAAATTAAAAGAATCTTACTTCAAGAAAGCAAGAGACCTACATAAGTGGAGAAATCTATCTTGCTCATAGATGGAAATACTTAACATCATGAAGTGAAAATGTCTGTTTTTCCCAAAGCAGCCTGTAGATACAACGTAATTCCAATACCACTTCCAATGACATTTTTAATAAGACAGAAAAATAAATCAGCAACTTCATATGGAAAGGGAAGAAGTCACAGATAAGTAAAGCATTTTTTTTAAAGAATAGTAAAGTGTGAATTTTCACACTATCTCGCTGTCACATTAGTCAAAACATACTAGTACAGATACAAGAACAGATAAAAAGGATCTTCCAACAAGGATGTCCTATTTTTGACAGCTGACAGCAGTGATATTCTTGAAGCCATAGCAGCCATGTTTATCAAGTGTGTTCTTCAGTCTTGACAAATAATCATGAAAAGTTACATGGTTACACTTATAGAAGTTATTAAAATTTACTATCAAAATTTGTGTTCTGTTCAGTAAACTTTTGGTGCATTATGTGAAATTGACTATGCACATAATCATCCCACTGAGAGAAAAAATTGATATTTAATCAAAACATTTCAGACAACTGGGTCTGTTGCCAATTAGAAAATACATGCGTGTTAATGAGCTGCACGGTCCGATGAAAATATCACCACCATTCATCACAGTGTACACAAGAATCCATCCCAATCAGTTTCTCCCCCGTGCAAGAACTGGGCCTTTCTTTAACCTTAATTTGGTGGATTTTGCACCTGAACTTGAAGCTTTACCCTGACAAGATGTTTTATCTCAAGAACTGAAGTCCAGCAACCATGGATTGTGCTGTCCATTTGCTGATTGTGTTCTGGAGCAATTGGGAATTGACCCTGCTTTTAGCCGAAAGATCATCTTTCAGCAACGAGGTCCACTTTTGGATGAATGGTTTCGTTAACAAAGAAACAAAATTGTCAATTTGGAAGGATGAGAATCCAATTCAAGAACATCCACTTCATCCCCCCAAAGTTGCCGTGTGGTGTGGATTTTGGTCTGGCAGAGTTATTAGGCCTTACATTTTCAAGGGTAAATGAGAAAGGACTGTGACTGTCCATGGCAAATGACATCAGGCTGCGATAACTATTTTTGGACCCATTTGAAAGGTGTCACGGTGGCCATTTACCTGAAATTCTTTGCCACACATAATGCCGTCAAATGTACCTAAAAATAAGGAAGTGATTAAAGCCGTATCATTTACACAACTTGTTTTATTCAAGATCAAAGATAGGACAACATTACTGGAAGACTTAACATAGACCAACGGAACAGAATTCAAATATAACACCTTCCACGTTTGAGCAGCTACTCTTTGACAAAGTCTGTGAACTCGGCAAAAAACAGTGTCTTTGACAAGTGGTGATGGCAGAACTGGGCATCCGTCTATGAAAATGAAACAAGGCCTGTATCTCATACCATGCACAAAAACTAATTCAAAATTGATCAAATACCTACATATAAAATCTAAAAATATAAGGATTGTCAAAGCTCTTGGCAAAGAGAAAATAGGGACAACATTGAGAGCCCTAATGCACAGCATAAAGAGATTACAAAATACTACTAACAGTACAGAAATACTGGAACAAAGAATAGATAACTAGGAACTCCTAAAAATCAAATACTTAAGCTTACCAAACGATTTCACCAAAAGAGTAAAAAGACTACCTACACACAGAGAAAAATGTTTTTGCAACTATGAATCTGATCAATGACTAATTTCCATAACCTACAAAAAGGAGCAAAGCTTCAACAATAACAAGACAAATAAACCAATTAAAAAAATAGAAGGGGACAGAGTCAATTTGGTGGACTAGATACATGTCTCCTTAATTTCCTCTGAAAACTAGGCCTGGATTGATAATTAAATGGAGTCTTCTGGACACCCAGTGAGCCCTGGAACATGTCTTAGGGCTGTCAATTTGGACTACATGGCACCGAATGGGAAATCTTTTTCTTGCTGACCCCTGCCCTTGTTGAATGGCCTGCTCTCACAGACTGAGGGTAACTGCAATTTTCAACTTTTTTTCCTTTGTGTTAGCCACAGGTGGCAATTGGGTTTAACTGGCAGCATAGCTCAGTCACAATGCTGATGGGTTCAGTGGGCAGAAAACCTATATTTTGAGAGCCGGGCTCTGGACTTAGAGCACAATGGCACCTCCACCCTCTCTTTCTGAACCTCCGACATTGATTCAGCTGTTTTGCAACACGTGGGACAGCTTGCGTGGGACACTATCTTGTTTGAATAGGAGGCAAATTACCCAAACATAGGCCTCAACAGGGGCTAATTCACAGGCTGAGAGGCAGTGCCAGCCTGGGGAGAGCTTTCCCAGCAGAAAAGTTGTATTTGGCACAGTGTAGCTTTATGGGTCTGGCCCAGCAGCAGATAACAGCAGAACAGTAGCTTTTCCATACTTTTAACTAGGTCACAGCATCTGGGGGTGAATACAGAGGTGCCTCCATTGCCAGCTGGAAGAAGGGCTTGCATACCTGACAGCCTGAATGATTTTGGAAGCTCTCAGATAACCTTTACCTTTCAAAGTAAGACTACTTAGAGAAATAACTGTGGTCCAGGGTGAAGGCATCACTTCTAGCCTTTACTGACTCACAACATAGGGTCGGCTGATAGCCTCCCAGTGACTCCATAAGTAGGGATATGTCTTTGCCAGCCAGGAGATGGAGCCCACTACCCAAGAGATTCCACTTGGCCTGGTCACTGGAGTACATAGAGGTGACTGGTGATCTCTTCTCAGACAGTGCTTCAACTACTGTTAAGGAAACACCAGAGAAACTAAACAACCTCTAGATGCCCAAACAAACAGCAACAGACCTTGGCTAGACACTTAAATAAAAAATCCACACATGGCTCCAGAAAGCTCCCAAAAGAAACAACCAAAGAACTTCCCAGATGAAGAAGCCTTTCTGAAACTTTCAGAGGTCGAGTACAAAAGAATAACATATAGAGCCCTCCTAGACATTATAAAAAATGCAAGAGTAAAATGAAAAATTAAGCAAGGTGTCTGAACTGACGGGCCGGTAAGCCAAGCCAAGCCATGCCAAGTGCATTCTGCAATTCAACACATCAATAACATAATTAAAGAATTAGTAAACACAGTTCAAAGCCAAGAGAACAGAACTGAACAACTGGAAAATAAGACTTTCTGACTTGGAAGACAGAGCTACTGGCCCCAGCATTTATGAGGAGAAACCAGAGAAAAGAAACAAGAAAAACGAAGAAGCATTAAGAAACATGTGGGATTCTATCAAGAGAAACAATCTACGATTAATTGGAGTTCTTGAACAAGAAAGGACAACTGAAAACACAGAGAGGATTGCTGTTGACTTTCTGACAGAAAACTTCCCTGGAATTGTGAAAGAAGATAACATAGATATCCAAGATGCATATTGAATGCCACACAATATAGACACCAATAGAAAGACACCAAGACATTATAATCAAGCTTAATGAAATGAAACATACGCAGAAACTCTTAAAGGCAACAAGAATCAAAGCAAAGCTAACATTCAGAGGGAAGCACTGTAGGCTTTCTTCTGACTTCTTGGCAGAAACCATGTTGGCATGGAGTCATTGGGATCATACATTCATACCCTTGAAGGAGAAAAACTTCCAACCAAGAATTATATATCCTGCAAAACTGTCTTTCAAATATGAAAAAGAAATTAAGACATTCGCAGATAAACAGGAACTCAGAGACTCTGTAAAAACCAAACCAAAGCTCCAAGAAGTAGTGAAAGAAGCTCTTGGCTTAGAAGAACAAAACCATTAACTCTGTATTTTAATAGACATTACAGGACATATCATCTAGAAACCTACTCTGTTAGGGAAGTCACAAAACTCAATCAAAGCAATAATATTAAAAGAAGTGATCCAGAGATCATATCATGAAAGCTATATGACACCATCACATAAAAAAGAGTGATATAGTAAAGTAGTTATAGTCCTTTCAGATGGAGATGAAGTTAATAAGATACATAGAAGTTAAAACTGGGTTTAAACATAGATTATTAAGGGGGATCCCAGGGGTAGCCACAAAGCACAATAAAGATGTGACATATCAAAACAAGAAACCCAATACAGGAATTTCAACAAATACAAAACCAACACTGAAAAGGGTGAAAAATCAACTCACAAAGAAGACTTTCCCAGAACAGAATAGTAAGAGCAGCAGAGAAAACATCAAAACAAAAATAAATACATCAAAATGACAGTGCTAAACACGTATCTGTCAATAATTACATTGAATGTAAATGGACAGAATGCTCCAGTAAGAGACAAAGAGTGGTGACATCTTGGATCAAAAGACACGACTCATCTATGTATTGCTTACAAGAAACTCATCTTATACTTAAAGATGTGAACAAAGTCAAAATTAAAGGATGGAAAAATAAACACCAAGCTAAATATACAAAGAAGAGCATGTGTAGCAAAATTAATCACAGATAAAATAGATTTTAATGTAAAGTTCACCATCGTGGACAAGGATAGTCACTATTTATTGCTGAAAGGTTCAATACACAAGCAGAACTTAACAATCTTAAATATTTATGCACCCAATACCAGAGCATATAAATACATCGAAAAAACACTGACTACATTACAACATGAGATCTATCACTCCACAATAATAGTGGAAGACTTCAACACTCCACTTTCAGTATTGGATAGATCTTCTAGAAAGAAGCTAGATAAAGACAAAGAAGATCTTATTGTGACAGTTAACAAACTAGACATATACAGAACTTTCTATCCATCATCAAATAACTACACCTTCTTCTCCACTGCACATGGAAAATTTTCCAGAATAGACCATGTTTTATCACAGAAAGCAAATCTCAACAAAATCCAAACCATTGAGTTATTGCAAAGCATCTTTTCAGACCATAAAGCCATAAAAGTCAAAACCAATAGCACAAAAAACAAAGATATAAAGTGGAACTTACTGAAACTGAACAACATCTTGCTCAAAAAGCCATGGGTTATAGAAGAAATCAAGGATGAAATAAAGACATTTATGGATTCAAATGAGAATGAAAACACTTCCTATCAGAACCTATGAGACATAGTGAAAGCAGTGTTTAGAAGTCAGTTTATCTCTACAAATGCATACATCTGGAACGAAGAAAGCACCTAAACTTAAGAATTAACTACAGCTTGAAAAAGTAGAAAGAGAGCAGCAGAGGAACTCTTCACACACCAGAAGAAAAGAGACCATGAAGATTAGAGCAGAACTAAAAGAATTAGAGAGTATGATGGTCCAGTGGTTTTGGGGTTCCCCTGAGAGCATGGCCACCGGCCCTGATGCTGCCCTTACCCATAAATTATAACGAAAGTCCACTCTTTGGACAGGAATGAATTGGACTTGGCAATGCAGAGTGACCATATATTGGATACACTTTATGGTTCTATACATCTACAGGATATCATCCTGCTGACCTCTGGCTGGAGGAAGGAGAGTGGGTGGAGAGGATGGGAAAGGAGGTTGTTGGGAGGATGAGACATGTATGGAGCAGACAGTAATGGTGTGCTGTCACAGGACAGGGAGAGCAGTGGAAGCTGCATATAGGTGGGTATGTAAATTTATATGGGAATGTACATTTTCACTCAGTCATATTAAATAAAAAAAAGAATTAGAGAGTAGAAGAACAACTGAAAAAATTGATAAGACCAAAAGCTCTTTTTTTGAAAAGATCAATAAAATTGACAAACCATTGGCTAAACTTACTAAAGAAAGAACAGGAAAAGAAACAAATAACCCAAAAAAGAAATGAGATGGGAGATGTCACAACAGATCCAACGGAAATCAAAAATATCCTAACAGAATATTATGAAAGACTGTGTTCTAACAAATTCCTTGATTCATTTCACCTACCAAAATTATCACAAAGTGAAGCAGAACAACTTAATAAACTCATCACAAAGGAAGAGATTGAAAAAGTTATCCAGAAACTATCAACTAAAAATAGCGCTGGCCCAGATGGCTTCATCACAGAACTTTACCAAGCTTTTACAGAAGGGTTGACTCCACTATTACTGAGACTATTTCACAGCATAGAAAAGGATGGAATACTCCCAAATTCATTTTATGAAGACAGCATAACCCTCATGCCAAAGCCAGGGAAAGATCCAACTAAAAGGGAGAACTACAAACCAGTATCACTCATGAACCTAAATGCAAAAATCTTCAACAAAATACTTGACAACAGAATTCAACAACATATCAAAAAAAATAATTCATGATAACCAAGTTGGATTGATAGCACGGATACAAGGCTGATTCTATGTCAGAAAAACAACTAATGTGATCAACCACATAAACAACACAAAAGACAAGAATCATATGGTTTTGTTAACTTACGCAGAAAAGGCATTTGATAAAGTCCAATACCAATTCATCCTAAGAACTCTCAGCAAAATAAGAATAGATGGCAAATTCCTCAATGCAGTAAGGGCCATTTACAGAAAGCCAAATGCCTACATCATCCAGAATGGAGTGAGACTGAAACAATTCCCCTTGAGAATAGGAATTAGACAAAGATGTCCACTCTCACGTCTCCTGCTCAACATTTTACTAGAAGTTCTGGCCAGAGCAATTAGACAACACAAAGAAATAAAGTGCATCCTATAGGCAAAGAAGAAGTAAAAATCTTCCTGCTTGCAGATAATACAATTGCATACGCAGGCAATCCTAAAGAATCCATAACTATTTAAACTGATAGAAGAGTTTAACAAAGTATCAGGATACAAGAAAAACATAGGTAAATCAGTAAAATTCCTTTATACCAACAAAGAAATTATTAAAGATGAAATCACCAAATCAATACTATTTACTATAGTCCCCCAAGAAGATAAAATACCTAGGAATAAATTTAACTAGTAAAGTAAGAGACCTTTGCAAAAAGAACTACAAGACATTACTATGAGAAACAAAGAGACTTACATAAATGGATCAACCTATGCTGCTTATGGACAGGAAGACTTAACATTATGAAAAATGTCATTTTATCCAAGGAAATCTACATATACAATGCAATCGCAATACGAACTCTTGTGACATTTTTTAATGACATAGGGAAACAAATCACCAACTTTGTTTAGAATAGGAAGAAATCTCAGACAAGTGAAGAACTACTGGAGAAGAACACACAGGGAGGCCTGTCACTACCTGACTTTAGAAACTATTACACTGCCACAGTAGTCAAAACAACCTGGTAATGGTATAAAAAGAGGCATATTGATCAATGAAACAGAATTGAGACCCCAGAGATGCCACCATCCCCCTATGAACAGTTGATATTTGACAAAAGCCCCAAGATTTTAAACTGGAGTAAAAACAGGCTCTAACAAATGGTGCTGGCAAGATTGGTTATCCAGCTGCAAAAACTTGAAACAAGACCCATACCTCAAACCTTATACAAAAACCAACTCAAATTGGATATAAGACTTAAATATGCAATCTAAAACACTAAAGCTCATCCAAGAAAAATAGGATCAACAATGGAAGTTTTAATACACAACATAGACAGACTTCAAAAATTAGTAAAGCGCTAACAGCAGAAGAGAAAACAGAGAAATTGAAATTACTAAGAATCAAACACTTTTTCTCATCCAAAGACTTTATCAAAAGAATTAAAAGGCCACCTATCGAATGGAAAAAATGTATTTGTCTAATATATATCAGACTGACGTCTGATCTCTGTAATCTACAAGACAGTACACAATATCAACAAGAAAAGGATAAATAATCCAATTAAGCGATGGAAAAAGGAGATGGACAGACACTTCTCTAAAGAGGACATCCAGGCAGCCAAGAAACATATGTGGAAATGGTCATGATCATTAGCTATTAAAGAAATTCAGATCAAAACTGCGATGAGATATCATCTTACCCTCACAAGGTTGGCCATGATCCAAAAAACAGAAAACTAGAAATTATGGAGAGGCTGTGGAGAAACTGGCACACTCTTATACTGCTGATGAGACTACAAAATGGTACAAACTCTTTGGAAAGCAATCTTAAAAAGCTGGAAATAGATATACCATTTGGCCCAGTAATCCCATTGCTTGGAACATATCCTACAGAGTTAAGGGCATTCACACCAACAGATACATGCACAGGAATATTTATTGCAGCACAGTCTAAAATAGCTAAAAGATCGAATCAACCCAGATGCCCAACAACAGAGGAATGGATAAATAAACTATGGTATGTATACTCTGTGGAACACTATGCAATGATAAAGAACAATGATGATTTTAGGAAGCATCTCATAACTTTGTTTCAGTTGGAAAGCATTATGTTGAGTGAAATGAGTTAGCGGCACACGGACAAATTTTGTATGAGACCCTTACTATAAGGACTTGAAAACAGACTCATGCATAGAAGAAAAAACTCTTTGACAGCTGCAAGGGAGGGAGGGAGGCAGAAGGCTGGTTATAGATTAGATAGTTCATAGAAATTGGATTGGGTGAAACAAGTGACAGCACACATTCAAAAGAAGATCAATTTAACTGGCCTTCCACATATTCTGAAAACTCTTCCAATCTTAACCGAATATTGCAAGGACAGAGTAGTAGATGTGGGAGTCGGGGGCCATGATCTTGGGGTACATCAAGGTAATTGATATAACTAGCCTATTGCTAAGGGAGTCTTCTCCACCCCATATTGGTGAGTGGCATCTGGGGTCTTAAAAGATAGCAAGCTGCCACCTGAGGTTCACCACAATGATCCCAACTCAACAAGAACAGATGATTACCAAGGACCAAAACAACATGGAGGAAAGAAAACCCAGAAGACAGAAAGACCCACGTGAATGGATGACTATATCAACATGTGAACAGAGGAACTAGATAGTTCCCGGCCACCTCTAGTGACAGCTGCGATGGAGCTCACAAATTTGAGTCTCACTGGCAATATGATATTAAAAAAGGGTGCACCCTGAGAACTCCATTAAAAGACCACAATTGATGGTCCAAAGGCCTTGGGGTTCCCCTGGAAGCGTAGCCCCTAG
Source organism: Heterohyrax brucei (assembly GCA_028571685.1). Lineage (NCBI taxonomy): Eukaryota > Metazoa > Chordata > Mammalia > Hyracoidea > Procaviidae > Heterohyrax > Heterohyrax brucei. The sequence goes on along the minus strand of CM053166.1, from coordinate 125,006,547 downwards.
ACTTGATGCTTCACCTGATCATAAATCATTACTGTGGTCAACTCCTCAGACAGGAGTGGATTGGATTCAGCGACACAGAGTGACCATATCGTGTGTGCACTTTACGGTTCTATGCATGTATAGGATGTCACCCTACGGTCCTCTTACCAGAACAGAGCGGGTAGAGAAGAGGGGATAGGAGATTGTTAAGGGGATATGACTTGTATAAAACAGAAAGGAAGAGTGTGCTGTCATCAGGCAAGGAGAGCAGTAGGAGCTGCACATAGGTGTGCAGGCAAATTTAAACCACATTGTATACTTTCACTCAATCACAATAAATAATTTTTTTTAAAAAAAGGAAAAGAATATGAACAGGAACTTCACCAAAGAAAACATCCAGGCAGATAACAGATACATGAGGAAATGCTCATGATCATTAGCCATTAGAGAAATCCAAATCCAAATCCAAATGTCGCCACAAGGCTGGCATTACTCCAAAAAATATTAAATAATCAATACTGGAGACATTGTGGAGAGGGTGAATATCTTCTGCACTGCTGGTGGGAATGTAAAGTGATACAACCGTTTTGCAAATTGATTCAGATCATTCTTAAAAAGCTAGAAATAGAAATACCATATGACCCAGCAATCCCACTGATTGGACATAAGGGCTGTCACAAGAATAGATACATGCACATCAATATTTATTACAGCACTGTTAATAACAAAAAGATGTAATCATCCTAGGTGCCCATCAATAGATGAATAGATAAACTATGGTATAATCACACAATGGAGTACTATGCAATGATAAAGAACAATGATGATCTTGGGAAACTTTTGATAACATGGAGTCATCGGGGAGACATTACGGTGAATAAAACTACTCAGTCAAAAAAGGGCAAACATTGTACGAGACCACTGTTATAAGGACTCAATAAAAGGTTTAAGCACAGAAGAAAGTAATCTCTGATAGTGACAAGACAAGGGTGAGACAGACAGGTATTCATAGATTTGATAGTAAATAGGAATTGGTTTAAAGGAAGGAAGTGATAGCATGCAGTAGAAAGGTAATTAATACTGCTGGACTATACCCAAAGCAAAGAGGCTTCCTGAATACAACATTTTACAGGTCTGTATAGCAAAGGCAGGGGTCCAGGGACCATGGTTTCGGGGAACATCAAGGTCACTTAGCATAAATAAGTATTTTTGAAGAAAATATTCTGCTTCCCATTTTGGTGAGCAGTGTCTGCATTCTAAAAAGTTAGCAAGCTGCCATCTAAGAAGCATCAATTGGTCCCTATTCACAGGGAGCAGAGAAGAATGAGGGACATCAAAGACATGATGAAAATATGAGCCTAGTACACAGATGGGGCCAAATGATCTACATCAACAGGAGACCAAAAGAACCAGATGGTGTCAGGACACCACCAATGATTGCTCTGACAGGGAACACAATGTAGAGTCTCCAATGTGGTGGTGGGGAAAAAGGAGAGCACATCTACTACTCTAATAAAAGACCAGACTTGATGTCCTAATATCCTGGAAGGTCCCCTAAGAAAATGTCCCCTGAATTTGCCGTTATCCCAGAGCTGAAACCAGTGTGAAAGACAACTATCCAGACAAAAATTGCAATGGAGTATAAGTCATAGAGTCATGATGAAGTGTGGGTATCTTGAATTAAATATATGCATGAGACTGTTGGAGCAGCTCCTCTCTAGAGGTAAGATGGGAGGGTAGAGAGGTCAGGACAGAGTTGCTTAACTGAATACAGGAAGTACAGGGTGGCAAGGAAGAATGTGCTGTCACAGGTTTTAGAGAGCAGCTAGAGTTGCATAGAGGTGTGCGTGTGGAGTTTCACATGACAAAATGACTTGCATTGTAAACTTTCACTTAAAGCATAATATTTTAAAAAATAAAAAATAGGAAAAGACTGGGCAAAATATATGAACAGAGGCTTCTCCAAATAAAAAATGGATGTGGCTAACCAACGCTTGAGGAAATGCTCACAATCATTAGCCATTAGGGAAAGACAAATCAAAAATGGCAGTGCAGAAACAGTAGCTCAAGATAATGCCTCATGCAACACTTCTCCCCCGGTTTTAGACACACCATTTTCCTAATCCATCTGAGTGGCAAATCCACACTTAGAAACACCAGAGGCTATGGCTCCACCCTTTGAAACCCGTGTGGTCAAAGTTACACTTTTTGAGACTGAGCCAGCTCTACTTCTTGTGCTCTTTGTCTCTTCAGGTTCTGCTTGGCCCAGGCTTCATCTCTGTATCTGGCTGCTGGGGCAACTGTTCCAAAGCTCTGTAGTTTCACTGGTAGGTGCCTGGAGGCACCTCACTCCACCAAGAAGCCTCCTCTGCATAAGCACTCAGCTATCTTGCTCCACGAGATGGCTTCAGCACTGTCTACAGCTAGCTAGTTTCTGCGTTGCCAGTTTGCTGCTACCTTTTTCTCACTATCTGTGCCTTCTTTGGCGTTATCAGTTCTCCTCAGTGGGTTCTGAGTCTTCTATCAGTTCATAAATTTAAAACTGCTTCTATATTTTAAATATCTGCTTGCACAGCATCCCACTTTTTTGGTATCAAATTCTTTCTTAATCATTTATAAACCAAAACCAAACCTACTGCTGTGGAGTTGATTTCAACTCATAGGGACCTGGTAGGATGGAGTAGAACTGCTCCAGACAGTTTCTGAGGAGTGCCTGGTAGATTAGAACTGCCAACCTTTTTTGTTAGCAGCCATAGCACTTAACCACTTTGCCACTAGTCATCTAGTGCTGCTATAATAGAGATATGACAAGAAGATGTCTTTATCAAAGAGAAGTTTATTCTCTCATTGAAAAGCAGGTTAAAATCCAAATTCAGGGCATGAGCTTCAGGGGACATTTTTCTCTGTTGGCTCTGGAGGAAGGTCCTTGTCATCACTCTTCCCCAGGACTGGCAGCTTCTGAGGCACGGGACCCAGGTTCCTTTCGAAAGGACATGTTCTGCTCTTGTCTTGGTGGTGTGAAGTCACTAACTCACTGCTTGCTTGTCTTTCCTTCATATCTCAACAGGTTGCCTGGAAACACAATTCAGTCTTACACATTGAGTCCTGCTGTACCAACACAACTGCTGCACATCCTCACTAATTAACATTATAGAGGCAGGATTTACAACATGTAGGAACATCACAAATTACCAGGAATCATGGCCTCCCTAAATTGCTACACACATTTTTTTGGAGAATACAATTCAATTCATGAAACTTGTACCCAAAATAAGTAGACACATGGACATACATGTTCATTGTAGCACTATTCACAATAGCAAAGATATCAAAGAACCTAAATGTCCATCAAGAGACCAACAGATAAAAAAAATTATGGTACATACACACAACAGAATACTATGCACTGATACGGAACAATGATGGAGGGCATTACGCTGAGTGAAATTAGTCACAAAAAGACAAACATTGTATGAGATCATTATTACAAAAAACAAAGAAAATGTTTAAACAGAGAAATACTCTGATAATTTTGAATGTAGGAAAAGAGGAGGAGGGAAATCTCTAAATAGATGTTAGACAAGGCTCAACTTGGTAAAAAGAAGGACAACAGACAATATAGAGGAAGTCAGGAGAACCGACTAAAGAAAAAGCAGAGAAGGTTCCTGGTACATCTCAACACTTTGAGGGACAGATACAAACTTACAGATTGAGTCCTGCCTTACCAACACAAATGCTACTCATCCTCCATCATCAATATGATAGGAGAAGTGTTTGCAACATATAAGAAAACCATACAATACTAGAAATGATGGCACAGCCAAATGGATACATACATTTTTGGGGGTGATGCAATTCAGTCCATGACACCTTTCAGTTTTGTTTTCATTTCATTAGTGTCAAAATCTGTCAAGCATAATGCACAAAGATAAATTCCAGGAAATTTTGACTCATATGTAGAAAAATTTTAGTTTTTAAAAACAAGATATTTCCTTAATTTATTCTATAAGTAAGTAATAATGTAAAATCAGATAAAGGAATAACATACGGTATGAGTATTTTGTGCAGATCAGATGATTTTATTTTAGGAAAATCCAAGAAAATGACTTTCAAAAATTATTGGAAGCAAATAAGAGATATCAGAAGTGTTCAATAATAAAACTAATACTCACAAATCAGTAGCTATTTCTTTTTTGTTTTAAGATTGAAAGAAAATGTACATTCCCATATAAATTCACGTGTTCACCTATATGCAGCTCCCACTGCTCTCCCTGCCCGGTGACAGCACATCCCTCCTCTCTGCTCCGTACATGTCTTATGCTTCTAACAGTCTCCTATCCCTTCCTCTCCACCCACTCCCCTTCCTCCAGCAAGAGGTCAGCAGGGTGCCATCATATAGATGCATAGAACCATAAAATCCCCACAAGACATGCTCACTGTGAAACCAATTCCAATCCATTGCTGTCAGAAAAGTTGACCTTCATTATGATTTATGGACAGGGGCAGCATCAGACCCAGGGGCCATGCTCCCAGGGGAACTCCGAAGCCCCTGGACCATCAATTGTGGTCTTTTATTGGAGATATCGGGGTGCTGCTCTATACACTCTCTTGTTGCCAGTGAGACTCAACTATGTGAGCTCCATCATGGCTATCATTGGTGGTGGCCGGGCACCATCTGGTTCTTCTGGTCACGAGTCCATCTAGAGATCCACTTACATGGGTCTCTCTGTCTTCAAGGTTCTGTTTTCCCCGTGTAGTTCTTGTCCTTGGTGATCATCCATTCCTGTTGAGTTGGGACCATTTGCTGTACCCTCAGATGGCAACTTGGCAGCTTTTAAGACTCCAGACACCACTCACTGACGAGGGGTGCAGAGAGTCCTCAGTAGCAAAATGGTAACTGTGCCAATTGGCCTCAGTTTCACCTGATAGCATGATCCCCGGCCCCCCACCCAGCTACTCTGTCCTTGCAATATTGGGTTAAGATGGGAGGAGTATTCAAAATGTGATGAAGTCCAGTTATCATTGCTCATCTTTGTAGTGTGTGCTGTCACTGATTTCATCCAACCAAATTTCTATCAACTATCCAATCTAAACCCTCTCCCTCACCCTCCATCTCTCCCACCCTTGCAGCTGTCAGAGTCTTTTCCTCTATGCATGAGTCTGTTTTTAAATTCTTATCGTAGGGGTCTCATACAATATTTGTCCTTTTGTCGCTGACTACTTTCACTCAGCGTAATGTCCTCTAGTTGAAACCAGGTTAAGAGATGTTTCCTGCAATCATTATTGTTCTTTATCATTGCATAGTGTTCCATTGAGTATATATACCATAGTTTATCTATCCATTCCTCTGTTGTTGGGCATGTGAGCTGATTCCATTTTTTGCTATTGTGGACTGTACTGCAATAAATATTAACGTGCATGTATCACTCGGTGTGAATGGCCTTGATTCTGTATGATATATTCCAAGTAGTGGAATTACTGGGTCAAATGGTATATCTATATGCATTTTTTTAAGAGAATGCCAGATTTCTTTCCACAGAGGTTACATGATTTTGCAATCCCACCAACAGTGGAAGAGAGTTCCAATCTCCCCACAGCTTCTCCAGCATTTGTTGTTTTGTGGTTTTTGGATCATGGCCAACTTCATTGGGGTGAGATGGTATCTCATTGTCATTTTGATTTGAATTTCTTTAATAACTAAAGATTGTAAACATCTCCACATGTGTTTTTTGGCTGCCTGGATCTCCTCTTGAGAGAAGTCTGTCCATCTCATTTGCCCATGGATTCATAAGATGATTTATCTTTTTCTTATTGATATTTTGTAATACCTTATGGATTATGGGGATCAGGCGTCAGTCTGACATACAGTTGGCAACTATTTTTTCCCATTCTGTAAGTGGCCTTTTAACTCTTCTGATAAAGTCTTTGGATGAGCAAAAGTAATTGATTCTTAGTAGTTCCCATTTATCTATTTTCTCTTCTGATGATTGTGGTTTGTTTGACAGATTTTGAAGTCTGTCTGCGTTGTGTCTTAAACCTTCCATTGCTGTTTCTACTTTCTCTTGGATGAGCTTTACCGTTTTACATTTGATATTTAGGTCTTTTATCCAGTTTGAGTTGGTTTTTGTATAAAGTGTAAGATATGGCTCTTGTTTTAATTTAGTGCAAATAGACATCCAATTTTGCCAGCACCATTTGTTGAAGAGATTGTTTTTACCTCAGTTTAATGTCTTAGGGCCTTTGTCAAATATCCGCTGCTCATAGGCAGATGATGTCATCTCTGGAGTCTCCATTAGGTTCCACTGATCTGTCTGTTTTTGTACCCTTACCAGGCTGTTTTGACTACTGTAGCATTGTAATAGTTTCTAAGGTAGGGTAATGAGAGGCCTCCCAGTGTGTTCTTCTTCTTAGTAATGCTTTATTTATCCCGTGCTTCTTCACTTGGCAGAAAAATCTGGTAATTCGTTCCTCCATCTCATTAAAAAAATGTCACTGGAACTTGTGTTGGGAATGCATTATATAAGTAGATTGCTTTGCGTGAAATAGACATTTTCACAATGTTAAGTCTTCCTACCCATGAGCAGGGTAGCTTTCTCCATTTACATAACTCTCTCTTAGTTTCTTGTAGTAAGGGTTTGTAGTTCTCTTTGTAAAGGTCTGTTATTTCTCTGATTAGGTTTATTGATAGGTGGTTTATCTTCTTAGGGGCTATGGTAAATCGCATTGACTTGACTTCTTCCTTAGCAATCTTGTTGATATAAAGGAATCCTACTGATTTACTTATGTTTGTCTTGTATCCTGAGACTTTGCCAAACTCTTCTATCAGGTTGAGTAGTTTCCTTATGGATTCTTTGGGATTCTCTGCATATACAATCATATCATCTGCAAATAGGGAAATTTTGACTTCTTCTTTGGCGATGCACATAACCTTTGTTTCTTGGTCTTATCTAGTTACTCCAGCTAGAACTTCTAGTGCAATGTTGAATAGGAGAGGTGAGATTGGGCATCCTTGTCTGTTTCATGTTCCCAATGGAAACTGTTTCAGTCTCCATTCAGGATCACGTAGGCGGTTGGCTTTCTATAAATGGCCCTTATTGCACTGAGGAATTGGCCGTCTATTCCTACTTTGCTGAGAGTTTTTCCATGAATGGGTGTTGGACTTTATCAAATGCCTTTTCTGCATCAGTAGACAAGATCTGGTGGTTCTTGTCTTTTCTGATATTTATGTGGTTGATCACATTAATTGTTTTTCTGATGTTGTACCAGCCTTGCATCCCTGATATGAATCCAACTTGGTCATGATGGATTATTTTTTTTGATATGTTGTTGTATTCTATTGGCAAGAATTTTGTTGAAGATTTTTGTATGTAGATTCATGAGTGATATTGGTCTGTAATTCTCCTTTTTTGTTGGGTCTTTTCTTGGCTTTGATATCAGGGTTATGCTGTCTTCATAGAGTGAATTTGGGAGTATTCTGTCCCTTTTTGTACCGTGAAATAGTCTTACTAGTATTTGAGATAACTCTTCTCTAAAAGGTTGGTAGAATTCTGTGGTGAAGCCTTCTGAGCCTGGGCTTTTTTTGACAGTTGTTTGATGACTTTTTCAATCTCTTCCTGGGGGTCAGTTCTACCCTGGCCCCTAGGGTCGCCATGAGTCGGATCCGACTCAACGGCACTTGGCTGGCTCCTTTGTAGTGGGTTTATTAAGTTGTTCTGCTTGACGTTGTGATAATTTTGGTAAGTGGTATGAATCAAGGAATTTGTCCATTTCCTCTAAGTTTTCAAATTTGTTAGAATACAGTCTTTCATAGTATCCAGCAATGATGTTTTTGATTTCTGTTGGATCTATGGTGACCGTTCCTCTCTCATTTCTTATTTGGGTTATTTGCTTCCTTTCCTGCTTTTCTTTAGTAAGTTTAACCAATGGTTTCCCTTTTTTTATTGTTGTTTTTTTTTATTATGACAGAGTGAAAATGTACATTCCCATATTAGTTTACATGCCCACCTATATACAGCTTCCACTGCTCTCCCTGCCCGGTGACAGCACACTATTCCTCTCTGCTCCATACATGTCTCATCCTCCCAACAGTCTCCTTTCCCCCTTCTCCACGTTTGATCTTTTCAGAAACCAGCTTTTGGTCTTTTCAATTTTTTCAGTTGTTCTTCTGTTCTCTAATTCATTTAGTTCTGCTCTAACCTTTAGGATCTGTTTCCTTCTGGTGCCTGACGGTACCTCTGTTGTTCTCTCTCTACTTGTTCAAGCTGTAAGGTCGGTTCTTTGATTTGGTTTCTTTCTTCCTTCCAGATGTATGAATTTATGGAGCTAAACTGACCTCTGAGCACTGCTTTGGCTGTATCCCGTAGGTTCTGGTAGGTAGTGTTTTTATTCTTGTTGGAATCCATAAATTTGTTTATTTCATCCTTGATGACTTCTATAGCCCATGATTTTTCGAGCAAGGTGTTGTTCACTTTCCATGAGTTCCACTTTCTATTTATTTTTTTCTGCTATTGATTTAGACTTTTATGGCTTTATGATCTGGGAAGATGCTTTGCATTATTTCAATGGTATGGATGTTTTTGAGAATTACTTTATGTCCTAACACGTGGTCTATTCTGGAAAATGTTCCATGGGCACTGGAGAAGAAGGTGTAGTTGTCTGCTGATGGCTAGGAAGTTCTGTATACATTGATGAGGTCTAGTTTGTTAATTGTGGCTAAGTTCTTCTGTGTCTTTACTGAGCTTTTTTTCTGGACAATCTGTCCAATACTGAGAGTGGAGTGTTGAAATCTCCTACTATTATTGTGGAGTGATTTAACTCCTTTTTCAAAGTAATCAGTGCTTCTTTGACGTATTTAGGTGCTATAATACTAGGTGCATAAATATTTAATATTTTACATCCAGTTTGTGTATTGAAGCTTTCAGCAATAAATAGTGACCATCGTTGTCCACGATGGTGGATTTTACATTAAAATCAGTTGTATCTGAGATTAGAATTGCCACACCTGCTCTTTGTTCATTTTTAGCTTGATATATGTTCTTCCATCCTTTAATTTTCAGTTTGTTCCTATCTTTAATTCTAAGGTTAGTGTCTTGTAGGCAATATATAGATGGGTTGTGTCTTTTCACTCAAGATGTCACTCAATGGCTCTTTACTGAAGCATTCAGTCCATTCATATTTAATGTAATTATTGATAGGTATGTGTTCAGTGCTGCCATTGTGATATGTTTAATTTTGTGGTGACATTTTCTCTGCTGTTCCTATTAATCTGTTCTCTGACCTTCTTCTTTGTGAGTTGATTTTTCACTTTTTTCAGAGTTGGTTTTGTGGTTGTTGAGACTCCTGTGTTACATTCCTTGATATGGTATGTTGCTTTTTTGTTGTGCTTTACGTCTGCCCCTATGATCCCTCTTAGTAAACTATATATAAACCCAGTTTTGACTGCTATCAGTCATGTCAACTTCCTCTCCATCTGGAAGTATTATAACAACTGTAGTACATCCATCTTTTTAATATGATCATATCATAGTTTACATGACATGCTCACTAGGTCATTTCTTTCACTATTATAGCTTTGTGTTTGGAACCTTCCCTAAGTAAGTAGGATTCTGGATAATGTGTCCTTCTATAGCATAAAGTTAGCAGTTTTTTCCTTCCAATTGTAACACTTTCTTTCAGTATTTCTCCTAGCTTTGGTTTGGTTTTTACAAAGTCACTGAGTTTCTGTTTATCTGCAAATGTCTTAATTTCATTTTCATATTTGAAAAATAGTTTTGCAGGATGTACAATTCTTGGTTGGGAGTTCTTCTCCTTCAAGGCTTTGAATGTGTCATGCCACTGTCTCCATGCCAGCATGGTTTCTGCTGAAATATCTGACGACAGCCTACAGAGTTTCCCTCTGAATGTCAGCTTTGCTTTGAGTCTTGCTGCCTTTAAGAGTTTCTGCTTATGTTTCATTTTGTTAAGCTTGATTATAACATGTCTTGGAGTCTTTCTTTTGAGATCTATATGGAGTGACGTTCGATATGTGTCTTGTATATCTATATTCTCTTCTTTCATAATTTCTGGGAAGTTTTCTGTCAGCAGCTCAGCAATGATACTCTCTGTGTTCTCAGGTGTCTCACCTCCAATTAATCGTAGATTGTTCTTAATCGAATCCCACATACTTCTTAATCCTTCTTCATTTTTCTTGTTTCTTTTTTCTAATTTCTCCTCATAGATGCTGGAGTCAGTACCTGTGTCTTCCAAATCAGAAAAATCTGTTTTCCATTTGTTCCATTCTATTTTCTTGGCTTTGAATTGAAGTTTCTATGTCTTTGATTTTGTTCTTGATCTGTTGGATTTCAGAGTATTGATGTTCCATCAGATCGAAAATCTTGCTTAGTTTTTCATTTTGTTCTGTTGCATTTTGTATAAGGTCTAGGAGGGCTCTACATATAATCCTTTTGTATTCACCTTCTGATAGTTTCAGAAAAGCTTCTTCAGCTGGGAAGTTGTGGGGTGGTTTCTTTTGGTTCCCTTCTAATGCTATGAGTGATTTCTAGGTTATGGTCTTCTCCAACTTTTGTTGCTTGTTGGGCTTCATACAGGTCAATAGAGGCTGGGAGAGATGCTGTGAAGATGGACCACAGTTGTTTCTCAAGGCTGTCTTCGGTCTGTGCAAGCCTCTGCTCACCGAGAGTGGGGTCAGTGAAAGAGAGGAGGTTTTGCATTCAGTGGTATGAAGTCCAAACTAACAGCCCTATTCTCCATCCCAGGGCTCACTAGGTGTCCAGAAGGCTCTGTTTAATTATCATTTGAGGTGTTGGTTTCCAGAGGGATTTAGGGAGAGTTGCGTTTAGTCCACTATCTTGACTCCACCAGTTGCTATTTCTTAAAGACTGGTAACAAGTTATATATATAATTGAAGAAGATAATGTAAAATAAATATACAGCACATTTAGAAATACACTCAACAGGAAATATGCAGGATCCATATGGTGACAACTTAAAAAACCATCTAGGGATATATTTTTTAAAAGACCGAAATGGAAAGATGTGTATCTTTGAATAAAATAGACTTTATTTAAAGTTCATCAATTCTTTTTTCTTTTTAATATTTCATTGTGTTTTAAATGAAAGTTTACAAAGTCAATTCATCATACATAAACTTACACACAGATTGCTGTGTAACCCTAGCAACTCTCCCTACAGTGTGACAGTATGCTCTCCCTTTCCACACAGTATTTCCCATGTTCATTCATATAGCTCCTGTCCATCTCTGTCTTCTCATCTCACCTCTGGAGAGGAACAGCTCAGTCTCATGTATCTACTCAAGCCGAAAAGCACAGTCTTCACAGTATCATTTCATGTCTTATGGTCCAGTCCAGTCTTTGTCTGAAAAGTTGGCTCCCAGGATGGTTTCAGTTCTGGACTAACAGTCTGGGGACCATGTCTTTTGTGGACCCTCCAGTCTGTTGAACCATCAAGTCTGGTCTTTTTGATGAAGTTTTAGTTCTGCATACCCATTTCTCTCCCACTATGTCAGTGACTCTATGTTGTATTCCCTGTCAGGGCAATCCTTGGTGGTAGACGGGCACCATCTGGTTCTTCTGGTCTCATGCTGAGGCAATGGTCTTTTCTGTCTCTCAGGCTCATATATTTCTTGTGTGTTTGATGACATTCATTTTCCTCTGTTCTAGGGAGGTTGGGACTAATTGATACTACTTAGATGGCCGTGTCCTAGCTTGTAAGAGCCCAGAAGCCACTCACCAAAGTGGGATACAGAACAATTTTCTTTAAAAACTTTATTATTACAGTTGTTATAGATGTCCTCTGAAACACAACCCCCTGCCCCTGCTACTCTGTCCTTTGAAATATGGCCTATATTTAAGAAGACACTTAGCTTTTGCTTTAGTCCAGGTGTGATGACCTCCATTCTACTGCACACTTTTCCTCCCTTCATCTTGCCCAATTCTTATATACTGTAATTCAGAATCAACTTGATGTCAGTGGGTAGCTAATGAGCAAATACCACTCTTCCTTCCTCCCCACACTTGTAACCTTCAGACACTATTTTCTTCTGTGTTTAATTATTTTCCTGAGTTCTTATAGTAGTGGTCTTGTACAGTATTTATCGTTTTCAACTGAATAATTTCACTTGGCATGTCTTTCATATGACTCCATGTTACCAGGTATTCCCCAAGACCATCATTGTTCTTTATCATTGCATAGTATTCCGCTGTATGAATATACCATGGTTTGTATATCTGTTCCTCTGTTGATGGACACCTGAGTTGATTCCATCTTTTTGTCATTGTGGACAGTGCTGCAATAAACACTGGTATGCATATATTCATTTATGTCCAGCCCTTATTTCTCTAGGATGCATTCCAAGAAGTGAGATTGTTAAATTGTTTGATATTTCTATTTCTAGCTTCTTAATAAACTGGAAAATCAATTTCCAAAGTGGTTTTACCAGTTAACATTCCCACCAGCAGTAAAGTCTCTCCACAACTTCTCCAATACTTATTATTTTGTGTTTTTTTAATTAATGCCATCCTTGTTGAGAGAGATGGTATATCATTTTAGTTTTGATTTGGATTTCTCGAATGGCTAATGATAGTGAGCCTTTGACCATGTATCTGTTAGCCACCTGAATATCTGCTTTGTTGAAGTGCCTGTGATATGCCTTGGCTGTTTTTTTTTAATTGTATTGCCTTTTTGTTGTAGAGGTCTTGAAGTATCTTATAAGAATAGCAAGTCAAATTCTGAAAAAGAAGACTAACAGGGAAGGACAGAAAATATATAAAGATATACCAGGACATTAATTAATATAAGAAAGTACTGAAAAAGGACTGGATTCCCTAAGTTGTACAAATGCTTAATGTATTTGGCTGCTAACCAGTAGGTTGGATGTTCCAGTGTATTCTGAGGTGCCTTGAAAGAAAAGCCATTAAATTCGGCCGTTGAAAACCTCATGAGCTGGACAAGTACCCAAACAAATAAATGTGCCCTTTCTGGTTGGTGGGGAAAGAATGCTGCATATCCTTCCTCTTCAATTTTTCTAACAGTACCTAGATGTTTGTTACATTATTGACTCCTTCCAGTGCAACAAATGTACTTTTTGGGTATCTGTCCCTGCTCTTAGCTGCAATTGCAGATGCTAACTGACTGAAGTTCACATAGTAATTTCCTTGCCCAAGTTACAGTCAGTAGTTAGAGGAAACATGTAATCTAGGTCAGTCTAATGGGTGTAACTCTCAGAAGCATCCTGTCCTTCCTGATGATGTGGCATTATCAGTGTGAAGCTCGTAACTGTTGCAGGTAATTTGTCCAAGAGCAAAGGTGACCTAAGGACAAAGCTGACACAGCATAGCGTAGCAACTTATATTAAGGGAAAGTGTTCGGCTGCTAACCAAAAGGTTGTCAGTTTGAATCTACCAGCCACTCCTATGGAAAGCTATGGATAGTTTTACTGTGTCCTATAGGGTCACACTGTGAGTCAGAATTGACTATGCAGCAACAGGTTTGGGTTTGGTTTGGGTCCACTAGAAGAACAAATCCTGAAGTCTACCTGAAAGAATTCTGGACTTTAAATTCTGTGAGTCAGTATGTCTCCTTTATTATTTATCTCAGTTTGAATAAGAATTTCTGTTACTTGTAGCTGAAAGCTCTGATGATGCAAATAGATCACTCAACAAATTATATTGGGACAACTTGTTTCTTAACTTGTACACCAAAATAAATTACAGTAGAATGTAAGAGTCACATGTAAAAGCCAAGCCAAGAGCCAATTGCCGTCGAGTCGGATCCAAAGGACACCATAATATGCTATTAGGAAACATGGAAATGGTATGCCTTTCAAAACTGAATCCTAGGCAAATGTAATGTGTTGTCTCATTCTGAAAGGTAAAATTTCAGAAATAAGCCTGAGTCAGTATAACAAAATTGTTTGATCCTCTGTATTTTGAAAAGGTTTATGTATAAGACACAAATGGTAATCTCTGTACTTAAGCAGACAGATTAGCCAGTCTGATTAGAAATTTTAGAGCTGTCTAATTACCATGTTGATATGTCACAAAAGATCTATAATATCTACCACCATTTCCACCCTCTGGATAGACACAAAATTTGGGGCTTTTGAACAGCAATTGTAAATGCTTAAAAATATTTTTTTTTTATCATTTCTTCTAAATGCTTTTCTAACTTAAAATAAAAATTCTTCATCACAAATACCATCATGAACCTTGTTCTTACATTTCTTATTAATAACAAATTATGAGTGAGAAACAGGGAGGATTAACTTGATAGCAGTCACTGGGTACTTAGTGACCTAGAACATTTTGCTAATGATTTCAGAGACTAATAATGTCTGATGCTGCTCTATTGTGAGCTTAGCTTCATGTTTCGATTTTACAACATTTGAGACATGCTTTATCTCTTCAGAAGATTTTTTTTTTTTTCTTGAAATTGCCTAGTCAGGAAGCTATTGAAGTTTGTAATGATCTGAATCTAACTTGAATTGTAAACAGATCATAAATGAAATAAAATCCTTGAACAGAACTAGAAGCATATAAAATATTGAATCATGATGAAAGGAACAATTTGCTTAATCCAACATCTAAAAAACATTGGGTAAAAAAACCTAAGGAATGGTGAAATGAAGAACATATCTCAATAACAAATAAAGCATTTAAATTTCCTTCATTCATTTTGAAAATATTTAAAAATGTTGCCAGTGAGACTCAACTTAGTGAGCTCCATTGTGGCTATCACTGGTAATGGCCAGGCACCATCTGGTTCTTCCGGTTTCAAGTCTATGTAGGCACGAATTGGACTTAGCAATGCAGAGTGACCATACATTGGATGCACTTTATGTTTCTATGCATCTATAGGATATCAGCCTGCTGACCTCTGGCTGGAGGAAGGGGAGTGGGTGGAGAGGAGGGGAAAGGAGACTGTTAGGAGGATGAGACATATATGGAGCAGAGAGGAACAGTGTGCTGTCACCAGGCAGGGAGAGCAGTGGAAGCTACATACAGGTGGACATGTAAATTTATATGAGAATGTACATTTTCACTAAGTCATAATAAAAAAAATTACACTATGTGGTGTTCCTTACTGATGTAAATGGTTAAGTACTTGGCTCTTAATTGAAAGGCGGTGGTTCAAATTCACCTACAGGCAATTCTTAAGAAAGGAAACATTATAACCCTCAGAAAAGTCACCAAAAAAATAAACAAACAAAAAGCCAGACCCCAACTTGGTTTTTTTAAAGTCAATTCCAACCAATAGACAGTGTAACACAGAGTAGAACTGCCTCGTAGGGTTTCCATGGTTATTATTTGAGGAGACCTGGTGGCAAAGTGGTTAAAGTGATCAATTTCTCACTGAATGGTTGGTGGTTTGAAACCATCAGCCACTCCTTGAGAGGAAGACATGGCAGTCAGCTTTCCAGGAGTCAGAACTGACTCACAGCAGGTCTTTTTTTTTTTTGTAATTTTCCTGTTTTTAGAATTTTTATGGAAACAGACTGTTACATCTTTCTCTCATGATACAGCTAGTGGGTTCAAGTACACAACTTTTTTTGGTAAGCAGTTAATCACTGTCTACTGCATTACCAGCCAAGTGCATTACCAGGGCTCCTCAAAAGTTCATAGCCTTTGAAAACACTACGGATTAGATTTACTATAAAACACATGAGTTTGCCATGAGTCAGAATGGACTCCATGGCAATTTTTTAAGTACTATACGCCATACACTGATGATACAGTATTAGACCAAACTAGTTAAACAATAACTCTACTCTTGTAGACCTGAAAAGCTAACGAAGAAGCTGATAATGAATAAGTAATTACAATTCAACAGAATATTTACAAGAAGCAACATCTTATTTGGAAAAAGAAATACTGGCAGTAAATGTAAGCACAATCCAAATGTATTCCTCCACGACGAATTCAAAGAATAGTCATAGAATGTTGTAGCTAGAAGGTTCACTGTAAAACTAATAGGGCTGTTTAGTTTTGCTAATAAGAAAACTGGCACTGAACATTAATTAACTTGCTTTACCATAAGATTATCTACAGCCAGCATAGACAGAACTAGAACTGGATTGTCTCCAGCCCTAGGTCAGAATTATTTCTACCACACTATGCTGTAATTGGGAAACCCTGGTGTCATAGTGGGTTAAGTGCTACATCTGCTAACGAAAAGATCTGCAGTTCAAATCCACCAGGCACTCCTTGGAAACTCTATGCGGTAGTTCTGCTCTGACCTCTAGGGTCACTATGAGTCAGACTCAACTCAATGGCAGTGGGTTTTTTTGGGTTTCATGCTGTAATTGTCTGATACTGGATATTTAGATACATTGTGGTAATTTCCCTCTTTGTATTCAGGAAATATATCTTATTTGTAAGGTAACAACTAATATTTTGTATGTTTCCATATTCTTGTGCGTGACTTCTATAAAGGAGAAAACAATAAAACTATTAATTGAAATTTTGTAGTTCCTACAAGGTTTTGCTTTAATTTCAAGGTGCTTTTATAAACATCAATATGCATCTATTTATAATGGAAGATTTTCTTGCAGGCTAATTAATTTTTGCAAGAAAATTGTTTTATTAGATAGATCCTCAGAAACAAAAATAAGTCCATTGATAGGGTACTGTTTTTACAAGGCAACTTAGATTTTAAATCAACAGCTTAGAACAAATCTTTCCTGAACACCTCAAGGTTATTAGTTGTGAATAGCAAGAAATTTCTTTAAATACTCTTACTATAGGGTTGTTACGAGTCAGAATCAATTTGACTGCACTGGGCTTTGATTTCTTGCTGATTCAGAACAGCTCAGCACAAATAATATCCAAATCAGTTGTGCTCAGTTGTGGAATGTGAGATTAGGGAACAAAGCTTTGCTTACTCTCTCTCATTGGTATAGAAGCACAGTCTGAGTCATGTACTAGTAAAATAAATTCTGACTCAGGCACAAAGAGGAACTAGAATCACTCTTAACAAAAGTAATCGACGGCACTTGGCTGGCTTGGCTATAAAATATTAGATTTTTTAGATTTCTAACTGGCATATCATTATGAATAAGTAAAAATCCTCTGAAAAACCTCATGGTTCTTGAAAGTAATTTATTCTCAGAAGTGATTTACATTTTCAAGAGATTTAACAACAAAACAAATTCTAGATATTTATCATTCCCAAATGTAGAAGCTTTGCACAGCTACCAAGAATAGAGAGCTGAGGACAAGACATAGCTCAGAGCCATTAAACTTTGCCTATCCTATCCCACCAGAGGCTTCTCCAACAACTTATATGGCAGTGTGGCCATGGTGCAGTAAGTAGGGACACATTACAACCTTCTCAGACCCTGTCACAGTATCTGCCTGTGTTGCTCAGGCCTTCCTGTATTCCCTCCTCTATTGACCATTCCTGCTGAAACGTCCCTGCCAGCAGACAGGGATAATGTGGGGATAAGAATATGTTTTGTACGTTAGAAAAACAAAAACAAAAACAAAAAAACATTCCCCCTTGACTCTCATATAATAATGTTCAAAAGTTGAAATTTTTCAGAGCTCTAAAAGGTATCCATTCCATCTTGCTGCCTTAAGTAGGATCATATTTGTACTATGCCAGCTCATTCACTGTAGGATCCTGGTTAGTCAGCTAGTGCTGCTCTAACAGAAATACCACAGAGTGGACGGCTTTAACAAAGGAAGTTTTATTCTTACACAGTCCGGTAGGCTACAAGTCCAAATTCAAGATGTCTGCTGCAGGGGAAGTCTTTCCCCCTAGTCAGCTCTGGAGGAAAGTATGACATTGCATCAGTCTTTGTCCAGGGAGCATCTTGACGCAGGAACCACAGGTCTGAAGAACAAGCTCGTCTCCTGGTGCAGGTTTCTTTATGGTGTGGGGTTCCTAATTCTCAGCTTGCTTCCCTTTCATCTCCTGCAGGATGAAAGGATTAAGGTTGGTGCAAGTCATACTTCAGGGACACTCCATTTACAATGGAGCGGGGAAGTGATCCTATGAAGGGATTAACAGTCCCACCCTAATCCTTTGACATACAGCATAAGAAAACCATAAAATGGAGGACAGCCACAAGATACTGGGAATCATGGCGCACCCACAAATTTTGGGGGGAACACAATTCAGCCCATGACCCATCCCAATAACATGATTCTACAAATACACTAGCATCTACTACCCATTGCATTCACCACCTTTCCACAGCTCTTCACCTGATTCATGTTCTTATATACCTCATTATTCTGCATAAATACTATGGCCTACTCGTTTGCATACATAGTCTCTTTTACTTCCTCCTAATCACTTGGTGTCTTAGCTGTCTAGTGCTGCTACAACTGAAATAACTCAAGTGGATGGCCTTATCAAAGAAGTTAATTTTCTCACAGTTTAAGAAGCTGTTAAGTCTGAAATAAGGGCTCCACCTCCTGGGGAAGTCTCTCTAGGTTGGCTCTGGAGTAAAGTACTTGCCATCAATCTTCCCCTGTTCTAGGAGCTTCTCACTGCAGCGAACCTCATTCCAAAGGAAGAGCTCTAGCCTCAGAACTTCTTTCTTGGTGGTATGAGGTCTCTACCTCTCTCCTACCTTCTTGTTGCTTTTAACTTTCATAAAATAGAACATGATGCAGGCCACGCACTGGCATGAAGAAAAACACACTTTTATGCTGACTGGTCCCACTTTATTTATTTATTTACTTCAAATTCTTTATTTGTACTTTAAGTGAAAGTTTAAAGTCCAAGTTAATTTGTTAGACAGAAACTCTCACATATATTGCTGTGAAACTCTAGCTGCTCTCCCCACCCTGTGACAGTACATCACATATCTACCCTGTGTTTCACATATCTGTTCAACTAGCTCCTGCCCCCCTCTACATTCTCGCCTCACCTCTAGACAGAAGCTGACCAATTACCCTCATGTATCTACTTAAGCCAATAAGCACACTACTTACCATTATCATTTTTATGTCTTATAGTCCAGTCTAATTGTCTCAGATTTGACTTCTGGAATGATTTCAGTTCTGAGCTAACCGTGAGTCTTGGGGCCATGTCTTCTGGAGATCCTCTCAGCCTGTTGTATCATCAAGTCAGGTCTTATTAATAGGTTTCAAGTTCTACAACCAATTTTTTTCCTACTTCATCAGTAATTCTTTGTTGTGTTCCCTGTCAGGGCAGTTATCAGTGGTAGCTGGACACCGTCTAAATTCTTCTGGCCTCATGGTGATGCAGTCTCTGGATTATGTGACCCTTACTGTCTCCTGTGCTCATATTTTCCTTATGTCTTTAATGTCATTCATTCTCCTCTGATCCAGATGGCTTGGAATTGATTGATGCTTCTTAGACTGCTATTTGCTAGTTTTTTAGACCCAGACACCACTCACCAAAGAGGGGTGAAGAATATTTTCTTAAAAAACTTTGTTGTGCCAATTGACCTAGATGTCCCCTGAAACCATGGTCTCCAGACCCCGGTCACAGTTATTCTGTCCTTTAAAGTATTTGGTTACTAGGAAATTTCTTAGCTTTTGGTTTAGAACAATTGTGTTGACTTCTGCTCTACTGTTTGTTCTCCCTCCCTTCACCTACCAGAATTCTTATCTACTATCTAATTAATGAGCAACCCTCTGCCTCCCTCCTGGCCCTTGTAAACATCAAAAACTGTTTTATTCTGTGTTTTTCTTGAGTCCTTATAATAGTGGTCTTATATAATATGTGTCCTTTTGCAAATGACTAATTTGACTCAGCATACTGTCTTCCAGATTCCTCTATGTTAAGTGATGTTTTCCAAAATCATCATTGTTTTTTATCTTTGCATAGTATTCCAATGTATGAATTTAGTATAGTTTGTTTGTCCGCTTAACCACAGATAGGCATATAAGTTGATTATATTATTTTGCTATTGTAGTTCACGCTTCAATAAACATTGGTATGCCTGTATCCATGTAAACCTTACTTCTTTTCTAGAACATATTCCAACAAATGGCATTGCTGGATCACATGGTATTTCTATTTCTGGCTTTTTAAGAAAGATCCAAATCGATTTACAAAGTAGTGGTACCATTTTTTACGTTACCACTAGCAGGGCATAAGTCTTCTAGTCTTGCCACAGCTTCTCCAGCATTCATTGTATTAATGTTAGCTTTGTTGGAGTGAGATGGCATCTCAATGTAGTATTGTAGTGTTGATTTAGAATTCTCTAATGGCTAATGATAGTGAGCATTACCCCATGCATTTGCTAGCCACCTGAATGTCTCCTTTGGTGACATGCCTGTTCATATCTTTTTCTCCTTTTTTTTTTTTTTTAATTGTTTCGTTTGTCTTTTTGTTGTTGAGGTTTTGCAGCACCTTGTAGCTTTGGAGATGAAATGCTGATCATATTTGACTCAGCCAAAAAAAAAAAAAAAAAAAAAAAAACCTGTCCTAGTCTGTAAGGTGTCTTTTAACACTTTTCGTGAAGTCTTTGGATGAATGTGTTTGATTTTTAGGAGGTCCCAATAATCTATTGTCTTTCTGGTGTTTGTCACTGTTAGTGTCATGCATTGAACTATATTTACCCAAAAATATGTGTGGCAGTTTGGCTGGGCAATGATTGCCTGTATTGTGTGATGTTCCTTTATGCTGTGAACCCTGCCCCTAAGATGTTAATGAGGGAGGATGGACAGCAATTGCGTTGGTGGGGCAAGACTCAAGGTGTGAAATTGTATTGTGCCTTAGGGTAGTCTCTTGAGGTATAAAAGAAAGGGAGGCAAAAGGAGATTTGGAGACCTCATACCACCTAAAGTCAGTGCTGGAAGCTGACCATGTCCTTTGGAAAGGACTGGGGTCCTGGTGCCTCAGAAGCTTTCAGCCCAGGGGAAGATTGATGACCAGGACCTTCTTCCGGAAGCAGCAGAGAAAGTCTTCCCCTGGAGCTGACACCTTGAATTTGGACTTCTGGCCTACTGGACTGTGACAAAATAAAATATCTTTTTTTCAAGCCGTTCACTTGTGATGTCTCTGTTATAGTAGCACTAGATGACTAAGACAGTGAGTAATGCTTTTGTATTCTGCTTGTTTCACATATTAGGGCTCCCAGAATTGTGCCTGTTTTTTCTTCCATGAACTTCATAGTTTTAGATTTTATATATTTAGGTCTTTGATCCATTCTGAGTTAGCTTTAGGTCATGGTGTAAGATACGGGACTTGTTTCATTTTTTTGCAGATATGTATTGACTTGTCTCATTTTAAATTTATGATCACAAGAGATGGTGCAATCAATTAACTTGCTAGGCTGCTGCTTGAAAGGATGGAGGTTTGAGTCCACCCAGAGATGCCTTGGAAAAAAGGCCTGGTGGTTTACTTCTAAGAGATCAACTATCAACAACTCCAGTGGAAAACTGTTTTCTATGGTGTGGCCATAGTTAGAACCTGGTGTTGTCTTTAACCTCAAATAAGTCTTTAGTATTGACCTTAAAGCTTTCTCTTGCCTATTCAAGTGTTCATATCTAGATAACCATTAAAAGAATTTTCTTCTCACACTCTAAAATTTTCTTTAAATTTCTTATTTCCAGCTGATGACCTCCTTCCATTGATCGCTAAAGGCATAGAAACAATAAGAGAAGTTACTCATGCCCACACTACTATATTTATCCAGCTGTGTATATCTGTGTCCTTACAGTCTAACTAGAGAGTCTACTGATATGGATAAACTAACAGTAATCCAATTGAAGTGGAAGATTTCTGCTTATAGGTCCTATCCCATCCTTGTTTCACTGGTTCTCCATTTTCTCTCCTGTATCATTCATTTCTCTCTCTCTGTTATATCATGTCCATCTGCATATAAATATGCTGAATTTGCTCTTATCTTTAAAATTAGCTTATCTTAACCATACATAACTTTTCAGATTTTTTTATGCTCCCCTTTAAAGAAAAATTTCTCTACACCTGATATCCCCAAATCCTCTTTCTCTGTTCTCTCTTAAACTCATTCCAATCAGGCATTTGCTCCCCAACACTACCCTGTGAACAGCTCTCATCTAGATCACTAATACATCCTTAGTATTAAATATTATCCTCATCTTACTTCATCTACTAACAACATTAATTTTCCACTTAACTTCTAGGACACTACACACCCATTGTTGTCCTTTTGCCCTCACGTTCCTCCTTCTCAGCCTTATTTGTTGATTCTTCCTCATTTAATGATATGCCTAAAGCCCATGTCTCATTTAACTAAGTGTCCCAAGACTTTGGACTTCATTTGTGTGTGAGTTGCTCCCTATGTGATCTCATCCACTCTCATCACTTAAAAGTCATCTTAAAGGCTGTACCTATAAATTTTAAGTCCTTCCTGTTTATTACACCTGAGTATCACATGTGTACATATAAATTTCTTCCTGAAATTTCTTCCTCTTAGATGACTAATGAACATCTCAAACCTATCTAAAGTCAAATCCTGGATTCTTGCTAGTAAATGACAACACTTTCTTTTTGCTCAAGCTGAATGTCTTGGAGTCATCTGTGATATTTCCTTTGCCTCTCACTCCACATCAAATTCATCAGTATATTCTCTTAATTCTACTTTCAATGTATATCAGAATATGACCACTTCTCATCACCTTCACTGTTGCTACCCATGTGTAAGCTGCTGTTATTTAATGTTTGTGTGATTTTAGTGACCTTCTTACAGGTCTTGTTGATTTTCTTCTTGATGCCTTCTGGTTACTTTCAACAGAGTAGCCTAAGTAATCTGGTTAGAGTCCAAGTCAAATCATGTTACAACATTTTATACTTGACTGGCCCCCTAATTTCTCTAAGAATTCTACTCTATAATGGCTTCCTTATTGTCCCTTGAAAATGTCAAGCAGGCCTCGAGGCTATTGTGTTTGCTATGCTCTCTATCTGGAATGCTCTTTCTCAGATTGATGCATAATTTGATCTCTCATTTCCTTCAAGTCTCTATTCATATATCACCAGATTAGAAACAATTATTACCCAAATCACCTTCTATACAGTATCAGTTTCATTTACATCCAACTCACATACCTCTCATCCTTTTGATTCTGCTTTATTTTTCTCTGGAGAATTTATTATCATCTAGCATATTTTGTGTTCACTTAGTTGTTCATTTAATCCCCTGGCCCACAACACAAATAGAATGCAAATGCATGAGGACAGGGCCTCGTTTTTCTTGCAGTGCTATTCTTACTGTCTTTAACAGAACCTAGATCATATTAGTAACCATAATCATGACCATGACCATGACCATGACCATAAGCATAACTTGTTGCCATGGAGTCAATTTCGACTCATACAGACCTGTAGACATAATAAAACTGTCCCATAGAGTTTCCAAAGAGCACCTGACTGATTTGAGCTACCAGCCTTTTGGTTAGCAGCAGCAGGACTTAACCACCATGCAACAAGGATTTTCAAAGATCATGTCAGTTGCACAATAAATACTTATTGAATGAAATAATGAATTTAATTGTACAATAATTCTATAGGATGCTCAAGATGAGAAAATTTTGCCTCACAGGGATTCATCCTCCCACACTGGTGCTGGCTAGTGCCTGCTTGACTCAGCCTCCTTAGAATAGTTCAATTAATAAACCACTGATCACATTAATGTTATCTCTGCCTACTTTTTGATCTTTCCTGTGGGTTTGAAGGGTGCTTTTAGGGTGAAAGAAGTATAATTCTGAAGTCACTTGAAGTATTGTTTCCAAAAAGTCTTTAACCACACCAGTTCTAGATTGAATCAAATAACTAGTGTGAATCAGAGAATAGCCTGGCACTTCCTTCAGAACTTATTACTTCCTGTTTCACAAAGATTATTTCTCAAAGTCAGAAGGATAGTAATTTTCTGTACCGGGGTTTCAACACAAATCTATCTAACTGCAAACCCCAGGCTTGTCATCACTGTGTTTTTCAAGAGTCCTTACTGAACAAGAAACATCATTTCACAAATGTTTAGTCATGGATTTGCATTTTATAAAGAAAAATCTACTTTTTGAATCCTTTCTATTTTATTAAACAATTTTCTTTTTGCTTTTCCCTTTGTTTGAGGTGACTTTCTATGCAAATCTTGACCCATATACCATAAAGGATTTTGGAAATTGAGATGAGATAGTGCATAATTCCACATACATAATATGTACTCAGTAAGTACTAGTTTCATTTCATTTTTAAATATCTGTGTAGTGCATGAGCCATTCTTTTGTTCCAAAAATTTAGATGAACTATCATTCTAGTAGTTCTTCTCAGTGTTTAACAATTTTCATTGCAGAACAGTATTGCCTTTCTTTCGAACTACAGACATCGGTCATTGTAGAATTATTTCCCTAAGTGAATGCCGTGTATGTAACGCCTTTTACTTTTCCATTAAAACATGTACGAAATAAGTAAGATATAAAACTCAAGTCTTTCTTCTGGTAGTAAGCTCATAAAACAGTTGAGTCAATTTATCATATCCCTTTTCCTTTGTTCTATGAGGTTGAAAGTATTTTTTTCCTCCAAGTATAAAAATGCTTTTATTTGTGGGAATGTATTTTTAAGTTATTTGGGGAAATATTCTCATCTCCAGACTCTTCTTCACATTAATAAAAGTTAAATGCTTCTCAATTTTCCCTTAGACACTAAATTTTAGGTGTTAGAATGAGTCAAGATTCCAGGTGCTTAATTATTCCAGTTCTGTAAAAACAGTGTAACAGCATGTGCAGTATCAGGGGCACACACACATGCACACAGACACATGGTATACCTCACACATACACCCAAACAAGACTTAGAAAGGTTAACTGCAAGGCATTCGTCCTCCCACACTTGTGCTGTTATGCTTGCTGCAGGAACCAATTTGAGTCCCTTTGGAATAATTAGAGTTAGAAATTGCTGGTCATATTAACCTTGCCTTTGTCCACTTTTTCATCTTTAATGTGGATTTGAAACATACTTTAAAGATGAAAAGTAGTATAATTCTGAAGTTGCTTCAAAACATTGATTCCAAAAAGTCTTCCCTCCAACCACACCAGTTCGAGGTATAATCAAGTAACTAGGGATCAGAGAAAAGCCTGATTCTTCCTACAGAATCCATTACTTTCTGTTCCCCAAAGATTATTTCTCAAAATTCAGTCTTTTGTAACATTTTCTTATCTAAATAATACTGTATGTTATGTCCTTAGGAATACCTACTCATTTTCTTTTAAGATATCTCCACACAGATGTTCTATAATCAGTAAATTTTGCTAAATGTAGATCTGATGGAATCATTTCCACCAATGCTCCCAATCTGCCATGCAGAACAGATTCTCTTGTATGTCTCTAAATTATCACTACCATTTTCTCACTTACTGGCATTGGAAGCCTTGATATTATTCTTCCTTCTTTCTCTAAGTTAAATTTGTTGAGAACTTTCTATACTTAAGGCATTAGCCTAAGCCTTGGTGATATAGTAAGGAATAATGGTTTACCTAGTCTTACCTTTGTTTGCAGAAACCCTGATGGCTTAGTGGTTAAAAGCTACTTATGCCAGCCAAAAGGCTGGCAGTTGGAATCCACAAGGCACTCCTTGGAAACTCTATGGTGAAGTTATACTCTGTCCTATAGGGTAGCTATGAGTCAGAATTGATTTGATGGCAGTGGATAATGGATAATGTTAATAGTTCTTCTTTGTGAATGCACCCTTTGCATGTCTGTCCTTGTCACTGCTACATTTTAAATCTACCAGGTGCTTCTTCCAGACTCTATGGGGCAGTTCTACCCTGCCCTATAGGGTGGCTACAAGTCAGAATTGACCTGACAATAATAGATCTGGTTTAGTTTAACTCTCATAATAAAAGTAGAAAACATACATAGCCCTTATTATGTACCAGGCACCATTCTAAATCCTTTGCATGTGTTGTGTTTAATCTTTTCAAAACCCCTCTGAACTAGATTATATTATTAACTCATTTTTACAAATGAAGAAACTAAGTCATAGAGAGGTTTAAGTATTTATCCAGGGAAATCCAGCTAGGAAATGGTAGAACCAACATTTGAACCAGGCCCTCTGTTTTTATTGTCATACTCTATTTTTATTCTTATATTGTTATGAATGTATTTTTATAACCATTTCTTTTTTCAGTCTTATGTTCTGTGCCTCCCTTCTTATTTGTCTCATATTTAGTTTACATTTATTCTTCAATGGGCATCAAATACTCTACTAGGTAGTTAAAAAGCAGAGCTAATAATTTTATTGTATGATAGTCTAAGGATTAGATCTGAGGGCAAGAACATTTGTTTCTTTTTCTGTTCTTGTTCTTCTACCTGTTCTTCACACAATCTTTCATAAGATATTTTATGTATCTTTTAAAACTTATTCCTTTAAGAAAATGCATATCCACATTACTATTTTTGCATTAATTAAATTAAATTAAATATTTGTAGGCCTTCAATTAAAAGACAACATGCTGTCAATTGTCTTAGATTGTCTGGTTATCTAAAACAAATAGCAAACCCATTGCACTGAGTCAATTTTTGACTCATAGTGATCTTATATGACAGACCAGAACTGCTCACAGGGTTTCTAAGTCTTTAAGCTTTACAGAAGCACACTGCCACATCTTTATCCCAGACTACCTATTTAGGAACTATCAAGTAGACCATACTGCCACAAAAATACTTTCCCAATTCCTCTTTTAGTCTGCCAAAGATTAGAGTTGTTAACAGGCATGTAACAATAGTACAGTCTCTACTGAAATAAATCCAAATTGTCACTTGTTGTTAGTAGGCAACCCAAATAGTTCTTTACATAGGTTGAAAAGATGTTTCTGGATACAACTTCTGAGTGGTTGAGTGGGAAGAACAAAAGGACAGTTTTGGAGCAATGAGCTTCAAACAGTCTAGTAACAACTTCTCTAAACCTCATAAATAAGAAGTCTGGAGTCAATACAGACTAGTTAACTCCACCAGACAGCAGAGTCCTTGCAGTGTGATGTTATAGGGAAGGGGGAATTGTTTTTCCACAGGGGCTCTAATGTTGCAGTCAATGTTACAGCTGGTGATAATCTGGGAGCTAAGATCAATTGTCTGCCTTCGCAAAGTAAAACCAAAGCAGGTTATACAAGCTGATTCAGCATTTTCATCCTCAGTCTGTCACCTTACTCATTATTGTCATATGGAACACAGCTATGTAATCACAAGACTTTCTGACCAGCCATCCTTCACAGCCACCCCATAACCCTGCTTCTACACAAACACTGAAATGCAAGTTCTATTGAAAATGTGAGAAGGACCATAAACTTACGCTTGTCACAATCAGTTTTTTATTTTTCTCCTCCCAAATGTATGAAGTGCATTTGGAATGTTTTCACTATATAAATGGCCAAATTGAACAACAGAGTATAGGTCACTTTTTCATGTTAAAAATATTATTCACAAACATTGAAATTGTTCTGATGAAGATTATATAAGAGATTGCTTCAGAATGATTTTTTTAAATGACTGAACCAGTATTTTTTCATGATTATGATGCCTTTCATAATGAAGAAGTCGATACTTTATAATCTGTAACTGTAAAAAATTGTGGTTTTATGCATCTATAGGATATCATCCTGCTGACCTCTGGCTGGAGGAAGGAGAGTGGGTGGAGAGGAGGGGAAAGGAGACTGTTGGGAGGATGAGACGTGTATGGAGCAGAGAGGAATAGTGTGCTGTCACTGGGCAGGGAGAGCAGGGGAAGTTGCCTATAGGTGGGCATGTAAATTTATATGGGAATGTACATTTTCACTCAGTCATAATAAAAAAAAATTGTGGAAAACAGAATCACAACTGAAATTGAATATGAATGTTAAGTAGATACTATGCCTATAACTTATTCAGATGACAGGCGCATACTGCATTTCATGATGTTAAACTTTTTAAAATGAATACTCCCTTGAAAATATACAACTGCTTGTTCTATTGACTTGTAGCCATTTGAGAAATCATGATAAATGGAGTTAAGAATATTAAAAACTGTATTAAATTATGTAAGTCATTAAAACAGATTCATAAAATTACTTTTTATAATTTGGGTCCTTATACTTGCCCTAATACTGTTCCAGATAATCATTTATACTTAAAGAATTCAGTGATATCAGAATACTATTGATTTTGCACTTGAAAGTTTGGCTTCAGTGTAATTTTCATGCATCACAGTCATAGAGGGAGCAAATCGTTCAAATTCTGTTTCATTGTATAATACTAGAAAATCAATGCCTTACATGTGTTGCAGAATGTCTTTTAATAGCTCAGCTACTTTATGAAAATGTCTTTGATTCATAGAAGTACAATATTCTCAACCATCAGTGAAAAAGGTGCTTGGTCACTTGCTTTCGTGAGGAGTACTTCTTAACTTTCAGCAGCAACTAGTCATATTCAAACGTTTTCAAACACTGCTAGTTGTA
This sequence comes from Heterohyrax brucei, assembly GCA_028571685.1. NCBI lineage: Eukaryota > Metazoa > Chordata > Mammalia > Hyracoidea > Procaviidae > Heterohyrax > Heterohyrax brucei. The sequence continues at coordinate 124,978,162 of CM053166.1, read as the reverse complement.
CATACCTGGGTAGGGGTGGAGACAATTTGTTCTTTGTAAAACTTTAACCAAATGTGTAAAAATCTGAAGCAATTTGTTAAATTCTCCAAAAAAGTATGTCTGTTACCTTCATGTGAATTGAGAGCAGAATTCAGGGATAATTATCTATGCTAGTACACTAAAGCAAGACACTGTTTTCACCTTTCCTTAACTAGTCAAATATTCTGACATAGGAATAAATAATTTTCAATAGCATATTTAAGGCACAGGTAGGTAGTTATATATACAACACCAGTTGGTAGACCCTGAAGTGACTTCTCCTGCCTCTAGATCAAAATTATTTCTCTTTCTGCCTAGGAAAGGTAATGTTGATCACCTTAAGTAACTGATATGTTTATTTTTGTGTTGATGTTTTCTGTGTTGTTCTCATTAATCTGTTCTGGCACATTATTCTTTGTGAGTTGATTTTTCACCTTGGTTGTTGAGACTCTGTGTTACGTTTCTTGATTTGATATGTTGCATCTTTATTGTGCTTTACGGCTGTCCCTATGATCCCCCTTAATAAACTATGTATAAACCCAATTTTAATTACTACTAGTCTTGTTAACTTCCTATCCATTTGGAAGGACTGTAACGACTGTAGTACATCCCTCTTTTTAATCTGATGACTCATAGTTTTCATGATACGATCACTGGATCACTTCTTTTGATATTATAGCTTTGACCGAGTTTGGAGTCTTCCCTTATTGAGTTGGTTTCTGGATGGTGTATTCTGTATTTCACCTAAAATATAAAGTTAATGGTTTTGTTCTTCTAAGCCAAGAGCTTCTTTCAGTATTTCTTATAACTTTGGTTTGAGTTTTACAAAGTCTCTGAGTTTCTGTTTATCTGCGAATGTCTTCATTTCATTTTCATATTTGAAAGATAGTTTTGCAGGATATGTAATTCTTAGTTGGAAGATGTTCTCCTTCAGGGCTTTGAATGTGTCATCCCATTGTCTCAATGCTAGCATCATTTCTGCAGAGAAATCAGATGAAAGCCTACAGGGTTCCCTCTGAATGTTAGCTTTGCTTTGAGTCTTGTTGCCTTTAAGAGTTTCTGCTTATGTTTCATTTTGTTAAGCTTTTTTATATAATATGTCTTGGAGTCTTTCTTTTGAGATCTATATTGAGTGGTATATGATATGCATCTTGGAGATCTATATTCTCTTCTTTCATGGTTTCTAGGAAATTTTCTGTTAGCAGCTCAGCAACAATACTCTGTGTTCTCAGGTGTCTCACACTGTTCAGGAACTCCAATTAATCACAGATTTTTCCTCTTAATAAAGTTCCACATGCTTCTTAATTCTTTGTTTTTCTTGTTTCTTTTTTCTGATTTTTCCTTATAGATGCTGGAATCACTAGCTATGTCTTTCAAGTTAGAAATTCTCTTTTTCATTTCTTCAATTCTATTTTCTTGGCTTTGAATTGAAATTTCTATGTCTGATTTGTTGGACTGTTGGTCTGTCTTGATCTGTTGGATTTCAGAGTCCTGGTGTTCAATTAAATCAAACAGCTTGCTTAATTTTTCATTTTGCTTTGCTGCATTTTGTATAAGGTCTAGAAGGTCTCTCTATATAATCCTTTTGTACTCGCCCTCTGATAGTTTCATAAAGGCTTCCTCATCTGGGAATTTCTTTCGTTCTTTGTTTTTGGGGCCTTCTGAAGCCATAGTTTAAGTCTTCTTAATGTTTTTCTCCACAGTTTGTTGCTTTTTGGACATCTGGAGGCTATTTTGTTTCTCCAGTGTTACCTTAATGGTATCTAAGGGTCAGTCTGTAAAAGAAGTTGATCACCAGACACCTCTGTGTCCTCCAGTGACTTTGCTCAGTGGTATCTCTGGGGTAGCAGGCTCCACTTCCTGATTGGCAAAGACACAGCTCTACTTATAGAGTCACTTGGAAGCTGTCACTTGACCCTATAATGTGAGAGATGGTAAAGTAAGCACCTCTATATCCAAACCCAGATGTGGTAAACTAGTTCAAAATACAGCAGGGCTACTGCCCTGCTGTCATCTGGTGGCCACATTGTCCTAAAGACTGATTTTCTGTCAGAAAAGTGCTCTCTGGGCAGGCACTGCCTCCCAGCCTGGGAATTAGGTCCAGCCTAGGCCTCTGTATAAGTAAATATATCTCCCAGACGATCAAGATGGCATCCCTCAAAGCTCTCTCACTCACCTCAGAATAGACTACTCAATGACAGAGATAGGGGGAGAAAAGCCAAGAGTGCCAAGCTGCACAGATACCAAGGCCGGGTTCTCAAAATGTGGCGACTCTGCTTGCTGATCCCATCAGTAGTGCTTCCAAGTCCTGCTGCCAGTCAAGCCCCTGCTGGCCAAGATAGAGGAAAAAAAAGTTAAAATGGTGAGTTGCCTTCAGTCTGTGAGAGCCGGCACTCAACAAGGTGGCCAGCCAAGCCAAGTGCCATTGAAGGGTGGGGTTTAGCAAAAAAGAAGATTCCCTGTCAGTGGTATATTGTCCAAATAGACAGCCCTATGCCATGTCCAAGGGTTCATTCAGTGTCCAGAAGTCTCCATTTAATCATCAGTTGAGGTGTTGGTTTCCAAAGAGATTTAGGGAGATATATGTTTAGTCTGCCTTGTTGACTCCACGCCGTCCATTTTAACATTTTGAGGAGCCAACAAACTGTTTTTACTGCATAGTTTTACAACCCTACCAGCAATGTACAGCAACTGCAATTTATCTACATTCTCATCAACAGCTGTTTTGTCCGGGTTTTTTTTTTTTTTTTTCATTACAACCGTTTTATGCGGAGGTGAAGCAATATCTCACTGTGGTTTTGATTTTTATTGCCCTAAAGACTAATGGCGTTGAGTATCTTTTCATATATTTGCTGCTCACTTGAACATCTTGAGTTTATTCAGGTTCCTTGTCCATTTTTTGATTGGGCTGTTTGTCTTTTCATTGTTAATTTGTAAGAGTTTATTCATATATGTATACACTGGAAAGAGAACATTATCCAATGTATAGTTCTCTAAAATTTTCTCTTTTTGTTTTATTGTGATTGCGTGAAAATTTACAATACAGTTCAAATTTGCATGCCCACCTATCTGCTCTCCTTGCCCTGTGACAGCACACTCCTCCATTCCATTTCATACATGTAATATCCTCTTAAAAATCTCCTGGCCCCTCCTCTCTACTACTCCACTCCCCTCTAGTAAGAGGCAGGTAGGACAACATCCTATAAATGCATAGAACCATCAAGTGCACACACCGTACTGTCACTCTGTGTCCCTGAGTCCAATCCATTCCCACCCAAAGAGTTGACTTCAGTAATGATCTATGATCAGGGACAGCATCAAGTCTAAGGGACATGCTCCCAGGGGAACTCCCAGGCTTTCATAGTATGAATTGTGGTCTTCTAGTGGAATTCTTAGGGTGTACCCCTTTTTTCTCATGTTGCTGCTGAGACTCAACATTGTGAGCCCCATCACATCTGTCATTGGTGGTGGCCAGGCACCATATAGTTCTTCTGGTCACATGTTGATATAGTCACTCATTCATGTGGGTATTCTTGGATTCTGGCTGTTTTTCTCTCATGTTGTCTTTGGTGATCATTTGTTCCAGCTAACTTGGGGCCATTTTGGTGTACCTCAGATGGCAGCTTGCTAGCTTTTAATACCACAGACGCCACTCACCAATACAGGGTGCAGAAGACTCTCTTAGCAATAGGCTAGTTATGCCAATTGGCCTCGATGTCCCTGAAAGCATGGTCCCCAGATCCCCATCCCTGCTACCTAATCCTTTCAGTATTGGGTTAAGATTGGAACAGTTTTCAGGTTATGTTGAAGTACAGTAAATTTGATCTTCTTTGTATTATGTGATGTCACTGATTTCACCCAACCCAATTCCTATCAACTATCTAATTTATAACCAACCTTCCCCTCCCACCATCCTCTTCATTACAGCAATGGAAGAGTCTTTTCTTCTGTACACAAGTCTGTTTTTCAGTCTCTATAGTAGGGGTCTCATGTAATAATTGTTATTGTGCTGCTGACTGATTTCACTCAACATAACATCTTCCAATTGAAACCAGGTTATGAGATGCTTCCTAAAATCATCGTTGTTCTTAATCATTGCATTCCACTGCGTATATACATCACAGTTTGTTTATCCATTCATCTGTTGTTGGGTATCTAGGTTGATTCCATCTTTTTGTTATTGTGGACTGTGCTGCAATAAACATGTGTGTACATATATCTGTTTGCGTGACTGTTCTTGCTTCTGTAGGATCTATTTCATGCAGTGGAATTACTGGGTCAAATGGTATATCTATTTCCAGGTTTTAAGGAAGCTCCAGATGGCTTTCCAAAGAGGTTGTACCATTTTGCCATCCCACCAGCAGTGTATGAGAGTTACAATTTCTCCACAACCTCTCCAGGATATGCTGTTTTGTGTTTTTTGGCTAATGACCAACCTTGTTGGGGCGAGATGGTATCTCGTTGTCATTTCGATTTGTATTTCTTTAATAGCTGATGATCGTGAGCATTTATGCGTGTGTCTTTTGGCTACCTGGATAACCTCTTTAGAGAAGTTTCTGTCCATCTCCTTTACCCAGTGCTAAACTGGGATATTTATTCTTTTCTTGCTGATACTTTGGATTACCTTGTAGATTATACAGATCAGGCGTCAGTCTGACATATAGTTGCCAAATGTTTTTTTCCCATTCTATAGGTGGTCATTAATTCTTTTGATAAAGTCTTTAGATGAGCAAAAGTGTTTGTTTCTTAGTAGTTCCCGTTTCTCTATGTTCTCTTCTGTTGCTTGTTCTTTGTCAGATTTTGAAATCTGTCTACAATGTGTATTACAACTTGCATTGTTGATCTTATTTTTTCTTGCATGATCTTTATCATTTTAGTTTTGATGTTTAAGTCTTTTATCTACTTTGAGTTAGTTTTTGTGTAAGGTATGAGATATGGGTCTTGTTTCAATTTTTTGCAGATGGATATGCATTAATTCCAGCACCATTTGTTAAACAGACTATTTTTACCCCTGTTTAAAATTTTAGGGCCTTTCTCAAATATCAGCTGTTCATAGCAGGATGGTGGCATCTCCAGGATATCAATCTGTTCCCTTTGTCTATATGTGTCTTTTTGTACTAGTGCCAGGCTGTTTTGATTACTGTGGCAGTGTAATGTTCTAAAGTCAGGCAGTGAAAGGCCTCCCAGTGCCTTCTTCTTTTTAAATAGTGCATTGTTTCCCTGGGATTTCTCCCCTTTCCAAATAGTTATCTGTTCATGGATAAAAGTTCTATATATGTTGATGAGGTCTAGTTGGTTAATTGTCACAGTAAGATCTTCTGTGTCTCTACTGAGCTTTTTACTAAGAAGATCTCTCCAGTACTGGAAGTGGAGCATTCAAGTCTCCCACTATTATTTGGAATGATCTATCTCATTTTTCAATGTAGTCAATGATTCTGTGATGTTTTTATGTGGGGAGCTGAAATCATCTTAAAGAAAATCTTAAAAAAATTTACTTGGCAAGGCTCACTTAAGTAAAATATTGTGCGAGCAAGGTCATGTGAACTGACTGCTTAGCAATATCTCAAGAAAGAATAACAAGATATGGCTGCCCTTGGATGGGGCTGTTATTAGGTCAGAGGTTTTGAGAACTAGGGAGCACAGGTGCATGAGAAAGACCAGAGTTAAGAATAAACAAAGAACTGTGTACTGTATAAAAGTTTGCTTGATAAAGAAATAAACATCTCAGCTTGACTGGGTCCCTCCTGATGTGAGTATCTTTCTTGAAGCTCCTGCGCCCTCCCTTCACTCCTGTTCACCTGTAGATAGACGGCTGGTGCCGTCAAATGGCGCCCCCAAACAGGTACCTGAAGTACGAGGGAGATCGTGACGAGCCACCGCGAAGATAAGCACTCAAGGTTAGTAGGATGGTGTATTCATTTAACCATCAGGAGTAGAGATGGGAACGGTTAGTAGTAGAGTTCTCTTCTCTCAAAAGTTTGGACATAATAAAAAAAGAGGATTCTTTATAGATTTGTAACAAGTTAAGTTTCTGGACCATAAGGAGTCTAAGAAGAGATGACTCTTTATTGATAATCAAGAACCTGTTAAACTAACATAAGGTTAAAATTTCTATCAAAGGTTTAACAGGTTTCATGGACTCTGTCCAAGATTGGAATTTAATCTGTTACTCTGTGACTGGTATAGGAGATTCTCTTCCTGAGTCTTCTTTCTTTTCTTCCTAAACAGCTGTGGCTCCTTTACGCCACCTCTGAGGCTTCTGCAGCAACAGCCAGCAGCCGTGCGGAAAATTTAAAACAACAGGCTACTTATTCTCTTTCTGCTTTCAGTGTTGTGGGTTCTCGCGGTGCCCTCTGTTAGGCGTCTGTCCAGGAGGATACCTCTTTTCTGTGCTGTCCGGTATTAAGGGACGATTCTAACTCAGCCTCAATATCCTACTTGAGCCGCATATTAAATGACACCACAGTGGCTCGTGTTCCCTTTGTCTTGGGGACTTCCCACCTAAAAGCTTTAAATGACTTTCAAAAACTGCTTGATGAGATCAACTGGTTGTTCTCCTTAGAACTGAAATCAACTCCTACAAGGCTGGTCCGAGTGCAGCGTGGGGCTTACAACTAATTGATCACAACCAGTTACAGATTCCTTTGTTCCTTCTCCTTTAATCTCCAAGAAAATAGCCTTCAGACTAGAGAACAGAAACTACATTTTATATATTCACAACGTGCTTTTGTGCTCCTTGCTTCTGTGAGAGTGCAAACTTGACAGACTAGTTTCATTAACTGAAAGATTTTCTCTTAGGTTTTAAACTTTGACTGAGACAAACAACCTGGCTAGAGTTTTTATGTGACTATTTTAAGATTAAAGAACCAAGCAAAACTAAAAAACAAAATCAGAACTTATGAGTCTTTGTTCTCCTGATCTCCATGATTGACCACCCCCTGAACGGCCAGAACTTTAAACAGTCCGGCCCTCACTCACAGTTTAAGATTTGACTTTGAAACAAGAACCTAAGAGGGGAATGTTGAAATGAGTAATAAATTACAAATGTAACCTTGATTTTAAACTGTACTTTCTAAAGGATGGAATACATGCTACAGAGAAGAGTGAAATGGGCGGTAATCACCCAAGCCTGATAAAGACAACCTGACCCAGACAGCTAAGTAAAAAAGTCCTTAAACTGGTTTTAGTAAGTGCAGTTTTCAACAGTCCTTCTTATCAATGGGAATTAACCCACAGGGTTTAAAGGCTGAACAATTATGACAAATGAATGCTAGTCACATACCTTCCTTTGGAAAACTCTGTTATGTCTATGCATGCATTAACACTTATTCTCATGGACCCAGCCCACACATGAGAAGCTTGCAGGAATGTAATTTGACACCCCTTTTACTGTCGTGCAAGTTGCCAGATTCCTTCACATCTTAAAACAGACAATGCTCCAGCTTATACTTCTAAGAGCTTTCAGAAATTTTTCAACACCTTTAAAATTATAAACACAGTTTACCATATCATTTAATAAAATATACCCTTTGTTATCAATCATTTGCTATTATTAACCGAGCTGCAGAGGCAGAAATTGTGTTTTCACAGGAATTCGACTTACAGATGAAACCTGACACCATTCCCTCTGAGAAATCTCCCCAGCAACAATGAAGTCACCGCCGAAACGTCGTGTGATTGGTGCCCACCAGTTCCTCCATTTCTTTCTCCTTATTAACCCTTTTCAGATACTACAGCCCATCTCTCCCAAGATTTCTCTCCTCCAGTTAGCTCATCATGATACGATTGCCGACAAGCTCGCCATGCCCAATCCCTGCAGTGTACAGCGGGTACTACAACATCACCAACTTAAATGGCACAAGGGACTATGTTGCCAATGGCCGAGATGGAGAGAACTCTGGACTCAGACATAAACTAATCCAATCTCTCCTGAATAAAACAGTCACCACTTGTGTGACAGGGACCAACGTAATACTTAAAGGAAATTCCAGTGAGAAAAATATAAACATCACTTGGACAAGGGTGACTGTCACACAGGGCAATGAAACCCACCACAATGTAACCTGTTTTAACATAATATGCTTTAACTGTAATCTTACTAATTGTGTGGGCCCCCTTGGGGAAGGGGAACTTATGATTGTTCTACATCAGCCTCCCTTTGTGATCATACCTGTAAATTTGTCAGAACCTTGGTATCAGAATAGAGGGCTCCAAATAATAGAAAAATTACAGGAACTGATTAGGCCTAAGTGGGCCGAGGGAATGGTCATATTGGGAATAACTGCACTTATTTCTGCATTTTGACACCACAAAGATGGCTGAGAACCTTCTAAACAATCTTAAAGAAACATTTGTTGGACCTCTTGACCAGATTTGGCACCTGCTGGTGCTGATGGCCACTCATAGATGTTCATCACCTAAAGCTGCAAATACGGCATGAACCCCCCATACATACCGTGTAACACACTGAGGTAGTCAAAGACGGGTAAGATGAGTCTTGATCTGTGTTCACCTAAGATAGGGCCCTATCGCTACAGAATGGGGTTCCAATTACGGGTAAGGCACAGAGACAGAGGTAAGACCTAAGACAGGCACGCAGAATGGGTCAGCTTCATCTACATTGTGCTTTGTGGATACCTCTATGATTCCCCTTAATAATGTAAGTTTGTACCCAATTTTAACCTCTACATATCTTTTTAAACTTACTCTCCATCTGCAAGGACTCTAAGTCTTGCAGTATATCACTCTTTTTAATGTAATGGTATCATAGTTTTCTTGGTATGATCACTGGAACCCTTTTTTAAATATTACAGCTTTCATTGAGTTATTTCCTTCCCTAACTGAGTAGGTTTCTAGATGATGTGTCATGCATTGTCCCCTAAAATATAGAGCTATTGGTTTTGTTTTTCTAAGCAAAGAGCTTCTTTCAGTATTTCTTGTAGCTTTGGTTTGGTTTTCACAAAATATCTGAGTTTCTATTTATCTGTGAATTTCCTAATTTCATTCTCATATTTGAAAGACAGTTTTGCAGAATATATAATTTTGCTTGGCAGTGTTTCTCCTTTAAGGCTTTGAATGTGTCCTTCCACTGCCTCAATGCCAGCATCATTTCTGCCGAGAAGTCAGACGAAAGCCTACAGGGCTTCCCTCTGTATGTTAGCCTTGCTTTGTGTCTCACTGTCTTTGAGAGTTTCTGCTTATGTTTCATTTTGTTAAGCTTGAGTATAATACGTGCTGCTGTCTTTCTTTTGGGGTCTACATTCCAGGGCACTCGATACGCAACTTGGATATCTATGTTTTCTTCTTTCATAAGTCCAGGGAAGTTTTTTTTGTCAGAAACTCAACAACAATACTCTCTGTGTTTTCAGGTGTCCCTCCTTGTTCAGGAACTCCAATTAATCATAGACTGTTCCTGTGGACAGAGTCCAACATGTTTCTTAATGCTTCCTCATTTTTGTTGTTTCTTTCTTTAATTTCTCCTCATAAATACTGATGTCTGTAGCTCTATGTCCAAGGTCAGAAAGTCCATTTTCCACTTCTTCAATTGTGTTCTCTTGGCTTTGAAATGAATTGTCTAATGCTGTAGTTTTGTTGTTGATCTGTTGGATTTCAGAATGCTGATATTCCAACAGTTTGATGAGCTTACTTAATTTTTCATTTTGCTCTGCTGCATTTTGTATAGTGTCTAGGAGGGCTCTCTATGTAATTCTTTTGTACTTGACCTCAAATAGATTCAGAAAGACTTCTTCATTTCAGAGGTTCATGGATTCTTTCTTTGGGGAGTTTGATGGAGCCATGAGTAGATTTTTCTTTCAATGTCTGGCCAGGGTTGGTTATTTTCTGGACACGTAGAGGCTGTTTAGTTTCTCTGATGTTGCCTTAACAGGAGCTGAGGCATAGTTCTGAGAAGGAAGGTGATCACCAGCCACCTCTGTGTACTGCAGTGACTGGGCCTAGTGGAATCTCTGAGGTAGCAGGCTCTGTCTTCTGCCTGGCAAAAATGTAGCCCTACTTATGGAGTCACTGGGAGGCCATTAGCCAACACTATGCTGTTGGTCAGTAAAGGCTGGAAGAGATTCCATTAAGCTGCACTGCAGTTATTCCTCTAGGCAGTCTTATTTTGAAAGTTAAAATCTATCTGACCACTTCCAAAATCAGTCAGGCTGTCAGGTGTGTAAGCCTCTCCAGCTGACTGACAATGGAGGCAACTCTTCAGCCATCCTCAGATACTGTGATGTAGATCAAAGTAGGGACAGGCTACTGCCCTGCTGTAATCCCCTACTGGGCCCCACTGATAAGGTTACACTGTGCTAAACACAGCTTTTCTGCTGGAAAAGCACTCCCTGGCCTGGCACTGCCTCCTAGTCTGGGAATTAGCCCCTGCTGAGCCCTCTGGGTAACTCTGCCTCCCAGTGGAACAAGATGGCATCCCAGACAAGCTGCCCTGCCCACTGTGAAGTAGCCGATTCTGTAAGTTGTCATAATTGAAGAAAATATTGAGGTTGTCAAGGATTTCATATTGCTTGGGTCCACTGTCAAAGCCCGCGGAAGCAGCAGTCAAGATATAAAAAGATGCATTGCACTTGGAAAATCATCTGCAAAGGACCTCTTTAAAGTCATCAAAAGTAAAGATGTCATCTTGAAGACTACAATGCACCTGACCCAAGCAATGACATTTTCAGTTACATCGTATGCATGTGAAAGCTGGACCACAAACAAAGAAGACAGAAAAAGAATTGATACCTTTCAACTGTGGTGTTGGAGAAGAATATTGAAGCTACTATGGACCACCAAAAGAACTAACAGATCTGTTCTGGAATAAGTGCAATCAGAGTGCTCCTTGGAAGCAAAGAGGGCAAAACTTAGTCTTACATACTTTGGACATGTTGTCAGGAAGGATCGTTCCCAGGAGAAGAACATAATGCTTGGTAGAGTGCAGGGTCAGCAAAGAATAGGAAGACCCTGGACACGATGCATCGACACAGTGACTGCAACAGTGGTCTTAAGCATAAAAATGATTGTGGATATAGCATAAGACCAGGTAGTATTCTTTTCTGTTGTTCATAGTGTCATTATTAGTTGGAACCAACAACAACAAGAGTTCCAAAAAGAGAGGTTGGAGTGGCTGTGGTGCCCTGAATCCGGAGCTGGATTCTCAAAATGTGGTTATTCCACCTGCTGATCACTTCAGCACTGTGGCTCAGCTTTGTTGCCAGTTAAGTCCATCCCCCACCTGCCAGCCAACAAAAAGAAAAAAAAAGTTAAAAAGCCAGATACCTTCAGTCTGTGGGAGCTGGCCGTTCAACAAGGGCAGGGGTTGGTGAAAGAGAAGTTTCCCATTCATTGGCATGTAATCAAACTGACATCCATATGTTGTGTCTTAGAGCTCACTGGGTGTGCAGAAAGCTCTGTTCAATTATCAATCCAGGCCTTAGTTTTCAGAGGGAATTAAGGAGATATATGTCTAGTCTGCTATCTGGACTCTGCCCCTCTAAAATTGTCTCTTAATATGTAGATTGTCTCTTGTGCTGATAATGTATTTTGGTGAATAAAATTTACACATTTTTATGACATTTCATTTATCTGTTTTGTATTTTGCTGCTTTTGCTTTCAGTGTCATAACTAAGAATCTACTGTCAAAAAATTAGTTCCTGAAACATCTTCCTTATGGACCCTGGTCCTTTCCATAGGATGTGGTCAGCTTCTGACAGAGCTTCTTGGTGGTATGAGGTCTCCAGATGTCTCTGCTAAGAGTTTTGTGGTTTTAATTCTTTTAAATTTAAGTCCTTCATCAATTTTGAGTTAATGGTCATATACGGAGTGATATATGTGTGAGTAAAACTTCATTCCTTGCATATGAAAGTTCAGTGTACTAGCATGATTATTCAAGAGGGGACCTCAAAATCGCTAGAAAGAAACTAGGCATAACATAAATGTAAGGAAAAATTCTCCCAATAACATAATATACATTTTTCTACAGTGCACGTCTCATTCTCTGTGAAAGACTTTATGTTAAGCCACAAAGTAATTCTCAATAAATTAAAAAAAAGAATCATACAAAGTGTTCTCTCCAACCAGAATAGAGTGATTCAATAAATAAATCACAGAAGGAAAACTAGAAAATACACAAATATGTGAAAGTTAAACAACACACTATTAAACAAACGAGTTCCAACCTTTTAAAATTGAATTATACTAGAATGCTCATGGTTTGCGTGCTACCAATAAATCACAACAATGTAATGCATCCCTCTTTGTCTTATAAGAACTCTGCAAAAATCAGCCTCATGATTGCTACTCAAATAGTTTTCATTTCTCATAGTAGTTCTTCTTGATCCCCAAACTAGCTTGTATTCAATTGTGTGTTAATTTTCAAGGGCTACTACAACAAAATACTATGAAATGGATGGCTTTAAAAAGCAGGAATTTATTGTCTCAGAGGTCTGAAGGCTAGAAGACGAAATTCAAGGTATTAGCTTTGTTAATTCCTCTGAGGGCTTTCAGAGCAAATGTATTCCATGCCTTTCTCCGAATTTCTGTTGACTCCCTTGGTGTTTCTTGACTTGTAGGTGCATCTTCATATGGTGTCCTTCTCCCATCCCCTATGTGAATCTGTGTTTATGTTCCTCTATTATGAGACACCACTTAGGTGGGTTTAGGATCCACACGGCTCCAATGCAACCTCATGCTAACTGATAACATCTCCTTCCAAGTAAGGTCACTTTCACAATATTAAGGACTTGGACTTCCAGGAATTTTTTGAGGGGGAGGGCAAAATTTAATCCATAACACTCATATTTTTGCAATAAATTTAATTACTGAGGGTAATTCAGTGTATCTTTCTACTTTGCAACCTTCCAGATATTGACGTAGATGATCTTTTCATATAACCAAAGCTACTATTATTATTTTAGCCATTTGAGTTGGAGATCTTTATTGAGTGACTGGAAAGCTTTTCTGTTGTTATACACATGATACTGAAACTAAGTACAGTCTCTTGTCATCTATTTCTTTTCACAGTTAACTGACTTTGAAAAGTTTAGTAAATAGCTTCATATTTTAATAAACATGACAGAAATTTTAAAGTCAAAACAAAGAAACAAGCAAAAATAGAAAAAGAGAATCAAATCCACCGCATCCCAGGAACACAGTCATATACTTGTTGTGATTAGGTGCTGTCAAGTCACTTCAAACTCATAGGAACCCTGTGTAAAACTAAACACTACCCAGTTCTGCACCATTTCCACAATCATTGTTATGCATCTTAGTCCTCTAGTGCTGCTATAACAGTGATAACACAAGTGGATGGCTTTGAAAAGAGAAATTTCTTTGGTAAAATTTCAGCAGGCTAGAAGCCCAAACTCAGGATGTTAGCTTCAGGGGAAGGCTTTCTTTGCTGGATCTGGAGGAAGTTCCTTGCCATCAATCTTTCCCTGGATTGGAATCTTCTGAAGTACAGGAACCCCGGTCCTTTCCAAAGGATGTGGTCAGCTTCTGGCAGAGCTTCTTGATGGTATGAGGTCTCCAAATGTCTCTGCTAGATTCTTTCCTCTATCTCAGGAGACTGCCCCAAGGTCCAAAACAAGTTTACACATTGAGTCCTACCCATCTGTCATGCATCCACCCTCATAAATATCATAGAAGCAGGATCCACAACATAGAAGAACATCACACAATTTCAGGAATCATGGCCTAGACCAATTGGGGGAATACAATTCAATCCTTGACATTATGCTTAAGCCTATTTTAACAGTCATGGGCTAATGTGTCAATCCGTCTTGTTGAAGGTCTTCCTTGCTTTCACTGACCCTCTACTTTACTAAGCACCATGTCCTTCTCCAGGGATTGATCTCTCCTCATAACATGTCCAAAGTATGTAGGACATAGTCTTGCCATACTGGCTTCTAATGAGCACTCTGGTCCTACATCTTCCAAGATGAATCTGTTTGTTCTTTTAGTAGTCCATGTTGTTGTTGTTAGGTGCCGTTGAGTCCATTCGGACTTATAGTAACTGCATGAACAACATAATTAACACTGTGTGGTCTTGTGCCATGTCCACAATAGTGTTTATGCTTAAGCCCATTGTTTTGGCCACTGTGTCAGTCTATCTCATTGACAGTCTTCCTCTTTTTTGTTGACCCTCCACTTTACAAAGCATGATGTCTTCTCCAGGGCCTGATCCTTCTTAACAATGTGTCCAAAGTATGTAAGACACAATTTCACCATCTTTGCTTCCAAGAAGCACTCTGTTCTTTTAGCTGTCCATCACATTCAGCATTCTTCTCTAACACCACAATTCAAAGGCATTAATTCATCTCTGTTCATTGTCCAACTTTTCATGCATGTGATGCAATTGTAAATACCATGGCTGGGGTCAGGTGTACTTTAGTTTTCTAGGTGACATCTTTACTTTCGATATTTTAAAGTGACCCTTTGCAGCAGATTTTCCCAATGCTGTGAGTTAGCAGTCCATGGTATGTTCAGTATTCTTCTCCAACAACATGAATTATTCTTCTGTCTTCCTTATTCATTGCTCAGCTTTTGCATGCATCATGATTCACCTCCAAATACCATAGCTTAGGTCCTGCACACCTTAGTCTTCAAGTTCACATCTTTGCTTTCAACACTTCAAAGAGGTCTTTTTCAGCAGATCTGCCTGATGCAATGTGTCTTCATTTGTTCACTGCTGTTTCCATGGTTGTTGATTTTGAAATCAATTAAAACAAGATCCTTGAAAAAAAACTAACTCTTTATCATTTATCACAATGTTGTTTACTAGTCCAGTTGTGAGGATTTTTGTTTTCTTGATGTTGTGGTGTAATTCATACTGAGGGTTGCAGTCTTTGATCTTCATTAGTAAGTGTTTCAAGTTCTCTTCACTTTCGGTAAGCAAGGTTGTATCAGTTGAGTAACAAAGGATGTTCATGGATCTTTCTTCAATCCTGATGCCTCATTCTTCTTTATATAGTCAAGCTTCTCTGATTATTTGCTCACCATGCACACTGAATAAATCAAAACCAAACCCACTGCCATTGAGTCAGTTCTGACTCATAGCAACCTTATAGGACAGAATAGAACTGCTCCATAGTGTTTCCAAGGAGTGCCTGGCAGATTTGAACAGCTGATCTTTTGGTTAGCCAGCATAGCTCTTAACCACTATGCCACCGGCATTTCCAGCATATTGAATGAGTATAGAGGGAGGATACAACCCTGACACACACTCTTCCTAACTTTAAACCACGTAGTGTCCCCTTTTTCTATTTGAATGACTGCTTCTTGATCCATGCACAGATTCCTCATGAGCCCAATTACGTGTTCTGGAATTTCCATTCTCTGCAATGTTATCTGTAATTTGTCATGATCCACACAGTTGAATGCCTTTGCGTAGTCAATGAAACACAGGTATTCAATTGTCTTTTGGGTATTCTCAGCTTACAACCAAG
Source organism: Heterohyrax brucei (assembly GCA_028571685.1). Taxonomy (NCBI): domain Eukaryota; kingdom Metazoa; phylum Chordata; class Mammalia; order Hyracoidea; family Procaviidae; genus Heterohyrax; species Heterohyrax brucei. The sequence continues at coordinate 124,962,701 of CM053166.1, read as the reverse complement.
ATCCATCTGATATTAGCAATGATATCCCCACTTCCATGTTCTCTTCCGAAACTGGCTTGAATTTCTGGAAGTTCCCTATCAATAAACTGCTTCATCCACTTTTGATTGGTCTTCAGCAAAACTTCATTTGGGTGTAATATTAGGGATATTGTTCAATAATTTCTGCTTGTGGTTGGATCACCTTTCTTGGGAATAGTGTAAATGTGGATCTTTTCCAGTCTGTTAACCAGGTAGCTGTCCTCCAAATTTCTTAAAATACACAAATGAGCACTTTCACCACAGCATCCAATTGTTGAAATGTTTCACTGATATTCCCTCAATTCCTGGAGCCTTGTTTTTTAACAATGCGTTCTATGAAGCTTGGACTTTTTCCTTCAGTATCATTGGCTCCTGTTCATATGCTACCTCTTGAAATGGTGAAATGTCAACCTGCTACTTTGGTGTGACTCTGTATATTACTTCTATCTTCTTTTGATTCTTCATGAGTCATTTAATATTTTCTCTGTAGAATCCTTTGCTATTACAACTCAAGGCTTGTATTTTTTTCTTCTGTTCATCTGACTGGACAGCACTTGGCTTGGCTTTAAGCTTAAGAAATACAGAGCATTCCCTTTTGGTTTTCTATCTCCATCCCTTATACATGTCATTATAATACTTTACTTTGTCATTTTGAGCCACCCTTTGAAATTTTGTGTTCATTTCCTCCTCATTTCTTTCCTTTGCTTTAGCTACTTGACATATAAGAGCAAGTTTCAGAGTTTCTTCTGACATCCAGTTTGGCCTTTATTTCCTGTCTTTTTGATGACCTATTGTTTTCTTCATGTCTGATGTCATTGATGTCATTCCACAACTCATCTAGTCTTCAGTCTTTAGTGTTGAGTGCATCAAATGTATTCTTGAGATAGTCTCTAAACTCAGGTGGGATGTACTCAAGGTCAAACTTTGGCTTTCCTGGACTTGTTTTATTTTTCTTCAGTTTCAATTTGACTTTGTGTATGAGCAGTTGATGGTCTGTTCTATAGTCAGCACCTGGTCTTGTTTTGACTGATGATACTAAGCTTTTCTCTTATCTCTTTCCACAGATGTAGTCAACTTGATTCTTGTATATTCCATCTGGCAAGGTGCATGTGTATAGTTGCCCTTTATGTTGGCAAAAAAAAAATGGCATTTGCAGTGCAGAAGCTGTGTTTATTAGCTGTAGTTAAAAACTTGAATATAACTTGTTGTTACTTATCATTACCAAAGTCGGTTTATTAGAAATATCCTC